>JAGVSN010000017.1:0-9499979 GCA_022651745.1 Parapsyche elsis
GAGGAATAAAATTTAGTTTTCATTGTACTCAAAATAATTTGATATAATTATCGAAAAATCGTGAAAATACGCAAAGTTGGGTCAAGTTAGGTTACTTTTTTCGTTTTCGTTTTAAGCAGTTTATTTATCAAAAATTTTCCAAAATATCCATCTGGGGTGAGGTCTGGTTGGGGGTTTAGAGGAATAAAATTTAGTTTTCATTGTAATCAAAATAATTTGATATAATTATCGAAAAATCGTGAAAATAGGCGAAGTTGGGTCAAGTTAGGTTAACTTTTTCGTTTTCGTTTAAAGCAATTTATTAATCAAAATTTTTACAAAATATCCATCTGGGGTTTTGTCTGGGGAGGTTCAGTTGGATAAAATTTAGTTTTTAATGTCATCAAAATAATTTGATATAATTATCGAAAAATCGTGAAAAAAGGCGAAGTTGGGTCAAGTTAGGTTAACTTTTTCATTTTCGTTTTAAGCATTTTATTTATCAAAATTTTTACAAAATATCTATCTGGGGTGAGGTCTGGTCAGGTTTCAGAGGAATAAAATTTAGTTTTTAATGTAATCAAAATTATTTGAGATAATTAACGAAAAATCGTGAAAATAGGCGAAGTTGGAAACTAATACAACTGTCTTGCCACACCTGGTTTATTGTGCCACTGTACTTAATATTTTTAGTTGCCAAGATTTAGATAAAATGCAATGGTTACAAAATAGAGCTATTAGAGGTATTTTGAATATTGGTCGGCTAAAAAGTATTAGAATTATGTTAGATGAATTGGGATGGGTGAGTATTAGAAATGCACATTGTTATGCACATTGTCTTTTTTTTATGTTAGATCATAATTTATTGCCAAATTATTTTAAGAATTATATCATTAGAAATTGGGATATCTACAGTTATTATACTAGAAATAAGAACCATTTAGTCTTAGGTAGAGCAAGGAAAACTATGATAGCTTGTGGCGTTTTTCACAGGGTAGTGTTAGGCCCGTAACGCACTTGGCAGCCTGGCTGCCCGGCCATGTTTGCGGCGGCCTGAAAAACGTGCACCCAGTTTAAGCAGCCAAAGCGGCAGCCAGAGCTCAGTTCTCAGAAATTTAGCGGCAAGTTCTCAAACAAAAGATGCTCTCAAATGGACAGCGATACAACATATTATTTTCAATGCAATATTTGGTTCGTAATCTCGGATCTCGGATCCTTTTGTACTGTATGTACATATGTAGATGCAAATAATTCGTTGAAAATAGTTTTATATACATTATTTCCAGCGCGCAATATTAGCGAGATTTTTTTTTTTATATTTTTATCTTATTCGTTGAATTTAGTGTAAAATTTATAATGGAATTGGAATTGTTTATTCAGATCTTCAGCCGAAGCGGCTGAAAATCAGAAATGGCAAACGTGAATTGACTGGCTGCCGAGCAGCCAGGTTGCTAGTGCGTGCATCGCACAGGCAGCCACATACATTTGCTTTGTTATATACATCTCGTGTTGGCCGCGGCGGCCAGTGGCTGCCTGTTTGGCTGCTGCGTATCGCAGCCGGTACCTGTGGCCGCGCGGCCAGAGTTTCCTGGCTGCCTCAGTGCGTTGTCAAACAGGCAGCCACATACATTTCCTAACATCGTTGTGGCCGCCGCGGCCATGGCCGCGCAGCCAGGCTGCCACGTGCGTTACGGGCCTTAATGTATAATGCCCTCCCCAAGTGCTTCAAGTCGTCTAAGACCATAGATGCATTCTTGCAATGTTGGAAGAGATACCTCAGTGAAAGATAGTAGTTATGTATAAGTATAGTGTATAATGTGTAATAGATTTATCTAATGTTGGGGGTTATTAGTTTAATATTTGATTTTAATTTATTAAGATTTATGCGGTTCCAGAAAAATGTTTGATTTATCTTTATTTTGGCTTTTATATGGGAATAGGCCTATAAAGTTACTTTTTATAAATATGTAATAAATTTAAGTCAAATTAGCTAATTAGCTAATATTATATAAAATAAATAAATAATAATTAGTGAATAGGCAACGCTTAACAGCAAGTACGATACCTTCAAAAGAAGCACTCAAATAAAGAAAACTAATGTTTTTCCATTGAGACATTGGCTGAATAAATTTTGACATGGATCGTATGATTGAAATATTTGAATGTTAACTTTATTATTATATATATAATAGCCGAAATCCGTCTGTCTGTCTGTTTATAGCGCTCACCTCAGTAAATAATTAAAAAACCAGAACGTCGCGCGAGTTGGATTTGAACCCGATATCATCAGTTCGAAACATTGATTGCTATCGCTATGATCCAACGCCGATAATGCGAGATCCCATATATTTTGAATATATTAATCAGTAGGAAGTTCGCGACTTAAGACTATTAAATTTAATATTATTTTTCAGTACGGGTGATGAGAACGCTCCGTTGATATTCAACGGGCTTACACTAGTAAATTATAACCATGCTTGATTATTGTCCGTTGACAATCTACAGATGTTTATTGTGGGATGACAATGGTGTTGATTATGAATTACTATATACATGTACATACATACATACATATGTATTTAAAGGCCTTTAGTTGGTCTTTCGTTTTTTTTTCTGTTAATATATTCAGAACACTTGAAATTTTATTCCAGAAGTGCCAACGCTCGATACATTTTATTTCATTGTTTCATTGAAAATTTTAATTATTTTCTGTAACCCATAGTTTCTGTAATTGTTAATTAGACCATTCATACATATGTCATAAATAAACACCCATTGATTGTCAATGGGCAATAATCTAGTTTAAATATTAAGAAATATATACATATATACATGTTGATAATATAAGGGAAAAGCGTTGCGCAATACTTGTTTTTGTGCAAATGCAATTTCAGTTCTAAGTTTGAAATTGCGCGACGTTTCTTATTAAGCATTCAATAGCTTTGTCTTAATTTCCATTCCCATTTCCAGTGTTCCCGTTGACGTTAATTAACTTTTTTTGCCACTTAATTAAAAAGTTGGAATTTTCTCAAAACACTGCCTTTTCTTTATTTGGAGTTTAAATAACAAAAAAAAAACACTTGTTTCCACGGTCCGATCAAAATAGAAAATTACGCACAAAGAACGGGGAATAAAAACAACTTTGGGAAACTTAAATTTGATTTTGAAACTTTGACTTTTTTATACAAAAGGTACCCAATATAATTAGTTTAGATCGACTATTTCTCGAGTTAACGTTTGATAAATTTTACCATTTAGATAGCAAGATTAAAATATTCACCTGAAATATTTTAATTTTAAATTCACTTTGATAAAATCTAAATTGCCTTAATATAATTTATTGACTACAAAGCCTTTTTTGCCAATTATAAATTTAAATTTTCGCTTAAGAAGTTATTCACAACCCGTTTTAATATTTAAAAATTGAAAAATGAGTTTTTAAAGACGGCTGAGTGCATAATAAATATTAAATTAAAAATAAGGTCGAATTTAATCCGACATAATCCAACGGAAAAGAAACTATGTACATACTTATGTCGTACATAAAAAGTTTGTACAATACAATTTTGCATTTTAAAAACATGGCGAGCTTGCCAATTCTTCTAAGACTGTCTTTTCGTGCCAGATTTTGAGATAAGATTTTCGTGTATTTTTATAAAGCGCAAATAGTTTTCAACATATGTAATGGACACTATTTTCATTCCAATTGTTTAACCCCCTAAAGATCCTATTGATTTCTTTATTTAAAAGATTTATTTTGACACTGTTTATAACACAATTTTAAATATTTAACCACGACCCAGAAAAAAGTTTACATACAGCATAGAAAAAATAAAAAAATTCATCCTAAAAGCTCTAAAATACATTTGCAGAGTTTCAGCCTTCTATTTATTTTACTTATGATATAAAATGTGTACCTATATGTTACAGGTTCAGTGTGAAATCCCGCATTGTATAGATATTTTACATACATAATGCCCAAAATTCCCAGGAAAAGCACAAAATGAACCACATACACATTGAAATAAAAATACCATACATGAAAAATTTAAATTTTGAGAAAGACTGCATATAAAAACTATAAAAACGGACAGCAAAATTCATACATTTCTCAATTTGCCTAAAACTTTGTATACAATTCGGAAACTTTAGCACATAAGACATGTAAAAATTAAAAATTTAATATTGAAATAATTAGTTATTTTAACACTTCCTAGTTAACATTTTCTGACTCGATAGGGTTAAAATTTTCTCTGCAATACGCTAAAAACCTCCAGCAGATTCGCACTGTCTTTTTGCGTTAATTATGAACGAGCGCGCACTGTTAATTACGACCGGTGCAAAGTTTACATTTTGCAAAAGACCCCATTTCGCGGTTCTCTCGTTAGCTTTTGCGGACACAATTGAAAGTTGCCGAGCGAGCTTTTGCAATAGGGGGTGGAAAGTCGAAGCAAAAAGCTACCGGACTGTACCCGCTGTCTGGAACTGGGCCAAAGCTAAAGCTGCTGCGAAGGCTTTCAAGGAGAATAACTGAACGCAGAGTTGCGTTTACTGTAATTATGTAGAACTACTGGTACTATTACACTGGTAAGAAAGTGCAGTTGCACTGATTATTTGCACTCTCTACTTCCGGTGCAGTTGCAGTGCAGGAATTTAAGGACTCGCACACATTTCGCAATTAAACGGTTCCACTACTGCACCCCATTTACGTATATTGCACATTGAATTAATAATAATCTGACATTTTAAATGCTTCTAATGAATGCTGTTCGGCAAAATTTACCTTAACCATCATTGAAATCGAATAGGAGAGAATTCAATATCCCTTTCAAATGAGGTCATAATAATAATTAACTAATGCAACAGTACATTTTTGTTTTAAATTAAAATTACTGTCTTAAAGTAATATCATAGATTTTTGTTTAATTAAAATATTGCTATAGTGTCCTATTTTGATATGGTTATTAATTTGTTTTTAGATTAGTAGCACTAAGCGTACTAAGAATATTTTTGAAATGTTGTTTTTGAATGAAAATTTGCGTATGTAATGAAGATACTCTGCGTTTACTTTGAATACAAGGAAAATTTGATTTATTTAAATTGTTCCAAGAAGATTCTGTATTTAATTGTTTTTAATACAATGTCTTAAGTTTTCAAGTTTGAAAGATATATGTGATTGAAATTGGTACTGAAATGCACAACTTCTTCTATTGGGTCAGTGACGATTTTGTTTTCTTAAAATTTCCGCTATTAAAATAACCTGTCCTGACAGCCCTTTAAAATTAATAAACAAACATTACGTACTTATAACACTGTTCGACAAATGACGACTTTTTTTTTGTTTCCGAGACGAGATATGACTTTTCTTATAGATCTATGCCCAGTGAACATGAATCTGGTAATAAAAAATGTTGATTGGCTCAAGATTCGGAGATATATGTATGTGTTTTTTAAATCACGCGATTTTTCTATTTCTTGGTGTTGTTCGTTCGATGTCTCAAAATTGGTCAATTTTTTGTTCAAAATGAATATTGAAATCTATAGTCGGGTATTTTACCTTTCATTTGTAGTATTTTTCAGCTTTCAGATATTTCTAAGTAGTCGTCCAGTTCAAATCAAAAGTCAAAAGTATGTATTTTCACTTGGGATTTTTCCCCACTGTTAATACTATTTTATATTGAGAATTTTCTATTGAAACACGTTTATTGGGATAGTGTTCTGGCCCCACTATTTTTTGTTTTCGTTTAAAAGGGTTAATTGGAAGTGTGATGAATTTTCAATGACACACGCATTTGACGCTTAAGAGGCATATACATACACATTATATGCTCTTCTCATACTTGGACGAGTTTGGAGCTCGCAATTTTACCGATTAAAAATTGTGTTTAAAAAAAAAACGTGTTTCAATAGAAAATACTCAATATAAAATAGTATTAACAGTGGGAAAAAATCCCAAGTGAAAATACATACTTTTGACTTTTGATTTGAACTGGACGACTACTTAGAAAGATCTGAAAGCTGAAAAGTACTACATATGAAAGATAAAATACCCGACTATAGATTTCAATATTCATTTTGAACAAAAAATTGACCAATTTTGAGACATGGAACGAACAACACCAAGAAATAGAAAAATCGCGTGATTTAAAAAACACATATATCTCCGAATCTCGAGCCAATCAACATTTTTTATTACCAGATTCGTATTCACTGGGCATAGATCTATAAGAAAAGTCATATTTCGTCTCGGAAACATTTCTCGTGTCGAACAGTGTAATTATAATAATATTTATCAACTAATCTGTGCAGTGAAGTTTTACATGTATGACATGAACTTCCCTTAATTTAAAATCTACTTTGATGTGAATTGAATTGAATTGGAGTCATATATATGTATGTAGATGACGATCCCCTTACGCTACCATCAAATATTATATGCATTATTAAATATGAAAAGTAACTTTCGGTAATAACTTTGTGAATCAATTGTAAGCGTCCCTGTCTCGTCATTAACAGGCGAGTCCATTGGTATGAAGTGCGATTTTAGATAACTGTACAAGTAGTTTTAAAGTCAATTCGAGACAATCGCAAGTGTTCAAAGTAGCCGAGCAATACGCGGATTTTACCATTGCGAAGCTTCCGTAATACTGACCCATATAAAACTTTGTATAAAGTTGGCCGTCGAAAGTGCGGCTTGTAGTGAATCGACTAATTCGACCCGCCGCAAAGCAATCAACTTTGAATTGTCAAATCCTTTAAAGTATGATTCAATTGTTGAGAATTCTTTTAGAGACCACTCTGTGTCACTTAATGTCGGATTGCAGTCGAACTTCCGACGGGAATTTCAAGAAATCTCACTGGGCTTTAGTTAAGCTGCTCGGGTTTAGTTCTCGTTTCCACTCACTGCCACCACACGAGGAACCGACCCCGCACGTAATAAAACGAATTTTCTATTACTTATTCTCTATGTTTTTTTGTTTTTGGTAAAGCTACGATATAAAACAATTATTCACGATGCATAAAAATCTATTGTTTTCCTTTTGGAGACGAGAAACTTACACTCAAAGCCGTAGAGTATATTTATGTGCTTATTTTTATTGTTATCTGTCCACCTGTTGTTTTTACTCTATCCTAATCCGATAAAATATGGTGATCGTGCGAAAATTCGACCTCAAGATTTTGACTGATTTGTATCAGGTATCGTCCCCTGATCACGTTTTCATGATTTCTGGTTAATGTCTGTATGGCTGTATGTCTATGTACTTGTGTGTGTGTGTGCCTGTATGTGTGTTTTCTCCGAAACTATCAAGTATATCAAGCTGAAATTTCATATCAATTATTTTCACGTAAGGTGTAAGAGACATAAGTAATTTGGTCAACATCAGTCAACCGAAAGTAGGGTTTTTTTCGTGTAGAAAATTCAAAAATCCTGTTACCACAGAATATTTCCGAAACTGCTTCGGCGATCTTGTTGAAATTTCATATCTATAATTTTCACGATAGCCGTAAGTTTACTCTTGAAATTTTTTTCGGCCTTTTAAATACGTAGTATCGTCGCAATATTGTAATGTTGTAATCCTGAGAGAAATTGCTATTTACGAAAAAATAAATCATTAAAATCAGTCAACCGGAAATAGGGGTTTTTTTTTCGTCGAAAAGTTTACCACAGAATTTTTCAGAAACTGCCTCATTGATCAAGTCGAAAATTTATATTTATAATTTTCATATTAAATTTAAGAGTTTTTTTCTTATTTGAATATATGCCGAAGATCGTATTTTTTTTTTATATATGTATGTACATACATACATACATCTTTAGTAGATGACTAGAGACTTCAACCCTTAGTATTCGCATATTCGCCCGGTTTTTTAACTATTCATTATTCGAATGTTTGTTTAAATATTCGCTTATATTTAAATACAGTGAAAATTAATTAATTAATATTATACCCAAACATTCTTGTGTATTTCAATATATGTATGTACATAGTAGGTAGTTCCTTTATACTCAAGCTTACACACTGAACATGAAGAAATTATATTTTGCATATGCATTTATTCACCCAAACGAATTACGAGTTATTTCTGCAAGCGACGTACCATTGTTTTCATCGTGTAAAATAAATAAGATGAAAAACAATAAAGGAAGTAATAATTCACCACTGCTCCATTGAAATATCAGTGCTGTGACATGACTAATAAGAGACTACTAAGCACTGATATCAAATACATATATTCAATTCAGAAAAAAGGGGGAACAATGTGCCAGTGACATATATTTATATTTTATAGCGAGTTCATTGAACCGTTTTCTTTCTTTATCTCTTTCGGCTCTACGCTCCGTTCTGTACACACGTTCCGCGAAAAAAAAAATATATTCAAAGCTCGATCGAAATCGGAAAGGTTCTTAATTTGAATAATTGAAAACGACACGTTTAAGTCTCTCCGATTCTAATTTATAACGGTTCAATTCCGTGGGGAATTTTCTGTAAAACGCACTCGTTGAGAGCGATCTAATGGATCCGGGTCGACAAATTACCATCGACAACGACCGGAACTGGTCCATTCATATTCCGGAGCAATTATTTTTTACAAAGCTCTTATTAACCCCCTTCCCTGCCGTTCCGTTCACCAGACAAAAACTGGAGCTTTGTGTCAGGATCCAGAAAAAAAAAATTTTTGTTAACGAATCGCTTTTATATCGCCTACCAAATGAACGGCTAAACAATCAGACGCTTTAATTGAGTCGCACCGAATTTAAATAACGTCAGAATTCCGAATTGTATTTTATTTTATATATAAGGCTATATAGCGGTCGTCAGTCGCGAAGGCCACACAGTTCCATTGTTATTGGTGGTTTATTATGGTACGATTAATTCCGACCGTAAGGTTTACCTTCCAACCGAATTAACCGTACCGCAAATGCAAACAGTAATACAGTATCATCAACGGTTACTAGTATTAGATATGTCGTTCAAATTATGCACTTACAACTGTAGTTATCGTCGAATCAAATGTTAGTATTAATTTAGGATTAACTAGCCGGAATGCGTGGCGTTTCTCGTGTGTATAAAATTTAATTAGCATTTGAATGTTTGTACGCATTGCGTTTTTTTTGGAACTGTAACATAACATAAAACTCACTTGTTCGCAAACGCGGTTTTTCTGCTACAGACTTATTTGTTTGATGGCGTTTAAACTCATTTAAACTTAATTTTGTTGATATTAATCAAAATATTGAGATTAGAAACATGGACTTATCGTTGTTTGTTTCTAAATATGGCTTTTATCATAGTGCAATTGTCAGTTTTTGGAGCTAACACTGATTTTCAATATTTTTTTACGGCGCACTTGGCGGTATTTGGAATAATTCAAGTATAAGGCATCGTTTGAAAACATTCTTAGAACCAGAAAATATTTTATCCTTGTTTTTTATATATTGTGGACTTATAGGGACTTGGAACTAGGCGACTCATATGCATATGTACATATATTTACATGTAAATATACAGACTTGCAGATAGATGTACATATATAAAGAAAGACAGATTTGGTAAATCGATATATATATATATATATATATATCGGTTTGCATGTACATACATACATATGTATATGTATGTATATGAATATATCGGTTTTGTATATATATATACATACATAGACAGAAAGAAAGATTGACTTATGAACAAAAATATTCACAGAAAAAGATTGCAGCAGACAGATATTAAGAGATACATACACACAGATCTAAAACAGGTAGGTACACAGACAGAAAGGCAGGCAAACAGAGTAAGGCCCGTAACGCACTTGGCAGCCTGGCTGCAGCAGCCATGGCTGCGCAGCCACAACGATGTTGGAAATTGTATGTGGCTGCCTGTTTGATAACGCACTAGACAGCCAGAGTTTCCTGGCTCCCTAGTGCGTTGTGGCTGCGCAGCCAGGCTGCCAAGTGTGTTACGGGCCTAATTGTAATGTTGCTGACAAACTGACGGATAGACATACATTCATACAGAAAAACAGACAGCGAGACAGAAAGATAGATCTCTGCAGAGCGTAGAGCCAAATAGTCAGACAGTGACAAAATTCAAGAAAAATAATTCAGCCTTATATGTATATGTAAATCATCACTTTCAGCCGATCACCATCCACTGCTGGATGAAGGCATCTCAAATCCTCTTCCATTCCTGTTTGTCTTGAGCAATCTGCATCCACTTGACTCGACGCATTCTTCTCAATTCATCAGCCCGTCTTCCGCTCGGTCTACCTTGCTTTCTTTCCCATCCTGTGTCCAGTCTCCAACTTTTTCACACGTTCTGCTATATCTGCCAGTTTAGTCTTACATACTTCTTACCCATACATTCCACCACTGAATCTTACGGATCCACGTTTCACATCCATACGTCATAACCGGCAGTACGCATTGGTCGTATGCCTTCTTTTTTAAGTATAGCGCAATGTTGGATTTCTTATATACATATCATAAATAAATTATACAGTTGTCAAAGATTTTGTTCACTTTTTTGCCACGATAAGTTTATCGCAATTGCATTGTTGACCGTCGTTCCTTTATACTTCATATCGATGGCCACTTTTCAAAGCGAATATCTTATATCGACAATGACCACTTCATCCTAGCAGATTTCTTCCCCCTTTCTTCCCATCCCACTCCTGTTCCGACTCCGGATGAATATAGGGTGTCCCGTAATGGAGCTGCCGGATACATATATATATATATTTATATATATATCCGGATAGCAAATCCGGGTATTATTGGGCCTTGGGCTTAGGCCCATTAAGGCGGCCGCGATCGCAGACAGCACCAGGTGTGGTGATTTATCGGAATCGATGGCTTTGTGTTGTTGCTACCTGAATGTTGAAGGGGAAGTGGAGGGGGATTTAGGGGAGGGGAAGGGGAAGAGTCGATCCCTGGAGGTCTTGGTTCCAAAAGGTCCCAAGGGATCGACTTGTCCGATAATGCGTTTTGTCGTTTTGGAAGTATTAAACGCGATAAAGCCCCACGACACGATGGGGATCCGGTTATGATTTACGGCGTTATTTGTCGCTCAATCGCCGTTCCGGATTATCCGGATGCTTTCAGAACCTCTTTTACGGTTAAAAACAGCCGGTTAATAGCTGTTGTTGACGGACTCGTCGATACGGACGATCGCTTCCTGTTCGTATTCAATTTTGTGATAAGAAGCACAACGTGGAGCTTAAACGATGCGATTTGTGACAGATGGAAGATTGCCAGTCGATGTGGATTGATTTTTTAAAAATAAATACACTTTGTCAATTAAGAGCTTAGCTGCTTCATTTCGGTTCACATTCCCTTTGTCAGCTTTAGGGGGGCAGAAAGAAAAGACAATGAAAAGATGGAGTTTATTTTAGAACCATTACAAAAACTGTTCGTTTGGTAAATTCTAGCGGTGCTCGGATTAAACCGCACACGAAAAATCTGCACAGAAAAATGCGCACATGGGAAAAAAGCGCACATAGAAAAATACTCGCATTTAAATTACTCTAATCTTTTCCTGTGTTTTTCAGCTTTAAAAATTTAAATATTTCTAATGTAGTAAATAATTTTTTGTAGTACTTAATTTTTATTTTCTCCGCAAACATAATGAAAATATAATTTTACTTATTATTAAAAAATTCACATACATACATATATATGTAATACAAATTATTTTTACATTTAAAAGTTAATTTAATTATTGCAAGTTAGCTAACTTCAACAACTGCTTTATTTTGTTTTGCATCTGATCATATTCCCGTACAGCACAGAAAAAAACAAAAAAAAATGAATGTATTTTTCTCTACATATGTATGTACTATATTCTGTTACTCTATGTATTTTCTGTGCGGATTTTTCGTGTGCGGTTTAATCACCGAACCATTCTATCAGGAGATTTGGATTATAAAAAAGATTCAACTCTTTGCCAGCAGTTATAGCAATACTAAAAAAACCGTCGATAAATTGTTTCAACCACATCGGGAATCGAACCGCAATACTTTGCTTAGCAAAGTGACCGTTATAAAAAAAATAGTAACGGTTCAGCCGTGGCCCATTTGACAGGAGCAATTGTATTGTGTATGGCGCAAGAAGCAAGCCATACGTGAGGTTAAGTTTACAGCTCTCGCGCTCACACCCGCAGCAGTCGCGGTGCCCGCGTGCTATTACAAAGCATTTAAAAGGCGCACACACTTTTGCTATTCTCTTTATTAATATATATACAAACAATTGTGATGTTAAATACAAAAAAACATTTGTACCCGAGCAACGCCGTGTACTTACAGTCAGTCAATACAATAAATATGTACGAATGCGATTAAAACTTATAAAGAGCTAATCCGGTCGACTTATAATCGTATAAATAAATTGAAAAAAAAAAGCAAAGAAATAGCCGTTGGAATATTCGCCCCGTACAAATTGCCGATAAAATTAAACGGGTGTTGAAAGAGTTGGTGAAAATTTTTTTCAAGATTCTAAAACGATGCGATCTCAAGTAAAAAAAAAAAACTTCCCCTCCTTTTTTACCGAGCGTATTTAACGCGAAGCTCGGAAAATATTCTCGACGATGACGATTACACATTTTCCGGAAAAGCGCTTTGAGATTTTCATTTGATAACGCCGTAATTTCTTTTTGCAGTGAAAAAAGCTGCACTCTCGACGTCTTTTCTAATTAAAAATAAAATTTCAAAGTAGAAATTGATCCCGTACAAAAATGTGACATTTTCTTATACTAATTGCATTGAGTTTCGCTAATATTATATCACATTATAAATATAATGAGTCTAGAAAAGTCTAAAGATTTATTTATGAATGAACTGAATTTTCAATATGATTTCTAAGCAAAACTTTTAATGATAAGATTAACTGTAATTTCTTAACGATAATGGTCCTAAATTTCCATCAAATTTTATCATATTAAATAGATCTACATATAAACAAAATATATGATATACATTTTTGTATTTTAATGTACTTTTTTAATTCTACAGTTTCAAAGTACAATGTAAGGTCACATATGACCCATCTAATAACAATAAAACAATAATAAGAATAGTTTTAAGATGTTATTGTAATTATTTGATCTATAAACAATAACTAATGTCGTAGCTAATGTTGTAATGTACATATGTACATATATACATATTATATTATACTATTGTAGTGTGGTCAAAAATTTAATACTGGTCAAAATCTTGGAATCAAACAGTTTATACATAGCTTATAGGAGCTTAGGATTCATAATGAGAATATCTAAACCCTTTAAGTCCTTTTAATCCGGTGTTTCTGCTATACAATGCATTTTTTGAGAAGTCATCTGGAGTTTTCTAGTACTATATGAAACCCGTTTTACCAAGATTCCATTACTAAACTGGAAAAAAATAATAAGAAGTTGCATGCGTACTTCATTTCCAGGTTTCGTCTTTCCTCATCTTCTTCTTCAAATTCTTTTGATTATGTTCTTCTGCGGTCTAAGAAGACAGTCTTGGATCTCTGCGTTGTATTTAAGCTATTGAATAATTTATCAGATAGTCCTTACTTATTAAGTAGGATCCTTCTCCATAGTTTCCCTAGATCTGTTAGAAATCCTCCATTGTTTCATTTATCGATCCTGCTCGTCATTCAACGAAATTCCTGCACATATTGATCTCTTTCACTATTCTTTACCCTCTTTCAGATTTTCTCTACTCAAGTTCCTTTCTTGCAATGATTTTTTCTTTGTTTGTAACTATGTTGGCTGTATTATATTATGTGGCATTAATTTTATTTTATGTTGTACTTTATGAGCTGTATGTTACTTGATAAATAAATAAATAAACAAATTAAAAAAAAAAAATAGGATTTTTTGAATGTAGAAAATTTAAGAAATCAAAATCGTCACTGACGCAACTAAAGAAGTCGCGCATTTCAGTACCAATGTCAATCACAAATATCTTTCAAATTACAAAACTTACTATGCAAAATCCTGCATGTGAAATCGCCACCTTCGTGTGACATATATGTAATATACCTACATATAAACAATTATAAAAAATATAAAATTCGATCGCGTTGTTGGAAATATCGCGTGCCGAATCTTGATAATAATCGCTCGGATAGCGTTCGAGAGGCAAAACTTTCGTTGTGATGCGAACCCATTAATTTGCCATGAGCATTCTTTACAAAATATCCAACTCGATACGATAAAGGAGGGGAGAATCTAGGGGTAGATAGGTCGAATAGGTAACAAAAGATAAATTATGAAATGCTCACCCCCGAACGAGATTTATGTCAGAGCAACGAACGAACGAACGAACGAACGAACGGGTGTTCTATGCTTCTTCTTCTTCATATTCTTTCTTCTTCTCCTCTCCAATGTAAGTGTGTAATACTTGGGGTATATAAAATATCTCACTAGCAAGTGGTACGTCGCGGAAAACGTATAGGGAAAACTTTTGGCTTTTGATTACCGTCTGAAAGTGCTGAGTTTTCACTCGCTGAAACTTTTCGCTCGAACACGTTCCCGGTCTATCGTTTAAACGCGAGACGAAATAAGAATAAAAGCGTCATCCGATCCGCGGCTTTGAATTTCAATAAAACCCACTGGAAAATTATTATTCAGTAAAATCCGTACCCTTGGGTATATTCATGATGCTCAGATTATCTTGGTAAATATTTTGAAAATATAAAGAAACTAATTTTGCCGAAAGTTTTATTAAATTTCAGTGTAGTGTGATAGCTACATATGTACAATACTAGTCAAAAGCTTGGAATTAAACATATTTTGGTAATCATAAGTTCTTTTAATATAGTTATAGTTGCATGTAACAAAATAGGTTAACAGAATTAAGTAACGAAAGTAGGTTTAAAAATTAATTTTAATAAAACTAAAATTATGTTTAATGAATTTTGCACGCAAAGCGTAGTCACAGTAGATAGTCATATTGTAGAGATAGTTGATAGTTATTTATACCTGGCGCAGTTGGTGAATATGACTGGACGTAAAGAAGAAGAAATAAAACGAAGAATGAAACTAGGATGGAGTGCTTTTGGAAGAATGAACATAGTTTTTAAATCCAACATTCCGCTATGCTTAAAAAATAAGGCATACGACCAATGCGTACTGCCAGTTATGACGTATGGATGTGAAACTTGGACGCTAAATTCAAGAATGCTACGAAAGATCCAGTGCACACAGAGAAGCATGGAAAAATGTATGCATAACAAGGCATAACAAGAAGAGATCGCAAAAGAAATACACGGGTAAGAAGTATGACCAAAGTGGCAGATATAGCAGTACGGGTGAAAAAGTTTAAGTGGCAATGGGCTGGACACATAGAAGAATGGATGGCAGATGGACGCGAGAAGTACTGGAATGGTATCTGAGAGGATGTGAGAGAAAGCAAGGTAGACCGAGTGGAAGATGGGCTGATGATTTGAGAAGAATGTGTGGAGTCAAATGGATGCAGATTGCTCAAGACAGACAAGAATGGAAGAGGATTGGAGAGGCCTTCATCCAGCAGTGGATGGTGAACGGCTAAAAATGATGATGATGATGATGAAGTTCTTTTATTTTACTTTTTTTTATATCATTTAGGACAGTGGCCGGGAACCTTTTTCAAGCTAATAGCCAAATTAGGAAAAACCTTGCAAAATTAGTAAGTTTGGGAGCCGCAACATATTATTTTAGAATTGTACAT
This sequence comes from Parapsyche elsis, assembly GCA_022651745.1. Taxonomy (NCBI): domain Eukaryota; kingdom Metazoa; phylum Arthropoda; class Insecta; order Trichoptera; family Hydropsychidae; genus Parapsyche; species Parapsyche elsis. Next base: position 15,673 of record JAGVSN010000017.1, read on the forward strand.
TCAAAATTAAATTAAATTAATCATTAATGAAATGTAAGAACCTCGTGATATTTCTTAACGTTTGACAGTTTATTAGTAAAAAGTATTATAAAGATTAATCTGAAAAACTTTTATAGCCACGACGTTGTGGAAATGGGATTCATTTTAATCTTGTGTAAAATGTGTGTCAACATTTTGTATTTCACGCAAAACGTTGGATGACAGCAAGAGCCGTGGGTTTTCATACAAAGAGCTGCATGCGGCTCCGGAGCCGCCGGTTCCCGACCACTGATTTAGGATAATAAATCAAATTTAGGTATTACAAATTAAGTATTTCAAACCGTATATCAAATGAAAAGTCTTTTTTGCTACGAGTAGCTTCATGGGTTCAAACCTTTGTTACATCTTATTTTACGAAAGATCCAATTGTAAAAAAATTTATACACAGACCGTATTTACATTATATCCTTCGTAATTCTGATTTTTTGTTATAAACTTATTTTTTATATTGAAAACCAATGTTTATATTTATTTATTTAATATTAAGTAACACACAGCCCATAGAGTACAATATAAAATATAAAATAAAACAACAGATCATAGCAAGAAATGAACTTAGGAGTTAGGGCTGGAAAGAAACTTGAGTAAAGAAAATCTGTAGGAAGGCAAAGAATAGTGAAAAGGATCAATATGTGCCGGATCAATGAATGAAGGAGTTTTGCGAATAATTAGTAGAACAAAGATTCAAATGAAATAATGGAGGATTTCTGACAGATCTAGGGGGACAAATAGAAAACCAAACTGTCACAATGAACTCTAAAATCGTTTAACTGTCTTTATTTCACTATGAAAAAGTCATTTAAATTGAGAGATAAGGGATAAATTAAAAACTTCCAACAATAAGAATCCAGGTCCTTAAAATACAGAATGAAATCTCATCGTCCAAAAATTACATCGAAAAGTAATACCAGTAATTTCCGACATATTCAAAAATATGTATTTACACATTTTCGGTCCAAAAAAAAGGCAATTTTGAGTGCAGCGTCAAATGTCGAGATTCAAATTTACCTCTTCTAATTAGCATTTGTTCAACGAGCTAGAAGAAGGGGGGAGGGGTAAAAGGACGAGGGGGGGTAAGGGGATCAATCGATAAATTAGGCCAAAGTCCTGACCCCTAGTTACAAGATTCGGTCCCCTAATGAAAATTACACGAGACCATAATTTTTCCCTTGTCTTCGAGAGGAGTGGCCCCAATTGAACAATGGCGACTTGTCGTATTTTTTCCGCAATAAATATAAATTCGTTTCAAACTTGTTTCGTCTGGAAAATTTGCGAACCCGAAGCTCAAACTGGGTCGTAAAATTCGCTGACACAATATTTTCCTTATCGCACCCGGTGAATGTACATTTTTGCGGTAATTTTTCGAAAGAGGAAACGAACCAGATATAAATCTCCCGGCGAAGACATTGTAAGCTCGAAACAAAGGCAACTTTAAAAATTCATAAATCACTTCATCTCCAAATTAAAATGGAACTTCATTCAGAGCTTCGTTGCTCTGCCTTGATTTATGATACAAACACTGAAGAGGTATTTTTTTATGTTTATAATATACATACATACATATTTTCATATTTCGTCGTGTTTGTATTATGATATATAATTCATGCTTTTTTTTTTATACCCGAGCGTTTCCTTTCATCAACGGCCTAATATAATTTAAAAGAAGCACATATAATATAAGGCAATGATTATTACTCAAAAATGAAATTAAATTATACACAATACGATTACAACTCAAGTGCTCGCTAAGCAGAAGGGCGTAATTTCAAAAGTACGCTACTGAGAAAAACAACTTTAACGAGCTAGTTCATACTAATGATGCACTTGAACAAATAATTATTTTTTTCATCTCACATCTTGGTTTAAAAATGCCATTTTCTTGTATCTATTTTTAATTGATGCGAATTCAATGACCGTTGATGTATACTTAGGATTAAATTTGTGTGCATATCATAAGACGAGTATAAAATCAATAAAAATGTACATCACAGTATTGCCTGTACCTGAGGGGTTACAATTTCAACAGTTCCTGACAGACAAACCAACAACAGACATACTTTGAGTATATGTATGTATGTATGTACCTATATACCTATATTTGTGTATTATATTATGCTCCTGTAACAGTAGACGCCATTTTAAAACTAACCTTCTATATAAAAAGTGTTATTTTGTATAATTTTTTTGTATAAATTGTAAAATTGTAAAAAGGAATTAGTTGAGCGAAGGTCTAGGGTATTTTTTATTAAAAAAAGCTTTTTATTGTTCTTATACTATGTTCACAATACATTTTAAATCTATTTTAATAGCTACTGGTCCAGTGACCATTATCTATTTTACACATTGTTCATTTTATTAGTATTTATAAGGATTCTTTTATTTTAATGTTAGTGTTTAAAGCATAATAGGAGAAAAAGCTCAAAAACTTATTTACAGGGTCTAGGGTATGATCCCCGCATGTTGAAAGGTTTTCTCGATAGTTTTCAACCTTAAATATCGTCATTGGCATGATTTGAATATTACTAAATCCAGATCGGCCATCAACTGTTATAATTTGTCAATACCTATATGTATATCTAACTTAGTTGTGAAACGGTTCCATAAAATAAATTGGCACCCCTCAAAAACTCCATTCTACTAACCAAATCATAATCTGTTCCTTCTCTCTCTACCGTATCTTCAGATGACAAAGGTTTCACCACTTGAGAATATCTTACCTTTGTTGCTTTACTATGACAGACGGTAAAATGTTGGAAAAATTGTAAAGAGGCAACGCTTGACATCAAATACACCACTTTCAGAAGAGGAAGAACTTAAGTCCTTCTTTCGTCCACCACCATGATTATACAAGTATGATAATTAAAAGCGAAAACCGGCAATTGTTAAGCGTCTAACTTTCAAGAGTATCGTATCGCCTTAACGAAACATGGATTAATGTTGACTCGGCGATTATAATAATTTTGACCGACTCTCAACTCCGGGGGGGGCCAAAGGTAATTTCCCGTCTTTATAAGAGGATTAACTCGTTTGCGTTTTGTTTATTTCTAGAATATTATTGTGCACGCGTGTTTAGGCCCAGTCCAATTACCATAAAGCGACATGTGTACATACGCCAAAACTTGGCCCTAAAGTGTTTGAGTTGCACCTTTCGAGTTGCGTGTTTGTTTGACTTGCGTTCGGGGTACAAGTGTCGCACGTCGAGATTTGGCGTCGGAAACGAACGGTTAACTAACAGTTAACCCAACGGTCAGGTATGGTGTGGTGTGGTTATACTTGTCTCGTGTCAAACGTTAACAAAGGCCCCGCCGCATTAGCCGTAGTAAATCCTGCTCAACGTTATCCTTAGAGGAGATCGCACATCATCATCACTAACGAGACTCGATTTCCTTGGACAAAAGCTACACTCTCTTCAACATCTAGTACATAGGTGTTTGTGTGTTGTGGAAAATGTGTGTGGTTGGTGAATGTGTGATGTCCTGTTGGGAAAATTTGGGTAAAGCTTGTGAAATCTTCAGTATTAGTGATGTTTCTATTGATTGAAAGGTTGTGATTCAATCACAAACTGGAGATAACTGACTTTGTTGCACATCTAATAAAACATAAAAATAAACTCCGTAAGAGCTGGCACACTTCGAAAGACCCAGCATTAAAAACATTAATTAATAAACTTACGTATCAAATCAAAATTAGAATCAAACAAATTAAAAATGAAGCATGGTCAAAAAAATTAGAAAAATTAAACTCAGTAGATGGCTCTCTTTGGAAATTAGCTAAATCAATTCGCAGGACAAAAATCGCGATTCCTCCATTAGATGATGGAGTGAACTCAGTGACGCGAGATTGCGACAAAGCAGAACTCTTATCGAAATCATTTCAAAAGCATCACACACTCACACAACACTACCACCACAAATCAACGCATAACAAAGTCAACCAGTCCATCAAAACCCTCACTAAAAAATGCTACTAATAATACTAAAAATATAAAATTGGTCCATCCGTGTGAAATCCAAAATATAATTCGTAACTTAAAAAAAATAAAAGGCACCTGGACGCGATGCAATAGATAACGTTATAATCAAACAACTTCCATTTAAAGCCCTAGTTTCATTATCTAAAATATTCAACTCTTGCTTATTAACTGGATATTTCCCAGAATACTGGAAAACAGCAAACGTCATTCCGATTCCGAAGCCTGATAAAAATCACAAAACCCAGCCAATTATCGACCCATTAGCCTACTCTGTACTCTCTCCAAAATTTTAGAAAAAATCATTTACACTCGCTTACTTAAGATTTTAGACAAAAAAATTGATTAACGAACAATTTGGATTTCGCCACGGACATTCCACGACCCAACAATTAACAAGACTAACCGAATACGTAACGAAGAACTTCAATATGAAGAGAAGTACCGGAATGGTATGTCTTGACATAGAGAAGGCTTTCGATACGGTTTGGCACGATGGACTCATTCATAAACTCCTTACTAACAAAGTACCGAACTACCTAATACATATCATCAGATCATACCTAACTCACAGGAAGTTAGTGGTTAACGTAAATACTGAAATATCCTCACCGAAATCAATCTCAGCAGGGTCCCACAGGGAAGTCTGCTAGGCCCTCTCTTATTTGCCATATATATTAATGACATACCCATCCCAAAAAAACTGTCACATAGCTCTATATGCAGATGATACTGCTTGCTTCACAAGCAGTATCAAACCAGAGGCTATTCGCAGAAACCTTGAACTAGCCTTAAAGACACTGACGGACCACTTCACTAAGTGGAAAATTAAAATTAATCAAAACAAAACAGACGCGATTTTCTTTAGTGTACGAAAACATAAACCAAATTCAGATCTGAAAATCCCATCTGGAGAAAGTCTGAAATGGCAAACACAAATAAAATACTTAGGAATTACATTCGATAAGAGAATGAGATGGGCCCCACATAGAGGCGGCGAAATGCAAAGCAATTCGCGCCATATCTTCAATATACTCTATATTCAATCGACATAGTGCCTTATCACTACATAATAAAATTAAAATATATCGCGCACTCATACTACCCTTACTAACGTACGCTGCTCCCGTATGGAATAATGCCTCCAATACTAACCAATCAAAGCTTCAAGTAGTCCAAAACAAATCATTAAAAATCATTTATAACACGCCCATATATACTAACCTAAAAAAGACTACATTCCCAGTATAACATCCCATTAGTCGTAGATGTCACTAACAGATTAACCAGTAGATTCTATGATAGAATTACCAATAACCACACTAACAAATTAGTGAAAGGTCTCGGTGATTATAGCAAGATGTCTTTACCCTTTAGGTATAAACACAAATTACCTAAACATAATTTTCTTTAGATCGCCGACTCTAAAAAGTAAGTATTTAATTTAATTATGTAAAATATATTATAAACATTTGATAAGAATTGTAAATAGGTTTTTGAGCTCTTTCTCCTATTATTCTTTAAACACTAACATTAAAATAAAAGAATCCTTATAAATACTAACAAAATGAACAATGTGTAAAATAGATAATGGTCACTGGACCAGTAGCTATTAAAATAGATTTAAGATGTATTGTGAACATAGTATAAGAACAATAAAAAGCTTTTTTAAATAAATAAAAAAAAATTCAATGTTTTATGATTATACCTATGTTATGACGTATGGATGTGAAGCGTATATAAATATTGTAAAACAAAGAATGAAACTAGGATTCAACATTCCGCTATGCTTAAAAAAGAAGGCATACTACCAATGCATACTGCCAGTTATGACGTATGGATGCTAAATTCAGGTATCCAACGTAAGATCCAGTGCGCACAGAGAAGCATGGAAAGATGTATGCTTGATATAACAAGAAAATATCGTAAGAGGAATACATGGGTAAGAAGTATGACCAAAATGGCAGATATAGCTGGACACGAGAAATACTGGAATGGTAGCCGAGAGGATGTGAAAGAAAGCAAGGTAGACCGAATGAATGGTGGGCTGATTAATTGAGAAGAAAGTGTGGAGTCAATTGGATGCAGATTGCTCATGATAGGCAGGAATGGAAGAGTGTTGGAGAGGCCTTCATCCAGCAGTAGAACGTAGTGAACGGCTGAAAATGATGATGATGTAGGTATTATTTAGTATATGACAGCTATGTATGTAGATAAATGTGGAATTCTAGAATGTTACGTATGTAAGATCCAGTGCACACAGAGAAGCATGAGAAGATGTATGCTCGGTATAACGAAAAGATATCGCAAAACGAATACATGGGTAAGAAGCATTACCAAAGTGGCAGATATAGCGGAACGTGTGAAAAAGTTGAAGTGGACACATAGCGAGAAGAATGTATGACAGATGGACACGAGAAATACTGGAATGGGAGCCGAGAGGATGTGAAAGAAAGCAAGGTAGACTGAGTGAATGGTGGGCTGATGAATTGAGAAGAAAGTGTGGAGTCAATTGGATGCAGATTGCTCAAGATAGACAGGAATGGAAGAGGATTAGAGAGGCCTTCATCCAGCAGCGGATGATGAACGGTTGAAAATGATGATGATATACATCTATACAAATTACTCATATTAAAAAAAAAGTTACTGACCTAATAAATACAGGTCTAACAAAATTTGACTGCGTTAATTGGAATCTATTCATCAAAAGTTTGTATAGGCTGCGAGTTTTTTATCTGTCTTTATTGTCTTCCTGTCTGTCTACATGTCTGTTTGTTTACATGTCTATTTGTTAACATTATCTGTTTGTCTACCCGTCTATTTATCTACATATGTACATACATGTCTGTTTACCTGTCAATCTATCGTATCGGTCTTTTCTTTATCAATCTGCATGTTTGTATGTGTGTCAATCTATTTATCTATTTAATCTATTAATCTATTTACGAGTATGTACATACATATATGTTTGTATCGACAGCAGACAACTATCTGTCAATATTTCTATTTTTTTATTATCTTGTACATATCTGTTTGTCTGTTTATCTATGTATGTATCTTTCTATTTGTCGTAGGGTCTCCCTGAATATTTTGTTTTAACTTTATACATTCCCACACCATTTGAATAGTTGGACTCTGAGCTTTGCAGAGATACTTTCTACCATCCTACGGATATTACAGCGTACCTATGTAAGTATGACAAAACATCTTTCTTTCACAATTATCACGAGTATCACGAGTCGAAAGTCGGATAAGCACAGTGCGATTTAATTAAACCTATAAATATACATATATACTTTATATTAATACTTTATCGGCCCTGATTCATAGAGATGAAGCGCTGTAATTGAACATTATTTAATAACCTCAGCAATTTCAAAATATTGAATTAGTTACGGAGCTACCACTCGGAAGAACGACTCGACGCTAATTTTAAAGTTTTGTTTTGCGCGCAGCGTCGACTTCGAAACGCAAAAACCCGTCGGGAAAATTAGTCGAATTTTCCGCGGAAAATTAAACAGTTAGCGGAAACGTTTTGATATATTATTAAGTGACGCGCGGTTGGCTCAGGCACGTTTAACCTTATTCTAACGTCACCCCGGGGACTCGCTTCGCATGTATATTTTGTTTTGACGGCATCGTACCACTACAACTTTTATGCCAACAGTGCTAGCTGTTCGATGCGACAGTGAACCAAGTCCACGTCGTGTAAAATTGTATGTAAAAATCCCCCGCGCGATAATATTATCGCGAAAACTTTGATGATTTCGCACGTGGGGGGTTATCCGTCGCGTATTTTCCACGGGTTCTGATGTGAAAACTCTAAGCTTGTCGTGAAAAATATGACGTGGAAACTATATCGCTTTTATATGTAGCTTGTCTCGTTCAAAGTCGTAAACTTTGACGTGTAAAATTCAAGTCGAAACAATTCGTACGTACTTTCGGGGCATGACTTTGACATTCAATGCCTTTATTCTTCACTCGAAGGTTGCGTGCTTTACACTATTCGTTAAAAATTTTACCGTCATAGTGAAGTAACTAGGGAAAGATACTCTTCAGTGGTGAAACCGTATATGAATGAAGCAACGAAATATGATTTATTAAGTAGTACCCAGTAACGCCTAGGAATTGTATGAATTTTCCAGGATCTCACATACATTGCTATATATGTATGTACCTAACGCACGGTTTTACCTGGCTGGGTGCCTGAGTAACCATGGAACGCTCGAATACACTCACATATACATACACTCACGGCACGGGTAGTGCAAAGCTATCTACTACCTTGTAAGTATCTACATAAACGAAAACCACCCGATGACACAATCAACAAGCATTGACTAGAATTTAGGTTAGGTTAGGTTATTATAATTAGGTTAACCATCCACTGCTGGATGAAGACCTCTCCAATTCTCTTACATTCCTGCCTCTGTATTGAGCAATCTGCATCCACTTGACTGCACAAATTCTTCCAATCAGTCTACCTTGCTTTCTTTCACATCCTCTCGGATACCATTCCAGTATTTCTCGCGTCCATCTGCCATTCATTCTACTAGGTATGTGTCCACTCTAACTTTTTCACACGTTCCGCTATATCTGCCACTTTGGTCATACTTATTATCTCTTCTTGTTATACCACGCATACGTCTTTTCACGCTTCTCTGTGTGAACTGGATTTTACGTAGCATTCTTCTAGCATTCATAGCGGAATGTTGGATTTAAAAACTATGTTCATTCTTCCAAAAGCACTCCATCCTAGTTTCATTCCTTCTGCTTTACATCCGGTCATATTCACCAATAGTCCTAGGTATAAACACACATTATACCGCATTATTCTAAATTCATCAGCTAATCGTCAACTCGATCTACCTTGCTTTCTTTCACATCCTCTCGGATACCATTTCAGTATTTCTCGCGTCCATTTGCAATCCTTTCTTCTCGCTATATGTCCACTTCAACCTTTTCACACGTTCCGCTATATCTGCCACTATGGTCATGCTTCATACCCATTTATTCCTCTTACGATATTTTCTTATTATGCCAAGCATACATTTTCCATGCTTCTCTGTCTGCACTGGAACTTACGTAACATTCTTGAATTCCACATGCATGTACATATCTAGCTATCAAATAATACCTATATACAATTATGTCAAACTTTTTATTAGTGTACATAAAGTTGTTCCACATTGGCGAACCGAACAGTGAACGACCTTTGACCTTTAATGTCATTCGGAGATAGAAAAACTACATTGAAATGCTTTTCCTAATCAATATTGCAATTTTAGGGTCATGTTTGTGTTCATTGGGCGAAAATCTATAAGAAAAGAATGTAATATTAGATCCTTCTTAGAGTGTACATATGTACATATGTATGTACAATGTACATAGTTCTGGCTTTTCCTCTTTACTCTTCGACAAACATCTTATCGTCTATAGTAGAGTAGTATTCCTCTTACGATATTTTATTGTTGTACCAAACATACATCTTTCCATGCTTCTGAGTTTGCACTGGATTTTACACAACATTATAGAATTCATCTACAAACGTATGTATAGCAAATGTATGGTCCAAAATAATATAAACTAATCAATCGAATGTTCTTTCTGGTTGATTAAAATTTTATACAATATCCTAAATTTATTACTTACCGATGTATGTTTGTACCATTGTACGGTAAAATAAATTTTCGAGATTAAATTTGAACGTCCCTAGCATGCTTTGATGGACGAAGTCCGCAATTTGCCACGACGAGAGTCAAACAAATCGAACGAAGCGTTTGCACGACCCATTGTAAAGCTGTCGTGTGACTACAGCGCGGTCCGAAAGTCATTTGCAATAAATTATAAATCGAAAAATAAATGTACACACCTCACCCATTCTACTCGTAAAGGCAAATCCACTTGATTTCCCACAACGGTGCTTAGTCGTATGATAAATTTGTTTGTAGGATTCACTTTTCTATCATATAAAGCTATCTTTCACATACTATGCATGTACATAGACATATATGTATCTGAGATTTGCCAATTTTTTTCCACTTTTGATACACACATAGGCATATTTAAAAAAAAAATATACTTTCGTGTTGACACGTCTGAGCCGGATTTCCGTCGCGAATTTTTCATCACTCAATTTGGCGACGATGAGATTTTCGCGCTGAAATTTCCCGACTCTCGTCAAATTGGAGGGGGTGTGTGCGTATTTTCACTTTTTTTTTTTTTTTATCCTATAGGTATTTCTTGTGTATCGCTACTTATTTATAATACGATTATGCGAAGACGCGTATGAAGTGCACATATATTATTTATTTGTGTGGCTCGATTTTTAAAAGGGCCTATGCATCAAATGCAATGGCATTTTCATTCTTGTAGCGATGTGTTTTTGAAACAATCCATTAAATGGATGAACTTCAAAGTCACGCAAACTTAATAATCGTCTCGTTGAAACTGTCAAGTACATACGAATGTCAATAAAGTATATGAGCAATGCCAAAATAACGCAATCCTTATTACTTTATCAAGTACATGAGTGTTGTTGAATACAATGGAATAAAATAAATCAAATTGATAGATTCCCGGCAGCCTTAAAACAACACCTCTGTACAAGTGCCAATAGACGATTAAGTTTTAATTTTGTAATTTTAGCTTTAAATTTCGTTTTCGTTTGTAATTAGCTTTTCGAGCTTTTTTTTTATTTATTTGAATTAAATAAATAAATTTATTTGAAATACTGAATTCATCGACAAAAATAAATTTCAAGGTCGTATAAATCACGGTTTCAAAATGTCAAGGTCGTATAAATCACTGTATCAAAATGTCATTTTAATACCTATAAAGCCATTTGTGTGACATGTACTTGGGCTTGTTACTAGACGATTTTCTAATTTGTCAAATTTTTATAACAATTTCAGTCATAACATAATAGGGTCTAGTTCACACAGAGTTAACAAATTTTAACATTTTATTTTTAAAAATAAAATATGAAAAAATGGGAAAATGGGGACGAGTCCACGAATGTACAAAGTTTATCCCAGCTGCTTGTTTTCGTTAATTATAAGTTATTTAAAAATAAATAAAACTCTGGATATTTTTAAGTATAAAAATAGTATTAAAAATTATTTAAATACACCCCCCTCCCCCCCCCCTCCCCTTCCCCTATCATGTCCATTAAAACTAGGTGGGTTGCGAAAGTTTGTCCTTCTAAAATGTGGGTCGCGGTAGTAAAGCACTGCGTTATACGATCAGTCTGTTATCAATCCACACCAGACTGAAAAAAAATCAGTCTGCTTCGGTCTGCTTCAGTCCGTCAGTCAACGCATTATACGATGTTATGTATTGGAGGTTGAGGGACAGAGAAAAATGAGAAAACAGCACTTGATGGTATGATGATCGTTTTTTTATTGATTGATTTCACAATGGTTCATGTGGGGGCACAATTACAGTAAAATATAAAGGTTTGTGTGTTAGTGCGATTCGGAAATTTGCGTAATTATCGGTATAGCAAATCGCTATACCGGTTAGTAGTATGAAGATCAACTTGAAGTGATCAAATATGAGTGATTGACCTGGGACCTGTGTGATTCTGTTGTGACTGGAGGAGTGGTTTGTTTCTGACCTTTACATCTACATATATATAAACTTAAGTGGGTAGAGAGGTATGGGGGGGATGTGAGAAGGAAGTCTGCTGATCCCTGGGTCGATTGCAATTGGTCATCGGTTGTCGTCCGATGCACTGTCGAACCTGATTGGTCAACGTCAACTTAGACTGAGGAGAAGAGAGGCAGGGGGGTACGCGTTGCAACGTCTGACTCATTCGGGACTGTACCGAATAAACTGAGGGGGAATTTGAGGAGTCGGTGAGAGGGCATATGTTGTGACCTCTGATTCGTCCGAGGTATGACCAATTTCAAGTTAAATGCGTATAAGACCAAAAGTCCGTGGTCGTTGCTACGGCTCGACATTCAATTGTACTATTGCGTCATATTTATGACGCACCGGTCAGGCGGAGACGCAACAACGATCAGTTTGACGTCAACCTGACCACAATCATGAACTGAACTGATGCCAGACTGAGCGTGGAACACCCGTCTAATACCTATACATATGTACATATGTACATATGTACAAACGATGGTTAAATCAAATAGTTGCGATTGAAAGCGAACACTCTGTACAATCAACAATCAATCGAACGATTTGATACGTATCAACTACATATAGTATAACACACACCCACACATAGTTGGTAGTTTACAAAAAGCTACCCGCGGGCGGAAGTGGCACAAAGCGGCCATTGATAAAGCTCCGGAAGTGGCGCCGTTGCTGTCTGCAGCCAAAGCGAATGCACCTCGAAACCACTTTGTATGCTCCGCAGACTGCACTTAGTGTGCAGCTTGCATCTGCACCTATGCAAGTGCATGCCGTGTTCGGCTGCTGGCTTTCATTGTTGTGTATTCCGAGCGGGAAGTCCCGTTCGGCACGAAATTATTATCGAAAATGGTATTTTGCTCTCTCTCTCTCTCTCTGTGTCCTATGTTCCTTGATAATGTTGCGTGTGCAATGTGCATCGGTGCACATTTTAGACATTCGCACGATTGTATTCGTGTAGTTTGGTAATACGTTGTAACGAGCAATCGGGTCCGTTCAATGTATCCCGGATGAGTTCGGGAGTGAAGTTAACTGTGTCCCTTACTGCTGACAAATAATACATTGCACGGTTTGTTTGTGTGTAAAATAAATTGTAAATATAAATAAAGTGTAAAATAAATTACTGCTTAAAAAATAAGGCATACGACCAATGCGTACTGCCAGTTATGACGTATGGTTGTGAAAGTTGGATGCTAAATTCAAGAATGCCACGTAAGATCCAGTGCACACAGAGAAGCATGGAAAGATGTATGCTCGGTATAATAAGAAAAGATCGTAAGAGGAATACTTCTCTACTATAGACGATAAAATGTTTGTTGAATAGTAATGAGGAAACGGTTTTTCTTTATATATTTTCGCCCAATGAATACGTACATGACCCTGAGACGGAAATATTGATTAGGAAAACCATTTCAATGTAGTTTTTCTATCTCTGAATAGCATTAACACTAATAAAAAATTTCACATAATTGTATATATGTACATATATGTATATGTAGGTATTATATGACAGCTAGATATACGTGGAATTCAAAAATGTTACGGAAGATCAAGTGCACACAGAAGCATGGAAATATGTATGTTTGGTATAACGATAAAATAACAGGAAAACATGGGTAAGAAGCATTAAATATAGTGTGTGGAACGTGTGAAAAAGTTGAAGTGGACACATAGCGAGAAGAATGTATGGCAGATGGACGCAAGAAATACTCGAATTGTATCCGAGAGGATGTGAAAGAAAGCATGGTAGACTGAGTGGACAATAGGCTGATGTAATTGAGAATAATGTGTGGAGTGGATGAGTGGATGGATAAAACAAAACTGACGCAAATAAAAAAAAGTCTTACATTTCAACACCAACTTCAATAACAAGTTGTAATAAAAAACAGTTAAATACAGAATGCTCTTTGGATAATTTAAATTTCCTTGGGTTCAACAACTTTTCGAAAACACTTACAGTGCTCTCAGTGCTACTCATCCAAACAAAATTAAGTCACGTGAATATACATATGTATGTAGATTACAGTCTAAATTTTTTGAATGTGATCAAACGTTGAATTTTTACTATTTGACATAAATTGTACCGTCTCTCATAATAAAATGACTTTAGAAACACACTGTCCAGTGTTAAAACCATTGCCTTTTGGATGGGAGAAAGGCATAAAAGAAACGGGCAATGATTTGGTGAGCAGGGAGGAATTATTTTAAATTATGCCAATTTGTTTTGGAACCGTCTCACAATAATTAAGTGAGATAAATTGGCGCAAATTCTAACATGGGGTGGATTTAATAACATCCAGATCTTACCAATAACGCTAATTAAGGTTTACAATCATTCGACATACGGGGATCAAACTTGGAACCTTGAAAAAACACTCTCTAACCCAGTGCTTCCCAAACTTTTTAGTACCGTGACCCACATTTTAGAAGGACAAACTAGTTTTAATGGACACGATGGGGGTATTTAAATAATTTTAATACTATTTTTTTATACTTAAAATATCCAGAGTTTTATTTATTTTAAATAACTTATAATGAACGAAAACAAGCAGCTAGGATAAACCTTGTACATCCGTGGACTCGTCCAGTTGCAATGAGAAAATTTTTACTAATTCACTAACTCTAAAAATGTCTCACTAACTCTTTGGATCAGCTCATCTTCTGCCCAGTGGGTCATTTAATCGATTCTGCGTGCAATCGTATTATAAGCGAAATCGTTCTAGCGACTGTTTGCTCTTATCTTCAAACTTATACTTCTTTCTTGCTCTTATCATCAAACATAATTCCAACCGTGTATTTTATTGGTGGTAGCGCTGAAGTCTCGCCAATTGTGTGCGGCTTACTAGCTTGCGCGATTTGCAAACTAATCAGGTTGGAGGCGTGGAGAGATTTTTCATTAATGCTGGTGTAATGCGAAAGCTTCGATTTCGACGACTTAAGCTGTTCCAGTTGTCTTTCAAAAAATTCTAATGGCTTGTTTTTAAAATCCGGATGCTTCTTCCCAAATGCCAACGCAATTTGCTCGGACGCATCCTATTCTCTGCTGTGCCGTTGTTATGTATTGGAGGTTGAGGAACAGAGAAAAATGAGAAAACAGCACTTGATGTTATGAAGATCGTTTGTTTATTGATTTCACAATGGTTTATTTGGTGGCACAATTACAGTAAAATATAAAGATGGTATAATTCGGAAAAAGTTGCGTGTTGGCAACTGTTATTATAGTTTAGGAGAGTATACGTCCGTGTGGATTAATTGTTGGACTGGAAAAGTAGCTGTTCTCCGACCTTTACATTTATATATAAACTTAAGGGGGCAGAGAGGTTTGGGGGGATGTGAGAAGGAAACAGCTGATCGTTGAGTCGATTGCAATTGGTCAATAGGTCGCCTGATTTGCACTGTCAAATCTGATTGATCAATGTCAACTTTGACTGAGGGGAAGAGAGGCAGGGGGTTATGTATCGCGATCTCTGTCTCATATCCGGGCTGTACCGAATCTTAGCTAAATGTGCAGAAAATAACAATGTATGACTCATCCGAGGTATGACGAATTTCAAGTTAAATGCGTATAAGATCAAAAGTCCGTGGTTGTTGCTACGGCTCGACATTCAGTTGTACTATTGCATCATATTGCATCACCGGTCAGGCAGAGTAACGTAACACCGTCTTGTTTTTTTTTTTTAATTTTGTTACATACTATTTTTACTTTCCCATTTTTTCATATTTTATTTTTTAAATAATTAAAAAAAATCACATTTTTTTGGAATGTGAATTTTTAACCTTGAATTTTTCGCGACCCACTAAAAATCGGCTCGCAACCTACAAGTGGGAAACGCTGCTCTAACCACTTGGTGGATTATTTCAATATAAGGTAGCCTTTTTAAAATCGAACAAGTGTATTTGCTCGTCGGTACGCCTACACCTTCAATACGCTATCATAACCTTTAGCGACAAAATCAACCGATAGATACACACCTACACAATTTCTAGATAATATCGACCGCATCTAGTTACGCCTCTGGAACTACCACGGGGTTGAGTTAGTGGGTGGGTGGGTGGGTGGGGATTACCAATGGGAGGTACCTAAGCTAGGTATCCATTGCCATAAATTAGTGGACCAGCAGAGTATTGCCGGCGTACAAATTGATAGCGGCACTATACATCCCCATACCTGGATTGTAGCGTCTTTATTTGGGCGGTCACGTGCCAAAACAGTTTCCATCCTCGCTAGGAATACAAAACACAATCCTGCCCGTTCCCCTTAACACCACCATCAACCCCAAACCCCATTCCTTACATCCCCTTGGGGTGTTTATGTGAGCGCGTGTGATTGACGCACAGGCAAAGCGGACATGGGCGACCTTTATTTTTGCCCGAGAAGAATAAGAGGAAGTTAGGGGAGGGGGGGGGGGGGTGGAAAAAAATCGTAGGTATTTATTTTACCCGACCTTGAAAATTGGCAAAGCTCGCGAATGTGTAGTGTGAGGGAAAGGGTTTTTGTGGAAAACGCTCTCCCCTGGTGCGATACCATCATTGTATAAATTAGGGATACATTGAGAAGTTTTATATATTTTTTTTTCGTTTTTTTACTTTTATTAAATGAAAAATTTGCGTGAATGTGGATGTTGAAGTATTGTATAAGTGTGTGTGGTTTGAATCTTAAATCTGTGTGAGTAATCTGCATCCATTCAATCAGCCCATCGTCCACTCGGTCTACCTTGCTCTCTTGCACATCCTCTCGGATACCATTCCAGTATTTATCGCGTTCATCTGCCATCCATTATTCTCGCTGTGTGTCCACTTCAACTTTTTCACACGTTCCGCTATATCTGCCACCTTGGTCATGCTTCTTACCCATGTATTCCTCTTACGATCTCTTTTCGTTATACCGAGCATACATCTTTACATGCTTCTCTGTGTGCACTGGATCTTGCGTAGCGTTCTTGAATTTAGCATCAAAGTTTTACATCCATACTAAATCTCTCCAATCCTCTACCATTCCCGGCTGTCTTGAGCAATCTGCATCCACTTGACTCCACACATTCTTCTTAATTCATCAGCCCATCTTCTACTTGGTCTACCTTGCTTTCTTGCACATCCTCTCGGATACCATTCCAGTATTTATCGCGTCCATGTGCCATCCATTCTTCTCGCTGTGTGTCCACTTCAACTTTTTCACACGTTCCGCTATATCTGCCACCTTTGTCACGCTTCTTACCCATGTATTCCTCTTGCGATCTCTTTTCGTTATATCGAGCATACATCTTCCCATGCTTCTCTGTGTGCACTGGATCTTGCGTAGCGTTCTTGAATTTAGCATCAAAGTTTTACATCCATACTAAATCTCTCAAATCCTCTACCATTCCCGGCTGTCTTGAGCAATCTGCATCCACTTGACTCCACACATTCTTCTTAATTCATCAGCCCATCTTCTACTTGGTCTACCTTGCTTTCTTGCACATCCTCTCGGATACCATTCCAGTATTTATCGCGTCCATGTGCCATCCATTCTTCTCGCTGTGTGTCCACTTCAACTTTTTCACACGTTCCGATATATCTGCCACCTTTGTCATGCTTCTTACTCATGTATTCCTCTTTGCGATCTCTTTTCGTTATATCGAGCATACATCTTCCCATGCTTCTCTGTGTGCACTGGATCTTGCGTAGCGTTCTTGAATTTAGCATCAAAGTTTTACATCCATACTAAATCTCTCCAATCCTCTACCATTCCCGGCTGTCTTGAGCAATCTGCATCCACTTGACTCCACACATTCTTCTTAATTCATCAGCCCATCTTCTACTTGGTCTACCTTGCTTTCTTGCACATCCTCTCGGATACCATTCCAGTATTTATCGCGTCCATGTGCCATCCATTCTTCTCGCTGTGTGTCCACTTCAACTTTTTCACACGTTCCGATATATCTGCCACCTTTGTCATGCTTCTTACTCATGTATTCCTCTTGCGATCTCTTTTCGTTATATCGAGCATACATCTTCCCATGCTTCTCTGTGTGCACTGGATCTTGCGTAGCGTTCTTGAATTTAGCATCAAAGTTTTACATCCATACTAAATCTCTCCAATCCTCTACCATTCCCGGCTGTCTTGAGCAATCTGCATCCACTTGACTCCACACATTCTTCTTAATTCATCAGCCCATCTTCTACTTGGTCTACCTTGCTTTCTTGCACATCCTCTCGGATACCATTCCAGTATTTATCGCGTCCATGTGCCATCCATTCTTCTCGCTGTGTGTCCACTTCTTTTTTTTTCACACGTTCCGATATATCTGCCACCTTTGTCATGCTTCTTACTCATGTATTCCTCTTGCGATCTCTTTTCGTTATATCGAGCATACATCTTCCCATGCTTCTCTGTGTGCACTGGATCTTGCGTAGCGTTCTTGAATTTAGCATCAAAGTTTTACATCCATACTAAATCTCTCAAATCCTCTACCATTCCCGGCTGTCTTGAGCAATCTGCATCCACTTGACTCCACACATTCTTCTTAATTCATCAGCCCATCTTCTACTTGGTCTACCTTGCTTTCTTGCACATCCTCTCGGATACCATTCCAGTATTTATCGCGTCCATGTGCCATCCATTCTTCTCGCTGTGTGTCCACTTCAACTTTTTTTTCACACGTTCCGATATATCTGCCACCTTTGTCATGCTTCTTACTCATGTATTCCTCTTGCGATCTCTTTTCGTTATATCGAGCATACATCTTCCCATGCTTCTCTATGTGCACTGGATCTTGCGTAGCGTTCTTGAATTTAGCATCAAAGTTTTACATCCATACTAAATCTCTCAAATCCTCTACCATTCCCGGCTGTCTTGAGCAATCTGCATCCACTTGACTCCACACATTCTTCTTAATTCATCAGCCCATCTTCTACTTGGTCTACCTTGCTTTCTTGCACATCCTCTCGGATACCATTCCAGTATTTATCGCGTCCATGTGCCATCCATTCTTCTCGCTGTGTGTCCACTTCAACTTTTTCACACGTTCCGATATATCTGCCACCTTTGTCACGCTTCTTACCCATGTATTCCTCTTGCGATCTCTTTTCGTTATATCGAGCATACATCTTCCCATGCTTCTCTGTGTGCACTGGATCTTGCGTAGCGTTCTTGAATTTAGCATCAAAGTTTTACATCCATACTAAATCTCTCCAATCCTCTACCATTCCCGGCTGTCTTGAGCAATCTGCATCCACTTGACTACACACATTCTTCTCAATTCATCAGCCCATCTTCTACTTGGTCTACCTTGCTTTTTTGCACATCCTCTCGGATACCATTCCAGTATTTATCGCGTTCATCTGCCATCCATTCTTCTCGCTGTGTGTCCACTTCAACTTTTTCACACGTTCTGCTATATCTGCCAGTTTGGTCATGCTTCTTACCCATGCATTCCTCTTACGATCTCTTTTCGTTATACCGAGCATACATATTTCTGTGTGCACTGGATCTTGAGTAACATTCTTGAATTTAGCATCCAAGTTTCACATCCATACGTCATAACTGGCAATACGCATCGGGCGTATGCCTTATTTTTTAAGCATAGTGTAATGTTAGATTTAAAAACAATGTTCACTCTTCCGAAAGCACTCCATTCTAGTTTCATTGTTCGACACATTATATTTTGTGTAATAAATGTTTAATTGGGTGTGCTTTTTGTATTGTAACTTTTGGCATTGGTATTTTCAGTCATTCACATAAGTAAAATTGTAAGGTCAAGTTTCCACAATAGTTTAATATCAAAAACTGTATTGTTTTATGCAAAATTTAATACTGGATTGTCTTGTAAAACTATTCCTCAAGTTACTGCCAAGTTTGATGAGCCTAACTATGTACATAAATATGTAGTTAGTTAGTATATTTATGTATATACATACTTGCTGTATGTATGTACTATATATAATGTTTCTTATATTAATATTGATCACATTTACCTAAAGTTACATTAATCTACAAGTTGATCACATTATATGTTTATTATATTATAACATTAAACAAAAGTTAATTCAGTTTAAATTGATCAGATTTCACATTGATTATACCTATGTATGTATATATTGTACGTTAAATGTTCATAATAAGAAATTTTGATTCGCTCTTTTTGAACCAAACTATGTATTTTATTTTCTAATATATCATTAATAAATTCCAAATACTTTTATATGTTTAAAAATAATGCAAAAGACACGTACACGTATACGTGTACTGTAATATATGATATACAGGTGATATGTTGGTGATTTTTATCATACGAATTTCGGACCTAGTAGAGAGAGCAAGTAACGATCCAACTGTTGAATAATAAATCTTATGTGACTTTTATGGTAGCAATTCGACTCGTAGCTACGAGACTTTAAATATTGGGACGAATTTCGGAATAAAACATTCATTTGAGACGATGCTGCGGAAATGCTGTGTGGAAATATTGCAAAATTTAGAATAGAATATATATGGAAATCCTATGCATAATTCATCGGAATTGTTCTTTCCAATAAGAATGTATGTAAAATAGTTTCAGTTGATTTAGTCATTGAGTTATAGTCAAATTCACGAAACACACGCAACATTTGAACAACATTTTGACACTTGTGTGTAGGTAACGTTTATTATAATCATAGACACTTAATATAGACATAATAATTGATACGACAGGTTGTTTTAGAGATGTCATGCATTTTAGCGCCAATTTCAATCAGAAGTATCTTTCAATTTACAAAGCCTAGAATATTGTAACACAAAACAGTTAAATATAATTAAAATGTATCAATACTGTTCTTTGTTCAAAGTAAATGCAGAATATATTTGTCACACATGTAACGTTCACAAAAATTCACTCACAAACAACTTTTCAAATACTTTAATAATATTCCATGATATATGATATACAATATATAAAAACGGCAATTTAAATGAACAAAAAATGTCTGTTTAAAGTAAATTCACCGCTTTCGTGTAGAATAACCCTATAGGTACTTCGTTTACTAAATCTACTGGTTCTGGGAAAGCTCAAAATCGATATTCGGATTATTACCCTGTCTCTCTGTGGCTACAAGTTGTGCAACATTCCCAAACAGTTTGAGAATACCTAGTTCTGGAAAAACTCTCGTCTTGGAAAAGTTTTCCGACGAAACACCACTCGTCGTAAACACAATGAAAAGCCAAAAAGAAAAACTAACATCTTTGTACACTTTCGACTGCAGTGAATTCATCGCATTTGATGACATAAAAGTCAATATACTTTAAATAAACATGTTTCAAATCAGATAGCAATCAAAATGATATATATTTCGGTAAAATGACCCAAAAGGTGCATATTTCATTGAAAATCCACTTGAAACACAGCATTATTTAATTTTTTCATGAATATGTGAGCCGCATGCGGCTCAAGGGCCGCAGTTTGGCCACGTCTATTATACAATACTTTAATTCAATACTTGAATCTATTGACGATACTGCAAAATATTACACTTGGCAACATAAACTAGTCTTCCTATGAAATGAAAACTCAATCTATCTGTATCATTTTTCGATACTCGTACATTCAATTTCATTCAGTGGTCGGAAACCGGCGGCTCCGGAGCCTCATGTGGCTCTTTGTGTAAAAACCTGCGGCTCTCACTGTCATCCAATGTTTTGCGCGAAACACAATTTACACAAAATTAAAATGAATCTTATTTCTATATATGTACATATAGGTACTATCTTCTTCGCTATAAAATTAAATCGTTTTTTCAATAATACTTTTGTATAATAAGCTGTCGAACATTAAGAAATATCACCAATATGGCTTATTTATTACATACATACATTTAATTTCATGCAAGGTTTTCCCTAATTTGGCTCTTAGCTCGTTAAAGGTTTTATACGAATTATTCAAATTAAGTAACTTTTCTATATTCGGCGGAAGAGATTATCAAAAAATAGAAGAAAAATTTGTATGTAAACATTAGCGTCAAATGATAACTGAATCATCAATTCGTGCGAATGCAAACATTGACTCGTTTCACTTGACTAATTTTCCAATGGAAAAATTTTCTTTTGATCGTCAAAATAATAACAATATTACGCACAAGGCGTTTTTATAATTAAGCTCTCGATGAGAGCTTCTTGGACACACTTATGTGGAGAGGGAAAAGCTCATAATTGAGCGTAATCGCACTTGAGTACATTTTCACAATTTTATTATATTTTTTCCACTGTATTTATATTTATTAAGCGGCTACTCCGTTCAAATATTAATCGCCGGGAATTTCAGCTCGCTTTCCTCCATATATACTTTTCCGATATTACCGTCTACATATGTGAGGCTTTATGGTAAGTGATTTATGTATCGAAGCACGCAAAGCTATCCTCAGGATGTCTACTTTGTGGGCTTGAAACTCACAACCACACTACAATATATATTATATAGTCTTAACTGAAATGAACTCAATATTATACACTATTTAAAAATATCGTCCTTTCTATTAGATAATATATAGTTCCCTTTCTTTTTAGATATTTTTATTTTAGTGAAGAAAATAGTTCAGTGTGGAAAAACTCTGGATTTTCCTGAGGTTTTTCCTTGAAGAAAAATTAATATGCTAATAGGCAGGTGGTTCTCAAACCTCATTAATAAATCATAGGTCGTATGTGGGTGCGGCACGCGAACAAACCTCCCAAAACAAATATCGCCAGTAATCACCGGCCGATAACCGGCTGGATTCCGGATAACGAAGCGCCATTTTAGAGATTTATAACCGGCTAGTCGGATGCTCGATGTTTTTCCACGTGAAATACGACTGTTCGAAGCTGCTAGAGTAGTTTTACTGCACACTATCTAGTAAAAAGCTCAAAAGAGATCTAAAAACCATACATATCAAAATGTGCTACGAAATACATATTCTATGTAATTCTATAATATTCTAAAGGTGGCGTACTTGATATCAAGCGATGCCTTTATTTGATTATTTGACAAAAATCATAATCAACTATTTGAAATAACTAGGGATTGATACTTTGCAGTAGTGAAACCATTGTCTTCGTGAAGGTATGCAAATTTTGTGGAACCCTCTTTTGAGTATGTAAGACAGTGGTCGGGAACCTTTTTCGAGCTAAGAGCCAAATCAGGGAAAACCCTACAAAATTTGCACGTTATGGAGCCGCTACATATTATTTTCGGATTACATATTCAAAATAAAATAAAATGTTACACCTTTATGAAATGGATTACTGTAAGAAATAAGTTATCTTCGTGATATTTATTAATGCTAGATAGTTTATTACTAAAAAGTATTTTTTCTGAAAAACAATCTGAAAGCTTTTTATAGCCACGAAGTTGTGGAAATCGGATTTATTTTGATTTTGTTTAAATCGTAGAGAGCCGCAGGTTTTCATTCAAAGAGCCACATGCGGCTCCGGAACCACTGATGTAAGATATACTTGATATTAAGTTAAATTTTAAATTACACGGTGAGATGATTATTAAAAAAAGTATCGAAGAAAGTTGGATTATTGTATAGATACTATCTAGAAATATAAAAGTATTAGTTTATAATGCAATTGTTCGTCCTCATTTTATCTATTGTGGTTCATTTTAAATTGAGTAAATAAGGTAATTAAAGATAGGTTGCACAAATTACAAAATAAAGCTATGCGGAGTATTTTAAATGTCAATAGATTAACTAGTATAAGTTGGAATGTAAATGAAACCTTAAAAGTGTGCATGTTAGTATATATTTGTAAATTAGATAAGAATGTATTACCAAAATATTGAATACGAGGGTATAATATTCATAGTCATAATACTAGGGGATAGAATAAGTTAATAGTTGAGAATTTAAAATTAAGTAGATCCAGGAAAAGTATCTTGTACAAGGGTGTTGTTGAATATAATGGCCTGCCAGAAGTTCTCAGAAATATAAATAAATCGATAGATTCCTAGCTGCCTTAAAACAGCACCTCTGTACAAGTGCTAGTAGATTATAAGTTTATTTTGTAATTTTAACTTTAAGTAATTTTTGTTTGTAATTAGCTTTTTAAGCTACCTTAAAATAATAAATAAATTTGGCAAATTCTAACAGAAGACGGTCGATCTGGATTTAATTATATCCAGATCTTGCCAATGGCGATATTTAAGGTCAAAAACCGTCGATAAAATTTTTTAATACACGGTAATTGATCCTCAGACCTTTGCTCCATCCACTGAGCTATCGCCTGGCTACATAATACGTCAAAAATCAATTAGCTTTCAAGCAAATTAGCTATTCAAACAATGACGACAATCTAATGTATAATCCACGCGCTGATTGCAGAAGCGTATTAATAAGCTTAAGATGTATTAAAAGTAATTATCAATGGCAATTTATTTTCCGTTGATAAAAGCCCGCGATAAACAACCCGTGAAAAATAATATTAATTAATTAGAAAAATGGCCGAAAGCTCACACACGTAGGTAGAGAGCTTTCAGGTTGAACTCGCTATGATTAATGAACCCAGTAACGGCATTACAAGTTTTTAGCTATTACTTAAATGTCAGATGAGTATAATGGATCATCAACGGAGGATTACATTAAAAAAAAATCATTTGCAAAGTCAACGGTGCACAGCGAATGGAGATATTTACACTGATTAAGCCAGACGATAGCTTAGTTTTTAGAGCGTTAACCTAAGTTCAAATAGTAAAGAAGCAACGATTGATATGAAGTACGCCACCTTTAATGGCGATAATGTGTCATCATTTATCACTGATTGATTTGTCGATTTGTCCCACTGTGCAGCGTCGACGCAATATTGTGATATTTTAATTTGCCCATGGCGAATATTATTGCAAAAATGGCGTCGGTGAGTTGGGGATGTTACTTTCGTACTAAGGTCGTGTTCGTTGTCCGTTGCGAGGAATAAATTTATTCAATGGTAGTCGAGGAAAAAATATGGTAATGATAGTCAACACGTTGAGCGTACGTATCCACAAAGAAAATGATAAAAGGAAAATGCGATAGCGAAAGCTGAAATATACGCAATTATGATAAGATTAGTACACTTGTGTATATTCTCAAACGAAACGGTATCCGTACACGCATTCTCAAATTTTCAACTTAATTGTATTAAAATAAAAATACCATTCATTTCAAATGGATCTTTGGATTGTAGTTTGGCTTGTGTGTAACTGTATTTCATTCTTAAGATTTTTCCTTTGCTATTGACGTCAGCTATATATACGGTGACCATATTTTTTTGGAGAAAATAAAGGACATATAAAGAATTGTTTCATAATTCAAAAAAAGCTGGTTGCCTTATTTGTTTCACTAAAACTAAAGAACTTTATAACATTTATTATAAAATATTAGCATACAAGTATAAGCCCGAGTTATTAAAAAAAGTTCATTTTTGTGAAAAATATGTCATTTTAATATCAATAATGTGTAATAAATATGAACTTTTTTTAATAACTCCGGCTTGTGTTTTAAAAATTCATAAAATTGTATACAATTCATATCAAAGTTGCATTTGGTATAAATACATGCTTCCAATGTGTCTATTTTTAATTGGGTTTTTTCACTGGTCCACATATTATTCACTAATGAAAATATTGGTTCAATAGGGGCATTAAATCCAGGAGTTGTGATTTACATATTGAACTACGGTGAAATGGCAATAGTCAGCTTCACAAAATAAAGGACAAAAGGGCAATTTTAGAAAATAAATAAATCTAAAGGACAGAGCGGTGAAATAAAGGACTGTCCTCTTAAATAAAGGACGTATGGTCACCGTAGCTATATAGAGTATTTTTGAACCTAATGTGACACACCTACTACTAGAATAGGGTTTCTCAAACTGTGGGTCGCAAAATAAATTAAATGGGTCACGACAAATGAAAAAAAAAAACAAGTCAGTTTATCATTGTTTAATATTGTCAATGAAGATAATTTAAAAGAATTAAAACTCGAGATATTGTCACGTCTCACTTCTCTATCCCAAAACTTTGATAACTATTTTCCAGTGCAGAAATTTGAAACAGTAAAGAAAAGCCATTGGATAAAAAATCCATTTGATTTTGAAAGATCTGAATTTGAATTTGAATTGAGTTTTGGATTAAGGTTAAGGGAGAATTTCCATTTTTAAGTAAAAAATCATTCTTTATACTTGTACCTTTTTATTAAACTTATTTGTTCAACTAGGGTTTTTCAATTTAACTCAATTAAAAGCAAAGTTTCTAATTGAAAACTAGTTTCATCCATAAATCACGTGTCAATAGTAAATAAAGGAACACAATGGACATAGTTTGTGTTTGATATATTATTATTTAGGCATATTGGGTCGCAATACAAAATGCAGTTCTTGCAATGAGTCGTAGTAAAAAAAGTTGTACTAGAATAACAAGCGTTACCTCTTTGACAAATTACACTATTTGACAAACATTTTACTGTCTCCCTAGGGAAAGAAACTCTCTAGTAGTTAAACCATTACCTTTATTATGTTCTCACTGGATAGGTGCAACGGTGATGATGAATATCAACCAGAGAGAACACTAGAGGCGATTATAAGCAGCAATCGAAGTCATATATGTGTACTTCTAATAATTTATAAGACTCTTTTGAAACAGAGAGAGCTAAGGGAAGCCCTAATGAATATGGATAAAAAGCTAATGCTTGTTAATAATAAGAACTTTGCACTCACATTTATAAATTTTTGAAGTATGAAAGTAGGGTTTATCCATCGTACAAAGCTTTTCATACTATAACGTCAATATGTCGTAAAGCACAAGACGTTGTGAAATATTTCGTTTGTTATCAGTATTTTTAATTACGACATTCATACTGAGTATGGAAACAAAGGATCGTAAAAAGATGCCACAATTGTAATATTTATGATCCGACATTACCTTGACTGCCTAAGACAGAGAATATTCTAGAAGTCATCATCATTTTAAGTCGTATGAAAGCTGGATGAAAGCTTCTCCAATTCTCTTCCATTCCTGTCTGTATTGACCAATCTGCATCCACTTGACTCCACACATTATTCTCAATTGATCAGCTCATCGTCCACTCGGTCTACCTCACTTTCTTTCACATCCTCTCGGATACAATTCGAGTATTTCTTGCATCCATCTGCCATACATACATTCTTCTCGCTATTTGTCCACTTAAACTTTTTCACACATTCCGCTATATCTGCCACTTTAGTCATGCTTCTTACCCATGTATTCCTCTTACGATATTTTCTCGTTATACCAAGCATACATCTTTCCATGCTTCTCCGTATACACTGGAACTTACGTAACATTCTTGAATTCCACATATATCTAGCTGTCATATATGTACATACAATACCTACATACATATATGCAATTATGTCAAACTTTTTATTAGTGTTAATGTCATTCATTGAAATGCTTTTCCTAATCAATATTTTCATTTCAACGTCATGTACGTATTCATTGGGCGAAAATATATAAGAAAAATAATATCAGATTCTTCTTAGAGTGTAATTATCTCTTACTATTATGTAATTATGTGTAATTATTTATATTGTAATTATTATAGTGTAATTATGCCTCTTTACTATTCGACAAACATTTTATTGTCTATAGTAGAGAAGTATTCCTCTTACGATCTTTTCTTGTTATACCAAGCACTGGATCACGCGTTGACTGGATCTTACGTAGCATTCTTGAATTTAGCATCAAAGTTTTACATTCATACGTCATAACTGGCAGTACGCATTGGTTGTATGCCCAATTTTACAAGCAGTTCTAGAAGTATGGGGCGTTAATAATTTAAAATGGCTTACATATGTCACTCTTGTGTATTTATTAACACAATCTTGAGGGCAGAAAAGAAGAAAAGGAACACACTATAATTTGGTAGGTTTTTGGGTGGTACCAAATTTGTAGAATTCTCTCACGACTGTCTAAAATAAATTAACAAATTCTAAACAGAAGACGGCCGATCTGGATTTAGTAATATCCATATGTTGCCAATGGTGATATTTAAGGTCGAAATTCATTGAGAAAATCTTTTGACATACGGCGATCGAGTCACGTATCTTTCGCTCGAGAAACCAACGCTATACAGACTAGGTACAGAATACTCGGTACAGTTTTTTTTTTATATTATTGTTGAGTGTCGGAAACGGACAAATCGCGTTAACAATTTACGACGATTATGCGACGACCGCACTTATGAGGTCGTTACGACACGCGTTTATCCGGAAAAACTGCGGAAAATATGAGGAAAATGCGTGTGGTGCAAAAAAAAAAAACACACATACACGGAACAAACGTGTACAAATGTCTTTTGTATAATGTGATAATGTACTTTTTATTATATGCGCCGAATGAATTATGCGTATGTCTTGTCGCGTTCATTTATATTTAATGAGTTTACGTTTATAATGGAAAGTGTACTAATATTAGTTATTCAGATGTTTTAAGATGATTAAAAAGTACTTTGGGAGAAAAAAGTCTACTTTAACAAAGGAATAATAAATTTGCATTTTTTAAATCAATTTTTACCAAATTTTTTAACATTGTTCATTTTTCATTATTTAAATGTTAACATATTATGGAGATTAAGTTTCAAATGTTAAATTAATTATGACTTTATAAACGCTTATGAAAATTTTTCTTACCAAATGAACTTCATACAAGTATACCTAAATATATTTAATATGATAAGTTAATCAGTCGATATTATTTATTACTCGATCATTCATTTCACAAAATCTTTAATTATTTTTTGACATTTGTATCTATGCCTTAGTTCGGTGGTCGGAACCGGCGGCTCTGGAACCGAATGCGGCTCTTTGTATGAAAATGTTGACACACAGTTTACACAGGATCAAAATGAATCCCATTTCCACAACGTCGTGGCTATAAAATGCTTTTAAGATCGTTTTTCAGATTAATCTTGATAATAATTTTTAGTAATAAACTGTCGAACGTTAAGAAATATCACCAGGACAACTTATTTCTTTCTATTTTTAATGATTAATGACTAACATTTAATTTAATTTTAAATATACAAATTAGAAAATAATATGTTGCGGCTCCCAAACCTACCAATTTTGCAAGAATTTCCCTAATTTCGCTCTTAGCTTGAAAAAGATTCCCGACCACTGGCTTAGTTTAATATGAAATTCGCCAAAATGTGCTTCAATATTTACTTTCAAGTGATAACATTTCAATAAGATTAAACAAGTCAACATTTCTTCGTACATTATTAACTGAAACTCAGTAACTATAAAGGTTCATATAAAAGAGACAACTTTGACAAAAAAATTAGCTTAATGTTTTAAATTTTAGAACCAAACTACAGTCGAACGTATGATTTGTTCAAATTATTAAAATATCAACCCTTAAACATACTGTCAAATTGTACAACAATAAATCAAAGTGGGTCGAAATTTATCACCGGTCATATCTAGAGATGATCTTCGGATAGTTTTCCACCCCTTGGGATAGAAAAAGGACGATCCTTTTTTATATTTTTATCGAGTTTCACACATATTCACATACACGGTACCCGTTTTGATATTATGAGTTTGTCAAGACGATGTTCACTTAGAGTGAAATTCGCGTGTCAAATGTGACACGTGGAACTGAGGGCTCTTTCCGCGAGATTTTTAAATAAAGACGTCTCACTTTACACAAGGTATGATATTTTCGCGTCGAATCGAACAATAACATATAAAAAAAATATCCAATTTCACTGTGAAGTGAAACTTGTAAATAAGCACAAGTACGTACTGCTTATTTTTTGAACGAGTATCGTGTGACACGTGCAAGTCTTTCATTGTGCGAATTTGTTTTGTTGAAGATTTTCCTTGTTCCATCGCAGACGGGAGCATATTTATTGCAAATTATGCTATCAGATATTGTGCAGAGTATAAATCTTCGTAAAACACTATTGCTGTGTGTGTGTATAAAATGAAAATAAATTGTTTTAGGAGAGCGCAATGAATACAATGTGTATGTAGACGTGAGTTCGTACGAGATACGTTTAGTAATTGACGTCGATTTGATTGTTTCATTTGATAAATTACTTAATTTAAATATACGCCAGACTTAAGATACTTCTAAGTTGCACTTTGTTAAGTTTAACTTTTGAGTTATTATATTTTAAATTAATTAAGAAGAGTATAATGTCTAGAATTGTTCGTGCGTCTTTGAGAACTCACACTCGAATCGACGTTTGTATATATTTTTGATTGTTTGTTGAATTAATTTTGCATCACTTTTCTATTGATTTCATCCGTTTATAACCGAGATATGAGAAATCAAACGAAACTTTGCATTCGTAAGTTTCTACGCATTGTCTTAATATTTATTTTGTAAACATTTACACTTTAATTTGAAATTAAATTGGCTTTTTCTTATGTAGACTGTAAGCTAGCTATCTGTACTTTTCAACTGTGAACTTTATGCACAGTGAACAAAGTAAACAAGCAAAGTGAACTTAAACCAAGTACAGTTCAATTAGGAGGCATTTTTATTTTTTATTAAAACTGCTGTTTTTATGGGTGTGGTTTGTTTTAATTGTTTTTATACCAATTTGATAAGTTTAAACAATTTCAAAGAAATGTGTACTGAAATGTATGTATGATTATGATTTTGTACTTATTTCGATAGTTTAACTAGATTTTTCAAATCCACTGCTAGATGAAGGCCTCAATAATTCTCTTCCATTCCTGTCTTTCTTGAGCAATCTGCATCCACTTGACTCCACACATTCTTCTCAATTCATCAGCCCATCATCCACCCGATCTACCTTGCTTTCTTTCACATCCTCTTGGATACCATTTCAGTATTTCTCGCGTCCATCTGCTATTCATTCATCTCACTATGTGTCCACTTCAACTTTTTCACACGTTCCGCTATAACTGCCACTTTAGTCATACTTCTTAGCCATGTATTTCTTTTGCGATCTCTTATTGTTATACCAAGCATACATCTTTACATGCTTATCTGTGTGCACTGGATCTTTCATAGCGTTCTTGAATTTAGCGGTCAAGTTTCACATCCATACGTAATATGATTATCTAACCTTCTAGTGTTGGTTGCATTACGTGTACTTGTACTGTATTCTACCTATACAATTATTTTATCATAAATATTTTAAAAATATACGTTTATTCTAAAAGTTTTTCCTCCGAATGCGCATCGATCTACAACACAATACAGTACTTATACGTATACTATATAGTATTGTTCATAAATTGTTAACACTTAGCGGTCCAGTTAATTGCTCGCGGAATGCTCGCCGCCTTTATGCTCGCTCGTGAACTGCGTAATTTTATTCAATTATGTCAAAGTTTGGCACATAAATCGAGCACGGGACTAAACTACCGCAAGAACAACTATTCCGGTTCCCAGAAATGTGGCGATGACCGGTTCGAATCGGTTTCTGGTCCCCAAATAAATAATGCATGGACTATTTCGAATTCCCTCTCTCGATGGTCAATTTTGACGTGTGACGTATGTACATACATACATATGTACATATGTGCGAGAGTTGTGTGTTTTGATCTTGCGTTTGATTTGTCCGTCGATGGGGACCCTAGATTGGGACCCACAAATTCAGTTTGGGTGTGTTTTGTTATCTTGATTCAGCCAATAGTTGTAGTACGTTTTGTTTTGAAAATGTGACTGATTTCGCTACTTCATACGTAGTTGCGAAAAATTCAACATACATAGGTAATATAATATATCGCTACTATAAAACGATTCGCTTGTTCAATTAAATAGTTTGTATTGAAAATGTTTCGCTAATAAATAGTGATTTATTAGCTCAAGTTTTGAATTTAAAATTGAATATTTGTGTTTTCGCTCTTAGTAGCGAAATTTTAAATACAGAAAATAGATTATTTCACTGCTACGGCATTATTTGTTCTTTGAATTGTATTGGAAACATTAATTCAATGTGGCTAGAATCATATAATGTACTTATATTTGCTAGTAGTAGCGAAACTTTGCCGACTGAAAAACGATTTCGCTACAATTTGAGTAATTTAAAATGTTGGAATTATCGTACACTTTAAATTTTAAATTTAATTCAATATGATTTGATTGAATTTTAATTTGTTATTTCTGCTAATGTTATGTTATTATTTAATTTAATTCAATATGATTTGATTGCATTTTAATTTGTTATTTCTGTTAATGTTATGTTATTATTTAATTTAATTCAATACGAGTTGTTTATATTTATTGTTGTTATTTTATAATTTCAAGGTATTATTTAATTTAATATAATTTGATTATGTCAACTATTTATATGTTCCTGCTCTTGTCTGGCCATAGTGATGAATTGGGGCAACCTGTAATGTCACTATGGTATAATTTGTAAATAAAAATAAATTAAATTTATTTACTATGAAAATTTAAACTTTTGGAATAAAATGCTAAAGTATGAAATTTCAAGCTACAATTTTCAACTATACAATCATTATATTATGTAGTAGTTAAAATTGTCTATATGTACATACATATGTACATATATACAATTCATTGAACTATTTACATTCATATTAAAGGTAATGAATGAAAATTAATTAAAACAATAACAAAAACGTAAAAAAAAATTTATATTTAGCACTGAGATTGTAAATTATACTACAAACTTATCAAAATTCCCTTCAATATTCAAACAATGGCTTATAGTAAATTTGAATAAAATTCCAATAGCGAAGCGTGATATTTTCAAACCGCTACGCTGTTTTTAATCTAGTAAACATAATTGAGTCGTCCTTTAAAAAAGTAACATAATTACATAATACATTTTCGATCAAACTATGATATATGAGTGTGTATACAATATACAGACAGAGTTTGATACTTCGAAGTTTGCCCCACGCTCTCTATCTATTATATCGCTCTACATGATCATCAATCATTCGACTATCAACAGTGTATAGTCGATAGAAAGAAAAAAAAACATAAATACCTACCTAACTATACTAAACATTAATCTTCAAAGTAAATTGATCATATTAGTCGGACAAATTTATTTGAACTCACTATATGGAAAGAGAGGGGATAATACACGTAAAATTCATCAGACACATAGTTATAGAGACACGTTTTATAGACAAGTGACAGCGTTTCTCAACTTGTGGTGCACGAACAATTCATACAGTATTCTATGTATCTGTATATCAGTATTTTATGTGTCTATATATCTGTCTATTTATCTATCTATTTGTATATATCAGTCCATCTGTCTGTCAATCTATCTTTTGTCTATATGTCTGTCTATCTATCTGTCTGTCTGTCTTTATCTGTCTATATTTCTATATTTATATATATATATATATATATCTGTCTATATATATGTCTCTCTATCTGTCTGTATATATGTCTGTCTGTTTATCTATCTGTCTGTCTTTCTGTCTATTTGTCTGTATATCTGTCAATCTGGCTGTCTAGCTGTATGTCTATCTGTCAGTCTATCTGTCGGCCAATCAGTCTGTCTATCTTTCTGTCAACCTGCCTGTCAATCGGTCTGTATGTATATACATGTCTGTATGTATGTCTATCTATCTATCTGTCTTTCTTTATATCTGTATGTCTATCTTTCGGTCTATCTGTCTGTCTATGTATGTCCATCTGTCTGTCGGTCTGT
The DNA here is from genome assembly GCA_022651745.1 of Parapsyche elsis. Lineage (NCBI taxonomy): Eukaryota > Metazoa > Arthropoda > Insecta > Trichoptera > Hydropsychidae > Parapsyche > Parapsyche elsis. The sequence continues at coordinate 48,953 of JAGVSN010000017.1, forward strand.
CTGTTCATCTGTCTGTCCATCTGACTGTCCATTTCATATCAATATTGAAATTTTTAACGGACAAAACACTAATAAAAATTTAAAAAGTATTAAAAACCAGTTCATTAAGTCTATGTATGTCCATCTGTCTGTCGGTCTGTCTGTTCATCTGTCTGTCCATCTGACTGTCCATTTCATATCAATATTGAAATTTTCAACGGACAAAACACTAATAAAAATTTAAAAAGTATTAAAAACCAGTTCATTAAGAAAATTTTTCCATTATATAATTTTAGTAAAAGGGGAACTTTATCCCAAAAAGGTTAAGAAGCCCTGCTATATACGACGCGGTTGAATTTAATTCGATTCTTTTTAACTGTCTTCTTTACAGCTCAGTTACGCGAATCGCATTTTTGAATAGACTCCAATTAAGTCACTACGTTTTACAACCGGCTTTAACGAGTTAAATTCATCGGTTGCGCTAAACCTTTTTCCCCGACGTTTACGTATACCATTTGTGCAAAAACGGAGACTATACACTTTCTAGAATTTCTAGACGACGAGCGAGTGGAGCAAAACAACCGATTTAACCGTGGCGGTTATCGTAAAACGTTTTACACGCGCATTTTTACTTGATTACACGACTGGAGGGGTTCGATTTGATGGTTTTTCTTTGATTTCAATCCCCCTTTTTCTATATACGTGTGAGCTTTTACCTTTTTCGGTCCGTGCACTTGCAAAATTATCCACTTTAATACGAGCTTTCGTTGTAAAATGTATTTATTCAAAACTTCAACGCTGGCGCGAGTTAAATTTGAATGGCAAATTACAGCACGAGAAAGATTTTCCTTTTTTCATTATTATTATTTGATAAATTCTTAAATAATTTTTATGGCGAAAAAAAAAAAGCGCAAACAAGCTTTGCGTATTAAAAAAATGTATATATGTACAATGTATGTACGTTCAAATATGATAAGTCGTAATAAAAGTCGTCGTAAAACTTTTATTATTTAATTAAAATCTTGTTTTAGATAAGCCTCTTGTTAGTGCGTTTGAATTATGAAAGCTCTAAAAAAATCACTTTAACGACGAGTTATTCACGTTTTGAATATAAAAATCGTTTTTTGTGCGGAATAATGTTTGTTTTTGTGTATGAGCATAATATTGAGGTACACAATTGAAATGATTGTTTTGGGAAACAATTTAATTTTACATATGTATATTCATTTGATAGAATTATCAAACAAAAACTTCATATTCGTATTGTATTCTATACTATTTTATACAACTTATACAACAGTATGAAATATTTTCCTTTGTACGTAATTCCGTTATGCGTTTTTCTGTTTCGTTCTTTTTCGACAATTTTGACATTAATAATTATGTATTTGGAAAAAAGTACTACATCATTAGAAAGAAGATGAAATGAGCTTAAAAATGATTTATTCTTTACTGCAGCATTATTAGTTTTGGAGATAAAATTTAATTAAAACTGGACCAGTTTTATTATGTATTCGTAGTTTGTTGTTTATTATTTAATGTAAAAATATTACCAATCTAATTATTTTATATTAATTTAAAATAAGTTTTCGTTAACCGAAAGCCAAAATTTTCTGGTCGTATCAAATTTTATGTGCCTTAGTATTTATTTCTACTTTTTTTGTGTATATTTCAACGTCGAGCATATCAACTTGTATCCAAAATGAATTTTCCTCAGTTCGCACGCTGGTGTAAAATTCTAACGTTGTTGAAATTTTCTCATCTCTCATCCATCCATCGAAGCCACTTCCTTTCACACGTGTTTATTGCATTTTCCTTTAGCGAAGTTACTTCTGAATTTTCCCTCGACAAATATGAGGTCTTTCCCCTTACTACCTCACTCCGAGTGAATTTCGCAATACTTTTTTCACATCAATGGCCAATCCGAATTTATTAATATATTATTATTTTTTGCACTGGGAGAAATTCTATATACCTAAAAGGTCAAAGGAATTATTACTTCGATAAAAATACAAAAACAATACTGTATATCGGGATCATTTCACACGAAGTCGGCAATTTTACGTAAAATGTACATTTTTACCATTCCTTTTAAATTTATGTTATAATGTTTGACCATGGAGTATACTATGAATAAAATATTACTACATTGCTCTATTTTTTTTATATAGTGACTAATTTTTATTTTAGATTAATAACACTGAGAGTACTGTCAATTTTTTTTGATATGTTGTATTTGAGTGAACTTTGTTGAAAAAGTTGTGTGACGAAAATATTCTGTATTCACTTTGAACATAAAGAAAAATATGTATTTCTTGATTCATTCACTGTCTTTGTGACAATTTTTTAAGCTGGTATTAGTGTACTTGCCATGCGTTTTTTAATAATAAAATTTTGACTAAACCTTCATATATATATATACATATGTGGTTGTTGAGAGAAAATAAACCGCCTAACCTCAAAATGCCAAAACGAAGTGACGTCACACTAGCCAGATAGTAGCGAGTAAAGTTAAAACATTCGAACTTCACTCGCTCGGCCGAAAAAGCCAGATAGTTTACTAGCTTCGCCTATTAAACGATCTAGTGTACTACTCGCTACTAACGAGATAGTAGCGAGTAAACTATCCATGTGTAGTACCCGCATTAAGATATTTATAATTGAAATTGGTACTGAAATGCACAATTGCCTCAGTTCCAGCAGTTACGGTTTTGTTTTCTTAAATGGTTTGCTTTCAAAACAACCTTGCGTAACATTATTTTAATAGTGAATATATAGCTATTAGGAATGTTTATTATTATGATACGAGTTATCCAATAAATTTACAGCAGTATGTCCAAAATTCTCTTCAAATATTACCCTTTATCCATACACCTACTATGCTCCAATAACGTTTCACTCATCGTTCGACGAATTTCCAAATTCAATATAAGCCATAGACTCGATAAGGGCTTCGTCACAAAGCGAAGGTGTAAATTTCGTATACGAAGCTAATAATGTGCATACAAACAAGCTTTTAAGCTCGCGCTTCTGTGCCAAGGTGGGACAAAAGCCAAAGTGGGCCTTTTGCCAACGGATCGTTTCTATGAAAACACCTTGTTTACGATGCACCTCTATTTAGTGTACTCGAACCGAAACTCACTACAGGAGCCAGACTCCTTTTGTAAATGGTTTGAGCTTTTTTGAGAACGGGAAACTGGTTTAAATTTGCATGAGAATCTTTTAGGGCGATAGTTTCGACCTGGGCGAGACCGTTCGCTTCGAAAGACTTGCATAGTCTGATTTGAACATTTGAAATTTGAGAATTTAATATTCAACTAGGTTATATTATTTCAGATCGGTTGAATGTTCCGTACTATAATAGAATCAATTTTAAAATAATGTTAATTTAAGATATTCTCAATGTATGTAACTATGTACATACTTATACAATATAATTGAATGGAAAAACTCTTCATATTGATAATATACACAAAGAACATGTTTCAATTGCACAAAACATGTATATTTTTAAGTTAAATATACCGAAAAGTAATGTACTATTTATAATTTGAGATCGCTTAAGCGTTCCATACTACATATGTACATATAATAGAATCAATTTAAAAATAATGTTATTTAAGATTTTCTCAATGTTACTAAACAGACTGTTACCTTCTGAGAATATACAATATATTTGAATGGAAAAACTCTCCGTACTGAAAATAAACACAAATAACATATTTCAATTGCACAAAACTGTATATTTTTAAGTTAAATACATATACTAAAAAGTGATGAACTGTATGTATGTATGTATAATTTGCGATCGCTTAAATGTTCCATACTACAATATAATAGAATAAGTTTAAAAATAATGCTAATTTAATATTTTCTAAATGTAACTAAACAGAATATTAGTTTTTGACAATACTTTGATCGGTATACAATACAATTAAATGGAAAAACTCTTCATATTGAAAATATACACAAAGAACATATTTCAATTGCACAAAACATGTATATTTTTAAGTTAAATATACTAAAAAGTAATCGACTATTTAATTTGTGATCGCTTAAATGTTCCATACTATAATAGAATCAGTTTAAAAATAATGTTAATTTAATATTTTCTATATACACATACATATGTATGTATAGGTACAATATAATTGAATGGAAAAACTCTTCATATTGAAAAAATACACAATGAACATATTTAAATTGCACAAAACATGTATATTTTTAAGTTTAATATATGTACATACTAAAAAGTAAGTGTCTGTCTGTTTGTCTGTCTGTCTGTCTGTCTGTCTGTCTGTTTGTTTGTCTGTTTGTCTCTTATAGGCTCCTAAACCACTCAACCGATCGCGATGAAACTTTCAGGACTTATTGTGATAATGCCGGGGATGGTTCCTGTGAAAAAAAATCGGGGAAAAACGGGAACGGGAACGGGCCTGCTCACGCGTCAGATAACGTACTAGGAACGGGAACGGGAACGGAACGGATCGGGCATTGCAACGCATGCCGGGTCAGCTAGTAACTGATAAAATACAGATCTGTTCATTTTATAACGCAACCAAAATTTGTCATTGTGACTTACATATGTATGTACATATTTAACATGACATTTCCAACAATACACTATTGCTCAACAATATCAATATTCCGACGCGATATTAGTTCAAATTAAAACACCACTAAAAGTACAACAAATTTGAGTTTCAAAAAAAAAAATATATATATATTTTCACTATCGAAAATGAAAAATATGTAATATTTCATCAAGTAATTTCTTTTAACCCGAGCATCGACGCGACACAATACATCACATTAAAAATAGCACCGTATAATAACAACGCGTTTTTACTTTGTGTTAATAAAGTCGTTTGTGGGGTTGGGAAACTGGTAGGTGGAAATGGCAAGGGGTTGGAGTTAGCAAGGGTAGTTTTGACATGCGATCTAGCTGAAAAATAACGACTAGGGGGGTGGTTGAATGTGTGTATTTTTTGTGTCGTCGAAAGCGCATAACTTTTAAGAAAATTATTCGTTACAACAACACACGGTCGTTGCTTTATTATATACGGGACCGAAAGCTGTACTTTAGTATAATAACATACATTTGAGCGAAGCGCTACAACAATATGTATACCTAATTTATACGGGGTATACTTTAAAACACACCCACTTGTAATTAACGAGCGTTCGACGGCAAAACTAAAAACTACTAACTAAAATCACGTGATTTCAGACTGTGTGTGTGTGTTTGTCTTGGGGAAATTTCCGCATAAATATTACAAGCACGTATTATTGCGTTGTTAGGCAACATCATCCGATTTTCTTCTTTGTTTCTGTGTATGTATGTATGTATGTATGTATGAAATTTAGGGAAAGTGTAAGCAATACAAAGCTTCATCAATCGATAATCATATATAGTAGTACATGTATGTATGTATATAATAGCGCAAGGGTCTACCCGCTTGTCTGTCTGGATACATACATACATACATATTATGTCGTGAGGAAATCGCAAATGTATCAGCATCATCATTTCAGCCGTTCACCATCCACTGCTGGATGAAGGTCTCTCCAATCAGGTTCCATTCCTGTCTGTCTTGAGCAATCTGCACCCACTTGACTCACACACAAATTCTTCTCGATTCATCAGCCCATCTTCCAATCGGTCTACCTTGCTTTCTTTCACATCCTCTCGGATACCATTCCAGTATTAATCGCGTCTATCTGCCATCTATTCTTCTCGCTGTGTGTCAACTTCAAATTTCACACTCGTTCTTTGGTCATACTTCTTAACCATGTATTCCTCTTACGATCTCTTCTTGTTATACCAAGCATACTTATTTCGAATTAGTACAAACATACTAATTAAACGTACTAACGGTTTTCTATTTCAATATTTTATTATTTTATCTAAACAGATAAAATAAAAAAATATTGAAATAGAAAACCAATCCTTATAAATGTGGTGAAATAAGAAAATGGCCAAATAAACGAATAATAGCACGGGGGAAAAAATGTGTAAAAAAAAAAAAATATATTTTTGACTTTAAAAATTTCTTTAGATAATTAATTATAAGTATTTCAAAGCAATAAAAAATCACAAACAATAAGAAAAATATCGACTGTTGATTTCAATACTCACTTTGAGCACAGCAATACTATATTTTGAGTTACAGACCGCAAAAGCCAAAAAAATGGATATTTTTTACATTTTTTAAATTGCAAAATTTTTACAAAGAAGAGCTAATTAACAAAAATAATTATCAAATTCGAATTCAGTAGGTTAAATTTAGCTAACTTATACCATTTAGCTTATTATATACCCTTTGATATATAAATACACTATATATATGTATGTACATAAATGATATATAAATACACTATATATACATATGTACATAAATGATATATAAATACACTATCTATATATATAAAAATCAATGTCTGTCTGTTTGTTTGTCTCTTATAGGCTCCTAAACCACTCAACCGATCGCGATGAAACTTTCAGGACTTATTGTGATCATGCCGGAGATGATTCGTGTGAAAAAAAATCGGAAAAAAACAGGAACGGGAACGGGCCTCCTCACGTGTCAGATAACGTACTAGGAACGGGAACGGGATCGGGACTGGGAACGGCATCTGGAACTGGAACTGGATCAGAAACGGGCCTGATCACGCGTCAGAAAACGTACTAGAAACGGGAACGGAAACGGGAACTGGAACGGGATCTGGAACGGGAACGGGATCGGGCATTGCAACGCATGCCGGGTCAGCTAGTACATATATACATAAATGATAACCACCCGATGACACTGTCAACGGGCAGAGACAAATTTTATACATATACAGCTTATAACACTTCACTTGAAGTATAGGTTCGACTGTGACAGTAAGGATAATTATGAGAACCATATTGATTAAAAATCAATGGCTTTGGAAAAAATCACGATGTCACAAAAAAGAAAACAATATGACCTAAAAATGATTAATTTTACATTTTTTTTAAACAGCACCAATTTTTAAATGGACACTATATTTATACAAAATGCCTATTTAGTTGATGAAGCGTTGTATTTTTTTACATTTTACGTCAATATGGACGTGTGTGTGTGTGTGTGTTGTTTTATTTCTTATCCGATCGGGAAAATGGCCGAGTTGTGTTTTCCCTCCTCGGGCGTTTCGGTTACATAAGTCTTCGGTACGGTTAAGCTTGCACTCGGGGAAAATTCTTTCGAAAATTTTCCTACAGAAACGGTGTGAAGTGAGCTTTTCCCGAGCACACGTGTCCACTGAGCCTGATGCGGCTACGACGTGCCGAGCCTTTCAAAATCGTTCAAAGTTGAACGTTTTCCGTCTGAAAGTGTGTGTATGTGTGTATGAAAATTATACCGAAAAATGTGTTTGTATGTAATATTTAACTAAATGACTAAAGTTGTTGTGTTAAACGAAAATTAATCATAGATTTAGTGCGTTCTTAATTTCAAGTGGAACTACTCTGCCGTCCTAAGCCCACTTAACGCCACTGACAAAAATTACGAAAATGAGTTAGATGTGTTTTAGGGGTGTATGGGAGTATATTCATATCAAAATTAATGTATCTTCATCCAAAAGTGACTTTTTTAAACTATTAAATCTAACGTATCTGCATGCGCAGAGAAATAGTATCACCACTTAGCGAAAATAACGTGTCCAATATTTACTTCGGTCACTACCTTATCACGAAAGATTGAAAAGACTGAATCTCTCCACATTGGAGACGAGGTGATTTAATTGAAGTATTCAAAATGATAAATAATCATTATTCGTGTGATATGACCAACCTCATTATGTTCAATGGGAACCCTCATCTAAGAGGTCATACTCTTAGACTCCGAAAATAAACATCAAATAAGATTGTTAGAGATTCATTCTTTTCAAATAGAGTGGTTGAAGTTTGGAATAGTCATATGTATAGATTAATAATGAATAATGAAGCGACGTAACTACGTAAGTATCAATTTTTCCTTAGAATTATCAAAACACAATAGAAAATAGCCTCATGCACTAAAAAAAAGTTTAAATAAATCAGTAATATATGAAAAAATAAAACTTCAAGTCCATTTATCTCGATATTGTTGTTTTGTCAGTTACGTTAAGTGGGCTTAGGACGGCAGTATAGTTTTTGTGTTGGTAAATATATTCTGCGATTGTTTCCTGTTGCTTTCTGAAAGTGTAGGAAAGTAAAGAAAGACGGCAAAATAAAATATAAACTTATTAAATGTTAGGTAAATATAGAATACATATGTAGATATGCCCCTTCATACTTTTCGGTCGACAAAAGTCGTCGCAAGAGTAAAGATGAATGGACAGAACCCGAGACTCGAATAACAAAGAAGTGACCTTAATTTTTAAACACTTCGACTGCCACAACTAGGATTTTTATACCTGAGTGTCTTAGTTAGAATCGGAACAGACTATTATACGTGTATGGTTTTATCTTACCTTATGTGTATAATCAGCTATGTATATCTAACCCGATTTGAAATGTTAGGCTAATTTTTATATAAGGCGACCGTTCTAGTTTAATGCTCAAATCTTGCCATAAACGATAGTAACAGTCAAAAATTGACGAAAGAATCATACGACTTCGTCGAACCCCTGAATTTCATTTAATGAATGAGAGTTTTTATACATATGAAGAATTCCTTCGTACAGGTTGTCTAATTATATTTACATTTATAGAAAGCATTAGCATTTACTTTATCCTAATCGGATAAAGTATTGTGATCGTGCGAAAATTCGACCTCGAGATTTTGACTGATTTGTATCAGGTATCATCCCCTGATCACGTTTTCATGATTTCTGGAAAATGTCTGTATGCCTATGTATTTATGTGTGTGTGTGTCTGTATGTGTGATTTCTCCGAAATTATCAAGTCTATCAAGCTGAAATTTCATATCTATTATTTTCACGTAAGGTGTAAGAGCCATCAGGAATTTGGTCAACATCAGTTAACCGGAAGTAGGGTTTTTTTCTTGTTTTTGATAAATTTTACATTATACATAATCATATCTCATAAAAACGCATTACGAATCTAATTGATAATATAGTTAATAACAGTCAAATGAAGCAAAGTGCCTGAAAAATTGATGTTTTCCCCTTCCACATCACTTCTTCCCTTCGGAAAATTTCGTAATAGGATTTTGAATGTGACTTTTCTGCTCAAAATAACCTTTCGATTTTTTCTCGCCGCTTTGAGGTATGATGAATGAGCAACGGTTATTTATTGGCCGCGTCAAATAAATCTCGCCGAACTTAAAAAGTTATTTGTTTACGCGATACATAATTTTTCATGCAAGTATATAACGTGATTTAGTTGTAAATATACAAATATTCACAAAAAAAAAACGATAATATATATATACATACATATACATATACATATATATATATATAATACTGTACATCATCATCATTTTCAGCTGTTCACCATCCACTGCTGGATGAAGGCCTATCCAATCCTGTTCCATTCCTGTCTGTCTTGAGCAATCTGCATCCACTTGACTTCACACATTATTCTCAATTCATCAGCTTATCTTCCACTCGGTATACATTGCTTTCTTTCACATCCTCTCAGATACCATTCCAGTATTTCTGGCGTCCATCTGCCATCCATTCTTCTCGGTATGTGTCAACTACAACTTTTTCACACGTTCCGCTATATCTGCCACTTTGGTCATACTTCTTACCCATGTATTCCTCTTACGATCTCTTCTTACATCGTTATACCATGCATTAGATCTTGCGTAACATTCTTGAATTTAGCATCCAAATTTCACACCCATACGTCATAACTGGCAGTACGGATTGGTCGTATGCCTTATTTTTTAAGCTTAGCGGAATGTTGGATTTAAAAACTAAGTTCATTCTTCCAAAAGCGCTCCATCCTAGTTTCACTCTTCTTCTTTACATCCAGTCACATTCACCAATCATCCTAGGTATAAATATCTATTCAATATCTCTACAATATGATTATCTGCTGTTAATTCGAGTGGGATTTGAACCCGAGATCACCAGTTCGGAACAGTGAGCGCCTACTCTATGATCCAATAATGCGAGATCTCCTATATTTTGAACATATAAATCCTTAGTGGGCTATCGCGACTTTGCTAAATTGTTACGTTGTTGTATTATAAGGCGCCATCTATACAAAAATCTATAAAAACTATTAAAAATTACACATATACTCACCCACAAAAAAACCCACAGTACGGCTGATGCGAAACCACCTTTGAAGTGATCTACATTGTACTTCAAACGTAACCATATTTTTTTATCATATTCGAAGCTTTGATCACAAAATCCAAAATATAATTTTATTATATTATTATTATTATTATTATTATATTATTATATTCATATTATGAATTATAACTATACAAGACGTTAGATACGGTCCCTGAAATATTTTGAGTATGATTAATTTACTCTCATCATGAGTAAGTCTCCTCCGTTGGCGTTGACTAAAACTATGCAGCCGATACGACGTTCTATAAACACGTCATAACGATGATGTACTGTTGCCATACGTCGTTCAAAACTTTCCAAAGACCTCATGAGGGACTTTTCCGAGGAGGACCAAGTCCTCTAAAGCCTTCCCCACTCTCTTTCACTCCCAGGTGTGCTTGTTAAAAGTTCACGGGGAGAAACTTTCGGAATTATCTCGAGGGGCATCGCCTTTTCAAAGTTGACGCTGTTCGCGCGCTCTGATTTATATTCGATACGTTTCGCAAAAATAAAATAATATAAATGTCAAAACGTTTATTCGTATCTATATATGTATAAGAGTGGGGGGGGGGGAATATTGGGATATATATTAATTGTCCAATCGAATCGACAATAATAGTATTTTCCGAGACATGCGATTTGGTCGTGCGTAATAACTGGTTCCTTTGCCCGCATACCACGCACGATTTGACTTTCTCGTTAGGCTGAAATTGAATAAAAAAAATGAAATAAAATAAAAAAAACCATTGACCGCAACTACAAATAGACTTTCAGGCTTATTTTGTACACATGCTAAAAATAATGGAGAATTTTTTGTCGATTTGGAAACGAATTTAGGCGACATTTATTGTTGTGCAATCAAAATACAATTTCGTCCATGCTTCACCGCGGAAATTTATATTATTATATTAATATATGAAACATTCACGTATCGGAATTTCATTTCAATTCATAATATAATAGGACGATCAAATGAGCGAAACCATTTTATAATACAAACAATCGTCAGAAAAAGTTGCATTGAATTTAAAATAAATTACCGATAATACTAGTTGTAACAAAAACCTTTAGCTTGCGTATTGTCCAAAGTACATAATCTTTTGTACAGATTCGTATTCTGGATATGATTCAAAAGCGATATAAGTCTCTTTAAAAATAACGAAACTTATATAAACGCTAGTAAGCATAGTACGTTTCAAAATTTTAAATTAGAATCGATTGAATACAGGGCCGTGGCACGATTCTGCTTGACATTTTTGTTTTGCAATAAAATTCTGTTATTATGTAATGTTGTTTTATTGAAATATTTCTACAGTGTTGTATTTTCATATGATGACTAATTTTGTTTTAAATTAGCAACACTGAGAGTACTGTTAACTTTTTTGAAAATATGTCAATGAAATTTGCGCGTATTTGCGAAGATATTCTGTATTTAGTTTGGACCCAGGGAAAATTTTTTGTTTTGATTTATTTTAAATGTTATTTTTTTTTATTACAATGTCCTAAGTTTTGTAATTTGGAAGATATTTGTGATTGAAATTGGTACCGTTGTTTTACACTTCTTACCTGCAATGAATATAGAACTGTTCAATGTGATTATATTTATTTATTTATTTAAGGTAACTTAAAAAGCTAATTACAAACAAACATTACTTAAAGCTAAAATTACAAAAATAAACTTATTATCTACTAGCACTTGTACAGAGGTGCTGCTTTAATTCTGCCAGGAATCTATCAATTTTATTTATATTTCTGAAAACTTCTGACATGCCTACTTAATTTTAAATTCTTAACTATTAACTTATTCTTACCCCTAATATTATGACTATGTGTATACCTTTTTATTAAATATTTTGGTAATAAATTCTTATCTAATTTAAAAATATATATATATACTAACGTGCACACTTTTAAGGTTTAATTTGCATTCATCCAATTTATTCAACATATGAGTCGCCTAGTTCCAAATCCCGATAAGTCCATAAAACTCACTTGTTCGCAAACGCGGTTTTTCTGCTACAGACTTATTTGCTTGATGGCGTTTAAACTCATTTAAACTTAATTTTGTTGATATTAAACAAAATATTGAGATTAGAAACATGGACTTATCGTTGTTTGTTTCTAAATATGGCTTTTATCAGCTTTTATATTTATATTATAGTGCAATTGTCAGTTTTTGGAACTAACACTGATTTTCAATATTTTTTTACGGCGCACTTGGCGGTATTTGGAATAATTCAAGTACAAGGCATCTTTTGAAAACATTCTTAGAACCAGAAAATATTTTATCCTCGTTTTTTATATATTGTGGACTTATCGGGATTTAGAACTAGGCGACTCATATATCTTATACAAATTAATCTGTTGACATTTTAAATACTCATTTCATTAATAACCCTATTAACTAATGTATATTTATATTTAAATTAGCATTATTTAAATTTTATATTATTCAAGTTACAATAAAAGATATCAGCAGATACCTAAGCTTAGCTTGGATAGCTCACTCTAGCTGTGATAGCTTCGCAAAGCTGTGTGATAAAATTTTTATTCACCACAAGAGTGTTACGTGGAGTTACCCTATACTGTTGTTATTGCAATGCGTCACATGTCGTCGATCGTCCGAAACGAATACACACAACTTTTGTTCGAATGCCAAAACTACAATAATAAATTCCCTTTTTTTGTCTCGGAACGATAAGACGTTTTGAATAATTTCTACGGCGTCGATAAAAATACTCGCGATACGTTTTTATTTTTTGACATCGGCCAAAAGCGTACGCGGAGAAAGTGTAGCATGTCGTTTCGAACATAAGGACGCATATCGAATGTCAAAATGTATAAAAGAATTTATAGAAATCGGTAGGCGCGCCCCTACACCAGAACAAAGGCAAAGGGACGAAAAGGAGGATATGGTGGGGAAGGGAGAGAAAAAAAATCTATTATTTCACCTCTCAATAACTTCGTGTGATACAAAATAAAGGCGAGATGGCATCTAGGACGGGAAAAAAATATGTTGTTGCGAGGAAAAACGGTCTGCGGGGAAATACGGTCGCGGACCCGCTCCATTTCCACGTCTCGTTCAGCCGATGTTTATCGCGAAAGCCTGGAAAATTTAAACGCAAAAATGTTGTTATGGCTTCAGCATGTCGCCACGTATGTGTATACGTCATGGAAAATTTCACGAAAAAGTCACATTGGTGCTTACATGGTGATAAAATCCGTAATTAATGCGTAAAGTTGATATAAATGGGACAATTCTGTATGTCCGTTCGTCACTACACTTTTTTAAATTATTTCATATTGTATGAAAGTCGGTTTAAAAATTAATATTAATAAAATTAAAATTATGTTGAATGATTAGTCACGGTAGATAATCATATTGTAGAGATAGTTGATAGTTATTTATACCTAGGACAATGAATATGACCGGATGTAAAAAAGAAGGATTTGATAGCTATGTAGATACATGCATGTGGAATTCAAGAATGTTACGTAAGATCCAGTGCAGACAGAGAAGCATGGAAAATGTATGCTTGGTATAATAATAAAATATCGTGAGAGGAATAAATGTGTATGAATCATGACCAAAGTGACTGATATAGCAGAACGTGTGAAAAGGTTGAAGTGGACATATAGCGAAATGAATGGATGGCAGATTGACGCGAGAAATACTGAAATGGTATCCGAGAGGATGTGAAAGAAAGCAATGTATGTACATCGAAAGAAGAAGGAATGAAACTAGGATGGAGTGCTTTTGGAAGAATGAACATAGTTTTAAATCCAATATTCCGCAATGCTTAAAAAATAAGGCATACGACCGATGCGTACTGCCAGTTATGACCTATGGATGCTAAATTCAAGAAGATCCAGTGCACGAGAAATGTATGCCTGTTATAACAAGAAGAGATCGTAAGAGGAATACATGGGTAATAAATATGACCAAAGCTGAACGTGTGAAAAAGTTGAAATGGGCCATAGAGAGAAGAATGGATGGCAGATGTACGCGACAAATACTGGAATGGTATCCGAGAAGATGTGAAAGACAGCAAAGTAGACCGAGTGGACGATGGGTTGATGAATTGAGAAGAATGTATTGAGTCAACTGGATGCAGATTGCTCATTATAAAAAAAATTAAATTATAAAGGAAACGTTTCCGAATTGAACTATAATTTATCATTCAGGTTATTCTATTATGTATCGGGTTATCTAAAGGTATTAACACTAAGCTTGAAATTTGAACAACTCTGCTGATTGCTATATTTAATGTTTATATTACATTGTATGTATACATATATTCACTGTAGACCGAGTGGAAGATGGGCTGATGAATTGAGAATAATGTGTAGAGTCAACTGGATGCAGATTGTTCAAGACAGAAGAGGATTGGAGAGGCCTTCATCCAGCAGTGGATGGTGAACCGCTGTAAATGATGATGATGATGATGTACATAATGTAAGTTATACCTACGCAATGGAGGCGATTTTACGTAAAACAGACATTTTTACTATTCATTACAATTGCTGATTTAATGTACTTTCATTGAATGATGTTTCATTAAAATATTGCTACAGTGTTCTATTTTTATATGGAGACAATTTTTGTTTAGATTAGTAACACTAAGAGTACTGTCAGCCTTTTTGAAAAGTGGTTTTTTCGTTAAAGTTACGCATGTGACGAAAATATTCTGCATTTACTTTGAACATAAAGACAATTTACTATCTTCTGATTTATTTGAACTATCCATGAGGATTCTGTAAATACAAACAATTATCATAACAATGTGCCAAGTTTTGTAATAGGAATGATATTTGTGATTGAATTTGGTATTGCGATGCATGATTTTTTCGGTTACGTCAGTGGCGATTTTCCTTTCTTAAATTTTCTGCTTTCAAAATAGTCTTTCATGACAGTTTTTCTAAACATAATATAGAATAAGTGTTTATAAATATAAATCACTACTTTGCTTTGAAGTTAAATTTACATCAAATATTGTGTGTGTTTTCCCATAATATTAAGTACAAATTTATTATGAAAACTTAATAATTTCGATGTTGTTGCTCCGTCTTCTGAGTTCAATTTGTAGATTCGAGTGTCAAAAGGCGAGCTTTCAGTCTCGAGCTTTTGGTCCTCTCTAACTGACCGTGGTGAGTGGCTCTTTGTGAGCAAAGTGTACCCGCCTAATGATATGGTAAAAGCTTTGCGATTCAAAAAAAATTAATTTCAACTGCTGAGTTCAAGAATCCGTTGAAATTTGACACTAATATTCGCCACACGTGTTTTAAAGTGTGCCAATAAAAGTCTAACGTCGAATCAAATTTTGATCAATTCATCTTTACATTCGCGTGTCGTAAAATATATTGTATGTGTTCAAACAATGTTAATGGATAACATACATCTTATCTAACACAGAATTTATACAGAAAACCTCATATGAAACTCTATACGCTTTGAAGGCATGTTTATATACACACTTGTATTCTTTATCTCTGCGGATTTGGTATTTAAATATATGTATGTAGTGCTGCTCTACTTAAATGGATCGTATTAAAATGTTCAATAGTTTCAGTATTAAAAATTTAATATATATGTAGTAACGTACGGGGAAAAGCATTACTTCCGGTTAGTAAAAAAAAACCACAAAAACCTTATCAATCATAGTAGCAAGTAAAAAACTCATAAATATAAAGTTTCAGATCGGTAGGTTTTACTTTTTTTTTATGTAGTATATACAAAAAACACAGTATCGTTCCAAAGAAGATATACAATTCATTCAAAATGTCAAGGTCCAATTATACAAAGCAATCTATAGTATTTTGTTTTAACTCACTTTATGTTGAGATTTTTTATTACGACTTATTTTATCGACTACCTTTTCTGTTTCATTTTACCTACACTTCTCTACCAAATCTAATGATTATTATATTACTACTAGTGTAAGCCCGTTGAATATCAACGGAGCGGTATCTCATCACCCGTTCTGAAAAATAATATTAAATTTAATAGTTTTTATAGTTGTTGTATAGATGGCGCTTTATAATAATAATTTAGCAAAGTCGAGAACACTTGCGAGCGTTATCAGCAGACAGACAGACACACACACAGAGAGACGGAATAAGGCTATTATACATATATATATATATATTATATTAATAAAAAAGCTTAATGTGTGTCCGTCTGTCTGTGTGTGTGTGTGTCTGTCCCGTAACGCTATGACGTCACTATAGAATTTTTCGAGTTTTTTTCAATGAATATATTTTTGAAAAAAAATTTTTGGACTTTTTTTTGGAACTTTTTTGAACTTTTGAATTTTTTTTTTTTTTTTTTTTTTTTGGATTTTTTCAACTTTTGATACCCCCTAAAGCCATGCTGGCCCTCTAACCACCCCCCAGACGCCCCTCCTACCCCGGCGGCCCCCCTTTTGGACTCCCGAAAAGCTATGCCGGCCCCTCACCACCCCACAGATCTTAAAATGCTAAAAATTAAAAATTCAGCGGGCGTTGATTATCAACGGGCAATAAGCTAGTTATAATAATAAACAGCTGGCCGGCTGGATAACCGCGGAACGCTCACATACACTAACGGTACACGCATTTTTCAACTATGTACTTACAAAATTTTTGCTAAATTTTAAGGTATATACATAAATGATAACCACCCGATGACACTGTCAACGGATATTGACTGAAAAATGAACTAAACAGACTTTGTTACTGTTTAATTATTCTATCAAGGTGGTCAAGTGCCACATCTGAATGACGTCACAATTTTCGATTTGGCATCACAAAGTACAAAAGTCCAGACTTTTTGCAATGCAATTTGAGTTTTTATATTAAGTCCCTTGATTTATGATTGACTGCTTGAAACTTTAAAACTGCTGGCTTGAACAATTAATAACTCTTTGAACTCGGAATTAATTTTGACATTTTTCAATTTCAAAACGATGAAAGTCTATTACAAAAATAAAATATTTTTAACCTCTAGGGACAAAAAATAACTATAAATCCGCCAAACAAATATTCTTGGCATTGTATAAAATGAAAAACTATTACATAAATCTTTCGAACCAGTGCTTCTCAAATTTTTCTACAGAAACATATCCAATTCTTCTTTTCCAACTTGAAAATACCATAATTTCGGGGATTTCGATTTTTTTTTTAAATTTGTTTCTTGAATAAATTATTTAAGGATTTGGACCATCCAACCAGGGTAAGCAACTTTACGAGATAAAATCTGAACATGGGTTAAACTTGATTTGAAAATCATGATTACCTTTCTTCATAAAATTTTAAAACGTTCAACAAAAAAATTGTTTTCTCAATAAATAATGATTTTGCATATTATCATTGATGATGAAAAATATTCCCCATACCGTTTCCAAAATAACCAGCCATTCTCAAATTTTTTTTTCTAGTGGTTCCAAAACTTTTTTTCAAATAATATATTTTCACTTTTGATGAAATTCGGAGATTAAAAATTGCATCAGGGATATTTTAGAAGCTTTATAAAATAAAGAGAATGTTTGAGAATCTATAATTCAAAAATTTTTACTTAAAAAGAAATTACGTTTTTGGAAAGCTAATGTTTGAGAATCACTGGCGTGAAAAAAAAATTTCAAAACTGGACCAGCTGTTCTCCAAACTATGCTAATTGTATTTGCAAAAAAAAAAAAAAGTGGTTTCAGTCTGTTTTCATCTAAAAAATGAAGTCAAAGTAAATGTCGACCTATGCTCGACATACGAGTTCAAAGAGTTAACCATTATGGACATGTCACCTTTGCTCCCTGAATACGCAATACGTACAAAGTATTTTTGAAATGTAATCATTCATGGGAGAAGACTACACTGTCTACACTGTCTATTATACCGTTTCGATTACAACTTCTATGTATAATAGTGTTGTTACATTTTGAACTAAGTAAAGACTACACGCTTCTAACCAAACCCACTGGGGAATATTCATGAGATCGTTGGGTGAGGTTTAAACTCGTGGGAGCTGCAGGTGCAATCGGAACCGGAACCGATTGTAAACCGAAATTGTGTACGGTGGAGTTTGTTATTATTACATCGCTAACGTTGCTTTGGTGAGTTTGTATAGGACGAGAAAGGAAATATTAAAAAAATAAAGTAAAAATGTGACAGTGTGTCAGTCGCCATGGGAGGCAGACGTTCAGATTGAAAATTGACAAAGAATCGTGAAGGTAAAGCCCGTTGAAACACACACAAAGGTTGCCCGGGTGAATTGGGCCAGGAACTCGAGGGATAAAATAAGCAAAGAAATCTCAAAGGGACTTCCGGTATAACGATATATATATATATGTATGTATGTGTGTGTATATGTATAAATATATACGATTACGTGACAGTGTGTCGCAAATACAATAACCCAATTTCGGCTATAACGAACGATTCTCTATATTTATATTATACATGAATATTTTTCCGACAGTGTTCGTTGATTTGATACATTGTATTATTAAATTAACTTTATGGGTTACTTTACCCGTTACCAGCATTGTAAATATAGCATACGGGAAAAGTGTAAAAAGTATGACGCTTTATCGATTGATTGTGCGTTTTATGCAATACTATATATAGTACGAGTGTAAGCCCGTTGAATATCAACGGAGCGTTCTCATCACCCGTACTGAAAAATAATATTAATATTGCATAGATTGCATAATATTGCAATAGGCCGTGGCTGATGCGTTAGCGTTCATAACTACCGACCTGTCGTCCCGGGTTCAAACCCCACTCATTCTGGTTTTTTAATTATTTAATTATTTTTCCTCATTTTCTATTTATTTTAACTATAGGTAATGTTTAAAAAAAAAGGACAAAATCTACCACGGGCAATAGCGAATAGCATCAGTGCGAGTAACTCGAGCCTGGGGTCATGGGTTCGATCCCCACTCGTTCTGGTGGTTTTTTAATAATTTTTCCTCAGCGAGCGTTATCAGCAGACAGACAAACAGACAGACGGATTTCGGCTATTATATATATAATTACTCGTTGTAGATCAACGCCTATTTATTATTCATTACATTAGGCATACAAAAAATGCGTACTGCCAGTTATGACGTATGGATGTGAAACGTGGATGCTAAATTCAAGAATATCCAGTGCACACAGTTGTATGCTCGGTGTAACAAGAAGAGATCGTAAGAGGAATACATGGGTAAGAAGCATGACCAAGGTGGCAGATATAGCGGAACGTGTGAAAAAGTTGAAGTGGACACATAGCGAAAATACTGGAATGGTATCCGAGAGGATGTGAAAGAAAGCAAGGTAGACCGAGTGGACGATGGGTTGATGAATTGAGAAGAATGTGTGGAGTTAACTGCTCAAGGCAGATAGGAATGGAAGAGGATTGGAGAGGCCTTCATCCAGCACTAGATGGTGAAAGGCTGAAAATTATGATGGTGACATTACTATAGTGTTCAAAGTGATCTGAAAATACTTTGAAAACTTCATCGTCTACTTTAAAATTTAATTCGGTCAAACATTCATTAAGGCGGGAAAAAAATCAAAATTATTCTGTAAAACTGTAACTTTCCATCAAAAGATGCAATTTTATATCTTGTATTAAAAATTGTAATACTCTTTCCTTGTAATGATAACTTAATTTCATTGCACTTTGTAAAAATATCTGCCAGATATGCAAGATTTATCAACCATGAAGAATTTGTTAAAAGTTCAATAAAATCTTGTACTGAATTACATACATATACGTACAAGTGTTCCGCGGAATATAGTTTGGGAAACCCTGGTATATAGTAAGTAAAGTGATAACTTAAGTCAACAAAGCGTTTTGACGTTGGTAAGATAAACACCTGCCAAACGAGCAAACAGATTATATGTACATATATGTATAATATACTGAGTATTGTCTATCAATAGATGTTTATTATCGACATATTGGTCGTCTAATAATACCGTTAACAATGGCTCACGGAAAATAATAATGATGGAAATTTTCAATGAAAGCGAAAGATGTGTCTAATATTAATATTCCTGAAATAATTTCAATACATTTTCTAATGGACAGACAGCTTTAAGCTCTTTGTGTATACTATATGAATATCTTTCCTCACTTGAAGCAAGTATTGTTCATTTGTGCATCATAACTTTCATGCTGTACAAATTTGTATTGCAAATTTTACTCGAAGTAATTAATACCAAACACTGTGCAGCAAAAAATCTACCGGAGCGGAGATAAGGCAATCTTTACTAAGTTTGACTCACTGAATCCGAATATGATAATGAAATTTGTTCCACCACCTCTAAACGCAAAACCGAAACTCTAAATGCAAACCACCTCTAAACGCAACTTCAAATCATCTACAGCTCAAATTTGTACGTTTAAACAAAAATAAAAAATACTGGCATAGAGAACCAACCCTTATAAATGTGACAAAAAAAAAAAAACTGGCCTACTTAAGGTATAATAACGCCGGGAAAAAATCCTAAAGAAAAAAAAATATTTTTGACGTTAAATATTTGTAAGTATTTTAAAACTTTTAAATATCACAATTCATAGAAAAAACATCTGAGTATTACTTCCAATACTCATTTTGAACACAAAAGTACTAAAGTTTGAGTTACAGACTGCGCGCAACCGGTAACATCTCATAACGTAGTTTAAAATCATTTTCCGCTCGAATGAGGATAAAATAAAAAAAATATCTAGATAGAAAACTAATCCTTATAAACGTGGTGAAATAAAAAACTCGCCAAATAAAAACCACATATCACGGGGGAAAAAAATATATTTTTGACTTTAAAAATTCGCTAGATAATTAATTATACGTATTTCAAAGCAATAAAAAATTACAATCAATAGGAAAAATATCTGACTATTGATTTCAATAGTCACTTTGAGCACAGCGATACCATATTTTGAGTTAAAGACCGCAAAAGCCAAAAAAATGGATATTTTTTACATTTTTAAATCACGAATATCTCATAAACAATATCTCATTATCGGATTCGAATTCAGTAAACTCTGGGTTTTAAAAAACGTGATTTTTTGTTGCTCAGTTTAATTATCAATATGCTTATCTGAATTATCTTCACTGTCACTAGCTTTTAGTTGAAATATATCAAATTGCAGATTCAACTAATTAACTTAACTAACGATCCCGAAATGTGTCTACACGTCAGGTAAAGTAAGACGTTGTACAAAATGCTCAGTCAATTGAATTTTTGTCTAAATTTCATATTTTATAATAGAGTACCACATTCTATTTACAAATTCCATATCGTAAAAGTAGTGTGTGTAAACATTTGCGTGTAGAAAATTTGTCGCGGCCGCGACAGTTTCTTTGTTTGTCTTTTAAGCGTAACTCGCAAACGAAGAAAATCACATATGAAAATTGCCAGTCGGAAAATGGGAAAATCACCGCCGATTCAATCCGATGTGCGCACAAAGGTATATAATTAACAAACAGCAAAACCGAGCGGGGAAAGATTTGCTGAATAATATTCGTTTACGAATGGGCACGTATGCGCCGAGGATAATATTTGCATTTAAAGCGCAAAATATATACTCTTTGCATTAATTTCGCGTCCGTAAACCGGAACAAAGGCGGGAATTAAACATCCACACACATAAACTCACACTTGACAAATACAATATTAAAATACTTCGTTACGAGGCGACAGGGAAAACCGACGCCCGGAAAAACTAATATGTACTTTCGTTTCCCTTAATTCTTTGGTTTTTCTATTGAGTCATTCTATGCGAAAGCGGCAATTTTCGGTAAAATAGACAATTTTGTTGTAATGGTTTAATTATAATTTTGATCACGGAGTTTTAATTTGTTTCAATATTGCTATAGTATTCTATTGGTATTTTTTTTTTTTTTTGAAAGTTTATTTATTTGTTTATTACACGCCTAAAAAAGGCTTTTACAAGAAAAAATACAAAGAGAGAAGATAACAATACAAGAGTAATATACATATAAAATTTATTAAACTAAGAAGAGGACTTCTTAAAGAAAGCAACAGCTTGAGCTTTACTAAATGAATGCTCATACAGAAATAATCCAATAAATTCCCATACTTATTGCCGGGTCCTACTTAACCTAGGAATAGGAGATTGCATATAATAATTGGTGCACGAATTACCTTCATCCACAAACAAAAATTGAGATCGTGTAAAACGTGCAGGAACTTTTAGTCGTAAAATCGACTCAACAAGAGTAGGACAATCAATTAAAGAATTTACAATTTTATAAAAAAAGACCAAGTCATTCATAACTCTTCTATCAGCATTTTAAAACTAAGTAAAAGAGAGTCATAACAGTTATTATTAATAAGATACATGAATTTATAAATAATGAATATTAAAAATTTATTTTGGATTCTTTCTAAAGAATATGAATGAATAAAATAAGAAGGAGACCAAACAATAGAGTTGTACTCTAACTTACTTCTGACAAGTTGCGTGTGCTACTACGAAATCACATTGATGTGTGGAGTCTGGATGCAGATTGCTCAAGACTGACAGGATTGGAGAGGCCTTCATCCAGCAGTGGATGGTGAACGGTTAAAAATGATGTACATATCTAAGTTATACGCAATAGAGGGATTTTACGTAAGACATTTTTGCAATTGCTGTTTGAATGTACTTTCATTGAATTGTGTTTTATTAAAATATTACTACAGTGCTCTATTTTTTATATGGAGACTAATTTTTTTAGATTAATAACACTGGGAGTGCTGTCAGTCTCTTTGATTGAATTTTTGTACAAGTTGCGTGTGTTATGAAGATATTTCGTATTTACTTTGAACATAATGAAATTTTTAATTTTATGATTTATTTTAACTATACCAAGACGATTTTGTATTTAACTGTTTTTATTACAGAGTCCTACGTTTGTTATTTGAAATGTATGTGTGATTGAAATTAATTGGTATTGAAATGCATGGATTTCTTCAGTTGCGTCAGTGACGATTTTGATTTCCTTAATTTTTATTTATTTATCAAGTAACATACAGCTCATAAAGTATAATATAAAATAAAATTAATTCCACATAATACAATACAGCCAAAATGGTTGCAAACAATGAACAAATCATAGCAAGAAAGGAACTTGAGTAAAGAATAGTGAAAAGGATCAATATGTGCAGGAATTTCGTCAAATGACGAGCATGATCTATGAAGGAGTTTTGCGAATAATTAGTAGAACAAAGATTCAAATGAAACAATAGAGGATTTCTAACAGATCTAGGGGAACAATGAAGAAGGATCTTACCTAGCAAGTAAGGGCCATCTGATAAATTATTTAATAGCTTAAATACAAAGCAGAGATCCAAGACTGTCCTAGGAATTGGAAGAAGAAGAGGAAAGACGAAATCTAGAAATGGAGTACGCATGGAACTTCTTATTAATTTTTTCCAGTTCAGTAATGGAATCTTGGTAGCACGGGTTTCATATTGACATATTCTCACACATGCATTGTATAGCAGAGACACAGTATCAAAGGAATTAAAGGGTCTGGATACTCTCATGTACTAGTATTTTAATATATGCATCAATATTCTTTCAACTTGCCAGTTCACTGAATAGCTTTTGATAAGTTTTGCAAATCGAAAAGCTGCAACGGACAGCTCTTTTATAAAACTTAAATTAAAATCTGAACTAATCGCTCACAAATACATTGTATAGCTACATATATCATAATAACCTTTGGTATGTAACAGTCATTCTAAATTTAATATAAGATTTATTTATTTATTACTTATTTCACGCCTAAAAAGGCTTTTATACAAATAGAGAAGATATCAATAGAGGAGTAAAATATAATTTAAATTAAACTAAGAAGAGGAACTTCGTAAAGAAAGCAATAGTTTAGACTTTACTAAATTAAGGTTATTACAGAAATAGTCCAATAAATTCCCATACTTATTGCCAGTCCCAATCAACTTAAAAATAGGAGATTGCCGATAATAATTGGTACACGAATAAAATTACCTTCATCCACAAACAAAAATTGAGATCGTGTAAAACGTGTAGGAACTTTTAGTCGCAAAATCGACTCAACAAGAATAGGACAATCAATAAAAGAATTTACAACTCTATAAAAAAAGACCAAGTTATTCATAACTCTTCTATCAGACAATTTGTGCATATTTAAACTATGTAAAAGAGAGTCATAACAGTTATAATTAAAAAGATACATAAATTTATGCATAATAAATCTTAAGAATTTATTTTGGATTATTTCTAAAGAATAAGAATGAATAGAATAAGAAGAAGACCAAACAACAGAGTTATACTCCAACTTACTTCTGACAAAAGAACAAAATAATAACTTTAAGGTATTAATATTATTAAAACATTTAGCACAGTGGTCGGCAGCCTTTTTGGAGCCCGGAGCCAAAATCAGCGAAAAATCAAAAAAATGGCAAATTTTCGAAGCCGCCATATTATTTAATAAAAAAAAAATATACATACATATATACATATGTACATATGTATGTATATATAAAGGTGTCCCAGCATTTACGCAAGAAGTAATTTTGATAGAAAACACAGGTTTTTAATTAAAAATTGTAATTTTTTTATTGATTCAAAAAGTATACATTATAGGGTTATGTATGAAGTAGCATATCGGGTAAATGGCCTCCACGGCTTTGCTTTACTAATTTGGTTGACGTGAGTAAATTCAGGGTCAAAAAAAGTCTAATTTACAATTTTTTTATTTAATTTTACGCAAAGTGTTGGATTATAAACGGAGCCGCCAATTTTCGCGCCCGGAGCCGCCGGTTCCCGACCACTGATTTTAGCAACTCTAAAAATGAAACCCAATAATCTATTCCCCTCTCCAGAGATACAATTAATATGCTCATTAAAAGTGAGGCACTCATCAAACGCTACACCCAGATCCTTTATTTTAGAAACAACCTGCAGATTCAATCCATTAATTGAATAAATAAACTGAAAAGAATTAGTAATATAGAACTATTGTAAGCGTTTGTCATTGTTACAAAGGTAATCTACTAAGCTGTGTAGGTAAATTTCAATTCACAACAAAAGTATCAAAATATGCAAACGTTGCGTGTATGACGTGAATTTTCCCAATTATGGAGGAACAGTTGACGCGGGAAAAAATTCTCCATTATTATTTGCGTTGTTCGAAACACAATCGTTTAGCTTTAGAGAATACGGGGGATAATAAAGGGAGGACGCAACAATTCGCAAGTATTTTAAAGGATCAACTAGGCCCCGCCTCGAGTCCTTTTATTTATTCAGTCGCTGTGAGAAAAACAATGGCTACACAATGGATGCAAATTAGCAACATCTGCCCGTCGATGTTGCGAATAACGTGAAATTTTCCCCCATTTTCACCGTCTCGTGAGGGGGAAGGGAAAGGAAAATATACAAATAAAAATTCGCATAGTCGTGTTGAGAGCACGTCATTTCGCAGGATAATCGGGATAAGGTTTTTTGAGACACCTGTCAAGCTTTCTCCATTCGCGTTATGGCAAGCGAGCAAACAAGCTCCTACGCGTCATTGCTCTCGAGTGCTATCGACTGTTCGACAAATCGACTTTATTTATTATTTATCGAATTTAAAAGTATGCATAAACATCCTTCAGCATAATGCGTATGTATACGTGTCACTAAATAATACAGAAAATGTTGAAAATATGCTGAAAAATTCAACCGTAGAATAACATCGAGCGTTTTAGCCGTAGGTAATCACGGCGATTAGCTGTAATGCGTTATCGGAAAATTTAATAAAAGTAATTGCTATTGAATTATAAGCAAATTATTTAGTCCGCTTGGACATTAATTATTTTAATGCCATCGTAAATCTTTTTTGCGAACGTGTTGTAAATTGTTGCCTGTTAAAAAATATAATACAATTATCTTCACCGAAAAGTTAAACGTTTATTTCAACCTTTAAAACTACTATCACAAGTATTATACATATGTATGTATATAAAAGCGATACATACATATGTCTGACTGTCGTCTGTTGATCTATCTGCATTTGTATGTACATATATGTCTGTCCGTCTGTTTGTCATACTATCGATCTGTCAACCTGTCTGTTGATCTATCTAAGTGCCTATGTTTCTATTTGTCTGTACATCCTTTTGTCTGTCTGTCTGTTTGTCTAATCATATATTTGTAATTCGATCTGTCTTTTTATCTATGTATATGTATATATGTCTAACTGTCTGTCTGTCTATATATGTATGTAAATGTATATTTGAGTCGCCTAGTTCCAAATCCCGATAAGTCCACAATATATAAAAAACGAGGATAATATATTTTCTGGTTCTAGGAATGTTTTCAAACGATGCCTTATACTTGAATTATTCCAAATACCGCCAAGTGCGCCGTAAAAAAATATTGAAAATCAGTGTTAGTTCCAAAAACCGACAATTGCACTATGATAAAAGCTGATAAAAGCCATATTTAGAAACAAACAACGATAAGTCCATGTTTCTAATCTCAATATTTTGTTTAATATCAACAAAATTAAGTTTAAATGAGTTTAAACGCCATCAGGCAAATAAGTCTGTAGCAGAAAAACCGCGTTTGCGAACAAGTGAGTTTTATGGACCTATCGGGATTTGGAACTAGGCGACTCATTTGTCTAACTGTCCGTATGTCTGTCTGTCTGATTATCTCTTCGTAATTCGATCTGTCTGTCTGTTTGTCTGTCTATCTATGTATATGTATGTCTGACTGTCTGTATTTCTACCTATCTGTATGTCGACCTGTCTGTATATATGTATATTATATATGTCTGACTATCTGTACGGCTACCTGTCTGTTTATCTATGTTTATTTATATATTTCTGACTGTCTCTATGTCTACCCGTCTGTCTGTCTGTTTTCTTCTTTTAAATTTAAATCATTAAAAATTTGATTATTATTTTTATGTAATTTTATAAAAACACAAACATCCCTTAATTTTCAAATGACAATACTCTATTGACGATACAAACATGGCTAAATGGCACATATCATGATAAAAAAATCATATTAATCACAAAACAGTTTTGAAAATACATGTACATACTTTAAACACAAATTTATATGAAGAATGTATGTGACCAAGCCACATGCTGTAAAGTAGATAAAAAAGTATTACATTCATAATACGCTGAAAGGAGAAAGAGGGAAATTTTCACCGTCATTTTTGACAGGCACTCTCGACACAAGTATTATTACAACATTGCACTCATTTACATCTCGTTAACTCGACGCACAAATACTTCAACGAGACTCGTACTTTTTTTTTATATTTATTTTCCAGCCGCTTACTTTTTCATCGTTGGAATTTTTGCAAAACAATTTTTTTTACCCAACACAACTTTAAGCTCATTATGTCGTGCGAAAAACGTTTTCAGCCGGAAGCGTTTTCTGCGAGAGAGCACTTCCGGTTGAGTCTAGCTGCACTTGTCACACGACATGGTAGTACTGGTACTTTTGAACACTCGAAGAACTGCTGAAGGATTTACTGAAGTTGGCGAACACGTGTGAAATTCAATTCCCACACACAATATTTGAACAGCTTGATATGAAAAATGGGAATATTTCAAGCGTAATATACGCTTTCGTATCGTCTGCAGAAAATATTTATATTTATCTTGTTTTGACGGAACACTCACTTTACGATAGGAATCTATGGAAAATTTTAATACTATAACATAGGGCAAGTCCGCATAGCGGACATACACATGTATTTAGAACATATTGACACTTTTGTTTTTAATAAAACTCCAACTACACATCTAAGTAAGAATAACCATAATCAAAAGCACTTATAATAGATCTATATTAATTTGAGAACAACTTTTGCAAACGGTAGTTTTGAATGCGAGAAGTTTAGGTAAAAAAAAACTTAACTGACACAACTGAAGAAATCGTGCATTTCAGTACCAATTTCAATCATGTTTCAAATTACAAAATTTAAGACGTTTGAATACAGAATCGTTTTGGGATAGTGAAAATAAATCAAAAGATTATTTCAAAGTTTCAAAATGCAGAATATCTTCATCATCATTTTCTCCAATCCTCTTCCATTTCTGTCTGTCTTGAGCAATCTGCATCCACTTGACTCCACACATTCTTCTCAATTCATCAGCCCATTATCCACTCGGTCTACATTGCTTTCTTTTACATCCTCTCGGATACCATTCCAGTACTTCTGGCGTCCATCTGCCATCCATTCTTCTCGCTATGTGTCCACTTCAACTTTTTTACACGTTCCCTACATATATCTGCCACTTTAGTCATACTTCTCACCCATGTATTCCTCTTACGATCTCTTCTCGTTATACCGAGCATACATCTTTCCATGCTTCTCTGTGTGGACTGGATCTTGCGTAGCATTCTTGAATTTAGCATACAAGCATATACGTCATAACTGGCAGTACGCATTGGACCACATATGTATTCACTAAAAACAACATTTTAAAATGATTGACAATACTCTGTGTTAGAATTAGTCAAACAATTAGTCACCTCATGAAAATAGAACACAGTAGCTATATTTAAATAGTGAAACATTACAACGGCAATTTTATTGAACGGAAAAGTGTATTTTTTGCATAAAATCGAGTCGTTCACGAGGATCTTCCTTATCAAAATTCTATGAATAAATTTATTTGATATTGCACATACATACATATGTACACATATGTATGTAGTAACCTATTCAATAGTATCCGTTTCCATTTTAGACGTGTGTGTGTACTCTTTCACTCACAGATAAATCTACCTGTACCTACTCTCGGGATTCAACGACGACATTCACCCTTTACTTTCCAAAAATAAAAATCAAGAAAGTACATAATAAAAAAAAAAGAAGAAAATCCCAAAAGAAAAAGGGAAATAATCCATTCGGCTCTTCACGTGCAAGTCACCGTGATAGAAAGTGGCCTCTGATATATATTGCCGAGTGTCTCGACACTAAATCAAAGTTACATAAGCTCTAGCATCCCACTAGAATCGGACCCGCCGCTTCTCAAACTGTCGCGTTCAATTAATTAACACACGCCATGTTGAAATTGCCACTGTCGAGTGAGATAAACGATTTCGAATCACCCACTGCGACACATCAGAATCGATCATTGTTTCACAATTGCTCGTTTTCCAACAATTTGAATGTCAATTCATATCATTGATACTCGAACTCTAAAATCAAATAATCAAAAAAAAAGTTTAAGTAGTGATGGAATATACATATGTACATACATATGTACTGAAAATTCCCATTATAAAAATATATAAACTTTTCCAAACCACTTTCGATACATCAAAGTTGTTCTCAATGTTTTCTAAAACCAGGCTAAAAATGCATAGTTCAAATCATTACATTTTAAACTCAAGGTCAACCAAACCAAAAAGTTCCAACGTCAAATCGAATATACCAAAACATTCTCGACAAAAATAAAATGATAACTTTTTCAGATCACACGTACAATTCATCATCGAGCTTGGGTCAGAATCTTTTAATGGCACGTCATCCAATCAATAAAATAAAAATGACAGTTCACAACTTAAGCTGTTGATTTTAATATTACAAGGTCAAATAAACCAAAAAGTTCAACAACTCATCGAATATACAGAAATTTCCATTAACGAGTAACATTAACAATTCCACTTACAACTTACATTATTATGGAGTTTCAATTAGTGTTTCTCTATAATCCCAACTGTTCAAATAAGAATGATAGCTTATAGTACATATCATTATATTTCATAGTCGAAAGTCAAATCAGTCAAAAAATTAAAGGACTGGTCAAATATACAGAAATTTCCAGTTAGGAGTATCATATGCAATTCCACTTACAACTTACGATACATCATTATGAAACTTCAATCAGTGTTTCTCAATTAAGCAAACCGTTCAAATAAGACTGACAGCTTATAGTACATATCATTAAATTTCATAGTCTAAAATTAAATCAGTCAAAAAGTTCAAGGACTGGTCGAATATACAGAAATTTCCAGTTAGGAGTAACATATGCAATTCCACTTACAACTTACGAAACATCATTGTGGAGTTTCAATCAGTGTTTCTCAATAATACCAACCGTTCAAATAAGACTGACAGCTTATACCTATTAGTACATATCAAGATATTTTATTGTCAAAAATCAAATCAGTCAAAAAGTTCAAGGACTGGTCGAATATTTAAACTGCACCAAGACGCTTTGAAGACAGTAGATTTTTGTCGATACTGCACATACATTTTCGCCAATTCCATCGCTTTTAAAACTTCCGCTGATTTCACTTTGGAACTGAAAATCCACCTTGCGAGACTTGGTTCACTTTTGCACGGATCTCGCGCGCAATTTCCGGTGTAAGCATTTAACCTTTACAGCGTTAAAATGTCAAAGCGATCAGTTTAGTTCTTTACGTGACTCGATTGATTTATGGGGTGGGGTCGTCGTAGTAATTATTACAACTAGCGTTTCTCAAAACGTCACTCATTATTATGACGCTTTTAAGCGAACACATTGTGCGGTATTAAATGTATAAAGCGATAAAAACGCGATTGCGGAAAATTTCATTTGGCACGATTCAATTTTTGAGTGCGACGATTAATATTGTTAAGTACACTCGTACGTAGGTTCACGATTAAATCTATCAATTTGGTTATATTATAGTTTTATTAATTGTGCGCTATTTTTTAAAACCATCGTGCTTATCGCTTACTATAAAATTTATAATTAATAATCTTGAACGTTATGATACGTAAAGTTTCGCCTTCTGTTTTAAATTTTGTATTATTATTTTATTTAACTAGTATTGCCCGTTGACAATCAACGGGTGTTTTTTGTTGACATGTGAGTGGGATTACATTAAAGGTAACTATGGTATATACCTTATACTCAAATAAATAAAATTTCGAATACAAATCCGGCCGAAAAGACGGATAGACTTAAGTATCGTATAGTAATTGGAATTCTCTTCTGTTAAAACTCTTTTATCTATGTAAATACATTTTATTTTATTATATATTTTTGCAATATTTTTAAGAGAAGTACCTTTCTTTTAATTAATACAACATATACATATATATATTTTTTCATCACTTTTTTGAATAAAATAAAAATATTTTATAAATACATACATACATGTATGAGACATTCAAGTTCTGAGAAATATCTATAATAAAGTTGTATAAGGAGATCTTCAATTTAATCTAACTTACTTAGTACACACACTTTTTTTACTAAATTTTTCACAGTATTTCCTTGAAAATTTACCTTTTATTTATAGTACTAACCGGTTTGTTCGTCATTGTGTCATATGATACATCACTGTGAGATGTCATCATCATCATCAGCCGTCATTTTCAGCCGTTCACCATCCACTGCTGGATGCAGGCCTCTCCAATCCTCTTCCATTCCTGTCTGTCTTGAGCAATCTGCATCCACTTGACTCCACACATTCTTCTCAATTCATCAGCCCATCGTCCACTCGGTCTACCTTGCTTTCTTTCACATCCTCTCGTATACCATTCCAGTATTTATGGTGTCCATCTGCTATTCATTCATCTCACTATGTGTCCACTTCAAATTTGTCACACGTTCCGCTATATCCGCCACTTTGGTCATACTTCTTAGCCATGTAATCCTCTTACGATCTCTTCTTGTTATACAGAGCATACATCTGTGTGCACTGGATCTTTCGTAAAATTCTTGCATTTAGCATCCACGTTTCATATGCATACGTCATAACTGGCAGTACGCATTCCTGTCTGTCTCGAGAAATTTGCATCCAGTTGACTCCATTCATTATTCTCAATTCATCAGCCCATCGTCCACTCGGTCTACCTTGCTTTCTTTCACATCCTCTTAGATACCATTCCAGTATTTCTCGCGACCATCCATTCTTCTCGCTATATGTCACAACTTTGTCACACGTTCCGCTATATCTGCCACCTTGGTCATACTTCTTAGCCATGTATTCCAATTACGATCTCTTCTTGTTATACCAAGCATACACCTTGACATGCTTTTCTGTGTGCACTGGATCTTTCGTACAATTCTTGCATTTACCATCCACGTTTCACATCCACACGTCATAACTGGCAGTACGCATTGGTCGTATGCCTTATTTTTAAGTATTTTGTATACATATCACCATCACCTCCAAAACTTCTCCATTCCTGTCTGTCTTGAGCAATCTGCATCCAGTTGGCTCCACACATTCTTCTCAATTCATCAGACCAACGTCCATTCGGTCTACTTTGCTTTCTTTCACATCCTCTCGGATACCATTCCAGTATTTCTTGCGTTCATCTGTCATCCATTATTTTTGCTGTGTGTCCAGCCCATTGCCATATCTGTTCTTGATATACCGAGCATACATCCATTGAAGTTTTGCGTCTTCACCTCTTTCCCACCCTCGTATATAGCGATGCCTAATGGACTACGCTCTGCCGAGGGGACTCATGAATTTGACTGTAAAGCTGCGCCACGCGCGAACGGTCCCATGTCAATGAGGGTGCTCACTCGTGACGGTATTTACGTGTAGGGGGGGGTTTTGCAGTGCCCTTACCTCATTCCAAAGAAGAGTTTAAAAGACTGCCCGGTTTGACTCCTGCCTCGGACAAGGGTTAAACACTCCCCGAGAGTGGAATCATCCCGGTCGCGGGTGTTAGTAGACTAATAAGCATTTGGTTAATTTAAGCATGGAAGCAGATACCGCTTCCGACTAATAAAGCGAGCCTAGGTAATTAAAACTATTCTTAGCTAGGTGTGCGTGTTAGTAGTTTTGTCTTTTGCCGAAGACCTACTTATTATTTTGTTGTTATTGGGTGTGTGTCTCTTCACACCGCCGAGCATACATCCATGCTTCTCCGTGTGCACTGGATCTTTCGTACAATTCTTGCATTTAGCATCCACGTTTCACATCCACACATCATAACTGGCAGTACGCATTGGTCGTACGCCTTCTTTTTTAAGCATAGCGGAATTTTGAATGTTCATTCTTCCAACAGCGCTCCATTTTAGTTTTATTTCTTCTTCTTTACATCCAGTCATATTCACCAATTGTCCTAGGTATTATGTAGATATTTTGACTAGACCCATAGTTTTGGGATCCGCGTTCGAGACGTGCCTGACCCGTCCCGAATGCGAGCGTAAATATCGGCACGGGACACGGGGACACGCTTTATTCCCGTCACTATTTATTGCCGGCATTTACGGAGAAATATGCTTTTGATAACATTTTTTCCACGCGAAAGAGATTCACGGACCCCTCGAGTGCTTTGTAAGGGTTGTAGCGTGTGAATTTATCAACGGGTGAAATATTATTTAAAATTGAAACGGGAATGAAATAAATGGCCACGACACACACACTCATTGACCACACGCGCGTTGAAACGAATCACTCAATTTGTAACGCTTATTATTTTTAGTGCAATGTATAAAAAACAAAATTTAAATATTGCACAGTTAATTTTGTTACTAAAATAGCTTCCGCGATTACATTTACATAATCATACTTTTTTGAAGTACATTTGTGTTAACTTTTGTTCTAAAGAACTTCTTTTCTAGTGATCGTTATATGTAATTTCCTATTTCAGAACATATGTTGTATCAATGTAATTAAGATTAAAATGTACCATCGTCATTTTTCGCCGTTCACCATCCAATCCTCTTCTTTTCTTGTCTGTCGTGAGCAATCTGCATCCACTTGACTCCAAACATTGTTCTCAATTCATCAGCCTAATGGTCCACTCGGTCTACCTTTCTCTCTTTCACATCCTCTCAGATAGTATTCCAGTATTTCTCACTATGTGTCCACCTCAACGCTATATCTGACACTTTGGTCATGCTTCTTACCCATTTATTCCTCTTACGATCTCTTCTTGTTTTACTGAGCATATATACATACATATGTCCATGTGCATATACATGTCAATGCACTGGATCTTGCATAATATTCTTGAATCAGCATTCACGTTTCACATCCATACGTCAAAACTGGCAGTACGCATTGGTCGAATGCCTTCTTTTTTAAGCGTAGCGGAATGTTAGATTTAAAAACAATGTTCATTCTTCTAAAAGCACTCCATCTAGTTTCATTTCATCTTCTTTACATCTTGTCATATTCACCAATTTTCTTAGGTTTTAATGTATGTATTAATGACATATGTATATGCAATTGTAGAACTGTTTTCATCCACTTTCTATTTAGAAATTCAACAACCGTAATTCAAAGGTATAGGTATATGATTTTTTATAACAAGTTTAATACATAATAAAAGTAATTATGTATATGATGCAAAGAGTTTCGTGTTTTCGTTTGGAGCTGCTTTTATTTAATATTTTTTATAATAAACAATACAAAAGTACTAAAATCAAAACGTTCGTTTACTTTATAGGGCCCTACGGTTTTAGTTAAAAATTTAACGCATATGGTCATAAGTTATTTTAATATACATGCATTAATAATTATTTATTTTATTGTATTTTAATCAACAACAAATAAAATATATTTATTTGAAATAGGGTGAGTGTTTTGGCCCACCTTGCAGAATTCACCGAGACCAAATTAATTTCAATAGACAACGAAAATGGGGGTGAAATCTAATTAGTTCCTACATTTATTTTTCATGGAATTCTCTCCACGGTCTGAGTTTTAATTTTGATCGAGATTCTCAGCACGATCGCCACAATTGAATACAGCGATTTTCGCTAGTTAAATTAATTCATTCAATTATGTTACCTATCGAAACTAACTGTGTATTTTCAGCTACATATTATATGTAATTTATAATTCTTTTGGAAATGACATTACTTGATATCAAACGTTGTCTCTTTACTATACATATGACAAATATTGTACATAGTGAAGTGACTAGTATTTCAACTTGTATTGAAGTGACTTGTATTTCAACAATCAAGAAAACCTTTCGACGTACGGGGATCGAACCCTGGACCATTTCTAGCCAGTGAGCTATCGCCTGACTTAGTACTTTATTAATTCATCATCATCATTTTCAGCCGTTCACCACCCACTGCTGGATGAAGACCTCTCAAATCCTCTTCCATTCCTGTCTGTCTTGAGCAATTTGCATTCACTTGACTCCACACATTCTTCTCAATTCATCAGCCCATCGTCCACTCGGTCTACCTTGCTTTCTTTCACATCCTCTCGGATACCTTTCCAGTATTTTGCGCGTCCATCTGCCATCCATTCTTCTCGCTATGTGTCCACTTCAACCTTTTCACACGCTCCGCTATATCTACCACCTTGGTCATGGTATTCCTTTTACGATCTCTTCTCGTTATACCTAGCATACGTTATTCCATGCTTCTCTGTGTGCACTGGATCTTGCGTAACATTCTTGAATTTAGCATCCACGTTTCGCATCCATACGTCATAACTGGCAGTACGCATTGGTCGTATGCCTTCTTTTTTAAGCAACTTTATTAATTAAAATAAAAAAAATCCACAATATTGAAAGTTCCAACTTGTAAGCTTAGAAAATAAAAAGGCAACACAAATTTATATTTATAAATCTAATCGACGAGAGTTTTCAGCTGAAGCGGGAAGGTACCGAGCGCGGGAAACTTATCCCATTAACGAGTCGCCAGGAGTCTGCAGGACCAAGCAGTATGATTAATACTTCTTCTTTCAAACCCACCAAATCCCCCCCCACTCACACCATTTCAGCTTATAAACCATCATTGAGTCGTCTATCTTTTAAAACCTTTCAATTAGTTGCATCAGATTACGAGTTCGACTCGCCGTTAAATATCGCCCCACTCTCACAAATCGGATAAAACACGATTTTGATCCATAAATCAAAAAGTTTACCCCGGAGAATGGAAAAAAAAGCTTAGAGTTCCTTTCAGAGACTTATCCAAAGTGTTTTAACTGAAAAATCGAAGAAATACTATCATCCGTTGTATCTTGATTGTGAATATTGAATTTTTACGCTCGCTTGTTTGTTTGCAAGTTGAATATCGTCTACTCAACCCACCTGTCGGACGTTTAATTTAACTTGGGTGAAAGTTGGGATTTCAGGTGCCAAAGCCCCACCCGGATTATATTCGGATGTTGAACTCACCCTTGGCGATTAACGACATACATATATGTCTAACACTACATTGCCTGTATGTATGTATATGTATATGTACAGTAACAGAGTATGGAGTACAAAGACTGTTAAGGAAATATGTTCATCGCTCATTCTAGTTAATATTTTTCATTATTACTTTTATATGACATCGTTATATTTTTGGCTCGTTTAAATGAAATGTGCTCGAAGTGTAATTTATCATAATTTGTGACGCGTATACGGCTAATTCATTAGCTTCAGTTTAAAGATACGCTCATAATTATATGTAGTAATATTCAAAATGAAGACCTATGTACATATGTGTATTGTATAATCTATCTGTCCGTCTGTCTGTCTATCTGTCTGTCTGTCTGTCTGTCTGTCTATATGTCTGTCTATCTGTCTGTCTATCTGTCTGTCTATCTGTCTGTCTATCTGTCTGTCTATCTGTCTGTCTATCTGTCTGTCTATCTGTCTGTCTATCTGTCTGTCTATCTGTCTGTCTATGTCTGTCTATCTGTCTGTCTATCTGTCTATCTATCTGTCTGTCTATCTGTCTGTCTATCTGTCTGTCTATCTGTCTGTCTATCTGTCTGTCTATCTGTCTGTCTATCTGTCTGTCTATCTGTCTGTCTATCTGTCTGTCTATCTGTCTGTCTATCTGTCTGTCTATCTGTCTGTCTATCTGTCTGTCTATCTGTCTGTCTATCTGTCTGTCTATCTGTCTGTCTATCTGTCTGTCTGTCTGTCTGTCTGTCTGTCTGTCTATCTGTCTGTCTATCTGTCTGTCTATCTGTATGTCTATCTGTCTGTATATCTGTCTGTCTGTCTATCTGTCATGAACGGTAAATTCTAACCCTCTCCTTGCCATCTGGAATAAAAGCTATTATTATTTATTATGAGACTACTTCTCTATCTGCCTGTTTGTCATACTGGTTGTCTATCTGTTTGTCTCTCTATTTATTAAACTGCTTGTTCGTCTATGTCTGTTTGTGATACTGGTTGTCTCTTTGTTTGTGTCTGTTTTTCGGGCTTCTTAACATTCAGTGAGTTTGTCTATCAGTCTGTCTATCATTTTTTCTGCGTGTCTATCAGTCTGTTTGTCTGTTTCCCTATATGTACATATATACCCACACAGTTTTAATAATCGGGACTAAGCTTAGTCGAATAACTTCCTACGAGCGTGAAGGACTTTTAAAACACCTGAAAGCGATGGGATATATTCCTTTCGGTTAGCTAGCATTCAATGTTTTATTTCGACCATTCTGGTCAATGGCATATCGTCAATAGCACACTAACAAATCGCCAATCTAAATCAATCACAAATGCAGATCGAACATTGCCAGCACATAAAAACACAATTTACCTACATTTAGCGCGTTAATACAAATCTTTGCACTACGATAAGAGTGATAAAATATTTTTTATCTCTAAAGTACCATAGCGACATACACAAGCTGCGATGGAAAATTGACCAATTGCACGAGAGCAACCGAGCGCGCAATCCTCTTTGCAGTGATTATAAATTCCTTGGAAAACTGCGAAGTGAATTATTTGAGTGAAAAATTGAAATTTCCCGCAGAACGGAGATGGGAAATCTTTAGCGTAGCGTGAAACGGCTTTTAAACAGTCGGCGAGTGCCATTCAAATGAACCATTACTATGGCTATGGATATATGTACATATACATACATACATACGTAGCCAACCGGTTCGATGCATTTAACCGCACCGGTTCGCCATTCGAGTGGGCTTTTTTTTTTCTCTAGTGAGCGTGCCTTTGAACCGATTGGTAGTTGACCCATAAAAAGGTGCTCCTCGTCACACGCCGGATATCCGGACAACTTGAGATCCGGTGCTTTTGACGTCTCTTTAATAACTCGATTTTTTTCCGGACGTCCTTCTTTTCACGCGCAAATAAACTCCGACGTCGTAGGTACAATTATTATTTTATATTTTTTATTTAATATGACATCTAATACCGTACGCGTCATGTCATGTCCGCAGACACGGACAGACAATGCGTGTCAACAGTCAACTTAACCGCTGATGGAAACGTTTCTGAACTGACAATATGTCAATTTTTTTACGGGGTCTTTTCAATACTTTCTATCTATACATTTGAGCATTAAATAATCATGGTTGTCGAAAAAGTATATATGTATTGGTTTTTGATCAATGGATTACTATTAATGACAAGTAACTCTTGAAAAAAGTTTTAGAAAAAATAGAAGGGTCATATTTGTGTGTCAATAAACTATCAAGTTGGTTTGTTATCCTTTAAGACTGTTGTACCTACTGTAAAAAAAAATAAAAAATGAATAAAAGTATTATTGTTTGAAATTCCTTTATGAAATGTGTTTTTTTTGTAAATTTTTTTCGAGTGTTAATTTTAGCATTTATAATTATTCGTTTGGCAAAAATTAGCATATCATTATAAAGCAGATAGGATAACCTTTAAATGGTTTAGTTTTTATTACTGTAGCGTTATTAGTTTCGAAGGTATAACTTTTTGAAAACACGTGTGAAATCCCCGCATTGTATAAAATGCCTAGTCATCATATACAACGCCAACGCGTATTAATTTAAACCAGTTTTTGTTCATGCGGTCTGTCTCAAACTTAAGCTTTTCTATTTAAATTTCAAAATATGCATCTTAGTGCTAATATATTTGAACTTTGCCTGACCGTTTTGGGAAATACGACTGGATGTAAAGAAGAAGAAATAAAACGAAAATTGAGCGCTTTTGAAAGAATTAACATGTATCCAACATTCAGCTATGCTTAAAAAATAAGGTATACGACCAATGCGTACTGCGAGTTATGACGTATGGATGTGAAACGTGGATGCTAAATTCAAGAATGTTGCGTAACATCCAATGCACACAGAGAAGCATAGAAAGATGTATGTATGCTCGGTATAACAAGAAAAAATCGCAAGAGGAATACATGGGTAAGAAGCATGACTAAAGTGGCAGATTAGCGAGAAGAATGGATGGCAGATGGATGCCAGAAATACTGGAATGATATCCGAGAGGATGTGAAAGAAAGTAAGGTAGACCAAGTGGACGATGCGATGGGCTGATGAGTTGAAAAGAATGTGTGGAATCAAGTGGATGCAGATTACTCAAGACAGACAGGGATGGAAGAGGACTGGAGTGGTCTGCATCCAGCAGCGGATGGTGAACTGCTGAAAATGATGATATACATATACACATAGATACTTCATACTTTTCGGTAGACAAAAATCGTCGCATTTTACTAAGAGTATTGATGAATGGACAGACTCGAATAATATAGAAGTGACCAGTGGACTGTGCACTGGTCACTATATATATATATATATATAATACAACAACGTAACAATTTAGCAATGTCGCGAACCTATTGAGATACTATAGCATGCCCGTCTTCGCCCCGTTGGATGATAGTGTTAACACGGCTCTTTCCAACCTGGTGATACCGGGTTCAAACTCCACTCGCGCGACGTTCTAGTTTTTTTTTATTATTTACCTCTGCAAGCGTTATCAACAGACAGACAGACATACAGACAGACGGATTTCGGCTATTATATATATAATAAAATATGAATTTGCTCCCGGGAAGCGCCGAGCTTACTACTAATATACTATAATAATTCAATATTGTCAAGGGCAAACGTAAGGGGGTTTAACGCGGAAAATCTTCGCGACTACATTCTCGCCGCCATCATCACTCTTGATTACCTTTCTGAGGTGCCCGAGGCAAAATTGGGTGGGGGGGGGGAAGGATTCGTCGTTTTCGAGTGCTTCAATTCTGAGTCGTCCTCAACCTGCGAAACCTCCCTGAAGGATCCAACCGCCCAAGTTTTAACTCAATTAACGCAGAGAGTCTCCACCCCATTCCTTCTATACATCCCCCATCTGCTTTTCCTTGTTCTCGAAACGAGGACGAGCCTAATGACACAAAGCCAAATCCTCCCCCACCCTATCTAGATTAGCTCTAGCTGCGGGAAAAACTACGGGAAAACGCATCAAATTTTCACGAGACTTGCGAAAAGTGCGCTGCGTTATGGAGTGCGATGAATGTCACAATTTAACCACACTGTATTACGCGTGGCTTGGGGTACAAAATTTGGGGGTACTAAATTCGGTGAAAGTTTATAACCATGACTATAAATATTTCATAACAACATATTCAATTTTAATACTTACATACATGTATGTACATATGTATATTTTTTTATGATCATTCTCACACTATTCGAATGGATGGTGTCAAACTTTTATTATTTGTCAGTCTTTATACCAGTGGTCGGGAACCTTTTTCGAGCTAAGAGCCGAATCAGGGAAAAACTTTCAAAATTTGCAAGTTAAGGAGCCGCAACATACATATTCAAAATAAGGCAGATGGACGCGAGAAATACTGAAATGGTATCCGAGAGGATGTGAAAGAAAGCAACATAGACCGAGTGGACGATGGACTGATGAATTGATAATGTATGGAATCAAGCGGATGCATAATGCTCAAGACAGACGGGAATGGAAGAGGATTGGAAAAGCCTTCATCCAGCAGTGGATGGTGAACGGCTGAAAATGATGATAATGATGATTCAATATTAAATTAAACGTTACTCCTCTACGAAATGAATTGTTGTAAGAAATAAGTTATCTTGGTTATCTTAGAGCGATATTACACTGAGCAACCACACCAGCACCAGATTTTTTTTGGCGGTGGCGAGCATCTTATTACATTGCACCACTTTTCACTCACCAAGCTACCTGCTCATCTCATAATCTTCATACAAAAAAAAAAATAGGTCTAGGAAGCTATACGAAAACTAGGTGCTCTATGTAGACGTAGAAAATATATAAAATTCAACCTCTCATATTTCTTTCTGAATTTCATTGTTTTCGAAACAATTGCGTTGACGTTGCGTTGCGTTGACAATTGAGTACGACGATGCAAAAAAAGGTCAGAAAAGGGTTTTTGGTGAAGGTTATTTTCGTCGAACATTGACTTCCAAGAAATTTTTATGCAACTGAGAATCGCATCATGTAATACGTAGCATTGGAATCTGGTCGTCGAGGTTCAAAAAAAATCTGGTGTTCCGTTTGGTTGCTCAGTGTAATATCACCCTTAATGTTTGACAATTTATTACTAAAATAAATTTATATGAAAAAAAAATTTTTTATAGCCATGAAGTTGTGGAAATCGGATTTATTTTGATTTTGTTTAAATCATGGCAAAGCATTGTGTTTCACGCAAAACGTTGGATGTCAGCGAGAGCCGCAGGTTTTCATACAAAGAGCCGCATGCGGCTCCAGAGCCGCCGGTTCCCGACCGCTGCTTTGTACAAACATTATATTTACACTAGTGTAAGCCCGTTATATATATGAACGGACGT
Organism: Parapsyche elsis; assembly: GCA_022651745.1. NCBI lineage: Eukaryota > Metazoa > Arthropoda > Insecta > Trichoptera > Hydropsychidae > Parapsyche > Parapsyche elsis. The sequence continues at coordinate 90,636 of JAGVSN010000017.1, forward strand.
GTTTTTAACGATAGAAAAATGTTTTCAACGTGCCAACTAAATAAATCGATCAAATGTTTTCGTAATTGATAACGTAACAATTTAGCAAATTTGCAAACCTACTAAGAATTAATATTTTCAAATTATAGGAGGCCTCCCATCAGCGGTGTTGGGTGAACGCGTTAGCGCTAACTCACCCAACCTGGTAATCACGGGTTCAAATCCCACTCGCGACGTTCGTGGTTTTTCAATTAAATTTAAATTAGCGTTATCAGCAGATGCACAGGACGGACAGACGGAACTGTATATACATATATAATGTATCTATAAGTTGTGTATCTGCCTGACTGTATGTGTCTATTATTTTGTTTTGTCTGTCAGACTTTCTGTCTCATTGTCTATACAGACAATTATAAATAGTAGCGCAAGGGTCTGTCTGGCTATCTGGGGAGCTGCGGAACGCTCGCATACCACGGCACGGCACGTACACACACACTCACTTAAACGCATACGGTAGTGCAAAGCGCTCACCCTGCATAACCTCACTAGCTTACAAAAACACTGTCGTCACTGGCTAGCTTGAAGCGCTCGTATTTTTTAACTACAACATTTTTTATTACTACTAAATAAATGACACTGTCAACGAGCATTGACTAATTATACATATACATGTATGTATAATTTTTATATCCCACCGTATTTTTGTCTGTCTATAGGTCTGCCTGTCTGTGTCTGTCCCGGTTGTCCGACCTTTTTCTGTCTATATTTCTCCCTGTCTGTCTATTTGTCCCTGATGCAATCCCACACCATTTGACAAATCAATACCAAAATTTGCAGAACTATTTCTGAAGATACTGCGAACTTATTTGAATGCAATGGGACATTTCCATGCAAAGTTTTGTTCCGTTGACTCCAGCTAATGACAAATGGAATAGTGCCAAATCGAAACAGATCAAGTATTGCCAGCTGAGAAGTATCACACTTTTTACAAACGTTTAAATATTAAACATATGACAGGACCTATGTTTTGAAACAATTTGAAAGGAAAAATGAGCCAATCAATAGACGAAGATTTCAAGTGTCATCGCCAATACCAAAATAAAGTCAAAATTTACTAAAAAGCTACCATTTTGTATAGAGGACTTGTTCCATTTTCAAACAAAACGTCTTGTTTAATATATTAATATACAAAATCCACTCAATTTCAACGTACCATATACGAAAACCTATGAGAGATTTTGCGGTCTACCGGAATCAAGTTAATGCGACGCATATACGACCGCCATATTAAACCAATAACAATAACACATTCTGAAACATTTGAAACCCCTATGAAACGCACACACATACACATACATATATTAGTCATAAGGGGTCGCAAAAGGTCTGACGATGATTATGCAAATGTCCGGTTAAATTTCATCACACGCCAAAGTTACGCATTTATACGTACGTAGTGCGAAAAGTTACGCAGATATTGTAACCCGTTAAAAATTCAATATGTTCGCCTAATAAAATTGTTAACTCGTCTACCACTTACAACTAACTGGTCGCCAACTGGAACGTTAAAGTGGTACGTGTTCGTGTATCGTCGTTTGCCAAATCATATTTACACGTCGTTTTATTTCATATATCGTATATTTTATACTTTAATTTAATTTTTCAGCCGTTCACCATCCACTGCTGGATGAAGGCCTCTCCTATCCTGTTCCATTCCTGTCTGTCTTGCGCATTCTTCTCAATTCATCAGCCCATCGTCCACTCGGTCTACCTTACTTTCTTTCACATCCTCTCGGATACCATTCCAGTATTTCTCGCGTCCATCTACCATCCATCGCTGTGTGTCGTCTTCTACTTTTTTTCACACGTTCCGCTATATCTGCCACTTTAGTCATACTTCTTACCCGTCTTACGATCTTCTCGTTATACCGAGCAAACATCCATGCTTCTCTGTGTGCACTGGATCTTGCATTGACAATTTTGCAATGTCACTCCCCTAACCTACATATGTACATATATACGTTTTTATATGCAAATACACTATACATATATGTATAATATTATCGTTATCATTTTAAGCCGTTCACCATCCACTGCTGGATGAAGGCCTCTCCTATCCTGTTCCATTCCTTTGAGCAATCTGCATCAACTTTCATTCGTCTCAATTCATCAGCCCACCATTCATTCGGTCTAACTTGCTTTCTTTCACATCCTCTCAGATACTATTCCAGTATTTATCATATCTCTCGTCCATTCTACTTATGCCAGTTCAACATTTTCAATCATTCTGCTATATCTGCCACTTTGGTGATACTTCTTACGATAACTTCTTGTTATACCAAGCATACATATTTCCATGCTTCTCGGTGTGCACTGGATCTTATTAACATTCTTGAATTTAGCATCCACGTTTCACATTCATACGTCATAACTGGCAGTACGCATTGGTCGTATGTTGGATTTAAAACTACGTTCATCCTATCCTGTTCCATTCCTGTCTGTCTTGAGCAATCTGCATTCAGTTCACACATTCTTCTTAATTCATCAGCCCATCGTCCACTCGGTCTACCTTGCTTTCTTTCACATCCTCTCGGATACCATTCCAGTATTTTTCACGTCAATCTGATCCATCCATTCTTCTCGCTGTGTGTCCACTTCAACTATTTCACACGTTCCGCTATATCTGCCACTTTGGTCATGCTTCTTACCCATGTATTCCTCTTACGATCTATTCTCTTAATACCGAGCATACAACTTTCTATGCTTCTCTGTGTGCACTGGATTTTGCGTAACATTCTTGAATTTAGCATCCACGTTTCTCATCCATACGTCATAACTGCAAGTACGCATTGGTCGTATGTTTTTTTTTTTTAAGTATAGCGGACTCTTGAATATAAAATAGATGTTTAATCGAAACGATAACAATATGTTAAGTTAGTTTATTTGAGATACATTTATATAATATACTTTCCTTTTCGTCGGTCTAAGCCTTTGTCTTTAAATAAAATAAGTTTCTTCTGTCGCTTTCGCTAGTTTTTCCTAATTTTTTTTATATATCAATACAGACATTTTCTTTTTGGGATTTTCACATAATCCCCGAAATAACTTCGTCATCCCATGTGATAATAAATAACAGCAAAAGAAATAATCGCGCATAACTTTTTTCGAAAAACTTTCACTTGTTTAGCGCGCACAAAGTTAACGAGCTTAGTTTGAACAAGAAAACCAACAGCTAGCGACTAAAATTTAACACGCTCGTTTCGCTTAATTGAATAATCAAACTACACTGAATAGATAATGTATTAACTAAATATATAATAACAAATCTACACACACATATAGAGTGCTCCGAAAGTTACAAACCACATTCGTTTTGTTTGTAGCTTTTTATATACATACATACATACATTGATGTACATACATATGTACTATCAAATTTTTTGGAATGGAACTTAATCCTAGGTTAAATAGTTTCATTGTTGATAAATAAAGGAAAAATTGTATTTTTAACTCATCAAATGGTCATCGGAGACCTATAGAATCATCTTGAATAAGCTTAAAGTCAACTTTCAAATCGAAATATTTAATTTATCTTCAAAAACTTTGAACAATTTAAAAGAAAATGCCATAATTTTTTAGAAAAATTCAACCATGAACCATTTTTGGGATACAATTTTTCAAACTCAATGCAGGAATATACGGGTAGTGTTTTCGGTCAGTTATTGGCTGGCATATGTAAACAAGCGTCAGTGCAGCACTTTTATTGGGTCATCAGTGCGTTTCCATCGCTGAAATTCAATAAACTGACCGTGCAACATAGTTTAATTTAAATTCAAATCCATAGATATAAACTGTATGTTTCAATTCGCAGTTTCACATCCGTTTTCAAGATTGTAAACAAATTGAATAATGACTTTCGGATGATTTTGCTTCTACGATTTCCACTGGACAAAATAATAGAAAATGGTTGAAGATTGCTTGAAAATATTCACAGAATTCCTACATTTTTAAGCAGCAGTCGGAAACCGGCGGCTCCGGAGCCGTATGCGGCTCTTTGTATGAAAACCAACAGCTCTCTCTGTCGTCAACATTTTGCCCGAAATGCAAAATGTTGACACAATTTACACAAGATCAAAATCATGATCATAAATAGTTTAAGTCGTTTTTCAGAATAGCTTTTTAGTAATTTACTGTCGAACATTATGAAATATCACGATGATAACTCATTTCTTACATGTATCCATTTCATAAATGAGTAACATTTAATTTCATTTTGAATATATGTATGTACATATGTACAATAATCCGAAAATAATATGTTGCAACTCCCAAACTTACCAATTTTGCAAGGTTTTCCCTAATTTGAATCTTAGCTCGAAAAAGGTTCCCGACCACTGTTTTAAAGGTCCTCGTGCGTCAAAATTTTCTTGATTGTTTTCGACCTTAAATTTCACAATTGGCAAAATCTGCACATTACTAAATCCAAATCGACCCAATCCTGTTAGAATTTACCGATCTATGTATGTACATACATATCTTAAGGCGTTGTTATATATTGGAGGTGGAGAAACAGAGAAAAATATGAAAACACAGCACTTGAATGGTGATGATGATGTTTGTTTATTTCACAATTGTATTCGATGGCACAATCACAACAAATTACAAAAGATTTGCGTATTTTTAACAATTCGGAAAAGTTGCGTGTTGGCAACTGTTTAGTCCGTGTGTGTGATTTAGTAGAAAACTCGTCACAACTCGACGAGTATGCGTGTGTAGTAGTAGAGAGCTCGTATGAGTGAAGTAGAAGAAGTAGAAGAAGAAGTAGAAGTGAGGTAGAGTGTGACTGGAGAGTGTGGAGAGTGACTAAAGAAGTAGTGAGGTAAACCTGTCGTTCACATCGTTATATAGTTTTAAGAGGGACGAGGGGTTAGGAGAAAGCAGTTGAGGTCTGGATCAATTTCAATTGGTCCTCGTTTGTCGTCCGATGGATTGTCGGACTCTGATTGGTCGATGCCAATTCAGACAAAGGGGAAGAAGTAAGGGGGCATATGCGGTAGTCTTTATTGCTTGGTTCGAAGAATTTGCCATATGCTTTTCTCCTTTGGAGGTCACAAGTTTGTCCGAGACCAACTTGGCACGTGTAAATCTGTTTTTGAATGTACTACGAGAGGATTCTCGTTCCAATGGAAAGTTTTGCGCGTCGCTTATAGACGAGGGGCTTGGAGGAGACGAAAAGACGTTCAATGAGAAGTATGACTCGATTCAAGGAGAGTCAAGGGCAGGCTCGCTTGGGACTGGAAGAGGGCCAGTCAAAACAATACTAAAACAACAATGCAATGACTCATTTCAAGTTCGGTGCGTATTGCACGGAAAGCTTCGTATTCACCTTGATGGCTTCGACATTTGTTCTATGTATATTTGGCTCATATTTACGAGCTTTTGGTCAGCCAGACATAACAGCGCTCACATACCTTAGCGAAATCGCTGCGTCAAACTGATGACTTCTATAGTTGTTGATTCGCACGACGATAGCGACGATACCGCAACGATTTCGCTAAGGTGTGTGAGCACCTTTAGTTGTGAGACGTTTCCACAAAATTGACACCATTCAAAAAATTCCTTCCTCCTCTTGAGAAGACAATGGGAAACTACTGGTGAGTGGTATCATTCCCTAGTTACTTCACAATGACAGACAGTAAAAAAAATTTCAATTTGTAAAGAGGCAGTGCTTGATATCAAGTACACCAACTGAGTATACTAGTGTCGTTGATGCGTTTGCGAGCACGTTGCAAATTTTTCGCACGAACTGTAGAATAGACAACGTGTTGTACGTACGTTTGATGAAATATGGAATCTATTCCGCGGAGAAATTGCCGCAATTTATGAGCCTCAGAAGGAGCCATTAAAATGATACCATTAATTTCGTCCGGGGCCGTAATAAAATATTGTTGCCGTCAAAGTGCCGAGCCTACGTGTAAATAACCGGAACTGTCTCCGGGTTAATTAACGGGGACGTCTGTATCAAAATGTATGGTGGTTAAGGATGCTGAGTGAAAGTCTCAACTTTCGACCGTTCATTGTTGATTTTTTTTCATGTAAAACTACCCGGCGCTTCCTAGGTGCGTATGTAGTTTATTGTAAAACTTCAAAGTATCGGTATCGGTACAGGCCATTTGTCGTAACCCTCAAATATCAAATTGTTCAGGTAGTGAAAAAAACTGTAAGCATTGGATTTGATTGAAAACGGACTATAAAGCTATGTTAAAATTTTCGCAATGATATGATGAGTAAATATTTAACTATTAATGTTTTTCATAAAAAAAACATGAGGGTTACTCTAAACACTTCGTAAGAGTATGTGCAAAAAATCAAAATAATATTTATTGTAATAACATATTAAATTATTTAAAAAACTACAACAAGTTTCATTATCATTTTTACATAGTGATAGCATATGTTTAGAGCAGCGGTCGGCAACCGGCGGCTCCGGAGCCGCAAGCGGCTCTTTGTATGAAAACCTGCGTTCTCATCCAAAGTTTTACGTGAAACACAACGTTGACACACAATTTATACAAAATCAAAATTAATACTTTTTAGTAATAAACTGTCAGACATTAAGAAATATCATGAACTTTTTTCTCACAGCTATTCATTTCATAAATGAGCAACATTTGATTTAATTTTGAATATCATCATCATTATTTTCAGCCATTCACCATCCACTGCTGGATGAAGGCCTCTCCAATCCTCTTCCATTCCTGTCTGTTTTGAGCAATCTGCATCCACTTGACTCCACACATTCGTCTCAAATCATCAGCCCACCATTCATTCAGTCTACCTTGCTTTCTTTCACATCCTCTCAGATACTATTCCAATATTTATCGTATCTATTCGCTATGCCACTTCAACATTTTCAATCATTCTACTATATCTGCCACTTTAGTGATACTTCTTACCCATGTATTCCTTTTACGATAACTTCTTGTTATACCAAGCATACATCTTTCCATACTTCTCTGTGTGCACTGGATCTTATGTAACATTCTTGAATTTAGCATCCACGTTTCACATTCATACGTCATAACTGGCGGTACGCATTGGTCGTATGTTGGATTTAAAAAATACGTTCATTCTTCCAAAAGTGCTCCATCCCACTTTCATTCTTCGTTTTATCACATATAATCTGAAAGTAATATGTTGCGGCTTTCAAACTGAACCAATTTTGCAAGGTTTATTTAATTATTTTGGTATGAAATCAATTTTGGAACTTATGATACTTGGCCAGTTCATGCAAGAGTATGCAATAAATCCATTTCCAACAAAATGTCACTTCGGTGAAAAGTAAGGGTTACTGCAATTGACCTATACAATGACGATATGTACAACATTTCATCTGTCATTAACCGGAATCACGTAAACAACAATTTTTTTAACCCTTACTCTCCGAAAGTTTTCCGAAAGTCAACTTTCAACAAGTTGAACAACGTTGAAATAAATGAATGAACCGTAACCTAACTTAGCCTGACCGAAATCTATGTACCTACATATATATACTTTTGCAATTAACCAATCTGTTCTCATTTGGATTCATTTGATGCACAAATTGCATTCATTTGAGTCAAAAGTTACTCCACGGCACACTTCCTGGTCGGATATTACGACGATAGAGTATTATTGCAAAGCGTTGAAACTAAAGTTAAATCCGCTTCAAACTCAAATTGATCAAAGTTAGATTGCGGTTTGCCTCTAATGGACACATTCGAGCAAATGCACTTGGATACGCAAATCAAACGTCAGCTAAATTGACGTATCGTACTACGAAATGCCTCACATGCATAATATTTTCACAGTAGCAATTATTGCCTGTAAATTTATTTATTTTACAGATTTAAACCGAACGTTTTATAATATTTGAAATTTTTCATATGTAGGATGAGCTGAAATCAACTGAGTGTATGCTTTAATTGTAAAGGGACAAATCCTTGGGGATTATTTACAACTTATATATGTATGTACATATATGTATATTTGTTGATTGATCCGAGGAAATGCGTATTTATATGACTAGGTAAAATTTTTGGGAATGATCGAATTTAAGAAGGTTTATTATTCTATAACATTGAAGAATATCTGGCTCTCTTTTATTTTTATTTTAACCATATACATACGTACATATGTAAAAGTTGAAGTGGCAATGGGCTGGACACAGCAAAAATAATGGATAGCAGATGGACGCAAGAAATACTGGAATGGTATCCGAGAGGATGTGAAAGAAAGCAAAGTAGACCGAATGGATGTTGGTCTGATGAATTGAGAAGAATGTGTGGAGTCAACTGGATGAAGATTGCTCAAGACAGACAGGAATGGAAGAGTTTTGGAGATGATGGTGATATGTATACAAATTACTTAAAAAGAAGGCATACGATCAATGTGTACTGCCAGTCATGACGTACGGATATAAAAAGTGGATGCTGAATTCAAGAATGCTACGTAAGATCCAGTGCACACAGACAAGCATGTAAAATGTATGCTTGGTATAACAAGAAGAGATCGTAAGAGGAATACATGGGTAAGAAGTATGACTAAAGTGGCAGATATAGCGAAACGTGTGAAAAACATGGTTAGGACACAGCGAGAAGAATGGACGGCAGATGTACGCTAGAAATACTGGAATGGTATCCGAGAGGATGTGAAAGAAAGCAAAGTAGACCGAGTGGATGTTGGTCTGATGAATTGAGAAGAATGTGTGGATTCAACTGGATGAATATTGCTCAAGACAGACAGGAATGGAAGAGTATTGGAGATGATGGTGAACGGCTGAAAATGATGATGATGATGATATGTATACAAAATACTTTAAAAAGAAGGCATACGACCAATGCGTACCGCCATTTATGACGTATGGATGTGAAACTTGGATGCTAGATTCAATAATGCTACGTAAGATCCAGTGCACACAGAGAAGCATGTCAAGATGTATGCTCGGTATAACAAGAAAAAAATCTTAAGAGGAATATGTACATACATGGGTAAGAAGATATAGCGGAACGTGTGAAAAAGTTAGTGGACACATAGCGAGAAGAATGGACGGCAGATGTACGCTAGAAATACTGGAATGGTATCCGAGAGGATGTGAAAGAAAGCAAGGTAGACCGAGTGGACGATGGGCTGAATAATTGAGAAGAATGTGTGGAAGAGGATTGAAGAGGCGTTCATCCAACAGTGGATGGTGAACGGCTGAAAATGATGTACATACAATAGATTATTGTGATCGTGCGAAAATTCGACCTCGTGATTTTGACTGGGTTTTTTTATTATTATTACAAAAGCAATCATTAAAATCGCATCAGCTATCTTTTCGCTGTCATATTTTGATACAATAAACATACATAGAAGGAAATACTTAAAAGTGTATAACGATATAAATCGAGCAATATCATTTTATGATATTTGAAGACATGTGAAAAAAAGTTCGAAGAAATCTTTTTAGCGTCAAAACAAAGTGAATCCTATTTCCATGACTAGTACACTAAAAACGTATAAAATTCAATTATATAATAACACCAGATGCCTTAGAGCATTTATACTGAGCATAAAATTTGCCCTTGTGTGAAAGATAGGCATATAAAAATACATTCACATTTCTCACGCAATAAATTCACCTTATCATTAGTGTCGCACAAACTTTTATCTAAGCTATGTGCTTTATTTTATTTTTTTTTTTTTTTCATTATAATGTAATAATTTTTCCCCCGCACAACAAAGTTTTCCCCTCTCTCGGCTGCCTATTTTTTCTCTATTGTGTCCCGAGCAAAATAAACGTACATAAAAATAAATAAAAACGGGCGTGAATGAGAACTCCTAAGGATCAAAGTTGCCCGGCGCAATGATGGATGATGATTAGCGAATTTTCCCCGTGAACTCACACCCACGCGAATATCCGCCCCACCGTGGCCATTATTTGACACCAGCAAGGATCGTTAACCTCGACGTTTCCACCCCGACGAAAAAAAATATTAAATATTAATAATAATATGAAGAATACAAGGATATTTACGAGAGTAAACCGACCATGATACGACTGAGACGCTCTCTTTGTTCATCGAGGGAAAATTCTATAGGAAAATATACACTACCACATTATGCACATGAAAACTTATATAAACTGTACTATCTATCTACATAAAATATGTACGAGTATATACAAACAACAAGTCACTCTTCGTTGACAGTGTCATCGGGTGGAAATTAACACAATTAAGCAACGAAAGTATGAAAGTAGGATTAGAAATTATATTATATATATAATAGCCAAAATCCGTCTGTCTGTCTGTCTGTCTGCTGATAACGCTCGCTGAGGTAAATAATTAAAAACTAGAACGAGTGGGATTTGAACCCGAGATCACCAGGTTGGGAGGAATCGTGCTAACATTATCTTCCAAACGGAGGCAATGACGGACGTATTACAATTGGCCAAATATTTATTCCTAAAGGGTTCGCGACTTTGCTAAATTGGTACGTTGTTGTTATTATAACAGTCGTTCTAGTCGTTCATATTGTGCGGTTGTGCAGTGTGCGCTATATTAATACAATAATTGTAACAATAATTGTGATTGTAATTGTTATTATTTTACGATGGAGTTGGACGTTGAGGTCAGACGTTTGGAGACTTTTGATTTGCAGAAAAAAATTGTGTCTTTGTTAAAAGTAAATGTGATGACAAAGGATGAGATCGGGGCAGTTTTGGATGCGGTTAATAAAATGGTGGGACATGTAGAATTTTTAACAGAAGAGGTGAAAAAAAACGCAGGACATGGTGACTTAAGTGTAATTAGTGATAGTATTAAAAATATTGAGAAAGACATTAGACAATTAAAACAAATTTTAATAAAAGTGAAATAAAATTGAATTATGCAGATGTATTAAAAGCGAAAAAATGTTAACAATAATAATGAAGTGGCACTAATCATTCCCAAAAAAGTGAATCAAAATAGTGATCAAACTAAAAAGGTGTGTCTGGAGAAAATTAAGCCTACAAACTTAAACATTGGAATTCACGGGGTGAAAAAAATTACTAAGGGGGGAATAGCGGTTACGTGCAATAAGATGGACATGGACAAATTTACCAAGGAGGCTAGTGTAATGATGGGAGAAGATTATGTTGTTAAATTAAATAAGAAAAATAGACCTACGATTAAAATCGTAGGTATAAATGACAATTTAACTAAAGAGGATTATAAAAGCTGTATGCGTAACCAAAATGATTTTATACTGGAGGATGAATATTTAGAAATTTTATATGTTAGGGAAATTAAAAATAAAAATAAATTTGAATTAATTGTTGAAGTTGATGGCAAATTATTTAAAAAAAATTTAGATATGGGTAAAATTAATATTAATTGGGATAGGTGTAATGTATATGAAAATATTAATATTTTAAGATGTTTTAAGTGCTATGGGTATAATCATAAGGCTGAAGAGTGCAAGAATAAGAAGGTGTGTAGGAGATGTGGGTCGGAGGATCACATCATGATGAATTGCACAGAGGGTGTTAAATGTACAAATTGTGAGAGAACAAATAGTAAATTAAATTTGAATTTGAGTTTGAATCATGATCCTTTTGATCGTGATTGTGCAATGTATAAGAGACAAGAGGGATGGAAGAGAAGTAAAACTAATTATATATAGCAACCACCATTTGGAATCAGTGTGAATGTTCAGGGATTTTTTGAGTCATAAGGATGAAATTGAGAATTTGATTGTTTGTGAGAAATCATGGTTTTGGGTCTGAGTGAAACGCATATTACATACTAGTGATATTGAGGATTATGAATCGTGTGTGGAAGGATATAATGTTGTGAGGTGTGATTCTAACTCTAGACACACCGGAGGTGTTTTGTTATATATAAGGAAGAATATATATTATACGAATGTAATGGTATATAAGGTAGATAAAGAATTTTGGATGGTTGCTGTGGACGTACTTATAAATGGGATACCTGTATTTTTATTTTTATTTTATCTATATAAACACTTTTCCAATCCCTAATCCTACCCACACTCTTCCAAATCTCTCTCTCCCTTCTCACTACTTTCTTTATGTTTCTTACATTCATCTTCTTTCTATTCTTTATTTACATATGTTATATCTAATTTTACTTATATAAACTATGTCTATTATCTTTCTATTTCTTCACCTATGTTATATCAAATTTATTTATAGAAACTACTTTGGTTTATGTCATAACTTTGTTCATCTCTATTTTGTATTTCTTTAATTATAACTGTATGTTTCTTTCTCAAATAAATAAAAAACTATTAAATTTATTATTATTGTTCACTACGGGTGATTAGAACGCTCCGTTGATATTCAACGGGCTTACACTAGTATATATATATATATAGCCGAAATCCATCTGTCTGTCTGTCTGCTGATAACGCTCGCTGAGGAAAAATTGGGAAAAAACTTGGCCGAACGAGTGGGGATCGAGAACCCATGACCCCAGGCTCGAGTTGCTCGCACTGATGCTATTCGCTATCGCCCTTCGTCGATTTAGTCCTTTTTTTTTAAACATTACCTATAGTTAAAATAAATAGGAAATGAGGAAAAATAATTAAAAAACCAGAATGAGTGGGGTTCGAACCCGGGACGCCAGGTCGGTAGTTATCACGCTTATGCATAAGCCACGGCCCGTTGCTGAGATGCTTTTTTTTTTAAACATTACCTATGCAAGGGTTTGTGGCTTTGCTTTACCTATAAAATAAAAACTCTGCTAATAATACATAGATGGTGATATAAAAACTATTATTTTTTTTTTTTTTTTGATTTTTACAAAATCACTTACAAAATTATAATTATTATATATGTATATAATAATTAATAATTATAATATAAATATGAAAGTAAAAAAATTTTTTTTCGAGTTGGGATTCGATTATATATTGGGATTCGTTGTATTATAACGCGCCATAGATGGCGCATTGATGCATAGATGCAACAACTATAAAAACTATTAAATTTAATATATAATTTTCCAGTACGGGTGATGAGAACGCTCCGTTGATATTCAACGGGCTTACACTAGTTAATATATGTATAGTCACAGTAGATAATCATATTGTAGAGCTAAATTCTAAATGCTAAATTCAAGAATGCTAAATATGCTAAATTCTAAGTATCTAAAATATGCTAAATTCAAGAATGTTATGCAAGCATGGAAAGATGTATGCTCGGTATAACGAGAAGAGATCGCAAGAGGAATACATGGGTAAGAAGTATGACTAAAGTGGCAGATTTAGCGGAACGTGTCAAAAAGTTGGAGTAGACACATAACGAGAAGAATGGATGTGCAGATGGACTCGAAAAATACTGGAATGGTATCCGAAAGGATGTGAAAGAAAACAAGGTAGACCGAGTGGACGATGGGCTGATGAATTGAGAAGAATGTGTGAAAAAGGATTGAAAGATTCTCAAATCCTCATCCATTCCTGTCTGTCTTGAGCATTCTTAATTCGTCAGCTTGGTCTTCCTTGCTTTCTTTCACATCCTCTTGGATATCATTCCAGTATGCGTCCATCTGCCATCCATTCTTATCGTATGTATACATATCATCATCATCATCATCATTTTAAGCCGTTCACCATCCACTACTGGATGTAGGCCTCTCCGATCCTATTCCATTCCTGTCTGTCTTGAGCAATCTGCATCCACTTGACTCCACACATTCTTCTCAATTCATCAGCCCAACATTCACTCGATCTACCTTGCTTTCTTTCACATCCTCTCGGATATCTTGCTATGTGTTCACCAATCTGCCACTTCTTACCCGCGTATTCCTTTTACGATATTTTTTTGATATACTGATATATACTGTGATATACTGTGTGCAACTAATCTTACGCAAACATTTTTGACTTAAGCATCCACGTTTTACATCCATACGTCATAACTGGCAGTACGCATTGGTCGTATGCCTTATTTTTTAAGCATAGCGGAATGTTGGATGTTCATTCCAAAAGCACTCCATCCTAGTTTTATTCTTTTTTTTTTACATCCAGTCATATTCACTCAATGTCCTAGGTATAAATAACTATTTACTATCTCTACAATATGATTATCTACTGTGACTATATGTACATAGTAATTTAATTCTTTACAGAGGTATTTTGAAATACAAAGTTTCCAGAATGATTGAACGTTACCATAGTTATGTACAATACAAGCATTACAAAGCTTCAATAGAAGTGACATTTTCGCCAATCCAATGCCGGGTACTTGCACAGTTGTGCCAAGCTATGGGTATTGATTACATGAAAATTGTGAAAAGGCGGTGGAGAAAGGGTTGAATCGAAACGATAATCGCACTTATTGGAGCGCAGAGCGCGAGATATGCATCGCAATTGGAATTTTCACGTAGCCAAACCTAACAAACCGCGATTGGCACTTTGAATTTCCAGACTCGTCTTAGGCTTTTCCCGCGGAAACTTCCCGGGAAAACTTGCCGGGAAACGGCTCGACTTCATCACAGTCTCGGCGAATTTCCCAGTTACAAATATTGGTTTACGTGCGCGCAATTTTCCAATCCCCCCCAAACCAAAGCTTTAACTATGAACTACAGATAGAGAGTTCTACTCGAGCAATTTGTGCAATTCTCGACAGATTCATTAACGATTCTAAAACTGTGCGAGGAACGTGCCGAAAATGCCCCTTGAGCCTGTCCCATGAAAAGTCGTTTTTTGTTTAATTTTTTCATACAAAAGTATTAAAAGATAAATTGTATGTACATACATACATACATGTATAAAATGTATCAGAATTCATTAGGGTTTATTTACTTTATCCATATGGATAAAAATTTAATCCATACACTAAAAATTCAATAAACAATACGTGTGTTAGAAAAAAAGTACATAATCACTGTTACTTCAAGAATTAAACAATGAGTATGAGCTGATATAAATTAAAATTTTACAATAGGAACAAACAATATACTGAACATTACATAATATTATTCTTAATATATTGAATTTCAGATTGAAAAATTGTAATTTAAATACATTGTGACTCAAAATAAATAGTTTCCACAAACAGCGTGCGACGAACTGTAGTGTCTTTTGTATACATAATTTGCAGAATTCGATTTCGGTATTTCCAATGCATGCGAAATATTACGCATATGGTGTTTCATCAAATAATAAAAAAAGATCAAGCGATGAATATATGTGAAAATCAATAAATAATTGGAGTATTATTATAAAATCAATAAATAATTGGAGTATTATTATAAAATAAAGTTTTAGAACTTTGAACTTTTTCAATGCATTTGTAAGCCAAGCTTGAATAATTTTTGAGTGTTGTTAATTTCCCATTAACTGAAAGTTGCACTTTTTTTGGATTGTTTTTGCACTTTTTTTGTGCAAAGGTGCAAAGCTTATTTGTTTGAATCAAATGTTTTCATCGACGAAAAATTATGCGTATTTCATTATTTTTTTACTAAACTTAAAAGTACATATGTAGTGCAATGTTGTAGTTGTATTGAAAATTTTTGATACTAGAAGACTATTTATTATTCGGAAATATTTTTTTTTATTTTTACATTGAATTAAAAGAATGCCACGTAAGATCCAGTGCACACAGATAAGCATGGAAAATGTATACTTGGTATAACAAGAAGGATCGTAAGAAGTGGCACATATATCGGAACGTGTGAAATATAGTGAACGAAGAGAAACGCTTTTGGAAGAATGACTATAGTTTTTAAATCCAACATTCCGCTATGCCTTAAAAATAAGACATACAACCAATGCATACTGCCAGTTATGACGCATGCATGTGAAACGTGGATGCTGAATTCAAGAATGTTACGCTAGATCCAGTGCACACAGAGAAACATGAAAAGATGTATGCTCGGTATATCGAGAAGAGATTGTAAGAGGAATAGATGGGTAATACTTATATGTATGTATGTAGACAGAAAGATAGATATTTAAATAGACAAACAGACAGATAAACGGTCTGACATACAGACAGGGAAAGAGCCAAGAAGATTGAATAATAAACAAACATATAGACCAATAAATAAAACGAAGAATGAAACATAGGATGGAGTGCTTTTGGAAGAATGAACATTGTTTTTAAATCCAACATTCCGCTATGCTTAAAAAATAAGACATACAACTAATGCGTACTGCCAGTTATGACGCATGGATGCTGAATTTGAGAATGTTACGCTAGATCCAGTGCACACAGAGAAACATGGAAAGATGTATGCTTGGTGTAACAAGAAAAGATCATAAGTGGAATATGGGAGTATACCAAAGTGGCCAATTGGTGAACACGTAGCAAGATATACCGGAATGGTGTCTGAGAGGATGATGTGAAAGAAAGCAAGGTAGATCGAGTGAATGTTGGGCTGATGAATTTAGAAGAATGAGTGGAGTTAACTAGATGCAGATTGCTCAATACAGACAGGAATGGAATAGAATTGGAGAGGCCTTTATCCAGCAGTGGATGGTGAACGGCTGAAAATTAAGTGTTTTTTTTTTCTATAGATTTAAATGGTTTATATTGTATAATTATAATAAAATTGGCTTTCTATCAAACAAGTACTTTAGTGTAAAGCTATTTGAACAAGTTCCTTGTTAAAACTTATCCTATGAAAACTTTATTTTTTTACAACAAAAGTTTCATCGATCGCAGTCTTCTTAAGCACTTGTCTTCTTTAGGATTATATCCTTCGTTGCATATAAGTTGAAGTGAAATCAGTAAACTTTTGTTGAATTAATAAATAATCAATTAGTTGGCCGGCGTCGGTTTCGGAAGCTTTCGAAGCTCGCGCTGCGCCGAGGTGAGCTTTCTTCGTCCCAAAAGTTCCAATATCGCCTCTATTGATTGCTCTTCATCTCGCCAAGGAATTACATTAATGGCGAAGTTGCCGAAACACCCCCAGAGTTTCTCAAAACTCCATTTACAAGTGCCGTTAACGTCTTAGCGCATTATTGCCGTCGCGCGTTTTATTCGCTTCGGTGAACACACACGCGCGCGCGAGCTCGGATTTTACACTACATAGTATCGAATGCGATTTCATGGCTACGGGACTACAGTCGGTGAAAATGTCCTTTCGGGTAAAGGAAGAAAAAGGACAGAGTGTGGTCTTGAGTATAGAAAAGGAATAAATTTGTATTTCCTTGAATTGAAGCGTTGCGAATACGAAGGGCGAAATCGACATCAGGTCATTTTTTTTTTTTTTACTATTCAGTTTTCCTGCCTTCTTAGAATACACTGGTGGATTTTATTTTTGAGTTAGTTCATCATAACCGTATAAAAATAAAGTTTAAAACATAGAAAATCATCGCCATAGCACTGGGCGAGAAAATTTAAAACGTGTTTTTCTCTAAATCGATGTTTGTCGAGGTCGCCCTTCGTATCCGCAATACCTCAATTTGAACCTAATGCCGCCTCTTCACTGGTCGCGCGAATGTTCGTGGAATATTCGTGGAATGTTCGTGAAATATTGGCCGTAGTGTTTCGAGCAGCTGCCGCTGCTCGTGCGTCGCGAGCGCGCAACGATCGTATCACTAGTGGCGCCACTCTGGTGTCAAATAGCAAGCGGCAGCGAACAAAGTGTCGAGTCTCTGCCTACAAAAATGCCAAGCTTCGAAGACATTTAGCAAGGTTACGAACCATTGTATATCAATTTACGAACCCTTCCCCCTCCACATTCAGTGTCGTTTATGAGTTTCCCGCGGAACATGTGGACCAATTCTGTTACTCTAAACTTTGTTGAACTTCTTGAACAAGAACCTGCTATAGGGTACCTATTATTGCTGCTATTGACCTATATGGGACCTGCTATTGACATTTTTGTAGGCAGTGATACGACACTTCTTTCGCTGCCGTTTGCTAGTCGACACCAGAGTGGCGCCACTAGCAACACGATCGTTGCGCTCGCGACGGACGAGCACGGCGAATGCTCCATTTTTGCGGATACACTCGGAATGTTTACGAAAACGTTGGCCATCGCGCGAATGTTTATAAAAAACGTTGACCTTCGCGCGAATGTTTACCTACACCTAGGCGCTCGGCACCGCTCGTCAGCGCTCGTCAGCGCTCGTACTATGTATGTATATGAAGAGCCGGCATAAGAAAATATTTGACACACAAATTTCCACGTTTATAATACTTTCCATTCCATCTACAAATGTATGTGTGAATAGTTTTCTACAAGTAAAATACAATTTTAACTATATTATATTAGTATAGAGATTAATTTTTCTTTCGTTTTGTCTCGCTGGATAAATTGGCAAATTATATCATTAAGCGGGTATTACACAGGGATAGTTTACTCGCTACTATCTTGCTAGTTTACTAGCCAACACGTAGAACTAGTAGCGAGTAGCTAGTAATCTTATTACACGTGTTTAGTGTGTACTCGCTAGTGGCGCAACTAAGTACCGCTGTCGTCAACTTGTTTTACAGTCTTTGTACACTGTCTAAATTTTGACTAAACCTTCATATATATGTATGTGTTGAGAGCTGAAAATGAACCGCTTAACCTCAAACTGTCAAAATTAAGTGACGTCACACTAGCCAGATGGTAGCGAGTAAAGTGCAAACATTTAAACTTCACTCGCCCATCCGAAAGAGCCGGATAGTTTACTAGCTTCGCCTATTACACGAGTTAGTTTACTACCAGCTAGTAAACTAGCGAGATAGTAGCGAGTAAACTATCCCTGTGTAATATCC
This sequence comes from Parapsyche elsis, assembly GCA_022651745.1. NCBI lineage: Eukaryota > Metazoa > Arthropoda > Insecta > Trichoptera > Hydropsychidae > Parapsyche > Parapsyche elsis. Next base: position 109,360 of record JAGVSN010000017.1, read on the forward strand.
AAATTTTGTCAATGACGATATTTACGGTTGTAAACTGTTGAACCCCGAACTTACGCTCGAGACAATAACACTCTAGCCACTGAGCAATCGCCTGGTAATACTTACATTTTATTTATCGTGTCACTACATACATATGTACTACAAAAATCGCAATTAAATACGTATCATAAGATGTGATATTTGATCATGCGAAAGTAATTTTAATTGAAGTGTTCATTTGCTCTGGCAAATTACTAGTCTATTTCGCGACACGCTTCTGAGAAAATTATATTTAGTCGTAATTTGTTACACTGTATTGTTTGATGTGATAAAATCTCAATTAAATATTATTTAACGTGGGCTATTGAAATTTGTATTCGTTGATAATTACTTTATTCGTATGTGTAATTAATTGGCCGTAGGCATCAAACGAAAAACAGATAGATTAACAAGAATTCAATTCCATGTACATATATTACATAAAGCCTAGGTGTAGTACCTGTCGTTGCCGCGGTGCAAATTCATTCATATATATATTGTATTTTTTGTACTGGAAATACTCAATATTTTCGACCGGCAAGACTCCATGCATTATAATATTGGTGTCAAAGGAACAAAACTTTTTATGCCAACTACCTGAAAGAAAAATCTCATATGTACATAAGTACCTCTGCAAAGTATGGTCCAGATAAGTGAAACGGTATAAGGCACAAGCAGATAGTCACATAAGAAGAATGATACATATTTATTTATTTAAGATAGCTTAAAAAGCTAATTACTTAAAGCTAAAATTACAAAATAAACTTATTATCTACTAGCACTTGTACAGCGGTGCTGTTTTAAGGCAGCCAAGAATCTATCAATTTTATTTATATTTCTGAGAACTTCTGGCAGGTCATTATATTCAACAACACAAGATATGGATCCTGGATCTACTTAATTTTAAATTCTTAACTATTAACTTATTCTTATCCTTAGTATTATGACTATGTACATACATATATTATACCCTCTTATTAAATATTACGGTAATAAATTCTTATCTAATTTAAAATATATACTAACATGCAAACTTTTAAGATTTCATTTACATTCATCCAATTCAATTCATTCAACATATATCTTATACTAGTTAATCTATTGACATTTAAAATACTCCGCATTGCTCTATTTTGTAGTTTTTGCAAACTATTAATTTATTTATTTAATTTTAAGTAACATACAGCTCATGGAGTACAATATAAAATATAAAATAATATTAATTCCACATTATACAATACACAATAGTTACAAACAAACAACAGATCATCAAAGAAAGGAACTTAAGGAGTTAGGGCTGGAAAGGAACTTGAGTAAAGAAAATCTGAAGGAGGGCAAAGAATAGTGAAAAGGATCAATGTGCTAGAATTTCGTTGAATGACGAGCAGGATCTATGAATGAAGGAGTATTACGAATAATAAGTAGAACAAAGTTTCAAATAAAACAATGGAGGATTTCTAACAGATCTAGAGGGACAATGGAGAAAGATCCTACTTATCAAGTAAGGACTATCTGATAAATTATTTAATAGCTTAAATACAAAGCAGAGATCTGAGACTCTCCTCCTAGACTACAGAGGGACATAATCATGGGAATTGGAAGAAGAAGAGGAAAGACGAAACCTGGAAATGGAGTACGCGTGGAACTTCTTATCAATTTTTTCCAGTTTAGTAATGGAATCTTGGTAATACGGGTTCCGTATATGTATGTAGTACTAGCAAATTCCAGGTTACTTCTCACAAATACATTGTATAGCCAAGACACAGTATCACAGAACTTTCATGTACTAGTATTTTAATCTTTGCATCACTATTCTTTTATATATGTAACTTGCGAGCTTACTGCAATGGAAAGCTCTTTCATAAAACTTAAATTAAAATCTGAACTAATGGCTTGTATAGCTTATCAAAATAACCATTGGTGACAGTCTTTCTAAATTCAATATAGAACTAGTGTAAGCGTTTATGATTATAATAAAAGTAATCTCGCAAAAATCCGAGACCGTCCTCCTAGGTTAATTACTCTATTTACTAAATTTAAAAATGAACCACAATACACAAGACAAATCGAGAGTTAAATATAAATAGAAAAAGACAGACAGATAGCCAAGTCACATAATAAGAATGATAGATACATACATACATAGAAAAAAAGTCGAAACACAAAGAATACCGACAGAGGCAGAATACAGAGACACATAGTAAAATTGGTATAAAATCACCGTTGCATATTGAATTGATTACTTCCGTAACAATTTGCTCTGTAAGTGTTACACACCTACACCTCCGGAACGATGTAAATATTTTCCGTGTACAATTTTCCGAAAAATATTTAGTCATCCGTTAGTAGATTATCGACACCTGCCGATGTGATAAATTATATGAGAGGCTGCTACGAGTTGCCTCTACGCGTCGTAGCCGAGTGATTTATCTCCATCGAACAGCCCTTGATAAATGCGGTCGAACACCCCCCTCATCTACAATTCTCCCCTCATTCTGGCCAACTGTTATGCCGGCACTTCATATTGGACGAACGCTGATGAGCGGTGCCGAGCGCCAAGGCGTGGGTATGTCGCTCGACCATTTTCGCGTTAACGCCAACATTCGCGTGACATCCACAAAAGTTGAGCGAAGGCAAAAAAAGCAAGATGGCGGACCCTTCCCCACACCCCGGACCCCTCCAGTGTTGTCTGTGCCTTTAGTGCGTAATCATGTGGACCAATTCAGTGACTCTGAACTTTCTCGAAATTCTCCACCAAGAACCCGCGATATGGGATCCAAAACACCGATGCCACGATGACACTTCGTTCGCTGCCGCTTGCTAGTTGACACTAGAGTGGCGCCACTAGCGATACGATAGCAGCGCTCTGGACGGGCGAGCAAGCGGCAGCTGACCACAGCGCTAAGGCCAACATTTCACGACCATTCGCGCGATGGTGAAGTGGCGGCATTAAAGTAGCAGCAACGCTGAAAATTTGCATACATCGCGACGAAAACGACCATAAATTTTAATTTCGTAGCAAATAATGGCCGTTGCGATATCTGCGAAAAAATGCTCGCGCGAAATTTCCCCGATCGTGCGAAAATTCCTGGAAAATCCCACGCAGGACTTTTCGCGTGACAAATTGCGTGCGTTGAATGTACTCGCTTGGAACGAGACAAATTCAAGTTGAACCGTTTCGTACGCAAAGCTTCAAATTTTATATTATAAAAATTGCAATATCTATATTGTATATGTAGATAAAGATAAAGTGTGCGTTTCCTTGTACTATACCATTTAACTAGACCAAACAAAGTTTTTGCAGAGGTTCTTCTTATGATCTTGCAGGTTATAGGGTCTGTCCAGTATTCCTGTCTTCTCAATTCATCAGCCCTTTTTCCACTCGGTCTACCTTGCTTTCTTTCACATCCTCCAATATACCGTTACAGTATTTCTCGCGTCCATCTGCCATCCATTCTTCTCGCTATGTGTCCCAGCCACGTTTTTCACACGTACTACTATATCTGCCACTTTGGTCATACTTCTTACCCATGTATTCCTCTTATGATCTCTTATTGTTATACCAAGCATATGTACATCTTTCCATGCTTCTCTGTGTTCACTTGATCTTACGTAGCATTATTGAATTCAGCGTCCAAGTTTCACATCCATACGTGATAACTGGCAGTACGCATTAGTCGTATGCCTTATTTTTTAAGCATTATGTATACATATCATCATCATCATCATTTTCAGCCGTTCACTATCAACTGCTGGATGAAGGCCTTTTCGATCCTATTCCATTCCACTTGACTTCACACATTTTTCTCAATTCATCAGCCTATCTTCCACTCGATCTACCTCGCTTTCTTTCACATCCTCTCGAATACCATTCCAGTATTTCTCGCTATGTGTCCCAGCCACGTTTTTCACACGTTCGGCTATATCTGCCGATTTTGTCATACTTCTTAATCAAGTATTCCTCTTACGATCTCTTCTTGTTATACCAAGAATACATTTTTCCATGCTTCTCTGTGTGCACTGGATCTTACGTAGCATTCTTGAATTCAGCGTCCAAGTTTCACATCCATACGTCATAACTGGCAGTACGCATTGGTAATATCCCTTCTTTTTTAAAGTATTATGTATACATACATATATAAATATGTTTTTTTTGAATCCTGTATGATGAATATTTCGTAAGTAGTCGTAAAATACGACGTTGAATTTATTCGCGCTTTGCGAATACAAAAATTTCTGTAAATAATTATTATTTTCAGCTGAATAATGTATCTGTGTCTCGCTGGCGCGTTGCATTAAAATAATTGCGAACGTTGATTTCGGAAAATTCAACCCCTTAACGATCACGTTCAATTCAAATGTGGAAAAATTCATCACTTCACACTGAGAACTTTGAGTTAAAATTATCACAATCTATTCTTAGTCGCTGTAAATTTAACATTCTCAAATCTGCTCAATACATACGAAGTTCCAAAGTACACACAAATTAAACCCAACAGGCGGAATACGTCAAAGGGTTAAATTTGCAAACTCTCGTCGATATGTGTGACGTGTTTATAAAGAAACTTATTGATGAGGCGATAGCCTCAAGCGTCTTTTGCGATGTATGAATCGTTTGAAATGACAATGGAATATGTTGCTTCATTTTTGTCTTGAGAAAATACAAGATTAACTGAAATGTCTTTAACTTTATTTTTGACACTTTTGTTTGTAAGGACTTATTTTTTTTTTTATTTAAAAAAGCTTTTTATTGTTCTTATACTATGTTCACAATACATCTTAAATCTATTTTAATAGCTACTGGTCCAGTGACCATTATCTATTTTACACATTGTTCATTTTTTTAGTATTTATAAGGATTCTTTTATTTTAATGTTAGTGTTTAAAGCATAATAGGAGAAAGAGCTCAAAAACCTATTTACAATTCTTATCAAATGTTTATAATATATTTTACATAATTAAATACTTTTTAGAGTCGGCGATCTAAAGAAAATTATGTTTAGGTAATTTGTGTTTATACATACCTAAAGGGTAAAGACATCTTGCTATAATCACCGAGACCTTTCACTAATTTGTTAGTGTGGTTATTGGTAATTCTATCATAGAATCTACTTATCTGTTAGTGACATCTACGACTAATGGGATGTTATACTGGGAATGTAGTCTTTTTAGGTTAGTATATATGGGCGTGTTATAAATGATTTTTAATGATTTATTTTGGACTACTTGAAGCTTTGAAATTTGTAAGGACTTAAATTATCATCGTCTTACCTGAAAATGGTTTAAAATCTAAAGGAACTTATTTTATACTATAAAAGAACATAATTTGACAATTTTTGTCAATAACACATTTCGCACAGTATGAACATGTTCACTTTGTGTAAACTTTTTAATAATTTCAAATTATATTGAGTTTTGTGTTTCAACTCGCTTCTCCACAACACCAAAACTACACTGAACTTTTATTAAACCATTCAAATATATTCATAACACATCGATTCTACGAACATATTATGGAAATGTACAAAGTAAAGTCCACTGTCATACAATACAAATACTCAATTCCGTTTTGTGCCAAAATTGATCTTTATTCTAGAGATTTACGCAAATTCCATAGTTAGTATTGAGTATATAACACGACCGTTGGTAGCTTAACTCAATTGTTTTTGGAATGTCAACATAGTCCACTCTCAACATGGTCCATATTTACTTATATAACATCTACTTATACGTGTGTTATGGATATCGAGGATGAATAATTTAATATACATATCTAACGTCATCAATATTCCAAGCGAGGAGTTTCGCGCGAGATATATATATTCAAGACAATAGTATTCGCGGAAGTCTCGCGATAATCGAAATACCATAAAGGCTTCCTCTCACATGTCTTAAAGTTTGTAGGAGCACCTATTCATTACACTTCAGCACCAGAAGCGTATCTTGTGCACAGGAATGTTGTGAGACCACAATAAGCCGTATTATAATATTGTACATACCTCAAAACTGGGATACCTGTCTAAGAACTTACAATGACGTCGTATATTCTATAGTTTTATAATTCGTTGTGTAATTTACGCGAATGTGTATTTAAAATATTGTTATCGTATAGTTAACGTTGTGTTTTGAATCTATATGTATGTATGTATGAGTGATTCAAAAAATCCATATATGTACATACATACACCAATTGCGTCATAGATGTCTTATAGTTTTGTTTAGCAAATAAAATGTATCAATAGTTTGTTCGATATCAATATAATTTCATTCCGTGTCTTATCTGTGTCTTAAAGGTTATATAACATCCTTCAGATTTAAAGATTTTAGGTAACTGTATAGAATTTCTGCACAAAATTATCTAAAGGAATAATTTTTAAGATGTAATTTTACTGACGATGAATTTAAAAAGAAGTAGCATTTCAAATTATATATATATTATTAATAAAAAAAGTATAATAATTAATTTTGTTATATTATGTGTAATATTGTTATAATGTAATACGTTTCTTTGTAAAATATGTTTAATCGATAAGGAAAATGAGCTTATATAATTTTTAAGTCAACGTATTTTCGTTATAGGCTGTTTTCATTACAATATTTAATGCGAATAATATTATAAAATTAATTGCAACAAATTTTTATGATGTACATATGTATACCTAATATTCATCATCATCCACATTTTCAGCCGTACACCATCCACTGCTGGACGAAGGCCTCTCCAATCCTCTTCCATTCCTGTCTGTCTTGTGCATTATGCACCCTCTTGATTCAACACATTCTTCTCAATTCATCAGCCCATCTTCCACTCAGTCTACCTTGCTTTCGTTCACATCCTCTCGAATACCATTACAGTATTTCTCATATTCGTCCATCTGCCATCCATTCTTATCGCTATGTTCTGCTATATCTGCCACTTTGGTCATACTTCTTACCAATGTATTCCTCTTACGATCTCTTCTTGTTATACCAAGCGTACATATTTTCATGCTTCTGGATCTTGCGTAACATTCTTGAATTTAACATCCACGTTTCACATCCATACGTCATAGCTGGCAGTACGCATTGGTCGTATGTCTTATTTTTTAAGCATAGCGGGATGTTGGATTTAAAAACTATGTTCATTCTATGTATACCTAATATTATGAACTATCAAACAAATTCGTTATATGTAGTATAATGTAATATTTTAAATATTGTTATGATGGAAAATATTCACCACAATCAAAATACATCATCCATTGCGCTATACGTAATTTGTTTTTCAATTATAACAACTGAGATTTTTAACGTAGCGCTTTCGAATAGCACAAACACGCTTTCAAGACGGGTCGCCCTCCATAATTAGATTCAAAACTTTTGGGTCTTTCAGACCCCAACAACGTTTCGAGAGTTGATAAACTTCTCGCCGTATCGTCGAGTATTTTATTGCGTATTTACAAATCGATTTCTGGTCCGAGATTTCAATCAAACGAATTATTTCTCGGGCAAAGTGCGCACTCCCAAGTCAACTACGTCGAGTTTTGACATACATATACAAACGTACATATGTAAAATCCTAATTTTCTTCATTTTTAGTCAAGTAATAGCTCAGTAATTAGAACGTTGGGCTTTTGAGCGAAAGTCTGGGACTTAATTTTAAGTTTTCTCGACAGTTTTCGACCTTAAATATCGTAATTGGCAAAATTTGGATATAATAAAATCTAAATCGACAGTCTCTTCTTAGAATTGCCACCATACAAAATTTTTTTCCTACTTAACAAATCATTGTCTGTTCCTTCACTCCCTTTCTTCACTCCAGAAGGCAATAGTTTCATAACTGGAGAGTACCTTCAATAGCTAAAGATCACATCTATTCAAATATTTAGGTATATAGTTTAGCTCAGCGGTTGGAAACCGGCGGCTCCGGAGCCGCATGCGGCTTTTGCGTGAAACACAACACGTTGACACACAATTTACACGAAATCAAAATGAATTCTATTTACACAACCTCATGCCTATAAAAAACTTTTACGTCGTTTTTCAGATAAAACTTTATAATACGTTTTGGTAATAAACTGTCGGGCATTAAGAAATATCATGAAGATATGTAACTCATTTCTTGAAACATACCAAATTTGCAAGGTTTTCCCTAATATGACTCGAATAATAGCTCGAAAAAGGTACTCGACCACTGGTTTAGCCATAGCTCGGTGGTTAGAGCGTTGATCTCTTGAGTGAAAGTCTGAGTATGTCGAAAGGTTTTCACGGTGGCTTTCGACCTTAAATATCGTCATTGGCAAGATGTGGATATTGCTAAATCAAGATCGGCCATATCCTGTTAAAATTTTTCGATATATCTAGCTTAGATATGAGACGGTTCCACAAAGTTGACAGAATCCAAATAAGTTCTCTACTACTTACCAAATCATAATCAGTTCAATCCTACAATGGTTGAATACAATGGTTGACCACTGGCGAGTATCTTTCCCTAGTTACTTCAATATAACATACGGTAAAATGTACAATGCCTAGGCGTTTTAGGCAAACCATCATCAACTGATCCCAAAGAACAATTTGTACCGACTTTTTCCATGCAATCTTTTTTCGTGCGTGCTTTGTTCTACATACTTTTCCTGTAACATATATGTATGTATAATATTTCGAGCGGTATAAATATGTTCGCAGGTTGTTAAATTTTAACGCCCACGTTATAAAAATTATTATTAAAATTTTATCTCAGCTCGTTTTATGCGATTTTAGTGCATGTTTCACGGTGTGTAATGCGGCGATAAAACGAGCACATATTAATAAAGCGTTCCACCGTTATAAAGTTTATGTCTCACGTGATATTTTGATGACTTTCACAATGTGACAGGTTTGGGGGTGTGGGTTTAAGGTGCAAACTCATCCCCCTCATTCACCCATCAGTTCCCGTTAAAGTTGCTTTAATATAAAGCGAGGAGTTAAATTTTAATTTGCTAGACATGTGTGACGTTGATTTTACCCCGGGTCGTATACCCTTATTAAATTTATACTCGCTAGTGTTTAGTTTGATTTTTAATTTAACCTCACGCGATGTAGATATTACAAGATTAAACCCCATATATGTACATATGTACAATGTACATATATTGTCTAATGCTTCATTTACAGCGACGAATATTACAAAAGTATTTTAGGTACGAATTTACTCTTCTATCCTAGATACATACATATGTTTGTATATATATGAAGATAACTTTACGCTTTTCGATATACCTACGTTAGTTTGACATTAGTCGTATTAACTTGTAAATTCAAAAACTTTTGGTTTTGGTTGAGTTAAGCGAAAAGGTTCTCATACTTCTCAATTTCAAAAAAAAAATTAAAAATCTCTCTTAAATAATATTTAATAATACACTATAATGTTAAGAAAGTAAATTGAGTTTAAAATTTCATTTTAGTTAGTCTTAAATGAAATCGTATAAAATTAGTGTAGCGTAACTTTATAGAAAAAGAATTCTACATATATTAAAAGTTGATTAAATTGCATAATGTGTAATAATTCCGTTCTAAATCAAATACAAACTAAGCAAATTGGTATTTCCAGATTGAATAATAAATAATCAATTATAAATAGACAGACTTTTCCCACTCGTTTCTGACAAAATTTTAATACGGGAAAAATTGGCAAAGCCTACACTCGTATTTATTATAAACAGAACTTTAATATTCCGTGCAAAGCGTGAAGAAAAAATAAAAGTGGAATTTTCAATAAAAGCATACTCGGCATTGATCGTAAATCTTTTGACTTGGAAATAAAAAAAAAAATAAAATAAAAAAACTTGAAAGTGGGCGTTTCGTATTCAGCGACCGAGTGGAAAAAATTTGCCAAAGTTTTGCTCGTTTACACTTTCGCTGACTATTTTTTATTTTATGTTTTGCCTAAGACTCAGAGCCATTCTTCGACACTTGTAAACTCGTTTTGTCGATTAGCATTTTGGCTGGAATTAGTATTCAAGTCGTTCGTTGTGGCACTCGTACTACTTCTCTCAATCGTGCAATCTGCGTATTTCTCATCATTCTGAAGATGGCGTACTTGATATCAAGCGTTGACTCTTCACTATTTGACAAGCCTTCTGTCATAGGGAAGTGACTTGTGAAAGATATTCTCGAGTAGTGAAACTATTGCTTTTTTATAGGGGAGGAAGGGAGAGGAGGAACGGACTTACATATGATTGGAAAAGTAGAGGAGAATTTTTTTAGGTACTGCCAATTTTATAGAACCGTTTCATTATATTATATATATAATAGTACATATATAATAGCCCTATTCCGTCTGTCTGTCTGTAAATTATTAAAAGACACGAACCGTCACGCGTGAGTGGTATTTTAACCCGAGATCACCAGTTCGGAAGAGGGTGCGCTAACGCATTCATCCAAACTAGGTAATGACGAGCCTGCTACAATTTGACAATATTAATTCTCAAAAGGTTAGCTACTTTGCTAAATTGTTACGTTGTTGTATTATGACGCGCCATCTATGCAAAAACTATAAAAACTACTAAATTTAATATTATTTTTTTCTAAGCTCCGCACTTTATTCATTTGTCAAATTTGAAGTATGCATTATATAGTAGCGCAAGGGTCAGCCTGGCTGGCTGTCTGGCTGGATAGCCGCGGATTGCTCGCATATTGCACGTACACATACATATACTCACCCACACAAACACTCACAAGTAAGGGTGATGAGAAACCGCTCCGTCGATATTCAACGGACTTACACTAGTTATATATATACATTATATATATAATAGCCGAAATCCGTCTGTCTGTCTGTCTGTCTGCTGATAACGCTCGCTGAGGAAAAATTAAAAAAAAACTTGGCAGTGGGGATTGGGGTTCGAACCCACGACCTCACGCTCAAGAGGTATCGCACTAACGCTCACTCTATCGCGGTCGGTTGATTTTGTCCTTTTAAACATTACCTATAGTTAAAATAAATAGGAAATGAGGAAAAATAATTAAAATACCAGAATGAGTGGGGTTCGAAATCTGAACGACAAGTTGGTAATTGAGAACGCTAACGTATCAGCTACGGGCGCTCGCTAAGAGATACCTTTTTTACCTATATACACGCGAACTTGACTGCTTTACCTACATACATACCTACCTACCTATAAAAACTATAATTTTTTTTTTGTTTTTTTACTTACAAAATTATAATTATTATATATATGTATGTATAATAATTAATAATTATAATATAATAAAAATAAAACTGGGTATTAATTAAATTATTGAAATTATCGTTTCCGTTGGATCAATTAGATGGCGCTTTATAAACTATTATTTTTTTTTATTACAACTCACTTACAAAATAGCAGAATATTATTATATATAATAATTAATAATTATAATATAAATAGTAATCGGGGATCGATCGATTTGGGTAATGGGGATCTCTATTACGATATTACGATATTTAAAATTCGTTTTACGTTTTATGAGCGCGCTTTACGATATTTAAAATTCGTTTTACGTTTTATGAGCGCGCTTTACGATATTTAAAATTCGGGCGTTGATATTCAACGGGCTTACACTAGTACATATATAAAAGCCCAATTTCGCATGTCTGTCTGTCTTTGCGTCTGCTGATAACGCTCGCCTTAGTAAAGGCTTTAATTCAAATTTAATTGAAAAGACACGAACGTCGCGAGTGGTATTTAAACCCGTGATCACCAAGTTGTGTGAGTTAGCGCTAACGCGTTCATCCAACACCGGTGATGGGAGGCCTCCTATAATTTGAAAATATTAATCCTTAGTAGGTACACAATTTTGCTAAATTGTTACGTAATCAATTACGTCAAACACGTGCGTTGATATTCAACGGGCTTACACTAGTAAATAGATCAACTGGATTTAGTTATATCCAGATCTTGCCAATTACGCTATATAAGGTCGAAAACTGTCAAAAAAACCTTTCGACATACGGGGATCGAACCTTAAACCTTCACTCTGGAGACTATCGCTCTAACGATTGAGTTATAATCTAGCTATGTATATGAATAAATATGATATTTATTATTTGAAGCTTTCGAAGACTTGTGACATTTAACACACGCTGGCGTTCGATCTTGGAAATTATATTTCAGCAGTCTGACATTCTTGCCAGTCGTGAAATATTAACTAACGTACAAAACTTTCACTTGTCAATTGTAAATTCGACGAAGAAACTTTCGGCGAGCTTTAGGATACATTCAAAGCTCATCCATAATTAATTGCGCGCCAAAAATATCCCCCCCCCTCCATTCGAAGAAATGCTGCTGCTTTTTGTTCTTTTTTTTTTAAATAGAATAATACATTACTTTATAGCTTCTTTAACTCGAGAGTATTTCTGTCGAGACAAAGGGAATAATTGTTGCCCGTATTCAAAATAACACTGTCGTATTTTTTAGTAGGTACGTTCGCTTAAAAATACGACGACAATTCTTCGTATTCGATAATAAATATTCAAGCTGTATATTTATGCATTCGTCTCGAGAATAAATATTTAACACCGGTGACTGAAATATGTAATACAACGAAAATTTTACTGCAAAATGAATTTAACTTTTATGTTTTGATTTATCCCGAGATATACATAATTTAACAGTTTTTGTAACAACGTCCCTGGTTTTGTAGTTTGTGATTGTTTTATTTTCATACGGTGACTAATTTGAGTGAATTTTTGTTAAAATTCCGCGTGTGACGAAAATATTCTGCATTTATTTTTAGACACAAAAGACAAATTCGTATCTTTTAATTTATTTTTATTATTTCAAAAGGATTCTATATTTGACTGTTTTCATTACAATATGCATTGTTTTGTAATTTGAAAGATATTTGTGATTAAAATAATTGGTACTAAAATGCATGACTTTTTCAGTTACGTTAGTTACGATTTCGTTGTCTTGAATTTCTTACACTCGAAATAAGTTTTCGTAAGTCGTGTTACAATTAATATAGAGCTACTGGCGAGTACCCGTTGACAGGTGGCTACCGTGTCATGAGTGCTGTGTACGTTATGCCGGCGCCAGACATGTGTTCAAAGATGTGATCAAATAAGTGTTCACATGTGTGGCACGGGCATTTGATACTATTGTTACATATTTGATCACTTAAGTGCGCTTTGCCGTTCCGTGTCGGTTTTTTAGCGCACATCAAAGGGATAAAAGTCCAAATGTTTGTGTGCCTGCCACACTGCGCGAAGCCCAGTTGCGCGAGCGTTAATAAATAATTACATTAATAAATAATTACACGCGCATGAATAATATAAGCAAACTGTGTCGACCAAATCGTCGTCCATGTTTTGTGAAGTCTATTTGAAAACTGTGAGCTTAAAGGGGTGATCAAATCTTTGAACACATATCTGGCAGATACAACAATATGTGACCAAATGTGTGAGCAAAGTTTTCAAAGAAGCGATCACTTCTTTGAACTCATGTCTGGCGCCGGCATTAAGTGGGGTTATGTAGACGCGGTTGGCGCATGCGCGTGGCGTGTAAAATTGGGTTGCGGGTTTCACCTTTCGTTGAAGTCCACAGCAAATCTCCATACAAATGCGAGCGTGACGGACACAGATTCCTGCTTAACTATATATGTATGTACATACATATTATATATATATATATATATAAATTATATACATATATAATAGCCGAAATCCGTCTGTCTGCTGATAACGCTATGACGTCACCCTCGCAAGTGTTCGCGACTTTGCTAAATTATATGAATATATAATAGTTTTTATAGTTGTTGTATAGATGGCGCTTTATAATAACAATTATATATACATATAATTAAATAATTAATTATAAAGCGCCATCTATACAACAACTATAAAAGCTATTAAATACACATGTACAATACTCAACCACCCAAAAACACTCGGGTAAAGTACGGGTGATGAGAAACCACTCCGTTGATATTCAACGGGCTTACACTAGTATATATATAATAGTCCGAATCCGTCTGTCTGTCTGCTGATAACGCTCGCCGGGGTAAATGATTAAAATACAGCAGACCAGACAGACAGACCAGTTCGGAACAGTGAGCGCTTACGTTATGATCCAACGCCAATAGTGCGAGATCTCCTATATTTGAACATATAAATCCTTAGTAGGATCGCGACTTTGCTTAATTGTTACGTTGTTTTATTATAAAGCGCCATCTATACAAAAACTATTAAACACACATAGATATACTCCACCCACAAAAACACTCACAGTACGGGTGATGAGAAACCGCTCCGTTGGTATTCAACGGGCTTACACTTTGAAATACATACATACATTTTGAAAGCTATAAAATTTTCCACTCTAACGAATTGCGTACATACATACATACATACACTCTAAGCTCATTTACAACACATAATAATAATCTCAAATTGCATGCAACAGCAGCAGCAGCGTGACGAAGCTCGTGCAATTAGGACAGGGCGAGAGCGGGTTATTAACGCCGACGCATCATCTTCGTCAAAGGGGTTATGCGAAATTTGAATTTTGGCGGGAAAAACACACACATAAAGCTCGTTTGATCCGTCGCTCGAGTCTCTGATCTAATCATCAAGGTCAATTAAGGTCGGTGGTGTTTGTTTATCACCAAACGTGACACTAACCCCTTCCCACCCTACCAAAAGCTTCCATATAACCCCTAGCCACCCCTCGCATCCCTTCTACATACTTACCTAATATGATTTTGGGTAAATTGACGATTCTAAAGCAACATTAATTTGTTGCTCAGATGTCGAATTTACGTGTATACCGCGTTCAAAAGTCAAAGGAACATTTTCATGACGAAAAATTTCTCTACAGGAGGTTATTATTATTATTTTTTTTTTTTACATAGACATTTATATAAACACTAACATTCCAACTGGCGTAATTATTTAATTACACCATAAAAAGTGTATAAAACAGTCTTTCTTGCTTTGAACAGGATTAAAATTATTACATGTTTGAAGAGAGAAGAAGGTCGCAGAGTGAATAAAAGTGCAATGGTTATTAAAAGGGTGCCATCATTTTTGACGGATGTTTTGTTCGTTTAAGTGAATTGTTAGAAAAATAAATTAAAACTTAAATAAAGCTTCGATTGAAATTCATCATCATCGTTTGCAGCCGTTCACCATCCACTGCTGGATGAAGACCTCTCCAATCCTCTTCCATTCCTGTCTGTCTTGAGCAATCTGCATCCAGTTGACTCCACACATTCTTCCCAATTCATCAGCCCATCGTCCACTCAGTCTACCTTGCTTTCTTTCACATCCTCTCGGATACTATTCTAGTATTTCTCACGTCCATCTGCCACCTTGGCCATGCTTCTTATCCATGTATTCCTCTTACGATCTCTTCTCGTTATACCGAGTATACATCATTTCATGCTTCTCTGTGTGTACTGGATCTTGCATAACATTCTTGAATATAGCATCCACGTCTCACATCCATACGTCATAACTGGCAGTACGCATTGGTTGTATGCCTTATTTTTTAAGCATAGCGGAATGTTGGATTTAAAAACAATGTTCATTCTTCGTTTTATTTCTTCTTATTGACAAAACAATCTATGTACATATTATCAATGTATCTAAAATTAAATTATTGCACCTTACTGGAAAACATTAGCATATATTTTACTACATAACTTCGTCATTTTTTTCGGGTTCCATTTTATTTTACTTTTTTCACATGACGCTGAGAGTATAAATATTACACGTATGAAAAATACTAAAAGGATAAACAAATTAATTTCTTTCCGTCATTTTTGACGGACGATCCTTTGTAGTAATAACGATTTAAACGTTATAAAAATGGTATGGTCGTTTTGAAAAGCACACAATGGTAACCTTTACGAGGGTGTTTGAGCGTCTACGATGAAACGGTACGCTCGTTCCGTCTCGACCCAGCCACTAAAGACTATTTCCGCAGTTGAAGTTTTTGGAAAAATAAAACTATCGCAGTCTACTGCGCTGCTTTGGGAAATGAAAACTTTGTTGTTCTAACGCTACGAAAATACACGTACTTTAATGCGGTGCTTCTGAAACTTTTTAAATTTAAATTACCCCCCCGTACGTTTGTTCTTTATGTGTGTGTTTAGTGTTTGCGGGAAATAAGAAAATTAGGTATAATAATTGCATTAAAAGATTTTTATAATATAACTACTATGTACATATGTATGTACTTCACTGAAATTGCAACAAACAAAACTTGTAATAAATATTCCGTTGATTTCTTGTCTTATGGAATTATTTTTATTTGAAAAAAGTAGTATTATCCTATATATAGTAGTGCAGAAATCTGCCTGGCTGGTTAGGTAGCCTAACCGCGGAACGCTCGCATACCTGGCAAGGCGTGTACACATACTCTCACTCACTCACACAACGCGGCCTGCGCAAAGCGGTTACGCTACATAACCTCACTAACTCGAATACCACAGCACGGCTCGTACACATACTCACATACCCGATGACACTTTGTCCTTCAGTAGTTTCACTGTAGATATAATACATACACACTAGGACAATTGGTGAATATAACCGGATGTAAAGAAGAAGAAATAAAACTAGGATGGAGTGCTTTTGGAGGAATGAACATAGTTTTTAAATCCAACATTCCGCTATACTTAAAAAATAAGATACGATCAATGCGTAATGAGTGCGAAACGTGAATGCTAAATAAATTCAAGAATGCTAACTAAGATCCAGTGCACACAGAAAAGCATGGAAAGATGTATGCTTGTTATAACAAGAAGAGGTTGTAAGAGAAATACATTGATAAGAAGTATAACCAAAGTGGCAGATATAACGAAAGGATGTGCAAGAAAAACCAAGTGGACGATGGGCTGACGAATTAAGAAGAATGTGTGGAGTCAAGTGTATGCAGATTGCCCAAGACAGACAGGAATGGATGAGGATTGGAGAGGTCTTCATTCAGCAGTGGATGGTGAACGGTTGAAAATCATGATATGTTCATACATATATGTATGATAATAGCCTGCCCGTCTGTCCATCTGTCCGTCAGGAACGTTCCAAACACTTATTTTGCTTTACCATACATACACCCACGCTATGTTATTTTCAATGAAAATTTGTTTGTCTATCGTTGTCCCTGTCTGTTTGTCTTTCGGGGACTCTCAACGCATTTTCACTTTATCTGTATGCATAGTATCTATAGATAAAGTAAAGTATTGTTGTCCGTTATTGTTAGCCCACTCAATGAATATCCGTCGATCGTCATATACTACACTGTAATTTCTAAGTGACTAAAATCTACATATGTATATAAAAATCAATGTCTGTCTGTCTGTCTCTTATAGGCTCCTAAACCACTCAACCGATCGCGATGAAACTTTCGGGACTTATTGTGATCATGCTGGGGATGGTTCCTGTGAAAAAAAATCTGTAAAACACGGGAACGGGAATGGGCCTGCTCACGTGTCAGATAACGTACTAGGAACGGGAACGGGAATGGGATCGGGACCGGGATCGGGAACAGGAACGGGATCTAGAACGGGATCGGGAACGGGCCTGCTCACGCGTCAGATAAAGTACTAGGATCGGGAACGGGATCGGGAACGGAAACAAGATCGGGAACGGGAACGGGATCTGGAACGGGAACAGGAACGGGATCGGGAACGGGCCTGCTCACGCGTCAGAAAACGTATTAGGAACGGGAACGGGAACGGGCATTGCAACGCATGCCGGGCCAGCTAGTCCCTTATAAAAATTGATTGAATGAAAGTAGTAAATTTGTTGCTCACGCACCACTTTTTAACCTGCAGACCATTTTGCGAGTGCTTTCAGCAATAAAGTGCAGAATTAAAGTAATGAAAAAGTAGTGCAGCGGCTCGCAATCCCAGTTCGAAACCATTTAAACTTTCGGGAAATGCATCCGACGCTGCTAAGACCCAGCTATAAACATTTCCCAGATAGTTGTCGAGGCACGATCGCTTCCCGGAAAATACCGAGAAGAAAACTTGCAACTGAACGCAATGCTCGCAGATTAAGTCACGAATGGAAAATTGCAAACCCCCGGCTCGACGACGGGCGATTTATCCGCCAAAGCCTTAAAACCCAACCCAAGACCTAGCGAAGGCTTTGCACCGACAAAATGCACCTGTCATTTGTAGTGCATCCTGGCAATCGATTGATACGTACGATTATGTACTGTTATACATTTTACTTACTAGCAATCTATTTAAACGAAAGGTATATAAAAAAGAGGTGTTATTTTAAAAAGTGTATCATCATTATCATTTTCAGCAGTCACACTATCCACTGCTGGATGAAGGCCTCTCTAATCCTCTTACATTCCTGTCTGTCTTGTGCAATCAGCATCCACTTGACTCCACACATTCTTCTCAATTCATCAGCCCATCGTCCACTCGGTCACATCCTCTCGAATACCATTCCAGTATTTCTCGCTATGTGTCCACTTCAACTTTTTCACACGCTCAGCTATATCTGCCACCTTGGTCATGCTTCTAACCCATGTATTCCTCTTACGATCACTTCTTGTTATACCAAGCATATGTACATCTTTCCATGCTTCTCTGTGTGCACTGGATCTTACGTGGCTTTATTGTTTCAAGAACATCCATACGTCATAACTGGCAGTACGCATTGGTCGTACGCCTTATTTTTAAAGCATAGTGGAATGTTGGATCTACATAAAAACTATGTTCATTCTTCCAAAAGCACTATCTTTCCCTAGTTAATTAATTACGATAGACTGTAAAATGTTTGTTGAGAGACAACGCTTCAGAAACAAACCTTCATACGGTTAACTCAACACATCATTCTCAATTCATCAGCCCATTGTCCACTCAGTCTACCTTGCTTTCTTTCACATCCTCTCGGATACCATTACAGTATTTCTCGCTATGTGTCCACTTTAACTTTTTCACACGTTCCGCTATATCTGCCACCTTCATCATGCTTCTTACCCATGTATTACTCTTACGATCTGTTCTCGTTATACTGAGCATACATCTTTCCATGCTTCTCTGTGTGCACTGGATCTTTCTTGAACTTAGCATCCACGTTTTACATCCATACGTCATAACTGGCAGTACGCATTGGTCGTATGCCTTATTTTTTAAGCATATTTATTTATTTATTTATTTATTAACAGGTTTTAGCCCAAAATATATATTACATACATATATAAAAACAAAAAGACTAAGAATATCAAAAAGAAAGATACATAGAAGTTACACAGAATATAATATAATGTAATATAATATAATAAAAAACATAAGAAAATCAAACAAAAAAAAAGAAATAATAACAAAATATGTTGGATTTAATTTTGAATATATAATACGAAAATAATATGTTGCGGCTCACAAACCCACCAAATTTGCAAGGTCTCTAATTTGGATCTTAGCTCGAAAAAAATTTCCGACCTCGTTAGTATTCGTATTGACAAATATTCTATTTGTGTACAAAAAATAACAGTCTTAGATTCATTCAATTTATCTCATTTAATAGCAATTCTCCTTTCACTCATTACACCTTAAAATTACTTTCATACATGTATTTTTTAATCATAAAATGTATTTTCAAGTTACTTAAATAAACATTTTATGAAGAAAAATTGTACTTAATCTTTCTACCATCCCATTCATCGAAAATTTGGTGTCAGCAATAGGTGACAAAAATCAAATCAAAATACATAATAAATAACAGTGAAATCGAGTCGAAAAATGTTCCTCAAACTAAATCTAAAGTGCAAGCTTGTATAAAATATAAGTTTTGAAGCTATACAGCCGTTACACATTTATAAAATAAACAATCTAGACAGAGAGCGCTTTCGGCCTATAAAAAAAAAGGTATTTGATTATCCTCGACAATATATCGAATATGTTCCGAGACATGGAACCGTCAAATAAATAAGATAACCCTCCAGGTCGTTGTGTGCGCCAAAATCTGCGGAAAATCGTAGAATTTTTCCCCGTCCACATCGAATTGTTTCGACTATTGCGAATATTTGCAACGAAGAATACATACTACATACATTGACGTTGTGCTGTTGGGCGATGCAACCGATTCGTTATTTTATAGGCTATAACGTTGAATTTTATGTTTGTGCAGAGAGAGAGAGAGAAAGAGAGGGATTACCCTCTTATTTGAGCACGTTCCCAATGTTTGTATTTATTCGTTTGATATATATATTTTTTTTTTTGCTAGGATTTTTCACGTACGCTACGCGGAAACTTGATTTTTTTCCATTACGGTTTAGTGTCTTGTTAAGGCACGCTCGAATCCTACGCGCTCTCATTGCACTTAACCTCGTTGCTAAAACTGCGGTTCAATTCGATTGTGGCGAAACCTATATCCTGGAATACCTCATTTTCAGATTTATTTCGCTTTCATGATCGCCTGTAAGCTTTTACGATTGGTTAAAATTTAAGAACCTTTAAGAACGAGCGCGCGCGCGCGTTCAATGTTTACGATATTGTGTCGTTTTCGGAAGTTTTACTGTTATTTTGTCCGTGTACCCTGAATGTATGGACTGAGATCTTTAATTGAAAGTACAGTATAGTTAAAAATAAGATGATATGAACTGTGGAACAATATATTATACAAAATTGATTAACACAATTAAGCAACGAACGTATGAAAGTAGGCTTAAAAATTAATTTTAATAAAACTAAAATTATGTACGCAAAACGTAGTCACAGCAGATAATCATACTGTTAAGATAGTGAATAACTATTTGAGTCGCCTAGTTCCAAATCCCGATAAGTCCATAAAACTCACTTGTACACGCAAACGCGGTTTTTCTGCTACAGACTTATTTGCTTGATGGCGTTTAAACTCATTTAAACTTAATTTTGTTGATATTAAACAAAATATTGAGATTAGAAACATAGACTTATCGTTGTTTGTTTCTAAATATGGCTTTTATCAGCTTTTATCATAGTGCAATTGTCAGTTTTTGGAACTAACACTGATTTTCAATATTTTTTTACGGCGCACTTGGCGGTATTTGGAATATTTCAAGTATAAGGCATCGTTTGAAAACATTCTTAGAACCAGAAAATATTTTATCCTCGTTTTTTATATATTGTGGACTTGTCGGGATTTGGAACTAGGCGACTCATTTATCCGCTCTGCTTAAAAAAAGAAGGCATACGACCAATGCATACTGCCAGTTATGACGTATGGATGTGAAACGTGGATGCTAAATTCACAAATGTTACGTAAGATCCGGTACACACAGAGAAACATGTAAAGATATATGTTCGGTATAACGAGAAGAGATCGTAAGAGGAATACACGGATAAGAAGTGTGACAAAAGTGACAGATATAGCGGAACGTGTGAAATAGTTGAAGTGGACACATAGTGAGAAGAATGGATGGCAGAATTACTGGAATGGTATCCGAGAGGAAGTGAAAGAAAGAAAGGTAGACCGAGTGGACGATTGGCTGATGAATTAAGAAGAATGTGTGGAGTTAACTGGATGCAGACAGGAATGGAAGATTGGAGAGGCCTTCATCCAGCAGTGGATGGTGAACGGCTGAAAATGACAATGATATTCAAAATTAAAATAAATGTTGCTTTTTTATGAAATGGATAGATCTAAAATATAAGTTACCTTAGTGATATTTTTTAATGTTTAACTTTAATCTGATGAACGATCTTAAAGCATTTCACACCCATAAAGTTATGGAAATAGGATTTATTTTGGTTTTTGTGTAAATTATATTTCACGCAAAACGTTCGCATCTTTCCATCAGTGTGCACTGGATCTTAAGTAACATTCACAAATTCAGCATCGATGTTTCACATTCATACGTCATAATTGGCATTGACTTAGTTTTAAAGGCTCTCACACACAGCTGCGAAATCGCCACGTGGTGAAAACTTTAGTTTGCCTTGAAACGGGTCGCGAGGGCGATTATATACATACGTCCATTATATATTTGTTAGCTGTTATAATAGATATATTACGTAAAGTAGTGCAAAAACAATTGATTATTAATAAAATTGAAACAAATTCGCAATGAAAATTTGAGATGTGCGTGTGTGGCATGCATTCATTAATCGGGCATTAAATTGAAAGACGAGTGATATTCTCTAGATTTTCCTAGCGAAATTCGCTAGGTTTTTATACGCGATTTCGCTTTGGTGTGCTCAGGCCTTTAAATGATGAAATCTAATTAGATACAAGGCAAATTGAAAACGTTTATTGTAAACGCATATATATAAATTGAACTACTGTTATCAAAATTAATTTATAGCTTTATACTGCCGCCCTAAGCCCACTTAACGTAAGTGACAAAAATTACGAAAATGAGATAGATGTGTATTCTTGCGATTTTTCATATCAAAATTAATGTATCTTCATCCAAAAGTGACTTTTTTAAGCTATTAAATCTAACGTATCACGTAGTATCACCAATACTTAGCGAAAATAACGTATCCAATATTTACTTCGGTCACTACCTTATCATGCAAGATTGAAAAGACTGAATCTCTCCACATTGGAGACGAGGAGATTAAGAGGTGATTGAATTGAAGTATTCAAAATAATAAATAATCATTATTCGTGTGATATGACCAACCTCATTATGTTCAATGAGAACCCTCATCTTAGAGGTTATACTCTTAGACTCCGAAAAGAAAAATCAAATAAGATTGTTAGAGATTCATTATTTTCAAATAATAGTGTTTGAAGTTTGGAATAGTCATATGTATACATTAATAATGAATAATGAAGTGACGTAACTAGTAAAGTATTTTTTTTTTTTTTTTTTTAATTTTTCCTTAGAATTATCAAAATACAATAGAAAATAACTTCATGCACTAAAAAAAAGTTTAAATAAATCAGTAATATATGAAGAAAAACACAAATTTACAATAAAACTTTCAAGTCCTTTTATCTCGATATTGTTGTTTTGTCAGTTACGTTAAGTGGGCTTAGGACGGCAGTATATGTAGGTAAAAGCTCATTTAAATAAAATAAACAAATACATCGACTATCAACGGAATCCAAACTCCCCCGAAAAGGATCCGTCATTCGATGACTTTGAAGTGTCCTGTGCATTGATGGCTTCAAGGTCATGCACGGGTTTGCCCTACTTTCGAACAAGATGAAAGGGGTTTTGGAAAAAAAGGAACGTCAAAGGCAAACATTGAGGTTTCCAGTGCGAACTTCGGATATTATGGGGAGGGGGGAGGGGGGGGGGTTTCGACCCACGGACCCCTTCAACTCCTGGACCCTGTACAACCTCCCGGGGTTTGGACCAGGGTAAGATTTAGCACAGCAGCCTCTGCTCCGCCGACACATTAAGACGTTATCATCGGGCTAATGCGTGCAGGTAAATAATGCCGACGGTTAAGCTCGTCGGCTTATCCGGCTTCCGGAACTGTTGCCGCATTTGTTGCCGCCAGCTTACCGGAACGGCCTACATTCGATTTAACGCTATTTAGCGCTCTCGAACAACAAACTCGCACGGAAATTGCAACGCTCATTTTCTTAACTTGCCTTCACCACCGAGACTGCGAGAATTTATATCGTGTATTGTATACCAAGCCAGTTGATTGGTTGGAGGCAGGGGCACTCAACCTTTTAATAACTCTTTGAACTCGTATGTCGAGCATACTGCCGTCCTACGCCCACTTAACGTAACTGAAAAAAAAAAAATATCGAGATAAATGGACATGAAATTTGTGTTTTTCTTCATATATTACTGATTTATTTAAACTTTTTTTTTAGTGCATGAGGTTATTTTCTATTGTGTTTTGATAATTCTAAGGAAAAATTAAAAAAAAAAATGAATACTTTAATAGTTACCTCACTTCATTATTCATTATTAATGTATACATATGACTATTCCAAACTTCAACCACTCTATTTGAAAAGAATTAATCTCTAACAATCTTATTTGATTTATCTTTTCGGTGTCTAAGAGTATGACCTCTTAGACGAGGGTTCTCATTGAACATAATGAGGTTGGTCATTTCACATGAATAATGATTATTTGTTATTTTGAATAATTCAATTAAATCACCTCTTAATCTCCTCGTCTCCAATGTGGAGAGATTCAGTCTTTTCAATCTTTCGTGATAAGGTAGTGACCGTAAGTAAATATTGGATACGTTATTTTCGCTAAGTGGTGATACTATTTCTCTGCGCATGCAGATACGTTAGATTCAATAGCTTAAAAAAGTCACTTTTGGATGAAGATACATTAATTTTGATATGAAAAATCGCAAGAATACACTCCCATACTAAACACATCTAACTCATTTTTGTAATTTTTGTCAGTTACGTTAAGTGGGCTTAGGACGGCAGTGTAGCTTAACTAACTTAACAGATAACAGATCAGCTGTTTTCTTGTTAGAATTTACCAATTTATTTTTTATTTGTAGGACTCTTCAAAAAAGGTGCATCTCGAACGTACATACATACATATCTTACTTTACTAACTTCACTATGACATACGGTAAAATGTTTGTCAAGTGGTGAAGAGTAAGAATTTATATCAAGTGCGACGCCTTTAGAAGAAGAAGGAGAAGTAACATAAAAAGGATGATAGTTTTAATATAAAAAGTTGACTTTGACGTTTGTATGGTAGGGTATCAATAGCCGTGGTAAATTTTTTCGCGTTATGTCCAAGGATCATAAAGCAGTTCCCTGTTAATTTCCGGTTCGGAGGACCACGGTGATTTGTCATGGCTGACATGGCAGCGGTCAGGCCCTCATTAGGACCCTCACTCACTCTCACGCTTGTTGCAAGGAAACCCTCAGCATCTGTGTTCAAAATTAGAACCGGAAAGTTCGAATAAACTTTCCAGCTGCGAGTAGTAGTAATATGTATTGCTAGTACTAAAAACAAAAGACTTTAAAATATTTCAAAATTTTCGGTAGAACCGTGCAAACTTTATAATTTGAGCAAGTTTTCTAAATTATTACACTTTCAATAGATTAGAATAGAAAAAATGGGAAAGTAAATATAATATGCAACAAAATTTAGAAAAACAAGTCGTCACAACAGAGAATAGGATGCGTCCGAGCAAATTGCGTTGGCATTTTGTGACGTAGCATCCGGATTTTAAAAACAAGCCACTAGAATTTTTTGAAAGACAACTGAAACAGCTTAAGTTGTCGAAATCGAAGCTTTCGCATTACACCAGCATTAATGAAAAATCTCTCCACGCCTCTAACCTGATTAGTTTGCAAATCGCGCAAGCTAGTAAGCCGCACACAATTGGCAAGACTTTAGATAAAACGATAATATAACCAACGATAAAATACACGGTTGGAATTATGTTAAGTATGGAAGTCGAAACGATTTCGCTTATACATAAACGATTGCATGCAGAATCGATGAAATTACCCAGTGGGAAGAAGATGAGCGCTGATCCAAAGAGTTAGAGTTAGTGAGATAGTAATATTTTTCTCATTGCAACTGGACGAGTCCACGGATGTACAAGGTTTATCCCAGCTGCTTGTTTTCGTTAATTATAAGTTATTTAAAAATAAATAAAACTAGATATTTTTCAGTATAAAAATAGTAGCCCCCCCATCATGTCCATTAAAACTAGGTGGTTCGTGGTACTAAAAAGTATAGAAAGCACTATACTAGGGGATTAATATTGTCAAATTGTATCAGGCTCGTCATTACCTAGTTTGGATACTGGTGATCTCGGGTTAAAATCCCACTCGCGCGCGTCTTTTAATCATTTACCTCAGCGAGCGTTATCATCAGACAGACAGACAGACAGACAGACGGAATAGGGCATGATGAATATATGTACATACATGATGATTATGTTAGAGAAAACTTTACGACATACAGGGATCGAACCCCGAACCATCGTTCAAGAGACTGACGCTCTAACCACTGAAGTATTGCACATTAAAATTATGCGTATGTATTTATTTCAGTTACATGGTCGTAAAGTTGAGGGTTGATATATGGCCACTTGTTACGCCGATATTACCGTTCAAGAACCGAAAGTCGTTAAATCCAAATCTAAGCCCATATACAATTAGAAAAGCCAGGCATCAACGAGATCTCGGTCATGCGACGAATGTCGGTTTAATTAATGCTATCCAATTTTCTAAGTAGAGATATTAAACTTATTTTTAAATACTATTTTTTTAATCTGAAATTTTATCATATAGAAAATGTAGCTAATTAATCCAATAGTTGGATAGAAGAAGGGAATAATGGCATATATTTATATATTTATTTATTATACGAGTGTTAGGGCTTTTACATAGAAAACACATAGGAAAAAAAACTAATAATAGAAATAATGATTCGTTGACTTATATGTACATATACATATACAGTATGTACCTATAAGTATGAGCAAAATATATTTTCTTAGTTATACTCTTGATGAAGCAGTCGTGCTCGAGTTATCTACATAGGTTATCTTGTATGGATGCGACTCAGATCATCCGGCGCCATTCGTCACAGTCCAAAGCATTTTATTATAAATGGGATATAATATATGCATAGTTACACCCTCTGCTACACAATATTTTATTTCAAATGACGAAACATATTAAATGGCAAAAAAAAATTATATTTAACATCATTCTAAAGAAAATGTACATGAAATTATATTTTCATAATACCCGTTGTTAAATAACAGAACGGGATATGGATTAAAATAGTGGCGCCTCGGCAGTAAGGTTATGGCGCAATTGTGCAACTGCCTCGTTCACACTGACAGCTGGCGCCACTCACTCGTTCTCGCTCTGAGTTTCATATATGTACATACATAGCAATCGTTTCACCAGCCGAAGAGTATAAGAGTATCCTTTTACTTTTGACTTTTCACTATTATATATATTATTGTATAATTAGTAGTTATTTTGTGTATGATTATTTTACTGTTACAATCTTGTGGTACAACTTAAAAATGCAATCATCGAAAAAATTATTTACGCCTTTCTACATACTTAGTTTGATAGTTATTCAACATTCCACTATGCTTAAAAAAATAAGGCATACAACCAATGCGTACTGCCAGTTATGACGTATAGATGTGAAACGTGGATGCTAAATTCGTGAATGTTACGCAAGATCCAGTGCACACAGAAAAGCATGGAAAGATTTATGCTCGGTATAACGAGAATAGATCGCAAGAGGAATACATGGGTAAGAAGCATAACCAAGGTGGCAGATATAGCGGAACGTATGAAAAACGTGACTGGGACACATAGTGAGAAGAATGGATCGCAAATACTGGAATGGTATTCGAGAGGATGTGAAAGAAAGCAAGTTAGACCGAGTGGATGATGGGCTGATGAATTGAGAAGACTGTGTGAAGTCAATAGGATGCAGATTGCTCAAGACAGACAGGAATGGAATAAGATCGAAGAGGGCTTCATCCAATAGTGGATGGTGAACGGCTGAAAATGATGATGATAATGTTATGTATATGTACATTGTAATGCTTAAAAAAGAAGGCATACGACCAATGCGTACTGCCAGCTATGACGTATGGATGTAAAACGTGGATGCTAAAATTCGTGAATGTTACGCAAGATCCAGTGCATACAGAAAAGCATGGAAAGATGTATGGAAAGTGATAGGGCTGATGAATTGAGAAGAATGTGTGGAAGAGGATTGGAGAGGCTTTCATCCAGTGGATCAGTGGATGTTGAACGGCTGAAAATGATAATGATGATGATAATGACATATTTAGTCTCTAAATTGCGATACGTACTAAAAACGTAACATTTGGATTGGGCGCCCCTGACTTTGTGGCCGAATGAAAAATACGCTTTTCCGTTTCGGTGTGCGAGCGATGATATCTGGAGGGGGTAGTTTAACCCCTCAACCTCCGCCTCTTTCAGAGGTTATGTATAAGAAAAATGTGTCGTTTCATGGTATGAGGCCAGGGAGGGGTAGTAGCGGAAGCAATTAACAGGAGCGGCACTGTGCAGCAACTTATCAGGTGGGCACATTAGTTACCTGGCCAACTCACCCCATTCCCTTACCATTCTAACCCCCTGGTACTCTCTCTTACTATGTATGTATATCGCGTCAGTGTACCGTCCGGATAATTAGAGCTGAGAACAGCTCGACACGGCCTGCCAACTGGCGCACTCGACCATTAGTCGGAGCGCGCTGCTGCCACCAAATTCTCAGTGGGTACATCGAAGAAAATTTCGAATTTAATTTTATACGAATTTTTTTTATTTATTTAAGGCTTACAAAAATCCATTTGTGTTCAAAAACTTATCGAGATGATTTTTAAATAGATTTGTATTTTCGGAAGTTACTAGCTGATTTGGCTCCAAACTTCGACCACTCTATTTGAAAAAAAAAAAAAAAAAAAAGAGTGACAATTTTGTTCGATTTGTCTTTTAGTAATTTCAGTGTATGGCCTCTGAGATGTGCGTTTTTTATTGAAAGTAAGCAGGTTTTTCATTGTGCATTTATATTTATTATTTATTATTTTGTAGACTTATATTAGATCGCCTCTTAATCTTCTCGTCTCCAAAGATGTGATACTCATTTTCTTTAACCTTTCATTATAGGATAGTGATCGAAGTTCAGATGGCATCTTTGTTATCCTTCTTTGAACCCTTTCTAAACATCGGTCTCGGATCTCTGCTTTATATTTAAACTTTTAAACAATTTATTAGATAGACCTGTCATAAATCCTACATTGTTTCATTTGAATCTTTGTTCCACTAACTATTCACAAAACTCCTTCATTTATAGATCATTTAACGAAATCCTGACAAGTATTGATCCTTTTCTCTATTCTTTGCCCTCCTTTAGATTATCTTTACTTAAGTTCCTTTCCAGCCCTAACTCTTATGTAAGTTCCTTTCTTGTTTTGATCTGCTGTTCGTTTGTAACTATTTTGGCTGTAGTGTATTGTGTGATATTAATATTATTTTGTATTTATATTTTATATTGTATACTATAAGCTGTTTGTTGCATAAACAATGTTCAGGATAAACTTAAATATTCAGGATAATTTACGGATTATATGTTTTATTTTATATTTCTATATAAAAGTTAGACTTAATCAGAACAAAAGCATCCCAGTTAATACTTCGTTCGAAGAAAACGCAATTTACACACACGTGCGCAAAGTATGTGCGGTTTTTCTGCAAGTTTCCATGGTATATCGTGCGTGTCGTCTCTGTATTATTGTGTACGCGTTGGGTTTTTGTCAGCCCTAGTTTTGTTGCTTTTCAGCTCACGTTTTCCTTTAATGAAGATTTGGGCTCGAAGCCGGCTTTAGAACTGTCCCACCTGACTGGTTGCTATTTTGGCAACAATCCTAAAGACCACGATGTCTTCGACGAAACAGGACTTGCATGGCTACTTCTTCATTATTGTAAAAATATATACAATTCTTGAGAACCTTTTCAAAGCTCAAATTTACATTATTTCTTTAATGCGATCCAACTAAAACGCTTTACCAGAAACGCTGTGAAAGCGCGTCAAATTTTAATAATAAATTTCCCTTAGGAAATGTACATACATACATACATAATAAAGTCGGGATATACATAAACTCAAATACAATATATTACTAAAAATGCCACTTAGGTACATACATACATACGTACATATATTGAGTCGCCTAGTTCCAAATCCCGATAAGTCCATAACACTCATTTGTTCGCAAACACGGTTTTTCTGCTACAGACTTATTTGCTTGGTGGCGTTTAAACTCATTTAAACTTAATTTTGTTGATATTAAACAAAATATTGAGATGAGAAACATGGACTTATCGTTGTTTGTTTCTAAATATGGCTTTTATCAGCTTTTATCATAGTGCAATTGTCGTGTTTTTGTAACTAACACTGATTTTTAATATTTTTTTACGGCGCACTTGGTGGTATTTGTAATAATTCATGTATAAAAGCATCGTTTGAAAACATTCTTAGAACCAGAAAATATTTTATCCTCGTTTTTTTTTATATATTGTGGACTTATCGGGATTCGGAACTAGGCGACTCAATTATGTATATATAATATTAAAAAAGTGTCGTTTATTAACATTATTTTGTAACTAGTGCAGTGTCCATTGTTAAGCTACGGAATGGGTGTACATTACAGTAATTCGACAGCCCGATAAGCTCATGTATGGTTATAATACGCGGCGGCTAAGGCTTGGCCGATTTGATAGCTCGAGATAATCTGCTGATCGTGTATGGCGTGCTGTAGATTAAGATAGCGGTGCCTCTGTGCAACTGTCTCGTTCGCACCGACAGCTGGCACCGCTCGCCTACTTTCTAATATAATTTTTTACTTAAATACTGACACTTTATGATACCTAGTGTATTGCCAATTAAAAGTTTCGGCAGATGAGACATGCATACATATGTGCGTCCATTCAAACGGATCTCCCCGCGTAATGTGCTCTCCTAATGCTGCGTACACACCGACGAACCGAACAGCGAACGACGAAGGGCTAAGGCGAATTGTTATTGTGTGGACCGCTCCACACAATAGCAACCCTTCGTCGTTCGCTGTTCGGTTCGTCGGTGTGTACGCAGCATAATACTCCCGATACCCAACTTCTGACGCACTTAAGGCTATTACGTACATCTACATATATACATACGTATATAAAAATGAATGTCTGTTTATTTGTTTGTTTGTCTGTCTGTCTGTTTGTCTCTTATAGACTCATAAACCACTCAACCGATCGCTATGAAACTTTCAGGACTTATTGTGATCATGCCGGGGATGGTTCCTGTGAAAAAAAATCGGAAAAAAACGGGAACGGAAACGGACCTGCTCACGCGTCAGATAACATACTAGGAACGGGAACGGGAACGGGATCGGGAACGGGATCGGGACAGAGATCGGGAAAAAACGGGAACGGGAACAGGAAAGGGCCTGCTCACGCGTCAGATAACGTACTAGGAACGGGAACGGGATCGGCAACGGGATCGGGATCTGGAACGGGAACTGTATCGGGCATTGCAACGCATGCCGTGTCAGCTAGTATGTATATAAAATGTAACCATATGTACATTAAAAGTATAGATACTTTTGCTATAGGTAAATCATTCAACTGTATATAAATCGTTTAAATTTGATATTCAAAAATCTCAAGGTCAAACATTCGACGCACAGCGTTCTCTATCGCCGTTTTCGAAGTTAAAAAAAGGCGTTATTTAAAATGTAAGTATAGCCACTTACCGAACAAGTCGTATCGTTAGCGAGCGTACCAGTTTATTTACGTTTCCTTCCGTTTTCTTTACGAACAAAGAATATTGAATGTCGTTTTCAACGACCGGAAAGACGAAATCATCGGAACAGAAGAAGGCTGAAAAAAAATCTTAAACGCTTTTCGGAATCGTCGAGAGGAATTTAAAAATTTTCACTTGAATGCGAACGTTCGCCGTGTAAATGGCCGTTACCGAGAAACGTGTCGCTTGTAACTTTATCGAATTCGACGGCGTGTAAATAAAACAGCATTTATATTACAATTATTGACTTCAAACGACTGTAAAATTGTACGCGAATGTTTATCACTGCAATACGAGGTGATTTGATCGTCATAAATAGCCGTGAAATAACCATGTGTGTGTGTGTGTGTGTGTGTACACGGCGTCTTCTCGATGCGCTCGTATATGGCATTGAATGGGTGAATTATTGTGAATATACATGTATGTGATTATATATTGTGAAATATCAATAATTTTGTGGTCATGGTTGTTCACTCGTGACGTGATCGTAACAAGTGACGTCACGTTACAGAAAGTGTTTATCGGTCATTATTGATCACGCATGTTTAGATTTTGTACAGGTTTGATTCTGAAGCGTTGTCTCGCAACAAACATTTTACAGTCTTTCGTAATTAAGTAAATAACTAGGGAAAGATACTCTCCAATGGTTAAGAATAAAACTAGGATGGAGTGCTTTTGGAAGAATGAACATAGTTTTTAGATCCAACATTCGGCTATGCTTAAAAAAATAAGGCATACGACCAATGCGTACTGCCAGTAATGACGTATGGATGTGAAACTTGAACGCCAAATTCAAGAATGCTACGTAAGATCCAGTGCACACAGAGACGCATGGAAAGATGTATGCTTGGTATAACAAGAACGTAAGAGGAATACATGGGTAAGAAGTATGACCAAAGTGGGAGATATAGCAGAACGTGTGAAAAAGTTGACATGGACACATAGACACAGATGAACGCGAGAAATACTGGAATAGTAGCCGAGAGGATGCAAATTGCTCAAGGCAGACAGGAATGGAAGGGGATTGGAGAGGCCTTCATCCAGCGCTGAATGGTGAATGGCTGAAAATGATGATGATGATACTGTACTGGTTTATGATTCATTATAATTTGAATGGAAATTAACAGTGATCAAACTACGAGTATACTTGTGTATATACATAAGCTTAAACTATTCAGCTCTTATTTGCATTTAAAACTACTGTAAATTTGTAAAACACTGTACATTTGTCTATTCTAATGTTGATTAAGTGCAAATTCATTATTTATACAGATAAGTGATATAAACAAGTAGAGATCGTAAGAGGAATACATGGGTAAGAAGTATGACCAAAGTGGCAGATATAGCAGAACGTGTGAAAAAGTTGAAGTGGACACATGGACGCGAGAAATACTGGAATGGTATCCGAGAGGATGTGAAAGAAAGCAAGGTAGACCGAGTGCAAGATTGGCCGATGAATTGAGAAGAATGTTTGGATACAGATTTCTCAAGAGAGACCTTCATCCAGCAGTGGATGGTGAACGGCTGAAAATGATGACGATGATGATGATGACCAATGTTGTGGAACCATCTCAAGTTCTTCTTCTTCTGAAAGTGGTGTACAGTCAACCCTCCTATAGCGTACACTTCTATAGCGTTTGCGGCGGTTTTTTGTATAGCGGTCCCTTCTATAGCGTACATTTAAAAAAATGCAATATTTTCAAGGTCAAATTAGAATTTGCATAAATATATATGTATGTATGTGCACTTAGAAAATATTCGTCAGTAGCAAAATAAACTGGACTAAATATGCAAGGTCAATGCTCCGTCGCGCGTGTAGGCACGTGCTATTGTTATCAAACTAAACACATGCAAGGTCATTGGAAATATAAAAATGGGTAAAACGTTTGATTTGCTTCAAATCGCAAAATACAATTAAAAAAACTTAACCCCAAATTTTGTATGGGTGCCTAACTTTCTATAGCGTGGTCCCTCAACGCTATAGGAGGGTTGACTGTATTTGATATCAAGTGTTGCCTCATTACAATTTTTCCAACAGCAGTAAAGCGACAAAGAAAAGATATTCTCAAGCGGTGAAACCTTTATCTTCTGAAAGTGAGGAAGGGAGAGAATAGGAATAGATAGATTTGTAACAAGTTATAAGAGGAGATGGCCTATGTAGATTTAATAATATACAGATTTTGCCAATGATGATTTTTAAAGTCGCTGTATGAGGATCCAATCCCGGACTTTCGCTCAAGAGACCAACCACCAAGCTATCGCCTGGTATGTTTATTATTTATTCGGGAAAGTTTACGGTATCGAACCAATGAGTGTCCCAGTTGTTTGTCGACGCGTGGTCGCCCCACTGCGTGGACTAATTCGCCGGTTATTTGCGTCGGTCGTCCCGCGCGTCCCGGGAAATATTTTTCCGTTTCCGGTTTTTCCACCGGAAGCTTTTCCGGTTCGCTGGCCCGTGAGATTATGTGTGACGTTTACCCGTTGCGTACGCGAATGTGACGTTCGTTCGGCCCGAGACGAATAATTTTCATTTTTTCGCTGCCTTTTTTTTCGGCCGCTCTTCAATATTCTTTTATTATACTTCTGGGATTATTATTCGCCGTTTTGATCAACAATACACTCCCACATGTGTCGTACGTGAAACAATATTCGCTTCGGTGAAATTATATTTTTCACAATTACTTGTGACATTCTTACATACTACCTATACTGCCGTCCGAAGCCCACTTAACGTAACTGACAAAACAAAAATATCGAGATAAATGGACTTGAAAGTTTTATTCTAAATTTGTGTTTATCTTCATATATTACTGATTTATTTAAACTTTTTTTTAGTGCATGAGGTTATTGTCTATTGTGTTTTGATAATTCTAAGGAAAAATTAAAAAAAAAAGAATACTTTACTAGTTACGTCACTTCATTATTCATTATTAATGTATACATATGACTATTCCAAACTTCAACCACTCTATTTGAAAATAATGAATCTCTTATTTGATTTTTCTTTTCGGAGGTTGGTCATTTCACATGAATAATGATTATTTATTATTTTGAATGCTTAAATTAAATCACCTCTTAATCTCCTAATGTGGAGAGATTCAGTCTTTTCAATCTTTCATGATAAGGTAGTGACCGAAGTAAATATTGGATACGTTATTTTCGCTAAGTATTGGTGATACTATTTCTCTGCGCATGTAGATACGTTAGATTTAATAGCTTAAAAAAGTCACTTTTGGATGAAGATACATTAATTTTGATATGAATACACTCCCATAACCCCTAAAACACATCTAACTCATTTTCGTAATTTTTGTCAGTTACGTTAAGTGGGCTTAGGACGGCAGTATACATCTGTATCCATAATGTAGAATAGAATAAATTCACATACGTATATCTCATCGTGATCATTTTCAGCCGTTCACCATCCACGTGTACCGCGTTCAAAATTCAAAGGACCATTTTCTTGACGAAAAATTTCTCTGCAGGATGTTATTTTATTTTTTATTTTTTAAATAGACATGTATATAAACACTAACATTCCAACTGGCGTAATTATTTAATTATACCATAAAAAGTGTATAAAAGTCTTTCTTGCTTTGAACAGGATTAAAATTATTGCATGTTTGAAGGGAGAAGAAGGTCGTAGAGTGAGATAAGAAAAGTGAGTAAAAGTGCAATGATTATTAAAAGGGTGCCATCATTTTTAGATTGTTAAAATTTGCTTCCCGTCATTCATCATCATCATTTACAGCCGTTCACCATCCACTGCTGGATGAAGGCCTATCCAATCCTCTTCCATTCCTGTCTGTCTTGAGCAATCTGCATCCAGTTGACTCCACACATTATTCTCAATTCATCCGCACATCGTCCAATCGATCTACCTTGCTTTCTTTCACATCATCTCGGATTCCATTCCAGAATTAATCTCGTCCATCTGCCATCGTCGTATTTCTTACCTATGTATTCCTCTTACGATCTCTTCTTGTGATAGCAAGCATAAATCTTTCCATGCTTCTGCGTGTGCACTGGATCTTACATAACATTCTTTAACTCCACATGTATCTAGCTTCCATATAATGTATGTATGTCAAAAAAATTACTAGTGTTAATGTCGTTCGGAGATAGAAAAACTACATTGAAATGCTTTTCCTAATCAATATTGCAATTTCAGGGTCATGTTCGTGTTCATTGGGCGAAAATCTATAAAAAAAAAAAAGTTCTGGCGTTGCCTCTTTACTATTTGACAAACATTTTATCGTCTATAGTAGAGAACTAAAAAGGAAAAGATACTCTCCAATGGTTTCCTGTTGCCTT
This sequence comes from Parapsyche elsis, assembly GCA_022651745.1. Taxonomy (NCBI): domain Eukaryota; kingdom Metazoa; phylum Arthropoda; class Insecta; order Trichoptera; family Hydropsychidae; genus Parapsyche; species Parapsyche elsis. Next base: position 144,897 of record JAGVSN010000017.1, read on the forward strand.
CTAAATTGAGAACGAATTGCAACAGAAGACATCCAAATCTGAAAGAAAAAAAAATTTTTGACGTTTAAAATATTTGCTACACGATTACGTATACGTATTTTAAAACTTTTAAATAACACATTATATAATAGCAAAAACATCTACGGCTTCCAATACTCATTTTGAACACAAAAGCACTAAATTTTGAGTTATAGACCGCAAAAGTCAAAAAAATGTAAAAATTGTTCATTTTTTTAAACGCTCATATCTCATAAATGAAAGCCAATCAACAAATTGCATTATCATATTCAGATTCATTGAGTCCGAATTAATAATAATTTTTGGTTCTTCGCTCCGGTAACTTAAAAACGTGATTTTTTGTGGCACAGTGTTAATAGTCGTATAAGTCTCATATAAGCATTAATGTATTAATTGCAATGCACAGTGGGTCAATCGATTGTTTTTGCCTGAAAAATATATATAAAATTAAAATTTGACGCCATGCAAATTTGGAAGTGGGTGGAAAATTGACAAGCCGTAAAACGGTTCTGGTATGCGAGCAGTGGTCGTCAACCACGTTACGGCCCATGAATTATGGTGTCGACCGACACGTAGTCCAATGCGGTTTTCATCCACTAAGCAATTTGTCCTTGGCATGTCCGTACGTCCAACCGTGACGTTCGCATCCAACTGTTAAGATTTGACCGTTAATTTATTCCTCATGACGCTAAAACCGCAGGATGTCCACAGTTGTCATCCCACAGTTTGAGAATCGTGTGCCCCTTCTTTCCAAAAAAAAAAATAAAAACATTTGGGGTGTGAGCGCATAATATATATTCATTACACGACCGACACAGAAAATCTCTCAGCAAACGTTTTATCTTCCTTCAAAGCTCGAAAGAAAGAAAAAAAAACGAAGTCAGGCAAATAATGGCTGGGTTGATTTAAAAAATGCTAAAACTTATTTTCATAGAAGATTTTGATAAGCTTCATCTTAAAAAAAATTCGGGTGTGGCCAACCCGTGACTTTACCCACATACATATGTATTATATTTGAGGAATACAAAGAGTAACGAAAAATTTTTTGAATGTCATAAAGTCAAAATTAAAATTTTGCACGAGCTGAAGAATATTGCCTCGAACGTAGCGAGCAACGAACGAACGCATCAACGAAACACGATAAACCATCACTTCTATACTGATTTTGATGAGTTTTTTTTTTTAAACTCACCATTGCTATAAGAATTCTAATTTTTTAATATTATGAAGATTCAAAATATATAAAAGCCCGAAAAAAATAAAACACAAAAAATCAAGCGAGAGACTGATTTTAATGATTTTTTATTTCGTAACTACATAGGTATTATAATATTATAATATTATGAAGATACCAAATATGTAAAAGGTTCAAAAAAAATTAAAAAAAAATGTAATCTCGTTCAAGAGTAAACTGCCACTTTCAGTTGGCGGATGTTGACCAAAATCATAATATCTCTTACACTTTACGTGAAAATTGACTTGATAGTTTCGGAGAAAAAGTTAAAAACACCAAAAAACAAAGGGTACCTACTACTTTCGGTTGAAAAATAAAAAATTATATTATTTAGAAGGTTGTTACACATACTAAATATACAAAGTTTCAGCTTAATATGTATCATACTTTTACTGGGAAAACCTTCCAAATATTACACAAAAATTAAGTGACTTTCCTAGGGAAGTACCACTTTCGGTTGATGAAAAATTTTGAAAGCCTCACGGATTGTAATGACCGGCCAAAAACATATAAATATAAAGTTTCAGTGTAATAGGATAAACGGTTTTACACACCGACATACACACATTTTCCAGAAATCATGAAAACGTCATCAGGGGATGATACCAGATACAAAGCAGTCAAAATCTCAATGTCGAATTTTCGCACGATACTTTTTCCGATTGCAATACTATTTGAAACTTATTGTATCCGTAAACAACGCACTATCTAAAGGTTTTCTAATCATCAATACGCTTCTACGAACTATCATCACTAGCAATCATTAGCGATAATATTACAAACGTAACAAAGTACACAGCATTTAAACTCGCTATCCTCAAATGGGTCTATACCAGTGGTCGGGAACCGGCGGCTCCGGAGCCGCATGCGGCTCTTTGTATGAAAACCTGCGGCTCTCACTCTCATCCAACGTTTTGAAATACAAAATGTTGACACACAATTTACACAAGATCAAAATGAATCCCATTTCCACACCGTCGTGGCTATAAAATTTGACTATAAAACTTTAAGATCGTTTTTCAGATTAAACTTTACAATACTTTTTAGTAATAAACTGTCGAACGTTAAGAAATATCACGAGGATAACTTGAGTAACATTTAATTTAATTTTGAATATCATCATCATGATCATTTTCAGACGTTCATCACCCACTGCTGGAAGAAGGACTCTCCAATCCTCTTCCATGCCCGTCTGTCTTAAGTAATCTGCATCCACTTGACTTCACAAATTCTTCTCAATTATTCAGCCCATCTTCCACTCCGTCTACCTTGCTTTTTTTCACATCCTCTCGGATACCATTTCAGTATTTCTCGCGTCCATCTGCCATCCATTCTTCTCGCTGTGTGCACAAACTTTTTCACGTTTCATCACGTGTATGTATGTACATACATACATATGTATGCACAACATATGTTGGTTAGCATAGTATGCATTCGTTTTTTTTTATTTACGTACTTAAAAAAATAATTTCGTTACTCTTTGTATTCCTCAAATATATACGTACATAGATAAAGTCATGGGTTGATTACACCCGCATTTTTTACACTGGATTTCATACATCAGTAGTAAAAATATATTCAAATCTTGCCAGCAGCTTCATACATGTCATCCATACATACATCATCATTTTCAACCGTTCACCATCCACTTCCATTCCTGTCTGTCTTGAGCAATCTGCATTCACTTGACTCCACACATTCTTCTCAATCCATCATCCCATCTGCCACTCGGTCTACCTTGCTTTCTTTCATATCTCGGATACCATTCCAGTATTAATCGCGTCCATCTGCCATCCATTCTTCTCGCTATGTTCTGCTATATCTGCCACTTTGGTCATACTTCTTGCGATCTCTTCTTGTTATACCAAGCATACATATTTCCATGCTTTACCGTGTGCACTGGATCTTACGTAGCATTCTTGAATTTAGCATCCAAGTTTCACATCCATACGTCATATGGCAGTTTTTTTTTCATATATATGTAATTCGAAAATAATATATTGCGGCTTCCAAACTTACCAATTTTGCATGGTTTTCCCTTACTTGGCTCTTAGCTCGAAAAAGGTTCCCGACCACCGGTCTATCTACACCTACTTCAGCTGAAGAAATATACACACTTCACCCAGATTTTATAAGCATAGCCTGTGACAGTTAAGAATTTATAATCGCCCGTTACTCTGCCACACCTACCGTAGAAGTTCTCTCGGTATTAAATATGCTCGGAATCAGTGCGCTTATCGACACCGTCTTAGACCGGAAATGTCCCATAATAAATCTGAACGTTTCGGCGGGCTATTATCACCTCGGTTTTGGAGCCGATTTGTTCCCTCGGTCACGTCTTCTAAGGTCCCCTTGGGGTATTTGGGCTTTCGCCTACCAACAAAACTGTGTGAGGAGGGACTCACACTTTACCCCACGAAACAAACGAAACCCCATTCCTGCGTACGCATGTATGTATGTATACGTGGGTGAAATACCCGGAAAGAAAATCCTCAATTGTGCCTATGTACGTACATATATACGTATATAATATGAAACGTATGAATACCCGCGTAATAATAAATGTGCGAAACGGGTGTCTGGATTCTCCTCCACACGGTCCTCCTCATTTCGGATTCAAAGGCGTGTAGTATTAGTCTTTCGCATTATGCAAAGTAGGCAATTTGTAGGCACATCAGTGGGCGCACAGCTCGGTAATTAATTATTAGTCGGACGACCACTTTTGGAGTAGTTTAGCGATCATACATTAGCCGGATTATCGACTGTCCTCGGCTAGGAACTGTAAAAGGTTCGTCGTACGTTGCGGTATACATAGTACATACATAACTGTGAGTGAATCGTAAAGTGTGTAGAAAGTGCTTGTGGTGTGTAGAAAGCAGCTGTGAAGGTTTTGGTGAAGATGTGTCAAATATGTATGTGTAATATTTGCGACGAAGTTCACACAATCGTGTTCGAATGCTGTGACGTGTGGTTCGTAACTCGTGGAACGTTTTATTGGGGATGGGGAAGTTAACCAAAAGCGGGTATTATCTCTCTCGCTAGTTTGCTAGCCGTTAGTAAACTAGCTCGTGTACTAGCCGAAGCTAGTAAATTATCTGACTTTTCCGGCCGAGCGAGTGAAATTCGAATGTTTGAACTGTACTCGCTACTATCTGGCTAATGTGACGTCAATTCATTTTGACAGTTTGAGGTTGAGCGGTTCATTGTCAGCTCGCAACACACACATACATATATGAAGGTTTAGTCAAAATTGTATGTAAAATATAAAAAAAATAAGTAAAACAAGTACTGTAGACTGTAATACAAAGCCTGTAAAACAAGTTGACGACAGCACCCGAGTACACTCGCTACTAGCTGTCGTGTCGGCTAGTAAACTAGCGAGATAGTAGCGGGTAAACTATCCCCGTGTAATACCCGCTTAAGAACACAAGGATCCAGACTCAATTACAGTTTAACATAGGAATAATGGATAAAGGAATAAAGGTGGTGCCAATTTTGTGGAACCGTCACACAACTTAAATAAATAAAAATAAAATAAAAGTCTAACAGGGTCTAAATCTTGCCAATGACGATAATTAAGTTCGAAAAAACTACCTTTCACTGGTCGTTTGATCATTATCTATGTAATAAAATACTCTTAGTTTTCACTATAAACTCAAAAGTCTAAAACATCGTAAAAGTTATGATTTATTGCAATAGTTAACCGCAAAATACTTTCATACATTAAATAACGTTCACTTTATTGCACATATACATACATATGTACGTACATTAAGCCAAATATATATCATCATCATCATCATTTTCAGCCGTTCACCATTCCACTGCTGGATGAAGGCCTCTCCAATCGTCTACCATTCCTGTCTGTCTTGAGCAATCTGCATCCACTTGACAATTATTATTCAATCTTCTTGGCTCTTTCCCTGTCTGTATGTCAGACCGTTTATCTGTCTGTCTGTCTGTTTAAATATCTATATTTCTGTCTACATATAAATATTACCCATGTATTCCTCTTACGATCTCTTCTCGACATACCGAGCATCTTTGCATGTTTCTCTGTGTGCATTGGATCTTGCGTAACATTCTTGAATTTAGCATCCACGTTTCACATCCATACGTCATAACTGGCAGTACGCATTGGTCGTATGCCTTATATTTTAAGCATAGCGGAATCTTGAATTTAAAAACTATGCTCATTCTTCCAAAAGCATTCCATCCTAGTTTCATTCCTTCTTCTTTACATCCAGTCATGTATCCAGCCTATTGCCACTTCAACTTTTTCACACGTTCCGCTATATGTATCTGCCACTTTGGTTATACTTCTTACCCATGTATTCCTATTACGATCTCTTTTTGTTATACCAATAAATAAATAAATTTAAAAATAACACAAAAATTCATATACATACATATTGTATAGGCGGATAAACTATTTGTTTACGTACAATATAAAAGCACCAAAGCAGGTGACGATAACTCATTTTAAACACCCAATAAAATACTTGTAAGAATATTTTATTGTTTATTTTTTCTTTCAGTATGAATAAATGTATACATACATATGTAGCTTTAGATCAGTGGTGCACAACCTATTTGATAGAAGGGCCAATTTATTCATCTTCTAATTGTTCAAGGGCCGCACAAAATCTCCTTTCAAAAGATTCTTGAATTTGGATGATGTGGCAAGCATATACTTTTGCCTGGAATCAATGCCATGTAAAGGTAACATTTCTTTGCAGTGCGGAAAGATTTTTTTATTTCAGCTTTGAATGACACAAATTAAGTTTTTCCTGGAAGTTTGAAATGTAATGATTTTTCCCTTGCAATCGATTGTAATATTTGTCAGAAATGCTATTGAGCTATTGCTATTGCTATCACACAGCTATCGAGGATCCTCCAATACATCTATAGACTTTCCTTTGTTAACAAGGAACATTTTGATTTCTTTTAAAAGTAACACAAATATATTCAAAACCTTACCTCTGCTTAAGCAACGAACTTCGCAGTAGTACAATAGGTCATTATATTCAGCATATATTTCATCGAGAAAGGTTCTAAACTGTTTTTTAATGTATACTGCCATTATAAATAAATGGGAATCAGGGTGAATTTTTAGTATTGTTTCGTAAACGTTGTGCACTGACGAAATTCTAGGGAGAACTAACACTAAAATGCGTATCTTGAAAACAATTGTTTAAAAATAGACTGCAACTGCCTTGTAGAGAGTGTGAGACATTTGTAAAAAAATTAATTTTGGTCGCAAATCTCTACCTTTGAAAAAATAGTACTGAATTAAAATTAAAATAAAACAGCACTGTATGGTTTTCTGTTAGTGACGATTCAGATTATATACATACATATGTATATTCCTTTGCTACTGCATAATTTGTTAACATATTTTCAAATGCAGAATTTTTTATATTCAATGAAGTACTTGTCATTTTGGGCCGCATGCGGCCCGCGGGCTGCGGTTTGTGCATCACTGCTTTAGATCATCAATGATAGTTGAATACCTACACTGCCGTCCTAAGCCCACTTAACGTAACTGACAAAAATTACGAAAATGAGCTAGATATGTTTTAGTGTATTCTTGCGATTTTTCATACCAAAATTAATGTATCTTCATCCAAAAGTGACTTTTTTAAGCTATGCAATCTAACGTATCTGCATGCGCAGAGAAATAGTATCACCGATACTTTTACTTCGGTCACTACCTTATCACGAAAGATTGAAAAGACTGAATCTCTCCACATTGGAGACGAGGAGATTAAGAGGTGATTTAATTGAAGTATTCAAAATAATAAATAATCATTATTCATGTGATATGACCAACCTCATTATGTTCAATGAGAACCCTCATCTAAGAGGTCATACTTTTAGACTCCGAAAAGAAAAATCAAATAAGATTGTTAGAGATTCGTTCTTTTCAAATAGAGTGGTTGAAGTTTGGAATAGAATTTTTTAATTTTTCCTTAGAACTATCAAAATACAATAGAAAATAACCTCATGCATTAAAAAAAAGTTTAAATAAATCAGTAATATATGAAGAAAAACACAAATTTAGAACAAAACTTTCAAGTCCATTTATCTCGATATTGTTGTTTTGTCAGTTACGTTAAGTGGGCTTAGGATGGCAGTACAGGTTCGTTCACACGAAAGCTTCAACTTTACTCCTAATGCTAAGACTGATACTTTTAGCCTCGCCAAAGGAAGTACATGGTTCTTATGACCACTCTGCTTGGTTTATACATACATTTTTACTTTATTTTTAATATGCACGTGTGTCGGTGTACATAGATAGATAGATAGGTGTACATAGGTATCCAAAAATTTGGTCCGAATGTGGCGAATGATTTGTCTCTGCGGCCGAGCAGATAGTCGACTCCGCCCCGTGATTTATAAGCCCTGGCGGTCCCCGCGGGCCACCTCGTTTTGATTTATACGCGGTTTTCCCCCTCCTCTGCTTCTTTTTCTTCTTCTTCCTTTTGGGGAAAAATCCCCGGCGAAGATTTTCACTCGGATGCGTCCAATTTCACCTCGACGTCGGCGGCTCATTATCGGCCCGCCGGAAGCTCACTGACCTAAAGGAAAAGCCGCGGAAAATTCAAATCGCCAAATCGGGTCAGCGTCAGTGAAAATCGTTCCTTTTCTTTTGTGCTCGATTTTATTTTCACCTCCTCCTCCTCCTCCACTCCGTGTCGAATTAATTACTTGATTTATTGTAAAATTTTATGGGGGGGATTAAATTTTTTGTGAAATTTACATTTAACGGAAGATGATTCATTCATTGCATCTATGTATGTTTAATTTTAATTGTTGTTAATTTTATGTTATTATTAACTTGATTTTATTATATGTATTTTGCTATTATTGTTTAATTTTAATTTGTTTATATTGTTTCATTTTTATCTATATATATAAAAATCAATGTCTGTCTGTCTGTCTGTTTGTTTGTTTGTTTGTCTGTCTCTTATAGGCTCCTAAAGCACTCAACCGATCGCGATGAAACTCTCAGGACTTATTGTGATCATGCCGGGGATGGTTCCTGTGAAAAAAAAACGGGATAAAGCGGGAACGGGAACGGGAACGGGCCTGCTCACGCGTCAGATAACGTACTAGAAACGGGAACGGGATCAGGATCGGGAACGGGACCGGGATCTGGAATCGGGAAAAAACGGGAACGGGAACAGGAACGGGCCTGCTCACGCGTCAGATAACGTACTAGGAACGGGAACGGGAACGGGACCAGGATCTGGAACGGGAACGGGAACGGGATCGGGAACGGGCCTGCTCAAGCGTCAGAAAACGTACTAGGAACGGGAACGGTATCGGTATCAGCTAGTACTTTATATAATTGTTATGTATTAAATGTTCCTGCTCTTGTCTGGCCATAGTTTATGAATTGGGGTAACCTGTAATGTCACTATGGTATAATTTGTAAAATAAATAAATATGTCATCATCGTTTTTCACCGGAAGCTGGATGAAGGCCTCTACAATCCTCCCCCATTCCTGTCTGTCTTAACAAATCTGCATCTAGTTGACTCCACACATTCTTCTCAATTCATCAGCCCATCGTCCACTCGGTCTACCTTGCTTTCCTTCACATCCTCTCGGATACCATTCCAGTATTTTCGCATCCATCTGCCATCCATTCTTCTCGCTATGTGTCCACTTCAACTTTATCACGCGTACTGCTATGTATATCTGCCACTTTGGTCATACTTCTTGTTATACCAAGCATACATCTTTTCATGCACTGGATCTTACGTAGCATCCATATATATATATATATATATATATATATATATATATATATATATATATACCTACTATTTCATATGTAATTTTATAATATAATAGCCAAATTGCCAGGCGTTGCTCGGGTAGGTGAATATACATATATTGAAATAAACATTTATTCTCCGGTTCAAATAAAAATTGATTAAAAATTTTGTATGGGGGCCCCTTGACCCCGGACTCCGACCCCTTCCAAAATCCATCAATAGTCTAAGTTAGAGTACCATGAGATGGTATACCAAATTTGGACGTTCCAAATTGAAAACTGTAGATTGGCATAGCGGACAAACAAATAAACATTCAATTTTATATAGTAGACATGAAAAGTTGATTGTGTATTTTACATATACATATATGTACATACATACATACATACATAGTAAATAGTGTATTTATTACTAACTAGCGTATTGCCCGTTGATAATCAACGTGTGATTTGTGAAAAACTGTATGTGACAAGTTAAATTATTAAATAAAATAATAATGTAATGATAACATTTCACTCACAGATATATATAATTAATTAATTAATTAAATAAATCATTTTATTTCCAAGTTCGAGGTTTATTTACACCTTTACAAACACACAGACATATTGAGGCCTCTATTAATAGTATATTGCTGTAAATATCCTCTTTTGTATATTTTAATATAATTTAATTTCAATGTGACTCAATCATTTGAATTGAGTGATTCAAATAACAATTTCATATAACATTTTGCACGAAAATCTTCCTTTCAATATGTTCAGTATTTTATAATGATATTGACAAATCATTTATTCCAGTAACTTTACTCCCAATCACGTCTCATTTAATTTACAATACAGTAAAACAAACTGATACACAATGAAATAAATACACACTCGTATAGTATAGGCATATACGAATTGTGATATCAATCTACATACATAGTTACACTTCGTACATGAACTAATCAAAAACTTTCCACAACTTGTCTTTCAACATCCATCATCCATCCTTATTGACACACACTCGTATATGTACGTATTATTGGAAAGACGTCGTTTAGGAGAAAATTCTCCAATATTCCCCACTAACAATTTGCAATTTTGTACCCCAACGAATAAATAACTACGACTGTACATTTCAAACTAAAATACTTACCAAATATTCACGCATAGAATATACAGGTTGGCTACCAAACAAACTGGTAGTATATTCAAAAATTTACATCTAATAACAACAACTAATAGCGCTAAGGTGTAAAAAATTAAACATCTTAAAATTCATTTAACCCTCTTTCTAATGATAATGTAGTTTTTTCCAAACATATTCCCTTTTTATAGGGGAATTTCATTTTATTAACGTTTCAAAGTTGTAGAGCAAATAGGGAACCAATCATGTGACAGTAAACTATTACAGTATTTCATCGATTCTGAGACGCATGTTTTTTTTCACATTTAAGTGTCTCCGAATTCGGGATACGTCTTACGAAATCGATGGCGAAATAAGTTTTAGATACATAATACATAAATAATATAGTTTAAACGATTTTTATTGTCATTATGTTTTTCATCTTCTTCCATTGTGACAGTTTTATACTTAAATAGTGATACTATAGAAGAAATTACATACATAATACACTTTAAATGCTTTTTATAGTCATTGTATGTTTTTCATCTTCTCCAAACAAGGGTGAGTGTCACAATCGATGGCGTCTTAGAATCGATGAAATACGGTAAGTCTATTGTTATCATTGAGGACTCTTATTCTGCTAAAAAAAAACAACAAAAGAAAAATAAAAATATTGTATGAAATGCGTTTCTTATGTATTTTTTTCAATCGTTAATTTTTGGCATTAATAAATCATATATTTAGATAAAACCATTACATCATTAGAAAGAGGATGATATCAGCTTTAAAATGCTTTTATTTATTTCCATGTTTTAACAGAATGATTTGAATTCGTTATAGAATTGGACATCTGACGACCATTTATTTACCTTTCACCATCAATAAATGCCATATTCACGTTCTTCTACCCTCAGATTGTTTCAATATAATCTCGGTGGGAGTAGAATGCTATCTACTAAGGATCTCGGAATTACATTTCAAAGTAAATGGAAACTTTTTATTCATATATCTAATATTTTTAATATATAAAGCTTCAAAGGTGCTGGGATTCGTTATGCGTAATGCTCATCATTTTAATAATATGAGTCTATTGCGTATTCTTTATGTATAGCGCTTTAGCCCGTAGCATCTTAGAATCTGGTTCCTTAATATGGAGTCCCAGAGAAGTAATACACTCTCTGCAAATCGAAAGAGTGCAGAGGAAGTTTTTACGTTATCTCTACATGCCTTGCTGTATCCCAGTACATTTGTTCAGGGAGCTTTAGGTTTTTAGTGCTCTGTCTTCTCAAAGAGATATTCTTCTTGTGTCTCATTTCTGTAAATTAATCAGAGGTGATATTCAATTCAATTCGTCAGTGTTAGAGGAGATGAAGCTGTTACTCGCTACCAGCTCTACGTGCCGGTCAGTAAACTAGCGAGATCGTAGCCAGTAAACTATCCCTGTGTAATACCCTCTTAAGAGGGGGGTCCATATTACCACTTTCTTATCTATTATGATTTAATGTGTTTTTTCTATGTATGTATCTATTATTTTTGTATTTTATCCAACATGACGATTTTGTAAATCTGTTAAATGTCATGGTGGGTGTTTCTGTAAAATAATATAAATAAATAATTACCGTTATTAATTTTTTAAAAACGGGAATACTTTTTGAAGTAAAACTTCTTTTCGCTCGGTTGAGTAAAAACGGTTCATCCAACGTTTCATACAAACGGAGCGAGCGATAGCTGGTCACGCATATCCCCACTCCTCCAGTTTGGAGGTAGGCTATTGCCCTCTCTTTTGCTCTTTCACGTTCATGCGAGAGAGAGAGAGAGAGAGATCCGTCCGGAAAATTCGAGCGTCCCCTCTGCGCCCCGCACCGCCCCTCAGTTTAGTAAAAACGTTTCATCGAAGCGTGGCACAACACAAAAACCAGTGACGGCCAGTGGTCAGCGGGTACCCCCACTCCTCGGCTAGACGTCAGGTACAGGTCGCGCAGCCAGAGTTGAAGCGAACCACACACACAAATTGTGTGTCTGTGAATAATATGAATTTTCACTAAATGCAACAATAAAAACGCTCTGCCTCTTTGGCGCGGTAAACGTTACGAGTGTAACAGAGACACTATTGTTTTGTATATTTTTGTTTTGTTAAATACAGCATGTTCATTCAGTCCAATCATTCAGTTTTTGATTTTAGTTAATTAGATAGTTTAATTAGAATATACCGTATCCAGAGAAAAATACAAAACCCATTTTATATGACATAATACTAAAGAATAAGCCAAATAAACAAAAATTTTTAGGTACTTGACAAAATCCTGAAAGATCACGGACATAGTGTACTGCTTCTATCACCCTACCACCCAGAACTAAACCCTAAAGAGTTAATGTGGGGTATTATTAAGGGTAAAGTTAACATTAAATATTGCATCAGCCTGTATACTAAAAATGCAAGGTTTTGAATAGATTTGTGTTACTTTTAAAATAAATCAAAATATTCCTTGTTAACAAAGGAAAGTCTATCGATATTTTGGAAGATACTAAATAGCTGTGTGACTTGGCATTTTTTGACAAATATTACAACACACCTTAATGATCTGAATCTTCGATTGCAATGGAAAAATCATTACATCTCAAACTTAAATTGTTTCATTCACAGCTGAGAGAACATAAATGATTCCAGCCAAAGTATGCTCGCCACATCATCCGAATTTAAGAATCTTTTGTAAGGAGATTTTGTGCGGCCCGTGAACAATTAGAAGATGGATTAATTTGGCCCTTCTATCAAATAGGTTGTGCACCACTGCTGTACAGACAGCTATGTATGTACATTGTGTAGTCACTCCATAGTGGACTTAAAACGTCAAAAGGCATTCGAGGACGGAAAACCTTGCACGGCACCCTGGGGACAAGTACTGCAGTGGTATATAAAGGGTGGGACGCAATAAATAAAACCAGGAGGAGGAGAGCTTACGGTCGAGCGAAGAAAAGTGACGGAAAACTTTGGTGTGGGGGTCGGAAAAGCGTAAAGGTATGGGGAAAATTCCCCATTCCTGTGAACGAAGACGACACTGGAACTATCCGGTGGGGTTCTTAAGTGCCCCGCCTTCAAAATTAGTCTTGAATCTTTCATGAGAGCATTTTTACGCGGCGCGAACGTCTACCAAAAACGAGAAATGAATTTAAATTGAATCGCGTTTTAATGTTTGTAGTAACGTGCAGTGAGTTTGTGCGGTTTGAATTGTAATGGTGTATATTAAATTTTCAGCGCGACCAACTGGCGACTTTCCTTTGGATTGTTCCGAGAAACTACATATTCATTGTTTGTAGTGATATATTGATTTTAAGACACTATACCAGACCCCACTGGTGGGTAGTAAAATGAATAAAATTCACGACACCGGAATGGTCAGTTCCACTATCATTGTTTAACATTGTCAATGAAGATATTTTAAATGAATCAAAACTCGAGATATTGTCACATCTCACTTCTCTATCCCCAAACTATTTTCCAGTGCAGAAATTTGAAACGGTATACAAAATCCATTTGATTTTGAAAGCCCTGAATCAATAATTGAGTTAAACTTTGATCGTGAAGAGGAGGATAAATTTCTGCACCTTATTAGTTCATTTACACCAAAGAATGATTTTCAGCAACAACATTTTTCATCATTTTGGATTAAGTATAAAGGAGAATTTCCACTTTTAATTAAAAATGCAATCTTTATACTTTTCCTTTAACTACAACTTATTTGTGTGAACTAGGATTCTCCACTTGATGAGATAAACAAAGTTTCTAATTGAAAACTACATAGATTCATCCATAAATATGAATATATCATATATACATAATGGATAGAGTTTGTGTTTGATATATTATTATATGTTTAATGAATTTTGCACGCAAAGCGTTAGTCACAGTAGATAATCATATTATAGAGATAGTTATTTATACCTATGTTGTAAATAAGAAGAAATAAAACTAAGAATGAAACTAGGATGGAGTGCTTTTGGAAGAATGAGCATAGTTTTTAAATCCAACATTCCAAGGCATACGACCAATGCATACTGCCAGTTATGACGTATGAATATAAAACGTGGATGCTATATTCAAGAATACTACGTTAGATCCAGTGTACACAGAGAAGCATGGAAAGATGTATGCTTGTTATAACAAGAAGAGGTCGTAAGAGGAATACATGTAAGAAGCATGACCAAAGTGGCAGATATAGTGGAACGTGTAAAAAAGTTGAAGTGGAGACATACATAGACACAGATGAACGCGAGAAATACTGGAATGGTATCCGAGAGGATGTGAATGAAAGCAAGGTTAACCAACTGAATTGAGAAGAATGTGTGGAATCCACTGGATGCAGATTGTACAAGACAGACAGGAATGGAAGGGGATTGGAGAGGCCTTCATCCAGCACTAGATGGTGAACGGCTGAAAATTATGATGATGATACTGTACTGGTTTATGATTCATTATAATTTGAATGGAAATTGACAGTCATCAAACTACGAGTATACTTGAGATAAAAGTATATAAGCTTAAACCATGGAGCTCTTATTTGCATTTCAAACTACTGTAAATTTGTAAAACACTGTACATTTGTCTACTCTAATGTTGATTAAGGTATAAAGTGCAAATTCATTATTTATACAGATAAGTGGCAGAATTGTTTATTTTCGTCTAACTTTATTCACCAAACATTTACCGTGAGCGGAATTCATTCTGTACATTAGCTTAAAATGATATATGTATATAGACTTTTTGTTGGCAAGTCTTGTTGTTTGTACTTATAGATCAAATTTTAATTAGATTTTACTAATAATTGTGTCGAAAGCTACAAAGCATGCCTAAATACGATACATACATACTTGTTTGTATGGAAAGTGTCTTAAGTAAGTTATAATACATTAGTTATTGTGCTCAAACCTTTATCAACACTCATTCTTGATTCGATCGTCTTCAAATGAAAAATTATCATTGAAAAATAGATGTGCTCGTATTTTAAACACTTTTATACTGCAAGTTTACATACATGCTTAATTTATACGATCACAATTTATCAATGTTGCTATTTTGTTTGTTAGTGAAGGACTGTCTCTATTATAAAGAGGAAGACTCACTAGTTTGATACAAAATTCCCAATATAAAAACTAATGGGCTTTCTATAGGTACTATGTTTTTCCAGTGTTTGCAAAAAAAACTATCGTTGTACTTGAATAGCCTTACCTTTTATTATTTGGTCGTTCACGTATGCACGGCACGCGAGTGACTTCAGGAAACTAAACCGTTCTGAAAAAGTTTTCATTTGAAAACTTTGACATGTTTCTCGTTTTTGAACGATTCCCATAGGCCCACTGCGCGTTAACCGAATTGCGTCACTTTGTCGAAATAACATTTATACCTCGTTTTTATTCATAAAAATCGATCAAATTCAACCAATATGAAGTGAAATGCTCCACATAATACTCTTATCGCGAAAGCTATAATATTTTCATACAATTTTCATTCAAATAAAAATGAACAATGCCGCAAATAATCGCAAAAACGTATTCAGGTGTAATGAAAAATCTATTTGATATATGTATGTATGTATGTATGTAATCACAAAAAAGTTTGCTTAAAATAAAAGTCTACCTAGTTTTCGCTACCGTTAAATTTATGTGAGAAAGTACACACACTTTATTAGCGTGCAAAAGCAACATAAACTTTAATGGCATAAAATTATGCAAAAACCTATTAAAATATCAAACAAAATCGTGTAATCTGTACAGTAACAAAACAATAAAACGTAAAATATTCTCATTTGAATACAAAAAGAAATTTTGTATATTGAAAATTACAACAAATTTAAGTGAACAGCGTCACTGAAAATTATTTTTATGATATTTTAATGTAATGTGTGCGTGTGTTTTTATACGGCGTCATTCTCGCTGCGCCGTGTCAAGTAGCACTTAATCTAACGACCGTTTTACGGGCAAAATATATTGATCACACTGTTTGGTTGTCAAGCGTCACAGCGACCGATGACATGACGACACGTTACGGGAATTGTTTATCGGTCGTTATAGTCGCACGTTCACCAACGGGTGCGCATATTTATAATGTATTCATTTTACAGGTGATAGCCCAATGGTTAGAGCTTTAGTCTCTTGAGCGAAAGTTTGAGCGACAGTTATTGATCTTAAATATCATAATTGGCAATATTTTGATATTATTTAATCCAGGATTTGTGTCCTGATAGAATTTGCCAGATTATTTAAAAATAATTCTCCATTCTTTCCTTCTAGAACAGTGTTTTTCAAATATTTTGTACTACGACCCACTGCAAGAACAATATTTTGTATTGCAACCCAGTATGCCTACATATATAATAATATTTTAAACAAACTCTGTTCATTATGTTCCTTTATTTACTCTTCACACACGATATATGCATATTTATGGATGAAACTAGTTTACAATTAAAACTTTATTTTTAATAATTGAGAGAAAGTGGAAAATTCTAGTTCACACAAATAGGTTGAAGTAAAAGGTAATAGTAGAAAGATTGCTTTTTACTTTATCCTAATCGGATAAAGTATTGTTTTACTTAAAAGTGGAAATTCTCCTTTAACCTTAATCCAAAATGATGACAAATTTAATTGCTGAAACTCTTCAGTGTAAATGACTAATAAGGTACAGAAATTCAGTCTTCTCTTTAGGATCAAAGCTCAATTATTGATTCAGGGCTTCCAAAGGCTTTTCTTTACTGTTTCAAATTTCTGCACTGGAAAATAGTTATCTTTTTATGATTTATTCTTTGGGATAAAGAAGTGAAATGTGATAATATCTCGAGTTTTAATTCATTTAAAATATCTTCATTAATAATGTTAAACAATGATAGAGGAACTGACCATTCTGGTGTCATGCGAAAGACCCTTTCATAAATTCTATGAAATCTTAAAATCTAAAATCTACATAAAGAAATCATATAATTATAAATCATCAATGGATTGAGACACACAGTTTGAAAAAACTTTCTAGAGTCTAAAAGGAAATGAACGACCACTGAAGAGTATCTTTCCCTAGCTATTTCACCGTAACATATAAAATATAATAGCCCTATTCCGTCTGTCTATCTGTCTGTCTGTGTGTGTGTGTGTGTGTGTGTGTGTGTGTGTGTCTGTCTGCTGATAACGCTCGCCGAGGTAAATAATCAAAAAAACCAGAACGTCGCGCGAGTGGGATTTGAACCCGAGATCACCGGTTTGGAACATTGAGTGCTTACGCTATGATCCAACGCCAATAATGCGAGATGCCCTATATTTTTTTAATATAAATCGTTAGTACATAAGTTCGCGACTTTGCTAAATTGTCACGTTGTCGTATTATAAAGCGCCATCCATACAAAACCTATAAAAACTACTAAATACACATATACTCGCCCATAAAAATACAATCAACAATTTGACAATATCAATGCTCAGTAGATTTGCAACTTTGCGCCATTATAATGCGCCATCTATGCAAAAACGTCCCGTTCCCGATCCCGATCCCGTTCCTAGTACGTTATCTGACGCGTGAGCAGGCCCGTTCCTGTTCCCGTTCCGTTTTTTTCCCGATTCCAGATCCCGGTCCTGTTCCCGATCCTGATCCCGTTCCCGTTTCTAGTATGTTATCTGACGCGTGAGCAGGCCCGTTCCCGTTCCCGTTTTATCCCGTTTTTTTTTCACAGGAACCATCCCCGGCATGATCACAATAAGTCCTGAAAGTTTCATCACGATTGGTCGAGTGGTTTAGGAGCCTATAAGAGACAGACAAACAAACAAACAAACAGACAGACAGACAGACAGACATTGATTTTTATATATATGTACATACTAGCTGACCCGGCATGCGTTTCAATGCCCGATCCCGTTCCCGTTCCCGTTCCTAGTACGTTATCTAACGCGTGAGCAGGCCCGTTCCCGTTCCCGTTACCGTTTTTTCCCGATTTTTTTTCACAGGTACCATCCCCGGCATGATCACAATAAGTCCTGAAAGTTTCATCGCAATTGGTTGAGTGGTTTAGGAGCCTATAAGAGACAGACAAACAAACAAACAAACAGACAGACAGACAGACATTGATTTATATATATATAGATACAGATATAGAAGATGTGTAGTAAAGAGGCAACTTTTTATATGAAGAATTTTAAACGGTTTAATTGTTGTATTTTTACGATTCCAAAAAATAAAGTCACTATGGCGCAAGTGTGTCGACAATTTTTGAAGTGTCTGAAAATTTTCCCGGGTTTTTCCCGACTAGTGCTAAACTTTCAACATGGGAAATGTTCGCCGACATGTGGGACAAAGATGTCGGCACAAAGGGTTCGCTCTGAATATATTATTTGAGTGCGTTTTTCCCACGGTGCCTCACCCGTTCCCACGCGCAGTTTAAACGTTAACGTTTACGTTATTCGGTCCTTTTTTTATTTCATTTTTTGCCTCTGCTCTTGTTGTATTAATTTTCCTCGCGCAAACACTCCGGTTATTGTTTGTTATTTTTTTTTTTTTTTTTTCGCGACCTTTACATTTGGAAAATATAATTCGGCCGCGTGAATTTTTTATCGTTTCGAATAACATTTATCGATATTCCTAATAACGTGATATTTACGTTTTATTACTGTCCTTGTTACGTACCGTTAATTACGCGTGCCACGTGCAACGTTACCTTCACGTGAAATATGACTGCGAAATGGGTCTTTGTAATTACGCTACGTGTCCTTTTTTTCATTTTAAACCAAAAAAAAAAAAATACATGCTTTGCTTTAAAATTGAGATTTATTTTCAAAATAATATCTTTACATACCGATGTATACGTGTTGATATAAAAAATTATATATAAAAATCGTTATGATGTTCAAAATTCTATGCCGGACTTTGTCTACGTCATTTACATGAAATTTTTGACAAGGGATAAGGACATACATAATTTTATTAAATTAAATCCGGCTTGGTCTAAAATAAATAAATTTTACAGTACGAATCATTTCAAGCCTTTCTCAAACTTTAGTTTGTCATACGTGCTATTTCTATTTCAATTTATGAAGCGTAATACAATTTGCCTGACCATTTTGGACATATAGGCATTTAAATCCATAACAGTCAAATTCATCTTAGTTTAGCTCAAATCAGACATTCATCTGAATAACTTACCATTGTTATTCTACAATATAATGATACTACGAGTATGAGTAATTTATTAACGATATAATTTGATCAATATTAAAAAATTAAACAATAAAATTTCCGTTTGGTGAAAATGCTATTAAATTTTCATTGAAAAGTATAAACTGTAATAAATTGTCGTTTATGAAAATCAACTTAAATAAAGTGTAAGCCGTTTTATAATTTGCTTAAAATCTGTCGTCAAACATGAAAGCATCATATTATTTGATTAAACATATTATTTCTCAGAAATTTAAGGCAATGAAATGAGCACCTTTCGTGAATGAAATATCACTTTGAATTTATCTTATAATATTATAAATCTGTGGCTCGGTTCTAAAAGTAATCCAGTTACATTTCGAGAATGCTTCCTGTAAATATATACGTATTACTTAATATTCAAATGTCAGTGGCGTAACTAGAAAAATTGACCCGCATAAAAAAGTTACCAAAAGGTTACCCTATTATTATTTTTTGTTACAAAAATTAAATTAATGAATTTACGAATATTAAATGCCCTTCTTTAAAAAATTGATCATGTTTCGATAATTTACTCAATGCTTATTTTTTGTGCTCCGCTCAATAATTTTTTCAAACGCTCCATTCTTCGATCGCTATTATTATATTATAATACATTTAATTTAATTATCTTCACTTACTTTTATTTATACACTTAAAAGAAATTATATGTTCAAAAAATATAACAAAATAAAACCATTCGAAATGCAAGTGCGATTAAAATACAACAAAAAATATGAAATACAATTTGATAACACGCGCGTTTAACATACTATTTAATTTTATTTGATAAAATATAGCCGAAGAATTTCCAAAACAAGAACATATCACTCGAATTTAGAAACAAAACTACATAAATGAAATAAAAAACCGACTTATCCATTAAAATTCCGTTCATACTTTGATTTATATTTTTAACAACATTTTCTATGAAAACTGCAACAAATCGTTCTCAAAAACATATAAACTTAACAACAAATTTCACAAATCCTTAACACATGAAACAATAAAACGAGTCGATAACCCAGCATTCGAGTCGTAAAGCGTTGCGTTT
Source organism: Parapsyche elsis (assembly GCA_022651745.1). NCBI lineage: Eukaryota > Metazoa > Arthropoda > Insecta > Trichoptera > Hydropsychidae > Parapsyche > Parapsyche elsis. Next base: position 165,304 of record JAGVSN010000017.1, read on the forward strand.
CGAATTTTAGAATATCATATATATTATTATTGCCCTATTCCGTCTGTCTGTCTGTGTGTCTGTGCGTGTGTCTGTCTGCTGCTAACGCTCGCCGAGGTAAATAATTATAAAAAACCAGAACGTCGCGCGAGTGGTATTTGAACCCGAGATCACCGGTTCGGGACAGTGAACGCTTACGCTATGATCCAAACAGAGGTGATGACGAGCCTGCTGCAATTTGACAATATACATTGTCAATAGGCTCGTGACTTTGCTAAATTTTTACGTTGTTGTATTATATCGCACCATTTATGCAACAACTATAAAACCTATTAAATTTAATATTATTTTATTATTAGAAATAAATACTAAGGTCAGTACTTTATTCATTTGTCAAATTTGAAGTATGCATTACTATATACATATATACTAGTGTAAGTCCGTTGAATATCAACGCCCGCTGAATTTTAAATATCGTAAAGCGTTTTTTTAATAGAGATCCCCACTAATTGATCGAAAAAACAGGAAAAAAAATAGTTTTCATAGCGCCATCTATGTATTATAGCAATCCCCCACCAATTCAACGCTATCGATAACTCAACTCACTCAAAAAAAAAAAGAATTTTTTTACTTTACTATTTATATTATAATTTTTAATTATTATATACATATATACATATAATAATTATAATTTTGTGAAAATCAAAAAAAAAAAAAAATAATAGTTCCCTTTTGTAGGTAAAGCCGAGTGACGATATGTTTAAAAAAAAAAAGGACTAAACCGACCAAGGGTGATAGAGTAAGCGTCAGCGTGATGACTCTCGAGCTTGCGGTCGTGGGTTCGATCCCCACTCGTTCTGGTGGTTTTTTAATAAATTTTCCTCAGCGAGCATTATCAGCAGACAGACAGACGGATTTCGGCTATTATATATATATATATATAACTAGTGTAAGCCCGTTGAATATCAACGCCCACTGAATTTTAAATTACGTAAAGCGCTTTTTTAATAGAGATCCCCACTAATTGATCGCACGGTTTTAAGTGACAAAAAAATAATAGTTTTTATAGCGCCATCTATGTATTATAGCAATCCCGTAGTATCGATAGTATCGATTTTATTTTTTTTTACTCTACTATTTATGTTATAATTATTAATTATTATATACATACATATATAATAATTATAATTTGTGATTTTGTAAAAATCAAAAAAAAAAAAAAAATAATAGTTTTTATAGCGTCATCTATGTAGTCACGATCCATTTTATAGGTAATGTTTAAAAAAAAAAAATGACTAAATTGACCAAGGGCGATAGCGAATAGCATTAGTGCGAGTTCTCTCGATCCCCCACTCTTTCTGGTTTTTTAATAATTTTTCCTCAGCGAGCGTTATCAGCAGACAGACAGACAGACGGATTTCGGCTATTATATATATATATATATATATGTATATATATAGTAGCGCAAGGGTCTGCTTGGCCGGCTGTCTAGCTGGATAGCAGCGGATCGCTCGCATACATACTGCACGTACACATACATATATGTATGTATGTACTCACCCACACAAACACTCACAGTACGGGTGATGAGAAACCGCTCCGTCGATATTCAACGGGCTCACACAAGTAAAATATAAGGAGCGCTTCAGAGGCATGACAATTTATGCGAAATTTTATTCGAGTTTACAGTTTTATATGAATTGATTTATTTATTATTTATTATTGATTTCCTTGGAAACAATTTTTTTTCTTCAAAATATACTTCCACACCATAGTAGTTACGCCACTGTCAAATGTCTAACAACAAGTATACCCTTGTACATTTATGTTGTGTAATAAAAATTAAATACGACCAACACACAACTTTCTAGACGCTTTCCGCCGAAATTTGCATACGTCAATAACTTGAGAGGGTGAGTTTTCTCGAGGTGCGCTCTCTATACATGTATGCTTTCCCGCTTTTCCTGGGTATCTGTGGATTTTTTTTTTATTTTTCCGACACGTCTTCAAAGTGAGCTCACCTCAGCCTCTTAATAATCCAGCGCCATATTTCAAACGAGCAGCCGTTTCCGGTACATTTCAACTCATCTCTGAATTCAGGTCACATTCTTCGGTACGTGTGACGCGTCTTTCCACGCATAACGTCGCTACGGTAATTGCGACCGATGTCATTTCCCTTTCACGATATGTGGAATTTTGCTGAAACGGTCGCCTAGTTCGATTTTACACCAACTACATACTCGTGCCATTATTACCTTAGGAAACGCCATACACGACACGCTTATCCTATGGGTAAAAGCAATGAACGTAATCCGAAAGTATCATTTATTTTTTTATGCTAGTACATATTGATATCGTAGAAATATCCAGGGTGAGTTTGGGACTGAAGAAGATTAACTTACTGATGCTATTTACTATAAATAATAGATTTACATGGTTTGTATGCTATGGATGTGACGCGTGGATGCTGAATTTAAAAATATTACGTAAGATCTATGTAGTGCACACGGAGAAGAGATTGTAAGTAGCATGACCAAAGTGGCAAATATAGCGTAACTTGTAAAAAAGTTGAAGTGGACACATAGCGAGATGCAGATGGACGCCAGAAATACTGAAATGATATCCGAGAGGATGTGAAAGAAAGCAAGGTAGACTGAGCACGTTTGGAAGAATAAACATTGTTTTTAAATCCAACATTCCGCTATGCTTAAAAAAGAAGACATACGACCTATGCGTACTATCAGCTATGACGCATGAGAAACGTGGATGTTAAATTCAAGAATGGTACGTAATATTTAATGCACACAGAGAAGCCTGGAAATATGTATGATTGGTATAACAAAAAGAGATCGAAAGAGGAATACATGGGTATGGAATTATGACCAAAGTGGCAGATATAGCGGAACGTGTGAAAAAGTTGAAGGGGACACATAGCGAGAAGAATAGATGGCATATGGACGCGAGAAATGCTGGAATGATATCCGAGAGGGTGTGAAAGAAAGCAAGGTAGACCGAGTGGGCAAATAATGAGCACTTTTGAAAGAATGAACATTGTTTTTAAATCGAACATTCCGCTATGCTTAAAAAAGAAGACATATGACCTATGCGTACTACCAGTTATGACGCATGAGAAACGTGGATGTTAAATTCAAGAATGCTACGTAATATTTAATGCACACAGAGAAGCCTGTGTATGATTGGTATAACAAGAAGTAATCGAAAGAGGAATACATGGGTATGGAAGTATGACCAAAGTGGCAGATATAGCGGAACGTGTGAAAAAGTTTAAGTGAACACACAGCGAGAAGAATAGATGGCATATGGACGCGAGAAATACTGAAATCATATCCGAGAGGATGTGAAAGAAAGCAAGGTAGACCGAGTGGGCAAATAATGAGCACTTTTGAAAGAATGAACATTGTTTTTAAATCGAACATTCCGCTATGCTTAAAAAAGAAGACATATGACCTCTGCGTACTACCAGTTATGACGCATGAGAAACGTGGATGTTAAATTCAAGAATGCTACGTAATATTTAATGCACACAGAGAAGCCTGTGTATGATTGGTATAACAAGAAGTAATCGAAAGAGGAATACATGGGTATGGAAGTATGACCAAAGTGGCAGATATAGCGGAACGTATTGAAAAGTTGAACTGGACACATAAAATACTGGACGCGAAAAATACACTGGACGCGAAAAATACTGGAATCTTATCTGAGAGGATGTGAAAGAAAGCAAGGTAGACTGAGTGGACGATGGGCTGATGAATTGAGTAGAATGTGTGGAGTCAACTGGATGCAGATGGCTCAAGAGGCCTTCATCCAGCAGTGGATGGTGAACGGCTGAAAATGATGATGATCATGTATGCATATCTTATTCTAACCCCAACTCTTCAGCCAAGAGAGCGTTTTGTAACCCAATGAAGAATGGGTCGCCATCTTGTGTGTAATATACATATACATACATACAAGTTGAGCGTTTAAAAACTTAGTCATAATACGAAATCTAGTATTATTTATACAATACAAATACATAATACCTATTTGACGATATTCCAACTAATCGTAACAAAACTTTAACTCAAGTTGTACTCAATTTAAAGTCTAGACATGGATCCGGGGAAAGGAGGTTGGGGGGGGGGGGTGGTTTGGGTGAAAGAAACAAACGCGTTCAGAGTTACCAAGTTTATTACGACGCTTAACTTTGAAATATTGTACATCTTTTGGACGTAACGACACGAAATGGCTGCCAATATTTCAGACGTGAAACGAGCGCTCGATTCGTCATTTCGTAATACTCGAAATTACTGATATTTATTGCGAGATTAAAGCGGCATAGCTTAGTTGTCGGTCGACGCGTGACATTTCGATGAAATTGACTTTCAGCCGCTGAAAATTCGGAAAATATTCAGAAAAAGTGTCTCTCATACACACTAAGACTACTTATAACTATAAGCTATTCCTTGTTTTCCAAAAAATTGATCAATACAAATAAAATCATATCATAGTATCATATCGTGAGATATGATGCAATTACCTACCCATATATACGTAGGTAGATACTTGGTGTTGTAAAGCGAGCACTGTGCCAAATGTACGATCTTCGCCATTGTGCTCCAGCAAGTGTTCTCGTTTTAACCGGAAATTGATCTGTGTCTAGTTTCCGATCCTTTGAGCTGGAGGAGACTAATCGAAGATGGCCTTTGTATCGATCTAATTGATGACCGACTTGAAATTGCAGGCATCAATCGCTCGAAGCATTGTGTTTGCACAATCCAACTGCACAATCCGTTCACCGTCGTCTTTTGTAATGCGATAATTGCACTTCACTTCTGAACATGCATACATCATATGTATATATGTATGTATGTATGTGTATATTAAAATTACAAAGAGTGCTGTTTACACGTAAACAATGCCGAACGACAGTGTGTGTGTGTGTGTAGAAATTGTGTATGAAAGTTTCTATTGTGTTTTGGTCGAATGCAACTGAGGATTTGTGCAGAAAACTCTCACAAATTATACTGAAGTGAATTTTTAACTCTTCGCCGTTTTCAAAACTTGAGAAATTTATTTAAATATTTTTTTTAAATTCAGTCAGGATTTAAACTTTTTAATTTTATATTATTATAATGTCCTAAAGTTTTCTTCAGCATTGACAATTCGACATTGTAGTTCTAATACTATTTTTATACTCTCATTTTAAAGTACCAAAGTAATATCATATATCAAATATGACTTTTATAAATGTAAATTTTCTTGCTATATTAAATAGCTAAAGTTACATAGATATAGAATAATATTTTAATGCAAATGTCTGTCTACATATCTTCTTTATTTCAGTTTGTTCTATATATACTTTCTATGTGTGTGCATTCGTATAGATATGTTTCTCTTTTGATCCCTTTCTCTGTTATTCTAGCCCTATGTTTTTGTTATTCTATCTATGTATATTATCCTGTATATTTGTGTATATATTATCCTTCTTTCCTGTTGTCCAATTTGTCTGTCTTTTCTGGCTCTATCTATATTTCTGTCTGTCTTACCTATCTTTATATGCGCGGTTGTTCCGGCCTTACTGGACAACCGTCTGTCCCCAACGAAAAGGTCAACAGACTATATTCGTTGAGGGGGGGGGGGGTGGCCTCATGTGAGGGTCTTGAGAAGAAAGGGTGTGGAGGTGTTTCTCTTCAAGGCGGATTATACATACATATGTATATACCTTTCTATATGCTTTTCTGAGTGTCTTTCTAACTGAATATGACTGTCTAACTGACAGTCTAACTGAATATGAATATGCGTGAAATATCTTTATATGCGTCTGTTGTTCTGTCTATCTTTCGGACCATCTTTCTTCTATCATTTACTTATGTCTATCTATATGTATTTTTGTCGTATCTGTCTATTTATCTTTATGCCTGCCTCCATATCTGTCTTTCTGTCTGTCTACATCTCCAAATTTCCGTTTCTTTATATTATTTCAGAATTTCTGTCCTATCTGAATGTTTTCAACTCTCTCTCCGTCTGTTTGAATCTTGATCCTACAGCACAAAAACTTTTTTTTTTATAATACTACAGGTCTTGTTAGTTAATTCAGTGGCGATAGAAAATTTTTCTTTCGAATGAATGCCTTACAATTTTTTGCCATTCTATACAAATGACAATGGCATATAATACACGTAGAACACAAATAATGCTCGAAAGAACAAACCCAATACTATGATCTATCACATATACTTTATGTATTGGTTTACACGGATAGATAGATAAATTCAGATCGCGAGGTTTGAACATCGTCGCTCGAAAATACATACATACATGTACATGTGGATTCGTTCAACCGGAAGTACATATGTCGGTAATATTTTTGTATTATAAATATACGTGTCTGTGTGTATTGAGAAATGTGTTCGATTATTCACGTGCATTCGATACGACGACAATGAAATATATTACGACACGTGTGTGTACATACATACATACATACATCGTCAGGGGATTTATCTGCAACGTTTCCGGTCGTGCAAAAAGAAAATTCGCAATGCACGGTGGTGTTGTCGAAAAAGTGATGCATCATCGAGATGATATGCCCACTAGGAGAATTGATTGATCGATACGCTTTGTAACGGCACAATTCCAAATCATCAATCTCACCTTAATTTTGCAGAAAAAAAATGTATTCATACATATGTATGTACATATGTACATACGTACCTACATATGAGTTGTTTTGAGACTTTTTGTGATTATTTTTAGATTGAGACCGATCAGCTGCCACCTGACCAGCTTTCTTATATATTAAAAATTATATAAAAAAAAAAATTATATATTGAAAAGTTCCATCAGGGGCGAATAATGCTTTTTTACGTACAACAGATATTTTTAAATTAAAATTGCATCTTGTAGCATTATTTTATTAAAGCATTGATAAGATGTTATATTTTCACTAGTGTAAGCCCGTTGAATATCAACGAATGTTTGTGCGGGTGAGTATATGTATGTGTATTTAATAGTTTTTATAGTTATTTTATATAATATTAGCTAATTAGCTAATTTAACTTGTGTACATCTATTACATATTTATAATAACTACATAAATCTATTACACATTATACACTATACTTATACATAACTACTATTTCTCACAGAGGTGTCTCCTCACACTTTTCAAGAATACATCTATGGTCTTAGAAGACTTGACGCACTCCGGTGTTGTTGCATAGATGGCGCGTTATAATACAACACGTAACAATTTAGCAAAGTTGCGAGCCTATTAAGATATTATATTGTCAAATCGTAGCAGGTTCGTCGTCGCCTCCGTTGAATGACAGTGTTAGCACGACTAATTCCAACATTGTGATCACCGGTTCAAATCCCACTCGCGCGCGACGTTCTGGTTTTTTAATCATTTACCTCAGCGAGCGTTATCGGCAGACAGACAGACAGGGGGATTTCGGCTATTATATATGTACTAGTGTAAGCCCGTTGAATATCAACGCCCGCTGAATTTTAAATTACGTAAAGCGCTTTTTTAATAGAGATCCCCACTAATTGATCGCACGGTTGTATGTAAGTGACAAAAAAAATAATAGTTTTTATAGCGCCGTCTATGTAGTCACGATCCCTTGTATAGGTAATGTTTAAAAAAAAAAAGGACTAAATTGACCAAGGGCGATAGCGAATAGCATTAGTGCGAGTTCTCTCGAGCCTGGGGTCCTGGGTTCAATCCCCCACTATTTCTGTTTTTTTAATAATTTTTCCTCAGCGAGCGTTATCAGCAGACAGACAGACAGACAGACGGATTTCGGCTATTATATATGTACATATATAATATACTAGTGTGAGCCTGTTGAATATCAACAGAGCGTTCTTATCACCCGCACTGAAAAATAATATTAAATTTAATAGTTTTTATAGTTGTTGCATGGATGGCGCGTTATAATACAACAACGTAACAATTTAGCAAAGTTGCGAGCCTATTTTTTATTATATTAATAGTCAAAATTGAAGCCAGCCCATTATTATCTGGTTTGGCTTACCACGTAAGCGCTCAGTGTTCCAAATCAGTGATACCGGGTTCAAATCCCACTCGCGCGACGTTCTGATTTTTTAATTATTTACATCGGCGAGCGTTATCAACAGACAGACACACAGACACGCACACACAGACTGACAGACAGACGGAATAGATATATATAATTTTCATATGTTGTTTTAGATTGCTAGCACTGTGAGTACTGTCTTTTTTTTGTTTTGTTGTTTTTGAGTGAATTTTGTAAAAGTTGCATGTGTGGCGAAAATATTCTGCATTTACATTGAACCCAAAGAAAAATTATTAACTTTTGAATTATTTCAATTATGCCAAGAGGATTATGTATTTAACTGTATTTATTGCAACGTTCTTAGTTTTGTAATTTGAAAGATATTCATGATTGAAATTGGTACTGAAATGCACTACTTCTTCAGTTTGCGTCAGTGGTGATTTATTTTCCTCAATTTATTGCTTTCAAAATAAGTTTTCGTGACGAGTTTTCAAAATAAGTGTTTTTAATTATAATAAAAATTATCCACTAAGCTGTGTAATTAAATTTTCATTCAAAATAAAATGTCAAAATGTTTGCGTATGTGACGTGGAACTCTCCATAGTTTTATAATGCAATTATTACAGATCGTTAAGTTTTCTCTCACATTTATACGAACAAACATGAAATTTGACATTAAAGTTTACAGTTTTTGGACATTTTCCAAAATCTTATCAATCCTGAATACTTTTCAGATCTTTCAGCGCGTAAAACGAACCTTTTTCGCTTTACGATATCTTTTACAGCGATGCCCATAACGCGCCTATCTAAATATTTATAAATTATATACAACGGATTATTATATATGGGTATTTTACTTGTTAACATTATTACGCGTACGTCGTTATCGGCACGGGCTTATATTACATTATATAATATAAATAAACTCTCGACGTTTTGTAAATATGTGCGCTGAGAGGCTTATGAGGATTTTTCGCGAAAATTGGAGGGATCAAAGGCGGTTTTTGTGTCCGGGACTTTTTAAAGCAAACTTGGGATTTCTGCGAAAAAACACGTGCATCTATTTACCTACCAGATGCCTCTCGGGAAAATGTAATTTCATTTCCGGGAAAAATCTGAAAAATGTAACGCGGCGAGTGGCGAAAATCGACTAGTCGATCCTGTCAATACACTTGTCTTTTAAACACAATAGATACATACATACTTTCTTAATGTTGTTTTTAAAGAATTAAATGAATCATTATTCAATTTTTCTATACGAATTTATATTTACTATAAAATTTAAATATGTATATATCAACTGGAGGTGCAAACCAGCTTTAAACCAAATCATAAAAATCAGATAATTAGTGCACCAGAACCAAAACCGAAACCGAACCACTTTGAAAATGAATGCTTAAACCAGTGTTCGGGAACCTTTTTTGAGCGCTAAAAGCCATATTAGGGAAAACCTTGCAAAGTTGATAAACTTGGGAGCCGCATCATATTATTTTATAATTATATATTCAAAATTAAATTAAATGTTACTCATTAATCATACAACTGTCTATACCAGTGGTTGGGAACCTTTGTCAAGCTTAGAGCCAAATCAGGGTAAAAATAAATTAAACGATACTCCTTTATGAAATGGATTGCTGTATGAAATAAGTTATCATTGTGATATTTCTTAACGTTCGATAGTTTATTACTAAAAAGTATTATCCGAAAAACGATCCTCAGTTATTTTATAGTCATGACGTTATGGAAATGGAGTTCATTTTTATCTTGTGTAAATTGTACGTCAATATTTTGTATAAGTGTAAGCCCGTTGAATATCAACGGAGCGGTTTCTCAGCACCCGTGCTGAAAAATAATATTAAGTGTAATAGTTTTTATATAGGTAGTTGTTGCATGTAATACAACAACGTAAGAATTTAGCAAAGTCGCGAACCTATTGATAATTAAAATTGTCAAATTGTAGCAGCAAGGTTTTCATACAAAGAGCCGCATGAGGCTCTGAAACCGCTGGGTTAAACCGAAACCAAATACACCATATATGTATATAAACACGTACATATATAGTAAAAAAATCAAAAACTGAATCATCATTGAAATGATGATGAATTTGCAACTTTGCTTTATTAAATTTTACTAATTTTACATCATGAAATTTTAAAATCAAGGTTTTGGTCCGGAAAATCTCGCTGAAAAGAAAATTGTCACCAGAACTTTGAAAATGATCACAATTTTTCAGGTGTTAAAAAAAATTACACCTGAACGTTAAGCTTTCATTTAAAGTAGATTTAATTTTGGTTTGGTTTATCTTTAAATTGGTTCAACCAAATTACAATAATTCACTAGCTTATTTTATTCAAAGCCGATTAGTATTTCTGAATTTTCCACTTGTTCAAATTGAGGCATCCACAATACTGTGCCTCAACCATAGATATAGAATACATACATAAATGCCCCTTATATTATACCTTCATACTTTCGGTCGATAAAAACCGTCGCAAGAGTAGGGATGAATGGACAGAACCCGAGACTCGAATAACAAAGAAGTGACATTTTTTTTTTTTTAACACTTCGACTCCCACAACTATGATTTTTATACCCGAGTGTCTTAGTTAGAGTCGGAACATTTTCAAAGCGTGATTGCATATCTAGATCAGCGGTTGCCAACCAGTGGTCCGCAAGAAAATTTTGCTGGTCCGCATTATATATATAATAGCCGAAATCCGTCTGTCTGTCTGTCTGCTGATAACGTTCGCTGAGGAAAAATTATTAAAAAACCACCAGAACGAGTGGGGGATCGAACCCACGACCGCAAGCTCGAGAGTCATCACGCTAACGCTTACTCTATCACCCTTGGTCGGTTTAGTCCTTTTAAATATATCGTGACTCGGCGTTACCTACAAAAGGGATCGTGATTCTGCTAATAATACATAGATGGCACTATAGAAACTATTTTTTTTTTTGCGTTTTGCTTTTTACAAAATCACTTACAAAATTATAATTATTATACATACATATATAATAATTAATAATTATAATATAAATAGTAAAGTAGAAAAAAAAGTTTTTTTTTGAGTGGGTATCGATAGGGTTCACTTAGTGGGGATTGCTATAATACATAGATGGTGATATAAAAACTATTTTTTTTTTTGTTTTTCGATCAATTACTGGGGATCTCTATTAAAAAAGCGCTTTACGATATATAAAATTCAGCGGGCGTTGATATTCAACGGGCTTACACTAGTTTTTCATAATCATCATCATATTCAGCCGCTCACCATCCACTGCTGGATATAGGCCTCTTCAATCCTCTTCCATTCCTGTCTGTCTTGAGCAATCTGCATCCACTTGACTCCACCCATTCTTCACACAATTCATCAGCCCATCGTCCACTCGGTCTACCTTGCTTTCTTTCACATCCTCTCGGATACCATTCCAGTATTTCTCACCTCCATCTGCCATCCATTCTTCTCGCCATGTGTCCACTTCAACTTTTTCCACTGCCACTTTGGTCATACTTCTTACCCATGTATTCCTCTTAGGATCTCTTCTTGTTATAACAAGCATATGTACATCTTTCAATGCTTCCCTGTGTGAACTGGATCTTACGTAGCATTCTTGAATTAAGCATCCAAGTTTCACATCCATACGTCATAACTGGCACTTTTCATAACGAATAATGAACATATCGTTTATTTATTATAATTTTTCTATCATTATAAGGTGATATCCAACTTTTTGCAAATAGCTTGGAGTGCAACTACAAGTGTAATTACCATTTCATATTTACAATGTTATTTTTATGGAAAAAATCATGGTAGCGGTAGGTGAGATCTGAAAGGTTGGCGACCGCCGATCTACATAGACTATTCTACATCTATGGCCCCGACACTTTAAACTTTAAACAATAAGACAACAAAAAAGCGATATCTGTTTCGAGCACATCGTTCGGAACGTGTGGCCGGGTATTTGTTTATATCTGAGAGAGAGATAAGAGGGAAACGATCCGGTTTAATGTCGGTTTTTATCCGGAAGTGTGTTCGCGATATTAAGTGCTCTCTCACACTCGATCCGATCGTATCTCGCTAAACGCTCCGCGGGCACTATCGGAAATGAAATCTAGATTGTTTATTCCAACGTCAGTCCTTTTCCCCACATCCCCGTGTATCCCTGGTGTCCCGGTGGGATTCCAGGATCCCAGGATTTTCCCAGGAGCGGGGCACGTCGTTAACGGGAATATTCGCCCGCGGGATTAACGGCTCGATATGACCGGATATTGTAGGACGTGATGGACGTATAAAAAATTCACAATAACCCCGAATTTGGTCATGTCCACTAATGAGATTGTATCTTGTATTATTTATAAAGGTTCGTACACATATATATTACAGGCAAAGTGTGAAATGACCAAAATGATCAGGCAAGGTGCAAAATGTACCACGCGTCGTATGTAATGTAACATAATGTTTTTAACCATTAGTGAACATGTCAAAGCCAGAGATCGATGAGACACATTTGCGATATTTTATGCTGTTTTTATTCGACAAAGGATTGAAACCAAATGGAGCTACCCAGAGCATCTGCGATACTTATGGAGACGTATTGAATATTCGAAAAAATTGTGACAGGGAATTGAAGGATAAACCTTAAATTCCTTGATGAAATCCGATCCTCGTAAAACGATAAAGGAATTATCACAAGACATCGGCTGTCCGTGGTCGACAGTAAAAGATCATTTGAAAAGATTCGGGAAAAAAAAAATAGACGAGGAATTTGGGTCCCTCATGAAAAGACACATTCTACAGCAGGGGTTCTTAACCCTGCGCCCACGGGCGCATGTGCGCCCGCGGAGCTATTTTCATGCGCCCGCTAACTAACGAAAAAATCTAAATTTAATCTTGATAGTATTTTTTAAGAATATTGTTTATTGAAATCGAATCAGGTTTTGGTTCCACATATTTTTTTATTTTTATTTATCTTTATTTTCCACCATTAAAACAATAAAATCAAAAACCAGATCTCGACTTCTCTTCTCGACAATACCAACCTCGATGATTGGATTATCATCTTACACTCCCAACTTTGAGAAATTAGTAAGTGAAATGCAATATCAAAGATCGCACTAATTGTGCATTGTTATTTTGAATATATTTTTTTACTCTTTATTTTGTACATGTTATCTTTTATATGTATGTATGTATGTATGTACATAACTGTATGGGCTTTTTATGCTTCTTTTGTGAATGCCCTCACAGGCGTATAAATGTAAATAAATATAATTATAATACATGTATAATCTACCTATTTATAATAATTTAGTAATAATATAATAAATGTAACACATAATACTTAAATCATGTTTTTTTTAAAATCTGGCGTTCGCCCGCGACTATTATCCTAAATCTCAAATGCGCCCGCTACCGTAAAAGGTTAAGAACCCCTGTTCTACAGCATGATAATGCAAGACCAAACGCAGCGAGGATCACACAGGACAAAATAAGAGAGCTGGATTTAGAAGTTTTGCAACATCCACCATATTCACCTGATATTGCACCTTCGGACCAATCAAGTTCACTTGTTCAAGTTATTGGAACATTCGCTTCGAGATAAAAAATTTACTTATTTTACGAAAGAGGTATTGAAAAACTGCCTATTCTGTGAAGGAAGATTATAGCTAATGATGGAAAATATTTAACGGAATAATATTGTATAATTTTTCTTAAAATAAATTTTTCCTCGTATTAAAAAACAATGATATTTCTTTTCGCTTTACCTATGTATGAGCAACTAAAATTTGACATACATATGTAGACTACATGAAAAATTTTATTGAATTTGTTCATTAGGATCAGTTGCTATATTATAGTGAATATACATACATACATATGCATGTATGTACATTTACATATGTATATTATAGTAAAGGCTAATCGTTTCCACTGATTTTTTTGACTAAACTTCACTACATTTTTAATCAAAAAATAAAGGTAAAGGCTAGCTAAAAATACAGTTAACCTTACATACAGCGATTTGATCTCACGAATGGGAATCCCTACTACATACTAGTCCTAAGATGCGCTATAACTAGAGTTTCTAAACTATTTGACTTCGTCAACTATCCGCATATCAAACAGGACAACTTAAACTATCCGGATACTCGAATATGTTAGGATAGTTTCACAAATAAGAAAAGAGTGTGAAAAATTAATTTTGAATAATTAAAATATATAGGAATCACATAGCTAATTCATCATAATATAAGAAATTTATTTTAATTTCAAAAATACATATCTTAAAAATAATAATGAATTAAATGTTTCATAATTTAACTTAGTTTATAAATCTGGTACCGGACAATTTCCCACACTTAAAAATAAATAATATTTGCACTTTTATTCTTATCTTCCATCCTTAACAGTGACCAACTACTTTGAAAAGTATTTTGAAAATCGCTAATAAGTGTTTCATCATTTTCAGTCGTTCACCATCCACTGCTGGATGAAGGCCTCTCCAATCCTCTTCCATTCCTGTCTGTCTTAGGTCATCTGCATCCAGTTGACTCCACACATTCTTCTCAATTCATCAGCCCATCGTCCACTCGGTCTACCGACAAATACATATAAAGAATGTTAAAAAATATTGATTAAAATACAAATAAACTTAAATTGTATGTAGAAAATTTTGAAAGGCACTAATTGTATTTCATATGAGAATCTTGTTCAAAAATTGAGAGCCACTAATTTTTTGAAATATATATTAAATATTCTTCAATCAATAGAAGTTATACTACATACATATGTATGCATTTTCAATTTCTCTTTATTTTTACTAATCAAATTCATTGAAATGTAAAATTTGAATCTTACAAATTTAAATTTCACTACCGCACCTCGACACAAAGATGAAGCTTTGAGCTACGAAAAAAAAGCGAGAAAATGTTTTAAAAATTTAATTGACAATTTACATTTAAAGACGAATTAAACAACAGCGCACATTAATTACCTTTCGTTATAAAAAGAACAAATTAAAACGAGGAATATTTTCTTTTATTATCGCCGACGAGACCTTTTTATAATTTATTTCCTTTTATACACACTTCCTTTTGAAGTCGCTCGAATTCAAACAAAAAAAAAAAAAAACACCACCTATTTTTATACACGAATCTATGGCGATTATTATTATCATATCCTTGAGAAACACTGTGCCACACATGAGTACATACATACATATTTGTACATATGTATGTATATAGCGGTGTCCCAATTAGCGTTAACGACCAATGAAGGGTTTTGATTGCGAATATTTCGGATAACGACATTGGACGGGTATAATACACACATACACACACACACACGTACACGTACACCTATACAGGCACATTCTCATCCCTCTTTTGTAAAATCCAGTAAATGACAGCTCAAAGGACGCAATATCCAATGGCGCAAATTGCATTCCCGTATCGTATATCGCGAATCGCACGAAGCGGGGTCGAAACCACCCCACGGAGAGTTCGAGGAGACGAGACCATTAGTTGTTGTTCTTCTCGCATTTCGCGATGCATTTTTGTGTCTAGTATGAGTTTCGGTACACAATAGAGACCGGGCCATAATGCCCTATTGTGCCATCGAAGGAAACTTCCTAAGCTTTTGTGTTTCGCGGCTCATTTGGGGCGGAAAATTCCTCCCCACCCCTCTCCCCCCCGTCCCATTTGGACATTTTCCGACTGTTAATTTCGCAAAAAAAATGTATATAATAGGGACTATTATGTGCCGCGAGCAGACTCTGCAAACTGTTGTGCAACAAAGTGTGGCATAGAAAAGTTAAAAAAAAAAATGAACGAAAACTAGTCAGCGTTCGCTTAAAGAACGCGGAAAAATCGTGAAAGTAATGAATTTTTTCGTATAACAACACGCTAGAAAATCAAATTTTTTTTAAGTATACATCTTCAACTTAGAATCAACTATTATATCCTACTAGTTGTAAGCCCGTTGAATATCAACGGAGCGCTCTCATCACCCGTACTGGAAAATTATATATAAAATTTAATAGTTTAATGGCGCGTTATAATACAACGAATCCCAATATATGTATAATCGAATCCCAACTCAACCCCAAAAAAAATTTTTTTTCTACTTTAATAGGTATGTAGTTAAAGCAGTGAAGGTCGTTTGTATAGGTAATGTTTAAAAAAAAAAAGGAGCCTTTTAGCAATAGGCCGTGGCTGGTGCGCTAGCGTTCATAACTACCGACCTGTCGTCCCGAGTTCTAACCCCACTCATTCTGATATTTTAATTTTTTTTCCTCATTTCCTATTTATTTTAACTATAGGTAATGTTTAAAAAAAAAAGGACAAAATCGAAAACGGGCAATAGCGAATAGCATCAGTGCGAGTAACTCGAGCCTGGGTTCATGGTCATGGGTTCTATCCCCACTCGTTCTGCCAAGTTTTTTCCCAATTTTTCCTCAGCGAGCGTTATCAGCAGACAGACAGACGGATTTCGGCTATTATATATATAATATCTTTATACGAAAATGATCCAACATTCCGCTATGCTTAAAAAATAAGGCATACGACCAATGCGTACTGCCGGTTATGACGTATGGATGTGAAACGTGGATGCTAAATTCAAGAATGTTACGCAAGATCCAGTGAAGCATTGAAAGATGTATGCACGGTATAACGAGAAGAGATCGTAAGAGGAATACATGGGTAAGAAGCATGACCAACGTGGTAGATATGGCAGAACGTATGAAAAAGTTGAAGTGGACACATAGCGAGAAGAATGAATGGCAGATGGACGCGAGAAATACTGTAATGTTATCCGAGAGGATGTGAAAGAAAGCAAGGTAGACCGAGTGGATGATGGGCTGATGAATTGAAAAGAATCTGTGGAGTAAACTGGATGCAGATTGCTCAATACAGACAGGAATGGAAGTGGATTGGATAGGTGTGGATGAGTATTGACTATATTTAAGTATTAATACATGTATGAAGCTGCTGTCAAGATTTGAATATATATTTAACTAGCAATGTATTAAATCCAGTGTAAAAAGTGTCCATTCAATACAATATCTTTTTACATCCATTCGGTGATCATTACTGTATATAAAAGCGAAAAATGTGAATTTCCGCCATGTTGATCTACAGCGCGCCATACACGATCATCATATCTGAAGCTGCCAACACGTTTTATAGCCAAATATACGCATAACGGGCTATAATACCAGTTAGTCTTAACTACCTGCTTGTGCTCGCAAACAATCCAGTGACCAAAAATTTAACTAAAAATATTTTAATTTTTATGCTACCAACATTTGAGCGTTCGTATTGAAAAAAATACGGTCCACTAAGTCAAAATCTATTACGTTTTAGAAGTGTCCCTGATATTCTAGCTCACCTTTCTGCGTACCCTCGTCCAGTTTAATACGATCTGATGGACACCCTACTCCCGTTTCTCGTACGATGAGACTCGCCCACTACCTTTTCCCTATTATAGTCTTGAATGCCCACAATATACTACACGTTTCGTATGAAGGAGCATTTAATACAGATACACAAAATGGAAATTAAACTTCTGTTATAGTAAATTGACTTTTTTTTTCTTTGACATAAACCCTTTTTAAAATATGTACATAAGTAAAACTTTCTGGAAAATCTTTTTTTTATATGTAAATGGCATATAAACTTTACAATGTTAATTTGTAACAAACGCTTTGTAAAACTTGTTAGGATAAAGTTTGACTACGTTTGACAAAAAAAGTTTGACTATTAAACAAATATATATTTTTAATATGCAAAATCTTTAACATTAGTCCACTTTTGCTTTCAATGATTAGAACACACGTAATTTTTAATTCCAAAGGGCATATAATGAATCGAACATATCAGATATTGGTTATGACCCAATATCCTCTATCGAATGGGGGTAAAATGAGTCGGAAATCGGAAAAAGACTTCTTCTTCCCCCTTCCTCATCCCCTTCGCCTCTCCATTAAGCATTAGAGGGATTATTTAGTTTTTTTTTATATATAAGTATATATGTACTATGTATAAAGCGCCCTTCAAAGGCAATGCTTTGATCAATAATAAAAAAAAAAAACGAATTTCGACCGAGCAAAGCGCTCTATTATACACATATTATTATACAATGTTTTATATGAGAAACATTTCTATGTATTTATATAGGATTTTTTCGGGTTTGTTTACGTTTCTATACGCTTCTCAAACATTCGAAATCCTGAATAGACGATTGGATATAAATAAAAAAAACTGCCTATGTATTATATGTATGTATACATACATACATATATGGATAAGGTAAGAATAACTGAATTACTATGTGGAATCATCAATCAAATTGCCGAAACTTTACTGGCAATAATATTTATTAACAATTTTTAATCGATATTGGGGAGTTCCACACGATATATACCATTCGATTTATATTAATTGTACCAAAAGGATTTTGCATATAAACGTTTTTTTTTTTATTTGCCATTCAAATTGGTACTGAAATGACATATAACTGCCCTATATACCTATTATTATATAAGCCGAAATCCGTCTGTCTGTCTGTCTGTCTGCTGATAACGGTCGCTGAGGAAAAATTGGGGAAAAACTTGGCAGCACGAGTGGGGTTCGAACCCACGACCGCAGGCTCGGGAAGAGCGTCGTTAGACCAATCTGCTAAAGCCAGTTGTCGGTTGGATCCTTTTTTTTTTAAACATATCGTAACTCGGATTTACCTACAAAATGGATCGTGATTCCGCTAATAATATATAGATGACACTATAGAAACTATTTTTTTTTTTTTGTTTTTTGATTTTTACAAAATCACTTACAAAATTACAATTATTATATATATAATAGATATTATATAAATAGTAAAGTAAAAAAAAAATATTTTTTTGAGTGAGTATCGATAGCATTCAATTAGTGGGGATTGCTATAATACATGGATGGCGCGATAAAAACATTTTTTTTTTTTTTTTTTTCGATCAATTAGTGGGGATCTCTATTAAAAAAGCGCTTTACGATATTTAAAATTCAGCGGGCGTTGATATTCAACGGGCTTACACTAGTATATATATATAATAGCCCTATTCCATGTGTCTGTGTGTCTGTATGCTGATAACGCTTGCAGAGTTAATAATTAAAAAACCAGAACGACGCGCGAGTGGGATTTGAACCCGAGATCACCGGTTCGCGACAGTGAGCGCTTACGCTGTGATCCAAACGGAGGTGATGACGGGCCTGCTGCAATTGTTACGTTGTTGTATTATAACAACTATAAAAACTATTAAATTTAATATTAATTTTCGGTGCGGGTGATGAGAAAGCGCTCCGTTGATATTCAACGGGCTTACACTAGTTACATATAAACTGTGGTTCAATTTTTATTAAGAAAATTTCAATTTTAAGGTAAATTTAGAGTTGTTTTAATATACATTCTTACAGTTAGAAACCCCCGGTGGATTTTCAATAGTTTCCGCCGATTGTTTTAATCGAGCTCTCGGGAGCGCCACGACGTGTGACGTTCGCTCTGCTCGCTGCGCACTAATTAAAACAATTTTCGATATAGCGAACGACGCTTCGGTAATTTATTGCCGAACTTCAGTCGTTACACAGTATATTATATTATTATTGTTATATAATATTTAGTTATTTATGCAGAGTGGGGGAAAACGGGAATAACGTCGACCGCAAAATATTTCGCGAATAAATCATGCCACACTGTGACGCGCTGGTTGAGAGCGACTGGCAAATTTTCAGTCGACAAACGGTAGATAACGAAACCAAAAAAAACTATATATTGGAAGCGCATTGTGTGACCGGTGCATTTTGTGTGCATTTTTCGATAACGATCCCCAGTGACGTTGGTACGTGCTAGCTCTGCAGTAATATCAACGTGTGGCAAACACGCAACTTTCAATAGAAAATTATACGTATATGTATGGGTGAAATAAACTAGTTGTTGAATCGTACAGTTATTTCTGAAATCCATTAACGTTGCTACGAAGCTTAAGAAAAAAGGCAAAATTAGCAACTGGTGGTACTTTTAACTTAATTTTTCACTCATATAGAACCACACATTTGCACCATGGAAGTTTTCAAACATTTTGATATCAAAAATTTATTAAAAAAAAAGACAGTTACAGTTTGAGAACCATTGAAAAAATAGCACTTCAAATCTATAGTATGTAATATACAATTAAGTTTATTTGAAATTGAATTTAAAATTTATATATGTAAATTATTAACTTTCAATCTTGAAATACTTCTGAAAAATTGAAAAATCAAACTAAAAAGATGTCTAATTTGGGCATCTTCGGTATAAAAGTCAAAGTGGCTGCCATAGCTCGTGAATTAATTATTTAATAGTAGTTATATATTATATAGATATATAGTACAGTAGACTCCCGTATAACGCGAGTTCCTACAACGCGATTTCCTACAACGCGCTCAACTTATTGGGGCGACTTTTTTTTATATAACTCGATTCTCGTACAACGCGTTATTGCGTGACCACATAAGTGTCAAGACTACATAGTATGTACAAAAAGTGTTTCTGGGTTTGGTTTAACATAAATTATACATAACTAATGAATTTTTTAAATTATTTTTATTTATTTTATTGGATTTATGTGAAATAAAAAAGTCACTAATATTTATTTTTTTCTAAATAAATTTTATACAACGCGATTTCATACAACGCGTAACATATGTATTAACCGCGTTATACGGGAGTCTACTGTATATATATATGTATAGTATAGTATAGTATATATAGTAATTATATAGTAGTTCTCAATAATAATTGACATTGGAAAAATTAATGGTTCTCAAAAAATTTCGCGCTTATTTAATTATATCTATGTATAGTTAAATAGCGAAATAGTTTTTGCGCTACTCATAGATGATAATAAATTGGTTCGAATAAGCTGACGACTCCAAAAAGGCACACATATAATATAAGTGTGTGCGCAAAAGTATTAATAAAATATGCCGAGGGACGTGTACGTGTTGTCGTCTCTATTATGCGGCGTATAATAGATTGCCCTTTATGTGTTCAACGAAAAAGGACTCGTAATGAGCCTTTTCAACTTTCGTACCCCCCACTCATCCCTATAATGCGGTAGAAACTCAACGCGTGATTCGTAATATAGACGTATTCGTTACTATGGGGCCATTCCACGCGAAAGCACTCGATTATTTTTTTCATTAAAATTTTTGTTTTAATTTGTGTCCGTAGCATATAATTTTATTAAAGTACTAGCTGACCCGGCATGCGTTGCAATGCCCGATCCCGTTCCCGTTCCCGTTCCAGATACCGATCCCGTTCCCGATCCCGTTCCCGTTCCCAATCCCGTTCCCGATCCCGATCCCGTTCCTAGTACGTTATCTGACGCGTGAGCAGACCCGTTCCCGATCCTGTTCCCGTTCCCGTTCCAGATCCCGTTCCCGTTGCCGATCCGGGTCCTGATCCCATTCCCGTTCCCGTTCCTAGTACGTTATCTGACGCATGAGCAGGCTCGTTCCCGTTTTTCCCCGATTTTTTTTCACATGAACCATCCCCGGCATGATCACAAATAAGTCCTGAAAGTTTCATCGCGATCGGTTGAGTGGTTTAGGAGCCTATAAGAGACAAACAAACATACAGACAGACAGACAGACAGACAGACACTGATTTATATATACATACATATATAGATTATCTATAGTGTTTTATACATATAGTACTAGCTGACCCGGCATGCGTTGCAATGCCCGATCCCGTTACCGTTCCTAGTACGTTTTCTGACGCGTGAGCAGGCCCGTTCCCGTTCCAGATCCCGTTCCCGTTCCCGTTCCGGTTCCCGGTGCCGTTACCGTTCCCGTTTCTAGTACGTTATCTGACGCGTGACCAGGCCTATTCCCGATCCCATTCCCGTTTGCATTCCAGATCCCGTTCCCGTTCCCAATCCCGGTCCCGATCCCGTTCCCGTTTCCGTTCCTAGTACGTTATCTGACGCGTGAGCAGGCCCGTTCCCGTTCCGTTTTTTCCCGATTTTTTTTCACCATCCCCGGCATGATCACAATAAGTCCTGAAAGTTTCATCGCGATCGGTTGAGTGGTTTAGGAGCCTGTAAGAGACAAACAGACAGACAAACATTCATTTTTATATATATAGATTTTCATATAGAAACAACTTTTGTTTTTTTAAATTAGTTACATTAAAAATACTCTTATTAGTACTCTTATTAGTCTCTTAGTAGTAATACAGTCTTATTGAAAAGTTTTTTTTTAAATGAAATTCTGTCAATTTCTCAAAGCCTCGAAAGTTAAATTTGATCAAATTTTGTGAACACGGAAAACTGCACTGTTTTCATGGATAGGTATGTATATTTGTATATTTTAGGTATACCAAAATGTCAGACAAGGCGCCAAAACAAACTCAACTGTTGGGCAAACAGTCGAGCGTCGCAAGTTGGCGCCGGTGTGTAAAACTTTCCCTAATTTATTCCCGGAATAGGGCACAACGCGAACCTTCGGGTAATAAATCATTTCCATTTCTGATTCGGCCTCAGGAAATTTTTTCTGAAGAAGGGGTGGGAGTAAAGGGGGAGGATTCGAGAACGAAAAACGGAAGATGGAAATTGGAATAGGGTTGGGGGCTGCGAATTTTCAACGAGTCAATTAAGAAAAGCACGAAAGCTCGAAACCGGATAACAACGGTTATGTATGAATGTGTAGGTGTAAACAAAAAGGTATGAGGAAAAATCGCTACGTTTTTGATAAGCTAAGTTCAATTTTGCTACAAATAGTTGTACTATTGTAATTACTAGAGAGCGGCGATGATAAATATTGAGAACCACTGAAATGAAATCGGTAGTTTTCTTGTATAATCAGTTCAATTTATACTCCAAGCTAGTTTTACTATGCAAAACTATTAATTTACCTAATTTTAATCGATTTAAACTGTGAATTAGTTCATAAAATTTAATCATTTAAAATTTTTGAGTACCACATTTTTATTTAATCAAAATTGGATATGTTAAAGTCCCTCACTTACCCTAACTAACGATATAAGTCGATATCATATCTAACTAACGATATACTTGGCATTGGTGCGACGATAGAGGGCGTTAGTGGCAGACGCCATGCGTCAAATTATTCGCTCGCGTTAGTGAGGGCCTTAAAATAAGTTTTTGACGTGCGTAATATATTTACATATGTAACTTAACACTATATTAAATAATTTAAACCAAATGTTCATCGATTGTATTGATTTATTCGGTGGTTCTCAATATTTTTTACTGCTTTTAATTGCACAAATTAAATTTAACTTGTGAAATGTTTAAAATTTACAGTAAATCAATATTTTACAATTTTAATGAAACTGTGATAGTAAAAGTGAACTGAAAGATCGGGGGTTGTTCTGATTTGAATTTTAAAGTGAAAGTTGCAAGCAAGCTGACCTCAGCATTTGTTTGAAAATCCCTTAAGAGGATTATTTCTGTTGAACGTTTACTTGCACTCAAAAGAAAATGGAAAATTCTAGTGTAATAAAGAAAATGCATTTTTTTTAATAAATAAAGTAGTGTACGTAATATTGAATTTTCCGATAGAAATATATTCAGATACAATTTATATAAACGTCGAGCAGTATCATGCATGTAAATAAGCTTTCGAAACTACGAACACAACAATTAATACGAATACTCGTGTCGGTTTATAACTTTTCCGGAAAATAACGCTCGGAAACCGTTGAAATATTTTATGGACAAAACCTAACGTAAGTATGTACATAGATAGTGTACGGAAATTTGCGGTTTTTCCGCGGCCCGAAATGCATGCAAATTATATGCATTTTGTGTATTTGGTTTCATTAAGCCATTCGACTGTAAAATACACAGACACGACGGCCAAACTCGGAAAATTCATGAAAAAACAAAAATCGTATTTGTAAAAGTGTATATAAATACATATAATATCCCAAATCCGGCCGTCTGTCTGTCCATCTGTCTGTCTGTCCATCTGTCTGTCTATCTGCTGATAACGCTTGCCTCGGTAAATTATTAAAAGACACGAACCGTCCGCATGCGAGTGGGATTTGAACCCGAGATCACCAGTTCGAAAGAGTGAGCGCTTACGCTATCATCCAAACTAGATAATGACGAGCCTGCTACAATTTGACAATATTAATCCTCAATAGGTTTGCAACTTTCCTAAATTGTTACGTGTTGTATTATAAAGCGCCATCTATGTATACAACAACTATAAAAACTATTAAATACACATATTATTTTTCAGTACGGGTGATGAGAACGCTCCGTTGATATTCAACGGGCTTACACTAGTGTATATATAATAGCCCAATTCCGTCTGTCTGTCTGTCCGTCTGCTGATAGTGCTCACCTCCTTGAAGGAAAAGCACGAACTTCAGCCAACTCCGGTGACGGAATGCCTCCTATAAATTGAAAATAATAATCCTCAGTAGGTTCACAACTTTGCTAAATTGCTACGTAATCAATTACGTCATACACGGATATGTCCTATACAGCCTTGCGTAAAGAGATCTGAGAATCATTTTCTGCACCCTTTCCAATATACTATAAATGGTAGCGCAAAGGTCTGTGTTTCTGGCTGGCTTTCTGGGTAGCCGCGGAACGCTCGCATACACACATACACTCACAGTACGGGTAGCGCGAGGCACTTGCATTTTTCAACTACCTACTATATTTTTGTTACATATTGAACTACTAAATACACTATAGATATATACATAAATTTATAACCACCCGATCACAACGGGCCCGATGTCAACGGGCAGTGACTAGTTTTTATATATTTAACTATTGAACTTTGAAAAAAGCTGTTGATTTTGAACATGGAATAAAATTTTTCAATTACGTAAATCCAAAGAATTTCTTTGACTTATAGAGTTAAACAAAAGTGATTCAAAATGAAATGCATATTTTTTAAGTACTTTCGAGATAATTATTTAAAATTAGTTTATTTTTGTAAAGTTATACATACATACATATATTGAATAAAAAAAATCAAAATAAGCCGTCAATTTTATAAATGTGATGTCATATTTCAGAAAAACAGATTTAATAATAACCTTACAGTTGAATTATCGAACATGAATTCCGAATCAAGTTGAGGATAGGGAGGAATAGGCTAGCGACTTTGCTAAATTGTTACGTTGTTGTATTATAACGCGCCATCTATGCAACAACTATAAAAACTATTAAATACACATACATATACTCACCCACACAAACATCCGTTGATATTCAACTGGTTTATTATATATTATGTAGATAAATATCGTATTTAAATACAAGCACTCGCCATAAATACGGTGAAATACATATGTGGTTTGTTTCTAAAGGGGCTAATGTCAAATTTTGAACGAATCCAGCAATTTACACGTACATACTTTCGAGCACTACTTATCCAACAACTTTATTCGAAAATATTAATTAACATATTCAAACACACACCGTGAAAACTTACTATACACAAACCGAGAGAGAGAGAGAGGAGTCGGTTTGCTTGAAATAACCATAACTTAACTGGAAACTTTGATACGCAACGCTACTGCGTGTTCCAAGTACTCGTAAGTTTAACTCGTCACAATTCGCAAATGGTCGGGAGAAAAACATCGAATCTTTTAAGCTTTAGATTTATTTTATTATAAGGCAAAAGTAGGGAAAAGCGAAGCGTTTTCCGCGTGTGACGACTAACGAGCCAAACGTTCAGGACACGAGATGGGAGGTCCTTTGGCACTTTTTATTATGTTTGTGACACCTCGTCGTGGAATTTTCCACGTTTGGAATTTACCGCAAAGTCGAGTCGAGCTGCTTCCGGTTCAAACGAATGTCGTCGACGTGGGAAAAGTCGTATGCGAGTGTATGTGTGTGTGCCATTTATGAACTTTCCAATTCAATTTCCACATTAATACACTGTTAAGATGGTTATATTCCACATGGAAAAACATATGTGGATATTTTGACATTAGTCTATTTAGAATCAAGCCTCGGAGAACAGATATATATGTATATACATACATATATGTATGTATATCTATATCTATATATATAAAAATGACTGTCTGTTTGTCTGTCTGTCTCTTATAGGCTCCTGAACCACTCAACCGATCGCGATGAAACTTTCAGGACTTATTGTGATCATGCCGGGGATGGTGAAAAAAAATCGGGAAAAAACGGAACGGGAACGGGAACGGCCTGCTCACGCGTCAGATAACGTACTAGGAACGGGAACGGGATCGGGATCGGTACCGGGATCGGGAACGGGATCTGGAACGGGAACGGGAACGGGCCTGTTCACGCGTCAGAAAACGTACTAGGAACGGGAACGGGATTGGGAACGGGAACGGGATCGAGAACGGGAACGGGCCTGCTCACGCGTCAGAAAACGTACTAGGAACGGGAACGGGAACGGGATCGGGCATAGCAACGCATGCCGGGTCAGCTAGTATGTATATAAAAATCAATGTCTGTCTGTCTGTCTGTTTGTCTCTTATAGGCTCCTAAACCACTGAACCGATCGCGATGAAACTTTCAGGACTTATTGTGATCATGCCGGGGATGGTTACTGTGAAAAAAAAATCGGGAAAAAACGGGAACGGGAACAGGCCTACTCACGCGTCAGATAACGAACTAGGAACGGGAACGGATCGGGATCGGTACCGGGATCTGGAACGGGAACGGGAACGGGATCGGGAATTGCAACGCATGCCGGGTTAGCTAGTACACTTATAAATCTATCTTCACTTTTCTGATGTGTTTCTCACATCAAAATGATTATTGGATCTGTAATCTGTGAAGATTTTTTAAAACTGTTGCTATCATTTTAAACTGTCAGTTTCTTATCTCAACGCATTTACTAGGATAAGTCAAAATATACGAACTTAATAAAATTATGTATGTACATAAGTTTAAAAGAGACAATTGTGACTAAGAACATAATTAGATATGTAAGTAAAAACGTCTGTCTGGTATACCAGTGGTCGGGGACCTTTTTCAAGCTAAGAGCCAAATCAGGGAAAACCTTTCAAAATTTGCAAGTTATAGAGCCGCAACATATGTATGTATGTATGTATGTATGTACTATTTTCGGATTACATATTCAAAATTAAATTAAACGTTACTCTTTTATGAAATGAATTGCTATAAGAAATAAGTTATGTTAGTGATATTTCGTAATGTTAGACAGTTTATTACTAAACGGTATTTTATCTGAAAGCTTTTTATAGCCATGAAGTTGTAAAAATCGGATAAATTTTAATTTTGTTTAAATTGTGTCAAAGAATTGTGTTTCACGCAAAACGTTGGATGACAGCGATAGCCGCAGGTTTTCATATAAAGAGCCGCATGCGGCTCCGCAGCCACCGGTTCCCGACCACTGGTCAATACGCCACGGATATTGGACACACTTCTTTTTTCATGTTATAAGCCACAGCCACCAGTATTGTTAACCTAGATTAATAGATAGACTTCAACGGGCAATACACTAGTATATGGCAATATAAAGAACTTGTTCAACTTCTGAAAGAGGCGTACTTCACTATACGACAAACATTTAACCGAAGTGAAGTAACTAGGGAAATATACTCTTCAGTGGTAAAACCACTGCCTCCTGAATGGGAGAAAGTGAGAGAATGGACTAAGATTTGGTAGGTAAAGGGGATTTTTTTGGTTTGTGTCAAATTTTGTTGAACCGTTTCACAACTCAATTAGATAAATTGGCAAATTCTAACAGAAAACTATTATATTATATTATAGGAGAAATTCTATCTGGATTTGGTAATATTAAGATCAGTGGTTAGGAACCGGCGGCTACGGAGCCGCACGCGGCTCTTTGTATGTAAACCTGCGGCTCTCTCCGTCATCCAACGTTTTGAGTGAAATACAAAATGTTGATACACAAATTTACACAAGATCAAAATTAATCCCATTTCCACAACGTCGTGGAAATAAAATGCTTTACGGTCGTTTTTCAGATTAAACTTGTTATAAAGTTTATCGATCGAATATACATATACATTAGAGCAGTGGTCGGGAACTGGCGGCTTCGGAGCCGAATGCGGCTCTTTATGTATATGTACTTTTTGCGTGAAACACAATTTATACAAAATCAAAATTAATCCTATTTCCATAACTTAATGCCTATAAAAAGCTTTAAGATCGTTTGTCAAATTAAAGTTTGTAATATTTTTTAGTAATAAACCGTGGAACGTTGAGAAATATCACTAGAATAACTTATTTCTTACATTTCATTAATGACTAATGAGTAACATTTAATTTAATTTTGAATATTATATATATAATAGCCGAAATCTGTCTGTCTGTCTGTCTGCTGATAACGCTCGCCTCGGTAAAGGCTGAAATAAACACGAACGTCGTGAGTGGGATTTGAACCCGTGATGATCACTAGGTTGGGTGAGTTAGCGTTAACGCGTTCACCCAACACCGGTGATGGGAAGCCTCTTATAATTTCAAAATATTAATCCTTAGTAGGATCGCGACTTTGCTAAATTGTAACGTAATCAATTACGCCAAACACGTCCATTGATATTCAACGGGCTTACACTATCATATATATAATAGCCCTATTCCGTCTGTCTGTCTGCTGATAACGCTCGCCGATGTAAATAATTAAAAAACCAGAACGTCTCGCGAGTGGGATTTTAATCCGGTATCACTGATTCGGAACAGAGCGCTTATGCGGTGAGCCAAACCAGATCATAATGGGCAGGCTTCAACTATTCAACTATTTATATAATAAAAAATAGGCTCGCGACTTTGCTAAATTGTTGCATTGTTATTATAACGCGCCATCTATGCATCAACTATAAAAGCTATTAAATTTAAAATTATTTTTCAGTACGGGTGATGAGATACCGCTCCGTTGATATTCAACGGGCTTACACTAGTACATATATACTTACCAATTTTGCGAGGCTTTCCCTAATTTGGCTCTTAGCTTGAAAAAGGTTCCCAACCATTGATTTAGATCTTGCCAATTAAAGGTTGAAAATCGTCGAAAAAACCTTTCGACATATGTACCTTGACCTTTACTCGAGAGAATAACGCTCTAACCACTGAGCTCTCGCCTATTCACTTTTAAGCATTTGGACAGACACATGCGCTTCAGCATCACGACAAACCCTCTCGCACGCTGAAAACGGATTTTCAGCATTTTTCTCTTTTATTTTATTTTTTTATATACTTTTTTTTTCAGCCGCTCTCTGAAACTACTGCCAAATCGCCTCCGTTTACAGCATCCGCCTCGCCCTGCTGAAAAGTGACTAACTGCGGCCATTACACGTGGAAATTTCGACGGGGTTTGTTCTCGACGAACAAGTTGTTGCTGATTCGGCAAACCCTTATACACAGGATGGAGCGTTAATGCCGACCCAGAAGTGAGAGAGAGAGATAGGAGAGGGCCTTTACATAACAGTGGGGCTGCCTAATGCGAAAACAATTACTATGTACATACATTAGAATAATATTCGAGCCAACCCGCAAATGATGAGTGGCGGGCCTTATAATTAAATACGAGATTTCTGTACAAAATAATTTAAAGCCGTTAATTTTTATTTTTTTTGTTCCTATTGATTTTTCTCAAAGTGTTGTTTTCTTGTGAAGGAATTTGGCGGTGTAAAGGTTAAATCGGCCTTGAAAGTCTCCCTGCCAGCGTCGATTCATCACCGACCTGTCAAATCTATTGTAGTGTAATTAATTATCGCGAAACTCAGTCGCAAATTCAAATTGAACGAAACTTGATTTAACGCGTTCAATTCTGTCGTTTATTTGTTTAAGCTCTCTGTGCTTCGAAAGGAGTTTATATTGTTAGTTTCGAAACGATGGAAAAAGTACTACAATAAGCTATTATATTGTTCTATTGTGTTCAAGTCACGCTTCAGTGGTTGATTTTGAAAGTGGCGTCCTTAGCTCGATTCGGAATTCATGTTCGATAATTCAAATGTGAGGTTGTTGAATTTTGAATTTGTCAATAAAAAAGTTACAGTTGTTGTTACATATATAAAATTGACGGTTAATTTTGATTTTTTTTTATTCAATACCTATATACATATGTATAACTTTAAAAAAATAAACTAATTTTAAATAATTATCTCGAAAGTAATTAAAAAATATGCATTTCATTTCAAATCACTTTTGTGACTCATTTTGTTATAGTTGTCAAAGAAATTCTCTCGATTTTAATTGAAAAGTTTTATTCCATGTTCAAAATAAACGGCTATTTTCAAAGTTCAATAGTTAAATATATAGAAACTAGTAACTGCCCGTTGACAGTGTGATCTGGTGGTAATCATTTATGTATAAATAGCTGACCCGGCATACGTTGCAATGCCGATCCCGATCCCGTTCCGTTCCCCCGTTCCCGTTCCAGATCCGTTCCTGTTCCTGTTCCCGTTCCGTTCCCGATCCCGGTCCCGATCCCGTTTCCGTTCCTAGTACGTTATCTAACGCGTGAGCAGGCCCGTTCCCGTTCCCGTTCCCTTTTTTCCCGATTTTTTTTTCACAGGAACCATCCCCTGCGAAAGTTTCATCGCGATCGGTTGAGTGGTTTAGGAGCCTATAAGAAACAGACAGACAAACAAACAAACAGACAGACAGACATTGATTTTTATATATAGATATACATATATCTATAGTGTCTTAAGTAGTTCAATATGTAACAAAAATATAGTAGGTAGTTGAAAAATGCAGGCGCCTCGCACTACCCGTGCCGTGAGTGTATGTGTGGGGCAGTATGTATGTATGCGACCGTTTCGCGACTACCCAGCCAGCCAGAAACACAGACCCCTTGCGCTACTATTTATATTATTATTGGAAAGGGTGCAGAAAAGGTTCCTAAATTGATTACGTAATAATTTAGTCAAAGTCGTAAACCTACTAAAGATTATTATTTTCAATTTATAGGAGGCATCCCATCACCGGTGGTGGCTGAGCGTGTTAGCGCTAACTCACCCAACCTGGTGATCTCGGATTCAAATCCCACTCGCGCGATCTTCGTGTTTTTAAGTAATTAAGCATCTGTGTTTTTAAGTAATTAATCTGCGTAATTAAGCATCTGTACAGAGATGTTTTTTTAAGACTGCCACGAATTTTTAAATAGTTTTGGAACCTTTAATTCCATCCCGCAGTCTATTATACTCCAAAACACCTCTGTACAAGATGCTTCTCCTATTTCTATTTATTTTAACATTTTTTTTATAATTAAATTATTTTTATTCCTTAAATTATATTCACATATGTACATCCATTCCTCTCACAATAAATTTACTAAAATATGAAGGTAACATATTATTATCTAACTTAAATATAAATACGAACATACAAATTCTCAAAGTATCATCATTTTTTTATACTAGCATACCTATCCACATTTAAAATACATCTCATACCTCTATTTTGTAACATTTATAATCTATCTCTAGTTGACTTATCTAACATCTATGTATATACATAAAAATCAATTTCTGTCTGTCTGTTTGTTTGTCTGTCTCTTATAGGCTCCTAAACCACTCAACCGATCGCGATGAAACTTTCAGGACTTATTGTGATCATGCCGGGGATGGTTCCTGTGAAAAAAAATCTGGGAAAAACGGGAACGGAAACGGGCCTGCCCACGCGTCAGATAACGTACTAGTAACGGGAGCTGGAATGGGATCGGGACCGGGATCTGGAACGAGAACGGAAACGGGAACGGGCCTGCTCACGCGTCAGAAAACGTACTAGGAACGGGACCGGGATCGTATTTAATAAATACATAAAATGAGGTCTAACAATTACATTATAAATTATTATTTTAGTTTCTTTGGATAATAATTTTCTTAGCCGACATAATATGCCTACTTTTTTGGCTATTTTTTTTTTTTATTAAAAGTATCCTACTATTTTTTTATTTTATTAGTTGTTGTATAGATGGCGCTTTGTGCTGCGAACCTTTGACTTCAAAAAAAATTTTAGACACCAGCGAATCGCTCAGTGTAATACGTGCCATCTAAACATGTATATCTATCTGGTAGTCGAGGTTCAAAAAAAAATTGATATTGGTGGAGTGGTCATGTGTACATAATATCAACCTTAGGGCGCGCGCTCACCCGCTCAATCAACAATCAATGGCCGCCACATAGTAACCTAAAGTTTCCAACCGCCAATCTTCACAGAGGGCGTTATTGTTGACTCAAAAGCGTAACACAGTAGACTTGGCAGGCAGATGGGGGGGTGGGGTTAGGGGTTAAATCTTACCCGGGCGAAATTACGCACGAGCGGGCTAATTAAATATTGTTGTAGCTGGCTCGCCTGATAACCATCTTCAAACCGGATGTTGAGGTTTGATGCATCCATACCACACCCCCAAACCCCCACATTTCATTTCTACCCCCTTTGCGTATATCTGAATTCATATTCATAACCGGCTTCGGTAACGGGCCGTCTGGGGCTCTGGGGTATGCGAGACCCACGCGCTCAGGACGCTTTATGGTCACGATGAATCGTGTACGATAATAAAGTTACATGACTCTTATATTTCGGTGTTGTTTTTCTTCCATTCGATGGCATACTATACGCTCTGTAAATAGGAATATCCATCATTTTCAGCCGTTCATCATCCACTGCTGGGTGAAGGCCTCTCCAAATCTCTTCCATTCCTGTCTGTCTTGACTTGATCCACTTGTATCCACATATTCTTCTCAATTCATCAGCCCATCTTACATTCGGTCTACCTTGCTTTCTTTCACATCCTCTCGGCTACCATTCCAGTATTTCTCGCGTCCATCTGCCATCCATTCTCCTCTGTATGTGTCCACTTCAACTTTTTCACACGTTCCGATTTATCTGCCGCCTCGGTCATGCTTCTTACCCATGCATTCCTATTACGATCTCTTCTCGTTATACGAAGCATACATCTGTCCATGCTTCTCTGTGTGCATTCTTGAATTTAGCATCCAAATTTCACATCCATACGTCATAACTGGCAGTACGCATTGGTCGTATGCCTTATTTTTTAAGCATAGCGGAATGTTGAATTTAAAAACAATGTTCATTCTTCCAAAAGCACTCCAACCTAGTTTCATTCTTCGTTTTATTTATTGGTCTACATATATGTTTATTTATTAGTCAATCTTCCTGACTCTTTCCCTATCTACATACATACATATATGTATGTCAGACCGCTTATCTGTCTGTCTGTCTGTTTACATATATGTCTGTATATACGTATGTCTGTCTATCTGCATGTATATTTGTTCACCTGCCTGTATGCTTATATAGTACCTGTCTGTGTATATGAATGTTTGTCTATGTGTTTGTTTTAAACTCTAAGTATTCCTTCACTATTTAACTAATCCATCAAACTTTGCAAAGATACTTCCTATACTCCAATGGATCGTATGACTTATTTTTTAAGCATAGCGGAATGTTGGATTTAAAAACTATGTTCATTCTTCCAAAAGCACTCCATCCTAGTTTAATTCTTCATTTTATTTCTTCTTCTTTACATCCAGTCATATTCACCAACTGCCCTAGGTATAAATAACTATCAACTATCTCTACAATATGGTTATCTACTGTGACTACGGTTTGCGTGCAAAATTCATTTATGAATTTTGCAGTAAAGTATACTTGATTAAATTGTTAATTAATGTTATAACTCTGTATACGAATAAGTCTAGTTACGTCACGTCATACAGTAGTGATGATCCTTTCACTAGAAATCTAAGCACGTGCTTTGTTGAGCCAATCACAATTTAATTCTAGCTGTGCTTTATAGTATGTACATATATGGGAAAAAACCTAGCCTAATTTTGGTTTAGTTGTTTTTTTAGTTGTTTTGTCTGTTTAGTTGTTTTTTTCTGTCTGTTTGCTCTCAATTAGACATAAAAATGTTCTTATATACATACATACATATGTATGGTATATGTCTGTGTCAGTGGCGTGTGGTGACTTTCAGTATAGGGAATACTTTGGAAAGAAACTTTTATAATATATGTGTGTATAGCAAAATCAAAACTTTCAATGACCTATTGACCACCCCATGTTAAAAAACATTGAACTTTTTTCCTCGTGCTAAATAAAAATAAAAATAACCCAAATGATGAATAACAACAACAAAAGTACTCTCGACAACTATATACGAATATAATTTAAGGAATAAAAATAATTTAATTATAAAAAAAATGTTAGAATAAATAGAAATAGGAGAAGCATCTTGTACAGAGGTGTTTTGGAGTATAATAGACTGCCGTATGGAATTAGAAGTTCCAAAACTATTGATAAATTCCTGGCAGTCTTAAAGAAACATCTCTGTATAGGTGCTTAGTTAAGGATTATATAATTAGCTTTAGCTACTGTATTATATAAATAAATACATACATATGTATGTATAAGCCGCCTTGTCTCGACAACTAAACGAAACACAGTTTTGTCTCAGATATGCAATGGAGATAGTAAAAAGCGGCCGAAGAAGCTGAGCGACGAGAGCATCCGTCGGTCGGACAAATGATTAAAATCGATCGATCGCGATCGTTTGAAAGAGAGCTAATGCGCATGCGCAACGGATGCTTTTCCACCACAGCATCATCGTAGAATACAACGTCACTCGACTCGCACGTGTTTTTTTTCCATTTCGTCGTAATTATTGTGTGTACTTGATGACTTATTATACGCAGACATTGAACCAACAATTTCAAACTCATAATCATTACCATCAACATTTTTTATTACCATTTTTAAATAATTTAATAATTACCATAATATTACCATTTTTAAATAATTTAAACAAAATAAGTCTGAGTACTTTGCGGCGTACGCTCGTACGACACCGTTAAATCCACACCCGAAATGTGCGCGTAAAAACGCGCGTCAACGCGACCCCTATATTGATGCTCGACTGTGATGGGACACATCAATGGGACACTACCCTTCCCATCTTTAAACCAACCCCTTTTCCCTCGTGAAATCCTAAGATTTAAGATTCCAAGATTAAAAAAGTTTTACCGTAATCAAAATAAAAAAAAACTGAAAAAAATCATGAACTTTTTGATCAACCCCAGAATAATCTATCTATCTATAATATTATCTGTCTATTGGTATATCATGATCATTTTCAGTCGTTCACCATCCACTGCTGGATGAAGGCCTCTCCAATCCTCTTCCTGTCTGTCTTGAACAATCTGCATCCAGTTGACTCCACACATTCTTCTCAATTCACCAGTCTACCTTGCTTTCTTTCACATCCTCTCGGATACCATTCCTGTATTTCTGCGTCCATCTGTGTCTATGTGTCCACTTCAACTTTTTCACACGTTCCGCTATATCTGCCACTTTAGTCATACTTCTTACCCATGTATTCCTCTTACGATCTCTTCTCGTCATACCGATCATACGTCTTTCAATGCTTCTCTGTGTGCACTGGATCTTGCGTAACATTCTTGAATTTACCATCCACGTTTCACATGCATACGTCATAACTGGCAGTACGCATTGGTCGTATGCCTTCTTTTTTAAGCATAGCGAAATGTTGGATTTAAAAATAATGTACCATTCTTCCAAAAGCATATAGTTTTATATATTGGTCTATATGTTTTTTTATTATTATTCAATCTTCTTGGCTCTTTCCCTGTCTGTATGTCAGACCGTTTATCTGTCTGTCTGTCTGTTTAAATATCTATATTTCTGTCTACATATAAATATTACCCATGTATTCCTCTTACGATCTCTTCTCGATATACCGAGCATACATCTTTCCATGTTTCTCTTTGTGCATTGGATCTTGCGTAACATTCTTGAATTTAGCATCCACGTTTCACATCCATACGTCATAACTGGCAGTACGCATTGGCCGTATGCCTTATTTTTTAAGCATAGCGGAATGTTGGATTTAAAAACATTGTTTATGCTTTTTCGTTTTATTTATTGGTCTACTATATGCTTGTTTTATTAGTCAGTCTTCCTGACTCTTTCCCCGTCCGTTTTTTCTGTCTATCTGCATGTATATTTGTTCATCTGTCTGTGTATATGAATGTGTGTTTTAAACTTTAAGTATTCCTTCACTATTCAACTAATCGGCATCAAACTTTGCAGAGATACTTCCTATAATCCAAATGGATATCGCATTATACTTTATCGCGATAGGACATATTTTTATTAGACTATTCGAAATTTATTTTAGATCACTACAACCAATGACAGAGTATTGGTAGTCAAACAAATTAAATTCGACAAGCAACGTCTTGTACCTAACACAGCTAGTAGAGTATAAAAATCAAATTACACCATTGAACCTTTTCTAAATCAATTACGCAACAACCTACGTATACATACTGATGTTTTAATGGGGTCACCTTCGACTCAATTGAGGGCCTGCGAAGGGCTCAATAATGAGGTCTCACAGAGATCCTCGGATTATATAACCTAGAAACTTAAGGCTGCAACGATTTTCTTGCACAGATTAAAAGCAAAGAACCCCCATTTGACCCACCTAGTCCCCGGGGAAATGGAACGGGATTGGAGCCTCTCTCAAATTATCCATTCAAACGGTGCAACCTTTTGGGAAAAGCACATCATTTTCCTTTAAAACTAACTTGCATATTCTTTGCTCTAATATGAAAGATCAAATCCTAAACAATATACTCCTATTATTGACATAGCAGTGCTCGAATTCAGCGGGAGCGGCAGCGAGTGGGCGTTCCCTTTCGTGCAATTTGAAAAAGTAGCGTACCCGTTCGTGAAATCTGTAAATTTAGCGCTCCCTTTCGTAAAAAACCAAAATTTCCGTGATCTTTCAATAATTATTGCCGAAAAAATGTTAGAAGGTGAATTTTTTTTACATTTATGACTCCTAAATCACAACCTTTGACTGGAATTCCGACAAAGCATCTTATCTGTAGCCAAAAGCCATTTAAAATATTATTATGTTTTGAAAAAGCTGGATGCACGTGTGTTAGTTACTTGAAGATAACATTTAGAATAGGAGGGTTTTTAGATTCTATTTATTTTGGTCGGTTATGCGTAAAAAGTTTTATTGCTTTATGGTCGGCACTGTCTGTCACACTATGGTCGAACTGCAACGGGCCTCTCTCGATAATTTACGATATCTTTCTTTGAATTGTCGGCTTTCTTATTTTAACAAAATTTCTAAAGCAGCTGTACCGCTACCATTAATATACTAATTAATAAAATTTCTGACGCCCATATAAAATCGTTGAATATAATAAAATCGGCCAATAATAATGAAATCGATAAATTTGTACAAAACAGTCAGAATGCTCATATTTTAACGACTTTTTCAGAACAGTGTATAGAATGTAAAAAATCAGAGACCATTTTCAGATGTACCTGTTGAAGTTGACTTACAGACATTAAACGGTATTAATCTCGATAAGATTTTGCATTTCGATGAATATATACATATGTATAGGTATCTACATACATATAGTAAAAAAAAAAAAAAAAAAAAGGTCGTTTGATATTTTTTGAAAATTATCGAGCGCTCCCATTCGTGAAAATTTCCATTTCGAGCACTGTGACATAGCCATGTGATAGCTCAGTGTCGTTGCTCAGTCTCTTAAGCAAAGGTCTGAGGCTCAAACAAAGGTTTCCTTGATGGTTTTTTAACTTAAATGTCGTCATTGGCCATCTCCTGTTATAGTTTTCCAATTTATCTAACTGAGAGATGATTCCATCCATGCTGAAATTAGCACCATCCAAAAAATTATTTCCTACCTGCCAAATCATTGTACATTCCTTATCTACGTATCTTCCTCCTGTCAAGAAGACAATTGTGTCAGCATTGGGGAGTATCTTTCCCTAGAGACATCACTTTGAGAAAACGTCAAAAGTGAAGCAGCTTACGCTCAAAGTTGAGTCGAGCAATAAATAAAACTTTCCTATAAACTCTTTTCATTGTACATTTAAATTATTATTTTCTTATACGCAAATAATACGTTGCTCTTTAGTATCGAAAGCTCTCTTTTCGATCACTTTATTACGACTTTTTTTTTTCTATGTATTGTAATAAAATGTTTTATGTCAGCGTGTTCGTTGCTTTGCTTCTTTCATCTTCAATTTACGAAAATATTTGCTTCGTTTATACAATCGATAAAGCGAAAAGCGAAAAAAAAAAAATAAAGCATCATTATATTCCCTTTGCGTTCGTATCTTTCAGCCGTCCGAATAAAATAAACAACAGATGCCGAAAAAAATATCGTTATTGATTATTATTCGGGATGTAGCGTTTTTGCTTTAGGACTTTGGGTCATATTAGGGTTCATTTAGACATGAAAATTTGTCCAATTGATGAGTGAGCCTTTACTATTATTATTAAAAATTGATTTATAATTAAAA
Organism: Parapsyche elsis; assembly: GCA_022651745.1. Taxonomy (NCBI): domain Eukaryota; kingdom Metazoa; phylum Arthropoda; class Insecta; order Trichoptera; family Hydropsychidae; genus Parapsyche; species Parapsyche elsis. The sequence goes on from JAGVSN010000017.1 coordinate 203,712, forward strand.
ATTGAGTGATTAGTGATTCTCGCACTTTGGATCCATAGAAAAATCATCATACATATGTATGTATATAAAATAATAGCCCAATTCCATCTGTGTATCTGTGTGTCTGTCTGCTGATAACGCTCGCCGTGGTAAATAATTAAAAAACCAGAACGTCGCGGGAATGGGACCCGGTATCACTGATTCGGAATACTGAGCGCTTTCGCGGTGAGCCAAACCAGATGATAATGGGCTGGCTTCAACTCGACTATTTATATAATAAAAAATAGGCTCGCAACTTTGCTTAATTGTCACGTTGTTGCATATTATAAGAACTATTAAATACACATATACTCACCCTAATATAAATATAACACCAGTGATTCTCAAACATAATTAATGGCACCTATCAAATTATCTACATATGACTAAATCGTGTTATCGACATGATTATACATACATTGACCTTGAACGTACACACATACCAAAGTACTTACTTGGCTCGGGTGAGTTGTCAGCGTGTCGCGATTTCGTTACATGTGCAATAATACCTCAAGCTATTTGATTTATTTTATCAAACCGAGTGAGAAAACAATAAACACCAATCCATCCATTGCAACAAACGCGAACTTCAACTAAATAGACTTTTATTTCATCATTTTCAGCCGTTCACCATCCACTGCTGGATGAAGGCCTCTCCAATCCTCTTCCATTCTTGTCTGTCTTGAGCAATCTGCATCCACTTGCCTCCACACATTCTTCTCAATTCATCAGCCCATCTTCCACTCGGTCTACCTTGCTTTCTTTCACATCCTCTCGGATGCCATTCCAGTAATTCTCGCGTCCATCTGCCATCCATTCTTCTCGCTATGTGTCCAGCCCATTGCCACTTCAACTTTTTCACCCTTACTGCTATATCTGCCACTTTGGTCATACTTCTTACCCATGTATTTCTTTTGCGATCTCTTCTTGTTATACATCTTTCCATGCTTCTCTGTGTGCACTGGATCTTTCGTAGCATTCTTGAATTTAGCGTCCAAGTTTCACATCCATACGTCATAACTGGCAGTACGCATTGATCGTATGCCTTCTTTTTTAAGCATCGGAATGTTGGATTTTTGTTCATTCTTCCAAAAGCACTCCATCCTAGTTTCATTCTTCGTTTTATTTCTTCTTCTTTACATCCAGTCATATTCACCAACTGCCCTAGGTATAAATAACTATCAACTATCTCTACAATATGGTTATCTACTGTGACTACGGTTTGCGTGCAAAATTCATTATACATAGTTTTAGTTTTATTAAAATTAATTTTTAAGCCTACTTTCCTACTTTCGTTACTTAATTCTGTTACATGAGTTACATGCAACTATAACTATGTCGTCAGCGAATCTTAGATGGTGACTTTTATTTAGAATCTAATAAATATAAGCAATGGTAATGTGTCGCATAATATTTGGTACCACCGATTGTGAATGCATTTCAACGCTCTTCCGAATGTTCAAAGGCGAAAAATTTAATAACTTTGTCCTTTAAACTTTGCCTATCCCTATTGTTCCTTAGAATATGTACCGCGAGCTGTGCATTTCACTCGTTGCGAAATTGACACGATTCTCGAGTTTATGTGTGAATTCATCTCGACGCCATTTTGGCGACGAGCTGTCAAACGAGTGGCGAACTGTCACCGCTGGGGCAATATTAATTTGGGCAAATGTGACGAAAGGTCTCTTTGGTATATACCTACATACATATGTATGTATGTATGTAGCTAGCGGCTGCGGTTGAACGGTACGCAAATCTCGCAAAATTACTCTTCTTCAAACCTTCAAACGCCACAATCCCTACGATGCATATTGCTTTGTGACGCTTTCAATTCTGCGGTTCGTTTGGCAACCCAGTCACGGCCAACATTTTCAGTAAAATTCGTATCATACATACAATGTATGAAATTCACGTAACATCAATTAACTGGGCATTTCGTACAATATCTTTTATTCACTGTATGACGCATTTGGAGATCGCGACTTTAAATAATGTGTACATTTACATTTGTTATACTATTGCAACTAATGACTGCGTCGCTTGGAGTACAAAAAGTATTGCAAATGCAACGAGTTGCACATTATTGTGAATTGCGATACTCAAATGGGACTGTACTTCAAGTGAAGAAAAATATCATCATCATCATTTTCAGCCGTTCAACATCCACTGCTAGATGAAGTCCAGTCCAACCCTCTTCCATTCTTGTGTCTTGAGCACACATTCTTCTCAATTCATCAGCCCATCGTCCACTCGGTCTACCTTGCTTTCTTTCACATCCTTTTGGATACCATTCCAGTACTTTTGGTGTCCATCTGCTATTCATTCATCTCACTATGTGTGCACTTCAACCTTTTCACACGTTCCGCTATAACTGCCACTTTTGTCATACTTCTTAGCCATGTATTCCTCGTACGATCTCTTCTTGTTATACCGAACATACATCTGTGTGCACTGGATCTTTCGTAAAATTCTTGCATTTAGCATCTACGTTTCACATCCATACGTCATAACTGGCAGTACGCATTCCTGTCTGTCTCGGGAAATCTGCATCCAGTTGACTCCATACATTTTTCTCAATTCATCAGCCCAACCTCCACTCGGTCTACCTAATTTTTTTTCACATCCTCTCGGATACCATTCCAGTATTTCTGGCGTCCATCTGCCATCCATTATTCTCGCTATGTGTTTTTCACACGTACCGCTTGATTTTTAGTACCAAACTATAAAAATGTACGTATTATACCTACATACATACATATATGTATGTATGTGTTGTGAGTAAACTTATCGACAATTTAAAACGTTTGACGCATTATACCTATATATGTACATATGGTACTATATAATATATAATATTACATATTATATTGTGTCTCTCTCGTTATTGCCGAATATATTTATTCCGCAAACGCACGCACTCTTGTTTGCACGTAAGCAATATTTACCCGGTCGATTCATTCGACTTTATATATGTACATACATATATGTATGTATGTACCTACATGATGTATAGGTACTCGTTTTATTTTCAATATTATTGCAGACGCGACAAATAAATAAAACATGAATTATCACGGGTTGGGTAGATGGTGGTTCTCTCTCTCTCTCTGGAATGAGAACCACTGTTGATTTATTCGTTGCGGTGGTTAACCTCATCCTTTTTCAATGTAATCGCTTTGATTTATTAGCGAGCGACCTCTGTCTATCTGTGTGTATGAAATTGTGGCAAGCAACACGCGCGGATTTCGCGCGCGAACAATAATTTATTTATGACCGTTTAACGAGCGGATTGCACGCATCGTGCGGACGTATTGACAACTATTCAAAGTGTGGTTCTCTATAATTTCGGTTTTCGTTTTTGTCGATCGAATACAATGGAATCGTGAAAACTTACACTATTTCACATTAAAATCTATGATGGTTTATGTTGTCTTTTGGGGGGTGGGCTAGAAAGGAAAGAATGAAGGTCAAGGCCAATTTTGTACACAATAATTTTTAAATTTAATTTTTCAGCTCAATCGCTCAAGATTTTGTAATGTACAAATCTTGACAGGAGCTATACTGCCGTCCTAAGCCCACTCAACGTAACTGACAAAACAAAAATATCGGAATAAATAAATTTGTGTTTTTCTTCATACATCACTGATTTATTTAAACTCTTTTTTAGTGCATGAGGTTATTATCTATTGTGTTTTGATAATTCTTTCTAAGGAAAAAATAAAAAAAAAAATGAATACTTTAGTAGTTACTAATGTATACATATGACTATTCCAAACTTCAACCACGCTATTTGAAAAGAATGAATCTCTAACAATCTTATTTGATTTTTCTTTTCGGAGTCGAAGATGAGGGTTCTCATTGAATATAATGAGGTTGGTCATTTCACATAAATAATGATTATTTATTATTTTGAATACTTCAATTAAATCACCTCTTAATCTCCTAGTCTCCAATGTGGAGAGATTCAGTCTTTTCAATCTTTCATGATAAGGTAATGACCGAAGTAAATATTGGATACGTTATTTTCGTATTGGTATTGGTGATACTATTTAATTAATATCTTAAAAAAGTCACTTTTGGATGAAGATACATTAATTTTGATATGAAAAATTGCAAGAATACACTCCCATAACCCCTAAAACACATCTAACTCATTTTCGTAATTTTTGTCAGTTACGTTAAGTATAAGAATAGTCTAAAACCATCGTGAAAATTTTTCGACATTTCAGGATTCAAACCATGAACCTTCGAACCCTTTTCAAGCTATGAGCCAAATTAGAGAAAACCTTGCAAAATTAGTAAGTTTAGGAGTCGCAGCTTATTATTTTCGAATTATATGTATATTAAAAATTAAATTAAATGTTACTCATTAATCATTAATGAAATGTAAGATATAAGTTCTTCGTGATATTTCTTAACGTTCGACGGTTTATTACTAAAGAGTATTACAAACTTTAATCTGAAAAATGATCTTAAAGCTTTTAATAGCCATTAAGTTATGGAAATAGGATTAATTTTGATTTTGTATAAATTGTGTTTCACGCAAAAAGTTGGATGACAGCGAGAGCCGCAGGTTTAAGTATAAAGAACCGCATTCGGCTCCGAAGCCGCCGGTTGAAATTGAACATTTCAAATGTTGTTTTTTTTCAATTGTTCTCAACCTTGTCTGTTTAGTCGGTATATTTTCACTATTTTTTTTTTTATCTTTAGAAGTAGTATGTTATAAGTTCGAAATACGTATAAATTTTAATGTGCAAATGTCAAATGTATTTCGTAGTGGTTCGCAAATTTTTTCGTAAAATAATCAAACAAAATATTCCGCGCTCTCTTAATTATTTTCCACCGCCATATAATTTTCAACATTGTCTACGATTAATATTTAAATTCAATTCACAAAAGGCGCCGGATACTAAAAGCCATTTTTTAAAAACTTAATACTTACTTTTTTAATTAAAAACACAAACTCCTACATTATTACCTTACTTTTTCACAAAAAAAATCAAGAGTGCTTATAATATACATTTTTTTGTGCTAAAACACTCGACAGAGTTTCAGCATACCAACTATTTATACATACAATCTGAATTATTTACGAGGTTAATACAATATATTATGCAGAATGTGTATCAAATAGTTTGCGGGCGTAATATAATATGCAAAAGTAGCTTAAACTTTATAGTCAACTATGTAATATCATATTGTATGAAAATGCATGTTGCACTAGCTTTGTTTGTACGGGTTAGGCTTTAAAACACGGTCTTGTTTTCAGAAAGAAGACAATATGAAATTTAAAACGGTTTTATTTTCATCACCGTAGTATAAATGATTTTTAAAACCGATTTTAAGCATCATCGCAATATTATATCAAAATATATACATACATATATAAGCAAATCGCTCATAAATCAAACTGAACGATAAGAAATGTTTTTATTTTAAACATATTATTTGTATAAGCGTTGCATTATTTTTAAAATGGTAAATATATATATTATTCCACTATCGTGCACTATTAAACGTGTCTGTTTGGACAGAGCATTTTTCCTGGTTTTCGCAGATAAGCTTCTCCTCTCTCTCCACGGCTGCCGCTTAACATTTTCATTTTCCCCCGCTAACATTTTTCTCGAGCACCATAATATGATATATGGGAAGTTAATGCGAATTTTTAACATAATGCATTTCTGCTTGGTTGCGAATCAAAAGACGAGAGGGGCTGACTGCTCTAAAGTGCGATGCACGAGACGTTGATGCACTTCGATGCAAATTCCACGTGTGCATATCAAATTTTAAGTATACCTTTACATATCCATAGTATACATAGGTATATAATATAATTTGATAAAAGCTCAACGTGAACTTTGTCCTTCTTTAGTTTGTAACTTTAAATGTACGCCTTTATGACTTTGCACAAATGAAAAGTTTATACTAAATCTATTCAGTTTCATTACATGTGAAAATTCGATACAGAATATTGAGAATACGTACAAAAACTTCTATGAAGTTTAAATTTGAAACAAATACTGAAGATTGGTCGTTAAACTACATACATATATAGAGACACTTTTGAGCTAACATCATTCATTGATATTTTAATACTTTATTGGTACATTGGACGCTAAATTCAAGAATGCTACGTAAGATCCAGTGCACACAGAGAAGTATGGAACGATGTATGCTTGGTATAACAAGAAGATATATGTACATGGGTAAGAAGTATGACCAAAGTGGCAGATATATGTAGCAGTATGTGTGAAAAAGTTGAAGTGGACACATAGCGAGAATAATGGATGCGCGAGAAATACTGGAATGGTATCCGAGAGGATGTGAAAGAAAGCAAGGTAAACCGAGTGGACGATGGGCTGATGAATTGAGAAGAATGTGTAGAGTCAACTGGATGCAGATTACTCAAGACAGACAGGAATGGAAGAGGATTGGAGAGGCCTTCATCCAGCAGTGGATTGTGAACGGCAGAAAATGATGATGATGATGATTAGTACATTGAAACATTGATCAACTTGTTTTATAAATATTTTACAATAAAGACCAAAGATTTTCGTGAATTTCTCAAAAACCTACAAAAATTTAGCCTCTATAAGCATTCGCAAGCACACATTATTACTTTTATTATCTTTTTACACATTGAGTTACATACATATGTATGTATGTAAATCTTTTGAGCTGTATGAGCTCAAAATTTTCAACTCTATATTTGATGGTATCATTTTTTTTTTTTTGGCTCTCATCAGCCTAGACGTATTTTGACATTGAAAATTCGTTGTGTATCAATAACCCAACACAAAACATTTTAACGATTGCTTTTGAGCTGTCGTTAGCTCAAAATTGTCAACTCTATACTTGAAGGTATAATTTTTTCAGATATATACATATTTACTTTATCCTAATCGGATAAAGTATTGTGATCGTGCGAAAATTCGACCTCGAGATTTTGACTGATTTGTATCAGGTATCATCCCCTGATCACGTTTTCATGATTTCTAAATAATTTCTGTACGTCTGTGTACTTATGTGTGTGTGTGCCTGTATGTGTGTTTTCTCCAAAACTATCAAGTCTATCAAGCTGAAATTTAATATCTATTATTTGCACGTAAAGTGTGAGAGCCATAAGGAATTTGGTCAACTTCAGTCAACCGGAAGTAGGGTTTTTTTCGTGTAGAAAATTCAAAAATTATTTTACCACAGAATATTTCCGAAACTTCACCGGCGATTTTGTCGAAATGTCTGACTACCGAAAATGGTAGTTTTTCCTATTTGAATATATGCCGAAGATCGTATTTTACTTACGCGCGCGCACTCAACATTTCATGATATGTATGTACGTACATATGTGGATTGGTGTGGTGGTGTGCATGCGTTTTATTTACTTACGTACTTAAAAAATTAATTTCGTGACTCTTTGTATTCCTCAAATATATGGATAAAGTCATGGGTTGGCCACACCCGAATTTTTTTTTTTTTTTTTGGCTCTCATCAGCCTAGACGTATTTTGGCATTGAAAATTCGTTAAGGGTATCAATAACCCAACTCAAAAGTTTTTAACTATTGCTTTTGAGCTGCAGTTAGCTCAAAAACCCCGCGCGTCGCTCGCGTTATTACGAATTAAGCACACGACGATTTAAAACTTATCCGTTTCGGCGGGCGCAAAAGTTAATTTCGCAATTAAAAAGCGAACGAACCGGTTCGACTTTAACCCCTTAAGCGCGTCGGGCGTATCTTCCGCTCCGACAAAAACACATACGCGCACCATCTTTATTGCCGATCTGCCCGCTTGCTGGGGGTCTGTTCCGTTGCTCACGCTCGGTTCTTGTGTGTGTGATCCTCTTTAATATTTACCCGGATATGGGCTTTTACTCGGTTCGCCCGCTTTATTGCTTTATTACACCATTAAAGCTTTCTCGCAGAGCTTAAATGTCTTCCGCAATGAGCGTTAGTGTCGTCTCGGACCAAAAATCTGGGTTAGCCGTATTTACATACGCACACGCCCCTCTCTCTCTCTCTCTCTGAACGTGTTAATATTTAGCACTAGTGTCGATAGCGAAAAAATATATATATATATGTATATTATGTTCGGTGCCCCCTGAAACCCTGGGCGCCCGGATAAGCGCAACAATGGCCCGGGGAGATAAACTGACCGACACTTTATTAGACACGCTCCGTTACACCGGTTTTGTCCGACTATTTCCGGGGGCCGTGCGAAAAATTAACGCGTTCATCGTGGCGCAATTTCCCGAGATGATTTTTTTTTAGTATAGGAGGATTAGGTGGGTTTGACTTTCGTAAAAAAAAATAAAAGATAAAAAAAGATTGCTGAGAACCATAAAGAAAAAAATTATTAACTCTTTAGAACCACTAAGAGTATTGATAGATGCGTATAAAAAACCCAAATTGAAAAAATATTCTCATTGATTTGGATTTTCAAGGTCAAGTCCATTCAGAATTATTAAGATTGAAGTTTAAATTTTTGAAAGGAAATAGTATAATATGATAAATGAAAGTCGGAAAATGGAGCTATGCGGATTATTTTAAATTTCAATAGATAGTATAGTTGAATGAATGTAAATGAAACCTTAAAAGTGTGCATGTTTGTATATACAGTGGTGTTGTTGAATATAATGGCCTCCCAGAAGTTCTCATAAAATTTATAGATTCCTGGCAGCTTTATAACATACATACATACATACAGTCGTTCATATGGTGCGGTTGTGCAGTGTGCGCTATATATATAATACAATAATTGTGATTGTAATTGTTATTATTTTACGATGAAGTTGGACATTGAGGATAGACGTTTGGAGACTTTTGATTTGCAAAAAAAAATTGTGTCTTGGTTAAAAGTAAATGTGATGACAAAGGATAAGATCGGGGCAGTGTTGGATGCGGTTAATAAAATGGTGGGACATGTTGAATTTTTAACAGAGGAGGTGAAAAAAAAACGCAGGACATGTTGACTTACGTGTAATTAGTGATAGTATTAGAAATATTGAGAAAAACATTAGCATCGAACAGTATAAAAATGAAATCTCGGAGATGTTCAAAGAATTAAAAAATGAAATTATACAGATAAAAGGAAGTATTTATAATAGTACGCTGAAGCAACAAAAAAGGAAGTAACATTAATAATACCAAAAGAAGTTCAACAAAATGAAAAACAAAAGAAGAGTGTAAAAAATTAATTAAACCCGATTCATTAAAAATAGGAATACAGGGTGTTAAAAAAATTAATAATGGGGGAATTGCAATAACATGGAACAATAAAGTAGATAAAATAAAAATAATGGAAGATATACAGAAAAAGATGGACGATAAGTATGAAATTAAAGAAGGAAAAATAAAAATTGCAAAAGTGAGGATTATGGGGATGTCTGAAGAGTTGAAGGAAGAAGAAATTGTTAAATTTATATCGGAACAAAATACAATAATTGATGAAAATAAATATTTAGACGTTAAAAAAGTTTGGAAAAATAAATTTGGGAAATATAATGCGATCGTAGAAGTGGATGAAAATAATTTCAAAAAATTAATTGAAATGGATAAAGTAAACATTAACTGGGATAGGTGCAAAGTTATTGAAGAGTTGAGTATTTTTAGATGCTATAACTGCTATGGTTATAACCACAAAGCTAATGTGTGTACAAATAAAAAAAATTGTGCTAAATGTCGATCTGAAGATCATATTAGTAACGAATGTAAAAGTGAATTGTTGAGTTGTGTTAATTGTGATAAAGCAAATAAAAGATTAAATCTAAGTTTAAAAATAAACCACAGCTCATTGGATACAAATTGTTCTATATATAAGAGACAAGTACTAATATATAAAAATAAGATTAATTATAAATAACAGTTAAACAAAGTGCTAGGAATATATACAAATACCCAAAGTTTTATACGAAATATACGATTTTATAAATAGAAAAAACCCTTGTTAAATTAAATATAGTCAATTATAATATTTTAAGATGTGATTCTGAGTCAAGACACACGGGTGGTGTGCTACTTTATTTAAGAGATGATCTAGTATATAATAATTTAATAGTAAATAAGATTGATATGGAGTTTTGTGTTATGGATCGTTTAAAGCAGTACCTCTGTACAATGCTAGTAGATAATAAGTATTTTTAGCTTTAAGTAATGTTTGTTTGTAATTAGCTTTTTAAGCTATCTAAAATAAAATAAATAAATAAAAATAACAGCACTTGTGTACAAGTGGTTGTACATAGATAATAAGTTTATTTTGTAATTTTAGCTTTAAGTAACTTTTGTTTGTAATTAACTTTTTAAGCTATCTTAAATAAATAAATAAAACACGAATAAAAAACACCAAAGTGAAGCCTCAAATTTTGATCAAAAAAAAATTTTCAAGGTCAGATTTTGATTTCAACGTGATAAAAACATACATATTGCTGATGCAGCATAAATTCCAGCTTAATTTAAATTGCATCACAAGCCGTGTACCGTCAACTGTGAACCATTCCGTATATTTTGAAAACGTTTCCGAAATTCATCCATACGAAAACAGTGTATAAATTATTTCATCATCATCATCATGATATTCAGCCGTTCACCATCCACTGCTGGACGAAAGCCTCTCCAATCCTCTTCCATTCCTGCCTGTCTTGAGCAATCCGCATCCACTTGACTTCACACATTCTTCTCAATTCATAAGTCCATCGTCCACTCGGTCTACCTTGCTTTCTTTCACATCCTCTCGGATACCATTCCAGTATTTCTCGCGTTCATCTGTGTCTATGTGTCCACTTCAACTTTTTTACACGTTCCGCTATATCTGCCACCTTGGTCATGCTTCTTACCCATGCATCCCTCTTACGATCTCTTCTCGATATACCAAGCATGCATATTTTCATGCTTCTCTGTTTATTATTGAATTTAGCATCCACGTTTCACATCCATATGTCATAACTGGCAGTACGCATTGGTCGTATGCCTTATTATTTAAGCATAGCGGAATGTTGGATTTAAAAACAATGTACCATTCTTCCAAAAGCACTCCATCCAATGTACATATGTAGTTCCATTCTTCGTTTTATTTATCGGTCTATATGTTTGTTTGTTATTCAATTTTCTTGGCCCGTTCCCTTTCTGTATGTCAGACCGTTTATCTGTCTGTTTAAATATCTGTCTACATAGAAATATTACCCATGTATTCCTCTTACGATCTCTTCTCGTTATACCGAGCATACATCTTTCCATGCTTCTCTGTGTGCATCGGATCTTGCGTCATAACTGGCAGTACGCATTGGTCCGTATGCCTTATTTTTTAAGCATAGCGAAATAGTTTCATTCTTCTTCTTTACAACCAGTCATATTCACCAATTGTCTACAGTGACTACGTTTTGGGGACAAAATTCATTATACATCATTTTTTGTCCAATGTATTTAGCCCAATGCCACTTTTTCACGCGTTCCGCTATATCTGCCACTTGGGTCATACTTCATACCCATGTATTCCTCTTACGATCTCTTCTTGTTATACCGAGCATATAAATTATTTATTGACACAAAATCAAACGTTTTCCTTTGCCGATGAGAGGAAAACAAACGCCGAACGTGTTGGAAAAGGGGATAGTATAAGTGTGGCGCGCGCGCACACGCTATGTGGGAAATAAAATCCCATACGCCCTTATCAAGTCCTTATGGATGACATCTCAATTGTGTCCAGTCTTTTATATGTGACTCGTAAGCCCTTAACTACACGCCACACTAGGGAGGCCAGGGGTCATAAACTTGCCTTTAGAAGTGTGGGAGGGTCTGTGAGATATCACACACACCCCAGACAATTCGACTGGTCATAAAGTGCGTTCGCTCGATAGAGTGCAGGTTACGCGAAAGGGGGTGCGAACTGACCCCCATATAAATTCATACGTGTCCTTTGTGATTAATTTGATCGAAAAGAAATGTGCCACGTCGATCGGTAAACTAATCGTCGAAGTGTACCAGGCGATGCAAATAGTTCAGTGCTCGAAATGGAAATTTTCACGAATGGGAGCGCTCGATAATTTTCAAAAAATATCAAACGACCTTTTTTTTTAAATTATATGTATGTAGATACCTATACCTACATATGTATATTATAACACCAAAACACTTATTAATTACGTAACATAAGTATGACACCAATATACATATATGAATTTATGGGTGTATATATTAGGTTATTAGTATTATTATTATAGAAATTGTATTACATAAATGCACAATTTACACGGTTAATTTTTTTAAATTTGAATAATTGTTAATATTTAGTTAGTCACGTGCAGTAATTATAATTCACACAACTTAAAAAATGTTGCTAGAAAAGTGTTTGTTAGTGATTAAGTGCAGTAATAAAATATAAATAAAAAAAATAATCAAGCGATTCCCGATCATATGTACATAGATTGAAATTGCAAATACGTTCGCTCAATTCAAGTTCTTTCATCAGAAGGATAGGCAAGACTGAACTATTTTTTAAATTTAGGTTCCTTTAGTATAATGGTCGCGGTACAACACGACAATTCAAAGAAAGATATCGTAAATCATCAAAATGACCGATGGCTCGAAAAAGCCCGTTGCAGTTCGAAATGCCGATTGTCGGCCATAAAAAATTTTTTGCAAAGCCGACATAGAATCTAAAAACCCTCGGAATTGAATAGAATTCTAAATATTATCTTCAAGTAACGCGTGCACTCAGCTTTTTCAAAACATAATATTTTAAATGGCTTTTGGCTACAGATAGATGCCTTTGTCGAAATTGAAATGTAAAGAATTTAACTTCCAGTGAAAGATTATGATTTAGGAGTCATAAATGTAAAAAAAATTCACCGTCTAACATTTTTCGGCAATAATTATTGAAAGAGCACGGAAATTTTGGTTTTTTACGAAAGGGAGCGCTAAATTTACAGATTTCGCGAAAGGGTACGCTACGTTTTCAAATTTCACGAAACGCCCGCTCCTTGCCGGGAACGCCCGCAATAAAAATAAACTGCCCTTGCCGCTCCTATAGCTGAATTCGAGCACTGAAATAGTTATAATTAATTACACTGTGCAGCAATAAAAATAAACTGCCACTTTCGCTCGTCAGATTTTGACCAAAATCACAGTATCTCTTACGGCTAACGCTCGATAATTTCGGAATTTCGAAATTTTGACCAAAATCCACACGAAAAAACCCACTTCCAGTTGATTTATGTTAACCAAATTCTTACGGCTAACGAAAACAATAGATATAACTATAGACTTGTTTGAAAATTTCGACAAGATCGCCGAAACAGTTTCGGAAATATTCTGTGGTAAACTTTTCAACAAAAAAAAAACCCCTACTTACGGTTGACTGATTTTAATGATTTATTTTTTCGTAAATAGTAATTTCTTTCAGGGTTACAAAATTACAATATTTGACGATACTACAGAACCAATCCTTTAAAAGGCTTAAGAAAAACTGGTCAATCTAAAATAATACAAAAAAAATGTGACGATTTTACATATTTAAAGGCCGAAATTATTTAAAAAAAAAAAATCTTTCAAAGATAACTGCCGATGATCGCCGATGCAATTTCGGAAATATTCTGTGGTAACTGGATTTTTGAATTTTCCACACGAAAAAAACCCTACTTCCAGTTGATTTATGTTAACCAAATTCCTTATGTCTTTCAAAGTTTACCATTTACGTTAAAATAATAGATAGGTATAGTGTGTGACTGGACTGGCTTATTCCGTCGATAGATAGATAAAAATTTGGATTGATAGACTTGACAGTTTCGGAGAAAATACACATACAGACACACACACACATAAGTACACAAACATACAGACATTTTCCAGAAATCATGAGAACGTGATGATCAAGTGGGGATGATACTTGATCCAAATCAGTCAAAATTTCGAAGTCAACTTTCTTATAGCGTACACTTCTATAGCGTTTGCGGCGGTCCCTTCTATAGCGTACATTTAAAAAAAATGCAATATTTTCAAGGTCAAATTATAATTTTCATAAAAATAAACTGGACTAAATATGCAAGGTCAATGCTCCGTCGCGCGTGTAGGCACGTGCTATTGTTATCAAACTAAACACGTACAAGGTCATTGGAAATATAAAAATGGGTAAAATGTTTGATTTGCTTCAAATCGCAAAATACATTTAAAAAAAACTTAGCCCCAAATTTTGTATGGGTGCCTAACTTTCTATAGCGTTTTTTTTCCTATAGCGTAGTCACTATCTCAACGCTATAGGAGGGTTGACTGTATATGTTGTTATTAAATGTTCGACAGTTTATTACTAAAAAGTATTATTGAAAAACGATTTGATGCTTTTTATAGCCATGAAGTTATATGTACATACATATGTAGAAATAGGATTCATTTTGATTTGTGTTGGCGTCCAATGTTTTGGACGACGGCGAGAGCCGCAGGTTTTCACACAAAGAACCGCACGAGGCTCCGGAGCCGCCGGTCTCCGACCGCTGCTTTAGACAGTAAGATATGTACATACATAAATTAACGAACAGACAGACAATAATCCAATTGTACATATGTCCATCCACAGATGGATAGATCCAGGGTACATTGTAATCTAAAATTTGTTCAAGGTCAACTTTTGAATTACCCTAAGCGAATTCGAATCGCTATTCGCTCGTGTGTTTATTCTGAGGGTAGTGGCGGGGTACCAATTTAAACGTACTTCATCATTACTCGGCATTAGCACGCTCTGAATATCGTCAAAGGACAGGTGGGGTGCGGTTAGCGAAATTCTCAAATATACATAGACAAGCCGTGGTGTGGCATCGAAAAGGTTAACGGGTCGATGTTCGTCTGCGATCGACGGACGAGCTCCGATAGAGTATAGATATATATATATATATATATATATATTTACATATATGTACATACATACATATGTACTTACCTGTAGTACACCTGCGAAAACAAGAAAAATTTCCCCCTTGTCTCAGCGCGTCCAATTACCGAGACACACTTTTTTTTCATCCGCGTGAATGTAATCGAAAAGCTCTCGGACTGAATTTATTACAATTTGTTTTGGGATTGGGTGTACCGCTTTGAAACCGGTTGTTCAAAGGCAAAAAATTGCACCCGGAAGGCAGAAATACGTGGCGAGGAAAACTAACACTAATTTTGGGAAGCATATACCGCCGTCCTAAGCCCACTTAACGTAACTGACAAAACAACAAAATCGAGATAAATGGACTTGAAAGTTTTATTCTAAATTTGTGTTTTTCTTCATATATTACTGATTTATTTAAACTTTTTTTTTAGTGCATGAGGTTATTTTCTATTGTGTTTTGACAATTCTAAGGAAAAATTAAAAAAAAATGAATACTTTAGTAGTTACGTCACTTCATTATTCATGATTAATGTATACATATGACTATTCCAAACATCAACCACTCTATTTGAAAAGAATGAATCTCTAACAATCTTATTTGATTTTTCTTTTCAGAGTCTAAGAGTATGACCTCTTCGATGAGGGTTCTCATTGAGCATAATGAGGTTGGTCATTTCACATGAATAATGATTATTTATCATTTTGAATACTTCAATTAAATCACCTCTTAATCTACTCGTCTCCAATGCGGAGAGATTCAGTCTTTTCAATCTTTCATGATAAGGTAGTGACCGAAGTACATAAACATTGTATACGTCATTTTCGCTAAGTATTGGTGATACTATTTCTCTGTGCATGCAGATACGTTAGATTTAATAGCTTAAAAAAGTCACTTTTGGATGAAGATACATTAATTTTGATATGAATACACTCCCAAACCCCTAAAACACATCTAACTCATTTTCGTAATTTTTGTCAGTTACGTTAAGTGGGCTTAGGACGGCAGATAATGTCTGATAGTGGCTTACTTGATATCAAGCTTTGCCTCTTTACTATATGACGAACATTTTACCATCTGTCATAATGAAGCTACTGGGGAAAGATAATCTCTAGTGATTTCCCATTGCATTTTGGAGCGGAGGAAGGGAGTGAAGAAACGGACTATGAGTGTTTTTTTTTTGGATGGTGCTATTTTGTGGAAACTCTTCACAACATTGACGAATTTTAGCAGGAAATGACCCATCTGGATTTAGTAACAAACAAATTTTGCCAATGACGATATATAAGTTCGAAAATCCTCGAAAAACTTTACAACGTAAGAAAATTGAGTGCCAGACCTTCGCTCAAGAGACTAACTCTCTAATCACTAAACCACAGGTTCCCAAACTTTATCGAGTGGCGACTCCTTGTTAAAAAATCCAAAATACCCCGATGTTTTTGTGTAAGGCAAAAAATATTATTCAAATATCAAGACACCGATTAAAAATGAATATTGCATTCATCATCATTTTCAACAGTTCACCATCTACTGCTGGATGGTGAAGGCCTCTCCAATCCTCTTCCATTCCTGTCTGCCTAGACTTGATCCACTTGACTCCACACATTCTTCTCAATGCATCAGCTCATCGTCCACTCGGTCTGCCTTGCTTTCTTTCACATCCTCTCG
This sequence comes from Parapsyche elsis, assembly GCA_022651745.1. Taxonomy (NCBI): domain Eukaryota; kingdom Metazoa; phylum Arthropoda; class Insecta; order Trichoptera; family Hydropsychidae; genus Parapsyche; species Parapsyche elsis. The sequence goes on from JAGVSN010000017.1 coordinate 220,250, forward strand.
GATACCATTCCAGTATTTCCCGCGTCCATCTGCATTCTTCTCGTTGTGTGTCCACTTCAACTTTTTCACGAGTTCCACTTCCACTGCCTGGATGAAGGCCTCACACACATCTACCTTGCTTTCTTTCACATCCTCTCGGATACCATTCCAGTATTTCTCGCGTCCATCTCCCATTCATTCTTCTCGCTATGTGTCACTTCAACTTTTGGTCATACTTCTTACCCATGTATTCCTCTTACGGTCTCTTCTTGTTAACCAAACATACATCTTTCCATGCTTGTCTTTGTGCACTGGATCCAACATGGCATTCTTGAATTTAACATCCACGTTTCACATCCATACGTCATAACTTACAGAAAATTGCATTATAGTCAATATCACCTGGCTAACTAGATTTAGTAATACCTGGATGAAGTAATATCTTACACTGATGTGGTCTATCTTGCCAGCAGTGATAGCGACTGTTGAAAACCATCGAGAAAATCTTTCGACCGTATCGAAATTCAAACTGCAAGTCCATCATTCATGAGTCCAATACTTCACCGTCGAGTATCGTGCTTTGTGAATTATACGGTATTCACTGTGAAAAAAGGGACCTTTCGCTCCTGGAACTTTTCGATCACGGACCGTACAGTGCGTTCAATTATTATTATTATTTCGTTTTCTGTCTCGCAGGTACACAAACACGTTTTGCAATTCGAGTTCCGTCCCCGAACGAGCTTTGGCTACCGTAAAAACAAAGAGATAGGAGATATATCTCGTCAATTGAAAGCGAGGGGGGTCCTCTAGCGCAGCGGTCGCCAACCTTTCGGACCTCGCGGACCACTAAACTCAAAATCTTGAATCCCGAGGACCACTACCATGATATTTTCCATAAAAATAACATTCCAAATCATCATCATCATCATTTTCAGCCGTTCTTGCTTTCTTTCACATCCTCTCAGATACCATTCCAGTACTTCTCGCGTCCATCTGCCATCCATTCTCGCCATGTGCCACTTTGGTCATACTTCTTACCCATGTATTTATTTTACGATCTCTTCTTGTTATGCCAAGCATACATAGTTCCATGCTTCTCTGTGTGCACTGGATCTTTCGTAGCATTCTTGAATTTAGCGTCCAAGTTTCACATCCTTACGTCATAACTGGCAGTACGCATTGGTCGTATGCCTTCTTTTTTAAGCATAGCGGAATGTTTTAAAAACAATGTTCATTCTTCCAAAAGTGCTCATTATTTGTCCACTTGGTCTACTTTGCTTTCCTTCACATCCTCCAGTCATTCCAGTATTTCTCGCGTTCATCTGCCATCCATTCTTCTCGCTATGTGTCCCTTTCAACTTTTTCACACGTTCTGCTACATCTGCCACTTTGGTCATACTTCTTATCCATGTATTCCTCTTACGATCTCTTCTTGTTATACCGAGCATACATCTTTCCACGTTTCTGTATGCACTAGATCTTACGTAGCATTCTTGAATTTGTTCATTCTTCCAAAAGCACTCCATCCTATGTAGTTTCATTCTTCGTTTTATTTCTTCTTCTTTACATAACATTCTAAATATGAAATGGTAATTATACTTGTATTTGCACTCCAAGTTATTTGCAAAAAGTTGGATATCACCTTATAATGATGGAAAAATTATAATAAATAAACGATATATTCATTATTCATTATGAAAACTGCCAGTTATGACGTATGGATGTGAAACTTGGACGCTAAATTCAAGAATGCTACCTTAGATCCAGTGCACACAGAGAAGCATTGAAAGATGTATGCTTGGTATAACAATAATTGATCGTAAGAGGAATACATGGGTAAGAAGTATGGCCAAAGTGGCACAACGTGTGAAAAGTTGAATAAATACTGGAATGGTATCTGAGAGGATGTGAAAGAAAGCAAGGTAGACCGAACGGAAGATGGGCTGATGAATTGAGAAGAATGGGTGGAATCAAGTGGATGCAGATTGCTCAAGGCAGATAGGAATGGAAAAGGATTGGAGAGGCCTTTATCCAGCAGTGGATGGTGAACCACTGAATGTGATGATGACCAAAATTCTCTCGCGGACCACCGATTAGCAACCGCTGCTCTAGCGTTATTTGTATGGAAGAGTTTCCCTTTTTGTATCGCAAAGCGCGCATTAACCCTATAACACCCGCCACACCTTTTTTCCCCAGCTATCATCGTCACTCGACGACGCACACTCTACTGATTATACTACAAACAACCTGCTGATTATTGTTATTTATGTTTTCTATTGTATTATTTAAGAAACAAGGCGTTGCGCAACCGTACGTTTAGCTGCCATCTACAGCCTCAGTTCGTCTCTTTGAAGACACGGGCAATTCGGTATTGAGAAAGGTGTTAGGCAAGGAGACACCATTTCTCCTAAATTATTCAATGCGGTGCTCGAGGACATATTTAGGTCGCTGGAACCAGGGGCCTGAAGACATTTGAGTGATGACGATATGTTATAGTTGCAAAATGTAATTCAGTAGATTTACGCGGATTAACACCGAGTATGAAAGTAGGTTTTAAAAAAGGCTAAAATTATGTTTAATGAATTCTGTTATTTGTAGATAATTATATTGTAGAGATAGTTGATTTATTTTTTAGGACAATTGGTCGACTGGATGTAAAGAAGAAGAAATAAAACGAAGAATGAAACGCTTTTGGAAGAATGAACATAGTTTTAAACCAAAACAATGCGTACTGCCAGTTATGACGTATGGATGTGAAACTTGGACGCTAAATTCAAGAATTACGAAAGATCCAGTGTACACAGAGAAGCATGGAAAGATGTATGCTTGGCATAACAAGAAGAGATCGCAAACGAAATACTAAGAATTAGTGGCAAATATACGGGTGAAAAAAAACAATGGGCTGGACCATGCGAGAAGAATGGATGGCAGATTATTGGTTATTTGGAAGATGACGAATTTTGTGGAGTTGGATGCAGATTTCAAGACAGACAAGAATGGAAGAGGATTTTCATCCACATATGGTGAACGGCATGATGATTGTATTATTTACTAGTTTATACATATGTACCCAGCCGGGGTCATCTTTTCTCTTCTTACCTTTACGCTCGTTTATCGTTTGTTCCTTTGAGTGTTTGCTCGCAATCCTCTTGACCCATATACTTTCCGAGTGTTTGGAAGGCTATTAGTGTTGTTTGCGTATGCTTGTTACGCTTTTTCGTCAAACTAAACAATCGACCTTCGTAACCTAAGTGAGTTTGTACACAGACCGATTTTTCTAACGGAAAAATGATCGAAATTTATGGAGAGCACATTGTCTTGTCCATACATTTTAATTAAAAAATCTGTATACATACTAGTACGATTATTTATTTATTTATTTATTTGAGATAGCTTAAAAAGCTAATTACAAAATAAGCTTACTATCTACTAGCACTTGTACAGAGGTGCTGTTTTAACGCTGCCAAGAATCTATCAATTTTATTTATATTTCTGCATAGATATACAATACCATAGATATGCCATTCCAAACAAATTTGCCTGGACAAAGCGTCAGAAGCAACGGGGGGCTGCGGGGGGTCTAAAGTGCGGGGAATTTTCACAAAAAAAAAAAGTCCCACAAAAAAAAAGTCAAACAAAATGCATGCAAGGCATGCATTTTTGCATGCCCTTTTTGTATGTCATTTTTCGGGCGCTAAGGCCAATCTATGTATTTCTGAGAACTTGGTTCGACTTAATTTTAAATTCTTACCTATTAACTTATTCTTACACCTAGTATTATCACTATGTACATATATTACACCCTCTTATTAAATATATGTACACATACTAACACGCACACTTTTAAGGTTTCATTTACGTTAATTCAACGTATGTATATCTTATACTAGTTAATCTATTGACATTTAAAACACTCCGCATAGCTCTATTTTGTAGTTTTTGCAACCGATCTTTTTTTTACCCCATTTACTAAATATTAAAAATGAACCACAATATATAAAATGAGGACGAACGATTGCATTATAAACTAATACTTTTGTATTTCTAAATAGTATAATTCTTAATCTACACAATAATCCAACTTTCTTCGCTACTTTTTTTAATAATCATCTCACCGTGTATTTTAAAATTTAACTTGTTATCAAGTATTACTCCTAAATTATTATTATAGCGATGAAAATCAACTCTTGTGAATTTTTTTTAGATTTTCATACTCTCTGATATTAACTACCGTTGTGTGTACAAGCGGCTTTACTATACAATTCCGATGCTCGGAAGTTAACCGTGTGTTTACAAAACGGCCTAAGAGTGTACACTAATTAGCTATTAAACAACTCTTTACCGAGTGTATAAAATCCACGCTTTGTATAAAATGCGTGCTTAGTCATTTTATATATTAACTTTGTTTTACCAATTCAATCTTTATCTTACAAACTTGAAACCTGATTAGTTAATGCTGAAAAAATATTTGAACTTTTTCGAACTTTAGTTTCTCATACGTGCTATTTTTGTTTTATTTTATGAAGCGTAGCACATTTTACACTATGTTCGGCCATTTAAGCCATTGTATACAATACCTATGTATGTAGATACAATGCTGGATTTCATATAATATTTTTTTTTTTTTCAAATTTGTTACAGTTGGCGAGATCGGGTTAAACAAATTCTATTTCCTTTTACTGTCTATGTAAGTGTGTCGTATGGTTTAGCAGCGATAAATTCATACTGTGATATATGAAAGTATTTTTTATTATTTTTACGCATTTGAATATAGAGCGACAGACGGTCGCATAAACCAGAGAAAGACAGTAGGGGGGAGGTTCAAAATTACAGTGAAAATATTAAATATATACGTAGGTATTTTCTATATATAGTAGGTACATACATAGGTTGAACAATAGAACAGTTTGAACGGTTGCAAAACACGCAAAGTACACTCGTTCGGTCTTATTAAATTTAGCGGATTAATTTGCAAGTTTTGCGCAGCCATAGCCGCCGTAGACGCAATAACCCTTTCGCCGCTTCGGCGCGCGCTTTTCCCGAGTTTTTCCCCGAGTGCGATTGATGAGCGCGACGCGAATTAATCGCGCAGTTAATTAATTGTTCTCTCGAGGGGAGAATTTCGCGCGAGCGGGAAAACTTTGAAAAGTTAATTTTCACCGGTGTGGGTTTTTGGGGGAAAATCGTCAAAATTTATTTGACATTAATTGGATCTTCACCAATGGTGTGGGGGTGGGTGGAAAATGCGTTCGAAGAAGAATTTCTTATCGATAAAGGGGCGTCAATCGCCGTGGCTTGGCTTCGTTATTAAGACGCAATACCTGTCTTTCAAGTAATAGATAGTTAGACAACTCTAATGATACGTTCGATCGTTCAACAACTCCTAGTTCAAATATACCTACCTACATATGTATGTATGTATGTATTTATTTATTTATTTATTAGACGCCTAAAAAAGGCTTTTACAAGAAATAATGTAAACAAAAAAAAAGATAAGAATACAAGAGTAATGTACATATGTATAAATAGAAACAAAAAAAAAAAAAAAAGACTATAAGAACAGTAAAATTTAATTGAACTGAGAAGAGAAACTTCTTAAAGAAAGCAGCTTTACCAAATGAATTCTCATGCAGAAATAATCCAAAAGATTCCCATACTCATCACCGGTCCGAATCAACCTAGGAATAGGAGATTGTACATAATAGTTGGTGCATGAATTACCTTCATCAACAAACAATAATTGAGATCGTGTAAAACGTGCAGGAACCTTTAAACGTAAAATTGACTCAACAAGAGCAGGACAATCAATTAGAGAATTTACAATTTTATAAAAGAAGACCAAGTCATTCACAGCTCTTCTATCAGATAATTTATGCATTTTCAAACTAAGTAAAAGAGAGTCATAACAGTTATTATCAATAAGATACATGAATTTATACATAATGAATCTTAAGAATTTATTTTGAACTCTTTCTAGAGAATGTGAATGAATAAAATAAGAAGGAGACCAAACAATATACTCTAACTTACTTCTGACAAGTGAACAGAATAATAATTTTAAGGTATTAACATATGTATGTACATATATTGTCACGATTCAATTCAGATCATTAATTTAAAACATTAGATTGTTGAAAATGAAAACCTATATAAATTAAACGATACTTTCGTTCTTTCTTCACATTATTCATATTACATCATTTTCAGCGGTTCACCATCCACTGCTGGATAAAACCTTTTCCAATCCTCTTCCATTCCTGTCTGTCTTGAGCAATCTGCATCCAGTTGATTCCACACATTCTTCTCAATTCGTCAGCCCATCGTCCACTCGGTCTACCTTGCTTTCTTTAACATCCTGTCGGATACCATTCCAGTATTTCTCGCGTCCATCTTTCGTCCATTCTTCTCGCTATGCGTCCACTTCAACTTTGGTCGTGCTTCTTACCCATGCATTCCTCTTACGATCTCTTCTCGTTATACCGAGCATACATCTTTCCATGCTTCTCTGTGTGCACCGGATCTTGCGTAACATTCTTGAATTTAACATCCACGTTTCACATCCATACGTCATAACTGGTCGTATGCCTTATTTTTTAAACATACCAGAATGTTCATTCTTCCAAAAGCACTCCATCGTAGTTTCATACTTCGTTTTATCGTTTCTTCCATTCACATTACATAATTGACACAAATTTTATTGATATACTCACTTTTAAAAGTAAACACACTATGTAGCTGTCAAATAGCGTGTCGATATACCCAATTACACGTGACAACACATCGAAACTAATAAAAGAAAAAAAATCCAACATCACAAACGTGTTGTACGATTGGGGAAATTGTTCGTTTACATCAATCACTGGACTTGGCCAAATTGGACAACGTTTGAGCGGCACTGGTTTATTATGTGTCGTCGTTGACGAATGGCAATGTTCTTACCGACAATCCCAATCCCTAAGAACCCAAACTCAACCCTACTATTTCATTAACCTATCCGTGACTAGGTGGGGTATATAAACGAACAAAAATTAGTCAAAGTGAAACACTGAAAAAAAATTAGGCTTCAATCGAGCTTTAAATTCTGAACTAAATCTAACATTGAATAGTAGTTGAACGATATTATAAATTGGTATGTGTGGACATGACGGGGTTAAATTTGGTTATTTTTTTATTGGTGGAGGCTTTAATTTATCGTCCGTATTGATTTTAATACTGGCAATAAATCTGTCGTACCATACGCTGAATTTCCACGAAAGGATATTATTTTGTATACATTCAACAGAATGAAACATTTCACTCTAGCCTAATCGGATAAAGTATTGTGATCGTGCAAAAATTCGACCTTGAGATTTTGACTGATTTGTATCGGATGTCTATCCCCTGATCACGTTTTCGTGATTTCGGGAAAATGTCTGTATTTTTTTTGACCTTTTATATATTTGGTATCTTCATAATATTGTAATATTATGATCCTTAAAGCAATACCTACATACATATGTATGTAGTTACGTAAAAATAAATCATTAATAAAATGTGTACGTTCATTTTAATTGACATCCTTAATGTCAACTATGATGAAGTTGAAAAATTTATTATTTTTTTTCATTCATTTGTGAATTATTTGATTTAATGTAATTTGTGAATTATTTAGATTTAATGTAATTTGTGAATTATTTGATTATATTTAATTTTACTATCAATATGTTAAATATAATGTTTTTTTCATGTCTCGCCATAGTTACGAATTGGGGCAACCTGTAATGTCACTATGGTATAATTTGTAAAATAAATTAATTAATTAAAATCAATCAACCGGAAGTTGGTTTTTTTTCTTGTGGAAAAGTCAAAAATCTTGTTACCACGCAATATTTCTGAAACTACTTATTTTCATAATGTGTATACGTGTAAGGTTATGTACATAATGTTATGTGAGGTTACGTAAGATTATTTAATGTTATGTAAGGTTATATAAGGTTATACAAGTAAGTAGTAAAAGTTAGTAAGGTAAGGAACATAAAACCTGGTAAGGTTAGGTAAAACTTGATTAGATAAATATACAGAGGAATCCAATTGAGCGTGGACCGACTAGTTTTGATTTCAACTCTGATTTTGATTATAACTAATTTTATTTTTTCAATATGCAATTTTATTTCTAAAATATATTTATGTATTGGAATGTTGTATGAATTAAACAAAATAGTTGTTTAACAACTCTTGTGGGTAAAAGAAATTCAGATTAAGTAGTAAGTAAGGCTTACACTTAGGTAAGGTAAGACTTAATAAGGTAAGGTTAGCTAATGTTGGATCTGCATTGAATTAAATTTTGCATAATTTCCACTAAAACAAAGTATCAAACTTTTGCATTCACACCGACATAGTTTCAAAGCCACACTTACGAATCAATTTTTCATTACAAAGCTGTGTAGTATGTACATATGTATGTACATACTCCATTGACAGAAACAATAGTAGCTTTACGAACAGAATGAGGATAGTTTAAACTCTCGCTTGTCAAGTTTGCTTACTATACATATACATTATACATACATATTTTACGCGGTCTCCACAGTTTCGATCTAGAATCTAGATGGATAGTTACAAAAACTATTTCAGCCAGTCAATGTATGTGTGAATGTATGAAAGTTTTCCTAAATAAACTTCGTCCAACTAAATAGATTATCGATCTGAAACTACTCGTCAAAGTTAACCGCGATTTTGATTGAATATCCATCTATCCGGCAGTGCCGGTAATTCGTAAACTTGGCCACAACTACTATGTACATACACACTCGTCGAATTTATTTATTCCCAACTTAAACACTACTAAGCTTCGCTTCGAAAGCTCGTTGTTTACTCGCCGTACCACTGCGTCGTTCTTCTATTTCTGTATACATTCATATATGTATGTATTAAGTAAGTATATATTTTATTTTACTATTATTGTCTCGTCTGTTCGTCGAGTGAGATTTCTATCTGTAACGTTTTGAAGATAACGTTTTATTGGTTAATTATTTCGCTATTGGTTTTAATACGACGGGAACAACGTTATTTTCGTTACGTTCGTATTCGAACGTATCTTAAGGGACATAATAAAGTTTCCCTAAAAAAATATGTAATGGATTATTTTACTGCTGGGTTTAATCCGGCGTCGCAAATTTCCCGAACGTTGTTAACCGGAACGACTAGAGCGTACGTGTCTCCGAACGTCAGAGATTCACAACCTTTTAACGAAAAAAATATACTAGACTATGTATAATAAGCTTGAACTATCTTTGTTGTTTTGCGATGAAAATTTATCACAAACATACTCAGATTATTTTCTATTGGAATATTAAACAAAACGTACTAATCTTAGTCATATAAGCTTCGTATAGTTAATTTTCTCAACGGAATTTCTCTAATTGAATTAATTACACGAATCAATACTCCATATTAAATTTTCACTTTGGCCAATCGGCTGTGTAAACTTTGGTCTCAAATTAAAGTATGGCCTGGATGTGTACGCTTTGTAAATTTACTTATAGAATATCCTTTATCCTTTGTTGAATGAGTATTAATAATCAGGAGATTTATATAATACATTAATATGATCTTATTATATTTATAGTAAATAAGCCGATTATATATGTAAGTTAAATTGTATTCTATATTATATTTATATCCTTTGTGAAAATTATCGTTTTTGTCGTAATTTTGTGCAAAAGAAAAAAGTTATATTCTACTCGAATAGAATGATCTAAATATAAATTTTTATTATTATTTCCAAAGTATCCAAAATGACAACAAATAGAGTCTATTCCGCGTAAAAATATACTAACGCGAAAATTCAAATACAATACTATAAAATTTTTCATTGCTTTTCTTTCATAGCGTTAATATATGTATGTATTCATACTATAGAACAGTGTTCGCCATAATTTCTTGCAAATTATTAGTATAGATTTGCGTTGAGGTGTATCCAAAAGGTTGTTTATCTGAAGGAACAGCAAATAGATAACTTGGATCAGGTAGATCGGCTCTTTACTGTCTATTAGTTTGTTTGTTTCTGTCTGAGCTCTATTTACCTTCCTGTCTGCATTTCTATCTGCCTTTCTGTCTACCTTTCTGTCAACTTTTATGTTTGTTTTTCCAAATACCTGTATATACATATGTATAATAATAATAATGTGTATAATAATAGTTAATATAATATTATTTATGTGTCTGTATTTCTATCTGTATTCTTCTCTTTTCCTTTCTGTCTGCTATTCTGTCTGCCTTTCTGTCTGTTTTTCTGTCTACATTTCTGTCTGCATTTCTGTCTGCCTTTTTATCTACCTTTCTGTCTGCTTTTCTGTCTGTCTTGATATCTGCCTTTCTGTCTGCTTTTCAGTCTGCCTTTCTGTCTGCCTTTCTGTCTGGTTTTATGTCTGCATTTCTGTCTGCCTTTCTGTCTACTTTTCTATCTACATTTCTGTCTAAGGTCAACATACTATATTGGGGGGGGGGGGGGGGTGGTCTTGGGGAGAAAGGGTGTGGAGGTGTTTCTTTTCAAGGCGGCTTATCTTTCTGTCTAGTTGTCTGTCTGTTTGTCTAGCTGAATATCTGCCTGTTTGAATGTATGTCTGTCTTTTCCTCACACTCCTCATGGGCTGCCGATACATGAAGGGGGGATTATGGAGGAGGCGCAACCTCTGTGGGACATAACTTTAATAATCACTCAAATCAATACATTCTGAATACAAATTATTACACTCCACATACAGAAAGAGTACCTACATACGGCCAATTTAGAAAAAAATATATAAAACTATTTACACCCGAGCAACGTCGGGCACTTACACGAACAACTGCTACAAAATGAATTTTTCACCTGAAGTAGTGGGTCAAATTCCGTTTGTATAAGAACAAAACGCTATGCAGGAAACAACGTATTTTAAAAATTAAAAATCATACGGTCAAAGTATTATATATGTAGGGTAGGTCGCGAGCCGAAGATTGAGCCCCCCCCCCCCTATTCTCCACGTCAGGGCTTCTGCTACTGTGGGGTCGCAGTCGTAAACGATCCGCTCGTAAAATATAAATTGTGCTCGCTGACGTAGTAGCGTCCGGTGCGTACCAAACTAGGGTATGTTACGCTTCGAGGAGCATCTCCACGTAGCTGCGTAACATCTCCCTTATCGGTGTCGATTTAAATTTCAATAAGACGCGCGCGCACGCCTTTCCTCGCGATTCGAATCCTACATATTCATGAGGGGGGTGCTTTGTGCCGTGGCCGTTGCCCTAAAGGTTGAGAGCCACTGGACATCGATTGTACAACGGTGGGTAAAGGATTTCGTCCGAGAAACACGATTCGGTGTAGGATGTGTCTAATTAGCCGAGACCCGGTTAACGCATGGTGACCCCCCCCCCATTTGGATGTCGTCTTATCTGATAACAAAAAAAAAAATTCGGGTGTGGCCAACCCATGACTTTATCCATATATTTGAGGAATACAAACAGTAACGAAATTATTTTTTTAAGTACGCAAGTAAATAAAACGCATGCACAGCACCACACCAACCAACATACATATCATGAAATCACTGTGTTGAGTGCGCGCGCGTATGTAAAATACGATCTTCGGCATATATTCAAATTAGAAAAACTGCCATTTTCGCTCGTCAGAAGTTAACTAAAATCACAGTATCTCTTACGGCTAACGTGAAAATTATAGATATGAAATTTCGTCAAAATTCCCGGAGCCGTTTCGGAAATATTCTGTCGTAAACTTTTCGACGAAAAAAAAACCTACTTCCGGTTGACTAATTTTAATTATTTTTTTTTTTTTTAATATAAATTTCTCTCAAAACTACAATATTATAATATTGTGACGATACTACATATTTAAAAGGTCGAAAAAAATAAAAAACAAAAAATCGTTCAAGAGTAAACTGCCATTTTCGCTCGTCAGAAGTTAACTAAAATCACAGTATCTCTTACGGCTAACGTTAAAATTATAGATATGAAATTTCGTCAAAATTCCCGGAGCCGTTTCGGAAATATTCTGTCGTAAACTTTTCGACGAAAAAAAAAACCTACTTCCGGTTGACTAATTTTAATTATTTTTTTTTTTTTTAATATAAATTTCTCTCAAAACTACAATATTATAATATTGTGACGATACTACATATTTAAAAGGTCGAAAAAAAAATAAAAACAAAAAATCGTTCAAGAGTAAACTGCCATTTTCGCTCGTCAGAAGTTGACTAAAATCACAGTATCTCTTACGGCTAACGTGAAAACTATAGATATGAAATTTTGACAAAATTCCCGGAGCCGTTTCGGAAATATTCTGTGGTAAAAGAATTTTATAATTTTCTACAAGAAAAAAACCCTACTTCCGGTTGAATGATGTTGACCAAATTCCTTATGGCTTTTACACCTTACGTGAAAATAATAGATATGAAATTTCAGGTTGATAGACTTGATAGTTTCGGAAAAAAACACACATACAGCCACACACACACATAAGTACACAGACACACAGACATACAGACATACAGACATTTTCCAGAAATCATGAAAACGTGATCAGGGGATGATACTCGATACAAATCAGTCAAAATCTCGAGGTCGAATTTTCGCACGATCACAATACTATATCCGATTAGGATAAAGTAAAAAACAACGTATGTATACGTTCGTAATGAAAATCTAATATACATATGTGGTTTGATTATAACAAAGGGGCCAATGTCACATTGTGATTATATTGTCTATATATATAAAAATCAATGTCTGTCTGTCTGTTTGTTTGTCTGTCTGTCTGTCTCTTATAGGCTCCTAAACCACTCAACCGATCGCGATGAAACTTTCAGGACTTATTGTGATCATGCCGGGGATAGTTCCTGAAAAAAAAAAATTGGGGAAAAAACGGGAACGGGCCTGCTCACGCGTCAGATAACGTACTAGGAACGGGAACGGGATCGGAACCGGGATCTGGAATCGGGAAAAAACGGGAACGGGCCTGCTCACGCGTCAGATAACGTTCTAGGAACGGGAACGGGATCTGGAACGGAAACGGGAACGGAACGGAAAGGGGAACGGGAACGGAACGGGATCGGCAACGGAAAGGGGAACGGCAACGGGAACGGGATCGGCAACGGGATCGAGATCTGGAACGGGAACGGTATCGGGCATTGCAACGCATGCCGGGTCAGCTAGTACTTTCATAAATTTGTGTATTAAAATCGAGCGTCGTATTATTTTGTATTACAAATTTTCGTCAAAATTCAGATTAGATATTTTGACTTTGTTCCTTTTAATGACGTGTCACACATTTATAGCTTTCGTGGTGAATTAAACAGCCTAGAGACTGAAGTGATACTTTGTCGTGTTTTAATTGATTGATTGATACTAAAAAAAAACTAATATAATTGATTGTCAGCAGATTTTCTCACTACAAGTGTAAAGTAAAAAAAAAAAGTTTATTGTAATTTTTTAGGTAAAATCGTTAGTTTAGTCTTTCAGATGCTAAATTAGTATTGCAATTGGGCACTTTAATTGAAAAATCAACGGATGAAAGTGAAACTGCAGATGAAAATATTTAATTAGTATACATATGTATGTATATAATTTCGTGTGAAAAAGTTGAAGTGACAATGGGCTGGACACATAGCAAGAAGAATGGATGGCAGATGGACTCGAGAAATACTGGAATGGTATCCGAGAGGATGTGAAAGAAAGCAACATAGACCGAGTGGAAGATGGGCTGATGAATTGATGATTGCTCAAGACAGACAAGAATGGATGAGGATTGGAGTGGTCTTCATCCAGCAGTAGATGAAAAACGGCTGAAACTATCTGTAAGTGACCGCTTCGCTAACAATTAAACCTAATCGTGACTTTTGCGCTTCGCGTTCAATTTCTCTCTCAATTCTTCACTTTCTATGGAAATAGATCCATTATCTTCAGAATGAAACTAGAACGGAGCACTTTTGGAATAATTAACATAGTTATTAAATCCAACATTCAGCTATGCTTAAAAAATAAGGCATACGACCAATGCGTACCGCCAGTTATGACGTATGGATGTGAAACGTGGATGCTTAATTTAATAATGTCACACGAGATCCTGTGCACACAGAGAAGCATGGAAAGATGTGTGCTCGGTATGACGAGAAGAGATCGTAAGAGGAATACATGGGTAATAAGTATGACCAAAGTTGAAGAATGGATGGCAGATGGATGCGAGAAATACTGTAATGGTATCCGAGAGGATGTGAAAGAAAGCAAGGTTGACCAAGTGGAAGATGGGCTGATGAATTGAGAAGAATGTGTGGAGTCAAATGGATGCAGATTGCTCAAGACAGAAAGGAATGGAAGAGGATTTGAGATACATAGATACGTATTGATCCTCTTCTCTATTCTTTGGCCTCCTTTAGATTATCTTTACTTAAGTTCCTTTCCAGCCCTAACTCCTAAGTTCCTTTCTTGTTTTGATCTGTTGTTCGTTTGCAACTATTTCGGCTGTAGTGTATTGTGTGAAATTAATATTATCTTTATATTTTATATTGTATACTATAAGCTGTTTGTTACGTAAATAAATAAATAAGAATTTATTACTACAGTAACCCTTCTTCTGATTGTGGTAGACTTGACTCAAAAGTATCCTGGAAAGATGTATGCTCGGTATGACGAGAAGAGATCGCAAGAGGAATACATGGGTAAGAAGTATGACCAAAATGGCAGATATAGCAGAACGTGTGAAAAGTTTAAGTGGCACATAGCGAGAAGAATGGATGACAGATGGACGCAATAAATACTGGAATGGTATCTGAGAGGATGTGAAAGAAAGCAAGGTAGACCGAGTGGAAGATGGGCTGATGAATTGAGAAGAATTTGTGCAGATCGTAAGAGGAATACATGGGTAATATTTTTATGTAGACAGATATTTAAACAGACAGATAAACGGTCTGACATACAGAAAGGGAAAGAGCCAAGAAAGTTGAATAACAAACAAACATATATGTAGACCAATAAATAAAACGAAGAATGAAACTATGTACATTGGATGGAGTGCTTTTGGAAGAATGGTACATTGTTTTTAAATCCAACATTCCGCTATGCTTAAATAATAAGGCATACGACCAATGCGTGTACTGCCAGTTATGACGTATGGATGTGAAACGTGGATGCTAAATTCAATAATAAACAGAGAAGCATGAAAAAATGTATGTACATATGCTTGGTATAACGAGAAGAGATCGTAAGAGGAATACATGAGTAAGAGTATGATCAAAGTAGTAGATATAACGGAACGCGTGAAAAAGTTGAAGTGGACACATTGACACAGATGGATGCGAGAAATACTGGAATGATATCCGAGAGGATGTGAAAGAAAGCAAGGCCTTCGTAATGATGATGATATATAAAATAATTTATAGTCGTAAGAATCACACAATATAAATATCGAAATACAACACGTGGCCATATCTACGAACAATCTTCATTTCGATTCGATACACAATAGGCACCACTCTACGAACAAACGAATTTCTCAGACTTTATTACAAAATTCGCTCCATATAACCGGAGGTTAAATATACGCTCTATTACCTGGGTCAAAAACTATACCTGATCAATCTTTGCCTATCCAGAGTGAGGGCCAGAGGTCTCTCCACATCCAAAAGCCTCCATCGACCCTCCCCCATAGTCGACGAGTCTTTACTCGTTCGCGTAATTTGCCCATCAGGAACACTGCCTAGGGTAAAGTTTGAATTAAGTTCATCAATAAATTGTTAACGATTAACCCTTGAACTGTTACGGAGGACCAATTTATCGGGGGTCCAACGGACCCACCCACCAGTGTGTGTGTATATGTGCGTTAGTTGCCAACAAAAGGGTTACTACTACTTCTCCTACTCTGGGCAGAAAACTACCAACCCAACCACCCTTCAAATTTATATTTATGACCCACCGTTTAGTTGCTCTCGCTTGTATCTGGGGAATTTTGACACCGGAGCTCATTTGTCGAACAATCTATTGCGACCAGCGTTTAATTTTCGGGTACGGGTATTATGTAGTACCTTTTAGCTATAAAGTGAGCTCGATCGACTGATTTTTCGTCCACCGAAACTGTACTAGACACTGTTCACTTAATGACTTTTTATGAACCAGGTTGGATTATTTTTTTAAGAACTTATTACTTCCAGAAACTAGAGAAATCATTGTCCGTTCATTTCTGGTCAAAAGAAGGCAATGGGATGCCTCTATTGAGTAAATTCCTTAATTCACTATGACAGATCGTAAAATGTTTGTCAAATGTGGAAGAGGCTACTTTTGAGTCAATACCACAATCAGAAGAAAGGTTACTGTAGTAATAAATTCTTATCTAATTCATCATTATTTTGGTCATACTTCTTACCCATGTATTCCTCTTGCGATCTCTTCTCGTCATACCGAGCATACATATTTCCAGGATACTTTTGAGTGTCTACCACAATCAGGAGGGTTCTCGTAATAACATTCTTTAATTTAGCGTCCAAAGCTTTAGTATACATATAAAATACGTAATAATTGGCACAATACGCCGAATTGGTCGCAAACGAACAACAGATCAAAACAAAGAACATAGGGCTGGAATGTTGGAGGCCAAAGAAACTACATATGTTCATTCTTCCAAATGTATCTCCATCCTAGTTCCATTCTTCGTTTGAGCAATTCATTGGTCTATTATTTCAATTCATCAGCCCATCTTCCTGTCACTCTTTCCATGTCTGTAACGTTTATCTGTCGGTCTGTCTGTTTATTTGGTCTATCTTTCCCTGATATATTCCTCTTGCGATCTCTTCTCGTTATACCGAGCATACATATTTCCATGCTCCTCTGTGTGCACTGGATCTTGCGTAACATTCTTGAATATGCGTCCAATTTATACATCCAAATCATAACTGGCAGTAGTATATCTGCCTACTTTTATATGGATGTTTGATTTAAAATACATATGTTCATTTCAAAACTCCATAAGTTTCATTCTTCGTTTCATTCATTGGTCTATAATTAACTAATCGGTGTCTCAAACTTTGTAAAGATCTATCTTTCTGTCTAGATATAATCCAATGGATATGTCTATCTGCATGTTTATGATGTTCATTCTTCCTTATATAAATAAATATCCATGTAGTATATCTGCCTGTGTTATGGATTTTTCTATACATATGTTACAAATCCAGTCATATTCACCAATTGTCCTAGGTATAAATAACAATGGATATCGCAAAACTATGTTCATTCTACAAAATCCATCCGAGTTTATTCTTCTTCTTTGACTACCAATTTTGGGTATAAAACTAAAACCGATTATCAAAAATTAAAACAAATTAAACAAACATTTTTCCATTATTTACAAAATAGTAAATCAACAGGTTAACCCGTTCAGATATCCAACAGAATCGGCTAATCTTATACCGAACTTTTCCTAATTCAATGTATTCCAACGAATTCCCATTTTCCCCCTATCGGAAAACACAATGGCGCTGAAATATTTTCAGCACTGCCTGAAAAACCGACATTACTACTCCGCAAGGTACAATCCTTTTTTTTTTTTTTGCTTTTAAAGCGACGCATCTCAACAGTCGCGAGACATTTAACAATGGAGATGTGCTTTGAAGAAAACAGCCAATATCTCGACTAAGATAACTGCATACTTTTTCCCACAGCAACGACCCGGTTTTCTCTTTTAATATCCGCCACTTTTCCTCCAAGACAGGAAAAATTTCCGAGTCATGTATTTTATTTACAGATGCACTGAAATAACTGTTAATAGCGACGAAATAGCAGAATATTATTAAACGAATCGCTTATAATATAACCTACCTAGCTGTTGCCCTTCAGTACAAATTCGACTCACAAAGGGCAATTTATTCTTTATTCAGAAACTCTTATCGGTCTTTGCACTCTAAATATTCTAAATGTAATTTTATTATTATAATGCGATTTGTAAACGTTTCCACGAATCGTCTAGTATACCTATACATTTTATTTACATTTGTTGTTCGTCTGAAAGATTCTAGGAAAACTTTGCCTGAATTATTTGTTTGGGGATTCTAAGAGCAGTGCTCTGCGCTTATATTATTTCTAGGACGTTAAGTGTAAACAAATAATTTTATATATAAATTAGATCGCGTTTCGCTCAACTTCATTATTATCTGTTCTTCCTCGTTATTCTTAACATTATACATATAGTAAAAACTGTTCGATATGTTGTTCAAGATAATACTTCAATGTAAGTACATATCAATTACTCTGATTAGTTATATTTTATTAATACCGTTTTTTGTACACTTTTTTTATTGTAAATATTTGTACGCTCATTATCTTCGTTGTATTGTATACTAAATCAACGAACGTTAATTATTGAAATGTGAGTGGAATAACAAAAGTGGGGTAACTGTGTATAATAATCTAAATATGTACGTAATTTATAATTTAATAGCATTGATTCATTCTTAAAAATTTAATTACGTTAACGATCAACGCGTCTTTATTGTTGACATATACATAAGTGGGTTGTAACTTTGGGTTATGGGAAAAAATAAATATAAACAAATAACAACACAATTTCAAAGCAAACCAAAGAGTTGATGCGATGTGATTTTCAAACAATTTCATGATTTTAAAATGAATGTAATCCAATTGTTCAAACAAAGATAACAAACGCTCCCACTGGAATTTATTAGCATCAATTTAAAGAATTTAAATATGAAACTATTATTTACGTAAATTTTATTCTTGCATTTTAAAATTTTCTGTGGTTCTCAAAGTTTATTTTTTGACAAATATATAATACATTTCCTCGATACAGTGGTCCTGCTTATAATTACAACTTCAAGCTGCCATGTGCATAAAAACAAAGAATCTAAATTAGATGTCGGAAGAAGAGAGAGGGGAGATTCGTTTGTGTATTTTCAGAGAGTTAACAAAAAAGAAATTTCGAATGAAGTTCAAGAGGTAATAAAAATCACTGAAAACAACCATTTTGTATAAATAAATGCAACTAACTGTCTTTAATTTGCAGACATTCGTCACATATTCAAATACAAACACATTGATAACTCGTATAACGGCTTCTTCGATACGCCCACGAAACGGAAAAGTTGAATTGTTGGAAGGTGGACCTGGAAAGTCTGAAGTTGTCATCAAAGTGACTTCGTTGATCGGTCGTTCTCTTGGATTTACTGTAATTTTAAGCTTTTTTTCTAAATGTCCATATCATTTTGGATAAGTTATTGATTTATTTTATATTTCAGGTATATATCTATGCTAAACCAAAACCCATAACAACATCAACAAAGCCTGCTTCAACAACAACAACGTTACCAACAACAACAACACCAGAACCATCAACAGCAACAACAACAACAACAACAGAATCACCATCAACAACGCTACCACCAACAACAACGCAACCATCAACAACAACGATACCAACAACAACAACGGAACCTTCAACAACAACAATAGAACCATTATCAACAACGCTACCATCAACAACAACGCAACCATCAACAACAACGATACCAACCACAACAACAACAACAACAACGGAACCATCAACAACAACGGAACCATCAACAACAACAGAACCATCAACAACAACGGAACCAACAACAACAACAACAACGGAACCTTCAACAACATCAATAGAACCATCATCAACAACGCTACCATCAACAACAATGCAACCATCAACAACAACGATACCAACAACAACAACAACAACAACGGAACCATCAACAACAACGGAATCATTATCAACAACAACAACAACAACAACAACAACAGAACCATCAACAACAACAGCAGCAACGATACCATAATCCATTACAACTAAAAATACTGTATATAACTTTTCTTTATAGACTTGTGCCTACTGAACATGATAATAAAACGGGTTTCAATATAAACACATATGTTGAGTGTTGATCTGAACTTCACAATTACTTAAAAAGATTTAAAAGCCCTAAAACAGTCGATAGATAAAATACCTGCCTAGATTCCAATATTCATTTTGAACATAAAACAAACAAATTTGAAGAAATCCACCGTATAATACTAAGAAATATAAATTAATACATTTATAACCGCATTTAACGCATCATTCACCAATTCGCATTTTTAATATCATATACGTGCTCAATCGACAAAAATCTATAATAAAAGTTACGTTTCGTAGGAGAACCAAAAACAAACTAGTATTATACAAAAAATTATTCTGTTGATGCATTGAAGTTGTTGCCTCTGTCTATAAAATATTACAATTTACTTTATTTTACCAACTATTATATCATTACTTTAATATCGTATATTAATGTGTTTTATTTATGTGTATACAAAATATTTCACAGGCGTGTCCCGCTGTGTCAACTACTTTACAGATTAATAAAATTCTCACAGCCAATTTGTGTCGAGTACATAATTTACGACACAAATTGAAGTTCGACATTTTTCATCGCGCAAATTGAGAAAACGTCTCTGGAAAAACATGAATATCGACTTAAAGACTCGTTTATAAACAGGCTACCCTGTCGGCATACTAATTTATAAAAAAGTAAAAATCTGAAAAAATACTGAAATTTTATTATATGTAGTCTGCTTTTATTCAACAAGAAGGTTTGAGTTTTGGTACCTGTTTCTTGTAACTGCGTGTTGAAAGGGGACAAAAGACTCACACGAAGGGTGAGGCAAACGCTACATGCTTTTCGTGCATTTGGTGCCAATCGAATTTTTGTCTCTTTTTTAATATGCACGGTTAGAATAAACACTCAAACTCAAACTGCACACACTTTTGTTAAAAATAACAGAATATATGTACGTACGCACTTTCGCCGGTTAATGTGCACATTTGTGTACACGAGAAACTTTTCAGCCGCTTGCAAAATTTATCGTCATAGTTTCGCCGGCGTTAATTTTGCAAAATTGCTCGCTTGACGATCAGGTAAATTATGTTCGTGTATAATTAAGCTTAGTTAACACACAGTCTTGCGGCAAAAGCGACTTCCACGTAGCGAAGATATTCTGCCGCGAATTCCTTTAACCCCTTCCCTGCCGCGCGCCTCGTCTTATTACCGCGAGAAAATTATTAATTTGCTTTGCTGGAAAACTGAAATCGTATTACGTTGTGTTATTAGTTGTTTGTAAAAGCTGTGGCGCATAAACAAATTCACTTGGGTGTACAAATCCCTCCTACTGTGCGTCTATGTACTATCATTCTATGTCTGAATTTATCTTATTATATTCTATAATAAATACAGTACCGGTCATTGAAATTTTATTACTTATCAAACTATCAAACTTCAATTTCTTTAGATTTTGTGATTTTTTACTTACGTATGTAAAGTGTGTCCCAGCATTTACGCAAGAAGTAATTTTGATAGAAAATACAGTTTTTTAATTAAAAATTATAATTTTTTTATTGATTCATAAAGTAAATAATATAGGGTTATGTATAAAGTAGCATATTGAGGTTTATTCTTAACAAAAAGCGTCGTACAGTGGAACGTAAGCTACTGTCCTGAACCGTATGCCGTATGAAGTACCGTACCGTATTCCAGTGATTTGCTTCATTCACTAATACAAAATACTCACTAGTGCACATTGTCACGACAAAAGATAATTTGTGAATAAAAAAGAAAGACCTTCGACTATTCAGAGCAAAATTTTATTTTGTTCAATTCAAGAGTTGTGAAAGTGTGATTAACTTTCGAATACATGTGAAATGTCGGAATGTTTAAATTGTTTTTTTTTTTTTAATTATGCTACTCCATACATAACCTTATACTGTATACTTTATGAATCAATAAAAAAATTACAATTTTTAATTAAAAACCTGTATTTTCTATCAAAATTATTTCTTGCGTAAATGCTGGGAGACCTTTATGCATAAACTATTTAACACTATTAAATAAATATAAATTGTTTTACGTATTCAAATATGTACAGTAGACTCCTGTATAACGCGAGTTCCTACAACGCACTCAAGTTATTTGGGTGACTTTTTTTATATAACGCGATTCTCGTACAACGCGCTATTGCGTGACTACATAAAGGTGCCTGTATACGATCAACATTTGTCAGCAATATTAACAGCAATATTGACAGCAATATTGAGTGCAATATTGCTCGTCAACCATCCAGTAACATTTTCGGCATCACATGAGCAATATGTGTCGCAGTAATGTGTGGCTAAATGATTTCCGGCAAGTAGTTGCTGTTTTATTATTGCCCAGATTTTCCAAAGGTCAACAATCTTGTCGTGTCATCACATGCTTGCCGGCAATACATTGCCGTTAATATGTTGATCGTTTACAGGCACCTTGTATCAACATTATGTACAAAAAGTGTTTCCGGGTTTGTTTTAACTAATTATACATAACTAATAAGTTTGTATTAATCGCGTTATACGGGAGTCATACGAAAATTATTTTCAAGGATTAAATTTTGATACCAGATGAAATTCAAAATTGCATTTAATAAAATTTTTTCAATTTTTAGATGTAGCAATATAGGTACATTAAATATTTAATAATTTTTCTACTCTTAAAGTACATAGATTTTAAATTCAAATAAAATTAAGACATTAAATATTCTAAATATGTATATTATATTAATATATTCAATTTAATAAAAAAATATCGAAATTGCTACATAAAATTGTAAAACAGCTAAAACAATTTAAGGAAAATGAAAGGCAAGTTGATGCGATTTCAATGACCGCCACTGTATGTATACTTTGTGAAAAAGTTTTATAAATAATCTGTAGTATTGAAATCCTTTAAGAATCTCACTCGCGTTAATTTGAATATTTTGAAACGACACATTTTTTTAAGCAAAAAAACAAAATGCTATAAATCTTCTGGGTAAGTCAGTTTCAGAATCTGAAAAATATATCTCTTTAAACATAAAGCCGTTTATATTTAAATTCTTCAAGAGTCAAATCTTATATCGATCGATCTTAGATAAGAGAACAAAAAAATAAATATTTAAAATTCAAATTTTAATGTGCATACTTATTGTATGTACGTGCAAAAAAAGAACATACATTGTACGGCAATATTTTAAATACAACATAATCAATTTAATAATAGCCGTTTCCTAATCTGCTTGATTTATACAATAGAAACCTGTTCCCCCAACCCCTTCACACACCACACTTTCCACCAAACAAATAACCCCTTTTCGACCCGCCGATTATTTATCGCTGGTCAGATTTGTATTTTCCAACTTAACTGCCGTAAAACTATGCGCAAATTAAATTCTCGCATGATTTATCACCCCCAACGCCGAATAAACAATAACACCTTCCCGACTTTAAAATCGTTGAAATACGGCGTAAAAAAATATACAGGGTTTGAGAGAAGATTGGGTATTGAATTTAAAACTGAAATAAAAAAAGGATACGATGCAGTTTTAATTGAATCTATATTTTTTTTCACTCGTAATTGTGCGGAGGAAAACAAAGTCCAAATGAAAATCACAAAGATTACGCATACAAACCATGTAAATTTATTTTTGGCATGGCAGTATTTGGAATAATTCAAGTATAAGGCATCGTTTTAAAACATTCTTAGAACCAGAAAATATGTTATCCTCGTTTTTATATATTGTGGACTTATCGGGATTTGGAACTAGGCGACTCATATGTATAATTGTATAGGTATAAGCTTTTTTTTCACAGCACTTCCACACTACTACATAGCTCATAGTGCAATTTTTTCTCTAGTACGATAAGGAAGTGGTTATAAATGAGTACCTTTCGTTGGTGGGGCCAATATATTTTATTTTTTGGGATGAATGACGATCCCAAATGAGAATGGGTCCTACCAGAGTGGGTTGTAAGCCGACGAGCTCACATAAATTCAAACCCTCTTGATCCTTTTTTTTATTTTATTTCGTACGCACTGTGTCGATATATAAAATAAAATTCATGAAAATGTAGCGTCGTTTATTTTCACCTCTACGATGGCGCATATTGTTCTATGCGTATTTCAAAAGTGTCACTTTCAAAATGCCCGATCTTTTTCGACAGGTTCGTGACAGCTGAGTTTGATATTATTACGTCACCTATGTATGTATGTATTAACTTACATAAATGCGACACCATTTTTCCTAAATTATTCAATGCGGTACTCGAGGACATATTTAGGTCGCTGGAATGGCAAAAATCAGGGGCCAAGATTAACGGAAGACATTTGAGCCATCTAAGATTCGCTGACGACATAGTTATAGTTGCATGTAACTCAGTAGATTAACAGAATTAAGCAACGAAAGTATGAAAGTAGGCTTAAAAATTAATTTTAATAAAACTAAAATTATGTTTAATGAATTCTGCACGCAAAACGTAGTCACAGTAGATAATCATATTGTAGAGATAGTTGATAGTTATTTATACCTAAGACAATTGGTGAATATGACTGGATGTAAAGAAGAAGAAATAAAACGAAGAATGAAACTAGGGTGGAGTGCTTTTGGAGGAATGAACATAGTTTTTAAATCCAACATTCCGCTATGCTTAAAAAAGAAGGCGTACGACCAATGCGTACTGCCAGTTATGACGTATGGATGTGAAACTTGGACGCCAAATTCAAGAATGCTACGTAAGATACAGTGCACACAGATGTATGCTTGGTATAAACAAGAAGAGATCGCAAAAGAAATACATGGGTAAGAAGTATGACCAAAGTGGCAGATATAACAGTGCGGGTGAAAAAGTTGAAGTGGCAATGGGCTGGACACATAGCGAGAAGAATGGATGGCAGATGGACGCGAGAAGTACTGGAATGGTATCCGAGAGGATGTGAAAGAAAGCAAGGTAGACCGAGTGGAAGATGGGCTGATGAATTGAGAAGAATATGTGGAGTCAAGTGGAAGCAGATTGCTCAAGACAGACAAGAATGGAAGAGGATTGGAGAGGCCTTCATCCAGCAGTGGATGGTGAACGGCTGAAAATGATGATGATGATGATGACATAAATACGACAAATTTAAAATTAACTCGTACTGGTTATGCGGATATTACAATACGATATTACAAACTAGCTCGTGTAATAGGCGAAGCTAGTAAACTATCTGGCTTTTTTCGTTCGAGCGAGTAGAGTTCGAATGTTTGAACTTTACTCGCTACTATCTGGCTAGTGTGACGTCACTTAATTTTGACTGTTTGAGGTTAAGCGGTTCATTTTCAGCTCCCAACACACACATACATATATGAAGGTTTATTCAAAATTGTATTATTAAAAAATGCATATTTATTTTGGTGCGAGTGGTGCCACTGAATTACTAGCTACTCGCTACTTGCTCTACGTGTCGGCTAGTAAACTACAGAGATTGCAGCGAGTAAACTAGCGAGATAGTAGTGAGTACACTATCCCAGTGTAATACCCGCTTGGGCAAGTTTGATTTATTAGTCTAGGTTGCGTTATAGATTCATTCTTCATCATTCTTCTGTAGTAAAAATTTTGCGGTAAGGATGCAATTTTAGTGAATGTGTTGAGATGAAAAAAATATACCAAATAAAACGATAATGATACCGGAAAAAAAATTTAAGTAAAGTGGGTAAAAATCTGTATGAAAAGTTATGTCTCTTATAGCAGAAAGTGAAATGTTTAAATGAAAACCAATAATTCCACTTCAACGATTCATCAAACAAATATAATGTTACACCTATGTATGTACATATGTACATATTTATTTCAACGATTCAACAATTTTCACCGTTTCGTTGTATAAATAAAGGTTTTCCGATAGTGTCAATAAAAAAAAAATGCCATAATTTCAAAGCATCATATTTTTCGTCTCATTTCTCCGTTACAAGCCGAAAATTTTCCCTTTTTTTTATTATTTATTTTTTTATTTTTCATGTTTCACTTTGTGCTCGAATGCCACAAAGGACGAAAAGTGCGCGCACTCATAAGCCCTTACGTGTCATTACAAAAAAGGTCAATATTATTTTTAACAATATTTACTTGGGCGCGCACGGCCCTGGCGAAAATTATATTAGAACGCTTTAGCTACACGTGAATATATGCGCATTATACATATGTACGGTACAATTCAATGAAATGAAAAATATTGGTATAAAAATAATAATTTACTTTGTCAATGTGTTTTTACATTCTGTATATACATACATATGATCTCCTTATATATTTTCTATGTTTAGATATATCAGAGATTGTTAACCGGTGGTCCATGAATTTCTTGGAATCTGTAGAACGGTTTCAGGGGTTCCGTGATACGTACAGTTATTTCAAAAATAAAATGATTTTATCAAACTAGTACGTTTCTAAACAAAAACTCTCACATGCGGTGCATTTTAAAATATAAACTGTCAAAATTTATTGATTTAAAAAAATCTATATATATAAAAATCAATGTCTGTCTGTCTGTTTGTTTGTTTGTTTGTCTCTTATAGGCTCCTAAACCACTCAACCGATCGCGATTAAACTTTCAGAACTTATTGTGATCATGCCGGGGATGGTTCCTGAAAAAAAAAATAGGGGAAAAACGGGAACGGGCCTGCTCACGCGTCAGATAATGTACTAGGAACGGGAACGGGAACGGTATCGGAAACGGGATCGCGATCGGGATCGGGAACGGGAACGGGAACGAGCATTGCAATGCATGCCGGGTCAGCTAGTCTATATATATATAAAAATCAATATCTGTTTGTTTGTCTCTTATGGGCTCCTAAACCACTCAACCGATCGCGATGAAACTTTCAGGACTTGTTGTGATCATGCCGGGGATGGTTCATGTGAAAAAATCGGAAAAAAACGGGAACGGGCCTACTCACGCGTCAGAAAACGTACTAGGAACGGGAACGGGAACGGGATCGAGCATTGCAACGCATGCCGGGTTCAACTAGTATCCTATAAAAATTCACTTGATAAACAATTTCGCCTGCGGCGCATTTTTTTTGTGTTTTACTTATAAGAAATCCAGTTATGGAAGGAATCCTTAGCTTTCTTTGTTTCTAAAAGGTATCCGTAGGCCAAAAAGGTTAAGAGGCCCCCCTACATTTCTATTGAATCTAAAATTATTATATGAATATGCCTCAAAAATATAAAAACTGTACAAAAACCATAAACTTTTTTTTAAATAAAAAAAAAAACAAGTGAGCTCTCTGTGATCCTGAAGGCTTATACGGCGCCGTAAGTAAACATGCCATACAATTTTTATTGGAAAATTATAATTGGAAAAATTATAGCCTTGGTGACACCTGACACTTTTGTGTGGAAAAGCTTCCATGTACAAATTCGAGTATTTAAATAATATATTGTATTAAAAATAATAATAATAAAAGAAAATCCCTGGGCAACACGTACGGTCAGTGTCGACATCAAATTTTCCGACAGGCGATTAAAAAACACAATTTTCACCTAATGGGTATCTCGCTGTGATTAATTTTCCGGCACGTTATTTTTATTTTATTTTTTCCAGGGCGCGTAGGCGGGTGGTCTATCTTGGCTCGAGACACATGTCTGTTCGTGATGGCAACTGACATGTCACCCTCGTGTGTCTCCCTGTCTTTCACAATTGCTCCTTGCTTCGATCGGTCCACTTTTCCTCTCCGGAAAATTCTATTAAATATAACAAAAGACATCAATTACAGCCGTCGAAAAAAAATCTAGACACGTTTGAAAACTAACTGAAAGTTTTATACATATATGTATGTAAGTATCTACATAAATGTGACACAAATTAACACTATTTATATATTAGTTCCATTTATATAAATATCCGATTCTACATACGTACATAGATGGGAGACATTTTAAGTGAAAACAAACATTTGTTCATTCTAAAGACACAAAAAATACCCACTCACCTCAATTGTAAGCAAAATCATTGCGAAATATTAAAAAAATACTTAATTTTAACAATATTCAAATTTGTATCTCAGTGTAATTTACCGTGAATATGTTGAGAACCACTTTAAGATTCTCAAAAGTACTAAGAACCAATGAAACCCACGACTTTATCCATATATTTGAGGAATAAAAAGAGTAACCAAAAACGGAAAAAGTCAAAAACCTGTGCACAAAAGAAAATAGCAGAATTTTTGACATTTTTACAAGAAAAAAATCCCACTTCCGGTTAAGCGATTTTGATGATTGTAATTAGACAATACCAAATATTTAAAAGGCCAAAAAAAAAAAAAAAACGAAATCTCGTTCAAGAGTAAACTGCCACTTCCGGTTAGCGTATTTTGACCAAAATCATAATATCTCTTACACCTACGTGAAAATAATATATATGAAATTTTTGGCTTGATAGATTTGATAGTCCGGAGAAAAAGGTTAAAGTTAAAAAGTACACAGACATACAGACATTGTCCATAAATCACGAAAACGTGATGATACCTGATACAAATCAGTCAAAATCTCACGGTCGAATTTTTGTACTATCACGATTTTTGTGAACTATTTACGAAATAGTACGACAAAAAGATGAAAATCACAAATCTTTCTTTCAATTATTACAATTGGGTAAATAAACATTGAGAATCACATTAAAGTATCCCGCAATAAAAACATGTACTATCGATATTATAAATATGAGCATTCAGACCTAATCATACAATGTAAATTGTAAAAAGGTTAAACTTCTCTGATTTCTCCATCAAAATCAAACAAATTTGTAACATTAACAACATTCTCTTAAGAAAATATTATTTATTCGGCGTATCGACTTCGTCTATGTTACACCGAAATACGGCGTAACATTACGCCAAATGAGCCTTAATAATGTCACGCCTAATTAGGCGCGTTTCAATAACTCTGGCCCACGATTTTATTCCCGGGAATTTCCCGGGAAATTTCATTTTCTCTCCCCGCCTCTGCAAAGTTTTCGTATTAATCAAAGCCCTAAATTTTCCGAGACACAATGAATGACAAAAAAGCGAAACGTCCCCGTATGTCGCACGGGATAAATTGCCATTTCGCATGACGAGATATATGTATGTATGTACATATGTACCTACACGTTCACACATTCTCAGTCTCAGACATTCAGTCAAGTCTCAGACATTCACCAAAATGCGATTGAAATGTTTTCATGTACCTTCATCCACTGCTGGATGAAGGCCTCTCCAATCCTCTTCCATTCCTGTCTGTCTTGAACAATCTGCATCCAGTTGACTCTACACATTCTTCTTAATTCATCAGCCCATCGTCCATTCGGTCTACCTTGCTTTCTTTCACATCCTCTCGGATACCATTCAAGTATTTCTCGCATCCATTCTTCTCGCTATGTGTCTACTTCAACTTGTTTACACATTCCGCTATATCTACCACTTTGGTCATGCTTCTTACCCATGTATTCCTCTTACGATCTCTTCTTGTTATACCAAACATACATGCTTATCTGTCTGCACTGGGTCTTGCGTAACATTCTTGAATTTAGCATCCACGTTTCACATCCATACGTCATAACTGGCAGTACACATTGGTCGTATGTCTTCTTTTTTAAAGCATAGCGGAATGTTGGATTAAAACACACATTCTTCTCAATGCATCAGCCCATCGTCCATTCGATATACCTTGCTTTCTTTCACACCCTCTCGGATACCATTCCAGTATTTCTCGCGTCCATCTGCCATCCATTCTTCTCGCTATGTGTCCACTTCAACTTGTTTACACGTTCCTCTATATCTACCACTTTGGTCATGCTTCTTACCCATGTATTCCTCTTACGATCTCTTCTTGTCATATCAAACATACATGCGTATCTGTGTGCACTGGATCTTGCGTAACATTCTTGAATTTAGCATCCACGTTTCACATCCATACGTCATAACTGGCAGTACGCATTGGTCGTATGCCTTATTTTTTAAGCATAGCGAAATGTTGGATTTAAAAACAATGTTCATTCATCCAAAAGAACTCCATCCTATGTACATAGTTTCATTATTCGTTTTATTTATTGGTCTATATGTTTGTTTATTATTCAGTCTTCTTGGCTCTTTCCCTGTCAGTATGTCAGACCGTTTATCTGTCTGTCTGTCTGTCTGTTTAAATGTCTATCTTTCTGTCTACATAAATATAAACATTACCCATGCATTCCTCTTACGATCTCTTCTCGTCATACCGAGCATACATCTTTCTATGCTTCTCTGTGTGCACTGGATCTTGCGTAACATACTTGAATTTAGCATACACGTTTCACATCCATACATCATAACTGGCAGTACGCATTGGTCATATGCCTTATTTTTTAAGCATAGCGGAATGTTGGATTTAAAAACTACATATTCTCATTCTTCCAAAAGCACTCCATCGTAGTTTCATTCTTCGTTTTATTCATTGGTCTATATGTATGTTTATTAGTCAGCCTTCCTGTCTGTATGTCAGACCGTTTATCTGTCTGTCTGTCTGTATGCTTATATATCTGTCTGTGTATATGAATGTTTGTCTATATGTGTATTTCAAACTCTAAGTATTCCTTCACTATTTAACTAATCGGTATCAAACTTTGTAAAGATACTTCCTATAATCCAATGGATATCGCAAAATACTTGATGTTCATTCTTCCAAAAGCGCTCCATCCTAGTTTCATTCTAGTTCTTTACATCCAGTCATATTCATCAATTGTCCTAGATATAAATAACAATCAACTATTTCTACAATATAATTATCTACTGTGACTACGCTTTGCGTTCAAAATTCATTAAAACTTATCAAATTAAACAAGCATAGCGGATAGCGCATAGCAAATTTTTAAGCATAGCGGAATGTTGGATTTAAAAACAATGTTCATTCTTCCAAAAGCACTATAATAAATAAAACATATGTATATGTTACAGGTAAAGTGTGAAATTACACATTGGATAAGGTGTCTAGGCATTTTATACAATGCCCAAAATGACCAGGCAAAGTTCAAAATGTACTACGCTTCATAAATTGAAACAACATGTATGAAACATTAAAGTCTAGTGGTTGTATGATAATAAAAATAAGTTTCAAATTGTTCTTCAGGACACACTGATAAAATTGGTGAGATAACAAATGATTCGGACAGGAAAATTCATTTATATCATACCCCGCCTAAAACGCTTAGGCATTGTATAAAGTGACGGCATTTTATAGAAAGCGGGGATTTCACACTTTGTTTGTAAAAAAAAATAAAATATAGATTTCAAGTTTCGATGTGACAAACTTTCATACAAACAATTGCATTTGCATAGCGTGCTTTAAGGTGATTATTTTATTCGTGCGCTAATTTAAAGTACTGCGGTACTAATTTAATATACGATATGTGCATGATAGTATTGTTAACGAGTTATTCTGACGCTGTCAGCAATGAGTAGCGATACTGTATGTGGCTTGGTATTAAAAAGGTTTATGTCACATGTCAAAATATCTTACATACATTATGCAGTTGTAATGAATCAGGCTTACAATATTTTTTCTACAACTTTTCTTTGGGTGAGGCTAGGTTAGGTTAAAGGCGATCACACACCTTAGCGAAATCGATGCGGTATCGCTGCGTCAAACTTTCACCCCTATCGTCGTCCCATTAGCATCGATATAATTCGCATTGGTCCAATCAATGCCGATAGAGGGCGTCAGTTAGACGCAGCGATTTCGCTAAGGTGTGTGAGCACCTTGTGTCACAGTGAGCTTGGAGCCCATTTGCCATTACCGTTATATTTAGCCTGATTGGTCATTCAGATAGCTGCAAGCTGACGAATGAGTTAGTTTGCAGATATCTGAGCGCCTTTAGTTGGGAAATATATTTTAGCACTAGTGTAAGCCCGTTGAATATCAACGGTGCGTTCTGATCACCCGTACTGTAAAAAAATTATATTCAATTTAATAGTTTTTATAGTTGTTGCATAGATGGCGCGTTATAATACAACAACGTAACAATTTAGCCAAATCGTGAACCTACCAAGGATTTATATGTTCAAATATAGAAGATCTCGCATTATCGGCGTTGGATCATAGCGTAAGCGCTCACTGTTGCGAACTGGTGATCTCGGTTTCAAATCCCACTCACGCGCAGACGGTTCGTGTCTTTTAATCATTTACCTCGGCGAGCGTTATCAGCAGACAGACAGTGACGCATTTGAGCTACTATGTACATATGAACTAGTGTAAGCCCGTTGAATATCAACGAATGTTTGTGTAGGTGAGTATATGTGTATTTAATAGTTTTTATAGTTGTTGCATAGATGACGCGTTATAAATACAACAACTTAACAATTTAACAAAGTCGCCATCCTACCAAGGAATTATATGTTCAAATATAGGAAATCTCGCATTATCGGCGTTGGATCATAGCGTAAGCGCTCACTGTTGCGAACTGGTGATCTCGGGTTCAAATCGATTTGTGTCTTTTAATTATTTACCGAAGCGAGCGTTATCAGCAGACAGACACACAGACAGACGGAATGGGGCTATTATATATATGTATATACTAGTGTAAGCCCGTTGAATATCAACGCCCGCTGAATTTTAAATTACGTAAAGCGCTTTTTTAATAGAGATCCCTACTAATTGATCGCACGGTTGTAAGTGACAAAAAAAATAATAGTTTTTATAGCGCCATCTATGTATTATAGCAATCCCGTAGTATCGATAGATATTTTTTTTTTTTACTATTTTTACTATTTATATAATACATATATATAATAATTACAATTTTGTATTATTTATTATACGCAGAGTCACGATCGCTTGTATAGGTAAAAAAAGGGTATATAAAAAAAAAGGACCAAATTTACCAAGGGCGATAGCGAATAGCATTAGTGCGAGTTCTCTCGAGCCTGGGGTCCTGGGTTCGATCCCCCACTCTTTCTGGTTTTTTATTATTTTTCCTCAGCGAGCGTTATCAGCAGACAGACAGACAAACAGACGGATTTCGGCTATTATATATATAATAATATAATTTTTCACTGCAGTAATATTGTTAATACCATTCAAGAATAGTTTCTAAACATTGGTATTTATAATTCACTACATATATGTATGTATGTACGTCGAAAATTTTCTAGCCGTTATTTTTAACGGTGAATAACACTTGTGTACACGTGATAGTATTTTATCGAAAGTCAGCGTTTTCAACACCTTACAAAAAAATAAAATAAATATGATAATAATATGAAAGGAATGAAAAAGAGTAACAGTGAAGAAAAAAGGAGAGAGAGAGGACAATGCAGGATTTAATAAAGGGTCCCTAGATTGTCACTCCATTAAATCACAATTGCACAGAGTCATCCTGATAAATGCCGCTCACGATTCGCCCCTACCCATCCTCCATTTTCCGCTTTTCCGCTTTTCACCTCATCTCCCCCTTCTCTGGCATAAAAGGTGTAAGATAAATGACGGATCTCGTTACTGTGCACAAATCCAACATGCGACACATAGAAAAGGACATTACCCTCGCTCACTGCCACTAAATATTCTGAATTTCTGTAGGTATAGCTGATATTATAATGTATATACATGAAATTGAATTTTTGTTTATTTGTTTCTTATAAATACATTCCCATACTGTTTAATAGTCGGTAGCAAACATAGGTGCTTTCTGTGATCCTGCGGTCTTGTACTAATTTGAATGCTGTTAGATATTTTTCTGTACCATACAAAGTTTTATTAATGAATGTAATTCAGCCAGTTCGGAATTAGCAATGTTTAGATCATTTGCATTGCAAATTGTATGCATTAGCAATGTAGCATTATTTGCATCTGAACAACTTCGGCTACTTATGTATAGCTAGTGGTCAACATATAAAAATATTATTATTGTTTGTTATATTCGATATGCCTATTTGTCATTGTCTGAGTTGTCAGTCCGTCTGTTTATCATTATTTATTTATTATCAAGTAACAACAGCTCATAAAGAACAAATCATAGCAAGAAAGGAACTTTAGGAGTTAGAGTTAAAAGAAGTCTGAAGGAGGGTACGGAATAGTGAAAAGGATCAATATGTGCAGGAATTTCGTTGAATGACGAGCAGGATCTATGAATGAAGGAGTTTTGCGAATAATCAGTAGAACAAAGATTCAAATGAAACAATGGAGGATGTCTAAAAGATTTAGGGGAACAATGGAGAAGGATCCTACTTAGCAAGTAAGGGCTATCTGATAAATTATTTAATAGGTTAAATAAAAAGCAGAGATCCGAGATTGTCCTCTTAGACCGCAGAGGGAGATAATCATGGGAATTGGAAGAAGAAGAGGAAAGACGAAACCTAGTACACATGGAACTTATTATTATTTTCCAGTTTAGTAATGAAAACTTGGTTCCATATAGTACTAGCTAATTCCAGGTGACTTCTCACATTGTATAGCAGAGACACAGTATCAAAGGACTTAAAGGGTCTGGATACTGTCATTATGAATCCCAAACTCCTATGTACATATGTATGCACATATAAGCTTTATTGACAAACGCATCAATGTGGGAATTAAAAGATAATTTACTATCTACCTATAATAAAACACCTACATACATACATATGTATGTAGATCTCTTACACAATCAACTCTCAATACTCGTGTCTGCCCAATGAAGAAGTCAAACAATAAAGAGGAAGCAAGTCTAGAGAAAGTGATATGAAAACATTTATCAATATTAACGAACAACTGGTTAGTATCACAGTAGTTTGAAAATGAGTCAAGATCATTTTGAAGATTAAGACAGTCTTTAATGTCGTCTGCAAATGAGAGAAAAGATGAGTTCGTGAAGCAGGAACCAATATCATTAATATATAAAAGGAATAAGCGTAGACTTAGGTTAGAGCCCTGGGGAACGTTCGAATTATGCCAGTTTATTAGTCTGTCAGTCTGTCTACTTGTGAATCTGTTTTACTGTCTATCGACTTGTCAGTCAGTCAATCTGTTTCTCATTATGTTTGTCGGTCTGTCCAATTTTTCCTCACACATTCGTGTACTGTTTAATTAATCGACGCTAAACTTGAAGGAGCTACTCCCTATGATCCTGTGAGTCTCTGAAGCGGCTGTAATAGAAGAATAATAAATTTCAGATTGCCAACATACAAAGTTTTATTTCTAACTAGCTGACCCGGCATGCGTTGCAATGCCCGATCCCGTTCCCGTTCCCGTTCCGGTTCCCGATCCCGGTCCCGATCCCGTTCCCGTTCCCGTTCCTAGTACGTTATCTGACGCGTGAGCAGGCCCGTTCCCGTTCCCGTTCTTTCCCGATTTTTTACACAGAAACCATCCCCGGCATGATCACAATAAGTCCTGGAAGTTTCAATGCGATTGGTTGAGTGGTTTAGGAGCCTATAAGAGACCGATACCGTTCCCGTTCCAGATCTCGATCCCGTTGCCGATCCCGTTCCGTTGCCGTTCCCCTTTCCGTTCCGTTCCCGTTTCCGTTCCAGATCCCGGTCCCGATCCCGTTCCGTTCTAGAACGTTATCTGACGCGTGAGCAGGCCGTTCCTGTTTTTTTCCCGATTCCAGATTTTCCCGATCCTGATTCGTTCCAGATCCCGGTTCCGTTTCTAGTACGTTATCTCCGTGATCCGTTCCCGTTTTTTTTCCCAATTTTTTTTTCACAGGAACCATCCCCGGCATGATCACAATAAGTCCTGAAAGTTTCTATCGCGATCGGTTAGTGGTTTGAGCCTATAAGAGACAAACAAACAAACAAACATTCATTTTATATACATACATATCCAGATCCCTGACCCGGCATGCGTTGCAATGCCTGATACCGTTCCCGTTCCAGATCCCGATCCCGATCTCGTTCCCGTTCCTAGTACGTTATCTGACGCGTGAGCAGGCCCGTTCCCGATTCCGTTCCCGTTCCCGTTCCAGATCCTGTTCGCGTTCCCGATCCCGATCCCGGTCTCGATCCCGATCCCGATCCCGTTCCTGTTTTTTCCCGATTTTTTTCACAGGAACCATCCCCGGCATGATCACAATAAGTCCTGAAAGTTTCATCGCGATCGGTTGAGTGGTTTAGGAGCCTATAAGAGACAAACAGACAAACAGATATTCATTTTTATATATATGTACATACATATGTATATATAGATATAGATAGATGACAATTTGATAAATGTGTATTGATTGCCACATAATTTGAAGCAGACTGGGCATTACCAATAATTGTTCAGAAAATAAGTATAATTGTTTCCAATCCAAAATTAAGCCGAACAAAGCCGGGTAAATAATAACAGCTGGTGTAATATAATTGAATTTCCAATTACTATCAATATTATTATGATGATTACACCACGCTCTACTTTTAGTGATGAATAATGCTTTTCCGAAGATGGACACCCGCCCCCCGCCCCTCCCTTACCCCACTTCTCTTCGGGAAAACGAAATAACGACATTCGAAATGATACTCCCGGTAAGCCGGAAACTGTAATTGATCGATTCGATCGGCTTCCGGGGTGATTTATAAGTCGGACGTTTGAGGCGTTCCACGCTTAACCCTTAAACCCCGGGCAGCACACAGCGTTCGGTGATAGATGATGATTGGTGTACCGAAACCGACCCTTTGTGACGTCACGTGTCAACCCCTTACCCCC
Source organism: Parapsyche elsis (assembly GCA_022651745.1). NCBI lineage: Eukaryota > Metazoa > Arthropoda > Insecta > Trichoptera > Hydropsychidae > Parapsyche > Parapsyche elsis. The sequence goes on from JAGVSN010000017.1 coordinate 256,761, forward strand.
CTTTCCTCTCCCCGTCTTCTGCTCTCCCTTTCATCACCATGAAAGGAGGAGGCTTTAGTAGGAACAAAGAAAAGTGCGTTGAATTCAATTCGACTGTTTAAAAAAAATTATCCATTACGCCCATGATGATCGTTCTGTTGAGACTTTTTGCGCGCGTTAAGTTTATCTTGAGCTTCAACGGCGGTCGAAATAGTTTGCATTGTACTCATTGGAGTTCAAGGTCAATGTGTAATTTATTTATTTATTTATTTATGCAACAAACAGCTTATAGTATACAATAAAATATAAATACAAAATAATATTAATATCACACAATACACTACAGCCACAATAGTTACAAACGAACAACAGATCAAAATAAGAAAGGAACTTATGTAGGAGTTAGGGCTGGAAAGGAACTTAAGCAAAGATAATCTAAAGGAGGGCAAAGAATAGAGAAAAGGATCAATATGTGCCGAGATTTCGTTAAATTACGAGCAGGATCTATAAATGAAGGAGTTTTGTAATAAATAATCATTCTGTTGAAATTTTATTGACGTAAGTCAGAGCTTTGAAATAAGTGCAAGGAAAACTACGCATATTCATAGTGAACTTTCTTTGAATGAAATTCGATACTAATTAGAAATAGTTGACAGTACTTGTTCTTTAGATGAGTATTGACGGTACATACATATGTATGTACATTAATGCCCGTGAACAGCTGACGCGACTCGAGCCAATTTTACAGTTCGAGATGTAGTTTTGTAGCGTGTATGGTGTGCCGTAGATCAAGATGGCGACGCCTCGGCGGTGAGGTTATGGCGCAACTGCGCAAATGTCTCGTTCACACCGACAGCTGGCGCCGCTCGCTCGCTTTCGCTCTGCGTGACTGAACTAGCGTCTCACCAGCTTGCGAGCTAACGTTTTCGTTTTTTGCACAATGTATGTATGTACATACATATCATCATTTTCAGCCGTTCACCATCCACTGCTGGATGAAGACAATTCAGCAATCTGCATCCAGTTGACTCCACACATTCTTCTTAATTCATCAGCCCATCGTCCACACCAGTGGTCGGGAACCTTTTTCGAGCTAAGAGCCAAAGTAACATTCATAAATTCAGCATCGATGTTTCACATCCATACGTCATAATTGGATTTGGTCGTATGCCTTCTTTTTTAAGCATAGCGGAATGTTGGATTTAAAAACTACGTTTATTATTTGTAAATATACATATATCGGTAATATTGTAGAATAAGCACCAAAATGGGTGCTTGTCACTCAATTATAGCAATTTTTATATAAATCTATTACAATATGATTCATATCTCAGTAGTACATATGTACATACATATGTAGTAGCGATTTAAATTTAAAGCCGCACACATACATATACATAGTTGAATTCAAAAAAAAATGCTCGCGTGCTCCTCTGTTGCAGTGTCTCGGCTCAAACAGTCTAGTACGTAGCACACAGTTGTTCATCATCAATCATCATCATTCACCATCCACTGCTGGATGAAGACCTCTCCAATCCTCTTCCATTCCTGTCTGTCTTGAGCAATCTGCATCCACTTGACTCCACACATTCTTCTCAATTCATCAGCCCATCTTCCACTCGGTACATACGTTCCGCTATATCGACCACTTCGGTCATGCTTCTTACCCATGTATTCCTCTTACGATCTCTTCTTGTTATACCAAACATACATGCTTATCTGTGTGCACTGGATCTTGCGTAACATTCTTGAATTTGGCATCCACGTTTCACATCCATACGTCATAACTGGCAGTACACATTGGTCGTATGTCTTCTTTTTTAAAGCATAGCGGAATGTTGGATTAAAACACACATTCTTCTAAATACATCAGCCCATCGTCCATTCGGTATACCTTGCTTTCTTTCACATCCTCTCGGGTACCATTCCAGTATTTGTCGCGTTCGTCTGCCATCCATTCTTCTCGCTATGTGTCCACTTCAACTTTGGTCATACTTCTTACCCATGTATTCCTCTTACGATCTCTTCTTGTTATACCAAACATACATGCTTATCTGTGTGCACTGGATCTTGCGTAACATTCTTGAATTTGGCATCCACGTTTCACATCCATACGTCATAACTGGCAGTACACATTGGTCGTATGTCTTCTTTTTTAAAGCATAGCGGAATGTTGGATTAAAACACACATTCTTCTAAATGCATCAGCCCATCGTCCATTCGGTATACCTTGCTTTCTTTCACATCCTCTCGGGTACCATTCCAGTATTTGTCGCGTCCGTCTGCCATCCATTCTTCTCGCTATGTGTCCACTTCAACTTTGGTCATACTTCTTACCCATGTATTCCTCTTACGATCTCTTCTTGTTATACCAAACATACATGCTTATCTGTGTGCACTGGATCTTGCGTAACATTCTTGAATTTAGCATCCACGTTTCACATCCATACGTCATAACTGGCAGTACGCATTGGTCGTATGTCTTCTTTTTTAAAGCATAGCGGAATGTTGGATTAAAACACACATTATTCTAAATGCATCAGCCCATCGTCCATTCGGTATACCTTGCTTTCTTTCACATCCTCTCGGGTACCATTCCAGTATTTGTCGCGTCCGTCTGCCATCCATTCTTCTCGCTATGTGTCCACTTCAACTTTGGTCATACTTCTTACCCATGTATTTCTTTTGCGATCTCTTCTTGTTATATCAAGCATACATATTTCCATGCTTCTCTGTGTGCACTAGATCTTTCGCAGCATTTTTGAATTTAGCATCCAAGTTTCACATCCATACGTCATAACTGGCAGTACGCATTGGTCGTATGCCTTCTTTTTTAAGCATAGCGGAATGTTGGATTTCAAAACAATGTACCATTCTTCCAAAAGCACTCCATCCTAGTTTTGTTTCTTCTTCTTTACATCCAGTCATATTCACCAACTGCCCTAGGTAACACAGTTGTTATACAAACAAAATTATTTCTTTGACTCTGTTTCGGAGTGCATCGCGAGGTTTTACCGTAGTTTATTTATCTCACACGTTCGTTTATCTTGCGTATCAATTTATTCTAAACGGTTTGCATGCGCTCGGATATTATTTTCCGCAGCGTGACGTATCGCATGACTGTGCACTTTGACTTTTGACGTGCTAGAACGCGAGCGCGCGCGCTCCAGGGGTTAGAAACGAGGGTTCGTTGCCGATAAGCGGACCCCCGCAATAAAGTCTGCGGTGAAAGGGTCGACACATGAGAAAAGCGTTTAATTATAGGCCTCGGCGCAATTCGTGCGCGGCGGCCGAACGAAAGGGTTAAAAAAAATACCGAGAATCATAGAGGAAGGGGAGGGGGTTATAATTTAATTTAAAAATACATATTCCTATCTACGTTCATATAAAATGAATGACAGGTATTTAAGTATCTTAAGTATTTTAAACGTGTTTGTGTTATATGTACATAGGTATACATACAAAATAGATTAACAGAATTAAACAACGAAAGTATGAAAGTAGGCTTAAAAATTAATTTTATTTTCACAATATACCGTGATGACCTAACAGGTTACCCCAATTCGTCACCACGGCCAGATACAATTAAATGCAATTTTAATACATGACTAATAATAATCAATTACAAACGATTATAAAAATTACATGATATTGCAAAATTCAAAAGTTTAATTACACGAATAAAAATCAAAAATTAAATCAGCAAACTATAAAATAAAATACATATTTTTAGTTTTACTTTATTTCACAAATAAGGCTATAGCGATATATGTATGTATGTATAATTGTATATTTATTTATTACTAGCTGACCCGGCATGCGTTGCAATGCCCGATACCGTTCCCGTTCCAGATCCCGATCCCGTTGCCTTTCCCGTTCCCGTTCCCGTTCCCGATCCTGTTGCCGATGCCGATCCGTTCCGTTCCCGTTCCCGGTCCCGATCCCGATCCCGTTCCCGTTCCTAGTACGTTATCTGACGCGTGAGCAGGCCCGTTCCGTTCCCGTTCTTTCCCGATTTTTTACACAGAAACCATCCCCGGCATGATCACAATAAGTCCTGGAAGTTTCAATGCGATTGGTTGAGTGGTTTAGGAGCCTATAAGAGACAAACAAACAAACAAACATTCATTTTTATATACATACATACATACATATGTAGGCTAGCTGACCCGGCATGCGTTGCAATGCCCGATACCGTTCCCGTTCCAGATCCCGATCCCGACCCCGTTCCCGTTCCCGTTCCTAGTACGTTATCTGACGCGTGAGCAGGCCCGTTCCCGATTCCGTTCCGTTCCCGTTCCAGATCCCGTTCGCGTTCCCGATCCCGATCCCGGTCTCGATCCCGATCCCGATCCCGTTCCCGTTTTTTCCCGATTTTTTTCACAGGAACCATCCTCGGCATGATCACAATAAGTCCTGAAAGTTTCATCGCGATCGGTTGAGTGGTTTAGGAGCGTATAAGAGACAGGCAGACAAACAGACATTCATTTTTATATATGTATATATAGATAGAAAAACTTCCTTGCACGGCATAACAGCTTACGCCAATTCGAAACATGAAATATAAAAAAATTATATAAAACAAGTATAAAAAATAGTAGTACAAAAAAAAAAAGTAGAACAAAAATAATAAATAATAGTTTATCATTAATTACACATCATATCCACAATTTCATTATAAAACTAATAACAGATAATCATAAAAATAACTTAATGTAAAAAATAAAGGAAACTGGAAAGCTGTAATAAAACAAAAAATTATGTTTAATGGATTTTGTACGCAAAACGTATGTAGTTACAGTAAGTAATCATATTGTAGAGATAGTTGATAGTTATTTATACCTAGGACAATTGGTGAATATGACTGGATGTAAAGAAGTGCAATGAAACTTTTGGAAGAATGAACATAGTTTTTAAATCCAAGATTCCGATATGCTTAAAAAAGAAGGCATACGACCAATGCGTACTGCCAGTTATGACGTATGAATGTGAAACTTGGATGCTAAATTCAAGAATGCCACGTAAGATCCAGTGCACACAGAGAAGCATGGAAAGATGTATGTAGTATGACCAAAGTGGCAGATAATACTGGAATAGTATCCGAGAGGATGTGAATGAAAGCAAGGTAGACCTAGTGGACGATGGGCTGTTGAATTTAGAAGAATGTGTGGAGTCGAGTGGATGCAGATTGCTCAAGACAGACAGGAATGGAAGAAGATCGGAGAGGCCTTCATCCAGCAGTGAATGGTGAACGGCTGAAAATGATGATGATGATGATGATATGCAGGTATATGTACACATTTACAAGGTGACGACGCGTTCTTCAATTGGTTACAAAACGTTCTCCTGGTTAGGGGAGCGTTATTTTTTTTTTTACGTGAATACTAGGGATTTTATTACCGGTAATATCGAAACCGGTATTACCGCTATTAATTTTTCATTCAGCTGCTACCGCTCACGTATAGTAAATTATTTTCTTTAATATGAACACAAAAAAAAGCGTTAAAATAAACATTTATTTAAGTCAACCTAACCTAACCCAAACCTCACGTATAGTAAATTATTTTCTTTAATATGAACACCAAAAAAAATCGTTAAAACAAACATTTATTTAAGTCAACTTAACCTAGCCCAAACCAAGCCTAAAGTTGCCGATGATAATTTGAGAGCTGAACTCTGATTTCGTTTGCTGATTTCGTTTATTGTAAATACCTAATAATAAATGACAAGACGCAAACGTCTCAAAAACTAGGTCACGATGTTGGTGCATTTGTTAACATTTTTCGGTTTCATAATTTGGTCTGATTAATTATGATTATAGATTTTAAAATCTGAAATTTTATGATTATTCTCAATATGGTGGCAAGAGGGTTGGAGAGGTTTAACTGCTTGATCATATATTCAAAATTACCTGAAACAAACAAAAGTTGTCTCGCGCTGGAAACGAGTTGCCGATGATAATTTGAGAGCTGAACTCTGATTTCGTTTATTGTAAATACCTACTACATATGTAAAATTATTGCATTTGTGTCAAAATAACTGTGTAAGAGATTAGGGCACCAGCTAAACCAAACAAGAAACTAAAATCTACTGTATAAAAGTTGAAAACATTTATCCGTAGATCTCGATTGGCTAAAATTTCACAAAATTTTTCCAAAACCTCCATATCAATGTCACCTGAAAATTTACAAAATATTTATGATCTTTCAATAATGTACTCTGACAAAACACAAACATCTTTTACTCACGACATGCATTTTCATCGCAGTCCATTGTCAATAGCAATTTATGAACTATGATTCTCGTATTTTCAATTTCATGCTGTAAAATTTCCGTAATAATAGTGTAGCTGATGACTCTTAAGATCTGATAAATATTCCACGTGACTACCGCTTCAGTTTTAAATACATGACCCTATTAATCATAAATTTCATTTGTAATTATATACAATACACAATCTTTATTTACTATAAAAATAAACTTTTGAATATTTACAACTTTTTCGTAGTTCCAGAATAAATCAATCGTAATGTTGATCGTTGCTAAAAAGCCACAAAACATCGATATGGCAGCAAACAACAACTGTTATAGAAAACAAGGGAAGTAAAAGAAACACTTAAAATGCAACTAAAACTAAAAATACGGGGTAATTTTAATCTTTAGAATTTTTCAATTTTTGTTCTTATATCAGAATAAATTGGAGGTATTTAAAATCAAATGTTATCTGCCCTTAGATGAGAAGACAGTTTACATTTAAATAAAATTACAGTAATATTATATTGAACTCATACTCACTGTTACTCCAAAACAATTGTTTATATAATCAACAATATCAGACAGTACATTGAATATTGCCAATAAGCTTCGATAATCCATTCTAGCAACGTATGTTAGTTTTGAAAAACTTTTCAAAGTGCTTGATATCAACCCGCTCTTCAATTGAAAATCAATATTTCCCCTACAGTTTTTCGCCGAAAGCGTATCGATCAAATGCTCATTAAGGATCTTTATCCTTTTAGTCGTCATATGTACTATTATCGCGAAATGTAGGATTTCCAAATCAGCCGTGGCATTACAAAAATAAAACGCGATAAAATTGTACATTTTTCTTATTAAACAATCGGCCACAATTCTGTACGACGTGTATATTCCATAGATTGAATAAATCAGTATTGATTTGATTTTCAGTGTACTGTCGCGATATTTGGTTATTGCGTCGATTTTGAAAAAACTCGTGAATATTGCATCAGCCGCACTGTATCCTAATATTGCATTGAAAATTACGATGGCCAGTTGCATGGTCATTTGAGACACAAAAGTCAAATGCATCGTAAAGAAAACAGCACTGTACTTATGCATGATATAATCAATCCAAAATGCGGTAAATATTAAACATGAAGTGAAAAATATTGCGCAAAATTTATATAAACTACCAATCGTGTCGATTTTGCCATCGGAATGTTTAATCTTTTGCATACCGAGTAGAAAACCAACAGCGTTGTATAATTTTATTAAAAAAATAATGTCGCTATTGCAGTTTTCACATTTAAACTCATTGTCTAATATGGAACGATTTACTTCGTGCGGAATAATATTTGGTAGCATATTCACTTGTTCTTTTGAAAAGCTTCAAAATACTAAAATATTATTGAATTAGTCCTAAGTTTCTTAATGGATTGTTTATGTACATACATAATTACAAAATAAATATCGTTCAAGGTTATATCGACGTTTACTTTATAATATTTATATGAATTGAAAGAATTGTAGAAATTCAATTTAATTAAAAAATTTCAAGTTTGACGATGTTTATCGATGTAATTGTAAATCGCCAAGAATTCAAATCTCTGTTGGTACAATTTGAAGCTCAAATGAATTTAATTCTCTTTTTCAGAACTGTATCGTATCAGTTAAATGTGCACGAGGCGTTTCGCTGATTCCATGTTGCTTAAAAAAATTTAGTCGATAGATTGTTGGATAGATAAGTGCTTGCCTATTTACTTATTAAATTATCTAATCGATTTTAGGGGAAACCAAGTGACAACAATGCGGAAAAATACCACAATCGTCGAATTATATTATATATACCGATTCGTTGCTATAGATATACATACATACATATGTATGTTTGTATGCAGGGCCGGCGCGTCGTATTTTTTTTGTTTGTGCGATGAATGTTTGGCGCCTTTTCAAAAAAAAAAAAAAAAAATTTTTTTCCCTTTTTTTCCCCCTTTAACCAAAAAAAAAAAAAAAAAATTGCAAATAAAACGAACGGGAAATGAAGAGTAAATAACCGCACAACAATGGACATCTGTTCTTTATGACTTTTATCAGGTGTACAGTCCACAATAACTGAGAAATACATTGCATTTTCAATCATGTTCAAAATCTTATCCCTTGTAGCTTTAGCGATCAATGATATAATTTCCTGCTGAATATTTTTCCCCAGGTAATGAGTCTTGTGTGGATTTTTTACTGCCCGTTTTACGTACTTCTCTAACACCGGATCATATTTTGAGAACTCGATAATTTTCAAAAATTGCGACAGCACACTGAAAATCAAATCAATACTGATTTATTCAATCTATGGAATATACATGTCGTACAGAATTATAGCCGATTGTATAATAAGAAAATTGTACAATTTTATCGCGTTTTATTTTTGTAATGCCACGGCTGATTTGGAAATCCTACATTTCGCGATAATAGTACATATGACGACTAAAAGGAAAGGATAAAGTTTTGGAGTAACAGTGAGTATGAGTTCAATATAATATTACTGTAATTTTATTTAAATGTAAACTGTCTTCTCATCTAAAGGCAGATAGCATTTGATTTTAAATATCTCCAATTTATTCTGATATAAGAACAAAAATTGAAAAATTATAAAGATTAAAATTACCCCGTATTTTAGTTTTAGTTGTATTTTAAGTGTTTCTTTTACTTCCCTTGTTTTCTATAACAGTTGTTGTTTGCTGCCATATCGATGTTTTGTGGCTTTTTAGCAACAATCAACATTACGATTGATTTCTTCTGGAGCTACGAAAAAGTAAATATTCAAAAGTTTATTTTTATAGTACATAAAGATTGTGTATTGTATATTATTACAAATTAAATTTATGATTAATAGGGTCATGTATTTAAAACTGAAGCGGTAGTCACGTGGAATATTTATCAGATCTTAAGAGTCATCAGCTACACTATTATTACGGAAATTTTACAGCATGAAATTGAAAATACGAGAATCATAGTTCATAAATTGCTATTGACAATGGACTGCGATGAAAATGCATGTCGTGAGTAAAAGATGTTTGTGTTTTGTCAGAGTACATTATTGGAAGATCATAAATATTTTGTAAATTTTCAGGTGACATTGATATGGAGGTTTTGGAAAAATTTTGTGGAATTTTAGCCAATCGAGATCTACGGATAAATGTTTTCAACTTTTATACAGTAGATTTTAGTTTCTTGTTTGGTTTAGCTGGTGCCCTAATCTCTTACACAGTTATTTTGACACAAATGCAATAATTTTACATATGTAGTAGGTATTTACAATAAACGAAATCAGAGTTCAGCTCTCAAATTATCATCGGCAACTCGTTTCCAGCGCGAGACAACTTTTGTTTGTTTCAGGTAATTTTGAATATATGATCAAGCAGTTAAACCTCTCCAACCCTCTTGCCACCATATTTAGAATAATCATAAAATTTCACATTTTAAAATCTATAATCATAATTAATCAGACCAAATTATGAAACCGAAAAATGTTAACAAATGCACCAACATCGTGACCTAGTTTTTGAGACGTTTGCGTCTTGTCATTTTGTTTGATCATTGTTGTAAAAGAAAATGCTTAGAATTAGGCTCAATACAAACAGATAAACTAATAATTGCTTCAGTTACCTACATTTGCCTTGAATACGACGATTAATCGATTTAAACAACAATAAATAATAGATACATAGTGTGCGCCTAAAAAGTTCTATTTTTTTTATAATTATGACATACACAATGAATACTATGATAATTGATGTAAAATAGAAACATATTATTATTTTAAATGATAATAAAGCGATGGTGATAATACACTTTAAATTTATACAATTCACCCGCTAAACCTTTTACCATATTCGAGTTTATGTCCAAATTCATACTTAAAAAAAGCGCATACTTATCATATTGTATTTTTAATATGCACATGATATATGTATGTACATACAATAAATTAATAACATTGATAAAAATAAAAGTTAAACACACATACCTATGTATGTATGTATGTATGTATGTATGTATATATATCTATGTATGTACAATATTAAATTTAAAGTACCTACAGGTCGTTATCAGATCAATTGTATTGTGAATCGTGTAATAAAAATAATTATCGTAATTACTAAATAAAGTAATTGTTTTCTATGAAAAGACATTTTTTACATAAAGTACAATTTTTTCAAAAGAATGCGCTAATCGAAAACTTTATTCATGACAACCTAACCGACCCCAAAACTCACGTATAGTAAATTATTTTCTTTAATATGAACATCAAAAAAAGCGTTAAAACAAACATTTATTTAAGCCAATCTAACCTAACCCAAACCTAACGTAATGTACACTTTTTTCAAAAATATACACAAATATTCGCTAATCGAAAACTATATTCATGATAACCTAACCGACCCAAAACCTCACGTATAGTAAATTATTTTCTTTAATATAAACACCAAAAAATGCGTTAAAACAAACATTTATTTAAGCCAACCTAACCTAACCCAAACCTCACGTAAAGTACACTTTACGTGAGTATATACAAAATAATTTACTATACGTGAGGTTTGGGGTCGGTTAGGTTGTCATGAATATAGTTTTCGATTAGCGCATATTTTGAAAAAAAGTGTACATTACGTGAGGTTGACTTAAATAAATGTTTATTTTAACGCTTTTTTGGTGTTCATATTAAAGAAAATAATTTACTATACATGAGCGGTAGCGGCTGAATGAAAAATTAATAGCGGTAATACCGGTTTCGATATTACCGGTAATGAAATCCCTAGTATTCACGTAGAAAAAAAAATAACGTTCCCCTAACCAGGAGAACGTTTTGTAACCAATTGAAGAACGCGTCGTCTCCTTGTAAATGTGTACATATACCTGCATATCATCATCATCATCATTTTCAGTATGCTGTCAAGCAATATAACTAGCGAAATTCGCTAGGTTTGCCGCGCTAGGTTTTCATACGCGATTTCGCAGCTGTGTGTGAGAGCCTTTAATTGTCAGTTTTACAGAAAGAATAATATAATAAATTTATAACAAATTTTAACATAAATTATATAAAATTTATAACAAATTATTTTTTAATTTTAATGTATGTATGTACATATTATTCTTTCTGTAAAACTGACAATTAAAGGCTCTCACACACAGCTGCGAAATCGAAATGAAAACCTAGCGAATTTCGCTAGTTTTTGTATTTTATCCACCATGACGATTTAGCACTCTATGCAGACGATACTGCTTGCTTTACGAGCAGCACCAAACCTGACGCAATTCGTAAAAATCTTGAATTAGCTTTAAAATCATTAAACGACCATTTTACAAAGTGGAAAATAAAAATTAACCATACAAAAACGGACGCTATATTCTTTAGTGTTCGAAAGCACAGGCCGAGTTCAGAACTGAAGATCCCATCAGGAGAAAGGCTGAAATGGCAAGCTCAGTTGAAATATTTAGGAATAATATTTGATAGAAGAATGCGCTGGGCCCCACAATTAGAGTCAGCGAGGTGCAAGGCGATGCGCGCGATGGCAGCGGTCTATCCGTTGTTCAACCGTCGTAGCGCTTTGTCACGATCCAATCGCATCAAAATGTATCGCGCCCTAATACTACCAATATTAACATACGCTGCGCCTGTTTGGAACAATGCCTCCACCACTAACCATACTAAACTGCAAATCGTGCAAAACAAAGCCATCAAAATCATATATAACACCCCCCCATGTATACTAACCTCAAAACGCTTCACTCGCGAAACAACATCCCACTTGTAACTGATATTACTAACAAATTAACCACGAAGTTTTACCAAAAAACTACCAATAACCACGCTAACAAATTAGTAAAAGTCTCGGTGATTACGATAGTGTGTCATTACCATTCAGGTATAAACATAGGCTCCCGAAACATAATCTGTTTTAAACCTCCGTTTACAGTAAGTCACTAGAAATAAGAATTTAATGTATCTGCATGCATACCCTATTTATTATGTATTGTATTTAAAAAAAAAAAAAATAAAATTTGTAAATAGGTTTTTTAGCTTAAATTTTCCTACTGTAAAAACAAACACTGACGATAAAGTAAGATTATTTTCCTATTACTACTAACACACATTTATTGTAAAATGGATAATGGCCACTTGACCAGGAACCATTAGGATACGTTTTTTAGTAAATAAGAAGTATTATGAACATTATATGGATAAATAAAAGTTTAATAAAAAAAATCTGTTATGTCATGGTGGGTGTTTCCTTAAATAAATAAATATCGCTAAAAATCTGCTTCTCATCCGTTCTACAATGTTGAAAAATTTGTCGATGTTCGTCAATGTGATCCACTTCACGGGGTCCTTGTTTAATAAAATAGAAGTTAATTTTGTTGTTGTGGCTTCATCTACTTCTGTTGCATTTTTCTCTTCGCCAACATCTACAATAACACTGAGCAACAAAAAAAATACCCAGAGCGGAGATTGGTCAACCTTTACTAATTTCAACCCACTGAATTCGAATCCGATAATGATTTTTGTTGATATGCTCTCGTTTATGAGATATTCGCGATTTAAAAAATGTAAAAAATATCCATTTTTTTGGTCTATAACTCAAAATATAGTATTGCTCTGCTCAAAGTGAGTATTGAAATCGATAGTCAGATATTTTCCCTATTGATTGTGAATTTTATTGCTTTGAAATACTTATAATTAATTATCTACCGAATTTTTAAAGTCAAATAGATATATATGTATATATTTTTTTTACACATTTTTTTCCCGTGCTATTGGCGTTTATTTGGCGAGTTTTTTTATTTCACCACGTTTATAAGGATTGGTTTTATATTTCAATATTTTTTTATTTTATCTAAACGCACTAATTTGAGCGGAAAATGATTTTAAACTACGTTATGAGATGTCTCTCTGAGTTTCGGCAAATAATATAATGGAGTTCGCTCATTCGGGTAAATCATTTATGGTAGACTAGCCGAAATGACCGGCGTTGCTTGGGTGAGTGAATTCAAATAATTAAACAAATCAATATCGAAATAAACATTTATTATCCGCTTGACCCCGGGCACAGACCCCTTCCAAAAACAATCTACGATCTGAGTACCATGAAATAGTATACTTAATTAAAAACTGTAGATTTCCATAGCGGTCAAACAAACATTCAACTAGTAAGATAGTTTTGTTCAGTCGCAAGCTCATTTTGGATATGTTTAAGGTCCGATTTTATTTAGTGGGGGTAAATTTGAAAATTCAGGCAGTTAAACAAATAAAGCTCATAGTTCACCAACAACTGTACGTACTACATATATTCGTATTAGAAATCAGAGTGTAATCCACTTTGCTCTACTCGGCAACAATTAGGAATCCTACGAATATCCAGGATGAGTTTTGAATTGAAAAAAACTACCGTACTGATGCTATCTACCATAAATAATTAAATTACATAGTTTGTATGCATGAAAATTGTGATTTTCATTTGCTCCTTGCTTTCCACCTCTCGGTTATATGAAAAAAAAATGATATATACAAATAAATCTGCATCGTATCCTTTTTCTTTTGATTGTCGTTTAAATACATCTTACTTTGATAATTAATAAATACTCATGATACTTTGAGAATTTGTATGTTCGTATTTATATTTAAGTTAGATAATAATATGTTACCATCATATTTTAGTAAATTTATTGTGAGAGGAATGGATGTATGTGAATATAATTTAAGGAATAAAAATAATTTAATTATTAATTTTTTTTAAATGAATAGAAATAGGAGAAGCATCTTGTACAGAGGTGTTTTGGAGTATAATAGACTGCCGGATGGAATTAGAAGTTCCAAAACTATTGAAAAATTCCTGGCAGTCTTAAAAAAACATATCTGTACATGCTTAGTTGAGGATTATAATTAATTAGCTTAAGCTACTATATTATATATATCTAATATATAAAACGCTTAAGTGTGTATGTATGTATGTATGTACGTATGGGTCATTCGTCAATTACCAGGCGTTGCTCGGGCGCGATTAATAGAAACGACGAAGTACACACGATAGTAGATGTTTTCGGCAGATTTAAGTAGATTTAAGCAGATAGTGTTTCGGGAGCCCAAAAAGGGGCCGCCGGGGCAGGAGGGGGGGGGTCTAAGGGGTAGTAAGGGGCCGCCGGGGTAAGAAGGAGGGTTGGGGGGTTGGTAAGGGGCCGGCATTGCTTTTCGGGAGTCCAAAAAGAGGGCCGCCGGGGCTTGAGGGACGTCTGGGGGGTGGTTTGACGACCGGAATGGCTTTTAGGGGTATCAAAAGTTGAAAAAATAAAAAAAAAAAAAAAAAAAAAGTTCATAAGTTCAAAAAAGTTCAAAAAAAGTTCAAAAAAAAGTCCAAAAAAAAGTTGAAAAAATTCAAAAAATCGAAAAAAACTCGAAAAATCCTATAGTGACGTCATAGCGTTACTATACTCCCTAAAATATATGCCGGCCCCTTACTACCCCCCAGACCCCCCTCCTGTCCCGGTGGCCCCTTTTTTGGGCTCCCGAAATAATTTACTAAACAAACACTATATTACATTATATTAATTACACCCCTGGCAAAGCCGGGTAATAAAGCTAGTAAATAAATAAAAATCTAGAAAATAGAGCATTTTGTATTAATAATAATAAAAATAAAAACTGAAAATTCAGTCAAACAAAAGAACCACAACACAATGACATTTAGCTTTGAGTTACACTGTGTGTGTGAGTGGTTTCGGTAGCGAGAACAAAGCTAACCCGTTGCCGACCGCGAATAATCGAATCAACGGGTCGCGATGCGCGAATACAACTCGGTTAACGCGACACACACTGTACCATTGTACCGTATGTAATTGTTATATGTAAATCGTGCACGTCGAAAAATAAAATCGTGAATGTACACCGCAAATTTTCCAACAGACCGGAAGTGATATAGTAATCGCGGGAAATGCATTTTCTTTGTCTATGATGAAACGGACTCACAATATTCAATGCTTACAATCGACTAGCGAAGTGCTCGTTATTAAACAACGCACGTATAGTACAGTAATGCCCGTGTCACGTTCGAACGCTCATAAAACGCGCGGCGCTTGATGGCCCTCACAAACCTGAGCGGTATCGCCGCGTCAAACTGACGCCCCTATCGTCGTCCCATTTACACCGATATAATACGCATTGGTGCGTATTATATCGCACGCATGATCGTAAGAGGAATACATGGGTAAGAAGTATGACCAAAGTGGCAGATATAGCAGAACGTGTGAAAATGGATGGCAGATGGACGCAAGAAATACTGGAATGGTATCTGAGAGGATGTGAAAGAAAGCACGGTAGACCGAGTGGAAGATGGGCTGATGAATTGAGAAGAATGGGTCAAGTGGATGCAGATTGCTCAAGACAGATAGGAATGGAAGAGGACTGGAGGGGCCTTTATCCAGCAGTTGATGATGAACGGCTGAATATGATGATGATTATGAAAAATGCTGACCACCGGTTCGCGGTACCCTACGAAAAACAAAAACCCGAATCCCTTCTTCCTCGACCAAAGAAAAAAAAAACACGAAAAACTTCAAACGCGTCAGATAGGCGAGACTTTGCGCGTTAACGTTAATAAAGTAATTACAATAAATTAAATTTCGGATACGACAAAGAGCGTCAGCGTGGGGTTGAAAGGGTCAAAGTTAACTTCGATGGACTTCCGAGTGTTGACACTGACTTCGGTAAAAAAAAAAATTAACGAAGCAGTGAAAATGGCACTCGGAAAAGTGCTCCTCGCCGGTCAAACGGTCGGCTATAATCCAATTACAGGGACGAAGCCTCTCGAAAGCTTCCCCTCTACCATTTTAATTATAACGAACGGACCTTTGCCTTTATACTGAAGATACTAAAACGATAAAATTCAACCTTAAACACACCACGGTCGCCGATCGTTGTATGTGTGCTAAAATTCAACGATTTCGTCTAATGCTTGAGAAATTACATAAATATGAGTCGCCTAGTTCCAAATCCCGATAAGTCCACAATATATAAAAAAAAACGAGGATAAAATATTTTCTGGTTCTAAGAATGTTTTCAAACGATGCCTTATACTTGAATTATTCCAAATACCGCCAAGTGCGCCGTAAAAAAGTATTGAAAATCAGTGTTAGTTCCAAAAACTGACAATTGCACTATGATAAAAGCTGATAAAAGCCATATTTAGAAACAAACAACGATAAGTCCATGTTTCTAATCTCAATATTTTGTTTAATATCAACAAAATTAAGTTTAAATGAGTTTTAAACACCATCAAGCAAATAAGTCTGTAGCAGAAAAACCGCGTTTACGAACAAGTGAGTGTTATGGACTTATCGGGATTTGGAACTAGGCGACTCATATGTATGTTGTTAAAATTGTAAGACGGGTGTTACACGCTCAGTCTGGCGTCAGTTCGGTCCATGATCTTGATCTTGAATATACTGATGGACTGACGGACGATGTTACACAATCAGTCTTATCGAGAACGCTTTCTGCAGAAAAACGGTTATAAAAAAGCTTTAGATACAAAAAAAAACGTATTAAAAGGAAACGATGAACCAAAAAATGAGATCTCTATACGCATTTGAACTTATTGAATGAAATAAGAGACACGAATGAACGACTACGAAAATTATTATCGTACTAGTGTGTAAGCCCGTTGAATATCAACGGATGTTTGTGTGGGTGAGTATATGTATGTGTATTTAATAGTTTTTATAATTGTTGCATAACGTAACAATTCAGCAAAGTCGCAAATTAATATTGTCAAATCGTAGCAGGTTCGTCATCACCTCCGTTTGGATCATAGCGTAAGCGCTCACCGTCCCGAACCGGTGATCTCGGGTTCAAATCCCATTCGCGCGCGCGACGGTTCGTGTCTTTTAATCGTTTACCTCGGCGAGCGTTATCAGCAGACAGACAGACAGACGGCTGCGTGTTTCGATCACTTGTTGGAAATGGTTAAGCCATACTTGACAAAACAAGATATGTACATACGTATGTATGTGCATCTTATTAGTTCATTTACACTAAAGTATGATTTTCAGCAATAAAATTTATCACCATTGCTGTTCGAGCGGTCTGTCAAATATCTGTCAGTCTGGTTCATCAGTCCGTCAGTTAACGCATTATGCGATCAGTTTGACGTCAATCTGACCACAGTCAAGGACTGAACTGACACCAGACTGAGCGTGTAACACCCAAATATTTATTCATCGAATTTGTGTGAAAATAACTACTACAGGGTTAAATTTTTTGATACTTTTGTTTTGAGTAAAAATTTACTACACAGCACTTCGTAGATAGTATTTATTATACACTTCTAATAGCTCTATTTTAATTGTAGAAAGACTTTTTTGAACAGAATCGTTACTCACGCACCAGAAGGATACATTTCAGTACCGATTAAAATAACAAATTATGTACCTTTAAAGTTACAAAACTTAAGACACTGCAATAAAAACAGTTTAATACGGAATCCTCTTGGAATAAATAAAATAAATAGAAGAATTTAAAGTAGTGCTTAAAAAAAGAAGGTATACGACCAGGATGTGAAGCGTGGATGCTGAATTCGAGAATGTTACGTAAGATCCAGTGCACACAAAGATGTGTGCACTGGAGAAATACATGGGTAAGAAGCATGACCAAAGTGACAGATATAGCGAGTGAAAAAGTTGAAGTGGACACATAGCGAGAAGAGTGAATGGCAGATGGACGCTAGAAATACTGAGAGGATGTGAAAGAAAGTAAGGAAGACCAAGCTGATGAATTGAGAACAATGTGTTGAGTCGTGTGAATGCAGATTGCTCCATGACAGACAAGAATGAAAGCGGTGAATGACTGAAATTAATATTATTTCTCAGTGCGGGTGATGAAAAACCGCTCCGTTGATATTCAACGGGCTTACACTAGTATAGTAATAATAATTTTTTTCAGTTTTTCAAGTTACGTACGATTGAAACTTTTTCATTCGATGGGCCTAGAAAGTGTTGTGTGGTAAACAATATCGTCAACAGGCCCCTGCGCGCATGCTTTTAGTGTTTCTTTATTGTGTTTCGTTTCGCAGATGTTTGAAGAGCGATTACGACCGTAAGATAAGCAATAAAAGTGTTTTCCTGTCCAGGGTTTAAGTGATTGGAACCCTCTTCCACCTGGCCGGGTAAAAACGAGCGTTTTCGATATGGAACAAGACGAAGACAAAGACACCACCACGCACACCCCCTACCCCACGACAGCACATAAACAACTTGTTTATGAGGCAAGTTTGAATGGCTTTTCGCTTCAGGGATGACGAGGGAATGAGGAAGTAGATGGGTGTATAGCGTGGTGAGAGAAAAGCATCAGAAGAAGAAGGTGGAACAGAAAAAAGTTGGATCTTGTTCTTCTTCTTCTTCTTCTTCTTCCCCGCGGACCACTTACACAAAATGGATAGACACTACAGTATGATTTAGTCTTGTCGGAAAGTTTGTTGCCCGAAAAACCAATATCGAATTTGTTTCGAAAATTGTACGTAAACGTATTTCACGATTATGAAGTTGCTCGGCGTAACTTGTGGCCGCATCGTTATGGAAAAAAAACTCGACGAGTGCGATCAAAAAGTTCAAGGACGCCATTTTTGTTTGATAACTTATGTACATATGTACATTGGGCTCGAATGTTTCAACAATCGTTTCGAGAGGTATTTGAAAAAGTAGCCGTAAATTTATCGTGCCATTTATGTTATAACGCTACCACGAAAAATTATCAATTAAAAGTTGTTTATATTTTACTTTCAGTAGATTCAGAATGGCGTAATTCCATTAAAATTATTATTATTTTTGTTGAAATATTGCTAGTGTTCTATTTTCATATGAAAAATCAGTTTTCAATGAATTTTTGTTAAAGTAGCTTTGTGCTTAAAAAAGAAGGCGTACGACCAATGCGTACTGCCAGTTATGACGTATGGATGTGAAACTTGGACGCTAAATTGTATGTATGCTTGGCATAACAAGAAGAGATCGTAAGAGGAATACATGTATGTATGTATGTAATAAGAAGTATGACCTAGGTGGCAGATATAGCTGAACGTGTGAAAAAGTTGAAGTGGACACATAAAGCGATAAGAATGGATGGCAGATGGACGCGAGAAGTACTGGAATGGTATCCGAGAGGATGTGAAAGAAAGCAAGGTAGACCGAGTGGACGAATTGAGAAGAATGTGTGGAGTCAAGTGGATGCAGATTGCTCAAGACAGGCAGGAATGGAAGAGGATTGGAGAGGCCTTCATCCAGAAGTGGATGGTGAACGGTTAAAAATGATGATGATAATATATATATGTACATTGTGCAAAAAACGAAAAATCTGTTTACTCGCAAGCTGGTGAGACGCTACTTCAGTCACGCTGAGCGAGAGCGAGCGAGCGGCGCCAGTTGTAGGTGTGAACGAGACATTTGCGCAGTTGCGCTATAACCTCACTGCCGAGGCGTCGCCATCTTGACCTACAGCACACCATACACGCTACAAAACGTCATCATGTCTCGAACTGTGAAAGAAAATGAACTATGTGAACTATGTGAAAGAAAATGAACTAAGAACATGAACTAAGAAAATGAACTAAGTGCCCTAGAAGTTCCACGGGATCTTAGTGAACAAATATGTAACATGTATTGTTTGTAGTGCGCGTGTAAGACCCGGGTCTTGATCCGAGACACTGCAGGAGAGGAGGACTAATCACTAATTGCGTTTGATCCGTTGATACTTATTTAATCATTCCATAGTAACATTCTAATCCCACATTATTATATGTATATACATACATACATAGATATATGAATGAAGTCTACGCACACTAGATTTTTTCATTATTACACTTTTGGCATATCGAGTATGCCATTTGGGCAAAATGTCTGGCATTTACAATGAACAATGAAAAAGGAGGGGGGAAATAGTCTGCCAATGCCAAAAATACTCATTGTGTAATGGTGTGAGGAGTTTAATAGCATTCCATGGATTGTTCCTCAATTGCCAAACGAGTTTAAATATAACTCGACTCTTTCAATTGGATACTGCAATTCAATTCAATAAAAATATACATGAAGTCTATGTATATGTAGAAACAAATCGTTTTTTTTTTTTTTTTAATTATTCTTTATTCACTTCTATTCAATTACAAAAACATATATATGTAGAGTAAATAGTTTTGATTAAAATGTCTTACTCTTCTAAGAAGATATTCTTGTAATAAAATATATATAAATGTGTATCATATATAATATATATATACGTATATAGATAGATCTACGTATTTTATAATAATAATATCCCTTAAAACTGTTGCTTTATATGTTATACATACGCGCTGCAATAATGATCCAAAAAAGCTATCACAAATATTAGAAATCACAATATTTCATGGTTGTGTTAACGTGTAATTCTCACCGAGTTACAGAAGACCGAAATAATTACAACAGTCAATTAGTAATAGACTGTTGATAATTTTATTAAGTAATTATTAAAGAGTGTCTTATCAATATTTTGTGGCTGTTTTGTGACTAGACAATGACATTCATATTTCGTTTGCATTTTTTTTAATAAACCGTACAATAAATAATATTGCTTCATACGATACAAATAAGTGGTAAGGTTTTTGTTAATTTTAAAAGCATATTATAACAATTTATAGTCTCGATATGATATGCAAAAACTGAGAAACCGTTCCCTGCAAACTTAAGCCGTTGCCGTTCAAACAATTTTTTCAAACTAAAACAATTCAAGTGTAACAATATAAAAATATACCAAAAAAATCATACATGTCACAATTTGGCCACTTCGTTTTTTATATAATTTCACTATAGAATTTTCATCTCCTAATACATACTAGGTATAACTTAACGTAACTTTCAATCACACTCAATACAAGGCCTCAACAATTGATTTGGCCTTTAACGCTCCACTTTTCGAAACATTTCCATAGTTAAATTCAAAACTTATGAATTTCCTTACTACGCTCTCAATAAAAAAAATTTCACTACTTTAATTTAATTAATTCAAGTGGAAAAAATGAACAATAAATATAATACAAAACATACACTGGAATTTTGAACTGGAATTTTACAATACTCAGCTAATAAATGGACCTCTGACCATTTTTTATTCTTTTTTGAGAATTTCAATAAAAAAAATGCAATTGAGCAAACCTTAAAAATGCCATATTTAACCCGTTAACATACATTTTAATTAAAAAATAAATAAACTAATACATATTCTATGTATACATAAAAGCCTTAGAGTCTGTTTGTTTTCAACAAAATAATATGCAGTTCGAGTATCTGTTTCTTCTGACAGTGGGTGTTGAAAAGGGAAAAGCAACAAATTCACCAATGACTCTTTATGTAATAGACGAACTTTTGTCACTTTTAAACACATGCCATTATAAGAAACGAATACTAAAACTGAAACTGCATACCCTCTTGTAAAAAAACAGACTATAAGTCTGTCTTTCTGTCCGTCAGGAACGCTCGACACACTTTTGTTTTCATCAACAATTACAATTTTTTACGTAACCCATAGTTAACGCTTTTTTATCAATAATATACATACACTTGTTAACTTATTATGTTATGTATGTATGTACATGCATACATATATAATAAAACGGGAGCATTGCTCTAGTTTTATTATAATATAAATTACATACCTTTCAAAAAAGAATTGAAAATCAATAAGCGATGCTTAAAAGCCAATTTAAAACAAATTTATATAGATTCATATATAGGTATTTCAAAAAAGTATCCTGTATCTTTTTGCAAGTGTAGAAAAGATTCCCGACTTATTTATTTTATTATCATACTAAAAGTGCATATTATAAGAATGTATAAAAATGTATAATCCTAATGTGTACTGTTTGTTATATTATTTTGAGGTATATTTTATAAAAAAATTTAGACATTTAAATATGTATATGTGTGTATATTGTACTTGATTATTATTTATTAATTTTTTTTTATATTTAAATATGTAGTGAATTGAAAAAATTTTTAATTGCACATTTCATTAATTACATAATGCACAATTCACAACCGGTACACGTTATAATTTTGTTTTAAATTCTGTGTTTAGAAAAATAGTCCATATACTTTTTGTGGAATGCGTGAATTTTGAAGTGTTTTAAGTATCTGATAAATTTGAAAAAGTCAAGTTTTAAACGCGCCTTAAGTATATCATCAACACAACCCCGCCAACTACACAATAATACACTGACAAAAACCACAAAAAAAAAAAAAACCAATGAATAAACATAATAAACCAACACTTCCTATATTACGTTTATACATAACGTATATAATAAGATAATAATAAACACGTACATAGTGAATATGCAATAATATAATTGAAATTAAATATTTTTCTATGTTTCATCATACTGAAAAAAATACTAAATATCGTTATTATTTTTGCTAATAACATTCATAATTTAATACGCAATATATGTACTATACATAAAATTAATGCATATTGAAACTAATATAAATATTTTTATTCGATATAATATATGGAAAAACTCAGTATTGAAGGAAAAACTAACATAATTTTCTAACCGTAAAATTTTGAGGTAAGAAATTTACATGAACATTTCATCACACGCTACATAAGTAATTGTTATAAATCGAGTACAATTCAACGGAAACTCTAATCTTACAATAAGGAAGACAAATAAATATAATTTTGGTTCAAAGCGGTAATTTTAGGAAATTAAACTTCCACCTTATTTTTTCCATCACAGTGAAATGGCCGTTACCAGACAAAAATCAATTATTTTTTTTAAATACACTACCCTGTATACGTTTTTGTTGATTGCTTGAATCGATAAAAATAAAATAAAAAATACACAAATAAAGTCCCGATTTCCAGAAATCAATATGTTTACAATACAATCTACATACAAACACTACGTGAATATAATATGGTAGTGTACACGATAATTATATATCTAATTTACGATAGTACAGATCGAAAATTCTCAGCTTTATAATCAAAATTTTAACTTACATAGATTGAGAATCGCCGACATGTTATACATACTTAGATTAAATTAAATTAATAAAATACATGTTCACTTTTTCATAGTAAATATATAATTTTTTTTTTTTAGCTGTGACCAGAATTTTATTGTTTCTTAGACGGCTGTTAAAGTCCAGTACACAGAGACAACAAATGTCAATAATTTGACTTTGCAACAAGTTTCTGAGGTATATTGTAGAACTGTTTCGACATATCATCGTGACAGTGGGATAGGGAATTAAAAAGGTACTTACTTACCTTGTTATTAAACTATTTGCAAGTTTTAAAAAGGGATTTGGACTGTTTGCCCGTTAACTCCCAATAGGGACAAGTCAACAAGTCGAAACGACGACATAAGCACTACAATGCTAACACTTGTTGCCTCTGTATGAAGCAAACTCAAAGTTAAAAATCGAAATGGAAACATCATACCAAACTCGTTGTAAAAAGTGTTTTATATAAAATCTTATTATTATAGTCTTATTTCAATAAGTTGTAGTTTTGACTAATTTTCACCGTGTAGGAACATGGTATTTACAAATCATCAAAGAGTCGATCAGCAACTTTGATATCCTACATTTGCAGCCAGAATCTAACCAATCGGCTATCATGAAAATCAATCAGACTCGTTTCTTTTCTAAAGCATACTGAACAATATAAAATTGAAAAATATATATGTATATATGTATATAATGAACCGAATCGTACAATAACCGTTTTTATTATTTTTTCATCACAGAGATCAATATGAAAATGAATTTAGTGAGTTTCAGTTTCACCGGAATTATTACGCCATTTTCGTTTTAATTTATACTGAACCGCTCGAGTCTCCGGGAAAGTGTATAATGTTGTCGCCGCAACTTGGAGTCGGCGAAGATGGCGGATCGAGAGAAGCTCTACTCGCCGAACTGAAACTGCTCGAGCTCAGATCTTCCTGCTCTGCTTCGAACGATCTACTTCCACCTGAAATTATAATAAAAAAAATTCGATATACAGTTTAAAATTCACATGCGAAAATTCCATATAAATGATTAAGCTTTACCTACGTATACTTGCCTAAAATTTGTTTTAAGCACAAATATGTAATTTCTATACTTGAGCTTCTTTGATCGATTGGTCAGTAAATAATATAGAATTAGTTTTAGATTACAATACATTAATAGTCATGCTTCAAATTGTTAAAAGTGTTTATTTATCCCTCCCATTTTTACTTTATGTGAAACAATATCTCAGAACAGAGCATGTCTGAAGCCCCATCCTCTTTCCGTTTACTCTTTTGTCCCTTTTTTAAGAAAGCTTTGTATAGTGATGTCAATTGTAAAGGCCAACATTCAGTGTGTACGATCAATACTATGCACATCGAACGATCAGATAAATATGTATTAGACGTATCCATCGTACAATTCTTCATTACGAGTTCTACTAAGCGCATGCATATTGTGTTAATTACATCTACGATTAAATCCATGTCACGTGTTAATATATAATATTATTATAGTGAAACGTGTAATGAAACGGGTAACGTGTATACATGTAAAATAAATTAGTATAAAAAAAAATAATAAAAAAAACATGTTTTCAGTTTTTGATTTTTATTTTATTTTTTTTTTTTCTGATTTTCTCAGCTACATTTGACTGGCTACAAAATGCAGCACTTTTAATGTTTTTTTTATGTTATTTATTATCAGAGAGCTGCAGTGATTTTTTTTTTTTTTGTTTTTATTTTTTTTTTATTTTAATTTAATTTTTTTTTTTTTTTGTTTTGTTTTCCTTGCTTTCGAATCTAATATACATAAAGATAGATTTTTGTGCTATTGTGTTCTACATGTAACAAATAGATACTTAAAAATAAACTGAGAGAAATAAATACTTAAAATTAAGTCAACATTCGTAACTGAAGGTGTGTACAAAGTGTCACGTTGAAATCAACGCAACATTTCAACAATATATGAATAATCATAATAATAATAATAATAATAATAATAATAATAATAATAATAATAATAATAATAATAATAATAATAATGGTATATGTAATTAACAAAAATACAACCTTAATTAAGAGCTGTGCAGTTTGTTTCGACATTATTCCAAATCAAATTTCCACATTTAAGACGATATGCGTAAATATCTAAAAAATATTTCAATAACGATTAAGTTCATGGCTTACCAATAGTATTTTTTTTTTTGTATAATAATAATATTAAAAATCAAAATATACAAATATTCATAAATTTCTATACGAAATTGTCACAATGAAGAAACACTAATAGCATTTATTTTACTATAATAAATATATATAAATAATAAAGATATTGTAATAATCATGTGCTGATATAAACTCATACATGATAAAAATAATAATATTTATAAACCAATGTAGAATTATGAAATATTTCCTTACATAATGTAATTGCTAATATAAAACAAAAAGTAGCAAAAAAAAAAGTAGATCCGGTGCTACTATAATATATATAATTTTTTTTCTTTTCATACAAACATATTTTGGAAATACCCGGATTGCACAGCCCTGCTTCAACAAATAATTTAAATTCACTCCAAAAAAAGGTGGTTTTTTTTCACATGATTTTTTTGTAAAAATTTTAAAATCAAGTTTAATTTAGTATATACATTGATTTTTTAGCATTGAGAGAGCACAAATATCAAATAAAAATTCAAAAAAAAAAAAAAAATACATTAAATTTTTTGGTCAGTGTATTTTTAAAAAATAAATTTTTAAATCCTACAATATTTTTTTCAATAAATCAATTCCATCATAAAGCAAGTTAAACGTTTAAAAAAATCATCTTCGAATACCGTATCAGGAAAATAATTTCAACTTTTCATTACCCACAAAAGTCAACTAACGCGATAAATGTTGATATTAAAAATATTTTGATATTTCAATAAAAACTGACAATATTTTTTTTTTTTTTTCACTATGATTTCCACACATTTTAAATCTTACATTCATCTGATGAAATCACACTATTTAGAATAAATACTAACGATATAACATTGAACTTGAAAATAAGCAAAATGTTCCAAATAGAAGATCACATACAAATTTTTTATTCATTTATTTAATTTAAATAATACTTATGAGAAATGAACACATATTATGTTTGCCTCATTGGATTATGATATTTACTCTCTTTTTTTTGATAAAAGTCAAACAAAACTCGCACTTCGTCCATTGAAAAGGAAAAAATGATCTATGGCACAAATTAACTAAAAGACTGATTAAAATCTTTGGCAGTTGATGATTAAACCTGACGAGTCAGTCAAAATATATTAACGGTTTCAAAAAAATTCATACCGCCTATAATAAATAGCTTAACGTGAATACAATACAAATAATTAAATATTTAAAATAAATTCCAAAAATATTATATCAAAAATAAATTTTCAAATCAATCAATCTTACTAAAAAAAACGAATGCTTTGAAAAATATAGAAAAAACTATTTATTTATAATAATTATGATAAACTAATGTTAACGAAATGACAGACAGACACGACGACATTGAAAATTAATTCAAAAAATATTATTAATCTCATATTTATTACGTGATAAAATCGGGCAAAGTGCGAGCTATTTTTCAGTGCATGGATCACCGGATCAGTTAGACGTGATAAACCAGTTATAATTTAAAAAAAAACAATGAGCTAGTATACGTCTGGACAATTATTTAAACATTGACTAATCGGTGACCAAGTGTTACACTAATGTGTTTTACAAATACTTTAAAACGTTCTACGGTTGAATCTCTACTTTTTTTTCTCCATAAATAATACATGTGACGAAAATTATTTATATTAATAATAACATGTGAAAATCTCAAAATTCAATCAATTGTACTAAGAGTTTAAAAGGACACGGTTTCTACAAATTATTACACCAAACTAAAATAACAATAAATTACGGTAAAATTTCATGGTTCCCGTTATTAAGATTATTATCCTCATTACATTCTAAACACTGTTTTATTTTATTTACAAGAGATCAAATCAATTTAGTCTACAAAATAATTATTTATTTTCAATTTACAATTACCGAATACATTTTGAGGTTTTCCTACTACGATCATAATTTGATTGAGGTTTAAAAAAAAAAAAAAAACGGTCCTAGTTCCAAATAGTGTCACTATCTAAATAAAAGGTCGCATTTGTATCGCCTAAATAATATTTGGGAATAATATACAAAACTTAAAGGTGAGACGTGACGAGAGAAAACCTCTAATCTCGACGTATTACAGTCGGTCCCGCACGAATGACGATCAATAAATTTAATACATCACTCATGGTTGCCTTTAAATTTTAACATTACAACAATAAATCCTAAGAAGTTCGAAAAACGACAATGTATTAGTAAAATATGGTATACGATATACAAATTGAAAAAAAAAAGTACCGTAAAATTGAAAAGTATGCACTGAATCTTAATTATAAACATTTCTCACTAAAGTGTTTATTGCTGACCTATAAGTTCGCTAATAGCGATAGCTATAGATTACGGGGAAACAATTTTTAATGCAAATATTCAATGAAAAGAGTGTTGAGCGTTTCCGGTGGACAAACATACAGACAGATGTAAGGCTTTTTATATATAGTATTGGTGCACCCCTGAAGCGACACATTGACGTTTACGCATTACAACGACCTTGAAAAAATTCAACCATTGTAATCAATGGTAAATAAAACCTTTTAATTTCAAAATAAAATATCAAACTCAATTAAAAACATATTTATACAAACAGCAATAGGCCCCTTAAATTTTACAAGTTCATCTACAACCGATGAACAGGAAAAATAAAATAACATAATAATAATTATAACAGTTAAATCTAAAAACATAAGTAGCGGTACATTTAAAATGTGACAATTTGAAAGAAGCAAGTAGTTTTCTTTTTTTTTTTTAAGACAGTACATTTCCACAATGACGTTAACAAGAAAAGCTGCAAAATACAATCAAATAAATCATCGGAGGAAACAACCATCGGCCAATTTTACCTACGTTTACGCTTCGGCTTCTTCTTATTGTTAGACTTGTTAACTGCCGGTGGATTGAGCGATATTAGCGGAGAATCCTGGTGACTCTCTGCATACTTTTCTTCGGGCTGTATCGCAACAGTGCCATCGTCGCTCTCCGACGGCGAAACGTTATCCTCATCCGAAGACTTTTCCATGGCGCTCGACTTTTCCATGACGCTTGACTTTTCCACACTCTTCGACAGCTCAAAATTGACACTCGTCTCTAGGAGGGTCACCTTATCGACGTCTTCCACATCCTTTCCGCTCTCCGACTTATCATCGAATGCGGCATCGGAACGAGTGCTCAATTGCATGGCATCGTCGGAATCTTTAATGAGCTTCGTCGACGATTGATAATCCAGGAAACTGTCGTGCATGACTTCTAATCTTACGTCGTCGAGCGTCAGATTGATCGGCTCCAGCGGCGGCGGTTCTTGGAAGAACAAGTGATGCTCGTCGATGAAACACAAATCGGCCATCTGCGGAGCGTCGCACTGTGCGACGACTATATTGCTCTCGTTGTAAATGGTGGATTCTTTAGACGATGTGAGCTCGTCGGAAACGTTGGACTTTCTACCGGTACCTGATGTGATATCGCTCCAGCTAACGATACCTACGCTCGGCGGGGATTCTTTCGGCGTATCCTGAACGTTGGAATCGAACATCGTAGTCCTGCTCGGACTGCCTGCTTTTAATACCGTACGAAACTTAGGCTTATTCTTCTTACCCTTTTTAACCTTTTGTTTGTTGTCGTCGATGGGACCGCTCTTAACACTAACACAGTCCTCGACTAATTGATACGATTCGGTCTCGAAGCTTTCGGCAACGTCCGTCGGCTTCGATTCAGTCAATAATTCCCACGGGGAATCGTCGACGGTTACGACCTCGTCTAAATCGTCGTTTTTACCCTGTTTATAACTCGTGCTAATCACGGTGTCTTCCAAAGCTTCGATCAACTCGGTGTTTGCTTTGACGTCAACGTTCGGTTTCACATCAGACTTTGGACTGTCGAAGCATGAGGGGCTCATGCTTCGTAAAATTTTACAGTCGGAATCGTCGCTGAAGACTTCCGTGTCGTTGACGGTAGCCTTAAGACTAGATTTTTCGATAGACGTTTCGTGCGACGTGATATGTGTATTTTGTGCGATTTCGAGATTCTCAACCAGCTCGTCGTTGCAAAATTGTATTTGATCGACGGCTTTGAGTAAATCTTGTGCGAACGAATCCGAACTTGCAGTCGTGTCGGTTGAAAATTTTTCAATTTGTTTTTTATTGCTTACAATTGGTTCCCGTTTGGTAATTTTCATGGCACTTGTGGACTGTTTGATTTTTTCTTCTTTGTGTTTTTTACTTCCGGACTTTTTCTTCGGATCGGGGACGACGACCGGGGGTTTCCTTCGGAACGCTGGTACGTTTGGCTACGGGCGGCGGTGAATCGTCCATTTCCATGTCCAGTTCGGGGTAATCTTTGCTAGACGGTTCTGGAACTGTAAACGATAATTTGGCGGGTATGACAACATGGTCGGTTAGTGAGACGGCGGGTGCAACGTCAGCGGCGGCCGCAGATTGGTTATATACGACGCTGATCTGCTGAGCCGGAAGTAACGTGCGTGACGATAGGGGTTTAGTGGGTGGTGCGGTGGGCGCCGGTAAAGACCGAGGGGCTCGTACGACCGGCCTGAACAGCGCCTCATCCTCGTTAGACAAAATATGAGAATCCTCCTCGCTAGGAGGCGACGGACTGGCCGACGACGTACCGCTGACAACTGTCCCCAGAGGATTCACGATACGGTGTACGTGCGGTGCCCTACAATCGTCTCCTTTGCTCCAGCCTCCCATTGCCCATTCACAACCTGGACAAAAGAACAACCCAAAGGCACATCAGTTACTAATTACTTAATTCTCTTATTTATTTTACTACACTCTCTACAAAAAAAATATATATATGATATATGTAAATTATATAAGGAAAAAAAGTAAATGTTTTTTGTGAATCTAACATACATTTGCAAATATACCATATATATAGTGTGTGTATATATATATATATATAAATATATAATACAAAAAAGAATGTGCGAATTTGTACAGTATACTTTTGAAAAAAAAATCGGCGTTAAAAGTAACCACTCGAAACTTAGGTAAAAAAAAAAAAATAAATAAAAAAGTGATTAAAGAAAGTTAGTAAATAATGAATGCCTTTGGCTCATTCTTCGCCCACCACCACAATCAACTCAATTACCTAAACAAAACATTGTTCAGAGACACATCGCTAAGATTTAGCAAAACAAAGAATCTGTAAATTACATTTTTGTATTTGAGCCGTGTGTTTTTTTTTTTTTTTTTTTTTTTTTTTTTTATTTGTGTACATGCGTTAACATGAACATGCAGGTGCGTTATTTTTTGAGAAAGAAACTATTGTTAGAAACAAAAATTAAAAATCACAATTTTCGTTTCAGATTAAATA
Organism: Parapsyche elsis; assembly: GCA_022651745.1. Taxonomy (NCBI): domain Eukaryota; kingdom Metazoa; phylum Arthropoda; class Insecta; order Trichoptera; family Hydropsychidae; genus Parapsyche; species Parapsyche elsis. The sequence goes on from JAGVSN010000017.1 coordinate 287,570, forward strand.
CAGAAAGAAGAATCATCTCGTCAAAATTAATCCTCTCACATACGAAAAAAAAGTTTATAAAAAGCGATGATTTCATTAGAATACATTGTTAAGCATTTTCACACAATAAAAATTAAACTGAAAAATATAGAACAAGTACATTCGGACTATCCACCTGATAAAAAAAAATTGAAGGCTTATATTAATATAGAAGTAGTAAGGATATTAAGAATAGAGATAGCCCACCTTGATCGGTATCTCTCATAGCTTCAGCTAAGTCTTCTTTCAATCGCACTTCGCCTTCTCTATGTCCGGCGTCGGCTTCTCCATCTTTAAAACTGATGTTACCGTCGCGACTGGCTACTTTTCTATACGCATCGGACAAACGAGGCGAATGCTCCAAAGAACCTTAAAAAAAAAAAATTCAAAACCCATAAAATTACGTTACAAACATCAAACGCTATGCTTCGTTGGCGTATAATTACTGGCAGATCCCGATTCGATGAGTACAGGCACTATCGGACGAGCACCCGGCATATTGACGGGATTAGAACGAGCAACGGCCGGTCCCGTGCCGACTTCGACAGCGTCAAAATCCAACAACGAAAGCGACGTTCTGAAAATGTAAATAAATAAAAATACAATACAACGTTCGTTCAAAGCATAAAGGGTGTAAAATTAGAGCATCAACATTACCCAGATGCGGCATTATACGTTTTAAAAACAAACTGTGGCCCCATCCAGAGCCTCCTGTGAGGACCGGCGTGCGTCATTATCTCGACTTGACTCAACCAACGATCCTCCGCGTCCAAGAAACCTTTCTCCGAAGACCCCTACAAATTTAAATCAAACGTAAGTATATGTACTGTATTGTATTGTATTTGAATGTGTTGTTAAAACCTTGGGAGAATGTATCGGTTTCACTAAGATGTGATGCGAGGGTAGCGGAGCCATGATATCATTGGACGATTGAGGTCTCAGTAGAGGCCACTGTGCTTTCGCTTCCACTTCTAGTTCAATCGAAGTATCGTCGCATACTTTCTCTTTAGGTACACCTGAAATTAATGTGAATCGATCAATTAGTTTCAAAATTTTAAAAATTGTAATGAACTACTATACTAGTCCAGGGGTCGGCAAATTGCGGACCTCAAAAGAAATTTTATTATTTAACTTACCCGAGTTATATAAAAACATAAGTTACTCTCTTGTTAATGTGATTAATTGTATTTCTAATTTTATATTAAAAAAATTAATAGTGGACAGCTATGAAAGATCTACAGAAAGCAGACACGATGATTTTTAACACTTGGAATAGCCTTCCAGTAATCTGATCAGTTAAAAAAAAATTGCATTTGCTGTCCTTACTATCTTCGGCTCAACATATTCCTGCGAGCGATCATTTTCAAGCATGAACCTTAAAAAGAGCAAATTAAGAAGCCAAATAACTAATGAGAATTTGCAATCCTGTCTAAGATTAAAACCTACCAGCTATACTCCAACAAACTTAAGAAACACCCCAATCTTGACCGATTTAGAATCGATTTGCGCATACTACCTGGGTCTAAACCAATGAGCTTCGTCACCATCTCAACTTCTTGGAATAAACATTAACGATAACCAACCAGAGTCGTAAATCTCGGAATTTTTTAGTTGTGCGAGAATAAGGTGCTTCTTCAGTTGGACAAAAGCTTTGCCGAGAAATGCAAGGCCATACTTCACATTGATTTTAAATCACTATGTATGTTTATTACTTTATGTATATATATCGGATAAAATAGTGCGAAAATTTGACTGATTTGTATCAGGTGTCGTCCCCTGATCACATTTTCATGATTTTTGGAAGATTTACATACATACATATGTATGTAGTACCGCTATAACTTAAGAACTGTTTATCCTATCACGCTAAAACTTCATATTTACAGGTTTTTTGCCAGAGATTAAGTTTTCAAAATTTTTAGTCAACCAGAAGTGGTACTTCCCTTGAAAAGTCACCAAATTTTTTTTTTATTTATAAATTTTGTTTTTTAGCACATTTTTAATAAAGATACTTATATTGATATTTGTGTACTTACTTACTTAAGTTACTTAAAAGAAGACTTTTTCACTCGATAATAAAATAATTAAAAGCCATTCATAGTCTGAGATAATTTTCATATTAATTTATTGTAAAAATATACAGCCATCCCTCGATTTACGCAGTTTTAAAAAATGGACAATTTTCTTTTAAATCGAATAGGGGTTAGCTGGGAATACTACATACTTTGATAATCCAACCATTAGATCAAGGTATCATTTCAACATTTTAAGGATACTATATCAAACATTGTACTTTTCAAGACATTTTGACGAAGTTGGATAAAGATGAATCTATTACAATTCCAGAAATTTGGAAAAAAAATTTCCAATTTTAAATTGTCTGCAGCATGTAAAGATTTAAAAAACACATGTCTATTTTTACGCAGTTTTCATTTACGCGATTTTTCGTGGAACATCTCTACAGCGTAAATCGAGGAACGGGTGTACTTGCTTATGACTCTTGAAAAACTTGCAGGTCATTGTACAATACATTTTTGTCTCGGAAGTTTGCAGACCCAATCATACCATCAATAATAAACACCCATTGACCGTCAACGGGCAATACTCTAGCAATAGATACTCACCGGAAACGTGTTTAGGATTGATATAGTACTGCACGAGGTTTCCGTGAGCCGACATGACGTACAAGGCTTGAGTAGCTGGTGGTGACGGCAAGCCGCGAGCACGCGTAACTCCCGCAACACCTCGAGCTGCCGTTCCCCATTGAGCACAGACCACCAAAGGCAACTGACCCTCCTCCGATAACGAAGACAGACGCTGTCGACCTACAATGACACACACCAATCGATAATTAAGTACAAACTCCAAATAAATAGTATCTACACTAAAAACGAAAAATGAATACCTGAACTATTCCTCGTTATCGTGTGAGTGGGTATAGTAGGTGCGGCTCCGCAGATAGGAGCCGGTCTCAACTGAGCCAAAGGATGAAGAGTGCACGGAGCGGGAAACGGTGGTAGGCGTGGATTCGGATACCAGGCGGCACTGACGAGATTCTCTCCGACCTAATCGAAATAATACACAATTACACGGACACGTTTAACATTGATAAAGTAGAGGAGATTGTTGTTTACTTACGGGGCTGTTTGATCTTCCGTCAGCAGCTAGTCCAGCCGAGCGGTGAAATCTCGACAGACGGTTGACTACGTGAGGAGATGCGTGAGTGCGTACACCGACAGCTCCTCCGTATGGTGTTATGGGGAAAACGTGAGTTGTACCCCTCAAAGTGCTTACGGCAACCCATCGACTATCGAACGATATGCTCATATCCTGAATTAGTAATAAAATGTTAGGAAAAGTCTTTATTTATTTATTTTCAATGCCAAATTCAATAATGTTACGTAAGATCCAGTGCACACAGAGAAGCACGGAAAGATGTATGCTTGGTATAACAAGAAGATATCGTAAGAGGAATACATGGGTAAGAACCATGACCAAAGTGGCAGATATAGCGGAACGTGTGACAAAGTTGAAGTGGACACATAGCGAGAAGAATGGATGGCAGATGGACGCGAGAAATACTGGAATGGTATCCGAGAGGATGTGAAAGAAAGCAAGGAAGACCAAGCTGACGAATTAAGAAGAATGTGTTGAGTCAAGTGGATGTAGATTGCTCCAGACAAACAGGAATGGAAGCAGATTGTAGAGGCCTTCATCCAGCAGTGGATGGTGAACGGCTGAAAATGATGATGATTTGATCATAACAGCTTTCGCCAATTCACCGCACAGGAAGAACAATTACATCAGTGAAATAATACATTAAAATAATCATTAGTAAAAAGTAAAAGAACTACAATACATTTAGCGCATTGACAATGTCGCTAAATTTAGAAATAAAAAGGTCCAGAAAACTAGCAACCTCATTGAGCAACTTGACACCTCTAGCAACCGGACTCTAATACTATGATCGTTCTTGCTGCTGGGGTGAAGAATAAGATTAGAGGTACTAGTACCCAAAGTTCGAAGTCTTGCAGAACCTCGATGGCTCCTACCAGAACATTAAGAAAATGCTTTCCGTACGTCTGGTCTCCAGTAAATCATTTCCAAGTGATCCCAATAAGAAGGCACTTGGATACAACCATAGATACCATCCACACTCCAGCATTCGCAGGTGAAGAGCATCACCGGGAGACCAAACAACAGAGGAAAATTCGAGAATATTGCGAAACAGTGCCTCATCATACCACATGCCTCTCAATATGAATCTCAGCATGCTGTAAACCTTTGCAGTTATAAACTCAATATGCGGTCCAAACCAGTAAAATCCTTAACACTGTTCAATCTATCCAATTTAACCATGTCGATGAAACAATTCGTGTGTAGTGGATTTCTAGATCTAGTGGATTTTTAGTCTATATAAATTGTAGAAAGGCTGTCCCATGAACACTCAATATGAACCTAACATCACATCGAATTTTATATCATACCTGTACTTTGGCCGTAGTGTCGCCTCGGTGTAAAATGTACAAGTGGTGCACTGATGCCAAGTTCGGTCCGCTCGGATGCGGATGGATCCTGAAGACGTGAAAGTCGTGTCCTCGCTTGTCGGCCGTGAGCAACAGCATACCGCTGGCATCGAATTTTATAGCTACGATGGGTTCAGAATGCGCTACGAAATGTGCTACGACTGAATCGTTGGCCGCAGATGAGCTCTCGTCATTGAGATCAGCACTTTCATCCTCGTTCAATTTCCACGTCTGAAAAAACACAATTCAAATTAAACACTAACTACTTTAGAGTAGAGAGTAGAGCCTTTAGAGTGACCTCTTTTGGGCACTATAGAGGAGAAAGGGTGTGTGGTGGAGGCGAAACTCCTGAGACCAAGGCTACCTACTTTAAATGAATATACATCGAATATAATTTACCTCTAAATCAATAATAGTGATGACTCCGGGTTGAAGTTGTTCCGCGTGCGGAGGCGACGGTGATTGAGACAAGCCTCCGGACCGAGCTCCGCCTAAACTACTGGCGACACTTTCTCCCAATCCTCGTAGACCTTTCCCCAAGGATTTAGCAGCGTGCAAGACTGTAGCAGTATAACTAGCTACACCTTCACCTAAACAGAACGATAAAACTCTACATTTAGTCTACTGCTATATTGCGTAACACAAACTATAGTCTGTTTTTAGAAACAAGAGAGTACTTTGAACAAAGCTGCCTTTATTCTAACCGCACATTAAAAAGGAACAAATCTTCTGAAAGTATCAGTGGAATTCTAGTGGCTACACTAGGACTTGGTACTCTCGCATCTCAAAAAAACTGACTATTGTGATGCAAACCTTCACATCCTCCACTGCTACGTTTCGTCGGCGAGATACGGCGTTCGGCATAAGCCAACCATCGATCTCCCAACGACAAAGGATTCGTCGGAGTCAATCCTCCGAGAGGGCAAGGACTCGGATAGCAGGTCGTCACAGTCAACCTATCTTCCAATTTGCAAGCGTCAAACACAGCCAAACGTTCCGAAAAAGATACCACAATGGACCTCTTATTTGCTACTACATCTAATATTGGATTCTTAAACTTTATACTCTTCACCTGAAATGCAAAAAGGAACGTAATTTAAATTTTTGATTCAATGAGCTGATCAAATCTAGCGTGTATTTTACGGGCAACGTGTGAAATTCTGCAATGCTTAGTCTTTCTGAAACTTAGCGTAGTACATTTTACTCAATGTTAGATTTCACACATTGCCTGTACATATGTACATAGGGTTGCCAACTATTTTTTAATTAATTCATCTGCTGTTTATTTAGAGCCAACACAGATCAAAGCTGCGAAAATTCACTATGCACCCTCATAACACCCGTCTAATGATAAGTATGAATCAGTCTCCAATTAACGAGTAGGGTGTACGTGAATAGTTGTGTGCGATATTCCGGGACATTTTAGGACCCATCTGGGATTCTGGACGGGGATTTTGTTTCTGGGATGATCCCGACTAAACCGAAACAGTTAGCAACCCTACCTGTACACATGTACCAAAAAAAAAGACGATGCAAACCTGATCCCCACCGACGAGTGAAATGAAACTCAACGAGCAATAAGGAGCACCGGGACCGGTCGAATCGCATAGTGCGATCAACGGTCTCTTTTGCGAATAGTGGTCTCCGTACGAAGGCGTCGGCAACAGTCTCAGCACCCTGACCGATCCCTGTCTCCAAGACAGGGCTTCTTGAGCCTCCCCGCCAGGCTGTATCACCCATATCTGAATGCCCGAGCCGTATCCGACAACGAGCAAAAGCGGTTGAATGTCTCCGTCGCAGTCCGACTCCGACTTTGGCTCGTTCAAATCGGCCGTCTCGAATCTGGCCCATTGTATGATATCCTTCGGATCTACACCCGGACTGCTGGTGAGCGTCACGTCATTAATGAAACCGGACACGGTGTCCATGAGGGTTCGGTCGCTCGGAGGCTGCGGAGCGACCAACAGTGGGCCTCCCACGCGCGTCCGACGAGGAGATTCTGCAGACATTGTTATTCAAATTTATCTGTAATCAAAAATTGCAACAATTAAAACTCGACGAAAGGTTAAACGCACTGTTCTGAATGTGTCTGTTTAAATGCATCAAACATTGCAGAGATACTTCTAATGATCCAACGAGTGTCGTAGGGTACTAAACTGCGATAAGTTCTTTATAAGTCGGTGGAAAGTTTTGTTTCGATGACTCCGACTAAAGACTATGACTTAGACTTAAGTGTGTATTGCCAGGTGAAAATTTTTAATTCATTAACTATTTGCAATACAAAATGCATTCAGGCAAAGTCGTGTACTATAGTTTTTTTTTTGAGTACTATGCTGTGGAAAATGTAACACAACATGTTATATGTATGTAATGTCGGCCACAATAATTCGATTGAAGTTTGCAGCAGAATAGGCGTCACGTTTATGTCCCTTTTTAACACACATGGTTAGAAGAAGACTACGGTATAAAATTAAATTCTTGTCACACATTTCCATAAGCACTTGACCCATCTAAGATTCGCTGACGACATAGTCATAATTGCATGCAACTCGGTAAATTTACAAAATAAATTAACACAATTAGGCAACGTAAGCATGAAAGTAGGCTTAAAAATTAATTTTAATAAAACCAAAATTATTATTTGCACGCAAAACGTCAAAACAGCAATCTGCATCCACTTGACTCCACACATTCTTCTCAATTCATCAGCCCATCTTCCACTCGGTCCTTCCACCTACCTTGCTTTCTTTCACATCCTCTCGGATACCATTCCAGTATTTCTCGCGTCCATCTGCCATCCATTCTTCTCGTCATGTGTCCAGTCCATTACCACTTAACTTTTTCACACATTCCACTATATCTGCCACTTTGGTCATGCTTATTACCCATGTATTCCTCTTACGATCTCTTCTTGTTATACCAAACATGCATGCTTCTCTGTGTGCACTGGATCTTCCATAACATTCTTGAATTGTCCACTCAGTCTACTTTGCTTTCATTCACTTCCTCTCAGATACCATTCCAGTATTTCTCGCGTCCATCTGCCATCCATTCTTCTCGCTATGTGTCCACTTGAATTTTTTCATACGTTCCGCTACATCTGCCACTTTGGTCATACTTCCTACCCACGTATTCCTTTTACGATCTCTTCTTGTTATACATCTTTCCATGCTTTTCTGTGTGCACTGAATCTTGCGTTTCTCATGCGTCATAACTGGTAGTACGCATTGGTCGTATGCCTTATTTTTTAAGCATACCGGAATGTTGGATTGCAAAAACTATGTTCATTCTTCCAAAAGTGCTCCATCATAGTTTCATTCATTGTCTTATTTATTTTTCTTTACATCCAGTCATATTCACGTGTAACTTTAAAACACTATAAAACAATTTCAATTTATATTTCCAGATTAATTATAACGTGATGACACTGTCAACAGCCATTGACTAGTTTCTACATATAACACTAGTAAAATGAAAACCAATAGTATCAAAATACCACCATAATACGATTGATCATTTAAGCATACAATATCCACCAATACGTTTAGTAATGTAACCTAATGACCTTAACGTCTCTAGAGATTACACAATCTCTTCGAACTCTCCGTATGCGGATCATCATCATCATCGTCTTCATCATGCGTACAAAAAAGAAATGTGTAACGGAGAAAAAATTCCATACAACGCATTGCGCACAAAAAAACCGAATGAATATTATGCACAATGTTTACAATACTCGAAAGCAATACACAATAAACTATGTACAGCTGTTCAAACTTACATACTTGTACGCACAAGCGAATGTGTTTTTAATCAATTTGACATTTGATAAGGCGTAGAACGAGATATTTGCACGACATTGTATGTATGTATAAAACGTTTTAGGATAACGGTGGCTCATTCTTGTTGTTGTTGTTGTTGTTTAGCTACGAAAATATGACGCAATTTTTATGGTTTCACTTTTAGCTAGACTAATAACGGGCAGCTTTATCCTTATTGTGAAGAAACTTTAAGGGTATATTTCTATCATCATCATCATCATCATCATCATCATCATCATCATCATTTTCAGCCGTTCACCATCTACTGCTGGATGAAAACCTGTCCAATCCTCTTCCATTCCTGTCTGTCTTGAGCAATCTGCATTCACTCGACTCCATACATTCTTTTCAATTCATCAGTCTATGGTCTACTCAGTCTACCTTGCTTTCTTTCACATCCTCTCAGATACCATTCCAGTATTTCTCGCATCCATCCATTCTTCTCGCTATGTGTCCACTTCAACTTTTTCACACGTTCCGCTATATCTGCCACTTTAGTAATGCTTCTTACCCATGTATTCCTCTTGCGATCTCTTCTTGTTATACCAAGCATACATCTTTCTACGGTTCTCTGTGTGCACTGAATTTCTATCATATGATATCAAATTTCATTGCAGTTCATTGATTTTGCCATTTTTAGAACTATTGTGATGGTGACAATGCATTATTAAATTCCGATGAATTTTATTTATTTATTACGTAACAAACAGCTTATAGTGTACAATATAAAATATAAATACAAAATAATATTAATTTCACACAATACACTACAGCCAAAATAGTTACAAACGAACAGCAGATCTTAAGGCAGTCTTCAAGGGAAGAAAGAATGAATGATCGATTTTAAATTGGTCCAATACACGTCACTACAAATAGGCATACCATACATTCTGATCTATCCGGGACTGTCCCGGTTTGAAGGTCTAGTCATGGTTAAAAGAAAAAAACTAAGGAATCCCACGGTTTCAATTGGTATACTGCCAAGAAATGAAAAAATTGAACTTCTTTTCACGAAATTTTACAAACGATGGGCTCTGTGTTTTGTAAAGAAAATCTCACCTGCGGTGCATTTTTTATTTTGAATGTTGTTCAAAATCTAGTGATTTTGTAATGAAATTTAAAAGATTTTATAATTTAAATTTTTCTGGGGCGCATTTTTTTTACAATAATTTTAAGTTAATGTTCAAGTTCAATTAAAAAATTGTCACGATATTAAATTACATTTCAGCTATTAATCAATAAAGGTAATGGATTTTAAAACATTAAGTAAATTATTACCAAGTCAATTTTAAAGAAATATACAAAAAATTTGATAAACATTGTTATAAAATGTTATTATAATTTCACAACAGAAAGTAAACTTATACTAAATAAACAATATGCACTACGATGATGCAAAATAGAACATGATGCAATACACTCTAGTGTCGTTTGAATTCGACAAAGATTCTATAACCAAAAATATTGGATTTTGATTGGACAATCCTAAAGAAAGGCTTTTAAAAAAAAACTTAATGCAAATTTTATACATATCAAATGATAATTCTAGACTAACTACGTGTTTACTTTAAAAAATAGCATACAAAAGACAATAAACGAGTATTGTAATAAATTGTTAAAAAATAGATAAGAATAATGTTGATTGTTTTTGCGTTTTTTTTTTTAGCCAGTGCTCAAATTGAAATCAATGCATATAATTAAAAAAAAATTTAATATACGAAAAAAACAACAAGTTATAAAAAAATTCGAAATTGCACAATTTTTTTAAAATTATTTTTTTTAATTTCCAAATCGAGCACCGCCACTGGAAAAAAAACTCACAGGAGAATTTCCGTCGTAGAGCGCGCACCGCCGACCATAAACGTTCCGCACAAATTACACACAAACAAACAAATACACTGCACACTTTCAAGGTCGCGTCATCTCAAATAAAAAATGTGATGCAATTCGAGCACCGATCCCAGCTGATCCGATCCGATCCAACGTTCCAGCAAAATTCGACATTTACATCGACACGCAAACAAAGGAATCGTTCGACAAGGGCGTTAACAATGCAACGGAACGGAGGGGGAGGGCCGGGGGGAGACGGGCGGCTTCGCAGGGTACCAAAGCCACGATAATAATCCAAAATAAAAATTGAAAATAAATAAAAAGGCTCGAAGGACTGACGGGCGAAAGCTAAGGGACCTTGTTTATGTAATTGTACCAGTGTGCGTCGATACGATTGCAATGACGAGCCGTTCAAGCGAAAATCGCCCGTAGACGTATGAAAGTGCGCGTCGATAGAGTCGAGGACGGCGTGCGAGCGTCGAAGCGATTGCATCGAACGCGCGCAGGCGAATATCGCCCGTGAATGTATAGAGGCGCGTGTCGATAGAGGCGATTTTCACTCGTCGCGCGCGAGACAAACACGATCGCTGTCACGCAAATTGCGCACAAAAGACAAAAGTGTGTTCAGTGTGTGGACCTGTGTGTGCGTAAAGTCTGGAAACATCGTCAGGGGTGTCCACCGAGGAGTTGTCCAGGGCTGTCACACGGGGCTGGAGAAGTTGTCGACAGGGCCGATCAGCTGATCAGCTGATCAGTGGGGAAAAAAACCAATGCAATGCAACCGACGCGTAGCGCTGCGGTAGCGTCCGCCGCGCTACTGTTTCTGTTTCGGTTTCTTTTTGTTGTCGTGATACAGATGTCGCCACCGGCTTTCGCCCTTCGCCCGACCAATGCTGCCAATGTTGTGTTCGTTGTGTTGGATGACCTGCGCTCCCCGGATTCCACTTTACGCACCCCTGCTTTTGACTTTTTGGCCGCCAAAGGGGTCGTCTTTGAGAATGCGTTCGCTCAGGTTTGTTATTATTTTTAACGGCGACTAATTAATCGATCAGTGTTTAAATCAATAAAGGCTTGGTTTCGGGAATGGCCGATTTTAAATTAACCCTTAAATAAAGTGACCAACCGTACTCCTTTTTACTCGCTTGTACTCCTTTTGGGTCTCAGCGCCATCTATAATTATTTTAGTCTTCAATAAATGGAATCGAATGGATATGTGGAGTGCTAGGGGAAAGGTTGAATGTGATACACGCAGTGGATGTTTTGGTGGTGTTTATTTTATGAGCGGCGGATACCGAGTGAAAGTGACCTGTGTAGCACTCAGTCGACGGTACTAGGGTTGCCAACCGTCAGGGAGACAGTGACGCCAACCCCAGCCCATTGGTTCACCAAGTACCCACAGATACTAATAGCGAAATCTGTTACTTTACAGTGTTTTTTTTTCATAGTTAGTAGCTGCGGCCTGGCCGACGCGGCTCTCGTGGCCGTGGCCACTTTCCATCAGTGGCGTAGCGACCGCGCCTGCAGACCCCGCAATGCGGGGGGGTGGCAAGACTTTTTCACTTATTTTTACTTTATCTTAATCGGATAAAGTATTGTGATCGTACAAAAATTTTATATCAAAAATCAGGTATCATCCTCTGATCACGTTTTCATGATTTCTGGAAAATGTCTGTATTACTGTGGCTGAGTGTCTGTAACTCTGTGTACCTGTGTGTAGAATCTCTTATAACTCAAAAACCGTTTATCCTATTACACTGAAACTTAATATTTATTTTATTTTTCATGTTGTTTTTCAACGCCTTCAAAATAATATAATTTTTAAACATTCCTTTTCCAACCGGAAATACTTTTTTTTCTCTCCATTTCTCTCCATCCACCTACAAAATAAATCGATTTATAAATAATACTTTTCTAAGCATGTTCCAATCAATTTCTACTTAAATTCTGTGGCAATATTTTAATTATGCGAAAGTAATAATTCGCCAATAATGGAAATATTACCTGTGAACATTTTCGTTCATCATATTTTGTATTACACATTGAAAGTTCATTGATGTTTGGTTTTCTTTGGTGAAATGAATTTTGCACGCAAAACGTAGTCGTTAGATTACTAGATAATCATTTCGTAGAGATAGTTGATAGTTATTTATACCTAGGACAATTGGTGAATATGACTGGATGAAAAGAAGAATGAAACTAGGATGGAGTACTTTTGGAAGAATGAACATAGTTTTTAAATTCAACATTCCGCTATGCTTAAAAAATAAGGCATACGTCTTTTTGAGATGGTATTTACAAAATCAGGGGTCGGCAAAAGGTGTCCTGCGGGCCAAATGTGGCTCATGGAGTGTTTTAAATGTCCCGCGACTCGACATTGAAGATGTTTCTGTTTATTTACAACTGGGAGTAATTTATTTACAAACCAATGCCATATTAAAAGACAATTTTAAAGTGATGAAGTTAACAGAGTTCTACACTGGACTTTCAACTTCTTTACTTACTGCTCTGAAGAAATTTTCAGCTGGAACGATAACTATATTTGCGAGCGCATATATTTGTGAACAGACATTTTCTAGAATGAATTATATTAAAAATAAACATCGGACTAGAATTATTACAGATGGTCACTTACATTTGTTGCTTCGAGTTAGCACAACTAGTTTCGAAGTTGATTTTACTAAATGGACAAAAAAATTACATAAACACTAAACTTCCCACTAATTTATATTCGTTATTTAACTTCTAAATTTTTTCTATTTAGTTTATATTTTTCTTGTATTTTTTTGTACATTTTTTATTATAAAAAAAATTTATTGATTGAAAAACCTAAAACGTCGCATTTAGGTAAAAAAAAAAATGATTTCATATGTGGCCCCTGACAAATCCCAATATCTCAATGTGGCCCCTTTATAAATTAAATTGCCAACCCCTGCTGTAAATGATCACATTCTAGTGATAGTTGAAAATTATTTATACTTGGGGCAATTGGTGAATATGACTGGCTGTTAAGAAGAAATAAAACTAGGATAGAGCGCTTTTGGAAGAATAAACATAGTTTTTAAATCCAACATCCCGCTATGCTTAAAAAAGTATGCATATGACCAATGCGTACTGTCAGTTATGACGTATGGATGTGAAACGGGGGTGCTGAATTCAAGAATGTTACGTAAAATCCAGTGCACACAGAGAAGCATGTAAAGATGTATGCTTGGTATAACAAGAAGAGATCTTAAAAGGAATAAATGGGTAAGAAGTATGACCAAAGTGGCAGATATAGTGGGACGTGTGAACAAGATGAAGTGGACACATAGCGAGAAGAATGGATGGCAGATGGATGCGAAAATACTGGAATAATATCTGAGAGGATGTGAAAGAAAGTAAGGTAGACCGAGTGGACAATGAGCTGATAAATTGAGAAGTATGTGTGGAGTCAAGTGTATGCAGATTGCTCAAGACAATGGAAGAGGATTGGAGAGGTCTTCATCCAGCAGTGCATGGTCAACGGCTGAAAATGATGATGATGACAAAGTGTCCAAACCAACCCTGAGATCCAAAGGCGGTTCTTTCATAACCCACAAGGCTTTTCTAATAATAATAAGAGAAATAAAATAAATAACATGTAGTTTTAAATTGTGATTTATTGCAAAATATTGTGAACAAATTTCACATTTTTATGGTTTTTCTTCACTGTGCATGCTCATAATATGTTGGTTTAAATTGCTCTTTATTGCAAAACATTTTGAACACATTTCACATTTATATGGTTTTTCCCCAGTGTGAATCCTCATATGTTCTTTTAATTTGTAGTTTTTTGAGAAACATTTTTTACAAATTTCACAATTGTATGGTTTTTCCCCAGTGTGAATACTCATATGTAATTTTAAATTGCCTTTTGCTGCAAAATATTTTGAACAAATTTCACATTTGATTGTTTTTTCCCCAGTGTGAATTCTCATATGTAGTGTTAATTTATGGTTTGTATTGAAACATTTTTTACAATTTTCACATTTGTATGGTTTTTCCCCAGTGTGAATTCTAATATGTAGTTTTAAATTGCCTTTTGATGCAAAATATTTTGAACAAATTTCACATTTGTATGGTTTTTCCCCAGTATGTAGATCGATATGTCTTTTTAAATCACCATTTCTTACAAAACACGTTGAACAAATTTCACATTTGTGTGGTTTTTTCCCAGTGTGAATGTTCATATGTAGTTTTAATTTGAGGTTTGTTGTGAAACATTTTTTACAAGTTTCACATTTATACAGTTTTTGCCCGGTGTGAACGCTCATATGTAATTTTAAATTGCCTTTTACTGCAAAACATTTTGAACAGATTTCGCATTTGTAAGGTTTTTCCCCAGTGTGAAGATCGATATGTCTTTTGAAATAGCTGTTTCTTACAAAACATTTTGAACAAATTTCACATTTGAATTGTTTTTCCTCGGTTTGGCGATTCACATGTGTTTTCGATTTCTCTCCATCCATCTACAAAATAAAGCGACCAATAATAAAATATATTTATAAATAATACTTTTCAAAGTATGATTAAATCAAATTCTACTTCAACTCTATGAATTAATATTTTAATTATGCTAAAGTAATAATTTCAATTCGCCAATGATGGAAATATTACCTGTAAATTTTTTCGTTCATCATCATATTGTGTATTGCACATTGAGAGTTCATTGATGTTTGGTTTTCTTTCCTGTAGATTGGAATGGTGATCTTTTACTTCGTTTTTAATGATTTTTTCCGAATACTTTTCTTCTATGCTGCTTGATTGTATTTCATCATCCTCGTCATGCAGAGATGATTTATACAGTTGTGAATTGTTATCAACACCCTCATCCTCCCAAACTAAATCTTGTGGTAAAATTTCTTCCACTTTAATATCTAAGCATTCGGTTAGTTTCAGTCTTGCTATTTCATCATTTTTAACACAGGTCTTTTTAAAATTGATGAGCGATTTGAGATTGGATTCACAGGACAAACATATTGTATCTGGCATCCTGTTGTGTTTTTCCACCTGCAAGGAAATTATAAATTAAACTATTATTATTCTTTTGGCATCTTCTTCATTGGCATATTCTTTGGCATCCAACATCCCGCTATGCTTAAAAAAGTAGGCATGGTACTGTAAATGTGTACTGCCAGTTATGACATATGGATGTGAAACGTGGATACTGAATTCAAGAATGTTATGTAAGATCCAGTTCACACAGAGAAGCATGGAAAGATGTATGCTTTTGTAAGAAGTATGACCAAAGTGGCAGATATAGCAGAACGTGTGAAAAAGTTGAAGTGGCAAAGGGCTGAACACCTAGCAAGACAAATGGATGGTAGATGGACGCGAGAAATACTGGAATGGTGTCCGAGAGGATGTGAAAGAAAGTAAGATAGACCTAGTGGATGATGGGATGATGAATTGAGAATAATGTGTGGGGTCACGTGGATGCAGATCGCTTAAGACAGACGGGAATGGAAGAGGATTGGAGAGGCCTTCATCCAGCAGTGGATGGTGAACTGCTGAAAATGATGATGATGATTAGACGAAAACGTGACATGCGAATAAGTTGAGGAACCAACCTGGGCCTGACTGCTACCCCAGACGTGTTTTGCTAGTAAGTCAGAGTAGTCACAAATGGAGACGGAAAACTCCACTGGAACAGAACAAAGGCAAAGTCGACACTCCATTATGCTCTAGTCTTCACAGTCGAGTGGATAACTAAAGTGACAGCTTCATGCTGACAGATTGTCCTCAGTTACAATAAAATTGTAACTTAGCCATAACTATAACTATAGCCACATGCGAACTATTATATACCGCTCAATATGGCACTAACGATTAGACCGACTGGAGGCGGTCGATTAGACCATGGACTTACAAGGCCGCATGGGAAATTTTCCGTAATATTTAATACTTTAATATTTATACGATACGCCCAGTGATCCGTTCCTTTTCAGATAAAACGCGGCGATGTATTTTGGCGATCCGTCTTTGTATCCGGATCCGTTTTAGTCGGAAAATTGAAATAAAATGTTCCTTTTAGGAAATAGGATCGGTTGGATTTGAGTAAAATAATGAGATATGCAACAAATTACCTGTAAATTGACTTTTTTTTTTATATCTGTTGAAATAATGTAAAAAAAATTGGTCAAAAGGGTTAAGAATTAAATCGTATATAAATCAATTCCTTCTATGTGATGTAGTTTTTATTGCTTATTTGAATGTTAATTGCTTGATAACAATTTTTATTTCATTAAATATAATAAAAAATACATTACACACGGTGCTTGAGATTTAAAGCCAAATTATCGTATAAATTACAGGATCTGTAAATATTTATATATATTTTTAATGGTGTATTTGATCGGAACTTTTATTTTCTAAATATTTTAATTAAACATTGAGAACGTAAAATAGATATGAATTTAAATTAAGATTGTTATATAGATATTATTATAATTACACTACACATCCATATATACAATTGATGTTGAAAGTTCCAGAAGACAATTTTTGGAAATTAAGTAAAAATAAAAAAAAAATTATCTGGATTTTCTTCAAATATATCAATCAACTTGTTATAAATATATAAATATTCGCCTGCCATATTCGAATTCTCTAACGATATAATCCCTGGGTAGGCGCCAAAAAACGATTCTGAAGCGAATTAAAAACCCTCCCACGTCACTGCTACCAACCTGACATTTTATGAGATTTTTGAATTCCCAAAAAATTAGTATTTACCTATACAGGCTTGGTTTCGGTTGTGTTTTTTTTGTTCTCAAAGCCCCGCACCCCTCCGTCCCTTGTGGCCGCGGCCAAACCACAGCCATTTTCCCAACTGTTTGTCAACTTTTGTACAAAATAACCACGGGGTTGGAGTCGCCCAGGCCAATGCGCTCGCGAAACCATTCTTTATATAAATTTTCAAAATTTTTAATTTTCTCTTAATTCTACGCACGCATGATGAATACTAGTATGTATACCGCCTTCCAAATATAGTTTTACAAAAATTAAAAAGAAATACAAGCAATAGTCACGGTAAGGCCGTTAATAAAAGTGCTACGGCCAAAGCTGTCAACTGTCAGATTGTACAAAACATAGTTTCAGCAAACATTCTTCGATCACTGAACATGTTTAAAACGCGAATGGGTATATTTTAAAAGGGATCAGGATATTACAACATGAACCAAAATAACTACCATGGTGACTACCGCCACCATTGTCACCTTTATATTTTATTATACAACATTCAAAGAAAAAAATCTGAAACAATCTTGTTTAGTTTATCTTGGGAAGATTTTTGAATTTTTGACTCATAAAAATTCTAGCACAGAGATTACATTGAGATAGCATTGAGGATGTGACCATCCAGTCATATTCACCAATAACCATCAACTATCTTTACAATATGATTATCTACTGTGACTGATGTATATTAATCATTATTATAATTTGGATGACTTTTGAGTGTTTATATGAATATAATTTTAATTAACATTTTGCATTTCAGCAAGCCGTATGTGCACCGAGCAGAAACTCATTCTTAACCGGCCGACGCCCAGATACGATTCGCTTGTACGACTTCTACAGCTACTGGAGAGACTTCTCGGGGAACTTCACCACTATCCCCCAATTCTTCAAAGACAATGGCTACGATACATTTTCATTTGGCAAAGTCTTCCATCCCGGCAAGAGTTCCAATTTCACCGACGACTATCCGTATAGCTGGTCCCAGCTGCCGTATCATCCGTCGACTGAAACATTCAAACAAGCGAAAGTATGCCGAGACGAAGAAACTGCAACACTATCACGCAATCTAGTATGTCCTGTCATCGTCAAATATCAACCAGAGGGAACTTTGCCTGATATACAAACGATGGAGGCGGCAGTCGAGAAGTTAACCGAACTCGAACGTGATGAAGATCGTCAACCATTCTTTATGGCAATTGGATTTCACAAGCCGCATATACCGTTGAAATTTCCTCGTGAATATTTGGGTAATAAATTTGGAATAACTAACCAACGGTTCCGGGATGCAAATGCAAAAAATACGCTTTTACTGAACTGACTATAGTCAATATATTCCAACTTGCAACATTATTGTCATTGAAACAAAATTTTCTATTGTATCGGTCCTGATTAGTCAAAATGTATAAGGAACACATAGTCAGACAAGAATTAGAAATACAATACAGATTGTTGTTTTTCATCATCATCATTTTCAACCGTTCACCATCCACTGCCGGATGAATGCCTCTATAATCCATTCCATTCCTGTCTGTCTTGAGCAATCTGCATTCACTCGACTCCACACATTCTTCTCAATTCATCAGCCCACCGTCTACTCGGTCTACCTGAAGTAACTAGGAAAAGATACTCTCTAGGAGTGAATCCATTGTTTTATGGAGGAGAGAAGGGCGGATAAGGAACGTAGTATGATTTGGTAGATCATCATCATTATTTTCAGTAATTCAGCATCCACTGCTGGATGAAGGACTCTACAATCGGCTTCCACTCCTGTCTGTCTGGAGCAATCTGCATCCACTCGACTCCACACATTCTTCTCAATTCATCAGCCCACCGTCTACTCTGTCTACTTAAAGTAACTTGGAAAAGATACTCTCCAGAAGTGATTCTATTGTTTTATGGAGGAGAGAAAGGCGGATAAGGAACGTAGTATGATGTGGTAGATCGTCATCATCATCATTTTCAGCCGTTCACCATCCACTGCTGGATGAAGGCCTCTACAATCTGCTTCCATTCCTGTCTGTCTGGAGAATTCTGCATCCACTTGACTCAACACATTCTTCTTAATTCGTCAGCTTGGTCTTCCTTGCTTTCTTTCACATCCTCTCGGATACCATTCCAGTATTTCTCGCGTCCATCTGCCATTCATTCTTCTCGCTATGTGTCCACTTCAACTTTTTCACACTATATCTGCCACTTTGATCATGCTTCTTACCCATGTATTCCTCTTACGATCTCTCCTCGTTATACTAAGCATACATAATTTCCATGGTTCTTTGTGTGCACTGGATCTTGCGTAGCATTCTTGAATTCACATCCACACGTCATAACAGGCAATACTCATTGGTCGCAAGCCTTCTTCTTTAAACAGCCGGATGTTGGATTGTAAAACTATGTTCATTCTTCCAAAAGCGCTCCATCCTAGTTTCATTCTTTGTTTTATTTATTCTTCTTTTCAGCGTCATATTCACGTGTTGCTTTTAAACACTATAAAACAATTTTAATTTATATTTCCAGATTACTATCCCATTGAAAAAATATCTCTACCGAAGATGCCTTTTCGTCCACCGACTCTACCGACCGTTGCTTGGAATCCTTGGCTAGACATACGAGACCGTGAAGATATAAAACGACTCAACATATCAATTCCTTTTGGTCAAATGCCAGATATTTGGTCCCTCAAAATCAAACAAAGCTACTATGCAGCAATTACTTATGTGGACGATCTAATTGGAAAAGTTTTTAAACACATCAATATGGATGATACAATTATTGTATTGACTAGCGATCACGGTAATAGTTTCACTTACATTATTCAATTCATCGTGTATTCGTATTGTATATTGTTAAATTTAAATTTTAGGTTGGTCGTTGGGAGAACACGGAGAGTGGTCTAAATACAGCAACTACGACGTATCGGTTAAAGTTCCTTTAGTAATATACGCTCCACGTTTGAAACATAAAGTATCTAAAGAAGTCGTCGAATTGGTCGATCTATTTCCAACGTTGGCTGAATTATCAGGAATGGTTATACCCAAATGTGAACAGAATACATTTATGAAACTGTGTTCAGAAGGACGTAGCCTTGTTCCGCTAATGACAAATCAGAAGAGTAATGATGATGAACGTTTTGCATTCAGTCAATATCCTAGGCCGGGAGTATTCCCGTCAATAGTGCCGGATAGTGACAAACCAAAACTGAAGCAAATTAAGATTATGGGATATTCGGTTAGATCTGATCGATTCCGTTACACAGAGTGGGTTGAATTTAATCATACAACGTTTAAACCCAATTGGGAAGTTATTTTTGGTAAGGAATTGTACGATCATTTGATCGACAGGGGGGAAAATTTAAATTTGGCCGATAGAATTGGACTGAATGAAGTTCAAAATTATTTGAGTTCTATGCTGAAAAAAAATCATTGAAAATATTGACAATATGGATTTCTATTACATTTTCAAACTAAAATGATCTATAAATGTAATGTACATTCAATAATGAAAAAATTAAAGTTAATTGAATTCATTCAATTCCTTCAAAGTTTATGAATCTGTCTGTTATTATAATTTGTGAATATAGTTGTTTTCAGACGGACTAACTAACTGTAATTGGAACAATTGGAATTGGCTAGGTTTGTTTAGATTAGGTTATGTTATGTTAAGTTAGGTTAGATTAGTTTTTCTAAAAAAAGAGAGTATTAAGCCATCTGTTTCTTCTAATTATTATATACATATATAATAGCCCAAATCCGTCTGTCGATAACGCTCGCTGAGGTAAATAATTAAAAGACACGAACCCTCCTCGCGCGAGTGGAATTTGAACGCGAGATCACCAGTTCGGAACAGTGAGCACTTGCGCTATGATCCAACCCCGATAATGCGATATCTCCTATATTTGAACATGTAAATCCTTAGTAGGTTCGCGACTTTGCTAAATTGTTACGTTGTTGTATTATAATGCGCCATCTATGCAACAACTATAAAAACTATTAAATTTAATATTATTTTTCAGTATGGGTGATGAGAAACCGCTCCGTTGATATTCAACGGGCTAGTCGCGTATTAAAAAGAGAAAAAAATGCGAATGCGAGTTTTAAACTCAACTATTCCTGGTATTGTAATAATAAATCAATATATCACTTGGTTTTGAATGGGCTTTGTCTGGTGACAGGTTATTGTACACCGACAAAAGTTTGTACTTGAAGCACACTGTGGCTTTTAAAATCAAGCCTGATGCTTTGATACTGTCTCTAAAATTCTTTCGTGTGCTCCATTTCGTGCACGCGTAAACAAGATGGCCGACGCTTGTACATAGTAGGTACTAAAGAAAGATCTTTTTACGCCGTTATGTTTTCCAGCCCATTACGCACATCTAAGAATATTTGTTTTGGAACATGGTTACATCTTACATGGTACTTGTGTATGACATGGCTAAGAGCTAAGGTCGGCAGCGGAAGCACGCACGCTTAGCTTCCTCCTCACCTGAAGAAGACAATGGCGTCACGTAGCTCGTAATGGCCGCTCGCCACCGCACACATTTTAATGACTCGCTATCACGCCATTATAAACTCATAGTTTCCGAAGAAGTAGTAGGAACAAAAACAACCAACAACATCTCGATCGTAAATCAATACCATGTCGATTTTCCCAATCGAAGTATTTACCTGTTAATATTGATAAAAATAAATGCGTGTGAGCCGAAAGATTTATTCGATTTTATCAGCCATCTTATGTTAAGATTTGCTCGCTTATCTGACATAATCTGTGAAGACCCAAGAGTACCAAGTCTGTTATGGAAAAGCTGTAAAAGTATCTATGCTGGCCATTGGCGCTTCCAATAGAGTAGGCGTCACCACTCGCATTTTTGTCCACTTTTACCACACGCGGTTAATATACACAGACCGTTAATTCTATCGATGGATTGGTGTACACGCTCAATACAGTAATTTGACACGTGGGGCGTATATGGTTAGGTGTCAGCGGCTCGATTTGATGATACTTTGTATCGTGTATGGTGTGATATAGCGTGTAAAGTGGACTGTACTGCCGCCCTAAGCCCACTTAACGTAACTGACAAAACAACAATATCGAGATAAATGGACTTGAAAGTTTTATTCTAAATTTGTGTTTTTCTTCATATATTACTGATTTATTTAAACTATTTTCTATTGTGTTTTGATAATTCTAAGGAAAAATTAAAAAAAAATGAATACTTTAGTAGTTACGTCACTTCATTATTCATTATTAATGTATACATATGACTATTCCAAACTTCAACCACTCTATTTGAAAAGAATGAATCTCTAACAATCTTATTTGATTTTTCTTTTCGGAGTCTAAGAGTATGACCTCTTAGATGAGGGTTCTCATTGAACATAATGAGGTTGGTCATTTCACATGAATAATGATTATTTATTATTTTGAATACTTCAATTAAATCACCTCTTAATTTCCTCGTCTCCAATGTGAAGAGATTCAGTCTTTTCAATCTTTCATGATAAGGTAGTGACCGAAGTAAAATTGGACACGTTATTTTAAGTATTGGTGATACTATGTATTTCTCTGCGCATGCAGATACGTTAGATTTAATAGCTTAAAAAAGTCACTTTTGGATGAAGATACATTAATTTTGATATGAAAAATCGCAATAATACACTCCCATAACTCCCATAAAACCCATAAAACTCATTTTCGTAATTTTTGTCAGTTACGTTAAGTGGGCTTAGGACGGCAGTGTAGATCAAGTGGTGCCTCGGCAGCTATGTACATATAATTCAACTGTATCGCTCACATCGACTCTCTTGCAATCTGCACTTGAGCAGATTTTTCGTACAGTACTGAAGTATCTCGTTCGATAAAATAAACTACCAAAACCTTATCCATTCCTTCAGAAGACAATACTGGAATACACTGAAGAATAAAATGTTGGTGGAAAAGTTAAAGGGCACCGCTTGATATCAGCACGCCACTGTAAGAAGTTGTTTATTTTTTTTTTTATTACAAAAACACCCACCATGACATAACAGATTAACCAAATCGCCATTGTGGGTAAATTACAAAGATAAAACATAGTAAAAACTCAAATGACCCTTAGTATTTGCTCAATCAAGCAACTGTATCTTCCAAAGAAAATATCAAACGAAACAGCTACCCGATTTAGCAAATTGATTGCTCTAGCCACCGAAGATGACACCATATTGGTTCGTGCCTCAGGTCGATAGAAAGGTAAATGGCATTCCAAAGAATGTGATTTTTTTTTAATCATTTAAAAAGTAAAATATGATAAAACGGGAAAGTAAAAATAATATGCAACAAAATTAAAAAAAAAGCAAACCGTCACAACAGAGAATAAGATGCGTCCGAGCAAATTGCGTTGGCATTTTGTGACGAAGCATCCAGATTTTAAAAACAAGCCACTAGAATTTTTTGAAAGACAACTGAAACAGCCTAAGTCGTCGAAATCAAAGCTTTCGCATTACACCAGCATTAATGAAAAAACTCTCCACGCCTCAAACCTGATTAGTTTGCAAATCGCGCAAGCTAGTAAGCCGCACACAATTGGCAAGACTTTAGTGCAACCACCAATAAAATACACGGTTGGAATTATGTTTGATGATAAAATCAAGAAAGAAGTATAAAAGTCGAAACGATTTCGCTTATAATATACGATTGCACGCAGAATTGATGAAATGACCCAGTGGGCAGAAGATGAGCTGATCTAAAGAGTTATTATTTATTTTATATAATATTAGCTAATTAGCTAATTTAACTTGCATCTATTACATATTTATAACAAATACATAAATCTATGTAGTAGTACACTATACTTATACATATCTACTATCCCTCACAGAGGTGTCTCCTCACACTTTGCAAGAATGCATCTATGGTCTTAGAAGACCTGACACAGCTGTCTTCGTTTTCCTTACTCTACCTACAGCTAAATGGTTCTTATTTCTAGTACAATAATTGTGGATATCACTATTTCTAATGATATAATTGTTAAAATAATTTGGCAATTGCTTATGATCTAACTTATAAACAAAAGATAATGTGCTTAACTTTTTATAATTTCTAATACTCACCCATCCCAATTCATCTAACATACTTCTAATACTTTTTAGCCTACCAACATTCAAAATACCTCTCATAGCTCTATTTTGTATTTTTTTTTTAGAGTTAGTGAGTTTGGGAAGCACTGGCTTAGCAACTTCTTCTGGACTTTTTCCAGCATTAATATATGGGTCCTATTACTAGGACTCCATATAATAGATTTTTGTGAGATGGTTCCATACAAAATTGCCGCTGTGCGTTGTTCCTTCCTGAAAATGACGGGAAACCACTAACGAGTATCTCACCCTGGATACTTCACTACAATATACCGTGAAATATTGTTAACAAGGCAAGCAGCTACGTTTTGAAACCAAGCGCCCATTTGGGTCCGAGCTCGAAGGACCATCGTTGTGTTTGGACTTTTTCTTTGAGTTTTCGGTTTTTTTGAACGGATTTCGACTAGGATTTGATTTTTTCGAGTTTTATCACGCGTATAAAGGCATCTGGGGCATGTGTGGTACACGTTAGGTGACCAGATGTCGACGTTGGCAAATTTGTAACAGATAAAATGTCCGAGCGGAGGCAGACGGGTCGCTTCTCGGCCTACGCCCTCGCGACTTCGCCCACCCAGGGCCCCATTCGATTTACCGCTCACATTTCGCCGATTGCGTGAAAACCTTCGAGGTATATGTACATCGTCTATAGTTCAGCGATCGGCAACCTTTTTCTACTCTGGAACACGTCGAAACGATGGAGCGAATGGCATCCGAGAGGATGTGATAGAAAGCAAGGTAGACCGAGTAGATGCATTAAGAATAATGTGTTGAGTCGAGTGGATGCAGATGAAATGAAAATGATGATGACCAAATCATACTAGGTTCCTTACCCCCCTTTCTCTCCTTCATAAAACAATTAATTCACTCCTGGCGAGTATCTTTTCCTAGTTACTTCAGGTGGACCGAGTAGATGGTGAATTGAGAAGAATGTGTGGAGTCGAGTGGATGCAGATTGCTCCAAACAGACAGGAATGGAAGCGGATTGTAGACGCGTTCATCCAGCAGTGGATGCTGAATGATTGAAAATGATGATGACCAAATCATACTACGTTCCTTACCCCCCTTTCTCTCCTTCATAAAACAATTAATTCACTCCTGGCGAGTATCTTTTCCTAGTTACTTCAGGTGGACCGAGTAGATGGTGAATTGAGAAGAATGTGTGGAGTCGAGTGGATGCAGATTGCTCCAAACAGACAGGAATGGAAGCGGATTGTAGAGGCGTTCATCCAGCAGTGGATGCTGAATGATTGAAAATGATGATGACCAAATCATACTACGTTCCTTACCCCCCTTTCTCTCCTTCATAAAACAATGAATTCACTCCTGGAGAGTATCTTTTCCTAGTTACTTCAGGTAGACCGAGTAGATGGTGAATTGAGAATAATGTGTGGAGTCGAGTGGATGCAGATTGCTCCAAACAGACAGGAATGGAAGCGGATTGTAGAGGCCTTCATCCAGCAGTGGATGCTGAATGATTGAAAATGATGATGATGATCTACCAAATCATACTACGTTCCTTTTTTCT
The DNA here is from genome assembly GCA_022651745.1 of Parapsyche elsis. Classification (NCBI taxonomy): domain Eukaryota; kingdom Metazoa; phylum Arthropoda; class Insecta; order Trichoptera; family Hydropsychidae; genus Parapsyche; species Parapsyche elsis. The sequence continues at coordinate 313,158 of JAGVSN010000017.1, forward strand.
CTCCTTCATAACACAATTAATTCACTCCTGGAGAGTATCTTTTCCTAGTTACTTCAGGTAGACCGAGTAGACAGTGGGCTGATGAATTGACAATAATGTGTGGAGTCGAGTGGATGCAGATTGCTCAAGACAGACAGGAATGGAAGATTGCTGAGCGGCTGAAAATGATGATAATTTAATAAAAATTATCTATTTTTTCCTCGATTCCTTAACCTTTTTTTGATTATTCGAAATGGTGATTGTCCCGATCTGTGATTTTGGAAATTTAGCAACCGTGACTTATACAGAAATCTATCAATTTTATTTATATTTTTGATAATATATTTTATTTATTTTTCAATTCATTCATCATATATCTTATACTTAGTTAATCTATTGACATTTAAAATACTCCGCATATATCAATTTTGCAGTTTTTGCTATCTATCTTTAATTACCCTATTTAATAAATTTGAAAATGAACCACAATATATAAATTCACATTCACAATTCACAATAAACATTAATTTATATTTGATTGTTTTCAGAGTCACAATCAGACATTTTGAAGGACTTATTTTGAAGGAAATCCGAACGCCTGGCAACCCTGTCTAGGATAGATCCAGAAAACATCTTATTTTGAAGCGTTGCCTCTTCACTATTTGACAAACATTTTGCCATCAGTCATGGTTAAGTAACTAGAGAAAGATACCCACCAGTGGTAAAACCACTAACTTTTTAAGAGGGAGAAGGCAGAGAAGTAACAAAAAATGGTTTTGTATGTAGTGAAACCGTTTCACAATTAATTAAATTAACTGGTGAATTCTAACAAGAGACTGTAGATCTGATTTTAGTAATAATGGTGATATTTAAGGTCGAAAATCATCGATAAAATTTTTCAACCTTACGCTCTAACCGCTGAGCTATCGCCTAGCTTAGAAAACTTATAATTTTCCGAGGTTCGTAGGTGCTGCCGAAATTTGAAAGGCGTCAATTAGTCGAATCGATTCCTCGAAAGTTGACTGAAAAACAATTCGCCGAATTTGCCACTCTGCGAATTAACAATTCGCCGAAACAATGGCTATATTGTTGAAAGTTCCCCGAACTGAACATTCTGATTACATTATTATTTATATATACAGGTACTAAAACCGTTGAATTGTTCATTAGCTGGCTTTCAACTCGCTGAAAATTAGTCAAGTATCGGAAAATGTATTTTCTCGTAATACATACTCTCGTCTCGCGATCGATTATGCTGCGTACACACCGACTTAACCGAACAGCGAACGACGAAAGATGGTGTGGACGTTCACAAATGATCGAACGTTATTATAGTGTGGTGCGGTCCACACAATAGCAACCCTTCGTCGTTCGCTGTTCGTCGGTGTGTACGCAGCATTACACGAAAACTAGACGAAAAACAATTCATCGAATTTACAACTTGACTAGTAGCGTATTGGAAAATGAGGTTTAATGTTGAATCAACGGTATATACTTGTTAAGTAAAAGGTTATCGACCAGTGATAGAGTGGGCATCGAATTCGATAGCGACATCAAACATACGAGGCCAAATTCGCCGACGTTCGTCCTGCTGCGAAACGAACTTTTTGCACGCGACTCTGCGGCGACATCGCAAATTTTGAAATCTGAAGAAAGTCACCAGTCATCACTCAGTTGGCTGACGACGATTTCCGATGACCCAATTCGAGCTGCCTAGTTCGTTTTCCTAGCTAGCGGATATGACGAGTTGAGAAGATGAGCGCGAAGATCGCTCGACTTCCGGTCTCGAGGAGGCAAAAAGTGGAACAAGGGCCGCTGAAGAAATTTCCTATGAAATCTGATGATTGGACACATGTTGGACATTCACCGGAGACTGCTAACTTATTGTAAAGCAGGCTAAAAAGCGTGTTCCTCGTGAGGGAAGGGTCACGCAGTACCAGTTTGTGGTGTGTGCTTGTTGAGGCACTTTCTTCTGGGCTTTTGCAGGTCATCAGCGACCGGTTGTCCAACTGGCTCCTCGATGACCTCCTCAAGGTGAACCAGGCATGTGTGCCTCCTCATCTCCTTCCTTCCCCTCTCCTTTTGGCCTTTTGGGGTCTCTGGGGCTGCGGTCGAAAGATCACGTAATATCGGATTCGTTCATAAAATTGGCACACCAATGGTATGGCCAATTCTCTTTTTTATCCAATTCTAAAAGGACCAGTGTCAAATTTCGATTGAATTCGGCAAAATGTGCTTCAAATGTGTCACCGTTTTGACTTTGCTTAATAGAGATACCTATAATTTTGCTTTATTTAAATACTAGATAACAAACAGCTCATAGAGTACAATATAAAATAATATTAATTTCACATAATACACTACAGCCAAAATATTCGTGCTTATCGGGCCAGAATTAGTGCAGATTAATTAATTTTAATAAAACTAAATTATGCTTAATGAATTTTGCACGCAAACCGTAGTCAAAGTAGATAATCATCTTGTAAAGATAGTTGATAGTTATTGGTGAATATGACTAGATGTAAAGAAGAAGAAATAAAACTATGGATGGAGCGCTTTTGGAAAAATGAACATTGATTTTAAATCCAAAATTCCGCTATGCTAAAAAAAGACGACATACGACCAATGCGTACTGCCAGTTATGAAGTATGGATGTGAAACGTGTTAAATTCAAGAATGTCACGTAAGATCCAGTGCACACTGAGTACCATGGGAAGATGTACCTATACATACATATGTATGAATGGTAGTGAGGAATGGGTAAGAATCATGTCCAAAGTGGCAGATAAAGCGGAACGTATGAAGTTGAAGTTGAAGTTGAAATGGACACATAGCGAGAAGCCATCGAGAATGGGCTGATGAATTGAGAAGAATGTGTGGATTCAAGCGGATGCAGAGTTGAGTGGACACACAGCGAGAGGAATGGATGGCAGATGGACGCGAGAAATACTGGAATGGTATACGAGAGGATGTGAAGGAAAGCAAGGTAAACCGAGTGGAAGATGGGCTGATGAATTGAGAAGAATGTGTAGATGCTAAATTCAAGAATGCTGCGTAAAGATACAGTGCACACAGCTAAGCATGGAAAGATGTATGCTCGGTATAACAAGAAGAGATTTTAAGAGGAATCATGGGTGAGAAGTGTAGATATAGCAGAACGTGTGAAAAAGTCGAAGTGGACACAGCGAGAAGAATGGATGGCAGATGGACGCGAGAAATACTGGAATGGTATGGCGATTGTTTCCCCACTGAAGAGTATCTTTCCCCAGTTTTTTAACTATAATAGGCCGTAAATTGTTTTTAAATCCAAAATTCGGCTATGCTTAAAAAAGGAGGCATGCGACCAGTGCGTACTGCCACTTATGACGTATGGATGTGAAACGTGGATGCTAAATTCGAGAATGTTACGCAAGATCCAGTGCCCACAGAGAAGCATGGAAAGATGTACATACATACATATACTCGGTATAACGAGAAGTGATCGTAAGAGGAAATACATGGGTAAGAAGCATCACCAAGTGACAGATATAGCGGAACGTGTGAAAAAGTTGAAGTGAGCGAGAAGAATGGATGGCAGATGGACGCGAGAAATACTGGAATGGTATCCGAGAGGTTGTGAAAGAAAGCACGGTAGACCGAGTGGAAGATGGGCTGATGAATTGAGAAGAATGTGTAGATGCTAAATTCAAGAATGGAAAGATGTATGCTCGGTATAACAAGAAGAGATTGTAAGAGGAATCATGGGTAAGAAGTGTAGATATAGCAAAACGTGTGAAAAAGTCGAAGTGGACACAGCGAGAAGAATGGATGGCAGATGGACGCGAGAAATACTGGAATGGTATGTGAGAGGATGTGAAAGAAAGCAAGGTAGACTGATGAATTGAGAAGAATGTGTTGATTCAAGTGGATGCAGAGTTGAGTGGACACATAGCGAGAAGAATGGATGGCAGATGGACGCGACAAATACTGGAATGGTATACGAGAGGATGTGAAAGAAAGCACGGTAAACCGAGTGGAAGATGGGCTGATGAATTGAGCAGAATGTGTAGATGCTAAATTCAAGAATGCTCGGTATAACAAGAAGCGATTGTAAGAGGAATCATGGGTAAGAAGTGAGAAGAATGTGTGGTGTCAACTATGTAGATGCAGATTGCTCAAGACAGTCAGGAATGGAAGAGGATTGGAGAGGCCTTCATCCAGCAGTGGATGGTGAACGGCTGAAAATGACGATGATGAACCATTTGAATACGACCACAGTTGCAGAACAACTGCCCCATGCACCTCACACTCATCCTTTGACACGGCACGAGTGACGCCACCGCTGAAACTCCACGCATTAGATCATCCTGAAAAAAGAAAAAAAACAAAAAAAAAACGCAGACGTTCAGACAGCGTCCAGACACACCTAAGCGGAGCATTTCCGCAGTATGTAATCTGGCGTATCGAGTGCAGTCTAGTACCGAGTCACCGGTAAAAAAAAAAACGTCTAGCTCTCCACTCTGACCGAGTGTGGGTGGGCTCTTCCCCCCCATTCACCTTCAACGCTTCGTTTACACGTTTCATAAATTCATATTTATCGCACACATGTTCAGGTGTAGCCGTGCACACTTGCCCCGGTGGTGTGAATGTGTGCGGCCGCGCACATGTATTAGAAATAGATTCTGAAGTGGCCATTTTGTTTCCATCAGCCCGTCTGCACGGCTCGCCGGTAAACACAAAAATACCCCGAGCGAGCGTAAATAAACATTTCACATGAAAACATCGACTACTATAAATCCCCCATATCCCGAATGTTCGACGAAACGTCTCAATCCGCGGCGAGTTAAGGCTGCGTCCGCGTCGAAGCGTTTCGCCTCGGTGAGAGATTGAAAGCGTGCATTTAGCGGCACCGTTCACACACACACACACTGCCCCGCTGAAACGCTTCGTCGCAGACGCACCATTCACACACCGTTGAATTTTCACTGTGTTGTTTGATTTACACCGCATATCACTCCAATGTAGATAATCCGAAATTAATCACTCGTTTTGATTTGATTATAACATTCGAAAAATTAAATAAATACAAAAAATTTAAACTTTTATAATAACATCGTTTGGACGCTAATTTATTTATTTATTTATTTATTTTAGTTTTATTACCCGGCTTTGCCCGGGGTGTAATTAATATAATGTAATATAGTGTTTGTTTAGTAAATTATTTCGGGCGCCCAAAATTCCATTCCGGCCCTCAAACCCCCCCCCAGACGTCCCTCAAGCCCCGGCGGCCTTTTTTATGGGCTCCCCAAAAGCAATGTCGGCCCCTCACCACCCCACCAGACCATCCTCCTACCCCGGCGGCCCCTTTTTGGACTCCCGAAAAACTATGCCGGCCCCTTACCAACCCCCAAACCCTCCTTCTTACCTCAGCGGCCCCTTTTTTGGACTCTCGAAAAGCAATGCCGGCCCCTTACCAACCCCCAAGCCCTCCTTCTTACCCCGGCGGCCCCTTTTTTGGACTCCCGAAAAGCAATGCCGGCCCCTTACTACCCCCCCCAGACCCCCCCTCCTGCCCCGGCGGCCCTTTTTTGGGCTCCCGAAACACTCTGCTTAAATCTACTTAAATCTGCCGAAAACATCTACTTTTTACTATTAATCGCACCCGGCAACGCCTGGTAATTGACGAATGACCCATACGTACATATGTACATACAAACTTAAGCGTTTTATATATTAGATTAGACGCCTAAAAAGGCTTTTACAAGAAATAATATAAACAAAAAAGATAAAAATACAAGAGTAATGTATGTACATACATATGTATGTATAAATAGAAACAAAAATATTAAAAAAATGACTATAAGAACAGTAAAATTTAATTGAACTGAGAAGAGAAACTTCTTAAAGAAAGCAGCTTTACCAAATGAATGCTCATGCAGAAATAATCCAAAAGATTCCCATACTCATTGCCGGTCCGAATCAACCTAGGAATAGGAGATTGTACATAATAGTTAGTGCATGAATTACCTTCATCAACAAACAATAATTGAGATCGTGTAAAACGTGCAGGAACCTTTAAACGTAAAATTGACTCAACAAGAGCGGGACAATCAATTAGAGAATTTACAATTTTATAAAAGAAGACCAAGTCATTCACAACGCTTCTATCAGATAATGTATGCATTCTCAAACTAAGAATGCTAAGTAGCTAAATTCAAGAATGCTACGAAAGATCCAGTGCACGCAGGAAAGATGTATGTTTGGCATAACAAGAAGAGATCGCAAAAGAAATACATGGGTGAGAAGTATGACCAAATGACTGTAAACGAGCAACATTTTTCAGCATCACATGCGCAATATTTGTTGCTCAATTATTGCCGGCAAGTACATAGTTGCTGTTTTATTAACACACGGCCATACCAGCAATAGTGTCGGGAAACACGATTGTATTTCCGGCCCACGTGCCAGCATACAAGCAATGCTTGCCGGCACAATACATTGCCTAGAAAATGTTGTTCGTTTACACTGTTTACAGGCACCTTTAGGTAAATAACAATGAGGGTTTGCTAAAAAAAGAAGGCATATGACCAATTATGACGTATGGATGTGAAACAATGCTACGTAGATCCGATGCACACATTGAAGCATGTGAATATGTATGCTCGGTATAACAAGAAGAGATCGCAAAAGGAATACATGGGTGAAAAGTATGACCAAAGTGACAGATGTAGCAGAACGTGTGAAAAAGTTGAAGTGGAACAGATGAAGTACTGGAATGGTATCCGAGAGGATGTGAAAGAAAGCAAGGTAGTCCGAGTGGAAGATGGGCTGGTGAGAAGAATGTGTGGTGTGAAGTGGATGCAGATTGCTCAAGACAGACAGGAATGGAAGAGGATTGGAGAGGGCTTCATCCAGCAGTGGATGGTGAACGGCTGAAAATGATGATGATGATGATAATAACATCGATCTATTTAATTATACAAAAGTTGAACATTCTATTCAACATTTCAAATACGGTGATACATTTTGGCCCACTTTCATTCAATCGTAAAAATTTGTGGCACCTATACAGTTTCTTCTTACCGCGTATGTTAAAAAGGAGTGGTTATAAGAAACAGACACTAAAGCGGATATATTACACAGGGGATAGTTTACTCGCTACTATCTCGCTAGTTTACTGGCCTACACGTTGAGCTAACAGCGAGTAGCTAGTAATCCTATTACACGTGTTTAGTATACTCGCCACTCGCTGCACTGTCGTCAACTTATTTTACAGTATTTGTACACATTCTGCAGTACCTGTTTTACTTTCTTTTTTTTATACATACATATGGTTAATGAATATGCGTTTTTTAATAATACAATTTTGACTAAACCTTCATATATGTATGTGTGTGTGTTGGGAGCTGAAAATGAACCGCTTAACCTCAAAACTGTCAAAATTAAGTGACGTCACACTAGCTAGATATTAGCGAGTAAAGTTTAAACATTCGAACTTCACTCGCTGGGCCGAAAAAGCCAGATAGTTTCGATCCAACTTCGGAAAATTGACGATTGAAAAAATCTCATACATTGAATATTTATTTGATCAGTATTTGTAAGTATACAACATACATACATACAATATGTTAGATGCTAAATTAATTTTAATAAAACTAAAATTATGTTTAATGAATTTTGCACGCAAAGCACAGTAGATAATCATATTGTAAAGATAGTTGACAGTTATTTATATCTAGGACAATTGGTGAATATGACCGGATGTAAAGAAGAAGAAATAAAATAAGAATTAAACTAGGATGGAGTGCTTTTGTGAGAATGAACATTGTTTTTAAATCCAACATTCCGCTATGCTCGGCCGAAAAAGCCAGATAGTTTCGACTATTTACAGGAGCCAGTTTACTAGCAGACTCTAGTTACCGCTATTGTCGGCAGACTCATATGTCGATTATAAACACGCTATTATTGTCAACTGGTAATGATCTCGTTATTCAATAAGAGCATTACTGCAGCTTCAGTTTATTATACATATGTACATAAACCATACTAGTCGGTTTAAATAGTTATATAAAATATTCACAAAGTCAAAATTTACAAAGCCAAAAGGTAGTATGTACTTTTGAATACTATTTAAATATTTTTGTTCCATTTGGAAACCGCTGGTTTGAACACGCGTGGGCGTATGTGAAGATACGCGTATATAAAATTCTTTTCTGGCACAACATAAATACGTTGGTGAATGAATGGCTAGGCCGGCATTAATAACACAGGAAAATGTACTTCCGGTGCTCGATGCTGTGTTCTCCAGAGCCGGAAGTGTCGACACCGACAATTGTCCGAACAGACCTGGTCATCATCACTAGAGTCACAAAAAAAAAACCTAATTTCCAATAAATACCCATTAGAAAATATCACATACGATTTACGCATTACTCCTACAACAGTACTACATACTTGAACTTAAATTGGGGAAAACTCGGAAAAACACACTAGATAACTATCAAGCAATGTTTAAACTTCACAACATTATAACACTCATATGGTAAAGTTTCCGTTTATAGCTTATTTTGACTAATTAAATCGATCCAACTTCGGAAAATTGACGATTGAAAAAATCTCATATATATTATGTACTAAATTAATTTTAATAAAACTAAAATTATGTTTAATGAATTTTGCACGCAAAGCATAATCATATTGTAGAGATAGTTGACAGTTATTTACACCTAGGACAATTTGATGAATATGACCGGATGTAAAGAAGAATAAATAAAACGAAGAATTAAACTAGGATGGTGTGCTTTTGGAAGAAGGAACATAGTTTTTAAATACAACATTCTGCTATGCTTAAAAAAGAAGGCATACGACCAATTCGTACTGCCAGTTATGAAGAATGGATGTGAAACTTGGACGGTTAATTCAAGAATGCTACATAAGATCCAGTGCACACAGAGAAGCATGGAAAGATGTACGCTTGGCATAACAAGAAGATATCGTAAGAGGAATGCATGGCTAATAAGTATGACCAAAGTGGCAGATATACATATGTATGTTAAACTTGGATAAAAAATTCAATTCAAATTCACACAGAGAAGCGTGGAAAGATGAATGCTCGGTGTAACATGAAGAGATCGTAAGAGGAATACATGGCTAAGAAGTGTGACTAAAGTTGTTGATATAGCGGAACGTGTGAAAAGATATGTATAGCGAGAAGAATGGATGGCAGATGGACCTGAAAATACTTTAATGGTATCCGAGAGGATGTGAAAGATAGCAAGGTAGATCGAGTGGAAAATGGGCTGATGAATTGAGAAGAATGTGTGGAATCAAGTAGATGCAGATTGCTCAAGACATCCAGCCTTCATCCAGCAGTGGATGGTGAACGGCTGAAACTGATGATGATTATGAACATACATATATGTATGTATGTATGTATACAGCGTTGATTTATCAGATTTATCAGTCCGTCAAAAAAGCACGTAGCCCATATTTACTGCTATTCTAAGCCTAATCAATATTCATAATAAACAGCTGTGGATCATCAACAGGCAATACTCTACCACAATAAATGATTAGTGTTCATCGCGAAAGGTCAGGTCTTGTATTAAGGTGGTCGGTATTTAAAGTAGATGGTCAGTTTTTTTAATAGACGATCACCGATCGATCGATTCTTATTAAACATTACTTTATCTATACTACGTACGTACATATTTGGATTATACTGAAACTGTTGGTCAATTTTGACGGAAATCGCACAACCGGAAGTGGACATTTACTAAGCATTAATAAAAACAGTTAATTTCGATTGAAAATTATTATCAACGAGAGAATGACTGTAACTGCAGCCATAGTGTTTCTATTGTAAAAGTGTGCAAATTTTCAATGAATTTTCGCAGAGCGGGGGCGCTAGTTGCGCAACAATTTCGACAGCGAGCGTATAGCTCGTAAGTCCAATGTGTCGATTGACTGTAAACTTTTCACCGTTTACGTCACAAACAAAACGCGAATTGTCGCCGACGTTAGCAGTGACGTCAACTATACTTTTCGATATAATCGACAAACATCCGCACAATTCGAAATTGCGTACGAATCTATTTATGTATACAAGTAGAGTGTGTGTGTGTTGATAATTTGGCACACTTCCACACGGTCACTTTTTATTCGACTCGGCTGGAAAACACACACAACATTGGCGGAAAATTAATAAGCCGGGGTTTACGTGGAAAATTCGCCGCGGGCTAATTCCGAGCCGCTTTTCCGAGAAATCGTAAAGGCGGCCGCGTAAAAAGTGAGAACGCGTTTACATAATTCGCGAAATTGTTAACGTAAACACAATTTGGCGATGTTGGTTTTGGATTTTTTTCATGTACGTATCCCTATAGTGAAATGACCGCATTCCTCGGTTGTCGTTTCGATTCGGTGTTGTTGTGAATACCAGGATTTACTTGGTCGTGTTGTGAAAAGCGGAAGTTGCGCTCGCGCCGCAACGGTACCACCACATGTTTCGTCAACAGGAAGTTTGAGCGCTTATCTAACTTGAAAAGTTTCCAAAAAAAATACAAAAACGCTTGTTCTAATATTTGTCAAATAAAATTTGGAACTCATCCGTTGATACTTGCGCAAATCGTATTCGTTCGCGTCCGAGAAATATCTTTGCCGAAAGCGATTCATTCGACCGACGCGTTGATCTGCATTTTCACTTTATCCATATATGTACGTGGTATAGATAAAGTAATGTTTAATAAGAATCGATCGGTGATCGTCTATTAAAAATACTGACCATCTATTTTAAATACCGACCACCTAATACAAGACCTGGCCTTTCGCGATAAACAATAATCATTTATTGTGGTAGAGTATTGCCCGTTGATGATCAACAGCTGTTTGTTGTGAATATTGAATAGGCTTAGAATAGCAGTAACTATGGGCTACGTGCTTTTTTGACGGACTGATAAATCTGATAAATCAACGCTGTATATGTACATACATACATACATATATGTATGTTCATAATCATCATCAGTTTCAGCGGTTCACCATCCGCTGCTGGATGAAGGACTCTCCAATCCTCTTCCCACTCCTGTCCGTCTTGAGCAATCTGCATCCACTTGATTCCACACATTATTTTCAATTCATCAGCCCATCGCCCACTCGGTCTACCTTGCTTTCTTTCACATCCTCTAAGATACCATTCAAGTATTTTCAGGTCCATATGCCATCCATTCTTCTCGCTATACACACGTTCCGCTATATCAGCCACTTTAGTCACACTTCTTACCCATGTATTCCTCTTACGATCTCTTCTCGTTATACCGAGCGTACATCTGTGCACTGCATCTTGCGTAACATTCTTGAATTTAGCATACATGTTTCACATCCATACGTCATAACTGGCAGTACGCATTGGTCGTATGCCTTATTTTTTAAGCATAGCCGAATGTTGGATTTAAAAACAATGTTCATTCTTCCAAAACCACTCCATCCTAGTTTCATTCTTCGTTTTATTTCTTCTTCTATCGTTATTATTATATACTAGTGTAAGCCTGTTGAACATCAACGCCCGCTGAATTTTAAATTTTTTTTTACTTTATTATTAATTATTATATATATAATAATCATAATTTTGTAAGTGATTTTTTAAATATCAAAAAAAAAAAAAATAGTTTTTATAGCGTCATATATGTATGCATTATTAGCACGATCCCTTTTGTAGGTAATGTTTTTAAAAAATGGACTAAATTGACCAAGGGCGATAGCGAATAGCATTAGTGCGAGTTCTCTCGAGCCTGGGGTCCTGGGTTCGATCCCCCACTCTTTCTGGTTTTTTAATAATTTTTCTTCAGCGAGCGTTATCGGCAGACAGACAGACAGACGGATTTCGGCTATTATATATATAATATGTATAATAGACCAATTCCGTCTGTCTGTCCATCTGCTGATAACGCTAATTCAAACATAATTGAAAAAACACGAAGGTCGCGAGTGGGATTTGAACCCGTGATCCACCAGGTTGTGTGAGTTAGCGCTAACGCGTTCACCCAACACCGGTGATGGGAGGCCTCCTATAATTTGAAAATATTAATCCTTAGTAGGTTTAGGTATTTAGTTAACACGTTGAAAACATTTTTCTATCGTTATAATCACCTATAAAAAAAACACTTCCGTTGATATTCATCGGGCTTAGACTAATAAAAAATATAGAGTTAATGTACATATATCCTGTGTCTGTCGGGAATTGTGTTGCTTCAAAAGTATCAACGCCATACGCACATTTTTTCATTTTCATTTAAATTTTTTCCCGTAACCCATTGGTGCCGTTACTGTTAGCTCACTTATATTTCAACGAGAAATACCCTCGGGTTATCAATGGACAATGGGCAATACTCTATAATTCAAATAACACACGAAAGTACGCGTTTTGATATTTTACTCGATTCGCACAAAATTTGACATTGGTCCTTTTAGAACCAAGCTACAAATTTATACGCGATATTTTAAGGCAAAATTTGAATCGATTACATATCTTTGGGTACAATAGATTTTGTATTTTTTATATTTAAAAAAGTATCTGCTCAAAAAATTGCAACGATATTTTAACAATTCCGAATTCAACACTACATCTGTTGTATTGCATAAAATTATTGTAATTAAACATTTGCAGAAGCTTTGATGTATTATATTTATATACTTCCACGTAAACATAGACAGTATAAAAACCACTATCCCAAAGTAAAAAGCTTGTATTATAAACAAATCTGTCCTATAAATCTTTTCACCCAATAATAATCAATGGAATTATGAAATAACTTCAATAGCTCGTAAAATATTGCCTACCAAATATATTCAGCTAATTATAGTCAGTTTCACAGCAGACTAGAATAAATTCACAATATACAAACGTTAACGAGTGTCATGGACACAAATACTTACACTTTAAATTATTACATACATATATGGGGGTGTACACTATTTTTATTTATTTAATATTAGGTACAATATAAAATATAAAATAATATTAATTTCACATCACTACAGCCAAAATAGTTACAAAAAAAAAACAGATCATAAAAAAAAAACTTAGGAGTTAGGGCTGGAAAGGAACTTAAGTAAAGATAATCTGAAGGAGGGCAAAGAATAGTCAAAAGGATCAATATGTGCCGGGATTTCGTTGAATGAGGAGCAGGATCTATAAATGAACGAGTTTTGCGAATAATGTGGAATAAAGATTCAAATGAAACAATGGAGGATTTCTGACACATCTAGTGGGACAATGCAGAAGGATCCTACTTAGTAGATAAGGTCTATCTGATAAATTATTTAAAAGCTTAAATACAAAGCAGAGATCCGAGACCGTTCTCCTGGATTGCAGAGGGACGTAATCACGAGATTTTCAGAAGAAGAGGAAAGACAAAACCTGGAAATGGAGTACGTATGGAACTTCTTATTATTTTTTTGCAATTTAGTACTAGAATCTTGGTAAAACGAGTTACATTTAGTACTATCACTGGATGAAGTAAGATTGCACTTTTCTATTTTAATGAGTGTCAATAACAGACGTCAAACTTTAACATAGCACAACAAATTCCAATACTAGTAGAGAGCTTTTTACTCTAATGCTGCGTACACACTGACGAACCGAACAGCGAAATACGAAAGGTTGCTATTGTGTGGACGTTCATAAATCATCAGACGTTATTGTATGGAGCGGTCCACATAATAACAATTCTTCGTTCGCTGCTCGGTTCGTCTATGTGTACGCAGCATAAGAGTCAATATTTCAAAATCGGTTTTATGTACGTACATACATACATAAATGATCCATCGCTATGGCGAACCCCCATATGTAGTCCAATCTAATCAAAATTCAATAATAGTATCCCAGGTAAGCTCCACATCAAAAAGCAAAACTTCAACATGTGACAGAAGGCAACAATTCATTACACACGCCTAATGAGTAATGAACGAACAAAAATCGAATCTTAATTTATTGTATGTACATTTATGAATTAATATGCCATCATTGTACACAAACGGAAGTTGTAAACGATCGAGCGGTTCCATAACTATTGTCGACGAGCAACTTTTCACGATACATTCTGAAACACACACACACATATCTGTGAAGCTGAAGTACCATTGTGGACACTTGTTCAGGCAGAGCAACCACTTTTATCTCACGACACCGATTACTATGCCGACGTGCTTATGGAATTCTTAGAACACCGGATGCTTCCTACGGATTCACAATAACTCGTTTCACCAAAGAAGAAGAAGAAGGCCTAAAATGAAGAATTTCAATGGCGGTTTGCGTGGAGGAGGATCCACGAGAGAAGCAAATTGCGCAGGGGCGGATCAGGTCGAAGGTCGTCAGCTCAAAATTACAAACAACTGTGGGTTTTCTGCTCGAATGCAGTGTACCGTCGATGTATGCTGTCAAATGCGGTCTACCTAACCTAAAAAATCCTAACCTAACCTAACCTAGTCTAGATTACTTACCCTCACAAACTTGCTGCGTCAAACTGACGCCCCTATCGTCGTCCCATTCGCACCGACATAATTCGCATTGATGCGTCAACTTGACGCAGCGATACCGCGTCGCCACTCGAATTTTTATCTCTTTAACATACGTGGTTAGAAGAAACGGATAGCTCCGTACTGTCTTGTCTCGAAAAACAGACTATAAATTGACCTAACCTAGCCTAACATAAAGTCTATAGTTAGGTTAGGTTGCAAAAACGCTGGGTTAGATTTAGATCAAGTAAGGTTATGTTTAGAATAATTATCTATACCTAGGGCAGTTGGTGAATATGACTGGATGTAAAGTAGAAGAAATAAAACGAAGAATGAAACTAGGATGGATTGCTTTTGGAAGAATGAACATAGTTTTTAAATTCAACAGTACGACCAATGCGTACTGCCAGTTATGACGTATGGATGTGAAACTTGGACGCTAAATTCAAGAATGCTACGAAAGATCCAGTGCACACAAAGAAGCATGGAAAGATGTATGTATGAAAGATCGCAAAATAAATACATGGGTAAGAAGTATGACCAAAGTGGCAATGGACACATAGCGAGAAGAATGGATGGCGGATGGACGCGAGAAATACTGGAATGGTACCCGAGAGGATGTAAAAGAAAGCAAGGTAGACCGAGTGAAAGATGGACTGATGAATTGAGAAGAATGTGTGGAGAAAGTGGGATGCAGATTGCTCAAGACAGATAGGAATGGAAGAGGATTGGAGAGGCCTTCATCCAGCAGTGGATGGTGAACGGCAGAAAATAACCTAACTTAACCTAACTTATCTAAATCAAATGTAACCTTTAAATCTAACCTTACTGTCAAATTCTAATCAAAACCTAACCTAACTAAGCGTAACCAAAACTAACCTAACCTAATTATACTTTAGTATTTTTGTATAATTTACTTTCTGTTCTATTATTTATTTTGCATATTAAGCAAAAAACAAATTCAATTTTATAGCTTGGTATTCACAGAGGCAAAAAGTGGCAACATTTTAACTATAGACATAATTTTTAAACTAATAGCTAGACGCTTCGTACCAGTGAAGGCCCTCACCAACCCGAACGGATTCGCTGCGTCAAACTTGACGCAGCTAATCTGCTTGGGTTAGTGAGCGGTTTTCGTATCATCATCATCATTTTCAGCCGTTCACCATCCACTGCTGGATGAAGGCCTCTCCAATCCTCTTCCATTACTGTCTGTCTCCAAGCAATCTGCATCCACTTGACTCCACACATTCTTCTCAATTCATCAGCCCATCTTCCACTCGGTCTACCTCGCTTTCTTTCACATCCTCTCGGATACCATTCCAGTACTTCTCGCGTCCATCTGCCATCCATTCTTCTCGCTATGTGTCCAGCCCATTGCCACTTCAACTTTTTCACCCGTACTGCTATATCTACCACTTTGGTCATACTTCTTACCCATGTATTTCTTTCACGATATCTTCTTGTTATGCCAAGCATGCATCTTTCCATGCTTCTCTGTGTGCACTGGATCTTTCGTAGCATTCTTGAATTTAGCGTCCAAGTTTCACATCCATACGTCATAACTGGCAATACGCATTGGTCGTATGCCTTTTTTTTTAAGCATAGCGGAATGTTGAATTTAAAAACTATATATGGACACATAATTTCTTCATGGCATATTATTTCGGCACGTTGAAACTTGTTGCCCCTATCCCAGGCTTATTCAACAATAATTTGTGTTTTAATCTAAACACTTTATACGGTAGACCGCAAATGACAAAAATAAATAGCGGAAGACATTAAATTCCTTTGCTAAAATAGTGTATTCATTTTGAATGTGAAACGTTGAGTCTCTATAGCAGCTCGAAAGCTAAAGTTTGCCTTCCAAGGAAAAATGTGTGAATAAACCCTTCCGAGAAGCTGCAGTCATTTGAGCAAAGTTCTCATCAAAAGGACGACTACTAATCCAGCGTTTCTCAATGTGTTTAATTATATTGTTGTTTTAAATATTCCAAACGGTACGAAACGTTCGAACGGTTCACAACTTGTGACCATTGAATTTTCGGCTGTGTTTTAAAATGAATGGTGTTGGGAAATGTTAACGACTTCATTCAAGACCCGTCCATTGATTTGGAATGATTTTTTGCGATGGAACTTTTGTTTTCTTTCAGAATGAAGACGGTCCCGAAATGGTAGTACAAATAAAAAGCAGTCTCCTCGGGGTTTAGTGGACAAGAGTTTTGGGTTAACAATGGAGCCGGACAGGAAATGGTGCGCAAGCTGCTTGCTCTCGGGGGAAACCTAGCACGTACGACACCGCTGACTTGTTATTATAATTAAAAAATGTCACATAATTTCAAACACACCATTCACAAACTCAATTGTATGTACATATATGTATGTGTGCAAACTTTCCATCAATTTGTGGATACAATTTAATATAACAAATTAGTATGTTTCTCATCATTTTCAGCCGTTCACCATCCAATGCTGGATGAAGGCCACCAATCCTCTTCCATTATTGACTGTCTTGAGCAATCTGCATCCAGTTGACTCCACACATTCTTCTCAATTCATCATTATACCATGCTTTCTTTCACATCCTCTCACTTACCATTCCAGTATTTCTCGCGTCCATCTGCCATACATTCTTTTCGCTATCTGTTCACTCCAACTTTTTCACACGTTCCACTATATCTGCCACTTTGGTCATGCACACAGAGAAGCATGGAAAGATGTATGCTTGGTATAACAAGAAGTGATCGTAAGAGGAATACATGGGTAAGAAGCATGACCCAAAGTGGCAGATATAGTGTAATGTGTGAAAAAGTTGGATTGGACGCATAGGGAAGAAGAATGAAAGGCAGACGGACGCCAGAAATACTGGAATGGTATCTGAGAGGGTGTGAAAGAAAGCGAGGTACATAGACCGAATGGAAGATGGGCTGATGAATTGAGAAGAATGGGTAGAGTCAAGCTATGCTAAAAGAATAAGGCATACGACCAATGCGTACTGCCAGTTATGACGTATGGATATGAAACATGGATGCTACGTAAGATCCAGTGCACACAGAGAAGCATGGAAAGATGTATGCTTGGTGTAACAATAAAATATCGTAAGAGGAATACATGAGTAAGAAGTATGACCAAAGTGGCAGATATATGTAGCAGAACGTGTGAAAAAGTTGGAGTGGACACATAGCCGCGAGAAATACTGGAATGGTATCCGAGAGGATGTGAAAGAAAGCAAGGTAGACCGAGTGGACGATGGGCATTAAGAAGAATGTACGGAGTCAAGTGGATGCAGATTGCTCTAGAGTCTAGACAGACAGGAATGGAGAGACTTTCATTCAGCAACGGCTAAAAATGGTGATGACTTAAAACAGACATTTTTTTCAACCCTCACACTCAAACGGTACAATCGAACCTCAGCTTCCTCACATCAAAGTGCAGGTAGTGGTCCCCCGTGGTCAGTGCATCGTCGATCTTCAAGCTGCTGCTGCTGCTGCATTCGAATACACTTGCATCTGCCCAAAACGAAATACACGTTCGCCTACAAACAACCTACACTAAATCCATAATTACAACATGAAAAAATTAATAATAAACGTAATAAAATTCACTCACAACCAACTCGAAGCACACACACACGCTTTTGAAACACCTACTCGCTATCCGAGTTCTTTTGTATTCGAAAGCATCGACCCATTTACCTATCTGTCCACCTGGATCTGGTCCCGATTTCATTATTTGGACACCGCGGACGTGGATGAATGGAGATATCTAGTTAATATGCCGTGCATAGGGTCCAATAATAAGGCCATAATGAGGGTGTGCTCCTCATCAATCCACTGGCACAGGTATCCATGTCTATCTGTGGGTAGTTCCACTTAAATGAAGCATGATTTCTGTTTTAATGTATTAACCATGGAGTATTGTTTTCATTAAAATATTGCTACTTCTTCCCCTGAAGGTGGTGTACTTGATACCAAGCGTTGACTCTTTACAATTTGACAAACATTTTACGGCCTATCATCATCATTTTCAGCCGTTCACCACCCACTGCTGGATGAAGGCCTCTCCAATCCTCTGTCTGTCTTGAGCAATCTGCATCCAGTTGACTCCACACATTCTTCTCAATTCATCAACCCACCGTCCACTCGGTCTACCATGCTTTCTTTCACATCCTCTCGGATACCATTCCAGTATTTCTCGCGTCCATCTGCCATCCATTCTTCTCGCTCACTTCAACTTTTTCACACGTTCCGCTATATCTGTCACTTGGTGATGCTTCTTACCCATGTATTTCCACTTACGATCACTTCTCGTTATACCGAGTATATGTACATCTTTCCATGCTTCTCTGTGGGCACAGGATCTTGCGTAACATTCTCGAATTTAGCATCCACGTTTCACATCCATACGTCATAACTGGCAGTACGCATTGATCGTATGCCTTTTTTTTTAAGCATAGCGGAATGTTGGATGTAAAAACAATTTACTTGGGGAAAAATACTCTTGAAAAGGAATTGACGATGATTTGGATTGTCCAAATCTTGAGGAACCGTTACAACTAAGTTAAATAAATTGGTAAATTCAAATAGGAGACGTCCGACTTCAATTTGGTAATATTCATATCTTGCCAATGGCGATATTTAAGCTCGTAACCGTCGAAAAAACCTTTCAACGTTCTGGCATTGAAACCAGAACCTTCGCTCAAAATACTAACCACTGAGCTATCGTCTGGCTAAAAAATTCCATACGGTTACTAATTTTTTGTTTAGATTACATAGTTGCACTGCGAGTACATACTGTCAGTGTTTTTGTGAATGTTGCGTGTATGACGAGATGTTCTACATTTACTTTACCATGCAAATTTTTTTTTAAATTTAAATTTAAATTTATTTTAATTATGCCAAGAGGATTCTGTACTTAACTGTTTTTATTGTAATGTTCTAAGTTTTGTAGTTTGAAAGTTATTTGTGATTGAAATTGGTACTGAAATGCACGGCTGCTTCAGTTGCGTCAATGACGATTTAGTTTTCCTAAATTTTCTGCTTACAAAACAACATTTCACGACACGATTTGTACAATTAATATAGAGCTGTTGTAAGCCTTTATCATTGCGATAAAAATTGTCAACTGTGTAGTAAAATTTATATTCACAACAAACATGTCAAAATTATTTTCAAATGTTGCATGTGTGACGTGGAACTTCCCTTATCATCTACATTCTACACGACTGTCATATCATATATTCATAAGTTCGAATAATTATGTACATTCGAAGTAGCATCCAAAAGCGATGTTTTCAACGTTTTAATATTTCAACTTTGTGTGTCCTGGAGGCAACTGGCAGAGTTCCTGGAATAGCGTGCGAATTCATCCTTTCTGGTCAAACACCTGCCGTGTACACAAAAAAGGTGGCTTTTGCCCGAAAGGTATTCTAAAAGTCCTGCCCGAAGATGTGTTGAGCAAAAAATCACTGTCAGCTACTCTTTTGTGCTTCACTTTATTCTGCAGGCGCGGAATAAATTAAAATGCACTCTATATTTAGATTGTTTTATAACTAAATACTTTCTGTAGAGACGTTGATTGTTATGTTAAAATTAAATGGTACGGGAGAAATATTGAATGAAACCTTCAAACTGTGGAATATTTTGTGCAATTAACAAACTATATAATTATTTTATATAAATTGTAATAAAAATTAAATATATTAGTTCTCTTCTTCAAAATCTGTGTGGTTATCTGCTGTAAAATTGAATATAATTTTTTTTTGTAATTGTTTTCGCTTTTCAAATGTTAACTTTTGTCATTAAAATTAAAAGTTTGAAAGAATTAAAATTCATTATTGGGTTGCACTCTAAATTGATCTTTATGTATTTTATATTAAGTGTGCTAAAAAATACTTCAGAATTCAAAGGATTTGTACCCAAGCCTGTGAATGTATGTATAAATAAACAAAGATCGTCATTGAAATACGACTTTTACAATTTGAATTAAGCGCCACGACATCTAATATATGTTTAGTCTCAATAAAATTCAATAATATCAAATTGATGTAAGAGTTATGTGGTAATTTTCCTTATACAAACAGAGAAAATGAGAACGTTTGCATCAATTTGGTATGTTTTTACTTTATTTTGTTGAAAGCAGAGTTTATAACGCATGTGGTGGCGCTTATCTTTTAAAATATCTTTCTTACAATCTTTAAGTCTGTTTTTTTAGCAAGAGAGTGTTCAGTTTGAGCACATCCGATTCTTCTAGACGCGTGTGTTAAAAAAAAAAAAAAAAACGATATTGTCCCTTTTTAATACACGCGGTTAGTAAAAACAGTACGTAGTCTCTACGACAAAATGTAGAGTGCACTTTAGATATATTTAAGTCAAGCGCCACAACATCTGACATATACGTATCTACTCTTCTTTTAACAAAAAAAAAACATCAAATAGATCCTCATTCATGGATCCTGTGAGTCCTCATTTTATATATTATGGTTAATTTTTAAATTTAGTAAATAGGGCAATTAAAGATAGGTTGCAAAAACTGCAAAATAAAGCTATGCGGAGTTTTTCAAATGTCAATAGATTAACAAATATAAAATATATGTTGAATGAATTGAATTGGATGAATGTAAATGAAACCTTAAAAGTGTGCATGTTAGTATATATGTAGGTATATATATTTTTAAATTAGATAAAAATTTGTTACCAAAATATGTCGATAAATATTTATTAAGAGGGTAGGTATGTATACACTAGGGGTAAGAATAAGTTAATAGTTAAGAATTTAAAATTAAGTAGATCTAGGAGAAGTATCTTGTACATATATATACATAGGTATTGTTGAATATATGTAATGGCCTGCCAGAAGTTCTCAAAATTATAAATAAAATTGATAGATCTGTACAAGTGCTAATAGATAATAAGTTTACTTATTTTGTAATTTCAGCTTTAAGTTAATCTTTGTGTGTGGTTAGCTTTTTAAACTATCTGAAATAAATAAATAAATAGATTCAAAAGTTCGCAAAAGTTCTCGATGTATAAGGAAAATCATCACATAACTCATAATCAATTTGATACGGTTGCGTTTTGTTGAATTGATAATTACTATAATCCTAATCGGATAAAGCATTGTGATCGTGCAAAAATCAGACCTTGAGATTTTGACTGATTTGTATCAGGTGTCATGTTTTCTGGAAAATGTCTGTATGTCTGTGTGTCTGCTGTGTACCTACATATGTGTAGAATCGCCAATAACTCAAAAACCTTTTAGCCTATTACAGTGAATTTTATTTTATATTTTTTGTCATGCCATTACAATACATAAGGCTTTCAAAATTTTTCAGTGGTACTTCCCTAGGAAAGTTACCTAATTTTTTTGTAATCTTTGGAAAGTTTTTCCAGCAAATCTATGATACAAATTAAGTTGAAATTTTGCGTATGTAGTATGTGTAACGACCTTCAAAATAATCATCATCATCATCATCACTTTCAGCCGTTCACCATCCACTGCTGGATGAAGGCCTCGCCAATCGTCTTTCATTCCTGTCTGTCTTGAGCAAAATGCATCCACTTGACTCCACACATTCCTCTCAATTCATCAGCCCATCTTCTACTCGGTCTACCTTGCTTTCTTTCACATCCTCTCGGTTACCATTCCAGTATTTCTCGCGTCCATCTGCCATCCATTCTTCTCGCTATCGCCATTCTTCTCCCTCACTTCAACTTTTTCACACGTGCCGCTATATCTGTCACTTGGTGATGCTTCTTACCCATGTATTTCATCTTACGATCTCCTCTCGTTATACCGTCTTCTCTGTGGGCACTGGATCTTGCGTAACATTCTTGAATTTAGCATCCACGTTTCACAACCATACGTCATAACTGGCAGTGCGCATTGATCGTGTGCATAGCGGAATGTTGGATTTAAAAACAATTTACGGCCTATCATAGTTAAAAAACTGGGGAAAGATACTCTTCAGTGGGGAAACAATCGCCTTCTGCAGATGAGGAAGGGAGAAAAGGATTTGACGATGATTTGAATGGTCCAAATCTTGAGGAACCGTCTCACAACTAATTCAAGCATATGTACATCTCTGTGCAGTGGATCTTACATAGAATTCTTGAATTTAACATCCACGTTTCACAACCGTACGTCATAACTGGCAGTATGAATTGGTCGTATGCCCTTCTTTTTCAAGCTCAGCGGAATGTTGGATTTAAAAACAACGTTCATTCTTCAAAATAATATTATTTTTTTTTCATATCTTCACACTCCGCCTTCTTAGCAATGCCAATATTAAAGTTTACGTCGAATTTTATGTACAGGAAAATAAAAGTCCTCGAGTCAGCTCGACTCGAAGGGTCAAAAGGTTTTTCAGGAAAGGTAATAAACGTTATTGCAGTCGCATTTATGGCCGTTTTGTGAGTGCATGGTCGTTGTGGCGAACTCTGCATCCTTTCGTCCCAGTAAGGGCAGGTTTGACTGATGGATTGAAACATAAAAACAGAATAATGCGCCATTGTTTGGGCGAGAACGGAACCAGGGCCGCACTGGGACGACCCAATTGAATTAATATAAATTTCAATCGATTTGATGCGATGACGACATGGTATGTGCGATGTGCCATCTACGGTTTAAGTTGGACAGGAAATGATGCCACATTATCCTATTTAAGATCTACTCCCAATTAAGTTTTATTGTTGATTACATACAAGGATATGGTCGTGTCGCAAAAAGTGAAGAACGCCCAACTAGATTAATATGTAAAGGTAAATCAACATTGCTAGGAAAAGATACTCTCCAGGAGTGAATTAATTGTGTTATGAAGGAGAGAAAGGGGGGTGAGGAATGTAGTATGATTCGGTAGATCATCATCATCATTTTCAATCATTCAGCATCCGCTGCTGGATGAAGGCCTCTCCAATCCACTGCCATTCCTGTCTGTCTTGAGCAATCTGCATCACTTGACTCCACACATTCTTCTCAATTCATCAGCCCATATTCCACTCGGTTTACCTTGCTTTCTTTCACATCCTCTCGGATACCATTACAGTATTTCTCGAGTCCATCTGCCATCCATTTTTCACACATTCCACTATATCTGCCACTTTAGTCATACTTATTACCCATGTATTCCTCTTCTTGTTATACCAAGCGTACATCTTTCCATGCTTCTCTGTGTGCACTGGATCTTATATGGCATTCTTGAATTTAGCGTCCAAGTTTCACATCCATACGTCATAACTGACAGTACTTCTTTTTTAAGCTTAGCGGAATGTTGGATTTAAAAACAATGTTCATTCTTCCAAAAGCACTAAATCCTAGTTTTATTTCTTGTTCCTTTAAATACCTAGTTTTATATTATATTTATAAATTGCCGTAATTTAATTTTAATAATAAAATATTCGACTTTTCAAAATATTTTTTTGTTTGAGGTTATGTTGAATTACGTTTTAAACTATAATTCCAGCATATAATATAATTGTTGAATTAATTTTTGCATTATTTAAATATTTTAAGTTGTGTATCGTGTAAAGAAAAGACAGTCGAAATTGTTTGCATCAAAGTTTCAAATGAAAAAATTAATTATTGAAAAAAAAAAAAATGAAAACGTGTCCTTTAAAAAATCCTCAAAAAATATATCGAAAATCAGTGGCTCGATTCTAAAGGGGCTCATGTCAAAATTTGTACTATATTCGACAGCGAAGATTAAAGTGTAATTTTAACACATTAATTGAACATCTTATTACTCAATTATAATGGAATTTAAATTTTAGCCAATTGTTTAACCCTGACTGTTTAGAACTGTAAAATCAAACATTGACCCTTTTACATTATATATCTATACTGAAATAAATACCGTTCAACTACTAATGAGTTCCTAATTTATCACCTGAAATGAGCTTTTTTTTAAAGTGCCACTTTTCCCCACTTGAGTTTAGTTTTAATCCATTTTAATCATCCAGAGTCCATTTTTTGATCCAGTACGTCCCGCGTGTATTGTTCTCGGGTTTGTTCCAGTCGACCGGAAGCGTAAATGGCCTTGTATGCCCTTGGCCGGCCCTGTAAACCTCGCGCCCTTCGTGTCAAACTCTTCGTCTCAGGTGTTGTTCTGTGATTTACGTGCTGACTTACCCATACATATGTACATATATATATATAACCGCACACTCTCTCGAACAATGCGAAAAATAAATATATAATACAAGTTAAGAACGATGCAATGCAAAACAGAGGTCGAACGAAACTCTGGTCGAGGCACGTATTCTGAAATTTTTCGAATTTCAAACAAACGACCTTTCATGCTGACAAAAGCTCAAAAATTTTCAATGCTACATCTGCTATACATATGTAGAAGCTACAGTTGACAAATCGATTGGTTATAATCATTTTATTTTAACATTTATGTCGTTTTAGTTCAAGTAGTATGATGCAGTAATTATTGTAAACTAGCTGACCCGGCATGCTTTGCAATGCCCGATCCCGTTCCCGTTCCCGTTCCTAGTACGTTATCTGACGCGTGAGCAGGCCAGTTCCCGTTCCCGCTCCCGTTTTTTCCCGATTTTTTTTCACAGGAACCATCCCTGGCATGATCACAATAAGTCCTGAAGAGTTTCATCGCGATCGGTTGAGTGGTTTAGAAGCCTATAAGAGACAAACAAACAGACAGACAGACATTGATTTTTATTATATGTATATATAATAGCCGAAATCCGTCTGTCTGTCTGTCTGCTGATAACGCTCGCTGAGGAAAAATTATTAAAAAACCAGAAAGAGTGGGGGATCGAACCCAGGACCCCAGGCTCGAGAGAACTCGCACTAATGCTATTCGCTATCGCCCTTGGTCAATTAAGTCTTTTTTTTTTTAAACATTACCTATACAAGGGATCGTGACTACATAGATGACGCTATAAAAACTATTATTTTTTTTTTTTTTTTGATTTTTACAAAATCATTTACAAAATTATAATTATTATATTGTATATAATAATTAATAATTATAATATAAATAGTAAAGTAAAAAAATTATTTAAAATTCAGCGGGCGTTGATGTTCAACGGGCTGACACTAGTATATAATAAAGATAGCAGCACAATGGTCTGCTTGTCTGGCTGGTAGCCATGGAACGGTCGCATACACTCACGACATGTACATGTATGTATGTAGTGCACGAGTAGAGCGATGCGCTCGCAACAAGCTACTTAATTTTTGATACATTTTAAACTACACTACATATGTATGTATATAAATAAATGATAACGATGACACTGTTAATGAGCAGTGATTACACACATATTGTATATGTATGAATGAAATAAAATGTCTATAACATATCATCAAACACAATTTGAGCCAACCTAACCTGACCTAACATTGCGAAAACTAGATATTTTCAATAAATATATCGACATATACGGCATTCTTGAAAACAGAATTTGTGCCAACCTAACCTGATCTAACTTTGCGAAAAGTGGATATTTTCAATTAATACAACGACAAAAAATGGCCTTGTTGAAAGCGCAATTTGTGCAAACTTAACCTGACCTAACTTTGCGAAAAGTAGATTATTTCAATTAATATATCGACAAGTGCAGCGTTTTTGAAAACACAATTTGAGCCAGCCTTACCTGATCTATGTAACTTCGTGAAAAGTGGATATTTTCAATAAATATATTAACAAAAAACTGCCAACTTGAAAACACAATTTGTGCCAACCTTACCTGACCTAACTTTGCGAAAAGTGAATATTTTCAATTAATACGTCATATCGATGGGTTAGTGCACAGATATTGTATGTCCAGTTTTAATAAAATTGAGTTATCATACACAAAACGTCCAGCTGCATCAAACCTTCATGTTTAAAAAGTATTGTATGTTCAAATTTTATTGGACATACCACTATTGCCTTATTCATATACATATATAATATTAGTTTTCATGCAAAAAGCATAGTTTTCATTTTTAATAAAAAAAGTAGGAATTTTATGTCGGCTAAGAAAATTATTATCTAAAGAAACTAAAATAATAATTTATAATGTAATTGTCAGACCTCATTTTATGTATTGTGATTCATTATTAAATATGTTAGATAAGTCAACTAGAGATAGATTACAAATATTACAAAATAGAGGTATGAGATGTATTTTAAATGCGGATAGGTATGCTAGTATAAAAAAGATGATGATTAAATTAGATTGGTTGAATGTGAATGATGCTTTGAGGATTTGTATGTTCGTATTTATATTTAAGTTAGATAATAATATGTTCCCATCATATTTTAGTAAATTTATTGTGAGAGGAATGGATGTATGTGAATATAATTTAAGTATAAAAAATGTTAAAATAAATAGAAATACTTGAACAGAGGTGTTTTGGACTGCCGGATGGAACTAGAAGTTCTAAAACTATTGAAAAATTCCTGGCAGTCTTAAAAAAACATCCCTGTACAGGTGCTTAGTTTTGGATTATATAATTAACTTAAGTTACTGTATTATATAAATAAATAAAAGAGATGTATGTCACTTACAATATTTTAAAACAAAACTGGATATACAATATCCAATATACACATATGAGTCGCCTAGTTCCAAATCCCGATAACTCCACAATATATAAAAAACGAGGATAAAATATTTTCTGGTTCTAAGAATGTTTTCAAACGATGCCTTATACTTAAATTATTCCAAATACCGACAAGTGCGCCGTAAAAAAATATTGAAAATCAGTGTTAGTTCCAAAAACTGACAACTGCACTATGATAAAAGCCATATTTAGAAACAAACAACGATAAGTCCATGTTTCTAATCTCAATATTTTGTTTAATATCAACAAAATTAAGTTTAAATGAGTTTAAACGCCATCAAGCAAATAAGCCTGTAGCAGAAAAACCGCGTTTGCGAACAAGTGAGTTTTATGGACTTATCGGGATTTGGAACTAGGCGACTCATATGTACATATGTACATATATGTATATTCAGTGCTCGAAATGGAAATTTTCACGAATGGGAGCGCTCGATAATTTTCAAAAAATATCAAACGACCTTTTTTTTTTTTTTTTAACTATATGTATGTAGATACCTATACATATGTATATATTCATCGAAATGCAAAATCTTATCAAGATTAATATCGTTTAATGTCTGTAAGTCAACTTCAACAGGTACATCTGAAAATGGTCTCTGATTTTTTACATTCTATACACTGTTCTGAAAAAGTTGTTAAAATGAGCATTCTGACTGTTTTGTACAAATTTATCGATTTCATTATTATTGGCCGATTTTATTATATTCAACGATTTTATATGGGCGTCAGAAATTTTATTAATTAGTATAATGGTAGCGGTACAGCTGCTTTAGAAATTTTGTTAAAATAAGAAAGCCGACAATTCAAAGAAAGATATCGTAAATTATCGAGAGAGGCCCGTTGCAGTTCGACCATAGTGTGACAGACAGTGCCGACCATAAAGCAATAAAACTTTTTACGCATAACCGACCAAAATAAATAGAATCTAAAAACCTTCAAATTCTAAATGTTATCTTCGAGTAACACACGTGCATCCAGCTTTTTCAAAACATAATAATATTTTAAATGGCTTTTGGCTACAGATAAGATGCCTTTGTCGGAATTCCAGTCAAAGGTTGTGATTTAGGAGTCATAAATGTAAAAAAATTCACCTTCTAACATTTTTTTTTTCGGCAATAATTATTGAAAGAGCACGGAAATTTTGGTTTTTTACGAAAGGGAGCGCTAAATTTACAGATTTCACGAAAGGGTACGCTATGTTTTCAAATTTCACGAAAGGGAACGCCCGCTCCCTGCCGCTCCCGCTGAATTCGAGCACTGTGTATATTGACAAAAAAGCGGCATTCTTGAAAACGCTAATTGTGCCAACTTAACCTGACCCAACTTTACGAAAAGTAGATATTTTGACAAAACAAATACGATTTCTATTTTATAGAAATTAAAATTTTGTCCTACGTATACGTACATACATAGAGATATAACTCATCGTTTACACGCTATGGCATGCGTAAACGCAAAGATACAAGACGCGTACGATTTAAACATGATATTTATTCATTTATTTCTAATTGTACAGCGGCAGTATCAGGTTTTGAACACTTTTTTAACCAACCAACACTATATACTATATTTGTGGTATAATTGACGGTAGCTGTCCAGCTCGGTTGTTGTTTATGTTTTATTTACGATTTTTCCAAACGGACGATTTCGTCCATTGAGCCGCATCCACTTCGAAGATTCGTTCCAGTTACATGGCGCGGTCCTTGGACCGTCACACCGTGGACCGGCGATCGCGGTTTAGATCACTTTTTGCTGAAGTTTCAGTTGTCGGTTCTCACGGTGTGGGACCGGAAGTGGTCCGCAAACCGACGATTACGAACCGCTGTGTTTGAAGCCCCGGGCGCAGGAAATCCATTCCTATGTAACGAGTTCCAATCGACGAAGGTATTAAAAAAATATTGTATTTACAAAAAAAAAAAAATGAAGTAAAAATGAAACGCGACACAGATATACATATAATGCGAGTGCGTGGTCAAGTGGTCAACTGTCATTTTCAATCGAACCCAATTAATCATTTATAGTGACCGAAATATTACAACGCTCTCGCACTGTTTGGCGTATTGTCAAACTGAAAGGTAAAAATGATGACTACATATGTACATATACATATATGGGAATTCATAATGCTAAAATTATGTTTAATGAATTAGGCTGATATTACATTCAGCAACAAAACGGGACACCAGTTTTTTTTTGAACCTCGGCGACCAGATAGATATACAGGTTTCAATGGTAAGTATTACGATGTATTAGGCCCGTAACGCACTTGGCAGCCTGGCTGCGCGACCATGGCCAGAAAAACGTTCAAGCAGCCAAAGCGGCAGCCAGAGCTCAGTTCTCAGAAATTTAGCGGCAAGTTCACAAACAAAAGATGCTCACAAATGGACAGCGATACAACATATTATTTTCAATGCAATATTTGGTTCGTAATCTCGGATCTCGGATCCTTTTGTACTGTATGTACATATGTAGATGCAAATAATTCGTTGGAAAATAGTTTAATATACATTATTTCCAGCGCGCAATATTAGCGAGATTTTTTTTTTATATATTTTATCTTATTCGTTGAATTTAGTGTAAAATTTATAATGGAATTGGAATTGTTTATTCAGATTTTCAGCCGAAGCGGCTCAAAATCAGAAATGGCAAACGTGAATTGACTGGCTGCCGAGCAGCCAGGCTGCTAAATGCGTTACGGGCCTTACACGATGCGATTCTGGGTTGCTTGAAAATTTCTTGGAAGTCAATGTTCGCCGAAAAAAATCTTCACCAAAAACCCTTTTCTGACCTTTTTTTTGCATCGTCGTACTCAATTGTCAACACAACGCAACGTCAACGCAATTGTTTCGAAAACAATGAAATTAAGAAAGAAATACGAGAGGTTGAATTTTATATATTTTCTACGTCTACAAAGAGTACCTAGTTTCGTATAGTATTTTTTTTGTATGAAGATTATGAGATGAGCAGGTAGCTTGGTAGCTTGAAAAGTGGCGCAATGTAATAAGATGCTCGCCACCGCCAAAAAAAATCTGTTGTTGGTTTTGTTGCTCAATGTAATATCGCTCTTTTATGCACGCAAAACGTAGTCCCTGTAGACAATTGGTGAATATGACTAGGATGGAGCGCTTTTGGAAGAATGAACAGTGTTTTTAAATCCAACATTCAAGTCAATAGTCAAGTGAATGCAGATTGCTCAAGACAGACATGAATGAAAAATAATTGGAGAGACTTCCATCCAACAGAACGGCTGAAAATGATAATTTATTTATTTATTTATTTATTATCCTCCCCTGCAGCAGGTGATTGTTTACCCACTGAAGAGTATCTTTCCCCAATTTTTAATGATAAGTCGTAAATTGTTTTTAAATCCAAAATTCCGCTATGCTTAAAAAATAAGGCATACGACCAATGCGTACTGCCAGTTATGACGTATGGGTGTGATGCAAAATTCAAGAATGCTGCCTAAGATACAGTGCACACAGAGAAGCGTGAAAAGATGTATGCTTGGTATAACAAGAAGTGATCGCAAGAGGAATACATGGTTAAGAAGTATAGATATAGCAGAGCGTGCGATAAAGTCGAAGTGGACACAGCGAGAAAAATGGATGGTAGATGGAGGCGAGAAATAAAAAATGAATGGTATCCGAAAGAGGAATGGTATCCGAGAGGATGTGAAAGAAAGCAAGGTAGACCGAGTGTAAGATGGGCTGATGAATTGAGAAGAATGCAGATTGCTCAAGACAGACAGGAATGGAAGAAGATTGGAGAGGCCTTCATCCAGCAGTGGTTGTTTTAAGTTTTCTTAAGATTTTTGTCAATTCATTAGATAACAGTATTAGATAATTATAATTAACTCAATTTTTGCAGGAAGTCAACATGGTTTTCTTTCAAAATAAACGGCTCACAACATAATGAATGAGGTAACGTAACACTCCGGACAAAAATATATATACATACATATATACACACACAAAATGAATTATCGCCGACACGTGTGTGTATCGGGTGAGAAAAAAAATACGCAATAAAAGAGGGTCGTAAAATATTTAAAACAGTTATCACAATATTCGATCTTGTCTTGTGCGTTAATTTACCGGTGAAATTTGACCCTTACGACGCGTCACACCGATGAGGGATCGTTTGCGATTAAGCGGTCGTAAACTGTTTGAAATGGAAATAAATGTATGGAAATATGTACATATGCGTGAGTGGCTCGGCTCTAAAAGGGCCAATGTCTCTACATATGTATCTAAATAGTTTCGTGGTTATAAAATTTCGTGTGCAAATTTACAATAAAATGGTCGAAAATATGTACATCATATCTTAGAATCAATTCAAGTCTACAAAAGCCTTTCTGCGATTGTGGCGAATCTTTCAGTGAAATTTTGCTAAGTCTAAACCTTCTTCTTCTTTAAATCCAGTCATATTCACCAATTGCCCCAAGTATGATTTACTATCAACTATCTCTTCAATATGACTGTGACTACATTCATCATACATCATCATCATCATTTTCACTGCTGGATGAAGGTCTCCCCAATCCTCTTCCATTCCTGTCTGTCTTGAGTAATGTGTATCCAGTTAACTCCACACATTCTTCTCAATTCATCAGCCCATCGCCCACTCCAGTATTTCCAGTATTTCTCGCGTCCATCTTCTCGCTATGTATCCACTTCAACTTTTTCACACAACTTTTGGTCACGCTTTTTACCCATGTGTAGCTCTTACGATCTCTTCTCGTTATAACAGGCATACATCTCTCCATGCTTCTCCAATTCATCAGCCTATTGTCCACTTGGTCTACCTTGCTTTCTTTCACATCCTCTCGGATATCATTCCAGTATTTTTCGGGTCCATCTGCCATCAATTCTTCTCGCTATGTGTCACCAACTTTTTCACACGTTCCGCTATATCTCCACTTTGGTCATGCTATTTACCCATGTATTCCTCTTACGATCTCTTCTTATACATGGATACACCTTTCCATGCTTCTCTGTGTGTACCAGTGCTCGAAATGGAAATTTTCACGAATGGGAGCGCTCGATAATTTTCAAAAAATATCAAACGACCTTTTTTTTAACTACATATATGTATGTACATAGATACCTATACATATGTATATATTCATCGAAATGCGCAATCTTATCGAGATTAATACCGTTTAATGTCTGTAAGTCAACTTCAACAGGTACATCTGAAAATGGTCTCTGATTTTTTACATTCTATACACTGTTCTGAAAAAGTCGTTAAAATATGAGCATTCTGACTGTTTTGTACAAATTTATCGATTTCATTATTATTGGCCGATTTTATTATATTCAACGATTTTATATGGGCTTCAGAAATTGTATTAATTAGTATAATGGTAGCGGTACAGCTGCTTTAGAAATTTTATTAAAATAAGAAAGCCGACAATTCAAAGAAAGATATCGTAAATTATCGAGAGAGGCCCGTTGCAGTTTGACCATAGTGTGACAGACAGTGCCGACCATAAAGCAATAAAACTTTTTACGCATAACCGACCAAAATAAATAGAATCTAAAAACCCTCCAATTCTAAATGTTATCTTCAAGTAACACACGTGCATCCAGATTTTTCAAAGCATAATAATATTTTAAATGGCTTTTGGCTACAGATAAGATGCCTTTGTCGGAATTCCAGTCAAAGGTTGTGATTTAGGAGTCATAAATGTAAAAAAAATTCACCTTCTAACATTTTTTCGGCAATAATTATTGAAAGAGCACGGAAATTTTGGTTTTTACGAAAGGGAGCGCTAAATTTACAGATTTCACGAAAGGGTACGCTACGTTTTCAAATTTCACGAAAGGGAACGCCCGCTCCCTGCCGCTCCCGCTGAATTCGAGCACTGGTGTGTACTGGATCTTGCGTAGCATTTAATTAATTTAACATCCACGTTTTACATACGTCATAACTGGGTAGTACGCATTGGTCGTGTGCCTTCTTTTTGAAGCATAGCGGAATGTTTTGGATTTAAAAACAATGTTCATTCTTCCGAAAGCGCTCCACCCTAGTAGTATGCACTAAAATAATTCAAAATCACAGTGAGCGTCAATCGTTAAGGCCGATGTTATGCGGCCGTGTCCCCGACACGCTTTTCGTTACGAGTTAGTCTTTGGTTTTGCATTGTACATAATATTATACTATTTAGATTTACACACAGTATTGGTCCATAGTCCGTTTTTGGCCGATTTGATTGGTGTCGATTTGCGATCGGCCATAAAAATCAATTGACATTCGACAATCAATTGTCGGCAACAATGAGCGGTACTGATTTGTTTTGGATCGGTTGGCAACACTGGTCGATCACGCACCGATCACGCGCCAAAAACACTATCAAAATCGACCATAGCCTTTATAGATTCACTAAATGGAATAAATTATCATCCCCAGAGTGCGCTATGACCTTATGATCATTTTTGGAAACTTACTACACGTTCTATGGACAAATTGAACCACATACATCTCAAACATGCTTATTATTCATGAGACAGGCAAATTGTGGAATCCTCGCATTGTAAAAATGCCTATACTCTGTCCAAGGACCCTTCAATTGTCCATTTTGGAGACGTTCTGCGCATAATGTCACGCCCCTTTTCGCAGCCGACCTACTAGAGTCGTTCGTCATCAGATAAACACTAACTATAAACCTGCAACAAGCGTTACAATTTATTAGTACATTTAAGTGAGTATTGTGACCATAGTGAACATTATTATAAGTATCTAAGTAAAAGTTTAATACTTTCAAAGAACATACATATTGTTTGAAAACAGTTATGTAAGGGCTAGTCATGAATCTGGGACAGCCACTACCCTCCATTTTATTTATGTGCGCAAAAGATGTTCCTTCTTCATAATCATCATTTTAAGTCGTTCACCATCCACTGCTGGATGAAGGCCTCTCCAATTCTGTTCCATTCCCGTCTGTCTTGAGCAATCTACATCCAATCGACTGGACACATTCTTCTCAATTCATCAGCCCATCGTCCACACGGTCTACCTTGCTTTCTTTCACATCCTCTCGCATACCATTCCAGTATTTGTCGCGTCCATCTGCCATCCATTCTTCACGCTGTGTCCGCTATATCTGCCACTTTAGTCATACTTATTACCCACGTATTCCTCTTATGATCTTGTTATACCAAACATACATCTTTCCATGCTTCTCAGTGTAGGATCTAGCATCCATGTTTCACATCCATACGTCATAACTGGCAGTACGCATTGGTATACGTATGCCTTATTTTTTAAGCATAGCGGAATGTTGGATTTAAAAACACTGTTCATTCTTCCAAAAGCACTCCATCCTACTTTTATTTCCTCTTCTTTACAGCCGGTCATATTCACCAATTGTCCTAGGTATAAATAACTATCAACTATCCCTACAATATGATTATCTACAAAGAAAATTAAATTATATAAATATATCCAAATCTTGCCAATGACGATATTTGAGGTCAAGAAATTCTTTCAACATATGGAAATCGATCCCCTTCGTTCAAGATACCAACGAGATATCGTCTGGCTTTAATCTCGAATTGGCTATTTATAAACCGGAAGCAGTGGTTCCATTCATGCTATTATTATTGCTTCGCTCACACGTCTCGGATTTTATGGTTTCGTTTTTCTCATCGAACAGCAAAGTCCACTTTGCATTCGCGTGCCAATTACTCTGCAAACAAATAACGCCAGGGAATCATTTCGTGTCCTTTAACCTTTTGAGTGCTTCGATGCACGTTTTCCAACACAAGTATCGCGGTGTTTTTTTTTAATAATTTCGTTTAAAGATTCGTCGAATTGTTTTTCGATCAACTTACATATGTACATGTTTCACTGTTGACGTTACGACACGCGCTAGGATGTCTTTATGAATCTTTATGCAAAAAAAAGGTAGGTATGTATGTATGTTACAGGCAGTATGAAATCCCCGCATTGTTCAAAATGCCTAAAGCAATTTATGAAATAAATTAATTTAAATCATTTTTATTTCACTAATCTGACCAGCTGATCGTTAAGAGCAATTTCCATGACAATTTTAGGCATTGTATAAAATAAAAATTGGGCATTGGGCATTACATTAAATAAAAACATGGTCTTTAGACCACTTCACACACAGACAAGGGTGATTTTGATTTTTCCACTGTTCTTGTAAAAGATACTCTCCATTGGTTAAATCGTTGCCTTCTAGAGGGGAGGAAGGGATAGAAGGAACGGACAATGATTTGATTGTGCCAATTTAATGAAACCATCTCAAAACTTAGTTGTAAATATTTACTCTTATGCTGCGTAGACACCGA
Source organism: Parapsyche elsis (assembly GCA_022651745.1). Classification (NCBI taxonomy): domain Eukaryota; kingdom Metazoa; phylum Arthropoda; class Insecta; order Trichoptera; family Hydropsychidae; genus Parapsyche; species Parapsyche elsis. Next base: position 348,515 of record JAGVSN010000017.1, read on the forward strand.
CGAACCGAACAGCGAACGACGAAGGGCGAAGGCGAATTGTTATTGTGTGGAACGCTCCACACAATAACGTCCGATGGTTCATGAACGTCCACACAATAGCAACCCTTCGTCGTTCGCTGTTCGGTTCGTCGGTGTGTACGCAGCATAACTACGGTGACCATACGTCCTTTATTTAAGAGGACAGTCCTTTATTTCACTGCTCTATCCTTTAGATTTATTTTTTTTCTAAAATGACCATTTTGTCCTTTATTTTGTAAATTGAATATTGGCGCATATCACGCAGTGTAATAATTGCATAAGAACTAGGTCGATTGTTTTCCGGTAGATATTAAAGTGATATTAGTAAAAATTTATTCACATTTTTACATCTATCTACACAATCAGAGTGAAAAAATTGAAAGAATTTTTCGATGATGTACATACATACATATGTATGTATGTATGTAGATGTTCAATATAGAAAACCTACTGGGTTACAGCAAAACGCGATGGGTAACTTTTCTACCAGCTTTAGAGCGAATATTAAAACTACTCAAATCACTAAAATCGTACTTTTTGAAACTGGAAAAATGTCCCACGATTCTGAAAAACTTTTTTAATGATGCGTTTGCTGAGGCATGATTATTTTTTATTCACAGCCAAGCTTCAACATTTCAACAATATATATTAAAGTTAATTGAACGAAAAAATCAAGGGTTTTTAGATTTTGAAAAAATCCAATACACATTAAAAGATGCGACAAAATCGAGGAAAGGGTTTTGTTAATTTCCAGTCACTGGAACTTAAATATAAATGACGGCGAACTATTTCATGAAATTTCGTGTTTTAAAAGTTATGTCGCCAGTGTAAAGATCGAAGAATGGCGGCAAAATGACGAGTTCTGCCAACGTAGATGAGTTGAAATTTTCAAATATTTCACAGATAAACACGTATCGTTTAAAATACACTTAAAAAATCTAACTGGGCCCCCACTGAACGAGTATTTTCATTAGTGAACCAGTGAAAAAACCCAATTGAAAATTGAAACATTGGAAGCATGCATTTATACCAACGCAACAAACGCAACATGAATTGTATACAGTTTTATGAATTCTTAAAACGCAAACCTGAGATTATTAAAAAAAGTTAATTCTTGTGAATTTAATTTAATTTAATTCTTCTCTCTTGAAAAGCATCAAAATTAATTTTTTTTAAGTAATAATATGATTGTTTAAAATGCTATGCTTATATTTTATAATAAAGTCACCGTAAGCATAACACATGGTTGATCTGAATTTAACAATAGATAATAATCAGATCGTGCCAATGGCGATATTTAATATTGAAAGCTGTCGAGAAAACGGGGATCGAACTCTAGACCTTCGCTCGAGAGACAAAAGCTCTAATCAATAAGCTAAAAAGCTATGCTAAAAAAATCCAATTCAAGGGTTCTCAACTTAAGAAGGGAGATGCCATATAAAGCGTACGTGTGTTGTTAAAAATGTAAAGAATCCTTGATTTAAGATTAGTTAGCAATTTTTTAGTCGAGAGTGAGTGTTGCATTAATCAAGCGATATTGTAACTTCTTATGCTGCGTACACAGCGACGCGACGAACCGAACAGTGAAAGACAAAGGGTTGCTATTGTGTGGACGTTATTGTATGGAGCAGTCCACACAATAACAACCCATCGTCGTTCGCTGTTCGGTTCGTCGGTGTGTACGCAGCATTAAGCATTGGATCACAGCACATTGTAAGCCGTCAATAAAACATTTCGACACACGGAGACCTTCGCTCAAGTAACTATGAGCTATCGCCTAACTTAAAAACTTACTGGAAATACAAAATGTTGTCACTTGTTGCCTTTGTCTATCCCAGACTCGAGACGCTCACACACACCTTAGCGAAATCGCTGCGTCAAACTGACGCCCTGTATCGTCGTTGAATTGCTCCAATGCGAATTATATGACGACGATAGGGGTGAAAGTTTGACGCAACGATACCGCAGCGATTTCGCAAAGGTGTGTGAGCATCTTTAAAGGCGCCCACACACCGCTGCGGATTCGTATTCGCATTGTGGAGAAACGGACGGAAAATCGCACCGTTGGTATGGTGGGGAGTTGTATCGCATAGCCGCAGGTGGCGCTGCTTACACCACGACGGATTTCCGACCGAAAAACTGTGCGGAATTTGTTGTACACGATTTTTTTGGCGATTCGCTCGATTGTGGAAAAGTTATTGGCGACGGTGAAAAAGTATCCCATCCTGTACGATCTGACTTGATAGGTTATGTCAAAGTGACAGAAATCAGACGATTTTGTCAACAGTCAGCCGATCCTCGATGATACACCGTAATGAATTACATTGAACAATTAAATGTATTTAACTAATCATTCATATAAATATGCGGCCAACATTACAGTTTCGTCTTCATCTGAGGAGTCCATGTCAGAATCGTGGGTGAAATACAAACGTTCCGAAAGCGAGGGGACAGATGGTAGTTCGCTATTCGGCCGGTAGAGTGCCGAATATCGTGCTAGTGTACAGTGCGATACAATTGACAAACTTGCGAAATTCGCGCGATTTTCCCATTTGAATTTCGCACGGATTTCGCAGCGGTGTGCGGGCCTACGAACCGAACAGCGAACGAGGAAGGGTTGTTATTGTGTGAAACGCTCCACACAATAGCAGCCCTTCGTTGTTCGCTGTTCGGTTCGTCAGTGTGTACGCAGCATTATAGTAAAAAAGCTCTCTACTACATAGTATTGGTATTTGTTGAGCTATGTTAAAGTTTGACGTCTGTTATTGACACTCATTGAAATAGAAAAGTGCAATCTTACTTCATCCAGTGATAGTACTAAATGGAACTCGTTTTACCAAGATTCTATTACTAAATTGGAAAAAAATAATACGTACTTCATTTCCAGGTTTCGTCTTTCCTCTTCTTCTGCAAATTCTCGTGATTACGCCCCTCTCCAATCCAGGAGAACGGTCTCGGATCTCTGCTTTGTATTTAGGCTTTTAAATAATTTATCAGATAGCCCCTATCTACTAAGTAGGATCCTTCTGCATTGTCCCACTAGATCTGTCAGAAATCCTCCATTGTTTCATTTGAATCTTTGTTCCACTAATTTTATTCGCATAACTCCTTCATTTATAGATCCTGCTCGCCATTCAACGAAATTCCGGCACATATTGATCCTTTTCACTATTCTTTGCCCTCCTTCAGATTATCTTTACTTAAGTTCCTTTCCAGCCCTAACTCCTAAGTTTTTTTTTATGATGTGTATTAGTAACAGTATCCTGTTCGGCGAGAGTTTCGAATTATAGAGGTCTCCATTCCCACTGAGCTAATCCGAAAACCAGTTTTTTGAACGAAACCAGTAAAGTCAAAGAAGTAGAAGAGGATACGGGGTCGTATTCGGGGTCGCTCGCACGAAAACGACTTATTAAATTTGAGTACGGGTCGTTTTCGACCCCATACCGATAATAATTGGATAATGAGGTGTGTGTCGCACGCACAATATCTCCGCCACAAATAATTGTAATGGTCGAGATTAGTCAACCGGTCCACACGCCATTTTCACAACCGATTCCACTATATTTTAATACGAGTATCTACGATTTTGGTAGCTTGAATTGTATCCAAGTTATCGTTGATAGACCGAACGGTCGAACGACGCGACGCTCGACAGTTTATTGTGTATATTTAAATTAACGACGTCATTTTACGCACCTCGTTAAAGTGGGTTTAGTTTTAGTGCGTTATGAAATGGAGAAATTTAGATAGGGACAAATCGTAGGTGATCTTGTGAGTAAAAGTGTCACACTTGACTGTTGAAAAGTGACATGTTGTAAGCGAGTGTTGTCTGCAAAATGTGTATGATTTTATATTTATTGACAAAAGTGTCGAAACGAAAATGATTTTGTCTTAAGCATGATCTTGATGATGTAATTGTTAATCTTTACTCGCTTTTGTTTTGGTGTTTTTGAAGATCTCAAGTCAATCCGCACAGTGCTTTGGACTGTGACGGATGACGTCGGATGATCTTAGTCGTAAACATTCAAGTTAATAAAACTAATATAACCAAACCTAACCATTTCATAAAACAAAAAGACTCTTTCAAGAATAGTTAAATAATAATACAAAGAAAAAATAACCTAACCTATTAAGGTTAGGTTATTTTTTAACTAACATAACCTAACCTAAACTAATCAAACCTAACCATTTCATAATACAAAAATTCTAGCTTAAACCTAACTTTAATAAAACTAACATAACCTAACTTAAACTAATCAAATCTAACCATTTCATAATACAAAAAGACTCTTAGTGACTAGTGACTAGTTAAATATCAATACAAATCTTTTTTTACATTCAAATGGTATTTTTTGAATTATAAATAAATTTAAGTGTCATAAAAGAGCTCGATTCATATAAAGTCAATCGTTGTTCTTGAATCAATCGTAAGATTTTATCTAGTGAAGTTTTTAATACGATTAATAAAATTCAAGGATCCTTTTCCAACAAGAAAGACGATTTGTTTTTAGTTCAATCTAAAATTTAGCCTCCTTGATCTATTTTTTGAACCCCTAAGTAATCTTTTGATATAAATACTGTCATTATTAGTGCTCAAAGAATCTTATGGTACCAGGCAAACTTTCAAACATTCGGCTAACACTTCTGAATATATTGTAATATAGTTTCAGTCGATTGAAAAAAAGGAAAAAAGTATTTTCGATGCGGGATTTGTGCAGCTCGAGTTAATGATTCTCATGGGCCGGATATTGGACCGGCTTGTTCAGTGTTTGACTTCAACACCAGCGATCGCCAACCAGTAACAGGCGAACATAGATATAGAATATTCTATATCTATGCAGGCGAAACTCTAAATTTAACAATCAACACGGTCAACGCTTCCAATTTGTACGATTTCGTAATTTAACTTGTAAAACGACACTAGGATTTTAACCATACAAAATAAATAATTTGTTCGTGAAAAATTTCAGCCAACTAGCAAATTAACGAAACGTCTATGTAAATTATGTAGAATCGCACGTACAATTAAGAGTTGTTTCTTCGGGAATTTCCGGCTCGTTTAACAACAACGCATTGTTTTTATTTGCCTAATGCGATTCTGGGAGATAGAGGAAGTCGGTTTTGTTCTTTGATCTCAAACGAAGGTGATAATTTGAAACAGGGATGTATTCTCAATTCACATGTGTGATACGAAGTGCAATATAAAATTTATATTTTGCTCTGATTCAACGATTGCAACCCTGCTTTTGTAAATAGTAGAAAACATGAAGCAATTAAGATGCTAATGATCAAATATGAAGAATTCATAACGGACACGTTTATTCTATAGTATTTTTAACAAGAAAGTATGCATTTTGAGTTGGAGTATCTGTTTCTAGTAACTGGGTGTGCTAAACATTCACCTGTCTCATACAGCGATATACCACAGAGTTCACCAGCAGTAACCATAAAATTCTTAGAGATATCGTTATTGGCTGAAAAGTCCTAGAAGGTGACGGAGCGTAAATTAAGTTGTGTTCCTTTCTAAGCTCAATAGTCATTTTTGTGGTTACTGCTGGTGAGCTCTGAGATAAACGGACGTTACAAGCTATTTGATGCCAGTTGAATTTTTGTATTTTTAAAGGTGCCTGTAAACGATCAAAATTTTCACGGCAATGTATTGCTGGCAAGCATTGCCGGTAATATTACTGCAATATGGTGATGTGGGCCGGAAATATAGTCGTGTTTCCCGACACTATTGTTCCACTATTGCTGATATGGCCGTGTGTTGGCGAGTATTGTTGCCATATTGCCGATGATATCGCTCGGTATACGAAAATAAAACTACTTGTCGGCAATCATTGAGCAAACATATTGCGCATGTGATGTTGAAAATGTTGCTGGATGGTTGACGAGCAATATTGCTGAAAAATGTTGCTCGTTTACAGGCCCCTTAAGACACGCCGGAAAAGATAGTCAAACTTAAACGGTACATTATCTTGTTAAAAAGACAGATTACACGCGCATCAAAGATAGCTCAAAAAACGCAATAAATTTCAAACGTATATTTGTACATCGTTTTTTATATACAGTCAAAAGTATGTGAATGATTAATATCCATCAGCAGCCTTGATAATTGTATATTTTAACTGTTTATTATAAACTACACCGATTATTTTGTAAGTTATAGTAAACTGTGAATAATAATTGCTTATAATAAAGCTATAAATATTATTAAATCTTCGAATTTATGCAAAGTGAATTAATTGAAGTGCTGAGAGCCACTTAAATTATTATTAGTATCCTGATATTTATTTTATTTCCTCGAACGTACATGTATGTATGTATGCATTAAAAAATATTCCATTAACACTTGAAGTTCATTATATTTTAACTGTTCCTGTTGGAAAATGGGTCGAATGTGACTTTGACTTTTACGTGAAACTGGATAGTTATTCTGTGGCAAACGGTTACTGTAATGTTTGTTTCTCTAGTTTCAAACTCCATAAAAGAATTAGGTTCCAGAATTATCTTGTTTGACCTATATCTCAATTTTCCTTTAGAAATCCGATTTCAGTATTGATTTCTCGGACGATCTTCTATTATATCATTGATAAACGGTTGCTGATCACTGTTTTCGATAATAACTGGGAAGTTCCACGAGAGAGACATCTGCTCGGGAGAGAGCAGGCCAGCATCTTAAATTATTACACCAATCAAACACCGGAAGGGAGTAATGGATTCACCCTGATTGGGATATTACCCGCATTGGAGCGAAAAAAAAACCAAAAACAAAATAACCCGTACACACACACGAGAAAAATAATAAAAAAAAGGTGAAAATTAATTCTCTTCGGTTGTAGATGGGGACCAGGACCAAAAACCGGTGAGGGGACCCGTCTTTCCAAACAAAAAATCTATCTCTCGAATATTCATCATGGAAAAATTATATTTTTATTATGTTGTACATACAGGCAAACTGCTTATCAACCATCGTATAAAGTATGTACTCGAAATGGCCAAGGAAAGTGTAAAATTTATAGTACCTACATAGATATAGCACATTCAAATTGTTCTTCAGGATCAGCTGGTCAACATTGGTGAGAGAAACATCATTTATTTCATACTTTGCCTAAAACGATTTGGGGATTAAAATGAGGAGTTCACACTTTGCTATTAACATGTAAGAGTTCTTTATATTGCACTATTATTATAAAGCTTTCCTCTATGCTTAAAAAAGAAGGCATACGACCAATTGGATGCTAAATTCAAAAATGCTACGTAAGATCCAGTGCACACAGCACGGAACGATGTATGCTTGGTATAACGAGAAGTGATCGTAAAAGGAATACATGGGTAAGAAGTATGACCAAAGTGGCAGATATATGTAGCAGAACGTGTGAAAAAGTTGAAGTGGACACATAGCGAGAAGAATGGATGGCAGATAGACGCGAAAATACTTTAATGGTATCCGAGAGGATGTGAAAGAAAGCAAGGAAGACCGAGTGAAAGATGGGCTGATGAATTGAGAAGAATGTGTGGAGTCAAGTGGATGCAGATTGCTCAAGACAGACAGGAATGGAAGAGGATTAGAGGTCTTCATTCAGCAGTGTACATATGTATATTAATAAGAGTATTGCCTGTTGACGATCAGTGGATGCTTTTAATATTGACATTTAAATTTCTCATATATTAAACTAAAAATGTAATAGTAGTTTAAATTTTCAATAAAAATAGACTTAATTATTTTATATAAACAGTATTAGGCATAAGCGGCGAAATATACGATTTCTATACAAGATATGTTTAACAATGGTGAAATTGTGAAAACTTCTAATTTTAAATAGTAAAAAACTCGATGTTTATGTGTGTTATGTGTGTACTAGTGTAAGCCCGTTGAATATCAACGGAGTGGTTTCTCATCACCCTTACTTTACCCCAGTGTTTTTGGGTGGTTATTGTATGTACATATGTGTATTTAATAGTTTTTATAGTTGTTGTATAGATGGCGCTTTATAATTAATTATTTAATTATATGTACATACATATATATATAATTGTTATTATAAAGCGCCATCTATACAACAACTATAAAAACTATTATATATTCATATAATTTAGCAAAGTCGCGAACACTTGCGAGGGTGACGTCATAGCGTTATCAGCAGACAGACGGATTTCGGCTATTATATATATAATGGCCGAGTCACGAAGTGCTGCACCTACGCTCCCGCAACGTTTCATGATTTTCGTTCCGTTCACCAGTGAATATGAGGAGACTATAGCTTTGAAAAGTATATTATTACTGTATGTAGTAGCGCAACGGTCTGACTGGTTGGGTAGCTGCGGAACGCTCGTACACTCACGGCACGGGTAGCGCGAAACTACATTTTTGCTACATTTTGAATTACTATATGTATACACTATACATACATAGGTATATGTACATTGACGTAAATGATTGACTAGTATAGCAATAATAATAATTATTAATTTCACAGCAATATATACATACATATGTTTGAATTCGGATGCAGTACATACTTTTTTTGTATATAAAAAGTAATTATCTACATGTGTAACTTAACGGTTGAAGTTTAATCGGTACCGTTTCGTCGTAATCTCTTCTGAAATATCTGAGCTCTGTGAGCGATTGTTTCATCTTTTTCCATACTACGTGTTACGTGTTTGAAAATGTATTTTTATTTTTATTTTTTTCAGTTTTAGTGCCCGCTCTAATTTAATGATTCCTCTGTTTAATTATCGGCTTCGTATGACCGTGAGAAGCTCTCGAACAGTTAATTGGCCACTGTGTACCGAAAGGAAGTGTTTTGTTCAGACACTATATCGGATAAAAATTCTAAACGAACGCATTCGCCACTGTGTGTGTGTAATAAAATGCAAATGTGATTTTTATTATATTGTATTGGGTTGCAGTTATATTTTATAGCGAAGCAAGTTCAAGTGCAAATTTCTGCCTTGCATTCTGCATCGAATTACTTTGCTAAGTTTAAATTTCATCGGATTTGTTGGTGTTGTTTTTCAGCTCCTTGAGAAAACATTTCATTATAATAGTTTTCGTTAAAATATTAGGAAAATAATGTGATTTGAACTTGGTAGAATTTTCCATTGGTTTCTTGTTTGCTACTGAAAGGTAAATGCGATTGATGAATCTGTCACCTTTTGAACTTTTGCTGTAAATCAGAAGATTTTCACGACCTTCGAAATTTTACCTGAAGCCATATATCGAGTTTAAATTAAAATTTTAACCAATAGCTTTCAGGTAACAACCAAAACCAGTCTAAATTGAATCATGAAGGGAAATTTTCTTCTAATGAGAAAATCTGATTAATGAACGTGTCACTTTTAAATGTTTTCTGTAAATCTAAAAAGATTTTGATAATCTTCGTAATTTTACCAAAAGTCATATTTTGAGTTAAAATTAAAACTTTAAGCCATCAACAAAAACCAGCCTAGTGTTGAGAAAAATCAAGAATTTCAACAGCATTTTTCAAATACATACAGCATCGGTATAGTGTAATTTTTTTAGCACACGCTTTTAGAAGAATTACATACACTTTATCATCGTCATTTTCAGCCGTTCACCATCCACTGTTGGATGAAGGCCTCTCCAATCCTCATCCATTCCTGTCTGTCTTGAGCAATCTGCATCCACTCGACTCCACACATTCTTCTCAATTCACCAGCCCATCTTTCACTCGGTCTTCCTTGCTTTCTTTCACATCCTCTCGGATACCATTCAAGTATTTCCGCATATATCTACCATCCATTCTTCTCGCTATGTGTCCACTTTTTCACACGTTCCGCTATATCTGTCATACTTCTTACCCATGTATTCCTCTTATGCCGGCGCCAGACATATGTAGGTTCAAAGAAGTGATCACTTCTTTGAAGACTTTGCTCACACATTTGTTCACATATTGTTGTATCTGCCAGATATGAGGCTTTGCGCAGTGTGGCAGCCACACAAACATTTGAACTTTTATCCGTTTGATGTGCGCTAAAAAACCGACACGGAATGGCAAAGCGCACTTAAGTGATCAAATATGTGACAATAGTATCAAATGGCCGTGCCACACATGTGAACACTTATTTGATCACATCTTTGAACACATGTCTGGCGCGGGCATTACGATATACCAAGCATACATCTTTCCATGCTTCTCTGTGTGCACTGGATCTTACGTAGCATTCTTGAATTTAGCATCCAAGTTTCACATCAATACGTAATAACTGGCAGTACGCATTGGTCGTATGCCTTCTTTTTTAAGCATTGCGGAATGTTGGATTTAAAAACTACGTTCATTCTTCCAAAAGCACTCCATCCTAGTTTTATTGTTTCTTCTTTACATCCTGGTCATATTCACCAATTGTCCTAGGTCACATACACTTACACATCTCAAACCTACTATGTATATACAAAGTGTTGAAATTCGCCACTCGCAGTTAGTTTATTGAAAACGCTTTGATAAGATCTTCATTCGTTTGTATAATTTATTGTGATATATAAATTAATTTGTAGCCAGCAAGCAATGGTGTTTCCAACTCTCTCTCCCCTTATACGACTCTATTATTCTAGTGGAATTCTTCACGCTATCCTTATCGACGTTGATTGTGACGTTGGGGCAACAAAGTCTACTCACTGATGTGTCGATATTAATTGTGAACGCGACCGACTATAACGGACACATAGTTAGGCCAATTGAGCATTATTAAATTGTAAAACGCCCACCGGCTACGAAGGAACAAACGACCGAGTGACTACAGGGTGGGGTACGCGTTCTTCATTCGGTTACAAAACTTCACTCAGAGTCAGACCGATTGACCATCTGCCGACTATAATGTTGGTTCGAAAGCAGAACTACCCAATCCAAGAGTTCCCGAGCCTTTAGAAGACCTGGGGGCTTCTGTGGTTCAAGTCGAATGTTCGTCTGGGTGCTGCCGGGCTTCGCGAGATACCAATCGTGGGCGTTGCGTGTGCCGAAGATGATGATGATGATGATGATGACCCAGTAACACAGGCAATGCCAACGAACGGGGCCTGGCGACCTTCAGGCTTCGCATAACACGTGAACATGCTATGCAGAAAAAAATGTATCTGAAAATATTATGTGTATGTGCTCAAGCAAGTCTATTTTGTTGTCTCTGAAGTGTGTTGGGTCATAAGACGGTTGTTCCCACGACTAACTGCTGGCTAAATACGACAATTAAATACTGGTATTTTAGGGAAGTTCCACCGTCATACATGTAGCATTTTATATTATAACTAGCTGACCCAGCATGATCCCGTTCCCGTTCCCGTTCCTAGTGCGTTTTCTGACGCGTGAGCAGGCCGTTCCCGATCCGTTCCCGTTCCCGTTCCTAGTACGTTATCTGACGCGTGAGCAGGCTCGTTCCCGTTCCTGTTCCCGTTTTTTCCCGATTTTTTTTCACAGGAATCATCCCCGGCATGATCACAATAAGTCCTGAAAGTTTCATCGCGATCGGTTGAGTGGTTTAGGAGCTTAAAAGAGACAAACAAACAGACAGACAAACAGAGACAAACAGATAGACAAACAGACAGACAAACAGACAGACAAACAGACAGACAAACAGACAGACAAACAGACAGACAAACAGACAGACAAACAGACAGACAAACAGACAGACAAACAGACAGACAAACAGACAGACAAACAGACAGACAAACAGACAGAAAGACAAACAGACAGACAAACAGACAAACAGACAGACAAACAGACAGACAAACAGACAGACATTGATTTATATATATATATATATAGACAAGTATTTGAAAATGGCTCTGCAGTAATTGTAAACAGACTGTCACAAAAGGTTGTTTTGAAGGCATGAAATTTATGGAAATTAAATCGTCACTGACGCAACTGAACAAGTTACGTATGTATTTTACTACCAATTTACTACCAATTTCAATCACAAATATCTTCCAAATTACAAAACTTAGCACATTGTAATAAAAGCACTTGAATACAGAATCCTCTTGGAATAGTTAAAATAAACCAAAAAAAGCTAATTAAGCACAAACAGATAATTAAAGGTAAAATTACAAAATAAACTTAATTATCTAATAGCACTTATACATACTATGTACAGTAGTGGAGTAGTACTGTTTTAAGGCTGCCAGGAATCTATCAATTTACTTCTCCTAGATATACTTAATTTTAAATTGTTAACTCATTATTGTACCCCTAATAATATGACTATGTATATTATGTCCCCTTATTAAATACTTATTGAAATATCTCGGTGATACATTCTTATTTAATTTAAAAAAATATATATACTAACATGTGTATGTATGTATATCTTACACTAGTCAATCTATTGACATTTAAACTACTCCGCATAGCTCTATTTTGCAGTTTTTAAAAACATATCTTTAATTAATTAGTAAATATACTACATTTAAAAATGAAAATGAGGACGAACAATTGCATTATATGTAGTAAAATTTTCTAGATAGTATATTTCTTAATCTACACAATAATCCTACTATCATGTGTGTATATTTATACTTAAATTAGCATTATTGAAATAAATAAATTCAGTATTTCACACACGCAACTTTCAGAAACAAATTTTAAAAAGAACGATATTACTTTCAGTAAGACTAATCTAAAAAAAAAAAAAAAAAAAAAAAAACAGTTAGTAATCATACGAAAATAGAACACTCTAGTAATAATTTATTAAAACAACAATTTTAACGGAAGACAAAAATGTCCGTTTTACGTAAAAACGCCTACTGTATATTGGATTTAAGTTTAACATATTGTTCTCTGTTTAAAATGAATGTCTGGAGCTCTCTAGTCAGATATTTTATCATTAAATTTATGCTGGTTTGCGGCTTTTAAATATTTTTAATTTATCTTCCGATGAAATCCACCGTATGGCTATTTTTTATAAATAAACGTGTGATGCAACGTTCGCGGCCGAACAAACAGGAAACGGATATCACGTGAGGTTGGTTTTGGCGGGCGAGCTAAACGCACTTCCTCGCCACTTTTCCGCTGATTATTATTTACACACACACACACATTCCGGTCTTATCGGCGCCAAAACCAAACCGCCAGATAACGAGCCGAAAGCCGCAGTTTGATCTGACCCTTTCCCAGTTCAAAGTGCAACCATAGCGGACGTCAAACGCGAAGACCGCGTCGGGGAGCTTGGAGGGACACGTGTACTTATGGTGCGTACACACCGACGAACCGAACAGCGACCAGAACATCTATTTATGTCTCACAAATATGATGATGTAGAAACGAGACGATATAATACCAAAAATAACGCAGAGGAGGTTTGCGAGGTTACGTGTAGAATGACAGATGACTGTTGTGTATCATTTTGGGCGGGCGATAGCAGCGCCACTCGCCACTGCTATCATACCAGTGGTCGTATTTCGAAATGTTTTCCGAGGGGAGGGACAAAGCAATACGTCTGAGCGAGAGGCAAATTTATGCTCACCAACAGTAGTTATGGTTTCTCCAAATGCGAACAGCGAACGACGAAGGGCGAAGGTGAATTGTTATTGTGTGGACGGCTCCACACAACCCTTCGTTGTTCGCTGTTCGGTGTGTACGCAGCATTAGCGGCCGTATGCACACACGAGGCTCGTGTACGAACACTGACACTAAATACTATGCTAAGCTCGTCGTGACGCTCCAACAAAGACGCAGCCTTAAACAACCCAAGACCAAGAGTATCAACAACGCCTAAAAAGCGTAATGATTTAATGAAAAGTTCGATTCCCGATTGGATGTTTTGCTATAGCTGTTGTTTTTGGTGTGATTTATGAAAATTTTTCAATTTATCTGATAAAGTTGTTCTGATGGTTGCGTACAAAATTGGAACCACCTAATATTTTTACCTTCTACAATTTCACCATCTTTTCCTCTTTTTTTTTTTCCCCGAGAAGGCAATGGAAAACCACATTTTTGCCATGATACTTCAGTGACGGATTGTAAAAATATTTATCAAATAGTAAAGAGGCAACGCAATCATCATCATCATCATTTTGAGTCGTTCACCATTCACTGCTGGATGAAGACATCTCCAATCCTTTTTCATTCATGTCTGCTTGAGCAATCTGCATTCACTTGACTACAAATATTCTTCTCAATTCATCAGCCCATCGTCCACTCGGTCTACCTTGCTTTCTTTCACATCCTCGCGGATACCATTCCAGTATTTCCCGCGTCCATCTGCAATCCATTCTTCAACTTTGGTCATACTTCTTACCCATGTATTCCTCTTGCGATCTCTTCTCATCAAACCGAGCATACATCTTTCCGTGCTTCTCTGTGTGCACAGGATCTTGCATAACATTATTGAATTTAGCATCCACGTTTTACATCTATACGTCATAACTGGCAGTACGCATTGGTCGTATGCATTATTTTGTGTCGCATGTGTCCAGCCCATTGCCACTTCAATCTGCATCCAGTTAACACCACACATTCTTCTCAATTCATCAGACCATCGTCCACTCGATCCACTTTGCCTTTTTTCAGATCCTCTCGGATACCATTCCAATATTTCTCGCGTCCATCAAATTTTCAGCCGTTCAACATCCACTGCCGGATGAATACCTCTATAATCCTCTTCCATTCCTGTCTGTCTTGAGCAATCTGCATCCACTCGACTCCACACATTATTCTCAATTCATCAGCCCACCGTCTACTCGGTCTACCTGAAGTAACTAGGAAAAGATACTCTCCAGGAGTGAATTCATTGTTTGATGAAGGAGAAAGGGGAGTAAGGAACGTAGTATGATTCGGTAGATCATCATCATCATTTTCAATCATTCAGCATCCACTGCTGGATGAAGACCTCTACAATCCGCTTCCATTCCTGTCTGTTTGGAGCAATCTGCATCCACTTGACTTCTTAATTCATCTACAAGGTCTACCTTGCTTTCTATCACATCCTCTCGGTTACCATTCAAGTATTTTCGCCTCCATCTACCATCCATTCTTCTCGCTATGTGTCCACTTCAACCTTTTCACACGTTCCACTATATATGCCACCTTGGTCATGCTTCTTACCCATGTATTCCTCTTATTATCTCGTCTCGTTATATCGAGCATACATCTTCCCATGCTTCTCTGTGTGCACTGGATCTTGCGTAACATCCGTGAATTTAGTACACTAATTAACTAATAAGTTATTGAAATATGTATGTACGATACGAAATTTGCACTAACCTAACAATTTTAGTCTTTCCGTATTTAATTTATTTGTATTGCAACGAAAAACTAATGGAAAGTAACATTTTCATGGTACTTCATTATGATTGACTGTTTAGATAGAAATGTTTTTGTCAAAAAGTGAAGAAACAACGCTAGAAAGCAAATTTAATTAAACAAATAGCGTCTTCCAAATTCGAAGCACTGCGTTTGACGTCCACTATACTATGTATACCACTACAGTTCATTTCGTCTTGTAATACTATTTGTAAAAGCCGGTAATTATTCGCCAGGGTAAAAATATATAGGCGCTTGGCCGCCACTTGTTACGCGTCGCCCCCAGGCGATGTCTAATTAACTCGCCAGGTATGCACGGCCCTGGCTATCGTATACGCAACCAAATTATCAATGAATCGTACGAACGGCTCTCAAACTGTGCGATCTGTAATTAATTAAAATTTTAAAATTTAATTCAAACTTTTTCCTCATACATACAATACGAGGATTCTTCATACAATAAGCACCATCCATGAATTTTCATCGATTGGTGTACTTGGTAGCTTGACTATAAGGTCAGAGGTTAGAGTAGTATCTTGAGCGATGTTCTGGGGCTCGTTTTATACCCCAAATATCGTCATTGGCAAGATCCGGATATTACTAAATCCCGATTGACTGTCTCTAGTTAGAATTTGCCAATCTATCTAGCTTAGTTTTGAGATGATATCTAAAAAATCGGTTACTGTAAATAATTACATTCATAAGATTATTTATACTTGGGGCAATTGGTGAATATGTAAAAAAAAAAAAAAAATTAAGATGGAGCGCTTTTGGAAGAATGAACATAGTTTTTAAATCCAACATTCCGCTATGCTTCAAAAAGAAGGCATACGACCTATGCGTACTGCCAGTTATGACAGTTATGAAACCTGGATGCTACACGATATCCAGTGCACGCAGAGAAACATGGAAAGATGTACCTATGCTTGGGATAACGAGAAGAGATAGTAAGAGGAATACATGGGTAAGAAGCATGATCAAAGTGGCAGACATAGCGGAACGTGTGTAAAGTTGAAGTGGACACAGCGAGAAGAATGGATGGCAGAAGCATGAGAAAGCTATTGTAGATAATTTGATTTATATTGTATATATAGTTGATAGTTATTTATACCTAGGACAATTGATGAATTTGACTGGACGTAAAGAAGAATAAATAAAACGAAGAATGAAACCAAGACACTCGCTATGCTTAAAAACGTAGACATACGACCAATGCGTACTACCAGTTATGACGTATGGATGTGAAACCTGGATGCTACACGATATCCAGTGTGCACAGAGAAACATGGAAAGATGTACATATGCTTGGGATAATGAGAAGAACTAGTAAGATAAATAAAAGTCGCAGTAGGTTGGACATATAGCGAGAATAATGCATGGCAGATGGACGCGTGAAATAGTTGAATGTTGAATATGGAGTCAAGTGAATGCAGATTGTTCAAGACAGACAGGAATGGGAGAGGATTGGAGAGGCTTTCATCCAGCAGTGGATGGTGGATGATGATGATGATAGAAATACACTCTAAGTTATCAGTTTCGCTGAAAATGAAACCGTAAAAATTGCATCCAAGCTTACAAAGATGTCCCAACGAATTGTGGAGTCAAGCGAATGCAGATTGCTCAAGACAGACAGGAATGGAAGATGAACACTTCATCCAGCAGTGGTGAACATGATGATGATGACGATGACCTGCACTAAATCATACTACGTTCATTATCAGTCTTACTCTCCCCCATAAAACAACAACAAATAACAACAAATAGTTACTTCACTATGACAGACGGGAAAAATTTTGTCCAATAGTAAAGAGGCAACGCTTGATATCTCAAGTCTCGAGTACACCACCTTCAAAACAAGTTGTACGGTGAATATTGGTAATTTTATACAGGTCAAAAACTCAGTAGATCATCTCGATCAGTTTTGGGGTATCTCAGGCCCCCGTGTCGATCATAAACGTGTGTTTTTTGTGGGTGTGTTTCTGTATGCGTGTGCGCATGTGGGCGAGAGAGCGCCAGATATAGATTCGGGCTGATAACTAGCAAGTCAAGGGGCCACGCCAGAGGATGTGACGTCACATCACACACGCAGACATGCACAGCACTGTGAAAATATAGTGGTCTGAAGAAAATGGACTAATTTTTTTCCAAACAGTGATGGAATCGTTCAATTTGTCGGAGTAGTTGATTTGGCCGCTGTTGAACGGTGCTATCCAGAAACACGACAACCGCTATTCAATGTTCATTCTCATTGTAATCATAGAGTCAAATGTCAAAAGCGCCTTGGTTTGGATTCTGCTTCATGCTAAAAATTGGTAGAAATGTTTTGTACATACAAAATCTATAAAAAGTCCATTACAATTTATCACGCTGTTCTAATAATTTTGTTTATTTTTTTTGTATTAGCTATAAACAGTGCTCGAAATGGAAATTTTCACGAATGGGAGCGCTCGATAGTTTCAAAAAAATATCAAACGACCTTTTTTTTTAATATATGTATGTAGATACCTATATATATGTATATATTTATCGAAATGCAAAATCTTACTGAGATTTATACCGTTTAATGTCTGTAAGTCAACTTCAACAGGTAGATCTGAAAATGGTCTCTGATTTTTTACATTCATAAATGTCATAAATGTAAAAAAAATTCACCTTCTAACATTTTTTCGGCAATAATTATTGAAAGAGCACAGAAATTTTGGTTTTTTACGAAAGGGGGCGCTAAATTTACAGATTTCACGAAAGGGTACGCTACGTTTTCAAACTTCACGAAAGGGAACGCCCGCTCCCTGCCGCTCCCGCTGAATTCGAGCACTGGCTATAAAGTATAATGTATGTAACAAATTTTAGCCCACTGAACTCGAATATGATGATAAAAACATTCTTGCAGTGCGTTCTGCCAGTTATGACGTATGGATGTGGAACGTGTTAATGTTACGTAAGATTTAGTGAACACAGATAAGCATGTACGTTTGGTGCAACAAGAAGAGATCGTAAGAGGAATACATGGATAAGAAGTATGACCAAAGTGGCAGATATAGCGAGAAGAATGGACGCGAAAAATACTGGAATGGTATCCGAGAGGGTGTTAAAGAAAGCAAGGTAGACCGAATGGACGATGGGCTGACGAATTGAGAAGAATGTGTGGAGTCAAGTGGATGCAGATTGTTCAAGCCAGACAGGAATGGAAGAGGATTGGAAAGGCGAACGTCTGAAAATGACGATGAGTTAAGGATGATAATATAAGTGAATATAGAAAAATAAAATATAAACTCACAAGTGTCAAAGCTATAGTTGTTTAAAAATTGTATATGTACATGTGTACTTTTACATAACTTTGGCGTAAAATACTTGTTCTATCACAAAATTTACAGCTAGTAATTTTAGTAATTCATGCCTTTCAGGTTCAAGTATGTTTTTTTTAGCCATGTGTGTTAAAAAGGGTTTAAAGATCACGTCTTTCATAAAAAAGGAGGACGCTATTGGTGTCACTCGAATTTGTTTCCCTTTTAACGCATACGCGATGCTTAAACTCAAACTGCACATTAAAAAAAACAGACTACATACATATTATGTATATCGCGATCTGTTTCGTATCTCGACACATTCACTGATATAAAAAAAAACAAAGCATTATATATGTATGTACGTAGAACAGGTCTAAAAATGTACCTTGACAAATTAAAACCATAAAGTTTTTGTCGATCAACGCTATTAAA
Organism: Parapsyche elsis; assembly: GCA_022651745.1. Lineage (NCBI taxonomy): Eukaryota > Metazoa > Arthropoda > Insecta > Trichoptera > Hydropsychidae > Parapsyche > Parapsyche elsis. Next base: position 367,512 of record JAGVSN010000017.1, read on the forward strand.
CATGCCACCAGTCATTGTATAAAGTTTGAATGAAAAAATCATGTCGTTGTTATTAAGAAGCCGATCATCAGCGTATATTATTATAATACTGGTACAATTCAAAACAGGTATATTTTGTCAGTGCGCGGAAATCGGTCATAACGAGATCACGAATGCGATTCAAAAAATTAATTCATACTAAAGGAAATAAAAAAAAAAAAAAAAATACAAAAGCAACCATCTACGCTCTCGTTTTTTTTACTCGCTGCTAGTATAATTGCTTTAAATGTCGCTATAAGCTAGAAATTATTGTTACTACTACTCGAACGAAACGGTTAACGGAAGTCTCACTTTAGAACGCGAGGGGAAGGGAAAGTGGAAGTGGGGGGGGGAGAAATAATGAGCGCTTACGTAAAAAGCTCAACTCGTATAAAAACACCATGTACAATTTTAAATTGATCGAATCAACATCATTCCGAGAACAAGGCCTTAACGATTTGTACAATCGTATTTTTAAGGAGGAAAACATAGAACAGAAGATGTATCACTTCTGTTTTTGACCTCATAGCGTGACGTCACGCGTCCTGTAGTTAGGCCCGTTCTTTCAACGGTGGTGTTTCAAGTTAAAGGACCTCACAAATCGGAGCAGATAAATACATAGGCTCGGTTTTGTGTATGTGGTAGGGGTTGTAACATAAAGGCCCTCTCACAAACCTGAGCGATATAGCTGCGTCAAGTTTTCGTCCTCTATCGTCATTGATTCGTACCAATGTGAATTAAGACCATCACTAACCCGAGCGAATAATTTGACGCTTGGCGTCTGCAACTGACGCCCTCTATCGTCGTTGATTCGCAACAATGCGAATTAAAGCCCTCCCTAATCCGAGCGAATACTTTGACGCTTGGCGTCTGCGACTGACGCCCTCTATCGTCGTTGATTCGCACCGATGTGAATTAAGACCATCACTAACCCGAGCGAATAATTTGACGCTTGGCGTCTGCGACTGACGCCCTCTATCGTCATTGATTCGCACTAATGTGAATTAAGACCATCACTAACCCGAGCGAATAATTTGACGCTTGGTGTCTGTGCGACTAACGCGCTTTATCGTCGTTGATTCGCACCAATGCGAATTATATCGGTGCGAATGGGACGACAATAAGGGCGTCTGTCGCAGACGTCAAGCGTTAAATTATTCGCTTGGATTAGTGAGGGCCTTTATATCGTTGCGAATGAGACAACGATAGGGGCGTAAGTTTGACGCAGCGAAACCGCTAAGGTGTGTGAGCGCCTTAATTCCGTTTAGTATGGATTTTGGCGACGGGAAAATGGCATAGTTCGAATTGTCTAAATTTCATATCGTTTTGCACAATCAAAGCCTTAACACTGTACAGAACCAAGCCTTACAATAAGATGCGTGTAGACATTCAAAGTTAAATGTACGCAAACTAAAACTATATATGTACATTGGTGCTAATGTGGTCACTAGTCACTGCCGGTTGACAGTGTCATTATTATGGCGTATTTACACAAATCTTATATGTATGTGACGTGAGCGCTTCACGCTACCTGTGCTGTGAGTGTATGTGAACGTGCCGTGAGTGTATGCGAGCGTTCCGCGGCTACCCAGCCAGTTGCGCTACTATTTAGAGCAACGGGCAACACTTTTGTCTTATCATTATTGTTATGACGTCACACATTGTGTTACCAAACCTATTCTTACACAAGGACGCGAAAAAAAGTGAATTTGATAATACATAATCAAAATAAGAATACTACGACGATGATTATTTACTTTTAAAAAAGTTTGTGGTCTTTTTCAAAAGAATTTTTAAAAGAAAATTCAAAAAGCAATTTCTCTCAGAATCACAACATTACAATATTGTGACGATACTATGTACATATTTAAGAGGCCGAAAAAAAGCAAAAAATCGTTCAAGAGTAAACTGCCACTTCCGGTAGTCAGATGTTGACCAAAATCACAGTATCTCTTACGGCTAACGTGAAAACTTAGATATGAAATTTCGACTTGATCGCCGGAGCAGTTTCGGAAATATTCTGTGGTAACAGAATTTTTGAATTTTCTACAAGAAAAAAAACCCTACTTCCGGTTGACTGATGTTGACCAAATTCCTTATGTCTCTTACACCTTACATGAAAATAATAGATATGAAATTTCAGCTTGATAGACTAAATGGTTTCGGAGAAAACACAGACACACACACACATAAGTACACAGTCATACAGACATTTTCCAGAAATCATCAAAACGTGATCAGGGGGATGATACTTGATACAAATCAGTCAAAATCTCGAGGTCGAATTTTCGCACGATCACAATACTTTATCCGATTAGGATACAGTAATAATATTGGCTTCGAGAGATTTTTGACGAAATTTCGAATTTGAATCCGCCATTAGAGATTCGAGCTCGAGATTCCCGAATGCCGGATTCAATCAGTTCAAATCTCGAGTGCGAACTTCGACCTCAGTTTAGGTCAACCCTTCGAGTGCTTTTTTTTTTTTTTTTTTTTTTAAAGTCAAACTGATCTTAGGAGGTTCGCACTTGAGACGTCGACTTTTGGAGGCTTGGCCGCATCGATGAGACGCGATGCGGCAGCCGCATGACGTTTTTCGTGACGGCGGCGCGCATCCGATCGCGTCCTGTGCCAACTTCGCCAAATGTGTACCGACTAGACGCATTTCCAAAATTAAAGAGACGCTTTCGACTGACAGCTTCCGGACGTCGAATTTTCGAATTTGCACAGATGGCGCCACTTGCGCTCCGACGCCGTGACGTCATTCGAATCCGCGAATCCCGGGAAGCGAGCGAGATTCATCCGACGCGCTATCGACGACATTGAAAAATGAAAATAAAACGTGCGACTGTGCGTAATGCGAGCGAGCGAATCGCGAGTGTGCGTGCTCGTTTATGTTCGGATCAAGTTTTGCGATAAAAGTGTTTTTGAATGAACTGCGGAAAAAACATGAAATTCAATAGCGAGTATCGCGCGGCCTTTACTACGTACGCGCGGCGATAAGGTGAATGCTCCCGAACTAAAGCCGGTGTTACACGTTCGCAAAATACGCGTTTTTATTCATGTTTATCGAATGCGTTTTAGACACGGTGACGCGCTAATGTGCTGTAATATATCGTATCGGTTGTGCAATCAATATTTACAGGGTGGTCATTAAAAAACGGAGGCCGTTTACAAACATGTACAGCTCCGAAACTAGTATGTAACGCCTACGGTGATGAAACATTTTCATATCGTCTTCTTTCCAATGAAATGGCGAGTTTTAGCAAACGGATAATTATTAAGGCCAAAATTAGCGGTTGGAAAAAATATGTTTATTGATATACTTTCTCCAGACTTGCTTCCCCCGTATTGTTTGATTTTTTTATTGGGCAAACGCGAGTATTGAGAGTTGACTCTGTGAGAGACCTAGGTGTCTTATTAGATAGTAAATTATCTTTTAATTCCCACATTGATGCGGCTGTCAATAAGGCTTATAGGAATTTGGGATTCATAATGAGAGTATCCAAACCCTTTAAGTCCTTTGATACGGTGTCTTTACTATATAATGTATTTGTGAGAAGTCACCTGGAATTTGCTAGTACTATATGGAACCCGTTTTACCAAGATTCTATTAATAAATTGAAAAAAATTAATAAGAAGTTCCATACGTACTCCATTTCCAGGTTTTGTCTTTCTTCTGCAAATTCCCGTGATTACATCTCCCTGCAAACCAGAAGGACGGTCTCGGATCTCTGCTTTGTATTTAAACTTTTAAATAATTTATTAGATAGCCCTTACCTACTAAGTAGGATCCTTCTACATTGTCCCCCTAGGCGTGTCAGAAATCCTCCATTGTTTCATTTGAATCTTTGTTCCACAAATTATTCACTAAACTCCTTCATTTATAGATCCTGCTCGTCATTTAACGAAATCCCGGCACATATTGATCCTTTTCTCTATTCTTTGCCCTCCTTTAAATTATCTTTCTTAAGTTCCATTGCAGTCCTAACTCCTAAGTTCTTTTCTTATTTTGATCTGTTGTTCGTTTGCAACTATTTTGGCTGTAGTGTATTGTGTGATATTAATATTATTTTGTATTTATATTTTATTGTACATATACTATAAGCTGTTTGTTGCATGATTAATTAAATAAATAAATAAATATATTGTTGAGAAGAAGTGAAACGAAGGAGGAAACTAGGATGGAGTGCAGATGGATGCGAGAAATACTGTAATGAATTGAATTAAAAACAATTTAATTCAAGAACAGTTTATTAATTTAATAAATGATGGGGGTGCAAAACATGTTTTCCGTTAAATGTGTTGTAGTGATTTTTGGATTGAAATGGCACAGTCCTATCCCGATGTTGCAAATATGGCTCTAAGAGTGCTGATTCCATTCGCAACCACCAGCTATGAGTATGAGACGGCTTTTTCCACACTACTTACTCTCAAAACAAAATTTCGAAACAGATTAGACGCGACAAATGACATGAGAGTTGCACTGGCCAAAACAAAGTCAAACATAGAAGAACTGGTTCAGGCAAAGCCATACATAGATGTAGAATAGCATTGATTGCAGTGCTCGAATTCAGCGGGAGCGGCAGGGAGCGGGCGTTCCCTTTCGTGAAATTTGAAAACGTAGCGTACCCTTTCGTAAAAAACCAAAATTTCCGTGCTCTTTCAATAATTATTGCCGAAAAAATGTTTGAAGGTGAATTTTTTTTACATTTATGACTCCTAAATCACAACCTTTGACTGGAATTCCGACAAAGGCATCTTATCTGTAGCCAAAAGCCATTTAAAATATTATTATGTTTTGAAAAAGCTGGATGCACGTGTGTTACTTGAAGATAACATTTAGAATTCAATGGTTTTGAGATTCTATTTATTTTGGTCGGTTATGCGCAAAAAGTTTTATTGCTTTATTGGTCGGCACTGTCTGTCACACTATGGTCGAACTGCAACGGGCCTTTCTCGATAATTTACGATATCTTTCTTTGAATTGTCGGCTTTCTTATTTTAACAAAATTTCTAAAGCAGCTGTACCGCTACCATTATACTAATTAATAAATTTCTGACGCCCATATAAAATCGTTGAATATAATAAAATCGGCCAATAATAATGAAATCGATAAATTTGTACAAAACAGTCAGAATGCTCATATTTTAACAACTTTTTCAGAACAGTGTATATAATGTAAAAAATCAGAGACCATTTTCAGATGTACCTGTTGAAGTTGACTTACAGATATTAAACGATATTAATCTTGATAAGATTTTGCATTTCGATGAATATATACATATGTATAGGTATCTACATACATATAGTTAAAAAAAAATTTTTGAAAATTGTTGAGCGCGCCCATTAGTGAAAATTTTCATTTCGAGCACTGATTGATTGGCCTTAGCGCCCGCATTTTGCTTAATTTTTTTTTTTGGGACTTCTTTTTTGTGAGAATTCCCAGCACTTTAGACCCCCCGCACACCCCCGTTGCTTCTGACGCTTTCTCCAGGCAAATTTGTTTGGAATGGCCTATCTATGGTATTTTATATCTATGGGCAAAGCAGATGCATCCATCCCATTAAAATTTTAACTTAAATTTAATGACTACCTAATATTTTCTGAATAAATAATTGTTTGTCAAAAAGTGTTTTATTCACAGCAGTCTATGTATGTATATGCAGTGCCGCGCCGTGGGTGTGTGGCACCCTTTTCATGAAATAATATTAATTTTTTAATTTTTAATAAAAGGGTGCCATTGAACAATTTTTAAAGGGACCGCCACGCAAGAAATTCTAAAGAAGAGAACCGTTGTGTTACACTGTCCACACACGAATAACAAAACCAGCAACTATCAACAAGGAACAGGTAGCTTCACACTTTCTTGTTTTTGAAAAACAGACTACATACATATGTATATATATATATGTATGTATGAAAGCAGTACTTGGCTTGGCATCCATTGGAGTTCCCTACATTTTTTTCTTTCGATTTTGCTCTTGGTTCACTTTTTACTCGTACGTGGGAGAGTCCAGCTAGTCGTCCAGGTGTGTAGTCTCGCCCGTTTGCAAATAGTCTCGCAATAGGTACCGATCGGTAGCGTGAGTCAACCAAACGAGCGATCGTTTCCTGAGAATTCGTTGCAGTTTTGATGCAACGGAGACCCTCCCTCCCACCCATCCAACCATCCAACCATCTAACCATCTAACCATCCAACCATCCAACCACCCAACCACCCCCCCTCTGAATCGTGCTTCCGACGGCAGGCGTTCGTCTAAAATTATCCGAATTTAAACGGAGCGTCGGGCGTCGGGACGCCGCCAGCCGGTCACGCTCTGAATCGGAACGACGCTTACATAATAATTCGACACGAGGAAAATTTGTGGAAAATTCAAACAATGTAAAGGAAAGTTGTACGGGCGACCCCTCCGTCACCCAGTTACAAAACATTCTCCCGTCCGAGCGGTTAATTGGTATATTTTACACAGGGATAGTTTACTCGCTACAATCTCGCTGGTTTGCCGGTCTGTGCTGGTCGTGTGATACGCGAAGTTAGTAAACTAGCTTGCTTTTTCGGCCGCGCGAGTGAAGTTCGAATGTTTGAACTTCACTCGCACTAGCTGGCGCGTGTGACGTCACTTCATCGACACTTTGAGGTTAAGCGTTTCAATATATACGTACATACAGTACACTTCAATGGACATGATACATTTACGATATTGAAAATTGAGCGGGAATTTTGACGGTGGGGGCAAAACAAGTTGATGAGAGCGCCTCTAGCGGCAGCGAGTGGCGACACTAGCGAGTAAACATGTAAAGCGGGTATTTTGTATTTTCGTATATCGAGCGATATCATCGGCAACAATACTCGCCAACACACGGCCATACCAGCAATAGTGTCGGGAAACACGATTATATTTCCGGCCCACATATGCAATGCTTGCCGGCAATACATTGCCTAGAAAATGTTGATCGTTTACACTGTTTACAGGCACCTTTAGGTTAATAACAATGAGGGTTTGCTAAAAAAAGAAGGCATATGACCAATTATGACGTATGGATTTGAAACAATGCTACGTAGATCCGGTGCACACATGGAAGCATGTAAATATGTATGCTCGGTATAACAAGAAGAGATCGTAAAAGAAATACATGGGTGAGAAGTATGACCAAAGTGACAGATGTAGCAGAACGTGAAAAAAAGTTGGACACATAGACATAGATGGACGCAAGAAGTACTGGAATGGTATCCGAGAGGATGTGAAAGAAAGCAAGGTAGACCGAGTGGAAGATGGGCTGATGAATTGAGAAGAATGTGTGGTGTGAAGTGGATGCAGATTGCTTAAGACACACAGGAGTGGAAGAGGATTGGAGAGGCCTTCGTCCAGCAGTGGATGGTGAACGGCTGAAAATGATAATGATGATAATAACATCGATCTATTTAATTATACAAAAGTTGAACATTCTATTCAATTTATTAATAGTATAACGAACAGAGTCATTTCAAATACGGTGATACATTTTGGCTCACTTTCATTCAATCGTAAAAATTTGTGGCACCTATGCAGTTTCTTCTTACCGCGTGTGTTAAAAAGGAGTAAAATTTCAACTCGCACATAAATAGAAAGACACTTTTTCTCCCCAGGTTATAAGAAACAGACACTAAAGCGTATATTACACAGGGGATAGTTTACTCGCTACTATCTCGCTAGTTTACTAGCTGACACGTAGAGCTAGTAGCTAGTAATCCTGTTAAACGTGTTTAATGTACACGCCAGTGGCACCACTCGCTGCCGCTAGTGGCGCTGTCGTCAACTTGTTTTACAATTTTTGTGCACAGTCTACAGTACTCGTTTTACTTCCTTTTTTTAAAATAAATATGCGTTTTTTAATAATACAATTTTGACTAAACATTAATATATTATGTGCGTTGGGAGCTGAAAATGAACTGCTAAACCTCAAACTGTCAAAATTAAGTGACGTCACACTAGCCAGATAGTAGCGAGTAAAGTTCAAACATTCGAACTTCACTCGCTCGACCGAAAAAGTCAGATAGTTTACTAGTTTCGCCTATTACACGAGCTAGTTTACTAGCGAGATAACTATCCCTGTGTAATACCAGCATAATAGGTTTACTAGCTACTTGCTACCAGCTCTACGTGCCGGTCAGTAAACTAGCGAGATCGTAGCGAGTCAACTATCCCCGTGTAATACCCGCTTAAGGAATGCATTTATACGACAGTCAAACGAGGATACGATGCATTTTACATTGTATTGATCAATTTTTTTTTCAATTACAATGCAATGCAATTTATGGTAGATAGCATTAGTAAGGTGGTTTTTTCAGTCACAAACTTATACTGGATATTACTTTGGTTCCTGATTGTCGCTGAGTACATACATATGTACATAGAACGAAGTGGACGAATCTTCTGTTTGGCTGCCTTCAAAGTTATGTTCCCATGAAAAAAGGGGGCTACGGATGCAACGATCAAACATCAGTCATATCAATGCTGCGTACACACCGACGAACCGAACAGCGAACGATGAAGGGTTGCTATTGTTCGTCGGTGTGTACGCAGCATAAGATGAGTTTGGCACTGAAGGAAACTACTTTACTGATGCTAACTGCCATAAAGAAAATTGTATGGTTTGTATCCATAAAACTTGTGTAATTCAGTTGAACTTTTTTTTTTTTTTTTTCATTGTGGTTGAAAAAATATCAATCAATGCCATCAAAACTGCATTATATCTTCTTTTAATTGTCGTTTAAAAACATAACCTAACCCCAACCTTTCAAACAGGAGAGCGTTTTGCAACTGGCAGATGCAAGTATCGCCACTCTGTAAATGTACTTTTCATTCATATCGTGATGATTTTTGATAAATCTTCGATGCTAACTACCATAAAGTAAATTATATGATTTGTAGCCAAAAAATTTGTGTAATTCAGTTGAACTTTGGTTTTCCCTTTTTCATTGTGGTTGAAAAAATATCAATCAATGCCATCAAAACTGCATTATATCTTCTTTTAATTGTCGTTTAAAAACATAACCTAACCCCAACCTTTCAAACAGGAGAGCGTTTTGCAACTGGCAGATGCAAGTGTCGCCACTCTGTAAATGTACTTTTCATTCATATCGTGATGATTTTTGATAAATCTTCGATGCTAACTACCATAATAAATTATATGATTTGTAGCCAAAATTTGTGTAATTCAGTTGAACTTTGTTTTCGTGATGATTTTTTTCATGTAAAATGTACTTTTCATTCATATCGTGATGATTTTTGATAAATCTTCGATGCTAACATAAAGTAAATTATATGATTTGTAGCCAAAAAATTTGTGTAATTCAGTTGAACTTTGTTTTCCCTTTTCATTGTGGTTGAAAAAATAAACTGCATTATATCTTCTTTTAATTGTCGTTTAAAAACATAACCTAACCCCAACCTTTCAAACAGGAGAGCGTTTTGCAACTGGCAGATGCAAGTGTCGCCACTCTGTAAATGTACTTTTCATTCATATCGTGATGATTTTTGATAAATCTTCGATGCTAACTACCATAAAGTAAATTATATGATTTGTAGCCAAAAAATTTGTGTAATTCAGTTGTTTTTCCTTTTTTCATTGTGGTTGAAAAAATATCAATCAATGCCATCAAAACTGCATTATATCTTCTTTTAATTGTCGTTTAAAAACATAACCTAACCCCAACCTTTCAATCAGGAGAGCGTTTTGCAAATGGCAGATGCAAGTGTCGCCACTCTGTATAATGTACATTTTCATTCATATCGTGAGGTTTTTCGATGAATCTTCGATTAAAAAAAATTACGAGTTAAAAAAAGTTCGGGTGTGGCCAACCCATGACTTTATCCATATATTTGAGAAATACAAAGAGTAACGAAATTATTTTTTTACGTAAGTAAATAAAACGCATGCACACCACCACACCAACATACATACATACATAAACATTATGAAATTACTGTGTTGAGTGCGCGCGCGTATGTAAAATACGATCTTCGACATGGTATAGTCAAATAGGAAAAACTACCACTTCCGGTCGGCGGATTTTGATCAAAACCTTATCAACTCATATAAATTTTCGACTTGACGAAAAAACAAAATCTCGCGGTCGAATTTTCGCACGTCACAATACTTTATCCGATTAGGATAAAGTAACAATTTCCCGACAGTGTAATTGACTTGTGTGCTTTGGGTGTCAACATGGACATCAACTTAATAACTATAAATATGCACTAGCCCCATTTTGATCAAAATTTGATTTGTACTATTAAGGCCGCCCATCCGAGAAATTTAATGGTCTTTGCTATTTGGGAAAGTTTGATGGTATGGATGCAAGTGTTATAAAAAATGTCAGGTGGTCAGATTTGGTGATTGTTTGATTGTAGTGAAGAAAGGGTTATGCAGAGGTGTGTGGAATGTGGTGTAGGCAGTGGTGCCCCACCATCGGCACAGACAGCCCGCCCACTTCCTCGACGCCACTTCCGGTCGGGAAATACAGCGGCGCCCACGCGTCGTCAGAAGTCGTCAACTTATAATAAATAATAAATGCCAGTTAAAGAAAATGATTTTCGTTAAAGAAAATTAATGTAAAATAAAAATAAAAATAAATAAATAAATATGTATACATTTTTTATATATGTACATACATACAACGGTACATTTTTTATGATGTGTTATGTTCAATATGGTCACAATGCACACAGAGAAGCATGGAAAGATGTATGCTCGGTATAACGAGAAGAGATCGTAAAAGGAATACATGGGTAAGAAGTATGACCGAGGTGGTAGATGTAGGGGAACGTGTGAAAAAGTTGAAGTGGACACATCGAGAAAAATGGATGGCAGATGGACGCGAGAAACACTGGAATGGTATCAGGGAAGATGTGAAAGAAAGCAAGGTAGACCTAGTAGACGATGGGCTGATAAATTGAGAAGAATGTGTGTAGTCAAGTGGAAGCAGATTGCTCAAGAGCTCAAGTCTTCATCCAGCAGTGGATGGTGAACGGCTAAAAAGGATGATGATGGTCACATTACATAGTAGATGGTTATAAAAATAAAATTGTATATACCTATGTATGTATGTACGTACATAGTAAAATAAATTGTCTGTTGGAGGGTTATAGTTAGTGTTAATGCCAATGGATTTTACTTGGTCAGTTTCGAAAGGGGGGGCGCAACGTTATGCGCAGAAGATTTCCAAAATGGTAAATTAAAGGATCCTTTTTAAGTGGGACATAGTATTGCAGTTGGCAAACTTGCTGCAAAGTCAAAAAATGTTGACACTTGTATCGGCTTTAGACTTGAAGAAATTATAAATTGATATTGTGATAATGGCGACTAAATATGTTATTATTGAACTTTTCATTTTTTACACATCACTTAACGATTGTATATGTTTTTATTTTATGATGGTTAAAAAGTTAATGTTAATTTATACAATTGAAATTAAAATTTTTAATTAATTTTAACAATTTAAAAAAATATAGAGAAATAGTAATAGAGTTCAACATATTTATTTATTTTTGATAGATTTTCAATGAAATTATTCATCAAATTCACATAATTTTACCAAATTAGTACCAAAATGTAATCACCCCAAAAAACACCACAAATTTGATGAGCTTGAAATTTCATTAGATTTTCAATGATATATAAATAGTTGGATTGCAGAATGGCCGAAGATACATCGATGACAATTTTAATGATTGCTATGACTTTTTTACATTAAAGTAGAAAAGTAACAATGGCATTGCATGGCATGTTAACTACTATAATATTATTTTAATTTAACGCACACAATCGTCGGTTGAGCACCCCTGAATCTCGAAATTCGTCGGTAGACGCTCTCGCAGAGAAACAGAAATATCTGTAATCTTCGGAACACGAGATCGTTCCATATGCATAAGGCAAACTAGGTGTGATCAAACACTTCAAATTAAATTACCTTTTCACCTGGTTCAAGCACACACACACACAAAAACCCATATTTATTTACCCGGCTTTCACTTATAAATAATAAATAATTCATAATCACGCATTCGAGATAATAAATAGGTCCTTTCTAGACCGGCGAGCAATCCTACGCAAATTCAACAGGCACACATTTAACAGCGACACACGACTAAATAAACAATAAAATAAAAATCACCATTAATTATGTTTTAATCTGCGACTTCGCAGAAAACGGATGTGTAATATTACGATTATCTTATCTAGCTTTGTAGTAGTTATAGTATTTGTAACCGGAACGGCTAGGTGTACTCATTTTATCGCTGAAACGTGGAGCGTTTCGTTCTTGTTGTGTTATCTATCGCCATGTTTCACACGGTTTGTCATTTATGGTTATATCAACGTTGCGTATGATACGCATATGAAATCGTATGACAAAAAAAAATTCGGGTGTGGCCAACCCATGACTTTATATATTTGAGGAATACAGGAGTAACGACAATAGTTTTTTAAACTGAAATTGTAAAAAAGCAAATTTTGTTCATTGGTGCGTCCAAGCGGAAGTAGACATGTGAATCAAACATACATATACAAACGATTTTTGGCATATATTCAAATAGGAAAAACTACCACTTCCAGTAAGCTGATTTTGATGATATTTTTATTATTACTCCTCAATGCTATAATGACTATAATTTCATAATATCTTAAAGATGGCTGAAAAAAAAAAAAAAAACGAAATTTCGTTTAAGAGTAAACTACCACTTCCGGTTGGTGGATTTTGACCAAAACCTTATCAACTCTTAAATTTTACATGAAAAATATATTTATGTATATATAAATTTTCAGCTCGATTGGTTTAGTAGTTTCATAAGTATTGATGGTAACATGATTTTTGACTTTTCTACAATATAAACTTCGTGAAATCTGCGCCGTCTCGTGAATGAATCAAAATTTGCGTTCCGGTTCGTAAATTATGAAAAACATACTTGAAATTGAATTCCATAATTGTTATCTGAAAAAATAATGCCAATTTTGGCAATCGCTTATGGTAGAAGGCTGGTGAAATACAATTATTAAATTTCCTACAAAAATTCCATATATTTTCAATTGGATTCAGATTAGGAGATTGTGATGGCCAAGGCAGTAATTCAATCTTCTTTCTTGATATAAATTCTTTTGTTGATTTGGAAGTGTGTTTTGGATTGTTGTCTTGCTGAAAGATAAACTCGGCTTACCCATTTCGGTAGTTGAATTAAACAAGTTCCTTGATACAATATCTACACATTTTATTGAATAATTTAATAAAATTAAAAATAAATTCGTAGATAGTCCATGAAGACTAATTCTAATAATAAAGAATTAAAAAAAATGTTACCATGAATGAATTCTAATCTTACCTTTATAACCATTATATGAAAAACATCCACAAACCATAACTGATCCTCCATGTTTGACTGTTGGGCATAAATATTACAATTCAAGAGACTTTCAGTCTCTCTACAATCTGAATGTTTCCCATCGGAATAAAATAAATTAAATTTTAAGTTTATGCTCGTTTTCACTCATCCATTATTTGATAATTATTTTCGAACTTTAATATGTTTTGCTGTTAATAGTGACTTTTTCAATGGTGAAAATGCAAAAATGTTATTTTTATTATACCAATTTCTTATGGTGTTTCTTTTTCAATGATGTTTGCAATTTTTCTTAATGAAATTGTCGGATTTTTTCCTCTTGTGTATAATCTCTGAACCTCATTAATAAATTTTCCGTTTATAATCTCTGAAATTCTAATCTCAACATTCCGCTACGCTTAAAAAAGAAGGCATACGACCAATGCGTACTGCCAGTTATGACGTATGGATGCTAAATTCAATAATGTTACGCAAGATCCAGTGCACACAGAGAAGCATGGAAAGATGTACGCTCGGCATAACGAGAAGATATCGTAAGAGGAATACATGGATAAGAAATGTACTGGACACATTGCGAGAAATACTGAAATGGTATCTATCGAGGTAGACCGAATGGACGATGGGCTGATGAATTGAGAAGAATGTGTGTAGTCGACTGGATGCAGATTGCTCAAGACAGACAGGAATAGAAGAGGATTGGAGAGGTCTACCTCAAGTGCCTTTAAAGACTCGCAGGATCATAGAAAGTGGCTCTGCAAAGCTTTATTAACCAAACAGTGTGGGAATGCACAAGTTTATTAGTTTATTACAGTACGTGCTTCATAGGTGAGTGCGGAAAGACAATCACCATTTTTTTTTCTTCTTCGGTGAAATAATTTTTAGGGTGTGGTGATGGTTTAAGGGCGGATATCCCCCCCTTGAGTCCTTTATGTATGCAGTTTTGCGGTCGCATCCGGGATGCGCACCACAGAGTAGTATTGTTCAGCATCCGGTGTTGCCTCCTTTCCCACTGTGGGAAAATTCGACAAAACAATAATTCCTAGCACAACGCGAGAAACCTTAGCAAAGAGTATGACCGCACCTTTGGGTACCCGCTTCCTCTGTGTTTTTCTTCTTTTTTCGTTCAATTTCCGCATATTCATTCACCTTTTAAACCTCACAGGTGAAATTACTTTTGTGATTTGTACGTGGTGTTTAAAACGGTAACCGCAAAATCCCTTCCGGTGATCGTTGGCGGTTAAAATTATTTTACCGGTAGAGTTCAGTTGTAAAATTATGACCCAAACGTGCTACACGTGTATGGAGCAGCGCATGAATATGTTGTATCTTCGAAACTAATTAAAATTTTAAACTTGGTTTTGACTTCTTTTTAGTGATTTATTGGTTGTTTATAAAATAAAGAAGAAGAAATAAAACGAAGAATGAAACTAGGATGGAGTGCTTTTGGAAGAATGAACATAGTTTTTAAATCCAACATTCCGCTATGCTTAAAAAAGAAGGCATACGACCAATGCGTACTGCCAGTTATGACGTATGGATGTGAAACTTGGACGCTAAATTCAAGAATGCTACGAAAGATCCAGTGCACACAGAGAAGCATGGAAAGATGTATGCTTGGCATAACAAGAAGAGATCGCAAAAGAAATAAAAAGTGGCAGATATAACAGTACGGGTGAAAAAGTTGAAGTGGCAATGGGCTGGACACATAGCAAGAAGAATGGATGGCAGATGGACGCGAGAAGTATTGGAATGGTATCCGAGAGGATGTGAAAGAAAGCAAGGTAGACCGAGTGGAACAAGCGGCTTCTCGATACCGGGGTCGCGTACCTCGGCTGGAGTAGCTGCCGAGTGCGCGACTTCACCGGCGTCGCGAGGTGCGCCAATTGCCTGGGCTACGGCCACGGCAAAAAACACGTGCTTCGCGAAGAAGCCGACCTGCATACACTGCAGCGAGGTCGGCCACACAAAAGAGGACTGTCCCTTAAAAGACAACCCTCCAGTGGTACGCAAGTGTCCGGCCTGCACAATTTACAGAAAGCCGTCCGACCATTTCTCGGAGGACCGTGACTGCCCGGCCCGGAAACAGGCCGAGCGGAATGCAATAAACAGGACGGACTACTAGCCGGCCAGTCACAAAATAATAAGTTTAGGATCGGGCAGCTCAACCTAGGTGGGTCCGCCCGGGCGACGCAGGAATTGCGGCAGCTCATACATGAGCACAAGCTGGATTTCCTGCTTATACAGGAGCCGTACCGCTTTGGCGCCACCGTCTGCGGTCTGGACGGCGACGTCACGGTCGCGGTCGGTGGCCCCAACCCAAAAGCGGCGGTCGTTTCTGCGGTGCCCGGCGCGCGCGTGGTGGTTCTGCGAGAAATCTCAACGGACCATCTCGTGTGCGCGGACGTATCCTGGGGGAGCGGCTCGATATGCCTTATCTCCCAGTACTGCCAGTACGAGGACGACCTCACTGTGCATACTGGGCAATTAGCTTTTGCGTTGGACCGCTTAGCCGGACGCCACTTGGTGATTGGCTGCGACTCCAACGCTCACTCTGACTTTTGGGGCCCCGGCCCCACAGACCTTAAAGGAGAACGATGGAGGAATTCATCGCATCCTTTGATCTAAACATATTGAACGACCCCTACGGCCCGCCGACTTTCAGCGGGCACGCGGGCTTCACGTCACATATAGATCTGAGCCTCACCTCTCGCAACCTACTCTTTTCGACGAGCGAGTGGGAGGTGCACGCTGATGCGTCGACTTCCGACCATCGTCTCATTACCTTCGCAATCGGCAAGGCCGAACCCCCCCGACGGCGTCCAGCGTCCTTCCTCCGCTCTTTAACACCAGGGGCGCTGACTGGGAGAGCTTCAGTCGTAGACTCGGAGCGCTCCTGGAACATGCGCCTATAAACTCCCAAACCGACGACCCACACGCCGAAGCGGCGACTGTTCAGGAATACCTGACAGATACCGCCGAAAGCTGCCTGGGCCGTCGGCGTCCCCGTCGCCCCCAAGATTCCCCATCGCCATGGTGGTCTCCCGCTCTCACCGAGCTGCAGAGATTTCAGGAGGGCGCGTCACGCCCCTCAAAAGCGCGGCGCACTCGCGGGCCGGATGACGATCTGATTGCCGTCCGTACTGCGGAGCTCCGAGGGAAGCGTAAAGCCTACCTCAACGGTATAAAAACCGCCAAAACACAGAGTTGGCGTTCCTTCGTCTCGCTACAGGCGGACGGAGGAATGTGGGTACCTGCGTACTACATGGTGCGCAGGAACAGGACGGGCTGTCGGGTCCTCTCAACGCTGAGAACCCCAGCCGGGAGCCCCGCGCCCGTCTCCGCATCACAGATAGCGGAAACGTACGTGGACGCCCTCACGATGAGTGACGATACGTCCACGGACACTATCGAGCACAGGCAAATCAGGTCGGAGGTTCTCACCGGCCCGCGGACCGGCGTCCGCTGCTCTCTTCCAGAGAGGAGAGAGGTGGAGGCCGCCTTCGGCAGACTAAAATTCGGTAAGGCCCTGGTCCCGACCGCCTCGACAATGAAACGTTGAGGCGGTCGTGGTCGGCGGCCGGACCGGAACTCCTCACTCTTTTCCAAAGATGCGTCGAAAGAGGCATCTTTCCCACCTGCTGGAAGAACGGTCTCCTGACCGTCATTCCTGATAAACCCCGACGACCCGAAGGCTTATAGACCCATCACCCTCCTCCCCGGCCTCGGCAAGGTGTTGGAGAGGCTGATGGCAAATAGGGACTACACCTCAAAACAACCGCCCTCTGCACCCGAATCAATTCGGTTTTACAGCAGGTAAGTCCACCGTCCGCTATCCTTACCAAAGTCGAGGATAGCAAATATAAATACGTAGCAGCCATTATGCTAGATATATCAGGCGCCTTTGACAGCGCCTGGTGGCCGAGTGTCCTGAACGAGCTGAAGCTCCGAGGGATACCCGACAATCTCTATCAGCTCTTTCAGAGTTACTTTTCCGACCGAACGATTAGCGTGGACATCGGTCAGCGGGTGATAACACGCCCGATGACGATGGGTTGCCCGCAAGGCTCGATTCTTGGCCCCCTCCTGTGGAACGTCTTGTTCGATGATATTTTCACAATCGACGTCCCGGAGGGGTGCCAACTTTATGCATACGCCGATGACGCGACACTGGTCGTGAAATTTATAAATAATGAAATCTACACCCTTCTAAAAACTAAATCATTTATAGGACTTTCTCTCCGCATAGAGGAGAGCTCGCGCGTGGCGCAGCTTAAAGTACAGTTTTAAACTCATGAGTCCCTTCGGCAGAGCGTAGTCCCTTAGGCGTCCCTATATACGAAGGTGGGAAAGAGGTGGAGACGCAAAACTCCAATGGGTCAAAGACTGTTGTCCGTCATGTCAGACCGAGTGGAAGATGAATTGAGAAGAATGTGTGGAGTCAAATGGATGCAGATTGCTCAAGACAGACAAGAATGGAAGAGGATTGGAGAGGCCTTCATCCAGCAGTGGATGGTGAACGGCTGAAAATGATGATGATGATGATGATTGGTTTTCGCAAAATAGATAATCATAAAGACCCAAATTAAAAAGCATTTTATTTATCACTAGTGTAAGCCCGTTAAATATCAACGGGCGTGTTTGAAATAATTGATTACGTAACAATTTAGCAAAGTCGCGAACCTACTAATGATTAATATTTTCAAATTATAGGAGGCCTCCCATCACCGGTGTTGGATGAACGCGTTAGCGCTAACTCACCCAACCTGGTGATCACCGGTTTAAATCCAACTCGCGACGTTCGTGTTTATTTCAGAAGTTAGAACGTTATCAGCTGACAGACAGACTATATATTTATAACTAGTGTAAGCCCGGTGAGTATATGTGTATTTAATTGTTTGTATGGTTGTTGTATAGATGGCGCGTTATAATACAACGACGTAACAATTTTGCAAAGTTGCGAGCCTATTGAAAATTTATATTGTCAAATTGTAGCAGGCTCGCCTCCGTTTGGATCATAGCGTAAGCGCTCACTGTCCCGAACTGGTGATCTCGGGTTCAAATCCCACTCGCGCGCGGGCGGTTCGTGTCATTTAATTATTATTTATCTCAGCGAGCGTCATCAGCAGACAGACACACACACACACAGTCAGACAGACGGAATTGGGCTATTATATGTATTTATCATAGATGTAGAATAACATAGATTGGCCTTAGCGCCCAAAAAATGACATACAAAAAGGGCATGCATTTTGCTTGACTTTTTTTTGTGTGAGAATTCCCCGCACTTTAGACCCCCGCAGCCCCCCGTTGCTTCTGACGCTTTGTCCAGGCAAATTTGTTTGGAATGGCATATCTATGGTATTTATGATAATAAAACGAATTTCATAATTTACTTTATCCATACGATGTGTACGTAGTATAGATAAAGTATTGTTTCATTTATCTTTTGTCATTAGGTTGAAATCAACTTTAATATTACTTTATTTTTTCATCATAATATAATTATTAGTTTCGGAGAAATAATTTTAGGGAAATAACATTTTTTTATGCCCATTCTGTATAAAAGTGTAGATTCTATTAATTTGCAGAAAAAAAAAATAATTTTTGTATTATGAATGGTTCACTTCATGAATGAATAGGTATAGTGTTTTGATTGATGTCAGTTTCACAACCAAACGAAATTATGCATTGTTGTGTTTTCAGTATTATGATCATTTTTTATTGTAATCAAGTCTAGTTTGATTATCCTCTTAATACTACTTGTTGTTTTATAGTGTACTGAGCTGATATCTTACTCATAGCTTGTAACTTGTGTAAATTACTACGTGTCAAATTCTATCTTCAAATTTAAATAATATGTTGAGCAACTCTTTTGACGCATTATGTACAATATGCTGACAAATATTGTTTCATATCTTATTAAAACTAAATGTATGTATGTATTTTTGATAATCGTCAATGTAAATGTGACTTAAAAATGTGTGATTTGTGAATCAGTAAAGACGGGAAAAGGGAGAGGGATATTTTTTTGCAAAATAAAATACATTTCACATTTATAAAATACAAAATTACTTTATTCGAAATATACTTTTTTTTTTAAATATTGACTTTTCATAATAAATTAATTGTAATAAATATATAGAGGTATTGTATATTACAGAAAAAATAAAAGGTAACTTTATTAATTAATTTAAACTATTTACTCATACCTAATATGTACAAAAATTATTACTATTATTAATTCGATTTGACTTTACTCGAATGTTTATTAAATTAATCTGACCAATCTATCCATTCGTTGCACGAACATTATTAAATAGTTACTATGGAAAATAAATTGCGTCAGTTTTTTTTTATTAACGAGAGAGTATGTACATAGTTTCGGAGTTTATCTTTCAGTGTTAAAATGGGACAAAACTACAAGCTATTTGTGCATTTGGTAGTTTTGTCCCCTTTTAACATACCCGGGTAGAACAAACAGATACTACATACTGTCTTGTTAAAAAAAAAACAGAATACAGTACGTAATAATTAAATGCAACAACAGTCATATGAGGAATTTCAAATCACTCCAATTACAAACCTCGATACACAATTTGAAATTTAAAACCTTCTGGCCCACCACGAGTTAATTATAATCAAAATTTTGATCACACACACATTCAGAAAAATGAATGCTAATTTCAACCGGAAGTGAATTTTCTTTGGAATTCAAATCCGTTCGTTCAGTTCCTAGTATTTTACACTACATACATATTTATTATACTATTCGTATCGGCTTTGTGGCACGTTTTCACCGGAAATGACTTCGCCCGTAAGGGGAAAAGACTTCCTTCGAGTTCGAAGCGAATATTTTAATTGCACGCCATAATAAAAATGGCGTTCCTGCGGATGTGTCGAATTAAACAACCAAGACGCGTTCTCCACAAGTCCTTAATAACAAAATAGTAAATATAAATAATAACAGTCAATCGCAAAGGCCAGAACTTTGAAGTAACTCAACGATCACACTTCGATACATTCATAGTATCTATGTAAATCCAGACAGAGCATAAGAAATACTACGCTTCATCAATTTGGATTGGTATTTTATACAATATCTTTCGTCACCTTTAAACCTTAAGTATAGGCCAATTTAGTAATCTCGACTTTAAATGCAATACTATGTCAAATTTGTTGCAAGTGCAACAAATTTGACTGCATTCAAGTTGTGATTCACAAATGGGGCTACAAGTGAAGAATAGTACCACGTTGTTGTATAAAATGCTTACGTCAATCGATGAAGCGTTGTATTTTTACACTTTCATACATTTTCGGTATTATGCATGTACACTAAGAACAGATTTTATTTCTTCTTCTTTGAAAACGAAGAATGAAACTAGGATGAAGCGCTTTTGGAAGAATGAATACAGTTTTTAAATCCAACATCCCGCTATGCATAAAAAATAAGGCATACAGTGCTAAATTTAAGAATGTTACATAAGATTCAGTGCACACATGGACACATGTATGCTTGGTGTAACAAGAAGAGATCGTAAGAGGAATACATGGGTAAGCAGCATTACCAAAGTGGCAGATACAGCGAAAATAATTAATGGCAGGAGGATGTGGGAAATACTTGAATGGTAGTAAAGAAGAATAAATAAAACGACGAATGAACATAGTTTTTAAATCCAACATCCCGCTATGTTTGAAAAAGAAGGCATACGACCAACGCGTACTGCCAGTTATGACGTATGGATGTGAAACGTGGATGCTGAATTCAAAAGATCCAGTGACGTTTGGTATAACAATAAGTGATCGCAAGAGGAATACGTGGGTGAGAAGCATGACCACAGTGACAGACATAGCGGAGCGTGTTAAGACACATAGACACAGATGGAAGCGAGAAATACTGGAATGGTATCCGAGAGGATGTGAAAGAAAGCAAGGTAAACTGAGTGGACTTTGGGCTGATGAATTGAGAAGAATGTTTAGAATCAAGTGGATGTAGATTGCTCAAGACAGAGGATTTGAGAGGCCTTCATCCAGCAGTGGATAGTGAACGGCCGACAATGCTGACGAACAGATTGTCGTTTACTATTTCGCCAATATAATTTGTCTTTTTGAATGAGACCGTTATCTGTTTGGGTCACGGTTGTTGGCAGATTGGCGTGCAGGATGTGCATTTCGGGTGATTGCAAGCGTGTTGTCGAGATATACAGGGGAGGTAGAGCACGTGTCAATCGTCACGTCTCATCGTCGGCTGCAACATCGACCGACACAGCAGTGGTAATTGCCGACGATTCGCTGATGAGGATGTGGAAGCTGGCAACGTTCGCGCTTCCTGCGCACAAGACGGGCCCCTGTTCGCGTCACATCCGGCGACATGGGACAACAAACAGTGGTGTATGAATTGAATTTTATTCGGAAAATTGATTCAATTACAGGAACTGTCAAATTGCTCATTAAAAAAATTACCATTTTTGAGTAGTTCATACATACATACATATAAGGCCAAAAGTAAAATTTCCATTTAGTTACTACATAGTCTGAAATTCTGGGCACTTTATACATACAGTGACCAAAAGTGTCAGGCAAAGTTCGAAATGTACTACGCTTTATAAATTGAAAAACTTAGTGTGAGAAAGACATGAAAAAACTGATTCAAATATTGTTCTTCAGCATCTGCTGATCAAATTTGTAATACAAAAAAAAAAATGATTCTGCATTTGATACAATGCGAGGATTTCACACTTTGTCTATAATTAATAACCAAAATTAACAGGCAACATTGAAAATGTACTACGCTTCGTACATAAATCGAAGAACATACGTGTGAGGAAGACATGAAAAAACTGGTTCAAATTGTTCTTCAGGATCTGCTGATCAAATTTGTGATACAAAAAAAAAAAAAATGATTCTGCATTTGATACAATGCGAGGATTTCACACCTATAATAATAACCAAAATTAACAGGCAAAATTGAAAATGTACTACGCTTCATACATAAATCGAAAACATACGTGTGAGGAAGACATGAAAAAACTGGTTCAAATTGTTCTTCAAGATCTGCTGATCAAATTTGTGATACAAAAAAATGATTCTGCATTTGATACAATGCGAGGATTTCACACTTTGTCAGTAATAAAAACTAAAATTAACAGGAAAATGTAAATAATACGCTTCATACATAAATCGAAGCACTAAGTGTATGAAAAAACCGGTACAAATTGCTCTTCCGAATCAGCAGATCAGATTTGTGAGGTAAAAAATAATTCTGCATTTGATAGTGCTAGGATTTCACTGAGTTAAAGGCCCTCACAAACCCGAGCGGATTCGCACCGATGTAATTCGCATTGGTGCGAATCAACGACGATAGAGGACGCGTCAACTTGACGCAGCGAATCCGCTCGGTGTTTGTGAGGGCCTTAAAACGGATAGTTCCAAAATTATATAACATGTACAGGTAATTTAATGTGACTGTTCGCCGAACGTGGATAGAATGGTCAAATACGTATCAGAATCAAAAAAAGCGAGATTTACAATTACGTACAACTGACTATAGCGCTCGTCATTCGTAAGGACTCGTGTACACGCAAGCTTAACGAAGATGTTTTAGTCTATTCAAATCGTTACGATTGACGCTCGCTATAGTGAAGTTTCGAAATCCAATGGTGAACGATCCCGCACGCACATCCGCTCGTTGTAAACGAGATAGAGCGCAATTTTAGAATTTACTCGGTTAAAGCGAGGTCGCGTCTTCAATTTACGACGACAGATGTGGATTATAATTAAAAATAATAACAGAAAAAAAATTTGAACAGCGTAAATTTGTATCGTATACGATGCAATAAAATTTACTATACAACGAAAATACTAACCTTATCTTAAAAATTGGTATCACAGATCGGGACGACGAATCCGCTGCACAATATTTGCATCTCTTCTAATTAACATTAAGTGTGTAGATGTGTGTGTGTGTGTGTGTGTTTTGAATGATATTTTGAATCAACATGTGAGGAGCAAATTGGTGCAGAGGATGTGCCACACCACGTGTTATGGCAAAGAATAAAAGAGATGTGAAACATCTGGTCAACAAACATTCCCCCTGGTTCGGAATTCAAAGAAAAGCAAAACGAGATGAAAAAAATACATACAGAAGAGACAAAACACTCTTTCGAATGATGTTTTTGAACAATTTACTTTGAGAAATTCAAATTCGGCTATGAAAAGTGTTTTTAATTAATTACATATGTATTTTTAATGCATAATGTGTGTGGTGTATTGATGTGTCGTACGTTCCACTGCCATTGTGTTTGCACACGTTTCAATTTAGCCATTTATGGACTAAAGTCGCAAAATGTACAAATACTAGTATTAAAAGTATTTCTAAAGATTTTCAAGAATCGTCAGAAATATGAGAAACAATTCGCCGAATGTGCATTTTGTATCTGCAGTTGCATATTTATGAAATGTACAAATTTATACTGACGAATGTATTCATATCAATACGTCGTCGTACACGTTTTATTGTATAATCTATTATTGTAGTGTGTAATCAAGAATCTATGCCACGTAATGGTACACTTTTAATTAATCGTAAGTGCTGATTCCATAACAAATTATCAAGTGGACTTTTAGATAAAATCATCGAGCTCTCGTTTCATATATTCAATTGACAATTAGTGTACTTAAATATCATAAAATTGCTCTGATCTTATATTGCAATGTTTAATTGATTGTATAGAAATAGCAGAATATTGATACCGTTCAATGTAAACGAGTCACACTATAAGCATGCATTTGTACAAATCATAAATAAACACATGAAAATCACACAAAAATGTATAAGCTATGGTTTCCGGCATGCAAAAAATGTTGATTTTTGGATTGAAATGTGTTAAAGGTGCTCACACACCTTGGCGAAATCGCTGCGTCAAACTTTCGCCCTCTATCGTCGTCCCATTCGCACCGATATAATTCGCATTGGTGCGAATCAACGACGATAGAGGGTGTCAGTTTAAATTAAATGTTCTTTTTTTTAACTAGTGTGAGTGTTTGAATCGCGTGTGTTAAAAGGGGACAAAAATTCATCACTCTCTTCGACAGATTGGTGATTTTTAGCATACGCGATTCAAAGAAATAGATGTTCAAACTCAAATTGCATTATCTCTTGATAAAAAAAAAAACTATATACCAGAGTATGCCACCAGTAACATACGATTTTAAGAGGCGTGCTTTGATACAGTGTAATAAAAGTTCAGAGCTTAATAACTTATGTGGAAACTCCTTTTTTCAAGTAGATATTACAACCATCGATGGTTTAAAATTTTTTTTTTTTCAGAGAGCGTCAACAATTTAGCTCTGCCCTTTTCAAACACTGCAGCAAGCTCCGCCTCTAGGAGTTTTATGATTACTGTTGGTATAATCTGAATGCGCGAAACCATAGCTTGAGAAAAAAAATGCACATTACTTACGCGTTGTATAAAATCCACATTCACACTTTTGGCGACACAACGACAGGTGGAACGAACAATTGTAAATTTGCACTGCACTTGCACACTCAAGTAAGGGGGGGCGTATGTATTCATCGAGTGTGAGGGGGAGAGATGGTAAACGAAAAAAAAACACATGTGTATAACTTCCAAGTGCGTCTCTTTGTTATTCATGATTAATAATATATATATATAATATAATATATATATACGTAACAATATTACAATTGATATTTACAGATATACACGTGCGGGGGGCCCCCAGTGTCTCGGGGGAAACCCTTTTGCAGTGGGGCGGGGTGGGCTCGCCAGACTAGATAATACTGGAAGTGGCTGCCCCCAGCCGCCCTTAATTGTGTGATTCGCTAAACAACATTTGTACACTGCGCAGTACTTAGGTGCAAAAATAAATAAATTGTTGATATTTTTTTTATACAAAACGCGCGCCACCCCGATTTTCTCCCTCGAGAGGCGCCATATATTTAATAAATACGATTTGTAAAAATGTCAGTAGGGGTGCGTAGGCGCCGGGGCTAGGTTGTGTGGGGTGCACCGACAGCCTGGATGAGCCACTCGCGCGTAGGCCCCCGCGCACAGGTACGCCGCGCCCTTTAAGGGCCAATAGCACAGGAGGCAGGGGAGGGCGAAGGTGAGGCCGACGAGGCAGCTCCATCTGGCACCCCGTCGCCCTCCTGCACACGAGCAGGGTTCGTCGGCACAGGTCGCACCCTCGTCCCCGTCTCCGTTGCAACAGTGGTAGAAGAGCGCCTTGGCACAACACATGCAGCTAGTGTAGTCGATGGCTGTCTCGGCGCTGCACAGACAGTTGCTACCCAACCACCTGCTGGGTAGAGGTCTAGGGTTGGCGCACTGCGCGCACCGACAGCAGCCGCACTGCGGACACAGGATAGAATCGAGCCTGGCTGACGAGCAGGGTTGCCGCTTGGCGGCGGGCTGCGCCGTCACCGGCTGCTGCTGCGGTATCCGCGGCTGAGGTTGTTGCGGTGGTAGCAGTCGATGTTTGTCCGGCGGCGGTTGTTGTTGCTGCTGCTGATGCAGCTGCAGATGCTGGTGTTGGTGTTGTTGGGGATGGTGTGGCGGTCTAGGCGGTGCGTCGACGTAGGTGTTGAGGTGTCGCTCGCTGGCTGGCCGCGGGGTGGCGAGCGTGACGAGATTGTGTATGGCGGGGCGCGCGGGGCGGCCGGGACGCGCGCCCCGCTCCAAACGCTCGACGCGCCCCGGCTTTGCGGGACGCGGAGGCGCCGCGCCATGCTGCTCCATTCTCACCTAGCGGTCACGCCGCGCCCCGCGCCACCAGCGCCCCCAGCGAAACCACCTCATATTCACACACTGAAACAAACAACAAAAACATACGTTAATAACAACGTCCAAGAGGGTAGCCTCGAGGCTAGATTACACATTTTCACACTTTGAGTGAGTTTGCGCGGAGATATTTGAACTGGTCAAACTGAATACTGTGCGCCTAGACTGCGCCAGCCACAGGTGCCGGCCTGGGCGGCGCAACCACCGCGGTTTTATTTGTATTGAATTTGACAGATACGACTCGGATGAAGGAGGCGATCTGTCGAAATCTATAAAACTACGGTGCCCGCGTCAGTCAACCAGGCTGGCGCAGTCACGAAACCAAGCCCTAGACTGCACCAGCCTGGCAAGTGGAGGCACCACGTTTTTATTTGTATTTTTAATTTGACAGATACGACTCGGATGGAGGAGGCGATCTGTCGAAATCTATAAAACTACGGTGCCCGCGTCAGCCAACTAAGCTGGTGCAGTCGCGAAACCAAGCCCTAGACTGCACCAGCCTGGCTGGCTCCAGGTGTCGGCCTGGCTGGTGCAGGCACCGCGGTTTTATTTGTATAGAATTTGACCAGATTGAAAAAAGGCGACAACGTGGTCAGTGTCGACGACCCCGGATGAATAAAGGGAATCTGTCAATATCCATGAAACTACGATGCTCGCGTCAGCCAACCAGGAAGGCGCAGTAGCAAAACGAAACTTTAAAGGCTCTCACCCACCGAGTACGACATACATGCACCAATTGCAGCACGGTTTTCTTGCTCGTGCTGCAATCGGTGCCGTAAGCTGTGACGGATGGCGCCGGATGTTTTTAGCCACACGCATTCAAACCGAGATAACTAGAGCGCAAGGCAAATAAAATAAAATTTGCAACCATCGAACCTTTATTAAAAGGCTCGGATTCGCGCATTGCGCGTTGGATTTTTGTATGGAGCACCGGTAGTATTGGGACTTTACAGTAAAGTCTGAAACAATTTGTAAACACTTAATTTAAAACCGATAAAATTTATTCAAAACGGCTATATTTCAGTCGGGATTTTTTTATGCCCAAATTGCTCACATTGAACTAAATGTAGCATGCAATCTCTTTAGTTGAACGAATGAATAATAAGTGGTAAATGGAAATCATTTTACTGAATATCTAATAACATGAGATAAAATTAGTTACAATTGCAAATATGAGTGTATGTCATGCAAATTGTAATTTCAAATGCTAAATTGTTATTATTAACCAATATAAAGCTCTTGTGGGAAAGACACACCTCTGAACAACATGCACCTTTTCAAACCGCAACGAAATTTTAACATTAACATAAATTGCATAATTATAATAACCGTAAAAATTGCATTGAGAATAGGCGTATAAAAGTAACCGGACAAGGACGCGGACACATATTATTAACACGTTTCAATGTCAATGAGATGCACATTTTTTCCCACCTATTGATAGCAATAAAATTAAAACAAAACGACGAGCGTCCATCCGCTATCGATAAATAATCTCAACAATGCAAAAGTTTTAAAAATTCCGAGAGCGACGTGAAGTGTGTTAACTAATGACACATTTAGTATAGATTGTAGAGGTGGTAATAAAAAAAACCTGGCTTATCGTGGTCGCTAAAAACGACCTTCGCAAGATACGCAAATCGTATTTACTAGTTTAAAGAGCGGTTAAAAATGCGGAAGTGACCGATAACGTGTGTGCGAAAATAGTTTTTTCACAAAAAACAAAAAAAAAACACACATGAAAATAAATAATTGGGGAAAAGTTTGAATAGCGGTGAAAAAGTATTAAAAGCGTGCTTGTTTAGATTTATGTATATTCTACGAATGTGCTTCTGCAACTGTGAATAATTTAAATTAGCAAGAATTTGGTACTGAAACTAATGTGTATTTATACAAGTTTATAAACATAATTTGTTTTTGGTTAATATATGTATAATAGTTTTTTAACGAGAGAGTATGCCATTTAAGTTTTAGCATCAGTTTGTTAATTAAAAGGGGACAAACGTTCGAGAGGTGCCAAATGTAACAATAGTATTTTTTCTCTATACATAGTTTATTAGAAGAAGTTTATCCATTTTTAATACAAGAACTCACACACCATTCGCACCTATATGAAGGCCCTCACAAACCCGAGCGGATTCGCTGCGTCAAACTGACGCCCCTATCGTCGTCCCATTCCCGCATTGGTGCGAATCAACGACGATAGACGGCGCCAGTTTGACGCAGCGAATTCGCTAAGGTGTGTGAGCACCTTTAGCAGAAATAGACACACTCTTGTAAATAGACTATAATTTTGTCAAATAAGTATTACTTATCAGACGTTTGCTATGTAATACTTGACATTTGCAATTTAACCGTGTTAAATACATAGTATAGGTATATTAAAAAAAATGTATTTACTATTTATTCAGAACAAAAACACCCAGTACTAAAAAGTCGAACTTTCAAGCTATCGATTTTGATCCAATATACATGTAATTTTTGGAACACTGATTACAATATACTGTTATCCATTGAATGTACATACAATAATAAGAGCACGATTTTAATAATTCAAGACCGGTTGCCATTTCCGGTAGATCAAAAATTTAGCATACGCTGTCATAAATACGTATCGCCAAGTATAAAATTTTAACGATGTTAACTTTCTGGCATGTTTTTATACGACGGAAAGAATGGCGAAACTTTTCATACATAATAAAATAAGTCTACAGTAAAAGAGCGTTCAAAATATTCAAGATAAACTAATTATACAGTACGATCGTAATATTGAAGTTCTTGTAGCAATCGAAACAACACAAATGGGTCTAAAGCTTAATGCTAACACACCGACGAACCGAACAGCGAACGCGAAATGTGAAAATGAACGTTCACACAATAGCAACCGTTCGCCGTTGGCTGTTCGGTGCGTCGGTGTGTGCGCAGCATTAGGAAACGTTATACGTAACGTAAGAACTTTCCCACGGTGAAATTTTCAACCACATACGTCACTAATGGAATTGATAATTGTATTTCTTTAATATATTACCGGTAGAGTCACCTCTCACCGGAAGTTTTCAATTCATAAGTTTAGCCCCGACACTCATTCACATGCCCATAATAATTAAACACACACACACATATTTAGAAAAGAGAGAGATCTGACGAAATGGGACCAAATTATGTTAAATACTACGCATTTCGAAACGTGGAAAAAAAATTCAACACACACAATTTATAAATAGCGAACCCGACAGTTCGAGTGCAACGACCACACGTTCTCGCCTACGAATTGTAATTTCGACATTGATTTGACCTATTCGACAGTAATCAAAGTAAAAATCATTATCTGTATCCAAAAACGGTAATGCGATACTATTCCGAGCGGTGAGATCGTTTTTTTTTTTTTTATTATTTAAACACACGGAGTCCCACAGTTTGAGCATCGCAAGTATTATATATTCTGTCCATTCATGCGTATCCAGCGGGCCAAAATTAATTCAACTCGTCACAATAAGCAATTGAATTTTTGTCAATCAAAACAAGCAATGCTTACACGCTAGTACAGTGCGGTTCGAAAATCTCACAATCTAATTTAATTCATTAACATTTTTAGTGTGAACAAAAAACATTGAATTTAATGCGTTGATACTAATTGATCAGTGTTTAGTTAGTTAGTTTATGTTATCGCTACGTTGAATAGTAAATGTTCAGTATTGCTGCAAGGATCTGCCTGGCTGGGTAGGCGCGGAACGCTCGCATTTTTCAACTACAAGTACAATGCATGTATATATACATATAATAGGCAAAATCCGTCTGTCTGCTGATAACGCTTGCCGAGGTAAATGATTAAAAAACCAGAACGTTGCGCGAGTGGGATTTGAACCCGTTATCACCAGTTTGGGACAGTAAACGCTTACGCTGTGATCCAAACTAGGTAATAACGGGCCTGCTTCAATTTGACTATATTAATCCTCAATAGGTTTGCGACTTATCTAAATTGTTACGTGTTGTATTATAATGAGCCATCTATGCAACAATTATAAACACTCTTAAATACACATATATTTACCACACAAACATTCGTTGATATTCAACGGGCTTACACTAGTGTATATATGAACATAAATAATAAACACCCGATGACACTGTCAATGGGCATTGACTAATTTTAAATTAATGTCATTGAAATAAATCGAATTTAATACTATAATAGCCCAATTCCGTATGTCTGTTGATAACGCTCGCCTCTCGGTAAAACACGAACGTCGCGAGTGGGATTTGAACCCGCGATCATCAAGTTGGGTGAGTTAGCGCTAATCAAAATATTAATCCTTGGTAGGTTCGCGACATTGCTCAATTGTTACGCAATCAATTGCGTCAAACACGTCCGTTGATATTTAATACACAGGCAGCTAATGATATATCATTTGATTAAAACAAGTCATAGTGAAGTCAAGTTGAAGTATTCGGAAAGTTGAATTTTGAATGAAAGTTTTTACATTTCAAATGAAACCAATCACAGAATGTCGATATTAGTTTTTTTTAAGTTGAGATTTCTTCAACTGATTAATCAAATTGATAGGCAATAAACTAGTAGTTTGTCGCCAATTGAAATTATTGTTATCGGTTCCGGTTTGTAAACAGCTGCTTGCAAACATTACGAACGTTTAACTTCAACGCAATGTATGTAAGTAATCAAGACAGAGTTTTGTACACGTGCACGAGAAAAAGCAGTGTGCAAAAACGAGGAACTCATCAAAGAACACGTGTGCGCTATTTTAGCGGTAACAAACACGTGCAAAAAAGCAAAAAATAAGCTAAAAAAAAAAACAAGTAACCACGAAACTCTGAAATGAAACGAAAAATAAAGGAACCACACGAGAAATTTCCACATCACGTTTCCGCGGCGTGAGCCGTTTGATAGATCGGCTCCGTTGAGCGTGTCGCTGTTTTTTCCATTGGCCAAGCTCAGAGAGACACGACACTACTGGTTTTTTGCCATTCATAGAAACTAGAAGTGTGGGTTCTTATGGAATGGAGCGTAATCGATTCGGCATCGTTTCTGTGAATGAAATGTGGGCAACCGACCAACAAACCGTGGGACGCGACCGAGAAGAGACGCCCCCCCTCTACACGGTATTCATTCAACGCGAGCTTATGTAGAAACTTGCCATAGAACGTGTAATCATGATGAGTGAACTGCATTTTCAATTGCATGCAACTTCAAACAATTTGCATCCACTTGAATTCACACATTAGGTTAGGTTTAGAATAATAAACCCAACCTAACCTAAGGCTGATATTACATTGAGCAACAAAACGGAACACCAGGTTTTTTTTGAACCTCGGCGACCAGATAGATATACAGGTTCCAATGGTAAGTATTACGATGTATTAGGCCCGTAACGCACTTGGCAGCCTGGTTGCGCGGCCATGGCCGCGGCGGCCACAACGATGTCAGGAAATGTATGTGGCTGCCTGTTTGACAACGCACTGAGGCAGCCAGGAAACTCTGGCTGCGCGGCCACAGGTACCGGCTCCGATACGCAGCAGCCAGACAGGCAGCCACTGGCCGCCGCGGCCAGCACGAGATGTATTTAACAAAGCAAATGTATGTGGCTACCTGTGCGATGCACGCACTAGCAGCCTGGCTGCTCGGCAGCCAGTCAATTCACGTTTGCCATTTCTGATTTTCAGCCGCTTCGGTTGAAAATTTGAATAAACAATTCCAATTCCATTATAAATTTTACACTAAATTCAACGAAGATAAAAATATTATAAAAAAAATCTCGCTAATATTGCGCGCTGGAAATAATGTGTATAAAACTATTTTCAACGAATTATTTGCATCTACATATAGTACAAAAGGATCCGAGATCCGAGATTACGAACCAAATATTGCATTGAAAATAATATGTTGTATCGCTGTCCATTTGTGAGCATCTTTTGTTTGAGAACTTGCCGCTAAATTTCTGAGAACTGAGCTCTGGCTGCCGCTTTGGCTGCTTGAACTGGGTGCACGTTTTTCTGGCCGCGCAGCCAGGCTGCCAAGTGCGTTACGGGCCTTAGACGATGCGATTCTGAGTTGTTTGAATTTCTTGGAAGTCAATGTTCGCCGAAAAAAATCTTCACCAAAAATCCTTTTCTGACCTTTTTTTTTGCATCGTCGTACTCAATTGTCAACGCAACGCAACGTCAACGCAATTGTTTCGAAAACAATGAAATTCAGAAAGAAATACGAGAGGTTGAATTTTATATATTTTCTACGTCTACATAGAGTACCTAGTTTCCTAGACCTATTTTTTTTTGTATGAAGATTATGGGATGAGCAGGTAGCTTGGTGAGTGAAAAGTGGTGCAATGTAATAAGATGCTCGCCACCGCAAAAAAAAATCTGGTGCTGGTGTTGTTGCCCAATGTAATATCGCTCTAACCTAACTTATCTAAATAAAATGTAACCTTTGAATCTACCCTTACTGTCTAAATCGAATCAAAACCTAACCTAATTATACTTTCTGTTCTATTATTTTATTTTGTATATTAAGCAAAAAACAAATTCAATTTTAAAGCTTGGCATTCACAGAGGCAAACAGTGGCAACATTTTAACTATAGACATAATATTTGAACTAATAGCTAGACGCTTCGTACCAGTAGAGACCCTCACTAACCCGAACGGATTCGCTGCGTCAAACTGACGCCATTCGCAACGATATAATTCGCATTGGTGCAAATGAACGTCGATAAAGGACGTCAACTTGACGCAGCTAATCTGCTTGGGTTAGTGAGTGGTTTTCGTATCATCATCATCATCATCATTTTCAGCCGTTCACCATCCACTGCTGGATGAAGGCCTCTCCAATCCTCTTCCATTACTGTCTGTCTCCAAGCAATCTGCATCCACTTGACTCCACACATTTTACTCAATTCATCAGCCCATCGTCCACTCGGTCTACCTTGCTTTCTTTCACATCCTCTCGGACATCATTCCAGTATTTATCGCGTCTATCTGCCATCCATTCTTCTCGCTATGTGTCCACTGTGTGCAACTTTTTCACACGCACTGCTATATCTGTAACTTTGGTCATACTTCTTTTACCCATGTATTCCTCTTACGATCTATTCTTGTTATATCAAGCATATATATATCTTTCCATGCTTCTCTGTGTGCACTGGATCTTACGTAACATTCTTAAATTTAGCATCCATACGGCATAACTGGCAGTACGCATTGGTCGTATAGCGGAATGTTGGATTTAAAAACTATGTACATTCTTTCAAAAGCACTCCATGCTAGTTTCATTCTTGGTGATAAAAATTATCGGCAGAAAATTCGTTCATTCAAAAACTTTTCCGTATTGAATTGAAAAAGAAAATACGAGTTTCCACTGAGCTTTGAAGCTCGAATTGTTAATGAAAATGATGAGTGAAGTGCATAGAAAATGCGTTCATTCATAAAAATTTAGCATTAGATTCAAAGAATATGATTTACACATGTGTATAATAGTACTGATCAATGAAATTGCATCACCATTCGATTTCTTTAGGTTTTTTTACAGTTCTGCGAGGATTTTTATTTTTCTTAAGCTCCAAAAACACTTGCGGTTTATTTTTTTAGCAAGAGAGTATGCAGTTTGAGTTTTAATCTGTTGTTTTTAACGGCGTGTGTTAAAAAATGATAAAAGTTACGCGCTATTTGGTGTACATATTTTTATGTCACTCGAGTTTTGGTCAATTTATAACACATGCGGTTAAAAGAAAGAGATTTATCTATATCAAGAAGATTAATTAGACAGAGCCGATTTCGTTTAAGCATTAGCTCAATTCAATATATATTTAATTTGTATTAAAAAGGTGCTATTATTGTTAGTCTTTTAGTAATCACAATTAAAATAATCCCAATTAATTAAAGGTAATGTGATGCGAGTTCAATGATCGTTACCGTTATTGGTTTTGATTGAAGACATAAAATTACAACGAATACTTAATAATAGTAATAAAAAAATTGTGAACTTACATTTAAAAAAATACTAATATCACTAATTAATCCAAGGTATGTTGCGAACCACCCGGTAGCTTCACAATAAACACCACTGGCACTCAATTCGTATAAAAATATATTACTTTGCATATAAATTAAATATATTTATTTATATCGTATAAATATAGTAAAAATGGAATTTTCAATATTTAGTTCGATAAGACCACATTTTTCAGTCACAGTTTGGAGAATGTTAGCATTTTGGCAAACTTTTTTTTAATATAAATATTCACTCGAATTTATTAAAAATCTCTAGGTTTCATTTTTCACTTAGCGTACACACTTGTAAACAATATAAAAACGTTGATTATCACTTTGTGTTTTTTTTCTTCTTATATTTTATTTCCTTTACTGTTGTATATTGTTGTGGTTTTTATTAGATAAAAATTAGCACATTGTTTTGATCGAATTATCACCAGTTTTTTTTTTATTACGAATATGTACGTATAAAAAAATGTTCCACTTCCTTTCTTATTTTAGACTTGACACGTTAACCACCGATATGATCCTACAAATAAATAAAAAAAAAAAAACGAAATGTTTAGTTTCTTTTCAGCGAAATACCACGAGCGTTTCACACACAGTGACGCCTCGTGACATTGTAAAAATATTTCATTGCAAAAAAGTATATTTAGAAATGTGCATAGCTCGACTCTGCTGTATATTTTAACGATTTTGACAACTTTAATGACTTTAGCATGGCCCAACACGAAAAAAAATGCGGTTTCTAATTTCAAACATTGCACACACAACGTTTTTCAATCAAACTAAAAAAAATTACAACTTCCGATTTAACAAAAAAAAAAAAAAAAAAAAAAAGCATTACGCAAACTATGTATGTATGTACAAGATTTTGCAAACGTTACACACGTAATTCATTCTAAAAGGCAATCATTCTTATATTTTTTTCCACGAGCACTGCACATAAAATCCTGCATGACAAAACAACACTCGCACATAATATAATGTACAGCAATTTTTTTTTATTCGTATTTTTTAAACATACATGCAAATTCCAAGTTGTAAAGAAATCGTATGCACACACTTCTCTCGCAAGTAAAACGTTTTATTACAAAAACGACACATTACATCACACGTTCAACACACACACATATATTCCATACATACCAAGTTATTTTATTTATTACGCGGTTAACATTTATGCGTATTTTCGGGCAGTAAATTCAATACTTGACGATTTGGTGTTGTCGCGTTTGATATTGTGAGCCCCATGGTTAACACATGTCTTACGATTTGATCGTTTTTATACGTGAGAACTGCGCGTGTGTTGTGCACTTTTCGTTCGTAATGTAAACATTTTTGTATCATGTCACACTCGAATTTCAGATTTTGAAACATTTGACTAGAGAATCATCTCTAATACGCACTGTCTAAGTTGAGACTTTTTACAGGTGTTACACGCGAGTTCCGAATTGGATTACAACATTCATACATCAAGTATCTGTAATGTTGACAATGAATCGTTTAATATTCAATATTCATTTCAAATCAATCAAACAAACGATTCAGAGACGATACAAGTGTGCAACATCAAAAGTAAAGTCGAATTTATCACTATGATTTGACTATATTGACCATATTTTTTTTAACTTATTGATCACACTTCTAAAGTAGAGCCAATGAAAACATGATTACATTTCAAATTCATATATATGTATACTCTGAAGACAATTCAGCGAAAGTTACAATTAACCGATGCAGACAAGTTAAAAAATGTGCAACATCAAAAGAAAAGTCGAATTTATCAGTATTTATTTTAAACTTACAGTTTAAAATTCAAAAAGTTACCATAAATCATTGATCACTTTTTCATTCGTGTAAGCCTAACGACTTCAATACAGAACAATCTGAAGACGTTATCAAACAGACAATTCCGCAAAAGTTACAATTGATCGATTCAGAGACGTCTAAAGTTTGCAACATTGAAATAAAAGTCGAATTTATCACTACAGTTTAAAAAAATCAAGACTTTGCCGTAATTTTTTCTAACTTATTCAGTCCAAAGATGAAGACATTGTCAAACAGACGATTCAGAGACGTTAAAAGTGTGTAACATCAAGAAAAGTCGAATTTAACAACTAACAACGTTGGTTAAAAAAAATATCAAAAATAATAATTGTATAAAAATCACTTATATTAATATTTCCCATAGCAAAAATCCTGTCTGGTCGACGAATTTCATTCAACTTTTACACGTTGCGTTTCAAACGTCCATTCATTCCGATACACATCAAATCGCCAAAATCGCACAAACGCGCCCTGTACACAAATACATCACGTCAATTTCACTTTCAAAATCCATGTTATGAATGGACAACGTAACGACTCGAATAAAATAAAATAAAACAAAAACAAACAAACAAACACACACACACTAACAAATTGACTAACGGGCAAACGCGGATCGCGAAGGACAGAGAGCCAGAGAGCAGAGCAGAGCAGAGCAGAGCGAGGCGCGCACGGCGAAGCGGGTCCGATATTACGATCTGTGTTTTATTATAAAACACAGATCATAATATATGCGCATTGTAAATATTCTGTGTCTGTACCGCGATGTCTGTGCCTGTGGGGTCTGTGGTGGGGGCGAACGTGCACTCGCGGTCGCATGTCTGTGCCGGACGACACGACACGACACGTCACAACGCTACTGGTTCCGATCCGACACTGAACCGTTCCGACACACGCCGCACTCTCCTCCCCCGCACCGGATAACCCCCCCCTTCCCCTTCACACCCCCTCTTCATTCGCCCCTCCCCCTCTTTTCTCACTTCCCCGCCCCGCTGCCTCGTCATGAATGGGTTCTGAATGAATGAGGTGCGCGCGCAGCCGTTACTGCCCCCTCTCCCCTCTCCCTCCTCCTCTCTCTCTCTCTCTGTCTTCCCCCCATTCTATCTGTCTTCTCCCCCCTCTACAGAACGAATGCTCTGTGATCCGAGTGTTTCGCAATGTTGGGGGATCTCTTCCGTGCGGGATGATGTGTACTTGTAAGTTTGAACTTTGATGTGTGATTGTAGGGATTGATGTGTTTTTGTTAGGTTATTTCAATTTGATATTTTGATGAATTTTGCGCGCAAAACGGCAGTAGATGATCGTATTGTAGATATATATGTATGGTTCATAGTCATTCCTTACTTGGTGGCGATTGGTGAATGTGATTGGATGTAAAGAAGGTGAAATAAAACCTCGTACATTACGAGTATTATTCACATGAAAAATGTTTACTTTTCAATGAATTTTCATCGTGCTTGGTACAGCCTGACTGTAAGCTCGGAGGTTAGTGCAGTGTCTTGATGGTCGGTCTAAATATCGTCATTGGCAAGATCCGGATGTTACCACATCCCGATTGATCGTATTTGTGTAGTTGAAATTTGCCAATCT
This sequence comes from Parapsyche elsis, assembly GCA_022651745.1. NCBI lineage: Eukaryota > Metazoa > Arthropoda > Insecta > Trichoptera > Hydropsychidae > Parapsyche > Parapsyche elsis. The sequence goes on from JAGVSN010000017.1 coordinate 405,129, forward strand.
ATCTAGCTTAGTTTTGAGAACGGTATCTAGAAAATCAGTTGTTTATAATAAATAATCACATTCTAGAGATGGTTGAAAAATATTTATACTTGAATATGACTGGTTGTAAATAAGAAGCAATACTAGAATGGAGCGCTTTTAGAAGAATGAACGTTTTTAAATCCAACATCCTGCTATGCTAAAAAAAGTAGGCATACGACCAATGCGTACTGGCAGTTATGACGTATGGAGGAGAAACGTGGGTGCTCAATTCAAGAATGTTACGTAAAAGCATGTATGTTTGGTATAACAAGAAGAGATCGCAAGTGGAATACATGGGTAAGAAGCACGACCAAGGTGGCAGATATAGCGGAACGTGTTAAAAAGTTACTGTGGATACATAGCGAGAAATACTGGAATGGTATCCGAGAGGATGTGAAAGAAAGCAAGGTAGACCGAGTGGACGATGGGCTGATGAATTAAGAAGAATGTGTGGAATCAAGTGGATGCAGATTGCTCAAGACAGACAGGGATGCAAGAGGATTGTATTTTTTAAATCCAACATCCTGTTATGCTTAAAAAAGTAGGCATACGACCAATGCGTACTGCCAGTTATGACGTATAGATGTGAAACGTGGATGCTAAATTGAAGAATCCAATGCACAAATAGAAGTAATCTTGGTATAACAAGAAGAGATCGCAAGAGGAATACATGGGTAAGAAGCATGACCAAAGTGGCAGATATACCGGAACGTGTGAAAGAAAGCAAGGTATATCAAGTGGCTGATAAATTGAGAAGAATGTGTGGGTACAGATTCGTCAAGACAGACAGGAATAGAAGAGGATTGGAGAGGCCTGGAGCAGTGGATGGTGAACGGCTGAAAATCGTGATGATAGTTGGATGATTGGTTCCCAGAAAAATTCCAATGAATAAGACATATGTACATACATAAAAAAATAATCAATGAATTCAAGTAATGAGTCTTCGATTTTATCACGTTTATCAGATAGAATAAATTTTAAGGTTAAAAATGATATTTCAACACTCAAAAACAAGCAGTAAAAATGTTTTCGACACAGTCTACTATTTAGGGTATTGTATCAATAACATGAAATAAACCAAAAACCGAGCAATTTTGGTTTTGGTTATGCTCAGTCAAATTACAGTGCTTCGAAATCGGTTTTCTGGCTTTCTGTTTTTGAGAGTTTGTCTGTCATAGTAATTAATATGAATTTGTGACATCCATAAGTTGCATCTCACAATGAAAGCTCTGTAGTATCGCCGATATGCGCTTTTTTGTCATTCCGATTTTTCAATTAGACACCATCTACCTTTGGTACACGTTCGACATGCAATGCCACGATGCATTTTGCGAGATATGTAATAATCGAAACGACAAGTGAATACGACTTAACTCAAATTTATAACCCTCCTTAAATCCAAATGATTCACGCGTTACATTTACTACCCGTATAAGGAGGAGGAGGAAGGATGAGTCGTGTCCTGTCTCGGTGCATTTTCGATTTAGTTCCACTCGGCAAATGTGAGTAATAACGATAATAAAAGCCGACAATTTATTGTATCGGTCCGCAAAAGGTTAAAAAAATCGCGACGCGCGCACGTTTAATGAATATTTACGGCCGTGATTGTGCGTCCAATTTCGAATGCAACTGAAACTCTGGAATTGGAGACAATAAACCCGATGGAAAACAACTTAATTGATGCAATTGTCGAAACGGTCGTCAAACCCTGTTCTGAACGAGTGCGTTAATAACCATCGATAATTAGAATGTTCCAAGTAAACGTGAAAGCTCAATTACAACTCACATGATATGATTCGTCATATAACTGAACAAAATCGCCAATCGTTCGTGAATTGACGAAGATTTGGTACTGCAATGCGTCAAATATTTTAGTTGAACCTTCGTTTTCTTAAAGTAAATCGCTCACGATGGATATCAAAAGCTAACGATAAATACAGTTAATACTCTTCAGATTCTGTAGCTGTACAAATTTTCCGAATATTGGTGAATTTATTACATTATACGAACGATTCGCCATCAATTGAACGAGTAATCCATTAGGGAACGTTTCAAACTAACATGAAACCGACTGAAATCAAAGGCTTAATTATGAGACACAACCTACACAGGAGAGAACTCAATATTTTTTTTTTATATTAAAAATCTTCATTATAAAGATGAGTCCACACTGGCGAACCGAACTATGTAGTTATGATAAATTAGCGAATTCGAACAGGAGACGCCCGATTTGAAACCCGAACCATCACTCAAAAGACTTTCGATAATCTTCTCTTGATTTTTTTGCATGTTTTGATAGTTTATATTGAAAATCCTTGCAAAAACACGTCGAAATAACAGTTCGATGAACACGAAACGCGTACTAATAAGAGTAAACGATTGTCTACGTTGCTGTTATGCTGCGCACACACCGACGAACCGAACAGCGAACGACGAAGGGTTGCTATAGTGTGGACGTTCATAAATCATCGCACGTTATAACACACATTCGCCCTACGTCGTTCGCTGTTCCAGCTTAAAGGCGCTCACTCACCTTAGCGAAATCGCTGCGTCAAACTGACGCCCTCTATCGTCGTTGATTCGCACCAATGCGAATTATATTGGTGCCAGTGGAACGACGATAGGGGCGAAAGTTTGACGCGGCGATATCGCTAAGGTGTGTGAGCGCCTTAAGACGCAACCTACAGAAAAGACCTTTTCGAAAGAACATCGACAATAATTCTACCATTCAAATGCGTCATGTAAAGTTGCTGAAAAAGGAGCATTACAATTTTTGCGTGTGATAATATGACGATAGAGGGCGTCAGTTTGACGCAGCGATTTCGCTAAGGTGTATGAGCGGCTTTATAGTCAATTTTGGACCTTTTCATATTCAATGCCTCAATTGAAGACTGTCTTTTCAAATTCTAGCACCATATATGTCTGTACATACATAGATACAGTCTTGTAATGGCCCATTGAAGTTTTGCGTCTTCACCTCTTTCCCACCCTCGTATATAGCGATGCCTAATGGACTACGCTCTGCCGAGGGGACTCATGAATTACGATTACATTACATTACGATTTGATTCTAAAGCTGCGCCACGCGCGAACGGTCCCATGATACATAGATACAATGCAAATAAGACAATTCCAACAGTTCGAATTTCAAATACGCGTTTTTCAAAGTTGCGTTGTAAATTGAATGCTGCATATTATAATGCCGGCGCCGGACATAAGTTCATAGAAGTTATCACTTCTTTGAAGACTTTGCTCACACATTTGTTCACATATTGTTGTATCTGCCAGATATGTGTTCAAAGCTCTCCACGCCAGATATGTGTTCAAAGATGTGATCACATGTGTGGCACGGGCATTTGATACTATTGTCACATATTTGAACACTTAAGTGCCCTTTGCCATTCCGTGTCGGTTTTTTAGCGCACATCAAAGGGATAAAAGTCCAAATGTTTGTGTGCCTGCCACACTGCGCGAAGCCCAGTTGCGCGAGCGTCCCAGAGCTTTGAACACATATCTGGCAGATACAACAATATGTGAACAAATGTGTGAGCAAAGTCTTCAAAGAAGTGATCACTTCTTTGAACTTATGTCTGGCGCCGGCATGACGCATATCGAACGATCATTCGAGAATATTTTCACCCGAGTCTCAACGATTGACGTCGCTCTATACGAGTGGTAACAACAATGCGAACATTCGAACGACATAGCGACACGTTCGAAAAGCAAAACGGGTGCCCATTCACTAGCGAAATATTAATAAAAAATATGCAAATTGCATTACGCTGTCGCATCGGTTGCCCATTTCTGAATGGAATATGTTTATCGGCGTTTTCCTTTTTACGACGAGCTCGTTCTAAATATTATTGTACGTATATTAACCAATCGCTCGTACCTAACACGGAGTCGCAAATTACTACGAATGTCTTACGTATGCGTGTCTCTTGTACCGTTAATTCCTCGCCCATTCAACGATTTCAAACAGCGAATAAAAAAAAAAAAAAATAGTCAAACGGGGTCAACAATGCGAATTAAGAAACACTGGATGAATGACTACGGCAAAGGCGATTAATTAAAGGGTCATTCCACGCGACGCCGTTTAACATTGTGTTTTTTTTTTTTTTTTAATTAAAATTACAGTTTCAATGTACCTATGTATATTATAGTGGAGTATCATTTCATTTAAATATTCTATTTGTGTAACAATGTTCTATTTACGAGCAACATTTTTCAGCAATATTGCTCGTCAAACATCCAGCAACATTTTCAGCATCACATGCGCAACATGTGTCGCAGAAATGTGTTGCTCAATGATTGCCGGCAAGTAGTTGCTGTTTTATTATTGCCCAGATTTTGTATTTTCGTATATCGAGCGATATTATCGACAATATGGCAACAATACTCGCCAACACACGGCCATACCAGCAATAGTGTCGGGAAACACGATTATATTTCCGGCCCACATGCCAGCATACCAGCAATGCTTGCCGGCAATAAATTTCCCAGAAAATGTTGATCGTTTACAGTGTTTACACTGTTTACAGGCACTTTTAGGTTAATAACAATGAGGGTTTGCTAAAAAAAAAGAAGGCATATGACCAATGCGTGCTGCCAGTTATGACGTATGGATGTGAAACAATGCTACGTAGATCCGGTGCACACATAGAAGCATGGTAATATGTATGCTCGGTATAACAAGAAGAGATCGTAAAAGGGCAGCAATGTGTTGCTCAATTATTGCCGGCAAGTAGTTGCTGTTTTATTATTGCCCAGATTTTATATTTTCGTATATCGAGCGATATCATCGGCAATATGGCACCATACTCGCCAACACACGGCCATACCAGCAGTAGTGTCGGGAAACACGATTATATTTCAGGCTCACATGCCAGCATACCAGCAATGCTTGCCGGCAATAAATTGCCCAGAATATGTTGACCATTTACAGTGTTTACAGGCACCTTTAGGTTAATAACAATGAGGGTTTGCTAAAAAAAAAGAAGGCATATGACCAATGCGTACTGCCAGTTATGACGTATGGATGTGAAACAATGCTACGTAGATCCGGTGCACACATAGAAGCATGGACAGATGTATGCTCGGTATAACAAGAAGAGATCGTAAAAGGAATACATGGGTGAGAAGTATGACCAAAGTGACAGATGTAGCAGAACGTGTGAAAAAGTTCAAGTGGACACATAGAATGAACGCAAGAAATACTGGAATGGTATCCGAGAGGATGTGAAAGAAAGCGAGGTAGACCGAGTGGACGATGGGCTGATGAAATGAGAAGAATGTGTGAAAGTCAAGTGGATGCAGATTGCTCAAGACAGACAGTAATGGAAGAGGATTGAAACCAGTTGATTTTTGTGAAAGTTGAGTGTATGACAAAGATATTCTGCATTTACTTTGAACATATGGTACTTTTTTATATCATTTGATTAGTATACCAAATTTTGTAATTAAAAATGGTACCTGAAACGCACTGCACGACTTCTTCAGTTGCGTCAGTGACGTTGTTGTATTCTTTAATTTCTTGCCATTAAAACATCCTTTTGCAACAGTACTTCTACAATTAATATATGTACATACATGGAGCTTATCACAAGTGTTTCCGATCATAATAAAGACCATCCACTGTGGCTATGTGGTTAAATTTTAATTCACGCCAAAAGTGACGAGCGTTCAAATTTTGCGTGTGTTAGTTACCCCAAATTATCGTTACTAGGAATTGAATTGAGGAAATAGGAAATGGGATCCAAACCATACTGACGGCATGATTCAACAATAATTACTACGATCTATGGATGATCTCATACGAGAACTTTCAAAATTAGAAGTTCCTGCCTACGGATAGTTCAATAGACGTGCCGTCAATCGCGTTGGCCGCCCGCAATGATGTCACTTGATCACCCAGCATTGCGTTCCAATGAAATTAGCGTGCGAGTGACGCTATGTTTTTTCGTGAATTAGAATGCATTCGTTATCAACGGATGTACAAGAGGGATTACACAGTAAACATGTAATAAAGATAACGAGTGCTCGTTATCGGGCGTATGAAAACGTTTCATTCAGTTTCGTATTGAAGGAATTCATCGTTTCAAACGTGTATGTATTTATGTATGTATGTACATACATAATAATTATGAATCGTGCGAGACTTATCGTCGCTCATAAGGATTTATTGTTTACATTTCGCAATGATAACGGCCATATTCATATATTATATATGTGTGTGTGTGCTTACGTTGATAATAATTATGAATATGAATTGCGCTAATTTTGGATGGATTGTGACGTAATTCATAATATAATCAAAGCTTTTACTTATGCCTAAGTAATAAATTGCTTTAGGAAGAATGAACATTGTTTTTAAATCCAACATTCTGCTAAGTTTAAAAAATACGGCATACGACCAATGCATACTGCCAGTTATGACGTATGGATGTGAAACTTGGATGCTAAATTCAAGAATGGTATGTAATATGGAAGATAAGATACAGAGAGATGTATGTTTGGCATAACAAGAAGAAATCGTAAGAGGAATACTTGGGTAAGAAGTGAAAAAAAGTTGAAGTGGACACATAGCGAGAAATACCGGAATGGTATCCGAGAGAATATGAAAGAAAGCAAGGTAGACCGAGTGGAATATGAGCTGATGAATTGAGAAGAATGTGTGGAGTCAAGTGGATGGAGATTGCTCAAGACAGACAGGAATTTAAGAGGATTGGAGAGGCCTTCATCGAGCAGTGGATGGTGAACGGCTGAAAATGATGATGATGAAGTAATAAAGAGTTTTGATTTTAAAACGCAGAGACTCTCCGTGATGTACATATATTATTCAAAAAACAGGTACTGTAAACGTTTTGTTTGAAAAAAAAATTCTAACCCTTTAAATACATATGTACATAGTTAGTTCAAATTTTGATTTGTCTCATGACAGTCACTTAAATTGTACATATCATTTCAATACAGTACCTTAAAATCGGTACCTCATTTCAGTACCTTAAAATCGCCAATTTTAGGAGTACTAATGCGTTATTCTTTACACAGAACCGCTGTAACAAATTTAAATGTATTTTTTTTTTTCGAGATATGGTGGATAAAGATAATAATTTGTAAGTACATTAGGTATATAGTGAGACAAAACATATAAGGTAAAATTTTTCTAAGAAAATATAATATTGTGTGCATTTTAGATGTAGTCCAAAAAAATTATTTTAATTTGTAGAAAATATATGTTACATGTGAACCTTTCAGAAACCTAATTGACTGAAAAGTGGATACAAATGAATGATTTTCTAAATGTTTTGCTTAATTTTGTACAGATGTATAGTTACATATGTACATTTGTGATTTAATTAGAAGAAAAATCTATTTCTCATAATATGTACACACGTATCTGAATTTGAGTTATGTTTAAAATATAAAAAAAAAACTATTATTAACCAGTTCCCGTATGTAGGTACAACAACTCGGTAATCTGGCAAAAATTTCAAGCAAATCTCCCAAAAAATTACATCAAAATTTTAATTTATGATTATCTCAGAACGATGATTTTGGAGTTGTTGCAGTTTGGAACTGGGGTATCGATACAATCAATCACTGATAATTCAATTAAATTGTGCATGAAAATGAAATACGACCTTATGACTCAATGTCGATGTGATTTTTTCAATTTGTGTCAATAGCGAAAATTGGCCATGCAATAAATGTACAACGATTCATAAATTGACTCAAATTGTTCTTCAAGATCAGCCGGTTTCAGTTATTTGCCTGCGGAGTATGCAATCCTTTGAAACTAAAGGATACACCTGTGCTCCATCGAACTGAAGCGAAACCCCTTCGGTTCGTTGGTGTGGACGCAGCATTTGGGATTATAAATGCCGCCACTTCACCATCGCGCGAATGTTCGTGAAATGTTGACCTTAGCGCCGTGGTCAGCGGCCGCTTGCTCGCCCGTCCAGAGCGCTGCTATCGTATCGCCAGTGGCGCCACTACTAGTGTCGACTAGCAAGCGGCAGCGAACGAAGTGTCACCGTGGCATCGGTGTTTTGGATCCCATATCGCGGGTTCTTGGTGGAGAATTTCGAGAATGTTCACTGAATTGGTCCACATGATTACGCACTAAAGGCACAGACAAGACTGGAGGGGTCCGGGGTGTGGGAAAGGGTCCGCCATCTTGCTTGGTTGACGTTAACGCGAAAATGTTCGAGCGACATACCCACACCTTGGCGCTCGGCACCAATGAAGTGCCGGCATTACAGTTTGAGGTCTGCGCTTCTTTTACCCTCGCGTCCATTGTAGTGACATTGCTATTCAGTATGCCTGTTCAATTCGATCAAATTGGATTTCTTAAGTAATCAAAGATTAGATGCTTGGCTGTGAGCCTTTTCCAACTATTTATTTTCATTTCATAGTTTGTACTGGTTGGTTAGATTCTTACAAGTTTCAAAAAAGAACAATCTTGTTTCAGAACGTATGGGTAAAATTTTAACTTATACATACTTTTAATTCTTAACAGATGCGTTTAAAATATACATATATGTATGTATAATCACCATTTTAAGCCGTTCACCATCCACTGCTTGATGAAGGCCTCTCTTCCATTCCGGTCTGTCTTGAGCAATCTGCATCCAGTTTACTTCGCACATTCTTCTCAATTCATCAGCCCATCGTCCAGTCGATCTACCTTGCGTTCTTTCACATCCTCTCGGATATAATTCCAGTATTTCTCGCGTCCATCTGCCATCCATTCTTCTCGCTATTGTGTCCACTTGAACTTTTTCACACGTTCCGCTATATCTGCCACTTTGGTCATACTTCTTACCCATGTATTCCTCTTAGGATCTCTTCTCGTTATACCGAGCATACATCTATCCATGCTTCTCTGTGTGCACTGGTTCTTGCGTAACATTCTTGTATTTAGCATCCACGTTTCACATCCATACGTCATAACTGGCAGTACGCATTGGTCGTATGCCTTATTTTTTAAGCAAAGCGGAATGTTGGATTTAACACTGGAGGGGTCCGGGGTGTGGGGAGGGGTCAGCCATCTTGATTTTTTCGCGATTCGCTCAACTTTTGTGGATATCGCGCGAATGTTATAAAGTACGTTGGCGTTAGCGCGAAAATGTTCGAGCGACATACCCACACGTTGGCGCTCGGCACCGCTCGTCAGCGCTCGTCCAATATGAAGTGCCGGCATTAGGAATTTAACCAATCGAGTTTGAATGGCGATTTGCATTGGCGTTATGTGACACGCGCATAACATCCGGTGCCGGTTGCGATCTCAGTATCTGTCCATAAATCATCCGGATTCGCTTTGACCACGTCCTCCTTCAGAACGTGATCAGCGACCGACATAATGGCCGGATGTCCACCACCATCATCATCATCATCATTTTTTTTTTTTTTATCATACATACATACATATATATTTTTTTTTTTTTCGCGAGAATTCGCCGCTTGGACTGTTATCCTCGTCAGTATTCTGATCAATACCTCGCAAAGACCACACGGTGGTACCTCCATTCAATGACAATATTCAAAAGGACCGCTATATGGGATTTCCCCTGTCGATTTCGAAAAAAAAAAATTCTATAGAATTTATTAGTACATAAACAGTAGTACTACGCGACACGATACGAAGTGTACGCGACTTCCTTTCCCGACTCTTTGAACTTTCGACTCTCTCTCTCTCTCTGCGAGATACGATTGTCAATTGATACGAGCTACTTGATGAATGGATTCTTTCATTCGTTCCGTTGAAACCTTCCCCCCCCCCCCCGGTGCCCCTTCCCCTCTACTTCCGCTCGTTCTATTGCAGTGATTCTCAAACTGACACAATATGTACATGATCATATTCAGCCGTTCCCCATCCACTGGTGGATGAAGGCCTCTCCGATCCTCTTCCACTTGACATTCTTCTCAATTCATCAGCCCATCGTCCACTCGGTCTACCTTGCTTTCTTTCACATCCTCTCTGGTACCATTTCAGTATTTCTCGCTTCCATCTGTGTCTATGTGTCCACTTTGGTCATACTTCTCACCCATGTATTCCTCTTACGATCTCTTCTTGTTATACCGAGCATTTATCTTTCAATGCTTCTCTGTCTGCACTAGGGGAAGGCCTCTCCAATCCTCTTCTATTCCTGTCTGTCTTGAGCAATCTGCATCCACTTGACATTCTTCTCCATTCATCAACCCATCGTTCTCTGGTACCATTCCAGTATTTTCTTTCACATCGTGGATCTGGTACCATTCCAGATTTCTGGCTTTTATCTGTGTCTTTGGGCTGATGAATTGAGAAGAATGTCAATTGGATGCAGATTCTCTCAAGACAGACAGGAATACCGAGGTTTGGAAGGCTTCTCTGTCTGACAGAGAAAATTGAAATATAAATGCTCGTTATTCCTGTCTGTCGTTGAGGAATCTGCATCCACATGACAAAGTGGACACAAGACACAGATGGAAGCGAGAAATACTGGTATGGTATCCGAGTGGATACCATGCCTGCAATTCAGACCGCTTCCACGATGTCTGATGACTTTTTGAGAAGTTCCAAGTGGATCTAGATTGGAGAGGCCTTCGTCACCCAGTGGTTCCTCGAACGGATCTATTCTTGTTATGATGATGAATTGAAAATAAGTCCGCAATTGAATGCTTACGAACCACTCAAATTTATCTGTTCCAAGTTTCAAAACATTGATTTTAAGATATGCGACATTGATAGTATGCCTTATTTATAAGCATAAGCCGAATGTTGAATTTCGACAACTATGTTCATTCAAAATAGCACTCCATCAAAGTTGGATTCCTTCTTCTTTAAAAAAAATATTTACTAATTGTCCTAGGTATGTACATATATGTACAATATAATAACACAAAAGACATCGAATTGTAAAATTAAATTTTATAAATAAAATGTGAATATGTGTGTTTTATGTAATAAATACATATTGAAGTGTTGTTAATTGCGACATGGCGATTCTATGAACATTGGCACAGAACGATCCATTTATTAATTTGGAAAAGAGCATGCAATGAATGAATCAATTTTTTCGATTGTCAGATCGGATAGATTGTCAACCTTTTATCTTAATTGCCCATCGGACAGTTGTCCAACAGTGAATTTTGGTTTGCCAAATTTTGACTGACCCAGAAGAACTGAACGATATAGATATGTAGTTTGATTGAATGTTTAATTCAACGGTAAACTTTGTCTTATTTTTACACAGACTGTTAACTTTAATCAATATGGGTCAAAATTGTAAACTTTGAACTTGACACCAGCTGAAATATTCAAAGTTCACGACCGACCGCGATAATTAAATTGAACTGAACTATGATTGTTAGTTGGTGGGCGGTTGTGGCGGAACTTTTTCTAATTAATATACTGTTTACTCGAAATCAGACAAACAAACAAACAAACAAACAAACAAACGAGAGGATTTTTTTATTATCGAAGCCGGATGTTTGAGCTCAGATATTGCAAATGAACCAGAACGGACCAACAATTGAAACACACCAGACCATATCAGATCTATAAATTGTATATTTTAAATTTTGGAGTTTTTGTACGGTCGAATTTGGGTTTGAGCTTTGCTATTGCAAATTTTGAATGCATAGGTAGAATATTAAAAAATTAATATAGAATGCCAAATTGTCAATAGAATAACAAATTTTGTCTAATAATAGGAAATGATTAACTTGACTAGTTTTTCAGAAGATAATGAAAAATATGGATGAGAGAAATTTTGGAATGGTATCCGAGTGGATGTGAAAGAAACCAAGGTAGACCGAGTGGACAATGGGCTGATGAATCGAGAAGAATGTCAATACCATGCAGATTGCTGACGATGGATGTTAAATAGAAGAGGTTTGGAGAAGAACCTCTAGTGCAGACAGAGAAGCATTGAAATATAAATGCTCGTTATAACAAGAAGAGATCGTTAGAGGAATACATTGGTGAGAAGCGTGACCAAAGTGGACACATAGACACAGATGGAAGCGAGAAATACTGGTATGGTATCTGAGTGGATGTGAAAGAAAGCAATGCAGACCGAGTGGACGATGGGCTGATGAATTGAGAAGAATGTCAAGTGGATGCAGATTGGAGAGGCCTTCGTCCAGCAGTGGATGGCGAACGGCTGAAAGTGATGATGATGAATTGAAAATAAGTCCGCAATTGAATGCTTATGAACCACTCAAATGTATCTGTTTAAGGATTAAAAACATTGATTTTAAGATATGCGACGATAGAAGTTATTTATTATAACATGGATTTGATAAAAACACACGAGTGTTCAAATATTGGATTGAGAGAAATTAAAAAAAAAAATTATAATCTCAAGTGGCCAACACACACACACAACAAGTGGGCAAAAAGCAAATAGACATCGAAGTGGTTAATTAAACTTTATCGATAAGGAATTCGAATATGTGTGCGTATACGTAATATATTATGTAGTTGAAGTGTCGTGTAATTGCGACATGGCGCGATATGAACGATTGGCAAAGTCTTATGGTAAAGCGAGCGAGCAATGAATGAATGATTTTTTAACTGATTGGCAACGAAGTGCTTGTCAACCTTGGTATCTTAATTGCCCATCGGACAGTTGTCCAACAGTGAACGAGTGGTTTGCCGCATTCTGAGAGACCCAGAAGAGACATTCGCAATTAGCAAGACCATAAGGAGATGACGCTGGCGCAATTCAACGGTAAGATGCATATTTTTTTACACCGCACATCCTGCTTAATCCAATATGGGTCAAAATTGTAAATCAACAAACCCGACACCAGCTGAAATCTATTGACAATAGTTCACGACCGACCGCGATAAGTAATGTATGAATGAAAAGGAAGACGTTATCTGGTGGATGCGGTTGTGGCGGAATAGCAAGCAAGCATATAAACAAACAAACAAACAAACAAACAAACAAACGAGACGATGCTTTGAGAAGCGAGTGCGCCGGATGTTGGGGCCAGATAACAGCGATGGACCAGAACGGACCAACAACTGGATCACACCAGACCAGCCGAGAGAGCAACTCTGAGCTGAGTTAGTTATGTAGTTGCTTGACAGTGTCGAGGTGACCCAGGTCTATTCAACACTGTCCAATTTCATACTAGAACCTATTAAAAATATTAACTGAATGCCAAATACAAGTACATGTAGTTATTTATACCTAGGATATGACCGGATGTAGTAAGTAGAAGAAATGAAACTAGGATGGAGTGCTTTTGGAAGAATGAACATAGTTGTTGAAATTCAACATTCGGCTATGCTTAAAAAAGAAGGCATACCATGCCAGTTATGACGTATGGATGTTAAATTCAAGAATGCTACGTAAGAACCAGTGCACACAGAGAAGCATGGAAATATATATGCTTGGTATAACAAGAAGAGATCGTTAGAGGAATACATGGGTGAGAAGTATGGCCCAAGTGGTAGATATAGCGGAACGTGTGAAAAAGTTGAAGTGGACACAGGCACAGATGGACGCGAGAAATACTGGAATGGTATCTGAGTGGATGTGAAAGAAAGCAAGGTAGACCGAGTGGACAATGGGCTGATGAATTGAGAAGAATGTCAAGTGGATGCATATTGCTCAAGACAGACAGGAATAGAAGAGAATTGGAGAGGCCTTCCTCTAGTGTAGACAGAGAAGCATTGAAAGATAAATGCTCGGTATAACAAGAAGAGATCGTTAGAGCAATACATGGGTGAGAAGCATGACCAAAGTGGTAGATATAGCGGAACTAAATTTAAAAATGCTACGTAAGATCCAGTGCACACAGAGACGCATGGAAAGGTGTATGCTCGGTATAACGAGAAGAGATCGTAAGAGGAATACATGGGTAAGAAATATGACCAAAGTTAAAGTGGACGCATAGCGAGAAGAATGGATGGCAGATGGACGCGAGAAATACTGGAATGGTATCCGAGAGGATGTGAAAGAAAGCAAGGTAGATGTGTGTGAGGCCTCTTATCCAGCAGTGGATGGTGAACGACTGAAAACGACGATGATGATGATGAAATACAAGTAATCTTGAATTTATCAGATCTCATTAGAGCGAATATACTGTTTTATATATATTTTATATATACTGAATAAGCCGTTTTATTTGAAAAAAGGCTCACTTTTCGAAAAAAGTATACTGGGTACTTACGGAATGTACATATTTACTTCAATCTGAACAATTGACAGAAATCATATCTGAAAAATATTGTAGAAAAAAAAAGCTTAGATAGACAAAGTTTGTTGTAAAGAAGCTTTGAAACACTGTGTTCCACTTTCTTAAACAAAACAATCCTTATATAATAAATAGTAAAATTGACTCCTTAAATTGGATACAAGAATCAGAATTTAATTTTCTTAGCTCAAAAACGGTTTAAAGTGAGTTATCCTTATCAAAAATAGCTACATAAGAAATGATTAAAATTTAAGTAATTCTCATATAGACAGTTTTACCAGATGACTTCTGAATGTTTTCGTAATATGTACGAACACTTGTGGTGCGTTTACACCGACGAACCGAACAGTGAACGTTATTGTGTGGAACGGTCCACACAATAACAATTCGCCTTCGCCCTTCGTCGTTCGCTGTCCGGTTCGTCGGTGTGGACGCAGCATTATGCTGCGTACACACCGACGAACCGATATAACTGCATAACGATATGCTGCAGATGTGAAATAAATAGTGAAATTGACTCCCTAGACTGGATACAAGAATCAGAATTTAATTTTCTTAGCTCAAAAACGGTTAAAAATAAATTATCCCTACCAAAAAAAATAGCTACATACATACATACATAAGAAGTGATTAAAATTTAGGTAATTCTCATATAGACAGTTTTACCAGGTGATTTCTGAATGACTTCTTAATATGTACGAATACGATTCTGTAGATGTGATTGTGATTGGCAATCTGTATCTCATTTGACTAAGCATTAACTAAGCATGAATTGAAGCAGCAACATTATGCTGCGTACACACCGACGAACCGATATAACTGTATAACGATATGCTGCAGATGTGAAATATGTAAATAGTGAAATTGACTCCTTAGACTGGATACAAGAATCAGAATTTAATTGTATTAGCTCAATAAACGGTTAAAAATGAATTATCCCTACCAAAAATAGCTACTACATACATAAGAATTGATTAAAATTTAGGTAATTCTCATATAGACAGTTTTACCAGATGATTTCTGAACGACTTCTTAATATGTACGAATACAATTCTGTATATGTGATAGTGATTGGCTAAATGTGATAGTGATTGATAAAAAAAGTATTAACTAAACGCCTCAATTTAGGTATGGTTAAAAACCACGAAATCTTAACATAACCCCACTTGTTAATAGAAGCACATTCAAATGTCGAGATCTGCAACCGTAAGCCAGTTCTTTCTATTTCACTCGATTTGTACGATGGAATATATTATTATGAGTATGTATCTTTACTCGTCGACGTTGAATCGAGAGTTAAATACGGCAGCGTCCATTAGAAAATAATGTCATAAAATCGATTGGATAATTAGATCTAGCCGCGTGTACGTGACCGACAATCGCGGCAAATTGCCCATCTAACGACCGATTGTTCTTAATAGTTCCAGTTTCGCAGACGCCAATAATAAATATTGCATTTCCTGGTTTATGTATAATGCAGCTCGCCGCTGCAACATCGACTCCAATTTGTGCAGTTAACGACGCGTAACTGCACATTTAGCCCATTCGAAATCAATCGTGACGTCATAAATCACTTTTGTGCAAAGCGAACCGTGAGTTTGGGTTGCTATTTACAACCATACATACATACATTGGTTCACTTTGCTTTCGAAG
The DNA here is from genome assembly GCA_022651745.1 of Parapsyche elsis. Lineage (NCBI taxonomy): Eukaryota > Metazoa > Arthropoda > Insecta > Trichoptera > Hydropsychidae > Parapsyche > Parapsyche elsis. Next base: position 420,999 of record JAGVSN010000017.1, read on the forward strand.
TGTCGAGATACGAACTGGTAGCCCCTGGCTGATTGAACCGAACGATACATACCTACTGGAGGATGAGTCAAAAGTGGTCGCGAACATCGGTATGCGAGACTAAATACATAATGCATTCAAACTGAACAATGTCAGTGATATGAGACGGATAAGTTCAATAAGAAGAATGCACGTCTCGCTTGGATTATTTGAACATCTTCTGAAAGTAGCGTACTTGACTTGATATCAAACGTTCCAATCCTCTTCCATTCCTGTGTGTCTTGAGCAATCTGCATCCAGTTGAGTCCACACATTCTTATCAATTCATCAGCCCATCGTCCACTCGGTCTACCTTGCTTTCTTTCACATCCTCTCGGATACCATTCCAGTATTTTTCGCGTCCATCTGCCATCCATTCTTCAACTTTTCCACACGTTCCGCTATATCTGCCACTTTGGTCATACTTCTTACCCATGTATTCCTCTTGCGATCTCTTCTTGTTATACCAAGATTACTTCTATGTGTGCATTGGATTCTTCAATTTAGCATCCACGTTTCACATCTATACGTCATAACTGGCAGTGCGCATTGGTCGTATGCCTTCTTTTTTAAGCATAGCGGAATGTTGGATTTAAAAATAATTGACACATTTTAGCGTATGTCAAAGTGAAGTAACTAGAATAAGATACTATTTGTTGTTTTCCCCATTGCTCTTCTTAAAGGGAGAAAGGGAAAGAAGGAACGGTATATGAATTTTTTAGATGAACCGTATACTAGTGTAAGCACGTTGAATATCAACGGAGCGCTTTCTCATCACCCGTACCGAAAAATAATATTAAATTTAATAGTTTTTATAGTTGTTGCATAGATGGCGCCTTATAATAACAACGTAACAATTTAGCAAAGTTGCGAGCCTATTTTTTTATTATATAAATAGTCAACAAACAGACAGACAGACAGACATACAGACACACACACACACACACACACACATTATATATAGTGCCATCTATGTATTATTAGCAGAGTCACGATCCCTTGTATATGTAATGTTTAAAAAAAAAAAAGGACTAAATTGACAACTGGCGACAGCGGATAGCATAAGTGCGAGTCCTCTCGAGCTTGGGGTCCCGGGTTCGGTCCCCCACTCTTCTGGTTTTTAAAATTATTTTTCCTCAGCGAGCTTTATCAGCAGACAGACAGACGGATTTCGGCTATTATATATATATATAATAAAAATCAATGTCTGTCTGTTTGATTGTTTGTCTGTCTGTCTGTTTATCTCTAATAGGCTCCTAAACCACTCAACCGATCGCGATGAAACTTTCAGGACTTATTGTGATCATGTCGGGGATGGTTCCTGTGAAAAAAAATCGGGAAAAAACGGGAACGGGAACGGAACCTGCTCACGCGTCAGATGACGTACTAGGAACGGGAACGGGCCTGCTCACGCGTCAGAAAACGTACTAGGAACGGGAACGGGAACGGGATCGGGAATTGCAACGCATGCCGGGTCAGCTAGTATATTATAAATTGGTAAATTCTAATGCTGTGTACACACTGACGAACCGAACAGCGAACGACGAAGGGTCGCTATTGTGTGTACCGCTCCACACAATAACGTCCGATGATTTATGAACGTCCGCACAATAGCAACCCTCCGTCGTTCGCTGTTCGGTTCGTCGGTGTGTACGCAGCATTACAGGAGATCCAGGTTCGATCAATATACAGATCTTGCCAATGACGAGTCACCGAAATACTTAGATCGAGCCCCGGACCTTTCCATCCAGAGACACGCTCTAACGACTGAGCTATTTGAACTGTTTGGTATGAGATATTATAGTGGAAAAGGTTGTCGATCGCTGTTGAAGTTGAGCGAACAGTCGCAGTCGTTGTTAGCGGGAACTGTTAGCAGCCAAGAATGGTCTGTTTGTCTCAACAGGAAATGATAACTGTAAAAGAGCTCTGAGGGTCTCGGGAACATCGAGACTTGAGAGTCATGTACAATGTTCTATCGACGCACCTTTTGCCGTAAAGAACAGATTACACCGACTGTGTGACATAATTCGTATGCTTTCAAAGGAATATTAATGGCAGTTCGTCGATACTTTACAGACAGTGTGAAATCTCACGTATAAAGTGCCTAGTCTATACAATGCCCAAAATGGCCTGACAATGTGCAAAATGTGATTACGCTTCGTAAATTGAGACAGAAATTGGATATCATAAATTCACTTACGTATTTCATACTTTACCTAAAACGCACGAGTATTGTTTAACCAGATGACTGGGCATTTTACTTTGCCTGTAACAAGTTACACGTGAAAAAATGAGGAAAACTTTTATATAAAACGGTCAAAGAATGACCTGAAGTTCATACGAACAGGGATTCAAAACTGGCGAGACGTGAAATTATCGCATTCAGTATATAAAAAAAATCGTAATAAAATTATGCACAACACGAAAAGTGGCGTTCGTTACGAGAACGAGTGGAATTTTTCCGCTTCAAAAAGCAATTATACGAATCAAATGCATAATTAGAGACGTGTTGCGTTTCGCTTTCGAATCATTATCGCGTTACGAATTAATCTATAATTTGTACAAACAATGGTAATTAAATATACATTGTATACTAAAATACAAACTAGTATATGGATTCAACTATTTACATATATGCGCGTGTGAACGATCATAAAGGTGTTCATTTCTCAGTATGTAATAGTAGTAATACATTTTAGCGAATCAACGTTCAAAATGGAGTGAGTTAAAGTTGAAAGATAAAAATTAAGTGAGTTAAAGAAACTCCCGAGTTCGGGTTTCACTGGTTCGAGAAATGTCAGATTCAAATCTTCAACTTCTGCTAACTTCTGGAGTGGTTGAGTTATTGGCTTCAATTGAATTCGAAACGAAACTGTGTCAAAAATCATTTCAAATCAGATGATTTGTTCAAAATGAATTTCTAGTTCAAGATTCGGGTCATTCGGGAAAGATATTGGGGTTTGACAAGTTCGAAAGATCAGAGATTCGGGTTTGAATAGTTTGAGAGATCAGAGATTCGGGAATTTTCCCGAGATTCATTTATGATTCAAAACATCAACTTTTACTATCTTTTAACGTATATAAATCGGCTCTCGGGACTATGGTTGAGCACCACTGGGTCCAGAAGCAGTACAGGTAGAGAATCCGACCTTCTGAGGCCGTCTGTCGCCTCAACACAATGGGTTGCTCAACTCTACCCCCCTCCAACACCCATACCCTTCCCCTCACCTACCCGTCACATTCCGGCTCTTCCTGTTGAATCGCGCGAAAGGCGATCCACAAACACGTCAAATGCGTGAACGAGGATATTTTAAAATGAAAACGATCCGCGTGTGCTTATTGCAGACTTTGAACACCGATGAGAGCTTTCTATGTATGAGCGTTTGTTTACATAATTTCTACACTACCCGGATTCGGATACGATAAAATATTCATCATTGGCAATACATACAACTGGGTGCACGCCCACGACTCAAAATTATAAGCAGAGAAGAAACTGATGACTTGACTGACGTTATTAATGACCCGCCGAATAAAACCGACTTTGATAATCTCTCCAGAGGGCGATTTCAGAAGCGATTCTCAAACGTTCGAGTAACGAGTGAAATGGACTAAATGGACTCGTTAGAGATGAAATAAATTATCGGAAAAAAATGTATATAAAGAGTTTGTTTACATGAATATACATACATACGTATGTACATAATGATAATAAATCGTGGAAAGTTGAACTTTACGTATGTGTGTGCGTAGCGATCGAGCAATGCGTCCGAAGAAGCCCACATGATCTATTTATCATACAAATTACCGTGGCATCATTGAAAATCATCATCAACGAGACGTTTTGACGATGCACAACATGCAGGCGGGCGACATGACGACACACTAATGAAAAAAGATTTAAATCCATGTGCATCGATCAAAAGATCAGTTAACCTTTTTAACATGACAATTGGTGGAGCCAATTCCACAGTGGGATAAAAAGTACATTGTCAAAGATTTTTGTAATATTTCTGCATATAAATTATAGCAAGAATGTATAAAATCTTTAACAAAACAAAATTATTGAATATTGCATTAAAAAATGTAACTCATTTTCATTGTACGCATATCGAATTTGTTTTAACGAGGAATTAAGACTTTCTTTAAATTAAAATAAAACTACGACTACATTAGCTAATTTTTTGTATTTTACAGAATTTTACTTTAACTGTGACAGTTGTACTTAAAAGGACCAATGTCAAAAATTCTAGTTTCGAAAAATCAGACCGAAAGGTTGGTCAAAAAAAAAGTTCGAATGTGACACACATTTGGTTAATTTTGTGAAATTACAAATACGATTTATCTGCGGTTAGAGCATTTCTTGAGCTAAAGTCCGGGGTTTTTGACCTTAAATATCGCCATTGGTTAAGATCTGAATATTGCTAAATTCAAATTGGCCATCTCCTGTTGGAATTTTCCAATTTATCGAACTTGTTTGTGAGACGGTTCCCCAAAATTGGCCCCCATTCAATAAGTTCCTTCATATTTACTAAATTCTCTCCAGAAAGGAATGATTTCTGGATCATTAGACTAGAGATTATTTTTCCCTAGTTAATTCACTATGACTATGACATACGGTAAAATGTTGGTCAAACAGTGAAAATGCAACACTTGATATCAAGTAAGCCGACCTGAGAAGATACTTTGACTCAATTGACCCATTTGGATTCATCATTTTCAGTCATTCACCATCCACTACTGGAAGAAAGCCTCTCCAATCCACCTTCATTCCTGTCTGTCTTGCGCAATCTGCACCCAGTTAACTCCACACATTCTTATCAATTCATCAGCCCATCGTCCACTCGGTCTACCTAACTTTCTTTCACATCCTCTCGGATACCATTCCAGTAATTCTCGCGTCCATCTGCCATTCATTCTTCTCGCTATATGTCCACTCATAGATGTAGAATAACATAGATTGGCCTTAGCGCCCGAAAAATGACATACAAAATGCACTCCTTGCATGTATTTTGCTTGACTTTTTTTTTGTGGTACTTCTTTTTTGTGAGAATTCCCCGCACTTTAGACCCCCCGCACACCCCCGTTGCTTCTGACGCTTTCTCCAGGCAAATTTGTTTGGAATGGCATATCCACATATGTGTCCACTACAACTTTTTCACACGTTCTCTTTTGGATTATACAATTAAAAACATCGTCACATCCTTGTTACGTTGAACATTGAATAGAATCTGATCGGAAGCGAAACCCAACCCAAAATTAACCCAGCAATAACCCATGATACGCAAGGATTTGCATGTGACATCTCTGTCCAGAGAGACGCCGAGTTTGCGATACAATATTTATGTGTGCTTCGGCGGAGGCGTAACATACGCCCGGATCGTGGGCGTATCGCCTCGGGGACACATCACCTGCCTTACCTTACAACACGAGAGAGAGAGATATGTACATACATACAATGTATTCTCCAACCTGTTCACGATTCACGATAAGATCATTCATGAGCATCCGAAACGCACATAAACCACTCTCGAGAGCACCTCTCAGACCAGAGTAAGGGGTTGGTTGCTCGCTATCTATGTATGTACATCCGAACCACTCGAAGAAAAGGAAAAGGAAAAGGTGAGTGACACACACGCAAGGGCTTTCGTTTATATTTCGGCGTGCTGACGTCACTAGTTCGTATGTTACGCAGTGTGAAATTCGTCCCAATATCAAATTCCATGTGTTGATTGCTCGTCATGCCATTGAGGGTCAAATGTATAATAGCATAGTGTTGTTGGCTGTAAGAGGTGTAAACAATTGCGTAACATACGCACCTGTTATAATTTATAAATGAAAAATCTAACTATTCAAACTACATCACATTTCAGAAATTCGGGTAAAGAGTTCGGTCTTTATAGTCGATAAAATATAACAATTGATATCGTTGGAAGTGTCAAAATATGATTCATCATCATCATAATCACTTTCAGCCGTTCAACATCCACTGCTGGATGAAAGACTCTCCAATCCTCTTCCATTCCTATTTGTCTTGGGCAATCTGGATCCAGTTAACTCATCGTCCACTCGGTCTACCTTGCTTTCTTTCACATCCTCTCGGTATACCATTCCAGTATTTCTCGCGTCCATCTGCCGTCCATTCTATTCCATACACCTATGTATTCCTCTTACGATCTATTCCTCATACGTCTGATACCATTCTTGAATTTAGCATCCACGTTTCATAACTGGCAGTACGCATTGGTGGTATGCCGTCTTTTTTAAGCACAGCGGCATGTTGGATTTAAAAACAATGTTCATTCTTGCAAAAGCACTCCATCCTAGTTTCATTCTTCGTTAAAAGTGCAAATTGTCAAAAAAAAGTTAAAATTTAAAATTTTCATTAGTTTTTATAGTTTAATTGAAAAACATAGATTTTGTATATCAATAATAAATTTATTTTTTTTAAAACTTCAATAAAAAAGACCTATTAATTATCTTTATCAATAATTTCCAAAATTATTCAGGATTTGGTTAGGTGACAGGAAATTATACCTCATTCAAATGTCCAGGATTATAACCTAACCAAACAAAACCAACAATAATTCAGAATTAACCTAACCTAACTGTTGGGTCATGTTGAAAAGTCGTTTATCATAAATAATTATTATATATATAATAGCCGAAATTATATTAATAAAGAGCTTAATGTGTGTGTGTCTGTGTGTCTGTGTGTGTGTCTGTGTGTGTGTCTGTGTGTGTGTCTGTGTGTCTGTCCTGTAACGCTATGACGTCACTATAGGATTTTTTTCGAGTTTTTTTTTTCTATGAATATATTTTTTGAAAAATTTTTTTTTCGGTTTTTTTGGATATTTCCAACTTTTTTGGATTTTTTTTTTTTTTTGGATTTTTTTTTGAATTTTTTTTTTTTGGATTTTTTTCAACTTTTTTTTTTTTTGGATTTTTTTTTTGGAACTTTTTTTGAATTTTTTTTTTTGGATTTTTTTCAACTTTTTTTTTTTGATTTTTTTTTGGAACTTTTTTTTGAATTTTTTTTTTTTGGATTTTTTCAACTTTTTTTTTTTTTTTTGGGACTTTTTTTTGAATTTTTTTTTTTGATTTTTTCAACTTTTTCTATGAATATATTTTGAATTTTTGAATTTTTTTTTTTTTTCGGTTTGTTTGGATTTTTCTAACTTTTTTTTTTTTTTGGATTTTTTTTGGAACTTTTTTTGAATTTTTTTTTTTTTTTTTTTGATTTTTTTTCAACTTTTGATACCCCCCTAAAGCCATTCCGGCCTTTTTACCACCCCACAGACCCCCCCCCTTTACCCCTACGGCACCTTTTCAGCACTCCCGAAAAGCTATGCCGGCCCCTCACCACCCCACAGACCCCCCCTACCCCTACGGCACCTTTTTTTTTTGTACCCCGAAAAGCTATGCCAGCCCCTCACCACCCCCCCCCCCCCCCCCTACCCCTACGGCACTTTTTTTTTAGCACTCCCGAAAAGCTATGCCGGCCCCTCACCCCCCCCCCAGACCCTCCCCTGCCCCTACGGCACCATTTCTGCACTCCCGAAAAGCTATGCCGGCCCCTCACCACCCCACAGACCCCCCCCCTACCCCTACGGCACCTTTTTTGTACCCCCGAAAAGCTATGCCAGCCCCTCACCACCCCAGACCCTCCCCCCCTACGGCATCATTTTGGAATCCCGAAAAGCTATGCCGGCCCCTCACCACCCCACAGACCCGTCCCCTACCCCTACGGCACCATTTTTTTGCACTCCCGAAAAGCTATGCCGGCCCCTTACCACCCCCCAGATCCAAAAATACAAAATATTAAAAATTCAGCGGGCGTTGATTATCAACGGGCAATATGCTATTATATTAATAAAGAGCTTAATGTGTGTCCGTCCGTCCGTCCGTCCGTCCGTCTGTGTGTGTATCCCGTAACGCTATGACGTCACTATAGGATTTTTCGAGTTTTTTTCAATGAATATATTTTTGAAATTTTTTTTTTCGGTTTTTTTGGATTTTTCCAACTTTTTTTTTGGATTTTTTTTTAGAACTTTTTTGAACTTTTTTGAACTTTTTTTTTTTTTTTTTTTTTTTTTTTTTTTGGATTTTTTCAACTTTTGATACAACCTAAAGCCATTCCGGCCCCTTACCACCCCACAGACCCCCCCTACCCCTACGGCACCTTTTCTGCACTCCCGAAAAGCTATGCCGGCCCCTCACCACCCCACAGAACCCTCCCCTGCCCCTACGGCACCTTTTCTGCACTCACGAAAGCTATGCCGGCCCCTTACCACCCCCCAGACCCCTCCACTGCCCCTACGGCACCTTTTTCTGCACTCCCGAAAAGCTATGCCGGCCCCTCACCACCCCACAGAACCCTCCCCTGCCCCTACGGCACCTTTTCTGCACTCACGAAAGCTATGCCGGCCCCTTACCACCCCCCAGACCCCTCCACTGCCCCTAAGGCACCTTTTCTGCACTCCCGAAAAGCTATGCCGGCCCCTCACCACCCCACAGAACCCTCCCCTGCCCCTACGGCACCTTTTCTGCACTCACGAAAGCTATGCCGGCCCCTTACCCCCCCCCCCCCCCCCAGACCCTCCACTGCCCCCCTACGGCACCTTTTCTGCACTCCCGAAAAGCTATGCCGGCCCCTCACCACCCCACAGACCCTCCCCTGCCCCTACGGCACCATTTTTTGCACTCCCGAAAAGCTATGCCGGCCCCTTACCACCCCCCAGATCCAAAAATCAAAACCATTAAAAATTCAGCGGGCGTTGATTATCAACGGGCAATAAGCTAGTATATATATAATTGTCGAATTCCGTCTGTCTGTCTGTCTGCTGATAACGCTCGCTGATGTAAATAATTAAACTAGAACGTCGTGCGAGTGGGATTTGAACCCGTGATCACCAGATTGGAATGAGGTCGTGCTAACACTATCATCCAATGGAGCGATGATGGGCCTGCTACGATTTGACAATATTAATATTTTAATGGGCTCGCGACTTTGGTAAATTGTTACGTGTTATATATTATAACGCGCCATCTATGCAACAACTATGAAAAAACTTTTAAATACACATATACTCATCCCACACAAACATCCGTTGTTATTCAACGGGCTTACACTAGTTATAATAGATTAACTTTCAACTCTTGCACAAATCATGATAGCAGATAGGTAGGTACACCTGTATAACCGATTGCAATATTGCAAACAACTCAATATAGAGACGTACAATTTTGTTTTGCTTTGCTTATACATTCAGAGGGTCGTTATCCAATTTTGAATTTGATTCATCATCAAAATAAAGACATCCTTGTCGTAAACGGAAGTCGATGGCCGAGTGCAAAAGGTCCTTTGAGTTGTAAAAGTGGAAATAAGGTCAAGGTGTAGTAGGACACATCTTCATTTCTCGCTCACCTTGGTTTAGCTCCGCGAGCACACCGAGTATAAATAACTGAATTAAATGATAACGGTTATGACAGTTGTAAAACATAACACGTGTACTCTTTTTTATTTAAAGGTAAATACAAAATGGACTAGTCAGCGGAGTGGTGGTTACTTAATGATACTTTCGTACCTATGAATATGTATGTATCGGATGTGGTGGTGGTGGTGGGGGGGGGGGTTGGGGGGACACGTGCATGTATATGCTCTTGAATGGAAATAGGCACACACACTTCTTTTTTAAGAATGAAAGCGTTTCATTCATGAAACGTAAACAGCTTTTTTCATATTTGGAAATCTCGGTCGCCTCCCACGCGCACCACCACTGGACTAATACAGATATGTACATATGTATGAATAGTGTTTATGCGAATGTGTTAGCGCGGGAAAACAGATCAATAACGACTTTTCTGCGTGTCCATAACATACGAAATGTGCCTCTAAAATATTTATTATCGTTGTTCTTCAACTGTGTATGTGTGCTGTACATACACTGTCTATGTGAATATTTAGTCTTTGGCGTGCGTAGGCAGTGCCTAGTGCCTAGAATGGTGCAAGGTTGATGATGTTTTTATAATATATATATGTATATTAAAAAAAAAAAAATACATATTCCTTTTGAGTACTATGAAATTAGGTAATCGTTGACGTGTAATCGGTGTAATGTATGCAACGACTTGTTCTGTTTGAAACGAGAGAAAATACATACATATGTATGTACATAGATAGACAAAAAGAGTATGTATGACAGGGATTCCCAACCCCGGGCCCATGGCGCCCGCTGACCGATTTGTGTGCGCCCGCCACTATTCGACCGCGACAGAATTTTTTAAACTTGGAGTTGCAGGGAAAAGACAAACATGTAGCTAAAATGATAGGCTCAGTAAACTCAGTTAAAGCAAAACGGTTTTTGTGGCTATCACATCTGCAGGTGAAGTCTCTCGTGCATTTCCCAAATATGAAGAAAATGGCAGGTAACATTGAATTCAACGTGTCATTATTTGTTAAGCACCTTCAAGTGCTTCAAGAAGAGTTTGAAAAGAGATTTCAGCAGTTTACTATCATCGAGCCAATGGTCTCCTTTTTCATCAATCCTTTTACTTGCCAAATAAATATAATGGAAATAGCTGCATACATTGCAGAGCTTGTTCAAGTGAAGGACTTTCAGAATGATATTATGCTAAAATCCTTAATATCAGATAAGGACTTCTGGAATACAGTGGACAGAAAAAAGTTTTCATTCTTTAAAAAAGCGACATTTTTTGTGTATTATTTATTACCAACATATTATGTATGTACATATGTTCAACTATAAATTTGCTTTGAAAAAATAGGTGGTGCCCGCTGCCCTAACAATATTTCAAAATGTGCTCTAGGGTACAAAAAGGTTGGGAACCCCTGATGTATGAGTATGAATAGACAGAACCCGAGACTCCAATAACAAAGAAGTGACCTTTTTTTTGTTTTTTTTCAACACTTCCGACTCCCAGAACTAGGATTTTTAGTGTCCACAACTATGTACATACATGTGTCTTAATTAGAGTCGCAACATTTTGTATCGTTACTTTTAATCGGCGGTGCTGGCTCATGCTCTGCTGGAAGCATCAATAAATAAATAAATTCTAGTACACAGGTTCCCAACATTTATCGAGTGGCGACCCCTTTTATAAAAAGCCAAGTGACCCCGATGTATTTGAAAAGGGTAAAACCATCCACTGCTGGATGAAGGCCTCTCCATTCCTGATTGTCTTGAGCGATCTGCATCCACTTGACTCCACACGTTCTTCTCAATTCATCGGCTCATCTTCCACTCGGTCTACCTTGCTTTATTTCACATCGTCTCGGATACCATTCCAGTATTTCTCGCGTCCATTCTTCACGCTATGTGTCCAATCCAACTTTTTCACACATTCCGCTATATATATATATAGCATATATTACATGCTTCTCTGTGTGCACTGGATCCTACGTAGCATTCTTGAATCTAGCATCCACGTTTCACATCCATACGTCATAGCTGACAGAAAATTGCGTTATAGTCAATATTTTTAATTTAGTTTACTGTTTCAGTTGGCGACCCCACAGAAAACCCCAAATGGGGTCGCGACCCATAGGTTGGGAATCCGTATTCTAGTACATACATATGTAGTTGGGAAAATGGACAAACAGTGTATCGCTTTACATTCGCCACAACAGACTTAATACTCACTGGTCTAAAAAACAGATTATAAGCTCGAGACAGATATAGGAAAATAGTGTCTACGTGCCGAAAGTACAGTTCTACTATAAACATGAGACATGTACATATGTACATACGTTACAGGCAAATTGTGAAATGTGCAAAATGGCCAGGCAAAGTGCAAAATGCAATTGCACGTGTGAAAAACTAATGTTTGAAAAAAAAAAACACTGCACGAAAAAACTGGTTCAAAGTGTTATTCAGCATCAGCTGGTCGAATTGGTGCAATAAAAAAATGATTCGGACGGCAAAATACAAGCGATTTCATACATGGCCTAAAGCGTAATCATTGTATAAAAGACTAGTTGTGTTTATGCAATGCGAGGATTTGAAATATGAATATGTAGGTACATATATTGAGTATGAAAAACATATTGCTCGTATAAAACGTCAAGAGCTTGCTTCAAAGTCAAAATGTTGATATTTGTTGCCTCTGTCTTTAGACTTAGACTTTATGTAATATTGCAAGCAAGTGCTGATAAAGAATTTGTTGGGAATGTGTTGATAAACAATTCGAAGAATTGGTAATTCGCCCAATAGCAAAAAAAAAGCAAGTGCCAAGATGTCACTGATCAAACTGATAGATTGAAAAATATTTACAAACACTATATTTATTTACTATTCGGCTAATAAATAATTCGCCGAAAACACATTCACCCAATAAACAATTCAATGAATGAAAATTTAGCCGAAGGCAATTCATAGAACTTAATGTAGGTGAATGCCAAGTTTGCATTAACAATTACTTTCTGTAGCAGTTTCACCTTAAAACGAGCTCTAATCTTTTTGCACGTTATATTCACTTAAAAATGTGACAGTTTTACTATTCATCACCATTTTCAGCCGTTCACCATCCACTGCTGGATGAAGGCCTCTCCGATCCTCTTCCATTCCTGTCTGTTTTGAGCAATCTGCATCCACTTGACTCCACACATTCTGCTCAATTCATCAGCCCATCGTCCACTCGGTCTACCTTGCTTTCTTTCACATCCTCTCGGATACCATTCCAGTATTTCTCGAGTTCATCTGCCATCCATTCTTCTCGCTGTGTCCAGCCCATTGCCACTTCAACTTTTTCACCCGTACTGCTATATCTGCCACTTTGGTCATACTTCTTACTCGTGTATTTATTTTGGGATCTCTTCTTATCATGCCAAGCATACATCTTTCCATACTTCTCTGTGTGCACTGCATCTTTCGTAGCACTCTTGAATTTAGCGTCTAAGTTTCACATCCATACGTCATAACTGGCAGTACGCCTTCTTTTTTAAGCATAAAAAGTTTCACTATTATACAGTCAAAATGCTGAAAGCCGAGTTATAAACAGAGCCAAATGCTTATCAATGAAACAATCGCTCTTCGCATCGACACTTTTCAGTTTCATCGAGCGTACACAAGTACATATATGTACATAATTCACATTTCGTATTACACATTGAGCAATATGTAATCATTTGCGTCGAATAAAAATTCCTACACACACACACACACACCCAGTGGGATCTCGTATCGTAAACACTTCTTCGACGTTTTATCGCCATTGAAAAAGTGTGATCGCCGATAAAAATAGGTCACATTATAGAGCAAGTGAACTCTCGCAGATAGCAAAGATGAACTCTCACGAAAAGTACACACACACGCGCACCGCGAAGATTAACGCGATTGGTTTCAACAAACACGTGGCGAATATACATACGAGCCCTTTTGGACCCAAACGGTTCGGAGATCCGAGTTTTTCGTTTTCGGCAGGGTCGAAAGCAGGGTCAGATGTGGACCTCGACGGGGATGAGGGGGCCCTGAACCCCACAGATAACCTCATGCTCGAAAATTGTGACTCGCCGCCACTCACTACTATGTACACCACATTTTACATGTACGATAAGCACAAGTAGCAGCAGCACACTCAAAACATCGCATATAAACACGATGTTGTATGTATTCTGTGCGACAGGGATCGACAACGCAGCGCACTTTGTGATATGCATCATAATGGCGCTCACTAACCCGAGCGGATTCGCTGCGTCAAGTTGACGCCCTCTGTCGTCGTTGATTCGCACCATTGCGAATTATAGCGGTGCGAAAGGGACGACGATAGGGGCGGGGCGTCAGTTTGACGCAGCGATACCGCTCGGGTTTGTGAGGGCCTTAAAGCCTGGGATAGACAGCGGTAACAAGTCAACACGTTCAAAGAACAGGAAGAAGCATTGTATGGAAGTCCAAAACATTGACACTTGGCTAAGTAACCAAAACTGTTTTCAACCGTTCATCATGAAGTCGTCTCTAATCCTTTTCCATTCCTGTCTGTCTTATGCAATCTGCATCCACTTGATTCCACACATCTTCTCAATTCGGTCTACCTTGCTTTCTTTCACATCCTCTCGCATACCATTCAAGTCTCGTTCTAGCAATGTTTCCAACCCACTGCCACTTTGGTCACGCTTCTTCCCCGTGTATTCCTCTTACGATCTCGTCGTGTTATACCAAGCAAGTTCCATATAAAACGATCCTAGGTAGCAAAGTGCTACGTTATTATGGTATCGTGAGCGAGCGAGGTCTCACACTGGAATTGCTAGTAAATCAGCAATTCTCAATTCAAAGAAACAATATAAGAAGCACTTATTGTTAGTTGCTAGTTGCTACCAAAGTAACCGAAACGATTAACTGTCGAAAAAATTGAGTTTAGCCGTTCAAAAACGATTCTGCATAGCAAAGTTGGTACAAGCAAGTTGTGTCAGCACGTCTATAAATGTGAAACATGTCCCAATATAATGTGTTTTTATACGTAAAAAAACACTTAGCTTGCACCAAGTGTGAAGCTAATAAATAGTTCATAAATGTTGATGATTGTTGATTCTATGTTGCCATGGTCAATGATTACTGGAGTGGCACTGTCTGAGAGGTGCGAGTTCTGGGATGTGTTTAAACGTCAGTCACAATGTAAAGGTGAAAAGTGAGGTTCAAATGAAAAGCACGAGATTCAAATCATGCAGTAGTTTCATAGATATAAAATACCATAGATATGCCATTCCAAACAAATTTGCCTGGAGAAAGCGTCAGAAGCAACGGGGGCGTGCGGGGGGGTCTAAAGTGCGGGGAATTCTCACAAAATAAAGTCAAGCAAAATGCATGCAAGGAGTGCATTTTGCATGCCCTTTTTGTATGTCATTTTTCGGGCGCTAAGGGCCCAATCTACATATGTTATTCTACACACATACATACATCTATGAGTAGTTTGCATTTTTGTAAAAGGTTGCCGCCCTCTGCCGAGTGTCCATATATATATATTAATAAATACATATCGTAATTTGTGAACGCGATAGATACGAGTTCGTGGAAAAAAATCCAAACATTCCAATTTTGGCCGAGAAAAAAAAATACAATACAATACACTACTAAGCACGTGTCTCATGGTGTAGGCACACGTGTCTCTCGTGGGCAACGGCCTCGTCAATTTGGGCTGTTGCGTTTTTTGCAACAATTACGATGTGCCGTGTGACCGCAATGCGGATGCGCCTCTCGACCGCAAACCGTAACATCTCTCGCCTACAACAACTGCTCACCTCGTCATCGACACCATAAGATCTACCGCAAGAGAATGCCGAAGGAGACACGTGGACGTCGAAACAAATCAAATTTACTAGTTCAACATTCGTACAATACCTTCAGCCGGGCCGGGGCTGTAAAGTGAGTCGAGCGCGCAACGAGTTGTTTCGCGCGTACGCCATTTTACAAATTGTCAATTTTCCGATTTCGTAGGGATTAATGTTGGTTTCGGAAGTAACAGTGTGATTGATTGACATTTGGGCAACAATTAAAATGATGTTTGAACAAATTCGCTCTTAAATATCTTCGTCCAAGCTCACGTCGAAAAATAAAATCACGAGTTTTATTCTTAAAAAAATGCCTTGTGCAGTTTTACGATCTATTTGATCTCTGTATTCGTTCTAATTGATTACATTGATTTTTGATAAATGACTGGTCGAATAGTACATGAATCGTGATAAATTATAACAAAATTTAAGGAATTATTGAATTATTACTTGATTTCCCCTTAATCATAATGATTCCTATCAATTATTCATACATAAATACACGTTCTTCTACAAAACACGATGTACATATCAATGACGAAGCTCACACTTTATTTATTTATTTATATAATACAGTAGCTAAAGCTAATTATATAATCCTTAACTAAGCACCTGTACAGAGATGTTTTTTTAAAACTGCCAGGAATTTATCAATAGTTTTGGAACTTCTAATTCCATCCGACAGTCTATTATACTCCAAAACACCTCTGTACAAGATGCTTCTCCTATTTCTATTTATTCTAACATTTTTTTATAATTAAATTATTTTTATTCCTTAAATTATTTATATTCACATACATTCATTCCTCTCACAATAAATTTACTAAAATATGATGGTAACATATTAATATCTAAATACGAACATACAAATCCTCAAAGTATAATTCACATTCAATCATCTTTTTTATACTAGCATACCTATCTGCATTTAAAATACCTCTATTTTGTAATATTTGTCATCTATCTCTAGTTCACTTATCTAACATAATTAATAATGAACCACAATAGATAAGATGAAAGAAGCATTTAGAGACTATATTGCAATATTTCTTCTAGTTAATTTTACGGTAGATTGGACAATTTCGATTGCCGTATCAAGTACGAAAAACCAAAGCAAAATCTTTTCGCTTATCAAGCTTCAATTTTTACCGTAATTTTTTACTATACCAATGCTTTTTAGTTAAGTAGATACTAGGTCTATTGAATAATCATCATCAAAAATCGATAAATACCTTCAAAAGCTCGAACGGTTGCGTATTTGAATCGAGAATGCGAACGGTGTCAAAATTATCGTGAACCGAGTTGGAGATCTATCATCTTTTTGCCAGGTTCAGATTCGACCGGTTCCGTCATAGTGTAAAAATGTTGAGTAACACCAAACCAACCAAGCACGCACTCAGAAACAATGGCGAGGCCGCTTTTTGCGAAAGCCCAGTCAGTTGGCCAGGTGACGGACCAAGTCGACCACAATATCAGCAAAAAGTGACGTTACAAACCAAACCAGTTCACAATTAAAAAGGCACAACGTGTCTTGCACCAAGAAACAGAAAGAGCACCGCCTGCACACAAACACTGAAAAAGAATAGCGTTCGACTAGAACCGTTTGCTGTGTGAAAAAATTACAGTCGAAACAAACATCAACAACGAAAATAAAAGAAGACGTTTCGAAAACGCTTAAAAAGCGAATCGTGATAGTTCAAAGCGCTAAGGAAAACAATTTTATGCAATTTACAAAGAGCCTATAATAGTCAAGTTTAGCTCTCACGGTCACGAACACCTAGAGTTATTCGCTTCGCTCCAGAGAGGCTGACCAACAGCAAATAGTCAATCCGAAGGAGGGGCTTTCATAAACGAAACTGGTCCCGAGCGAATGCTAATTCTACATACTTAACGCGAACCAAGCTCACAACAATTCATAAGGAAATTGTTAACGTTTTCTTTGAAGCTTCTCGATAAGCAAGAGAGACGATTGTACAACCTCCAACAGTTTATTGTATCCTGGAACTGACTACAATAACACCAGAGTAGGGGAAGTTAAAGATATTGTACAAATTAAGTAGTGTTACATCAACAAAAAAACAACTTAATCTTATATTTAAGCTTCATAAGAAAATTTAATGTAAACGCTTTCTTTGAAGCTTCTAGATAAGCAAGAGAGACTATTGTACAACCTCCAACAGTTTATTGTATCCTGGAACTGACTACAATAGCACCAGAGTAAGGGAAGTTAAAGATATTGTACAAATTAAGTCGTGTTACATCAATAAAAAACAACTCAAGCTTAGATTTAAGCTTCATAAGAAAATTGTTAACGCTTTCTTTGAAGCTTCTCGATAAGCAAGAGAGACTATTGTGCAACCTCCAATAGATTATTGTATCCTGGAACTGACTACAATAGCACCAGAGTAGGGGAAGTTAAAGATATTGTACAAATAAAGTCGTGTTACATCAATATAAAACAACTCAAGCTTAGATTTAAGCTTCATAAGAAAATTGTTAACGATTTCTTTGAAGCTTCTCGATAAGCAAGAGAGACTATTGTACAATCTCCAACAGTTTATTGTATCTTAGAACTGACTACAATAACACCTAAGAAGGGAAAATTGAAGACATTGTACAAATTAAGTCACGTTACATCAACATAAAAACAACTTAAGCTTCAGAAGATATAAATAGTTAAGAGGATCTATTGTACCACCTAAGAATATTGCATTCTGAAACTGACTGTAATAAAACTAAGTTGAAGAATATTGTGCAAATTTAGAAGTTAACAAAGTTTACAAAGTTTCACAAGAAAATTGTTAACGCTTTCGTTGAAGCCACTCGACGATCAAGACTCTTGATTCGAGAGAATCTATTGTATCACTTTAAAGAGTCCAAAGATCTTGAAATTGACTATAATAAAACTAGAGAAAGGAAATTGTGCATGCGAAAAGACATACTGAATATTGATCATCGATCTAAAAAGCCAAAGTTTACATGGAACGAATTTTGAAAAAGTGGTCTAACATTAAAGTTTGTTAAAAAAACACTGAGCATAGTTTATAGTGCAAGCGTGCAGAATATATCAACGTTTATATAATTATGAGCTACTGTTGAGGTTGACTGGCCGTTTGCTTCTTCGTTTTTTTTTTTTTACTTCAACCATCTCCTTCTTCTTTGAGGAGATGAAGACCAAACAAAATAAAATAAAAAAAAAAGAGCAAAACGAATGAAAAAAAAAAAAAAAGAAGAAGAGCCGACGCTCAAGACCAGAAGCAGTCGGCGTTTTACGGTTACACCGGTTCACCGAATCACGAATACGAACACGTACTCATATTCAGCGCAAACTTTGACTTTCTCTCCGAGAAGCACTCGGAACAACGCTGAAGAGGACTACAATGATGATGATGATGATGATGACCTCTCGTCATCGTCGTCAACGTTCACCTCCACATTCTCCGCGTATTTATACACTTGGACATTTTTTTGGCGGCGCCATAGTGTCATTGGTTTTTATTTTGCCTCTCCTTATCGAACGAACCGTTGAAAATCTTCGACTCTCGTTAATATAAAAATTTCGAAACGTGACATGCATAAAAGGCAGCGCAAAACAAACAAAAATTTGCATTATAATAAAATAAGACTGTAAATTTCAGTCGGGCGCGCAATTTGATTACCTTTTTATATTAATTAATTGAAAATTGCATGTTTCGTTCAAGTTTGTACGTTGAATTGACACTCCAACAACAAAAAAATGTCTAAGAAAACAATACAACAAATGAAAGGTAAAATATCCCACTATTACTAAAGTAGGAGATTTTATAACACTGCACCAGTTTGATGACCGTAGGAGTCTTCGCAATAAAAATATACTTGACAATCCCTGTGCTAGTTTGAACATGTATGTATGTATGTATATCTAAAATGAGTCTGTAAATTAATATGCATGTTTTTGAAATCTCGTCAATTAAAAACGAAACAAAAGCTTTTCTAAATAAAAATGCCAGATTTTGTGACGGAAACTGTAGAACGCAAATACTGCATATATCCGCCTATGTCTTCGCAACGTAAGAAATCATATTCGTGTTTAGTGGGCAAAAATCTAAACTATTTACTAGATATAGAGCCACCAGCATATCTTGCAACGTATTGCCTTCGATTTTTATGACATTTTTGCCATTTATAAAAATTGGCGGAATTCGCAGCTTGAAAGTTGCGGTGGGAAAGGTTGGGTGTAGGGGACTTTTACTTTATGTGTTTGCCGTTTTTCAAGTTAAACTTGTGGCACTATACTTGGTTTGCTATATACGTAATGTCTGTCAGAAATCCTCCATTGTTTCATTTGAATCTTTGTTCCACTAATTATTCACAAAACTCCTACATTTATAGATCTCGTCATTTAACAAAATCCCGGCACATATGCTTTGCCCTCCTTTAGGTTTAGATTATCTTTACTTAAGTTCCTTTCCAGCCGTAACTCCCAAGTTCCTTTCTTGTTTTGATCTGTTGTTCGTTTGTAACTATTTTGGTTGTAGTGTATTGTGTCAAATTAATTATTTTGTATTTATATTTTATATTGTACACTATAAGCTGTTTGTTACGTAATCTACTATATAAAATTCAATGTTTGCGTGTTTGTCGTTCCGCTATGCAAATCTACAGTTTTCAACTTAAAA
The DNA here is from genome assembly GCA_022651745.1 of Parapsyche elsis. Classification (NCBI taxonomy): domain Eukaryota; kingdom Metazoa; phylum Arthropoda; class Insecta; order Trichoptera; family Hydropsychidae; genus Parapsyche; species Parapsyche elsis. The sequence continues at coordinate 440,958 of JAGVSN010000017.1, forward strand.
CCGCCAAACTTGGTATACTATCTCATGATACCATAACTCAGACCGTAGGTGGGTTTTGGAAGGGGTCGGATCAGGGGGTCGACGGGACCCCATATACAAAAACTCCCGAGCAACGCCGGGCAATTCAGCTAGTAAATAAATAAATACAAAAAAGGTTGAAAATTGTAGAACGGTGAATCGCAAGTACCCAATGGGTCAAAATGTGTACGAATAGTATTGTCACTTCGGACAGTAACAACAATGTTGTGAATGAATTTTGAAATTTCGTCAATGTTGATACATATGTAAATAGACAGCAGTTTCGTGATTTTCAACTGTCAAACGTTGGAAATGACATGCGAGTCGCCACGTCAAAGTATCGAAGGCGACTGAGAGCGCGTTCGCTGTCAACGGGCCGGTTTGCGGACATACGAAGAGGAGAGAGGAAAGAGGGGAGAAATGCAGGGAAGGGGAGGGGAGAAGAAACAGAGAAGTGAGGGGGAAGTCCGCAGCTCCCGAGTTACGCCCCCCCCCTTCCGCGCTCTTCCCCTCACCCGTCCCACTACTCTTCTCGCCACTTCACCTGCCTCTGTCCAGTACAACGCCACCGATGAGAACAGGGCTGTCACTCGCTACCGGCATTTTTAATTAATTTCATTTCATTTCAAAAGTATGCTCAACTTCAACGCATCTATGGGTGTCTGTCAGACCCACTGGTTATCTGAATTTTGTCAAAGTGTATAGTACTGTAGCTATTTGTACAAAAATGGAATAAAAAGATAAAAATGGAATGTGTTATATTTGTTCTACATATATTAAAAGTATGTAGCCGGAGATGAACATAGTTTTTAAATCCAACATCTCGCAATGCTCAAAAAAAGAAGGTAAACGACCAACGCGTACTGCCAGTTATGACGTATGGATGTGAAACGTGGATGCTGAAATCACACACAGCGAAGTATGGAGAGATGTATGCTCGATATAACAAGAAGAGATCGTATGAGGAATACGTGGGTGAGAAGCATGAAAAAGTTTCAATCGTACGTAACTTGAAAAACTGAAAAACGTGTCACAGCATCAAAAGCAAGGTAGACCGAGCTGACGATGGGCTGATGAATTGAGAATATCGCTCAAGACAGACAGGAATGGAAGATGATTGGAGAGGCCTTCATCCGACAGTGGATGGTCAACGGCTGAAAATGATGATGATGAAGAGTACTGCAGAGTGGGAAACCAATACAACGACTAGAAGCATCTAACTGTTTTTACCTGATTAGTGGAATAAAAAGATCCTTATAAAGATTATAAGGATATTAAAGCGTAGTCATCCAAAAGTTTCTCGAAACGTGTGTACGAAGCATTAGATGTTTCAAGTTTTCATATGGGTTAGCGTTAGCCTATCTGTACTATGTGATTCTATAATAACAGAAATCAAGTTGTTTGCGAAATTAGGCAATTCATTCTGTGGCAAACGGGGACCTTATTAAGTGTCCATTCGCCACGTGCATTATTAATATTAATACATTTTTATGTAATAAAAATATCAGACATTTCTTATTGAAGCTTGATTTGGTACACTTTCAGTTTGCCCCGGAATTACCCCAGATATTCTACAGCTGATTATGATTTAAAGTGTGCAGGAAAAATTATTTGTCTTTAAAATCACAATCGGCTACTAGGAATTAATTATAAATCAAATCGCACAATAACTTTTGAGACTAAGACTGCGCGTCCACCAATGCAACGCGTTTCGACTGGATAACGATAAAGCAGAAGAAAAACTATATACCATTCGAATGAGCAAAACCGACTGATCGTTAAAACGAGCTCAAATGTAAATATGTACATATTAAAAGTGAACACAAAAGGTAAATATATTTCAATGGAATACGCATAAACGTCAACATTCGCAAACGTTTAATGACGGTCTTCAAATACCTAAAGCGTACATACATGTGCAAACGTCTATACAGGTAAAATTACACACTGTAAGATACGCAGGTACTTTCGAGAAATTATCCGTCAGTGTCCATTTAATAAAACGGTTTGAGAGGAAGGTGGAAAAACCTGATCGAATACGAGAGATGCAAATCGCGCTAAAGTGAGACCTTCCCCCACTGAATATATCCAATCGTTAAATTAGTATGTATTGAAGCAATAACTTAATTGCTCATTCGATAATTGCAACCGTCCGTTTAAAATCAACCGGCTGGTTTCCAAACTGGATACATTTTCGCACACGAATACATCCGTTTTGTGGCGCCAGGAGTATAACGGAATCGATAAGTTATTAACTGAGTGCGGTGTTTAAAGTAGTTTTAGCACAAACAGAGGCAATATGTTTCAACGTGTATAAAGAACAGTTTCATAAACATTAAACACGTAACAACGAGAAGAAATGTTGGGTCCACAAACATGCTGCTTTCACCAATTCAGCAACTGGTTCGGAAATTCAAAATTTGCAACGAGCTGTCATTGAAATCGCATCAATCGCTTTACAGTTTTTTTTTTTTTAATTGATTATGGCAGTGTTTAAAAATATAACGTACAAAGAAAATTTGGATATTAACATTGATACAGTGATAGTATTTCCCGATGAAAATCAACGGTAGTTTGTTATTGACATGTGAGTGAGCTAGAAATAGCGGTAGTTATAGTTTAAAAAATTAAATCATCATCATTTTCAGCCGATCACCATCCACCGCTGGATGAAGGCCTCTCCAATCATCTTCCATTCCTGTCTGTCTTGAGCGATATTCTCAATTCATCAGCCCGTCGTCTACCTTGCTTTCTTTCACATCCTCTCGGATATCATTCCAGTATTACTCGCGTCTATCTGCCACCCATTCTTCTCGCTATGTGTCCACTTCAACTTTTTCACACGTTCCGATATATGTATCTGCCACTTTGGTCATGCTTCTTATCCATGTATTCCTCTTACGATCTCTTGATGTTATACCGAGCATTTATCTTTCCATGCTTTTCAGTCTGCACTAGAGGAAGGCCTCTCCAATGCTCGTCTATTCCTGTCTGTCTTGAGCAATCTGCATCCACTTGACATTCTTCTCAATTCATCAGCCCATTGTCCACTCGGTCTACCTTGCTTTCTTTCACATCCTCTCGGATACCATGCCTGTATTTCACGCTTCCATCTGTGTCTATGTGTAACTTTTTCACACGTTCCGCTATATCTACCACTTGGGCCATACTTCTCACCCATGTATTCCTCTTACGACCTCTTCTTGTTATACCAAGCGTACATCTTTCCATGCTTCTGTGTGCACTGGATCTTACGTACCATTCTTGAATTTAGTATCCAAGTTTCACATCCACACGTCATAACTGGCAGTACGCATTGTGCCGTATGCCTTATTTTTTAAGCATAGCTGAATGTTGGATTTAAAAACTAACCTGACCGACAGACAGACAGACTATTGTGGGGCGTTGAGTACGAATGGGGCCATATGTGTATAACTCATATACAATTGGCCCCTTTCGTACTTCAATCCATATAAAATAAATTGTAACAATGAAAGTACCGCTAATGAGTTCCCGGTAATATATTTTCAACCGCGTTTGAATAGCGCTGTTTTATCCATAATATAAGGTAAACAAATAAAAGAAAGTTGAAGATGTGCAAGTTTACATATTTTAGTAATAACATTTTTTGAACCATCATCCCGTTAGTTATTTACATACGATAATATAATATTATAACCGTCGAAGGACTTCGACGTAAGCAGTCGTTTATTTGTACGTCGTTAAGTCGCTAATTTAGGCAATTCAAAGTCGTTAATAGTATGCAGCTTGTTAATAAAAATTGATATTTTAGAGTTTGCCATTCGATCTTGACAACCCTGACGTGCTGTAACCCCCCCCCCCTCTCCCCTAACCCCTTCCCCTCAGTGCCCTACCTCGCCTTCTTCTTGAGATATTCGCTATAGGTAGTAAGTAGCTATAGCTGATATCCTACGACAGGTATGGTAAACATTTTTTTGCCGCAGAAATAGGATTTTAATATTTATGTTGTATTTTTTTTTATTTATAATTATACTAAATAAAGTAAGAATGACATAAAATTGAAAAAAAAAAAAACAACTAATCCGCTTATATGTATGTAAATTGTGGGAAAAAATTGCTACGATAGAAACATGATTTTATGTGTCCGCTACTTTGACTTCCGCTAGATTGATATTCATTAAAAATTTTAACAACGCTCATGTGTGAATCGATCTCGCTTCGCTCGATGTGCAAAGTGTGTGACGGCTCGCAAAAGTGCGCCCGTGCAAACGAAGCGACCAAAGTTGTTTATAGTAAACTAGTGTAAGCGCGTTGAATATCAACGCCCGCTGAATTTTAAATATCGTAAAGCGCTTTTTTAATAGAGATCCCCACTAATTGAATGCTATCGATACCCACTCAAAAAAATATTTTTTTTTACTTTACTACATATTTATATTATAATTATTAATTATTATATATATAATAATTATAATTGTGTAAGTGATTTTGTAAAAATCAAAAAATAATAGTTTCTATAGTGCCATCTATGTATTATTAGCAGAATCACGATCCCTTTTGTAGGTAAAGCCGAGTCACGATATGTTTAAAAAAAAAAGGACCCAACCGACAACTGGTTTTGGCAGTTAGTCTGAGGACGTTATTCCCGAGCCTGGGGTCTTGGGTTCGATCCCCACTCGTTCTGGTGGTTTTTAAATTATTTTTCCTCAGCGAGCGTTATCAGCAGACAGACGGATTTCGGCTATTATATATATAATAATGCCCTCACTAACCCGAGCGAATAATTTGACGCTTGGCCCTCTATCGTCGTTGATTCGCGCCAATGCCAAAGCTAGGTTACGAATATTGTAGCGATGTCAATATCGCCAATGCTCTGACGACCTAATAAAAAGTTCTTCGCTGACGCTTGTTTACAAACTGGCAATACTGCAACCGAAGCACTTGTCAAAGAACAGATTATTCGCTCTATACCTATGCGTAGTTATACGAAGATTTATTTATGAAACGACATTTCATTGATATGTACGCAGTACTATGTATAAATAAATATTAGAATCGCCTACAACCTGTTTATATACTGCCGAGAATTTTTTTCACAATTAAAATATGCATATTATTATTATTGTCGTCTATCTTGCAACGTTTGATTAAAAAAGTCGTATATGTATTAAGTCTAGTGATATAATAAAGTTCAGACATTTTCTCGTACGAACTTAGTTAGAGGTACAAAAGAGCGATAACATTATTTGATTGATAAACTAGTGTTGGTACGTAATAAAGTTTTTTTATTATTTATTTTTTTGACGCTCGATATTTACTTTTCAACACGCGGGAAAAATAAATATAAATACTGATACACGGAAACGGTGAGATTTGTCGAGGAAAATTCTGTCGTCGAGACTGGCCTACTATCGAAAATCAAAGTGTGTACAAATTTGGTCAACAAAGTAAAAACGAAAGTGATACGATATAGTAAACAGTAGATATGACTAAGCTGTGCCAATTTGTTGAATTAACTAGTTTAATAACAAAAAATAAAGATCCCTTGTTACACTACCACGATATGTGGTTAAATGTTTGCCAAATATTGAACAGATAACGTTCGATATAAAAAAACAGAGAGTAAACACAACATAGAATACATAATACTCTATCCAACGTGAGGCGCTCACACATCTTAGCGAAATCGCAGCGTCAAACTGACGCCCTCTATCGCCGTCGATTCGCACCAATGCGAATTATATCGGTGCGAATGGGACGACGATAGGGGCGAAAGTTTGACGCAGCGATACCGCGGCGATTTCGCTAAGGTGTGTGAGCGCCTTTAAGAAGCATCTCGTTGTCACGCAACTAAAATAAAGAGGGTTGTGGCTGTTCGAGATTTAATCATATTGTAGAGATAGTTAATAGTTATCGATACCTAGGACAACTGGTGAATATGACTGGATGTAAAGAAGAAGAAACAAAAACGAAGAATGAAGCATACGACCACTGCATACCGCCAGTTATGACGTATGGACGCGAAACGTGGATGCTGAATTCGAGAATGTTCAGTGTACACAGATAACCATGTATGTATGTTTGGTATAACAAGAAGAGTCTCAGATTTCTCAAGGCAGACAGAAATGGAAGAGGATTGGAGCAGTGATATACATACATATATGTACTAGTGTAAGCCCGTTGAATATCAACGCCCGCTGAATTTTAAATTACGTAAAGCGCTTTTTTAATAGAGATCCCCACTGATTCATCGCACGGTTGTAAGTGACAAAAAAAAAAATAGTTTTTATAGCGCCATCTATGTATTATAGCAATCCCGTAGTATCGGGATTGCTTTTTTTACTTTAATATTTATATTATAATTATTAATTATTATACCTGTATATATAATAATTATAATTTTGTAAAAATCAAAAAAAAATAATAGTTTTTATAGCGTCATCTATGTAGTCACGATCCCTTGTATAGGTAATGTTTAAAAAAAAAGGACTAAATTGACCAAGGGCGATAGCGAATAGCATTAGTGCGAGTTCTCTGGAGCCTGGGGTCCTGGGTTCGATCCCCCACTCTTTCTGGTTTTTTAATAATTTTTCCTCAGCGAGCGTTATCAGCAGATAGACAGACAGACGGATTTCGGCTATTATTTATATAATATACATAGTACAAGCTCTATGGGAAGAACCTTGTTTTGGATAGGGATCAGTCTGGGAATCGATTACGGGTGGATTTTTTTGACTTTGGTGAAGGACAATGTTAACGGTTTTCAGATCCAGCTTTAAGGACAACGTTCACGGACTTGAATTCCAGCTCAAAGGCCAATGGTTATGGACTGATGTTGGTGGTTGTGGCCGGGCAAGTTATCTGGTGCCAGCACGGCCGCTGGTCCCGCTCGCCACAAACCAAAATAACGCACTGTGTTTATTCGGGACACACACACACACACAACACGTGAACTCTCAAAAGGTGACGTCACGGCTATAACGACCGATAAACACCGGCATGGAACGCGAAATCGAAATTGACACGAAAAAAGTTGACGATCCCTGCAATCGTGTGCGGCGATATGGACAAACGATGGAAATTAGCAACGAGCAATTACATATATTGCCTTTTGCAAATTTTAAACAACATCCACACAATGTTGCTTTCATACAACTCGTTTGTGTGTGCATTGTACAATAAATATTTATTGATGAATCGATTTGTAACGACGTGCATATTGTTATGGCAAACAAGTTGCACTGCGAGTGTCAGCGATTTCAAAACTTTAACTTTTTAATTCATTTTGCAGTACAATAAAATCAATACACCGGTGAAAGCACCTGTTGATTTTCAACTTGCAATACCGATCATTATAATATTATAATACAATAGAACGATTTCTGTATGTTTTGTAGGTGTAAACAATACACGTGCCAAAACAGTATGTAAACAAAGTGTAACACAACACGTATACGTATGAGATGCTTTAGAAATGTTATTGGATTTTGATGCATGTAAACAGAACTACTATACGGAGAATTTAGTTACGTTGATGAATATGAGTAGTGATTCATTGGAAGCACAGCGTGTACTCGTATATATGTATAGGAACATAATTCTAAAGCAAACTGATACTTATTGTGGGTTTTTTTACTTTATTGTGGGTATTTTTTTTAATTGATGCGTAAAAAGTGTCTGTTTGCCCCGGAATTTAGCTACTTTTTGTATTGCTTTGATTATATACATTTGAGAAAGCCTAAGTATCAACATTGTGAACTTTTCCAGTCGTATGCGGTCTACCGTTGCCCATTTGCATCATGTGTTGGTGTAAAATTGCTTTAAGGCCCTCACTAACCCGAGCGAATAATTTGTCGCTTGACGTCTGCGACTGGACGCCCTCTACGTCGTAGATTCGCACAAATGCGAATTATATCGGTGCGAATGGGACGACAATAGGAGCGTCAGTCGCTGACGTTAAGCGTCAAATTATTCGATCGGGTTAGCGAGGACCTTTATGCGAGTATTACACGGGGATAGTTTACTCGCCACTATCTGGCTAGTGTGACGTCACTTGCCATTTTGACAGTTTGAAGTTAAGCGGTTAATTTTCAGCTCCCAACACATATATGAAGGTTTAGTCAAAATTGTATTATTAAAAAATGCATATTTATTTTTTTAAATGTACAAAAAAGGAAGTAAAATGCGATAGCGAGTGGCGCCACTGGCCAGTACACTAAACACTTGTAATAAGATTACTAGCTACTGGCTACGTGTCGGCTAGTAAACTAACGAGATAGTAGCGAGTAAACTATCCCTGTGTAATATCCGCTTTACGCTGATTTTTACGCACATGTTATTGATTAATTTAGCTTGGGATAGACAGGGGCAACAAGTGTCAACAGAAACTAGTTGGAAAGTCAAGTATGTATGTATGTTGTCTCTATTTGTACTAAGCTTGTATTAACATTTTAGGAGTAAAGTTTGCTGAATGTATAATGGCATGGTATAATATAATAAGTTATGTTCTACAGTGTGGGGATTTTACAATTAGCCTGTAAAATATGCAAAGGTGAAACGAAATGGTATTTTTTTTTTTTCCGCTGTTCATCTTTCGTAGAATTAATTTTTCACGTTACGCCAAAACTTCGGTCGGATATAAAATTGTAAAAATAAACACACGCGTCTGAAAATAGTTTCCGCAGAAATAATATTAGTCCACGCCACAATGGAATCTAATGCGGCGCCATTGAGGAAAATCGCAAAGGCGCTAAGTGAAGGAAAAACACGCGACTTTTGCCTTTAGGAAAAATAACATTGCAAAAAAAAAAAAAAAAAAAAAAGGAATTCCACAATGATATGCGATGATATAAGAGCCGCACCTACTCAAGGCTACTCTAGAGAATTTATTATTATCATGAAAAATAATATACATACACACGCAATGATGATCAAATGCGCATTAGCGATCGATACGAACGGTGCCGATACCGATCCACGAGTTCTATCTAACAAGGGTTGTCGATGATCATGATAATGATCACGACGATGACGATGATGATGATGATGATGATGATGATGATTATGATGAGGAGTGGCTCTGATACCCATCTGGCCCGGGACTCGAAACGCCAAACGACCAAGCAGCAACCGGTTTTCATTGACACAAAGGCTTGGCACATTATATAGATCCGGCACATAAACACAAATTTAAATATATGCAATCGATAATAGTGGTCAATAAAAATGTGAACCATTCGAAGAGCGTGATCCGTTACGTTCCGCACGCAATAAAAACAACTACACATGCCCAATAAGTCTTAACAATATATTCATATATGGGCGTCAAGTGTTGCCGCTTCACTGTTTAACAAACATTTTACCGTATCGGATCTCTGCTTTGTATTTAAACTTTTAAATAATTTATTAGATAGCCCTTACCTACTAAGTAAGATCCTTCTACATTGTCCCCCTAGGCCTGTCAGAAATCCTCCATTGTTTCATTTGAATCTTTGTTCCACAAATTATTCACTAAACTCCTTCATTTATAGATCCTGCTCGTCATTTAACGAAATCCCGGCACATATTGATCCTTTTCTCTATTCTTTGCCCTCCTTTAAATTATCTTTGCTTAAGTTCCTTTCCAGTCCTAACTCCTAAGTTCTTTTCTTATTTTGATCTGTTGTTCGTTTGCAACTATTTTGGCTGTAGTGTATTGTGTGATATTAATATTATTTTGTATTTATATTTTATTGTACATATACTATAAGCTGTTTGTTGCATGATTAAATAAATACATACCGTATACAGTGAAGTAACTAGGGAAAGATGCTCGCTAGTGCGTGAAACCATTGCCTTCTGTAGGGATAATGGATTCGGTAGCTAAGACGGAATTTTTCGGGTGGTGCCAATTTATTTTGTGGAACCGTCTCATTAAGTTAGATAAATTGATAAATTCTAATCAGGCGAATTCCGATTTGGATTTAGTAATATCCATATTATGCCAATTTAGTGTTAAAAACCGCGGAGATTGAACTCCAGATCTTTGCTCAAGCGACTTAATTCGCTAATATTAAACGAAGAATGAACATATGTAGTTTTTAAATACAAAATTCCGCTATGCTAAAAAAATAAGGCATACGACCAATGCGTACTGCCAGTTACGACGTATGGATATGAAACATGGATGCTAAGTTCAAGAATGCTACGTAAGATCCAGTGCACACAGAGAAGCATGGAAAGATGTATGCTTGGTGTAACAATACAATATCGTAAGAGGAATACATGAGTAAGAAATATGACCAAAGTGACAGATATGTGTAGCAGAACGTGTGAAAAAGTTGGAAGAAAAACTGGAATGGTATCCGAGAGGATGTGAAAGAAGGCAAGGTAGACCGAATGGAAGAATGTGTGGAGTCAAGTGGATGAAGATTGCTCAAGACAGACAGGAATGGAAGAAGATTGGAGAGGTCTTCATCCAGCAGTGGATGGTGAACGTCTGAAAATGATGATGAAGCAATATTAAAAAATCTAGGTCAAGAGATCTTAGCTCAAGATGGGGAGATATTGTTTCCACTTTAAGGGTGCACGCGATGGTAAAAATGTTAAGAATCCTCGATCTAGGATCTAAGTCGTTAGCAATTTTGGGTCAGGAGTGAGTGTCGGATTAATCAAGCGATATTGAAACTCCTTAAGCATTGGATCACACGGTGATAATAATAATTGTTAACGAAGAAGATCCTGTTACAAACGAGCGTTTCGGATGATGAGCAATCGAGGAGGCCAATTAATTGTGACAAATTTGAAATTTACCCGTGTGTGTCGTCAAAGTTCTTGGTAAATAGTCTAAAAATTTTCAATGAGTAATTAGAATCAATCTTAAGGACAAAAGTAAGGGAGGCGTCTCATCCTCGGTCAGGGTCATTCATCTCTAAAAGGATCAATACGCAAAAAGGGCACGAGAGTAGGACCAAATTGCCAAAAGTTGGCACATATCGCCAACGTTGTCTGCTGGGTATCCGGTGTTACAATTTATCGACGATGCATTTTGTCCCGACAATGAACCACTTCCTCTGGCCGATCGTTTAACATCGTGTACAGTCGACATCGTTCGAATACTTATCCAAAAGAAAAGGAGTCTAAAAATCTAAATTAATTGTTTTATCACCTAAAAGTACTGGATACGTGGCTAAAATCACAAGCAATAAGGTAAAGACTACTTTTGGAACGATGTATGTGAGTAAATTTAGTCGATATAAGCAGATTGTTCAGCATTGAAAAAGTAGAGCAAAAGAAGATGGCTTAATTTATAAAATACATATACTAAGATTTGAATTAAGTAATGGCAAGTGTCGATTGCTCACATGATATCAAAATTTTTATATCGACAAAAAATATTTGCCTAAAAATTTTCATGTCAATTTCATACAGCGAGTATTCAAAATAAGCTAATATTCTATAGTTTTATAAAATAAAAGAGTTTTATTAAGTGCAAGTTCAGGTAAAACAGTATTTATTTATACCTATGCGTTTCGTCGAGGAGACAATTTCACAAAAGAATATATGTAAATGAATAAAAACATAAATAATAAAGACAACTGTTCGAAAAAGTTCGTACAAGTCATAAACAAGAATCTTCAAAATACCGTAAATTGATATCAAATAATAATTAACTAAATGTTACTTTTTTCGTCTTGATTTTATTCAAAAAAACGAAGAATGAAACTAGGATGGAGTGCTTTTGGAAGAATCAACATTCCGCTATGCTTAAAAAAGAAGGCATACGGACCAATGCGCACTGCCAGTTATGACGTATGGATGTGAAACTTGGACGCTAAATTCAAGAATGCTACGTAAGATACAGATGTATGCTTGGTATAACAAGAAGAGATCGTAAGAGGAATACATGGGTAAGAAGTATGACCAAAGTGGCAGTACGTGTCAAAAGTTGGATTGGACACAGCGAGAAGAATGGATCGCAGACGGACGTGAGAAATACTGGAATGGTGTCCGAGAGGATGTGAAAGAAAGCAAGGTAGACCGAGTGGGCGATGGGCTGATGAATTAAGAATATTGCTCAAGACAAACAGGAATGGAAGAGGATTGGAGAGACCTTCATGATTATTCAAAGCTACGTAAAACAATTTAATTAAAATCAAAAAATCAACACAACCTAACATTTCAGTCTATCAATTGTTTAATGAGACTCGAACTTTTATCAATCAACAAGAGATTCTCGGAACGGATTAAAATTTCGAACGAATCTAATGAATCGTTCAAGTGTTATTCTTGAAAAATGAACGGTAAGATGATGAATGATTAAATACCATTCCAAAGTTATACGGCATCGTTCAAATGCGATGACATATTTATAGTTTGAGGAAAAGGAAAACGGAGTGGGTAAAAAAAACATCGACAAGAAGCACGTTCGAAAGATATAGTGCCGTTTGACCGCTGACCGACATTGTGAAATTTTGTGAATGAGCCGTGAAGGACAAACACTTACGCAAAATAATAATAATAAATAAATAAAAAAAAAAAAACCACTGAAACTTAGAGCGATATTACACTGAGCAACAACACCAGCACCAGATTTTTTTTGGCGGTGGCGAGCATCTTATTACATTGCACCACTTTTCACTCACCAAGCTACCTGCTCATCTCATAATCTTCATACAAAAAAAATAGGTCTAGGAAGCTATACGAAAACTAGTTACTCTGTGTAGACGTAGAAAATATATAAAATTCAACCTCTCGTATTTCTTTCTGAATTTCATTGTTTTCGAAACAATTGCGTTGACGTTGTGTTGCGTTGACAATTGAGTACGACGATGCAACATCTATCTATACAGCACGCGTTCTCGAAACAATTGCAAAAAAAGGTCAGAAAAGGGTTTTGGTGAAGGTTTTTTTGTCGAACATTGACTTCCAAGAAATTTTTAGACACCAGAAAATCGCACAATCTAATACGTACCATCTAAACCTGTATATCTATCTGGTAGTCGAGGTTCAAAAAAAATCGGGTGTTGGTGGAGTGGCCAAGTGTAATATCGCTCTTACGCAAAGTGTCCATAAAATGAATGACAGAAGATTAGAAATCAAAATGACACGAGAATGACCTCACACCGCAAGTCGGTCAAGTCAAAGGGAACGTAAGCAAAATGTGATAAGAAAACGCACAACATCGATTGATCGGTAATTTCTTTTTATACATACACGATAATGTGTCAACGTGTCTCCAGTAATTGGCGCGCTCGTCTTTTCGCCGGGCCTGTATTTATTCGTACACGTATAAATAAATATATTACATATGGACGGATATTCGAGCAATTAAAATTTTCCATGACCGTAAATAAACGGCGTGAACATCCTGCCGATAACGCGCCAGACACTATGGCATCTCCTCGGTAAACAATGCCCGACCAATAATAAATGTGCCGAACGCACGACGTAATAATAATAAATTATTACACGGACATTTTGTGGTGAATTTGGTGTATGTAGGTTGACCTTGAAAGGTTTTGCGTTGTTTGGTGGCACCGTTTATTTCACCGCTCCGCTTTGGGTACGGGAGATTAGCCCATGTTCTAATCCGCATTCTGATACTTCTTTAAAAGTTTTCGCTCATTCATTGCAACGTTTCAGTTTGGATCTACATAGTTTTGGATAGTGGATAAATTCATAGACAACGAAGCAGACGAAAACTTCTTAACTAAACCAAAAAAAATATGTACCTTATTTAGGCACAGTAATTCTGGGACAAACGGAAACTGGTGTATGTAAAATTCATGAGTGTTTTCAAGCTTAATTCTGGGATAAACGGAAACTACATAGTGTACGAGTACGTAAACGCACACTTGGTAAGGAGCTGCAGCAAAAATCATTACCGTCTGTTTTCATCTGTGTTTTTAAGCGTAATTCCGGGACAAACGGAAACTGATGTATGTAAAATTATAAACGCATACTTTGTAAGGAGCTGAAGCAAAAATCATTAACAAGTGTCCGTTTTCGAGAGTGTTTACAAGCTTAATTCTGGGATAAACGGAAACTAGTGTACGAGTACGTAATCGCACACTTGGCAAGGAGCTGCACCAAAAATTATTACCGTCTGTTTTCATCTGTGTTTTTAAGCGTAATTCCGGGACAAACGGAAACTGATGTATGTAAAATTGTAAACGCAAACTTTGCAAGGAGCTGGAGCAAAATCATTACCAAGTGTATGTTTTCACGAGTGTTTTCAAGCTTAATTCTGGGATAAACGGAAACTGGTGTACGAGTACGTAAACGTAACCTTGGTAAGGAGCTACAGCAAAAATCATTACTGTCTGTTTTCATCTGTGTTTTTAAGCGTAATTCCGGGACAAACGGAAACTGATTTATATAAACGCACACTTGGTATGGAGCTAGAGTAAAAATCATTACCTACAAAGTGTCCTTTTGCATCAGTGTTTTAAGCGTAATTCTGGGACAAACGGAAACTGATGTGTGTATGTCTGTTTTCATGAGTGTTATCAAGCTTAATTCTGGGATAAACGGAAACTGGTGTACTTAAACGCACACTTGGTAAGGACTTACGCAGCTATAGCAAAAATCATTACCGTTTATTTTCATCTGTATTTTTAAGCGTAATTCCGGGACAAACAGAAACTGATGTATGTAAAGGCACACTTGGTAAGGAGCTAGAGCACAAATCATTACCTACCAAGTGTCCTTTTGCATCAGTGTTTTAAGCGTAATTCTGGCACAAACGGAAACTGGTGTATGTAAAATTGTAAACGCAAACTTTATAAGGAGCTGGAGCAAAATCATTACCAAGTGTCTGTTTTCACGAGTGTTTTCAAGCTTAATTCTGAAACTGGTGTACTTAAACGCACACTCAGTAAGGACTTACGCAGCTACAGCAAAAATCATCACCGTTTGTTTTCATCTGTATTTTTAAGCGTAATTCCGGACAAACGGAAACTGGTGTATGTAAAATTGTAAACGCAAACTTTGTAAGGAGCTGGAGCAAAATCATTACCAAGTTTTCAAGGGTGATTTCGAGCGAAAATCATTACCTACCAAATGTCCTTTTGCATCAGTGTTTTAAGCGTAATTCTGGGACAAACGGAAACTGAAGCACACATAGATACATATAAAATACCATAGATATGCCATTCCAAATAAATTTGCCTGGAGAAAGCGTCAGAAGCAACGGGGGGTCTAAAGTGCGGGGAATTCTCACAAAAAAAAGTCAAGCAAAATGCATGCAAGGCATGCATTTTTGCATGCCCTTTTTGTATGTCATTTTTCGGGCGCTAAGGCCAATCTATGTTATTCTACATCTATGGAAGCAAACGAACATTTGCTAAGAAGCCAAAGCAAAATCCCTATAAAGTGTCATTTGACTTGAAATTACTTTTAGTACACTTTTATGGAACAAAGTGTTGCATCAATGCAACAAAGAGACTCTATAACAAGAAAGGACTCTCAAGTAATTATTTGAATAGTATGTCGTGGATACTGCAATTGTCACACCGTTGTATGTAAATATTTAAATAGCAAAACATCGATTATACTCACATAAGGCCGGGTGCTGTTTATGATACGAAAACCAACCAAGCACTATTGAAGCCTTATGAAGGAATTGACTTGACAAATGTCCTGTATGTCCTACAGTAAAAAAAAAAAAAAGGTTCCGTGACCTCTTATGGAATTCGTTACGTCCTCTCCTTTATCGGCAATCAATATTTTCAATCGCGAACGATAAGTGATGTGTCAACAGATTTTACGCAAACATATCGCCCGACTAGAGATAAGGGGGAGAGGGGCGTGTGCAATACATAGTCGATTTTTTTTTAAACGTAAAAATACAATTAAATCAAAAGGTTGATAACCTCTGAACCGAAGGCTCGGTGCGTGCGGTCGCCGGATGCCTTTCCGGTCCAACGAACTCTTCTTTTTTTTTTCTTCGAGCGAACATAAGAGAGAGAGAGAGAGAGGATTTTCACACGATACGTCGAAAAAAAAAAAAAAAAAAAAAAGGTGTGATGATAATGATGATGATGACGATGATGATAGAGAGCATCGACTCGATCAATGGAAGCAAATTAAATGCGGTTAAGTGATTACATTTGCTTGCACAACTGTTGTGTGTGACAGTGATTTTGTCGGAAACGGTGCAACTCAACCTTTTTGTATTTTGTGCACTGTCGAACACATAACATTTGATTGATAGAAATAGTGCTAATATGACGACACTAGTCTAAGCCCGTTGAATGTCAACGGACGCGTTTGACGTAATTGATTACGTAACAATTTTGCAAAGTGGCGAACCTACTAAGGATTAATATATTTTAAAAGTATAGGAGGCCTTCCATCACCGGTGTTGGTTGAACGCGTTAGCGCTAACTCACCCAACCTGGTGATCACGGGTTCAAATCCCACTCGCGACCTTCGTGTTTATTTAATTTAACCGGGGCGAACGTTATCAGCAGACAGACAGAATTGGCTATATTATATATAACTAGTGTAAGCCCGTTGAATATCAACGAATGTTTGTGTGGCTGATAGTTTTTATAATTGTTGCATGTATGTTGTAATACAACAACGTAACAATTTATGTAGCAATGTCGCGAGCCAATTGGGAAATTATATTGTCAAATTGTAGCAGGCCTGTTATTATCTTGTTTGGATCACAGCGTAAGCGCTCACTGCCCCAACCGGTGATCTCGGGTTCAAATCCCACTCGCGACGTTCGTGTTTATTCAATTTAACTGAGGTGAACGTTATCAGCAGACAGACAGACAGACAGACAGACGGAATTGGCTATTATATATATACATAATAACTACTAGTGTAAGCCCGTTGAATATCAACGAATGTTTATGTTGAGGTGTATATGTGTATTTAATAGTTTTTATAGTTGTAATAGTTTAGCGAGCCTATTAAGATATTATGTAGTCAAATTGAAGCAGGTCCGTTATTATCAAGTTTGGATCACAGCGTAAACGCTCACTGTTCCGAACTGGTGATACCGGGCGATGTTCTGGTTTTTTAATTATTTACGGAGGCGAGCGTTATCAGCAGACACACACACAGCCAGACAGACGGAATAGGGCTATTATACATATACTAGTGTAAGCCCGTTGAATATCAACGGACGTGTTTGACGTAATTGATTACGTAACAATTTAGCAAAGTTGGGAACCTACTTAGGATTAATATTTATTTTTTTTAATTATAGGAGACCTCCCATCACTGGTGTTGGGTGAACGCGTTAACGCCAACTCACCCAACCTGGTGATCACGGGTTCAAATCCCACTCACGACGTTCTTGTTTTTCCTTTACCGAGGCGAGCGTTATCAGCAGACAGACAGACACAGACGGAATTGGGCTATTATATATTTAATATATATGATAAGTTTTAAAGCATATAGTTTAACAAGAGAGTATGCAGTTCCCGTTTGACCATTTGTATACTATCGCGTGTACCATCACAGGACAATTCAAAATAAACGACGAAAGAATGCTAGTTTCTTTAAAAGGAATAACACAATTTTATCACCGAATTGTATGACGAATTTCAAAGGTGAAAAGGCGAAACAGAAGTTCGCCATTGGCAATAATTAACGACGACAATTGCGAATGGTGTCTGTGCGCAATTGCGCGTTGACCTCAACATCACGTTTGAAACCGCCTTTTTCCATACGCGCGCACATTCAACAATAATAATTCACCTCACTTGACATCGGGACGAACGTGAATTTGATGAACGACAATTAAACGAAACCAAAAGGTTAACAGCCACTGACGGAGGAAAAAAAAAAAAATTCGCGGCAAAACACACACGTATCGCACGAATGTGGGACAATTAAGGACATACAATGTCTGTCGACTTACAAATAAATAAATACACACAGTGTGGGGAAAATTTCACACACGAACGCTATCTAATCGGAAACTACACACTGTGGGCATAAATAAAATTTTAGTTGGAACGAGTGAGAGAATTTATTACAATAATATATAATAAAATGCTCAATGTAAGTGCAAATGTCAAAGTGTCAACGGTGCGTATAATCGCGCTCAATTAATAAAACAATATGACTCGTTTCATAATTTTTTTTTAATCGTGCAATATTTATAAGCTGTCGCTCGATTCTTCCACTTATAAGTTTTATACGCAAATAATAGCTTAAAACTAGATCTATAGTCTGTTTTTTTTTTAAATGATAGTATGCAGTTTTGAGTTCTGTTTCTTCTAACCACGTATGTTAAAAAGGGTTAAAAATGGCACCCAATAGCGTGTAGCGTATAACAAACTTGTGTCCTTTTTAGATTTAACTCAAACTGTACATACATATTATATACTGTCTTGGTAAAAATACAGACTATAGTCTGAAGAGTCTAGTTTATGGAAATTTGATGAATGTGTGTAACTTTTTTAGAATCGAAAACGTTATGCATAGAACGCGAAAGTAGGTCTCACTATCGTTTACATAGAATGAGAGAACGATCATTTTCCAATTTTAAATGGATATTTAGTGAACGGCGACAAAGTATGACTTTAGAACATTTAGAACAGTATATAAAAAAATTTTCCAAATGACTACATTACAATTGAAATACCTATTAAGTATTACGAGAAATTTCCCATGCGGCCCTGCCAGCCGAGCCAGCCTAGGAAATAGTGCGTCAACTTTCGTACTCTACACTTATGTACATACAATTAATACTTATAGTTAATATGTTCTTAACCTTTATGTATCTACCTTTTATAAAAGCAGTAGCTCTGACAATTTTCCCGTTTTCTCACATGCTCTCCTGAAAATAAACAAAAAAAAAATGCGTTAAAAACAAAATAAATCATATGAAAATAGTGTATTTTATAATGATGAAATAAATCATGTCAAATGAAATGATGAATTTTTAACTAACAAGGAAGAGAAATACCAAAAAAAATAATACATGAAATAACAAAGCGGTTTTTTTGATTCTACATACAAACTATGAGGTCCTGAAGAGTAAGTTGGTTGCATTATTTGTAAAAAGGCTCACAAACAAGGAACTAATCCTTAAATACACAATAATCAAACGAAAAAGGTACAGTGTGAGCCATATGTGGTCGATGTTGCAATTGGCAATTTCGGCACTGACATGTTTCCGTATTATACAACGGTTCCAAATAATAAGAAGAAACTGCACTATTTAACATCATGGAATTATGCATTGGAATGTGCGGTTCCAAACAAACAAACACATATATATACATATATATGTATGTATATATATATATATATATATATATGTATATATATATATATGTACATATAATATATCTTCATTTTCAGCCGTTCACCATCCACTGCTGGATGAAGGCCTCTCCAATCCTCTTCCATTCCTGTCTGTCTTGAGCAATCTGCATCCACTTGACTCCACACATTCTTCTCAATTCATCAGCCCATCTTCCACTCGGTCTAACATGACGAACAACAGTCTTTGACCCATTGGAGTTTTGCGTCTCCACCTCTTTCCCACCTTCGTATATAGCGACGCCTAAGGGACTACGCTCTGCCGAAGGGACTCATGAGTTTAAAACTGTACTTTAAGCTGCGCCACGCGCGAGCTCTCCCCTATGCGGAGGGGTGCTCGCTCGTCACGGTATTTAATATGTCTTCCTTGCTTTCTTTCGCATCCTCTCGGATACCATTCCAGTACTTCTCGCGTCCATCTGCCATCCATTCTTCTCGCTATGTGTCCAGCCCATTGCCACTTCAACTTTTTCACCCGTACTGTTATATCTGCCACTTTGGTCATACTTCTTACCCATGTATTTCTTTTGCGATCTCTTATTGTTATGCCAAGCATACATCTTTCCATGCTTCTCTGTGTGCACTGGATCTTTCGTAGCATTCTTGAATTTAGCGTCCAAGTTTCACATCCATACGTCATAACTGGCAGTACGCATTGGTCGTACGCCTTCTTTTTTAAGCATAGCGGAATGTTGGATTTAAAAACTATGTTCATTCTTCCAAAAGCACTCCATCCTAGTTTCATTCTTCTTCTTTACACCCAGTCATATTCACTAATTGTCCTAGGTATAAATAACTATCAACTATCTCTACAATATGATTAGCTACTGTGACTACGTTTTGCGTGCAAAATTCATTAAACATAATTTTAGTTTTATGTATATATGTACTATATATATGTACCTATATATATATATATATATATACATATGTATAGCCAAGTATTAGTTATTCAAGTGTGTCGAGCAAGCCGAGCACGGTGAATGAAAACGGTTGTCCAAGGCCCGCGAAGCGAACGCATTATCATAATCGAATCAATCATCGAGCTCTATGGACACCCAACTATACAAACAATATGACGATAATGATAATAATCCGTGAATGGAATGCGGCCCGAGGAGTTGCGGCATACATACATACATATATACGCGATCGGTGGATGCTTGAATGGAACGTATCGTTTTCTAGACGCCACCGCATCAGTAATGTGCTATATGTCGAGTATTGAATGTGTCGAGCCATCGCGGATGCAATTCAGCTTCGAACTTATTTTTACAGTTGAGCTTTGAACAATGCGTGTTGCGTATACAGTTATTTGATTGAGACCAGTGAGCGGAGACACTGCAGGAGAGGAGGGTTTTATGTGTCGTTATGTAGCGATAGTGAAACTAGCACTCGGCTATATAACCTACAGCCCTAGAGTATGCATGTATAATCCATTGACAATCAACGCGAGTTTATTATTGAAATATGAGTGGATTAACAATTGTAGTAGCTATGTTAAAAGTAAAAAGTCAAAAATGAGTGAAAGGTTCCTGACAGACTATAAAATAGTATAATATTGTACACAGTTATGTACATATGTAGGTCTACGATAGTAAGAATCTTAGTTCATCATATTTAGTCCTATAACTAAAATTATATTTAATGAATTTTCAGAGTAGATAATCATATTGTAGAGATAGATGATTGTTATTTATACCTAGGGCAATTGGTGAATTATGACCGGATGTAAAGAATGCTACGTAAGATTCAGTGCACACAGAGAAGCATGGAAAGATGTATGCTCTGTTTAACACGAGGAGATCGTAAAAGGAATACACGGGTGAGAAGTATGACCAAAGTGGCAGATATAGCGGAACGTAAAAAAAAGTTGAAGTGGACACACAGCGAGAAGAATGGATGGCAGATGGACGCAAAAAATACTGGAATGGTATCCGAGAGGATGTGAAAGAAAGCGAGGAAGACCGAGTGGAAGATGGGCTGATGAATTGAGAAATATGTGGATGTCAACTGGATGCAGATTGCTCAAGACAGACAGGATTGGAGAGGATGGTGAACGGCTGAAAATGATGATGATCATGATGAAAACTGATAAGTATCAAAATTCGTCGATATTGATTATCAAAAGTAATGTTATGGTTATTGTGTCGTATCAAAGTGACTTTTGCATCTAGCGCACGCAACTTCATTGGGTTTATATATGTATGTATAAAGTTGAATAGTTCAAATACCTTTTTGATTAGAAGCCCGACAATTCCTCGAGATATAAAAATTGAAACGCTTGTACATAAAATCAAGTGAATCAAACCGTCAAGTAGTCCAATTGATCTTAATCGATTCAAATCATTTTGAAACGATGATTCAGTAGTGTGGTGCGTAATCGATTCCAGTCATGGTATTATTCAACGTGTTGGCTTGTGGTGCGTACACATTGACGAACCGAACAGCAAACGACAAAGGGTTGCCATCAATAACGTTCGATGATTTATGAACGTCCACACAATAGCAGCCCTTCGTCGTTGGCTGTTCGGTTCGTCGGTGTGTACGCACCTTGACAATGTTTAAATAACTGTGTGGATCCATTTTGGTTTCGGATCTGCACGACCTTGCAGATCCCACAGTTGAACCGTACATACTGAACGATGCAAATTTTTTTTTTTTTTTGTAATCCAATGAATTCATTGATGTGAAATCGAGTTGGAATTGGCATTCAATGCATGCTCAGCACAATAAACAATGGTTTGAATTGGGCATGCGATTTCCTGAGAGCTCGGCCCCAGTTTGGTGGATCGCTCGTCCCGCATACTGATCTATCTGATTTCTATGGACAATTGATTTACGATGTCGTACCAACTTATATATATAGAGAGGTTTTACCGTCATCGATTGAATCTTAAAAACGTTTTTGGACAACGACAATATACCATCTTAGACCATGCTAACAAAGTCGGCTACATACTTTGTTTGGTCAATGAGATCCAAGAAAGATCACCTACCAGTATTTACATACATAGAAGTCTTTATTATCAAAGCGTATCGCAAGAGGAATGCATGGGTAAGAAGACCAAAGTGTCAGATATAGCAGAACGTGTGAAAAAGTTGGATTGAACACACAGCGAAAAGAATGGATGGTAGATGGACGCGAGAAATACTGGAATGGTATCCGAGAGGATGTGAAAGAAAGCAAGGTAGACCGAGTGGAAGATGGGCTAATGAATTGAGAAGAGCGTTTGCAGATTCCTCAACAG
This sequence comes from Parapsyche elsis, assembly GCA_022651745.1. Lineage (NCBI taxonomy): Eukaryota > Metazoa > Arthropoda > Insecta > Trichoptera > Hydropsychidae > Parapsyche > Parapsyche elsis. Next base: position 463,481 of record JAGVSN010000017.1, read on the forward strand.
ACAGCCAGTGGATGGTGAACGACTAAAAATGATGATGCTGATAATATGAAAGCGTTGCTTCTTGACGATTTGACAAACATTTTATTTCCTATCATAGTGAAGTAACTAGGGACAGACAATCTCCAGTAGTTTACGTTTGCTTTCTGGAGAAGAGGAATGAAGAAAAGGAACGAACTGTATTGTCAGGTAGGAAAGAATTTTCGAGTGATGCCAATTTACGGAGCAGTTTCACAACTAAGTAAGATAAATTGATGAATTCCAACAGAAGACGGCCGATCCGGGTGTTAGTAATATCCAAATCTTGCCAGTGACGATATTTAAGGTCGAGAAAACCTTTCGACAGACATTTCTTCAAAAGATCAACGCTTTAACGTCCAACCACTGAGATATCGCGTGGTAGTTTCTGTCCTTTTGTAGATATCGCATATAATTCCCGTGACTTTGGTTGATCTTTCAACCGAACTCTCCTCGGCTAGAGTGACCACAATGTGAATTTAGAGTCTATTTTATGCGACCAAGTACTAAGCTCCTTGTGGTTGCAATTTCAAGAAATAAACATTGTCAAAATTCTGAGAATAGCGTCGATTCTCAAAATTTATCTACCTAGTTGATAGGATTTACAATAATTCATTATGCTCTCATCAAAATTCTCTGAATTCTGGTATGTATTACAAATTACCACGTATAATTTGTTTATGGGTTATTTTCAAATATGGGAATTTTCATCCTATGTACATAAATATGGAGAATATCCGAATTAATAAGTTTTATATACACACTCTTGGATATTGAAAACAATAAATGTATACCTATAGAGTGCAATAAAAGAACAGCTTTCATTTATATGACCTTAGACTTTAAATCTAATATTACATATATTTATATTTAAAACGAAGAATGAAGTGCTTTTGGATGAATGGACATTGTTTTTAAATACAACATTCCGCTTTGCTTAAAAAATAAGGCATACGACCAATGCGTACTGCCAGTTATGACGTATGGATGTGAAACGTGGATGCTAAATACAATAATGTTACGCAAGAACCAGTGCACACAGAGAAGCATGGATAGATGTATACTCGATATAACGAGAAGAGATCGTAAGAGGAATACATGGGTAAGAAGTATGAAAAAATATAGCGGAACGTGTGAAAAAGTTCAAGTGGACACACAGCGAGAAGAATGGATGGCAGATGGAAGCGAGAAATACTGGAATGGTATCCGAGAGGATGTGAAAGAAAGCGAGGAAGACCGAGAGTGGAAGATGGGCTGATGAATTGAGAATATCGCTCAAGACAGACAGGAATGGAAGATGATTGGAGAGGCCTTCATCCGGCAGTGGATGGTCAACGGCTGAAAATGATTATGATGAAGAGTACTGCAGAGTGGGATACCAATACAACGACTAGAAGCATCTAACTGTTTTTACCTGATTAGTGGAATAAAAATATTTTAAAGGATATTAAAGCGTAGTCATCCAAAAGCCATGTTAAGCCTTAGGCCCGTAGCGCACTTGGCTGCCTGGCTGCGGCAGCCATGGTTATGAAACTCGGCTGCAGCCAGAGTTTCCTGGCTGCATAGTGCGTTATCAAACAGGCAGACACATACATTTTCTAACATCGTTCTGGCTGCCGCAGCCAGGCAGCCAAGTGCGTTACGGGCCTTATGCACACGTTGGATGTCAACCGGGTGCAGATTGCTCGAGACAGACAGGAATGGAAGAGGATTGGAGAGGATGATGAACGGATACTTTATAACACTGGCGCGAAATCCGCAAAAATTGAGCGAACCGCGAAAAAAACAAGATGGTGTACCCTTCCCCACACCCCGGACCCCTTCAGTGTTGTCTGTGCCTTTAGTGCGTAATCGTGTGGACCAATTCAGTGACTCGAAATTCTCCACCAAGAACCCGCGATATAGTTGACACTAGAGTGGCGCCACTAGCGATACGATAGCAGCGCTCTGGACGGGCGAACAAGCGGCAGCTGACCACAGCGCTAAGGCCAACATTTCACGAACATTCGCGCGATGGCGAAGTGGCGGCATAATACCTGAGCTAGCTTGAGGTAACTGAAACACAGTTACACGCTTCAAGAGATACTACCCAACGAACAAACCACACATAACGTGCTGCGGATTTCCACAGCCACGACGATAAAAACAGGATATCCGACGTCTGGGTCTAAATCGAACGCGCCCGCACACACCACACACATTACACCGGGCATGTATATTATTATAATATATGTACATAGTGTACGGGTGTGTCTGTGTGTGTATTCATTTATTTTTCGATAATAAATTGGCAGTGGCACACATGAATGAATGAAGGGGGCAGAAACGGAACGCGAGACGGGGCCCCGATGATGTCGCGGCGCGTGGGGTATTTATACCGAGCGCGGTGGTATTTTTACTGGCCGACATGCAAAACACGAGCCGACACAAGGAAAATGTACGCTTTTAGTATGTATTTTTGTAGTGCATACATGTATGTAATCTTCTTGTGAATAAAATTACTCAAACGGGAAGCTGGGAGCGGTACTTGAGGCGGCGTGCGTCGCGGCGAATGCATTGTATTTATATGTATGTACGTATACCATAGATGTAGAATAACATAGATTGGCCTTAGCGTCCGAAAAATGACATACAAAAAGGGCATGCAAAAATGCATGCCTCGCATGCATTTTGCTGAGAATTCCCCGCACTTTAGACCCCCCGCAGCCTCCCGTTGCTTCTGACGCTTTGTATACGTATACCGAGTGCCGTTCATATCCCGCTCGGTTATAATTACATGTAGTGATAGCTTGTAAGACCAGACTGACTGTCTCCTGTTGGAATTGAGCTTATTCGACCAAGGATTTCGTACAAAATTGTCACCACGCCGCAATTAGTGATCAGAGCCCTCCTCTCCTGCAGTGTTTCGGCACTAGGCGATACGCACTGGTTTTACTCATATAGCTTTGCACATAACACGCAGTTGTTGAAGGTTTACTTGGTTGATGATAAACGCTAATGCAGTCATTTTTGCTTTGAACAGGGTATTTATGTATATTTTCCTAGATACTTCACTATGAAAAAATGTCGAATGTTTATCAAAAATTGGAGAAACTTTTCTTAAAATCAAGTACGCTTTTATAAAAATAATCTTTAGATGTCAATAATGGTATCATTGCCAACTATCTATAGCAGTGGTCAGGAACCTTTTTCTAGCTATGTAAGTGCCAAATCAAGGAAAATGTTACAAAATTAGCAAGTTTGGGTGGCGCAACGTATTATTTTCGGATTTAAGCTTAAAATAAATGGTACTCATTTGTGGACAGGAGAGTTGTATGAAAATCGTAAACAGAAAAATCTTCATGATATTTATTAGTGATAAAAATTATTATAACGTTTAATCTCGATTTTAAAGCCATTTAAGGGCATGAAGAGTAGAAAACGAAAAATTTAGGATAGATTCATTTTGATTTTGAGAAATTTATGTTTCAAACATCCTTTGCGGAATATTTATTTTATTACACGTAAACGTTGGGTGACAATGAGAGTCGCATTATTCGCACCGATATAATTCGCATTGGTGCGAATCAACGACAATAGGGGGGGGGCGTCAGTTGCTGACGTCAAGCGTCAAATTATTCGCTCGAAATCGTCGTTCGCATTCGCAGCGATTTCGCTAAGGTGTGTGAGCGCCTTAAAGTTTGTATCAGAATTTTTCCCATCTAGCCTTTACGTTTTTCAATTGACGATCTGAAGAAAAAGATAATCAAATTCAAACTGCATAAGCTTTTGTTAGAAAAAAAAAGCAGCAAAATTTTGCATTTTTGATTTTTTTTTTAAATACAAGCGTAAGCGGTTGAAATGGACAGATTATTTCCAAAGAAGGAATATTTGTATACTAGCTCGATTAGAATATGAACTTAGCGAAACCATTAAAATTTCCTTTGGGATGCGCAATCGAATCACCAGGCGCTGCCAGGATTCCTTATATGGCGACGGCAAACGAAGACCGTAGTCAGCAGTACTACAACTAGTCAAGAGCCAGAGCTACCAGCGAACCGTTCTCAGTATAACGAGCTGAGTTCGGTGGGACGTCAACCGGTGCCGGATGAGGTCGAACGCTCCTCGTCCGTCGGTTTTATTTGTTTCAATGGAGCGGAACGCGATTAGGGCCACTCTCCGGCAATTGGCCCCTTCCGGCGAACCGGGGGCCCCTGCCGGAAGGGCCCCTCAGCCTTCTTCCATCTATCGCGTTTCTTTTTAGCGAGCGGCTAGCAACGTGGTTGAAAGCCCTCGCAAACCCGAGCGGGAACGCTGCGTCAAGTTGACGCACTCTATCGCACCAATGCGAATTATATCGGCGCGAATGGGATGACGATAGGGTCAGTTTGACGCAACGATCACGCACGGGTCTGTGAGGGCCTTAAGGCTGATATCCACTCCACCAACACTAGATTTTTTTTTACGGTGGCCAGCATCACTTATAGGCCCGTAAGGCATTTGGCTGCCTGGCTGCGCAGCCACAACGATGTTAGAAAATGTATGTGGCTGCCTGTTTGATAACGCACTAGGCAGCCAAGTCCGTTACGGGCCTAAGAGCGATATTACACTTGGCCACTTCACCAACAACCAGATTTTTTTTGAACCTCGACAATACAGGTTTTAGATGGTACAATTGTTTCGAAAACAATGAAATTCAGAAAGAAATATGAGAGGTTGAATTTTATATATTTTCTACGTCTGCATACTACTACATAACAATGGGGAGGCAAAGGATGAAACTCAAAACGGTGCCACAGTGTGATTTAATAGGTTGTGCTTCAAAAAACTATGCTATGTCTTGCTAATCTGGTAGGTAAAGTAGGTATACAGACATACAGATAACAGTGTATGTAGCTCCAAAAAAAAGTTGATCGAAACGGTTTGGGCTTGCAAATGCTGCGTACACACCGACGAACCGAACGGCGAACGGCGAATTGTTATTGTGTGGACTGCTTGCTCCACGCAATATTTTGAATTCATCTCCACCACGAATATCTTAAATGCATATTATTTGTGTCGCATCTGTCATGCTTTACTGTGCCTTCCGTCACAATTCAAAGCGTTCTCTAGCGCGTTACTGCACCAACCTCTTGGAGGATATGTTATGGTGCGTACACATTGGCGAACCGAACGGCGAACGGCGAATTGTTATTGTGTGGACTGCTTGATCCACGCAATATTTTGAATCCATCTCCACCACGAGTATCTTAAATACATATTATTTGTGTCGCATCTATCATGCTTTAGGCTGATATTACATTCAGCAACAAAACGGGACACCAGGTTTTTTTTGAACCTCGGCGACCAGATAGATATACAGCTTTCAATGGTAAGTATTACGATGTATTACACGATGCGATTCTGGGTTGCTTCAAAATTTCTTGGAAGTCAATGTTCGCCGAAAAAAATCTTCACCAATAACCCTTTTCTGACCTTTTTTTGCATCGTCGTACTCAATTGTCAACACAACGCAACGTCAACGCAATTGTTTCGAAAACAATGAAATTCAGAAAGAAATACGAGAGGTTGAATTTTATATACAATTTTCTACGTCTACATAGAGTACCTAGTTTTCGTATAGCTTTCTAGACCTATTTTTTTTGTATGAAGATTATGAGATGAGCAGGTAGCTGGTGAAGTAAAAGTGGTGCAATGTAATAAGATGCTCGCCACCGTCAAAAAAAATCTGGTTGTTGGTGAAGTGGCCAAGTGTAATATCGCTCTTAGGCCCGTAACGCACTTGGCAGCCTGGCTGCGCGGCCATGGCCAGAAAAACGTGCACCCAGTTCAAGCAGCCAAAGCGGCAGCCAGAGCTCAGTTCTCAGAAATTTAGCGGCAAGTTCTCAAACAAAAGATGCTCACAAATGGACAGCGATACAACATATTATTTTCAATGCAATATTTGGTTCCTAATCTCGGATCTCGGATCCTTTTGTACTGTATGTACATATGTAGATGCAAATAATTCGTTGAAAATAGTTTTATATACATTATTTCCAGCGCGCAATATTAACGAATTTTTTTTTTTAATATTTTTATCTTATTCGTTTAATTTAGTGTAAAATTTATAATGGAATTGGAATTGTTTATTCAGATTTTCAGCCGAAGCGGCTGAAAATCAGCGGCTGAAAGCGATGAATTGACTGGCTGCCGAGCAGCCAGGCTGCTAGTGCGTGCATCGCACATGCAGCCACATACATATGCTTTGTTAAATACCAGTGGCTGCCTGTCTGGCTGCTGCGTATCGGAGCCGGTACCTGTGGCCGCGCAGCCAGAGTTTCCTGGCTGCCTCAGTGCGTTGTCAAACAGGCAGCCACATACATTTCCTAACATCGTTGTGGCCGCCGCGCGTATGGCCGCGCAGCCAGGCTGCCAAGTGCGTTACGGGCCTAAAAGTCACCAGCTCATCTTCGTACAAAATAGGGCTACGAAGCCATTCGAAAACTACACTATGCATGTAGTTTAGTGTAAAAAAAACTGCAAGACAATTTTCAGCTAATTATCATCGTTTTCGAAACCATTTCGGTTATAAAAAATGGGTCCGAAAACACATCTATCACACAGCACGCGTTCTCGAAACAATTGCATTCGAGTAGGACGACGCAAAAAAAAGGGTCGAAAAGGGATTTGGTGTCGATTTGTACTGCGAACCTTTGACTTCCAAGAATTTTTTAAACACCAGTGAATCACACAGTGTAATACGTGCCATCTAAACATGTATGTATATCTATCCGGTAGTCGAGGTTCAAAAAAAATTTGGTATTGGTGGAGTGGCCAAGTGTAATATCGACAATATCGGATAAACAATAGCCAGATCGCACGAGAGAAAAGACAGGTGTCACACTATTCGAGAATGTCCTTGGAATGATGATGATGATGATGATGATGATGATGATGATGATGTTCGAGATGAAGCAGAACGGGACTCGAGAGCGCGAAGAATGACCGGTCTCGCGCCATGTTCTCGCCGCGAGCAAATAACCGTTATCTGTGGCTCTTATCAATGAGATTTCAAGGTCTCTCGTGGCCTACTAGAGTGCCTAGCAAATTTATGGCCTATAAGCTACACAAATCGATGTTACATACATAAACGGAAAATAATAATCGACCAAATGCTTCTTCTGACGGTGACGTACTTGATGTCAGGATACGGAATTTTTTTCGCCTCAACTTCAACTGTTGCTGTAAATATGTCATCATCATCATCATCATCATTTTCAGCCGTTCACAATCCACTGCTGGATGAAGGCATCTCCAATCTACATCCACTCGACTCAATTGCTTTCTTTCACATCCTCTCGCATACCATTCCAGTATTTAAAGCGTCCATCTGCCATCCATTCTTATCGCTGTGTCCACTTCAACTTTTTCACACGTTCCGCTATATCTGCCACCTTGGTCACGCTTCTTACCCATGTATTCCTCTTACTAACTCATCTCATTATACCGAGCATACATCTTTCCATGCTTCTCTGTGTGCACTGGATAGTACGTAGCATTCTTGAATGTATCGTCCAAGTTTCACATCGATCGTATGCCTTCTTCTTTAAGCATAGCGGAATGTTGGATTTAAAAACAATGTTCATTCTTCCAAAAGCACTCCATCCTAGTTTCATTCTTGTAAATAGATATGTATGTTTTTTTGAAATCTCGTCAATTGAAAACGAGACTATAAACGATAGCCCTGTAAATGTGCGTGCTATTGAAATCTTATCAATAATAAATTAAAATCAAGCAAAATTTGAATTCATCCAAGGTATCAACGATAACCCTGTCAATATGTACAGTGAAACCCCGTTGCATCGTTCTCGCTTGTATTGTTTTTTCGCACATATCGCTATTTTCTATTTTCTATTTTTTATTCCCGACTATTTTCATAGTCCCGGCCAAACACCCATAAGAACAGTATTAAATAATCTCGTTTGCATCGTTCTCCTATATATCGTTATCCTGTATCAATCGTCTAAATATTACGTACTAAATATACTTTATCGTATAAGTCGTTTTTCTGCATACATCGTTTTTTTTTTTTTTTACGGTCCCATGAAAAACGATGCAACGGGGTTCCACTGTAGTATGTTTATGAATTCTCGTCAATTGAAAACGAAACAAACGTTTAAGGAAATCTTGCCATAAAAATATACTTGATAACCCCTGCACCGGTTTGAATTCATCCAGAATATCAACTGTAGAATATCCGTGTTATTGAAATCTTATCAATTAAGTATTGTGTTCGTTCAAAAATTGGACATCCAGATTGTAACAGGTATTGTATTCATAATTTTTTCGAGCTCAAAAGCGCAAAATAACAATACATACATATAAAAGATTGTTTTCGCACTATTACAGCGTATTCAATAAATAATCGAGTTCCATATTGCCTCCTTAAGGCGCTCACACACCTTAGTGTAAAATCGCTGCGTCAAATTGACGCCCTCTATCGTTGATTCGCACCAATGCGAATTATATCGACGCGCCTTTACTAAAGTATCAGTAATATAGTATTGTAATAATTACAATACTATATTACTGATAAATTACGAGTCGCTGTTATGTATAGAGAAGCGTACGATTTTTACACTAGAGATATAAATTGACTCATCATGAACGCGAATCATAAGTGTGACAATGGAGCTGATAAATATGCGACAGTTGAAGTACAACGTAATGCAATCGACAATTCGATTGATATCACATTCCATAAGTATTTTCGATAGCGCAGTGAGATTGTACATAGAGTTGATAAAGCTACAATTAAAGATGCAAGCATCGGAAGTGATACTTTGTTTGAATGAATAATTTAAAAATATTTTTTTTCCAGATAAATTGCAGTATCATAATCTGCAAGGTAAACGGTTTTGCATCAGTTTGGTGTCTAGTTCAATATTATTAACCGTTAAGTTTACGGTACAAGTTCACCTCATATTGGTCAACTTTTGATATTTGACATGACAGTAGAAACGCATTTCTTCTTCCGGAACGTCTAAGCGTGTTTCTATTGTGTATGTATTTGATTGTTTATTTTTTTGTGGTTTCTGGTTATTATAGACGAAAGAAATACATCCCCATCAGTCACACGGCGCAATTCTTAAGGCCCTCACTAACCCAAGCGAATAATTTGACGCTTGACGTCAGCGACTGAAGGCCACTATCGTTGTTGATTCGCACCAATGTGAATTTATATCTTTGCGAATGGGACGACAATAGGGGCGTCAGTCGCAGACGTCAAGCGTCAAATTATTCGCTCGGGTTAGCGAGGGCCTTTAGCCTACATCATATACATAGGAGGGAAAGAGGAAGATTAGGCAATAAAGAAATAAATACCGTCAAATAGTAAAATCAACTAGAAAAGTAAGGCAACTGATTCGGAAAAGGATCATAAACTGCGATATTCTAATCCACAAATTTCAAAGAAGAAGAAGATATTTCTAACTAGATATTATCAATGCGTTTTGAATCACTTTGGTTGCCTTAATCAATCAGCATTCATATATACTGATAAAAAGAGGTTTCTCCAAAATGCTTCCATACATTCAATCCACGCACTCTCCTTATCTTATCTCCAATCAGACATTTTCTTTGTGATGAACCATTGTCTTGTTCTGGAGGTGGCCCAGTACTCGACATAAAAGTTGCCAGTTCACAGTTTGATAAACATTTTACCTTCTATCATAGTTCTATCATAACTAGGGAAAGATACTCTCCAATGGTGAAACCATAACCTTTTGGGGGGGGGGGAGGAAGGGAGAGAAGGAACAAGCAATGATTTGGTAGGTACCATAGAATTTTTGACTGAAGCCAATTTTGCGTAAAAGTCTCACAACCAAGTAAGATAAATTAGCAAATTCCAACAGAAGACGGCCGATCTGGATATTAGTAGTTAACTCGGAATTCTCTAACCACTGAGCTATCGCCTGGTTTCATCAATGAATCAAAATCGGTGATGATGAATTCAAAAGGTCGACAAGAAAAGCGAAACCTAGCAATACTTTACTTCAGCGGTCGCCAACCTTTCGCACCTCACGGACCACCACCATGATTTTTTCCATAAAAATAACATTCTAAATATGAAATGATAATAATTACACTTGTATTTGCACTCCAAGCTATTTAAAAAAAATTAGATATCACCTTATATGAAAACTTGGATGCTAAATTCCAAATAAAAGATCCAGTGCACACAGAGAAGCATTGAAAGATGTATGCTTGGTTATAACAAGAAGTGATCGTAAGAGGAATACATGGGTGAGAAGTATGACAGATATAGCGGAATGTGTGAAATTGGACACATAGCGAGAAGAATGAAAGGCAGATGGACGCAAGAAATACTGGAATGGTATCCGAGAGGATGTGAATGAAAGCAAGGTACATAGACCGAGTGGAAGATGGGCTGATGAATTGAGAAGAATAGGTAGAAGCTATGCTAAAAAAATAAGTCATACGACCAATGCGTACTGCCAGTTATGACGTATGGATATGAAACATGGATGTTAAATTCAAGAATGCTACGTAAGATCCATTGCACACAGAGAAGCATGGAAAGGTGTATGCTCGGTGTAACAATAAAATATCGTATGAGTAAGAAGTATGACCAAAGTGGCAGATATAGCAGAACGTGTGAAAAAGTTGTAGTGGACATATAGTGACAAGAATGGATGGCAGATGGACGCGAAAATCACTGGAATGGTATCCGAGAGGATGTGAAAGAAAGCAAGGTAGACCGAGTGGAAGATGGGCTGATGAATTGAGAAGAATGTGTGGAGTGGATGCAGATTGCTCAAGACAGATAGGCTAAATTGTTAACAGTTAACGGCTGAATATGATGATGATTATCAAAAATGCGAACCACCAAAATTCTCTGGCGGTTGACGACCGTTGCAGTTTACTTCTCCTCGAGAACAAAAAATGTCGCTTGCGCTCTTTGAGATCTATGTAATTTAAGCAATTTTTCCACGTACTTCTTCGAGATGTATACAGGATGATGCCTAGCTAGTATCCTGGTCGATGACGAGCGTCCTCATAGGATGAGTTAACTCTTTAGTAAACATCCGGTGCTCTGATGTCGCCGCCGGACGCTGAGCATACATCAAAGGGACCGCACACATACTCGCTAACCTTATCTCGCCGGCAACAATACACTGTGTAGGATACGACACGCTGACAGTCATCATCGACACATCATTATCGTCACTCAATTAGCATACGAGACACATGACATCAGTCTGAAAATCTTCGGGGCTACTCAATCGAAAAGTGGGAGGTTCAACAGAGCCGTGACTCAAAGGGTCAAAGATGACGACGGATACGATAGAACGTGTTTGTAAATGTTTCGTATGAGAATCATACATAACTGGAATATGTACATACATACGATACGCACGCGAGGGAAATGTTAAATTGACATATTGTACCATTCAGAACACGAAACACACACACACACCTACGCAACTAGTATACACAGTGGGGTTTTAAATTAACAGTTGCATATATGAGTCGCCTAGTTCCAAATCCCGATTAGTCCACAATATATAAAAAAACGAGGATAAAATATTTTCTGGTTCTAAGAATGTTTTCAAACGATGCCTTATACTTGAATTATTCCAAATACCGCCAAGTGCGCCGTAAAAAAGTATTGAAAATCAGTGTTACTTCCAAAAACCGACAATTGCACTATGATAAAAGCTGATAAAAGCCATATTTAGAAACAAACAACGATAAGTGCATGTTTCTAATCTCAATATTTTGTTTAATATCAACAAAATTAAGTTTAAATGAGTTTAAACGCCATCAAGCAAATAAGTCTGTAGCAGAAAAACCGCGTTTGCGAACAAGTGAGTGTTATGGACTTATCGGGATTTGGAACTAGGCGACTCATATGTACATATATCCGAAAAGTGAGGATTTTAAAGTTCATTCGTCCTCTTTTTGATGACATGGTTGTTTTTGTCAAAATTATCGATTGAAAATTAAATATATTGGGATGGACCTTGTAAGAACGTGTGAAAAAGTTGGAGTGGACACATAGCGAGAATAATGGATGGCAGATGGACGCATGAAATACTGGAATGGTATCCGAGAGGATGTGAAAGAAAGCAAGGTAGACCGAGTGGACGATATATTTCCTTATTTTACTTATATTATCTTACTATTACTTTATTCGATAAAATTAAACTTATCGAAACTATTCTGGTTTATTCCACGACTTTTTTTCCCTACATATAAGTATGAAGGTATGTAGGTTTAAGAATTAATTTTAATAAAACTAAAATTATGTTTAATGAATTTTGCACGCAAGCAAAACGTAGTTACGTATCTATTGAGATAACCATATTGTAGTGATAGTTGATAGTTATTGATACCTACTGCCAGTTATGACGTATGGATATGAAACGTGGATGCTGAATTCAAGAATGTTACATAAAATCCAGTGCACACAGTTATAAGCATGGAAAGATGTAGGCTTGATAAAACAAGAAGAGATCGTACGAGGAATACATTAGTAAGAAGCGTGACCAAAGTGGTAGATATAGCGAAACGTTCGAAAAGATTGAATGGCAATGGGCAGGACACATAATATAATGGATGGCAGATGGACGCGTGAAATACTGGAATGGCATCCGAGAGGATGTGAAAGAAAGCAAGGTAGACCGAGTGGACGATGGGCTGATGAATTGAAAAGAATGTGTGGAGTCAAGTGGATGCAGATTGCTCAAGACAGACAGGGAAGGAAGAGGATTAGACAGGTCTTTATCCAACAGTGGATGGTGAACGGCTAAAAATGATGATGAAACCTTGTACATCCATAGGACTCATCCAGTTGCAATGAGAAAAATGTACTCTCACCAACTCTTTGGATCAGTTCATGTTCTGCTCACTGGGTCCATTTCATCGATTCTGCTTGCAATCGTGTTATTTGAAAGGAAAATCGTTTCGACGCAGCGATTTCGCCAAGGTGTGTGAGCGCCTCAAAGACGTGCCAATTGCGTGCAGCTTATGCCGCGTACACACCGACGAACCGAACAGCGAACGGTTGCTATCGTGTGGAGCGGTCCACACAATAACAATTCGCCTTCGCCATTCGCTGTTCGGTTCGTCGGTGCGTACGTAGCATTTACCAGCTTGCGCGATTCGCAAAACTAAACTAAGGTACCTAAAGGCGTGGATAGATCAATATTGCTGGTGTAAATGCGAAAGTCTTTCGAAAAATTCTATCGGCTTGTTATTCAAATGCGGATGCTTAGTTTCAATACGGCGACGCAATTTGTTCGGTCGCATGCTCTCGCTCGCGAGTACATCGTCACTGTGGATCTTCTTACGACCCACCAAAAAAATCGGCTCGCGACCTCACACAGTTTAGGAACAATATAAATGATACATGAAACGCTTTTGTTTTTGAAAACACTGATTTTTTTAATGACTGTATGTATGTATAGAAAGGAACGTGGCGTGTAATAAACAGTTTGGTGCGAGTGTCAAACTCGACGTTTCACGGTTCAGATGACGTCCGGTCTGTCTATTCTCGGAAAGGGGAATACGTCTGGTTATTCTTAGCCAAAACGCCTCGGGACAGATATCCAAATAATCCAATTGATGGACAGCGCGGCCAAAAACTCATCAATGATCGTGTCGCGTATTTCGTTACACACACCCGGCGAAAGAGACACCCCGAAGACACTCTCGGCCAAAAAGAAAGCGATTAAGCTTTAGAGGCGAGCCAACGAACCGCCGCGAATCGACCCCACACGTTTTATTTATACTATTAAATTTACTACTATATTATGGCGGTGGTGACGATACGCAAAATACATTCGAGACATGTTCTCGTTTCTCCCGAGTGATTATTACAGTTGAGTAAATACATAGCTGTCGTCGCTATCTGCAGCAGCTACGAGTATGTAGCTCCCCAGCCAAAGCGGCAGTTGTGATAAAGCGTGCTGATAATAATATAAAAAAAAAAAATTGTAGCTAAACAACAAATTTACTATAAAAAGTGCTCCAGATAAGGTCACGCTACACATAACCCCGCTGTTTCGAGCCCTTCTCACTATTCGAGCAATGTTGATTTACCGTGCGCGGAAACTTTACAGAGTGTATTTACATACATACATGTACATAGAAATCGGTGACAAATCTACTATTCAAAAGTGAATTGCTCTTAAAATCCCTATCCTCACTCTAAAAGTGCTTAAAAGCATTTAGGACTAGTATCCATATCAAGAAAATCATTTTACATTAGCATACACTCAATATGCAATAGAAAATACTCAATATTATATATATAATAGCCGAAATCCGTCTGTCTGCTGATAACGCTCGCTGAGGAAAAATTATTTAAAAACCACTAGAACGAGTGGGGGATCGAACCCACGACCTTAGGCTCGAGAGTCATCACGCTAACGCTATATTCTATCGCCCTTGCTGAATTTAGTCCTTTTAAACATTACCTATAGTTAAAATAAATAGGAAATGAGGAAAAATAATTAAAATACCAGAATGAGTGGGATTCGAACCCACGACGACAAGTCGGTAGCTGAGAACGCTGACGCATCAGCTACGGCCGCTTGCTAAAAGGGTCTTTTTTTAATATAACCTATATTACCTACCTATAAAACTATTTTTTTTTTTTTTTTTTTAATTAAATAATTAATAATTATAATATAAATAGTAAAGTAAAAAAAAAATATTTTTTTGAGTGGGTATCGATAGCGTTCAATTAGTGGGGATTCTAATAAAAAAGCGCTTTACGTAATTTAAAATTCAGCGGGCGTTGATATTCAACGGGCTTACACTAGTAAAATAATATTAACAGTGGGAAAAAATCCCATGTGAAAATACGTACTTTTGACTTTTGAAGCTGAAAAGTACTACAAATGAAAGATATAGATTCCAATATTCATTTTGAACAACAAATTGACATATTTTGAGACATCGAACGAACAACACCAAGAAATAGAAAAATGGTGTGATTTAAAAAACGCATATATCTCCAAATCTCGAGCCAATCAACATTTTTTATTACCAGATTCGTATTCATTGGGCATAGATCTATAAGAAAAGTTATATCTCGTCTCTGAAGCATTTTTCGTGTCGCACAGTGTTATAAGAATCAACTGTACATATGTACATGTACTCTCTTGTATAAGAATCAACTTTATACCAACATTATAGTGGAAGTAGCCAAATAATAGAACGATCTTATTATTATTAATAGTTGGTCATCATTTTCAGCCGTTCAACCATCCACTGCTGGATGAAGGCCTATCCAATCCTCTTCGATTCCTGTCTGTCTTGAGGAATCTGCATCCAGTTGACACGTCGTCTCAATTCATCAGCCCATCGTCCGCTCGGTCTACCTTGCTTTCTTTCACATCCTCTCGGATAACATACCAGTATTTCTCTGTGGTCATGCTTCTTACTCATGTATTCCTCTTAAGATCTCTTCGTGTTATATACCGAGCATACATCATTCTGTGTGCACTGGATATTACGTAGTATTCCAAGTTTCACATTCATACGTCATAACTGGCAGTACGCATTGGTCGTATCTGCCATCCAGTCATGTTCACCAATTGTCCTAGGTATAAATAACTAATCAAGTTCAAATAGTTAATGGTTCGTATCACTTAATACTAACATTCTTAACATACAAAAAAAGTTGTGATGCACAAGATATTATCATCTTGTATCATAGAATTAAGAAGATTCGAGAGCTAGAAGTGCAAGTCTAAATATTTCTACTCTACTCGATTCTATGATTCGTTGGTTCAATTGATATAAACGTTGGTTCATTAGAAGAAAAAAACAACAAATCAAGTTTCATCCATAGTAGTCACAATTGGTCAAATTATAACTGATATGAACAAAAGGCTTATAGGGAGGAGAAGCGCGTGGGTTTGAAATTCAACACCCAGCAGATATTTTCGAATCGAATACATGAGGAAGGGGAATAAACTGAATGAGCGATAAGAAACTCATGATAATATGCGGACAGACTGACAGACGAGAGTACACGTATGTATATACGTACATACATAGGAGCAAGAAAGGCAACACTGTCGATATAATTAAGGTAGATTGGTCGATCCGCGTGTACGATTTTTCACCGGACGTGAACGCCGCAGGAAACGCGTTTTTATATACATTTCGCTCTCAACAACCTCGGGTGGGGCGTCAAAATTGCGATAATTATATTTATTATTTATTTATGCATGCCGTTTGGTGATATTACAAAAGCAGGGGCCCCCCGAGATGGTTTCACAACGAGACCCACACACCCACACCCAAGCTTCTGTCCTCCAATGCTTCGAACAGCTATGAACACCAGTATCACTACTAACATACATACATAGGATCTCAATTATTCATTTAAAATCATAGGAATTGTACCTTCTGTCCTTCTTTTGATTTGTATTCTTAAAAGTGACAGATCTGTCCTTGTCCACGATGAACTTCAAAACTAGAAAATTCATAATTCGAGGATCGGTTTCAAGGTTCATAGAACAACTCGATATTTCGACCCAAATATGAAGGTCTAGGTTCGAAGAGTACGAACACGTCAACTAGTTCGAATCTTAAGCTCTGTATTCCGTACCTATTTACAGTCAAGTGAACTGCTATGAATGAGCCTTCCTGGATCTTGTCTATTCCGCGTACCCACTGTTTAAGGTAGAATCAGAACAGTTCGATCATTTCGAATTCATTTGGATTGTTCTTGCTTTAAGGTATGGTACTTGAGTACGATTTATCCTAGATTGTTCTCATCGTCTTCATTTTCAGTCGTTCACCATCCAATCCTTTCTGTTTTGAGCAATCTGCATCCAATTGACACCACACATTATTTTCAATTCATCAGCCCATCGTCCACTCGGTCTACCTTGCTTTCTTTCACATCCTCTCGGAATCCATTCCAGTATTTCTCGCGTCCACTTCAACGCCATATCTGCCACCTACTTACTATACGAAGCATATAAGATCTGAACCAACACGTTATATGTAGTGGAAGAAGCCAAATAATAGAACGATCTTGTTACGCCAACTATTGAGTTGATTAAGAAAAAGGTGAATGACTGAAATAGTTCATCATTTTCAGCTGTTTACGCTCCACTGTCGGATGAAGGCCTCTCCGATCTTGAGCAATCTGCATCCAGTTCCTCAAGACTTCACACATCGTCCACTCGGTCTACCATGCTTTCTTTCACATCCTCTTGGATACCATTCCAGTATTACTCGCGTCCATCTGCCATCCATTCTTCTCGCTGTGTGTCCACTTCAACTTTTTTGTGCTTACATGAGTGCACTGGATCTTACGTAACATTTTTCAATTTAACATCAACGTTTCACATCCATACGTCATAACTTATATCGTTCTACTTGAACATACCTACTTGGTATCAATTATTATTACTAGAACTATTGCAAACCTTTAAATACCTTTCATATTCCACTTGGGTAGAATCAGAACAGCTTAATATCATTCGATTATCGAAGTAGTGTGACATGCTGAGCGCATGTCGGAATAGATTTGATTCCATTGGCGGGTTATCTATCATCTCCACCGTTGGAAATTAGAAAATTGAATTGATTGTTTTGGATTTTGGAGGTTTTTTTGGGATTTTCAAGTCAGATTTGCCTTAGATGGGGGTGTTTTGAACCTAGCCTCCTTGGATGGAATTTTGAATGGATTTTTTGGCCGTTATGAGAATGGTGAACGAGTGGGCTCGGCGTGCCGGTCCTCGCCGACGTATGAATGATCTAATCACGCGAGACCATCATTAATAAATAATAATGTGCAATGATTTATGGCCGCCTGGAGGCAGAGCACCGAACGACCGGGCCGCGCCACGTAGCCCGATTTCGCTCGACGGCCCCGAAACGACAATGCCGTGCGAGGAAAAAGAGGCAAAAGCGAAATAATAAAATATAATATAAGAAGAAGAAGAAGAAGAAGAAAAAAACCGAGTTACACACTCCGGGAGCCGCATAAATATGCTAATACGTAATAACTTTCGACGGCTCGACAATGTAGAAACACCAGTTCGCAGCGGTCGCCCTGAAACAACAAGGCTAGCCAGCTAAAAGCGAGCCAAGAGCGCCACGTGATTTTGACATATTGGAAAGCGATGAGCTCCACAACCCGAAAGGCACACTTTTCGTTTCAATATTGCACGAGAGAGAGATCCGAGGATGATATGTACATATATCGAAAAGATGAGCGACCGGTCGCAAATTTCAACCGTGGATAATTGAACCACTACCTTGAAATGAAATATATTTTGAAAATGTTTGATTTATGCTAGGATATACATACGCTGCAAATTAAATAAAGATAAGCCTTATCGGCTTGTCGTGTGCGTGAAATAAACCCACGTATGTTATTTTAAACAACAATGGGGAGGCAAAGGATGAAACTCAAAACGGGGCCACAGTGTGATTTAATAGGTTGTGCTTCAAAAAACTATGCTATGTCTTGCTAATCTGGTAGGTAAAGTAGGTATACAGACATACAGATAACAGTGTATGTAGCTGCAAAAAAAAGTTGATCGAAACGGTTTGGGCTTGCAAATGCCGCGTACACACCGACGAACCGAACGGCGAACGGCGAATTGTTATTGTGTGGACTGCTTGATCCACGCAATATTTTGAATCTATCTCCACCGCGAATATCTTAAATACATATTATTTGTGTCGCATCTGTCATGCTTTACTATGCCTTCCGTCACAATTCAAAGCGTTCTCTAGCGCGTTACTGCACCAACCTCTTGGAGGATATGTTATGGTGCGTACACATTGGCGAACCGAACGGCGAACGGCGAATTGTTATTGTGTGGACTGCTTGCTCCACGCAATATTTTGAATCCATCTCCACCACGAATATCTTAAATGCATATTATTTGTGTCGCATCTGTCATGCTTTACTATGCCTTCCGTCACAATTCAAAGCGTTCTTTAGCGCGTTACTGCATCAACAATGGAGGATATGTTATGGTGCGTACACATTGGTGAACCGAACGGCGAACGGCGAATTGTTATTGTGTGGACCGCTCCACGCAATATTTTGAATCCATCTCCACCACGAATATCTTAAATGAATATTATTTTTGTCGCATCTATCATGTTTTACTGGAAGCTGGGTTATATTGTAAAGCTAGTCATGCGGCGCCTTCCGTCACAATCCAAAGCGTTATCTAGCGCGTTACTGCATCAACCTCTTTGAGGATACGTTATGGTGCGTACACATTGCGAGAATCGAACAGCGAACGACGAAGGGCGAAGGCGAATTGTTATTGTGTGGACCGCTCCACACAATATTTTGAATCCATCTCCACCCCGAATATCTTAAATACATATTATTTGTGTCGCATCTATCATGCTTTACTATGCCTTCCGTCACAATCCAAAGCGTTCTTTAGCGCGTTACTGCATCAACCTCTTGGAGGATATGTTATGGTGCGTACACATTGCTCGAACCGAACAGCGAACGACGAATTGTTATTGTGTGGACTGCTCCACGCAATATTTTGAATCCATCTCCACCACGAATATCTTAAATACATATTATTTGTGTCACATCTATCATGCTTTACTGGAAGCTGGGTTATCTTGAAAAGCTAAAGTCATGCGGCGCCTTCCGTCACAATCCAAAGCGTTCTCTAGCGCGTTACTGCATCAACCTCTTTGAGGATACGTTATGGTGCGTACACATTGCGCCAACCGAACAGCGAACGACGAAGGCGAATTGTTATTGTGTGGACCGCTCCACACAATATTTTGAATCCATCTCCACCCCGAATATCTTAAATACATATTATTTGTGTCGCATCTATCATGCTTTACTATGCCTTCCGTCACAATCCAAAGCGTTCTCTAGCGCGTTACCGCATCAACCTCTTGGAGGATATGTTATGGTGCGTACACATTGGCGAACCGAACAGCGAAGGCGAATTGTTATTGTGTGGATCGCTCCACGCAATATTTTGAATCCATCTCCACCACGAATATCTTAAATGAATATTATTTGTGTCGCATCTATCATGCTTTATTATGCCTTCCGTCACAATCCAAAGCGTTCTCTAGCGCGTTACTGCACCAACCTCTTTGAGGATATGTTATGGTGCGTACACATTGCTCGAAACGGACAGCGAACGACGAATTGTTATTGTGTGGACTGCTCCACGCAATATTTTGAATCCATCTCCACCCCGAATATCTTAAATACATTTTATTTGTGTCGCATCTGTCATGCTTTACTATGCCTTCCGTCACAATCCAAAGCGTTCTCTAGCGCGTTACTGCACCAACCTCTTTGAGGATATGTTATGGTGCGTACACATTGGCGAACCGAACAGCGAACAGCGAATTGTTATTGTGTGGACCATTCCACGCAATATTTTAAATCCATCTCCACCCCGAATATCTTAAATACATATTATTTGTGTCGCATCTATCATGCTTTACTATGCCTACTATGCCTTTCGTCACAATCCAAAGCGTTCTTTAGCGCATTACTGCATCAACCTTCGCCGGTTTGTACGCAGCACAACACATTTTGCAGATTTGCAGGACAAAAGTCTTGCAAGAGTGCAGATGCAGATTTTTTTCATCTAAAAACATTAATTTATCGACGAAAGTCGTCTAAATTGCATCACGTTGACGTATCGAATGAAACAAAAGCACCAAATGGTCCAGTGTCCAAACAATCGAGAGGACAATCTTTGGCGCCGAAGACGTATCTACCTTCGGCGCCAGAGGACACATCCCAGACGTCTCGTGTCCTTCACCAAACAAACACCAACCACACGTGTGTGTCCTTTTTTTCCTGTTTTTCAAAAGCTAGAAACTTAGCGTCTGGGCAAGAAGAAAGAGGAGGATCGCGATCTAAATTTACACAAGATGAAAATATCGCCGTATACATACACACATACATATCGTAAAGTCGGATTAGGCCAAAAAAATATGTTTACGATCCAATAACGTTTTCATAGTTGAACAGATTTATTTTTATGAATTTATTACCGTTCATGTGTGGTGCACGCGTCTCTCTGATCGTTGTGTGCCGTACGCTAGCCGGCGATATCCCATATTATTCTTCACGCACACATTTAATAATACAACAACAACAAAAAAAAACACTGTTTTCAACGAAAATCACAGGTAAATTACACTTTTTCACAGACTGTGGATACGCTCTTAACTGATCAGTTAAATTTCACTGATGAAATCAATGCGGTTTGAGAATGCGTGCCGCGAGACGTGCTCTCGTCGCGCGGATACGAAACGACTAGCCGAAGCGCGCGAAAAAGCACGGCAAACAAGTCAACCCTGCGACGACCGAACGGTCAAAAATAGTATTCCTAGTTGCGAATAATATTCCAATGATATTATTTTTATACATACATAATAAACGCGTGGAATGTGTGTGTGTGTGTGTGTTGGCGCGCTTTCGCCGACAATTTAAACGGTCGCTCGTAATATCGTTTCTTTCGGATGGATGGATGATAGATAGCGCATTTTTTGTTTTATAACCGAGATGTTTTTTCGTCATTATTATTGGCCGAAACGAGTCTACGACCTCAATTGCGATAACTCCCAAACGAAATGTTTTTATTGACATAACACATATCATAGCCGAGACCGACTCCAATTATTCAATACGCGAGCCGCAAGAGGAAGCCGTCAAAAAGTCGGGGGTCCACACACTCGGTCAATGACGAAATTTTCGCAATGGTATTTAGTATGAAGCTATTGCGGATTATAGCCGCCGTCGATTAAAACAATAATAAATGTTCAATTTTATAAGTCAAGGTCAAATCAATAGTGATTTAACCGTGTCCAACTTCAATCCAATCGCACTAGATGTGTGGAAGAATAACAAATGACCATTGATTGCTTCCTGCATAAACTCCTTCATTCATAGAACATGTAATAATAAGCTATATCGAAAAATGTATCTCTATTCCTTATATTATTAGTATGTACATATATGTAGTAGCGCAAGGGTCTGCCTGGGTGGCTGCGGAACGCTCGCATACACTCACGGTACGTACACATTCACACACTCACATAATATTAGTGTACATTATACACACACGGGCATGGGTAGCGCGAAGCGTTCGCATTTTTCAACAAAATCATGTAAAGCTTTAAACGAAATTCCAAACTCTATTGATAGTTATATAAACCTTTCAAAATTTAAAATCCACCCACACTTATAAATTCCGCCTAACTTTCCATTCCCCTCATACTATTTTTCCATATTTTACTTATAATATATTACTATTACTTTATTCGTATTAATTCGATAAAATTAAACTTATAGAAACTATTCTGGTTTATTCCACAATTTTTTTTCCCCTACATTTTGTACTTTTCTTATTCAACGTAAGTATGAAGGTAGATTTAAGAATTAATTTTAATAAAACTAAAATTATGTTTAATGAATTTTGCACGCAAAGCGTAATCATATTGTAGAGATAGTTGACAGTTATTTATACCTAGGACAATTGGTGAATATGACCGGATGTAAAGAAAAAGAAATAAAGCGAAGAATTAAACTAGGATGGAGTGGAGCAAAACGTAGTTATCTATTGAGATAACCATATTGTAGTGATAGTTGATAGTTATTGATACCTACTGCCAGTTATGACGTATGGATATGAAACGTGGATGCTGAAATCAAGAATGTTATGTAAAATCCAGTGCACACAGAGAAGCATGGAAAGATGTATGCTCGGTATAACAAGAAAATATCGTATGAGGAATACATTAGTAAGAAGCATGACCAAAGTGGCAGATATAGCGAAACGTTCGAAAAGATTGAATGGCAATGGGCAGGACACACAATATAATGGATGGCAGATGGACGCAAAAAATACTGGAATAATATCCAAGAGGATGTGAAAGAAAGCAACGTAGACCGAGTGGACGATGGGCTGATGAATTGAAAAGAATATGCGGAGACTCAGATTGCTCGAGACAGACATAAATGGTAGAGGCTTTCATCAAGCAGTGGATGGTGAACGTCTGAAAATGATGATGATGATATACTGTAAGTTAAATAAATAAATAACCAAACGATGACACTGTTAACGAGCAGTGACTAGCTTCTATATTTACTACTGATATGTAAAATTTAACTATACAAACTATTCTGGTGTAAGACATAACTTTTCTTCTTTTACATTTTGTCTTTCATTGTAAGCCTGTCTGGGTCGTTACGGTCACACTCGCACCGCCAACACAACAAACAAAACGCATTTAACGGTGTGTTGGCTGGCAACACGCCATCTATCAAAAGTACAAGTCGACAACGTGATTTTACAGCCATACACCCAAAATCGGCTATGGTGCTGTACTGTCACCGTGCAAATAAGCGCGCACGGGTCGAGTTAGCAATACAACACAACTTGCCGACTGAAAAGTGAAAAGCGCTAACGATCTCAAAATTTAGTCTCACCTCGAACTTTCAGCGAGTTGAGCTTTCAGGCATCATACATATACGGTGGACATAAAATAAATTTTCATTTAATTGCGGTGCTTTTGAGATTATAATCACGTGGGTGGGTGGGATGCCGCGCTTTCGTTAAAAACGACGAAGCTCCCAAGCCCACATACACACAGAGATAAAAGCACGAATACACACAGCTTGTATGAGCTTTGGAGACGTGGGTGGAGCTTCCTGCCGCCGACGGCAACTCTGGTTTTTCTAGCTCGCTCTTCCGCCGGCTGTAGGAGAGTAGGAGTACATAGGAGTAGGAGTAGAGGCCACTTCCTGCCGACAGAGAGAGAGCTTCCTGAGGGTTCGACGGCCGAGCGCTACTATTTTCGTCTCGTAAACATTTCATAAGTCAAATTTAAACGTATCGTCGCGGCACAGTTAGGTTGGAGCGCGCGGCAGGTGTCCGGGGCCCACCCGACTCGAGGGGCACACACCCAAAGGCTGATATTACACTTGAACCCTTGAATGGTTTCGAAAACGATGATAACACTGAGCAACAAAAAAATCGCGTTTTTTAAAACCCAGAGCGGAGACTGGTCAATCTTTACTAAGTTTAACCCACTGAATTCGAATCCGATAATGATTTGTGTTGATATGCTCTCGTTTATGAGATATTCGCAATTAAAAAAATGTAAAAAATATCATTTTTTTTGCCTTTGGCTTTTGCGGTCTATAACTCAAAATATAGTATCGCTGTGCTCAAAGTGAGTATTGAAATCAATAGTCAGATATTTTTCCTATTGATTGTGATTTTTATTGCTTTATTGCTTAAGTCAAAAATATATTTTTTTTTCTCATGCTATTTGGAGAGCTTTTTTTTTACCGAGTACCGATAAGCGCGCCACCGGTAACATATCATAACGTAGTTTAAAATCATTTACCGCTCGAATTAGTACGTTAAGATAAAATAAAAAACATTGAGATAGAAAACCAATCCTTATAAACGTGGCGAAATAAAAAAAAGCTCGCCAAATAACACGGGAAAAAAAATATATTTTTTACTTTAAAAATTCGCTATTTTAAAGTAATAAAAAATCAAAATCAATAGAAAAAATATCTGACTATTGATTTCAATACTCACTTTGAGCACAGCGATACTATATTTTGAGTTATAGACCGCAAAAGCCAAAAAAAAATGGATATTTTTAAATCGCAAATATCTCATAAACGAAAATCATTATCGGATTCGAATTTAGTGGGTCAAACTTAGTAAAGATTGACCAATCTCCGCTCTGGGTATTTTTTTTTGTTGCTCTGTGTAATTAGTTGAAAATCGTCTTGCAGTTTTTTTTACACAAAACTACATAGAGATAGTTTTCGAAGATGAGCAGTTAGCTGGTGACTTTAAAAGTGGTGCAATGTTATAACTAACAAAAAGTTATAACTAATAAAATGCTGGCCACCGTCAAAAAAATTCAGGTATTGGTGGAGTGGCCAAGTGTAATATCAGCCAAAATACTAGGGTATCCTGAATGCACACACCATTCGGGGGGGGTACTACACTGAATGGACTTCCCATTCATTAATCTTTCGTCCGTTTCGTTTCGAGTGGCCGAGTGGCCCCGTCTCGTTGCGAAACAGCGAGTCGCGGAATTAGTTTCAAGGACGCGACAATGAATCCGCAACAACAATAGCGAACGCATCGCAAACTCTCCGTGTGTCTATCGAATGACTTCATTCGAGACACTTTTTTAGAACACTGCTTTATTTTACATGTGCACACCCTCCCGCTGAGATGGCTACTGGGAAATTCACCATGGAAAAGCTTCAATTGATCGAGTGTGTCGAATTTTTTTGGGGCACATATTGCGGATTTGGAAGTTCACCATCCACTGCTGGATGAAGGTCTCCAATCCTATTCCATTACTGTCTGTCTTGAGCAATCTGCATCCACACATTAGCTTAGTCCTCCTTGCGTTCGTCCACATCTTCTCGGATACCATCCATTCTTCTCGCCGTGTCCAGCCCACTGCCACTATATCTGCCACTTTGGTCATGCTTCTCATCCATGTATTTCTCTTTCGATCTCTTCTTATTATACCAAGCATACATCTTTCTATGTTTCTGTGTGCACTGAATCTTATAGCATTCTTGAATTCAGCATCCACGTTTCACATCCATACGTCATAACAGGCAGTACGCATTGGTCGTAAGCCTTCTTCTTTAAACACTTAGTGTAAGCCCGTTGAATATCAACGCCCGCTGAATTTTAAATTACGTAAAGCGCTTTGTTAATAGAGATCCCCACTAATTGATCGCACGGTTGTAAGTGACAAAAAAAATAATAGTTTTTATAGCGCCATCTATGTATTATTAGCAGAGTCCTTGTATAGGTAATGTTTTAAAAAAAAAAGGACCTACTCCACAACGGGCCGTGGCGTATGCGTTAGCGTGATAACTCCCGACCTGGCGTCCCGGGTTCGATCCCCACTCATTCTGGTT
Organism: Parapsyche elsis; assembly: GCA_022651745.1. Taxonomy (NCBI): domain Eukaryota; kingdom Metazoa; phylum Arthropoda; class Insecta; order Trichoptera; family Hydropsychidae; genus Parapsyche; species Parapsyche elsis. The sequence goes on from JAGVSN010000017.1 coordinate 489,453, forward strand.
TTTTAATTATTTTTTCTCATTTCCTATTTATTTTAATTATAGGTAGTGTTAAAAAAAAAAAAAAGGACTAAACCGACCAAGGATGAAAGAGTATAGCGTTAGCGTGATGACTCTCGAACTTGCGGTCGTGGGTTCGATCCCCCACTTGTTTTGGTGGTTTTTTAATAATTTTTCCTCAGCGAGAGTTATCAGCAGACAGACAGACAGACAGACGGATTTCGGCTATCTTTAAACATAGCGGGATGTTGGATTGAAAAACTATGTTCATTCTTACAAAAGCGCTCCATCCTAGATCTTCTTTACTTCTAGCACTATAAAACAATTTATATTTCCAGATTACTATCCCACCCTCCGATTTAAGCATATCGGGATGTAATATTTAAAAACTAAAAGCCTAATTTCATTCTTATTTATAACCAATCATATTCACCAAAGTATAAATAATTATCAACTATCTCTACAATGTGAAAGTTATCCTAAAAAGTCAAAAATCTAATTGTTTTTTTATAGACAAATTGAGTTGTGTTGAGGCAAATAATGTAATCAACAATCTGAATTGCGTGTTTAGCAAACGTATTTTGAATTCATCACATATTAGTTGTGTCGCATCTATGTATGTATCGTGCTTTACTGGAAGAAGCTGGGTTATCGTGAAAAGCTAAAATCATTCGGTGCCGTCCGTCACGATCCAAAGCGTTCTCTAGCGCGTTACTGCATCAACCTTTTGATGGATATGTTAAGGTGAGTCCACATTATCGAAACGAACAGCGAACGATGAAGGACGAAGGCGAATTGTTATTGTGTGGACAATAACAATTCGCCTCCGCCTTTCGTCGTTCGGTTCGGTTCGTCGGTGTGTACGCAGCATTACAGACAGTGTAAAGTACCGAATTGTATAACATGCTTATACAATGCCCAAGCGTTTTAGGCAAAATATTAAATATAGGTAAACTGATCCTGAAGAACAATTTGAACCATGCGGTCTTTCTGAAACTTTAGTTTTTCATACGTGCTATTTTTATTTCGATTTATGAAGCATTATATTACATTTTGCAATTTACTTGCTCATTTTGAACATCCAACGAAACTATGTACATATATACGACATAAATTAGGAATTGATAATTTGACGTCGGTTGTATTTTATGAAGTTCTTATTGTATTTTTACACATTTTATTATTATTCATCTACCGTCACAGTCACTTTAGTGTTAAAGTGATAAGCAACAAGAACGTTCTTTACAAATATATGCGTACCTACGTATAACAAATACAAGATACATACGCATCGAAAAAAGTTCGAATATAAACCGTTAATCTATCTACAATTCTACAACGTGCGTACGTAACCTATACAATAATACATACCGTCAATTTTGACGGGCAGTTAACGTTATATGTATGTACATACATAGTGCACAAACATACATACAAATTTACTCACGACGATTACGCACTCAATAATAAATAAATAAAAAAAGCCACTAGTAATTAATTATGAATAAACAATGCTTCAACTTCAAGGCGACAAATATTAACATTATTCATTCCGTTGCGAACGAACGCTCCAGGGTTGGTTAACCCCGGGGTTGTCTCAAGCATTAAATTATAATTTATATTTTCGCTAGTGGCGATAATAAAACCGAAACACGTCGAAGGCGTGTACGAAGTATTTGCATTGAAAACGACAAATGGGCGGATTTGGAAATTAATTTTTTTTAACCCGTTCGCATACGTTTAGAATTTAATTCCACGATTAAAAGTGTTCGTTAGTGACTTGTTGAAATTTTTACTACGTTGCAGTTAGAACAAAAAAAAAATCGATCAGTGTCCATTTATCGACCTACCAATAAAGTTTATAGCGTTGTAACAGTTGAAGAATGTCAGTAAGTCAGAAGCAAGACACGCATACACTTGTAAAACTAAGAAAAAAAAGGTGTTAAATTTGTGAATGATGATAAGTTACGTTGTTTTTTTTTTCACTTCTTCTAGTCTTCTTTTTGGGGTATCGAGCGCGGAATGTGCAAAAGAACAAATCGAGCAAACAAAAAAATAAGTCGCGGAACGGAAAAAAATGGACAAAAAAAGAGTTTAAAGTCACGCAAACGCTAAAAACGCAGTTTCCATCTTCACACAGTTTAGCGTTGTTTTCGTTGGAAATCGGCAAAAGTAAATCGATTTGGCCTTGCGTAAAACAAGCATCGATAAATAAAACCGAACGTGAAAAAAAAATATAATACAATAATGACATGTGATATAGTTGTTGTCTTTGAAGTGGGTCGACAACATTGTGCGAGTTCAAATTTAGAAGTTAAAAAATAAAAATAAACAACACTTTAGTATGTACATACATACATACATACACACGATAAGGATTCAGTATAAAATATTTGAGTGCAATTGAACCGGTCATAGCTATGTATCGTTATACTAGAAGTAAAGAATACATCAACTTTTTGCTTATATAATAATTCAGTGCACACAGAGAAGCATGGGAGAAGAAATCGTAATACCGGCGCCAGAAATGTGTTCTAAGATGTGATCAAATAAGTGTTCACATGTGTGGCACGGGCATTTGATACTATTGTCACATATTTGATCACTTAAGTGCGCTTTGCCGTTCCGTGTCGGTTTTTTAGCGCACATCAAAGGGATAAAAGTCCAAATGTTTGTGTGCCTGCCACACTGACTCATATAACTATCGCCTGTTGCTAAAAATCTTAAAGTCAGTGCCAATCTCACTATGGAAGGAACAGCTATTCTCCAGTTTGTGTCTAATTTTGAAATTAAAGGAGAAACTTTTTGTAATAGTATTTCAAAGTCTTCAGAAGACATTCTGCAAAAATTAACCCACTGGTATAGGTCGTCCATGTTTTGTCGTCCATTTGAAAACTGTGAGCTTAAAGGAGTGATCAAATCTTTGAACACATACATATCTGGCAGATACAACAATATGTGACCAAATGTGTGAGCAAAGTCTTCAAAGAAGTGATCACTTCTTTGAACTCATGTCCGGCGCCGGCATAAGACGAATACATGGGTTAGAAGCATGACCAATGTTGCAGCAGTACATAGCGAGAAGAATGAATGGCAGATTGACACGAGAAATACTGGAATGTTCTCCGAGAGGATGTGAAAGAAAGCAAGGTAGACCGAGTGAACGACGGGCTGATGAATTGAGACGAATGTGTGGAGTCGACTGGATGCAGATTGCTCAAGAGTCAAGACAGACAGGAATGGAAAAGGATTTCTTCAACCAGCAGTGGATGGTATACGACTGATATAATGATGATGATGAATAATATTGCATCTTAACAGTCTTTAACTTCAGCTGTCAACAACTGAACTACAAACGGTTGAAAAACAAGTACATAGATGAAGATTCGCAGAACACATTTGAGTCAAGAAGTTGTTCTTGTACGCCCAGGATTATCAATCATGCCATCAATCACCAACTGAGAAGTGAAATCATCGCTGATTAAAAATCCTTCACTACTTCGTATCTCGGCAAATTAAACCCCTTTCTAATTGCACGTATACATTATTATAGAGGTAAAATGCAGTTATAAGAACTAATAATGCTCACTCGTCAGGTTTTTATTCAGCACCGACTTAAAGCAGGGCTATCAAACAACCCTATGTAGAAGTGACTTATTCGGCAGTAAGTAAGGCTCAGACTCATCTCCTGCAGTGTCTCGGCTCAAGTCACCGTTCTTACTCGAACAGCTTTGTACGAATCACGCGGAATTGTTGCACGTGGAGACGCAAAAAAATTCGGATTCGCGCTCGACGCTTACGACACCGCTAGGCTCAAATTCGCGCTCGGCCTTTACGATTTTGAATTTTAAGAGCGATATTACATTGAGCAACAACACCAGCACCAGATTTTTTTTGGCGGTGGCGAGCATCTTATTACATTGCACCACTTTTCACTCACCAAGCTACCTGTTCATCTCATAATCTTCATACAAAAAAATAGGTCTAGGAAGCTATACGAAACTAGGTACTCTATGTAGACGTAGAAAATATATAAAATTCGACATCTCGTATTTCTTTCTGAATTTCATTGTTTTCGAAACAATTGCGTTGACGTTGCGTTGCGTTGACAATTGAGTACGACGATGCAAAAAAAGGTCAGAAAAGGGTTTTTGGTGAAGGTTTTTTTCGTCGAACATTGACTTCCAAGAAATTTTTTAGACACCAGAAAATCGCACAATCTAATACGTACCATCTAAACCTGTATATCTATCTGGTAGTCGAGGTTCAAAAAAAATCGGGTGTTGGTGGAGTGGCTAAGTGTAATATCACTCTAAGGCGCTCGCACACCTCTGCGGATTCCGGAATCCGCCGCGAAATCGCCACGAATCGCCGTACACTATTTTTTCGGCGATTCGCTCAATTTCGATATGGCGTTTGTGGAAAAGCTGATCGACTTGATAGGTTATGTCAGAGTGACAGAAACCAGACGACTTTGTCAACAGTCAGCTAGATCCTTACCGTTATAAATTATATTCAATACCGTTATAAATTACATTCAACGATAAAGTAATTAACTAAACATTCATATAAATAAGTGCTTCGTCCTCATTTGAGGAGTCCACGTCGGAATCGTGAGTGAAATACAAACGTTCCGAAAGCGAGGTGAATTATGGTATTTGTCGTTTCGACCGTCGAGTGTCGAATGTCGCTGCAGTCGTGTCAAGTGTGCGCACCACAGAATTTCGCTATTCGCCCGTTGAGTGAAGTTTCTGTGTCGAATGGCGCTGCAGTCGTGCCAAGAGCGCCTTTAAGCTTCTATGACTTTTTGTTTGAACTTTAGCTTGGCGCACAGGGCGCCGTTCGACCTGGCGTTTGTTTCACGGTGGGAAATTGGTTCTTGGGCCCTAGTTGACGTCCCCTGACAACCCAGGTGAGTCCATGAGTCCGAGTTCGTGTATGTGTGCGCCTCAAATTCTTAAAATACACAGAGCGGCGGCCGCAGAACCTGTTATTGGCCGGTGCTACTGTGCAGCAAGCAGCGAGGTCGGAGATCACCGTGCGGTGCCTTGACATCCAACCACCAGTAGCACCGACAACAACCACACATACAATCATCCAACAACCACCGAGAGAACCACCATACGTTGAAGAACAACCAGACATGGGACTGGGTGCGTGCTGCACGCCCAGCAACGCCGAGCGACCGTTGACATTTAACCGACAAACGTAAAGGCCCTCACAAACCTGAGGGGTATCGCTGCGTCAAGTTGACGTCCTCTATCGGCGTTGATTCGTAACCAATGCGAATTATATCGGTGCGAATGGAATGACGATAGGGGCAGTTTGACGCAGCGATCCCCACTCGGGTTTGTGAGGGCCTTAATGAGGGCCTTAACCAAGCCTCAACAACCTAACGACAATATCGGATAAACAATAGCCGATCGCACGGGAGAGAAGACAGGTGTCACACTATTCGAGAATGTCCTTGGATGATGATGATGATGATGTTTGACGCGGCGATACCGCTCAGGTTTGTGAGGTTCTTAATAGTACGACTGACTTATTGTGCTCTTCTACCACTGGGGAGAGGTTAAGGTGGAAAAAATGGAGACTTGTATTCAGAATTGTTCACATGCGAATTTAGAGTTTTTCATACATGAATCTACAACCTTTTTATGCGTTAGGTATAAATTTATTGCAACCAAAAATTTTTAGTGGTTCAATAAACAATGTTAGCTTCTCAGTTTTGACGAAATTTTCAGTCATATTGAGAACCATGCGTATGTATAAATAAATGCGCCGCAGGTAAAAACTTCCTTCATATAAACGTGTTTTCCGTGTATATTTTACAGGACAGTTTTTGACCGCATATAATTTTTAATGGATTCAAAGACATAGGATATGATCAAGCTTGAAAATTAAACTTCACCTTACCGCATACCCATTGATTTCGAACTTTTATAATATTTCATTATCATAATCATTTTCAGCCGTTCACCATCCACTGCTGGACGAAGGCCTCTCGAATCTACTTCCATTCCTGTGTCTTGAGCAATCTGCATCCACTTGACTCTACACATTCATCTCAATTCATCAGCCCATCGTCCACTCGGTCTACCTTGCTTTCTTTCACATCCTCGCGGATACCATTCCAGTATTTCTCGCGTCCATCTGTCATCCACTCTTCTCGCTATGTGTCCACTTCAACTTTTTCACTTTGGTCATAAGCTTGTGCACTATTTTTATATATTAAATTATACTTTATTTGAGGAATTCAAGTGGGTCACTCGGGTCATAGGTTGCCGATGCCTGTTCACACGTGAATCTAGAATTATTCACATGTGAATTTAGAATATTGTTCACACATGAATCTAGGAGTTCTTGTATGAAGATCCACTACCTCTGATCTGAGCTCGTTAAAAATCTACGACACATTTCTACCCTTAGCTATATGTATGTATACTCTGTATACGGTTTCAAAGGTACCCATCGATGACTTCCAGACTATATGGACAAGGCTTAAGCCCGATTTTCTTTTTGGTTCAATTTTGTCGACCAAGAAACTAAAGTTCAATCAAGAAACTAAAAGTGCAGTTTGTTAAAATTAAATGAATAAGTAAGCCGATTTACGTTGAATCAATTTACCGCACGGCAGGAAACATTGCTAAATTTGAACGTAAGTAGTGCCAAATTTGTACAATTTAATTGGGTGCGTTTTTGGATGTGGCATGGCGTTATAGTGTGGCGTTTCATATTTCACAACACGTTGTTTCACATTTCCAGTTACCGCTTGTGCAATGACGTGCACAACATTTTCAAATGAAACTGTCATTAAATGAAAAAAAAGAAGCAAATCTGACGAGCCACTTCTCATAAAAGCATTAAGAACTAAGTACCAATTGATTTGCATGGCCAAAAAATAAAAAAAAACCCTTATATCTTCTTCAGAAGGTGGTGTACTTGATATGTTCACCATTTAACACACATTTTACAGTATAGCAACTATGGAAATATACTCTTCCGTGGTGAAACCATTGCCTTCTGGAGGTTGGGAAGAAACACAAGGAACTGCAGATGATTTGGTAGATAGGAGGGAATTTTTTGGGTGTTGCCAATTTTGTGGAACCGTCTCACAACCACGTCAGATAAAGGCGCTCACACACCTTAGCGAAATCGCTGCGTCAAACTGACGCCCCCTCTATCGACGTTGATTTGCACCAATGCTAATGGGACATTAGAGGCGTCAGTTGCAGTCAAATTATTCGCTCGGGTTAGTGGGGGCCTGTAAGTTGGCAAATCTATTAAGTAACATACACATCTTGCCAATTACGATATTTAAGGTCAAAAACCGTCGAGGAAGCCTTTCGACACACCACACAAACTAGTAATATAATTTGTGAAGTTTTAAGGCGGTCACAAACCCGAGCGGATTCGCTAATCGTCGTCCCATTCGCACCGATATACATAATTCGCATTGGTGCGAATCAACGACGATAGAGGACGTCAACTTGACGCAGGGAATCCGCTCGGGTTTGTGAGCGCCTTAAAGTATGCCTAAGATAGTAAATACGTAGGATTGGAAAATAGCAACAGCTGTCTCTAGACTCAATAGGGTTATTTTAATATTATCATCCTGACAGTCACGTTTTAAATAATAAATTATTATATACGTAATAGTGTAAGCCCGTTGAATATAAACGGACGTGTTTGACGTAATTGATTACGTAACAATTTAGCAAAGTCGCGAACCTACTGAGGATTAATATTTACAAATTATAGGAGACCTCCCATCATCGGTGTTGGATGAACGCGTTAGCGCTAACTCGCCCAACCTGGTGATGACGGGTTCAAATCCCACTCGCGACGTTCGTGTTTTTCCTTTACCAAGGGGAGCGTTATCAGCAGACGGACAGACAGACAAACATTTAATTTTTCAATTAAATGTGAATTGGCGTTATCAGCAGACGGAATTGGGTTATTTAGGGTACTGTTCTATTTAATAGTATTTATATTACTATTTCTAAAAACCTAACCCAAACTTGGCATAATTTTAACCTAACCTAACCTGGCATAACCTTGTATTGCCATTACACAAGTATGTGGTTTTAAACGGTCTTAGTCCTTTAAATGTAATAATATTTGAATGACGTAAATTCACCTTACCCAACTTTAACACGCAGTGCTTAGGTTTTAAGAGCTTTCTTCGGATGAACGCGTTAACGCTAACTCACCCAACCTGGTGATCCACTCCTTAAATCCTGAAATGATCCTTAAATCCCACTCGCGACCTTCGTGTTTTTTCAATTATTTATTGAGGCATGCGTTATCGGCAGACGGACAGACATATGGAATTGGGCTATTATATATATAATGTAATAGCCCTATTCCGTCTGTCTGTCTGTGTGTGTGTTTGTGTGTGTGTGTCTGTCTGCTGATAACGTTCACCGAGGTAAATAATTAAAAAACCAGAACGTCGCACGAGTGGGAAGTTCAACAACGTGGGACAACAACTATAAAAACTATTAAATTTAATATTATTTTCCAGTACGGGTGATGAGAACGCTCCGTTGATATTCAACGGGCTTACACTGGTCTATAAAATATAAACCAACTTTTATCTATTAAAACTTAGCTTACCGCTTTAACCACTAAGCTATCGCCCAACCCTAACTTTAACAATAAAATGATAAAAATATAAAAAAATTAAATGTCACTCACCAGTTTGCACGTATCTGTGGTTTGTTGGGGGAAAACAATGGGGCAAATCGACGAGGAAATATTTCCTATCTCCTCCCCATGTAAAACTTGGACGGATCGATGTTGATAAAACACAAGCTCAATAACTGTGTCGACGACGATGACGACGTTGATGACAGATAAACATTTTATTCACTGACCACAACCACGCACAGTAAAAAAAAAAAAAAAAAAAAAAAAATACAATAACACAAACCAAGTCTCTCTCAGTATCGGTTATCACTTCCTGCTGCTTACATAACGATTGTTGTAATACAGTGTAATAAATAATTTATTTTTATCGTACGCGTGCAATAAAAATAATTATTAAAATAAATTATGTGCAATGACACTGTTTTTGTTTAACAAAAAAACCGTTCGTTTTTTTTATTTTATTTATTTATAAATATTAAAAAAAAAACACACAAAGCACAATTCGATTTTTTTCCAGCACCTTCGAACTAATCTGTGAACAAGCGAAAATAAATTATATTAAAATAAAATCCATATAAAAATTTCATAATTGTGAAAGTTGAAAATAACATAAAAAAAAATCACCAGTGCAATACTTGGAAATAGCGGTCGTAAACATATTTTCCAGGACGCAATTAAAACGTATGCATATTTTTCATTAATAAAGTCATAATGTAATTATGCGAAAAATTTCATACATTATTTCTGCAAATTTTTAATATAATTGCATATTTTAACATAATATACCCCTTTTTATGTGCGTACATACATATAAATACATATTTTGCATATAATTATGACCAAGACCGTTTTTTTTTCTCTGCAAAAATAATTCAGTATTCACAAATAAATTGAACACTGAATCATTTTAAATTCGCTAACAAACATAAATAGGCACAATAAAAGTTTACATAAAACCTAGGAGAGGCAACCAGTGTCAAAATTATGACTTTACAGCAGGTTTCTAAACTTATTGCTTGACTTTTTTTTCGACGTGTTGTTTGTTACCTTTGTCTATCACATGTTTAATGGTGCGTACACATTGGCGAACCGAACAGCGAACGACGAAGGGTTGTTATTGTGTGGACGTTCATAATCAATTCGCCTTCGTCGTTCGCTGTTCGGTTCGTCGGTGTGGACGCAGCATTAGAGTCAAACCATTTGTAGTCATTGCGACAGTTTCCAATCCTTGCGAACGACGAAGGGCGAAGGCGAATTGTCAAGGTCCTCACTAACTCGATCGAATAATTTGACGCTTGGCGTCTGCGAATGGGACGACAATAGGGGCGTCAGTCGCAGACGCCAAGCGTCAAATTATTCGCTCGGGTTAGTGAGGTCCTGTATTGTGCGAGACCGCTCCACACAATAACGTCCGATGATTTTTGAACGTCCACACACATAGATATAAAATACCATAGATTCCATTCCAAACAAATTTGCCTGGAGAAAGCGTCAGAAGCAACGGGGGTGTGCGGGGGGTCTAAAGTGCGGGGAATTCTCACAAAAAAAAAAGTCAAGCAAAATGCGTGCCCTTTTTGTATGTCATTTTTCGGGCGCTAAGGCCAATCTATGTTATTCTACATCTATGTATGTATGTCCACACAATAACAATTCGCCTTCTCCGTTCGCTGTTCGGTTCGCCAATGTGTACGCACCATATGAATTTAATACACCGGGTCCTCACTGTTTGATTTTTGTTAATTAAGTGACTGTTGATAAATGTGAACCTATTTTCAATTAATTCGAACGGTTACTTTCAATTACATACGTTGAACCTACTTTCAACTAAGACCTGGAGTCAACTTTTGTTCAAGTCAATCAAAATGACAGAAGATTTACATTGACGAGCTTTCAGTCAAATGTCACGTGATTGAGAAAACTTGAACTGTGAGAACCTGGAAGTTAAAAGTAGGTTCAACTGATCATTTGATCAACAGAAATTTGATGGAAAATTTTAAGAAATCGACCAAAAAATTTTGACACAATTTAAAATTTTTTTAAAAAAAAAAAAAAATTGACAAAATTTATTTTGCCAAAGTGGCACTCGAACACAAGTGGTTTACGATCTCTGCATCGCACAATGGAAGCGCGATAAAGCGCCACTTTACGTAATCCGCGATTCATTCATAGAGTTCGGGGCCAGGCGCATGAATGGAACCCAACGGATTGCAACAGTGCGCGACCACTGACCGTGTGACGTAACACGTATAACGTGTATGTACATACATATGCTGTGTGCAATTTATTTAATTTTGGTAAGTGTCGAATTTGGCGAATACGATAGTGTACTATAAAATTCAAAAAAAATTATACAAATCCGACAAGAGATACGTGAAATTAATACGTAAAAGAAAAGTGATGCCAATTTTGAAGGAACATGTTGTCCTTACTATGTACAATTTCACACTAAAAAATTACATTTAGATATTGTTCGAATCACTACACTTACATATGTCACAACTTAAAATCAGGCCGTTTGTGTACACACCGATAAGTTGCCGGAAACCGGAATCGGATCGGAAGTCGCTTGTATGTCAAGTGAGCTGATTAGCAAAAACTAGGTTGTTCAACAACGACTTGCCAGTTCACAAGTGCACAGCGGAAAATCTAAAGGTATACGCACAAGGCTTAGGAGTGCATTTTTTGTAAATGCAGTGACTTGTCTACGTCTAAAGATTAACTAAATTACATATACAGTGGAACCCCGTTGCATCGTTTTTCACGGGACCGTAAAAAAAAAAAAAACGATGTATGCAGAAAAACGACTTATACGATAAAGTATATTTAGACGATTGATACAGGATAACGATATATAGGAGAACGATGCAAACGAGATTATTTAACACTGTTCTTATGGGTGTTTGGCCGGGACTGTGAAAAAATAGCGATATATGCGAAAAAACAATACAGGCGAGAACGATGCAACGGGGTTCCGCTGTATACGCGTCTCAATCCTCACTGGATTGAACGTTTTAGCAGTGTTTAGGCATTTAGGCAAAGTGTGAAATCAAAAGTTCTTCAAGATTATTATCAAATGTGTATTTACATAAACAGTTGCTGTCAAAAATTTATAAATCCTATATTAGACCTAAATTAGAATTTGCTGTAAATGTTTGGAGTCCTAACTTTAAAAAAGACATTGTATGTATAGAAAGGGTTCAAAGAAGGATTACAAAAATGCCATCTGAACTTCGATCACTACCCTATAACTAAATGTTGAAGAGATTGAGTTTCACCTATTTGGAGAGGAGAAGATTGAGAGGCGATCTAATAAATAGAAGTGTATAAAATAACAAATAATAAATATGCCCAATAAAAATGCACATCTCAGACTCCTAAAAGACAAATTTAACAAAATTGTCAGAGACTCTTTTCTTCTGAAAATATACATCTGTTAAAAAATCATCTCGACAAGTTTTTGAATATAAATGGATTTTTGTAGTCGTTCAAATATTAAATTTAAATAACTAAAAGTTAAAATATATCTGTATAACATGTATTTTAAATAAATAAAAAAGATGATGATGATAAGATGAAGAAACGGGTGATTCGTTCAGCAATATTCAAAACTGCCTGAAAACGCCTAGGCATTGTATAAAATTTGCCTGTAACATGTACAATGTACAAGCGAACTGTATGATAACACTGAGCAACAAAAAAAAAATACCCAGAACGGAGATTGGTCAATGAATTCGAATCCGATAATGATTTTTGTTGATATGCTCTCATTTATGAGATATTCGCGATTTAAAAAAATGTAAAAAATATCCATTTTTTTGGCATTAGCGATCTTATAACTCAAACTATAGTATCGCTGTGCTCAAAGTGAGTATTGAAATCAATAGGCAGATATTTTTTCTATTGATTGTCATTTTTTATTGCTTTGAAATACTTATAATTAATTATCTAGCGAATTTTTAAAATCAAAATATATATTTTTTTACATATTTTTCTCCCGTGTTATTTGGCATTTTTTTTTTTATTTCACCACGTTTATAAGGATTGATTTTCTATTTCAAATTTTTTTATTTTATCTAAACGTACTAATTCGAGCGGAAAATGATTTTAAACTACGTTATGAGATGTTCTCTGCGGCGGGTTTATCGGTCATAAAGATATTCGTGTTGTCATATAATGTTGACTATTATATTATATACATATATAATAGCCGAAATCCGTCTGTCTGTCTGTCTGCTGATAACGCTCGCTGAGGAAAAATAATTAAAAAACCAGAAGAGTGGGGGATCGAACCCGGGACCCCAAGCTCGATAGGACTCGCACTTATGCTATCCGCTTTCGCCAGTTGTCAATTTAGTCCTTTTTTTATTAAACATTACCTATACAAGGGATCGTGACTCTGCTAATAATACATAGATGGCACTATATATAATGTGTGCGTGTGTCTGTCTGTTGACTATTTATATAATAAAAAATTAGGCTCGCAACTTTGATAAATTGTTACGTTGTTATTATAAGGCGCCCTATGCAACTATAAAAACTATTAAATTTAATATTATTTTTCGGTACGGGTGATGAGAAAGCGCTCCGTTGATATTCAACGGGCTTACACTAGTTATACATAGGTATAATAGTCAATTAAATTGAACAGGGAAGAGTGATATGAGTCGCCTAGTTCCAAATCTCGATAAGTCCATAAAACTCACTTGTTCGCAAACGCGGTTTTTCTGCTACAGACTTATTTGCTTGATGGCGTTTAAACTCATTTAAACTTAATTTTGTTGATATTAAACAAAAAAATTAGAAACATGGACTTTCGTTTGTTTCTAAATATGGCTTTTATCAGCTTTTATCATAGTGCAATTGTCAGTTTTTGGAACTAACACTGATTTTCAATATTTTTTTACGGCGCACTTGGCGGTATTTGGAATAATTCAAGTATAAAGGCATCGTTTGAAAACATTCTTAGAACCAGAAAATATATAATATATATAATATAACTCATATGGAAACTCGCCGAATTTGGTGTGAACAATTCGAGGAAAGCTTTTCGAGTACATACATAGGTACTGTCATAATTTAAGTGAAATCACATTTTCGAAACACTAGTGACTTTAAAATGACCAAACAGTTCGAGTGTTCATTACGCGTACGAATCAAATTAAAAGATTCGATTGTTAGTCGACTGTGTGTGTGTGTGTGTGTGTATTATTTATTGCACAGGTGTGTTTGTTAGATAAGCGAGATTTGCTTATAGAGTAGTCGAATCTGTTGTGTAACGTCTAAAGTGCGTGGGTTTCGAAAACCACACCAGGAAAAGTGGTAATGTATCCTGAAAGAAGCTGGAGGCGATAACGAGATGTGTGCGTGTATGTGCCGAGCAGTCACACCCCACGACCGGTTTTTTGGTTTCGAGATCCAACATCCAACACTTCTCAAAAAGCATATTATTTAATAATAAATAATTGTAGTGATAGTTGATAGTTATTTATACCTATAGGCAATTGGTGAATATGACCGGATGTAAAGAAGAAGAAATAAAACGAAGAATTAAACTAGGATGAAGTGCTTTTGGAAGAATGAACGTTGTTTTCAAATCCAACATTTAGCTATGCTTAAAAAAGAAGGGATAATCATATTGTAGAGGTAGTTGATAGTTATTTATACCTAGGACAATTGGTGAATATGACCGGATGTAAAGAAGAAGAAATAAAACGAAGAATCAAACTAGGATGGAGTGCTTTTGGAAGAATGGGCTGGACACATAGCAAGAAGAATGGATGGCAGATGGACGCGAGAAATACTGGAATGGTATCCGAGAGGATGTGAAAGAAAGCCGAGTGGAAGATGAGCTGATGAATCGAGAAGAATGTGTGGAGTTGCACTGGATGCATATTGCTCAAAACAGACGGGAGTGGAAGAGGATTGCCTTGGATGGTGAACGGCTGAAAATGATGATTTAATGATGACAAAAATACACAATTACATGTAATATAAAAAAAATCGAAATAAAATGACTCGATTCGAGTGGAATATATTGAATATTTTAAAATATTTACAACACTTTTCCTGGTCACTCATTTGGGTATTCCTTAAAATAGAATCAATTCTAGACCTTCAGTAGAAACTAAAAAAAAATACAATCCTCGGAAAAATGCGTACTGCCAGTTATGACGTACTAGTGTAAGCCCGTTGAATATCAACGGAGCGTTCTCATCACCCGTACTGAAAAATAATATTAAATTTAATATTTTTTACAGTTGTTGCATTGATGGCGCGTTATAATAACAACGTAACAATTTAGCAAAGTCGCGATCCTATCGATTATATTGGTAAATCGTAGCAGACTCGTTGGATGATAGTATTAGCACGACCTCATTCAAAACTGGTGATCACGGGTTCAAATCCCACTCAAAATCCGAGCGTTATCAGCAGACAGACAGACAGACGGATTTCGGCTATTATATATATATGTATACTAGTGTAAGCCCGTTGAATATCAACAAATGTTTGTGTGGGTGAGTACATATATGTGTATTTAATAGTGTTTTAGTGTTTGTTGCATAGATGGCGCGTTATAATACAACAACGTAACAATTTTAGCAAAGTCGCGATCCTACTAAGGAATTATATATTCAAATATATGAGATCTCGCATAATGGGCGTAGATTTGGTGATCTCGGGTTCAAATCCCACTCGCGCGCGGGGACGGTTCGTGTCTTTTAATTATTTACCTCAGCGAGCGTTATCAGCAGGCAGACAGCACACACACACACAGACAGACAGACGGAATAGGGCTATTATATATGTACTAGTGTAAGCCCGTTGAATATCAACGCCTGCTGAATTTTAAATTACGTAAAGCGCTTTTTTAATAGAGATCCCCACTAATTGATCGCACGGTTGTAAGTGACAAAAAAAATAATAGTTTTTATAGCAATCCCGTAGTATATCATCTATGTAGTCACGATCCCTTGTATAGGTAATGTTTAAAAAAAAAAGGACTAAATTGACCAAGGGCGATAGCGAATAGCATTAGTGCGAGATCTCTCGAGCCTGGGGTCCTGGGTTCGATCCCCCGCTCTTTCTGGGTTTTTGATAATTTTTCTTCAGCGAGCGTTATCAGCAGACAGACAGACAGACGGATTTCGGCTATTATATATATAATATACGCATATACATACATATATGTATGTAATAATGGATGTGAAACTTGGACGCTAAATTCAAGAATGCTACGTAAGATCCAGTGCACACACAGGAGTATGGAAATATGTATGCTTGGTATGACAAGAAGAGATCGTAAGAGGAATACACGGGTAAGAAAAGAAGTATGACCAAAGTGGCAGAATATAGCAGTACGTGTAAAAAAAGTTGAAGTGGACACATAGCGAGAAGAATGGAATGGTATCCGAGAGGATGTGAAAAGGTAGACCGAGTGGACGACGGGCTGATGAATTGAGAAGAATGTGCGGAGTTAACTGGATGCAGATTGCTCAAGACAGACAGGAATGGAAGTGGATTGGAGAGGCCTTCATCCAGCAGTGGATGGTGAACGGCTGAAAATGATGATGATGAAATACATACGATAGTTTGCGAAGCGCTGGAGCGCGCGGTAGTCGCGCTCTAGCGCATCCCAGCGATTGTCCATCTTTTTTACCTATTTTTAAATAATTGAGTATTATTTTTATTTTCGACAGTGTTGACCAAATTGCGTAAAAGCAAACCGGACGCTCGAGTGAATCAACTAGCATAAAATTGTTAATGAATGAAAAAACAAATTTGTTTTGAGTGTTGGCTGACGAGTCGCAGTTGGCAACGAACACGTTCCAGATTCGCACAATCGCACACATACACAACACGCACACACACTGCTGAAAATATTTTGATGAAAATCCAAAAAAGTATATAAAAACCAGTGTGTGTGTGTAATATTTTGTATATTCGATGATCCAAACGGATGTATTCAATGCTCGGTGGAGCCGCGCCCAGCATTGTTTGACTTGGACAATTGTTCAAGAAGCGTTCGTTGACTTTGGCGATGAAGAATTCAGATATATTTATGACGTGATGAAGTTGTGGTGTTTACGACCGTGAAGAATAGTAAACAAATCTCCAGTTTGCAATGCCTGAAAGTACTCCTCTAATTCCCAAGTATGGACTTTTGCTGCCAATCCTACTAGCTGTGCGTTCTAATTTATTAAGAAACTAGTCACGCTTATGAAAAACGCCAATAAAATATAGACGTATGTAGATCAAAGTACTGTTTTAAAAGTAGAAGGAAATAATACCAAGAAAGGAACACTTCTTATTCTTCTGCAATTAAGGATTAGATCCTTGTCTGTGAGCATTTTTCTGCACTATTTCGATCGGTGCTCTTGCGTGGTCTCATAGTTGGTAGAATCAAAGCATTTAATTGTCTAGTTCATGTATTCCTTACTTGGTCTTACTATTTCCTTATAACTTTAAAATAATTCACGAGTGAATAGAACGCAATGATTCCAGCAACTATGACGGTCGTGGAAATAAATTGTACCACTGATCGAAATAATAGGAATAAGACTCACACATGAGGTTCTATTTCTTAATTGCAGACGAAGAAGTACTGTTTTGAATGAATACATTGTACCTGAGGTAAGAAGAATGACCAAGATGCCAGATATAGCGGAACGTGTGAAAAAGTTGAAGTGGAAACATAGCGAGAAATACTGGAATGGTATCCGAGAGGATGTGAAAGAAAGCAAGGTAGACCGAGTGGAAGATGGCCTGACGAATTGAAAATAATGTGTGGAGTTAACTGAATGCACATTGCTCAAGACAGACAGGAATGGGAGAGGATTGGAGAGGCCTTCATCCAGCAGTGGATGGTGAACGGCTGAAAATGATGATGATGACATTGTACCTAATTTCAATGAATACATTGTAATTTTTGGAGATTGCATTAAACTTAGTAGATAAATTTAATCTAAAAATTGCATCGATGCAAGTGGAGACATTTGCGATTTTGGTGAATTTGGTTTAAATTTGAATAAATTTTTAGACTACAGAAAATTTGATCTGTTAAAACACTGAAACTTCAGATCTACAATGTCAATGTGTTATCAGTCCGAAAATAACATCAATACATTTGTACCACAATCAAAAGTACCTATCGTTAGCACAATCGATCAATACTATCAACTTAATGAATGACGTCATCACCACGTATGTACATACATAGGGGTTTTTTGTTTTGTTTAGAAGAAGTTTAAAAAAAAACTTCATTTAGATTCATCTGGGGTTGGTCCACTGTGCCGCACAGCACGTCAGTCCCGTGTGAGATCGTTTGTGAGATAAATTTATTAAGTGGGTCAATCAAAACCAATTGTTTCTCTCTAAAAGCAAGGACTTCTCGGCCGACCGCACGTCGCCGGCTCCTTCCTCCACTAAACTACACAGTAGGGTTTTTTATCTTCTTATATTTTCGAGACTTCAGTATGTCCTAGGTCCAGCGGTGATCGACCTCTGCTCGTTGGGGCATTGCGGGGGAGCTGGGCCCACATGTGCAGCGGATATGGGCAAGGTGCTGGGTACTACACACTACATACATAGTACCCAACAAAACCCAACATGTGGCTGCTTATTCTCTAGCTGAGCCTCCCAGCACACACATACACCTATCCGAAACATAAAAAGACTAAAACGACTCAAAAAATACCCCCTCCGTTACTGGCTAAATATTGACCCCCTTTAAGATTTTTGCAGATGGTTCCTTTCGCCAATTTTTTAAATACCAATTCTACAGAAGATTGTCCACACGCATAGATATAAAATACCATAGATATGCCATTCCAAACAAATTTGCCTGGAGAAAGCGTCAGAAGCAACGGGGGTGTGCGCGGGGTCTAAAGTGCGGGGAATTCTCACAAAAAAAAGTCAAGCAAATTGCATGCCCTTTTGTATGTCATTTTTCGGGCGCTAAGGCCAATCTATGTTATTCTACATCTATGTCCACACGAGATCCTCATTTGACCAGATCTTCCCTTGATTTGACCGAAATGCTAAAGCTTCCTATTCTATGTACATATGTACATATATGAGGTTTACAAGATATTTGGACTTCACCACAAGATACAGCCATAGATATATAATGACATACATATGTATGTAGATGGGGCCCTAGCGCCCTAAAAAATGTCTCCACCACGACCAGTGCACAGTGTTCTGGTAGAGCAGTTATTCTATAGCGAAAAACAAGGTCACTTCTTTGTTATTCGAGTCTGTTAGTAAAATGCGACGATTTTTGTCGACCGACAAGTATGAAGGAGCATATCTATGGATGCAGCACTTTATTTAATTATTCATTTAGCCATAATCAATTCATTACCGACATCCTAAAGAGACACTAAAAGGAAGTAGTTAAGTAGAGAGTAAGAGGAAGAAATACACAAGGCAGATAATAGAAAGCACGAGATGGAAAAAGGCTCACAAATAATGATCCAATACCAATAATTGTCATATGTATGTAATATCTGCTCTTGTACATATGTATGCCCTATTTCTTATATGGTCTCTTCACCCACCTACGTAGAAAAGTGTTGTTGTTAGTCCACGCTGAGAATTGTGTTTAGTCTGTAACTAGTTTTGACTCCTTCCAAATCTTGGAACGCGCCCAATATTTACTCTTCTTTCATTTGTAGGGTTGGGCCGCACGTTGAAAGGCCGATTTTACGCTTTATAAAGGTTCATTTTAATTTATCCAAGTCAAAAGTTTAGCATGCTCTCGTGGGTAATATGCTGTTTACAATAGCATAAGCTGGATGTTAATTTTTTTTCCTGTTTGCGCTTCTGGCTAAACATCACATGACTTGCCACCGCGTCCGTCATAACATGTGTACGATTCGTCTCTGCCAGTTTCACCCGGATTACGGACAGACAGACAGACAGACAGACAGACATACACACATCTAGCAAACGACCAAATCGAATCAATTAGCGTCGACTGCACCGGCCGAACCACCGCCGGAATTTAATGCGAATATAATTGCCTTGTCTCTCTCTTTCTCTCCTCAGTGCGTGCATCTGCGAGGCATGCATTCCCGGGATTGTTGTCGCCGATGCACTCTCGAGAATTTCCTAGTTAGATCATAATCTGATCATTTTTCCTATTTTAATTCAATGATCGTATCTGCGAAGGCGCTTGCATCGCTCGGACTCCACTGTCGTCTGGCATTCGTTGGCGTCTCCGCATCCTCGTTCTGGATTTGATATTCCAGCGGATGTTTCAGTTTTTCTTATCCGGTTAGTATATGTACTTTATATTGAAGATTGGAGGATTGATGGGCTAAGACTCGTTTCAGGTAACTTTGCCCAGACTATTCCCAAATATGGTGAAAACTTACGGAGGAGAAAGAAAGAAGAAAGAGACGATGCATTGATACACATAATAATAGACTGCCGGAAGGAATTAGAAGTTCCAAAACTATTGATAAATTCCTGACAGTCTTAAAAAAACATCTCTGTATAGGTGCTTAGTTAAGGATTATGTAATTAACTTTAGCTACTATATTATATATATATAATAAATAAATAAATAGGAGGAAGGTTTAGGTGGTGCAAATTTTGTATGGAACCGTATAAAAATTGTCAGAAAACCGCAAATTTGTCGTTCGCTGTTCTGTTCGCCAATGTGGACCCACCTTAAGAAGAATACTCAGAGAGAATTGTTAACAATAATACGAAGTTGAAAAACTTCGGCCATATCTTCCGTATCCAAAAATATGAGCTACTCCAACTAATCCTACATACAAGGAAAAATAAATGGGGGAAAAGGATTAGGGAGAAAAAGGCTCTCTCGGTTACGGAATATACGAAAATGGACCAATACTATGAACTGCTAACTAGTTCGAGTTTTGTTCAGCCAGGTGATCGCCAGAGAAGACAGAAAAATAAGAATAAGAAACTGGCAAATTTTAACAGGAGACGACCGATTTTAATTTAGTAACATCCCAATCTTGCCAGCAGCGACAGCAACCGTCAAAAACCGTCATTAGAATCCTTTAAAACAAACTCGGAAACCTTCGTTTATAAATCGAACTCTATCGCCTGGCTATATTCAATGTTCTTCTTAGTTTCTTAATTTATTAATGATTAGATCCATATCTGTGTACCTTTTCCCAAATATTTCAGTCGGTGGCATCGGGGCGTTGCATTAATTTCTTGGTCTTCCTCTCTGCCCTTCTACCTTTTCTTCTATGGTATATTCAATATCATCATCATTTTCAGCCGGTCACCATCCACTGCTCTTCCATTCTTGTCTGTCTTGAGCAATCGCGTATGTGGGTATTTCGTGGATACGACATGGGTACTATATAAATATCCTGTTTTGGAAAATCCGGAAGCAATTTTCCGAGGATTGTATTTTTTTTTTTTGTTTCTACTGAAGGTCTAGAATTGATTCTATTTTAAGGAATACCCAATGAGTGACCAGGAAAAGTGTTGTAAATATTTTAAAATATTCAATATATTCCACTCGAATCGAGTCATTTTATTTCGATTTTTTTTATATTACATATAATTGTGTTTTTTTGTCATCATTGAATCATCATTTTCAGCCGTTCACCATCCAAGGCAATCCTCTTCCACTCCTGTCTGTTTTGAGCAATATGCATCCAGTGCAACTCCACACATTCTTCTCGATTCATCAGCTCATCTTCCACTCGGGTTTCTTTCACATCCTTTCGGATACCATTCCAGTATTTTTCGCGTCCATCTGCCATCCATTCTTCTTGCTATGTGTCCAGCCCATTCTTCCAAAAGCACTCCATCCTAGTTTGATTCTTCGTTTTATTTCTTCTTCTTTACATCCAATCATATTCACCAATTGTCCTAGGTATAAATAACTATCAACTATCTCTACAATATGATTATCCCTTCTTTTTTAAGCATAGCGGAATGTTGGATTTAAAAACTATGTTCATTCTTCCAAAAGCACTCCACCCTAGTTTCATTCTTCGTTTTATTTCTTCTTCTTTACATTCGGTCATATTCGCCAATTGCCTATAGGTATAAATAACTATCAAATATCACTACAATTCAACATTTTCAGCCGTTCACCATCCACTGCTGGGTGAAGGCCTCTGCAATCCTCTTCCATTCTTGTTTGTCTTGAGCAATCTGCATCCACTTGACTCCACACATTCTTCTCAATTCATCAGCCCATCTTCCATTCGGTCTACCTTGCTTTCTTTCACATCCTCTCGGATACCATTCCAGTACTTCTCGCGTCCATCTGCCATCCATTCTTCTTGCTATGTGTCCAGCCCATTGCCACTTCAACTTTTTCACCCGTGCTGCTATATCTGCCACTTTGGTCATACTTCTTACCCATGTATTTCTTTTGCGATCTCGTCTTGTTATACCAAGCATACATCCGTATCTTACGTAGCATTCTTGAATTTAGCGTCCAAGTTTCACATCCATACGTCATAACTGGCAGTACGCATTGGTCGTACGCCTACATTTTTAAGCATAGCGGAATGTTGGATTTAAAAACTATGTTCATTCTTCCAAAAGCACTCCATCCTAGTTTCATTCTTCGTTCATTTTTTTTAGCCTTTGAATTCTAAATCTGGTAAATCGAGGTTGGACTCACTCCACATTACTCCAGGTGGATATTTTGAGGGTGTTTTTGTATGATTCACGTGTCCAGTTCGTTTCGGTGGTTGGTGATAAGGAGTCGCGTGCCGGGGCGGACGTGGCACACCTTGAACCGGTGATAAATATGAGCCGTTTAAAAAGAAGAAGCGTAGGTTTAGTGTACACAAACATGGCGGCCGAGATGAATGTTTTAACAAGTTATTTTCAACGAGAGCCAACAGATGTTCGCAACACCTCCTCGCCGCCAAGCCCGGCACACGACCACCACCCAGAAACGAATCGCTAGCGAGGACGATGATGATGATAATGATGATGATGACTCGAGGGAATTAATAATATTGCGTAACTTTGAATAGGTCATTTTTTTTGTAGCGAATGAATTAAACTCTCAGTAGAAGTTAATCCACATGGATTCAAATCCTACCTCTTATCTATACTTTTCCAAGTATACTCTTGCTAATGCTAGTTACAAAAGACTATTCAAGATTATTGTGCATAATAGAGAGGAAACTACTCATATCTTAAGACGAACTTTCGTGGAATCACTATCGCGCTGATAGTGGGAGTTATCGTTTTTTTGTTTCCAGCAAGAACAACTTCGAGATATTAAGATAAGTTCCGGTAAGTTTTTTTTTTCGTAGGTAAAAGCACTTTCGTACTATAAATCAAATTTGTAAGCGACATACTAAATTGTAATAAACAATTGAATGAACTTTACGTTGCGCTAATTGAAAATTCCAAGTAAAATATGTACATCTTGTTAGTTCTGATAAAATTAAAAGTACTCCGACACCAATTCTATGCAAGTACATATGCAGTTTTATAGATAAAATTGAAATTTCTTTTCTGTAAATCGTTCCCCGATTATTGTATTCAATACAAATTTTTACGTAGTTTTTAGTGGTATTCTTATAGGAGCATATTTTTCATTGTTTTACCTGTATGTATATCATTCGTTGAGTGATTTTTATTCATTAAAATAATTAAGTTTGCAAGAAATGTTTTGCATTTTGTGAGAAATAGTAGTTAAGTTGTGAGAAATAGTAGTCAAGTATAAGTATAGTGTATAATGTATATTTGATTTAGTGTTTTGAAATATGTAATAGATGTAGTTAAATTAGCTATTTATTTAGCTATTATTATATAAAATAAATAAAATTTGCATTTGCAAAAAATTTTCGATTTTGAAATGCAAAAGTTAAACTTGTTGATTTTTTATAAATTATATATCGAATGACTGATATAAGTAATGCCTATAGCTTATCTTAGAAAATTGGCGACTTTTTGTCACTTTTAGATGTCGATTCTCAGTTAGTCACCATAGTCAATTAGTTCAAATTCTCAAAAATTTCTATCCTACTAAAAAATAATGGCAAAATGAAAATTAAGTTCATTCAAATAATTAAGTTGGCAAGATATGTCTTGAACTTGAAAAAAAAATGAAAATGTCTTGGCCTTGCAAAAGTTAAACTGACAAACTGCCTTAATTCGATAAACTTACTAATGTTTTTTAAATATACTTCTCAGACAGACATCTAATGACTGATTGTATGTAATTTGTATCAAAAATCAGCTTTTACACTTTTAGATGTTGATTCTCAGTCAGTCACCGTAATCAATTAGTTCAAATTCTCAAAAATTTCTACTCTACTAACAAACAATGGCAAAATTTATACATCACACAAATAACAATTGTTGCAAAAGTTGGAGAATATAGTGAATAAAAATACGCAAAAAGTATAAACAGTGATGATACTGGAGATGTAAATGATATTTGAGTGGGCAGCGAGCGCCGTTGCCGGTTCGACATTGCGTCGGCGCAAGCTATCGTGCGGCTCCCTCTCGCACACCACAACTACACACGGCTAGAGCGAGACGAAAGACTGGCCCACGTGCGGATGTGACACTTGGCGCCCGAACCGGCGTTTTGTCCGGTTCGGTTCCAAAACTCGAGCTAACAAACTCAAAAACCGGACAAAAATCAACCAAATTTCATTTCACGCACGAACGGACATAACGCTTTCGGTCACATCGATTCCATTTTATTGTGAATGAATCTTTCACACTGTGATTTAGGATGATTTTTTTTTTCTCCCGCTCTTCGCACGTTGTGACTGATTTTGGTCATGTCGAACGAAGGTGTGCCGTTGTTGGCGCATTTGGAAAACATTTGCGCGTGTTTAATGGAATCGATTTTTTTGAAGTGTACATATTTCAAATTAGATGATGAATAATAGTAATCGGTCGAATCGCGAGCGGCCTTGGTCTATTTCGATTTTCATCCAGCCAATATAATCCAAGTGGACGATGAAAAAATATGTACGGTAAATGTACGATTGATTTTTATATCACAATACAGATAAATCGTTGTACATTATGTGATTTGATTTTCAACGCAGTCGGTACGTAGGTACGTACGCATTCAGAATATTCGGTTTACATAAATTACAGTCGGATTCACGGCGAAATCTCGAGTCTCTTCAAACTGCAAAAAAAAAAAAAAAAACACGCAAATCTAACGGAAACTAAGTTGTTATCAAACATTTTACAGCCTATGTATTTGCGCAATGGAGTTTTTACCTTATTTGGGTAGATTGAATGCATCAAATGTTGTACAAGAAGATACTCATCGTAATCTTGTCAAAAGGAGACTATTTCCATGTTTTATTTTAAGTTTTAAAACACATTTTCCAATTACAGTCGACGTATGAAAAAAAATTTTGATTTCAAAAATTCAAAAATTCTTACTAAAATAAAAAAGTTACTTGGAGACTGAAATTGACATTTTAGAAATACACCATAGCAATTTAAAATAAATTTTGACTTTCGTTCAAACTTCAAACTTCGTTCATCAAATTCAAAAAAATCACCACACACATGTGTACATACACAAATAACGAATGAAACTAGGATGCAGTGCTTTAGGAAGAATGAACATAGTTTTTAAATGGTTATCCATCCCAGTTATGACGTATAGGTGTGAAACGTGGATTCAAGAATGTTACGCAGGATCCAGTGCACACATAGAGACATGGACAGACGTACATATGTATGTACGCTCGGTATAACGAGAAGAGATCATAAAAGGAATACATACACGGGTATGAAGCATGACCAAAGTGGCAGATATACCGGAACGTGTGAAAAAATTGAAGTGGACACATAGCGAGAAGAATGGATGGCAGATGGACGCGAGAAATACTGGAATGGTATCCGAGAGGATCTGAAAGAAAGCAAGGTAGACCGAGTGGAAGATGGACAGATGAATTGATAAGAATGTGTGGAGTCAAGTGGATGCAGATTGCTCAAGACAGACAGGAATGGAAGAGGATTGGATGTTGATGGTGTATGTATGTACATACATACATACGTACGTATATAAAGAAAATTGTACAAAAAAAACAAACATTTTTTTGTTAAATGTTCTCTTTTTTCTGTCCATGACACTGACAACCCTAATGGTAAACGACTGAAAATGATGATGATAATACACAAATCATCAAATCACCAAAGCCGGTACACATCAACATCAACAACAACAACAACAACAACGGACACTGGCCGGTATCTACCCCTGTTACGTTCACCTTTTCGACAATAATAAATACCCAATTGTCAAAAGGCCATACAGATACCGAGGGGGTGGGGGGGATACGCGACAGAGACTCGCGCCATCTCGGGGTACCGCCGGGAAACTTCAAACCGCACAGAATATGGGGGGGGCGCGTGAAAGGGGGGGGGGGGGGGGAGAAACATCATAGTCTCACCTGCGGGGGGGTGAGGGGTTCACCGCTAGAGACGAAGCGAGGTTCGCAGCAGCTTCGGAAGCAGCAGCGGCAATATTTTGCAGCAGCTGCAGTTGGCGGCCATGATGTCACGCGCGCCAGTCTCTCTGCGACTGTCGACTGACTCCGAGTAACTCGACCAGTGACTAGCACCGATGATGCTAGTCAGCTAGTCGGGGCTAGTCAGCTCACTCGCTCTCCTCTCGCCTCTCTCGCCCGCGCCCATTCATGCCCACAATACTCCCCCCCCCTTCCCCTGTTTTACCTCCTCTTCCTCCTCCCCCCCCCCGCCCGCTTTTTTTTGAATGAACGTTGGTTGCGTTGCGTTGCGCGAATTAGCAGTATGTATGTTGTATGATGTGGTCGCGCGACTCGCTCCGGTTGCGGTTCGCCTTCATTTTTATCACTGGTTGCATGTTTTCGTCGTATACGTCAGTGCTACTCAAACTATGTTCCGCGGACCGCAGATCTGATGCAACTTCAAATTTTTACCATTTAATTTAAAAAAATGCATTGGTGTATTTTTTTCTTATAACCATTTTTTAAATTGAATTGAAAACATTTTGAGCAGTTTAGTCCCACGCGGTCCACTGCAAGTCTATAGTGTTCTGTGTCTTTGTTATGAAAAAGGGACTCTCATAATTAGAGACCGGTCAGAATTGGCATGAACGTAGGCTGCAGGTACAGAAACCGGTTTGCAGGTTCGTATTGGAAATTGTCGTCAAGGCTGAAATATATGCGAGAAGTATGAAGGAGCGGGAACGGCTTGCAAAAGCTGATGTCATCGAAAAAATCCACTTTTCGAGTTTTACGACTTTCTTCGCGGTCCAAATTATAATCGTTTCCAGGATTTCATGAACTTATTTGTTAAGACGTACATACATAGTTCGTTGCTAAGCATGGTAATAATATAATTTGCACCGCGAAGAAAGTCGTAAAAAAGTGGATTTTTTCGATGACATCAGCTTTTGCAAGCCGTTCCTGCTCCCTCACTTCTCGCCTATATTTCAGCCTTGACGACAATTTCCAATAGGCCCTGCAAACCGGTTTCTGTACCTGCAGCCTTGGTTCATGCCAATTATGACCGGTCTCTACTCATAATACTGTTTTCACCCCCACTACCCTACGAAAGGCGCTATTTGAGTCGCCTAGTTCCAAATCCCGATAAGTCCACAATATATAAAAAACGAGGATAAAATATTTTCTGGTTCTAATAATGTTTTCAAACGATGCCTTATACTTGAATTATTCCAAATACCGCCAAGTGCGCCGTAAAAAAAATATTGAAAATCAGTGTTAGTTCCAATAACTGACAATTGCACTATGATAAAAGCTGATAAAAACCATATTTAGAAACAAACAACGATAAGTCCATTTTTTTAATCTCAATATTTTGTTTAATGATCAACAAAATTAAGTTTAAATGAGTTTAAACGCCATCAAGCAAACAAGTCTGTAGCAGAAAAACCGCGTTTGCGAACAAGTGAGTTTTATGGACTTATCGGGATTTGGAACTAGGCGACTCATTTGTCGCATGGTCAAGTTTATTCCCGTGTCTTTAATATTAATGGCCCTTGTTACGTAGCGCGCTGTTCCTTTCATATTTTCAGCACTTTATCAACCCTACTACCATACGAAATCACTTCGGACTTGCTGTGTTAATTAGTGGGATCTTTCTTTGCCTCGACATACGTACGAGTTTTTAGCCCGCTATTTTACCGATTAAAATTCACTTGCAATTAACCCTATTAAACGAAAACAAAAAATAGCGTTGCCAGTACACTATCCTAATAAACGTGTTTCAATAAAAAATACTCAATATAAAATAGTATTAACAGTGGGATAAAATCCCAAGTGAAAATACGTACTTTTGACTTTTGATTTGAACTGGACGACTACTTGGAATGATCTGAAAGCTAAAAAGTACTACAAATGAAAGATAAAATACCCGACTATAGATTTCACTATTCATTTTGAGCAAAAAATTGACAGATTTTGAGACATTGACCGAACAACACCAAGAAATAGAAAAATCGCGGTATTTCAAAATCTCGAGCCAATCAACATTTTTTATTACCAGATTGGTGTTCAATGGACATAAATCTGTAAGAAAATTTGAAAATTTATATCTCGTCTCTGAACCAAAAAAAGTCGTCATTTTTCGAACACTGTTATTGAAGCTGCGGATGAAGATATGAAGATAAGTTTCGAGACATTATCACATGCTTCCTTCAGAATAAAAGCTAAAACGGAATATCCCAAGCTTGCTGAGATTTCTCTAAAAGCACTTCTCCCATTTCCTTCGATCTATCTTTGCCAAACTGGGATTTCGATGATGAACGTCATTGAGAATAAATATAGGAATTGTGTAGACATTCATCCTCCGCTACGTGTCGCACTATCCATAATAGAACCACGACTGGAGAAGCTGGTAAAGGAGAAGCAGGCTCATTCTTAACATTAGTGAAAGTTAGATTTAAAATATGTTGATACTCAATGCTCGCATAAGAAATAAATTAATTTTTGTATCATCGTTTGTTTTATTAGTGTATCTACATATTTTTTTGTTTATTAATAAAATTTCAAGAAAATATATATTACTTTATTGTAAAATAGTATTGTATATAGGGTACCGGTCCGCGGAAAATTTGATATAAATTTACCGGTCCGCCATATCAAAAAGTTTGATTAGCACTGGTGTACGTAATACGTATGTATGTACATATGTATGTACAATGTCGTACACGTTCGCCGCACAGTCTGCCATCTCGATCTCTCGCACTGTTGTTGTTGTTGTTGTTGTACGTTTGCATTATCGCCGTGCGGTTTGTCAGCCTGCGATGCGTTTCGATTGTGGTGTGCGAGAGTAAGCAAGCGCCAAAAAGGGTTTTGTCAAATTTTGAACATTGTTTGGGTTGTATGGGTAAAATGTAAAATTCTCGGGAATAATCTTTTGGAGAATATTGTCGAGAATTTTCAATGTACCCTGGGCTCCATCAGCCACCATGTATTTTAAATAAATAAATATTAACACTTACTGTATTTGCTTAAATATACAGTAAACTCCCTCTAATCTGGGCCAACTAATACTTGGGAGAGGTGATACGGATTACACGAATAATATTAGTTTAGTATCCGTGACAAAAACTAAATTTGATGGGGCGTGAATATGACAAAAATTTTAAGATCTTTTGTGCTAAGTTTAAATGAATGATTATATCATAAGTTCATAAGTTAGAACAATTTCACTGGAATATCATAACTAGAGACCGGCCAGAATTGGCATGAACGTAGGCTGCAGGTACAGAAAGCGGTTTGCAGGGCCGTATTGGAAATTGTCCAGGATTACATCACCATGCTTAGCAACGAACTATGTACGTCTTAACAAATAAGTTCATGAAATCCTGGAAACGATTATAATTTGGACCGCGAAGAAAGTCGTAAAACTCGAAAAGTGGATTTTTTCGATGACATCAGCTTTTGCAAGCCGTTCCCGCTCCTTCATACTTCTCGCATATATTTCAGCCTTGACGACAATTTCCAATACGACCCTGCAAACCGGTTTCTGTACCTGCAGCCTATGTTCATGCCAATTCTGACCGGTCTCTAATCATGACTAAAGCAATAAAAATATGTATACATAATTTATTGCTTCCAGAGTTAATAAGCATTGTATTCCTGTGAGAATTTCGCAGAAAACGTTCATGCTAGTAGTGCGTATGTTAAAATGACGAAATGACACATTCAGTGTCGTCAGAATTAAAAAATGTCATTCAAAATGCTCTCAGACACTCTAGAAAGTCCTATTACTCCCATTAGGTTCTGAAAATATCCTAGAATCCTCTAAAAAGCTATTATACTATCTAGAGATGTTCTATAACAAAAAAAAAAGAATATCTTAATTTTTGGAGAATATTCTCGACTTACAACACTATGTATGTATGGGAGTATTTGAGCATTTAACAGGTCTAACTATCACTTTTGAATGATGAAAATTTCCTTTTCAGCATAGAAAATTTATTGGATGAAGGAAATTTTCAGAATGAATTTTTTTTTCGTAATTTCGGACCATTTCTTGAGTATTATTATATAGTTGATTGGAACCACTTGTGGAGTTTGTTTAGCCTCTCCATATATTTATAAGCTCCTTTGGTAGGACTGTATGTAGAACAGGGCTGTGTCAAACTGTGAGGGTCCCATTGGTACGGGTCGCTACATACGGAAAAAATCATGACACCGGAATGGTCAGTTCCTCTATCATTGTTTAACATTGTCAATGAAGATATTTTAAAAGAATTAAAAATCGAGATACTGTCACATCTCACTTCTCTATCCCAAAGCTTTGATAACTATTTCACAGTGGAGAAATTTGAGACAGTAAAGAAAAGCCCTGAATCAATTGAGTTAAACTTTGATCCCGAAGACGAGGCTGAATTTCTGCACCTTATTGGTTCACTTACACTGAATAATGATTTTCAGCAATTAAATATGTCATCATTGGATTAAGGTTAAAGCAGAATTTTTACTTCAAGTAAAAAAAAACAATCTTTACACTTTTACCTTTTACTTCAACTTATTTGTGTGAACTAGGATTCTCCACTTTATCTCAATTAAAAGCAAAGTTTCCAATTGAAAACTAGTTTCATCCATAAATATGCATATATCACGTGTCAATAGTGAACAAAGGAACATAATGGACAGAGTTTGTGTTTGATATATTATTATATAGGCATACTGGGTCGCAATACAAAATGCAGTTCTCGCAATGGGTCGTAGTAAAAAAAGTTTGTTGATTCATGAATAGAGCGCGAAAGTTGGTCACACTTTTCCCTAGACCGGCTCAGCTGGCAGGGTCGCATGGGAAATTTTTCGTAATATGTAATAGGTACATATTTAAAGTGTAATGTAGTCATTTGGAAAATTGAAACAAAATGTTATACATATAATGTTCTGGGTGTTCTACATATAGTCATAATATTCGTTTAAAATTGAAGAATGATCGTTACGGGTGATAGGTTACGGGAATATCGGAAATGTCTTAACGTGTTCATATTTTCATTTACCAAACAATTGATTGCTTGAGATTTAAGAGATTTTGAGATACAATTTAAATAACTATTGAATATAACGAAAAATTTCCCATGCGGCCCTGTCAACCGGTTTCCCCCTCTTCTCATTCTAAACTATCGTTTGGTTATCGTAACGGTGCGGGATTCAATTCCCTGGACACGGATGATCGAATAAATAATATCTTATTGATTTTCGACTGTTGCTATCGATGTCGGCAAGGATTTCACATTATCTATGTATTACATACATACATACATACGTTGAATGATGGATTAATTTATCGTTCCTTCCGTCTTACGTTTCTGTTTCCCTCTAGAAAGCAACGGGAAATTATTTGAAAGATTCTTTCCTTTGTTCATTAGATGGCTTAAATGAAGAGGCTATCGAGGATGTTGAGAAGAAAATTTTTGAAACAAACATTTACGTAATGTATTATTTTATTAAACAGTCTCTCCGGCTTCTCTCATCCTGTGATAAATATTCTGAAGTTAATTTGAGTCGAAATTTCAATGTATTTTTTGCATTAAAAATATGACTGTGTACTTCAAATTCGATAAAACATTTTCTGTTCTAATTTGTTAACACACAGAGTCAAAATTAAAGTATAATACGCTTAGCAACTGGCAGTACATAACATACGTATAACAAAACGGATATCCTGATGTGCTCGTATTGTAAAAAGTGACAATGAATAGTTCCATACACGGAGGCGGATAACTATCGCTTCCTGTCCAATTTCCAAACGGTCAAACACAATTTTCCATAGCAAACTAGTACACTCGCCAATACCGCACAATTGAACTGCTTTCGGTACGCATTTTGTCACCCGACAACAATTCCGACAAAATGAAAACTTCCCTCACTTCCGTTTCGCCATCTTTTTTCAACTTTTTTCTTCTTTCAATTGAAACATGAGAGTATCGAGCAAACACATGCTTAAAATGGAGATGTTTCTCAATCGGTGTGTCATTTAAATCTCGGCAGTTTGAGGTCGCTCGGCTCGCGAGCATTCAGAATTAATGCGCGCGCATCGTCGATTCCCTCGTACACGCGTGGTGTTGCATATTGAAAGTCGTGTATGGGCGGATGTATGTGTATCGTGCAACAAAAATACACACATTCACATTATACAGACACACCGTGTATTGTAAATCGGGTAATTGATATTCCAGAGCCGGCTCTTCATACATATTCTAAGGCCGATCTTAATGCGCCGTTTAGTTGCGAGCTCTATAGTCTTTGATCGCTATTTAAAACGTGGACACGATCTGCTTTGATCGTCCGCAAACTTACCAACTCCTATCCTCGATATTGCATTTCTTAGTAGCCGGGCGGTAGCTCACTCGTCACTGGTCACTTGAGCAAAAGTCTGAAGTTCAATGTTGAAAGGTTTCAACGGCTTCGTCCTTAACTATTATGATTGGCAAGATCTGGATATTACTAAATCCAATTGGCCGTCTCCTATTATAAGGTAACCAACCGTCCTCCTTTTTTGAGTTTTGTCCTCCCTTGAAAAGTGTCCCCCCAAAATTTCCTCCTTTTCGATATTTGAAGACTAATCTGTAAATCTCCAAAGCATCAGTTGAAAGTGTTTTTTCAATTGCTAATGATTTTTGGACAAGTGAGAAATTTCTATTGAATGTTGATACTCTAGCTGCAGCACTTGCTGTAAAATTCAATATGAGAGATAATTCTTGTTCTGATATTTCCAATATATTGTTAGAAAATGATACACTGACAAAAAATATTCATTCAGTGGAAAATAATTAATAGGTATGAAAGCATAATTACAATATAAAATGTTACAAATGTTTTTATTACACATTTTTCATATTATAGTGAATTATTGCAATGAATAAAATGTTTCATTAATTTCATCATCATCATCATCGTCATTTTCCGCCATTCACCATCCACTGTTGGACGAAAGCCTCTCCTATCCTCTTCCATTCCCGTCTGTCTTGAGCAATCTGCATCCACATGACTCCACACATTCTTCTCAATTCATCAGCTCATCTTCCATTCTGTCTACCTTGCTTTCTTTCACATCCTCTCGGATACCATTCCAGTATTTCTCGCGTCCATCTGCCATCCATTCTTCTCGCTGTGTTCACTTCGGTTATACTTCTTACCCATGTATTCCTTTTACGATCTCTTCTTGTTATACCGATCATGCTTCTCTGTGTGCACTTGATCTTACGTAGCATCCACGTTTCACATCTATACGTGATAACTGGCAGTACGCATTGGTCGTACGCCTTCTTTTTTAAGCATAGCGGAATGTTGGATTTAAAAACTATGTCAATTCATCCAAAAGCGCTCCATCCTAGTTTTTCACACGTTCCGCTATATATGCCACTTTGGTCATACTTCTTACTTGTTATACCAAGCATACACATTTTCATGCTTTTATGTGTGCACTGGATCTTACGTAGCATTCTTGAATTTAGCTTCCAAGTTTCGGTTTCTTTTATTTACGATTTTTTTTGTGTCCCCATTCTTTTCATTGTAAAAAAGTTGGTCACCTTACCTATTAGAATTTGCCAATTTATCTCACTGGAGATTATCTTCCCCTACATATGGAGGCACCTCACTGGAGATTGTCTTTCCTTAGAGCGATATTACACTTGGCCACTTCACCAACAACCAGATTTTTTTTTGACGGTGGCGAGCATCTTATTACATTGCACCACTTTTACTTCACCTGCTCAAAAAAAAATAGGTCTAGTAAGCTATACGAAAACTAGGTACTCCATGTAGTAGTATGTAGACGTAAAAAATATATAAAATTCAACCTCTCATATTTCTTTCTGAATTTCATTGTTTTCGAAACAATTGCGTTGACGTTGCGTTGCGTTGACAATTAGAGCGATATTACATTGAGCAACAAAACCAGCACCAGATTTTTTTTGGCGGTGGCGAGCATCTTATTACATTGCACCACTTTTCAAGCTACCAAGCTACCTGCTCATCTCATAATCTTCATACAAAAAAAAATACTATACGAAACTAGGTACTCTATGTAGACGTAGAAAATATATAAAATTCAACCTCTCGTATTTCTTTCTGAATTTCATTGTTTTCGAAACAATTGCGTTGACGTAGCGTTGTGTTGACAATTGAGTACGACGATGCAATCAAAGCAACCCAGAATCGCATCGTCTAATACATCGTAATACTTACCATTGAAAAAAAAGGTCAGAAAAGGTTTTTTGGTGACATTGACTTCCAAGAAATTTTTATACAACAGAGAATCGCACAATCTAATACGTACCATCTAAACCTGTATATCTATCTGGTTGTCGAGGTTCAAAAAAAATCTGGTTGTTGGTGAAGTGGCCAAGTGTAATATCGCTCCAAGTTACCTCACTATGACGAACTGTAAAATTGTTGCTGTTTGGATGATTTTGGTTGATTTTGGCAGTTCGAATTGTCAGAATGAAATATTCGCGCGTGTTGTTTCTGCTTCATTCAGGTGTTTTTTGACTGCGGTCAAGGTTATCAACGCGAATTCTCCAATGATGCTATGTAGCATTCGTCTTGATGCGATTTTAATTCGCCCGTGAATATTTGGGGGCCATTGTTCGGTCGCAATTAGCCGCGCGGCCATTCATAAATCTCAACCAAAAGCAACCGACACGAATATTCAACCAAAAAACTTGTAATTTCGAATGTTTCTTTGATGTCCGCTTATATATCAAGACGCGTCAGATATACGGCGAGTGATTTCTACACACATATATAAATTTTCACTGGGTATTTTCTAAAGACGCAATAGATCAAGAACTAAAAATTTCAAACTGTGCGTTTTACATAGAAGAGCTTCGGTTATGGTTTGTAGAGGACGAAGACGTGTTGAGTGACTTCCGCCGGATGTGGCTGGCCTTCTTCATTTCCGTCGCATACCACGTGGACCCAGCTCTAATCATAAATTCATACTCGTATACATTGCCTAGCTATATATAATCATAGTTTTTAAATAAGTTCTCTGTTCATTCGTCACAAATCCATACCGTTCGTTTCAGCGCAATTTTCAATGCAACCCATTGAGAAATTTTTAATCACGTTTCCACGTTCAAATATACCAGGAATCGAAAAAAGTGTATCATTATCAATTAGGAATATAGTTAACATATCTACGAGATACAAAACAGTTTTTCCAATATACTTTTCTGGGAATTTTCAGATTAGATTTCTATTTTTAGCCACTCCTTAGCTGTGTTTAAATTAAATTTTCGACTATTGGATTCTGACATTGAATCGTACCAATTCAAAATAAACCAAACAAGAAAAGATCAAATCAAAGTTCAATATTTAAACATCAAATTATCCATTAGTTAACTATGATATCGATGGGTTTAGTGCACAGATATTGTATGTCCAGTTTTGTTTTAAAAGTGACATGAATATACTATTAAATGAAATTATGAAAGAAATATACATTATTTGGACATACAATACTTTTTAAACGTGAAGGTTTAATGCAGACGGACGTTTTGTGTATGACAACTCAATTTTGGTAAAAACTGGACATATAATATCTGTGCACTAAGGCATCGATATGACAAAATAAATGTTGTTGTTTTTTTTAGTTTGAATGCAGTTTATTGGAATAATTAATTAATTAATCAATTAAGATAATTTATGTCTGCTTTTAATAAAGGTTTGTAGATTATAAGGTATGCATTGTAATTAAACGTATTTACTACATACTTTTTCGTTTGATTTGTTATTATTCTGATAAACTGTAATGGATAAAATAACTAATGAAAATCTAATTTCATATGAAGAAAATTAGAAACTGCATTTACTACTAAGTAGGATCCTTCTGAAACATTGTCCCCCTAGACCTGTCAGAAATCCTCCATTGTTTCATTTGAATCTTTGTTCCACTAACTATTCACAAAACTCCTTCATTTATATGTAGATCCTGCTCGTCATTTAACGAAATCCCGGCAAGTATTGATCCTTTTCTCTAATCTTTGCCCTCCTTTACTTGAGTTCCTTTCCAGCCCTAACTCCCAAGTTCCTTTCTTGTTTTGATCTGTTGTTCGTTTGTAACTATTTTGGCTGTAGTGTATTGTGTGATATTAATATTATTTTGTATACTATAAGCTGTTTGTTACATAAATAAATAAATAAATAAAATCATTAGCCGTCGCTCAACCCTCAACCTGATCAGACCATATGAAAATTCTACAATTTGACACCAAATAAGCCGCCACATTGAGCGATTTAATGTCATATTATTTTTAAACTATTGATGATTTAACTATGAAAATCAGTAATCAAACGTTTGAGTGAAAATTTTGAAACCCTCTCACTGGCGTTAGCTGTGGAGTTTGAGGCTGGGATTTTCGGCCAAAATGTCGCCCGTTCTTAGTATTTTTATAATTTGCTATAAATCATTAGTATAGTGGTTGTTTAGGGGTTGCAAGGGGCGTCGTTTCCGGATGGGCGTCGACTTTAACCAGAGACGCCCATAGGCGTTTTCTTGGCCTATAGCGAGTTACTGCGTGGGCGCCTCTCACCACGCTTCCTCTATCGATTTTCACCATATCCGCACTCACTATAACACACCATGCTCTCGCTATAAGTAAACAGTGTATACTGTGTGTATACAAACACCAAACAATCGGGATCAAATGTCAAAGGTTCACGTGGAAAAATTAATTTAAAAAAAAAAATCGCGAATGTGGGTATTTCGTGGATACGACATGGGTGCTATATAAATATCCTGTTTTGGAAAATCCGGAAGCAATTTTCCGAGGATTGTATTTTTTTTTTAGTTTCTACTGAAGGTCTAGAATTGATTCTATTTTAAGGAATACCCAATGAGTGACCAGGAAAAGTGTTGTAAATATTTTAAAATATTCAATATACATATTCCACTCGAATCGAGTCATTTTATTTCGATTTTTTTTATATTACATATAATTGTGTATTTTTGTCATCATTGAATCATCATTTTCAGCCGTTCACCATCCAAGGCAATCCTCTTCCACTCCTGTCTGTTTTGAGCAATCTGCATCCAGTTAACTCCACACATTCTTCTCTACATTCTCCACACATTCCGCGTCCAACTGCCATCTGCCACATGATTTCCTCGTGCGAACTCTTCTTGTTATACCGAGCATACATCTTTCCATGTGCACTGGATCTTACGTAGCATTCTTGAATTTAGCATCCAATTTTCACATCCACACGTC
Organism: Parapsyche elsis; assembly: GCA_022651745.1. Classification (NCBI taxonomy): domain Eukaryota; kingdom Metazoa; phylum Arthropoda; class Insecta; order Trichoptera; family Hydropsychidae; genus Parapsyche; species Parapsyche elsis. The sequence continues at coordinate 526,801 of JAGVSN010000017.1, forward strand.
ATAACTGGCAGTACGCATTGGTCGTATGCCTTATTTTTTAAGCATAGTGGAATGTTCTTCTCAATTCATCAGCCCATCGTCCACTCGGTATACCTTGCTTTCTTTCACATCCTCTCGGATACCATTCCAGTATTTGTCGCGTCCATCTGCCATCCGTTCAACTTTTTCACACGTTCCGCTACATATGTATATCTGCCACATGTATTCCTGATGCGATCTCTTCTTGTTATACCGAGCATACATCTTTCCATGTTTCACCGTGTGCACTGGATTTTAAGTAGGATTCTTGAATTTTGCATCCAATTTTCACATCCACACGTCATAACTGGCAGTACGCATTGGTCGTATGCCTTATTTTTTAAGCATAGTGGAATGTTCTTCTCAATTCATCAGCCCATCGTCCGCTCGGTATACCTTGCTTTCTTTCACATCCTCTCGGATACCACTCCAGTATTTGTCGCGTGCATCTGCCATTCATTCTTCTCGCTGTGTGTCCAGCCAATTGCCACTTCGGACGATTGAATAGTTGAGTTTAAATATTTAAAAGTATATTTGAATTTGATGTTCATTTGAGTTTCTTTGTTAAGAATATAAAGAAAATTCTACATAATAATTTGACTATGAATAGTGTTTTCATACAATGAACTTTGTATTAAGAAAATATGTTGTTTTCGATGTAAAAATTAAAATTTGTTTTGTTTTCGAAAACAACCTCTCAAAACAATGTTGATTGTAAGATATTCCTATATTTTCAATAGAAGTGCAAAATAACAGAATCCAAGTATTCCAAATACAAAGAATAAGTAAAAATCTTTTCAATCGAAAAGTCACAAATTACATCACGTGTTTTCGCTGTCAAAAACTTTCACACAAAATTACAAACCGTACAAATTTTATGAACTTGAAGTAGTATTAGTCAATTAGTATTGATATTAAAAATTTAATAATGTGATAAACATTTATGAATCGCAGATATACGTAATATAATACTGTTTACTTGCAATATTATCGTTTATACGATTTACGTTTCAAAAGTCACATTGATAAATAATCCCTATTGACGCAGTAATCTATCAATTTATCATTGTAACTATTCATTCATAAATGAACTTCACACATTGTTTGCTTTTATCACGTTGAACTACATACGTATATATGGTATATCTTAAATCAGCTCGATTATCATTATCAATAAGGTTGTAATACGCACAGTTCGATACAATCTTAGATAATAAATAATACGATACAGCAGACTTAATAGATTAGTTTTTCAATTTCCTGTTTGTCACGAATGAAAACAACTTCTATTATAATTTATATTCGGTCGATTTTTTATCAATACTATTTTATACAAGCACCGATACCAATAATATTAGATTATCTTGCATAGTATATGCACATTAAATATAATATCTACTATGTATTACCAATTTCATAACTTTCATTCACCAAAGTAATATCAGCTATAATTTAAAATGAACAGATAACCACACACTTGCAAATAATTTTTATCAGTTTATCAGAATCTTTAATGGTGTAACTTCAGTGCACGTGAATTGCATTTATCGATGTTAATTGCACAATTTCCTGTATTTCATGAATGAAACTCGATTATAAATTTATCTAACAACATACTTGTTGACTTATTTTTTATAATCTTAGATAATCTTGCTTTTGTTTAGATAAAAATAGATAGCCAACGATAAATTAAATTTTCAAGGGAATGTCACATTTAAATGATTGATAGTAAGCTAAACAAAGTTAACAACACGAAGATTAAATCCAAATCTAATGTTTGTGTATCTAAAATGTTTATACTACATATGTACATACATACATATATGAAATTATCCATTGAAGTCATACTACATACATATAATGTAATTTTCTACCTATATAATAATGTAAAAGTACATATCGATATTTGAAACCATAATGTTTCTATCCAATGTCTGGATAGGATATATAATAAAATCACAATTTTAACAGAATTAATTCAACAGAAGATCAAAGTCGAATTTTTTTTTAAATATTACACATTCATATTGAATGGATCGATTTCAAATATAAACACAAGTTAGATAGTGAATATTTTCATTTGATTAGTTTTTCAAAATTTTCACTGCCAAAGGTCACACTTGCGTGGAAAATCAAATTTTCAAGGGAATGTCACATTTCAACGATTGATAATAAGCTAAAAAAAGTTAACAGCACAAAGATTAACTCCAAATCAAATGTTTGTGTATCTAAAATGTTGATACTATATGAAATTATCCATTGACGTCAAACTATAATGTTTATTTTCTATAAGAATGTACAAGTCATATCAATATTTGAAACCACACTGTTCCTATCCAATAGGATATAAAATAAAATCACAACTTTGACAGGATTAATAAAACAATACCTGTATCAAATCAGCGGAAGATCAAAGTTGAACTTTCTTTAAAAATATTACACATTCACATTGAATGGATCGATTCCAATTATAAACACAAGTTAGCTAGTGAATATTTTTCCAAATTTTTCACTGCCAAAGGTCACACTTTTACGGAAAATCAAATTTTCAAGGGAATGTCACATTTCAACGATTGTTAATAAGCTTAACAAAGTTAATAACACAAAGATTAAATACAAATGTTTGTGTATCTAAAATGTTGATACTACATATCAATGGTATCAAAAAAATTGATACACAAAACGTCCATCTGAATCAAACATTCATGTTTAAAAAGTATTGTATGACCAAATAGTATATTTGAGAAGATATTGCATTATTCAAAATTATAATATGTCAATTTCGTCCATAGTTTTAATGCAAAAGAGACGTATGTCACTTACAATATTTTAAAACAAAACTGGACATACAATATCTGTGTGCACTAACCCATCGATATATGAAATTATCCATTGAAGTCTAACTACATATACTGCCGTCCTAAGCCCACTTAACGTAACTGACAAAAAATACGAAAATGAGTTAGATGTGTTTTGGGGGTTATGGGAATGTATTCTTGCGATTTTTCATATCAAAATTAATGTATCTTCATCCAAAAGTGACTTTTTTAAGCTATTAAATCTAACGTATCTGCATGCGCAGAGAAATAGTATCACCAATATTTACTTCGGTCACTACCTTATCATAAAAGATTGAAAAGACTGAATCTCTCCACATTGAAGGCGAGGTGATTTAATTGAAGTATTCAAAATAATAAATAATCATTATTCGTGTGAAATGACCAACCTTGTTCAATGAGAACCCGCATCTAAGAGGTCATACTCTTAAGACTCCGAAAAGAAACATCAAATAAGATTGTTAGAGATTCATTCTTTTCAAATTGAGTGGTTGATGTTTGGAATAGTCGTATGTATACATTAATAATGAATAATGAAGTGACGTAATTTAATTTTTCCTTAGAATTATCAAAACACAATAGAAAATAACCTCATGCACTAAAAAAAAGTTTAAATAAATCAATATATGACAGTAATAATAACAGTCCATTTATCTCGATATTGTTGTTTTGTCAGTTACGTTATAATGTTTATTTTCTATAAGAATGTACAGGTCGTATCAATATTTGAAACCACACTGTTCCTCTCCAATAGGATATAAAATAAAATCTGTACAACAATACCTGTATCAAATCAGCGGAAGATCAAAGTGTTGAATTTTCTTCTAAAATATTACACATTCTCAGTGATTGAATGGATCGATTCCAAAAATATAAACACAAGTTAGCTAGTGAATATTTTCATTTGATTTAGTTTTCACTGCCTAAGGTTACACTCGCGCGGAAAATCGCGTTCGGAAAATTCAAAGCGCGCGATCACGCTCCGGAAAACTGCGCTCGACTACTGAACTCGTCGTCCCACCGTCGGAATGAAATTTTCCGGGGTTGGTGCGCTTGCGCGAGCCAACGAGAGCACGAGGTCTCTGGGCGTGACCTAGACCCTGTTGCGACCCGAATGAATCGAGCCATTCACCGAATTTTCCATTAAGGAAAATTTCCCACGGCCAGAATCCGCAAATCGTGTCCGCACGACAACGAAACGTAATACCAGACCGTTCAATGCAATTACGATTCAATCTAATTTGGAAAATTAAATTGTGTGTGTGTGTTTGTTTACGATTTTCCACGTGTTTCAGCGACCAATAAGGGTTGGTTTGGTTCGTTGTCTCCGCCTTTTGCGCCCCCGCGTTTTAGAACCGCGTGTGTTATCACAGTGTGCCTATGCAGTTGTTTCGCACTGTATATTTTCTGAAGATCAATATTTAAAAGGTCGTAGGTCAGAGGTTTGGTGTGTGTGTGTGTGTGTGTGTGTGTGTGTGTGTGTGTTTGTGTGGCGCAGTTTCACTTTCAGAACTGTGTCAGGGAATGCACCCTAGTTTAGTTGGTAGATAGTATTGCATAGATATAAAATACCATATATATGCCATTCCAAACAAATTTGCCCGGAGAAAGCGTCAGAAGCAACGGGGGTGTGCTGGGGGGTCTAAAGTGCGGGGAATTCTCACAAAAAATGCATGCCCTTTTTGTATGTCACTTTTCGGGCGCTAAGGCCAATCTATGTTATTCTACATCTATGTACATAGTATTGTAAATGAATGTACATTGAAATGTTTCGAGTTGTGTATTAAATGAACAATTTTATGAACGAAATAGTTAAGAATGTAAAATTAAGTAGATCCAGGAGGAGTATCTTGTATAGGGGGTGTTGTTGCATATATGTATGTACATAATGGCCTGCCAGAAGTTCTCAAAAAAATAAATAAAATTGATAGATTCCTGGCGTACTGCTGGTTATGACGTACGGATGGTGAAACTTGGATGCTAAATTCAAGAATGCGAAGTATGCTTGGTATAACAAGATATATATGTATGTACATGGGAAAGAAGTAGGACCAAAGTGGCAAAAAAGCGAGAAGAATGGATGGCAGATGGACGCGAGAAATACTGGAATGGTATACAAGAGGATGTAAAAGTAAGCAAGGTAGACCGAGTGGACGATGAGCTGATGAATTGAGAAGAATGTGTGGAGTCGACTGGATGCAGATTGCTCAATTGGGTATAATATGCATAGTCATAATACAAGGGGTAAGAATAAGTCATTGGTTAAGTATTTAAAATTAAGTAGATCCAGGAGAAGTATGTATCTTGTACAGGGGGTGTTGTTCAATATAATGGCATGTCAGAAGTTCTCAGAAATATAAATAAAATTGATAGATTTCTGGCGTACTGCTGGTTATGACGTACGGATGTGATGCTTGGATGCTAAATTCAAGAATGCTACGTAAGATCCAATGCACACATAGAAGTATGATATATGTATGTATGTACATGGGTAAGAAGTATGTAGGACCCAAGTGGCAGATATAGCAGTACGTGTCAAAATTTTGTAGTGGACACATAGCAAGAAGAATGGATGGTAGATGAACGTGAGAAATACTGGAATGGTATCCGAGAGGATGTGAAAGAAAGCAAGGCAGACCGAGTGGACGATGAGCTGATGAATTGAGAAGAATGTGTGGAGTAAACTGGATGCAGATTGCTCAATTGGGTGTAATATACACAGTCATAATGCAAGGGGTAAGAATAAGTCAATGGTTAAGAATTTAAAATTAAGTAGATCCAGGAGAAGTATCTTGTACAGAAAATCTTGTATCTTGTTCCCAGAAATATAAATAAAATTGATAGAATCCTGGCAGCCTTAAAATGGCACCTCTGTACAAGCGCTTGTAGATAATAAGTTTATTTTGTAATTTTAGCTTTAAGTAATGTTTGTTTGTAATTAGCTTTTTAAGCTACCTCAAATAAATAAATTCGATTTAGAACACGTTAGGTTAGGTTATGTATTGGTTAATGTTATGTTATAGTTCAGATAAGTTAGGTTCGGTTTAAAATAAGTTAGGTTAGATTTAGAACTTCAAGTAAGGTTAGGTTTAGATACAATCAAATGGTGTACTAACCTAACCTAACTTTCTTCTTCTGAAGGTGGCGTACTTGAATATCATGCGTTGCCTCTTCACTATTTGACAAACATGGTGAAGTAACTAAGGTACATTACTCTTCAGTGGTTTCCCATTGCCTTCTGGAGGGCAGGAAGGGTTAGAGGGAACGGACAATGATTTTGGTAGGTAGGCAGTGGTTCCAATGTCATGGAATCGTCTCACAATGAAGTTAGATAAATTGGCAAATTCAAATGGAATACGTTGGGTTAGGTGTGAAGTCAGTTAGTTTAGGTTTCGAATAAGTTAGATTGGCACTAGATTTATATAATAACTGATATTAGTATGGTTATGTAGTAAAAATTCTCACTTCTAATATGTATGTATGTATGTAGATTGTATAGATAGGATATGTACTTTGAAATTGACTTGTTTAGTAACAAACCTCAAAATTGTCTTCTGGCACATTTCTGGATATTTTTTTCCAAAAAGGTTTTAGATTCTTAAAACGTTATAACTTTTCGCTATCATCATAATTTTCAGCCGTTCAACATCCACGGCTGGATGAAGGCCTCTCCAATCCTGTCTGTCTTGAGCAATCTGCACCCACTCGACCTCATACATCCTTCTCAATTCATCAGCACATCTTCCACTCGGTCTACCTTGCTTTCTTTCACATCCTCTCGGATACCATTCCAGTACATCTCGCGTCTATCTGCCATCCATTATTTTCACTGTGTCCACTCCAACTTTTATCACACGTTGGTCATACTTCTCACCCATGTATTCCTCTTACGATCTCTTCTTATTACGCCAAGCATACATCTTTCCACGCTTCTCTGTGTGCACTGGATCATTCCATACGTCATAACTGGCAGTACGCATTGGCCGTATGCCTTATTTTTTTAAGCATAGCGGAATGTTGGATTTAAAAACTATGTTCATTCATCCAAAAGCACTCCATCCTAGTTTCATTCTTCGTTTTAACTTTTCATTATACTCACCTAGATATAACATCGACTGAAAGCTTACTAAATAAATACCTACCCAACTTATACGTGTGAAATAGTATTTGAGTCGCCTAGTTCCAAATCCCGATAAGTCCATAAAACTCACTTGTTCGCAAAGACTTGCTTGATGGCGTTTAAACTCATTTAAACTTAATTTTGTTGATATTAAACAAAATATTGAGATTAGAAACATGGACTTATCGTTGTTTGTTTCTAAATATGGCTTTTATCAGCTTTTATCATAGTGCAATTGTCAGTTTTTGGAACTAACACTGATTTTCAATATTTTTTTACGGCGCACTTGGCGGTATTTGGAATAATTCAAGTATAAGGCATCGTTTGAAAACATTCTTAGAACCAGAAAATATTTTATCCTCATTTTTTATATATTGTGGACTTGTCGGGATTTGGAACTAGGCGACTCATTTGTTTATTTCACACAAGTCAAAGTGTATCACTGGAGTATCTTTCCTGGAAAACTTCAAACTTTGAAACACTACTTTTTCACTACGTTTTCAGGTAAAATGAAAGGCAAATCAGTAGAAACAATTCAATGAAAATTTAATTTAAAAGTAAAATCAATTGTTCGGGTACATCGTCTGTTGGGTCACGCTGACAATGATGACACAACATTGTTTCAACGGCTGTGACAATGACAAGTTAAAGTCAGCGACTGAACGAGTCCATTCAGCAATTAGCGACAAGGTGACTCGACGCCAGTCAATGACGACCGGAAAAGTCATCACACGCCGATTCTCAAACTGTGGGACCCAAAAAAACAAAATCGAAAAAACTTAAAAGATGAAACTGGGAAAAGAAAAACGTTCGAATATGTCCTCATAACAATTTTTATTATTTTATACTGTGATCATTACAAACTTTACACAACGTTCGCACATACTCAAACATAAACAACGACACTCGGATGCGAAAACATTATGCGGCGTTTACACCGAACAACGCCAACGCAAACTAGGATCCTCACATTGAAGAATCGAAGATTGCTCTATGTATGTATGTAGCATCAATCGATGTAAATCTACCTTTAGATTTGCGGACTCGTCGGCATCATCAACTCAAATCGAACGAAATGTGCACACTTATGTACAATACGAATTTTAATTTAAATTTTGATTTAGACACATTAGAAATTGTACGTTGTATTACAGGTGCGTTTTGTAACTTTTGTAGTTGTGCGTAATTTAATTGAATTTAAATCAAAACACTAAAAGGAATCGCAGACAACGAACTGTGTACAGATCGTTTATATTTTTATAATAAGTTATCTTGGATTCTGGGTACGTTTGTGGACGGAGGAATTATAAAGTTTGATTTAAACTGCGATTTTATTAAAAACGTAACACGTTGAAGACAATCGCACCGTAGGAAAACGCAAGTGTGTAATTTGGGTCTACACAATAGAGTCGTTGCGAAACGGACCGTTAATTGTTTATAATTTCATGTAAAACAAATTGAATAAACATTATGTAATAATAAAATAATATAAAAAACATAATGCAATTCGGTGCGAATTCGCGAAATAATTTTCAATAATGAAAAAAAAAATATCTACTAATATTCAAATACATATGTAGATTGCACTAAGTTTTTTTTTTTTTTTTCAATAAAAGTGGTCAGTTCAGTTGTTTAGTTTACAAATACAAAATCGAGATGAAAATATTCAATTCCGTATTTTACATTTACAATTCATATAAATATTATACATAATAATATAATCATAATAATAATGGGAAAGTTATGCGCGCGTAGGTGTCGGTAAGCGCGTGGATGATTTTTGGGAACAACTTTGGGGCCGATGATTGGAATCGATTTTAAATTTTTATTTCATTGAATATTTTGTGGGTCACGATGATGCCGGTGTGGATGATGCTGCTCTGCAGTCATCGAAGATCGGCTACAATATTTGGAAGAGGGTCTTCAGCTCGACCATCAGCTGCCAGTCGGTCTTGAGCAAGTCATCTCTGAAGTAACCCTTGCACGCGTCTATACTCGGTCGGGATATCTGCAAAAATGGAACGTCGGTTTATTAATTCAGCGATTTGGATGAGATTGCTTCTCATAGTTATCTAATCGTAGGCACTTTATACAATGGTTTACACAAGTGGCTCAGACAGAGTGCTACCTATACATAAATTGAAATAGAAATGGCACATATGAAAATGGTAATGTTTGAGAAAGAACGCATGAAAAAAAACTGGTTCTAATTGTTTATCAGGATCAGCACGCGTAAGTAAAACAAGTACTGTGTATACTGTGTACAAATACTGTAAAACAAATTGACGACAGTGTAATATGATTACTGGTGTAATAGGATTAAGTGTCAGCTAGTAAACTAGCGAGATAGTAGCGAGTAAACTATCCCGCTTTAAGGTTGAAATAAACACGAACGTCGCGAATGGGATTTGAACCCGTGATCATCCGGTTTGGATAAGTTAGCGCTTACACTAGTACTATATGTACATATAATAAGGCATACGACCAATGCGTACTGCCAGTTATGACGTATGGATATGAAACGTGGATGCTACGTAAGATCCGACGCACACAGAAAGATGTATGCTTGGTATAACAAGAAGGAACCGTAAGAGGAATACATGGGTAAAAAGTGGCAGATATAGGGGAACTTGTGAAAAAGTTGAAGTGGACACACAGCTGGGAAGACCAAGTGGACGATGGACTGACGAATTAGAAGAATGTGTGGAGTCGAGTGGACGCAGATTGCTCAAGACAGATGGGAATGGAAGAGGATTACAGAGGCCTTCATCCAGCAGTGGATGGTGAATGGCTGAAAATGACGATGATAACATAATGTTAATTAAGTAGTGAAAATACATGTCCATATGTATGTACATTATATATATAATAGCCGAAATCCGTCTCTCTGTCTGCTGATAACGCTCGCTGAGGAAAAATAATTAAAAAACCAGAAAGTGTGGGGGATCGAACCCAGGACCGCAAGCTCGACAGTAATCACGCTAACGCTATACTCTATCGCCCTTGGTCGATTTAGTCCTTTTTTTTAAACATTACCTATAATTAAAATAAATAGGAAATGAGGAAAAATAATTAAAAAACCAGAATGAGTGGGGATCGAACCCGGGACGCCAGGTCGGGAGTTATCGCGCTAACGCATACGCCACGGCCCGTTGTTGATTTGGTCTTTTTTTTTTTTTTAAACATTACCTATACAAGTTAATACCTACCTATACTCTGCTAATAATACATAGATGACGCTATAAAAACTATTTTTTTTTGTTTTTGATTTTTTACAAAATCACTTACAAAATTATAATTATTATATATATAATTATAATTTTACGGGATACTACGGGATTGCTATAATACATAGATGGCGCTATAAAAACTATTTTTTTTTTTGTCACTTACAACCGTGCGATCAATTAGTGGGGATCTCTATTAAAAAAGCGCTTCACGTAATTTAAAATTCAGCGGGCGTTGATATTCAACGGGCTTACACTAGTACTTTATAAATGTCGAAACGTGTATGTATGTACATATATTGTATAGGTACGTTAGTAAAATACTACATTGAGAATATTCACGAGTCAAACTGTTCGAGTGTTCAATCAATCAGTTTAATATTACCGTCAATCGATTGCAGAGAATTTAAATACATAGGAAAGCGTATACGTCAATAGAGTGTGACGTCATAGGTTTTCTTTCACAGAAGAAAAATAAAACGCGGCAATGTATGTACGTATGAAAATATAATCATTAGTAATATGTAATCAATATGACAGCCAGTCTAAACATAAGTCAATTAAATTTGAACGAGCGAGTACATTCAATATCGGTCGACTTTTATGGGGGCAATTCCATCGGCATTATAGCCAGCTTTGATCACCCCACATTCCCACATAGCACTAGTAAAGATAAGGGGGATAAGGAGGGGTTGAAATGTCAGTGACGTCATAGAAGAAAAGAGAACAAATAAACGTTCGTTTTATTGGATGTAAAAACGCGCAAAGATTGTGACTTTCGTCGTGGCAAAACAGACGTATTACGTATTCGATGTGTTTCGGAAGGGAAATACAAATTTCGATGCATCGCCTATTCATAAATTTTGCTGAATGGTGTGGAAATTATACGGAGACCGGAAACTGGGTCAGAAGTCGCCCCTCTCTTGTTCCGGTCGACGCTTTTCCTCCAGTTTATGTCCGACGATAAAAAATATACGGAGGGGAAAATAATGCGTACGAAAAATTCCGCTCGCAGATGCGGCAGTCGTTGTCGCCATGCCAGAGTAAAGTTGGCGGTCTTCGATTCGATTTATTTTTTCTTTATTGAAGACAAGTGTGTATGTGCGTAGACGGCGTCTTCTCGCATCGCTCGTATATATTTTTTGAATGTGTGTCGGCTTGTGTCACGAAGTGTTAAGGCCGACGCGTCCACATTCACAAGCGTTTCATGTGTCGTTTGTGGTAATGCTGCGTACTGCCAGTTATGACGTATGGATGTGAAACGATTCAATAATGTTACGTAACATCCAGTGCACACAGAGAAGCATGGAAAGATGTATGTATGCTTGGTATAACGAGAAGAGATCGTAAGAGGAATGCATGTATAAGAAGCATGACCCAAGTGGAAGATATAGCAGAACGTATAAAAAAGTTGAAGTGGCAATGCGTACTGCCAGTTATGACGTATGGATGTGAAACGATTCAATAATGTTACGTAATATCCAGTGCACACAGAGAAGCATGGAAAGATGTATGCTTGGTATAACAAGAAGAGATCGTAAGAGGAATGCATGTATAAGAAGCATGACCCAAGTGGAAGATATAGCAGAACGTATGAAAAAGTTGAAGTGGCAATGCGTACTGCCAGTTATGACGTATGGATGTGAAACGATTCAATAATGTTACGTAACATCCAGTGCACACAGAGAAGCATGGAAAGATGTATGTATGCTTGGTATAACGAGAAGAGATCGTAAGAGGAATGCATGTATAAGAAGCATGACCCAAGTAGAAGATATAGCAGAACGTATGAAAAAGTTGAAGTGGCAATGCGTACTGCCAGTTATGACGTATGGATGCGAAACGATTCAATAATGTTACGTAATATCCAGTGCACACAGAGAAGCATGGAAAGATGTATGCTTGGTATAACGAGAAGAGATCGTAAGAGGAATGCATGTATAAGAAGCATGACCCAAGTGGAAGATATAGCAGAACGTATGAAAAAGTTGAAGTGGCAATGCGTACTGCCAGTTATGACGTATGGATGCGAAACGATTCAATAATGTTACGTAATATCCAGTGCACACAGAGAAGCATGGAAAGATGTATGCTTGGTATAACGAGAAGAGATCGTAAGAGGAATGCATGTATAAGAAGCATGACCCAAGTGGAAGATATAGCAGAACGTATGAAAAAGTTGAAGTGGCAATGCGTACTGCCAGTTATGACGTATGGATGTGAAACGATTCAATAATGTTACGTAACATCCAGTGCACACAGAGAAGCATGAAAAGATGTATGCTTGGTATAACAAGAAGAGATCGTAAGAGGAATGCATGTATAAGAAGCATGACCCAAGTAGAAGATATAGCAGAACGTATGAAAAAGTTGAAGTGGCAATGCGTACTGCCAGTTATGACGTATGGATGTGAAACGATTCAATAATGTTACGTAATATCCAGTGCACACAGAGAAGCATGGAAAGATGTGTATGCTTGGTATAACGAGAAGAGATCGTAAGAGGAATGCATGTATAAGAAGCATGACCCAAGTGGAAGATATAGCAGAACGTATGAAAAGTTGAAGTGGCAATGCGTACTGCCAGTTATGACGTATGGATGTGAAACGATTCAATAATGTTACGTAATATCCAGTGCACACAGAGAAGCATGGAAAGATGTATGCTTGGTATAACGAGAAGAGATCGTAAGAGGAATGCATGTATAAGAAGCATGACCCAAGTGGAAGATATAGCAGAACGTATGAAAAAGTTGAAGTGGCAATGCGTACTGCCAGTTATGACGTATGGATGTGAAACGATTCAATAATGTTACGTAACATCCAGTGCACACAGAGAAGCATGAAAAGATGTATGCTTGGTATAACAAGAAGAGATCGTAAGAGGAATGCATGTATAAGAAGCATGACCCAAGTAGAAGATATAGCAGAACGTATGAAAAAAGTTGAAGTGGCAATGCGTACTGCCAGTTATGACGTATGGATGCGAAACGATTCAATAATGTTACGTAATATCCAGTGCACACAGAGAAGCATGGAAAGATGTATGCTTGGTATAACGAGAAGAGATCGTAAGAGGAATGCATGTATAAGAAGCATGACCCAAGTGGAAGATATAGCAGAACGTATGAAAAAGTTGAAGTGGCAATGCGTACTGCCAGTTATGACGTATGGATGTGAAACGATTCAATAATGTTACGTAACATCCAGTGCACACAGAGAAGCATGAAAAGATGTATGCTTGGTATAACAAGAAGAGATCGTAAGAGGAATGCATGTATAAGAAGCATGACCCAAGTAGAAGATATAGCAGAACGTATGAAAAAGTTGAAGTGGCAATGCGTACTGCCAGTTATGACGTATGGATGTGAAACGATTCAATAATGTTACGTAATATCCAGTGCACACAGAGAAGCATGGAAAGATGTATGTATGCTTGGTATAACGAGAAGAGATCGTAAGAGGAATGCATGTATAAGAAGCATGACCCAAGTGGAAGATATAGCAGAACGTATGAAAAAAGTTGAAGTGGCAATGCGTACTGCCAGTTATGACGTATGGATGTGAAACGATTCAATAATGTTACGTAATATCCAGTGCACACAGAGAAGCATGGAAAGATGTATGCTTGGTATAACGAGAAGAGATCGTAAGAGGAATGCATGTATAAGAAGCATGACCCAAGTGGAAGATATAGCAGAACGTATGAAAAAGTTGAAGTGGCAATGCGTACTGCCAGTTATGACGTATGGATGTGAAACGATTCAATAATGTTACGTAACATCCAGTGCACACAGAGAAGCATGAAAAGATGTATGCTTGGTATAACAAGAAGAGATCGTAAGAGGAATGCATGTATAAGAAGCATGACCCAAGTAGAAGATATAGCAGAACGTATGAAAAAGTTGAAGTGGCAATGCGTACTGCCAGTTATGACGTATGGATGCGAAACGATTCAATAATGTTACGTAATATCCAGTGCACACAGAGAAGCATGGAAATATGTATGCTTGGTATAACAAGAAGAGATCGTAAGAGGAATGCATGTATAAGGAGCATGACCAAAGTGACAGATATAGCAGGACGTGTGAAAAAGTTGAAGTGGACACAGCAGATGGACGCGAGAAGTACTTGAATGGTATCCGAGAGGATGTGAAAGAAAGCAAGGTAGACCGAGTGGACGACGGGCTGATGAATTGAGAAGAATGTGCGGAGTCAACTGGATGCAGATTGCTCAAGACAGTAAGGAATGAGTGAGGATTGGAGTGGCCTTCATCCAGCAGTGGATGGTGAACGACTGAAAATCGTGACGATGATTAAAGTAACAGTCGAAACTGTCAACTGTTCATTAATGCAATGTGATATTGGTATCGCGTATTTGTATGTACCTACTGTGGAAACTGTGCAAATACTGCTAATTGCAACATTGGCAATAGAAAAATTTTCATTTCAAGCGAATAGTAGAATCTTCAGTAGTTTCCCGTTGCCGTCTCGTGTTGAAGTATGTAAATAAAAGAAAGAAAGCTGAGCTACCATCACAGTATAGTTTATTATCCTACTTGCAGAGCTTTGATATACATAACGATAGAGTTGAAGAACGTAACGTGAAGTCTGTAAGCCGTCTTATATAATAAATACCTTGCGCATATTTTTCCATCAAAAGAAAATGTTAAACGAATTTCTTCGAAACAATACAAGCTCTAAAATAGAATATCTCATTGTAAACTCGAAGTGACGTTGGCAATTTAATTTTACTTCGCTTGGGAAAAGTTCGCTGCACTGCGGCTATGACGTCTTGCATGCGAAAGGTCACAGGTTAGGGGTTGATACGCCCGAAGCACAAGACAACCAATTTCAAACTAAGTGCCATACTCTTTATCCACATGCAAAAGCTACGCTGTGACTCCTTTGGCATATCTCAAATCGGTATTCGAGATGGAAAATACCAACATAGTACATATAAAATCTGAGCTCTGTACGTAACCCATGCCTGGGGATAGCTTACAGGTTAGAGTGATAGTCTTTTGAGCGAATGGTTCGGGGTGTTTTATCATATCAAGATCTGTATCATCAGCAGTTCACCATCCACTGCTGGATGAAAGCCTCTCCATTCGTCTTCCATTCTTATCTATCGTGAGCAATCTGACTCCACACATTCTTCTTAATTCATCAGCCAATCTTTCACTCGGTCTACCTTACTGTCTTTCACATCCTCTCGGATACCATTCCAGTATTTCTCGCGTCCATCTGCCATCCACTCTTTTCGCTGTGTCCACTTCAACTTTTTCAAATGTACTTCTTACCCACGTATTCCTTTTACGATCTCTTCTTGTTTTGTCGGCGCCAGACAAGTCCAAAAAAGTGATCACTTCTTTGAAGACTTTGCTCACACATTTGTTCACATATTGTTGTATCTGCCAGATATGTGTTCAAAGCTCTCCACGGCGACGCTCGCGCAGTGTGGCAGGCACACAAACATTTGGACTTTTATCCCTTTGATGTGCGCTAAAAAACCGACACGAAATGGCAAAGCGCACTTAAGTGATCAAATATGTGACAATAGTATCAAATGCCCGTGCCACACATGTGAACACTTATTTGATATACCAAGCATATTTCACTGTGTGCGTTGGATCTTACGTAGCATCCAAGTTTCACATCCATACGTCATAACTGGCAGTACGCATTGGTCGTATGCCTTCTTTACATCCGGTCATATTCACCAATTGTCCTAGGTATAAATAACCATCAATATGATTATCTAAAGATCTGTATATTACATCTGTATATACATACACACGAAGCATACTTCTATGTGTGCATTGGATCTTACGTAGCATTCTTGAATTTAGCATCCAAAATTCATACGTCCAACTGGCAGTAGGTACGCATTGGTCGTATGCCTTCTTTTTTAAACATAGCGGAATGTTGTTCATTCTTCCAAAAGCACTCCATTCTAGTTTTATCCTCGGTATAAACAACTATCAACTATCTCCACAATATGATTATCTAAAGATGTGTATCATCATCATTTTCAGCCGTTCACCATCCACTGCTGGATGAAGCCCTCTCCAATCCTCTTCCATTCCTGTCTGTCTTGAGCAATCTGCATCCATTTGACTCCACGTATTCTTCTCAATTCATCAGCCCATCTTTCACTCGGTCTACCTTGCTTTCTTTCGCATCCTCTCGGATACCATTCCAGTACTTCTCGCGTCCATCTGCCATCCATTCTTCTCGCTATGTGTCCAGCCCATTGCCACTTCAACTTTTTCACCCGTAGGTACTGCTATATCTGCCACTTTGGTCATACGTCTTACCCATAGAGAAAGATCTGTATATTACTACATAAATGAAAATTGGTCACGTGCTAGAATGTACCAATTTATCTTACTTAGTTGTGAGAGGGTTCCTCAAAATTGGCACCACCAAAAAAACTCCTTCCTAGCTACAAAATCATAGTCCGTTCCTTCTTTCCTCTCCTCCAGAACACAATGGTTTCACCACTGTAGTGTATCTAGTTACTTCGCTATGGTATACTGCAAAATGTTCGAAGGGGAAACGTTCTATATATCAAGTACTAGTACGCTACCTTCGGAAGAAGTACCCAAGCGAAAATCAATGAACGAATTGAGAATGAATGAAGTTTGTTGGGTGTGTGTGTGTTTCACTCACACGAGGCCGACGACCCAGAAAGCCTCCAGGTTCCAGTAACGATTTTCCACCCCTCTGGTCCAGGGGCGGGTGCAGCACAACCCCTACGGCCCCGTGCAGGTCTATGAACTGCACAATTCCTCAATGAAACTGGGTCAGCCACCCTGGCACCGCAGCTCTCTCTGATCAATGATGCTCTCTACTCTACTACCTACTGCCTGGGGAGAAAATCCGGGATATTGCGGCCCTGACTCCTGAACGGCATTGGGCTCGTTTGACAAACATGCCAAAAATAGACTGGGTGGTGGTTACCCACGAAAACCTTGCTTGCGAGCCAACTACCTGCAAATCTTACACAATTCTCTTCTATCACAATACTATTAAAGCATATTTTAAAATTCTACAATTCATTCCGGGATTAGTTAGATCGAATCCCCGAAGGACTCTTCAGCAAGTAAAGACCATATAGATTTGAGGATTGCCAAACTGAAGTTTGAACTATGTAAGATACAATTTATAATCTAGAACTAGATTGTGATCTCGACGATTCAGCAAAATCACAATCGGAATGTTAATAAAGTGACGCGATAAAATTAGCGTAATTTAGGCAATTCAATCGGTCGATTATTTAATTTTGACCTTGAAAATTTCTAAAAATTCCACTTACTTAATTTTAAAAATTGTTATATTTCTTTCAGTAACATCATCATCATCATTTTCTGCCGTTCACCGTCCACTGCTGGACGAAGGCCTCTCCAATCCTCTTCCATTCCTGTCTGTCTTGAGCAATCTGCATCCACTCGACTCCACACATTCTTCACAATTCATCAGCCCTTCTTCCACTCGGTCTACTTTGCTTTCTTTCACATCCTCTCGGATACCATTCCAGTATTTCTCGCGTCCATCTGCCATCCATTCTTCTCGCTACTTTTTACCACTGCCACTTCTTACCCAAGTATTTCTTTTGCGATCTTTCCATGCTTCTCTTTCAGTATACGTATGTACTATTTTTGATTTTTATATACACATGTGAATCCATTTATTTTTCAACGAAAGAACTACACCCGATTCCCTTTTTTGCGCGATTTTGAAATAATCCAGCCCATTGCCACTTTTTCACACGTTCATTACTATCTAGTGTGCTTTCTTATATTGTACATATGTATATCGTGAGATATATATACAAGTATACAGTTAATTTGAGCATCAGTAATTGGTGAATTTTTGTCCATTTTAACACACACTGCACACTCTCCTGTTAGAAAAAGCAGACCATCCTTTTATGTCAGAACTATCTAACTCCATGACTAAGAACACGATCGAAAGCCTTTCAAGATACATATGTTTGTATGTACTTCTTAAAAGTTAAAAAGAATTTGGAAGACGATCAGCATTAGATATTTTATATTTTACACTGGGTTTCATTCGATAACAACCGTTGTTACTTATTATATTACATCACAGTACAAAAAAAAATACACACGAGTCATGTAACTCAGATGTTGTTTTGCTCGTCTCTCGACAATTTCCTTACGAAATAAAATTTTCGCTCCGAGGTTAAATCGAGAGGGAAATCCGCGTGCCGCATTCCCATGAATGAAAATGGGTCAAAGAGGGACGCAAGAGTTTTCTGCACCCCCATCTCTACCCCACCCACCCGGCGTTTCCCGGTCAAACAAAGGCTTTCTTGCAGCCGACAGGAGTGTGAGGGTGAGGCCGTAAGAGCCGACTGAATGACGCCATTCATCGAATCGCACTTCCCATTATTACGACACGACACATTTACAATGTCCACTCGTTAAAAATAAACGATCGTCGTAAAGAGCGAAAGATATAAATTTTGAACGATTGCAGCACTTTTTTTTTTTATTCAGCAGTGCCGAAGCTTTCGAATCATTCATCAAATGAACCAAAGCCGGATTTATTGAGTACTAGCTGAATTGCCCGGCGTTGCTCGGGAGCGTTATTCTCCAGTACAAACAAAAATTGAATGAAAAATTGAAACAAATGAAAACATTTATTCTCCAGTACAAAATTTTTTTCAGATTAAAAAAATTTTATGGGGCCCCCTTGACCCCCTGATCCGACCCCTTCCAAAACCCACCTACGGTCTGACTTGGGGTATCATGAGATAGTATACCAAGTTTGGCGGTTATAAGTTGAAAATTGTAGATTTGCATAGCGGAATCACAAACAAACAAACATTGAATTTTATATAGTAGATTAAAATATTTCTGCGAAGAAATATAACTTTTGTTATAGATTTGTATCCACTGAACACGAATATGCCAGTTTTGATTACTAACTGCTATATATGTATGTAGCTACTTCTTCCAAATGATCAGCCTCCTTTAGAATTTTGAACGTAGGTACATATATCAATCAACTAACGTTCTTCCTATCGACCAATTCATAATCACCTCTTTATTTCCATCTGAACACGAATATGACGAAAAAAATGCCAGTTTTGATTACTGACTGCTATATACATACATACGTAGCTACTTTATCCAAATGATCAGCCTCATTTAGAATTATGACCGTTTATCAATCGACTAACGTTCTTCCTATCGACCAATTCATAATCACCTCTTTCTTTCCATTCAACGAGAAGCCAACGAGAAATCACTGGTGAATATTTTTCCCTGGTTACTTAATTATACAGTTTTCTTCATCATACTCTTGACAGATCAATGATGTTTAAGCTATGTGGATTATCTTAAAAGTTGCATATGTGGCCAAAACTATCCGATGCTATCCATCACAATCCAAAGCTTTATTTGTGAGTTGTTGAAACATTACTACTGTAAAATATTTATCAACTGGCTACGAAGCTACGCTTGATTATTTGAATGTACATATGTATATGTTGTCTTACAGACAAAGTGTGAAATTTTCACATTTAATAAGTCTACTAGGCGCTCACACACCTTAGCGAAATCGCTGCGTCAAACTGACGCCCTCTATCCTCGTTGATTCGCACCGCTAAGGTGTGTGAGTGCCTTAAAAGTATTTTATTATCTCACCGATTTTATGAGCTGATCCTGTAGAACAATTTGAATGAGTTTTTTTTTCTATACGGATTTTCACACATTTATTTCAATTTATGTAATTGGTACTTTTTTAAACTATGCCTGGCCATTTTGGGCACTGTATAAAATGTCTAGGATTTCACACTTAATCTGGCAATTTTGGGAATTGTATGTACATATAAACTGCTTAACATTTAACACAACATATGGAACAAACAGACCGAGCCATATACGTACATATCATAGGATGTACCTATTCAAAATTTGTTTCTCTACGAGCCCTACACACAAACAACAATCAGCCGTGTTAAAATGTCGAAAAAATTACACGCTCTTAATATACCGCGGCAATTTGAAATTGCTCCTATTTTAACTTCGTTAAGAAAGGGAAATCCCACGCCAACCGTCACCGCTACAGTATGTATTTCAGGATGGGTCTGAAAATTAGATTAGTTTAACGTAGTTTGCTCGTCCTTTCAGTTATTTTTGGGTGCCTCTTTTGTTTGGCATCACTTGCAGGTGGGTGGGTGGGTCAGGGTAGATACAACACCCCATCAACTGGGTCACCTATATTTAGACTTGGGGGGGAAATGCCACACCCCACGAGCCTCAGGCATTGGATTCGATAAGTATTTTTAGACACATCCGTTCACTTCATCCAATATTTTTTATTCCTTTGAACAGATTTCAAAAGGTTAAAATATGCCTCTATATTTAATGACGCACTGGCATTATCTAATTTGTTTCGGATAGAGATCTGAGAGATTTGACGAGGCGCGCTTACAAGCTTTCATAATTATTAAAATGTGAAAAGTTGTGGAAGGATTTTGCCTAGTGCAAAGTTCGCATCGTTAAAGTAGTACTTTGAAGTTGAATTATGTACATATATACGGAGTGTTTCGAGTATAAATAGACGAAACTTTAGTAAGACACGGTGTGTGATTTTGTTGGGGTTTTCGTTACTGCGTATAAATGGCAGGGCAGGTCCCTGTCGCAAATTTAATTTGTACTGAGATGTACATAAAACTGGTAATTGACAACAATAAATACTGCAGTTCTAAAGATGCTAAATTCAAGAATGTTACGCAAGATTCGTGTATGCTCGGTATAACGAGAAGATATCGTAATAGGAATACATGGGTAAGAAGCATGACCAAGGTGGCAGATATAGCGGAACGTGCGAAAAAGTTGAATTGGACACATAGCCGAGAAGAATGGATGGCAGATGGACGCGATAAATACTGGAATGGTATCCGAGAGGATGTGAAAGAAAGCAAGGTTGATCGTCGTTGATTCGCGCCAATGCGAATGGGACGACGATAGGGGCGAAAGTTTGACGCAGCGATTTCGCTAAGGTGTGTGAGCGCCGTTGACTAAGATTATTCGGCGCCATCCGTCACAATCTATAGTACTTAGCTGCAGTAGATATCTACCTTAAAATGGTCAATCAAAAAAATATAATATTCTCTATCATTGGTTTGGTTCTATAAAGATTATGAAATGTGGTGCAAATTGATACTTAACTCACTTGGACGCTAAATTCAAGAATGCTACGTAAGATCCAGTGCACACAGAGAAGCATGGAAAGAAGTATGTATGCTTGGTATAACAAGAAGAGATCGTAAGAGGAATACATGGGTAAGAAGTATGATCAAAGTGGCAGAAAAAGTTGCTGGATGGCAGATGTACGCGAGAAATACTAGAATGGTATCCGAGAGGGTGTAAAAGAAAGCAAGGTAGACCGAATGGACGATGGGTTGATGAATTGAGAAGAATGTGTGGAGTTAACTGGATGCAGATTGCTCAAGACAGACAGAAATGGAAGGGGATTGGAGGGGCCTTCATCCAGCAGTGGATGGTGAACGGCTGAAAATGATGATGATGATATATTAAAGAAGGACAAAGGTTCACCTCTCATAAAACTGATATCCCTCTTTAACACACGTGGTTAAAAGAAAAAGATAGTCAAATTCAAACGGACTATAGGTTAATCAAAACATTGAACAAAACAATTGATCAGTTATCATTAGCAACAACAAAAGGAATAGATATTTGCAATGCAGTTGTAAATGCACTCGATGAAAGAAAAATAGATCTTTCCAAAATTGGGTCAGTAACTTACTGATGGCGCTTGGAGAGGAAAATGGTTGTATCAATTTATTTACCGAACGTATTGGACATTCAGTTCTGGGCTTTCTTTGCATTATACATTAGCAGGTTTTATGCGCAAACTACGGTTTCAAGTCACTGGAAGATGTTATGAGCCTTGTTAAAAAATTGGTCAATTTTATATCTGCACGTGGATTAAACGAATGGAAATTTTTACAGTTATTAAATGAGGTAAACTCGGTGTACAATGATTTACATATGTATGTACAACGTGCGATGGCTAAGTCGTGGAAAAAGTTCTTCAAAGATTTGTTGAGTGTATAATATACACTCAACAAACTTATGACAACGAACGAACGAACGAACGAACGAACAACGAACATATTATGTAGATGAATGAAGTGAAGCTTTTTTTAAATAAAGAGAAAGTCACTGAAAAATATAATCAGTTAATGGACGTCGAATGGCTTTCAAATGTTTAATGTTTTTCACTGATTTATGCATATATTTAAATGAATTAAATAGTAAACTGCAAGGTTTTAAAAAAAAAGCAAATTTGAATATATATGATCGTGACGCAGCTTATCCACAGCTTTTCCGAACACAAAAAAAAATTTCGCAGACGAAAACCCAGATAAAATTAAATTAACACAGGATTTTTCTGCAGTTATTCAATCATTAAAGAACGAGTTTTCTTCGAGATTCAAACAATTCAAGAGATTTGAAGAGACATCAAAATTTATTCTATGTATATCCAGACGTTATGTCGGCAGATACTCTCAATTTATTTAGAGATTTTAAAGTGGCTGAATCTGGAAGATATTGAAATGCAATTAATCGAATTCCAATCCAGTTCTATGTGGAAACAAAAGTTTGTCGATTTGAGAAATGACTAGGAAAAAATTGAAAATGGTCGATTATCGAACATAATTAAAATTAATGCAGAAGAAGAAGTAATGAAAACTTGGAACGCCATTCCAGAAATGTTTAGCTGTTTAAAAAAACTAGCGACGGCGATATTAACAATTTTTTCTTCTACATATGCTTGTGAGTCATTATTTTACGAAATGAATTTTATAAAATGTAGTTTAAGAAATAGGTTGACTGGTGAATCCAGTTGGGCTTGTATGTACATAAATATATTACTAATTTTTAAACATTTTCAATAAAATTCTAAAAAACTGTTCGGAACGTCAGACAGTTGATGAATAATATTTGGGAATTTTTGGCACGCGAACGTAAAAAGGTTCGCCATCCCTGTAACTAGTGTAAGCCCGTTGAATATCAACGGGCATTTTTTCGGTGAAAAGGATTAATATTGTCCAATTGTAGCAGGAGTGTCATCACTAGAGCCCGGAAAGATACGGCGCGAACGTATTGCCTGATCAGTTGCCCACGCGCACTGGTCAGTCAATACGTTTGCGCCGTATCTTTCCGGGCTCTAGTCATCACCGACGGTGGATGAACGCGTTAGCGCTAACTCACTCCAACCTGGTGATCACGGGTCCAAATCCCACTCGCGCGACTTCGTGTCATTTAATTATTTACCGAGGCGAGCGTTATCAGCAGACAGACAGACCGACAGATTATATATTATATATATATAATGAGGAACAAACAGAGAGACAATAATTCAATGATATACAATTATATGTACATATGTACATGCTCGTAGCTGTAACTTCGCACAGTGCGAATACATACTTTGTATTTCAAAGTAAAACAAATTGAATGGTTTTCTAGCAAGTGTTGCGAAAAGTTGAGAGTCTCTGCATCGAAATGGAACAAAACAAAAAAAGGACAACACTTATTTAGATTGAATCGCAATTAGAACGCGACGCAGTTGTATTTTTTCATACACGCGGACAAAAAGAGCTACGGGGCACATCTGGCCGACGACATGTCATCGTTTGCAAATAAACGAAACTTCGTGAGCCATTATTCGGTCAATAAATGCATTACGCACAATCGGACCCCTTTGTGCCGGTCACAAAGGGGAAATAAGAAGTGAGCGAGCGAGGGGGAGGAGGAAGCAAAAGAAAACAAGTAGAAGGGGAGCTAGAACACGCGACCTTATACAAAGAAGAGGTTGGTTTTGAAAATAATAAGACAAGACGTGGAAGACGAGCTTCGAAAGGGGCTCTCCGGGTCTGTTTGCATATCATTAGTGGGTCAGAGGAGCCAAAAGCGGACAAATGTATTCAGGAGCACGAGCGAGCACGCTTCGAATTGGGTGCAAGTACTACCTATTGCACGCGAGGGTGATGAAATGATGATAATGGTGCACAGTATCTATAATTTTGCGTATTAACTGTAAGTTTTGATCATTGACCTCCACTAGTCAATAGAAAAGGCGATAGCCCAGTGGTTAGAGTATTAGTGTCTTGGAGCAAAAGGTTCAGGGTTCGATCCACACATATTGAAAGGTTTTTGACCATATCTGTATATTACTAAATGTTATTCTCCTACAATTTATCCAACTTAGAGCGATATTACACTTGGACACTTCACCAACAACCAGATTTTTTTTGACGGTGGCGAGCATCTTATTACATTGCACCACTTTTCACTCACCAGCTACCTGCTCATCTCATAATCTTCATACAAAAAAAAAATAGGTCTAGGAAGACGTCTATAAAAAAGAGGTCTATGTAGACGTAGAAAATATATAAAATTCAACCTCTCGTATTGCTTTCTGAATTTCATTGTTTTCGAAACAATTGCGTTGACGTTGCGTTGCGTTGACAATTGAGTACGACGATGCAAAAAAAAGGTCAGAAAAGGGTTTTTGGTGAAGATTTTTTTCGGCGAACATTGACTTCCAAGAAATTTTCAAGCAACCCAGAATCGCATCGTGTAATACATCGGGATACTTACCATTGGAACCTGTATATCTATCTGGTCACCGAGGTTCAAAAAAAAACCTGGTGTCCCGATTTGTTGCTGAATGTAATATCACGCTTAGTTGTGAGATGGTTCCACCAAAGTGCCACAATCAAAAAAATCTTTACTGGCTACCAAATTGTCAGTTCCTTCTCACCACTGGAGAGTACCTTTCCCTAGTTACTTCACTGTGACAGACGGTAAAATGGTTGTCAAATGGTGAAGAGGCAACGTTTGATATCAAGTACGCCACTTTCAGAAGAAGAAATATCGATAGAAATCAGTCAAAATTATATGGTTGAAGTTTAAACATATCTATAGGTACTCGGACAGGCAGATATAGCAGAACGTGTGGCAATGGGATGATCCAGTGCACACAGAGAAGCATGAAAAGATGTATGCTCGGTATAACGAGATGAGATCGTAAGAGGAATACATGGGTAAGAAGTATGACCAAAGTGGCAGATATAGCGGAACGTGTGAAAAAGTTCAAGTGGACACATAGCGAGAATAATGGATGGCAGATGGACGCGAGAAATACTAAAATGGTATCCGAGAGGATGTGAAAGAAAGCAAGGTAGACCGAGTGGAAGATGGGCTGATGAATTGAGAAGAATGTGTGGAGTCAAGTGGATGCAGATTGGTCAAAACAAACAGGAATGGAAGAGGATTAGCGAGGCCTTCATCCAGCAGTGGATGGTTAACGGCTGAAAATGATGATGATGATACTTGGACTATGTGTATGTCTGGTTTGTTAGGCCGATGTAATCGCTATAACTCAAAAACCATTTATCCTATCACACTGAAACTTCATATTTATAGGTATTTTGTCGGCCATTACAAACCGCAAGGCTTTCAAAAATTTTCATCAACCGAAATTGGTACTTCTATTGGAAAGTCACCTTTTAATAGTTTTCGACCTACATCAGACCAAATCAAAATCAGACGTCTCGTGGTCTAATTTGCTAATTCGTCTAAATTAGTTGTGAGACCGTCCGAAAAATTACCTACCAAATCACAATCCATCCTTTTTTTCGCTTGCCCTGCAGAATGCAATGGTTTCACCACTGGAGAGAATCTTTCCCTAGTTATTTCACTGTGACAGACTGTAAAATGTTTGTCAAAAAAAATGCCACCTTCTCTGATAAAAACAGACATGAAAGTAACACGAGATACATGTACATATATGCAAAAGCTGAGATACCTCTCGAACATCCTGTACACGAGTCTCAGCCGGGATAGCAACAAAAAGAGCGAAACCAACGACTACACTAAATCGAGGCATTCGCGAAGGATTTATTGTATTGACGCGCAGTATGGAGATAAATACGAATGTGAATAATGGAGGCGAGCACAAACGAGTGGGGAATAAAAACAGGCAAAAGGTCAAAAGCGCAGCAGCTTGTGTGCAACGGACATGCAAATGCGACCACATGTCGAAACGAGCCGATATGACATGGCCATTATGCGGGCGATGACACTTACGCAGAACCGAAAGGGGAGAGACAAGAACACGTGTGTACACTTGAGGACACGGTTCAACCCTTCAAAACGGTGTCAAATCTCAAAGGGTAGACAAAATAAGACAGTAAGTAGCTCAGTGGCAAGTCATGGGTTCAATCCTCGTATGTCGAAAGGTTTTCCATCCAGATCATTAAAATGGTATAATATGACTGTTCCACCAAAAATTAGCACCACCTATCCAATATTTCCATGTTAACCTGTTATTGGGTATGTTATGTGCTTAGACCTGGTACTGCCGTCCTAAGCCCACTCAACGTAACCGACAAAAATTACGAAAATGAGTTAGATGTGTTTAAGGGGTTATGGGAGTGTATTCTTGCGATTTTTCACATCAAAATTAATGTATCTTCATCCAAAAGTGACTTTTTTAAGCTATTAAATCTAACGTATCTGCATGCGCAGAGAAATAGTATCACCGAATACTTGGCGAAAATAACGTATCCAATATTTACTTCGGTCACTACCTTATCATGAAAGATTGAAAAGACTGAATCTCTCCACATTGAAGGCGAAGTGATTTAATTGAAGTATTCAAAATAATAAATAATCATTATTCACGTGAAATGACCAGCCTCATTATGTTCAATGAGAACCCTCATCTATGTAAGAGGTCATACTCTTAGACTCCGAAAAGAAACATCAAATAAGATTGTTAGAGATTCATTCTTTTCAAATAGAGTGATTGAAGTTTGCAATAGTCATATGTATACATTCATAATGAATAATGAAGTGACGTAACTACTAAAGTATTCTTTTTTTTTTTAATTTTCCTTAGAATTATTAAAACAATAGAAAATAACCTCATGCACTAAAAGAAAAGTTTAAATAAATCAGTAATATATGACGGTAATAATAACAGTCCATTTATCTCGATATTGTTGTTTTGCCAGTTACGTTAAGTGGGCTTAGGACGGCAGTGTAGGTTAGCTCTAAAAATAAAATAAAATACTAACCTTGCTGACTAGGAAGTCTGTCTCGTCGAAGTGTCTGCCGAACATCTTGGGCGATTCTCCTGGAATTGGATCAATCTTGATGCACACCTCCATACCTTTGCGAGCTGTTTCCACGTTCTTGTGGCTTGCTTCAATCGAGGTTACAATTCCGATCTCGACAAACTGCAATTAAAAAATGATTTTTTTTCATTACAAAAATGTATTATTATCGGTATCGAGTACATAGGCCAGATGAGAGATTTCGTGACGGTTTCCTCGTTACCGCGTTGAGTCAGTCGAGGACGAGAGATCTAATCTGCGGCAAGGACGAGACCGGATGCCACGAATTTATCTCAATTCAGAACTCAAAAAATGTCCATAAATACTTCCTAAAGGAGCGGATGTCGGCGACACCGCATCCGGAGATTTTATGTGTGTTGGATTCGGAGCCGACCGACTCTCTTCGAGGACCCATCAATATTCATTTCCCAAATTAATGCACCCAATCTAGGAAACTAATATTGAAGACGTGTGGTAGATTACTATGTAAGCCATCAGTGCTTAGACTTAAGGCCTGCTTCGCACGATGCGGTTTTACGGCACGTTTTTTCCAGGTATAAACCGGGTAACTCCAGTGATACATTGTTTTGGATGAGGGTATTCCCATGGTCAAGATTTGGCCGCGATACGGCTACGGTCGCCGTTTACAGCCCGTACTTGTCACTGGAGGCGACGGTTCCCTTTCCGGGACCACCCACGCTGCTACCTGAAATCTATGCTTCCTTCGCTAGTTTTTACAAAAAATCATCAGTCGAGTTTCGTCACCCATTACAAGGGGCTGGTATTTTGCCAGCCCGTCAAAATTTACCGTCCATAAACCATAGAATGTGAAAGCAAAGCAAAAACGAGGGCTCGGGCTATTAAACCGTAAAACCTTGTCGTGCGAACCCGCCCTTAGACTGAGCGAAGATCCAGGGTTCGATTGGTTTCGACCTGAAATTGTCATTGGTAAGATTTGGATATTACTAAATGCAGATCGGCCGTCTCCTGTTATGCTGCGTACACACCGACGAACCGAACTTCGCCCTTAGTCGGTTCGCCAGTGTTAACTCGGCATTAGAATTTGCCAATTTATTCAACTTAAGGCGCTCACACACCTTGCGTCAAACTGACGCCGTCTATCATCGTTGATTCGCACCAATGCGAATTATATCGGTTCGAATGGGGCGTCAGTCACAGACGTCAAGCGTCAAATTATTCGCTCGGGTTTGTGAGGGTCTTAACAATTCGCCTTCGTCGTTCGCTGTTCGGTTCGCCGGTGTGGACCGAACTTAAGAAGAGACGGGCGGGTAAACGGTTCATCCTGTGCCTGTCCCTCTATTGGTTACTTTGCCAAATATTAAAAATATTAAACACTTTGGAAGGGGTTTCGTTAGAAGATACCATATATTTCAATAAAGTAGGAGGTATCAAAAGCTATTGAGAATCCCCACAAGGTGTGTGAGCGCCTTAAGAGACGAGCGTTACACGCTATTTGTGCATTTGGTCCAACTCAATATTTTGTTCCTTTTTAACATGCAGTTATGCTGCGTACACACCGACGAACCGAACAGCGAACGACGAAGGGCGAAGGCGAATTGTTATTGTGTGGACCCGTTCCACACAATAACGTCCCGTGATTTATGATGTTAAAGTTTGACGCAGTGATTTCGCTAAGGTGTGTGAGCGCCTTTAGTTGTGAGATGGTTCCACGAGGAACCCAAATCAAAGATACGATTTTTTGCAGACATGTGCTCTCAAAATAAACGTCGGAGCCAAAAGCGTATCGTATTGTCGAACTATTCTCAATGAAAAGTATCGAGAAAAGGTTAAAAATATACGCTATTGAAATATTTCAAGTATCCAGAAAAAAATATCGAAAGTTTTTGCAACTGTTATAAAATAAGAATTCCCCAAAATAGTCTTCATAATGTTTGCATAATTATCGGAAAAAGTTAAAACGCCTACACGTAATATCTAAAATTGCGTAGGAAAACTTTTAAGGGGGGGGTTAAATAAATGAGTCAAAGAAATAAAAAATTAATAAAAAAAGTCGAGAGAAAGAGCAGGAAGAGGACATCGTGGGATCCATCCATATTTTCCTATTTTTAAGTGGGAATGTTTTTTAGTTTTCCTCACGAATTTATGAGGCTGGAGCGTACGCTGCACTCTGCTCGCTATCACATCAAAAGAGTGTCATAAAAAAAATATGTACACTAAAACAGGACCAGAAAAGACACAAAACGAGCAGAAGCACACACAGAGAGAGAGATAGAGCAATAAAACAAGTCTAAAACAAAGCATATAAACATACAACCGAATTTAGTAGTATTACAAGTTTGCCAGCAGCGATAGTCGAAAATCTTAAAGAGAAAATATTTCGAACGCATTAGCAAAGTTTAAGTCATCATCATTTTAAGCCGTTTACCATCCACTGCTGGATGAAGGCCTCTCCAATTCTCTTCCATTCCTATATGTCTTGACCAATCTGCATCCACTTGACTCCACACATTCTTCTCAATTCATCAGCCCATCGTCCACTCGGTCTACCTTGCTTTCTTTCACATCCTCTCGGATATCATTCCAGTAATTCTCGCGTCCATCTGCCATCCAGCAACTTTTTCTGCCACTTTGATCATACTTCTTACGATCTCTTCTTGTTATACCAAGCATACATCTTTCCATGCTTCTCTGTGTGCACTGGATCTTACGTAGCATTGAATTTAGCGTCCAAGTGAGTTAAGTATCAATTTGCACCACATTTCATAATCTTTATAGAACCAAACCAATGATAGAGAATATTATATTTTTTGGATTGACCATTTTAAGTTATTTACTGCAGCTACGGATGGCGGCGAATAATCTTAGTCAAAGGCACTCACACACCTTAGCGAAATCGCTGCGTCAAACTTTCGCCCCTATCGTCGTCCCATTCGCATTGGTGCGAATCAACGACGATAGAGGGCGAAAGTTTGACGCAGCAATTTCGCTAAAGTGTATGAGCGCCTTTATGGCTAAATTACACGTGAGCACTTCACCAACAATTCATTGTATCGGAGTAGATACGATCTTTTTTTGCATCGAATGCAATTAATTAAGTGTCGGAGCTTTTGCCGGGTCTAATTTTAGCCATAGGTTAGGTTAGGTTTTTGGTCAGTTTATTATATGCCAGAGGAGGTAATGCACTGACGATCGATTGAAACTGGCGCTTGTTTACCTTTACACACAACTGGCAATACTGCCATCCAATTAGTGACCGATAGCACTGTCCTGGTATTCCTACAACTACGTTTACATGACCAGTAACTTCGACCAGTTAATTGAATTGTAGCGATCGCAATGGACTAACGACAAATTTCTACACATATGTACATACATATGTAGAATTCAACACTCAAAACGAAAATAAGATAATATAGGATGAAGATAATTCGTTTATTTTTTTTTTTATATGTATTTGACGTGTCGTCGAGCCAGTGCCCCCACCCATTCGCCGACTGGCTCGCGGTGTGTAAACGGGAAACGTCAATCATCTTTTTAACGTAACGCGACTAGCTTGCCGGTTGGTTGCTTGACAACGCACTTATTTCAACACCAATAAAACGCAACTGAAAGCGTAAAAAAGCGACGTAAATTCCCCCGAAAATGACAACTTGAGAGAATAAAACTCTGGGTACTTACTCACCGCTAACGGCGCTAAAGGCAAACATCGTCCAAGTCATCCGCTTCCAGTGACGTCATTGATTTCAATCGTTGATCTAACACGAACAATCTTAGTCTGTTGTGGCAAATTGCCCTGGGGAGTGGTGAAGATACTTCAATGGTTTGGCAATGGAAAGGAAAAAACTTTTGATTGTTTGAAGACTCACGAAATAGCGGCCTTATACGACTCATGTCTAAAATAAAAATAATGCTTAACTTCAATCATAACCTTTACAATGCAAAAAAAGAGGTGACTTACAAAGGAAAGTACTACTTCCTCTACTGTGTATGTAGGTACTACTAAAGTACTGAACCTTTTTCAGTTTATGAGCTACTTTTTTGTTTTAATTTACATGGCGATCGACTTACATGCACGAATTTAGGGGGTGGTTCGGATATAATATACATATACTAGTAAGAATCTTATAAGAATTTTACAAAATTATTCAAAGCGATGCGATGAAAATATAAACCCATTTTCAAATAATTACTTGTAGCAAAACGCAAGCAGTCAATTTCCGCATTGCTGAATGCAGTCGTTTAAATATAGGTTCACATAAGTACAAGTGTTTTGGATTAGCAATTTTGTATAGCAGACGTTAAAAGTCCTCTTGGCTCCTTTTGACAAATTAGCCAGTGCGCCTGAAAACAACCTTTGACCAATAATCATTTTCGTTAACAGATAAGCACGAGCACAGGAAAACCGTTCAGTCATTGGCCGGGGCTTAGTATACAAAACTGAAACATTGTACAAAAAAATTTGATAAACAGAAAGTGATATCAGTGTGTGGCGGTGACAGTCAACGCTGGATCAAAACAGAAGAATTCACACAAGTTCGATAGTAAAAACATTGAATAAAATCTACGCATTCAAAGGTGAACGATGAGTGGGTGGGTCACACAGAAAAAGAAAATCGAATAAGGCACGTTTCTGTAAAGGACGTGTACCAATGTACGTTCGAAGAGACGGGGCAATCTCCGGTACGAAAATAGTCGCACACACATTAAAAATATACCAGAAGCTGAAGAAGAAGAAGGAGCAGAAGCAGAAGTAGTGATCAGAGGCCATCAATGATCCAATACAAAAATACGTGGCCATTCACTAGCTCGGATGAATGGAGCCGCGCAGATAAATCAGCTAAGACCAGCTCGCCTCGCGGCACGCGCCCACTATATGTACATACATACACCACTCCAGATTACAAATATCTACACACACATAACACGATCGTTCATCGTGAATAAATACTGTTATCGCATCGAAACCTGCCACCATACGATACTAAGCAAGTCCTACTATCAATGTTAAGTTTTAATTTGAATTTGGTTGAATTCTTCATTCACCTTCAGTCCTAAATTCAGCCTGGGAATACCTTGGATTCCCGATTGCTGTCGAACAGAGCGAAGTAGACTACGCTCAAAGATTTCCAATACTGTTTAACTGCCAGTATCCTCAAATTTACATTCCCAGGGAAAATTCTGTTGCGTAATGCAACAATCAGATATCTAATGGTGCGTACATATTGGCGAACCGAACAGTGAACGACTGAGGGCGAAAGCGAATTGTTATTGTGTGGAACACTCCACACAATGATTTATGAACGTCCACACAATAAATAACCCTTCGTCGTTCGCTGTTCGGTTCGCCAATGTGTACGCACCATTAGAAAAATCCAGGGTAAGATTGCATCATCATCATTTTCAGCCGTTTACCATCCACCGCTGGATGAAGGCTTCTCCAATCCTCTTCCATTCCTGTCTGTCTTGAGAAATCTATGTACATACTCCACACATTCTTCTCAATTAATCAGCCCATCGTCCACTCGATTTACCTTGCTTTCTTTCACATCCTCTCGGATTCAACTTTTCCACACGTTCTAACTTTTTCTAACTAACACCATCCACTGCTGGATGATGTCCTCTCCAATCCTCTTCCACGCCTGTCTGTCTTGAGCAATATGCAAACATTCGTCTCAATTCATCAGCCCATCTTCCACACGGTCTACCTTGCTTTCTTTCACATCCTCTCGGATACCATTCCAGTATTTCTCGAGTCCATCTGCCATCCATTCTTCTCGCTATGTGTCCACTTCAACTTTTTCACACGTACTGCTATATCCGTCACTTTGGTCATATTTCTTACCCATGACCCCTTCTTGTCATACCAAGCATACATCTTTCCATGCTTCTCTGTGTGCACTGGATCTTACGCAACATTCTTGAATTCAGCATCCACGTTTCACACCCATACGTTGGTCTTATGCCTTATTTTGTAAGCATAACAGGATTCTGGATTTAAAAACTATGTTCATTCTTCCAAAGGCGCTACATCCTACATAGTTTCTTACGTATTTACTTCCAGGCATGTAGTTTGGAAAACAACTATGTATCGTACTGTAGCTACGTACATTACTATTAAATATTATAAAATTGCAGTTTTTTTTTAATACATAAAACTTGATTTTCCACCTCTTCATTATGTTTGAAAAAAATTGATCAGTTCAATTAAAACTGGATCATATCCTCATTTGGATTCGTAGCGCGACAGCGAAAGCGACGCCATTTTGTATATCAAAGTCGCGACAGTTAATGAAGGGCAAACATTATTTGCATGAAATTTAATTGGGTCTCATCTTTGAAGGCCAAAGGGGTCCATGGTTTTCGCTTTGGATTTCGCTTGAATAGCCTCACAGCCGAGCCGGTTGAATGGCGAGCGTTGCAAAATAAATTTAAAAAAAAAAAACCCCGAATACAATATAATAATAAGAGATGAGACTTGAATGGAGCGAAGTGGATTTTTTAGGCCCCCCCCAAAGCCCAGGTAGAGAAGAGAGCCAAACTGTGGGCGAAATCGGTCAATGGAAGAGCGGCGACAGATGGTGCCTTCTTTTAATCCGATTCGGAAACGATTAAGGCCCAGTCAATGGATATTATTGGGTGGGACGGAAACTCGAATCGGCAACAACTCTGCACAAATTAGTGACCATCTGTCGTTGGGCGATTAGCGTGAGTGAATGTACATATTATGTATGTATGTATGTATGTAAGATCCTGCGCACATAATAAGACACGCTTCCGGTTGTC
Organism: Parapsyche elsis; assembly: GCA_022651745.1. Taxonomy (NCBI): domain Eukaryota; kingdom Metazoa; phylum Arthropoda; class Insecta; order Trichoptera; family Hydropsychidae; genus Parapsyche; species Parapsyche elsis. Next base: position 560,962 of record JAGVSN010000017.1, read on the forward strand.
TCGTTTTTCACGCAGACTGTACCGAGTGTTCATTTATGTGGCCGCAAAGCTAAAGAGGCAAGAAATCGAAATAACAGTAAATTCAGTATGTATGTTTCATGGACATGAAACATACTGCTAGCGCAAAGTAGTTCGAGAAACTGTTGCTAAGTCAAAATGTTTTCTATTTGGCCCTTACAATAACTTGAGCGATATCGCTGCGTCAAGTTTTCGTCCTGTATCGTCGTTGATTCGCACCAATGCGAATTATATCAGTTTGACGCAGCTCTTGCAGCTCAGCAGCTGACCATGCTCTTTTAATAATTATTGCCGAAAAAATGTTAGAAGGTGATTTTTTTAAACATTTATGAACCTAAATCACAACCTTTGACTGGAATTCCGACAAAGGCATCTTATCTGTAGCCAAAAGCCATTTAAAATATTATTATGTTTTGAAAAAGCTGGATGCACGTGTGTTACTTGAAGATAACATTTAGAATTCGAGGGTTTTTAGATTCTATTTATTTTGGTGGGTTATGCGCAAAAAGTTTTATTGCTTTATGGTCGGCACTGTCTGTCACACTATGGTCGAACTGCAACGGGCCTCTCTCGATAATTTACGATATCTTTCTTTGAATTGTCGGCTTTCTTATTTTAACAAAATTTCTAAAGCAGCTGTACCGCTACCATTATACTAATTAATAAAATTTCTGACGCCCATATAGAATCGTTGAATATAATAAAATCGGCCAATAATAATGAAATCGATAAATTAGTACAAAACAGTCAGAATGCTCATATTTTAACGACTGAAAGAGTTTTCAGAACAGTGTATAGAATGTAAAAAATCAGAGACCATTTTCAGATGTACCTGTTGAAGTTGACTTACTACAGACATTAAACGGTATTAATCTCGATAAGATATTGCATTTCGATGAATATATATGTACATACATATGTGTATAGGTATCTACATACATATAGTAAAAAAAAAAAGGTCGTTTGATATTTTTTGAAAATTATCGAGCGCTCCCATTCGTGAAAATTTCCATTTCGAGCACTGTCGAAAACCCGCTACTTAAAATGTTGATACTGTATCACAAGTATCAAGTATCACATCTCATACCCGATTTCTTAAAACTGTTTCCAGAATTAAAATATATCACATGCTGGTAATAAATGAAAGGAAACTAGCCAAGTCCATCTCATCCAAATAAAATTCATTCTCAAAATCATCAAAACTATATACATACAAAACAATAAAACAAGAAAAATACGGCTCTTGTAGAGAGAACACAGTGGAAATGGGCGACTAATAAATTTGGATTTATTATATTTTGCTATGATTGTGGCTTTTTTAATCAAAATGCCACAAGAAATAAAACGAAGAATGAACATTGTTTTTAAATCCAACATTTCGCTATGCTTAAAATCGAAAGAATACAACCAATGCGTTGTACTGCCAGTTAAGACGTATGGATGTGAAATTCAAGATCCAGTACACACAGAGAAGCATGTATGTTTAGTATAACAAGAAGAGATCGTAAGAGGAATACATGGGTAAGAAGCATGACCAAAGTGACAGATATAGCGGAACGTGTCAAAAAGTTGAATTGGACACATAGCCGAGAAGAATGGGTGGCAGATTGTACGCGAGAAATACTGGAATGGTATCCGAGAGGATGTGAAAGAAAGCAAGGTAGACCGAGTGGAGGATGGGTTGATGAATTGAGAAGAATGTGTGGAGTAAACTATGTACATAGATGTAGCAGATTGATCAAGACAGACAGCAATGGAATAGGATTGGAGAGGCCTTCATCCAGCAGTGGACGGTTATATACGCATGAAACATGTGGCAATGGGGAGAAACGATTGTTGTTATTACAGGGGGTTCAGTATGTACAAATTTATACATATGTTGTTTGTATCTTGCAAAGGTCAAAATGTTGAAAGTTCACACGTGAAAAGCTCGTTGCTGTTCAGTGTTGACGTTTCAATTTGATTTCAATTGAATCGACCGATCCAAGGGTTGAATAACAAGTTGAAAGCTCGAATCGAAAGCTGGTATAACTGGTAAGATTTACACGCCCCCGTGCATCCGCCATCGAATTGCATCTCTGGTGCATCCTCGAAGAAGAGTCATCGATCAAGATGCACCCACCTACGGAGATTCACATTTTTTTTTTCAATTCTCCGAAAACAAAAAAAAAAAAACACCGGAGATAATTGACACGATGTCGTGGGTCTCCAGGTTGTCGTCTTAATTTCTTAAGCTGTTCGCAATATTGACACGCGATCGATACTACGTGTAAAATGCACATTTGTATGCACAGGATGCACTCTCTAGCATTCGTTCAAACGCTCGCGTGCGCAATTAACGAGCAACGTCTCACATTTTGATTTTGAAAATTGAGGGCCCGTTTAATAATAATGTGCAAAAGTGGACATTTTTGTATGCACCTGTTGCAATAACGAAATGGATTCTGGGAACGGACGGAAATCATAAAATGCTAATGTTTGTGCGCTCGTGTGTAAAGGTGTGGGATATTCAATGTGATTAATTCTGGTTTCGCTTTTAACCTGGGCGTGTGCTAAGTGGGGTTTCATACATACATATTATAAACGTTTAAGAATTGATCAAATTGAATACAATTCAATTTGAAGTTCTTAGCTAAACTAAAACCGGAAAACTTCCGTTGAAGTTAGCGTACTTGATATTAAGCGTTGCCTCTTTTCTATTTGACAAACATTTTACTAATGAAGTAACTAGGGAAATATTAGATTAAGATTAAAAGACTAGGAGGTGAAAATAATATTATAAAAAGAAAATATTATATATTGTATCCTGTGTATCAGAGTTTAATAAAAAAAACAACAAAGAGAAAAGAATTGTTAATCTCGAAAAATAAAGATTTAATTAATTAATTTAGTTGGTGTTAAATAATAATTAATTGGAAGTGAAAAGTTATCACTATATCAATTATTATTCGAATTCGATTATTAATAATAAAAAAATATTAATATCTTATATAAATATTATTAATTTATATGATTATAAAATAATCATAAATCTATAATATTATAAATAAATATAAATATATAAATTATTTACTAATCTACATATATATGTATATAATATATAAATTAGCTTCATTCATTCACAATTCGTTCATTGATTTTAACATGGGTGCCTACTTCTTCTGAAGTTAGCGTACCTACTTGATATCAAACGTTTCCTTTTTACTATTCTACGAATATTTTACAGTATGTCATAGCGAAGTAACTAGGGAGAAATACTCTACAGTGGTGAAACCATTGCCTTCTGCCGGAGAGGAAAGAAGAAACGGACTATGATTTTGTAGTTAGGAATCAATTTTTTGGTCGGTGGAAATTTTGAGGAACCGTCTGACAACCAAGTAAGATAATTTTTTTAAATTATAACACGTGACCAATTTGCATTTATGTACATACAGATCTTTAGATAATCATATTGTAGTGATAGTTGATAGTTGTTTATACCTAGGACAATAGGAGTGCTTTTGGAAGAATGAACCAGAATTCAGCTATGCTTAAAAAATAAGGCATACGACTAGTGCGTTCTGCCAGTTAAGACGTATGAAATTTGGATGCTAAATTCAAGAATGCTACGTAAGATCCAATGCACATATAGAAGTATGCTCGGTATAACAAGAAGAGATCGCAAGAGGAATTCATGGGTAAGAAGTATGACCAAAGTGGCAGCTATAGCGGAACGTGTGAAAAAGTTCAAGTGGACACATAGCGATGGATGGCAGATGGACGCGAGAAATACTAAAATGGTATACGAGAGGATGTGAAAGAAAGCAAGGTAGACCGAGTGAAAGATGGGCTGATGAATTGAGAAGAATGTTTGTCGTCAAGTGGATGCAGATTGCTCAAGACAGACAGGAATGGAAGAGGATTGGAGAGGCCTACCTACTTGATATCAAACGTTGCCTCTTTTCTATTTGACAAACATTTTACAGTCTGTCACAGTGCAGTGACTAGTGAAAGATACTCCACAGTGGTGAAACCACCGAACGGACAATGATTTAGTACACGGGTTCCCAACCTATGGGTCGCGAAGGGTTTTCTGTGGGGTCGCCAACTGAAATAATTTTTTGAAACGTGGATGCTAAATTCAGGAATGTTACGTAAGATGCAGTGCACACAGAGAATCATGTTAAGGGCGGGTTCGCACGACAAGGTTTTACGGTTTAATAGCCCGAGCCCTCGTTTTCGCTTTCACATTATATGGTTTATGGACGGTAAATATTGACGGGCTGGCAAAATACCAGCCCCTTGTAAATGGGTGACGAAACTCAACTGATGATTTTTTGTAAAAACTAGCGAAGGAAGCATAGATTTCAGGTAGCAGCGTGGGTGGTCCCGGAAAGGGAACCGTCGCCTCCAGTGACAAGTACGGGCTGTAAACGGCGACCGTAGCCGTATCGCGGCCAAATCTTGACCATGGGAATACCCTCATCCAAAACAATGTATCACTGGAGTTACCCGGTTTATACCTGAAAAAAACGTGCCGTAAAACCGCATCGTGCGAAGCGGGCCTAAGCATGGCAGATATAGCAGAACGTGTGAAAAAGTTGGAGTGGACACATAGCGAGAAGAATGGATGACAGATGAACGCAAGAAATACTAAAATGGTATACGAGAGGATATGAAAGAAAACAAGGTAGACCGAGTGGGAGATGGGCTGATGAATTGAGAAGAATGTTTGGAGTCAAGTGGATGCAGATTGCTCAAGGATTGGAGAAGCCTACTTGATATCAAACGTTGCCTCTTTTCTATTTGACAAACATTTTACAGTATGTCACCGTGAAGAAAAAGAGAAAGATACTCCACAGTGGACAATGGACCATGATTTAGTAGGTAAGGAATTTTTTAGGTGGTGCCAAAGTTTGTGGAATCGAAGTTAGATAAATTGGCAAATTACAACACGTCTGATTTTGATAACATTCAGATCTTGCCAATGGCGATATTTAAGGTGGAAAATCGTTCGACACACATGGAACTTTCGCACAAGAAACCAACACTCTAACCACCGAGCTATCGCCTGGCCTACAACTATGTACAGGACATGAAATAAATATTGAGCATTTGTGCCGCCCCTTAATCCCGAGCCGCCCTGGGCGTTTGTCTCTCCTGGCGAAGGCCGCACCTCTGCACTGGTCGACATAAAAGGAAACTTGTAGCAGTCACCTTCGCAAGCCACGATCCATTTTTACCTGTCTGAAATTTTTCGATTACGATGCACCTGGCTGTGTGTTGTTTGTGGTGCAACGCGCCACACGACCATCTGGAAACTATTTCGAGCGCGTTGCGTTCCGACAAAATTCAAAGTCGATTCGATTCGCAGAGCCACCGTGCCAAAATACGATTCTTCGAATATTGGAAATTGTTACGCACTCGAAAATACACGAAAGGAAAAATTGTTTATGTACGATGATAAGTTAGCGTTGAACGACATTTCTTCGCGAACGAGTGAGAGAGGTCGAGAGCTCGCCCACGACCCCGTCGACCCACTGACATTCTTCGGTAATTTCTCGCATATTATTACGTTGTATTAAATGTTTATTATTTATTTTAAAACCACCTCTGCATGTGCAGAATCGTTCTAAAGTCAAAGGGCATGCCGTTTTCGCGTGCTAACTATAATTGTGTACGTTTCGTTGAAAACGCGTGCATTCAGACTCACATACGTACATACACGTAGTGTTGTAAAATTCTCCAAACCGAGAATTTTCTTTTTTAGAGCATCTGAGGGGAAAAATTTGTATGTACATAATGCAATGTACCCTGGGCTCCATCGGCTACCATGTATTTTAAATAAATATAAAACACTAAAGATTGTATGTATGTATGTATGTATGTACGTATGGATCATTCGTCAATTCGGGCGCGATTAATAGAAACGACGAAGTACACACGATAGTAGATGTTTTCGGCAGATTTAAGTAGATTTAAGCAGATAGTGTTTCGGGAGCCCAAAAAGGGGCCGCCGGGCCAGGAGGGGGGTCTGGGGTGTAGTATGGGGCCGGCATTGCTTTTCGGGAGTCCAAAAAAGGGACCGCCGGGGTAAGAAGGAGGGTTTGGGGGTTGGTAAGGGGCCGGCATAGTTTTTCGGGAGTCCAAAAAGGGGCCGCCGGGGTAGGAGGGTGGTCTGGTGGGGTGGTAAGGGGCCGGCATTGCTTTTCGGGAGTCCAAAAAAGGGACCGCCGGGGTAAGAAGGAGGGTTTGAGGGTTGGTAAGGGGCCGGCATTTATTTTCGGGAGTTCAAAAAAGGGTCGCCGGGATAGGAGGGGGGGGGGGGGGATGGTAAGGGGCCGGCCCTCCTGCCCCGGCGGTCCCTTTTTTGGGCTCCCGAAATAATTTACTAAACAAACACTATATTACATTATATTAATTACACCCCGGGCAAAGCCGGGTAATAAAGCTAGTTTTAAATAAATAAATACTATTACTGTATTTGCTTAAATACATATACAGTAAACTCCCTCTAATCCGGGCTAATACTTGGGAGAGGTGATACGGATTACACGAATAATATTATGTAGTTTAGTATCTGTGACAAAAACTAAATTTGATGGGGCGTGAACATGACAAAATTTTTAAGATCTTTTGCGCAAAGTTCAAATGAATGATTATATCATAAGTTGGAACAATTTCACTGGAATATCATAACCAAAGCAATAAATTGCATTCCTGTGAGAATTACGCGGAATACGTTCATGCTAGTAGTGCATAGATATGTAAAAATGACGAAATGACACATTCAGTGTCGTCAGAAGAAAAAATTTCATTCAAAATGCTCTCAGACACTCTAGAAAGTCCTATTACTCCTATTAGGTTCTGAAAATATCCTAGAATCCTCTAAAAAGCTATTAAACCATCTAGAGATGTTTTATAACCAAGAAAAAAGGAAATTCTCGAATATTCTCGGAGAATAATCTTTATATTTTAGTTTTTTTTTTCCCATGGTGTTTCAACATTTCCTCCCCACGAAGAGACTGTCGATGACAGATTGGGGATGTTGTGACTTCCGTTCGCTTTAAACTTAACACCATTAGTTAAATTTTTCCCATAGACTTGACTAAAATATTTATACTTCTATACCATAATATAAGACTATTAAACAGAAAAATGCTCACGGAACACAAATATATAAGTAATAAATGATGAATATAACAAATGGCATAAGGCATATGACTTATGGATGGGAAACGTGGATGCTGAATTCAAGAATGTTACGTAATGGTGTGTACACATTGGCGAACCGAACAGCAAAGGACGAAGGGTTGTTATTTGTGTGGAACGTTCCACACAATAACAATTCGCCTTCGCTGTTCGGTTCGCCAATGTGTACGCAGCATAAGATCCAGTGCACACAGATAAGCATGGAAAGATGTATGCTCGGTATAACAAGAAGAGAACGTAAGAGGAATACATAGGTAAGAAGCATGTGCAAAGTGGCAGATATAGCAGAACAAGTGAAAAAGTTGAAGTGGACACATAGCGAGAAGAATGGATGGCAGATGGACGCGTCAAATACTAAAATAGTATACGAGAGGATGTGAAAGAAAGCAAGGTAGACCGATTGGACGATGGGCTGAATAATTGATAAGAACGTGTGGAGTCAAGTGGATGCAAATTCCTCAAGACAAGAATGAAGGAGGATTGGAGAGGCCTTCGTCCAGCAGTGGATGGTGTTCGGCTGAAAATGATGATGATGATTCACCGATTTGTAATGTGTTAAAAGGGGGCCAACAATTCGAGCCAAATGCGCCATGACGAAATTTTGTCCGTTTTTAGCAAAGAAACGGTGGGTTTTAAAATGCCTCAATATATCCGAAACTCGAGCCAATCACAATTTGTATTATCATATTCGTGTTCAGTGAACACAATCTATATTTAAAGTTATATCTCATCGGTGAACCAGAAAAAAGTCGTAATTTGTCGAACAGTGTATTATAAGTTCATTTAAATTTTGCAATACGATCAGTTAATTGTTGATATATACCTAATATGTAAGTTCTTTAAAACAAATAGTTGAAATTACATCAATCCAAAAACTAAGCGATATAAATTACGTCAAATTGTAAACTAACAATGAAATGTTGATCTTTTATATTTTCGTCACACTTAACTGTATTTGATGAACATTTCCAATAACGACCCGTCCAGATATCGCTGGAATTTAACGTGTGGGACGATGACATTTCGAATGAGATTCATCAAATTGAAACAGTGACGTTTATGTCCGGATGTCGGCCATTGTCGGACACGCTATCGACATTTCTCAAAATGCAATTAGAAATATGTACATATGTACATATACAGAGCTGCGAATATGGCATGGAACAACATACCGGAAATAATTTCAGCGAAAAATTAAATTTCCAATGTAATGACACAAATCATCATGTCGTTCTTGCAAGATCTCTCCAGTAGGTTGCGTCTTATAATGAATGCATTGTAAATAACGATTTTAAAGCCGAGTACAAACAGGCGACAAGTGTTAACATTTTAATTTTAAAGCAGCTTTACGAATTGCACACAATAATTACTGTACGCTATTTGACAGCAATGTGTTTCATGATCATTGAACATTGAATTTATTGAATTGAACGTATTTTTGCAAGGATTTTCAATATAAACTATCAAAATATGCATAACATTTACTTCAAAAGTAATTAATCAAGATACATAGACTAAATAAATAAGTCAATGGTAAGAGCGGTAGTGTTTTGAGTGATGGTTCGGGTTACGAAAGGTTTTTTTGATAGTTTTCGACCTTAAATATCGTGATTGGCAAGATCTGAATATTATTAAATTCAAATCAGACGTCTCCAGTTCGAATTCGCTAATTTATCTTAACCAGTTGTGAGACGGTTCCATAAAATTGGAACAACACGAAAAATTCCTTCCTAACTACCAAATCTTTCACTTTTTCGTTTACAAATCAATACTTCTTTCCCTTCCTCCTCTGCAGAAGGCAATGGTTTCACCACTGGATAGTATCTTCCCCTGGTCACTTTACTGCGATTTATTTCACGTTCTGTAGTTGTAGGCCGAGCGATAGCTCGGTGGTTATAAAGGCGCTCACACACCTTATGCTGCGTACACACCGACGAACCGAACAGCGAACGACGAAGGGTTGCTATTGTGCGGACGTTCATAAATCATCGGACAATTCACCTTCGTCCTTTCCTAGCGGTTTCGCATTGATATAATTCGCATTGGTGCGAATCGACGACGATAGAGGCCGACAACTTGACGCAGCGATATCGCTCAGGTTTGCGAGGGCCTTAACGTTGGTTTTTTGAGCGAAAGTTCCCAGGCTTGATCCCTGTACGTCGAAAAGTTTTCGACCTTAAATATCGACATTGGCAAGATTTGGATATTACTAAATAAAATCAGACGTCTCGTGATATAATTTGCAAATTTATCCAACTTAGGTTCCACAAACTTTGGCACCATCATTGTCCTTTCCTTTCCCCCCCCCCCCCCTGCAGAAGGCTGTGGTTTCACCACCGGAAAGTATCTTTCCCTACTTACTTCACTGTGACAGACTGTAAAATGATTGTCAAATAGTGAAGAGGCAACGCTTGATATCAAGTACGCCACCTTCAGAAGAAGAAATAAAAATTGGGTCCGGGCAAAGCGAGCCCAAAAAGGGCAGCACCTTATACAACGAGTTCCAGAAAACAAAATAAAAATGTAGAAAAAAGAAGACGTTCGCGTAGAAGTGAGTGGGTTTGCGTCTGAAAGGACAGACGACGGTCGAATAAATACAGAAGTGGGAAGGGCTGTGTATGTGAGCTTTGTTGACACAGGTGTGTGCGCACCTACCCAAAATGGTGTAACGTGCGTGCAGGGCCACCACAAGAACCTGATCTTGTACAAGGACGTCTGCAGTAACCCACCAGATCAACAGGGACAACCCTAAGCTAACTAAAATTTGACACATTTGACTCGCTTAACACAAGCCGGCTGTTATTTTAATGCAAATGATACAAACAATGAACCGTCATTTTTGAAAGTGAACCACGTTGACTTCCCAGAAAAAAACAAAATATGCATTTTAATTTACTGAAAATTTTGTTTTTTTAATAGAATTTGTTCGTAAGTATTATTTTTTTATATAATAATAGCTAATTAGCTAATTTAACTTACATCTATTACATATTTATAACAACTACATAAATCAATTACACATTATACACTATACTTATACATAACTACTATCTCTCACAGAGGTGTCTCCTCACACTTTTCAAGAATGCATCTATAGTCTTAGAAGACTTGACGCACTCCGGGAGGGCATTATACATATGTACATTAATACACCCCTGTGAAAAACACCACAAGCTGTCTTTGTTTTCCTTACTCTACCTACAACTAATTGGTTCTTATTTCTAGTAGAATAACTATGTCCTTGCCTAGTGACGGTATTTAGCCAAAATGAACCTGATTTGTATTATAAAAGAACAGTGTACTTTAATTCCATAAGTAAGGTCGATAGCGTGCTGTGCTCAGTACAAATTGGGTATGATCTACATAGTTCTATAAACTTTTTTTTTATAATTTCGAATTAAGGCGCTCACACACCTTAGCAGTTTCGCAGCGTCAAACTGATGCCCCTACGTCTTCCCATTCGCACCGATATAATTCGCATTGGTGCGAATCAACGACGATAGAGGACAAAAACTAGACGTCTGTGAGCGCCTTTATATTGTGATTTGTTTGTTTGAGGGAAGTTAACCGACAGCTCTAAGAATAGAGGGATGCATACCCAATAGCAATAGCAAATTAACATAGGAACAATGGATAGGTGTCAATTTTTGGTGGAACTGTCTATATATGGAATATCATCCATTGTCAAAAAACAAAGAAACTCGATTCCTGTTTGTGCCGAATTTGTTCTTGCTTCATTCTCAATATTTTTGTCAATTCTATTGATTGTAGTAAGTAAATGAGCGTAACTCAATTTTCAAAAAATTGAACATAGTCCACTTTTAAAAATACGGCTCAAATATTGAACCGGTTCTCATTAACAAAAAAAAGTTTAATTTGAAAATAGTCAAGAGTGGATTATGAAAAAATACAATTAGTATGATTAATGTGCAACGGAAGAATGTATCGTTCCAAATTATTACACAGCAGAATGGAAAACGAAACGGAAAAAAAAACCAACACATTCCAATTGTCAGATGCATTCTCACGAACGTAATTATATCATAGCCAGATACTATGATAAGGTTAATCTTGTGGAATTGACGAAATCCAATCACGACATACGTATGTGTAATATTTTATTGGACAAAAACGATGTCGGTCCACACCCAAACTCCCTACCGGCCACCATTCACTATTGTGGCATACCAAACCCACTCTCGACGACGGTCAACAACCTACACCCAGAGACAGACCAAACGCGACAGGATACGATCAAATCGCCAAAACGTATCTCGTACATTATAAAATCGATGGAAGCAATGTCGTAAAAGAGCTCAGGACTCGAGAAAGTAGGACCCGTGTGAGTGAAAGCAGCGATTGGAAGGATAGGTATTCGTGCGTCAGTCATACATATGTACATAGCTGCTTTCGATTCTGAATCGAATTTTGACGAGGATAATCGTCAGTACCTTTTAATACTCAATCTAAATATCAAAAGTCTAATGATACTACACTAATTAAACGAGAATTTGTAACCTGAGATGTTAAAAGTGTTGAAATGGTTAAAACTTAGAAAGAGTATAGCAGGAAAGGATCGAGCGTTTGATTGATGTTGATATTACAAAACTAAAGCCAGGAAAGTATTTTGGAGGAGTTTAGTCAGAAGATACGATAGATTTCAATGAAGTATGATGTCTCAAAAAAGATTGGGAGAATGTTTTACTCTTAAAGCTATCATCATCCAATAGATTTAATGAGAAAGAAAGAAGATAGATCGAAATTTGAATTACTTTTTAAACAAAAAAGCTGAGCCCAGTCCAAAAGCATTTTCTTCAAGTTTTTTGAAGAATTACTTCGCATGATTATGCTTAAAGGTGCTCCACACACCTTAGCGAAATCGCTGCGTCAAACTGACGTCATCTATCGTCGTTGATTCGCACCAATGCGAATTATATCGGTGCGAATAAGACGTACAAATGGGTACGTTCTGGGTACACATGGGTTAAAGGCCCTCACAAACCTGAGCGGTACCGCTGCGTCAAGTTGACGTCCTCTGTCGTCGTTGATTCGCAGCAATGCGAATTATATCGGTGCGAATGGGACGACGACAGGGGCGTCAGTCTGACGCAGCGATACCGCTCAGGTTTGCGAGGGCCTTTATCGGAAATGACCAATGACAAGTCATTTTTATTGAGATAAACACTAATGCTAACTAACCAAAAGTGCATTTCTTGCTTTGGGCAGGGTTATAGTAAGCAAGGGTATCCTTTAAATAAGGTTTTGATTAAAAATCCAATCGAATCATTGCTGATTGGAGCATTGTTCGTTTTGACATCTAAAAATGGTACCTACATATAATAGAACGTCCCCAATTATGATTGTAGTTTTTGTTTTTAAGCTCTTCACTTTTAAGGTAGCACGAAGGTTGGTCAGCGATCGCCTTGACACGATCAGACCCCGCGATTCCAAATTCGGACACAATTGACGACATCTGCACACACACACACTCGAAATGAAAACGGATCGATTCAATGTCAAAAGCATCAGACATCCAGTTAAAGGTCTTGTACATATGAGTCGGGTGTCTCGCATCAACGACATCTGATCTCTAGAGAACTTCCTATCGCTGCTTTGCGATGCGTGGCCATTGTTGTTCGTCTTTTTGCTGCAGATCGATCACAATGCTGCTGCGGAATCAAGCAGCAAACGGAACCGTCACGGAGTTTGAACCATTTTCAAACTCGAGTGGGACGGATGATGCAGCTTGGATTGGAAGAATTATGACTTTCATTATAGCCGCTGGCAAGATTTGCAAATTGGTAAATCCTACTGTTAAAGTTTGACAGTATCTGACTTGGTTGTTGAGACGGTCCCATGCAAAATTGGTACCGCCTAAAATCATTCATATTTAGCAATTCATTACCCATTCCCTTTTTCGTTTCATTCCCTGCCAGAAGACAGTGAGAAACCACTGGTACAGTATACAGTTTGATTTTAGTATCAGTTTCTTTCAATCACGTCTAAAAAAAAAAGAGTCAAAAGTTGGGAAGAAGACACGCTATTGTTGGCCCTTTTTAATACACGCTGTTAAAATAAACATATTCAGAGTACCTACTAACTCTCTAGCTAAAAAACATAATAGTTTGACAAACACGATGACGTCACATGGGTCAAACTTTTAATGTTTATAGCAAGATGTCTTTACCCTTTAGGTATAAACACAAATTACCTAAACATAATTTTCTTTAGATCGCCGACTCTAAAAAGTATTTAATTATGTAAAATATATTATAAACATTTGATAAGAATTGTAAATAGGTTTTTGAGCTTTTTCTCCTATTATGCTTTAAACACTAACATTAAAATAAAAGAATCCTTATAAATACTAACAAAATGAACAATGTGTAAAATAGATAATGGTCACTGGACCAGTAGCTATTAAAATAGATTTAAGATGTATTGTGAACATAGTATAAGAACAATAAAAAGCTTTTTTAAAAAAAAAAAAAAAAAAAACTTTTAATGTAATCACAGAGACGGTGTCTCGTTACAGTTACGGCCCTCACAAACCTTGATTTGTGGCACCGTGGTTGATTCGCATAAATGCGAATTATATCGGCGCGAATGGGGCGACGATAGGACCGCTCACGTTTGTGACGGCCTTTACTCAAAAAAGGTAATATGAAAGAGACTAATCGATTCTTTTGAATTACATGTAAGATCAGGGTCCCATTGGTGGGGTCGCAAAATAAATAAAATGGGTCGCGACAAACGGAAAAAATCAAAAAAAAAAAATTGGTTTCGTCTAACGTTGCAAATATTGAAAATTAAACGAGTTGACTTTACCTAGATTTTATGACTTAATTTTCATCTAAGACCATAGATGCATTCTTGAAAAGTGTGAGGAGACACCTCTGTGAGAGATAGTAGTTATGTATAAGTATAGTGTATAATATGTAATAGATTTATTTAGTTGTTATTAATATGTAATAGATGTAAGTTAAATTAGCTAATTAGCTAATAATAAATAAATAAATAAATAATTTGTAAAAGGGCATGACACCGGAACGGTCAGTTCCTCTATCATTGTTTAACATTGTCAATGAAGATATTTTAAAAGAATTAAAACTCGAGATATTGCCACATTTCACTTATCTATTCCAAAGCTTTGATAATTATTTTCCAGTGCAGAAATTTGAGACAATAAAGCCCCGAATCAATAATTGAGCTAAACTTTGATCCTGAAGACGAGGCTGAATTTCTACACCTTATTAATTCACTTACACTAAAGAATGATTTTCAGCAATTAAATATGTCATCATTGGATTAAGGTTAAGGCAGAATTTTCACATCAAGTAAAAAAGCAATCTTTATACTACTTCAACTCATTTGCGTGAACTAGGATTTTCCACTTTATCTCAATTAAAAACAAAGTTTCTAATATTGAAAACTAGTTTCATCCATAAATATGCATATATCATGTGTCAATAGTAAATAAAGGAACACAATGGACAGAGTTTGCGTTTGACAGGCATACTGGGTCGCAATACAAAATGCAGTTCTTGCAGTAGGGTCGTAGTAAAAAAAAGTTCACCAAAAGCCATTCAATCTCTCACACCTCAAGACCCTCAAATGAGGTTACCATCCCTTTAAGGAATACGGTTGATTAAGACCGATTCTAGCGGATAAAAGGTTATGAATAGACGGCTATTGAAAGTTGATGTTAGACTTTGTGCGCCCCTGGAAATTTTGACGCCCTGTGCGGGGCCAGCACAGCTTAATCCGACACTGGTCAGTTTGAGAGAGGGGTGTTGCGTAACTCGTTCGAAGTTCGATTCGTGGGCGGGTGGGTATATATTATTGTATATATAATATGTTTGTTGATCGATCGTCAGGATACGCAAAACGAGTCGTTTTCGTATATGTATGTACATACATATGTGCGATTTTGACCCACCCGTGGTCACGCATGAATGGATGAGATGTCCGGCGCGTGGTTTTCGCGAGCCGCTCTCCAGTGGGCGAACAGGTCGCAGTTTTGCGTAAAAAAATACACATACTTATATGTATTGTGTGTATGTACCATAAGTGAGAATATTAAAACGCTGAAAACGACACGGAGGAATGTAGCAAGTCGTCGAATCTGCCCTCGATTCGCGAGCGTCGACCATTTTCTTACGCCGGCACTTCATATTGAACGAGCGCTGACGAGCGGTGCCGAGCGCCAAGGTGTGGGTATGTCGCTCGAACATTTTCGCATTAACGCCAACGTACTTTATAACATTCGCAAAAGTTGAGCGAACCGCGAAAAAAGCAAGATGGCGGACCCTTCCCCACACCCTGGACCCCTCCAGTGTTGTGTGTGCCTTTAGTGCGTAATCATGTGGACCAATTCGGTGACTCTGAAATTCTCCACCAAGAACCCGCGATAAGGGATCCAAAACACCGATGCCACGATGACACTTCGTTCGCTGCCGCTTGCTAGTTGACACTAGAGTGGCGCCACTAGCGAACATTCGCGCCATGGTGAAGTGGCGGCATTAACGTTCACTTGCTCGATGTTGGGATGTCGCTTTTCTAGGGATTTTACAGGTCTCTGTAGTGTATAAAGGAGACTTCACACGTGATGGTAAAAAATATCATCGACAAAGAGCCATAAGCGGATCTTACACGGTCAAAAATAATGTCATTACTTGAAAGTAGTAACAGTATTATTAATCGTGTAAACTCAATATTGATGGAATGGCGGCAAGTAATGACGCGAATCCGGATATTTTTATATGGGAGCATCAATATCGGCGAGTGGAGGGGATACTGTCACTAATGGAGTAATGACAGTATTATTGACCGTGTCAATTCAATCCATAAATACGTCAAACCATCAATATTTCCACCTTACACTGGGTAAGGTGCCCATTACGGTTTTGAATATATCCAATGGTATAATTTTGCCAGGATGATCAAATCCAACATACATACATACATATGATCAATGATTGACTGTGATTTAAATTTAGTTCAGTGGGTCCAAATTATGTAGATATTGTCTAATTAATAAGAAAAATAAGATGATCGATTCTTAACCAGCACCATAGAGGTAAAGGTAGAGGGTAAGAAAGAAAGAAAAGAAGAGGAAAACCAGCTGAGAAATACATACATATGTATGTACATATATGTCAGATAGTAGAAACATCTGATTCGGCCGACTAAACTCATCATCATCATCATCATCATTTTCAGCCGTTCACCATCCACTGCCTCTCCAATCCACTTCCATTCTTGTCTGTCTTGAGAAATTTGCATCCACTTGACTCCAAACATTCTTCTTATTACATCAGCCCATCGTCCACTCGGTTTACCTTGCCTTCTTTCACATCCTCTCGGATACCATTCCAGTATTTCACGCGTCCATCTGCCATCCATTCTTCTCGCTATGCATCCACTTTAACTTTTTCACACGTTCCGCTATATCTGCCACTTTGGTCACGCTTCTTACCCATGTATTCCTCTTAGGATCTCTCCTCGTTATACCAAACATACATGCTTATCTTTGTGCACCGAATCTTACGTAAAATTCTCGAATTCAACATAACTAGCAGTAAATGAGAGACGGAGAACTTTTGTGTAAATCTGTAGCAAACGAACTTGACCTCACTTGCGTCACTTTGACACTGGGAATTAATGTCATAATTTGGCCAAAGGCGACCGACAGAAATGCAAGAATCACGACTCGATACCAACCCCCACTACATACATAAGTCTCTTACTTTTCGACTTCAAATATTCGAAATGCGGCTTGATGAATTACTCGGAATCATTTGCCAAAATCGTGATGAGACCCGAGACGTGATCGGTGTACCTACTTAGGCGACGGAGGAAGCGTGCCGTCAGGCATGATGATATAGCATTAAATTTAATTCGATCGTATGTCCAAAGAGAATTGAGCCGTTTTCACATGTGACGACTGAAGTATAATAGCGTACGAAGAACAAGTCTAGTTAGACCTGTTGAAACTAAAGTAACCGAACACTATGTATTGACCGTGCGGTTTGTTCGGTGAGATTCAATACGAGCTTGCGGCTTGACCGGCGCATCGAATGTCACCATCTTCGAAGATTAAAGTGAAAAGTATGTACAAGCAGACGAGGCATTGAAATTATCAGAAAATGAAGACAGATCGTGCGAAGTGCCAATAAAACGGAGCCGTCTTATATGGAAGCTTGCTTTTCCGTACCTTCTATGAATAGACGGCAAAGCAAAGCCCACACACGTCTAATGTTGTGGGTTTTAAGTTCTGGGTTCGGGCCCAACCCAAAAAGCCTCTCGAAGCGAAGGCGGTCACAAATGGATGATAATTTTATAAGCGTTTAAACTTATTCCGTACGTGTGCAACACCTACTGAAAAGTTTGTCTGTGTGTTGATGAAAATACTAAAAAAAAAAAAAAAAACTCCTCCACTCTACTACCGTTGTAAATTATCGCGATAAATGTCGACGCAATTAGCGCGAAAAAGGAGATTTCATTCATGCGCCGATGATTTGTAATATAATAGGAATTCCGATAAAATTGGATATATGTTAGTCATAATTGTGTATGTACAATATTCCGCTGAGCTAAAAAAATAAGGCATACGACCAATGCGTACTGTCAGTTATGACGTATGGATGTGAAACGTGGATGCTAAATTCAAAAATGTTACGTAAGATTCAATGCACACAGATGTATGTTTGGTATATCGAGATCGTAAAAAGAATGCATGGGTGAGAAGTATGACCAGGGTGGCAGATATAGCGGAACGTGTGAGAAAGTTGAAGTGGATACATAGCGAGAAGAATGGTAGAGGATTGGAGAGGCCTTCATCCAGCAGTGGATGATGATGTGCATAATATGTTTGACGGCGGTTGCTGCAAAGTGCAACGTCATCATCATATTTTCTGCCGTTCGCTATCCACTGCTGCATGAAGACCTATCTTATTCTATTTATTTTATTTCACGTAAAGGTCCTCACACAAACCGGAGCGGGATCGCTGCGTCAAGCTGACGCTCCTATCGTCTTCCCATTCGCACCGATATAATTCGCATTGGTGGCTAATCAACGACGATAGAGGACGTCAACTAGACGCAGCGAATCCGCTCGTGTTTGTGAGGGCCTTAAACGTTGGTTGATAGTGAATGAGAGCCGCGTGTTTTGATACAAAGCTGGTTATGTAAAAAGGAAACTGGTTAAGCATTTTATACAGTACTAGTGTAAGCCCGTTGAATATCAACGGAGCGTTCTCATCACCCGTACTGGAAAATTATATATTAAATTTAATAGTTTTTATAGCGCCATCTATGGCGCGTTATAATACAACAAAAAAAAATAGTTTTTACAGTGCCATATATGTATTATTAGCAGATTCACGATCCCTTTTATAGGTAAAGCAGTCACGACCTCATTCGTAGGTAATGTTTAAAAAAAAAAAGGACTAAATCGACAACTGGTTTTGGCAGATTAGCGTAAGCGCTTTCTTCCCGAGCTTGGGGTCCTGGGTTCGATCCCCCACTCATTCTGATTTTTTAATTATACTTCCTCAGCGAGCGTTATCAGCAGACAGGCAGACAGACAGACGGATTTCGGCTATTATATATATAATTCTTTGCTTCACTAGAAGTATAGCTTTAAGCGGATTATATATATAATAACATAAATCCGTCTGTCTGTCTATATGTGTATGTCTGTCTGTGTTCGCTCGCTGAGGTAAATAATTAAAAAAACCAGAAAGTGGCATTTGAACCCGAGATCACCAGGTTGGGAGGAAACGTGCTTAGACAATCTTACAAACGGAGGCGATGACGTACATGTTATTGGCCAATATTTATTATTAAAGGGTTCGCGACTTTGCTAAATTGTTACGTTGTTGTTATTATAACGCGCCATAGATGGCGTTTGGTTGCAACAAATATAAATACTATTAAATGTAATATTATTTTTCAATACGGGTGATGAGAAATCGCTCCGTTGATATTCAACGGGCTTAACACTCTAGTCTATATATATATAAATGAATGTCTGTCTGTTTGTTTGTTTGTTTGTCTCTTATAGGCTCCTAAACCACTCAACCGATCGCGATGAAACTTTCAGAACTTATTGTGATCATGCCGGGGATGGTTCCTGCGAAGAAATCGGGATAAAACGGGAACGGGCCTGCTCACGCGCCAGATAACGTACTAGGAACGGGAACGGGATCGGGACCGGGAACGGGATCGAGACCGAGACCGGGAACGGGAACGGGCCTGCTCACGCGTCAGAAAACGTAATAGGAACGGGATCGGGCATTGCAACGCAGGCCGAGTCAACTAGTATTACATAAAATGCACAGTCAATTGACGAAGCGTTAAGGTTCTCATCCACCGAGTACGTTGACATACGTTACGTCGACGTACGACATCCACGCACCAATTGCAGTACGAGTTTTGGAGCACGAGCGAAAAATCCGTGCTGTAATTGGTGGATGGATATCGTACGTCGACGTAACGCATGTCAACGTACTTGGTGGATGAGAGCCTTTATACCTGAATGTCATACATTGTCGGCAACGTATGCATTACATGAAGTCAAAATGTCATTTCGTCTATCTTTTGTAGTAAACAGAGTCCGCATTGTATTCATTTTTTGACAATGTGAGTCTGACAATTTGACATGTGCATTCACATTTGACATGTGCATTTTAGATAGGTCGCCTTTTATGTATGAATGCATTTTCTAATCTGACCCGGCTATCGTACGTTTTCTAAACGGTCACGTTCGTTGAACTTCCTTCCGGTAATCAATACACAAATACTACATTACATATTACGCTGAAGCGAATTTCCGGAATTATTCAGATACATAGATATACATACATATGTACAATATACATACATGTCTACGAATCTACTTTGATCGTTCAATTCACAGCATGTCTCTCGAATGTGAGATGAATAATAATTAATAGAAAAAAAACTAGTATGTGTATGTATAATGACTCTTGGGACTATTTATTTTTATGTGTACCAGTTTGGACTTCCTTAATAACTAGCGGGCAAGTCAGATCCTTGCTTATGTAATAATTTGAGTAGATATATACATAGACACGGTGGATCAACATAAGAGGAAGTCGGTGTGATTTGCGTCCATCAGTCTACTGGTCCGGTGGGTTCTGGCAGGAAGTCGCTGGCCCTGAGCAAAGACGTTACAACATCCGGCGAACGACTTCTACTTCTATCGCCAGGTTCAATTGAGATCAAAATCCTCTGAGAGGTTAGCTAGCATCGATGTCGAGTAAACCTCTTCAATAGCAAGCAGTGTTTGATAAAAGTTTTGAAATTAAAACGGTATATATAGTATGTATACTCTTCGTATGTAATACACATGTATACTCTTTTAGACCTATCAAAAGTTGCACTCAATTTTTACGTTATTGCAGGAAAGGTACTCTTGTTATTCGGGAAATACAACATTTCCAATAATTTTAAGTTCTTTTGGGTTTATTTTTTGTCCTAAACGTCCCGGAATTTGAGAGAAAGCTACTGACAAATATATTTCTAACAACCCCACTCTTTATAATCATTATTTTTATCGCACACAACTATTAACATCCCCCCCTACTCGTGAATTGGAGACTGATACATCATTAGATGTGCCGCTATAATGTGGAAATTATTAAATCAATGTGGCAAATGGATTCTTTTGCAGCAACGTAAGATCCACTCTACGAGGAAGATAAGAACAAGTTTATATTCGATACCAATTGTATCATTACAAAGATGCATCACATACATACTTGAAGGAAAACGATGAATACATATAACAATAGCAACATTTTAAATAAAATAAAATGTTTTTTCCCAAAAGGAAAAAATAAAGAAAAGTTAGATTCGACATGGGAACAAGTATCTGATAATATATTACAAATCTAAATTCATTATATGCGTAGTTAATTTTCGCAGCTTTAATTGGCCCTAAATAAACAGCAAACTGTGACAAAATATGTGCCGGAATTTAGACAGATCTTCCAAAATACCAGAATTTGGAAAAGCTGGGATAGATTTTTAGCTCATGTGAAACGCTTGGGGC
This sequence comes from Parapsyche elsis, assembly GCA_022651745.1. Taxonomy (NCBI): domain Eukaryota; kingdom Metazoa; phylum Arthropoda; class Insecta; order Trichoptera; family Hydropsychidae; genus Parapsyche; species Parapsyche elsis. The sequence goes on from JAGVSN010000017.1 coordinate 582,251, forward strand.
CAATTTATTAAAAAGAGATGTGGGTGCTTAAAGCTACATATGTATAATAAATGTAGTTAAGGAAAAAATAAAGAAAATATAGAATTGACGTGTGAACGAGTATCTGATTTACAAATCAAAATTATTCATTACAAGTGTAAGCCCGTTGAGTATCGACGGACGTGTTTGACGTAATTGATTACGTAACAATTTAGCAATGTCTCGAACCTACTAAGGATTAATATTTTAAAATTATAGGAGGCCTCCCCCGTCACCGATGTTGGGTGAACGCGTTAGCGCTAACTCACCCAATCTGATGATCACGGGGTCAAATCCCACTCGCGACGTTCGTGTTTATTTCAGCCTTTACCGAGGCGAGCGTTATCAGCAGACGGACAGACAGACAGACGGAATTGGGCTATATATATATATATATATATATGTATAATACATCAACGTAACAATTTAGCAAAGTCGCGAGCCTATTAAGATATTGTATTGTCAAATCGTAGCAGGTTCGTCATCGCCTCCGTTGGATGATAGTGTTAGCACAACTCATTCCAACCTGGTGATCACGGGTTCAAATCCCAATCGCGCGCGACGTTCTGGTTTTTTTTAACCATTTACCTCAGCGAGCGTTATCAGCAGACAGACAGACATACGGATTTCGGCTACTATCGGATTATATAATAATACATATCCATAGTGACTTTTGGCAGCTTTGATTGGTGTTCGCCCTAAATAAACAACAGATGACAAAATGTGGGCAGAAAATTTCTTGTCCCGGAATTACATATCTCAAAAATAGTTGACAACCCTATGCATAGTTTAAATTTTCAGAAAAGGGCAATTTGTTATGAGGTCCGACAGATATTGTGACAAGAAAGTCGGGGTACATCATTTGCGCTACCGCGCATTGAAATCGAATAAATCTATGTAAAATTTACGCTGTCAGTGTAAATAATTGCAGCGAATTATTACAGCATCTGTTGCAATTGAGATTTGAGCGACGAGAATGAATATATTTACACCCGCGACAATTATGACATATTACTACAGGCGGGGCCATTCAAGTCAACGAATTCATCGCGCTACAAGTTTTATACAAAAAATGGATGGATTGCAACAACCTATTCGTTTCAATTTCGCTTTTTTCAGTCGACCAGTTTCGGGTTGAATGCATAAAAAATAAATAAGTGTCTACTGATATTGTATGAGTTTAGTGGATGTGTTTGTGTGTGTTGGCCGGATGCAGCAGAATCACAGCGCGCAGCTGCGACGGAAATGAGAAATTATTCAGGCAAACAACAGGTAGCTGCCGGCTGACACCAAACTACACCGTGCACACAAAATCACTGTCAATAATCACGGATCTAACTCGAAAACGTAAGTCTTGCTACTTTTGCTGCCGGTCGAAGCAGCAAAATCGGCATTGAACTGTTGAGTATGCGGCTAAGATCATCGGGCGCCGTCCGTCACGATCTATTCATATACGTATAGTGTCACCAGTATAACATGATGCCGGCACTTCATATGGGACGAGCGGTACCGAGCGCCAAGGTGTGGGTATGTCGCTCGAACATTTGCGCGTTAAGGCCGACGTACTTTATAAACATTCGTGCGGTATCCGCAAAAGTTGAGCGACCGAAAAAAAAGCAAGATGCTTATGTTTCCCTTCCCCACACCCCGGACCCCTCCAGTGCCTTTAGTGCGTAATCATGAAGAACAATTCAATGACTCTGAACTTTCTCGAAATTCTCCACCAAGAACCCGCGATATGGGATCCAAAACACCGATGCCACGATGACGCTTCGTTCGCTGCCGCTTGCTAGTTGACACTACGAGTGGCGCCACTAGCGAAACGATTGCAGTTCACGAACATTCGCACCATGGTGAAGTGGCGGCATGAAAAACCGGCAAACGCGTGAAGTAAATGTCTACCCCCCCCCTAACCTTCTCCACCGCAGCTTTTAAACAATGTATTGGAAGCAAAATTCCACCTACTTTTATGCGGGTATTAATTACACAGGGATAGTTTACTCGGTACTATCTCGCTAGTTTACTAGCCGCTAATTAACTTTTTCGGCCGAGCGAGTGAAGTTCGAATGTTTGAACTTTACTCACTACTATCTGACGCGGTTCATTTTCAGCTCCCAACACACACATATGAAGGTTTAGTCAAAATCGTATTAGTATTAATTAAAAAACGCATATTTATTTTAAAAAATGTATTAAAAAGACTGTAAAACAACGACAGCGCGACAGTTGACGACAGCGCCACTGGCGATTACACTAAACACGTATTACTAGCTACTCGCTACTAGCCCTACGCGTCGTCTAGTAAACTCGTAATATTAGTATATATTATACCTAACGAAGTAAACTATCCCTGTGTAATAACCCGCTTTAGACATGCCAAAGAGATCGAAGGCGGTACTCGGTGAAGGCTCTCACACACTTGAGCGATATCGCTGCGTCAAGTTTTCGTCCTCTATCGTCGTCGATTCGCAACCGAGGCGAATGGGACGACGACAGGGGCGTCAGTTTGACGCAGCGATGCCGCTCCGGTTTGAGAAGGCCTTAAAATAGGCCGCAACTCGATAAAGTCATAAGTGATAACGTTCTTTAAAACGAGGCTTTACAATAGGATAAAGCATGTATGTATACTCGGAAATCTTTAAGCTTAATATGCGTCACAACGATGCGTACTGCCAGTTATGATGTACATATATGGATGCTAAATTCACGTATGTTACGCAAGATCAAGTGCACACAGATGTATGCTCGTTATAACGAGAAGAGATCTTAAGAGGAATACATGGGTTAGAAGCAGATATAGCGGAACGTGTGAAAAAGTTGAATGTGGACAGCGAGAAATACTTGACACGTATCCGAGAGGATGTGAAAGAAAGCAAGGTAGACCGAGTGGACGACGGGCTGATGCAGGTCGCTCAAGACACGACAGGAATGGAAGAGGATTGGAGATGCCTTCATCCAGCAGTGGATGGTGAACGACTAAAAATGATAAAAAATGACAAAATTTAAAAATTTTTGATTGTACACCGAATCGATTCCGATTTCGCTAAAATCAACGCGTGTACAAGCGGCTTTAGATTCCACACATCGATCGATCAATATATTTATTATACATTTTTGCGGTCACGACAGTTTGCGGCCACAGTGTAGGAACGGGCTCCATTCAACATTGGCAATTTTGTTTTACAAGCCGAAGGCAACGGGGTGAGCATCCTTTCAGATCGATAATTTGGTTTTCGGGGGATTCTACCTACACGTATGTATATTATACATAATATATGTTTGATATAATTGTAGGTCGGCCGCAGGATCCGCAGCACGACTGCACAATCGTTAAAATTAATGTTTTAATATGTGCTCGAGCACACCGGACACATTAATCGCGAACCGAATAAATTACGCAACTCCCTTGCGCCAAGTTTATATGTATACCCAAGTTTATAATACACATATTGAATAATTGACCCGAGTCGAAAACGGCGTGTAAAACTTGGCCGATGTTAACTTCTCGCGGTAGTCGGAACGACGTACGGAGGTGTTGGGTTCGAATCCTACACGCGGACCACTAATCCCACACAGAACAATCAACTCTTTTCGAAAGTGCGTATATGCATGTATGTATCTCGAGCTCTCCATTTGAATTTCTATTCAATTTAGAGGTACTAAATTGTATTTTATTAGTACATAATACGATTGTGCTATGTAGTGCAGTAATAGGAAAATTTGAGAATAAGTAGGATATTTACATACATATGTACATGTGCCGATAGCGAACTGCGAAATGAGCAAACATACATTTTCCTGCGATGGTCCAAACGATTTAAAATTATTTCTAGATATATTGAGTTTGAGCTATTGATACGATCCGGTTTAAGCAAGTCGTTAAACTGCTACAATTTCACTTTCAGTTAACTTGGCTACTAATTCTGCAAAAAAAAAGTAGCCCCCCGAGCTGAGTTACCAAAATCAAAGATAATTATCGTTTTGCACGTAAACGATCAACATTTTCACGGCAATGTATTGCCGGCGAGCATTGCCGGTAATATTACTGCAATATGGTGATGTGGACCGGAAATATAGTCATGTTTCCCGACTGTTTCCACTATTGCTGGTATGGCCGCGTGTTGCCGATGATATCGCTCGGTATACGAAAATACAAAAATCAGGGCAATAATAAAACAGCAACTACTTGCGGGAAATCATTGAGCAACACGTATTGCACACGTGATGCTGAAAATGTTGCTGAAAAATGTTTAGCTACCGTAGGCAATTCATTAAGACTTAGATCCGTGATTGTGAGTCTTTTCCCAACTATTTACGTCAACGACCTTATACATGGTTGGTAGAATCAGAGCGTTCTATAATGCTGCGTACACACCGACGAACCGAACAGCGAACGACGAAGGGTTGCTATTGTGTGGACGTTCATAAATGATCGGAAGTTATTTATTGTGTGGAGCGGTCCACACAATAACAATTCGCCTTCGCCCCTCGTCGTTCGCCGGTGTGTACGCAGCATTATATCTCATAACGTATTCCTTTCTCGGTCTTTATTATTATTTATCTAATTATAATATTGATCAAATAACAACGAGACAATAACGATAAGACTTATATACATACATAGTTTTAAGGGAAATCACATTGTTGATTGTCTTATAATGGAGTACTTCGTATATTTGAAGGAATAGTGAGGAATATATGACCTCGAAGCAGAAGGTCAAAGATGTTACCCATTTTAATGGAAAACAAAGATCCTGCCACAAGTATTTAGCAAAGTCGAATTTACACACAAACGAGAGAAAGTGTGAGCGTGGGCGCATCAGTTAGGTAATTATTTGAACTCACCTCCTTGCTTGGTACGCATATGGGTGTGCCTTCTCTCACAATGCCAGCTTCGACTATGACGCCGATGACGATAGGATCACGCGAATTGAACACGTACTGTGGAAGGATCTGAGAAAAGGGAGAACAAAATTTCGAACAATGATTTATGTACGTAGATTAAGTGGATATTGGTACAGTTGGTGGTATGTAGTTATGTCTTACCTTGAGTTTGCAGGGGAATACGGCAATGTGTTTGAATTCTTCCCTCTTGCGCGCTTTGAGGGTTTCCCTATGAGCCGTGAACTTGTCGAACAAATGGTAGATGATGTCAGCTTGGAAGATGGTCACCCCCAAAGAATCGGCCATCTCTTGAGCATCGCGTTCTATCTTCACGTCGAAAGCAAGGATGACTGCGTATTGGGACTCGTGCTCGAGCATAGCAGACGCTTTCATAACATCACGTTTGACCACAGGACCTATCCTGATCGCAGAGTACTGAAAATTAAACCAAGAACTGTTGAAAAGAACAAATAGTCTTGGATTATGCTCAATATGGCAAGTTTAGGGTTCAAAGTATTTTAAATCTACATAATATATAGGTTCGAATTCAACATGCGAAATCTGCGGTAATTTGAGTCGATCTCCACTTCCCGCACGCAAGCAACACGGAATCAGAAGCAGTTGGACGAACCTGGCCACAAATGTTCCGTGAAGCTCGCAGAACTTCGGCAGAGCTACAATTAGCTCGTAAATTAGTAGCCGTAGGGTACCACTCTCCCACTTTCCAACACTGAACGATAATTCATTCAATCAACTGGTTCATCGCCGAAGTCGTTAACGTACAGATAGATTAACCACATTAGACAGTTTAACTAAATGGTAGGCATAGCGGTGCATAGATGCGGCTGCTATGCATTATTCTAAAGTGGCATATGGAAGAGCATTTTGACGGTCTTTTATTATATATGTAATAGCCGAAATCCGTCTGTCTGTCTGTCTGCTGATAACGCTCGCTGAGGAAAAAATTGGGAAAAACTTGGCAGAACGAGTGGGGATCGAACCCATGACCCCAGGCTCGAGTTACTCGCACTGATGCTATTCGCCCTTCGTTGATTTAGTCCTTTTTTTTTTAAACATTACCTATAATTAAAATAAATAGGAAATGAGGAAAAATAATTAAAAAACCAGAAGGAGTGAGGATCGAACCCGGGACGCCAGGTCGGTAGTTATCACGCTAACGCATAAGCCACGGCCCGTTGCTGAGATGGTTTTTTTTTTTTTTTTTTAAACATTACCTATACAAGGGATCGTGGCTCGCTTTACCTATAAAATAAAAACTCTGCTAATAATAAATAGATGGCGATATAAAAACTATTTTTTTTTTTTTTTTTTTTGATTTTTACTAAATCACTTACAAAATTATAATTATTTTATATATAATAATTAATAATTATAATATAAATAGTAAAGTAAAAAAAATAATTTTTTTTTCGAGTGGGTATCGATTGGGTATTATAACGCGCCATAGATGGCGCATTGTTGCATAGATGCAACAACTATAAAAACTATTAAATTTAATGTATAATTTTCCAGTACATATGATGAGAACGCTCCGTTGATATTCAATATAATAATATATATATATATCGCGTAAGCGCTCTGTTCCGAATCGGTGATATCGGGTTCAAATCCCACTCGCGCGACGTTCTCGTTTTTAATTATTTACGTCGGCGAGCGTTTTTATAGTTGCCTATAGTAAAGCATCTATATATCTGTATAGCATATATACAACGAATCCCAAATTGATTAAATATATATTTTTTACTTTACTATTTATATTATAATTATTAATTATTATATATATAATAATTATAATTTTGTAAGTGATTTTGTAAAAATCAAAAAACAAAAAAAAAAATAGTTTTTATAGCGTCATCTATGTATTATTAGCAGAGTCACGATCCCTTATGATGGACTAAATTGGCTAAATTGGCCAAGGGCGATAGCGGATAGCATTCGTGTGAGTCATCTCGAACCTGGGGTCCTGGGTTCGATCCCCAATCTTTCTGTTTTTTTTTTTTAATTATTTTTCCTCAGCGAGCGTTATCAGCAGACAGACAGACAGACAGACGGATTTCGGCTATTATATATATAATAATGAGTACGGCACCTTCAAGCCAACGGCTATACCAACAACGGAATACCGTCGAGAAAATCTTCCAAACATATCGCTGGAAAACTTCGCTGTATCTTTTGAGGATAGTAAGTACATATATATGTAATTGGTGTATCGCAACAACCGTGACGAAGAATTGAGGGGGGGAAAAGGGGAGGGAAAACACGGTCGACAAGGTGTTAAACTGCAACGCGAATGGGGGAAGGGAGGAAGAAGTGGTGGAGAAGAGAGGGTGTGAGTGGATGCGTTTCGATGAATGAACGCAATGCAGTGAATGGGGCCTCGAGTGTTGAATGAATGAATGAATGAAGGGGGTGGGTGGAAAGGGGGGGGGGCAAAACAGTGCGCAATCGCAACAGGGGCGGTACACGCAACTTTCGCGTCGAGCTTGCTAAATTTGTGACATCTGAATGAACGGGTTTTTTGCTCGACTTTGATTTATGCTCGTATCCTCGTTGCAACTGAGCTTTTTATTAAACTTTTGAAACGAGGTTGACTATAAACGTTGCACTAGGTATACCTATACTGCCGTCCTAAGCCCACTTAACGTAACTGACAAAAATTACGAAAATGAGTTAGATGTGTTTTAGGGGTTATGGGAGTGTATTCTTGCCTTTTTTCATATCAAAATTAATGTATCTTCATACAAAAGTGACTTTTTTAAGCTATTAAATCTAACGTATCTGCATGCGCAGAGAAATAGTACCACCAATATTTACTTCGGTCACTACCTTATCATGAAAGATTGAAAAGACTGAATCTCTCTCCACATTGAAGGCGAGGTGATTTAATTTAAGTATTCAAAATAATAAATAATCATTATTCATGTGAAATGACCAACCTCATTATGTTCAATGAGAACCCTCATCTACATATGTAAGAGGTCATACTCTTAGACTCCGAAAAGACAAATCAAATAAGATTGTTAGAGATTCATTCTTTTCAAATAGAGTGGTTGAAGTTTGGAATAGTCATATGTATACATTAATAATGAATAATGAAGTGACGTTACTACTAAAGTATTCATTTTTTTTTTAAATTTTCCTTAGAATTATCAAAACACAATAGAAAATAACCAAAATTACGAAAATGAGCTGGATGTGTTTTAGGGGTTATGGGAGTGTATTCTTGCCTTTTTTCATATCAAAATTAATGTATCTTCATCCAAAAGTGACTTTTTTAAGCTATTAAATCTAACGTATCTGCATGCGCAGAGAAATAGTATCACCGAATACTTGGCGAAAATAACGTATCCAATATTTACTTCGGTCACTACCTTATCATGAAAGATTGAAAAGACTGAATCTCTCCACATTGGAGGCGAGGTGATTTAATTGAAGTATTCAAAATAATAAATAATCATTATTCATGAAATGTTCAATGTTCAATGAGAACCCTCATCTACATATGTAAGAGGTCATACTCTTAGACTCCGAAAAGACAAATCAAATAAGATTGTTAGAGATTCATTCTTTTCAAATAGAGTGGTTGAAGTTTGGAATAGTCATATGGATACATTAATAATAAATAATGAAGTGACGTAACTACTAAAGTATTCATTTTTTTTTTAATTTTTCCTTAGAATTATCAAAACACAATAGAAAATAACCTCATGCACTAAAATTTTTTTTTTAAATAAATCAGTAATATATGAAGAAAAACACAAATTTAGAATAATTTAGAATTTCAAGTCCATTTATCTCGATATTGTTGTTTTGTCAGTTACGTTAAGTGGGCTTAGGACGGCAGTATACATCGATGCATACACAATTTTCAACCGTACTGTCAGGTTTAATTCTATTTGATAGGGGGGTTTTAAAGTGCCATGTATAAACGGGACGAAAGAATTAACAATGAACCACATTTTTAAATGAAAACCTATTAAGGACCTCACAAAGCTGAGCGGTGTCGCTGCGTCAAACTCACGCCCCCCCCATTCGCACTGGTGCGAATTAACGACGATAGAGGACGTTTATGTGGGCCTTTAATATGAAATATTGAATTAGATTATGAATGGCTAATTTATGTAGTTTTAATTACAAGAACATTATGCTTCTATGGTGGTAGTTGTGATTATCAAATGTACAGATCCAAAAGTAGGAAAGTAGTATTTGCAGTTTCTGAAACTATGTACCTACATATAAGCAAAAATTAGACGGATAGTTTTCAGAATAGTCACCGCGATGATCAATACGCTTGTAACCTTTGTGACCCAATAGCAAATTCAATTAAGTTAACTATAAGCTTCACGAAATAGTGGTCTTTTTCTAGCTTAGAGCCAAAATCAAGGAAAAAGTTCGAAAATTGGCTTGAAAGTCAATTTGTTTATTTATTTTTATATTATACAGGTACTGTTATTTATTTTTATGATCTCCCTGCTTCCATATACAACTGGCTGCTGGACGAAGGCCTCTCCAATCCACTTCCATTACTGTCGGTCTTAAGCAATCTACATATGTACATCCACATGACTCCACACATTATTCTCAATTCATCAGCCCATCGTCCACACGATCTATCCTCTAGGATACCATTTCAGTATTTTTCGCGTCCATCTGCCACTTTGGTCATACTTCTTATCCACGTATTCCTCTTACGATCACTTCTTGTTATACCAAACATATGTACCATGCTTATCTGTGTGCACTGGATCTTGCGTAAGATTCTTGAATTCAGCATCGACGTTTCACATACATACATACGTCGTAACTGGCAGTGCGCATTGGTCGTATGCCTTCTTTTTTAAGCATAGCGGAATGTTGGATTTAAAAACTATGTTCATTCTTCTTTAAATGCATTCATGTTCACCAATTGTCCTAGGTATAAATAATTATCAACTACATACCTCTACGATATGGTTGTCTACTGTGATGAAGTTTTGCGTGCAAAATACATTAAACATGATTAATTATTAAACCTACTTTGATACTTGCGTGACTTAATTGTGTTAATCTATCGAGTCATATGCAACTATAAAGGCCCTCACTAACCCGAGCGAATAATTTGACGCTTGACGTCAGCGACCCATTCGCACCGATATAATACGCATTGGTGCGAATCAACGACGATAGAGGGCGTATTTCAGTATTTCTCGCGTCCATCTGCCACTTTGGTCATACTTCTTACCCACGCATTCCTCTTACGATCTCCTCTTGTTATACCAAACATACATGCTTATCTGAATTGAATTCAGCATCCACGTTTCACATACATACGTCATAACTGGCAGTGCGCATTGGTCGTATGCCTTCTTTTTTTAAGCATAGCGGGATGTTGGATTTAAAAACTAGTTTCATTCGTTTTATCTTGTTCTCTTTTCGCTAAAAAAAAAAAAAAAAAAAGTGTGAGATCCACGTGCTGGCACTGTGTGTGCAGTTGTCGAACCGTAGAGAACGATGAATGCCCCAGCGCTCTTTCCCATGAAACAGTTCAGCAGCGGGAACGACGTTCACGCCTTTTGCCCACAAAAGACTACATAAAAAAGCGAAAGAAACGAGAGCAAACAACTCGGCAAGATCCGATGAATGATTTTCAGCCGTAATAGTGCACATAAGAGCATCAATCGCCCGGCGAAGTAGGGGAAACAAAAAAAAAAAGTAAAAACGCGCCGAGAGAACGCGGATGTTGCGTAAGCGTGGTGCAAAATTATCATCTGGAATTCACAGCGGGCACACACATCTGGACCGCGACAGGATCGACAAAACACACCACACAAACAGACAGACACATGGCAACGACCTAAATTCTCCAAAGAGCGAATCGGACGCGTACAATGGCCGGTTTGGTCCGAGTGAGTGAGTGAGTGTGAGAGTACATATGTAGTTTTAGTTGGTTCGGCGACTACGAGCGGCGGAAGGACGCGTGTTCTATTCCCGTTGGACCTGGAAATAGAAGAGCGCGAGCCCAAGTTATTATTGGACGTGTCGTTCATGATTTAGAGACCAAAATATCGATCACGTGGGTCCGCAAGGGGCACACAAACAGACGAGCGAACGTGCCAGAGATGTTCGCAGTCGGGTTCGGCGAACCCCGGCGATTACGGAACCAACCTCCAGCTGGAAGTAAAAGCTCTTTTGCTATGTACATATGTACATACATAGAATGAAACATTTAAGGGATTAGATAAGATTGATTAGGCATACGACCAATGCCTATTCGTAAGAGGAATGCGTGGGTGAGGTGCGTGACCAAAGTGGCTCGCACCTTATGCTGCGCACACACCGACGAACCGAACAGCGAACGACGAATTGTTAGGCTGATATTTCACTTAGCGACCACACCAACAACCAGATTTTTTTGAACCTCGACGACCAGATAGATATACAGGTTCCAATGCTACGTATTAGACGATGCGATTCTCAGTTGCATAAAAATTTCTTGGAAGTCAATGTTCGACGAAAATAACCTTCACCATAAACCCTTTTCTGACCTTTTTTTGCATCGTCGTACTCAATTGTCAACGCAACGCAATTGTTTCGAAGACAATGAAATTCAGAACGAAATATGAGAGGTTGAATTTTATATATTTTCTACGTCTACATAGAGTACCTAGTTTTTTTGTATGAAGATTATGAGATGAGCAGGTAGCTTGGTGAGTGAAAAGTGATGCAATGAAATATGATGCTCGCCACCGTCAAAAAAAATCTGGTTGTTGGTGTGGTTGCTCAGTGTAATATCGCTCTTAGCAACCACACCAACAACCAGATTTTTTTGAACCTCGACAACCAGATAGATATACAGGTTTAGATGGTACGTATTAGATTGTGCGATTCTCTGTTGCATAAATTTCTTGGAAGTCAATGGTTCGATGAAAAAAACCTTCACCAAAAACCCTTTTCTGACCTTTTTTTGCATCGTCATACTCAATTTTCAACGCAACGCAACGTCAATGCAATTGTTTCGAAAACAATGAAATTCAGAAAGAAATATGAGAGGTTGAATTTTATTTATTTTCTACGTCTACATACTACTACATAGAGTACCTAGTTTTCGTATAGCTTTCTAGACCTATTTTTTTGTATGAAGATTATGGGATGAACAGGTAGCTGGTGAAGTAAAAGTGGTGCAATGTAATAAGCTAATAAGATGCTCGCCACCGTCAAATCTGGTTGTTAGTGAAGTGGCCAAGTGTAATATCGCTCTTATTGTGCGTACCGCTTCCACACGATAACGTCCGATGATTTATGAACGTCTACACAATAGCAACACTTTGTCGTTCGCTGTTCGGTTCGTCGGTGTGTACGCAGCAGCATTAGAGAATTCAGAGTTGTTTAGGCCCTCACAAACCTGAGCGATATCGCTGCGTCAAGTTTTCGTCCTCTATCGTCGTTGATTCGCACCAATGCGAATTATATCGGTGCGAATGGGACGACGATAGGGGGCGTCAGTTTGACGCAGCGAAATCGTCAAGGTGTGTGAGCGTTTTTTATCCGTCGTCGAGGTTTTCGATGCGTATCCCGTGCGTACAAAATTATTCGCTATTATATATTGTAATGGTATCATGCCCGAGACAATTGTTGAATATGACTGGATGTATACTGCCAGTTATGACGTATGGGTGTGAAACGTGGATGCTAAATTCGAGAATGTCACGTAAGATCCAGTGCACACAGATAAGCATGTATGTTTGGTATAACGTGAAGAGATTGTAAGAGGAATACATGGGTAAGAAGTATGGAACGTGAAAAAAAGTTCAAGTGGACACACATAGCGAGAAGAATGGATGGCAGATGGACGCAAGAAATACTGGAATGGTATCCGAGAGGATGTGAAAGAAAGAAAGGTAGACTGAGTGGACGATGGGCTGATGAATTAAGAAGAATGCGTGGAGTCAAGTGGGTGCATATTGCCCAAGACAGACAGGAATGGAAGAGGGTTGGAGAGGCCTTCATCCAGCAGTGGATGGTGAAAGGCTGAAAATGATGATGATGATGATGATTTAATCGTGTGAAGGTATGAGAAAGATGAGCGGAAGGTATAATTGAGCTTTTAAGATTTATGGGTTGACAAAACACTCACAACGCAAAGGTATTCGATGTCTCTGCTACAGGCAAAGTGTAAAATGTATTACGCTTTAAAAAAAAAACGGAAAATCTATGTAGTTCAAATTGTTCTTTGAGATCAATTGGTTAGATTGTTGAGATAAACAATGATTCGTGCAGCAAAATTAGCATTTCATTATTTGCCTAAAACGCAACAGAATTGTATAAAATGAATAGGCAACATATTTACATCTACATATGTATGTATAATCAAATTGATAATGACTTTCTGCACATTTGCACGTGTGTTGGGATTTGATTAATTTCTCATCATTGCATCAACGACAGTATAACATTCACGATTCGAGTTACGTTTTAAAATAAACGCTTCAATTTTCAAGCAAACAATCAATGATTCAAATGAACGAGAAAGTACCGAGTATATATATAATTTTCGAGAGAGTTTTGTACACAACCAATCCTATACCGATGCACTTGTAGTGTGTGACTTTCTTCACCGTACAAATCAAAATTATCAGTGGACATCAAAGTAGTGGTTCTACAAGCTACCGTTATTTATCATTTGCATCAACGAAAGTATAAAATTAAAAAAATTTGGGTTGCGTTTTAAAATGAACACTAGTTTTTATGCAACTATCGATGTTTCGAATGAACAAGAACGTACGAGTGTGTTAATTTTATGAACTGGTGTCTCTCTTCAACTTCAATTAGTTCACCTCAAGCTTATAAACCATTCGAGCTACTATAAACTGGAATTCCGTACTATTCAGTACTTTTTTAATGCTAAAAATAGGACCAAGAGCGGTTAGTTTATCAAAAATCAACATATTTTCTTACAACTTTACAATATTTGTAATTTCTGCCTACAAACACCTTTCAAGCCTAAATTTCCATTCTAACCTTTTCTCTCTCCCCTACACTATTATCTAAACTTCAATGTAAGTTAAATTAACCATAGAAGTCTCTTTATCTAAAAAAATAAATGAAAATAGCAATGTATGCATATACATATGTATGTACGGCAAAGGATCATTTATATAAATTCTCAAATTCCAACTAAACAGTTGGTGAACCATTCTAGTCGTGGGTGATGGCGTGGTCGAAACTTCCACCGTATGGTTCTCATCGACTTTGGAGAGAGAGAGTACATATGTACGTGCTTACAAATAGATAAAATTAACAAGTTAAAAACACTTCCACCGGAAACGGGAAGTCGATCGAGTGCATTCAACCAAAATACACTCTCCGAGTTTTTTTAAGGAGTGCGTACACAAAAGTAATGCGTGAAACAATTAGAGACATTTAACAGGCAAGCTGTGTCTATGTTGTATACTGCAGTTTATGTAAATTTGAAAACGACTGGTTCACAATTGAGTGGGTGAACCAGATTGTAAAAGTGGGAGTCGTCGTCGTTGTGGTTCGAAAGTCGACCGCGACAAAATAATGTCCGATTATATTAATATTATTTGTCCTAATATATGTACATAAATAGAAGATTTTTCAATCGTTATATAATACGTACTAATATATAAAAAGAGCCAACGTTCATTCATACATGAACTTTCGTTCGGTCGTGTGTGCAGGCAGATGTTGCATAGTCCCACAGTTACACACAGCATCCGGTTAAATTTAACCGTGGCTCCCGGAAACGACGCGTGGAAGAATAAACCGTTCACTCGATAAAAGCGAAGGAAAAATAGAAAACGAGAGATAAACAACGGAATGGTGGAGGAAAAAAAAAACAACTAAAATAAATTGAACGAACGAATGGTTCACAATTGGCAAGGGCTCAGGTAACCGGATTTCCGTTTCCTGTCGGTCAGCGTTTCCTCTCTGGAAGCAGCAGAGATCGGAGCCAAATTAAAGCCGTCGATTAACCGCACGAAAGTCATTCATCTTCGGCGATTCTTTCAAATAAATTTAAATTCGATGATTTCAGATAAGCAGATGATCCACTGCTTGTTACTTACGAACCTGTGAAACTTTTAAACCACTCACTAATAAATAAGAATTCAATGTTTTCTGGAGCACATATGTATGTATGTACATACATATGAGTCGCCTAGTTCCAAATCCCGATAAGTCCACAATATATAAAAAACGAGGATAAAATATTTTCTGGTTCTAAGAATGTTTTCAAACGATGCCTTATACTTGAATTATTCCAAATACCGCCAAGTGCGCCGTAAAAAAATATTGAAAATCAGTGTTACATAGTTCCAAAAACTGACAATTGCACTATGATAAAAGCTGATAAAAGCCATATTTAGAAACAAACAACGATAAGTCCATGTTTCTAATCTCAATATTTTGTTTAATATCAACAAAATTAAGTTTAAATGAGTTTAAACGCAATCAAGCAAATAAGTCTGTAGCAGAAAAACGGCGTTTGCGAACAAGTGAGTTTTATGGACTTATCGGGATTTGGAACTAGGCGACTCATATGTACATACATATTTTTCTTTAGCTTCTTTTTATAATATACCCTTTGATTAAGACCTATTTCCAATCTTTTCATACATATATTGAACATCTAATCCATTTTCGTTAATTTATCTCTGTTTGTCTTTTATCTCAAAATCTACTGATCTGCCTAGGTGGGTCCACATTGGCGAACCGAACAGCGAACGACGAAGGGCGAAGGCGAATTGTTATTGCGTGGACGTTCATTAATCATCGACCCTCACTTACCCGAGCGAATAATTTGACGCATGGCGTCTGCGACTGACGCCCTATATCGTCATTGAATTATATCGGTGCGAATGGGACGATAATAGGGCGTCAGTCGCAGACGTCAAGCGTCAAATTATTCGCTCGGGTTAGTGAGGGCCTTAACAAATCGCCTTCGCCCTTCGTTCGCCGGTGTGGACCCAGCTTAAGAAGAGACGAGCGAGTAAACGGTTCATAACTTTGAAGTAGTAAAATATTAAACACTTGGAGTAATTTCGTCAGAAGATACTATAGATTTCAATAAAGTAGGATGTATCAATAATTATAAGGCTTTAAAATCCATTCTCATTTAATCTGCGCTACTTTTAAAACTATCAATCAAGACATTTCGTAAAATATGTACAATATCAAAATGTGACCTATTTTTTAAACAATGTCCAAAAGCGAATCGACAGTTTTTTTTTAAGAATTTTTCGGTAGGATGTTACGCTTTTTCGGAAATGGCCAATGATAGTCATTTTACTTATGGATGTTTTGAGATAAACGCTCTAACCATCCAACGGGCGTAATTATTTAATTTTAAGATAAACAAACTGCAGAAAGCAGTCCTTCTTGCTTTTGGACGGGGTGATGTACATATGTACATATGTATATGTACATAGTTTTACGCACATTCTCCAAAATCCAGAGCAATACGTGAATCGTATCATTGTTATCTGTCTATCATTATGACCGGTTCCATGTATCGTTTTTAATTTTTATCTCAGTTGAGTTAAAAATCTATCCCAACATTTCAAAATCAAAGTGTTTTGGAAGATCTATCGATTCCAAAAGCGGTTAGTATGGAAAGCACTCGATTCTAATAAGTGAATAATGAAATTTACCAGTAACTAGGGTTGCCAACTATTTTTGAGATAACTCCCGGACATATTTTGTCACAGTTTGCTGTTCATTTAGGGCCAACACCAATTAAAGCCGCAAAAATTCACTATGCATACATATAATGAATCAATATCAATTTTGATTTGTAATATAGTATCAGATACTTGTTCCCATGTCGATTCTAACTTTTCTTTATTTTGCTTTCAAGGAAAAACATTTAATTTCATTAAAAATGTTGCTATCGTTATATTCATTGTTTTGCTTTAAGTACGTAATGAAACAATTGGTATCGAATATAAACCTGTTCTTATCTTCCTCAGGAAATTTTCGTAGAGTGGATCTTAAATTGCTGCAAAAGGATCCATTTGCCACTCAAAATTCTAATCAATTTAATAATTTCCACATAACAGCGGCAACATCTAATGCTAAGTGATTTTTTCTTTTAAATTCCGGGACATTTTAGAACCGATCCGGGATTCTGTACAGGGCGTAGAAGTAGAATAGTCTAGATATGCCCTAACGCTCTAAAAATACGACTCTAACTAAGACACTTAGGTATAAAAATCCTAGTTATGGGAGTCGAAGTGTTGAAAAAAAAAAAAAAAGGCCACTTCTTTGTTATTCGAGTCTCGGGTTCTGTCGACGATTTTTGTCGACCGAAAAGTATAAATATTCCGAAAAGTATCTATGGGACAGGGACTTTGTTTCCAGGATAATCCCGATCAAACCGGGACGGTTGGCAACCCTACCAGTAGCTGATCTGCCTTTTAGTTTCGGATTAAAAAAAAAATCTTCTCACAAACCAGCCTGGCGCTAGTTACGCCATTCGTTCCATTCGTTCGGCACGAACTTAAACGAGACTCAAGAGTTTGAGCAGGAACGAACCAACGTCCCGGAAATATTAAACCGTTTTATAAAAACGAATTTCCGGCGCAATTGAGCGCTCGAAACAAGACATCCTGCTTATTGCCGAGGCCCAAGGATTAAACCGAAACGAGCCGACATGACAGTCAAACTGTGGCGCGCACGATCGCCAAGTGTAAACAAAAAAATCAAGATAAATCTTCCCGACAATATCCTCCATTATTCACCGGAAGACACTTGAGCCATCTAAGATTCACTGATGACATAGTAAAAGCCCTCACTAACCCGAGCGAATAATTTGACGCTCGACGTCAGCGACTGATGCCCTCTATCGTCAATGCGAATGGGACGACAATAGGGGCGTTAGTCGCTGACGTCAAGCGTCAAATTATTCGCTCGGGTTAGTGGGGCCTTTATAGTTGCATATGACTCAATAGGTTAACACAATTAAGTAACGCAAGTATCAAAGTAGGTTTAAGAATTAATTATGTTTAATGTATTTTGCACGCAAAACCTCATCACAGTAGACAACCATATTGTAGAGGTAGTTGTTAATTATTTATACCTAGGACAATTGGTGAACGTGAATGGATTTAAAGAAGAATTAAACTAGGATGGAGCGCTTTACGTTTTTGGAAGAATTAACATAGTTTTTAAATCCAACATTCGGCTATGCTTAAAAAAGAAGGCATACGACCAATGCGCACTGCCAGTTATGACGTATGGATGTGAAACGTGGATACTACGTAAGATTCAGTGCACACAGAGAAGCATGGAAAGATGTATGCTTGGTATAACAAGAAGAGATCGCAAGAGGAATACATGGGTAAGAAGTATGACCAAAGTGGCAGATATAGCAGATGGACGCGAGAAATACTGGAATGGTATCCGACAGGATGTGAAAGAAAGCAAGGTAGACCGAATGGGAGATGGGCTGATGAATTGAGCAGAATGTGTGTGTAGTCAAGTGGATGCAGATTGCTCAAGACAGACAGGAATGAAAGAGGATTGGAGAGGCCTTCATCCAGCAGTGGTTGATGAACGGCTGAAAATGATGATAATAATTCACCGATTTGTAATTAAAAAGGCTTTGGGCGTGTGTGTGAGCAATTATTACATTATTCGACGTGGGTTCGAGTTGTGGGACGAAACGATTCGATAGGTTTCCTGAAATTGTACGACTTTGCAGTACGATTTGACGAAACGTTTGAGAAAATTGTGCAATGAAAATATCAGTTTGTGTATTTAGGTAGGTTTCGTTTGTCTTGCAAGACTCGAGAGAGTATATATTATATATATATGTATAAGGCGAAGTGTGGTTTTTAACAACTTCCGCTATAAAACTCTGGCTAATAAATAGTGCGTACGCGCCATGCTCAAGTTTAAAATTATGGTGTATGTATTTATATATCCCGAGAGTTTATTACACGTCTCTCTGTATCTTTAGTATCATCATTGCTTTGGGGCGATATCGTTCGATAGAACTTCAACCATCCTATGGATTATTCAAAATCGATAATATTTACATCTTGAAACTTGTAGTTTCTTATAAAATCACACTATGGTTACAAACATAGACAATTCGCTACAATGATCATCGTATGTACCTTTGACTTTAATCATTCTTTTAAGAAGAAGAGTGTGTAAACCAAATTCAAATCTTATTATACTTAGACCTGATACGTAATGCAACTAAACATCAGTTTAAATATCTGTTTATGTTAACTGGGTGTGTTAAAAGGGGACAAAATGTCATTTTACATAAATTACTAAAATTAAATTGCGTTTGCGTTTGAAAAATTAAATTATTAAATTTTTATCTCTTTATAACACACGCTGTTAAAAGAAACAGATAGTCAAACTCAAATTCCATCTGATCGTTCCCGGAATGATCATATATGGCAATAAATACTAATCTTTTGTCCCCGAGACAAAGACATTATTATTTATTTTATTAACTTGACATAATTAATTTATTAGGTTTTTTTTTTATTATGTGTAAAAAGCCCTAATAGGCGTTTAATAAATAAATAAATTGCATTTGGTCTTGTTAAAATAAAAAAAAAAACTATAAACAGACAACAGTTTGCAATTTCCAAGTATAAAATTTGAAACATTGCCATCGAAAGCCGCAATTATCAATTGATTCCATTACGCCAAACAAATTCAAATAACACTTACGGGTATTTTGGTCACTTTCAAGAACTCCAAAAGTGCTTCTAATGATCCTAGAGTAGACGCTTGAACGTATACACCTCTCTCCGACAATTTTATACCGGACAAAGCTTTTTTAAGCTCTTTAGTAACTTCATCCCTGAATAATAAACAACAATACATTAGCATCGGAATACAATTCATTGAAGCTGAAACCATTTAATTACACACAAAAACTCACTTTAAAATCTCAATCTCATCGGGTTTATGCGCTACTAAAAGATTTAAGCCGGCCACCGCTTTCTCCAAGTCCTTAGCTGTAATTTTAACCCCCTGTGCGGCTATAACTTCTTTATGTTCAATATAAGCATTCTGCAAATCAAATACAAATACAGTCAAAATACGTTATAATATTTAATTATATTAAAATTACATATCAAAATCCAACTCACTTTAACCCTCAACTCTTTCATTGGTTGCGGCATCAATAGAGATCTAATTTGGGTAACGATAGGACCGTCTGTACCGGCCAGCACAACCGTATCGCCTTCTTTCAATGAGCCGTTAATTAATATTGTATCAATGGTCATTCCTAAACCAGGTATCATTTTTACCTAAAGTTTAAAATTGAGATACAATTAAAATGTCTCGATAAAGGCGATGGAACATGAGTATAATAACGGCATGTATTTATTGGGTCAGTCATTTTAACCAAATGGTGAGCAATTTTCAATAAAGGGTCAGCACTTATGTAAGTGATCAGCAAATTAATATAAAAGGTTGGCATTTCAACTACATGGTCAGTTTTATTTGAAAAGATGGTATATATGTATGTATGTATAAGCCGCCTTGAGGAGAACACCTCCACCTCCTTTCTCCCTCACATGAGGCCCCCCAACGAATATTGACCATTGACCTTTCCGTTGGGAACACACGGTTGTTTAGCAAAGCCGGAATAACCGCGCATCACTGCTAAAATAAATAGACGCAAAAAAAAACAACTTTTTGTTTGTAATGTAAATAAGAAATTAGTATGTATGTACATATGTATGTATATTAAATCTGGACCTTTCCCTAAATTCTTGCATGGAAGTCGATCGCCATACAAATACAAATAAAAAAGTAGCTCCCAAACTAAAGAAGGTTGAGGACCACTGTTGTATAGAAATATATAGAATAACGAAAATTTCATTATTTACTGATCATTAGTTAATTAACATTCCGCTATGCTTAAAAAAGAAGGCATAATATGACCAATGCGTACTGCCAGTTATGATGCATGGATGTGAAACGTGGATGCTAAATTCAAGAATTTTACGTAAGATTCAGTGTACACAGATAGGCATGTACATATGTTTGGTATAATGAGAAGAGATTGTAAAAAAAATATATGTAATATGTAACAGAACGTGTGAAAAAGTTGAAGTGGACACATAGCGAGAAGAATGGATGGCAGATGGACGCGAGAAATACAAGAATGGTATCCAAAAGGATGTGAAAGAAAGCAAGGTAGACCGAATGGAAGTTGGGCTGATGAATTGAGAAGAATGTGTGGAGTCAAGTGGATGTACATACATAGATTGCTCAAGACAGACAGGAATGGAAAAGGATTGGAGAGGCCTTCATCCTGCAGTGGAAGGTGAACGGCTGAAAATGATGATGATGAGTTAATTTTTGCTGACCATTTGTGAAAAAGTTACTAAAAATATAATTTTCACTGACCATTTTCTTGAAAAGTTACTTACCTTTTATTAATATAAATACTGACCGATTAATTGGTTGCCTATAATAAATACCTCGAGTACTGTAGCTTGCAATTGTTGCGAATACAAAAGTCGTTTATGAAGTAAACCTTCGCATGATTGTATTATAATGGCTAGCAGATTACCCATTCCTTCACCGGTTACTGCTGAAGTCGGCACAAGTGATACGTAAGTACGTACGTCAGGGTTTTCGTAGAAAAGTGCAGCGTTCAAACCCTGTAAATTTCACATTGTCATCATTTATTCCGACGAATATAAATTACATGAAAATTTCACACGACAATTTACCTGTTCGGCGAATTGCAATATGACTTCTTTGGTCCTAGTTTCGAATTCGTTTTGCGTGTTAATATGTTGCGCTTTAATAATATCCTTAACGTCCTTGCGTTGAGCACTCTGCCAATCGTACAATCTGTCGATTTTGTTTAAAGCTACTATGAACGGTGTCTTTCTTGCTTTAAGTAAATTTAACGATTCTATCGTCTGCGGTTCTAGACCGTGCATAATATCCACAACCTGGAAAAATTTCAATCCAAAATAACAAACGAAAACGTGGAGCATAAGTGAATACGTTGAAATTAGTCGTCGGTAGTACCAAAATGGCTATATCACAGAGGGACGATCCCCTACTTCTTAAATTACTGAAAGATTCGTGACCGGGTGTGTCTATAATCAAGAGTCCCGGTATTTTGAATTCGATAAGATTCACCTGAAATGTAACAATTCATTCAATTAATCACCAATGTATAGTCAGTTTAATCGCATTCTTCATTGGGATGTACATATTTAAACGACAATTAAAATGGGATACGGTACAGTATTACTTGTATTGATCAATTGTATTGTAGATAGCATCGGTGAAGTAGTTTCATTCAATCCCAAACTCATCCTAGATATTACAAAGATTCCTAATTGTTGTCGAGCAGAGCAAAGTGAACTATATGAATGTCTTCAATATGCATAGTTCTTGATGAACCATGAGCTTTGTTTGTTTAACTGCCAACATCTTCAAATTTACAGTACCCAGAGAAACGAACGGACATCTTAGTCATATCCAAGGTGAGTTTGAGACGGAAGGAAAATAACTTACTGATGCTATTTACCTTAAATAAAAAAAATTCACTAGCACCTTGTTTACCATCTCTCCATTGTGATTGAAAAAAAAAAGATCAATACAATTAAAACTGCAACATATCATGTTTTGATTGTCATTTAAATATATGTCCTGATCACGACTCCTCAGACAGAAGTGCGTTTTGTAGTCTAGTATGCACTACATAAAATAAAACAATTATACATACTCCTTTAACGTGTCGCGTTTGATCTTTGATATTTTCAATTGGAACGTTAGTGGCACCGATTTGTTGAGTGATACCACCAGCTTCTCCGTCTTGAACGTTCGTTCTTCTTAATTTATCTAAGATTTTAGTCTTGCCGGTATCGACGTGACCTAAGACGCATACGACGGCAGCTCTCATCAACGAAACTGATCTATTAGCTTCATTATCTTGCTCTCGTTTCTAAAATCAATTGCAGTTAAATATTGCACAATGTAACTTATACCAAAAATAAATTTTATTGTTTAGTATACCTTCATTCTGATGATGGCTTTTTCGCGAACTGCAATTTCAACCGGTTTATCCTCTCTTTCTTTTTCTTCCTCGCTGGATTCGCTCTCTTCGTCGCTTTCCGATTCGTCATCGTCACTCGGATTGCTGATTTTTTCCAATTGTGCACGAGTTTGTTTGAGTTGTTTTTTTTCTTCGTGCTCTTCTTGCCCGTCGTGATCTGATTCCGCATCCCAGGATTCCTTTATTGAATCTGCCTTAGCTTCGGCGGCGTCTTTCGATTCGACCTAAAATTCAGACGTGAATGAACAATGACTATAATAATGTAATAAATAATGGAAAGTAAAATGAACCTTTGCGTTGGCTGATTCGGCGTCCGTCTTTTTATTTTCTCCTTCTTGTGCGGCATTTTGTTGTTCTTCGGACGTTTGCTTTTTGAGTTTATTGGGACGTATTCTGGTGCCTAATCGAGGTTTCCTCTGAACCTCTTCAGCGTTACCCTCTCCGGTTTGCTCGCGTAAAGATTCAATCATGGCGAGAGCTCTAGCTTTGTCCGCCTTTTGTTTTGGTGTCATGAATTTTCCTTCGGCTTTCAACCTATCCTTGCGTTCTTTTTCTTTTTTCCTTTTACGGTCTTTCTTCTCTTTTTCTAATCTCAATAGTTCCAATCTCTGTGTTTCTTGCTCGTCCTCCAGTTTTATTCTTTCTTCCTCTTCACGTTGATGCCTTTCTTCTTCTTCTTTAATTTTTTTCAAAGCTTCCTGCATTGCAGCAATAGCTTTTTTCGCTGGGCCTTTTTTCACAGGTTTTTCTTCGACAACGGGTACCTTTTCAGCTTTCTTTTTTTCTTTTTTCTTGTCGCCTTCAGGTGCATCTACATGAGTGGCATCTTGCGTTTCTGCATTGGTGGCAACTTGAGTTTCTGCAGTAGTGGCATCTTGAGTTTTTACATTAGTGGCATCTTGAGATTCTGCATTGGCGATATCTTGTGTTTCTGCATTGGCGGTATCTTGAATTTTTGCACTTTCCTCAACGGGAGCATCGGTTTTTTCAGAATCCTTTCGTTCCGGAGCGGTTTTTTCAGAATCCTTTCGTTCCGTAGCGGTCTTTTCAGAATCCTTCCGCTCCGTAACGGATTTTTCAGAATCCTTTCGTTCCGTAGCGGACTTTTCAGAATCCTTCCGCTCCGTAGCGGTGTCCTTGCCAACGACAGCTTCTAATTTTTTGGCAGCCTGCTGTTTGAGTTTCTTTTCTTTCTTTTTTTGGGCGGCAGTTTTTGCCGATGCTTCTTCAACTTCGGCATCTTTAGATTTACCATCATCTTCAACGGCAGTTTCATCTTTTACTTCGCTAGCATCAATTTTTTTAGCGCCCTTTTCACTTCTAGTTATAGCTTTGCTTTCTTCTAAATTTAATTGAGCTAATACCTTATCGATGTCATTGTCACTATCGTCTTTCTTTTTCTTTAAATTTTTACCTTTCTTACCGGCTTGTTCTTTTGGCACTTCCTTTTGGGTTTGTTTTTTTGGCACTACCTTTTTCGGTGCCTCTTCCTCTGAAGACGACTCATTGTCATCGTCGGAGCTCGAACGACATTCGTCCGAATCTTCGAGTTGTAAGAGTGCAAAGCCACCTTTTTTCGGTTGGGGTTTAGATTTACCTTTACCACGCCTATCGTCATCAGAGTCACTGTCCGAGTTTGAATCATCTGAAAATAACAATATAAATTTATAGTAATTAAAAAAAAAAAATTGATTTACTAACATAAGGCATACTAACCATCACTAGAAACAGCCTTCTTCTTAACATTTTTCTTTTTTGAATTATCTACTTTTTTAACGTTTTCACTCGCTTTTTTGTCATCGCTGGCATTCTTTTTCTTTTTCCCACTCTTGTTGGTTTGAATATCTTCTTCACTTAAAATTGTTTCATTTTTTGCTCTGAAAAACAAAATAATAACGAAATTATTACTGGATTCATGGGAGTTTTCAGGGGAGAAATTCAGCTCAGTTTTTGATTCAACACTGTATTTGGGATTCTGGTTTTAATTTTGAAATTTTAAAACCACAATTTTGATTCGGTAAATTCCCTTAAAGCTAGACTTGCCATTAGTCCCGGTTTGTCATTTTGTAAATGCGTATACCTGGCCACATGTTCCATAGGTCCAGGTTTGTAATTTTGACCCAGTCATTGTTTTACTATATTCGCTAAATTTCACAAATGCTATGTACATATATATATTCTGTTTCAGAAAAAAATCTAGTCCAGTATATATATGTACATATACATATGCATAGTCGTAATACTAGGGGTAAGAATATGTTAATAGCATTAAGTAGATCTAGGAGAAGTATCTTGTACAATGGCCTGCCTGAAGATCTTAGAAATATAAACAAAATTGATAGATTCCTGGCGGCCTTAAAACAGCACCTCTGTGTAAGTGCTAATGGATGATTAAGTTTATTTTGTAATTTTAGCTGTATGTTACTGTTTGATTGTAATTAGCTTCTTAAGCTATCTTTCCCACTGAATCCGAATATAATAGTGAAATTTGTTGGTTAACTCTCGTTTATGAGATATGAGCGTTTAAAAAAATAGACATTTTTTGGACCTTTGTAACTCAAAATGAGTATTGGAAGCAATAGTCGAATGTTTTTGCTATTAAATGTGATATTTATAAGTTTTAAATTTTATATTTTTTGGGTCTCCGCTCCGGTAACTCAAAAACGTGATTTTTTTGTTACACAGTGTAATTCAATAAAATCTTGTCTTAAATTTTATTTGACTTGAAAAAGATGAATAAGTCACTACGAAGTTCAAAAAGTCTCAATAGTGCTTCTAGTGCTTTCGCCGACGAAAATTTCCAGAAGAGATTCACTTTTATGTGCGATGGGAAAAAACCCAGGGCTGGCACAAATTGCATATTAATTTTGATAATTTTTCACAGAACACTTACACACTCTCCGCGGAACATAGTTTGAGAAACCCTGTACTAACATAACACACTTTTAATAATACATTTGGTAATCACATCAATTTGACCGCTGTTCAATAGTGATTCTTTCACACAGAGTCAAGGTCAAGTCTTATTATTACTTAGGCTAAGTCAGATTTGGTCACATTCTCAGTTAGGTTAGGTTTTATCATTTCGGTTATACTATACTGCCGTCCTAAGCCCACTTAACGTAACTGACAAAACAACAATATCGAGATAAATGGACTTGAAAGTTTTATTCTAAATTTGTGTTTTTCTTCATATATTACTGATTTATTTAAAAAAAATTTTTAGTGCATGAGGTTATTTTCTATTGTATTTTGATAATTCTAAGGAAAAATTAAAAAAAAAAGAATACTTTAGTAGTTACGTCACTTCATTATTCATTATTAATGTATATATATGACTATTCCAAACTTCAACCACTCTATTTGAAAAGAATGAATCTCTAACAATCTTATTTGATTTGTCTTTTCAGAGTCTAAGAGTATGACCTCTTAGATGAGAGTTCTCATTGAACATAATGAGGTTGGTCATTTCACGTGAATAATGATTATTTATTATTTTGAATACTTCAATTAAATCACCTCTTAATCTCCTCGCCTCCAATGTGGAGAGATTCAGTCTTTTCAATCTTTCGTGATAAGGTAGTGACCGAAGTAAATATTGGATAAGTTATTTTCGCTAGGTATTTGGTGATACTATTTCTCTGCGCATGCAGATACGTTAGATTTAATAGCTTAAAAAAGTCACTTTTGGATGAAGATACATTAATTTTGATATGAAAAATCGCAAGAATACACTCCCATAACCCCCAAAACACATTTAACTCATTTTCGTAATTTTTGTCAGTTACGTTAAGTGGGCTTGGAACGGTAGTATATTACAATGTAAACAACATCAAACGGACAATACAACCAACATCCGACAAAACAAATCAAAACTACCCCTCCTGAAATAAAAAAAACATCACAAAAATCATCTACGAAGAAAATCGACACGAAGCAGGGCAGCCAACTTAAAGGAAACATTTCCGACAACAAGCCAAGTGCCAAACGTCAAACGGACATAACCTTAAACCAAACACACTCACTTGATCTTAGTTTTGGGCTTGGTCTGTGCTACGGGCTGTTCCGGTGCCGTGGCTTCGGCTTCAGCATCACTAGACCTGAAAACAAACACTAAACGTCACCAAACGATTCGCCGACTCGATATTTTGAAGATGACGTGAACCAGATTATATCAACACTTACTGACTGTCTTCACGCGCATTACGTCGACCTTTCTTCGCTTTGCCCATTTTGATGATCTGGACTGATTGTAATTGATGATTGCGAAGTCTGGAGTGTGTTTTGGAGGTGTGTGCGATTAATCAACTATTGCGAATCGACAACACTGTTGGCTGTACCATATGGCTCCGGCCCCGTCGCTCAATAACGCGCCGTGCAATCTTTTTGACGTTTCTAGTCGACGACACTTTGGAAAAATGTACGTTTTTGAGTTGTAATTCGACGATTGTTTTTCACTCGTGCGGTGTTTATGCGGTGTGCGAATTTTTTGCGTTTGATTTACGCGTGTAATTGGAATGGGAAATGTTGTTGTTTTCGTCGGTGTGAACTCATTTGTGTATAGTTGCTTAAGACCGCTGTCTTAAGCGAACCTTACAGTGTCAATAATACTGTCATTACTCCATTAATTCTTTTCAGTTTATTTATTCAATTAATGGATTGAATCTGCAGGTTGTTTCTAAAATAAAGGATCTGGGTGTAGTGTTTGATGAGTGCCTCACTTTTAATGAGCATATTAATTGTATCTCTGGAGAGGGGAATAGATTATTGGGTTTCATTTTTAGAGTTACTAAATGTTTTAGAAATATTAATACCTTAAAATTATTATTCTGTTCACTTGTCAGAAGTGAGTTAGAGTATAACTCTATTGTTTGGTCTCCTTCTTATTTTATTCATTCATATTCTCTAGAAAGAGTTCAAAATAAATTCTTAAGATTCATTATGTATAAATTCATGTATCTTATTAATAATAACTGTTATGACTCTCTTTTACTTAGTTTGAAAATGCACAAATTATCTGATAGAAGAGTTGTGAATGACTTGGTCTTCTTTTATAAAATTGTAAATTCTCTAATTGATTGTCCTGCTCTTGTTGAGTCTATTTTACGTTTAAAGGTTCCTGCACGTTTTACACGATCTCAATTATTGTTTGTTGATGAAGGTAATTCATGCACCAACTATTATGTACAATCTTCTATTCCTAGGTTGATTC
This sequence comes from Parapsyche elsis, assembly GCA_022651745.1. Lineage (NCBI taxonomy): Eukaryota > Metazoa > Arthropoda > Insecta > Trichoptera > Hydropsychidae > Parapsyche > Parapsyche elsis. Next base: position 610,447 of record JAGVSN010000017.1, read on the forward strand.
GGACCGGCAATGAGTATGGGAATCTTTTGGATTATTTCTGCATGAGTATTCATTTGGTAAAGCTGCTTTCTTTAAGAAGTTTCTCTTCTCAGTTCAATTAAATTTTACTGTTCTTATAGTCATTTTTAATATTTTTGTTTCTATTTATACATAGGTACATTACTCTTGTATTCTTATCTTTTTTGTTTATATTATTTCTTGTAAAAGCCTTTTTAGGCGTCAAATAAATAAATAAATAAAAATACATACATACATTTATGTATGTAGATAATTTCCGGCGTTAAGTTGCAGTACATATGTACATATGTATGTATTGGAAAGTTCAAGTTTGCGCAATGTCTAACATATACATATCACGTGACGAGGTGAAACACTCACTACCTAATACCTATGTATGTACTATAGTGAAAATGGCGTGATCAAATCGCGAAACCTAGAGTTTGCAAACCTCGTTCGGCAAACTCGAGCTACTCGTGTACAAATTGAATAATGATTTTGCACGAGTTGCATCTGGGGTATGTGCGGCAAGCACGCTCCGAATTGCAACCCCGTTCAACAATCGCTAGAAACGATACTTTACCGTTGCAATTTAAAAAAAATCAAATTACTCAAATATTACTACAACCCCTGCCTATAATTTTCAAAAAACGAATTTTAGATATCGTGTTTAAACATTGAGATATCGTGTGTACAGACTGACATTCTGACAATGACACCTTGTTTATAAGAGCTCCAACTGCTACAATAATAATAATTATATTATTATATACATAATATAATAGCCCTATTCCGTCTGTCTGTGTGTCTGTGCGTCTGTCTGCTGATAACGCTCACTCAGGTAAATAATTAAAAGACACGAACCGTCCGTGCGCGATTGGGATTTGAACCCGAGATCAATGTTCGGGACAGTGAGCGCTTACGCTATGATCCAAACGGAGGTGATGATGAGCCTGCTGCAATTTTACAATATAAATTATCAAAAGGCTCGCGACTTTGCTAAATTGTTACGTTGTTGTATTATAACGCGCCATATATGTATGTACATATGCAACAACTATAAAAACTATTAAATACACATACACAAACATCCGTTGATATTCAACGGGCTTACACTAGTAATAACATATTTACCTACTTAATTTTTGCATATTATCATAATACATAACCATAAAAAAACCATAAAACCATAACTAGCGTAAAAAGTGTCAAAATTAAACAACAATTATTCAAACCAAAGAGACTTTTAATAAATAATAAATCTACTTTTCAGACAATTCATTTTTGGTTTAATTCACTTTAATATAATCTCAAACTATTGAATTCGAATTTAATTTTGAGATTTTCTTGATGCTCGTTAGTTCGAAACGTCATTGAATCAAAAATGCATGAAAAAATTCAACCGATCCCTGCAAATCATCGATTAAAGATACTAATGCTGCGTACACACCGACGAATCGAACAGCGAACGACAAAGTGCGAAGGCGAATTTTTATTCAATAGCAACCTTTCGTCGTTCGCTGTTCGGTTCGTCGGTGTGTACGCAGCATAAGACGTTATGGTTTCAAAATAGAAAATTTGGCTATGATAAACCAATAGCACAATTAAAATGTCTTATTTTGTAGTATAAAAACTGTAAGCGCACTAAAATAAACAATCTATCAATACGGCATCATTAAAAATGACCTGAAAAAAGTTAAAATTTTGATACATCATTTATATTTAAAAAATGGTCAAATATTAGTTTTAATTTACAATATTACTAAATGTAATAGTTTAAAGTATAATTATTAATTTAAATTTTGTATTTTTATGCACCGGTTGTACAAGTTGTAAGTAAAACAAGTAGAGTGATGATTTTGGCCCACTTTGTACGTAGTATCCGATGCGTGTCAACACGCACGCCGCGTGTTAACGCGCGCAACTAAACTTTACTTAACCCTTTCGCGTTCCCTCGACAATTTTGCACTATTCATTATTCAAAACGTTCGGCTCGGTTTTAAATATTAACACGCGCAATTTTACAATAACCGACTAATTTCAAAAACATAAACACGTCACGCTCGCGCTGTTTGCACCGTTCTAGCGTGTAACTGTGTCAATAATTAAACACACACACACATATTAAATTATGCTTTAACTGAGCACAAAACGAACGTATGTCGAATCAACAACGCATTAATTTGTTTATGTTTATAAAATAGTAATAATATAATATTTATACAGAAAACAAATATCAAAGCGCGTATCAATAAGAGTGTATCAATTACACGTGTACAGTTAAATAGGCGCGTGTTTAATTGATCGGATTGATTGATTCGAATTTTACCTGTGATTTTTGTTATCAATTATACACGCGGAATTTCAGTTTGTTTTTGTAAATGTGTACACAAGTATGTTTATTTTCCAATGTGTATCCATTATCATCATCATCATTAATTTCAGCCGTTCGCCATCCACTGCTGGATGAGTGCCTCTCCACAATCCTGCATCCACTTGACTCTACATATTCTTCTCAATTCATCAGCCCATCGTCCACTCGGTCTACCTTGCTTTCTTTCACATCCTGTCGGATACCATTCCAGTATTTCTCGCGTATATTTGCCATCCATTCAACTTTTTCACACGTTCTACTATATCTGCCACTTTGGTCATAATTCTTACCTATGTATTATTCTTGTTATAACCGAGCATACATCTTTCCATGCTTCTTTGTGTGCACTGGATCTTATGTAACATTCTCGAATTTAGCAATTCAAATGCATATATCATCATTTTCAGTCGTTCACCATCCACTGCTGGACGAAGATCTCTTCATTCCTGTCTGTCTTGGGCAATCTGCATCCACTTGACTCCACATATTCTTCTCAATTCATCAGCCCATCGTCCACTCGGTCTACCTTGCTTTCTTTCACATCCTCTCGGATACCATTTCAGCATTTCTCGCGTATATTTGCCATCCATTCAACTTTTTCACACGTTCTGCTATATCTGCAACTTTGGTCATAATTCTTACCTATGTATTATTCTTGTTATAACCGAGCATACATCTTTCCATGCTTCTTTGTGTGCACTGGATCTTATGTAACATTCTTGAATTTAGCAATTCAAATGCATATATCATCATTTTTAGTCGTTCACCATCCACTGCTGGACGAAGACATCTCCATTCCGGTCTGTCTTGGGCAATCTGCATCCACTTGACTCCACACATTCTACTCAATTCATCAGCCCATCGTCCACTCGGTCTACCTTGCTTTCTTTCACATCCTCTCGGATACCATTTCAGCATTTCTCGCGTCCATCTGCCATCCAATCAACTTTTTCACACGTTCTGCTATGTAGTATATCTTCCACTTTGGTCATACTTCTTACCTATGTATTCCTCTTGCGATCTCTTCTTGTTATAACCGAGCATACATCTTTCGATGCTTCTTTGTGTGCACTGGATCTTACGTAACATTCTTGAATTTAGCAATTCAAATGGAATGGACTGGTTTGATATATTTAAAAAACGTGAAAACTTCCATAATGTGAAGATTTGTGGAGAGACAGCAAGACATTGCTTTTAAAATTTTATTGATTCTTGAAAATGCTCCAGGCTACCCTCCACACTTACATAGGAGAGTCCCATCTAAACATAAAAGTAGTTTATTTACCTCTTAATACCACAAGCATACTACAGCCGATGGATCAAGGGGGTATTGCTAACTTCAAAGTGTATTATTTAAGAATCGCTTTTGCCCAAGCAATTGCGGGAACAGAGAGAGAATTTTGGAAAAATTATAATATTCTTCATGCAATAAAGAATATCTCAGAAGGATGGTTCAAAATAACGACGACATGTATGAACGGCATATGGAACAAACTCTTAAAAAGGTTTAATAACAATATGAACTTTAATATAGAAGAGGTGACTAATATTATTGTACAATTTTCTCAAAAACTCAATCTGGAAGTTGACAATGAATATGTAACTCAACTTTTGGAAAATGATGTGGAGGAACTCACAAACCAAGACTTGATTGAGATTGAGGAACAACGAGTTGGAGAAAATGATGTAATGGAACTAGAATAACTCAATGAACATGAAGAACCACCTAAAAAATTAGCGCTGAAAGAAACGGCTGCAGCTTTTTGCCAATTAATGAGGTAATTAAAAAATTTGAAAATATGGACCTAGACATTGATAGATTTTCGAAGGTACAACATAACATTCACCAAGCACTTGCCTGTTATAATGAAATTTATAACGAAAAGAAACAACAAACTGTCCAAACAAAATTAGACATGTTTAAGAAAAAAATTATCACTGCACTCGCTGATAAATATCAACAATCAGTAATGTACGAATATATCAGTAGTATGTACAGATGGTGACGATAATCCAGAATAATGCTTATAATTACATTATTTATGTATGTAATTATTTACTTATATGTTTGTTAACAATTAACAATCAAAAATAAAAGCTACATAACTATAAATGTCTATTATTTTTTATTATACATATATAAGCCGCCTTGAGGAGAGCACCTCCACCGCCTTTCTCCTTAAGACCCTTACATGAGGCCACCACCCCCTCAACGAATATAGTCTAATGACCTTTCCGTTGGGAACAGACGGTTGTTCAGCAAGGCCGGAATAACCGCGCATCACTGCTAAAATAAATAGAAGAAAACGCAAAAAAAAAAAAAAAAGTTAAATTTTTATGAAATTGAAATGGGAACAGTTCAGTTTACGTCGGTGCGCTAAAGTCCCGCGCTTTAATGTCTAATGCCATAATATGACACATTAATCATAAAATACACATAAATAAAATACACAAAATGCACATGTCAATTTGCCATAAATCATTATAATTGTCAAATTTCGCTAACGCTAACATGGTAAAATATGTATATAAAGGTATCTTCGCATTAATATTCAATCATTTTAGTTTGAAAAGTACTCGACTAAAGAACAGTGGCAAAATTTGGATTGCACTTCAGCGGTGACGGACAAAACGACGATCGAGTCAAGTGCTTCAAGTGCCACCAAATAATTGGAGCTTGGACCAGAGAAGACATTCCAAACACAAGACACAGACAATTAAATCGAAATTGCTTATTCATGGAGGAAAACGAGGGCAATGCATATGACCAGTATTACGAGCCTCACTACCCTATTTATGATACGTATGCAGATCGTTTGAACAGTTTCGTGGATTGGCCTAGGAGTTTGCCCGTTAAACCGGAACAGTTGGCCGAAGCTGGATTTTTCTACTTTGGTAGAGGTGACATAACGAGTTGTTACTTCTGTGGAATGATTCTCCACCACTGGATGATAGGAGATGATCCTTGGAAGAAGCATGTCGAATGGTTCGATAACTGTCACTTTTTGCGTACTTCCAAAGGCATGGATTATATAACGCTGGTCAAATTGGAAAAGGAACAACAAACTGATGACGCATTGGCAATTTCAACTTCAAATGATTCGACACCAGTCGCAAAATTTTCCATTATCAGTGATAACATAATGAATGAATCGCAAATGTGTAAGATATGCTTTACAGAAAAGTGGGATGTGGTGTTTGTGCCTTGTGGACACGTGGTGGCTTGTGCAAAGTGTGGATTTTCAGTCAACAATTGTCCTATCTGTCGAAAGCATATCAAACTTACTATGCGTCTATACTTTTCGTAGAGAATTTTTTGTTATGTTATTTATCTATTCAAAAGAATTTAGATATAAAAAAACATATATCTGAATATCTATATCTATATATATAAAAATGAATGTCTGTCTGTCTGTTTGTCTCTTATAGGCTCCTAAACCACTCAACCGATCGCGATGAAACTTTCAGGACTTATTGGGATTATGCCGGGGATGGTTCCTGTGAAAAAAAAATTGGGAAAAAACGGGAACGGGCCTGCTCACGTGTCAGATAACGTACTAGGAACGGGAACGGGAACGGGATCGGGAATAGGCCTGCTCACGCGTCAGATAACGTACTAGGAACGGGAACAAGAACGGGATCGGGACCGGGATCTGGAACGGGAACGGGAACGGGCCTGCTCACGCGTCAGATAACGTACTAGGAACGGGAAATGGAACGGGATCGGGCATTGCAACGCATGCCGGGTCAGCTAGTTTACATATACATACATATTTAAAGTTTTACAAAAAAAATATTCATTTTATTTCATTCCTGCTTAAATTAATCACGACAAATATGTATGTTTGTAAAATTCTCGGTAATAATCCTTTTGGTTAATATTCTCCAAACAGAAAATTTTCGAGAATATTCATTTTAGAGCATCTGGGATTTTTTAATTTATCTTTATCTTTATCGGACCGTGAGAGGTGAACGCATATTTTTCAATAAACGCACTCAACTCGCCGGTATCATATAACTGTCACAAAAAAGTTAGCATGTAAAGTTAGAGAAGAAGAACTTTGCCGCATTTCCACAGCTTAACACATATATTGATGAAAATGAGCTTGACGTCGATGACGATATCTTTGAGGTGATGAAACAGCATGTATCAATTCTTAAATTAAATTTAAATTAAATTTAATTGGACGGACGCGAGAAGTACTGGAATGGTATCCGAGAGGATGTAAAAGAAAGCAAGGCAGACCGAGTGGACGATTGGCTGATAAATTAAGAAGAATGTGTGGAGTCAAGTGGATGCAGATTGCTCAAGACATACAGTAATGAAAGAGGATTGGAGAGGCCTTCATCTAGCTGTGGATGGTGTACGGCCGATAATGATAATGATGGTGACATAATCAAAAATAAAATGCTTAAATAAACTTATCAATCGAGTTTAATTTAACGCCAGAATCATGAGCTAAGTCAGCGGTCGGGAACTGGCGGTTCCGGAGCCCCATGTGGCTCTTTGTATGAAATCATACGGCTCTCGCTGTCATCCAACATTTTGCGTGAAACATAAAAAGTGTTGACACACAATTTACACAAAATCAAAATGAATCGTATTTCCATAACTCGATGGCCATAAAAAGCTTCAAGATCATTTTTCAGATTAAACTTTATAATACCTATATTAGTAATAAAGTGTCGAACGTTAAGAAATGTCATGAACTTATTCATTAATGATTAATCAGAAACATTAAATTAAATTTTGAATATATGTATGTATAATTAAAAATAATATACTGCGGCTCCCAAACGTTCAAATTTTACAAGGATTTCACTGATTTAGCTCGAAAAAATTTCCCGACCGCTGAACTAAGTGAACAAACAATTCAAACATTCGATTCGTCACAAGAAATACACTACATATAGAATAAAATTAATAAAGATATAATATTTATTCAATTTTTTAAATGAAAAGTATGTTATAATAATAATACAATTTCTTAAACTGTATACAATTTTGACAAAATTAAAATTTGAAGTTAATTAAATAGATAGCTAAATATCTTAATTTTACGTTTTTTAATATAAATAAGCTTTAAAAGAGACGACAAAATTAAAAATCTTCAAAAATTGACTCAAATTGGCACTCGGACGATCGATTCAGCGTTATTTCATCATATTCATCAAAATATTTCGTATCACCAGCCCCTTTCAACTGGGGCACGTACGGTGGAGGAACTTTACACTCCAGCATTGCTCTCCAATTTGTACATTCGAACCAAAGGTGATTCTTCAGATCCTTGGGTCCATTCCACAAACAACCAAGCCGCTTGGTGATATCAACTTGGATGACATTTTTCAAGAAATTCACCAGGTGGCTACTGAAACGACCCAGACATCTGAATTTTCCTTTGGTGATTTTTTCGTAGATTTTCATATGACTGTTGGCGTAGAACGGTGGGTGACCTGCGTTCATCTCATAGACCAAAATTCCAAAAGACCACCAATCGGCCGAAGTGCCGTACCCTTGCATTTTGAGCAGTTCTGGAGCTATGTAGAAAGGAGTGCCGCACAAAGTCCAAGTGCGCAGTTTTGTCATGCGTTTGCAGAATCCGAAATCGGTTATTTTTATATATCCACTTCCGTCCATCATTATGTTCTCGGGTTTCAAATCTCTGTAGATCAAGTCGCAATTGTGCAGGTACTCTAAACCCAGGATGATTTGAGCCGCATAAAACCTAGATCTCGCCTCGTCGAAATGCTCATTTTCAACCAAATGCGTAAACATGTCTCCTCCGGTGGCGAAAGGCATTACAAAGTACAAACAGTCGTTGTCTTTGAAAGAGCACTCCATGTGTACAACGAAAGGGAATCGTATAGCTTCCAAGACTTTCTTTTCGCTCATAGAATGTTCTACTTGTCCGGTCTCAACTACTCTGATTTTTTGTACTTCTTTCATGGCAAAGTGTACTCCAGTGAGTTGATTTTTAACGAGGTAGACTCGGCCGAAACCACCTTCGCCTAGTGTTTTGATTTTTATAAAGTTTTCGAACTTGAGTTTGGTTTTTGGCTTATGGCCGAAGCGTTCATTAAATTCATTCTTCAGTTTTTGGAAGTGTACTGTAAGTGATTGATCTTCCATGTCTTGATTCATGATGTCGGATGAGATACGCCAGTGGGTCAAAACATGGAATCAATAAATTCATTTGTTCCCGGTTTGAATAAAAAAGGTTTAACGTACTCAAACACAGGCATACATATTTATGATGAAAGGAATGGAAAGAAATTTCAGTTTGAGTGTGTACAAAAAGACAAATGTGCATATTTTTAGATTAAGCTAGGTTCTTAGCCTGTTGTTTTCCTCCCTTGGGGATGAATGAGGAATGAGGAATGAGGTGTCTCCCTACTCCATGGATGATGCTGATATGCAGACGGTTTCTTCGATGTGCAGAGCTAAGCTCTGTTGAAACAAGAATTTATTCTCAAATCAAAACCTTGATAAATTTTGGTGCTATCAAACAGTTAAGCACTGTCTTATTTCCATCTGCTTACGACCTATCTTTCGGAAATTTGGATTTTCAAAATTAGTCAGTATCAAGACCAGGGGTTCATAACCAATGGCATTTTCTTCTCTGAGGGAGGAATGAAAGATTATATATGTATATATATTATCTTACCCAGACCCATTCGGGTGTGAAGCATAATATGAAATCACAGTGTGCACGCAAACAAACAATTTTCGACGCATACTGAAACACGATAAACCGTCACTTCTACATAGTACATATACCGATTTTGATTTTGATGATTTTTTAAAACTAGATATTGCCCTAATAAAATTGTAATATTATATATACCTATAATATTACAATTTTATGAAGACACCAAATATTTAAAAGGCCGAATAAAATAAAAAACGAAATCTCGTTCAAGAGTAAACTGTCACTTCCGGTTGGCGGATGTTGACCAAAATCATAATATCTCTTACACCTTACGTGAAAATAATAGTTATAGATATTACAAATCAGTCAAAATCTCGAGGTCGAATTTTTGCACTATCACAATATTTTATCCGATAAGGATAAAGTAAAAATTGGGGAAACTTTTAAAATTAGATTTCATTCATCATCATCATTTTCAGACGTTCACCATCCACTGCTGGATGAAGGTCTCTCCAATCCTCTTCCATTCCTGTCTGTCTTGAGCAATCTGCATCAACTCCACACATTCTTTTCAATTCATCAGCCCATTGCCACTTCAACTTTCTCACACGCTCCACTATATCTGCCACCTTGGTCATGCTTCTTACCCATGTATTCCTCTTACAATCTCATCTCGTTATACTGAGCATACATCTTTCACGTTACAAGTTCTTAAATTTAGCATCCTCGTTTCACAAACATACGTCATAACTGGCAGCACGCATTAGATTTCATTAAATAGTTATAATTTTGATAGATCCTTCCTTTTTTTTGGGAATTTTACGGTTCTTTTAACTACAAATTAGTAATATTAAGTGAGGAGAAAAAGTATAAATTGAGTAAAGTAGAATTTTTAGCCGAAGAAAAGAGAAGTTAAGGATTTACTAAAAAATAAATAAAATATCAATGAAAGCATTGATAGAATTATTTTTAATGCAGTCATCTTTATTTATAAGATTTATTGCGGTACTCTTCTTGAAGCATTGTTAATTTTATAATGTAATGAAATTTTCAAAGTTTATTGTTAAGGTCTAGATTTAACTTGTTTATACCATGAAATAGTTTAAAAAAAAAAGAACTATTGGCGTGTGTTTGACAGCTTAACCTAAAAAGTTTCGTAGTTTGGCCGGCTTTCATACAAAATCATGATACGATGATCAAAAGCTTATCAAGACTGACCGTAACTCAAAGTTCGAGAAATAATATTCTATTGAATGTGAATCGACGAAAATCTCACATATTGTGTCAAAATGATGTGCATCTATTTCCAAACACAGCCTCCGGGAATCACATAGTGAAGAGAACCAAAAAGTATGACAAATCTCCACCAGCCTCCACGTTTTTCGTTCCTGTTACAGTCAAAAACAATCCGGACGATATAAATGTAGGAGTCGAGTTGACCGGAAAATTAAGAAAGCAAGATCTCCTACGAATCCTTGGCGATTTTTATCAAAAGCCACAAGTCAAATTATTATCCACTGAGAATGGATTGGACGATCAACTTTTGCATCAGGCCTTTTTGTCGTTTCGAAAGCATTGTCTAGAGGAGGATTTGTCATCGGATTTACACGTTATCATTAGTGATATATTACAAGGTATTTGTTCTATTGAATGTATATAAATGTTTGGTTACTTATTGTTCATGTATTTCATATTGTTTGTTTTAGGTGCCGGTCACGTAGACGATTTGTTTCCGTATTTTATGAGACATGCGAAATTAGTGTTTCCGCATCTCGATTGTCTCGACGATCTTAAGAAGATTTCCGATTTAAGAACTCCGGCTAATTGGTATGATGTATTTGTGCACATTGTCGCTTTGTATAGAAATTTCATAGTTGAAACTAAAGTTTTACTAACTTTTTAAACCTGGAAAAGAAATTCTGCTGAATCTTTCAGTGAAAGTTTGGTAAACAACATCCAAACTCACATTTTATAGATAGTAAATATGCTGATAATTAATCGTCAATATACTTATATAGTGTAAGATATCTTATATTAAAGGAATATAACTGATTTTGAAATCTCTTCGAGATTGTGCTGAATCTTTTAGTGAATGTTGTAGAACATCATCCAAACTCACATTTTATAAAAGGTGCTGATAATCGTCAATATATAGTATAAGATATCTTACATTAAATTAATAGAATAAATTTTAAAATCTTTTCGAGAGTGTGCTGAATCTCTCAGTGAAAATTTGGAGAAAATCAAAAAAATTTGTAGTACAAACTATTAACGACTAACCATTGTACTTTTTAATAATATTAATAAAAATTAAATAAATATTCTTTTTACTAATTAAGGTATCCTGAAGCGCGAGCTACGAATAGACGAGTAATATTCCACGCTGGTCCGACGAATTCCGGTAAAACTTACCATGCCTTGGAAAAATATTTAGCATCAAAATCTGGAGTATACTGTGGTCCATTGAAACTATTAGCTACTGAAATTTATCACAAATCAAATAAAAAGGTTAGTGTCCTGACAATAATCACGTTTTACTCATTTGAATCTATGCGTACACTATCATTAGTTTTATCGATTTAACTTAGGGCACACCTTGCGACCTTGTAACAGGTGAGGAAAGACGATACTCCAGTGACTATGAAAGTTCTGAAAAGTCATCAGAAAGTGAGGGTAATCCCATTGAAGCAAATCATGTTTCTTGCACTGTCGAGATGACTTCGTTGAGTACACCTTGTGAGTAATTAAATCACCCATGTACAAAATCGATTCGTATAGTCTAGTTAGAAGAAACAGATACTCAAACTCAAACTGCATACTCTCTTAATGTACATATAAACATGTACTATATTGTCTATTTGCAGATGAAGTGGCTATTATTGATGAAGTTCAACTTATCGCTGATAAGAGTAGAGGTTGGGCTTGGACGAGAGCCGTTTTGGGTGTTCAAGCTGTAGAATTGCATCTATGCGGCGAAGCCGGTGCTATTCCGTTGATTCAAGATATTTGTAATACTACAGGAGAAGAATTGGAGGTATAATGTTAAGCCGTGTTGTAATGAATTATTGGTATTTTTTGGTCTATTTACTTAACACTCGTTTCAGGTTAAGCATTATAAACGTTTGACGGCTTTGAACGTCGAAGAAAAGGCATTAGGCTCGTTGGATAACATACAGCCTGGTGATTGTATCGTTTGCTTTAATAAAAATGATATTTATTCGGTGTCACGATCTCTTGAAAATAGGTTAGTTTGGATCCCAAGTTTTGTTACATGTACCGTTTTTTTTTTTTTTTGAGAGGAATAGCTTTTTATCGCATAATTTTTGTCAGTTGTCTAGATTTACAAGACAATGTAATTAGATTTTTATGTAAAACGTGTATTAATTTTAAGCCATTCGAAAGCACCTTTCAATGGAAAATGAGCCAATTTTATTAAAATTTTCGATTTTAGGATATTGAAACAAACAAATTGAAATGGTAAATTTTGTAACCGTTACAGTCCTTATTTTGAATTTTCTATAGAAATTGCATTTTATTATAAATACCCAGCAAGGGTATGCATTCCTGACTGGCTGGCTGGCTCCTTGGGAAGCCACGGAACGCTCGCATATATCAACTAACTACTACATTGTTAAATTTTGAACTACTAAATACACTATACATAGGTATGTTACAGTTAAAGTGTTAAATCTCGTCAATGTATACATTAACTAGAAGTTCTAGTTAAAGCTCACAACATTACATTCCACATTTACTAGACAATGTATGAATTAACTAGTGTGTAAACTCACAGACAAGCGCTAGTAAAACGTCATTCATTTTATGGAATACTTACTTATTTTGACAAACTAAGTAAGCTTATTGAGAAAACTATTTATTGCAGCACGGCATACTTGAGTGGCATTTCGAATTGTACAAAAGTTTGCTCGTCACGCACGAACATCTATTGTTATTGATATTGATCTGTTTAGAAGATTTAACTACGTCTGTATGCATTGACTAGCAAATATGTCTATTCATTCTCCCGTCTATACTGTGACTGGCTAAGCTAGACAATGTATACATTAACTAGTGAATGTATACATAAACTAAATATACACTTAAACTGTAACATATACATAAATGATGACCACCTGATGACACTGTCAACGGGTATTTAAATAAAAATTTGAGTAACTTTGTTCTACTTTCAAACAAAACTCATATATGTATGTACAAACCTATTCAATTAATTTTTCATTGATTTTTTTCCCATTTGTTAAAATTTTTAGAGGTACGGAAGTTGCCGTTATATATGGAAGTTTACCACCCGGGACGAAATTGGCTCAGGCTAATAAGTTTAACGATCCAGAAAATTCCTGTAAAGTAATGGTAGCCACTGATGCAATCGGCTTAGGTATTAATTTGTAAGTTACCTAAATTTGCACCAAATACTTTTATATTGTATGTTCAAACACTGAAAATTGTAGCTAACGAATTTTAACCACAACATTTCAGGAGTATACGACGTATCATATTTTACTCGCTCATAAAACCAATGCTGAACGAGAAAGGAGAGAAGGAAATCAATGTGATATCAATTTCTCAAGCCTTGCAAATCGCCGGTATATCTCATTATAACCGAAACCGTACGACCTATCGACTTTGTATAATGTAAATTTTCGTTTTAAACAGGCAGGGCCGGTCGATACGGAAGCGCTTGGGAAACGGGATACGTAACAACTTTCAAACCGGAAGATTTGGGCACTCTTCAAGTACTCCTTGCTCAGAATCCTGAAGTTGTCACTCAGGCCGGTCTGCATCCGACGGCAGAACAGATGGAATTGTACGCGTATCATCTGCCGCACGCTAATCTAAGTAGTTTAATGGTTAGTGCACACGATAATGCTTAATACTATCGTTTGTATGTTTGACTATGTTTACAGTTGTAAAAGTCCCGTGTAGCTAAATTTTTATTCACAGTCGGCACTACATTAGTACATTTTTGTATTGATTCTTAGGATATTTTTGTTCATCTGTGCACGGTGGACGATTCGCTGTACTTCATGTGCAATACTGAAGCTTTTAAGTTCCTCGCCGAGATGATCCAACATGTTCCATTGCCGCTGCGAGCTCGGTACGTGTTCTGTTGTTCGCCTATAAATCAAAAAGTACCATTCGTTTGCGCAATGTTTTTAAAGGTAAATCATTTTTACATGTAATGTATATGTTATTTTGTCATTTGAACATCTCTGCTTCAACTTACAAGCCCGTTTTCAATTATAGATGGTTCGTCAATACAGTAGAAATTACGCAATAACTTGGTCGTGGTTGAGTAATTGTATTAGTTGGCCTTTGCCTAATCCGAGGACTATCAACGATATGGTACACTTGGAAGCCGTGTTCGACGTTATGGACTTGTACTTATGGCTGAGGTAATTTAATACATTATTAGGCATTCAAAATACGTTTTTGTAGATATATTAGTGCACACGGAGAAACATGGAAAGATGTATGCTTGGTATAACAAGAAGAAATCGTAAGAGGAATACATGGGTAAGAAGTATGACCAAAGTGGCAGATATAGCAGAACGTGTGAAAAAGTTGAAGTGGTAATGGCTTGGACACATGGCGAGAAGAATGGATGGCAGATGGACGCGAAAAATACTGGAATGTAATTCGAGAGGATGTGAAAGAAAGCAAGGTAGACCGAGTGGTAGATGGGCTGATGAATTGAGAAGAATGTTTGGAGTCAAGTGGTTGCAGAATGCTCAATGGAAGAGGCCTTCATCCAGCAGTGGTTGGTGAACGGCTGAAAATGATGATGATGAAAATGGATGTGAAACGTGGATGCTAAATTCAAGAATGTTACGTAAGATCCAGTGCACACAGAGAAGCGTGGAAAGATGTATTCTCGGTATAACGAGAAAAGATTGTAAGAGGAATACATGGGTAAGAAGCATGACCCAAGTGGCAGATATAGCAGAACGTACTAAAAAGTGGCAATGGACTGGACACATAGCGAGAAGAATGGAATGGTATCCGAGAGGATATGAAAGAAAGCAAAGTAGACCGAGTGGAAGATGAGCTGATGAATTGAGAAATCAATGTATGGAGTCAAGTGGATGCAGATTGCTCAAGACAGACAGGAAAGGAAGAGGATTGGAGAAGCCTTCATCCAGCAGTGGATGGTGAACGGCTGAAAATGATGATGATGATGATTAGATAAGTACTGTATATATGTAATAGCGCAAGGGTCTGCCTAGCTGGGTAGCCGCGGAACGCTCGCATACACTCACAGCACGGGTAGCGCAAAGCGCTCGCATTCTTCAACTACCTATTTACATTTATGCATTCAAAATACGTTTTTGTAGATAGATAAGTACTACATATAATAGCGCAAGGGTCTTGCTAGCTGGGTAGCCGCGGAATGCTCGCATATACGCACAGCACGGGTAGCGCAAAGCGCTCTCATTCTTCAACTATCTATTACATTTATGCATTCAAAATACGTTTTTGTAGATAGATAAGTACTACATGTAATAGCGCAAGGGTCTGGCTGGCTTGGTAGCCGCGGAACGCTCGCATACGCTCACAACACGGGTAGCGCAAGGCAAGGTAGCGTAATTATAAATGCATTGTTTGTTACAGTTATCGGTTTCCAGATTTGTTTCCGGATGCTCACGTCGTTAGGCCGATGCAAGGAGAGTTGGATGCGATTATACAACAAGGAATATTCCAATTGACAAGGTATTATATTTTGTTTTTAGAAACGAGAGAGTATGGACCTATCTGTTTCTTCTAACCGCGTGTGTTAAAAAGAGCCTACTTTTTTGGATGCGCCAATAGAATCCTAGGGGCCTACGTATATCGAAAAGATGGACCAATGACGTTTTGCGTTACCTTTTCAACAAGGGACTTAGTACTCTCTCATCTCAGATGACAGAATTTAGTTATAATATTGCGATTGTCATTTTGGTGGCTGATTTTTGATTGTGATCAATTTTCAGACTGCTTCGTAACTCCGAATCGACTTACGGAAATCCTCAAGGAAACGAAAATGACGCTGAAGTGGATTCAAAACCATATAGCTCTAGCAGAGGTCCACGAAGGCACACAATGAAACAAGACGAAACCTTCAATGATATTTCGTCCCAGATGCGACTTTCCGATCGGCTGCTACAGCAAGGACTACTCACGCCACGCATGTTGAAGCAGTTGCGCGAAGAATTAGGAAAATCCGAATTAAAACAAGAAAGCTCCAGCTTCAGGAAAACGGCTCCGAACCGAAGAAATAAAAAATGAATACATAAAGGACTATCTGAAATTTGAATGTTCGCCTTGGTTATGATCGGTCGCCTCGTCTATGATCTAATTTTTATATACATATATGTAATGTTTTCTTATATACGTTGGTAGTTTTTTATTTAATATTGTAATATAATATTGACAAAAAAAAAATTTGTTTCAAACTTAAGCGAAACGATATTTTAAACAGAAAATATTTTATCCACTGGAAATATTTAGCGTAGACACGAACCAATTTAACTTCAAAATAATTAATGAATATTTTAAAAGCACTTTATTGAAAAATAAAAAAAAAACAATTTATACATACATAAGTACAACTTATCAATTTTACAAGTATTAGTACATATTAGGTATACATACATACAAACATGGCAAATTAACTGCCAAACTAATAGTGAGCAGCTAAAATAGAAAAAAAAAAAAACTTAAAGTTTAATCCAACAAGTAGAATAGATCTACTGTTGTTTGAAAAACAAAGAAAATTTTTAAATGCTAATAATAATTCTTTGGAGATTACTGGTAAATAAAATTAAGATTAAAAAGCAACAGGATTGGTCCTCGGTTCAGAAAAACAAAAAAAAAAAAAAATGGCAATGTAAGCGAATACGTAAATTTACGCATTGAAAAAAAAAAAAAAAAAAACACGAACATATAAGCACAACCAATTAATGAGATATTTTACGAGTTACATTAGTGGACAGCCTTCCTTATACTATGTACATAGTAATATTTTTATTACACTATAAATGATATTCACATATCGACGATTTATATCACAAAAAACACGATTTTGGTGTTAAGTATTATACAACATTAATAGTATTTACATACAGCGTGTGAAGTATGCGGTCGTTAATGGATTCGGTAAAAAAATAAATTCAAGTAGACGTAGACAAAAGTGTGTGTGTACGAAGTAAGTACTGTTATTTAACTAATTTTATATTAAATTCTTATTATTATGTATGAGAAAAATCAAAAACATTACTTAAAAAACTAGTGAAATAATTAAAATGACTGGCCTACCTATAATACGTACAAATTTTGGAATACAATATTACTTCAGCAACACCAAAAGCCTCACGAACTTTGCATATTCTAAAAAGTGTATAATAAATAATAATAAAATGGTAATTATGTGATGGCACAGGTTTATGCAAAATCACAATATTCGATTAATATTAATAAAGTTTGTATAGTTAGTTTTGGAAGATCTGGTTTAATCTATTGTACATATTTGGAAAAATAAAAATTAATATATAATTCTCAATTATAATGAGAGAAAATGCTTACCGATTAGTTAAAAAGAAAAAAAATAGATATGTTGAATCAATGACGTTACGATCATTATACACACTTGTGATTTGGAAGTGAGCTTAAGTTATATTATTTCATCAGTATTTATGACGCAATATAGTTTTACTATCAAATTCCAGTTAGAAGAATACAAAAGCTAGACTTAACTATGCAATAATATTTTTTTAGAATACGCAAGTGTGCCCGTTTGAACCACCTTTATAAAGTTTGGGCTCATTCAAGGCACTTAAGACTCACAAATAATATATTTATTATACATACATACATATTGGTCTTATGAGATTGCAAAACTTTACAAATGTTAAAAGGAAATTATAAAAAAATATATCTATATGTACCTAGTATATGTATGCTACTCTTCAAGTGTGAAACTTCAAATCCTACAAAATGTACAGGAATTTCATACAATGCCAATGTACTACGTTTTATAAATTGAAATTGAAATAGCACGTAAGAAAAAATAAAATTTAAGTCTGCATGAAAATTACTGGTTCAAATTATTGTTCTTTAGGATCAGCCGAGATATAAAATGATTCTGAACAGCAAAATTTGTTCTTTTTATACTTTGTCAAAACGACTAGGCATTGTTAAAGTGTATACTTATTTTATGTATTCATTCACTAATTAATGTATACATTGTCTAGCTTAGCCGGTTACAGTATACCCGGTAGAATAAATAGACATATTTGCTAGTCAATGCATACAGACGTAGTTAAATCTTCCAAACAGATCAATATCAATAACTACAAAATTTTCGTGCGTGACGAGCAAACTTTAGTGCAATTCGAAATGCCACTCGAGTATGCCGTGCTGCAATAAATAGTTTTCTCAATAAGCTTACTTAGTTTGTCAAAATAAGTAAGTATTCCATTTTACTAGCGCTTGTCTGTGAGTTTTATACGCTTACTAGTTAATTCATACATTGTCTAGTAAATGTGGAATGTAATGTTGTGAGCTTTAATTAGAACTTTTAATTAATGAATACATTGACGAGATTTAACACTTTAACTGCAACATATACATACAATGAATGCGAGGATATCACACTTTGTAACATACATACATACATATCTAAGAACCTTGTCAAAATGCCAAAATCAGTAAAATACATTTGTCAAGTTCTGGTCTGTACAATGTCGGCAAGTACAAATTATTCGTACGGAATGAAGAAAATTATGCACACGTGTAAGAATACACCATAAAGGAAGCAGTAATTGAAAGTATTAGTGGTAAATTTATAAAAAACATTATTACTCTAACGGAATCAATAAAATGGACAGACGATGCGTTCGTACGACAAAAATAAAAAGATTGCTATAAGATATCAAAGAAATCGTCACGTTTCTCAGTCTTGTAACCTTTGGCGGTGTCGTTTCGAATCGCAGATGTCTTAAGTAAATCGTCCGTTATGTCATCGAGATTGAGAAGATCGTCGTCTTGAGATTCGCTCTGCCGTTTTGGCAACCTACTGTACCCTGGCAAATCCAAATCGATGATTTCAACATCATCTTTGGCGAGTAGATGACCTTTCAGGCCGACGTCCCCCCTGTCGTCTTTTCCGTAATGCTTTCTACCTTCCAAATCGAATATCTCCAATTCTTCATCGTCGTCGTCCGATATTGTCAACGGTATATTCGCCATCTCCAAGTTATCTGCCATTTCGTTGGATGTGAGCACGCCGTATTTGAACTGTTGATCGCTAGCGTCGAAGCATAAGCTGTTTTCGCGACTGTATTTCCCCCGTCTGTAAATTCAACGATTTAGATATACATATGTACATACTATTTATTTATTAAATGTCCATTAGGGGTTATACATATAAAATACATAATATATTAAATTAACTAATAAACAAATTATGTTGAGGTAATAAAATAAATAATAAGTCGGAGTATTTATTGCCATATCTTATCATTCTAGGGATGGGAAAATGAAGATAATAATTATTACGTGAAATATTTTCACAAACTAATAAACCGGTAACACGCACCGATACCTTTAAACGAAAAGTCGAAAGAAGAAGAATCTATTCATCATCATCATTTTCAGCTGGATGAAAGCCTCTCCAATTCTCTTCCATTCTTGTCTGTCTTGAGCAATCTGCATCTAGTCCAGTCGGTCTACCTTGCTTTCTTTCATATCCTCTCGGATACCATTCCAGTATTTCTAGCGTCCATCGGTCATCCATTCTTCTCGTTATGTGTCCACTTCAACTTTTTCACACGTTCCGTTATATCTGCCACTTTAGTCATGCTTCTTACCCATGTATTCCTCTTACGATCTCTTCTCGTTATACCGAGCATACATCTCTCCACGCTTCTCTGTGTGCACTGGATCTTGCTTAACATTCTTGAATTTAGCATTCACGTTTCACATGCATACGTCATAACCGGCAGTACGCATTGGTCATATGCCTTCTTTTTTAAGCATAGCGGAATGTTGTATTTAAAAACTATGTTCATTCTTCCAAAAGCACTCCATCCTAGTTTCATTCTTCTTCTATACAACCAGTCTCATTCACCAATTAGGACTATCTATTAGAAAGTTTAATATTCCATATAAAAAAATTACTTAATTTTATCATTTGTAATTTTGACTGAAGAGAATCATAACAGTAGGTTTATTAAAAATAAAGTTAATATTTTCTCAAAAATTTATATTGCATTTTATTCAACAGAATACGAATGAATGGCAAAATGAAGTGACCAAACTATATATACTTAAGTTTGCTTCTAACTAGCGAAGAGAATACTAATTTAAAAGTATTAATATTGTGAAAACGTTCGATAGTTCTGATGATGAAGCCAAGTACATAATCTGTTCCCATCATCAGTTATATGATTAATATGCTCAACAAATGTTAGGCAAAAATCACACCCGATTCCTTTATTTTAGAAACGACATGTAAATTTGTTCCCTCGATTTAATAAGTATAAACAATAGGATTAGAAATTCCTCTGAAAGTTATAGAATAACATTTAGCGGGATAAGAAATGATTTATTAAGTTTACATCAGTCTTGAAGTTTATCGATATTATTTAGATGAATTGAGCAATCATTTGAATCAGAGACGGCTTTATAAATTTTCATATCATCTGCACACATTAAAACTTCTACACCATCAAAAATATCAATAACATCATATATGTATAAACAGTGTACATAAATGGTAAAGGACCTACGTTTGGAAATGTAGATGATTTGTTTGATGTACCTGTATCGTTTGTAGGCGATGTAAGCTATTGCTATTACCGCTAGTGAGCCGAAGACGATAAAGCCTCGTCTTTTAGCACCGGGTTTGATTCCGGACTTTTCAGCTGAGAGGGTTCCGTTGTGCGGAATGTCGATGTGAAGTGGAAAATCGCTCGCCACTGTACCTCTGTCTTCGGTTTTATTTGATTCGTCGGTTGGATTTGTGTTCGATGGTTTGTCGGATGGTTTATCATCCGTCTTGGATGCTGTAAAATAAGTACATGTAAGGATAGGCTTACTATAAGTCCCGGGTTTCACCGGGATTGTCTCGGTTGGAAGGCGCACGCATTCAGACCGATTTGTCATTTTGTATCGTTTCATCCTTTGGATAATTGATATGATGGTATCACGAGTGATACTTTCGGCGGAGAGGTTAAATTGCTGACAATAATTGTTACAGTCAACAGAGGTTATCGAGAGTTTGGTCATAGATCATAGGTCAGGGGTCGGCAACATAATTTACATGGGGGCCACATTGGGATACTGGGATTTGTCAGGGGGCCACATATAAAATTATTTTTTTTTACCTAAATGTGATTTTTTAGATTTTTAAATCAATTATTATTTTTTATTTTATAATAAAAATGGTATAAAAAAATTAAAAAAATTTAGAAGAAAAACAAACAAATACAAATTAATGAGAGGTTTGGTGTTTTTTCAATTTTTTTTGTGACTTTTTGAAACTAGTGACTATACTAGTAAATGACCATCTGTAATAATTCTAGTCCGATGTTTATTTTTGTATATATATGTGCATGTGTAATTCATTCGAGAAAATGTTTGTTCACAAATACATATATGTGCTGGCAAATATAGTTATCGTTCCAGTTGAAAATTTCTTCATAGCGGGAAATAAAGAAGTTGAAAGTCCAGTATTAATTAATTATTAACTTCATCACTTTAAAAGTGTCATTTAATACGTCATTGGTTTTTAAATCAATTACTTCCAGTTGTAAATAATTAATCAGGAACATCTTCAATATTGGGAGAGAAAGGATTTTGAAACAGACGAATTTCTTTGGTGTTTATGGAAGTCTGAAAATCGCCTCGAAAATTCATTTTAAAGAGATTCAAAGTATTCTAAAAGTAAATTTGTCGGCAATTCTAAAGTGTCTTTATCTTTTTAAAAAAATAGCTTGCAAAATGGAAAATTATGAAGTTTTTTTTCTATTATGTTAGTTTTTAATAATTTAAGTTTCATATCAAATGCTTTCACTTCAGAAAACGTTTCATGAATTAGTTTTCCTTTCCCTTGGAGTTTTTAAATTCAAATCGTTAGTGAAGAAATAATAAAAACACACTCAATCGGTTTAACGTATGCGGTAACTAACAGTATCTACCAAATGCAAGAGTGGATAAGGATAAAGAAAGTAAAACATCTGTTTTAGATTAGACCAGTGGTCAAGCCAGCTTGGCGCTGGACATAGCAGGTAAAGAACATCCTATTTACGAAATTCTTAGAATTCTATGTCATGCTTTCAAATGACACATTTTGAAACAATATTTAACTGAATCGTAATAGGAAGATTTTATAGATTTACATATGTATATGCAAGTACATTTGGCCCGCGGAACACCTCTTGCCGATCCCTGGTGTCGGTAATAAAATCTTAAGGAAGCCCCACACGTGCATGCGTGTCTGATAAGTTTGCACACATAAGATTTTATCACCTACACGCTCCGTTTTGCCTGGGAAAATTGAATGTGCGCATGCAAACCTCGAGTCATGCATGGACGTGTAGGGCAACCTTAAGATTTCATTACCTACATACACAATCATACTTGACTCTAGACTTGCACGAGCAAACTTGGTTAGCCCGGGCGAAACGGAACATGTAGACATTCAGACACTGTTTATAATTTGCGTAAATTCATCACAACGATACACGTGTAGGGCCGCCTTAAGAACAAACAAATTCAAAAACAAACACACGTACACCAATCGATCAAACATTCACAATATAAAATGAATAATACCATTCTTTGCATCGATCTTCAATTGCTTCTTAGTAACCTTCTGGTCTTCGGCGGACGAATGCTCCGCACTTGAAACTGGCTCCAGATCCTCGGGACTACTCTTCACACTGGATTTATCTACCTTGGCTACATCCTGGGGCTTTTCAGTCACAGTAACTTTAACCGGTGCCTCGACATGCTTGATTTCATCGTTATTTGAATGATCGGGTATGGGACTCTGAACGAGATTCGGAAATTTGGCCGTTTGTTCTTTAGACACATTGCCGGGTAGAGGTTGTGAACTGTTATTGACACTGGTTTGTATCACCGGTTCAGCTTCCGGTTTGGTCGAAATGTTGGTTGGGATTTGAGGATGGGTTAAATATCCGAAGGTTTGCGGAATAGGTTCAGCATTGCTGATGATTGATGATGTTAGGATTAGTGTGAGAATGTATACGTGAGCGTTTGGATGCATCTGGTCGTTTGTTGCAGTCGGTGTTCTTTTTGAGGGTTGTTCAGCACATGTTGTCAAAGCATGACAGATTCCAAGGCAGCTGTCACAATTCGATTGTCGAGTATTGCCAGTGTGTTAACCTGTGGCTGTTTTTCAGTGGTTTGTTTTTTCGCGATGGTATGGATTTTGGGTAAGGGTTTGGTTTCGCGTGTGGCTGTTGTGGCCGCGGCCACTTTCCATCTGTCAAATTCTATACAAATAATAAAAATCAAACATCTTGGCCGTTGTGGCCGACGCCCAGCGAACCATTTCGAACGATCAATAAAAAAGCTAAAGAATCAAAGAAGAAATTATGAAAAAATAGATCATTTTAATTAAATTGTCATCACCATTTTCAGCCGTTCACCAATCTTCCATTCCTGTTTGTTTTGAGCAATCTGCATCAACACATTCTTCTTAATTCGTTAGCTTGGTCTTCCTTGCTTTCGTGTTCCTTCCGTGCTTCCTTCTGTCGTGCTTCTCATCCATGTATTCCTCTTTTGATCTCTTATTATTATGCCAAGCATACTTCTTCACGTGTTTCTCTGTGTGTATTGAATCTTGCGTAGCATTATTGAATTCGGCATCCCATTCCACACATTCTTCTCAATTCATCAGCCCATCGTCTACTAGGTATACCTTGCTTTCCTTCACATTCTCTCGGATACCATTCCAGTATTTCTTACGTCCATCTGCCATCCATTCTTCTAGCTGTGTTCACTTGAACTTTTTCACACGTTCCGCTATATCTGCCACTTTGGTCATGCTTCTTACCTATGTATTCCTCTTACGATCTTTTAGTGTAGTATTTTTTTTATTATTAATAAATTTTCTTTATTATATGTGCAGTAAAAATATATTTTGATTATGTTTGCGGAGAAAATAAAAATAAAGTATACATATATAGGTATGTACATATATACTACAAAATATTATTTACTACTAGAAATATTCGAATGTTTAAAGCTGAAAAACACGGAAAAAAAAATTGTTCGTCTTCAAGTAACTACCAATTACCAAGAATCACAAATTTTTTTTGAGAAATCTCAAAATTAATTCGTACACAAAAGGTTATTTTGAGTATGAGTATTTTATGCGCATTTTTCTATGTGCGCTTTTTTCCCTGTGCTTTTTTTTCCCTGTGCGCATTTTTCCATGCGCACTTTTTTCCGTGCCCGCTATTTTTTGTGTGCGCTATTTTTGTGTGCGCTATTTTTGTGTGCGCTATTTTCGTGTGCGCATTTTTCTGTGCGGATTTTTCGTGTTCAGTTTAATTACCGAACCCTCTCTATTATTGTATGAAGTTCGAGCGAGATGCGCTTTTCCCTTCTAGCTGCAGCGTGCACCGTAGCAGGCTGCAGAAAACTGCAGCATGCGCGAAACCATGCCTTTAGTTTTATAATGGGTCAATACTTAAGTAAGCACTAAATATATTTAATGGTCAGTAATTAACACTAAACGGTAAGTAAATTTGTAAAAACGGTCAATATTTAAAGTTTACTTACCGATTAGTTAATTTTTAGCTGACCGTTTGTGAAAAAGTAACTTACCGAAAATACATTTTTATACATACATACACCGAC
The DNA here is from genome assembly GCA_022651745.1 of Parapsyche elsis. NCBI lineage: Eukaryota > Metazoa > Arthropoda > Insecta > Trichoptera > Hydropsychidae > Parapsyche > Parapsyche elsis. The sequence continues at coordinate 635,356 of JAGVSN010000017.1, forward strand.
CATTTATTATTATTTTTTCGACCGTTTTCTAAATGAAATACTGACCAGTTTCTTGAAACGTTACTGACCGATTAATTAGTTGCCTTTTTGTTATAAATTCTAAGTATTAAATAGTGAGTATGCTATGTATGTAAGTAGTAACTATTAAATTTCGAAACTAAGTCTTTTAAGTTATGTTTACTCAGCAAAACTTAGTTTGTCAATTAAACAATCATTTAAACTTGAAAAAACACCATTTTATACTATTTAATAAAATAAGCACAAATAATAAAATTTCTTCTTAAAAGAGATCTTTTTAGGTTGAACAGAGTATTACTTCGAAAAACCAATATTTTATGATTGAAAAAAACCGTTTATTATCTGCCAAAACTAATGTTATACTTCACAAAGCATTTTTACATTAGTACATTGTTGAATCGAGCTGTTAATGGATGCTTTAAATAAGGTTTTTTGTTTATATTTTATCATAGATCAAATTAAAATTGTGCCATTTTTCAATGCAAAGTTTCTAAAGAGTGTTAAGCTATTTAAATAATTAAGTGCAGTATAAATCATGCGTAGGTATTTAAATATTAAATAAAACTTGAGTATTTATGTTTTAGGCAAAAATAGAGTGCTGCAGCTTTTTGATATTGTTAGATGAGTATTTTTATAATGAAATCCAGTGACGAAACTTCCAAAGGCAACAAGATTAATGGTCCGTCGATTATTTAAATTTTCAACTAAGGCTAAAGGAAATGTCTGATATTTTCTATGCAAATTCTAAGAAAAGTAATGGTAAATGTGCAGTTTTCACGAAATTGTCCAGTGCTTAGTTATTCAATATCATTGTAAGAAAATTACTTAAATACTACATAAATACTCGGAGAAAAATGTTCAAAATTCAAAATGAAATATACGATTTTATGTATTCAAATTGATAACTAAGATTCCAAACGATACTTTGAGTCAATTTTACAGAAAATAACTTATCTTGAAAAGACTTTTGGATAAATCGACATTAAATTTTTTTGATCAAAACGCCATTGACAATTTCTACCAATAGTTGTTTACATCAAAAGTACAGAACAGGGGCTTTTGATCTTTCTCAAACCACAGATCCCTTTCAGACTCAAAGGAAACCTACGAACCCTCTACTAAAAAGATCCACTATAGAGCCACCAGTATATCTTGATAGTTCGCAACGTAACGTAACATTAAACTTCACATTTTTGACATATGTATGTATGTAGATATGTATGTATATATATAAAAATAGGGGAATTTCTGTAACAAAACAAAGTTTGAAAACTGCGGTGGGGAAGATTGAGCAATACCACATGTTACATGCTTTTTTCTTCAAATTAAGGCATTGTTGTGACAAGTGGTGACATGCTCAGAATACATACAATCGTTCCCAATAATTTTCTATGTAGTAGCGCAAGGGTCTGCTTGGCTGGGTAGCCACGGAACGCTCGTATACACTCACGGCACGTACACATACTCACACATATGTACATATACTCACGGTACGGATATCACGAAGGGCTCACATTTTTCAAACACCTACTGCATTTTGAACTGGTAAATACACCATGTACATATATCATCATTCATCATTTTCAGCCGTTCACCATCCACTGCTGGATGAAGGCCTCTGCAATCCTCTTCCATTCCTGTCTGTCTTGAGCAATTTGCATTATCTTGACTCCGAACATTCTTCTCAATACATCAGCCCATCTTCCACTCGGTCTACCTTCTTTCACATCCTCTTGGATACCATTTCAGTATTTCTCGCGTCCATCTGCCATCCATTCTTCTGATGTTACACTGTTCGACACTAAAAATGCTTCAAAGACGAAATATGACTTTTCTTATAGATCTATGCCCAGTACACATGAATCTGGTAATAAAAAATGTTGATTGGCTCGAGATTCGGAGATATACATGTGTTTTTTTAATCACGCGATTTTTCTATTTCTTGGTGTTGTTCGTTCGATGTCTCAAAATCTGTCAATTTCTTGTTCAAAATGAATATTGAAATCTATAGTCAGGTATTTTATCTTTTATTTGTAGTACTTTTCAGCTTTCAGATCTTTCTAAGTAGTCGTCCAGTTCAAATCAAAAGTCAAAAGTACGTATTTTCACTTGGGATTTTTTCCCACTGTTAATATTATTTTATATTGAGTATTTTCTATTGAAACATGTTTATTGGGATAGTGTTCTGGCCACACTATTTTTTGTTTTCGTTTAAAAGGGTTAATTGGAAGTGTGCTGAATTTTAAATCGGTAAAATAGCGATCTTAATACTCGTCCAACTAAGAGAAGAGTCGCTATGTGTATGTATAAAAAAAAAAAAAAGTCGTCATTTGTCGAACAGTGTTATTTAATCTAATTATTTTCATATTATGTTTTCAGTTAGAAACTTTGTTTTTAATTGAGACAAAGTGGAGAATCCTAGTTCACACAAATAAGTTGCAGTAAAAGGTACTAGTATAAAGATTGCTTCTTTACTTAAAACTGGAAATTATCCTTTAAATATTAATTCAAAATGATGTAATATTTAATTGCTTCAGTGTAAATGAACCAATAAGGTGCAGAAATTCAGCCTCCTTTTCAGAATCAAAGTTCAGGGCTTCCAAAGGCTTTTATTTACTGTTTCAAATTTATGCACTGGAAAATAGTAATCAAAGCTTTTGGACAGAGAAGTGAAACGTGACAATATCTCGAGTTTTAATTCATTTAAAATATCTTCATTGACAATGTTAAACAATGATAGAGGAACTGACCATTCCGGTGTCATTTTTTTTTTCGCCACCTATTTTATTTATTTTGCGACCCACCAATGGGACTACGCTTTGCGTGCAATATTCATTAAACATAATTTTAGTTTAAAAGGTAGGTATATATGTACATATGTATGTATGTTACATTAATTATAACTACCCGATTTTTCAAACGATCATTTTCCGAATACGATAACAGCCAATTTCCAGACACGACATAATTTTACACGACTACCTCGCGCAGCGTAACTTACGAAATCGTAATACGAAACTTGCGCAGACGAAAGCTCGTCGAGTGGGAGTGTGTGTGTGTGTGTGTGTCTCACTTTAGTCCGAGTTCAGTCCACTGTCGGTTAGTGTCCCGCGATCCGCGCTCGGGACAGATCGTCCAACAGGACGGGACTAAATCCAACCGACGAAACTTCCGAGTGCGTAATTTTCCGTGATGACTTTTCCGCACCAAAGTTTTCCGATCCGGTAATGGATCACCGGGAAAAGAGCGAGCATGGGTAGTGCCAAGCTCATCAAGGAAGTCACCTTCGAGAATGAAAGCCTCCTGGGGTTTGTGAAGAGGGGCTGGCACAGGGTTCAGCTCAAGGGTGCCTTGGGACACTTGGGATTGCTGATTGCTCTGACGATTTACACAGCCGGTGGAGGATTGGTAAGATTAAACACAGCTTTTGTTCAAACAGAGATTCGTGTAAACATGTGTACCCATCCGAAATACCCTAAGGTCCAATCTCAAACGTTTGACCGTAGTTATCTTTAGTGTGGTTTTGTTATCTCATTGTAAACAGTCGACTGTACCATTTGACATTTAAACTTTCACGGAAGATAACTCCAAGAAAGCTTTTCATTTAGAAATAATTAATTTAACCCTAGTGTGACACTTGGCGCCATATGGTGTCGCAATTTCGTTTTATAATGTTGTGTTTACGTCATATTTGAACAATCGTCCATTAAATATCGTTCTAATTAGGTTTAGAATTAATTTCAACCGTCTATAAGCGTACAATCTGTTGTTGTGAATGAAAATTACTTCATTATCATCAATTTCAGCCGTTTGCTATTCACTGCTGGACGAAGGCCTCTCCAATTATCTTCCATTCCTGTCTATCTTGAGAAATCTGCATCCATTTGACTCCACACATTCTTCTCAATATATCAGCCCATCTTCCACTCGGTCTACCTTGCTTTCTGTCCATCTGTGTCTATGTGCATACATATGTATGTGTCCACTTCAACTTTTTCACACGTTCTGCTATATCTGCCACTTTGGTCTTACTTCCTACCCATGTATTCCTCTTACGATCTCTTCCTGTTATACATACCAAGCATACATCTTTCCATGCTTCTCTGTGTGCACTGGATCTTACGTAGTATTCTTAGCAATCTGCATCCACTTGACCCCATTCAATCTTCTCGATTCATTAGACTATGGTCCACTCGGTCTACCTTACTTTCTTTCACATCCTCTCGGATACTATTCCAGTATTATATTTTACTTGAGTAGGTATAGAAAAATATAATCATTAAAATTTTCAATGGAAATAAAAGAATGTAGTGTGTTCCTGATGGACAGTTAGATAGACAGACAGGGACAAACAAATGGATTTATTTAATAGTCTGTTTTCAAATCAGAGAGTATTCAGTTTGAGTTCTGTTTTTTTCTAACCACGTGTGTTAAAATGGGACTAAGCTTCGGGTGGCGCCAAATACACCAATTAATTTATCGAGAGATGAACTTTTGTATCTTTTTAACACACGCAGTTAGAAGAAACTGACACTCAAACTCAAACTGCATATTCTATTGTAAAAAAAAATATAATAAATATTTTTATAGAATTGTAACAGTACATGTACATATGTGAAGTATTTTTTATCATGTTTGGGATCGTCTTAAGTTATGGTAAAATTTTCATAAAAATCAGTCAACCGGAAGTAGTGTTTTTTTATTCTTTCCCCCCCAAAAGGGAATATTTACGAGGTTATATTTCCGTTTCACAGTGTTTTATCAGTATAAAAATAGTGATTGAAATCTTAAACATCTTTTGAAATATTATGCACTCATCTTAAATGTCGCGTGTTGGTCGCAATTTATATATTATTTCAATAAAGGAAAAGTAGGGCGTACGTCAACGCTAGTCTATAATATATTGTATTGTGCGAGATAATTTAATAAATGTCAATCTGTGCGAAAGACGCGAAATATTCGACCACATTGTGATCGATTGTTCTTTGTTTAATGTCTCCGCATTATAAACACACACACACATAAATATAAAATATAATTGCAGTATACAAACTATTTCTTTTCATGTTAAATAATATTTCAGTTGTAAAGTTTTTAACGTGGTTTTTCAGACTATAATTACATACGAGAAAATGTTATAATGGCGTGTTTTGAGTTTGCACAGTATGTAAGTTTGGCGAAATTACATAAAATTGCCGCACTTTAGAGACTTTAATTACAGTTTAGATTATGGAAAAAAATAACGAGTAGTTTATTTTCTGGGATATTTAACGACTGTACGAGAATTTTGCATGCAATAGATATGAAAGCTTCAACTTAAACATAACTTTGAGCATAGTTTATACTATTATCTTCTTATGAAAGTTACGTACTTGATATCAAGCGTTGTCTATTCACCATTTTACAGTCTATCATCATCGTCATCATAATTTTCAGCCATTCACCATCCACTGCTGGATGAAGGCCTCTCCATTCCTGTTTGTCTGAAGCAATCTGCATCCAGTTAACTCCACACATTCTTCTCAATTCATCAGCCCATCGTTCACTTGGTTTAATTTGCTTTTTTTCACATCCTCTCGGATACCATTCCAGTATTTCTCGCTGTGTCCACTTCAACTTTTTTACACGTTCTGCTATATCTGCCACTTTGGTCATGCTTCTTACCCATGTATTCCTCTTATGATCTCTTCTCGTTATACCGAGCATACGTCATCTTTCCATGCTTCTCTGTATGCACTGGATATTGCGTAACATTCTTGAATTTGGCATCCACGTTTCACATTCATACGCATTGGTCGTATGCCTTCTTTTTTAAGCATAGCGGAATGTTGGATTTTACAGTCTATAAAAGTGAAGTAATTATGGAAAGATACTCTCCAGAGAAGGAACTGACAATGATTTTGTAGTTAGTAAGGATTTTTTGATTTGTACCACTTGTGGAACCGTTTCACAACTAAGTTAGATAAATTGTGAAATTCTAATCCAAGATGGCCGATTTGGATTTGATAATACCCACATCTTGCCAATGATGATATTCAAGGTCGAAAACTGTCGAGAAAACCTTTCGACATGCGGCTATCGAACTCTGTACCTTCGCTCGAGAGATTAACTAACTCTATTCACTGAGAAAATACCATTACGTTGATTCAAATTGAATCGAATCTGGTATGCTATCTGTTTCTAATGACGTGTTTAAATGTTGCATTTCGAATGTGACGATTGCGATTACTTTATATTCGAATTTGCAGAAATAGAAACTAAATGGTGCGCGTGAATTAGAAGGTGTCGATGAGTTGAAAGGTCATGAGTCAGTTCGCTTTTAGAATAGTGTATTGAAAATAAATAGTCTGTGTACGCTGTACAGTGATTCAATGTTGTTTCGTGCTATTTTGCTATCTGGATTTCAATTAATTCAGTCAGTTTACGGGTTTACTTGGCGGGTAATGAATTTATGATTTAGCGTTCAATTAAACGTTAGCGTTAACTCGGTAAGTACCGGGTATGTTACTAATCAAAAATTTTACTGTATGAATTTGCACTTTTTTTTTCAATGTAAAACACGAAAAAAGCATTTGAAACTTGTATTGATTATTTGGGTTGATTTAAATTAGAATAGTTGAACATGCAATAGTTGTAATTTTGAATTTGTTTTAGTATTATGTACAGTGGCGGTCATTGAAATTGTATCAACTTGCTATTCGATTTTTTTTAAATTATTACCTCTCACAGTTTTATGTAGCAGTTTTCATCAAATTGAATCTATTTTACCCACTTTGAAATAAATTAAGATAATTTATTAAAATGTATAAAAAAAAGGATAATAATAACTTTGAATTGGGTTAAGATCTAGTAAAAAGTATGTATTAAAATATCTAATATATATATACATATACAATATCTAAAATGCAACAAGTTCAGTTAGGTGCATTTTTTAGTAATAAATCGAATAATTCCATATTTACATAGGAGCCTATTTTTTAAATACTTCTCACATCAAAATTTAATACCGTCAATAATTTCAATAAACTTTGAAACATGAAAAATAGTTTGTTAACAAAGTAAGTTAGTATGTTTTTGTATAAGGTTCAAAAATTAGTCACACGCTTAGACATACATAGTATAATATTGTAGTCCATATAATTTAACCAATATTGTACAATGACTCTTACAAATCAACATATTGTTAAAAATTTCGTACCATAGTGGTATTACAAATGCAAATCACAATTTATATGTTTGATTTATTTGTTTGTTATTATTCTTTCACACGATTATAATAGTGATAATAAAATTGTATTGTTTTAAAATCCAACATTCCGCTATGCTTAAAAAGAAGGCATACGACCAATGCGTACTGCCAGTTATGACGTTTGGATGTGAAGCGTGAATGCTAAATTCAGATCCAGATTGCACACAGAGAAGTATGTAAAGATAACGAGAAGAGATCGTAAGAGGAATACATGGGTAAGAAGCATGACTAAAGTGTCAGATATAGCGGAACGTGTGAAAAAATTGAAGTGGACACATAGCGAGAAGAATGGATGGCAGATGGACGCGAGAAATATTGGAATGGTATCCGAGAGGATGTGAAAGAAAGCAAGGTAGATCGAGTGGACGATGGGCTGATGAATTGAGAAGAATGTGTGAAGTCAACTGGATGCAGATTGCCCAAGACATACATATGTATGTATGTATATATATTCAATTGGTGTCGCGTTGATCGTACCTGTTAATTTCTGCACGTTTCATCGCCTCGCCTCGTTGCAAAATTAATATAACGAGCTTTTCTTAGGCTCTGTCGTATTAGAGCTCTTTGGTATCGTTAAGGGAGCTTTTCGCACCACAACGGATGCTTTTTACCCGAGGTAATTTCCCACTGAAATGTTCCTGAAATTAAACCCCTAATTTTCACACACTTTCAGCGTCTAATTTAAATGCCACATTCGCAAGGCGAGCGCGTGCAACGTTACTTGTACGTGTACATATGTATAATAATATTATGATGGATTACATTCAAATGTCATCGTGAATTTTTTCAGTCGTCATGTCGTAAATTTTTACGATTTAAAAGGCGCAGTGTGCTATTTTTTTTCACTGCTCGAGTGTGCGTAAAAAAAGTCGTTGAAATCTGGTCGTGCTTGTTTCGACCGAACAAGATCGTACTTTAGAGATTTTTCAGCCGAGATAAATTCAGTTTCATGTGCAAAATAACGCCGACAAAAGATTTACGGCGCGAAACCATGACTTTGCTTTGTTGAAACATTGCGTTGGAATGTTTGAAGTGTGTGTGTGTTTGCGACCAACACTCGACTTTAATTCAATTTATAATTGCTTAATGAAAAGTTGGCGTACTTGATAACAAGCGTTGCCTCTTCACTATTTTACAAACATTTTACTGTCTAAGAGCGATATTACATTGAGCAACAACACCAGCACCAGATTTTTTTTGGCGGTGGCGAGCATCTTATTACATTGCACCACTTTTCATTCACCAAGCTACCTGCTCATCTCATAATCTTCATACAAAAAAAAATATGTACTATACGAAACTAGGTACTCTATGTAGACGTAGAAAATATATAAAATTCAACCTCTAGTATTTTTTTCTGAATTTCATTGTTTTCGAAACAATTGCGTTGACGTTGCGTTGCGTTGACAATTGAGTACGACGATGCAAAAAAAAGGTCAGAAAAGGGTTTTTGGTGAAGTTTTTTTCCTCGAACATTGACTTCCAAGAAATTTTCATGCAACAAAGAATCGCATAATGTAATACGCAGCATCTGAACCTGTATATCTATCTGGTCGTCGAGGTTCAAAAAAAACCTGGTGTTGGTGTTGTTGCTCAGTGTAATATCGCTCTTACGTGGTTTCCCATTGCCTTCTGGAGGGCAGAAAGAGATAGAAGGAATGATGATTTGGTAAGTAGGAAGGAATATTTTGCCAATGGTGATATTAACGGTCGAAAACTGTCGATAAAATCATTTGGCGTACGAGGATTGAACCCCAGACCTTCGCTCTAACCACTGAGCTGTCGCCTGGCTCTATTTTTTTTATTTAAAAAAAGCTGTGCACATATTAATGTATTTTTTATTGAAAAATTGAGAATCTTTGGTATTAAAGGATTGTGGAAGCATTGCTTTGAGCGTCTTTTGAGAATCTATATATCTACTGTAAATTTTAGTTTAAGTGTCGAATATTGAATTAAAATTTAAAGCATATTTTTATGTTGATAAATGTATGTACTTTGGGATTTAATTCGTTTCAGAAAAGCTTTCAAATAAATTATACTGATATATTTTGGCTTATAAGTTATAATATAAAGTTTGGGCAATCGTGGTATTTGACAATCTTCGTTTTGGAAACTTTTGTGAACTTCTGCTCTGTCGAAATTATTCTGCAAAATTGTTTTATTCTTAAAAAGTTAGAGAAGTTATATACGTATATTGCATATTTTTAGTCACTAATATTATAATAGGAAAATTTTAAAACGCCATATTTCATTAAAAATGAAATTACATTTATTTGATGAAAAGAAAAACGGGAAGCCTATTCGAGGAAATTTTTTAATCGATTTAAAGCGTAAAAAATCTTTCGCAAAGAAATTCCCATTCAAACACACAAATATTTTTATGACATTGTACAATTATTTTGTACCTTTTCGACTATGTACGAGTATACATACATACATACATACGTTAATGAATTTCACGTTTTACATTAAACTAGACTTTGGGGATATGACTTTACATAATCCTCGTATCCTTGAAGGTTAACGTCCCTCATCAAAGTGGGTTTAAAAGCATCAAATTAAATTATTATTCACACGTATTAAAAGAGTAACGCATAAACACAGCGAACATTTTCTTTGCGGAAAATTCTACGTAGTGTTGGTCGATATTGGCGTAGTCTGGTCCGACTCTCGTTATCTCTCGAAAGACTGATGAAAATCACCGGAAAAACTGTCAAGGTCGCCGGAAAATTAAAACCGCATAGGAAACGTGTTCCACAATCATTCCGAGTTGAACTGAATTTATTTAAGGGCTATTTTGCTCAACAGTGAACTAATTCCTACATATAAATTATATACGTGAATTCTGTAAGGGCCAGTGTCAATAAAATATCATGTTTACAAAGTGTCAATTTTATAATAAGACTAAATAATTGCCTGTTGACGATCATTCAATGTTTATTATTGACATATGATTGGGTTAATCGAGTTTTCCCAACAGACAGACGCAGATAACTACATAGAAAAACAAACATATAAACAGCCAGAGAGACAAATAGGGAAACAGATAAACAAATAGATAGTTAAGTGGACAGACAAACGGATATGTAGACAGACAAGCGGAGAGATAGAGAAGCAGAAAGACAGACAGGCAATTATACAAGCAAATAGACAGGGAAACAGACAGACAAACAGACAGGCAAACAGACAAGCAAACACACAGGCAAACAGACAGGCAAACAGACAGGAAAACAGACAGGTAAACAGACAGGCAAACAGACAGACAAACAGACAGACAAACAGACAGGCAAACAGACATGCAAACAGACAGGCAAACAGACAGGCAAACAGACAGGCAAACAGACAGGAAAACAGACGGGCAAACAGACAGACAAACAGACAGGCAGACAGGTAAGTAGACAGGCAAAAATAAAAGCAAACAGACTGGTAAATAGACAGATAAATAGACAAAATAGACAGACAAACAGAAAAAATAGAGAAGACTTGTAGGATCGTAGAGAGTATTTCTAAAAATCTTGATTCCGATAAGACAAAAGATTCGAACAGACAGACAGATAAACAGAAAGATACGTATGTAGATAGACAAAAAGACGAACATAAAGATCAATAGACAAACGCACAAACAGACAGGCCGACAGATTAATAAAGTTGCCAGTTATTTAACCGTTAACAGTCAAGTTATCAACCAAAGTCAGTTATTTTTTGCTTCCATTAACTTTTTCAATAAATTTTTTTACGACGGACAAAAGTGATTAGGCAAAAGAAATTTTCTATGAAAATTTTAATAAGAATTTTCCGAACCAAATTCGGAATTAAAATAAAATTTAGACAAAAAACCAAGCCAAAGTTGAAATTAATTTCCTGTTAAATTACCAATACATATGTACTTATTTTGACGAAAGTCAAAATTTACGCGAAGCTTATTTGACGTATAGCTCAATACAATTCAAGAACCGAGTCACACACTCATATTTCACTACGGGGAAAATTGCTGAATTTGTCGAATTCAAGACCCGAGCTGATATACGACAGCAATATAGCGAAACTAACGCCATAAGTTTTCCCTTCGCACTGGTTTAGTACTATACATACCATACACAATATACTAGATAGGCTGCATTGCTGAAACGTTGCTGAAACGCCTCCGGGGGATGCTAAATTTACACGGTCGTTCTTATTTTCAGACATAATTGATGTGACAAATAATCGCAACTAGGGGTTTTCCAACAGCTGTACATATGTGTGTGTATGTTATGTCACGTTTGTAAATGTCAAACATTAACGGGCTAACACACTCAACTAACTAGAGTTTAATTTCGGTAAATTATTTATATGATACGAACAGGATGGGCATTAAAATCCAGTTCTGTTTTCAAAACATTATATCAAATAGCACTAATAGCACTGGGGCCATCATAATAAAAGCATTTTAAAGTTCACATTGTCTTCTTTGTAATGATATGTTTTTGACAAGCCAGCGATTTTGAATTTTGGTATTAAAAACTACCATCTACTTGAAAAAAGAACTATCATAGTATTAGAAACAGTGCTTAAAAAAGAAGGCATACGACCAATGCGTACTGCTAGTTATGACGTATGGATGTGAAACTTGGACGCTAAATTCAATAACGCTACGTTATATCCAGTGCATACAGAGAAGCATGGAAAGATGTATGCTTAGTATAACGAGAAGAGATCGTAAGAGGAATACATGGGTAAGAAGCATGACCCATTGCGGAACGTGAAAAAAAAGTTGAAGTGGACACATATGGATGGCAGATGGGGAGTCAAGTGAATGCAGATTGCTCAAGACAGACAGGAATGGAAGAGGATTGGAGAGGCTTTCATCCAGCAGTGGATGGTGAACGGCTGAAAATGATGATGATGATTATTAGAAATAATACAATGTGAACTTTCAAATGCCTTTATTTTCCATTGGCGTAGTCTTATTAGTTTCAGAGATGTAAATTTTTGAAATGTACACTAGTGTTAGTTTAATTGAGTCTGTATATCATACATATTTATTTATTTATTTATATAATACAGTAGCTCAAGCTAATTATATAATCCTTAACTAAGCACCTGTACAGATATGTTATTTTCAGACTGCCAGGAATTTTTTAATAGTTTTGGAACTTCTAATTTCATCCGGCAGTTTATTATAATACATACACATATATATGGCACATTATAATAAGCTACTCTTTTGGAAACTATACTGTTTAAATTGAATTAAGGCGAACCGTTTAAATACATACGTCAGGTTAAGTGAGTTTTTGTTTGGAAGTGGTTATCCTAAATGGTAACCCATTAAATTTCCCCAACCGGACAAGATTAATTCAACCCATTTACATCCCGTCTAATTTGCTTTAGTCCGTTTTTATTTATACCACACTACTATTCAGCACTAGTTTGTATGTACTTACGATACGTACATACATACATATATAAAGGCGTATATTCCATTGAACGTTTTATTTCCGTAAGCGATGTGTCTCGGTTGATTAGATTTAGGCTGAAAGTTTTTCAGGTCATAAAATAGGCTTTTTACTATTATGTTAAACCTTTTACTATTACGTTTCCTTCATACGAGTGACGTTTTTATTTTAAAATTGTTAAATTTATTACTTCGCGATGTCTCAAATGCTCTACGATGGATTTACTAGATTGCTTCTCTCTCCTTTAGTACACTCTATTGCCAATTTTATCGTTTTAAATCAGATTCGGGAGCTTTTTTAGGCTTCTTTTGATGTATTTTAGACTGACGTACGCTTTGCGGAAAAAAATGTAGCGAATTGCCAATTTAGAGTGAAAGATTTTGATACAACATGAGATTGTGTCTGTTTGTTTGTGTAAGCGTGTACTTCGTTGGCTTTTAAATATTTTGAAAACATTATATGTGTATATGTATATAATAGCCGAAATCTGTCTGTCTCTGTGTGTGTCTGTGTGTCTGTCTGCTGATAACGCTCGCTGAGGTAAATAATTAAAAAAACCAGAACGTCGCACAAGTGGGATTTGAACCCGAGATCACTGATTCGGAACAGAGCGCTTACGCGGTGAGCCAAACCTTTTATTTTGATCATATAAATCGGTTGAAAGTTCGCGACTTTGCTAAATTATTACGTTGTTGTATTACAACGCGCCATAGATGGCGCATTGTTGCATAGATGCAACAACTATAAAAACTATTAAATTTAATATTATTTTTCAGTGCGGGTGATGAGAACGCTCCGTTGATATTCAACAGACAGTCTGTGTGTCTGCTGATAACGCTCCCCTATAGTAAATGATTAAAAAACCAGAACGTCTCGTGCGAGTGGGATTTGAACCCGAGTTCACCAGGTCGGAATGAATCGTGCTAACACTATCATCCAACGGAGGCGATGACGGGCCTAAGGCCTAAAGTCGAAAATCAAATGTCGAAAGGTTTTCTCCGCAGATTTCTACCATAAATATCGTCATTGGCAAGATCTGGATATTGCTTAATTTAAATCAGACGTCTCCTGTTAGAACTTTTGACTTTATCCTACTTAGTTGTGAGATGATTCCACAAAATTGACACGATCCACAAAATTCCTACCTACCTACTAATTACTCTACCAAACATTGCCCGTTTCTTCTATAGCTCCTATGTATGTACATACAGCAGGCAATGGGAAACAACTGGATAGTATATATCCCTAGTTACTTCACTACTAAAAAATAAAATAGGCAACGATTGAAATCAAGTACGTCACCTTTAGACGAAGAATCCATATACATACATAAAATGGCAACTATCGATTTGATCAGTATTTTCATCAAATAGTGGTCATTATAAATAGTAAGTCTGTCTCTCTGTGTGTGTGTGTGTGTGTCTGTCTGCTGATAACGCTTGCCTCGGTAAACAATTAAAAAACCAGAACATTGCGCGAGTGGGATTTGAACCCGGTATCACTGGTTCGGAACATTGAGCGCTTGAGCTGTGATCCAAACTAGATAATAACGGACCTGCTACGATTTGACAATATAAATAATGAATAGGCTCGCAACTTTGCTAAATTGCTACGTGTTGTATTATAACGCGCCATCTATCCAACAACTATAAAAACTGTTAAATGCACATATACCCACACCCGCACACAAACATTCGTTGATATTCAACGGGCTTACACTAGTATCAAAGTTATAAAAAATGATTCAGAACAGTGAGACTGTATTTTGATACTGTATGTTTTCATAGAAAATTGTGTAATTTGATTTAATCGTGAAAAACTGTGTTGAAAATTGAAATTATCCGATTAGTTTGCAGGGACGGAAAACTATTAGGTTACACGAAAAGGACTCGATTTGCATTCGGATTTACGTACGTCCATTTTATGTCCGTTTTATGGGGGATAAGAGAAAATTGGTATTTTCCACGCCTATTTGTAGATTTTCCGCGCTATCTAATCGAAACGTACACAACGCTTTTCCTAGCATTTTCACGGCGAGACCTTCACCCCGATCGCAGTTCGTTCGGAAAACTCAAACGTTTCCACGAATAAACAAAATTTTTGGAACCCTCTGCTAGTTTTTTTTTTACACACGAAAATTTTCATTTTATTACTTTACGACTCTTTACACGGCGCACATTTTTCTTTATGACGCGATTTAAAAATTTAAACATCGTAAAATAGACCGGAAAACGACAATGTTTGCGAACCCTTTGAATTAACGGTAATTAACACCAATAAAGTGGAATGCGATTTCATAACGGTCGTTAAGTTGACTATTCCGTATATTATTACATTTTGTTTTTATTATTAGAATCAAGGCTGGTACGTATGCATTTTATGATACAAACAGCTTTATTACATACATAGTAGGTTTCGCAGGAGATAACACATTGGAAATCATAAATCGGAACTCAATTTACTTCATAAACATTCTAAATACTATACTATAGATATAATTACGACCAATGCGTACTACCAGTTATGACGTATGGACGTGAAATTTGGATGCTACGTAAGATCCAGTGCACATAAGCATGTATGTTTTGTATAATGAGAAAAGATTGTAAGAGGAATACATGGGTAAGAAGTATGACCGAAGTGACAGATATAGCGGAACGTGTGAAAAACTTGAAGTTGCAAGAAATACTGGAATGGGACGCAAGAAATACTGGAATGGTATCCGAGAGGATGTGAAAGAAAGCAAGGTAGACCGAGTGGACGATGGGTTGATGAATTGAAAAGAATGTGTGGAATCAACTGGATGCAGTTGCTCAAGACAGACAGGAATTGAAGGGGATTGGAGAGGCCTTCATCCAGCAGTGGATGATGAAGTCTGTCTGTCTGTCCATCGGGATCGCTAGACAAACCCAAATTGCTAAATAACCACACTTTTATCACCAACGGAAAATTCTCCAATTACTATGTACACATTATAAATATAGTCTGTCTGTCTCTTTGTTTGTCTGTCTGTCTGTTGAAGTCTATCTGTTGTCTGTCTGCTGAAAACCAGAACGTTGCACGAGCGGTACCACTGATTCGGAACAGAGCGCGCTTACGCGGTGAGCCAAACCAGATGATGTAGGGCAGGCTTCAATGTGACTATTTATAGCCGAATATAATATGGCTCGCGACTTTTGTAAATATTGTTACGTAAATATTGTTACTTTGTTATTATAACGCGTCATAGATGGCGCAACATATTATTGCATAGGCAACAACTATAAAAACTATTAAATTTAATATTATTTTTTAGTATGGGTGATGAGAACGCTCCGTTGACATTCAACGGGCTTACACTAGTATATGTATAATAGCGAAAAATTTGTTCTCTATGAAACGTCACATTAATCACACAGAGCTAGAGCGAGCGAGCGAGCGGCGCCAGCTATCGGTGTTCGCCCCTTGTGATCACCGAGCTAACTACTTCAGTTCGAGCAATGCGCTGTTAAATTGGAAAGCTGAGCGCCGCGTATTATGGCCACTATATATATGTACACTGCCGTCCTAAGCCTACTTAACGTAACTGACAAAAATTACGAAAATGAGTTAGATGTGTTTTAAGGGTTATGGGGGTGTATTCTTGCGATTTGCGATAAAAATTAATGTATCTTCATCCAAAAGTGACTTTTTTAAGCTATTAAATCTAACGTATCTGCATGCGCAGAGAAATAGTATCACCAATACGTACACAAATAACGTATCCAATATTTACTTCGGTCACTACCTTATCATGAAAGATTGAAAAGACTGAATCTCTCCACATTGGAGACGAGGAGTTATTGAGGACGTTACGAGGAGTTATTGAGGACGAGGAATTATTCATGTGAAATGACCAACCTCATTATGTTCAATGAGAACCCTCATCTAAGAGATCATATGTACTCTTAGACTCCGAAAAGAAAAATAAAATAAGATTGTTAGAGATTCATTCTTTACAAATAGAGTGGTTGAAGTTTGGAATAGTCATGTGTATACATTAATAATGAATAATGAAGTGACGTAACTACTAAAATATTCTTTTTTTTTTTTAATTTTCCTTAGAATTATCAAAACACAATAGAAAATAACCTCATGCACTAAAAAAAAGTTTAAATAAATCAGTAATATATGAAGAAAAACACAAATTTAGAATAAAACTTTCAAGTCCATTTATCTCGATATTGTTGTTTTGTCAGTTACGTTATGTGGGCTTATGACGGCAGTACACTACACCGGCTGTCAAATTATTGTACACGAACATTACCGTACTGCTTAACAACCCAATACAAGCCCAATGATAGAGCATTGGACTTATGAAGGAAGGCTTGTTGTTTTGAAATCCGATACAGAATATAATTAAATTCACTTATAATATATTCTGTCAGAATTTGTTAGTTTTATCTGACTTTGTTGTCGAGTTGGTTCCGTACAAAACTTATAGCCATAAACTACTAGTCATTAATCATTATGTATGTATGTTTGTCTCTAATTTACATACATAGATAGGACTATATATGTGTGTGAATTTTCCGGTAGGTTTTCCAGGCTCTCGAGTATCCGGCGGAACAGGCCAGACTTCAGTACCACAAGGATTCTGTCATCAGGCAGAGGAAACAGTTCATCTCCACGATCACCAACAACTCGGACATAATAAATTTGGGTGAAATCATCGACGAGCTTGCGGTCTACGAAAAGGTACGTGTACATACATATAAGTATTATATCTAAGTGTGTCTCGTTTCGAAGTTTTCCCCGCACAAGGAAAAACTATGTGAAACTTTAATATCCAGTTCGGAACGGAAAACTCGCATCAGACCCGTCTCAGAGTACGTGACGTGGGTTTTCTTTATGGCTGATAAAATTTATCTTTGGATAGGTACTTTCGGTGAAAAATTAGTTAAAAATCACAAAGTCATTTAGTCGAAGGTGAAAGCAAGTTTCGCGAAGAATACTTTGAAACGATCGCATCAATCTAATGTTTGTTTGTGTGTGCGAAAGTTTCGACGTTTTATATGACAAAAACTATCGAACGGAATGGGACGGAATTTAAGCGTTGTGAACAGAGGAAAAGACACATCAACAGAATTAAGCATTAAAAAGTTATGTAAGTAGATTTACAGTACAAAATAACTTTGAAACTCAAACGTTTTGGACGGATCGACAGGCGTAAGGCATTTATAAGAAATCTCGTAAGCAGATTTATGTACACTGCAAAAGAGCTTGATACTCGTTGAAACTCCATGGAACATTTTAAGCGTTCTGGGTGGATCAACAGACAAACCAACAGACTTAAGGCCTTTATAATAAAACTCGTAGGCAGAGTTACACAACAAAAAAACATGATACTACTTGAAATTCCATGGAACAAAATTTTAAACGTTTTGGACGGATTAACAGACAAACTAACAGACTTAAAGTCTTTATATACGTGAGTATGTATATAAGAAATTTCTTACGCAGACATGTGTATTTGTGTACTTTGAAACTCTCAAACGTTATGAACGGATCAACAGACAAACCAACAGACTTAAGGAATTTATAATAAATCTCGTAAGCAGATTTACACTGCCAAAGAGCTTGATACTCCTTGAAACTCCATGTAATATTTTAAGCGTTCTGGACGGATCAACAGACTAACCAACTGACTTAAGGCCTTTATAAGAAATCTCGTAAGCAGATTTACACTGCAAAAGAGCTTGATACTCGTTGAAACTCCATGGAACATTTTAAGCATTCTGGGTGGATCAACAGACAAACCAACAGACTTAAGGCCTTTATAAGAAAATTTGTAGGCAGATTTACACTACAAAAAAACTTGATACTATTTGAAATTCTATGGAATAAAATTTTAAACGTTTTGGACGGATTAACAGACAAACTATGTAGCAGACTTAAGGTCTTTATATACGTGAGTATATAAAAAATTTCTTACGCAGACATGTGTATTTATGTACTTTGAAACTCTCAAACGTTCTGAACGGATCAACAGACAAACCAACTGACTAAGGAATTTTATAAGAAATCTCGTAGGCAGAATTAAAATACAAAAGAGCTTGATACTCCTTGAAACTCCATGTAATATTTTAAGCGTTCTGGACGGATCAACAGACAAACAAACTGACTTAAGGCCTTTATACATACATATGTATATGTACGTAAGTTTATAAGAAATTTCTTGGTATTTAAATAAAATTTAATTGGTAAATTTGATGAAACAAATTTTCAAGCATTATGGACGCATCAACAGACAAACCAACTGGCTAAACGCCTTTATAATAAATCTCGTAGGCAGAATTACAATACAAAATTACAATTACAATGACAAATTACAATACAAAAGAACTTGGTACGCCTTGAAACTCCACGGAACAAAATTTTAAACATTCAGATTAACAGATAAACAGACTTAAGATCTTTATATACATACGTAGGTATATAAGAAATTTCGTAAGCAGACTTATACAACATATTTACACTACAAAATAACTTTGAAGCTCCTCGAAACTCCCGGAATAAAATTTCAAGCGTTATGGACGTATGAACAAACAAACCAACATACTTAAGCCCAGAGTATGTTTGGCTATAAGAGTATGCGCGCTATTTAATTGAACTCATCGCGTATAGATGATATTATCGAAGATTAACCCGGGAAACGCCGTGTACATATGTACGTACACGTGTGCTATTTAGATAAAATACGAATACAGTGTCGATCTACACATTTATCGTTTATAATATCTATAATGTACATAGGTAAGTCGTTATTAGAAAACAGCAAGCTTATGATCGTAAATACGGTATTTGATGGTCGTTATTATCATCATCGTTACGCGTCACCCGTTAAATTGAATAACGTAACGTAAATATTTGTACAATAGATCGAAAATAATATTAAAAAGAAAACAGCACTACATACATATGTATGTAGTATGCACTGAATGTTCCGGTCTGGTGCGGTACAATTTCAATGTCCATCTTGTTTAGTCTGTTTACAAAGAAAACACACTTTGCGGACGTGTTTGTTTGCCAGTCGAACAAATAAATATTCGAGTGTGCCAGAAAAGCTGAAAACTCGTAAATTAATTCGCGATACTAACGCCACGTTTAATGGTGTCTGAGTTTCGGTTTTTCGTCGGAACTGTTTGCACAAGTGAATCTGTCAATGTCGTATGTACGTGTCTATGTTGTTTAATTGAGTGTGTTTCGATTGCGTAAATTGCATATTGATTAGGTATTAGAACAGTTTGTTTCAGCCGTTCACCATCCACTGCTGGATGAAGGCCTCTCCAATCCTCCTCAATTCCTGTATGTCTTGGGCAATCTGCATCCACTCGACTGCACACATTCTGCTCAATTCATCAGCCCATCGTTCACTCGGTCTACCTTGCTTTCTTTCACAACCTCTCGGATACTGCCACTTCTTACCCATGTATTCCTTTTACGGTCCCTTCTTGTTATACCAAGCATATGTGTGCACTGGATCCATGCTTCTATGTGTGCACTAGATCTTACGTAGCATTCTTGAATTCAACATCCACGTTTCACATTCATACGTCATAACTGGCAGTACACATTGGTCGTATGCCTTATTTTTTAAGCATAGCTGGATGTTGGATTTAAAAAATATGTTCATTCTTCCAAAAGCGTTCCATCTTAGTTTCTTCCTACATCCAGTCATACCAATTTTCCTAAGTACAAATAATTCTTAACTTTCATGTATATGTATAAATAATAAAACATCACTATAAAGTTAGTAATTTTTGACCGACTTTATATTTTAACATTTATTATAAATTCTTGTAATTTATTTTAAATACAACCAAATTACAACAAGCCTATTATAAATTGGTACTATTGTTTAAAAATATTATTAAATAAATATAAAAATATCAATGATTATGTTTATACCTTGTATAATCAAGTTAAGATGCAATTTTAAAATGTTTAAAATAAAATTTACTAGCGTACATTGTGTCAACTTTATTATTTATGCGCTTGAAAATTCACAGCAAAGGTTAATTTTAACTTTAGTTTAATTCAAACTTTTACAATAAAAACTTGAAAAACAAAACTTTTTACATTATAAAAGTTCATGACTCTTTTAAGTATGATTTTCTTATTGAATTAAACTAAATCTAATTAAAAGATGATTTTTGATTGATATGAAAATATCAATCAAATTGAACTTATTTATATTAAGAGTGTAATAAAATGATCAGAATTTTTAAATACACATTATAGACTATAGACTCTACAGTCCGAATATAATAATTTTTATTACATCCCATTGAAAGCTTGTACGTATGTATGTATATTTTAGTGTGTCATATACAGATCCTCCAATATTTAGTTATTAATTCTGTGAATCGATATAATATTGTAGACACACCAATAAAACGTCAAAAGTGTACAGTATAAATATTATCACGTTATTTATGATGATTATGCTGACGGGGGCATAAGTTGGATCGCTTTTTACGATACGTTAGAAACAGCCATAAATTTCAATAACGCGAAAAAAGACGAATTCCCTGTTACATTAATGGAAGTTTGTAATAACTTTCAATTACAATCGCAAAAAAGTAAACATCGCTTAACATTATTCTGCATACGCGGTGAATGAAAAACATTTTGTGTTTATATAACATGTGGTGGCACTCGAAAAACGACACAATAGAATGTAACATATATTATGACACATTTTCACTCTCGTATATACATATATGTATATTTTTTCAGTGGTTTAGAAAACGAAACATAATATATATCAACGTTGAATATCGCCTCTAGTAAATTCGCACGCACTTTTCCACAATGGCGTTCGAGTTTTCCGATGCTATCGAGTCTATTATTCTGCGGTATTATATTGCGGACATGTTATTTATTTTATAAATAGTGTGATAAATTGCACTAGGTCACTGAAAATTGGTTCAATTTCGTATTTTGATTTATGTTATCCATTCTTGTTGTCGTTTCTCTTTTTCCTTTGATAGATATGACAGTTTGATAGGGCGATTTCTTATGCGTAATACGATTGAGAAATTTATAACGTGTCTAGTATGAATGGTATTGTAACGTTTGTTGTACATTTTAGTATATTTTCAATCGAAAATTTAATAGTTAATTGTGTTGGGATGTATTATTTTGATAAATTATCATGTCGTTGATTCAAAATTGTTTTTTATAACAACGTTTAAACTTTCAGGTGATCGAAAAAGCGTTTCACGGTGGAATACTTGTGGATAATACGGCGGAATCACTAGAACTACATTTTCGAGCTGCTGAAGAAAAATGGACTATGCTTCAGTCTGTATTTTTTTCATCAACAGTTCTCACTACTATAGGTAATTAAATTGTAGTGTAATGTTTACTTAAAAAGTTTCAGAATTCAAATAAAATAATTTTTTTGTCAATGCGAATTGTACCGAGAATTTATGTAGTAACGTTTGAAAAGTGTTCTCATTACATTATGTAAATTATATAATAATTTCAACACAGGCCATTATCTGAGACAATAAATCTCGCTCGATTTTTTTTCGGTTGCGGTTCGTTATGTTGAAATTGCTGTATACTGAAATTGTTCAAATTTGACTTATTGTCATCCCCTTTTAATGTACTGCGTATAAAGTTTAGTGTATTGTAAATATCAGTTAACTATTGATTTTAATATGGTAAAAATATGATTAGTTCTATTCGTACGCGTATGTACATATATATTGTGTAATTGGAAACGGTTGAATAACTAACTGTAATAATAATATGACGCAGCATGAAAAGCCGGACCGGAAAAGCTGTCAAATGAAAATTAATACACCGGAAATTACTGGAAGTGGTAGAATTAAATACACGTACCGAATCCCAATATTGTAGTAGAGATATTTATTTCCCAGACCCTACCCCGGATACATGTTTTAATTACGTATATTTTATTCGTGCGATTGTATGTATGTATGTAGTTCAACAAATAAATTTTGATCTTTGTTATTTTGTTTTGTTTACAAATTTTTGTACAATTCTGATTTATCACAATTGCTGTAGATGGTATGTATGTAGGTTGTATCACAAGTTTTGTTTACAAAGTACATGATTGATAATATTTTCACAGTTTTACAAAAAACCGAAGTGGCAATTGCTCTTGTACGTCACCTCATTCTGTCTAGACATTTTTTTCTTATGTGAAACTGTACTATAAATTCACCTGAAACTTATGTACATATGTACATATGTGAAGAACCATTGACCCATTTAAAAACAAGCTACAAATGTTCAATACAAAACAAAAAGCACAAATTCGATTGAATCTCAGGATTTTCATCACAATCATTTTAAGCCGTACACCATCCACAGCTGGATGAAGGCCTCTCCAATCCTCTTCCATTCCTGTCTGTCTTGAGCAATCTGCATCCATTTGACTCCACACATTCGTCTCAATTTATCAGCCCATCGTCTACTCGGTCTATCTTGCTTTCTTTCACATCCTCTCGGATACCGAGAGATCGTTCCGCTATATCTGCCAACTTGGTCACGCTTCTTACCCATGTATTCCTTTTACATCTTTCCACACTTCTCTATGTGCAGTGGATCTTACGTAGCATTCTTGAATTTAGCATCCACGTTTCACATCCATACGTCATAACTGGCAGTACGCATTGGTCGTATGGCTTATTTTTTAAGCATAGCTGAATGTTGGATTTAACCATGTCCATTCTTCAAAAAGCACTACATCCTAGTTTCATTTCATCTTTTTTACAACCAGTATTATTCACCAATTGTCCTAGTTATAAATAACTGTCGACACTTGAACGGTTTTCAACCGTTTTTATCACCTTTGGGAAGATATAAGTTAATCCAAATCGGTAGTCTTCTGTCATAGTTTGATTATATTTGACAGTTGTTGTGATAGTTACATACAAAATTGTCACCGTACAACATTATTCATTGCGTGTTCCTTTTATTATGTCTTATTCTTTCAAAAGGCAACGGGAAAACACTGAAGAGCATATCATCCAAGAGGCTTTACTTTGACAATCGATCGAATGTTAATAATAAACAAGTAAAAAAAAAATCATAGAGGTTCACTTTTCATCAATTGGAAAAATCCGTTTTAACAACAACTAGCCTTCGGAGAAGAGTATTGATTAAACTTTCGTTTATTTTCAGGATACGGAAACATGGTACCAACAACCCTTTGGGGCAGAAACTTCTGTATGTTGTTTGCCATGATCGGTATACCGCTCACGTTGACCGTCATAGCCGACTGGGGTAAACTGTTTGCCACCGCTGTCTCAGTAATGGCGAAACACATGCCAGAAATACCCTGTAAGAGATTTTCGCTCAATCCTCGACATACCCACTATACAATAGCAAATAAAAAATTCTCATTTCTTTTTTTCAGTTTTTTGCGGAAAATCGTCCAATCAAAACAATTCCGGAAGACATTGGCTTTACGCTCTATCGGCTGTGGGTTTTTTGTTCCTGTATTTGGCAGCAGGAGCTGGAATATTCGTCTATTGGGAGAAAGAATGGACCTTCGGTGACGGTTTTTACTTCTGCTTCGTCACTATGACCACTATAGGATTCGGCGATCTTGTACCCAGTGAGTACATAATTGAATTATATTCTGTTGTTTGTTCCGTGTACATACATTCCCACACCATTTAACCAATCAAACTTTATAGAGGTACTTTCTATGATCCTTAAGGCACTTGAGTTTGATAGAACTTTTTTTTATTTATTTTGGGTAGCTGCCATACAAAATTTCGTTTCGACAGCTCGACATTATTTGTATCGTACGTGAGCGCGATTTGACATTTTCCTTTCGGATTCGGAGTGTTGCCAGTCGAAACAGATCGAGTATTGCTAGTTCAAATAAACACCGGTATATACAGACAGTAAATTGGAATAAAAGTACTCTAACAAAATCACATTATCACAAATTTCCACACTGTTTGACCAATCTTTACAGAATTGCTTTCAAAGACATTTCTATTTCATCTGCCATACATTTTTTTGTTTTAAACCTCTTGTAATGACAAACAAAGTGTTGCCAGTCGAAATAGATCGAGTATTGCTAGTTAAAATATGTAAAACGGTACATACAGATAGTGCATTGCAATAAAAGTACTCTAACTAATCTATACATAATCACATTAACATATGTTTATTTGTTCCTGATAAATTCGTACACTGTTTGACCGATCAGTGTTATACTTTACAGAAGTACTTTCTATGAACCTGCTGGTCTTTCAAGGTCATTTCTATTTCATATGGCATACAATTTTTTGTTTTAAACCTCTTGTAATGACAGACGAAGTGTTGCCAGTCGAAACAGATCGAGTATTGCTAGTTCAAATAAACACCGGTTTATACAGACAGTGCATTGCAATAAAAGTACTCTTAACTATGTAATCTATACAAAATCATATTATCCTTGGTTTATTTGTTCCTAAAATATTCCCACACTGTTTGACCGATCAGTGTTGAACTTTACAGAAGTACTTTCCATGAACCTGCTGGTCTTTCAAGGACATTTCTATTTCATCTACCATACATTTTTTTGTTTTAAACCTCTTGTAATGCGAAACAAAGTGTCGCCAGTCGAAACAGATCGAGTATTGCTAGTTCAAATAAATACATTGCAATAAAATTACTCTATTCTACATATATATGTATATATGTAGGTACATAATCACATTAACATCTGTTTATTTGTTCCTGATAAATTCCTACACTGTTTGGCCAATCAGTGTTGTATTTTACAGAAGTACTTTCCATGAACCTGCTGGTCTTTCAAGGACATTTCTATTTGATCTGTCATACAATTTTTTGTTTTATACTCTTGTAATTGACAGACGAAGTGTTGCCAGTTTTGTATAACACTATAGATACATACAGTTTTACATTTTAATGAAAGTACTTTTATGTAGCTAATCAAAGCTAATTCTAATGTGTTTGTTCCTAATATATTCGTACACACTTTGAGTAATTAGAACAAAGCTTTACAGAAGTAATTTCTATGATCCTGCAGGTCTTACGAGTGACTTAAGAACGTTCTGATAGCAAAGTTTTATTTCGACACAAATTAACGACAGGCGAAGTACGTTGAAAAAATTCAGTACTGCCAAATTCAGAAAGAAATAAACAATAATAAAATTAGGCAACGCGTTTCACGTTTAACGTGTGAATAATTCAAGATCCCGTAGTAACGTATATTTGATTGGGAGCGTAATATTTCGCTAACGTGACGTATTCACGTCGAGAAAAAAAAAAATACTTAGGATACGTTACGGATACGTGCGCGGATAATGTTATGAGATGAATCGAATTTATATATGTTTCGGGCAGATAAAAAAATATTTATTCACGCGAAAAAATTATTCGTATGATATGGATGGAAAATCGTCGGTTCGATTGATTCCACAAAAATATATGTACATATGCACGTGTAGGATTTCGCGATACGTACTTACATAGTTAGTGTCGTTTTTGCATCAATTCAATATCGGGTGAATCGAGGCCAATGGCATGCTACGTCAATGGGGGTGTTTTTCCGGGAAAATGTATTCGTCGTCGCGGAAAAACGGCTCGGCACTTTTGGCGAGCCACTCGAAGCCAATTCGACGTATAAACTTTGAGGTTTTTATGTTTATGCCTAATCTTTATGACGCAGCTATAACTGGGGCCAAATCGACCGTATAGGTGGCCCCGTACGAAAACGTGAGCATTGACTTGTCATCATACCGTTCCTAGTACGTTTTCTGACGCGTAAGCAGGCCCCTTCCCGATCCCGTTCCCGTTCCTGTTCCAGATCCCGTTTCCGTTCCCGATCACGGTCCCAATCCCGTTCCCGTTCCTAGTACGTTATCTGACGCGTGAGCAGGCCCGTTCCCGATTCCGTTCCCGTTCCAGATCCCGTTCCCGTTCCCGATCTCGGTCCCGATCCCGTTCCCGTTCCCGTTTTCCCCGATTTTTTTTTCACAGGAACCATCCCCGGTATGATCACAACAAGTCCTGAAAGTTTCATCGTGATCGGTTGAGTGGTTTAGGAGCCTATAAGAGACAAACAAACAGACAGACAGACATTGATTTTTAAATATGTACATATGTAGATGTAGAGTAGCGGTCATTGAAATCACAAACTAGCCATTTGTTTTTTTTTGCCCTTTTCACTATTTTACGTAGTGATTTTTATATTTTTTTCTAAAATTGAATGAATTTTACACGATTAAAGGTATAAGAGGTATTCCAAAAATGATTCATAAAGTTTGATCTACTTACGTATGTATGTATGTATGTATATAAAAATTCAAATAGCTCTAATCTATATGTAGGTATAAAAAATTAATAAAATATTCATTGGAATTAAATTATACATATATATAATAACCGAAATCCGTCTGTCTGTCTGCTGATAACGCTCGCTGAGGAAAAATGATTAAAAAACCAGAACCCGGGACCCCAAGCTCGGGAAGAACGCGCTTACGCTAATCTGCCAAAACCAGTTGTCGATTTGGTCCTTTTTTTTTTTTTTTTTTTTTTAAACATTACCTATAAAAGGGATCGTGACTCTGCTAATAATACATAGATGGCGCTATTATTTTTTTTTTGTTTTTTGATTTTTACAAAATCACTTACTAAATTATAATTATTATGTATATAATAATTAATAATTATAATATAAATAGTAAAGTAAAAAAAATATTTAAAATTCAGCGGGCGTTGATGTTCAACGGGCTTACACTAGTAGTAACATAACGTTCAGTAAAGTTTACTAAGAAGTAAATTAATTTTTCGGAGCTACGTATTTTGAAATGACTTTCGTATATAAATTTGATAACGTGAATGATTTTAAAATATGTTAAAACATGTAAAATAGTTTGTGTTTAATAAAAAATATAAAATTCACCATATTTCATTTAAAAAAAAAAAAAAATCTAAACTTTGGAAACAAAGTTTTGTAATTTCAAATATAGCTCTAATCTGCAAAAAAATTACTAAATATTTATTTGGAATTAAATAGTCACATATAAAATGTTCAATAAAGTAAAGTTTACTAAGAAGTAAATTCATTTTTCAGAGCTGCATAATTTGAAATTACTTTCGTATATAAATTTGATAACGTGAATAATCTTAATATGTATGTTAAAACATGTAAAATAGTTTGTGTTTAATAAAAAAATATGAAATTCATCGTACCAAATTCATGTAGGAAAAGTCTGTCAATTGTACCGCATATGCTAGCACGACATTCCGCACTCTACCGGCCGAATAGCGAACTACCATCAGTCACCTCGCTTTCGGAACGTTTGTATTTCACTCACGATTGTGACATGGACTCCTCAGATGAAGACGAAGCTCTAACGTTGGCCGCATATTTATATGAATGATTAGTTAAATACTTTTAATTGTTGAATGTAATTTATAACGGTGTGTCATCAAGGATCGGCTGACTGTTGACAAAATCGTCTGACATAACCTATCAAGTCAGATCCTACAGGATGGGATACTTTTTCACCGTCTCCAATAACTTTTCCACAAACGTCATCGAAATCGAGCGAATCGCCGAAAAAATCGTGTACAACAAATTCCGCACGGTTTTTCGGTCGGAAATCCGTCGTGGTGTAGGCAGCGTCACCTGCAGCTATGCGATACAACTCCCCACCATACCAAACTTGCAATTTCCTATGCGTTTCTTCGTAATTCGAATACGAATCCGCAGTGGTGTGCCTTAATGTGTGGTTATGTGAGGTTAGGTGAGGTTAAGTCAAGTTAAATGAGGTTAGGTTAAGTTAGGCGAGGTTAAGCTCGTTCAATTATAGTTATACGAGCCAAAATACATCAAAATTCAATTCCAATATACTATATCGATCGAAATTACCCATTTTTACAATTGGATCATTTACACAAGCGAGCGCAACTCAATCGAGCGGATCGATCATAGACCATTAATTTCATACCTACTGGTGATTGTTGCCAACATCATTATTTGACGGCTAGCTCAGTCATAACAAAAAGAACGTATATTTGGAAGCTTACGTTTGGAATGTGTCCAAAGCGAGTCGAGTAACCCAAGCTCGATATTGCGATATTCGTTTCCGTAGCTAAAAATCTGACATTGGATTTTTACTCACTGAACACGAATATGACCGTAGAACTCTACCAATTGGAAACATAACATAACATTGGTTACATACCCACATCTTCAAAATGTTTTTCCTTGACATATTCATGTTCAGTGGGTAAAAATCGACATGACAAGTTAGCGTAGTTACTCAAGGCTATTTATTGTCGTCGTTATCTTTTCAAGTGTTGTTATAACTGAACTGTTTTTCATGTGACGATTAAATTTTAACAATTCCCGTAAGGTGTGACCGTAGTTTAGCTTTGTTCTATAGCTTTTTAAATGATAAACAATGTAAGTTTACAACGTTAATAGTTTGAGCGTGATTCTAACGACTAAGTGACGACAAATGTTGATGGCTTTCAACGCTTAATGTGTTACGCAAACTTTACTTTAATTTTGACAAAAGACTATATATGTACGCAAAGCCTCGATTGAGTACAGTTTAAACACAAGCATCGATATAAACATTGTTTTAAAGGGTCGTTCATTAGTGACGCAATAATATTATCGGTAAGATTTCAACGAGACTCTAATATATGTATACATAATTATAACATTACATATAAGCTTAGGTACCTTTGTTGTTTTGTTGCTCGACTGGTTTCAATAACCATTACTCCTATCGTATTGCGGATAGTTAAAGCAATGTATCGGTAAAATATCAAAGTTTAAATACACAAACTAAACTAAACTAATATATGTACACGTCGTAAGAGTTAGCGGTTTGCACACTCTGAGCACCCAGTTATCTGTTTTATTTCAAGGTCAAAGTTCAAAGATAATAATGTGCTACTGTTTAAAAAATTAACGTTTTCGTCATCATCGTCATTTTCAGCCGTTCACCATCCACTGCTGGATGAAGGCCTCTCCAATCCTCTTCCATTCCTGTCTGTCTTGAGCAATCTGCATCCACTCGACTGCACACATTCTGCTCAATTCATCAGCCCATCGTTCACTCGGTCTACCTTGCTTTCTTTCACATCCTCCCGGATACCATTCCATTCTTTTCGCTGTGTCCAGTCCATTGCCACTTTTTAACACGTTCCGCTATATGTATCTGCCACTTTGGTCATGCTTCTTACCCATCTATTCCTCTTACGATCTCTTCTCGTTATACCGAGCATACATCTTTCCATGCTTCTCTGTGTGCACTGGATCTTACATAACATTCTTGAATTTAGCATTCACGTTTCATATCCGTTTTCATCATCATCATTTTCAACCGTTCACCAATCACTGCTGGATAAAGGCCTTACCAATCCATTGCCATGCCTGTCTGTCTTGAGCTATTTGCATCCACTTCACTCCACAAATTCTTCTCAATTCAGCAGCCCATCTTCCACTCAATCTACCTTGCTTTCTTTCACATCCTCTCGGATACCATTCCATTCTTCTCGCTATGTGTCCAGTCCATCTGCCACTTTGGTCATGTTTATTACCCATGTATTCCTCTTACAATCTCTTCTCGTTATACCGAGCATACATCTTTCCACGCTTATCTGTGTGCACTGGATCTTACGCGGCATTCTCGAATTTAGCATCCACGTTTCATAACTGTACGCAGTACGCATTGGTCGTATGCCTTAAATTTTAAACATAGCGGAATGTTGGATTTTACAGTCTATCATTAGGGAAAGATACTCACCAGTGGTGAAACTATTACCTTCTGCAGGAGAGAACAAACTGACAATGATTTGGTAGTTTGTAAGGATTTTTTGATTTGTGCCACTTGTGGAACCGTCTCACAACTAAACTATAACTGGCAGTACACATTGTCATAACTGGCAGTACGCATTGTCATAACTGGCAGTACGCATTGTCATAACTGGCAGTACGCATTGGTCGTATGCCTTCTTTTTATGTTCATTTTTCCAAAAGCGCTCCATTCTTCGTTTTATCTGTTCTTCTTTACACCAAGTCATGTTCACCAATAGTCCTAGGTATGAATAATTACACTGAGCAACAAAAAAAATTTAAAATCATTTTCTGCTCGAATTAGTACGTTTAGATAAAATAAAAAATATTGAGATAGAAAACTAATCCTTATAAACGTGGTGAAATATAAATTTCTCTAAACAAATGCCAAATAACACGGGAAAAAAATGTGTAAAATAAAATATATTTTTGACCTTAAAAATTCGTTAGATAATTAATTAAAAGTATTTCAAAGCAATAAAAAATTACAATCAATAGGAAAAATATCTGACTATTGATTTCAATACTCACTTTGGCACAGCAATACTATATTTTGAGTTATAGGCCGCAAAAGGCAAAAAAAATTTTACATTTTTTAAATCGCGAATATCTCATAAACGAGAGCATTTCAACAAAAATCATTATCTGATTCGAATTCAGTGGGTCAAATTAAGTAAAGATTTATTAATCTCCGCTCTGGGTTTTAAAAAACGTGATTTTTTGTTGCTCAGTGTTATCAATTACCTCTACAATATGGTTCTGTGATTACGTTTTGAAATCAATACAACATGACCAATCAATATATGTACATACATAGAGGGTTAATGTGCTGTGGATTTAGAATGAACCCAGCGTTCATTCGCATAGTGAATTTGCACACGAGGCGGGTTCAGCTTTTCTCAATCGATATTTACCGCACACAGTTAGTTGCATAAGCCGAGTTCGCGAGGCGATAAATCAAAAAGTTAACGAATCGATGCGAACTTTTTTTTCCCACAGTCGGTCTACATTTTCATTCATGAAATAATCGCACATGGGCGATGAGTGTGAGCTGGCACCAGCTCTGAGAATCTGTTTTATCATTCGGGGTATACGAGAATAGCCGAGACAACAATAAATTGGATACAACGAAGAATTATTACGGCCGGAATGTTTGGACTCGCTTACTACTTACTCTGCGGGGAGTGGCTCCTCTATACAAAAGGCGAACGAAACCATAAAAACCCAACACCGAGAACCTTGACCTCATTTTCCGATTGCCAAATTAATATTTTCCGACGCGAGAGAAAATTGCGGTGGGTCGTAAAGCCAACGACTTCCGGTTTTTCACGCTGATGCAACTGTGAAACATTCATTGGTCGAGCATTAGCGCGATTGAGTTTACGCGCGATCGTTTCTTACGCGTTTTATTCTATATGTAATTATCAATGGTTGGACAGTGGTTGGTAACCTTTTACAGCTGAAGGTATGCTAAATTTCATACAACAATATAAGGTAACAGTTTATTTATGGTTTAGCAACTGTGAAACGTTCAGAATGAGCGCCACTGCTTGTACGAGTAATGTAAGCGTGATTCTATCGTACGCATTTTATTTATACATAATTAACGATTTTTGGACAGAAATTAATAACATTTTACAGCCAAAGATACATTGAATCTAATACAATATAAATAACAAATAATTTTTAAGCCGAAACAGTCCTAATTCAAATGCGAAAAAAGTACAAAATTAACACGCTGATGATATTGCACATTTTTGACTCACATTCAAATGTTCGCTTTTGATTCGTTTATTTTAATTGTTGATGATATAATGAAATTTGAACTACGAACATTGATAATTACATGATTTGGACAGTGGTTGATGACCTTTTACAGCTGAAAGTATGCTAAATTTCACACAACAATATAAGGTAATAGTATTTTATGATTTAGCAACTGTGAAACGTTCAAAATGAGCGCCACTGCTTCTACGAGTATTGTAAGCGTGATTCTATCGTACGGATTTTAATTATACATAATTAACGATTTTTGGACAGAAATTGATAACATTTTATAGCCAAAGATACATTTAATCTAATACAATATAAATAACTAATAATTTTTAAGCCGAAACAGTCCTAATTCAAATGCGGAAAAGTACAAAATTAACACGCTGATGATATTGCACATTTTTGACTTATGTACATTCTAATGTTCGCTTTTGACTTATTTATTTTAATTGTTGATGATATAATGAAATTTTTACTACGTTTTGTATGTTATTGTTATATATGCATACATTACAAATTTTGCTATTTAAATATAAGCGATATGACCGCTTCAAGTAGACAATTTTTTTTACGGAAACATGTCTAATTCTACATATATACATAGTATCGTATGAATTTAAAACAACAACATAGCTAATGTATGAATGGTTGAAAAATTCCATCAAAAATTAATATATTTTTTAGTAGTAAACCGTAGTTTTCATTTTATACGGTAATATTTTATTGAAGTACCTTACATGAAATAATATACGAAGCAATGTTTATTATTTGTAAGTTTAAGCTTGAAATACTATCGTGTTTTCCTTTGAATATTAGATCTAGAATACGTAAACATACCTAATACTGGTGAGTATACATAGAATATACACAACTGACGCACTAATAAACGTCAGACGCATTGTATGTACATAAATTATCTAATTCTAATACACAATAATAATTCATTACACGAAAACGTACTCAATATTATAATATGACGAATAGATTTTCGATATTGATGTTCGTAATACGTCAGCGTGCGCAAATTCCCGTCAAATATGACGGGAAGCAATTATTAATAACAATCGATTCAAAGCACTCCGTATTCGGAAATCGTACGCATTGCATTACTGGCTTATTGTTATACAAATGAAAAAAAAATCACAGTTGAGAACGACTGATTGTATTAGTAATAAACTCATCAAAAATGAGAGACACCCTCGTCATACGATGACACTTGATCAGTATGAATCGATAACCATCTCGGCTATGTGTTTTTTTTTTCCCTTTCTGACCAACCAGTTAAATGTACAGGATGGACATAAAAAATCTACTTCATTCTCAAAAATATATAGGTACTTCCGAAACTAATAACGCTATAGTGATGAAAATTGACTATTTGAAAGTTGATTTCATCTTATTTATTATTTAAGTGATAATTAATAATGTAACAATTAGCGCTTGAAAACAAAATATAGTAAAAAACGCATTTTATAAAGGGATTTCATACAAAATTCGAATAGTTGAACTACTAGCCGGCTTGCCCGTCATATGACGGTGGATTCTAGCCCCACTCCCCAGCTTTCAATCGTGTGCACTGATTTGTGCAATAACAGCTCATAGCCCGTTTGAAAGTACGTGAAACAATTGTATAGTGCAGGGTTTCTCAAACTATATTCCGCGGAGAGTGTGTATGTGTTATTATCAAAATTAATATTCAATTTGTGCCAGTCCTGGGTTTTTTCCCATCGCACATAAAGATGAATCTCTTCTGGAAATTTTAACTAAAATTATAACTACCTACCCTATAAAATAACCAAGGTATTCCATTAAATTTTTCGGATTTGCGAAGTGTTCTGTTGTAGGAAAAGTTTGAGAAACCCTGGTATAGTGTATCGTTGATTGAATGACCGTTAAATCGCGTCATCCGTTTGAACCAGCTTTGACAGATAGCGGCTCGTTTCCAACCAGTGCTCAAATTCAGCGGGAGCGGCAAGGAGCGGGCGTTTCCTTTCGTGAAATTTGAAAACGTACCGTACCCTTTCGTGAAATCTGTAAATTTAGCGCTACCTTTCGTAAAAAACCAAAATTTCCGTGCTCTTTCAATAATTATTGCCGAAAAAATGTTAGACGGTGAATTTTTTTAACATTTATGACTCCTAAATCACAATCTTTGACTGGAAGTTAAATTCTTTACATTTCAATTCCGACAAAGCCATTTCAAATATTATTATGTTTTGAAAAAGCTGGGTGCACGCGTTACTTGAAGATAACATTTAGAACATTCTATTCATTCCGAGGGTTTTTAGATTCTATGTCGGCTTTGCGCAAAAAGTTTAATGACTTTATAGCCCGCAATCGGCATTTCGAACTGCAACGTGCCTTTTCGAGCCATCGGTCATTTTAATGATTTACGATATCTTTCTTTGAATTGTCGTGTTGTACGGCGACCACCACAAAAATGAGTATAAAAAATTGGTTAAATATCTCACTATAATAAAATCGGCCAATAATAATGAAATGTATAAATTTGTACAAAACAGTCAGAATGCTCATATTTTAACCACTGAAAGAGTTTTCAGAAAAGTATATAGGATAGTAAAAAATCAGAGACCATTTTCAGATCTACCTGTTGAAGTTGACTTACAGACATTAAACGGTATTAATCTCGGTAAGATTTTGCATTTCGATAAATATATACATATGTATTGGTATTTACATACTACATATACATAATTTAAAAAAAAAGGTCGTTTGATATTTTTTGAAAATTATCAAGCGCTCCCATTCGTGAAAATTTCCATTTCGAGCACTGTTTCCAACGCATTGCCAAAAACAATAGTTTGTTATGTTGACAATGCTAGCGTTCCGCAGCTACCCAGACAGACAGGCATATGCTAATATATAGAATAATACATGCGTCAATAAGTTATTAATTTGATTGTTATCATTGAAGAATATTATAGTGTTAAAAACAACGCAAACGAAAAATAAAAATATTATTATAATTGCGTTTTTCTACTTTTCAAAAACCATCATATCATGTGAAAGAAGACGACAAAGTGAACAAAAATGTTTTGTTCGTAGCTTTATTAGTTTTGGGGGATGTAAACTTATGAAAACAACGTCGATTTTTTAACGCACATCCTGTATAAAGGCTAAGTCACATATGCCAACAATCCGCAAGGCACATATTTGCGCAGCAATAAAAACGACCGCGAAAATTATCCGGTCAAATCTGGGTTTTAGGTCAAAAAGGGTCGACAACAATCCACCGAAAAGATGATGAGGACACTTTCGCACGTCTCTCTCGTGGACGTTTTTATATTTTTTTAGATTGCAAAAACAACATTCCGGACAGTATAATTAAGACTAGACTAGTTGTGATCTTTTGGCACTCGTTTGTATTACTTTTTTTTTTCCCCGTTTGTTTTTTTCACTAGAAATAATAAAAGGAAAAATGAAAAATGGTCGCACGTATCTGATTAGCATAATTGAATTTCCCGTCGACTAATAGTCGCGCTGCTGTTTGACACATTTTTCAAACGTGTATTCTAAACAATTTATTAACACTGCTACTTCTAAAACCGGGGAAAAATGATTTTTCAATTTTTTCCCCGATAGCAGTATGATAAAGGCGCTCGCACACCTCTGCGGATTAATATTCGCCTAGGGAAGAAAACGCGCCAATATCACGCGTTTGATGTGGTGGGGAGTTGTATCGCATACCCGCAAGTGGCACTGCCTACACCACGAGCGATTTCGTACCGGAATCCGTCGCGGAATCGCCGCTCAATTTCAATATGACGTTTGTGGAAAAGCTGAAGAAGTATCCCATCCTGTACGATCTGACTTGATAGGTTATGTCAGAGTGACATAAACCAGACGATTTTGTCAACGGTCAGCCGATCCTTGATGACACACCGTTATAAATTACATTCAACAATAAAAGTATTTAACTAACCATTCATATAAATATGCTGCCAACGTTAGAGCTTCGTCTTCATCTGAGGAGTCCATGTCAGAATCGTGAGTGAAATACAAACATTCCGAAAGCGAGGGGACAAATGGTGGTTCGCTATTCGGCCGGTAGAGTGCGGAATGGCTCTGCAGTCGTGCCAGTGTGTGCGGTACATTATAAATTACATTCAACAATAAATGTACATATTTAACTAATCATTCATATAAATGTGCGGCCAACATTACAGCTTCGTCTTCATCTGAGAAGTCCATGTCGGAATCGTGAGTGAAATACAAACGTTCCGAAAGCGAGGTGAAAGATGGTATTTCGCGTTTCGACCGTCGAGTGTCGAATGGCGCCGCAGTCATGCCAAGTGTGCGCACCACAGTATTTCGTTATTCGCCCGTTGAGCGTTGAGTGAAGTTTCCGTGTCGAATGGCGCTGCAGTCGTGCCGAGTGTGCGCAGTGCAAATCTCAGCACTGGCGAACTTCGCGCGAAAGGTGTGCGAGCGCCTTTATAGTTGAGTTGGTTCATTTCCGTGTGTAATGGGTACGTTTTAGTGTAGGCATTTATTACCGTGTAAATAATCGGTAAATTGGTGCGGGTCACGCGAATCGATGAAGACATTGAACACGATTCTGTACTATATCGATTACAATTGAACATAATATACTCTATAATCAACTAAACAATACGTACGATCCAATAAAATATTTTAAAACAAGACAATACATTTATATATGTATGTATATATACAGCAAAGACCATTTGTCAATTTTCATTTGTCAAAAGTAAACGAAACTGGCATATCTTTCATAACACATCAATATAACCACTCACATGCTATATTCAAGGGTATTTCTTACCTAATAATGTAGACTTAATTCAATTCAAATCTGTAATTTATCGGCGAATTACGCTTGATATGACGCGTACCAATAAATAACTCACTTTAAATTAAATTTTACTTCAATAAAGTTTACATTTTAAAGCTATTTTGCAGATATTCTAATAGCATAAGTATTAATTGCACGTTGAATGTAATAATAATTAAAAAAAAAATTAAATTTTAATTCGCTCGTACGAAGATTTGACAACTTTGAGACGCCCGCACACCGCTGCGGATTTCGTACGAAATTCATGTATGAAAATCGCACGAATTTCGCAAGTCTGTCAATTGTACCGCACACACTGGCACGACATTCCGCACTCTACCGGCCGAATAGCGAACTACCATCTGTCACCTCGCTTTCGGAACGTTTGTATTTCACTCACGATTCTGACATGGAATCCTCAGATGAAGACGAAGCTGTAATGTTGGCCGCACATTTATATGAATGATTAGTTAAATATGTACATTTATTGTTGAATGTAATTTATAATGTACCGCACACACTGGCACGACTGCAGAGCCATTCCGCACTCTACCAACCGAATAGTGAACTACGATCTGTCACCTCGCTTTCGGAACGTTTGTATTTCACTCACGATTGTGACATGGAATCCTCAGATGAAGACGAAGCTCTAATGTTGGCAGCATATTTATATGAATGATTAGTTAAATACATTTATTGTTGAATGTAATTTATAATGTACCGCACACACTGGCACGACTGCAGAGCCATTCCGCACTCTACCGGCCGAATAGCGAACTACCATCTGTCACCTCGCTTTCGGAACGTTTGTATTTCACTCACAATTCTGACATGGACTCCTCAGATGAAGACGATGCTCTAATGTTGGCCGCACATTTATATGAATGATTAGTTAAATACTTTTAATTGTTGAATGTAATTTATAACGGTGTGTCAACGAGGATCGGCTGACTGTTGACGAAATCGTCTAATTTCTGTCACTTTGACATAACCTATTAAGTCAGATCGTACAGGATGGGATACTTTTTCACCGTCTCCAATAACTTTTCGACAAACGTCATCGAAATCGAGCGAATCGCCGAAAAAATCGTGTACAACAGATTCTGCAGCCCCTTTATATATAGCATATTTTTAAATAAGTTTGTTAAATGAATAATTGAATATTGTATTCAATCCTTTCAATGATAGTTTTGTATAATAACCGATTAAAAAATCTTATCGTATCGAGTGACGAATAATGAGAGCTAAACGCGTGCAAGCTATTAATACAATGTCGTTTAACTTGCACGAAATTTTCATGATACATTTGCAAAAGCTATATATTTCAAGACGATTTTTCTGACAGTTTGACAGTTTTTATTCATAATTTTCGAGCAGCGTGTATTCCATCACAGCTGAGATGCTATTTCAAATCAATTTATCATTTTCGGTTGAATTGTTACACACTTATTTATACACGAGAAAAATATAGTGCGGCCAACACTCACCATTCACGCAAACGGACGAAATCTTATTACGAAGAAAGCCACCACAATTTATACACACACATATCTCACTTTAATAAAAAATCATCGTATATATGCATATTTTACGCTAGGCAATCCCATATTTTTATAATACAGTGTAAACATAGTACTGAAAGGGTCGCCTTGTATGTGCCCTCTAGTTTTTCTCTTCATTCTTATGAAACACTATGGGTAATTTGATATTTTTTTTGTATTCTCGTTTCAGAGCCCGAATATATGCTGTTGTGCACCATGTATATCCTCGTAGGGTTGGCTGTAACTTCCACAATCATCGAGCTGGTGAGGAGACAGTATGCTCAATCCTGGAGGAGACTTCAGGCTATGAGTGGACCTTTGGCTGAAGCCATGAGACGTTTGGGTGAAAATGCAGGAGGTTCTCTTGACATGGCCGCATTTCAGCACGATCTACGAAAAGTCCTAACTGTAGTAAGTTATATTTAAATACAGCTTATTCCTTTAGTTATAACATTGTATACTAGTGTAAGCCCGTTGAATATCAACGGACGTGTTTGACCTAATTTGGCAAAGTCGCGAACCTACCAAGGATTAATATTATCTAACCCGTTGAATATCAACGCCCGCTGAATTTTAAATATCGCAAAGCGCTTTTTTAATAGAGATCCCCACTAATTGATCGAAAAAACAAAAAAAAAAAAAAAATAGTTTTTATAGCGCCATCTATGTATTATAGCAATCCCCACTAATTGAACCCTATCGATACCCACTCAAAAATTTTTTTTATTTTTATTTTACTATTTATATAATAATTATAATTTTGTAAAAATCAAAAAAAAAAAAAAATAATAGTTTCTATAGTACCATCTATGTATTATTAGCAGAATGACGATCCCTTTTGTACGTAACGCCGAGTCACGATATGTTTAAAAAAAAAAGGACTAAACCGACCAAGGGTGATAGAGTAAGCGTTAGCGTGATGACTCTCGAGCTTGCGGTCGTGGGTTCGATCCCCCACTCGTTTTTCCTCAGCGAGCGTTATCAGCAGACAGACAGACAGACGGATTTCGGCTATTATATATATAATTATTTATAGGAGGCCTCGGGTTCAAATCCCACTCGCACGTGACGTTCTAGTTTTTTAATTATTTACCTCAGCGAGCGTTATCAGCAGACAGATGGATTGGGTTATTACATATATTATACTAGTGTAAGCCCGTTGAATATCAACGAAGCTGAAATAAACATGAACGTCGCGAGTGGGATTTGAACCCGTGATCACCAGGTGGGTGAGTTAGCGCTAACGCGTTCGCCCAACACCGGTGATGGGAGGCCTCCTATAATTAGTAAATATTAATCCTTAGTAGGTTCGCGACTTTGCTAAATTGCTACGTAATCAAACACGTCCGTTGATATTCAACGGGTTTACACCAGTGCTCGAAATATAAATTTTCACGAATGGGAGCGCTCGATAATTTTCAAAAAATTACAAACGACCTTTTTTTTTAAACTATATGTATAAAAAATGTACGTACATTTATATATGTACATACATATATTATAACACCAAAACACTTACGTAACATATGTACACCAATATAAATGAATTTATGGTAGTATATGTTAGGTTATTAGTATTATTATTATAGAAACTGTATTACATACATACATATGTAC
Organism: Parapsyche elsis; assembly: GCA_022651745.1. Lineage (NCBI taxonomy): Eukaryota > Metazoa > Arthropoda > Insecta > Trichoptera > Hydropsychidae > Parapsyche > Parapsyche elsis. The sequence goes on from JAGVSN010000017.1 coordinate 675,647, forward strand.
ATGCACAATTTACACGGTTATTTTTTTTTAAATTTGAATAATTGTTAATATCACTATTTAGTTAGTCACGTCCAGTAATTATAATTCAGACAACTTAAAAAATGTTGCTAAAAAAGTGTTTGTTAGTGATGAAGTGCAGTAATAAAATATAAATAAAAATAATAATCAAGCGATTCCCGATGATAGATTGAAATTGCAAATACGTTCGGTAAATTCAAGTTCTCTCATCAGAGGGACAGGCAAGACTGAAGTATTTTGAAATTTTGGTTCCTTTAGTATAATGGTAGCGGTACAGCTGCTTTAGAAATTTTGTTAAAATAAGAAAGCCGACAATTCAAAGAAAGATATCGAAATGACCGATGCCCCAAGAGGGACCCGTTGCAGTTCGACCATAGTGTGACGGACAGTGCCGACCATAAAGCAATAAAACTTTTTGCACATAAAAACCCTCGAATTCTAAATGTTATCTTCAAGTAACATAAGTGCATCCAGCTTTTTCAAAACATAATAATATTTTAAATGGGTTTTGGCTACAGATAAGATGCCTTTGTCGGAATTGAAATGTAAAGAATTTAACTTTCAGTCAAAGATTGTGATTTAGGAGTCATAAATGTAAAAAAAATTCACCTTCTAACATTTTTTCGGCAATAATTATTGAAAGAGCACGGAAATTTTGGTTTTTTACGAAAGGGAGCGCTAAATTTACAAATTTCACGAAAGGGTACGCTACGTTTCAAATTTCACGAAAGGGAACGCCCGCTCCCTGCCGCTCCCGCTGAATTCGAGCACTGGTTTACACTAGTTAAAACAATATAATGTATGGTATTTACGTGTCAATTCAATAATTTTCCTATTCAGAAAATAGTTGATTATGTGTACATACATACATATGTATGTATGTAGTAACATCAGCGTTTTCTTAACAAACACAGACAATTCGTTGACATATTAGATTATTCCGTATAATGAGTCGGAAAAATAAAACTTTTCAGTCAGTCTCCTTGTTACAATTCATTTTTATGTCTGGAAAGCATAAAATTTTCTATCTTCAAATGCACTTTTTCCCTTATCTGAAAAGCGAGCGCTGAATATATGTATATATTATTATACATATTTTGAATGCTTTGTATGAATTAATGTATTATATGTACGGTAGAACCTAAATGAAAATGTCTAAAAGTTTGAAGCTTCTGAAATATTTTTTTTTAGTTTAAGCATTCATTTAGCAGTAGTGGTTTTCAAATTTTTACTTTATCCTAATTGGATAAAGTATTGTGATTGTGCGAAAATTCAACCTTGTTTTCAATATAAACGTAAAAATATATTAAAACAACAACACTACTATAAAGTACATACATAAAACTAGTAATATTTTGCAAAATGTGTCTATTAAAAGGTTTTTGTAATAATTCGGCATATCAAATATATTTAAATTGGGCTCAATTTTTTTGAAGATTGAATCTAAAAATGCGACAGAACTTTCACAGTGAGCCAATTGTAGTTTTCTTTTTATAACATTATATAAAACTATGCGTCAAAAGTTACACATACATACATATGTATATCTTAAGTGACGAAAAGTCAATTCAATTATTCAATTGCTGATCTATACGTAACAGAATCACTTAAAAACACACGCATTTGATGTATCGAAAACATTCACACACTATAAACTCACACGAAATTCAATTACGAAACGCATAATTCATCAGCGCGAATCCCGTACCATTCAGGCGTTTTGCCAATGCTTTTTTTTTTTTTTTTTGCATAAAGATTAATTAAAACCGAGTCAATCGTTACGCACGTACATACACTCGCTCTTAGTTAGTCGACACGTACGAGGCGCCATTATTTTCCCACGGGGCGCCAATAGCCGATGTAATTCGATTAATCAATCCAATTCTGTATAGAGCGTTGCATCTTCTAGCACGGAGATAAAACTGCATCGGTGATGCGATGACGTAACAGCTTTAGACACATATTTCTGGTCTGGTGTGAACTATTGTCGGAAGCTTAGTAGAGTCTGAGCTATTTGCGAGTAGAAAATAGACATCAAAGTCGACACGTTAAATCAATACGGTTAGCGGCGTAACTTTGCGCTCAAGTTACGCACGATACCATTATAATAAAGCTATGTATGTTTATTATCATCAGTTGACGCAATCGTTCAATTTGACAGATCGTCGATCGATCGAATGGGTCGTTTTAAAAATAATAAATACGCGTCGTTATGTTGTTTCGACGTGAGGTCGAATATTTTTATCGTGTAAGTACCTGGCGTTGGCCGTTTGCATTTTTTATTGTAAATATGTATGTAGGTGCCATGAATTTATTTAGGTAATAACTTTAACTAACCGTCGATTGTCGTTAGTAGGAGTCATTGCAACAAAACTTTGTCTGATCGATATATGTATACATATGTATGTATATGTATATCGATGGGTTAGTGCACAGATATTGTATGTTCAGTTTTTACCAAAATTGAGTTATCATACACAAAACGTCCATCTGCATCAAACCTTTATGTTTAAAAATTATTGTATGTCCAAATAGTATATTTGAGAAGATATTGCCTTATTCACATATATAATATGTCCATAGTTTTCATGCAAAAGAGTCACTTACAATATTTTAAAACAAAACTGGTAATACAATATCTGTGCACTAACCCATCGATATGTACAAGTATCATCGAGTGAACGTCTGCAAAGTATGATGATAATTGTTGGTCAAACCGTGACAGAATGTATAAATAATAAACAGGACAAAAAAAAAAATAAACAGACAAACAAAACAAATAGACGGGATAAAGAGATAGAACATATACAGAGAACAAACAGACAGACAAGCAGACAGAGAAACAGATGGAAAAACAAGCAAGCAGACAAAACAAATAGACTGGATAAAGAGACAGAACATATAGAGAACGAACAGACAAACAGACAGACAGATGGACAAACAAACAAGATACAGATAGAGAGAACAAACAGAAACAGAACATATAGACAAAACAAATAAAGATGGAATAAAAGATGGAATAAAGAGACAGGAGAAAAAGACAGAACATATGTAGAACAAACAGACAAACAAGGAGACAGTGAAACAGATGGACAAACAAACAAGCATACCGAATATTTAGAGAGAACAAACAGATAGACAGAACATATAGAAAGAACAAATAAACAAGCAGACAAAATAAATAGATGGAATAAAGAGACAGGAGAAAAAGACACAACATATGTAGAACAAACAGACAAACAAGGAGACAGTGAAACAGATGGACAAACAAACAAGCATACCGAATATTTAGAGAGAACAAACAGATAGACAGAACATATAGAAAGAACAAACAAACAAGCAGACAAAATAAATAGATGGAATAAAGAGACAGGAGAAAAAGACAGAACATACATATGTAGAACAAACAGACAAACAAGGAGACAGTGAAACAGATGGACAAACAAACAAGCATACCGAATATTTAGAGAGAACAAACAGACAGACAAACAGAGAGAGAAACAGATGGACAAATAAACAAGCAGAAAAAACAAATAGATGGAAGAAAGAGACAGGAGAAAGAGACGGAACATAGAACAAACAGACAGACAAGGAGACAGTGAAACAGATGGACAAACTGAAAGACAAACAGACAGAAAAGCAGAAAGACAGGCAGACAAACAGACAAACAGACTCACAAAGACAGACTCGTAGTATCATAGAGAAAATCTCTGCATATCTCAGTTCCGATCAGTCAAGGGGCTTGGAAATTTATTAATTGGAAATTATAGACAAAAATTCATCTATATACATACATATATCGCTAGTTTAATTCTATAAGGTCCAATGTTAAAATATCTAGTTACGAGAAATCTATAGGTATAGTATACATACATATGTTACGTACAGAATAAATAGAAAATAATGTCTTCGCGTATTTTATCGATGTAACTTGAGAGCAAAGAAGCCGAGAAAAACTAAAGTTGGCATACGTAGATACTTAAGGAAACTTGAAGATGTGCAGTCTCGTTCGTGTTTATTTGTCTATCTTCCGATTGCATAATGGGTTTTGTAAAGCTTCCAAAAAATGTAAACTTATTGTACTGATCACTGTGCTAGTATTATGTACTAAATGAGAGCATTGAATTCACCTTATCATTACAATTCAATTCACAAAATTAATTCCAATACATTCTCATTACTAAACTATGTATGTATGTACATAAATGCTGTAGATTGTTTTAGCAATTCGTATGTACATACATACATATGTTGTATGAAATATTTTAACTCTTACGACCCAACGTTGAAGCGCAATTGTACAAATGTGCATTGTGTTGTACTTTTTGCGACAATTTTTCTTCGGCGAAGCTTTTAGCAGACACGGTTTTCCATTTCCTCGGAAACTCATTCACCGGTACGGAATAGAACCTGGAAAAACCGGAAGATGAATACTTTGTCGGGTCATTCGCGTAGCCTTCAATAGCACTTACAATTTTCAATAGTTCCCTAGTACTAGATTTCTTCACGAATGAATTGCCATTTCTACATATTTCAAATTGTACGTACATTGGGAAGTAATAAATATCACCAGGGTGATATTTAAACAGGATATATATTATGTAAATAAATCAAAGATTGACTCGAATTGCAAGTCAATTAATTATGAGAGTCGAGTGGTCTCGCACCGTTCGACCAGTAAATATTTAACCAGTAATTTGCCGTTGACTCGTTGTTTGTTTTGCACAGTAGCTTTCATCGACAGTGTATTTATTTATGGCGCCACTGACTTACCAGTGACTCACAAACCTTATTCAATGCATAAATATAATTACACTTCATTATTTTAAATACACTGTAAGGTCATTCCACGCGAAAGGGGCGTTTTAAAACAGACACTTTTATGTTAGACACAGTTATTAATTGAAATTGCCGTCTTAAATGTATTATCATAAGGTATTGTCGTATTAAAACATTGCCACAGTTTTATATGTTTATCATTATCATCATCATTTTTAGGCGTTCACCATCCACTGCTGGATGAATCCTCTTCCATTCCTGTCTGTCTTGAGCAACCTGCATCCACTTGACTCCACAATCTTCTCAATTCATCAGCCATTCCAATATTTCTCGTGTCTATCTACCATCCATTCTTCTCGCTATGTATTCCTCTTATGATCTCTTCTCGTTATACCGAACATGCTTTCCATGCTTCTCTGTGTGCACTGGATCTTGCGTAACATTCTTGAATTTAGCATCCAAGTTTCACATCCTTACGTCATAACTGGCAGTACGCATTGGTCGTATGCCTTTTTTTTTAAGCATAGTGGAATGTTGGATTTAAAAACTATGTTCATTCTTCCAAAAGCACTCCATACTAGTTTCATTCTTCGTTTTAATTCTTCTTCTTTACATCCGATCATATTCACCAATTGTCCTATGTAGATATAAATAACTCTCAACTATTTCGACAATATGATTCAATTAACACACGATATTACTTTTGTATGAAATCGGTTCAAAATTTAACATTGATCCTTTTAGAATCAAGATGCAATTTATGATACAAAAAAAAACATTCTTCGTTTTATTTCTTCTTCTTTACAACCAGTCATATTCACCAATTGTCCTAGGTATAAATAACTATCAACTATCTCTACAATATGCTTATCTACAGTGACTACGTTTTGCGTGCAAATTAATTTTTAATCCTACTTTCATACTTTCGTATATGTTTATCATATATGTTTATATGGCAGCTAAATATTTTTTTTGGATTACGTAGTAATACTGAGAGTAGTGTCATTTTTTTAGAAAAGTTATTTTTGTGAAAGTTGCGTGTGTGACGAATATATTCTGTATTTATTTTAACTTAAGAAAAAAATTGCACGGAAAATGAATTACATATGTAGTAGTTAAATAGTATCAATTTTGTATGAAACCATCTTAAAAACAACAGTAGACGGCTGATTTGAATAACCAATCTTGACAATAGTGACAGTAATGGTTGAAAATCGTTCAGAAAATCTTTCAACCGTATTGGGATTAACAACTATAAACCTTAGTTGACCAGTGCAACGTTCTACTGCTGAACTATCGCCTGGCTAATATAACAATATACATTGCACAGAAAATTCCATGCATACTGATATGCACGCTTCTGTATGCAAATTCATAAACCCATAAACCAAATACATAAAAAAAAATAATTTTCATCCACAATAACGTGTACGTACAAGTTTATATCGCACTCTGGCGATTTCAAATTCGAAAAGTTTGGTTTAATTTTTCAGCAACAAAACGTATGTATGTACCTTTAATTTCAGCACGCGTTGTAACCGCAATGTGTGTGTTCGGTTTATTTTATTATTTTTATTGCGAAACTTTTTTTTTATTTTATATTTATGCATTTATATATAAAGCTCTAAAAGCTCGCACGTGCATCGCGATCTCTAGCTGCGTCTAAAATGTATCTCGCTAACACATTAAAGCGGGACGCGTGACGTCATAGACTACGTGGCGCGTGACGTCATCGGCAATTAACTTAAACTTTTCCGTCTTTCGGCGTGCTTCGAATAACAAATATTATTTGTGGGGCTCAAATCCGATTGTCTAGCGAGTTGTGGCTCTCAAACTGTGTGTGTCCTAACATACAGAGTGATTCAAAACTGTGAAAAATATAACATTATTATAAATATACTGGTGTAAGCCCGTTGAATATCAACGGATGTTTGTGTGGGTGAGTATATGTATGTGTATTTAATAGTTTTTATAGTTGTTGCATAGATAGCGCGTTATAACAATTTAGCAAAGTCGCGAGCCTATTAATTGTTTATATTGTCAAATCGTAACAGGCCCGTTATTATCTAGTTTGGATCACAGCTCAAGCGCTCAATGTTCCGAACCAGTGATACCGGGTTCAAATCCCACTCGCGCAATGTTCTGGTTTTTTAATTGTTTACCGAGGCAAGCGTTATCAGCACTATTTATCGGTTTACTATTTATAATGACCACTATTTGATGAAAATACTGATCAAATTGATAGTTGCCATTTTATGTATATGGATTCTTCGTCTAAAGGTGACGTACTTGATTTCAATCGTTGCCTCTTTTTTTTTTTAGTAGTGAAGTAACTAGGGATATATACTATCCAGTTGTTTCCCATTGCCTTCTGGATGTAGGAGGGATAGAAGAAACGGGTAATGTTAGATAAAGTAATTAGTAGGAGTTTTGTGGATCGTGCCAATTTTGTGGAATCATCTCACAACTAAGTACAATAAAGTCAAAAAATCTAACACGAGACGTCTGATTTAAACTAAGCAATATCCAGATCTTGCCAATGACGATATTTATGGTAGAAATCTGCGGAGAAAACCTTTCAACATTTGATTTTCGACTTTAGGCCTTCGCTCTAGAGACCAATGTTCAGAACCACCGATCTAATGCTCTTTGTAGTAAACTTGTTCGGTTTTTATTTAAATTTTAATAACATATGCCAAGTTTTATGTTTTCATATGCACATATCATAAGAATATTTTAAAAATTTTGACGTGTAATTTATACGAATAAAATTTAAAATGAAACACTGCGATACATTTACATGAGATGCTACTTTTCTCTTGGGCATTCAGTTAGAATTTCTGTAACCATCAGCGATGGAATTCAAAAGAACGAAAATAAAAGAAAAGATGGATGCAAACGGTGAACAAGGAATGTAAAAACAACAGCCAGTTCTACTTTTATTATCTTTCGTTCGTCTTTGAATAGTTTTAATCGAATGAGAAATACATTGATAGATCGAACAACTGGCATACATCGGCTTATTCTTAGAACGATCGAAATTTGTAACCAATGTTTTATAAATACAATATATTTAACGATAATTGTTTGCAGTTTAACGACACTGTAAAATTCAAGCTACCTGAAAAATTTGTACGGTGATAAAACAATCGTTTTAAAAGTCATTAACTTTTTACGGCAGCAATGTGGTTACAGTGATTAGATTCTGCAAAAAAAAAATAGCGCTTTTCCATTTAACTTGTTCAGTGAAATCGTTTCAGTATATTATAAAGGTAGTCTATATATATGTACACTAATTTCAAAAATGATCTCACGTTCAATTTGTAATAATCGGTTTGCGTGATGTACGCGTAAGAAAGCAGTGAATTTTTTTTTTCCCCGAAGCATTATAAATCGCGCGTGGATAATTTTCCGGGAAAATTGGGCTGGTGATTGATCACCTCTGACGTGTAAATCGATCCGTTTTATAAATCTTGATGTATGCCGAAATCGTTAATTTTGTCGGTTAATTTTAACTGCGAACAAGTTAAGCCGGACGCGGATTAACTACTAATATCGCTTTTGTGAAAAGCGGTGAATTGTTGGGCGGATTTTCGCGCTTTGGGAAAACTCAACGGAATTTTCCGATTAATTACCTGTCGATTTATTTATTGAGTCGGTGTCAAATGAATTGCGTTCGTGTTAAGGCAAATGAAATAATAAATCTTATACTCGTCAAGTATAAAATAATAAGTTCAAGTACACATTGTAGTTTATATTGAACAAATTGATATGACGCTGATAAATTAACCGATTTATACATAGCCTTTATATGAAAGCTTTTATTTCATACTCGTCAAGTATAAAATAATAAGTTCAAGTACACATTGTAGTTTATGTATATTGAACAAAATGATATGACGCTGATAAATTAACCGATTTATACATAGCCTTTATATGAAAGCCTGTATTTAAATAAATAATCAGTTTCATATGCTTAAAAAAGAAGGCATACGACCAATGCGTACTGCCAGTTATGACGTATGGATGTGAAACGTGGATGCTAAATTCAAGAATGCTACGCAAGATCCAGTGCACACAGAGAAGCATGGAAAGATGTATGCTTGGTATGAATACATGGGTAAGAAGTATGGCCAAAGTGGCAGATATAGCAGAACGTATGAAAAAGTTGAAGTGGACACATAGTGAAAAGAATGGATGGTTGAAATATTGGAATGGTATCTGAGAGGATGTGAAAGAAAGCAATGTAGACCGAGTGGAAGATGGGCTGATGAATTGAGAAGAATGTGTGCAGTCAAGTGGTGCATATATGTTTTGCTTAAAAAAGAAGGCATACGACCAATGCGTACTGCCAGTAATGACGTACGGATGTGAAACGTGGATGCTAAATTCGAGAATGCTACGTAAGATTCAGTGCACACAGATGGAAAGATTTATGCTTGGTGTAACAAGAATAGATCGTAGGAATACATGGGTAAAGAGTGCAGATGAGTGGATGGCAGTTGGACGCGAGAAATACTGGAATGGTATCCGAGAGGATGTGAAAGAAAGCAAGGTAGACCGAGTGGAAGATGGGCTGATGAATTGAGAAGATTGTGTGCAGTCAAGTGGATGCAGATTGCTCAAGACAGAACAGTTTCATAAAGGCTTACTTTACTTTTATTATTTTACTGAATTATATTACTTTGAACATCCATTTTGAAAAGAATCTATATAAATTTGTTGTAAGACAAACGATTGAGATTTTTCCCATACAGAAATAAATTAATGTGATATTAAAAGCTTCACTTAAAAAAAAAGTGTATAAAAATAAAACGCGTTGAAAGACTAAAATAAAAAGCGTACTAGGTAAAAATAAAAAGAGATAAAAATTGCACACGAAGCGAACGTAAATTACGACTTCCGGTCGATGAAAATTTATTTGTCAATAGTAAAAGCTTCCGCTCTACAGCTAGTCAGTCGATCATCGTTTCAAGACCAGTCTATCGTTTCTCAACAGCTGTTTTATTTTTTATGTTTTTTTTCCGAACTCGTTTAAATATACTACCGTATGTATTTCGAGCTTTCACACGTCACTATTCCGAGACGTGGATTGATATAGAGAAGGTCACAAAGCTCGAATGCACTTTATGTTATATGTAAATGTCACAATCGTAACTGTATCTTCTTCTGAAGGTAACGTATTTGATATCAAGCCTATGTAGTATTTGGAAAACATTTTACCGTGTCATAGTTAAGTAACTGGGGACAGGTACTCTCCAATAGAAGAAAGGAGAGTTTTTACTTTATCCACTTCGGATAAAGTTTTGTGATCGTGCAATAATTCTACTGTGAGATTTTAACTAATTTGCATCAGGTATCATCTCCTGATTACGTTTTCATGATTTCTGGAAAATGTCTGTGTACTTTTTAACATCCGAAACTATCAAGTCTATCAAGCTGAAATTTCATATCTATTATTTTCACGTAAGGTGTGAGAGATATTATGATTTTCATCAACATCCGCCAACCGGAAGTGGCAGTATACTCTTAAACGAGATTTCGTTTATTTATTTTTTCAACCTTTAAAATATTGTAATATTATAATCCTTAAAGCAATACCTAGTTACGAAAAAATAAATCATTAAAATTAGTCAACCGAAAGTTGTTTTTTTTTTTTGTTTTCTTGTAGAAAAGTCAAAAATCCTGTTACCGCGCAATTTTTCCGTAACTGCTTAATCGAGCTGAAAATTTATATTTCTAATTTCCATATAAAATTTAAGAGTTGATAAGGTTTTGATCAAAATCCGCCAACTGGAAGTGGTAGCTTAATCTTGCACGATTTTTTTCCGCCTTTTATGTATTTTGAATCTTCATAATATTATAAAATTAGAATTCTTATAGCAATGGTGAGTTAAAAAAAAAATCGGTATAGTAGAAGTGACGGTTTATCGTGTTTCAGTATGCGTTGAAAATTGTTTGTTTCATATTATGATGCGTTCGTTCGTTGCTCGCTACGTTCGAGGCAATATTCTCCAGCTCGAGCAAAATTTGATTTGTGACTTTTCAAGTTTCAAAAATGTTTTCGTTACTCTTTGTATTCCTCAAATATATGGATAATGTCATGGGTTAGCCACATACAAATTTTTTAATTGTGCCAGTTTTGTTGAAGTCGATTTACTAATATTCAAATCGTTCAGCCAATTGTGATATTTTAGGTTGAAAAAGACTTTCCACACACGGAGATTGATCCCCAACCTTTGCTCAAAAGGCTAACGCTCCAGCCACTGAGCTTTCGTCTGGCTTATAAGGAGAACTTCAAAAGGAGATTATTATAATATTTTTTCGGGAATTTTCTTCAGAAAGCGTCAACAATGCGAATGCGTCTATCTTGAGCTTTCGACCGAACACTCGCCTTTTTGATCTCTCGAATGACAAAAGCTTTCGTCGGCAACTTGCTACGCTTACGAGCCAAGATTCATACCCTCAGGATAAATGACCTTTCACCTTGTGCTAAAATAGCCTTCAGCTGAAGTAGAAAAAATAAAATAAAACGGGGAAAACTTACAAAGCGTACCAATTCGACGCGTCAACTATTATCAATCGATTCGAATTTTTTTCCATATACGATTTTCTTATATTGGTGGAATTTATCGCGTTGGGAGTATCGGAGCTTTAATTAATTAGAGCTTCGCGTGATCCGGAAGATAAAGCGCTTTTGTAGTTTGACTCGTTTAAATACAGTGAAATTTAGCTTACGAGTTAATGATAATAGAGGCGCTCGTTCAACTTTCGAATGAAATATCGAAACGTTTGTACGATTTTAAACAATACTTTTTTTACAAATATGATGCATTCTTTATTCAGTTACAAAAAGGCTTTCCTGGCTGATGAGTGAAGGTTAGGGAATGTATTTAAATGACAATCAATATAGGATTTGATGCAAATTTAATTGTATTGATCAAAATGGACAGTTGGAAAATAAGGTGCAAGTGAAAATCACATGTTTTATGCATACAAATCATGCAATTGTGTTATTTTTCGTAAATAGCATCAGCAAAGTAGTTTACTTCAGTCTTAAACTCATTCTAGATATGACTAAGATGTCTGTTCGATGCATTGAAACCTAATTTTATCTTCGAAGATGCTGTGCGCTCTAAAGATATTCCAAGTGTGCTGGATATTATTTTTTTTTGTGTAATTCACAAATTCTAGGAATGTCCAAGATTGAACGAAACCACTTTAATAATAATCTAACTACAATAAATAATAAAATTGTATAGTTTGGATGCATTTGCATTGTCATTAAAAAAAATCTAAGCACTTAAAACCGAAACAGTTATGAATTTCAATTGATTTAAAACTGTTAGTATACGAAATAACATTGCTTAGTTGAAATACAAAAAAAAAATCTACCAAAGCAATGTACTTTTTGTTCAAATTATATAACAAACAAAAATATGGGTGAAAATTTAAATAATAAAGTGTGAAATTGAATACTTTTGATACGATTCCAATAATCGCACATAATTTACATTTTACACGCAATAAAGTGTCATAGCGTGCATAATTTGAAAGCTTTTAATGCTATAAATTTCAAACGACCGTATTTTATTGTTTTTGACAACATTAATATGACCTTGGCCCTTATTTAATGTATAATATATACATTATATAAGAAACGGTGAATATGTTAGTCGTGATTTGGATTAGAAAGAAAATGTATGGCAAAGTTGTTCAAGGAAAAATCTAGCGTATACTGTATTGTTGACTTTTGTCCTATTTATCTCGGTGAAAATTATTATAATTGTTTGCATATTGAGAGTGTGGTTCCTGCATTATTATAAGGCTAAACTAATGTACAGGGCATGTCTAAATTTAAACATTGAATACGTGCAAATGGGAGTGTAAACACGCTCTCAACATTTTGATTTGATTTTGCGTACGCGCACCGCACACGCTCGCGAATTTTCTTTGTTTGTTCGCATTGTTTTGTATTTTTTGTTTGTTGTCGTGACACTGTATTATAGTTGACAGTTGAAACTACGCGATGTATATATTTTTAAGTTATTTTTTTTTTCCGGCGAACCGTTCGTGTTTATTCAATGACGAAGCTCGTATCATTAATCACGGGGTTTTCGAGTGTGCAGAGTGTGTAGAATGAGAACAACTCTTGAACGAAAAATTCATTTCGTTGTCATGCGATGATGGATACTTAGCTAACCGGTTCGCTGAACCGGTCGTTTGTGTATTTTTTTTCGTACGTTGCCAAGAGTTGAGAATTTTTGAGTTGAGAAGGGAAACATTTCCCAGTCGAACGATTTTTCGCCGATTGAACGCTACGGATTCCTATCTGTGTATTTATCAACTGGCCGAAGGGTTTTTTTTTTCATTTTTACGGTTTTTTATTTCAATGTCGATTTTACGATAGTATTATAGTCACGCTAGGTGGTGTCATGTTGAATTTGATGTTACGCTTTCGAATGAATGACGTGTCATTAGGTAAAAAAATGTATATTAATTAAAAATGAGCATACAGTTACATATGTATGTGGAAAAGTCTATATAAAGCGTGCGTTTTTTTATTTGAGAGCAATTTTTGAATAATGTTGTACTAAATATGCAAACGTAAATTGCTGAATATTAAAAATTAAGTAGCTTTCGTGGTGAAGTAGATTTTAATGCAAATTTTGTACTTAAATGATTTTAATCGTGTTATATTTCATTATATTATAAGGGATGCACAAAATATAGCTGTTCTTGTTTCAAAAAATTACATCTTTGAAACTAATAACAAATAAAGGTATTTTAATGTTCATATCATATTCTTTCTAATAATATAACAGTTTTTGTCAAATGAGTAGTGCCAAAAAAATACAGCGTTTGAAAAAAAAAACAAGAAAAACGCAATTTTATATGAGAATTTAATACTTGAATTTTTCTTTCGTTTTTTTTACGTTTTAGTTGTAGAGAAAAAAAGTGGGCTAAATCACACCATTCATGCGTCAAAAAACTGTTATGTTGATTGTTATCATTTAAGACTGTTAGACTTTTAAAAAAATAATATAAAAATATAAAGATTATTGTATGAAATTCCCTTATAAGCGTTTTCATTGTAAATTTTTTTTATGCGTTAATTTTGGCAATGATATAATAATGAGCAACAAAAAAAAACCCAGAGCGGAGATTGGTCTATCTTTAGTAAGTTTTACCTACTGAGTTCGAATCCGATAATGATTTTGATAAAAAAAATTGACCAAAACTTGATAAAAAGTGACCAATCTCCGCTCTGAGTTTTAAAAAACGTGATTTTTTTATTGCTCAGTGTAATCATTTATTTTGCAAAAACCACTATACATGATTAAAATGAGGACAATATTAACTTTTAAATGATTAATTTGAAATAAAAGTTACGTTGTTATAACTATTTGAAAATACAGCGAATTGTTTTTGCCAACCGGTATTCTTAGTATCATTGGATAATATTATACGTGCTTACAATCAAATATAAAATATAAACTCATTTATTAAAGATTAAGGACGGAGATAAAAAAAGGAAGAGAGGTCATTTCCTTTCCTTTTAATTCTGATTTATAGATGCTAGTATTTTAAATAAATTCATCATTTACTTAATCTATTATTATTTTTTTACCGAAGATAGATAGACATTTTCTGTTAAAATATACATATGTATATTTCAAATATAAAATTGTTCTTTGAAGAGTATTTATATCCAAAATATTTCAGGTTCCATTTTGCATGTCAAAATGAATTTACTTTCGTTAGCTTGTTTTGTGGTTCAAAATAAAGCTTTTTCCGTTGCAAAAAATAAAATACATAAAAAAATGCCTTCTTTTTTTTAAAAGTAATATAGAAAAAAACTTAATTGAAAGGTCACATTTTTTTTCGATTGCGCGAAAGCTCATTTCTAAAATAATTCCGAATGCAAATCGACGTTCGAATTCGCCAACTTTGAGACTTTAATAAAAGACTGGCGCCAATTCACCGAGGTTTTTCAAGGTTTCAAGTTAATGATTCTGATTTGGCTTTCGTCGTCACATTTGAATGAGCTTGGTGAAGAAAAATAAAATAAAAAAGAAAATTCCATCGACGGACGAAAAATGTCGCAGCGTTTAAGGAATCGCCACTATTTGTGTCAAAGTCTATTTCCGCTTCCTTTATGTGCACGACCAATGTCGCAAAATTGGATAAATCATGTTTTATAGCATCCAAACATAGTACCTATCTTCATATATGTATATACATATTTATAAATTATGTACATATTTAAAATATTTAGAAATTACCATAGAGATACAATCAATCGATGAAAATATGTCACACTTGGACAAATATCAGTAAATACTCAATGTTTTATTGTGAAAAATGATTCAAGTTTAAATATTTATCTGTAGCTTGATTCTATGTACATACAGTATTGCCTGTTGATGATTGACGGGTATTTATTATACACATTTGAGTTTGAAATAATCAAACCAGTAGCTCGGAAACACATACATACATACATACATACATACATAGAGTGAACTTAGAAAAAAAAATTAATTTAACTTAATAGCTGTTGCATAGATAGCGCGTTATAATACAACAACGTAACAATTTAGAAAAGTCGCAAACCTACTAAGGATTTACATATATATTCAAATATAGGAGATCTCGCATTATCGGCGTTGGATCAAAACGTAAACGCTGGTGATCTCAGGTTCAAATCCCACTCGCGCGCGACGTTCTGGTTTTGTAATTATTTACCTCAGTGAGCGTTATAATCAAACAGACAGACGAAATAGGGCTATCATATATATATATATATAATGTATATAAAATACAATATTTGTAGATTGAAATGTATTAAACAATGAGAAAATATGAAGTATTGTATCGATAGAAAATTGTGGGGATTTTCTCGGATATACTTTCGATAACAATCCTTGCAAAAGAAAAACTTTCAAAGACAAGGGTAAATTCTGAACAATCTCATAGGAATAAGAACCACAATATTTCAGCACACACACACATCCATTCCCTTTTGCGAATTAAATGAACCGTTTTTTATACTACATCGAAATAACAATTCCCTAACAAATTTATCCGAACTGGTTAGACTTACGTAAAGTCGAATACGCACTCTCACTTAAGTCGAGCCTCAGTTTCAAACGCTCGGAAAGCCTTTAATTTAACTATTTAAGGATACTCATTGTGCGCAGGATAACTTTGAACTATACATATTATACAAACGTATGACTACAACTATGCCGCGGATAGATATCGCATTAATGAATCAATTATTTATTAATACGTGCGCGTCAAAGTGGAAATGCGACGCAATAAAAACACTATTTCACACGGCGATAAACGTCAACGTCTCGAGACAAACAATATTATTATTATGTGCAGAGACGTCAAATACGTATGCATACATATGCATAATGTTAAAATATGTTTGAATAAGTGTATGGGACGCGCCCTTTCACATAAATTAAGTGTGGGTGGCCGTATGATGATATATATTTATAATGGTTGAGAGAACGCGGTGAGATATTGGTCGTATTATTTTTTATTATTTATTTAAAAGACGCTATATTTTACAGCGAGTCGTACGTCATACTGAGAGTGTTTTGCCACGGCGTTTTAACTAATTAGGGTCGCAATGGTGTTGCTCAAATTGTAGGGTTTGATCGTAAATTTTCAACGCATTTTCATAAGTGTCTATGTACTTTCACGAGTCGTTTGCTTATGTCGTTTGTATTGAAACTTTAATGTGTGTGAATTTATTGTGTTTTTCTGTAGTGGAAGTATTAAATTTGCTTCGATTGGTGATGCTCAGTCTGCTATGAGCCTTCGTCAACAAAGTGAAACTTTGTTTGACTACCGGAAACGAAAATTCCCTGTCGCAACTCGAGTATCTTATCGCATAGGAAGTATTTCTGGAGAATTTAGTACAGATTAGTGAAACGGTGTTGGAATGTATGGCACACACATATGTATGTACAAACAGACTATCAGACTGGCATAAAGTCAAGCAGAAAAACAAGCAGAGAAATAGACAAGTAAACAGATAAAAATACATACATACAAACAAGCAGACAAACAGACATGGACATAAACAGACAAGGATACAAATAGACAAGGAGACAAACAAACAAGGAGATAAACAAACAAAGAGACAAGCAGACAAATAGACAAATAGACAGACAGACAAAAAGACAAACAGACAAGCAAACAAACATACATGCAGACAAGTAGACAAACAGGCAATGAGAAAAACAGACAAACGGACAGACAAGGAGATAAACAGACAAGGAGATAAACAGACAAGGAGGCAAACAAATAAGGTGACAAGCAGACAAGCATACAAGCAGACAAATAGACAAAGAGATAAACAGACAAGGAGACAAACAAACAAGGAGACAAGCAGACAAGCATACAAATAGACAAAGAGACAAACATAAAAAAAGATAAACAGACAAACAAACAAACATACATACATACAGAGAATTAGACAAACAGACAAACAGAAAACAGACAAGGAGACAAACGGAAAAGCATACAAATAGACGAAGAGACAAACGGACAAAAAGACAAACAGACAAACAGACAAGCAAACAAACATATATACAGATAAACATACATGCAGACAAGTAGACAAACAGTCAATGAGAGAAACAGACAAAAAAGCAAACAGATAATTAAACGTTTGTTTGTACATACATACATACAATCAAACAAACATACATACTGTATAGACAAACATACAAAAAAAACAAAAGAAACAGACAAAGAGATAATCAGACAAGGAGACAAACAAACAAGGAGACAAGCAGACAAGCATACAAATAGACAAAGAGACAAACATAAAAAAAGACAAACAGACAAACAAACAAACATACATACAGAGAATTAGACAAACAGACAAACAGAAAACAGACAATGAAATAAACAGACAATGAGACAAACAGACAAGCAACCAAACATACATACAGATAAACATACATGCAGACAAGTAGACAAACAAACAATGAGAGAAACAGACAAAAATACAAACAGATAATCAAACGTTTGTTTGTACATACATACATACAGACAATCAAACAAACATACAAAGAAGCAAAAAGAAACAGACAAAGAGATAATCAGAGATACAGATAAGCAGAAAATCAGACAAACAGACATACAGACAAGCAGATATACAGACAGAGCAAACATACAGACAATCAAACAGACTATGTTGAATCGTAGTGAGTACCTCTGCAAAGCTCAAATATCAAACAGATAAACAGACAATTATAGTTTTATTAATATTTTATCATCTATGTAATTAACATTTGACATTTTTAAACCCATACATGGAATTGTTTCAAGCCGAACTGTAGTTTATTTTCGTACGTTTGATACAAAAGTTTTTTTTTTATATCAAATTTTGATATTATCAGAATACGTGCCTCAAAACTCGAGAGCTTATCTTTCGATTGAAGATTTTATTATCCGTAAATTGTACTGGCCGTAAAATTTCGCTTTGTTTATTCTCTCCCGCAGGAGACGTTCGCTCGCAAAAGTTGGGGATGCTTTATCAGCGCTTTGAATTATTTAAAAAATATTTAAATCTCGCTACGGCGAACGCTTTTCAGTTTCCCGTAATAATAATTAAGATCGTTTATATGCAGCGATTATGTCTCGCATTCCCGACGGGTCATTTTTAACCCGTTGTTGTTTACTCGAGCTCAGAGCATTCTGTTCCGTCGAACAAACGAAAATTCGGTATTTAAACTTGTGATACAACGCATCAACGTTCTAAATATTTAGATAGAGCGTTTCCTCTTATTTTCCTATCCGTATCAGCTGAGTTTTCCTCTTTGCGGTTGGCCTTTTAGTTCGTATCAATTTACTGCAAAGGTAAACGATAGTGCGGTTGAGTTAAACGGTCAATTTATCGCGGTTCTCCGATAACTCGAAATATTCCGTTTTGCGCAAACACGCCTTAGAGCGTGCCGAAAGCTCATGAAAATACATAAAAGCTCTATTATATATTGGTGCTGGGCTTTCAGCGTGCTTATTTTGCACACAAGTGCGGTTCCGTTCACAACGATCGTTCGATTTAAGCTTTTTCATATACATACAGACCCTTAAGCTTTTTCATAATTAAGCTTGATTTTTGAGACACTTCGGAGTCTTCTAAAGAGTCATGTCGCAATAATTGCACTATTTAATGTTTAAGTTTTTGATAAAAAATGTATGCAACATCATGAAAATGAAACGTATTATAAATGATTAAAAAATCCGCTCTTACACTCAACTTATAAATATTTCAATATATGTACTTGTTTTGTTTTATTTCGTTATATTGATGTTTTTAGCATAAGGGACAAAAATGTGCGAAGAAAAATGAGTCGCCTAGTTCCAAATCCCGATAAGTCCATAAAACTCACTTGTTCGCAAACGCGGTTTTTCTGCTACAGACTTATTTGCTTGATGGCGTTTAAACTCATTTAAACTTAATTTTGTTGATATTAAACAAAATATTGAGATTAGAAACATGGACTTATCGTTGTTTGTCTCTAAATATGGCTTTCATCAGCTTTTATCATAGTGCAATTGTGCATAGTGCATAGTGCATACTGTGAGTGTTTGTGTGGTGAGTATATGTATGTGTATATTCGAGCAATTCGCGACTATCCAGCCAGACAGCCGACCAGGCAGACCCTTGCGCTACTATATATAGTAATGCATACTTAAACTTGACAAATGAATAAAGAACTGAGCTTAGAAAAATAAAATAATATTAAATTTAATAGTTTTTGTATAGATGGCGCGTTATAATACAACAACGTAACAATTTAGGAAAGTCGCGATCCTTTTGAGGATTTATATTGTCAAATTGTAGCAGGCCCGTCATTAGATACATAGTTTGGATGAATGCGTAAGCGTACCCTCTTCCGAACTGGTGATCTCGGGTTCAAATCCCACTCACGCGCAAACGGTTCGTGTCTTTTAATTATTTATCTCAGCGAGCGTTATCAGCAGACAGACGGATTTGGGCTATCATACACGTACTAGTGTAAGCCCGTTGAATATCAACGGAGCGTTCTCATAACCCGTACTGGAAAATTATATATTAAATTTAATAGTTTTTATAGCGCCATCTATGGCGCGTTATAATACAACAACAAAAATAATAGTTTTTATAGTGCCATCTATGTAATATTAGCAGAGTCACGATCCCTTTTAGAGGTAAAGCAGAGTCACGACCTCATTCGTAGGTAATGTTTAAAAAAAAAGGACCAAATCGACAATTGGTTTTGGCAGATTAGCGTAAGCGCGTTCTTCCCGAGCTTGGGGTCCTGGGTTCGATCCCCCACTTATTCTGGTTTTTTAATTATTTTTCCTCAGCGAGCGTTATCAGCAGACAGACAGACAGACGGATTTCGGCTATTATATATATAATAATATATGACAAGGTTTTAGTTTTGAACATAATAGAATAAAAAATATTATAATATGGTAAGGAATTTTATTTTAATTGAATAATGGTCAGAATACTTAAAAAAAATGGTCAGTACTTCACGTCAGATACTGGATATTTATTAAAATTGTGGAACATATATTAAAAATACTGACCAAATAAATACAATTCCAAATTTTGCCGCCACACAATTATTTTTCATCAAAATTAAGCGCACACAAAATTAAAAATGTCAAATAACAAACGAAAACGAGCTAAATGAAAAATTAAATTAAGCAATTAGTATACGTTGGCGTGCTGAAATTTTACCTACAAGAAAAGCACATCAATACTAAAAACCGAATAGTTTTCAGGAACGAACGCTCGTGTGCTAAAAACTTTCACGCAAAATCATAACACCAAAAAAAAAAAAAAAAGATAACAGTAGCCACACATACAATGTAGCTTTCTTGCGTTGACTTTTCCGCGAGTGGAAAATAGAAATGGTTGGAAAATTTTGGTATTGTGCAAACAAGCATGGTATGTTTGTATGACCGACGCGAAACTCTATACGCTCGGAAAACTTTCACGTGCGAAAACACATGGTTAGAGTGAAACTGAATATTATTTTGTGCATTTTCCACGACGACCCAATTTCCTCGACATACAACACGTGGAAAACTCGACACGCAATTCATACATCATTTTTTCCCGTACATGTGAGCCGCATTTTCAGAAAGTGGACTATGTACAATTTCCGGACACATTGAGTTAAACTGCTTACGTTCATGTACTTACCCAATACTGCGATATATAAAATTTTCAAATCTTAAGCGGATGTTACACGGGGATAGTTTACTCGCTACTATCTCGCTAGTTTACTAGTCGACGCGTAGAGCTAGTAGCGAGTAGCTAGTAATCCCATTACACGTGTTTAGTGTACTCGCCAGTGGCGCTGTCGTCAAATTGTTTTACAGTCTACTGTACTTGTTTTACTTGCGTTTTTTAATAATACAATTTTGACTAAACCTTCATAATATATGTATGTGTGTGTTGGGAGCTAAAAATGTACCACTTAACTTCAAACTGTCAAAATGAAGTGACGTCACACTAGCCAGATAGTAGAGAGTAAAGTTCAAACATTCCAACTTCGCTCGGCCGAAAAAGCCAGATAGTTTACTAGCTATATTTTTTATTTATATATTTAAGATAGCTTTAAAAGCTAATTACAAAAAAAACATTACTTAAAGCTAAAATTACAATATAAACTTATTATCTACTAGCACTTGTACAGAGGTGCTGTTTTATGGCTGCCGGGAATCTATCAATTTTATTTATATTTCTGATAACTTCTGGTAGACCATTATATTCATCAAGATACTTCTTCTGAATCTACTTAATTTCAAAAATTTTAACTATTTACTTTATCTTAATGTATATTATACCCTCTTATTAAATATTTTGGTAATAAATCCTTATCTAATTTAAAAATATATATGTGTGTACTAACATGCACATTTTGAAGGTTTCATTTACGTTCATTCATCGTATATTTTATAATAGTCAATCTATTAACTATTATAAGACATATTCGCCGTCTTCTTGTACTCGCCCATATACATATCTCTCGAATGTGTCAAAAAATTCAAATTAATACCATTTTTGCATAAGGACATAGTAATTTAAATCCTTGCGAGTAAAAGCATCAAAAGATAAAGTAAAAAACATTTCGCCAAATTCGTCAGTAAGCAAAAATGCAAACCTAGTATTTTCACACGACGAAAACAAGTCAACATAGTCCGCTATCAAAAAATGGGGTTCGTATAATATATTCATATTGCGTGTCAGTTGCAGGCTTCGAATAAAAATTGACAAATTCTCATTGTAAATAATAAGTGCGCCATTGAAATGATATAATAATATTTATATTTCCACATTGGCGAAAGCACTTACAGCCAATTTATTTCAATAACATGGGTCACGTCAGTGTTCTCCGTTTCTGAAGTGGGTTTTTCGTGTCTGAAAATGGTCCGACTACATTAAACTTCTAGCGTGAACCTATTCGTTTCGTTTGATTCGTATGAATATTTTATCGCGGTTCAGATTCTCATACATATAAAAGCTTGACACGTTTCAAATATAAAAAAAAATGAACGCTGAGCGAGTTTTGAAGTGGGTTATGCTCGTTTCAAACGCTATTTATTATTTATTTATTTATCAAGTAACATACAGCTCATAAGGTACAGTATAAAATAAAATAAATTCCATATAATACAATACAGCCAAAATAGTTACAAACACAAAAAAAATCAAAGCAAGAAAGAAACTTTAGAAGTTAGGGCCAGAATAGAACTTGAGTAAAGAAAATCTGAAAGTGGAATAGCGAAAAGGATCAATATGTGCAGGAATTTTGTTAAATGACGAGCAGGATCTATGAATGAATGAGTTTTGCGAATAATTAGAAGAACAAAGATTCAAATGAAATAATTTAGGATTAATAACAGATATAGGGGAACAATGGAGAAGGATCCTACATAGCAATTAAGGGCTATCTGACCATCATCATCATTTTCAGCCGTTCACCATCCACTGCTGGATGAAAGCCAATCCTCTTCCATTCATGTCTGTCTTGAGCAATCTAATTCCAGTTAACTCCACACATTCTTCTCAATTCATCAGCCCATCTTCCATTCGGTCTACTTGACTTTTTTTCACATCCTCTCGGATACCGTTCCAGCATTTCTCGCATCCAGCATTTTTTCATACGTTCTGCTATATCTGCCACTTTGGTCATACTTCTTACCCATTTATTCCTCTTACGATCTCTTCTTGTATAATATATAGCATATATATTTCCATGCTTCTCTGTTTTCACTGGATCTTATGTAGCATTTCAGTTGTCTTGAATTTAGTTGAATCCACGTTTCACATATGGTCCACACGTCGGATACCAACCAACATTCTTCTCGCTGTGAAATTGCATTATAGTCAATCTTTCCATGCTTTTTTTTTGGATCTTGCGTAACATTTTTTATTTAGCATCCACGTTTTTCAGTTGTCTTGGGCAATAATTTTTTTTTTAATCTGCATGCATCCACTTGACTCCACACATTCTTCTCAATTCATCAGCCCATGGTCCATTTGGTCTACCTTGTTTTCTTTCACATCCTCTCGGATACCATTCCAGTATTTCTCCATCCATTCTTCTCGCTGTGTCCACTTTAACTTATTCACACGTTCTGCTATATCTGCCACTTTGGTCATACTTCTTACCTTTTCTTCTTGTTATACCAAGCATACATCTTTCCATGCTTCTCTGTGTGCACTGGATTTTGCGTAACATTTTTGAATTTAGCATCCACGTTTCACATCCATACGTCATAACTGACAGGGCTATCTGATAAGGGCTATAATATTATACAGGAAGTCTTGTACAGGTGATTCCGAATTTCAACATATTGAACAATGAGGTTGTTCTTAGTAAGAAACACTATCATAATTGATTATTTTTTTTAAGTAAACCTAATTAGAGGCTAGTGTAAAAGTTAAGGCATTTGTTATCGTTGAAATTTCGCTGATAATATTTAACGTCAATTCAACTGAAACATTTTCCAACTCAACGTAGGGGAAAAGTCGCGTCGAATTTTCCACATACGATGTTACAGTCGTCTCTGATGTTTTTCACTATTAATCTTTCCACTTTTAACGATTTTTTTTAGTATCCTACCGTTATTGTTGCGAATATTTTGTATATGTATAATAAGCTCGCTCGTAAACATTGTTGTTTTTAATACGTAGTGGTGTTTCTATCACTGCGATTTTAAATCAAATATATTTATGTTTGAAAAAAATAATGATTGTATTGTATGCCCAGATGAAATTGTACAATATAATATGTTAATTTATATCGCGATAAAGTTGCAATTTGCCATTTGGCAATTTGTTGTGAATGCTTCGATAAATAACGCGTATCGCTATTGACGCACATTCCAGTACAGTTTTTCCGACGAAATATCGAAATTATATTTTCGTACCGCAAAAACCTAAATTCGTATTTTTTTTATTATCATATATTTTATAGTAAAAGCCCCAAAATTTTAGTATCGTCATATATCTACTTGAGGCAATGATAGTGTTAATTTATAGTATAAATAAACTATAATGTATCCTCATAGTGTGTTAATTTAGATATATTATTCTTCTATGTATGTAGACACAAAGTCTATACAGTATACTATACTATATTGAGTATAGTTTATAGGGGAAGCATTGAAAATGCTGAAACTAATATGAACTAATCCATTATGGCCGAACGAATAAGCTCTAATACGAAAAATGTATGGAGCAGATAAGGTCTAATACGGATTATGTAGAAAGTAGGTTTGATTTACAGGTAAAAATATCGAAAAAATACATAAAATATCAAAAATCTTAAATAAAACACGGAGTGTAATTTCTTTTATGTTTTTAATCAGTGATTTGCAACCTTTTTTAATCGAAAAATGAGATTTTATATTTTCACTTCCGTTGATTGCTAAAACTAATATGAAGGTTTGAGTTTTTTCAATGATCAATATATTTTTAATGTTTTTTATCAGTGAATGTCAACCCTTTTTAATAGAAGAATGCGATTTAATTTTCAATACGCAAAATGTCAAAAAGAATCACTCAATGATTCTCTATATATGTATATACTCGTATATTCCTCATCCGCTTTATACCTTATTCGTATTATATATCTTATTCGTTCGGCCATAATGGATTAGTTCTTATTGGTTTCAGCCTTTTCAACTGTAATCGTTCAAGTATAGTTCAACTGTACAGTTCAAGCAAAATGTATAATGAATGAACATTTGGAGTGTCAAAATTTTGTACAAATGTTGTATGTGTGATTTGAATATATGAACTTTGATTCTATTCATCGGTCAATCAAATTAATCATTAGTAAAAGTCAATCAATACTAATATTGATAATATTTTCTTACTTTTCAGGTTAGTATGCCGAGGTTGGGTTCAGGAAAAGCTTCCGATATAGCAGCTCAAAGAACATTCGAATGGGAAGCTGCAGTTGAAGCCGTATTGAGAGATTTAGCATCTACAGACAACAAACCTCCAATTGTCCAAATAGTCATATACGAAACATCGGTGTAAAAAGCATGGACAAATTTATATTATAAATATAATAAGTGCGTTGCGGACGTTAATGTGTTCACGTAAACAAATAATAATCAAGCATACGTAATCACGTTATATGTAATACATTATAATTTATTCGCCGAGAGTCGAACGGTCGTTTGTGATAATATTAATATAATAATTTTGACATTGCAATGTTTATTTACATACACACTGCGATTTTTCTCTTATTACATTTGAATGTGTGCGGATGTATGAAGAAAAATCACTCGAAAAAAGCCTTTTAGATGTAAGCCTTTGTACGAGCGCACGTTTATGGATAAAAGTGTAAGTGATGTCGAATCTGTACTAAAAAGGGGCAAATACACTTTAGTTTTACGTTTGTTTTTTCAACGGTGAAAAGTATCGAAAGGTCGTTTAGATATTGGATTCGTGTAACGGTTATTTTAACCCTTCAATTGCCGAAACACTGTGACGTGAAAAAATTCGACGATCTCTATTAGGAACATGAAAATAAAGTCTATAAATTTTTATGATAAAAGAACGCTTGTTTTATTTACTAGTATAATATTTATCAATAAAAATATACAGATGTATTTGAATTTTGATTCCAATAAATGACCAGTGTTTTTCAATCGATGCTAAAATCAATATCAATAAAGAGACAGTTAACGGTAACGAGTGTAGCTTACATAGTAACTTTTCTATTATACCTACACATATTAATTAAATGATATTTTGACTTCATTATATTATTATTATTATTGTTAAAATTGACTTAAATATATTTTTATGATTCGTTGAATTGAATTGAGAAACATTTCTAACAATTGTATATATTACATGATTCAAAAAATAATGCAATACGATTTTTTCCATACATTCACCGTTCCAAAAGTTCAAACAAAATATTTTTTATTTATAATACGTTCTATTTTAATTTGATTTTTATTGCAAATATTATAGTTTAGGATGAAATTGAGCTTTCGCTGTGACAAGAGTCGGTTTTAGAGCGATTATTGTTAATATATTAAAGTGTCCTGATAAAGTTAAGAGTGTTTACTGTCGCTTCGAGTGATCGTTTTATATACAGTGGAACAAATAAACGTTAATACATTTATGTACATTATTGTAATTGAAAACTTTTAATTACACTATTATCTACCTGTAAGCTTAAGTGAGTCACGCTTTAACATTAGAATTGATTAAATCAATTGAATATCATAAATGTGTCGTTTAAATTATATAATTATTTATCTACATATACTATTGTACTTTTGACTATGATTATAAATTCGATTTAAAATTATTTTATATATTCACGAAATAAAAAGAAACATTATATTGTTGGTTTTATTTGTGCACCATCTATTACTATTGTATATATTCAGAATGACGAGGGAAAATAAAAGCAATTTCTAGACAGGACATGGAAATCCACACTATGATTGAAAATAAATCCTCCAATCATTGCCAAAACGTTAGAATGTACTATTAAATTTCCATATATGTACATATGTATGTATGTATGTAGAATACTTATATACAGAAGATTGATATAAATTATTAAAAATATTGATAATAGAGATAAGCTGATGATTTATTTCAACATTCTTCTACAATACAGTAGGTATTGTGATTTTTTGTATGTAATTAAAACTTTAATTAGACTGAAGACATTATTCAGAACGTGATACCAATTTAAAGGATAATTATCAAGAATATTCTGAAAAGTTCCAGAAATGTTGAATTGGCTTTATAATGTGACAAAAAATAAATAAATAACTTGCATAACACATCATATACAGTTACGGTAATTGAAATCACATCAGTTTGCATTTCGTTTTCTATACATACATATATGTATTTTATACCATTTTCACAAATTTATGCTAAGGTATATGATTTTTTTTATTACATTGTCTATTTTACGTGTTCAAAGTATATTTAGATTATTTAAAGAACAAATTTTGATATGGAATGTATTTAAACTTAAGTTTTTTTTTTTTTATCATCTACTGAAATCTATTCTAGTAAAAAGTTATCAAATATTTGATTTACCTAAATTTAATAAGAAGTTCAATAAAATTGATTTTCTAGCAATAAATAGAGAATTCCACGTTTTGCAGTTTCTCTTTTCAAAATTTGAAATACAACTGTAAATAATAAGCTTAACACAATAAAAAATTCGGGTGTGGCCAACCCATGACTTTATCCATATATGTATTTGAGGAATATGAAGAGTAATTAAAAATTGAAAAAGTCAAAAAACCGCGCACAAAGAAAAATAACAGGATTTTTTACTTTTTTACAAGAAAAAAATCCCACTTCCGGTTGGGCGATTTTGATGATTATTTTTTCACAGATTGTAATTAGCACAATGATTATAGTATTACAATATTATGAAAATTTTAAATATTTAAAAGGCCAAAAAAAAATAAAAACGTAATCTCGTTCAAGAGTAAACTGCCACTTCCGGTTGGTGGATGTTGACCAAAATCATAATATCTCTCATACCTTACGTGAAAATAATAGATATGAAATTTCAGCTTGATAGACTTGATAGTTTCGGAGAAAAAGTTAACTTTAAAAAGTACACAGACATACAGACATTTTCCAGAAATCATAAAAACGTGATTAGGGGATGATACCTGATACAAATCAGTCAAAATCTCAATGTCGAATATTCACACGATCACAATACTTTATCCGATTAGGATAAAGTAAAAATATATTAAAACAGTCACATACATACATACATAAAATTGTAAAAAAGCAAAACAATCTGAATAAAACGAAGTGATGACCGATATGTATTTTTTTTTGTATTTAAAAATAGACAAACAAGTATTTACTTCAAAGTC
This sequence comes from Parapsyche elsis, assembly GCA_022651745.1. NCBI lineage: Eukaryota > Metazoa > Arthropoda > Insecta > Trichoptera > Hydropsychidae > Parapsyche > Parapsyche elsis. Next base: position 703,880 of record JAGVSN010000017.1, read on the forward strand.
AAGCGTACTCGTCAATTATATTGATCGTGATTGGAATGATAAACCATGTGGGAAATTTTGCACATCTTATCCTGTTTACACGCGTACACGATCATTTGGTATAAAAATTCCGATGATTTCACCGAAACTCTGTGCACCAGAGCCAGAAGTGTTTTATTTATCCGACCGAAACTATAACAAAAACTGGCTTGAAGAAGACGTTTTCACTTTTAGTTTGTATACGAATTAGAAAAAGAAAGGGAAAAAAAAAAAGAAAAACGATTTAACGATCAATTGCAATCGTCGAGAAAAATAAACAGAACGTACGCTAATTGGGTGTTCGCGTAACAGTTTAATGGAGGATGATCTCGATTGTTTTACGCATTATTTTTTCGTAAGATTTAAAAGGGTTGCAGCTTGCCGAGTAAGTATAATGGTAAGTAAACATGTCTAAACAAAATATATGAACGTTGAAGATTAAAATTCAATAGAGGAAAAGTTCAAGTGGTTATAATAGGTAAGTTCCATGCGCAAGAGACGATTTAACGTAAAACGGACATTTTTGGTTTTCATTCAAATTGCTGTTTTAATGTATTAGCATGGTGTATTATTTTATAAAAATATTGCTAAAGTGTTTTAATTTCATACGGTTACTAAATTTATTAAATTAGTAGTACTAAGAGTACCGTGGGACTTTTTGAAAAGTTGTTTTTTCGTGAAAGTTACACGCGTTTCGAAGATATTCTACATTAACTTTGAACATACAGAAAATTTGTATCTTTTGATTTATTTTAATTATTTCATTTCATTGTATTCTGTATTTCACTGCTTTTATTACAGTGTCTTAAATATTGTAATTTTAATCATATTCTTGATTGATATCGATACTGAAATGCACGATCTCTTCAGTTTCGTCAGTGACGGTTTTGCTTTCGTAAATCTTACAAGGTAGATATTTTGCATTTACTTTAAACGTAAGGAAAATTTTGATATGTTTTAATCATGACAAAAGTATTCTGTGCTAAATTGTTTTTATTACAATGTCAGTATTGTAGTTTGAAAGATATGCGTGATTCAAACTATTACCGAAACGCATGACTTTTTCAGTTGCGTCAATGCCGATTTTGTTTTATTAAATTTCTGCACTAAAAATAACATTTCATAACAGTCTTTCTACAATAAATGTAAAGCTATTATAAGTGTTTATTAAAAGTTATCCTCTAAGTTGTGTAGTTAATTGTTTATTCAAGGCGAAAATGTCATAAGTTGCGTTTGTGACGTGGAACTTCCCAATAGTGAAGATGTTTTGTTCCGCACATAAATTTACACTCGCGAAAGCTAAAACAAAAATGTATCAAAAGCAAAGTTCGTAAAATATTTTATTTGTTGAATATGGATTTTTATGCTCGTAAATACTCTAATAAAAAATATACATATCAAAGCGATTCGGAATCGTGCGTTATTTTCGCATCGATTATTTATTTTATAGATCGCGTAAGACAAGTAGAAATAGATTTCGGTCGATTTTCTTACACAATATATAAATTTAATTCGAGGAATTGTAAACTGTTGCTCGAAAGAGCACCGCATCAATTGAATTTGCACCATTTTTTGCACCAAGTTTGAAAAGGACTGGAAATTTGACATTAGTATTCACGAGATGTAACGCGAAAAAGGTCAACGGTTACTTTACCTTTAATAAAACACAATCAAAACAATGATTAATACATTTAAAATATACTAATTGATACATTCTAGCAATTCGTAAACAAATCAGACATAAAGTTCTATTCAACTCTATATATATGTAAGTAAATGAATAGTTAATTTTATTTTGTAAGTAAACCGCAGTATAATTATTAAAACAGTAAAACATTCTTGTTTGCACGAATCATTGTATTTAGACTTACTTATACGATCGTAAATAGTATAAATTTATATTTAGATTTACCTCATAACACTTTTCATGTGAGCGCTTAATTTAACTAAAATGTACTCTCAAATATACCAACACTTGAACGAGTATTGTAAATATTTTTGCGAATATAAACAGTAAGTGGAACGATGAAACCGTAAATCCAAGATTCTGTATTATTCCAACCAATATACCACTTTAAATTACTTAAAAATAGTTGTAATAACAAACTCATACTCAATACAGGCATCATACGCAATACAGACAGTGGCGGTCATTGAAATCGCACTCGTCGTTTTAGTAGTTATTCTATTTTTTTATTAAATTGAATCTATTTGACATGTTTTTAGATTATTAAAAGTAATACATTTTGATATTCAAGCTATTAAAATTTTGATTTTTTGTCATCTACTTCAAATACGGCATATACATAAATAGTTAATTAAACATTTATTCCACCTAAATTGAGTATAATCAAAAATGCAACAAGTTTAATAAAGTGAATGTTCTTGAAATAAATCAAGAAATACAATTTTTATGGGTCTTCAGCGTATCAAAGTTCAATACTGTATCATCATCATCATTTTTAGCCGTTCACCATCCACTGCTGGATGAAGGCCACTCCAATCCTCTTCCATTCCTGTCTGTCTTGAGCAATCTACAACCACTTGCCTCCACACATTCTTCTCAATTCATCAGCCCATCGCCCACTCGGTCTATTTTGCTTTCTTTCACATCCTCTCGGATACCATGCCAGTACTTTTCACGTCCATCTACCAACCATTCTTCTTGCTATGTGTCTTGCTATGTGTCTTCAAACGTTCCGCTATATATGCCACTTTGGCCATACTTCTTACCCATGTATTCCTCTTACGATCTCTTCTCGTTATACCAAGCAAACATCTTTTCATGATTCTCTGTGTGCACTGGATTTTATTTTTTTTCACAGCCATACGTCATAACCGGCAGTACGCATTGGTCGTATGCCTTTTTTTTTAAGCATAGCGAAATGTTGGATTAAAAAACAATGTTCATTCTTCCAAAAGCACTCCATCCTAGTTTTATTTCTTCTTCTGTACAACCAGTCATATTCACCAATTGTCCTAGGTATGAATAACAATCTCTACAATATGATTATCTACAGTTACTACGTTTTACCAATACTGTAGGTATATGATATTCTAAAAATGTAATAGAGAATACTACAAATGGCACATGGAATTGAAAAAAAAAACAATCTGAAATTTCAATGGTGCATTACATGAATTGAAATTTCAGTAGGTACAAGTTTAACAATACGAATCGAAACAGAGTAAAATGCATTCGAGCATTTACTAATCTACATTTGACCGATTCTATTCCTGAACGAATTCTGAAGTTTGAAACGGACAAGAGGGAATTTCCCATCGAAGATTTCGCTCACAAGTGCGGGCAATAAAAGCTGAAACGCGAAAGTCTAATCGGATGAAATTTAATAGGTGAATCGTGTACTCAATAAAACCAACCTCGCCAAATGGATCTTGCTCTGCTTTCAAGTACGACCAATAATAATATAAAATACAATCAAATTGCGTTTGATACAATTTAATAATGCGACAACAGTTGCTGCAAATGCATTCTTCGTGAACTTAAATGAGTTCAAACACAAAGCGTGAAGTAAATTGGTTAAAAGTTTTCGTGAAATATGTAGGTACACGTCTGCATTTGCAGTTTTGCGACTTGCACTATCGATTTGGTGCAGCTTTATACGGTTTTACTGCACTTTCGTGTTGATGTAACCTGTTGGTATTAAAGCGCAAAAGTGAACTAATTCTATTTACTTTGACTTTTAGTAATCAATACATCCATTCTTTATCATTTTATCCATATATGTACATATATGTCTATGTAGATTTGTAATTAAACTCATTGTATGATAACTAAGCATTTTAAACGCTAATCCGACTAACAGCCTAAAAATAACAGTGGAAAAACATTACTGATAATCTAAATAGACTATTTTGTATAATCATTTTCAGCCGTTCACCATCCACTGCTGAATGAAGGCCTTCCAATCCTTTTCCACTCCTATCTTTATTGAGCAATCTGCATCCACTTGACTCCACAAATTCTTCTCAATTCATCAGCCCATCTTCCACTCAGTCTATATTGCTTTCTTTCACATCCTCTCGGATACCATTCCAGTATTTCTCGCGTCCATCTGCCATTCATTTTTCTCATTTCAACTTTTTCACACGTTCTGCTATATCTGCCACTTTGGTCATACTTCCTACCCATGTATTCCTCTTACGATCTCTTCTTGTTATACCAAGCATACATTTTTCCATGATTCTTTGTGTGCACTGAATCTTACGTAGCATTCTTAGCAATCTGCATCCACTTGACTCCACACAATCTTTTAAATTCATCAGCCTTTCCTGACGAACTGACTTTTTCATACTTTTCACTTTATTTGTATCGATCATTGAAATCGTCGTGGTCGTGTGGTCGTTTTTATATTTGTTTTAAAATACAATCATCATCATCATCATTTTCAGCCGTTCACCATCCACTGCTGGGTGAAGTCCTCTCCAATCCTCTTCCATTCCTGTCTGTCTTGAGCAATCTGCATCCACTTGACTCCACACATTATTTTCAATTCATCAGCATATTGTTCACTCAGTCTGTTTTGCTTTCTTTCACATCCTCTTGGATACCATTCCAGAATTTCTCGCGTCCATCTGCCATCCATTCTTCTCGCTATGTGTCCACATTAACTTTTTCACACGTTCTGCTATATCTGCCACTTTGGTCATACTTCTTACCCATATATTCCTCTTACGATCTCTTCTTGTTATACATACCATGCCTATTTTGTATATGAATAGTAATTATTTTACTCTAAATATATTATCCTTCTTCATTACATCATATACAGAGTAAATCGTAGTTTGTTTAAAAAATGAACAACTACATACATACATATGTACATATGTACATATATCCATTTTTAGTCAATTGTCTTCACAAAGAATTCATGTACTGAAAATTTATAAAAATATTATATATCTTAATTTTATGTTTTAATATGGAATTAATTCGATTTTTAATTTAATAAAATAACGTATATAGTTCTATGACTTAATTTTAAAATGGTAAAAATATGAAATCCTCAAAAATCAGACATAAAACACCTTTTCATAATATATAGTATATGTAGTTTGTGGTGCTATAAACCTTCCTGTGAGGATTTGATAGACATTGATATTATAAGATTTTGGCAATTAAATAAATCATCATTACTCAATTCGTCGAAAGTTTGACATGAGCCTTTTAAGAATCAAGGATACAAACGAATCTAATGTATTATGTACATTGTGACACTATTATACATAATTGCTGAAATTCGCACATAGCGAAGTAATATTTCAGTTTGAAATTGGCAAGGGATTCGGAGCATGAAAACCGTTACATTTTTCTTAAGATATTACACACTTTCGAGCTTTCCATACATATCTAAGCAGATTGAGAATTGTTCGCGGTTGTGTCGGAGCGAGCATTAATATTAAAATATTATCATATACGCAGAGGAAAATTCGTGAAAAAACTGCGTTTCTTTCGATTTTCACCGGATTTTTATTGTTCAGCGTGAATTAATATAATAACCTTTTGGTTAAACAAATTCCTGATTTTATCAATGGAAAAAGAAATTGCTACGTCACAAAAATTACTATCGTATTGAATTCATTCCTGCATTGCGTCATCAATGATTATAATATTACAACAGTGGCGTACAACTTTTTTTTTTTTGCTTCCGATTGACACGTCGTATAATATTTGCGCTTCGAGGCACGCGATCGAATAAATCATATTAATGTTGGCCTCCGTGACGAGCCGCCACTGACGTAAAAGTAATTTATACCGTGCGATAGCCCACATACATACATACTGCAAACCCGCAAAAAAGGTATTAAAATAAAAAATATAAGAATAAAAATTAATGCAGCAACACGACGCGCTGTGATCGTTTATGTTTAAACTTTAAGAAACAATATTTTTTACGATTAATAATTTTTTTATTATTATTAATGTAACGAACGACAAATAATAAATAATGTTGCATGTCACTGTCAAATATACGCATATGAAATTTATTGTCAAAAGTTTTTATTATTCCGGGTCGTATCGGTTGCGATTACTGTCAAAAATAAAGTAATTAAAAATCCACGCGTGATGTATTTGAATTAATTTGAAAAAATATTGAAATATTAACAATGTCATTAGAATGAATCAAATGTTGCCAATGTATGAATTTAACAATAATAATTTGCATAAATTATTTATGTAAATGTATGTAATTCTAAAGTAAATTTAGTCACAGGTGATTTTTGTACAAATAACATTTATTTAGCTGATAAGAGCAGATACTACAATGACTGGATGTAAAGAAAAATAAATACGACAAAGAATGAAACTAGGATGGAGCGCTTTTTGAAGAATGAACATAGTTTTTAAATCCAACATCCAACTATGTTTAAAAAATAAGTCATATGACCTGCTAGTTATGACGTATGGATGTGAAACGTGGACGCTAAATTAAAGAATGTTACGTAAGATCCAGTGCACACGGAAAATCGTGGAAAGATGTATGCTTGGTATAACAAGAAGAGATCGTAAGAGGAATACATGGGTGAGAATACAATGGTATGACCAAAGTGGCAGATATAGCAAAGCGTGTGAAAAAGTTGGAATGGACACATGGACACAGATGGACGCGAGAAATACTGGAATGGTATCCGAGAAGATGTGAAAGAAAGCAAGGTTAGCCGAGTGGACGATCGCCTGAAGAATTGAGTATAATGTTTGGATCCAGATTGCCCAAAACAGACAGGGATGGAAGAGGATTGGAAAAGCCTTCATCCAGCAGTGGATGGTGAACGGCTGAAAATGATGATGATGATGATGATGATGATAACATTTATTATATTACTAGTAACTGCCCGTTGACAGTACCGTCAGGTGGTTAGCCACCCGTGTCGTGTGTGTGTGTGTGTGTGTGTGAGAGTAAATTATGTGTACGTGCAATGCCGTTGTATGCGATCGTTCCGCGGCTATCCGTTAGTGAGGTTATGTAGCGTGAACACTTCGCGCAGCCCGTGTCGTGTGAATGAGTGAGCATATGTGTACGTTCCATGCCGGATATGTGAGCGTTCCGCGGCTAGGCTACCCAGCTAGCTAGGCAGATTTATATACATATGTATACAGTAATCTATCAATACTTCATATAGAGATATTGTAATAGTTGAACTTTGGTTTAAGTAGTTAATTGAACTCGAGAAGACAATAGCTATTTTTTTTAAGGAAAGTTCGAGAAACAAGGAAAGGTTATACATTTTCCTTATTCTTTTACGTTTAAGTAATAAAATTCCCAATAAAACTATCTGCTTTACATAGAATTTCAATGAAGTGAATTAACATTAAATAAAAAATGTAAGTTTTGAGCGTTTGTTGATATTTCGAGCTCGATTCTTATTCAGATTGTAGAAATTAAATATTACACTAATAAAGTTTGTCTTGACTGTTAAAAATGTTCATTAGAACAACATTACACTTAGTATTTAAACAATAACAAAAATTCATTCGATACTTAAAAACATTTGTAATCGTTCAGATTAACAATATACAAAAGTATAATGAGATATGCGTCAAACAAACTATTTACATATAAAGCAAATGCCAATCGTCAGGCTCTCAATACAATAGATCAATTCCAATCAATAAAATAACGTTAAAATCGACAAATTTATACAAAGATAATAATATATCAAACGTGCATACGGGCACTTATAAATTAATGTTGCAATTTCGAATGTGCAAATACCGTTGCGATTAATTAATTTCACCCACATTTACATACAATAGGTAGAAGAATCAACACTATTTCCAATCGGCGAATAATAAATTAACAAGTTCATTTTTTTTAATAAATTCATCATAATAATAACAAACAATACAGAGAACATTAATGCAGAATCTGTTCCCTTTCACCAAAAGTGACCCACAAAACATTCCAATACTGGGACGTCTCATCAACGGTAAGAAGACGATTCTTTGTATTATTTTATTATACTTTCAAAAAAATAAATCTCCGAAACCAATAACTTTACGGTAATTTTAAAAAAGGCATTTTAAATGTCATACTATTTTCTTTTTAATGATATTATGATGTCTGCCGAACGGGTGATTATTAATGACAAAATTTGCTCTAAAAAAAAATTGACAACGTCATATCATTAGAAAGAAGACAATGTGAACTTTAATCACCGTTGTGTTATTAGTTCGTAGATATACATATTTTTAAACAAAACACCGATGTTTTAATGGTCTGTGTATGTTTGCAGTATTGTTACAATGTCAATTATGTTTTAGATATGAATGATACACTTGACTCGAAGAAAAAGATGAAGTCCAACAACAATCAAGCGACTCCAAAAGCTAGAGAAGAATTAAACGGTAGTGGTATGAAGAAGAAAACGAGTCCTAAACTTGCAGTTTCTTCGCTGAATTTACAATCTACTCCAACAATAGTGTCTACAACCAATTCAGAAGTTTCTGGTGTATCTTGTCCAGCTGTAACAGTGATAGAACCTCATGAATTTGTTAGAGTAGATAAGACTCATGAAGAAGAGGAGGCTATTCCTTCTCGTATGGCTTCTGTCGAACGAATTCTTAGTTATCCCATTGTGAAGAATTTGTATTTCGTTACCAGAGGATTGTACATATCACTAGTGGTGAGTTTGATCTTTATATTTCTTTTAATTTCAACATAAATAATCGTGCTATAATACAAACGACGATTGGCGAAGTTCAATATGATAAGATTATATGTATACTATGTAGGTATACATAGATGTCTCATAAATAAGATCCGATGTTCTTTTTATATAACTTTTGAACCACCCAATGAAAATAAATTTAGTAAAAGGGATATATTAGTACATATACATATAAGTAAATTGCAATTATGAAGAAATTCGTGCGCTTCGTATAATAATTTTAGCATCAGTTAATGGATAATGTCTTGGTCAGAGCAAAACTTCGCCGAAGCAAATGGTTGACTAGATTATATTTCATAATATTTATATCCTACTAATAAGTTCATTAGGTAGTTTAAAAGTTATAGGAAAAAAAATTTGGATCCTTATTAATGGGGCATCTGTATTAAGTACCTATATTAAATTCTTAATATTTGCGAGTGCCTTTTATATGAAGTAATTTTTCGTGGAAAATTGACGGTTTTCACCTTAATCGATTCGCGGTCGTACGTTAAAGAAAATTTTTGATTAATGATTTATTTTTCATTACAGTATAGTTAGTATAGCGAAAAAGTCATGGTTGGTTGATAACACTTACCATTTTTCACTTTTGATTAAATACTATTAATATGAATATTGAATAAAACCTAACTAAATTTTATATTTTATGATATCATATATAATGCTCGTCTTTAAACTGTATTTTATTTAGATTATTATTGTATTCCATTTCTTTACTGAGTTCTTTACAGTTTATAGAGGATATATTGAGTTAGTATTGTTTTGAATTGATTGCATATTGACACAGTCGTTAAAAAATAGTATTAGGTATGTATATTTAGCGAGTTTCGAAAGGATTAAGAGTAGCACGCAATATTCATTATTCATTGATGTATAAATTATAATAATATAGCCAGCTCTTTACTCGTTGACTTTGGATAAAATGTTTCGAATTCGCGTCCTGTTTTGTATTCGAGGACGAACTCTCCTGTGGGTTCCTGAATCATAATACAAACGGCGATATCTCTTCCTTACGAATGAAGGTGTAATTCTCGCGATTATGGATTTTGTATGAGGTTGAAAAGGGGTTTAAAGGAAGTAGGATTTTATGTATCTTTATTCATTTTATCTACATACATACATACATACATATATATGTATGGAAATTTAAACTAGAAAAATTAACTATACTCTACGTTGAATGATAATATTGTGAAAAAAATACGTACACAGATTGAATTAAAATTGTTCAACTTAATAACCGACACAATTGCCCGTCAATACTTTAACATTGCTTAAATTTATTAATTGAATTTGAAAGAATTCGCATAGTTGGTTGTATTTGAAATATACTTTAGAATTATACTATACATATCATACATACATATATATATACATATGTATATCATCATCATCATTTTCAGCCGTTCACCATCCACTCCTGGATGAAGGCGTCTCTAATCCTCTTCCATTCCTGTCTGTCTTGGGCAATCTGCATCCTGTTGACTCCACACATTCTTCTCAATTCATCAGCCCATCTTCCACTCGGTCTAACTTGCTTTCTTTTACATCCTTCCAGTATATCTCGCTTCCATTTGCCATCCATTCCTCTCGCTATGTCTCCAGCCCATTGCCACATTAACTTTTTCACACGTTCTGCTATATCTGCCACTTTGGTTATACTTCTTACCCATGTATTCCTCTTACGATCTCTTCTTGTTATACCGAGCATACATCTATCCATGCTTCTCTGTTCCATGCTTCTCTGATTTTGTTAGTCCACACATACATGCACTATTATTTTGTACGATGTTTACGATCAATGTTAGTTCATTATTGACATTTCAGTAGGTTAACAATAGCGGTAGCAATGAGTTATGGAAAAAAACAATCATTAAATTTTTAAATGATACCAAAAGAAGTGTGTCGAGCATTCCTGACTGACAAACCGAGAAACGGACAGGGATATATATTATGTACAAAGTATGTACATAATATATAGGTATATTCAATTTTTCCTGTATCCGATAGTTGATACCGCTATTGTTTGCCAAATTCGTTCAAACACATTTTTCAATACAAATTTTCATTTGAACGTTATTTATAAATGAATTAATAAGTTGACAATACATTTTAGTGTATGTAAATACATATTTATATACATACATATATTAAAATAGCTAACGATACGCTGTACAATTCTTTATTGGCATAAATATAAAGGAAACGGTTTCAGAAGACTTGGAAAAAGGAGCGATTTTCCCACATCTGACACCGATAACCGTACAAACAGTAGGGTGACCCGTTGACCGACATGACACCGGGACAAATCGTTGTTTTACGTGAATCGCACAATCAGGGGTGTGCAAATCGCGTGCCGCATTGTCACACGCACAAAAATAAACAAAAAAAATAATCACAAAAAAATACCCGGGAATATGTATGTAAAAACGCAATGCGGTATCAAAATGGTACAATCCCGTTTAGTACCCAGCGGTGTTAATTTTTTTTTTCTTTTCCCTCTCGTCTTGTAGACGAATTTTCCCCTATTCAAGTAGGAAAATACTCGCCTTAATTCGAATGTAGGTCCCGGCATCGATTTTCCCGCTTAAATGGAATGTAACGAAGGGGTGAAAACCCTCTCGGTGAATTTCCCCGAAAAAGGGGAATGATTGATTGAAAAGTGCGATAGTAGTAGCAATAATAATGCATATCGTAATATTAAAGTGCCAGGTTTCGTGCTTTGTAAAAGTGATGAGCTTGATAATGAAAAGGGCCCAAGTGAATTTTTATATGGGCTAGATTTGCCTGGTGATATAAATTACAATGTTTGCACAATTTATAAACGTTGTAATTTATACAATGTACATAAATTTATAATATTATACCTATATAATCAGACAAGTATTTTTCTATACGTAGGCACTCGCTTATTGGACAGTGGAAAAGTTGCATTTTTCCGTACAAACAGATTAATAGGTTTGAAATTTCGTGATGGTAAAATATAATAATGTATAATAAGTAGAAAATGGATATATAAAAATTTTGATTTTATAGCTTGTTATAGGGAAAGATTCATTTGAAGAATTGTGTCAAACTTTCCTGACGAACTGACTTTTTCATACTTTTCACTTTATTTGTATCGATCATTGAAATCGTCGTGGTCGTGTGGTCGTTTTTGTATTTGTTTCAAAATACAATCATCATCATCATCATTTTCAGCCGTTCACCATCCACTGCTGGGTGAAGTCCTCTCCAATCCTCTTCCATTCCTGTCTGTCTTGAGCAATCTGCATCCACTCGACTCCACACATTCTTTTCAATTCATCAGCATATCATCCACTCAGTCTATCTTGCTTTCTTTCACATCCTCTCGGATACCATTCCAGTATTTCTCGCGTCCATCTGCCATCCATTCTTCTCGCTATGTGTCCAGCCCATTGCCACTTCAACTTTTTAAGAATTTTATATACTGTATAATTCCCATAACATCTGACGAATCGCTGCAAAGCTTTGCAGAGTTATTTCAAACGATCTTGTAAGTATTTTAGGGTAAAAATTCTTTAGGTAAAGTTTGTTTCGATGACTCTGAACTGTAACAGATTGACAGATTTGAGTATTTCCAGGTCAGAAAATTCAATATATGTACTACATATACTTATATATACTACATAAACTTTTTGAACCAGGGAAACTTCAGGTACTTACAGCTAGTAAATTAAACTGTGCAACAACAAAAAAACTACCGGAGCAAAGACTAGTCAATCTTTACTAAGTTTAACCCACTAAATCCGAATATGATAATTAAATTTGTTGGTAAACTCTTGTTTATGAGATATGAGCGTTTAAAAAAATTGTCAATTTTACCATTTTTTTGACTTTGGCAGATTGTAACTCAAAATGTATTACTTTTGTGTTCAAAATGAGTATTGGAAGTACTAGTCAGATATTTTTGCTGTTAATTGTGATATTTAAATGTTTTAAAATACTTATACGTAATCGTCTAGCAAATTTTAAACGTCGGAATTTTTTTTTTTCGGCGTTACTGTGCCTTAAATTGGCCAGCTTTTTTTTATACATATTTTGATGCATTTATAAGGATTGGTTCTCTATATTAGTATTTTTTTTTTTGACTAAGCGTACAAATTTGAGCTGTAGATGATTTGAAGTCGCGTTGAGGGGCAAATTTTTTTTTGGAATACAGTTCTAATTGAATTAGCGACTTTCACCAAACTTTTCAATCAAAAAATTCTCAGTACTGAATATTTTGACATTGACGTTTTTAGAACAAAATTGCATGTTTAAGAAATTTGAATTTAGATTTTTTTGATCAAAAGCCCTTCTCCAACCCAACTTCCCGACACATAAACGAGCTTTCCTAGTTTTTCCTTCACACCCCGATTGCGCAGAAATTTGACCATCTCTGAAGGCGAGCTTACATATTAATTAAACACTGTAATACTGTTTAAACGTAATATGTAAATATGCAAACGAAAACACTTCACGTTCGCGCGGTGATTTGCATTTTTTTCACATTACGGGTCACATCGCGAGTCATCCCCTTGCTTGTTGTTTCTTTTTTTTTTGAAAAATCGTTCCAATTTATTAACGAGCATAATTGAATTAAATAACGCACACGTTAATGGCTTTCAGGGCGTGAATATTTACTACGAGGTCGTATTTTTTTTCGTGCTGTTTAAATTTACGAGTTTCGTTGCCTTTTAGCGTTGCCCAGCGCGTCACGCGTTAACTTTTAATAACTTTCGCACTATTACAAAGTCTTCGCTTGAAAGTTTTGAACAATAAAAAAATACGATAACGCACGCTAAAAAGTACGTATATTTAGCGAATGAATTGTGTGTGTGCGTGTTTTGTAAAGTCTCGTGTAAAAAGTGCACTTTTTCATATCGCAGTGCACGATTGTGGAATAATTTTTAATTTTCGTTCACTTCGCACGTTGAAATTTGACATTTATTGTAATTTTAAACTGATTGTGTAGTGAAATTTTTTTATATGCAGTAACTAATGAATTGTTGTTGTTTTAAACAATTTATTTCACGTATAAAAAGTATTCAAGTAACCCTATTAGAAGCAATGCACGCGAAAGTATTACACACCGTGCATATGTATTGGTACAAGTTAGCATTAAAAATCAGTAGTATTGTTTTCAAAAATTTATATCTCCAAAACTAATAACGATATTTTAATGAAAAAAAACCGATTTTAAAATTAATACTGTCTTCTTTCTAATAATATAGTGGTTTATACAAAAAACAGAATTATTAATGTCAAAATTAACGTTTGGAAATAATAGTACTGAAAAAATGAACTTTCATATGTATGTATTTCAAGCATTGGTTTAGGTTATATCTTTACAATACATAACAAAAGAAACCTCAACAAAACTTTCAAATGAAGTTTTACAGTTGATACTTTAATCTGGTCGATGCAATTAATTGCATTAGATGTTTCATCATCGTATTTGATTGCAGTTGCATCGATAGAGTTTAATCGAAATACATACATATGTATGTATGTACATATATCTCAACTCAGGGGAAATCAACTCAGTGACTACGAGGGGATGTATTAATAACCTCTGGAGAATTTCGTTCCAAATTTGAGTTATTAAAACTGACGTGATTAAACGGCGGCCACTTAATTGAGAATTCGCAAGATTGTCATCTTCATTTGCATACTGAGCTAACTTTGACTGCGTGCTGTCGCAAAATCCAATTATTATCAAGAGCCTCTCTTGTAAAATACTTGAATTATTGAAAATAACGATGATGATTTTTTACCTCGGCAGTATCCAATCACTTTTTTTTTTGTTTGAAACTTTTCCATGATTCAATTACAACTATTCTAAAAAAAAATTCGTTAAATTATGAAGATTGTACAATTATTATTTGTATAGTAAGTTACTAGCTGTAAGTACCTGGAGTTTCCCTGGTTTAAAAAGTTACATTTTCTGAACTGGAAATACTCAAATCTGTCACAGTTCAAAGTCATGGAAACAAACTTTACCCAAAGAATTTTGACCCCAAAAAGACCTACAGGATCATTTGAAATAATTCTGCAAGGCTTTGCAGTGATGTAAACTGTACATATATTAAATATTCAAGTCTGTTCATCAGGAAAGACCGACACAATTCTTCAAATGAACTATTTTCCCGTAAGCATAGTTAGTTTTGTTAGCCCACTTATGTACATTCGAATAATAAACACTCGTTCGTCGTCAACTAGTAGTACTCTAGCACAGTGTTTTTCAACCTTTTTACACCTGTGAACCACTGAAAATAAGAAAATAGGACCACCAGAGAATTTCTACGGTCCACCAGTGGTCCGTGGACCACTGGTTGTGAAACACTGTGTGTCTAGCATACATATGAAAAGCAAATCAAACAAAAATCCAATTTTACATACAAAATCACAAACAATTCCTTTCCCCTAATCTTAGGAGAAAGGAATTGCGTCACATCTGTCACGCAATTTAAAGGCTTACCTTTTGAATTTGATTATATTTTTCGTTTAAAAAATATGTTTGTATATAATAAGCTACTTTCTCTATTATACTTATGCGAAAAATTCATTTAATATACACATTACTCACGTACAGTCTGTACAAATGTATATACATCATCATCATTTTCAGCCGTTCACCATCCACTGCTGGATGAAAGCCACTCCAATCCTCTTCTTTCCCATGTATTCCTCTTACGATCTCTTCTTGTTATACCAAGCATACATCTTTCCATGCTTCTCTGTGTGCGCTGGATCTTGCGTTACCATTCCAGTATTTTCAGCGTCCATCTGCCATCCATTCTTCTCGCTATGTGTCGCTCATATCTGCCATTTTGGTCATACTTCTTACCCATGTATTCCATTTACTATCTCTTCTTGTTATACCAAGCATACGTCTTTCCATGCATCTCTGTGTGCACTGGATCTTATGGAGCATTCTTGAATTTAGCATCCAAGTTTCGCATCCATGCGTCATAACTGAGAGTACGCATTGGTCGTATGCCTTATTTTTTAAGCATAGCGGAATGTTAGATTTAAAAACAATGTTCATTCTTCCAAAAGCACTCCGTCCTAGTTTCATTCTTCGTTTTATTTCTCCTTCTTTACATCCGTATTGTCCTATTGTACCAATTGTCCTAGGTGTACCTTTGTACATAGATATATATATATACCAAATATCAAACAACGCACGATAGAAATTTCAATTCACTTGTATTATGTATTATTAAATTTTAAAACGTGCTCTATTAACCCTATACCTGACGTCTCATATTAAAAAAATCCTACGGTCGTTCTTTGCATTATTGCCTCATAAGGGAGGCGTTACCGCTGTTTCCTCAGGATTTATTCGAAGCCCGAGCAAAGAGGGTAGATTCTCTAAGGTGAGAAAGAAGGGTAGGGGGATGAAGTAGTGGAAAACGGCAATTTTACCTTCCGTCGGTACAACCCTAAAAGCCTTATTCCGACACTTGCCCATATTTAAAGGCACATCGCCAGTGTGAAAATAAGCCTAATAACCCGAAACGTAGTAGGTAGACTTTGGGGGGGTGTGGGGAGACCACTATATTATTAATATCGGATAAAAAATCGTTTAACCCCAAGGCGACTGTACGAGCTCGTATATTATATGAATCGTTTGAATTGATAATGGACTATGTCAGCGTATTGTCTTTTAAAGAAAATACAAGATTTACATTACTTGTTTTTTTTTTACTATGAAAGAACACGAGTAAGGACAATAGCGTGTTGCGCTTAATATGAACAAATAGACTGTTCTCGGTTTATCAACTTTTTATTTAATAATTATTTAAAATTGTATGTATTGATTTTTGGGTTTCAAATTACTTCTCCACGTCACCAAAACTAGTCCAAGTCATGGGTGCTGTTATGTCTCTGCCTGACCGGTGCGTCATAAATATGGTCGAGCCGTAGTGACTGACCACGGACTTTCGGTCTTATACGCATTTAACTTGAAATGAGTCATACATTGTTATTTTCTGCGTATTTTGACTAAAGATTCAATGCTGCCCGGATATGAATCAGACATTGCAACGCATACACCTCTTGCCTCCTTCCCCTCGGTCTAAGTTGACATCGACCAATCAGATTCGACGATGCATCGAACGACGACTTATCGACCAATTGCAATCGACCCAGACATCAGCTGCTTTCTCCTACCCCCCCAAACCTCCTAAATCTATATAGCGATGTAAAGGTCAGAATTACCTCACTCCTCCAGTCAACAGTCACACAATTAGACGTAAATTCTTACGTAATTCAATCACTCATACGGACGTACGATCAATCATACATTCGATCAACCGCTATGGCGATTTGCTATAACCGATAATTACGCAAATTTCCGAATTATACTAACACACAAACCTTTATATTTTACTGTAATTGTGCCATCAAATGAACCATTGTGAAATCAATCAATAAACAAACGATCATCATTCCATCAAGTGCTGTTTTCTCATTTTTCTCTGTTCCCCAACCTCCAATACATAACAGTGGTCAACCAGTCGATACCGAATACGATTTTGCTTTGGGAATTTTGAAATGAATATTGCTTTACGTTTTTCAAAATTTCTACAATTCAATGGTTCAATTTAATATACTAAGACTGAACGATCTTCCTGGGCTCGTGCTTATCTGTTAACGAAAAGAATTAATGGTCAAAATAAGGGACAGTTATTTTTTCGTGGTATGCATTTGTTTAAACATTGATTCTCAGGTACACTAGCTAATTTGTCAAAATAAGTCAAGAGGACTTTTTGGAACTCTAAACATCTGCTCTATTACAATTCCGCACACTTTCTTCTTAATTGTTAATCCAAAACACGTTTTCTTATGATACACTATATTTAAACGACTGCATTCAGCAATGCGGATACATTTCCTTGATGACTGTTTGTATTTTGCTACAAGTAATTTTAAACCTAATTATTTGAAAATGGTTTATATTTTCATCGCATTTTTTTATCGATTATTTTAAATTGCTTTAAAAAAAACTATTATAGTATATTATATCAAAAGATCCCCTAAATTCTTGTATATCATTCCATTCAATTAATATAAAAAACTACCTCCCAAACTGAAAAGGTTGAATGCTCTAAACCAGGGGTTCCCAACCTTTTGGAATTCAATCCTATTTTTTTCAAATTAAATTTATAGTTGAAAATGTACATATGTAGGTAATAAATAAACACAAAAAAAAAAAGGTTGAATTAAGAATGAAAACGTTTATATTAAACCATTTGTATTTTTTAATATCATTCTGAAGGTCCTTCACTTGAACAAGCTCTGCAATGTACGCAGCTATTTCCATTATATTTATTTGGCAAGTAAAGGATTGATAAAAAAAGGAGACCATTGGCTCGATGATAGTGGACGTCTTTTCAAACTCTTCTTTAATCACTTGAAGGTCTTAACAAATAATGACACGTTGAACTCACTGTTACCGCCCTTCATATTTCGTTCGCTTCATCTGCAGATGGATTTTTTTTCGTCATGTTTTTCTTTTCCCGCAACTCCAAATTTAAAAAAATTCTGTCATGGTCGAATAGTGGCGGACGCACACAAATCGGAAACAATGGGCCCGTGGGCATAGTTGGGAATCCCTGCTCTAAACGTTTATTAAACCATTTGTATTTTTTTATAAGTTAATTGTTTACACACCGACGAACCGAACAACGACGAAAGGTTGATAGTGGAACGCCGTTCACACACTTCGTCGTTCACTGTTCGGTTCATCGGTGTGTACGTAGCATAAGAAAATTAGTTAGAAATGTATGGAACATAGGCAATTCTATGGTACGAGCAGCTTAAGTTAATTGTTTTGGAAAGTCAACATAGTCTACTTTCAAAAAAGACGGATCACACATCGGGGAATTATTTTAAATGATGTCGTGAAATGTTATAGCGTGTGTGTGTGTGTAATCTCATGAAAATTCTTATTAGTGGAATTTATCGTGTGCGGCTTGTTAGTCTCGGTTTTAACACGTATGGCGTATGTATTGTAGTATATAGGTATAAAAATCTCGAAAACAATAAAAGTTTATTAGAGGGTCAGCTTCTCTCGTTACTGCGGGGAAATCTACCGCAAATAAAAACAATTTTCCTGTGGGAAATGTCTCGACGAAGACCTCAATGTTGACCGTTTCGTTTTTATACCCTTCGTGCTCGAAAATAACAATATAATAGAATATAATTCAATCGAGAAAACGCCACTCGTGTTGCGTAATGTGTATATTTATTTTGTTTGTTTATCTACTTACTATATAAAGGTGTCTCAAGTTTGTGTTAAATTTTCCGTGTTTTTTTTTTGCATATAATATCATTATCTATCATCTCTTGAAGGTTAATGTTATGTACATATATGCCTGAGAAACTGTGTGTATAAATTTCTCGCAAAAGTAACGGAATATGTATCGTATTATTTTTGTATACAATTCTTATGGGTAAAAGATGTTACAGGTGTGAAATTCCCACTTGTCTATTATAAATAGCCAGGCAAAGTGCAACATGTATTATCCTTCATAATGTACATTTAAAATAGGAATAGCATGTAAAAAATTATTCGAAAATCAAAATTCGTTAATTTCATACATTGCCTAAAACGCTTTAGCATTGTATAAATACGTAACTAGTGTAAGCCCGTTGAATATCAACGCCCGCTGAATTTTAAATTACGTAAAGCGCTTTTTTAATAAAGATCCCCATTAATTGATCGCACGGTTGTAAGTGACGAAAAAAAATAATAGCTCCCATCTACGTATTATAGCAATCCCGTAGTATCGATAGTATCGATTTTTTTTTACTTTACTATTTATATTATAATTATTAATTTTTATATACATATGTATATGTATAATAATTATAATTTTGTAAGTGATTTTGTAAAAATCAAAAAAAAAAAAAAAATAATAGTTTTTATATCGCCATCTATGTATTATTAGCAGAGTTTTTATATAATAGGTAAAGCAGTATCACGATCCCTTGTATAGGTAATGTTTAAAAAAAAAAAGGACCAAACAGACAACTGGTTTTGGCAGGTTAGTCTAAGGACGTTCTTCCCGAGCCTGGGGTCCTGGGTTCGATCCCCACTCGTTCTGGTGGTTTTTTAAATTATTTTTCCTCAGCGAGCGTTATCAGCAGACAGACAAACGGATTTTGGCTATTATATACATATATAATATAATAACTAGTGTAAGCCCTTTGAATATCAATGGAGTGGTTTCTCATCACCCGTACTGTGAGTGTTTGTGGCGGGAGTATATGTGTATTTAATCGTTTTTATAGTTGTTGCATAGATGGCGCGTTATAATACAACAACTTAACAATTTAGCTAAGTCGCAAACCTATTGAGGTTTAATATTGTCAAATTGTAGCAGGCCCATCATTACCTAGTTTGTATGAATGCGTAAGCGCACCCTCTCTCGAATTGGTGATCTCGGGTTCAAATTCCACTCGCGCGACGTTTTGGTTTTTTAATTATTTACCTCAGCAAGCGTTATCAGCAGACAGACAGACAGACGGATTTGGGCTATTATTTATTTTATTTATTATTGACATACTAGCGACGTTCCCGTTGTTAGGTTTGTGGCGTGACAGTACAGCCCGTTATGAATTAATTGTATTGTGTATGGTGAAGGTAGCCGGCTGAGAGTAAGGTTAAGTAGCTCGCTGTGCGTTTCATTTCGAAGCGTTGAGCAGGCAGCCAGAGTTTTCGCTTTTATATCTAGTAGTGTGGACTAACAATGGTGGTAGCGGTAGCTATGGGTTAAATGAATATAAAACAAAGTGTGTCGAGCGTTCCTGACGGACAGACAGACTAAAACGTGCACACGTAGGCCCATACGTAGTCCAAATACTTGTGTTTATCATTTTCGAACGTTCCTGATGGACAGCCAGACAAACATATACAGTATGCATATATACAGACATATTTAGTATAGATATACAGTATTCAAATAGTAAACACAATACGTAAATAATTAATCTAGCACATATGTATGTATGTACATATGTACAATAGTAGAAATGATATTTTTCAAAGGAATGTGAGCAATTTTTCAGAAGTTTCGTAAATAAAGTGAAATATTATACAAGAATTACAATTTGCTTATATTATTCAAGTGCAACTAATTCATTTTTAATTTCACCCCACATCGCATACGATGAATGATTCTAAAACTAGTACATATGTACAATACGAAGTGCCCCTTTAAAAGTGACGGAGATCGATCTTATACATTGTCATTAGTTCTAATTAGCTTTTAAGCACTTTGCTTTCATAACCTTAATTGACCAACGCTTGTAACGACATGCGCTTTTTATTCCGTATTTTTTTATTACATACAAACAACGGAACTAATAAATAGTACAACTGACATACAAATAATTACAGATATTTAACGCTCAAAATACGTTTCAATGTAATGTTCGAAAATCGATCAACACTTGTATGATTTCACTTGAACATTGTTAGATTGAAAACTGAAAGTTATCAAAACTGCCAATTATTTGTTTAGCTTTTAATGCTTACTAGAGTTTCTGGATACATATCGAAAATAATGGATGGCAGATGGACGCAAGAAATACTAGAATGACATCCGAGAGGATGTGAAAGAAAGCAAGGTAGACCAGGTGGACAATGGGCTGATGAATTGAGAAGAATGTGTGGGGTAAAATGGATGCAGATTGCCCAAGACAGACAGGAATGGAAAAGTCATACAACTTTGTATACAAATACATACGACCAAGGCGTACTGCCAGTTTTGACGTATTGATGTGAAACGTGGATGCTAAATTCAAGAATGTTACGCAAAATCCAGTGCACACAGAGAAGCATAGAAAGATGTATTTTCGGTATAACGAAATGAGATGGTAAGAGGAATACATGGGTAAGAAGGATGACTAAGGTGGCAGTTATAGCGGAATGTGTAAGGATAAGAATGGATAGCAGATGGACGCGAGAAATACTGGATTGGTATCCGAGAGGATGTGAAAGAAAGCAAGGAAGACCAAGCTGTCAAATTAAGAAGAATGTGGTGGATGGTGAACGGCTGAAAATGATGATGAATAGTCATACAACTTTGTATACAAATACATAGCCAGAAAATATACGACGACGTAATATCAATGAAATATTACAATATCATTATATTTTATTGACCAAGTTGTAGCATAGCTACGGTGACTATACGTCCTTTATTTAAGAGGACAGTCCTTTATTTCACTATTCTGTCCTTTAGATTTATTTATTTTCTAAAATGATTTTATTTAGTCATTTATTTTGTAAATTGAATATTGGCGCATACAATAATTGTATAAGCACAAGTGTCGATTGTCTTCCGATAGATATTAGTAAAAATGTATTCACATTTTTACATCAACACAATCAGAGTGAAAAAATTAAAAGAATTTTGTGATGATGTACATACATAGATGTTCAATATATAAAACAACTGGGTTACAGCAAAACGCGATGGGTAACTTTTCTACCAGCTTTAGAGAGAATATTAAAACTACTCAAGTCACTAAAATCGTACTTTTTGAAACTGGAAAAATGTCCCACGATTCTGAAAAACTTTTTTAATGATGTGTTTGCTGACGTATGATTATTTTTTATTCACAGCCAAGCATTAATATTTCAACAATATTGTACATACATATGTATGTATATATGTACATATTAAAGTTAATTGAACGAAAAAATCAAGGGTTTTTAGATTATTGAAAAAATCCAATACACGTTAAAAGATGCAACAAAATCGAGGAAAGCGTTTTGTGAATTTCCAGTCACTGAAACTTTAATATAATTGATGGCGAACTATTTCATGAAATTTCGTGTTTTAAAAGTTATGTCACCGATGTAAAGATCGAAGAATGACGACAAAATGACGAGTTCTGCCAACGTATGTAGATTGGTTGAAATTTTTAAATGTTTCACAGATAAACACGTATCTTTTAAAATACATTTTAAAAATCTCACTGGCCCCACTGAACGAATATTTTCATTAGTGAACCAGTGAAAAAACCCAATTGAAAATCGAAACATTGGAAGCATGCATTTATACCAAGCGCAACTTTGACATGAATTGTATACAGTTTTATGAATTCTTACAACACAAACCGGAGCTGTTAAAAAAAGTTAATTCTTGTGAAAAGTATCAAAATTAATTCTTTTTAAGTAATAATATGATCACTTAAAATGCTATGCTTATATTTTATAATAAATACTATAAAGCTCTTTAGTTTTATGGAAACAAAAAAACGCTACCTATTATGAAACAATTTCTGATTTGTCCTTTATTTTCTCCAAAAAAATATGGTCACCGTAAGCATAGCACTAGTGTGATTTATACAGGGTGTACAAAAGTGAACCTGGTGTATTTTCTTTTACTGTTTGTCGATTTTTCTCCCCAACACTTATCGAATATTTACGACACGTTCGACGTTTGGAAAATATTCCCCCCGTTTCATGAACGGGTTGTTCTCGTTAAATTTTGGCACCCTTATGTTTTTATTTATACAGTTAGCGTTTGTTGGTCGTAAAGTTGATTTATTAATGCGACGTCGTCGAAATCGAACAAAGACCAAACGACAATATGACCTATGACGGAATATGCTAATGGATTTTTGTTTTCGTGAACTATGGCTACTATTCAGTGGCCAGTCGTACGTTTCGTCATATTTCAAAATGTGTATATAAAATATGCTATACCGGCGATGTGTGAAATCTAAGTGTGTAAAAAATACAACGCAATTGACAGGCCATTTTATACAATATATGTATGTATAAGTCACTGATTAATACAATTAAGCGACGAAAATATAAAAGTAGGATAAAAAATTATGTTTAATGAATCTTGCACGCATATTGTAGAGCTAGTTGATGGTTATTTATACCTAGGACAGTTGGTGAATATATTTATATTTATTATATTTGTAAGACGACATCACCAGCTAATCATTAATTTGACAGTTGGTACACCCCTCGGGCCTATCCTAACTCTGGCAAACTCGCGCAAGTTCCAGATCTGGCAACCCCGCGCAAATCAACCCCTACCGAGAGTTTCAAACTCTCGGTCATTCTCATCTCGATCAGCAACCAGACCAGACCTTCATCTCAAACCCCTCACGGTAACCCACTTTTTGAAAACTATTCAAATCAACTTCACCCGAGAGACGACTTCTTCGTATCTTCGAATACGGAGAAGACGTGCTCTTACATTGGCGCCCAACTCGCGGCACGTGATGTTTGAGATACGTCGTTGACAAGACCACCCACGTAGAAGATGCAAGCGCGTACGTGCGCACACGTGGTCAACGCAGAGCTGAGAGAAGAATCCGTTAGTCGATAACGATATATCGACCCCAGTCACAAAGATGACAACGATGGTGTCCATGATGCGGGAGATGATGAAGATGATGGCAGAACTGCAGAAAAAGCATGTGGCAGAGATAGAAGCTCTTTTGGCGCGACAAGTGACGTCGGCCACGGGCATCGGAGAGGATGCTGAGCAAGGACGAGCAGAGATTCCCAACGCGGATGAGGCCGTCTTGCCAGACCTCGAAGAGGTACCACATTCCTTCTCCATGGAGTCGACGTTGGATTCATCGAGCCCCGTCACCCTGGAATCGCCGTTGGATTCGTCGAGGACCACCGGTGAGAGTTCTGGGCAAGGACGAGCAGAGATCCCCAACGCGCATGAGGCCGTCTTGCCAGATCTCGAAGAAATGCCGTGTGCCATCTCCGGCGAATCTATGTCGACCGCGGACACCAGGGAGGACGTTGCTCCAAGATCTCATGCGATGAAGATCCCACGCGACGCTGCTCCAAGATCTCATGCGATGAGGATCCCACGCGACGTTGCTCCAAGATCTCATGCGATGAAGATCCCACGCGACGCTGCTCCAAGATCTCATGCGATGAGGATCCCACGCGACGTTGCTCCAAGATCTCATGCGATGAAGATCCCACGCGACGCTGCTCCAAGATCTCATGCGATGAGGATCCCACGCGACGTTGCTCCAAGATCTCATGCGATGAAGATCCCACGCGACGCTGCTCCAAGATCTCATGCGATGAGGATCCCACGCGACGTTGCTCCAAGATCTCATGCGATGAAGATCCCACGCGACGCTGCTCCAAGATCTCATGCGATGAAGATCCCACGCGACGTTGCTCCCAGATCGCATACGATGGCGATCCCACGCGACGCTGGCCCCAGCTCTCAGGCGGCGTCGACCCCGGACATCGGAGAGGATGCTGAGCAAGGACGAGTAGATATCCCCAGCGCGGATGAGGCCGTCTTGCCACATTCCATCCCCAAGAAGTCGACGTTGGGCTCATCGAGCCCCGCTGAAGAATCGTCGAGCACCACCAGGAAGAGTTCTGGACACGGAGGAGCCAGAACCCTCAGAGACGTCCTCGTCTTGTCGGCCAGTGCCGAAGCACCAAACACCGTCACCCAGGGATCAGCGTTGGTCTGGTCAGTCAACAACCTGAACATCTTCAGGCTAGGGGGAGTGTTCACCGCGACCGTCGTAGCTGCTGCAGAACACCTTCCCAGATTAGGCTGCCACCCCCGTCACCTTCTGGGCAAGAAGGAGCCGGGGACGACGCAAGTAGAGTCCACCAGAGTTCGAGCCCCGGTTCGAGGGGGGGGAGTATGTAAGACGACATCACCAGCTAATCATTAATTTGACAGTTGGTACACCCCTCGGGCCTATCCTAACTCTGGCAAACTCGCGCAAGTTCCAGATCTGGCAACCCCGCGCAAATCAACCCCTACCGAGAGTTTCAAACTCTCGGTCATTCTCATCTCGATCAGCAACCAGACCAGACCTTCATCTCAAACCCCTCACGGTAACCCACTTTTTTGAAAACTATTCAAATCAACTTCACCGAGAGACGACTTCTTCGTATCTTCGAATACGAGAAGACGTGCTCTTACAATTTTATTTATTTTATATAATAATAGCTAAATAGCTAATTTAACTATGTACATCTATTACATATTTCAAAACACTAAATCAAAAAAAAAAAATTTCACTATACTTATACATAACTACTATTTCTCACAGAGGTGGCTCCTCACACTTTTCAAGAATGCATCTATTGTCTTAGAAGACTTGCTGCACTCCGGGAGGGCATTATACATTAAAACACCCCTGTGAAAAACACCACCAGCTGTCTTTGATTTCCTTACTCTACCTACAACTAGTTGGTTCTTATTTCTAGTATAATAACTATGAATATCACTATTTCTAATGATATAGTTCTTAAAATAACTTGGCAATAACTTATGATCTAACTTATAAACAAAAGACAATGTGCTTAATTTTAAACAATTTCTAATACTCATCCATCCCAATTCATCTAACATACTTCTAATACTTTTTAGCCTACCAACATTCAAAATATCTCTCATAGCTCTATTTTGCTATATGACTGAAGAAGAAATAAAACGAAGAATGAAACTAGGATGGAGTGTTTTTGGAAGAATGCTTAAAAAAGAAGGCATACGACCAATGCGTACTGCCAGTTATGGCGTATGGATGTGAAACGTGTATGCTAAATTCAAGAATGTTACGTAAGATCTAGTGAACACAGAGAAGCATGGAATTATGTTCGGTATAACGAGAAGAGATCGTAAGATGAGTACATGGGTAAGAAGCATGACCAAGGTGGCAGATATAGCGGAACGTGTTAAAAGTTAAAGTGGAAATGGACTGGATACATAGCGAAAATAATGGAATGGTATTTGAGAGGATGTGAAAGAAAGCAAGGTATACTGAGTGGACGATGGGCTGATGAATTGAGAGGAATGTGTGGAACTGGATGCAGATTTCTTAAGACAGACAGGAATGGAAGAGGATTGGAGAGGCCTTCATCCAGCAGTGGATGGTGAACGGCTGAAAATGATGATCTTTAATAGTGGATTACTTTGACTTTCCAAAAAAATTTAGCTTAGCTGTTTACGGTCGCGTACTTGCAACTGATATCCAATGACAAAATAGTACAGTTTCAATAGTATTGCAAATGCAACAAATTGCACAAAATTGCGATTCCCAAATGAGCCTATTCTTCAAGTGAAGAGAGATGTTCTAGGTACATACATCGTATGTACATACATATATTAAAAATATAATTGCCCTAATTCGTCTGTCTGTCTGTCTGTCCGTCTGCTGATAACGTTAATTCAAATTTAATTGAAAAAACGTGAACTTCGCGAGTGGGATTTGAACCCGTGATCACCAGGTTGGGCGAATTAGCGCTAACGCGTTCGCCCAACACCGGTGATGGGAGGCCTCCTATAATTTGAAAATATTAATCCTTAGTAGATTTGCGACTTTGCTATATTGTTACGTAATCAATTACGTCAAACACGTCCGTTGACATTCAACGGGCTTACACTAGTAATGTATAAAATGCCCAGTCAATTGATGCAGCATTGTATATTTTACACTGTGTATAGATTTTATACATTGCCACTATATTTTAGTCGTTGTATGTATGTATTGAGTTGGCCAGTATGTATTATGTACATATTTCACAAGATGTTCCTTATCGTTTTGTGCACACACTCGTACATTATATGTATGTACATCGTTAAAGTGCAACGATCCTACTCTACTACTGGAAATTATTGCAATTTATACTGCGACGTTTTTAGCGATATAGCATTTCATGTTTCAAATCGTCGAATAAATGTGTTTTTAAACCATTTTTATTGCAGTCAATGTATTATTTCAATGTTTGAATTTGTTGATTTTCCAATTGATTTTTTAGTGTACATATTTAGTCTCATTGATTTTATTTAAATTAATTTAACTTAATTTAGTTTATTCTTAAGATACTTTATTTCGAATCTAACATATGTATGTATGTACATATGTTATTGTATTATATTGTTATTATATTATATATATGTATGTATAATAGCCCTATTCCGTCTGTCTGTGTGTCTGCTGATAACGCTCGCCGATGTAAATAATAAAAAAACCAGAACGACGCGCGAGTGGGATTTGAACCCGGTATCACTGATTCGGTGCATTGAGCGCTTACGCGGTAAGCCAAACCAGATAATAGTGGACTGGCTTCAACTCGACTATTTATATAATAAAAATTAGGCTCGCGACTTTGCTCAATCGTTACGTTGTTATTATAACGCGCCATCTATGCAACAACTATAAAAACTATTAAATTTAATATTATTTTTCAGTACGGGTGATGAGAAAGCGCTTCGTTGATATTCAACGGGCTTACACTAGTTATATGTATATATATAATAGGCATATTCCGTCTGTCTGTGTGTGTCTGTCTGCTGATAACGCTCGAATCAGTGAATAATTTAAAAAACCAGAACGTTGCGCGAGTGGTATTTGAACCCGGTATCCTTGTTTCGGAACATTGAGCGCTTACGCTGTGATCCAAACTAGATAATAACGGGCCCGTTTCAATTTGACTATATATGTAATATCTTAATAGGCTCGCGACTTTGCTAGATTGTTACGTGTTGTATTATAGCGCGCCATCTATGCAACAACTATAAAAACTATTAAATACACATATACTCACCCACACAAACATACGTTGATCTTCAACGGGCTTAAACTAGTTATATGTATATATAATAGCCCAATTCCATCTGTCTGCTGATAACGCTCGCCTCGGTAAAGGCTGAAATAAACACGAACGTCGCGAGAAGGATTTGTACCCATGATCATCAGGTTGGGTGAGTTAGCGCTAACGCGTTCACCCAACACAGGTGATGAGAGGCTTCTTATAATTTTAAAATATTAAATCTTAGTACGTTTGCGATTTTGCTATATTGTTACGTAATCAATTACGTCAAACACGTCCGTTGATATTCAACGGGCTTACACTACAAGTATTTTATAATATTTAATTTATTCAAATTATATAACTG
This sequence comes from Parapsyche elsis, assembly GCA_022651745.1. NCBI lineage: Eukaryota > Metazoa > Arthropoda > Insecta > Trichoptera > Hydropsychidae > Parapsyche > Parapsyche elsis. The sequence continues at coordinate 732,538 of JAGVSN010000017.1, forward strand.
TGCTATTGATATGATGAAGTCTTTAGAAGGTCTGTCTTTATTGTACATATCTTATGCAAAAATTTTGTTAGTTATTCAGTAAATGATAAAATAATCGTACAGATGGGCAAAAAAACTGACCTGTGTTCAAAAATTTACATTTTTGAAAATTAAAACGTCATTTTATCTTCTTTTAATTGATGTGTTGGTTTTTTACATAGGGCAAAACCATCCTTTTTGCCCATACTGTGTGTTAAATTTTAGCTATTTTAACTATTCATCGCTTACAATAAGAAACGTTGTGTTTATTCTTCAGTATTAGGTGACTACTTTTTTCTTTCACCATTCAACTCTAGGGAATCTTTATCAATAATAAAGCATACGTATACTTTTTCGTGAGTTGAATACATTTTCCTTTTTTTTTTTTTGTCAAGCATTTTATTTTTTTTTCATATGAAACGATTTTCAGACCTCGTCACGTACTGGCGATCGAAACAAGGATGACCAAAATAAATTAAACCATTGAATACAAACAATTTGTAAAGGAAACTATACGCTAACTTTATGCTGTCCTTACATGCGAAATTTTCAGAGGAAAACCACCAGGTTTGAAAAATCGCTTTCATTTCCTACTCTGCGTGAAACGGGACACATATTTGATTGTTAATTTATTCGCCGTGTTGTAGTAAATCACTCTGCTCCATTCGAATGGTCTCCTTGTGTCGTTTTCAATTAATTCCAACTGAAAAATGGTACGTGGTTCAAATATAAGTACCACCTGTGACACGAATATGTATTATAATTGGAAAATTTTCATCTCAAAACCACACCGTTATACGGTAGTTATTATAACCATATCTTGATCGAATATTCCAGTAACGATTTCTCTTGTAATAATACGTACAATAGGGAAATAAAATTTTACGACAATACACCTAGAATATATTTACAAAATATATATAAACAGGCACTCTCTATTGTGAGAATTGATTGTAGCAATTTATTTTTTATTCAAAGTATTCAAGAATTAAACGTGTCATTCGTATGACAATATGCATACAATTTTGGCTTGATAAGTTTATCAAAAACATTTCGCAAGTTTGTGTGTTGCACACAATTTTTTTTAAAACGTAGACAGAATCAGTATATGACAAGTTTGAATAAATGAAATTTGATTGTACATATATATACATAGATAAGTTACAGGAAAAGTTCGAAATCCCGTCATTGTGTAAAATACGTAAACGTTTTTGGCAAAGTACGGAATAAGTGAATTTTGATGCCCGAATCATTTTTTATCTCAACAATTTGACCAGTTGATCTCGGAGAACAATTTGAACCAGTTTTTATCGCGCAGTCTTTCTCAAACTTTAGCTTTTCATTCGTGCTATTTCTATTTCAATTTATGAGGCGTAGTACAATTTACACTTTGCCTGTAATATGCAATTGAATATTATACAATATCTTCGACTATATTAATTAGTATTTTTATGTATGTATGACTAAAATGCTTTTATACGTACATATTTGTTTGTTGTTTTCAATTTAACGTGTACATAGAACTTGGTAGTGTAGAATTTCGTAGACGTTGAAGGATCGTTCCTTGAATTTGAAATGAGGAATTTATCGGCAGAGGGGAAAATTTTAAAAATTCAACATATATCCCACGGGAAGTTCAGCGGTAGAGGACGAACACATCAATAATGGAGAACTTGGTATTTAATTCAAAATGCATCCACATAAACTTGCACGATAAAGTTTTCTCCATTGTAAATACTATATTTTTCCAACCATATAATATTATATAGCCAGGCTTATAGGTCAGTGGTTTAAGTGTTAGTATTTTGAGAGAAAGATTGTGGTTCAATTTTCGTATATCAAAAGATCTTCAAGGCGGCTTTCGACTTTAAATATCGTGATTGGCAAGATATGTATTACTAAATCCAGATTGAGCATCTCCTGTTAGAATTTTCCGATTTATCTTACTCTCTTTTCTTCTTTACTGCCCTTCAGAAAGTAATGGTTTCACCTCAGGAGAGTATCTTTCCCTAGTTACTTCACTTTGACAGATAGTGAAAGGTTTGTCAAATAATGAAGAGGCAACGCTATTTGACTATTCAACATCGTTTTGATTGCATTAGATTATATTAATGTTTGATTGTTTTCTTACAGGCACGTTATCCATCTTTGTCTAAGCCTGTAATGTGTGTTCAAAATCTATTCCACAAAACGTTCGGTAGGAAAGGAGTAATTTTATTGGATAATCTAATGGATATTTGGTTGAATTTGGCTGAACCTATAGCCATATTGATGTTACTGCCCGTTATAAAGGTGAGTTTAATCAAAAGTACTAACTGATGTAGTTCAAATTTAATTTGTATTGAAACGATAAACTGTCTATGTGTATGTAAGTTGTTTTTGTTTGTGTGAACAATCTCAATATTTGTCGACTGACTGTCATTGAAACAAACTTCATAGACAGATAAAATAGAATACGACAAATTTATATATGCACGATTATGTATTTTATTTTTTTTATTTAAAAAAGCTTTTTATTGTTCTTATACTATGTTCACAATACATCTTAAATCTATTTTAATAGCTACTGGTCCAGTGACCATTATCTATTTTACACATTGTTCATTTTGTTAGTATTTATAAGGATTCTTTTATTTTAATGTTACATTTAAACTTCATTATATTAAAATTTTATTATTTTATTATTTATTACATACATTTAAACTTCATTATAGTAAAACAAACTGGTATATTTGTATATAACAAAGAAAGCTTGAAGTGTAAATTGTAAAAATTCCAACACTTAAGTATTTATTCTATTTTAACGTCATATTGAAGGTCACGTATAAGTCTATTCGGAATGACATCACGTGTAAAGTTGTATAGCTTTGTTGGTCTATGGAATATGAAATAACTTGTACCGGAGGAGGATTTAAGGCATATGAGTCGCCTAGTTCCAAATCCCGATAAGTCCACAATATATGTATAAATAACGAGGATAAAATATTTTCTTGTTCTAAGAATGTTTTCAAACGATGCCTTATACTTGAATTATTGCAAATACCGCCAAGTGCGCCGTGAAAAAATATTTTATTTATTTATTTAATTTTTTTTTTTTTTTTTTTTTTAAAAAAATTTTTTATTGTTCTTATACTATGTTCACAATACATCTTAAATCTATTTTAATAGCTACTGGTCCAGTGACCATTATCTATTTTACACATTGTTCATTTTGTTAGTATTTATAAGGATTCTTTTATTTTAATGTTAGTGTTTAAAGAATAATAGGAGAAAGAGCTCAAAAACCTATTTACAATTCTTATCAAATGTTTATAATATATTTTACATAATTAAATTAAATACTTACTTTTTAGAGTCGGCGATCTAAAGAAAATTATGTTTAGGTAATTTGTGTTTATACCTAAAGGGTAAAGACATCTTGCTATAATCAATGAGACCTTTCACTAATTTGTTAGTGTGGTTATTGGTAATAAAAAAAAAAAATAATATTTTACATAGTAGTCTTTTTACATTCATACTTGTATTTAGTTTAACTATCACATTTAGCTATTAACTTAAATCTAAAATACAATATGAATACATTTTATAGCAATGCCCTACATCTAATTCTTAAAATTACATATGTATAAAGACATTTAGATGTTCATAAGAATTCATAAGAAAATAATTTCCGAACGTAAAGGTAAATGGATATAAAATTATTCTAATTTATTGTTTAAAATATGTTAATAATTATATAATTTATCTGTTTAGTATCATTTCTGGAATTATACATAAAATTTTTGTGAATTCTCTTCAACACGACCCCAATACTATCGCTCTAAAGTTTCGTAAGAATTTCCGAACGTAAAGTTTACTCAAAGGTTACCATAGAAAATTCTCAATTAGCAGACTATAAATTTAAACTTTGTATAATACAATAACCGTTTGTCGTGATCGTAATGAAATACCAATTATAATTAATTTAACTATCACGAAATGTGTGGAACAATATCTCCGAAATGAAAAATATTTTAATGAAACGTCAATACTTGATATTTAAATGTACATACATATGTATTTATAGCTATAGACTACATATATAGGTATTATTTTGGGTATTGTACAAAAATATTCCACCAAAGTGAAATTAAGTGATGTTTCTCTGACTACTATACATACATATATCATTGAATAGTCGTAATATAGAATCGTTATGGGCTCCATTAAGCTTTTTCTATAAAAGATAAGTGTTTTGTTATTACGTTATGATTTACATTCGGGAATTTTCCGACATGGTACACGAAAAAATAAAGTAACGAAAAAAAATTTATATATACAGAGACCTAGTGAATTGTCCGCTATCGAAGATATTCGTTATTTTATCTGTAAACATTTTTTATAACAGATAAAGTATGATAACACAAATAAATTCTGTTTTTTTATAAACGCAATGAAAAGTGGATAATTTAAATACATATGTATGTAATATAATAACAAATAGAAAAAAATACAAAATTAAACTAAGGAAACAAAGTATCAATTGTGTGGCCTGTAAAGTAATTTAGAATTAAAGGTTCTGAGATTATAACAAGATCTTTTTTAATTCAAATTGCACTCATTGCACAAATTCAAAGTGCATATAAATTTACAATTTTTATTTAATCAGCATTAATTTATCAATAGTTTATCATAGTGATTATTGAATTGTATTAGAATATATTTTCTCGATATTCCTCTAATACTCTGTTGAATTCTAATTGGTTTAACAAATTTAGAATGTTGATAGTTTGCAAGTGATTTTTACCATAATGCTTTGAATAAACAGCAAGAGTTTTTTCATAATACATCTTAGCTAAAGCGTAGTTTTTCAAATTACTATATAATTTTGCAAAAATGGGGTAAACGTTAGCAGTATTTACATGTCTTTCGCCAAAGTGTACCAAATACGTAGCTAATGCTTTTTCCAAATGGGATTTTCCTATGACGTTGTTACCCAACTCTAATTCTACCATTCCCAAGTTTAAATACATGCCAGAAGTCTTTGTGTTTTCTTCTCCGAAATGTAAAATACACACCGCTAAAGCTTTTTCGTACTGGACTTTTGCTAATTCATCGTTACCCAATTTATATTCTAGATTACCCAAGTTTAAATATACGATGGAAGTTTCTGGGTGCTCTTCTCCATAATATATTATATACGTAGCTAGTGTTTGTTCATATAAGGCTCTTGCTACATGGTAGTTACCCAAATATGATTCAATAATTCCTATGTTCGTATATATAGAGCAAATTTGTAGCCGATATTTTACGTAATGTTTGCTATACACCTTTAAAGCTATTTCATAATGGGCTCTTGCTTTATAGTAGTTACCCAAATGTGATTCCAAATTACCCAAGTTATTATATAAGTTGGAAATCTTTGGGTTGTCTTGTCCATAATGTTTTAAATAAACCCATAAAGCTTTTTCAAGGTGTAATTTTGCTTTGGCGCTTTTACCCAAAGAAAGTTCTGCTGAACCCATGTCATATTCAAGGATTGCAGTTTCAATACTCTCTGCTCCATATTTTTTTTTGTGTATTTCTTTTTGCAAACGACATAAAACTAGCATGCATTTTTTTGGATCATTCATATTGTGATAACACTCATGTAACAAATTTAACAACCTTTCAATATATTCAATACCATAGGTCGTTCGTCGTTTTTTGGACCACGATTTACAAATCTCATCTACGTGTGACAAAAATGTTTCTAAATGTGTCGTTAATTTACGTTTCGTCGCATAATCATCTATAGTTTTACCATTCGGATAAATAGTATAAAGAAATGCAAATGTCTTTTTAATAACGACATCTTCTATCTTCTGCTGTTTTAGCGTCAGTCTTGTAACCAATTGTACTAAACTGTGAATGTTCACCGTACCAGAATTGATTCTAATAATTGAGTACTCTTTTAAAATTTGAAAAATTTGACCCAAATCTTTCTCCAAGTAGATTGAGAACCAATTCATGTCGATGTTATTCGGAGCCATATACGACATCATACCGAGCACATCTAAAGCCTTTTCTCCGATGATTTCGAGTTTGGATATCGAATCAATGATATTTTTAAAATTTGTAAAGGTCGTTTTGTCGTAAGTGCTAATACTTTTCGGCAATTTAAATTCTAGAATTTGTTTCGCGTTTTCGGAAAACTTTTTGATGCAATGTGCGATTCTGAATCGAGAGTCTTTCTCGAACTCTTTTACGATATAAGCAGCCGCTTGCTGGATGGCCAAAGGAAAGAATTCCAAAATTTGAACAAGCTGTTCGATTTCTTTTATCTCAGTCGCTTCTGAATAGCTCACTTGATTTGCAAGCAATTTAACTGCATTATTTTCCGTCAACACATTCAGATTGGTAAGCTGTTTAGTTTTCCAATTTGAGTTGGGAGAAGTGATTATTATAAATGGCAAATTACCATCGCTGATCTGTTTCGGCATAAATGGATCGATAGCCTTTTGGTCGGCAACGTCATCAAATGCAAATATGCATTTCTTCGATTGAAACTCTCGATAGACTTGTGCAACGATTTGTTCGATTTTTAACGATTGCCCATCAGAAGTATGTGTGGGTATGTGCAAAGATTTGGCCAATTTCCGAAAGGAATCCTCCATGGACTCGTGCGATTTTCCATCGATCCACAAGATTTTATTTTCGTATCTTCGACTGTGTTTTTTAACATAACCGCGAATCAATTCCGTCTTTCCCATTCCAGGCAGGCCACAGATCACTCTCGTTTGCGATTTTACGGTTTTTCCTCTGCGAATATTTTTATGCAACTCTTCGAGTTCATCATCCCTTCCCATGAAGGATGTCAAGGGTTCTTGGACGTCAAATTTCACCTCCTTCCATTGATTCTGTAGGAAACCCTTTCCGTTTTCGTCGGTCATGTACATTTCCTTTAAGTGTCTATCGTTTCTTTTCTTCCTGTCTACTTCGATGTCCTTCCATTTGAAAATTTCAGCGTGAAAATGTTGAAAGATTTCTTCGACGTATCTATCGATGTCTTCTTCGCTGTAAAAATCATCACCGCCGAATTTTCTGCGTTGATCCTTTAAAATATCAGCTTTTATAATACTCTTCAATTCAACGTGATCGGGTTGGCACACAGCCAATACAAACAGTTCCAAAAAAGCTTTAATTTCCTCTTCTTTGACTACATTGTCAAATTGAAAATCTTCGTTGATTTCCCACGTCGGATAGTTATCGATTATTGCAGCCTTTTCATTTAAGTATTCCACTGTTAATTTTACAACATTATAGTTATTCTTTTTATTATTTATTCGATCTAATTCATTCGTTAATACTTGGCGAAACAATTGGGCTTCCTTGGTCATACCCTTCTTGTTCATTTTTAGAAAACTTTCGCGCAATCGTTTACCGCCAATGTCTAGAACTTCTTCGGTCAAAAACTTCCAATAAGGTCTGATGACGTGTTCCACTTGTTGCAGTTTCTTTTTACCCGTGAGAAAATCTTTCAAACCTTGGGCAAGTCTAGTCAGACTATATTCGTTGGCTTTAGACTTTAAAATTGCAATCAATTCACAATTGAATCTATACCATTTTGAATCCTTCTTTTCCACATCGAGAATTTTGTCCGCTTTATTTATGGGTTTTAGCAACTGTTCCAGTTTATTAATGTTATCATCAAATCTCATTGATTCAAACGGTTGCCATGACTTGGAAATTTTCGTTTTGGGCCATATAACACTCTTAATATCTAACGGAAAATTAGTGAATACGATAAGATCTTCGTGTGTGACACCTTCAAAATAATCCTCACGCACCAAATCTTTAAACGAGAAAAAATATTTGACCATACTGAAGTCACTCTGCTCACCTGTCAATAATTTAGATGAGTCGATCTTTTTTTTCACTGTCGTGTGTTTGGCTTGCAGACATCTGCTGAATTTCTTTCCTTCTTTCTCGTACAAAAAAAGTAGATCGTCAAATTTATGAGCTTGGTCGATTTCGACGCCAACTTTGAATCTGTACTTGTTAATTGAAGCTCTCAAGATGACTAACATGGCTATGTATCCTTCGTAATCTCGACCGTATTGAGTTTGCGGTGTACATGATTTAGCTGAAAAGGATAATAATATGATATGTTGTCGTTGATTTCAAATGTAAAATTAAAAACACACACACTCACTTTTAATTGGTGGACTTTGGAAAGCAACATCGCCGTTTGAAATTCTGAAATTAATATCATGTTAACAGTGATAATTTATTTTAGCTCTGAATTTGAAACGTTATAATATATACATATAATCTGCGAGAAATTGTAAAATACCGATAACGGTTTGTGGTGAAATTTATCGTGATTTAATCTAAAAAAATTTGATATGAGTCACTGTACATAGTTTATTTTTCACATAAAAACATACCTGTGAGAATGGGATTCATTTAATTCGTTCACTGATTGATTTCGGCCGAATTGAACTTTTGATGTTGCCATTATCGTAGTGAATTTTAGATTTGGCTTACAAATGAAAATTCGAAAAACTTTCACACATTGGAAAAATAATTAAAACTTGTCGCCATTGCACACCGAGGTAATACATAAATACATAGATATCGGAAAATGCAGCTACCTTATATAGAATTAATTTATCTTTCCGAGCGATTTTATCGTAGATAATGAATATGAATTCAAATTCATTCGATTATATTCTTTATCTACGATAACATGTAGGAATTTTCTAAATTATTTATTAAAACAATAACGTTGTTAGTTTACGATACGTAATATAATAGTTTTTATTTGTTAATATTAGATTATTTTACATTGAATTTGTTCGAATGTCTATCCCTTTTATTTATGAATGAAATTAAGATTGATCGCTTATTACTCTCTATACTAAAAATACTGCGCAAATGTACAGGTCAATTTTTTCACCGAATGACAGAATCGTTAATTGAATTTTTTTTTATATCTTTATATTTTTTTTGTATTTTTACAAATTTATATTGTGTATCGTATTGTGTTCGTGCGAAAATTCGACCTTGAGATTTTGACTGATTTGTATCAGGTATCATCCACTGATCACGTTTTCGTGATTTCTGGAAAATGTCTGTGTCCTATTAAACTGAAACATCATATTTATATATTTTTTTCAATCCATTAGGCTTTCAAAACTTTCGTCAACCGGAAGTGATACTTCCCTTGGAAAACCACCAAATTTTTTATCTTAATATTAACTGTTTTTTGAATATACTATTTACGTGAATTAATTTAATTCCTTATTACTTTTTTCTTGACCAAACTATGTATTTAAAGCAGATGACATAAAAATCAAATTTTAAGACCCTTTTTTGAATACATTCAGCATCAAACTTTAAATAATCCTAATATATTCCAAAACATGTAAAATAGATTTGATTTAGTAAAAAAAAAACTATAAAAACCATTTCATAAAACGCGTAAAAGTAAAATGTTATATTAATGAAAAAATCTGGAAAGTTTATGCGATTCCACTCTAAAACGTAACTTACGATAAATATCAAGAACCGTGTATTGTTTTTATTTATCACAGTCTGATTTTCGGTATAATATTTACGTGTGTATAAACTCTACGTGTTAATCTACAAAACCAAATAAATAATCCACTTCGGATTTTCTATATACATACATTTGAATATTCAACAGGAGTGAACTCGTTCCATATTTGAATACAATTCGCGTAAACAATATTGCGATAGAAAAGTATTATTTATTTTAAATGTCCCCAAATTTCCACACACGTCAAAACTATTAATCACGCTATTTTCCTCGACAGTATGATAAAAGTATTACAATAGAAGCGGAAAAGTTTCTCATACACATCAAAGTTTATCGCGAAAAATATCCGTTGGGGAAAATTCTATCACGCGTGACAGTTAGATGTATGAAAATTTCGCAGCGTTTCACCTTTTTTTATTATTTTTACGAGCTTTTAAGTTGATATATTCACGTGGCTCGATTCTAAAAGGACCGAAGAGTAACATACATGAGATATTGCGACGTTGGACCTTTTAGAACCAAGCCGCAAAGGTTTGGAATACGTGAAATAGAATCGTCGCAAGAGAATTCCTTGGATTTACGAATGTCAACTGGGTCAAAGTTGAAATAAAATATATTCAACGATCTTTGAAACTTGTTCATTCGATTCAAAAAAATCAAATTACATTACATCAAATTTGACAATCGAAATGTATTCATTTTGCGCGTACCTAAATATACATATAAAAAGTGGGTTAGTCTCGATTGTGAAACTGGAGCGAATTTGAATTTGGAATAATTTTTAAGGGGTCAGGGGTTGTCAACTTGTGACGAATAGCGATTAAATAGAATTTTTAACGCATAATTTATATTAAATAAATATTTATGTAAAAAATATTATAATTAAAATTTACTAGTGACATCTATGAATGACATTTAAAACTTTTTTAATTAAAATAATTTTTTACATAAATATTGATTGCATACAAATTATTCAATTACATACGTATCGTATCATATAGGTATATAGAATTTTACTTACGATGTAGATATTTTCCATTTACTTTGAAAATAAGGTAGAATTTTGATTTATTTTAAACATCGCAAGAGTATGTATTCTGTATTTAACTGCTTTAATTACAGTGTTTTAAATATTGTAATTTGAATGGTATTCGTGATTGATATTGGTACTGAATGCACGACTTTTTCAACTTCGTCAGTGACAATTTTGCTTTCGTAAATCTTACAAGGTAGATATTTTGCATTTACTTTGAACATAAGAAAAAGTTTGATATATTTTAATCATCACAAGAGTATTCTGTATTTAACTGCTTTTATTAGTGTCTTAAAAATTGTAATTTTATTGATATTCGTGATTCAAAAAAAATTGGTGCTGAAATGCACGACTTCTTCAGTTTCGTCAGTGACGATTTTGCTTTCGTAAATCTTACAAGGTAGATATTTTGCATTTACTTTGAACATAAGAAAAAGTTTGATATATTTTAATCATCACAAGAGTATTCCGTATTTAACTGATTTTATTACAGTGTCTTAAATATTGTAATTTGAATGATGTTCGTGATTGAAATTTGTACTGAAATACAACCTCGTTTTTGTTTTGTAAATATTCTGCTTTCAAAATAACCTTTTGTTACAGTTTTTCTACAATTAATATGTATAGCTATAAGTGTTTATAAGTAAAATAAAAGTTATAAACTTTTACCCGCAGCAAAAGTGTCCTTTAAATGTTGGGTGTATGACGTGGAACTTCCCTTTATCAAAATTTTTGATAAATCAGCGGTTCCCAAACCTCGTTTCGTAACAGTTAGCATTTGTACGTTTCCTACCTCTTTTTTTGCTTTTCTTTCTTTGTATAAATATATCGAAATGGAAAATCGACAGGGAAATAATCTCAAGCTGAATTATCGAAACGTCCTTGCCCCAGAGACTTTCCTTTCCGATTTTCGGTTTTATTTCGCCAAATCTACATAATGTCAATGTGGAAAAAAATCAAACGTTACAGTTGACAGAGTAATGAAATAAATTTCAGATCCGCGAATGCTATCTAGAGATGATGTCAATCGTGATGGCGCCGGTCGCCAGATCGTTCTGCAATCATGGACACGTTCACAGATTCAGAAGTACCACATCAACTCCTTCATCCACAACAACTGCTAGTACCACGCCAAGGAGTTCAGCTTCTAGTGGTCGCAATAATCGTTTGGATTTCTCTGAAAGTATTAAAAAAAATCATCAAATAAACCTCCAAACCAGAGTATACCATCCGCATCCATAAATTCCTAGAGGCTATTAATGTTAACGCTCTCTGCACTTGATGATGATTTTAGTACCTTTTTTTAACACTCTTTTTAGCAGATAGATGCTTTGGTAAAAAAAAAGTGCAGATAGAGTAAAATTTACGCTCTATCCTTGTCTAAGCCCCACATTTAAGAATTTATCGTTACAGATGGTGTACTCTTGTCTAAACGCCCTATTATAATCTTTTGTAATGTAATGTTTATTTATTTTTTCAGAGATAGTGTGTAAAATTGGCAATCCGATCCCCGTGCAATATCTTCGCGATGGAAAATTGGTTGAGATGACATTGAAAGAAGTCACAGTTGAAGAAATCGGACGTTTATAATAATAATCATGTAGATACATATGTAGTTTAAGTCAATTTTATAATACGTTAACCAAAGTATATGTAATTAATTTTATTAGATTTTAAAACTTCAAGTACATTGTTGTCGCATTACGTTGTCGTCATTTAGTTGATATATTAATTTTAATTTTTAAATATGTCCTATAATAATTTAAATAATATTTCCATTATTATATACATACGTATGTACATATGAATGTGTGTGTTTAATTTACTTTTTATTAATCGATTGCGCAACGTATTGAAATAAAAAAATAAATCCAGTTAAATTTGTGATCTTTTTTCATTTTAAAACATTCCCATTTTTTTTATATTATAAATTGCATCTTGATTCTAAAAGGATCAATGTTAAATTTTGAACCAATTTCATACAAAAGTAATATCGTATGTTAATTGAATCATATTGTAGAGATAGTTGAGAGTTATTTATATCTAGGACAATTGGTGAATATGACTGGATGTAAAGAAGAAAAATTAAAACGAAGAATGAAACTAGGATGGAGTGCTTTTGAAAGAATGGACAAAGTTTTTTAATCCAACATTCCGCTATGCTTAAAAAATAAGGCATACGATCAGTGCGTACTGCCAGTTATGACGTATGGATGTGAAACTTGGTACGAAAGATCCAGTGCACATAGAGAAGCATGGAAAGATGTATGCTTGGTATAACGAGAAGAGTTCGTAAGAAGAATACATGGGTAAGAAGTGCAGATATAGCGGAACGTGTGAAAAAGTTGAAGTGGACACATAGCGAGAAGAATGGATGGCAAATGGACGCGAGAAATACTGGAATGGTATCCGAGAGGATGTGAAAGAAAGCAACGTAAACCGAGTGGAAGATGGGCTGATGAATTGAGAAGAATTTGTAGAGTCAAGCGGATGCAGAGGCCTTCGTCCAGCAGTGGATGATGATGATGAAAACTATTATTGACTAAATTGTATTTTTGTTACGTGGTAAGTATCAAGTATAACAACTAAGTTAGATAAATTAGCACATTGTAACTATATAGAGATGGACTTGGATCCGATCATTGTTATATCCAGATCTTGCCGATGACGATATTTAAGATCAAAAGCTGCCGAGAAAACCCAGGACCTTCGCTTAAGTGACTAACTCTCTAACCACTGAGCCATCGCTTGACTTATTAACAATTTTACTAATAACAATCGAGTGGATCAAAGTTTATCGAACACAATCCTACTAATTATTATTTCAAGTAGAGACACTAGTACGATGACTGATGAATTTTTCTAGTACTAGTAAATACTTAAAAAAACCCCAAAACGTTAAATAAACACTTTTTTTTTTTTACACACACACTCATACGTCCGTTTAGATTACGTGATCGCACTGATGAAACGTTAATTAATTCCGCACACGCGAAAATGTACATAGATAGCGCTTTAATAGTCAGATGAGCCGTGTAAAACGATCATTTCATAAAAATTGTCATCTGTAGAAGTGCTGATCTTCACTATAAAGGTACTTTAGTTCGTTTAAATCGTTCACTGCGTAACGAGGGAAAGTTAAATGGTGCAAAACGACTGCAAACTATAACAGTGCGTTTTTGCCATATTATTCAATACATATTATATACGATATATCGATGAGTAATATGTAGACTTGTATAGTGCAATATAAATGAAAAATTGACCCCGAGTGTCAAATTAAAGGAACACACACACACACAATGCCGATATATAGGTGTTGTGATGTTTTATGAATATTTAATTGGATGAAACAGGTTCATTGCTGTATAATTAAATAATTGATTTAAGCGTAAATCAAGCAGCAAATCACTTCCAAGTATCTATCTACTTATATCAATTGCAACGTTCAAATAAATAAATAAATCGTTTTACGAGAATCGCACAGTGGAATATTTTTCACTGCAACAATTGTTTATTCGCATTGAAAACTATTCAACACAATAAACAATCTCTATTCGGTATCAAAAAACATGCTTTCAATGATCCAAATGTAATTTTCAGACTTATTGTACATATTTATCATACCTATACATGATAATTGAACGTAGTTTGATTGCGCATTGAAATTTATTGTGGTCTAGCATAAAACTCGACTGTAATAATTATGTTTCATTATAAAATTTATATAATAACTATAACTGGATGACCCTAAACTTTGCGAAGCGAACGTTTAACTATTTGTTTCCACATAATAACTGTGTCTTGGTTCTGAAAGGGCTAATGTAAAACGTTGCACCGAATTCTTTGTGTCATGTATGCTTTCTTTACATGAGTGCATTCATGTCCAATGCCTAAAACGTGGCTTATTATTATTATCAGAACTAATATAGAAATTTTGACATTGGTCTTTGTCGGATCACATTTTAGATTCGATTAAATTATGATTGATATAATCAAAATATGACAGTTTCATACAAAACATTACGTTGATTTGATTTTATATCCTTTACATTGTATAGTTTGCACTGAATTGTCATTTTGTACTAATAATATGATTCTAATGATCGTCGAAGTTAATTAGATTGAAATTTTTAAATCCTATCGAAAGCACAGATAGGGTTTGCATCAATTATATAAGCGTATGATCGTCTTAAATAATATGTATAATATAAAATTCACGTTAACACTAAATACTTCAGAGAATCGAGTACATGTTAGTATGCAATATCACCACTGATGCTTAAATGCACGATAGCGGCAAATTATATGTAGTTTTCAATGGGTTTTAATGAAAACTAGATACTATGTTTAGGTCGTTATATCTATGTAGTATTTTTCTCGATTTTATTTTGTGTATTTTGATATTTTTTTGTTTACCTATAACCTGCCTGCCTAATTTTCAATGCAAAACTAATCACGCGAATCGTCGCAAAAGTTTGAGAACCGCTCGTTTCCAGTCCTAGGCGTTGGAGTGGACTACTATTCAGCACTAGGCTATATAAGAGGTTAGTAATCTATTAGAAAATCAGTCGCCAGTCCTCAGTAATTCCACACATACGAAGCAACTTGTCTATACACTTAGGTACATCAACAAGTTTCCTAATATAATATTGATAAATAGAAATTAATACAATAATCGTGACAGTACATAAAATAATACAAAATTACTAACAGTGAAGTGTGTTTATAGATATTACCTATATTTTTTGTGAACAATTCAACAGTGATTAAACGATAGTTTAAATAATAATATGAATATTTCGTTACATACAATGCTTTCGGTGTGAATTCACTTAATGAAATTTTAACTTTTTTTTTTATATTAAGATACTTTTTTCACGAAGTGATTTATGGATGAAAAATTTCCATACTTTTGTGTTATCTATCAAGGGTGAAAAAAAAGCTATTCAGTAAAATATTTCAATGAAAAGTTTACACGAATTTTATAAGCTCAAGAAGAAGATAAGACGAAAATTCGCCGTCATAATAATAAACGTTTAACGTCTATATAAAAACTGATTTTAATAAAAACGAATGTGTCACTTGAAACAAAATACTTTTAAAATTAAACAAGCGTTTTTAAATAAACGTTTTTGTGCAATGGTAAAATTTTACGCGGTACATAAAGTGACATTTTATTTTAATTTTTTCAATGATAAATTTAAACTATTTTCAAACATAATAATCGATCACAATAAACCTGAACATGTATTCTAATGTATAAATTTTTTATCTTATCGCTGTGTGCGCGGAAAAGTTTGCATTCTTCGGTTTAAATTTGCTCGCGCATTGAGTATGCCGCTAGTGCATTTTACATTAACAGTAGAAAGTCAAGTGTACTGTTGAAAAATTAAGCGTGCCGCACACTATCAAGCACACAATATGTTTAACTTTGAATTTTGCGTATATTAACGTATGAAGATATTAATTTATCGTACCGCTTCGAGCGTTAGGACTATGGGGACAATAGTTTAGATCTTTGTATTCACATCGCAGATCCATACAGGCAAATCTGGAGATAGTGCATACGTAATAAACTGAATAAACACACACAAAGCATACATATTCATCTAATCGCATACCATTTGTACGGTGAATGTGGTCCTTGAGAATATATAATGTAAAACACTTCCTAAAATACTCAGGCGTGGCCAAAACTAACGATCCCTATATGGTTCAACTAAACAATGAACGCTCGTCTTCTCGATTAGTACGTGAAGAGAAAATGAGATTTTTATTTTTTGATAGACTACCGATCGGGTTTCAGTTTCGTTCAAATCAAAATCAAGGATGTTTATAATTGTTTTTTGTTGATTTTATAGGTGTTTCAAACATGGGTGCGTCGACAGCATCTCCCGAGATGTTGACTCCGACCAGTTCTATCACGGCAACGAACGTTTTCTTCATGCTCTTGGTGCCAACAATTATTTTGTATTACGTTTACTGGAAAATGTCCAGAAGACGTTTGTTGGAGTTGGCTGAAAAGATTCCAGGACCTTCCGGTTTGCCGATCCTGGGAAACGCTCTCGAGTTCACCGGTTCGCCACATAGTAAGTTCAAGTTCGTGGTGAAAGTTACAAACGTGTTTATACACGTTGGAAGTTAAGAAATCATTTTGCAAGCAGAATGATGATAAATGATCGTTTTAAAGTATTCATACGTCAATTAACTATTATATTGATTTTTTTTAAACTAATCTTTCGTCCTTAAGACGACGACTTATTATTTATTTTCAATTCAATCAACATAATTTATTTATTAGTTTTTGTTAACTTTGTGTTTTTTTTCTAATTTAATATATTATGTTTTTTTTTTTGTAAACGCCCCAATATAATAAATAAATATTCATTTTTAAGACTCTGTCAGTATTGTTTACAAAAACATATCTTCGAAAGTAATTACGCCACGGTGATTATAAAAATAGCACTTTAAATCTCATATTGTCTACTTTCTAATGATATTATGGTTTTTCCCAAAAAGATAATTATTAATGCCAAAATTAATAAAAAAACGCATTTTACAAAGGAATTTCATACAATTATTCAAGAAATTTTCTATTGTGTTTATTTTATGTTTTAAAGTTATAGAGTAAATATTGAAATATTATGCGTCAATAATCTATAAAGTTGATTGTTTTGTACCTACTGTTGTTGTACTGTCTTTGTTGTATTGGCATTAATAACACTGAGCAATAAAAAATCACGTTATTGAGTTGCTAATTCTAACCCACTGAATTCGAATATGTTAATGAAATTTGTGAGTTAGCTCTCGTTTATGAGATATGAGCGTTTAAAAAATGGACAATTTTACCATTTTTTCTACCTTCGCGGTCTGTAACTCAAAATTTAGTACTTTTGTGTTCAAAATGAGTATTGGAAGCAATAGTCAGATGTTTTTGCTATTAATTGTGATATTTTAAAGTTTTAAAATACTTATATATAATCGTGTAGAAAATTTTTAAAGTCAAAGGTAGTTTTTTTGTTGCACGGTGTAATTATCCGTTTGTCAAAAACCACCATATTATTAAAAAGGAGATGAAATGAACTTTACAGAGCTTTCACTTTCATCACCGTAGCGTTATTAATTTCTAAGATATACACGCTACGGTTAAACCATTACTTAAATCGATTAACTTCGTCGCATTTACGAGTAGGTATGTAGTTACGTAAAATCTGTGACACTCATAATATATAGGGTTAATTGCACACCTTATGAATATTGAAACGTCGAAATGAAAACGAAACGCGTATAATTTATATGAACTCAATAACCCGGCTCCATTGTTTCGTACCTATTCGTCAATTTCGCAATAAATTACTATTAACGAATTCAATTATTATGTATTATTCGAAATTGCGACACGATTGATCGATTCACCCATATTGTATGTATGTATGTATATGTATACTCACGTTGTTTTGTACTCGCAGGCATATTCACGAAAATCTACAAGAAGAGTTTCGACTTCAAAGATGTGGTCAAACTATGGGTCGGACCCAGACTTATGGTGTTTCTGTTTCATCCTGATGATGTTGAAGTCATATTGAGCAGTCAGGTTCACATCGACAAGTCTAGGGAGTATAGATTCTTCGAACCTTGGCTCGGAAACGGACTGCTGATCAGTACAGGTATGTTTCATTTAAAAAATTAACTCTTAACGGTCAGTATTACAGGTGACAGTATTTTCAATGATTATGTTACGGTGACTAAATAAATAAATTATCATTTTTGTACGACGCAAATTGGTCGTCACTCGTACGATAAAAAGCTATGGAAAATCTCTTGACGAGATGACGCTGGAAAAACTAGTTTTCCATGTCGCATTTCCTCGCTCGATTAAAACACCGATATATAGGTATCGTAAATGGACCAAGGATTCGTTGCAGTTTACCTCAGCATCGAGACAATTTACAATTTAAATCGCACCACGTACTCTAACCACAATATTATGTACATACGCAGACGTTTTTCCTTGACTCGTACTTGATTTCAGGTCACAAATGGAGATCTCATCGCAAACTGATAGCTCCTACATTCCACTTGAACGTGCTGAAGAGTTTCATCGATCTGTTCAACGCCAATTCCAAGTCGGTGGTCGACAAGCTCAAAAAGGAGGGTCAAAAGTCGTTCGATTGCCACGATTACATGAGCGAATGCACCGTCGAGATATTGCTAGGTATTCTAATTTTATGAAAATCATTCAACAATCCATAAGTTTCAAAGATGCAGATTAATTATGCAACAATATTGTTAAGCGGTTCTGCGAAACTCGCACATGACCTACATATGTATATGTAGATCGTACGAACGTGATCTGAAATTGTTGGTTTTATTGAAAAATACGTACATACCATATGTACATATGTACATATGACGTTTGAGGAAAAAATTCCAGCGAAGCGTTTAATCTTGTAAAATTCTAGTTTATACGCTAATAGGATTTGTATGTATGCTTTTGAATACATAAGTATGGTGTAGAATAGTTGATACCTTTTTTTATATTCTGAATAATTTTCACTTTATTTGTATCGATCGTTGAAATCGTCGTGGTCGTTTTTATTTTTGTTTTAAAAATACAATCATCATTTTCAGCCGTTCACCATCCACTGCTGGATGAAGTCCTCTCCAATCCTCATCCATGCCTGTCTGTCTTGAGCAATCTGCATCCACTCGACTCCACACATTCTTCTCAATACATCGGCCTATCGTCCACTCAGTATACCTTGCTTTCTTTCACATCCTCTCGGATACCATTCCATTCTTTTCACACATTTCACACGTTCCGCTATATTTGCCACTTTCATGCTGCTTAACCATGTATTCCATTAACGATCTCTTCTTGTTATACCAAGCATACATGCTTTTCCGTGTGCAATGGATCTTACGTAGCATTCTTGAATGCAGCATAACTGGCATTACGCATTGGTCGTGTGCTTTTTTTTTTAAACAATGTACATATATAGTTTTTTAAAGCTTTTTAAGCTTTCATACATTATTTTCAATTCATCAGCGTATCGTCCACTCCGTCTACCTTACTTTCTTTCACATCCTCTCGGATACCATTCCAGTATTTCTCGCGTCCATCTGCTATCCATTCTTATCGCTGTGTCCAAATTAATTATTTCACACGTTCCGCTATATCTGCCACTTTGGTCATGCTTCTTACCCACGTTCCCACGTATTCCTCTTACGATCTCTTCTTGTTATATGTACTAAACATACTGCACTGGATCTTACGTAACATTCTAGAATTTAGCATTCACGTTTCACACCCATACGTCATAACTGGCAGTACGCATTGGTCGTATGCCTTCTTTTTTAAGCATAGCGGGATGTTGAATTTAAACACCATAAAAAATAGATACAATTTAATAAAAAACATAATAACACGACCGTATAAGTGGCGGGAATTTTTAAAAAACCGAATGGAAACGAGTTTCATTATCCGTCATTGTCACATTGATAAATACGTAATTTATGATTAATTATAATTAATAATTTCATGGAATTTTCAATGTCAAGTTTATCAATATAATTTATACCATTACGATGGATTAAACTCATACGTAAAATGCTAACCAAACTAAATACGACACAACAAAACAGCATTGTTCATAAATTGCATTAGAGAAAGTTTACCTCTCGTAATCTTAGCGTACATACAAACATTTAAGAGCGAAAGTTCAACGTTACATTCGCCAATAATATTTCATTATCGCATAAATAAACAATACTCGTATGAGTTTTACAGTCGATTCTTACCTTTACAATTAATATATATACATAAATGTAATATATATTAACCATTGACGCACGTAAGCTCGAACATTACCTAGAAGTGAACGCGCCGATTAGGAGAAGCCTCATTATTTGCCGTCATAAAATTTATTCGTACTTGAGGCCTTATTATTTATTAACACTGAATAATGGCAACTGTACTGAAATGTCACTCGCTATTAAATGGTACACACTGAAGGTCAGACAAGGGCACAATATCGATTTGCAAAAAGGTCGAACGGCTTTGCATAATTAATTTTTAATTGCGTCTACAAACCGCACTAAGATTCCGAGGAATATAAGATTCCACTAATACACATTACGCAGTTGAGAGATTTTATCAACGCATCTGTCACATGATTGATATGTACTCGTATTAATTAAGTACATCATCATTTTCAGCCGTTCACTATCCACTGTTGGATGAAAGCCTCACTGCTCTCCATCCCTGTCTGTCTTGAGCAATCTGCATCGACTTGACTCCACACATTCTTCTCAATTCATCAACCCATCGTCCACTCAGTCTACCTTGCTTTCTTTCACATCCTCTCGTATACCATTCCAGTATTTTTCGCATTCTTATCGCTATGTGTCCACTTCAACCTTTTCACATGTTCAGCTATGTATGTATATCTGCCACTTTGGTCATACATACTTCTTACCCATGTATTCCTCTTACTATCTCTTCTCGTTATACCGAGCATACATCTTTCCACGCTTCTGTGTGAACTGGATCTTGGGTAACATTCTTGAATTTAACATCAACGTTTCACATCCATACGTCATAACGAAATGTTGGATTTAAAAACAATGTTCATTCTTCCAAAATCACTGCTCTCCATCCCTGTCTGTCTTGAGCAATCTGCATCGAGTTGAC
The DNA here is from genome assembly GCA_022651745.1 of Parapsyche elsis. NCBI lineage: Eukaryota > Metazoa > Arthropoda > Insecta > Trichoptera > Hydropsychidae > Parapsyche > Parapsyche elsis. The sequence continues at coordinate 753,808 of JAGVSN010000017.1, forward strand.
TCCACACATTCTTCTCAATTCATCAACCCATCGTCCACTCAGTCTACCTTGCTTTCTTTCACATCCTCTCGTATACCATTCCAGTATTTTTCGCATTCTTATCGCTATGTGTCCACTTCAACCTTTTCACATGTTCAGCTATGTATATCTGCCACTTTGGTCATACATACTTCTTACCCATGTATTCCTCTTACTATCTCTTCTCGTTATACCGAGCATACATCTTTCCACGCTTCTGTGTGAACTGGATCTTGAGTAACATTCTCGAATTTAGCATCAACGTTTCACATCCATACGTCATAACGAAATGTTGGATTTAAAAACAATGTTCATTCTTCCAAAATCACTGCTCTCCATCCCTGTCTGTCTTGAGCAATCTGCATCGAGTTGACTCCACACATTCTTCTCAATTCATCAACCCATCGTCCACTCAGTCTACCTTGCTTTCTTTCACATCCTCTCGTATACCATTCCAGTATTTTTCGCATTCTTATCGCTATGTGTCCACTTCAACCTTTTCACATGTTCAGCTATGTATATCTGCCACTTTGGTCATACATACTTCTTACCCATGTATTCCTCTTACTATCTCTTCTCGTTATACCGAGCATACATCTTTCCACGCTTCTGTGTGAACTGCATCTTGAGTAACATTCTCGAATTTAGCATCAACGTTTCACATCCATACGTCATAACGAAATGTTGGATTTAAAAACAATGTTCATTCTTCCAAAATCACTGCTCTCCATCCCTGTCTGTCTTGAGCAATCTGCATCGACTTGACTCCACACATTCTTCTCAATTCATCAACCCATCGTCCACTCAGTCTACCTTGCTTTCTTTCACATCCTCTCGTATACCATTCCAGTATTTTTCGCATTCTTATCGCTATGTGTCCACTTCAACCTTTTCACATGTTCAGCTATGTATGTATATCTGCCACTTTGGTCATACATACTTCTTACCCATGTATTCCTCTTACTATCTCTTCTCGTTATACCGAGCATACATCTTTCCACGCTTCTGTGTGAACTGGATCTTGGGTAACATTCTTGAATTTAACATCAACGTTTCACATCCATACGTCATAACGAAATGTTGGATTTAAAAACAATGTTCATTCTTCCAAAATCACTGCTCTCCATCCCTGTCTGTCTTGAGCAATCTGCATCGAGTTGACTCCACACATTCTTCTCAATTCATCAACCCATCGTCCACTCAGTCTACCTTGCTTTCTTTCACATCCTCTCGTATACCATTCCAGTATTTTCGCATTCTTATCGCTATGTGTCCACTTCAACCTTTTCACATGTTCAGCTATGTATATCTGCCACTTTGGTCATACATACTTCTTACCCATGTATTCCTCTTACTATCTCTTCTCGTTATACCGAGCATACATCTTTCCACGCTTCTTGTGAACTGGATCTTGAGTAACATTCTCGAATTTAGCATCAACGTTTCACATCCATACGTCATAACGAAATGTTGGATTTAAAAACAATGTTCATTCTTCCAAAATCACTGCTCTCCATCCCTGTCTGTCTTGAGCAATCTGCATCGAGTTGACTCCACACATTCTTCTCAATTCATCAACCCATCGTCCACTCAGTCTACCTTGCTTTCTTTCACATCCTCTCGTATACCATTCCAGTATTTTTTCGCATTCTTATCGCTATGTGTCCACTTCAACCTTTTCACATGTTCAGCTATGTATATCTGCCACTTTGGTCATACATACTTCTTACCCATGTATTCCTCTTACTATCTCTTCTCGTTATACCGAGCATACATCTTTCCACGCTTCTGTGTGAACTGCATCTTGAGTAACATTCTCGAATTTAGCATCAACGTTTCACATCCATACGTCATAACGAAATGTTGGATTTAAAAACAATGTTCATTCTTTCCAAAATCACTGCTCTCCATCCCTGTCTGTCTTGAGCAATCTGCATCGACTTGACTCCACATTCTTCTCAATTCATCAACCCATCGTCCACTCAGTCTACCTTGCTTTCTTTCACATCCTCTCGTATACCATTCCAGTATTTTTCGCATTCTTATCGCTATGTGTCCACTTCAACCTTTTCACATGTTCAGCTATGTATATCTGCCACTTTGGTCATACATACTTCTTACCCATGTATTCCTCTTACTATCTCTTCTCGTTATACCGAGCATACATCTTTCCACGCTTCTGTGTGAACTGGATCTTGAGTAACATTCTCGAATTTAGCATCAACGTTTCACATCCATACGTCATAACGAAATGTTGGATTTAAAAACAATGTTCATTCTTCCAAAATCACTGCTCTCCATCCCTGTCTGTCTTGAGCAATCTGCATCGACTTGACTCCACACATTCTTCTCAATTCATCAACCCATCGTCCACTCAGTCTACCTTGCTTTCTTTCACATCCTCTCGTATACCATTCCAGTATTTTTCGCATTCTTATCGCTATGTGTCCACTTCAACCTTTTCACATGTTCAGCTATGTATGTATATCTGCCACTTTGGTCATACATACTTCTTACCCATGTATTCCTCTTACTATCTCTTCTCGTTATACCGAGCATACATCTTTCCACGCTTCTGTGTGAACTGGATCTTGGGTAACATTCTTGAATTTAACATCAACGTTTCACATCCATGCGTCATAACGAAATGTTGGATTTAAAACCAATGTTCATTCTTCCAAAATCACTCCTCTCCATCCCCGTCTATCTTGAGCAATCTGCATCGAGTTGACTCCACACATTCTTCTCAATTCATCAGCCCATCCTCCACTCGGTTTAACTTGCTTTCTTACACATCCTCTCGGATACCATTCCAGTATTTCTCGCGTCCATTTGCAATCCATTCTTCTCGCTATGTGTCCACTTACGATCTCTTCTCTTTATACCGAGCATACTTCTTTGTGTGCACACTGGATTGTATACCTTATGTTTTAAGCATAGTGGAATGTTGGATTTAAAAACAATGTTCATTCTTCCAAAATCACTGCTCTCCATTCCTGTCTGTCTTGAGCAATCTACACCGAGTCGACTCCACACATTCTTCTCAATTCATCAGCCCATCGTCCACACGGTCCAACTTGCTTTCTTTCACATCCTCTCGGATACCATCCCAGTATTTCTCGCGTCCATCTGCCATCCATTCTTCTCGTTATGTGTCCACTTCAACTTTTCACACGTTCTGCTATATCTGCACTTCTTACCCATGTATTCCTCTTACGATCTCTTCTCGTTACACCGAGCATACATCTTTCCACGCTTCTCTGTGTGCATTGGATCTCACGTAACATTCTTGAATTTAGCACCAACGTTTCACATACGTCATAACCGGCAGTGCGCATTGGTCGTATGCCTTCTTTTTTAAACATAGCGTAATGTTGGATTTAATTAAGTACATACTGATTCGTAATTAAGTACATGTTGATTCGCCGTTTTGATTTTCCCCGCAAATGAAACTTACACGATTGCGTCACTGTAATCACTCGACTCGTCCACTGGTCTAACCAGTCGTACCATATTGTAAAGTTATCAACCTTTCATTTCCTACTTTTTTCCGGAAAAAGCTCACACTTGAATATTGCGTAAGTTGCGTTTCAATTTCTATACACTGGTAATATTGTCTCGATTCTTCTCGTTTACGCGTTTATTATATATATATGTATGCCCGATAGAAATCAACGGTTTGTTTGATTGTAATGCACTGTTCAATTTCCATTATATTCAGCGCGTTTACGATCGGATCGATTCGCATATGGTCTTCCTGATGTTGGTTTTCTGCATTAGGAATTGACACGTAAGCGTCAGAAATTGGCGGAATTCCGTCAGGGTTGTGCTGAAAGAGTTAGATGTAAGGTTAAATGATTCAGGGTAATGTTTCAATGGCAAAAACGATACTTGAAGGTTGATAAATATTAGTTGTAATAGGACCAATAAGAGCTTACCATAAAAACACTTTAAACTATAAAAGTGAATAAATTTTATTTTGAGCTATGAATACATATATCATCATCATCATTTTCAGCCGTCCACCATCCACTTCTGGATGAAGGCCTCTTCAATCCTCTTCCATTCCTGTCTGTGGTGAGCGATCTGCATCCACTTGACTACACACTTCAGCTATTTCACACGTTTCGCTATATCTACATGTATTTCTCTTACGGTTTCTTCTTGTTGTACCAAACATACATGCTTTTCCGTGTGCACTGGATCTTACGTAGCATTCTTGAATTCAGCATCCACGTCATAACTGGCATTACGCATTGGTCGTATACCTTCTTTTTTAAGCAATGTACATATTTATATAGATTTTATAAAGCTTTTTAAGCTATACAAAAAATATCAAATGTATATATGATTTTTCATACTTGTATAATATTTTGACATTTTTTCACTCTGTTTATTCCTTTTCTTCACCCATTTTATCTTATTTTTTACTATTATAATTTAAGCTCAGGACTTTTATTTTTAACATGACATAAAGTACTAAATATAGATGTTCAAAGCGAAAACATCATTTAGTGAACCTCGCAATGGGGTTGCGTTTTAAATTGATCAATCAACATTTTAGTAATCAATTTTGTACAAAAACAATAATAAAAAAACGTATAAATTTACGTTATTTTCCAAACATCTACCATTCTCAATGTATTACTTTTACATTTAATTTATCAACATTTCCATCTGTTTATTCCACTCGATTAATTTCCCGTGTCAATCTAAGCATCCTAGTGCTTAGAAGTGCATCAAAACGAAACGATAAATACAGAATGATCATTTTAAAATGCAACCGAAACTCGATCAATTATTATTATCTACGAAATTTTCCAAACATCTATCAGTCATACTGCATTTCTATCACTATAATCCGTCTTATTGACATTCCACGCAAATCTATGTATTAGAACCATAGCTACATACATACATACATACATTAAGACGAAACAAGTGATCATTTTAAAATGCAACCAAAGCCGAATCGAACTCAATAATTCTCAAAATGCAATCGCAATATGCACAGCCCTGTGCACTTTACGAACACCTCTAAGCACACATACCAGATATGAATACGAAACTGTGGTAAATTAAACGCGTCGGGATTGCATCAACTTTCACTGGCCAAGTACCCACATACGTACTCGTTTACTCTTACTTGCCAATAGAGCAACAACAGTTAACACAGTAACGAATGCAAATAAATTTACGCAACGCGACTCACGCGCACCGCGAGAAAACCTATCGATATGACAGAGACGTGTCCGAACGTCCTTCCAATAAAAATAAAAATAATAAAGCGACGGTTTTGTGGTTTTAGAAACGGCAATGGGCGTTAGCAAATCGACCCAGGACAAAAGTGGACTAGAATACGCCATGGCTGTGATGAAAATGTGCGACATTCTCCACTTGAGACACACTAAAGTGTGGCTGAGACCAGATCTGCTGTTCAATTTGACGAAACACGCCAAGAATCAGACCAAACTGCTGGACATCATCCACGGCCTCACCAAAAAGGTATATACACTTTAAAATAATAATAATCGACGTGTTAGTAAAGTCGAATAGCACTCGCATTAGTTGTGTACATACATATATGATTCGCGTGAGCCAAAGTACCACATAAGGAGTTCGTGACTCGAAAAACAATAAGTTTTTCAAAACGGAATATCGCTTATTGAAAATGCGTAACGTGTGCGGAATTTTAAATTGCACAAAAGCGAAATCGGAATACCTATCAAAGTTTAAAACAATTCAACGTGAATGAATATGCTGGCATTTTAAATGCAATTCAAATGCAACGTCTTTTTATGCTAATCTTTAAGAGTATAGGACAAGGCTGCACATTTTCAAAATGATTCAAAATCTTATCGATTAGTACTTTTATCCATCAAAGTTAGTTTAGGTTAGGATAATTTAATAATTTGAACGCCCTTGATTTATGTAATAAGTTCATTTTCATGAGAAATTTGTATCGATTGATTATAAAGTTCAAATCAGTAATTATTTCAACGTCATATTGAAGGTCACGTATAAGTCTATTCGGAATGACATCACGTGTAAAGTTGTATAGCTTTGTTGGTCTATGGAATATGAAATAACTTGTACCGGAGGAGGATTTAAGGCATATGAGTCGCCTAGTTCCAAATCCCGATAAGTCCACAATATATGTATAAATAACGAGGATAAAATATTTTCTTGTTCTAAGAATGTTTTCAAACGATGCCTTATACTTGAATTATTGCAAATACCGCCAAGTGCGCCGTGAAAAAATATTGAAAATCAGTGTTAGTTCCAAAAACCGACAATTTCAATGTGATAAAACGCCGATAAAAGCCATATTTAGAGACAAACAACGATAAGTCCTCGTTTCTAATCTCAATATTTTGTTTAATATCAACAAAATTAAGTTTAAATGAGTTTAAACGCCATCAAGCAAATAAGTCTGTAGCAGAAAAACCGCGTTTGCGAACAAGTGACTCAATATCCTCATAGATTCATACTTTTCGGTCGACAAAAATCGTCGCAAGAGTGGGGATGTATGGACAGAACCCGAGACTCGAGTAACAAATAAGTGACCCTTTTTAGAGACCCTTCGTAGAGTCGAAACATTTTCAGGCATACCTAGACTAATTCTACATCTACGCATATCCAACATTACACTCTTCTTTACAACCACCGAGCTCAATTTACAGTGACAAATTCAAATTTTCAAAGTGAGTTGTTGGAATTGAAGTCGAAAATATTCATAGCCTTATTATGAATTACTGATTTTTTAATGCAAATTGATATTCAAGGTCATCAAAAGGAAGAAGGAAGAGTTCTCCAAAGGACAGCATCTCCACTCGAGTGCAATTATAGCCGAGAATCAAAAGAGGGAAGAAGCGGCCGAAGCCAGAGAGAAAGCGTCGAAAGACAAAACGGTGATCGAAGGACTTTCGTACGGACAATCATCAGGATTAAAGGACGATCTTGACGTTGACGATAACGACGTTGGTGAAAAGAAACGTTTGGCCTTCTTGGACTTGCTGTTGGAGAGCTCCCAGAACGGCGTTCTCATCACAGACACTGAAATCAAAGAACAAGTGGACACTATCATGTTTGAGGTACATGAAAATGCCGCTTTAAAAGAATTGCTGATACAAAATAGCTCAAAATTGGTTTGAAACAGTGACTGTTGTACTTTTCAGGGACACGACACCACAGCGGCAGGCAGCAGTTTCTTCCTATCGCTAATGGGTGTCCACCAAAACATCCAAGACAAAGTCATCGAAGAGTTGGATCATATTTTCGGTGACTCTGACAGACCAGCCACGTTCCAGGACACGCTCGAGATGAAATATCTGGAGAGATGCTTGATGGAAACATTGAGAATGTACCCACCTGTGCCAGTAATCGCTAGGGAATTAAAAGAAGATGTTCGTCTAAGTGAGTACAATTCAACATTTGAATCAACTATCTATGTATGTATATTTATATTACTGATTCAACGTTTTTGTTTCAGAATCTAGTAACCTGCTTGTACCGGCTGGGTGTACTGTCATAATTGGAACTTACAAAGTTCACAGACGTGAAGATATCTATCCGAATCCTAACATTTTCGATCCTGACAACTTCCTGCCTGAAAGATGCGCCAATAGACACTACTATGCTTTCGTTCCGTTTTCAGCAGGACCCAGAAGTTGCGTCGGTAAGTACAGAAAAGTTCCACCGTCACATTTGAGTAAATTTTTAACACTTGCTTTGAATTACAGCTTAGTAGATACCTTTCATTACAATCAAAAAACACTTCTGATACATAGCTCTATAGGTATGTATGTAAGTTGTCGAAAGAAAAGGTGATTTTGAAAGCAGAAATTTTAATAAAACGCAATCGTCACTGATGCAACTAAATAAGTCATACATTCCAGTACCAATTTCAAAGAGTGCTTTTGGAAGTACATTCCGCTATGCTTAAGGCATACGACTAATGCGCACTGCCAGTTATCACGTATGGATGTGAAGCGTGGATGCTAAATTCAAGAATGTTACGCAATATTCAGTATGTATGCTCGGTATAACGAGAAGAGATCGTAAGAGGAATACATGGGTAAAAAGCATGACCAATAGTGAGAAGAATGGATGGCAGATGGATGCAAGAAATACTGGAATGGTATCCGAGAGGATGTGAAAGAAAGCAAGGTAGACCGAGTGGAAGAATGTGTGGAGTCAATTGGATGCAGATTTCTCAAGACAGACAGGAATGGAAGAGGATTGGAGAGGCCTTTATCCAGCAGTGGATGGTGTACGGCTGAAAATGATGATGATGATGATGATTAAAATGCCTTGGAATTTTATACAATGTGGAGATTTCACACTTTGCCTGTAACATACACGTGGAATACCTTTTTAGTCATTTGATACTTTTTACGTCAATCTTTGAGATTTCATATCTAATATTAGAAAACCCTTTTTTTCTTTGTGTTTTAGTATAAAATAATGTATCAAGAAAATGTTAACAGGTATATTGAGCTTTTTGTGGTTATAAAATAAGAGATCGTAAGAGAAATACATGGGTATGAAGCGTGACCAAAGTGGCAGATATAGCAGAACGTGTGAAAAGGTTGAAGTGGACACATAGCGAGATGAATGGATGGCAGATGGATGCGAGAAATACTGGAATGGTATCTGAGAGGATGTGAAAGAAAGCAAGGTAGACCGAGTGGACGACGGGCTGATGAATTGAGAAGAACGTGTGGTGTCAACTGGATGCAGATTGCTCAATACAGACAGGAATGGAAGAGGATTGGAGAGGTTTTCATCCAGCAGTGGACGGAAAACGGCTGAAAATGATGATGACATAAAATAAATTTAAAAAATACCTTATGTTCAAAGTGCATACATAAATACAGAGTATCATAGTCAGTTAGTCACACATGCAACTTTCACAAAAATTCAATCAAACATTTCAAAACTAATGACAGTACTCACAGCATTACTAATCTAAAAGAAAAATAGTAACCATATGAAAATAGAACACTGTAGCAATACTTATAATAAAATAACTTTCCATGATAATATTTTAAATCAGTAATTTTAATGAAAAAACAAAATGTCTGTTTTGTGTAAAATCGCCTCCTTGATGCAGAACTGTTCTACATTTGTCTGTTATATTTTACTACGTTTTACTATGTTTTTCTAATTAAAATTGTTTTTTTAAGGTCGTAAATACGCCATGTTGAAGCTAAAGATCATCCTGTCTACGATTCTGAGGAATTTCCGCGTCTATTCCGATTTGAGCGAAAGCGAATTCAGATTGCAGGCAGATATTATACTGAAGAGAGAGGAAGGTTTCCGAGTGCGTTTGGAGCAACGCAAAAGAACCAAAGTAGCAATATAAAATAATAAAAACGACAATATGCATTGATTGTATATTGTTTCTGTATGTATCTATGTATATTTAATAATTTAATGTTCGACATCTTTATATAAATAATTTATAAATATATATATATATTATGTATTATATTATAGAATAAATTTGAATAATATTGCTGTATTTTTTCTTCTCCTTGTTCTCGTCGCGTTATTTTATGTATTGAGCGCGCAATAAATCAATGTGATCATATTACTATTTATTTACCTTATGTATTATGTTTATGTAAATGTGTTAAGATATTCTTTTTAAAACAATAATAATATTGGAATATAAAATAGATTCGTTTTATTGTTGTTTATGCATTTATGCCTGACAATTGAGAATTGATAACTTATGTAGGTCCAATTTTCACACAATGGATTTCATTTGTCAATATTTTGATCATTTGCATTCAATGAAAGTGAATTTAAAATTAAAAAAATGAATTCATTGGATCATTTTGTGACATTGTTTTATTTAAACTTTGGAAAAACAAAAGAATAATATTTTATATTATATTAATAAAGAGCTTAATGTGTGTGTGTCTGTGTGTCTGTGTGTCTGTGTGTGTGTCTGTGTGTCTGTCCCGTAACGCTATGACGTCACTATAGGATTTTTTTCGAGTTTTTTTCTATGAATATATTTTTTGAAAATTTTTTTTTTTTCGGTTTTTTTTGGATATTTCCAACTATTTTTTTTTTTTTGGATTTTTTTTTTTTGGAACTTTTTTTTTTTTTTTTTTTTTTGGATTTTTTTCAACTTTTTTTTTTTGGATTTTTTTTGGAAATTTTTTTTTTTTTTTTTTTGGATTTTCCACCTTTTTTTTTTTTTTTTTGGATTTTTTTTTTTTTTTGAACTTTTTTTTGAATTTTTTTTTTGGATTTTTTCAACTTTTTTTTTTTTGGATTTTTTTTTGAACTTTTTTTGAATTTTTTTTTTTTGGATTTTTTTTCAACTTTTTTTTTTTGATTTTTTTTTTTTGGAATTTTTTTTTTTTTCAATTTTTTTTTTTTTTTTTGGATTTTTTTTCAACTTTTTTTTTTTGGATTTTTTTGGAACTTTTTTGAATTTTTTTTTTTTTTGATTTTTCAACTTTTGATACGGCCCCCTAAAGCCATTCCGGCCCCTTACCACCCCCACAGACCCCCTACCCCTACGGCACCTTTTTTCAGCACTCTTTTTGAACTTTTTTTTTTTTTTTTTTGGATTTTTTCAACTTTTGATACCCCCGAACTTTTTTTTTTGAATTTTTTTTTTTTTGAATTTTTCAACTTTTGAATAAAGCCAACGTCCCTCCCTGCCCCGGCGGCCTTTTTTTCTCTAAAGCTATGCCGACCCCTCACCACCCCCCCAGACCCTCCCCTGCCCCTACGGCACCTTTTCTGCACTCCCGAAAAATGCTGGCCGGCCCCACCACCACCCCACAGACCCCCTATCCCTACGGCACCTTTTTCAGCACTCCCGAAAAGCTATATCGGACCCTCACCACCTTTTTTTTGACTTAAAGCCATGCCGGCCCATCACCACCCAGAGCCGCCTTCTACCCCTACGGCACCTTTTCAGCACTCCCGAAAAGCTATGCCGGCCCCTCACCACCCCACAGCCCCCCCCCCCCCCCTACCCCTACGGCACCTTTTTTCAGCACTCCCGAAAGCTATGCCGGCCCCTCACCCCCCCAGACCCCTCCCTGCCCCTACGGAATCTTTTCTGCGCTCCCGAAAAGCTATGCCGGCCCCTTACCACCCGCCAGACCCCCCCCCCGGCGGTCCTTTTTGACTCCCAAAAACTATGCCGGCCCCTCACCCCCCCTTTTTTTCTACCCACGGCCCTTTTTGGACACCCATGCCGGACCATCACCACCCCAGAGCCGCCTTACCCCTTACCCTTTTCAGCACTCCCGTATGCCGGCCCATCACCACCCCTGAAAAAAGATGCCGGCCCACCCCCTACCCCCCCTACGGCACCTTTTCAGGACTCCCGAAAGCTATGCCGGCCCCTCACCACCCCACAGACCCCTACCCCTACGGCACCTTTTCAGCACTCCCGAAAGCTATGCCGGCCCCTCACCCCCCAGACCCTCCCCTGCCCCTACGGCACCTTTTCTGCACTCCCGAAAGCTATGCCGACCCCTCACCACCCCCAGACCCCCTACCCCTACGGCACCTTTTTGCACTCCCGAAAGCTATGCCGGCCCCCACCCACCCCCAGATCCAAAATCAAAACCATTAAAATTCAGCGGGCGTTGATTATCAACGGGCAATAAGCTAGTAATATTAATAAAAGCTTAATGTGTTCGGTCTGTGTGTGTGTGTGTCCTGTGTGTGTGTGTGTCCGGTAACGCTATGACGTCACTATAGGATTTTTCGAGTTTTTTCTATGAATATATTTTTTGATTTTTTTTTTTTTTTTGGATTTTTTGGAACTTTTTTTTGGATTTTTTTTGGAACTTTTTCAGATTTTTTTTTTTTTTTTTTTTTTGGAACTTTTTTTGAATTTTTTTTGGGATTTTTTCAACTTTTTTTTTTTTTTTTGGAACTTTTGAACTTTTTTTGATTTTTTTTTTTGGATTTTTCAGACTTTTTTTTTTTGGATTTTTTTTGGAACTTTTTTTGAATTTTTTTTTTTGGATTTTTCAACTTTTTTTTTTTTTTTTTTTTTTTTGAACTTTTTTTTGAATTTTTTTTTTGGATTTTTTTTTTTTTTTTGATTTTTTTTTTGGAACTTTTTTTTGAATTTTTTTTCAACTTTTTTCTATGAATATATTTTTGAAATTTTTTTTTTTTCGGTTTTTTTGGATTTTTCCACTTTTTTTTTTTTTTTTTTTTTTTTTGGACTTTTTTTGAACTTTTGAACTTTTTTGAATTTTTTTTTTTTGGATTTTTTTCAACTTTTGACCCCCTAAAGCCATTCCGGCCCCCCACCCCCACAGACCCCCCCACCCCTACGGCACCTTTTCAGCACTCCCGAAAGCTATGCCGACCCTCACCACCCCAGACCCCTCCCCTGCCCCTACGGCACCTTTTCTGCACTCCCGAAAAGCTATGCCGGCCCCTCACCCCCCCAGACCCTCCCCTGCCCCTACGGCACCTTTTTTCTGCACTCCCGAAAGCCATGCCGGCCCCTCACCCACCCACAGACCCCCTATCCCTACGGCACCTTTTTCAGCACTCCCGAAAGCTATATCGGACCCTCACCACCCTTTTTTTGACTCACTTAAAGCCATGCCGGCCCATCACCACTCCAGAGCCGCCTTCTACCCTACGGCACCTTTTCAGCACTCCCGAAAGCTATGCCGACCCCTCACCCCCCCAGACCCTCCCTACCCCTACGGCACCTTTTTTCAGCATTCCCGAAAAGCTATGCGGCCCCTCATTACCCACAGAACCCCTACGGCACCTTTTTTGCACTCCCGGAAAGCTATGCCGACCCCTCACCCCCCCCCCAGACCCCTCCACTGCCCCTACGGCACCTTTTTTCTGCACTGCCGAACAGGTATGCCGGCCCCTCACCCCCCCCCAGACCACCCCCTACCCCCTACGGCACCTTTTTTTGCACTCCCGAAAGCAATGCCGGCCCCTCACCACCCCACAGACCCCCCTACCCCCCCCTACGGCACCTTTTCAGCACTCCCGAAAAGCTATGCCGGCCCCTCACCACCCCACAGACCCCCCCCCCCTACGGCACCTTTTCAGCACTCCCGAAAAGCTATGCCGGCCCCTCACCACCCCACAGACCCCCTACCCCTACGACACCTTTTTTCAGCACTCCCGAAAAGCTATGCCGGCCCCTCATTACCCCACAGACCCCCCCTACCCCTACGGCACCTTTTTTTTTTGTACTCCCGGAAAGCTATGCTGACCCTCACCCCCCCCCCCCCAGACCCCTCCACTGCCCCTACGGCACCTTTTCTGCACTGCCGAACAGGTATGCCGGCCCCCCCACCCCCAGACCACCCCCCTACCCCTACGGCACCTTTTTTGCACTCCCTGAAAAGCTATGCCGGCCCCTTACCACCCCCAAGATCCAAAAATCAAAACCATTAAAAATTCAGCGGGCGTTGATTATCAACGGGCAATAAGCTAGTTATTTTATAAAGAGACATCTATGAAACTGCTTTTAAAACTATGTAAAATAATTCAATTATATTATTATTGTTTTAGTTTTAAGTTTTGTCAATAGATGTATATACATACATACTTTTCTTTATTACATATATCGAATTTTAAAAATTTATTATTTCTTTGCATGTTAATTATTATTATGTATTTAACAAAGAAAATAAATTTTCTTTTCAAGCAAAAATTTTTGTAAATTGAAAATCTTTTATCAAAATTATTTTTAATGAAATTTGACAAGTTAGCTTTCATATCAATTTTATTCGAATTCCTACTTCTTAAGGCCCACAATAATAAATATAAAATATTATGACATACATAGTATAGCTCATCGTTAAACGTCAAAGTACATGCACAATTCCACTTTTAACGACATTCGAAATCGCTCACAGTAAAAATAAGTCTTTTCGAAAGCCGAAAACCTCACTTCCGCTTACATACATACATACATACATACATTATCACCAGACGAATAAAAAGTGCGAATTATAACACCACGCGCTAAAATAACAATAATTGATCGTAGCGAACGTTAATAACGAGTCACTTATCGTTTATTGTTTCATTTCACGTTTCAATCAGCCGGCGGATATTCATTGACCATTAAATTAATTCGGGGCTCGAATTTAATAAACTGACCGAAGCCTTAACGGATATCGCGAATCGATTAACGATCGCTGATAAGAATTATTATTTTGTCAATGGGAGACTCGACTCGTTTGATTGGCGTTTCCTATCTTCGCCATGCATCGTTTAAACAATAATTATTTTTACAGCGAATTCTTTGATCGACTTGCGCTAATCATTAGCGGTCTCGATGTGCGAAAATATTGTGGGAACGCAGACAATGAAAATGTGCTGTAATAATAATAGGTAATAATATAACGTAATGACGGTCTTCGAATTCGCACGGAATTTTATTAATGAACAATAGTTGCGAATTTTAACAACAACTTGCGATTATTATTATTAAGCGAACAATAGCTGTTTAAATGGGTATATGATCGCGAATCGAGATTCGGGTATTTAAGTATGCATTTGGATAGAAATTGTAACCATTTTTAAACCGATTGTGTTTAAACTGAACGATTTATTGAAAATTTGTTTGAATGAAATTTTTCACATTATATTTTAATTGCTTTAAATCAACACCTTGTACGTTAAATTAAAATCATATTAAACGAATTTCAATCTATCTTTGCTTTCAAAATGTATTCCATAGACACAAACTTAAACTTTTACCAAAAGTTTCATTCGGAATAGTGTCTCAAAAGTTTAAACGTGCATAAATTCATTAAACTTTTTATTTCCTTTAAAGTATCTTCCCTAGAATGTGTGTCATCATGAATCATTCTGTTTATCATAAATATACAACTTGTATCTTTTATACTATATAATTATATTGATCAATGGAAGTTTTCGACTAAATTGAACACGACTAGTTACAACGTACAACCAATATTACATAGTATTATCAATATTCAAACGAATTTGACACGTCTCATTCGAATTGTCCGATTACGCCAACGTTTCTCGATTCTGGCAAATGGTAATTACAAAATTACAAGAAACAAGTACCGAACTCGCAAGAGTTCAAAGCCAAGAGTACGGAGTCACGACAAGAAGCTGAAAGGCCATTTGGCAAATAATAACAAGGCAACAAAAGAACCGTGCTCACCACTGACAGGGTCATCGAAACAAACGTCCATATTAATCAAAAATTCCCGTCAGAAATGACGGATATCGATCCTTTACATCCTTGCCTATAGATAGTTTTTTTTTATATGAAGCGTTAAATATGATAGGATCCAATACACCACGAGTCTCAAAGTTTGTCTATTTTTTTTAAAGGTTTTTTCGACCTTAAATGTCGTCAAACAGGGGTTAAGATTAACGGAAGGCACTTGAGCCACCTAAGATTTGCTAACGACATATGTACATAGTTAAGGCGCTCATAAACCTTAGCGAAATCGCTGCGTCAAACTTACGCCCTCTATCGTCGTTGATTCGCACCAATGCGAATTATATCGGTGCGAATGGTATGACGATAGGGGCGAAAGTTTGACGCAGCGATACGGTAGCGATTTCGCTAAGGTGTGTGAGCGCCTTTATAGTTGCATGCGACTCAGTAGATTTACAAAATAGACTAACACAATTAATTAAGCAACGTAAGTGTGAAAGTAGGTTTAAGAATTAATTTTAATAAAACCAAATTTTGCACGCAAAACGTAGTCACAGTAAATAACCATATTTTAGAAATAATTGATAGTTATTTATACCTAGGACAATTGGTGAACATGACTAGGTGTAAATACGAAGAATGAAACTAGGATGGAGCGCTTTTGGAAGAATGAACATAGTTTATATATCCAAACTCCGGCTATGCTTAAAAAAAGAAGGCACACAACCAATGTGTACTGCCAGTTATTATATATATAATAGCCGAAATCCGTCTGTCTGCTGATAACGCTATGACGTCACCCTCGCAAGTGTTTGCGACATTGCTAAATTATATGTAAATATAATAGTTTTTATAGTTGTTGTATAGATGGCGCTTTATAATAACAACTATATACATATACATACATATAATTAAATAATTAATCAACCACCCAAAAGCACTCGGGTAAAGTACGGGTGATGAGAAACCACTCCGTTGATATTCAACGGGCTTACACTAGTCATATATATAATAGCCCTATTCCGTCTGTCTGTCTGTTGATAACGCTCGCATCGGTAAATGATTAAAAGACACGAACTTCTAAGCACAGTACTTTATTCATTTGTCCAGTGTGAAGTATGCATTACTATATATAGCAGCGCAAGGGTCTGCCTGGCTGGATAGCCGCGGATCGCTCGCATACATACTGCACGTACACATATACTCACCCACACAAACACTCACAGTATCATATATATAATAGCCCTATTCCGTCTGTCTGTCTGCTGATAACGCTCGCATCGGTAAATGATTAAAAGACACGAACTTCTAAGCACACTTTTTTCTAAGCACAGTACTTTATTCATTTGTCAAGTGTGAAGTATGCATTACTATATATAGCAGCGCAAGGGTCTGCCTGGCTGGATAGCCGCGGATCGCTCGCATACATACTGCACGTACACATATACTCACCCACACAAACACTCACAGTATCATATATATAATAGCCCTATTCCGTCTGTCTGTCTGCTGATAACGCTCGCATCGGTAAATGATTAAAAGACACGAACTTCTAAGCACACTTTTTTCTAAGCACAGTACTTTATTCATTTGTCAAGTGTGAAGTATGCGTTACTATATATAGCAGGATCGCGGATCGCTCGCATACATTACTTACATACATGGCTTACACTAGTTACGTATAGATATGAAACGTGGATGCTGAATTCAAGAATGTTACGTAAGATCCAGTGCACACAGATAAGCATGTACGTTTGGTAAAACAAGAAGAAATCGTAAGCGGAATACATGGATAAGAAGGATGCATGAAAGTGTGAAAAAGTTGAAGTGGACACATAGCGAGAAGAGTGGATGGCAGATGGACGCGAGAAATACTGAAATGGTAACCGAGAGAATGTGAAAGAAAGCAAAGTAGACCGATGAATTGAGAAGAATGTGTGGTCAAGCAGATTGCTCAAGACAGACAGAAATGGAAAAGGATTGTAGAGGCCTTCATCCAACAGTGGATAGTGAACGGCTGAAAATTATGATGTCATTAGCAAAATCTGGATATAAGTAAATCCAAATCAGCCACCTCAATTCATCTAACTAAGTTATGAGACAGTTCCACGAAATTTTCACCACCCAAAAATTATGTCCTACCTATAAAATCATTGTCTGGCCTTACTGTCCTCCATAATGCAATTGTTTCACTATGACAGACAGTAAATTTTTTGTCAAATAGTAAAGAGGCAACGCTTGGTATCAAGTACGCCACCTCGAAGCGATCAAAGTCTGCAATGCAACAAAAACGAGCCAATATGCTAATGGTGTCGATCTTCGACGGCGGTCGTGGGACAATGATGGTCGATAGACCTAAACGGTTCTATCTTTTAGTAGTAATCTCTCCATGGGTCTCTCTCATGATAGGGTCATGGTGCACCTTGAACCCGCAAAAGACTTCTTTACCAGACCGCATTGTTTTCTTGAAAATAATCACAGCCCGTCACATCGATGCATTGACTGGTTTTGTCGTTGGCCATTTTTTAACTGTGTGTGTGTTGAGCTCGATGGCCGGCAAAAAATTAACAGTGGTCGAGAACAATGGCCGAAAATCCGGTGTGTAGTTTGCCGAAAAATTCAGGCTCTCTCTCGGTACGGTCAAAGGTCCCTGGCGCGCCTCGGTGCAGCCTTCGCAGAGTGCAACGACTTGTTAAACATGAAAAATAATAATATAAAAAAAAAAACTACAAAAGTGTTGCCAACACGCGACTTTATTCAGATTTTTTGTATTTTACCGTATGTAACGTGCTTTCAAAAGACAATAGGAAATCACTGGAGAGTATCTGTACATAGTTAGTTCGTTATGACAGACGATGAAATGATAGGCAACTTCAACCCTATAAACTTAAAGCGGACGATTGATCGCGAAAAGTTGATTGCAAAGAATGTTTGATAGTGGAATATTGTTAGCGGATGGTTGATCGATAATCGTAGTGGATCGTAAAAGATTGATCGCCAAGGACAATTGATTGCGGAAGATTGATCGCCAAGGACAATTGATTGCGGAAGATTGATCGCCAAGGACAATTGATTGCGGAAGATTGATCGCCAAGGACAATTGATTGCGGAAGATTGATCGCAAACGATGATTTGCAAGCGGAGAGTACATAAATGTACATATATCGAAGAGAATCAATTATATACATATGTATGTATGTTACGCCGAATTATTGTAATAGATAATGAAGCTGTAATATTCACGAAATCCGCAAAATATCTGCTAACACCTTAATTAGGAAGAGCGAAGGAAAAAAAGCGATCGATTTTTAGTTGAATGATTTAACTTTTATACAGTGAATATTTTTTTGTATAATACATTTATTATGTACATATAAAGTTTTATTAATTCTCCAATTGATTTCAATGTGATGTGATTTATTTATTTACTAGCTGACCCAGCATGCGTTGCAATGCCCGATACCGTTCCCGTTCCAGATCCCGATCCCGTTGCCTTTCCCGTTCCCGTTCCCGTTACCGATCCCGTTGCCGATGCCGATCCCGTTCCCGTTCCCGTTCCCGTTCCCGGTCCCGTTCCCGTTCTTAATACGTTATCTGACGCGTGAGCAGGCCCGTTTCCGTTCCCGTTCCCGTTTTTTCCCGATTTTTTTTCACAGGAACCATCCCCGGCATGATCACAATAAGTCCTGAAAGTTTCATCGCGATCGGTCGAGTGGTTTAGGAGCCTATAAGAGACAGACAGACAGACAAACAGACATTCATTTTTATATATGTATATAGATATCGAGTAACATATATCTCATAAAGTACAGTATAAAATAAAATTAATTCCACATAATACAATATGGCCAAAATAGTTACGAACAAAGAACAAATCATAGCGAGAAAGGAACTTTAGGAGTTAGGTCTGGAAAGGAACTTGAGTAAAGAAAATCTGAAAGAGGGCAAGGAATATCAGTGCAGGAATTTCGTTGAATGACGAGCAGGATCTATGAATGAAGAAATTTTGCGAATAATTAGTAGAACAAAGATTCAAATAAAACAATGGAGGATTTCTAACAGATCTAGGGGAACAATGGAGAATAATCCTACTTAGCAAGTAAGTAATCTTACCAGCAACTGCGGAAATACTCGAAAACGTCGATAAAATCGAATAAATATTTCGACCCTATCGAGAATCTTCAGTTCGCGAGTACAATTTGTTGAAATTGCTATAATATCATACAGTGTATATATAAACAAAAATGTTTGCTAGGCCAATAGTGCATAAGCTGTTGTGTGGTTTTTCGATTAATATTCTACTTGCGGTTATATGTATTTTAGATTGCCATATTCGTACATTGATTACAATAAATCGACCTTCAGACACACATTGTAATCTCGAAAGGAACTGACTAGAATCTTATTGTGACGAGTCAAAACAGGGATTAGATTATTAAACTTGAGATTATTCAAACGATATATGTATGTAAAATTGCACCTGTATAATTCAACTTGTCAAATGTATGTCTCAATAATTATATGAGCTAATTGCAATTGTAAATCATAAGTGATATCTCGAGTCAAATATTATAAACGAAAAAAGTCACATTTCATCGGGCGTCGTAACACATTAAGAATATAATAATAAAAAAAATTATATACAGCTCAACTTTGCAATGTGAATAGGCTCGTTTGGTACGTGGAATAAATTACAATCAAAAGTGTCCGCCAAAATAATTTATAACGCGAAATAATATCAAAGGCTAACCGTGGACTCTTCTCCTCGTATGCAAATTGCAGATTATCACAAACGCTCCTCGTGTACATTGTGCAAGCTTACACACACAAATAGCCGTGTAAAAATTATAACAAAAGGCCATTATACTTGCAACTAATAATATTAACAAAAAAGTAAAAAAATATACACACTAGTAGAGTTGTGTGTGTGTGTCGAGCTAAAAATAACTTGAATTAATTATAAGGTCATTAACGTACGTTTTGTACGTGCTTTTCGTGGCGAAATAACGACGATATGAGGATTGGGCGAAACTCGCTGAGTTCACAGAGACCTCGAGACGTGTTTATCGTTTTGAAAAATCTCGTTCAAAATAAATTCACACTGTTTTAATAAATTATTCTGTGGATAAATGCGTCCGTGTGCAGCGGGCCTAATCGCATGTGGCTTCGCTAATGCGAATCGAAATATAGACGTGATAAATCGGACTCGTCGGAATGGACTGCCGTCAAAAATAACGGGAGATGTTTGTTTTGTAGTTTTTATTAGTTTGAAGATCAGTGTGGTCGGATGTGGTTTAAAATTGCCAATAGATTTTGGTACGTTTTTCAAAAGTAAAAGCTTGGGTCAAAATTTACTATCAATCGATAATTTTTGTGATTCATATTCAAGCTGAGGAAAGTATGAAAGTATTGTAGATAAGCATATTGTAGAGATAGTTGATGGTTATGTATACCTAGGACAATTGGTGAATATGACTGGTTGTAAAGAAGTAGAATGAACATTGTTTTTAAATCCAACATTCCGCTATGCTTTTATGACGTATGGATGTGAAACGTGGATGCTAAATTCAAGAATTTTACGTAAGATCCAGAGCACACAGAGAAGCATGGAAAGATGTATGCTCGGTATAACGAGAATAGAACGTAAGAGGAATATATGGGTAAGAAGCATGACCAAGGTGGTAGATATAGTGGAACGTGTGAAAAGGTTAAAGTGGACACATAGCGAGAAGAATGGATGGCAGATGGACGCAAGAAATACTGGAATGGTATCCGAGAGGATGTGAAAGAAAGCAAGGTCGACCGAGTGGAAGATGGGCTGATGAATTGACAGAGAACGTGTGGAGGCATAAGACCAGTTATGACGTATGGATTGGACACGTGGATGATGAATTCAAGAGTGTTACGTAAGATCCAGTGCACACAGAGTATGTGCATGCATGCTTGGTATAACAAGAAGAGATCTTAAGAGGAATACATGGGTATGAACTAATAAGCATGATCAAGGTGGTAGATATAGTGGAACGTGTGAAAAGTTTGAAATGGACATATCGAGAAGAATGGATGGCAGATGGACGCAAGAAATACTGGAATGGTATCCGAGAGGATGTGAAAGAAAGAAAGGTAGAGCAAGTGGACGATGGGCTGATGAATTGAAAAGAATGTGTGGAGTCAACCGGATGCAGATTGCTCAAGACAGACAGGAATAGAAGAGGATTGGAGAGGCCTTCATCCAGCAGTGGATGGTAAACGGCTGAAAATGATGATGATTAAAGCTGATGATGAGATCATTGTGTCATCTTTATCTGAGATAAAATGACTATATTTACATATATATATGTATATAAAATGACTTTTTGATCGACAATAGCTTGTAAAATAATTTTTTCATCTATGAATTTGTCGTGACTCTAATTATTACCTCTCCCCAATTTATAATATTGCCACAATATTAGATTTAATATTTAAGATTTAATATTTTTTCCCAATATTCAAGCAGCTTGGGGCAGTACTAATGTATTTAATATTTTTAGGAGTTATTTTGCAGTTATGATCGTTATGTGATAGAGCACTAATTCCGCACCCAAGCTTTTTGTATAATATGTAGGACACATTGCATTAAAATATCACTATGCACTTCAATAATAAGTTCCGACTTTTTATAACATTTCAAAGTCAAGCAAATCTCCCCATTGCATTGATGACTCATATGTAGATTCTACACAAACTGTATATCAACATAATAAATTATATTTTAAATAGTGCAATAAAGTATTGTAATTAAATCAAAGCCTAGCATTAGCGAGAGTTATTTTATTATACCTATAGATAAAGAGAGCCTCAACGCTACATAGTGTTGACTACAGTTACTTGCAACGCTCATAAATCCTTTATGTCTCGAGTAAACAGTCAATCGTAAAAATCGCATTATAACAAGACAAAGAATGACAGTTAGCAAAGCGTCGATCTTGTCCATTCACACACGTATATCTAATTTAGCGATGAATTGGCCGTGTAGCGGATGTTGGTCGTCGAAACCAATCAAAAAGTCGTCTTCTCTGATGAAAAGATCGAGGAATGAACGTCCAGTGGATAATTTTTTTTCAACGGTCGGCTTCTTCTTTTGCAAGTACCGGATGGTGCCATTTTTGCAGTGATATAAATTTGAGGGAAAAAAAAAAAATTGTATCTTTTCATCGCCGACGAATTTACTGTGTGGCGTTCGTGCATTGCGCAGATGGCGCCAAATTTTAAATGCAAAAAAAAGCATTCGAAATAAATGACATGAATATGTTGGGCATAAATAATCGTTGTAAATGTCTACGTGTGAAGTACGGCGCTGTTTTTATTAAAATTTTTAATGTTTTCTTTTTAATCCTGAAAGAATTAGAATACGAGTAAGGAATATGATACTTTTTTTATTATATTACGTATTTCGAAATACTATGTATAGTATGTATTTCGAAAAAGAGCTATTTATGTATATATGAAAAATATTCTTTACCAATTTTAATTTGATTTTTTCTTATTTATTACAAGCTTCAATCAATCTCTTGAATTTTAATATTTAATACATATTGAGTGGATGCAGATTGCTCAAGACAGACAGGAATGGAAGAGGATTGGAAAGGCCTTCATCCAACAGTGGATGGAGAACGGCTCAAAATGATGATATATGATGTCTTTAGCAATCTGCATCCACTTGACCTCACACATTCTTCTTAATTTATCAGCCTATCGTCCACTCGGTCTACCTTGCTTTCTTTCACATCCTCTCGGATACCATTCCAATATTTATCGCGTCCATCTGCCATCCATTCTTCTCGCTATGCGTCCACTTTAACTTTTTCACACGTTCCGCTATATCTGCACTTCTTACCCATGTATTTCTCTTACGATCTCTTCTTGTTATATCAAACATACACGATTTCATGCTTCTCCGTGTGCACTGGATCTTACGTAACATTCTTGAATTTAGCATCCAATTGGCATAAAGTCGAATGAAGAAGAACAGGACTACCAATTAGAGCGTTTAATATTTTATATTAAAAAATTACATCGAATAACATTCTTCTATTACTTAATTTTATCATTATTTGGTTGAAAATAAATAAATTTTGATTGTAATTGTTGAGTTGGAACGAATACGACTTATCTTGTGTATGTATGCCCGCTCAACACGAATCTGATAATAAAAAAGGCTGATTGCCACGCGATTCATATACAGTCAACCCTCCTATAGCGTACACTTCTAAAGCGTTTGCGGCGGTTTTTTTGTATAGCGGTCCCTTCTATAGCGTACATGTAAAAAAATGCAATATTTTCAAGGTCAAATTAGAATTTTCATAAATATATTATTAGTGTGCATTTAAATATGTATGTGCACTACATAGAATAAACTAGACTAAATATGCACGTTCTATTGTTATCAAACTAAACACATGCAAGGTCATTGGGTCAATATAAAAATGGGTAAAATGTTTGATTTGCTTCCAATCGCAAAATACGATTAAAAAAACTTTACCCCAAATTTTGTACGGGTGCCTAACTTTCTATAGCGTTTTTTTCCCATAGCGTGGTCCCTATCTTAACGCTATAGGAGGGTTGACTGTACATATACAGGTGTGTTTTAAACTGCGCAATTTTTAATACATTTCTTGTTGTTTTAACGTTCATCAGATACTTTATCTTTCAACTGCAACAATTTACGACTAGCGTATACCATTTTCTTTGTATGGGTATTTGTGTGTTTGATTGTTGAAATAGACGCAACACCAAAGCTCGACGCGCAAACTCTATAAAACCGCTGATATATTTTCATTGTCACGACTTCAAGTTCTATGCCAATCTGGCGGCTGAGTCTCGGCATGGTATTGGTGCTGGTCTTGGTCTTGGTCTTGAGTGCCAGAGGCAATGGAAACGAGGCGAACCAGTCACGCCTCTGGGTCTGGGTCGATGCACGCCTGTTCGCTGTTGCAACAACGAGACAAGCGAACACTCCACCGAGCGAACAGCACACCGTTTGCAAATCATCATTATTACGATGCTGTATATTCGCCACTGCACTGTGACGCTATAATCGATTCGACGATGAGTCAGTTGAATTTTTGGCATTTGAAAATATGAGAAAATTTAAAGTCCCCTTAACCATTGTGTCGATTTACATCCTAATGCTACCTTCTGCGAGTTTTTTCGCTGTTTCGCTTCGAATTTGGTAACGTTTGAAAAGAAACGCAACCCATTGAGGCGAGACGATTTTTTAAAATTGTATATTCATATACTCTTGAGGTTGCAAGTGGAATTGAGTGCTGTGTAACGTCATTTTATTCCAAAATATGACTTTTTTTTATGGAAATGAAAGTATTATGAATTTGATCGTATTGCATTTAAAGTTGCGCCCCCCCAAATGGGCATTTACTTTAAGTGATGAACTTTGCCAACAAAGTGAAACCTGTTTGCAAAAATTTGCATTAAAAACAAAACACGAAATTCCCTTACAAAAAGCATTTTTACTGTAAAGTGTTATTTTAAATCATCTACAGCTCAAATTTGTACGTTTAGACAAAAAAAAAAAATACTGACATAGAGAACCAATCCTTATAAATATGTACATCAAAATAACAAACTGGCCAACTTAATGCATAATAACACCGAAAAAATCTAAAACAAAAAAAAGCGGAGACTACTCAATGTATAAAATATTTTTGACTTTTAAAATTTGATAGACGATTATGTATAAGTACACATTTTAAAGCTTTCAAATGCCACAATTAATAGCAGAAACACCAGCCATAGCCACAACCACCTCTAAACGCGACTTTAAATCATCTACAGCTCAAATTTGTACGTTTAGACAAAAAAAAAAAATACTGACTTACATACATATGTAGAGAACCAATTCTTATAAATATGTACATATGTACATTAAAAAAAAAAAAAAACTGGCCAACGTAATGCATAATAACACCGAAAAAATCTAAAACAAAAAAAAGCGAAGACTAATCAATATATAAAATATTTTTGACTTTTAAAATTTGCTAGACGATTATGTATAAGTACACATTTTAAAGCTTTCAAATACGACAATTAATAGCAGAAACATTGCTATTGCTATTGCTTCCAATACTCATTTTGAACATAAAAGCACTAAATTGAGTTACAGACCGCAAAGGTCAAAAAAAAATGTAAAAATTGTCCCATTTTTTTAAACGCTCATATCTCATAAACTAAAGCTAACCAACAAATTACATTATCATATTCGGATTTGGTGGGTCAGAATTAGTAATAATTTTTAGGTCTCCGCTCCGGTAACTCAAAAACGTGATTTGTTTTGTGCACAGTTTGTTGCACAATTTATTTTTGGAGATACATATAATTATTTAAAACCATTTATCGTTCTATGTATGTATCTCTTAAACAAAATTTGGCTGGTAACTTTTTCCAACTAATGCTTTTATTACTAACTAGCCGAACTGCCTGAACTGAATTATGAAATCAAATGAATATCGAAATTAACATTTATTTTCCAGTACAAACAAAAATTGATTAAAAATTTTGTATGACCCCTTGACCACGGGTCCCCTTCCATAAACCATCAACGGTCTAAGCTAGAGTTGAGATATAGGTATCTAAGCTAGAGTATATAGGTACCAAATGTGGTGGTTCTTAATAATTGAAAACTGTAGATTTACATAGGGAACAAACAAACAAACATTCAACTTTGCCTGAATTTCATACACAACACTACCCCTAATTGGTATGTACACAGACGATAGACCTCTAAAAGTAGACTTCACATTTTAAATTCGTACATTTACCGCTTTGCACGATGCCGATGGTGCATGTACATGTTTTTTTTTTTTTTTTGATAATCGAAATGAAGTGTTGTTGAAGTCAACGTTCTTTTGCCAATCTCACGCTTCCGACACTTGCACGTTCGTTTCAGCTCGATTCATTCGTTCGTGTGGCAGATGTTTTGCTTGAAAAAGGTACATGTA
Organism: Parapsyche elsis; assembly: GCA_022651745.1. Classification (NCBI taxonomy): domain Eukaryota; kingdom Metazoa; phylum Arthropoda; class Insecta; order Trichoptera; family Hydropsychidae; genus Parapsyche; species Parapsyche elsis. Next base: position 780,004 of record JAGVSN010000017.1, read on the forward strand.
TGTAATGCCACTGTCACGACGACTTGAACATAATCATACACGAGGATTCCAGCGCTTCCCAAATGTCTAAATGCACCGGTCGAGTACTGTTATTAAGCTATTTACAGTGTGGAGTGTATGTATGTAGCTTAAAACAAGCTCAAATGGTGCTATGAAAGACTGCCGAATGGATTTGGACCAATTCGATGCAAAATTTTCCCAGGAAATGCATGAAGGTTGCTTGGAAAATGGCCAAGCTTATAAATTATGTAACATTAGACAAGTTTTTCAATGGTATAGACCAGTGGTCGGGAACTGGCGGCTCCGGAGCCGCATGCGGCTCTCGCTCTCATCCAACGTTTTGCATGAAATACAAAATGTTGACACACAATTTACACAAAATCAAAATGAATCCTATTTCCACAATGTATGCATGTACATCATCATTTTCAGACGTTCACCATCCACTGCTGGATGAAGGCCTCTCCAATCCTCTTCCATTCCTGTCTATCTTGGGCAATCGGGATCCGCTTGACACCACACATTCTTTTCAATTCATCAGCCCATATTCCACTCGGTCTACCATGCTTCTCTGTGTGCACTGAATCTTACGTAGCATTCTTGAATTTAGCATCCAAGTTTCACATCCATACGTCATATCTGGCAGTTTTTTTGAATATATACATAATTCGAAAATACATAATATATTGTGGCTCCCAAACTTACCAATTTTGCAAGGTTTTCCTTTATTTGGCTCTTAGCTGGTCATTCATCATTCATCAATTTCAGCTATTCACCATCCAACTGCACAATCCTCTTCAACTCCTGTCTATCTTCAATTCATCAGTCCATTATCCACTCGCTTTCTTTCACATCCTCTTGGATACCCATTCCATTCTTCTCGCTACGTGTCCAGCCCATTGCCACAAAGGTTACTAGATCAACATTGGTTTGGTTATAATTGTATAAATAAATCATCATCATCATTTTCAGACGTTCACTATACACTGCTGGATGAAGGCCTCTCGAATCTCCTTCCATTCCTGTCTGTCTTGAGCAATCTGCATCCACTTGACTCCACACATTCTTCTCAATTCATCTCTTTCTTTCACATCCTCTCGGATACCATTCCAGTATTTCTCGCATCCATCTGCTATCCATTATTTTCACTATGTGTCCACTTCAACCTTTTTACACAATCCGCTATATCTGCCGTCTTGGTCATGCTAATAACGTTATAATCAAACAACTTCCATTTAAAGCCCTAGTTTCATTATCTAAAATATTCAACTCTTGCTTATTAACTGGATATTTCCCAGAATACTGGAAAACAGCAAACGTCATTCCGATTCCGAAGCCTGATAAAAATCACAAAACCCAGCCAATTATCGACCCATTAGCCTACTCTGTACTCTCTCTAAAATTTTAGAAAAATCATTTACACTCGCTTACTTAAGATTTTAGACAAAAAATTGATTAACGAACAATTTGGATTTCGCCACGGACATTCCACGACCCAACAATTAACAAGACTAACCGAATACGTAACAAAGAACTTCAATATGAAGAGAAGTACCGGAATGGTATGTCTTGACATAGAGAAGGCTTTCGATACGGTTTGGCACGATGGACTCATTCATAAACTCCTTACTAACAAAGTACCGAACTACCTAATACATATCATCAGATCATACCTAACTCACAGGAAGTTAGTGGTTAACGTAAATACTGAAATATCCTCACCGAAATCAATCTCAGCAGGGGTCCCACAGGGAAGTCTGCTAGGCCCCTCTTATTTGCCATATATATTAATGACATACCCATCCCAAAAAAACTGTCACATAGCTCTATATGCAGATGATACTGCTTGCTTCACAAGCAGTATCAAACCAGAGGCTATTCGCAGAAACCTTGAACTAGCCTTAAAGACACTGACGGACCACTTCACTAAGTGGAAAATTAAAATTAATCAAAACAAAACAGACGCGATTTTCTTTAGTGTACGAAAACATAAACCAAATTCAGATCTGAAAATCCCATCTGGAGAAAGTCTGAAATGGCAAACACAAATAAAATACTTAGGAATTACATTCGATAAGAGAATGAGATGGGCCCCCACATAGAGGCGGCGAAATGCAAAGCAATTCGCGCCATATCTTCAATATATTCTATATTCAATCGACATAGTGCCTTATCACTACATAATAAAATTAAAATATATCGCGCACTCATACTACCCTTACTAACGTACGCTGCTCCCGTATGGAATAATGCCTCCAATACTAACCAATCAAAGCTTCAAGTAGTCCAAAATAAATCATTAAAAATCATTTATAACACGCCCATATATACTAACCTAAAAGACTACATTCCCAGTATAACATCCCATTAGTCGTAGATGTCACTAACAGATTAACCAGTAGATTCTATGATAGAATTACCAATAACCACACTAACAAATTAGTGAAAGGTCTCGGTGATTATAGCAAGATGTCTTTACCCTTTAGGTATAAACACAAATTACCTAAACATAATTTTCTTTAGATCGCCGACTCTAAAAAAGTAAGTATTTAATTTAATTATGTAAAATATATTATAAACATTTGATAAGAATTGTAAATAGGTTTTGAGCTCTTTCTCCTATTATTCTTTAAACATTAACATTAAAATAAAAGAATCCTTATAAATACTAACAAAATGAACAATGTGTAAAATAGATAATGGTCACTGGACCAGTAGCTATTAAAATAGATTTAAGATGTATTGTGAACATAGTATAAGAACAATAAAAGCTTAAAAAAAAAAAAAAAAAAAAAAAAAAAAAAAAAAAAAAAAAAAAAAAAAAAAAAAAAAATGCTTTTTTTACTCATGTATTCCTCTTACGATCACTTCGCTTCTCTGTGTGCACTGGATCTCGCGTAACATTTTTGAATTAATCATCCACGTTTCACATCCATACGTCATAATTGGCAGTACGTATTGGTCGTATGCCTTCTTTTTTAGGCATAGCGGGATGTTGGATATAAAAACTATGTTCATTCTTCCAAAAGCGCTCCATACCAGTTTTATTTCTTCTTCTTTACATCCAGTCAAAAAGTTTTTTTTTTAAATTAACATATTCATGTTCAGTGGAAAAAAAACCATTACTGATTTGATGAACCAATTTTTCATGTACACCTCTTCATTATTATTATTAAACTACATACATAGAGTATTGCCGGTTGATTATTTATTTATCAACGGGTGTATATTATTGATATATGCGTGTTCTAACGTAGCGTTCATCACGGCCAGACAGACAGATTTTTGATTTGAAGAAATCAACTTTTAAAGTGTATCAAATGAAGTTTTGAGTTTGATCATCGACATCGTAGCTTTAAATCGTATAAATTTTTAAAAACAGGTATCGCTTTTTTTATGTCCACCTTGTACCTGAGATACAAGCTATATACAAAAATATGTAAATTATATTTATTTCATAATAATACATATTTATTATTTAATTAGTTCAATGCGAATCCGATAGATGACTCTTTTCATTGTTCAGCATAAATTGTTGAATTAATTTTATACCCCATACAACCAAATATACTCGTAAATTTTACACAAATGAAATTATTTTATAGACCATATATTAATCATCACAATCGCCATTATCAATCATTGTGGCTGTCGATCGATTATGCAATCGTTCGTGTTGACATTGTTTCAGAAGTGGACCTCGTGAGGACATTGCACTTTATAATGCCGATGGCACCATGAGGTCATCATCAACCAATAATGTGATGTGGCCAATGGCGATGCACACACATTCAATAGTCCATTCATTAGCACGGTTTATATTTTACGAGCGTGACATAAATATTATACCAATCCGTAAATGCACACACTATATAACACATTATTGTGTTTGTACTGGCTGTGGCTCGTGTACACTATTATACATTGTAGTATCGTGTGGCGCAATAGTCGATGAACATTTTGTTTTCATTGCAACTTTTTTATTTGTTACAATTTTTATTTGGTTATTTTTTCGGTCGTAAACAATGCCTTGCACATTAATATGAAGCAGTTGAATAAATCAACAGTAAAAAAAAATAGTACTAATTTTAATTTTTGCAACGAAAATTCAACTGGAATACAAATCAATACAGTAATTTTTACTTAATTTTATTTTAAGTAGTGCTGATTACGATAAAAACATTATTTTTATTATGATATATTTTATATATTGTGGTTCATTTTTAAATTTAGTAAATAATGTAATTAAAGATATATTGCAAAAATTGCAAAATAGAGCTGTGCGAAGTATTTTAAATGTAAATACATTAACTAGTATAAGAAATATGTTGAATGAATTAAAATTGGATGAATGCAAAGGAAATCTTAAAAATGTGCATGTTAGTATATATTTTTAAGGCAGATAAGAATTTATTAACAAGACATTTCAATTAGTATTTAATAAGGGGATATAGTATACGTAGATACAATACTAGGGGTAAGAATAATTTAATAGTTTAATGTATGTCCATATGTAGGTGAAGTATCTTGTTCAGAGGTTTTGTTGTACAATGGACTGTCAGAAGATCTCAGAAATATAAAAAAAAATTGATATATAGATTCTTGGCAGCCTTAAAACAGCACCTCTGTATACGTAAGTGCTAATATGTATGTAATTAATTTTATTTTGTAATTTTAATTTTTGTTTGTAATTAGCTTCTTAAGCTATTTTATTGAAATAAATAAATATATCTATAACTCATATTACAATAGTAACAGATGTGTCATTTATGGCAACTATTGAAAATCGCATATATATGTATCTATGTACATAATGTTCCAATTTGGTTAAGCTCCAACTTTTTTTTCCCCAAGGGCTATATTTTAACAAAACCAAAACATTGCTTTAACTCAAAAGCAGCATTTCTCGGAGTTTGAGGAAACTAAAAATTTGCACGAAAGAAAATGGTGAACACTTTCTTATTGTTAAAGTAATCTTCATGAGTTAAACTAATATATGAAATTTACTGCAATCGACTCAGTAAAGTATCAAATATTTCAAATAAGTTATAGAAAAATCAAAATATTTAGTTACTATTCGTCCATCCGTTACGTACATATATTTTGTTATTTTTAACAATTACTCTATACTCTATCCAGCTTAAGAAGCGCCTCAATGTCGCGCAACTAAAACAATACTTCATCCGATTAGGATAAAGTAAAAAAGAGGGTTGAGGCTGTCCGAGATTAATCACTTCGGTTGGTTATCATTAATATATTTATTCCATAAAGCCGAGATGGTGACGAAGCTCATTAATTCAAACCCAGGTAGTCTGAGCATATTGATTCTAAATCGATCAAGTCTAGGATGTTTATTTAGTTTCTTTAGTTTACTAGTCCTGTTATACATAAACGATATCAAATCTTGCTTTCCCAACTCCTCCTTTCTTTTATTTGCTGATGATACCAAAATCTTCTGCTTTAAATATACATATCTTCTGTTGCCGTAAGCATAGAATTTAAGAGTATATGCAGTTTTAGTTTTGAGAATGTACATATTTATTCTAACTGCGTTTGCTAAAAAAGGATGAAAGCTCGTCCTGTAAGTGTACATGCTATTTGTGCATTTGGTCCCACTCAATATTTTGTTCTTTTTTAACATACAATTAATTAGAACAAATAGTTACTCAAACTTAGACTTCATACTGTCCAGTTAATAAACAGATACAATTTACATATTAGTGGTTTCGGTTAAAGTTTCAATGCCCCGTTTTATAATTTCAATTCATAAATCTCATTGAGTAGAACAGATGGTCAAAGTATGTTGGATAATTTGACGGGATGATAGTCGTGATTATGGGCGGATAAACGTCAGTTTCAACCCTTTCAACTGTGACCGTTTTAAAGATACGGTTTAACCGGATGTAATATATATATATATATATATATACGTAGGTTGGATCTTTTCAGTTCAATTAATTGTCTATGAATTATGTTGTTAAAAAAAAAAAGTCTATCGGTTTTATAGCATCTAGTGTGTTCAGATTCACTTTCTCGTTAGTGCGTATGTATGTTGCACAGGTGTGTGGGTTTTTCGATGCATTTATTATTTGAAGTGCATCGCGATTGCCGTTGCACCTTGCACATGTTCCCACAAGGTGTATTTGATCTCGACTCATTCAAGAATCTTCAACCCCTTTTTTTTTTTTATTTGTGAACGTGTGTGAAAAGATTCACGGGAATGTTTTCTTCGATGTAATAAAAGTGATTTGAATATCGCACGAAACTAAATCTATTAGTTCAATAACTCATTTAGTAATAATTGATCCTTTCTGCAATCGTTTATGGTATTTAGTATCGTTTCGCTTTCCTTAATATTTTTCAACTGTTGCTCGAATGCTCTAGTGATCTACATAATACTTTCAAAATCGATAACTTTTTATTACATTAAATTACTTTCTTCGTATTAAATTGCGTTTTATTGTTATCAATCTTGTTTAATCTTCTGTTAAGCTTTCTATTTGCCTTTATTTTTCAATTTTTAGTTAATAGGACATATATTAGTATTATCATATTTTGAAAATAATACTGAATGTGTCCACAAATTGATTCAAATCGTGCGGTATTTATTTTTTATACATAGAATTGCTTGTTGACAAATCAACGTGTGATTATATATACAAACATTTTGGGTCACTTATTACTGGAAAAAAAGTAATACCTACAAAATATGACTGGTTGTAAAGAAGAAGAAATAAAACGCTCTTGGAAGAATGAACATTGTTTTTAAATCCAACAATCGGCTATGCTTAAAAAATAAGGCATACGACCAATGAGTACTGCCAGTTATGACGTATGAATTCAAGAATGTTACGCAAGATCCAGTACACCCAGAGAAGCATGGAAATATATATGCTCGGTATAACGAGAAGAGATTGTAAGAGGAATACATGGGTAAGAAGCATGACCAAGGTGGTAGATATAGCGGAACGTGCGAAAAAGTTGAAGTGGAAACATAGCGAGAAGAATGGATGGCAGATGGACGCGAGAAATACTGGAACGGTATCCGAGAGGATGTGAAAGAAAGCAAGGTAGATTTAGTGGACGATGGGCTAATGAATTGAGAAGAATGTGTCGAGTTAACTGAATGCAGATTGCTCAAGACAGACAGGTATGCAAGAAGATTGCAAAGACCTTCATCCAACCGTGAATGGTGAACGGCTGAAAATTATGCTAAATTCAAGAATGTTACGTAAGATCCAGTGAACACGGAGAAGCATGGAATGGTTTATGTTTGATATAACAAGAAGAGATCAATGGTGGAATACATGGATATGAAGCATGACCGAGGTGGCAGATATAGCGGAACGTGCGAAAAAGTTGAAGTGGACACGTAGCGAGAAGAATGGATGGCAGATGGACGCGAGAAATACTGGAATGGTATCCGAGAGGATGTGAAAGAAAGCAAGGTAGATCTAGTGGACGATGGGCTGATGATTTGAGATGAATGTGTCAACTGGATGCAGATTGATCAAGACAGACATTAATGGAAGAGGATTGGAGAAGCCTTCATCCAGCATTGGATGGTGAATAAAATGTAGCTTATTACAATTTAAATTATTCCATTATTAAATCTGAAAATAGCCCAGTGTGTATATTTACGACGCTAAAACACTATACATAGATTCACATTCGACGTGTTTTTATAACATTTACAAAACCCGTTCCAATATTTATAACATTTTATTACGTACGTCTTCAATTTTTTTTTTTTTTGTGTAAATGTCTAATAAAAAAGGAACAAAACTAAGATTTCCTGTCTTGTTACGGGGCATGGACGAATCTCTCCCACGATTAAAAAAATTGACCGTAGCATGGGGGAACATCTGTTGTACACGAGATCGAGGGGGAACCGTTTTGTTATATGGACCACTTCCTTCTGGCACAGGTAGTCACTCACCTGAACAATTGAGGTGAATAACAAAACAAAAAAACCAAAAAAAAATCATCTTCAAGGGCACCTAAAGTGAAAGACGCCGAGAGGAAGCTCACATTTCTGTCGAAAGGTTATCGGAATTCCCGTCTCGACGTTTCCAAAAACAAAAAAATAAAATACCACTCACACTATTAATAAATAAATAATAAATTGACGATTTATCGCATATGCATTTTATAATATGGCGAACGTTCGACGATTGTTCGTTTGAACTTTACAATTGAATTTATAGTCGTGCACTCGAGACGGTGCAATGTTGGTTAATGAAGAACATGAACATGAATGAGAAATTGATTATTATTATCGTTTAAAATGTATGATTTGTTGAGTATGCATCGCGAAAACACACGAGCGTACTAGAATTTATATGCAAGCTTTTAATTTATAGCTAAAATAACATTTATGTGTGTGTGTGTGTTAGAGGCAAAGTGTGAAGCTGATGCGTTGTGGGTAAAGTATGAAATATGCTTTGATGATACTGAAGAACAGTGTTTCACAAACTTTAGTTTTACAAACGTACTATTTTGCCTGATCATTGCAAAAATTGTATTAAAATGAAAATCCAACATTTCGCTATGCTTAAAAAATAAGGCATACGATCAATGCGTACTGCCAGTTATGACGTATGATCCGGTACACACAGATAAGCATGGAAAGGTGTATGCTTGGTATAACGAGAAGAGATTGTAAGAGGAATACATGGGTAAAAAGCATGATCAATAGCGAGCAGATGGATGCAAGAAATACTGGAATGGTATCCGAGAGGATGTGAAAGAAAGCAAGGTAGACCGAGTGGAAGAATGTGTGGAGTCAATTGGATGCAGATTTCTCAAGACAGACAGGAATGGAAGAGGATTGGAGAGGCCTTTATCCAGCAGTGGATGGTGTACGGCTGAAAATGATGATTAAAATGCCTAGGAATTTTATACAACGTGGAGATTTCACACTTTGCCTGTAACATACACGTGGAATACCTTTTTAGTCATTTGATACTTTTTACGGCAATCTTTGAGATTTCATATCTAATATTAGAAAACCCTTTTTTTCTTTGTGTTTTAGTATAAAAGAATGTATCAAGAAAATGTTAACAGGTATATTGAGCTTTTTGTGGTTATAAAATATGAATTTGACGACAAATACATAATAAATAGCTATTACTTTTAGATACATTTTTTTACAGTGTATTAAAAATTATAATATTCATAGATGGCACTATTTAATATTTCAACAATAGCTCACAAATATTTTATTTTAAAGTTTACTTTTAGATAGTCAAAAAAAAACCGATGAATGGCTTCACATCTCCCGAAAAATGAAATCGATCGGATTTCCTGTTTTTTTTTTATTCACACGCATAAAAAATCTCAAAAGCTCAATATTACCTTTACGATGTTTTGTATCGTATATTTATTTTTTACCGCTTAAAAAAATCACACTTGGAATTATTTCGCGCAAAAAAATTACGCCGAATTTGAAACGCTTTGTGGAAATTGCGATTGAAAGCGCATCCGTCGGAAATGGCTCCCGTTGTTTCGATTTCGCATTTTTTTGCTATAACATAAAATAGGTAATCTATCGTAGGAGTGTTTGAAGATTTTCCTATTGTTGAACTTTTGAAAAGGCTTTCGATTTATTGCGCACGTGTTATCAAAACCTCACCGTGCATAATTCAATATCAAATTCAACACGCTTTGAAAAGCCTTTAATCGCTCTAACTTTGCACGTGTTTTGAATTATATACTGTACTATGATTCGATAGGTATGATACTATTGACCGTTGAGAAGATTATTCAAACATTAATATTTACTTAACGTAAATGGATGAATATTAGTGGAATATTTCAAATAACCCTTTCAAGTTTTGTATAGTTGCCGATCGGTTATCTATACAGAAAAGAGCGTTATTTTCAGACTGTAATTTTATTGTTTTATTACGGCTTTCGAGTACAAAAGGCTTTAACCGTTTACAAGACGGGGTTTTTGCATGCACAAACGAAAAGTCCGACTAAAAATCTAATATAAATAAATAATATAGACATCGCCGGTATGCTTTATGATACAAGTGATTTACGACTTTCGGACTTTACAACTCTCCTCTCGGACGTGTTTATTGTAAAACATTTCTACATTGTATGTTTCTTTGCAAGTTGAAACGGCCACTTTTATTGCAGCCAAAGCTTCTACGAAGTTTCAGACCGGCGACTTTTCTCATTTCGTCTTACAAAAGAAAGTGAATTGCTCCCCTTTTCGCCTTTTATACCCCATTGAAGAAATTTTTCCATTGGCGCATATCAGATAAGCCTTTTTAAAATGAGATAAATACCTTAAGAAGTTACTTTGTCGGGTGAGATGAATCAAACATACTTTAACTAATATTTTATCTTCTTCTGAAGATGGCGTACCTATGTATGTACTTGATATACATAAGTAAAGTTTTGCCTCTTCACTATTAAACAAAAAACATTATACCGTCTAATGGGGGTATTACACGGGGTTAGTTTATTCGCTACAATCTCGCTGGTTTGTTGGCCGCTAGTAAATAGCCGCGTGTAATAGGCGAAGTTAGTAAACTAGTTCGAATGTTTGAACTTTACTAGCAGTAGCTGGCTCGTGTGACGTCACTTAATTGACAGTTTGAGGTTAAACGTTTCATTTTCAGATCTTAACACATACAGTACACTTCAATGGACATGATAAACTTACGATATTGATAATTCAGCGCCGCTAGGTCTACGTGCCGGTTAGTAAACTAGCGAGATAGTAGCGAGTAAACTATCCCTGTGTAATACCCTCTTAAGTAACAAGGTAAAGATACCATCCAGTGGTTTCTCATTCCCATCTGGAAAAGTAGGAACTGACAATGATTTGGTAGTGCCAATTTTGTGGATCCCAACTGAGTAAGATAGATTGACAAATTTCAACAAGAAACGGCCGATCTAAATTTAATAATATCCAGATCTTGCCAATTTTTAGCTTTAAAAACCGCTAAGAAAATCATTCGACATAATTTATATTAGAATAAAATCGCAAAACGTCACTCAAGATACTACATTTAAACCAATGAGCTGTCGCTTGCCTGAAAAATGTGATCAATATTTAAATTTGACCTCGAAAACAAGTGCTTACGATAAGAGTATCATTCAAATGGGCTCACTTTAAGATGAAAGGATACTTTTCCATTGTTCTGCACGTCAATAGAAGTACACCATTTTCACAGTAAAAGGATTCGCCTTGAATGCACTTGGAAAAAGGATGCGGCAAAAGGAAAGTAGGTATGCAAATTTTATCTATAATTGTATGGGTTGAGTCTTGGGTCGTCTAGCAACAATAAAATACTTGTCAGCGAAATGCACTTTCAAGGTTTCGCTTTGAAAAGGATATTTGCAAATATTTACGACATGCAATTGGCAAAATATGTACGTCGACCGGTCCGTGCCGATTTTGCATATTCAAATGTAAAATTGCAAAAAAAAAAAAAAAAAACGTACCGAAATATCCACCGTGCAGACTTTAAACGCGTTATTATTATTTGTAATACAGTATGTATGTATTTGTATTGAAAAACGTTATTCGAATACACTTTTCAAGGTCACACATGTCACAGTTATTACTCTTATCGTGTTTGTTTTCAATGCAAGCGAACGTGAATAAATACGATTAGGTACATACGTATGTATGTACGTACGTAGATTTGATTTGTGTTGTGGTAATGCTTTGAGCCAATTAGTCGATTGCGTTCTATTGTTTAAACCAGCGGTCGGGAACCGGCGGCTCCGGAGCCGCATGCGGCTCTTTGTATGAAAACCTGCGGCCCTCGCAAGGCACTCCAATACTTTTTCGTTTCTGTCTGTCTTGAGCAATCTGCAGTATCCCCTTGACTCCACACATTCTTCTCAATTCGTCAGCCCATCTTCCACTCGGTCTACATTGCTTTCTTTCACAGCCTCTCGGATACCATTCCAGTATTTCTCGCGTCCATATGCCATCCATTCTTCTCGCTATTGGTCATGCTTTTTACCCATGTATTCCTTTTACAATCTCTTCTCGTTATACCAAGCATTCCATGCTTCTCTGTGTGTACTGGAACTTACGTAGCATTTTTGAATTTAGCATCCACGTTTCACATCCATACGTCATAACTGGCAGTACGCATCGGTCGTATGCCTTCTTTTTTAAGCATAGCCGGATGTTGGATTTAAAAACTATGTTCATTCTTTCAAAAGCGCTCCATCTCAGTTTAATTCTTCATAATCTGATAATAATATGTTGCGGCTCTCAAACTTAATCAATTTTCAAAGGTTTTCCCTGATTTGACTCTTAGCTCGAAAAAGGTTCCCGACCACTGGACTTTAAACCGTTCATATGTACTTTGAGGTTCGAGGGAAACGTCGTAAAAGTTTCGTGTTTGGTTTATTTTTGGTCTAATTTATTCCGACAATGCAATGAGTTGAACTTGGGGAATATAGCGTGAAAGTCTGTGACGAGAATTTCACTAGATTTCTCCCGTTTGTTCATCGAGATGGCGTTGCATAACCGGATGGCGCATCGCAAAGTGGAACAAGAGACAGGCATTGTCATTCGGCGGCTCGCATAATAATAATATCAAACTTTAACCAACACTGTCAAGTGTCAACCATTACGAATTCGCTGAAACCTAGAGCGTTCCGGTGATTGGATTGACAAAAAGGCGAAAGTATGCGATCAAATGTTCCAACCGTCGATTTGGCGAACGTTTGACCTTGAACGGTGTGATTTTGTTGCGTTGACACATCCTGCACTTTACCGCTCCACTTTTGAAAAATTGATATTATCAGTAAAAATTCATTCAAAACATTCGATTCAATGAACGGTATTTTCAAATTTAAAAAGTGCACCGTTTTAAAATTTATTCAGTTCAATCAAAAAGATGAAATAATTTATTTATTTTATATAATAATAGCTAATTAGCTAATTTAACTTACATCTATTACATATTTATAACAACAACATAAATCAATTACACATTATACACTATACTTATACATAACTACTATCTCTCACAGAGGTGTCTCCTCACACTTTTCAAGAATACATCTATGGTCTTAGAAGACTTGACGTACTCTGGGAGGGCATTATACATTAATACACCTCTGTAAAAAACAGCACCAGTTGTCTTTGTTTTCCTTACTCTACCTACAACTAATTGGTTCTTATTTCCAGTACAATAACTATGGATATCACTATTTCTAATGATATAATTCTTAAAATAATTTGGCAATAACTTATGATCTAACCAGCCTTAGTCTTTTAGCCTACCAACATTCAAAATACCTCTCATAGCTCTATTTTGGAACCTTTGCATTTTATCTAAATCTTGGCCATTGAACATATTAAGTACAATGGCACAATAAACCAGGTGTGGCAAGACAATTGTATTATAGACTAAAACCTCACTTTTTCTACTTAAAATATTTCTTAACCTACATAAAACACCAACTTTTCTAGCCATTTTTTTAATTATATATTCAGCATGTACATATGTACCTTAAAGTTCAGTTTAGAGTCTACATACATGTATGAATTCCCAAATATTTTAAATTATCAACTATTTCAATAATTGTATCATTAATCCTAACTTCATTCAACACATTTTTACTATCCAACCACATCATTTTTGTTTTATCCACATTTAGTTTTAATTTATTTTCACACAACTAATCATTTATATAATTTCGATTAATATAATAATATCGATTAAACACTATGTACATAGAAAGGGCTACTAAATATGCATAAATGGTTGGCATACCTAAATCATCATCATTTCAGGCCTTTTGAATCCTGCTCCATTCCTGTCTGTCTTGAGCAATCTGCTTGACCACACATTTTTCTCAATTCATCAGCTCATCGTCCACTCGGTCTACCTTGCTCTCTTTCACATCCTCTTCCAGTATTTCTCGCATCCATCTGCCATCCATTCTTCTCGCTGTGTGTCCACTTTAACCTTTTCACACGTTTCGCTATATCTGCCACTTTGGTCATGCTTCTTATCCACGTATTTCTCTTACAATCTCTTCTCGTTATACCGAGCATATATATTTCCATGCTTCTCTGGGTGTACTGGATCTTGCGTAACATTCTTGGATCGTCATCGTCCACGTGTCACATCCATACATCACAACTGGCAACTAAAAGGTTGATTACACCCGTCCAATAAAGTGGATAATGTGCGTTGATCGCCAACAGTACATATGTATATCGTAATGGTGAAGTAACATATACAAGTAGACGCAACACCATGTCTGTGGACTACTTTCTTCCTTACATGTGTTACGTGCAACTGCCATAGAACCCACGAGAAAGGCAGCTGTCGCCAACATGGAGAAAGTACTACGAAGATTCACTGGTTCACACACACAGAACACTTTTTATTTTGTAAAAATGTCCAATATAATAACAACAACAACAACAACGCTTTCGTCTTCCGCGCACTGTCTTCTTTCACGGACAAAAATCGAACTGTGGTTCATTCTTAAATTTAGTAAATAGGGTTACCTAATTAAAGATAGGTTGCAAAAATTGCAAAATAGAGCTATGCGGATATCTATTCAGAAGAATAAATAAAACGAAGAATGAAACTAAAATGGAGTGCTTTTGAAAAAATGAACACTGTTTTTAAATCCAACATTCCGCTACGCTTAAAAAATAAGGCATACGACCAATGCCTACTGCCAGTTATGACGTATGAAAGTGAAACGTGGATACTAAATTCAAGAATGTTACGCAAGATTCAGTACACACAGAGAAGCATGGAAAGATGTATTTTTGAAAGACATAATTTTCAGCCGTTCACCATCAACTGCTGAATGAAGACCTCTCCAATCCTCTTCCATTCCTGTCTGTCTTGAGCAATCTGCATCCAGTTGACTCCACACATTCTTCTCAATTCATCAGCCCATCCTCCACTCGGTCTACCTTGCTTTCTTCCACATCCTCTCGGATACCATTCCAGTATTTCTCGCGTCCATCTGCCATGTGTCCACTTCAACTTTTTCACTCGTTCTGTTATATCTGCCACTCTGGTCATGCTTCTCATCTTTCCGTGCTTCTCTGTGTGCACTGGATCTTACGTAGCATTCTTGAATTTAGCGTCCAAGTTTCACATCCATACGTCATAACTGGCAGTATACATTGGTGGTATGCCTTATTTTTTAAGCATAGCAGAATTTTGGATTTAAAAACTATGTCCATTCTTCCAAAAGCACTCCATCCTAGTTTTATTTCTTCTTCGTTAACTATGTACATCCGGTCATATTCACCAATTGTAAATAACTATCTCTACAATATGATTATCTACTGTTTGTTTTTATTATAAGATGTAAATTGAGCTTGACTAAGACTTCTAAAGAACCGTGAGGATAAAAAGGATAAGGCTAACCAATTCAATTCAATTATAATTAGCATCACCTGGATGGATATGACGTATTAAATTTCAAACGGTAACAAGGCAGGGTAAATAAATATAGGTAGTATAATCATCGTTCAAATTTTGTACGAAATCGATCTGTTTAATTTCGAACGGTGCACTCGCAATGCATCGTTTGCGGAAATGCACTCAAAAGACGGCTCAAATCTGTAAAAAAAAAAAAAAAAAAAGATATGTACAAAAGCAGCCAATTTGTCGGTTCGTTTCGCATTCGTTCGACCATTGTAATTTGTTCGAAATGAATTTCATTTTAGCGGTGAGATGTTGTTGAGATTGCGCACGTGAAGAGTTTTTAATTTTACCGGTGCTGTTACGAATCGAACTGCTCTTGTTATCTTCGAATTTTTTCAAGAAATACAAAATAATCCGTACATTGAAAATACGTACGAATTAAACGTAATCAGCGGTCGTAATATTTATACATAACTGTTGCGAAAAAAAATCGATGATTGTACTTGAGAGCGATTAACTCGTCGAAATTGATTTTTAATGTATGAAACGGAATATTATGTGTATACTTATTGATTGTTTTTTTTTTTTTGAGAACGATCTCAATGTAATTTGTAATGAAGACTTTAACTATATACTAAGGCTCGTTTAAATTTGAGCTGACATTTAATTTTTGTGCTTTATCAGTATGTAATTTAATGTAATGCGATACAGTTATGTATATTATAACTACATATGTATGTAAAACGAGCAATAAAATATTCTTAACGGTTATCATATCTTAAAACTTTTCATTAATTGTCATCATCATCATCATTTTCAGCCGTTCACCATGCACTGCTGGATGAAGGCCTCTCCAATCCTCTTCCAATCCTGTCTGTCTTGAGCAATCTGCATCCACTTGACTCCACACATTCTTCTCAATTCATCCTACCATCGATGACTCGGTCTATCTTGCTTTCTTTCACATCCTCTCGGATACCATTCCATTATTCTCGCTATGTGTCCATTGCCATTGCCACTTCGACTATTTCACACGTTCCGCTATATCTGTCACTTCTTACCCATGTATTCCGCTTACTATCTCTTCTTGTTACGTCTTTCCATGCATCTCTGTGTGCACTGGATCTTATAGGGCATTCTTGAATTTAGCATCCACGTTTCACATCCATACGTCATAACCGGCAGTACACATTGGTCGTATGCTTTCTTTTTAAGCATAGCGGAATGTTGGATTAAAAAACTATGTTCATTCTTCCAAAAGCACTCCATCCTAGTTTTATTTCTTGTAAACTGTTATTCTTTTCCTTGTTTTTCTTATTCTAGATTTATAAATTTGATATATCTTTTTCTAATAATGTAAATACAAGTTTGTAATACATGTTTGTCTTTCAAAGTAGTATTCATCATTTTATTATTTCAAGGATTTACGACAATTATTTTTATAAAATAGAAAAATTATCATTTAATTACAGTAAAAATGACTACAATGTATAATAATCTTACGATTTTTACAATTAAAAGAAAATCAAAACATTCAAACGGTCAGAATGTTAGTAATACAAGATGGCGTTAGTAGCATCGCAAACAAATAAATGATTATACGTAATAATTAACGAGGTCATTAATTCAGAAGAGGCGAATTATCATTAGCGTGCACCGTAATCATCATCATCAACATATTGTACATAATACATATTACTTACTATATGGAATATAATATTATTTATCTCGAAAACAGCAAATCGTGACGACTCGCGTTGTTTTTACGCGTTTTAATTGTTGCGGGTCCGACGAGTTGTGCGAAAAACCGTAACGTTATAATAAACGTCTGAAATTTGAATTAATCTTCGACGATACGGTGGTTTCCCACCACGGCTGAAAATTATATTATGAAGAATAATATCTAACCGAGTTGCATCACAAGTGTATACTATGTACATATAATGTTTAATTGCACGCGAACGTTACTGCTAACGAGAAGCGATTTGAACCTGATGTTTCTGGTTTGAATCGGTTCAGGTTAGTTTCATGAATGAAAACATCTATCGATATTCCAATGTATCGATATTCCAATGTATAGATAAATTGCATTTGTCTAAATTGTTATTTTGGGAAAGTGCATGTTCAATGAATAAAAATCTACAAAAAGAAACTTAGTAAAGAGTCTTACTTGATATGAAGCGTTACTAAGCATGCGGCTCTTTATATGGAAATCTTCAGGAAAAATAAATTTTCGGAAATGGTTTCGGAAACATAAATTTCACAAAATCAAGATGAATCTCTCCTAAATTTTTCCTTTCCTACTTTTCATATAATCTTCATCCTCTTAAGAGGCTTCAAAGTCGTTTTCAAGATGATTAAATAAAAATTATTGCAATAAAATGTCTAGCACATGAAGATACATATTTTCATAAAACTCTCCAGTCCACAAATGAGTAGCATTTATTTTAATTTTTAATATATGTACATACATACATATGTATGTACATATATGCCTTTCAAACTTGCCAATTTTGCAACTATTTTCTTGATTTGGCTCTTAGCTAAAAAAAAATCTACATACACAGATGGTCCAATGGTTTTACGTTGCCTTCCGAAGAGGGAAAGAATGGAAAAAAAAAAATAATTGATAGGTAGGAAAAATATTAAGTCTGTCTTGAGCAATCTGCATCCACACGATTCCGCACATTCTTCTCAATTCATCAGCCCATCATCCTCTCGGATACCATTCCAGTAATGCTCGCGTCAATCTGCCATCCATTTTCCACATCTTTCCTTGCTTCTCTGTGTGCACTGGATCTTACATAACATTCCCGAATTCCATCATAACCGGCAGTACGCATTGGTCGTATGCCTTATTTTTTACGCACAGCGGAATGTTGGATTTTAAAACTATGTTAATTCTTCCAAAAGCGCTTTACCCGAGTTTCATTGTTTCTTCTTTACATCCAGTCATATTCACCAATTGTCCTAGGTATAAATAACTATCAACTATCTCTACAATATGATTATCTGCTGTGACTACGTTTTACGTGCAAAATTCATTAAACATAATTTGATTTTATCATCCAGTAATCCAGGGATTCTCAAACTCGTGCCCGCGGGCACCATGGCGCCTGCTGACCGATTTGTGTGCGCCCGCCACTATTCGACCACGACAGAATTTTTTAAACTTGGACTTGTAGGGAAAAGACAAACATGTAGCTAAAATGAGAGGCCCTGTAAACTCATTTAAAGCCAAACTATTTTGTGGATATCACATCTGCAGATGAAGTCTCTCGTGCATTTCCCAAATATGAAAAAAATGGCAGGTAACAGCGAATTCAACGTGTCATTATTTGTTAAGCAAGTGCTTCAAGAAGAGTTTGAAAAGAGATTTCAACAGTTTACTATCATCGAGCCAATGGTCTCCTTTTTTATCAATCCTTTTACTTGCCAAATAAATATAATGGAAACATTGCAGAGTTTGTTCAAGTGAAGGACCTTCAGAATGATATTATGCTAAAATCCTTAATATCAGATAAGGACTTCTGGAATACAGTGGACAGAAAAAAGTTTTCATTCTTAAAAAAAACGGTATTATTTTTTTGTGTATTATTTATTATCTACATATGTATGTATGTTCAACTATAAATTTGCTTTGAAAAAATACATAGGTGGTGCCCGCCGCCCTACCAATATTTTAAAATGTGCTCTATGGTACAAAAAGGTTATGAACCCCTGCACTAATCGATAGAGCGTAGGATTTGCGAACTGGGGCTTAAGAGCGATATTACACTAAGCCACTCCACCAACACCCGATTTTTTTTGAACCTCGACTACCAGATAGATATACAGGTTTAGATGGTACGTATTAGATTGTGCGATTTTCTGGTGTCTAAAAATTTCTTGGAAGTCAATGTTCGACGAAAAAAACCTTCACAAAAAACCCTTTTCTGACCTTTTTTTGCATCGTCGTACTCAATTGTCAACGCAACGCAACGTCAACGCAATTATTTCGAAAACAATGAAATTCAGAAAGAAATACGAGAGGTTGATTTTTTTTTTATATATTGTCTACGTCTACATAGACCTCTGGTGTTGGTTTTTTTTTATAGACGTCTTCCTAGACCTATTTTTTTTTGTATGAAGATTATGAGATGAGCAGGTAGCTTGGTGAGTGAAAAGTGGTGCAATGTAATAAGATGCTCGCCACCGAAAAAAAAAATCTGGTGCTGGTGTTGTTGCCCAATGTAATATCGCTCTAACCTAACTTATCTAAATAAAATGTAACCTTTGAATCTAACCTTACTGTCTAAATCGAATCAAAACCTAACCTAATTATACTTTCTGTTCTATTATTTTATTTTGTATATTAAGCAAAAAACAAATTCAATTTTAAAGCTTGGCAACAGTGGCAACATTTTAACTATAGACATATTTTTTGAACTAATAGCTAGACGCTTCGTACCAGTAGAGACCCTCACTAACCCGAACGGAAATCTGGTGCTGGTGTTGTTGCTCAGTGTAATATCGCTCTAAGGGTACGAAATCTGAGACACTAGAACGGTTTTCAACCGTTTTTATCAGTCGATCTAGATTAGCCAATACCAAACATTGCCAAGAACAGCAAAAAAGCAACAGTCGAAAATTCTGTGTCTGGATTTCAACCGGGAACTTCGTTTATGAGTAACGCTCTAACGTTTGAACTATCGACTGTGACAACTGATAAACGAGTGAAATTTCCACCTAGAAAAACATCACACTTGAATGTTCAACTTCGAATGGACCCACAGAAGCCGAAATCTTTAGAATTTTTTCAATAGAACTATTACGAGCAACACTCCCATACAGTATTGCAACACTTTTCACGTTTCGGATAACAGATAAGTGGTGTGATAGAGCAGTGCTTTGTGGGCTTCCCGGTTCGCTGGGCGAAGACGGCACGTGTAGGGCACTTTCTTTGGGCCACTTTTCCCCACCAAGGTTCGAGACTCACACACAACCTTTGATTTGTGTGACCACTGGCCCACTTCCTCATATAATGGCGGCCCAACACCAGTCGAAAATTTCTAAAAAATTACGAAAGCGATACCCACGACGCGTAACACCGTAACGTCAACCTTGACAGAGCAACGCCAGCTTCCCATTTCTAGTAACGAAACACGTCTCGTGATTCTTGATTGATGATGGACACGTGCCAACGAAAGCTAAAGGTTACCACACACACACACACACACACAACTGTATCCTCAAATTATATGGGGGGGTTCACTATATGAATGGATCAATCGGATCGATGAATCAGCCGATAAAATTGATAATGAGATTTTTTTTTAATATCAAGCAACATAAAGCTCATAAAGTACAATCATCATCATCATCATTTTCAGCCGTTCACCATCCACTGCTGGATGAAGGCCTCTCCAATCCTCTTCCATTCTTGTCTGTCTTGAGCAATCTGCATCCACTTGACTCCACACATTCTTCTCAATTCATCAGCCCATCTTCCACTCGGTCTACCTTGCTTTCTTTCACATCCTCTCGGATACCATTCCAGTACTTCTCGCGTACATCTGCCATCCATTATTCTTGCTATGTGTCCAGCCCATTGCCACTTCAACTTTTTCACCCGTACTGCTATGTATATCTGCCACTTTGGTCATATTTCTTACCCATGTACATATTTATTTTGCGATCTCTTCTTGTTATGCCAAGCATACATCTTTCCATGCTTCTCTGTTTCCATGCTGATCTTTCGTAGCATTCTTGAATTTAGCGTCCAAGTTTCACATCCATACGTCATAACTGGCAGTACGCATTGGTCGTATGCCTTCTTTTTTAAGCATAGCGGAATGTTGGATTTAAAAACTATTCTTCCAAAAGTACTCCATCCTAGTTTCATTCTTCGTTTTATTTCTTCTTCTTTACATCCAGTCATATTCACCAACTGCCCTAGGTATAAATAACTATCAACTATCTCTACAATATGATTATCTACTGTGACTACGCTTTTAGCAAAGTACAATATAAAGTAAAATTAATTCCACATAATACAATACAGCCAAAATAGTACAGTAAAGGAAATCATAGCAAGAAAGGAACTTAAGGAGTTAGGGCTGGAAAGGAACTCGAGTAAAGAAAATCTGAAGGTGGGCAAGGAATAGCGAAATGGATCAATATATGTATGCAGGAATTTCGTTGAATGACGAGCAAGATCTATGAATGAAGGAGTTTTGCTAGTAATTAGTAATTGCTAGTAATTCAAAAGAAGCAATGGAGGATTTCTAACAGCTCTAGGGGAACAATGGAGAAGGGTCCCACTTAGCAAGTGAGGGCTATCTGAGGGAAATTAACACAATTAAGCAATGAAAGTATGAAAGTAGATTTAAACTATGGATGAATTTTTTCACGTAAAACGTAGTCACAGTAAATAATCATATTGAAATCATATTTATACCTTGTACAATTGGTGAATATGACTGTATGTATGTAAAGAAGAAAGAATGAAACTACATAGGATGCAGCGATTATTGAATTACAATGAATTACAATCATTAGAGAGTATCTCACTATTGTTACTTCACTAAGATAAAAGTGAAACAGATACGTTTGACATCAAATATGCATGAAAAAAAATCAAGTATATAATTCGATATTGAAAATCATAGTTGCTATAGTTTGCACAATTCACAATTATTCACAATTGCACAATTCCAATATGTAAAAAATACAAATTTTTGTTTGTTCTGCAATTTTTGATTCAGTTCCGATAAAATTTACTATTTATAAATGTACGATAATGCTTTTGCACGAAACAAATAAATGGTTAATTTTTAAAGCTATATCTAGTTTAAAGCAGCTTAATATTGAAAAGGGCATGACAAGAATCATGAAAATGTGTATTTTTCTAATCATAATAGTTATAATATAATGTTCATTTTAAAATACAACACTAAAATTGCCATTTTCCATTCATCAAAGAAAATACAACATTAAGACAGAATCTATTGATATAATTTTTTCATAATTCAATAGGTTAAGTTTGGTTTTGAGTCATATTATAAAGTGTTAACTAATAACAAATACGTTGACAAGATAATTTATACGTATGTTAATTCGAGCGTTGAAATACAACTAAGCACACCCTCTCACTATAATTAGTTTTAGCTCAAAGGCATAAATAATGATAAAATACAAATTGCGTTTCCAAATTCAACTAAAAAATAATTCTAATTTATTATAGCGCAGATAAAAACGACCACGTTTAACAAATTTCATTAATTCAAATTTGATTAATAACATTCGCGATTTTTCATCTGCTTATTTTTTACATCGCAATAATAACTACATACATCTGTTTCAGTTTGTGACATACGAATAGAACCAATTCGTATTATTATTCCATTTTGTTGTCGCGCAAAAAAAAAACTGAACTTTTCAAACGAGGGAAGTCAACATCCTCTAAATTCGAACAGACGCCGTTTAAAGCCAAAGCAGGTTTAATAAAATACATATAATAACATCGAGATAAAAATCGCATACATTAATAATACCTGCTATACAAATATATACATACTTAGATTAAGTTTTGAATAGCACTTTGTATAATCCAGAAAAGGAATTGTTGAACTTGAGCCCGTACTTTCTGGGACAAAAGTTAACAAACAAACTCAAAGTGCAAAGTATCAAATTCGAATATTCCGCTGAGTGTTGATTATACGTTTCGTACTTCTATTTAAAGCCAGGCGATAGCTCAGTGGTTATTGCGTTGGTCTCTTGAGCGAAGATCCGAGGCTCGATTCCCACACGTCGAATGATTTTCTCGACGGTTTTTGTCCTTAAACATCGTCATTGGCAAGATATGATTATTACTAGACGGCGGAAAGATGGATGCTTTTAATAAAATGCGACTTGCGACCTATGGACCCTAAACGCCTCATCGTATTCCGTTACCCGCTTGAACTCACGTTCATACTCTACCATTAATATATTCTCCACCATTTACAGAACAATTATTTATTTTATATACATATTTTAACTTGTAGTATATAACATAAATACATATAATTACTCAATAATATTATTTTTACATACCCAAAAATAATGTTTTATGTTATATACTTTTATACGTTTTAGTGTTTTAGTATCTCCAATCGGCGATAAAATACTCTCAATACATTTTTTAATGCACTCTATTTTTTCCTAATATTTCTACCAATTAGGAAATATGGCAAATTTGTCCATAAACAATTTTATTCTACATGTTAACTTGAACATTACATATATTATATATTAAGCTAAATATGTCATATATTTTATACATATGTAAATATCCGTACATCATACATATAAAATTGAATAAATATTCTTTATCTGGAAACGAAAGTTCATGCGGGCAACGGCTACACCCAAATATACCTGCGGTGAAGGTTCGAGGTTCCAAAATTCCGAAGTCTAATCATTACTAAAGCCCGATTGACCTTCTTTTGTTAGAATTTGCCAATTTATCTAACTACATAGTTTTGAAATCCAACATTCCGCTATGCTTAAAAAATAAGACATATGACCAATGCGTACTGCCGGTTATGACGTATGGATGTGAAACGTGGATGCTAAATTCAATAATGTTACGCAAGATCCAGTGCATACAGAGAAGCATGGAATGATGTATGCTCGGTACAACGAGAAGAGATCGTAAGAGGAATACTGGGGTGGTATTCGAGAGGATGTGAACGAAAGCAAGGTAGACCGAGTGGACAGTGCAAGGGCTGATGAATTGAGAAGAATGTCTGGAGTCAACTGGATGCAGATTCAAAAATGCTACGTAAGATCCAGTACACAGAGAGAGGCATGGAAAGATATATGCTTGGTATAACGAGAAGAGATTGTAAGAGGAATACATGGGTAAAAAGCATGACCAATAGCTAGAATAATGGATGGCAGATGGACGCAAGAAATACTGGAATGGTATCCGAGAGGATGTGAAAGAAAGCAAGGTAGACCGAGTGGAAGATGGGCTGATGAATTAAGAAGAATTTGTGGAGTCAATTGGATGCAGATTTCTCAAGACAGACAGGAATGGAAGAGCATTGGAGGGCCTTCATCCAGCAGTGGATGGTTAACAAGTTTTAGGACGATTCCAAAAACATCATTACTATCTATCAAATCATCACTTATTTCTTCTATCCCTTGCTCTCCTCCAGAAGGCAATGGGAAACCGCTCTAGAGTACATATATGTATTTACTATGACAGAAGGTACAATGTTTGTCGAATAGTGAAGAGGCAACACTCGATATCAAGTACATCACCTTCCGAAGTAGATAACTAATTTTGGCGTGTGGTCGTTTATCGTATGTGTTTTTTTTTTCTTTATTATTTTGGTTTTTTTTTTCGATTACCGCGGCACGCACATTCTTGCGAGCTGTGAGCCTCTGTCATTATAATCGCATCACACCAGCGGCTGTTTTTCGGGTCACGAAGTCAATGACGTCTCCATCGAATTCCAAGACGTAACCAGTGGTTATTGTGGGACATTCGCGGCCATTGCGCAACACAGAACAATGAAAGAAGCCTCAAATAGGCACACGGCGTGGCCGCAAACAGAGGTTTATTAACTTATCCGCTCGTTCAACTCTCCAAAGAAATTCAATTTATCATTACTAATACGAAAAAAGTATCCATTTGAATTCTTTATGTCATTATTATTAACGATAAATAAATAAATAACAGGTATTTTTACTTTTTAAACATAATTAATACATACCTATGTACATAATAGAAGCAACATTTTGACATTTAGCGATGTATTTACCTGTTGACATAATATTATGTTTCGAAGGACGGAACGATTTTGGAAGAATGAACAAAGTTATTAAATGCAACATTTTGCAATGCTTAAAAAAGAAGGCATACGACCAATGCGTACTGCCGGTTATGACGTATAGATGTGAAATGAGGATGCTAAATTCAAAAATGCTCCGTAAGATTTAGTGCACACAGAGAAGCATAGAAAGATGTATGCTTGGTATAACAAGAAGAGATCGTAAGAGGAATACATGACCAAAGTGGCAGATATACATAGAATGTGTAGAGGCATAAGTCCAGTTATTACGTATGGATGTGACACGTGGATGCTGAATTCAAGAGTGTTACGTAAGATCCAGTGCACACAGAGTATGTGCACGTATGCTTGGTATAACAAGAAGGGATCATAAGAGGAATACGTGGGTAAGAAGCATGAAGCATATATAGCAAAAAGAATGGATGGCAGAAATACTGGAATGGTATCCAAGATGTGATAGAACGAGTGAACGATAGGCTGATGGATTGAAAATAATGTGTGAATCAAGTGGATACAGATTGCTCAAGACATGCAGGAATGGAAGAGGATGTAAAGGCCTTCATCCAGCAGTGGATGGTGAACGGATGAAAATGATGATGATATTATGTTTTACTATCTGTTCTATCGATATGTTGATACTTCTGTAGATTGATCTAAGAATTTAAAGCTGAAGGATAATACAGTAATCCATTTTAAAAGTTACAATAAAATACACTGGAATTTAAATTTGATGTATGGAAAAAGTAGTCAAAATGGTATAAAAAATCTTTTCAACTTTGAAGTTACGACCATTGTGTTCTAAGGTAGCTTAAAATTGAGCTAATTTTCATGCTCATTTAAATATTTTGAGAATGACACAATTTAAAATATACTGAAATTAGATGGAAAAGTACAAGTCCATGTAATTACACTTATGAAAAGACACATTTTAAATGTAAAATATTTTAGATGCTAAGATTTTCGCAATACTTTTGAATTACATATGTATGTACATGTAACTTTGAATCGCTTAAAAAGCGTTGCAAAAGGTTAAGCTTCTACACTGTTCTATTATTTAGTATTTAGTATTTAGTAAAGTATACAAATCGTCAATGACAGTTTGAGAATCATCGAATTTTCCTGTCTCGATTTGCTTTTCTGTGAAATTCTTCGACGCAAACATAACGGTACTTTTGCCGTACGCGCGCGCAGTAGCAGAACTGGAAACTCCACTTGGCATTTTGATGATAATATAATACATAAGACTCGCAATTACATTACATTATCCGACTCGGCGATTTTTTACACTGGAAAAAATTACAAAAAAAAAAAATCACTAATTTACACCCGTGTGAATAAAAAAACACACAAAAATAGTTTTTCCAGCGATTTTTCCTATGATTTACGACGAGACGTATCGTGTGATTTTTTTTCACTCATTTCGAACTAGTTCAATAATATTTGTTTGCGATTCGGTTTTTTTTTTCTCCTTACAACCTGCGAACTGCGAACCTGTTCATTTGTAAGCAAACATTGTGCGCGTGTGTGTGTGCGTTCACATTCTCATAGGCAAATACGTTTGACCTTAAAACCGCGACGACTAGAAAAAAGAAACGTGTTTGTTTTACGCTTAACCTTAATCGATTCTATAATCGAGACGATTAGGCGTGCACAGGTGTCAATAGCTCCAGGTGATGATAATTATATCAATTTTAATTCTTACGTATTGCGATATTACGAGTCGAATAGAAAAATCAATCCGATTTAATATTTTCATAACGATGTAACTTTTTTCTAGTGAAGCTTAATTTATTATAACTTCACTGTAACGAATTGTAATATGTGTCTACATACATATGTACAATATATGTTGTATCAATTATTAAAAATACTAATATATCAAGGGTCAATATTTTTTATATACTACTAGCTGACCCGGCATGTGTTGCAATAGCCGTTCCCGTTCCCGTTCCTAGTTCGTTATCTGACGCGTGAGCAGGCCCGTTTCTGTTCCAGATCCCGTTCCCGTTTCCGTTCCAGATTCCGTTCCCATTCTCGTTCTTAGTACGTTATCTGATGCGTGAGCAGGCCCGTTCCCGTTCCAGTTCCGTTTTTTTCCCGATTTTTTTTCACAGGAACCATCCCCGGCATGATCACAATAAGTCCTGAAAGTTTCATCGCGATCGGTTGAGTGGTTTAGGATCCTATAAGAGACAAACAGACAGACATTGATTTTTATATATACAAACATAGGTATATCTATAAGAAGAAGAAGATAAGATAAGAATACAGTAAAACCAACTTACCAATTGATGTTTAATACAATTTTCATTAAGAAACACAATTCATTCAGTATCATTTTTAGCCATTCACCATCCACTGCTGGATGAAACCCTTTCTAATCCTCTTCGATTCCAGTCCGTCTTGAGCAATCTGCATCCACTTGACTTCACACATTCTTCTCAATTCATCAGCCCATCGACCTTGTTTCCTTTCACATCCTCTCGGATACCATTTCAGTATTTCTCGCGTCCATCTCTCATCCATTCTTCTCGCTGTGTCCAACGGTCCACTTTAACTTTTTCACACGTAAGGCCTGCTTCGCACGATGCGGTTTTACGGCACGTTTTTTCCAGGTATAAACCGGATAACTCCAGTGATACATTGTTTTGGATGAGGGTATTTCCATGGTCAAGATTTGGCCGCGATACGGCTACGGTCGCCGTTTACAGCCCGTACTTGTCACTGGAGGCGACGGTTCCCCTTCCGGGACCACCCACGCTGCTACCTGAAATCTATGCTTCCTTCGCTAGTTTTAAAAAAAAATCATCAGTCGAGTTTCGTCACCCATTACAAGGGGCTGGTATTTTGCCAGCCCGTCAATATTTACCGTCCATAAACCATAGAATGTGAAAGCAAAGCAAAAACGAGGGCTCGGGCTGACCTTGACCTTGACCTTGTCGTGCGAACCCGCCCTTACGCTATATCTGCCACTTTGGTCATGCTTCTTATCCATGTAGGTATCCATGTAGGAACTTTAGGAGTTAGGACTGGAAAGGAACTCGAGTAAAGAAAATCCGAAGGAGGGCAAGGAATAGCGAAAAGGATCAATATGTCCAGGAAGTTCGTTGAATGACAAACATGATCTATTAATGAAGGAGTTTTGGAGAAGGATCGTACTTAGCAAGTAAGGACTATCCAGACCGCAGAGGGACATAATCATATGAATTTGAAGAATTGGAAGAAGAAGAGGAAAGACGAAACCTGGAAATGTAGTACGCATGGAACTTCTTTTTAATTTTTTTCAGTTTAGCAATGGAATCTATGTATGTAAAACTAGCAAATTCCAGGTGACTTATCACAAATACATTGTATAGCAGAGATACAGTAGCAATGCACTTAAAGAGTCTGGATACTCTCATTATGAATCCTAAGCTCCTATAAACTTTATTGACAACCGCATCAATGTGCGAATTAAAAGATAATTTACTATCTAATAAAACACCTAGTGGTATGTTAGCGTTGTTTAATTACATATTTTTGCACACTCCCAGTACATTTACCGAAACTTTGACTATGCACAAATCAAACTATCAAAGCGGAACATCAACCACGCCACATACGCATAAATTCAACACTGCATTCTTCAACACCACACGCAATAGGAATAGAACAAACAGACACACTAGACAATACGGGAAGTGTATGTACATATGTACATGCATACAATATGTGACATGAATATCAATCGGATACAAATTTCATTCAGGCGATTTTTAATTAACGCACGTGGTTGTCTGTCTGTACATGTCTGTGTGTGATAATAATACGGCACTACACCATGCCATGGTGTAACTGGAGGTGACGTAAGGTGTGTGTGAGTCAGTGAAGCGACCGACATGGAGGTCACTTTCCATGTTGGCAACGGTATACCCAACCAACACCGCAATTATTCACGTTTTGCCTCGCCCCGACGATGACTTTCATCTTCCGATTTGACCCGCATCATTTTTTTTTTTTTTTTTTATATTCGGAGGACCGTTCCAGCTCGTCCGCGTGCCCACCATCGAGAAGATCGAGATCACGTGTGGGGTAACCTGTACATACACTGGTCTTTGCGTTTAGAATTTATGCACTGCCGGTTATGACGTATGGGATGGGAAACGTGTGTGCTAAATTCAAGAATGTAGGATGGAGCGCTTTTGGAAGAGTGGACATAGTTTTAAAATCCAACATTCGGCTACTCTTAAAAAAGAAGGCATGCGACCAATGCGTACTGCCAGTTATGACGTATGGATGTGAAACTTGGACGCTAAATTCAAGAATGCTACGTAAGATCCAGTGCACACAGAGAAGCATGGAAAGATGTATGCTTGGCATAACAAAAAGAGATCGCAAAAGAAATACATGGGTAAGAAGTAGGACCAAAGTGGCAGATATAGCAGTACGGGTGAAAAAGTTGAAGTGGCAATGGGCTGGACACATAGCAAGAATAATGGATGGCAGATGGACGCGAGAAGTACTGGAATGGTATACGAGAGGATGTGAAAGAAAGCAAGGTAGACCGAGTGGACGATTGGCTGATTAATTGAGAAGAATGTGTGGAGTGAAGTGGATGCAGATTGCTCAAGACAGACAGGAATGGAAGACGATTGTAGAGGCCTTCATCCCGCAGTGGATGTTGAACGGCTGAAAATGATGATGATGATGATGATGATTAAAGGTTTCCATTCGGAATTTGTCGATTTCGTTTTGTTTCAAGCGTGGAAAAAGTTCCATACAACTTGGACGCTAAATTCAAGAATGCTACGTAAGATCCAGTACACACAGAGAAGCATGGAAAGATGTATGCTTGGTATCCCAAGAAGAAATTTTCAGACTTTCATCATCCACTGTTGGATGAAGGCCTTTTCAATCCTCTTCCATTCCTTTTTGTCTTGTGCAATCTACATACATCCACACATTGTTCTCGATTCATCACCCCGTCGTCTTGCTTTCTTTCACACCCTCTCGGATACCATTCCAGTATTTCTGCCATCCAATCTTCTCGCTATGTGTCCACTTCAAGTTTTTCACACGTTCCGCTATATCTGGCACTTTAATCTTGCTTCTTATCCCACTTTCTATGCTTCTCTGTGTGCACTGGATCTTATGCAAAGTTCTTGAATTCAGCATCCACGTTTCACATCCATACGACATAACTGGCAGTACGCATTG
The DNA here is from genome assembly GCA_022651745.1 of Parapsyche elsis. Taxonomy (NCBI): domain Eukaryota; kingdom Metazoa; phylum Arthropoda; class Insecta; order Trichoptera; family Hydropsychidae; genus Parapsyche; species Parapsyche elsis. The sequence continues at coordinate 810,416 of JAGVSN010000017.1, forward strand.
GTCGTATGCCTTCTTTTTTTAAGCATAGTGGCATGTTGGATTTAAAAACTATGTTTATTCTTCCAAAAGCGCTCCATCCTAGTTTAATGCTTTATTCTTTACATTCAGTCATATTCACCAATTGTCCTAGGTATAAATAACTATCAACTATCTCTACAATATGATTATCTACTGTGACTACGTCTTATGTGCAAAACATAAGGCATACGACCGGTTATGCCACGTAAGATCCAATGCACACAGAGAAGCATGGAATGCTCGGTATAACAAGATCGTAATGCCGCCACTTCACCATGGCGCGAATGTTCGTGAAATGTTGGCCTTGGCGCTGTGGTCAGCTGCCGCTTGCTCGTCCGTCCAGAGCGCTGCTATCGTATCTAGCAAACGGCAGCGAAAGAAGTGTCATCGTGGCATCGGTGTTTCGGATTCCATATCGCGGGTTCTTGGTGGAGAATTTCGAGAAAGTTCAGCGTCACTGAATTGGTCCACATGATTACGCACTAAAGGCACAGACAAGACTTCGCTCAACTTGTGAATATTACGAATGTTATAAAGTACGTTGGCGTCGACGCGAAAATGTTCGAGCGACATACCCACACCTTGGCGCTCGGCACCGCTCGTCCAATATGAAGTGCATCAGAGGAATACATGGATAAGAAGCACGACCAAAGTGGCAGATATAGCGAGTGAAAAAGTGGACACATACCGAGAAGAATGGATGGCAGATGGTTGCGAGAAATACCGGAATGGTATCCGAGAGGGTGTGAAAGAATGCAAGGTAGACCGAGTGGACGATGGTCTGATGAAATGAGAAGAATGTGTGGAGTCAAGTGGATGCAGATTGCTCAAGACAGACAGGAATGGAAGAGGATTGCAGAGGCTTTCATCCAGCAGTGGATGGTGAATGGCTGAAAATTAGGATGATGATGATGATGAGAATTTTTGAGTGTTTGTTAAGTTGCGCAACCCATGGTGGTGCAGCTTTGACGCAGGTGTACGTTGTTGTTTGCAAACAGTATGAAAAACGGTCAGTCTGTCCGGTATTTTTAATATATGTATCGCAATGAATACTAGCCGGTGTAATGTTTGTCAACAGTTAATAGAAAACTTTACAGCCTTCAATATGTCTCATCAAATTGTTTATGAACGCTTTCTTCAGTCTAATGTTGCGTACACACCGACGAATTGAACAGCGAATGACGAAGGACCGTGTAGACCGCTTCACACAGTGTCTATCGTCCGATGATTTATGAACATCCACACAGTAGCAACCCTTCGTCGTTCGCTGTTTGGTTTATAAGCATAATTAACACATAAATTCAATTCTCTAGTATTTTAAGAATTTGTGTGTGTGTCGATGGTAATTACAGCTAAATTTAATTGTATAAATAAACAATAATTTATTAAAAATGTATATCATGCGAATTCTACATTACACTATATTATTTTGGTGTGAAAAATCAATAAAGAAAAGGCCCTCACTGACCCGAGCGAATAACACTGTTCGACACGAAAAATGTTTCCGAGACGAGATATGACTTTTCTTATAGATCTATGCCCACTGAACACGAATCTGGTAGTAAAAAATGTTGATTAGCTCGAGATTCGGAGATATGTACATATATGTGTTTTTTAAATCACGCGATTTTTCTATTTCTTTGCGTTGTTCGTTCGATGTCTCAAAAACTGTCAATTGCTTGTTGAAAATGAATATTGGAATCTATAGTTGGGTATTTTATCTTTCATTTGAAGTACTTTTCAGCTTTCAGATATTTCTAAGTAGTCGTCCAGTTCAAATCAAAAGTCAAAAGTATGTATTTTCACTTGGGATTTTTTCCCACTGTTAATACAATTTTATTTTGAGTATTTTCTATTGAAACATGTTTATTGGGATAGTGTTCTGGCCACACTATTTTTTGTTTTCGTTTAAAAGGGTTAATTTGAAGTGTGCTCAACTTTAAATCGGTAAAATAGCTAGCTTAAATCGCGTACTACTGAGAATAAATTTGTGCTGTATATGGTAGCTCTTAGGTCACAGATGTATGCATGTGTGTATGAAAACATCGAATAGAGCAGTGCAGGGGTTTGAAACTTTTTTCAATTTGCTTTTAAATAATTTTGTAATTAAACAATTAGAAGGTTTTGAATTTAACTATGTATTTATTAAATAAATTAAATATGAAGATTTTTACTTAAGTATTTTGTACTTACATACTTAAAAAATATAATGCATTTGAAACAAAAATAAATAAAATTGAAATATTAAAAAAAAAATTATTTATAAAAATAAAAAAACATGAATAATATAATTATATTTATTCGGCTGCTTAATATATACTGATACTTATTTTTATGCAATAAATATTCATATTTAATAAATATTCGTATTTAATATGTTGCAAAAAAATACAATAAATAACGCATGCTTATATTCAGAGTAACAGAAAAATCACACAAATTCAAACCCAACAACGAGCAAAACGATTATAAATCGCACATGAGATTACTTTCCGTCATTTTTGACTGACAGTAAGCCGCACTGACAACATTAGGAATTTATTTAACATTTAGCGGTAAACTTACGTCACAATTTGGGTCAAAGTAAAAAGTATACGCGAGCGCGCGTATTTATCCATTTTTTTCTGCACATGTTTTGTTATGATGTCCCACTTAAGTATGTGTGTGTGTGTGTATTTTTTTGCAGTCATTTGAATATGTTTGGCAAACAGTTCGTTTCGCGTTACATAATTTACGAATTTCGATGTCACGGACGCGCGCGGTAATGTCACTGTCACATCACTGCGAAGAATACAGTAAATTTTTGATAGCAGACATTGTTTTTTCGCGGTCGGGAATGTGTTGTCGAGAATAATATTATATTGAGTAATTGAAAGGCGATAAATCGTCAACGTCAACTGTAGACTAAAGGGGGTTAAACACCTTATGGATTTCATAATGCGCGCAAACAACTCGAAACACATACATTTGCGTACATTGGAAATTTTGCATGAAATGCACATATTGTATGTCTTTATGCACTGCAATCGTTTACATACATTTCGTCACACAGTGGAAGGTGGTTATATAATTGAAAATATGATCGTGTTGATTCGATTTTTACTTGTGTAACGGGAAGATTTGGAACACGTTGAAAATCAATGAAAATTCTTCTTTTGATTTAAAGCATTGATTGAAATCATTTGATACACATTTTTCATGTTTTACATAGTAAAGTACATATCCTAGGAAAGAAGCTCTAGTACTTTTCCATTGACTTTTATAGGGGTAAAGGGAGAAATTTTAATAAAAAATATGAATTAATTGATTTCAAATCACAACTAAGTTTCCTAATGTACATAGATATTGCAGTACCTTTCGATTTACGCGGTGGATACGTTCTACGATAAACCGCGTAAAAAAAAAAGACTGACATGCTGCAGACAATTTAAAATTGTAATTGTTTTTTCAAATTTCTGGAATTGTAACAGATTCATCTTCATCATCCTTCGTCAAAATACCTTGAAACGTATGTTTGATATCATCATCATCATCATCATTTTCAGTCGTTCACAATCCACTGGTGGATGAAGTTCACTCCAATCCTACTCCATTCCTGTCTGTCTTGCAGTGCTCGAAATGGAAATTTTCACGAATGGGAGCGCTCGATAATTTTCAAAAAATACCAAACCTTTTTTTTTTAAATTATGTACCTACATATACATATGTACATATGTAGATACCTATACATATGTATATACATATTTATCGAAATGCAAAATCTTACCGAGATTAATACCGTTTAATGTCTGTAAGTCAACTTCAACAGGTAGATCTGAAAATGGTCTCTGATTTTTTACTATCCTATATACTTTTCTGAAAACTCTTTCAGTGGTTAAAATATGAGCATTCTGTTTTGTAAAAATTTATACATTTCATTATTATTGGCCGATTTTATTATAGTGAGATATTTAACCAATTTTTTATACTCATTTTTGTGGTGGTCGCCGTACAACACGACAATTCAAAGAAAGATATCGTAAATCATTAAAATGACCGATGGCTCGAAAAGGCACGTTGCAGTTCGAAATGCCGATTGCCGGCTATAAAGTCATTATACTTTTTGCGCAAAGCCGACATAGAATCTAAAAACTTTCGAAATTGAATAGAATTCTAAATGTTATCTTCAAGTAACGCGTGCATCCAGCTTTTTCAATACATAATAATATTTTGAATGGCTTTATCGGAATTGAAATGTAAAGAATGTAACTTCCAGTTAAAGATTGTGATTTAGAAGTCATAAATGTAAAAAAAATTCACCGTCTAACATTTTTTCGGCAATAATAATTGAAAGAGCACGGAAATTTTGGTTTTTTACGAAAGGGAGCGCTAAATTTACAGATTTCACGAAAGGGAACGCCCGCTCCTTGCCGCTCCCGCTGAATTCGAGCACTGACTGTCTTGAGCAATCTGCATCCACTTGACTCCACACATTCTTCTCAATTCATCAGCCCATCTTCCACTCGGTCTACCTTGCTTTCTTTCACATCCTCTCGGATACCATTCCAGTACTTCTCGCGTACATCTGCCATCCATTATTCTTGCTATGTGTCCAGCCCATTGCCACTTCAACTTTTTCACCCGTACTGCTATGTATATCTGCCACTTTGGTCATATTTCTTACCCATGTACATATTTATTTTGCGATCTCTTCTTGTTATGCCAAGCATACATCTTTCCATGCTTCTCTGTTTGCACTAGATCTTTCGCAGCATTCTTGAATTTAGCGTCCAAGTTTCACATCCATACGTCATAACTGGCAGTACGCATTGGTCGTATGCCTTCTTTTTTAAGCATAGCGGAATGTTGGATTTAAAACTATTCTTCCAAAAAGTACTCCATCCTAGTTTCATTCTTCGTTTTATTTCTTCTTCTTTACATCCAGTCATATTCACCAACTGCCCTAGGTATAAATAACTATCAACTATCTCTATGTACAATATGCTTATCTACTGTGACTACGCTTTGCGTGCAAAATTCATTAAACATAATTTTAGTTTTATTAAAATTAATTTTTAAGCCTACTTTCCTACTTTCGTTACTTAATTCTGTTGACCTACTTTGTAAATCTACTGAGTTACATGCAACTATAACTATGTCGTCAGCGAATCTTAGATGGCTCAAAAAAACCTTTAATATGGAAAAACAATATCATACGGATCAATTTTCCAAATTTTTGTCACATTCAAATGGAATATTGTACGTAAGCATTACCAATTTTAAATTGTACTGTATGCGGTCATCATCAACATCATTCTGACGTGTATTTTTGGTATCTATAAATAAAAAGAGACGCTTCAAAGTGCCTTTCTCTCTCTCTGTCTTATCTCATCGTGCGGTTGGAAAAATGGTGAAAAGTGGTATTACGAAATGGCGTCTTTGCGGTGATTAGAGAGGTGGGTGGGTGGGTGGGGGAGGGTTTTCCCCTTCCCCCTAGCTTCCCCTTCCCCTCAGTCCAGTGATATCGAATGGGGGTCGAGCGGGCAATACCCCCAGTGGACCCCAAGGGGCCCCCGACCCACACTCACCTGACCCATTTCTTGCACAAATGTACACCACGTTCGCACAGACGTGGACTGAGCGTGCAAAAATCGATGTTCGATAATTCCGTAAGAAAATCCGGTATAAAAAATACCATTGCTGAAGCTTTTCGAATGATTTTTAATAGGGTGTGGAGGGGTATTCAATTAATTTTGCTATTTTCAATTGTATTACAAATTTATCGCTATATAATAATAGCCCTATTCCGTCTGTGTGTGTGTTTGATGATAACGCTATGATGTCACCCTCGGGTTTTTTAGTATTTTTTTCTATCATTTTTTTTTTTTTTTTTTGGATTTTTTTCAACTTTTTTTTTTTTTTTTTTTTTCAACTTTTGATACCCCCTAAAGCCACTCCGGACCCCCAAACCACCCCCCAGACCCTTACAAGCCCCAAGCCATGCCGGCCCTCAAACCACCCCTTAGACCCCCTCAAGCCCAGGCGGCCTCTTTTTTGAACTCCCTCAAGTCATGCCGAACCCCAAAACCACCCCTCAGCCTTGGCGGCCCCTTTGTTGGACTTCCTCAAGCCATACGCTATTAAATATACAATAGTCGAAATGGTAACCGGACAATAGTGGACAAAACAGTGGAAAAATAAAATATTTATTTTTATTTTATATTATTGTTCTGTTTTGTCACTGTTCTCTTTTACGCTGTTCTGTTTTGTCGCTGTTCACTGTTGTCCTGTTCTGTTTTGTCATGGAACCAGCCGAAATATACGCTAGTAAATATATAATAGCCGAAATCCGTCTGTCTGTGTGTTTGTGTCTGTGTCTCTGTGTGCCTGTCTGCTGGTAACGCTCGCCGGCGTAAATAATTTAAAAAACCAGAACGTCGCACGAGTGGGATTTGAACCCGCTATCACTGATTCGGAACAGAGCGCTTACGCGGTGAGCCAAACCAGACGATGCGAGATCCCTTTTATTTTGAACATATAAATCGGTTGAAAGTTTGCGACTTTGCTAAATTGTTACGTTGTTGCATTAGATGGCGCATTGTTGCAACAACTATAAAAACTATTAAATTTAATATTATTTTTCAGTACGGGTGATGAGAAACCGCTTCGTTGATATTCAACGGGCTTACACTAGTGTATAAATAATTGACAAGTTTTGTTGCAGCGTATCTTAGTACAAATATAAGGATTAGACCCGTGTATTTGAGCCTTTTTACAATTATTATTTCGGAGCTACCTATCTTTTGAGGCACTACTGGCTAATTTGGAAGAACTCAAGATTGACCACGGAGAACAAATATACATACATATATAAGGCCATCTTGAAACCGATATGGATGTATGGGATACAACTATGGGGCTCAGCCAGCAACACAAACGTGAAAATTATCCAATGATTCCAAAACAAAATCCTACCAGTCATATTGGACATTCATTCTTCCAAAAGCACTCCATCCCAGTTTAATTCTTCGTGTACATACATATCATCATCATCATCGTTTTCAGCCGTTCACCATCCACTGCTGGATGAAAGCCTCTCCAATCCTCTTCCATTCCTGTCTGTCTTGAGCAATCTGCATCCACTTGACTCCACACATTCTTCTGAATTCATCAGCCCATCTTCCACTCGGTCCACCTTGCTTTCTTTCACATCCTCTCGGATACCATTCCAGTATTTCTCGCGTCCATCTGCCATCCATTCTTCTCGCTATGTGTCTCCACGTCAACCTTTTCACACGATCCGCTATATCTGCCACTTTGGTCATACTTCTTACCCATGTATTTCTTTTGCGATCTCTTCTTGTTATACCAAGCATACATCTTTCCATGCTTCTCTGTATCCACTGGATCTTTCGTAGCATTCTTGAATTTAGCGTCCAAGTCACATCCATACGTCATAACTGGCAGTACGCATTGGTCATATGCCTTCTTTACATATATGTATGATTGATGAATTAAGTGAAAATAGCAATTTTTAAGTACATGAGTGGTTATAGTTTTACATTTGGAATTAATCATTTTAATACAACTTTTACAATACTATTAGAAATTAGAACATCGAATCCAAGGAACAGTGAAGGGTACAATCCTTCTATAGTAATTTCTCAAAACTATCAAATAATACTGTTAAAATTTGATATTATTCAGTATATTTTGTCCACGTTTGTTCGAACGAGTGATGTGATGCCTCGCCCACTAGAGTCGAGATCGCGAATTTCCGGAAATAACGGTAAAACCACTCGGTAGACTGGCAACAACAACAACACCAACTTGCCGATGATGGTGAATGTTGAGGAATCTGCCCTCGACTACTACCCCTCCCTTCCCCTCTCTTTCCCCCCCTCTTTCACTTGACCAGAACCTCACCTTTCTTCCTCGAAGACGATCAAGATATCGAATGCCTATGTCTATACCTGGGGATAGACAGAGGCGACAAATGTTGCCACGTGTTGCCTCTGTCTAATCCCAGACTTACGAAAGACAATCTTCAACATTTTTATAATGATGAAAATGTGAGCTTAATTTAAAAGTTATTTAATTAATAATTTCACTTAATAGACAATTATGTACATATGTATAATACACTATGTTGTTGTTGAGATGAAAATTAACGCTAATGAACATTTCCACAAACAGACTGGAACTGTACAGTTAAAATTAATTTCAAAAAATACACATTGTATGTATGTATGTATGTATGTAAGTATAGGTACATAGCATTCACGCAATTCAATATATATTATGACACTATCTTTTTATTGATCTGTTGTGCTGAATTTTCACGACACGTGTTTTTTGCACTATACATTTGTACGTATACGATTTTGTCTAGCGATGAATGCTTGACCTTTGTTATGAAGGAGATGAATAGATGATAAAATAAAAAACCAAATCGACCGGAAAATGCGATTACGACATGAAAATATATGTCTACATATGTACATATGATCGTATCGGTAATGTTGTATATATATTTTTTTGGCGCCGAACCGAATTTAAATATTGCACTATTCATTCCGACAGTGGGGAAAATATAAAGCGGATGTAAAATTCATGCAATTTTTTTTCGCGTTAACTTGAAATGGATACCTAAGTTATGTGTGATGAATTCGATTGAGGGAAATTGCAAGTATAATCATTGCGGATTTTTATAAATGTATGTATCTGTATTGAATTGTTTTTTTATGGGAAAATTATCCGGGACACTGTGTGGCCTAAATTTACTTTTTTTTTTATGAATGTGGTGAAATGAGGAAAAGAAGAAGACATATGTGTATAATGTGATATAAAAGCTAATTTATTGTTTTTTAAATCAAAATAATACAAAAAATAATTGAGGAAGATGAATAAGGTAACTTGCAAACAAAATTTTCCTTCAAACTTCGGATACAAACTTTCACAAAAAGTTTATACAAAGTTCAAATGAATTTAAACAATTTTTTACTTCAACAATTTTTGCATCAATGCCTTAGTAGGTATCTTTCGGTGCAAAAGTTATGTTATTATTTTGAAGATTTACAACCTTTTTCAGGATAGTTTTAATGAAAAATATTCAAATATTGACATATCAAAAGCATACATAGTTACCTAATTTTAAATCAAAGACAAAGTATTTTTCTTCATTTTGATGTAAAACATACATATTTATTATAAAAACTAGACCATTAGGGTATTACCCGTTGAAGATCAACACATATTTATTTTTTTGACATATGAGTGGGTTAATAGTAGCGGTGACTATGGATTACAAATAAATAACTAAAAATAACAATTCAAACTGCACAAAAAGACACATGTACAAATTTCAGCTGTTTGTGTATGTATGCATACGTTGAAATTAAATAGTCAGCAGTGACTTTATTATTTAAATGCAATAATAAACATGCTAATGTATCTGTGTGAATATTTATATGGCACATCGAACCGAAAGAATGACTTCATCGTTGTCGCATTTCCACTGGCGATAAAAAAAATTATAAAAACTCGACTATCGACTAAAAATAAAGTGTGACACTATTCACCAACAACGAAAATGTAATATCTGAAAATCGTACATGTATGTATGTATACGAGTATGTTACAGGCATTGTATGAATTTTAGGCAAAGTGTAAAAAATATAACGCTTTATCGATTGACTAGGCATTTGATAAAATATTCTTCTGAGTCGCATGGGACTAATAATAAAACTAAAATTATGTTTAATGAATTTTGCACACAAGACGTAGTCACAGTAGATAATCATATTGTAGAGATAGTTGATAGTTACATATTTATACCTAGGACAATTGGTGAATATGACTGAATGTAAAGTAGAAGGAATGAAACTAGGATGGAGCGCTTTTGGAAGAATAAACATAGTTTTTAAATCCAACATGCCACTATGCTTAAAAATAGAAGGCATACGACCAATGCGTACTGCCAGTTATGTCGTATGGATGTGAAACGTGGATGCTGAATTCAAGAACTTTGCGTAAGATCCAGTGCATACAGAGAAGCATGGAAAAAACGTATGCTATAACAAGAAGAGATCAAAAGAGGATTACATGGATAAGAAGCATGATCAAAGTGGCAGATATAGCGGAGCGTGTGAAAAAAACTTGAAGTGGACGAGAAGAATGGATGGCAGAAATACTGGAATGGTATCCGAGAGGGTGTGAAAGAAAGCAAGACGATGGGGTGATGCATTGAGAACAATGTGTGGAGTCAAGTGGATGCAGATTGCTCAAGACTGGCAGGAATGGAAGAAGATTGAAAGGGCCTTTATCCAACAGTGGATGATGAACGTCTGAAAATCTCTTCCTGTTATACCAAGCATACATATGTACATCTTTCCATGCTTCTCTGTGTACACAGGATCTTACGTAACTTTCTTGAATTCAGCATCCTCGTTTCACATCCATACGTCATAACTACGGTGACCATATTTTTTTGGAGAAAATAAAGGAATAAATTGTTTCATAATTAAAAAAAAGCTGGTTGCTTTATTTGTTTCACAAAAACTAAAGAGCTTTATAACATTTATTATAAAATATTAGCATACACGTATGAAGGATTTTAAACAATCATATTTATTACACATTATTGATATTAAAATGACATTAATTTTGATATTTTTCACAAGAATGAACTTTTTTAAATAACTCAGGTTTTTGTTTTAAAAATTCATAAAATTGTATACAATTCATATCAAAGTTGCATTTGGTATAAATGCATGCTTCCAATGTGTATATTTTTAATTGGGTTTTTTCACTGGTCCACATATTGTTCACTAATGAAAATATTCGTTCAATAGGGGCATTAGATCCAGGAGTTGTGATTTACATATTGAACTACGGTGAAACGGCCATAGTCAGCTTCACAAAATAAAGGACAAAAGGGCAATTTTAGAAAATAAATAAATCTTAAGGACAGAGCGGTGAAATAAAGGACTGTCCTCTTAAATAAAGGAGGTATGGTCACCGTAGTCATAACTGGCAATACGCATTTGTCTTATGCCTTCTTTTTTAAGCATAGCGGAATGTTGGAATAAAAAACTATGTTCATTCTTCCAAAAGCAATCCATCCTTCATTTATTCAGCTTTACATTCGGTCATATTCACCAAGAGAGAATCATATTGTCATTTAATAATTTTTTTACTTTCTGCGTTGTTTACGTATGGAAAAAGTTGCACCAGTAACAAATTGCACGATCCCCAAATATACACGTACATTTCAACTGAATATTGTATAAAATTCCCAATCAATTGATGAAGCGTTACATATTTCACACTTTACCGGTAACATATCCACCTACATACGTGGAAAATGTTTCATTTTCAGATCTTGTGCGACGATGTCGACACTTTTCGCGAATCGAATTGCGCAACGGCAAAGCAATCGAATGCAAATTCAACGGCGGGGGGAAAATGGGTCGCGGTCGTAGAACACACATTTACATACGACTTGTGGCTTTTATCTGTCATCTCGTGTACGTTTGATTGATGACAATTTTCTCCGGTGAAATTTGACGTTTGCCTCGATCGGCCCCCGTGCGATTGTATTTTCGTTTACAATCGATTTCGCGAATCCGCGTGCGGTTTAACAGTAAACTCGTGTACTTTATTGTTTGGTGTTGTTATGATGAATGTTTTAGGCTCGGCTCGATTTAGGCCAAGTCGACGATGTTGTAAACAAGATGGTGGCCGAGAGTAATTTCCGCGCTAGCAAGTTCGCAGAACGAGATAGAGCTATACGAGTTTGTATCGAGCGAGAGTGGGTCAGGTGATATTGCGCCATCGCAGTTTCCAAGTCCTTGACCGTGACTGCTGCTGCGCAAGACATTCCGCTACATGCGAAAATTCAATTGAATTTATTTCGAATGTAAATTTTAATTCTGTTTGTGATTCTGCGGTCGTTCATGAACGTCCACTTGCGGGTAAATAATGTTGTATCAATTGCTGAGAAAGTCACATCCGTGTGTATGTGTGTGTGTGGCTGTGCCTTTATGTTGACGCTCTCGTTTACCTACTGTTTGACTTTGTTTTGATTCAGAATGCGCTTCAATCAGTGTTCGAAATGGAAATTTTCACGAATGGGAGCGCTCGATATTTTCAAAAAAATATCAAACGACCTTTTTTTTTTAACTATATGTATGTATGTACATAGATACCTATAAATATGTATATATTCATCGAAATGCAAAATCTTATCAAGATTAATACCGTTTAATGTCTGTAAGTCAACTTCAACAGGTACATCTGAAAATGGTCTCTGATTTTTTACATTCTATACACTGTTCTGAAAAAGTTGTTGAAATATGAGCATTCTGACTGTTTTGTACAAATTTATCGATTTCATTATTATTGGCCGATTTTATTATATTCAACGATTTTATATGGGCGTCAGAAATTTTATTAATTAGTATAATGGTAGCGGTACAGCTGCTTTAGAAATTTTGTTAAAATAAGAAGGCCGACAATTCAAAGAAAGATATCGTAAATTATCGAGAGAGGCCCGTTGCAGTTCGACCATAGTGTGACAGACAGTGCCGACCATAAAGCAATAAAACTTTTTACGCATAACCGACCAAAATAAATAGAATCTAAAAACCTTCAAATTCTAAATGTTATCTTCGAGTAACACACGTGCATCCAGCTTTTTCAAAACATAAAAATATTTTAAATGGCTTTTGGCTACAGATAAGATGCCTTTGTCGGAATTCCAGTCAAAGGTTGTGATTTAGGAGTCATAAATGTAAAAAAAATTCACCTTCTAACATTTTTTCGGCAATAATTATTGAAAGAGCACGGAAATTTTGGTTTTTTACGAAAGGGAGCGCTAAATTTACAGATTTCACGAAAGGGTACGCTATGTTTTCAAATTTCACGAAAGGGAACGCCCGCTCCCTGCCGCTCCCGCTGAATTCGAGCACTGGCTTCAATGTGTTGATTTGTGTCTTTTATAGATGAATTTGATAATCTAAAAAGGATACAATTCAATAATACAACGATTTTAGTGTCTGTGGATAACAATGTTGTTGAGCGAGACTTTGCACATAATGCTGCGTACACACTGACGCACCGAACAGCGAATGACGGAGGGCAAAGGCGAATTGTTATTGTGTGGACCGCTCCACACAATGGCCGTTCGCTTTTCGGTTCGTCGGTGTATACGCAGCATTTGATAGATGTATCAGAATGTGGCTTGATATTCTAAAAATGATACAATTCAATAATACAACGATTTTAGTGTCTGTGTATAACAATGTTATTGAGCGAGACTGTACACATAATGCTGCGTACACACCGACGAAACGAACAGCGAACGGCGAAGGGCCTTATGTCGTTCGCTGTTCGGTTTGTCGGTGTGTACGCAGCATTTGATGGATGTATCAGAATGTGCCTTGATATACCAAAACGGATAAAATTCAACAATGATAACTTTGTGGATCACAATGTTCAAGAGCGACACTTTTCACATAATGCTGCGTACACACCGATGAACCGAACAGCGAACGATGGAGGGCAAAGGCGAATTGTTATTGTGTGGACCGCTCCACACAATAGCGTCCGATGATTTGTGAACGACCACACAATAGCAACCCTTCGTCGTTCGCTGTTCGTCGGTGTGTACGCAGCGTTTGATAGATGTATCAAAATGTGTCTTGATATTCTAAAAAGGATACAATTCAAGAATACACAGATTTTGGTGTCTGTGGATAACAGTGCTGTTCAAGTGCGAGACACATAATGCTGCATACACACCGATGAACCGAACAGCGAACGACGGAGGTTAAGGGCGAATTGTTATTGTGTGGACCGCTCCACACAATAGCAACCCTTCGTCGTTTGCTGTTCGGTTCGTCGGTGTGTGCGCAGCATAAGAAAGTGGCGGATATTCGTGCAATATATTTTACAATTAATAATTTGCATGAGCATTACTAATATTTGTAACATGCAGAATTAATTTTCTTTTGGTAGTTTGAAAGTTATAGCAAAAACAAAACCTTCAATGACTTATGTGCCGCTTTATGTACATATGTACATACATATTGTTCAATACATTTAAACAGCGGTTTCCAAACTTACAAATACACATAAAAAATTAGTACTTGTAGAATAATATTTTTAAATCAATCCACTGGAATACTTTGGGAGAAAAATTATATTAGAAATGTAGTTCAAAACAGGTCTAAAAAAAGTATTCTTGATTTAATAAAATTGGTGCTATTAATTGAAGCTCGTGGTCTTCTCAAAGAAAAATTAACTTCGTAAACTTTGACAAATATAACTAATGGTTGGCTATAGTTGGAATTCATTGCATTTTATGGAAGGTCAAATTTTTATTGTAAACGTGATTTTTTTGCCGTCGTCCATATTTGTAAAATCGAAATGTCGATGTAATTTATTTATATAGAGGTTTTTATAATAGATTCAATTATTTATTGCGTATATTAAATTTAAAAAAAATAAATGATTACTTATTGAGTTTGTGAATGGTACATTAAATACTATTTATGTGCTTGCTTATATATCTAGATACATTAACAGGCTCGAATTTTAGGTAACTATTTCATCCTTCTTAGTAGAAATAATATCTTCAAGTTTACTGTACAGCAAGTCACGGTGCACATTTCACACTTAACGTCTTTTCACTGTTTGGACAGACTGTTTTAAATTTTCAATGATTTACGGCGACATCGAAGCTTTCATTTTCTGCAATCTTTTGTATTGATTTATTGAATTGTATGCGGTGGCAATAAACCGAGCTGAAAATAAGACAAAAAAAATATCCTTTTCACGGTGTTCGAGTGCAATTTGTTCATGCATTGAGTTTCTTCTGTGCCGTTTTACGACCAGTACCTTTCCACTCGCGAACAAAAGGCTCTTACGTATTTTTTTTTTATTTATTTAAATATTGCACCCAAAGAATTTCACTTTCCTGTTGTACTTGCATATCTACTTGCATACAAAAAAAAAATCAGACAATACTTTCGCCTTGAAATTACTGACTAAATTCACTGCATTCATACTAAAACAGTTCCAACGTAGATAACAACAATATGTTAAGTGAATTTTAACAATCATATTTCTGTTATGAAGTTTTATTCCCGAGCTAAAAATTTAATTTTCCGACCTGCGTATTGAAAAGATTTCCTAATACGCGATTGTGATGCAAGATACAATAAGTAGGTTAATCGATCTCGATTTATTTCCAAACGTCAAATGACATAATTTCTCTGCACTATTTAAAAGTTAAATTTTGACTTTCGATCGACATGTAGGCAAATGCGGATTCGCTGCCAGTTATGACGCACGGATGTGAAACGTGGATGCTAAATTCAAGAATGTCACGCAAGATCCAGTGCACACGGAAAAGCATGTATGTTTGGTATAACAAGAAGAGACCATAAGAGGAATACACGGGTAAGAAGTATGACCAAAGTGGCATATATAGCGGAACGTGTAAAAAGGTTGAAGTGGATACATAGCAAGAAGAATTGATGGCAGATGGACGCGAGAAATACTGGAATGGTATCCGAGAGGATGTTAGAGAAAGCAAGTTAGACCGAGTGGACGATGGGCTGATGAATTGAGAAGAATGTGTGGAGTCAACTGGATGCAGATTGCTCAAGACAGACAGGATTGGAAGAGCTGTTGATGATGAACGGCTGAAAATGATGATGATGATGAGACGATTCAATTTGCATTGACTTTTCTATGCCATACCCAATACACAGACAGGAACTACAGCTACCACATTTAAAGAATTTACTTTGGAATTATGAAATTATGATCATTCAATTCTATAAACTTCAAGGAATAAGTCACACGCAAAATATTCGACTGGTTTGTTTGGAAACGGAAACGTATTTAAACGAATTGCAAAAGTGGCTAAAAATAGCCACATATTACTCGAACGTGCCACATCTGCAATGGTTGGTAAAAAAAGGTTCCGAAATGCAACTCTTTTTCAAATTATTACAACGCGGAAACCAACGAGCGTGACTTTCGCCCGTCAAAATTGCACTTTATGTGTTTGCGGTTCCACGAAACTTTCCGTGGAATGAAAGAAAGAGGCACTCAAGGACAAATAAAACCGAAACTGACGATAAATCACCGACAGGCCAACAAAAAAGAAGAAAAAAAAAGCCAAAAAACGTGGATCCTTTCGTTTTCTTCAACCCTTCGCTGCTTCGAGAACAATGAGCTTCCAAAAACGACTCTCGTGGAGCGTTCAAGTATTTTTTTCTACACTTCTCAAGAAGAGAGCAGGTAGAGAAATACGTCATTGTGCTCTTGGGATACATTTGAGCAATGAATATCTTTCGGGTGTAAATAGAAAACATTCCGTTTGTGTCTTCTCTGTTCTCAATCTGTGAGAGATGCATTTCAATAACGAAACGTGGACTTGTATACATACGTCCATTCCGATAAAAATTACTTAACTTAAAAACTTTCCATCAATTGACTACTCATTTCATATAATATATCTATCTTTCTTTGCTTAAATTGTGTATAGACTCGTTTTCGGATTGAAACTTTACATTCATTGGAATTTGTAGCATTTGCAATACTATTGGTAGTGGCACTGAGTACCTTGATAATAAATACATTTTTAAGTTACTGCATTGTTTACGAGTAGGTGCAATATCATTGCAAGTGCAATTTAAGTCACGATATCCAAAAAAATTTAACATTTAAAAATTGTAGAACAAATGGGTGGTCTATATTGATTGATTTATTCGCCAATGAGTCATTAAGTTGATTGTTTTCATTTTAGATTGACCTAAAAAAATAAAAATATTATTGTAAAATGCGCATTTTGCTGTAAATTTTTTTTCAAATGCTAATTTTGGCATTAATCCATTTGGCAAAAACAATCATATCATTAAAAAGAAGATAATATGAACTTTAAAATGAATCTTATCATCATCATCATCATTTTTTCATCAGGCTTTTCTACTCCTCTTGCATTCCTGTCTGTCTTGAGCAATCTGCATCCAGTTAATTCCACACATTCTTCTTAATTCCACTCGGTCTACCTTGCTTTCTTTCACATCCTCTCTGATACCATTCCTGTATTTCTCGCGTCCATCTGCCATCCATTCTTCTCGCTATGTGTCCTCTTACGATCTCTTCTTGTTATACCAAACATACATGCTTATCTGTGTGCACTGGATTTTACGTAACATTCTTGAATTTAGCATCCACGTTTCACATCCATGCGTCATACGTCATAACTGGCAGTACGCATTGGTCGTATGCCTTATTTTTTAAGCATAGCGGAATGTTGGATTCAAAAACAATGTTCATTCACAACCAGTCATATTCACCAACTGTCCTAGGTATAAATATTAATGTCGGATATATATTTTTGAAAGCAACATCTATTTAATGACGATTCTGTATATTGTATAAAATTCCAATTCAATTTATCGATGAAGCGTTCTATTATTTACAACTTTGCCTGAATTTTATACAATTCTGATAACGTGATACGGACAACAGTTTAACTAAAAGTATGTCATGCAATACTTTGAATGGTAAGTAAAGTAATGATTTTAAATTTATATCCACCGTTGTTGTCGTTGTTTGTCCGATGGGACAATTCAATTCGACCGATAAATGCATTACGCATGTGCAATGTGCATCCTGTGTGCCTGAGGACAGCCTAACCTAACCCAACCGAAGCAAAGTGCACCTGTGATATTTCCCACGGTCATATCAGCTGTTGCATTCGGATGTTTGAATAACAATGGCCAAACAACGGAGGACCAAGTCGACAAAAAAATCAATACAGGTCAATATGAAATTCAGGTATACACACCATCAACTCAAGACTGGTCCAGAAGGTTACCTGTTATTTCAACGCGATTACAATCATCAATTATAAACACTGCATCAATGTGTGAGGATTGAATACACATTTCAATGAAATGTCTACATAAATAGAACGCTAGAGATTCTTCTCTCCCAGTGGAAGTTCGTTTGAAGGAAATGTACGTTTTGAGAATCTTATATTGTTCAAATCTAAACCCGCGATGTTATCGATCTCAAATCACCACACATGATGATGGGAATGAAGGGTTGTTAGTTTTGTTCGTGAGAAACATCTGCTTGTTTTGGGTTTTTCATCAGTTTTCAAATCGAAAGGAGCCGGTCGATAACATCTAAAGAGTAGCACGGTAATAAAGTTGAGAAAAAATGTTGTTTTTTCCGACGTAAACTTGTCGAATTTATGTAAAACTCCCATATAAAATACACACAGAGACACGCGGTTTATGTTGCGAATATGCCACTTTGTTAGTGGGTTACGTTTTTGACCTCTTTGTATTATTATCGGAATGTTTTTGTTGATATTTTTAAATCGCTGAATCTGCGAAAGTATTCCACTCAAGTTTTGTTCAAAATTGTATAAACTATTATAGTACATAGGAAAATAAACTATAGCCCTTAGTAGGGAAAGTTAAATTAGAATTCAAACAAGGACCGACAAGTACCGAAATTTTAACTGTTTAGTCAGTTGGTTAACCGGTTTTGTTACCGTCAAAGTGGCGTGAATCCTTGTCCAAGGGTAGTTTGTACTGTTTTAACGTGGAAAAAATAAACTTTCAAGCTTTTTTATTAGATTACTTAGGAACTGCAATACCATTCATATTTAAGCACTCTAGACGATTTTGATTCTTCGATCTACGTTAAATCTGGTTTTGACTGTTGAATTTAACATGAATTTGCTGCATCCTGCCACGGAAAAAAACATGACAAGTTTAACTTTTGCAGTGTGCTATAAAATGTCTGATTTATTATAAAGATGCACTTACAAATTTAATCATCCTGTTTTTTTCATGTAAATTTTAGTGATCACTATGATTTCATGGATTTGAATTTAAAATTAACGATTTTTACTAATTTTAAGCTGCTGAATATATTATTATATACTAAAATCACCCAATTTTCACACGAATGCCAAAAATAGCTAGGCAAAGTGTAAAATGCACTACACTTCATATAGTACGTATGAAATACTAACGTTTGAGAAAGTTGCATGAATTAATGTGGTTCAAATTATTCTTTGTGATCAATTGGATTAATTGGTGAGATAAAATATGATTCGGAGAACAAAGCTTATTTCATACTTGCCAAAAAACGCATAGTCATTGTATAAAATGACTAGGTATTTTATACATAGATATGTATGTATGTACATATCGCGTTCTCAGAGCACAGATGTGACATGTCCAAAAGAGTAAATTCTCCAGGGCAGTACTTTTATGGTTTAAACTGATCATCATAAATTGGGGAAATTTATATAAAAAATGATAATTGAACCTACTCTAGATTTCTAGATGATATTTCATTGTTATTGAATTTACACAAGTAAATTTTTCAAATTACACGCAAAAAATCTAGACTTGTCACATGTGTGCTCCAATAATATTTGTAAAACTTTTGTACCTATGTACTTTGTGATGCCAAAATTGTGACGTCATTCATTCATAGCTCACTTTCGCAAAATCGTGTACATATCACCTTTGTGCTCCGAGGACGCGATATGTTTTTCGCATGAAGTAGGTAGTTATAGACTTTTTTGTGAATCGTGACTTAATCATAATCATTTTCAGCCGTTGACCATCCACTGCTGGATGAAGGCCTTTCCAATCCTCTTCCATTCCTGTATGTCTTAAGCAATCTACATCCAATTGATTCCATACATTCTTCTCAATTCATCAGCCCATCGTCCACTCAGTCTCGGTTTACCTTGCTTTCTTTCACATCCTCTCGGATACCATTCCAGTATTTCTCGCGTCCTATATATATCTGTCCCTATATCTGCCTTTGGTTATGCTTCTTACCCATGTATTCCTCTTATGATCTCTTCTCATACATCTTTCCATACCTCTCTGTGTGCACTGGATCTTACGTAACATTCTTGAATACAGTATTTCACATCCACACGTCATAACTGGCAGTACGCATTGGTCGTATGCCTGTTATGAAGATAGGAAGTGGTCCAATGAATGACAATTTGGTGGAAGGATTATTTTTTTGTCTGTTGCCGATTTTGTGGAACCGTTTCACAAATATGTTATCATCATCCTCGTCATTTTCAACCGTTCACCATTCACTGCTGGGCGAAGGCCTTTCCAATCCTCTTCCATTCCTGTATGTCTACTTAAATCGAAAGGCAAAAGCAGAAGAGACGGATGTCAGAATTATTCTTCAGTATCAGCTGATTAAATTGGTGAGACGAAAAACAATTCAGGCAGCAAAATTCATTCATTTCATACTTTTTGTTGTTGTCGTGGGTTTTAAAATACCGTATGTAATTTATGGCAGTTCCAGCTCATATCACATTCAATTTCGTAGCATTGAACAAAATATCCTGCAACAATGTTAACCACAATCCTTTCAATGCACAAACGAAATTAAACATTTCAAAAAGGGCTCGAGTCACGCCTGAGCGACGAAAAGCAATCCTCAGGCGACATTTTAAATTGCAATAATTTCAATGCTATCGTTTCGTTTCGGACGCGTGACATCGTAAAGGCGTAATTTGACCCCTGCGACAAACACACGCGAAACTTAAATATTAACGACAAATGGAGACGTATCGTCGTGGTTGGAGGCTTAGCTTTTCCCACAGGAAAGGTTTCGATTTTCCAGCGGTGCAAATTCTTTTTTCCGGTCTCAGTTGGCGGCTTGCGAGGCGAGTTGTGCGAGTGTCTCGCGGGTCAACGACTGCACTTGTCCCTCTGGTGTGGCTTTGGCCGTCTCGGTTGCTCTTTCGAAACCAGCCATGAGCTTTTTCTCGTTCTGGCTGCCACACATTCAGTCTCTAGCGATGGAATGCCGCGACTGGCAAAAGCAAAACCAAAAAATCGCGGACTCCGTCGGTTTTTGTCGTTGCCGCTCACCGGCGAAACCTCCGAGAGTTCCGCGACAGCCATCGAAATCCGTCTTGGACCATTTGGTTCGGTTCTGAAAGAACCAATGTCAAAGCTTCTAGTTCTGAAAAAAAAAATAAAAGAATAAACATTAAAGTACCCATAGAAAATGCTTCGAATCGTGCACCATTCGAAATTGATGCGTTTATATCGGAAATCGAAGAGCAATTTGGGATTTACGTTCGGATTCGTATAGCGATATATATTAAAAAAAAAAACTCGGGTGTAGCCAACCCATGACTTTATTCATACATATATTTGAGGAATATGAAGATTTTTTTTTTGAATGAAAAAAATCCAACTCCCGGTCGACCGATTATAATATCACAATATTATTACGACGTCAAATATTAAAAAAACCAAACAAAATCTCGTTCAAGAATAAACTGCCACTTCCGGTTGGACGATGTTGACCAAAATCGTATTATCTCTTACGTGAAAATAATAGATATGAAATTTCAGCTTAAAAAGATAATGAACACCGAAAATCAAGAGTAAAAGTTCTATTTTCTAAATATTTAAAAATTACATTATTTTGAAGGTCACGACACATACTATATATGGAAAATTTCAGCTCAATGTGTACCACAGTTTTGCTGGATAAACCTATCAAAGATTACAAAAAAAATTAGGCGACTTTCCAACCACTTCCGGTTGATGAAAATTTTTGAAACCCTTATGGATTGTTATGGCCGGCAAAAAACATATAGGGTTTTTGAGTTATTAGCGATTCTACACACAGGCACGCAGACATTTTGTACAGACATTTTCCGGAAATCATGAAAACATGATCAAGGGATGATACCCGATACAAATCAGTCAAATTTCAAGGTCAAATTTTTGCACGATCACAATATTCGATATGGATAAAGTAAAAATTGATGACGAGGTATTCGAAAAAATAAATTAATATGTTCTTTTGCAAACCTATTAATAATTTGGTTTAATTAATTTCTTGGGATGATATGCCACATTTATTATTGCACATACATATGTATATGGTTATCAGTTAATCGTATCAGAGCGTTCAGGATACTTTTATTTCATAATTGAAAATATTTACTCACATATGCACAATATATTCGGTAAGCAAATTTTATAAATATTAGGAAACAGTCAGCTGGCAAATGCGAACACAAATTTGGTACGCCAACATTCATAAACTTTTCTTTCAGAACAGAGTCACACATTTTGTAAAACCGCGTTAGATTAAAACCGCATAAATCGAGGGACGGGTGTACTTTACAAACATTTCAGTCCCGTCATGGTGAAGTGAACAAGTAAAGACACTCTCAAGCGGTGAAAACATTGCCTTCTGGAGGAAAGGAACGGATAATGATTTGGTGTTGGCAATTTTGTTACCATTGAAACCATCTAAGTTAAATAGATTGTCAAATTCCAACACTAGACAATTTAATCTTGCCAATGACGATATTTTTGGTCGAAAATCTTTCGACATCGAACTTCAGATCTTCACTCTAAAGACTAAAGCTCTTCCCACTGAGTTATTGATAATATTTTAATTACAGCGTTATTTACATTGAATACACATGCATTATTGCAATGGAAATAAAATAGTTTAAGTCGCCATACACAAATTCAAGTCAATAAATGGTTATATATGTATGTATGTATTTTATAAGTTGCCTAATCATTCTATCAATACGTTGACCATTAGATGATAATAGTTTAGTTAGTGCTTATTTGTTTTTTGACATCAACGTAGACACTCAATTAGATATGTAGGTTAACCATTTACATAGAGTTAAGTCTCAGTAATATTGGTCAAGAAAATTCTGGAATAATGGACGTCAAATCAGTCCTTAAGACGATAAGTTACAAAACTGTTAAAATCGATAAGAGCCTTTATTTAAAAATGGTTCGTTTGAGAGTCAAATCAAAATTGAAAAAAAATGGTAATTTTGACCCCAAAATTTACGTGCAACATTGAAACGATGCGAAACGATATACTACGCTTCTTAGGCCACATTTTCAATTTTGAACAAAACGATAACTTACATTGTAAAGTTGCGAGAATGCATCTCTTTTTCAAAAAGATTAAATTTATACAGAGATTGCGTAATTTATCAATATAAAATATATGGAGAGTTGAACGCGCTAGTGATTTTGAAACCCATAAAATCATCTACGAAAAAAAGTATTATAACAATTCAACGTTTTATTTATGAAACCGTGTATTTTATAGGCCACAACAATAAAATCCGAAATTAGTAAGAAATATAATTAAAATTCAAGCTTTAATTTTTGTTACAAAAAACAAAGATTTATATATATATTCGTGTTTAATTACAAACGTTTAAAAAAACTTGAAAATTTCCATTTTGAGTTTCGATATCCCTTGTTTGGAAAAGACAATATTGCCGTAAAAAGTTGAATCGAAATGCAGGTCAAGCTTTTTTCTTTCAAACTAACTAATAAAAATGAAATCTTATCTGAATTTACATAATAGTATAATATAAATTCAATTCAAATTGAATCGAATTTTAACTAGCAACAATTTAATTCTTTGCTTTTTTAAGTATCATAGATCAACATATATAATTCGAATCACGATAAAGAAATAAATCAGGGTTAAGCAATATCGTTCCTTTACATTACATTATGATTGATGTACGATACAAAACAACACAAAGTCGACACTGAAAACACCGTTAATGAAAACGATCATTAATTCTGAAACGATCTTCTTTGTACTGTGAAAATTTAATTAACGCAAAGCCGATCGATCGATCGAACATTTGGTATATACGCAATATATCAAATTAAAAAGGTTCATTATCATATTGTTAAATGCACAATATACAGTTTCGATCTTCGACAATAGTGTTTTGTCGATTTTCTTGTGTTAATTGAGTATAAATTCTGCAGATTTACGCACTTGCTTACTACTTGACCGGTTGTCGTTCATTTCGTAGTATACATTATATTGCCAATGAGTGCAAATCTTCTTCCTGAACGTCGTCAATGTTAAAATAATCACCATGTACTCTAATTGCTACTGTGGCGAATAATTTACAGGAATGTCGTTCTTAAAACTGTCGCAAATAAAATACGACAAGTTCGCTTTACTTATGTAGTATTTATTGTAAGAACGAGGAACTCGAAGATGTATTTCCCTGTGGGAAAAAATTGGTCGTAATTTACATTTACGATGTAATAATAAAGATAATGTCAACTCGACAGTACAAAGTCATAATGATTGTATAGTTTAAATTTTGCAGAAGAATCGCTCGCTATCTTTCAAAGTAGGTATAATAGCCGTTATTTGAATTTGCAAAGTCCATTTAATATAATAATTTATATGTATCACGAACGTTTCCGATTTAACAAACAAGTAAACGCAGTAAATGCATTATCTGCAACGGTTCATAATGATAATAATAAGAAAAATTGGTTTAAATGTGATTATGTGGTTTTATGAACTTTATTATGTAGTTTTAGTGTTTTACAGTCAAATTTTGTTGTTAAAGTAGTGTATGTATGTATATACTACAGGCAAAGTGTTAAATCTCCACATCGTATAAAATGCCTAGTCATTTTAAGTGTTAAAACAAAGTCGAAATAAACGAATTTCGATGTGCGAATCATTTTTTTTATCTAACCAATAATAATCAGCTGAAGCGAAGAACAGTTTAGATCGATTTTTTTATGCAGTCTTTCTCAAACTTAAATTTATATTTTATACGTGCTTTATCTTATTTTGCACTTTGCCTGCCCTTTTTAGGGTATTTTATACAATGCGGGATTTCACACTTTGCCTGCAACATACATAGGTATACTAAAGTACCAATGTACATGTGGTATGCATTTTATAAATATAAATAAATATATATGGACATTTTATAAAGTTACCCGTGCAATATAACGGAATATAGCGATGCAATAAAAAATGCGGATGCCATCCTAGTCTCTAACAGTTGGACAGGAATGGATTGAAATACCCACTGGATAGCTTTTTGCAGAACTCTAAAGTATGTTGTTAATTAACTGAAGACCATATTTTAATTCCGAGACATTTTCAATGTAAACCATTAAACCAGCATTGTAAGTTATGGGTTTCAGTATGTACTTGTACGTTCACATTGGAAACGAGACATACTTTTGAACAACCAAGTGAAATTTATGAATTTATGACTCTGTTTTGATATCGACGGAATATCAACGTTCATTTTAAGTAGATTAATATTCTCTCGTACGGTACATTCGTTCATAAATGACGTGTGAAATCGTAAATTGGCTTCGAATGCACTGATCGAATGGTTAACGATAAGGCTTTTGCGGTTAAAAATCAATATTTTGCATTTACATATCAGATTCTTCATGTCGAAAAAGATAGTTGTTTCTTTACATACTAGATTGTGAAATTTTAAAATGACTTAAAAATGCATTTATTCCGTACGAATGTTAAGCCAAATGTGTCGAAACGGAATAATGTATTTTATCTGTCATTAGATATGTACATGTTTACTTTTTTTTCTACTTTGATTTTACATCGAAAACGATGACGAGTGTACGCCTTAACGGTTTTATTGAATTATGTATTCCAATTTGAGCTCATTACGTCTCTAACTAACTCATTTACTCAACAGTTACGTAAATATTTAGATGATCTAAAATTTTCCAATCGTACGTGTTAACGGAGAAATTTCAAATCAAAGTGTAAACAAAATGTGTCCAATAAACAAATTTGGTAGAAGAAAACAACAGAAAACAAATTTTGATGATTATAATAGTTGAAATTCTATCAATGGTTACCGAAAAATGCTTGAAATAATTAACAGAAAATTTTAATTGAATCAATGAATATTTAGCTTACGAATGTTGTATTCGTGTATTGATTAAAATTAAAATTTATTAAATATTCATACAAAATTTTTCATTTAAGATAAATGTAATTCAATTGAGCATATTAAATATTGAATATTCATACGAAATTTTTCATTTAAGATAAATGTAATTAAGTTGAGCATACCTAAGCGGTATTTAGTCTAGGAAAATCTTGAAAATTTACCATAGACAGTTCATTTAACTAGCATATTGCATATACATACATATGCACATATGTATGTAAATTCGAGATCTATCAATCAATAGGTGTAAATATGATTAATTGAAATACAAAATTAATTACAGGATACTTTTCATTGGATTTTCGCACAAGAAATACATCTCCAGAACGCAGTAGTAGATACATATTCAAGGTTAATGTATGAATTTTTGCAATTTGAAGGTGAAAGGTGATTGGACTCGGTACAAACGCGTAGCACACCGTCTGTCGATTGTAAAATATTACGTTTGCCAAATGGTAGTTTCTTTTGTTCTTAATTTATATACCTCAGCTTTACAATATACCTAATGTATGGTGTGTCAAATTAACACCATTCAACTACAATTCAATAAAATTCTACTCATATGCAGGTACAATCGTACTGTTTAATATAATCGCACGTCAAGTTCAACGCTTTTGTTTGTGACACGTGAATTATTATGGGAGAGTTCAAATGCGTATTTAAATACATGTTGATCTTTGGCTCATGAAAATATTAGAAAGGGTGATAACGTACGTCATTTGAAGAAAAAAATCCACATGAATGTCATTTATACAATTGATCCTCATCAAATTATACAAATTTGTTAATAATAAGTATATATTGAGATTGAAATTGGCCAGTAGATGATAACCTAGTTTGTTTAGTTTAACGTATTATCATTTCAACACATTTCACATAATCGAAGTGCCAAGTGCCAAGTTTTAGAGCCAATCCTCCAAAAATACAAGGATCCGTTTAAGACCATTTTTTTATATCAATGATGGTCCTGTTATAAAAATTCTTATAAGTACTACATTTTTACCAAACATACATCTTTCCATGGTATAACAAAAAGAGATATATAACAGTAAGGAATGAAACTAGAGATGGAGCGCTTTTGTAAGAATAAACATAGTTTTTAAATCCAACATTCCGCTATGCTTAAAAAAAGAAGGCATACGACCAATGCGTACTGCCAGTTATGACGTATGGATGCGACACGTGGATGATAAATTCAAGAATGTTAGGTAAGATCCAATGCACACAGAGAAGCGTGGAAAGATGTATGCTTGGTATAACAAGAAGAGATCAAAAGAGGAATACATGGATAAGAAGCATGACCAAAGTGGCAGATATAGCAGTATGAACAGAGAATGGATGGCAGATGAACGCGAGAAATACTGGAATGGTATCCGAGGGGATGAGAGGAAGATGGGCTGATAAATTGAGAAGAATGTGTGCAGTCAAATGGATGCAGATTGCTCAAGACAGACAGGAATGGAAGAGGATTGGAGAGGCCTTCATCCAGCAGTGGATGGTGAACGGCTGAGAATGATGATAACTGTCATTGCTTAAAATTTGAACAATATTTTGTTCAGTATTAAGTTTTATTAATGCAAGAAAAATTTATTCAAATTGTATGTATTTTAATTATAAAAATTTTATACTATGTATATTGTACTATATTTTATAATCTGATTTGTATCTTTTACTTTGTATTACCATTAAAAACATATTTATTGAACATTCACAAGGCTCAATTCCCGAAGAATAAACAAGCATCAATAAGCAAAATTTATGTAACTAGCCTTAACAATTGTACCCTGTTACATAAAATCAATCTGAAAATCATATGGAAATCGGTCGCGTACGAAAACAAGCGAGACGAAAGAAAAAAACAAATGATTGGATAAACTACCGAATGAATTTAATACGAATCACATAAAATATACATAAGATAGACCCAAACAAACACAAAATAACAATATTTACATGAATTGTGCCGAATCGGCGGCAGATATAGCGGAACGTGTCAAAAAGTCGGAGTGGACACAGCGAGAAGAATGGATGCCAGAAATACTGGAATGGTATCCGAGAGGATGTGAAAGAAAGCAAGGTAGACTGAGTGGACGATGGAAGAGAATTGTACGCTGTACAGGCCTTCATCCAGCACTGTATGGTGAACGGCTAAAAATGATGATGACATTTTTAAATATGCATAACATTTTCTGGAATACTAGAAAAAACAATCTGCAAGTTGTTTTGAACCTTTTTGATACATTGAAATTGACCCTTTTTTTTTTTAAGCCACATAAATAAATACATGCCAGTTCAAAACGCGATAACGGTCAATTTCCAGACCTACGTTAATATAGCGTTGTTTATCCTCCCAATTATATAATACACACACTTATCCTGCGATCCTTCAAAATTCACAGTACAATCCTTGAAATTGTAGCTATTTAAATGCAAAATAAAATCTTGGTACGTATCGACATAACATCGACAAAAAAAATCATTCTCACGGTGTAAGCTTACCGTGTTGCGATCGAACATACATATTTCTTTTTAGCGGCGTTAAGTAACAGGCATAGTTAGGTGAGACTAGGTGGGCGGTGGGCGGTGTCTATGGAGACCCAATCGTTGTCTCGAGATGGTATATATCAAAGAAAACACGGACGAGCCGCAGCGAAAAGGTTAAGTGTGTTTAATGAGCGGCCATCCTCGAACGGCCGCTAGCCGGCTCCTGCTGACTACTCCTACTACAACTAGCTCTATACGTATACAACCGCTCGATTGTTACTTTCCATAGACATCCGTTAACTTTTTCTCGGTCACTCTGTACGTGATTTTAACCCCTCTAGTGCCCGGCGTCGAACGCGTCATTGTTTAACAAGTTTTTTTGTTCGACGTAACGTAATCGAAATTTTTTTTCTACGTACGATAGGGATTTTTGGATGATGTACGGTTTTAAATTTGCCTCGTATGTAAATGCGATGGTAATAAATAATTTATCGGTGTGTGTGTGTGTGTGTGTGTGTGAATAAAAAAATTACATAAACTTTAATGTGGCGAATATAATGTTGAATTTTTATTGAATCGTCTCCGATGGTGATAAATCCTGTTAATATTTGGTTAATTTCAGTGGTATTCAATTTTTTTTAAACATGTTTGTAATTCGAATAATGAAACTATGTATGTAGAGTGATTTTGGATGAATGTGTTATTTTTAAATGCTTAAAAAAGAAGGCATACGACCAATGCGCACTGCCAGTTATGACGTATGGATGTTAAATTCAAGAATGTTACGTTAGATCCATTGCACATATAGAAGCATATGCTCGGTATGACGAGAAGAGATCGTAAGAGGAATACATGGAAAAGAAGCGGTAAATATAGCGGAACGTGTGAAAAAGTGGATACATAGCGATAAGAATGGATGATAGATAGATGGACGCGAGAAATACTAGAATGGTAGCCGAGAGAAATAGAGGATGTGAAAGAAAGCAAGGTAGACCGTGTGAAAGATGGGCTGATGAATTGAGAAGAATGTGTGGCGTCAAGTGGATGGAGGCCTTCATCCAGCAGTGAATGGTGAACGGCTCAAAATTATGATGATGATGATTTGTTAATTGATATGGCGTATTAAGGCTAATAAGTTGTTCCATACGAAGAAAACAATGAAAATGAGCGATTTTTTAAATGGGAAATTTTAAAACATTCCAATACTTGGTTATTTGAATCGTCTAAAAATCAATCAGAAATACTTTTTCAAGGTCATCCAATCGTAGAAATTTTGCTAAATTTATTTTACAATTAAAATTACGTTGGAATACTTTTGATTACGTCACAATAATTTTTCAATGAAAAATGTACCTACGGTATTCAATGGTAAGAAATTCGATAATTTCCTGGAAATTCGTCGGTGCGATTTCGCTCAACTTTCACGCAAAAAGGTAATAATATGTATAGTATTTAAAGTAGATTTTTTTTAAGTGGAATGTAACATTCCAAACATTTTCAAACACACCTCATACCTCTTCATCAAAATCGCATCATGAATAAAACATTTTCACGCAAATCTAGGACGCTACGCGATACATACACACGGTCACAAAAAATAATCCATCCATGACACAATTAAGACATTGCAGAATAATTCAGTGACACTTTGAGGGTTGACACATTTATTTTTTTGTGCAAAAAAACCGCGAAAAGAACTCTCCCACACTTTGATTAGTCACCACCGTATCAGAATGTCATCGCGATTCTATTGAAACGCCCACACTTTCAATGTCACATTGTTAACAATTACTTGCATATATAATAAATATAATTAAAACACACACACACACACACACATAACGGTTGGATACGGTTAAGCACATTCCATGTAAAATATTATATTTGTGTATAGGTAGATAACCATACCTAAGTATGGGTATATTGAGTGATAATAAAAGATTCACGTATAACCGGTACGGACTGGTCAAACACCTACACGCCAACGAGATAAACGTACACACAGGTAAAAAGTCGAAGCATGCACGTGTAACTTTGAACGAACAGTGATCCTTAAATGTATTTGCGATGCGCTTAGAAAAAAATTTCATTAAAATTAGCGCTTAATTCGAAGGTGCAAAAGTTTACAATATTAGAATGTATGAAAAACCGGTGTTTGTAAGTTGTAAACATCGGTCTAAATTTAAATATTGCAAATTAATTCGTTAGTTTGTTATTTCCATACATATGTACATAGGTATATATGTAGATCGCTGTACTTATTGTTAGTGCGAGTATAAATAGAGCAAATGTGTATTAAAATTCGATTTAGTTTGGATATTTCCAAATTTAAAATTAGTTCAAATGTCGCAAAATTTCACTAATGATTTTGCTCTACTATAATTTAATGAACTTTAGACTTGCAAAATGATTAGATTGATTTGTTTCAAAATATTATGTTGATTATGGAATTAATAGTTCCAATCAATCTACAATATATTGAGTAATTAAAATGTCGTTGAGCGTGTAATTTAATCATTAATCAATTAAAAGTTCAATTCTTTAAAACATAACACTTGATTTTTTTATACACTTTTCAATCTATAACTGATATTACTGATGTTTTGGAATATTTTAATATGAACTTGACTTATTAAAATAAACAATTGTATTGTAAAGTATATTAATGATACAATAGCACCTGTCAAATGATAGTTTATTATTCATGGGTGAGTATAAAAGTATTGTTAAAGCGGGTATTACACAGGGATAGTTTACTCGCCACTATCTCGCTAGTTTACTAACCGACACGTAGATCTAGTAGCAAGTAGCTAGTAATCCTATTACACGTGTTTAGTGTACTCGCCAGTGGCACTGTCGTCAAATTGTTTTACACTATTTGTACACAGTCTACAGTACTTGTTTTACTTTTGTTTATATACATTTAAAAAAATAAATATAGTTTTGACTAAACTTTCATATATGTATGTGTGTGTTGGGAGCTGAAAATGAACCATTTAACCTCAAACTGTCAAAATGAAGTGACGTCACACTAGCCAGATAGTAGTGAGTAAATTTCAAACATTCGAACTTCACTTACTCGTCCGAAAAAGCCAGATAGTTTACTAGCTTTGCCTATTACACGAGCTAGTTTACTAGCGAGATAGTAGCGAGTCAACTATCTCTGAGTAATACTCGCATTAGAGATATCTACATTTTCGTATATATGTATGTACATACATATGTATGTATGTATGATAAAGGCCAGGTGAGAGATCCTCGCATTCTACATGTTATACAGTGGCTAAGCGTTTTAAAAGAATTTTGCTGTCTGAATCATTTTTGTCACGAATCTGACCAGCTGAATCTGAAAAACTCTTCCAATCAGTTTTTTCGTGTCTTCTTTCTCAAACTTCAGTTTTTCACACTTGATATTTCTATTTCAATTTGCATATGAAGCGTAGTACATTTTGCACTATACCTGGCAATTTTTGGTATTACAGTGTGTGTTCAAATCAATCCTATACCTATCTAATAAATGTATGTGACGCATTTGGAAGTTTGAGATGCTGTGGTGGATATATGCCAAACGGGCCCCCACACGCATTCACTCGAATGGAATTCGTATGATGTTTTTAAAATAAAGAGTGTTCTGAAATGGGTCACGGCGGCCATAGGAGAGAAAGGTGTGGTTGTTCACTCTTAGTTTATTGCTTTCATTTTTGTTTTAACTTTATGTATTTCATTTGCTTTGTGTTCCAATTCGTACCGAACGCGTGCCCGTGTACAAGAAGGAGAAGAGACCTTCATCAGATTGCGGATCGATGATGATGATGATGATGATGATAGTGATCGATGATGTTATCGTCTAATAACAACCAACGAGACAATGATCGATACATCGTAAGATGTATCCACATACATACGTATACCGGAAGATAGATAAGCAAGGACACGTGTGGATTGAATTCTTCAATTACCTACTAATGTGTACATTGAAACACCTCTCGATTGCAATCGTGACAATATGCAAAAAATGTGTTGTGATGTACCCGGGTGTTTCGATTAACATTTTGCCGTGTGGGAAAATTGTCGAAAATGGCTAATTAAAAAGCGATATTGGCAATTAGGTGGGTGCTTGTATTGATGGAAGAATTTGAGGCAAGGGAATATATGCGGATCCAATTAAAAACATGTTTCGATGATTATCGATTAATTTCTGTCTTATATTCTATATTTATACGTGTTGAAATTGCACGTTGGTAAATGTATCAGTTGGTCGAGATCGATTTTTTCTTATAATATTGCATGGAACATTGAGTATAAAGCAAAATAGAGAGGGTGCATATGAATAGTGATAAAACTTACGAAAAAGTAGGGTAGGATCATATAAAATAAGAATTTGTTGAGAAAGTAATGTCTTTCTTTCCATTACTTCGTTCATTTCTCTGAAGGATCTCTTTATATTAAATCTAATGTAAAAATTGATGAAACGAAATGAAAAAATTGTAAGAAAATACACAATTAGTACGAATAGATTTAATTTTCTTTGTCTTCTTCTTCTTCTGTAACTAAGGATTAAATTAAATTATTAAATTAAATTTAGACGTAACCTATGTATGTATGTATTTATACATTAGTTATATTGTGAACTTTTCAGATGCTAAACCAACTAACTACCAATTTCTTACAACATAGAAAATTCATAACTACATAACTATAGCGTTTACTATTTACGACGGAAAAAAAATTAACACAAATATACATATATGTATGTATATAAAATAGAATATATATATAAAATAAAATGTATGTAAAATATTTTTGTGTTAGATACTTGTATACCTAACATGAAATGAAACGTGAACATGAAATAAAACGTAGAGTGAAACTAGGATGGAGCGCTTTTGGAAGAATGAACATAGTTTTTAAATCCAACATCACGCTATGCTTAAAAATGAAGGCATACGATCAATGCCAGTTATGACGTATGGATGTGAAACGTGGATGCTGAATTTGAGAATGTTACATAAAATCCAGTACACACGGAGAAGCATAGAAAAATGTATACTTGCAACAAGAAGAGATTGTGAGAGGAATACATGGATAAGTAAGCGTGACCAAAGTGGCAGACATAGCGAAACGTGTGAAAAATACTGGAATGGTATCAGAGAGGATGTGAATAAAAGCAAGGTAGACTGAGTGGATGATGGGCTGATGAATTGAGAAGAATGTGTCGAGTTAACTGAATGCAGATTGCTCAAGACAGATTGCAAGAAGATTGAAAAGGCCTTCATCCAACAGTGAATGGTGAACGGCTGAAAATTATGCTAATTTCAAGAATGTTACGTAAGATCCAGTGCACACAGAGTGCACACAAGAAGAGATCAATAGTGTAATACATGGATAAGAAGCATGACCGAGGTGGCAGATATAGCGGAACGTGTGAAAAAGTTGAAGTGGACACATACATACATATGTAGGTAGAAGAATGGATGGCATATGGACGCGAGAAATACTGGAATGGTATCCGAGAGGATGTGAAAGAAAGCAAGGTAGACCAAGTGGACAATAGGCTGATAAATTAAGAAGAATGTATGGAGTCAAGTGGATGCAGATTGCTCAAGACATTATATGTATATCATCATTTTGAGCCGTTCTCCATCCACTGTTGGATGAAGGCCTTTCCAATCCTCTTCCATTCCTGTCTGTCTTGAGCAATCTGCATCCACTCAATATGTATTAAATATTAAAAGAAATGGAAGAGGATTGAAAAGGCCTTCCTCCAACAGTGGATGGTGAACAGTTGAAAATGACGATGATGACTTGTATAATATGTACATAGGTCTAACTTTAATCAATTTTATAATATCCTTAGACAGTTTGCTTCTGAATGGCTCATGCATATGTTGATTTTTTTCACACGTTTTGTAATGTGAAAAAAGGGGTACCAAAAAATTACGACACTCCTTAACATTTCAACGATATCCAATTTGAAAACGCTTCCGCAACTCGGTAATAAATACCCTCGCATTTTACATCCAGCAATTATTCATCATTTTCCGCTATTGTAAGCCCGCACACAACTTCGAGTTTGAAATTGCGTGATGGCGGGAGTATCTTTAATTTTTTTCAACCGTTTAATTTTCGCGTGAGGACACGCGAACCACCACCAATCCCTACGGATCGGATCGTTGATAATCTCCAACCTCGTCTCAACATCCTCCACTAAGTACCCAGAGTACTCTTCAGCTCGTGGAGTGCTTCCGTTGTTGTCTGTTATTATTGCGCAATTTCACGTCGGACTCGCGTGACGCCATCGTTTGCTCGAGAGGGAACGGGTTCATCGGTTATTGCGAGCGACTCTCGTTGCTGTTATTTTATTTATTTTTATTTTCGTATATCTCTATATGTAGTCGGCGTGTGTTTGTTGTTATTTCCCCCGGCTTCGATCACTATGCTGTATATGTACACTTGTGCCTTTTATGGCATGTTGTGCCGCTCCTCAACTGTTAACAATCGCCGATCGTCGGCTCCAGAGACGTTCAAAGCATCCGACGTGCAGACTTGACGGGCAAAAACCACACCCTGTTTTTAATTAATTTATAATTATTATCTGTGATAACGTTGGCTGTACTGAACTGCAGTGAATTGTGTGCTCATTATTTTAAAATTGATTGTGGCTATGAATTTTTACGGTCAGTGGGAATTTTGTGTTTGATTGTTCGATTGAGCAATGAGCAATATTTTAACAGTTTTCTTATTCATCTTCTTCTTCGGTAGATCTTTGTTTATTTGAGCCTTTTTACAATTATTTCAGTCAGTGGTCTTTCTCTTCACCGCGTCATAGTTTGTATAACACTGAGCAACAAAAAAATCACAAACGAGAGCATTTCAACAAAAATCATTATCGGATTCAAATTTAGTGGGTCAAACTTAGTAAAGATTGACTAAGCTCCGCTCTGGGTATTTTTTTTGTTGCTCAGTGTTCTATGTATTGTGCCGATTAGTTTTAAATTGTTGTTGAATAGCAACATTCATTAACAATGCAGT
This sequence comes from Parapsyche elsis, assembly GCA_022651745.1. Taxonomy (NCBI): domain Eukaryota; kingdom Metazoa; phylum Arthropoda; class Insecta; order Trichoptera; family Hydropsychidae; genus Parapsyche; species Parapsyche elsis. The sequence continues at coordinate 845,787 of JAGVSN010000017.1, forward strand.
AGAGTTCACAAAGTCTTTAAAATACTTTAAAAAATTTGTCACTATACAATACCGAATATTAGATCGTTAAAAAATTACTGCTGAAATCTATTAAAATAATTAGTTAATATGTGTACATTGCTATGTTTAAAAAATAAGGCTTACGACCAATGCGTACTGCTAGTTATGACGTATGGATGTGAAACGTGGATGCTAAATTCAAGAATGTTGCGTAAAATCCAGTAAACACAGAGAAGCATGAAAAGATGTATGCTCGGTATAACAAGAAGAGATCGTAAAAGGAATACATGGGTAAGAAGTATGACCAAAGTGGCAGATATAGCAGTACGTACGTTAATGTGGATACATAGCGAGAAGAATGGATGGCAGATGGACGCGAGAAATACTGGAATGGGACCCGAAAGGATGTGAAAGAAAGCAAGGTAGACCGAGTGGTAGATGTGCTGATGAATTGAGAAGAATGTGTGGAGTCAAGTGGGTGCAGATTGCTCAAGACATACAGGAATGGATGAGGATTGGAGAGACCTTCATCCAGCAGTGGATGGTGAACGGCTAAAAATGATCATGTACATACATTGCATGCAATGAAGTAGTGTAAAGAATTGTGTATAATAATTTAAATTTAATAAATAAATAAAATTTAAATAATATACGCTGAAAGTTTGAAACGTTTGTCTATTCATTATTTAGAGTCTAAGTAGAAAATTATGCGCTTTTGATTATGCATTTTTTTTCATCTAATTAAAACCAAATATGTATGCATTGCTGAATTGTCCTCATTTACTAAACAGACCTCACACAATCATGTTTATAATACAGCGAAACATTCACAAATCTCACTTTACAACATCTGATTAAAAAAACGACATTTTTATTCGTTCAAATGCTCTATAAGTCTACGGGTCTACAAACGTTATGCAAATGCTAAAAATCCTCTTAATAAAAACAGGACACCGACGAAGCCGCAAAACCGCTTATAAAAATCGGCATTTTTATTGCCAAATTTATAGGCTTTGCATAAAATACAAATGTATCTAATCGATTAAAAAAAAAAACACTTCAAGTTGATTTAACGCACAACTCAATCCCTCGTGCATTTTTAATGAGCGTGCAAAATTTCAGATGCGGCCGTGACATTTCACCATCGACGAGGAATATTTTATAAAGTAACGGATTCTATCATTAAAAAATTAAATTAAAATTTAATACTTAATTAAATTTTTCAACTTAGAAATCCATAGTTTCATAACAATACGGGTAGAATTTTACCTAGGACAATTAGTGAATATGACTGGTTGTAAAGAAGAATAATGAAACTAGAAGAATGAACATTGTTTTTAAATCCAACATTCCGCTATGCTTAAAAAAGAAGGCATACGACCAATGCGTACTGCCAGTTATGACGTATGGATGTGAAACGTGGATGTTAAATTCAAGAATATTACGCAAGATCCAGTGCACACAGAGAAGCATGGAAAGATGTATGCTCAGTATAACGAGAAGAGGTCGTAAGAGGAATACATAGGTAACATGGCCAAAATGGCAGATATAACGGAACGTGTGAAATGGTTGAAGTGGACACAGCGAGAAGAATGGACGCGAGAAATACTGGAATGGTATCCGAGAGGATGTGAAATAAAGCACGTTAGACCGAGTGGACGATGGGCTGATGAATTGAGAAGAATCGATTATATATATCTAATAATATTCATACACAGCTTGTGAGAATCATATTGTAAAGATAGTTGATAGTTACATACTATGTATGTATATCTCGAACAATTGGTGAATATGACTGGATGTAAAAAAGAAGAATGAAACTAGGGTAGGGTGCTTTTGGGAGAACGAACATAGTTTTTAAATCCAACATCCCGCTATGCTTAAAAAAGAAGGTATACGACCAATGCTGAATTCAAAAATGTTGCGTAAAGTCCAGTGCACACATAAGAAGTATGACCAAAGTGGCAGATATAGCGGAACGTGTGAAAAAGTTGAAGTGGACACATAGCGGTAAGAATGGATGGCAGATGGACGCGAGAAATACTGGAATGGTATCCGAGAGGATGTGAAAGAAAGGTAGACCGAGTGGAAGATGGGCTGATGAATTCAGAAGAATATGTGGAGTCAGGTTGATGCTGATTGCTCAAGACAGACAGGAATGGAAGAGGATTGAAGAGACCTTCATCCGGCAGTGGATGGTGAACGGTTGAAAATGATGATGATGAACCTAGGACAATTGGTGAACATGACTGAATGTAAAGAAGAAGAGATAAAACGAAGAGTGAAACTAGGATAGCGCTTTTGGAAGAATGGACATTTAAAATTCAGCTGTGCTTCAAAAATAAGGCATACGATCATTGCGTACTGCCAGTTATGACGTGTGGATGTGAAACGTTGATGCTGAATTCGAGAATGTTACGTAAGATCCACTGCACACGGAGAAGTATGGGAATATGTATGCTCGGTATAACGAGAAGAGATCGTAAGAGGAATACATGGGTGTAAGAAGCATGACAGATATAGCTGAACGTGTGAAATAGTTGTAGTGGACACATAGTGTGAAGAATTGGTGGCAGATGGACGCGAGAATACCGGAATGGTATCCGAGAGGATGTGAAAGAAAGCAAAGTAGACCGAGTGGACGATGAGTCAAAGTGGATGCAGATTGCTCAAAACAGACAGGAATGGAAGAGGATTGGAGAGGTGTTCACCGAGCAGTGGATGGTGAACCGATGAAAGGTAGAAGTGTAAGTATAATTTTTCACATTGAATTCTCGATCACGCAAAGCCATGGTCCACTGCCAATTCCGATACGAGTCCATCTTCATCATCGTTGCGTTACTTACCACAATGATGGAGTCATTAGGCGAATTCAACGGCGCGTTTCGGCCTGTTGCGTCACACACATACACAGTCATGTACATACATACGTACTTGCTGGGTACCCACACATGCAGCTTTTGTTGCGCGATATTAATGGCGAAAGACAGTGTTACCACATTCTTGATCTTGATCGCTCGAGTAACCGGAATATGTGAGTGGAGGTCAAGGAACCGGCCCGAGACTCATGGCCGCAAACCAACTCCACTCTAGTGCTCACCTACGCTCTACGACTTTGTTTAACCCTCTATTGGCGATTTTAAATTAGCAGTGCTTTATATTTCAGCACCAGCTGATTTGAAGGTGGAGACACAGTCAGATGATAGTTCAGCAGTTGGAGCGTTAGGCCCGTAAGGCCCGTAACGTACTTGGCTGCCTGGCTGCGCAGCCATGGCCGCGGCGGCCACAACGATGTTAGAAAATGTATATGGCTGCCTGTTTGACAACGCACTGAGGCAGCCAAGAAACTCTGGCTGCGCGGCCACAGGTACCGGCTCCGATACGCAGCAGCCAGACAGGCAGCCACTGGCCGCCGCGGCCAACACGAGATGTATTTAACAAAGCAAATGTATGTGGCTGCCTGTGCGATGCACGCACTAGCAACCTGGCTGCTCGGCAGCCAGTCAATTCACGTTTGCCATTTCAGATTTTCAGCCACTTCGGCTGAAAATCTGAATAAACAATTCCAATTCCATTATAAATTTTATACTAAATTCAACGAATAAGATAAAAATATAAAAAAAAAAATCTCGCTAATGTTGCGCGTTGGAAATAATATATATAAAACTATTTTCAACGAATTATTTGCATCTATGTACATACATATGTATGTATGTACATACATATAGTACAAAAGGATCTGAGATCCGAGATTACAAACCAATTATTGCATTGAAAATATGTTGTATCTACAATGTTATCGCTGACCATTTGTGAGTGTGTTTTCATCGTTATGGCTGCCCCTTTGGCTGCTTGAACTGGGTGCACGTTTTTCTGGCCGCCACGGCCATGGCTGCGCAACCAGGCAGCCAAGTGCGTTAGGCCCGTAACGCACTTGGCAGCCTGGCTGCGCGGCCATGGCCGCGGCGGCCACAACGATGTTAGAAAATGTATGTGGCTGCCTGTTTGACAACGCACTGAGGCAGCCAGGAAACAGGAGCCGGTACCTGTGGCCGCGCAGCCAGAATTTCCTGGCTGCCTCAGTGCGTTGTCAAACAGGCAGCCACATACATTTTCTAACATCGTTGTGGCCGCTGCGGCCATGGCCTAGTACCTAGAACGAAGAATCTGGGAATCGATCCCCGTATTTCGAATGATTTTTGACTTTAAATATCCCAAGATCTTACAAGATTACTAAATCCAGATTAGCCGTCCCCTGAAGTGGTTACGCAAAATCGGCACTACACAAAAAATTCCTTCCTACTTCCAAAATCATAATGCGCTCCTTCTCTCACTTCCTCCCCTTCAGAAAGCAATGAAAAACCAATGGAGAGAATCTTTCCCTAATTACTTCACTATAACAGACGGTAAAATGTTTGTAAAGAGGGAGAGTTTGATACCAAGTGCGCCACCTTCAGAAGAAGAAGAAGGATTAAAAATTGTATGTTTTACACTCTGCCTCTATTTCATATAATTTTTCATCCCACATTGGTATAATTCAATCTAATTTTTATTGGCACAACAGCGAAAATGATTTTTGCTTTTGATTTATTGATACGTTTCCAGTAGATCAACTATATAAAATTGAATGTTTGTTTGTACGCACATCAAATCTACAGTTTTCAACATTTATGTATAATATAAGTTTTCAACACCTGGTTTATTGTGCCGCTGTACTTAATATGTTCAATGGCCAAGATTTAGATAAAATGCAAAGGTTACAAAATAGAGCTATGAGAGGTATTTTGAATGTTGGTAGGCTAAAAAGCATTAGAAGTATGTTAGATGAATTGGGATGGGTGAGTATTAGAAATTGTTTAAAGTTGAGCACATTGTCTTTTGTTTATAAGTTAGATCATAAGTTATTGCCAAATTATTTTAAGAATTATATCATTATAAATAGTGATATCCATAGTTATTCTACAAGAAATAATAACCAATTAGTTGTAGGTAGAGTAAGGAAAACAAAGACAGCTGGTGGTGTTTTTCACAGGGGTGTATTAATGTATAATGCCCTCCCGGAGTGCGTCAAGTCTTCTAAGACAATAGATGCATTCTTGAAAAGTGTGAAGAGACACCTCTGTGAGAGATAGTAGTTATGTACATATAAGTATAGTGTATAATGTGTAATTGATTTATGTAGTTGTAATAAATATGTAATATATGTAAGTTAAATTAGCTACTATTATATATAAAATAAATAAATAAATAATCACCAAATTCGGTATACTAATCTCGCGGTAATCTACGAGCAACTAAGACATATGTACTATACATTTTTAATTAATTTTTGTTTGTATGTTCATTTTTTTATTAGTTGAATTCACCCGCCCAAGCAACGCCGGGCAATTTAGCTAGTATTATATACATATGTAAATCCAATTACATATTTACATACATACATATATGTATGACTAAATATTGTCAAGTGTGTCAACTGTATTGTGTCTCATTTTATTGACATAATTCATTACACAAGGACTTGCTGCTCTACTAAACAATAAACTGTAGCATGTGTGCTTTCTATTCGTGTACTATATATGGCATTTGCACTATTAGTTCACCTTTTACAGCAATTTAAAATGTGTCGGATACAAATGCGCCTATCGGTATATAATAATACTTTTGTTGTATAGTCAATTTTTCATTTGAATCTTTGACTTATTTCAAATACCACCGATTGGAATGCATAATAGATATACGGCTCAAAGCATATACGTAATTTATTTGACGGTGAAAATTCTTGAACATGACTTTTGAGCTGTTATGAAAGTGGCCGACGACGTTTGAGCTAACACCGCGGGCCGCCATCGCATTGCAACATTGATCACGAATTGCGCAATAGCATCGACACGAAGAAGTGTGTTCTTGTTCGCTTTGTGCCGATTCCGATGACCGTCATGGCCTCGTAATACCAACAACTAAAGTTCAAAGTCATGGCCTTCCGCTCAACGTTCGCTACGTATCCGAATTTATATAATATAGTCCCAACTTGACCAATCAGCAATGATACAACTATAATTTATTACCTACTGGTGATATTTATCGGGACGACACTTTGGCTGTGAATCCATATTTAACTACACAGTTTAGTGTATAATTTTTAATTTTATTACATGCACCTACAATAGCTTCATATCAATTGTAGAAAGATTGTTGTAAAAGGTTGTTTTTAAGGCAAGCAATTGAAGAAGACAAAATCGTCACTGACGCGACTGAAAACATTGCACATTTTACATACATATGTAGTACCAATTTCAATCACAAACACGCTATGTACTTTCACAAAAATACACTAAAAACAACTGTTCGAGTACTCTCAGTGGTACTAATCTAAAATAAATTATCACCCCATGAAAATAGAACACTGTAGCAATGTTTTAATGAAATAACTAACACCACGCTAAAAAAAGTCTCTTTTACCTAAAATCGCAGTCTTCGCATGTAACAATACTTTGTTCACATCGTACTTACATATAATAATTACAATTAAAAATATTTATTACCTACTTAAATGTGGTGTTAAAATCGTACAAGCGCGTTTATTTGTAACGTGCAATTTATTACACTTGTATGAAATCGTTAGAACAAAACATTGTATGGCAGATACCTGAAAGAATTCCTGATTAGTCAAAAAGTGTGGGAATTTTCAAGGAACAAATTTATGGTACATAAATTCCATTGATATGTTTCATATTTTAAATCAACATGAGTAATTGGTTTTTTTTTTTTGCGCGTTCCATATCAGTTTTGTAAAACAATTTATTTCGCTCTTGTCATGTTCGTTGTTTTTATTGTCCTTTCGACGAAAATAAATGAGCGTTCAATTCAAAATTTGTATTATTATTTTTTTAGATCATTTTCTGCAATGAGAACACTCAGATTGAGAAATATTATAACTTTATAAGTTATAACCCTCGCGAATAGTGAAAAATTACCGTATTAAATTCTTCTTGTGTATTAGCCAATTTTAGCCTGTATGCTAAAATTGAACCTTGTTTACAATGCTGTGTGGAATTCAACATTTTTTTTATATGTAATACCTAGAAATTTGTAACGTCTCGGTGTCAATCCTATTGAATGTCAATGGCATAGGTGAAAAAAAAAAAAAACGTTCATACTATGTTTCCAATTAGCGTTCCCATCTGAGTTTCGTAATGGAAGCTATTCAGAAGTTGGTGGTGGATAAAAAAAAGCAGTGCTGACAATCAAACGGATATTTATTTTAATTGTGAAACTTCTTGCAAGCCGCTCTCGCAGTCGCAGAAGAGAGACCAGTTGCTTAGCGAGCGATCCAGTTTTACAGCTAAGGCAAGAGGCAAGAGCAAGAGCGACTAATGGAGTTCCTGTCGCAGTTTATCGTGGAAATGGTCTAACCTTGACTTTTTTTTTCACCGGCAATCTGCCATTACATAACCGTTAGAATCAACTTTTGCTCAACGCAACGGCTGGCTTGTATACCAGAAGAGACCGCAAGAAAAAATATTTTCTTTAGAGACATCGACGCGCGGATGAGACGCAAACCCACAACTTTTCTTTTAAAACTTTAAATACCATTAACTTTGATTTGATTCTAAAAATTGCTCACTTTGAATAATCATCAATTTAAGGATAGCTTGAAGCTTGAATATTTTATATATAAAATATTTTAAGTAGAAAAAGTAAGGTTTTAAGTCTATAATACAATTGTCTTGCCACATCTGGTTTATTGTGCCACTGTACTTAATATGTTCAGTGGCCAAGATTTGGATAAAATTCAAAGGTTGCAAAATAGAGCTATGAGAGGTATTTTGAATGTTGGTAGGCTAAAAAGTATTAGAAGTATGTTAGATGAATTGGGATGGGTGAGTATTAGAAATTGTTTCAAGTTAAGCATATTGTCTTTTGTTTATAAGTTAGATCATAAGTTATTGCCAAATTATTTTAAGAATTATATCATTAGAAATAGTGATATTCATAATTATTCTACTAGAAATAAGAACAAACTAGTTGTAGGTAGAGTAAGGAAATCAAAGACAGCTGGTGGTGTTTTTCACAGGGGTGTATTAATGTATATTGCCTTCTTGTATAATGTATATGTCTTCTAAGACCATAGATGTATTCTTGAAAAGTGTGAGGAGACACCTCTGTGAGAGATAGTAGTTATGTATAAGTATAGTGTATAATGCGTAATAGATTTATGTAGTTGTTATAAATATGTAATAGATGTAAGTTAAATTAGCTAATTAGCTAATCTATATATGTACATATATAAAAATCAATGTCTGTCTGTTTGTCTCTTATAGGCTCCTAAACCACTCAACCGATCGCAATGAAACTTTCAGGACTTATTGTGATCATGCCGGGGATGGGACCTGTGAAAAAAAATCTTTGAAAAACGGGAACAGGAACGGGTCTGCTCATGTGTCAGATAACGTACTAAGAACGGGAACAGGAACGGGATCGGGATCGGGAACAGGAACGGGATCTGGAACGGGAACAGGAACGGGATCGGGAACAGGCCTGCTCACGCGTCAGATAACGTACTAGGAATGGGAACGGGAACGGGATCGGGAACGGGATCTGGAACAGGAACAGGAACGGGATCGGGCATTGCAACGCATGCCGGGTCATCTAGTATTATATAAAATAAATAATAAATAAATAAAATGTTTCGGTCAATCGAGAGACATATTTTATTCAGTATTTAGAAAATACATTTTGAAATCAACCATTTGAATCATAATAATGTTTTCAGTGTTTTTTTTTAGATATAAGGATTATTCGAGCCTTACTTAATTCAAACCAAATGGTAACTTTTGAAAGTGAAGAAAATTGTTGACTGTCTAGACCAGTGGTCTGGAACCGGCGGCTCTGAAGCCTCATGCGGCTCTTTGTACGAAAACCTGTGACTCTCGCTATCATCCAACATCCAACGCAATTTTTTTCAAGTGCTAATTTTGGCATTAATAAACATCGGTTGGCAATAAACCACCACATCATTAGAAAGACGACAATATGAACTGTAAAATGCTTTATTTTTCATCACCGTAGCGTTATAATTTTGGATATTTGAGTAGCATGGAAAGATGTACCTACATATGCTTGGTATAACAAGAAGAGATCGTAAGAGACGTGTGAAAAAGTTAGAGTGGACACATAGCGAGAAGAATGGATGGCAGATGTATCCGAGAGGATGTGAAAGAAAGCAAGGTAAACCGAGTGGACGATGGGCTGATGAATTTAGAAGAATATGTGGAATCAAGTGGATGCAGATTGCTTAAGACAGACAGGAATAGAAGAGAATTGAAAAGTCCTTCATCCAGCAGTGAACTGTTCAAAATGATGATGATGATATCACATACCTAATAAAATGTGCTAAAATTAACTTTTTATTTTATCTTCTGAAAGGTCATTTATAGAAATCATAGATACAAAGTTCATTTTGTCCAAAGCTTGACATAACAGTTTAAAATGAAGCATCGCAATTAAAAATGCATGATTTTCCGTTGCTTCATAGCCATGAGAATTCTACGAAAACATTCAAAAACCTCTCACAGCTATGAGAATGAGAAGCGAACTAATAAAAATTATTGTTATAATTATAGTAGCACATCATTTACCACTAGAAATAACCCCTTATATATTTTTTAATTTCCTGTATTCCGTATTTGAGGCAATATAATCGTAGAAAATGTGGATTTTTGAGCCTCAGGAACTGTTCCGCGAATCTACCTCTACATTATGTAAATTATACATCGTGTAATATAATTATTCTGCATTTTTTTTTTACCTCACGTATGGTTGACTACCCCTGCGTAAAGCGTATGATACTTTACGAGTTGCGCACGCCCTGTTCGCTTCGGTCTCTCGCAGATTTATAGTCCATCAAGTAAAGAATAAATAAATAAAATAAAATAACCGAGTAAGTAAACATACGCTTTGTAAACCTGTTGACCTTTCGTGATGATGAGTGCATCAAATCTTTTCAACAAGATAAAAGTCTACGCAAAAGTGAGTGCGTGGCGAAATTGTTATTTTTACAATTGCGCATTACGTATGTATTATTTAAATGACACATAAGGTTAAATAGTACGGTAAAAAATGCGCTAGGAACGAGGAAGAGTCGTATTTGATGGGCTATCAACCCTGAATTATCGGAAAAGATTTTCGCGCATGATGCAATAATGACGACAACGAAAAAAAAACCATTCATAATAATAGAACGTAATGATGGCAGAATTGGCTTTATACCGTTGAACTATATTTATTAATCGCGCAACCTTCGAAAAGTTAATTATAGTGATTGGTAATTAAATACAATTACGACAAATTGTGGTCGCACTTTTTCTATGCTGTCATTGAATCGATTTCAACTACGATTATGTAATTATAAATCATTAATATATAGATTGTATAAAAAAATTATTTTATTCACACTGAAGTAATGTCCTTGCGTACTTCAAAAGTCTTATCTAACTTCTATTAGTTCAAAGAAGTTTCATTAAAAACTTTAAAGACCAAGAATTTTTAAAGTTAACGCTCCCATACATACCTACATTATATTATGTATGATCGATTAACTTTTTGCAAAAAAAAAGTATTTAAGAAGTTTAATTATGGTTAGATTTATTTAATGTAGTATGCAAGCTCTAAAAAAATATATCCAAAGAAGCATCCACACTTCTAAAAGTGTTGATAATATCTAAAAACAGTATTCGTCAACCTTTTGATTCAAAATAGAAGTCAATTGTATTGAACTGATTATATGTATATAATTTAGTAATAATAGTAAATTAAAGGATTATTGACCAGTGAATTTAGTTTCAAAAACAATACCACACACCTTGTTAATGCATCATCTAATCTTTGTACACGAATCTTTTTACAGAACTATCACTTAATCATTGACTGAAATCAGAGGCTAATCCCAAACTTTTTTTAATACCACGATCATTATTCATTCATTCATATTGTTATATCATAGCATTATAAATACATTCAGATAAATCATAATCATTTAATAAAAATAATCGGGACATCACTTATGTCCATACATGCTAAAATAAAATAACAGGTAAAACTTGTAAGCTCTTGTACTTGAATTTTTTACCGCTCCAGTTTTTTTTATCGCCAATTTCGAAGATAAGATTTATTCATCCAATACATACACAATATAATAATACGAATTACATCACGCCGAATCGTATTGCGAAATCACGACGCAACAAAAGGTTGACCGTCGATGTCGATGCCGCCGATATATACATATATATGTACTACATATATATATCATGAACTACGTATTTATAATTGGACTGGTTTTGAACCGTTGACGGATCACGATCGAGAGTCAAGGTTTCGACCGTTGAAAATCACGTTACGTACTATGTACCTACCTATCGAATTAACTCGTTCACAACTGAAAAAATAATATATACTTTAGATAATATATGTATACTATGAAAGGCTCACTGAATCATCAGGGAAAATAATTTTCATATTAGTTACGGGATTCAACGTTTGAAGAAAACTTTGACACTTTTGTTGTGAATAAAAATTTAAACTATGTATGTATATACAGCTTAGTTGCAGTGGTTCCCAAACTGTGTGTCAACCCACTGGTGGGTCACGAGTCAATTTTTGGTGGGTCGTGAAAGGTTTTTGAAATGTGAATTCTTATCCAAACTGCTTGTTTTCGTTAATTATAAATTATATAAAACTCTGAATATATGTATGTACATAAATATTGTTAAATACTCCTTCCCCACTCATGTCCATTAAAACTAGGTGGGTTGCGAAAGTTTGTCGTTCTAAGAATTGAGTCGCGGTACTAAAAAGTTTGGGAAGCACTGTTGCTATAAAATGTAATTGTAGACATTTTTAATAGGTCTATATTAATTGTAGAAAGACTCTCATGAAAGGTTGTTTTGAAGGCAAGAAAGTTAATGATGCAAGTGAATTTGTGCATTTCGGTACCAATTTCAATCACAAATATTTTGCTAACTACAAAATTTAAGACATTATACATACATATATATAATAGCCCAATTCCTATAATTCCTATAATAGCTAATTCAAATTTAATTGAAAAAACACGAACGTTGCGAGTGGGATTTCAACCCGTTCACACAACACCGGTGATGGGAGGCCTCCTATAATTTGAAAATATTAATCCTTAGTAGGTTCATGACTTTGCTAAATTGTCACATAATTACGTCAAACACGTCCGTTGATATATTCAACGGGCTCACACCAGTTGTATTATAAACAGTTAAATACAGAACCTTTTTGGAATAATTAGAATGAATCAAAAGAAAAGTTTCCATTATGTTCAAAGTAAAAATGCAGAATATCAACACAACTTTAAAATAAATTCAGTACACTCAGTGTCATTAAAAATGAAACTGAAATCGCCATAATTATGAAAATGGAACACTGCAGCAATGTTACTCCAGTACATTAAAATCGCAATTTGAATCAACCGCAAAAATGTCTGCGTAAAATCGTCGCGTTCGCGTAGAATGACCCTATAGTGTATATACATACATATATATTTAGACATGTGTGATGATTTTTTTTTAGATGGCCGGTTCAACGTGTCCCGCAAACCCTATAACGGCGCAACGGTATTTCCTCGTTGTCATTTTCGTTTGGGCCAGCAGGTACAACAACACAGCATTACGGCAAGATAACTGTTGTGCCTTTTCGTTTTCCATTTTTGAATAATAATGATCGAACGGACCTACTCTTTTCGCCTTCCGCGGTGACAAATCGGAATTCGAGTTCACTTTTCACTTATGAACGATTACGTCACATTCACTAAAAGCATTACATTATTTAATATTGCATTTGCTAACTGTCGTACCCTTTTCCAAAGGTTTTCTCGTCCTTTGTATGTACATACATATGTAAACTTGATTATACAAATGTGTGCGCGGTAACCGGTTGATGACATATGTGTCCAAATTAATTTGTCGCAGACAGATGGGATACGCTCATTAGAATTTATAATTGTTTTTCAATCAAGTCTTACGACATTTTTGCCGCGCAAATAATACAAAAGGCCATTGTCCTCTGGCGAACTACTATGCATAATCAATCAATCGAGAAGTTCACGCGTGTTTGGCTTTTTACGATTTTGATGTCATTGCTATTTAGTACAAGTATTATGAGATGAGTGTGGTTTTTTTTTATTATTTTTTATTTCAGAATAATTTATCTATTTACATACATACATGCAAATAACCAGTTTGAGTAACATGTAACAATAATTGTGCAACTTTTGATTAATATACTAATCCACATGTTATGTACGTTGAGGAAGTGTGGCTAATTGAAAATTGTACCATCAAAGTATACATTTTTAATTTCAATTATTATATGATTAATGATCTTTTTGCAAAACATCTATGTGTATTGGCTTAAATCAGCGGTCGCGAATTGGCGGCTCTTTGTCACAAAATGAAAATGAACCCTATTTCTACATATCATTCATATGTACATAACTTCATGGATATAAATAGCTTTAAATTGCTTTTTTCAATATTGCTTTTTAGTAATAAACTGTCTAACATTAAAAAATATGACGAAGATAGCTTATTTCTTACTGCTATCCATTTCATAAATGAGTAACATTTAATTTCATTTTAAATATATAATCCGAAGATATGTAATACATATGTATGTATGTTGTGGTTTCCCTAATTTGATTCTTAGCTCGAAAAAGGTTCCCGACCACTGGCTGTATAAACCACCGATTTATTATAAATGCAATTATCATTATGGAATACGAAAAATAACAAGAAGAGGTCGTAAGAGAAATACATGGGTAAGAAGTATGATCAAAGTGGCAGATATAGCGGAACGTGTGAAAAGGTTGAAGTGGACACGTAGCGAGAAGAATGGATGGCAGATGGACGCGAGAAATACTGGAATGGTATTCGAGAGGATGTGAAAGAAAGCGAGGTAGACCGAGTGGAAGATGGGCTGATGAATTGAGAAGAATGTGTGAAGTCAAGTGGATGCAGATTGCTCAAGACAGGCAGGCCTTCATCCAGCAGTGAACGGTTGAAAATGATGATTAACTCGAAAAAGTTCCCCGACCACTGGCTTAAATGATACTCAACATTAATAAACCGTAATTTATTTTAAATGCAATTATTATCATGGAATACGAAGGAAAGTATTACGCGAAAATGATATAGTATATTTTATTTTCACCGCAGGATTTCTCACTAAAAATGACTTCATCTACTGTAATCCTTTAAATTAAGTACCATTTGCTTGACACACTCTTAATATAGATAATATAAATTTTCAGCATAACAAGTTCCGTCACGCGTAAAAATCAACGCCAAATAGCATTTGATTAAGATTTCATACATTAAATTATACGGCGAGCGTATATAATTAACTTCTGATATTATGTCAATGATTCAATAACAAAAATATATTATATTCGACAACGCAACGGTTCGATAGTTTATTTTAAACTTTATCGACACACACACTCAGATCATACAACAATCACCGCACACAATAATTTGCATATCGCGTCACAATCAAAAGCGTTATTCAATTCGCGGTCGTATCGTTATAAAATATGTATATAAATTATATAACACCGATCATTATAACGCGAATAAATTACACTCGTGCAAAAAAAAAAAAAAACATTGCGTGTAATGTATTAAATAGAACGTTCGTCAAAACTGGTCATATGTATGTGTGTATACCTGTAAATGGCAAATGTGAGGCCATCTGGTATTCGAAAGAGCGATAGCGCGTGATTTTTTTGACAAATTTTTCGATTGATTGACACCTTTGGATTGAAAAAATCGATTGATAAATAAATTAGCGGATTTTAAATGATTAGATGGTGAAAAAGAGTAGGTGGCAAAAGAGGGGTTTGGATCGTTGAAAATCAAGGTTGTTTTAATACCGTATTGGCGCTAACACAATGACCCCGTGTTGCAGAAAAAAAAATACCGGAACGTGGTGTTCAAACAGTCGTAACGTTATGTAATACTGAGAGTTAAAAATAAGCCTAGTTATCTGCATAGTTATACTATGTTTAGTTAAGAAAATTTATGATTTTTCTCACAGGAAAAAAGTTCAAAATGTATGAGTATGTATGAAAATCTAATCTTAAAAATTTTATTTGATGAAAAAAAACTATCAAGTTGCATTTATACATTAATATAAAGCGAAAGGAATATTATTGAATTATTATACCACCATAAAAGTGATGACTCCTCAGGAAAATGGGTCAATCAAAATCATCAAAATCAAAAATTTCAACCGGATCATACAAATATTACACAATAGTGTAAGCCCGTTGAATATCAACGGAGCGGTTTCTCATCACCCGTACTGAAAAGTAATATTAAATTTAATAGTTTTTATATACATAGATGGCGCTGTATAATACATAATAACAATTTAGCAAAGTCGCGAACACTTTAAGATTGAATATTGGCCAATTATGGCACGTACGTCATCGCCTCCGTTTGGAAGATAGTGCAAGCACGATTCCTCGAGCGTTATCAGCAGACAGACGGACAGACAGACGGATTTCAGCTATCATATATATAACTAGTGTAAGCCCGTTGAAAATCAACGGAGTGGTTTCTCATCACCCGTACTGAAAAATCATATTAAATTTAAAAGTTTTTATAGTCATCACCTCCGTTTGGATCATAGCGTAAGCGCTCACTGTCCCGAACTGGTGATCTCGGGTTCAAATCCCACTCGCGCGACGTTCTGGTTTTTTAATTATTTACCTCGGCGAGCGTTATCAGCAGACAGACACACAGACAGACAGACAGACGGATTTGGACTATTATATATATATATAATTATAATATCAGAAGCTTTATGATATATCTGTATCGATAGATTTACTTAATCATCATCATAATTTGCAGCCGTTCACAATCCTCTTCCATTCCTGTCTCTCTTGAGCAATCTGCATCCACTTGACTCCACACATTCTTCTAAATCAGCCCATCTTCCACTCGGTCTACCTTGCTTTCTTTCACATCCTCTCGGATACCATTCCAGTATTTTTCGCATTCATCTGCCATCCATTCTTCTCGCTATGTGTCTATTTCAACTTTTTCACGCGTTCTGCTATATCTGCTACTTTGATCATACTTCTTACCCATGTATTCCTCTAATGAACTTTTCTTGTTATACCAAGCATACATCTTTCCATCCTTCTCTGTGTGCACTGGATCTTACGTAGCATCCACGTTTCACATCCATACGTCATAACCGGCAGTACGCATTGGTCGTATGCCTTATTTTTTAACCATAGCGGAATGTTGGATTTAAAAACTATGTTCATCCTTCCAAAAGCACTCTATTTTAGTTTCATTCTTCGTTTTATTTCTTCTTCTTTACATCCGGTCATATTCACGAATTGTCCTAGTTATAAACTATCAACTATTTCTACAAGATTTACTGAATGTGTAGAATGTTGAAATTTTTTCGTATTTTCATAATGAGTATTGGGTCGATGATTCTTTCCGTGTATTTTGTGGGTGTTTACGCGTGTTTACTTTGTATTCATCCTGTACTCTTCTGTTTTTCGACTTATGGTAAAGAGGCGGAGGTGCAAAATAACAAAAAAGACAACAGCAAAAAAATAAAATAAAAACTGCTTCTTTTATAATAACGTTCATCTAGAATCTAGAAGGTCGACCACATTCTAAATATCCGTAGAACGAAGCGAACGATCGAAAAGTCTTTGACCGATTTAATTTGGCAATAGGAAGTTGTTGGCGTATTAAGTGGGGAGGCGCAAACAATGAAATAGTGATTGGGTACGTTTATTTATAGTGTGAACCAAAAATATACTGCAAAGTTGAAAAACAACTCGGAAACACTGTTAGAAATAAGCTCGATGCTTGTATAGGGCATCATAGCTGATATTTTCGAAAGTTAGTTGAAAATCAATGACTGAATCACTTCAATGAATGTATTTCATCGACGGGGAAATGAAAGCTCTTCTCTTTTTTCGAAGAAAGGTTAAGGAAAATGACAAGTCTTGGGTATATCCAAGATTGACTAAACCATATTTTGACGAAATTGACTGGTCAACAGGAAGTTTGGCGGATGAGCGTGTTTTCAAGTATAATATAATTATATATGCCGATCTATGTATGTATGTACTTAGTTAACGGAACGCCTTCTTTGTGATAAATAATCGATGAGGTTGATATTCAGAGATAGTTGATTGATTCGGATAATGAGAATGATTGCCGAAAACGCGTTGAAGATTTTTCGATTAGTCATAGTTTAAATTATATTTATAAAAATTAAAACCAACGATCCATATGAATTTGAATGATTTGAACGTAAATTTATAGTTTAATTATGTAAATGCTACCGGAAAAGTGTGAAACCCCAAAATGGCCAGACGAAGTGCAAATGTAATGCAAATGCTTCGTAAATTGAAATACAGTACAATGTGGCACGTATGAAAAACTAATGTTTGAGAAAGACAGTATGAAAAATACTGTTTCAAATTGGTCATCAGAATCAGCTGGTCAGATTGGAGAAATTAGTTTATTTCATACTTTGGCTATAACTTCTCATAAGAATATAATTATGTATGTAAAATAAAACCGATTAGATATTATAATACAAAGTACCGTATTATTTAAGGCGATCGAAAAATTCCTATATATGTTTCAAGGACTATTTTAATATGATTCACACGGTAATTCCCGTAATGTTAAAAGAAAAACACGTTTCGCGACACACACAGAGTTAATTTTATTTTTTATTATACGTTACGGAATCTTAATTTCGTATTTAATCACACGAATAGTTGCTTATGGTAGCTTAACGATCGCCGTTAGTACTTTAGAATCCGAATTATAAATAAGATCGGCCAAATTTCAAAGAGGAAAAGAGTGTGAAGGCTTGCGAGCATTTTTCCCATGCCGTTAAATTGCAATTTAAATTTGTTTGATGAAAATAATTATTATCGCATAATGAAGTTCACTTTATTCGCATAGTACATATGTATGAATAGGTAAAACATCAATTTAATTATTTTGTATGGCAAAAATGTCAATGAAATTAAACACAATAAACATAAACTTTGCAATGTAAGATTATATTGACACTTTCGATTGATATATTTTGATTGTAATTTTTAACATATCGATATATTTTTTAATTATATTTAATAGACAATACTATCATTGCTTAGGATGTGCAACTTGGGCGCTAAATTCAAGAATGCTACGTAAGAAACAGTGCATACAGAGAAGCATGGAAAGATGTATGCTTTGTATAATAAGAAGAGATCGTAAGAGGAATACATGGGTAAGAAGCATTATATAGCGGAACGTGAAAAAAAGTTGAAGTGGACACATAGCGAGAAGAGTGGATGGCAGATGGACGCGAGAAATACTGGAATGGTATCCGAGGTGATGAGAGGAAGATGGGCTGATAAATTGAGAAGAATGTGTGGAGTCAAGTGGATGCAGATTGCTCAAGATCGACAGGAATGGAAGAGGATTGGAGAGGCCTTCATCCAGCAGTGGATGGTGAACGGCTGAGAATGATGATGACTATCATTGTTTAAAATTTGAACAATATTTTGTTCAGTATTAAGTTTTATTAATGCACGAAAAATTTATTCAAATTGTATGTATTTTAATTATAAAAATTTTATACTATATTGTACTATTTTTTATAATCTGATTTGTATCCTTAACTTTGTATTACCATTAAAAACATATTTATTGAACATTCACAAGGCTCAATTCCCGAAGAATAAACAAGCATCAATAAGCAAAATTTATGTAACTAGCCTTAACAATTGTACCCTGTTACATAAAATCAATCTGAAAATCATATGGAAATCGGTCGCGTACGAAAACAGCCAAGCGAGACGAAAAGAAAAAACAAGTGATTGGATAAACTACCGAATGAATTTGATACGAATCACATAAAATACACATAAGATACACCCAAACAAACACAAAAAAACAATATTTAAATAAATTGTGCCGAATCAACGTGCCTTTGGTATAACATATTTATTTAAACTGGTCCTCCAGTACATGTCTTGCCACGATCATAGTGGACTCGAGGCCGAAAAACGTGGTTTTAATTTTTCAACCACGTGATGGTGATTTCGAAATTGTCGAAAATTACCACTTTTTTATATTGGATGTATTTTGTGGGACAAACAAAAACTAACGTGGACTAAATTACAATACATTATATAGACGTTTCCCCATTAAGTCATGTAACGAGTCTAAAAGTCGATTTTCACTCGGGAAATTTCAATATTTAAATGTTGGCCTTTACACTTTCTTCCCGGTTTATAAACGAGTGAGTAATTTTATTTATATAAATGTGTTCTCTTTTCGACGTGTTGTGTGTGTCTGGCGTGTTTGCTTTTTTTTACTCTTGATTTCAGCGCCACTTTGATTCTATGATAGTGTTTATAGCAGTAGTTGGTAATATTTTTAAAGATTGGCATCGAGAACATATATTATTTATAGAACATTCAAAATTAAAATATAATATGCATTTATGTATTAAGTAATCCATAATTTTTTTCAAGAAGTAGTGCAAATTTTCTATGAATTTAGATCGAGATCCAGAAAGATATACATTTTTACACAGTAGGCTAATAGATAGTTCTTTAAAACGTATTGAATCGAATTGATTATATTTTTTATTGAAAGTATAGGTTTTTAAATCAAAGTTGTGTTGAAGTGATTTGTGATTGTAAGATTAATTTAATATTAAGTACCATACAGCTCATAGAGTACAAAATAAAATATAAAATAATATTAATTCCACATAATACAATACAGCCAAAATAGTTACAAACAAACAACAGTTCATAGCAAGAAAGGAACTTTACGAGTTAGGGCTGGAAAGGAACTTAAGTCAAGAAAAACTGAAGAGGGGCAAAGAATAGTGAAAAGGAATTTGGTTGAATGACGAGTAGGATCTATGAATGAAGGAGTTTTGCGAATAATTAGTAGAACAAAGATACAAATGAAACAATAGAGGATTTCTGACAGATCTAAGGGGACAATGCACAAGGATGCTACTTAGTAGGTAAGGGCTATCTCATAAATTATTTAAAAGCTTAAATTCAAAGCAGAGATCCGAAACTGTCCTCCTAGATTGCAGAGGGACGTAATCACGGGAATTTGAAGAAGAAGAGGAAAGACGAAACCTGGAAATGAAGTACGCATGGAACTTCTTATTATTTTTTTCCAATTTAGATGCTTCAATAACCGACTGAAAGTGGTATAGTTTGAAAAAAAAACTAGATTACAAGATATTGTTGAGCATTAGAGTGTTTTCCGATGAGAAAACGTATTGAATTTATACATAGCGAATTTTGATAATTCTTCTCGTTGAAAAACAATATTCGAATCACTACCTACATACCGAAACGTTTTCAAATTCGATTATTCAGATAGCATTGAGGCTAATTCAACGAGAAAATCATGATTTTATTTGACCGATAATGTACCGATTCGATTGCAGTGAAATTCATACTTTCCTATGTCGACCTATTCAATAATTCATTTCCGCAACTTTCGTACACACAAAGAAAACGAAAACTTGCACAGTTTCAATTTTATGTATTATAATAATTAGAAAATAAATTGAACAGTTCGAAAAAATACGTCAAGTAATATGAAATGTTTTCGTCTACAGTTAAACATGTATGTATGTATGTAGATTCGTTGAAAAACAGGCAATCGATAAATATGTAAACGTCCCATATTTTTCCGATGCGATTGCGAAAAGAGAAAATCCATTGCGATTTTCATTATGTTTTGTATCCAGGATGAGCCTTGTTTAATCGTTACATAAAAGGAAAAGTGTATGCAAATACGAATTGAATAAGGAGAGGAAGAGTGTTCTAACATACATATATTTAAACGACAATCAAAAGATGCAGTTTTAATTGCATTGATGATTTTTTATCAATCACTAGCTGACCCGGCATGCGTTGCAATGCCTGATACCGTTCCCGTTCCAGATCCCGATCCCGTTGCCTTTCCCGGTCCCGTTCCCGTTCCCGATCCCGTTCTCGTTCCCGTTCTCGGTCTCGATCCCGTTCCCGTTCCTAGTACGTTATCTGACGCGTGAGCAGGCCCGTTCCTGTTCCCGTTCCCGTTTTTTCCCGATTCCAGATCCCGGTCCCGTTCCCGATCCTGATCCCGTTCCCTTTCCCGTTCCTAGTACGTTATCTGACGCGTGAGCAGACCCGTTCCCGATCCCGTTCCCGTTTTTCCCGATTTTTTTTCACAGGAACCATCCCCGGCATAATCACAATAAGTCCTGAAAGTTTCATCGCGATCGGTTGAGTGGTTTAGGAGCCTATAAGAGACAGACAGACAGACAAGCAGACATTCATTTATATATATGTATGTATATATGTAGATAATGAAAAATCGGAAAACAAAGTGCATTCAAACTATGCAATTTTAATATTTATGGTTGATAGCATCAGCTAAGTAGCTATTTTTAATGCAAACTTACCCTGGATACGCCTAAAAGTCCTGATTGTTATTGAACAGAGCAAAAGATTTACAATGCATTTACAGCTTTTAGTGAACCATGAGCATCTTCAAATTTATGTACATATGTACACCTAATGAAAATTAGTTTATGTAATGCATCAATCAGACATTTTAGATTTTAGACCTTACTGATCTTACTTAGACCTTATCAATCATAAATATTTTCATGGTTTGTATGCGGAAAACTTCTGATTTTCATTTGCACATTGTTTTCAACCTCTCAATATTGGGATTGAAAAAAAACTGATTAACACGATTAAAACTACAGTATACCTTCTTTTGATTGTCTTTTAAATAAATCGCCTGAATTTCATCCACAAAAGTGGTTTGTAGCTGAATGATGAGTGCGTCACCTTGTGGGATGAAATTTTCCGTTCGACGATGAAAAAATCTACTATGGAATTGAAAGGCGTAGGTATCTTTCGTATATAAATGTTGAAAAAGCTTCGTCGAATAAATTTCAATGAATTTGGCATGGCAAACTGTTTCGCATCGGCCCGGTACGGGTTGGTATATAAATGAAAAAAAAAAAAAAAAAAAAAAACGGTCGAATTTTAAGTCCTGGCACGGTTGTCCTCCGGCTCTGCATTGCGGTCACGTCCTGTCCAGACCGGCAGGAGCAAAAAGGAGCTGGTTTTCGAGCTCAGGTCTCATCTGTACGTATAGTATGTATGAGAGTCCTCTGGTTGTGTCCTTTGTACCCAGGCCAGTGGCCGCTGCACTCGCTAACCTCATTTCAAAACGGAAAAACCGGTACGTGTTTACACGAAAAACCGACCGAACAAACACACTCATATCCCAATGTCGTATGGGTGTGTTATGTTAAGATTTTTGTCTCTTATCGAACAAAGATGACTGTATTATTTAAAATAAACTAAAATATCGTCATCTTCAGTGGTTCACTGTTGGATGAAAGCCTGCCTGTATTGAGCAATCTGCACCCAGTCGACTCCACACATTCTTCTCAATTCATCAGCCCATCGTCCACTCGGTCTACTTTGCTTTCTTTCACATCCTCTCGGATACCACTCCAGTATTCAGTATCTACCACCTCGGTCATGCTTCCTATTTATGTATTCCTCTTGTGATCAAACATACATGCTTATCTGTGTGCACTGGATCTTACGTAACATTCTTGAAATTAGCATCCACGTTTCACATCCATACGTCATAGCTGGCAGTACGCATTGGTCGTGTATGCCTTATTTTTTAAGCATAGCGGAATGTTGGATTTAAAATCAATGTTCATCCTTCCAAAAGCACTCCATCCTAGTTTTATTTCTTCTTCTTTACAACCAGTCATATTCACCAATTGTCCTAGTTATAAATACCTATCTCTACAATATGGTTATCTACAATGACTACGTTTTGCGTGCAAAATTCATAAAACATAATTTTACTTTTATTAAAATTAATTAATTAATTGCTTTGTGTTAAGCAACGAAATTAATCACTCTTGGCAAGATTTGAATTTAATTTTCAGGACAAGAATGATTGGTTGAACTGCTTAGAATATGTTCTGTTGACAATGAATGAGTGATTATTATTATTATTGACATTGGTTACGGGAAAGAAATCAAATATAAGCAAATAATAATTCAAATAAGTGTATGGAACGCTCCTAACGGACACACAGACACATTTTAACACAAACATACTCTGAATTTATTAATATTTTTAACATTAATCTTTCATCCTTAAGGCAACGACTTATTATTTATATTATTAATTCAACATAATTTATTTAATAGAGTTTTTTCTGTGTGTTTTATGTTTAAAAGCCCTAACAGGCGTTTAATAATAAAGTACTTACGATTTACAGATTTGTTTTAGTCCTACTATGTACTTATTGGACTTGCATTAAAGAAATTTTCAATGTTTAATATTTTCAATACATTCATTAATATATTATGAAAAATTACTAGTTTATGTTTAATGGAAATCTGAAAATTCAAACTCGTTTTTGATTTTTATAATTTTTTTTGATATAAAAAATACCATACAAAAAAATGTCAAATCAATATACGAGTGTAAAATAATAATTATTCGACGTATTAAAATTTTAAATCGTTTCACCCAAAATCGAGGATTTAAATGACGACAAAATTAACATCGCTCTAAACGAAACGCACACACATATGTACATTAATTTTACAGAGATCATTATTAATTATTCTCGAATGAGATCGTTATTCACCAACAGCTGCACTAAAACAGTCGCCAATTTTCTTTAAATCGTCATGAATCCGAACAGCACTTAACGTTTACGGCCAATTACGAACGGAAAATCGTAAAATAGTGCAATTAAACCTGCACTTCTGTAACTGTTCAATGTCTATGATAATCCCTAATCTGAATGTCACGTGCTATATAGCCGATACACACACTAGGAAACTTACATACTAGGAAATACTCGACCGAAACACGTACCGTGCCATTAAGCGTAATGATCGAAACATGAAAATATCATTTGCGTTGGGATTTTTTTACGACCATTCGCTAATATACCTACGACAGAACATCATCTACAACTTCCTTATTATCAATGTATAGTTAAGTTACTCAAAACATTTTAAACGTGTGGTTTTTTTTAACCGAAAAGATGATCGAACACCTTTGAAATATAGCAAAGTTTCTCACAAGTTCGATATTTTCACACGAAAATTTATATAATGAATATACAGAGTGGCCTTTAAAATACAAGTGCTGTTTTCAAAAGTTTCATCATCATCATCAATATTTTCAGCGATCCACCATCCACTGTCGGATGAAGGCTTCTCCAATTCTCTTTAATTCCAGTCTGTCTTGAGCAATCTGCATCCACTTGACTCCATACATTATTCTCAATTCATCAGCACATCTTCCACTCGGTCTACCTTGCTTTCTTTCACATCCTCTCGGATACCATTCCAGTATTTCTCGCTATGTGTCCAGCCAATTGCCACTTCAACTTTTTCACACGTTCTGCTATGTATATCTGCCACTTTGGTCATAATTCCTACCCATGTATTCCCCTTACGATCTCTTCTTGTTATACCAAGCATACATCTTTCCATGCTTATCTGTGTGCACTGGATCATACGTAGCATTCTTAAATTTAGCATCCAAGTTTCACATCCATACGTCATAACTGGCAGTACGCATTGGTCGTATGCCTTATTTTTTAAGCATTGCGGAATGTTGGATTTAAAAACCATGTCCATTCTTCCAAAAGCACTCCATCCTAGTTTCATTCTTCGTTTTATTTCTTCTTCTTTACATCCGGTCATAGTCACCAATTGTCCTAGGTATAAATAACTATCAACTATCTCTACAATATGATTATCTAAATAAATACTTAGCTCGTGTGATGAAATTTAATTCCAGAACGGTCAAATGGTTCTGTAGACCGTAAAAATATCGAGTGCTGGATGAAGGCCTCTAGAATCCTCTTCCATTCCTATCTGTCTTGAGCAATCTGCATCCACTTGATTCCACACATTCTTCTCAATTCATCTCAAAGTCTACCTTGCTTTCTTTCACATCCTCTCGGATACCATTCAAGTATTTTTTGCATCCATCTGCCATCCATTCTTCTCGCCATGTGTCTACTCAACCTTTTCACACATTTCCCTATATCTGTCACTTCGGTCATATTTTTTACCCATATCTTCCTCTTACGATATCTTCTTGTTATACCAAGCATACATCTTTCCATGCTACTCATATATCCAAAATTAATAACTCTATGGTGATGAAAAATAAAGCATTTTAAAGTTCACACTGTCGTCTCTCTAATGATGTGGTGGTTTATTGCAAGCCGGTGATTATTAATGCTAAAATTAGCACTTGAAAAAAAAAATCGCAATTTATAAGGGAATTTCATACAGTTAGTTACATTCGAATTGTTATTATTATTTTACGTTTCAAAGTTATAGAGCAAATTGAGGGTCACATGAAACCATTCATGCGTCAATAAACTATCAAGTTTATTATTATCGTTTAACACAGCTAAAAAATAAACCAAAAGAATATTTTGTGAAATTCCTTTATAACATACGTTTTTTCTGTATTTTTTTCAAGCGCTAATTTTGACATTAATTATCATACGTTTGACAAAAACCATGGATATCATTAGAAATAAGACAATATGAACTTTGAATGCGTTTATTTTTCATTACCGTAATGTTATCAGCTTCGCTGATATATTTTTTTGAAAACAACATCAGTTTTTCACAGCCCACTTCTTGGAGATGGATTGCGAATTGTAATGGGGAAAAAAAATCGTAACACCGTATCGCAATTTTACACAAAATCAAGTTCAACAGACAATGGCTCGATTGTGTTGAAAATGAAATAGATAAAAAAAAAATATATATATATATATATCATTCAAGGACACGTGGTTTGAGTGCATCAACCCAGGATACTCTTGATGTTCAAATGATCTCATCGCGCTAAAGTCTAATGCCTATCATTTATCTTCGGATTGAATAAGAACGCCATTGCACTCGTGTTGTATGTTTTGGTCGTTTGATATATTATAATAGACACGTGCAACACATTGATAATGAGCGGGCATGGCGTGAAAATATCAATATTGATGATGTAACTCGCAAATACTATGTACATATGTACATATATACATATAAACTGTTAACGCACTCGATGGACAATGTAATTTAATATGCACTAGCGAGCGGTTCATTTTAAAGCGCAACCGCTTTTTTCGGCTTCTGTACGCTACACGTGTAAGCTTTTTAGGGTCATCGATTGACCTTGAGTAGAAGGAAATTTTTGCAACATTTCAGCATAAAAAAATGTTCGCAAAGTACTATTTTATATCTGTATAATAAACCGATGAAAAAAATTTGTGGGTAGGTGTGTAAAAAAGGCACACTGTAAAAACGCTTTTTTTGTTTTAAATTGATCAATATGAAAATTAATTTAAATAATTCATAATAGTTTTATTACTTTTTGATCGGTTTAAGGATGGTAACAAAATATAAGCACACAAAAGAATGAAATTGATTTATACATATTGTGTATTTAAAGTTATATATGTATGTACATACACCAAAGCGTACTGCCAGTTATGACGTATGGATGTGAAACTTTGATGCCAAATTCAAGAATGTTACACAAGATCCAGTGCACACAAAGAAGCATGGAAAGATGTATGCTCAGTATAACGAGAAGAGATCGTAAGAGGAATACATGGGTAAGAAGCAGATATATGTAGCAGGAACGTGTGAAAAAGTTGAAGTTATGACGTATGGATGTGAAACTTGGATGCCAAATTCAAGAATGTTACGCAAGATCCAGTGCACACAAAGAAGCATGGAAAGATGTATGCTCGGTATAACGAGAAGAGATCGTAAGAGGAATACATGGGTAAGAAGCAGATATAGCAGGAACGTGTGAAAAAGTTGAAGTGGACACAGCGAGAAGCATGGATGGCAGATGGACGCAAGAAATACTATCCGAGAGGATGTGAAAGAAAGCAAGGTAGACCTTGAGATGAATTGATAAGAATGTGTGGAGTCAAGTGGATGCGGATTGCTCAAGACAGACAGGAATGGAAAAGGATTGGAGAGGCCTTCATCCAGCAGTGGATGGTGAACGGCTGAAAATGATGATGATGACATACATACATACATACATACATACAAAAGCAACAACAGTTATCAACATTTTGACTTTGCACATTGCAGATTTCCGAAATAGTTCTTTAGCAAAGTGTATTTTTACATACACTCAGTATGTGTTTCATGTTTATGAAGTTGTTATAAAGACCTATTGACACTTGTTGCTTTTGTTTATCACAGCTTTATGATAAGACAATGAGAAGAGAAAAACTATGTCGAACTATTCTCGGTCTGCTTAATTTTTTATCAATAGATTATAATGTCGACCACGCCTTTCATATGCTCGGAACAATACTAATAATATATAGGTAGCTTAAATAATCGGTGAGTGTATGTAGAATGTTCAAGCGACATTTGAAAAACACTGGTAGTGTGTGTGTGTGTGTAAATATTTTTCACTGCTAACTGCATTCGGATTTAATAATAATAAATAATCACAGTCACTTTCCACTACGTGAAGGTCTTTTGCATAATAGTAATAGTCATAAAGTACTTAAAATAATATACATAAATATTTGTATTGTAATTATTTTCGATCGTAAATAATAAACATGGAAATATCATTGTGCGGCCGTTTGATGTAATTAAAAAAAATATTATTAGTTTTGGCCCAAAAAAAAACACAAGATAATTCTACATTTGTGCGGAACGTATGCTTGAAAAAAATTTTATGTAATTTTTCTATATAATATAATAAGAGCCTGTTATGTTTTGCCATTTTCAGTGTCAGCTATCGGGTCATTCATAAAACAGACATTTTTAAATTGCGGTTTTAACGTGTAATCATTGAGTGTTATTTTATTTAAACATTGCTACAGTGTTCTATTTTCTTATGGTGACTAATTTTTTAAAAATTAGTACCACTGAGAGTACTGAGAGTACTGTCGGTCTTTTTGAGTGAATTTTTGTGAAAGTTACGTCACACGTGACAAAGATATACTTCATTCATTTTGTACATACGGAAAACTTTGTATATTTAGATTTATTTTAACTATTCTAATACGGTTTTGTATATGACTGTTTATATTAGTGTCCAAAGTTTTGTAATTTGAATGATTTTGTGATTGAAATTGGTACTGAAATGCATGACTTTTTCGGATTTTGTTGTATTAATTTTTCTGCTTTTAAATACAGCCATTCTACAGTTTTTATTATTATAATAAAAGTTATACCTATACACAAAACTGTGCAGTTGAATTTTTATTCATGTGAAAGGAAACAATCTTATCTACATACATCGAATACAGGCTATTAAGGAATGATCTTTTTTCATTACTTTTATTTGCAATTCCTCATCGAATTGACTTTATCTCTTTGGGCACATCCTCCTTTTTGTGGCAAAATCGTGGCATTAACCCCCCAAACTGCTATAATGTACATTTATTTTTATTTTTAATTCAAGTCAGGTGTACTTTATGCGAGGTCCGTGTACCGGAACGACAGTTACGGTACACATTTTATGTACGGCGAAATAAAATGTTTTAATTGTTATGCGCGGCAATGCGAGTGCAAATAATAAATTTAAAAGATTAATTCGCCAGATTGAGGCTGCCGTCTGTAATCTGGCATCTTTTGCGATTCGGCCAGACGGACATGTACAGGTACGTACTGCAATAACAGTTTTATTAAATATTAGAATGCGACGGATGCACCGCGATGATTTTATCAAAACTGCAATTATAATATTATCGTGTACAATATGTTTAGTAATCCCGGCGTGTTCCCGTTTTACGCTACCAGTTAGTGACGTTTTGTTTATAATTGTGATATTTATGTTATTATACACGATAAACATTCGTAGTGTATAAGAAGACCGACCGGTCATAATGTAGTAGTTTATGATTCAAGTTAATTTACATTGGATTAAGATGTTATTTAATTATACGTTGCGAATAATCTTAAGTAGCTGTATGCTAGCTTATTCCTCTGAGGCAAAATATGTTTTATTTTTAAGTGATAAGTGTACTTTTATAATTTAATATAGTACTTTTATAATTTCTTCTATAGTAATTTTTTTTAGTTAAAACATCCAACATCTAAGTAAACAAATTGATTTATGAAATATCCTTACTGTATAATGTTCAACATTAATCATTCACGTGGGCTAACAATTAGTATTTTTCCTTGAAAATTTACATAAATATATCGTCCTTTGTTAAGCGACTTATTAATTGCATTAATTTATAAACGTTTATATAATATTGTTCATCAGAAAAGTATCAACTTATTACATTTTTTAGGCAACTAATAAATCGGTCAGTATTTAAATTAATAATCGGTCAGTAACTTTTTAAGAAAATGGTCAATAAAAAATATATTTTTGTAACTTTTTCACAGAAGGTTAATAAATAACGATTTTACAGCTAAATATGTATATATCGACCGTTTATATAAATTTACCTACCGTTTAGATTTAATTACACTGTGCAACAAAAAGTTTGACCCACTGAATCCAAATTTGATAATGAAATTTGTTGATTATCTCTTGTTTATGAAATATGTATGAGCGTTTAAAAAAATGGACAATTTTACAATTTTTTTGAATTTTGCGATCTGTAACTCACTTATGAGTATTTTAAAAGCTTTAAAATACTCATAAGTAACCGAAAAAAAATCCGAAAGAAAGAAAATATTTTTTGACGTTTAAAATTTGCTAGACGATTATGTATTACTATTTTAAAACTTTCATGTAACACAATTAATAGTAAAAATATCTGACTATTGCCTCCAATACTCATTTTGAACATAAAAGTACTTAATTTTGATTTACAAACCGCAAAGGTCAAAAAAATGTAAAAATTGTCAATTTTTTTAAACGCTCATACCTCACAAACGAAAGCTAACCAACAAATTTCATTATCATATTCGGATTCAGTGGGTCAGAATTAGTAATAATTTTTGAGTCTACGCTCCGATAAATAACTCAAAAACGTGGTTTTTTTTTATTGACCATTTAAATACTGAGTACTGACCCCTTATTAAAACTAATGACCATTTATTAAAATTACTCACTATTTGGTTAAAATAATTGAATAAGTCACTACCCAATAAATACAGCCCTTATATTAAAAATATTCTTATGAATTCAAACATCATTTACTACCATTATTTTATATATAATGTTTTTTTTCATGTCTCGCCATAGTGACGAATTGGGGAAACCTGTTATGTCACTATGGTATAATTTGTAAATAAATAAATAATCGTCTCTTCACTTTTACTGTCTATCGTATAACAGTATCTTTAAAAAACGACTCCAACAGTGTTCCAATGACTTTTTGAAGGATATAAACGAATTTTGCACATATAAGAAGTAACATCATGTTGCACATTAAAACTTTTGTGTCAAATCTCAATACACACAAGTCTGCTCAATTTTTCATATTCATCCACTAGTGTCGACAATGTATTGAAACGTCTAAAAATTTTTGAACATTCTAGCACAATTTTCAAAGGAAAAACCTATTCACCAGCCCTGGTTAGACCTTCAACTTGAATTGCCGAAGCAGTGATGCATTTCCGACTGGTGAGAGGAAGCTGTACACGTGTCGCTGATGGCGATGGTGATGGCTATGGCGAAAGGTCGATAAACCTGGCAATGCTGGCCCACGTGACGAGAACCGTTACCCATTGCGAACCTACTAACATTCGCTGCACGCGGAGGTACGTATTATGTATTATAGGTAGGCAGAAGTTGCCTCTGGCTCTAGTGGTTACCATTGTCGACAATGGCACCTGTTAGCACCGTTCGACAATGGGCTCTTCCCGGATGACTTCCCATCGAAGCTGCGGGATATCCTTCTGATGGTACTTGATAGCAAACGTTGCCTCTTCACTATTTAACAAACATTTTACAGTCTGTCGTAGTGAAGTACCTACTAAGGAAATACATATACTCTCCAGTGGCCATTGCCATTGCCAAACCATTGCTTTCTGGAAGGTAGGAAGTGGTACAAGGAATGATGATTCGGTGGGTAGAAAGGAATTTTTTGTCTGTTGCCGATGTTGTAGAACCGTCTCACGTTTAATGTAATTGTATTTCATTAAGATACATATGTATATATCATCATCATCATCATTTTCAGCCGTTCACCATCCACTGCTGGATGAAAGCCTCTGAAATCCACTTCCATTCCTGTCTGCCTTGAGCAATCTGCATCCAGTTAACCCCACACATTCTTCTTAATTCATCAGCCCATAGTCCACTTGGTCTACCTTGCTTTCTTTCACATCCTCTCAGATACCATTCAAGTATTTCTTGCGTCCATCTGCCATCCATTCTTCTCGCTATGTGTCCACTTCAACTTTTTCACACGTTCCGCTATATCTGCTTCTTACCCATGTATTCCTCTTACGATCTCTTCTTGTTATACCAAAAATACACCTTTCCATGCTTCCCTGTGTGCACTGGATCTTACGTAACATTCTTGAATTCAGCATCCACGTTTCACATGCATAAGTCATAACTGGTAGTACGCATTGGTCGTACGCCTTTTTTTTTAAGCATAGCGGGATGTTGGATTTAATATATGCTATATCTGCCACTTTGATCATGCTTCTTATCCACGTATTACTCTTACGATATCTTCTTGTTATACCATGATCTGGATGTTACTAAATCCAGATCGGCTGTCCCCTGTTGCCAATTTATCAAACTTGGTTGTGAGACGGTTCCATATGATTGGCACCACAAAAAAAAACTCCTTCCTCTTCATCCTCTGCAACCAAGCGTACATCTTTCCATACTTGTGTGTGCACTGGATCTTACGTAACATTCTTGAATTCAGCACTTCACATCCATACGTCATAACTGGCAGTACGCAATGGTCGTATGCCTTCTTTTTTAAACATAGCGGGATGTTGGATTTAAAAACTATGTTCATTCAATCAAAAGCGCTCCGTCCTAGTTTCATTCTTTAAAATACGTTATATATGTAAATTGATAAATTCTTATATGAGACGGCCGATTGGAATTTAGTAATATATATATCGCATCAATGACGGTATTTAAGTTTGAAAACCGACAAAAAAACCCTTTCGAGCTTCGAACATTCGCTCTAACCATTGAGGTAACAACAAATTCTTAATGGCATTAAAATTACACCTTTGTGCATAGACATTGTTTAAATCAGCCGCAAGCTAAAATAATGGAAAAGGTTGAGAAGCACTGTGTTGATGCAACGCGCAATAGCAAAACGAGGGTTAACAACTTTTGACCTACATTTCGCTAATGCTTCATTTCGTACATTGGTACAGTCGCTGTGCATTATGTGTTATGTTTTGATTGAATTCAAAACTCATGTGCATATTGGATATGTATTATACATACATATGTAAGGACATGTTTTTCTTAGATCGATGAATCAACACACCAACAGTTGATTTACAATGGCGTAAATTTCATTTTAACTAATCTATAGTGTAAAAGGTTGTTAAATATGTTGGATGGAATATAAAATGGTTCACTATCACACTAATTTATTAAGCTATTAAAATGCGTTTACAATCAACATTAAACAGCACTTTGAGCCCTAATATTGTGTATACGTATGTATGTAGGTACATATATACATGTTGTTTTATATTTATTTTATGATTTATTAAACAATTATCTAACATAGTTAAAGTGTAACATAACTAAATGTGTGTATTTCAATGAAAATGTACTTTTTCCACCATTACCAAAAATAGCTTTAAATCAACATTTATTCGCTTTTTACTTCTCCTATCGCCTTGTTTATCTTTAGTTTTTTTTTAAATCTAAATTGAACAAATTTTCTTAATCTTTTCACTCGATCGCCATTATAATTACACACGGGCCCGCTTATGAAGACCCTTTAACGCAAACGTCACTTTTTTTTTCGAACGTTTAATCACTATATATTATATTTTTTAACCTGATCGTTAAGTCGATAAGGTTTTTTTACGTTAAATTCGATTCAGTTCATTCGTGAAAAGTAAATCTATACGATAGTTAGATATGTAGATGTAAGCGAGCACTCCTCATCCATACTTTATATAATTTCTCGAGGCGAATTCTCGAATCGAAAACGAGTTCAGCGCTTGTGTTTCCTATCTGTTTTAAATCTGGTCTTGCGTTAATTTCCATAGATGCAAAGTGACTACCGATCTGATCGATGGCATATGCAATGGACTTGAAGGAAAGGAAACGACACGAAAGTGCTAAATTGAAAGGTATTTATTCCTCGTACCCACTGGTCGTTTCTAATCTTGCTTTACCACCCTGCTGCCTAGTAACGGGAAATAGATCTTACTGTTAGTGTGATTTCATTATTTGATTTAACCATTTTATATATGATTCAACCATTTTCGATTGAGAGAACTGGTTGATTCATTCATTTTGAATCATATACCATTTTCATAGACTATTCTCACAGTGCAATTTTTGGAAACATCATCACAACGTAGCCAAAATAATTTTTCATTAAGTCTTTCGTCGAGTAACAGTCGTAGTGAAAATTAGAAATCTGAATTATAACATTGAGGCGTAATTTTCCATCATTGTTCAAACTTTTATAGATTAATTTTCAACTTTCAACAAGATGCATGGATCTATTATAATCAACATAGTTCTAATGAAAATTGTAATTTTAAAAGCATTTTGACCTTTACTTTACTTTTAGAAAAATTATATATTATTAGTATTAGTATAATTGATTTAAAAAATGATCAGGAGACATCGACGTGCAGTTAAGCGGCAAACCCATATTTTCTCATATATGTACATATGTACATACATATATATGTATGTATGTATGTACATATTCCAATTATAACTCAATATTCAAACTACCATATTTATACTAATACTATATGTACATATACTAAATATATTTATAATATACATATTTATAAATAATTTATACTAATACTATACTATACTAAAATATTCAAACTAACTATGTATGTATAATAAATCACTTTTAAATTTTGTAAATAGGTTAATTAAAGATATGTAGATTGCAAAAATTGTACATAAAATAGAGCTATCCGGAGTATTTTAAATGTAAATATTCTAGATTAACTACATAGTATAAGAAAATATGTTGAATGAATTGAATTTGATGAATGTAAGTGAAATCTTAAAAGTGTGCATGTGAGTATATATTTTTATGTTAGATAATAATTTATTACAAATTTATGCCATTCTTCTCGCTGTGTGTCCACTTCAACTTTTTTAGTAAGCTAACTTCAACAAGTACTTTAATTTTTGAATACGATCAGACGGAAGACAAAATAAAGTACTTGTTGAAGTTAACTAACTTGCAATAATAAAATTAATTTTTTAATGAAAACTAATTTCTAAATTTTTTAATAATATATTTTCATTATGTTTGCGGAGAAAATAAAAATAAAGTCATTTACTGCATTAGAAATATTCAAATTTTTAAAGCTGAAAAACACGGGAAAAGTTTAGAGTAATTTAAATGTGAGTATTTTTCTGTGTGCGCTTTTTTTCCGTGTCCACTATTTTCGTGTGCGGTTTAATCACCGAACCTTCTTACCCATGTATTCCTCTTACGATCTCTTCTGTGTATATCAAGCATATTTTGTACATAGTATGGTCACATTTTATGCCGAATATTTCAGCGCAATAAATGACACATTTTAAACATGCAACTCATCAACATTCGATCACTACCTCATCATGAAAGATTGAAGAGACTGAATCTCTCCACATTGGAGACGAGGAGATTAAGAGGTGATTTAATTGAAGTATTCAAAATAATAAATAATCATTATTCATGTATGTAAAATGACCAACCTCATAATGTTCAATGAGAACCCTCATCTAAGAGGTCATACTCTTAGACTCCTAAAAGAAAAATCAAATAAGATTGTTAGAGATTCATTCTTTTCAAATAGAGTGGTTCAAGTTTGGAATAGTCTTCCGGATTCAATAGTCACTTTAAAAAAATGTTAATTTGTATAAAAATCAACTAGATTTATTCTTAAAAAAAAAATGGGTATTTGTAACTCTTTAATATATGGACCATTATTCATTCTATTTTTATGTTAATTTTATTTTTGTTTTTATCTCTATTTTTATTTTCGTTACTATTTTTTATCTTTGTTTTTATTTTAATTTTAATTTTGTTCAATTTTGGCAATACTGTCCTCTCTTTCTCTTCGGACCAGTATGGGGTACCAGTTCGGAAACGGCGGTGTTACGTTTGGATGGGCATACATTCCGACACTATAACTTCGTTACTTATAACACGATTGACATGAATGTTGTTTTATTCGCTCGGGTATACGTCTACAATAAATTTCCGACCTTACACATGCGCGATGCGCGGGGGAGGGGGCGTTTCTTCCAACAGCTATTTTGAACAATTTTGTAAATTTTCAAGCAGTACATATATGTATCTCACGACTCTGACGTGCTAGCGTAGTGATTTTGCTACCAAACAAAATATCTCTTCAAGATCTGTCGATTGAAAAGTGAACGGTATAAATTATTTGTTGGTTAAAAATCATAAACAAGTCGAAAAAAATTTTAAATTTCTATATCGGCTATCGATTATATCGACTATATCGGCCCATACTCGCCGAAAAGCCAATAGGAAATAATAAAAAAAACGCATATCATCAAAAAGAGAGTCTAATCATCTATCGATCAGTATCGTGTCATGTCTGTGATAGAACGAGTGAGACGGTATCGGGAACATCAGAAAGTCTACGTAGCGCACAGGGATAACAATGGCTCGAGCACAGGCCAATCTTCTATACATATGTATGTATAAAAATCAATGTCTGTCTGTTTGTTTGTTTGTTTGTATGTCCTGGTGGTTCCTGTGCCTGCTCACGCGTCAGATAACGTACTAGGAACGGGAACGGGAACGGCATCGAGACCGGGATCGGGAACGGGATCTGGAACGGAAACGGGAACGGGAACACACGGGATGAGTGGCATTGCAAAGCATGCCGGGTCAGCTAGTGATAAATAAAATTGTAATCGATTACCAGTTTAGACTTTATTCGTTATCTATATATATAAAAATCAATGTCTGTCTGTCTGTCTGTCTCTTATAGGCTCCTAAACCACTCAACCGATCGCGATGAAACTTTCGGGACTTATTGTGATCACGCCGGGGATGAAAAAAAAAGTTCCTGTGAAAAAAAATCGGGAAAAAACGGGAACCGGCCTGCTCACGCGTCAGATAACGTACTAAGAACGGGAACGGGCCTGCTCACGCGTCAGAAAACGTACTAGGAACGGGAACGGGAACGGGATCGGGCATTGCAACGCATGCCGGGTCAGCTAGTGCTAAATAAAAATATATATTAATGTATCCATTTCGATGCTTTCATTTCATTTTCATATTCCAAATAAAATATTAACCGCTAACGCAGACGTATTCACGGAAAACCTATGGCCGTGTTCGACACAGCCACACCCCGAATTTTTTACCCTGTTTTTACTTTATCCTAATCGGATAAAGTATTGTGATCGTGCGAAAATTTGACCTCGAGATTTTGACTGATTTGTATCAGGTATCATCCCCTGATCACGTTTTCATGATTTCTAAAAAATGTCTGTATGTCTGTATGTCTGTGTACTATGTGTGTGTGTGTGTATGTCTGTGTGTTTTCTCCGAAACTATCAAGTCTATCAAGCTGAAATTTCATATCTATTATTTTCACGTAAAGTTTAAAAGCCATCATCATCATTGGTCAACATCAGTCAACCGGAAGTAGGGTTTTTTTCGTGCAGAAAATTCAAAAATCCGGTAAAAAATCATATTTCCGAAACTGCACCGGGAATTTTCTCCAAATTTCATTTCTATAGTTTTCACATTAGCCTTAAGAGATACTGTGATTTTAGTCAACTTCTGACTACCGGAAATGGCAGTTTACTCTTGAACGATTTTTTGTTTTTTATTTTTTCGACCTTTTAAATATGTGGTATCGTCACAAT
Source organism: Parapsyche elsis (assembly GCA_022651745.1). NCBI lineage: Eukaryota > Metazoa > Arthropoda > Insecta > Trichoptera > Hydropsychidae > Parapsyche > Parapsyche elsis. Next base: position 882,959 of record JAGVSN010000017.1, read on the forward strand.
ATTGTAATGTTGTAATTTTGAGAGAAATTTATATTTAAAAAAAAATAAATTAATAAAATTAGTCAACCGGAAGTAGGTTTTTTTTTTTTGTTGAAAAGTTTACCGCAAAATATTTCCGAATCTGCCCCATCGATCAAGTTGAAATTTCATATCTATAGTTTTCACGTTAGCCTTAAGAGATACTGTGATTTTGGTCAAAATCCGTCTGACAGAAGTGGCAGTTTACTCTTGAACGATTTTTTTTTTTTTATTTTTTTCGGCCTTTTAAATATGTAGTATCGTCACCATATTGTAATATTGTAATTCTCATAGAAATTGCTATTTAAAAAAAAATAAATTATTAAAATTAGTCAACCGGAAGTAGGTTTTTTTTTTTTGTCGAAAAGTTTACCGCAGAATATTTCCGAAACTGCACCGGCGATTTCGTTGAAATTTCATATCTATAGTTTTCACGTTAGCCTTAAGAGATACTGTGATTTTGGTCAACATCTGACTACCGGAAATGACAGTTTACTCTTGAACGATTTTTTTTTTTTTTATTTTTTCGGCCTTTTAAATATGTATTATCGTCACAATATTATAATTTTGTACTCCTGAGTAAAATTGCTAGTTACGAAAAAAATAATCATTAAAATCAATCAACCGGAAGTAGGGTTTTTTTTTTGTCGAAAAGTTTACCACAGAATATTTCAGAAACTGCCCTATTGATCAAGTCGAAAATTTATATTTATAATTATCATATAAAATTTAAGAGTTGATAAGGTTTTGATTAAAATCCGTTGACCGGAAGTGGTAGTTTTTCTTATTTTTTTTTTTTTCTTGTTAACTGATACCAAACCCCATGGGCCTATCGGCTATGCCGCCTCTCTGTGTAATTATTATTAAATAAATTAAACAAATAAATTAAACTCTCGACCGTGACGTGAACGACGAACGACTCGAAACAAGGTGGCATTAGATTAATAAATAAAGTGCAACAGTTTCAAACGTCTTGCAAATTGGCACCGTTAGCCATCCGGGCGCACGTAAATCCGGTAGGCTTGCATGTTTGTTGCACACGCGCCCGTGTTGTGCAATTTGTTGCATTGCCGGCGGGGCAATGTTGGCACTCTGGCAATGTTGCAGATATAAAATAATTATTGTCGTCGAGTGGTCCGGTCCTCCCACGCCAATGGCGGCTACCAGGCTCTGGGCCAAGTTCATGGCGAGACATTAGCATTGACCAAGGTTACCTTGCCGTTGCCATTCTGTGCTGTTGCGCCGATGCAAGTCCGGTGCATCTGCCGATGCACCAGTGAGTGGCTACCACTTTTCGGCACGACGTTAATTGCGCGTGTGTGCACCGCCACAAGAATACTAAACGAGCCGCCGAAAACGATTCGTGGGATAAGTGCAAAATTTTATATTCAATAAATATAATCCTCGTCTCTTCGGAATTGATTTTATGCAGTCGTTGGTTGACTTTTTGGCGACTGAAACAATTCCCGGTTGAAAAATGAATAATTAATTGTAAGACTACTATTACTAGACGGTGAAAAGATGGATGCTTTTGAGCCTAAACGCTTCTTAGGATATTCCGTTACCCACCCGAACTTACATACGTTCGTACTTTATTCATTTATTCCGGTGGTCGGGAACCTTTTTCGAGCTAAGAGCCAAATTAGGGAAAAAAATTAAATTATTGCATTTAAATTATTTTTTTGTTTATACAGACACGGTTTATTGATGTTGAGTATCATTTAAGCCAGCGCACAGTGTTTCAGAACGCAGATCTGACTAGACACAAAATTATTTTTTTGCTTTTAAATGATTTATATCTTATAAATAATATAAATTTATAAATATATTTTATTAAAAATTTGTGTTATGGAATGAAAAATAAATATTCCTAGTGATAATATGTAAAATATATATTGTAATATTATACATACATAATAACAAATTTAAAAAAGATTACAAAATGTAAAAGAAGTACATACCTACTAATTCAAAAATAAAATATTAAAAAAAACCGTACAAATTCAAGAAGTATCTGGTAAAATGTAAAACATTCGTATTTTTTTTCTAAAACACGCACATAATTTAAAAATCGAATAGCACATATTATATAAAATACAATGAAAAAAGAAACTCAAGCATACTGTCTTCCTGGGCTGAAATATGCTCTTTGTGCCATATATTGAATAAACATCTCCGCGGTACGCAAGAGTCTAAAAGAAATTGAAATAAATGAAAGTGTTGCAACTTATTGCAGGTAGTTTTTGCAGATTCTTAAAGTATAATAGTTCAACTTTAAAATGTGTAACAATCATGGCTTAGAAATGATTCAAGCCCTTTTAAAAGCTTAAGCCAACTTTATATGATTAAAAAAAAAAATCAAAATTGGGCCATGACTTTGAATCAAAATTTCTACAATAACAATTGATATTTTTGTTAAATTTTCTATAAAATATATTTGTACATACCTTTTTTAATAATATCCATTCTATAATAAGTGTATGAACGTGTAACAACGTGTATGAAGCTATGACATCCAGTTTAGGACTGTTGTGAATTATTTCGCGCGGCCGCGCTTCGCCCATTGTACACGTGTTTGGGTATTCAACACGTGCATAACAGCTTGCAAAACCATATTTTATCATTGTTTCTCGAAAGTTCAGGTATAAAACTACTTAATATAGTGGTGCATAAGTCGTTTCTCAAAAGTTTTAAAATCGAGCTTTGTCTAGTCAGATCTGCGTTCTGAAACTCTGTGCAGCGGTCGGGTACCTTTTTCGAGCTAAGAGTCAAATTAGGGAAAACCTTGAAAAATTGGTAAGTTTGGCAGCCGCAACATACATACATACATATGTAGTGTCTTCGGATTATACATACATATATGTATGTATTTAAAATTAAATTAAATAATTGCATTTAAATTAATTTTTTGTTTATACAGACACGGTTAATTAATGTTGAGTATCATTTAAGCCAGCGGTCGGGAACCTTTTTCGAGCTATGAGTCAAATTAAGGAAAACCTTGAAAAATTGGTAAGTTTGGCAGCCGCAACATATGTACATATGTACATACAGTATTATATATCATCGGATTATATATTCAAAATTAAATTAAATGTTACTCATTTATTATATATTTCTTAATGTTGGACAGTTTATTACTAAAAAGTATTATTGAAAAACGATTTGAAGCTTTTTATAGCCATGAAGTTAGAAATAGGTTTTGATTTTGTGTAAATTGTGTGTCAACGTTTTGTGTTTGACGCAAAACATTAGATGACAGCGAGAGCCACAGCTGTTCGTACAAATAGCCGCATGAGGCTCCGCAGCCGCCAGTTCTTACCCACTGATTTATTCCTTACAACATGTATAAACAAGCATTAAAAACGTCGTATAATTATAGGAGAAATTGCAGAGTACAATATAGTAAAATTACTAGCGTATTGCCAGTTGATGATCAATGGGTATTCATTATTATTGACTTTGGTACGAGTGGGCAAATAATAGCGGTATCTACGGTTCCGGAAAGTTTAATATAAAAAAATAATAGTTCAAAGTATCAATGAAAGCATAATAAGTATGTCGAGCGTTTCCGCCAGAGACTCATATTATGTATTATGAATAATTTTCCATTTGAAAAAATTGAAAGTAAACTAACACATTTAGTTTATTTATTTGATTAAAATAGCTTAATAAGCCAATTCAGGCGTGTATGGTGTTAAATGTTAATGGGTGTATAGTGTTAAAATTGCAATGTCGACTCGAACCCGCTTTGACAGAGAGCGGCTTGGTAATACCAACACATCGTTAAAAAGGTTTTGTTTGTTATGTTGGCAATGCTAGCGTGACCGCAACGTGCAGAGCAGGCAGGCAGTCAGACGCGTATTCTAATCTGTCTTTATTTTATCTACTGGTCTGTCTGTCTGCTGTTTGTCTGTGTAAGCGTTTAATATATTCTTACATTCTTTTTAAGGCGCTCACACACCTTAGCGATTTCGCTGCCCTGACGCCCCTATCGTCATCAAAATTGACGCAGCGATATCGCTCAGGTTTGTGAGGGCTTTTATACAGAATGGTTCAGGATTCACAAAAAAAACTTCTGGAAAACGATCGCTCTTATTGAATATTACAATAAATGAAATAATTTGATTTTACATTCAAGTAATAAACTTTCGAAGAGCTTTAACTCGCATTCCCAATTATGGAAATCGTTAAAATATTCGCCCAATTTAAGTTTAATTGAGGCATAAGCTTCAAAATTATCATTTTATTGTTTGCCAATGTTGAAGGAAAATCATTATTGCAAGTGGGAACATTTTAAACACTGTTTCTTATATTGTAACTTTCCCTATTACGCTTTAAAATGTACACCATGAAAACCATTCTGTATTAAGACTTATGTACACTTGAATATTTAATTCACACACATATGAATCGATGAAAATAAAATGTACACATACAGAGTATTATATACATAATATATTTCAGTGTTTAGTTAACGATTTCCCCCCCACAGACAGGAATAACTTGTATTCACCTGATTAACATAATCGTCTAGTTTGCAAATCGACATAACAGTTTAGATCATAAATTACGTTCGGATTAAATATGAAACTTGTTAGATATACCGCAACGAAATTGTACACTCCGAACTTACATATTTAAACATATATCTAAGTACGCTAGTTTTTAACGGGGGATTGAAATTAAAATTAGATGCGAAAAAAATTCGCAATCGAAACGGGTCATTGCGAAAATGTCTGTTTGGTATATTTTGGTGGGGGAAAAAAAAAAACTAATTTAAATTCTGCAAAGAAGCGTCGATATCACGATTCTCATTTTATCGTGCGAACCAAACGTTGACATCGTGCCGAAAATATTAATTAATTGTCGAAATATCTTCCACGCACACATACTTAAACACCTGCTGACCGCAAAAGGACAACAAATGTCCGATCTAAAAAATGCAACAGCTCGGCTAAAATTTGCTGCAATCCGCGATCTGTCATTAGTGTTGAAAAAATTAATTTGCCCACTTTGATATGCAGCTTGCGTATTTTTGAGTCAATTTACATTTGTTGTAAAAAATAAACGGATGCTTTTTACCGTTTGAGCTTCAAGTCTCGAAATCGACGAAAAAAAAGGCTTTTCAGATAGCAGAATGGTAAAAGAAATCGGCATCGGCTGATTGCGGTGCATTTGCGGATGACTTTGCGATATTTTTGCGAAAATTGCATTCGCAACAAGAGCGATAAACATCGAACTTGACCGGTTCGACTTTCAAAGCAAAGTGCAACTCTCAAAATTTGCAAACGTTGCAAATTTTTATTTGTTTTGTCGCGCGGAATATAATCCACTGAGAATTACGTGACGTTGCCAAGTTTTTTGGCTTCAAAATTAAAGCCGATGACGAATTAGTGGATGAAACTTCCGGCTTAACGATCAACACAATTAATTCCAAAATCACATTCATATATTAAGCAAACCTGTTCGCAAATGCGACATAATTTAATACTGAAAATACTGAATTTTTCCAGAAATTACACGATGATCTTGAATGTATTTACTGTTAGATTAGTTGGAATACTCACCGCTGCTGGCGCTAAAATAACCTTTGAAGATATGCCGATTTTGGCATATGAATGTAACAAATATTTATTTGCATTATTTAGTAAAGTATTTTCTTGTAAACAATTCATTATTTGATTATTAAAGGTTACCGGTTAAATTTAAATAGTAGTTTTGTATAACACATTAATACAAAAATTTATATATCGAGAGTTTTCTTGGGAATTACACTTCAATAGACTCTCAAATATAGTGACTATTGAATTAATGTTCATTCGTTACCGATAGTTGCATCTTTTTAACTATTTTAATCATTGTACAATATTAAAATAACGCAAATTTGGTCAATTAATTCTTCCGAGGATAACACAGCAATAGATTATTGAAGTCATTGCATATTCTATAATATACATAGTCATAATACAAGGGTTAAGAATTTAAAATTAAGTAGATCCAGGAGAAGTATCTTGTACAGGGGTGTTGTTGAATATAATGGTCTGCCAGAAGTTCTCAGAAATATAAATAAAATTGATAAAATTCCTGGTAGCCTTAAAACAGCACCTCTGTACAAGTGCTAGTAGATAATAAGTTCATTTTGTAATTTAAGCTTTAAGTAATGTTTTTTTTGTAATTAACTTTTTAGGCTTTCTTAAATAAATAAATAGATACTTGTGGCTTCACTATTCATGACATTATTTGGATTATAGTTTATTAAGAGTTACTGAATAGAACAATTCCCACGAGCTTCATTAACAATGTAAGAGAATTGATAACGTATCTAAAAAAAGTTTTTTATGTAGTATGTAAGTAATATGTATGTATGTAGGCATAATAGATTAGAACCAATACTTACAGCTACCGATATAAAAATGACTATGTACATTACAACTCTAGTTCGATGCTTAAAAGCTTATACACCCATTCAAATTCATGAATCTGAAACAACCTCTATCTATCAAGTACGTTTTTCACTTAATTGGTTTCATTTCGTTGTTGTTAAAAGTACCACCCATACATTGAATAAGTATAACAACAATTAACGGCCATTCAAAGTGACAATCAATGTCCACGACTTGAGTGGGTTTCGCGGTCTGTGCGAATTTCAACAACTGGACATTGAGTCATACACTCACAAACGAATGACTCCTGCGGACATAACACAATGTACATATGTACCTAGGTACAATTTTTTTTCCCACCGACACGCCGCGGAATCTGCTCTTGCAAAGAAGACGAAGACGTGTATAACGGCCATTAAAAGTGAAGCAAAAAGCGAACGGCTCTCGGCGAATCCCGACACAGCAATTATTTCCGGTACGAGAACTTGCACTGGAGGTACGTACATACATACGTACGTACTCAGGCTGCCGTTGCCAACGTTGGCTGTATTCTGCCATAGTCGATTGTAAATGTACACGGTGGCCATCAAAAAACCTGTGTTGTTTACAAAAAAATTATATATCTGAAACTGATAACAGCGGTAATATAAAAAAAGCGTTTTAAAGCTCACATCGTCTTCTTTCTAATGATATGGTGCTATTTGTCAAACAAATATATATGAAATATAACTTTTCTTATAGGTTTATGCCCAGTGGATACGAATCTAATTATAAAGAATGATGATTGTTGGGGTTGTGCTGATTTTTGCACGAACAAATCCGAGAGTATACTTTCGCCTCTTATCCGCTCATCGATGGCTCATTTATATTATTTCAATGATGAAAACATTATCCTACGTAAACTCGTACGTACTGTAGAGATAAATGATAATTATTTATACCTAGGACAATTGGTGAACACGACTGGATGTAAAAATGAAGAGATAAAACGAAGAATGAAACTAGGATGGAGCGCTTTTGGATGAATGAACATAGCTTTTAAATCCAACATCTCGCTATGTTTAAAAAATAAGGCACATGGACCAATGCGTACTGTCAGTTGTCTTGTAAGCTCCATTGCATACGGAAGCATGAAACGATGTATGCTTGGTATAACAAGAAGAGATCGTAAAAGGAATACATGAGTAAGAAAGTGGCTATGTCGAAAATCACGATCCCACAAACACCGTGGCCCAATCGTCTAGATTTTCGACTAGGAGTCCAGAAGTCTATAAAAGCTTTTGCCGTTGAAACAAAATGGCACACATATGCATGTACCTCCCCCTCTTACGATAGATCCATCAAAATGCAAAAGACTTGTGTCACTTGAATTTTGTCGAATACTAGGAGCGCAGATCTAGCAGAAGAGATTTTGTTACATGTCGAACGCAACCCATATGAGTGAGCGAGACAACAATGGGTTCGTCGGCTTAGACTTTGTTTGTCAGTTTAGAGCAGCAGTACTCAACCCGTGTATATCGTTATTTATCTCCTATACGTTGTTGTGATCCTAGCCGGAAAAAAATAATTTTGGGCGCTGTTATCAGTGGGACAAGTATTTTTGGGACGCTCCCGGCAGATGGGTATATATAGTTGAATAGTATCCGAGAGGATGGGAAATAGAGCAAGGTAGACCGAATGAGCGATGGGCTGATGAATTGAGAATGCTCAAGACCGACAGGTATGGATGAGGATTAGAGAGGCCTTCATCCAACAGTGGATGATGAACGGCTTGAAATTGATGATATATATTATTGTATGACATTTTCTTATAAAATGCATTTTTTCTCAAGCGTTAATAGTTATCCGTTTAGTGAAACGGATGATGTCAATAGAAAGAGGATGGTGTGAACGTTTGTTTTTCATCGCCGTAGCATTATTAGTTTCGGAGATAATATTTTTTTTAAATAACACCGGTTTTTTATCGGCCACTGTGTATATTTTATACGTTATGTGTCGGTATGTGTGTGTCTGTGTGAGTTGTTGTCGAACTTGCAAGTTGAACTTGGCGAAGCGGCCGAGCGACTCAATGGCGGCTCGCAACATCGCCTCTGCTCCACTTACGGGTTACGGCGACTTGCGTAACTCTTTGCCGGCTTTCGATTACGTCCATTATAAATTATATATTATATATTATATGCACAGTAATATTATTAATGGCACGTCAATTTGGAGCGTCCGGTACAGAAAAAAAAACACTACTATTGCCAATTTTTTGTGTGTTCAAGTGTCGAGCAGTGGCGAGATCGAAGGTAGAGCGTTCTCGATTTGACAGTATGGGCAATTTTATAGTGTGTTACATGAATATTATTGTTGAGTGGATGTTGGTTGATGATTTGTAGGATGTACATAGGTACATTTTTGTTTAATGAATTTTGCACGCAAAACGTAGTCACAGTAGATAACCATATTGTAGAGATAGTTGATGGTTATTTATACCTAGGACAATTGGTGAACGTGATCGGATGTAAAAAAAAAAAAATAAAATGTAGATTTAAACTAGAAGGGAGCGCTTTTGGAAGAATGAACATACATACATACATAGATTTTAAATACAACATATATATGAGTCGCCCAGTTCCAAATCCCGATAAGTCCATAAAACTCACTTGTTCGCAAACGCGGTTTTTCTGCTACAGACTTATTTACTTGATGGTGTTTAAACTCATTTAAACTTAATTTTGTTGATATTAAACAAAATATTGAGATTAGAAACATGGACTTATCGTTGTTTGTTTCTAAATATGGCTTTTATCAGCCTTTATCGTAGTGCAATTGTCAGTTTTTGGAACTAACACTGATTTTCAATATTTTTTTACGGCGCACTTGGCGGTATTTGAAATAATTCAAGTACATATAAGGCATCGTTTGAAAACATTCTTAGAACCAGAAAATATTTTATCCTCGTTTTTTATATATTGTGGACTTATCGGGATTTGGAACTAGGCGACTCATATGTATATAATATTGATTATAAGCTAATTTAATTTTTGATTCTAATTACTTACTTCTGTAATTAATGACCATTCTTTTCGTGACCTATAGTTTGTAGAACTGGACAATTGGTGAATATGACTGGTTGTAAAGAAGAAGAATGAGACTAGGATGGAGTGCTTTTGGAAGAATGAACATTGTTTTTAAATCCAACATTACGCTATGCTAAAAAAATAAGGCATACGACCAATGCGCACTGCCAGTTATGACGTATGGATGTGAAACGTGAATGTGGGACGCGAGAAATACTGGAATGATATCCGCGAGGATGTGAAAGAAAGCAAGGTAGACCGAGTGGACTATTTATTAGCTAGTGAAATGAGAATAATGTGTGAAGTCAAGTGGATGCACATTGCTCAAGACAGACAGGAATGGAATAGGATTGGGAGAGGCCTTCATCCGGCAGTGGATGTTGAACGGCTGAAAATGATGATGATGATCACTTTAAACACTTGAATAGAACAAGATAAGTCATCGAATCAATGAATCATAGTGAAAAAAATAAACGGACACTTTCTGAGTTTGGAGAGGTGTCCGTCTGCCCCGCGGAATTAGCCCGTTATAAATTGAAATGTTATATTGTAATGTGTCTGTGAAACTAGTTTTGCAAATAAAATTAACTAATACAGTATAAATTAATTCAAAATGCATATAAGATGTTGCAATGTTGGGCTGTGTATCAAATTAAACACAAACAATTAGTTTTACAATACGCTACTTTTAAATCAACTTAATCTAACACTTGAGGAATGGGTAGACACATTATATGTTTTACATTGTTCTTAAGGTAAACAGTGTCTTTATAAACACATACATAGTATAGGTTTGAGAAGCGCTGTGCGGCCATTAAACCATAGTCACAGTGCGATGAAATAGTCAAGAGTTCCTGTCACGGCTCGCAGAGTTCCTGTTACGGTTTTGCGTCGATTGCTCAAGCATTGTAATTTTTTTTTCCAACATCAGCACAGGTATATTATAATGGTGTAATTTTACAATGATCAATTGAAAAAAAAACATACATACATATTCACACAACGCTAACTGCACACAAGCAAACTACATATATATAATATGATAGATAATAGGCAACTTTATTGATCAATGTTCAGTTTTAACAAGCTGTCACTTTGATTTTCAAGTTGATCCTTATATAGCTAGGATCTAAAGGTCCTTTATTAGACGAGAGTCGTCTACGCCATTGTCCCAATGGTTCGCTGACCCACCTGGACAGCCAATTATGGTCAACGGACGAGGTGCGTGCAAAAATTACCAACGCAAACTCCAAAGAACACTTCAATGAGCCCTTGTAGTGAAAATACATATATAGTATTGGGTAGCGTTGACCCACTCTATTATCGACTATCTGTAAGAAATCAAAAATTATTGTTGTTTGCTGCTCGAAGACTAACAATTGCTAGTCCCTCGGGTTATCACGATCGGTGAACGGAACTATACACTTACAGTGTTATAGTCTATCCTTATTGGAAGATTCTTCTTTGTATGATGTTGAGATTGGACTGCATTAACATTTTTCCAAGATGGTATGTATTACTACGGTATGTATTGAATTTTAATGCTGGAATTCAATAGATACCGAAAAGGTGTTCGTTAAATGTTCATTCAATAGATGTTAAGATAATCTGTTGACGATTGTTGAATGAAAATTTTGGTATTAAATTCGTGTGAGTAATGTCTTGAACGATTTTCTTGTGAATGTTAATTATAATTTTTTTTATTACAATATTGCACGAAGGTGGTCCTTAAAATTGGCGCCTTGAGCGAGCTATAAAAATTCCTGAAATTCGTCGTTGATACTTTATTGAAATTTGGCGCCTCGAGCGACTGTCTCGTTTGACTATTTAGTCTGTGATTTAATGTGTGTTACGGGAAATGTGCATACCTATATATAGAATTTGAATAGTTTTTTGTATTATAAAAGGAATTTTTATGCTAACCGTTTGGCACAGATCTACATATAAGGTTGGTAAAAAGTGAATAGCGATATTATTAACATTTGACACAAATGACCTGAAAGATTACATATGTATGTACTAAGAAATATTTAAGGTATATGAAATATTATATGTAACAATTGAAAGAAAAATGCAAATCAAGCTTTATTTTGATGATATGATTTTATTACAGATTTTTTTTCAGAGATTAGACAACGCAGTTGCAAGCAAAAACAAGAAAATTTGCACAACCTACATATGTATGTATGTATGTATATATATGTAGGTTTTACAAAAATAAAGAGCTATGCAATCATATCAGCAAATTTTAATATCTTGTTCATGCTACATATATTATGGACAATACCTTATCATAGTGAAAATAATATTGACCGTTTAATGCGGAAATATTGATGGATTGAACTGAAGCGGATTCGAATTTCCAAACATCCTGGTCAATATTATTAACGTCAATAATATTGACCGTGTAAGGTGCCCAACAGAAGTAGGTATTCTTTGTTCTCAAGAAAATGTACAAATTTGTTGTCCGAAATTATTTGGGACGTTGAGTCAAGTGAGTGAGTTAAAGTAAGTGAGTACGAAAGTTACGGTAAGAGTGAAGGTTCACCTCGGCATTTTAACTTTAGATTAAGTAAAACGTTCAAAGTTAAGCATAGTTATAATAAATTGTCGTACCTCATAACGTCACAACTCAACAGTCATAACGGCTGAAAATGATGATGAAATATCGTCATCAAGATTTGGATATTTCTAAATAAAGACCAGCAGCCTCCTGTTAGAATTTCCCAATTTATTTAAATTAGTTGTGAGATGGTTCCACGAAATTGGCACCACCTAAAAAGTTACTTCCTACTTAATTAAACAATAGTACCTACATACATACTACATCCCTTCTCTCACTTCCTACCCTCCAGAGTCCAGAAGACAATGTTTTAACCACCATCGAGCATCTTTCCATAGGACTTCACTACGGCAGATGTATCAAATAGTGACGAGACAACACTTGATAAATAATTAATCAAGTATGTCACCTTTAGGCTGATATTACACTTGGCCACTCCACCAACACCCAATTTTTTTTTACGGTGGCCAGCATTTTATTACATTACACCACTTTTAAAGTCACTTGCTCATCTTCATACAAAAAAATAGGGCTACGAATCTATGTATGTAGTTTAGTGTAAAAAAAAACTGCAAGACGATTTTCAGCAAATTATCATCGTTTTTAAAACCATTTTTGTTATAAAAATGAAAACACATCTCGAAATAATTGCATTCGAGTAGGTCGACGCAAAAAAAAAAAAGGGTCGAAAAGGGATTTGTACTGCGAACCTTTGACTTCCACAAATTTTTTAGACACCGGTGAATCGTACAGTGTAATACGTGCCATCTAAACATGTATATCCATCTGGTAGTCAAGGTTCAAAAAAAAATCGGGCGTTGGTGGAGTGGCCAAGTGTAATATCAGCCTTGGAAGATATTTTTCACAATCTGAAATGAAAAATCGTACATACTGCAACAAGGAAGTGTCCGAGCGAATTATTTTCGTAGGGCACGCGCGCACTGCCAAACAGTGGACAATGGTATTGAATTCGTCGGTCAATTGTCGGCATCATCGTCGTCGTGACACCAAGCAGACAATGGACTTTTGGTTAACGATGGACAATGAGGTCGGATGCTACACCATAACGGGCTGAACACGTGCCTCTTACGTTTCCACTGTACTAATACTGTGACTTCCGTGGAGGGTCTCCTTCCGCACAGGATGCTCGACACGTCTAACGTTCGTAGATGACGTAATTGAACTCTATAGTGTGGATAGTAGAAGTAGAGTAAATGGGTGGTAACTGACAGTACAAGGACATTTTTATTTGATTGAATTGGTAATTTGGACGCTTAGAGCGATATTACACTTAGCCACTCCACCAACACCCGATTTTTTTTGAACCTCGACTACCAGATAGATATACAGGTTTAGATGGTACGTATTAGATTGTGCGATTTTCTGGTGTATAAAAATTTCTTGGAAGTCAATGTTCGACGAAAAAACCATTTCTGATTTTCAGCCGCTTCGGTTGAAAATTTGAATAAACAATTCCAATTCCATTATAAATTTTACACTAAATTCAACGAAGATAAAAAAATATTATTCGCTAATATTGCGCGCTGGAAATCGTGTATAAAACTATTTTCAACGAATTATTTGCATCTACATATAGTACAAAAGGATCCGAGATCCGAGATTACGAACCAAATATTGCATTGAAAATAATATGTTGTATCGCTGTCCATTTGTGAGCATCTTTTGTTTGAGAACTTGCCGCTAAATTTCTGAGAAAACTTGAATGCACGTTTTTTGGCCGCGCAGCCAGGCTGCCAAGTGCGTTACGGGCCTTAGACGATGCGATTCTGAGTTGTTTGTTGAATCAATTTCGCCGAAAAAATCTTCACCAAAAAATGACCTTTTTTTTTTATCGTCTACATTGTCAACGCAACGCAACGTCAACGCAATTGTTTCGAAAACAATTTTACGAGAGGTTGAATTTTATATATTTTCTACGTCTACATAGAGTACCTAGTTTCCTAGACCTATTTTTTTTTGTATGAAGATTATGAGATGAGCAGGTAGCTTGGTGAGTGAAAAGTGGTGCAATGTAATAAGATGCTCGCAACCGCCAAAAAAAAACTGGTGCTGGTGTTGTTGCTCAGTGTAATATCGCTCTTAGGCTGTTTGTACACACACTAACAACTTGGTATACTTGTTTATCATCATTTTTTAGCTGTTCACCATCCACTGCTAGGTGAAGGCATCTCTGATTCTCTTCCATTCCTGTCTGTCTTGAGCAATCTGCATCCACGTGGACTACACACATTCTTCTCAATTCATCAGCCCATCGTCCACTCGGTCTACCTTGCATTCGTTCTGCGTTTCATTCTTCTCGCTATGTGTCCACTTCAACTTTATCACACGTTCCGCTATATCTGCCACCTTGGTCATGTGTCTCACCCATGTATTCCTCTTACGATCTCTTCTCGTTATACCAATCATATATGCTTATCTGTGTGCACTGGATCATGCGTAGCATTCTCGAATTCAGCATCCACGTGTCCACATCAATACGTCATAACTGGCAGTACGCCTTCTTTTTTAAGCACAGCTGAATGTACATATTATATTTAAAAAGTAAAAATAACTGTAATTTATTTATTTATTATTAAGAATATGATTTGATCTCTTCTTGTCATACCAAGCATACATCTTTATATTATTTTCTGTTTGCATTAGTTCTTGCGTAGCATTCTTGAATTCAGCATACATATGTATGTATGTATGTACATACGTCATAACTGGCAGTACGCTTTGGTCGTAAGCCTTCTTCTCAAAGCATAGCGGGATGTTGAATTAAATATTGAATGAAACTAGGATAAAGTGCTTTTGGAAGAATGAACATTCCGTTATGCTTAAAAAAGAAGGCATACGACCAATGCGTACTGCCAGTTATGACGTATGGATGTGAAACTTGGATGTTAAATTCAACAATGCTACGAAAGACCCAGTGCACACAGAGAAGCATGGAAAGGTTTATGTTTGGTATAACAAGAATAGATCGCAAGAGGAATACATTGGTAAGAAGTATGACCAAAGTGGCAGATATAGCAGAATGTGTAAGAAAGATGTGAAAGAAAGCAAGGTAGACCGAGTGGAAGATGGGCCGATGAATTGAGAAGAATGTGTGGAGTCCAAGTGGATGCAGATTGCTCAAGACAGACAGGAATGGAAGAGGATTGGAGAGGTCTTCATCCAGCAGTGGATGGCGAACGGCTGAAAGTGATGATTGAATGTCGATAAAATCTTTCGACATACTGAGATCGAGCATGAATATTTCATACAAAAATATGATACACATGGTGAAAAAAATAGAATATACCCAATATGAATTTAATGTATGCCTTTTAGAAAGTGATAAAATCGTGTCGCCGAGTGATGATTGTTACTGTGGTAGTGTTATCTGTGGCATATAATGCAGGCACCCTCACGATTGTGACACTTTTCTTTGTGACATTTGCACTATGTCACGATAATAGTGCGTGTACTTGTACGTAGACCGTGGATGAACGTTGTCAACTGTGTCTCGTAAAGTCATAATGGTATTCCAATATATGTACATACAGAGTATTGCAAGTTTACATACATACATATAAAAGTAGAGGACATGATTCTTTCAAGCATTGGATCAAATTATTTTATTAAACCTATGCCTCGTCGCTTTACATCGTATATCATATTGTATTCAGCTTTAGATTCAAACTGACAAATTGTACAATCGTCGCCAGGGTCATCTTTTCGCAACACACCTCTACCGAACGTTTGCACACAAAGAGAGATTAGCATAGAGGGCACGTGTCGATCGACTAGGTACCTAGACAACGTATGAAATTTAAATAATTGCAAATAATTTCTCGAATAATCTCGCTGAGGACATGTTGTATTATGTTAACGTATTCGAGAGGTGACCAGTGACCGAACAATACATATTGTGAAATGGGTCGCTGCATAAATGTATCACATTAATGTGAAACTATAAAATGAAATACTTATCAACGATTAATAAATGGTTCAAGGATATGTGACACGAGCATCCGTTATATGTACACATTTAAAATGAGCGAATTGAAAGGTATGTACTTAAATAGAACCTTTGTTGAATTCGTGACTTTGAAGTTTATTTTATAAGGTGTGGGTGTTACATTGTCGTCCTACGCGTTTTTTTTTTTGTTTTTTTTCCTATATGATGTTAAAGCGTGTCTATAACAATGTATCTAAAATATGAAATATGTCTGAGAATCGTCGAGAGGATATTTATATTTAAAATAAAATATTATACGCAATATCCATATGGAACGACGGGGAAATATTTAAAAATCGTCACGCAATTCTATATGTAAGTTATGCGTTGTTATTTTGTGATGTTCATTATGCGGATAATACGAATTCGGAATGTTTAATTTACAATACAATAGTGTTTTATTGTAGGCGCCGCTTATTGTTAACCAAGTTTTTTTGACACATGTTCCGACACTTGAGTTGTAATGGTTAATTGTAGTTTTAATCGACAGTGTGAACGTTCCATTACCGTCAATAAAATGTAAGCTCAACTACTGTGTGGAGCTTTTGAATTAATTTTAAAAGATACGTGTATTAAATTGATTCTGAAAGAGACAATGTAAAATTATATAGTATTAAAAAAACAAGGAAATCTTACGATATTAACCTTGTCTGTTAAAAAATGGATCGGATGTGACCCAAATTTTTACACATTGTGGAAGTTGGTATTTTTAATGTGTATACTGTATATAAAAGGCTTTATTGCGTCTGTCTGTAAGTCTGTTCGTCCGTCGGAAACGCTCGACAAACTTAACATCAAAAATGGGTCCAATATTTACTGACGAATCAGTAAATATTTTTAATATACATATGTACGTGGCTTGTATACGTATGTACTGTCCGTTTATTATTTCTACTGACCATTTATTGTTTTAACCGTTTCGTGTGCTATTATTCAAATGGCAAATTCCGAACCTCATTGTACTGGTGTCAGAAGTGGGATACGGATAAGTAAAAGTGAACGAAATGTGGTTCTTACTATTTCTGCTCAATGTTTATTATATCTACTATTTATTATTTTTAGTGACTATTTGTTAAAAAAAATACTGACCAAATAAATACATAATCGCCTTTTTTGCGGTATGTCGATTGATGTTATGAAAATACATTTTTACACCTCACAATTTGAATAATAATAAACTAGTCAATGTTTATTACGGCATTTTCAAAAAAAAAAACAAAATCTGAATAAGTAATTAAATTCTATCTAGTGATTGTAATCAAATGAAAAAAATGTGATATAAAGAAAAATTAACAGTTTTTCCGTCAATTTCAATTTACAATCAGTATCTAATTGATTCTAAATAAAAATAAAATCGTGTCAATTTTAGTGCGTAAGAAACTGTTAGCGAATAATAAAAGACGAAATGATTTCTTTCGTTTGAATAGAATTCTGTGTACGCGAGTTGAATTTCAATTTGACAAGTTGACAAACGTTACATCGAACACGTCGAATTACATAATTCAGGTTAAGTTTGATGTAACGCAACGACCGACGAATACGTATTCTCAATTTTTACCATCTATCATCATCATCATCATCGTTGTTAAGCGTTTAGAAAAGATTCGCCCATCGAGTGGACACAACAGTTATACGATTGCCGGAAAAAAAAATTGAACGCGCACTAACGAGTTCATATTGTCAATCAAATCATTCAATAGTCATAACGGATTACACATTATTTAAATTTCTATTGTGTTCAGAGTTTATGAAGAGTCAATAGTTGAACCTTTGGCTCGTTTTAATTATTACTAACGCGTGTTACTACTTAATTGAAAAGATTCATCCTACGCGGATTTTTTTTTATTCGCTTAAAGCTTTTCATCATTATGACGTATGATCATTAAGTATGTGTGAGAGATGAGTTTCTAGTGTTTTAAAATATCAACTTTTAAAGATTTATAATACATAATTGATTGCGCGTCAATTAACAGTGTATACCTAATGAGGTACACGGCCATGTACGAAGCTGTTCACATTTGTTACATCGGCGATTTGTTTTTAAATGTAAATTTACATTGATCTCAGTATCGATAGCGTTTGATCAACGACTGGAAAATACCGTGTCTATGTTTGTTTTTTTGTTTATATCATTAATAACGGCAATTTGTTTGTGTTTGATTAATTAAATTGAATTTAAAGTGGTACACATACGTACACTAGCATTTGGCGTCCTCACTCTTCAAACGGGAGAGCGTTCTGAAACACGTCTGTAGGTATAGCCTCACTCTACTGGTGGCAGAAGTGGGATAAGGTCAAAACAAGAGTGTTTTTAATAAGTCAGTATCAATGCATTCCTTCAAATATAAATATGTGTACCCTGTCCAAAATAAGAACAAAGTAAAATAAAATAGTTGCACCTGTTGGAGGGTTGTTATATTTGCTGATAATCTCAACGAAGCGAAGAAAACAAATGACCGTCATTGGCCATATCTAAAGAGGCATAACATCCTGCACGGAAATTCTCAAAAAATCCTCACCTTATTGGTGTCAGAAGTGGGATCGAAATGGTCTCAACTGAAAAAAAGCCGATTTTTCGCCGATTTATATACTTGGTAGATCTGAACGATTCGAAAGGTTAGACCAGGGATTCTCAACCCCGTGCCCGCTGACCGATTTGTGTGCGCCCGCCACTATTCGACCACGACAGAATTTTTTAAACTTGAAGTTGTAGGGAAAAGACAAACATGTAGCTAAAATGAGAGGCTCTGTAAACTCATTTAAAGCCAAACTGTTTTTGTGGATATCACATCTGCAGATGAAGTCTCTCGTGCATTTCCCAAATATGAAGAAAATGGCAGGTAACCGTGAATTGAACGTGTCATTATTTGTTAAGCAAGTGCTTCAAGAAGAGTTTGAAAAGAGATTTCAACAGTTTACTATCATCGAGCCAATGGTCTCCTTTTTTATCAATCCTTTTACTTGCCAAATAAATATAATGGAAATAGCTGCGTACATTGCAGAGCTTGTTCAAGTGAAGGACCTTCAGAATGATATTATGCTAAAATCCTTAATATCAGATAAGGACTTCTGGAATACAGTGGACAGAAAAAAGTTTTCATTCTTAAAAAAAGCGGTATTATTTTTTTGTCTATAATTTATTACCTACATATGTATGTATGTTCAACTATAAATTTGCTTTGAAAAAATACATAGGTGGTGCCCGCCGCCCTACCAATATTTTAAAATGTGCTCTAGGGTACAAAAAGGTTGGGAGCCCCTGGGTTAGACTGTACTATTACAACTAGTGTTGCCAACTGCAGCTGAAGTCGAATGAAATTATTTCTCAGAATATAACATTGGTCCTTATAGAAGCGTATGCGATGGTCATATTCGTACAATGTATTCTGCGATTAGCATTCATCGCATTAGCCTTAACAATGCATAGTTCTCGTGAATTGAAGAGGCGGTTTCTTGCGCGCCCACAGAAGATGTACCATTCGCTATTGGTACAGGTACCTGTCTGTGTGTGTGTGTGTGTGTGTGTATAAATAAGCACCTGAGTACCTCTACTTTGCCATGTGTCTGTGTGTAAATAAATATTACGTGTGCACATGTACAACACAAAGCTAACCGGCCACAAGGTTAGTAATGTCCGGAAAATAACGGACATTTTGCGCGGCGCGCGAGCAAATCTGAGAGTATACTTTCGCCTCTTATCCGTTCTTCGATGTCTCTATATTTATCTTTGGTGATTAATTTACATAAAATAAACTCGCATAAGTTTTTTTTATATTATTTCAACGATGAAAACATTAGGCATATGTACTTATTGATGTACTTAGCTGATGGTTATTTATACCTAGGACAATTGGTGAATATGACTGGATGTCAAGAAGAAGAAATCTCATCGCCACTCGACTGATTTATATTATTCATTATGCAATGTGATTATATGAGATTTTATTACATTACCTTGAACATCAATATCAAAGCTTCTTTTGACGCATCGATTGTGTACATATTAATATTCATACATAGCTTGTGAGAATCATATTGTAGAGACAGTTGATGGTTATTTATATCTAGGACAATTGGTGAATATGACTGGATGTAAAAAAGAAAAAAATAAAACTAGGATGGGACGCTTTTGCAATAAAAATAATACCAATGCGTACTGCCAATTATGGCGTATGGATGTGAAACTTGGATGGTGAATTCAGAGAAGCATGTACGCTTGGTATAACAAGAAGAGGTCAAAATAGGAATACATGGATAAGAAGTATGGACAAAGTGGCAGATATAGCGGAACGTGTGAAAAAGTTGAAGTGGACACATAGCGTGAAGAATGAATGGCAGATGGACGCGAGAAATACTGGAATGGTATCTGAGAGGATGTGAAAGAAAGCAAGGTAGACTGAGTGGAAGATGGGCTGATGATTTGAGAATAATATGTGGATGCAGATTGCTCAAGACAGACAGGAATGGAAGAGGATTGGAGAAGCCTTCATCCAACAGTGAATGGTGAATGATGAGTTCAAGGACATAATATTTTAAGATTTTTCGAGTAATTAGATTCATATTCTTCTCGTATTAGTCGATTTGTTAAGAAAATCAATATGTTTTTGTAATTTTAAGGAAACGCTCAATATGTACATACATATACACAAATCTGAATCCGAAATAAAGTCGTTTTGATTGCTCTTTCGCAACTGCATACATAGGTATAATAAAAGTGTTTAATACAGAAACACAAATCTGCAAAAATGAAAATAACATCGTGTTTAATCTGTTCTCGTGCATAAAGGGTTTATTTTAAAGCGCAACTGTTACGTCAATCAAATCAAGAAACGTTTGATACAGATACACAAACTCATAATTCGCATACGTATGTACATATGTACATAGGTACATAGGGTACAGAGCGTTCAATTTAAGACGCAACCAAAATAGCACTATATAATTGTTTCGATAGTGTGAATAAAACGTTCAATACAGATACACAAAGCGTGTTGCAATCCATTACACTTACATAGAATTTAAGACTATAGCACATATAATATGTACTCGATCGTTTGGCATAATATGCTGCTAAGAACTGCTCTATCGATTATATTATAATCGATAGAGCAGTTCTCAGAATAGATTCTACATACATACATATACATATATCGTAGACAAAGCGTTTCATACAGACACACAAACGTTTCTCGAAACTTGATCACAATAATGCTACAATCAACGGTCGGGTCAAGGTCAAACAAAAGGAATGTCCATGTGCAAATTCCACACTTGAATCTTGAACTGAAAATATTTTACGAGCGTTGTCCTGCAAACGTTTGACCTCGACACGAATCCAATCAATATAATTCGCTCGCCACTTTGTCATTATATGTATTATCTGCGTGTGACATAACACTGTGTGTGTGTGAGGAATTCGCGTTGCGCGTTTTGATTATCACATTGTACAGTTAACCACTTGCATTTCGAACTATTAAGCTAGGTCACACACCGAAAACGTACATATTATTATTTATCACCTGTTTGCAAAATTATCATATTATCGTCGACACAAATGGAAAAGCGTATGCGGGTGTCGTCACATACAAACATATTTCTGAACATTAAAAGCTCAAATTTCATGTAGGTATTGCCTAAGTGCTTTTTTTACACGCGTGGGTTGAATTTTTATTGATATTATGAAAAATTAGGTGACACGTTCGAAAACACGTTTTATTCCATTTTATACCATTTATCTTCTACGTCTATATGTACCCGTCTGAGAAAAAATAATTCACAAGCAGTTGACCGGTTTTAGCATGTGACTCGTCCATTTGATTTAATATAATAATAATAGAAGAGTTTGACGTTTGTATCAATATAAATGAAAATATTGCAAAGCGACACCGTCAATGGACTTATTGTCGTACGTTGAATCGTTAATTGCTGAATTCTTAACTACGCCAAAATAAAACGCAGCAATTAAATTTTACGCGAGATGTAAAATTGTCTGGTTAGTACCGTTTTATATTGACCTCTTTGTAAAGTTGATTAAAATGTATTTTATTTTTATCGTTGATCGATTCGGGCGCTTTTGAACTTTCCGGCTGAAAGTTTAACGATTTTCGAAATCGAGGACGTTTGCATTGTAAAGGAAATTAACTGAACTAATATCAGACTTTTTGGCGTATGAAAATATGTGGCTTGAGTTGTAACGAGAATTTAATGCAATAAAAATATTATTGTAAATGTGTGTCTGTATTTAACGTTGTTCTGTTTAATTAAATAAATGGTGTGTAAATAATGGTAGGAATATTTTGACCACTAAATCGAAAAATAAACAGAAACATCTTTTGTCTCAGTCATTTCCCTTTTCCTCTGCTTTATCTCTCCTTTTTTTCTATTAATTACCCCTCTTTATCCTCTCCTTTTCATCTCCTTATTTTATTTATTTATTTATATACAGGCTAAAAGCCCAAATTATTTACAAAAAAAAAATTCAGTTACAGGATGATAATATTACGTATGAAAATAATACATTATATGGGTATAAACATTTTAAATATCCTATAAATCGGTATAAAATTACAATCAAAAATATAAATAACAATTAACATGTCTTTATCATATTTGTATCCTCTCTTCATCCTCTCTTCATCCGCTCTTCATCCTCTCTTCGTCCTCTCTTCATCCTCTCTTCATCCTCTCTTCATCCTCTCTTCATCCTCTCTTCATCCTATCTTGATCATCTTTTGATCCTCTCTTCATCCTCTCTCCATCCTCTCTTCATCCTCTCTTTATCCTCTCCTTATCCTCTCGTTCTCCTCTCTGCATCCTCCCTTCATCCTCTCCTTTTCTTTACACTTTTCCTTCCATTTTCTTAGAAAAATTGCTGAAAGGAATTGCATAAATCTTAAATTATTCTTCATATAATTATCTTAAAGAAAAACACAATAATTTTACCCAAAAATCTACAAATAAACATTAATAAGTACATATCTTAAATTATCTTGTCCAACACTTACAACAGTTAAATCTTTACGATCTTAAACGACTGAAATCTTTTCACTCGTATAAAATTAATATGTAAAATCATTCTCAAAATCAATACACATTTAAAACGACTTGATACCACATTTAATGAGACGTGTCTTTAAGAACAGGATCTTCTACATTTCACCTTGTCGTTTCCTGCACCTACAGAAGAAATCCTTTGGCACAACGCTCCACCACTTAAACGCACCATTACCGTATAATTACTTCGACGGAAATTCTTCCAACTCATCGAACCGAACACTCGGAATACCTTAACACTGAAACAAAAAAATTGGAAAGCCCCGAAAAGCGGGTGCGAAAAGTGCGATCAACACGCTGCCACTGAACTGATTCGATTTTTGCGAGTCTCTTGTTTGCGTAACGGATTTGCCCGAAGAACATGGCAAAATAACTAGAAATGAAAAAAAAAATCGAGACGAGATGTATGTACGTTGGCGAGATGGCGAATCGACCGACACAACATGTCTGTGTGTCTGTGTGTCTGTACGGACACGGAAAGACACTGTTTGTGGCCTTCGCAAGTGTCAATACTCTCTCGGCCGAACCGAAAAACACGCTCTCTCACCATTTGCTGCATACATTTGCATGAACGTGCCAAGACGTATATCACGAAATAAGCCAATTGTGTGTACTCGAATACACCTATGTATAAATATAAATTAATACGATGACTTTGGGATAGTTTTGAATGCATTCAAATCAATATCACTGTATATACAATATATATGTACATAGGTACATATGAGTCGCCTAGTTCCAAATCCCGATAAGTCCATAAAACTCACTTGTTGGCAAACGCGGTTTTTTTGCTACAGACTTATTTGTTTGATGGCGTTTAAACTCATTTAAACTTAATTTTTTTGATATTAAACAAAATATTGAGATTAGAAACATGGACTTATCGTTGTTTGTTTCTAAATATGGCTTTTATCAGCTTTTATCATAGTGCAATTGTCAGTTTTTGGAACTAACACTGATTTTCAATATTTTTTTACGGCGCACTTGGCGGTATTTGGAATAATTCAAGTATAAGGCATCGTTTGAAAACATTCTTAGAACCAGAAAATATTTTATCCTCGTTTTTTATAGATATATTGTGGACTTATCGGGATTTGGAACTAGGCGACTCATATGTACATATTAGGGAAGTATGGTATTGTATAATAGATTGAATGTTTTTCCTTATGTTAAATGCAATAGAAATTGCCCGTTATGTATGTTTTTCAACTATCCTCTACACTATGATTATCTACAGTGACATTTACAAGAAATAAAACTAGGATGGAGTGCTTTTGAAAGAATGAACATTGTTTTTAAATCCAACATACCGCTATGCTTAAAAAAGAAGGCATACGACCAATGCGTACTGCCAGTTATGATGTATGGATGTGAAACGTGGATGTTAAATTCAATAATGTTACGCAAGATCCAGTGCACACGGAGAAGCATTGAAAGATGGGTAATACATGGGTAAGAAGTGCAGATATAGCGGAACGTGTGAAAAAGTTGAACTGGAAAAATAGTGAAAAGAATGGATGGCAGATGGACGCGAGAAATACTGGAATGGTATCCAAGAGGATGTGAAAGAAAGCAAGGTTGACCGAGTGGACGATGGGCTGATGAATTGAGAAGAATGTGTGGAGTCGATAGGAATGGATGAGGATTGGAGAGGCCCTCATCCAGCAGTGTGCATACTAATAAAAATGTTGCAATTTCGCAGATACAAAGTTGACCCTATCAAGTGTAAAAGTTGCAAACGAAAAAAACGTATTAGATATAGTCATTTTTGCAACATTTTACATGTAAAACTTTACGGAGGAAAACTCTCGAAAATATTTTTAAGTCAAACGACTGATTCGTCGTTCAAACACTAATAATAATTTAGATTTGAAAATGAATATTTAAATTTTCAGATTGATTAAATTTCAGGAACAAATTTCCACTACTTTCAACCCAGAAAATTTTCCAAAAGATGACCTTGAAATACCCTTAAACTCGTACAATTGAAGATTGCCATTTTTGATTGACATTCGTCACTCAGAGCTGACTTAAATAATCGTTCAATTCTATTCAAATCTGCTGTATTAAAATGGCGGTCATTGCCAAATATAAATAGACACTCGAGAAGAAAAATTTTCACGTAGAAAGTTTACGCAATTTATATTAGCCAAATCTAAGATGTTACCGCACTGTCAAAAGCTACATTATTATAAAGCAATCAATTCAATCTTAAACAGTATAATTTTTTTAATATAATTCCTGCATTAAAAAAACTTGAATTGATTTTATTCACCACACATTTTTTTATTTCATTCTTGGGAACGTTCTCGTTCATGGGAAAACGTTGAGTTTTGTGCTAATGCTGTAATCGCATGACCACTGCGGTCAATTATTACTTTTCGAGACCGCTCTGCTACCGACAAGATACCTAATATAAAATTAATACTAACCGAGATAGTAGTACAACTAAAATAAATGCGAAATCGTGCAATTTAATGCGATGCAAGCGAAGGTTACACAAATATCACCATTTTTACAGTTAGACGACGCGAACGCCATAATTAAACGAACACACAACGAAATACATCTAATTATAATAACGACAAAATACAACATTATAGAATTATTCCGTTGAGTTTTGCGTCTTTGACCGACCTTTAACATTATCATATAAACCGGTGTGAATAAATAAATAAATAAAAATAAAATTTGGGATACCCTCAGTCTTTTTTTGCAAAGCGCAACGGAAAATTTGCATACACGAGTCCGATCTGCAGAGGTCAAGGATTGTCAATGAACATCAACGATGAAAATTATTTAGAATATTATGATCGCGTATAACAGGACATTCTGCATCCTATTCCTGTATAAATTCTTCGTGTTTTGACCTGAATAGTTGAGCTTTGAGTCATTGGACGCAACGCGCAACACTTCCGAGTGCTCTGAATCATACATACTTGCAAGATTCGTCTTCTGCGTATTTCGCAATATTTATACACAATTGTGACACAATTCTATACTCGATTATCTTTAATTTTGTTTTATTTTTACTTTCCATCATTTTGAACTACTTATACTAATAATAAATTTGAATATTGTATGAAATTCGCATATATTGTGTGTAGAATGCGTTTTGTCTGTAATTTTTTTAAGTGATTATTATTTATTATTTGGCAATAACTACTATATCATTAGAAAGGAAACTAAATGTACTTTAAAATAAGTTTATTTTTATTACCGTAGCGTTATTAGTTTCAGAGATATATTTTTTTGAAATCACATATCACTTTTTAGCCATACTGTACATAAATATGTATGTACATACATACATATACTAAGATGAAATTACCCATTAAATTGGCTTAAAAAAAAGTTCGCAAAGTAACGTTAATGACGATAAGATTATTTTTCACTGTAAAAATATCAGTTTCGTAAAAAAGTCCATAACTCTTTTTCATAGTTAGTATAATATTCACTTGCAATATATTTTATGCTCGTTTTGACGACTGACTTTTTTTCCATAAAAGCAAAACAATAAAAATAAACCATTAACCATAAAGCTTAACATTTTAATAAGGTCAATAAGTCGCTAGCATTTCGACTATCCTCCCAATAAAAAGTTAAATTTACAATCTTTCACCGCAAATTTTTCCTCATAATTTAACACGTCAACGTATAATTAAATGGATTTAACCATAAACTTATATTAAAGGTATATATATATTTTTAAAAATCCACACATAATTAACACGCGAAAATAATCATCTTAAAACGGTCAAATTTCAAAGCTTACCATCTTAAAACTTTTACAGTATTTTCAACACGAACAATTACCAACTCAACGGATGCTCGTTTACTCGTCGCGAGATACGGGGATAATAATACTCGGATATACAAGAAAACGAGATAAATAAAGAAAAAATAAAATACGTATCGCAAATGTTAAGCCAGATTTCCATGCGAAGATACGAAGATCACCTCGGGGCTGTTAATCTGGAAATACCGGCTCAAAGAAGATACAACATAGGACGTATGTAAACGAGAAAAAAAGAGTTAAATTCGCTATTTACATACATACATTCGAATTCAACGGCTAAATTGCAGACACACGTCAAACGATTTAAATCCATTTAACGAATCGAGTTCATATCGAATATTAATATGCCGTGACCAATCAACTGGAAAATTGTATGCGTGCAATTTTAACATAGATGTCTTTCAATAACATGACAACTTGTACATCAAAGGAGACACTCATCGTCTGAAAATGTCCTTGAACCGGCACCAGGTCGTGTCCTGTACATTCTCAGATGATTATTCACACGAGAACGATAACGATAACGCTTCTCCGTTAACACATAAGTATGGGAGGGTCGAGTCGTGAACGTCAAATTGACGAGATTTTTCCATATGAAACCCGTACTTATTTCCACTTCTTTGTAACTGATGGGTGCGTATACGTTGAAGCTTCTCGACAAGGTTAGCAAAGAGGTGCGAGCTTAGACGTGTGTATTTAGCGGTGGTGTTTACACCAACCTAATATAACCAAACTTTTCAAGCGATACCTCAGTGGTTAGAATTAGAGCATTAATTCATTTATTGAGCGAAAAGTCCCCGTATGTTGAATGACTTTATCGACAGTTTTCTACCTTAAATATCACCATTGGCAAGATCTGGATATGACTGTCTAAACCTGCCGTCTCCTGTAATGCTGCGTACACACTGTTCGCTGTTCGGTTCGTCGGTGTGTACACAGCATTATAATTTGTCAAATTACCTAGTTGTAAGATGATTCACCACCAAGTTATTGTCCCTTCCTTTTTTTCTCTTTCCTCTCTAGAAGGCTAGAGCACGGGTTCCCAACCTATGGGTCGCGACCCTAAACGGGGTCGCGAAGGATTTCTGTGGGGTCGCCAACTGAAACAACATATTTTTTGACTATAATGCAATTTTCTGTCAGTTCAGATGTGAAACGTCGATGCTAAATTCAATAATTCTACGTAAGATCCAGTGCACACAGAGAAGCATAGAAAGATGTATGCTTGGTATATATAACAAGAAGAGATCGTAAGAGGAATACATGTGTAAGAAGTATGACACCACAAGTGGCAGATATAGCGAGAAGAATGGAATGGTATCTGAGAGGATATGAAAGAAAGCAAGGTAGACCGAGTGGGAAGATGGGCTGATGAGTTGAGAATAATATAGTCAAGTGGATGCACATTGCTCAAGACAGACAGGAATGGAAGAAAAATGGAGAGACCTTCATCCAGCAGTGGATGGTGAACGGCTGAAAATGATGATAAACGCAATTTTCATTTTTAATCGGTGTCTTGATGTTAATACCTACTTTTTAAATATTTTGGGGTCGTGGGTTACCTGGCTTTTACATATAAAAAAGGGTCGCCGCTCGAAAAAGGTTGGGAACCTGTGGGCTAGGGGAAACCGATGTATCTTTCCCAAGAAACGTCACTTTAACCAAAAAAAACCTAACTTTACACTCTATTGAAAAAAGTTCATAAAGTGCTTCAATTCAAATAGTCTTCAGTTCATAATGTGGTTCATTTCATAAATAAGTGAACCTAACCTAACAGCTAACCTCGTTGAATCGCTTCGACATCGACGCACCTTTAGGCCCGTAACGCACTTGGCTGCCTGGCTGCGCAGCCAGGCAGCCAAGTACGTTACGGGCCTTATAAGACACAAAGACCACGTCCATATATATTCTACGTTCAACACAATCCACTCAAATTCATCTCATAACTATGTATGTACACACTGACAAATTTAGATACCATCAAGTAGGTCAATACAGACGCGTCATTTAACCCATCAAAAACACAAACACACACACACATGTTAGAATGCGAAAATACGCCCTTGAAGTGTCCTCGGAAGCTTCGCCTACGTCCGCCTCTGCTTCGTTCGTATTCAGTTTAAATAACGGTACAAACGGCTCGTCGCTATTGATTTTTGCCATCGCTCGCGTCCAAAAAAATACCACATTTCCATTTCGATGACTCGCTTCTCGGTCAATGAATTGCGCATTTGCGAATTTAACCCCACCCCCCCCTCACATCTCCCTCGCATAATTGCCTATTATGTGATTTAATTTAATTGACCCAATTGCATGCGTTTAAGATCGCCTCGTACACTACAAGTTATTATTGTGTATGCGAGGATAAGTATGGTTCGGATAATTAATGTGAATTTCAATTGGATCAAGTTATACTGCCAGGTGATAGATAGCTCAGTAATCAGAGTGTCAGTTTATTGAGCTATTCTATCATCATTGGCAAGATATCATCATCATCATTTTCAGCCGTTCACTAAACATGTATGAAGGCCTCTCCAATCCTGTCTGTCTTGAGAAATTTTCATCCAGTTGACTCCACACATTCTTCTCAATTTATCGGCCCACCGTCCACTCAAGTCTACCTTGCTTTCTTACACATCCTCTCGAATACCATTCTAGTATTTATCGCGTCCATCTGCCATCCATTCTTCTCGCTATGTCTCCACTTCAACTTTTTCACTCGCTATATCTGCCACTTTGGTCATACTTATTACCCATGTATTCCTCTTATGGTCTCTTCTTGTTATACCAAGCATACATGCTTCTGTGTATGCACTGGATTTTACACGTCATAACTGACAGTACGCATTGGTCCATATGCCTTATTTTTTAAGCATAGCGGGATGTTGGATTTAAAAACTATGTTCATTCTTACAAAAGCGCTCCATTCTAGTTTTATTTCTCCTTCTTTACATCCAGTCACGTTAAACAATTGTCCTAGGTATAAATAACCATCAACTATCTCTACAATGTGGTTATCTACTGTGACTACGTTTTGTGTGCAAAATTCATTAAACAAAAGTCTACCTTGCTTTCTTTCACATCCTCTCGGATACCATTCCAGTATTTCTTGGGTCCATCTGGCATCCATTCTTCTCGCTATGTGTCCACTTCAACTTTTTAACACGTTTCGCTATATCTGCCACTTTGGTCATGATTCTTACCCATGTATTCCTTTTACGATCTCTTCTTGTTATACCATGCACTGGATCTTATGTAACATTATTGATTGATGCAAGATGTGGATAGTGCTAAATCCGAATCGGTCGTCTACAGTTAGAATTTGCCAATTTGTCTAACTTAGTTGTGATGGTTATACAAAATTAGCAACATTTTAAAAAGTCCTTCATTCCTCTCTCCCTTTTTCCTATTTAAAAGGCAATGGTTTCACCACTAGTGAGCATCTCTCCCTATTTACTTCATTATAATAGTAAAATGTTTATCAAATAGTGAAGAACCAACACTTGATATAAAGCACGCCTATTATTCTAAAGAACAATATAAGACAGGTTTGAATATATAATATGTACATATCATAACAAAATTGGGTATTGTATGGAAATATCAGACGTATCAAATTAAATTTCACTTGTTTTTTTTTTGCTGTTTTTTTTCTTTCAAGAAATTTCGTGTACAAGGTCGTAACAGTACATTGAATTTTTTTCAGGCAACAGATCGCTCGTGATTCATGCGAAGTAGGTACTTTACGCCAATTTTTGCAATATTTGTTATGTGTTGCGTCATTTTCGCGAAAACGTCGCCTTCATTACATACTTTCATAAGTGATCGAATATTATGAATAAATAAATAGAAATTTATTAAAATCGTATGAAAAACATACACTAGCTTTAGAACTTTAGCTTTAATATTACTCTCGTTGCACTCAACACTAATCAATTGTGTTTAAATAGGATGCATTCTACAGCACGTTCGGAAAATAGCACAACCCATATTAATTGCATAGAAATGCATCCTTGCTCAATAATAATTGACTTTATATTTTGTTTAGTGTAATAAATTGTATTTCATTAAGATACATATGTATATATCATCATCATCATCATTTTCAGCCATTCACCATCCACTGCTGGATGAAGTCCTCTCCAATCCACTTCCATTCCTGTCTGTCTTGGGCAATCTGCATCCAGTTAACCCCACACATTATTCTCAATTCATCAGTCTATTGTCCACTCATACCTTGCTTTCTTTCACATCCTCTCGGATACCATTCCAGTATTTCTCGCGTCCATCTGCCATCCATTCTTCTCGCTATGTGTCCACTTCAACTTTTTCACACGTTCCGCTATATAATGCTTCTTACCCATGTATTCCTCTTACGATCTCTTCTTGTTATACCGAGCATACATATTTCCATGCTTCTCTGTGTGCACTGGATCTTACGTAACATTCTCGAATTCAACATCGACGTTTAACTGTCATAACTGGCAGTACGCATTGGTCGCTTCTTTTTTAAGCATAGCGTGATGTTTCATCATAATAATGTTCACCAATTGTCCTAGGTATAAATAATTATCAACTATATCTACAATATTGTTATCTACTGTGACTATCTGTGGTCATCTACTGTGTCCACTTTATATGTAAGGAAACTCAAATGGAAGCATGCTTGGAACATAATGCAATCAAATTAATTGAATATAAAAGATCATACAAGTTATATTCTGTTCAAAAACAATACTAGTTTTAGAAGTATCAACTTACATAGAACACTTTGTGGCAAATAAAAATATTCTACAGAATGTCTGAATGGATCTACAATTTTAAAGAACTTCTACGCTCTAAGCTTGATAGAATGCATACCAGATCAAAAAGTGTTCCATTTTTACCAACTGATTTGAAATTAAGTTATTAGTAACGTATTTTAATAAACACTGGAGCATTTCGCGCAATTTCCAACCACAATAGCGCATCAATTCCGTTACATACATACGTCTCGACATATCGATACAAACAAAAAGGTGAATCCCACATGAGCCAACGATCATTGAAGACGAGACCATGATAGGTAAAGTTAAAAAAAAAAGCACTTGGTTTCGAAACAATGTGTTACAATGGAGCAGGTACCTCATTAAATACCGCTATCTACCATCTAATCGAGCCTTACGTAACGTGTCCGCATGAACGATGAGAAAAATGAAGAAGTTCATGTGCCAAACAACAATGCTAAGGTCACGCTGTGTTGTTGCTTATGTATTATTATTGTTAGGTATTTCTCATAAGGCGTAAGTCGCAATTTCACAAGTAAATGCGCAATCGAGAGGAAAGCTCTCACGAAAACTTGGGAAACAATCTGCCATAGTATGTACACGTAAAGCTAACTGTACACGCAATTCATGAAAACATTTATATTTTTTTGTGAGTGGCTCCCAGCGCATTTGCATAATCGAAAATTTTAAAATTTGCATGCGATTACCGCATATTGCATACAACAGTACAATGCTTATCTATATGTTGGAGTGAAAAATACACTTTTTTAATTACGTATTTATACTTTATTCGTGCAAAAAATTGGGTATTACCCTTGTTCTGGGTTTATGTACATATATCGTTACTTCAGATTTGAGATATACCTACTATCTTCGCTACAAGCATGGTGTGAAATAAATGAATTCAAAGTTGCGATCCTCAAAAAAGTCTACAAGAACGATGTTACAGGCAATGTGTGCGAATCTTCGCGTTGTATAAAATGCTCAAGCGTTTTAGGCAAAGTACGAAATGTATGAATTTTGTTGTCCGAATCATTTTATATCCCACCAATCTGACCAACTGATCCTAAAGATCAATTTAAACCAGTTGTATTCGTGCAGCTTTCTCAAACTTTAGTTTTTCATACATGCTATTTCAATTTCAATTAATGAAGCATAGTACAATTTGCGATTTGCTTGGTCATTTTGGGAATTGTATAAAATTTCATATTTTACCTGAAGCATATATGTATGTACATACCTACATATGTATGCATATGTACATATAATGAGCTATGCTTAAAAAGAAGGCATACGACCAATGTGTACTGCCAGTTATGACGTATGGATGTGAAATTTGGACGCTAAATTCAAGAATGCTACGTAAGACCAGTGCACACAGAGAAGCATGGAAAGATGTATGCTTGGTATAACAAAAAGAGATCGTAAGACGAATACATACATGGGTAAGAAGTATGACCAAAGTGGCAGATATAGCAGAACGTGTTAAAAAGTTGAAGTGGACACATAGCAAGAAGAATGGATGGCAGCTGGACGCGAGAAATACTGGAATGGTATCCGAGAGGATGTGAAAGAAAGCAAGGTAGACCGAGTGGAAGATGGGCTGATGAATTGAGAAGAATGTGTAGAGTCGAGTGGCTGCAGATTGCTCAAGACAGACAGGAATGGAAGAATATTGGAGAGGTCTTCTTTCAGCAGTGGATGGTGAACGGCTGAAAATGATGATGTATCATAAAAACTGTAGTGGGTTCGATAAATACATAAATACACACAATTTTTAATAAGATACATTTGATTTACCGTATTTAAATTTCAATATCGAGGCGAATCCTTCAGAGTATCACGTTTCCCGAATAGTTTGTTATTTGAACACGTGCCAGGTGAAAAAAGGAGAACGTGACCAGGCACGCGAAACGTTTTTTTTTTTACTCTATTTTTACATCTGATTAATTCGTGAAAACGAGCAAATGAGGGTAAGAAGAGAATTTCAGGTGGTATTTTCACTTTTTCTAATGCGTTAGAATTATATAATATAAAAAAAAGTTTGCTATATAAAAGCTTGGGTTTGGCGCTTCTCCGCTCGTTGATGTTTCCATAATAAAAACTTTTCATAGTCAACTTTTATTCGATTTTTACGTTTTGTACAATTAAAAGTCAGTCAATAAGTAATGACGATTATAAATCTGTGACTCGTTTCCAAAAGAGATAAAATCAAAATTAAAATTATATCTGGTAAAATTTTGCATTTAAAAAATTTTATAATTAGATATTGAATCAAATCTTTAATTTATAGCATTTGAACCTTTTGTGTACATAGGGGGTCAAATTTGTTCCAACCTTTTGAATATTGTTTAACACTTTGACATTTGCATTTTAAAACGTGGTATTTATTGATTTTAACTTTATTTTTTCCACTTAAAATGTGACAATGGACTTTTTAGAACCAAACCACATACATATGTACATACGTATACTGAAAATGCAATAGCCAATTCTTAATTCTATGCGAATTTATTCACAATTATGCTTTTTTTATTATCAATTTGACGACTATGAAATATTATTTTATCTACAACTATCATTCTATCAACATATTATAATATTCAAGTTTCAAACCACTTTTCTATACAAAATTTATAAATAAATACATATCCATCTGAAATTTTTTCACATGTATATGGAACTCTATGAGTTGCTTCTGTATGTATATGAAATATCTATTGATTCTAATAGCTGTAGTAGCAGTACGTATCAGCTCTTGTCGTTACATTTTAAAACAAACGGTAACCTCTATTGGCGTAAACGGACTAATTGTTTACACTTTCTTCTGGTGTGCAGATTACTCAATAGTTATGCGCTCGGCGAGAGTTGTTGCCGAGAGCATACATATACGAACACCAGTGAAATTGACCTGACGGTAAAAAGCGACTTCGAGGGCCCCCAGGGGGGCATAGTCGACTTCTTCTTCTATATATATATATATATATATACATATATGTATGTACAGACCACCGTCGCTGTTCTCACATTAAAACCAGAGACCAGAGAAATAACGGTACTCATCTCACTCCATGCCAACGCGTGCAGAAATAGACGGACAGGTGCGCCATTAAACACGCACACACCAAATAAAAATTTACCTCGACATTCAACCACTATTTCCTCGTGTCAAAATCACAACAGGGGTTGTCAAGAAATGCTGACGAAAATTACAACAGTCTATCATAATGTTTACCATATAGATATACTCAAAAGAAACAGTTGATTTCTACTGAAAATATTAAACATACTTTTTACTAATACGTTCAAATTCAAATGATTCTCAACTCAGTTCAGTCTATAGTCTGGTTTTTTTATGAGTGTGCACTTTGAGGTTGAGTATCTGTTTTTTTCAAACTGTGTATGTAAATAATTATTATTAAAGGATCAAAAACTTGATGAGATTATGGTTTCAGGAATACATCAAATTTTAGTCTCAGTACTTTACATTCTAGCTTTTTTATCATCGTCGCTTTATCCATCCCTGATATGGGGGATCTGTTTAAGTATGTTTTAGGGTTCGATTCGGTGTCAATATCCAGTTGAAACACTGTAAATAGGGGGCCTCTGGTAATAAAAGATTGATTTTCTCCGAATCGCCACACGACATGGTCATAAATGGCCGCCCATCTCGCACGCGAGACCTCTGGACCGAAACTCTTTGTTTTTGGACCCTAACCATAAAACGTGTTGGACCTCAGTGTTGTCGTTCAATTCTTAAAATAAACCGCGATGATCTCACTCGTAACAGTTTCCATACAATGCTACCATTTTCGACGAACACTGACCTAAACACTGTTGCAAGCGAGCAGTTGACAAACAAACACCTACGCTATACAAATTCAGCGATGTCCAAGCGATGGTTTGAAGTACTAAATTTATAATAAATACCTAAAGCCAGGCGATAGCTCAGTGATTAGAGGGTTAGTCTATTGAGCGAAGTTCGTATATCGAAATGACTTTCTGGGTGGTTTTTTCGACCATAACTATAGTCATTGACAAGATCTAGAAATTACCAAATCAAAAGTGACCGTCTCCTATTACAATTATTTACTTGGTTTCACCAAAAATTTGCACCACCTATCCACTATTCTCATGTTAACCTTTTATTGGGTCTGGGTCATTAAGTCGTTGCGTTAACTTTTATTTGATAAATCTTTCGGTAGAGATGCTAAAATGAACATTTCGTTAAAACATTTCGTTACCAGTTGCAGTAAAAAGCGTCATTTATATTGAAACAAAAAAAACTGTTTTGTATATATTGTAACTTTCTGAACTGTTAATATTCGATCTGTTTTAACTGGCAACATTTTATATATCGTTAGTAGTTGGAATCATCGAAACAACACGTTGTATGACAGCTAACCAAAAGTAAAATTTCGTATCGCACTCGAGTAGTAACTTAATTATTAGAACTTATAAGAAGTAATTACAACTGCAAGATCATAAGCAGTAAAGCTTAATCCCGATTAGATAAAGGGTTTGAGAATTTCATCATCATTTTCAGCTGTTCACCATCCACTGCTGGATGAAGGTTTCTCCAATCCTCTTTCATTCCTGTCTGTCTTGAGCAATCTGCATTCAGTTAATTCCACACATTCTTCTCAATTCATCAACCCATCGTCCACTTAGTCAACCTTGCTTTCTTTAATATCCTCTCGGATAAAATCCAGTATTTCTCGCGTCCATCTGCACTTCTTACCCATATATTCCTCTTGCGATCACTTCTTGTTATACCAAGCATACCTCTTTCCATGTTTCTCTGTGTGCACTGGATTTTGCGTAACTTTCTTGAATTTAGCATCCACGTTTCACATCCATACGTCATAACTGGCAGTACGCATTGGTCGTATGCCTTCTTTTTTAAGCATAGTGGAATTTTGGATTTAAAAACTATGTTCATTCTTCAAAAAGCACTCCATTCTAGTTTTATTTCTTCTTATTTACAACTAGTCATATTCACCAATTGTCCTAGGTTTGGGAATGTATAAGGAATAAAAAACAGTCAAACACATTGTACATAATATGTGTAATAGACAAGGGTTAAATAAATTAAAAGTAAACAAAAAAGTTTGCTATTCCTCATACAATCACTCTGAAAGGCATATTTTCTGAAAATAATATCTAATTGGAAAAATACAATGGCTGACAAACAAATATTTAAATTTTACAGACAACTTATTCTCGTTCATATACACATGAAAACTGTTGACCGTATCGATTTTTTTGCTTTCGGGTTTATTTATAGTGTAAATTCGTGTTGAAGATCGTGAGTTTGCGTATTGTAGATGTACGAAAAAAAATATATTGAATCCATTGACACAATACGTTTAATTTTTTTTTCCCATCGCAACATTCATAACGAAAATATATTGATAATTTGTCACGTTTCAAATAAAGATTACGTACGCATTAAAATTTACAGTAAAGTAGTCACAATATGTAGATATATGAATACATCGAATCTTGTAAATGTATTTAACAATTATCTTGTACTGATTAGGTTGATAAAAGCATACGTGTATTGCGCAATTACGAGTAAAGTACGCAGTCTTGCGTGACACGTGTGATTCCGTTGTTGAAAATTCGTATTTTATTATTGCGTTTTCGGTTGGAAAAGACGAAAATTATAAATGGCACAAAAAATGACCTAGATGCTAGTTTCTAAGAATCATTGTTGACTTGGCGAACAAGGAAAAACACAACCGGTCTAGGACAATTAGCATAATGGTTTTTGTTCAAAGTCAGTGTTTGCGACTCTCGGCGAACCAATTATTACGTCGATTTCCTTTGTTCGCACTGTGCGACTGAAAATGGACAAAAGATTTGCCGTTTCCCAACAATTTTCCACAGTTTTTTATCGAATTTTACTAATGCCATTCCTTACAATGGAACCTATACGCAAATTAATACAAATTCTTGTATCGTTTGTACTTTCAATCAATATTAAAATCACACTAAAAACTGACACTTTACTTGTTAGGTTGGGTTAAGTTTGGTTTTTCATCGAATTTTAGTAATGCTAGTCCTTGCAATGGAACCTATACTCAAATTAATACAAACTCTTGTATCGTTTGTACTTACAATCAATGAATCAATATTAAAATCACACTAAAAACTGAAACTTAACTTGTTAGATTGGGTTAGGTTAGGTTAGGTTAGCTTTTTCGTCGAATTTTACTAAAGCTAGTCCTTTCAATGTATGTATACTCAAATTAATACAAAAACTTGTATCGTTAGTACTTTCAATCAATATTAAAATTACACTAAAAACTGAACCTTTCTCGTTAAGGAATATCAATGAAACTTCTTTACACTTCAAATTTTTAGTATAATTGGCAAAGTTTTATTCAAAATTTACTTATTTAATTTGAAATAGAGTTCTAAGATGAGTTTCAAATAAATTTACATCAATTTTGATGGAAATTGTATTAAAAAAATCAATAGTAAAAGCTAAAACTTTACTTGTAGAATATCAATGAACCTTATCTACATACATACATACATATATACTTTCAATCAATATTAAAATCATACTAAAAACTGAAACTTTACTTGTTAGGTTGGGTTCGGTTAGGTTCTTAAT
Organism: Parapsyche elsis; assembly: GCA_022651745.1. NCBI lineage: Eukaryota > Metazoa > Arthropoda > Insecta > Trichoptera > Hydropsychidae > Parapsyche > Parapsyche elsis. Next base: position 921,240 of record JAGVSN010000017.1, read on the forward strand.
CGAATTTTACTAATGCTAGTCCTTTCAATGGAACCTATGTACATATACTCAAATTAATACAAAATTTTGTATCGTTAGTACTTTCAATCAATATTAAAATTACGCTAAAACTGAACCTTTCTCGTTAAGGAATATCAATAAAACTTCTTTACACTTAAAATTTTTAGTATAATTGGCAAAGTTTTATTCAAAATTTACTTATTAAATTTGAAATAGAGTTCTAAGATGAGTTTCAAATAAATTTACATCAATTTTGACGGAAAGTTGTATTAAAAAAATCAATACTAAAACTTTACTTGTAGAATATCAATGAACGTTATCTATGCACATATACATATGTATACCTTAAACATCATTTTTAATACAATTAGCAAAATTTTATTCATAAACTGCTTACTTAAAGTTCAAGTAAAGTTCAAAAAAGACGTTGTAGTAAATTTCCTTCAATTTCGTTGGAAATTTTACTGAACAAAATTACATTAAAGCCCGCATATACATATGTACATAATACATGCGGAAATGCGTATTTGCGCAAAAAATGAGGACAAGGCATTCAAAAAACAACACCTTCATCGTCGTAATTTGTGACTCACATTGAACTGAACACTCATCTTAACCCCTTCTAGTACCTACTGATGCACATACAATATATAATACATTTTAATATAACTTATAACTACATTTAATTACTAGATCCAATCACGGCACACAATAGCGAGGCAATCAGAAAAGCCATCTTCGTTCTAAGAATAGAGCAACGCGAAGAAGTAAAAAGAAAATATACACACACACACTAGGTACGTGACGCTTCATCGGTGCATATGAGTTCTTTAACCCTAAAATTTATCATGTAATAAATCAACAATTGAAGCTATTGCACGTACGGGATAGTGATTGACGCCTCACTTAAATTTATGTATGTAGAACTGCGTTCAATAGACAAACTTGTGAAATTCTACAACGTGTATCTAGACTAGGTACCAAGTATTGATGGAAAAAATTCGCGTTACAGTTCAATAAATCCATGCACATAGAATAACGGACGATTTTCAATAGTAATAGTTATACTATGGTAAAAGTTCGACGGCCGTTTAATGCGTATGTTTCGAACTAGAAATATGATTATTTCACGTGGCTTAAACACATCAATTCGAATCGACTTAGATTCACTTCAAAACACACCGAAAAACGGGACACAAATCCTCTAACGTTAAATAAAATCGATAAAACGTGGCATCAGCATCAGGATACTGTCGAATTATCATCCGTTAACGGGTCACAAAAAACAACGATAGATAAGCGGATCTGTCGAAACAAAAACAAAAGGATGCACTAAATGCAATAACAGTTAAATCATTGATATATTGATGTATTTTTCAATAAATTGAACGTCATTAAAGTTGACGCGTCGGAAAAAATCAAAGCGTTTAAATATACTTACATATCGTCATTTATCATCAATGCAAATTGACGATTTAGCATTTGATTGATCGTACCTCGTATAGCTGCCTCGAAAATATCGATAGGATTTTACCTTCAATCGTTATGACTAATATCGAATGACTTGTCAAAAACTAACGGCTTGATTGTACAATTTTCCTTAAAATTAAATTTGAAAGTAGTTTTAAGTTGATGGAAAAATCATAACGTACGTAAATTTAATTCGTAATCGTTCTTAACGCTATACATACATATATGTTAATATTATAATTCATCTTTATCGCGTACAAATTGAATATGTTACGAAATTAATTTTAAAATATGAATAATTGTATGCAATGTGAACATATCGGTACATGGTATAAATATTTATAAAAAATATATAATTTTTGAAGCATGGAAATATGAAGTATGCTCGGTATAACGAGAAGAGGTCGTAAGAGGAATACATGGATAAGAAGCATGACCAAAGTGGCAGGTATAGCGGAACGTGTGAAAAATTTGAAGTGGACACACACGGTGAGAAGAATGGATGATAGATGGATGCAAGAAATACTGGAATGGTATCTGAGAGGATGTGAAAGAAAGCAAGATAGACCGAGTGGACGATGGGCTGATGAATTGAGAAGAATGCGTGGAGTCAACTGGATGGAGATTGATCAAGACAGACGGGGATAGAAGAGAATTAGAGAAGCCCTCATCCAGCAGTGGATGTGAAAGGCTGAAAATAAAGATGATGATGATGATGATGATGAAATCCAGAGAAGCATGGAAAGATGTATGCTTGGTATAACAAGATTGTAAGAGAAATACATGGATAAGAAGCATGACCAAAGTGGCAAATATAGCGGAACGTGTGAAAAAGTTGAAGTAGACACACAGCGAGAAGAATGGATGGCAGATGGACGCAATAAATACTGGAATGGTATCTGAGAGGATGTGCAAGAAAGCAAGGTAGACCGAATGGACGATGGGCTGATGAATTGAGAAGATTGTATGGCTTCAAATGGATGCAGATTGCTCAAGATAGACAGGAATGGAGGATTGGAGAGGCCTTCATCCAGAAGTGGATGGTGAACGGCTGAAAATGATGATGATAATGATATAATTTTTACTTTCAATATAAAGAACATGTAAAATATTGCACCTGATTTAATATTTCTAAGCTTTGAAAGCGACTCAAATAATACTTTATAATTAAATATTTAAAAGATGCTCAAAGTATTTCGTCCCATTAAATTGATATGAAAGTTGAGTTGCATTTTTTCCAAGCATCCTACATAGTTTTTGCATCAACTTGCATATTAAAATAATCAACGATATATTTAAATTTTTATATGTCAATCAACCCATATCATAAATCTAGTCTTAATGATACAACCGAATAATGGAATTGTATAAAACTAATAATACGCTCTGAGTATCGATACACGAAAGCTTCATACAAATCAAAGATTATCGTATCATTACGATAATAAGATTGTTATAATATCCGATCATTACGATTAAGCATCTCAGTACGTATCGTCTCGAGACTAAAATGGCTCAATTTTTGCATCAGATACCAATTTATGTACACCTACGAATATACATAAAGTCATCATCTATTCACTATTATAATATTAGATGCGTTGACCTCGCGCTACAACATGGCCATGATTTATTATTACAATTAACTGTTTTTGTATTTTTTTTTTTCGTACACCCGCCTATCACTCGTAATGATAATTCGACGTAACGCCTTATTACGAGATGCTGTTCCGAAAATAATACTAATTTCTTTGATTGGCCAAAACGTGAACAGCTTGGCGATGTGAACCTTCGCAACACCACATGTCGAGGTGAAAAATATTAAAACGAATCGAAACGAAAAACGCAAAAGAAATAGTGTTAAAAAAAAAAAAACTATCCGCATACATTTTCTCATACAAATCGAATCGCATTGAACCGTATATAATAAAAATGGTATAAAAACCGAGTAATTATAATCGACGCTCGTGTGAATTTGAGCGCAGAAAATTTACCGTATGCACGTTTTATCGAGTGTTAATTTAGTAGATTTAACATCATATTGTATGTAGTTTCGGTGTATGCGTTATTGCATATGCTTTCATTAGAGCTTTTATACGCTAATTTGGTCGATTATTTCCGAGTTAAATAATGCAACACGGTCAACGCACATTATTCTATGCTGAATGTTTTTATGAACCTTATGAATGTAAAGAAGAAGAAATGAAACGAAGAATGGAGTGCTTTTGGAAGAATGGACATTGTTTTTAAATCTAAAATTCCGCTCTGCTTAAAAAAGAAGGCATGCGACCAATGCGTACTGCCAGTTATGACGCATGGATGTGAAACTTGGACGCTAAATTCAATAATGCTACGTAAGATCCAGTGCACACAGATAAGCATGTATGTTTGGTATAACAAGAAAAGATCGTAAGAGGAATACATGGGTAAGAAGTATGACCAAAATGGCAGATATACATAGCAAAACGTGTGAAAAACTTGAAGTGGACACATAGCGAGAAATACTGGAATGGTATCCGAGAGGATGTGAAAGAAAGCAAGGCAGACCGAGTGGAAGATGGGCTGATGAATGATCAAAACAGACAGGAATGGAAGACGATTGGAGAGGCCTTCATCCAGCAGTAGATGGTGAACGACTAAAATGATGATGATGATACTTAATATTTAATATGCGCTCGTATATGGCCGTGTCATGAAGTATGAGGGCAACGTCTCAGTTGTACGAATGAAACATTGATCAAACAACTCGGTCAATATGGCATTTTACTTACAACCGATGACGTAAACGTTGCAGGAGCTGTTTATCAGTCGTTCGTAAACGTTGAGTACACTTGTACATGTACACTTGTAATTAATTATTCACAGTTCTTATTAAAATTACAATCAATTATTTATGTGTAATTCAAATAGTCAAACGATCAATCGATCACAATAGCTTTCATTTATTAATAGTACCGACAAGTACCTCATCTATTGTTATCAAATTCAATGCAAATGTGTTCAATTTATTATCACCTTTACATTTTTGAAGGCTATTAAATTATTCAGATTGAATATAAGAGCAATTTTTTTTTAATATTTTATAGTGTTAAAATTCCTTACGTATCATTTTAACCATTCCTTTATATTCAAATATCTAAATTCTTAAAAGGAATATGTATTTTATAACAATGCAATAAATTTTCTGTGGCATCTGCAAAGTTGATTAAGAAATCTTGCTTGAATAATGAATATACATATGTACATATGTACATACATATGTAGATGATAATTTAAATTGTATTATTATTTAAATGAAATAATACTACGCATACAACTACCTGTATGCGTAAATCTCATCGTAAAAAAAACTATTAAAAGATTTTTCTTTAATAAATCATAAAAGTACGTCACGAGTATGATTCAAACAATTTGAACCATAGAATGGACACTTCAAAACAAGACAGATTGATTTCACAGGTAGATAACAAAGAACAAAAGCTATTGACAATAGTCGCCGATTACAACGCAAAATGCAGCACCGAATCAAATTCCAAAAGTACCACATCTTCTAGCTTACGATAATGATGATGATGATTCGCAACTGTTATGCGAGCGAACGTTTGCAATTAATTGTCCACCGTTTATCAAACAACGGACACTAATCGCGAATTTCAACGAGACTACTATGTATGTATGTACTTTATTTTAAAGTGGGGAAAGAAATGGCGTGACTGTTACGACACACTGTTAATTTGCATTTGTGCACTTGAACTTGCTGCGGTTGCCAGTGCAATACAGCATACACATATTAATCATTTTTTTTTCCGTATGGTTTTTCTCGGCACGTTGCATTGTCTGTCTGGTGCACGCCAATGACGATGATGAATCACGTGAAAAATGTCTCGTTTGTTTAACACCGTTATACGTCGTCGCCATATGTGTAAAAACAAGGTGTAAAGTTGAAGTTTAGCATTCGAAATTAATTATTTATCATTGGCACTCAAATATTGATTCTAAACAAGTTTAATTTTTAGTTCTAATTACTACTACTTCTGTAATTAATGACCTTTCTTTTCATGGCCTATAGTTTGTAGAACTGTAGATAAGTATATTGTAGAGATAGTTGTTAGTTATTTACACCTAGGACAATTGGTGAATATGACTGTATGTAAAAAAAAAATAATGAAACTAGGATGAAGCGCTTTTGGAAGAATGAACATTTTTTTTAAATCCAACATTCCGCTATGCTTAAAAAATAAAGCATACGACCAATGCGTACTGCCAGTTATGACGTATGGATGTGAAACGTGTATTTTAAATTCAAGAATGTTGCCCAAGATCCAGTGTACAAAGATAAGCATGGAAAGGTGTATGGTTGGTATAACAAGAATAGATCGCAAGAGGAATACATTGGTAAGAAGTATGACCAAATTGACAAATATAGCGTTGGAATGGACACATAGCGAGAAGAATGAATAGCAGATGGATCCGTGAAATACTGGAATGGTATCCGAGAGGATGTGAAAGAAAGCAAGGTAGACCGAGTGCACGATGGGTTGATGAATTGAGAAGAATGTGTGGAGTTAACTGGATGCAGATTGCTCAAGACAGACAGGATTGGAAGAGGATTAGAGAGGCCTTCATCCAGCAGTGGATGGTGAACGGCTAAAAATGATAATGATACATATGTAGTTTGTAGAAATATATGGATTATCTATTATTTGAATGGTCCTCCTGTTTCTCTATGATTTTAATATTCAAATTGTATTGAAAATTTCCTAATATAAAGCTAATTCATGTACATATGTACCATCGAAAGACAATTACATACACTATAGTCTGTTTTTTTAATGAGAGAGTATGCAGTTTGAGTATCTCTTTCTTCAAATCACATGTGCTAAAAAAGAAAATGGTACTCTCTTCATGAGCGAGACGAACTCTTTTCGATTTTTAACACACGTTAATACTCTGTAGTTAAAAAAAATCTATAGCTATAGCACGTATTGCTTTGATCACACTTTGAGAAACTTTAAATTGTCTTAGTTAGAATAGAACAGAAACGGTATGTAATAAAAATCTGAATTAATTACTATTCAAAGACCGATAGTAATTAAAAAAAAAAAAAAGCCAACATAAATTGCCGTAGGTATCTCGACTAGTTTTTAGTTGCCTTTCATAAATATTATAATAAATTAAAATATGTATGCATATAATTTGACATAAGTTTAACGGTCATGCACTGAAAAAACAACAAATTTTCAATATAGCAAAAGAAAATTATGTAAGAATGCCAATTTAACGGACCGCTCACTCGTTATATTATAAATGATCATAACTAATAATAACTAGAATAATAATTAACACATACAAACAAACAAACAAACGCAAAAAAAATCAAACATGTCAATGAAATGATTAAATATTCATTTAACCAGTATCTGTTCGCATAATTAAAACGAGAGTCGACTTCTTGTTTATTTTTTTGCTAATTTAACTTAAACTGCAAAATGTAAGGGGTACAAAAAAAAATTCACCACCAACCGGATTATTCTAATATGTATACTAAATATTAAAATGTTAATTTTAACCCGTTCACTTCGAATGCAAAATAATAATAATAAAAAAAAAATTAATTGGCGAAATTGACAGATTACACAATATATGCATTAGCATTTTTCAACTGCATATCTAAGAAATGTCAAGTTCAAAAGTTCAATATCATTATGTTATACTACATACATACATATTATATGCGATTCATTGTGCTGGCACGTCAACTTCTTGCTCTAATGGCGTGGAAAACCACATACATACATACATACACATAGAGTGTTAAATCATACGTATTTCTTTCAATTTCGCATTTTATTTTTATGCAATTCAAACGGAATTGTGCGTATAAAACAGCATACTGTAATTGAATAATGTCCCAGCGCACTATAATAATACAATATCGGATAATTCCACGCGAACGCAGCGATTTTACGCGAAATAGACATTTTTGCTTGCTGTTTTAATGTACCTATGTATTATCATGGAGTGATCTTTCATTAAAATATTGCAACAGAGTTCTAATTTCATATGGAAACTAATTTTGTTTTAGATTAATATGTAATACTGAGAGTACCTGCTGTTCGCCTTTTTGAAAAGTTGTTATTGATTGAATTTGTATGAAAGATATTCTGCATTTACTTGAACATAGGGGAAAAATTTATCTTTTGATTTATTTTAGTTACACCAAGAGAATTCTGTAATTAACTGTCATTATTACAATGTCTTAAGTTTTGTATTTTGAAAGATATTTGTGATTGAAATTGGTACTGAAAAACATGGCTTCTTCAGTTGTGTCAGTTACGTTTATATTTTGTTAAATTTCTTGCGTTCAAAACAACCTTTCGTAACAGTCTTTCTCCAATTAATACATAATATGAGTGTTTTTAATTATAATATAAAAGTTATCCACTAACCTATATGTTATTCACTACAAACTTTCTTTAGATATTGAATCCATTACGTGGACTTACCCTATACCTAATAATACATATGAGAATCAAGTTCACGTATCAACTCATACGATTTACGTAAGAAAATATAAGCACTACGTATGTAAGTCTACATACCGATGGGTAATAATTTTGACATAAGTCAGCATGCACTCAAGTACTTGTACGCATTCGAGTTGATGTATTGCGAGTACCTCTCGAGTACTGTAGGTGCGTTATTGAGTGTTTTTCCATCTTCCATTATGTCACTTAATGGGATGGAAACGCCTGTGCGTTTGTAATTATTGCCCAGGGAAAGATTTATACCACTTTACGTTTGTGTTAGTTTTGGTAGCCTCTGGGCTCATACTATCGATCCTGTTGATCAAACGCTACGTAGAGTTTTATTTCTTTTATTGTTGTTCATTAGCGCTAACGTTTTTCTTAATTAGTTTTCAAACAATCCCACGCGGAATACTTGTACCTAGGTATGTATCGTAGTGCGTATTAAATTCCTAAATTATATCCGACACGTATGCATATATTATTTTGGAATGATAAAAGTATAATTTTTAAGGCGGATGAACTTCGGGAATCCTTAAATACACGAAAAGAGAAGATTTTTGAAAGAAAATTCAATAAAATCTTATTCTACACATATCAAATATTCATTAAAAAATAGAAAATTATTTAACTTAACTATGTACATACATACATAGAAACCAATGAATTCAATTCATAATATATGTACATATGTACATAGATAGATAGGTACTGGAAACGTGTTACAATATTTTTACTATCTTTTGAAATTCTGATAGTTTAGCACAGTTGTTGGAAACCGGCGGCTCCGCAGCCACATGTGGCTCTTTGTATGAAAACTTGCGGCTTTCGCTCACAATCAACATTTTGGGCGAAACACAAAACGACACACAATTTATATAAAATCAAAATGAATCCTATTTCTACATATGTACATATAACTTCATAGCTATAAAAAGTTTTTCGATAATACTTTTTACTAATAAATTACGAAAATAGCTTACTTCTTACTGCTTTCAGAAAGAAGACAATATGTTGCGGCTCCTAAACTTACCAATTTTGCACGGCTCAAAAAAGGTTCCCGACCACTGGTTTAGCATAAGAGGACTATGCAAATTGTAATTAGAATGTCCAATGTTTCTGTAGTGATATTACAATGAAATATGTAAATATTTATGTTAAAGACAAAGTGTGATATCTCGCATTGTATAAAATGCTCAAAATGATCAAAGTTCAAAATACATTTATGTACTACGTTTGAAAAATTAAAATAGAAAAACTACACTTCAGGATCGGGTCCAATTGGTGATACAAAAAAAATGACTTATTTTATACTTTGGCATTGTATAAAATTAATTGGTATTTTGAATGAAATATTGGTTTAAATTTTGCAGCTTGATTTCGATACGTCAATAATTCTTCTCCTAATCTTTAGACACATTTTAAAAATCATAACGGCACATCATATGTATACTCATACATACACAGATCGTTCGTCCTAAGCATTTCGAACGTGCACACTTAAAAATTTCCTTCAAACCTATTTTCGAGAACGTCGACAGGGAACGATTTGAAAATTTTTCGAAAGGCTCTCGACTCATCAATATCGTCTTGCGCGCACGAGTAATGGTCTCAAATTACCGGCCGTAAAACAGATAGGATAATAATGTCCATAAATAAAGTAGTTTCAATGGGGAACAAAAACAAAATCGAAATAAAAATACACACACACATTGAATACAAGTTTTGAGAGAATGTTTCGTTCGGGGCGGCACCGTTTATTGGTTTTTGAACGGGTTACCATATTCTATTATGGAAACCCACAGACTGCTCGAAGACCAGACCTACGCTACGGGATGAATGAACAATCTGTTGACACAATCAATTAAGCTTCCTTCTCGAGATCATTAACGGCTTACGGGGAAAACGCCCCATTTTCCCATATATACCTATGTATGTATGTATATGCTTGTCTCGATAAGCGATTAAGTCAGGTCTACCTATACATTTTAATTATAGCGATGATGAACGGGTCTCGTAGGTTAGTCTGTTAGCCGGTTAAGGGCTCGCGAGTTTGACAACGATGAAGTTGCATGTGTTGCATTTGCATTTGCATGGTGCATGTGCAAGTGAACGGTGTTTGTTGCACTCGCTCGCCCTTTGGGGGCCTCTTCGGAATGTCATACGATCGTCTCAGTTTCCAATGCCAAGGTCGACATGTATCCATTCATCCATTTCGATCGATTAAACCGTAATATTGAAACGATTCTTCGCAGTGATTCGCATCTACGTGGACAATTATGACTCTGATGAGGTTGCTAATCGTAAAGTTCTGCTGTATAGTGTGATTATTCGTGTATTTTTATTACTTATGCATATATGTATCACTAGTAGAGATCGTAAGATATAGCGGAACGTGTGAAAAAGTTGAAGTGGCTCGACACAGTGAAAATAATGGATGAATGGACGCGAGGATGCTGGAATGGTATCCGAGAGGATGTGAAAGAGAGCAAGGTAGACCGAGTCGAAGATGGACTAATGAATTGTGAAGAATGCCTGGATACAGATTGCTCAAGACCGACGGGAATGGATCAGAATTAAAGAGGCCTTCATCCAGCAGTGGATGGTGAACGACTGAAAATAATGATATATGACATTTTCAGCCGTTTTTAAAAATAAGGCATACGACCAATGCGTACTACCAGTTATGACGTATGGATGTGAAAGGTATAAAATCTAGTACACACAGAGAAGCATGTACATACATATGTATGTATACTTGGTATAACAAGAATACATGGATTAGAAGCATGACCAAGGTGGCAGATATAGCGAAACGTGCAGCGCAGACGGACGCGAGAAATATTGGAATGGTATCCGAGAGGATGTGAAAGAAAGCAAGGTGGACCGAGTGGAAGATGGGCTGATGAATTCAGAAGAATGTGTGGAATCAAGTGGATGCAGATTGCTCGTGACAGACGGGAATGGAAGATGATTGGAGAGGCTTTCATCCACTAGTGTATGTTGAACGGCTGAAAATGATGATGATATACCTAGGACGATTGGTGAACATGACTGGATGTAAAGAAGAAGAGATAAAACGAAGAATGAAACTAGGATGGAGCGCTTTTGGAAGAATAATAAGCCATAAAAATAAGGCATACGACCAATGTGTACTGTCAGTTATGACATATGGATGTGAAACGTAGATGCTGAATTCGAGAATGTTACGTAAGATCCAGTGCACACAGAGAAGCATGGCTTAACTAAAAGAGATCGTAAAAGGAATACATGGGTAAAAATGTGACAGATATAGCGGAACGTGTGAAAAAGTTGAAGTTGACACATAGTCAGAAGAATGGATGGCAGATGGACGTGAGGAATACTTGAATCGTATCCGAAAGGATGTAAAAGAAAGCAAGGTAGACTGAGTGGAGGATGGGCTGATGAATTGAGTAGAATGTTTGGAGTCAACTGGATGCAGATTGCTCAAAACAGACAGGAATGGAAGAGGATTGGAGAGACTTTCATCCAGCAATGGATGGTCAACGGCTGAAAATAATGATATACGTCAAAAAATAAAATTATATATGTATAACATGTGTAGTTTGCGTAATTGTGTGTGCAAAATTCGACATTGAAAATCGTATAAAAAAGTGTCATAACCAATTTCCGGTCAGGATGCGAACGATCTTGCCATCGAAATTGATCGATCTCGTGTCCTCTTTTTGGCTATCGAAACTGTGATCAAAATTGACAGGTGCATCCGAATAACAAAAAAAAATTCTGTTAAAATTATATTTAGGTATTGGCGGAGCTCGCAACGAGCGGGGACACGCGAAACCTGATGCGTTTTTGACCCTTTAACGCCGAAATCAAAAGAGTGGTGTCTTCTTTTTTTTCGTGTCTAAAACGTCCTATTCGCCAGGTGAAAATGATGGTAGGTGTAATTATCTTAAGTGCACGTTCGTCCCTTTTGGAAATTTGTGCGAGCTTTGTGCAACAACTTGATACTGCAATAGGGTACAAGAATGCATATTAATGATTGACAGTTATGAATGCGATGTATATCAGTACCCGTTTGTTTTATATACGCGTTGATATAGTATGTACGTATGTATAGTGACATTTACCTTTTACATAGCTACTTTAAGTCATCATCGTCATTTTCAGCCGTTCACTATTCACTGCTGGATGAAGGCCTCTCCAATCCTCTTTCATTCCTGTCTGTCTTGAGAAATCTGCATCCGGTTGACTCCACACATTCTTCTGAATTCATCAGCCCATCGTCCACTCGGTCTACTTTGCTTCCTTTGTTATACTCTTCTTGTTATACAATTGTCTCTTTGTGCACTGGATCCTACGTAGCATTCTCGAATTCAGCATCCACGTTTCACATCCACACGTCATAACTGGCAGTACGCATTGATCGTATGCCTTTTTTTTTAATCATAGCGGAATTTAAAAACTATGTATGTTCATTCTTCCAAAATCTTTTCTTCTTTACATTCAGTCATGTTCACCAATTGTCCTAGGTATATCATCATCTTCATCATTTTCAGTCGTTCACCATTTACTGCTGGATGAAGGCCTCTCCAATCCTCTTTCATTCCTGTCTGTCTTGAGCCAATCTGCATCTACACATTCTTCCTTATTCATCAGCTCATCGTCCACTCGGTCTACCTTGCTTTTTTCACACGTTCTGCTATATCTGCCACCTTCTTATCCATGTATTCCTCTTACGATTTCTTCCTGTTATACCGAACATACATGCTTATCCGTGTGCACTGGATCTTACGTAACATTCTTGAATTGCGCATCCACGTTTTACATCCATACGTAATAACTGGCAGTACTGGCATTTTAAGCATAGCGGAATGTTGGATTTAAAAACAATGTTATTCAAACAACAACTTCTAAATTCATCAGCCCATCGTCCACTCGGTCTACTTCGCTTTCTTTCACATCCTCACAGATACCATTCCAGTATTCTCGCGTCCATCTGCCACCAATTCTTCACACTATGTGTCCACTACAACTATTTCACACGTTCCCGCTATATCTGTCATGCTTCTTACACCCATGTATTCCTCTTACGATCTCTTCTCGTTATACCGAGCATACATATTCCCATACTTCTCTGTGTGCAGTGGATCTTACGTAAAATTCTCGAATTCAGCATCCACGTTTCACACCCACACGTCATAACTGGCAGTACGCATTGATCGTATGCCTTATTTTTGAAGCACAGCTGAATTTAAAAACTATGTCCATTCTTCCAAAAGCGCTTCATCCTAGTTTCACTCTTCGTTTTATCTCTTCTTCTTTACATTCAGTCATGTTCACAAATTGTCCTAGGTTCATCATCATCATTTTCAACCGTTCACCATCCACTGCTAGATGAAGGTCTCTTCAATCCTCTTCCATTCCTGTCTGTCTTGAGCAATCTGCATCCACTTGACTCCACATATTCTTCTGAATTCATCAGCCTATCTTCCACTCGGTCTACCTTGCTTTCTTTCACATCCTCTAGGATACCATTGCAGTATTTCTCGCGTCCATCTGCCATCCATTGTGTGTCCACTTCAACTTTTTCACACGTTCCGCTATATCTGCTTCTTATCCACGTATTCCTCTTGCGATCTCTTCATGCTTCTCTGTTTTTACTGGATCTTGCGTAATCATAACTGGCAGTACGCATTGGTCGTATGCCTTCTTTTTTAAGCATAGCGGAATGTTGAATTTAAAAACAATGTTTATTCTACCAAAATCACTCGATCCTAGTTTCATTCTTCTTGACGTACATATATAAACCACTTAAAAGATTGTAGAATATATAAGATTTTGTATCAACTTTCTTAATACCATGCGTGGCTTGTTTGTTTTTCTCGCAAGTGAATCTCCGTTAGCGGACGAACGGGACCGGACCTGGGAGGACCTTTTCGAAAATAAAAATAAAACAAACACAAGTTAAAATATATAGTTCAGCCATAACAATAAGGTGAGATCGATCCCAGACGATCGACAATAAAGGTTAACGGGCTGTGGGCGGGTATGAGAGCGACGTCGCGCTTCAACGGGCAATATTCAAACATATATGTATACATACATATACCTACTGTATGTATGCATGTATAATATAAATAATATACCTGCACTTTACAATTATAAAACAAGGATTTAACAGCCTCGAGACGACCCGATCGAACGACTCTACTTTATGCTGAGAACTTTTATATCAGTCGTAAAAGTTTACATTCGCTTTAGCAGTGTAAGTACCTACACAGTGAAAAATTCATACTTTTATACTACAACATAAATTGAATAAGACGTAATTATTGCACTTGCAATCATTTTTCAATGCATCATTAACAAAATGTTCATGAAATGAAATGAAGTGCAAAGTGCAAAAATACAACGCTTCATCAATTCACTAGGCATTCTATACAATGCCAAAAATGGCCAGGCAAATTGTGAAATGTAATACGCTTCATAAATTGAAATAAAAATAAAACATATGCAATACTAACGTTTGAGAAAGTTGTATGAATTGATCTGGTTCAAATTGTTCTTTAGGATCAATTCTATAGATTGGTGTGATAAAATATGATTCGGACAGCAAAGTTCGTTTATTTCATACTTGCCTAAAACGCTTAGCCATTGTATAAAATGACTAGGCATTTTATACGTAGATATTATACTACCATATCGCGTACTCATAGCATAAAAGTGACATGGCCAAAATAGTAAATTGTTCCTGGCAGCAGTTTAAAAGTGTGAACTGGTCATCATAAATAAAAATATGATAATTGTATTTTTAGATGCTATTTCATTGTTATTGAATTAACACAAATACATTTTTCAAATTGTACGTAAAAAAATCTAGACTTGTCACATGTGTGCTCCAATAACATTAGTAGAACTTTTGTACTTTATGATGCCAAAAAAAAATGTGACGTCATTGACGACTTTTGCAAAATTGTTTACATGTCACCTTTGTGCTCTGAGGAAGCTATTTGTTTCTTTTCGTGAAGTACATAAATATACATACATGTAGGCTTTTTTGTGGATTGTGACTTAATCATCATCATTTTCACCCGTTCACCATCCACTGCTGGATAAAGTGCTTTCCAATCCTCTTCCATTCCTGCCTGTATTAAGCAATCTGGATTCACTCGACTCCACACATTCTTCTCAATTAATCAGCCCATCGTCCACTCAGTCTACCTTGCTTTCTTTCAGATCCTCTCGGATACTATTCCAGTATTTCTCGCGTCTATCTACCATCCATTATTCCCGCTGTGTGTCCAGAAACTGTATTAAACCTTTAAAGTAAATCAAATAATTGACAGTCTACCTTGCTTTCTTTCACATCCTCTCGCATACCTATTTTATGTATTTCTCGCGTCCATCTGCCATCCATTCTATTCGCTATGTGTCCAGCCCATTACCATTTCACTTTTTGACATGTTTCGCTGTATCTGTCTTTGGTTATGCTTCTTACCCATGTATTCCTATTACGATGTCTTCTTGTACCAAGCATACATCTTTCCATACTTCTCTGTGTGCACTGGATCTTACGTAACATTCTTAAATTCAGTATTTCACATCCATACGTCATAACTGGCAGTACGCATTGGTCGTATGCCTTCTTCTTTAAGCATAGCGGGATGTTGGATTTAAAAACTATGTTCATTCAACCATTTTAGTTTAATTCTTCTTCTTTGCATCCAGTCATATTCACCAATTGTTCTAGTTATAAATAACTATCTCTACAATATGATTATCTACTGTGACTAATACTATTGCGACTGATAGCTATGGGCAATGAATATAATTAGTATGTAGGTACAACAAGTAGCGTTCATTGCAAGTGCAACAAATAGCACAGCATATAAAGAAGCGTATCTCCAAGTGGGTCTACATGAAAAGTCAGTAAAGACGCTCACACACCTTAGCGAAATCGCTGCGTCAAACTGACGCCCTCTATCGTCATTGAGTCACACCAATGCGAATTACATCTGTGCGAATGGGACGACGATGGGGGCGAAATTTTGACGCAGCAATACCACAGCGATTTCGCTAAGGTGTGTGAGCGCCTTAATAGACCCGTTTAACAATATCAAAGTTAACATACAGTATGCAGATTTGAATATGAAATTGTAAATAGATGCCACAGTGGTCTACAGTTAGTATGTACGTCTTTACATATGAACGAGATACTTGCGGTGCGGCAACATCAATCAATAGCGAATGCAGAAGACGAGACGGGTGTTTATGTTTTGTGTTCGGCCATTTTAGTGATGTTGTGTCGTCTGGTTTGGGGTCAAGGAGACCCAGGTACATTACACCTGAATCACTTTACATTTCGTACTGTAATTCTACGGTACCGCAACCCGCTGTGAATCTATTGACTTTCGCTATAATACCGGTGTGGACGATTTTTCAGCTGGTTTTTCTGACACATTGCACGATTTCGCTGAATGAAATGACACACATTGATGATTAATATATCGTATGAAAGGATAAGTGAAAAATGTGTTTTTGAAAGTAGGCCGAGGAGAGGTGATGTTTGATTGGATATTGGATATTTGACAGATAACCATTTGAGTATTTTTATTCATCATCGTCATTTTCAGCCGTTCACCATTCCACTGCTGGATGAAGACCTCTCCAATCCTCTTTCATTTATGTCTGTCTTGAGCAATATGCATCCACACATTATTCTCAATTCGTCAGCCCATCGTCCATCTGGTCTACCTTGCTTTCTTTCACATCCTCTCGGATACCATTCAAGTATTTCTCGCGTCCATCTGCCATCCATTCTTCTTGCTATGTGTCCACTTCAACTTTTTCACACATTCCGCTATATCTGCCACTTTGGTCATGCTTCTTTCCCATGTATTTCTCTTACTATCTCTTATTTATTTATTATTATTATTACACGCCTAAAAAAGGAATAAGAAAAAATACAAATAGAGAAAATAGCAATACAGGAGTAAAATACATATAAAATTTAATTAAACTAAGAAGAGGACTTCTTAAAGCAAGCAACAGCTTGAACTTTACTAAATTAATGCTAATACAGAAATAATCTAATAAATTCCCATACTTATTGCCAGTCCTAATTAACCTAGAAATAGGAGATTGCATATAATAATTGGTGCACGAATTACCTTCATCCACAAACAAAAATTGAGATCGTGTAAAACGTGCAGGAACTTTTAGTCGTTAAATCGACTCAACAAGAGTAGGACAATCAATTAAAGAATATACAATTTTATAAAAAAAAATACCAAGTCATTCATAACTCTTCTATCAGATAATTTATGCATTTTTAAACTATGTAAGTAAAAGAGATTATTATCAATAAGATACATGAATTTATAAATAATGAATCTTAAGAATTTATTCTTGTTATACCGAGCATACATCTTTCCATCTTTCTGTGTGCACTGGATCTTACGTAGCATTATTTAATTCAGTCAATTTTATAATGATAGTACAAATGCCTTTCAAAAGTTTGAAATCGTATATATAGAATACTTTCAGATTCAATAAAAAATTATGTCAATATGTAGTTTGTATTAAAATCAACATACATTTTTAATAAACGATCACTAAACTAAACTATTGGAAAATATGTAATTTGATAACAAAATAATGATGTGTGGTGAGTAATTCGAATAATGAACTAGATAAACAATTTTGTAACCATAACATAACAGTTCAATAAACTTGACTTGTTTTCAAATACATTTATGTATGTACATAGATAGTTTAAAGTCTATTTAAATTTATGTTCGGCTATGTATGTAATATTGATATTGTTATTGTTTTGGTATCAGAAAGTGCTTTTGAATCTAATTTTACCTAACTTAACCAAACCAAACCTAACACTTAACTAATTGATTCAATCATTCAATGAGGTTGTCTCAAACGATAGAAAAACTAAGTTTGTATCGGTGCAAATTTTTCTATTTTTTAATAAATGAACTATTGCGTAACCACATAAGAGCTTAACTGTGAATAGAATATATCCACATACATACTTCAAAATAAAATCTTAAGTGTTTGTTATTATAAATCCAAGTGCTTGAATAATAATCATAGAGTGCCTTCATACATATATCTACGATTTTATCTCGTATCGTTTATATAAATTTAAGCGCAAACACCAGGATGTGTTGCGTCAAAATCGTAATTTCCACAGATAAATCTCACAGTGCAGTAAAATATTCTGCACGAGCGGAAAAATCAATAAAAGATATATGTATGTATTGTATGCTCGGTTCAATCACTGTTTTAAACAGTGTATTCAACATAAACGTGATACACGTGCGCGCGAAATTAGCTTATACAATATTTATTCACAGACGTGTGTTTCTACATAATAATATATACATATGTATAATCATTTAAAAGTTGAACTTTCGATTGCAAATTCAATGTTGATTAATGGTTCGATGATGTATCACCGAAAGAAATGTTACTTCAACGTTCAAGAAGGTCGCGTGTTTTGATTACAAAAAAGTATCAAATAAATTGAAAATAATTTCGAACAATGTGTGACTTTCTTAAGGCGGGTCCACATTGGCGAACCGAACAGCAAATGACGAAAGGTTGTTATTGTGTGGACGTTCATAAATCATCTTGTGGAGCGGTCCACACAATATCGATTCGCCTTTGCCCTTCGTCGTTCGCTGTTCGGTCCGCCGATGTGGACCCAACTTTAGGAGACAATTTGTGGACTTGTGATTGTATTAGTCTGCAAATCGGTGAGCAAATAGTGCTTCGAGGTGTGTCTGCAAGAGCAATAGTTGTTGCCGTGATCTTGGCCATGGCCCCTCACTGCCAACTGGCAACCAACCGTGCAGCATTCGCACCAGTGCTTCTCAAACTTGATACGAATCAGCGACATAATAATCATATTTCTTGAACTTGACTATTGCCCTTACCAGAACTTGACCTATGCCTTCAAAAATTCAAATTGAGATACCTTTACATCTGTGGCTTGATTCTAAATGGACCTAAGTCTAATTTTGTCAATGTATAAAACTAGATTACTGTCATTAAAATGACCCAATTTGGATTGTAAACTTTCACCAAATTTAGTGTTGTTTTTTTTTAACAAGAGATGTATGAACATCTATTTTGTCTAGCCAAGTGTGTTAAAAATGGAAAAAAAGCTACACTGTTGGTGGATTTGTTGCCATTCAAATTTATGTTCTTTTTTAACACACGCGATTACGAGTAACATGTACTCTCTTGTTGTAATGCTGCGTACATACCGACGAACTGAACAGCGAACGACGAAGGGTTGCTATTGTACATTTAACGTAACTGACAAAAATTATGAAAATGAGTTTGATGTGTTTTAGGGGTTATGGCAGTGTATTCTTGGGATTTTTCATATCAAAATTAATGTATCTTCATCCAAAAGTGATTTTTTTAAGCTATTAAATCTAACGTATCTGCATGCGCAGAGAAATAGTATCACCAATACTTAGCGAAAATAACGTATCCAATATTTACTTCGGTCACTACCTTATCATGAAAGATTGAAAAGACTGAATCTCTCCACATTGGAGACGAGGAGATTAAGAGGTGATTTAATTGAAGTATTCAAAATTATAAATAATCATTATTCATGTGAAATGACCAACCTCATTATGTTCAATGAGAACCCTCATCTAAGAGGTAATACTCTTGTATTACCTCTTAGATGAGGGACTCCGAAAAAAAAAATCAAATAAGATTGTTAGAGATTCATTCTTTTCAAATAGAGTGATTGAAGTTTGGAATAGTCATATGTATGCATTAATAATTTTTTTAATAATTTTTCCTTAGAATTATCAAAACACAATAGAAAATGACCTCATGCACTAAAAAAAAGTTTAAATAAATCAGTAATATATGAAGAAAAACACAAATTTAGAATAAAACTTCCAAGTCAATCATTTATCTCGATATTGTTGTTTTGTCAGTTACGTTAAGTGGGCTTAGGACGGCAGTATAGCAAACTATCGTCGTTCGCTGTTCGGTTCGTCGGTGTGTACGCAGCAGCATTTACAAAAAAAAAAAACAGACATTGGTTCTTTTCGTACCAATTCAGTCCAAAAACAATTCAATAAATTCAACATAATCCTACAGTTTGCAACTGTAGCAATCGACGCGAACGATAAATTGTATAATAATATGCTAATTAAAAGCTTGTGCATTGTGTTTAACGGTTACCTACTAGCGAAACCGGTCTTGACTTGAAACGTAAAAATTTGCAAGAACTCAAACGAACGCCGACACGATATTTATTTACCCATTTGTAACATTGTATTGCATTTTATCGACGATAAGGTTTAAATATATTGCCGCGATTTTAAACTATTTGTATACAAAACCATACCGAGCGATAAGCAAAAGTTTATCAACTTTATTCATGTGAATACTTTGCAAACGTCTACATACATACATATAATTAATTTAATATACGGAGCGACGAAGCGAAGTTGACTATGTACTCTGAAACAGCGGTCGCCAACCTTTCGGACCTCGCGGACCACTACCATGCTTTTTTCCATAAAAATAACATTCTAAATATGAAATGGTACACTTGTATTTGCCATTTGCCAAAACTGCCAGTTATGACGTATGTATGCGAGACTTGGATGCTAAATTCAAGAATGGTACGTAAGATCCAGTGCACATAGAGAAGCATTGAAAGATGTATGCTTGGTATAACAAGAAGAGATCATAAGAGGAGCACGTGGATACGTAGCGAGCTTAATCGATGGCAGATGGACGTGAGAAATACTGGAATGGTATCCGAGAGGACGTGAAAGAAAGCAGGGTAGACCGAGTGGACAGTGGGCTGATGAATTAAGAAGAGTCAACTGGATGCAGATTGATCAAGACAGACAAGACTAGAAGAGGACTGGAGAGGCCCTCATCCAGCAGTGGATGTGAACGGCTGAAAATGATGATGGTGATAATGATGATAAAAGAGGAATACATGGATAAGAAGCATGACCAAAGTGGCAAATATAGCGGAACGTGTGAAAAAGTTGAAGTGGACACACAGCGTGAAGAATGAATGGCAGACGGACGCGAGAAATACTGGAATGGTATCTGAGAGGATGTGAAAGAAAGCAAGGTAGACCTAGTGAAGGATGTGCTGATGAATTGAGAAGAATGGGTGGAGTCAAGTGGATACAGATTGCTCAAGGCATAGGAATGGAAGAGGATTATCCAGCAGTGGATGGTGAACGGCTGAATACGATGATGGTTATGAAAAATGCGGACCACCGGTTGGCGACCGCTGCTCTGAAAGATTTCCAATGCGAATATCTTTAGTATGCAAAGTACATAAACTTGTTTTTTTTTCACATACACATTTACAACCTTTTACTATGATTGAAAAAAAATTGATCAATACCATTAGCACTGCATCATATTCTCTTTTGATTGTACATAAGTATGTTAAATACATCCCCTAACTCCCACCTTTCAGCTAGTAGAACGTTTTGTAACTGAATTATGAATTCCCCACCATTCTGTAAATGTAGTACGTTTCCGTAGACGGGTACCTACTAGGAAAAGCATTGTTATTCATCAAGTGTGAAGTCTACTGGATCAGTCCAACAAAAGCAGTGACTTTGTGTGCGTGCGACCTTACATATATGTATGTACGATTTGTAGTCGTGTCTCCTTCTCCTGAAGGGTTTTCGTCCTGTCGGTTTGTAGCGGTCGATCTCGGTGATGCCGACGATGATCCCGATGATGATAGTGATGTATCTACCTGCAGTTTACTTGCAGAACTTGACGCCAACAGCACTTGAACCTGTACTGTCGCGGTAGAGTAACCTTTGTACGCGCGTACCGCAAACCGTCTCGCGACGTATCGCATTACCGAAAAAATAACTTTAATTTAATATAATATATTCATTTTGAAGATTGATATCTTGTATGCACGGCTTGTCTTAATGTTGAAAGTGTATGCTAGCGATGTCGTGGGTTTAAAATTATTTTATTTTATTGCGTGTTGGTGAATTTTCGTCGCGAAATCACCGTATGATCGGATGGTAATGAATTGGACGCGTTGAGTTAAAAATGACTTGGTTCAATCAACTTAACAAAATATTTAATTACTTAGTAGATATTGCAGTGACGAAAACGGAATTCTCGCACTAGACTTATATATAATTTAAAATACATATACAATTTTAATCACATGTTGGGTCACGGTAATTTTTTCAGTAGTCCATAATGAGGTATTTCGTAAAATTGAACATTTTTTTACGTCATACGTACCTACCTTTTTTTCGTGCGAAAATTCGACCTTTAATTTTTTTGGGTACTGTATTATTTAAGCACACATACAATTAAAGATTTAAATAATTATATCAATGTTCACATTGATCGTTGCGTTGCAACGATCAATAAGAGCAAATTTATGTAACGATGGCGAGTTTCTTTTATGTACAAAACAATTTTAAGTTGAAGAAAATTCGAAAGAAAAAGTCAATCGTGAAAACTTTTTAACGATAATTGTATACAGCGTATAAAAAAGTATAATCCCATAAAGTATATTTATATATAAAGTATATATTCCTGTCTATATAATAATGTATCAAACACAAACTGTGTCCATTATGTTCCTTTATTTACTACTAGTGTAAGCCCGTTGAATATCAACGGAGCGGTTTCTCATCACCCGTACTGTGATTGTTTGAGTATAGTTTTTGCATATATGGCGCGTTATAATACAACAACGTAACAATTTAGCAAAGTCGCGAACCTTTTGAGGATTAATATTGTCAAATTGTAGCAGACCCGTCATTACCTAGTTTGGATGAATGCGTAAGTGCACCCTCTTCCGAGCTGGTGATCTCGGGTTCAAATCCCACTCGCGCGCGACGGTTCGTGTATTTTAATCATTTACCTCAGCGAGCGTTATCAGCAGACAGACGGATTTCGGCTATTATATATATGATTGACACATATGTATATGCATATTTATAGATGAAACTTTTCAATTATGTTTTTAATTGAGATAAAGTGGTGAATCCTAGTTCACACAAAAAAGGCGAATTAAAAGGTAATAGTATAAAGACTATAAAGAATGCTTTTTAATTTAAAAATGGAAATTCTCCTTTTACTGAAAATCATTCTTCAGTGTAAATGAACTAATCATTTTCAGTCGTTCACCATCCACTGAAAGCCTCTCCAATCCTCTTCCATTCCTGTCTGTCTTGAGCAATCTGCATTCACTTGACACCACACATTCTTCTCAATTCATCAGCCCATCTTCCACTCGGTCTACCTTGCTTTCATTCACATCCATTCCAGTATTCTCGCATCCATCTACCATCCATTCGTCTCGTTACGTGTCCACTACAACTTTTTCCACACGTACTGCTATATCTGCCACTGGTCACACTTCTTACCCATGTGTTCCTCTTACGATCTCTTCCTATTATACCAAACATACATCTTTCCACGCTTCTCTGTGTGCACTGGATCTTACGTAGCATTCTTGAATTTAGCATCCAAGTTTCACATCCACACCTCATAACTGGCAGTTTTCACAATGAATAGTGAATATATCGTTTATTTATTATAATTTTTCTATCATTATAAGGTGATATCCAACTTTTTGCAAATAACTTGGAGTGCAAATACAAGTGTAATTACAATTTCATATTTAGAATGTTATTTTTATTGGAAAAAAATCATGGTAGCGGTTCGCGGGATTCGAGATTTTGAGTTTAGTGGTCCGTGAGGTCCGAAAGGTTGGCGACCCTGTTCGATCTTGTTATACCAAGCATACATCTTTCCATGCTTCTATGGACTTCATCATTATCATCATCATCATCATCGTCATTTTCAGCCGTTCACATCCACTGCTGGACGAGGGCCTCTCCAATCCTCTTATATTCCTGTCTGTCTTGATCAATCTGCATCCAGTTGACTCTTCTCAATTCATCAGCCCACTGTCCACTCGGTCTACCTTGCTTTCTTTCACATCCTCTCGGATACCATTCCAGTATTTCTTGCGTCCACCTGCCATCCATTCTTCTCGCTACGTGTCACTATGGTCATACTTATTACCCACGTATTCCTCTTACGATCTCTTCTTGTTATATCGAGCATACATATGTACATCATTCAATGCTTCTCTGTGTTCACTGTTCATTATTTAGGTGATATCCAACTAGGGGCTCCAAATAATCGTCATTATCATCTAATCGATTATCGAATAAAAAAAATTTAGATAATCGAATATTCGATTATATTCGAGTGGTTTAAAAGTATCAAAAACAGTAAAAAAAAAAAAAAAAAAAATAGCAAAATTAATCAATAAAACAAACATTAACACGAAAAAAATTATTTCAATTTTAAAAATATCAGCGCATTAAATAGTTCAAAACTCATACTTGAGCGAACTTTTGTTTTAAATGATCCTGCTGTAGAAAACACTCTTTCAGTGGCTGTCGACGTTGGTTTAATTGCAGTTAATTATTTATAATATTTAGTTATTTAGTTCTTTTTTTAAAGCTGTCTAAATTTCTAAAATCAAATTGTTTAAGTATAATATAGTATGGCGAATTGTGCAGCGTATTTTTAAATTGTAGCGTAATATGTATTTTTAGTGAAATTTTAAGATATAAAATTATGCAAAATATTTTCAATTACTATTCGAATATTCGGCTAATTAATCGGATTTCGAATAGTTAAAAAAAGGGGCGATTATAATCGATTTTCGGATATCCGATTATTCGAACGGAACCCCTATATCCAACTTTATGCAAATAACTTGGAGTGCAAAGTACAAGTGTACCGTTTCATATTTAGAATGTTATTTTTATTGGAAAAAAATCACGGTAGTGGGTCCGCGGTATTCGAGATTTTGAGTTTAGCGGTGCGCGTGGTCGGAAAGGTTGGCGACCGCTGGAATAAAACATCACGACACCTTATGCCCAACGAACAGTCCCCGAAAGCCACAATACACATGTGTGGGCACAACAAACAGAACAGTACACAGAGCATCGAGAGCGTCATCGGGCCAACGTTTAACGGTGAAATGTGGCCGCTACAGGTGTGTGGCGTATTTGACGCACGTCGAAGGTGAACCGAGGTAGGGCAAACGAACCATGTTGAGGGGAAGAGGGGGACCCACAAGACTGGTATTTTGCTGTGGAGGAGGGGCTCCGAACCAACACCAAACACCAAACACCAGAACCGGCGAACAGTCCGTTGCCGGCGGCCGTCCGCAAACTACGCCAATCATGTTAACGGTAACGTGTCGATTCTGCGACACCAGTAAACAGTGCCGTTCTACCTATAGACCCAGGGATAATCATCATCGACGTTGTGCTGTGTGATTAAAAATTGTATATTTTGTGTGCGTGACTTGGAAAGCCGACCCCGCCCCACCCCCCCCCATTTTGGAATACGTGTTTTTTTTTTTTTTGTGTTGAGGATTATTTGAAAGGACCGCAAACATGCCGAAAATATTCCTGATCAAGAATCGTCTGCACCAGCAGCAGCTGAGGCTGCAGGAGTCGCAGAGTTTGCTGGTCAGCAAAGGCGATGAGCAGGCTTTGTGTCCTGGCTCGCCCCTGGACGAGAGTGAGCCTTTGCCACTCGTCGCGAGGCGAGACAAGAAAGATGGTAAGTTCTCAAAGTATTTTGAATTAGTACATACATACATAAAACGGTGCACTTTCAAAAGCAACTTGTATCAAAATCTTGCAAAGTAACCCCCCCCCCCCCCAATTCACAGTTGGAAGATGTGACCTAATCGTGCGATGAAAATTTAATGTACGGTAATGTTTGTTTGAAAATTTATATGTATGTGTATGTGTGTAATTACGACAAAAACATGTTCCAGAAATCGATTTTAAAACGGTACAATAAGAGTGTACATACATAGAAGTTCACTGTTGCAAAGCTATTTACGCAAAGCTACAAAAAATATTGTCCAATACGGTACGGTAAATCATTCGCTTCATACATACATAGTTACGACTGAAACTTGCACGCAATCGTTTTTATCTTACTTTTTAAAAGTTATCTTTCAAATGGTTGAAAAATATCGCTAATGAAGATCAAAAAATACATCAAACCTCGCATCGTCGTCTATTGTCGATACGTTTAAGAATGCACTGACCTACTGTGTATATAACTTTACTATTTACAAAGCAAACTTTCGTATTTTAAATAATATAATAATAATACGCAAAGTTCAAAAAATATCGTACAAATCGGTACATTTTGATTGGGAGTAAAAAAATACGTCATTCGCGTTATCTTTCAAATGGTTGAAAAATATCTCTACTGTAAAATCGCTAATGAAGATTAAAAATATTTCAAACGTCGCATCATCCATCGTCTATTCATGATGCGTTTAAGAATGCACTGACCTACTATGTATATAACTTTACTATTTACGAAGCTAACTTTCGTATTTTAAATAATATACCTAATAGTAATAGGCAAAGTTCAAAAAATATTGTACAAATCGGTACATTTTGATTGGGAGCTTCACAGTTGACTGAAATTTGTCCGCAATTCGGTATTATATCTTACATTTTCAAAGTTTAGGTCAGCTTCACAGTTACGAGCGAAATACTGAACGTATGTAGGTACATATGAATACATTTCGAATCGTATTACACCAATTGTGTAAAGACAGTAAAGGTTACATTTACCAATCATAAGTCGCAGTGATTGAGTCACGAGCTCGTCGATATAAAATATACTATATCGAGACGACACACAACACACACACACACGAATTGGAAAGTCGAGCACTTTAAATTTTCGAATATATACAAAACATTGTAGGAACGTCGCGCGTAATTATTCATTGTAATCAGTATACCGGAGAGGTGGGGTGTTAGTCATTATTGAGGTGCGGATGCATTATTGAGAGAGGAGAGCGCCATTAAAATTCCGATAGGCCCGTCTCGAGACGAGCGCGTTGTCAAATCAGGTTTTTTCACCCCGACTGCGAGACCTGAGGAGATACCAGGTATACACCAGACATCTGTGTATATACTGTGCTTTTGCGTCTGTGTGTGTTTTGGTTTTGTGGTCGTGTTCCTCTGTACTTACTTGGACTGGTTGGTTTTTTAAACCGCGGTTTATCGAGGTGTCCTTGTGTTGGACCAGTGATGCGGGTTGCTCGCTTGACCGCGCGTTCAACTCTTCCAATTTCTTCCTTTTTGGTTTTGTTTTTGGTTTTCTTTCACATCTTCGTGTGTTTAACTGTGTTTTTGTCGCTCTTCAAAATTCGATGCAGTTACACGTGTCCGTAAATAAATTCAAATGGATGATTTAATTCGCTTGCGTACGAAATAAAATCAAATTCACGATAAAATACCTACATAAACGAAATGTGTAGAAAAATATTATGATTGAACGTTAAATAAGCTCTGTATCTAATTTTTAGAGTTTTTGGGTAAATTTGTGATGTAAAGGTTTAGACGGTTACAATGATCCATCACAGATTAAAATCCAACTGTTCCATCGTTGATACGTAAATAAATTCAAATGGATGATTTAATGACTTATTTTGTAAATTGAATCCCATTCACGGTATCCCGTATCAATTTTCTCGGCGGTTTTTTTGAATATTTCTCCGCAGGATGTTATGCTTTTTTCGGAAATGGTCAATGATGTTTAGGTGAACAAGCCAACATTCGTTTGCTACTAATAAAGTGCAGTCCTTTTTGTTTACAAAAAATTTAATATACAAGATTGCGGTAAATGTAAAATAGGCTCTGTATCAGTTATTAGACGTGCCGATTCTGAGTGATACAATATTAAAATCAATCAAGAGGAATTTACGATACGTCAATTTTCAATCGCGACAATTATGTACATACGTATTGTTGTAAAGAAGAAGAATGAAACTGGGATGGGTGCTTTTGGAAGAATGAACATTGTTTTTAAATCCAACATTCCGCTATGCTTAAAATGCCAGTACTGCCAGTTATGACGTATGGATGTAAAACGTGTATGCTCAATTCAAGTATGTTACGTAAGATCCAGTGCACACGGATAAGCGTGTATGTTTGGTATAACAGGAAGAAATCGTAATCGGAATATGTAGATAAGAAGGTGGCAGATATAGCAGAACGTGTGAAAAAAAGCAAGGTAGACCGAGTGGACGATGAGCTGGTGAATTGAGAAGAATTTGTAGATGCAGATTGGAGAGGTCTTCATCCAGCAGTGGATGTTGAACGGTAGATTATTGTAACTGAATTGTTCAGCGGAGTATTTAAAATAATAAAAATATATTACCATAATTATGTGGCTATAACTAGCCCTATTACATACATACATATGTAGAATCACTTATGTATATAAAATATATCAAATGAATGTTTCATTGTTGAAATTCCATTCTATTGAGCTTCGTATTCATATTCATACCTCCCCTAACAGTTTATTTATGTACATGGGGTGCCATTTTTCACCATTGTGTACCCGTACAGGTTACATCGTACAGGTGTACTATAATTGAATTTGCTACCCTCGTTACATTTAGATCGTCGTATGAAGGACGATTTAGCACACCTGGATACAGGTGGCTTATGGTTTTCACGACATGATTTTTTTTGCACGTTCGCGTATGGACATCACGAGCGATTGTTATAGCGCGTGTGGATCAAGTTGGCAAATCGCTGTGACGAAATTGCGAGATTACATTTTGTCACTGTTCACGTACGTTATATCAACGTTCGAACGTTAAGTAATGAACACTTGTCGCTGGTTGGTCGATGCCCAGTTCTCTACCTATAAACACATACGTACATGTGTCTTCGTTTACACTTCACTCCATTTACACTTCAAACAGTCACGCCTCGTCCATTCAAATATAATATTGACAAAACCTAGAAACTAAAAATTTAAAAAAATAACCGTCCTCGACGATAATTTTGATGTATTTATACGTATTCTGTTGCATATTCTACTGAAGGTGGCGTACCTGCTTGATATCAAACGTTGTCACTTAACTGTACATATGTGTCAAACATTTTACGGCCTGTCATAGTCTCATAGTTAAAGTGACTAGTGAAGGATACTCTCCAGTGGTTTCCCACTATCTAGGGCACGGGCTCCCAACCTATAGGTCGCGGGGAAACAATAAACTAAAAAAAAAAATTGACTATAATTATTACGATGACCATACGTCCTTTATTTCACCGCTCTGTCCTTTAGATTTATTTATTTTCTAAAATTGCCCTTTTGTCCTTTATTTTGTGAAGCTGACTATCGCCATTTCACCGTAGTTCAATATGTAAATCACAACTCCTGGATCTAATGCCCCTATTGAACGAATATTTTCATTAGTGAATAATATGTGGACCAGTGAAAAAACCCAATAAAAAATAGACACATTGGAAGCATGTATATTTATACCAAATGCAACTTTGATATGAATTGTATACAATTTTAGGAATTTTTAAAACACAAACCCGAGCTATTAAAAAAAGTTCATTCTTGTGAAAAATATGTCATTTTAATATCAATAATGTGTAATAAATATGATTGTTTAAAATCCTATATACTTGTATGCTAATATATTATAATAAATGTTATAAAGCTCTTTAGTTTTAGTGAAACAAATAAGGCAACCAGATTTTTTTGAATTATGAAACAATTCTTTATTTTCTCCAAAAATATATGGTCACCGTAACTATAATGCAATTTTCTCTCAGTTATGACGCGTGGATGCTAAATTCAAGAATGCTATGTAAGATCCAGTGCACACAGAAGCATGTTAAGATGTATGCTTGGTATAACAAGAAGATATAGTAAGAGGAATACATGGATATTAGCGGAACGTGTGAACCCGAGAAATACTGGAATGGTATCCGAGAGGATGTAAAAGAAAGCAAGGTAGACCGAGTGGAAGATGGGCTGATGAATTGGGAAGAATGTAGTCAAATGGATGCAGATTGCTCAAGACAGACAGGAATGGAAGAGGATTAGGGAGGTCTTCATCCAGCAGTGGATGGTGAACGGTTGAAAATGTCACTAGTTAAGTAACTAGTGAAGGATATTCTCCAGTGGTTTCCCACTATCTAGGGAGAGAAATAACAGGCTTCAGATTCGTTCAAGAGGCCCAGCTATCGTCTGGTAGCATTCTGTTGCATAACTCGAAATAAATAAAGGCACACACATATGCGGGTGGGGTTTTTTTTTTTTTTGCGAGTTCCACAACCGTCGAAATGGTTCGCTTTTGTATGCCAGATGTGCGGATCAAATTTTAGGTAGGTATAGGTAGAAGAAAAAAATAACCTTTTGGCGAGACTGGTCAGTCGAAATGGTTGCCATATTTCCTTTCTCGAAATTAAAACTCTCAACTTTTGCCCGCACACATGTTGTTCTTCGCATTTGAAAAGCTACGCAGTTGTGAAAAACATCACAACACGTGCATATTGAAAAACGTATCGATATAGAATATTGATATGTTCAACCGGTGGGTTTTTGTTAAACCTTGACGATTCTTCGGGTTTATTTCGACACGTCAAAAAACGCTGCTCCCGCCACTTTAGACTCGCAAATGAGTACATAAATGTTTTTTTGATTTATTCAAATCGTTCTGATAATTTTTTCTTCGAGGTCTTTTTTCGCAAATTTAAATACATGTGTGTGCGTTGCGCATTGCGTACGTCCCTATTACATATCTTTACTGTAAAATCGCTAATGAAGATTAAAAATATTTCAAACGTCGCATCGTCGCCTATTGTTTGATACGTTTAAGAATGCACTGACCTACTATGTAACTGTACGCCGAAGCGTACATACATTTGCAATGGTTAATGTGCGTAATATTTTCACACGTTAGAATCTTTCTGATTCGGTAACCGTCACACTATACTATTAAAACCGTTATTTATATAAAATAAACTGCAATGCGTCAAAAAAAATATGATTAGAATAATAAAAGTGACCGTTCATATTATATTTACACTAGCGTAAGCCCGTTGAATATCAACGGACGTGTTGCACATACATAGTTGATTACGTAGCAATATAGCCAAGTCGCGAACCTACTGAGGATTAATATTTTCAAAATTATAGGAGACCTCCCATCACCGGTGTTGGGTGAACGCGTTAGCGCTAACTCACCCAACCTGGTGATCACGGGTTTAAATCCCACTCGCGACGTTCGTGTTTTTTCAATTATTTACCGAGGCGAGCGTTACCAGCAGACAGACAAACGGAATTGGGCTATTATACATATAATATACATATAATAATGCATTTGCGTGCTTTAAGATATTTTTGACCATACATACAATGTTTTGTTGGACTTAGGAAAATTGGTGAATAAGTCTTTACCGAGGCGAGCGTTATCAGCAGACGGACAGACAGACAGACGGAATTGAGCTATTATATATTTATATATATACATATAATACGCGTTACATGCACAGTGTGAAATCTCGCACTGAACAATTTATTTGCTTAGGCTTTTCCTAGAATGTCCAAAATGACAACAAAGCTAAGTGTTAAATATACTTTGCTTCACAAATTGACATAAAAATAGAACGAATGACAAACCAAATGTTTGAAAAAGACTGAATTTGGTGAATATGACTGGATGTAAAGAAGAAGAAATGAACATTTCGCTATGCTTAAAAAATAAGGCATACGACCAATGCGTACTGCCAGTTGTGAAACTTGGACGCTAAATTCAAGAATGCTACGTAAGATCCAGTGCACACAGAGAAGCATGGAAGAAGAGATCATAAGAGGAATACATGGGTTAAAAGCAGGACCAAACTGGCAGATATAGAAGAACATGTGAAAAAGTTGAAGTGGTAATGGACTGGACACAGCGACAAGAATGGAATGGTATCCGAGAGGATGTGAAAGAAAGCAAGGTAGACCGAGTGGAAGATGGGCTGATAAATTGAGAAGAATGCGTGGAGTCAAGTGGATGCAGATTGCTCAAGACAGACAGGAATGGAATAGGATTGGAGAAGCCGTCATCCAGCAGTGAATGGTGAACGGTTAAAAAAATTGTTCTTCAGTATGTCAGTCTATATTATATAAAATAATGATAATATCATATCGAAAATACAGAATTTACAGTAATTTCATTCGAAAATTAAATTTAAATAACTTGTTTTCGTGGAAATTCCTTCGCAAGCGAACATTACATACATACATCGACCGGTTCGCGCGTTTAAAATCGTCAAAACGTTTTTTTTTCAACACATGATAAATCCAGTTACAGTTTAATTCGCATCAGGATGTGTGCGCTTGCTCGCCTGTTGAATATGTAAATGCTATTTTTTTTTTTATATACTTTTTCAACAACAATTCCAGCGGAAAATTACATTAAAATGTCAGGTTGGTGCGTTCACCTCGTTGACATGCAAAAAGCAAGGACAAAACGCGAAAAAATCTTCAGCAAACAAGTGCGAATCGACATATCGAACGTGATAAATCAAAAGCACATTTTAAAACTGGTTAAAAAGGATAGGCAAAAGCCTCACGTATACGTTTACAAGTAAATTGTCAATGTGTATTGACATAAGGGTGGGTTATGGTTATTGAGCGCATTCAATCTTTACATCTTGAAAGCGTGTTTTTGTTTAATTTTTCTGGGAAGGTCTCCTTACCAGATATCCGCTGTTCCCTAGTAAATCATCCACTTAGCTTTTTTTGTAAAGCACTGGTTCTAAATATGTGAGGTTTTTTTTAAAAACTACGTCACTAATGTAGTTAGGTTACATCACATTGTGATAATTGGTCATTAATAAAATAGCTGAGAGTGTTCGTTAATCGATATTGCATTTCTTTATCAGATGTTAAAAACGATAGTCGATTTTTGATGATGCACCCATTATGCGGTTTTATTCGTGTAATAGACGGTAATAATGAACGGTTGATGATGCTAAAGAATCATTAATGATCTTATGTATATGTACATATTACATGGTAATGATCCTTAATTTCCAACCAAATAGTGTATTTTTTTTTTTTCCGAAAACCAATCGCCATAAATCGATTGCGTTCACGGGAAATAATAATGTATAGAAACTTTTGCTTCAATACAATAAATATGCTTAAAAAATAAGTCGATTTATTTAAATTTCAATATAAAAAAAAGTCGAATTTTTGACACATTCTAAAATATAAATATTCATACAAATTCATATATAAAAAGATATCCGCTTAGAATGCTTCGACGTTAAATGAATTGGATTGGACTAATCGGCGCCAAACTTTGTCGAGATACTTTCTACGATCCAATGGTTATTAATTTGTCCAGAAATTATATAAATTGTATTTTTTTTTTTTAACCAAGATTCTTCTAATCGCGTGTGTTGAAAGGGAACAAATTCGGCACTCGCAGCATGTAGCGTTCATCTCTCTTTAAGGCCCTCACAAACCTGAGCGAATAATTTGACGCTTGGCGTCAACGACTGTAGAGGACGTCTACTTGACGCAGTGAATCCGCTCGGGTTAGGGAGTGTTTCACAAACCGGAGCGGATTAATACGCCCGTGGTTGAAAAATTGTGTTTCAACCCCCACCAATACATATACCACTGGGCATATTTATCCGCTCGCGAATAATAATCCGCCCTGGTTTGTGGGGCTTCTATGGTAGGGGCAAACTTTTGTCCCTTTTTCGCACACGCGCTTAGAATTACCAAATACTCAACCCGACACGTTAAATCGATCCATATGACTCCATATTTGCTCCACAACTTTGAGACGTAAATTTAAAATTAATTGATTGCGTATCGGCCGCCATGTTGCAACGGCGGCCATGTTGTAAATGTCAATGTGTGGGTTTGTTTTTTGTCCACGTGTGTGAATTCGTGACGAGTTTACAGTAGGCTACGTCAGCGCGTGACGTCACGCAACGGTTTCGCGCACCGCTAACTGACGACACAAACACACATATATATTATTATATATACAGACACGTTACACACACACGTTTAAACTTTTTTGCATTCTAAAATTCAACGTTCAATGAGCAGAGTATGAGCTTACCGATATGTATATCGATATAGACAGAAAGCGTCAAGGTCATTCTTTGAAAGGATTCGCACGGCGTTCATATGTAATTCCCGCATAATTTATGTGTATATTCAAATTTCGTAAACAAATCAAATTTATTTACTTGTACTATTATAATAAGTATGTATTCGGTATGTTGTATTATTTTTTGTAGAATGCTTTATTATTGATTCATTAGTTTGGCTAGTAAAGTGCGCACATTTCATCACTCGCACTCATCGCCACTCGATTGATTTTTATTATTCATTGTGCAATGTATTGCATTTGATTTGATATTTTCGTCTTGTTGTGAGATTTTATTACATTCTCTTGAACGTCGATATTAAAGGTTCTTATTGGTGAATATGATGGTGACTGGATGTAAAGAAGAAGAATTAAACTAGCGGTGCACCGCTTTTGGTAGGATGAACGTAGTTTTTATAAATCCAACATCCCGCTGTGCTTAAAGATAGATGCATATGACCAATTCGTACTGCCACTTATGACGTGTGGATGTGAAATGCTGAATTCAAGAATGTTACCTAAGATTCAGTGCACACAGAAGTATGGAAAGGTGTATGCTTGGTATAATACGAAGTGATCGCAAGAGGAATACATGGATAAGAAGCATGACCGAAGGCAGATATAGCGGAACGTGTGAGACAGCGAGAATGAGAGGATGTGAAAGC
This sequence comes from Parapsyche elsis, assembly GCA_022651745.1. Lineage (NCBI taxonomy): Eukaryota > Metazoa > Arthropoda > Insecta > Trichoptera > Hydropsychidae > Parapsyche > Parapsyche elsis. Next base: position 955,943 of record JAGVSN010000017.1, read on the forward strand.
AAGCAAGGTGGACCATATGGCGAATGGGTTGTGAATTGAATCCAGTGGATGCAGAGGATTAGAGATCCAATGATGATGACACAGCTTTTAACACAACAGACCTTTGGATGCCTTCTTTATTATTTGAAGGATGAATTTTATTAATATTTAATTAACATTATACAGGAGAATATTCAAAATCAGTCCAAAAGAACTCGAAAACGTTCATTATTTAGATCGTCTCCTTTTCTGTATCATTTTTTACTCGCAATAATTTATTAACCCCAAGTTAATCATCGTGTAATAATTGAAACTCCTATATATTTATATTGTATTTTTTGTATACCTATCCAATACCATTCGAACGTACCTACCTGCATATATTTTACTTGCATATTTTCAATTTCTATTCAAAATTGGAACACAATCTCTCCGGGACGATGAAAGCCTGAAAGGGAAACCTCCAGGTAAATAAATACACACCAAAAAAAAATCGTACCTGTGCGCTAAAACCCAAAAAGGAAGGACTATAGCAATGATCGAGCGTTCATATTTTAGTATTTTACCCTTACCTGGACAAATTGTATCGGCGTTTACAAAGTCGCACGCATTTGTACCGAAATCGATATATTTTTTTTTTCAACTCTACCTGTTGCGCTTCAACGGTCGGTTCTGATATTACCTCACCGGTGGAATTTGCACGTAACGAAGCACAGTGGTCCACGGCAGCAGCTGGACAGCCAGCAACGGTGGAGGCAGGCCTCTGGTTTCCTCTCACCCTGACCTGGATATGGAGTCAGCGAGGCGGAGGTAACCATGCCAAGTACAAGGCGATAGTCTCTTGTTGGTTTCTTGCTTCACCGAGACCGCAACCGTCAAGGAGACCACGATCTCCGAGGACTGGACCGCCCCCGTCATCATCATCATCATCATCATCATCATACGCCTCCATCGTCGTCGCCATGTGGGGAAGTTAAAAGTTCGATCGTCCAACGACTTGTTCAGGGTTGGTTAGTGTGAGTCAATTGTGCATTGTCATGCAACGGTAGTGTACAAAGTCGTTCAATCTATATGGTAATCGTTGTAAACGAGTCCAAGAAAGATATGTGGAAGACTTGACTGTCGCCATGCTAGTTGTATGTACTCGGCGTTGCTTGAGTAATACTATATGTAGTTTGCCTGTCATTAGAAAGAAAAAGAAGAAGAAATAAAATAATTAGCATAGTTTTTAAATCCAATATTCCGCTATGCTTAAAGGCATACGACCATAGAAGGTAGAATAACATTGACTTTTTTTGTGAGAATTCCCCGCACTTTAGAACCCCCGTTGCTTCTGACGCTTTCTCCAGGCAAATTTGTTTGGAATGGCATACCTATAGTATTTTATATCTATGCATACGACCAATGCGTACTGCTAGTTATGACGTATGGATGTTGAAACTTGGATGCCACGTAAGATCCAGTACACACGGAGAAGCATGGAAAGATGTATGCTCGGTACAACAAGAAGATATCGTAAGAGGAATATCCAGGTAAAAATAGCAGTACGTGTGAAAAAGTTGAAGTTGAGACATAGCGAGAAATACTGGAATGGTATCCGAGAGGGTGTGAAAGAAAGCAAGGTAGACTGAGTGGACGATGGGGTTATGAATTGAGAAGAATGTGTGTAGTCAAGTGGATGCAGATGAGGATTTAAGAGGCCTTCATCCAGCAGTGGATGGTGAACGGCTGAAAATGATGATGATGATGATGATGATGAGCTGAAGTCATCGAAACTTTGTACATATTCCATTTTGCACTTCAGACTACACAGTAAGATCGTAGACAGTAATTCTACATCGTTTGATTTCGATTAGTTCAAAGGTGTGAAAGATAAAAGAAGCTCATTTGGTATCAATACAGTAGATGTGGCATTCATTAGAATCTATGTAATTAGGTACATTGAACTTTTAAGCTTGATACAAGTATTAGTTAATGTTTATACTGTTATTTATCACGTTGACAAAGCGTCTTTGTTTATATTACTTTATATCAATGGAAAACATATGATATTAAAAAATGTGACATATTTTCAAATTAATTATTCAATCAAAATTTTCGTTAAAGGATGTATCAAATTTGGATGAAATTTCAATGCCAAATTATTACTTTAACGTGTAAAAATGCTATTTTATTTACCTAACGGTTTTAGCCACTCTCCCTACGTAGTACAGAGCACATGTCAATTTTTATATTCGAGAAAAGTGAACCGCTACCGTATTCATGGCCGTTCAACATCTCGATATATATGTAAATAACCTTGCGATTCAATCACAACTACCAATATTCAAAACATCAGCTTTTACTCGTTTACCATTCAAATTACCAAACGCCGATAATAATCCAAACCGAACGGAATGTTATCCATTATTTAACAACACGCACGTATGTATGTACATATGTACCTAGTAGGCGAGTGAATGATCAAAATCGGTGGTTTTTTTTTTCCCCCCTCTCTTTAAATACATATCGTGTGCACTTTGTTTACGTTTTACGATGCCGCTCGCACATAGCAATTATTGCACATTAATAATAAATAAAAAAGAGTACTAAAAGTAAAATTGTGAATATTTGCAGCGAAGAAAGGCGAGCGGGTTTTTTGGGTGTGGAGGAGCGCGTTCAAGTCACTGGTAAAAGCCAGTCCATTCAGAAGGTCAATTCCAAACGCAACTGTTGAACCTTGATTTCGTGTATAGCCAAATTTTTTGTGCAATTATAAACCGTTTAAGTTCGCACACCGGCCATATTTCCTTTGTTCCCCGCGCTCGGCAAATGGCCGTCATTATGTAACGTGATTTTTCGACAGAACGAGCCAATTTTTTTTTGTTGTATTTTGTCGTATTGCGTGTCTGTCGAGGATGAATCCATCATCGTGGTTAACAACTCAATTTAACAGAAGCATCGTTCAAAATACTGTAAGATGTCGCTGAAAGATGAGTACGGGACGCCATTTTGTTTTTCCAATTTGAACAGTTTGCTGCTACACATCGTATCGGGAAAATCCTTGAGACAATCAGTCTGTTGAATGTAGCGGTGTATCTTCGTCTTCTTCTTATTCTTCAGGTGTGCACTTTTGATGACCTTGGAGCTATGCAATAAAATGGCGTGAACAATAAATACTAGCGGTGTGGTCATTCAACTTGGTCTGCAGTGTGAACGACACTGCTTAATTTTTTACAAACGTTATCGACTGTTTGAAATTTGATGGTTAGGTACTGAGAATTGATATTAGCTATCAAAAGTTACACCGAGTTATTGTTTATTGCTTTAATTAATACGTATATCATACGTGTAAATGTTTTCTAAATGATTGTTCGCACACAACAAACTTCTGTAACTTTCATTGGAAATTGAAATATGTTTTGTGAAACGCGTGGCATTAACTGTTTTGCCCTTTTAGCTACTTTAAGTCACCATCCACTGCTTGGATGAAGGCCTCTTCCATTCATGTCTGTCACACATTCTTCTTAATTCATCAGCCCAACGTCCACACGGTCTACCTTGCTTTCTTTCACATCCTCTCGGATACCATTCCAGTATTTCTCGCGTCCATCTGCCATCCATTCTTTTCGCCATGTTTCAACTTCAACTTTTTCACACGTTCCGCTATATCTGTCACTTTGATCATACTTCTTACCCATTTATTCCACTTACGATCTCTTCTTGTTATACAAAGTGTACATCTTTCCATGCGTACACTTTACAATTTAGCATCCATGCGTCATAACTGGCAGTACGCATTGGTCGTTTTGTCTCAATATCTCAATCGGTCTACCTTGCTTTCTTTCATATCCTCTCGAATACCATTCCAGTATTTCTCGCGTCCATCTGCCATCCATTCTTGTCGCTACGTGTCCACTTGGTCATGCTTCATACCCACGTCTCTTCGATCTCTTCTCGTTATACCGAGCATACATATTTCCATGCTCCTCTGTGTGCACTGGATCTTGCGTGACATTTTTGAATTTAGCATCCACGTTTCACATCCATACGTTATAACTGGCAGTACGCATTGGTCGTATGCCTTCTTTTTTAAGCATTTAATTTAATTAGCACTTTTTATATTATGTCCTAAATTTTAATAGGATACTATGGGGGATATTCAACAAAGAGTCGCCTAATTTAAATAACGCTAATTAAATGCAAGTAAAGTATTGAAATCTTAATTAGTTACCTTACGTACGCACGCGTACCTAAACACTCCCTTTCACTTGACCCTAAAACGTACAAAAAACCAAATGTTTTTCAAACCAAAATCTTTACAAAAGTATGGTCTTCGTTTTGACATTCGACAAGTGAACGTCTTCCATCTCAATAAATACATAAGCGAACGCGTCTAATTGCTGCTTATCACCACCACCGCCACATTGACATTTCAAACATTCGCCAAATATTTACGTTGACTTTGATGCGTGACACAGTTACCGTGTTTACAAACCGATCGATGGGTTTTTCATTTTCGAAATGTTTGTTAATTACACATTTCACGCGCATACACATACATATGTATATTTAACACGAACGGTACAAAGTCTCGCGAAACAGCTAATTGAGACGTTCCAAAGAACGATCGTTCATTATATTATGTATTATTAATCTCCTCGACAATGTTGCACGTACATAGATGTACAGACAAGTCTTTTGAATTCGATCCTTGTATGTTGAAAATTTTTCTTTGTGGTTCTACCTTAAATATCGGCATTGGCAAGATCGCATCGTCATTTTCAACCGTTCACCATCTACTGCTGGATGAAGACCTCTCCGATCCTCTTCCATTCCTGTCTGTCTAGAGCAATCTGCATCCACTTGACTCCACACTTTTTCTCAATTCATCAGCCCATCTTCCACTCGGTCTACCTTGCTTCCTTTCACATTCTCTCGGATACTATTCCAGTATTTCCCGTGTCCAACTGCCATCCATTCTTCTCGCTATGTATCGTTATGTATGTATGTACGTTATGTATGTACATATGTAATCATCATCATCATTTTCAGCCGTTCACCATCCACTGCTGGATGAAAGCCTCTCCAATCCTCTTCAATTCTTGTCTTGAGCAATCTGCATCCACTTGACTCTGCACATTCATCAGCCCACTGTCCACTCGGTCTACCCTGCTTTCTTTCACATCCTCTCGGATACCATTCCAGTATTTCTCGTTGTGTATCTGTCGCGTTGGTCACGCTTCTTACCCACGTGCTCCTCTTACGATCACTTCCTGTTATACCAAGCATGCTTCGCTGTGTGCACTGGATCTCACGTAACATTCTTGAATTCAACATCCACGTTTCACATTCATACGTCATACTTGCCAGTACGCATTGGTCTTATGCCTTATTTTTTAAGCGTAACGGAATGTTCATTCAAAAGCACTCCATCCTATGTAGTTTCATCCCGCTATGCTTTGAGAAGAAGGCTTACGACCAATGCGTACTGCCAGTTATGACGTATGTACATATGTATGCTGAATTTAAGAATGCTACGCAAGAACTAATGCAAACAGAAAAGCATATAATGATGTATGCTTGGTATGACAAGAAGAGATCAAATCATATTCTTAATAATAAATAAAGAAATAACAGTTATTTTTACCTTTTAAATATAATAAATACATTCAGCTGTGCTTAAAATAGAAGGCGTACTGCCAGTTATGACGTATTAATGTGAATTCGAAAATGTTGCGCAAGATCCAGTGCACACTGAGAAGCGTGGAAAGATGTATGCTCGGTACAACGAGAAGAGACCGTAAGAGGAATACATGGGTAAGAAGCGTGATGTAGCGGAACGTGTGTAAAAAGTCGAAGTGGACACATAGCGTGAAGAATGAAACCGAAAAATCCTGGAATGGGATGTTGGATCTAGATCGGCTGTCTCCTGTTGCCAATTTATCAAACTTGGTTGTGAAACGGTTCCATATGATTGGTACCACCCAAAAAACTCCTATACAAATAGCCCGTTCTTTTTACGGCAGTGGTCTCACCACTGGACAGTATCTTTCCCTAGTTAGAGCGATATTACATTGAGCAACAAAACCAACACCAGATTTTTTTTGGCGGTGGCGAGCATCTTATTGCATTGCGCCACTTTTCAAGCTACCAAGCTACCTGCTCATCTCATAATCTTCATACAAAAAAAATACTATACGAAACTAGGTACTCTATGTAGACGTAGAAAATATATAAAATTCAACCTCTCGTATTTCTTTCTGAATTTCATTGTTTTCGAAACAATTGCGTTGACGTTGCGTTGTGTTGACAATTGAGTACGACGATTCAAAAAAAAAAGGTCAGAAAAGGGGGTTTTTGGTGAAGATTTTTTTTTTCGGCGAACATTGACTTCCAAGAAATTTTCAAGCAACCCAGAATCGCATCGTGTAATACATCGTAATACTTACCATTGAAACCTGTATATCTATCTGGTCGCCAAGGTTCAAAAAAAACCTGGTGTCCCGTTTTGTTGCTGAATGTAATATCAGCCTTACTTCACCACGATTGAAATGTTTGTCAAATAGTGTCAATACTCGAGAGGCAACGTTTGATATCAAGTACGCCACCTTCGGAAGAATAAGTATATTGCAAATTACAGACATGACATGACGGGAATGATAAAACTTGATTAGAATTTTACGTTTGCGCGCTTTTCGTTTGGTAGATTCGCTCGAAACCGGGTCTGCAGGCATGATGATGGCCCTTTGTTGTCGGTAACAACAAAAGCATAACAAAAATCCGTGCAGGTATGTTCGCTGTGGGACCATTTCGCGTCTCTGTCTCTCTCGAACACAAAATGGCCGCTCGTAGCGTTGGCTGGCTCGTCTTGCGTAAACCTCGAAATATAGAATGCCTGGATAATAACGGAACGCGCACGCAGAATACTAAATAGTACGTTCGTTTCTTAACCGTGGCATAGGTATGTGCTGAAATAACGAACGTTTAGTAAACGGTCGCCATTTTGGCGTGCTGGACTTGGCTTGGTGTTGGCTAAAATGTAGGTGGAAAATTTCAGTCAATCTTCACAAGCAGAAAATGGATACCTTTCCTTTCATCATCATTTTCAGTTGTTCACTATCAACTGCTGGATGAAGGCCTCTCCAATCATCTTCCATTCTTGTCTGTCTTGAGCAATCTGTATTCCAGTATTTCTCGCTATGTGTCCACTCCACTATATCTGTCACTTTGGTCATTCTTCTTACGATTTATTCTTGTTGTACCAAGCATACGTATTTCCATGCTTCTCTGTGTGCACTTGAACCTACGTAACATTCTCGAATTCAGCATCCATACCATCCAACCATCCATATTAATGATTGACAGTTATGAATGCGATGTATATCAGTACCCATATGTAAAAAAAAGTGTAGTTTGTTTTGTATACGCGTTGATATACATAGTATGTATGTACATACATATGTACAGTGACATTAACCTTTTAGCTACTTTAAGTCATCATCGTCATTTTCAGCCGTTCACTATTCACTGCTGGATGAAGGCCTCTCCAATCCTCCTCCATTCCTGTCTGTCTTGAGCAATCTGCATTCGTTCTCCATACATTCTCCTGAATTCATCAGCCCATCGTCCACTCGGTCTACCTTGCTTTCTTTGCTCTTACTCTTACTTGTTATACCAAGCATACATCTTTCCATGCTTCTCTGTGTGCACTGGATCTTACGTAGCATTCTTGAATTTAGCGTCCAAGTTTCACACCCATACGCCATAACTGTCAGTACGCATCAGTCGTATGCCTTATTTTTTAAAGCATAGCGAGATCCATGGATCTAAAAACTATGTTCATTCTACCAAAATAACTATCAATTATCTCTATGGTTATGTACTTTTGGGTGCAAAATTCATTAAATATAATTTTAGTTTTATTAAAATCAATTTTTCAGCCTACTTTCCTTGCTTAATTCTGTTTCTGTAAATCTACTGAGTAACTACTACATGTAACTATAACATTTCCTTTAAATAGAGAAATAAACACTAGGTTTTATTTAATCCATAGAAAAGGGTGGTCCTAAAGCCTTGGTATACTAAACGGTTTTCTATTTAGACGCGTTTTCTTAACGAGCATAATTAATTAATTCAAAATGGTTAATGGAAATGTGTAAATAGCAGTTTAACGTGGAGACAAGTTGCAACTGGCTTTAATATCTAAAATTTTGAATCATCCGTTCGCTATCTACTGCTGGATGAAGGCTTCTCCAATCCTCTTCCAATCCTGGTGCACGAGATATTCTGACGGAGCTTTTTTTTACTTCACGATTAATACCAAAAAAATACACCCCAGACTACCCGACCTTAATTAGATCAACCAGAGACGTTCACAACGATCTGTGCTACAGAAATCTGTTGCCAGTACATACACTGTACATACATATTACATACTAATAAACATAATTAAAAAGACAAGAGTCACGCACGCACGTCGTAATGGCGCGTGATCGACACCGAATGCACAATCGAGTGTTAATTGACGGTTGAGGCCACAGTTGGCATTAACCGCTTCTTTACCAACCAATCTGTCACGCATCACAAACGACCAATTACCACTAATCTCATCGGGTGCATCTTCCACCATCTCACAAGTGTCTAAAATACCACACAATTGACCAACCGACCTTCCACAGTCACGAAATCGTACAATGAAAAGTCAACGCATTGACCTGCGGTAGCCTTTTTGGGACCACCAACGGTGAAGTTTGCCACAGAGTCGTGATGGTGTTGAGATTGCAGGTGTTGAAAGATGACGTGTTGGACCTGTGGATACCTGGATATTAATCAATCCAAGGATTTGTGTATTTTGCATCTTTAGTCTCGTTGGGAATGTGTGTCGCGACCTGTGCTCACATTCCGCTATGATTGCCCATCGATCGTTGTACACCGCAATATTGTCTACAATGGTTGTTGTTGTTTGTGGACGTTTTCCACCGGATGTTGATGGTATGTCTAGCATGCCATTTACCATGTTGACAAGACTATGATCGTGTTAAAATAATGTTGATGTCTTCATCTGAAAGCTTTTGCGTCACTTGCTTTGTAAGAGTTGATTGTATCGAACGAATTTGAATAGGTACCGAAAAATTATATTCAGGAAAGTTTAATTCAAATATAAAACTAAAATAGCAAAAGGTTGTGCAAAATATGTGATATATTATTGGATTTGTATTCAGACTACAATATTAGCCGTTGATTATCAACGGGTGTTTATTATTGATATACAAGTATGTAGACTAACAATTGGGGTAACTATGGTTACGGGAAACAATTTAATATAAACAATAACAATACGAATCTTCGATGAAAACAATATGCGTATGTTGAACGTTCCTGACGGACAGATAAACAGGTTATGGAAATGAAAAGGTTAATAAAAATGATATTGAAAATAAGTAGTAGTACTAACTGCACTCGTTGTGTGTAGATAGATATAAATTAATATTTTATTAGAAAATGTGCAATAAAAAAATCACGTTTTTGTGTGTTACCCGAGCGGAGACCCAAAAATTATTACTAATTCTGACCCACTGAATCCGAATACGGTAATGAAATTTGTCGGTTAGATCTCGTTTATGAGATATGAGGTTTAAAAAAATTGACAATTTTTTTTTTTTTTTTGCGGTCTGTAACTCAAAATTTAGTACTTTTGTGTTCAAAATGAGTATTAGAAGCAATAGTTAGATGTTTTTGCTATTAATTGTGATATTTGAAAGTTTTAAAATCGTAATCGTCTAGCAAATATTATAAGTCAAAAATAGTTTTTTTCTTTCGATTTTTTTTACCGGTGTTATTATGCAATACTTTGGCTAGTTGTATTTTTATTTTAATGCATTTATAAGGATTGGTTCTATATGTGTTATAGACCTATTGCTAACAAAAGGCGCAGTTAATCCAAATGATCAATTTAATATATGTAGTAGCATTCGGAATAATTGATTTTTCAAGCATCAGCAGTATCAGTAGTTGCTTTTATCTATTTTTTGTTTAATTTATATCACATAGTGGGACATTATCGCACGACACATTCACACGAGACTTTTTTTGCAATCCAAATTATACCCCCGTGTAAGTTCAAAATCCTACAAAACAAGTCGAAAATTCCATCAGTCGCATGACAATAGTGATTAATTAATGTCCACTTCCTATACAACGATGAATCACGTTGTGAAAACAAAGGTTAAAAAAATAAATTAGCAGGGCTTTTTGTTATCGACAAAACGAATTTCGACAATGACTTCAGGTGGTGACATTCGTATGCAAATACACCTACGTACTGTATTTTTTTATTATTTATTTTTTTTTGTTCATCGACATCATTGTCGAAATGGCGCGCGAGAACGTTGATCCTGAATACGGTGCAATTCTGTGCGAAAAACTCGGATTTTTAAATTATTTTAATTTTGAAGACTCCTCGCTCGGTGACTCTGCACATTCACCGGTATCGTCTCGCTTTGTTTCCTACCGTGTGTGAGGGTACAATAAATGCACTGTTGAGCACCGGTTCGGTCTGCGGAACAATCGCCACATTGTTTCCAACACACGGTGATGGTTTATTCACTGCGAGGCTCGGCAAGGATACGCACGCTCTGCCATTGTCCTTTTTTGCAGTTATAAACGACGACTAGACTGGATATCCTTGTGTGTGCACTTTTTAATCAGATAATCCCAACAGACGATCTTGAGATCAAATCCTCATACATTTTCAATATAAAGGTGGAGCCACACAGTAACAATTCGCTGTTCGGTTCGACAATGTAGACCCACCTTGGTAAAACGAATTTAAGCTCATTCGAAGCAAACTTAGGATATACTTCTGAATATGGCGTACTTGATATATTGCCAGTGCACATTTTATTATATTACATAGCGAAGTAACTGGGGAAAGATACTCTCCAGTGGTGTTCCATTCTGGAAACGAGGAAAAGATAAAAGGAACGGACAATGAGCTATTTTGGATTATACCAATATTGTGGAGAGTATAACAACCAAGTTAAATAAATTGGCTAATTCTAAAAACAAACAACAAATCTGGATTTACTAATATCCATATCTGACGATATCGAATGATCGAAAACCGACCAAATAAATCAATAGACAATCGCCTGCATTCAGATATTGCAAAATATTATTAAGGGTTTACATGATGCATACTTATGAATGATTTTGGACGACATACTGTTTACTTTTAACATGTTAATAACTTATGAATTTAAATTATTAGAAAAGTTATTCACGTTTAACGATGGCCCATATTACTGCCGCGCGCGCGCGTTCAAAACTAATTCGATATCTTTAGTAGGTTTTCAATTTGCTGTTTTTAAAATGGTCAATGGTTATCATCGTCATCAATCAATCTGCATCCACTTGACTCCACACATTCTTCTCAATTCATCAGCCCATCGTCCACTCGGTCTATCCTGCTTTCTTTCATAGCCTCTCGGATACCATTCCAGTATTTCTCGCGTCCATCTGCCATCCATTATTCTCGCTGTGTCCAATTCAACTTTTTCGCACGTTACGCTTTATCTGTCATGCTTCTTACCCGTGAATTCCACTTACGATCTCTTCTCGTTATACCGAGCATGCATCTTTCCATATCTGTGTGCACTGGATCTCGCGTAACATTCTTGAATTTAGAATCCACGTTTCACATCCAATGTAAATTGGTTATATCTTGCTTTATTTACGAGTTGATATTAAAATATATGATTTCATACTTGATTAAAGCGATTCGAGTGTTGTTTCATTGAAATTTTAAAATATTACAATCGACATTGTTCAAAGATTGAATGTGTGTGTGTGTGTGTGTATTTTGAGTTTGACTAATGTGTTGCATTATTTGCACTTGCTTCGATGCAAATCAGGTGGAACGACTCGCTAATGGACGCCATTGACTCACAAATCGACTCAATTGAAATAATTATCGATTTGTGTCGTCGCGTTCGTGATTTCATTTTTTCATTAATTCCTTCGACCTCTCTTCGACCCCAAAAGGCACTAGTACAGGTCTTGATCGTTTTTGCCTATGCCTACTTCAATTGCCTATTTCAATTGTAAAACGGCTAATTGTTGAGGACGCGAATAAGCCGCCTAGCTCTATATTAGTCGGACGAGGACTAATCGTCGATCGGAATTAGCATAGGTTTTAAGTGATTTGCTGCATTCCTACGACGATATCACCTGTTTTGTAGACGGGCTGAGGACTCCTTGCTCCATAGCAGTGTAAGAAAAAAAAACGATTCAAGCTAAAAATGCCGTTTGTTGACCAAAAAAAGGCGACAGAAATACATAAATAACTTGCGCAAATAGACACACATATATCGACGAGTTTATTTATAAGCATATTACACGTATATTAACTTTGATAAATCAAACGTATGTAATCGACTGTACGGAATCTTCAAATTTATGAAACTGAACCGTTGCCGGTTAAGTTAATGTGTTCATTTACTCAGTAGGACAATTTCGCTAATAGAAAGTATCTCGATTTATAGGTATAAACAACCAGCTGAAAATTTCCCGATTTCATTTGTAAACATGCAAACTACGATGTATTTTATCATTTTCAGCCGTTCTATGTATGTACATATGTACATCCACTGCTGGATGAAGACCTCTCCAATCTACACATTCTTCCGAACTCATCAGCTCATCGTCCACTCGGTCCCAGTATTTCTCGCGTCCATCTGCTTCTGCTATATCTGCCAAATTCGAATAATAACTGATATATTGATAAAATTTATTAGATATCTAATAAATATAAATATATCTTATATATATGTAGATTAGTAAATAATTTATATATTTATATTTATTTATAATAATTATAGATTTATAAATATTTTATAATTATAAATTTTATAATTTATATTATATAAAGTTCTTTAAGTTTTAATATTTTTATTTCAATAACAAAATTTCTTTAAACTTGCAATTTAAAATCTTTTTTAGAATATAAAACTTACGTAACTTTTTAAACCCTGTATTAAATAAAAAAATATATAAAAATATTTATAAATAGACTTACAATCTACCACCTTAATCATTGGTGTTAGATTGGTTAGGCTGAGATTTAATTAGGTTGGGATTAGTGATTTTAAGAATTTGAATTTGTGGGTTAATGATCATAGCTAGTATTATAATTATAAAGTTAAATTATTATTTAAATTTTTTTTCTGTTAAATAACTTATTTGGTCATACTTCTAACCCATGTATTCCTTTTGCGATCTCTTCTTATTATACCGAGCATACATCTTTCCATGCTTCTCTGTGTGCATTGGATTTTACGTAGCATTCTTGAATTTAGCGTCCAAGTTTCACATCCATACGTCATAACTGGCAGTACGCATTGGTCGTACGCCTTCTTTTTTAAGCATAGCGGAATGTTGGCTCCATCCTAGTTTCATTCTTCGTTTAGTTTCACCTTCTTAGGTATAAATAACTATCAACTATCTCTACAATATGATTATCTACTGTGACTACGTTTTGCGTGCAAAATTCATTAAACATAATTTTAGTTTTATTAAAATTATTTTTTAAGCCTACTTTCATACTCTCGTTGCTCAAATTTGTAAATCTACTGATCTGAACAAAAGCTCCATACGAACTTTATTCAACTGCATCGTCAAATTTAACACCTCGCAACCACACTATGCAAAAACACAATAAATTACAAACGCTGTATTTATAACTGTTTACGTCGCTTATGAATAAATTGAATTGACTGGATCCGTTACGAAGCCAGAACGAAGCACATGAAAACCGGCTAGTCTGCCAAACAACCATGACCCGGTCGACCTCTAGGGACAAAAATGGCATTGATCCCATTTCGTTTTCAGCCAGGCGAGAGCGAAAACCACAACCATGGATAAACAGTTACCAAACTACGTGTAGTATGTGCGTATTATATATGCGTGTCGGCAATTAGTTTTGTTATCATCTCGACAAAAGTGACAAACGCACACACACAAACACATTGTGACGGTGAGCAAACGAGTCGTTTTTCACCGTGTGTTTTTACTTTTTATTTATTTTTTTTTACAATATTCAAATGTAACGTTCGCCAGTCTTCGCCAACAAAGCGTACCGATTCTTCTTTGGCTCTTTCAGGTTATCTGTATCCGTATCCGCTGTAAAGTGTTCGTGTGCGCGCGCTCGTTCACTATCGCCGACAAATGTAATACAATATACTAAATACAACAACAGGTGTTTTTTTTTTTGAGGAACAAACAACAGTGTCGCTGATAACTGTTTTGTGCTCGCACCTGTCTAACTTGCAAGTTGAAGGCCATCGAAGGGTTTGCCATAGTCCATATACCATATTTCCAGCGTTCAAAATACATAAATTATTCATCGACGATGTATATGTATACATTACCGTTGTATACCTAATAGATATTGTGTGTGTGTAGCGCGAATATGACCGATCGTCTATTTTCGGGGATCGTTTGTTAAGTAACGCAACCCATAGTGCGAGAAATTTCACAATAGTCTGCTTTTGATGTATATACATACATAGGTGCAAATTTAAAATCGATTTTATTTAAGGTGAAATTTCATACAATTCAAATGAGTTGCTTATTGCTCATTATTAAATAACTCGTGTAAGCCCGTTGAATATCAACGGACGTGTTTGACGTGATTGATTACGTAACACTATAGCAAAGTCGCGAACCTACTAAGGATTAATATTTTCAAATTATAGGAGGCCTCCCATCACCGGTGTTTAAATTCCATTATTTCAGCCTTTACCGAGACGAGCGTTATCAGCAGACAGACAGACAGACAGAATTATATATAATAATAAATTTTAAATCCAAAACATCATCATATAAATCAAAAAGTACTACTTTATTAGATAGGAACAGGGACACTTTTGATTTTGACAGTTATATTGTACAAAAAAAAGGGAAAAATCATTTAAAATTACATTAATGCAGTTGATAAATAAAACGTCCAAAAAAAAAAACAATTATCGAAATAGTCCATTTTTTTGCTTACCTTTTCAATATCGTTTAATTCAGATACACATGACATTACATGGTTCAAATTACAGTGCCGATTTTTAACTAACAAAACAGTCTAAAGTTCGTACAATAAATTACGAGAACTTAACGTCATATCAATTATTGAACTATGGTTAGAAAACACACTGTTAATTCTATACCGCGTACTTACATATTGGTATTTGTTATTTGCACGCACAATATGAATATGACTATCGCACGAATTCTATGTAAATGAGAGGCAAACCAAAAATTCAACATAAATTATATTAAAAATTATTTACTAGTGTGCTACAATTGCGTCCTAGATTTTTTGTCATTCGAAGTTGATATTTTGATGCTTTGTGGACACACGTGGTATAATCTCTCTCTCTGTCGCCTACAATGTGTGTCATTTTGTGGCACATACACAATGGCGCCTGCTTAACAATGGGACACACTCGCTTAATGGCCGATGATACAATTAACATAAACGAGCATACTATCCGCATAGCACTAAAAATGAAAATGTTGAAAAAAACTCGCGGTTCTTTGTTCGAAGTTGAAAAATAGTGAGTTAAATATCGCTACACTTAACCGTCTATCATAGTGAAGTAACTAGGGGAAGATACTCTCCAGTGGTGAAACCAGATTAATGTTAGATTAATGTTAAATTAATGTTTAAAAAATAAGGCATACGACCAATGCGTACTGCCAGTTATGACGTATGGATGTGAAACGTGTACGCTGGATTCAAGATAAACTCCAGTGCACGCAGAGAAGCATGGAAAGATGTATGCTTGGTATAACAAGAAGATATCGTAAGAGGAATACATGGGTAAGAAGCATGACCATCAACACGATCTACATACAATCAACGGTACTCTGAATTTAACGTAACTTTCGAAGCTTATCCTTTTTAAATCGTAGATGCTTTAATTCAATTTGATCTCATGTAAAAAGTGTGTAAAAAGAAACTCGTATATAAAATTTATAATTTCATTTATCAATGATTTAAATTACATATAGATTACAAAGTTCATTTTTAGCATATGTACATTATATAGTGTGTAAAATTTTTACAATAATTTTCAACCGTCTTTCATTTTTTCCATTCAAACTCGCGTATTTTCTAGCTTCGGCTTTTTTCTTTCTTGCTTTCTGTATTTTAATTTTAAAATTGTTACGCTGTAGCATTCAAGACGGTTATGTTGCCAGTGTTCTTTTTTAACGAAGCGGCCATTGGTAGGATCTCTACAAATTTTGATCACCCTAGTGTAATGTTTGTCTTCTTCGGGCATTGTACTTAAATTTGGATAAAATAATGAATTTATCCTAGAATGGGTGTACAATAAATGAGTCAAACAAAATAATATTTTTATTTATTTAAATTTAAAATTTTATTTAAATATTTCGAATTATATTGTATGTATACGAAAAATTACGCTTAGAATATAAAAACAATATAATTATCACATAGAGAAAAGCGTGGGTATAACAAGAAAATATCGTAAGAGGAATACATGGGTAAGAAGTGCAGATATAGCGAAACCGCAAAGGTGTGTGAGCGCCTTTAAGTTTAAATTATACGACATTGTTGATCTCGTTCCATGACCTAGGTTGCTCAGGTGCACGTAAACGTAAACTAAAAGGAATACAATTAGTTACAATGTTTCCTTTCTTTGAAGTGTTGAATTTAACGAGCGGAACCGAAAGCATCTCACCCTCGCTATACGAGAGAGTTTCACTCGTAAAATAAAAACTACACACCGGAAGTTTCCCAACGTTTAATTTTCAATGTATTTTTATGTTTCAATTTCCATTTCGTCGAGATTGTATCGATCGGTGTATTTTTTTTTTTAAGTGTATTTTAAACGTAATTCGATTGACGTTTGTTTTGTTTGTATGCGCGTAAACGTTTCGTATGTTTTATGTATGAATTTTAAAAATCGCCTTTTTTTATTCCCCCATTTCAATAAATTGAAAAACAAATCTACTGTTTTTCTGTTACTGTTGTGATTTTTCGAGGCTATATGTATTATATAGCGTTTCGGCGAAATGATAATTCGCATATGCGTCACGTATGTATGTAGTAAGAATACGCAAAAAAATATTAACCAGCGATCGAACGTCATACGCTTATATAAAATGGTTCAATGTTTGTTCACACCATACATTTCGACAACTTTTGACTGAAATTTTTTGCAAAAGTGCTTCCTATGATCCCGCTGGTCTTTAGTTAAGGCCCTCACACACCTTAGCGAAATCGCTGCGTCAAACTGACGCCCTCTAGCGAGCGCCTTAATGATTATTCCCAGTTCATTGTGATTGGAAACTTGCGCAAATTCATTACCAGATATTTTATGTTGGCTGTAACAACACTTTTAAAATACAATGCGTCAATAAATTCAAATACCAACGTCCCTGGTTAATAACGGTCATTAGCGAAGAATGTCAAGATACGTTATCCAATCGGAGCTTTGTCCCCGCCCACGAAGAGTCGCGGGATTGGTTCACTTTTTTTTGTTTTTCATCTTTAGTTTATCAGGTTTCGAACAATAGAACATTTTTAACAAAATTTAATATAATGATATAATAAATTAGCGGCAGAGCGTTGAACTTGTCAACGAAGGTTAACGGTTCAAATTGGTCAAAAGGTCGTATGATTTTCTCGGCGATTTTAGACCATTGCTATCGCTCTTGGTGAGATTTTGAATTTGTCAAGGTCAAAGTTAGATATGGCCAGTTGTTTTTCCCTCCAGAGGGTAACGGGAAACTACTGTAGAATGTATATTTTTTTCATCTTTCTTTCTTTCATGAAATGGTGAAAAAGACATCGTTTGATATTTAAGTTGGGGCATTGTTCTTGGGGGCGATTCAGTGTTGATGCGAGCCCCATTATAAGAATCGCTGGGGCGTGACCTGGTGCCCTTGGTGTGGTGACCAAGGCTGCAAGGGAAAGGGCTCCTACCTCAACTGGACGTGGGAAAGAGCAGATTGACCGAAGCGTGAAATAAATTCCACTTGGATGTCTTTCTTCCACAAAAGAAGAAGAGTTCATAGCACGAGCGCGCCTATAAGGCGGTCCTTTGTCTCGCGTTTAAATTTCGCTTTTCAAAACGTTTGATTTCGTATGTATGTATGTATTTCGTAGTGGCGAAGAAGGTTAACAGAACGCAGTGCCTTTACGTTTTTAGCATACAGAGTGTGCAATTTAAGCGATCCCCGTCGAGATATTATTTCGAAACCAGTCTACATATGTACTACTGCAGTCGTCAGCCTTCTTTATCTCTCGACTCGTTCGTGACTGACGAGATTTACCTACGTTTTTGAAATGCACCGTTTTGTATGAATGCAGTCGTTTAGGTCGACCTTCATATGACACGTTAATAAACAATACGGTTGAAATTGCCAACGGTATCAATTTGTAGAAATTGTTGTTCAATTTCACTTTAATTTCCTTCGAAGTTAAATTTTCAATTGTATTGTTGCAGGATCTGACATCTTCGATGAGAGGAAGAACAGTGGCAGTGGTGGTTCGTCTCCTACCCGCGGCCACAAAAGCAAACCGGAGCTGCCGCCCGGTAGGAGATTCATCTCCTCCATTTTGGGTGGAGACATCCCTTACGGATCCAGAGGACACGTGTTAACGCGCGCTGAACGAAAAGAGTACCTGCCGCTAGCTTTGCCCAAAGAGAAGACTTCCGAAGAGAAGTCTCTAATAGCCGAGGAGAAACCGGCGCTGCCCGTGGTAGAGCCCCTGGTGCTACCTCGTCCACCAGTCAGACGCATTCCTCCCCTGGTGGCTCCAACGCCGCCACGATGCCACCAAGTCTCCGTCATCCAGAGGACACCCCTGCCGCAAGACAAGCGGAAAGAAATAGCCGATGTGAAGCTGCCCGTGTCCATGCTGATGACGGAGCCGGAGCAGGAGCAACCGATCGACTATCACATTCCGAAGAGACGGGGCGATTGCGAGGACGAAGAGGAGGAGAAGAAGATTCGGGAGCAGAGGCGATCGAGCAGTTCCAAGATCGCAAACAGTATAATCGCCAGACCCGTCATAGGCGGGAGGAGTATCGTACCACCTGGGAAGTTGCCCGTGTTGATGGTAGCCGCTGCTGGGCATGGACGATCAGCAGGCAGCGGTCAAGCTGGAGGAGGTCAGAGTGGCGGTGGATCAACGGGAGGACCCGGCGGTGGTTCAGGTACTTCCGGAGGTGGAGCTGGAAGTGGACCTTTGGGTGGTGGAGCTGGTGGAGGTGGCATGGGGGGTAGAGATGGTAGATCCAACTACGGACCCAACAGTCCACCTACGGGCAGCCTACCACCGTTTTACGAAAGTTTGAAAGGGGGTCAAAACGGAATCAACGCTTATAATGCTAATGGTAATTTCCTGTCGCCGAACAACTTCAGCCTTAACAGCGCTTTGAACATCGACTGTGACGGCGGACAAGACTTGGTCAATTCCGGCTTTGGCGACAACCAAACAGACAAGCAGTATTCACTGCTTCAAAACGCCTCGTACGGCATAGTGATGAAAGACGAGATAGACCTCGACTGCGAAAGTAAGTTTGACCCATCACTAGGTTCAAACTTGAGCTCGTACGGTGGGTACGACGTGAACGACTCCATGATGATGGACATGGCGGGCAACGTGATGGACCCCCTTCAATTTACAGCCACACTGACATTCTCAAGTCCTGCAGAGCACGCTTTATTAGACAGCCTCTCAGACGCTGCCGACCTTTCAAACTTCCTCCAGAGACTCCCCGGAGACTCATCACAACAGGATATCATATCGGATGATCTTCAGGACACACCCTCGTTAACGCCAGACTCGGTAGTGAACGCACCTTCAGAGAACGCCATCGACGCGTTCTCCGATCAAGTGATGATGAATAGACAATACTATCCCAAAAATTATTTACACCAATTTCCCAATCACGAAACGTCCTCTAATTATCCACTGTCGAGGGATCGTTCCGATCTGCTCACCCAACTCAACACGCAACAACTGCTGCAGCAGAATGGAAACGACGGTCAACTACAACAGCTCCAAATTCAAGTTCAGATGCAGCAACACCAGTCGCTGTCACCGGGTCTTTCATTCTCCGGAAGCGGTCTGGATTTGGACTCACCGACGACGATGTCCCTGCCATCTCCTGGAGCAGCCAGCTCTTTGGATGGAGGATCACACCACGAAGCGGCGTGTCTCAGTCCAGCCAGTGTAAGTGTCCGAAGGGATTCCACAGTCGGCGAGGGCAAGTTGCAAGTCTTGCAACACAGGGTAAGCATCACGTTGATTCACTGGCGAGTTTCATACCGATCGACTTTTGATCGGTATTTGATTTCTAACTTTTTCAAACATTCGATAATTCATTAAGAATACGCCATGCCAAAAAATCAATTTGTTTGCTTTAACTGAATTGCCTTCTATGTATGTACTATGTATAAAATGTCTATAATAATAAATGCAGTGTGGCCAACACACAAACTATTCCTATCTTCATAAATAACATAAAGTAACTGAACATCGACAACTGTCAAGGAACAAACAGCAATAGTTGTATTGCTTTTGCATGCACCTACTAAATAATGATGAAACTTATAATCATCTCTGTATCTAAAGATACTTTAAATTTCCATGTGCTACAATCTGTCGCAAAACAACAATCAAAAAGACTAAGGATAACTTTATATTGTATTTCATTCTTGTAACTTTTGAAGATCTAAACAGTTGGAATCTTTCCATTATGAGAATTTTCTCAGTCAGTCTCAGTCAGTATTTATATATCGGCTGCATTGTTTCTGTAAACAAATAAATAAAATACGTTAAATTATCAGTTCAATTTATAGTGTAGAACACAAATGGAAATAATTTTTACCATTTTTACAGTTGGGACTGCCCTCTGAAGTGCAATTGGAGTTCGTCAACGGCGGCCATGGCATCAAAAACCCGCTGGCTACCGACTTGAACGGCCGCACCCGAGAAGACGACACACCGAAATCGGTGGTCTCCACGTCGGATGAGGATCCCAACAATCCCAACAAATTCGTATGCCGGATCTGCTCGAAGAACTTCACCCTCCAAAGACTGCTCAACCGACACATGAAGTGCCACTCAGACGTGAAACGGTAC
Source organism: Parapsyche elsis (assembly GCA_022651745.1). NCBI lineage: Eukaryota > Metazoa > Arthropoda > Insecta > Trichoptera > Hydropsychidae > Parapsyche > Parapsyche elsis. The sequence goes on from JAGVSN010000017.1 coordinate 977,079, forward strand.
CTGTGCACGTTCTGCGGCAAAGGTTTCAATGACACCTTCGACCTGAAGCGACACACGAGGACGCACACCGGCGTCCGACCTTACAAATGCAACCTGTGCGAAAAATCTTTCACACAACGCTGCTCGCTGGAGTCGCACTGTCTGAAAGTGCACGGCGTTCAACATCAGTACGCCTACAAAGAAAGACGGACTAAGGTATACACACACACACACTTACAATATAATATAACCCTATCTATGAAAAGTATTGAGATTTATAGTACCCGCACGATAGCTCGGTGCTTGCCGTTCAAATAAACATTTCAGGAATAGTCTTACGGATGCTTTATTAATGATCCTATAGTCAATTTAAAAAAAAAATACAGTATGGAACTATACATTTCTTCCAACTGTATGTTTATTACACGGTAGCAACAAAAATTTAAATTTTGTAGCAGACTTTATTGATAGTAGATTAATTACTATAAATCGGCTGGCTGGGTAGTCACGGAACGCTCGCATACGCTCACAGCACGTACACATACTCACAGAATGGGTAGCGCAAAGCACTCGCATACTACATTTTTAATACATTTTGAACTACTAAATACACAAATGATAACCACCCAATGACACTGTCAACGAACAGTTAGTACATACATATGTATGTACATATTTCATGGAATTATTTTTTCGATGTTGACACTTCTTGTCTCTGTTTAGTTTGAAATTGATAGTACATACAGATTAATAGTACACATATTTCAATTGGCACCTAAAGTATTTTTTTAAATAATGAAATATTATGTCTTGTAGTTTCGGCTTAATTTTCAAATAATCATTCTTCATACAACTGAGACGTTCGCCGACAGGGGCGCCACAGAATACTGTGCAGTTTTGAACCTTAAAATAGCTGTAATATAGGCTCAAACTCCCGTGCAATGTTCGTGACTACTATACACGTCATCCGCGCTGGTGGCATGTCGAGCACGACGTCTATAGTAGTCATCCGCGGGGGAAAGGTTAATTAAGGTGAATTGTCTCAGAGATTAAAGTATCATAGAGAGCGAGCTATCGCAAGGGTACTGCCATCGATATACAGCGTACTATTACATTGCTAGGATTATTCTAAATTAGTATTTTGTTATATGGAATATGTTTTTAAGTAATTGTTTGTGGTTTCAGATGTACGTTTGCGAAGAGTGCGGACACACAACGAGCGAACCAGAAGTCCACTACATTCATCTGAAAGATAAACATCCGTATTCGCCCGCACTTTTGAAGTTCTACGACAAACGGCACTTCAAATTCACCAACTCAACGTTTGCCAATAATCTATTGGGATCATTCCCGATGCCCGTACACAACTGAACGGCGCAGGAGGAGGAGGAGGAGGAGGACGGCTCCGAAGATGTCCGACCTAGCCGGTTTGGCATCGTGGGGTAGTCGCGCAGACATGTCATGATGATACCGTCCAGTAACAGAACTGCCTTTGCATTTATATCAAAATAATTAAATAAAAACACTTATGATAGCTAATATTACATTTTATATAATTTAAAGCAATCACATTCAATATTGTTTATCAAAAACATTAGACTGATATTTGAGTAATTTGATATTACAATTTATATAGCGAAACGTTTACTTTTATAATTCGGAATCGTGCAACGGGTTAATTTAACTTCTACGACAATGCACTGTGAACTGTAACCGACCGGTTCAATTGAAATTTTACAAGTTTTTATAAATATAATGATTAATTAGCGTGATAGAAATCTCCAATAACGTTGCAATTAACGGCGGAGAAGCTTGCCGAAGTATCCGACGATCCTTCAGTAGGTTTCTCCGTACGAAAAGGTTCGCCAAATCATTGGCATGACTGCAAAAGCAAACAAAAAATCAAAGTATCGGGTTATTTGTGCAATCTGGTGTCGGTCATTGGGGTTTTTTTTAATAAGAATAATTTTAACAGATAGTTACTATAGACTTTTTTTTTCATTACGATAGTGAAAAGATGTTATATTATTATTATGATTATAATAATTAAGTTATTTTGTGTCTACAATGCGATTTATTAATTGTTAATTCTTTTCCGGCATATTTGGCAACTGGAACTATTGTTACTTGTATATTATTATATAGCTTATTTATTGTTATTCATTAAATTTTATTCTTTATAAGTTTTATTGTGAAAAATATGGACTGATTCCCAAAGGGTTAGTAATCAGTTTTTTTTTATTTTATTATTTTTCTTTTAATTGAATAACTTCTACTTTGAATCGTATGAATGTGTGATATTTCTTTCTCTAAATTTTGCACCGGTTCGTTCGCTCGAATAGGTCTATCTATGAATCTTCAGGATATGCTTTAAATATTTACAGTTGCCGTTTCAAGTGATAATTTTGTAATGCTGGTAAAGAATTGCTATTTCAATGGAAAGAATGAAAACGTAAATTTTGTCCTTTCTATTGTGAATATATTATTTTTTTTGTTATAAGATAAGTAAAAAAATGTTTATTTAAATTTAAAAAAAAAAATACAACGCCAGAAATTGAGATTTTACATGTGAATGATTTCTTTGATACATACGTTTATATATTTTATACAATCGATGCGATCAATTATGGTTTTATGTTTTATTATTTTTATATTAATTTACGAGCATTCCTACTTATTTTATTTTTAAGCTATTTGTAAAAAATCGATCTGTTTTTTTTTTTTTTTTGTAAACAAAACCAAGATTTATTTGTATTTATTTATTGAAAAAATGTATCTCAATGTCTCGAATGTATTTAAACGCTTTTATACAAATGATGATATTTTCGCTGTGTTTCAAACAATACACGCAATTATTGTAAATATTTATTTAAAATATTTGTAAGTTTACATAGTAGGTATTATAACATTTAAAGCTAAGTACCTTTTAGTTTTAGTCACAACATTTTTAAATGGAATTATTAAAATAACAATAAATGGTTAAAAAATATTATAAATTTATATATATTATATATAAAAAAAAAAATAAAGAACAAATTGAATAGATTTTTTTTGGTTTTTAAGTATAAAAAAAAAGCAGTCGAATGCATACCAAAAAATCTTTGAACAATCTTAACTAAAATATATATATATTTTTTAATAAAATTAAAATAAAAAAAATCGCAAAATCAATCGTTCAGTATTAAAAAAAAAAAATCAATTTGTATGCCAGTCAAATAATAATTAATCGAACAAATCACATCGTCATATAACCATCATCATCATCATCATTGTGTGTATGTGGAGATATTGAAACGCAGTATTCCTCTAGCATTTTATTTATATACATTTTTTTATATATGGCTAGAATAAGATCTTTTTTTTACTACATGTTGCATATGTGATGTCTATTATGTCGTAACCAATAAATAAATTATGAATTTAAAATATACAACTAGCAGTTTTTTCAATAAATAACCCACATCGAATACGACAAAAACGATCATAAGGCACAGTGAAAGGCAATAAAAAAAATTTATTTAAAAAATTATTTGTTCATGAACATACATACATATAAAAAGTTGAGCACTGTTAAAAATGTGCACAATTTCTTATATCACTAACTTAATCTCATAGATACATAGCACATGGTTTAATAGTATTTTAATAATTCTAACGATACTGGAATAAAAACAACACTTTGAAAGTAAAGCTATTATCAATTCAACAACAAGTGAGAACTAATACTAGTACAATTGGAATTTAAAATTATGTTTTCATACTTGAAAATAATATCTAAATCTCACTTATTGAACAACCTTCATACATGCGCAAAACTACAGGTACATTATAGAACAGTGCTTCTCAAATTAAGAGTCTGCAAATCCTTACCAATTTCAAGTCTATCAAGTGACTTAAACACGGGTTCCCAAGCTATGACCTTCGCGACCCCATTTGGGGTCGCGAAGGGTTTTCTGTGGGGTCGCTAACCGAAACAGTAAATTAAAAAATTGACTATAATACAATTTTGATTTTTAATCAGTATTTGTATAATATGTTTTGCCTTTTTCAAATGTATCGGGGTCACAGGTCAATTGGCTTTTTTAAAAAAAGGTTGCGAACCTGTGGACTAAGACAACCTTAAAGATACTAACATAAAGAGTTCAAATCCAGACATTGAAATATAAAGTGTGTTCTGAAAAAAAAAAAAAATGATTCGCAAAAACCCTTTTAAAAAAAAACACTAATACAACAAAATTTAATACACATTTAAATCAACACTCCTTTTCTGTTGGTATTTTTAGCATACGAAACAGACGTGACTCCAGAAGCGTTGTTCAAATTCGTCACGCTTGTATTAGATATTTTACCGAGTAGTTGATTCGATTGTGAGCTGCTACCGCTCTTATCATCTTGCAATATCACACCTTCCTTCGTCAACTTGGCAACCTGGACAAAATTTAAATATTCAAAACTGTGCATAAAATAACAATATAATTCAAGCGACAAATGAATCTAACCGCATTATCGATCTCCTTAAACTGCCAAGTCCAATGAACGAGGTATAAGAACGGTCTGTGATCGAAGCGATTATCGTCAGGACTGTAACTCTCGGCGTGATACGACGGAGTCAACACAGTCATCTTATGCCTGTTGATAGCGTAGCATCGGAAGAAATGCTTCACCTTTTCACCCACCTAAAACAAATCACGTTATTATTAAATGACAGTTTTGCCCGGTGACGATCAACGGGTGTTTAATATTGACGTGAGTGGGCTAATAATAGCGGCAACTATGGATTATTTTTCAGAATGTGGCGCAATTGATATAAAGCGTTGTCTCTTCACTATTTGTCAAACATTTGAATGTCTTGTCACGGTGAAGTAACTAGGGAAAGATATTCTCCAACGGTGAAACCATTGCCTTTGTAGAGCGAAGGAAGGCAGGTACAATGATTTGGAAGGTAGGTAGAAGAAATATTTTGGGTGTATTTAACCATCTCACAACTATGTTAGGTAAGCTGGTAAATTCTAACAGAGACAGCCGATCCGGTTTGAGTATTAGTTTAATGTTTGATTTTAATTTATTGAGGTTTGTTCGGTTTCAACAAAATGTATGATTTATTTTTATGATTATGATTCTTTTTACTCTATTAATTCTATTATATTTTTAAATTTAAATTTACATATACATAATTAGAAGACTGAAACTAGGATGGAGTGCTTTCGGAAGAATGAACATTGTTTTTAAATCCAACATTTCGCTATGCTTAAAAAAGAAGACATACGACCAATGCATACTGCCAGATATGACGTATGGATGTGAAACTTGGACGCTAAATTCGAGAATGCTACGTAAGATCCAGTGCACACAGAGAAGAATGGAAAGATGTATGCTCGGTATAACGAGAAGAGATCGTAAGAGGAATACATGGGTAAGAAGCATGACCAAGGTGGCAGATATTGCGGAATGTGTGACATAGCGAGAAGAATGGATGGCAGATGGACGCGAGAAATACTGCAATGGTATCCGTGAGGATGTGAAAGAAAGTAAGGTAGACCGAGTGGACGATGGGCTGATGAATTGAGAAGAATGTGTGGAATTAACTGGATGCAGATTGCTAAAGACAGATGGGAATGGAAGAGGATTGGAGAGGACTTCATCCAGCAGTGGATGGTGAACGGCTGAAAATGATGATATATAATTGTGGCAATTAAATTAATGGCTCCTAAGATTGATAAAAATTTTCATTAAATCTAAATTCTATTCTTTTTTTAAAAACAAATTTACATTTTTTTTTTCTAATCAGGATCTTGCCAATGACGATATTCAAGGTCTAAAATCATCCATAAAACCTTTCAAAATACGAGGATCGAGCCCCAGACTTTTGCTCAAGAGTCTAACGCATTAACCATCGAGCTATCACTGACTTATAAACTAAGGGTTACGGTGAAAAATTTTCAATGAGAAATGTGTTAAACATTCCCGACAGACGGGCAGACTTTCTGCTATTGTAGATTATAAACACAATACGATCAATATCAATTGTGCATACCTCTTGCGGAGTACATTTGTGACCCCAGGTGTGAATCAGCTTACAGAACATACTGTACGGACCGCAATGAGCCATCTTCCTCAACTTTCCGAAGTGCGATAGCTCGGCATACGTCATACCCATATCTTGTTCGTCCGTTTGCACCAACTGACCCTCCTTCAACGGCTCCAATTCAGCAGTCGGTGGTGCATTCATGATTTCGGCAATCGCAGGCAGGAAAAATCTAAACAAAAATTTGCATCAAAGATCATCGAATTAAACACAAATCGCAGTCACAGGAGTTATGTAATACGACACCTGCTTTTGGCGTAGTCCAAAAACGCTCTGAGATCAGTTTTGGAAATTCCTCCGATCGGATTGATATCAGCGCTGGAGCAGTCATACTTTGTCATGTACCCTCGTAGAGCTTCGTCCACGTTGGCCGAGCCCAAGACGAGTAAACCTCCGGGACGACCGCGAACCCACAGCATAAGTTGAGCGAAAAGATACGACATCACCATTCTGAGACGAGCCTAATAATATAACATTTTACTATAGTAGACTCACGTTAGCTCTACCTAAAATTGAACTATCACACAATGATAGAATCGTTTGAATAGAGGAATTAGAACAGTATGTACATACATTATTGATCGAAGACACTGGCCGTGTAAGCGTACCTGAATATTTTGAAGTGCTAAGCTCTGTCGTGCACATCCACCTGTGTTACGAAACTTCGGAGTTAAACCTGTCACAGATGCGAAGATTCCCAATACGGCACTTACGGCTACATCGATAGCTACCGATAAGTGACAACTACCAATTTGACTCGACAGCTAAAAACCGAACGACAATATTAAAACTAAACCAATACAACATATCAATGCTCAAAAGAATAACTAACCTGCTTAGCCCTTTGCTTAGTTTCTTGACTAGAATTTTCAGTCGCCATATAGCAAGTTACGAGCAGCCGACTACACAACTCCATAGGATCGGTCGGAGTGTAGTCTGACTGACACATGATCTTACGCACGTCGCTCAATACTTGAGTTTCTAAAATACATATTGTAAGCTGTAGAATGTTATTTTTACAATTTACTTGAAAAATAATTGAGTAATATTACCTCCTTTCTGAATAGATTCACAGACTTGAGTGCACATTGAGAACACTATACAAGCGACGCTGGCAGAATCTATGCCTCCGCTCAACGGTAAAAAGAAACCACCTTGGCCTGATCGACGTAAATAGTCCCATAACCAACAAGCGGGACCTGAAATCGAGTAATTAAAAATATTGTATTGATTGTTAGAGACAAATTGTATTATATAAAAATTACTAATTGCTTCATGAAAGGAAATAGAAATATCACGTATGAAAAACTGTATTTTGAGAAAGACGTGAAAAATAAAACTGGTTCAAATTGTTCTCCAGGATCAGCTGCTCAGAAAACGATTCAGGCATCAAAATCCATTGATTCATACTGTATAAATAACTAGGTATCGTAAGCAATGCGAGGATTATAACATCACCCGTTCACCATCCACTGTTGGATGAAGCCCTCTCCAATCCTCTTCCATTCTTGTCTATCGTGAGCAATCTGCACCCACTTGACTCCGCACATTATTCTCAATTCATCAACCCATCGCCCACTCTGTCTACCTTGCTTTCTTTCACATCCTCTCGGATACCATTCCAGTATTTCTCGCGTCCATCTGCCAACCATTCTTCTAGCTGTGTCCAGCTCATTGCCATTTCAACTTTTTCATACGTTCCTCCATGTCTACCACTTTGGTCATGCTTCTTACCCATGTATACCTCTTACGATCTATTCTTGTTATACCATGCATACATTTTCCATGCTTCTCTGTGTGCATTGGATCTCACGTAACATTCTTGAATTCAGCATCCACGTTTCACATCCATACGTCATAACTGGCAGTACGCATTGGTCGTATGCCTAGCGGGATGTTGGATTTTAAAACTAAATCCAACATCCCGCTATGCTATATCTGCCACTTAGGTCATGGTTCTTATCCATGTATTTCTCTTACGATCTCTTCTTGTTATACCATGATCTGGATGTTACTAAATCCAGATTGGCTGTCTACTGTTGCCAATTTATCCAACTTGGTTGTGAGACGATGATTGGCACCACCCAAAAAAACTCCTTCCTAAATCATAGCCCATTCTTTCTAAGGCAATGGTTTCACCACTGGAGAGTATATTTTCCTAGTTACTTCACCATGATTGAAATGTTTGTCAAATAGTGAAGAGGCAACGCTTGAAGTCGATCTCTCATCCATTATTCTCGATGTGTCAAGCGCATTGCCACTTTAACTTTTTCAACCTACAACTTTTCAAATACAATCTCTTCTTGTTATACCAATCATACATCTTTCTACGTTTCCTGATTATAATACATTCACTATAAATATGCAATTCTAACCTAAGGCAATTTCTTCTTCGGGAGTGTGATAAATCCATTTCAACGGTTGACAACTAGGTACGCTTATATCGTTATCGCTCGAGAGTGAAAAATCGACAAATATCCGTGGAAAAGCCGGACTGGCAGCAGCCAAATGGCATCTCGATCTAACACTAGCGCGATACGATCGAATATCTTCAAGATCTATGGTCGAAACGAGGACTTCCTAAAATTAGAAACACTTTTTAAACTCAAGACCGAAACTAAATATGCATTACAAATAGCACTCGTTGATTTACCACATCGATCAGAGAATACTGTTGAGTTCTGCCGACTATGTCTCCGTTAAGTCCGATACACGAACATCCGTTAAAGTAGACACGTTGACCGTCACATCCCCTCAAGTTGCTGAAAAGGTAAGCTCCGCCGTTTTTAAAAGTCGTACTCTTCACCAAGTCGACGGTGATGAAGGCTTTGCGCAATTCCATGTAACTGCCTGAACCGTTCGAGATTATTTCGGCTCCGCCCAAACACATCGGTATGTGACGACTGAAATGCCAAATTTTATACATGTTCAAATACTGCAAATTATACATGTGTACATTCATCGAGAAGAGACTATTATTACCTGCTAGGATTCCATAGTTCTTCGCAAATTTCATAACCGAGACAAGTATCTCTGGTGGCGATTAAAGCTTCACCGAACGGCACCGTAGTTTGACCAGTGACTTTCGATATCATTCGAGGTAAATAATAGTCTTCAATTTCACGCTCCTAAAGAACAATATAACACGGTATAATAGACTGATTGGGGACGCCATTTTGAATATCATAACCTAGAATTTTAGACGATATCTAAAATGGCGTCTTTGCGTATTTTGATCCCTGTTTGGATACGGCACATGTTAAATCAAACCTTTTTCCAAGGAGAAAACCATCTAGTCTCACGGTAGTTTCCGTCTTCGCACAGCAACATTTTTGGTCTGATAAGCAAAATTTTCTTATCCAAAAACGCCACACGGCAATTGTACGAAACATTCTTGTGCTGAACGGGCATGCCCAAGTCGATGAGCATATTCTGACAAGCTGGAGAATTCATCACCTCCAATAAGACTTGCCAACTGTGCAGAAACGTATCCGGCTCATGGAAATGATCTTCACAACTGTAACCGCTGAAAAATGACCAAAATATTATAACAAACATTAAAAAATTATAACGAAAAGAATCATCGGTTCAAAAAATCATACCAGACTTCAAGCTCGGGACCGGTCCTGTAAGTGGCACCGAGTTCCGCAGCCTCTTTGATCGATTGAATTATACGATTTTTGTTACCCTCAAAATCCATGGCCCACTGGTTGAGGGTGCACACGGCGACGGTGACTTTTCTGCCCATTTTGATTCTTTTGTTAGACCGCTGGTCATAAATTTGAGACGTCACTGAAACAATACAAGGAAAATGTCAAAATCGACAGCAATTATTTCAATGTAATACATTCAACTTGAATTACTGTAAAATTCAAAGCGCAAACGAAAAGCTATAATGCGAAAGTTCTACGTATAATACGCAGAGCTGATAAAATAAATACTGTTTGTAACCATGAAAACGGATACTATGAGTATTAATATTACTAGTCACCGCCCGTTGACAGTGTCAACGGGTGATTATATATTTTCAGCCGTTCACCATCCACTGCTGGATGAAGGCCTCACCAATCCACTTCTATTCCTGTCTGTTTTGACTCGGTCAATGAATTGCGCATTTGCGAATTTAGCCCCCGCCCTCACATCTCCATCCCATAATTGCCTATTATGCAATTAAATTTAATTGACCCAATTGCATGCGTTTAAGATCGCCTCGTACATCTATTATTGTGTATGGTTCGGATAATTAATGTGAATTTCAATTAGATCAAGTTATACTGCCAAGTGATAGATAGCTCAGTAATTAAAGCGTCAGTTTATTGAGCTATTCTATCTTCCGTTTCTCGAAAAGTTTCATCATCATCATCATTTTCAGCCGTTCACCATCCATGGATGAAGGACCTCTCCAATCCTTTCGCATTCCTATCTGTCCTGAACAATTTGCATCCACTCAACTCCACACATTCTTCTAAATTCACCAGCCCATCGTCCACTTGATCCACCTTGCTTTCTTTCACATCCTCTCAGATACCATTCCAGTATTTCTGGCGTCCATCTGCCATCCACTCTTCTCGCTATGTGTCCACTTCAACTTTTTCACATATATCTGTTTTTCTTACCCATGTATTCCTCCTACAAACTGTTCTTGTACATACATATGTATGTACATATATCTTTCCACGCTGCTCTGTGTGACTGAATCTTAAGTAAAATTCTTGAATTCAGCTAGAATAATGTATGACTTAATAAAAGTGCTGCATTGATGTTTGTTTACACACGACTCGCAAACAGTGCTATCAATTTACTGGTCAAAGTCGCTGACCGTGTAATCGTGCCTTAATTCAATACATACTAACATTATAAAATAAAATATTTTAACTAATAAAGCTGGGTATACACGTCCAGTGCCTTCGACCAGTGATTTGGTTGTGGTGTTGTGACGGTTGAAAATGACGATGATGATGACTATATTCTAACCGATGAAAGGATACTTATTACAAACTAGTGTAAGCCCGTTGAATATCAACGGAGCGTTCTCATCACCCATACTGAAAAATAATATTAAATTAAATAGTTGTTCCATAGATGGTGCGTTATAACACAACACGTAACAATTTAGCAAAGTCGCGAACCACTAAAATATTTTATAGTCAAATTTTAGCAGGTCCGTTATTACCTACATATGTAGTTTGGTTGAATGCGAACTGGTGATACCGCGTTCAAATCCCACTCGCGCGACGTTCTGGTTTTTTAATTATTTACGTCGGCGAGCGTTATCAGCAGACAGACGGATTTCGGCTATTATATGTACAATTACAATGTTATATTCTGTTATCTATGTATACCGACTCCTTTATGATATATGTACATAGATAGGTGCATGTTTTTTGGTTTTGGTTTAATTGGCGTATGCAGTATCGCAGTGCAATTAACACCGTATCGCATCGTCCGCATTCCTCGAAGGGAATAAATGTGCAATAAAGCAACAAAAAATAATCAATATTTAAGGGGTGGGTGCCGTGCCAGGCAGTGGCAACGAACTGTTTTGCTACTCCTAGAACACGCTCTGGAACCACCCAGTACTCTTACAGGAACACCGCATACCGAACTCCACATGCAGGACTATGTTAACTAATAAAAAATTCTCCATATACTGACGATGAGCTTGCAGGGGTAAAAATTGGGTCAAATTATCGAGAATTAGCTCGCTGAATATGTAAATGTATTTTTGTGCGATAGAAAGACGATAGTAAAATAAGGTAGATGAAGAAAACGTGAAAAGTTTAAAATTGTCGTAGGTATCTAAGTTTTACCATCAAAGAAACTTATACTAATGAACTTCTGATGTTGATTCTATTTAATTTTTCTTACTGTTGACAATCAACGCATATTTATTTATTACGGATTACGGCCCTCACTAACCCGAGCGAATAATTTGACGCTTGGCGTCTGCGACTGACGCCCTCTATCGTTGTTGATTCGCACCAATGCGAATTATATCGTTGCGAATGGGACGACAAAAGAGGCGTCAGTCGCAGACGACAAGCGTCAAATTATTCGCTAGGGTTAGTGAGGGCCTTTATGGAGATTACAGAGATGTGTACATTCTTTAAATTTTTCGCACTTATCTATGTACATACATATGTATATCTGCCACATTTGTCATGCCTCCTATCTCTTCTCGTTATACCGAGCATACATCTTTCCATGCTTCTCTGTGTGTGCACTGGATCTTGCGTAACATTCTTGAATTTAGCATCCACACCCATACGTCATAACTGGCAGTACACATTAGTCGTATGCCTTCTTTTTTAAACATAGTGGAATTTTGGATTTAAAAACACTCTTCATTCTTCCAAAAGCACTCCATCCTAGTTTTATTTCATCTTCTTTACAACCAGTCATATTCACTAATTGTCCTAGAAATAACTATCAACTATCTCTACAATATGCTTATCTACAGTGACTATGTACGTTTTGCAACACATATGTATTTCTCCAGATTTCAATACATTACTTTTTAAATACACAATTCCAAACATTTGTATACACATATGTATGTACATACATATATGTAGATATGTACATGTACACAATGCATGGAATTATGTACATAAGTTTTCAAATACTCTTCTGATGATTTTAATTAGCAATATAGCATCTTACAATTTTAAACAATACGCTTCCGTGCCCAAACCAATTACGAAACCAATCGAAAGTTTCGCGACATCAACAACGTAACTTCGCAAACAACGGTGGTAGTTTCGAATGGATTTTTTCCCCTAATGACTTTTCCGAATATCTTTTGTGTGTTTATTTAAATAATCTGACCCTGTATTTGCAAATCGCGTGTCATAGACACGGATGCAATTTAACCAGCCGTTGCACCAGATATCAATTGAAATAAGAAGTCGACTGTTCAATACGACCCTGACACACGACTGTGGTATCGTATATTTAAAAAAAAAAACATCGAAAATATTGAAAAATATACAATAAGTAAACGGGAGAAGTTGGCGGCCTACATTTTGATTCGAATACGTTTACTTAAATCGAAATTTATGAGTATATTATTACTATATGGCGCGGCGTAGCGAGCAGATTCAGCAAAAAAATTGAAATATATTACAGGCAAAGTGTGCAATGTATAAAAAGTTCTAGTTCAAAATGTACAACGCCTCATATATTTAAATAGAAGTAGCATGCGTGAAAAACTTATTTTTCATACTTTGCTTAAAGCGCGTAGGCATTATATACATACATAGAAATGGGTAGGAATTTTATACGATGCGAGGATTTCTAACTTTGCCTATAACATATACATATGTACATCATTTTCAGCCGTTCACCATCTACTGCTGGATGAAGACCTCTTCAATCCTCTTCCATTTCAGTCTGTCTTGGGAAATCTGCATCCAGTTGACTGCACACATTCTTCTCAATTCATCAGCCCATCGTCCAATCGGTCTACCTTGCTTTCTTTCACATCCTCTTGGATACCATTCTAGTATTTCTCGCGTTAATCTGTCATCCATTCTTCACGCTGTGTCCAATTCAACTTTTTCACACGTTCTGCTATATCTGCCATCTTGGTCATGCTTTTTACCCATGTATTCCTTTTACGATGTCTTCTAGTTATATCGAGCATACATCTTTCCATGCTTCTCTGTGGGCACTGGATCTTACGTAACATTCTTGAATTTAGCATCCAAGTTACACATCCATACGTCATTATTGGCAGTACGCATTGGACTTATTTTTTAAGCATAACGGAATGTTGGATTTAAAAACTAATATATAAAATGCAAAATTTTAATGAATTGCAATGAATTCATAGACACATCGCAACGCATTTCAATCGGCGAAGCTTTCGATCGAATTTCACAAAAATGTTAACAGTCATTTTCCGCAGTGTAACGTCACGATGTGTTTCATTGTATTTCGAATACAAATCGAACATGTCTGATATTCATTGTGTCTATTTCCTCAAAATTAAAAAAAAAAAAAAAAAAAAAACACGGAATAAAAAAATAGACACATTATACTTTATAGCGTATAATACTATACACAAAGTCGGTTTTGAGATCGAAAATAATTATAACTGTCATAGCGAAATCCATCACTGTAAAATAATTAAGAATGAAATGCGAAAACAATATAGTAAAGAAAAGTTGGAATGACAGGAAGAAACTACATACATATGTAGCTACATCATAGATATAGAATTATAATACTATTCTATATATATGAGCTACATATATGGTTTGGTTCGAAAAAATGACGACTTTTTTGTGTTTTCCGCTGAAACACAAGCCGGAGCGGATTATTATTCGCGAGCGGATAAATACGCTTGGTGGTATGTGGTGGGGGTTGTGAAACAATGTGATACAATTGTATTTATCCGCTCGCGAATAATGATCCGCTCCGGTTTGTGAAGCCCATTACGTTTATTTTACTAGTCGCTGCCCGTTGACAGTGTCATCGGGTGGTTATCATTTATGTATACACGTATAGTGTATTTAAAAAGTATATGCACGTGCCATGAGTGTATGCGAACGTTCCGCGGCTACCCAGTCAGGCAGCCAGAGACGCGCACCCTTGCCCTACTGTACATATATAGTAATACGTACATATCTGAGCCCAACAAAAACAAGGACATAATCCGAATGCAACTAGTTCGTTCGAGCCAATCAGCATATTTCATTACCAGATTCGTGTTCAGTAGGCATGAATCTATAAGGAGATTTATATGCCATTGGAGCGGAACAATATTATTATCTATTAAAATGTAAAAGAACCGATTTTCCTCAAAGGAAAGTTATATCATAATGATTTAACCATATAACTTTTACATTATCCATATCGGATAAAATATTGTTTTTTTAACGACAGAGTATACAGTTTGAGTTTAAGTATCTGTTTCTTCAAACTGGGTGTGTAAAAAGGGGACAAACATTCGAGTAACACCAAATGCACTAATGGCGTGTAGCGTTTCATTTCTCTTTTTTTTGACAGGGATACAATAATTGGCAACTAATTAATCGGTCAGTATTTAAATCAATACACGGTCAGTAAAAAATATACTATTGTGTCCCTTTTTAACACACGCCGTTATAATGGACACCTTACACGGTCAATATTATTGACACGGATGTTTGGAAATTCGAATCAGCTTCAGTTCAATCCATCAATATTTCCACCTTACACGGTCAATATTATTGTCAATAATATTGGCCGTGTAATGTGCCCATAAGAAATGTGCTCGAACAAAAAACTGTCTTGTTAAAAAAAAAAACAAAGTATTGATTGAACATTTCATTACAAAACAATGGCCATTATACAACCAAAACAACAAACGTAGGTACACGGTAAAAGTATTTCATGTTATAAATTGTAGACATAAATTGTATGAAGTATGTAGAGGAAAAATGGAAAACCCATTTTCAATTAAGATAAACGAGCAAATAGCAGGTAGCTAAGCAACGTGTAGTCATCAAGTTGAAAGTTCACTTAAAAGTGCGATGAACCCTCACGTGAAGAACGGTTTCAGACATTTTAATCTATTTTATTTTTATTTTTCAGCACGTCATACAGTACTAAAGATTCATATCTAAAAATTGAACAAACCAACGTATTTCGCATTCGCATTTGAAAGTATTGAAAAGTGTACGACAGAACGCGTCCACGCAAATGCACAGAACAAATTTGTATTGGCAAATTAGACAGTTTTATCAAATTTACGAGAAGGGCGTGTTCAATGTTCACGGTTATTTATAAATTCCGCGAAATTCATTTCACGATTGGTGGCATTTCGCGAAAATCCTCCGATGCACGTGAAAACTCTACACGGTACGATCGAGAACGATGTTCGTGGAATTTTTCGAGTGTATGGAAAATATTCGTATGAAAATTATGAAATAAAATTAATTTTACGTGTTTATACGTGTTAGATTTATTTAATCGGAAATGAAAGTTTTTACGTCGGCTATAAAAAGAGCATAATCGAAACTTATTTCAGATATATGTAGGAAAATGGGTGTATCGTAAAACTCTCGTTCTCCGAACGGAATTTGCATGAAAACGACAACGCCGATGATGTATGGGCGAATACGAAACCGGAAACAACAGGGTGTTCACAATTGTATGACAAAAAAAAAAAAAAAAACAATTTGATTCTACGCGTCGATTTTGTGCAATGCGATCGTAATAATTAGTTTGCTGTTATTATGCTGGGACAAAGTGGCGAATTGAAAATTTTCAAGGTCAATTTTTACAGTACAACATTTCTTTAGAGCTATTCTTCCGTAATCCTATAAAGTCGTAGGCCCTCACAAACCCGAGCGGATTCGCTGCGTCAAACTGACGCCCCTATCGTCGTCCCATTAGCACCGATATACATAATTCGCATTGGTGCGAATCAATGACGATAGAGGACGTCAGCTTGACGCAGCGAATCCGCTCAGGTTTGGGAGAGCCTTAAGCAGAACTTCTATCACATTTCTTTTATCTAACGAGTAGAAGGTTGAATTTTCTGTCGCTTCGTTCCAAAAGGATCAATGTAAAAATATCAACGTGTCTAGTTGCTGTGAATTGTGACGTGGGGTGGGGTGTTGCATGTGTGTATCTATGCAGTGAAAAAACATTTGGTTTGGTCAGAAGACGTGTGTGGCGTGGCGTGTGGTAAGTGTGTGTGAGCCCTTTACATTTCCTGTACGTATACAAACACCTTTTTGTAACATTGATAAAAATACATTAAATTTAAATAGTTTTGGCAACGAGCCACTATCTGACAAAGCTGGTTCGAGTCGACAACGCGATTTTATACACTGTACACCAATTCAATCAACGGTACATACATACATTATATGTACAATCATTTCACGCACTGTGAAATGGGTTAAAGGCTATAGTGTTATTATACAAGCCAACGTGTACGAGTAGGGTTTGGGGTTACAATCCACCGTCATACGACGGGCAAACCGGCTAGTAATAAATAAGCTACACCACTAAACTCTTCTATGTATGTACATATATATGTACAAATAGTATGTTCTGTAAAACGATTCGTCAAATGAGAATTTTCATTATATTAGAACTAGCAAACGAACGGATACAGCAATTTGACAGTCCGCGAAGCGTGTTAGGCCATAATGCGCAGCGTTCAAGTGCTACGCGCCAATCTCACACCGACAGCTGGCGCCGCTCGCTCACTTTCGCTCGCTGTGACCGACGTAGCGTTTCACAGTGAGTGTACAGATCTTTCGCTTTTATACATACACTAGCTGACCCGGCATGCGTTGCAATGCCCGTTCCCGTTCCCGTTTTTCCCAGATTTTTTTTCACAGGAACCATCCCCGGCATGATCACAATAAGTCCTGAAAGTTTCATCGCGATCGGTTGAGTGGTTTAGGAGCCTATAAGAGACAGACAGACAGACAGACAGACAGACAGACAGACATTGATATATATATATAGATATAACGGTATAGTTACCTATTACAAGTTTCGTCCAATACCTTTCGCTCACATAAACTTGTCCCTATTTAGAAATAAGCATAATACGTAATCTATCAACTTTCAACATACCCAAAACGATACTATAAAAAGACGTGGATAAAAGTATATTGATAGGAATTTGTATACATTTTCCGATGAACCCTTCGGAAAATGTTTTCCCCGGGAAAATGTGGGTCACATTGAATTCCGTTGAACGTCGAGCATATTTTATTTTTGTAGGTATATGTAGGTTCGGTGCACGGAAACGTATCCGAACAGGTCAATGCATACATAATATGTATGTCATATTGATTTCAATACTGATCTATATATGTATCCGCTCGGTTAAATTGATTAATCATCATCATCATCATTTTCAACCGTTCACCATCCACTGCTGGATGAAGGCCTCTCCAATCCTATTCCATTACTGTCTGTCTAGAGCAATCTGCATCCACACATTCTTCTCAATTCATCAGCCCATCTTCCACTCGGTCTACCTTGCTTCCTTTCACATTCTCTCGGATACCATTCCAGTATTTCCCGTGTCCAACTGCATTCTTCTCGCTATGTATCCACTTCAACTTTTTCGCACGTTCCGCTATATCTGCTTCTTACCCATGTATTCCTCTTACGATGTCTTCTCGTTATACCGAGCATACATCTTTCCACGCTCCTCTGTGTGCACTGGATCTTGTGTAACATTCTTGAATTTAGCATCCACGTTTCACATCCATACGTCATAACAGTTTCATTCTTCGTTTTATTTCTTCTTCTTTACATATGTACATCCGGTATAAAAACTATCATAAATGAATTAATAGCGTGTTGTAAAATAAAATAAATAAAACTAGGTTTTCAAACGCACAAGTGTACATACATACAATCGCGTCGAGTGTTTTTCTATGTACTTTTGAACTAGTTTAAAATGTTAAAAACAATAAAACTTTTCGGCGATCGCGTGCCTTTTTGCAATTCAAACAAAAGTATTAAAGTATAACGAGATTCGTGTAATACAAGCCGTACTATACGACGGTGGCTTGTTGAATTTATTCGAACATTTGTCAGTGCCGGGCGTTTCCCGAGCTAATTTCTCAGTATGAAATGTGATCTTATTAGCGACCGTAACAAAAGGAAATTATGCATGCGTATAAAATTTCATCACCCTATGAGCGTCAGTGGATCGGAAACGTGCACGCAAGTTTTAAATGGACTGTTTGTCTGCTGAATTATAAGGTTTTCTATAATTGCGAGGGTGAAATGATGAATTGAATACGTCTGGAAGAAGTTCGTTGGAAACTTTCTAAATGCACACTTTGTGGTTTGTTTTAATAGAACAAGAATTGTCGCCTGTGTGTTTTGTCTTTCAAACGTACATATGTATGTATTTTCAAAGTTTGAACGATGTCATAATTTATTGAGATATCGCGAGGCGCACGTGGATAGCGAACGTCACGTGGATTTAAATATAATAAATTATAATAAATTAAAAAGCATATGTCTGGTAGTGGTATAAAGAAATATTTGCATATTAACATAAAATAACAGTGGAATAATAATAATGGCTAGGTTGACAATATATCTAATATGGTAATTTTATATTGACTAGTTTGCAATCGATACGAAGCATAGTATTTATTAACTAGTGTAAGCCCGTTGAATATCAACGCCCGCTGAATTTTAAACTACGTAAAACGCTTTTTTAATAGAGATCCCCACTAATTGATCGCACGGTTGTAAGTGACAAAAAAAAAATAGTTTTTTATAGCGTATGTATTATAGCAATCCCGTAGTATCAATAGTATTTTTTTTTTTTACTTTACTATTTATATTATAATTATTAATTATTATATATATAATAATTATAATTTTGTAAGTGATTTTGTAAAAATCAAAAAAAAAAAAAAAAAATAGTTTTTATAGCGTCATCTATGTATTCTTAGCAGAGTCTCGATCCCTTTTGTAGGTAAAGCAGAGTCACAATCTCTTTTATAGGTAATGTTTAAAAAAAAAAGGACCAAATCGACAACTGGCCGTAGCGTATAGCGTTAGCGCGATTACTCCCGACCCGGCGTCCCGGGTGCGATCCCCTACTCGTTCTGGTTTTTTAATTATTTTTCCTCAGCAAGCGTTATCAGCAGACAGACAGACAGACAGACGGATTTCGGCTATTATATATATAATGCTTGCATAGAGATAGTTAATAGTTATGTATACCTACATACATAGGACAATTGGTGAATATTACTGTATGTAAAGAAGAAATAATTAAACTAGGAAGGATTAACATTGTGCGCTTTTGGAAGGATTAACATTGTTTTTAAATCCAACATTCCGCTATGCTTAAAAAAGAAGGCATATACTGCCAGTTATGACGTATGGATGTTGAATTCAAGAATGTTACGTAAGATCCGGTGCACATGTATGTATGTATGTATGTACATATGTATGTATGTATGTACATCCTATGTATGTACATACATACATATGTATGTATGTATATGTACCTATGTACGATTCCCCGAGGTAAGTTTTGTAATGTTTACAATATTTACCCGGCAGATTATATATATGTAGATACGTAAAAATATATAAAATTCAACCCCTCATCATTTTTTCTGAATTTCATTGTATGTACGAAAGTTTCGAAAGTGAGTTCATTGTTTTATTGTTTGGTGATTTATTGTAACTATTGTTGATAAGTACAACTGCTCGCCAAGATGCCACGAACAAAGACGAAATGCACAAAAAAATAAGGGTTTATAAAAAAAAATCGTTTGATGGGACCGCTCTTGCAGCGAAAAAGCACCGAACGCAAATAGTGTATTTTTTTGTTAGTTGGGCTATTGTTTAAGATTTTCTTTTGTTAATTCTGCCTATTGTATTTCCGTTCGAGGGTCAACATTCGCTCGATATTCGGTCCGATGATTAAGTGTATACCTACAACCAACGAAGCGAATCCTATCGTTCGCTTCAAATTTGCTCCGAATTCGGTTCGCGTTCGATTCGGCGGTGTGTACCCACCATAAGTACATCTTGATCGCTACTTGAAACGACCGTCTGCGTGCGGATCGGTCTTAAATACAACACAGTTTTTCAGTCGAATAGAACTAAATTACAGAACTCGACCCGCCTGAACGGAAAAGTAAGTTCAGCGGAGTGCAGTAAATTTTTGAGGGAAACAATAAGCGATCAAATCAAGAACAAAGTCATCACAACTCGGATGGAATACATACGACAATCGTGATTAAATACAATAAAGTCAAAGTGGATTCGTGTAAACTTTGCGCATTACTAAAACTTTCCGCGTCCGTTGCGACCGTAAATTAAACTATGGACAAAAAGGGGCGATCGGGGCAACGAAAGGGTTAAAATTCGATGCACCGCAATGCGATCGTAAATCATCGTTCGGAACGTATATTAACAAATTGCGTACACGCGCTAACCCAAAACCGAAACGAACTAAGTGGAAACACACGATGAGCTTTTGCGAGCTTTCAGACGAAGCTTAATAAGAGCTAGAATCGCGGGACAAACGATGAAAATCGAACCCGTAATGAAGTCGTGCCGAGAACTGAAACGTCTCTACAAATTACCGGTCGTGAGGCTTTTTTACAATGCCTGCCAGGATCGATAGGGAAACGGCGATAGTAGTAGTAGTAGACAGTAATGTAGTAGTGGTAGACAGTAAACTAGTAGTAGATAGTAGTAAAAGCCTTCGCATACGAAATAAAAGAGTAAGCGAACGAAACTGCGATCAAACCGTGGCCAAAGCTCGACTAGCATAGACGTTAAACTCGTATTTGCACACGAAACGAAAAACTTTAGTAACGCATGCGAAACTTTAGACTAAAGTGCAAATCAAACTTGACACATCTAATGTGATTGGATTAGTGATTCGGCAAAAATGGTTATCTGGAAACGTGCATCTGGGTCATGTTTGGGTTTTGGTAAATTTTCAATAAGATCAAATGGCACGCGTCGAAAGTCCAAATAATATTTTCGAAAAAAAAAAAGCCTACGAGATGGAAGAGGTAGTTTCTAATGGTAAGTTTATTATTATTAACGTTTTACTTTGATGCAATGGAGCTGTCTGTTGTGTGTGACGTGTTCTAATTACAATTTGAACATTTCAAATTAATTACATTTGCGAAGACGACACGCAATTTTATTCGTTATTGAAATACGATACCTATAATTTGTATACAATTTAGTAACAATACTACTGATTTGAATTGTATTTATTATTAATTATGTAATAATACCGTTGGCAATGCAATAAAACTATTATTAAATCATAATATGATACAAAAAGTCATCGCGCTACATTGAAACGATAACAACGTTCGCTTTAAAAGGTGATTTAAGATTAAGTAGAATTTTGCAAATAATTTTTCATCTCGCCAATATGATCAGCTGATCCTGAAGAACAGCTTCAAACAGTTTTTCGTACGTTTTCTATTTAAATTTGTGATCAGTTATATATTATGTTAAGCGAGTTTTTAAATACATACGAAATATTGACTGAAAATATAGGTTTTCTTAAAAAGTTTGTTTATATAATGTGATATACATACATATACGATTTTTCATTATAAAAAGCGAATTGGAAATATATTTATCGGTTTAAATTTCGATTGATAAGCTTTTTATTGATCCATTTAAATTGAATGGTGAGAACGCGCCTTATGATATAGATTTATTATATGTATGTATACTAGTGTAAGCCCGTTGAACATCAACGGAGCGTTCTCATCACCCGTACTGAAAAATAGTATTAAATTTAATAGTTTTTATAGTTGTTGCATACATAGATGGCGCGTTATAATACAACAACGTAACAATTTAGCAAAGTTGCGAGCCTATTAAGATATTAATATAGTCAAATTGAAGCAGGCCCGTCATTATCTAGTTTGGATCACAGCGTAAGCTCACTGTCCCGAACTGGTGATACCGGGTTCAAATCCCACTCGCGCGACGTTCTGGTTTTTTAATTATTTACATCGGCGAGCGTTGTCAGCAGACAGACGGATTTCGGCTATTATATATATAATATACATACATATGTATGTAAAATGTATATAGAGTTTGCACGTCTATAATTGCATTAAATGAAGTTTCATTTTGAATCCATGTGTAATTCAATAGTTTTTTAATACACTGAAAGACTTTCACCTGGGTAATGTTTAACGTTTAACGTTTAACCGCAAATAAATAGAATGGTTACGCATAATATAATAATACAAAAAAAAAATTAAAGAAAAAGGCATCAAAATCAAATTAGCTAAACGAACGTACACGTAAATTTCCTGAAAAATGTAAAACTTTTAACATAACATTTTACAATTCGTGATCGACTAACATTTACCTCGAAATATTTTTCATAGCGGTATCATCATACCTATAAATTTATTGATTTCCTTATACTGCTGTTGTTATAATGTGGAAAAGCTTATCAGTCCGATATTTCAGAAGCGAACAATAATTCTTGCGTGCTAAATAAACTTTCTTTTGTGGCTGTAAGCCAAACAATCAAACTTTTCAATATTGAATTTCCTCGTGAAACTTCGACTACTAAACAAAAAAAAAAAAATAGAAAACACCACGATCAAGTCGGGAAAACTACAATTTCTGACACACACATTTGTGCGTATCTTTGTTAGCCTATCAAACTTATTATAGACTCATAAAACGATTACGATTCCTGCGATACAGAGTACCTATACCACTACAGAAACATCACAGAGTCATCTATATACTTTGAAAGGGGTATAAGTTCACTTTTTTCATAAATTCTGTCTTGTGTTTCAACTTTTTTGACTATTGTGTGTAGATTTTAAAAGCAAAGTATAAAATTTCCAAATTGTTTTTGCTCCCACATACTTAATCGCTTTAGGCAAAGTATGAAAAAATATACAACTTTTCGCTATAACGACCCTTTTATAATTATTCGATTTACGGGCCAAAATTTTTCGATATACGACAAATCGGGAAACCCCATATGTATTTTACCCATTAGGTGTACCGAAAAGTTCCCGCGTTTTCTTAGATATTAATTAAACATCGAATTACACAAATGTTTCTAATGTCTAATGAATGATATAATTTTAATCGGGTTTGTATCAAAATAAATGATTCACGGCATTCCACTTTACGGCCAACTTTCCCGGAACGTATCTAGGCCGTAAAGCGAGGTCTATTAAAAAAATCTCGAGTTCGAATTTTCGCACAATTCTTAATCTACATATGTATACTAGTAAAAATTGTAAGAAAACAATCGAATATGTAAAAAAGTATACCACTTTCAAAGAAAACGATGTAAAATGACAGGGCATTTTATCCAATGCTGGATTTCACACTTTGTCTGTAGCGTATTTATTTACACAACCATCGATTGTTTAGAATGGCGATTCCAAACATATTATGGTCTTGTCAAACTTCAAAACATCAAAACAGCTGGTCTACACCGGGGGTTTTCAAACTGTGGGTCGCAAAATAAATAAAAATGGTTTCGAAATCCAATAAAAATTGGTTTCGTCAAACGTTGCAAACATTGAAAATGGAACGAGTTGTCTTTACCCAGATTTTATGACTTCATAGAATTTGTGAAAGGTTCGCATGACACCAGAATGGTCAATCATTGTTTAACACTTTAAAGGAATTAAAACTCGAGATATTGTCACATTTTACTTCTCTATCCCAAAACTTTGATAAGTATTTTCCAGTGCAGAAATTCAAAAAACAGTAAAGAAAAGCCTCTGGATAAAAAATCCATTTGATTTTGAAAGCCCTGAATCAATAATAATTGAGTTAAACTTTGATCCTGAAGACGTGGCTGAATTTCTGCGTTAGTTCATTTACATACATACATTAAAGGAGAATTTTATAAGAAATAAAAAGCTACCTTTTACTTCAAATTTTTCCACTTTATTTCAATTAAAAACAAAGTTTTTAATATTGAAAAATAGTTTCATCCAATAAATATGCATATATCAACGTGTCAATAGTAAACAAAGGAACATAATGGACAGAATTTGTGTTCAATATATTATTATATAGGCATACTAGGCAATACAAAATGCAGTACTTGCAGTACATTTTAACAGATTTAAGTTAAAAGCTCAATATTTTCAAAAAGTAAACTCACACCACTTTCAAACCAAACGGTTCAATTTGGAATCTTTCACACTATCAGACATTCCTCGACGGGTCTCAAGTCACGTGAGCGTATACACATTTTGGCCAATTCTAAAGACCCTAATGACCAAATGTATACATGGATAGATTGAAACTTTTTCGAATCGGACCCGTTCAATGGGCACATGCAGACACGGAGTTCCAATTTCGATTGCCCCGGGGGCAGGGGTGGGCCTTGTGTTTGATCTCCACTTGAAAAGATGTCTGGGGTGCGTACGTCACGACAGCCACGTGTACACATTGTTACCGAGCAGGTCGATGGGGTTAAACTCGGTGGGGTGGATATGGGGGGTGGTTTAAGGGGATTGGAGGTTTGCGACCCACCCATATGTAAGTCGGTGCACCTTTTAAGTATTCGGTGATGAGACGCCGACGACGAAACAACTACCACATAACAACCCCAATGTGATAATATGTCGATATGGGTGTGACACCCTCGGTGAAAGTCTCCGTTCCGGGGCTTGACTATTGCCAGGAGACTGGGGCTATTGTGATGGGGACTGATAAAGGAGTCATGGTGATGGATACGATGATAACCAATCAACACGTTAAGGACTTGCAGGCGGCTCTATTCCCCATTTGTAACAAAGGTAACTTGTACTTGTGTGTCGGATTATGAGTTTTCGGAATGAACTTGCATAAACTTTAGCTTATTGTTCAACTATAATACTGTTGTTCGATATTGGGTTCAAGTCGTTTCAAGTTTGTATAGTCCTTTTTATAAGTAGTTGTGTACATAGATCAAGTCTACGTCTACGCGATGGATGATTATTGTGTTTAAAACTGTTGTAAAAAGTATATATTTTGTATTATTGTGCTTTTATGTATCGGATGGTTTAGAAACTACACAGTTGGCACTGACTTTTTTATATCATTTTCAGCCGTTCACCATCCACTGCTCGATGAAGGCCTCTTCCATTCCTGTCTGTCTTGAACAATCTGCATCCAGTTGACTTCACACATTCTTATCAAATCATCAGCCCATCGTCCACTACGTTTTCCTTACTTTCTTTCACATCCTCACGGATACCATTCCAGTATTTCTCGCGTCCATCTGCCATTCATTCTTCTCGCTATGTGTCCACGTCAACTTTTTCACACGTTCCGCTATATCTGCCACCTCGGTCATGCTTCTTACCCATGTTTTCCTCTTACGAACTCTTCTCGTTATACCGAGCATACATCTTTCCATGCTTCTCTGTGTGCACCCACTTGACTCCACACATTCTTCTCAATTCATCAGCTCATCGTCCACTCGGTCTACCTTGCTTTCTTTCACATCCTCTCGGATGCCTTTCAAGTATTTCTCGCGTCCAACTGCCATTCATTCTTCTCGCTATGTGTCCACTTCAACTTTTTCACACATTCCGCTATATCTGCTTCTTACCCACGTATTCCTCTTACAATCTCTTCTCGGTATACCGAGCATATGTACATCTTTCCATGCTTCTCTGTGTGCACTGGATCTTGCGCAACATTCTTGAATTTAGCATCCACGTTTCACATCCATACGTCATAACTGGCAGTACGCATTGGTCGTATACCTTCTGTATTGAATGTAAAGCAATTTAAAAATCAAACTTTAGTTTGAATTTAATTTGATCAATAGTAAAGACAATATAAAATTACTATTTCGTCAGTAGATACTTGTGTAAAATCACAGGTTGCAAAGGATTTTTTAATGCATTCAGTGTTTATTTAGTCAATATTTCTTTTATTTGGTTTGTCATATATTTATATATTATAGTGTTATTATGTATCAAATGGTTTAGAAACTAGTTGGTACTGGTTTCTAAATGATTTGTCTTGAAAGGACATAAAAATAAACATTTATTAAAATCAAACTAAAGAATTAAATTTTGCAAATAAAAAATTATAAATATGCAAGTCAATATTTGTGTAAGATCTGCAAAAGCTATTTTTAAGGCTTGAGAATTGTTCAAGATT
This sequence comes from Parapsyche elsis, assembly GCA_022651745.1. Lineage (NCBI taxonomy): Eukaryota > Metazoa > Arthropoda > Insecta > Trichoptera > Hydropsychidae > Parapsyche > Parapsyche elsis. Next base: position 1,003,780 of record JAGVSN010000017.1, read on the forward strand.
TATTACAAATGTAATAGTTTTGTTTTGAATACGGTATTATGGCACTTTAAATTATTCCCAGTGACCCAGACAATATCCTCTACAGAATCTTTCGGTTATCTATGTATAGACTTTATCCAACTTAAGAAGAACCTTGTTATCACGCAACTATAAAAAAGGATTGTAGCTGGTCTGAGGTTGACGACTTTGGTTGGTTATCGTTAATGTTTATTCCAAGAAGTCGAGATGGTGATGAAACTCATTGGTTCAGACCTGGGTAGTCTGTGCAGATAGATTCTAAATCGGTCAACACTAGGGTCCTTCTTAAGTCGGATAGAGCTTAAGGTTGTATAAACTAGGATAATTTCAACGAAAACGGATGCTGGTATGGACTCGATAAAGTGTCCATTTCACCCAAATTTAACTGATACATTGATCTTTGGTGTACAAATACCAATTAAATGGTATAATATAATTTGATTAAACGAGTTTTTTGATTATTTTGTCACAGGCACATACATTAGCAACTACTTGGAGAATGCAATCAAGAGCAATCAGATAGAAATCAACACCGATTCCAAAACATTCAAGACCATCGCTAGACTGAAAGAACCGAGGGATTTGTTCGCGCTACCCAAGGAGCTGGACTGTCCTCAGCAAGCGGCACGATGGCCGACAGAGTGTCAGGCGAGCAAATAAACCATTTTGAACGTGTCTATGTACATTTCTATCATGTAAAACTAAACAAAAACGGGATAAAAAGAAAATACTGCACTTACATAAATAACTAGTTTATTATTTGTTCATTAACAAAAGACTCTTTAACGATACACACCTATAAGGAATATTCTCATTCGTTACAATCTCGGTAATATCTTCACCTAAAGGACATTTGGTTTCCATTACAATACTGTTGATATCGTCGACGATGCCCAAGTTCCTTTTCCATCTTTCGACACCGTTCCAAGCTATCATCACACCGTTGTCCGTGCATAGCTTCGCACGAGGTCTCACTATATTATAATCCATCGATTCACAGAGAATTCCCAACGATTTATATATGAAATTGTTGCACGCCACACCGCCAGATACGACCAGAGTTCTGTTATCATCCGGCAGGATTTTTTTTGAATCTAAATATCTCATAGCTCTTCCTGTACGATGACACAAATGTCGACTGCAAGCCAATTGAAATCCAGCGCACAAATCGAACAGACCGGGAATAATTCCATCACCTATTATACCATAATCTTTCTCTTGTCTCAATATGCGCCTTAAAACTATATTTTTCAATCCGGAGAAACTGAAATTGCAATCTCTCACTCTGGCACCGACGAGCGGGAATTCGAAAGCGAGCGGATTTTGAGATTTGCTCGCCGCGTATTCAATAGCCGGACCTCCAGACAATTTTGAAAATTCTTCGAGATTACGCAGCTTCATTCTTCGTGCCGACTTATCGTAAGCTTCGCCGGGTGCATCGTCCAAACATTTACCGATCAATTTAAAATCATCAACGTCATTGACGAGCGCTAGAAGGCAATGGCCGCCGGATATCAACAAGACTAAAAACGGATACTGTACCGGATTCTCCATTCTAGCCATCAAAGCGTGAGCTTGCATATGATGTATCGGTATTATGGGCTTTGAAAATCGCTTCGCGAGATATGTAGCGTATTTAATTCCTACGATTAGACTCAAAGGTAGACCCGGCTTTACGGTTAGAGCTATAGCGTCCAAGTCGTTTCCGTTCATTCCGGCCGAGTTGAACGTCTCCTCGACGACAGATTCTATATACTGCCTATGCAGATCTCCGGCGATGGGTGGTAAAATACCACCATTTCTCAAATGCGTCAAATGTTGAGAGTGCAAAGACTCTCCTAGGATGTTTCCATTTCCATCGACGATAGCGCAACCGGTATCATCACAAGACGTTTCAATGCCTAATATGAACGGTCTTGTCCGTTCACTTTTGCATTCGGCACTCAAAATACGACTTTTAGCTTTGTGGCAAAGTGTTATATGTCTGCGGGGTACGTGCTTCAATAGCGAATTGATCACAGAGTGTGAAAGCATTTTTGGTATGTAATTCATCATCGTACAAATGTTTTTTTTTTTGTTATTCTCTCAAATAACTAATGAATTCATCGTTTAATGATCATTTCCTTTAAGGTGATATGTATATGCCACCGATGGAATCTGGAAAAACATAAGCTTCTGTTATTTAGAGACTATTTCAAATATGTTTTATATTTGGAGAATGAACGGCCAATATGAATCACAATTTCTTTATAAACAAAAGTTCAGCTGTTAAGTTCTCATCAAACATTCCTTACAATCTCAGTAATTTAAACAGTCTATTGTTAAAAACTAATTCTTAATAGTAGCCATTTCATTCATATGTACATATGTTGGGATAGGGCTGTGGATGACAGTCAATGTAAAACGGTTGTCTGGTTCATAAGATGTATTTAGTTTAACATCGTAGCTCTCGGGGTTGTTGTTTACCGTTCACGAATATATATAATCTGTCCAACTTAAGAAACATCCTAGTCTTGACCGACTTAGAATCGATCTGCGCAGACTAACCGGGTCAGAACCAATGAGCTTCGTCATCATGTGGACTTCTTGGAACAGCGGACAACCACAACTCACTTTTTTTCAGTTACGCGATAACAAGATGCTTCTTAGGTTGAAAAGAACCTCGAGGAACACCAGAAGGGACCCAGGTTTTTGTTTATTGCACCTTTCATAGTCTTGTTCCCGTTCACGCATATACATACATATACTCTGTCCGACTTAAGAAACATCCTAGTCTTGACCGACCTAGAATCGATCTGCGCAAACTACCCGGGTCTGAACCAATGAGCTTCGTCACCATCTCGGCTTCTTGGAACAGTCACAACCCATTTTATTTTCAGCTGCGTGAAAACAAGATGCTTCTTAGGTTGGATAGGAACTCAAGGAACACCAGAAGGAACTATTTTAAAACTAGAAATCGGATCATTTATCGTAACTGTTTGAGATCGATTTGAAATATAAGATGATAGTCATCTATAAAGATCACCGTGTATTCCTACATTGTGAAGTTTTTAAAGGATAGTGCGAAATTTTATCAAAAGGCATGGAAAAATCGGTGAAAATTGTATCGGTTTGTCTTCAAATTATACATACACTCTTCATTCTCACTACTCAACACTGACATACTTCACTTTTACATAAAAAAAATCGAATCCTACATGTGCATCAAACCATTATAAGTTTCTAAGCTTCCCGTTTAATTCATTTCAAACTAAGTGATTCATATTGGTTCACCTTGCTTAATCAATACTGTTTTTACAGGTCTTAGAGCATCGGGTATATCACATAGAGTATTCACCACCGGTGCCGGAGTGCTATTACATTCGTACCGGTCGAGAGCTGCAACCGAAGCCGGTCGGCGAAGAATCCGGCACCGTCATGTTCCAATACTATCCGATGAGTGCCGTCAACTACGTAATACACCCGTCAATCGCTTCAATACTGTAAACATTCAGGATAATAATATTTCCACACTTGTGTACAGTTTAGCAGATCCAGCGTTGGCGGCAGTCGCTATTTCATGACGGCTTGCTCGAACACCGGCTGTGATGATGAATTGCAATTCGAATCTCGATTCGAATCCGGCAACCTAGCGAAAGCAGTCAAAATCACCAGTACGTACTACGAACTGTATCTGAGGACGGATCTGTACACGAATAGACACATGCAATGGTTCTACTTTAGAGTATCGAGCACGAGGAAACACAGCATATACAGGTATACACACGAAATACCGTACATTCGTTTTAATAAAACAATCGGCAATGGTGCAAAACAACTGCAAACGATAACATTCTTGTAGATTTTCTATAGTGAATTTGTCAAAAGGTGAAAGTCTCTACAATGAAGGGATGAGGCCGTTGATGTATTCGGAAAAGGATGCTCAGTTGCATTCGATCGGATGGAAACGATGCGCCGATAACATATCCTATTACAAAAACGATCCAACGTACGGTTAAACAAAAACTCATCAGATCTCCACCGACGAGTCAAAATCATTCAATACATATATCCATTTTAGATGTGAAGAAGAAGAGCAGTCACCGAGTTATACGTTAACGTTCAACGTAGAGTTTCCGCACGACAATGACGTGGTATACTTGGCGCACTGCTATCCGTACACGTATTCAGATCTGCAAGACTATTTGTGCAAATTGCAAAATCATCCGATCAAATCCACATTCACCAAGTTGAGACTATTGTGTAGGACGTTGGCGGGCAACAACGTTTATTATTTAACGATAACGGCACCGCCTAACGAAAACGAGCCAAAAGTACGTTGAAGATCAATCACAGTTACCATTTTAACAATGTAATGAACGGTGTATATATTTTTTTAGAAGAAAAAGGCAATTGTAATCACGGCGAGAGTTCATCCGGGTGAGACGCCGTCGTCCTGGATGATGAAAGGTTTCATGGATTTCCTAACGGGCGATTCGAGTCAAGCTAGAGAGTTACGAGAGAAGTTCATATTCAAATTAGTACCGATGCTAAATCCCGACGGAGTAATTTTTGCACAATAACTATGTACATAAGTTTGCACGTTGAATATTTTTAACTGCGAGTCTAAATAAGGAACGTTACAGGTTATAGTCGGAAACAATAGATGCTCTTTAACCGGTAAAGATTTAAACAGACAATACAGAACTGTAATACGGGAGACTTATCCACCAGTGTGGCACACGAAACTTATGATAAGAAGGTACCGCTCGGCTTACGTTAATCGGCATTGATCCAATTTGTAATTGTATACTGATGTATGTGTTATTCAACAGATTGATTGAAGAATGCGGTGTTGTGATGTATTGCGATCTTCACGCTCATTCGCGAAAACACAACATTTTCATATACGGCTGTGAAAATAGACGAGGTTTGGACAAGCGACTTCACGAACAGGTCTTTCCTCTCATGTTGCATAAGAATTGCGCCGATAAGGTAACAAGTGTATGAATATGGTGCGGTTTAAGCTCACGTTGGAGTCGGTCGTTTAACGATTTTGATAGTTTTCTTTTGAGAGTTGCAAATTCCGGATACAGCGGAGCAAAGAAGGCACAGGTCGCGTTGTTATTTGGATGATGGGAGTAGCAAATAGTTATACGATGGAGGCTTCGTTCGGAGGATCAGAGCTCGGCGGTAGGGTCGCCACGCATTTTTCGACCCAAGACTACGAAGGTTTAGGACGAGCTTTCTGCGAAACGATTTTGGACTTCTGCGATGAAAATCCACACAAAGAGCGCTTACGGAACAAAATAATAAACAGACTGTTGAAAGGAGGCTCGAGTGCCGACGAACCGACGAATATAAACTTATCTGATTATTCGAGGTATTTTGATGATTACAATATTTACACATATCTAACACACTACATAGTGTGAATATGTTTAATGTTGATTTTTATTCAGCGACGAGGGAGATACGTCGAGTAACAGTTCCGACGAGGAGAGTCGACTAAAAAGGCAAAACGTTAAGAGATTTCCTGTACCGCCACCGTCACCAGTTCTAATCAAGACTAAACGAGTAACATGACTTTCATTCAAGATTCAAAGCAAACGTGAATTACAGTATCTAACGTGTGAAATATTTTCAGAGCAATAAAAAATCCCGTCCGAAGCATGACAAACTTAAAATCCATCCTAAAATTATGCGACAAGCTTTACCGGTAACAAAAACATATGTAGACTATGCAATACAATACAAAATCAAAAAAAAAATTAACGAATGATTTATTGTATAGATTTACAGAACGACTATAGATTTGACTACAGATGCTGGAAGCGACGTCGGAGAAGCTTCGACGGAGTTTGAATCGTGTGACGAATCAAGTCCTGTAAGACGTTTGCACAAACAATTCCGTTCAACGAAAACGGCAAACGTACACAGAAGGAAACGAATGCCACAAGAACTTCAAATTGTTCCAGCTCAAGTACTACTTTTTAAGACTTCACTGTCATCATCATTTTCAGCCGTTCACATCCACTGCTGGATGAGGGCCTCTTTAATCCTCTTCCATTCTTGTCTGTCTTGAGCAATCTGCATCCACTTGACTCCACACATTCTTCTCAATTCATCAGACCATCGTCCACTCGGTCCACCTTGCTTTCTTTCACATCCTCTCGGATACCATTCCAGTATTTCTCACGTCCATCTGCCATTCATTCTTCTTGCTATTTGTCCACGCACGTTCCGCTATATCTCCCACTTTGGTCATGCTTCTTACATATTCCTCTTACGGTCTCTTCTTGTTTTACAGAGCATACATCATTCCATACTTCTGTGTGCACTGGATCTTACGTAACATTCTTGAATTCAGCATCCACGTTTCCATCCATCCATACGTCATAACTGGCAGTACGCATCGATCGTATGCCTTCTTCTTTAAGCATAGCGGGGTGCTGGATTTAAAAACTATGTTCATTCTTCCAAAAGCGCTCGATCCTAGTTTCATTCTTCTTAACATCCAGCTTTTAAAACTTGCATCATCGTAATCATTCTTTTATATACTTATTTGATTGTGAGCGTGTTTTTTTTTGTAGAATATGGATTCACCCGAACATTCAGACAAGGAAAAGAATACGAATCGTTTTTCAAGAGCGCAAAGCGCTTCGGCACGTTATGAAACTGCACAAAAGAAAATTTGGCATCAATTCCGATGTTTTCCACAACCTAAGTAATTTTTATGTAACAAAACCTTAAAATGAATGTTTAAAGCGAAGATTGTGTAATTGTTTTGTGTTTGTATGTAAATATGTAATGGTTCAAAGTTATACTCACAATAATTGTTTTCCTATGTTGAGGAGTATATCAGACGTGCGACTGACCAGAAAGGCGCAAACATCAGAACTGCAAATAAAATTGACGACGTTGAGAAACAATATTTGGACTGGTGTTCAATCGGAGCAACCGAATGTATACCTTCCGTTATCTTGGGGCGTATCCAATTTGGCGATGAAAAATTACACCGATAGCGAATCTCTACTGAGGTACTTTCAATAGGAAATATGAGACGTTTCAGTTTGAAAGTTGAATAAGTCAATAACAGTAATTGAATAAGTCAATAAGTCAATAATGTAATCATTTCATAATCTCAAAGCACTCATGTTACTTTACAACTGTACATATAAATGTACGACCCGATCAAAAACAAACCGATCGTGTTTTCAAAGATTTTTATCTCCCAAACTAATAACGCTGTGGTGATGAAAATAAAAAGCGTTTGAAAGTTAATTTCATTCTCTTTCTTATTAGGTGGTCCATTTTTGCTAAACGGATAAATCTTTAACGGGCAGCCTTAAGAGTGCAAGTCAAATTTTGGTCAAAACAGGATAAGTGAATTCCATTGGGCACTTGTTCTTAATGAAGATTTCAAAATAAAGTTGATCACCGAATCTAATAAGAACGAATCCATTATGTCGCAAACGGATATAATAGGAATAATGTAGAAAGCTGATAAGCCTAATAGAAATAAAATAGAAAATGGATGTGATCGAAAGGTAAAAATATCGAAAAAATACATATAAAATACATTCTTCGTTTAAAAAAAGTTGAGAATTATTGGTTTCATCGTTGGAATCAGCTTAAAAGATTTTACTGCACGTGTCTTATTTAATATTTTCGACATTGTATGTGTTTTTTCAATATTTTTATTACACCTTATTCGCTTTATACATTATTCCTATTAGACTTTATCCGTTTGCGACATTTTCCATTCAACCATAATGGATCGACCTTTTCAACTCCTGCCATATATACTAATTTTTTTTAGTTTCTTGACTCTCCTGAAAAGTTACCCTTTTTGACTTGTACTCTTAAGGCCCCCATCGAAGAAATATTAGTGGCAAAATTAGTTGTTAATTTTCGGAGATGTTGTTTTAAAACAGCTACGGTTGTATTTTGTCCACTTGTATATAAAAATCAATGTTGATTTTAGATCGTGTTCAAAAAAGTTGGAATCGATAGAAAATTACATAAGCAGGGACGACGAGAACGAATTGAAATTGAAAAATATTAAGCCGAAAGCTAAGATCAAAATCAAACTGTCCAACGGCGTCAACGAGTACATACAATACGATCAACCTACCGTTTCGAGACCGTGGAAAAAGAAAACCAGGTACAATTTACAACGCAAGTCTCTCACTACAAATTAAAATACAATTGATTATGTATTCAGAATTATGTTTCAGATTAAAACCGAGCAAACAAGAAGCGACGACGTCTAGCATAAACATAGTGAATACGATTAAGACTGAATATAGCGCAGCGAATTTCACAAACAGCAACCTGTCTTCTGGCACGGCTCGTCACAACTTCAGAAAAGGAGTATTTGTCGCAACGGCCATTCAATCGAAGAAGGCTCGAACGAAACAGCTGACGAGACACGACGCCTTCTCGGATCAATCGGACTCGGCCGACTCGTATGTGGAGAAGACTATGAAGAAGAAAAAGAAACGAAAAAGCAACAACGGCAAGCGTAAGATTCACAAAGAGAAGACCCATTTGAAAGATTGATGATATGTACATATGTATATACAAAGTTCGTTTAGAACATGTCTGAAATAGGCTTATAGAATATGTTCCTATTTTCAAAAAAGTGTTCAATTCCAATACGAAAATGCCTTAGGAATTTATAAATTAAAAATATTATACATACGAAAGCTGTTTTATTATTCTATTTTCTATGAAAAAGTCAAATGATTATGTTTTTATAAATTTCTCACACTTAAAGATTTAAAAATTAATCTCTTTTATAACTTCAATATAACTCTTAATAAGTTATTTAAAGTAATTTTTTTTAATAGAAATTTTATGACAGACCAACTTTGGATATTTTAATTCTGATTAGAATCAACTTGTCCATTTTGAAAAGTTGTTTAACCTTTTAAAACTAAATACTGGATGGTTAGACAAACGCCACAATAACATAGTTTGAGGTTATATCTCATCTGACAAAACAACAAGCAACATTTGAGGTTATGTCAAAGACAAGAGATATAAATACATCATAATATACGTTGAAATCTAAATTTTCTTCAAATACAAATTGAGCAGTTGTACAATAGAACGATAAAATCAAAAAAAAAGGTTTACTTACGACTTATTTTAACCGTATAAGATCAACCGGAAGATCGAATGACGTATGACAATTATGACTCGATTTCGCTCAGTGCTGCCACTCGTTAAAATAATAATAGGAAACCGGTGTGGCCTTCATTTCCCTTTATTTTGTTTTCGCGTAATATCTGATTCATTTTACACGATTCACACTATATTAACAGTGTAAAAAATATTGAAATAATTAAAAATCTGCCACATTTCCTTAAGGCGTGGTTTCGCGACTGCGCTGGCCTGGCTGGCGCAGGCGCCATGGTTTTTTTTGTATAGAATTTGACAGATTCATCTCGGTCGTTGGCGTCGGTCACGCCAGCGTAGTCAACGTGACCGGATCTGTAAGAATTATCTCCTTCCACATTCTACAAAATGGCAAAACTGTACAGCATCCCCAAACGCAGAGTAGGGAAATTCAGTTGAGTATGGCGATAGCTATACCGCAATCTTAAAGCCACTTCTTTATATTACATTTCTCTGGCGAGATCCCTTAAATCCGATAAATTATTTATTACTCCACAAATCTTTGTTCGTGAGTCCAATACTGTACATACTGCGGGATTTTTTTCAAACTAAACAACTATCGCGTACTTAAAGGAGAAACTCCATTGATCAAAATCATCATTGATCATTTGATCTTAGACGAGAAAATATGATTGTAGTTGAGCTATGGCGCATTTTCATTACGCTCAGGCCAAAGAACAGTTGCGGGAGAAAGTTATGAGCCGGCTTGCTCATCCGTGTTTGGAATGCTCATAAATATGTCACATTCTTGACGAAACTAACTTCCTGGAGCTGACTCTCGTCTCATTCATCAACATGACCGTTAGTTGACTCTTTGTTTACATATACAATTGCACATTTTGTCAGTAATTCAACAATTCCATTTATATTTATGTATGTAGATACATATTTAATATTTAAATGAGTAATTTATTCTATGTCTCGAGGTCGGTCAAGAGTATATTAGTATATTACATATATACCATACACACATATAATGTACTAACTTGTTATTTTCCAATTTTTTTATCATTAAACATCTCAAAATCCACATTCTATAATATTTCATCAATTCTCTAACCAAATAGTATAATGAGCCCTTTATTTTGAAACTGGAATAAGTCCTGTATATTTAGATACTTATTTGTTTTAATCTAAATATTACGCGTAACACGTGTGCTAACTAAATTGAAACACAACATTCAATATAATTAATTATATATCTCAACTTAATCGAGTAGTACTAAATTTTAGAACTTGACTTGTATTTATTTCAGTCAATATAAATCACTCGGTACTCGGAGACTTGGCTATGTGGAGACAGACTTTAAGAACAATAATTTTGTTAACAATCGTTGAAATTCAAACCTCAAGGCTCACAAATGAAAAGTATCCCTTTAAACATTACGATAATTTCTGATTCCAGGAATCCGAAAAGGAGTCTAATACGCTCGAAAACCCCACCGGAGGACAATCAAAACTATTCCTACACACTATTGTCGTATCGTACGCTATAGTCATAAGTGCAATCATCGGAGCAAACGTTTACCAAAACCACGAAAAACCAGTTGAGAGAAAACCCACCTACTGGGTATACAGTCAACACTCGGATGTGGAAAGCGAAAGCGGCATTTTAAAACACGTACACTTAACGTTGAACCGAGCCGGCTTAGAGCACGGTACAAACAACACCGACTGGGACCTGCTGTGGTCTCACGACTATCCATTTCGAGTTTTACAACAGCAGATGAAAACCCTGAAGCGGCACCAGCTCGTCAACCATTTCCCCGGCACCGGTTACATAACGAACAAAGTTGACTTTGCCACGTCCGGCTCCAAGTTCATACCGAAAGCTTTCAAAATACCCGAGGATAGTGCCGAGTTTGAAAAGTACGCCGAGTCTAAACCGGAAGCGTTGTTCCTCGTGAAAGACAATCAGCATCGAGGCGTTCAACTGAAGAACGTATCTGAAATTAATTTGGAATCTCAAGGCAACTTCGTTCAAGAGTATATGAAGAATCCTTTCTTAGTCGACGGTCACAAATTCGACATTGGCGTCTATACGATACTGACGTCCGTAGATCCTTTGAGAGTTTACATATACAAGGGCGATGTCCTGTTCAGGTTCAGTTTATTTTTATTAGTTTTTTCGAAACAAGAGGGTATGTAGATGTAGATCATAACCATGCCTCTAAGAAATTGTGGTTACTGCTGTTGAACTCTGCGTTACCTTTTCCACAGCCAACCCGGTACTCTCGCGTCTCAAAAAGACTAGAATAGACGGAAACAACATGAGTGAAAGAATAATACCATAAACATGAAACAAGAAGAAACGATGTATCTACACATTACTGGACCAAAAAGTTCAACAACTAGTTTGAAAACCTACTGTAAAGGCAGCAAGTGGCAACATTTTGACTTTGCAGCAGGTTTCCGAACTAGTTTCCAGACATTTTGTACCGGTAGTATGTTTTTCATGTGTAGACACATCGTTTCTTTCCATCGGTACATGTTGAACTGTTTTTGAATGTGTTAATACTATCTATCCCAAGTTTAAAGCGTGGAATGCACGGAGGCAAAAAGCGTCTACACATCTAAAGAACAGTCTATAAACATGAAACATATAACAACAGGAAGAAACAATGTATCATCATCATCATCATTTTCAGCCGTTCACCATCCACTTCTGGATGAAGGTCTCTCCAATTCTCTTCCATTCCTGTTTGTCTTGAGCAATCTGCATCCACTTGACTTCTCAATTCATCAGCCCATCGTCCACTCGGTCTATCCTGCTTTCTTTCATAGCCTCTCGGATACCATTCCAGTATTTCTTGCGTCCATCTGCCATCCATTCTTCTCGCTATGTGTCCACTTCAACTTTTTCACACGTTTCGCTATATCTGCAACTTTGGTCATACTTCTTACCCATGTATTCCTCTTACGATCTCTTCTTGTTATACCCAGCATACATCTTTCTGTGTGACTAGATATTACGTAACATTTGTGTATGTTTTAAACAATGTATCAACATGTGAAAAACATACTGCTGGAACAAAACCTGCATACTCAAAATGTTGACACTTATTACTTCTGTGAATCCAAGGCTTTCAATTCCCTGCAAATATACGCATTATTTAATAGTTTATACATTTCAGATACTGTCCGGCGAAATATTATCCGTTTGATCCGTCGGATCTCGACAAGTACGTGATCGGAGATGATTATATGCCGACTTGGGAAGTCCCATCGTTGGCTGCTCCTTATTCGGCTATGGGTTACGGAATGAGAGATTCGTTTGATCATTACGTTAGAAGTCAGGTGAATATTATTTCCTCGTCAATGATAAATTTAGATTTTATTAGAATAATCATGTCATTTACGTTTCAGGGAAAAGATCCTACTATTATTTGGAAACAAGTCGATCAATTTCTAGCAGAAGTGTTTCTGAAACATGAACCGCTCATAATTTCAGCTGTAAGAAAATTGATTATAACACTGTTCTCGTTTGAAACTGGAGCTGAGCATTTTTTTTTAGTATCATATTCGTGTTCAGTGAACAACAATTGAATTATTATTTTTCAGTTAAAGAACTATAGAAGCGGTAGTAATTTTTTTGAAATGATGAGATTCGACTTTGTGATTGACGAAGACTTGAATTTATACGCTCTGGAAGCGAACATGTCTCCGAACTTGAGCTCGGCACATTATCCACCTAACCAATTACTGTACGAGCAAGTTCTCTACAGCATTCTTTCGCTAGTCGGTGTCGCTAAATATACTAAAGCACCAACTTTAGCTGATAGGTATTAAGAACATAGTATTTATATATGAGTTGCATTCTTTGAATGTGAACCATGTTCAATTTATGTATTTTCTCGAAACGACAACAAGTCGACATGTCCATTTTCAAAAACTGCGACTCATATTGGACATCTTTAACATGCTGGATTGTCTGTTAAAGAAATTTTCTATTTTTTAGAAACATAGGCGAAACTCAGATGCGAGTGTCTGATAAAAATTTAATGGTATGGGCTGATGCTTGCGGAAGTGAATGTCGTGGAAGCTGCCAAGATGTCTGCTCTACGTGTCGACACTGTTTGACAATAGGTATGCGACAAAATTTAGCACGAGCCGTCAACGAACATCTTAATAGAAACGATTGCCGTCGGGTATATCCACCACCTATGGTAATAATTAATTGATCAAATTTTGAATTAAACTTTATTTGTAACGGAATACTAAGTCAAGTTTTTTTTTTTTTTTAGGTTCAAGGTGGAGAAATTAAACAAGGCGATTTAGAAAGCTTATCATCTGCTAATAGATTGATGTACATGTGGACTCAAGGAAAGTGTAACGTAGACGTTACATGGTGTAATTAGTCGAACAAAAGTGATATTGTTCTTGTAAATGTAATCACTGTTTTATATTGCACTTGTTATGTATAGTTTTATTTATTAACATGACTTTTTTACCTGAAATAAATGTTGTCCGATGTTTCTGAACGTATTGTTATATTACCTTATTTATATGTTACGGGCAAAGTGTCCAATCCCCGAGTATTATAAAATGTCGTAAAAAGCGTTTTAGGCAAAGTATGAAATAAATGAATTTTGCCTTCCGAATCGTTTTTTTATCTCACCAATCTGACCAGCTGATCCTGAAGAAAAATTTGTTCTAGTTTTTGTCATCTGGTCAGACTTTTTCGTATCTTAGTTTTTCATTAATTTATTTTATTTAAAAAACAAGCATTCAGTACAATTTGAGAAATACAAAATATAATGAAAAAAAACCAGAATAGTTTCTATAATAAAATTTAAGAAATCAGTTGTAAATATACGTTAAATGATTATATAGGAGGGAGAGGAAATTTGAGAATAAGTTTTATTCATTCCACATAAAATTAGGGATTGCAAAGGTTGCGTTCAGAAGTTGGAAGAAAATATATCGATTTGAGTTAGGAAATTCGTTAAAAGATTTACGTGTTCTATAAATGAATGAATTGTGTGAGAAGTTCGAAGTTGAGGAAGGAAATTTTAGTAAGAAGATAGGGGATGTCAACTATGTTATTGAGCAGTTTATACAGAAAACAAATGGTTCGTCTAGTTACTAGTGGGATAGGGTTGGGGTTGAACAAAGAATTGGGAGTACTAGGAATGGAGAATTTGAAGTGCAAGTATCTATGGAACCTTCTTTGGATCTTATTTAGTCTGTTAATATTTTGTTTATAAAAGGGATTCCACACAGTACTTGCAAACTCCAGGTGACTTCTGACAAAGGAGTTATACAGTAATTTGAGTGTCACAAGACAGTCACCCTCACGATGAATCTCCGATTTCTGTAAGTCCTGCTGTTGATTAAGTCAATATGAGTATTAAATGAAAGCTTGGTATCAAAAACAATGCCAAGGTCTCTCAAATTATCAACTTTGATTTGTATGTTATTAATATTGTAAGTGAACAGTATGGGAGCCTCGAGAATAATATTTGAGAACACTTAATTATATTAAGGAAGAGCTGATTCTATGAGCAATACTTAGAAAAGTTATCTAAATCATGTTGAAGCTTAAGGCAACGGAAGATATTTTTTAAAGATTTAAGTATCATCATCAAATAAAAAAAAGAAAGGAGAAATTGGGAAAGCAAGATTTGATATCGTTAATATATAACAGGACTAGTAGGCTACCTATACTCTGTCCAACTTAAGAAACACCCTAGACTAGACCGATTTAGAATCGATCTGTGCAGACTACCTAGGTCTGAACCAATGGACTTCGTGACCATCTCGGCTTTTTGGAATAAACATTAACGATAGTCAACCAAAGTCGTAAATCTTGGACAGCCACGACCCACTTTTTTTTTAATTACGCGAAAACAAGATGTTTCTTAAGTTGGGTAGAGTCTATACTATCTACATATATGAGAGCCTTGAGGAACACCAGAAGGGACTATTTTAAAACTAGAAATCGGATAATTTATTATAACTGTTTGAGATCGATTTGAAATATAAGATGATAGCCATCTATAAAGATCGACGTGTATTCCTACATTGTGAAGTTTTTGAAGGATAGTGTGAAATTTTATCAAAAGCCTTGGAGAAATCGGTGTAAATTGTATCGGTTTGTCTTCCATGGAACATGTGATGAAGTCATACTAATTCCATTTTGATTCATGAAGCGTAGTACATTTAGCTTGGCCATTTTAATTTCATACTTTACCTATAACTTCATGTACAATTAATTGAACGTAACTTTGGAAGCTTATCGTTTTTGACCATACTATAAATCATGACCATACTTACAGTTTATGCAGATGCTTTTATTCAATTTGATCTCATTGGAATGTGTAAAAAGAAACTCATATAAAATTTACAATTTTATTCATATTGCTTAGATTTAGGTACATACATACATACATATAGATTTTTTCTTTTAACATAAATACAATTTATAAATACATGATACTTGTGCAAACACCTTCAAAGTTAATTTTGAATATACATATGTATTATATGGTGTAAAATTAATACAAAAATTTTCATTCGTCATCCATTAAATGAGTATTTTCTAGCTTTGGCCACCTGCTCCCTTCTTTCTGTATTTTAGTTTTAAAATTATTACTCTGTAGCATTCAAGTTGGTTCATTTGCCAGTGTGCTTTTTTAACGAAACGGCCACTGCTTGGATCTCGACAAATTTTGATCTCCTTAGTGTAATATTTGTTTTTCTCCGGCATTGTTCTTAAAATTTTGATAAAATAATGAATGTATCCTACAATGGGGATACAATAAATGGGTCAAACAAAAGAATATTTTTATTCATTTATTCTATTTTAATTAAAAATTTCATTAAAAAATTTCAAATTGTATATGTATGCCAAAAAGTACGCTTTCAAGAATATAAAAATATGTATATACATATAATTATGTAAATGTAAATGTAAAGGGGAAGAGAGGAAAAGGAAGACCAAGAAAAGAACCATATACATAATAGAATTCTCTGATTCTACCAACTTTAAAGTCGTGAAAATAAATTATCCCTTTAGCAAAAATGCCAATGATTATTGTTTCTTTAAAAATTTACTGTTTTTTTGCATGTGAATATACAATACTTTCATGACAAAGATGAAAATAACGATCTAAAACTTTCCCTTTCTTAGTTATCTTACTGCAGTATTTAAAATGACGTATCCTTGTTCAGCATCCAATTCTTTCAAATAATTTGCGATTTTATTATTTTGCTCTTATGAAATTAACAATTACTATGACCGTTTGCATTACGTCTTTTAAAGTTTGGTTAGCAATCTTAATTACTAAGTTTTCTCGGTGAATCAATCAATGAATTGATAGTAAATAAGCTAAATTAAATTCATTTTTCAAAAGTGTAACGAATTAGTTGATGGACATCCATCTTCACAAAAATAAATTAAATTTTGCACAGAAATAGAATGGCGTTCGAAATAATCTTTTAAAACAGATATTCCATCATTTCATTGGCTTGTCCTTTCATTGGAATAAGAGCGAGAAAATCTAAAGAAAATAAGTACTGCTAATCTTATCCTCAATTACAGTAGAAGAAGTACTTCTAATTATAAGATATAAATTGAAAACTAAATTGGTGACTTGTTCGTTTCATGCAACATTCATGAAGTGCGAAAATAAAAACGATGAAACAAAAATGTACATAAATAAACCGTTCATCTATGGAACGCCTAAATTTTAGAGCAAAATAAATAAACCAATGTATTTTAAGTCATTCTTCTACATGGATACTGAAATGAAATGTTGGCTCGTTTTTCCTAAGAATAGAGATAATTTTATAAAAATGTAATATCATGATTATTCAAAATTATTTATACACAGAGTTCATTATACGCAAAAAAAATCCCGGAGTCAATAACAAAACAGTACACAGGTTGAGAGCGTAAGTTGTGGAAAAAAAAAATAAGTGTTTGAACAATCTCATACATAAAATAAAATCAACATCATATCTCAGACTGATTAAAATTAACATTAAAGGATTGTTTGAGCTCGCATTAAAATAACTTGCCTCCATAGCGACAAGCAATTTTATGCTAATTTTGCACATTTCATGTCAAAAGAAAATCTTTGATTCTGAACTAATGCTCGCAATTTTGAAAAAATGTGTAAATTTTCCGAAAACTGGTTATATCCAAAAATAACAGCTTCACTAATATTGATGTCATCTTAAAAATCATGGCACCATGGGTAAACAATGCAATGGTGTGTTTTACTTATATATTTTTCCATTGCCTTATATAAATATAGTCGTTTGTGAACGCGAAGTTCCTTTCATAATGGTGATTTACAACTACTAGTGTTAGATACACACAGCAACTAAACCATTACATATTTATATACTTTTTATACCACTATAAATTTTTTCAATAAATAAATTTGAACAAACAAATAAGCAATCAGTATTGTGGGTTTGATTTTGAATGATTTTTATTTATTAACTAGTATATAAATGATAAGAAAAGAATACAAACTATGCACTAATGTAAATGTATCCAATATTATACCAAAAAAAACATTTCTTTGAATGAATTCATTATGTTCTTTGATTATTGCTGTTTGAAAGTTGACAAGCTTTTAGAGTGATTGTTTTATTTTATTATCTCAGTAACGACCTGCATTCAAATTAAAGAAATATCACCCGAATGACGGCGTTATCGTCCATTTTATTTTTTCTCCACTATTTGATCACACTATCTTGCCGTGTATGAAAATATAAGATCAAGTTGTCCACGGTAAGACTAGTGCTTCACAGATCAGTTCTCTTAGATCCTTACTGTCACATCGTCGGGTTATAATGTTTGAAAAGAAAATAGAAAACGAAGTAGTGCATATGGAATCGAAGGTAGAATAGTTTCATTTGATATTTTTACATCGTTTCATATGTATTTAATAATGGAATTAATTTTTTAGAAATCTGATAAATTTCCTCGGCCTGTCATTTTAATCGTGCTTAATGAATTCTGCGAGAGATTCTCATACTCGGGAATGCGAGGTGAGTAAAACAGTTCAAATCTATCAAAATTCAAAAATATATTCAAATTTAATACAAATGTTATGTTATGATCGCAGTCTCAGCATAGTAATGTACATAGATATATTATGTGTTTTAAAATAAACATTTTGCATAATTTTAAAGTAATCAATAAATTTTACACGTATAAGCTAATTCTTTTGATAAATTAAGGATAAATTTCACCTGTATTTAAACTATCTTTGTGTCAATCAAAAAAGACAATTAACACGGAAGAAACTATGACTTTAGTCTGTTTTTTAACAACGATAATGCAGTTTGAGTTTAAGTATTCATTTATTCTAGCCAAGTATGTTGAAAAGTAATAAAAGTTCCTATTTAAATGCTACACACAATTGAAGCATTTGGTGCCACTCGAAATTTTGTCCCGTTTAAAATTATATTCAGCATGTTTGCAAAAAGTTACTAAGAATAAATTTCAACTTAAGATACTCAAACGCATCTATTTATAGACGTACTTTTCCATTCATTATACATATGTATGTAGTAAATATCATGTATGCAAATAATACCTTATCTTTTGTGTATGTTGAGCTTTCTTGAAGAAAAAAATCGTAACAGTGCGAATTATTCATTGTTTATGATTATTTTCTAGCATTCCTGGCTTTGTACCTCAGACAAAAGCTTTTGTACACCGATGACGAAGCAACAGAGGTATATCACATTTTTTCAACGATGGCATATTTTTTCCCAGTATTCGGCGCTATATTAGCAGACAGTTTCCTTGGAAAATTCAGGTATAAAAAACGATAAACGAACTGTTCAAAAACTATAACAATGTAAACGTTTGATTAAACACACTATGTTCTCATTTCAATCGCAGGACTATTTTATATTTAATGATTGTGTATGCAACAGGAAACTTATTGTTGGCGATAACGGCCATACCACCGTTAGGAATTCCCGGTAGGTAAGAAAATGTAATATTAACCCAAGAACAATCGATTGATGTAATAAATTCTGATGGTATTTTGTAAAAGTTTGATATTTTAAGGGAATTTACAATTTTGGGATTGATGTTGGTGTCGCTCGGCACCGGCGGGATAAAACCGTGCGTTTCCGCTTTCGGAGGTGATCAATTTAAGCTGCCCGAACAGGAAAAACAGTTGTCTATGTTCTTCAGCATGTTCTATTGCATTATTTGCTTCGGTTCACTGATTTCCAAAAGTATATCGCCGATACTTCGCTCTGAAATACACTGCTTCGGAGACAAAGATTGTTTTTCGGTGGCGTTCGGTGCTCCGGGATTATTGATTTTATCATCGATAGGTAAGAAATAAACTAAACGAGTCATTGTATTGATTTGAAAGCATAAGAATTAAGTGTTGTAATATGTATTTTAACGTTTTTAGTGATGTTTGCGTGCGCTAAGAAAATGTACATCATAAAAACTCCAAAGAGTAATATTGTTTTAGATGTCATGAGATGCATTACGGTTAGTTAACAATTACTTTATATTACTCGAGAGACAATATACAAAGGAAATTATGTATTTGATGATATTAATTGTTGAAAATAAATTCTTTGCTCAGTATTTTTTCCATTTGTTAAGTAAAAAATACTTTTGTTGGGTATATATTGTATCAAATTTTTTTTGTAAATAGTTAATGTTTAGTATTTTTAAGTAATTCTTGGCAAAAATATATAATAGTTATGTGACAATGATTTATTTACTTACTCATGAAATTGTTGTAGTCAAATACGAAAATACTTTTTAACTTACAGAGTGCTGTGAAAACTAAATTTTCTTCAAAAAATACAGAGAAAAAAAAAAATCATTGGTTGGATTATGCAAGAGGCTCTTACGATGAAGGTCTTATAAATGACATCAAACAAACTTTGAGGATATTTATTCTTTTCACACCGCTTCCGGTTTATTGGTCACTCTTGGATCAATTGGTAAATATTAAATTGCAAATTAGGTTAATACAAGTCTAAATTTTCAATATTTAAAAAAATTATAATTTCAGGGCTCACGCTGGACGCTTCAAGCGACAAAAATGGATGGTAACTTTGGACTGTTCACGGCGAAACCAGATCAAATGCAAGTCTTAGCGCCTTGCCTGGTTATCATGTTCATACCGTTGTTCAAAAAGGTTATTTCAAATCTCATTGTTTAAATGGTATGTGATATAAAAGTGAACGGAAATTTAATTTCAAAATATCAGATAAGATATTCTATGAAATATTATACGTACATGCAGAAATAAATATCGACACCAACGCTGAAAGTCTGAATATATTGGAATGTAACCAAAGCATTTGTTAAAATTTTAGGGATTGTATCCGTTTCTGACGAAGCACCGCTTCATTTACAACTCTCTACACAAACTGATCATGGGAAGTATACTCGCCGGAATTGCTTTCATATGTTCCGGTTTCTTGGAATTACATTTAGAGGTGAGTGCATTTGTGAATCTACTTCGACTTGAATGTCAAGTATTTTCTGTAAACGTTCAGTTAAATGCGATTACATCACCTGTGACCATAAATTTCTAAAGGCGGGGCTTAGAAGAGGACCCTATTCAGTATTATTAGACTTGCCATATTATATTTCTCTCAAACTGGGACACTTTAGGATTTTAAAATATGTTTATTTTGTACCATCTGTTAATTTTCCTAATGGTGGTCATTCATGGCCCGTATTTCCCGGGGTACATATTTATTTAAAAAAAATATATACTGTGATGACCTAACAGGTTACCCCAATTCGTCATCACAGCTAAATTATTAGATACAATTAAATTAATTAACTAAGTAAAATAAAAGTAAGAGTCTCGGAAACAAAGTCGCTGTCCAGAATCCTGAATGGGTCCTAAAATGTCCCGGAATTTGATAGAAAGCCACTGACAAATATATTTCTATCACCCCCAATCTTTATAATCATTCTTTCTATCGCACACAACTATTCACGACTACCCTACTTGTGAATTGGAGACTGATTCATACTTATTGACGCTGCTATGTGAAAATTATTAAATCAATTAGAATTTTGAGTGGCAAATGGATTCTTTTGCAGCAATGTGAGACCTAATGATAGCAACACTTTTAATAAAATAAAATGTTTTTCCTTGAAGGAAAAGTTAGAATTGACATGGGAACAAGTATCTGTTAACATATTACAAATCAAAATTGACATTGATTCACAGCTTTGATTGGTTAGGTAGCCCTAAATAAACGGCAAACAGATGACAAAATGAGGGCAGAAAACTTCATGTCCTGGAATTATCTCAAAAATAGTTGGCAACCCTAGGTACAGAACGGTGTCTCACTAAAAAACATCGTGAACGTGCTAAAATCGATTTAGCACATTCACGGTGACCATATAATGGCCACCATAAGAATAAAATGACAAACTGGCCGGGACATCTGGTAAGCCTGTGTATCATCAAATGATAAATATTAAATTAAATTTTCAGAAAACCTATCCCATATTACCGTCAAATGGATTCGGTCAACTGAGAATATTCAACGGATTAGATTGCGATCTGGAATACACCAATCGTTGGACCAACGAAAGCTTCACAATAAACCCTCTAGACGTCTACGAGAACAAATTCATCAAAGTGGAAGGAAGTCGAAGCTTGATGTACGACAAGACGGTACACTGTCGTAATTACACGACCACATCGTTGGAACATATAAATTTAGAGGAAAAAAAGGCATTGTCATACTTTCACGGCGAATTTAACGACGGTAAGCCGATAAGATACGAAGACAAAGTCGCAAAATCCAGATCGGGATTTCCTCATATAAGGCATGAACGCAAATTTAACATTTATTGTTCCGGCCGTATGTTCCATCAGTGTATATATAATTGTTTTTCATTGTTTCAGAATATTAACCAATATATTGGACAAATCTGATTTAAACATATCACTGTACAATATCCGAAAGAAAAATTTAGAAGTTGTGACAAATCAGACGGTATCAGAACTGTTTGAAGTGTTCTCCGGAGAGTATGAACTTTACGTCAACTCGCAATATGTACCGTTAGATGTTGATTTGAACATAGGCGGAGTCTATACTGTAATGGTCGGAAACGGAAACGATAGTTTTGTAGGTTTTTATTTCAATTACACATATGAGGCATTGGGAACGAAAGGGGCAAATGCACCATGTATCCCAAAAAACTTTGAGCGTTCATATCTTTTTTTGATAAATTGGCGTATTTGTCCCTTTCATTCTCAACGCTTCATATATTAAGCCAGTTCTTGAGCGAAGGTCTGGAGATCGATTTCCGTACGTCGAAAGGTTTTAGACCTTAAATATCGTCATCTATAATCCAGATCAACCATCTTGTGTTAGAATTTGCCAATTTATCTAACTTAGTTGTGAGACAGTTCTACAAAATTGGCACCACCAAAAAATTCCTTCATACCTAACAAATCATATTCCGTTCCTTTTCTCCTTTTCTACCATCCAGAAGTATTTTTCCCTAGTTACTAGATAGATGTTAAAATGTTTGTCAAATATACAAAGAATATACAATGTATGAAACTGCTTACAGAATGCCAATTTGATAATGGTAACGGAGCCTAACTCGGTGTCCATGGTTTGGTTGGTTCCGCAACTTGTTATAATGTCTGCTTCCGAGGTATAACATTTGTCAAAAGTTAATTTAAATCAATCAGTTGCGCGTAAATTTTATAAAATATAATTTTCCAGGTACTCTTCAGCATAACGGGATTAGAGTTTGCATTCAAAGAAGCTCCGGAAAGTATGAAATCAGTATTGCAAGCGTATTGGTACTTGATTGAAGCAATAGGAAACCTGATAATCATCATAGTGACAAGACTAGGATCGAGTTATCGTCAAGTATACGCTCAATACGAATGCGGCACGTTGTTCTAAGTGTAGTAACGTGTTGTAAACACAATCCGTTTGTATGTATTTCAGGTAACACAATTCTTCTTTTTCGCCTTCTTGGTATTTTTAGCGACGGGTTTCTTTTACCTGTTGACGAAGCGACACGAAAGACTCAAAGCAAGCGATAACATTAACGGAATGCCGGTTAGTTACGAATTAGTAATGCAAAATGACAAGTTATAAAATCAATTATAGTTAGTGTTTTATAAAATATTTATATAAATGTTACACCGAATCATTGTAATGGTGTATAACTAGGCCATATTCGTGAAATAGGCAAACGAATTGTCTAATTCGTGTACTAGGCAAAGTAGTTGCCGACTACGAGTATTGTGCAGTTTTTTTTCGATGAGTTTGCCTAATTGACGTTTTAGGCAATTGCAAAGATTCGGCGCAACCTACCCATTATACAAATACAATGTAAATAAAGAATGTTACGTTAAGCGTAGAGATAAGAGTTTTGATGAAATGTCAAATATAATATATTAAGATTAATTATAGCTGTTATAAATAAAACAACAATTAAAAAACATAAAAAAAAACAAGTTATAATGTATTATAGGAAAAAATTACAATTATCGATATACGTAATAATTGCAAAGAATACACAAAAATAAATACATATGATGGGGTTAAATTTTTTGATTATGAAAATTTTTGCCATTAAGTTGATTTCATCCGGTTTTTGCTTTTTTCGACAATTTACCGTTGACGATTGCGGGACTTTTTCTCCAACTCTTCGTGTCTTCCTTCACTACGCCACCTTTTTTCTTGACCGTAGTGTGAACGGTCACTTCTTCGTCGGTACAATATTCTACTTCGAATCGCTTTCTATATTTACGCTTCAGTCCCAATTTAGGCGGAGTTTCCGTGCACGAATCTTCGAATATGTCCAAGCTGAGATCCAAATCTTTCGGAGTGGCGCAGACTCGTCGAGGTCTGAGAGATATCGTCGAATTTAGACTCACATTTAGAACGTCGTCTTTGACAGAATTCAACGATGCGTTCATATCTTTACCGTTAATCTTTTTACTACTATTTTTAACGGCAACTTCCTTCTTCTTTGTGACTGTCTTTACAGGTGCACTCTCTTCAGCATTTTTTGATACAGTTCTCTTCTTTTTAGCCGCTGCTGCCTTAGTAGCTTTCGATTCTACGACGACTTCGTTTTCTAAATCCGACGAATCGGCCTGAACATCGAGTTTCGTCTTACCGGATTTCTCGGGGGTAAAATCTAAGATGCAATTATTCGAATAGCCCAAAGATTTAACACCGGATTCGAACATCGATCGACACGCTTTGTAATCGGGTTCATCGTCATATTCCATCTTGCTCACGTAGTTTAAGTACAAGGTAATAGCATCTGAAATGCAACATTTTTTACATTGAATTTTTTAAATGGAATACATATCGGTTTAAAACACAAAACTTACGAGGTGGAGACGATTTAGTGAAACTCTTTCGTAAAAATCCCGGTATATCCGACATATACTTTTCCTTTTGCGCTTGAACTTCTTTAGGATGTCGAAGATCAGTTTCCCACGGTAGCGAACCCGTTAACCATTGTATCAAATTATACGCTAAAATTTCCATGTCGCCTCGTCTTGTAGGAACTGAAAATAAAATTTACACTAAAAATACCCATAAACTAAATTTTATATTAAAAAGTGGCCAGCTATTTTAACCAAATGGTAATTTTAATAATTGGTCAGTAAGTTTTATAAAAGGTCAGTACTTAATACTAAATGGTAAGTAAATTTATATACACGGTTGGTATTTAAAGTTTACTGGCCGTTTTCTAGAAAAGTTACTGATCGTTTATTAGTTGCCAAAAAAAATATACTATACAATACACCAGATTAAATGGGGATCTGCTGAAAATTGGCAAAATCGTAGTTTTTTCTTTATAATGATGAATATGGTACTGAACCTTGCGAGGTTGCGATATCAATAATGTGAATATTTAGTTCTATGTTCTTTTTGTGCTCATTGATCGTACTATTCAATGGCAAAAATGGCAGTCAATTTGAACTGTAATTTAATAATTTTTATTAGAGCATTTGCTGCGCGTACTTCCTTTTGACCTATAAAGTAACAAAAAAGTAACCAAATCTACAACAATGACCGTGATACTCTAATACTCTTAAGGTTTAAGTACATTTCCATATTCATCATTACTATGAAGAAACCAGCTAATCTTCAGCCGATCCCGGTTGAGTCCGGTACATTGTACATTTAGCAAAATTATATTCACCTCCATTGTGAGCGTCCCTGCTCGTATATTCTATAGTACCGTTGTGCGCCTTTTTAGGATCAATTTTATATTCCTTGACTGTGTAATGTGAAGCGAGACCAAAGTCGACTAAATACGTCTGACTTTCCGTGCCCTTTTTCGTACCGAATAGAATATTTCCACCTTTGAGATCCGCATGAACGTACGTTCTACTGTGAATGTATTCGTAAGCGTCGAGCTATAATAAAGACAAATAAATCGAAACGATCGTTGTATAATTTGTAATTGCTCCAAAATAATCCTTAGATAATAACCATTTGTACGGCTATTCTGAAAACGGTGTGAGTGGGAAAGTGGCGTCCGCATTCTAAAATTTATGCCATAAATCTTTACCATAGCGTTCCATGACGATAAAGCGATATTTCGTATCATTGTATTCGTGCGAACCCGATCCGATGTACACCGGTATGCCGAGATATTTTAACTTGTGCGATTTTGTGAATTCATCGACTGAAACAGAAGGGAAATTATGTACAATAAATTACAGACAGGTGTTTTAATTTTTGGCAATGTTGATACAGGTGATGTTCATTGATAGTACATATACCATATGTTGAAATTTCACGCGAGCACAATATTTACGTTAGAGTCGGGTCAACGGTCTGGTGTCTTACTATTGTAGAATGCGGTTTGAAAAATATTATACTCACTGTCTTCTTTTTTGGAATTTCGCATGTAAAAATGCATTTCTACGAATAGTGGCCCATTTCCGTGAGGTTCCTGAAAATAATTAATGTAAATTATAGAAAAGTTATATAAATACAAATTTCGAGATGCAAATGCAACGATCTAATCATTCAAGAAGAATGGATGGCAGATGGACGCGAGAAATACTGGAATGGTATCCGAGAAGATGTGAAAGAAAGCAAGGTAGACCGAGTGGACGATGGGTTGATGAATTGAGAAGAATGTGTGGAGTCGAGTGGATGCTGATTGCTCAAGACAGACAGGAATGGAAGAGGATTGGAGAGGTCTTCATCCAACAGTGGGTGGTGAACGGCTGAAAATGTATATTATATTTCGTAAATCCTTTATAACATGTACAATATAAAGTCATCAAAATAAAGTACTGCAAATCAAGTTTAATCATTAGGAAGTGAATACCACACTATGCCAAGAAACGCTAATCTCAGCTGTGCTTTCCTTGGTGGGGGCCTTTTTATAACCGATACAGTTTAGTCTACATAGGTTTCTACCTGAAATAAGCGACAACAAAGATGTCATCACCACTTAATTACTTAATACGTATACGGGATTGGTCATCAAACAGGCAAGGCTTCACCCATCTCTAGCAAATACAAAAACTGGGGCACACTGAGCATGGCTGGCATATCCTATAACACCATAGGTGAGTAAAATGATTATTTGCGAAGACTATTCAAAAACGATACATCAATGTTTTAATTGTATCCAAATTTAACAACCGATATAAATTGATTTGATTAAAAATTGCGCGAAAATGTGACCAAAACGTACGAGAGTGAGGGAGAGAGAGATAGATACGACGAGTGCGCATGCGCAAACGGTCGAAAGTTTGAACGCGGGAACAAAACTGACAGATGCGCAAAAGTCATTTGACAGATGCTCGCGATCGACACGTGGGACGATTGATATGTTATGTACTGACAATTTTGACGACGTGCGTCCCTTCAGATGTGGAGCTGGCCGTGTAGATTTCGCCGAAGCCACCTTTGGCGATGGGAATGCCGAGTTTCCATTTGACTCCTCCTACGGCTGTCAATTGCAATCCCTTGGGCAACCTCTCCGCCATTTGGTAGCCTTTGGCTCCTGCGGCTTTGCCACCGCCTTTTGCACCCTGTCGAGGCATTCTCCTCTATAATTTAGCGATCTTTACCGGTGTAGACTAAACGCTAATGGAGACCGGTCTGATATGTTCGGCCGCACTAGCAATGCTTTCAAATCAAACAGCCGCGTCGTAACAAATGTTCCACTACGGCCATGACCACGCTCTCCTGTCACATTGCTGTTTAAATTTTAAATCGTCTTTTTTGGTTTTATTGTGGTTAAAAAATAGAAATATTATTTTTGTGATGATCATTTTAATTTTTTGAGTAGAACAAGAAGGAATAATAACGAAGAGTGGAAGGAAACTCTTTTAAGTACTAGCGCACGCTATTGTTCGAGAGCATCTTTCCATTTTCGCTCACACAGATTTTCAGCCGTTCACAATCCACTGCTGGATGGAGGCCTCTCCAATCTTCTTCCATTCCTGTCTGTCTTAAGCAATCTGCATCCACTCGGTCTACTTTGTCTTCTTTCACATCCTCTCGGATACCATTCCAGTATTTATCGCATCCATTCTTCTCGCTGTGTCCATTAATTTAAACTTTTTCACGGTTCCGCTATATCTGCCACTTTGGTCATACTTCTTATCCATGTATTCCTCTTATGATCTCTTCTTGTTATACCAAGCATATATCTTTCCATGCATCTCTGTGTGTACTGAATCTTACGTAACATTCTTGAATTCAGCATTTCACATCTATACGTCATAACTGGCAGTACGCATCGCTCACATGCAATATTATTTTAGTGTAGCGGGATGTTGGATTGAAAAACTATGTTCATTCTTCCAAAAAAGATCCATCCTAGTTTGATTCTTTGTTTTATTTTTTCTTCTTTACATCCAGTCAAGATCACCATTTGTCCTAGGTATAAATAATAAATTATCAACCATTACAATTAACTAGTCGACAAAATAAATTTCTTAACAAACTTGCAATCTTAAGTTTAATTGATAAATAGTAGATCCCATACCAAGACACAATATGATCTCCTAGTCTACAAAGATATGATCTAAAAAGAAACAAATATTTGTAAATAGTTTTCATTACATGTAAAAATATCTATTTTTGCCCTAAAAAACGAAAAATAAACTATTTTGATGGCCGTGTATGATCGTATTACATTGTACCAGGCAGGGCGCCAGTGTCAAAACGGCAAATCATTTTACTTCATCTCATTGTCATTAAAAAATATGATATCATTTTTATAATGCGCAATTTAAATTCAGACACTCGTTTTCACACTGAAAAACGAAAAAATTTCCAATATTTTTCAAAATATATATTTTTTAACAATGGCCGTACATGAGCGTGTTATGTTCACTCTTTGGAGGGAAACGGTCCCAGTTCGAGTGTCAAACGTTGACAGCTGATATTCGCAGTTGAAGCCGTCAAAGTTTTACGATTCTACGAACTAGGAGCTGAAGATGGCGAGTGCGGCTGCTTCTACGGCGAGTCTTCAAGAGGAAGAAACCGACGATTGTGGACCACAACTGCTGTCCAAACTCGAGGTCAATTCTCACCATTGTATCAGTAATGTTGTCCTGTGCACTTTTCCCTAACCATACTTTGCACATTGCAGGGAAACGGAATAACGGCTGGTGACATAAAAAAGTTAGAAGAATGCGGTTACCATACTGTCGAGTCGATAGCATTCGCACCCAAGAAGCACCTGTTGACTATCAAAGGCATATCCGAGGCCAAAGCCGATAAAATCACTACGGCTACGGAATTTCATGAAGCATCAATTTAAACTATTTGTACCTATGGATTCACTACGGCTAAACGGAATTTCAATCAAAATGACAGGATTTTCTTATCAATTTAGAAAAAAAATTACATATATTTATAAAAAAATTGAGCGACAAGCTACTTGAGCGTTTATTATTATTACACATTATTACAAATTTCAATGCAATTCCTTACAGAGGATATGCCTTAGTTCTTTATGTATAAGTTCTTTAAGTCATGTGTTAGTCACACTCGAATTTTTTTTCAAGGATTTGTACATTAAATTGAAAGTGCATTTTTAGATCGGAAATAATTCAACTGACGACCGGATCGAAGGAGTTGGACAGATTGTTGGGCGGGGGCATCGAAACCGGCTCCATCACTGAAATATTCGGAGAATTCCGAACGGAAAAAACACAACTGTGTCACACGCTGGCCGTAACGTGTCAAGTAAGCGTGCTAAAAAACATTACATGTACCATGTGAGGTATACTAAACCAATTATAACGTGTGTTTGATTGCAGTTACCCATTGAACAGAGCGGAGGGGAAGGAAAATGTTTGTATATAGACACGGAAGGTACGTTTCGTCCGGAACGCTTGCTCGCAACGGCCACACGCTACGGAATGTCCGGAACGGCAGTACTCGATAATGTAGCTTACGCTCGCGCTTATAACTCGGACCATCAAACAAATCTATTGATAAAAGCTTCGGCTATGATGGCCGAATCTAGGTAAATTTAATGTCGTATTGTTGACATTTTGCAATTGGTCTCGTGAACGAAAGGTCCGTGGTTCAATTCTAAAAGATATTACCAATAGTCTGCTTTTTGAGATGAGAGAGTACTTCACAAGTCCGTCGCGGAAAAGGTAATGCAATACATTGGCGTTTCAAACGGAATATCTTCGTTGATCGGCCTTACATGTTCAAAAAAGGTAACTTTTCAGGGAGTCGAAAAACTAGAGAAAATTAGTAGTATTTATTATAGTATTTAATTTGAAATTTTCATATCGACAAGTTCTAGATGGAATTGACTTGTGTGGTCATGGATATCAGCTTAAGAACTGCAAATATGCACTTATTCTGTTTTGCTGGCTCTGCCCATCAAAGATATATTGTTTTACTTTGATTACAGAGTATGCAGTTTGAGTTTGCATATGTTTTTTACTGCTCGCGTTAAAAAGGGAACTCCAGGAATTCGCGCTTTTTTTTTGTTTTATAAAACAAGACTATAAAACCTTCCCAGCCGACAATTAGACAATTAACTACCACTCACTGCCCGTTGACAGTGTCAACCTCTGAAGGTAGCGTACTTGAATATCAAGCGTTGCCTCCACTATTTTGACAAACATTTCCCCGTCTGCCATAGTGAAGTAATTAGGGAAATTATACTATCCATTAGTTTCCCATTGGCTTCCGGAGGGGAGGAATGGATAAAAGGAACGCACAATGAGTTAGTCGGTAGTAAGGAATTGTTTCGGTAGTGCCGATTTCATGGAACCATCTCACAATTAAGCTAAATGGCAAATTCTAGTAAGAGACGGCTCAATCTAAATGTAGTAATATCCAGATCTTTAAAACTTATTTCGACATGCAGAGATCAAACCTGAGACCAGCGCTCTAACCACTGAGCTATCGCCTGGCTGGTTATCATGTGTATTTACATAAATTTAAGTATATGTATGTGCCGTCAGTGTATGTGGGCGATCCGCGGTTACCCATCCAGGCAGTAGTAATTCCATCTTCAACCAGTTTATTGAATTGTAGCAAACACTCTGACGATGTTTATTATATGCCGGCAAAGGCGGTGCACTTATGATTGTTTACACACAATTGGCAACAGTATAACTGGCTGAAAAGACTGAACGTGTATTCCTACCTTAATACGGTTGTTAAAAATAGCTCGTAATCATGTATGTACATTACTATTGTTTATGCAAAACAGGTACGCCCTATTGATAGTCGACAGTGCGATGGCCCTATACCGAACGGACTATTCAGGTCGTGGAGAATTAGCACCTAGACAAAACCACCTGGGACGTTTCTTACGCATGCTACTAAGGCTAGCCGACGAGGTATACCATTCGAAAACAGTAATACGTATTGAATCAATATTCGCGCATATGTATGACATTGATCACCTAGGACAATTGGTGAATATGACTGGATGTAAAGAAAAATAATGAAACTAGGATGGACATAGTTTTTAAATCCAATGCGTACTGCCAGTTATGACGTATGGATGTTGAATTCAAGAATGTTACGTAAGATCCAGTGCACACAGAAGCATGGAATGATGTATGCTTGGTGTAACAAGAGATCGTAAGAGGAATACATGGGTAAAAAATATGACCAATGTTAAAAGTTGAAATGGACACGTATCAAGATGAATGAATGGCAGATGGACGCGAGAAATACTGGAATGGTATCTTAGAGGATGTGAAAGAAAGCAAGGCAGACCGAGTGGATGATGGGCTGATGAATTGAGAAGAATGTGTCGGGCCGAGTAGATGCAGATTGCTCAAGACAGACACGAATGGAAGAGGCGTCCATCCAGCAGTGGATGGTGAACAGCTGAAAATTATGTTGACATTGATTGTGTATTGTTTCAGTTTGGCGTGGCCGTAGTGATAACGAACCAAGTCGTAGCTCAAGTCGAAGGAGCCGGAGTGTTTACGGCCGACCCTAAGAAACCGATCGGAGGACACATCCTGGCTCACGCGTCCACGACTCGTCTCTATTTGCGCAAGGGGCGAGGCGATGCTCGCATATGCAAAATTTACGATAGTCCGTGTCTGCCGGAATCGGAAGCCATGTTCTCGATAGCCGCCGAAGGCATCACCGATACTAAAGAATAACGCGGAAAATCCAAGAGACGGATGTTGTACATACATATTTATATATCTTATGAGGACTCGTTTTGCACAGGAATTGTAAAACAGGATGAATAATATCGACGAAAAAAATCCAAAGACCTTGTTTTTATTAGACGTCAATGCATTATATGTAGTTGGATTTCAGATTACGTTAACATTATTTTTATAAATATAAATTTTTTTAAATTCATCACAACCCAAAAAAATACACCTGGTGAAATTTTCAGAAACAATTACAATTCTTTCTATACAGCATTACAAATTTATGAGTATTTTAGTTAACATTTTTTTTTTTTTTACATAACAGTACATACTTCATTATAAAATACATTTCACATTCACACTAATGAGAACAACGAAAAAATCCATTATGAAAAATAACTTATTATTAATTAAAAAATTGATTATTATTGATTTTTATTTATTAATTACAGTAATAAATAGTTTTAATATTAAATTATCATCATGCGTTTGCATTTGAATAACGGTAATTTCAACAATTCCTATAGTTATGCTCGGCATTTAGCTATTTCATAATAACATTTTAATTCATCGAAGATACTAATTGTCCAAACTATAAAAACAACATTCAATTACAAGCCGCAAAATAAATCAATGCAGCAATGCAAATTCTGAGAGATACACGCTACTTGTTCTTCGGTAAATCCCCCACCTAAACCGCTACCCAATATACATGTATAACTCGTACCGAAGAACAATCGGGTAACTCTCCAAATTTGACACTATCAGTATCGATCACGCATTGAGACAAAATTACGAAGAGTATGCAAAATCTAATTGAAACGGACAAAATATTACTTAACATCGCAATCGGCGAGAAATATACTGTAATAGAAAAATACTATATTTAATAAATTGACGGTATTTTTAATGCACTCGCGAAACCCTATCATGAATCATTCCTTTCCTTAAAACACAGATGATGAAGTATACTTTTCCTACGAATTAGTGTTCGAAGGTAGTATTGCATTACAACAACGGTTGCGGATGAAACGTAGGATCGACGTCTTCGTACGGTGATTCGGTGATGATATCCAATTTTGCATGTTCTACTTTGACCATTTGCCTCAACTCGTCCTGAAATCAAAAATTTGCACAACGTTTTAGGTACCAACTGTATTAATTTGAACGTGTCCTATATATGTAATAGTTTACTACTTACGCCCCAACCGAGTTTTTCGGCTATCGCCATCACTTGATCGTCGCAGTTTCCGAGGAATGCAACGTCTCTAATGTTGTCCGGAGATTCGCACTGCAATCCACCGATCAGACGGAACAACGATTCCAAGCCCGGTAGTTCGGTTAAGCTCGCTAGGAGACTAGCTCTTCCTTCGCAACCGACAAGTTCGCGATTTATTAATAAACGAGGACACCAAACAGGAACTCTGAAACGAAAATAATACTTTATACTACATACATATATAGAGGAAAGAATTAATATAAAACAATTCATGCTATGAATTAAATCCTTTAACTCATAATTTAAAGTAAGTAATGATATCTTATTAAATCATTTAAAGTAAAAATTAACACAGCGAGACTTATCAACCTTTACTAATTATATTATACCATTTTTTACTTTTAAAACAAGCTGAACGATTAACTAGAAATATTTCAAAGTTATTTCTTCTAAAGATAGTGTACTTGTTGCCTCCACCATTTGAAAAATATTTCAGTCTGCAATAGTGAAGTAATTAGGTAAAGATGCTCTCCAGTGGTGAAACTATTGCCTTTTGGATTTCGTAGGCAGCAATTTTTTGGATTGTGCCAATTTTGGAGAACCGTCTCACAACCAAGCTAAAGGTCTGTATTTATTGGGTCAGTAACTTTTCTGATTTTCGGTCAGTTATTTTAACCAAGTGGTGAGTAATTCTAATAAATCGTCAGTAAGTTTTATAGTCAGTGCTTAACATTAAACGGTAAATAAACTTATATAAATGGTCAGTATTCATTGTATTTACTGCCATTTGTGAAAAAGTTATTTATTACCGACCATTTTCTTGAAAAGTTACTCGATTAATTGGTTGCCTAAGTTAAATAACTTGCAAAATCTTAACGGGTGATGGCTGATCAGTATTAAGTTATATTCAGATCTTGCCAATGACGATATTTAAGGGTTGAAAACCTTTGAACATACAGGGATCAAATCCCAGAACTTTGCTAAGCTAACCGGCCGTCTATCAAAGCATTTAATCAATTGAAAGACCAAACATACGGCTATAGATTGTAGAGAGTTGCCAAATTTTCAGTTGGAGATTGCTTAAGTCAATAAAATAGAAAAATTACCAATTTTTAAATATGCTCGTATCTCATAAACGAGAGCAGTTGACAAGTTTCATCATCAAATTCGTTCATTATAAGTCAAATTGGTAGAAATTTATAGGTAACCGCTTCGGTGATGATAATTTATTGTAATGTAATTCAAAATGTTTTACCTATCGACGAGAGATGCAAAAGGTTGCACTTCCAAAGACGAACCCATAATGATGAGCAAGTCGCAGTCGTCGAAATCTTTCTGCGAACAATCGTGAAACCTTTCGGGAAGTTTTTCCCGAAATAGTACTATATCCGGTTTGATTACGCCGCCTAGACAATCGACATTGTCACAGATGGGTATTTCGTCCGAATGTTCGGCAAAATCTGCACACAATAAAAATACAATTCAACAATTAACAATATCAATCGACATCCAGAAAAGTAGCAATATACCAACATCGTTTCCAATCTATGTTATCTTCCTTTTTGCACAACACACAGTGAGACGTGTGGAACGAGCCGTGAGCCTCGACTAATTTCTCATCTGGTAAACCGGCGATTCGTTCGAGCGTGTCTATATTTTGGGTGTAATGTCGCAATAAAAAACCTGAAACAACGTATTAGATTATAAAATGTATGTTAAAAAACCAAGTGTGAATTCCCACATTGTATAAAATGACCAAACAAAATTCAAAATGTACACTTAATACGGCTTTCAATCGATTTAGTACATTTACAATATCTACTCAGGGGAAAACGGATTGTGAATGGCCACCATAAACATTAATTTATTTTATACTTTGCTTAAAACTTGCGGACGACTATACTCTATCCAACTTGAGAAACATCCTAGTCTTGGCCGATTTAGAATCGATCTCCGCAGACTACCTGGGTTTCGACCAATGACCTTCGTCACTATCCCGGCTTCTTGGAATAAACCCCAACTCCTAAAGTTCCTTTCACTTCCCTCTCTCCCTTTCTTATTATTGATTTGCATCAGTCTTGTAATGACTAGATAATTTTTGATTTTGTTTAATTGTTTTTCTTGCTATGATTTGTTTGTAACTATTTTGGCTGTAATTGCTACATATTATATGGAATTTATTTTATTTTATGTAGTACTTTATGAGCTGTATGTTACTTATCCGAGAGGATGTGAAAGAAATTAAGTTAGACCGAGTGAACGATGGAGTGATGAATTGAGAAGAATGTGTGGTCAACTGGATGCAGATTGCTCAAGACAGATAGGAATGGAAGAGAATTGGAGAGGCCTTCAACCAGCAGTGGATAGTAAACGGCTGAAAATGATGATGATGAAATAAATATTAACGATAACCAACCAAAGTTGTAAATTTCGGACAGCCACAACCCACTTTTTACTTTATCCATATCGGATAAAGTATTGTGATCATGCGAATATTTCTGTATGTCAGTGTGTTAGGCGGATGTGTGTAGAATCGCTGTAACTCAAAAATTGTTTGTCCTATCACACTGAAACTTCCTATTTATAGGTATTTTGGCAACCATTACAATCTATAAGACTTTCAAAAAATTTCGTCAATCGGAAGTGGTACTTTCCTTGGAAAGTCTCCTAATTTTTAAGTTGCGCTAAAACTAGGTGCTTCTTAAGTTCGATAGAGTAATATGTAAGCATTTCATACAATGCGGGGATTTCCTGTGACGTATACACGTGGATGGCTATATATAGAGAGTAGTGCTTTCTTTAAACCTTTGTCGTTGAGCAACTTGATGAAGTAATGCGACAGAGTCGGTTTATACGAATCCTTGTATAGATCTTTAGCTATTGAAAAGAACGGCTTCGGATTCTCCATGAAGAATTGATAGTCGAATATCGCTTGCGGATCGGGTAAATTGAATTTGTGCAAATTGTGGTAAAGGCCCGATTCTGGACTGCGAAAATCCGGTATGCCGGCAGCTGCGCAAAATAAATAACAATATTAGTACACTATTCAAGTGTACATAAATACATAAAAAGAATAACAAAAGTTTGATTCACATGTTGAAATTCCGGCGCCGACCATTGTTATGATATTCTTACAATTGCCGCTTTGGATGTATCTGACGATGCTGTCGATATTGGTGTCGTCGAGTATTTTCCGAGGCGGCTGATGATGAGCTTCGGTCTCGAAGAATTTCAATTTGTCGGCGAAGAAACCGCGGAATCGCTCCATGAGTTTGCGCTCTTCGCTACCTGGCAAATCGTGCGCTGGTGGCTCTGTAACGATAAAATTAATGTATTGTAACAAAACGGTAGCCGTTTATAAAAATTTACATCTCCGAAACTGTGCAATGCCGCTGTGGTGAAATACAAAAATAATTTGAAGTTTATTTTATTATCTTTCCAATGATTTGGCCGTTTCTACCGAGTGGATAATTACACTGTTCGATGCGAAAAATGGTTCAGTACGAGATATAACTTTTCTTACATGTACAATTTATACCTGGTGAACACGAATCTGGTGATAAAAAATCGGGCGTTTTTAAAATTGCACATACTCCGAATCTCGAGCCAATCGGCATTTTATACGGATTCATGTTCAGCAGGCATAAATCTAAAGAAAAGTTAAACCCCGACTCTGAACAACAACAAAAAAGGCGTCATTTGTCGAACAGTTCTAATGCTAAAATTTACAGAAAAAACGCAAATAAAGCAATTTCATACAATAATATTTTTATATAATTATTACATATTACTATATAGTGCACAAATGTACCTCACCGATTGGCTGGGTAGCCTAGCCGCGGAACGCTTGGGTTGCGCGAAGCGCTCACGCTACATAACCTCACCAACTAACCACACGGTGACACTGTCATCATCCCTCTCTTTGTCCTAAAGTTTTTGTACCAACCCTCGATACACTTATTATTACTTTTTTGACAAAGTTTGTGTAATAATATATAAGCCGCCTTGAGGAGAAACACCTCCACATCCTTTCTCCGCGACCCTCACACGAGGCCACCACCCCCACAACGAATATGGTCTTTGACCGTTCCGTTGGGGACAGACGGTTCTCCAGCAAGGCCGGAACAACCGCGCATCACTGCTAAAATAATTAAAGATAATGTGTAATAATAGAAAATAATTTGATAGCAGCGTTAGCTGCGCGTACTTTCCTGTGACATAACCTATAAATTAACATTAAGCGTGGCCGAGTCTTCACCACTGACTGTAATAGTACTCCAAATCCTTCAAGATTATGTGAACCATTCGCTTAAGCGGTTCCGATTCTACAATCCATATCGAATCAAAACATAACCTCAAACGTACACTCGCATTGGCACATTGGTAGTACTGTACTGTATGCTGACACAACAAAGGTTGACAGGTGACGGAAACGTCAAAACACAGCGTGAGTTTTGGAGCGCATTTTGACCCACACTGTACACGATTCGGTACCCGGTCAAAGTTAAGTCATCTCGGCGTAGGTTAGGCGACATGGGAACGAAGATGTATATGATAATATAACGAAATTCACCTGAACCGCCCGGAGTCGACATTTCGCTCGATCGCTAGCAAAGCAGCAGCGCCACTGACGGACGAAACACCTAACAACTTTAAATACGGCCATTGTCGACTATCTCTTAAATATTATTGTTTTTGATGTTTCAAAGCGTTGTTGCTCTCGTTTCATTCTTTATATTTTATTTTTGACGGTAAAATCTTTTGTGCAAAATTGTGGAAATGATTTTCGAGTTGTAAAAAAAGTTTACATTTTAAATCCAACATTCCGCTATGTTTAATAAAGTAGGCATACCACCAATCCGTACTGCCAGTTATGACGTATGTGAAACGTGGATGTTGAATTCAAGAATGTTTTGTAAGATCCAGTGCACACAGAAAAGCATGGAAATATGTATGCTCGCTATAACACGAAGAGATCGTAAGAGAGTAGCAGATATAGCGGAACGTGAGAAAAAGTTGGTGGAAATAGGCCGGACGGACACAGGGAAAAGAATGGATAGCAGATGGACGCGATAAATACTGGAATGGTATCCGAAAGAAAGCAGGGTAGACCACACTTGGTCTACCCTGCTTTCTATCACATTCTTTCGGACGGACCCCGAGTGGGAGTGTCCTGTGTGACACGCGGTCGCCAGTACCAGGGTTGCCAACGTCAGGTGAGATAGTGATGCCAACCCCAGCCTGAAGACCTGAAAACCGACACAAAACTGAACTTTTTTTTCATCATCATCGCCATTCTGTTCACCATTCACTGCTGGATGAAGACCTCTCCAATCCTCTTCCATTCCTGTCTGTCTTGAGCAATCTGCATCTAGTAAACTCTACACATTCTTCTCAATTCATCAGCCCATCATCCACTCGGTCTACCTTGCTTTCTTTCACATCCTCTCTGATACAATTCCAGTATTTCTCGCGTCCATCTACCATCCATTCTTTTCGCTATGTATCCAGCCCATTGCCACTTCAACTTTTTCAGACGTTCCGCTATATCTGCCACTTTGGTCATACTTCTTACAAATATTAAAAAGATAAAAAAAGGTTTCCTAAGAAAACAATACACATATTCTGAATAAAGTTTTTATTGGTGATTATAGAATTCAATGTACATATGTATATTATAGATGCATCACTCGATACAATAATTGTATTTCAGACATATACATAATATTATCATAAATAATTATTAGCTGACTTCACCAACAATATAACAAAAATCCATTAACTCTACACACACATTTAATAATTAGACACACTCGATCATCGCACTAAGGCTAAAATTAGACCGGGACACTACACCGCGACCACACCAATATTTTTTGCTCAAATTGATTGTATTAAAGACCATCTACCTAGTCGAATATGTACAATGAATTATCGGTGTGGTTGATCTAGTCTAATTTAGCCCTAACGGTCTCGTGCATTCAAATTGACACACAAACCAAAAGCTCACACGTGTTTCCCCGACACCTGACACTGACACACTTGTTCCATATATGAAAATGAATGTTATTTTGTGCAAAACTGAGTACAGTATAATTATAGTGTTTGGCAACAAAAGATAAAAAATAATTTGCATTTGGAAACGGGCCCTCCTAGCCACACATTTTTTTATTTTATTCATATCGGATAGTGTTAAATATTACTAGGAAAATTTTCTGATGCGGCCCTGCCAGCCGAGCGGGTCGAAAGGATAGTTAACAACTCCCGCGCTCTACTTATGACGATAACTAAACCATAACACATGTTTTACTTAGATGAATTTCACAGCACGATCTTTCTAGTATGTATAGATTTATGGCAGTCTTGTTATTTGTTACAACAAAGGGCGGCGGTAACCAACTATCGAATATTTAACATTAAATGAGAATAAAAAAGAATCATTTTGCACTTATGGAAGGGGCAGGCCTGTCAGTTTCCACAACCTGTATAAATGAATAAAAATACCGACATCGTCTAAGGCAGGGGTTCTTAGCCTATGGTGTTTTCATCCTTAGGGCGCTCACACACCTTAGCGAAATCGCAGCGTCAGACTGACGCCCTCTATCGTCGTTGATTCGCACCAATGCGAATTATATCGGTGCGAATGAGACTACGATAGGGTGTGTGATCGCCTTTAGGGGAGGAATGAGGTGTCTCCCAAAAAAAATGTTATAATTCATTAGAGACCCTTCCAGATTGTATTTAATGCGAGATTTTAAGAGGTATACACAGTATTTTCTTCGCTTGGAATTTCACCTCGGACCTTTTCCCGCCATTTCAGATGATCGCCCAGACTTATTAAGGCCCTCACAAACCTGAGCGTTATCGCCGAGTCAAAATGACGCCCCTATCGTCGTCCCATTCGCACCGATATAATTCGCATTGGTGCGAATCAACGACGATAGTGGACGTCAACTTGACGCAGCGATACCGCTCAGGTTTGTGAGGGCCTTTATCCCCACGGTTAAATCGTTGCCAGACATTAATAATTTAATAATACACTTAAATGTACGTACACACGAGCACACATAAACCAAACACACATTTAAACTTAAGTATTCAATATCGCACACAAAACACGAAAAACTACTACGAAACTTATATATCACGCACACGTCTGTAATATTGTGAATCCATAGACTTTCCATAAAAAATAAATATTACATACTATGTGATACTTGTCATATTTAAAATGTTGGAGAATGACATGTGTATTCATCACGAAGAAGGACGAACGTCGATTTACAGAGCAAAGCTCAGCTTAATTTTGATGCTCTCAAACAGTTACCGATCCTGATTTGGCATAAAAAGCACATTAGGCCCTAATTCCAATTGCTATCTGAATTTTTAATATTAGTCAGTATCAAAAAGCTAGTAATCTGTTGAGCGTCAGCTTTATCCAAGAACGTCCCCTCGAATTTATATCCTTGTTGTTCAAAAGCAACAACAACAACCTTTAAAAAAAAATCATTTGTTTTTTAATTATATCTTGAATTTAGGATATGTGGGGGGGAGAAAGGAATGAACATTGTGTTCACTTTCAAGGGAAGAAACGAGCGTATAAGGTTAAACAAATCCTAGTCTAAAACTTGCAATGTGCTCCTTTGCGCGGAATGTTCGTGAATGGTGTTATCAACTCGAACAACGATCTGCCCGATTTAAATGTGACGACATCATCTATTTTGACCATCTGCAAACATAATATACATCAAAACTGAAATACAATCTAAAATACGTACAAAGCTCAGAATTGATGCAAACCGATGAGGAATCTTCTGGTACGGGAAGTAGCTCGGAATTGTCTCTGTCTTTAACGATTGTATCGGGATGAGCAGCACCACCTTCAGCCGACGATATAATATGCACACCTAGTTTTTGTCGGTTGGGTGATGATATTAGTAGAATATCCTAGTGAAAATAAATTACGTTAGCATAGTATAAATTTTAGTCTTATTGGTAAAATCGACTTTTGCGTTGGTTTTCCTTAAAACGATGAATATGGTACTGAAAGTAAAACGTGTGAATTAATCGTTCCATGTTCGTTTTGTGCCCAGTAGTCCAATAATGGCGGACATTATTGTCATTTTAATTTATTTAAGATACATGGGCAAGCGGCACAGCCGATGGAGCCCAGTTGTATTATAGTGTACTGATCGAAGTTCAGATGGCATTCTTGTAAACCTTCTTCGAACCCTTATTAAACATATAACTTATTTTGTATGTTTAAAACAGTTGAGCAGTTTCGATATCGTGAGAATTAATCGTTCCATGTTCGTTTTGTGCCGATAGTAAAAATTGTTGCCATTTGCACTGATTTTTTTGATTTTGGGTACATTTTAAGTTTTAAAGAAGAAACCAGACGATTTTAACAATAAAACAGCCATTATATAACCACTACGTGTATAATTACGTTTATAAAAGAAGGCATACGACCAATGCGTACTGCCAGTTATGACGCATGGATGCTAAATTCAAAAATGTTACGCAAAATCCAGTTGCACACAGAGAAGCATGAAAATATGTATATATGCTCGGTATAGCGAGAAGAGATCGTAAAAGGAATACATGGGTAAGAAGCATGGCCAAGGTAGCAGATATAGTGGAACGTGTGAAAAAGTTGAAGTGGCATTGGGAGAAGAATGGATGGATGAGAAGGATGGAGAGAATGTGAAAGAAAGCAAGGTAGACCGAGTGGACGATGGGCTGATGAATTGAGAAGAATATGTGGAGTCAACTGGATTGCCCAAGATAGACAGGAATGGAAGAGGATTGGAGAGGCCATCATCCAGCAGTGGATGGTGAACGGCTTAAAATGATGATGATGTACAACTAACCTTGTAGAAGTTATGTAATTGAGCCTTAGTAACATCTCGCAGTGCTTTAACTTCAACGTTCACTCTATCAAAATGGTATTGCTGTTCTAAAATCTCTGATCTGAATATATACGAGCGACCCGACATCATTTTGGGACGTTCAAGTTTTTGTGCAATCAAAGCATCGCGATGATTAGCATATTCTTGGTCGCTCAACTTCGTGATATAATCCTGAAATATTACAGGCATGAGTCATTAGTGTAATATTTCATTTGTACAAATGAAACACTTTGAGAATATACAAAAATTCAACATACATCCATATGCTGAAGGAATGCTTCTATTCTGGATTCCACGTAACCTGGATGTCTATCCGACTGTACTAAAAGTCCTATTCCTTGAACACCGTTGCTGCGACGGATTTCACTGCATACAATATAGCCGAGTTGTTCCTAAAGCAAAAATCTCGTTAAATATCTGACCAGTTTAAAGTTTATGTAGTTCAATAGATTAACTCACTTTAGTTCTTAATATATTGAAGCACGGTTCGGACAAAATTTGAACGAGCATTTCGATTAACACGTTCGAATTCGTCGATTGCAATCCGCATTGGAAGTATAGTAAAGTGCACGAAGAACGATGAACAGTGTGATCAATTTCCAATCTATAATGACTACCCTTTTCCAACTGAATTTCCCTCATCAGTATCAATTGTTGAGGCAACAGAGGTATTATAGTTTTCGGTAATCTAAAATAACAAATCAGAACGTTTATAATAAGTATACGCATCTAAATAATACATATTATGAAAGTAAATATTAGTGCATACTTTTGTTCGACGACAGTTGCGAGTTCCATGGCTTTTTTTTTCGAAACGTTTCCGTGTACGAAACACTCAACATGAATTTTAGCCAACAAATTCTTGATAAAATCGTGTAAATTATCAATTGTCATCGCTAAAATATACGAAAATACAATCAATAATGTTGAAACTTGTCTGTTTAATATTTTAGCATATCGAAAAGGAAATTACCATATTCTACATTCAAACAATCCTTTTTGCTCCAAGCAAATTCTGAGAGCATCATATTTAAATAAAAATCACTATGTTCATAAGGTTGTTGTGCGTCGAAATTTTTCAATTCTCGTATGTAAGTTTCTTTAAGAATAGCGAATCTTTCTGGGTTAGCGCGGAATGTTACAAGCTTATCTATAATACAATCGAGAAGAATGTGTTGCTTCGAATCGTATCCGTCCATTTGTATCTAAACACAATATCATCTTATCAAAGTTTGATACAACTTTTGCGTATATTAAAACAAAAACCTATACGCACCGATAAACCAGATTTGGTATTTTGTATCTGGTAATTAATACCCGCCAATTCAGCCGCGTAAGCGTATTCATTGAGCGAATCCTGAAGCAAGGATACGAACAATGTGTTCAAACTGCAATTCAGCGGATCGGAATATGCAATAGGACTAAAAATACAATACACGTGAATGTTAATCGTATGGAATGATGTTCATAGAAAATTCGGCTATTAATTAATCACCTGACAAATTCGAAGAATGTATTCATTTTGGGCAAAAAGTATTCATTATCTTGCTTGTACCAGACCCTCATCAACGGAGTGTCGTAAACGATCGTCGGATATTCCAACGATTTCGCATCCGGTTCAATCAAATCCAAACTATCCGGAAGGAAAGAGTTGACTGCAGGCAAATGCAGTTCGTCGTTCAGTCCGCATTTTGTCCAACGCTAAAAAATTACACTCTGAATAATTGCATTAACAAAATTATAAAACGAACATGTAAGTGTAATTTTACGTACGTCAATTTTATCTTTTGATATTTTCTCCATATGATATTTGGTTCCGTACCATTTTTCGCTTTGATCGCAAACAGGTTCAAATGCTTTGCCAATAATCGCTATTCGAATTCGCTCAGACGTCAACAAAGACAAGAACTCTTGAATGAGTTCCGGTTTCCAATCTGTTATATGGAATTGTGCACTCATAATTTCCTCCATTGGATAGTCCTACAAATCATTAAATACAATACAATAAACATAACATCAACTACATAGTTAGAAATCAATCAAGAATGAAACCAACCAGAATGTCGTTCACGTATCCGCCGACGAAGCATATAGGCTCTTCTTTATCTTTAAACCTGAATTCTGTAGCTAAAATATTTGCTTGCTCATCGAAGAACCACTTATGAATACCTTCCTTGTTTAATAAGTTTATATACTGCAAAACAAAACAGTAAACTTATTAAAGACTTCAATCAAACATTACAAAGTTTCAATTAATGAAATACTCACTTGAAATACAAGTTCGACAATATCATCAGTATGATTGATTCCATTTTCTGTTAAATCGACGTCAATATGAAACGTGGCGAATCCTCGTCCGCCATTTTGCGAACCACTTCCCAAACGGTTGGACCAACCCTTTGCTTTCAACAAAGACAATAGACTTCCAGGACCTTCGTGGCCGATTAAGTGGCTAATGTAATGCAACGGCTGAAATAAAGCCAGAAAACTAATACTTTTACGTTACATTTTAGGTTGAATTGATAAACAATGTTCAAATCATTCATGTTTTTTTCCATATCTATGGCGGACCGGTAAATTTTAATCGAATTTTCCGCGGACCGGTACTCTATATACATACATATAGTACTATTTTCTATATATTACATATACATATTACTAATCACTAATGTGAAGAATGAGCCTGCTTCGCCTTTACCAGCTTCTTTAGTCGTAGTTCTATTGTGGATAGTGCGACGCTAGCGGAGGATGAAGGTTCACACAATTCCTATATTTATTCTCAAAATGTCGCTCATCATCGAAAACCCACTTTCGCAAAGATAGGTCGAAGGAAATGGGAGAAGTTCTTTTAGAGAAATCTCAGCAAGCT
Source organism: Parapsyche elsis (assembly GCA_022651745.1). Taxonomy (NCBI): domain Eukaryota; kingdom Metazoa; phylum Arthropoda; class Insecta; order Trichoptera; family Hydropsychidae; genus Parapsyche; species Parapsyche elsis. The sequence continues at coordinate 1,048,564 of JAGVSN010000017.1, forward strand.
CGGGATATTCCGTTTTAGCTTTTATCCAGAAGGAAGCACGTGATAATGTGTCGAAACTCATCTTCATTTTTTCATACGCAGCCGGCTTCAATAACACTGTTCGAAAAATGACGACTTTTTTTGGTTCAGAGACGAGATTTTTTGGTTCAGCGCATTTTTTCTATTTCTTGGTGTTGTTCGGTCAATGTCTCAAAATCTGTCTTGTAATACTTTTTAGTTTTTTTTTTTAGTCAGCGGTGGTCGGTGATTGTATTGTTTGAACGGAATGTTTGAGATAAGACACGTATAAAATCAAATGTCAATGCTTGGATCGGCATATTGTAACTTTCTCACGAAACGTGAAACGCATTCGGTAAGCAAAAATATCAATGACGTGTGTATGGTTGAATTACAAAGTAATATACAAACAATTCGTCATACAATACTGCCATCCTAAGCCCACTTAACGTAACTGACAAAAAATACGAAAATTAGTTAGATATGTTTTGGGGTGTATACTATGGGAGTGTATTCTTGCGATTTTTCATATCAAAATTAATGTATCTTCATCCAAAAGTGACTTTTTTAAGCTATTAAATCTAACGTATCTGCATGCGCAGATAAATATGTAGTATCACCAATACTTGGCGAAAATAACGTATCCAATATTTACTTCGGTCACTAGCTTATCATGAAATATTGAAAAGACTGAATCTCTCCACATTGGAGACGAGGAGATTAAGAGGTGATTTAATTGAAGTATTCAAAATAATAAATAATCATTATTCATGTGAAATGACCAACCTCATTATATTCAATGAGAACCCTCATCTACATAAGAGGTCATACTCTTAGACTCCGAAAAGAAAAATCAAATAAGATGGTTAGAGATTCATTCTTTTCAAATAGAGTGGTTGAATGTTGGAATAATCATATGTATACATTAATAATGAATAATGAAGTGACGTAACTACTAAAGTATTCTTTTTTTTTTTAATTTTTTCCTTAGAATTATCAAAACACATTAGAAAATAGCCTCATGCACTAAAAAAAAGTTTAAATAAATCAGTAATATATGAAGAAAAACACAAATTTAGAATAAAACTTTCAAGTCCATTTATCTCGATATTGTTGTTTTGTCAGTTACGTTAAGTGGGCTTAGGACGGCAGAATACTACCGATAGCCCCTTTACAATCTACCAAATTTAAAAGTGTAACTTTTTAGTATTAAACTTATTTTGTACAGCTATCCATTTCTTAAAAGAGTAACATTTAATTTAATTTTGAATATATAATCCGAAAATAATATGTTGCCGCTCCCAAACTTACCAATTTTGCCAGTGTATTCCTAATTTGGCTCTTAGCTCGAAAAAGGTTCCCGACCACTGATCTATGTAAGTAGTCGTCCAGTTCAAATCAAAAGTCAAAAGTACGTATTTTCACTTGTGATTTTTTCCCACTGTTAATACTATTTTATATTGAGTATTTTCTATTGAAACATGTTTATTGGGATAGTGTTCTGGCCACACTATTTTTTGTTTTCGTTTAAAAGGGTTAATTGGAAGTGTGCTGAATTTTAAATCGCTGAAATAGTGAGCTAAAAACTCGTACGTATGTTGTCAAAGAAAGATCCCACTAATTAACACAGACAATTAATATTACTACACTCACCGCACTCTTGTAATGTATTCTCGCATCCGGAATAGGAAAAGTCATGTACAGATTCCTCACATCCTCGACGGGAATAGCGTTCAATTGTAGTCCTTGATATTCTTCGCTGTAAGGATGCTGAGGCCACGTTGGTAATGTGACATCCTTATCTTCAATTTCGGAGAACATATCCACCGCCATCTTTTCAAGATCGTCCAGCGATTCTGTAAAACAGACATGATACAAATTCAATTGAAACCAACAGTACAAACAACACAAACGTAAATAAACTAAACTAACCTTTTCCGAAGATGGCCAAGCTCATGAGATTCGAGGAATACCATTTCGAATGAAATTTAAGCAATTCCTGGTGTACTTCGAGTCCCATCTTCTTCGGTATTGTCTCTAACGTTTCTCTATTACCTTTCACGATACAATTTATTGCGTTGACATCCATTATTATTTACTTAAATTCAAAAAAAAAAAAAAATGGTTACCAGTTCCAAAGTTATTAAAAGGATGATTGGGATCGGCCGTGGATTTATTCAATTGATCCAAGCGCCAATAATCGTTGCATATTTTTTTTTCATGTTCCGAGTTTACAGCTTGCAATTCCCGATCTGTAGCACTGATCGTAAACAAAGGCGAAACGAAAAATTGCGCAAATCTGAAAATGAAAATTATTTTTTTAGCAATTAGTTTACTATTGCGTTATTAGTAATCCTCTAAGACAAATGTTTCAAATTAATATTTAAAGTACATATCCAAAGCCCCCGCAAAATGTTCAGGAATGACGTCAAAATAATAAGTTGTGGAATCCGTCATAGTCCATGCATTTGATCCTCCACCGTTTTCCGACAAAAACTTATTATACATATTTTCCTACAACAACAAAACTAGATTAACATCATATTAATTTTATTAATTAATAGTGTGCGAAAAAAAAAGCGGTACAAAAATAATACCTCGGGATACTTCTTGGTCCCTAAAAAGAGCATGTGCTCGCAAAAGTGAGCCAAACCCGGTATATTATCTGGATCGCTGAGATGACCTGGAAATAAAACAGTATTAAGACATTATACTACATATGTACATACATAATGATCAGACTTTATATAAAAACTAGTGTAAGCCCGTTGAATATCACACGGACGTGTTTAACGTAATTGATTACGTAACAATTTAGCAATGTCGCGAACCTACTAAGGATCGATATTTTCAAATTATAGGAGGCCTCCCATCACCGGTGTTGGGGGAACGCGTTAGCGCTAACTCACCCAACTTGGTGATCACGGGCTCAAATCCCACTCGCGACGTTCGTGTTTATTTCAGCCTTATCAGCAGACGGAAGACAGACAGACAGACGGAATTGGGCTATTATATTTATAATAATACATACCGACATTGACGCTTAAAGCGGCCGCTGATTTATCTGTAGTCGGATCGCTGACGAGCAATACTTTCAGCCGATTCTTCAAATGGACACCTCTGAAATCAAATACATATAAATAATATAAATTAAAAAATGGAAACCAATCATTTTCTCATTTTTATAATAACAATAAAATCTTACCTATATTCCCGTTTGTCTTCGGGAGATGTTATAATACTGTCACATCTGAAAATCACGTCCATTGCATCGTCGTCAATTTCCACTCGTTCAACCGACATAGTTGTAAACTTATTGCTGATGATGAAATATATTATATTTTGTGACCGAAGGAAGTCTAAGCCTGTGTTAAAAAATGTTTGTTAGTTAGAATGATGAATTTCATTCATGTTCGTTTAACGCGTTAGTTTAACTGTCCATTATTGAAGAAACACAATCGTATGTATATAACCTTTTAATGTTAAAAGCCTGTTATATGTATGTATGTTAATACATAATATTAATATATGAATAAATTAAATATGAGTCATTCCATGTCAAGTCAAACAAGTAAACAGTCGCCGTTGTGTATATAATTATTTACGAATAGTTTAGTGAGATAAAGCTCACTGCTAATGGTAGTGTTTGCAAATCGCAGTATCTTAGCTACCAGTTCATTCATCGGTACTCGTATGTACATATGTATGTATGTATGTATATGTTTTTGTGGCCAAAATACAACGTTCAAAAGTTGTTTATCCCTCGTATCTTTTGATTCTATTGATTTGAACTATTTTTGAAAAGTTTTTTGTCAATTTTAGAAACCAAATCTTTAATGGTAGTTTCTGTTACAAACAAATAAGTGTTAATGAAACCACCATTTACTGAATTTTTTTCAAAATGCTCCCGAACTCGAAAAATAATGTACCCGCAACCTCTACCGATACAAAACAACCAGTGCATCGCGAAGTACTCCAAAAAAAGGTCATCCTTTGAAATAGTAACTAACTTAAACTCTTCCTAAACCGCCAGACGCTCTTGCAGCCTCAGACAAAATCATTACTACCGACATCACGTAGCGCTGAACAACTACCACCTCCAAATAACAGCTGACGATTTTCGGAATGCGCACTTACACAATACAAATGCTGCGACAACCACCCAGAAGCGCCAGTTCTCTCACAACTCTCCAATGAAGACTAACACTACAATCGCGGAGCGATTACCACTATCGACTACGTGACATCAAACATAATGATGCGCCACCTGAAACTCGCATTCTCGGAACCGGATAACCACAACGTACATACATATGTATGTATGTATGTACCTACTCACAGTCGATCAATAGGGACACGTCATCACCACTGGCTAGTGGCACACGACTTATTTGTACATACTGACCTACATATAACTGTACATATACAATAAATATTATCTTCATATAAACCAGTGCTCCGCAACGTTTTCTCACCCATGGCACACCAAAATTTAAATAAATATACATAACATACATAAGTCTTATATAATCAATATTAATGTAATAATAACATATTAATGTGATAACTGAGCTTGTTTCAATGAACATAATAGTTTAACTTTTCAAGTTTAATAACTTCAAGCACGACCGCTTATCATTTTAAATTAGAATTAGACATTGTTATAGAAAAACTTGATACTTGAAAACAAAAAAATACTTGAAAACAAATTTAAAATTTAAATGAATTACCATTTCGAAAATACTTGATTTAAAATTTGTATGAAGAAGAAGAAAAAAGGTTTATTGAAAAATAATACAGATAATATTCTGAATAAAGTTTCATTAGTATCTAATTATAAAATTCAATGGATATTCCATACAACAATAAATCGTCTTTCAGACATAAATATATAATCTATAAATAAAAAAATCAATGTCTGTCTGTTTGTTTGTTAACGCGTCAGAAAAACGTATAGGAACGGGAACGGATCGGGACCGGATCGGAAACGGAACGGAACGGATCTGGAACGGGAAAACGGCCTTTATCAGAAAAATTGAATCGGGCATTCAAGTATGTAATAAAAATCAAAATTTAATGTATATTTTCCATCAAATGAAAAAAATAAATGATTTATCTGACGCAATATAGTAATATAAAAAAAATGTCTGTTTGTTTGTTTGTCTGTCTGTTTGTCTCTTATATTTAAGCCACTCAATTGAAATTTTTCAGGACTTATATGATCACAATTCCTGTTGAAGCCATTTGAATCGGGCATTGCAACGCATGCGGGTCAGCTAGTATGTATTAAAAAATCAATGTCATGTTGTTTGTTATAGGATATCGATGAAATGACTTATTATTCATGATGGTTTTGAAAAAAATCGGGAACGGGCCTGCTCACGTCATTTAGGAACGGAAAATCGGGCATTGCAATCGTACAATGAACATTTATTTATTGTTCATTTAGATATCTATTTGAATTTTATGCAAGAATTCAAAAGAATGTACATATGTGAAAAACAATGCCAGAAGTATGTAATAAAACAAAAAAACACAATGAATTGAATCCAAATTGAATTATTAATTTATCGTACAATGAATGGATTTATTGAAACGTTCATACGTGTGAACAGTTCTCTTCTAGAATTAAACAAAACAAGTCAAAAATTCGGACAAGGATAACAGACGAAAATCTGGAAAGTTCTCTCGTACAAAAGTCTCGTAGTCCATTACAATCCAATCCTAACACTAAATTTATATATTAAAAATGTTTATATATTGTAAAATAAATATGTATCAACCCCAATATTGAAAGTCTCGTAGTCCAATTACAATCCAATGTAGATACAAAAACACTAAATTTATAAAAATTAAAAAATGAATTTATATATTGTAAATTATAAAATGAAGAACAAGAGAAAATTATTAAAAAATAGAATAATAAAGTTGGTTAGAATAGTAGGTATGTATGTACAACATATGTTTGACGAATAGAATAATAATTTATTTATTTTTAATAGGATTGTTTTATGTTTAATTTTAATATATTATTATTATAAATAGGTAAATTGTAATGCTACGTAAACAACGACGAAGCGAACAGCGAACGACGACGCTACACACATTAACATCCGATGATTTATGAACGTCCACACAATGGCAACCCTTCGTCGTTCGCTGTTCGGTTCGTCGGTGTGTACGCAGCATAAGACATTTAGCACATATGTATGTACATATGTATGTACATATGTACATATGTATGTACATATGTATGTACATATGTATGTACATATGTAAAAAAAACATGAAAAAAGTAGGCACTCGTTGGTCTACACCGCGGAACTTCCGCTAATGTAACGTCTACCAAAATCTATTTAGTTTGACCCTTGACTCGGACTACTCGAGAGAGAATGATAACACTGTTCGACATGCAAAATGCTTCAGAGACGAGATATGACTTTTCTTATAGACCCATTGAACACGAATCTGGTAATAAAAAAATGTTAATTGGCTCGAGGTTTGGAGATATATGTATGTATGTATGTGTTTTTTTTAAATCACGCGATTTTTTTCTATTTCTTGGTGTTGTTCGTTCGATGTCTCAAAATTTGTCAATTGCTTGTTCAAAATGAATATTGGAATCTATAGTTGGGTATTTTATCTTTCATTTGTAGTACTTTTCAGCTTTCAGATCTTTCTAAGTAGTCGTCCAGTTCAAATCAAAAGTCAAAAGTATGTATTTTCATTTAGGATATTTTCCCACTGTTAATACTATTTTATATTGAGTATTTTCTATTGAAACATGTTTATTGGGATAGTGTTCTGGTCACACTATTTTTTGTTTTCGTTTAAAAGGGTTAATTGGAAGTGTGCTGAATTTTAAATCGGCAAAATTGCGAGCTTAAATCGCATAATAGTGAGACCAGAATTGGGTTGTATATGGTGGCTCTTAGCATATACAACCAGTAGCAGTGTAACAGTGTAATTTGGCATCAGAATTCCTGGTCTAAAGCTTGCAATGCGCTCCTTTGTGCGGAATGTTCGTGAACGGCGTTATCAGCTGGAACAACAATCTTCCTGATTTAAATGTGACGACATCTTCTATTTTGACCATCTGCAAACATAATATGCATTAAAATACAATTCGATCTAAAATAAGTACAAAGCTCAGAGCTGATGCAAACCGATGAGGGATCTTCTGGTACGGGAAATAGCTCGGAATTGTCTGTGTCTTTAACGACAGTATCGGGATGAGCAGCACCACCTTCAGCCGACGATATTATATGCACACCCAGTTTTTGTCGGTTGGGTGATGATATTAGCAAAATATCCTATTCAAAATAGATCATGTTAGTATAGTGTTTTACAATAAATTTTTGGCAAATCGACTTTTGAGTTAGTCTTCCTTATAACGATAAATATTGTATTGAAATTTAAACTAATAATTGTTCTATGTTCGTTTTGTGCACGGTAGTCGTACTAATTCAATAGCAAAAATTATTGTCATTTTTATTCAATATAAAAAACTATACAACCAACCTTGAAGAAGTCATGTAATTGAGCTTTAGTAACATCTCGCAGTGCTGTTACTTCAACGTTCACTCTATCAAAGTGGTATTGTTGTGCTAAAATTTCCGATCTGAATATATAAGAGCGACCCAACATCATTTTGGGACGTTTAAGTTTTTTGTGCGATCAAGGAATCACGATGATTTTCATACTCTTGGTCACTCAGCTTGGTGATGTGTTCCTGAAATATAACACTCGTTACAATGCTGCGAATGCAGTACAAATAAAACAATTTAAGTATAAAAAAAAAATTCAACATACATCCATATGCTGAAGGAATGCTTCTATTCTGGATTCCACGTAATCTGGATGTCTATCCGACTGTACTAAGAGCCTTATACCCTGAACACCGTTGCTGCGACGGATTCCACTGAATACAATATAGCCGAGTTGTTCCTAAAATAACTATCTCGTTAAAAAAAATCTGACCAGTTTAAATTTTATGTATGTACATATGTATGTAGTTCAATAGATTAACTCACTTTGGTTCTCAATATATTGAAGCACGGCTCGGACAAAATTTGAACGAGCATTTTCAATTAACACGTTCGAATTTGTCGATTGCAATCCGCATTGAAAGTACAGTAAAGTGCACGAAGAACTATGAACGGTGTGATCGATTTCCAATCTATAGTGACTACCTTTTTTCCAACTGAATTTCCCTAGTCAGTATCAATTGCTGAGGCAACAGAGGTACTATAGTTTTCGGCAATCTAAAATAACAAATCGGAATGTTAACAAAATGAGGTATACAGAGCTAAATAATACATGCATTTAACTCCCTCTTATTTATGCGTATTTTAAGCCAAAAGTTAAAAAAAAAAATAATTAATATATTTTTCGTAAAAAATAGCACATGACGCTTATTTAACTCTAAGCAATAAAGTAGAACGAGCTGAAATTGGCAATTTACTGATTTGATCACCCTTTTTAACATTAACATCTATTTCACACCCTATAAAATTTAGTTACTATGAAAACATATTGAAAGATAGTTTGAGTCCAGAGAGGCGTGGAAAGATGTATGCTTGGTATAACAAGAAGAGATCGTAAGAGGAATACATGGGTAATAAGTATGACCAAAGTTATACCAAAGTTATAGGCAGATATAGCAGAATGTGTGCAAAATTGAAGTTGACACATAGCAAGAAGAATGGATCGCAGATGGACGCGAGAAATACTGGAATGGTATCCGAGAGATACACATGTATGTGCAAGAAAGCAATGTAGATCGGATGGACGATGGGCTGATGAATTGAGAAGAATGTGTGGAGTCAAGTGGATGCAGATTGATCAAGACAGATTGGAATGGAAGAATTAACGGCTAAAAATGATGATGAAGTTGTAATAGAGCTCAACAGTAAATCGAAGTATATAAATCAGTAAAACTTCCATTGTGATTGTGAAAAAAAAAGCGACTAAAAAAAAACTCTCGAACTTAAATTTATTACTATATGTAGATACGTACATATATTTGTCTAAGCCTATGTTTGTACAATTCTTATGAAAACTAATATTATTCGTGTAACACTGTGCAACAAATAAAACTACCGGAGCGGAAACTAGTGAATCTTCAGTGGGTCAGAATTAGTAATAATTTTTGGGTCTCCGCTCCGGTAACTCAAAACGTATTTTTCAATAATCCCCAGCATTCGCTCGGATTAGAGGGAGTATTCTGTATTATAAAATTAAATATTAGTGCCTACTCTTGTTCGACGACAGTTGCGAGTTCCATAGCTTTTTTTTCTTCGAAACGTTTCCATGTACGAAACACTCAACATGAATTTTAGCCAACAAATTTTTTGACAAAGTCGTGTAAATTATCAATTGTCATAGCTAAAATATACGAAAATACAATCAATAATGTAAAAACATCTTAAAATACATTTGATTGTTTAATATTTTAACATATCAAAAAAAGAAATTACCATATTCTACATCCAAAAAATTCTTTTTTGGTCCAAGCAAATTCTGAGAGCATCATACTTAAATAAAAAAAATCACTATGTTCATAAGGTTGTGTGTCAAAAATTTTTCAATCCTCGTATATAGGTTTCTTTTAGGATAGCAAACCTTTCTGGGTTAGCACGGAATGTTACAAGCTTATCTATAATACATTCGAGAAGAATGTGTTGCTTCGAATCGTATCCGTCCATTTGTATCTAAACACAATATCTTATCACAGTTTGATACAACATATATGTATGTAAAGCAAAACCGATACTCACCAACAAACCAGCTGTTGTATTTTGAATATCATAATTAATACCCGCCAATTCAGCCGCGTAAGCGTATTCATTGAGCGAATCCTGAAGCAAGGATACGAACAATGTGTTCAAACTGCAATTCAGCGGATCGGAATATGCAATCGGACTAAAAAAAATACAATACACGTAAATGTTGCTCATATTGAATGATGTACAAAATTTCCAAAGAATATTTCAGCTTTTAATTAGTCACCTGACAAACTCGAAAAAAAAGTATTCATTTTGGGCAAAAAAGTATTCATTGTCTTGCTTGTACCAGACCCTCATCAACGGAGTATCGTAAACGATCGTCGGATATTCTTTCGATTCCGGATCCGGTTCGATCAAATTCAAACTATCCGGAAGGAAAGAGTTGACTGCAGGCAAATGCAGTCCGTCGTTCAATCCACATTTTGTCCAACGCTAAAAAAAAATTACACACTGAATAATTGCAATAACAATATTATAAAACAACCATGTAAGTGTAATTTTACGTACGTCGATTTTATCTTTTGATATTTTCTCCAAATGATATTTGGTTCCGTACCATTTTTCGCTTTGATCACAAACAGATTCAAACGCCTTGCCAATAATACCTATCCGAATTCGCTCAGGCGTCAACAAAGACAAGAACTCTTGAATGAGTTCCGGTTTCCAATCTGTTATATGGAAGTGCGCACTCACAATATCCTCCATTGGATAATCCTACAAGTACAATAATACAATACAAAAAAAATAACATTACATAGTTAACCAATCACCGAAATCATGCAAGATTGAAACCAACCAGAATACCGTTCACGTATCCCTGGACGAATCCTATGGGCTCTTCTTTATCTTTAAACCGGAATTCTGTAGCCAAAATATTCGCTTGCTCATCGAAGATCCACTTATGAATACCTTCCTTATTCAACAAGTTTATATACTGCAAAACAAAAACATAAACTTAGCAAAGACTTCAATCAAACATTACGAAGTTTCAAATAATTAAATACTAACTTGGAATACAAGTTCGACAATATCATCGGTATGATTGATTCCATTTTCTGTTAAATTGACGTCAATGTCAAACGTGGCGAATCCTCGTCCGCCATATTGCTCACTACTGCCTAAACTGTTGCACCAACCATTTGCTTTCAATAGAGACAATAGACTTCCAGGACCTTCGTGACCGATTAAACGGCTAATGTAATGCAACGGCTGAAATAAAGTCAGAAAAGTTATACATTTACGCGTCACATTTCAGTATTGGTGAAAATTAGATTGAGTAGATAGAATTAGATCTTAGTTTGCCTGCTTTTTTTGTCCACTTTTGAAATGACAATTAATATTACTACACTCACCGCACTCTTGTAATGTATTCTCGCATCCGGAATAGGAAAAGTCATGTACAGATTCCTCACATCCTTGACGGGAATAGCGTTCAATTGTAATCCTTGATATTCTTCGCTGTAAGGATGCTGAGGCCACGTTGGTAATGTGACATCCTTGTCTTCAATTTCGGAGAACATATCCACCGCCATCTTTTGAAGATCGTCCAGCGATTCTGCAAAACAGAAATGATTCAAACAATTCAATCGAAATCGACAGTCAATAGCCAGGGTATCTCCTTTTTTCTAATAGCGACACACACAGACATGATGTCCACCATTGTTAACATTTACATAAGCTTCTTAAAATTAAAAAAAAACAACGAAGGTACATATGTATGTCGGATTTTATTAATAAAAAATTGCGAGTTTAGAAAAATATTATAACATTGAGTAACAAACATTTTCCTTCCACGTTCTTGTAAATATATATACTATGTATCTGTCATTAATGGGAAACCTGAGTGTGATGAAGTTCACTTAATTTATCATAGCGAGGGCTAATGGTAGACAAACTTACGCGCATCTCACTATCTATGTATGTACATATGTATGTATGTAAATATGTAACTTGTATGTAAATAAATCTCGACCGATATTTTCACTTCATTGCCTTTAAGGATGAAAGGTTGATTCATACAAGCATTATGTAAAAAAAAAACAGAAGTAAAATGTTCAACGCTTTATATGTAATTGCAGGATAATCATTTTCGAGAAAAATCCAGAAGGTATCTATCTATCTATTGGAATGTCTTAAAATTTTGACTAGCAAATCCCGATTAATTCTTCTTTTTTCTGCATAAGTCAAGTTTGACGTAAATTATTTTCACCAGATACTCAAAATGGTGAAATAACCCATTCAATCCTAATACATATGTACATATGTAGTTGAAATATGTAGGTGGAAAGTACTTCCCAAATAAACCCTCATGAAGACACTGCAAGTGATCAATTATACTTTTCTTCGAATTCATCTTTTGATTTATGTTCAACTCAGTTGAGAACCTGATTGTGAATGAAAATATTGACAAATAACACTGTTCGACACGAAAAATACTTCAGAGATGAGATCTTTCGTAGCATTCTTGAATTTAGCGTCCAAGTTTCACATCCATACGTCATAACTGGCAGTACGCATTGGTCGTATGCCTTCTTTTTTTTAAGCATAGCGCAATGTTGGATTAAAAACTATGTTCAGTTTTTTCAAAAGCACTCCATCCTAGTTTCATTCTTCGTTTTATTTCTTCTTCTTTACATCCAGTCATATTCACCAATTGTCCTAAGTATAAATAACTATCAACTATCTCTACAATATGATTATCTACTGTGACTACGTTTTGCGTGCAAAATTCATTAAACATTAATTAATTTTTAAGCCTACTTTCGTTGCTTAATCTATTTTGTAAATCTACTGAGTTACATGCAAACTACAATAACTATGTCGTCAACGAATCTTAGATGGCTCAAATGTCTTCCGTTAATCTGTATACAAATAAATAAATGAAATAAACTAACCTTTTCCGAAGATGGCCAAGCTCATGAGATTCGAGGAGTACCATTTCGAATGAAATTTAAGCAATTCTTGATGTACTTCGATTCCCATCTTCTTCGGTATTGTCTCTAACGTTTCTCTATTACCTATCACGATACAATGAATTGCATTGCCATTCATTATTACTCACATAAATTCAAAAAAAAAAAAAAAAAAAAAGGTTACCGGTTCCAAACTTATTAAAAGGATGACTCGATCAGCCGTGGATTTATTCAATTGACATAAACGCCGATAATCGTTACATACATTTTTATCGTGTTCTGTATTTATAGCTTGTAATTCCCGGTTTGTAGCGCTGATCGTGAACAGTGGCGAAATGAAAAAATTGAGCAAACCTAAAATTGAAAATAGTTTTATTGCAATTATGTACGTCAGTGATAAATTAGGTCGATAGATGAAAAATTCCTCATTGATCAATAAAAAATCGTAAACTAGATATAAATAAATCAGTCGTTTACGCCAAGTTCAACATATAATGACAAGACGAGTTATTTTATTTTTAACTGATCAGTTAGGAATGCGCTTTCAATAATATTGTTTAATGTATTAAATCGTAAAAAATACAGATCCAAAGCTCCTGCAAAATGTTCTGGAATGATGTCGAAGAAATAGGTGGTATAATCGGGCGAAGTGCACGCATTTTTTCCTCCACCGTTTTCCGACAAAATTTATTATACATATTTTTTTCTACAACAACGACAAAACGGCATTAACGTCATATCAACTTGAAATATTGTGAAAAAAATAAAACCGTGTAAAACTGTAAAAAAAATACCTCGGGATATTTCTTAGTTCCTGAAAAGAGCATGTGTTCACAAAAGTGAGCCAAGCCGGGTAAATTGTCCGGATCGCTGAGATGACCTGCGAATAATACAAATTCAAAATCGTACAAATACATCATTCAAGTGACAAAAAAAGCGTATTAAATGTTATACAGACCGACATTGACGTTCAAAGCGGCTGCCGATTTATCAGTAGTCGAATCGCTGACGAGTAAAACTTTCAGTCGATTTTTTCAACTGTATACCCCTGTATTCCCTTTTTGTCTTCTGGAGACTTTATAATACTATCGCATTTGTAGATTACTTCCATTTCAAAGTCCACAATCTGAACTCGTTCCATTGACATGGTTGCAATCGAGGTGTGAAACGGTGCCGATCTCCTTAGTCCAGATTTATATATGCATATTTGACGTGACCGAAATCAATCTGAACCTGTAAAATACAACATAAAATAATCAATTAATGTTAATAATAATGATTTGAGGTGTTTTAACATACGTTCTATTCCAACACGTGTTCCTATGAGAAACTATATTCAGCAATGCGGACACGTTTGGCTGATGACTAGAGACCAACGTTCCTTCTAAGAAGAGTGGGTCGCTGCGCGGAAAATCAAAAGACAAAGAGCAGGGCAAATCAACAAATGTGCGGAAAATTTTCTAACCCTATACAACTGCAATATGTCATATTTGAATGTGTTATAAAATTAAGGATTTTCTTCTGCTAATCTTCTATGTATGTACATAAAATTATATAGATTATTAAAAAAATCATCTGTTGTAAAATTAAGTTTTTTTTTTTTTATGCTACTCTAAACATATAAAATTATTATTATTAATTTGTTACTATTATTATGTACAATATAAAAATAATGATTACAGAAAACGGCAGATCTCTTACGACAGATCTCTTACGGCTAATGTGGAAACTATACATATGAAATTCGACTTGATCTTTTCGGAAATATTCCGTGCCAACAGGATTTTTGACTTTTCTACAAGAAAAAATCCAACTTCTGGTCGACTGATTTTAATGGGTTTTTTTTAAACTAAGTATTGATTTAAGGATTATAATATTACAATATTATGACGATACTAAATATTTAAAAGGCCGAAAAAAAAAATAAAAAATCGTTCAAGAATCTCTTACACCTTACGTAAAATAATAGATATGAAATTTCAGCTTCATAGACTTGATAGTTTTGGAGAAAAAAGTTAAAATTCCAAAACCAAGAGTAAAAGTGCTACTTCCGGTTGGATAAAAAAATGTAAAAAAATTATATTATTTTGAAGGTCGTTACACCTACATAATTACATATGCAAAATTTTGCTGGAAAAACCTTCCAAAGATTACACAAAAAATTAGGTGGTTTTCAAGGGAAGTACCACTTTCGGTTGACGAAAACTTTTGAAAGCCTAATGGATTGTAATGGCCGGTAAAAAAACATATAAATACGAAGTTTCAGTTTAATAGGATCAACGGTTTTGAGTTATTAGCGATTTTACACACAAGTACACAGACATACAGACATTTTCCAGAAATCATGAAAACGTGATCAGGGGATGATATCTGATACAAATCAGTCAAAATCTCGAGGTCGAATTTTCGCACGATCACAATACTTTATCCGATTAGGATAAAGGAAAAATGGTTTATTTGACAAAACGCTTATTACATCTTTATACGCATAGGAATCATTGATTGAAAATATCTTGATATAATTGGCATATGAAAATATTACAAACATTAAAAAAAATTATAAACAACAAAAATATGTTTTATTTTGACTTAAAATAAAATCTGGCTCATATCAATGAAATTATATTAAAACATATTAACTCAAAGTATCAGATTTTTTATAACGGTACATATGATTTATAAATTTTATAGTATGTATTTCACGCCGTTCTTTCAGATTAATCTGTTTTCTATTAATATATGTTGTATATAATTTGATTTATTGCGTGATTTAGATTTTTTGACATTCATCAAACTAAATCCACGTTCACAATCGGCACTTGATGCTTGAAAGGTTCCACAAATATCGTAAAGAACCGATAGTTCTTTAAATTCTACGTCTTTCAGGGCATACGTAACTATAACATTAAATGTTTCAACACAACCAGCTTTATATTTTTCATTCATCAAAAATCTTTCTCGATTTCTACATTATCTAGACTTCTAGAGGTAAAACAATGTTCTATTTCAGTTTTGTGTCGCAAGAGCACGTCTACGGTTTTATGTTTAATTTCAATTCATGGAACGCTTTTACGAATTTTCAACTGCTAAGTTAGATACCAGACAGCTACCCAAAACCAATAAATAATACAATGTTTTGGTCACGTACGAGTCATAAATAAATCCATTACTCATTCACGCTCGCCGAATGTGCATACAATTCGCCAAAAACAAAATCGAGTACATACTCGACAAAAGAATAAGATTTTTATTTAGCCGCCAAATTGACTGAAAGAATATTCTTATAAAATTAAATTTTTTTCTGTTGATTTTGGGAGTGAGCGCTAGTAGAGTTCGAAACTGCTGAAAAACGAACAGACGAACTGAAAACGCGCACGCGCGCAGCTTAGAAGGAACGTTAAGTGATGACTAGTGTTTTTCACATGCTACATAGATGCTGAAATCACAATAAATATTTAAAATTAATTTTTTTTAAAGTAAATTATTACTAAAAAAAACTTGTTTGTACGCACTAACTAGCGAACTAATGACTGAAAGTTAAATTCGAATATTATTTTTGAGTTCTTAAAACAGTTGTGTCTATATTGACAGCTGGGTCGGAAATGATGAGTAAACGAAAGAACCCAACCGAAAATTTTACCCAAACAACTGCAGTTAAGTTTTAGAGACGAATTTACCCAAGGTAATTAATTATTTATCTGTTTCTAAGAATTTTTTTTTCCTTTATCCTAATCGGATAAGTGTTATGATCGTGCAAAAAATTCGACCTTGAGATTTTGACTGATTTGTATCAGGTATCATCCCCTGATCACGTTTTCACGATTTCTGGAAAATGTCTGTATGCTGTGCGTCTGTGTATATTTGTGTAGAATCGCTAATAACTCAAAACCGTTTAGCCTATTACACTGAAACTTCATATTTATATGTTTTTTGCCGGCCATTACAATACACAAGGCTTTCAAAAAATTTTCGTCAAACGAAAACGGCACTTGCCTTGGAAAATCACCCAATTTTAGTGTAATCTTTGGAAGGTTTTTCCAGCAAAACTATGTACACATTAAGCTGAAATTTTGCATATGTACATACATAGTATGTGTAACGACTTTCAAAATAATAGGATTTTTAAACATTTTACTAGGAAGTAGTACTTTTACTCTTGGTTTTGGTGCTTTTAACTTTTTTCTACGAAACTATCAATTCTATCAAGCTAAAATTTCATATCTATTATTTTCACATAAAGTGTAAAAGATATTTTAGTCGACATCCGCCAACCGAAGATGACAGTTTTGCATTTTTTTTTTGACCTTTTAAGAATTTGGTATCTTCATAATATTTTAATATTATAATCCTAAAATCAATACCTAGTTTAAAAAAAAAATCATTAAAATCAATCAACCGGAAGTTGGATTTTTTTCTTGTAGAAAATTCAAAAAATGCTGTTACCACGAAATATTTCCGAAACTACTGAACGGATCAGGTTAAAATTTCATATCTATAGTTTTTTAGGTAAAGCGTAAGAGATACTGTGATTTTGGTCAACATCCGCTTACCGGAAGTGGCAGTTTATTCTTGAACGATTTTTTGTTTTTTAATTTTTTCGGCCTTTTAAATATTTAGTATCGTCATAATATTGAAACTTTGTAATTGTGAGGTAAATAACTCGTTAAGAAAAAATAAATCAATAAAATCAGTCAACCGGAAGTTGGGTTTTTTTTCTTGTAGAAACATCAAAAAATCCTGTTACCACGAAATATTTCTGAAACTACTTAACCGATCAAGCTGAAATTTTATATTTATAACTTTTATATAAAATTTAAGAGTTGATATGGTTTTGATCAAAATTCGACGACCAAAAGTGGTAGTTTTTCCTATTTGAATATACATACGTATGTATGTCGAAGATCGTATTTTACATACGTGTGCGCACTCAACACAGTGATTTCATGATATGTACATATTATGTTGGTTCGTGTGGTGGTGTGCATGCGTTTTATTTACGTACTTTAAAAAAAAAATAATTTCGTTACTCTTTGTATTCCTCGAATATATGGATAAAGTCGTGGGTTGGCCACACCCGAATTTTTTTTTATATAATGGACACAAAAAATTAAATATGAGTTATTTGATTCTGCTGCAATAAAATCAATTTGGTGTCCTGTAAATAGTGTGTATGCAGAAAGATTTTTTTTTTTACTAAATATATTTTAATGGTAACTGATAGTAGTACTTACTTAAAAGAGTCGTCTGTGGAAATACATGTTCCATGCTTAGACAAACCAAAATTCTAAAATCGATCAAAATATGTAGATGCGAAAAAAACATGGGTGTGAAAAACATACTACACACTGTTTTCATTTTGGTATAGGTATTTTAAACCTATTTATTTGAAAATTGTTTATATTGTCAGCGCATATTTTATCGATAGCTTTAAAAAAAACTTTTTTAAAATTGTAAAATTCTTATAAGATTCTTATTATACATATGTATGTATGTATTATACCTAGGGCTTCAAACCGGGTTAAACCGAAACCGGAAAACCGGTTAACCGCACGTAAAACCTTGAATAACGATAGAACGCAATCCATCTAAAAAAAAAAAGTCCACGTTTACGCGCAAGTAATTAATCTAATAAATTCGGCACTTGGTTCAATTTCGCTTGCGAATCGTATTGGAATTTAAAATGTACTCACAGAAAGGCGATCGCTTTCACCTTGATCGATTGAAGATCAACTTCCAGGTTGTAGAATAGTTTGAAACGCGTATAAAAAAGCATAAATCACTGCGAATCTTCGTCTGGGCTTAGATTTTTTACGAACGCTTCATTTATAACAGGCATGTCGAACGCACGAGTCGCATTTATACCAAAAAAATAAATGATAAGAAAAAAAACTGATAAACCAATAAATAACGTATTTGTTTCCGTTAATAAGTACATGTGTTTCCACAACCTGTGTAAATTAATAAAAATACGGCATCGTCTAAAGCAGGGTTGTCGAAACAGCGGCCTTAGAAACTTTTAACATTATTATTCGATTTTTTTACGTGCCTCGATTCGAAAAATATTATTTGTAGTCTTTTAAATGAACTTTTTTACAAATATTTCAAATATAAATTAGTTGTCGTTGGTTTTGAAAGGTAACGGGTATTTTTCCATAAATCTGAAATTTCCTAATGTACACAGTAAGTCGAATTGAAAAATCAGGGATGCCAGATTTCCAAAATCACAGATCGGGACAGTCACCATTTCGAACATCAAAAAAAAAAAAAGTTGAGGAATCAACGAAGAAATTAAGAAAAAACAGATAATTTTCAACCGCTCACCAATCTTCCATTCCTGTCTGTCTTCAGCAATCTGCATTCACTTCTCAATTAATCAGCCCATCGTCTCCTCGGTCTACCTTGCTTTCTTTCACATCCTCTCGGATACGCGTCCATCTGCCATCCATTATTTTCGCTATGTGTCCAACCCATTGTCACTCTAACTTTTTTCACACGTTCCACTATATCTGCCACTTTGGTCATGCTTCTTACCCACGTATTTATCTTACGATCTCTTCTTGTTAAACCGAGCATACATCTTTCCATGCTTCTCTGTGTGCAATGGATCTTATGTAACATTCTTGAATTCGGCATCCATGTTTAACATCTTCGTATAGGTCAAAATAAATTGAGCAAGCTACATACATTTTTTCTACATATAACATTTTGTTAAATCGGGATTTTCGGAGACAATTCGGGACTCGGGATTTATCTGTAGAGCTCGGGATGGTCTCGCTCAAATCGGGACGTCTGACAACCCTGGATCAGATATTACATGCGATTCGATTGTGGCGACTTGATGAGTAAAATGCACAATTAGGACAGGCGTTCGTAAGTTTGTCTCACCAGATATTTTGTTTTTTCTAATTAATTAAATTATTCCTAGTTTTAATATTTATTTAAAATTAATAAATACATATATATGTAGGTGTATAAGTTATCGTTTAAGTAATTTTAATATTAATAATTAAATAATCAAATAATAGATATTAAAAGTATTACATCCCCTACTATGTAGATTACTTAGCACTGTCAATATCCCCGAATTAAAAGATTTCACATTTTGGTAATAAATAACCAAGCAAAAAAAGAAACTAAGCCCAATCCATCCCACCCTAATAAAATAGAAATTCAGGTGAGAAGAAATAGGAAAATCTATCGAAAGAGGTTTGGAGAGTAATGCTGCTAATTTCAACTTTTGCGCTTTGGCGATTGATGTAAATAAGTACTGATGCTACAGATACGGCTCAACTTGCCATTTTTTTATTAGAGGTAATAAATAATATATAGTATGTAATGTCACTGAAGAAATGGCTTCTTTGTTGCCGTTAAAAGACACGACCAAATTTCTGGATTTATACGCAGCAGTAAAAAAAATACATTAAAGCGACCATAACAGCGTTCAAAATGAAACTTAAAGTATAGCAAACTCAAGTTATGGAAAATAATTTTATGCATTTTGATACGTTGGCTAAACCCAGTCCTGTGAACAGCGAAAATATTTTTTTTTTACAGGGTTTGATACGGGAATTTGCGAACAGGTTTCAATCAACAGTTTTCAACTCCATTTTCATTACCTGCGAATTTTCAAATGGAATGCATTGAGTTAAAATCAGACATTCAACTCAAAGAAAAATTTTACCATGTGTCTTTACTGGAATTTTATAATACTGCATCCACACCGACGAACCGAACAGCGAACGTTATCGTGTGAAAGTTCATTAATCATCGGATAATCATCCACACGATAACGTTCGCTGTTCGGTTCGTCGGTGTGGACGCAGCATAAGATGTATCTTCCCAGAGAAAAATATCCCTCGCTTCACAATCACGCCTTATTTATGGCATCGCTTTTGGGAGCACGTAGGTACATTTGTGAGCAAATATTTTCAAGGAACACACGAAAAGTCCAATTGAAAACAAATTTCTGATGAGCACCTTGAGAACTCACTGAAAAAATTCTCTATTATTTTTCACTCTATTTTTTTAATTTTAAAATAAAAAAATATAATGAACTAAATGAACTTTTATTACTTATATATATGTACATATACGTAAATGTGCTATATATTTTATGTGAGGCCCAAGACAATTCCTCTTCACTCAATGTGGCCGAGGGAAGCCAAAAGGTTGGAAGCCCCTGGTCTAAAGCTTGCAATGCGCTCCTTTGCGTGGGATGTTCATGAACGGTGTTATCAACTGGAACAACGATCTGCCCGATTTAAATGTGACGACATCTTCTATTTTGACCATCTGCAAACATAATATGCATTAAAATGCAATTCGATCTAAAATAAGTACAAAGCTCAGAGCTGATGCAAACCGATGAGGGATCATCTGGTACGGGAAGTAGCTCGGAATTGTCTGTGTCTTTAACGACAGTATCGGGATGAGCAGCACCACCTTCAGCCGACGATATTATATGCACACCCAGTTTTTGTCGGTTGGGTGATGATATTAGCAAAATATCCTATTCAAAATAGATCATGTTAGTATAGTGTCTTACAATAAATTTTTTGGCAAATCAACTTTTGAGTTAGTCTTCCTTATAACGATAAATATTGTATTGAAATTTAAACTTGAGAAGTTTCAATATCGTGAGAAATAATCGTTCTATGTTCGTTTTGTGCACGGTAGTCGTACTAATTCAATAGCGAAAATTATTGTCATTTTTATTTAATATAAAAAACTATACAACCAACCTTGAAGAAGTCATGTAATTGAGCTTTAGTAACATCTCGCAGTGCTGTTACTGCAACGTTCGCTCTATCAAAGTGGTATTGTTGTGCTAAAATTTCCGATCTGAATATATAAGAGCGACCCAACATCATTTTGGGACGTTTAAGTTTTTGTGCGATCAAAGAATCGCGGTGATTTTCATACTCTTGGTCACTCAGCTTGGTGATGTGTTCCTGAAATATAACACTCGTTACAATGCTGCGAATGCAGTACAAATAAAACAATTTAAGTATAAAAAAATTCAACATACATCCATATGCTGAAGGAATGCTTCTATTCTGGATTCCACGTAATCTGGATGTCTATCCGACTGTACTAAGAGCCTTATACCCTGAACACCGTTGCTGCGACGGATTCCACTGAATACAATATAGCCGAGTTGTTCCTAAAATAACTATCTCGTTAAAAATCTGACCAGTTTAAATTTTATGTATGTACATATGTATGTAGTTCAATAGATTAACTCACTTTGGTTCTCAATATATTGAAGCACGGCTCGGACAAAATTTGAACGAGCATTTCAATTAACACGTTCGAATTTGTCGATTGTAATCCGCATTGAAAGTACAGTAAAGTGCACGAAGAACTATGAACGGTGTGATCGATTTCCAATCTATAGTGACTACCTTTTTTTCCAACTGAATTTCCCTCATCAGTATCAATTGTTGAGGCAACAGAGGTATTACAGTTTTGGTAATCTAAAATAACAAATCAGAACGTTTATAATAAGTATACCCATCTAAATAATACATACTATGAAAGTAAATATTAGTGCATACTTTTGTTCGACGACAGTTGCGAGTTCCATGGCTTTTTTTTTTTTCGAAACGTTTCCGTGTACGAAACACTCTACGTGAATTTTAGCCAAGAAATTCTTGATAAAATCGTGTAAATTATCAATTGTCATTGCTAAAATATACGAAAATACAATCAATAATGTTGAAACTTGTCTGTTTAATATTTTAGCATATCGAAAAGGAAATTACCATATTCCACATTCAAACAATCCTTTTTGCTCCAAGCAAATTCTGAAAGCATTATATCTAAATAAAAGCACCGTGTTCATAAGGTTGTTGTGCTTCAAAATTTTTCAATCTTCGTATGTAAGTTTCTTTGAGAATAGCGAATCTTTCTGGGTTAGCGCGGAATGTTACAAGCTTATCTATAATACAATCGAAAAGAATGTGTTGCTTCGAATCGTATCCGTCCATTTGTATCTAAACACAACATCATCTTATCACAGTTTAATACAACTTTCATTATACATGTATATAAAGCAAAAACCGATACTCACCGACAAACCAGATCTGGTATTTTGGATATGGTAATTAATACCCGCCAACTCAGCAGCGTAAGCGTATTCATTGAGCGAATCCTGAAGCAACGATACGAACAATGTGTTCAAACTGCAATTCAGCGGATCGGAATATGCAATCGGACTAAAAATACAATACATGTGAATGTTGCTCATATGGAATGATGTTCACAGAATATTCGGCTATAGAATAATTCGGCTTTTAATTAATCACCTGACAAATTCGAAGAATGTATTCATTTTGGGCAAAAAGTATTCATTGTCTTGCTTGTACCAGACCCTCATCAATGGAGTGTCGTAAACGATCGTCGGATATTCCAACGATTTCGCATCCGGTTCAATCAAATCCAAACTATCCGGAAGGAAAGAGTTGACCGCAGGCAAATGCAGTTCGTCGTTCAGTCCGCATTTTGTCCAACGCTAAAAAATTACACACTGAATAATTGCAATAACAAAATTATAAAACGAACATGTAAGTGTAATTTTACGTACGTCAATTTTATCTTTTGATATTTTCTCCAAATGATATTTGGTTCCGTACCATTTTTCGCTTTGATCACAAACAGATTCAAACGCCTTGCCAATAATAGCTATCCGAATTCGCTCAGGCTTCAACAAAGACAAGAGCTCTTGAATGAGTTCCGGTTTCCAATCTGTTATATGGAAGTGCGCACTCATAATTTCCTCCATTGGATAGTCCTACAAATCATTAAATACAATACAATAAAGATAACATCACATAGTTAACCAGTCACCGAAATCAAGCAAGATTGAAACCAACCAGAATACCGTTCACGTATCCGGTGACGAATCTTCTGGGCTCTTCTTTATCTTTAAACCGAAATCCTGTAGCCAAAATATTCGCATGCTCATCGAAGATCCACTTATGAATACCTTCCTTATTCAATAAGTTTATATACTGCAAAACAAAAACATAAACTTGGGAAAGACTTCAATCAAACATTACAAAGTTTCAAATAATTAAATACTAACTTGGAATACAAGTTCGACAATATCATCAGTATGATTGATTCCATTTTCGGTTAAATCAACGTTAACATCAAACGTGGCGAATCCTCGTCCGCCATTTTGCGCACCACTGCTCAAACTATTGCACCAACCCTTTGCTTTCAACAGAGACAATAGACTTCCAGGACCTTCGTGACCGATTAAATGACCAATGTAATACAACGGCTGAAATAAAATCAGAAAAGTTATACATCTACGCGTCACATTTTAGGTAGTGTTCAAATCAAAGAACATTCATGCTATTTTGCTTTTTATGTGCACTTTTGAAATGACAATTAATATTACTACACTCACCGCACTCTTGTAATGTATTCTCGTATCCGGAATAGGAAAAGCCATGTACAGATTCCTCACATCCTTGACGGGAATAGCGTTCAATTGTAATCCTTGATATTCTTTGCTATAAGGATGCTGAAGCCACGTTGGTAATGTGACATCCTTATCTTCAATTTCGGAGAACATATCCACAGCCATCTTTTCAAGATCGTCCAGCGATTCTGCAAAACAGACATGATACAAATTCTATTGAAACCAACAGTAAATACAAACATTAATGAACTAAACTAACCTTTTCCGAAGATGGCCAAACTCATAAGATTCGAGGAATACCATTTCGAATGAAATTTAAGCAATTCCTGGTGTACTTCGATTCCCATCTTCTTCGGTATTGTCTCTAACGTTTCTCTATTACCTATCACGATAGAATGAATTGCATTCACATTCATTATTACTCACATAAATTCAAAAAATGAAAAGAAAGGTTACCGGTTCCAAACTTATTAAAAGGATGACTCGGATCAGCCGTGGATTTATTCAATTGATCCAAGCGCCAATAATCGTTGCATACATTTTTATCATGCTCCGAGTTAATAGCTTGTAATTCCCGGTCTGTAGCGCTGACCGTGAACAATGGCGAAATGAAAAATTGAGCAAACCTATGAATGAAAATTGTTTTATTGCAATTACGTCAGTTGTAAATTAGTCGATAAATGAAAAATTCCACATTGATCAATAAAAATCGTAAACTAGTTATAAATAAATCATATATGCCGGTTGAGTTTTTTTTTTAAACTGATCAGTTAGGTGCGCATTCCTATTATTATATATTATTCAATATTTTTTTATTACATATCCAAAGCTCCTGCAAAATGTTCTGGAATGACGTCAAAAAAGTATTTTGTATAATCGCTCGAAGTGCACGCATTTGATCCGCCACCGTTTTCCGACAAAAATTTATTATACATATTTTCCTACAACAAAAAAAAAACGGCATTAACATCACATCAATTTGGAATATTGTGAAAAAAAAAACCGTGTAAAACTGTAAAAAGTACCTCGGGATATTTCTTAGTTCCTAAAAAGAGCATGTGTTCACAAAAGTGAGCCAAGCCGGGCAAATTGTCCGGATCGCTGAGATGACCTGCGAACAATACAAATTCAAAATCGTACAAATATGTACATCATTATGAAAAATATTAAATGTTATACAGACCGACATTGACGTTCAAAGCGGCCGCCGATTTATCAGTAGTCGAATCGCTGACGAGTAAAACCTTCAGTCGATTTTTCAACTGAATACCCCTGTATTCCCGTTTGTCTTCTGGAGACTTTATAATACTATCGCATTTGTAGATTACTTCCTTTCCGACGTCCACAATCTGAACTCGTTCATCCGACATGGTTGCAATGGAGGTGTGAAACGGTGCCGAAGTCCTTACTCCAGATTTGTATATATTTGACGTGACCGAAATCAATCTAAACCTGTAAAATGCAACATAAAATAATCAATCAACGATATCATTCATGTTGCTATGACACGATTAGTTGTGAAAATTGATATAATATAACCGATAGAGTTATCTACGGCCCTATCCTAATCTTTTCCTATCATTTTATATTTTATTAAGCAACGACCGATATGCTATTTGATCAATAAGACAAGATTCAAATGAACGACAATTAATCACCGTTGATTAAATTTTATCAGTTTATGTTAATAATAATAATGATTTGAGGTGTTTTTACATTAGCTCTATTCCAACACGTGTTCCTAAGAGAAAGTACATTTAAATGACTGCATTCAGCAATACGGACAATTGACGAGTGAACCACAATGACTGTTTGCATTTTGCTACAAGTCATCATAAACCTAATTATTTAAGTAAATTTTCATCGCATTTTGGGTCGGTAACCTTTCAGATTTTCCGTCAGTTTCCGTTTCAGCTATAGTATTGTTTCAATTACAGAGTATGCTGTTTGAGTTTGAGCATGTGCTTCTTCCAAGCGCATGTAATAAAATGGGAGAAAAATTCGAGTGTCACCAAATGCACCAATAGCGTAGGCCTTGTTGCATTTGCCAACATTGCCTCGAACATAGCGAACAATAAACACACACGCACATAGTATAAATTGGGTACCCGGTTCAATTCCGGTTGCGAATAGTATTGGAATTTAAAATGTACTTACAGAAAGGCGATCGCTGTCGATCCTCGATCGATTGAAGATCAACTTCCAGACAGTAAGTAGTTGTAGAATAGTTTGAAACGCGTATAAACAGCACAAATCACTGCGAATCGTCGTCTGAGCTTAGATTTTTGCGAACGCTTCATTTATACCAGGCATATCAAACGCATCAGTTCGTCATCTATAACAAGAAATAAATGATAAATGATAACGTATTTATTTCCGTTAATTATGTGTATTATATAATTATATAATATTATATAATATTATATAATAGCCGAAATCCATCTGTCTGTCTCTCTGCTGATAACGCTCGCTGAGGAAAAATTATTAAAAAACCACCAGAACGAGTGGGGGATCGAACCTACGACCGCAAGCTCAAGAGTCATCACGCTAACGCTTACTCTATCATCCTTGGTTGGTTTAGTCCTTTTTTTTAAAACATACGGTCACTCGGTTTTACCTACAAAAGGGATCGTGATTCTGCTAATAATACATAGATGGCACTATAGAAACTTTTTTTTTTTTTTTTTTTTGATTTTTACATAATCACTTACAAAATTATAATTATTATATATACCTATTATAGTTAATAATTATAATATAAATAGTAAAGTAAAAAAAATATATTTTTTTGAGTGGGTATCGATTTTGATGCGACGTTGTTTTGTTATAGATAGCACCATATATGGCGCATTGTTGCATAGATGCAACAACTATAAAAACTATTAAATTTAATATATAATTTTCCAGTACGGGTGATGAGAACGTTCCGTTGATATTCAACGGGCTGCATTTGGAGAAACCATAATTACTGTTGGTGAGATGTTCTGGGCGAATATGACGATGTAGAAACGAGACGATATAATAGCAAAAATAACGCAGAGGAGGTTTGCGAGGTTATGTGTAGAATGACAGATGAATGTTGTGTATCATTTTGGGCGGGCGATAGCAGCGCCACTCGCCACTGCTATCATACCAGTGGTCGTATTTCGAAATGTTTTCCGAGGGGAGGGACAAAGCAATACGTCTGAGCGAGAGGCAAATTTATGCTCACCAACAGTAGTTATGGTTTCTCCAAATGCCAATGGGCTTACACTAGTGTACATATATATGTACTAGCCGAAATCCGTCTGTCCGTCTGTATGTCTGTCTTTGTGTCTGTCTGTCTGCTGATAACGCTCGCCTCGGTTAATAATTTTTAAAAAACTAGAACGTTGCACGAGTGAGATTTGAACCCAGTACCACTGATTCGGTACACTGAGCGCTTACGCGTTGAGCCAAACCAGTTGATGCGAGATCCCTTTTATTTTGAACATATATATACATAGATTAAAATCGGTTGAAAGTTCGCGACTTTGCTAAATGTTTATGTTGTTGTATTATAACGCGCCATAGATGGTGCTATAAAAACTACTAAATTTAATATTATTTTTCAGTATGGGTGATGAGATTGCTCCGTTGATATTCAACGGGCTTACACTAGTAAGCTTATAATAACCTTAAATGAAACATGTGCATACATGTGTATTTATGTAGGTATAAAACTTTCTTTTCAAAATAATTTTTGTCACTGAAATTTCTCACCGTCGCGTCGCAATTTCGCATTTATCGCAAAATGCAAAAAAACATTATCTAATTACGGCTATTATGTATATGTGTACATACATACATACATACATATGTATATATAATAATCGATAATTTTCAATTATTTCTGAGTCACTTCTCAAATCAACAAACTGTTGTTTCCATATAGAACTGGATTGGAATTTGATATCTTTATTTCAATTCAATATCTTTTAGATTCAGCCACTCGAAAATCTCCAAATTGAGTTTTTTTGCTGATGTTTTGTCTGGATATAAAATAAATTTTGATGTCTCTTCAAATCTCCTGTCAGAGTCGAACTTTCTTTTACCGACTCCACCAGGTTTTTCTTTAAAAATACTTTGATATAATATAATATACCGAAATCAATCTAAAGGCCCTCACAAACCTAAGCGATATCGCTGCGTCAAGTTTTCGTCCACTATCGTCGTTGATTCGCACCATTGCGAATTGCATACATATATCGCATCGGTGCGAATGAGACGACGTCAGTTTGACGCAGCGAAACCGCTAAGGTGTGTGAGTGCCTTAAACCTGAAAAATAACCAATCAACAATAATATCATTCATGTTGGTATGACACGATTAGTTTAAATTTTATCAGATGTGAAATATGATACAATATAACCGATTAGAGTTATCTATAGCCCAGCAGATCCTAATCTTCTTTATTATTATTATCAAGATATTAAATTCACATGAACGAGAATTAATCACCGCTGATTAATTATTTTTACCAACTCCACTAGCCCTGGTTTTTCTTTGAAAATACTTGATACTTGAAAGTCTTCTTTTTGCGAAGTTAGGTTGGGTACAAGATGGCTTGAATCCCGTTTCCGATTGACGCATTTTTTCGTCGATATTTCTGAAAAAAGTCTATTTTTCGCGAAGTTAGGTTAGGTACAGGATGGCTTGAATTCAGTTTTCGAATGACGCATTTTTTCATCGATATTTGTGAAAAAAGTCTTCTTTTAGCGAAGTTAGGTTGGGTACATCATGGCTTGAATTCAATTTCTGATTGAGGCATTTTTTCGTCGATATTTGTGAAAAAAGTCTCTTTTCGCGAAGTTAGGTTAGGGACAGGATGGCTTGAATTCAGTTTTCGATTGACGCATTTTTTCGTCGATATTTGTGAAAAAAAAGTCTTCTTTTTTCGCGAAGTTAGGTTAGGACAGGATGGCTTGAATTCAGTTTTCGATTGACGCATTTTTTTTTCGTCGATTTTTGTGAAAAAAGTCTACTTTTCGCGAAGTAAGTCTACTTTTCGCGAAGTAAGGTTAGGTACATCATGACTTTAATTCAGTTTTCGATTGACGCATTTTTTCGTCGATATTTGTGAAAAAAGTCTTCTTTTAGCGAAGTAAGGTTGGGTACATCATGGCTTTAATTCAGTTTTCCATTGACGCATGTTTTCGTCGATATTTGTGAAAAAAGTCTCTTTTCGCGAAGTTAGGTTAGGTACAGGATGGCATGAATTCAGTTTTCGATTGACGCATTTTTTCGTCGATATTTGTGAAAAAAGTCTTCTTTTAGCGATGTTAGGTTGGGTACATCATGGCTTTAATTCAGTTTTCCATTGACGCATTTTTTCGTCGATATTTGTGAAAAAAAGTCTCTTTTCGCGAAGTTAGGTTAGGTACAGGATGGCTTGAATCAGTTTTCGATTGACGCATTTTTTTTCGTCGATATTTGTGAAAAAAAGTCTCTTTTCGCGAAGTTAGGTTAGGTACAGGATGGCTTGAATTCAGTTTTCGATTGACGCATTTTTTTCGTCGATATTTGTGAAAAAAAAAGTCTCTTTTCGCGAAGTTAGGTTAGGGACAGCATGGTTGAATTCAATTTCCGATTGCCGCATTTTTTCGTCGATATTTGTGAAAAAAAAGTCTACTTTTCGCGAAGTAAGGTTAGGGACAGGATGGCTTTGAATTCAGTTTTCGATTGACGCATTTTTTCGTCGATATTTGTGAAAAAAAAGTCTCTTTTCGCGAAGTTAGGTTAGGGACAGCATGGCTTGAATTCAATTTCCGATTGCCGCATTTTTTTTTCGTCGATATTTGAAAAAAAAAGTCTACTTTTCGCGAAGTAAGGTTAGGGACAGGATGGCTTGAATTCAGTTTTCGATTGACGCATTTTTTTTCGTCGATATTTGTGAACAAAGTCTTCTTTTAGCGATGTTAGGTTGGGTACATCATGGCTTTAATTCAGTTTTCCATTGACGCATGTTTTCGTCGATATTTGTGAAAAAAAGTCTCTTTTCGCGAAGTTAGGTTAGGTACAAGATGGCTTTGAATTCAGTTTTCGATTGACGCATTTTTTTCGTCGATATTTGTGAAAAAAAAGTCTCTTTTCGCGAAGTTAGGTTAGGGACAGCATGGCTTGAATTCAATTTCCGATTGCCGCATTTTTTTCGTCGATATTTGTGAAAAAAAGTACTTTTCGCGAAAGGTTAGGTAGATCATGACTTTAATTCAGTTTTCGATTGACGCATGTTTTCGTCGATATTTGTGAAAAAAGTCTTCTTTTAGCGATGTTAGGTTGGGTACATCATGGCTTTAATTCAGTTTTCCATTGACGCATGTTTTCGTCGATATTTGTGAAAAAAGTCTCTTTTCGCGAAGTTAGGTTAGGTACAGGATGGCTTGAATTCAGTTTTCGATTGACGCATTTTTTCGTCGATATTTGTGAAAAAAGTCTCTTTTCGCGAAGTTAGGTTAGGGACAGCATGGCTTGAATTCAATTTCCGATTGCCGCATTTTTTCGTCGATATTTGTGAAAAAAGTCTACTTTTCGCGAAGTAAGGTTAGGTAGATCATGACTTTAATTCAGTTTTCGATTGACGCATGTTTTTTTTCATATTTGTGAAAAAAGTCTTCTTTTAGCGATGTTAGGTTGGGTACATCATGGCTTTAATTCAGTTTTCCATTGACGCATGTTTTCGTCGATATTTGTGAAAAAAGTCTCTTTTCGCGAAGTTAGGTTAGGTACAAGATGGCTTGAATTCAGTTTTCGATTGACGCATTTTTCGTCGATATTTGTGAAAAAAGTCTCTTTTCGCGAAGTTAGGTTAGGGACAGCATGGCTTGAATTCAATTTCCGATTGCCGCATTTTTTCGTCGATATTTGTGAAAAAAGTCTACTTTTCGCGAAGTAAGGTTAGGTAGATCATGACTTTAATTCAGTTTTCGATTGACGCATTTTTTTTCGTCGATATTTGTGAAAAAAGTCTTCTTTTAGCGATGTTAGGTTGGGTACATCATGGCTTTAATTCAGTTTTCCATTGACGCATTTTTCGTCGATATTTGTGAAAAAAGTCTCTTTTCGCGAAGTTAGGTTAGGTACAAGATGGCTTGAATTCAGTTTTCGATTGACGCATTTTTTCGTCGATATTTGTGAAAAAAGTCTCTTTTCGCGAAGTTAGGTTAGGGACAGCATGGCTTGAATTCAATTTCCGATTGCCGCATTTTTTCGTCGATATTTGTGAAAAAAGTCTACTTTTCGCGAAGTAAGGTTAGGGACAGGATGGCTTGAATTCAGTTTTCGATTGACGCATTTTTTCGTCGATATTTGTGAACAAAGTCTTCTTTTAGCGATGTTAGGTTGGGTACAAGATGGCTTGAATTCAGTTTTCGATTGACGCATTTTTTCGTCGATATTTGTGAAAAAAGTCTCTTTTCGCGAAGTTAGGTTAGGGACAGCATGGCTTGAATTCAATTTCCGATTGCCGCATTTTTTCGTCGATATTTGTGAAAAAAGTCTACTTTTCGCGAAGTTAGGTTAGGTACATCATGGTTTGAATTCAATTTCCGATTGCCGCATTTTTTCGTCGATATTTGTGAAAAAAGTCTACTTTTCGCGAAGTAAGGTTAGGTAGATCATGACTTTAATTCAGTTTTCGATTGACGCATTTTTTCGTCGATATTTGTGAAAAAAGTCTTCTTTTAGCGATGTTAGGTTGGGTACATCATGGCTTTAATTCAGTTTTCCATTGACGCATGTTTTCGTCGATATTTGTGAAAAAAGTCTCTTTTCGCGAAGTTAGGTTAGGTACAGGATGGCTTGAATTCAGTTTTCGATTGACGCATTTTTTCGTCGATATTTGTGAAAAAAGTCTCTTTTCGCGAAGTTAGGTTAGGGACAGCATGGCTTGAATTCAATTTCCGATTGCCGCATTTTTTCGTCGATATTTGTGAAAAAAGTCTACTTTTCGCGAAGTAAGGTTAGGTAGATCATGACTTTAATTCAGTTTTCGATTGACGCATTTTTTCGTCGATATTTGTGAAAAAAGTCTTCTTTTAGCGATGTTAGGTTGGGTACATCATGGCTTTAATTCAGTTTTCCATTGACGCATGTTTTCGTCGATATTTGTGAAAAAAGTCTCTTTTCGCGAAGTTAGGTTAGGTACAAGATGGCTTTGAATTCAGTTTTCGATTGACGCATTTTTTTCGTCGATATTTGTGAAAAAAAAGTCTCTTTTCGCGAAGTTAGGTTAGGGACAGCATGGCTTGAATTCAATTTCCGATTGATTTTTTTTTTCGTCGATATTTGTGAAAAAAGTCTACTTTTCGCGAAGTAAGGTTAGGTAGATCATGACTTTAATTCAGTTTTCGATTGACGCATTTTTTCGTCGATATTTGTGAAAAAAGTCTTCTTTTAGCGATGTTAGGTTGGGTACATCATGGCTTTAATTCAGTTTTCCATTGACGCATGTTTTCGTCGATATTTGTGAAAAAAGTCTCTTTTCGCGAAGTTAGGTTAGGGACAGCATGGCTTGAATTCAATTTCCGATTGCCGCATTTTTTCGTCGATATTTGTGAAAAAAGTCTACTTTTCGCGAAGTAAGGTTAGGGACAGGATGGCTTGAATTCAGTTTTCGATTGACGCATTTTTTCGTCGATATTTGTGAAAAAGTCTTCTTTTAGCGATGTTAGGTTGGGTACATCATGGCTTTAATTCAGTTTTCCATTGACGCATGTTTTCGTCGATATTTGTGAAAAAAGTCTCTTTTCGCGAAGTTAGGTTAGGTACAAGATGGCTTGAATTCAGTTTTCGATTGACGCATTTTTTCGTCGATATTTGTGAAAAAAAAAAGTCTCTTTTCGCGAAGTTAGGTTAGGGACAGCATGGCTTGAATTCAATTTCCGATTGCCGCATTTTTTCGTCGATATTTGTGAAAAAAGTCTACTTTTCGCGAAGTAAGGTTAGGTAGATCATGACTTTAATTCAGTTTTCGATTGACGCATTTTTTCGTCGATATTTGTGAAAAAAGTCTTCTTTTAGCGATGTTAGGTTGGGTACATCATGGCTTTAATTCAGTTTTCCATTGACGCATGTTTTCGTCGATATTTGTGAAAAAAGTCTCTTTTCGCGAAGTTAGGTTAGGTACAGGATGGCTTGAATTCAGTTTTCGATTGACGCATTTTTTCGTCGATATTTGTGAAAAAAGTCTCTTTTCGCGAAGTTAGGTTAGGGACAGCATGGCTTGAATTCAATTTCCGATTGCCGCATTTTTTCGTCGATATTTGTGAAAAAAGTCTACTTTTCGCGAAGTAAGGTTAGGTAGATCATGACTTTAATACAGTTTTCGATTGACGCATTTTTTCGTCGATATTTGTGAAAAAAGTCTTCTTTTCGCGAAGTTACGTTAGGTACAAGATGGCTTGAATTCAATTTCCGATTGACGCATTTTTTCGTCGATATTTGTGAAAAATGTCTTTTTTTTGCGAAGTTAGGTGGAGTACAGGATGGCTTGAATCCAGTTTCCGATTGACGTATTTTTCATCGATATTTCTGAAAAAAGTCTTCTTTTAGCGATGTTAGGTTGGGTATTGCATGGCTTGAATTCAATTTTCGATTGACCCATTTTTTTGTCGATATTTGTGAAAAAAGTCTTCTTTTAGCGATAATAAATATATCATTAGATGTGTTTTCAAATCATTTAATGAAAATTTGTTGTTAAAAATATATGTTATATATCATACCGAAATTGGAGTTTGCATATAATGTTTGGAATGAATTTTAAATGAAGACATTTAAAAAAAGATATTTTATGTCTCGAGAGGGTCCAAAGAAGAATTACAAAAATGCCACCCGAACTTTGATCACTACCGTATCATGGAAGATTGAAGAGACTGAATCTCTCCACATTGGAGACGAGGAGATTAAGAGGTGATTCAATTGAAGTATTCAAAATAATAAATAATCATTATTCATGTATGTAAAATGACCAACCTCATTATGTTCAATGAGAACCCTCATCTAAGAGGTCATACTCTAAGACCCCGAAAAGAAAAATCAAATAAGATTGTTAGAGATTCATTCTTTTCAAATAGAGTGGTTCAAGTTTGGAATAGTCTTCCGGATTCAATAGCCACTTTAAAAAATGTTAATTTATATAAAAACAACTAGATTTATTCTAAAAAAACAATGGGTATTTGTAACTCTTTAATATATGGACCATTATTCATTTTACATTAATTTTATTTTTATGTTAATTTTATTTTTTTTTTTATCTTTATTTTTTTTTTTTGTTATTTATCTCTATTTTTATTTTTGTTGCTATTTTATATCTTTGTTTTTATTTTTATTTTGTTCAATTTTGGCAATACTGTTTCTCTTCTTTTTCTTTTCATTTATAATAGTTTTTTTTTTTTTTTCTTGTTAACTGATACAAAACCCCATGGGCCTATCTCCATGTAATTATTAAATAAATAAATAAAATAAATGCGATTCCATTGCGGCGACTTGATGAGTAAAATGCACAATTACGACTGGCGTTCGTCGTTTGTCAGTTTGTCTCACCAGATTATAGTCTAGCAAATTGAAGAAATAGGAAAATCTATCTAAAGAGGTTTGGAGAGTAATGCTGCTAATTTCAACTTTTGCGCTTTGGCGATTGATGAAAGTACTGATGCTATACATACATACATACATATGTAGATATGGTTCAACTTGCCATCTTTATTAGAGGTATTATTGATAACGAATATAATGTCACTGAAGAAATGGCTTCTTTGGTGCCGTTAAAAGACACGACCAAATCTCTGGATTTATACGGAGCAGTAAAAAATACATTAACAACTAGTGTAATGGTAGTGTAATGTAGTGTAAGCCCGTTGAATATCAACGGACGTGTTTGACGTAATTTAGCAAAGTCGCGAACCTACTAAGGATTAATATGTTCATATTATAGGAGGCCTCCCATCACCGGTGTTGGGTGAACGCGTTAGCGCTAACTCGGCGATAACGGGTTCAAATCCCACTCGCGACGTTCGTGTTTTTCCTTTACCGAGGCGAGCGTTATCAGCAGACAGACGGAATTGGGCTATTATATGTATACTATTATATGGTCAACATATCTGGTATATCTATGTATATACTGATGACTTACAAAATGAATAGAAGACGATGTGGCCGCGCCGCCAACTGACGTTTGATGAAGTATCACTGCATCGTATATCAGGAAAATTTATGCGCGAAAGCTTTAAAAATGGATAAAGTTATGCAAATCGTCACTAAAACTGTAAATTTCCTAAGGGCCAAGGGATTGAAGCATCGCCAATTCCAGGAGTTCCTTAAAAATATGAGTGCTGATTATGCGGACATAATTTACTTTTCTGAAGTGAGGTGGCTAATTCGAGGTAAAATGCGAGGTAATTTGCGAAATGAAATCAAGTCGTTTATGGAATTTAAACATGAGTTAAACTTATCACTGCAACCATAACAGTGTTCGAAATGAAACTTAAAGCAAACTCAAGTAATGGAAAATAATTTTATGCATTTTGATACTTTGACTAAACACAGTCCTGTGAACAGTGAAAAGTATTTTTTTTACAGGGTTTTTTGATACAGGAATTTGAGAACAGGTTTCAATATTTCCGAAAAAATCAACAGGTTTCAACTCCATTTTCAGTCGACATATAAATACATTACCTGCGAATTTTCAAATGGAATGCATATGGAGTTGAAATCAGACATTCAATTTTATCATGTGTCATTACTGGAATTTCATAATGCTGCATCCACACCGACGAACCGAGCAGCGAACGTTATCGTGTGAAAGTTCATTAATCATCGAACGTTATTGTGTGGAGCGCAATAACGTTCGCTGTTCGGTTCGTCGGTGTGGACCCAGCATAAGACGTATCTTCCCAGAGAAAAATATCACTCGCTTCACAATCACGCCTTATTTATGTCATCGCTTTTTGGAGTCACGTACATATGTATATGTGAGCAACTATTTTCAAGGAACACACAAAAAGTTCAATTAGAACTCACTGAGAACTCACTGATAATTGCAACCACATACATCCAACCAGACATTGATGCATTAGTTTAAAAATAAAAACAACGGCAAATATTCCACTAGTATTTTTTTCTCTATGAAAAAATTCTCTATTATTTTTCAATCTAATTTTTAATTTTACATTAAAAAATATAATGAACTAAATGAAATTTAATTACTTATACATTGTATATGTAAATGTGCTATATATTTTATGTGTGGCCCAAGACAATTCCTCTTCACTTAATGTGGCCGAGGAAAGCCAAAAGGTTGGACACCCCGGTTCTACGACAAAACGTTCACGAACAACGAACGAACGTTTTGTCGTGACACCGGACACCCCCGGTCTAAAGTTTGCAATGTGCTCCTTTGCGCGGAATGTTCGTGAACGGTGTTATCAACTGGAACAACGATCTGCCCGATTTAAATGTGACGACATCTTCTATTTTGACCATCTGCAAACATAATATCCATTAAAATGCAATTCGATCTAAAATAAGTACAAAGCTCAGAGCTGATGCAAACCGATGAGGGATCTTCTGGTACGGGAAGTAGCTCGGAATTGTCTGTATCTTTAACGACAGTATCGGGATGAGCAGCACCACCTTCAGCCGACGATATTATATGCACACCTAGTTTTTTTCGGTTGGGTGATGATATTAGCAGAATATCCTAGTCAAAATAGATCATGTTAGTATAGTCTCTTACAATAAATTTTATTTTATTGGTAAAATCGACTTTTGGTACTGAAATTTTAACATGAGAAGTTTCGATGTTCGTTTTGTGCCGATAGCAAAATTGTTGTCATTTGCAACTGATGTTTTCGATTTTGAGTACATTTTGAGTTTTAAAGAAGAAACTAGACGATTTTCACAATACAACAACTACATATACATATGTATAACTATGCTTAAATGCGACCAATGCGTATGCCAGCTATGACGTATGGATGTGAAACGTGGTTGCTAAGTTAAAAAATGTTACGCAAGATCAAGTACACACAGAGAAGCATGGAAAGATGTATGCACGATACAACGAGAAGAGATCGTAAAAGGAATACATGGGTAAGAAGCATGACCAAGGTAGCAGATATAGTGGAACGTGTGAAAAAGTTGAAGTGGCAATGGGCTGGATTTAATCTATTTCAATTTATGAAGCGTAATACATTTTTGGAGCATGGAAAGATGTAGGCTTGGTATAATAAGAAGAGATCGTAAGAGGAGTACATATATATGTATGTATGTATGTACATGGGTAAGAAGTAGTGTTGTAAATCGAGAATATTCTCGAAGAATGAGAATATTCTCCAAAAGATTATTCTCCGAGAATAAGAATTTTGAATGACATTTTTTCATTCTGATGACACTGAATATGCCATTTCGTCATTTAAACATACGCACTACTAGCATGAACGTTTTCCGCAAAATTCTCACAGGAATGCAATGCTTAATAACTCTGGAAGAAATGAATTATGTATACATATTTTTATTGCTTTGGTAATGATATTCCAGTGAAATTGTTCCAACTTATGATATAATCATTCATTTTAAAAGATCGTAAAAACTTTGTCATATTCACACCGCATCAAATTTAGTTTTTGTCACGGATACTAAACTAATATTATTCGTGTAATCTGCATCACCTCTCCCAAGTATTAGCCCGAATTAGAGGGATTTTACTGTATCTTTGACCAAATACAGTAGGAGTTAGTATTTATTTATTTAAAATACATGGTGGCCGATGGAGCTCAGGGTACAATTTTAAACAGAAAATTCTCAAAAAAAACAGAAAATTCTCGGTTTGGAGAATATTCTTCAAAAGATTATTCACGAGAATTTTACAACACTAGTAAGAAGTATGGCCAAAGTGGCAGATATAGCAGAAAGTGTGAAAAAGTTGAAGTGGATACATAGCGAGAAGAATGGATGGCAGATGAACGCTAGAAATACTGGAATGGTATCCGAGAGGATGTGAAAGAATGCAAGGTAGACCGAGTGGAAGACGGGCTGACGAATTGAGAAGAATGTGTGGAGTCAACTGGATTGCCCAAGATAGACAAGAATGGAAGAGGATTGGAGAGACCATAATCCAGCAGAGGATGGTGAACGGCTGAAAATGATGATGATGTACAACTAACCTTGTAGAAGTTATGTAATTGAGCCTTAGTAACATCTCGCAGTGCTTCAACTTCAACGTTCACTCTATCAAAGTGGTATTGCTGTTCTAAAATCTCAGATCTGAATATATACGAGCGACCCGACATCATTTTGGGACGTTCAAGTTTTTGTGCAATCAAAGCATCTCGATGATTTGCATATTCTTGGTCGCTCAAATTCGTGATATAATCCTGAAATATTACAGGCATGAGTTATTAGTGTACAAATGAAACACTTTGAGAATATACATACCTATACAAAAATTCAACATACATCCATATGCTGAAGGAATGCTTCTATTCTGGATTCCACGTAATCTGGATGCCTATCCGACTGTACTAAAAGCCTTATACCTTGAACACCATTGTTGCGAATGATTCCACTGAATATAACATAGCCGAGTTGTTCCTAAAGTAACAATCGCGTTAAATATCTGACCAGTTTAAAGTTTATGTAGTTCAGTAGATTAACTCACTTTGGTTCTCAATATATTGAAGCACGGCTCGGACAAAATTTGAACGAGCATTTCGATTAACACGTTCGAATTCGTCGATTGCAATCCGCATTGAAAGTACAGTAAAGTGCACGAAGAACTATGAACGGTGTGATCGATTTCCAATCTATAATGACTGCCCTTTTCCAACTGAATTTCTCTAGTCAGTATCAATTGTTGAGGCAACAGAGGTATTATAGTTTTTGGTAATCTAAAATAACAAATCAGAACGTTTATAATAAGTATACGCATCTAAATAATACATATTATGAAAGTAAATATTAGTGCATACTTTTGTTCGACGACAGTTGCGAGTTCCATGGCTTTTTTTTTCGAAACGTTTCCGTGTACGAAACACTCAACATGAATTTTAGCCAACAAATTTTTGACAAAATCGTGTAAATTATCAATTGTCATAGCTAAAATATACGAAAATACAATCAATAATGTAAAAACCTTTTAAATACATTTGATTGTTTAATATTTTAACATATCAAAAAGGAAATTACCATATTCTACATTCAAATAATCCTTTTTGCTCCAAGCAAATTCTGAAAGCATCGTATCTAAATAAAAAGCACCGTGTTCATAAGGTTGTTGTGCATCAAAATTTTTCAATCCTCGTATATAAGTTTCTTTTAGGATAGCAAATCTTTCTGGGTTAGCATGGAATGTCACAAGCTTATCTATAATACAATCGAGAAGAATCTGTTGCTTCGAATCGTATCCGTCCATTTGTATCTAAACACAATATCATCTTATCACAGTTTGATACAACTTTCATTATACATGTATATAAAGCCAAAACCGATACTCACCGACAAACCAGATCTGGTATTTTGGATATGGTAATTAATACCCGCCAATTCAGCAGCGTAAGCGTATTCATTGAGCGAATCTTGAAGCAACGATACGAACAATGTGTTCAAACTGCAATTCAGCGGATCGGAATATGCAATCGGACTAAAAATACAATACACGTGAATGTTGCTCATATGTACAAAATTTCCAAAGAATATTTCAGCTTTTAATTAGTCACCTGACAAACTCGAAAAAAGTATTCATTTTGGGCAAAAAGTATTCATTATCTTGCTTGTACCAGACCCTCATCAACGGAGTGTCGTAAACGATCGTCGGATATTCCATCGATTCCGGATCCGGTTCGATCAAATCCAAGCTATCCGGAAGGAAAGAGTTGACTGCAGGCAAATGCAATGCATCATTCAGTCCACATTTTGTCCAACGCTAAAAAAGTACACACTGAATAATTGCAATAACAATATTATAAAACAACCATGTAAGTGTAATTTTACGTACGTCAATTTTATCTTTTGATATTTTCTCCATATGATATTTGGTTCCGTACCATTTTTCGCTTTGATCGCAAACAGATTCAAACGCCTTGCCAATAATCGCTATCCGAATTCGCTCAGGCGTTAACAAAGACAAGAACTCTTGAATGAGTTCCGGCTTCCAATCTGTTATATGGAAGCACGCACTCAAAATATCCTCCATTGGATAATCCTACAAATCATTAAATACATCAATAAAGATAACATCACATAGTTAACCAGTCACCGAAATCATACAAGATTGAAACCAACCAGAATATCGTTCACGTATCCGGCGACGAATCTTCTGGGCTCTTTTTTATCTTTAAACCGGAATTTTGTAGCCAAAATATTCGCTTGCTCATCGAAGATCCACTTATGAATACCTTCCTTATTCAATAAGTTTATATACTGCAAAAAAAAACATAAATTTAGCAAAGACTTCAATCAAACATTACAAAGTTACAAATAATTAAATACTAACTTGGAATACAAGTTCGACAATATCATCGGTATGATTGATTCCATTTTCTGTTAAATCAACGTTAACGTTAAACGTGGCGAATCCTCGTCCGCCATATTCTGCACCAATGCCCAAACTATTGCACCAACCCTTTGCTTTCAACAGAGACAATAGACTTCCAGGACCTTCATGACCGATTAAATGGCAAATGTAATACAACGGCTGAAATAAAATCAGAAAAGTTATACATCTACGCGTCACATTTTTGGTAGTGTTGGTGAAAATTGGCCAAATCAGACAACATTCAAGCATATCTTAGAATGCCTGTTTTTTTGTGCTCTTTTGAAATGACAATTAATATTACATACTACACTCACCGCACTCTTGTAATGTATTCTCGCATCCGGAATAGGAAAATCCATGTCCAGATACCTCACATCCTTGACGGGAATAGCGTTCAATTGTAATCCTTGATATTCTTCGCTGTAAGGATGCTGAGTCCACGTTGGTAATGTGACATCCTTGTCTTCAATTTCGGAGAACATTTCCACGACCATCTTTTCAAGATCGTCCAGCGATTCTGCAAGACAGACATGAAACAAATTAAATTGAAACCAACAGTAACTACAAACATAAATAAACCAAACTAACCTTTTCCGAAGACGACCAAGCTCATGAGATTCGACGAGTACCATTTCGAATGAAATTTAAGCAATTCCTGGTGTACTTCGATTCCCATCTTCTTCGGTATTGTCTCTAACGTTTCTCTATTACCTATCACGATACAACTAATTGCATTGACATTCATTATTACATACTTAAATTTAAAAAAAAAAAAACAAAAAAAGTTTACCGGTTCCAAACTTATTATAGGGATGATTGGGATCGCCCGTGGATTTATTCAATTGATCGAAGCGCCAATAATCGTTGCATATATTTTTTTCATGTTCCGAGTTTACAGCTTGCAATTCCCGATCTGTGGCACTGATCGTAAACAGAGGCGAAACGAAAAATTGGGCAAATCTGAAAATGAAAATTATTTTTTTAGCAATTAGCTTACTATTGCGTTATTAGTAATCCTTTAAGACAAATGTTTCAAATTAATATTAAAATTACATATCCAAAGCCGCCGAAAAATGTTCAGGAATGACGTCAAAATAATAAACTGTGGAATCGCTCGCAGTCCATGCATTGCTATAACCACCTTTTTCCGAAAAAAATTTATTATACATATTTTCCTACAACAACAATACTGCATTAACATCATATTAATTTTAATAGTGTGGAAAAAAACGGTACACAAAGAATACCTCGGGATACTTCTTGGTTCCTAAAAAGAGCATGTGTTCACAAAAGTGAGCCAAGCCGGGCAAATTGTCCGGATCGCTGAGTTGACATATATATATGTATTTCAAAGACATCAAAGTACATAATTATCAAACTTTATATATATAAATAAATATACAGACCGACTTGGACGCTTAAAGCGGCTGCCGATTTATCAGTAGTCGGATCGCTGACGAGTAAAACCTTCAGTTGATTCTTCAACTGTACACCCCTGTATTCCCGTTTGTCTTCTGGAGACTTTATAATACTGTCGCATTTGTAGATCACTTCCTTTCCAACGTCCATAATCTGAACTCGTTCAACCGACATCGTTGCAATCGAGGTATGAAACGATGCCTACCTCCTTTGTCCAGATTTGTATATATTTGACGTGACCGAAATGAATCAAAATCTGTAAAATGCAACATAAAATAATCAATCAACAATATCATTGACGTTCCTTTTAACCAACGCGATAATTTTTGTCATGCCGGCACTTCAAATGCGGCGAGCAATCCCTTTGCGTGAGTTAAGTTTAGATGTGTGTGGACAAAATGATAGAAAAAATATAGATCAACTAATATCCTTTATTGGAGCTCTTGGTACAAGGTTCAGCTACAACTGAATATGTATGTGCAAAGCAGACTATTTATAATAATCAATAACAATGAAAACAATATATTGTTACAAGTTTACTGAGGTGCGTCGTAGTTAACGCAGCTGGTGTTATTCAGTTGACGAATGTCAAACTGTGGGAAAAGCAGTTCACGTTTAAATCATTGGTTAGCACATTTGATTAGTGAGCACTGTTAGCAAAAGTCAAACTGTGGGAATGGCATTTAATAAGAGTTTTATATATTTAAATTATTGGTTAATACACTTGGTTAGTGAGCACAGCTGGTGTAAGACCTACGGGTCTTAACTCGCGCAAAGCTGCGTACACACCGACGAACCGAACAGCGAACGACGAACGGTTGCTATTGTGTGGACGTTCATAAATCATCAGACGTTATTGTGTGGAGCGGTCCACCCAATAGCAACCGTTCGTCGTTCGCTGTTCGGTTTGTCGGTATGTACGCAGCTTTACAATGACCACTAACGATAGGGAAGTTCCTGAAGTATTACCATGCGAAGGCGATCGAGTCTCTCACCAATGAGAGAAGCTATATCTTCTGATGAAAGATTAAAAGTTACATTGAGATATTTAGCTACTGGAAGATCGTACACTGATTTACA
Organism: Parapsyche elsis; assembly: GCA_022651745.1. Classification (NCBI taxonomy): domain Eukaryota; kingdom Metazoa; phylum Arthropoda; class Insecta; order Trichoptera; family Hydropsychidae; genus Parapsyche; species Parapsyche elsis. Next base: position 1,091,740 of record JAGVSN010000017.1, read on the forward strand.
GCATATGTGTTCAATTTCAAAACAAGCACTTTCAATTATTATACCTGAGACTTGTGAAGCTACAAAACATTAAAAAAAGACTATTTATTTTTATTTTATATATTTAAAAGTAAAGAAATTTTTATTTTTTATATACATACATACATACATACATACCTACATATATGTATGTACAAACATATGAGTTTATTGGTTTAAATGAACATTTAAATATTTTGGACGATTTAAAATTCAGCACACTTCCAATAATTAACCCTTTTAAACGAAAACAAAAAATAGTGTGGCCAGAACACTATCCCAATAAACATGTTTCAATAGAAAATACTCAATATAAAATAGTATTAACAGTGGGAAAAAATCCCAAGTGAAAATACGTACTTTTGACTTTTGATTTGAACTGGACGACTACTTAGATCAGTGGTCGGGCACCTCTTTCGAGCTAAGAGCCAAATTAGGGATAAACTTGCAAAATTGGTAAGTTTGGGAGGCGCAACATATTATTTTCGGATTATACATATATTCAAAATTAAATTAAATGTTACTCTTTTAAGAAATGGATAGCTGTACAAAATAAGTTTATTACTAAAAAGTTACACTTTTAAATTTGGTAGATTGTAAAGGGGCTATCGCTGGTATTCTGCCGTCCTAAGCCCACTTAACGTAACTGACAAAACAACAATATCGAGATAAATGGACTTGAAAGTTTTATTCTAAATTTGTGTTTTTTTTTTTCTTCATATATTACTGATTTATTTAAACTTTTTTTTAGTGCATGAGGTTATTTTCTATTGTGTTTTGATAATTCTAAGGAAAAAATGAATACTTTAGTAGTTACGTCACTTCATTATTCATTATTAATGTATACATATGACTATTCCAAACTTCAACCACTCTATTTGAAAATAATGAATCTCTAACAATCTTATTTGATTTTTCTTTTCGGAGTCTAAGAGTATGACCTCTTATGTAGATGAGGGTTCTCATTGAATATAATGAGGTTGGTCATTTCACATGAATAATGACGAATTGTTTGTAGATATATTACTTTGTAATTCAACCATAAACACGTCATTGATATTTTTGCTTACCGAATGCGTTTCTCGTTTCGTGAGAAAGTTACAATGTGCCGATCCAAGCATTGACATTTGATTTTATACGTGTCTTATCTCACATTCCGCTCAACAATACAATCACCGACCACCGCTAAAAAAAAAAACTAAAAAGTATTACAAGACAGATTTTGAGACATTGACCGAACAACACCAAGAAATAGAAAAATCGCGCTGAACCAAAAAATCTCGTCTCTGAACCAAAAAAAGTCGTCATTTTTCGAACAGTGTTATTGAAGCGTATGAAAAAATGAAGATGAGTTTCGACACATTATCACACAATTTTATAAATATGATTGATTTCACATGACGACTGTTATTCATAAACTTTTTTAGATTTTAGTATTATACCGGATTGTATGGTTTCTTGTGAACCTTTTTTTGAGACACGAGGTCAATAAATTCGTAAACTTTCAATTGAAATACACATACCCTTTGAAGGAATATCGCAAACACATATATTTCTCTTTTTATTTTGTCTTAAAACACTTTTTAAATTCACAATTTCACTTCATTTTGTGACGTTGTATCCGAAAGACGCAGTGAACGGTTGTGCAAATTCTTATGAAAATGGGAAATGGAATACTTTTGCATTCAATTGAAAAGTAACATCTTATGTCTCGTTTGTCAAAAAACAGTGAGTGTTTTCAAACAATACAATATTAAACGACGCTGTGAAACAATGCATAAATATAACATATTAAAGTTGTGAAAAAGATTTTGCAATGTTTACTTCACCATTTAATTTCAATGCTGATAATGCAGATGAAGATATACGAATGGAATTAATTTAAATGCAGTGTGATTCTGTATTAAAAGAAAAATTCATAAATTTTGACTTGGCCAATTTTTCTTTTGCAATGCGAGTGGCAGGATCAACAGCTTTTTATTAGTCACGCCTGTGACAAACAATCTTCTAGATTCATTGAATTTTTCGTCAGCCGATGTTACACATAGACAACTTTCAACATAACTTCAGATCGGAATTTTTCAAATTTGTATTTGAAAGCATTCTATAGCAGCGGTCGCCAACCTTTCGGACCTCACGGACCACTTAACTCAAAATCTCGAATCCCGCGGACCACTACCATGATTTTTTCCATAAAAATAACATTCTAAATATGAAATGGTAATTACACTTGTATTTTCACTCCAAGATATTTGCAAAAAGTTGGATATCACCTTATAATGATAGAAAAATTATAATAAATAAACGATATATTCATTATTCATTGTGAAAATTGCCAGTTATGACGTATATATGTATGTGAAACGTGGATGTTAAATTCAAGAATGCTACGTAAGATCCAGTGCACACAGAGAAGCATTGAAAGATGTATGTTTGGTATGACAAGAAGAGATCGTAAAAGGAATATACGTAGAATGTGTAAAAAAGTTGAAGTGGTAAGCGAGAAGAATGGATGGCAGATGGACGCGAGAAATACTGGAATGGTATCCGAGAGGATGTGAAAGAAAGCAAGGTAGACTGAATGGACGATGGGCTGATGAATTGAGAAGAATGTGTGGATGTGTCAACTGGATGCAGATTGCTCAAGACAGACAGGAATGGAAGAGGATTGGTGAGGCCTTTATCCTGAATATGATGATGATTATGAAAAATGCGGACCACCAAAATTCTCTCGCGGACCACCGGTTAGCGACCGCTGTTCTATAGTTTTTGAAATTTGTGCATCAAACTAATAACGCTACTGTGATAAAATTCAATACAAATTATTTGAAAGTTAATTTAATCCTTTACTAAAAAAAAATTACAATATCTTTATAAAGGGGATAAAATGACGTATTTTAGCGACTAGTGTATGTAATTTGTTTCTGAAATGTACATAAATTGTTAAAAAAAAACCAGTATCTATCGTTTATTGTGTCCACTCTGTGTGTATGTACATATCATCTCGGTTCTCCATTGTGTATCGGCGACAAACTGATTATGCTTAGATAGCGTATTATTACCGTTGCAAAATAAATAGACTTTGTTTTCATTACATACCTCTACAATGTGTGCAGTGTGTTCATTTTTGTATAATGGACGAAATACGAGTGGCTCAGTGGCGTAGCGTGAATTCCAGACGCCTATATACATACATATTATTTTCAAAATAATATTACATACCTTTATTAGGTAGAAAAATTGTTACTCCTGGACTTCACATTGGTAAACACTTCGATTATTTCATTAAATAAAATAAAACGAGATGCAAATATGTAGGTTGAAAATTTTTTGAAACTTGAAAAGTCAAAAACACGACAGAACAAGTTAAAAAATTCGGGTGTAGCCAAACCCATGACTTTATCCATATATGTATATAAAAAATACTGCAACACGATAAACCGTCACTTCTACCATACCGATTTAGATGAGTTTTTTTTAAACTCACCATTGTATTCTAATTTTATAATATTGTGAAGATTCAAAATATATAAAAGGCCGGAAAAAATCATGCAAGTGTAAACTACCACTTCTGATGGACGGATTTTGATCAAAACCTCTTACGCCTTATGTGAAAAATATAGATATGAAATTTCAACTTGATCGGCTGAGTAGTTTCGGAAATATTGCGTGGTAACAGAATTTTTGATTTTTCTACACGAAAAAAAACCAACTTCCGGTTGACAGATTTAATTTTTCGTAAGAAGGTATTACTTTAGGGTTATAATATTACAATATTATGAAGATACCAAATATGTAAAAGGCCGAAACAAATAAATTTTGTTCTAATATCTCTTACACCTTACGTAAAAATAATAGAAATGAAATTTCAGCACGACTTGATAGTTTCGGAGAAAAAGTTAAAAACACCAAAACCATAGTAAAAGTACTACTTCCGGTTGAAAAAAAATGTTTAAAAGTTATATTATTTTGAGGGTTGTTACACATACTACATGTGCAAAATTTCAGCTTAATATGTATCACGGTTTTGCTGGAAAAACCTTTCAAAGATTACACAAAAATTAGGTGACTTTCCGAGGGTTGACGGACATTTTTGAAAGCCTTATGGATTGTAATGGCCGACAAAAAACATATAAATATGAAGTTTTAGTGTAATAGGATAAACTGTTTTTGAGTTGTTAGCGATTCTACACACAGGTACACAGATTTACACAAAGACACACAGTCATACAGATATTTTCCAGAAATCATGAAAACGTGATCAGGGAATGATACCTGATACAAATCAGTCAAAATCTCAAGATCGAATTTTTGTACGATCACAATACTTTATCCAATTGGGATAAAGTAAACATTAGTGCAAAAGGCGCCCCGTTTCATGGCACCCCACAGTGTTTCAGAACGCAGATCTGACTAGACACGCGTATAAAAACTTTTTAAAAACGCGATTTCTCGAAAACTATTACATGTATTAAGCTGAAAATTATTTTTTTGCTTTTAAATGATTTATATCTTCAAAATAATATAAATTTATAAATATATTTTATTAAAAATTTGTGTTATGGAATGAAAAATAAATATTCCTGGTGATAATATGTAAAATATATATTGTAATATTATACATACATAATAACAAATTTAAAAAAGATTACAAAATGTAAAAGAAGTACATACCTACTAATTCAAAAATAAAATATAAAAAAAAACCGTACAAATTCAAGAAGTATCTGGTAAAATGTAAAACATTTTTTTTTTTTTTTTAAAACACGCACATAATTTAAAAATCGAATAGCACATATTATATAAAATACAATGAAAAAAGAAACTCAAGCATACTGTCTTCCTGGGCTGAAATATGCTCTTTGTGCCATATATTGAATAAACATCTCCGCGATACGCAAGAGTCTAAAAGAAATAGAAATAAATGAAAGTGTTGCAACTTATTGCAGGTAGTTTTTGCAGATTCTTAAAGTATAATAGTTCAACTTTAAAATGTGTAACAATCATGGCTTAGAAATGATTCAAACCCTTTTAGAAGCTTAAGCCAACTTTATATGATTAAAAAAAAAATCAAAATTGGGCCATGACTTTGAATCAAAATTTCTACAATAACAATTCATATTTTTGTTAAATTTTCTATAAAATATATTTGTACATACCTTTTTTAATAATATCCATTTTATAATAAGTGTAAGAACGTGTAACAACGTGTATGAAGCTATGACATCCAGTTTATTATTTCGCGCGGCCGCGCTTCGCCCATTGTACACGTGTTTGCGTATTTAACACGTGCATAACAGCTTGCAAAAACATATTTTATCATTGTTTCTCGAAAGTTCAGGTATAAAACTACTTAAAATAGTGGTGCATAAGACGTTTCTCAAAAGTTTTAAAATCGAGCTTTGTCTAGTCAGATCTGCGTTCTGAAACTCTGTGGCGCCCCTCAAGTCTCGGCGCCCATCCGCATTGTGGGGTCTGCAGCCGCGGTCGCTACGCCACTGAGTTTCGAATTACTTTGTGAGAACGGCGATGCACATACTATATATATAGCAGTCCAGAGCGTGGACTACTTAGTCTGCTGTGCGATTTGTGCTCGTGTGCTCACTACCATACTGGATAATAAGCCCCAACTGTTGGAGTGCTTGTATTGTGTCATCAGTGTCATCACAAAGCTCGAGATCAAATCTACAGACTCTGTCGGTGAGTTTTCAAGTTTTGCGGCCGTTGCGGGAATAATAATAATGGGAATAAACAGACGCATGCATCGGCATTCAATCAGTCGTTGTTTAACAATCGCCATTAGTCATTGTTTAACATTTATTTTTGAAATTTGAGGCTTTGAAGTCCGAGTAGGACTTTTTTACTCGACACCACCAGCCCCGGTTTTTAGTAAAAGTACCGATTTTTTATGCGTATGATTCTCCTCTTATATATTTGTCTTCAGTTCAATTCAGTTGTTGGACTAAATTTGATAATACACTCCACTCCTCTTTTTGCGCGTATTCACTTACTCGATGTATTCATTTTTACGCGATTATTTCTTCAAACATTTAAATTCGAGATGCGGTGACCCTGCACCAAATTTTTTATATATATTTTTGCCATCTGTCCTTTTCAGGACATTTTGCTTTTCTTGTGTCTTCCTTCCTGTCATCTTCTCGGAAGAGCTCAATCCTATACTGATGTCACTCCCGTCCTGCTAGGTCCAGGTCCAGGTCCAGGTTTATTTTCGAAGTTCTGAAAAGTTTAGTAGCTAGTGTGTTAGCTTGCCTTTCGTATCTCCTTTATGGTAGTCATTTTTGTCTATTATGTAGAATCATATTTGGTACATACCATGGAGCTCCGAATATGATCCTTAGCACTTTTGACTGGAAGCGCTGTAGCTTCGCTATCTTGGAGTCGCTTTTGGAACCCCAAACTTGAATGCCGTAGGTCCAGATCGGTTTAATAATTGTATTGTATATTAGTATTCTATTACACATTTTGACTTCTGATCTTTTACTTATGAGCCAATACATTTTTGGGTTTGCTTTGATTCTCCATACTTTCCACCAGCTTGTCTAGATTACATTGCAGGATTTGTGCTTTGGGCTTCATCATATTTCACAAAGAAGTGTCTGTTTTCTAGATAGGATTCAAGTAATAAGCAATAAGGAGAAGGCAGGCTTCTATTTATTTTATATATTAGGCCTTTATGCCATACCTTATCAAAAGCTTGTGAGATGTCCAAAAAAGCTGCTGAGCAGTACCTTTTCTCCTCCAAGTCTTCTTTGATTTTTTTAGCCACTCTACACATGTACTTGTTAAACTGTTGAATGCTGCTGTCGAAAACCAAATTGATGGTTTGGGATGATTTTCTTTTCACAAAATGGCTAAATTAAATGCAAAAAAATAAGGGAAGTTTCAGTGTAATAGCATAAACGGTTTTTGAGTTATTGTGATTCTACACACAGACATTTTCTAGAAATCACAAAACCGTGATCGGGGGACGATACCTGATACAAATCAGTCAAAATCACAATACTTTACTGAATTTGCGTTTAATAGATATAACAGTACAAGTTACTCGTTAGTCAGGTATAACAGGACTGTTAATTGCAGCTAAATAATAAATAGTAGTAGTACTGTTGTACAATGTTCTTATGTACATTTCAAACGAATAACCTTGTTGAAATTTATACTTTACATTTCAAAATTTCATTTCAAGTGACTTGTTTCTAAATAAAAAGTTATTACAATTTATGTTGGAATTTTCTCAAATGTGGGGTGTGAGTAAAATGACTGTTGTCCTGTTTGTGTTTTATTAGGTTTTAAAAATTCAAAAGTAAACTGTCCCATATATATACGTTGATATTTAAATTTGCTTTGTACTCGCATGGTGTGTAGATTTTATTTACAATTCGAAAATCAATGTTTTATTTTTATTCTTACAGAGTAAAACTTACTAAAGATCATACGATTAAAGCTTGCAGTACTTCTCTCCCCAGATCCTTTGAGATATTTTTTTGTAATAAGCATCAGTAGGTATTAAGAAATTCAAAATTATCTTCAATTATATTACATTTGGGTTAATTATACTTTAATTGGTATCATTGTGTTGTTTGTTTAGAATTATTTGCGTTTGTTTGGGAACGGCTGTCCATATTTTGTGAAACATCAGTTTGGTCCAAAAATGGTCACCGATGCTCGTGCCTCTATTACGAAAATGTTAGAAGAGCTCAAGTACAAGAAAGCTCTTTTAGGCTCAATCATGAATGATATAAACGAGAAACAAGGGCAATTAGTCGATAAGAAAAATGAACTCGTTGAAGAAATCAAACAGACCGCTGTGAGGTAAGTATTTAATATTATTCAATAATTTCAAATTTTGAGTTTACCTTTAACGAATTGATCTAACAGTTTGTTTATTTTTTTTTTCTCATCAGGTTAACTAATTCAATAAGAACACGTACCATACAATTAGTGGATGAATGCAACGAAGTTTGTGACGGAAAACAGACTCTCGAAGAAAAAAGAAATGCATTAGAACAGTTGTCCGAAGATGCAAATGATTTTATTACCCTTGTTGACGCTGCTCGCGATTATATTAATTCATAAATTGATCATTTTTATTATTAGTTATTAATCTTTACAGTGAGTTTTTAATATTGTTCAATATATTTTATCACAGAATGTAGGGAAGTGACCCAGCTACATACATATATACTGTGTAGTGAAAATGAAATGGCCAAACATTTACATAGAATTAACCAATACACTTATATAACCAATCAGGAAATTACTGTAATAATAGATTTAACCTTTGATAAAGTACCAGAACTTATTAAAGATTTGTGTCCCTGTACATTGGATCACTGTCCAAAACATGCAACTTGTATAGATGAATTGTTGTTTATTCATGATCATGAATAAACAACAATTTATCTGTACAAGTTGCATGCTTTGGACGGTGATCCAATGTACAAGGGCAAAAACCTTTAATTAGTTCTGGCACTTTTTCAAAGGTTAAATCTATTATTTAGATAATCATTTTGTAGAGATAGTTGATAGTTATGTATACCTAGGGCAGTTGGTGAATATAACTAGATGTAAAGAAGAAGAAATAAAACGAAGAATAAAACTAGGATGGAGTGCTTTTGGAAGAATGAAAATAGTTTTTAAATCCAACATTCCGCTATGCTTCAAAAAGAAGGCATACGACCAATGCGTACTGCCAGTTATGACGTATGGATGTGAAACTTGGACGCTAAATTCAAGAATGCTACGAAAGATTCAGGGCACACAGAGAACCATGGAACGATGTATGCTTGGTATAACAAGAAGAGATCGCAAAAAAAATACATGGGTAAGAAGTATGACCAAAGTGGCAGATATAGCAGAACGTGTGCAAAAGTTGAAGTGGAAAGCGAGAAGAATGGATGGCAGATGGATGCGAGAAGTACTGGAATGGTATCCGAGAGGATGTGAAAGAAAGCAAGGTAGACCGAGTGGAAGATGGGCTGATGAATTGAGAAAAATGTGTGGAGTCAAGTGGATGCAGATTGCTCAAGACAGACAGGAATGGAAGAGGATTGGAGAGGCCTTCATTCAGCAGTGGATGGTGAACGGCTGAAAATGATGATGAAATGTATTATTACAGGAATTTGCGGATTGGTTATATCAGTCTATTGGTTAATTGTTTGTAAATTTTTGGCAATTTCATTTTCACAACACTGTATCACTTTTCCCTGCATTTTATCACAAAATGTAGGGAAAAATGATGATTTCTTACTTTTATACAAACTAAAAGTCAATTACCGAACATTTCATTGTACATACATAAGTGCGTGAAATGTTTTTCCAATTTTTTTGTGATGTTTCACTCATTGTCGCATTATTTTATAGAGTAAAACGTACTCTTTTCTTCTTAAACTATCCGTCAATTGTTATAAAAACATATTATATATGATTATGACTTAATTTTTAAGAAACTCTATTGTAATTTTTAAGCTTATAAATAAAATTCAGAAAAAAAATTCATTTTTTATTTTTTCTATTTTGTTAATTTATTTTTACTGCTTGGGCACGCCACACAATCGAGAAATAATATTTGAGGATTTTTGGCACGCGGACAAAAAAAGGTTCACACATAGTATAAATTCGGCACTTGGTTCAATTCCGCTTGCGAATCGTATTGGAATTTAAAATGTACTTACAGAAAGGCGATCGTTTTCGATCCTTGATCGATTGAAAATCAACTTCCAGGCAATAAGTAGTTGTAGAATAGTTTGAAGCGCGTATAAACAGCACAAATGAAACTGAGCTTAGGTTTTTGTGAGTGCTTCATTTATACTAGGCATAGGCGCATCCAGGGGAGGCTTCGGGGCTTAAGTTAAATTAAAATTATTTTAATTAATTATTAAAAAAAAAAATTATATAGTCGATATAAAATATTAATTATCAGGACTGTGGACTAATAATGTATGTGTATATTGTATAATTACGAATATGTCACGTGTCTAGGGCAGGCATGTCCAACCTGCGGCCCAATTGAAGTTTTCAGCTTTCTATATTTAGCATTTTGGTATATCATTTTTCGAAAATCAAATAATTTATTCATCATGACTTGAAGAAGAATTGAAAAGAAAACTTGAAGATGAGAATAGAAGGTTCCAGAGTGAATGGGAAGATTTGTACTTTATTTGTACTTACATCAATAGCCCAAATATTAAATTTCAACGGAATATTTCTCTGTACAAGGTTATGCACACATTTTATTTATACTGATATCGTTTATGTTTATAAAAGTTTATCGGTAACGTGGATTGTAAATCATATCATATTTACAATGTAAACAAAGTAAAAATGTATTTCATTCATAGCATATTTACAATATAAACAAAGTAAAAATGTATTTCATTCATATCATATTTACAATATAAACAAAGTAAAAATGTATTTCATTCATAATTTGATATATTTAATCTACTAATTTAAAATCAATCTTACTACTACGTTTTGTTTACAACGAAGTTGTTATCTTTGGATTTATTATATGTCTATGTATATCGACTATCCAAGTAAAAAAAATCAAACATCGATTATCACCTCCGATAAATATAATAATAAACATGTCTAATAATACATAATTGTACAAGATTTTGTAAGATACTGTAGAAATTCCATAATAAAGTTTGCAATAATTACATCGGAAACTCTTCGTACAACATAATACAAAATGAACAACGATACTTACTACTTGTGAACAATATTTTGCTGAAATTGAATAAAATTAATTACGCTCGGCTTTCACTCATTTCTCTTCTTACCTAATTACAACGGGAAATTCGCACCTTCGCAATTCGCTGGTTTGATTTAATTCCTCTTATCTAACCATTTTCGTTAGTTTTTCAGTCCAAATAATTGTAAATACCAATTCAAGTTCTAGAATAGATATACCAGGAAACGCCTTTAAATGCATTAGTTTTAAATCACATTTCAATGGATGGAGCATGAATTTTATTGTCTCCTGATTATTCTGAATATTTTGAAAACACGCAACAAACACTGTGAAATGTCAGTTACATCTTTAAATATCAACAGCGAGAGATATGTACATATATAATCAGCTGCATTAATATCGGTAACTTGAATATTTGAGACATCTGAAGCAATTGTTATAACTCTTTCTTTCATAGTTTTGGCAGAGAGAGGTAAATCTTTGACTTTTTTAAGTATGTAATGACGAAAGATCCAGTGTACACAGAGAACAAGAAGAGATCGCAAAATAAATACATGGGTAAGAAGTATGACCAAAGTGGCAGATATAGCAGTACGGGTGAAAAAGTTGAAGTGGCAATGGGCTGGACACATAGCGAGAAGAATGGATGGCAGATGGACGCGAAAAGTACTGGAATGGTATCCGAGAGGATGTGAAAGAAAGCAAGGTAGACCGAGCGGAAGATGGGCTGATGAATTGAGAAGAATGTGTGGAGTCAAGTGGATGCAGATTGCTCAAGACAGACAGGAATGGAAGAGGATTGGAGAGGCCTTCATTCAGCAGTGGATGGTGAACGGCTGAAAATGATGATGAAATCTATTATTACAGGAATTTCCGGATTGGTTATATCAGTCTATTGGTTAATTGTTTGTAAATTTTTGGCAATTTCATTTTCACAAGACTATAACTGGGTCAAGTGGATGCAGATTGCTCAAGACAGACAGGAATGGAAGAGGATTGGAGAGGCCTTCGTCCAGCAGTGGATGGTGAATGGCTGAAAATGATGATGATATCATTCTTATTGATAAATTCTTTGAAAATAATTTCAGAAGCATTATAAAATCAGGTTTTGATAAAATTCCCATCTGTAAAAGGTTTTCCTGCTTTTGCGATGTCTAGCGACAAGGAAAAACTTGTCTCAGTTGTACTCGACGAAAATCTCACCCAATTCGTAAAACAACTTTGTTGATTTTAATTTTTTTTCAATTCTATTACAGCTTTTTTTCAAATATCACCATCAGGATACTTCTCACCGAAGTCGGAAGTCGGAAGTCTCCGCCCAAAATATCGCTCTATATTACTGGATTTGTTGTTCTCCAATTGTAAATTAAATATCAAACACTGGGGTTATCCTTTATTAACTTCTGTAGATGCAAATCGATCGCACCATATTTTATTGAAACCTCTATTTTCTTCTGCAATTTTTCTCTTCCTTGAACTCATGTTTTGAAACAAATGTTGAAGTGTTACGTTGCAAATTTCAACCCAAAAATAAGCTTCGTATTCCAGGTAAAATAATAATAATTCCAATAAAATTGTTTTTTAACACGTTTCTATCCCGAATTCATTCACTTTTCACAAATTTAAATTTCGAAAACCAAATATGTGCGCACACTGAACTGGTCCCATTCGAACTGCGAAATAAACTGAATCTCAATGGTAATATTCGAAATAAGAAACAATATTCTCACTTTTTACACATAATATAATTTTACACCGTAGCTAATTTGGTTGAAGCGAGTAAATTCAGGGTCGAAAAAATCTAATTTACAATTTTTTTATTTTATTTTACGAAAAGTGTTGGATTATAAACGGAGCCGTTAATTTTCGCGCCCGGAGCCGCCGGTTGCCGACCACTGAGCCTAACTCAAACTGTAGGTATACTCTCTTGTTAAAAAAAACATACTTTAACGTTTGATCTAATGAATAAGCCTTTCATTTTATACTAGTGTAAGCCCGTTGAATATCAACGGACGTGTTTGAGGTAATTGATTACGTAACAATTTAGCAAAGTCGCGAACCTACTAAAGATCAACATTTTTAAATTATAAGAGGCCTCCCATCACCGGTGTTGGGTGAACGCGTTAATGCTAACTCACCCAACCTGGTGATCACGGATTCAAATCCCACTCGCGACGTTCGTGTTTTTTTTCACTTTTACCGAGGCGAGCGTTATCACCCGACAGACAGACGGAATTGTGCTATTATATACATACATAACCAGTGTAAGCCCGTCTAAACGACTATCTGCACCCTTGTTTATCGCGTAATTAAATAATTATAACTGTACTAGTGTAAGCCCGTTGAATATCAACGGAGCGTTCTCATCACCCGTACTGAAAAATAATATTAAATTTAATAGTTTTTATAGCGCCGTCTATGGCGCGTTATAATACAACAACGTAACAATTTAGCAAAGTCGCGAACACTTTAAGATTTGCTATTGGCCAATTATAGCACGTACGTCATTGCCAAAATTGAGAGAAGAAATTCGGATTTTTATGAACGAAAGTGGCAATAATATGTATGTATATCTGAATTTTACGATTATCAATGACTTCTAGATTTATGTTTTCTTACAGTTATAACAATGCAATGAAATTAATTAAATCATAAGCTACACGGTGAAAATAAATAAATTACAGAATGCTATCAAGATATAAAATCTTTTGTAACAAAAATCAATTACGGTCAAATAATGCAATTAATTTCCAATTATTAAATGACTTTAATAGTGACCGTAAAGATTTTTTAAAATATTCGAATGAAGTCACAAAATTAATTGAAGAATTCGACACCAGATTCTGATATATGCAAACAAATGTTCAAAATATTCTTAACTCCATTTAACGTGGAGCATTTGATCAGCGCCTCCAAATTTACAAATTGAGCTAATAGACCTGCAATCAAGCCTGGAGTTAAAATGCATATTCGAAGGGAATAAGCGTGAGTAATATATATCGGAAATATATCCTCGAAGATAAATTTCCAAAATTAAAACAACTAGCAATGTGCATTGCAGCTGAAATTAAATATAGTAAAAACGAAGTGTCGCAGCAGGTTGACTGATGAAAACACGACCAATCAAATGCGATGCGAGTCGACTAAAATGTTAGTTAATATGAAAAAGATATCAAATAATATGTATACAAAAACAAGTGTCACATTAATTATATGTAGGTAATAAAATATTTTGAATAAGATCATTGTTTTGTTGTTTTTTTATATGTGCGACCCAGCTAAGCTCAATAATATTTTTTTTTTGGCCCACCAAACGAACCTACATACATATATAATAAAATATTATGTTTTTGATTAAATGTTAATATATTTTTTAAGAATTTTGTAATACATATGTATGTATGTATATATGGGAAAATCGGACGGAATCCAATTCGAACTAATTTGCATACATATATCGTATATAAACACGGAATTTACAAAACATGACAAAACTGAAAAGTAGAAAAAAATAAATTTTTAAATGCCCCGATAAATTTGTCACATCTACCACCGTCTGATACCCTCGACAGGACACTTTTATATATTTATATATTTTTATAATTTTTTTTTATATTTTGTTTTATATGTATTTAATTAATAAATAGATACGACATATCGAGATACATACGAAAAAAATAAAATTATTTTTCCACTGTTTTGTTTTGTCATCGTTTTGTTATACATATTGTATATTTATATATTTTTATAATATTTATAATATTTTCTTTAATATGTACATATGTGATTAATGAATAGATTCAACAAAAATAAATATTTTATTTTTCCACTGTTCTCTTTATCGCTTTTCTGTTTTGTCCTGTTCTCTTTTGTCGCGTTCTGTTTTGTCTTGTTCTCTATTATCGCGTTCTGTTTTGTCTTGTTCTCTTTTGTCCGGTTACCGTGCGAGACATAAGGCTAGTCTAGTAACGGCAGGAACTTCCTCACATTTTAAACATGTTGATCCAGGTAACGAAGAATTTTTAATATCTGCTAAAGAAGCAACTTTTGCATCTCAGTTTCAAGTCTGCCGATTGTTCATCTAAATTGATATCAAAGTTTTTTGAAACAAACTTTAGACTAGCCAGAACAAAGTGTGAAGCTATCATTGTTAATGTGATTGAGCCACTGTCGTTTCAGCAACTTTGTGAAGATTTAATCAAAGCAAATTTTGTGACAACATCAATTGATGCCTCCAACAGGAAAGAAATTAAAACTGTGCCATGTGTTGTGCGATATTTTGTACCAGATTGTGGAGTAGAAGTTAAGCTTTTAGACTTTCAATCAGTTCCTGGTGAAACTGCAGAATTGTTGACAAACTATTTAATGTCAGTTATCAAACACCATAATTTAACAAAAAAAAATATTGGTTTTTGTGGAGATAACTGCAATACCAATTTTGGGGGTGTCAAACGGAGAGGAGAAAACAATATTTACAGTCGAGTGAAGAAGAAACTAGGAAGAAATATTGTGGGCATTGGTTGCGGTGTTCACATCGTTCACAACTGTCGTCCAACTGCAGTTGATGTTCTACCTATTGAAATAGAAGCTTTAGTAGTAAAAATTTATAAATATTTTCACATTTATACGGTTCGAGTAACTCAACTGAAAGAGTTCTGTGAATTTGCAGATATCGAGTATAAAAAGGTTCTTCAACATGGCAACACTCGTTTTCTTTCGCTACTTCCGGCTATCGATAGAATACTTGAAATCTATGAGGGACTGAAGTCGTACTTTTTTTCGCAAGAACACTGTCCAGTGTTGATAAAAGAGTTCTTTGAAAATGATTGTGGTGAAATATATTTGCGGTTTGTGTAAGGTCAACTTACATTGTTCAACAAATCTATCTTAATTATGGAAAGTACAAAAGCAAGTGCAGCTGATATTGTCATTGAAATGATAAAATTAAAAAAAAATCTTGAGGAAAGGCGTGAAAATAAATCTATACCACAAGAAGCAAAAAAGCTTTTTAGAATACGGGAAAATAATGGAAATATTAATATTAATACAATCCCACAAGAGTTTATAAAATTTTATGATCGATGTCTTTCTTACATTGAATTATGGGAAAATAGTTTTGGTGGAGCAGAATCGTTTATTTGGATAAACCACAATGAATTATCATGGTCTGAAATTGAAGCATTAGGTGAAAAAATTAATGAAACTCTTCAAATAGTGCAATAAACATGGATGAACTGTTTGATGAAGTGGTGATTGCAAAAGGTTTTTGTTCTGCGAACTATAACCATTTGGAAAAATGCAAGTTGCGAAGAAAAATGGATAAAACTATTCGATCATTACAAAGAAAAGAACATTTCGTTGCCCAATCTTGTCCAAATTATAGAATAAATTTTCAGCATGCCAGGCACATCTGCACCGGTTGAAAGGATTTTTTTCAATAATGAATAACATATGGTCTGAAGAAAGAGGTAAAATGGTTTTATCAACTGTAAAAGCTTTATTGCGCTGCAAAGTTAATTGTGAACTAAATTGTAGTGAATTTTTCGACGCGATTAAAAATAACAAAGAATTTTTAACGAAAGTTCACGCTAGTGATAAATATTGTTAACTTTTTTAAAATAATAATTGAAGTTCAATTAAGAGTAATTAAAAATTATTACTAAATAATTGCTTTTTTTTTTGTCAACCAATTCATATAATATACTACATATATACATATACAAGAATATACTTCTCTCAATCTAAAATCACATAAAAGCGGCTCACTAACTACTTCAAGAAAACTCTCGACGGTGTCCCGGTTTGAAAAGAAAATTTTATGGTAAGTCTATCTATAGTTTGATTGCGATACGACATTTTTCTTTTTAGAACCAAAGCTTTGTTTTGATGACTCTTACTAATGAAAACGAACTACTTGCACTCTAAAATGCACATGGGTACTACAGTTAGTTGAATTTATTGAAAAAAAGTCATCATTGTGTATTGTATGTACATATGTATGTATTGCACAAATGTAGTGCGTCCCCGGGTCTTTCGTCTCGCGTTGACCTTTTCGTGTGTCGATAAATAATGCAGTAACTTTTACGCCCATCTTTTTTCGTACGATGTCTTATTTATACCCCTCGTTTTATTTACATTTAAGTCCCCGCTGCCGGAGTCAAAATGATAATGGATAATTTAAAGGTAAGTTTGATATCTAAATAGCGCTGGAGTAGGTGGGCCACAAATCCGCGCGATTGGCCATCCAGTACCCCCACCACACGTCCCGCTACACAATCAGAGCGAAACGGAACACATCTACCGCAAGCTCCGCGACGTGCGCTAAAAAGAGACAACTAATAATTTATCGCGTCGTCTGACGCTTAGCGGAATGGATTTTATTATCGCATTCGCAAGCAAGCGCCGTATATGTAGTTGTTTCGCTTTAGTGCGCTGCAACGCGCAGCGCGCGAGCGAGACGCGCACACCGCTTCAAAACAGGTAGTAAAGAAATAAAAGTCACTTTTACGACTTCTCACTCAATTCTACACTCCGTTATCTCGACGCTTAGGCGCATAGACACGATGTTCTGACTCTTTCTCGCGCGCGGACACGCTTACGAGCGTGACAGAGACAACTATTACTAATTATAGTACCGTGAACGCGTTTGACACAGGGTATTTGTTCAAAAAGGCACTTCTATTGTATTACACTTCTCTGCCTAGAAAGCATCCATACATACATACATACATATATTACACAAAACAATCATTGGAAAATTATTACAAGGAGATCAAGCGGGTGAATTTCAGGATTTGGAGTCCGAGTAGGACTTTTTTTACTCGACTCCACCAGCCCCGGTTTTTAGTAAAAGTGGTGATTTTTTTATGCGTATGATTCTGCTCTTATATATTTGCCTTCAGTTCAGTTCAGTTGTTTGACTAAATTTGATAATACACCCCACTCCTCTTTTTACGCGAATTCACTTAGGTACTCTATGTATTCATTTTTACGCTATTATTTCTTCAAACATTTCAATTCGAGATGTGGTGACCCTGCACCAAATTTTTTAAATATATTTTTGCCATCTGTCCTTTTCAGGACATTTTGTTTTTTTTGATGCAATGATGCAATGATGCAAATGATGCAATGACAGCATATTGCATACGAATTATTTATACGATAGACCACCGTGATCAACAGAGTCAAAGTCAGACTTTCTTTTACCGAATCCACCAGCCATGGTTTTTCTTTATGAATACTTGGAAGCAAATTTAAAATTTGTATGAATTTCCATTACAAGTATTGAAAAGAATAAAAAAATACACAATACACATATTCTGAATAAAGTTTTATTAGTTATTATAGAATTCCAACGTATATATTCGATACAATAATAAATTGTCTTAGAGACATATATGTATGTATGTATATCTAATATTTATTTATTTATTTACAAATTATACCATAGTGACATTACAGGTTGCTCCAATTCATCACTATGGTGAGACATGGGAAAAAACATTATATTTATATTAAGAATATTAGCAAAATAAAATTAACAAATATTAAAATTAAACATATTGACAGTAAAATTAAGCAATTGATATTAAAATGACATTAAATCAAGTAATTCAAATTGTTCACAAATAAAAGATTATATAAAAAAAACATAATAAATTTTTCAACCTCATCATAGTTGGCATTAAAGATGTCATTTAAAATGAACGTACACATTTTTTTTTTAAAAAGTTTTTAAAATTAAAAAAAATTAAAATAAATTACAGAAGTGACTCACACAGAATTTATCCCTACGAGGTGACAGAGTGCTGTATCTTAATGCACCTAGAACAAAAGCACTAGGATACAGCGAGGGATAGTAGCCGTATTGTCTCATGTATAGTATCGGAGAAATTTCCGCTGAACTCTCTCAATCTGTAAATTATACTTGACTTCTATGGGATTCCATCTTGAGATAATGCGCTACACGCTCCGTATTTCGCTATTTTTACTTTATCCTAATCGGATAAAGTATTGTGATCGTGCGAAAATTCGACTTCGAGATTTTGACTGAGTATCATCC
Source organism: Parapsyche elsis (assembly GCA_022651745.1). Lineage (NCBI taxonomy): Eukaryota > Metazoa > Arthropoda > Insecta > Trichoptera > Hydropsychidae > Parapsyche > Parapsyche elsis. Next base: position 1,110,540 of record JAGVSN010000017.1, read on the forward strand.
CCTGATCACGTTTTCATGATTTCTAAAAAATGTCTGTATGTCTGTGTGTTTTTGAACTTATGCGTGTGTGTGTCTGTATGTGTGTTTTCTCCGAAACTATCAAGCTGAAATTTCATATCTATTATTTTCACGTAAGGTGTAAGAGCCATAAGGAATTTGGTCAACATCAGTCAACCGGAAGTAGGGTTTTTTCTTGTAGAAAATTCTAAAATTCTTTTACCACAGAATATTTCCGAAACGGCTCAGGGAATTTTGTTGAAATTTCATATCTATAGTTTTCACGTTAGCCGTAAGAGATTCTGTGATTTTAGTAAACTTCTGACCGGCGAAAGTGGCAGTTTACTCTTGAACGATTTTTTGTTTTTTATTTTTTTCGACCTTTTAAATATGTAGTATCGTCACAATATTGTAATGTTGTAACTCTGAAAGAAATTGATATTTAAAAAAAAATAAATCATTAAAATTAGTCAACCGGAAGTAGTTTTTTTTTTTCGTCGAAAAGTTCACGACAGAATATTTCCGAAACGGTTCCGGCGATCTTATCAAAAATTTATATTTTTAATTTTCATATAAAAATTAAGAGTTGATAAGGTTTTGATCAAAATCCGCCGACCGGAACTCAACATAGTAATTTCATGATATTTATGTATGTATTTTGGTCGGTGTGGTGGTGTGCATGCGTTTTATTTACTTACGTATGTACTTAAAAAAATAATTTCGTTACTCTTTGTATTCCTCAAATATATGGATAAAGTCATGGGTTGGCCACACCCGAATTTTTTATCTTCTGCTCGAAATCTTGGCAATTTATCTGCCCGTGTGTAGGGGGCTTTAGAAGTGGTTGACTCTCGCGGTTTCGGTGATTTTGAACATATATTATTATACAATATTATACAATTGAACAAAGTCAACCATGAAGTTAATTAAATTCCGAAGAAAGGTTCAGGATATAATCGGCAATCTAGAATAACAAATCAGAACGTTAATAATATGAAGTATACTCATCTAAATAATACAGTAGAACCTCGATTATCTGGACTAATTGGGGATATTAATAATAACAATACTTTTCCCCTTTTATCTATTGAATTTTGAAATTTTTTCACTAAAAAAAAATTATTAAATCCAATCCGGTATTCCGGATAATGGAAAATCCGGATAATCGAGGCTCTACTGTACATATTATGAAAGTAAATATTAGTGCATACTTTTGTTCGATGATAGTTGCGAGTTCAATAGCTTTTCTCTTCGAAACGTTTCCGTGTACGAAACAATTGACGTGAATTTTTTTCAACATATTTTTGATAAAATTGTATAAATTATCAATTGTCATAGCTATATACATACAATCAATAATGTTAAAATTTCTTAAATTGCATCTATTTCATTGTTTAATATTTTAGCATATTGAAAGGGAAATTACCATATTCTACATTCAAAAAATCCCGTTGCTTCCAACCAAGTTCATGAGGTTGTTGTGTTGCGTCGAAATTTTCCAAACTTTGTTTAAGGGATCTTTTTTCGTTAGCAAACCTTTCCGGGTTAGCACGGAATGTTACAAGCTTATCTATAATACAATCGAGAAGGATGTGTTGCTTCGAATCGTATCCGTCCATATGTATCTAAACACAATATCATCTTATCACAGTTTGATACAACTTTCATTATACATGTATATAAAGCAAAAACCGATACTCACCGACAAACCATATGTGGTATTTTGGATATGGTAATTCATACCCGCCAATTCGACAGCGTAAGAGTATTCATTGAGCGAATCCAGAAGCAAGGATGCGAATAATGCGTTCAAACTACAATTCAACGGATCGGAATATGCAATCGGACTAAAAATACAATACACATGAATGTTGCAATACAGAATAATTGAATGATGTACAAAATTTCCAAAGAATAATTCGGCTTTTAATTAGTCACCTAATGAATTCGAAGAAAGTGTTCATTTTAGGCCCAAAGTATTCAGTGTCTTGCTTGTACCACAATCTTATCAACGGAGTGTCGTAAACGATCGTCGGATATTCCTTCGATTCCGGATCCGGTTCGATCATATCCAAACTATCCGGAAGGAAAGAGTTGACTGCAGGCAAATGCAATCCATCATTCAGTCCACATTTTGTCCAACGCTAAAATATTACACACTGAATAATTGCAATAACAAAATTATAAAACGAACATGTAAGTGTAATTTTACATACGTCGATTTTATCTTTTGATATTTTCTGCAAATGATATTTGGTTCCGTACCATTTTTCGCTTTGATCGCAAACAGATTCAAACGCCTTGCCAATAATAGTTATCCAAATTCGCTCAGGCGTCAACAAAGACAAGAACTCTTGAATTAGTTCAGGTTTCCAATCTGTTATACGGAAGCACACACTCAAAATATCCTCCATTGGATAAGTCTACAAATCATTAAATACAATACAATAAAGATAACATCACACAGTTAAACAATCACCGAAATCGTGCATGATTGAAACCAACCAGAATATCGTTCACGTATCTATCGACGAATCCTACAGGCTCTTCTTTATCTTTAAACCGGAATTTTGTAGCTAAAATATTCGCTTGCTCATCGAAGATCCACTTATGAATACCTTCCTTATTCAATAAGTTTATGTACTGCAAAACAAAAACATAAACTTGGCAAAGACTTCAATCAAACATTACAAAGTTTCAAATAATTAAATACTAACTTGGAATACAATTTCGACAATATCACCGGTATGATTGATTCCATTTTCTGTTAAATTAATGGCAATGTTAAACGTGGCGAATCCTCGTCCGCCATATTGCGCACTACTGCCCAAACTATTGCACCAACCCTTTGCTTTCAACAGAGACAATAGACTTCCAGGACCTTTGTGATCGATTAAATGGCAAATGTAATGCAACGGCTGAAATAAAATCAAAAAAGTTATACACCTACGCTCCACATTTTAGGTAGTATTGGTGAAAATTGTTCAAATCAAAGAACATTCATGCTTTTTTGCTTTTTTTGTGCACTTTTGAAATGACAATTAATATTACTACACTTACCGCACTCTTGTAATGTATTCTCGCATCCGGAATAGGAAAAGCCATGTACAGTTTCCTCACATCCTCGACGGGAATAGCGTTCAATTGTAGTCCTTGATATTCTTCGCTGTAAGGTTGATGAGGCCACGTTGGTAGTGTGACATCCTTGTCTTCAATTTCGGAGAACATTTCCACGGCCATCTTTTCAAGATCGTCCAGCGATTCTGCAAAACAGACATGAAACAAATTCAATTGAAACCAACAGTAACTACAAACATAAATAAACCAAACTAACCTTTTCCGAAGACGACCAAGCTCATGAGATTCGAGGAGTACCATTTCGAATGAAATTTAAGCAATTCCTGGTGTACTTCGATTCCCATCTTCTTCGGTATTGTTTCTAACGTTTCTCTATTACCTGTCACGATACAATTAATTGCATTGACATTCATTATTACTTACTTAAATTCAAAAAACGAAAAAAAGGTTACCGGTTCCAAACTTATTATAGGGATGATTGGGAAAGTACGTGGATCTAATCAATTGATTCAAGCGCCACCTATCGTCTTGTATATTTTGTTCATATGCCGAGTTTACAGCTTGCAATTCTCGATCTGTGGCGTTGATCGCAAACAGAGGCGAAACGAAAAATTGTGCAAATCTGAAAATGAAAATTATTTTTTAGCAATTAGTTTACTATTGCGTATTTAAATTTTCAAATTAATATTAAAATTACATATCCAAAGACGCCGAAAAATTTTCAGGAATAACGTCAAAATAATAAACTGTGGAATCGCTCGCAGTCCATGCATTGCTATAACCACCATATTTCGAAAAATTTTTATAATACATATATTCCTACAACAACAAAACTGCATTAACATCATATTAATTTTAATAGTGTGGAAAAAAACGGCACACAAAGAATACCTCGGGATACTTCTTGGTTCCTAAAAAGAGCATGTGTTCACAAAAGTGAGCCAAGCCGGGCAAATTGTCCGGATCGCTGAGATGACCTGGAAATATTTATGTATGTTTAAAATACATCAAAGTACATAATTATCAAACTTTATATGTGTAAAATATACAGACCGACTTGGACGCTTAAAGCGGCCGCTGATTTATCAGTAGTCGAATCGCTGACGAGTAAAACCTTCAGTCGATTTTTCAACTGTATACCCCTGTATTCCCGTTTGTCTTCTGGAGACTTTATAATACTATCGCATTTGTAGATCACTTCCTTTCCAACGTCCAAAATCTGATCTCGTTCAAAGGACATGGTTGCAATCGAGGTATGAAACGGTGCCGACCTCCTTTGTCCATTTTTTTTATTTGACTTGACTGAAATGAATCTACATACGTAAATCTGTAAAATGCAACATAAAATAATCAATCAACAATATCATTCGCGTTCCTTTTAACCAACGCGATAACTTTTGCCAGAAGTAACAATTGATACAATATAACCGATAGAGTTATCTACGGTTATATTGTATCACTTAACAACACACACGCACATAGTATAAATTCGGCACCTGGTTCAATTCCGGTTGCGAATCGTATTGGAATTTAAAATGTACTTACAGAAAGGCGATCGCTTTCGATCCTTGATCGATTGAAGATCAACTTCCAGACAGTAAGTACATAGTTGTAGTAGAATAGTTTCTGTATAAACAGCACAAATCACTGCCAATCGTCGACTGAGCTTAGGTTTTTGCGAGCGCTTCATTTATACCAGGCATAGGCGCATCCAAGGGGGGGCTTATGTTAAGTTAAATTAATTTAAATCATTATTTTAAATTATATAGTCGATATAAACTTTAATTATTAGGACTGTGGACTAATAATGTATGTGTATATTGTATAATTACGAATGTTTCATGTGTGTGGGGCTAGAGTGCTCAGTTCAACAATTGCAATATTTTTTGGAATCGAGTTATGAAGCCAAAAGAAATGACGAATTCTCAACAAGATCTAATTTTGATAAATAAAACCACGGAGGAGTATTTTCGAAGATCGGTTTATTTAAATTTTGCAGATCACATGCTTAGTCAAATGAATAAAAGATTTACCAAGCATCGAGTTATTCTATTTAATTTTAATTGTCTACTTCTCGTTGCGACAAATTAGCCTTTCCAAACGTTTATATATGTATTACTAAAAATACTAGCAACACTTCCAATTACTATGTACATGCAGCAATGAACGATCCTTTTCAACTCTTCGATGGAATCTAAAATCATATTTGAGAAACACTACATCTCAAGAACGTTTGAATGGTATCTATGTACATACATATATGTACGTAGCTCTTTTAAAAATATGTACATATGTAGACAAATAAAATTAAGTACTCAAGATATTTTAAATGAGCTTCAGAATACAAAAAGAAAAACAGGACTATCAATATATGTAAGCTTACACTGTATTTTTTGTTTTATAATAAAATTTTCCAAAAAAATACAAATTTTCATCCTTACAAGTTCATACTTTTCCATGTTATCTTTAATTTCCAGAAGTCACCACATTTATATTCATTGAAAATGAATGCTAGCAATGCCAAACGCTTGAACGCTTCATTTACATATACCAAAAAATAAGTGATATGAAAAAACTGATCAACTATTGATTTTTTTAATAAATAACGTATTTCCGTTAATAAATTTATAATAACCCTAAATGAAACATGTATCATCATCATTTTCAGCCGTTCCCCATCCACTGCTGGATGAAGGCCTCTCCAATCCTCTTTCATCCCTGTCTGTCTTGAGCAATCTGCATCCAGTTGACTCCACACATTCTTCTCAATTCATCAGCCCATCGTCCACTCAGTCTGCCATGCTTTGTTTCACATCCTCTTGGATACCATTCCAGTATTTCTCGCGTCCATCTTCTCGCTATGTATCCACTTCAACTTTTTCACACGTTCCGCTATATCTGCCACTTTGGTCATGCTTCTTACCCATGTATTTATTCCTCTTAGGATCTCTGAATCATGTACATATGTACATATATATAATTTTCTTTTCAAAACAATATCAACCATCACCAATAAATGTCGTTAATTTAAAAGATTTTTTTCAATATACTATAGAGCAGGAATGGCGAACCTTTTTACATACGCTTGCCCAAAATTCCCAAATATTATTTATCGACTGTTTGACGTGGCGGGGAAAAAATGGAAAAAATAAGTTTTTCAGAAATTAATTGAGAAAGTTCAAAAATTACAATAGAGTTTCATAAAAATGAACTCGTAAGCAAAAAAAAATAAGTTATTTCTCACGTTGATTCGATGCGAAATGACGTACATATTCGAAATTCATATTTCGACACACACGCGCAATTGGATTCATCAGTAATCATATTTCTTTAACTGCATTTTATAAAATTCATTTCAGAAAATAATGACTCACAAGCATATATTATGTAGAAGAGAAAATTGATAACATCTGTTTTTTAAAACAGGATAAGATTTCTGGAATGGTGTTCCGAATTCTCATTATTTTTCTTCTTCTGCATTATTTTTTTGTAATTACATACGTTCGATAAATATAATCGATCATTTTCAATTATTTTTAAGTCATTTCTCAAATCAACAAAATTTTGTTTCCATATACATAGAACTGGATTGGAATTCGATTAATTGCATTTAAATATTTTCCAGATTCAGCCACTCGGAATCTCCAAATTGAGTTTATCTGCTGATGTCATTGAATCTGGATATAAAAACAAATTTGTATGTCTCTTCAAAGCTCGTTAATTATTTATCGATTGAATATCTGCATAAAATTCCTGTGTTGATTTAATTTGATCTGGCTTTTCATATGCAAAAAATATTTTTGTGACTGTTTATGATAATAATTAATAACGGTAGACCGCATTAATTTTATTGAATGACTTTTTATAATCGAAATATTGAATTCATTTCACTAAGTCATTTCTCAAATCAACAAACTTTTGTTTCCATATATGTACATAGAACTGGATTGGAATTCGATTAATTGCATTTCAATATTTTCCAGATTCAGCCACTCGGAATCTCCAAATTGAGTTTATCTGCTGATGTCATTGAGTCTGGATATAAAAACAAATGTTTATGTCTCTACAAAGCTCGTTAATTATTTATCGATTGAATATCTGCATAAAACTCCTGTGTTGATTTAACTTGATCTGGCTTTTCATTTGCAAAAAATATTATTGTGACCGTTTATGATAATAATTAATAGAAATATTGAATTTTTCCTTAGAGCATGCTACTGAAAGGACAAGAGGGAACGCATGACTAGTAAAGTAGACTTGGTTATAGTATTTTAATATAATTTAAGTACTACAAGTTAATCGACTAAAGAGTACGGAGACTGTGTACTTCTTTCAGTCTACCACAATAAAAACACACTTAACTTAAAAGCATGACTTAAAATTCACACTTAAAAGCATGACTCGAGTCTAGAAGAGTACACTTTTGTGAATCCACACTTGTGCATTCACAAAAGTGTAGTCATTGTTATGCATAACAATAACAATGTACACAACGCTACACGTTTGCATTTGTGCAAAATTGAATTGAAATATGAATTAAATCAATTTGTGCATGACACAATTTAACTTCCCTGGAACGAAAGGGAATATCCAAGTGAATTGGAATCATTAGAAAAAACAGTATATATGAAGTATGCCATTCATATTATATATATACATTAAATATGCACAGTGCATAATTTGTATATATGTACATATACATATACATACATAGGTAGATTTCGTTAAGGTGTGCAAAATTTATGTGTGCATTTTACGTGTTGATAAGACTTGTGGGCTACAATGATGCAATGAAAGCATATTGCATATGCATTCTTTTATATAATAGACCACCGTGATAGTAAGTAATACTAGTAAATAAAGAGTTGAACTTGTTTTTTTTTGAAATTTGACTCACGAGTTAAAGTCACTGTCTTTTACCGAATCCACCAGTCCTGATTTTCTTTGAATACTTGGAAGCAAATTTAAAATTTGTATGATTTTCCATTACAAGTATTGAAAAAGAATAAAAAAGATTTATTAAGAAAACAATCCACATATTCTGAATAAAGTTTTATTAGTAATTATAGAATTCCAATGTATATATTCGATACAATAATAAATTGTCTTTCAGACATACATACATATGATCATAAATAAAAATTAGCTGACTTCACAAACAATATTACAAAAAGCTTCTACAATTATTCATAATCTCTACACACACATTTAAATAAGTCAACACAATCAACCATCGTACTATCGCTCTCGTGCATTCAAATTGACACGCAAATCAAATCTCACATGCGTTTCCACAACCTGTATAAATTAATAAAAATACGGCATCGTCTAAAGTTTGCAATGTGCTCCTTTGCGCGGGATGTTCGTGAACGGTGTTATCAACTGGAACAACGATCTGCCCGATTTAAATGTGACGACATCTTCTATTTTGACCATCTGTAAAAATAATATCCATTAAAATGCGAATCAATCCAAAATACGTACAAAGCTCAGAACTGATGCAAACCGATGACGGATCTTCTGGTACGGGAAGTAGCTCGGAATTGTCTGTGTCTTTAACGACTGTATCGGGATGAGCAGCACCACCTTCAGCCGACGATATTATATGCACACCCAGTTTTTGTCGGTTGGGTGATGATATTAGCAAAATATCCTATTCAAAATAGATCATGTTAGTATAGTGTCTTACAATAAATTTTTGGCAAATCGACTTTTGAGTTAGTCTTCCTTATAACGATAAATATTGTATTGAAATTTAAACTAATAATTGTTCTATGTTCGTTTTGTGCACGGTAGTCGTACTAATTCAATAGCAAATATTATTGTCATTTTTATTTAATATAAAAAACTATACAACCAACCTTGAAGAAGTCATGTAATTGAGCTTTAGTAACATCTCGCAGTGCTGTTACTTCAACGTTCACTCTATCAAAGTGGTATTGTTGTGCTAAAATTTCCGATCTGAATATATAAGAGCGACCCAACATCATTTTGGGACGTTTAAGTTTTTGTGCGATCAAGGAATCACGATGATTTTCATACTCTTGGTCACTCAGCTTGGTGATGTGTTCCTGAAATATAACACTCGTTACAATGCTGGGAATGCAGTAAAAATAAAACAATTTAAGTATAAAAAAATTCAACATTACATCCATATGCTGAAGGAATGCTTCTATTCTGGATTCCACGTAATCTGGATGTCTATCCGACTGTACTAAGAGCCTTATACCCTGAACACCGTTGCTGCGACGGATTCCACTGAATACAATATAGCCGAGTTGTTCCTAAAATAACTATCTCGTTAAAAATCTGACCAGTTTACAGTTTATGTACATACATATGTAGTTCAATAGATTAACTCACTTTGGTTCTTAATATATTGAAGCACGGTTCGGACAGAATATGCAGTAGCATTTCGATTAACACGTTCGAAATTGTCGATTGCAATCCGCATTGAAAGTAAAGTAAAGCACACGAACAACGGTGAACAGTGTGATCGATTTCCAATCTGTAATGACTGCCCTTTTCTAACTGAATTTCTCTAGTCAGTATCAATTGTTGAGGCAACAGAGGTATTATAGTTTTTGGTAATCTAAAATAACAATTCAGAACGTTTATAATAAGTATACGCATCTAAATAATACAAATTATGAAAGTAAATATTAGTGCATACTTTTGTTCGACGACAGTTGCGAGTTCCATGGCTTTTTTTTTCGAAACGTTTCCATGTACGAAACACTCTACGTGAATTTTAGCCAACAAATTTTTAATAAAATCATGCAAATTATCAATTGTCATAGCTAAAATATACAAAAATACAATCAATAATGTTAAAACTTCTAAAATACATTTGATTTTTTAATATTTTAAAATATCAAAAAGGAAATTACCATGTTCTACATCCAAATAATCCTTTTTGCTCCAAGCAAATTCTGAAAGCATCATACCTAAATAAAAAGCACCGTGTTCATAAGGTTGTTGTGCATCAAAATTTTTCAATCCTCGTATATAGGTTTCTTTTAGGATAGCAAATCTTTCTGGGTTAGCGTGGAATGTTACAAGCTTATCTATAATACAATCGAGAAGAATGTGTTGCTTCGAATCGTATCCATCCATATGTATCTAAACACAACATCATCTTATCACAGTTTAATACAACTTTCATTATACATGTATATAAAGCAAAAACCGATACTCACCGACAAACCAGATCTGGTATTTTGGATATGGTAATTAATACCCGCCAACTCAGCAGCGTAAGCGTATTCATTGAGCGAATCTTGAAGCAACGATACGAGCAATGTGTTCAAACTGCAATTCAGCGGATCGGAATATGCAATCGGACTAAAAATACAATACACGTGAATGTTTCTCATATTGAATGATGTACAAAATTTCCAAAGAATATTTCTGCTTTTAATTAGTCACCTCACAAACTCGAAAAAAGTATTCATTTTGGGCAAAAAGTATTCATTGTCTTGTTTGTACCACACTCTTATCAACGGAGTGTCGTAAACGATCGTCGGATATTCCTTCGATTCCGGATCCGGTTCGATCAAATCCAAGCTATCCGGAAGGAAAGAGTTGACTGCAGGCAAATGCAATGCATCATTCAGTCCACATTTTGTCCAACGCTAAAATATTACACACTGAATAATTGCAATAACAAAATTATAAAACGAACATGTAAGTGTAATTTTACATACCTCGATTTTATCTTTTGATATTTTCTCCAAATGATATTTGGTTCCGTACCATTTTTCGCTTTGATCACAAACAGATTCAAACGCCTTGCCAATAATAGCTATCCGAATTCGCTCAGGCTTCAACAAAGACAAGAACTCTTGAATGAGTTCCGGTTTCCAATCTGTTATATGGAAGTGCGCACTCATAATATCCTCCATTGGATAATCCTACACATCATTAAATACAATACAATAAAGATAACATCACATAGTTAACCAGTCACCGAAATGCAAGATTGAAACCAACCAGAATATCGTTCACGTAGCCGGCGACGAATCTTCTGGGCTCTTCTTTATCTTTAAACCGAAATCCTGTAGCCAAAATATTCGCTTGCTCATCGAAGATCCACTTATGAATACCTTCCTTATTCAATAAGTTTATATACTGCAAAACAAAAACATAAACTTAGCAAAGACTTCAATCAAACATTACAAAGTTTCAAATAATTAAATACTAACTTGGAATACAAGTTCGACAATATCATCAGTATGATTGATTCCATTTTCTGTTAAATCAACGTTAACGTTAAACGTGGCGAATCCTCGTCCGCCATATTGCGCACTACTGCCCAAACTATTGCACCAACCCTTTGCTTTCAACAGAGACAATAGACTTCCAGGACCTTCGTGACCGATTAAATGGCTAATGTAATGCAACGGCTGAAATAAAATCAGAAAAGTTATACATCTACGCGTCACATTTTAGGTAATATTGGTGAAAAGTGTTCAAATCAAAGAACATTCATGCTATTTTGCTTTTTATGTGCACTTTTGAAATGACAATTAATATTACTACACTCACCGCACTCTTGTAATGTATTCTCGTATCCGGAATAGGAAAAGCCATGTACAGATTCCTCACATCCTTGACGGGAATAGCGTTCAATTGTAATCCTTGATATTCTTTGCTATAAGGATGCTGAAGCCACGTTGGTAATGTGACATCCTTATCTTCAATTTCGGAGAACATATCCACAGCCATCTTTTCAAGATCGTCCAGCGATTCTGCAAAACAGACATGATACAAATTCTATTGAAACCAACAGTAAATACAAACATTAATGAACTAAACTAACCTTTTCCGAAGATGGCCAAACTCATAAGATTCGAGGAATACCATTTCGAATGAAATTTAAGCAATTCCTGGTGTACTTCGATTCCCATCTTCTTCGGTATTGTCTCTAACGTTTCTCTATTACCTATCACGATAGAATGAATTGCATTCACATTCATTATTACTCACATAAATTCAAAAAATGAAAAGAAAGGTTACCGGTTCCAAACTTATTAAAAGGATGACTCGGATCAGCCGTGGATTTATTCAATTGATCCAAGCGCCAATAATCGTTGCATACATTTTTATCATGCTCCGAGTTAATAGCTTGTAATTCCCGGTCTGTAGCGCTGACCGTGAACAATGGCGAAATGAAAAATTGAGCAAACCTATAAATGAAAATTGTTTTATTGCAATTACGTCAGTTGTAAATTAGTCGATAAATGAAGAATTCCACATTGATCAATAAAAATCGTAAACTAGATATAAATAAATCATATATGCCAGATGAGTTAATTTTTTGACTGATCAGTTAGGTGCGTGCGCATTCCTATTATCATATATTATTCAATTTTTTTTTATTACAGATCCAAAGCTCCTGCAAAATGTTCTGGAATGACGTCAAAAAAGTATGTTGTATAATCGGTCGAAGTGCACGCATTTGATCCGCCACCGTTTTCCGACAAAAATTTATTATACATATTTTCCTACAAAAAAAACAACACGGCATTAACATCACACCAATTTGGAATATTGTGAAAAAAAAAACGTGTAAAACTGTAAAAAGTACCTCGGGATATTTCTTAGTTCCTAAAAAGAGCATGTGTTCACAAAAGTGAGCCAAACCGGGCAAATTGTCCGGATCGCTGAGATAACCTGCGAACAATACAAATTCAAAATCGTACAAATATGTACATCATTCGAATGACAAAAAAGCGTATTAAATGTTATACAGACCGACATTGACGTTCAAAGCGGCCGCCGATTTATCAGTAGTCGAATCGCTGACGAGTAAAACCTTCAGTCGATTTTTCAACTGAATACCCCTGTATTCCCGTTTGTCTTCCGGAGACTTTATAATACTGTCGCATTTGTAGATCACTTCCTTTCCGACGTCCACAATCTGAACTTGTTCAACCGACATGGTTGCAATGGAGGTGTGAAACGGTGCCGACGTCCTTAGTCCAGATTTGTATATATTTGACGTGACCGAAATCAATCTAAACCTGTAAAATGCAACATAAAATAATCAATCAACGATATCATTCATGTTATATGGTAATTATGTCTTGATTGTACACAGTGATCAGTGAATATATTGAGTGGTCAGTCATTAATACCAAACGGCAAGTAAATTTATGTAAACAGTCGGTATTTATAATTTTTACTGACAATTTGTGAAAAAGTTATCAAAAATATATTTTTTACTGCCCGTTTTCTAAATATAAGACTGACCATTTTCATGAAAAGTTACTTGATTTAAATACTGACTGATTAATTAGTTTCCTATTTTTTGTCGATAGCTTTAAAAAACTAAAAAAAATCATTTTAATTCTTATAAGATTCTTATTGTTGTCTTATATCCGAATCTCCCTCTAAATTCTTGCATGGAAGTCGATTGCCATGCAAATTGAAATAAAAAAGTAGCTCCGAAACTGGAAAAGATTGTTAATAGTTATTTTCATACGAATAAACAATGGTAGACAAACAACGTCAAAATTACCCATACAACTACGTACAAATATTTGTATAGCAACAGTTTTACATGTATGTTTGTTGAATGAACGGAAAAAAAACATGGACGCCGCGTCGCCATAGCAACCGGGGAAATCGAAAGTCGCCACACGTACACATAACCTCAACTTTGTGCACGTCATCGTCGAGCTGATGACGATTCCAGCACAACCGAGCCGCTTTGGGACCAATCGGAGAACTCACAGAGTCGAACCAAAGACAGAACGTCGTATGCGACCGGAAAAAGTGCGAAATGCGCAATCCGGCGAATCTGACGTTCGACACGTGATTCGCGTACCAGAGTTTGACAGCTGCCGGGCGAGGGGTGGGGTATCTTTCACGAAGTAACCGAAGAGTTGAACAGATCAGCTGATGCCGTTTACAGATTTTGACGATATGTAGGCTGTTGTTTGACTCACCAGACTCGTTGACAGCCGGCCATTGCCTGTCGTCAGTGGTTCACACCTTACGTAACACTACCATAACCTGCATCTGTCAATTTATTTATTTTTACAATTGAATGAAATTAAAATTAAACACGAGCATATAAAATGCTGTATGTATTTTTGTAGTTTTTCAGAAACGTTGTTACTGTTATTTTACAGTAAATCAGATGAGTTGAATTTCGATCATTTTTAAAGGGGGGGAAACCCAAATAGTTTGCAATACCTAGAGTGACTGTGTGAACTTCAATCGCACAATAATTAAAGAAAACCTTTGCCAGACGCTACCTGGTGTTGAAGTCTAATACTAAAATAAAATAAAATGATGTTAAACATGGAATTTTCCGGAGACAGTGCAATCTGTGGGGGTATCATGTAGTGTAGAATAGTTTGTATAGATATTTTTGTCCAAACTTTAACCTAAGGGAGTCCAATTATGTTGATTAACTATCCAAACATTAGATTCACTTCCCTTACAGCCTCTAGCACACTTAAACCCTTTAAAGACACAAAATACCTACCTAAACTAATTTAACAATTTTGGGGTTTTGTATTAGAATTAATCCTTACAGCCTCTCTGTAGTACATTTAAACTCTTTGAAGACACATAATACCTACGTAAGCTCTGTAGTACATTTAAACTCTTCGACGACATAGAATACCTACGCAAACTAATCTCACAATCTCTTTTTAGAGGTTGGTTAAAAAAGCAAGCTACAATAAATAGTGTACAAATAAACCTGGAACTTGAAATGTGTAACTTCAGTGCATTTGCTATTATGTGTGTACATATGTACATTGACTGATGTCCGTCTGTTTCAATTCAATTTCATCCCCCTAAACGTCTAGTGTAAATTCTGTCGGCCATGTTTTATTGTGTTTCCGGGGATGAGGGTTGCGCGCGCATCATCAGCGTTTCCCAACACTCTTCATTTCTCTAGTCTGAATAACACCTACGCAACAAGGAAAATAAAACTACATATTCGAAATTTCAACCCTACGTAAGCTTAATCGCAAATGTTTGCAGACCGCGGCTTTTTATATTTTCAGCTGTATATCTGAAAGAAAAGTCAACTGTTCCATACTGTGAACATAACTTGAATAGTTCAATTAAAATTAAACGTACACTTAACCGTTTGCTTAATGCAAGGGATATGGTGTTTTTCTTCCCAGGGGAGTTATCTCCAGAAAAAAATACAATAATTCATTAGTTACGCTTCCAAATTGACGATATTTTAAGACATTTAGAAAATCTAATAGAGTCCTTTGACGATTTCTTTCAATCTGATTTAAAAAATGAATGGTTGATATAAAATCCCTTCAGTTTTAATTTGGACTCCACGGATGATGCTGACTTGCAGAAGGATGACTAATCGATTTACAGAGCAAACCTCTGTTGAAGCAAGAATTCTCAAATGAAAACCTTTGATGAATTTTGATGCTCTCTACTAGTTGCCTATTCAGATTTGGCAAATAAAGCACTTTCAGTCTTAATTCTATTTGCTACGACCTTTCCTTACGAATCTGGATTTTTAAAATAAGTCAGTATCAAAACAAAAACTAGGAATCTTTTTGACGTCAGACATATGTACATATCTTAAAACATCTACATATGTATTTGTATTATGTTTTGTGTTGTTTTTTTTTTCTGAAAATAAAAATCAATTATTTTAATTATGTCTTGATTGATGCAATTCATTTAGGATAGGGGAAAAATGAAAATTGTGTTTACTTCCAAGGGAGGAAATGAGCGCATAAGGTTAATAACCCCTGGTCTAATGTATTTTATCAATAAATATTTCGCTCAATATTTAATTTATTTGTTTAAGTAAAAAATAATTTTGTTACAAATAGTAAATTTCAATTATTATATGGTAAAATGGTATGGTATGGCCCAGAAAGATAATTGTTGTTGACAAAAAAGATTGTTTCACTTAAAAATTTGGAATAAAATTCACCGAAAAGAGCCAAGTTAAGTACTTACTCATTGATTAATCATATGCATTTTTTTTTATTTTTAGTTTAACCCAACGGTTTGAGAACCACAGCCCTGAGGGATGGGAGGGTTGGTTTGTCGAGTCAGAGGGTGTCTAAAATCTAAAGTGTCGTTTATTCTGCGCCGATAAAAACCAAAAAAATCAACAGTGCAACATAATGAGATACAAAAACTCAAAAATCATGATGCAAAGATTGCACAACAGATAAACAGTAAGACTGTGTCAACATTTTCTTTATTATGTTTTTCCATTATTATTATTTTCATACAACATCTGTAATCAAACACATACACGAATATGATATGTTGAACACACATATAGATAATAATGCAAATATTTCAGATGACCGGCCGCTAAAATACTGCATTTCCGAATCGAATGCATATTGAGACTTGGCTGGGTTTGGATATAGGGAGTGTAATGAAGAAACAAAACGTACGAACTCTTTCCTTAGTGGTATGCACATTCACATATCTCCTCATCGGTGCGGCAGTCTTTGATGCTTTAGAATCGGAAACGGAACGACGACGATGGGAGATGCTTTCGGGTTAAAACACAAAGGGTACACGTACCAGTTTCCTTTCAGCCGTTGCCCATCATCTAATTAATTTCAGAAATAAAGAATGGCCTAGTTCGCAAGTACAACATAACACCCGAAGACTATCACATGATTGAGATTGTGATCATTGAGAATAAGCCGCACAAAGCGGGACCTCAATGGAAGTTTGCCGGTGCTTTCTATTTCGCAACTGTGGTCATTGCCGTCATCGGATACGGACATTCGACTCCCGTCACCATCGGAGGAAAGGCTTTTTGTATGGCATATGCTATGGTATAACCCGTCTTAAGTTTTTATATGGTATTCGACGAGCGTTGAAGTGTAATGGGACACGAATTAAACTTCAGGTGGGGATACCACTGGGTCTGGTAATGTTCCAGAGCATAGGTGAAAGATTGAACAAGTTTGCATCGGTCGTGATACGACGGGCAAAATGTTATCTGCATTGCAACACGACGGAAGCGACCGAAATGAATCTTATGCTCGCAACGGGACTGCTGTCTTCCGTCATCATAACCACGGGTAAACTTGAATTATTTCACACGAAATTGACTATTACTTTACTATATTATACAGATATATATATATGGAACAGGAAGTGTGAAAGTTCTCAAATTGTATAAAATTCCTAAGCATTTTAGGTAAGTATGAAATAAATTAATTTTGCTGTTTGAATAGTTTTTATCACCACAGCTGATGCTGAAGAACAATTTGAACCATTTTTTTTTCATATTTAGTTTATACCTAATATGTCTATTCCAATTTATGAAGGGTAATTTTGGAGCATGGAATAACAAGAAGAGATCATGAGAGGAATACATGGGTAAGAAGTGTGACCAAAGTGGCCGATATAGCAGAACGTGTGAAAAAGTTGAAGTGGATACATAGTGAGAAGATGGACGCGAGAAATACTGGAATGGTATCCGAGAGGATGTGAAAGAAAGCAAGGTAGACCGAGTGGACGATGGGTTGATGAATTGAGAAGAATGTGTGGAGTCAAGTGGATGCAGATTGCTCAAGACAGACTGGAATGAAGAGGATTGGAGAGGCCTCCATCCAGCAGTGGATGTTGAACAGTGGAAAATGATGAATACATCTATTTGTACATTTTATACAATGCGGAATTCCACACTTTGTCTGCAACATATAATAACTAGGCTTACCATATTATTTTTCTCTCAAACTGGGACACTTTGGGATTTTACTTAAGGGAAATTTTTTTGCGGAAAAAACGTTTATTTTGTACAACTTTTAAAAATCACTTGGTTTTTTGAGAAAAAAATGCATAAGAACATTTTGCATATAAATTATTCTGAATTTCATAAGAAAATCACAAAAATGACAAACCATCCGAGACACGCCTACAAACTAGAACAATTCCGATCAAATCGGGACTTATGGTAAGCGTAACAGTATCATAAAACCTGTTTCCAGTAACCCATATATCACTAATAAAAACCCGTTTATTGTTAACGGGCTATACTCTAATTACTGTACATATATAAAAGGCTCAAGTCTGTTTGTTTCAGGAATGCTTCATTCCCATTACCCATAGTTACCACCTTGTGTGTCAATATTGAGCACTTGCTGATTGTCAACGGGCAATACTCTAATTTCATTAACCCCCCGTTGTTTTCGTATAGGTGCTGCAGTTTTTTCACGCTACGAAGGATGGAGTTACTTCGACAGTTTCTACTATTGCTTCGTCACTCTTACTACGATCGGATTCGGCGATTATGTAGCTCTACAGGTAACGTCAACGTACAGAATCAACCAAGCAAGAACCATATTCATGTTAAAATTACACATTACTTTCAACAGAATGACCAGGCCTTGACGAGCAAACCGGGATACGTCGCTTTAAGTTTGGTCTTCATACTGTTCGGCCTGGCTGTCGTTGCCGCCAGTATTAACTTACTAGTACTTCGATTCATGACAATGTACGTTCAATTCCACAATCTTAAATAAACCGAAACCGAGTGCAACTTATTAAATAACTGTCTAATCGTTCAGGAATGCTGAAGATACGAAGAGAGACGACAACGAAATGCAATCGTCGTCTCATCACGTGCTAACGTTGGACGGTGAAGTAGTAGCCGTTAACGGTAAACTCCTAGCGGGTCACGGAAACATTCGTGGAGTTCTGGACGAAGATCAGACTTCGGTGAATTTAAAAGCACATTATGAATTCAACGAGTCTGTGTGTGCCGAATCTAATTGTTTTTTTTTGTTTGTGTGTGTGCATAGGTGTGCTCGTGCAATTGTCTCGGAAGCAAGCACTACAGTGGTCAGGAGTTGTTGATGAAGGGCAAAGGATCACGTCCGTGCGAGGAGAGAGCGGAGCCGCCATCGAAGCAGCGTCCGTCTCTGATGCTGCTACTCGATCAGGGGAAACGAGCATCGATTTAAAAATTATCAATCGTTTTGTACATAATCAGATTACCGTCTAAAGATGTAAGCTTATTTTAAATATGAAATTCAAATGTGATTTTATTTTTTTGAAATAATAAATATAAAATTTCAATTATAAAATTGTACGTATTTTGTAACATAATGTACCAAGTTCAATTTCTACTGTACGTATGAATACGTTGAAGCTTATTTTGTGATCGAAAATATTCCATTAACTCAAACATTGACAAGATAGAATAGTTAATGAAAAAAAAAAAGCGATACAATGATACAATACGATGATTCCTAAATATTTATATTTTTTTACTTCAATATTATTTACATGTCATACCTGTATATGTATATGTATGTATGTACATATATTTGGTCAGTAACTTTTCTGATTTTCGGTCACTTATTTTAACCAAGTGGTGATAATTTTAATAAATGGTCAGTACTTATAGTAAATATATAACAGTCAATAATTAATACTAAACGGTGAGTAAATTTATATAAGTGGTCGGTATTTGACCGATTCGTTAATTTCACTGAGCAACAAAAAAACACGTTTTTGAGTTAGCCGAACGGAGACCCAAAAATTATTATTAATTCTGACCCGCTGAGTCCGAATATGAAAATGATTTTTTTTGGTTAGCTCTTGTTTATGAGATATGAGCGTTTAACTTAATTTTTTTGACTTTTGCGGTCCTTAACTCAAAATCTAGTATCGTTGTGCTCAATGTAAGTATTGCAATCAATAGTCAGATGTTTTCTCTATTGATTGTGATATTTCATTACTTCAAAATACTCAATTATTTATTTAGCGAATTTTAAAAGTCAAAAATATTTTATTTTTTACAGATTTTTTCTCCGTGTTATGAAAAACTGTTTATGAAAAAGTTACCAAAAATATATTTTTTACTGGCCGTTTTCTAATTCTGACCATTTATTGATTTAAATACTGACCGATAAATTAGTTGTCCACTGCCCATCTATAACTGTAATAAAACCTAACAAGTCTAAGAAATTAAGCGTATAAAATCAATGCTCTTATAATTCAACGAAAGATTTATAAAGTCAAAAGTTAAAGTTAACATTGAAACAGAAAAAGTCAAATTGAGAAGTATCAATTTTCAATTATCCTAAAAGATTTAAAATATTTGCTTTTATTATATTGCACACTAAAAACTTAACTCTAATGAAACAAGAGCAATACGAAAATGACAGATCATCATTAAGAAAGTAAAAAAACTTAACAGCTAATTATATTTTGTATTAAAGACTTAAATTTAGAATAAAATTTGTAATCATAGTAATAACTTCAGCAAAGTTTTTCTTATAAATAATACAGTAGTTGAAACAATTTCTTCAAACCATAATCGTCTCACTATTCCACACAAAACGATACAAACTATCAATTAAATTCTTCATATAATCCCAATCGGAATCTACACTTTGAATAACCCCTTTGAAAGCCGTATTCGATATTTTAGACTTGCCGACGATCGCATTTAACTTAACATCTTCGGGCGAAGCGAACGGTAGACTATTTACCTTTACTTTGACTTCCCAAACGCAACCCAAAGCTCCACTGGGTATTTGAAACACGAACCTAAAAAGAGAAACGAACATAAATGATAACACCATATAAGTCAACCGTTTATCCGTACAAAATGTATATTAGTTACCCGTCTTCGTCGTTGAACTCCAAACCATACTGCAGATAGAGAAGTTTAAGTATTTTAGACCAACGTCTAGCTTTGGCCGTAATCTCAACACAATATTCCAACAAGTGAGGAACGTCTCCACAGTTTACACAAAACAACTTCAGTTGATCGACTCGGAGTTGATTCAATATTGCCGTACATGCGAGGAATTCTTCAGTTTTGGATTTATCTGAAAACACATTTCAGTCGAAGATTTATCATCTATTAATACAATTTTGATTGTTTTTATAGACATATGTACATACCGACTAGTGGTTCAAAAGTAATATTTGAAATTGACGTATTGGCATTTAAAGCAAATTTGTCAACTTGATCCGATGCAAATTGCACTCTGAGTACTATGCAATTGTTAAATAGAAAGAAACTCCATTCGGTCTCATCGTAAGACTTAAGCTCGCAGTCAGATCTAAAAAGACGATAATTATTAGGAACAAACAATGTCTATCGATAGAATGTGATATTTTCTCAAACTTACTTGTTTAAATTCAACAATATAATACTTTCGAATACTTTTTCAATATAAAATTCATCATCGATAATTTCAATCTCTGATGTATCTGCGTTGTTGATTTTGTCGCATTTATCCGAAGAAGTACTAACGAGAGATATGTCGGATATGTTATCCAATAGCTTATTCTTAGACGAGTTTCCATTTGAAGAGTTCAAACTCTCGTGCTTCGATTCGTCGGAATCATCTCGAAGAATATCTCCCGGATTGGAAATAGCCATAATCTCTTTATTGTTCAATTGATGATGGAACTCTTGTGAATCATTTGAACGGGATCGTTTTGTCGTATTTAAATTACTGCTGCTCGTATCGACATCTGTATCGTCAGATAGCTTTCTCTTAGTCACTTGTGACTTGTTAACATTCAAATCAACTGAATTCTCCTCGTCTATGACGGAAATAGAAGAATTAGTTGTAATCGATGTATCAATGGTAGTTTTATGTGGCTCTTGTCTGACTTTCTTAGCTAACGGTGAAGATGACGCGCATACAAGTTTCAACGCTTCACAATTTGAACGTTCGTGGTTACACTTTGAAAATTTTCGTTTAACGTCGCATTTGTTATCTTCTTCTGATACAACATAAACTTTTACGTTTTCTTTATCATCGTCGTTGACATTTACAATTTTCTGACTTATATTCAAATTAGGTATTACGTATGTGGCCGATGTGTCTTTTTGGTCGATGACTATAGTTTTATGGGTATCGCAAACCTCTGTGCAGTTTATATTCGGCACATCGATAGACGTAGGCGGATCGTAAGCCATCGATACATCAAATTCAGATTTCTTTTCATCTAAAGCAAACGAATTTTTATCGTCATGGCAATCGTGCAGGTTTGTAGTTTCTATGTTTATTTTTTCCATTTCAAAATTCAGTACTATGCATGTTTTAGGTATATTATATTCTTCCGAATCGAGAATTATCGTTTTCCTAGCATCGACAGAGGAATCATTCGGTTCGATTATGGCTTCTTCATTCTGATCTGGCACTTCAAAAGTAGATACACGTGATTCTTTTGAACTGATAATGGTGGTTCTACTTCTATTGCCGATGCAATAATTGGAATTGACTACATCTTCTTCGTTCTGATCAGGCACTTCAAAAGTAGATACACCTGATTCTTTTGAATTGACAATGGCTGTTCTACTTCTATTGCCAATGCAATAATTGGAATTGATTACATCTTCTTCGTTCTGATCAGGCACTTCAAAAGTAGATACAGGTGATTCTTTTGAACTGATAATGTTAGTTCTACTTCTATTGCCGATGCAATAATTGGAATTGACTACATCTTCTTCGTTCTGATCAGGCACTTCAAAAGTAGATACACGTGATTCTTTTGAACTGATAATGTTAGTTCTACTTCTATTGCCGATGCAATAATTGGAATTGACTACATCTTCTTCGTTCTGATCAGGCACTTCAAAAGTAGATACACCTGATTCTTTTGAATTGACAATGGCTGTTCTACTTCTATTGCCAATGCAATAATTGGAATTGATTACATCTTCTTCGTTCTGATCAGGCACTTCAAAAGTAGATACACGTGATTCTTTTGAACTGATAATGTTAGTTCTACTTCTATTGCCGATGCAATAATTGGAATTGACTACATCTTCTTCGTTCTGATCAGGCACTTCAAAAGTAGATACACCTGATTCTTTTGAATTGACAATGGCTGTTCTACTTCTATTGCCAATGCAATAATTGGAATTGATTACATCTTCTTCGTTCTGATCAGGCACTTCAAAAGTAGATACACGTGATTCTTTTGAACTGATAATGTTAGTTCTACTTCTATTGCCGATGCAATAATTGGAATTGACTACATCTTCTTCGTTCTGATCAGGCACTTCAAAAGTAGATACACGTGATTCTTTTGAACTGATAATGTTAGTTCTACTTCTATTGCCGATGCAATAAATGGAATTGACTACATCTTCTTCGTTCTGATCAGGCACTTCAAAAGTAGATACACCTGATTCTTTTGAATTGACAATGGCTGTTCTACTTCTATTGCCAATGCAATAATTGGAATTGATTACATCTTCTTCGTTCTGATCAGGCACTTCAAAAGTAGATACACGTGATTCTTTTGAACTGATAATGTTAGTTCTACTTCTATTGCCGATGCAATAATTGGAATTGACTACATCTTCTTCGTTCTGATCAGGCACTTCAAAAGTAGATACACGTGATTCTTTTGAACTGATAATGTTAGTTCTACTTCTATTGCCGATGCAATAAATGGAATTGACTACATCTTCTTCGTTCTGATCAGGCACTTCAAAAGTAGATACACCTGATTCTTTTGAATTGACAATGGCTGTTCTACTTCTATTGCCAATGCAATAATTGGAATTGATTACATCTTCTTCGTTCTGATCAGGCACTTCAAAAGTAGATACACCTGATTCTTTTGAATTGACAATGGCTGTTCTACTTCTATTGCCAATGCAATAATTGGAATTGATTACATCTTCTTCGTTCTGATCAGGCACTTCAAAAGTAGATACACGTGATTCTTTTGAACTGATAATGTTAGTTCTACTTCTATTGCCGATGCAATAATTGGAATTGACTACATCTTCTTCGTTCTGATCAGGCACTTCAAAAGTAGATACACGTGATTCTTTTGAACTGATAATGTTAGTTCTACTTCTATTGCCGATGCAATAAATGGAATTGACTACATCTTCTTCGTTCTGATCAGGCACTTCAAAAGTAGATACACCTGATTCTTTTGAATTGACAATGGCTGTTCTACTTCTATTGCCAATGCAATAATTGGAATTGATTACATCTTCTTCGTTCTGATCAGGCACTTCAAAAGTAGATACACGTGATTCTTTTGAACTGATAATGTTAGTTCTACTTCTATTGCCGATGCAATAATTGGAATTGACTACATCTTCTTCGCTCTGATCTGATACTTCAAAAGTAAATACACCTGATTCTTTTGAATTAAAAAAGGTAGTTTTACTTCTATTGCCGATGCAATAATTGAAATTAACTATGGCTTCTTCGCTCTTATCTGAAACGTCTAGTTCTTTTAAATTGAAAGCGGTAGTTCTACTTCTATCGCCGATGCAATAATTATAATTGACTACAACTTCTTCGTCTAATTGTTTCTTTTCAGATTCAGGAGTGGGTGTCGAGCATTCAATTGACATATTACAAACTGATTCATCTGTATCGATAATTTCCCTCGTTTTATCATCCATCGTACGATTACTACCAACGTAGATTGCAGCTTCTGTATTTAGCCGTTCAATACAACCATCAGTGTTGATGTTTAAATTAGATTTTTCATTTGAACTCAAAATCATAGTTTTTCCATCATTTATATTCGTTGGAACAATTTCAAACGTAGGTTCAATGTTGTATTCATTTTGATCTAAAATTACTGTGCTACATCTATCGTTAGAACAGATATCAATTTCATTGTGTATTGATGTTTCAACAGTTTGTGGGGTATACGTAAAAGACATATTGCAATCTTGTTCTTCTGATTCAAACAAATTATCGGGATTGACCGTGACTTCTTGTTTAAGTTTTGGCACTTCAACAGTAGTGGGAATTAAACGTGTCATTGAAATATTACCTTTCGGTTCTTTTGAATCCATCGTAATTGTTTTTCTTCTAGAGATGGAAGAATTTGCAGAATCGACTGTAGAACCTTTGTTTAATTTTTCCGCTGTAAAAGTGGGTACACACATAATTGAGACATTACAATCTGACTTTTCTATGTTTTTTTTAGTATCTGAATCGACTGTAGGTTCATCATTAAATTTTGAGATATCAGCAGTGGGAACCACACATATCGTAGACATATTGAAATCTGATTCTTTTACGTCATAAATTACATCTCTTCTGTTATCATCAGCATCAATCGTGAGTTCCTTATTCAGTTTCTCCAATTCAAATGCAGGTGC
The DNA here is from genome assembly GCA_022651745.1 of Parapsyche elsis. Taxonomy (NCBI): domain Eukaryota; kingdom Metazoa; phylum Arthropoda; class Insecta; order Trichoptera; family Hydropsychidae; genus Parapsyche; species Parapsyche elsis. The sequence continues at coordinate 1,135,711 of JAGVSN010000017.1, forward strand.
TACACACGTTATAGACATGTTGTCTTCTGATTGTTTTGAATTCAAAACTATGGTTCTCCTTCTATCATTGTTAGAATTTTCGGGCACAACCAGAGGTTCCTTAATACATTTCTCCAATTCAAAAGTCGGCACTACACAAGTTACAGACATATTAGCGTCTGGTTGTTTTGCATCAAAAACAACCGTTCTCCTTCTATTTCTAGTACTATCATCTTGATAGACATTGTTTTCCTTATTCAAATCAAACGCAGGTGCTGCACAGATCATAGACATATTACAATCTAGTTCTTTTGAATGGAAAACTACACTCTTTCTACCATTGTTAGAATTATCACATAAAATTAAGGGTTTCCTAATCGATTTCTCCAATTCAAAAGTTGGCATTACACACGTTATAGACATATTACCGTCTGGCTGTTTTGCATCAAAAACAACCGTTCTCCTTCTATCTCTGGTATTATCGTCTTGATTGACAATGTTTTTCTCGTTCAATCCTTCCACGTCAAAAGCCGATGCTACACACGTCATAGACATATTGTAATCTAGTTCTTTTGAATTGAAAACTACACTCTTTCTACCATTGTTAGAATTATCAGATAAAATTAAGGGTTTCTTAATCGATTTCTCCAATTCAAAAGTTGGCATTACACACGTTATAGACATATTACCGTCTGGCTGTTTTGCATCAAAAACAACCGTTCTCCTTCTATCTCTGGTATTATCGTCTTGATTGACAATGTTTTTCTCGTTCAATGCCTCCACGTCAAAAGCCGATGCTACACACGTCATAGACATATTGTAATCTAGTTCTTTTGAATTGAAAACTACACTCTTTCTACCATTGTTAGAATTATCAGATACAACTAAGGGTTTCTTAATCGATTTCTCCAATTCAAAAGTTGGCATTACACACGTTATAGACATATTACCGTCTGGCTGTTTTGCATCAAAAACAACCGTTCTCCTTCTATCTCTGGTATTATCGTCTTGATTGACAATGTTTTTCTCGTTCAATGCCTCCACGTCAAAAGCCGATGCTACACACGTCATAGACATATTGTAATCTAGTTCTTTTGAATTGAAAACTACACTCTTTCTACCATTGTTAGAATTATCAGATACAACTAAGGGTTTCTTAATCGATTTCTCCAATTCAAAAGTTGGCATTACACACATTATAGACATATTACCGTCTGGCTGTTTTGCATCAAAAACAACCGTTCTCCTTCTATCTCTGGTATTATCGTCTTGATTGACAATGTTTTTCTCGTTCAATCCCTCCATGTCAAAAGCCGATGCTACACACGTCATAGACATATTGTAATCTAGTTCTTTTGAATTGAAAACTACACTCTTTCTACTATTGTTAGAATTATCAGATATAATTAGGGGTTTCTTAATTGATTTCTCCAATTCAAAAGTCGGCATTACACACGTTATAGACATATTACTGTCTGGTTGTTTTGCATCAAAAACAACCGTTCTCCTCCTATCCCTATTATTATCATCTTGATTGACAATATTTTCCCTGTTCAATTCAAAAGTAGGTGCACAATTTGCCATCGACATATTTCCGTCTACTATTGTTCTCCTTTTACCAGGATTGACTACAGATGCCTTATTCAATTTCTCCAATTCAAAAGCGGGTGCTACACACGTCATAGACATGTTGCATTCTGACTGTTTTGAATCGAATACTATTGTTCTTCTCCTACCGACAACCGCAACAGCAGGTTCAGAATCAACAGCGGGTCCTTCACAAGTTATCGACATATTACATTCTGATTCTTTTGAATCAAAAACTATAGTTTGTCTCCTATCTTTGCTGCAATTATCAGGTTCGGTTATCGGAGTTGATTTTTCCAACTTAAAAGCGGAAGCCACACACGTCATAGACATATTTCCTTGTGGTTCTTTCGAATCGAACACAATTGTTCTCCTTCTACCAGCAACTATAGCAGAAGAGTCAACTACGCTTCCTCTGATTTGTTTTTCCATTTCAAAAGCAGGAGCCGTACACGTCATAGACATGTTACATTCAGGTTCAATTGAATCGAACACTATTGTTCTCCTTCTAGCAGAAGTGGAATTAACAACGTTTTCTTTGTTCAAATCATCAAACTCACAAAATATTGACTTCTTTGGATCAAACGGCGTATTATTTGTTCCACTTACACACCGATTATTTAGATTCGGCACCTCGACAGCGGATACCGCACACGTCATGGACATATTACAATCTTGATCTTTCGAATCGAAAACTATAGTTTGCCTCCTGTTCTTAGTAGAATTATCAACGTCAATCGCGGATTTGTGAATCTCAAATGCTGGTGCCGAGCAAGTCATAGACATGTCTCCGTCTGATTCTTTTAAATCAAAAAGAATCGTCCTCCTACGAGCGGTAGCAGAATCAGTAGGATAGAGCAAGTTCGGTTTCACCGCTTCAAAAGTAGGAATTATACTTGTCATAGACATGTTACACTCTGGTTCATTCGTATCAAATACTATTGTTCTTCTTCTATTGGAGTTGCAAGGATCGACTTCCGTGGGTAATATGCATGTCATAGACATATTGCAATCTACATCTTTTGAACCAATAACTAAGGTTCTCCTTTTGTCCTTAATAGATTTGTCAGTATCGACTGTGTATTTTTGGTCGGACTTCGTCTGAAGTTTAACATCATCATCATCAAATTTTAATGATCTTTCGGGTATATTTTCAACATCGCATTTTGCTTCCATATGATCGGATGACTTCTTATTCTGTTTATCCTCAATCTCGTGTATCATTTGCGATATGGCAGTCATTATGGATATGTCGCATTTAGAACTTTTCCTTTGATTGTTAACCTTTGAGACTTCAGAAGTCCTGTTTACTTTCGGTGCATCATCATTGGAATTCTTTTGCCCCACCGAATTCTGACTTTGCTTACATTCGATTTCGTTGATCATTTGCGAAAGTGCAGAAGTTATCGATAGATCCCAACTTTTTTGCTTAACATTCCGAGATGATATTATGCTATTTTCATTGGAACTACTTTCATAGTCCTGTTGAATAGCATCGCCGCTGCAACGATCATTGTAATCATTGTTATCCATATCGTTGTACTCTGTATTATACATCGGAATCTGTATGTTTTCTTTGTCATGCATCGTCGTCGGTTTTTTGTCTTTTGCATCCGGGTATACAAAAGTGTTCGCTACGATAGGTTTCTGTTTCATCGGTTCGTTCACCGTAATTTCGATAGCTTGGGTAATGGACATATCGCTTCCATCGCCCAACTCGTTTTTTACCAATTGTTTTGTTACATGTTCTCCCAATTCATCATCTTTGGCTTTGTCGACCCAATCGAGCGGAGCACCGTTTCTTATTTGGTAATTGATTAAAGCTTCTGTGCGGTCGGATAAAAAGGGATTCGTCGTTTCGAAGCCAGCATCGGTTACATTTTTACCGCCGATTTTTGTTAGACCGTTGATCATGGCGCTGATGTCCACGCAATTGTCGTCGTCGTCGTCGTTTTCGTAGTTGGTTTGATCGTTGATTTGAGAATTTCGCGATAGCCTCTGTTGATCGATGGACGCTTCCAACTTTTGAATGAGAGATTCGGCCACTTCGCTGGATTCGGAAATGTCCGGTTTGTTCGGCTCTTCGTAGAAATTGTGCCATATCGTTTTGCCGTGATCGGTCATTGTAAACAGGCTGTAAATGAAAATCGTCGTAAGTTAAGCTGGAAAAATGGACCAAGTACTCCATTGTAAAATTGTAAAATTGACTTACGCAATTCCCTTTTTGCTTGAAAAGCTGACTCGTTTATTTTTGTCGAACGTTGTTCCATCGTTGTCGGCGACATTTTGTTCAGCGACCAAGTCTGAGAGTGGATTTCTTGCTTTTGGTGGTTTTAAAATGGAAGACCGACGATGCACTTTCTCCGGTTGCATTTCGCTGAAATCACAATTTCATAAGGTAATAAATACTTTGTGTTGTCAAGTATCTTTGTTTTGTAAAACGCTCAGTAAAGAAGAAGAAATAAAACGAAGAATGAAACTAGGATGGAGCGCTTTTGGAAGAATGAACATAGTTTTTAAATCCAACATTCCGTTATGCTTAAAAATTAAGTCATACGACCAACGCGTACTGCCAGTTATGACGTATGGATGTGAAACGTGGATGCTGAACTCAAGAATGTTACGTAAGATCCAGTGCACACAAGAAGAGATCGTAAAAGGAATACGTGGTTAAGAAGTGCAGACGTAGCGGAACGTGTGAAAAAGTTGAACTGGACACATAGCGAGAACAATGGATGGCAGATGGACACGAGAAATACTGGAATGGTATCCAAGAAGATGTGAAAGAAAGCGAGGTAGACCGATTGGACGATGGGCTGATGAATTGAGAAGAATGTGCAGAGTCAAGTGGATGCAGATTGCTTATAACAAGAATTGAAAAGGATTGGAGAGGCTTTCATCCAGCAGTGGATAGTGAACGGCTGAAAATGATGATGATGATTACATACATATGTACATAACAAAGAGAGAGAAATTATTTTTGAACATATTAGTCACAGTAAAGCTTTACAGTCAGTCTAAGATTTATTAGAGTACATGATTTAGTGAAACTTCGATTACAGTAAGAAAAAAACGCCTAAAAGACTATCAAACTCAAACAAAAATTACTATATATGTATATCTGTGCAATTCCGATGAAAACTAATATTATTCATGTTTTTCATTCATGTGTGTCACCTCTCTCCAGCATTAGCCGGGATTGTACCTGTAAAAAGTAATTTTATATTATAACGGATCCGCTGAAATTTGGTCAAATCATCTGGTTTCTTCTTTATAACGATAAATATGGTACTAACGATGAATATGATAGCCTTGAAAAGTTTCGATATCGATATCGTGAGCGTTAACCGTTTTGTGTTCAATAATCGTACTATTCGATGGCAAAAATGATAATTCGACAGACAAATCTACAATGCTGATTGTGGTACTCCAAACTTCTCAAGGTTAAAAAGATTTAAGTTCGGAGTTCATTTATAAAATAAATTGTCAGAGCCGAAATAATGTATAATGTTTCGGCCAAAACGAACGTTTGATAAGATGCTGTCAAAGCTGTTAGTAAAATTTCTTTGTATCGAATGGAATAGAAGTACCTCAGAAGTTCTGGGGAAGCCTTAATGTTATTGATGTCGATCAATTTGAAGATATGTGACCTCGCGATGTACTTAATTAGTGATTAGAATCATTTTATCAAAGTAAACTTACATATAAAGCGGTTAGAATCGCTCGCCACTGACAGCCGCAAACCGTTGGTCGAACGTTCAAATGACACTGCTGCCAACATAAACTTTGTACACTCACCCATTGTCCTTGGCTCTCACAATTAAAACTCCTATAAATCTTGAATTTAGGTATTAAAAATGCAGAAAATTGCAAAAATACAATAAATAATTCATATAAAACTATATTATTTACTATTTCATAGAATATTCAATAATAAAAAGAAAATTGAAGAGTCCCCGATTATTCGAAATACGAAATATTCAACAGTTTTTCCGCCCCATTCCACATTTTGCAAATATATTTATAGGTCACTATTTATTGGCGATCGTAAAGTACACAAAGCATGAGAACGTATGTGTGTCAAAGTACTGAGCCAATTGTAATTTTTCTAAAAGCTTGGTTTCGCAAGTGGCCGCGACCGCTTTCCAGACATCTGTCGGTTACACGAGGGAAGCCTTCTAGGAAGGGTGCGAGGAAACGACCCAGACGTTTGGTTTTTTTTTGTATTTAATTTGATAAATGTCTGGAAAGCTGCCGCGACCGCAACAACCAAGTCGGCCAGGCCACGGCCACTTGCGAAACCAAGCCTTAATTTGTTCCACATTTTATTCTCCATCTACATATACTTGTGGTTGATACACTTTGAAATGTTATAAATAAGCAACATACATATGTAAGCTTACCATATTAATTTCTTAAACCGGGACTTGAGGAAAATTGTTCTTCGATATTTTATTAAATATTTTCTTGCATAGCAAGATTTTGAATTTCATAAGAAAATCATTAGGTTTCATAGAAAAATGAGCCGCAGGCGAGATTTTTTTCCAACACGATGAAAAATTGACAGACCAGCCTTAATGTCGGGACGCGCCTTCAGACCGGGAAAATCTCGGTCAAACCGGGACGTATGGTTAGCCGTAACATTATGTATTTTACCATTATAGAGGTTTAAAACCAAAGTGTCAACTACTGATACACTTTCTCAATGAAAACTAAAACAAATCATTTATTAATTATTTCTTGGTGTTAATACCTAATTAGGACTTTTATAGAAATATAAGACAAAAAAACAGGCACTTCCAAATACAATAGATTTATTATACAAATATTCTGTTACAATGACGTTCAAATAATAATATATAATAAAAAAAACTAAATTTTAAATAAATAATATATAACTATAGAATAATACGTACACATATATGTATATAAAAATATATAAATTGTCATTATCGTGTATAATATATAGATAGATTTGCACATAAATACACAATAAGAGGTCAAAAAATAATTACTATACAATTCTAACATGCAGGTCTTCAGAAAAGATAAATTCACGACATTATTTATGTAAAAACACAAATCTGAACAAAAATACGTACAGTACGATTATTATCCTTTACGATTTTCAAAAATTTCAAAAAGAAAACCCTACTATAATTTAAGCCTGAAGTTGTGCAATTTATACAAATAATAATAATACAATCTACAAATAGGATAAACAATTTCTACTAGATATTACATTGCGAAAGTGTATTATTGTAATACATACAGAATTTGATTGAAATTTTTGATTCAACACTGTATGAACTAAACGGTTTACGAAACAAATTCAATGTTCTAGGTATTATATAGTGATCAAATTAATTGGCATATAAATGTATCACTGTATTCGGTGGTAACAAAACATTATTATTTATTATAAAAACTACATTTGAGACAAACTAGAGTTCGTTCAGAAATGAGAATGTAATACAAACGTAATTTTCACAAATTTTAATTACGAATACCTATTTACGATCTCTATTTCTGAACACGCTATACACTTAATGAAAATGGGATATTTTCTCTATACATACGTATTGAATTAGAAGTGGATATTGATAAAATCAAATTCAGATTTTTGACAATCTTCGGCTGCAATGAGAGCAGAACTTTTGCAAAAATTACTTTCATAAGTGCTCGCAAAATATCATACGCATTTATTATCATACTCTAAAGTCTGTTTTTTTAACAAGGAAGAGTTGGAGTATCTCATTGTTCTAACTGCGAGTGTTAAAGAGGGACAAACTACACATTATTGGTGCATTTGGTACCAATTACATTTTTGTCCGTTTTTAACATACACTGTTAGAAGAAAGCGATATATTCTGCACACTCTCTCGTTAAAAATAACACTATTTGTTAGCAAAAATGATAGCATATCGTTACAATTTTAAAATTGAATAAAACAATTTGAAACTTTAATATTTCAATGAAACCAAGTCCAATAATGTGTCTTTATATTTTTTAAAATATTTTTTATTTTATAGAAAATTAATTGTGATTCTTATTTTCTTAATATCTAAGTAATAATCTCCTATAAATGTATAGTAAAAAACACTAATTAGTTCAAAAGGTTTCATATAAAAAAATTGTGCCTTCCTCACAATGTATACGCACTATGTATGTATATTTATCATTAACGTCATTACATTATTAATAATTATTTTAATAATATGTAATAATAATAATAATAATAAAATTGCATGTGACTATTAACTTATCGTACACCTTACCGAAAAACACTGACTAAGATAAGCTATTGTTATTCGCCCAATATTACAGATACAATGCGTTAAGCTTTAATGCTAAAGATTCACAAAAAAAAAAAAATTACTAAAGTTGCAAAAAAAAAAAACACAATCAAAAAAGATTCACTAACTCTCCCTCTTCAGTGTAATTCATATTTTAATTTACACAAAATATATCATTTTTCTTAGTTTGACAATGGATGTAAAAATTAGGAACAAAAAATATAGAGATTGAAGCACAATTAAACCCGACTCTCCGGTTTAATATACATAATCTATTTATTATAAATAAATAATATACATTTTGGAATCGAAAAACCTTTCAGAAAGGAGTGCAAAGTGTCGCCAGAAAGCGGCAAATATTGCAAAGGATTTTCAGCGACTAGTTAAAAATGAAACCGAGGACGTCGTTATTAAAAATTATGTACTGGCATACCTCGTGACTATCATCGTACAATACAATTGTTGTTTGAAATGTTAAATTTCTGTTGCACTATCACAATATTTCTCTATACAAAAAAAAATTAAAATGATATTACACAATTGCTCAGCATACAACCGCGCTTAAAAACTATAATATAAAATCTAAATAATTTTCTAGTTGTAATTTATTTAAGATATGAGAAAGTACCGATCGAATTTTCATTCACGTTGATGTTTTACACATTATTTTTAATTAATACAATGTAAAAATTGCAATACATATATTGAAACTATGTAATTTATGCATATTAAGTTACGTTTATCACCGATGAATTTTAATTTCTAAATTATTATTATAATAATTAAAAAAACCGATTTCATGTATAAAGTTTATAAAAGCTACAAATATATTTCAGTTCGGCTCTTAGATGAAACTCTTAAATACACATAACATTAATATGTTGCGTTTAATGTTCAAAAAAGAAACATGAGCGCATACGCAATAGTGTAATTTTTTTTTATGGCACAACTTTATAAATTCCTTACTCTTTTTTCTTTATCATAATTTTAAGTATAACTTAATAAAATCAGATCATTGTTGTTTACATTATTACATAATATAGTATAAAAGCATCGACGTTTAGTTTTTATGTGTAAAAATTATGTAATCGTGTCATAAGACTCATATATTGATAATGTGAAATGGCACCAAAATGCGGTAGAAAAGTGTGTATTTTTTTATTTATTGATCGCACGATCCGTGCAATTTCCGACGAAAATTAACAGTATAAAAAATAAATAGATTTTTATAACAAATCTCACTATAAATATCCTTGATCGAAAATTACAAATCCTAAGAGACTCTCAATTGCTATTCAAAATATCACTCGTACACAACACTTCTCTGATCGTATCCTAAATAAATGACGTAGTATACAAGATAAGATTCCTTGGGAATCAAATTATTGCAAATATAAAACGAAAGTTTAAAGTACGGCCAGGAATAGCCTCACTGTGATACGACACAATAATTTTTCGGCCGGTTCATTTTGTGACTATCGAAAGACAGTTGACTGACATTCGATCAATGTAAACCTGTCGTCAACAAACTTGAAGATCTTTTTGATCGAATAGAAAAATTGCACCGTGACAACCGGGCTTTAGAATTCAAAAGCAAACTCATTTAAACGGTGTATATTTTTTAATATCAATCACTTTTGCATTCCTATTAAAATATACAAGTGAAGATATTCCCAACACGTACATACATAAAATTAAAAGTAAAATAAACAACATACATACAGAATACAATAATTACGTTAAAACTTATCAAAAAGTTAAAATGTGTGCTTTCGCAAGTATGTGCTGTATTTAGGTGGTAAATAAAAACAAAAAGATGAATGTATCGTCGTGAATAACCTCATTGGGTAAATTTTGAACACACTTTATAAGCCCGATATAGTTAAAAAATGGCGATGAAAACATATTAACAATATAAAAATCCCAGTGAAAACCGTGTCTTGTGGTGCAACGATAATACTAACGAAAATATATTAACGGATTTTTACAAAACTCAATTTGCTGAAAAGTGTTCGCATATGTATATTATATTTTAATAAAAAATCACACAAGTCTTTTTTTTTTTGACACTTAACTATCACTGAGCAAATTATGCAACTCTGCATAGTTCACGATGGCCCGATGTAGAAACTCGTACTGCAACTGCAAACAATTCAAAGAATGTAACAAATACGTTGAAAGCATTTTGTATATTATAGTACAAACCAAATATCTTACAAACGTATCCAGACAACCCATCCTTTGACATCTGAGTTTCCTCGTCACCGTTGAAACGTCGACGCGTCTTTCAGTGCGAAGTTGAATAGTGAGAATACTCAGTGCGACAAACATGGACGAGCGATCTGTACCTTGACTGCGAAGCAAAAACGTTCATTTTCAGTAAATCAATCGGTAAGACGAGTATCGTAGTACACAATTTGGCACATTATAGTCAAACCTGCAATGTACTAAAATGGGCGGACTCGCAGACATGGTCACTCCGCTCTGTCCGACTAATTCTATCAATCCTCTGGTAACTTCGGGAACTTGTCCGCAGACTGTTGGCCAACCGTGATACTGCAGTTGGGTGACTCTAATTCTATCTTGATTCTAATAAACACACAATGAATCGCATTTTAAGACATTTCGTATGTACATATTTGTATGTTATCGGCAAAGGTTGAAATCCTCGCATCGTATATAATTTCTACTTTTTAAGGTTGCATTGTTTTTAAGCGTTGGATCTTCACTATTTAACATTTAACCAAATGTCATAGTGAAGTAACTGGGGAAAGATACTCTGCTGCGGTTACCCGTTTGCCTTCTGGAGGGAGGGGGAAGGAAAAGGACCATGATTTAATAAGGGCCTGTATTTATTGGGTCAGTAAATTTTCCGATTGTCGGTCAGTTATTTTAACCAAAACGGTGAATAATTTTAATAAGGGGTCAGTATTTAAGTGATCAGTAAATACATACATATATTAAATGGTGAATAATTAATACTAAACGGCGAGTAAATTTATATAACCACTGAGTTTATGGCTACCTAGCTCATTTTATACAAAAGTAAATAAATGAATTTTGCTGACCCTATAATTTTTTATCTCACCAATCTTACCAACTGATCTTAAAGATCAATTAGAACCAGTTTCTTTTTTTTTTGGTCTTTTAGTAATACATGCTATTTGTATTTCAATTTAAGAAATTTTTAGGAATTTTCGATAATGTGGGATTTCACACTTTGCCTGAAGTACACATAGATATATTGATTAACATTCATTAAACTATCATACCTTCGTGTTGGTGACTTGAAATTCTCTTCTAGTATAATACGGACAAGATTCGCTAAGTAAATAGGTCACGTTGATATGATCGTACTGAATTTCATCGTCGTCCCAATATCGCGGACACTTTCCTTCACCCAACTATCGTTTAAAAATAAAAATACATTAACACTCCATTACCCAAATACGATATTTTATATGAATAGTACGATTGCCAGTCATCGCACCTCGCTTAACATGACGATCGTGCTGATTTCTTGCTCCGATACCATTCTCCAAAAGTCTGCTATCGTCGAAGGTAGAGGATCTTGCGCTATTATGTACGATTCTGCATTATCGTAGCCTACGAGCAAAAACAATATTATAGTACGGATAAAAATCTCTGACAAATGAACAGTACGTAGTACTACGGACCTTCTATAAACGTTGCGTTAATGTAAGTAGAATTTTCTTTGGTGGCAATAGGAGCTAAAATGACTCGATTGTGATCGTAGGGAACAACGGCTTCGTTTCGATTTTTAGCTACGTGTTCCGGAGATCGTCCTGCAGCGCAGGGCTTCGTCACTTCCAACATCGGTTGCTTTAATCTCTGCAATGACATTCATAAACACGTTACTATCTAAAGTTTTTTTTTTATTATAAACAACTCGTGTCCTGTGTCTGCCGTCTAATTAATTGAGATCGACCCCATCAAAAAGTTTGGTAACGAACGTAAATAACCTCGAATTCTTCCTCCATCATGCAAGTGTCGCTGTTTTCAGCAGTTTGCCGCAATAGATCAACGGTTGATTTGAGTCGCGCGGCCGGAATTTCTGTATCGTCGTATTGAGCGAATTCGACCAACGCTCTATACACAAATATGTATTGTTTCTGAAAGGTGAGAAGTATGTGTATATAAATATAATATGTAGTAAATTATTACATAAGAAGTAAATGTGATGAAAGTATCTTACGAGACTTTGAACGAGGAAATTCCTCTGTCGTCTCAGATCACAGACGGTGTTGAAGACAGCCACTTGATTTTCAGCGGCCAACTGCTGCAATAAGCAGTCCAAAGCGACTAAAGTGCCCGTCCGACCTACACCGGCCGAGCAGTGGACTAATATCGGACGTCCCCACCGGCACGCTTCGTTCATCCTCTAAATTAATCAGATTGCGATTACACGGTTAGCAGTGCGACGAAACAAATTGTAGCCACGTGCATATAGAAATACGTTACCTTAATAAATTTAAGGATTGCATACGGATATTCAGGAGCAACGAAATCCTTCCACATTAGAAAATGATATTGATGAACTATTCGTTCTTCGGACGCGCCGCTCGGAGAGCCATTGCTACATTCGCTCACTAAAAAGGTAATTTGTATTATAATATGTGAGGAGGAACACAATTAAGCAACGCAAGTATGAAAGTAGGTTTAAGAATTAATTTTAATAAAACTAAAATTATGTATGTATAATGAATTTTGCACGCAAAACGTAGCCACAGTAGATAACCACATTGTAGACATAGTTGATAGTTATTTATACCTAGGACAATTGGTGAATATGACTTCACTTTTAGAAGAATGAACATAGCTTTTAAATTCAACATTCCGCTATGCTTAAAGATAAGGCACACGGACTAATGCGTACTGCCAGTTATGCCAGTATGGTTGTGAAACGTAGATGCTAAATTCAATAATGTTAAATAAGATCCAGTCCACACAGAGAAGCATGAAAATATGTGTGCTTGGTATAACAAGAAGAGATCGGAAAAGGAATACATGGATAAGAAGTGCAGATATAGCAGATATAGATAAGCGTTGCCTCTTCACTATTTGACAAACATTTCAATCATGGTGAAGTAACTAGGGAAAGATACTCTCCAGTAGTGAAACCATTGCCTTAGAAAGAACGGGTTATGATTTAGGAAGGAGTTTTTTTGGGTGGTGCCAATCATATGGAACCGTCTCACAACCAAGTTTGATAAATTGGCAACAGGAGACAGCTGATCTGGATTTAGTAACATCCAGATTATGGTATAACAAGAAGAGATCGTAAGAGGAATACGTGGATAAGAAGCATGACAGATATAGCAGTGGAATATTGGATTAGCTATGCTTAAAAAAGAAGGCATACGACCAATGCGTACTGGCAATTACATATATGACGTATGGATGTGAAACGTGGATGCTGAACTCAAGAATGTTACATAAGATCCAGTGCACACAGAGAAGCATGCTCGGTATAACAAGAAGAGATCGTAAAAGGAATAAATGGGTAAGAAGTGCAGATATAGATAATGAAAAAGTTGAAGTGGAAACATAGCAAGAAAAACTGGGATGGTATCCAAGAGCATTCCATGTATTCTATGAAAGCAAGGTAGACCAGGTGGACGATGGGCTGATGAATTGAGAAGAATGTGCTGAGTCAACGAAGATTGCTCAAGACAGACATGAATGGAAGAGCATTGGAGAGGCCTACGTCCAGCAGTGGATAGTGAACGGCTGAAAATGATGAACGATGAAACGAGGACAATGTTATTTGTGGCCAGTGCACGTAATCGCCATCCGTTTACCTCGGTGCGTGAATTGGGCAACGTGCACGCCTATCGCACGAATTCGGCAAAATTATCAGAAAAATAATAAAAAAATAACATGACGTACATAGATGTTCAAACTCACCTCCGTTCTTTTTGGTCACACCGTTCGCTTCGATAATTTGATTGTTACTATTCGAGTGTGAAATTGGCTGTTTACTAATTTTCAGTTCTCTAATAATGTAATCGGAATACCTGAAAAGTATTACACAAATAAGATTTAAACGATAAAAAACACGTACACATACGAAACAGCTAACAATGTATATTACCTTTTTTCACTAGTATGGTGAACATTTATATTATTGAACATTTTGTCCTGTTGATGTTGATCCGGCCAGTACTTGGAACATTTAACTTTAGAATACTCCTCAAGGTTCGTCAACATGACGACTAATTCCAAATTATACTCCCATATCATTCGCCAAAAATCATCGACCGTAACATCAGTGGGACCCTGAGCACAGATGAACTTCTTCCTTTCCTATAAATTAAATTAAATTTAATTAAATAAATTAATTAAATTTAATTTAATTAAATAAATTCACCATAATAATTACGCAGACAGTTTAAAACGCAACATACCTTATAACCCATCACTATATTAGCGTTGATATAATCACTGCCGACGACCGAATCAATTTGAGTTAATTTAACTCTCGTCTGATCGTACGCTTTGATGTCCGGATAACGATTCTTGCCTTGATTCTCTTTGGCTTCCGACGCATCCATAGTTCGATCGGGGAAACAATCCGGCAAAACCTGGAGGGACTACAATAATTAGTATACCAAAATTAGACACACATTACACATATGTGACGCAAAACTATCAACACAATTTACTTCGAACTCCTGTTGAAAACCGTAACCAGAATCGGCTTGTCGTTCTGTGTACGCTGCTATAAGGTTTTCTTTCGATATAGGAGGCATATCGGGTGGACTGTGAGAAACGAGCTGATGTCGACCGCCTTTCAAACCTTGATAGATATTTCTAAAAATCACAAAAAAAATTTCAAAACATAACATTACATTAGAAAACATAACATAACATTAATATACAGCTGATTTTGTATTTACCGAAGTGTGTGTTGCAGAGTATGCATTTCTACGCCGTGCTGTCTGGCTTTTCTGCAACTATGGCCGTGTATTGCACACAATACGACCAATAATATTATCATAACGATCAAAACACCAACGATTACCTAAAATTGTAATATTAACTATAGCAAACATACTACTAGTTTGATTTCTCAGAAGTTAAATTACCAAAATGTTCAACTTTGTTGGAGAAGTTTTGGTTTATTGACATTCTACAAGGTGGTACTCTAATAACGTTACGGTGATGCAAAAAAATGGTATTGTAAGTTCATATCATATCAAATTACTTTTCAAGTCTTATATGATAAAAAAACATTAACCTATGAATGGTTCAATATGACCTACATATTTGCTGAAGAATTTTAAAACATAAAAGAATTCGAATATAATTGTGTGACATTAAGTAAAAAGCGCAAATTTTGGCATTTTGGCATCACTGTGCAACAAAAAATCACGTTTTTGAGTTGCCCGAGCGGAGACCTAAAAATTATTATTAATTCTGACCAACTAAATCCGAATATGATAACAAAATTTGTTAGTTAGCTCTCATTTATGAGATATGAGCGTTTAAAAATTACGATATTTGAATTCTTTAAAATACTTAAATAAATATTGCTTCCAATACTTCTTTTGAACACAGAAGTACTAAATTTTGAGTTACAAACCGCAAAAGAAAAAAAAAAAGGAAAAATTGTCCATTTTTTTAAACGCTCATATCTCATAAACGAGAACTAACCAAAAAATTTCATTATCATATTCGGATTCAGTGGGTCAAACTTAGTAAAGATTGACTAGTCTCTGCTCCGGTAGTTTTTTTTGTTGCAGTGTAATCATACGTTTGCCAGAAACTACCATATCATTGGAAAGAGGTTGATATGGACTTTAAAATTTGCATCACCATAGCTTTATTAGTTTCAGAGATATGAAAAGGAATATCATGTATATTCACAAGATAACATTGAAATACCATAATAATCGTTTGAAGGAGTTCGTTATCTGTAGACGCTGAAGCACCAGGTCCCGGTCTAAGCACAGTGAAATAATCGCTATACATCGGCATCATTTTCTCCTCTTCTCCAGAATGAACTGTAACAATGGAAACAAACCGTTGAGTATAAAACATATTCAAGATAATAAAAAAAAATGGTTTTGTACAATTTCAGTTTACCCAATAATTCAAGAAAACCGGTGTAATTCGATTCAATGTCCAATTTTCCGTCAAATATAGACAGAAAATCCTGAGTTTCAATTTCTTGCGGCTTTTCATCAATTTTATTCCTGTCTACGATTTCTTCTATGACTCCATTCTCGTTGGTCTTCAAGGTCGGAGCTTTTTCGAATTCTTCCGGCTTCGGCCCGTCGTTTAAATTATTCGAATAGTCGTCGGGATCGTCGCCATTTGCAAAATCCGAAATCTTCGCATCGAAATCGTCAACTTGACGTACGTGTCTCGAGACAATCTTGTGTCGTTGAAAATAACTATAGGATTTACCCAAATCGCCGTTCGACTGAAGCGCGAGATCGTCAACGTCCGATACGACAGTGTCATCTTCTTCCAGATTCGAAATATCCACATCTTTCACAGAGTCTTCCAAATCGGCGTTGTAGTTCGACTTGTACGTGTCGATGTGCTGCTTGTTCTTGTTCTGATGATATATTCGTTGATTGATGTAGAAATCGTTGTTTAAAGGGTACCGTTGAGCGTCATCGTTCAAATTCGAGTTGAAGTCTCGCAATGGACCGGGATCGTCGTACCGTCGAAGATTATCAGACGACAGCATTTCGAGTGTCGGATCTTGTCGTTTCATTTTCTTTTTTTTTTTTGGCGTGATGACTCTTGGGGTCAAGTTTTTCCGTCAAGGCTAAAATACATTAAAAACACACTCATAGCACCGGATACTCGAAATTATCTTTATTACTTAGTGTGCAAATACAAAACAAAAAAAAAAACAATACTTTTATCTACATCCTCGTTACGTTCAGATACTCCTTCGACCGCAGTAGTAACATCCGATTCCTTATCGAGAGATTTACCCACACTGAAAAATAAACAATAAACTCAAAATATGAACAATGAAATACAACAAATTATAATTAAATTATAGTGAAATTCGTACACTGTGACTGATTCAGTTTGAATATTAATCGGCTGTACCGAAGTTGGTACATTTTCGTAATCTATCGTTGTCGGTAGATGTGTCGTTGTTGTAGGAGCAGCCGTACTAGTATTCGGTTGAAGTTTACGGGACATTATGGTGGCGCAGAAAGAACATTGTCTCATGATATCAGCACTGTAAGTGCTGAACGTTATACCGTCACCCAATATAACATCAGACTCCAATGTATGGCTGAAAAAAGAATTATTAAATACTTAAAATACATGTGTATGTATAATATAACTAGACACTGCCTGTTGACAGTATCATCGAATGGTTATCATTTACGTATAGTGTGTGTATGTACATATCAAAGCGTGTATACACTCATGTAGGTGGCCAAATTTGCCCTCAAATTTATTATAAATTAAATTCAAAATAGAAAAATCCAACTATCGGATTTTCGCGGAATGGAGACGAAGAAGATCCACGGTCACAGTGTATTATTTGCTGCGACGTACTCGCGAACGAGAGCATGCGACCGAACAAATTGCGTCAGCATGTTTAGACAACTTGAACAGCTTGTCGTCGAAAATGAAGCTTTCCCATTACACTGGCAATATTTAAAATTCTCTCCACACCTCGTGCCTGAATAGTTTACGAATCGCGCAAGCTGGTAAGCTGCACACAATTGGCAAGTCTTTAGTGCTCCTACCAATGAAAGACAAGGTTGGAGTTACGGTTTGAGCAAGATTTGTTAAAAAACGATTTCGCTTTCAAATAACACGATTGCACGCTCGATGAAATGGCCCAATGGGCAGAAGATGAGCTGATCCAAAGAGTTGGTGAGAGTACATTTTTCTCAACGTAATTAAATAAGTCCACGGATTTACAAGATTTATCCCAGTTGCTTGTTTTCGTTAATTATAAATTATATAAAAAGTATACCCCCCCTCATGTCCATTAAAGCTAAGTGGGTTGCGGTACTAAAAATTTGGGGGGGCCACTGGTATAGTGTACCATTGATTAAATCAGTAAAGAGCTCATCATAGAAAAAAACGCAGACACCTCCTCGCGATACATATGCTCCTTGTAGAATATTCAATTTTTCCATACATTTGATTCATTTCATATACACCAGATTCTCTTTTTGCACGGTCCAGGTAAACAGGCGAAATAATTTTTTTTGTTTTAACACGGTTACAAAAAATTAAAAAGAAAAACAGCAGTAAACGGGCACGTTTATTGTCAAGTAGCGACATTGAATTTTTTTATATTAAACTTAATTTAATTACTTCATTATGTATGTATGTACATATGTATGTAACTTATGAAAATATTTTTATGTATAAATAAAAATTAAATTCGATTTATTTGTGAGTTTGAGATTTTTTTTGCACGGAGTCCTTAGAACATATCCCTCGTGCAAAAAGAGAATCGGGTGTATTTACAATTTCGGTCGCGTCACGAGCCTCCTCATGACTTATGTATTCCTGGTAGTTAAAAAATGCGAGCGTTCCGCGGCTACTCAGCCAACTCTTACGCTATTATATATAGTAATTTTGAAATATACCTTGTAAATATTTCAGCAATGTAAGCACCCGCACTTTGTTTGCCGTTGTGTACCTTTTTGTAGGACGATATGTACAAATGTTCAGGTGAAGGCATATCAGTCAACTTTTGCTGATTTTTCATTCTCACTATGAATATTCTGAAAGAAAAAATGAAATTTATATGCAACATAATTTACTACAAAGTTTTGTCAGTTTAGTTATATGTATAACCATGTATTGAAATGTGACAAAATCAAATTATAAATTACCTATAGCAGCATATAGCACCGTTTCTTTCCGTCACTCTGGGAATATTAAGCCTAAATAACCAACGACCGTCACCTTCGCGAACCTTAGTCCATCTAATACCTTGCAACGAGTCTCTCGGTGGTGTGGACGGTGGCGTAGTACAATACACATAAACCTGTAAACGTAAACGTACATACGTAAGTTTACGGTTGAGTGAAAAAATATGATGAAAATTCAGCTTCCGATACTAACCGGTTCACCGGATCGTCTGGCTCTCGTCACTCCGCTAACTTTAATAGTGAAATTCGTATTGGACGGCATCGAGTCGAACCGTGCTTTTTTATCCACGGGATTAATGTGCTTCGTCTTCGGTCCCCAAGTGGTCGTTTCAACATTACCTTCACTGTTTATGAATGATGCGTTGCCGGTCAATTCAACCTATCAATTGCGAAATGCATTGTATTTTTTTAAAGTTAACCAATGATGACTTGTTTTCGTTTTGAGAAAATACAAGTTTTGTATTTCTGTTTTTTTTTGATACTTTAGTTCGGAAGGATTTAAATTATTATGTCAATGCCTAAAAGAACCTTTTTTAGTATGAAAGAACATAGTCCTCGTTCAGTCAATAAATTTTAAAAATCTGGCTAATATTATAATACATTCCATCGTACAACACAAAACACTTACATTATATCTGGAAATCACTCCGTTTATGGTCACGGGTGGTTCCCAAGTGAGCGACACATAATTGTTACCGCTAATGTTATCAGTTTTACACGACAGGTGAGTGATAATCGGAGGTCCGGCCAGACCGTCCATGGTTGAACCGTTAACCGGTGCAGACCACTCGCCGCATTCTCCCGTAAATTCTGAACACGCTCGTACCTTAAAGCGACAACACGATGAGTACACAATACACAATCAGCGAGTATTATAGAAAAAAAATCAATCGACTGACGATGAATATGTAAAGTGTAGCCGATTTTAATTTGTCAAACATGTAAGGATGATTTCTAGAGTCTCCGGAATGTATGGCTTCCTTTTCGGTACCGGCGGGACTGTCTTTCTCCATGGCTCGTATCTCATAGTAATGGACGTACTCTGACAGGGTTTCCGAGGGTGGATTCCATCCTATGGTTAAAGACGTCGACGTGAATCCCTTGACGGAGACGGCGGGGACAAAAGTCGGATCTAAAAACAATATGTACAGTGTTAAATGTCAATTTCAATCGATCTTAATTACAAGGGTAGTCATTAAAAATCAGTGATGTTTTCAAAAATCTATATCTCCGAAACTAATAGCGATATTATAAAATTCATATCACCCTCTTTCTCATGATAAAAATCAATGCATGAAAGGTTCCATATGGCACCTTATTTGCTCTACAACTTGGAAACCTTACAAAAATTGGAAGATAATTATTTAGTCAAGCGCTCATTGTGGCATTAATTATTATGTTGAATGAATTAAATGTAATGGATGAATGTAAGTGAAACGTTAAAAGTGTGCATGTTAGTTGATATTTTTAAGATAGATAAGCATTTGTTACCAAAATATTTCGATAAATATTTAATAGGGGGGTATAATACACCATCATACTGGGGGTAAGAATAAGCTAATTTTTTCACAGATTCCCAACCAGTGGGTCGCAACCGCATTTGGGGTCGCGAAATTAATTAATCGTGTAATTAGCTTTTCAAGCTACTTTATTTAAATAAATCCATTCAACAAAAACCACGATATCATTAAAAATACGATATTAATTTTATAATGCTTTTTTATCCATCACCGTATCGTTATTAGTTTCTGATACAAATGATTGAAAGCGCCGGTTTATTAATGACCAGCCAACGTATAATCATGTTCATCATGAACCTTCGTCTAATGTTCGGATCCAACGACTTTCCAAATAAGTTGCAGAACCTTCTTTATTATTAGCAATTATTTTTATGTTATAGGATGTAGAGGGCTCCATGCCTTTCATCACAAACGAAACATTCTCTCCGCTGACGGGAGTCGAATAATAGGTCCATAGCTCGGTTCCGTTCTTGATATATTGCAAGCTATAAGATTCTATCGGACTATTACCATCGTTGATCTGAATAAAAATAAATAAATACAAAATTAATATAAACATGACAATACAATGAACGATACGAGTGATACGATAGCTCACCGTCCAATTGAGAAATATCCTCGTCGTACCGATGCCTTTTATAAAATCGACATTAATTTGCGGTTTGTCTAGTACTAGCAGATTTACATTAGTCACGATCATTCTATTCGAATAAAAGTCTCGAACACCGCATACATATGTGCCTAAAAACATTAAATTATCGTTAACATACCGACTTTGCTAATCGAAACGTGACGATTGAGTCGTAAATGACTACCGTTATCTTTCTTGGCAACGTTTGCAAATTTCAACGTTCCGTTTATGTGAGTTTCGTTAACTTTAGTAGACTGCACATTTCCAGAAGTTAACTTATCCAAAGACGCATTTATGCTAATACGCCATTTAACTTCGGTCAAATTGAAACCTAAAAACAAAAATCATATATGAATAAGGGACATCTTTTCAATATCATCAATCCGTATGATAAAGAAACGTTTATACCTTCAAACATGCACGTCAACAAAGTCGTGTTTCCAAGTTTAACACGAACTGGATTCTCGATCTGTTCGATGAGTTTGGCCGGAAACGATAAATTCAACATAGCCGCCTTTTCACTTTCCAAATTGTCAATTAGATAGCATCCGTAGATACCGTGGTCGTCTGTTTTGGAATTGGCGACGATAAGAGACTCTCGTCGATAGTATAACATGTTGCTATCTTGCGTACCTCTCTCGCTTTCAATTTTAAATCTTAAAACGGAAGAAAACAGTAGGATTATAATAAAAACGTATGTTATATAAAATTGGCGTGCAATTTCTATGAACTTACTTTGTGTCGTTGGTTGAAAGAGGTATTTTGTTGAAAGTCCAGTTGACGCTCGTATCGGCCGGTGTAAAAATACATGTTACATTAGAATCATGTCCTATTTGTCCATGCGCTGATATACTCAGGATTTCTGATCCGCCGTCTATAATTATACATTTGTATGGTCAGTAATATTATAGATTTTTTGTTGATTAGTCATTGAATTGAAATATACATTCAATGTCAATATACAAAGAAATGTACATAATAATTATGTCAATATAAATAGAAGCAAATAGAAGTTATGGACGTATTGATGAAAGGATGTATCGTCTTGGATGTATGTCTTTTACATTGTACATACATATAGTGAAATTATCATTTCGGTGATATGAAAAATTTGTTTTTAAAAGTGGAATAAGTACTATTATATCAGAGTCAAATGGCTCGTTTAATTTTATTGAAAACATGCAATTTATTAATCGGTCAGTATATAAATCAATAAACGGTCCGTATTATATTTAGAAAACAGTCAGTAAGGAATATATTTTTGGTAAATACTTTTTTCACAAACGGTCAGTAAAAATAAACAAATCGGTCAGTAAACTTTAAATACCAACCGTTTGGTATCAATCACTGACCATTTAATATATAAATTTGGAAAACAGTCAGTAAATAATATATTTTTGGTGAGTAATGTAATCACAAACGATCACTAAAAATAAACAAACCGGTAAAAATAGCGACCGTTTATATAAATTTACTCATCGTTTAGTATTAACTACTGACCCTTTATAAAATGTACTGAACATTTGGTAAATAATAAATATGGGCCCATACTATACATACATCTTAAGCTTTAAGTATGTCAGTCGAGATCAGTCGAACATTTGAAATTTTCCATTGTTATACCACTCACACGTCAAAAATATACATCCGTCGATTATTTAACAGTGGGGTTTAAAACTACATAGGAGCCGTTATAGATGAAAGTGGTATAAGTCGATTTTTTATCTTAACTGTGAATTCTTCAAAATAAATACATAGATCACATATGTTTGTAGCCAAAACTATCGTTAACTCATTTTTTTTCAAAATTGGACTTTAACCACTTTCATTTATAGATCATACATTGAAAATGAAAAAAATCGGGTATTCCACTTTCAAACAAAAAGATTCACATTTAGTCAAAAAAATATTGTTCAGAAGTGAAACCGGTACAAAAAAATATGGTAGGTTTCGTTTCAACGCCTTTTTAAAGTAAATTCACAATAATTTAGCAATTCGCGTGTAAAAGTTTAAAAATTAAATTAGCCAAAAAAAAATTTTCCACACAAACATAAAGGCTCGTTTACATTGTGCAATCGAAATTCACAGTGTTATTGTGGTATATAATTTGTGGTACACATTTCTAACGCGGAACAATAGTCTACTGACGAGTAAAAAAGAAGGAAAAAAATGCGCGAAAATTAGAGCTCAAGGACACACAATAGCTGATAATACAATTGCGGTGGCGCAGAAGGAAAACATGTTATCATTGGATCGGAGAGAAAGAGACACGGCGATGTAAAGCCATCGGGAGAAAAAGAGGGAGAGCGGAGGGGAAAGAGGGAAAGAGGGGAAGAGGAGAAGAGAGGCAAAGGCCTATAATTATAGTCACCTGAATTGGCGGGGGCGGAAGCGACGATCGCAGTTAAGGCGAGAACGGCTGCCAGACCGATTGACGGCCACGACGATTGACGGCGCATTGCGAATCAATGGATCGGCTTTAGGGGGCGCAAAAGGCGCAAAAGGCGCGGGGGGCGCAGGGGGCGCAGCCCTAACGCATCTAACGGCGGCTGCAGCTGACGGCGCTGGCGCCGGCCGCGCCTCTGCCTCTGTCTCCTACGGCCATATCCGATTCCACGACCGCTGTTACGACGCGCCTCTACGGCATGTCACTTACCGCCACGCACCTAAACAGACCCGGGCGTCTATCGTCCCGCGGTCGTAGTGCGTTTGGCTATGGCGCCGTTGCGCGTTACCACCGTGCGTATACAATTTAATTTGCCTCTGTCCAAATTTCGTGTTGCGCACTTTGTCGTGTCGGATTGGAACGATGAAATAATTCACTTATGTGAATGTGCGTGAATGTTGTTGTTTTGAACTTATGAAAATAGGTTTAAGAATTAATTTAAATAAAACTAATTGTGCTCGTAGAACGATAATCATATTGTAGAGATGGTTATTTATACCGCGGACAATTGGTAAACGTGGCTCGATGTAAAGAAGGAGAAATAAAATGAAGAATGAAACTAGGATGGAGCGCTTTTTGAATGAATGAATCCAAAATTCCGCTATGTTTAAAAAATAAGGCATTCGACCAATGCGCTCTGCCAGTTATGGCGTATGGATATGAAACGTGGATGCTAAATTCGAGAATGTTACGTAAGATCTACTGCACACAGAGAAGCACCGAAAGATATATGCTTGACGGTAGATGGACGCGAGAAATACTGGAATGGTATCCGAGAGGATGTGAAAGAAAGCAAAGTAGACCGAGTGGACGATGAGCTGATGAATTGAAAAGAATGTGTGGAATCGAGTGAATGCAGATTGCTCAAGACAGATAGGAATGGAAAAGGATTGGAGAGGCCTTCATTTAACAGTGGATGGGGAACGGCTGAAAATTATGATAATGATTGTTGTACGTTTTGTAAAACGGTTATAGCATGCAAAATTCCAAAAATTCTAAGAATTTCAATGAGAAATTAGGTAATTATTAGAAACTCTTAAATTTAAATAATAATCAAATTTTGGTCAATTTGGTTGATTTCGCCTTCGTTATTTAGAAAATGCAAAAAGGTTTAGTTTCGCACTACGCCGACCTGGCTGGCACAATGCCGTAGTTTTTCTTTACGTATATAATTTGAGAGGTACGACGACACGCCAGCCACGCCGCCACGGCCGTTGCCAACAACGGAGATGGGGGATTGAAAGAATTTCATGCTTATTTTGTGCTTTAAAATACAATTTTACAGTCTCTTATGTAATATGCAGTAATACAATTTCAACAGTTTGAAGAATAAAACAAGTTCATTGACTTTATTGTGAAGGGGTGAATTTTTTTACCTTTCCAACACAATTTACTCTTAAATCTTGACACATTCCTCGCTTCCAACTGGCGAATCAATTATTTTGTACACGACAATATTTATACACCCGTAAATCCAAAAAAAATAAACACACAAAATGCTCGCGAACCGCCGCAAAGTCGACCATAACCATTGTGCAATATCGGCATTGGCGAATACGCGTTCAGTGGAGCGCCGGTCGTCGTTCGGTGTTCTCGTTCGCCACCTGTCGGTCGAGATGCTCAAACGGCGCGAGTGTCTACTCTAGAACTACACACACTCTGGCAGTGCGGCGATACGCAAACACCCCAGTTAGAGAACATCAACTAAGTACTCAGGTGAGAAAAATCATCGGAGCGAGATTATCATACATCGTAGATATTGTTGTTCCCCGCCCCGTATCGATCGGCTGAAGCGCCGGGAAACGAGAGGGGAGGGGGTTGGCCAATAAGGCCAAGCTCGCTATTACACAGCTTTTGGCCCAACTACCCCTTTTTGCACAATCTTCATTCCCTAGTCTGTGTACTCGAAATGTTTCCGTTTTCAAAACACCCGTTGCACTGGGTTATGACAAGCAGTGTTGCCAACTGGTTCAATGTAACGGGAATGTCGGGATCCCGTGTGTGTGTATGTTGTGATGTGCCTGTGCTGCGGGCAATGTATGAAATGCCGTATTCGGTACAGGGTTACCAGATCATGAGAGGGAAAACTATTACGTTTTCGATTTTCAAAACGAGGACACTTTAAATACGTTCGGATTAGGGTGATCGTGCTGTGGAACTCGAAAAAGTTCAACGCGAAAGAAAAGCTATACCGCCGTCCTAAGCCCACTTAACGTAACTGACAAAAATTACGAAAATGAGTTAGATGTGTTTTAGGGGTTATGGGAGTGTATTATTGCGATTTTTCATATCAAAATTAATTTACATATCTTCATCCAAAAGTAACTTTTTTAAGCTATTAAATCTAACGTATCTGCATGCGCAGAGAAATAGTATCACCAATATTTACTTCGGTCACTACCTCATCATGAAAAATTGAAAAGACTGAATCTCTCCACATTGGAGACTAGGAGATTGAGAGGTGATTTAATTGAAGTATTCAAAATAAAATAAATAATCATTATTCATGTGAAATGACCAACCTCATTGTGTTCAATGAGAACCCTCATCTAAGAAGTCATACTCTTAGACTCTGAAAAGAAAAATCAAATAAGATTGTTAGAGATTCATTCTTTTCAAATAGAGTGGTTGAAGTTTGGAATAGTCATATGTATGTATACATTAATAATGAATAATGAAGTGACGTAACTGCTAAAGTATTCATTTTTTTTTTAATTTTTCCTTAGAATTATCAAAACACAATAGAAAATAACCTCATGCACTAAAAAAAAGTTTAAATAAATTAGTAATATATGAAGAAAAACACAAATTTATAATAAAACTTTCCAGTTCATTTATATCGATATTGTTGTTTTGTCAGTTACGTTAAGTGGGCTTAGGACGGCAGTATAGATCGACCAGTATATCTTGCGTTCGCAACGTGCTGTAACAACATAGAACTCCGCATTACCGCGGCGTACTGCCTTTTTGACATTTTTGCCATTTTACTACCTATAGTAGCATTGTTATGCAAAAAGAAAGCATATGCGGCCAATGCGTATGGATGTGAAACGTGGATGCTAAATTCAAGAATGTTACGCAAGATCCAGTGCGCACGGGAGATGCTCGGTAAAACGAGAAAAGATCGTAAGAGGCAGATATGTACATATTGCGGAACGTGTGAAAAAGTTGAAGTGGACACATAGCGAAAAGAATGTACGCGAGAAATACTGGAATGGTATTTGAGAGGATGTGAAAGAAAGCGAGATAGACCGAGTGGACTATGGGCTGATGAATTGAGAAAAAGGTGTGGAGTCAAGTGAATGCAGACTTGGATGCTGAACTGAAGAATGTTACGTAAGATCCAGTGCACACAAGAAGAGATCGTAAGAGGCATACATGAGTAAGAAGTGCAGACATGGCGGAACGTGTGAAAAAGTTGAACTTGACACATAGCGAGAACAATGGATGGCAGATGGACACGAGAAATACTAGAATGGTATCCAAGAAGATGTGAAAGAAAGCGAGGTAGACCGAGTGAACGATGGGCTGATGAATTGAGAAGAATGTGCGGAGTCAAGTGGATGCAGATTTCTCAGGACAGACAGGAATGGAAGAGGATTGCAGAGGCCTTCATCCAGCAGTGGATGGTGAATGATATATAGTAGCGTAGTATTTACTATATGTATATATTCGTTGGGGGGGCTTGTGTGAGGATCTTGGAGAGATATGTAGGATGTGGGGTTGTTTTTCTTCAAGACGGCTTATATATGCATATGTACATACATATATGTAGTAGCGAAGGAATCTGCCTTACTGACTGGCTGGGTGGCCTAAACGCGGAACGCTCGCATACCATATAGATATGTTACCTTCGTAAATGAAAATATCTACATATATATGTAAATACGCTCACTCACTCGCAAACACGACACGGGTTGCGTTCTGCGCTCACGCTACATAACCTCACAACTCGCACGAACACGGATAGACGCAGAACTCGCGTACACACACTACACGGGTTTCTAACCATCCGATATCACTTGTCAACGGGCAGTTACTAGTATACAAATAAGCAGAATTTCGCTCACAAAACAAAGTAGGAAAGTTGCGGTGGGGGGAGGGGCGGGGACTTTTACTTCGCGCGTTTGCCATTTTTCAAGTTATTCTGGTGGCACTATACTTTTCCTTCAATGTTCTAAAAGCCTTGTACACACTTTGCGCGGCAGCCTCGCGAGGCAAAATTGTACAAGACTTGATGGTTCTCGAGTCTTTTCAGTGTATGGGTCGATTGAAAATTACATACCTACATGAAAATGCTCCTCGGGTGAAATTTTCCTTTTTCGAAAGATGTACTTTTTTTTAATCAATATTCAACTGTCGATTGTGAGATTCAACATTACATAAATAAGGACATGGGTGTAAAATCCCCAAGGATACCCCAAAAAACTAGGACATGTCCTCGTAAATGAGGACGTCTGGTAACTCTTAATAGGTAATTAATTCTATAGTATAGCGAATTCAATAGAGATCGGCTGAAAATTGGCTAAATCGTCTAGTTTATTTTGTATTGCAATAAATTTAGCACTGATGGGTTTGGTTTATTATTGCGTTTAGAGTATTGTTGTTAATGTTAGAAGTGAGTACGCGCAGCAAGTGCTCTAATCGCTATTATTATATTATTACACACACTTACATAACACGTGAAAATTTTCCTCAAAAAAAAAAAAAAAAAAAAAAAAAAGGCAGTGCTTAATGACAACAATGGCTACTACCGTTGTCGCAATAGAACAGAATAAAAACGATTTATATTCACAATATCGATGGCTGGGCAAAATGTAAAATACATATACATATACTACGCTTCACAAATCTCAATAGAAATATGTTTGAGGGAGAACTGCATGAAAAGAAAAACTGGTTTGAATTGTTCTTCGGAATCAGCTGGTCACATTTGGTACGGTGAAAATGATTTGGGCAGCAAATTTCGCCAATTTCACACTTTGCCTAAAACGCTCAGGCGTTTTAGCCAATTTCACACTTTGCCTAAAACGCACAGGCGTTTTATACGATACGGGGATTTTATAACTTGCCTGCAACACACAATATATGTACTTTAGGTACGTATGAAAGGTTGTCTCGTTTGTCTGCGAGCGTGTGTGGGTTTCCTTTGTCGTATGTGTGTATTTTGAGTGCGATTACTCTTTTCGGAGGTTCAACGATCCCCCCCACACAGTGTGTCACCAAAATACAGAAGTCAAATAAATAATAAATGTGTGTGTGTGTGTGTGTGTATCGATGTTTACGTTTTAAATTACTCAAAGGTGAAATAATTCCAATTTTAAATGAAGACAAAAGAAACGTGTCGAGCGTTTGTGACGGTCAAACAGACAGACGGACAGATTTAAAGGTTTTATGTATACATACATATATTGGACAGTGAACATGACTGGATGTGAAGAAGAAGAGATAAAACGAAGAATGGAGTGTTTTTGGAAGAATGAACGTAGTTTTTAAATCCAACATCCTGCTATGCTTAAAAAATAAGGCAGACCAATGCGTACTGCCAGTTATGACGTGTGTATGTGAAACGTGGATGCTGAATTTTAGTGTGTTACGTAAGATCTAGTGCACACTTGGTATAACAAGAAGAGATCGTAAAAGGAATACATTTGTAAGAAGTGCCGAACGTTTGAAAAAATTGAAGTGAACACAGCGAGAAGAATGGATGGCAGATGTATGTGAGAAATATTGGAATGGTAGTATCCGAGAGGATGTGAAAGAAAGCATACTAGACCGAGTGGACGATGGTCTGATGAATTGAGATGAATGTGTGGCGACAACTGGATGCAGATTGCTCAAGACAGACAGGAATGGAAAAGGATCTGGAGAGGCCTTCATCCAGCAGTGGATGGTGAACGGCTTAAAATGATGATAATGATGATATATTGCACACTATATACAACTTTCATGTAGTGGTGAGTAAAACAGCGAAACAAAACAAAACATTTTGTTCAAAACATCGATCGTACATAATATTATGAATCTAAAAAATCCACAACAACACTCTCATCAGAGCACAACGAAAACTTCAACAAAATTGATGAATCAATAATACCAGTTTAAACCGGTGTGTTTTTACTTTATTTTTTTTTTGTACCAATTAAAAACGTTTAAATTTCGCGCACGTACTCGCGTGCGAATCCACATTAGGACACGTGCGCTATATTTGCCTATGAAATTCGACCATAGGATGATTCACCTGTCCATTTTTAAAATATAAAACGACTTCCGCTTGAAACGAATGCGATTCCAGAATTCAATACGCATACAATATAAATGAGTATACATACTACTAGTGTAAGCCCGTTGAATATCAACGCCCGCTGAATTTTAAATATCATAATAGAGATCCCCATTACCCAAATCGATCGATCCCCGATACCCACTGGAAATTTTTTTTTATTTACTTTACTATTTATATTATAATTATTAATTATTATATATATAATAATTATAATTTTGTAAGTGATTTTGTAAAAATCAAAAAACAAAAGAGTCACGATCCGTTGTATAGGTAATGTTTAAAAAAAAAAGGACTAAATTGGCCAAGGGCGATGGCAGGACGTTCTTCCCGAGCTTGGGGTCCTGGGTTCGATCCCCACTCGTTCTGTTCGGTTTTTTAATTATTTTTCCCCAGCGAGCGTTATCAGCATACAGACAGACGGACGGATTTCGGCTATTATATACATACTAGTGTAAGCCCGTTGAATATCAACGGAGCGTTGAATATCTCATCACCCCCGTACTGAAAAATAATATTAAATTTAATGTTTTTTTTATAGCTGTTGCATAGATGGTGCGTTATAATACAACAACGTAACAATTTAGCAAAGTCGCGAGCCTTTCGAGATATTATATTGTCAAATTGCAGCTGGTTCGTCATCGCCTCAGTTGGATGATAGTGTTAACACGACTTAGTACAACCTGGTGATCACGGTTTCAAATCCCACTCGCGCGCGGATGGTTCGTGTCTTTTAACCATTTACCTCGGCGAACGTTATCAGCAGACAGACAGACAGACGGATTTCGGTTATTATATATAATATATATATATAATTTTAACGACGATGGCGTAACTTATTCGCATGGGGCTTATGCTGCGTACACACCGACGAACCGAACAGCGAAAGACGAAGGGTTGCTATTGTGTTTGACGTTCATAAATCATCGGACGTTATTACGCGGAGCGGTCCGCACAATAACAATTCGTCGTTCGCTGTTCAGTTCGTCGCGTCGCGTCGGTGTGTACGCAGCATTAGAACACACCTCTAGCACAGGCGGCTAGACTTTTGTGGCTACTGCCGGTAAAGGATACGTGTTCATCCAAATAGTCAACAGTGAGAGTGTGAAGCTCGAGACAGATGTTACGTGTATCGAATGTTTTCGAAATTTTAGAATATCAATGTAAACCAATACGACAGTTTCGATTTACCAACGAACGCTCTCGCGTATTATATTCTCTCGATCGATCGATCGATATTTATCCTAAAGTGAAAGTTGCTTTTGCTAATTACTGTCCGGACACTATCGATCCTTCCGTTTCCTGGTCTCCACACAATAATTATGTATTATTTAAATCGATCGCTATCCGTTTGTGGATACGTGTGTGTGGGTGTTTGGAATAAAAACAAAGGATATTATTACTCTCGTTGGGTACGTGTGTATGTTTATGTTTTTAGAGTCCACGTGAACAGGCCAGGTCTCGGTGCAATGGCACGTCCTCGGATGTACGCGAGACGGTCAACTCTATACTAGTACATAGTACATATGCATAGGTGGTGACCAACAGCTGGCACGCGTGCCGTTTTGTCCCACATTGCATAGGTACATTATACGAAACTGTTCCGTCGACCGGAACGTTACGAAATTGCGCCACGTCGAAGACAAAGGGGGAAAAATTGAGCTAAAATCGCTCACACACCTTAGCGAAATCGCTGCGTCAAACTGACGCCCTCTATCGTCGTTGATTCGCACCGATGCGAATTATATCGGTGCGAACGACGATAGGGGCGTCAGTTTGACACAGCGAAACTGCCAAGGTGTGTGAGGGCCTTTAGTCTTTGGTCGTCTGTCTTCAACGAAAGGCTATATTCGTGGGGGGTGGGAGGTGGCCTCATGTGAGGGTCTTGAGGAGAAAGAGGTTGGATGTGTTCTTCTCAAGGCGACTTATACATATGTGATGGTGCAAAAGTCTTGGCGGCACAGGGTATAAAACTGATATGCGGTGGTATCAAAACTGCAACAGTTCACGGTCCAATGGATTAGGGTTATCAATTATATCATCTTGCAGACCTCAAAAAAGTACAAAAAAAAAGAAAAAAAAAAGGTTAATTCCGAGAATATTTGAATCGAGTTGTTACAAATTACCCGAAAATGCTCCGCAGGTGAAATTTATGCTTGAATAATGCGCATTTTTCATAATTCAATTTTGGAAGGCCTCTCCAATCCTCTTCGATTCCTGTCTGTCTTGAACAATGTGCATCCACTTGACGCCACACATTTTAGTCGATTCATCAGCTCCTCGTCCACTCGGTCTACCTAGCTTTCTTTCACATCCTCGCGGACGTGAAAGATTTCTCGCGGCATCTGCCATCCATTCTTTTCGCTATGTATCCACTTCAACTTTTTCACACGTTCCGCTATATCTGCTACTTTGGTCGTGCTTCTTACCCACGTGTTCCTTCTTGCTATACCGAGCATACATCTTTCCATGTTTCTCTGTGTGCACTGGATCTTACGTAACATTTTCGATTTTTTACGGCAGTACGCATTGGTCAAAAAGACATAATATCCTCAGAAACGAGTAGGTACGTGGTCAAAGTCGACGAAATGCTCCTGTCCATCTCAAACGAAGCTCCATACCGCTACTTTGCGGTGTTGCAAAACCGCTATGTAAAATTACTAAGTTTAAGTCGTACAAAGATGCATTTGATAGTCTCTGGAACGTGTGCTTCTTCCACTACTTGTATTACAAGCGTTTCCACTTTGTAATTCAAAACTGTTTTGTTACTTTTGCGTGGGTGTTTCAATGTCTAAAGTGCGGCTATTGCTCATCGAATCTCTGTGGAGGTTGTAAAGAGTGAGCGGTTGTATGTAATGTTCTCTTGTTTTAATCTGTGTTGAATCCCTCGTCTTGGTGTATTGTCGTCGATGTCGAATAACCAGAAGAGTTGTCACAAAATAAGTACAGGTTTGAGAATGTTGAATCTTGTTTGGGGTATTCGGGTCAAGAGTCAAGGTCGGGCTCAAAATCGGAAAGTTCTGTGCTAGCTCGATATGCATTTTACTTATTCTGTTATGCAACTGAATGCAATAAAATGAAGTTGAAGTTGTTACAAGTATGAATGCAGTAGCATTCATACTCATCGAGGTTTTGCCTATTATGGTTATGCTCTTTACTGGAATGACGGGAAATGGTAATTTTATCAATGTCTCTTTTCCTTTTTGTTTTACGCGGTCCTGCTTCTTTATCTTCCTCATTTTTCATTCTTTTCTTTTATCTATCTCTTCTGTGTCGTCTCCTGTTCGATTTTATCAATTTCATCATCATCATAATTTATTATCAGCCGTTCACCATCCACTGTTGGATGAACGCCTCTCCAATCCTCTTCCATTCCTGTCTGTCTTGGGCAATCTGCACCCAGTCGACTCCACACATTCTTCTCAATTCATCAGCCCATCGTCCACTCGGTCTACCTTGCTTTTTTTCACATCCTCTCGAATACCATTCCAGTATTTCTCGCTTCCATCTGCCATCCATTTATATCCACCAATCGTCCTAGGTTTCACCAATTTATCTACATACATATGTACATATATTAGTTGTACACAAAATTGGCTCCATCTGAAAAATTAACTCTCCCTTCTTCACCTCTAGAAGGCAAATGTTTCACCACTGAAAAGCATATTTCCTTAGTTACTTCACTATGGCGATGGTAATATGTTTGATATCAAGTGCGCCAGCTTCTGAAGAATAAAAACATTGGGTAATCGAAACTTACCCAAATCTTTCAGCATACTTTTTTTGATAGCGGTCCAATTGTAAGAAAGATGAAAGAAATATCTGCATTTTATTACGTCTTCCTCAATTTGGATCATCTTATATCACCCTCTTCAGTGGTCTTGTAAACAAAAAAAATGCGATTTCTCCGACATTGTCACTCGGCACTTATAGCCCCACACACGCAGTAAACTTTTTATTGTACAGATAAGCAATTTCCCTTACGAAAAATGTCAACAATGTGGCTACTGGCTATGTAGTTCCACTGGAACGTTTCTATCAAGAACTAACCGATCAACTTTAACGACCCAATAAATGGGGTATTTTTTGTAGTTTACTTCCAGCTTTGAGCGATTTCACGGTCTCGGTGTGGTCCTTGGGCACGATTCGAAGAACTCGAGATTTGCTTCGGTATTTTAACTTTAACCCTCTCGTTTCCGATGCGACTTGACGAACTTTAAATATGGTACATCCCACGTAGTTTTCTTTTCTGCCAGTGAGAGAGAGACCTGTTCTCGTGTCGACCGTTTTAATATCTGTTTCAACTGTTGTTTCGTAACGGATTCTAGGAATCGAAAACCGGTATTTATTTAATCCGGCGATAATCCAAGGCCGACGGTTGGCGATCGCTTTTCGCCATGTTTGTTTATTTATCAGCGGCTGTACTCTTTTTTTTTTTTTTTTGTTGTATTTATTTATTTAATCCCTTTTCTCACTGAATCAGAGGCCATTGTCGTTCGTACCCTCGGACAATCGTTGCACTCTGAACGGAACATTCGCTGAGGTTAACACTCGATGTTCAATCGTAAACTTTACATTTTCCTTTTCAAAAATTTGATTATTTTATTGTTAAAGTACCGTAAAGTTTCTTGATTTAATTATGCGCCGCATAATGTTTAATATGTATGAATTTTTTATCGTTTATTGGTTTGTCCCAGTTCCTCGTCGATTAGTTAATGTTTTAGTGGTTTCGTTTAACCCTCTTTTTAAACCTAACTGTTCGATGCTAATTTTAATTAGAAGCAATGTCTGTTTAGCATCCTAATAAGTAATATGTTAACTAATTTTACCAAAAGAGTTTGAATAAACAGGCTTATCTCCGAAACGTAATTGGTTGCAAACATCGAGAGCTGCTAGTACCCAGCGTTGCCCGGGTGAAAATGTGTGTACTCACTCAAACTGGCATACTTTTATCGCAGTTCATCATTTTCAGCCGTTCACCATTCACTGCTGGACGAAGGCCTCTCTAATCCTCTTCCATTCCTGTCTGTCTTGAGCAATTTGCATCCACTCGACTCCACACATTCTTCTCAA
Source organism: Parapsyche elsis (assembly GCA_022651745.1). NCBI lineage: Eukaryota > Metazoa > Arthropoda > Insecta > Trichoptera > Hydropsychidae > Parapsyche > Parapsyche elsis. Next base: position 1,170,424 of record JAGVSN010000017.1, read on the forward strand.
TTCATCAGCCCATCTTCCACTCGGTCTACCTTGCTTTCTTTCACATCCTCTTGGATACCGATGGGCTGATGAATTGAGAAGAATGTGCGTAATCAAGTGGATGCGGATTGTTCAAGACAGACAGGAATGCAAGAGGATTGGAGAGGCCTTCATTCAGCAGTGGATGGTGAACGGCTGAAAATGATGATTTCTTAATGCTGGACCGTTTATTACTAAAAAATATTATAAAGTTTAATCTGAAATACGGTCCTAAAGTTTTTTTACAGCCATAAAGTTATGGAAATAGGTTAATTTGATTATATTCATTTTGATTTCGTGTAAGTGTTTGCGGATTATTCATTATATTTCACGCAAACCCTTGGATTGCATTTAAAGAGCTGTAGGTTTCCGAGCACTGTTCTACACAGTTTACTCTTGATTAGTGTAAACTGCGAGGAATGTATAAATGGGCAACACAAGAATTCGATCAACTTAATAGATAAACTATAGAAACTTGTCGCAATCAAACAGAATTGATAGGAAAGTCCTTGGTGGAAAAATGACATGCGAACAATCCACTCTGGTACGTTCTAGTTCTGATAATTATCATCACTGATTGATATAAACAGAAACGATTGCACGCTGAACTATCCGATCAATTCATACTCCCAAGTGCATCGATGCATTCTTCATTGTGAAGTCCTTCAACCGAATTTATTTGTTTGTTGTGAGTTTGCGAGCGCACCCAGTAGTTCTAGGGTTAATGGTTAAGTCCCATTACACACATCTATCCGGTAAGTTCTTCGGTATTTTAATGGCTTCTCGGATTTTTCGGTATTTTACAACTGTCATGCGGTGCGCCATAAGGTGTTTGCGGTTCGCCGACAGAAACCCGTCAAACATTCATAAACTACTACACATATGATATTTAAAGCCGCTGTACTTCTTTCGACTTTGTTATTCGTCTCAATCGATTCGACACATGTTTTTAACATAATCGCCGCACCAAATGAGTACATGTAACATAGGTACATACAAGTGTACGTATGTGATACACCACTGTTTAGTTCCACAGATCGTATATATCATCTATCTCAATCGTCAATCAGTTTTGTGCGCAGTTCGCGAGCATCGATAGCGTGGGATGTGCACGTTGTGTGTTTCTTCACTTTTCCGTAGGTAATTTTCTTTTTCTCAGGTAAATATTTGTGTTTGGGTTGACGCCACGTTTGTACAATCGATAGGATGAAATTGTTTGCAGTGTGATTGTCGGGCCAATTCTTCGTTACTAATCGGTATTTTCCTTTATTTGAAGGATTGACCAAATAAATGGTTGATTGTTTGTACGACAGTGTGCTTTTTTTTGTATGACGTCACGCCACAAGCTGACTCGTACTTATTTAGGTGATGTAGTGTTTTGGCGCAATCCCAGTATGTCGAAAAGTTTCCTCGGCGGTTTTTCACCTTAAATATCCCCATTGGCAAGATTGGGATATTACTTAGATATTACTAATTCCAGATCGGTTGGAATTTTCCAATTTATCTAACTCCGTTGCGAGACAGTTCCACGAAAAGTGGTACCACCCATTATTATATATATATAATAGCCGAAATCCCTCTGTCTGTCTGTCTGTCTGCTGATAACGCTCGCTGAGGAAAAATTGGGAAAAAACTTGGCAGTGGGAGTGGGGTTCGAACCCACGACCTCACGCTCAAGAGGTATTGCGCTAACGCTCGCTCTATCGCGGTCGGTTGAATTTGTCCTTTTTTTTTTTTAAACATTACCTACAAAAGGGATCGCGGCTCTGCTTCACCTATAACATAAAAACTCTGCTAATAATATATAGATGTCGATATAAAAACTATTATATATTTTTTTTTTTTTTGATTTTTACAAAATCACTTAAAAAATTATAATATAAATAGTAAAGTAAGAAAAAAAAATTTTTTTTTCAGTGGGTTTCGGGGATCGATCGATTTGGGTAATGGGGATCTCTATTACGATATTTAAAATTCAGCAGGCGTTGATATTCAACGGGCTTACACTAGTAGATGTCTTAGTCTAGATATGCCCTCACGCTCTAAAAATGTTCCGTCTTTAACTAAGACACTCAGGTATAAAAGTCTCAGTTGTGGGAGTCGAAGTGTTGAAAATAAAAAGGTAACTTCTTTGCTATTCGAGTCTCGGGTTCTGTCCATTCATCCCTACTCTTGTGACGATTTTTGTCGACCGAAAAGTATGTATGTATTATATGTATATCTATGGGTACCACCGAACAATTCCTTAATATCTACCGAATCATCGTCCGTTCTTTCAAGAGGGGAATGGGAAACCAGCGGAGAGTATCTTTTCCCAGTTACACCATTTAGACGGGTGGTTAAATAGTGAACAGGCAACGTTTCATATCAAGTATGTCATTTCTGAAGAAGAAGCTGATGTGATGCACGCATAAATTATTTCCTTTACTAGTACATAGTGAAGTTTCTCGGATGAATAACTTCAGCGGTTTACAACTGTTGTCCTTTGAAGCACGAATGGGTGGCCGGAAAGTTTTATTCTCCCATGATCGTTTTTGATTGACGATACTTTTTGATCAGTGAGCGTCGAAGCTTTTTGATTAGACTCCAATTATTTATTGTTTCGATGTCGAGAGAGCACACTGCATTGGCATGATTCAGAGGTGGTTCAAGTGCAAGGGTAAACAAATACTGGACGCCATGTTGTTCACTGACTTCCGGCTTAAACCAGCGCTTCTCAAACCGTACAACTGTGATCGTTCAATCGGAATGCAAAATAACACTAATATGTATATTCAGATTTGATCATTAAAATCAACTTTTCTTCTTTGGTTCGTTTTTCCTTTTGTATGTGGTTTTTTTTTCGTAGCTTCCCACTGTCAATATTTATTTTCCTCCTACTTTCTTCCCCTACTTTTGATAGCGACCATTTTATTAATGTGTTTTTAAGGTCATGACCCTACGCCACGTTTTTATAACCCAATGAATGCTCAATTGATTCACAGACAACACACGTAAACTGGTATCATCAACCGTGCCCCATGCTTTATTGCCCTGTATTGATTCCCCTCGTGCCTTTTATAATGCATTAGTTCTAAATTGTTATTTTTTTTTTATTTATTAATTAACTCCTTGGGACATTAGAGTTATCGAAGCAAAGCTTTGTATTGCAACTCAAGTACCGTATAAAATCCTCAGAATCATAGAAAGTAGATCTGAAAAGTTTGACGCAAATTAGTGAAATTGTGTGGAAATGTAGACGGACTGATACGAATTCAATTTAATATACGTACATATTACAGACAAACTGAAATGTATACATTGTATAACGTATTAAATACATGTATGTATGGTATAGCGTGTTGTACATTTTACACTTTGCCTCGCCAATTTTGGCATTGTATAAAATGCGGCATTTCATTCTTTGTCGAATAATATTGTAATGTAGAATAACCCAAAAGTTAGGGGAGGCGTTGAAAACGCCAATATCTCAATAATAAACACCACTTTTAGATCGTTGTCACGTTCAGTCGTTCACCATCCACTGCTGGATAAAGGCCTCTCCAATCCTCTTCCATTCCTGTCTGTCTTGAGCAATCTGCATCCAGTTGACTCCATACATTCATCTTAATTAATCAGCCCATCGTCCACTTGGTCTACGTTGCTTTCTTTCACATCCTCTCGGATACCACTCCAGTATTTCTCGCGTTTATCTGCCACTTTGGTCATGCTTCTTACCCATGTATTCCTCTTACGATCTCTTATTGTTATACCGAGCATACATCTTTCCATGTTTCTCTGTGTGTACTGGATCTTCCGTAACATTCTTGAATTTCACACGTTCCCAGATACTCCAGTTGTTATTGTACATACATACATATATAAAAGCCTCAATTTTATATAATGCGGGATTTAAAACTCTTGTCTGTAACATACTCGCAGATATAAATTCAAATTGTGTAAATTGACCTCTGTTTACCATTACAATTTTACCTTGCGTTTTTTGCTTATTTTTTTCAGTCGTTTTGAGTCATTCAATGGTAATTCAGAATCCGTATACGTACATAGGTATATGTATTATACATATATATTGTACATTTACGTATTCGTAGACGTCGTAAATTATATTATATCGTGTTCCGTTTCGCATCCAGACTTGTCCCGGTTTCTCGAAAGTGGGTTTTGTCCGCCAGCTAGCTGGCCCTAAATTCGCACACACAATGGGGAGTGGCGGGTAATATTCGCGGAAAATTAAAATTAACCATGGGAAATAAAGTCGCCTTTATACTGCGAGCTCGATTGTGAAATTTAACAATTTGTTTTTATTAACGCGTTTAATTATTATTTATTCGAACGCCAGCTGAAGTTTTTAATGAAACTCGGTACTGTTTCAGTAGCTACAATTAATAGTATTGCAATGGATTAATTACTATACGGGTTCGAAAGTTTCACTCCATTTTGATTTGCGTACTTATTTGACGTCGAGTATTTTTCATCGTAAATCACCACTGTAATTTGTTAGCGAGTTTACGTGGTCTGGTTACTTTCGAAGTTAATATTACATAATATAATCAACTTTTTGATATATGTACATATCTGTATGGGTAGCTTCTTAAGGTGGGGTACCTACTTGATATCAAACGTTGCCTCTTCACTTTTCGACAAACACTTTACCGTCTGTCGTAATTAAGCAACTAGAAAATGATACTCTCCAGTGGTTCTCCATTACCTTCTGGAGTCCCCTCCAGAAGGCATATAAGGAGTTAGGAAGGATTTTTTTTTTGGATCGTACCAATTTCGCGGAACCGTCTCACAATTTAATTACATAAATTGGTAAATTCTAACAAGAGGCTGCCGATTTGGATTAAGTAATATCCAAATATTGCCAATGATGATATTTAAGGTCAAAATCTGTCTAGAAAACCTTTCGACGTACGGGGATGACGCACTGCAAGAACTGCATTTCGTATGTCTATATAATAATATTTATATCAATCACAAACTCGGTCCATTATGTACCTTTATTTACTATTGACATACGATATGTACATACATATTTATGGATGAAACAAGTTTTCAATTATTATTAGACACTTAGTTTTTAATTGGGATAAAGTGAAGAATCCTAGTTCATACAAATACATAAATTGAAGTATAATGATTGCTTTTTTACTTAAAAGTGAAAATTCTCCTTTAACCTTAATCCAAAATGATGACAAATTTAATTGCTGAAAATCATTCTTCAGTGTAAATGAACTAATTAGGTGCAGAAATTCAGCCTCCTGACAAAGTCAAAGTTTAACTCAATTATTGATTCAGGGCTTTCAATATCAAATGGATTTTTTATCCAAAGGCTTTTCTTTACTGTTTCAAATTTCTGCACTGGAAAATCGTTATCAAAGCTTTGGGATACAAAAGTGAGATTTGATAATATTTCGAGTTTTAATTCTTTTAAAATATTTTCATTGATAATGTTAAACAATGATGGGGGTACTGACCATTTCGATGTCTTGCGAACAAATTCTATGAAGTCATAAAATCTAGGTAAAGATGACTCATGACTGGATGACTGGGAACCACAGTTTGAAAACCCTAATGGTATATTTATATGTATGGGTATATTTGTGGTTATTATCATTTTTCAACTACGCTTCGTTTGTTGTATGTATGAAAATAGCTTCTCAAATGTTTTTCAAGTTTCAGTGTGAATTTCTCGCACAGCGAACGTTTTCCAACAATAAAAACGCTAAATTATGCAAACGCGGCGGGAAAACTCAGTGTATTATCTGGTTTTTCACATGCAAATTTTCCCCCTGCTATCGTCTTCGTTGTTCTGAGTTTTTCTCTATCTGTTCGCGTTTTTTTTTTTTTTTTTTCGCCGTAGTTTTTCCATTATGTTCTTGCTCGCGAATCTCTTCAAATTGTGCAAAGGAATACATTACGCAGTCGAATCTATACGAAAATGTATAGTTTCGAGTGTATGTACATACATATAATATGCTAAAAAGTGAAATCATCAAACGTACGCGTGAAGTCTTTGATCGCTGTTTTGACTTAAGCGCAGAACTGCTTGATCTATTCTAATATTTTCACTTTGAGACCGTTCAGTCAGTTTGCTGGGCTATTTTTAATCTGTTAACGCTGCCTTTTCAAAATGTCTCCACTCTCTCTCTCTCCTATCTGGATCGTAATACATTTATGTGATTCTGCACAGTGTCCTGATTGTGTCGACCCTTTTCTCCGAGTCTATTTTACTGCTTAGTACAGTGTTATACAAACTTTTTTGAACGGAATTTTAAATTGTACAACACTTTCAGTTCCTACGGTCCTTAATTTATTTCCCCAACACTTTTTTTCTATCCTTTGAATAGTTTTGGTTGAATTTTGTCATAATAAATTTCATTTAACGTCATAGTCACGTTATAGACTGACACTGTCGCTTTTAGTCGGATTAATATACAATATCCACAGGTCGCGTGCTTGTTTATCAACTATGCAAATCGTTGAGGGCAAATTCTCGACATGAATTCTAGGTAGATAATTCGTGGAGAATTTAACAGTTGGAACGTCGCGACCCGTTCCTAATTTGACCCTACTTTCTTGCATTATTGACGACGTAAAAATAATTAACGAAAATAGGGGGTTTAGTTTGTAATTTGTACGTAAAAAAGTATTGCTCTTTTTAGTTTGCTTCAGTTGTTCGTATATAACTTGGAATATATCGAGTAGTTATATGTACATTTTTCTTAAAAGAAAAGAATGGTATGCACAATTGTTAATGTTTAGCTAACACCCTACCCTAGAAGGGACGAAAATCCAACATTCCGCTATGCTTAAAAAATAATACATACGACAAATGCGTACTGCCAGTTATGATGCATGGATGTGAAACTTGGATGCTACTAAATTCAAGAAAGATGTATGCTCGGTATAATAAGAAGAGATCGTTAGAGGATGACATGGGTAAGTAGTATGACTAAAGTGGCAGATATAGCAGAACGTGTGAAAAAAATGGAGCGCTTTTGGAAGAATTAACGTAGTTTTAAAATCCAACATCCCGCTGTGCTTAAAAAATAAGTCATACGACCAATACGTAATGCCAGTTATGACGTATGACGTGAAACGTGGATGCTGAATTCGAGAATGTTACGTAAGATCAAGTGCACACTTCTTGGTATAACAAGAAGAGATCGTAAGAAGTGGACAGACAGGAATGCTATAGGATTGGAGAGGCTTTCATCCAGCAGTGGATGGTGAACGGCTGAAAATGATGATGAAGGGAAGAGCAAAACCGATAAAATAATACGTGAGCCAGATAATAGCCTGATTCTTTTAACTATGAGATATGAAAAGAAAGGCGAATGGCCGAAATATTTGAAAAAAGGCTCACAGACATGGATATAATCCTTAATTACCGAAGGAGAATACATTTTGCATACAAATGACCCGATCAAAAGTTTTGATCAGACCATACGTGCCACGTTCAGAGTTCGTGCAACCACTGTACATAGGTATTCCGAATCTTTTTGCTAGTCAGCGTTTTTCCTATGGAATAATACGTTGTAGTGTGCGCTAGAGTGATTGTCATGTACTACATGTCTGTTCTTATACTGTGCGTTTCGTCTGCGAGGGTGACTCTCACCGAGGGTTGTTGAGAAGAGGGTTGGGTTGGCTTTCACCTCTATGGTATGGTGCTATTTTTTTTTTATTCCTCTCTCTTTTGCCTGAGGGACGAACGAGTGTGGGGGAGTGAGTAATAACTTTACCCTCCTCACCTATCTTATCACGCCCGGTTACCATGACTCAAACTTCATTATTTCAACGCTTTTTGATGCCGAAATATTGTCCTTTTCGAGTCGTTTGATCGGCAAGATCGAATTTGATGTGCTTAAATTGATGGCGTTAAGATTTTTTTAGCACAATTTAGGCATTGAAATTGTTTTAAGTACATACTGTATGGGGAAAATCGTTGGGGTAAACTTCCCCATGAACACGTTTTGTTCAATCAATCGATAGCTTGATAGCTGACCGGTGATTCAACACTACAAATCGAAATCATATGAAATTTTGTTGTAATTTTGTCTGAAAACCAGTTTATAGTCAGATCCACACTAAACTTTCCTTGGTCTGTAAATTTGATGATTTAATATGCCTACTGATAAATTTTACTGCTGTGCTCACTTTATATTCGGTTCAAATATCTATAAATTGTTAAGTTTATGGCATTATTTTCTATTATACTACTACTATAAATAGTAGTGCAAGGGTCTGCCTTGCTGGCTGGGCCGCCGAAGGCTCGCATTTATACACAGCACGGATAGCGTGAATATATATCATCATTTTCAGCCGTTCACCATCCACCGCTGGGTGAAGGCCTCTCCAATCCTTTTCCATTCCCGTCTGTCTTGAGCAATCTGCATCCATTTGACTCCACACATTCTTCTCAATTCATCAGCCCATCGTCCACTCTCAGATACCATTCCAGTATTTCTCGCGTCCATATGCCATCCATTCTTCTCGCTGTGTGTCCATTCCGACTTTTTCCACACGTTCTGCTATATCTGCCATTTTGGTTATGCTTCTTACTCGCGTGTTCCTCTCTTACGATTTATTATTGTTATACCAACATATATGTATAGGTATATATATAATAGCCGAAATCCGTCTGTCTGTCTGCTGATAACGCTCGCTGAGGTAAAATAATTAAAAAACCACAGCACGACTGGGGTTCGAACCCACGACTTCAGGCCCGGGAAGAAGGTCGTTAGACCAATCTGCTAAAACCAGTTGTCGGTTGGCTGCTTTTTTTTTTTTTAAACATATTGTCACGATCCATTTACCTACAAAATGGATCGTGATTCTGCTAATAATATATAGATGACACTATAGAAACTATTATTTTTTTTTTTTTTTTTGATTTTTACAAAATCACTTTCAAAATTATAATTATTATATATATAATAATGATTAATTATTATATAAATAGTAAAGTAAAAAAAAATTATTTTTTTCTGTGGGTATCGATAGCATTCAATTAGTGGGGATTGCTATAATACATGGATGGCGCGATAAAAACTATTTTTTGTTTTTTTTTTTTTTCGATTCAATTGGGGATTGCTATGGGGATCTCTATTAAAAACTATTTTTTTGTTTTTTTTTTTTCGATCAATTTGGGGACGATATTTAAATTTAAAAGCGGGCGTTGATATTCAACGGGCTTACACTAGTATATATATATATATAATAGCCCAATTCCGTCTGTCTGTTCGTCTGCTGATAACGCTCGCCTCGGTAATGGCTGAAATAAACACGAACGTCGCAAGTGGGATTTGAACCCGCGATCACCATGTTGGGTGAGTTAGCGCTAACGCGTTCACCCAACACCGGCGATGGAAGGCCTCCTACAATTTGAACATATTATTATTTAGTAGGTTCGCGACTTTGCGTAATCAATTACGTCAAACACGTCCGTTGATATTCAACGGGCTTATAGTATATACATATGTATAATAGTGCCTGGGTAGCCGCGGAAAGAATTAGTCTACAGTACGCGAAGTTAGTAGCGTTAAGGCCCTCACTAACCCGAGCGAATACTAATTTGACACTTGGCGTCACTTGATTTGCACCAATGCGAATGGGACGACAATAGGGGCGCGTCAGTCGCAGACGCCAAGCGTCGCATTAGTGAGGACATTTAAACAAATAATTTGATGTATCGCTCTTATCCGCGCATTCTTTCGTAAAATTTTAATAATATCTGAAAATTATGCGAACAACCCTAAAAGCATAATTTAGAATAAAAGTTTTTCTTCCGTCAAAAATCCTCCGAGACTCGCCGTAAAACTTTATTCGCAGCCGAATGCTCAAAGATGAGCTTCATGTCTCTAGCTACATGAAATGTGACATTTGTGTCACGATTTCGACATGCACAATTCATCCTTTTACAAAAAGCAAACGTTGACTTCCTCCTATGGTACATACATATGTATGTCGGCTTTGTTGTGTATTCTGCACATTAGGATTTATATCAACTTAGTATGTCCCTCTTTGATAAATAAACGGTAATCTAAATGCATTAGTCACGACATAACATTCTACATACATGTGGCACGGCATTGTTTCGTTTTGGCGATGATGGCGTGACGTGCGTGCCCACAAATTCACGTGCTTTTTGGCAGTTCGAAATTATTATTATTGTCAGGAGAGTGACTCACACGATCGCTTTTAACCCTCAAAGGGCCCGGCTACACCCACCCCCATCCACATTTCATCGTGAATTTGTTTTTATCACCGAAACACTCCAAAATTTATCGCACTTTCCAAGAGTGTGCAGCGCGTGTGGACAAATCCACTCGCAAGACTCTCCAGTATTATCTCCTATGTAGTTTCGTACCGCCACTTATAAATCCATTAGACCAGCGGTCGCCAACCGTTCGGACCTCGCGGACCACCAAACTCAAAATTTCGAATACCGCCGACCACTACCATGATTTTTTCCATACAAATAACATTCTAAATATGAAATTGTATTTGCACTCGCAAGTTATTTGCAAAAAGTTGGATATCACCTTATAATGATATATATTCATTATGAAAACTGCCAGTTATGACGTCATCATCGTCATTTTCAGCCGTTCACCATCCACTGCTGGATGAAGGCCTCTCCAATCCTCTTCCATTCCTGTCTGTCTTGAGCAATCTGCATCCACTTGACTCGACACATTCTTCTCAATTCATCAGCCCATCGTCCACTCGGTCTACCTTTGCTTAATTTCACATCCTCTCGGATACCATTGCAGTATTTCTCTCGTCCATCTGCCATCCATTCTTCTCGCTATGTATGTATGTATGTAGGTATATCTGCCACTTTGGTCATACTTCTTATCCATGTATTTCTTTTGGGATCTCTTCTTGTTATATATACCAAGCATACATCTTTCCATGCTTCTCTGTGTGCACTGGATCTTTCGTAGCATTCTTGAATTTAGCGTCCAAGTTTCACATCCATACGTCATAACTGGCAGTACGCATTGATCGTATGCCTTCTTTTTTAAGCATAGCGGAATGTTCGATTTAAAAACTATGTTCATTCTTCCAAAAGCACTCCATCCTAGTTTCATTCTTCGTTTTATTTCTTCTTCTTTTACATCCAGTCATATTCACCAACTGCCCTAGGTATAGATAACTATAGTTATTACGTATGGATTGAAAGATGTATGCTTGGTATAACAAGAAGAGATCGTAAGAGTAATATATGGGTAAGAAGTATGTCTAAAGTGGCAGATATAGCAGAACGTGTGAAAAAGTTAAGTGGCACATAGTGAGAGGAATGGATGGCAGATCGACGCGAGAAATACTTGAATGGTGTAAGAGAGGATTTGAAAGAAAGCAAGGTAGACCGAGTGGACGATGGCCTGATGACATGAGAAGAATGTGTGGAGTCAAGTGGACGCAGATGCTCAACACAGACAGGAGTGGAAGAGGTTTTCATCCAGCAGTGAATGGTGAACGTCTGAATATGATGATGATTGTGAAAAATGTGGACCGCCAAAATTCTATCGCGGACCACCGGTTGGCGACCGTTGCCATTAGAAGAGTTTCTCGCACAATACCCAAGATATTATATTATGTACACGTGCTCACTTAACGCGTAAATATTTTTACATGCGTTTTACTCGCACGTGTGTTGTTTTCGGATTTTTTTTTTTGTCTTTTGTGGGAGTATAAGAACCCACCTCTTTTGCGTTGTTTCGTGTTTGGTTTGGTTTTTCCACGACCCTCGGGGGTGATATCACGAGTAGAGCCGTAAAGGGAGCTTTTCTCCCGTCGTCTCCCTATTCCCGGGAAGCCCTGAAGGACTATTGCCCGTTCCAATTCTGGCGCATTTCCTTTATTTTTTTTTTTTTTTGTTTTAGCTTCTGCGACGTGTGTGTGAGTCACGTTAATTTACAATTGATTCCCGTCGCATTGCTTATACGCAAACAGCCGAACACCCTCTGAAATGTTATTATACGACGTGTATAGGCGAAGGATTTTATATTCCATGGTGATAGTAATGCTCCAACTCTCGTAGAGAATGTATGTACATATATTATGCTGCGTACACACCGACGAACCGAACAGCGAACGACGAAGGGCGAAGGTGAATTGTTATTGTGTGGACCGCTCCACACAATGACGAATGAACGTTCACTTAATAACAATTCGTCCTTTAGAATTATGCTTTCGTTGACTTTCATTTCAGCGTTAAATACGTACATTAAAACTCACCTTGTAATTTAAAAAAAAAAAATGTGACTAAAATCATAATAAAATATTTGATATAATATACCTATCATCACTCACTTAATCCACTTGATCTCCAATCTCCATCCACTTGATGCCACACATTCTTCTCAATTCATCAGCCCATCGTCCACTCGGTCTACCTTTGCTTTCTTTCACATCCTCTCGGATACCATTGCAGTATTTCTCTCGTACATCTGCCATCCATTCTTCTCGCTATGTGTCCACTTCAACTTTTTCACACGTTCTGCTATATCTGCCACTTTGGTCATACTTCTTACCCGTGTATTGTTATACCAAGCATACATCTTTTTATGTTTCAATTTTTGAAGGTCTCTCCAATCCTCTTCCATTGCTGTTTGTCTTGAATAATCTGCATCCACTTGACGCCAGACATTCTTCTCAATTCATCAGCCCATCGTCCACTCGATCTATCTTGCTTTCTTTCGCATCCTCTCGGATACCATTCCAGTATTTCTCGCGTCCGTCTCGGGTATAATATACTTAATTCATATATGGAATTCATATACAAGTTAATAAATAATTGAAAGAATTTAAAATTCAGTAGATCTAGATTTAGAAGAAGTTTCTTGTACAGGGGTGTTGTTGAATACAATAGACTGCCAGAAGGTCATAGAAAAATAAACCAAATTGATAGATTCCTGGCAGACTTAAAACAACACTAGTGCTAATTAAAAACTGTACAAGTGCTAATAATTTTGTAATTGCAGCTTTAAGTTACTTTTTTATTTGCAATTAGCTTTTCCAGCTATTTTAATTACAAAAAATATACACTACTACATAATAATGGCGATTCTCAGACTTGTCATTTATACGAACTCCTTATTACAATATCGCTGTTTTATTGCAATAAAGAGACATCTTAAAATTAAAAATGATATAAACTCGTAATACTACAGCGTATGATCTCATCATACATATAATGGACGAATCGAAAGCCAGTGTAAGCTAAAATTATTTTTTTCGTGTTTCTTATTTGGAAGTCAAGGTAATTCATATATGTATATTTTATATATTAATCAAAATGGCAGCACTTAAAATTAATTTTCTGTGACATTTTTAATATAACCTCTTTGTTTCATGAAAATTTGTTTTACCAACTGTTTGGCTTTTGAACCGTCCATTATATTAATCAATCATTGTTTCGAGACGTTGAGGAATTAAGGCTTATAATTATGTAGTTGGTATTTAAAACACATTTTTTTTAATTTTGCTCGTTTAATATTGCTTATTGTAATAGACCAGCGATATAATAAATGTATTATTATTATTTAGTTGCCAATTTCTGTAACTTTTCCAATGATACGTAAAAATGTACAAAAAGGACAGTTTTGTCTGATTACCTACATACGTATTCATTCTAAAATGCTTAACAGTCTAATTGACAAAGATAACTCAAATGGCTATGAGTTTTGTTGCTTATGTTCTTATATTATGTATCGATACATACATATGACTATTATTTCATTTCATTTTTGGTTCTAGTTTTTTTAGGATGAATAAATTGGTGAGCTGAACGTCGACGAAAATATCTGTCCACGAATTGAAATAAATCGATATATGTACATATGTATGTATGTAGCTATCGTTAGCACGAGATTCCTCACACGTTCAACTAGTCTTTTTTTTTCGATTGGGCTTGTTTACGTTCGCATTAAACGTTCCTGTGTATTTTTCGCCCATTCGGCGACAAAAAGTCTTTCATATTATACATATATAGGCCTGTTGAAAAGAAACGTACGTCCTTCCCTTCGTATGTATCCCCGAATATATCTATGTATTCAAAAGGTTCGAATTGACCTTTTTGTGCCATTACGTATGTAGTATGCGAAAAAAAAGGACAGTGGAGAAACGAATCTAGACAGCTAGTGCGCTAGATTGTATGTCAATGATACACACAAACACGTATGGAAGGGGAGTTCGTGAACAGGAAATTGTACTTTGCAACTAAAACGGTGTGTGTGTGTCCCCTTCACAAAATTTTGGTCACTAGTGTCCATTAGCGGTGGGATTTATAATATTTGTGATACACCTAAACATACATGGATATGTGGAACGAGCGAGGCCTTTCAGCGTTGCGAGTGACGTCACAGTGATTTTGTTGTTTCGTGTTGAAACGATCGTTTAGTCCAAAACGGAGTTGCGGACTGGTTTCGAATCGAACTAGGAAAATCACTGAACCAAATACAAGTTATCGTAAACATTAATGCATGAACCGAAATATAGAACTTCTTGTTCCAATAGAGAAAGATTTTCGGTTTTAAGAGAATTTGAAGGGTCGAGGGAAAAAGTAAAGGAACGATTTGGATTTTTTAATGAATCAGAAACCGAATCATCGAAGTGTGTATGGCAGAGTACACCGCCCGTAACCATAAATTCCTAGAGGTGGTGTTTGGTAAAGGACAGAGCTAAATTGTTTACGCTCTCTGCATTTTTCTATTGATACTTTTTAGTACATTAATTGGATAATTTTTGTAGGTATCGGATCTGCCACTTTGGTCATGCTTCTTACCCATGTATTCCTCTTAGGATCTCTTCTCGTTATACCGAGCATACATTTTTCTGTGTGCACTGGATCTTGCGTAACATTCTTGAATTTAGCATCCAAGTTTCACATCCATACGTCATAACTGGCAGTACGCCTTATTTTTTAAGCATAGCGGAATGTTGGATTTAAAAACAATGTTCATTCTCCCAAAAGCACTCCATCCTAGTTTCATTCTTCGTTTTATTTCTTCTTTTTTTACATCCGGTCATATTCACCAATTGTCCTATAAACATAAACTATCTCTACAATATGACTACGCTTTGCGTGCAAAATTCATTAAACATAATTTTAGAAGCCTACTTTCATACTTTCATTGCTTAATTGTGTTAATCTATTTTGTAAATCTACTGAGTCACATGCAACTATAACTATGTCCATGTACATATATGCATACATATGCCTGCCATATTATTCGAATTCACTAGCGATATAATAATTTTTTTGCCATCCCTACGTTGCTGCCACAAAAATCCGATCTCTAATTACAACCATCGGTGCTTTCATAGAAAAGTGCACATAGTTATGTCCTTTTCTAAGCCCCACATCTATGAATTTATCCTTACGGTTGGTGTACTCTGATGTAGGTACATATGTAAGGCTTTCACTCCTGTCATAGAATTTGAAATTGGTATTTAAATTAGAGCTACATACATACTTTTTAGTCATACTGAACTCACTAGACTAAACTTTGTTATTTGTGATGTTTCTATCAACCAAAGACTAAATCCACACAACTCACATACTCATAAACGACAATCGACAAGCTAAGAAACGAGCACATAAACCTTTATTATTCAATAACGTCCCCTGCATCTTAAACTACTCCACCTTAATTGAACTGTCCATTACTATCACTTAGCGATAATGAACATTGCATCTCGACGAAATCGATTTACTTTATTGCCAGCTTCAAAGCGACCCCCGCACCCAACATTCGTCCATTAACCGTACCCATCTAAGATATGTACCTCAACTCTATCCCGGACAAAATAAAACATCATATCATTGAGAAACACTGATCGAAATATCCGTTGTAATTGAAGACGCACGTGTGTCACTAGACTTGAATGACATTTCGAAACGCACTCCTTTTGTATATCGCGACCCCATTGTGCATCCCTTCCTGTGATTTACGAACTATCCGACATTCAAATTTTACCCTCTGGATTATATTATCTACATAGTTGGCCTTTCGTCTGTACCATTTACACCTTTCACTCGGCCTGTCATCTCGAAAATTTTGCGTAATTATGTATGTACGTATGTACATACATACGCGACGAAAGTGCTATCATCGAAATTATAATTCCAAACATTGCGCAACGTTTAACACTCGCTCTCTACTTGCAATTATTATAATAATTGTACTAGTGCAAATTTTCGCTTTCGTGTTTGTCATTCGTATGGTGTTGATTTGTCGACAGGTCGAGAATGGTTGTAAATTCTTCCTTCAGTAGCCGTCTGGGCTGTTGGTGATATTGTATTGATTCGTCGAAAACTCGCTTTCTAACTTAACTTAACGACAGTTTAGCCGATCCGGTTAACGAGTAAATTGTCCGTTATAAAGTTCGCTTCGTTGATTATTATGCATAAAATTTTAATGGTAGTTACTGTTGACATTATCAGTGTATCGTTCGAGAAAGCTGTCGATAAAAATTTACCGTATTTATATAAAGAGTTTAAACAGTAGTGTGAGTTTAGAAATTTGCGGATTAAAGTGCAATATTATGATCTTTTTTACGTTATTGAAGTCGTTTGGCTCACATGATTTCCGTTTATGACTTTTAAACTTTTTTAAAAAAAATTGTATTTTGTACCGTAATAATTCTTTCTTTCGTCAATATAAAGTTTTCTAAAAGTAACATCACACAGAGAAATTCCAACAAAAACCTAATAAAATCTTTAGTTTATTAACTTAGCTTAGGGTTTTATAAGGCTTTTAATTTTCTATAGGAATTTTCTTCTTTTGAAGAGCGTTATACCTATTCTTATATAAAACTAGCGAAGTGCCCGTTGTTAAACAACGGGTGTCCAGTACAGTAATGCCCGTGTCACGTTTGACAGTCCGTAAAGCGTACATGGTCATAAAACGCAGCGTTTAGGGCTTTTACGCGCCTCGAGCCAATTTGATTGCTTGTGGCTCATCTCTATCTCTCTCTCGCACCGTCAGTTGGCGCCGCTCGCTATTACGCGGCTACGGAAATGTTCTGCAGCGGATAACCGAGCATTTTTTCACCATCCACTGCTGGATGACTGCATCCACTTGACTTCACAAATTCTTCTCAATGCAACAGCCCATCATCCACTCGGTCAACCTTGCTTTCTTTCACATACTCTCGGATACCATTTCAGTATTTCTCGCTTCCATCTGCTATCCATTCTTCTCGCTATTCCTCTTACGATCTCTTCTTGTTATACCGAGCATACATCTTTTCACGCTTCTCTGTGTGCACTGGATCTTACGTAACATTCTTAAATTCAGCATCCGCATTTCACATCCGTACGCATTGGTCGAATGCCTGGATGTTCATTCTTCCAAAAGCACTCCATCCTAGTGTCATTCTTAATTTTATTTCCTCTTCTTAACATACAGTCATATTCACCAATGGTCCTAGGTATAAATAACTATAAACACTCTCTACAATATGATTATCTACTTTGACTACTACGTTTTGCGTGCAAAATTCATTAAACATCTTATGTTATATAGTAATTTATTTATTTTCCAGAGAAATAATTCTAAAATTATAACTCGAACAAAAACGAATTCATACATGGTTGCCTTCTAATTGCTTTCGTTGACGTAAAATTTGTACAATATTTCGTTTTCATCGCTTACTGAAACTTTTGAAAATGTAATTCTTCAGCTGAAGCCGCCTTTGCCTAAGCTCCAGGATTTGCCGAAATGTATTCTTAAGCCCGTTAAGGCTTCAGCAGACTTTAGCCCCTCCATCCATCGAAATTACATATTTTTCTCGTGTCAAAGTTTCCTCATTATACCGTCATCGTTAATCGAATTTGTCCACTGCTTAACTGTTACGGCTCACATGTATGCAATCTTGTGCGATTGTCAACCTTTTTTTTATTTCTTTTTCGCCAACCACCATTACTTCCATATGCGTTTTCTATTGTTCATTGTTACGAGCACAATCATCGCTATATGATGACGACCGGTAATTTGTATGAAATTGTCGCATGAAAAATTGCTGTTTCTTCACTTCTAAACAATTCATCACTACGCTATTCTTCGAGGCCATCTCGTCACCTGTCTGTCCGAAAAAAAAAAAAAAATCGCACCGTGGACTATTACGCTCAATTCCACTTTCATTTTCGTAATGACCGTTCGCTCGCTTTTTTTTCGTCTTCTACTTAATCTTTTTTTTTTTCGAGCGTTTGAATAACCTGTCGCTGACTTTGCGAGCCGTGTTCCACAATAACTAGACAACTGTTACGTAGACTGCTTCTCGTTGACTTGTTCGCTTGACCCATTTGTTTGTACTAAGGTTGTTTCAAGGCTCTCTCTCACCTCATCTTCTCCTCTTCTATTATATGGCATGATTTGATATATGGGTCACGTGTGACTATATTGAGACGCGTGTAACTTGTCAAGTCTGTATACGTCATCAGTGTCACGGTTTTGTTCACTTCCTGTGTGTTTCCGTCAGACTGGTGTTGTTTACTCAAACGGTTTGAAAGCTTGTCTTCTGTACTCTTCGTTTAAATTCGTAAATAGTGTCAACGTCTCGTTACAATGTCGACAATTAAAAACAATACCTTGAGATTTGTCCTTTGAAAATTTGTTTGCCGATGCTTGAAAACCTTGAATTTTTACTTCCACTTGTTTTCATCGTCAACTTCTTCTAGTGTTCATATTGAAGACCTTTTGATTGTTCGGTAGCTCATTTGACACTTCCTGTAAAAATAAAGCGGGCTATAAATGATCACAAGTGTTTGACATACATAAATTTTGTAAAATACACATAACGGATGGCAGATGAACGCGAGAAATACTGAAATGGTATCCGAGGATGTGAAAGAAAGCAAGGTAGACCGAGTGGGCGATGGGCTGATGAATTGAGATGAATGTGTGGAGTCAACTGGATGCAGTTTGCATTCCGAGGCATTCATCCAGCAGTGGGTGGTGAACGGCTGAAAACGATGATGATGACATAAATGTTAACCACTCGATGACACTATCAAAGATCATCGACTAGTTTTACAATATTCCTTGTATACTATGTAATTAAAAAAGTTGGTGTTTTATGTAGGTTAAGAAATATTTTAAGTAGAAAAAGTAAGGTTTTAGTCTATAATGCAATTGTCTTGCCACACCTGGTTTATTGTGCCACTGTACTTAATATGTTCAATGGACAATATTTAGATAAAATGCAAAGGTTACAAAATAGAGCTATGAGAGGTATTTTGAATGTTGGTAGGCTAAAAAGTATTAGAAGTATGTTAGATGAATTGGGATGGGTGAGTATTAGAAATCGTTTAAAGTTAAGCACATTGTCTTTTGTTTATAAGTTAGATCATAAGTTATTGCCAAATTATTTTAAGAATTATATCATTAGAAATAGTGATATCCATAGTTATTGTATTAGAAATAAGAACCAATTAGTTGTAGGTATAGTAAGGAAAACAAAGACAGCTGGTGTATTAATGTATAATGCCCTCCCGGAGTGCGTCAAGTCTTCTAAGACAATAGATGCATTCTTGAAAAGTGTGAGGAGACACCTCTGTGAGAGATAGTAGTTATGTATAAGTATAGTGTATAATGTGTAATTTGATTTATTTAGTTGTTATAAATATGTAATAGATGTAAGTTAAATTAACTAATTAGCTATTATTATATAAAATAAATAAATAAATAAAATAAATCAACTCTTTCGACAATTCGATTATACGTACATATGTATGTATGTACATACATACTAACTTTCCCATGGCGCATCCATCATTGCGCAAACGTCGATATCTCTGCATTATTTAAACTTGTCCTAATTATTATAGCTCCGAATGCAAATATGTACATATTGTACTCGTGCCTTATCGTCAAACGGTTGTACAATTTCTCGTATACTTATGTACCTACCTGGTGGTAATCGATTAACCACAAAACCCGCAGCGTTGCGTATTTGCATAACGGTTTACCGGCGAAACAGTTAATAAACATCGAAGTAAAACGATATGGTGCACACACTCTGGCCATTTTGCAATCTATCAGTTTAATTCGAAAAATTGCAGTAAAGTTTCAGGGCCAATGGCACATCAATCTTCAGCATGTTGGACCTAGGCCTAGTTATGATAACCTGAGCCAAGGCTCACTTCGCATAGTACATACACAATTAACCCAAACGAAGGCCATTAACCCAAAGAAAACGAATATTATTGATACTCAATCGAGCAAGTTAGTTTTCGTTTTTTTAGTAAGTTAACACTCCAACCTCCGCTGTTTTTATGTTTGCGTTAGTTATTTTTTTGCTATCTGAATATTTACCGTCTTGTTTGTCCCGCCGTAAGTTAATATCCATAGCTTCGATATGTGTGTTTTTAGCGAATGTTTCTTTTGTTCTATCGTCCACTATCTGTCAGATAAAGCCTTCGATCGCTTTACAGCGTCATATTTCATATTCTTAATATGCGCTATGAATAATAATGTTGTCTACACACGTACATTTATATATATACATATGTACATAGATTGCGACCGGCGGGAATCTCTTATTTGGTAAAGCGAACGAATGTGTCAATAGTGTTTTTGCATACTGATTTTTTATTATTATTTTTTGGACTAACGTACGTATGTATGTACGTTTGTTGCCAAGTGGAAATGTAAACGTTTTGTTTTTGTATTTGAGATCAATAATCGTTTGTATAATGATAGTTATTGATTATATATTATTGTGTCAAAAATTTGACTATAACGTAGTGAAAATTCTAAATTGAATTTAAAAATAATTTTGACCGACAAGGGTCAATATCGAGTTTTACGAGTTTTTAAGCTAGCTATTGTCGAAACACATTATGTGTCAATAGCTCATAAATCAATCATTGCTCTAAATATGTTATAACTAGTCAATGCCTGTTGACAGTGTCATTGGGTGGTTATCATTTATGTATATATCTATGTATAGTCTATGTAGTACATACATAGATAGTTGAAAAATGCGAACGCTTTGCGCTACCCGTGCTGTGAGTGAGTGTATGTATGCGAACGTTCCGCGGCTACCCAGCTAGCCAGGCAGACCATTGCGCTACTATTTACAGTAATCGCCAATAGAAATATCTACCACGTTCATGCACAATATCCAAAAGCAGCAATACTTTCAACTTCTTTTTTTTTTTTGATATTTCCTGCTGTAAAACTTGCTTTACAGAAGATAGGAGTAAATTGGCAGTTCACGGTCGATGTGCTCTGCGGTTAAAGTTCTATGGTATTCAGAAATAAATTATTTATATAATTTTAAATGTCTTCATTTTTGATATCGGATATTATTCATTATTCCGGACAGATGCGTGCTAACGTAATTCGAGCAGGTGCAAACAAAAGTCTCGTGTCTCTTATTTTAAGCAGATAATTTTATACCTACGAATGCAGACTCACATTGCAGCTTTAAAAGGTTGACGACTTCTGATTGCAAACATGGCAAAACACCGATTGACCGAAATAGACCGCTTACATGTGTGTGTTTGTGTGGGATGACGTTAATAAATAAGATCAGTGAAAGCTATTTTTGCCGAGAAAAAAATCACTTTCTGATCTTACTTACTATTTATTTATATTTTTATTATTCGGTATGCAAATATGTAAATGGGTACGCGAGTGGTTTTTTTTTTTTGCTCTCGACGGATTATTCAATATTTTCATTACGGAACCGTTTCGCAACGCGTTCAACTGTCTATAGAGACTTTTTTTATACGGCACGTATTGTATATTGTGTACTAGTAGTAGTAGTAGTAGTAATAATTATGTTAAATGGATCGCGGCCAATCGATCCACTTTGGATGAAAAATTGAAAGTGCTCCGTATACTTTGTTGAATTGCAATTTATTCTTTTTAAGGTAGCGTACTTGAATATTGAGCGTTGCCTCTTCACTTGATGGCGAACATTTTATCGTATGTCATAGTGAAGTAACTAGGGAAAGATACTCTCCAGTGGTTTTCCATTACCTTCAGGAGTCCCATCTAATCCCTCTGAAGGGCAATAATACATAGGAGGATGTGAAAGAAAGCAAGGTAGACCGAGTGGAACATGGGCTTATGAATTGAGAAGAATGTGTGGAGTCAAGTGGATGCAGATAGCTCAAGACAGACAGAAATGGAAGAGGATTGGAGAGGCCTTCATTCAGCAGTGGATGATGGTGAACGGTTGAACATGATGATGATGATGATGAGGAGAATACATAGATATATGCCCCTTCATACTTTTCGGTCGACAAAAATCGTTGCAAAATCGTCAGGCTACTAGTGTAAGCCCGTTGAATATCAACGGAGCGGTTTCTCATCATCCTTACTGTGACTGTTTGTGTGGGTACGTGCAGTATGTATGCGAGCGATCCGCAGTTATCCAGCCAGACAGACCCTTTTGCTACTATATATAGTAATGCATACTTCAATCTTGACAAATAAGCTTAGAAAAACATAATATTAAATTTAATATTTTTTATAGTTTTTGCGTAGATGGCGCGTTATAATATAGCAACGTAACAATTTAGCAAAGTCGCGAACCTTTTGAGGATTCATTTTGTCAAATTGTAGCAGGCTCGTCATTAGATTGGTAGTTTGGATGAATGCGTAAGCGCACCCTCTTCCGAATTGGTGATCTCGGGTTCAAATCCCACTCACACGCGAGGGTTCGTGTCTTAATCATTTACCTCAGCGAGCGTTATCAGCAGACAGACGGAATAGGGCTATTATATATACATATGATATGATGATGGGAAGATGGGAAGTCCAACAGGAGACGGCCGATTCGGATGTAGCCAATGACGATATTTAAGTTTGAAAACCGCCGAGAAAACCTTTCGACACACGGGGATCAAGTTCAGGATCTTCGCTCAATAGTCACACGCTCTAATCGCTGACCCACTTACTTACTTGGTTTAAGTTTCTTTCTTTTATTTTTGCATTGAATTATACTGATTGATTTCTTCTGTATGTTTAGGATGAAGACTGTCGAAAATCTCTGGGTCGTGTTGCTGAAGACTTTCGAATGAACAGCTGCCGCACGAGCAAACAAGACACCAGGTGTTTGTCGCTCAAGGTATGTTTCAGGTCTTGGAAAACCTTTTTATTACTTTTATTCGTATTAAAAAAGTTCCTTGATCCTTTATTTGTCCGAGAAGTGAATACAATGGGTGTACAAAAACATATTGATGGCCCCTTAAAATTGTCCGAAAGTTATTTGTTACATATGAAATCTAGGTCAGATTTATGTACATACAAAAGTTTCGTTTTGGAATGAGAAGTATATTTTTAGTTATTTTTTTATTATTATTCATTTGGTTTTAGTCGATAGTTCTCGATCGCTAGCAGGTGTGTTTGCGTCCAGACGCCAAACTCTTTTTATTTGACGTAGAGCAAATGTTGCGACACCTTTTACAATAGTACACTTGTTGATGAACAGTTTTATAAAAAAAAACTGTTAAAAAAATATAGAACAAAATGCGTCTCAGATACGTGATCTAAACTAATTTGAGGCAATACCTTATGTAGGAGCTTCTTATAACGTAGAGCATGACGTCATTGTAATAATAGTATGAAGTTGCAATGGTTGTATGCAAGACGTCGTGTGTTTTGTCGTACGTCGGAGAAAATTTCTCAAAAGGCATGGCTATTGGCTTGAATCTAGCCACCCGTACTAAAGGCGGTGCTTAGAAAAGGACCGAGCAAAATCGTCTACGGCGTAATTTTGCTCTGTCCCTTTTCTAGCCAATAACTTATGCCTCTATGATGGTTAACTCTTTCGTAAGGTCTTATGCCATAGAAAGTGTTTCCGTAAAGTGCTACTTATGTATATAGAATCTAAAAGAACAGAACGGTAGCGAGTAGATTGATGTACATATGTCATCAACATCATTTTAAGTCGTTCACCTTCCACTGCTGGATGAAGGCCTCTCCAATTTTCATGCATTCCTGTCTGTCTTGAGCAATCTGCATCCACTTGATTTATACAAGGAATATTGTAAAACTAGTCGATGATCTTTGAAAGTGTCATCGAGTTGTTAACATTTATGTCATCATCATCGTTTTCAGCCGTTCACCATCCACTGCTGGATGAATACCTCGGAATGCAAACTTCATCCAGTTGACTCCACAAATTCTTCTCATTTCATCAGCCCATCGTCCATTCGGCCTACCTCGCTTTCTTTCACATCCTCTCGGATACCATTCCAGTATTTCTCGCGTCCATCTGTCATCCATTCTTCTCGCCGTGTGTCCACTTCGACTTTTTAACACGTTCCGCTATATGTATCTGCACTTCTTACCCATGAATTCCTTTTACGATCTCTTCTTGTTACACCAATCATGCTCGTCTGTGTGCACTGGATTTTACGTAACATTCTCGAATTCAGCATCCACGTTTCACGTCCATACGTCATAACTGGCAGTACGCATTGGTCGAATGCCTTCATTTTTAAGCATAGCGGAATGTTGGATTGAAAAACTATGTTCATTCTCCCAATAGCACTCCATCCTAGTTTCATTCCTTCTGTACTCAATAAGACTAGGCCTAATAATAGAGTGCGTGACGTCACACGAAGGCCGACAAGGTAGTGTTTATGTAACTTTAAGGGCATCATAAGCCGGAGCGGATAAATGCAATTGTAACACATTGTGTTACAACCCCCACCACATACCACCGAGCGTATTTATCCGCTCGCGGATAATAATCCACTCTGGTTTGTGAGACCCTTTACTATCGTCATGTCATTTCACTGCGAGGCTTCACATAGAATCTGTACGATATCCTCTACAATTGACGCTGATATACTTTTTATATTGAAAATTAGTCCCAATAATAAACAATGCAACACAAAACTTGCATTGTGTACTAGAATTCTATGCACTTGTTGTTGAGCTATTGTGCAATAATTAATCAAAATTTAACGGTTCTACCAATCGCAATACTTTCCAATCAAGCGCATCAAATCGATTTGCACACACAATCAAAATTCAAAATATTAAAATTCAAACCCATTCCTTTTAAACTTTCGCTTCCCGCCAGTACTTTCGCTCACCTTTGAATCCGAATACAGACTACACACAGGTAACCGCCTCTAGATTATATGTACCTACACTTTTCGTATGTATTAAATCAAAAAGCACGGATTCGAGCGCGCACATGTCGTTAATTTATGTGAATCGAAAAGCGTAAACAAATCGATGGATACTTATCGGTTCCCTTAAATGGAGAGAAATCCAACCAATTTTAATCGCTCCGACGGCCATTTAATGATACACATTATAGATATTTGGCGCCATGGTTGCGACTGCCACAAGCCATAACTTCTCCAGTAATTGTATTAGTCCAATCTCACAGATTGAGCGCGTGTGTGGTTCACACACAGATTCAATCCTATCCGGTGCTACTCGCACGTACACGTAACATCATCTATCACGGTGACATCACACACAGCTGGAGTGTGGATTAATCCACTGTACATATTCTGAGCACATTTACAGTGAGTCGACGAATCACGGCGATCGGTAGCCCTCAACCTTTCGCACTTGAACTTTTGGGTTTTGTTCCCTTCGAATCTCACTCGGATCTTGTTTGAGGTTTTTTCTTCTTCACAACGTTGCATTTGAGCGTTTTGCACGTATTTAATCTTGCATCGTCGCGTTCGCTCTTATATCTCGTACGTTTTGGTACGTTTTGTCGTGTCGAAAGTGTGGCGCGTAATGTGTGCGATTTGAATGCGGCTCGCGAACCACACTTTAAACGTCTCTGAGGCGATTGTTCGCGATGAAAATGTTATGTCGCACGTTTATTGTCCTGATGTCCTCAATGCGACATTTGGAAAGTTGAACGCAACGGGAGTTTTCACGTCACGTGCGTACTTGCAGTGAACTTTTCTCGTTTGACGGTGTCGCTCCTATGCACAACTTTTTAGAATTTTATTTACATAGATAAGCATCGTGGAAAGGATTCCAATTTTTCAAGCCGGTTTATGTTTGTTCCTGGCAAAGGAAACTACACATGCAAGTTATTCGATGATAAGGTTTAGTTTATAGTAGGTAACATGTGTTCATGACAATATAATATCCAATCGTACCTACATACATACTATATAAAAACAAAGTAAGCCTACAATTTCACTACACAGAAAGACTCTTACATACTTAAAGAACAGTTTAATATTTTCTCGTAAGATCTATCTAATGATTTTTCCATTTTAATTTTAATACTACATAGAAATCATCAGTATCTTCCCAGGAACGTTCCTCAGTTAATGTCATTAAACGGTTGAAGAAATGGAGACAAAAACTTGCTCAATAGGTTTATACATACTTCATACGCTTTTACATAGTTAGCATTGGAATCAAACGAATCAATGTGCTTTCTATCGTAAACTTTACCACTTATATTAAATCGAAACTGTGACAGTAAAATATATCATTTTATCTTTGTCTTTCATTTTACTTTGTATTGTGGTATTTATTTGTTATTTTTTTTATCTCATGAATTTATATTCTAAGTCAGTGGTGGCCAACCTTTAGTCAATTTCGAGCAAATTTTTGAAAAAATCAGCAACAATAAGTAAAAGAAAAGACAATAATATTACACTACTTCTAATCTGCTACAAATTAAATACAATACAGGACAAACAAAACTTATTAATAAATAATCAATGTGAAGACTGAAATTGAATGTTTTCGGCCAGTTTATTGTACTCCGGTACATAAGGTGTTACAGCAAGAGTCATATAATCATTCAGCTGTTCATTTGCTAATCTGAATCTGAACTTTTTTTTGTCGAAAAGCCACTTTCACAAAGGTAAGTTGATCCAAAGCAGGAGTTTAACAATTAAAAAGTTTCTTTTACAAGTGGATATTTTCTCTCATCCACAAGTGTCCAAAAATCAATTTGTGATACTCTTGTTTTTAATTGTATGTAGGTCAGATTGAAAATCAATTATTTCCATTTCTAAAATACTGACATTTTTATTCAA
The DNA here is from genome assembly GCA_022651745.1 of Parapsyche elsis. Lineage (NCBI taxonomy): Eukaryota > Metazoa > Arthropoda > Insecta > Trichoptera > Hydropsychidae > Parapsyche > Parapsyche elsis. Next base: position 1,197,455 of record JAGVSN010000017.1, read on the forward strand.
TATATGTACATACTTGCAATCTTTTGCGATATTTTAGAAATATTAATATCAACAAATTGATTTAAAATGAATGAAACGATTGGATGAATTTTACGAAAATCAGAAAATCTAATTTCGAAATTATTTTTAATTATTCAATTTCCTTATATTTATGAATACAGTTCTTTAAATTTGGAAAATGGCTGATGTTACATTCTTTATTTTGGGATATCCACAAATTTAATTTAGACTGAAATGCATTTACACTTGCTATTAATTCAAAAAGAGTTCTTTTTTTTCCCCGAAGTTCAAGATTGAGTTTATTCATTTTGGTTGTTATATCTGTGAGAAAGGATAAATCCGACAACCATCATTAAGTTCTTCATAATTTTCGTTTCTGGATTCTACAAACACTTTTCCCTTACTAAGCCATCTAACTTCAGAATGTAACATCAAGTTCATCGGTCAATATTTTGAATAATACGCGAGCCGCGAGCCACATTAAAACGGTACGCGAGCTACGGGTTGGGCACCGCTGTTTTAAGTGATCTAAATTTGTTGATTTCACTGAAACATTCGATTAAATAAAAATTGTGAGCGGTATTCATAGTCTAAATTTATTGTAGCACTACGTGACCCACAGATAGTGTCCGATAAGAGGCACTTAACATTGAATTTTTTTTTCTCGCAACTGACCGATTACAATAGCGATCGATTCCACTGATCGACACTCTTAAACTGTATCGTCTTTTCAATAACTTGAGACACTTTCTAATAAACTGGCGACAACGTACTTTCGCGAAGAAAACTTTGACAAGATAAAACCTACATACATATATATACATATATAAATAGATGGATAGAAAGTGTGCGCTAACATTTAGTATTTCGAAGCAGAACAGAGAAGTTTCAGATACGTTTAAAATTTATAGTTATTGATTATTATCAGTATCTATAACGTTAGGCCGATTTGAGAAAGCAGATAGATTATCCGCCAAACGACTGATAAATTTTAAACGGACGAAAACGTTTTGATAATAATAAATAAGACAGACGATAGCTCGGCGGTTAGAGCGAAGGTACGGGTCTGTACGTCGAAAAGTTTTCGACCTTAAATATCATCATTGGCAAGATCTGGATATTAATTACTAAATCCAAACAAGACGTCTCCTGTTAATTTGCCAATTTATCTAACTTAGCACAAAATTGGCAGCACCCAAAAAATTCCTACATACATACATGCCAAATCATTGCCTTCTATCCATAGATGTAGAATATTCTAGATATGCCCTCACGCTTAAAAAATGTTCCGACTCTAACTAAGGCTGATATTACACTTAGAAACCACACCAACAACCAGATTTTTTTTGAACCTCGACAACCAGATAGATATACATACAGGTTTAGATGGTACGTATTAGATTGTGCGATTCTCTGTTGCATAAAAATTTCTTGGAAGTCAATGGTTCGATGAAAAAAACCTTCACCAAAAACCCTTTTCTGACCTTTTTTTTGCATCGTCATACTCAATTGTCAACGCAACGCAACGTCAACGCAATTGTTTCGAAAACAATGAAATTCAGAAAGAAATATGAGAGGTTGAATTTTATATATTTTCTACGTCTACATACTACTACATAGAGTACCTAGTTTTCGTATAGCTTCCTAGACCTATTTTTTTTTGTATGAAGATTATGAGATGAGCAGGTAGCTGGTGAAGTAAAAGTGGTGCAATGTAATAAGATGCTCGCCACCGTCAAAAAAAATCTGGTTGTTGGTGAAGTGGCCAAGTGTAATATCGCTCTAAGACACTCGGGTATAGTCAAAGTGTTGAAACAAAAAGGTCACTTCTTTGTTATTCGAGTCTCGGATTCTGTCCATTTATCCCTAGTCTTGCGACGATTTTTTTCGACCGAAAAGCATGAAGGGGCATATCTATGCTTCTATCCTTTCCTCGCCTCTTGCAGGCCATAACGGTTTCACCACTGAATAGTATCTTTCCCTAGTTATGCTGCGTACACACCGACGAACCGAACAGCGAACGTTATTGTGTGGACGTTCATAAATCATCGGACGTCCACACAATAACAATTCGTCGTTCGCTGTTCGGTTCGGTCGGTGTGTACCCACCATTACGGGCGGTAAAATGTTCGTCAAAAAAAAGTGAAGAGGCCAACTTGAGCGGGAGAATGCTTTTAAATAATGCTTACGATAAAAAAGCACACGAGTTGATGATATCAACATATTAGTGCTGTTATCAAGTGTATCGTTGTGGCGTGTCGGTTAGTTGGCACGGTCAAATGCTCCCCCGGCGTAAACTGTAAACTGTAAAAGTTAGTTCAACCAAAGTGAACCGAACACACTCACGGTGGATGACCACGCGTTGCCCGATTACACAAATATCCTCCAGGTCAACGAGTTTTCAATTAACCCTAAACCGGGGCCTTTGAACGTCGAGTGACGATACTGTTTTTCAGGACTTGAGATTTTTGACCTTCGCCCACAAATCAATTAGTGTTTGATGAATTCGCCAATTGAACGTGAATCACTTGCGATCCTTCCGAATCCCGATCGTGTCTGTAATCGTTCGTACTTCGTGTTTATCCTTCAGTGGTTCACAGTATATGTATGTAGGTATATGGCGCTGTATTTTCATATCGCGCTCGGGTATTTCGATCGTATCGCACTTTAATTGTGAATGAGCATGTGATTCGTATTATTTACGAACGAATTAAACCAAAATTTAGGTATTTTCGAGTGGTGGAGTATGTACATATGTAGGTACTTGCGGTCGCGTGGCTTTTGTACGCGAATGTATAAAAAAATAAATTAAATTTCGTTATAAATTGTTGAGCGATCGTCCGGTAATAGACTTGTTTTTGTTTTGGTTTTATTTTTGGTGTTGTTTTTCCGGGGTTGGGGTGCACTTTTTCCAAAGAAATTTTAGCAGTTCAATTCTTCCTGTGACAATATTGTTCTGCGATCAATTTTTCGGACACTTTTAAAAACTGAAATGATTGTTGGTTTTCGTTTTTTAAATGGAATAATTGAACTATTTATCGTTTTAAAATCACATTATGTATTATGTAGCAAAACGTAGTCACAGTAGATAATCATATTGTAGAGATAGTTGATAATTATTTATACCTAGGACAATTGGTGAATATGACTAGATGTAAAGAAGGAGAAATAAAATGAAGAATGAAACTAGGATGGAGTGCTTTTGGAAGAATGAACGTAGTTTTTAAATCCAACATTCTGCTATGCTTAAAAAAGGTATACTGCCAGTTATGATGTATGGATGTGAAACGTGGATGCTAAATTCAAGAATGTTACGTAGGATCCAGTGCACACAGAGAAGTATGGAAAGCTCGATATAACAAGAAGAGATCGTAAGAGGAATACGTTGGTAAGAAGCATGACCAAAGTGGTAGATATATATATAAGAACGTGTGAAAAAGTTGAAGTGGACACATAGCGAGAAGAATGAATGGCAGATGTACGTGAGAAATACTGGAATGGTATCCGAGAGGATGTGAAAGAAAGCAAGGTACGCCGAGTGGACGATGGGCTGATGAAATCAGAAGAATGTGTGGAGTCAACTGAATGCAGATTGCTCAAGCCAGACAGGAATGGACGAGGATTTGAGAGGCTTTCATCCAGCAATGGATGGTGAACGACTGAAAATGATGATGATGCATTTTACATATCTTGATAGTTTGATTAAATCCGAGTAAAACGCTCGAAAGCTATACTTTTGTGTGTTTTTATTTGTTGGTGTTCATTTTCTATCCAATTAGAGATGGGATAGATAGCTCCCATAGTGTTCATCGCCAGTAACCACAAAATTCCTAGAGGTGGATCTACATATGTACATGCTGTAATCTACTGCGTTAAGGCTGCCACACACGTGCATGCTTGACTCGAGGTAATAAAATTTTGTGCGCAAACAGGTTTGCGCAGGCTAGCATGCACGTGTAGGGCGGCCTTTAGAAAAGGGCACAGCTTAATTGTTTAGCTCTGTCACAAGCACTTGTGTATAAAATGATTCATAAAGGTTAAAATAGTCCAAGCACTGATGGTTCTAAAACCTGCAAAAGAGTTCAGAAGCGTAGCATTTAGCAAACAGGATTTTTAGTGGGTCGCGAAAAATTCAAAATTCACATTCCAAAGAATGTGATTTTTTTTTAATTATTTAAAAAGTAAAATATGAAAAATGGGAAAGTAAAAATAATATGCAACAAAATTAAAAAAAACCAAAACGACACAATAGAGAATAGGATGCGTCCGAGCAAATTGCGTTGGCATTTTGTGACGAAGCATCCGTATTTTAAAAACAATCCACTATAATTTTTTGAAAGACAACTGGAACATCGCTGGAGCTTCGAAATCGAAGCTTTCGCATTACACCAGCATTAATGAAAAATCTCTCCACGCCTCTAACCTGATTAGTTAGCAAATCGCGCAAGCTAGTATGCTGCACACAATTATTGGCAAGCCTTTAGTGCTACCACCAATAAAAGACACGATCGGAAATATGTTTGATGATAAGAGCAAGAAAGAAGTATAGAAGTCGAAACGATTTCAATACGATTGCACGCAGAATCGATGAAATGACCCAGTGGGCAGAAAATGAGCTGATCCAAAGAGTTAGTAACATTACGGATGTACAGATGCTTGTTTTCGTTGATTATAATTTATTTAAAAATAAATTAAACTCTAGATATTTTTAAGTATAAAAACAGTATTAAAAATAATTTTAATACACCTCCCATCATGTCCATTAAAACTAGGTGGGTCGCGAAAGTTTGTCCTTCTAAAACGTGGGTCGCAGTACTAAAAAGTTTGGGAAGCCCTGTCTTAGAGTGTTGTGGTTACTGATGATGAACACTGTCCTATATTTTCTGGGTACAGTTCAACTATTATTGCTTATATGTAGTATGTACTCGTTTATTGTAGTCTATCGATCCTCTACTGAAATTATGCCTTTGTACGTCACGTTTGATCGTCCCGCTTCCTTTGTTTATCATTTCATAAACATTCCTTTTGTTACATGACATTGTCAAAAGACACAACGTAATACAACAAAAGTAATCTATTTCAGTCGATAGATGGATAGATAGATAGACGTATCGATTCGTAACGAACCGTGTGTGAGGAATAAATACTCTTCCGAACCGTTGGTTACCCATCCACCGGAAACGCTCGTCATACACAATTTTTCCGAAGTGGACGGTTACACCGCTAGAACAAAAACATTTCCACGAAAAAAAAAACCAGTGACACAACCACGAATTCGGACCTTATATTATTACATACATACATATACGCATAACTTAGTAATTCTAGTGTTTAAAGGTGCGATACTTTGAATTCCGCAGTCAGTTTTCGCTCGGTTGCGGGTCACGCCAAGTCTCCGTCAATCTGCCTACTAGAGCTCGTCACGTGTAAGTATGCATTTCCAATTGAGTATAATATCGTGTATAAAGATGGATCGTTCCGTGCCTAGGAAGAAAGCGTGTTAAGTACGCTGCTCTCGTATGCTCAATTAATCCTCTCGTTACCTCCACGTGTGCTCACTTGTACCAAATTTCGTGCTAAAGAGGGGGATCATCGTGTAACGACCTCTTCCCCTTTCTCTCTCTCTCTCTCTCAAGATCTTTTATGTGCGAAATCCCAAAGGTTGGTAAGACAAACAAAAACAAAACTGCTCAAAGGGAGTATCGCAAGTTTGAACTCTCCAGGCGTTGGCAATACATATGTATGTACATATATTCAGAGGCGTACGATATAGGGCAAATCCACGTAACGAAAGCAACAATTGAAGAAAATTTGTGGATAGCTTTTATTATAATTATAACCATTTACATATAATGGATTAACACAATTAAACAACGGAAGTGTGAAAGTAGGCTTAAAAATTAATTTTAATGTTTAATGAATTTTGCACGCAAAACGTAGTCACCGTAGAGTGTAAATAATCGTAGTTATTTATACCCGGGACAATTGGTGAATTTGACTGGATGTAAAAAAGAAGAAATGAAACAAGGATGGAGTGCTTTTGGAAGAATGAACATTGTTTTTTAATCCAACATTCCGCTATGCTTAGGCATACGACCAATGCGTACTGCCAGCTATGACGTATGGATGTGAAACGTGGATGTTAGATTCAAGAATGTTACGTAAGATCCGGTGCATACAGAGAAGCATGGAAGGATGTATGCTCGGTATAACGAGAAGAGGTCGTAAGGGGAATACATGGGTAAGAAGCATGACAAAGGTGGTAGATATAGCGGAACGTGTGAAAAAGTTGAAGTGGACACATAGCGAGAAGAATGGATGGCAGATGGACGCGAGAAATACTGGAATGGTATCCGAGATGATGTGAAAGAAAGCAAGGTAGAACGAGTGCACGATGGGCTGATGAATTAAGAAGAATGTGTGGAGTCAACTGGATGCTGATTGCTCAAAGCAGACCGGAATGGAAGATGATTGAAGAGGCCTTCATCCAGCAGTGGATGGTGAACGGCTGAAAATGATGACATGTAATAGCTCTACTATATTAATTGTAGAAAGACTGTCACGAAAGGTCATTACGAAAACAAGGAATTTAAGAAAACAAACGTAGCCAACGTAACTAAAAGAAATCGTGCATATCTTTCAAATTACAAACAGATACATATGTACATACGGAATTCACTTTAACACAATTTTTCAAAAACACCGACAGTGCTACCATAATCTACGACAGTACTGTAACAACACAACAATGTCAATGTCTGTTTTACGTCAAATCGTCTCCTTTGCGTGGATCTTCCCCACGGTAGTCCCTCGGGCGAGTCGACTGGTCCATACTTTGTGTTTTGTCTTGTGACGATCTCGAAATTCCACATTGTTGAGGCGAGTCGTCCAAGTCAGAATATGCTTTGATGTCGTGTCTGTATTATTTATCATCGGCCAGTGTGTTTGCTTGCTTTCGGAACTTACGAAGTGTAATATGTGGAGGAAAGTTGTCTCTCTCGCGCGAGATCTATGTATCTCCCGGTTTTCTCACTAATGCAATGCTAGCCTAGCTATTCTAGAGATTATTTTCTATTTATTTTGTTTCCGTAACTGCCACTCGTAGGTGTCGATCCGATGGATTTCTATACAGTTGTATCTGATTTTCCTATGCCACCTACATATAATACACAGTGTATGCAGAAGGATTTTGGAATTAAATATATACTACATATGTATAAGTTATTTTAAATTAACGTCTTGTATGTATGTATATGTTCATATAAAATTGAAAACCATTGGAAATATTATATATGATGAAGGATATTGCTTTAAAGCTCGGCCGATGGAGAAAAGATAATGTTGAAGAATTGAAATAAAATTGATTGATTCAAATTTTAATTAAAATGACTTCATAGTAGTTTTAGTTGCTAATCTTACTTAGGCTTTTTGTTGACTAGTTGAGCTTGACTTTTTTTTTGTTGACGTTATTTGAGCTTAGATGCTTTAACCAGCTGATCCAAGTAGGTAGGTATGCCTCGTTAATTGATATTAATATTAGGGATTCTCATCGCGATCAATTCTTCTTGCGACAATTTATTTATTTATTTATTAATTTATTAAACACCTATTAGGGCTTTTACATATAAAATACATAATATATTAAATTGGAAAAAAACTAATGAATAAATTATGTTGAGTTAATAAAATAAATAATGTCATTGTCTTATGGACGAAACATTAATATTAAAAAAATCAATAAATTCGAAGTATTTATTGTCATATCTAATCATTCTGGGGATGGGAGAATGAAGGTAATAATTATTAATAATTATTATACGCACCGGTACCTTTAAACGAAAAGTCGAATGAACAAGAATAGGACTATCTACATATGTATGTATAAGAGAGTTTAATATACATACATATGTATTATATAAAAATAATTACATCGAATATGATTCTTCTATTACTTAATTTTATCATTTTTATTTTTGACAGACGACGATCATAACATAAATATTCAATAGGTGTTTATTGAAAATAAAGTAAATATTTCTCAAACATTTATGTATGTGTATTGTATTTTTTCAATAGACTAATGAATGGCAAAATAAGTTGACCAAACTATAGATTTATACTCTAGTTTGCTTCTAACTAGCGAACAGAATAATAATTTAAAAGTATTAAGATTGTGACAACGTTCGACAGTTTTGATAATGAAACCAAGTTCCTATCCTCAGTTATATGTATGTATAATTAATATGCTCAACAAATGTAAGACATGTAAATTTGTTCCCTCTATTGACAATTGTTCTGCGATCAATTTTCCGAACACTAGTTCTAAACTGGAACGATTGTTTGTTGCTGTCAATTAAATCCCAAAACGGGAAATAAAAAGAACTTTCATAGACAGTATTCCGACTAAATTTTAGCACTATATAAAAACCAAACACACAATCGGGTTCGTTTTTCTTTCCTACAATGAGCAGAATTGCCCTGTAGTGCAAAATTCAAGGCTATTGTTACCTTGATAAATGTATCGATACCGCGCTAATAGATTCACTTTGAACTTGTTCATAGTTGATCTTCATTTAACACCATCACCTACATACGTCACTACCAGTTCTGGCGAATTCAATAAAACGCCACGACCAGTTATTATAAACTATACCGAAAAACGCATAATTTTATCGAATGCGACGAACAGGTTTCAGCTCACACTCTCGTACACCTCTATACGCCTTGACCTTTCTTCACACAATTATACGTACATACCTGCACTATTGAGAATACATACAGAGTTTGCGCATGTTTGGCCAAGGTGTGGGTATGTCGCTCGTACATTTTCGCGTTAACGCCAACGTACTTTATAAGCATTCGCGCGACATCCGCTAAAGTTGAGCGAACCGCGAAAAAAGCAATATGGCGGACCCTTCCCCACACCCGGGACCCCTCCAGTGTTGCCTTTAGTGCGTAATCATGTGGACCAATTCAGTGAACTTTTTCGAAATTCTCCACCGAGAGAACCCGCGATATGGGATCCAAAACGCAATCGTTCGCTGCCGCTTGCTAGTTGACACTGGAGTGGCGCCACTAGCGATACGATAGCAGCGCTCTGGACGGGCGAGCAAGCGGCAGCTGACCACAGCGCTAAGGCCAACATTCCACGAACATTCGCGCGATGGTGAAGTGGCGGCATAACACATTATCGACAGTTCACCGGATTGTTGGGACTCGGTTTTGCGTCACTGCAACAATCACTTGGCTGGTCAGACTTTGCCACGTCGCTGGACATCGTCTTGGCCATTTTTTTTTTTCAACGTTCTAATTATTTATTATTTACATCTCGCTGCAGCTAGGTCGATTAGAGGGGGCGTTGCGCAAATGCGACCCAGCTTCCCTTCGTCGGTTGTTACGCAAACTTTGCAAAGGCGTAAAAATTAATAATGAGAAACACCCACCGTTACATCCACCGCCTACGTCTAATATATTATATACATATTATATGTATGTATGTATGTCTATCCGTTTGCCAAACTAACTTCCGCAAAATTGGCCCCACGCGCTGACAACTGACGAAGGAAAGCTTTGTGAAGAATCCGCGGTTTACGCTAATTCGATTCTGAACGCGAAACTTTCCCCGTTCGTTTCTATACTGGATATATCTATCCCGGAACTAGGAAGGAAAAGGACCATTGTTGTCGAAAGGTGACTTCCCGTCGAAGTTCAATATAAAACTTCGTGTAGGATAAGTTGCCGGAAATCGGAATCGTTTCGGAAGATTATCGGATGTCACTTGTATGTATAGGTAGGTACATAATACACTTGTGCGTGATCTGATTTAATCAGTTGCTGCCGTAAACAACAACTGGTTTGTCGTGTTGGAATTATATTGATGTTGCTAAAGCAACAACTTAATAACATAACGTACGACATCGAAGACTTGTGGGTTTTGTCGGATTGTGAAAAAAAACGACCTATGAATCTAATAAAATGTTCATTTACATACAAATTTATAGTGTGATTTTGAAATATTCCTTCCACCTTGTGTTTTTTTTTCTAGTTGAATTTTATACGAAAGATTTTGAGCTCAATGTGTGTTTAAAAGGGACAAAAGTTCATTCATTCAAGAGAGGTGCATTCGGTGCCACTCGAATTGTCCACTTTTAACACATGCGGTTAGAAGAAACAGAATCTTTAATTGCTTACATGTTAAAAAAAAAAAAAACAGTGTAGTGGATATTTTCAAGTCGTCTACTCAAGTGAGCAAATGGAAATTTGAAGGAAAATGATCTGCATTTGAGATGTACATACATATGTACGACATATAAAAGTTAAGGCGCTCACACACTTTAGCGAAATCGCTGCGTCAAACTTTCGCCCCTATCGTCGCACCGATATAATTCGCATTGGTGCGAATCACCGACGATTGAGGGCGTCAAATTATTCGCTCGGGTTAGTGAGCCTTAAAACTCAACTGCTGCGATTTACCATTTCTGGTGGGAATTTTTTTTTTTTTTTTTTAAAGTCATAAATTTCTAATTAGCTACTGCTCATATCTCATTTTCCGTAACATAAATATATGCTACCAGCTAAGTGGAGAATGTCTGTCCGTAGATCTCTCTCTCCACTTCTACATACATATGTATGTAGTTACATACATAGATCTTTGTATTTTTAGTACAAAATTTCTTATTTATTTTTTCGACGTGATATTTTATATCTACTTGTAGTTTGTACTCTAGCTGCCATAGCCTAGTAACATATCATTTCCAAACGAATCGCAACTCGACATACGATAACTTATACTCTTACCGGGTACGACGTGTTCAACGTTTCGGAAACACTCAAAATGTACAAAAATGTGCACGTTTTGACCAAAAATGTTTCGCCCCGACAAGAACAGAACGTGCGTTCGTGACGCAAAGTCGAGGACGCGCCAACTTAACTGGCATTGCGAAAAACTTGTGCGTGTCGTGCAAACTGTATTTATAATTATTATATGTAAGTACACATTGCTTGCGCGAGGTCTGCGAGTGATACTAATTTGCAACGTTCTAATGCGATAATGACTCTCGAGGTCGTCCTAGTCGACCAAGTGTCTCCACGTTTGGTTAACAGATCAACTACGTATGGTTTGTCTCGAATCGAACCAATAAAAAATCATAATTTCATTAGCGGTACACTTGGCAGTGCGGCACTAACATGTATGTAACATGTGCGTCGGATTGCAAAATTTTCAATCATTATCGTTGGAGAATGTGTGCAAAGTTAAGGACCCCGTTGCATGACGTCACGTGCCCTAGCCTCAGTCCTAGTTTTTTTTCTTCTGTAGGCGTTGTGTCACCATCCACTGCTGGATGAAGACCTCTCCATTGCTGTCTGTCTTGAACAATCTGCATCCAGTTGACTCCTCACATTCTTCTCAATTCATCAACCCATCGTCCATTCGGTCTACCTTGCTTTTTTTCACATCCTCTCGGATACCATTTCAATATTTCTCGCGTCTGCATCTGCCATCCATTCTTCTCGCTATGTGATTTTTCACACGTTCCGCTAGATCTGCACTTCTTACCCACGTATTCCTCTTACGATTTCTTCTTGTCATGCTGGCGCCAGACATAAGTTCAAAGAAGTGATCACTTCTTTGAAGACTTTGCTCACACATTTGTTCACATATTGTTGTATCTGCCAGATACATATGTGTTCTCGCGCAACTGGGCTTCGCGCAGTGTGGCAGGCACACAAACATTTGGACTTTTATCCCTTTGATGTGCGCTAAAAAACCGACACGGAATGGCAAAGCGCACTTAAGTGATCAAATATGTGACAATAGTATCAAATGCCCGTGCCACACATGTGAACACTTATTATCACATCTTTGAACACATGTCTGGCGCGGGCATTATACCAAGCACGCTCCTCTGTGTGCACTGTATCTTACGTAACATTCTCGAATTTAGCATCCACGCTTCACATCTATGTACATATGTATATGTACGTCATAACTAACAGCAGGCATTGGTCGTATGCCTTATTTTTTAAGCATAGCGGAATGTTTAGTCTGTTTATTCGACAAGAGAGTAGGTACATATATAATAGTTCGAGTATCCGTTTTATTCGGAAATAGGACAAAAATTCGAGTGGCACCAATAGCGTGCAGCGTTTGTTTCTCTGTTTATGAAAGAGGCTCTTCTTAAACGGCATACTATACATATCATGTGCGTAGAAGTACATTGTATGTACATACATAGTTTTGTATGGCATGTATGTAAATTAAGATTTGAGATTTACATACATATTAGCTCTTTTTCGGTATGAAAATGTTTCCACTTGAATAAGCACAGTGCGAATTATGAAAATGTTATTCCAACGTGTAATTAGATACGTTAAATATGTTCATTTGAATAATATATTATAATAAATTTTGCGATGACGCACTACGGGCACCCAAATGGTTAAATCCGCCAAATCGATGGCTTTTAAATGTGTCATTTCTCTGTTTTGTAGATTGTCTTCAAACACCATCGACTTTGTCACTACACTTTTGTATATACATATATGTACACATTTGAAAAACTATCATGTTCATTTTATAATGAATTAAAATTTTATCGATCGTCTTTACTTCCTACTGCGATATGTAACAGTGAAAGTCTGCTTACTAGTAAATGGAACGAAACCCATAACGACGAGTAAACAACTCATGAAACTTCGCGAGCTGTCACACACACACACACACAGTTATATACGAGCGCAGCGAGAAGTTGCCATATTCACACACATATGTACATATATAAATGAACGATCAGGTGTTAGTGGCAAGATTTAGATTCAAACTAACGAATTCGTTGTTGGTCAATAACACCGATCAATTTCGACCGTTCGGTAACACAATCTGGCAAAGAACTGGCTAACCTTTGCTATCGAATCAATTTTGATTCGATTTTATCAAACGATGTTAATATGTACAATCTTAATATGATATAGCCCACAATAATCGCAATCGATCGTATCATTTGACTGTGAACAACTTGAATACGATCGACGATAACATCGTATGTATGTATGTATGTATGTAATTTACAGTATATTCGTTTTAAGATTTAAATTGATGGCTGCCCACCTCGCGATTTCCACCTGTAACCAAATTCCAAATTGGCCATATGTCAAATCGACGACGATTGCGCAAAAAGTAAACACGTGCATACATATGTACATATGTATATATTGAAAGCAGATCGCCTAAGGGCGTAAATTCGATAACCAGTGCACGGGGGCGTACAGTAATACGTAACTCGATACAATTTCGTACCAATCAGGGCTAAATAAACGCCCACTGCGATATTGCAAATATAATTTGACATTGTGTCTCTCTAGACCCCTCCCCTCACTCTCATAATTCATAAATTGTAACGTTATTTGTATTTTTATCGCGAAGTTCGATGTTCGATCGCTCTCGCGCAGATGTGATCGTGCGCGCTTATCGTTCAATGGTCTCGGTATTGATAGTAAATATCGTAAAACTGTTATTGTGTGCGGAATTTATTGTAAAGAAACGTGCACCCAAGATAAAAATGTGACATTGTGCAAAATGTGTCGAATCAATATGTACATATTTATCTTACAGATGTAGACAATCGTTTCAACGTTTTAAGTTACATACTTGGATTATGTTATTTCAATACAATATTCAGCAGAATGCCGATAAAGGCAGTATTTTAATCTAGTGGAGATGAATTGGTTAATACAAGTCACTCCACTAAACTACTGGCTGCGTGTGGATCGACTTTTAGATATTATGATTTTTCTTATTAGTATACTAGTGTATGTATATATGTACATGTTATGCCCCTTGAAAAATCAACGGTTGAATAAATTTTACTTTGATTATAATATTGACAACGTTTTTGTCAAGCAATTTACTACCTTCCTATCTAGTACATAAGGAAGAAAGTTGCTTAAACGGATTTTTGATTAATTTTAATAATTTTGATTAAACGGGACTTGAACAATCGGCATCCACTTGACTCCACACATTCTTCTCCATTCATCAGCCCATCTTCCACTCGTCTACCTCGCTTTCTTTCACATCCTCTCGAATACCATTCCAGTATTTCTCGCGTCCTTCTGCCGTCCACTTTATCTTTATGTGTCCACTCCAACTTTTTCACACGTACTGCTATATCTGCACTTCTTACCCATGTATTCCCCTTACGATCTCTTCTTGTTATACCAAGCATACATCTTTCTATGCTTCTCTGTGTTCATTGGATCCTACGTAGCATTCTCTGAATTTAGCGTCCAAGTTTCACATCCATACGTCATAACTGGCAGTACGCATTGGTCGTATGCCTTATTTTTTAAGCATAGCGGAATGTTGGATTTAAAAACTACATATGTTAATTCTTCCAAAAGCACTCCATTCTTGTTTCATTTCTTCTTCTTTACATCCGGTCATATTCACCAATTGCCCTAGGTATAAATAACTACATATCAACTATCTCTATATATGCGGTTCAAAATGCACCCGAGCAACGCTGTGTACTTATAGCTAGTACATATTATATTTATGTTATTCAATTGTATGTACATAAATGGGCTTAACTGTTAAATGTCAGGTTAGGGAAACGTTTGCATTTCATATTATAGAACCTCCCCTGTCAAATTCGACCCCTATTTCTTTCGTTATTACAATAAACACGCTCGCGCTTCTTATATATGATTAAAGCGCAAAACATTGTGACGGATAAACGACTTCGGTCACTCTTCAGACGTCAGTCGAATGTACGATGTATGAGCGCAGCGAGAACGATGCCGTACACACACACACAAACCCTAGCTATGTAGTTAATATTTGACCTTTACCCTGTATATAATCGCACGATATATTTTGTATAACGTGCTTGCACGATATTTTTCCCCCTCCATAAAACTTCAGAAAAATTTGTCAATTTGACAAATTTTCCAACGTGCATATTGTTGTAGATACACACTTGCCTAAAATTTGAATATATGAGAGTATGTCCTGAGATAGGTAGACAAAAAAAAAAAACAACGTTTTATGCGGGCTTTTATGTATACCCACGTTCACGAAGTTTCCTCATCGTTTCCCCTAAATTTTCAACCCCATGCCAAAAAGTGGTTTTCTACCCCATCCTCCACGTCGCATTTCCCCACCTCTTATCTGCCTCTTTGCCAAATGCAATAATTTTGAAATAGGCGTGTTTGTGAAACTGTACCGTATGATACTGGCCATTCGAGATCGATTTATATTCAATCGAGTATAACTTTTCTTTTATTTTTACGACTTTTTGGTTTTATTTTCCTCTTCGTTGTCTTGCTCCTGCATTGAATTTTCCTTATCCACCCTTTTTTTTTTTTTTTGGGCAGGAGAGGTTGCGCTTGTTCAAGCGTGAAAATTGTAGGTACTCTTGTCTACTGTGTATTGTGTATACCCACTCACACCCACCCCTCTTCCTTTAATGAATGTACAATGTTTCGTCGACATTGTTCTTTTTTGTACATTGTTTGTATATATGTATGTATGTAGATGTTTTACTATTCGGATGAACTTGTACATATAAAAATGTGGTGTTTGGTTTAATTTTATTGTATTTTCTGTATAAAATTTTATATAATAGGGCAGAGTGTATGTATATAATAATTCAGGTGTCTAAAAATTCGACAAATATACAATAGTACCAAAGTGTGAAATCCACGCATTGTATGTATAAAATGCCCCGTCGCTTAATACAATGCCCAAGTGTTTCAGGCAAAGTATAAAATAAATGAATTTTTAATGTACGAATCATTTTTTATCTCGACAATCTAACCAGCTGATCCTAAATAACAAATCAAACCAGTTTTTCATACGTGCTATTTCCATTTTAATTTATGAAGGGTAGTACATTTTGCAAATTTACCTTGCCATTTTAGACATTTTATACATCATCGCCTGTAACATATGTATATTATACCTACATATACACAAATTTGTATGCACTTGTCATTCTCATTTATAATATTGATACTTTACTAGGGAGCAAGATAAGAACAACTTAATTTAAATCACCTTATCTTCAACTTAACAGTTCAGTTTTGAGTGGTTTAAAATTAACTTGTATGGTTAAAAATAATGGTGTTTGAGTTTGAAGTTCTTCTTATCTTACAACCAGTATAGACTTAATATACCATATTTTTAACAGTCGCCGCTTATTGTGATTATATTAAATAGCTTATTTTGGGCAAAACATTCCATTTTCGAGCTTAATGCCCGTTGAAAAATCGGCGAATGAAAGTACATATGCAATTAATAGATAGTATAAAAAGAGTCACAAAGGTGAATATTTTATGTAATCAGTAATATTAGTTTCATATTACATTACATTTGTCCTTGCGGTGCGTTTACACCAGTGAACACACCCAATAAAATCTGTTTAAATATGCAAAATGTCTTGATTGTTTTGTTTACACCGTTGTTCCCTGAGGTAAATGCGCCCCATTCTACACACATTAGCCAAATCCATTTGTTTGTATTATACATAATGTATTTATCTACTTTTCGTCTACTTTGCACACAGACACACTGACACACCCTATCTAATTCTAATGTCTATCAATCACTGACTTTCTCGTGTCTTTTTTTTTTTTTTTTCAGACTATTTTTCCTTCAGCAACAACGAAACGCTTCGCGCAATCAATCGCCTCACTCTCACTCGATCGACGGATCTTCACGACTGAATAAACAATAGTGATTTATCATTTACATACATAAATATATATTATTTTTTGTATATATGTATAGTAAACACAGCAAAATTTAATACATCATGCATGTACCGTATACTAATTGAATGATACGTGTAAATAAATTAAAAGTGCCAATAATAAAAGAAACAGTGGTGTGATTAACGATCTAAATGGTGATGTTGTTATTGTATGTATATACTTGTAAATATGTACGTATGTTCGATTGTAATCGCCGGTATCGTGTCTCTAGTCAACGGTTTAACTAGTCTTCCTAGTTTTTTAATACGCGAACGAAGATGTCTCGAGTGACTTAAAAATAAACGAGTTTTGGTTACAAAATGGCGACAATGGACCTCTCGAATGAGATCGTGCGGCTCAGGGCTGAACTGGAGTCTGTGACCGCCCAGAGGGATAATCTTCTCTGTGAGATCTCGAACCTGAGGAGGGAGCTGGAGATCAGCGAGCTGAAGCAACTGCAGGACGATAGGTGGGAGAACTCTATAATCTATCAGTTTTTTGTTTTGTTTTTTTTTTTTTTTTGATTAAATTTGTTTTCTTATGAAATTGTTTCCGATAAACGGTTGGAGACCGCTGATTTATATTCGGTTCGCGTGTGTCTCGGTCTAAAAATAAAATAAAAATCGTAAACACTCCTTAACTTTGCGAACACGTGACTTATGAACGGGTAACATGCTATTGTTTGACCCGTTAACTATGACCGCTTTTGTAAATATGTTTGTGTATAATATAATATGTTTAATGAAGGTTATGCTAGATTTATTTGCATGCTATTTGGTGGTGGGAGGAATGGGGGTGGCGGTTTAATTTCGTATGTAATTTAAATGTACAATAACTTTTCATTTCTGAGGTCAAAAGCCGAGCTTTATGGTCGGTAATGAAGCTTTTGAATAAACGTAAATCTCATTTTGTCAATTTTTTCTATGTACATACATACACATGAGTCGCCTAGTTCCAAATCCCGATAAGTCCATAAAACTCACTTGTTCGCAAACGCGGTTTTTCTGCTACAGACTTATTTACTTGATGGCGTTTAAACTCATTTAAACTTAATTTTGTTGATATTAAACAAAATATTGAGATTAGAAACGTGGACTTATCGTTGTTTGTTTCTACGTATGGCTTTTATCAGCTTTTATCATAGTGCAATTGTCAGTTTTTGGAACTAACACTGATTTTCAATATTTTTTTACGGCGCACTTGGCACGGTATTTGGAATAATTCAAGTATAAGGCATCGTTTGAAAACATTCTTAGAACCAGAAAATATTTTATCCTCGTTTTTTATATATAGTGGACTTATCGGGATTTGGAACTAGGCGACTCATATGTACATACATACATACATGAGTTATAAAACCATGAAATTGTATACATTATGATCATATCCATTTTTTTAATTGAAATGTTGACGCAATTGAATTTTAGGCGCTCACACACCTTAGCGAAATCGCTGCGATATCGTTGCGTCAAACTTTCGCCCCCATCGTCGTCCCATTCGCACCGATATAATTCGCATTGGTGCGAATCAACGACGATAGAGGGCGTCAGTTTGACGCAGCTATTTCGCTAAGGTGTGTGAGCCCCTTTAGTGTACAATATTATCGTATTAGTTTTCTAGAGGTGGGTCCACAATGGCGAACCAAACGATCCATACAATAACAATTCGCCTTCGCTCATCGTCGTTCGCTGTTCGGTTCGCCAATGTGGATCCACCTTAGGAAAGATACTCCATTGCCATAAGCAAGAAACTAGTTTTATGCGACGGATACTCCAACGATTACCCTAAGCTAGAAACTAGATGTGACATCAGATTAAGTAACAAGAGACTAGTTTATTGGGGAAGATAATTCAATACAATTGTCCATTGCCTTAAGCTAGAAAATCAATATTCTTTTTAGTTGGAAAATATGTTTCGCAATTATTTTGAAACAACGCTGAAAATTCAAAGGGAATATTGTATAAAGCGTATCGATTTCCAAACAAACGATAATAGCCTTTTAAAACGTCACATTAGCGATTATTTATTAACGTCGCCTTAAGCTAATTATTAATATCTACTTGCGTTATCGATCGATTTTGTTCGTTTGCACAAAACGTTTGACAAACGTGAGCTATTTACATCCTCGTGTATATTCGTGTAACTCTGCGTGTGATATCTATTCACACTTTAAAATCACCTAGGATTTCAACTAAATTTACCATCACGATCTTCTTCTTGTTCTTTTTGTTTGTTATTAGGAATTAGATCCTCGTCTACCTTGTGAGCCTTTTTACTATTTCGGTCAGTGGTTGTTATTTTCATGACCTCGTAGTTTGTATGTAGAATCGGAGCATTCTTCATATTATCTAGTTCATTTATTATTTTATTGATCTTCCCCTTCCTCTCTTCCCTTCTAATTTTCTCTATATCATATATATGTAAATAGTAAATTGTTCAGGGCAGCAGTTTTAAATTTTGAAATGGTCATCATCGGGGGAGCTTCATGTAAAAATGGTAATTGTACATATTGTACTCTAGATTTTTAGATGGTATAGATAGTTGATAGTTATTTATAACCAGGACAATTGGTGAATATGACTGGTTGTAATGAAGAAGGAATGAAACTAGGAAGGAGTACTTTCGGAAGAATGAACATTGTTTTTAAATCCAACATTCCGCTATGCTTAAAAATAAGGCATACGACCGATGCGTACTGCCAGTTATGACGTATGGATGTGAAACGTGGATGCTAAATTCAAGAATGTTACGCAAGATCCAATGCACACAGAGAAGTATGGAAAGATGTATGCTCGGTATAACGAGAAGAGATCGTAACAGGAATACATGCATAAGAGTGTGTGAAAAGGTTGAAGTGGACACCTAGCGAGAAGAATGGACGATGGGCTGATGAATTGAGAAGAATGTGTGGAGTCAACTGGATGCAGATTGCTCAAGACAGACAGCAATGGAAGAGGATTGGAGAGGCCTTCATCCAGCAGTGGATGGTGAACGGCTGAAAATGATGATGATGATGAATTAAAGAGGAACAAAGTTGCATCCATAACTCACTGTCTCAAAATCTTGGACATGTCAACTTTGTGCTATACGTACGCTGTATGTTCTTATGATGTTGGTTAAAAATTCATCTAGTCTTGTCAAAACAATCCATTCGCAAAGCGTGACCGAATTGAATTCAAGCACTGGCGATAATTTGGACTTAGTCCACTTTTAGCTTAGTTTAGTTTATAATGAATTTATAGACTGTCCGATATAATTATGTTTTAACGGTCACGCAGGTGAATTTACCGCTTACGGTAATGGCGCGTTTTGTACGCGCAACCATACATACTGTTAAGTAACCACCGGTTCACCTTATAACGAAATCGAGTTCTGTTTCATCTCCACGATACATACATATGTACTTATCCACAGATGTGTATAGTGTGACGACCGTGTTAGTGCGATTTGCATAAATTAATTAAATTCTAAAATTATGGGGTTATTGCGACGTATTATGTGCGTCCGGTCGGGAATGTGTTAAACGGAATGGTAGCCGCGGGGGCCAAAGACGCCCAAAATGCGTACACGCGCTATATTCGAAATTGAAAGTAAACATTGTAAATTGGGTTATTTTTATTTATTATTTAGCTGTGTGTGTGTGTGCGGAAAAAGTAAAAAAAAAAAAAATGGTTGTGCAAATTTTGACGGAAATTGTATCGATTGTGATAAAAATGGGCTTGAAAAATTGTCAAGTATTCCGTGTTAAGTCAAGTGTTACGTGTAAAATATCGATCGGGAACCTGCGGCTCTTTGTATGCAAACCTGCGACTCTCGTTGCGACCATCCAACGTTTTGAGTGTAATAAAATTTAAATTTCGCAAAAAGTGTTTGAAACACAATTTATACAAGATCAAAATGAATATAACCTAATTTTCAAAAGCAAATTGTGTCGGAAACCTATGGCTCCGGCGCCGCATGCGGCTCTTTATATGCAATCCAACGTTTTGCGTGAAATATAGTAAATATTCTGCAAACGGTGTTTAAAACAAAACTTACACAAAATCAAAATGAATATCACCTAATGTTCCTATTGTTTATATACATATATGGCCATAAAAGTTTTAAGATCGTTTTTCAGACTTTAGACTAATAAATTATTTATCATTAAGAAATATCGTGAAGATAACTAAATTCTGAAAGCTTTCCGGTTCATAAAAGAGTAACATCGAAAAAAGTATGTTGCGGCTCCAAAACGGCCCTTAGCTGAAAATAGGTTCCCGACCACTGGTGTAGAGCTACTCCCTATGACCATGCGGGTCATATTATCGGGTGCGTGTTGAACGTATGAAGCATTTGCAAATTTTATCCTGATTTGGCTCTTACCTTGAAAAAGGTTCCCGACCGCTGGTCTAAAAAGAACGACTTGTGCCACTTTCAAAATCAACACCATGTCATTATTAATATGAATTACCATCTAAATCCATCAGTATTTCGTTCAGTTATGTTCAATATTTTGTGTTGGGTATGAAAATAGCTTTTGTTCGGTATAACATGGTTTTCAAAATGAATGTAACACTTGAATGAATAACTATTTGAACAATCTTTTTTTTACATATGTATGTATGTATGTATGTACAAATCTAATTTAAAACTGAAGACCGCTAACTTCAACCGGGCAACGCTTCGTTTATTCTTAAAAATAAATTAATATCTATTATTTGTTACATAAAAATATTAACCATTAACTGACCTCATACCCAATTATTCAAATTGTTAATTTATCATCTACTGTAATCCTTCAAACACTAATGTGAAAAACCCACGAAACTATATCGTTTATTATAATATTTTCATTAATTTAAAACCTTGCTATTATTTTTTAACAGCATTAAAAAAATAATAATAAAAAAATGCTGACTTTGACGTAGTGGAAAATACAATACAATACAAAATGTACAAGAAAAAAATAATCGCACACATACAATATTCGCACGCTAATATCAACTCATACGCCATTAGCGTAATAATAAACATTATTTACGTGGAAAATATCATTACAACATACGTAAATTGATAATAATAATAACAACAAAAAAAAAACGAGTCGTAAAGTTTACGACCGTGTGTAATAATAAAATTTTAAATCGGCTGACGCGTTTTTCATTAAAATTCGCAAGTTTAATCGCACCGAGTGTGCGGCCGTCCTTATGTCTGTCTATTTGGTGGGTTCCAGCATAGTGGAAATTGGAGCATAGCACATTTGAGAATATGAGGTTCTTTGTTCGATATCTGTAGTTAATTTTGTCGACCGAAGGATGCGGCCCCCCTAAAGGCAATCGGCGATTTGGACCCTTGCCAAGTGTTCTACTGCTCTTAGGGGACACCACTGGTTTCCAAACTGTTATGTGTTGCTATTAAACGGTGACGATGTTGACCCTTTATTCGGCGATTGCGTGGTTGTTGGTCCTTTAGTCCAGATTGGGTAAAAATGGAATCAATGTTTATTTTTATTTTTTTTTATACATATGTATTGTTAGATAGTTTAATTTGATTTGTAAAAAATGAGATTGATTGATTGAGACAGATTGGGTAAAAAATGGAATCAATGTTTATTTTTATTTTTTTTATACATATTGTTAGATAGTTTAATTTGATTTGTAAAAAATGAGATTGATTGATTGAGACAGATTGGGTAAAAATGGAATCAATGTTTATTTTTATTTTTTTATACATATTGTTAGACAGTTTAATTTGATTTGTATTCCTTATTCAATCGTGATTCATCAACACGGTACGCAACGTAATGCAATCTTTTGTGTTGTATATGTTTTTTTTCTAGTTCGCACAACACCTCCGAGTGTTGCGTACAAAGATGTTATAGTAATGCTGCGTACACACTGACGAACCGAACAGCGAACGACGAAAGGTTGCTATTGTGTGGAAGTTCATAAATCATCGGACGTTATTGTGTGGAGCGGTCCACACGATAACAATTAGCCTTCGACGTTCGCTGTTCGGTTCGTCGGTGTGTACGCAGCATAAGACTTTAAAGTCTCGAGCCTAGACATTGCCGTTTTATAGGAAGGTTTATAAAAATGTTTTGTAGATTGTGCATACATACATATATTGTGGATCTATGTGTTTGACGTTAATGAAGTTATAAAATCTAGGTAAAAACTACTCGTTCCATTAATCCAAGATCCAGTCCACACAGAGAAGCTTATAATTTTGTATGCTTGATATATCAAGAAGAGATCGTAAGAGGAATACATGAGTAAGAAGTGCAGATATAGTCGCACGTTTGAAAAAGTTGAAGTGGACACATAGCGAAAAAAAAATGGATCGTAGTTGGACGCGAGAAATACTGAAATGGTATCCGAGAGGATGTGAAAGAAAGCGAGGTAGACCGAGTGGACGATGGGCTGATGAAATGAGTAGAATGTGTGGAGTCAACTGGATGCAGATTGCTCAAGACAGACAGGAATGGAAGAAGATTGGAGAGGCCTTCATCCAGCAGTGGATGGTGAATGGCTGAAAATGATGAAATATTGATGGGAATGCTCAGCTAGGTTTGGTTTCTCGTTTGGTGTAGTTTGAATGGAAAAGCAATACCTTTCAACTGGTTACAAATATGGTGTAATTTTATTTGTCTTGTTGAAATACTGGGGTTGGTTTCAAATTTAAGTAAAAGTAGTACTTTCTGTCGAAGCACAGCTGGGTCTGATTACAAACTGGGTGCAATTTGGATTGAAAACTTAAGCATAGCTAGAATGTCTCGACAGTAGTTTCACAACTTCAGTTTTAGTATCGAATTTGATGTAACTACAATACTTTCAAGTACAGCTGGGTTTCAATATTTGCAATATTTTTGTGCACTCGATGAGAATATCAGCACTATTTACTACTTACCGTATGATTTTAGGCACAAGTATACAACTTATAGAGTTTATGGTAAATTTTGGCGCGAATATTGCAGTAGCATACAAAATTCAACTATGTTGATTTGGTAAAAACATTTGTACTGTCCGAATAAATGACAATGGACCTTTTTTTGACTGTCGATCTCTGACCGTGAATCTTCAATGGATACATCTGTCAGCAATATCACGCACATGCTCCAGAAGTCGTGAACCTTTTTTCCCAACTTCTCATAGTTATGTTACATACATAACTTATGTATGTATGTAGTTTGAACCGGGCTCATCGTATCGTGTCAGTTAACACGATACGATTTTTTATTTTTCCGAACAAGCATTGTTCGCTGTCTACAGTTCACACTGCCAGTATTCGGTCAGTAACTGGGTTTTAGATATCTGTTCAAACATCTACTTCCCCTCTGAGCGTAACTTTCAATCGTCGCCTCTAATTGAAAGCGATTCTCACATATTGAAACGTCTCTCTGGAAACATATGCCCCTGCTGCTGCTGCGGAACGCGCTCTGCTTTCTCGTTTTATTTTATTTTCTTTTCCTTTTGGTACTTAGTTCCTTTTATGACTCCCCCCCCCCCACCCTTTCACTCCCCTTCAGCTGGCAGTGCAGCTGGGTGCACACCGATGCATCTTTATAACCGGAGAAAAATAACAGAATACTGGATCAATCGATCGATTCGAACACGCGTACAGTGGTGGTCATTGAAATCCGGTTTTGTTTTTTTTTTTTTTTTTTTTCACAATTTTATGCGGTAGTTTTTGTAATATTTTAAGAAATTGAATATATTTTAGAGGTTTTAAAATATGTATAAATTATTTTAAGTCATCAAATTTTATTCGGTGGTATTCAAAAAAAGTACCATAAAAATTAGATTTTAGTCATTTACTAAGTAATTAAGTGACTAAATAAAGCTGCTCTGGAGCCGCATGCCACATTGTTTAGAAAAATGTATATTTTGATTATTGATTGAATTGGTGAATATGACCGAATGTAAAGAAGAAGAATTAAACTAGGAGTGCTTTTGGAAGAATGAACATAGTTTTTACATCCAACATTCCGCTATGCTTAAAAAAAAGGCATACGACCAATGCGTACTGCCAGTTATGACGTATGGATGTGAAACGTGGATGCTAAATTCAAGAATGTTACGCAAGATCCAATGCACACAGAGAAGCATGGAAAGATGTATGCTCGGTATAACGAGAAGAGATCGTAACAGGAATACATGGATAAGAAGCGTGAATAAATTGGCAGATACAGTGTGTGAAAAGAATGGAATGGTATCTGAGAGGATGTGAAAGAAAGCAGGGTAGACCGAGTGGAAGATGGGCTGATGAATTGAGAAGAATGTGTGGAGACAATCGGATGCAGTTGCTCAACACAGACAGGAATGGCAGAGGACTGGAGAGGATTTCATCCAGTAGTGGATGGTGAACGGCTGAAAGTGATGATGGTGATATTTTTGTCATTTTGAAATACGTCAAATAATCTCAATATTTTTTTTATATTGAACAAAAAAACTGCCACACAGTAATGTGAAGTAGCAAAAATCATAAATTGACGAATTGTTACGATTCAAATTACCGGCACTGAATGCGAACTCTCATCCTTTCGACGAACTTAATATTGTCTACATAGGTATTGTTCGCGTGTGTGCTCCACATAATACAATATGGTAGTTTTCACTGTGCATCTGCCATTTGGCGATTTCATACGTACAAACTTTCTATAGTCGATAATCTCCAATTAGAGAATATGTACGAATACGCTGCGTGCGCGTGTTTAAATTGGTCTTCTTCCGTGGGTTTGATTTTTATTAGTGCTCGAGTGCTGTACGAAAGGTTCTAATATTGGTACATATTGGTACACATTTTTAATTCTCAACGTTGCGTTGGTCTTTCTTTCTCAGTCGTGTGCACAAAATCACAAATGTCCCAGGCCGAGATGCGGTGTAAATACTTTTGCTTTAAATTTAGGACAAGCGTTTGTTTACTTTCGTATCGCTCGCTGGGCGATGTAAATGTAAATGGGTTCACTCAATCGTTGAATTACTTGTTGTAGATTTAAGAAAAAAAAAAACGTTTTAAATCTCAATGCAAGATCAAAAAGCTATTTAGACACGTTTCCGCTGAAATTTAATCAAAGGAACTATCTCTGGTTGATTAATTCACAATTTTAACGAATGCATAGAGTTGTTACTGTGTGAAATTTGACACAAAAACAATCGGCCTTAATCTATCGTATCTGTCAAAATGTCTCTAGTTTAACGTGACATATGTATGTATGGTTAGAACTGCCTCTTTTACTTTGTCTAATCCGTAGTATAAATAAAGTATTGTTGTCGTGCGAAAATTCGAATTTGTTTCAACGTTCGAAATGAGTTTAAAAAAAATCATTATATAAATTACCTTTTGTCCAGTATTACTTATTGGATGGATGTTTGCTACGAATAGGGCCAATTCGTACTAAACGCCTCATATGATACTTGTCATTTGCGTAAATTACCAAACGTTGACTATTTAACTGAGCATTTGCAAAAAAAGTTGGGTCATAATCTCGGGGTCGAATTTTCGCACGATCGCAATACTTTTATTAAGCAATTTATTGCAACTTAGAGTATTATGCAAATTGTTGTCATAGTCAATAATTGCCGAAAGGCATTTTTAATATGAACAATATGACAACTGGCATATGACCAATGCCAGTTATGACGTATGGATGTGAAACGTGGATGCTGAATTCAAGAATCTTACGTAAGATCCAGTGCACACAGAGAAGCATGGAAATATGTATACTTGGTATGACAAGAAGAGATCGTAAGAGGAATACATGGGTAGAGAAGAATGTACGGCAGATGGACTCGAGAAATACTGGAATGGTAAGCAAGGTAGACCGAGTGGACGATGGACCGTTGAATTGAGAAGAATGTGTGGAGTCAAGTGGGTGCAGATTGCTCAAGACAGACAGGAATGGAAGAGGATTGGAGAGGACTTCATTCAGCAGTGTATTTAGTAGTTCAAAATGTAGTACCGCTACTCGTGCTGTGAATGTATGTGTGAGTGATGGAGCGTTCTGCTGCTACCCAGGCAGACCCTTGCGCTACTATTTATAGCAATATATCCTGATTCAAACTAATAAAAAAAATCAAATGCATTCACACTAGAATCTAGTTCAGATTTAATGCACACGCACTATGTATGTGTTTACAAATATGCATAGTAACACATGTGTACGGTGCAACAAACTATGCTCTGCTTTTTACAACCAGTCATTTGTAATATGGTCACAAGAAATATGTCAAGAGTAGTAATTGATGCACTATGTATTTGACTTGTCTCAGACAAGTTTCAATGTGTTGAGTACAATTTTTAGTTGAAAATTGGTTACACCGGAGATTGTATATTCAAATTTTGTATAATTTAAACTAACCGATGTACGTTTTTGATCTTTCAGTTTCAACCAAAAGGTAGATGACGAAGCCGGCGCTCACACATCACATGCTCTCAACCCACCGGAAGGGTTCTACAGTGGTCTGCTGCACCACGCCAACAACCACGATCTCCGCGGAGGCTACCACGGCCACCATCATCCGTCGCTGCAGTCCCATCAGCACAACCACCTCGGTGGCATGTCGATGGACCAATCGCACCACATGCTGCCCGAAGAGAGAGACTACGACCAGCAGAGCTACATCGAGGGCAACCGATACGTCAGCAACCATGCCTCGGTCATATCGTGCGGAGGACACGCTCATCTCACCACGGGTAACGTTTACAACACTGTCCGATACTCACTGTACATAGAAATCACCTCAAATTCAGAAGTTAATTCATGTGTGCTTTCAGGACTTAACCATTCGAACTCATCGTGTTCGTCGACTTCGAACACCAGTAGTGGTTTGGTCGGAGGTGGTGGGACGAACACCGGAGCCAACTCGGGTGATCCTAATTCCCAAATTTACATGGCACCTCCCGAAGGCTTTGGTATGCCCACGGGGCTTGTAATCCACAATAGGTATTTTAAAAATATCATATAAACACATTTGCATAATTATGTACCAATGTCCATACATCACACTATCGTCGAATACTGTCGTATTGATTTAGTTTAAAAATTTGCACGTTTTGTCATTTATTGTTGCAATTTTAGAATTTTTATTATTATTTTGTAACGTTATATTGAATTTAGCGCTTCTCAAATTGTCTGTCATTGCTATATAATAAAAAGTCTCGGGTCTGTATATTCGTCGGGAATGCTCGGATGCACTTTAGTTAGTTAGCTAACTCATATTTTAATAATAAACACCCGTTGATCGTCAACCGGCAATACTCTGGTTGAAGTACATATACGGACTGTTTTGGTGGATTAGGGATTTGGTTCTATAAAGTCTGTTTGTTTGACCGATGTCAAAACGCATTGTTGACTTTGGTCACCATACGCGCGAATTTTACTATATACGTCAGTAATAAACACTCTGTGTTGAGGCCCTCACTAACCAGAGCGAATAATTTGACGCTCGGCGTCTGCGACTGACGCCCCTATCGTCGTCCCATTCACATTGGTTCGTATCAAAGACGATAGAGGGCGTCAGTCGCAGACGCCAAGCGTCAAATTA
Source organism: Parapsyche elsis (assembly GCA_022651745.1). Classification (NCBI taxonomy): domain Eukaryota; kingdom Metazoa; phylum Arthropoda; class Insecta; order Trichoptera; family Hydropsychidae; genus Parapsyche; species Parapsyche elsis. The sequence continues at coordinate 1,225,735 of JAGVSN010000017.1, forward strand.
TTCGCTCGGGTTAGTGAGGGTCTTAAACGCCGATTAACCACTTGTAACTAAATATCAAAAGTGCTTAAACTATTGTCGACGTTTGCATCTCTCAAATTACTGTGTATTTCTTTTACTGATAAAATTACTGACCGTTAACTGTTTTATGATAATAATAATTGTATTACAATATGAGAAGCGCCGATTCAGTTTATCAATATCATAGTTTATCAATTATCTTTCATCTGATTTATCGACTATCTCCATAACCTTACATTCATTTCAATATTTTTTTTTATAAATGTACCAGTATCAACCATTCCACACATATGTATGTATGTACATAAGTGTATTATACTTAATTACATAATCGTATTGGTGTTTATATTATTATTTACTTATTATTATATTCTTATTACTATACCTTATTACGACCATTCTGGCTTCTCTACAAAACAAAAAAAAACACAAAATTTCAAATGCATGATTTAAATCCCAGTTCGAAAATTTTTTCGTAGATTTGTGCATTTATTTACCTCTAAGTATACTACATTTTCTCGTATAAAAAAAAAATCATAAATCATCATCGTTTCATTGCTCATAATATTATCACCAATGAAATAATACATATCGAAATATTAATTAACGTTAAATGATGTTGTTTGTATAGATGTAGTACTGACAAATCAACAGTACAAAATGGAGTGAAGGAATCTTCCGTAGTTCAGAAGAGGAATAGAATGGTCGGAGGGTGCGTTGCTTTATTAGAAATCTTTTTATTTGCACTTTATATATTATTATTTATTTATTATATTATCATTTTAGTTTTCGCTAACAATAAAATTATATTGTATTTTGTGTATTTATTGATTTTTCAAAAGTAACGATAGATCGCTGATGTCTAAACCCGATTATTATATAATATTTTTATTTTTATGTTTATAATTTGTTATCTTGTGTATATAGATATGAAATGTCTCAAGACTTGCTAGACAAACAAATTGAGATTTTGGAACGGAAATATGGCGGAATTCGAGCGCGAACCGCAGCTTATACCATTCAACGAGCCTTTAGAAGATACACGTTGCTGAAGAAGTTTTCAGCGATCACTGCCATGGCCAAAGCGGAGAAAAGGATATCCGCTAAAGCTAGTACTACCGTTGTCACTACGGCCAATGGAGTCACAACAATCGGAGTAAATTCTCAGAGTAAGACTTTTCATTTAACACAATGTATGTATAGTGGTATTTTTTCATGAAGAGTATGGAGTTTCTTCTAACCTCGTATCTTAAAAAAGGACTATCTCAAACTCAAACTGCATACTCTCTTGTTAAGAAAACAAACTATAGTACATACATATATGTACAGATGTATGTACATAGGTACTTCCCGTCTTAATTTTTAACTAATATTTTTTTTTATTAATCTTTTCAGACGATATTTACAGCAACTCTACAAAATGCAGCAATTCAGAAAACAAACTATGCCTTGCGCGACCAATGCGTTCAATGTCTCTTAGAGAACGTCACGATTTGGATTTAAATCTCATGTTAGTATATTGAAGAAAAACAACAACTATTATTATTGTATTGTAACTTGGTACTGGGGGCTCAGAGGAACCTAAATCAGATGTTTAATTGTTTTATTAGAACGTAAAGGCCCAAGCTTAAACTGAGGTTAAATAACTTTAAGAGGAGTGTGGCGATAGCTCAATGGAGTGTTGGAGAATTTTCTTAACGACTTTCGATCTTAAATATTGTCTTTGGTAAGATCTGGATATTGCTAAATCCAAATCGGCCATCTCCTGTAGAGAATTTGCCAATTTATCTAACTTAGTTGTAAAACAGTTCCACAAAAAGTGGCACCACCAAACGTATTCCTATTCTACCAAATCATTGTCCCTTACCTCTTCCGGAAGGCAATAGGAAACCATTGGAGAGTATCTTTCCCTAGTTACTTCACTATGACAGACTCTAAAATTTTTGTCAGATAGTGGAGAACCTTCAGAAGAAGAAAGTGGGGAAGGGGTATCCTATGTTACAATATTTATGTTGTATAAATTTAACCGAAGCCGCAGATTTTATGTACACATCATGTAATGTACGTGTTTTAATAACAGGTCGCGGATACAATCTCCTTGTCAAAACGATATTGAAGCAATGGCTGCTAGAGTGCAGCAGTCGGCTCATCAGCTCAACATGATGGGACTAACGACGGGTGTGACAAACGGCTCGAAAGATGCGTCTCAGACGATATCGAACAGGAGCGACGGAGACAGCGGGGTATAAAAATACATACACTTTTCATTTAAAAAAAACTTCTGTAGTTATTGACAACAACGATGTTTACTAACTGTATTCTTTGTGTTTTGTTTTACTTTTAGGTTTGCAATTGTTCCGTCAGCGGATCGGTGACGAGTATTTCGACATCGTCTTTACAAAACGACCCGATGCTGAATCACCATCACCATCATCACTTGAACAATTCAGGTTAATGAACGACAATATTGAATTTTGACTGTACATACACATGTGAATAATATGTAAACCTAGTGTGTGAATTTAGTCGTATGCTTAAAATCATGCACACGCTTAATTCATCCCGTTCTCCTTTTAGTTTCGAATATATTATCCACTTACAAAGAGAGTGAATATTTATTGTAATATCATAGAGCGGTTGTAAATTTTGCATCCTATACAAATATTGACATTAAATACTACCGTCAATATTTATATTTCCAACTACATTCCAATACTAACGCTCTGTATTTATACTTTATTCTTACTCTTTGTATTATCATTCTTAAGTTGGTTGTTTTTCGTTTTATGTGTATGTATGTAAATAATTTCATTGCTTTTTGAACATTACGCTGATGAATCGTACACTGCCGTCCTAAGCCCACTTAACGTAACTGACAAAAATTACGAAAATGAGTTATATGTGTTTTAGGGGTTATGGGAGTGTATTCTTGCGATTTTTCATATCAAAATTAATGTATCTTCATCCAAAAGTGACTTTTTTAAGCTATTAAATCTAACGTATCTGCATGCGCAGAGAAATAGTATAACCGATATTTACTTCGGTCACTACCTTACCATGAAAGATTGAAAAGACTGAATCTCTCCACATTGGAGACTAGGAGATTGAGAGGTGATTTAATTGAAGTATTCAAAATAATAAATAATCATTATTCATGTGAAATAACCAACCTCATTATGTTCAATGAGAACCCTCATCTAAGAGGTCATACTCTTAGACTCTGAAAAGAAAAATCAAATAAGATTGTTAGAGATTCATTCTTGTCAAATAGAGTGGTTGAAGTTTGGAATAGTCATATGTATTATACATTAATAATGAATAATAAAGTGACGTAACTACTGAAGTATTCATTTTTTTTTTAATTTTTCCTTAGAATTATCAAAACACAGAAAATAACCTCATGGACTAAAAAAAAGTTTAAATAAATCAGTAATATATGAAGAAAAACACAAATTTAGAATAAAACTTTCAAGTCCATTTATCTCGATATTGTTGTTGTCTCAGTTACGTTAAGTGGGCTTAGGACGGCAGTACAGTGCTCATAACCCGATTGAATCCCATATAAAAGTATTCCATTCTTGAAATTCGACTATCGTGGGCTACGTCGGTTTATGAATACTTTTCGTATTGAAAGAATTGACGGAATAAAAGGTGTACTTTGTTTGAATCAAAAGTCTATGTAAATACTTATTGTATTATACGTGTATTATTGTTGTTTTTTTTTTACTTTATCTTTTTCTTTTATTATTTTCCCTCAAATCCCTAGGTTCGGCAACATCCAGTCCCAATCCAAGCTTATTGATGTGGTCCCAAAACAACTCTGTGGATAGCTGTTATAATAACATTTCCCCTAACGGTAGCATTTCAGCGTACTATATCGATAGAGGTGAGACGATATCTAAAGTGCACATGTCGTTTAATACGTATGCACTTAATGTATATAATTAATTTTATCTATATTGTATAAATTTTTTTTGTACACAAATCAGCGCTCGTTGATGTTTCATCGATGTTTTATTTCATCTCAACAGGTCCCATATACGGAAATATGCTTTCGACCGGCGGCAAGCCCCTAAGTTCACCGAGCTTGCGACACCAACAGCAACTGAACGCCATAGCACAGCATAACCAAAGTTTCTCTAGGCGAGTACCTCCCGAAGTACCAAAACGTACTAGCAGTATAACGATTAGGTACCAAGATATTAAAAAAAGCATAAGGTCGTTCATGAACGTAGTAAAAATGTTACTGTATGGTTTATTTTAGCGGTCAACCTGTCGGACAAGGTCTCACTGCTGCTAACCAGCACGGTTCGATGAGCTCGGTTCAGAGCTCTGGGTCGGATTCGAGCTCGGTCGATCATCAAAGAACGATTCCGGTGACGGCTCAACATAATTTCGATCTCGCTCCCGATAGGTACATATTTACTTACCATAAGTAGAGATCGGATTATTGTGGCGGCTACGTAGGGATGGCAAAAAAAAAAAACCGGTCCAAATTGGAGATAATTTTTAATATTAACGGAATTATTATATCGCAAGTGAATTCGAATAATTGGCAGGCATATACATATGTACATACAGTTCAACTTCCTAACCGTTTTGAACATTTTTTTTTTTTTTAATTAATTTCAACACTAATTTCAAATGACCGCTCATTTTTTATCGCATCTCCTTCCTCAAAAAATTCCTAAAAGGAACATTTTGTTTAAATTTTCCAACGATTACATTACAATTTAAGTATTAAATCTTGTGAAAAATTTCCCATGTGATCCTGCAAGCCAAGCCCTCCAGTCGGTCTAATCGTAGTTGCCACAGAAATTCGATCTCTAGCTACAAGTGTGAAATCATTACTTAGGCATTTTACACAATGCAGGATTTCATACTTTGCTTGTGATACACAATAATCCAAAAGCCAAAGTCGGTCGGTCTGTCTGTCGGTCCGCCCGCCCGGGAACGCTCGACGCACTTCTTTAGTTTGTTTATACTTATTTTTTTCCGTAATCCATAGCATTAGTATTTATTATTAGCCCACTCGTTTTATATTTCGTTTTATGTAGCGTAGTACGTTTTGCACTTTGCCGTATAAAATGCGTAGGCATTCTATACATTTGCGAAATTTTACAACACTGTTAACATATACAATAAAGTGTGCCTCGTTTTTAATTTTTACGATTTGAATTTTCAGTAGGTACGGTGGATGGAAGCGGCAACCTTCCAGCAGCATATCCCGAGAATATTACAATCCGGCAGACGCAGGCACGGCTGTACCTCGTCCGCCACCGAGATCGTCTCCGCCGAATTGCTTTCCTGGCGGCAACGGTGCATCTGATGCCAACTCTCCTCATCACGCCATAAACGAGGCGATGACGCTGAAAGTGTCGGAGACGGTGCGGAAACGACAATACCGCGTAGGGTTAAATCTATTCAATAAAAAGCCCGAACGGGGCGTGGGATATCTGATAAGACGTGGATTCTTGGAAAATTCTCCACGCGGCGTGGCGAGATTTCTCATCACGCGCAAAGGTCTCTCGAAGCAGATGATCGGCGAATATCTCGGCAATCTTCAAGGCCCGTTCAACATGGCCGTTCTAGAGTGAGTTTACCCGACCATTAATTGTATGTATGTATGTATGTACTAAGCTTTGTTTAAATTATAGTGTATTTTGCGTTGTACTAGATGTTTCGTAAGCGAATTAGACCTGTCGGGAATGCAAGTGGACGTAGCCCTTAGGAAATTTCAAGCGTACTTCCGTATGCCTGGTGAAGCTCAGAAGATCGAACGCTTGGTCGAAGTCTTCAGTCGGAGATACTGTTTGTGCAATCCCGATTTAGTTCAACGATTGCGCACGCACGATACCGTAAATATTATTTTATTTTTTATTATAGTATTTATTTGTCGGATGATTTAGTAATGATTATTTGTTTGGCGTTAGATATTTGTTTTAGCTTTTGCAATCATAATGTTGAATACGGATCTTCACACGCCAAATTTGAAACCGGAATCTCGAATGTCTCTGGAAGATTTCATCAAAAATCTACGAGGAATCGACGACTGTGGTGATATCGAAAGGGATATGCTAGTCGGTATATACGACCGAGTAAAAGCTAATGAATTCAAACCGGCTAGTGATCACGTAACTCAGGTATTATAACAAAATTAGTATTACTATTTATATACGTAAAGGCGTACGTATACGTATTTATTTATTTATCAAACGCCTATTAGGGCTTTTACATATAAAATACATCATATATTAAATTGGAAAAAAAAAAATATATATATTATGTTGAGTTAATAAAAGAAAAATAAGTCGTTGTCTTAAGGACGAAAGATTAGTGTTAAAAAAATCAATAAATTCGGAGTATTTATTGCCATATTTAATCATTTTGGGGATGGGAGAATGAAGATGATAATTATTATACCGGTACCTTTAAACGAAAAGTCGAATGAACAAGAATAGGACTATCTATTAGAAAGTTTAATATATTATATTGAAAAATTACATCGAATATGATTCTTCTATTACTTAATTTTGATATAAGAGGATCATAATATATTCAGTAGGTTTATTGAACATAAAGTTAATATTTCTCAAAAATTTATATTGTATTTTTTAAATAGAATACGAATGAATGGTAAAATGAGGTGACCAAACTATAGAATTAATTATACTTTAGTTTGCTTCTAACTAGCGAACAGAATAATAATTTAAAAGTATTAAGGTTGTGAAAACGTTCACAATTCGGATAATGAATCCTTACCCTGCTCAACAATACGTAAGGCACTCGTCAAAAAACGATGTGTAAATTTGTTCTCTCTATTGAATAAGTATAAATAATACGATTAGAAATTCTTTTGAAAGTTATAGAATAGCATTTAGCAGGATTAAGAAATACTTTATTAAGTTTACATCAGTCTTTAAGCCAGTTACTTCACTATGACAGACGGAAAAATGTTATAAAACATACTCAAGGTTTTTATATATAATATTATTTTATAGGTATTGAAAGTACAAGCCACAATAGTTGGAAAGAAACCACAATTAGCGCTGCCGCATCGGAGACTTGTCTGTTACTGTCGACTCTACGAAATACCTGATATTCAAAAAAAAGAAAGACCGGGCGTTCACCAAAGAGAGGTTATTCTACGCTGCATATTCCAAAATTGTCATTGTAATGTGTATATGTATGTATGTATATCAAATTCATTCGATTTTTTATTTTTCTTCAGGTGTTCCTGTTCAACGATCTTTTAGTAGTTACCAAAATATTCAGTAAGAAGAAATCGTCGGTTACGTATACATTTAGACAATCGTTTCCTTTGTGTGGCATGAACGTTACCCTATTTTCAGTTCCTCGTACGTATCTTTAACAAAATAGTATGTGATTTTTGTCATTCGTGGGGTGTGTTGTAAATTTAACGGATTGGTTTCAGATTATCCGTTCGGTATAAGATTGACGAGACGAGTTGACGGTCGTTCGTTGGTAGCGTTCAACGCTCGCAATGAGCACGACCGTGCCAAGTTCGCCGAAGACTTGCGTGAGAGCGCCGCCGAGATGGACGAGATGGAAGCGATACGAATCGAAGCCGAGTTAGTCGGACGAGCTCAGGGCAAGGGCAGATCTTCGTCTCAGCCGTCGCATCGACCCGTTGTTGAAAATCGTGATAGCGGAGTTGCCGACGTTGAGCTGGAGAACCAACAGCTGGGACCGGATCAACTGCATCACCAACAAATGCATGGGTATTTATTTATTTACTAGTAACTGACTGAGGTGGTTATCGTATCATGAGTGTGTGAGAGTTAGTGAGGTTATGTAGCGTGAGCGCGCAACACGGGTTACGTAACGCGACACGTGCTGTAGTATAAGAGTTGGTGAGGTTATGTAACGTGACCGCTTCGCGCAATCGGCATTCTGCAAGTTGGCGACCCAGCCAACTAGCCATATTCCCGCGCTACTATAGTAATATAGTAATTATGCAAGATATGACAATTATTCTGCAAATTCCTAAATTGAATTATTTTTGTATGAGATAATGATGTTCAATTGATTTTTTGTTTGAAAAATTATTTATAAATAATATATTCGTAATTCAAAGTTCACTCAGCATACCCTGGGTACTCGAAGTTAGTTATTTATCATCATTTTCTGGATGAAAGCCTCCCTAATCCTCTTCCATTCCTGTCTGGCTTGAGCAATCTGCATCCACTTGACTCCACACATTCTTCCCAATTCATCAGCCCATCGTCCACTTGGTCTACCCTGCTTTCTTTCACATCCTCTCGTATATCATTCCAGTATTTCTCACGTCCATCTGCCATCCATTCTTCTCGCTATGTGTCCACTTCAACTTTTTCACACATTCCGCTATATCTGCACTTCTTACCCATGTATTCCTTCTACAATCTCTTCTTGTTATACCAAGCATACATCTTTCCATGCGTCTCTGTGTGCCTTGGATCTTACGTAAAATTCTTAAATTTAGCATCCACGTTTCACATCCATACGTCATAACTGGCAGTACGCATTGGTCGTATGCCTTCGTTTTTAAGCATAGCGGGATGTTTGATTTAAAAAGTATGTTCGTTCTTCCAATAGCGCTCCATCCTAGTTTCTTTACTTCCAGTCATATTCACCAATTGTCCTAGGTATAAATAATTATCCACTATCTCTACAAATCTCTACAATATGATGTTTAATGAATTTCGCACGCAAAACGTAGTCACAGTAATTTATATAAAATTTAACTTAATTTATTTTTTTCAGGCAAATGATCAGCGGCGATATGGGACAAGGACCTGCAGGCAACGGTAATGGAAATGGCGCACAATATCCACAGTATCAAAATCATCATTTACTTACATCAGGCGGTGTCGTAATAAAGCGCAACGTTCTGAGTAATTCACTCGTCGATATCAACGATCCCGGTAATTAGATTACAATAGTTTTACTCTTATAAAATTTAGTCGGTATGATAATGTGGTTTTGTTTATTTTGTTCAGTGGCATTAGCTCAGGAACGTCTTCAAAGGCGAGGCTCCGTAGGATCATTAGACAGCGGAATGTCGGTATCGTTCCATCATTCGACATCGACTCGTGCGCTTCACATACCGCAACAACAACAGCAGCCACTGCAGCAGCCGTCTCCGTCGCCAGCCTCCGGTCTGTGCCACAAGACGGTACCGTTCGCCGCTCACGGACCGCACGCTGTATTCCGCCAGAGCTCAACGGCTAGCAATCAATCCAAATCTCAAAGCACGTCAAACTTTCTGGGGTCAGTCTTGAGCGGAAACTCCAACAATCGAAATCGGAGAGAGCGAGGCGGCAGCATGGGCGGCCAAGAAGGAAAAGCTGGAAAGACGACCGAAGTCTAAACGAACTTAAGGGGCATCTAACCGATTAACTACACGATAGGTTAACCGACATAACCTATGAAAAATTCCGCCATTTGCATTTGCGGGATTTCTTCGTGTATAACATAACCTCGAATTTTGAAATGATTTTCGTTTGTAATATTGAATCCGAATTTGTAGTACGAATTCGTATTCGTACGCGAATCATCGTAAACATTCCTCGAGTGATATTAAAAATCAAAATAATAAATCATCTTTGATGATAACGTTACCCAAAAATTGAAATCGTATATAGTCACTTTTAAGCAAATTATCAAATTGTACGTATTACATATATGTACCTAATAATTATAAATAATCGCGTTGTAAGGTGTATTACCATTATTCAAAAAAAATTAATATTTTGCCGAATATTACTATTTATTTTAAATATAATGCTTAAGTACTTTGAAATGTTAAGCCAGCTGTGCTCAGTCCATCCCCGGTTTTTGTATATACTAGAGATGAATGGGGCCTTGCCTTTTTGATGGGCAATACCGTTGACGTATTATCTGTGTTGTCACTTATCTCAGGTTGAAATAACACCAAACCTATGTAAGCTAATCCGTATTGGCCTTTAAAAAGGCAAGGCTCTACCCATCTCTAGTCCATACAAAAATTGGGGATAGACTGAACATGGATGTGTTAAGCCGTTAATAACCTGTATATTGCCATGTACATAAAAACTTGTAATAGTAATTTTGAATTTATCATACATTTACTAGACATCGACGTTTATAAATATCAACACTGTCTAAAAATAATCATATGCCTTTTGATAAGGTTTTGTCTTATGGAAAGTGTTGATTGTATTCTAAATTCAATATCAAAAACGTTTTCTTAATGCAATTTTCAGGACTACGAGTATTATTGAATTTTAATTGTACATACATCTCGGTGTATAGACGATGTGATATCATCATCAAAAAAATATCATTCTGTGTTATGCTTAGAAACTTTGCAAATTTAAAAGTCGGATATAATGTCTCGATACAGGGAAAGCTATGATGTGAGTATTTTAATAGACTGATTTTTGCATTGAAAGAAGAAGTGTGATTTGAACGACGACGTACGTCGTAGTTTACAATGACGTGTTTAATAAGTGTACGAAATCGTACTGTTTGCCTTTATATCTGTATTTGTATGTGTACGTCGTTGTCGAAACGGCCTTTTTTCCAACTGCCGAGGACCAATGGCGTTTACCATCCGTTATAGAGAAAGATGGAGAGAGTTTAGAAACAATTGTGTTTAAATAAGAAAGTCCGAACGTCCGAAATTATTCCAATTTTAAGCGTTTTAATAAATAAAATCGCCACAATATAATATTATATTTTAAAATAAACATACACAAACCTCAGTCCGACCCTTTAATTTTAATAAAAAAATGTTCTACTGTGATATTTTGTACGAGTGGATTATAATTAATATGCAGTGTAATTTGCACAAACGTCTTTGACACTGTTTTGTAAATGGCTCATTTCGCATGCACAGTTTGAATTTTAATTTACGCCAACGCCTCGTTTATATCTATGCGAATAAGCGTCGATATCTGCAGTACCGTAAAACGAATATAATTAAATATTGTTAAACAATAATGCAAACGAAAGAATTCACCGCCAAAGGTATTTAAATAATGTCAACAAAAAAAGTCATAAATTAAGTTAAATAGTTACGATATGAAATATCGTATTTTATATTTGTTTATTTTTTCTGGTGCTAGGATATCGACTTTTGTTCGTCGGTGTAAACGGAGCATTACCATTGTGCACGTTTCATTTAAATTATCTTCGTATTCGTTGGAACGGAGCACAAATTTCACACGTTGATGTAAAAAATGTTTCGATTTCGTCTAATGTGTATAAATAATAATTGTAAGGAATTGAAAAAGAATCGCGTTTCATGTAAATTGTATAAACAGTATAGTATATTAATCAATTTCAATATATCATAAAATATTATAATTGTATTTTAAAAAAGTTAAATAAATAATAAAAAAAAAACCACTTATTTATATTGGGTATATTATAATAAATGTAAAATTGATATATAAAAAATTAATTTATTAACACTTATCATAATTTGAAATGAGTAGTTATTATTATTAATATAATATTAATTAGGCTGTTATTGAGAATTTTCAAACACTTTGTACAATAATTGTTTTATATTATTTATATGTACATACATATTATTATTGATAAACTGTATATTGTGAGAAAATGAGAGTGTGAAAAAAATCGCCAGAATCAAGTCATTAATACTAGGTTTAGTTTAATTTGAAATTATTTAATTTGACAATTGTAACATTATTAATTTATACCTATATAAATATTATTATTGTAAACATGTATGCGTGTCTAAAAAAAAAAGTTTTTCCTTTTACGCTGTAGTATATTATATTATTCGTGTTTTGTTACAAAACTCGCTTGAAACTGTTTTCTCAATATCTATATCGTCGTATGTACAAGTTCTATCGTGCCTTTAACCTTTTCACTGCTGATTTTTTAATTAAAACGTATTGAACATAGTACAAATCGTGTATACGCCAAGCCGGCCACAAAATTGAACATGGTCGTAAACTTTATTATACATACATACATACGAAATAATACAAACGAAATAAATACAAACGAAAAAGCAATAACTATTTCATTGGACATTCGCATGATCTAAATATTGTTACATTTGTTATAGAAACACAATGATGCGTCTAGCAGTGAAAAGGTTAGATAAGACTTTGAAAGCATAATCATTTTTTTTTTTGTTGTTTGATGTTAAAATTTATTGTGTGGTAACTAATGAACATTAAAAAGATGTACGTTTTCAAAAGAATTGTAAAGAAAATATAACGTGAGATCTCAAAAATAACAAATAGAACTATTATTAAGGAAAATAAGTTGAAAAAAAAAAAATAATATAAAACAATAACGCTATTAATCCCAAAATTTGTTCAAAATTAAAAGAAAAACTATGAATATTTAAAAATATTAAGCGAAATGGAAATAAAATTGATTTCAATTATTTTAGTGTTTTTTTATTATATTATTTATATAAAAAAAGCCTTAAATCTGTTGGCCTGTGTGTCTGTCATGTAAAGGTTGAAATTGTTTATTTCTTATTATTTTTGCCCCGTATATTACCCGTTGACGATTAACGCGTGTTTATCATTGGTTACAATGGGTTCTGAGAGTAAAATAGTTCAAATTTTCAACTAAAACTAGTGTTTATTGTTGACATTGACCGGTAATAACGGTAACCGAGGTTACAGTTTCAACAATGCGTTTTGACGGTCCAACAAACAAACAGATTTAGCTCATTATATTTATATATTATAGTTTAATTTTCCCTATAACTCAATAGTTATTGGTAAGCCCACTCGTGTCGATAATAAACACTCGTTGATCGTCAACGGGCAATACTTTAGTTACAATATGATATACAGAGGCAACAAACGAAGCATGCAGCCGAATAACAATGACCTATTCTACCGATCTGTATTCTTAATCCTTAAAATGTTTCGTTTATCGGTACATCAGCTTCTATGTATACTCTGTCCAACTTAAGAAACACCTTAGTCCTTACCGATTTAGAGTCCTTTTGCGCATATAAGAGAGCAGTTCAACCAATGGGCTTCATCAGCATCTCGGCTTCTTGGAATAAATATTAACAATAATCAACCAAAGTCGTAAATCCCAGACAGCAATAACCCTCTTTTTTTAGTCGGAAAGGCTCTTCTTAAGTTGGACAGAGTTGATACATGTTGCTAGCGATAGACATGCGTATCGCTTCAAATTTGTTGGTTAAAGTTGTCAGTTGCTAGAAACTTCGGTATAAGAGCAGCTTAGATGGAACAAAGATATATGTTACTTCAAATGCCAACATTTTGACTTTGCAACAGTTTTCTGTAGTAGTTTTTTTTATGTATGGAAACATCATATCTACTTTTTTGTATGTGTTTTGTGGTTGAATTGGAACTGAGAGGATTCGTGTGAAATAAAAAACAATTGCAATTTTTTCATAATATTCTTTTTTATTCTTAATGTTTGTATCATACACATTCTAATTTGCCTCTTTTTTTTTGAGAATCAATTTAAAAAAAATTATAATATTCTGAAATAGTGGAAAAGAGGGCATATAGCAGTATAGTAGTAGTAGTTCATACACTTTTCGACATTCGTATGAAATTGGTGGAACGTACGCGTGTGTGTAATTTGCAGGGCACGTGTGTGCGAATGTGCGTACACGCACACACGTGCACAAACAATCACTATTATAATAGTATATCATAATATATAAACACATTCTAAACAATATAATAAAAATAAAAAAAATAAAAATAAGTCATTCATATCGTATTTACAGGGAACTTATTAAAAAAAAAATAAAACGAAGAGAAATTTTTCACTTGAGAAAAGTTTAACAAAAGCTACGTTTTTTTTACTTACAAATTATAATAAAAAATAGAACTAAACAAAAATAGATAGAAATAATTATACAATAATGGCATTTATTATGTAGATCAACGTTGACCAATCCTCACCATACAAAAGCCAGAGTGAATAATGAATTTGAGTTAAATCTTATTTATGTACACAGTAAATGTTTGACTAACTATCATATTTCTTCTTTTTTTCATTTTTAAGTAAATTAAGTAAAGGCTAAAAATAATTACGTAACAAAGTTTTACATATATATATATAATATATAAAATTATCTGTTTGCATGTATAATATACATGTATGTAATTTACATTATACACGTATGAGATTGCAGTTGTTATATAATTGATTTTATTTTTTATTTTTATTAAATATACATATAAATGCACTCGTCATGGTAGGAAAAACTTGGTATACAATCATAATAATATATAAAGTAAGTACTGTGAAAATGAAATATTAACTAGTGTGTGTGTGTGTGTGTGTGAACTACGTTTGTGTTTATGTGTGTTTTTGTTCGTTTAAATGCCGGAATTGTGCCAGAAAAATCCATGCCGATTTGCAAGTTCCAGACTTGCATCGGCATGTTCCGATTATGGCACACGACTTTTTAAAGACGACGATTCGGAACTTATTTGTACCCCAATTTTTGAGTTTAGACAGTATTCTGGTATGTTAGCTTGTCGTTGAATCGAATTGCGGAACTTTTTTGTAGCTGAATCTCAGATTTTAGCTCAAGTTTTGACTTTGGATCATTGTAGAAGTTAACAATATGCTTTAGATACAAGTTTGGGATATAAAAGTACTCTCCGATCGTCGAATTAAAATAATTTAAATTATGGTAGGCTGGCGCATTCAAAAGGGACTCGGAAGGAATCCTACATGGTCATGTATATATGAAACTCCAAACATGGCTGAGCATTTGCAAAACTATTTGATGTTTTGATATGCTTTGCACTAACCATATAGAGTTCCAGAACTTTCAGCACCCCTTTCTAGATACGTACCTAGATGAGAATATAATATGCAATCTAATGAACGAGTTTATGTATTTTGTGATGGCAAGATAGATGCGTGTGTAAATTAATGTGTGTATTTGGTATCGACAACCATTAATATTGTAAAATAACCGTATACATATATATCAACAAATAAAAATAAAAAAAAAAAAATTCAAATAGTAGTTGTATAAAACGATCAAAAAAATATGCAAATCAATTTCTTATTATAATACCGAATTTGTTGTTGTTTGAACGTACAATCAATTGAACATTAAAATTATAATAATAATAATAATAATAATAATAACAATCTACAATTCATGTAAATTACTATATCACAATTTCTACTTATATTTAATTTTTAATTAATAAAAATAATAATAAAAAAAAAAACAGAGTAAAGGCGTCTTGCTATTTCCTCATTGTCGTCTGTTTTTTTAATCTTTTTTTATTGTTTGTTGTTCGAAAAGGAATTTTTTTGCTGGTCTAAAAGGGTTACAATTGGTTTTAAAAATTTGCATCGAATTTAAAATAAAATATTTTGCATATCAACAATATTTACGGCGTGTATAAAAAACGTTATAAATCATAATAACCAAAGAGTACGTTAACTGTATTCGTATACCGAGTACCGCACCTAACGAATTTCTATAATATTAGTTAATAAAAAAATAATACATCTAATTGTGATTTCGCTTTAATAATATCAACGATTATAGCGACGTTTGCAATAAAAACGAATAGTTTAAGTTTTCAATCAAAACTTATTATGTATTAAACAATTAATCAATTTTTATTTCAATTCAAACGAAGCCCAATACGTTATTATAATTACAATTACAGTTGAATGAGATTCAAGTAGTGTGTTTTTACTTACATAATTTTCGATCTAATTGTGTGTTTTTTTTTTTTACATAAAATCTAAATTTTATTGAGATCATAAGATAAAATCCTTTTTTTTTTTTTTGTGACACAAAACTAAAATTCAGGCAAAGTTACGCCGAAAAATAATACATCGATCACATTATTATACATTGGACTTTGCTTATAAGCGTATAATTAAGTACATGTTTAGTATTGCGTTTTGAAGTTATTATTCTATATTTAATCAATTTAGTGTCGGTGCTCGGATACGTTCGGATCCTCTCGTATGCCGAATATTTACAATGTCGAGAGAATGTTTGTAGACTTTTTTAAGCAAACGGCTAACGTACTCTTCGTTATGATTTCGTATAATATAATCAACAGATTCAAAAGATTCATCTTTGAAATAACATTTGTATATAATATGATTGTATAATTGTGTAACCCCTCTCCCCCTCCGAGAGAAAAAAAAAAAAACATAATTTATTATTCGTTGATTTATTCACTAATTAAATATTCATTATGCTTACCATCGAGAGATAATTAATAATTGATTTTTTTTTTATAATTATAATTTAAAGTTAAACTAATACAAAATATTTCACAACACTATCGCATATTGAATGCTCCCAAAATTTGACGAACCCTCACAAGTATTGTAATACTTTAAGTCTCAAAATAGAGCCAATTTTTAAATTATTTTAGACCTAGTCTTTTTTTAAAATCCTTGGACTGTTGAGCCTTGTACCACCGATCACCTTTCAGGCTATTGAAATTCTTTCATATAGACTAAGAGCTTCCATAAAATACAACAATGATATCTACGATACATTTAATCCGACCGAAAAAAGGTTTCGTCGCGTTAAAAAACAAAAAAATACTACAAACTATTTCGTATTGCTGATCACTCCAAATAATACTGATACGAGGAAATAAATAGTAATGATAAAATCGTTCAATTTCATCAGAGATCAGATTGGAGTTATTATTAAGTATTGAGTGTATAAATTATATATACTAAGAGTGTTCATTTTGTTTTTTTTTTTTTTTAAGTAGCAATAAAGTAGGAACAATACTCTGAGAGTCTATATGAAAAGATTCTAAAATCATTCATCATCATCTTCACACATTCTTATTGCATACATCACATTATTTCAATGAGTCATAATTTCAATATATCGCTCAAAGAACCCATTCCCAACAACCTCCTTATTGACTGCAGAGATTTTTACGTTCATCAATTTTTTTTTTTTTTTTTTTGTTTTACTTAGTATAAAAACATACTAAGATTGCGGATCCTATCTACGAGCTGGTACATCTTTGCCCCGCATACGGGCAAAGGTAAAAATTAAACAATTAAGTCACTACTGTTTGTCTTTAAGGGCGAGAGAATGAGGCAGGAGGTGGTCCGGTGATAGTAAATTGGCAGTCGGTTGATGTGCGTAGTTCCTTATTTGATGTAACGATATCAATTGGTTCGGAAAGGATGCTGAAGCGGGCGCCGCCAGCGGTGGTTGTTTCGCCTGTTGGAATCCCAAAGAGTCGTACAGATACGGTCTTTGTCCTAATTGAGCGTGAGCTAAGCCGCCCAGATGTGGAGCCATTGAGTTGATTGGTGTAAATGCTGAATTAGCAGCGGCGCTGGCTTTCGATAGTGCGATATCGTAGCCGGAAGTCGGCGCGGGAGGTGGACCTTGTCCGTTCAAATGTAAAGTTTGACGGCCGCCTTCTTCACTATTGGCTAAATCTCCACCGTTGAGTCTGTGATGTTCGAACAGGGCTCTGTGATGCGCTTGAAGATGATCATTCTCGTTCTCCTCGCCGCCGTCGTGTCCGCCTTGTTGGCCGAAGGCTCCGCCTTCCTGCATCGCTTCGGATAAGTGAGCTGCCGAGTCGGGACTTATCTTCGGCCAGTACGGATGGTCTGGGAATGGAGCCGGTGCACGACCGGGTCCCAATCCGGCTATCGGTGGTCTTCTGTCGGCTCGCTCCGCGTGCTTCTGCATATGTTTGCTCAGATACGTCTCCTGCGTGTAACTCTTGCCGCAGTACTGGCAGATGTGAGTCTTGAGATGCTTCGACTCTTTGTGTTTCGGTATGTGTTCTAGAAGGCTGGGCTCGTCTGAGAAACATTTGTAACAGGAATTGCATTTGTACGGTTTATCCGTTTGGTGACACCGCGAGTGCGACTGAAGATTGGACAGTTGCGAAAAAGCTTTCTGACAACCGGGATGGCGACACTTGTACGGTTTGTCACCGGTGTGCGTGCGAATGTGCTGCTGAAGATGAGACAGTTGGGTGAATTTGCGTTGGCATATTTCGCAACGGTACGGCTTGATGCCGAGATGGATCCTCGTGTGCTGCGAGAGGTAGCTGGAGTTGGCGAAAGCTTTCGTGCACTGGCTGCATTTGTAAGGTTTCGCTTCTCGCAGATGCACTTGGGTGTGCAGTTGCAGATCTGCCTTCGAACCAAACACCTGAAATCAAATTAAAACACTAATTAGTCGACTTCGCCAAACATATAAAAAAAACACACATTAAATTATGATATCAAAGCAAACTACAGACATTAAAATTAAAATGTAACTGTAATATGAGGTGTTTTGCATTATTGCAATCTCAATATCAAGTTGAACCAAACCGATTCCTCTTATTCGAAACGGTTATAAGAAATACTGCCGATTGACAATATGTATGTGGGTTAACAATACCGATAACTATGAGTACTTCTGAAACAAAATTTCAATACAATTTTTGACGGATAGACTTGAGGCGATTATTCAATTCATCAATAATATCTACATTCTAATTATGTGATAAAACAATTTTTATTTTATTTACAAATAGAAAGTATCCCACTGGAAGAATATTTACAGATTGCTATAATTGCAGGTTCTCATAACTACATTTTAACATATCAGATTTGAATCTTAGTATTGTAATAACACAATAGTTGTGTTGCGAAACATGAACAAAATTGTTGTTATAATTTAATGAGTGGTTATACGTCTTATCGGTGAAAGTAAAATACATCTTAGATTATTCAGTCTAAAATTGATAGTACTACTAAGGTTCTAATGTGTACAAAATCAGATTCTAGTTATTCTCTTCGTATAAAACAACGACAATCTAGTTTACTAAACTAATATGCATTTCTTAAACTGAACACTTTTCAAAGTCTATTTTAGACAGGAAACATTTTGCAGATGTACAAAATCCATTGAAAATTCTTCACAACTTGTAATGTCACATTGCAGACAATAGATTTTGGGCAACCAACCGAAGAATTGACTTCCCGGTGAGCAAAATAACTATGTGCAAATCCTGTTTGCTTTAATAAAAGAATCTTCAAGTGCTGAACACTTAAATTTACATTTTAAAAAATGTTCACTAAGCACGAAAGTTCAGTACGTTTATTATATAATTAAAAGTAAATATGATGTACATAATGATAAGTTATTCAACATACAACTGCATTACACTACACAATCAAAACTGATTTTTAGCATCGGTGAATAAAATATAGTTAAATTTCATAACTATAAGGACCTGATCCTGAAGATAATGTAAGTTTATCATTATGTTTGTATGAATTACTCATAAGTCAGGTTCTTATAGTTTCAATAGACTTCTACAAACATAAAAAGCACTACGGGACAATCATGCCAAAGCGACGACATACTCAAAAAAAAAAAAAAAAAAAGCAAAACAAAAGTAACTATTGAGTGCTTCAACGATCCACTACAAAGTGTCTAAAATAGTGTGCAGCCCAGTCTTAATAGGGGCGATTGGTTATTATTGGGTCTCGGGAGATCACCTCGTGATCAGACGACTCCAACATTCCCCATTCTAGCGGATCACCAGCGCCTCTCGGCGTACGATAGTCTGCCGGGGAAGTGGAGATGTGTTTTTTTCTTCCTCTCCTATCACCACCACCAACACCACCACCACCACCTCCTCCTCCTCCTCCTCCTCCACCACCTCCACCACCACCTCCTCCTCCACCACCACCACCAATACTGTTATTTGCTGCACCAACAGCTCCGGGACCCACCTGTGGAAGGAATGACTCAGTCACACCCGGATAATTGGGAAAAATAAAATCATAAAATGACCAATAGCATCCCGATATACAACCCCAAAGCAAACTCCAAGACCTTTAAAGAGAAAAACGTAAATTTACATGACTACTAGTAACCCAGGTGCAAATGATTTTATTTTTTCTCGTATATTGCTTATTCTGAACTGAAGATGCTCAGTCTATTTCGACTGGTAAATACTCTTTTCATCATTTAGCCGAAGGTATCGAAACTAAACATTGTATGGTAGCTTTGTAAGGAAGTAACATGTCTAAAGTATCCTGATCATGTGAAGTAGTTCTGCAAAATTTGGTTTCGATTGGTCAAAACGGTATGGGAATTTATAAGAAATGAACAAAGTTCAATTTCATACAAATTTACATTGATATTATTTCAAATAATAAGTTCAAAAGTTCCTAAATACTTTCACCGATAAATCAACGGTACAAAATAAAATGTACCTAATTACATACATATACACAAAACAAACAATAAACAACTAAACATTTTTGATACATAATCTCAAATTCATTTTATCATTAGACTAATTTAAAAGGGCTATTTTCGCAACATTCTATTCAGCTCAAATCATTCAAATCCTTAACATCAATTGCATGTTAGTCAACGACAAATATAATACATGTTATTCATAGATAAACAAATTAAAGTCGACTAATTCATACTAGATAATACTTAAACTTAAATTTAAATGAATCTGAAAGTTGCAATTAATAGCGTAGATCGTTCAGTTCGTATGCAATTTGTCAAAACTGTAATGACCGCTTTAAAGAATATCTTAATACGTTCCGAGCTTCAGGTAGGTTGTCACGGTGCAAGATATGGGGATTAGGCAGCAGAGAACTCATCTCTAGTGTCCAAAAGTGTCAAAAATATGACGTTCACATATGAAAGGGTCGACCGCGTATAAATCTAGCGGTCATCTGATAAATCTCCCCCTACTTAAAGCGTCTAGGAGAAAGTCCCCTAAAAGTTTAAAGGTGTAATCTCTCGTGGAGAGTGGCTCCCCTCGCTTTAGTTGACACTGGTTACCCTTACGGTGACCCTCGTCCCTTCCTGACGCAGGAAAATTTCCTCTAAACTAAGTCTTAATTAAAAGCAAGTCGTCGAAATCGAGTGCAATCATAATAATGTTTATAACACGTTTGGTCATTTCATTTTGTTAAACTAAAATCTATACAATTACAGTGTGATATTAGAACATTTTACATCGGAACGGAGGATAATACTTGAACGGGGATGAAAAATGGTCCACTTAGTCGACCCGCACCGTTGCAAATACAAATGTGCACGTGTAAAAAAGTGGTGTCTTGGTTTTACTAATGCCCAAATCTGACCGTTTCATCCCTTGTGATGGATCGCTAGAGAACTCACCCTACGGATAAGGTGTACAAAGAGATTTCAAAGTGTAAACTTGTGAAAAAAGTTGCTACGATGTGTTATTTTTAATTTTTAATTAAAAACTAGGGATGTTGAATCGTTTTTACTTTTATTTATTGACACCACTATAATAGAAAATTGATGCAAATTTTCAAATTAAAATTCAAAACGCTAACACAAACACGATGATTGAATGTCTGAAACGTGTAAACCTTCGTAGAAAAATTGATATTAAAAATAATGTGCTTTTGATGAAATTAGCATTCTTGTGTACAATTATTTATTTTATCTATCTTTTGTATATGGAAATTAGTAATTGATGATACTATACAGGTGGGCAAAAAAACTAGTAACTTTTTTCAAGAATATTTGCTACTTTTTAAAAAAAAACGACGAGGATGAGGAGTTATTAGGTTTAAACATATACATATACATATTTGTATATTCTGACTGTTCGAATTTAATTCATATTAATATTTAGGCACATTAAACCAATGATTTTTACAAAACTTGCTTATTATTATTAATTAACTGTGAAATCGATTATGTATAATCAATCGACGGTTAACTGCCACTTCTACACTGATACTAGTGAAATAATGATTAACTCCAATCATAAGCCCTACACTACAAAAGAGATCAAAGGCGATGTTGGGTAGTAAAATACTCAATTGGAATTAAACATTATTCCACTAGTATCAGTGTGGCAGTGACAGTGAGCGCTGTATTAAAGCTACTAATTATTATTAAAGTACTTTATCTAGTTATGCACCAATCAAAGAACCCAGCAAGTGATGTTGAATGACCAATTACAGGTAATTCAGTGGCTCCGATGATGGGTCACTATAGACAGGTGTACATTAAGCGAGCTTTAACTATTAAAATAATTTATTGAAGTGCTTCAGTAGTCGATCAAACGTACCAGGAAGTGGTATTTTCGAAATAAAACACCGATCCGTAAAATAATTGAGGCTCGTTTACGACGCGATCCAATCACAATTATGCAAATTATAATGTGTACATTTTTTTTTTTTTTGTATCTCGCTGACAAATTAATAGCAAAAATTCAATTGAGCGTGTTTTTTAATTAATCTCGTCCAGTATCGGCCATAATGGAGTAACGACTTTTCGTTGCCGGTGAATATTTTAGTATTAGACGTCCTCTATTTATGCAGAAGTAAGGTGTCGAAATGAGAAGAACGAGAAGTTGATTGTAATGAGTCGGCGAAGGGACCCATTGATGATCGACGTAGCGGAAATGACTGTGCGATGATGATGGAGCAGTCAAAGCATCACATCAAAAGTTCACCACACGGCAAAATAAGCTCTTCTAAAATATATGTACGACACTATCAAAAAATAGAATCTGTGCTTTGTAATGAACGAGATGCTATTCACGAAGTACTAAATTGGATCCTCGATCAAGGTCATATTTAAATTGCGAATAGTGTACTATGTATATCATATTTGATGTAAGTGCAGATTTCAATAGTTCAAAATTCAAGTCCGGAAGCTCGAGTTAGAATTAGAAAGAAAGTTTTAAATTCCAAAAATTTACGGTATAAAAACTTTTTCGTTTGCTGAAATTGAAACTGAACCTTGGCTTTGAAATTGTATCATAATATTTTCGAGTTGATTCAAATGATTGACTCAAATTTAGGTAATTTTGGTAAAATTAATAAATGAACTTTGAAGAATTAGTCTAAACAATTCTAATTTCGAACTCAAACCTCAAATTTCTATATGCAAAAGTTGATCAATTTTGTATCCATAAGTTTCAAATTGCGATTGAAGTCCAAATTTCGAATTGCGTTCCAAAAATTACGAATTGCACAAATTGAAATCGAATTACTCAGTGAACTAATCAAATGGAAGACAATGGAACAAAATTTCTTTAACTAAAGCTGATAACTCTCGCCGAGGTAAATGATTAAAAGACACGAACCGTCGCGCGCGAGTGGGATTTGAACCCGAGATCACCAGTTCGGAAAAGGGTGCGCTTACGCATTCATCCAAACCAGGTAACGACGGGCCTGCTACAATTTGACAATATTAATCCTCAAAAGGTTCGCGACTTGGCTAAATTGTTACGTTGTTGTATTATAACGCGCCATCTATGCAAAAACTATACTCACCCACACACAAACACTCACCGTAGGGGGGAATGAGAAATCGCTCCGTTGATATTCAACGGGCCTACACTAGCAATACATATTGTGTACCTTTGCGGAACTAGATTTTATAATTAACTAATTTATTTTATTTGATCAACTCCCATTTGTCTCAGAAAGACATCAAAATATCACTATAATTTAATTATAAAACGTCAAAAAGTGCACCGCATGCGAAATTTTGATTCAAATTACCGTATTTGGGGTTTCCACACATCTATAAAACTAAAATTATGTATTTTGCACGCAAAACGTAGTCACAGTAGATAACCATATTGTAGAGATAGTTGATAGTTATTTATACCTAGGGCAGTTGGTGAATATGACTGGATGTAAAGAAGAAGAAAAGAATGAACATAGTTTTTAAATCCAACATTCCGCTATGCTTAAAAAAGAAGGCATACGACCAATGCGTACTGCCAGTTATGACGTATGGGTGTGAAACTTGGACGCTAAATTCAAGAATGCTACGAAAGATCCAGTGCACACAGAGAAGCATGGAAAGATATATGCTTGGCATAACAAGAAGAGATCGTAAGAGGAATACATGGGTAAGAAGTGCAGATATAGCGGAACGTGTGAAAAAGTTGAAGTGGACACATAGCGAGAAGTACTGGAATGGTATCCGAGAGGATGTGAAAGAAAGCAAGGTAGACCGAGTGGAAGATGGGCTGATGAATCGAGAAGAATGTGTGGAGTCAAGTGGGTGCAGATTGCCCAAGACAGACAAGAATGGAAGAGGATTGGAGAGGCTGAAAATGATGATGTGGATTGCATCCCTCTGCGTCACGTTGCTAGTTACCGTCACCGATGCTCAACTTCTATCGACGAGTACAGTTAAAAGGACATGGCTGAACTACAAAGTGGCACAAGAAGCATTTGCGAATAATGTATAATAAGAAGTAGAACCGTGCGATCCTTTTTGAAGTCGAATTTATTAGTGTCAATAAACATAAACACTTGATTGGACCGGGTCTGGCTCGCGGTCCACGGGTTAATAACACCTGGGACAGTGAACAAGTGTAATCATCATCCTTTTACAACGGCCATTACCAACCAGGTGGGGAGTATACAGTAATGACGGACGCAATCAGGTGCTTCTGATGCTGGCTGCTGCAATACTCCATTAACGAGCGTTTCGGCAGTGCGTTGTTGTATGCATGTACATATGGTGGTTACACAAGTCCACTTCTGATCTACAACACGTCTCCTATTGTATATCCCACTGTGTATATAATACACGGTGTTCTTTTGTGCGTCGGTCGAGAATGACCAGTGTAGTTTTGGCGTAACGCGGTGGTTGACCGCCGATGACGCAATTGTGGCGAACAAATCAAACGGTCAAATCAAAAATCAAAATTAAAAAATCACAGAATGAGATTGTCTGTTTTTCAATGTCCACTTTCGCATATTCGTCAAGGTACTGGGTTGGTGTATGCAGCAGGTTCAACTTTCAAAAAGCTCTTTTTCAATTTGTCGCTCCAGTGCTCCGGAAGCACGTGAATTTCTACCGTTCGTCACTTGCTTGTTTTTTGTTTTGTTTGGTCGTTGATCGCGTTGCATCTAAATCGATTTTAGATCTTGTTGTGTTGTCTCTTATCCTAGTCGTGTGCTCGATGGACCGCGAAACTGGTCAATTATATTGCCGATCGATCTTTAATCGCCGTTGATCCAAAGACCATGTGTAATTTGTCTACCGTGGATTCGAAATACGAAATTTTAAGTAAAATAACCTTCAGATGTACACCCCGTACCTCGATTTACGCGGTAGATGCGTCCAACGAAAAATCGCGTAAATAGAGACATGCGTTTTTAAATCCCGCTGCAGACAATTTAAAATTGTAATTTTTTTCCAAATTTCTGAAATTATACATACGAGTCGCCTAGTTGCAAATCCCGATAAGTCCATAAAACTCGCTTGTTCGCAAACGCGGTTTTTCTGCTACAGACTTATTTGCTTGATGGCGTTTAAACTCATTTAAACTTAATTTTGTTGATATTAAACAAAATATTGAGATTAGAAACATGGATATATCGTTGTTTGTTTCTAAATATGGCTTTTATCAGCTTTTATCATAGTGCAATTGTCAGTTTTTGGACCTAACACTGATTTTCAATATTTTTTTACGGCGCACTTGGCGGTATTTGGAATAATTCAAGTGTAAGGAATCGTTTGAAAACATTCTTAGAACCAGAAAATATTTTATCCTCGTTTTTTTATATATTGTGGACTTACTTTAGATTCGACTGTGCAACAAAAAAAAAACACTACCGGAGCAGAGACTTGGCAATCATTACTAAGTTTGACCCACTAAATCCGAATATGATAATGAAATTAGTTGGTTGGCTCTTGTTTATGAGATATGAACATTTAAGAAAAATGTTCAATTTTTACATTTTTTTGGCTTTTGCGGTTAACTCAAAATATATTATTGCTGTGCTCAAAGTGAGTATTGGAATCACTAGTTAGATGTTTTTTTCTATTGATTGTGATATTTTATTGCTTTAAAATACTCATAATTATTTATCTAGCGAATTTTAAAAGTCAAAAATATTTTTTTTTTTACAGATTTTCTTTCCGTGCGTTTATTTGACCAAATTTTTAATTTCACTACGTTTATAATGATTAGTTTTAATCTAAATGTGCTAATTCGACCAGTAAATGATTTTCAATTGTCCATTTTGTACAACCACGTTAGATTAAAGCCGCGTAAATCGAGGGACGGATTTACTAATATTATTTTTCTACCACGATTCATCATTCCTTACTTCTCTCCACTGAAGTATACTGTATAAAAGTAGATCAGTTTTTAACGTAAATTAATGTTTAACATTGATTCTGAGTTTCTGACTGCTAACACAGTTTAAGGCTCTTGTATACAGCAATAAAGCCGAATCAAACTCGTGTTTATACAAATAGAATCCTGACGGTTGACTATCGCTGTATTTGATTCGAAAATTTTCTCGATTGCACGAGTTGACGATGTAATTTCACCATTCGTGGAATTTCAGGTTCTTCGCGCCTAATTTTACGCATTTTAAGCGCACAATTGGAAGTCAGCTACGAAAATTCATTCATCATCACAACTACTCACGTACTGTACATAGGTTGCGTCACATCGTAATCGTGGTCTTTTCGAGAATCAAACGATGAATTGACTTCTAATCGAAATAATCGCATCTACCACTAATATCCCATGAGTTTGAAATATACCTAATACCATTGTATATGAAATTATACATTGCTGAAATCAAAAAAAAAAAAAAAAAACCAAACACGACAAAATAATAAACAATCGCTGGAGCGCAACGGCGACACACGACCAAACGAATGACGCGATACGAAATTGGTTCATAGGATTGAAGTTCGAATTGGAAGGAAGAAAAAAAAAAGGCGCCAAAGTAAAAAAGCGTAACGTGAGTCGGTAGAAATCGGCAGATTCGAGGCTGGAGCCTTGACACCTTCAGTTTTTTGACACGTTAACGGAGAAATCAACACAAACATCTTGGGCAAACGAAACGCGCGTTTGTCTTTTAAAAGTCGTAATGGACAACTCGATCGACTGTGACGGTGACAAATAATAAATGAAACGATGCAGGCGAAACTTCGGTGCATTCGCCGAGAGAAACTGTTGTCTCACGTGAATAGGTACATATTTATGAAAAAAAAAATAATAAAGACTCGTTCACACCGAGGAACATTGCATGTAACACACTTAAGGCGAAGGTGTGTGAGCGTCTTAAAAGCCCTCACAAATCTGAGCGGTATCGCTGCGTTACGTTGACGTCCTCTATCGTCGTTGATTCGCGCAAATTATATCGGTGCGAATGGGACGACGATAGGGGCGTCAGTTTGACGCAACGATACCGCTCAGGTTTGTGAGGGCCTTTATGGCGCTCACACACCTGAGCGAAATCGCCGAGGTATCGCTGCGTCAAGTTGACGTCCACTATCTTCGTTGACCAAGTGATAAACGTGGCATCACTTTAAAGGTTCTCATCCACCAAGTACGTTGACATGCGTTACGTCGACGTACGACATCCACGCACCAATTGCAGTACGAGTTTTGCAGCACGAGCGAAAAAGCCGTGCTGTAATTGGTGGATGGATATCGTACGTCGACGTAACGCATGTCAACGTATTTGGTGGATGAGAGCTTTTAGGCCCTCACAAACCTGAGCGGTAAGGCTGCGTCAAACTGACGCCCCTATCGTCGTCCCATTCGCACCGATATAATTCGCATTGTGCGAATCAACGACGATAGAGGACGTCAACTTGACGCAGCGATACCGCTCAGGTTTATGAGGGCCTTTAAGGCGCTCACACACCTTAGCGAAATCGTTGAGGTATCGCTGCGTCAAACTGACGCCCTATATCATCGTTGATTTGCACCAATGCGAATTATATCGGTGCGAATGGGACGACGATAGGGGCGTCAGTTTGACGCAGCGATACCGCTCAGGTTATTGAGGGCCTTTGAGGCGCTCACACACCTTTGCAAAATCGCCGAGGTATTGCTGCGTCAAGTTGACGTTCTCTATCGTCGTTGATTTGCACCAATGCGAATTATATCGGTGCGAATGGGACGACGATAGGAGCGTCAGTTTGACGCAGCGATACCGCTCAGGTTATTGAGGGCCTTTGAGGCGCTCACACACCTTTGCAAAATCGCCGAGGTATTGCTGCGTCAAGTTGACGTTCTCTATCGTCGTTGATTTGCACCAATGCGAATTATATCGGTGCGAATGGGACGACGATAGGAGCGTCAGTTTGACGCAGCGATACCGCTCAGGTTATTGAGGGCCTTTGAGGCGCTCACACACCTTAGCGAAATCGTTGAGGTATCGCTGCGTCAAACTGACGCCCTCTATCGTCGTTGATTCGCGCAAATTATATCGGTGCGAATGGGACGACGATAGGGGCGTCAGTTTGACGCAGCGATACCGCTCAGGTTTGTGAGGGCCTTCTTTTTTTGTGGGACTTCTTTTTTGTGAGAATTCCCCGCACTTTAGACCCGCCGCACACCCCCGTTGCTTCTGACGCTTTCAATTTTTGACGCAAATTTGTTTGGAATGGCCTATCTATGGTATTTTATATCTATGGTTAGGATATATTCTGATGTAATGATGTACATAAATGTAAAGCTTAGGATAGACAGAGGCAATGCGCGTTGAAACAACAGTTCTATGAGCATGAAACGTGTACCAAGGAGAATAAAAATGGCAGAATATGCCGAATACCTACTATGGGGTTAGTCATCATTAATCAATTGATCGATATTAATCGCGACATCAAAAGGGTGACCAAAATTGAATTACGCGTACAAATATTTATCATTCTAAGGATATGGGTGCTTATAAACAACCATGTTTCGATATAATTAATAGCTCGCAAGTCACGCTCGCGCGATAGCGATCGATCTTCCGACGTAAAATTATGTAGTACGTACATAGTTTAAATTTAAATTCCGATCGAGGGGGGGAAGGTAGAAATAAAAGCTCGCAAAAAGAAGGTTAAAGACCCCCGCCGAAAGTGATGCTAATTTATAACGATTAATTAAATAAGGTTGTTAATTTATGAGCGTTCGATTCACTAAGCGTCCATAATCGATATCGCTTGTAGTCAATCACGAGCGTAATGCGATTCAGAAATTTACGAGCGATAACGGTTCACTTCGGCCGATATCAACCTTTTTTCTATACTTAATTAATTGAAATGTGCATATTGTATCATAAAATTGTGGTACAGGAAAAGTGTGACGTCCCTACTTTGTACAAAATGCCAAGTCGTTTAGTACAACGCCTAAGGGCTTTAGGCAAAGTATGAAATAAATGATGGATGGATAAACGTATGGATGTGGAACTAGGACGCTAAATTCAAGAATATATTACCCGGGACAATTGGTGAATTTGACTGTATGTAAAGAAGAAAAATGAAACAAGGATGGAGTGCTTTTGG
Source organism: Parapsyche elsis (assembly GCA_022651745.1). Lineage (NCBI taxonomy): Eukaryota > Metazoa > Arthropoda > Insecta > Trichoptera > Hydropsychidae > Parapsyche > Parapsyche elsis. The sequence goes on from JAGVSN010000017.1 coordinate 1,255,055, forward strand.
AAGAATGAACATTGTTTTTTAATCCAACATTCCGTTATGCTTAAAAAAGAAGGCATACAACCAATGCGTACTGCCAGCTATGACGTATGGATGTGAAACGTGGATGCTTGATTCGAGAATGTTACGTAAGATCCAGTGCACACAGAGAAGCACGGAAAGATGTATGCTCGGTATAACAAGAAGAGATCGTAAGAGGAACACGTGGATAAGAAGTATGACCAAAGTGGCAGATATAGCACTACGTGTGAAAAAGTTGAAGTGGACACATAGCCAGAAGAATGGATGGACGCGTGAAATACTGGAATGGTATCCGAGAGGATGTGAAAGAAAGCGAGGTAGACCGAGTGGAAGATGGACTGAAGAATTGGGAAGAATGTGTTGAGTCAAGTGGATGCAGATAGCTCAAGACAGACAGGAATGCAAGAGGAATTGAAAGGCCTTCATCCAGCAGTGGATGGTGAACGGCTTAAAATGATGATTTTGTATTTATCTGAACTGGCAATACTCAATCTTTTTCAACTATCACTATCCAGATTCATTGAAACGAATCATTGTATGTGAGAGATACCCGAACGAAAAATGTCCTATTGCACTCGAGCACAATCAGAATCGCAGGATCATGGTAAGAAACTCTGCAAAGTTTAGCCCTGATTATTGAAAAGGTGTAAGGTGTAGGGAGAGGCCTTCAATCCAGCAGTGGATGATGAATCATTTTTATCTCACCAATGTGAATTTGAAGCAGTTTTTCATACGTGCTATTTCTATTTCAGTTTATGAAGCGTAGTACATTTTGGGCATTTTATACAATACGGAATTTCACACTTAACCTGTCTTAGTATAAAGTATACACATTCTATGTGTATTCATACGTTTTAAAGAAAGAGAGACGTAAGTCCGTCATCGATATATACACAGAGATAGTAAGAAAGGAAGTGAAGTGGACTCAATCAATCGTACATGTGGACAAAAATTTTCTCACGTGCTATAAGATTTATCCGCTTCTCTCAATCCCGGACACGAAACATCTCGCAAAAAAAAAAGTGTATATATAAAAACGCAACATTTAAGTGACCATAAAGTTGGTCTTTAGATATAACAAGTCGGTATCCTCCGGTTGTGAAGTGTGGGCGGAAATGCTGAATGGTTTTCCATCGTAAACGGCACGGCATATTACGGAAGAATGGGTAATATTGCACAATTTAGTGGGTACACATGTACATAATAAGGCTCAGGTAAAAAAAGTACAGGATACTGGAAAAACCTGCATTGTTTGGGAGGGAAACAAACTCGAAATCTTGCACCTGAACCTATCAAAAAATCAAATGGTGCAACAGCTGCCCGATTTGTGCTTCCCTCATGCGACAAATCAGAAGTCCTCAAATTGACGATAAAAACGAATCAAAACTCTAGTCTATAAGCATGAGTGAAAATACCAATAGGTAGAAGTACTACCAATAGTAGAAGTACTACCAAGTACTACATAAGTATAAATACCAAGTACTAAGTATAAGTACTAAGAATTTCGTTCAGTTTCTATCAAGCTGATGATTTTAACGTTGTTAAATGAAAATCAGTATTTTTTGCATTAGGTCCTAACGAATTAGACTACTAGGAACTATAGCTAAAATAGTCCTTCCTTTCAAATGTAAATTTCTATATATATAAAGAATCTTTCTAATAGATACATATTAATATTCACTAATTTCTGTAATGCGTGATGGGTCTTTAGAAATTGGCACTTATTCTTTAAAAACTACATTATGCCTAAAATAATCCTTACTTTCAAATTGTACGGAGAACTGTCAAATCTTATGGATTAATGATTCTTCGAATTGGTAGTAGACTATAGAAATTTTCAACCTTTAAGCAAACGGTGAATACTTTTAGAAGTGTCCTCAAAGTTTAAGACTAAAAATGTCAAATACTATTTAATACTTTTAAGTAACATGTGTATAAAATCAAGCACTAAAGCGCAATTCCCACGCATTTAAGGACCTTTTTTTAATTGAATTAAACCAGGAACGCGAGCCACATGTTGACAACACGCTAAACGTTAGAGCTTTCTAAGCACAGGTTGGCCATATGCTGCGCGATCAAGAGTACTAACCGTATGGTCTGCGATTCCAGAACAAAAGATATACCTTTTAAGGTAAAACTAACACGTTAACGACCCTTGGTGATTTAATATTATTATTCAATATACATTTCTGGCGTCCTTAGCACACATTTCTGATGATTTCTATTTGATTCGCTCGACTTGACAGAACGTGATCGGTCGCAAAATTGCATAATCGAGCAGACCTTGAACGCGTTGACTTACTTGTTGAAAAGTAAAATTTAAAAAAAAATTGGAGCGTGTACTTTAGGATTTAGGTAAAACTCTTAAGGTAAAAAAATTCACGCGAATATTCTATGTCATTGTGCCATATGGTCATTGTTACGAGCGATCGATTTTCTTTTGTGTCAGTATCGGATTTATTCGGTGAAAAATTTGACTATGCATAATGTATTCGTGGTGAGCAAAAAAGGTCAAGTCAAATTTTAATTAACAAATTAACGTACATGGGGTTAACGGGACGTTATTCAAAACAGAATGTGTTGGTGTACAATATGCATAATATAATATGATTTCTAATGAACCGTAATAGATTCGTGAATTGAGCGATTTTAATTGGTTGTTGATGAATCGAACCGGTCGGTTGGTGAATTTATAGTCGCGTCGATAATGGAGAGCTTAATTAAAAAAAAAAAAAAATAACTTCGCGTATATTAATTTTATTTCGTATGCAAAAACGGCTCTGTGGAAATTAACGCTTTGTCAGAGTCGAATTGTTGAAAAAATTCTATTGTAATTTTTTTTTTGGTTTTAGAATTAACAAAAAAAAAAAGGGCTCCTCTTTAAAATCCTCGTATATTTTCTAAGGGCCACCTGTTTAACTATTTATTTACACAACAATAAAAAAAAAAACACGGTTGGGTGTATATAATAAATTATTTCATAAGTGGGTGACCCGTGTATAAAAAGACGATTTTACACTTTTTATAATAATATAAGTGGTTGACAAGTGTCTCAAATAGACTAATTCCTATCTACATACGTATATTAATAGTCACGAGTATACATACATATGTACATATGTACACAGTTGTTGGTGTTATATTTTCGTTTATATATTTAATGGAAATTGAACGACCTTGTGTAAAAAAATTTCGATCGAAATAAAACGTCCGCAAAATACATAGTTGTTTCGCGTCGAGGGATTTGACTAGAAGCTTTGGCATGAAATTTTAAATGGATTTACGCAAAATAATTCATATTCAAAGTAAAAGTTTTTAAATTATTTCATTTTTCTTAAATCCGGAATATTTTTGAATTAACAAAAAAAAAAACTCTTGGCAAATCCTTAGCAATGCCAAAAAACTGTATCGAATATTAAAATTAATCAAAAACCCATTTGTCAATTATGTACATACATAAACCTGCAAAGTAAAGTAAATTCCAGGATTAATAATTATTTTTTCCTGTAGTCCATAATTACCGCTATTATTAGCCATACACATGTACAAATATAACGGCATTTGTTAAACTTCATAAGAGCTTCTGATTTACTATGCTAAGTTCATATTATAAATAGGTAGGCTACTTTTATACGTACTAAATACATTTTGAATAGGACGTAAAGTTAGATGTACATAGATGCATGGCGTCGATATTGATCTTTCGGCCAGTCGTAAACTGATCAAACGGCAACAAATATCTCGACGAAATGGACGAGGGGGTGAGTTTTCGATTCGAGGTGAATATTATACGGTTAAAAATCGGAAACAAGCGTTGTGTAAAACGAGAGAGGATCAGAATGCCGAGAAGGAGCTTTCTGAGCACACAGATGGCCGATGCGGCAGCTGCCGCGCGTGAGAAAGGAAGTCGTACCGAGTAAACGCCGGGTGGTATGGGGTCAAGCCGGGGTGATCTGGACCCCAACTGCCATGGCTTCGCATCCTGAGGGTCTCGGTCTGAACCACCCAAGGACTGTGCATCGAATGTGGATGAACACGCAATCGAGTGCATCCACAGCCATGCGAATGGTGGGCTTTGAAATCATGTAAATAGGGACAGGAAAGTCAAAAATATGTATTTCGAAGGGAATCAAATGAACGTGAGTTTGGTCGCCGAGAATGTCGAATCTACTGGGTTGATTTTTGTCAAACTTTCACTGCAATATTCGACTAACTTTCGACTGGGTTAACGTACACACATAAGCTGATTCTGTGATATTAGTTTATTTTCCCGTTGATGATGGCTGCGTGTTTATGAATTACGAAAAAAAAAACAATAGTTCATATTTTCAATGGAAACGGAAGATGAACGCGCAAGCGTTTTAACACGGGAAAACATATACATATTAGCCTTTTACGTATACAATAGTATGGATGTGAAACGTGCTAAATTCAAGAATGTTACGCAAGATCCGGTGCACACAGACAAGCATGGAAAGATGTATGCTCGGTATAACAAGAAGTGATCTGAGGAACACATGGATAAGAAGCATGACCAAAGTGGCAGATATAGCGGAACGTGTGAAAAAGTTAAAGTGAACACATAGCGAGAAGAATGGATGGCAGATGGATGCGAGAAATACTGGAATGGTATCTGAGAGGATGTGAAAGAAAGCAAGGTACACGATTGGCTGATGAATTGAGAAGAATGTGTGGAGTCAAGTGGATGCAGATTTCTCAAACCAGACAGGAATGGAAATGATGATGATGATGTATACATATAATGATGATTTTTACAAAGCATCCAAAAGCATATATGGATAATAATAAACGTTTGGGTCGCATTTGACCCATCCCTGGATATAGGGTCACACTATCTACTCTTTCTATTATTATAAATCACCAATTTTTGTAATCCTGAATTCTCAGAACTAGATAGGTTCTTTTGGGACCGAGCCTTTTATGAGATAAATCGATCCTACTTTCAATATCCTCCATTGTGAATTGTAGCAAGTTTCAAGTTTTAAATACAAGCATTTGCAGGTCAGTAATCAATTTCCGTAAAATATCCTATTCCACCGAATATACATATGTATGTACATAAAGCACATAGCTTCGTGTGAAATGCATTCCATCTGCTTCAAATATATCACACTCGGGTATGTATGTATGAATGCAAAATGTAGTGATTTCTCACGGTTTTTAGGGGGAAACGAGAGATTTTCCCCCAATTTCGGAAACGTCTCAGGTAGCTGGGCGAGCTTACCCCAAATCCGAATGTCATGGGACAGGTCACACAACATCCTGTCAAGAGAAGCTCAAATTCGATACGAAAACGTGCATCACAATGTGAACGTGCACATTTGTCACATAAATAAGTACCCGTGAACTACATGGCCTAGGTGGGGTATGCGTGACAAATTTATTTATTGGATTGCGCAAACCCAGGCTTAGTAATTTCATTAAGGGCCAGACGTTATCTTATAATGTTGTTATTATTATTATTATCGTTACGTTTTGGTAAAACGACACACAGGGTTCGGTGGTGTCGAAGATAAAGTAAAGCGCAGATATGGATTAAACCGCACTATCAATCATAGTGGGAGGACTGAGGATGGAGCGCAGGGGTAATGCATGAAAGGTTTTCGAGCTGGTATCGAACAAAATCTATCTAGGTTTTAAGATAGTTATGTAGTATGTTTAACAATTTGAGTTAGATGTTAGACATGTCAGCCTGTAAGCATTTACGCGATCGTAAAGAAGGTTAATGCAGATAGCACATTTATAGGTTTTGGACCTGTACATGTCGATTACATTCACAGAAAATATATCAAAGTCTTTGCCCTTCTACACAGAACGCACTGGAGGATCATGCCCAAGAAACTTCTCTATGATTTAGAAATATAGTCTGTTTTTTGAGACGCCAGAGTACTGGGTCTACTGTTGAAAAGGTAACGCAACACGTTATTGGTACATTTTTTAAGCACTAGAATTCTATTGGCGTTTTTAGCAGACTAAGTTTCTAACACACGCGGTTACTCCGTATTCTCTTGTTTCGAAAGACTATAATTTAGACAGACGTGGAGATATTACTTTAAAATATTCTAAACTTCTACTTCCCTCTCACTCCTTTGATTCATTTATGTACATATATATTTATTTTTGATTTGTTTGAACAGAATACATTTCTTTTCTGACATATGTATGTACATTTTTGAAAGTGTATACTTCCAGACGATGGATTCACAATGCGATTTTACTACAATAGCACAAAACTACCTACTAATACCTACCTACCAAATAAATTGCATCGAATATAACTGAATATGGAAAGTCAACTTATACAACGAGTTGGTACGTCAAAACGTGCTTTTTGAGAGGATGAATAACCTTTAAAGATCCTTTGAAATCCTCTTGTTCCATTATTATTAAGGTAAAGTCGGTAGATATTTCAAGTCATTGTGTGGGTTGCAATTACATGTGAAGATATTAACTTACAAATTACATAGTATTCGCTCAAATTGCGCTTAGGTTTCACTGAATTTAAAACCGACCGAACAAATCGCCGATTCGACGAAAGCTAAAAAGTGCCATTTTAGCGCAATCTGGCAAAATCAAAAGGTTCATGACCAATGCGGACATGTTATAGAAACGTTGCCGAATATTCCCCCGATAAAGAAGATGAGGGGGTAAAGGGGATGAGGGGGTGTTTGAAGATATGATTAATTGTTTTTCGGAACACCCGGTCGGGACAATATCAACACTTTAAGGACGTGGACCATTGTTCTGACTAATAAATAGTGCAGAATACTGTGACTTTCATTTCCAACAGTTAAATATTATAAACAAACTTTTAATTTTATCAAATCATAAGGTTGCTATCGGTCAAACAGAACGGCGACTTAATTACATAAGGAAGGCCGCACACCGACGTAAAGTCACCGAACAAAGCGAGACGCCAACGAAGCATCCGACATACCCTTGAATGTCTACACTCATTAGTAACGTATTACGAAATACATATACAGGCGGTGCACGAAAGTCGAGGCCACGAAAAATAAGGACGTTCAACGAGGAACCAAAGCCAAACCGACAGTCGAGATCTAACGAAGGGGAAGCTGAGACAGAGAACGTAGTGTTTGAACGTTCACCTTGACCACTCGCGGTCGTTTGGCACAGAGATTTTCCTCATCAAAAATTGGCAGTTTGTGGCACTAATTATTATGTATTTATTTGTTTTAATAGAGATGCAAACAAATGGTTCGACGGTTGGTCACCCGAGTTGTAGCACTCGACCACTGGGTCGGTTTGGTCCACGAGAGCTCTCCTCGCTAAACGGTTGTGGTGTAATTTTCAAACTATAATTTATGTATAGTGAAGATGGGGGAGTTTTTGGGGTGTTCGGTCTCACCACCCACCCTTAGTTAGAGTGCAGGTTTCCCGGGGAAATTAATTTATAATATTTTGATATGTGGATCACTGCCCCTAACATCCCTCAGCAATTGTTTCGAAAAGGCGACCCCACCCCCCCTCCTTTACATGATATTGTACTATCGAGGTGCAGTCAGATTTCGGAAGCGATCACACAAGTTTTAGAGCAGTGGATTGCCAACTTTTTAGACCCACAGAATTTTTGTTCATAAGATCTCTACAAAATACACGAATGAAAACTGTTTGGATCTCGAAACATACATCGTCGTTGATACAAAATGGGACACGAATGAAAACTGTTTAAAAAAATGCGCTTAATATGCTCTGTATATTTATAAAACCTTTGCGCTATCTTTGTGTTACAAAATTTCGCTGCGTTTTCAGCCGTTCACTATCCACTGCTGGATGAAGACCTATCCAATCATCTTCCATTCCTGTCTGTCTTGGGCAATCTGCATCCAACTCCACACATTCTTCTCAATTCATCAACCCATCGTGCACTCGGTCTACCTTACTTTCTTTCACATCCTCTCGGATACCATTCCAGTATTTCTCGCTTCCATCTGCGATCCATTCTTCTCGCTATGTGTTCCCTTCAACTTTTTCACACTTTCAAACTACCAATCAGTCGATTGATAGACAAGTGTCGCATACGGTCAATATTAAACCCACCTTTCCCGCACTGTCTCGACTCAATGACGCTGTTTTTTTAATGGGACACAAACATAGATGTAGAATAACATAGATTGGCCTTAGCGCCCGAAAAATGACATACAAAAAGGGCATGCAAAATGCATGCCCGCACTTTAGACCCCCCGCAGCCCCCCGTTGCTTCTGACGCTTTGTCCAGGCAAATTTGGTTTGGAATGGCATATCTATGGTATTGTATATCTATGGACACAAAACATATCTACAATATGTGTAACAATGTCACAATTTAAGTTCAATACACCCAATTTAATATATATTTAATCCAAATCCGCACGAGCGTGTATACGCAATTCTCCTTAGCAGGGTGTCGCCGCGGTCGAGCCAAATTTGCTTATCATCCACCCTGATCTGTGATTTATACCGCAGCCGCCAATCCCTTGGCCATTTATAATTTGTTTCATTAATAAGACCCACCCCCCACCCACTCTCTCAGCCCTTCTCGACTAAGTGAAGGGGGTAGGTAGGTCGAAAACCCCCATAGCACCCCAGGGTCCCCAGTGGCGTGTCACAGACTAATGACGGTCATTGCCGCTTACGGCGCAAGAGGACCGCCTTTAGAGACTCGTAAGGGGCACTCGCACTGTGCAATGAAATATTGCTGAAAAAACAAAACGAACGAGTACCCAACGACGAGATATGAGCAAACTTCGAAATAGTAGGTACATAGTCTGGACCTTTCAAACCGCAACAGTGTGGCGCTATGCATACTAGTGCTACTGGTGAGTATGCATAATAGTGCTACTGGAAGAGTGCAGGAAGAGGTTTTTAAAGGAAACCATTTTTTTAAAGGAAATTTAACTAAAAGGTTTAGGACACAAAGACCCAGACCCAATTAACATACATAGATAGGTGGTGACCATTTTTGTAATCTCATAACTAAGTTGAAAATTTTAACAGGAGCTTATTCATGATCATCATTTTCAGCCGTTCACCATCCACTGCTGGATGAAGGCCGCTCTAATGCTCTTCCATTCTTGTCTGTCTTGAGCAATGTGCATCCACTTGACTCCACACAACGTTCTCAATTCATCGGCCCGTCTTCCACTCGGTCTACCTTGCTTTCATTCACATCCTCTCGGATACCATTCCAGTATTTCTCACGTCCATCTACCATCCATTCTTCTCGCTATGTGTCCATGCTTCTTACGTATTCCTCTTCTTGTCATACCAAGCATACATCTTTCCATGCTTCTCTGTGTGCACTGGATCTTAGGTAGCATCCAAGTTTCACATCCACACGTCATAACTGGCAGTACGCATTGATCGTATGCCTTATTTTTTAAGCATAGCCGAATGTTGGATATTCCATCGACTATTTTAACGGATGCTTATTGTTGACATAAAATGACATATTGTAGTAAACGTTTACTCAAGTAATTGCTAATTTTGTAAGGAACCATCTCGACAATACAAAAGCTCATGGTGAAATTTGAACCGTTCACAGCGTCAGTGCACATTTTAAGATACCCTAAAAGCAAAAGCACTCGAAAATGTAAATATAATGCTACGGCGTGCCACACGGAGAAAAAAAAACCGTTTAGTTGCGATTGAGCGTTGTTAATGTTGTCGATCGTTATCTCGTAGACCACACCGAACTAAACTTCACTCATCGTGACCAAAACATACATATATATGTATGTATGTGTAAGTATATCTTTCCGGTTAAAAGCAATTAGCATCAGGTAGCCGGCGACTGCGACAAAACGCCCACTTCCAATAATTTCGCAGACACATAAAGAAGATCAGCGGGATTAACAACAAAGCAACGCAGACGCGCTGATAACACTGCTCCTGGATAAGGTAAGGTGGGTCCCGAATCCTGATCTTCGTCTTCAAGATCGCTAATTGCCCGAGAAAGGGTTGTGTGGCCTTATCGGCGGGATTAACTGGTACCATAGTCGGGATTATGGAACGGCTGGTGAGGATGCGCGGTAGGCTTTACAGGCAAAACCAGATAATATCTTAGACGAGGGTGAACGGGAGGGGATTAGCTTAATTGTGCATGAGTATGGCGCGAGATTAATAGGAGATTTTTAACGAAATGAACGCGCCAGAAGAATTTTAGGAAGTGTTTTCGTGTGTAAAAGGAGATGACTGCTCGCTGGCACAACACAGTTCACGAGCAGGCCGAAAACTTCAAGGGCGGACGTCAATCACATGAGGCCAATTACAGAATCATGATTCGTACCTACTAAAACGTTATATAATAACGCCGCACTCTAATGTTTAAATAATAGACGAATAAAACCCGCCTGTCTGGACCGTGAGCTTCTCAAACGGTGGAGTGCTCGCTAGTTCGCGATAACCGAAAGGGAAAGCGTAAGGAATAATTTTAATCGGTAATGGCTATGAATCTAACTACACACAAAAAAAAAAAAATATGTATGTGGATCGCTCTTGATAAATGCGTAAAATCGAATTTGTAATATAATATATGCAAATTTGTGAGGTTATATATATTTTTTTTCGTTTGATTGATGATTGGGTTTGTGTGGGTGTCGTCGTATTTGCATTTTCGTATGCAATATTATAATTCGGAGCGCGCGTTTTATTCGCCACTGTGATATTCGATCAAAAATCAATATTGGCCAATTAAAAAGTAAATGGCAAAAAAATGTGCGACCTTTACAATTTTACATCATTATTTCATAACTAGAATGAACATATGTAGTTTTAAAATCCAACATTCCGCTGTGCTTAAAAAAATAAGGCATACGAGCAATGCGTACTGACAGTTACAGAGAAGCGTGGAAAGATGTATGCTTGGTATGACAAGAAGAGGAATGTAGATGTACGTGAGAAATACTGGAATGGTATCCGAGAGGATGTGAAAGAAAGCAAGGTAGACCGAGTGGACGATGGGCTGATGAATTGACAAGAATGTGTAGAGTCAAATGGATGCAGATTGATCAAGACATACAGGAGTGGAAGAGGATTGGAGAGGTCTTCACCCAGCAGTGGATGGTGAATGGCTATAAATGATGATGATTTCATAACTAGTCAATGCCCGTTGACTAGTTATGTCATCGGGTGGTTATCATAGTGTATTTCATCAATCCTCTCCAATCCTCTTCCATTCCTGTCTGTCTTGAGCAATCTGCATCCACTTGACTCCACACAACGTTCTCAATTCATCGGCCCATCTTCCACTCGGTCTACCTTGCTTTCATTCACATCCTCTCGGATACCATTCCAGTATTTCTCACGTCCATCTACCATCCATTCTTCTCGCTATGTATCAGTGCTTTACTATTAAAGTGTATAGTGTAAAAATTAGGCCCTGTCCATCTTTAAGGAGTTTATGAAATATGGTCCATACAGGCGAACCAAGTACATAGTTAATTCCCTAAAAATCTGATCATCATCATTTTCAGCCGTTCACCATCTACTGCTGGATGAAGACCTCTCCAATCCTCTTCCATTCCAAACTGTCTTAAGCAAACTGCATCCACATTTTTCTCAATTCATCAGCCCATCTTCCACTCGGTCTAGCTTGCTTTCTTTCACATCCTCTCGGATACCATTCCAGTATTTCTCGCGTCCATCTACCATCCATTCTTCTCGCTGTGTCCAGCCCATTGCCCACTGCTATATCTGCCACTTTGGTCACACTCCTTACCCATGTTTTTCTTTTGCGATCTCTTCTTGTTATGATAGTGTATTTAGTAGTTTAAAATGCAGTAGGTAGTTGATAAATGCGAACGTTTCGCGGCTACCCAGTCGGCTAGCCAAGCAGATCGCTGCTATTTATAGTAATACAGTATTGATTTGGACAAAATTTTACATAAATGGTTAGTATCTGTCAAAAAATACTGACTGCTTGAAAAAATAGCACAATTTTTCCGGAAATTATAGGGTACGTACATCAATCAAAATCAAAATTAACTAGTTGATGCATAATTTATTCAACGAATCGATAGAATTTCATCTGCATTCAACTATTTTATCAGTCAAGTTATCGAGTGATTGAACCTACAACTTTTCCCGCCAAAAGCTACATCTCGAGGCGTGTGTGATATTTTTGACTAAATTTTGAGAGCCACAGCGTAATTTCTGCATTACATACATACATACATACGTAACAGAAGGAAACGAGGATATTTTGAATGGTCCTAAACTTGAACCAAACTGAAGATGAGACACTTTTTTTGACAGCGCCTTCTCAGTCCGCAAAAGTAAGTGTACCACTCTTTATTCGAGAGATGAACTGTCACTACTTGAATTTTCATTCCGATATTAAAATTTCATTGTAATTTCAACTGCGCAACTCTGGGTATTGATTTTTGAACCGGCGATTTTGGGTTCACCAGTGTTGAGGAGGCGTCGAAGCGCGATCTTCGACAAAAGATTGAGCACTTCAAGTGTTGGATCTATTGGGTATGTATGTGTACACGACACCACGAAATGATCGCGTGACGGCATTACTAATTTCGGTACTCCATCACATTGCTGCGTTAGCAACACACACACACACACAGACGCACACAAAACAAACACACACTCGAACAAGAAAACCTATCGAGGAGAAGACACGAAACTGGAAAACGTGGACGATGGTCCATCATCGCTGTTGGGGAAGAATCGAGCTGTTAAATCAACATCAAACAGAAAAGAACACGGTCCAGCTAGTAGTACATAGTAGTAGTAGTAGTTGGCTACTTCACTAGCCCACACAAAAGCTACAGAGAGTGAGTGGCCACAAACGAAGTTTTGTTCGAGCTGACCTTCGTTTTGAGTCGTGAACAGAACAGTTGAGCCGAGGGAATTACCTGCTCGCCTAAAAGTAATTGCTAAAAATATCCATTACATTAGTAACACGTATACAGTGCCAGAGCTAAGCTCGTGCGAGATACTATTATATATGTAGGTGCCCTCCCCCCAGTCCGAGGAAATTCCAACATTATTCAACGAGATTTAAAGAATCTCTGGATACTGTTGTACAATAGTTGTTCCGAGTGGTCATTGCATTTTAGAAACGTGGCTGAAATTTCAAGCGTCAGTTCTAAGGTCAAGGATGTCGAAGCGTTTTTAATAAAATGACTGTTGACCTCACGCGACGAGCTGCAAATCTTAATGTTCCAACTATTCGGTTGACCGTTCGAGAGCTAAATGGTATAGTATCGTCAATTGTGATGGCGCGAAGTAAAAGTTTGAAACCAAGCCGAGTTGGATGAGCGATTTTTCAAGGTGAAGGCGGCGCTCACACACCTTGGCGGTTTCGCTGCGTCAAACTGACGCCCCTATCGTCGTCCCATTCGCACCGACATAAAGGCCCTCACTAACTCGAGCGAATAATTTGACGCTTGGCGTCCCATTCGCATCGATATAATTCGCATTGGTGCGAATCAACTACGATAGAGGGCGTCAGTCGCAGACGCCAAGCGTCAAATTATTCGCTCGGGTTAGTGAGGGCCTTAATTCGCACTGTGGCGTATCAACGACGATAGACGACGAAAACTTGACGCAGAGATAGCGCCGTTGATTCGCACCAATGCGAATGGGACGACGATAGGGGCGAAAGTTTGACGCAACGATTTCGCTAAGGTGTGTTAAGGTGCCTTAAAGTTAACAACTGCGAAACGTACTACTCTACATTCAACGCAAGCTATCAATTAAAATATGCGGTAAATCAGCGTTACAACTGTCGCCCTCGCTGATTAGCACCTTAGCGAAATCGCTGCGTTAAACTGTCGCCCTCTATCGTCGTTGATTAGCACCAATGCGAATGGGACGACGATATGGGCGAAAGTTTGACGCAGAGATTTCGCTAAGATATGTGAGCGCCTTAAAGTTAACAACTGCGAAACGTACTACTCTACATCAACGCAAGCTATCAATTAAAATATGCGGTAAATCAGCGTTACAAGGCGCTCACACACCTTAGCGAAATCGCTGCGTCAAACTGACGCCCTCTATCGTCGTCGATTAGCACCAATGCGAATGGGACGATGGACTTAATGGTTAACGCTAATCGGGTAATTTTACTACACACCATCACCTTATCTTACAATCTATTTTTTGGACAGCCAATCACCATCCTCGTCGTATCATGCTGCGTCCACACCGACGAGCCGAACAGCGAACGACGAAGGGTGAAGGCGAATTGTTATTCCGCACAATAACAACCATTCGTCGTTTGCTGTTCGGTTCGTCGGTGTGGACGCAGCCATCAGAGATCTTTTCTGTATTGTAAGGTTTATGGTGGGAGTTAACCATTATTACACTAGTATTAGTGTGGCAGTGGCAGTTGCGCTGCGTTAACTACATAGCAATACGATTCAAATGAGATTCGATGGGAAATCGACGAAGTATCGTCGTCCACAATTAACCATCAGCGAATCGTATCGTGAGGAAGCACACTAGTCGATTATGTATTTATGTATTTATATATTACGCCAGTTAGTTACTCACTTACGATTGTGGTAATTCCCCAGAAGCGATATTCAGGGCCGGATAGATCACCGTACGATATGCATTTTTTCCCATGGCGGGCGCGTAACTTACGAAATACGAATTTCACTTCCGGTTTGAATTAATTTTGGACGAATTTCCGCCGATTCCGAATTTATCTCTTTCGACCGATCGCTTCGGCCAATAAAAGGTTATACATACTACCGAATTCGATCGTATAAATAAACAAAACGGGAAGGCTATCTAAGTACGGATGAGAAGTTCTCACGGATAATGGCTATCAAACGAATACCAACATTTAATTGCATTATAATCGTATGCGCAAGTGTTTAAACCCTTTTGTAAACAATCTAATCGAAATTTATCACTATTGTGACACCGAAGTTACGTTTCATAGCCGGGGGCGACAGTTGGAGGAGAAATTGGTCCATAAAGTCAATTTATACCTTTCTTAATGCGATTCCGAATCGATATTTAATTTTATTAAAACATCGATAAACAATAATTTCGACGTTTTTTTTTTTATACAAACATACATTTTTTTCACGACTCGCGCGTATTTGTTTGCTAATAAAATTTTAATATTTAGATATCGAAGCGTATAATTAACATAATGTGAACGGTCGATAAAATTTTATTTGTCCACGGTGAAAATTTATGTCGAATCGATCGGGGAAAAAATTGATTTTATGCGAAAATTGCGCGCGTCACATTTAACAAAATGTTTTTATCGTATTTTTTATTCACTTCTCGAGTTTTCTACGTACAAGGTACAACTGAAAATTTATTTAAATTTTCCTTTTCTATTTTTTTTTTTCATCGACAAAGTAACGTGTCATCGATACATTGTAATCAGCGCGCATTAGCATTCATTTTTCGCCGGCAAAAAAGGGTACATACTTACGTAGATGCATTAAATTATTCAATTTTTAATATAAAACACGTGTACGCCAAATAATAAAACGTGTGATTGTCCATACAAGTGTATGGAAAAGCGTTTCTGAATATATAAATTTAGCGATATTTTGCATCCACGAATTACACTTAGTGCAAATTTTATCTGGTGGCAGCAGAACTAGTATGTAATCCAATGATGATACCCCGCAAAAAACGATCGTTGGTGGACACTAGCCGTTTTTCGACCAGTTTGTTGTGACTTTGTGGCGAAAAACTGATGAAAATACAGATGGTTCATACCGATCGTTTTTATCCACGTACGAACAAATCCGTCAGTACGCCGTGGAAAACAGACCATGAATGGCCAGCATTATAATACACGCAATATATAGTAGCGCAAGAGTGTACCTGGCTGACTGGGGTAGCCACGGAACGCTCGCATACATTCGACACAAACACTCGCGGCATGAGTAGCCGCGGAACGTTCGTATTAAGAAAAGCGTATCTACGAGATTACAATGTTTAAAGTTTATACGATTTCTAATTACGGCTTTTATTTGTTTGTAGTGCGCACTTACAATAAATATGCCTGTTATGTACAAAGCTGATTGTATTGAGCCAAAACACTGCAGGAGAGGATTCTGATCACTAATTGCGTATCTGCTATATCGGTATTATAAAAAGACCCAATATTGCAATTCCATATCCAACTATCCTTAAGTAGGTGTTAAAACATGACAGTATCAAACTAATCAATCTCCCTAAGTATACTATTGAATAGTTTTAGTACTGAGATTTTCATCTTAGTCTATTGAAGTTGCTAAATTAATAAAGTAATTTAAAATTGCAACTGGATAGAATCGATAGTGTCCACAGCTGCAATGACAAGTTTTTTTCTAGTGTTGGGTCAAATTGCCCAGTTGAACTGATCAACACTTGTATGTATGTATGAACTCCACAGTTCAAATAATGCAACACAACACATCACTCGACCAGTTGGGGCTATGAAGTCATACTAGTTTTAGCGTCAAAGATTAAGGCTCTCACACACAGCTGCAAAATCTGCGAATTTCGCTAGGAAAATCTAGAAAATTTCGCAAGTCTACCGGCAATGCGCAAGCATCGCTTTCCGTCACTCTCACATAGCCTATCAAACTACCATCTATCAACTCGCTTTCGGAACGTTCGTATTTCACTCACGATTCTGACATGGACTCAAGTCAAAGTTATTTACATACAACATATCAACTTTTCCACAAACGTCATCGAAGTTCGCGAATCGCGGAATTCGGCGGAAAATCCTTCTTGGTGTAGGACGCGTATTCGGTTATTCCATGCAAGCCTCAAGGCTCTCATCCACCAATTACAGCACGGCTTTCTCGCTCGTGCTGCAAAACTCGTACTGCAATTGGTGCGTGGATGTCGTACGTCGACGTAACGCATGTCAACGTACTTGGTGGATGAGAGCCTTTACTGCCACCCACGCGCATCTAACATTATTTATTGCGAATTTGTTTCAATTCTATTAATAATCAATTGTTTTTGCACTACTTTACGTAATGTATCTATTATAACAGCTAACAAATATATAATGGACGTATATAATCGCCCCCGCCACCCCCCTATGCCCGTTTCAATGCAAACTAAAGTTTTCTAACTTCGCTAAACTAAATTCGCTAGGTTTGCCGCGCTAGGTTTTCATACGCGATTTCGCAGCTGTGTGTGAGAGAGAGCCTTTAATCAGGACTACAATAGTGTGGATCGGTTTCGAAGCAGAATCTACTTTCCTCGATCTGGTATTACTAGCTGGGGGTAGGTATGGGGCCAAATGCTTAGTTCTACCATTGCAGATAAGCCACAAATGTGGCCTCCATTCCAGTCGCGTGAAAAATCTGATAAAAGGATAATTAGTATCCGGACTCCATGGAGTCCATGACCTTCACGCTCTGTTGTCCATGACGCCGACCGAAAAACGGACGTTCGATAATTCGCCGGTGTCGTCACCGGTTTTACAAGGAAACAACAGAGGAAACATCACGCTGAACATCCAAAATGCAATTTGTAGAAAATAATTACCCACAAATTCGAGATCCAGTAAAATCCAGTGCACACAGAGAAGCATGGAATGATCGTAAGAGGAATACATGGGTCAGAAGCGCGACCAAAGTGGCAGATATAGCGGAACGTGTGAAAAAGTTGAAGTGACAATGAGCTGGACACATAAGCTCGAGTTGCTTAAAAAGAAGGCATACGACCTATGCCTTCATGCCTATGCTATGACGTATGGATGTGAAACGTGGATTGTTACATTCAAGAATGCTACGTAAGATCAGTGCACACAGAGAAGCGTGGAAAGATGTATGTTTGGTTTGGTATAACAAGAGGAGATCGTAAGAGGAATACATGGGTAAGAACTATGACCAAAGTGGCAGATATAGCGGAACGTGTGAAAGAGTTGAAGTGGACACATAAACAGAGAAGAATAGATGCGAGGAATACTTGAATGGTATCCGAGAGGATGTGAAAGAAAGCAAGGTGGACCGAGTGGACAATGGGCTGATGAATTGAGAAGAATGTGTGGATGCAGATTGCTCAAGATAGACAGGAATGTAAGAGGATTTGAGAGGCTTTCATCCAACAGTGGAGGGTGAACTGCTGAAAATGACGATGATGAAGCTCGAGTCCCCAATAGGTGAGGTTTATATAGCCTGGATGACAGTCGACATTCAGACACTAAAACCCGCAAGTAAATAGATGCACAGATTTATCAAAGTTTCTTTGGCGATCTGTTATATTTCAGTTTTTGGATCAGATCAAACTTTTGGGTCAGTTTGGTTTTGAGCTAAAATTTGTCTAAATCCAATTATGTATACAATTTACCGTGTAAATCCAAACTTTTTGTCTTGTTTTTGGGATTTCAGTTTGAACGACAGTTGATGGTGAACGGCTGAAAATGATGATGATAATGAATTTACCCACAGTCTAGAATTCCATGAATCTGTACCGATGGATGCCAAAAGATGGATACATCCTTTGATTGTACAATGAATTGACCCACATTCAACGGCGACGAAGTTTGACTCATCGGGAGCAAACCTTGCATTGTTGCTCTCTCGAATCCTGAAAATCTTCTTCGAAATGAGAGATTACTAAGTTTGCTGTTGAAAAGGTAACGTCACACGGTACATTTCAATGGCACAAGTAGAGTAGGCGTGTCGCCGCTCGCATTTGCGTCCCCTTTTGACACACGCGGTCGATAAATATCATAGAATCACACTTTCTTGTTACGAAAAGTAGCCTAATAGGGTGGTACTTGAATACTATAAGGAACAAAGTTTTGTTTCTGCAACTCTAGCTAATGACGGACGGAGTATTTTGCGTTTCAATACAAATAAAATACTACACAAGTATAAAAGCCTGAAAAACTGTCCAGTACGAGATTCACAATGGTCCAAATAGTAAAAATTTCAAAGTATGTATTCCGTGGTAAAAAAAAATATACCAAAATTTTCTGACTATACAATACAAGTACAATTAAAATGCGCTTAAATTTCGTTGTATTTTAATTGAACTCCAGGAAATTTTTCGACGATTTCTGGCAAACGTGATCGCAAAACGCCACTGGCTTTAATAAAAGCACAGGAAGAAGACAGCGTGCCAGTATGATTTGCGGTAGTTCTGAGAATGTTGTTCTCGCACTCTAGGAACCACGCGAACTCATAGGACCAGTTTTCTAGCTTCAGAACCACCATTGTTACGGTCCAATGGACACCGCCCAAATAAATAAATAAATAAATAAATAACCGCACGATTTGCCGTGTGTGACCTTCGATTTTTCTGGCTAAAAGAATTCCGCACTCGGCCACGGACATGTACCCTATCATTAAAGCGAACAGCAACGTGCCCAGCCGCAAAAGAAACGAATGTGCCAATGGTATTTGCGATTATTTATTTCACTTGACATACGATCGACGATTAGTGTAAATAGGGAAAATTTGCATGCGGTTGGTGAATAAGTATGGGGAAAACATTTGAGGAAATTAACAAAATTTGATAACTCCCAAGTAAGTTCCAGAAGATGTTAAAAAGATTTAGTGAATAAATGATGTGTAGTTGAACTTACGTCTCTAGTGATAATAATAATAAAAAAACAACTATGTACTAGAGTCTGCGACTGAAGGTCACAATCTTTACGAGTCATAATAGAGCAGGTTGCACCGGGTTAACCAAAAAAAGTGTGACCCATTTCCGAGGCAAAAAAAGGGGTTAGTATTGTTGGTGCGATACGTGCAATATTTCAAATGAAGAAGAAAAAAAAACCCGACACTATTCAATAGAACTATTAGCCGGGTCGTAGTTCAAATACTGTGTACCACAGTTGTTGCCAAATCTACAAAAGCTAAACAAGCTGAACGGTGAACCTCCTAAATGCTGTTCAATTTACATACATATACATATTATGATATTTTCAATACATTTATGTAATAGGCACTATGTTTTTGTAAGGAGTTTATTTATAACCGAAACTCTTTAACGAATCGACTAGTATTGTAAGTAATACAATACAAACATTGAGACATCAAATAAAGGATATAAACTGGTAGATGATTAGGAAGTTGGAAAGACAATTGACTGCTACTTCCTGTCATTATGGGCGGAAGCTTAGAACTTCTACTGTACCTACTAATCCGGAGATATTTAAGAGAATAAAGTTGACGGTGTACATACATAGAGCTTTAGTTGAAATATCAGAATATAACCTGTTATGGTATGTTGAGTGTCTACATTTTAAATTGAGTCTAAGACAATGAAGAGAAATTATAAAAGAGTAGATAGATCAATTCCGGGGCAAAATGACACTCGGTGAGTATCAGTGTTAGTTTTTTCTAAAATTACCCTATTTCTGCATTTTTTTAAATATTTATCTCATTGTGCAATCGCTAAAATTATACAAATAAAAAAAAAACAACAACAGGTACACGAGCACGTAATTTGAACGTATGTACGTAAACAAATACTGCATTGTGTAATGAAAGAGCCTACTACTTTAGAATTCCGTTCGCGCTTCCGGCGTTAATTTTAACCGCCCACACACATACTCACTCACATATTAACGGAATCGATCACCTAAAACGTTCAGAGGGAGAGTGAAGAAAAAAAAATCGCCCGTTATTTTTTATTTCGCTTTTGAGAACACCCGGTGGTGGATGGTGTCCAAATGAGAAAAATTTATCTGTCCGCGATCCGATGATGTATTATTCAATACGCGGCGAGTTGTGTGCGCGTAGGCACACTAGTACATACATATATGAGCATGAGTGAAGTTGGGAGTATGAGTTGATGTTGTGAGTGTGAGTAAGGTGTTGAGTGTGAGTAGTGTTGGGTGTGAGTGTGAGTAAAGTGTTGGGTGTGAGTGTGAGTAAAGTGTTGGGTGTGAGTGTGAGTGGGGTGGTATTTCTACAGATGTGTTGGTAAACGCATACAGCGCTTACTAGCGGTAGTCCCAGTAATTACATCCGCGTGCACAAAGCGGCGAGTCACTGTCAAAATTCTCGCGTGGCGTGCACATGTGCGTGCACTCACTCACTCACCCACACACACATCGTGTAGCTCACAAGTGTTGTATGAGTAGGTATACCAGGAGTAGCCAAAACGTACCATCCCAGTTTAAGTCGGAGCGCCTCAACGAGGCTAGCTTTGAGCTTCGAGGCTCACGTGTGAACACTACCGCTTAATACAAGTGTTCGAACTTGCACTTTTGTGCTAACCTCGCGAAAGCGCAAAAAAGAAAACAAACAGCCCGGTGGTCAAGGCTCAAATTGATAATAATGATCACATTGCCTCACAATGCTGATGACACGGAAAGCAACACCAGCCAATAAGAGGCTTTCACAAACCGGAGCGGATTATTATTCGCGAGCGGATAAATACGCTCGGTGGTATGTGGTGGTGGTTGCAACCCCCCACACACACCTGACACTGATTTATTTAAACTTTTTTTTAGTGCATGAGGTTATTTTCGGTTGTGTTTTGATAATTCTAAGGAAAAATTAATACTTTAGTAGTTACGTCACTTTTTTGCACTTACGTTAAATTTGCTTAGGAAATCTACTTAATTTTAATAACGCAAGTGCTATACGTGAAATCGTATGTATTTTAATAGTTGCGTTATTTTAGCTAAGCAAAATGCTTCGGTATCAACTAGCTAAACTAACGTAACGTAACGTAATACGTTGAATTTGCCATGTAAATGTTGGATACGTTATTTTCGCTAAGTATCGGTGATACTATTTCTCTGCGCATGCAGATACGTTAGATTTAATAGCTCAAAAAAGTCACATTTGGATGAGGCTACATTAATTTTGATACGAAAAATCGCAAGAATACACCCCCATAACCCATCTATGTAAAACACATCTAACTCATTTTCGTAATTTTTGTCAGTTGCGTTAAGTGGGCTTAGGACGGCAGTGTAGTCCAACGTTACGACGTATCTCAATTTATTTTGTGGTTCTACCTGTCCGTGTTAATTGAAACATACTCTCAGCAGTGGTTTTAAATTCATAGTGTAATTTGGCTACTGATGGTCTACCATGTTTTCCTTATCATTGAAAAACCAGTCACTGCGCGTCGTTTATCATCTACATATGTAGCATAGTGTATTTATATAAATCTAAGTATACTCCCGGTAGTTAAAAAAATGCGTGCGTTCCGCGGCTACCCAGCTAGCCAGGGAGACTCTTGCGCTACTGCTTATAGTATAGTAAATTGTATTCTGGTTATTATCCAACCTTGAACACGTTCATTGAAAATTCGCTTACTTGAATAAATATTTCGCCTGCGGCGCATTGTTATTTTTAAGGTTTGAGTCATTAGTTAGATATGGGTTGAGATACACTGGGACGTGTTGGTGGAAGTAAAAGATCACTAAGAATATTCCGAGAAGGCAATTGTTTTTGTTGATAACTTTTGAGGCCATTTATATCATCAGTTTGAGTTAAAAAAGTTTTGCCACCCCTGACACACACACACGATACTCATACAAGCGTGTGAGTGTGTGCAATAAAAATTTTGCGCGCGCACTAGCATTTCTCATCGAGGAACAGACCATGACAGTGGCCGCGCGTGATTGCACTATTCATTAATACGTATCACTAATATATATAGATATATTATATTAAATGTAATATTTTACGATTCGAGTGCGTTGTTAAGTTGGTTGAAGGCGTTTTCGTTTTCCCCGTATAATCCGACGATAAACATGATTTATATATTATGCAAAATTGCAAAATGCTGCGTAGTCGGATACGATTGAAAAACCGGCTTTTTTTATAAATATGTACATATATATATATATATAAGCTTCTAACTGAACGGGAATGCGTTGCTTTGTGTAATAAATAATTAGATAAAACGATTGCACTGTAAATTTGAATTTTTCGAATTAAATCAACACCAGAAGTTCAATATCGACAAAAAAAAAAGATATTATAAATCAACCAATGTCTGTTTATGTGTAGCAGTAGTTTGAAGCTTTTTTTCGGCACTGAATCAAATTGATCTGTTGATAAATTGTGAACGGGTGGAGTAAATTCTTATGGTCAATCAAATGTGACTCACGATAATTTATTATTATCCACTGGATTATACGGAATTGACTTTTCATCTTACCGATCAAAAATGTAATGCTTTATTTACTGTTGAAATATTAGAAAATTTACAAATAAATGCACACCGTCAAAACTTTGGACTTGTCCGTAATTTAAACTGTTGTTTTTCGCTATCGCAAATTTTGACGATACGAACGATTCGGATTGTTAACCGGTTAATCGATCATTTCAATCCGAGATTATACAATAATTATATGTACATATTGATAAGTGAGCAGATGACAACAAATAAAATCAAATAAAAACCAGATACATTTTCATAATTATTAATAAATAAAAAGCCGATATATTTATGTATGCAAAAATTATAGAAAAAGCTTTGGTTAAATCCAATCGAGCGTTCTGATAGGGCAAAAAAACAACTGTGAATATATCTTCAACTTTACAATGTGATTTATTTAGCATACTGTTGTTCAGCTAGTAATGTTATATATTGTGGAAATTAAATTCGCAACGTTCACTTTGTCGAAATTAGTAGCTAATAAAACAAGACAATATTTGAATATAATCAACATCGTGTGTACACAAAAAATATTACAAGATACTGTAAAAATAGCCATAAATACTGTTTTTTACACCGAAAAAAATCCGATTATCGCCACGGTGATAAAAATTAAAAATAAAAACGTTTTTATGCACCGTAATAAATGTTAATAATGCGTGACATACGTTTCGAATGTTGCACTGTTTGTTTTCGTAATTTTTACTGCCGTACATCACATTTATGAATTGTTAATTGAAACTTGCGAAAGAGATTGGCGGCACGCCACTGCACTGGAGCGAACAGTCTGGACCGCATTACACGAGTTAAAAATATTGCGTTTGTGTTGTTCTTGTTACACACACACGACTTCTATTCAATTTTTCACGGTCAATACGTTAATTTACTTGGTCAATTTACATCGGTGTGTCTGTCTGTCCGTCTGCAGCCGGAGGACTGTTTGCCAAAAATGCGAAATTTTGTGAAAATTTGCTCCACCGACGATTATCTTATTGCGTCGGCAGATAATCGTCCGTCAGTGGATGAAGGCCTCTCCTCAATGCTACATACCGAAACAAACGTTCTCGTCCATCCGCATTCGATTCGTATCAAAAAGTGTTTTTTTGGAGGATTCTCGACGTTTAGACACGTCTAATTGTTTATGCTGCGGTACAAAGAGTTTACTTTTCAGAATACAATTAATCAATTAGTATTTAGCACTTTCAATTAGTGGGTAATTGCACTTGAGATACCTGCTATTAAGCACTTGAACTCATTCGCTATAGAGTGCTTTAAATTTGATCAATACCGTACACTCGTACAGGTAGAGTTTTTCTTGTCTATTCCTTTCAGTTTCCAATAGACTCTATAAAATAAATGTTTTAGTGTCGCATTTAATAAATAACGCAATTAACTCAAAGAACATTGCAAAAAAAAAAACCAAAACAAAAAGTTTGTCAACAAATGTAATAACCGTATAAAAAATAATAGTTTTTTATTCCAATTATTATTTATATGAGATTGAAAGTATTAATTGAGAACAAAATGGTTAATTTACATAGCACCTACTTCTAATCCGTCCTTAATTTATTATTATTCTCAAAATTCCGCTACCGTGGGTTGCGCTATAAATCGAACACTAAGTATGTATGTAAGTAAAGATTCACAGAATGGAACGCATTTGTACTTGATGAATTCCTATAGGGGTTAACTAAAATTTACAGAAAGTTTCTTAGAAAAACCGTGAAACAGAACGTGGACTCAAAATTACATAAAATACTAGTGTAAGCCCGTTGAATATCAACGGACGTGTTTTTTGTAAGTGATTTTAACCATAGAAAAATGTTTTCAACGTGCTAACTAAATAAATCGATCAAATATTTTCGTAATTGATTACGCAACAATTTAGCAAATTCGCGGACCTACTAAGAATTAATATTTTCAAATTATAGGAGACCTCCCAACACCAGTGTTGGGTGAACGCGTTTTTTCAATTAAATTTGAAGTAGCGTTATCGGCAGACGGACAGACAGACAGACGGAATTGGGCTATTATATATATACTAGTGTAAGCCAGTTGAATATCAACGGAGCGTTCTCATCACCCGTACTGAAAAATAATATTAAATTTAATGGTTTTTTTTTTGTTGTTGCGTAGATGGCGCGTTATAATAACAACCTAACAATGTAGCAAAGTCGCGAGCCTATTTATTATATATGTAAATAGTCAAGTTGAAGCCAGCCCATTATTATCTGGTTTGGCTCACCGCGTAAGTGCTCAGTAATACCGGGTTCAAATCCCACTCGCGCGACGTTCTATTTTTTTTTTTAATTATTTAAATCGGCGAGCGTTATCAGCAGACAGACGGATTTCGGCTATTATATTATATATATATATATATATATATATAATATATAATAATTACCTCAAAATATAAAAATAGATTCACTTGACAAAAAAAACCGAAAATAACTGCAACTAGCAACGGAGTAGAGTTTGATTATTCGATGCACCCACAATCAGAGCCGCACTAGTGCAAAAGCGAAAAAGACTTTTAGCCTGAGGCTGCAGTTCTTTTGAGGGCGATTTTTTATTATTATATATCTATGTATATACGCTATACGAGGTTCAGCATTTTACACATCTCAAAGAGTCCAAGCAGACTCTATTCAAGTGTGTTGTATGTATGTATAAAGGTCACAGTGATTAAATAACGAGCGGGCACATGTGCGCAGCAGCAGGTTGTCTCTACATACATAGTACAGAGAATTCTAGCATAACGAAAAGGCACGATCTTAGATGACCTTCTCTTACACACACACATACCGGTCCTCAATCATCAGCTCAAAACTCTGGGTGTCAGTTATTGTGTGTGTATCTCTATGTTGAAGTGCCTAGCCTGAGGCTGTGTCGGTTTTTGGCAGGACCGACGCGGGCGTCATCAGACAAAAAAAAAATTAAAAACAAAACGACGTAAGTGACGCCCGCGATCACTATATCCCCGCGATTACTATAATGTGCGAGTGAGAGAGAGATTTCAAATTGAAAGCGATTTTGATGGTTGGGCTAGGCAGGCCAGGCGTTGAGCGTTGGAATTATCTGATTTTGTCTTCTGAGAAAGAATCAAATTTCGATGTCGGTAATTCAGTAAGAAGAATAGATATAAAACCAATGCTATATAGGTGCAGTGAAAGTAGAAACCGTTTTGAGGTTCATTGTATGAGAAAAGGTGAGATTCGTTACAGCTGCATCGGTTGTTACAATTTAATTTTACCTCTTAACTTAAATGGACCAATGAAATCGACAAATATTAACATCAAAGAGAAAAGTGGTTTGAATATATTATAATCAACTAATTAGGGATTGGTTGCTCTGGTGCTCGTGCATATTGAAGTATGATAGTTATATTTAAGGAAGATAGAAATTGATTTCTTGTATTTTAGAATCTAAAACCTACAACCAGACAGAGGTAACATGTTCAAAAACGTGAAAAATGTGGCAACAAGAGGAAATGTTGTGTCTACACAAGAAACTCTACGTTGTTCGGAAACCAGTTGTTAAAAGTCAAAATGTTGAAGCATGTTAACCTCTTTGTCTATGTGGACCGGGTTTAAAATCAAGTTCGTTCAAAGTTCACAATGTGACTTCTCCATAACTTAAGTACTTTGATTTGATTGATAAGTTTTGACATGCGTCAATGGACTAATTCGGCATAAATATAAAACTTTAATTTCCACGACATTTTGATGTAAATCTTTACTGATTAAATAATAAATACCCCGCAACGATTTGGGTAAATTATACCACACCTTATCCCAATCATTCGATGATGTTAAAAGATCATCGAATATAACCAAAAGGTCAATTGACGTTTTAGTTGATATCAAGTCACGAGGAGACACCTTAGTGACATTTTAAAAGAGTAAATTTGATCATATCCCGGTTTACCCCAATCAATATCAACTGACGTTTGAGCCAATATCAAACTCAAAAGAAGACACTCTTCCGAGCTATTATAATTATTGGGTACGTTATATTATGTACACTGAAATGAGGTAAACGTACACGTATACACGAATTAACTACCGCGCGTCACGTAAACATGAATAAACCCGAAACAATAGTAACCGCCGATTCGCGACAGATAAGATTGTCCGACAATTCCAATTGATTCTGACAAAAAAGAGTCACACGAAGGTCGAAATACCCTAATCGTAATCGAAATTTGAAATTCCATAAAATATGCACACGTCAACGTGACATTTGATGTACATGTGTGTATGTTCTCGACTGTCTGTTTGCATTTTTTTTTTGTGCTACCTAAGCGTGTGGCCTACATTAAGAACGGGGTAATTTACGAATCTCTAGTATGCTATGGGAATTTATTTATGTTTCAGTACCCAAATGTGCACGAGGGGGGGGCACGACAGTTTTGTTAGTAAAATTAGCAGCGTAAGTACATACTGAATTTTGTGTGTATTGTAAAACTTTACATTATTGACGCTCGCATTTCGATATGCAAATTCGAGTGGGTATACATACATAGTTGAGCATAACGTATGTATATTGTATGCGAGAGTCCTTGTTTGATACTACAATACGTACAATGCGTTCAACTAATGTTTAGGTACATACATACTTTACATTGGCAACCTTGGAATTGATGTGTGAAAGCGATATTTTGGGCAAAACTTGGTAACTCGAGTGGCCCCAAAAATATTTTAGGGCTTAAGTTGGGCATAACATATTTTTTTCTCATACCAGGCAAATATTTTATTGGAAAAATATATTTTGTAATATATGTAGGTATTAAGAAAAAAAAATCTCGAGGTCGAATTTTCGCACGATCACAATACTTTATCCGATTAGGATAAAGTAACAATGCTCTACATAAGTATATTGAACAAAAACGCACTGCAGGTGAAAAATTTCCTTGCATAAAAACATTTTGCATGTAAATTATTTAAAAACATTGTAAGAAATTAACTGATTTTTTATAAAACCTTAAAGATATGCTCTGCAGGGTAGATTTTTTTGTAAACTGAGAATATCTTTCAAAAAATTTATTAATTTTATAGAAACGATCGATTTTATTATTTTCTTCTGATCGGGAGCGTATGTTATGCCCGGTAATAACTAATCGAACTTTGCAATTGTTTTTTGAGACCACACACATTCGGATAGTGTCACAAAAATGAACGAAACATTAAAGTGAGCCGCCGATGTTTATGTTTTTGAGATTAAGCACAATATTTTATGCACTTTGTCCTATGGTTTCCGATGTGATAAGCTGTGCCCTTTCTAAGCGACCTCGCCTGAGTCCGATTCTGTCTAAAGTTCGAATCTCAGATTTGACACTTTTTTATGTGTGTGAACGAACAAAAGTGAACAGCAACAAAATACAAGCTACTAAAAAAAAAAAGTCCGCATAAAAAAAAAAGAGTCACATTTGCATACAATGTGCATATCGATAATGAAATTTAATGAATTACATACATATGTACGTACATAGATGCATAAAAAATTTTAGTCAACCTAAAAAAATTCTGACAGAGTTTCGGAAGAAAGTGAGATTGAAATTCTACATACAAAAGGGATTCCGCATCACTGAAAATTTTATGGCACTGTAAAAAAAACGCGTTTGATTGATTTTATCTCGCACCGTTGCGTTGTAGCTCTTCAATGAAAAATTATGGATCGGCTAATCTGAGCCAAAGTCGCCTATCTGTCTGGTTATCTGGCCGATGGGCTTCGCTTGTAGTATATGGTCGTTATTTTTTATTGTTATTGTCGGTGAGCAGATAGCAAAAACCGGAATAAGTAAATGCATGAATTGTATTATGTATATGTGTAAAAAAAAACCAGTTTCTGTATATAAAATACCGTCCCTTTTTATTGGGCGCAGACCGGACCTAGCGTAACCCTCGTCTGTGTGTACATCCAGTGTAACTCGTCTTCGTCACACAAAAATGTCCAATTCGTTTATGCAAACGATCGGGGATATAAAAAATACGCATACAAAATGTTTAGGCATGTTTCCGCATAGTAATTCACTTAACAAGTGACTAAATTGACCACAAATCAAAATGTTAGTCAATATGAACCAGCACACACAAAGGCAAAATGTGTCAATGTTTTATGGGCAACTACGTAGTCAGGAAATTTGCTACAAAGTCTGAATATCGACAATTGTTGCATATTTCAGTTTGAAATTGTTTATAGGCTCATTAGAGCAGAGTAACATAACCATAAATTCCTAGAGGCGGGGCTTAGCAAAGGACAGATCTCTCTGAACACTTCTACTGACAATTTTTAGGACTTTAATTAGACACCCTTTTTTGCAGGTGGATATTACAACTATCAGTGCTTTACTATTAAAGTGTATAGTGTAAAAATTAGGCTCTGTCCTTCTTTAAGGAGTTTATGAAATATGGTCCATACAGGCGAACCAAGTACATGGTTAATTCCCTAAAAATCTGATCATCATCATTTTCAGCCGTTCACCATCCACTGCTGGATGAAGACCTCTCCAATCCTCTTCCATTCCAAACTGTCTTAAGCAAACTGCATCCACATTTTTCTCAATTCATCAGCCCATCTTCCACTCGGTCTAGCTTGCTTTCTTTCACATCCTCTCGGATACCATTCCAGTATTTCTCGCGTCCATCTACCATCCATTCTTCTCGCTATGTATCCAACTTTTTCACACGTTCCGCTATATCTGCCACTTTGGTCATACTTCTTGCCCACGTGTTCCTCTTACGATCTCTTCTCGTTATACCAAGCTTACATTCTTGAATTCAGCATTCAAGTTTCACATCCATACGTCATAACTGGCAGTACCCATTGGTCGTATGTCTTACTTTTTAAGCATAGCAGGATGTTGGATTTAAAAACTATGTTCATTCTTTCAAAAGCGCTCCATCCTAGTTTTTTTTATAAATTGTCCTTGGTAAAAATTACTATCAACTTAAAAATCTAACATACGGAAAAACTGTTGTGAATAAAGAAATATTACTAACTCTGAAGTAGAGGGTATGCAATTGATCAAGAATCGAACGCATTGTATAAAAAAAAAACTAATTAAAAGTTTGAGAATCCGCGTCGCGACAGATCATATCGCAAAGTCTTTGAAAACGACTTGAAAACAATTGATTTGTAAACGAAATACGTTCAGATTGACAGTGGCTTGCATTGATTATAAATAAATACTTAGGGAATTGTACAAATTAAAATAATTTTCAATATAACGATATATCTCTAAGTGCACGCAACATTCATATTAGCTATTTTTAGCGCCGATCAAAATATACCGCAAAGTGACAAGACAAAAAAAAAACTACGAAATCTCGACTTGTCACAATTATTGTCATGTCGTTCGCCGTACATAATCACATAATTGGGTCACACAATTCAATCACGCCGATTCGTAAGAACGCGTTTTGTGTACCTATTTCGTAACATCTCGTTATTTTTAAACGCACATTTAATAATGAATTTGTACAAGTTCAAAACGAGCAATAAATAGCGCGGGCGGGCGCAGCGAGAATGAATAGACGTAAGTACAAACGCTAAAATATCTCCCACAGATATAATAATTAGATAACTTTCCGAGGCGAAATATTGCGAGTAATGCGCCATTTTCGTGTAAAACACTCACTTTGATTGCACAATACAACAAACAATCTCATGATATGAATAAACAAGAGCTGTTTTGTAATCGCGTAAAACATTGACGAAGTGAATACAATCACAAGTAGGTATAAGACAATATCTAAACATGAAACCACTAAACATATGACCAGTGGGAGACATGTGTTGATTTTTTATGAGTACATTCTTTAGTTGCTGGTCAAATTTTAGATTGTAAAAGTATTGTAAGTGTACTGAAATTAAGGCAAAATTTCACAAAAATGTGGTGTGGTAGACGTAAAGTCACATTTGACCCCGAAGTAAATACATGATAAAATTTGTAACGCAATTGGCACAGTAAACATAGGGTCTCTTAATTAATTAGATAAACTCACGAGAACAGGGTTGAATAATAAAATAAAAAGTGGACGACTTCCAGAATACGCAATTTAAAAAAAAAAGTCAATAGAGAAGAGTGACCACGCTCGTTATGTAACGCAACTGTTGTATCCACGTGTGGGTATAAAAATGTTACAAAAACCCGAACCAGCCGTATATATGTAAGTCAAGGTCGACGCGCCAAGTTTAAGGATAAAAGGGAAAAAAGGGACGAGCCGAGGAAAAATATCGCATTTTATGGGCGAAGGGCGAAAACCTTGACACGTGGAGGAGAGAAAAAAAAAAAGAAAAGATCAATTTTCTAGAGAGCGGCTTTATCGGCACATCTAGCATATGCATTTTTGCTATACGACTAGTAAAAAAAGAATATAGCAAAAATCGGGTACAGCGAGCAGTAAATTCTTGCTCCGGACCGGTCCAGAGAAAATCGTCTAGCGTGTAGTGTGAGTGGGTCGGGTCAAAAGATGATGTTTTATGGCGCCATTAAAATATATGCATAAATAATGGGTTCATTTTCTAGGACCTAATTTTTTTTATTACAGAAAGATCGTTCTAATTAGCGAGAACAAAAAAAAATTTTTGGAACAAAAAAAGTTTTTTTTTTGAACATCTACTAATTCCAATTTACCAATAGTCTATTTTTTTAACACCGAGTTTTAACACAGTTTGAATTTCTGTTTCTTCTAAACGCGAGAGTTAAAAGGTGACTGCACACACGCCATTGGTGCATTATGTGCCACAATTCTAGTGGCCACAACAGTGGTAGAATTGTCCCTTCTTAATACACGCAGTTACAATAAAAACACTCAAATTAAAAATGTGTACTCTTTCGTTAAAAAAATAGATTATAGGATTGCAATGAATGCCAGATCTTTTTATGTTAGGGGTGAAAACCCAAAAATTTTCAAACACATGATTGTTACACATGTTTCGGTGCCCTAGTTGCGATAATATTGAAGATATATCCTGTACGTTAACGCATTCAACGGACAGATGTGCCGAAATACACAGTACTGTATCGCACGAGTGGACAGATAAAATCGTCCAAAAAAGAGATAAGATTCTCCGCGCAGTAAACGTAGTATCTAAAGGTAGAATTTAGGGAATGTGAGCAAACCTTTTCGTCTTGTATGTTTTGTCCGTTTTCAGAGAGGGGCGTCGATGGGGCACTATAGCCTTTGATGCTGGCATGCCCCTGGTCATCTGACCCACCCGCCCTATGGGGTAGGTCTCCGTTTTCTTGACTCCTGAGGTCGTGGATGGATCCCTTGTAGTCGTTGATCCTAAGCACTGTTCCTGGTTTGTCCCTGTCGTGGTGGGAAGGTGGCTCCTGCTGCTGGTGCAAGTCGTACCTCCTCAAATCGGTCACTCTGAGACCTCTCTGAGGGTCCAGCATCCCTCCTCCCATGGACCTGAGGTGCTCGATAGACCTGTGGATGTGGGTGTAGTTCTCACCGACAGGTATTTCGGCCATTAGAGGGGAATGGTGATAGTCAAGACCACCACCGTCCGGCCTGTATTCGATTGTCCTACCCTCCATCATTCGGAGGGTATAAGAAGATTTTTGATAATCTTCCAGATCAAAAAATTTCAGGAATCTTCTTCTTCTTCTTCTTCAAAAAGTTCGATCACAAATAGAAAAAGTCTGATATTACAAGCTATGAGTATCAAATCTTTACAAAAAAGTGTTATTTCGATGTTCTATCATTTAACTAATCACTGTACGTATTAATAATTAAGGCAATTTCTTCTCTTCATATATATATAACATATATAATTATATTTTATGGTAACAAAATATTTTGGAAAATATCACTAAGTTTTTACAATTTAAAAAATCGATTATCTGCTATATGTTTAGTGTAAAAAATATATTTGAGCAAGTTTCGTTTTCTCTATCTTCTTTCAATTTGTTTTAAAAATATTATTTTCATTTATTTAATAATAATAATTTTAATTAAGTTCCTTCATCAGGTCATCTTCGAGTAATGTTTTCTACAGTCTCGATACGATCGTATTATCATAACTTCAGAATTATAACTTTTCATGAGAAATCCTACAAATTCTGTTTATATTCCTCTTCATAATTGTAAAAATTTATTATTATTAAATTTGAACTCCACTTTTTTTTTTTTTTCTGATCGTCTTGTGATATTTTTAGCCACAGTTTAGTTTGTTCTCGTGTATTCAAAGTTTGTTTTCATTTATTTTCACATTCTTGAAAGCCACTGAATAATTATAAGAAAGAATTAGTTTTCGGTATTTCAAAACGGATCACACACAGCATTTTCGGAAGACGCAAGATGAGGTTTTGAAACGGCGGTTTTTTAATTTAATTTTCGGGAGCAGTCGTTTAAAAGCGCATAGCTTACGATTCGTGACTTAATCATAATAAACGTAAGTCGAGAACGGGTCAAAAAAAACCCAAAAAAAATACGCGCATACTTTTGTATAAAAACGTTGACGCATCGAATAAAATGAAGATCACGATTGATGACGCGTGCTTACCTGAGACCAGGAAATTTTTCAAGATTTAAGACCAAGATCTTTTTTTTATTACTTTTTTTTAAACATTTTCAACTGGAATCTTATGTCGGATAACAAAAATTTTAATTTCAGATTGATTTTATCGCCAAAATTTTTAATAGATGCAACTTAGCCATGGTCGTCCATGCACACTTTTTCGACCAAAACTACAACCTAATCACCGAGGTGTTGTGTAACGATATTCTGCTTCGGCCGACCAACCCGCTGGACCGTAACCGATGCAAACAAAATTATTTAGAGGGGCAAAAAAAAAAAAGGCGAATGAACAACGTCCACGAAATAATAATAAAAAGCACGATACGTATGTATATAAAGGCGAGTTGAAGTGGAAAAAATCGAACCAAAACGAAATTCGGATAAATCGTGCTCTTTGGATCGAGCTACCGACGAAATTTCTCTAAACGTACCGTGAAACGATCGTTTCGGAAAATTAAATGCCATATTTCTGCTAAAAAATAAGTAAAACATTGAACGGTGTTACAATGAATGGATAACACGGCTAATCTGCAAAATTATGCTAATAAAACTTATGCGTGGGTTCCCGAAGCCTCGCCCTTACATCAAAACGCCCCAAAAAACAAAAAAAAAAAACGATGATTCAACATTGAAAAATATTTACAAATGAACGTTATTCAAACCAATGAAAAATTAGTCTACAAATATAAAACCAGGCATATTTCACGGTCACAGAACCACTCAACCCAATTGTTAACAATAAGATAATATTACAAAACGCAAAAAAAATATGCATATTAGTTCCGCAAATGTGGTGAAAATTGAATACGAAAAATCAGCATTAGCGGTAATTTTTATAATCTTGATCAAAAATTTTACAATTAATATTCATAAAATGATGCATATGTAATTTTGAAGCCGAAATAAAGAGGAAACGCTTGCATATCGAACGTAAAAATCAACAATGAACTTTTTAATCTTTATTTGTGCTAAAGTATTTAAAAACAAAATGGAAATTATATGCATGTATGGCATTTTTATTATTTATAAACTTGTTCACATTAATTCAACAGTTTCTAAAAATCAAAAATTAAATTACCACTAGACTAGTTTGGTTTAGAGATATTCCCAGACGGGAATTTTACCTCTCTATATTTTTATATATAATATAATAAAAATCTTCATGAAGGGTATCGAACCCCTAAAAGTTTAAGAATCCTTGCTAAAAGCCCACTTTTCTCCTTTCTCCCGAGTGACCCACGATCACAACATTGCTTTTTTATGTATTGATCAAAGATACGTATCCCATAAACTTATCAACGATGGCAGTAGTAAAACCGCAGAGCTGCGATGGCCCAAAAAATACGCCATTCAGCTGATATCAGCTCAATACGAAGATTAGGCCTACTGAAGTAAGCGATTCAAAACGCAAAAAAACTGATCAAAAAATAAAATGTTCAACAGACATATATATTACTATCACTATAATTAAATTCGAATCAAATCAAACAACATTAGAAAAGGACACATGTACGTGTTGAAAGGGTACAGTGGCAACCCTAAACGAAATCACCCCTTGACGTTTAGTACATATGTATTAAAAATAAAATGCACTTTACACACACGCACAAAGTTCGTATATATGCACTATATGTTCTAATCGTACCAATAGCCACATTTGCGTACAAATAAATGCACAAACGTTCGATTAAATTTCATCGCGGTGTACTTGTACAGTTTTTATTAAAAATCGATATTTTTTTCGCGCTGTAAACACAGGGCGTGCGCCAGACGCATCGCTTGTCATTAAAAAAAGTTACACATACGTACACGATAAACAGACACACACGTTTGATCAAATAAACGTATTTTTATAACTACTGGTAAAAAGTACGATAATAATAAATTTTTATTGCGATTAATTAACGTGTCCGTTTAAATGTAAATAATATTGATTATTTGACGTTTTTGATCGTTTGACCGTAGATGTGCGTTTTGCGCGCCATCAATCAATCAACACAACGCACACAACCTTGAATCTATTGGGAGAGATCGACACTTGTCTCGCGAACACGCCTATTTCTAATGGCGGATTCGCAAACGCGCCAATATCTTTTATATTCAATAAAATAAAATTCAAAATAATTCAAATGGAATCTGTCAAATTTGACCGGCACCGTGTGCGTTGCATTTTCCACTACATTTTGTCGCACTCGTGTCAATCATATCGATAACGAACGTACGCGAAACTTTAAGTGATGATTGCACACACGCACCCCCCTTATTATATCATACAATGCATAAAAATATTTATTTTTGATAAAAAGACACACGACAAAAAAAAGTGACAGTCAAAAATATCGCGTACAAAATTGATCAAGATTTTATTTGACATAATATTACGAGCCGTTCAGTCGCCAAATCAACTAATACCATTTTTTTTCGACTGTTTGAATTGAAAAGTTGCAAAAAAAAAAGAATTAGTCAATTTTGGCAACTGGATGGTTCTTATGTCAACAATCGTCGGTCGTCAACGGGCGATACTCTAGTAGTCTAGTGATAAATAAAAACAAGAATGCCTACTAATATATGTACATATAATAAAAAAAAAGGTAAAACAAGCAAACGTCATTTTTTTTTATTTTAGTACAATTTTACGTCCGATCACTTGAAATAAAATTAACTATGGGTAATTTGATTCGACGTCGAATCATTTCGGGATTCAACATCACTTTTATGTTACACACTTCAATTTATTCAAAAATACGTCAACGTTACAGATATGATCAAAACCCCACCCGCACACCCAGAACGAACTTTGCAGATATTCGAACGAAGTAATTAATTAATTAGAGATTCAAATAAACTAATTGCGAGGCGCGAGAATTCGCGAACGCGTCTCAGTAGAGCGGCGTCTTCCGCAAACGCGACACACGCATGTGATCCATCTCGAAATCTTTCACGATAAGTTTCGCCAAATTACCTCTGATATATGTTATTTATATATATATATTTTTTTTTTTGCACTGCGAAGCACGTGTGTTGATATTTTTTCCGTCACCGATATCGGGGGGGGAAGTGCGGGAAGACTTTTCGGGGACGATTCGATTAATTAGACGTGGGGTTGGTAGCAGTGGGTGATGGTGATGGGTGATTGGTGAAATGGATAGTTGGGTAGTTGGGTTGTTGGGTAGATTGGGTAGATATATGGGTGGGTGCGCGCCACACAGTTTGAGAAGCACGCGTTCGAATAGTAGCGCGCACCGCCGCGGCAAAAACCAGACTGATTTCCAAAATGTGTTTAGAAAAAACCTCACCGGGGCCCGGAACCAATACAGACAAAAAATGCTACCACTACTAATGCAGGGCCGGCGCGCCGAAAAGTACACACACGACCCCAGCCTCATCTCGCACTGAACGACCGTCTCTTTCGCACTCGTTGGAAATCCCAAGTCTCAACTCCCGCTACATACCTCATTCAAATAGCTCATTGAGCGGCGCACACCGACGCGACACAAACATTTTTTTCGCGTGTCGTTTTTAAGCGTGTGTATGCGCTAGCCGAGGCTCTCAACCTGCACTCTTCTGGGACTCTTTTTTTTTTTTTTTTTTTTTTTAAACTTTTTTTTACTTTTTTTTTACTTTTTTTTTCTTTTCCCTCCTTACTTATTTTATGTTTGCGTAGGCGCGTGTGTGACATAACCGATTCTACCGCAAAAAGTCGCTCGGGTCCGTAATATGTACACATACACTCGGAATGAGTAAAAAATAAAGTAAACGCTAAATTTGCATAGGCGGTGTCCGAAAAACGATCACAATTAAAGGTGCACACTGTAATTCAGTTGCGATGTTCCGAATTTAACACTGGATGCGAATTCGTGTCGTACGTAAAGAAATAGACAACACCATACGTACGACACGAATTCGTACGAATACGTACCCAGTGTGCGCATTTTTCAATGCTGAAAAACGGTCAACGTTGAAGTTTTGTCAGTAAAAGGAAATCGAGTACGCATTTTTTTTTAAAAAAAAAGGCCCTCGCAAACCTAAGTCTGCCAAATCTGCGTCAAGTTGACGTCCTCTATCATCGTTGTTGACGACGATCAGTTTGACGCAGCGATACCGCTCAGGTTTGTGAAGGCTTTAAAGTTTTGTAACGATACTTGTATAAAATGTATCTTTATATTAAAGCAAAAATAATTATGTAGAAGAAAGCAATGAAGACCGGGCTGTCCAATTCAATGTATGAAAGTGGCCCGATACAAAATAGGAATGGAAGAGGATTGAAGAAGTTCTCATCCAGCAGTGGATTGCAAATGGCTAAAAATAATGAATACGTAACTAAAAAAAACACTAATACCTAAAATTATGCATAGTGGATAACATTTGTTTTAATTCAAATAATTTGATTACATTTTTTTTTCTTATCCACAAAAGTAACAGATAAGTAATGCGAAATTTTTTATAATTGTAGTATTCAAAGGAGAGACACTGTGCGTATACCACATGTAAAATCACACGACCGAATACGAGTTGTCTATTTATTTATGCTGCCTAGTGCATTTCGCCGCATTTGTGTGAGACATGCACATTTGTCACATTAGTGAAAATGAACGCGAACGCAGCAAACTATACGAAATCCCATCATCGCATAATACACATAGATACAGCGCAGCGCGTAGATACAAATTCGCAGACGAAACGGTGTCAATAGACAAACATCGAAGAGCGGATATGCAAAGTAGCGAAACGGGCCCGCACTTGGAGATCCCTGTCGCGGCCAAATTTCGTAGAGGCGCGCCAAGCTCGTTGGTGTTGGTGCCTTTTTTTTCCTCTTCTTTTTTCCATAATAATTATCACGTGCGTGTGCGTGTGTGTGTGTGTATGTGTGTAACGCCGACACAACACACCACGGATTGATTTTTTAAGCCGGGTGGGTCGCGGACGCGTGTGCGTAACTTTACTACACTGACGCATACAGGCAGCGACGCACGCAGTGCTGTTGCATAATTGCCGATGCACCGGCCCGCCACAGGTGAATCTGCACTACAATGCCAATAATGATTCCGATCGGATCATCTCCCGAAACCCACCATGTCGCACCTACTCATGTCTGCTCATTGCTCGTCGTTGGCAAGCAACAGTTTGCCATACGCATTGGTAATATGGGGGTATGCGATGCACTCCCCCCTCTATAAGAAAATGCTACTCCAACGGTAAGTATCCCTTATTTTTGTCGAATCTCAATATGTTTGTCATAACAACTTTGTGACCCAATTCAGTATATAGGATTTGGAATAAATGCATACATTTTGACATGATAAAAATGCACTATTATTATAGGACCTTCATGACAAATATTCTGTGAAGAAGTGCAGAACATTGTAATGATTGATATTACAGAGAATATGTAGAGCTAATGAGGAACAATTGGGTGAGCCGCGCATAGCCATAGACATATGTATGTATTTCAGAAAAGACACGCAAAATTGGATAAAAATTCGATACTACATAGAAATAGGGTGAAAATTATGATAAAAGGTAGGTAGATCATAAGATTCATAAGAATCAGAAGTTCTTGCTTTTGGGGAATTTCATACTTGCTGTTGCCATATTGACTTTTTTTTACTTTATCCGTATATGTAGGTATGATAAAGTAATGTGATCGTGCAAAAATTTCACCTCGAAATTTTTTTTATAACTAATTTGCAATGGGAAATCAAAGTCATTAAATACACTTTATATCGTATATGTTATTAGTTTTGATAACATTTTTGTTAGCACACTTTCACGCAAGGTTGATTTTCTTCTAATGCACTTCGTACATGTGATAAACTAATCTGATTAATAGATTACTTATTGTTTTCGATAAATTTATAAATAAAACTAATCGAAGTCCAATTCTTTCGTCGTTTTTGTTAAAGAGATGATTTAGATCACCGAACGACAACACTTGTTTCAAATTTGATCGTACCGGAAATGACTAAGCATCCTCTACTTTTCGGAAGATTCTTACCTGATTGAGCCGACTCTCGGAATTGGGGAGGGTCTCCAATTTGTTACCTACCCGCTGGAGGCAACCCAAGGTTCCAGATATTTAAGATAGTTTAACTCAAAAGTTTGACGATGATGAGTTTTGAGAATACGCACATACAGAATTCTATACATAAAGAAGATAACGAATCAGATTAGATACGTTCCGTTTTGATCTTCGTAAAGACAAGTTACCTTGTGATTAATAATACAAAGCTAAATTCTGAGAAAGAGTACCTAATGAATGTTGAATGTCCACGTTGGTGAACCGATGGTCAATGTCACGGTTTAACTTTCAAAACTTTTGAAGCCTACCTCTCTCCTAATTTTATCAGCCTTTATTTGATCGCCAAATTTAATCTTAAGTAAATGCAACTTTTTTTCTTGTAATTTAAATGGAAGCTACCGCGAAAGTCTTGATCTCCGATAAATGGAAGCTCAGTCGACGCTGATACATATTTTAATTTGGCAGTGTATATTTTTTTTGCTCGTTACATATTCATTTCATCTTCTTATCATCCTGCGATCGAGTCTTGAGATACTGAGAAATTGAGTTTTTGTCGTCTGTTATATTTTTTTTTGCACGGTCTACATAGGACAACTTAATTAAATATGCCCAAGACACTTCAATTTTTTGACGACCAATCAAATTCTAACAGTTTTCCCGTTTAATTTCAACCAATTATCAATTCGGAAGAGTTTGCTTTGTTTAAATCGAACAACCATCAACTATCTATTAACGGTACATATTTTGCCTGAGAGAAATGTTTTGGTTGCAGATTCGAAAGACTAAATTAAAATTTTCACGAAAAGTAATATCCGAATTTGAGACTTTTGGATAGTTATGGAATTGTGTTATTCGAGTT
Source organism: Parapsyche elsis (assembly GCA_022651745.1). Taxonomy (NCBI): domain Eukaryota; kingdom Metazoa; phylum Arthropoda; class Insecta; order Trichoptera; family Hydropsychidae; genus Parapsyche; species Parapsyche elsis. The sequence continues at coordinate 1,295,584 of JAGVSN010000017.1, forward strand.
CAAGAAATAAGATTACAGACACTTTTTTAAAGAGAATTGTGGACATTTACTCATTGTGGACATTTACAAATCAACTGTCGAATCACTTTCATTTTTCATCTGTCTCATTCTGAAATTCAAATTGTCCAATGACCATGAAAGTCAAAGACTAAACCCAGAGGAGATCGCAAATGTAATATAATATGTTCGAACGACGACCATGTCAATGTTTTCACAAATAGAGAAAGGCTACCGGGTATAATTAAAGTACATGCATAACATTTCCGTAGATTGAACATTACCAATTTAAATTCAGAACAAATCGATAAGTTCAGATTACCATCGCCAATCTCTACGGTCGACAATATTTCGTGCTAAAAAAATAGGCCAAAAATTTACTTTTTACGATATCTAATTGAATATATGCTTGTTCGAAGCTCTAGATTTTACCAAAAAAAAAAAAATGAACTTATTATGGGACTGAGAAGAAATTTGAGAAATACCTAAACTCAAAATAATTACTAACCAATTGGATTAATTGATTCTAAGTATCGAATATCAACCAATCGGCATCGCACTGTATGCTAATTGATCTATAATTTCCACCGCCATTCGAAAAGACGATATAATTACCGTTTATTTCTACACGAGCGTTCTACAAGGACAGGTGTTGCAATGAGGTAATCGCAAAAAATAATATTGTTTACACTGTCAAGGCCAAAGCCTTTTTTTGCAAAAAAAAACTACAAGTTGAAAATTCGGTAATTGTATTACGGGCCTACCAGTTTCGGTTTGGTTTTTTTTTTGCAAATTTTTCAATTTTTTTTTTGTAATACGTATTAATGTAAACTGGAGAATGGGAATGAACGCAATTCGACACATATGATTTATTTTTCGAATAATAATACGCATTAAAAACTTGTATTGATCAGATTCAACATTCAAATGTTCATAAACACCCTGAAGTGGCAGTAATAAATAATGAGACACGAAGCATAGGAGAGTTAGAGAAGAGAGTTCAAAGGAAAAGATGAAAAATTCGAATTTGAAATTCAACCATCAAGGCATTTTCTTTACTTATTTACTTCTTTGGTTTTTTTTTGTTACTTTTACAATTATCTTCTACCTTTCTTTTGACCTGCATTCCATTTTTCAATCATAGTTTTATTACAGCTGATGCACTTTTGCACAAGCGCCAACAAACTCTGGCCTTAAAAATCGATGGTTCATTAAAAATGCATCAGCAACAACTTAACCTCTAAACATTTGATTCGAAATTGATAAAATATTAATAATGTACTACATTTCGCAAACAATGAACACATTATCATAGGACTATTAAAATACAATAATAAATTCTATGTTGATTGCCAATGGACTGGACACATAGCGAGAAGAATAGATGGCAGATGGACGCAAGAAATACTGGAATGGTATCCGAGAGGATGTGAAAGTAAGCAAGGTAGACCGAGTGGACGATGGGCTGATGAATTGAGAAGAATGTGTTGAGTCAACTGGATGGAGATTGCTTACGACAGACAGGAATGGTAGAGGATTGGAGAGGCCTTCATCCAGCAGTGGATGGTGAACGGCTTAAAATGATGATATACCTAGGACAATTGGTGAACATGACTGAATGTAAAGAAGAAGAGTGAAATTTAACACCTTGACGAGAGAAATAACAATTTTATTTTAAAAAAATCAAATAAATCCATTGAATTCTAATGTACATAAATACTCCTAACAAATTTTGGATTTCATACAAATTAAATTAGCCTCTATAGAGGCTATACAGTGCTATAAATAAATTGTGTTATATACTTCAAACATTCCGCTATGCTTAAAAAATAAGGCATAAGACCAATGCATACTGCCAGTTATGACGTATGGATGTGAAACGTGGATGCTTAATTCAAGAATGTTACGTAAGATCCAGTGCACACAGAGAAGCATGGAAAGATGCACGCTCGGTATAACAAGAAGAGATCTCAACAGGAATACATGGGTAAGAAGCATGACCAAAGTGGCAGATATAGCGGAAGGTGTGAAAATGTTGAAGTGGACACGTACGAGTTGTCAATGGGCTGATGAATTGAGAAGAATGTGTTGAGTCAACTGGATGGAGATTGCTCACGACAGACAGGAATGGTAGAGGATTGGAGAGGCCTTGATGATGATGATGATATACCTAGGACAATTGGTGAACATGACTGAATGTAAAGAAGACGAGATGAAACTAGGATGGAGCGCTTTTGGAAGAATGAACATAGCTTTTAAATTCCGCTGTGCTTCAAAAATAAGGTATACGATGTTGAACGGCTGAAAATGGTATTACCGTGCTGAAAATCCTCATTTGTTCATTATTATCATCGGAGGTCAGACACAAAGTAAGGAGTTTATCATAGAGGAAGAAGGTCGCGGTCTCAACTTGACCGATATCTGAACAGACACGTGTCTGATCCTCCACAACTAGGCAATGTCCAGCGAGAGATACTTGGAGAAATAAAAAATAATAAAAAAAAACTCGTATATTATTCGTGCACGGAGACTGGATGTACCATTTCTCTTGAAGAGACGCGAAAAAAATACTCCGGCGGCCTCGTCCTCCCAGTCTCCCCAATCCCGATATATTCGAGGGGTGAAAGAGCGAGACGCAAATTAAGCTTACCCCATAGTGTTACCATAGCGTTCTCCCGCTCTTGGGCCACCCCTGTTTTTTTAAAGCGCGTTCCATTTTTATCGTTTTTTTTTTCCCCGGTGGTGGCCCTGCTTTTCATCTGTGTCCCGCTCTCACGTGCTTTATGCCACGGTCGGGTAGAGTGGGACCGTTTTGTGTATCGCGGTTTCGTCCGTTCGTCGAACGCGATTTTTTAAAAGAGCTAATGTATTATGAACATCTTGGGTTTCCGTGCACAAATTTCGCCAGCGTCCGCTAATGAATTCGTCGGGAACGCGGGGTGGAAATTTTTAATTGACACCCCGGGATGAGCGCGCTCGATTTGCTCCACAGACCGGTAGCAATTTTTCGGGAGATTCTCGAACGTGTTGCTGTGTAGGGTAATCGATACTGTGAACATTAATTTATTCAATTAACTTTTCCTCCTATCTATGTACATATACCTAAACCCAATCCGCTGAATGAATGAATGGAATACAACTCGGTGATATTTTACTAAATGAATGTGTATTTTAACATTTTATGATTTGATCTGCCAGTTATGACGTACGGATGTGAAACGTGGATGCTAAATTCAAGAATGTCACGCAAGATCCAGTGCACACATCATTTGCAACCGTTCACCATCCACTGCTGGATGAAGGCCACTCCAATCCTCTCCCATTCCTGTCTGTCTTGAGCAATCTGCATCCAACCATTCTTCTCAATTCATCGGCCCATCGTCCATTCGGTCTACCTTGCTTTCTTTCACATCCTCTCGGATACCATTCAAGTATTTCTCGCGTCCATCTGCCATCTATTCTTCTAGCTATGTGTCCACTTCATCATTTTCCCACGTTCTGCTATATCTGCTACTTTGTTCATGCTTCTTACCCATGTATTCCTCTTGCGATCTCGTCTCGTTATACCGAGCATACATCTTTCCATGCTTCTCCGTGCGCACTGGATCTTGCGTAACATCCTTGAATTTAGCATCCACGTTTCACATAATCACATCCATACGTCATAACTGGCAGTACGTATTGGTCGTATGCTTTCTTTTTCAAGCATAGCAAAATGTTGGATTCCAGATATAGTACATATGTTCTAACACAATTCATTTATAGCACTGTATAGCCTCTCATCATCATTTTCAGCCGTTCACCATCCACTGCTGGATGAAGGCCTCTGCAATCCTCTTCCATTCCTGTCCGTCTTGAGCAATCTGCATCCACTTGACTCCACACATTCTTCTCAATTCATCAGCCCATCTTCCACTCGGTCTACCTTGCTTTCTTTCAAATCCTCTCGGATACCATTCCAGTACTTCTCGCGTCCATCTGCCAGATGTATCCACTTAAAAAAGTTGAAGTGGATGGATGGCAGATGGGCGCGAGAAATACTGGAAGTGAAATACTGGAATGAATATAGTTTTTTAATCCAACATCCCGCTATGCTTAAAAAAATAAGGCAGACCAATGCGTACTGCCAGTTATGACGTATGGATGTGAAACGTGGATGCTGAATTCGAGTATGTTACGTAAGATCTATGTAGTGCACACTTGGTTATAACAAAAAGAGATCGTAAAGGGAATACATTTGTAAGAAGTGCAGATATAGCGGAACGTTTGAAAAAGTTTGAAAAGTGGACACAGCGTGAAGAATGGATGGCAGATGGAAGCGAGAAATACTGGAATGGTATCCGAGAGGATACCATTGGAGAGGACGATGGGCTGATGAATTGAGAAGAATGTATGGTGTCGACTGGATGCAGATTGCTCAAGACAGACAGGCATTGAAGAGGATTGAAGAGGCGTTCATCCAGCAGTGGATGGTGAACGGCTGATATGATGATGATGAAATTGGTAAAATCGAACAGGAGACGACCGTATGTGAGTGAGAAATATCGGAATGGACGGTGGGCTGATGAATTAAAAAGTCAAATTGGATGCAGATTGATCAAGACAGACAGGAATGGAAGAGGATTTAAGATGCCTTCATCCGGCATCCAGTATCATTTGATTATGTTCACTACAAGAGCATAATCAAAACAGTAACAGTATGAATAATTCTGAACGTGACATCAGGTGTCGAAACAAAACTATTACGACACCCGCTCTATAGTTATATTTTTAACCTATTTGAGTAAAATGTTCATTCGAGTAACTTCTTATCTCCCTCCGTAATTATCAAAATTTGTTTCACTATCAATGCTACAGTATTTGAACTAAAAATTAATAATATTGAATTTAGGTTATAATTATGTAATGAAAAAATACAGCATCGATTCGTGACAGTGTCGAATTGTTTCATTACATTATTTAATTCGGATGTAATGGAATTTTTGTGCGGTGAAACTTTTGTGCGGCACAAAAAAGTTTCCCAAGGAGTTTTCCTCGAGTTTTTACGAATTTTCTCCGAAAACAGGGGGAGAAAGTTGTGCGACACGGTGTTTTTCTCGAGGGTTTTTTCGCAGATCGATATTTTCGTATATGGATATAGCCTTGGCCTTGGCAATGTGGGGGCTAAAATTAACTTGGTACATGTTAGGGGTAGCCAGAGCAAACATTTTGAGGTCAGTAGAACTCCTCGCATCCTAAACTTGGCGCAAAAAATACCATCGTTTAATTCCAACCAATTTATGCTAATGTGGTGGCAAAAAAATATGGCAACGGTACCTGTTCCGTGATAAGAGATATAGTAGATATAATGCGGAAATATGCGACACAATAGAGATCAACAAACTGCACACAAAGAAACAAGTGCCAAAAGGCGTTGATGCAAGTGCAGGGTTTGCGTATTTGTACCCTTGTATTCAAAAAAAAACTTCGACAAAAACTATTACCCACATCGTGCTGTACATAACTACCCTTTCAGCGCTAAAATTTATCAAATGCACAATAGTTCGACTGACTTGGGGGTAAGTGCTTTAAACTTATATAATATTTCCTTGAAAATGGTTATCATAATCGTTTGAAATATTTATTGATACTAAAAGTAAAAGCGAACCGTAAGAACAAAGGGATACATTTTTGTACCAAAACAAAATCCTTTTTCTTTGTCCGAATTATTTACTTTCAAGGAAAGGAAAGGACTCCGAAGGTCCGTAATGAATAGTGTCGCCTTGAAAATGCCCCAATTTGAGCCATTAGTTTTTATTGGCGTGTCGTCATAAAAACGAAAACGAAAGCTATACAATTTTGAACTAGAATCGAAAAGAGAATTTAGTTAAAGTGAGCCGACACTCAAAGTGGCTCCAGAAAATTTCCTATGTACCATCTTCCTGTGTGAATGATTCGAAATACCTGTCCCTTGTGGGTATTATCTTAGCGCCGGGTGCTCCTCTTCAACTTCCCACAACTTCAGTACTACTGCAGTAAAACACCCCTTCTTCTCCTTCCTGGGTGGAAAAAAATTTCGACGTGAATGACCCATTTTTTACAATAATTTTTTTTTGTATATTCTTTTGAGTATTATACAAATATTTATTACGCAAAGGATTTCTTGCTCCCGAGTAGGAAAAAACGCGGTGCGAAGCAAAAAGTGGACAAGCACCTACCGGTCTTACCTTTCCTCTTCTTTGCTCGTATTTTTTTCCAATATTGTTTCCTCTGCCGTAGTATCCTCGTTGTCGTTATTTTTTTGTGATAATTTTTTGCCTTTCATGCACTTATTCTCCTGCTTTTTTTTGCTTCAACCCATTAAAACTGGGCGCATAAGATCGAAAGTGGTTATAAAACTTGTCATTAAATGGTTTTTTAAATACACCGAAATTGTATACGACCTACAAAATGCTTTCGCTTTTTTTCCAGGAACCAAAACATCCTTATTTGTATAGTATTGTACACTTTTTTCTTTTGCTGCTCCATTTCTTGCCTAGCTTCCTTATTAGAAAGGGTGCTTTTTTTTTTCTTTTTCATTCATAAAATACAATAAAACAATAAAGCAATTCCAGTGAGTCTAAAATCGAAAAAAGGATTTGTTTCGATTATAAATTCACCTTTCCAAAAGAAAAACTCTATAGAATGCGGCACACTCTTTTATGTAAAAGGCGTTAATGGGATGTTATCTATCTGTGATTTCTTAAGAAACAATATTGATCTTTTTTTATGAAACCGTGCTGAAGCATTTTAATTTTTCAACCCCTTCCTCCTCCTCTTTTGAGTAAAATATAAGTTTAAAAATCTTACCAGTTATAAAAATTAGTTAAAAAGTACCTCACGGTCGATATTATACCACACGGCAGCTTTGCGTAGCACAAAAAAAAAATACCAAACAAATCGCGTACGTCACTTTGACCAGTTAAAAAATAGGTGTCAATATACGCAGATTAATTGACTGATACTGTTTCGATTGATTCAAAAAAAAAAACTACACCCAATGACAGCAATAAAAGCTTTTCAAACGCACGATGGAAGGATAGTAAGACAAAAGCGTGTAATTACACACGTTACAAAAGTGACATAATATTTCATAATATTATTAACAAAAAAATGGTTAATCTCTCGCCAATAATCTAACATCAACACTCGATCGACTGAATAAAACAAATAATAATAACGAGTTGCAGAATTGTTTTGGGATTAGAGAGAGATAACGCTTCACGAGATAAAACTTACCGAGACACGCACTTTACAGTGCATTTCGCATTGAGTATAAATATATTTTTACAAAAGCGATTCTTGGAAAATGTAATAATGGAATACAAATTACAATCCGCAGCGAGATAGTACACTTGACGTGTGACAGATGAATTCAGAAAGCTTCTTGAAGCTTTCGAACAGGAAAATACATATATGTATGTATACGTCAACGCTAAAAGCATCGAGAAAAGTTAAAAATTGCATTTCTAGTAAAATATTCATGTGGCTACAAGCTCTCGCTGCATTCCTGCAGTAACACAAAATATTTTGTGGTCGTTTTTTGGGATATGCACCCCAAAATTTCAGGTAGTTTCTGTGCACGAGATACACGTGCACACATGCGTTTCTACAGACCCACGTCCGATACACCCTCGAACCAACGCACCCCATCTCGCTTCTTATTTCTATAAGGTCTTTTAACACCTTGACGACAGAAATAACAATTTTATTTTAATTATAATTCAGTCATTTAAACAAATCCACTAAATTTTAATGTAAATTCCATTCGAATTTTGGATTCATTAGGACTTTTTGTACAATTGTAACATCTTACAAATTAAATTAGCCTCTATTGAGGCTATACGGAGCTGCCAGTTATGACGTATGGATGTGAAACTTGGACGCTAAATTCAAGAATGCTACGAAAGATCCAATGCACACAGAGACGCATGGAAAGATGTATGCTTGGCATAACAAGAAGAGATCGCAAAAGAAATACATGGGTAAGAAGTATGACCAAAGTGGTAGATATACATAGCAGTGCGGGTGAAAAAGTGGCAAATGGGCTGGACACAGCGAGAAATACTGAAATGGTATCCGAGAGGATGTGAAAGAAAGCAAGGTAGACTGAGTGTACGATGGGTTGATGAATTGAGAAGAATGTGTGGAGTCAAGTGGATGCAGATTGCTCAAGACAGACAGTGAACGTGACAGTGGTGAACGGCTGAAAATGATGATGAGAGGCTATACAGTGCTATAAATGAATTGTGTTAGCAATATATGTACTATATCTGGAATCCAACATTTTGCTATGCTTGAAAAATAAAACATACGACCAATACGTACTGCCAGTTATGACGTATGGATGTGATTATGTGAAACGTGGATGCTAAATTCAAGAATGTTACGCAAGATCCAGTGCACACAGAGAAGCATGGAAAGATGTATGCTCGGTATAACGAGACGAGATCGCAAGAGGAATACATGGGTAAGAAGCATGAAAAAAGTGGCGGATATAGCAGAACGTGTGAAAAAGTTGAAGTGGACACATACATACATAGCTAGAAGAATAGATGGCAGATGGACGCGAGAAATACTTGAATGGTATCCGAGAGGATGTGAAAGAAAGCAAGGTAGACCGAATGGACGATGGGCTGATGAATTGAGAAAAATGTGTGGATGCAGATTGCTCAAGACAGACAGAAATGATGATTTGATGAATTGTATCAAACTAACGGAAAAATATGGTATTTTTTTTAATAGTTTCCTATTAAGGGGGCTGGTGCCTAATGTGTTAAAATTGAAATTAGATGTTGAGCCAATATGTGTGTGTGTGTACCGCCCGCCGTGGGTTGTTGGATGAGGCTGATATTTCTTAGTAGTGGGTAAATAATACTGAGTTTCTGGGAAAAAACGAACGTGGGGGTAGCATATGTTTTTGGAAGCAACAAAATACCCAGTGCCCGCTCGTGATTAGTTTTTCTAGACACACGTACAGAAAAAAATGTATAGACTTAACGGTAAAACCATTCAAAAATTTCAACAGTAGACAGCAAAATCGTAATCCAATGAAAATATTGGATGGTACACATGATTGATTATATTGAAAAACGAGGATTTTGTAATTAATATAAGATACAAGTTGTTCTTTTTTGTAGATTTGGCATTGTTTCATCAAATCACCGGATTTTATGCTCCGGTGTATTATAGACACGATACATTTACATTGGTGATCAAACTTTCCTCTCCTGCAGTGTCTCGGCTCAAAACGTGCGCACTACAAAAAAATCACAGTGTGTAGCCGCTACTCACTACAGAAGTAAAACTTATGCGAGCATACGGTAATAATAAAAGCACGAATGACTTCAAAACATCGCACACATTTTGCTCAAACAATGGAGCGATAAAAGCGATTAAATTTCGAGGGCGAGGGGCGGTACGGGCCGCGGGTAGCTATGTATCTCTGTCTCGCATCAACGCGGAAGAGCAAGAGAGACGGCAATATCGTTTTACCCGTCCGTTCGGTCAGTTTGTATAGAAACGACACGAAACGATTTTCACTACCGTGCCAATAGAAGTTTTACTTAAAAAAAAACTTAAAATTGAAAAATAGCATCCGTAAAGGCCCTCACAAACCTGAGCGGTATCGCTGCGTCAAGTCCTCTATCGTCGTTGATTCGCACAATGCGAATTATATCGGTGCGAATGGGACGACGATAGGAGCGTGATACCACGTTTATTGTTTTCTACGTTGATCACTTGGTCTATTCACAATCACATTCGGATCTTTTCTAGAATCACCCTAGTCCTTTCATGTATGAATAGGACAATTGTGTCAATTTTCTGTCCCTTGGCATACACATGTTTTGTTCATCAACTGTGCCATATTGGACACCACGTGTTCCTATTTCAATCTCTATTCCTGACCTTGAACTTGACGAAATGCCTTAAATATAGTGTGAAATTGAAGTTTTTATTTTAATTTGAAGCATCGCATGCCACTGGATATTTATTCTGAGCTTTAAGGGATCCGTGGATCTTTTGTGCAAGCAAGGAGAGGTTCGGGATTCGATCGAGGGAAAGCAACAAACGGCACATCTGATCCTCTCGATCAAAAACTAAGGGAGCGAACGATTCACAAGCCGCACGTTGATTGATCATCAAAACTTTTTTTTTTTTTTTCAATTTTAATACGAGTTCAAAGGTGTCCACGCAAAACAAACGACAGCGACTTACTACGGATTTTTTAATACGCGACATGGAGACAGTAAGTTCGCAGAGCCGTAGAGGGTTATCGGTGTGTTGATGTTGAACTTGTTGACACGTATGTAATTGCGACAATCGGTCCACTAGGAAGTTGTCAAATTTTAATGACGTCTTCCTTGGTAGCAGCAGAGGAGATTCGGTCATCAGAGATTGAGATAGAGCGTACGTGACGCAATGAATTGTGTACTGTTCGCGCTGAACGTTCGCTCCGTTACAAATTTAGCGTGGGTAAAAAAAATTTTTTTTAGGGGAAAAATGTATAATCTGAACCGACGATGGTTACGTGACACATTTCTTCCCCTATTTTTAATTTTTTTTTTTCACTAAAAAGTATCACAGATTTGTGGGTTTTTTTGAAACCTGTGAAATTTCACCCCAAGTTTATTGTACTACGGTACTTTAAATGGCCAATTCGAGTTATTTTGAGCTCTCGTCAAACCTACATATATAACCTGTTGGTGTTTTATACTCCACTAAATTCAAATTACAAACGAGTAAATCGAGCAAATTCAACGTCAACGCTAAGTAAAATTGACACGTGATTCAATGGGCGAACGAGTGGGTGTCGCCAGAATCGGGAGAATGCTGAGCAAAAACAATATTTTGAGAGGTACTGGTTTCGTTCAGCATGTGCGAAAATATGCTGTTGAAAGTTATTCCAGTTCATTAAGGCCAACGCTGGATTATTCGAATGAGTCAAAACGGGTATGACCAAAAATAAACAAAAAAAAAGTGTTGCATGAATTAATATTCGATTATATTAATATGTCTTAATTTTAAAAGCAATTCCGCGTTTTGAGAATATTAATTAATTATGCATATATATTTTTTTAAGTAGGCGATTAATATTTTAAAAATAAATTATCAGTAATGTTGTCGTAAACGATGTCGATGATGAATTCGATAATTAATTAGAAAAAATAATCAGACGTGACCAACACTCAAATTTATCTATTGAGTTATGTCAAATATGCTTTGTGCAGATGTGGAAATCATTTTGGTACAAGGAAGGCTTAAATTGCGTAGTTTTGATTTTAATAATCAATTTTCACAAAAGAGACTTTAAGAGAAATTAAAAATATCTGAAAGGTATGACCTTTGGATGAGTATTGTGCAACGCAATTGTCGATTAATCAATTTCATTCAATAAATGTGTGAAGTCTGTAGTTGATTAGCGGTCAAAAAAAAAGTATGCAATGAGGATGTGCATTATCCATGTTCAGCATATATGTACATACACATGTATGTACATAGTATTCGTTATCGTGCATGTGCGAAACGGCTAACGTTTCGTTGCATCACCGTGGGATAGGCACCCAAAAACTAGCTGATATCAAAAAATACAATTTTTATCTCTGGATTCGGCGCATATCGTATTTCAAGGTGAAGTTCTTATCTTACAGAGACAGCTGTCTGTTTATAAATAGACCCACGCAATTTTGGCAATATTGAACTGTACGACAGTGGGACGTAGAGGTGAATTTGGCGTAAAGTCTCGGACAGGTCTTGAGACACTCTGGTTAGGTTTCATACGAGAGAGAGACGCGATATGCGGTAAATTCCTCGCAAACTATATATCTATCTCTGTTGCTATGTATTATTATTTTATTTTGAATTTTTTTTATTGGGAACGTCAATTGAAACCGCGATGATAAAATTTTGGTTAATAAATTTAACTAATTCCTAACCTAAATTTTTGTTATTGGTTTGCATGTTTTTTTTCCCAAAATTTAAACAAAACAAACGCTAATACGCTTTAAATCGTGTTGTATGTATTCAAAAAACGATTTATTTATATTGTCGTTTTTTTTGTCGTACCGACATTTTCGTTAGCAAAATTTGCAAGAATTTAGGATTTCAAAATGCGCATGATTTCGACGGAGATTTTTTTCCGTATACCTGCTAGATTTTGTGGGGTGGGATTCTCAGGTAAGAAAAAATCGGTTATCTCACCGGTAGTAATCTACACCAGGTAAGAAAACACCGACATATCTGCACGAAGAGAGCACTCCCACTGGGCTATAGAGCATAGACGACGTTAAACATTTACAAAAAAAAAAAAGTACATATACATATTTTATAAAAGTTATGGATACAAACATTTCACCGCTTAATTTTTTTTTGAAAACAATAAAAAATTTTTTTTATACCGAAAAACAATTTAAAAAGTTCCAGAAATACATTAAAACAAAACGTCTATGTATATTTCACAAGAGTTTATTTTGGGCTCAAACGTGAGAAGATGGGATGCTATTGTGGCAGGTCATGAAGGGGCTGGAGATTGCACGTGCATTTGAGTTGAATGCTTATGCTTAATGGGAATGTGAATACATATTCGGCAAATGTGAGTATTTAGAGATTTAAGGACAAATTAATAATTATTTTATCCCCAATGGAAATTGAGCTGAAAATATACTAAAAAACAGTTTCCACGTTCACAGAATACGTACACCAAGACAATCAGTAAAGATCGTCGATCAAAAACATACACTTTTAAAAGTGTGGATCCCTGTATAGGTAATGTCAAATTTGATACAACATTATTAAAAGGTTATTATAACATGATTAAAAGCACAACATACTTTATAATATAAATCACGCATAGGCGAAATCAACAGTCAATTGTACATACAATACATACATACATACATACGTAGTAGATAGGGCAGAAAATCACATGGTCTGTCTTACCTGTAAAGAAAGAAAAAAAGTTTGATTAGTAAATTTTTTATACAACTTCTACTATCCGCAGCTGAGCTTTAGAAGGCTTAATGGTAAATTTTGATGGAATTGAGTCAAAATGTTCAACCGATTTTGGTAATTTCTTGGAATTAGATTTTTGGAGTTTGTCATTTTAAAGCCAAGCTGCAGATAGGTGGTATTGTTCGGTAATAGTTTTAATAAAATGCAAATGTTTTGGAAAGATTTTAGGCTTTTCTATTGTAGTCACTAGTCAGGGTACCAACTATCTCGCGGCGGAACGATCGCTGTCACGGATTTTGCGCAGGTGTGGGTGAGTAGTTCTACCTGGTTCAGGTATAAAAAAGGCCCCAGCAATCCGAAAGGTCGAAAAAAGGCGCACAACATCCACTTCCGAGGACCACACGAGGAAAAAAGTCCAAAGTGAGAAACCGGGGCAAGGCCGGGGAGAGGCCAGAGTGCGACGCTCCTCGGGCAGGGAACAAAACAAAAACGCAAAAAAAGGACTGTTCGCGCATTATGCAAGTCGGACCTTTATAATAAAATGCACCGGGAAGTCGGGCACCGGCCTTTCCGCAATGCAAAACCCGTTTTTCGACCGAGTTTCATACACTGCCTTTTTTTTGGGACTCTGGAATCGCGTCGAGTAAGGAGCAAGGTGCACCGAACCGACTCGTTGCGTTTCCGCATAGCTTTTCGTTGTTGCCGAAGAAAGATTCGACAATGAGAAGCAGTACATGACAGATTGTAATGGATTATATATTAAAAGGCTCATGATTGGAGTGAACCATAATTCCACTAGTATTAGTGTGGCAGTGGCAGTTAACGCTTCATAGTTGTATGCCACTACTTATACTGGCTGCAAGATAAGAACAATCTCTTTTGGATAGATATCGATAGAATTAATACACAGGCTCCCAACCTTTTTCGAGTGGCGACCCCTTTTTATAAAAGCCAAGTGACCCGCGACCCCGATATATTTAAAAAAGTCAAAAAATATTATTTAAACATCAAGACACCGATTAAAAATGAAAATTGCGTTATAGTCAATAGTTTTTTTTAGTTCACTGTTTCAGTTGGCGACCCCATTTGGGGTCGCGACCCATAGGTTAGGAATAGATGGATGAATTCCTCTAGTTTACATCAGCTAAAATTGAGTGAATAAAAAGAATCACTAAAAACTTGAGAAAGTATTAAAGTTGTTCTGATTAGTCAGTGGCATTTTACGTTGTAAATGAGCTAATATTCTATTAAATGCTTATCCTTGCAAGTGTTTGAGTTATGACTGTCATGAGTAGAGCGCGAAAGTTGGTCTCACTATCTTTTAGAATGAGTAGAGGGGGAAACCGGCCAACAGGGCCGCATGGGAAATTTTTCGTAATATTTAAATTGTATCTCAAAACTTTTTAAATGTCAATTAATTAATTGTTCGATAAATAGATTCGACATTTCCGATATTTTAAGTTTTCACTCGTAACCTTCGCGACCAACTTAAGTGCTCTGGTTATGAGAGTGCATCCTTACATGTACATACATCATCCAATAAACATTATGTTCCTTATATAAAGATTTTGGTATAACAAGAAGAGATCGTAAGAGGAATACATGGGTTAGAAGTATGAGCAAAGTGGCAGATATAGCAGAACGTGTGAAAAAGTTGAGATGGACACAGCGAGAAGAATGGATGGCAGATGGACGCGAGAAATACTGTAATGGTATCTTAGAGGATGTGAAAGAAAGTAAGGTGGACCGAGCGGAAGATGGGCTTATGAATCGAGAAGAATGTGTGGTCAAGTGGATGCAGATTGCTCAAAACAGACAGGAATGGAAGAGGATTAGCGAGGCCTTCATCCAGCAATGGATGGTGAACGGCTGAAAATGATGGTGATGATGATGATATAAAGTTTAAGAATAATATGTAAAGCCAAACATTGAGAGCACGTGTTATATAGTCACACATGTAGTATTGTGAAAATTAAATCGATGAGTTAGGCAAATGTGTATCTGATCTTCCCTATTACATAATTAATAAGTCGAGCAAAAATGAACCAATTGAAAGTTATGAAAACTGTACATATCTATACGTAGTAAATAAATGAAAAAAATATTAAAAATATGGGACATACTTATAAATATGGAACATAAAAGTGATAGTGTATCACCATCCCAATAAAAGGCATTAGCGATCGTTGACCCATTTCGGACAATCAATGGCACCAAATTCGAAATCACACTCACTACAACAATGTACATACTCACTACATATTTTACGAATGCGACCCCAAAGATAACCTAAACGTTATCTCAACACTTTTCGATTCGAAGTTTTCATTTCGACCTCGATGATATTATTTTTTTCGGTCGATCGCGTAAAATTGCACTCGTTTTTTTTTTTTTTTTTGGCCTCAGTCAAAGAGTTGGCCGAACAAAAGGATCGCAATATCCGAAATAATCATCGTCGTCGATCTGTCTGCCAAGAAAATGATTCACAACGCTATGTTTGAAGAATTTTTTAGTTTATATTATGTGTATTTGAAAAAAAGAGGCGAACAGTTTGATAGTTTCTGCTCCATCTCTGAGAATAAATACTGATTTATCGTCAAAACATATCGCGATTATGACATATGTATTACAAACGATAAAAAAAATCGAATTTATTATATAGCACCTAGACATTTTTTTATGCGCGTACGAATTTATCTAACAAATTAAATTATAAATAACGTCATACGGAATTGTTGTTACACTTATACAATTAATTATTCATAAAAGTTGATACATTGCGAATGATAAATAATCTGCATTTTAATTGCATTGAAGAGGTATGTATTACATATTCTTATTAAGGATCACTTGAATGTGCTTCAAATCAAATTTGCATGGATATTTACCTAACTGAACATAATTTACTGTAATCAATTTTTTCCGGTATATGTACATAATTATTAATAACGTTTGACTTTTGGTTATTCAGGTAATGGTTAAAATATTCATACATACAAATTTTTTTCTTCGAGTATTTACTTCTTACCTCCTGATTGGTTCCATACGTTTGTTTTTTTAGTTTTTTTCTTTGATTTGTTTTTATATATATCAATCACACACTCTTTCACCCGACACTATTTTGGATATAGTTCAATTTTTGAATCACTATTTTAGTTATATACATATGTACAATGATTCATGTTAATTAAATGCACAAGACTCGAAAGCATTGTTATTGGTTATTATTAGCATTATTCTATATTAGTGTAAACCCGTTGAATATCAACGGACGTGTTTGACGTAGTTGATTACGTAATAATTTAGCAAAGTCGCGAATCTACTAAGGATTAATATTTACAAATTATAGGAGGCCTCCCACTCGCGACGTTCGTGTTTTTTCAAATAAATTTGTATTAGCGTTATCAGCAGACGGACAAGACAGACAGACAGATGAAATTGGGCTATTATATATGTATAGTGTAAGCCCGTTGAATATCAACGGAGCGGTTTCTCATCACCCGTACTGAAAATTAATATTTTTTATAGTTGTTGCATAGATGGCGCGTTATAATACAACAACGCAACAATTTAGCAAAGTCGCGATCCTACTAAGGATTGATATGTTCAAATATAGAAGATCTCGCATTTTTGGCGTTGGACCATAGCGTAAGCGCTCACTGTTCCGATCTGGTGATCTCGGGTTCAAATCCCACTCGCGCGACGTTCTGGTTTTTTTTTTACCTCAGCGAGCGTCATCAACAGACAGACACACACGCAGACAGACAGACGGAATAGGGCTATTATATATATGATATCATTATCATGTATCCGACTTCGTTATCGAGATGGTTCTATCTGGTTGACGGTTGTCTTTTAATCATTTACCAAGGCGAGCGTTATCAGCAGACAGACAGACGGATTTGGGCTATTATATATAGTGATAAAATGTCTGTCTGTCCATTAGGAACGATCTACACATTTATATTGTATTTATATTATTATTATTTTGTATAATAATAGAAATATTATTACTAGGCGACAGCTCGGTGGTTAGAGCTTTTGTCTCTTGAGCAAAGATCTGGGGATCGATCCCGGTATGTCGAAAGGTTTTCTCAACGGTTCACAACCATAAATATCATTGGCAAGATCTGGGTATTACTAAATCCATACTGGTCATCTCCGGCTAGAATTTTCCAAATTATCTAACATAGATGATCTAAACAAATCAAAGTCCACCACTCACGTGTCAATAATATACACCCGTTGATTTTCAACGGGCAATTCTTTAGTATTATTATAATGGCCTTCGTTTCATCTCAACTTTATTTCAGTTTATAAATAAACAAAATCAAAACCGCACACATCCTTTTGACTCGGCGGTTAAACTTGAACCGTCAAAAGAGCACGAGATAGACAGGATGTTAGATACATTCTGGTGTCATTAGCGCCACCGACAAGTGGACTGACGATACCGAAAATCGTCGACTTAAAAGCCCAAGAGCAACTCTAGAGCCAGTCTAGGGCTATAATGTGTGTATTATTTCTCAATAATGGCAACACGTGTGCAACACTTGCTTCCCTCATCAACCGTCACCGCACAACGAACAGGGGAACTCGCAACATTACCATATTAAAATAAATTTTAAACGCGATTTGATTGGTCGTTATCGCTGTCGACTAATGACAATTTGCAAATTCGGTTTGATTACATCAAAGATGCATTAGCAAAACTCGCCCAACTGGGATTAGACAGTGAGCGAGTGCTAATTTTTTGATTCCCCATATAAAATATGCATCACAACTATTATCAATATGGAATATGTTGACTTTCCAAAAAAAAATTTAGCTAAGCTGCTTACGTTCACACACCTACTTATTCAATGCTAACATTTATATAATTGATAAAAATCGTATCTTTAAAATAAAACGAGAGCAAATTTGGCCCAAAACGGAATTATTTTTGGTCTTTGACAATGTTTCAAACATTTCCATACTTTGTTCTTAGAATCGAAGTATTATGAAAATATACAAATTGAGTTGTGGGAAAGCAAGTTGAAACATAAAACTCAATATCATCAGCCCATCGTCCACTCGGTCTACCTTTCTTTCACATCCTCTCGGATATCATTTATGTAAGTATTTCTCGCGTCTATCTGCTATCCATTCTTCTCGCTATGTGTCCATTTCAACTATTTCTCACGTTCTGCTTTATCTGCCACTTTGGTCATACTTCTTACCCATGTATTCCTCTTACGATTTCTTCTTGTTATACCAAGCATACATCTTTCCATGCTTCTGTGTGCACTGGATCTTACGCAACATTCTTGAATTAAAACTCAATATAAAAAAAGAGTCTATTTGTTCACACTAAGCTCAAAACGTTTTCGACTAAAATTGTGGAATAAAATGGACTATATTCTTTCATAGTATACAAAACAGATTCCATGAGGTTCAATAAAGTCTTTAAAGTGATGACTCTGTCTTGTAAACGGAAACGTATCGATGGATAAACAACTCATGAAACAGTCCAATCGAAATTATACATTTTTGAGCTATTGCACACACTATATATACGAGCTGTATACGAGCGCAGCGAGAGGACGCCTTGTCTATAAATATATAAATGGAAAGCGTGTGAATTTGTATAAATATCCGATGATTCACTAGCGTAGGTAGAGTAGGTGCAAAAAGTTGATTTAATTTGTGACACAATTCTTAGTTGTAATTCAAGAACGGCTTTTGATCAGCATTTCGAGTCAAGTGTTTGACGTGAGCTTTCCGGTTCCTATTTATCTTATGTATATATGTACATACATACATATGTGTTTTTTTTATGCGTGTACAATATAAAGGTCATTAAAATTGTATGTTTATTTAATCATTTTCATCATTGCGTGTTATTGCACGCGAACGTCACTGTGTTTTATTACATTATATTATATATACACATACGTTTGCGGTGAACCTTTTTACAAACAATTTGAATTCATTATATTGATACGTTGGAACCGATCTGTTTTTTTTTTAATTTTCACTAAAAATAAATTTCAATATATGAAATATTTAACAGGATATAAATTTATATTGATATTATTATTGTAACAATATTAATTGGGTTGATATACTTATTGTAACAATATTAATTGGGTTGATATACTTATTGTAACAATATTAATTGGGCGTTTATTTTGACTGAAACAGTTTATATTCAGCGAAAAAGTTTGAAAACCAAAGTCATCTGGCCGAAAACCTTTACAACAGAGATATGCAACCATGTTATTTAAAATAATTTAAACACTAATATTATTTTGATATACAAAACGAGTGGTATTTAAAATAATGTGTGTCGGTAACACTCGATTTACTTCTTTTGTCTTCAACTATCATTTGGAAATAAAACTTTTCCCTATATTCCATAGTTACCGCTATTGTTAGCCCACTCATATGTCAATAGTAAACACCCGTTGATTATTATCAACGGGCAACAACTATAGCATCGTCATTTTAATTTATAATGTATCATCTATTGTTTTCTTTTGCTTTTAATTCTTATTTTATTTAAACCAACCCAAGTCAACATTATGGATGTGAAACTTGGATGCTAAATTCAAGAATGCTACGGAAGATCCAGTGCACACAGAGAAGCATGGAAAGATGTATGCTTGATATAACAAGAAGAGATTGTAAGAGGAATACATGTGTAAGAAGTATGACCAAAGTGGCAGATTTAGCAGAACGTGTGAAAAATTTGAAGTGGACACATAGCGAGAAGAATGGATACTGGATGCGAGAAATACTGGAATGGTATCCGAGAGGATGTGAAAGAAAGCAAGGTAGACCAAGTGGACGATGGACTGATGAATTGAGAAGAATGTGTGGAGTGAAGTGGATGCAAATTGCTCAAGACAGACGGGAATGGAACAGGATTGTAGAGGTCTTCATCAAAGCAGTGGATGGTGAACGGCTGAAAATGATGAATAAAATCATACTCCGTTCCTTCTCCCTTCCAGAAAGCAATGGGAAACCACTCAAGAATATCTATCCTTAGTTACTTCACTATGTAAGATGATGATGAAGTCAACATTAAAATAATATAACTTATACTGTTGTTTCTTATTTCCACTTTATTCTTAGTTTTTCAACTATATAACTGCTATTTACTTATGTTAGCTTTGTTAATGTAAACCAAGTCTGGGATACTGTGGCGATTAAAAATTTCAACTTGTTGTATTGAAAAAAATGATGATCTTTTAATAAAAACTGGTTCTTTTTTGGTGCTAAGGCTTACATTGTAAAATTTTGTTATAAGTATTGCACAACTTTGAATAGGGTTAGAGCCCTTAATAGCCATCGTAATTTTAATAACACGAAACCACACATAATTATCGATCTAAGAAATACTCATTTCGGTAATGAAGATGGTAATGATCGAAGCACTCTAAAACTTTAACGACTAACGGTCCGAACATGGCGAACGTTTGTAGTACACATGTCGATAGCCCTCGGGGCCAAACACCATGGAGAAAATCATACCGTCAAAATATTTTCATATACCAATCGGTCATGATCTCATGATCATCGTCGGTTTTTATGTATAAAGCGCATGCAAGGATTTTAATAATGTTTGCATTCGCAGAACATGGAGAATTTTTTTGCCCCAAACTCGGTATCGAGAATTTGTCCAATCGCCGAAACGTTCGTGATGTTACTGATCGTTACATCGATTCTAATTGTAATTCGCATGACTGTGATGATGATGATGACGCTGATAATGATGATGACGACGATAGAGCTAATAACGAAATAGAGATGGGCACTCATGTTCCATCAGCCACAATTTGGGTGACGCTCTTTCCACACGCGAGAGAATATTTTAATTGGTTTCGACAGAATTTTCTCTAATTCGCGTCGAATTAACGATGCAATGATTTATTTATTACCGTAGAATATTTTTTTAGCCAATCAACGAACGTCGGCTAGTTAGTTTTAATTGATTGATTGAAATTTTATAGCGATCGATTAATTACATTTACAACGGCCGACCGTGTACACGAAAAGCTTTCGCGATAATGTTTATAATTTCGACTGTGAATTATTCGGAATTAAGTTTAACGATTCAAACGTACGCGTGTCTTTTTATTTTCATATAATAATCATCAAGTCATTCGTGTGTATTATTTATCAAAGTAACAAACGCTCCGAGCGCTTATTGCCAATTTAAATCGAAATGGTCCCAATTCGCGTGCATTCATCGTCGTGTTTATTTATTTGGGTAACAACCGTTGATTTACAACGCGTTTGTTTAATAGGCAATAAGCAAAACTTACCCAAATAGTAAAATACATTTTTATTGTGTATGCGCTAAAGAAATGGCTGGAAAAAATTTAATTGTTCGATTTGTGATTTTTTTCATATGAAAATAATAATTGGCCAAACTGGTCATTCACTTTGCGTTGATTCGCCATAGCCGATTATTATGTGCGTTAAATGTGGAATTTCTGTTTGTAAGAATTGAACCTAAACTGTCTACTATCAAATACCATGACTTTACATTAATATTTTACAATAATATATGATAAAGACAAGGTCTGAAATTCTGCATTGTGTAAAACATCTAGGTATTTTATGCAATAGTCAAAATAACCAGGCAAAGTAGGTACAAAATGTACTACTCTTTATAAATTAAAATAGAAATGTTTCAGATTGGTAAGTTAAAAAATTATATGGACAGTAGAAATTTATTTATTTGAAACTTTAAGTTTAGGCATTGTTCATATATAATGATTAGGAATTTCATACAATATGAAGATTCCACACTATAATAAACAATAAAAGTTAAATTTTTTGATTCTATATAATTTAAGTAAAGAAAAAGGTTGCCGATAGCCGAACTTGTTACTGCGAATTCGAAACACATACACGTGCAAGGGTTCCGCAAAAACTATGTTTTATGATTAGAAGGGATTTTTTTTTACACTAATAATAATATTTATTACAAACAATCATTAATAAAAATGTACTTTTCAAATTATACACGGATTGGTGTGGTACAAAAAAATCCTATAATATATTGTATATTTTTTGTCAATGTCGATGTTGTACGTTTGAATTGGTGACCAGGAAGTTAGACCATGAAAAGGTATTGAAAAAAATAATAAAAGTTAAACAACCTGTATTGATTGACAACTAAAATAGCAATAAATTATACATATTATTACATAGCATAATTTTTTTTTCGCACAAGCGACAAGAGACCATCCTGCTATTCGAGCGTTACTAAATACCGTTCGTTCGACGAGATTTTTGCTAATTAATTAAATCAATCCTTACATCAAATCATTATTGCACAACTGTAAATTCCACTGTCATAAATAGGATGGAAATTCTATCGGTTTGTGCAAAACTACACATTTGAATTTTCAGGAACAACTGTTTTTAGAAATCTTATTCTGAAGATGCCGTAGGTATCTACTTAAATTTGACAACCATTTTACTGTCTTTCATAGTGAAGTAACTAAGGATAGATACTCTTGAGTGGTTTTCCATTGATTTCTGGAGGGGAGAAGGAACGGAATATGATTTCATTCATCATTTTCAGCCGTTCACCATCCACTGCTGGATGAAGGCATCTCCAATCATCTTCCATTCCTGTCTGTCTTGAGCAATCTGCATCCAGTTGACTCCACAAATTCGTCTCAGTTCATCAGCCCATCGTCCACTCGGTCTACCTTGCTTTCTTTCACATCCTCTCGGATACCATTCCAGTATTTCTCGCATCCATATGCCATCAATTCTTCTCGCTATGTGTCCACTTCAACTTTTTCACACGTTCCGCTATATCTGCACTTCTTACCCATGTATTCCTCTTACGATCTCTCCTCATTATATCGAGCATACATCTTTCAATGCTTCTCTGTGTGCACTGCGTAACATTCTTGGAATATGATTCGGTAGGTAGTAATGATATTTTTACCTTATCCTAATCGGATAAAGTATTGTGATCGTGCGGAAATTCGACCTTGAGATTTTGACTGATTTGCATCAGGTATCATCCCCTGATCACGTTTTCATCATTTCTGGAAAATGTCTGTATGGCTGTGTACTTTTGTGAAAAATCACTAAAAACTCAAAAACCGTTTATCCTATTAAACTGAAACTTCAAATTTATATGTTTTTTACCGGCCATTACAATCCACTAGGCTTTCAAAATATTGTTCGTCAACCGGAAGTGGACCGAATCTTTGGAAGGTTTTTCCAACAAAACTATCATACACATTAAGCTGAAATTTTGCATATGTAGTAGGTGTTGTTAACCTTCAAAATAATATAATTTTTTTACATTTTTTATACAACCGGAAGTAGTACATTTACTCTTGGTTTTTGGAGTTTTTAACCTTTTCTCCGAAACTATCAAGTCTATCAAGCTGAAATTTCATATATATTACTTTCACGTAGGGTATAAGAGATATTATGATTTTGGTCAACATCCGCCGACCGAAAGTGACAGTTTATTTTTAGATGGTCTGACATCTAAGTTGGATAAATTGTCATGTAAATGGTCGATCTGGATCTAGTAATAACCAGATCTTGTCAATGACGATATTTAAGGAAGGAAACCTTTCAAAATACAGGGAACAAGTCCAGGACCTTCGCTCGAGAGACCACTGAGCTACCACCTGGCTATTACATAGTTGAATTTAGGAGTGTAAAATCGAAATTTTTCGATCGAATGGAGATTTTTTTTTTGGCAGGTTACGAAAGTGCCGGTTCGGATCAACAATCAATTTTGGAGATGTGCGCAATGTGGCAATTAACGGGTCATTAGATGGGGAGGTGTGGGCTGCCGAAACTGCACAGTGTGTGGTCAAAACACGGAAAGGGGCTATATAATACAGCCTCACGCACCATCACCATTAAAAACGAATTACAAAACACGTAGCCGGACCACGACCGGTGGGAAAAGTCACAATTTCGAATTATACGAACGCGTCCGTCTATCTCTATGTATCTATTTGTGGGGTGAGGGAATTTCTTGTTATTATAAGCCGTCACCTTCGATGATGCTGCAGGTCATTATCGCATCATCTATGTACGAGGAGCTTTGTTTGCTCATTCGAACAATTGAATACACATGTGTGCTCGAAGACCTATGTAGTACATGTATGTACATACATAGTACTTCTGGAATACAGCGAAAGTATCTAATCTAAAGCGTTACACGGTCAATAATACTGTCATTACTTCATTAGTGACAGTATCCCCTCCACTCGCCAATACTATCAAAATATCCGGATTCGCATCATTACTTGCCGTCATTCCATCAATATCGAGTCTACACGATCAATAATACTGTTACTACTTTCCAATAATGACAGTATTATTGACCGTGTAAGGTCCGCCTAATAATATTTTATATAAATTACTGTGATAAGATAAGGAAGATCATATTGTAATAGGACTCTTAAGTTTTATTACGCTAATTTTTTGGCAAGAATATGAAGATGAGATTAATTTTCAGCCGTTCACCATCTACTGCTGGATGAAGGCCTCTCCAATCCTCAACCGTTCCTGTCTGTCTTGAGCAACTGCATCCACTCGACTTCACACATTCTTTTCAATTCATCGGCTCATCGTCCACTCAGTCTACCTTGCTTTCTTTCACATCCTCTCCGATATCATTCCAGTATTTCTCGCATCCATCTGCCACTTCAACTTTTTCACACCTTCCGCAATATCTTCCACTTTGGTCATACATCTTACCCATGTATTCCTCTTACGATCTCTTCTTGTTATTGTCTTTCCTTCATTTTTAAAACTAAAGATGAGAGTACGAGCATCAAAATTTATTCCATCTAAAAATATTTTGTATAACTCTTAGAAAGTTAGAGCTACAGGATGATAATCTTATAGAGAGTTTTAAGTGGAGAAGATGAATAATGAGAAGACATTCCAAGGTTTTGACAAATTTTCGTTTACAAGAATATGAAGATAAGAAATAATAGTTTTAGTTGTTAAAATTACCGCATACAAGCATCAAATATACCTTTAAACTTCAATGAAAGTATGAACATACATACATATATTAAATCCTTTAATTTTTAGTATAAATTGTAGAACTAAAAGAACACAATTTTGAAGTCACAAGAGATTTGAATAGAATAAGTAAAAAATTGGCCAAACGATAAACGTTTACATGTTGATAAAAATAATTTGAATGTGTGACAGTATCAAGTAAATTTTCTATATATCTACATATGTACATTTGATTGTTATTTTGTGACAACCCTGCATTATAGCGGGGGTGGAATGCGACCATCAAAAGTTGCCCAAACTTTATAAACTATACGTAATTATTAATGATGAACGATTTCTTTTATAATAAGAATGAATCTGTTGATTAATCAAACCGATAAGTTTTTTTTTCCATCAAGTTGAACTACTTTTCGTATCGATGATAGATTGATGTCTGTCCCGGGATGAAATTTTTGCAATTGGATATATTATTATACTCGGTACACAAAGAAAAAATTTAGATTTATAAATAGATATCCAATTAATTTCATTGTGACAGATCGAGTCTAAAGAAACTCAAACTAGATCAAATAAAAATGACAACTGCAAGCTTTTGATAGTCTCGAGGCATTGCAGATACTTAAATATGTACAAGTTTTTTGTACGGTTTGAAAAGTTGATCACACACACACCAAGTGTAGCAAATCCATTAGCAGTGCAATCTTCCTATCATATAAGTATAATTAAATTTGATAACGTTGATCTTTTTACTGTAAAAAAAAAACATGTTGTGTATCATTTTAATTGACGAGCTTCGGTTTTGATTCTGTATGCTAAAAAAATACTTTACCTATTTTATTACGTTATCGACGGTCTCAACGATGTCAATAAACTGGTTAGCATAAAAATAAACTTTAATATAACGCGTGTGTCACGTATGTTTAATAATTTCATTGATTTTTAGTCGATTTCCATAACCGGAATGCAGCATCCGGAAGATCTTTTGTTTATTTAGGACATATTCAGTGGGTGGCAATGTGAAAAATATGACTTTTATCGTTAATTAATATTTTTGTTATTCCATTAAACAGCATGATATTGTTCAATCAGTAGTAAATTTAATATTATTAAAACGCTTCTATTCTGTTCATATTGCGACTTTTACATCCAATCAATGTTTTAATATGTAATTAAAAGCATTTTCTGATAAAATGTAATGAAAAAGTTTGTTATCTTATAAAATTATCCGTTTAATCAACCATAGATAATCTTACCAGCTACGTACAGGTGCGGCAGAGATACGGGCGATTACAAAATTTCATTAGCTTTCCATACAAACTAAAACATTTTTCATATAATTAATAGTATTACATTTATAAATTAATACTAAAGCATTATTTTATAAACCTAAATAAAAAAAAAAAACAATCAATGAAAATTAAGATTCACAGATATTTGTACGCGAATTTAGATAATTTAAATATAACATCAACACAAACATACATGTGATATTATTTTAAAAAATCCATCGTCAAAATATATCACTTTATAGTTTTAATTTTCAAAACAATTATATATTATATTAAAAAGTAATATACTTTATAATTTTTTTTAAATTTTGTAGTCGCCGATTTTTATGCCGCACCCATGCGTTAATTAAAATTTTAATACATGTGAAAATCGATATTATTTCAAGGATGAAGAAGTAAAAAGAGGAGAAATAACATTCAGCAGCATTAAATTTATTCAAGTGGCAACCCAAAAACTAAATAAGATTTTTTCCAAAAGAAAATTCACGCACTTAAGTATGAAAGAGCATGACAACACGATAACTTTCCTTTGAAAATATATCGAAAAAAGTTATTTCGCCGAATTTTTTTCAACAACATTTAAGTTGACCTTATATATGTTTAGATTCCAATTTGACTCCCTATTGAGACTTTTAAATCGAATACATTGAAACATAGTAACACACGAGTTAAGTTTATATATCGATGGGTTAGTGCACAGATATTGTATGTCCAGTTTTGTTTTAAAATATTATAAGTATGTACATCTCTTTTGCACGAAAACTATGGACGAAATGGACATATTATATATTCTCAAATATACTATTTGGACATACAATACTTTTTAAACATGAAGGTTTGATGCAGATGAATGTTTTGTGTATGATAACTCATTTTTTTTTAAAAACTGGACACAATATCTGTACACTAATTAAGCGGTCGCCAACCGGTGGTCCGGTTACTGGATAAAGGCCTCTCCAATCCTCTTCCATTCCTGTCTGTCTCGATTAATCTGCATCCACTTGACTCAACCCATTTTTTTCAATTCATCAGCCCATCTTCCACTCGGTCTACCTTGCTTTCTTTCACATCCTCTCGGACACCATTCCAGTATTTCTCGCGTCCATCTGCCATCCATTTTTCTCGTTGTGTCCACTTCACTTTTTCACACGTTCTACTATGTATATCTGCCACTTTGGTCATACTTTTTACCCATGTATTCCTCTAACGATTTATTCTTGTTATACCAAGCATACATCTTTCAATGCTTCTCTGTGTTCACTGGATATTGCGTAGCATTCTTGAATTTAGAATCCAAGTTTCACATCCATACGTCATAGCTGGCAGTTTTCATAATGAATTATGAATATATCGTTTATTTATTATAATTTTTCTATAACGTGATATTCAACTTTTTGCAAATAGTATAGGCGTACGACCAATGCGTACTGCCAGTTATGACGTATGGATGTGAAACTTGGACGCTAAATTCAAGAATGTTACGCAAGTTACAGTGCACACTGAGAAGCGTGGAAAGATGCACGCTTGGCATAACAAGAAGAGATCGCAAAAGAAATACACGGGTAAGTGGTATGACCAAAGTGGCAGATATACATAGCAGTGCGGGTGAAAAAGTTGAAGTGGCAATGGGCTGGACACATAGCGAGAAGAATGGAATGGTATCCGAGAGGATGTGAAAGAAAGCAAGGTAGACCGCGAGTGGAAGATGGGCTGATGAATTGAGTAGAATGTGTGGAGTCAAGTGGATGCAGATTGCTCAAGACAGCAGTGGATGGTGAACGGCTGAAAATTATGATGATTTAGAATGTTATTTTTATGGAAAAAATCATGGTAGTGGTCCGTGAGGTCCGAAAGGTTGGCGACCGATGCACTAATCCATCTATGTATATCCAAACTTGAACATGTGAAACTTTCATTGAGTTCGGACTTGAACATTTTGACATTGGCCCGTTGAGAACTAACTTACAGACATTTCACAACGTATTCTATGTATGTGTACAAGCATTTCTAAAATGGAGCAAAACTCCAGAAATTTCTTCGCACAACTTTCAATATGAAATTTTCAATTTCTTCACACAACTCAATTGATAATCAGGTAAACCTCTTTATCCACACTCCTATCGTATACGAATCGTATAAAAATACACATGCACTCGTATGTGTGAGGTATGTGCTCACCGGTGTGTGTAGGAGAACGGTATAAGTTACTTGGGCAACTAATCAAAAATCAAAATCAACCTGTCAAATCGCATGGCGTGCCCAAACCGACCAACCAGTGTATCCGGGCATGAGATGCTGGTCTCCAGAGACTCAGTCATGGCATTATACGAAAACAAATTATTCTACACACACACACATATGTTCATGTTTAAAGATAGTAGATACTTTAAATTATTCATGGCACAGCATCGATTATATTCACGGCTTTGCGTACGCACGAGCACTGTACCGGTTGATTGAGCGATGCCATTAAAACAGCACATACTTTTCATCAGTCACGGACGCGGACCGAGGTGTTAAAGGTCTCCTCATGACCATTCAAAGACGAAGATTTTCCACCCGGTGGAATAAAACATTGAAATTACACTTTGAATTTGCTGAAAGTCCAATTGAAAATTGTCTGCACAAAAGGGCACTTTAGATTTGCCCTTTATAATTGATCAATGTATCTTATTCATAATTCGACAACCATTTTACTGTATTTTATAGTGAAGTCACTAAGGATGGATACTCTTGAGTGGTTTCCTATTGTTTTCTGGAGGGGAGAAGGGACGGAATATGATTTCATCATCATTTTCAGCCGTTCATCATCCACTGCTGGATGATGGCCTCTCCAATCCTCTGGCATTTCTGTCTGTCTTGAGCAATCTGCATCCGCTTGACTCAACCCATTTTTTTCAATTCATCAGCCCATCTTCCACTCGGTCCACCTTGCTTTCTTTCACATCCTCTCGGACACCATTCCAGTATTTCTCGCGTCCATCTGCCATCCATTTCTCTCGTTGTGTCCACTTCACTTTTTCATACGTTCTACTATGTATATCTGCCACTTTGGTCATACTTTTTACCCATGTATTCCTCTAACGATTTATTCTTGTTATACCAAGCATACATCTTTCAATGCTTCTCTGTGTTCACTGGATATTGCGTAGCATTCTTGAATTTAGAATCCAAGTTTCACATCCATACGTCATAGCTGGCAGTTTTCTTAATGAATTATAATTTTTCTATAACGTTATATTCAACTTTTTGCAAATAGTGCAAATACAAGTGTATTAACCATTTCATAGGCGTACTGCCAACGAACCAATGCGTACTGCCAGTTATGACGTATGGATGTGAAATTTGGATTGTAAATTCAAGAATGCTACGTAATATCCAGTGCACACAGAGAAGCATTGAAAGATGTATGCTTGGTATAACAAGGAGAAATCGTTAGAGGAATACATGGGTAAGAAGTATGACCAAAGTGGCAGATATATGTACATAGTAGCTGAATCTGCACCCACTTGACTCCACATATTTTTTTTCAATTCATCAGTCCATCATCCACTCGGTATACCTTGCTTTCTTTCACATCCTCTCGAATACCATTCCAGTATTTCTCACCCAAGTGCTTCTTACCCATGTATTCCTTTTACGATCTCGTCTCGTTATATCGAGCATTCATCTTTACATGCTTCTTTGTGTACACTGAATCTTACGTAGCATCCAAGTTTCACATCCATACGTCATAACTGGAAGTACGCATCGGTCGTATGCCTGCTTTTTAAGCATAGAATGTTGGATTTAAAAACTATGTTCATTCTTCCAAAAGTACTCCATACTAGTTTTATTTCTTCTTTTTTTAGATCCGGTCATATTCACCAATTGTCCTAGGTATAAATAGCTATCAAATATCTCCACAATGTATCTTCTTATGGCACTGCAATCTTTATCTGTCAATCTGTCGTGATTTTTTCATTGAATTTTCACTATCGCGGAACTGTATGTACTTTTGACTTATTTGACATGGAAGTTCCTAGTAAAATAATCAACAGATGTATACTCAAAACATGCGCACTAGGGGATTATTTCAAAGTGCATTCCATTTCAAAATGCAAACAGTCAATTTTAAAGGGCAAATAATTAATTTAAAAGTGCAAACAATCCTTCTGAAAGGGCAAACAATCAATTTCAAGGCTATTTTAGAAGCTCCATTTCGATTTTCAAGTTCTATTTTACAGTTAAGATAATCTGCCTCTATGTGTATTCTTTTTCTCAGTTGATAGTAGGTACTAAGCTAATATTTATATAGTGTAAATATGTTTTTACTTAAAACTTGCTCACAACAGCTCTCGCATCGTTTCGACGTGACACTGACGATAATGATCGATCATTTTTATTTTGGTGATATATAGTTTGACTTAGATGTAAAACTCGTTATTCTTATCTTCGGATCGAAACCAATACGTTCGATAAGTATCTCGCCTAACCAGAAGGTATTCCATTCGTTCGTGTGTTTGAATTTGAAGCACATTGTGCAATATATACGTATGTGTTCCACATAAAGATGGTAATTCGTTGCTAAACCCGCTCGTTCCAAATATTATAATTACCTTTGGATTATGCGCACTTAACGAAAACGAAACTCGATTCGCGTTCTTAACACTTCTTTTTTCTTTTCTCGCGTACCTTTGGTCGACTATGAAGAATTCAAACGCTTCCCAGAAGTGGACGTGTTTTGTTGTGAAGATGAAACGAGCGTCATCGCAAAAACACGACCGTAGCAAATTATTTATTGTTGTGATGATGTCGATTATGAATTTGGTAAATTTTAGTGTTTGGTTTTATCATCGAGGAGTCATCTTATCTCTGAAACTCTACTCCGGTCAAAAGTTTGCGGAAGAAAATGCGATATTCTCACGGTGAGTTGTTACACACATGTATGTACACTCGTGAACGTCATGAGTTGGTCATAAAATTTTATATCCAAAATTATACATGCGAAAACATCTGGCGATAAGATTTAAGCTCAAACGTATGAATCTAACGCCGCATAATTTTATTTATATGAAACAAATCTTCTGTGAAATATGACAGAACTAATAATGAGAATTTATCTACCATACATATGTACATATGCAGTGCAAAATCTGAGACAAATTTAAAGAGATTTAATCAATTTTGACAAAGTAAAAATGTACCCAAAATGTAAAAGTGGATATGTACTAAAAGATGATACACAAAAAAAATTTAGATTTAATTAAACTAAGATGAAATTATTGATTGATTGATATGACAGTTAGTAAGTTTTGGAGAATACATTGAAATCAAATCAACAATATAAAAGATTTCTATCATAGTACTGCCCGTTGACAGTGTCATCGGGTGGTTATATACATACATATAGTGTGAATATAACCGGATGTAAAGAAGAAGAAATAAAACTAAGATGGAGTGCTTTTGGAAGAATGAGCATAGTTTTTAAATCAAACATTCCGCTATGCTTAAAAAAAATGCGTACTGCCAGTTATGACGTATGGATGTGAAACTTGGATGCTAAATTCAAGAATTTTATTTTATTTTATTTTATTTATTTTAGGAAGACCAACAGCTATGTTACAACAGAAAAAAGTAAGAAACTTATAAATACAGAAAGCCAATAACAGGTCTCCACAAATAGTAAAGAATGCTACGTAAGATCCAGTGCACATAGAGAAGCATGAAAAGATGTATACTTGGTATGTTTGGTATAACAAGAAGAGATCGTAAGAGGAATACATGGGTAAGAAGTATGACCAAAGTGGCAGATATGGACACATAGCGAGAATAATGGTTTGGTATCCGAGAGGATGTGAAAGAAAACAAAGTAGACCGAGTGGACAATGGGCTGATGAATTGAGAAGAAAGCTTCGAGTCGACAGACAGAAATGGAATTGAGAGGCCTTCATCCAGCAGTGGATGGTCTAAGTCTACCTTGCTTTCTTTCACATCCTCTCGGATACCATTTCAGTATTTCTAACGTCCATCTGCCATTCTCGCTGTGTCCAGCCCATTGCCACTTCAACTTTATTACACGTTCCGCTATATCTGCTACTATATACATAGATTGTTGAAAAATGCGTTCGTTTTGCGCTACCCAGTCAACCGGGCAGAATCTTGCGCTACTACATATGTATAACAATAATATATTATATACAGTTGTATGTTAGCCTCTGTGTATATTTTTCTGATGTCTATTTTAGGCATGATACTTCATTTAAATAAATTAAAAAGTTATTCGTGAAGAAAAAACGTGTCTACTGCTCGTTTTAGTCGTGTTTGAAAAAAAATACGTTGCACCATAATCCATCATGTTTAACGGGGAATATTTATATGCAATTAGTGAATTAGAAGCGGCCTATTAGCGCCAACAACGCCTTCTATCGAATCATCGTCATCGATCCGCACATCTCATGATCTATGGACGACTAGACCAAGCACCAAGAAGAAGAAGCAATAAGAAGTAGAGCCCTGAGGCTAATAAGTTTTTTTAGGGGCCTGGTGGGGGCCAAAGCGACTGGTTTGTTAACCCTCTAATGCCGCGTGTGTCCGAAAACTGCAAACCACACACATATAAATGCACCCACAAACTAGTTTTTTTTTGCACAGTTGAATTTCGCATCGATGTATATATAAAAAAAAAAAAAAACTGGTTCTAAACGCAACGCGGCATGTCTCCTTTCCCGGCGCGCTTCCGCCATCTTCTAGTTTGTAGTTTGGCGAAACAGTCGACTTCCTAAGTGAATTTAAATATGTACATTCTAATTTGTGCGAGATTTATTGCCGTTAAATTTGATTAGGGAAAACCGCACTATGCACTAGTGTAATTTGCGACCGTAAAAAACTATAAAAATTACCGAAAACATGACCTCAAAGTTGATCCTCGAAAAATTGTCGAGAATGGTGACGCGTCGCGGTATACCATATTTCACCGTTAACTATCCACGTTCATTTAACATTGTAACATTTTAATAAAAATGTCACAAAATTGTACACACCTTCAGGTATGCGTTGATTAAATGAAATATAAAAAAATATATTAAATAAGTGGCTGAAAAAAATAAAATCATTCGTATGGTTGTGTCGGGGGCGTGGGCGTTAAATAAATTAACGCGCAACGAAATAACCGCCGGTTACAAAAATAATTGCGAATTATTCGCATGTGTGTGTGTGTGTGTTTGTAACCTGTCGAATGCTCTAGTTCGTGTGTATTTATAAAAATAAAAATAATAAAACAATTCCGTACGATAATTATGCAAATAATTATGCTGTCAATTTAGTATATATTATATGTATGTAGAGTCGGCAATACACAAGAATTTTAATCGTCATCATTGTGTTGGCAATTCTCGTGGCAGGTGCTCGATGCGTTCGCCGAAGAATTATACGTATTTTGCAACAAGATAAGAGTTATTGTCACACGAGCGGACCAGTGGCTTTCAAACTGTGCTATTTGCGCTTAGTGTAATTAAAAGAAAAAAACAATTTTAGTCAATATTTAACCGCATACTGAGAGCCTAAACTTGAGAGTATACAGGTACATACCCCACAGAGATATATGTATACGAGTAAAATCCAGTTTTATGCTGCGTACACACCGACGAACCGAACAGCGAACGACGAAGGGCGAAGGCGAATTGTTATTGTGTTGAACGCTCCACACAATAGCAACCCTTCGTCGTTCGCTGTTCGGTTCGTCGGTGTGTACGCAGCATTACAATCACATGATATTTAGTCGCTAATGGGAAATAAAAACAAAATTGACACATCGCAGAACAGTCAAAGTTTACAATGCCCGTCTGCGAATAGCGTTCAAGGTCGTTGCAGTGTAAAATTTTAACCTTTTCAGTTTTTAACCTGATGAAAATCAATTCATAAAATTGATTATGATTACACCTCTTCTTCTTCTGTAATTAAGGATTAGATCCTTGCATGTGAGCCTTTCTCTAAATATATCGATAAGTGGCCTTTCATTTCATGACATCATAGTTGGCATTCTATTATTTGGCTTATGCATTATTTTATTGATCTTCATCTTCCTTTCTACCTTTCACCGAGTTTTTTTTGTTTGTTTTTTAAAAAAATCATCATGAATATGATTGTGATTTTGAATTTGAATTACACGTGGAAATACTATTAGATTCTACTTCGACTTCTTAATCTACTATATCTACCTATAAAATTGATTGTTTGTTTATCCACTATGCAAATCTACAGTTTTCAATTTAGAAACAACAAACTTAGTATGCCATCTCATGGTACTCGGACTAATGCTGCATCCACACCGACGAATCGACCAGCGAACGACAAAGGGCGAAGGCGAATTGTTATTGTGTGGACCGCTTCACACAATAAATTTATGAATGTCCACACAATAGCAACCCTTCGTCGTTCGCTGTTCTGTTCGTCAATGTGTGCGCACCATTATACAATATCTATGTAGGTCAGAGTACACCGCCCGTACCCACTAATTCCCAGAAGTGGGGCTTAGAAAAGGGTAGAGTTAAATATTGTAAGCAATTTATGTAGCTCCGTCTTTTTCTAAGCCGTGCCTCTGGATATTTAAAGTACCGGGATATTGTACATACATACATATAATGGTGCGCACACATTGACGAACCGAACAGCGAACGACGAAGGTTTGCTATTGCGTGGACGTTCATAAATCATCGGAACATAATACTATATACTGTTGTGCTTTATTAGCTACTGTTACTTTATTTTACTTTACTATATTAACTTTGTACTTATACTACCATTATACTAGCTGTTGTTACTCTATTCTATTATTCTATACTATGTATATGCTTTTTTACTATACTATTGTTACATTACTTGTTGTTTTGTGTTCTTTTACTCTGTTTTTTTGACTTTGATTTTGATTTTTTCTTTCTTACATCGTTACTATTTGTGGAGACCTGTTATTGGCTTTCTGTATTTATATAAGTTTTTTTTTTTTTTTTTGTAACATAGCTGTTGGTCTTTCTAAAATAAATAAAATAAAAAATAATGAATGAACTTGCACACAATAACAATTCGCCTTCGCCCTTCGTCGTTCGCTGTTCGGTTCGTCGGTGTGGACGCAGCATTAGACCGTATAAGGTTTTTGGAAGGGGTCGGACTCGGGGGTCAATCCATACAACATTTTTTGTACTGGTGAATTAATGTTTATTTCGATATTCATTTGTATTGATTTCTAGATGTTATTATTTTAAAAACTTTCACCCGCCCGAGCAACGCCGGGCAATTCGGCCAGTTAATTATAAAGCCAAGCGTAAAGCTTTTCAATTCATTCGTCCTATCAATCATTTATCAACTTTTTCGTATAAAGCGATATAACTTGTTGCATGTATGTATTAACGTTATAAAAAAATACACATAAGAACAAATCCACAATAGTCATGGCTGTGAAATAATAAGGTCAAACACACATGTAAACACATCGTAAAACGTATACGTCTCGAAAAAACCGCAACACGAGTTTTTATCCGAAACGGTGGCGGCAACCTGCAGCAAGCCATTACAATATATTACACGTATTACATAATTAATGCGAATTTAATCGATCGTTAATAAATAAAATTAAACATACCGAGCAAACGAAAAAAAAAAATTAAAAAAAATACCCGACCGATCGAGAAGATCCGAAAATTTTTAGTCAAAAAAAAAAAAAAAGAGCAATAAATACCGGACGAAAAAAAAATCATCATCATCCGCTCATAATGGGAGTTGAACACTTTTTTCCGCCACAATTAGATCACGATGTTTCTGTGAATGAATCGCTCGCTCGCGCGCGCGAACCGAACCGAACCGAGGAATATCTATACATGTAAACGATGAAAAAAAAAACGGGCAAAAACGAAATAAAAAACGCGCGAAATTCGGCCAGGGGGATTCGCCGCTAAAAAACGCGCCGAAAAAACGTAAACAAACCATAAAATATGTGATAAGTGACAAGGCGAACGCGCGCGCGCTCTCTTACGAAAAAAAAGGTTAGCCGCGGCCGATAAAAATTTTTTTTTTGGAGCACCGTAAAAAAAATCACAATGCTGAGGTCATCCGATACACCTTCATTATTGCCCCGCCGATCGGAGTAATTGTTATGTAAACGCACGAGAGTATTGTGCAATAGGCAGCGATGGTCAACCTTTGATTTTTATGAACGTGTCGTAATTAGAGACCGGCCAGAATTGGCATGAACGTAGGCTGCAGGTACAGAAAGCGGTTTGCAGGGCCGTATTGGAAATTGTCCAGGATTCCATCACCGTGCTTAGCAACGAACTATGTACGTCTTAACAAATAAGTTCATGAAATCCCGGAAACGATTATAATTTGGACCGCGAAGAAAGTCGTAAAACTCGAAAAGTGGATTTTTTCGATGACATCAGCTTTTGCAAGCCGTTCCCGCTCCTTCATACTTCTCGCATATATTTCAGCCTTGACGACAATTTCCAATACGGCCCTGCAAACCGGTTTCTGTACCTGCAGCCAATGTTCATGTCAATTCTGACCGGTCTCTAGTCGTAATTGTCGTTGATTGCACTGTGGATATATTTCACATAGCGCACTTGTAAGAGCCTAAAGTCTCAAATGATAATACAAAAAGGTATTCAATTGTTATACAACATCTATGTACATACATAGGTCAGAGTACACCGCCCGTAGCCACTAATTCCCAGAGGTGGGGCTTAGACAAGGGTAGAGTTAAATTGTTTACAACGTCTGTACTTTACTATTAAAGTACCAATGGTTGTAATATTTAATGGGTCCTTCAGTGCTAAAAATGTACAACGGTAAGTAATTTAGCTCCGTCCTTTTCTAAGCCGTGCCTCTGGATATTTCTAAATTGATTGATAATTTTTAGTACTTTATTTGGACACACTTTTTTATAGGTAAATCTTACAAACATCGGTGGTTTAATAGAAAAGTGCAAAGAGTCCCTTTCTAAGACACGCCACTAGGAATTTATGGTTGTATTGTTCTCTCAAGTTAATTAATCTGTAGAATTTTAACACATTTTATAAATTGTATTGAATTTTGTGATATCTGCATTGAATTATAGTTTAATATGTACATTTCTCGGTAAATATTGATAAATTTATGAATAGCTTATGATAGAATTGAATTGCATAAGTTGGTTAATGTGAAACAAACATTAAAATTTAATGGTGATAGGTTAGGTTACGATATCGTATATATAAGATATCGTAAGAGGAATACATGGGTAAGAAGCATGATCGAGGTGGCAGATATACTCGAATGGTATCCGAGAGGTTGTGAAAGAAAGCAAAGTGGACCGAGTGGAAGATGCGCTGATGAATTGAGAAGAATGTGTGGAGTCAAGTGGATGCAGATTGCTCTAGACAGACAGGAATGGAAGAGGATTGGAGAGGCCTTCATCCAGCAGTGGATGGCGAACTGCTGAAAATCATGATGATGATGATGATGAGGTTAGGTTAGTTTGAGCTATGTTAGATTATACATATATATACAGGTTAGTTCAGGAAAATGGTTTATTTTGTGTGAAAATACTGTAATGTAAAAAAAATACAGAAATAAGTAGAAATTGTCGAATTTTAGTTACAACAAACTTTATAAAGTTAATTTATCGAATGAAATAATGAAATATCCGATCTATAAAAAGGTTATCCAAATTCGTAGATACCAAAATGAAAACGAGTCACTTTTCTATTTTAAACGAGCGTGTGATCTTTTTCCTTACTGTGTATTTTTATCTCGTGTTTATTATAGGCATAATATTTACAACGACACAGTCAGAGTCCGCACAATGAATAATCCGTTATGATATTTTTTTTCGGTCGTTTCGTTTTCGGCTCGTTATTTTCATATTATTTATATATATGTATAAATATTTTTTTACGCTTTTCGGTCAGTGGCGTACGCGCGTTTTTCCGCAATCGTAAACATTTCGTCCGCAATTAATTTATGCAAAGTGGATGGTTTTTTCAATTGACGAAAAGTGAAAATGCTTACGCACCGGGTGTCTGTGTGATACGAACACGGATCGAGGTTAATATACCAGAATGACACGGTCATTATTACGCGATTAGCTGTCATCGATCCAATAATAATAATAATAAATGTACAACGAAAGTTTACGCATACGGTAAATGTCATTTGCCTTGACCGTGAAGCTTGGAAACAGCAACCGAGTTTGAGGACCATTTTTGTATAATTCTACTGTGAAACGCATAGTTTTGTAAATGAAATTGAACTGTTGTATGCAATAGATATACAATACCATAGATATGCCATTCCAAACAAATTTGTCTGGACAAAGCGTCAGAAGCAACGGGGGGGTGCGGGGGGTCTAAAGTGGGGGTAAAAAGTGCATTTTTGCATGCCCTTTTTGTCATGTCATTTTTCGGACGCTAAGGCCAATCTATGTTATTCTACACATCTATGGTTTTATGACTGTCTGTCTGTCCTTATAACTTATAACTAACACCCTACACCTTTTCAATAATCAGGGCTAAACTTTGCAGAGTTTCTTCCCATGATCCTGCGATTCTGAGTGTGCTCGAGTGCAATACGACATTTTTCGTTCGGGTATCTCTCACATACAATGATTCGTTTCAATAAATCGGGATAGTGATAGTTGAAATAGATTGAGTATTGCCAGTTCAGATAAATACAAAATCATTTTCAGCCGTTCACCATCTACTGCTGGATGAATGCCTCTCAATTTCTCTTCAATTCCTGTCTGTCTTGAGCAATCTGCATCCACTTGACTCCACATATTTGTTTCAATTCATCAGTCCATCGTCCACTCGGTCTACCTTGCTTTCTTTCACATCCTCTCGGATACCATTCCAGTATTTCTCGCGTCCATCTGCCACCCATTCTCCTCGCTATGTATCCACTTCAACTTTTTCACACGTTCGGTCATACTTCTTACCCATGTATTCCTCTTACGATCTCTTCTTATTATACCAAACATACATCTTTCCATGCTTTTCTGTGTGAAATACAAAGTATAGAGAAACAAATAGTGAATTTATGTCAGGAGTTTTGGCCTAAATAAAAATTTTTCACGGTAACCTATGTTTGTAAAATGTATGCTTAATTCTACGTGCATTTTGTTTCTATGACTCTGCAATGATAGTCGAAGCGCATTAAGTATTGCCAGTTGAGATAAATACAAAATCATCATCATCATCATTTTCAGCCGTTCACCATCTACTGCTGGATGAATGCCTCTCAATTTATCTTCAATTCCTGTCTGTCTTGAGCAATCTGCATCCACTTGACTCCACATATTTGTTTCAATTCATCAGTCCATCGTCCACTCGGTCTACCTTGCTTTCTTTCACATCCTCTCGGATATCATTTCAGTATTTCTCGCGTCCATCTGCCATCCATTCTCCTCGCTATGTATCCAATTCAACTTTTTCACACGTTTTGCTATATCTGCTACTTCAGTCATACGTCTAACCAATGTATTCCTCTTACGATCTCTTCTTATTATACCAAACATACATCTTTACATGCTTATCTGTGTGAAATACAAAGTATAGAGAAACAAATAGTGAATTTATGTCAGGAGTTTTGGCCTAAATAAAAAATTTTCACGGTAACCTATGTATGTAAAATGTTTGCTTAATTCTACGTGCATTTTGTTTCTATGACTCTGTAATGATAGTCGAAGCGCATTAAGTATTGCCAGTTCAGAAAAAAACACACAATAATCTACAAACAATGTACATATATTTCAATACAAACGATAAGGATATTTTATGCCTTGGAAGCATTGGACTAAATATAGAATTTTAACGGTCATTTAAAATGTATGCATACTTTATTCGCGTAATATGTTTCGCTGACTCTGCCAATGCGGAAAAAGCACATACCAAAACTGGGAAATGCTAGTGTATAATTATAATCAAAATAAGAAGTCTGATCACATTAAGTATGGCCAATTCAGTTTTACGCTTCAATTCATATGATATTTTCATTCGGGAACGTTCGTTCCTGATTTTTTCGATTGTGTGCGGTTTGGGTGCGTTTGAACTTTGCAAGTGTGCGGCTTTCCTTATATATTTATGTCTACAGACGACTCGTATAATAGTTAGATTTTGCGAGTATATCGCACGAAACGCGATATGCAAATCGTCAAACAGTTTGTCACAACCGTTCATTATGCAACTTTTATAATTTTATATGTACATTGAACTTTGCGAAACCTGAATGGCCGTGTCGTTGTGTCATACAATTTACATTTTTGTCGCGTTAGTTTTCCTCGTTTTGCCGCCGAATTTTTGACCGTAAAAAAACTCGCAAAAAAAAAGAGAGGATGTTTCCACTACGACAATAGTAATATTTACTTATGACCAGTTATAATTTTTGAATATTGAAAAACTACCCAATTCAATGTGAGCCTTTCACTTTCAAAGCACGTTCCCACGACTTGTCGCACACGCGCGTCCACTTCATGTTATGCGGAAACTAAACTGTGTACTTAAAACTAGTTTTGATAATTCGATACAGTTTTGTTTTTATTCAAATGTGTATATATTATAATTAACGAGCGATTATCTTTATCAATTTTGCTGGATGTTCGTTATGGCATC
Source organism: Parapsyche elsis (assembly GCA_022651745.1). Classification (NCBI taxonomy): domain Eukaryota; kingdom Metazoa; phylum Arthropoda; class Insecta; order Trichoptera; family Hydropsychidae; genus Parapsyche; species Parapsyche elsis. The sequence continues at coordinate 1,336,469 of JAGVSN010000017.1, forward strand.
GTTTAAAAGCATTATAGTTTTCGGCTTCTGTGTTCTCGGACGCTATGCGCCGTTTTTGCCGCGATAAAGTTTTAATGCATCTAACTGGTTTACTCGAACTGGTTTTCCAATGTTTTTGGCGCTTTATTCTGTGAAGTTCTAGAATAAACACATTTCCAATCAAACGATGCACAATTGATTAGTTTTTGAAACTATAGTCTGTTAGTTGTTTGACGAGAGAGTATGCAGTCTGTTTATTTTAAAACTGTGTTTAAAACAGATACTCTTAGCTTAAACTGCATACGCTTTTGTTACAAAACACACACTATTCACGTTGGGAAGAAAAAAAACCGATACCTCTTTTAAAAAATTTGGTATATCCATCTCTGAAACTAATAACGTTACTTGGCTGGAAAATAGTCTATTTTAAAGTTCATTTGAACCTCTTTATAATTATATGGTGATTTTTGCAAAATGGATTAATATTTATTTCAAAATTAGCGCTTGAAAAAAAATTACTGTATATTATGGAAATTTCATACATTAGCAATTTATTTTTTGCTTTTTCTAAACAGTATATATGTACATGCAGTAGTTTTAAATGATAACAATTGACTAAATAGTTTACTGAAGCATGAATTGTTCAATATGATCTTCTATTAGCTGTACAACTTCGAAACGTTCAAAATAAAACCTCAATATTATTAGAAAGAAATGGTTTATTTTTTTATCTCCATAGCGTTATTACTAATAGCACTTTTTCTGCCGTAATTAAGGATTATATACTTGTCTTTGAGACTTTTCCAAAATATTTCAGTCATGGACATTTCTTTTCATGACCTAATTGTTTGTAGAATCAGAGCGTCCTACTTATTATGCTAACATAAGTCTATCGAGATGAAAATTACATATGTACATACATATGTATATACATACTAGTGTAAGCCCGTTGAATATCAACGGACGTGTTTGACGTAACTGATTACGTAATTGATTACGTAACGTACGTACCTTAGTACGTTACGTAATCAATTACGTCAAATTTGAAAATATTAATCTAAGGATTATAGGAGGCCTCGCATCAACGGTGTTGGGTGAACGCGTTAGCGCTAACTCACCCAACCCGATGATAATTTTATTTCAGCCTTTACCGAGGCGAGCGTTATCAGCAGGCAGACAGACGGAATTGGGTTATTATACAATTTAAAAGGTTTAAGATAAATTTATATCAAATCAAGATACAGTTAAAAGTTAAGGAAGTAATGAGCTACAAATAAATTAATTTTTTGATTTTTATATATTTTTAAAAATTATTTATTATCATTGCATTTAAAATTAAATTAAAAAAATTATTTTAATTGAATATTGTTTTAAAATATATATATTTATATATGTATGTATACAATATCTCCGAATCCGTTTTAATATACATATACATATATACAATATCTCCGAATTTATTAGTTTCTGAGATATCCTCTGTTATTCTTACTATATATCAATGATATCAATTCATGCTTTTCTTATTCCTCCTTTCTTCTTTTTGCTGACGACACTAAAATTTAAAAAAAAATCTCTTCTATTGATGACTGCCTTAAGCTTCAATATGATCTAGATAATTTCTCCAAATATTGTTCATCAAATCAGCTCTTCCTTAATATAGCTAAGTGTTCTCAAATTTCATTTACCAGGCGTAAAATCTCCCATACTATTCTCTTACAAAATTAATAATATTCAAATTAAAAAAGTTGATACTGTCAGAGACCTTGGCATTGTTTTCGATACTAAGCTTTCGTTCAATAACCATATTGACCTGATCGCCAGAAGGGCTAATAGAAATCTAGGTTTCATCATGAGGGTGTCCAAGCCTTTTAAGTCTTGTGATACCCTCAAATTACTTTTCAACTCCTTTGTCAGAAGCCACCTGGAGTTTGCAAGTACTGTGTGGAACCCCTTATACCATATAAACATTCTTAGACTGGATAAAATCCAAAAAAGGTTCCACACATACTTGCAATTTAAATTCCACATCCCAATTATTCCTAATTCTTTGTTTATTCTCAATTTAACCCCCCCACTTGTAACAAGAAGAATCATAAATGACCTCTGTTTTTTGTACAAAATCCTTAACAATTTAGTTGATAGTCCTTGTCTCCTTTCTAAAATCTCCCTTAATTGTCCTTCCAGAACGTTCCGTAATCCTAATTTATTCCACCTTAAGTTCTTATCCTCAAACTTATCTCGCAACTCATTCATCAACAGATCATGCAATACTTTCAACAAACTTCCTATTTCATTTGATATATTCATTCACCTCCAACCTCTTTACTTTCAAAATTCATCTATATAAACACTTTTCCAATCCCTAATCCTACCCACACTCTTCCAAATCTCCCTCTCCCTTCTCACTACTTTCTTTATGTTTCTTACATTCATCATCTTTCTATTCTTTATTTACATATGTTATATCTAATTTTACTTATATAAACTATGTCATTAAATCTTTCTATTTCTTCACCTATGTTATATCAAATTTATTTATAGAAACTACTTTGGTTTATGTCATAACTTTGTTCATCTCTATTTTGTATTTCTTTAATTATAACTGTATGTTTCTTTCTCAAAAAAAAAAATAAAAAAAAAAAAAAAAAAATATTTTTTTGAAAACATACATCGTTTATTTCGTTCATTCTGTATATTCCTCAACTTCCCATTTGGAAATTTTCTTATCCACTTTCCTTTTTACCTTTCCAACTGTCAGTTAAAAGGAAATATGAGTCCTTCTATACAAATAAATAATTATATGAAATGAGTCGTTGAACTTTTCAACCTAGGGTGTGTGTTTGAGCATGGCAGAATCGCAGAGATAAGCGCTTATCTATCCGCGAATATTATAAAAAGGACACTTGGCAAACTCGGCGGCAACACAACGGTAGCCAAGATGATATAACAGACACTCAAGACCAAGGACCAATTTCAATGTCGCATCGGTTCCCCGTGTGTCCCGTTGGCAACACGTGCCAGAATTATGTCAGCGCGGGCAAATGGTGAGAACTCGAGACATTAAATAAATAAATAATAAATAAATAAAAGCTGGACCGGCTGGTAGATAGGTGTCACCCCGCTTTCTGCATAATCGCCAACGTGTTTCTATTTCTATTGCGACTTTTTAGCAAGCGCACACGCAACCTTGAACTTTTTTTTTGCGTTTCTGCGTGGAAGCCGAGGCCAAAAATAATTCATGGGCGATGAGCAGTTGTCCCGAACCGAATGAACGAACGAACGAACGAACGAACGAAAACGTACCAACTAGCCAACCGGAGATTTTGACCCATCCAGCTGCTGGCCTTGGAGCAAGACAATGGCCGCCATCTCCACAGACGCCGAATAGATCCATGTTTGGACGTGTACTTGGCTGCCGGGACTCAACCGGTCGTAGAAGTAGACTCAGAGCTAAAAGCTCATCAAGTACAAACTTCAGATCCATAAACTCACTCTACATACACGCGAGGTGGTTCTAGATCTACCGAATCAAAATCGATCGTGTAAAAGAACTTTTGGGTACTGTAAGCTCGAGTTGCTTTAAAAAGAAGGCGTACGACCATAGATATGCCATTCCAAACAAATTTGCCTGGAGAAAGCGTCAGAAGCAACGGGGGTGTGCGGGGGGGTCTAAAGTGCGGGGAATTCTCACAAAAAAGAAGTCCCACAAAAAAAAAGTCAGGCGAAATGCATGCAAGGCATGTATTTTTGCATGCCCTTTTGTATGTCATTTTTCGGGCGCCAAGGCCAATCTATGTTATTCTACATCTATGCATACGACCAATGCGTACTGCCATTTATGACGTATGGATGTGAAACGTGGATGCTAAATTCAAGAATGCCACGTACATAAGATACAGTGCACACAGTATGTTTGGTATAACAAGAAGAGACAGTAAGAGGAATACATGGGTAAGAAGTGCAGATATAGCGGAACGTGTGAAAAAGTTGAAGTGGACACAGCGAGAAGAATGGACGCGAGAACTACTGGAATGGTATCCGAGAGGATGTGAAAGAAAGCAAGGCAGATCGAGTGGAAGATGGGCTGATGAATTGAGAAGAATGTGTGGAGTCAAGTGGATGCAGGTTGCTCATGACAGACAGGAATGGAGGATGATTGAAGAGGCCATCATCCAGAAGTGGATGGTGAACGGCTGAAAATGATGATATTTATTATATTTGTGGAATATAAAGTGGAATACATGGGTAAGGAGCGTGACCAAAGTGGTAGATATAGCGGAACGAAAGCAAGATAGCAAGATATAAAGAAAGCAAGGTAGACCAAGTGGACGATGGGCTGAAGTGGATGCAGATTGCTCAAGACAGACAGGAATAGAAGAGGATTGAAGAGGCCTTCATCCAGCAGTGGATGGTTAACAGCTGAAAATGATGATGATGAAGCTCGAGTACCCAATAGGTGAGGTTTATTGCCTGGATGACAGTTGACATTCAGTAGCTAAGATTTGGAGGGAAGAAGACACTGAAACTCGCAAGTAAAATATGTACATATGTACATATATGCTCAGATTTATCAAAGTTTCTTTGGCGATCTGTTATATTTCAGTTTTTGGATCAGTTCAAACTTTTGGGTCAGTTTGGTTTTGAGCTAAAATTACACAATTTACCGTGTAAATCCAAACATTTTGTCTTGTTTTCAGGATTTCAGATGGTTGAGTCGTGGGTTCGAGTTTGAACGACAGTTAAAGTTGACATTCAGGTGTCAGTAGCAAGATTTAGATCGTTTGAATGTTAATGACATTGTAGTTGTCCAATTTTTTTTGTTATTTAAGCTCATATTTGTCATAAAAATATATATAGAAAAGACACAAAGCTACTGAGGAAATTGAAATAGTATTACGTTTCTGGTGAATGTAAGTTTTGCTTCAATGTTACGAAAAACGTTAAGAATCACTCATTTGATCACAATAAATAATAAGCGGAAAAATACGAAAAATTAGATTTACATACACACAGTTGTTTACTAAGATTTATTTATATATAAAGTCGAAAGTACAATTTTATTATCGTCAAAAGTACAGCTCGAGTCCGCGTCAATTTTGTTAATGATAAACAATTTCCATATGCAATCTTACACCTATTCGAATTTTGTATAAAACAGTCAGTCCCAATTGCGCAATACTCAAAAGTCATTAAAAAATAATTAATTATTTATAAATGCGTGAATAATAATTAAGTAGATGATATCGAGCGGCAATTACACCAACAATTAGTCTCCGTTTTTTTTTATTATTACACATTACAATTACAAAAATATTACATTGAGTCACCAAAAAATTTACAATTTGCTACCGTTTCGCGTAACGTTTTATTATATAGGCGCAAAACAACAGGTGCTCCACTTAACATTAACATTTTTAACAGCAATAATAATTAAAACTCGTATAATTAACGCGTCAGTGTAACGTTTATAATAATTTTTTTTTAATCAGAGTTCGTACGCCATTATAAGTACGTGCATACATGGTATTTTACCTAAATATTTTTATTCGGACAAAAGACAGATGACAGAAAAAATATGTACATATGATACGGACCCAGTTATAATAATTAATGCGCGCACGTAATTCAAGCTGTCGATTAAGGGGTTAATTTAATTTAATGGACGATGAAATAACGTGTTATTTCAGCGGACAATACAGTAGCCGAAAACAAGATTGTCTAAAATATGAATCGTTCGATAAGAAAGTGGTCAAGTCGATATACGAAAGTGAACATACATATGTATGTATGTATACTCGATTGTGTTAACGACAATCTATTGCTACTAGATTTTTAATTACCGTTCGCGATAAATATTCAATTACGGACACAATAAATAATTTGAGATTTCAACGATCGATACGTGTAAAATGTTGAATAATTTTATGGCCCCACAAATAAATAGTTTCTTTTCGCCCCCCTAAAACGTTTGCATTACAATGTGATATTATGTGTAACGTGTGAACGCACATTGGAGAAAGTGTACCGACTGGTGAATTATCTTTATGTAATTTTTTTTTATTTATTATTTATCAAAATTCAATACGTCTGTATCCTGTGCTGTCGGAAAAGCACTAGTTTATGTTTTTCGAATATTATCCCCGTCTCTTCCGGGATGTGCATTGCTGTTTTTACAATTGCGTGAGATTGTCGCAAGAGCATTAAGATTCAGGAAAAAAACTCATTCAAAGCATATTGCGAACTTTGACCAGTTTAAGGCCCTCACTAACCCGAGTGAATAATTTGAAGTTTGGCGTCTGCGACTGACGCCCCTATTGTCGTCCCATTCGCACCGATATAATTCGCAGACGCCAAGCGTCAAATTATTCGTTCGGGTTAGTGAGGGCCTTTAAAGGCGCTCACACACCTTAGCGAAATCGCGGCGTCAAACGCTAAGGTGTGTGAACGCCTTAAATAAGCTTTCATCATCATCATTTTCAGCCGTTCGCCATCCACTGCTGGATGAAGGCATTTCCAATCCTCTTCCATTCCTGTCTGTCTTGAGCAATCTGCATCCACTTGACTCCACACATTCTTCTCAATTCATCAGCGCATCTTCCACTCAGTCCAACTTGCTTTCTTTCACATCCTCTCGGATACCATTCCAGTATTTCTCGCGTCCATTCTTCTCGTTGTGTCCACTTGTTACCCACGTACTCCTCTTACGATCTCTTCTTGTTATAACTGAGCTTACATCTTTCCACGCTTCTCTGTGTGTACTGGATCTTACGTAGCATTCTTGAATTTAACAAATAAGCTTTAGTAGCGGATAAGTTGTCATTGTTGCGAACAATGATTAGATTATGAGTATTTAAGAGACATTTGATCAAAGTATAAAGGCAATTTTGCTTAAAAAATTAGGGTATATTACGTTAGGTTAGGTTAGGTTCATATTGCGACCTTTGATCAAAGTATAAAATTGTGATTTAAAAAAATAGGGTTACCATTAGATTAGTGCAATATATCGTTAGCTTTGATTTATAAGTTTGTGCGTAGTTTAAAAATAGGTGCATTTATCTCACATTTAAAATTTATAATAAGTATTTAATGAGCTAATGTGCAAATCTCTCTGTATTAAAACTATTTATAGTCTATTTTTTTGATCAAGAGAAGGTTTTATCCCGTTTTAACAGACGCGGTTAGAAGAAATAGATATACCCAAACTTAAACTGGACACACTAAACTTATTGTTAAAAAAAAAGGAAATAGTTGCATCATTTCGTTTTCGCTAACAGATATTTTATGGCCAAAGAGAAATAGTCGTGTGTTTCAACCTCGACTTAATAGCCAAAGTGGAAAATTTGCTTAGCCGATCACATTAAATGACACATTGACAGAACATGGAAGAGAAAGAAGATACACAGCTTCGATTAAAAAACCGGTGGTGGATCATTGAAACACGAGCTATAAATCTTAGCGGGACTTTTGGCAGACAGACTTGTACCAAGTCGCAAAACGTTCGAACATTGCTAATTAGAAGTTTCACATAATCTACGGTGTGACCAAAACCAACTTGTAAAAACGAAAAAAATAAACACAAACGCGTTCTTTTGATAACTCACTAGCTATGTAGCAAAAATAATAAAAAATAATTGTAAAAATAGAAACACTCATTAGTTTCGCGTCAACTCGCCTAATCTAATAGATAATCTTTTGAAGTGAAAATCGACATTTAGAACACGTGCTCGGTTTTAAATTTTATTATAAATCCTTAGCGTCGATTTATTCGATGATATAAATAATTTAATATCCAAATTACACACGCGCAATGATTTATGCATAATATTAATTTAAAGTGCGACAGCGTTCACTAAATTGATACGGTGAAGGTTTTTATATGAAATTTGATATTCGATGTTGACAACTTCTTGGAAAATCATTCGACTTTGTACACAATAATAAAATTATTTATTATCAAAATGTCAAATTACAATTTACGTAAAATTTCAGTGCATTGAATGCAACTCACCACTAGTTTAATTTGTTAGTTTTGTACATTCACTTTGTGATACAAAAATTGTAAGAAATACCTTTTTTTTTAATACAGAATGAATTGTGAGCGTTCTGAAAAATGACGCATCAGTTTTGATACTGAAAAAAAGTAAGTGCTTACATACTGAAAGTGTCTGAATTTAGTTGAATTCAATAGACGCCGAATACGTACCATAGAAAGTGGAAAGCAATTTTTGATGTACAATTATTTTGGATCAATATATGTAATGCTATTTTGAACATACATAGTTTGAAACACTTTCAATGGGTTTATTTTATAATACAAGTGCAAAAGTTGGCATATCTTGTTGTTAAAAAAATATATTTACATAGATATGCAGTTAAGCTCAAAAAGCTTTAAATGAATAAAAAAAATTGAAGAAATGACAGAATAGATTAGAGGTGAGATTTAGCTAAAGTTTTCACGATCTCTGCACTTTTCTATAGATAATTTTTAACACTATAATTGCACAACTTTTTTAGCAGGGTGGAAAAGTTCTGAGAGCGTAAACAATTTAGCTCTGTTCTTTTCTTAGCCCCGCCTTTAGGAATTTGTGGTAATTGGGTGGTGTAGCAATTCCCGCGTGACTAATTGTGACCAAACTTTACAGAATCACTTCCTCTGATCTTACAAGTTTCGCAGAGTAATCGAGAGCAATATGACATTTTTCTTTCGGATGTTTACTACATATACAACGATTCCATCTAACGACAAAAGCAATCTAAGCTCTGTCCCTTTCTTAGTCCCACCTCTAGGAACTTATGGTTACTGGCTGATGTATTCTAGACCAGTGTTTCCCAACCAGTACTATTTTCCTATTTTTCAGTGATTCGCAGGTGTAAAAAGGATGAGAAACACTGCTCTAGATCAGCGGTCGCCAATTGGTGGTCCGCATTTTTTATAATCATCATCATTTTCAACCGTTCACTATTCACTGCTGGATAAAGGCCTCTCAATCCTCTTCCATTCCTGTCTGTCTTGAGCAATCTGCATCCATTCGACTCCACACATTCTTCTTAATTCATCAGCCCACCTTCCATTCGGTCTACTTTCGAATAGACAAACATACTTGTACTATACAAACTCAGTACAATCAAAGCGTCCTTTATCTATTTTACATGTTTTCCAGCACAACCGTTACCGTTAAGATAACGCATGAAATATCGTGAATTGGATCAATAGTGATGTTAAGTATTGTTTTTATACACTAAATTTTAGCATTGACTTTTTTTTTTTTAAGTTGTGGCCAATAATAACCAAAAGTGTGGCATCATGTTGTCTTACATATTATCATCCACTGCTGGATGAAGGCTTCTCCAATCCTCCTCTGTTCCTGTCTGTCTTTAGCAGTCTGCATCCACTCGACTCCACACATTCTTCTCAATTCATCAGCCCATCGTCCACTTGGTCTACCTTGCTTTCTTTCACATCCTCTCGGATACCATTCCAGTATTTCTCGCGTCCATCTGCCATCCATTCTTCTCGCTATGTGTCCACCCCCATTATAAGGTGATATCCAACTTTTTGCAAATAACTTGGAGTGCATTACATATTTAGAATGTTACTTTTATGGAAAAAAATCATGGTCCGCGAGGTGCGAAAGTTTGGCGACCGCTGCTCTAGACTATGATGAACACAATAACGACAATTTTCAGAGTGAATTTGTCGCTTATTGTAGTGTCGGTGCATTTGTCCACCAATTGTAGGAATAACGAATAAAAGGAGCGGTACATTAAATTTTGATCGCTTTGAAAGTTTTTAAATATGAATATTGGTTCCAATGACAAGATAAATAGACACGTACGTTCAATTTTGAAGGTATTTTTAATAATATTTGAAAGTCCAGACTCGAGAGAGGTTTTCTCGCATCGGGAAAGTTGTCCGAGTCGAAAAGCAGTTTTTGTATTAATTGGCACACCGCCGCACACACACGGTTTAGTATCGTATGCAGTGCTCGAATTCAGCGGGAGCGGCAGGGAGCGGGCGTTCCCTTTCGTGAAATTTGAAAACGTAGCGTACCCTTTCGTGAAATCTGTAAATTTAGCGCTCCCTTTCGTGAAAAACCAAAATTTCCGTGCTCTTTCAATAATTATTGCCGAAAAAATGTTAGAAGGTGAATTTTTTTTACATTTATGACTCCTAAATCACAACCTTTGACTGGAATTCCGACAAAGGCATCTTATCTGTAGCCAAAAGCCATTTAATATATTATTATGTTTTGAAAAAGCTGGATGCACGTGTATTACTCGAAGATAACATTTAGAATTGGTAGGTTTTTAGATTCTATTTATTTTGGTCGGTTATGCGTAAAAAGTTTTATTGCTTTATGGTCGGCACTGTCTGTCACACTATATGGTCGAACTGCAACGGGGCTCTCTCGATAATTTACGATATCTTTCTTTGAATTGTCGGCTTTCTTATTTTAACAAAATTTCTAAAGCAGCTGTACCGCTACCATTATACTAATTAATAAAATTTCTGACGCCCATATAAAATCGTTGAATATAATAAAATCGGCCAATAATAATGAAATCGATAAATTTGTACAAAACAGTCAGAATGCTCATATTTTAACAACTTTTTCAGAACAGTGTATAGCAGGCGTCGGCAACCTATGACCCGCGGGTCACCAAGTGACCCATTTGATAATTTCAAGTGACCCACTGAAGTTCCGCAAATAAAGTATAGTGGATAAAACTAGTGCACAAGATTATGACCAAAGTGGTAGATATGGCGGAACGTGTGAAAAAGTTGAAGTGGACATATAGCGAGAAGAATGGATGGCAGATGGACGCGAGAAATACTTGAATGGTATCCGAGAGGATGTGAAAGAAAGCAAGGTAGACCAAGTGGACGATAGGCTGATGAATTGAGAAGAATGTGTGGAGTCAAGTGGATGCAGATTGCTCAAGACAGACAGGAACAGAAGAGGATTGGGAAGGCCTTCGTCCAACAGTGGATGGTGAACGGCTGAAAATGATGATGACAATGAAATGTTATAAAAGCTCGAATCGGTCTCTATCATAATAAAAGCCATTAAAAATTTAACAATTATATCAGCAGTTTGGTCATTTGTGATATACGGTCAAAAACTGTCTAATTGTTTTTGCAATTTTCTGTAAAATATTCTATATAACGTTTATATGTGTGAAGAAATTTTTTGCCAGCGGTGCATTTAATATATGCACGTCTCTCAATATGACTGAAATTTTCGTCAAAACTAAGAAGCTAACATTGTTTAATGACCCACCAAAAATTTTCGGTTGCAACCTTTTGAAATTTATACCCAACGCAGAAAAAGGTTGCCGACCCCTGGTGTATAGAATGTAAAAAAATCAGAGACCATTTTCAGATGTACCTGTTGAAGTTGACTTACAGACATTAAACGATATTAATCTTGATAAGATTTTGCATTTCGATGAATATATACATATGTATAGTAAAAAAAAAAGGTCGTTTGATATTTTTTGAAAATTATCGAGCGCTCCCATTCGTGAAAATTTCCATTTCGAGCACTGATCGTATGCAAGTTAGCCCAGTCAACCGTATACCTAGCTGGGATAGATAGATAGATAGATAGAGCTATAGATATTTTTATTTTGCACCGAGCCGAATAATTTATTAATTTATTCAAAGCGCCAAATAAATTACAGCCTTGGACTCTCGCGGTTTTGGAGCCGCGTGCGAAAGGTGGTCGCACTCGCTCTAAACTCGTACGTACGTAGATACGACCTAGAATTTTCAATTTATTTTTTGATTACTTATCGAGATCATGTTTACACGTTTGTACAGTTCGCAGAGTCCCTCCATCAGCGTGTGTATTTCTCTGGGTGAATCAAGGCGAACTTCAATTCCGAAATTGCACCAACTAACTAGCACTGCTTTGACTATCTCATCGTCGAAATGTCTTAAAATTCGAGGTTGAAAATGGGTACCGAACGCAACCGACGGATCTGTTGTACTCATTTGGATACAAACTCGTTTAGCAAAATGGGTCTAGCGAGATGTTAAGTGTGGAACGCGTTTCGTTATTAAGTAGAAGCACTTGGTACGCGTCTTGGAAGCGAATTGCGCAATGATTTAAATCCACCGGTAAATGTGTACTCTAACCGGCCGGTGTATAAAGGAGAAATTTCGGTGAAACGTCTGAGAAGTATTGACACTTTCTAAATGGCAACAGATAACAGGCGATTGATTGCATTTTGTGCGATGGATTGATGTCAACGATTTGCATAGGATTAGCGTGTATGTAAAAAAAAAATAAAGTTAAAATGTACAGCTACAAATACTATGTAAAAGGAAACTTGCACCGAGTTTGTTCAACATATTCGATACGGACTTATAACTATAGTCAATTTGTCCATGGTTTTATTTACGAAACTGGTTTTGTCAAATGTGCAATTGTGCGTGTAATAAATTCACATGCGGTGTGTATGTATGAGGTGCGGCAAAGATATGGGCGTCTATGATGTATCAATACCGTTAAAATGCAATAAAAATATTTTCAATACAATGAAAAACCTGCAACTGCTTAAAAAAGTAAAATAAAATCATTTTAATTACGTCACTTTATTTTATAAAAGGTTAAAATATGATTTAATGTTGTATTGCGATTGTTGTGCAATCTGGTTTTATTTAAGATTTGTAAAAATTGTATGCTTTTGTTAAAGTTTGCTTTTCTGGCAATGAAATGGATTTTGATTCACTTTAAATTGATTTGTATGGAATTGATAAAATACTTTGTTTGAAAAAGTTATTACGGTTTTATAATCGCCCGTTTTTCTGCCGCAGTGTAATAATTGCGTCTTCGTTAGTGTGTTTTAGTTGTTTGTTTTAAGAGGTTAAAAGCTCGAGAGAATATATTCTTGGTTGTGTAATATGTAAGATTGACTGCTGTCAATAATAAAAAATAGGATAGCATCTCATTGTCAGAATGAACTGGAAAGAGCTGATTTATGCGATAGTAAAATTATAAAAAAAAAAAATTGATCCAACTTGTAGGGGTCTAGGAATTCCAAAAACCCACGCGTATGGGGTCTTTGAAACACAGGTGATAGAATTTTCGCATTAAAAACAACAATTTAACAAGTCTTATACAATGTTTCTAGTATGTATTGGGTGTTCAATTGAACAAATGGTTTTGCGTAATGTAATGAATAAATGATGACATCACAGTCAGACTGGTAAAATTTTTAACAAACCGTGCAAATTTATCAGTAGAAAGCCTCGAATATGAATATCACGTGTATTACAATGTTTTCCAAATCGGAATTATTAATTTTGGAACAGCGTTCGATGACTTTGAATAATGGTTTAATTTTTATTTACACGTTCATGCGCCATTAGCATAGCGGTTGGCATTGATGATTTTATTATGTATGTATTTCGTACGCACGCGAAAGTTTTATCAAATCTGACAATATTGATAACGTTTACACGGGACGTATCGAAACACACACTGCAATACAATAAATTTCAAAAGGTGGGGGCGAACCTTTTGAAATTTTCTCCAAATTCGCAATCATTCATATATTTGTATTAGTGCGAAACAGATACGTATTGTTATCTCGTAATGGGTTAATAACTCAGTCCGTTTTTGAGCTTGCCAGTCGCATTGGTATCACGAACAGATATTTCAGTCGGAATTATCAGCGAAATGTTGTTGCCTAATAAAATTTGCGAAGTATGTATGTTGCGTGTGATTTCCTTAAACGCATTTGACATAAAGCTCTCAGTACGAGTCGTAAATTCGTTTCAGCCGAGTTATACTCACACAAAGTGCATGTTAGAAAGGAAAAATGTACGTTTGTACATGTTCTAATTGATGACAAGAGCGTATGTTGTACTTCGATCGAACTAAAAGATAAATTTACATCAACAGAAATGTCCTTTGGATTATCTAATGCGCCTATTTTGATACTATAAATCACTAAACTATGTAGATTGGTATAAGCTGTGTCAAATTTCAATAAAAAACATGATGTATATTATGATCAATTTACTACGAGTAGTACATACAAATTAAAAATAACAGATTGTATTACTCAAATTAGCCTTCAATGAAATTAAATTTCCATAATTTTAATCACAAAAATTAGACTCACAAGCTTTAACTGTCTCACATTCAATAGATTTATATGATCGATTTACTACAAGAGCACATATTTTGTAATTTAACATAACAGAATTGTTCTTTAGATTGTCTTCATTCAATAAGTTGGATGATTGTGTAGATTAACAAAATATACTATCTAGAAATACAAAAGTATTAGTTTATAATGCAATTTTTCGTCTTCATTTAATATATTTTGGTTCATTTTTAAATTTGGTGAATAGGGTAATTAAAGATAGGTTGCAAAAACTAAAAAATAGAGCTATGCGGAGTATTTTAAATGTCAATACATATAAAATATACAAATGTTGAATGAAACTTTAAAAGTGTGCATATATATTTTTAAATTAGATAAGAATATATTACCAAATTATTTAATAAGAGGGTAAATTATACATAGTCATAATACTAGGGGTAAGAATAATAGTTAAGAATTTAATATTAAGTAGATCCAGGAGAAGTATCTTGTAACTTGCGTTGTTGAATATAATGAATGGCCTGCCATAAAATTGACAAATTCCTGGCAGCCTTAAAACAGCACCTCTGTACAAGTGCTAGTAGATAATAAGTTTATTTTGTAATTTTAGCTTTAAGTAATGTTTACTTGTAATTGGCTTTTAAAGCTACCTTAAATAAATAAATAAGTGTGTAATAAAATAAGCAAAATGCACCCATTTCTAAGTTTTTAATCAATAAACTGGACCCTTATAAGCTCTACTTCAATAAATAGACGAATTTTATAAATATGTTTTTGAAAAGTTGCAGTATTGCATATTTAATTACTATGAGATAAAAGCAAATCATAGCACAGTTGATCGCACACATGTAAATTAGGAACAAAATATGATACATATGTATGTATATGAAGCTTTTGATTGATATACATATACATACATATATACGCAGTTGAGTTTCGTAAGCCACAAGTGCACTAAATTTTGAGCAATTCACATCAACACGGATAACTAATCATGACAGTTGTATAGATAAAAAGCAAGTCAAAAGTATAGGCACATTTAAATCGAAATGATTTTACTGTAAGTGGTACTAAATTTGAATAGTTGGAGCCGAGTGCTCGAAACGTAAACGTATGTGGATCAGAGGAAGTACTTCAATTTCGTATTATCTAACAGTTTAATTGAGACACTAGTGGTATAATACGACTATGTATGTATGTATGTACGTGTTATATAGTGTTAACGACATCGATCTAGAGAGCGAGTGTTTGTCCGAAAGATACATACACCCACACTCTCCTGGGTACCGAATTCGAGATTTCGGCGCACCCACAAAAACGGACGCGGTCAAGAGAGTAAAGGTCAAGAACCTTGCTAATATTTTCGCGTCAGAAATGCATAAGTTGCCCATTTTTTTTCCTAGTCTATCCATGTATCTCTAAACTACCGCAGACCGGTCGGGTGTATCGGCAAAATGCGCGGGTTTTCGCCAAAATGTCGAATGGCGCGTTTCCGCGACTTGATTTATTCGCCGGTTCGTTCGAATCTCGAAAATCCAGCACGAGTGGTTCGGGATTGGATATGAGGGTACCATCATTTTTGAGAATCAAGGTCAAACCGGAAACCATCGACTTGATCTGTGAATTTTGCACTTCTCTTTGGTTGAGAGTAAAACTCATTCCTTACATAGTTTTGTTTTAGTGTTTGTCTGCATTTGATACCTTCGATACTGATGTATGCGAAAAATTGTCCCAAAAGTCAAATTTAACTGCCGAGAATCAAACATTTGCTTAGTATAAAATTACATTTGATGATACTTAAATAACAATATATAAATAGCACAGATCCGTCTGTCTGTCTGTCTGCTGATAACGCTCGCCTAAATAATTAAAAAACCCGAACGTCGCGCGAGTGGGATTTGAACCCGTGATCACCAGGTTGGAGTGAGGTAGTGCTAACACGTTCATCCAACGGAGGCGATGACGAGCCTGCTACAATTTGACAATATTAATCCTCAGTAGGTTCGCGACTTTGATAAATTGTTACGTAATCAATTACGAAAACATTTGATCGATTTATTTAGTTGAAAACATTTTTCTATCGTTAAAATCACTTACAAAAAACACGTCCGGTGAAAAACACAACGGGCTTACACTAGTAACAATTTCCAAGTACTCGAGTACTACTTCCATTTCAATTTATGAAGCGACACTATGCCCGTAACATATTGATCGTTTTGCATTCAAATACTGATCCAATGTTGATGAAATACTGACAGGAAAATGGCAAGCGTTTAAGAATAACACAAACTGTCGCAAACATGAATTATTTGTCATTAAAATTTAATATTTAATGCTAAAATATATTTAAAAAGATAAGTCATCGTTTGTCGGGTTCGTGAATATTCCACCGTTTCGTTTTAAAAATTCTATCAAAACAACAATTGTATGTAATAATAATATACTGGTTTTTGAATATTGACTTCGTCATTTGATTAATTCGTAATTTGCGAGTCGGATAAATCATCATATATGGAAATTCGACAAAATTTATTCTTATTCATAATAATAGCGAAAAAAAAAAAAATAAAAAAAATAGCAATCTTTCAGCGCTTTCTAAGAATATGATTCATATGAAAATTTAAATAAATTATCATTTATATTTTATGAACAATGAAAATACAGCAAAAAATAACACTTTGTTATTGCGAATAAACAAATGTAAATAATATAATCGATGTGTGTGCCACATTGCATAAATCGTTTAATTTTCATATGATACAAAAACGCACTGAACCTAAACCAGAAGTGTCTTTAGGTACTTAATAAAATCGGCCTTCGATATTTTTATTGAGTGCTGGCTTTGAAGTTGTGACTTCCAGATTGTTGCGGTTTTCTGCGGTCGACTAGATCTTGGTCTGTAAACCAATTTGGTGCTGTAAACCCAAATGGGCTACGCGTGACGGGCGACAGTCCAACGTTTGTACAAAAAACCACAATGCGGTTGTGGCAAACTGATCTCTGATCTGATCCATCGACTGTTGAAGCGTGTCCTTACAAGAAAAATCTGAACTTATAAAAGCCTCCTCACTTAACTGTGACAAACATTTTAACCGTATGTCACAGTGAAGTAACTAGGGAGAGATACTTTCCAGTGAATACTCATTGCTTTCTGGAGAGGAGGAAAGGATATAAGAGCGATATTACATTGAGCAACAACACCAGCACCAGATTTTTTTGGCGGTGGCGAGCATCTTATCACATTGCACCACTTTTCACTCACCAAGCTACCTGCTCATCTCATAATCTTCATACAAAAAAAAACAGGTCTAGGAAACTAGGTACTCTATGTAGTAGTATGTAGACGTAGAAAATATATAAAATTCAACCTCTCGTATTTCTTTCTGAATTTCATTGTTTTCGAAACAATTGCGTTGACGTTGCGTTGCGTTGAAAATTGAGTACGACGATGTAGAAAAAAGGTCAGAAAAGGGTTTTTGGTGAAGGTTTTTTTCGTAGAACATTGACTTCCAAGAAATTTTCATGCAACTCAGAATCGCATAATGTAATACGCAGCATCTGAACCTGTATATCTATCTGGTCGTCGAGGTTCATTAAAAACCTGGTGTTGGTGTTGTTGCTCAGTGTAATATCAGCCTAAGGAACAGACAATGATTTGGTAGGTAGTAATGATTTTTTTTGGATGGTGCCATTTTGCGGAATCGTCTCCACAACTAAGTTAGATAAATTGGAAAATTTTAACAAGAGTCGGCCGATCTGGATTTAGTAATATCCAGATCTAGCCAATGACCATATCTAAGGTCAAAAGTCGTCTAGAAAACTTTTCGACATTCACTGGCTATCGCTTGAGCGGCTCAGTTTCTAAAACGAGTCGAGTTGTGCGAACATTCAAAAGAGATGTAAACAAGAATGTGTGTAATAAAAGTGTAGTGCAAACACTAGTCGAGTTTGAGCGTCGATGGCAAACACTCGACGGACATGCAGACAGGTGTTTTTGCCAAAGAAAAAACATCACATCATGATCGAAACGACTCGTGTTTCCCAAAGAAGCAATGTTTGATGATCATCAGACTGGCCGTTGCCTGGTTAAACTGCTTTGAACGGTTCGCTAGTTGAGTAAAAGTTCTGGGTCATCGATGAGTCACATTGGCAATTTGATTCGAACCAATGTGTAGCATAAAGATAATAACGATACAATAGTAAATATTACATTCAAAAGTTTTTAAATTATATCATGTTTTGGTTGAACTTTTGTCGTATGCTTTGCTTTCATATTACATACTTACAAGTGATGTGAAATTCAAATTTAATGTATAGTCCATTGTCTAATTGTAAATTAATTCAAAAAGTTATACATCATCTAGTAATTCAATTAATGTTTTGTAGTCTAGCTTTCAGCGCTTGCACATTGCATGCAAACAACAAGTTATGGCATACTATGTTCATGAAATCAAAATGAAATTCAAAGATCTGAAAAATAGAAAAAGTAGCTAATGATGTGTAGTTTTCTATTATTACAAGAAAGCTTTATAACTTTTTTAGAAGAAAACAAAATTCAATGATTTGAAAATGTTTCATAAATATTTTCCAATTGAATTTTCAAAAGTTTTTTTATTAAAGATTGTAACTATTTGAATTGTGATTTATAAATTTAATTATTGCAAAAACCATTGTTTTTAATGAAATTGTTTTTGAATTTACTTGCAATTTTAAGACTTTTAGAAAGGTGTCAAAATTGCACGAAGAAAAAACTGTATTTATTGAGGAAATGTTTAATTTTATTGCATGAACATACTCATGCTCAATGTATAATTATCATCTACAGTGTCAAACGACTAGAAAATGCTTATATTTAGCGCGCATTGTACAGCGCAATCTCACCCACACTTTGTTCTCGAAGCGTTTCATACACTTGCTACAAAAATAGTACTGCACGCCACAAAAGATTTACTGTTGTATCACCAGATGCGACGATAAATTCCACACTTGCGCAATGCAAATCTTTTGAAACGTGCGCGTAGTTACCAAACATAAAATAATTTGATAGAGCCGATCTCACGAGAGTGTGCTTTAAGCGTTTTAAATACACTACACAACTGCTTAACAGTCAGTCGGCGTGTGTCTTCGCCTCTTCACCTTTTCTGTCACGACGCGATCGCTGGGTCTAATAAGTCTCGTAATAACGAGAAAGAAATTGACTTGCGATGACCCATAGCTAATACGATGCTGTTCGAGAGCTTAGTCTACCGGCCAGTAGTATGAAAGTTAATTTTTGACTAAAGTGCTTCATATGCGTCAGTAGATTTCTCATGTACGGGCGCAGAAAAACGATGAAATTATTGATCAAATATGACGAGGTATAGTCGATTGAACGATGTAAAGAACTTTCATGTGAAAATAAGAGGTTGTGTGGAAGGTGAGGGATAAAGTTTGAGCGCGCATCACTCGCGTATGATTGATGATAGATACGAGTTGGCCGGTGCATTTCGGTTATGTAACCCGTGGGCACACTGCTGGCTCGGGAGGCGTGTTTGGCACTGTTGCTGTTGCTGGCTTCATGACATCACTGTTGGGTCGGCAGCTCGACTCGAGAACCTGTTTTCGAGTTGCCATTGTGTGCCTAGCCACAACTAGCCACCAGCACCGCCAGACTAGTAGATAGATAGAGATATAGATACACTCGTGTACCGGAAGGCTGCGAGCGTTGTGCATAAACTATGCGCAAAGGAATTTGCAACCATCCAAAACGTGCTGTCGAAGTCGAACAGACACACACCTGCGTTTCAGTTGGCGAATGTGTTGTTAATTGGAAGTACATCGTTCATTGCATGTACCTGTAGCTCAACAGGTCCTGAAGCGAACTTCTGCTTTTGGAGCGAGAATCTAGAACAGTTACTGTTCTGTATAGGGGGTCCTTCCACGCGAAATCAATGTTTTGCATAAAATTTTGGTGTTTTTCATGGATTTCCTCAATTTTATGTACATATTACTGCTACCGAAATGTAACGTTTGTAATACACGTGCAAATTGCATACTATGACGTGTGTACTGTCGATAAGGCTTATCTTGTTTCTAAATTCGCACATTGCTCGCGACGCGTTTGTCTGGTCTACATATAATCTAGATGGGTTAAATTTTAAAACGACCGTTACATTATCACTTATGCAAGTGTTGTCACATTCCAAGGCCGCTTTCCTCCAACTAGCGCGGTGAAGTTCCTGTAAAAAGTGGTGGCGTTTGATTTGAATAAGCGTTTTTCCGCGACTAATGTAATCCAATTAAATTTTTTTATGTTTTTTAAGATATGCCAATTTTTATGAGTAGGTATTTTTTTTTTAAACGTGATTATTTTCGTTTTCACGTGTTGTAGGTAAATAAATGTTGCCAACGGAAATTTTAATTCATTCACTCGATTTATCAAAATCAACCAAAATGTGTGTGAATATCACAATAAGAAAATATAATAAATCTTAAAATTTTAGATAAACATTTAAAAATAAAAATAAAAAATGACATAAAAACACATTAAAATAGATATTCCTATTATAATACAGAATTCCTACATTCCAGTATTCAACTTTGCAACTTGCAGTTAATTATAGCAAATTCAACAGAACGATCATTACAAGGGCTAATGTTAAAAGAAACTTTCTGTAATTGTCAAATTTTGCATATGCAAATGTCATTTTAACCAAACGTCACGCGTAAATATGTATGTTTCAAACCTATCGACATTTGACATCGATAAAGACGCAGAAGGTTTTAAGGGCCTCACAAACCGAAGCGGATTATTATCCGCTGGTGAATAATAATCCGCTCCGGTTACTATACTATTACTAATACTATTTTTGGGTATGTATAGGTAAATAATATTATTGAGTAAATATGTATTTACGTATCATGTTATTATAGATAATTGTTCTGTAAAGAATGAAAAGAATATGTCAATGGTAGTGTTCGGGTGGGAAACGAATTATCCTAATGCTGCGTACACACCGACGAACCGAACAGCGAACGATGAAGAGCGAAGGCGCATGGTTAATGTGTGAACCGCTCCACACAATAACGTCCACACAATAGCAATACTTCGTCGTTCGCTGTTCGGTTCGTCGGTGTGTACGCAGCACATGAAGCGTTTAGGGTCCATAGGTAGCACGTTATCAAAAGCATCCATCTTTCCGCCGTCTAATCATAACAAGGCTATAATTAAAAGGGCTAATGTCAAAAGTTCGAATGTACGTGTCGAAAGCAACTCGCTGTAATTGTCACATTTTTTGACATGAAATACGATATATTGAGAATATAAAGCAAAAAGAAGGCGTACGACCAATGCGTACTGCCAGTTATGACGTGTGGATGTGAAACTCTGACGCTAAATTCAAGAATGCTACGAGAGATCTACATACATTGGAAGATGTATGCTTGGCATGACAAGAAGATATCGCAAAAGAAATACATGGGTAAGAAGTATGACCAAAGTGGCAGATATAGCAGTACGGGTGAAAAAGTTGAAGTGGCAATGGGCTGGACACGGCGAGAAATACTGAAATGGTATCCGAGAGGATGTGAAAGAAAGCAAGGTAGACCGAGTGTACGATGGGTTGATGAATTGAGAAGACTGTGTGGAGTCAAGTGGATGCAGATTGCTCAAGACAGACAAGAATGGAAGAGGATTGGAGAGGCCTTCATCCAGCAGTGGATGGTGAACGGCTGAAAATGATGATGATGATGAAAGCATTAGCATATTAATTTGATGCAATGCAAATGTCATTTGAACCAAACGTCACACGTTATATTTCAAACGTACGGACATTTGACATCAATAAAGACACAACTGCTTAAAAAAGAAGGCATACGACCAATGCGTACTGCCAGTTATGACGTATGGATGTGAAACTTGGACGCTAAATTAAAGAATGCTACGAAAGATCCAGTGCACACAGAGAAGCATCGAAAGATGTATGCTTGGTATAACAAGAAGAGATCGCAAAAGAAATACATGGGTAAGAAGTATGACCAAAGTGGCAGATATAGCAGTAAGGGAAAAAAAGTTGAAGTGGCAATGGGCTGGACACATAGCAAGAATAATGGATGGCAGATGGACGCGAGAAGTACTGGAATAGTATCCGAGAGGATGTGAAAGAAAGCAAGGTAGACTGAGTGGAAGATGGGCTGATGAATTGAGAAGAATGCGTGGAGTCAAGTGGATGCAGATTGCCCAAGACAGACAAGAATGGAAGATGATTGGAGAGGCCTTCATCCAGCAGTGGATGGTGAACGGCTGAAAATGATGATGATGAAAGACACAACACGCAAGAAAGATACTACTCGTACTTTAAACTTTCACAGATCAAACCGCATCTTGATTGATGTGAATCTAAAAGTTGGGACAATTTGCACAAAACGTTTAGGTGTCATAGTGCTCATGCGCAATTTGCCGACGATTACACGTTTCGTACGCGGCACATACAAGATAAGTTTTTATCTTGTCCGAATTTCGCGCATTGCCTGCAACACGAACGTTTCGCGTCTAGGCGTTCGCTGCTGCATGCGGCATTAGCGAGCCACATGTGCGCACCTCATACTCATACTCGTACTCACTAACTCATACTCATATGCTCTTACCGTAACTCATACTAGTCATACTCATACTCGCAAATGTGCGTGCACGTATACGAGGCGTGTATGTGCACAACACCAACACGGTCACACATCGAATAAATCGTGTATCTCCAATTCACCAAGGTCACGCTAGTCCAAAATCAAGTTTTTTTTTTCCGGCGGTCTCCATTCCTAGTGCGCGAACGCATCACAAGAGCAGTTCGAGTCATTCATTTTTTTGTGTTTTTATTTTTTACTTGTATGTACATACGTACATAATATGGTGTTTAATGAATTTTGCACGCAAAACGTAGTCACAGTAGATAACCACATTGTAGACATGTTTGATAATTATTTATGCCTCGGACATATGGTGAACGTGACTGGATGTAACGAAGATGAATGAAACTAGGATGGAGCGCTTTTGGATGAATGAACACAGTTTTTAAATCCGACATTCCGTTATGGTTAAAAAATAAGGCATACAACCAATGCATACTGCCACACACGAGTTAAGTTTATATATCGATGGGTTAGTGCACAGATATTGTATGTCATACATCTCTTTTACATGGACTATGGACGCAAAACTATGGACGAAATGGACATATTATATATTCTCAAATATACTATTTGGACATACAATACTTTTTAAACATGAAGGTTTGATGCAGATTGACGTTTTGTGTATGATAACTAGAGACCGGAGTCTCTAGTTATGACGTGCGGATGTGAAACGTGGATGTTACGTAATATCCAGTGCACACAGAGAAGCGTGGAAAGATGTATGCTCAGTACAACGATAAGAGATCGTAATAGGAATACATTGGTAAGAAGTATGAATATAGTGGACACATAGTGGGAAGAATGGATGGCAGATTGATTGGACGCGAGAAATACTGGAATGGTTTCCGAGAGAATGTGAAAGAAAGCAAGGTAGACTGAAAGATGGGCTGATGAATTGAGAAGAATGTGTGGAGTCAAAAGTGCATGCAGATTGCTCAAAAAAGATAGGAATGGAATCGAATTGGAGAGGCCTTCGTCCAGCAGTGGATGGCAAACGGCTGAAAATGATGAAATGATAAAAAAGGTAAAAATATCGATTATTAGCGGATGAATACGCTCGGTGGTGGGGTTATGCAGTTTTTTTTAATCGATAAAAGTCGCCGTGACAGTTCAATCCGATTAAAATGTGAATTTTTTCAATAGTATAGGATATAAATGTCGATATTGTGTGAAACAATTGCAATACATGTAATGAAATGCAAAATTTTAAAAGTGACTAAGCCGTATTATTTTGCAAACTACAATTAACGACTTGGTAGATCTGATTCTTTTTCGATATACATATGTATATCAAAAGACTGTTACACATTTGTTAATAGATGTTAATTTTCTGATTTATGACCTTGAGCGATATAAAACTATCGGAGATCATAAAAATATATTATTTTATGAAACCAAATTATATTTTTTGGTCCATGTCCACAGTCTTTGATTATAAAAAAATACCAAGAAAATTTTAGAGCTTCTCGTCATATATTCAGCATTTTCAAAAGAAAATGTTGGGGGGGGGGGTAAAAAGTTGATTTAACTCCTTAAAATATTGAATTTTTGTCAGTGAATTGTATGTTTTGTGATTTGGCACACATCAAATGAGACCACTACATAGCAAAATTCAATAGACAGAACAGTTATCCAGCAAAGATTGCACGCATCATAACATTTACACGAAAATCTAAAGCCGGCTCCAGGCGATGCGTGCGCTCGCCGAATATTCGCCTCGTCTATTCTGTACATTGAATACTTGTTGAGCATTTTTTGTACGAACAAATTTTCCCCCAGCTTCTCGATCGACCGTCCACACTATTCGACACTTGTCTACCGACACTTGTCATACATTCTTCTCAATTCATCAGCCCATCGTCCACTCAGTCTACCTTGCTTTCGTTCACATCCTCTCGGATACCATTACAGTACTTCTTACCAATGTATTCCTCTTACGATCTTTTTTTTTTTATACATACATACTTATCCGTGTGCACTGGATCTTAGGTAACATTCTTGAATTTATCATCCACGTCATAACTGGCATTGGTCGTATGCCTTATTTTTTAAGCATAGCGAGAGTTGGGTTTAAAAACTACGTTCATTCTTCCAAAAGCCCTCCATCCTTCATTTTTACATTCAACCATGTTCACCAACTGTCCTAGGTATAAATAATTATCAACTACCTATACAATATGGCTGCCTACTGTGATTACGTCTTACGTGCAAAATTCATTAAACACTGACTATACATACACTGAGCCGTAATTACATTAGGTCAAAGGTAAGCTTTACAATTCATCAATCCGGCAATCGACCGCGCCGAACGTTGCTTGACCCGCAACCGATCGAGCTGCTCGTGTGATGTGCGTGCGACGATCAAACACGTGACTAGTCTGCCCACGCGGCAACATGCGCTGTCTGCCGCCTCTCAGAAATATTATTTAAGATGTGTTGTATACGAGATGAGTGAACTAGTGTGTGTGTGTGTAATAGGCATAGGCACACACTAGGCCGCAGCTGCAAGTGGTTTTCCCTAGTACAGTGACTGCGCGTGCAAAAAAATAGCACAAAGACAAGAAAACAAAAAAACAACCACCAATTGACATTAGCACATCTTAACAACGCCACTGCATACGTATCTACTTGTATCTGTTTTTTCTTTGAGAATTTTTTAGCATAGTTCGCGCACAATCGGTCCCGTTTTTCGCGAGCAACAAACACAGCTCGGGATCCGAACGCCCCACATTTTTTCCCAGTAATACGACGGATTCTTTAACGCCATCTTTTTTTTTTTTTTTTTTTTTGCAGCAAGGCCATTCGTTCACACGAGTGTGAAAAAATTACCCGGATTGATGAATTCGCTAGGTGTGAGTATGTATTGTGATTTCAATTTGATACAGTCACTTGAATAATTGCCCGAGTCTCATCTAACAATCGCCGTTCCAAGTTTTCGACCATGTCACACAGGTCGAAATGGATCATCTACGTGTGCAAAAGTCCAAAATTAGGTATATGTAAATTCAGACAATTGTTACATTTCTCAGTATGGAATAAACGAGAGGATATTGAGAAAGCATTACTATTATTTTCTGCTTAAAAATAAAGAGAAACAAAAAAAAAAAAAACGGTTTTGTGAAGGTAATATTTGTTACCCGAATTAGTCCCGTGTTAAACGATAAAGTAAACGCACTGCTGTCAAAGTTCCTTGGTGTATTTTTTGTTTTAAATCTATGGAGTTTTCATCTACAGGTATGTACTTTTTTTGCCTAACTTTAGTTTAATAATAATATTTATTTAGTAGTAGTATTTTTAATACAAAGTTTGGGAGTAATTTTTATCATTAATTTTAGATATTTTGTATCTTATTGGGCCAAAACTTTCCATATCCGCACGTATCCGCGCTGGTTAATTTTTTTTATATAATACTAATACATTTAAGTATACAACCAATATAAAATTATTTGCAAGAAAGTGCAAGTAAGCAAAATATTGAATTATTTCAGGTGCTATGTTTAAATGAAAATTCTGATAGTTCATAAGATTATTTAATTATTTAAATTTTTGTCTCAGCCTGTATTTTATTTTATTTATAAACAATTGTCAATATAGTTTATTAAAAGTATTATTATTTATTAAAGTATTTTTATTTATATTATTATAGTATTATATATTTATTAAAGTATTATTATTTATTTATTATTATATTATTTCAAGTATTATTAGATGTAAATTAAAATAATAAGCGCAACATTTCTTATCAAATCCATATATTTAGACTTTTGCACAGCTAGATGAATGGTTTCGACCAGTGTGCATGTGTCCTAATTGAGGGGGTATGTAATCAAAAAAGGGCCAACTCCACTTTTACCATCTAACCGTAAAAACCGTAAAAAAAAAACAAAAATTAATCAATCGGTAAGGGGTTTTGCTGTTTTTGATACTAACTACGATTTTTAAATGTCTTTTTGTCCTGTTTTGTAATATCTTTCATAACTAATTGAAATGTCGGATAAAGCAACTGTAATCAGAATCGAACTACGTTGGTTCAATTTTCATTCAATTTCCATCCACTGCTGGATGAAGGCCTCTCTAATCCACTTCCATTCCTGTCTGTCTTGAGTAATCTGCATCCACTTGACTCGACACATTCTTCTCAATTCATCGGCGCATCTTCCGCTCGGTCTACTTTGCTTTCTTTCACATCCTCTCGGATTCCAGTATTTCTCGCGTCCATCTGCCATCCATTCTCCTCGCTATGTATCCAATTCAACCTTTTCACACGTTTTGCTATATATGCCACTTTGGACACACTTCTTATCCATGTATTCTTCTTACGATCTCTTCTTGTTATACCAAGCATATATCTTTCTTGGTCTACTTTGCTTTCTTTCTCATCCTCTCGGATACCATTTCAGTATTTTTCGCATACATCTGTCATTCTCGCTGTGTCCAGCTCATCCTTACCCATTTTGATTCTATTCCCGTAAATTTTCAGTACCCGGGGTTGTCCGGCTTCTTCTTTTGAACTGTCAATACTCAATGTGTCAATATAAGATGGAACCATTGCAACAAAACGGCGTATGGTAGATTTCCGAAATAAAAAAAATGGCACATTAGTTTCAAGTACTCTGCAAAACCAGTAGGATCATAGGTATGTACATAATTATGCAAAGTTTGTTCAGGATTAGTCAATGTGGTAATTACTATATAGCAGAGTACACTACCAATAATAATTGTACATTTTTAGAGGTGGGGCTTAGAAAAGGAGAGACGCTGCTGTGAAAGTGAAACTGTGCGCGCCGCGAATCAAAAACCATGGTGACGGATAAACAGTTTGGTCACGTTCACGTCATCGTTGGTCGAAACGAGCATACATTCGCGAGCTGTCACACAAATTAGTGTAGATTTATATATATATATATATGTATGCGTGCGCGGCGAGAACAAACTGACAATAAATTAAGTAGTGAAACTAATAATTAGAATAGATTCGTTTAAGTGCGTAAAATAATGAACCTTTGGGTTTATGCTATGTCAAAAATGAACATTAGAAAGTTTGATATGAACTTTTGTACTATTTCCATACCAATCGCAAATCTTCGACGCGAGTCGTCTGGGTATTATATTATAGAATAAATTTCACAAACGTATAATCAAAATTTTAAGAGTTACCACAGGTGAAACTACGTGTATTTCGCACTTTGATCGCATGTTTAAGGTTCACACAATTTTATTGCGGATTTGAACTTTGCATTACGATAGTTTTTTTGTCGTAATTAATCTACGCCCAGCTTACATACATTGCGCGTTGACACCGTTTACAAAAATTTTATTTTAGTACTTCAGCGGCGATTTTGGTTAATTGAAAATAATTCGACTACATCCGATCTAATCATCAGTATTTTAATGAGGTATATTTAATTCAATCATAATTAGGCTGTTTGGGTGTACGATTAATATTAATTATATACAGACAAGTCTGAAGTTTAATTTGCATACTGATAATGGTCGATACTTGGAGTATGTACTCCAAAAGTCTATTCGCTGTACATTAACGGGGTTGCGATTGCGGTTTTGGTTTTCGTTGGTCACCTAATCTGGTTTTCGCTTGTCCAAACATTCCTTCGGCCAATCTTATTTGCTTGCCAACAATTTTTCGATCGCTCGAGGTCTGGGCCAACGACCCGTTTGTCAAAAGTGCCGCCTCCACTTTACCGAAAGGAGTTCTGACTCCAATTTATGCCCGGAAGCGATTTGGTTTTCAACAATAGCACCTCATCTCGACCGTGGATCTACTCATCTATCTATAAGAGGAACATCGATCACGTACATACTAAAAACTTGAGGTTTCAGCAGGCGAGTCGAATTGCTGTTTCGAGAACCGCTCATTCTGATACTAATTTGCTCGCTCGGAACCTTTTGAACGCGTCCGCTTATTACGATGGTTGTAGGATTTTATTTTTTGTTTTAGTTTTCTAGGAAGGGAAAATCTAAGTATTATTTTTATTAGATCACAGGGTTAATGATTGGAATGAGAATGGCTTGGGGTTGACAGCTTAAGTTTCAAGGACTGTTCGTGATCCAAAACCTGAATTTTGAACCAATCAAAATAGTATCAATCAAGACGTGAAAACTCTAAAGCTTTGAACCTAAATAATTTGACAGCTTAGTTTGTACAACATTATTTGGACGAATTCTGGTTTGTTAAAATAATAGATAATTTACCTTATAAAGTGCTAATACGGAAGTGTTGTTTTTGTGTCTATTTTACATACATATATTGTCTTTAACTCATAGGGCTATGCGAAGTATTTTGAATGTGAATAGATTAACTAGTGTAAGAAATATGTTGTATATATTTTTAAGTTAGATAAGAGTCTGTTACCAAAGTATTTTGATAACTATTTAATAAGGGGATTTAATATACATAGTTATAATACTAGGGGTAAGAATAAGTTAATAGTTAAGAATTTAAAATTAAGTAGATCTAGGAGAAGTATCTTGTACAGGGGTGTGGTTGAATATAATGGACTGCCAGATAGTCCGAGACAAATAAATCAAGTTGACAAATTCCTGGCAGCCTTAAAACGGCACCTCTGTACAAGTACTAATAGATATATAAGTTTATTTTGTGATTTTAGCTTTAAGATACTTTTTGTTTGTAATTAGCTTTTTAAGCTAGTTTAAATAAATAAATAAATAAATATTTCTAACAAAAAAAACCCAACAAAATATTGAAATTTGCCTCAAAACAAATCAAACGAAATGATTGAAGCACAAAAAAGTTACCAACCTCTAATTCAGAATAAAAAGTATTCAGCCTCAACTTGTGAAATAAATACGGTATACGAGTACAAGTAGGTGGTTAATGTAATATGGTTATATGACTATTGAATTGCTCAAAATAACAAAGTGCATTTCCTAGATACATACTGGTTTATTTTATCGAGATAGTGTGCAGTTTTAGTTTGAGTATCTGTTTCTTCTAACCTCATGGGCTAAAAAGTTGCAACAATTCGATTGGCACCAAATTGCTCCAAAAGCTTTTTCGTCTTTTTATTTTTAAAACAGACGAACTTTTGTCTCTTTTAACACACGATACTCAAACTGCATACTATCTCGCTAAAATTAAACAGACTTTGAAGGCTTTCACAGTAAAAATATCGGCGAGGTTATACATAGATGTTGAATGATCAATCGTGGATATTCTAGATATTTTATTGTGCAAAAATTAAGAGCAACCATTTTTTTTATCGACATCTCGACTGCTAGAGATATTCTTGTGAGATTTATAGCAACTATAATAATGCACGTCGGTCGAAGTGGAAGTTTTTATCCGACACGAAAACCAGTAGCCGAGCGTACAAGTGCTTATCAATCAATTTTATTACAGGACAAGCCAGCTTATACATAGTTATCTACACATAAATACTTTACTCTTTCGCACGGTAGACATAGTATGAAGAAGCAACATCGTGACGCGCCATGCGGGTTAAAGGGCAAAAATCTTAGATGAAAATCAATCTCTCAACGAACCGAATGAAAGAACTGGCGTCTAATAAATAACGTTTTCAAAAGGTAAAATGGCGAATAAATTTTAATTGCGTTGACGTAAGACAATCTATAAATAAGAAGTTGCCGACGAAGGAAATGTGCATTCGACGTGTATCGCTAATTTATAGCACTAGTATCGGGTACGAAGGATCGCAAAAACGCGATTTGCCGAATATAATAAACTCGTCAATAATAATATACATATGTATGAATCGTTACAGTGGACTTTCAAAAAAAAATTGTTAAGCTATCATATATACATAAGTAATCATAAATTCTTAGATGCGAGACTTGGAAATAAAATAGGCACTAAATGCCAAAAAAAGAATTAGGCTGATTTGGATCGCCAATAATAATCTTAAATAAGGCCTATGTTCAAAAAAAAAAATTTTAGTTACTACATACATACGCTTGAAGATCGCGTTAAGTGTACATAAATCATCGAGCTTTATTTTAAAATATGCAGTAAATAAGTGACAGTTGCCAATTGTATGACAATGACTGTTCACAGATTCATATTCATAATGAGTTTTATTTAAGATTATTATTGGCGATCCAAATCAGCTAAATTCTTTTTTTGGCACTTAGTGCCTATTTTATTTCCAGTATTCAATTGTTAACGCTCTCTGTTTCATAGGACATAAAGTATCGAAAAATAAATCAACATAATACATTGTCAATTCAAACTATTCATATTATACTGTGAAAGAACATTGAGAAGAGGTCGTGACAAGTGGCGAAAAGTCGAAGAAGAACTACATCGTGTAAAAAATAAATAGAAAAAAATCAATCAGAGAGATCTTAAGCGAGTGACTACCGGTTGGTTCGTGATGTGCAAAAACGCACCTATCGGTTTTTTGACTTTGGTCTACTTTGTGGTCTACAACTAACCAATTTGACAGATCAATCTCTGCGTTTTTTAATTGCCGACGTCTTCATTTTCTATGCAAAACAGTGACGATGGCTTTGTGCGCGCGAATTTTGCCGTCGTTTCCATTTGAATTTTATAATTGCTTGCAGTTGATTAAAATTCTTCGATGTGTTTTTTTTTTAAGCGTATGCAAAGAACGTTGTCTCATTATTAAGTCGATCGGCTAGATTTTGCGTGGGTTTTTTAAAATGTTTGTTCTGTCTGATTCTGCTCGATTGGTATTCGCTAAGTGACATTTTGTTCTTTTGACAGTTTGTCTGACTGGTCGCTTAAAAATACATACTTTCTTTTATGCCTACATCACATAAGACATGAACATCACATAATAAAACTAATAATGTGTAGTATTGTTCCTTCCTTTCTTGAAGAAAATAATTTATGATTGATTAGAGTTCAAAGCAATTAAACGTTGAAACGTTTGACTTTAGATTTGACGTGTCTTGTGAGATTTGAGATCATCTCTGTTTTATTCGAGTATGCGAGAGTAAATTGTAGCGATGATTAACTGTCAAATAAATGGTTAAAAAACATCAAAAGAAAAGTGACATCATTAAATGCTGATCTTCAAAGGAACGTCTAAAGCTACTAGCATTTTACTGTCTATTTTAAGATTTTAAAATCAAAACACGCCTACTATCTACATACATATACAAAAAAATTGACAAATTCTTTCTAATACATACTAAATGTTAGTACATTGATCAAAAAACTGTATTTAAAAAGCATAATGATTACACAAATACGACTTAAGTAGGACTATACGATAAATTTTAAATAAAAAAAATCTCAAATATTTGATACATTGAAAGAAACCTTCGCAAGCGTTCCATTTTTTGGAATTGATTGATTCTAAATTCAAAATAAGATTAAAGCGCAATTTGACGAATAGTATTTGAACTTGGCATTGTGGAAAAATGACTAATGGAAACACAAGTCAGATCGAGAACTTAGATATGTATGTATAAATAAAAAAAAGGCGATTGTTTAGTACAACAGGTGTATTCGAATTCGCGTAAAACGCGACGAAAAAAGATTAAATCAGTAAATTGTGAAAATGAACGTGTGCTTATTTCTGATAAAAATTTCTGACACACCAATAAGCAATACGAAAAAAAAAACAAATACAAAAATTTACCTATAAATGCAATGTAAAACATTGACAGCGCCAAAAAATCTATCAAATGTACTATCGCACGTTGTAATCTACGACTTTTTAAGAACCTTGCGAATCGTAACCGCTGTAATTAATCAAAATTTAGCAGCAAACGATCTAACATAGACATATACGTATATATGTACACATACACGTTGGTTGAGAACTATCAATCTGACAAACGTTTCAAATTTTAGTTTCATTTTTCATTCTAGCCTTCGTTCGATATTAAGCGAGTAACATTATGCACGGTTTGCGACTATCTATCTTATCGTCATCTACACTGCTGTTTTTCCTTATCAGATTTATTAAAAATATAGAAGCGAGTATGACAGTTCGATTTGTGTAAGAGTGGACAAGTCCATGTCAAAAAATCTCATAGGAAAAACAACATCTAAAGAGGAAAAATTAATACACTTAAAACGATAACATTTTAGATCGTTTTACAAAGTAACGAATTCCTTATATTTGTAGATACAAATTTTAAGTAAAATTTAATTCAATCTAATATCTAGACTCCCTTTATTTAATAAGTGAGTTGAACTTTTATTTATTATATAACAAATTCGATGTATAGAACCAATTATAGTATATTCTTTTTAACAACAGAGTATACAGATTAAGTTTGAGTACCTGTTTCTTCTAATCGCGTGTGATTAAAAGGGATATATGTAAGTTCGTCTCTCTGATGAAGAGAGTCGAATGCTATACGCTATATAGTGCATTTGGTGTCACTTGAGTCTTTGTCCCTTTTTAGCACACCCGGTTAGAAGAAATGGATATTCAAACTGAAACTCTTGTAAAAAAAACCAAACTATACATATGTACATAGAAGTATAGACTATAGATAAAAAAATAGTTTTCCATGTGTTATGTTTTGTTTATTGTAATTGTATATCAGACTTGGTTCACTATAGCATTGAACAGGTCACATTACACACGCATACCGGTCCCAAATATAATTAATTACAATAATACAGAAATGGAAGCAAAGTGACATATCTCGATTTCTAGACCTCAATGTTTCGTATTGTATTACAATTTCTGCTTGTCCTTCATCTGATATCAAGTTCCAGTTACAAAATTGGCCAACACACACACATACACATAACTGATTTATTTAATTGGAACCATCAAATCGAACGAGACATCTTCTCGATTAAAATATTCTAATGGCGATGGAACCGGCAGCTGAGGAATTTAGTTTGCATAAAATTTAAGCTAATTGTCAAATTGTCATTGTTTATAATGCGCGCGACATTAACGTCCGCCATTTTTCGCGAATAATATGCAAAGTGAATTTGATAGCAGCGGCTAGTTTCAGTATATTAAATTAATTAATCGACACGGCAATCGCCAATAATAACTATCCATAGGATACCTTCACGTAACGTTCAAATAAAATTATTAACACTTTCGTTGTGAATAAAAATTTATCTACCTATACACAGCTTAGTGGATAACTTTTATTATAATCATAAACAATTCTAATCTGTTTTTATATAAAATCGCCATCTCCGCGTGAAACGATCCAATATTACAGGTGTTTTTTTTTTGGGATTTATCACGCAGATGTTGAATTTTTGATAAGAGCCGCTCGGAAAGTCGACTGAAATGGACACTTTGGGACTGAATTTTGAAATTATTTTTAGAGTGGCGATAAGCCGGGGATTCTGTTGATAATTTTCGGCCGGTACGCGTTACTATACCAAACTGTGGCCCACGGCGTTTAAAGGTCAAATTTTGTAGTCGTGCGTTGTGTATGCGCTGCCGCGAGGCTAAAACATCACATGAGGCGCTCGCACCGAACTAATAGATAGATCGCCGCAATTTTTTAACATGATTAATTGCTGTGTCGTTAGCTTCGTTAACGGACCGCGTGTTTACCGAGTGTTTTCCTTTGGGTATCTACAACGATAGTACGACGAAACTTTTTCGGAAAAGTGTACAAATTAGAGGGGAGAGCTTCCGCGATATGGAAATCTCGCGTAAAAAAGTCGTTGTGATGCATGGGCAGAGTGTGTCTGTCGATAGGCGATCACTCAATTTTAAAGCATGGGAAAAAATAGGTGCTGACAGTTGGTTTTGTAAACCGAAAAGTTGAACCTGAACAAGTCAGTGCTCTGGGATATTCAATACATTGAATACTATTAAGTTATTAAGGTATTTCATTCAATTTTGAATGAAAATGAAAAGTTAAGCTCATTATTGAACTATTGAGATACAATTCAAATCATTCTTGCTATGAATTTGTCGTTCAAAAGCTCCTCTATCTGATTAATACTACATTTCAAATTCACATCGTAATAACAAATTTATCATTGTTTGAAGTTTGAATGTGAAAGCAATACAGTTATCATATAACGTCATGTAATAAGATTAAACATCATTCCGTTATTAGGTTTTGATATTAGGACGTAACTAGCTTTATTACCCGGCTTTGCCCGGGGTGTAATTAATATAATGTAATGTAGTGTTTGTTTAGTAAATTATTTCGGGAGCCCAAAAAAGGGGCCGCCGGGGCAGGAGGGGGGTCGGGGGGGGTAAGGGGCCCCCATTTTGGACTCCCTCAAGCCATGCCGGCCCCCTACCACCCCCCAGACCCCCCTCAAGCCCCGGCGGTCCCTTTTATAGGCTCCCTAAAAGCAATGCCAGCCACTTACCACCCGCCAGACCCTTTTTTGAACTCCCGAAAAGAAATGCCGGCCCCTTACCAACCCTCAAACCCTCCTTCTTACGCCGGCGGTCCCTTTTTTGGACTCCCGAAACACTATCTGCTTAAATCTACTTAAATCTGCCGAAAACATCTACTATCGTGTGTACTTCGTCGTTTCTATTAATCGCACCCGAGCAACGCCTGGTAATTGACGAATGACCCATACCTACATATGTACATACATACATACATACAAACTTTAGTGTTTTATATATTAGATAATTCCTTTTATAAGGTGTCATGCTGAGTTTAGATGTTAGTGAAACTTACTGTGAAATAAGCTGAGATAGCATAATGTGAAACCCCGCATTGTATAAAATGCCTAGGCATTTTATTCCATGCCCAAAATGGCCAGGAGATTAGTTGGTCAGATTGAGATTTAAAAATTGATTCGTACAGCAAAATTCATACTTTGCCTAAACATTACGGGGATTTCACACTTTGCCTGTAGCATCTACATTTTATTTTGTGCTTCAGAATAACTTCAATCTCGTCAATGTATTAAATAAAAGCTCAATTGAATTAGTTAAATTCATTTACGAGATATATGATTATAATGATTGATGCCATTTAGTATAGCGAACGTCAATCGTAAATTTTTCTATTATTACTTTCAAATTAGTCCTTATTCTATCTATCGTGCCGATTAGACTATGATCGATTATATTCGAGCCGTCTCGCTCATCAAGACCTGACATTCGCGATTGACGTTCGCTATACCGTTTGAATGATGTAAAATTAAATCAATTAGCCAACGTGTTGTAAAATTGAGCGGAATAAATCGCACTATGTACGTTCAATTAGATTAGATCGATTCAAATTCCAGTTAGTCAGTTAGTTACGAACGATGGCAATTCTGGGATAGTTAAATTGAACTGCGATTAATTAGATGCGGGGAAAAAGTTCGTAAGAAAAGCGATCTATGTACTATTAGAGTGTCCCCCGCGTTCCGTAATAAGACGACTAATAAGTTACAATGAATAGTTGTTTGGGTGAATGAGTTGGCAAAATATGATCAATTCTATAATAGTAATACAAATAAGAAAACGTTCAATAATAATTATTACAAACACGCATAGTATGTAACCTTGGTAATTTCGATTTCAATTTTTATTTAATTTTTTTTTATATATCTATCTTCAATATTTCCTTAATTTATTACGCACACTGTTTCAATTGTGTACAGATAATAATATGAATGTACACGTAATTTGAATTGTGAAGGTTTTATTTTGAATGAATCACAAATTTTAACACGTTGACAGTCGCCTTATTAAAAATATGAATTTTATAAATTCGTTTTGGATTTACTATATACCTATGTATGTATGTAGATACATATTGGTTTATTCTTTATATTTCCTCTCATAGCGTATTGTTTTATTAAAAAAACATACATATTTCAAAATACTACAAATTGTCTTTAATAGTTGTACTCATAGTATTTTTTTTATAAACTCGGTGAGTTTGAATCCAAATTTAATTTAATAAAATACTATATTTGACTTAATATTTACATTCATTCCATTCTTCATTTTTTCTATTAACAATACCCAATTAATTATTAAGCTTTCTACATACAATATGTTCGATAAAAATAAATAGTACAATAAAATGATCAAACGTCTGTTTTTACTTTATCCTAATCGGATAAAGTATTGTTTTATTAGCAATAGGACTTAAAATTACCATTTAAACAATGCTAAAACAAATTTTATAAGAATCTTATGCGAGAATAAGACTGTACGGGAAAATGTAATACAAAAATTAACATGACTCACCAGGAAAAATTCTATACAATTATCTATTTATTATTCAAGCAAATTAGTAAATACGAATAGATTTTCCTGTTTTCACTTACCTATAAATAAAATAATAATAAAAAAACAACTAACTTACGTGTTAATATTTAAACAAAAAAAAAAAGTCAATATAGTGAACGTATTTTATCTGTAATCTATGTATTTTGAGCTAACAAAAAACTTTAAAGTTTAATTAAACCGTTTTCCGGTTAAACATTTGAAGAATGTTTAGATTTATCTTTATCAGATGATAAATATGTTAATAGTATTATAATTACTATATCGATCAGTTTTAATTTTCACAGTTTCCAAATTGAGATATTCCGTTAGATAAAGCTTTTAATTGGAAAACGATCCTAGATTTTTTTAACCCCTTCCCATCCCTCCCATTTTGATATTAATTATGCATATTATAGGGTTGGAAGTGTTCGTTAATTCGAAACAACGAAAACCAAAAAAAAAAATATACACACAAACCGTATAATTTAATTATTTGTAGATCACTACCGGTATTTGCAATATATATGGTAAATTCAATTTTTTTGTCATGACTTTATGTGGTTATTTTTAACCGGAGCGTTTCTCGTTGTAATAATATTTTGAATATTATTTAAAAGTATACATTATTCGATATGAATAAATTGTAAATCACTCGTGCAATTTTATCGTAAGTATCACTTTCATATATCAATGCGTTTTTTTTTGCTCGTGTAATTTTCGTAATTCACACGTAATCACAGTCGCTCAAACTAATCGACGCGTTATATTATAGACGTATGATAAATATTCTTAGATAGTGAAATCGTATGCCTGGAGAAATTATTGTTCAACTATTTTGGACTCTCGGATTTGAACTATGGACACTGCAAGAGTCCATTGCGCAGTCAACTGTGCCAACGATCGTCGATATTGCAATTAATTATGAATTTTCTCGTGCGATTTGTAGTCAAAATGTTCACCGATTGTATGTAGAGGTGTGTAAACGTGTTATCGTTCAATTTAAAAGACATTCAATGCTTAATTAAATTAGATAAAAGTTAAATCCAACATTCTGCTATGCTGAAAAAAGAAGGCATACGACCAATGCGTACTGCCAATTATGACTTATGGATGTGAAACTTGGATGCTAAATTAAAGAATGCTACGTAAGATCCGGTGCACATAGAGAAGCATGGAAAGATGTATGCTCGGTATAACAAGAAGAGATCGTAAGAGGAATGCATGGGTAAGAAGTATGACCAAAGTGGCAGATATATGTACATAGCTAAACGTTTGAAAAAGTTGAAGTGGACACTTAGCGAGAAAAATGGATGGCAGATGGACGTCAGAAATACTGGAATAGTATCCGAGATGATGTGAAAGAAAGCAAGGTGCAATGGAGGAAGATTGGAGAGGCCTTCATCCAGCAGTGGATGGTGAACGGCTGAAAATGATGATAATTCAAATTTATTCTGGAATTTTGTAATAATTTCAATTGTTTCGAAATTTTGGTATGATACAATTTGCAGTTTAATCTATATATATATATATATAAATGAATGTCTGTCTGTCTGTCTGTCTGTTTGTTTGTCTCTTATAGGCTCCTAAACCACTCAACCGTTTGCGATGAAACTTTCAGGACTTATTGTGATCGTGCTGGGGATGGATGGAAAATCGGGATAAAACGGGAACGGGATCTGGAACGGGAACGGAAACGGTATCGGGCATTGCAACGCATGCCGGGTCAGCTACTATAATATAAAAGAGAATTTTGGGCAATTTTTTCACTGCTTTTTTAAATTTGGGCAATTATTAATATGATAGTACTTAAATTTTCTAGGTCAGTAAAAAATCTTAATATTCTTCTCCAAATTACTGGAATTTCCAATAACATAATTTTTTGATATTCAATTTGTAATCGAAATGAAAATTTTCATGCAAATTTGATTTTGCTACTCAAATTCATAGAGCTCACATTTCCCATTAAATAATTCATTTTTTAAGTCAACTATAAAAAATACCTACAAGTTTGCCTAAAATATTTAAATGCAAAAATACCGACATTCATCAACTACATAATAAAATATTTGAACATTAAACCATAAAATAAATCCCTCTCTAAAAAAACTATGTACATTCATTTTTTTTTTTAAACCAATTTTTAACGCATTAACGACCGCACTTCAATCGAAACGCGCAACAGTGAAATAGACGAAAATTTTATCGGCATCATATTGACATTTCACTATAAAAGGGTTAATAGTGGGGGTGTGTGTGTAATATTTTAACCGGACGATTGGATAGCCGGTTTTCCGGTTAACGAACCGCCAATTAAGCACCATTTACGGACGCATTTAAAACACACAATACTAAAACCGATACTACTAATTGCTACCATTAACACTCTTTCAGTGAAATAAAAAAAAAAGAAAAAAGACCCACACTACCCATACATGGTCACGTTTAAAAGACTCTCAAAGTCTCAACTGAAGGAGCATGTATTTAAATTGGCCAAAAATTAGAAGAAGAGCCGGTCAAGTGCGGGTTGACGAAACCGATGAAATGGTAATGCAATAATTTCGCAATGCAAATCAAACGCCGACAGTTCGAAGTAATGCATATGCTTCGGGTGAGTTAAATGTGTAATTATATTTGCGTACCATTGCATAAGTGTGATTACATTTTTTTTTTCTATATTGGTATTATGTAGAATGGTCGCGTAAGAGTCATAATATGCAGGTGTCGAAAAAAAAAGTGTATAACGCATTATAAAAACATTTCAATTATACTCATGAAAGTGAATTCCTTTAATAGCTACTGTAATACGGTATTCTTTTGATGGTATATGTGGTCTGTTTTTTTAACAAAAGTATAAAGTTTTAGTTTGTGTGTCCGTTTCTTTTAACTGCGTGTGTTAAAAAGGGAAAAAAAAAATCACGTGTGTAGTCTCTTTATGAGAAAGGCGAACTTTATCCCTTTGTGACAGACGTGGTTAGAAGAAGAAATAGATACTCAATCTTAAATTGCACTATTTTTTATTAAAAAAAACATAAACCATGTAATAAATACATACATATATGATATTCAGTTGATTTTCAGTTCAATGTAAAAAAATCACAAATACTTATCGTACATATATGGATTCCGATTCCAATTCATTGGTCAGTATTTTACTATTGATAGTCATTATTATAGTCTAAGGCAGTGGTCACCAACTGTCCCCAAAAAGTATACATACACTCGCACGCACACTAAGGTATATCAGGGGCTTTCAACCAAATATACGAGTACATTAAAACTAACAAAAAAAATGTGTGAAAAAAAAAAAAATGCAAATGGTTATATCCTTTTTACTATTCTGCATTTCTGAACAGGGAAATTCCAACGAATGGGAATTTCCACAATCGTACTTTTATGAATTTAATTTAATTTCCTAATGAAATGGGTTTTTCCCAAGAAGAGTGCTTTTGCTACGCGTAAAAAAAGTGTCTAAGAATAATTAGCTCGAAGTATAAAAGGAAACTAACAACTTCTAGACTAGATCACTGTAAAAAAGTCATTTGAATCTATAACACAGGTCTCTGATGTTTGCCATCATCCTGAACTCCTGTGGGTAAGTTTCGTTTCTTTTCTTTTATTACTATTCTCTGTTTATATACATACATATGTGTATCATATGATGTAGTTTTGTTCAAGACAAAAAAATATACCATTAGAAACTTTTTGGGGTCGTGTAAACTCGGAATATGGAGCACTGAGCTCTACTGCCATTAAAAAAATTTAAATTTTTTCTACCACCTACCTATGCGAACAGGCATTTTCTACAATGTCCAATATAAAAACATGTAAACGAAATTGCCTCAAAATTGAAAACCCCATCCGTGTCGCTATTATTTCAAAATGAGTACCCCTGTTCCAACTTAAAATACGTAGAATTTATTATAAAAGGACTTAAGTCAGTGAAATGTGCATCCAAAAAAGTCACAAAACTATGAAGGGTCAGTGAGCATTTCAGGTAGCGGATTAGCGTACATAGCTTTGGTAATATTTCTAACTGAGATAAATGACAATAGAGATGTCGTCATCAGTTATTACGTAGACGGGATTGGCTGTTAAAAAGGCAAGGCACCACCCACACCTGTACATACAAAAACTGGGGATAGCGTGGTGACCGCTGGTCTAAGGTTATATAAATGATCAGTGTAATTAAAAATTGATAATTTATTGAACCAAAAATTTCAAAAATATTTTTCTTACCTTAAAGTGGCACATATACTTGATTTCAATCACTATTTTTTCACTTTTTGATTTTTTATCGTGTGTCATATTGAAGTTCTTGGGAAAGATGTTTCAGTGGATGGATTTGAATGGTAAAAAGTAAGGAAAAAAAGGAAAGGAAAATTAAAATGTATAGGAAGAACATCACGCTTCAAATCGTACAATATACCTATACATAGAATTAAATCAATCAAATTAATTCTTTATCCAAATTTTGATAATTAATCTAAATTGACTAATTTCAAGTGATGTTGCTGTATCATCATTTTTCGATGTTGCAAATTGTTTTACATTTAATATCATCACTCGAACATTTGTACGCATACAAATATACATATGTAAGTAGTGAACTTTGTCGAGAAGCGGTCTTTAGCACCGGTGAATTTTGACCGAAAATAATCATCGCAAACGATTCCGTGGACTTTTGGCCACACTTAATAAATATTACGTGTTATAAAAATCGACTTATCGTTAATGGATCGTTCGAAAAAAGTGTCAATCACACGCACCGTACCACGTCAGATTAAAGTGCGCTTTTCCTTACGAATTGTGTGAATGTGGTTTTGGAGTGGCATCGTTTGGATATCATCTATCAAAAGTGACTCCAAAGTCATCATCATCATCGAGCCACACGACTTGTCCGATAGAAAAATAACGAAAGAAAAAAAATACAGACATACATACATACTTATTATGTCTAGAATGCCGAAGATAAAATTATATCAAAATTTTCCTTACAAGTAGTTAGGATTTCACACTTTGTCTGTAGCACATATACGATTCGTTTTATATAGTAAATAGTATAGTAGGTACTGTTTAAAAAAAATCGACTGCTTAGATTTAAAATAACATCCTTTGAGTGTCCGAGAGTTGATTTGATGGATAGCTATCATACATCAGTTGTCAGGGCAGAGCTGACATCAGTTGTATCGAAGAATCGGTCGCTTCAGTAAAATCGAAAATTTATACAAAAAATGCATATTATCTTATCTTTTCGTTGCGATCTTACCGTTTTAGATTAGGTTAATAAAAAAAACGACGGTCGTAAAATTTTAGAAATTGGGATGCTGTTGTGTGGACACGGTATTGCGAGCGTTGCAGTCCTTTTACCGTTGCATTCGCAATAATTATGTTAAAAACCGGATAGTCCTGATTGAAAGATGGCCGCTTATAAAGTATCGTAAATCAGCACTAAACAACGAAAAGTTCCGTTAATTATGATAAGCAGATTATTTAAATACTTTTTATTTACGTTTGGAAGTACCTTGGTCAGTTTTAGTGTTCGTTTGTCTGAGAATTTTCCATATACAATACATAGTATAGTCTGTCATTCGTCAGGGCCGTTAATTTATTACATCAAATATTTCCGTTTCTTGATTCTAAAAGGACCGATGACAAATTTCGGGCAAATTGAGTTATATTGCTATAAAGGCACTTTATAAGAAGCATACAATACTTATTCATATTTGATCCTAAAATTTATACATACATACATACATACATAGGTACTAAATAACTTAATCCTTACAAATTGTAAATAGGGTTTTGAGCTCTTTCTCCTATTATGCTTTAAACACTAACATTAAAATAAAAGAATCCTTATAAATACTAACAAAATGAACAATGTGTAAAATAGATAATGGTCACTGCACCAGTAGCTATTAAAATAGATTTAAGATGTATTGTGAACATAGTATAAGAACAATAAAAAGCTTTTTTAAATAAAAAAAAAATCCTTACAAATAACTTAACCTAACCTAGCCTAAGCCTAGACTTAACCTAAATAGATACTCAATCACTTCACCTAGACTAAACTCAACCTAACCTAGCCTAAATTAAAAATTATTCCAAATAGTTTAAACATAAAAAATAGAATATAATACAGATCCCCGTTGTTAAGATTCATTTTATGATTTAT
This sequence comes from Parapsyche elsis, assembly GCA_022651745.1. Lineage (NCBI taxonomy): Eukaryota > Metazoa > Arthropoda > Insecta > Trichoptera > Hydropsychidae > Parapsyche > Parapsyche elsis. Next base: position 1,379,555 of record JAGVSN010000017.1, read on the forward strand.
ATTCCTTTAATCTTGCGATGATCATTTGATTGGATCGCTATAATACTTTTTAACACATAATAGTGTGCAGTTTGAGTTTGAGTTTGCTTACTGTGTGTGTTAAAAAGGTGCAAAATTTTGAGTGGCACCAAATGCACCAATAGCGTGTATAAATCTCTTTATGAGTGAGACGGACTTTTGTCCCCTTTTAACAAATGGTGTTAGATAAAACATATACTGAAACTCGGACTGAATACTCTGTTGTTAAAAAATAACATACTAAAGAGAAGCATAGAATGGTGATGCTTGGTATAACAAGAAGAGATCGTTAGAGCAATGGGCTGGACACATTGTGAGAAGAATGGAATGGTAGCAAGGTAGACCGAGTGGAAGATGGTCTGATGAATTGAGAAGAATGTGTGGAGTCAAGTGGATGCAGATTGCTCAAGACAGACAGCAATGGAAGATGATTGAAGAGGCCTTCATCCAGCAGTGGATGGTGAACGGCTGAAAATGATTATGATCAATTCTAAAGGGCAAATCTAAGTTTGCCCTTTAAAATTGATCAATTATAATTACATATCCAAGTGCAGACAATTTTCAATTGGATTTTCAAAATGGTTCAACATCACTTTGATGACCAATTTCGCAAAGAATTCAATTTGCGACACTATATAATTAATATGCAACTAAACAAAAAAGTGGACACGTGTAAAGCGACATCGCAGTGCGCTTATCGCTCCAGTGAATGTCAAACGGTTCACCGATCGAGTTTAATCAATGTCGCGCTAATTAAATTTCGACACTTACATACATACATAAATATATACATGTGTAATAATGGACGGTGAATCGAATCGCGAATCTTTTTTCGAAAAGCGGTCAGTTAGTATATTATGTATAGCATTTGGCGAATTGATATTATCTCGGAGGTCAATCTCTCGATTGTGGGTCTCGTCGATTTTACATACATAGAGTCGTGGTCGGATTCACCAATATTTCGAGCTGTCTGTCTGTCTGTCCGTCACGACGCAACTCCGGCCAATTTGGTCGAAGATTACGTTTGGCACAGTTCACCTGTAAATGTGCCGGTCGCCGAACCGGTCTTTGCGAATATTGTGCTCACTTCTTAACCGACAAATCGAAAAAAAGTCGTTAGATTCACTTACATGTAGACGCGCGTCGAAAATGTGCGCGTTAAAAAAAAAGTAATGAAATAAACAAAAAAAAAAAAACGTACAATGATCTCTCATCAGTGCGTTGGGGAACTTGCTGGCGCCTGTTTAGGAATTATGGGTCAACGGGTGTGTTTGTAATAAGTTTTGTCGAGTTTATAATTAAATTTTTCGAATGGTAATGTACTCTACATATATCAAGTGTTGCCTCTTGACTATTCGATAAACTTTTTATTGTCTGTCATAGTGAAGTGACTAGGGAAAGATACTCTCTAGTAGTGAAACCATTCACCTTCTAGAGGGGAGGAAGGGAGAAAGGGAACAGGAAACGATCTGGTAGGTTAGAAAGGAACTTTTGTGGATGATGCCAATTTTGTAGAACCGTCACACAACCAAGTTAGTTAAACTGGCAAATTTTAACAGGGACGTCCGATCTGAATTTAGTAATATCCAGATCGTCTGTCATAGTGAAGTAACTAGGGAAAGATACTCTCCAGTGGTGAAACCATTACCTTGTGTAGGTTAGGAAGGGAGAGAAGGAACTGACTATGATTTGGTACGTTGAACGGAATTTTTTGGATGATGCCAATATTGAGGAACCGTATCAAAACTAAGTTAGATAAATTGACAAATTCTAACAGGGGCGTCCGATCTGAATTTAGTAATATCCAGATCGTCTGTCATAGTGAAGTAACTAGGGAAAGATACTCTCCAGCGGTGAAACCATTACCTTTTGGAGGTTAGGAAGGGATAGAAGGAACGAACTATGATTTGGTCTGTTTTGTCCTGTTCTCTTTATCGCATTTCTGTTTTGTCCTGTTCTCTTTTGTCGCATTCTGTTTTGTCTTGTTCTCTTTTGTCATGGAACCATAATATCCATATCCATATAAGTTGAAAGTCGCCGATAAAATCTTTCGACATACGTGGATTAAGTTCCGGACCTTCGCTCAAAAGAATAACGTTCTAACCACTGAGCTATCGTCTGGCTAATTTGTTTTGAATCATGCAAAACATTATATGAGATGATATTATGTGAAATAACGCTAAAATTATGTATATTAAAAGCTTTGTCCCGAATCGCGAAAGGTTAGGTTCTGAAAATTAGATTAGTGTAAATTTATTACTACATACTATGTACAATTCCCCTTTCGTCAAAATTGCTCATTGTTCAAAATAAGCGAAATATACATGCTCAACGTTACCGTAACGACCGATAAACAATTCTGGTAACGTTATTGGTTCGGTAGCGTCATCGATAACTAATTGATTATTTATTAGCCCTAACACCGCGCATTATGACCATACACGCTGCATGGGCAAACCGAGAGATAAAAGCGTTTCTGTACACTTCGCTAGTGCTTGGTAAAAATTGTTCAATATAATAAATAAAATAAGTTTTTATTATTAATTACTACCGATACCATCATCATGATCATTTTCAGCCGTTAACTATCCACTGCTGGATGAAGGCCTCTCCAATCCTTTTCGATTCCTGTCTGTCTTGAGCAATCTGCATCAACTTGACTCCACACATTCTTCTCAATTCATCAGTCCATCGTTCACTCGGTTTACCTTGCTTTCTTTCACATCCTCTCGGATACCATTCCAGTATTTATCGCGTCGTATCCACTTCAACGTTTTCACACGTTCCGCAATATCTGCCACTTTCGTCATACTTCTAACCCATGTATTCCTCTTACGATCTCTTCTTGTTATACCAAGCATACATCTTTCCATGCTTCTCTGTGTGTACTGGATCTTACGTAGCATTCTTGAATTTAGCATCCAAGTTTCACATCCATACGTCATAACTGGCAGTACGCATTGGTCGTATGCCTTCTTTTTTAAACATAGCATTATCGATACAATATTTTTTATATTGTAAAAACTGTTAATGAACGATTAAGATCTGCTAGAAAGGCGTACGTTGAATTAAATTAAAAGGCGTTTAATTAAATTGTGTATATTAATCAATATAAAAAAAAATCATTTATGTACATATATTGTATGCATAAATTGAACTTGCTTACATTTCACTTTTGATTCTAATAAACATGATTACAATCAAACACTGATTACATTAAATAATCCTTTGATGTCTAACAAATTATACGATGTATGTACCTACCTATGTAGCAGAATTTGAAAGGATTGGGTACGTTGGAATTATATAATACACAAAATAATTTAATCAATACGCATAGTCTGAAGCCGAGACAACTTTTGCATGTTATAAAAATTTAATTAACCTTTCGAATTTTAAAAATTTAATTATAAAAGTTGCGGAAAATTAATAAATACATACAGATACATATTTTATAAATGCACACGCATACAAGTGTAGAGTTAATTGATATTATGTCAAGGAAAATGTGAATTTTGACCACTCACTTCATTAAGTTGTGGTAGCAAGGCTATCGATCGATCGAACGATCGAATCTAATAACGGTCTAATTATACAAAATAATATGCAATTCGACAAAATTAAGCACACTTCAATTGCTCTCACGTCGAAGATCAAAGTATCGACCTTAAATATGGCCATTGGCAAGATCTGGATATTGCTAAATTCAGATCAGACGTCCCTGTTAGAATTTGTCAATTTATCTAACTTAGTTTTGATACGGTTCCTCAATATTGGCATCATCCAAAAAATTCCCTTACAGGTACCAAATCAGTCAGTTCCTTCTATCCCTTCTTAACCTCCAAAAGGTAATGGTTTCACCACTGGAGAGTATCTTTACCTAGTTACTTCACTATGACAGACGATCTGGATATTACTAAAGTCAGATCGGAAATCCCTGTTAGAATTTGTCAATTTATCTAACTTAGTTTTGATACGGTTCCTCAATATTGGCATCATCAAAAAAATTCCGTTCAACGTACCACATCATAGTCCGTTCCTTCTCTCCCTTCCTAACCTCTAAAAGGTAATGGTTTCAACACTGGAGAGTATATTTCCCTAGTTACTTCACTATGACAGACGATCTGGATATTACTAAATTCAGATCGGACGCCCCTGTTAGAATTTGTCAATTTATCTAACTTAGTTTTGATACGGTTCCTCAATATTGGCATCATCCAAAAAATTCCGTTCAACGTACCAAATCATAGTCAGTTCCTTCTCTCCCTTCCTAACCTACACAAGGTAATGGTTTCACCACTGGAGAGTATCTTTCCCTAGTAACTTCACTATGACAGATGATCTGGATATTACTAAATTCAGATCGGACGCCCCTGTTAGAATTTGTCAATTTATCTAACTTAGTTTTGATACGATTCCTCAATATTGGCCTCATCCAAAATATTACTTTACACGTACCAAATCATAGTCCGTTCCTTCTCTCCCTTCCTAACCTCCACAAGATAATGGTTTCACCACTGGAGAGTATCTTTCCCTAGTTACATCACTGTAACAGACGATCTGGATATTACTAAAATCAGATCGGACGTCCCTGTAGAATTAGATTTTGAATTTACCAATTTAACTAACTTATTTGTATGACGGTTCCACAAAATTTCCTTTCTGCCTACCAGATCGTTTCCTATTCCTTCTCTCCCTTCCTCCCCTCTAGAAGGTGAATGGTTTCACTACTAGAGAGTATCGTTCCCTAGTCACTTCACTATGACAGACGTTAAAATGTTTGACACCTTAGAATCCTTAGATAGTTGACATCGTAAAAACATACTTTGTTACGAGTTTTTTTCCGAACAATGTAGAAATGAATTAGCGAAACTATGAAAAGGTTTGAGAATCGTTCGTATCGAAACACCAGTAGTGAGAAACGTTTGATTGAACGTTAATAAAACTCCTACACACTCGTGATGTATAAAATTTAAATGTACCCACTATAATATTACAGGTATCATACGGTGCTAAAAATACCATTAAGCGTACGTACGTACGTACGTATGGCAATTTAAGTATTTAAAAATACTTTCACACATATATTTGAATAAAAAGCGCATTATTAGACACAACGTGTACTTTTGTGCGACCGCTTTATTCATGAGTAAATAAAACCATTAATCCGCGGGGTAAATATTGCATTTGCCTAAGCGGGTCATTGGAATATCATGCGTCGAATTAAATCAGCGTAAAAGTGATGATTATTTCGAGTAAGCGTGAAACGTTGCTCGGCGACAAAAGTTGTGACGCATTTTCGGATTTGAATTTGTGTGAATTTTTAGCCACTTTCAATGTCATTTCAATTCAAAAACGGTACCAAATTGTAGATGAGTGTTTCGTCTATGCGTGTATAAAATTTTAGATTTGATGACAATATGTATGTATATTAAAAATAATTTAATCGAAACATAGGGATAATTAATTGTATGTAAAGAATGCGTCAATAGTTCATTTTTGTCGCTGAAATTTATTTTACAAGTGCATGCGTACATACATACATATATTTGTTTATACGCTACCTGATGAAAGTTTTTTTATTCAGGTTAGCACTATCCATCGAAAGTACATACATACATATATAAATTAAAAGTAAAAAAATGCGCACTGTGTCCTTTGTACGGTGTGGTCGATATGTTAATTCGAATGTTTGGTTTTTTATCATTTGTTCGCGCGCATTCATTCGGGTTGTACGTATGTATGTATGTATACATTAATTTTGCAATAAAAAAAGTTTAGAAGATATGCAAATTGAGTATCTTTTTGCTTGTGCATACCTACGGGATGTCGCACGGTCCTTTTCTGACAAACGATTTTTAAACAGGGAAGAGAGTGAAAATCTTTCAATTCAAAAACAAGACATTGAATAAACATCGACCATTCAAAGTATGACAAATGATAAACCCTGAAAAACTTTGAATTGTATCCAAAAATCTTATCCCAACTGTCAGTTGTCGTACTTTCAATTACTTTATTTTTCAATTTTAATAACAAAATGTGACGTAAAACTCCAGATGAGTGTTTTCCTTATATGTTTACCACATTTTAGAATCGATAATATTAGAACTATCTCCACAATATTATTATCTACAGATTGTTGATAGTTATTAATATTTAGGACAATTGGTGAATATGATCGGATGTAAAGAAGAAGAAATAAAACTAGGATGGAGTGGTTTTTGGAAGAATGAACGTTATTTTTAAATCCAACATTCCGCTATGCTTAAAAAAGAAGGCATACGACCAATGCGTACAGCCATGTAAAACTTGGACGCTAAATTCAAGAATACTACGTAAGATCTAGTGCACACAGAAGCATGGAAAGATGTATGCTTGGTATAACAAGAAGAGATCGTAAGAGGAATACATGGGTAAGAAGTATGACCAAAGTTGAAGTAGACACATCTTAATCGTTCATTAACAGTTTTTATAATATAAAAAAAATATTGTATCGGTAGTACTATGTTTAAAAAAGAAGGCATACGACCAATGCGTACTGCCAGTTATGACGTATGGATGTGAAACTTGGACGCTAAATTCAAGAATGCTACGTAAGATCCAGTGCACACAGAGAAGGAATGCATGGGTAAGAAGTATGACCAAAGTTGAAGTAGACACATAGTCAGAAGAATGAATGGCAGATGGACGCGTGAAATACCGGAATGGTATCCGAGAGGATGTGAAAGAAAGCAAAGTAGACCGAGTGGACGATGGGCTGACGAATTGAGAAGAATCGAGTGGATGCAGACTGCTCAAGACAGACAGGAACGGAAGAGGATTGTAGAGGCTTTCATCCAGCAGTGGATAATGATGATGACGTAGTATGATAATAAGACAACACGATGCCTCACTTTTGGTTATTATTGGCCACAACTTAAAAATAAAACGTCAATGCTGAACTTTAGCGTATAAAAACAATACTCAATCCAATTCACAATATTTCATACGTTATCTTAACGGTAACGGTTGTGCTGGAAAACATGTATAAAATAGATAAAGGACGCTTTGAGTGTAGTATGTTTGTCTATTCGAAAGTAAACACAAATAAAATTAACCGTATTTCACTATGCAAATTGCACAACAAATAATATTATCTATATAATAAAAACACAATTGCAACATTTGCATAGTGTCGTTCCCATGATCTGTTTCCGCATACGAAAACCGCGGTTAAATCAATACGAAAAACTGTACACTATAGCTAATCGACCATTAAATAATATTCGACACTCTTTTTTTTTATTATTAAAGCTTATTACATTGCATTGCGCATTATCACGACCACTACCGGTTATTCGCTAACGATGCATCTAAACAGTGTGACGAAACAAAATAAATGAATGCACTTTTTTTTTTTGCATCAATCATTCGCACCGCGTAGTTATTTACGATGCGAAAAAAAAATATTCCCAGACCCCACACACTTTTTATATGGAGATGCGCTAACGGGTTCACCCCAAAGAAAAAAACCCGATTTAAAATAAAATAAATACGCTGTCCTAATTTGCATGCGTAACGTCGCGTCGCTTAAGGGTTAAGAGATGTCTCCTTTGGTGCAACACTAAATTGCCTAATAAGTTACGAGAACGGGCAGGTGCACATTAAATAAAACGTTTGTCCCGTGTTTGCGTTATTGTTTGACAATGAACAATGGCGATATTATTTTTTATTCGCTAATGAAGGGTCACACTGCAAAATAAACACAGAGATTGTGCAATAATTGTATTGTACGCAACGTATGTATTTGTTCATATTAAATGTAATGTGTCGTTGTTTTTGTTTGTTGAAAGTGAGTACCTACAGTTAATTTAGAATGTTTGAGTCAAAATATAATTATTTATACATTAAAATGATTACAAATAGACATTTATAGTGAAAGCTTTAATTTACATATGTTATGTAAGCTCTAATTATTATTTATCAACAAAAAACAAATAGTATTCGTAAACAAGTCAAACGCAATACTTAAGTTTCAAGCATTAAAACAATCATTTTTTTTATTTATAAAAGTGTTTAGTTAATTTATTAAGACATTGATATGAAATCGGTGATACTAAATCTTTAGTAAATGAGTGTTATTCATTTGTATATATTATTAAACGTGTCTTTAAGAATATTAGTATCCAGTTGTTGTCAAAAGTTTATAAATCCTTTCATCATTTTCAACCGTTGACAATCTGCTGCTGGATTAAGGCCTCTCCAATCCTCTCCCATTCCTGTATGTCTTGAGAAATTTGCATCCACTCCTGCATACCTGCATCTGTCGGATACCAATCAAGTATTATTCCACTTCAACTTTTTCACACGTTCCGCTTTATCTGCCACTTTGGTCATACTTCTCACCCATGTATTCCTCTTACGATCTCTTCTTGTTATACCAAGCATACATCTTTCCATGCTGCTCTGTGTGCACTTGATCTTACGTAGCATTCTTTAATTTAGCATCCACGTCATAACTGGCAGTGCGCATTGGTCGTATGCCTTATTTTTTAAGCATAGCGGAATGTTAGATTTAAAAACAATGTTAATTCTTCCAAAAGCACTCCATCCTAGTTTCATTTCTTCTTCTTTACATCCGGTCATATTCACCAATTGTCCTATCAACTATTTCTACAATATGATTATCTACTGAGACTACGATAAATCCTTTACATATTAGACTTAAATTAGAATTTGATGTAAATGTTTGGTATCATAACTTAAAAAAAGACATTGTATATTTTATAAAGGGTTCAAAGAAGGATTACAAAAATGCCATCTGAACTTCGATCACTATAACGATATAACGGTATAACGATAACACTAACCTATAACGAAAGGTTAAAGAAAATGAGTTTCAACTCTTTGGAGATGAAAAGATTGAGATGCCATCTAATAGAAGTGTATAAAATAATAAATATAAATGTCCAATAAAAAACCTCCTCACGTTCAATAGAAACGCTCATCTTTGAGACTCCTAAAAGACATATCAAACAAAATTGTCAGAGACTCATTATTTTCAAATTTGAAGTTTGAAGTTTGGTTGGAAGTTTGGTTGAAGTTTGGAACCGCCTCCCAAATCAATTAGTAATTTAATTTAAAAAGAAAATATAAACCTCTTTAAAAATTATCTCGACAAGTTTTTGAATATAAATGGATTTTTGTAATCCTTCAAATATAAATAGCTAAATAAACAAAATTTATATGTACAAATTGCAATTGCAGACTCCTGAACTCCATAGGCTATGTCGTCTACCCATGTATTTTAAATAAAGTATCTAAGGTCAATTTAGGTGATTTTTAATATTGTGTATATGTAGGATTGTATGAGTTTGTGTGTAAAGATAATTCAAATATTAAAATAAATTTTATTATAAAAGACATTGCCAATTTCACCCAGTAGACGCTGATTAAGTACGGTAGTAGTTTTGAATAATAAAATTGCGTAACATTTTAATAACGTTTGCGATCTAAAAATAAAACAAACTAAACCGTCAGACACGAAAGCTTCATCAAGCGTTACCAAATTGCGTCACAAGTTGTCGTGTCGTGTGTTTCGATTTTTTTTTCTAGCAATTTCTCCAGGTCAAAAGGTGGACAATTTAAGGCACCGTAACACTGAAAATAAACTATGTAGAAACAACAATGAAGAACAGAAGACACAATTAATTACATCAGTGTCTTCTTTTCCTTGATGACTCGTAATCCAGCGAAAGATTCTGCCAAAAAGACCCATATACTGAATACTCGTATGTGCCGAATTCGTAATGGGGCGTAAAATGTTCTCTCGCTAATGCTATGGATTATGGTTTTTATCGTCTCGTCACGACTTGGTAATACTGCTTAATAGAAGTGCATCTTCCTCATTTTACAACGGTAAAGCCAAATATATTCAACCGGACTTAGTCAAATACGTGTTTAATTATTTATTGGCTCGCGGTTCAAAGGTGTGACGGATTTTGATGAAAATTTTCATTTGAATTTTTAATCTGGGTATAGCGCACGTCAATCATAAAGGTTCGACTGGTATTTAGTGGATGAAATGTCGTCACGATCAGTATCGTGTTTGGCTATTATAGATAAAAATAAAATCAAATGTCGTGACAATTGAAACTTTAAAGCTTAAAGCTCTTATTAACCGTAAAAAATCAATAGATTCATAAATAGTTACTGCAATACATGGATTTGAGTTTCATTTACGATTGACGGATACCATTAGTTTATCTACGATACAGGAAATGTGTATATTTGGTTAATGTGAGTGAAAGATTGATGAGCTTTAGGTAAACTTATATAAATTTTCAGCAATTCTTACTATTTTGAAAGAATGAACGTTGTTTTTAAATCCAACATTCCGCTATGCTTAAAAAAGAATGCCAATGACGTACGACCAATGCGTACTGCTAGTTATGACGTATGGATGTGAAACGTGGATGCTAAATTCAAGAACGCTACGTAAGATCCAGTGCACACAGAGAAGCATGGAAATATGTGGAACAAGAAGAGATCGTAAGAGGAAAACACGAGAAATACTGGAATGGTATCCAAGATGATGTGACAGAAAGCTAGGTTGATCGAGTGGCAGATGGGCTGATGAATTGAGAAGAATGTGTGCAGTCAAGTGGATGCAGATTGCTCAAGACAGACAGTAATGGAAGATGATTGAAGAGGCCTTCATCCTAGCAGTGGATGGTGAACGGCTGAAAATGATTATGATGATGATATTTATTATATTAGGAATGTGTATATTTGATGAATGTGAGTGCTTAGACCCTAGACTTATAAGCTTTAGGTAAACTTTAGGCAACTCTTTAGGCAAATACGAATGAGGTTTTGATTGTTCTAAAATTATATAAATTCTGTATAGAAATTGACAAAAAATTTGTTTATGATTTTATGTACAGTGAATATACAATATAACGAAATTGTACTGAATTCATTTGTTATACTAAAAATATACATTGTAAATAATTTCCTGAAAATTTTCTGTACTATAAAACTCTACATGTACCCACATTCACCAAATGGCGTACAATATATAAATGACGTATTCGCAGTATCGCACTTTAAGCTTTGAAAGTGTCGCACAATCTGAGTTGGCATACAAAAATTTTTCTCACAAAATTGCACTATAGAAATCGCGCGCCATAAAAAGGATTAAGTGCACTCGAAAGTGCATAGCAAAGGAGGGCCCGGACCCGCACAATGTCCTTAAACCATTAATGTTCGGTTTCTCGAAAAATATATACCCATTACTATGCGCATTATATTAATATAATATAATCGGGATATATATATATTTACATATGTTTGGCTCGCCGATCACAATGGGGTGCGCGCGCACGCCCTTACAATACTAATCGATTCTCGGGGTCCGATTCGACCCCAATTTCGACCGATGTAGGGTTAAGGATTATTTATCGATCCTATGCGAACGGGTGGCGAAAGGGTTCAATTCGATCCTTTTGTGTTTTTGGACGCACGCGCATTTTTTTTTCAATACTTTGTATCGTAAAGAAACGAGACCGAATTGTAACAATGCATCATAGGAGGATAAGTTTATAAAAAAAAACCCATACAATCGTATTGAAAATATACTGCGAAATTGAAAGTTAACTTAAATCATCTGGTTTGGTACTAAAAGTGCCAATTTCATAATATCTAGTTTGGTGATTAAAATATGGCACTTGTGTCATCAACGTTTTAACTGATTTTTACATCACTGCTGGTTGAAGCAATCTGCATCCACTTGACTCCACACATTCTTCTCAATTCATCAGTCTACCGTGCTTTCTTTCACATCCTCTCGGATACCATTCTAGTATTTCTCGCGTCCATCTGCCATCCATTCTTCTCGCTATGTGTCCACTTCAACTTTTTCACACGTTCCGCTATATCTGCCACCTTGGTCATGCTTCTTACCCATGTATTTCTCTTACGATCTCTTCTTGTCATACCAAACATACATGCTTATCTGTGTGCACTGGATCTTATGTAGCATTCGTGAATTTAGCATCCACGTTTCACATCCATTTTTTTTAAGTATAGCGAAATGTTGGATTTAAAAACAATGTTCATTATTTCAAAAGCACACATACATACTTTCATTTTTCGTTTTATTTCTTCTTCTTTACAACCAGTCTTTTTAACAAATTTTCCTAGGTATAAATAACTATCAACTATCTCTAAAATATGATTATCTACAGTAAAACATAATTTTAGTTTGATTTTTACATATATTTTCAGATATCTGAAATCTCAGTTGTAACTGTGAAAATTAATGTTGACTGTGATCTTTTCAGGACAAGACATTTTGATCAAAAGTGACGGCAAATAGCTTAAATTCGCAATGATCCTTTTGATGTGGCTAAAAATGTTCGATATACTATATAATGCATTAAAATTGAATACAATGATTGTTCTAAATTAAATAGCCCCGTTTTTTAATAGTAAATTCTGATGTCTGAATCGAATTCGAAACTTCTACCGAACATATCGCTTAACTAAGCGCTCAATTTGACTAATAAAAATACACACCAATAAAAAAAGCAAACAAGTACCTACTCTCACTACCGTACAAAAAGTAGTATTTGTAGAAGTGGATCGATTCGTTTCCGACTTGAATCTTTCATCACAATAGACACTATCTGTCGATATCTTCTTTAGCGTTCGTTCTATTTGTATTCATTTTATATACAGAACGGGGGAAAACAACACATAAAAGTAAATTATGCTCAATTAATGTGTCCTGAGAGCGATGGTGCGTGAATGACACGTCAATCGAATCGAAGTGATTACTTTCTAGTACAAAATACACCATTAAATCGACAAAAATATACCAAAATTAAAATTTGCACCAACAGATAAGCTTATCCGTACGGGGTAGGTATCCTAATTATGTGTTCTATAAATATACGGTTCGATTTCTGATGATAAAGGGTGAATGAGGGTTGTTCGTCTTGTCTGAAAGACGCCATTGTGCTTTCGTTCATTGATGAAATATAATACCGTGACAAAAAATAAATATCAAGAATATCGAAAAATATATAAATAAATACATAGTATGTCGCGAGACTTTGTAGTAATACAAATTATATTCTAAATTTATGAATGTGTGTGTGTGTGCAATCATCACCATATAAACATACAAAAACATTCTCATCATCATTTGAAAATTGATCATCATAGCTTGAGTTGCATCACTCGTACACTTGCTGAGAGATGTGGGAGCGTTTACACGGGCTAGTTGAGGCGACTTGTTTACTATCGCGCTGAGGAGCGTTTACACATTTTTATTTTTTGAATATGAAGCTTTACATGCTTGTAGGTTTTGTGAATACGGATGTGAAATCCTGTAAAAAAAAACTTTGATATATTCAATGTGTATCTTTATAGCTTCTGCATCCACTCGACACCACACTTTCTTATTAATTCGTTAGACCTTGATCTTTCTTGCTTTCTTTTACATCCTCTCGGATATCATTCAAGTATTTCACGCTGCCATCTGCCATCCATTATTTTTGTTATATTCGTACCGCTATACGCATGTATTAATTCCTCTTTTGATATTTTCCCTGATGCCTCTCTGTGTGTACCGGATCTTGCGTAGCATTCTTGAATTCAACATCCACATTTCACATCCATACGTCATAATTGGTAGTACGCGTTGGTTGTAAGCCTTTTTCCTTAAGTATAGCGGGATTTGGATTTAAAAACTATGTTCATTCTTCCAAAAACGCTGCATCCTAGTTTCATTCTTCGTCTTATTTCTTAAAGATTATAAAATCTTATATATATGTACATATAAATAGTTACGAAGTCTAATCATTTCTTTAATACCTTTGATAAAATCCAATTTCAAATGTCAAAGCATCAAACTTTGATGAAATTTATCAAAATTGTTAAATACGTAAGCTCAAAATTACTTGTAAATATTGAATGGGAAATATAATGCATGCGAAAATTATGAATGCACTCATATTTACCATAAAGCAACACAAATAAAATTCTATATTTATAAATTTAAAGATATTTTATTAAAATTGATATTAATGTTGAATATTTATAGTAAAATTGTATAGAAATGTAGACACAACAGTAGGTATAGCTTGTTTTTTTTTATAAAAACAATTTCATTGAAAGGAATCACACAATACTCACGGCACATATGTATGTACATATATTTAGATTTATGTAAATACACTATACGTAAATATATAGATGATAACCACTCGATGACACTGTTAATGGGCTGTGACTAGTTAATATATAGTGATGAATAAAAATAGCCAACTGAAATTTCAATATTAGAATAACTCGAAATCAACTTTTACTAGCATAAAGTGCACTAGCAAGCGTCCGTTCGCCAGATGCTAGTGACTGGTCGAGTCAGCTCAACCGTCAAAAGAGGCCTTCGATCACGGATGTAACAATATTTTTGACTAAGTTTTTTTTCTCTATCTTATTTTGTTCGTTCGTTGATGGATTACCGCGTCGGCTCAGCCGCAGAACGTCGCAAGTCTTCCGGCCTCACGCAGACGATAGCGAGCCTTAAATCGAAAGGTCATTAGACTTGGAATTGTGCAAATTGATCAATTGAATCTCGTAGGCTCGACGGAGACAAGAGAGCATATAATTTGTGATTTCATTATGAATTTGGCCCGCGGCTGATGACTATTTTTTTTTTTTTTTCATTTTACATAACAACAACAACAGTAGCCGCCGTGTGAGGATATGTGTACCTTTTTGGAAAATTTGAATTTCACGCGTACTGTCAAAAAATACCGAGAGTGATTTTTTCCGCTCGAATCTTTTTTTCGTTTAACGTTTTTTTGTGAATTGAAATGTGATGAGTCAATTATGCCGTTCGACCAGTAAAAGGCAATTTTATCGTCATTATAAGACCGATTTTGTCATCAGGCGTTACGGTAGCTAATGGGTTAATACAGTATACGCGTGAAATTTAAACTGTTTTCACACGGGTGATGTAATACAATACGATGCGACCTTTTCAGCATTGAGATATCAATTGATTTTCATTCAAATTAAAACAAACGGCATATATGTATGTACATAGAACTATGTATGTAGTAGCTTAGTGAAAATTTTGTGAAACATTCTACTCCAAAATTTTCTTTCAATATCAATATATACACTCTCCTTTCATTATTAACAGACATATTACACTTATACTATATTTTTATCCAACTAAAGAAGACTACCTATTTAAAGTACGAGCATATTTATTTTATAATCTATATGAGTGAGATTTATCTGCGTACATTACATGTCGTTGTAAATGATACTTTAGCGATTGTATAGCCGTTGAAGTGAAGGAATAGAGGGAAATAGACGAATAAAAGAACCACTCATAGAATTTATGCATATTGTTATAATCAATTGGATCAAAAAAATACACAATGTCTTACTTTTGTACAGAGTATACCACCAGCAGCATAATGCTGCGTACACACCGACGAACCGAACAGCGAACTATCGCTAAAGTATCAGTGTAGTTAGTGTTTACGCCCTCTGCACTTTTCTTCTATTGATAATTTTTAATTTGCTTTAACGGAAAAGTAAATATGTAGCTCTACCCCTTTTTACCGTTCTAGGAAATCCCGCTTTCAGTAATTTTATGACTGCAGTGCAATTGGATCGTGTACAAGTTGAAGTGAGCCTCAACGTACTTGTAAGCGTGTGATCTTTTTATTTATTTTATATAATATTAGCTAATAAGCTCAAAACGTAGTCACAGTAGATGTAATGAAGAAGAATGATATTAGGGTGGAGTGCTTTTGGAAGAATGAACATAGTTTTTAAATCTAACATTCCGCTATGCTTAAAAAAGAAGGCGTACGACCGATGCGTACTGCCAGTTATGACGTATGGATGTGAAACTTGGACGCTAAATTCAAGAATGCTACGAAAGATCCAGTGCACACAGAGAAGCATGGAACGATGTATGCTTGGTATAACAAGAAGAGATCGCAAAAGAAATACATGGGTGAGAAGTATGACCAAAGTGACAGATAAAGCGGAACGTGTGAAAAAGTTGTGGAATAATACTCGATTGGTATCCGACAGGATGTGAAAGAAAGCACGGTAGACTGATGAATTGAGAAGAATGTGTGGTGTCAAGTGGATGCAGATTGCTCAAGACAGACAGGAATGGAAGAGGATTGGAGAGGCCTTCATCCAGCAGTGGATGGTGAACGGCTGAAAATTATGACGATCTAAATGAAGCTAATTTAACTTACATCTATTACATATGTATAACAACTACATAAATCAATGTAGTAGTACACTATACTTATACATATCTACTATCCCTCATTCTTATTTCTACATAGTACAATAATTGTGGATATCGCTATTTCTAATGATATAATTTGGCAATAATTTATGATCTAACTTATAAACAAAAGACAATGTGCTTAACTTTAAACAATTTCTAATACTCACCCATCCCAATGCATCTAACATACTTTTAATACTTTTTAGCCTACCAACATTTAAAATACCTCTCATAGCTCTATTTTGTAACCTTTGCATTTTACCTTATTAAGTACAGTGGCACAACAAACCACGTGTGGCAAGACAATATTGTATTACAGACTAAAACCTTACTTTTACTACTTAAAATATTTCTTAACCTACATAAAACACCAACTTTTCTAGTCATTTTTTTAAATTATATATTCAGCATGTACCTTAAAGTTTTGATTTAACCCGATGCGATAGGTGGAAAGTGGGGTCGTCTAGAGACGGGCAATAAAGTACAGTAGGCGGACAGTAATGGAAGTGATAATTAACCGTCGGCC
The DNA here is from genome assembly GCA_022651745.1 of Parapsyche elsis. NCBI lineage: Eukaryota > Metazoa > Arthropoda > Insecta > Trichoptera > Hydropsychidae > Parapsyche > Parapsyche elsis. Next base: position 1,396,417 of record JAGVSN010000017.1, read on the forward strand.
CGCGGACTTTTCGCGGTGCCCTTTGGCATTCTGCGGAATTCAATCATTCCGCAGAATTCGCGGTGCCAAAATCGGACGGAGGAATGTCTTTTTTTGGCCAGCGCCGGCGGGCCCGCGCATCGAAAAACAAACAAACAAACAGACTGAAAGTAGGAGACCGCGGACGGACGGACGGACGGACGGACAGACGTGAGGGGAGAAAAGGAGAGCCGATGTGGACGGGACGAATAAAAAGGAGAGATGGTCCTAATGCGAGTGTTGTGGCGGCGCTTGTGATGTCTGAGCTGGCGGCCGGTACTTAGCGCTGAAAAAAGACAAAACCGCTACTGGAATTGACGACATGTTTTTGTTATGAGATGGCGGTTATAAGGCCAGAGACTGTGCGCGTGCGCAAAGCTAATTGAAAAAAATTGAAAAAAAAAAATGGTATTATTTTATGCACCACTTTGTTCAAACAAGAGCGTGGTATGTACAAGTGGGTACAAGTCAAGGCGGTGTAATGTAATGCTAGGATTGAATGGCGGATTTACCGAAGAATTAGTGTGTCTATCAAATTGATTAGGACACTATCTTTCCTATTAATTTTATTTCCGACGACAAGGAAGATAGTGATATTCTGGCAATTCTTGCCGTTCACAGAAATTTTGTTGAATTAGGTACGTAGTAAATAAAATGAGATAGATATACATACCTAAATTGTAATAATTTTTATTCCAGACAGCAAGGAGGATAGTGCAATCTTTACCGTAAGTATTATAAATAATAATAATAATAATAGATAATAATAGTAATAACAATAATAAGAATAATAAATAATAAATAATAATAATAATAGGTAAGAATAATAATAATAATAGTTAAGAATAATAATAATAAAGGTAACATACATATGTAAATAAGTATATAAAATAATAAATAAATTATTAGATACGTATTGAAGGAACTTATGTCACATCGACTCTTTTTCGGTTTGATAGTGTACGATATTAATCTATTTTCCGCTTATCTCATTAACTATTTAGACTTGTAAATAGAATAAGTTTCTATCGAATTATGAAATGTGAAATCCATTCCAAAATTCCAATGTCTATTTGAGTCGCCTAGTTCCAAATCCCGATAAGTCCATAAAACTCGCTTGTTCGCAAACGCGGTTTTTCTGCTACAGACTTATTTGTTTGATGGCGTTTAAACTCATTTAAACGTAATTTTGTCGATATTAAACAAAATATTGAGATTAGAAACGTGGACCTCTCGTTGTTTGTTTCTAAATATGGCTTTTATCAGCTTTTATCGCAGTGCAATTGTCAGTTTTTGGAACTAACACTGATTTTCAATATTTTTTTACGGCGCACTTGGCGGTATTTGGAATAATTCAAGTATAAGGCGTCGTTTGAAAACATTCTTAGAACCAGAAAATATTTTATCCTCGTTTTTTTTTTATATGTTGTGGACTCATTTCTTCCTTGCTGCTTATTTCGTGACATTTTTTTTTCACTATTTAGTTTCTATTAAAATTCATTATCTCTCTCTCTCTTTCTCGAACTAAAGAGCATTAAAGCATGCATGTTAATTATTATAGTATTGTATTGTTGAATCTAATTAAGTAGAATTTAAAGATATTATTGTGAAAAAATAGCATCCATTTCTACTTCTGATTGTAGAGAAACTATCAAAAGTGCGTAGGTACATACATACGTATATATATATATATATGGGAAAAATGTTTAATTACAAATGAAAATATCAATGTTTCATCGAACTTAATTGCATTTGTAAAAGTCAAACATTCAAATACATCATTTAAAACTACACACGTCTTTATGTACTACGGTCGAAATTATACTAATCATCATCAGTCGGAATTAATAACATTCACATCGAGATATACACATGTGAATAGGACGCTTTTCCGACGAACGTTAAACTGCAGCGCGCGCACACTTCCGGTCATCTTCATCTTTCCTCTCATTCTTCCCCTCTGCGGTCTCGATTTTAATTATTTCCACGGCAGCATCATCCATAGTCGGTTTGTTTTTTAATCGATTCGTTTTCGTAGCGAGCGGCCGCCGATAATAAGCCCATTCGTCATGTCTGATTAGTTTTGGCCGCCGGGACTCATTACAAGAAACAACGCTTTGCTATTTATTTCACGTGCTCGTAAACATTTTCCAATTTCGATTTTGTTTTATAATTTTAACACTTTTTTATCGCAACGGTCAAGTTCGTGTACGATTCGATAGGAAATCGACGCCAAAAAAATAAAAAATAAAACGGTCTGTGAGAACTCGAACTCGACACGTACATACTACGTAGAGGTAGAGTAGAGAAATCGATTAATGTCTGAACGCTTCGTATCCGAATTAAATTCACTGGTGAGTTTCGGTCTTTTTACGTTTTTGCGCGCAATGCAGTTTTAATGACGTTGCAATTTATTAGTTGTTTGGTTGTGGTGCAGCAGTGGGCGGGGCTTGCACCGCCACTGGACAAAACCCTGCACCTGCGTGGGCGCATAAACACGCCGATTGTCAAACTGTGTTGCGCGTGATCTATTGAAATGGCGAAAAATCGAACAAGGAACACTTCGTATATCGATTTGTTCCGATGATTCACTTTCAACTGTCGGAAAATCGCAGTTGAATTTTAAATTGATCAAAAAAAGTGTAAGAGCATTTTTTCATTATTGTATACATACATACATATGAGTCGCCTAGTTCCAAATCCCGATAAGTTTCTAAGAATGTTTTCAAACGATGCCTTATACTTGAATTATTCAAAATACCGCCAAGTGCGGCGTAAAAAAATATTGAAAATCAGTGTTAGTTTCAAAAACTGACACTATGATAAAAGCTGATAAAAGCCATATTTAGAAACAAACAACGATAAGTCCACGTTTCTAATCTCAATATTTTGTTTAATATCAACAAAATTAAGTTTAAACGAGTTTAAACGCCATCAAGCAAATAAGTCTGTAGCAGAAAAACCGCGTTTGCGAACAAGTGAGTTCTATGGACTTATCGGGATTTGGAACTAGGCGGCTCATATGTACAATATTATAAAGAATGAAACTAGGATGGAGCGCTTTTGGAAGATACATAGCTCATGAACACAGTTTTTAAATCCAACATCCCGGTATGAGTAAAAAAATAAGACATACGACCAATGCGTACGGCCAGTTATGAGGTAAGGATGTGAATTCAATAATGTTACACATATGTATGCTTGGTATAACAAGAATAAATTGCAAGAGGAATATATGGGGTAGGAAGCATAGCCAATGTGGCAGATATAGCGGAACGTGTGAAAAAGTTGAAGTGGACACAGCGAGAAATACTGGAATGGTATCCGAGAGGATGTGAAAGAAAGCAAGGTAGACCGAGTGGAAGGTGTGCTGATGAATTAAGAAGAATGTGTACAGTCAACTGGATGCAGTATGCATGTGAAACTTGAATGCCAAATTCAAGAATGCTACGTAAGATCCAGTACACACAGAGAAGCATGGAAAGATGTATGTATGCTTGGTATAACAATAAGAAATTGCAAGAGGAATATATGGTGTAGGAAGCATAACCAAAGTGGCAGATATAGCGGAACGTGTGAAAAAGTTCAAGTGGACACATAGCGAGAAGAATGTGCGGCAGATGGACGCGAGAAATACTGGAATGGTATCCGAGAGGATGTGAAAGAAAGCACGGTAGACCGAGTGGACGATGGGCTGATGAATTGACGAGAATGTGTGCTCAAGACAGACATGAATGGTAGAGGCCTTCATCCAGCAATGGATAGTGAAAGGCTTAAAATTATGATACAATATTGAAATTTAATAACAAAAACAAGTCCACAGTTTGCAAATAAATGTGTGTATATTGAATAAGCCGTATAACTGTATATCTACATATTTTTTGGCAATACAAATAAAGATGATTTATTTTAAACAAACCAACCTATTGTATTTAGGTATATTGGGATACATGTAAAAGAACATATTATATTAAAGAGCAAATCAATAGTGAATGTAATACCTTTTTGAATATTGTACAACTTCAGCATTTTTAAAAAAAATAAAAAAAAAGTGTGGCAACAATAAAACTTAAATATAGCAAATTTCGATATTACACAATTTGATAATTTGATACTACAATTATATCAAAAGTAGATATAGAGTACACTAAGAATTACGATTTAAATAAAAATCGCCGACTAAACAGCTAGTAGGTATTACATTGCTATATTTAGCCGTAAAAAGCCCTTTGAAGATAATTTTCCAACGTAACTGCCAAATATTGATAATAAGACAGTATTATGTAAGTCTCATTTATACACGTCTATAGGTACATATAAATATGAAGCTTTCGATAGCCGGATCAAATACGACACGAAAAACTTATTTCATTAAATAAGGTACATCAAACAGTTTGAGAAGCTTGAAATCGCATTTCGTATGCAACGGCGATCGTAGGTGGTGGAAACTCGGGCTACGAATCGCAAACTAACAATGCTTCGTCTTCGTCCACCTATCCGTGCAAACGGGCCAATATTGTCTTGGATAAAATCAATTTAGACCGACCAGCGCTTCTCAAACCCACAGTATGATTAATACATCGTATAAACATTTATATTGTTGTGCGAAAGTTATGCGGTCGCGTCATTGCGGACAAAATATCCCGCGAAATGGTATGAGGGTGTGGACTTGTATATGTGTGTGGGGTCGAATTTACCCGCACCGGGTAAACTTAGCAGTAATTAATACCATGGAATGTGTCACCACATTGTCTGGTGGATGTCAGCTACGGAAGAAGGCGGAGTGGAGAGGGGTTTGGGGGTTAGAACTTAATACACTTCTCAAGAGATGTGCAGGGGTGGGAACAAGGAGTTAAACAGAAATGCACAACTGTCGGTGTTAGGGTTAAATTTTGCACAAAAAAACAATGTGCAATACAAATTTTCAATATATTTTATATTTAATACTGATTGTATGGTTCTTTTTTTCTACTATCATAACTTTTCTTGTCTGTATTTCTATCGCTTACTTCTTTTCACCTTCCTTTTGTATCATTAAGCAATGCAACGTATACAAGTGCAAATTTGTGTATCTGTATTTAATTATATATGTATATATGTACATATGTAATAGCCGAAATCTGTCTGTCTGTCTGCTGATAACGCTCGCCGACGTAAATAATTAAAAAACCAAAACGTGGCGCGAGTGGGATTTGAACCCGGTATCACTGATTCGGTACACTGAGCGTTTACGCGGTTTAGCCACACCAGATGATAATGGGCTGGCTTCAACTTCAACTATTTATATAATAAAAAATAGGCTCGCGACTTTGCTAAATTGTTACGTTGTTGTATTATAACGCGCCATCTATGCAACAACTATTAATCTTAACTACTTAATCTTTCATTTTCGAAATCTTCTTTTGATATTTGAACATTGACTATTAAATAATGCACTGTAGATCCGCATTAAAAGTGTTACATATCATTATACATGTATATAATAATTGTCTGTCTGTCTACCGATAACGCTCGCCGAGCTAAATGATAAAAAGACACGAGCCGTCCGCGCGCGAGTGGGATTTGAACCCATGATCACCAGGTTGGAGTGAATCGTGCTAACACTATCATTCAACGGAGGCGATGACCAACCTGCTACGATTTGACAATATAATATCTCAAAAGGCTCGCGACTTTGCTAAATTGTTACGTGTTGTATTATAACGCGCCATCTATGCAACAAATATAAAAACTATTAAATATACATACATATACTTAAGCCACACAAACATTTGTTGATATTCAACGGGCTTACACTAGTATTTAAATAATTATTTATTGAATCTATGTATGTATAAGTCAAGTCTAGTCTAGAAACTACAATTTAGCATTATTTTTTCAGTATTTTAACAACAAACATTTAACAATGCACCACTTAAGAAAAGCATATTTGTGCATCTGCATTAAAAGCATATTTACTGTAATGCTAAAAGGTAAAACTATGCAATCAACTTTTAATACACTTACATACTTTGTGCGAACGGTATCTTTATAATATCATAATTAATAGGTTTATGTCTCTATATACATACATATGTATGTACACATATCAAATTTGAATTTGTCGGTGCTGTAATGAAATAAAACGCTACTGTTGACGATCGCTGAAGAGCTAAAAGGGTGGTTAACTTAAGACATCTTCAAATACCGGTCTCGGGGTATATTGTGGTAGAATTTCAACATAGTAGAGGTTACTTTAAGACCTTAAGAACTGGGTGAGTGAGGGGAGAGCGTCTCATCCCCCTGCTATCATCCCCATAATCATCCCCTTTCCGATGACAGGCCCTTATATAATATACGAGCAAATTAATTTGATGACACACAGTGATTACTACGTTAAAATAATATATAGCACACAATACGACCTTTTACAATATCGATTCAAAAATAGCAAAGTCGCCCACAGTAAAGGGTTAATTAATTTGAACCGTAAGCGTATAACGTTTCTTCATTTGAATTACATAATAAATCAAAAGACAGAGCGGGGCTTTTAAATTCGCATTAAAACAAATGCGAACGAGAACGAGTGTAAGATTTTCCGCAAAGGGGTCCAAAGACGCTTGCGGTTTTACCCGGTCTCGGAATTACAACTCTAATACCTTTGAAAGTATACATTTTCGAGAAGGTTGTTTTAATTGCGAGTATTCGAATTAATACCCGGGTGTTTTGAGATGTGGAAAATTTCACATGGAAATTATTTAGCGTGTGTGTGTGTTTATTGATATTGTGTTGTTTGTTTGCGTCGAACGTATGTAGGTATTTTTTTTATGTTTTTAAACGAAACTAGTCGATAAGTTCGAGTAAGTACGTAATTAGTCATGTCTCGATGGTGATTATTTATAGTGCGAATAATATGCAAATAAAAACACTTTCACCGATAAAAACTGGTGTTGCATACTAGACGTCTTGTACGATGATGTAATTTACAATTTTGGAAGTTCGATTTGTTAATTTAGGAATGGGAAATTAATTTATTATTAACTATAAATTTACAGTGAGTATTTAATATTGTATAAATAAAATGAATCGACGAAAATAAGACAAAAACTAAACAGGCACGATTAAAGTATTAATTCATTATTCAGATCAAATAAGTTTAATAAATCAGACTTTTTAATAGAACGTGGTTTTTTATACGTTTTCAATAAAAAAAGTTATACATAATGACCCGATTGTATATTTTTATATCAATATTAAATTGACTTTAAAAAAATGACTAAAAATAATAATTAGTACTAAAAAATTTTGAATTTTCATATCATTTCATCCAGAAAATATTGATACAATTCCAAACTGCGACCCACATTTTGATAAAACCCTGTATTAATTAACCAAGTCCTTTAAAATAAATTGAAAATTGGTACACTTATAATTTCCACACTAATTAAAAATCATAAAGAAAGAGACTTAAACGAACGGTCAAGAGCGATACAAAAATCTATGTAAATATTGATTATATTATATAATAAATTGTTATTTACATACACCTGACTATCGATTGCAATTGACACAATTATTACAGTTCAATAGAATTTTTTTCAGTTTTTACAACATCACACTTGATAATTAACGTTCTTAATTTGTGTTTTTTTCTACATACGAAAAGTAGAGAGCCGACTAATTAATTAAGCTGTCGTACGATACGACTAATTTGGAAATCCTATAACTTACTTGATACGATACTTGTGTTTACGAGACATTAACAGCGACAAACACGAACATTGAACATTCAGACTGAATACAAAAAATCTGAAAATTGTAATGGATACAAACCATACTATAATTACAATTTTGAAGTGAGACTATTTCGTGTTATACTGAGTTTTGTGTATTAACTCGCTTCCCACAACACTAAAGCTTCTCTAAGCTTTTTTAAATTTGTATATTTCAATAGCTCATAACACTTTGATTATAATATAAGAAAAAGGGATGGAAATGTATAGAGCATACATAGTCCATAGCCAAACAACGAAAATATTCGATTAAATTTTGCGACACGATTACTCGCTTTATTTGAAAGATTTTTTGGAAAATCAACTCCATTTAAAAAAAATTATTAATCAACTCCATTGAAAACAAGGAACTTTTTCGATGGTGCCAATTTCGAGGATCCGTCAATCTGGTCGATATTTCATCATCATCATTTTCAGCCGTTCACCATCCACTGCTGGACGAAGGTCTCTCCAATCCTCTTGCATTCCTGTCTGTCTTGAGCAATCTGCATCCAGTTGACTCCACACATTCTTCTCAATTCATCAGCCCATCGTCCACCACTCAGTCTACCTTGTTTTCTTTCACATCCTCTCGGATACCATTCCAGTATTTCTCGCGTCCATTTGCCATCTATTATTCTCGCTATGTGTCCACTTCAAGCTTCTTACCCACGTATTCCTCTTACGATATCTTCTCGTTATATCGAGCATACATCTTTCCATGCTTCTTTGTATGCCTTCTTTTTTAAACATAGCGGAATGTTGGATTTAAAAACAATGTTCATTCTTCCAAAAGCACACCATATTAGTTTTATTTCTTCTTTTTTACATCCGGTCATATTCACCAATTGTCCTAGGTATAAATAAATATCAACTATCTCTACAATGTATCCTCTTATGGCACTGCAATCTTTATCTGTCAATATGTCGTGATTTTTTCTTTGCGGAAATGTGGAATCGCGGAAATGTAAAACTGTATGTACTTTTGACTTATTTGACATGTAAGTTTATAGTAAATTAATCAACAGCTACATATGTATACTCGAGACATGCGCACTAGGGGATTATTTTAAAGTGAAATCCATTTCAAAATGCAAACAGTCCATTATAAAGGGCAAATAATTCATGTAAAAGTGCAAACAATTCTTCTGAAAGGGCAAATCGACTCTCAATTGTTCTACTGTTGGATTTAAAAACAATGTTCATTCTTCCAAAAGCATTCCATCCTAGTTTATGTATTTTTTCTTCTTTACAACCAGTCATATTCACCAATTGTCCTAGGTGGTCGATATATATTTAACCGTCCAGAACATCTTTCGAACCTGCGCTCAACCACTGAATTTTCATCTGGCTTATTATAATACTAGCTTTATTACCCGGCTTTGCCCGGGGTGTAATTAATATAATGTAATATAGTGTTTGTTTAGTAAATTATTTCGGGAGCCCAAAAAAGGGGCCGCCGGGGCAGGAGGGGGGTCTGAGGGGTGGTAAGGGGCCGGCATAGATTTAAGGGGGTATAGTAACGCTATAACTTTTTTTATGGACTTTTTTTGAACTTCTTTGAACGTATGAACTTTTTTTGAATTTTTTTTTTGATTTTTTCAACTTTTGACACCCCTAAAGCCATTCCGGCCCTCAAACCACCCCCCCCAGACCCCCTCAAGCCCCGGCGGTCCCTTTTATAGACTCCCTAAAAGCCATGCCAGCCCCTACCACCCCCCAGACCCCCTCAAGCCCCGACGGCCCCTTTATGGGCTCCTAAAAGCTATGCCGGCCCTTACCACCCCAAACCCCCCCCTTCTTACCCCGGCGGCCTTTTTTTTTTGGACTCCCGGAAAGCAATGTCGGCCCCTTACCACCCCACCAGACCACCCTCCTCCCCCGGCGGCGGCTTTTGGCGAAAACTATTCCGGCCCCTTACCAACCTCAAAATCCTCCTTCTTACCCCAGCGGTCCCTTTTTTGGACTCTCGAAAAGCAATGCCGGCCCCTTACCAACCCCCAAACCCTCCTTCTAACCTCGCCGGTCCTTTTTTTGGACTCCCGAAAAGCAATGCCGGCCCCTTACCACCCCCCAGACCCCCCTCCTATCCCGGCGACCCTTTTTTGGACTCCCGAAAAGCAATGCCGGCCCCTTACCAAACCCCAAACCCCCCTCCTGCCCCGGCGGCCCCTTTTTGGGCTCCCGATCTGCTTAAATCTACTTAAATCTGCCGAAAACATCTACTATCGTGTGTACTTCGTCGTTTCTATTAATCGCACCCGAGCAACGCCTGGTAATTGACGAATGACCCATACGTAGATACATACATACAAACTTAAGCGTTTTATATTATACTATGCTAAAATTTAAACGCTCGTATTTTAAAAGTGCCTCACGGAGCCGCTTCGTACCCGAACGCCTTCACACCAGGATTGATGTTTTGAAGATGGTCAGTTTTCAGTTTTTACGTTTCGATTTTCATATCGAACGATTGAATCGGTCGATTTCGCGCCAACTAGTCCAAATAATCCGTCATCTCTGTCAAACGAGCATCAGCATCGTGATCGGCGAAACGGACGGATGCCCAGCGGCCGCATCAAAAGCGGCAAACGGACACAAAGGACACACCGAAATGACAAAAAGGACGAAAAAAAAAAAAAAAACGACACGAAAACCCCCCCACTCGCCGCCAAAAAAAATATGAGGAGCAAAAGTGGAGACTCCCTGATTTAATTTCATACGAAATGCCGACGCGGCTCAGCGGGAATCGAAACTGCGGAATGCCCCGGCGACTTCTTCTCATTATTAATTTATTAGCGAAAGTCTCATCGGGGCCGCACTTTTTGCCAGCCACAGGGTTAAAAGCGACTTCAGATTAATTGTGCAAACGAAGAAAACCCCCGTGCGTATGAAAATGCTCCTGGAATACATTACTGTACGTATAGAAACTTGTTATCGTTGGCACACCTGCCTATACTTTTTTGAGGCCAGCTGTCCCCGGGGGAGTCGGTCGAATTCGTTAGTTCCTGAAGGGTACAATTCTATACGTTTTAATTGTGTTTTTTGTCGTATTTAGAACTCGTTTTCAGCAGCTTCCTAATTTACGTACGCGTTTTTGATTCCATTAAATGTGGTTTATCGCGTACGATTGCTGTTGTTGTTGTATAGAGATAAGACAGAGCGCGTATGCGGTGTTATTATTCCGGCCACCTGTCGGCATTTGGAACAGAGCAGACAGCATTCCGTCAACCGGCTACCGAAATGACGGGTGACGTCACATTCCGCAAGTGATAGTTAAACTTTTGGCACAAATGGTTGTTGCGTAATATTGTAGTGTAATGAAACGATGCTTGCATACCCTAGTGTGGTTTGGTTTGCCTTCAGAGACCGTGCTAAAATTTTGACCCCTTTTGGGTAAAATTATCTGAAGTTACACGGTCAATAATACTGTCATTACTTTGAAAGTAGTGACAGAATTATTGATCGTGTTGTTAGTAGATCAGAATTATATTTACAATTTTATTTATTTAAAATATACGGGCAGGCGGCATAGCCGATGGAGCCCAGTTATAATTTGTACATACAATTTTTAATTATTTATATTTAAAATAATATAAATAATTAATTAAAACGCTGAGTGCGTCAAGTCTTCTAAGACAATAGATGCATTCTTGAAAAGTGTGAGGAGACACCTCTGTGAGAGATAATAGTTATGTATTAGTGTATAATGTGTAATTGATTTATGTAGTTGTTATAAATATGTAATAAATGTAAGTTAAATTAGCTAATTAGCTATTATTATATAAAATAAATATGTTCAAAAACTTGTGATGATGATGATGATGATGAAAATACAAAGATGATTTTGTATTTTCAGAAGTTACTAGCTGATTTGGCAGGCGGTTCCAAACTTTGAAAAGAAAGAGTCTTTTAGTAGTTTCAGTGTATAACCTCTGAGATGTGCCTTTTTATTGAAAGTGATATGGTTATTGGGCGTTTATATTTATTATTTATTATTTTGTTCACTTCTATTAGATCGCCTCTAAATCTTCTCGTCTCCAATGATGTGAGACTCATTTTCTTCAACCTTTCATTATAGGATTAGTGATCGAAGTTCAGATGGCATTTTTGTAATCCTTCTTTGGACCCTTTCTTTCTATGTAAACATAGAATGTCTTTTTTGAAGTTAGGGTTCCAAAAATTTACAGCAAATTTGAATTTAGGTCTAATATACGATTTATAAACTTTAATGTGCGTGACATGAAATGTGTAAATTCACAATCATTTTTTTGTTAAGTATTGTATGGAGATGAGTTACCTATAAATTAAATGATTAATTATTGCAAAAACCCTCATCTTGTATTTTCTAGAAAATTTTGAAGTATCGCGTGGTTTAAAATAAGTTTTTCGCGAAGAAGGTTAAAATGGTTAGAAGTGAAGTTCAAAATTAAAAAAAAATGTTGAGAATCACTCGAAATAAAAGCAAAACGTTAAAGCGCAACTTCAAAGGTTTTTTTGAAATTTCAGCTTTTTATGTATGTATGTACATACATATGTATGTATTTTAGCTTTGATGCATTTGATCCATTCATTTGTAGAATCATACACTTTTGTACATACTACATACATACATAGATCCAATGAATTTTTGTATCAATAGTTGTCAAAAATTTGAATAATAATTGTTAATTTAAGCTCAATAAAGGATAAATTTTAAAAGTTTATTTAAATTTTTTCAATTGCTTAATATTAAAAAATGTTGAATTTATTCAAAGCTATCTAATACAACTAACCGATTGAGCTTTTCATTATAAATACAACAATAAATCTTGAATTACATACTTAAAGCAAAAAAAAAAAACTAAAATATTCCCGTTGTATTATATTATACATAATTTTTTGCAACTAATTGTGCAATAAATCAGTTACACATACATACATACAAACGTATACTATCATACATAATAAACGAAGTAACACTTACTATTTTGACTCGCATGAAATTTATGACTATATCGGATATGGATCTAAGCGCATAAATCTAGCAACATTCAATTTGAAAAATATGAGATTAAATAACTGGTTTTTTGAAAAGTATCGAACGACGCGCTAATTAATTTGCGATGTCGATACCACAGCTCCTCAAACTTTCTCAAAAAAAGAGAAAAGTCTATCTCTATGGTATCGATTCTACATTGTGTTTAAAATGTAGTCACATCGTTTTATTTTAACATGTTGACTATTTGACTGGAACTTTAATAAGGGAAAGATACTCTTCAGCCATTTTCCGTCGCCTTATAAAGGGGACAGAAACAAAAAAAATTAAAAAATAAAGAAGATTATCCAAATCCAAACCATGCCAAAAATTTCCAATTTAGGAGAACGATAGCTCAAATTCAAAGAAGAATTCGGGACTTCAATTCTGATACAGTAGAAAGATTTTCTCGTCGGCTTTTGACTGCTGCTATCATCCTTGGAAAAATTAGGATATTAGTAAATCCAAATCTTCTGTTAGAATTTGTCAATTTATCACAAAATATACGCCATTCAAAAATTTCCTCCTACCTAATAGTTCATTGTACATTTCTTCTATGTATACTTTATTTCCCCCCAAGAAGACAACGTTAAAGTATTGAAGGGTACCTAGTAGTTTTCTAAAACATCACGGTTGATAAACGGTAAAATATTGTCGAAAAGTGAAGCAGGTACCAATGAAATCAAATGCATAATAATATTCTAATAGTTAATAGTCATCATCATCATTTTCAGCCAATCCACTTTCATTCCTGTCTGTCTTGAGCAATCTGCATCCACTTGACTCCACGCATTTTTCTCAATTCACCAGCCCATCGTCCACTGGGTCTACCTTGCTTTCTTTCACATCCTCTCGGATACCATTCCAGTATTTCTCGAGTCCATCTAACATCCATTCTTGTCGCTATGTGTCCACCTCAACTTTTTCACACGTTTCTATGTACATATATCTGCCACTTTGGTCATCCTCTTACCAAACATACATGCTTACCTGTGTGCACTGGATCTTACGTAACATTCTCGAATTTAGCATCCACGTTTCACATACATACATCCATACGTCAGTAGGGCATTGGTCGTATGCCTTATTTTTTAAGCACAGCACTACCGATACAATACTTATTATATTTTATAAACTGTTAACGAACGATTAAGATCTGCTAGAAAGGCGTACGTTGAATTAAATTGTGTGTATTAATCGATATAAAAAAATTGAACTTGCTCACATTTCACTTTTTATACCAATAAACACGATTACAATCAAACACTGATTACATTAAATAATCATTTGATGTCTAACAAATTATACTGGTGTGCCTTCTTTTTTAAGCATAGTTGGATTTAAAAACTATGCTCATTCTTCCAAAAGCACACCATCCTAGTTTCATTCTTCGTGTTATTTCTTCTTCTTAACATCCGGTCATATTCACCAATTTTCCTGGGTGTCAATAATTATCGACTATCTCTACAATATGATAATCTACACACTGTGACTATACTTTTCGTGCAAAATAAGAAGTAAAAGCAAATGGAGTGATATCACTATGCACATCATTCACCCCAGTACGTCTTATATGGACTTTACGACCACTCCACACCGATTTTATCAATCGGATAGTGAGCTTTGGCCACTTTTGGCGATTTTCCATAGGTGTCAGAAGGGGGGGGGGGTTACGTTGCTTTTCAAGGGGTACGGAAAGTGTTAACGCCTAGTAACGATTAATCACAGTGTCAGAGGCACTTCGCGGCAGGGCGTTTCGGAAGTTGGCTACACGGACCCCTCCTCAAGACCTCCACACAGAGGGATAAAACTCTTTGAAATATGAACGGGAACAAGGGAAAATTATCCCAGAAGTTATATTCACAATATAACAATGCACACACACACATACCCCCAATGCCATATCGTATACACAGTGATGCGAAAATGCCATATCGTATACACAGTGATGCGAAAATAAAGTCGCACGTCCGTATCAGACGACTTGCGAAAGTTTGGTTGGTAAAATTAATCGACGAAACTTAACGTTTTTTGTGCAATATTCACAATAAGTCCTGAAAGTTTCAGATCGGTTGACTTACAAGAGACAGACAGACAGACAGAGTATTTTTATTTAGTACTAGTTGACCCGGCATGCGTTGCAATGCCCGATACCGTTCCCGTTCCCGGTCCCGATCCCGTTGCCGTTCCCGTTCCCGTTCCTAGTACGTTATCTGACGCGTGAGCGAGCCCGTTCCCGTTCCCGTTTTTTCCCGATTTTTTTTCACAGGAACCATCCCCGGCGTGATCACAATAAGTCCTGAAAGTTTCATCGCGATCGGTCGAGTGGTTTTAGAGCCTATAATAGACAAACAGACAGACACACAAACAAACAAACAGACAGACAGACATTGATTTTTATATATATGTATATATACATAGATAGGGTCATTACGTACTAAGGATGCGAAGTGTACGTTTAAACAGACATTTTTGTTTTCTTCCACTCGGTCTACCTTGCTTTCTTTCACATCCTCTCGGATACCATTCCAGTATTTCTCGCGTCCATCTGCCATCCATTCTTCTCGCTATGTGTGCACTTTAACATTATCACACGTTGCTCTATGTCTGCCACTTTGGTCATACTTCTTACCCATGTATTTCTCTTACGATCTCTTCTTGTTATACCAAGCATCTTTTCCATGTTTCTCTGGGTGTACTGGATCTTACGTAGTATTCTTGAATTTAGCGTCAAAGTTTCACATCCATACGTCATAACTGGCAGTACGAAATTGTTGTGTAATGTCACAATTTCCTTCAAATGTTCCGTTTGTTACGTGGACTTTCCTTATATGGGAATGGTCGATGTTCAGAAAGAGACGAACGGTTCCACTCAAATATTAATAGATACGCTAGATTAGCGATGGAGGCTTTTTCCAATGGACCGATTGTGATCGGGATATATGCGGCACCTCCTTCGATTAAGTCCAGAATGTTGTAAGAGATTCCACGAAACCTTTTTGATTCGCCGCCCGTTTCGACGGCGACAGTTTGAGAAGCTCTGGTACGAAATTTGAAAGGTTTTTTTTGAGTTCCAGACGCATACCGTCAATGTTGTCCACGGACACAAAACTATTATGATTGATTAAAATTCTTATGTAAAAAAATTAATTAAATAATTGATTGTGTGAAAGCTCTGTTTAATTTGCAAGCACAATCTATATTGTAAATGATTTAGTATGACTGAATCAAATTGAAAGAGTGTAAGCCTTAAATGTACATTACATTCTCATAGAATCGTAAGTTCCCAACCTCTTTTTATAAAGGCCTAGTGACCCGCGATCTCGATATATTTGAAAAAGGCAAAAAATATTATTCCAACATCAAGACACCGATTAAAAAAATTAAAATTGCATTCATCATCATTTTCAGCCGTTCACCATCCACTGCTGGATGAACGACTCTCCAATCCTCTTCCATTCTTGTCTGTCTTGAGCTATCTGCATCCACTCGAATCTACACATTCTTCTCAATTAATCAGCCCATCTTCGACTCGGTCTACCTTGCTTTCTTTCACATCCTCTCGGATACCATTCCAGTATTTCTCGCGTCTGTCTGCCACTTTGGTCATACTTCCTACCCATGTATTCCTCTTACGACCTCTTCTTGTTATAACCAAGCATACATCTTTCCATGCTTCTCTGTGTGCACTGGATCTTACGTAGCATACGTGAATTTAGCATCCACGTTTCACATCCATACGTCATAACTGACAGAAAATTGCATTATAGTCAATATATTTATTTTTAGTTCACTGTTTCAGTTGGCGACCCCATAAAAAAATCCTTCGCGACCCATTGGGGTCGCGACCCATAGATTGGGAACCCGTATAGATATTATATATCAAACTTTTGCTTATGTCCTATTTTTTTTACAGATTTATTGGCTCAAATGCGTCCAAATTAATGAGTAGAGTCAGACGAAACATACTTTTTAACTAAATAGAACTGTTTCTTTTAGAATATAAATAAAAAATGATTGAAAGTCATCAGAAAAACTTTCGTATTTTTGTTCGATTACTAATTGGCTCATATACGAAAAAAACTACCGAACAGAATCGGACGAAATACACCCAACACACTGAGAATAATTTAATACCAAATTTTTTTGTTTTGAAACTTAAAGAACGGTTTCCACACTGAGGAAAGTTAAAAAAAAGTATCCGTACAGCTTAAACGCTACTTACGATACTTAAATAGGTCGAACTTTTGCTAAAAAGTTTTATGCAAGCACCGGGCGTTACTTGGGCCCGATACAATCTAACCAATAGCAAAAAAAAACAACAAGAAAATCTGAAATATTGATAGCAATGTTCCAATTTTTGGAATTCAAAATCGTAATTCACTAACCTGAGGACACATCTTGCAATGGTACTTTCTGGAGCCGGAACCAGCTGGTCCTCCGACACCGTGTCTTGGACTACAGGGTTGCTTGGGTTGGGGTACAACCAACAGAGAGCTAGCTGGACCACCAGCTGGTGAGGAACTCGAAGAACCTAACCACCAATATTGATTTGCACAATTATCCAATTTTATTCAAATATACTGTGATGATGTCAACGACGACTTACCGGATCGACCGGTAGTTAGACCAGCTGCCCCGTACAACATCTGACTGACGGCCGATTGGTGATGATGATGATGATGATGACCACCTAGCGACAGTCTGTCACCTTCGCCGCCAGATTTCTGATGACCCATAGCACCGAGTGGATCCGAAGTGTTCATTTTCGCCTGAAAATCGAATGAGAATTTAGCCCTTGTTGGATTTTGGTCCCCAAGTGGGACTTGATCTTAATTCATATATAATGTTGGCGAGTTAAGCACGTAGTGACCGGCCACAAGACGTGTCGAGGTTCTGTTGGAACAAATAATGGTGTGGCACCATGCCGGGAAAAAAATCTTATATTATTTATGACACGACACACTAGGGGTGAGGGTGTTTGGGAGCGCGGGGACTTCAACTACGATTTTTAATACTGAATCGCGAGACAGGGGTGCTCAACTTGTGGCTAGACCTGTCAATTTTCATGGAATTGCTAGTCTACTTACTTATTTTTCTTCTAAAGGTGGTGTAATTGATAACAAGTGTTGCCTCTTTACTATTCCAAAACATTTTTTTTGTCTGTCACAGTGAAAGATACTCCCCAGTGGTGAAACCATTGCCTTATGTAGGGGATGAATGGAGAAAAGGAATGGACAATCATTTGGTAGTTAGGAAGAAATTATTATGTACGGTGCCAATTTTATGAAACAGTCTCACAACTAAGTTAAATAAGTTGGTAAATTCTAACAGGATATGGACGTTAGTAATTTCCAGATCTAACAATCGACTGGATTTTGTCTACACAAGCCTTTCGGATGCCTCAAATAAATGTATTACTCATTTCAATGTCCTTTAGTTTAAATTCTCCATAAGATCGAGTGTAAGTGACCTCGAAAGTGTGTTTTTTTTAAATTCAAATATATGTAATAAAACTAGTCAGTACAGTTATGTATGTTCACACGAGCAAAGGAACGTGACGATTTTTTGTACAAAAAATTTGCATTGAGTCTCGTATGCGATAAATCGATTGTTGTGAAACAAAAAAAAAATTGATTGATACATTACTCGAGAGTAATTATCACACGCGACCGATTGTTGCACATTATTGTTATTATTATGATATATATAAAAGCTTTCGATAGTTTTTAAATCCAACATTCCGCTATGCTAAAAAAATACCAGTTATGACGTATGGATGTGAAACTTGGATGCTGAATTCAAGAATGTTACGTAGCATCCAGTGCATACAGATAGGCATGTATGTTTGGTATAACAAGAAGAGATCGTAAGAGGAATACATGAGTGAGAAGTATGAACAAAGTGGTAGATATAGCAGTACGTGTGAAAAAGTTGAAGTGGACACATAGCGGGAAGAATGGATGGCAGATGGACGCGATAAGATCAAAGTGGAGACCGAGTGGACGATGGGTTGGTGAATTGAGAAGAATGCGTGGAGTCAAGTGGATGCAGATTGCTCAAGACAACAGGAATGGAAGAGGATTGGAGAGGCGTTCATCCAGCAGCGGATGGTGAAAGGCTGAAAATGATGATGATTATACCTTAATCTTCCATTTTCGAAATCTGAACATTGACTATTAAATAATCCACTGTAGATCCGTATTAAAATGTATCAAGCAAAGTCTAGTCTATCTACCATTATTTCTTCAGCATTTTAACTATGTATAAACATTTAACAATAAATTCTCCCGTTAATAAGGCTCTAAAACTATTTAATGCTCTGGCAACCGATAATGTGGACATTTTTTCCATTACTTATCCTCGCTTTGTGTCATATCTTAAGCTTAATTTAGCTAGGATACTGAACGGGGATGGTGATGGTATTTGATTAATATATTTTTTTTTTTGTTATCAATATGTAATATGTAATGTTTATATCATTTATATGGTATGTTTATATTATGTTTTTTTTTAATTGTAATTTTTATACATTATTTTGGGCTTTTGCCTGTTAATAAATAAATAAATAAATACACTAAAACAAGCATATTTACTGTAATGCTAAAAGGTTTGTTTATCTGTCTGGAATTTTAGATTCACTTTTTATTAATTGAAAATTTGAACTATATTTTTTTTCCTTTCATAAGTTTTGTTTCAGCAATGCAATGAGCGGAAGAAATGTCTTGTATTGTAGATAACTACATAATAGACAGAATCATAAGAAAAAGGCACAGACAGAAACTCAGGAAACATACACAAGAACCTTGATGATGATTTTTTAGACATTTTGACCATGTAAAAGCCTTACAAAATCCACAAGGTTGACAACGCCTGATTGAGTAGAACGTGGGTGTCGGACGTCAAGTTGCAGTGTCCGGCGGCGAGGCGCAAAAAAAAAAAAACGAGGGTAAAAAGTGGATATATATGAGTTGACTATGAGTTGTGGACCATATGGTGACCCTAGTCCACCACCCTACACACCCCCATGGTTGAAACAATGTTCGTACGGTTGCGAATAAATAAAATATTACGTAGCGAAAAGGGAAATCTTTCAAATATTTAAGGGTACGTGTTGAGCACCGCGAATTCATGATCCCCCCAACTGCTTGTATCGTATGATTTATTGTTTTCTTTGATTTTTTTCTGGACACTTTTCTAGTCTCCCAACTCCATATAAACCTGACCTAGCCATAAGAATAACATTGCACTACAAAAACATTGTCTTCGAAGTCTGAAAATATCATTTTTAGTCATAGATGTAGAATAACATAGATTGGCCTTAGCGCCCGAAAAATGACATACAAAAAGGGCATGCAAAAATGCATGCCTTGCATGCATTTTGCTTGACTTTTTTTTTGTGAGAATTCCCCGCACTTTAGACCCCCCGCGCCCCCCCCGTTGCTTCTGACGCTTTGTCCAGGCAAATTTGTTAGGAATGGCATATCTATGGTATTGTACATAGGTATATCTATGTTTTTAGTGTATAATTTCCAACGTTTGTTGTACATCATCTTTAGTTGAAGTGTTTGAATCTGAGCATTCCATTATCCGTTCAATTTTTTTTATCCACGTCATTCAGAGTAGATTTGAGATGACAATGATTTCTATTGTCGGTGTTAAATAGTATTTTGATTGGTTCGTCGAGTTCGAGGAGCGTTACGTTACGGTCACGTACGTACAAATAGATGACATTATGTAGTTGCTTTCGATGAGTGGACCACGTACCACAAAACGCCTCGTTTTGACTCTTTTACCACATTTTTCCACATAATGGTCAATAATGGGACGTGGAAAAAGGCGCGCTTGAGATACGTTTTGGTTTATTTTTGTAATTTTATCGCGCGTGGACAATTGAACGTTTTCTGAATGAAAACTTATTAGTGGGTTTTTAAGGATATTTAAAAAAATATATATAATTTTGATCATTAATGGTACTTAATTAGTAGCTTTGGTCGGTCAAAGTTGAATATAAGCATATCTTTAGTTTGAAAGTACTTTTTGTACATGCAATGTTTCACTTAAAGGCATGTATCACTCAAATAGAAGAAACGATTGATGGACAGTTTTAGATTAATATAGTTGATAAAAATTTAGCAAAGTCGCGAACCTATTAAGGGTTTTTATGTTCAAAATATAGGAGATCTCGCATTATTGGCGTTGAATCATAGCGTAAGCGCTCACTATTCCGAACTGGTGATCTCTGATGATCTGGTTCGTGTCTTTTAATTATTTACCTCAGTGAGCGTTATCAGCATACAGACACACAGACACACAGACAGACGGAATAGGGCTATTATATATATATATAATAATTTTTAAAGCCTAAACTTACACATCATACTTGATTCATTCACGTATATAATAGGTACATGTAAATGTTTCAAAATCATACCTATTCAAATATATGTACATACATACATATTACCTAAAGATACTAAAAAAGTAAAAAGAATATTGAAAAACATACATATACTAATGAGATATAATCATATACCTAATTATTGATTGAGAATCACTATGGAGTGTTTCGAGCGCAATTTTGAAATTCGTTTAGAGCGTTTTCTTTTAATTTTTGAAAAACTATGTGTATGTACATACATATATATACATACATATAGTGAAGTTTTCTCGTGACAATACTCCACCAGTTTTCCATTGCCTTATGAAGGAAAAGGCGGAAAAATAGTAAGAATCATATCAGATGTTGCTCATTTTAACCAATTTTCTATGCGATGCACTACTTTTAGTCAGTGTTTTTCATTAAATTAATGATAAATAACAGAATACTTCAACTTTCTCATATTTCATTGTTGATTGAAAATACACCTGTTACAAATATTACGTCAGCATTAATTAACAACTCATTGAAAACCACTTACAATGAATATAAATTTCAAATTGTTTTTGATTGCTTAACTGCAACATTTGCACAAAACCACACCCACACATACGCTCGATAATTCATTTACACACACACACACACACACATAATTGTTAACATGCGATAAATATTGTGAAACCACTGACATTTATTACGACACACCGGAAATCATCTCTAGCGGACCGCTTTTAATTCAACACCGTGAAAATGCCCCGGTAGGCCTTCTACGAAATCGCTAACTATACATAGACACCTTTTATGAAACGTCATCGTCATTGAACGTGCAGATATTCAAAATGAGGAGAGGGGTAACGTCATAAAAAGTTGAGGAAACGTCGGCGGACGTCTCAATATAATTCATTGTCGCCGCAAAACAGCTACCGTTACTCGTCCGTCGGCGATTGGTTTCATTCACCAACCACTTTACCGCAAAAAAAAGGCAAAACCACCATCGTGAATGAAATATAATGTACCTGAGAATAAAATATAACCATGTAATGATTGCGTTAATGGAGAATGTACACTTTTCGCCGGTAATAATGCACGTAATGCAACGTACGTGTGTTTTTGTCGCGATCGACAGTTTTTTTCGTATGAGCTATTTGGTACTACATACATATGTTTCATAGGGACCTTACTCATCTGTGTGAAAGGTGTATCATCTGTGTTGTGATTCTTAAAGGACCATGTATAAGAATGACCAAAGTGGCAGATATAGCAGAACGTGTGAAAAAGTTGAAAGAAATAAAACTAGGATGAAGTGCTTTTGGAAGAATGAACGTAGTTTTTAAATCCAACATTGCGCTATGCTTAAAAAAGAAGGCATACGACCAATGCGTACTGTCAGTTATGACGTATGAGTGTAAAACGTGGATGATAAATTCAATATTGTTACGCAAGATCCAGTGCACACAGAGAAGCATTGGAAAGATGTATCCTCGGTATAACGAGAAGAGATCGTAAGAGGAATACATGACCAAAGTGACAGATATAGCGGGACGTGTAAAAAAGTTGAAAAGTTGAAGAATGTGTGGAGTCCAGTGGGTGCAGATTGCTCAAGATAGACAGGAATGGAAGAGGATTGGAGAGGCCTTCATTCAGCAGTGCTGATGATTAATTTTCAAAATTTTAAGGAACACTGTTGTAAGATCCAAGACACAATCGTATCCAATCAACAATGTGCTTAAATAGTAAATGATTTGTAAATGGAAAAAGAAACTGAGCTAAAATTAATCAATCATTGTTAATTCTGGACCGCTGATTTGGCTCTTTTTTTTTATTTTATCCATATCGGATCAAGTATTTTGATCGTGCGTAAATTCGACCTCGAGATTTTGACTGAGTTGTATCAGGTATCGTCCTATGATCACATTTTTGTGATTTTTTGTGTTAGGCAGTAGTGATGCGACACCGAAACTTCCTATTTTTTTAAAGATATATGTATGTATTATACATATAAGCATGTTTTAAAATGTGCAATTTGCCCATTTTTGACATTATGCGATTTTTCTTTAAATATCTAGTTCAGTAGTTTTAAGGCATATATGTAAATACATGTTATTTTTGATTTTTCAATGTTGTTCGACCTACTTCTTATCTCAACACTTTCACTAGTATTTTATCGTCATTGAAAAGTAGTTGATCTTAAAGTCACGAGAGATCTCGGGGCAAATTAATATAATAGGTTATCCATTAACTATGTAAGTAGTCTACATACATACATAGGTGTTGATATAAAATACGCGATTATATGAACGGAATTATTACTTGACCCTTTAAACTCCTACACATGAAATGCTTCACGTCTATTCAAATTGTCCACTTCCTGGACAAAATTTTCCCCCTTTCGTCTACCGGCCAAAACCGCAAACCTCACACAACTACAAGTGTTCTATGATTTGTTACCGTGATTTGGCAAACGTCGTTTACCACCACCAACTACTACCCACCCTTCGACCATCCCCATCATCCCTAAAATCGTCCATCTTCAAACGCAACGCGAGGATGTGATTTGAACCCCAAAACTAAAAGGTCACCGTCGATAAATTACAAACCATAATCGGCGAGAGATTGCAACAATCTAATTACAATACGTACTTAGTATAGTAGTAGTACACGGCGAGCGTAAATCAACACCGTCGCAACTATAAATACTTGTTATAATATATTACAATGTTGAGATGTTGTTAATTAACAAGCGCACGCAATTCATTTTCACGTTTTCTTCTTACACGTATCGTACGTTATATTCAATTCCGATGCGATCGAGTGCGTCACGTCACGCCTTGTTTTAATCGAATGGATGCAATAATGATGATGATGATGATGATGATGATGATGATAACGAAAAGTCATCACGATAATGCATTTGCATGCGCGTCTATCGCGCTCCGATGCATTAGGAAAAATTAATTGAAAAAAATTATCGCCTCGTACGTGTTAATCTGCAGCGGTCGTTCATGTGTTAAATATTCGATGGACCGATTTAAGTTGATCGTGTACTCGTTTCGTTGCTAAGTTGGGGTCGGTTTCCAATTTTATAATTACATACATATGTATGTATGTTGAAGCTAACCTTATTGATAATGCATATTTGGTTCAAAGTGGCTCTAAAATTAATGTGGCCCAGTTCTAAAAAGATCTGTCCAATTTTGAGCAAATTGAGCTATTGAGTATCATCATCATCATTTTTGGCCGTTCACCATCCACTGCTGGATGTAGGCCTCTCCAATCCTCTTCCATTCCTGTCTGTCTCGAGCAATCTGCATCCACTTGAGTTCACACATTCGTCTTAATTCATCAGTCTACCTTGCTTTCTTTCACATCCTCTCGGATACCATTCAAGTATTTATCGCGTCCATCTGCCATTCATTCTTCTTATATTTCCCACCTGCCATTTCTCTTCTTATATTTATATATTATACTATATTCTATTAAACTTAAAATTTTAAATTCTAGTACTGTTTTTGTTAGTATTTTTATTTTTTTGATGTTCTTATTCTTTTTGTTTTTGTATGCATTTTAAATATGTAATATTCTATTTTGGGCTAAAAACCTGTGTAATAAATAAATAAATAAAAAATCTGCCACTCATGCTTCTCACCCATGTATTCCTCTTACGATCTCTTCTTGTTATACCTATACATATTTCCATGCTTCTCTATGTGCACTGAATCTTACGTAACATTCTTAAATTTAGCATCCACGATTCGCATTATAACTGGTAGTTTTATTTCTTCTTCTTTACATCCAGATCATATTCACCAATTCCAAGTCCTAGGTATAAATAACTATCAACTATCTCTACAATATGATTACTGTGACTACGCTTTGCGTGCAAAATTCATTAAACATAATTTAAATTAATTTTTAAGCCTACTTTCATACTTTCGTTGCTTAATTGTGTTTTAACATAACCCTAAAATTAAGTAGGGGCGAAACTGACTAGCTAACAGGCCAGCATATAAATCTTAATCATCAATTCGAAGCACTTTAACAAAATTGATCAGTCGCAGACTAAAACGCACACACCAAGATTAAATTGAAACTATGTACATACATATGTATGTAAATAGTCAAATATGTACATACCTAAAACGTTCAAGACTATAACTTTACATTAGCAAAAGACCACCGACCGGTTACACATTTCATACTCGCCGATACAAAGTGTCTCCACTGTCGCCGAAGGGAAAGATGAAAAAAACCTTCGTCCTGGACGAGAAAGGAGCACTGGGATTTCCAGGGGGTGGTTGGGTGGTTGGATGGTTGTAGGCTAACCGCAGATAAAGGGTCCCCTCGTATTTTAATCTACGCATTTGTTTCCTTTGTCGCCCACACCACACGGCTATTAAGTCAGCGCCCTCGGCGACATACACCAATCCAATATGCGACTAACCAGGGGAGAAAGATGAAGTTGGTGGTGGGTGGGATAGGGGGAGGAGGAGGTATGGTTGACAAAAAACTTACTCTAATGTCCGTCTGATGATTGCACAAGTGTAAGAGCGATATTACACTAGGCCACTTCACCAACAACCAGATTTTGTTTGAACCTCGACAACCAGATAGATATACAGGTTTAGATGGTACGTATTAGATTGTGCGATTCTCTGTTGCATAAAAATTTCTTGGAAGTCAATGGTTCGATGAAAAAAACCTTCACCAAAACCCTTTTCTGACCTTTTTTTGCATCGTCGTACTCAATTGTCAACGCAACGCAACGTCAACGCAATTGTTTCGAAAACAATGAAATTCAGAAATAAATATGAGAGGTTGAATTTTATATATTGTCTACGTCTACATACTACTACATAGAGTACCTAGTTTTCGTATAGCTTCCTCGACCTATTTTTTTATATGAAGATTATGAGATGAGCAGATGAAATAAAAGTGGTGCAATGTAATAAGATGCTCGCCACCGTCAAAAAAAATCTGGTTGTTGGTGAAGTGGCCAAGTGTAATATCGCTCTAACTTTCTTATGTTCCAGTTTGGCAAAACGAACGTTCAGTGTGCATACACACAATACTACGCACATTTTCCTGTTGTATGAAAAGTATCGTAGAGGTTTAATGTGCTAGAACAGGGTTTTTCAAACAATGGGTCCCAAAATAAATATGGAAAAAATCACGACACCGGATTGGTCAGTTCCTCTACCATTGTTTAACATTGTCAATGAGGACGAATGTAAACGAATTAAAACTCAAAATATTGTCACATCTAACTTCTCTGAGATCCCAAAGCTTTCTTTCTTTTATTTTAGCAGAGATGCGCGGTTGTTCCGGTCTTACTGGACAATCGTTGACAAAGGTCAACAGACTATATTAGTTGGGGGGGGGGGGGGGGGGGGTGGCCTCATGTGAGGGTCTTGGTGAGAAATGGCGTGGAGGTGTTTCTTTTCAAGGCGGCTTATATACAATTATGTATATCCAAAGCTTTGATAACTATTGTCCAGTGCAGAAATTTGAAACAGTAAAGAAAAGTCCATTTGATTTTGAAAGCCCTGAATCAATAATTGACTTAATAACTTTGATACTGAAGACGAGGCTGAATTTCTGCACCTTATTAGTTCATTTACACTGAAGAATGATTTTCAGTAATTAAATTCGTCATCATTTTGGATTAAGGTTAAAGGAGAATTTCCACTTGTATGTAAAAAAAAAAGCAATCTTTATACTATTGCCTTTTACTTCAACTTATTTGTGTGAACTAGGATTCTCCACTTTATATCTCAATTAAAAACAAAGTTTCTAATTGAAAACTAGTTTCATCCATAAATATGCATATATCATGTGTCAATAATGGACAGAGTTTGTTTGATATATCATTATATAGGAATACTGGGTCGCAATACAAAATGCAGTTCTTGCAGTGGGTCGTAGTAAAAAACTCTGGATTAAAACTTTTTGATTACTGATTTTTGATTTGGCTTGAATTTGCATCGAAACTTTGTATCAGTAACAGTACTTGGAACCAAATTTTTTTTGGATCTATTTAATTGTACTTAAGATTTTTCATTCATTTGACATACATATCTATGTACGCTGAAATTTCTGTAAAATTCTAAATTATTCCGTTTTAAAGTACCCTCAATATCGCTAACGTGGTTTTATTAACCAAAAACGAATAATTTGATTAGAATCGTGTGCCTGCCCAATTGGAGCCCAATTTATACCACGCATTTGGTTTGTTATTGTAATTTTTCAACGTATGCAATATAATAAATACTTACTTCGTATCCTTGCTTCATGGCCATGGCGTTGCGTGACCTTGGCCATCCTGAATATTCTAATCCGTCCTTGTGTTGACCGCATTGCTGAAATTAACAAAAAATATATAATTAATCACAATGATTGTACGTATGCTTTTGTATGGGAGTGTTCACACATGGCGTGTATCAATTCCACAGAATACACAGCTAGGGTCGATATCAATTCGTGTATGTAAGACACGTAATTAACCGTGTAAGGTTCACAAATATTTTATTCGATCAAACAGGAAGCCGTTTTGAATACTTACTACGCACTAACAGGTTTTGTCAATCGAAAGGTATATTTTGTTATACGCGACCGTTTTATTTGTTTATTTTTTTTTTGCGCGCTCGGGTATCATTAGACCGGCAAATGTATGCAATTATTCTTGAAAAAATCCGGACATACGGACGGTGTCTCCCCCACCCTACGGTTAAAGGTGAGGGGTCGCCAACCTTTTTTTTTCTCGCTCGCTTTGTGTATGTATGTACGTACACCTTGCACTATTTTTTTATACCACCAATTTGTGCGGTGAAAATTTTCAACCATTCACCAATATGTACTAGCGAACACAATATTAACTTTATACACTCATAAGATAAGGAACTGTTTATATTTTATACATTGGCGATGCACGCACGCGTGTACGCCGATGTAAATCGACCGTAAGCTACGAACGCTACACGGAGAGTTTAATTCGCGCGAGGCGCGATTACGTTCAGTTCAATTTTATTTACACACACTGATACGCTAAAAGTACGGATGAAAATTGGCGTGAACAACACTCGACTTTACCTTTATAATATTGTATACAAATTTAATAATTTTTTTTTGATTTAATATATAAAAAGTTGATTCAAATCGGTGACACTTTTTGTACGCGTGGTAATTTCGATTGATCAATTTTTTCATCGTGATTTAATATTGTTGTAATATTTATTATTGGTTTTTACCAATTACCAAGCGTTTCTCAGGGTTCGTATGCAAGTTTTTATTTTGGAATTGAGTGAAAGCGATCGATCACATTTGAATAAACGATTAACGCCATGTTGCATTATAAAGTGGTGGATCGGCTGTTGTATAGCGGGGACCACACATTGAGCGACACTGGTCGTCGGAACTTCCAATTTGGATTGACATGTAGGACCGCTGCTCGTTTTGGCATTAAACTGACGTTCTGCATATCGTTTCGGATGCAATTTGAATAACAGATGCGCTTTTTTGCATACGCGACTATCACGTTTTTTGTGGGAACCGAAGATACCCCCGCCGCACCGAAGAGATTCTACAATTCCACATTATACACAATACGTAAAATCGAACATAAAAAAAAAGATTACGTCTTCACGTTTTAACCCTGCGTTGACCAAATAGAGATATATCGTCGGACACAAAACATGCCTGTGACAAATAGCTCCGCGTTTCCAAATTGAGTTTAGGGACAGGACTCGAAGGGTCCTCGCAGAGTCTGTCTCCTCGAAAAAGTGAACCCTCGGAAGCTTTATAAGTGTTAATTAAACGGCTTGTTTAATTGGCTGTTAAGTGAGCGAAGCGCTGAAGGGTTTAACTAACCCGTTAAGGACGTTAACCCTCGAGCTAAAAGATTCTACGCTCTCGGACAATCGTACTAATGTTTGAATCAATTTTAATGTGCTAGTGAGAATATATGTGCATATGATCGAGTTAATGAAAAAGTTAACCTTCGTCCATTAATCATTTAAAATTTACACAAACTAAACTGATTTCATTCGAAAATGTCTTTTATTGATACAATCAAAATGTTTCGTCGGAGAAATCAACAAAATTAAGTGTCTCATAGGAATTTTATGCTGTGTAAATATTTTAGACTATAACGTAAATTTTGCGGATACAATTTTTAAATAAAGTTTCAAAGAAATTATTACAATTTCAGTTCAACTATTTAATTTTCATTTTCAGCCACTCATCATCCACTGCTGGATGAAGGCCTCTCCATTTCCGTCTGTCTTAAGCAATCTGCATCTACTTGACTCCACACATTCTTCCCAATTCATTAGCCCATCTTCCACTCGGTCTACCTTGCTTTCTTTCACATCCTCTGGGATACCATTCCAGTATTTATCGAGTCCATCTGCCATCCATTCTTGTCGCTGTGTGTCCACTTCAACTTTTTCACACGTTCCGCTTTATCTGCCACTTTGGTCAAGCTTCGTACTCATGCATTCCTCTTACGATCTCTTCTTGTTATATCAAGCATACATCTTTCCATGCTTCTCTGATTAGCATTCTTGAATTTAGTGTCAAAGTTTCACATCCATACGTCATAACTGGCAGTACGCATTGGTCGTATGCCTTCTTTAATATCTATATACATAAGTTGATAAATACATATGTATACTAGAATTTGACTTTATCTTTAGTTCTTTTAAATCCTTGAGGGATTTACGATTGATTTATTTTACAGATAGATTAGGTTGGATTAGACTTGACTAGTTTAGGTTAGGTTAGGTTATGAAAAGCTAAATAATTAAATATATGAATGCGAGACGATATGATACGAAAAATAGTTTGTACAATACTTTGGTCAAGAATTTCCGTAAGTCTGATGATTTGTATGTATAGTATGTATTATGCAAATCTGATTACTAATAATTGAATACATAATATCCAAATTATTATTATAAGTTTACTTTAGAACAATTACAATGTTCATATGACAAAATTATGAATTAATAAATAATTAGGTTCAAATTGTTTGCGAATCAAAGTTAATGCGATTACAAACAATACACTGTTTTAACACACATCGTTTCTAACAATAGACTGTACATGTGAATCGAAAAGTTAAACAGTTTATATGCAGATAGAGGGAAAAACGCATAGGGGGGGGTTTCAAAGGTGTCGCCGACTTAAGGGGTGATCGTTAAATTCAAGGGTTAAATTCCGTGAATGTGACAAGACGCACATTCAAAAGATACGCCCAATAAAGGGTTCTAGGTGTCGAAAGGAAATTATATAAAAAAAAGTAGCAGAATTTGCAACAGAAACGATTATGTCAAATTGTAGCGCTTCACGGATTTTGTACGACTGAAATTATTATAATAATATCGGTTATTATACTGCAATAAGTTCGTATGCCAAAATGTCACGGTTAAACTCTTTCTATGACGCGACTTATTTTTGGCAACGGTTCCAAACCGAGCGTGTGGGTTAAAAATTAAATTAAATCGATTCTCAAGGTTTTCGCTTAGCTGTACAGTAATAAATTGGCAGATTATGCAAAAATGCAGTTCGTAAAACGCCACTGTATTACGTGTCGCATAATTGTTTTACGTACCTACTATAACATATGAAGTATAAAATTGGAGCGAAAGGTTTTTATTAGGTATGCGTTTTTTATTGAATTTGTGTGTGTGTGTGTGGTAGTGAATTTTTCGATTTGGTGAAAATTTATATGATAATAAATTCGGTTGCAGAAACTGCCATGGCGAATGGCGCCATCTATACGAAAGGAAATTTACTATTGAATTTATTAAAAAATAAATTGAGATGAAAGCTACTCTCTCGCTTTCCGGATATTGGGAAATCGGATGTCGCATTTAATGCAAACGGGTAAATGTATGTATGTATATAAAATATTGAACGAAAGTTTTTAAATGGATAAGATTTTTATGCACTTATAATATCTACATACGTACTTTTCCTCTACTAATATAATGCACTTAAATAAATAATATAATTTAATGTCAATTCGTAGTAATGATAATTTATGATTGGAAAACGTCATTCAAAATTTTGGTATAAGATTTTGCACACTGATTCACACATTCAATACATTTTTTTTTCAATTAATAAAATATCCGACTTTTTGTACGCATATGTTATTTATATTAAATTAAATGCTTGTCGAATAGACATACATACGTCATTTTAGTTCACGTACAAAAAATTTTAATGCCTAGACACATGCAAAGAATGCATTAACCAATTAAATACCATTGGTGTCTATGTAGTACGAAATAGTACAATCTTAACGCTGCACGATTTTTTGTTTGATTCTTTATAGCCCAAATGCTTAATTTAAATAGATTATAACAAGAGGTTTATTAAGTCATCGTTTTTTTTCTGCCCCATAGTAGTTATTTGTGACAATTATGGGTCGGTTGTTTTATTATACACTAGTATGCTCTTGTTACTTTATTATACACTAGTGTAAGCCCGTTGAATATCAACGCCTGCTGAATTTTAAATTACGTAAAGCGCTTTTTTATAGAGATCCCCACTAATTGATCACACGGTTGAAGTGAAAAAATAATAGTTTTTATAGCGCCATCTATGTATTATAACAACCCCGTAGTATCGATAGTATCGATTATTTTTTTTTACTTTACTATTTATATTATAATTATTAATTATTATATATATACATACATAGGTATAATAATTATAATTTTGTAAAAATCAAAAAATAATAATAATAGTTTTTATAGCGTCATCTATGTAGTCACGATCCCTTGTATAAATTGACCAAGAGCGATAGCGAATAGCATTAGTGCGAGTTCTCTCGAGCCTGGGGTCCTGGGTTCGATCCCCCACTCTTTCTTTTTTTTTAATAATTTTTCCTCAGCGAGCGTTATCAGCAGACAGACGGACAGACAGACAGACGGATTTCGGCTATTATATATATAATACTATATATATACTGTTGTGCTATATTAGCTACTGTTACTTTATTTTACTTTACTATATTAACATTGTACTTTACTATATGATTTTTTACTATACTACTGGTACTTTACTTTAATTTATTGTTGTACTATATTGGCTGTTGTTTTGTGTCCTGTTACTCTGTTTTATTGACTTTGATTTTGATTTTTCCTTTCCTACATTGTCACTATTTGTGGAGACCTGTTATTGGCTTTCTGTATTTATATAAGTTTTTTTTTTTTTGTAACATAGCTGTTGGTCTTCCTTAAAATAAATAAAATTAAAATAAAGAGTAAACGTTGAATATGGATAGTACGGAATTTATCACACAACTAGGAAAGTTAAATTGAACTGAAATATTTCGAGCACAGAATGCACGAATCATCGCAGGACAATCTTTGAGAAATTCGACGAGTTTCCTCGGAAGTTTCAAAAGTGTGACTTGCACTTTCGCGGACAGTATTCGGTGAAACTTTAATTGCCGCTTTTAATCAAGCGTTTAATTATATTATCCATACACAAGTATAATGGAAAACTTGAGCGTGTGTGTGTATTTAGAAGTCCTATGCCCAAAATGGATAGGATGAGTGTGGGGGGGTTGAAGAGAATTGCCGAGGACACATTTTCTGGATGAGGAATTAGTCATTCGGATCGTTTGTAACTAGCTGAAGGGCGGATCCGGTGTAAGTATGGGGTGTTTGGGGCTAGAATTAGGGAGAAATGTATACGTGTGTGTATTTGAAGGGGGGTGGGAGAAAGGGGATGTGAAAGGAGATGGAGGTTGTGTTGGCATAACATGGAAACGCCACAGGGGTAGGACAAAAGGAAATAAGAAATCGTCACAAACGGCAAACTGGGAGATGGCGTGGGAAGTAAATGATACTTTTGAATTGCTGCACTTACACATGTATGGTGATATACATATATGTAATACAATACACGGTGTTTCAAAAGTGTGCGATTTTTCGGTTGTTTTGTGTGTGCATGTGTGTTTGTATATAGAGGTAGGTTAGTGGGATTCTTCATTCAGAGGTGTGTTGTCGAGCGTGAAGAATGTAATGTGGTGTGTTTGTTTTGTACGTTTGCGCGTATTTGATGCGCGAGGGCGTGATGATACGTTCGTTTTCTTTATAGGTCAGCGCTCAGAGGTGGGTCGGAGCGAAGTTGGAAAGTTCGGGCTAGTAATAATGGTTGTTTGTCGGTGCCAATGGCACCATCTACTAGCAACGGGACGAATTTAAGAGAAAAACACGTGCATCAAAATTTTTTTTGTTTTTTTGACAACGGTATCAATAGCAAGGAAATTCGTTGTGAAGAGTAATTTTTTTGGCAGACTATACGTTGTACGTACACTCCAAAGATACATATTCAGATTTGTAAAGTTATGTACCTACATACATACATACTTTCAGTAGGTATTCATCATCATCATCATCATTTTCAGCCGTTCACCAATCTGGATCTTCCATTCCTTGTCTGTCTGTCTTGAGCAATCTGCATCCACTTGACTCCACACATTCTTCTCAATTCATCAGCCCATCTTCCGCTCGGTCTACCTTGCTTTCTTTCACATCCTCTCGGATACCATTCCAGTATTTCTCGCGTCCATTTTCTCGCTATGTGTGTACTTTTTCACACGTTCCACTATATCTGCCACCTTGGTCACGCTTCGTACCCATGCATTCCTCTTACGATCTCTTCTTGTTATACCGAGCATACATCTTTTCGTGCGTCTCTGTGTGGCACTGGATCTTACGTATCATTCTTGAATTTAGCGTCAAAGTTTCATATCCATACGTCATAACTGGCAGTACGCATCGGTCGTATGCCTTATTTTTTAAGCATACCGAAATTTTGGATTTAAAAACAATGTTCATTCTTCCAAAAGCGCTACATCCTAGTTTCATTCTTCTAAATAAATAGCCCAAATCCGTCTGTCT
Source organism: Parapsyche elsis (assembly GCA_022651745.1). Taxonomy (NCBI): domain Eukaryota; kingdom Metazoa; phylum Arthropoda; class Insecta; order Trichoptera; family Hydropsychidae; genus Parapsyche; species Parapsyche elsis. Next base: position 1,430,500 of record JAGVSN010000017.1, read on the forward strand.
GTCTGCTGATAACGCTCGCCGAGGTAAATAATAAAAAAAAAAACCAGAACGTCGCGCGAATGGGATTTGAACCCGAGATCACCAGTTCGGGACAGTGAGCGCTTACGCTATGATCCAAACGGAGGTGATGACGAGCCTGCTGCAATTTGACAATATAAATTGTCGATAAGCTTGTCGCGACTTTGCTAAGTTGTTACGTTGTTATAACGCGCCATCTATGCAACAACTATAAAAACTATTATTGAGAAACCGCTCCGTTGATATTCAACGGGCTTACACTAGTCTTCTATATATGTAAGTGGTTTGTAGACTTTTTTGAAAATATACTACCGGCTGGTTCTATACTTTAGTTAGCGTTGCATTTCTGTGAGTGTATTTCTGAATCTTTTACGCTAATAGTGCGCTTATAGCTAAATAGATAAATTTGACCTTTTTGCATGTAAATTTTTATTCAAATAATTTAATTTTTCACCAATTTTTTCTTCAAATAGTAACTAAAGTTATGATATCTAAATTTGACAACATGTTTGTTCTATGGATATTCCGCTATCGTTTGACTTATCGGCATCAAGCTATGTAGAGGTACTTAATATGATCCGATGAGCTATGCTGAATTGCAATAGGAGAGCTTTATTTCTATGCACTTGGGCAACGCCGGGTACTACAGCCAGTAATAAAATAAAAAAAACGGCAAAACGATTTCGCTCGGGCTCAAGTGGACCATGTATTCTCTCACATGGGAATTTGATATTGACATTTCTTTAGAATTTATAACGTCTTGAGTGCGGCCGTCTCGCTCTGCGCTCGTCCGCGTTCACTTTGCATCCTTCCCTTTCTGATTTCAATTGGCAATACCTATCTACATAGATACTAGTCCCCAAAAGAACGAGTATATCTCCCTCGTGAGATATACTCTCATCCTTTTAAAAGATGCGCGTGTGTGTGTATGTGTGTGCACTTTTGCAAAATGTGATCTGGTACTTAATATCGCGGAAAACTGGGTTAGACTTTTCTTATTGTACGCTGAAAAATGTACTAATTGTTCCGTTGCACTAGTAAAATTTTCTATACCAGCGTAGCAATCTAATGTAAACATTAACATTTTAAGCTCGAGAACACTTTAGTGTGCACCTGACATTACATAGAACATTGTAAAATCACTATGACGTCTGAAATTGCATTATAACTAAGAGAATTAGGTGCAACTCGCTCATTCAAAGCCTCATCACAGTTGGATCAAAGTCAGTAACATACTTTTGAATAAAATTTTTTTTCAAAATTCAGTGATTGCATACTCGTAATTGTAATGTAAATGGCGATAGCTCAACGGTAGAGCAATTGACTCATAAACGTAAGGATCCAGATACGGTTGAACGATTTTTTCCATGGTGTTTGATTGTTGTTATCGCTGTTGGTAAGATTCTGATTTGAATTTTTACTGCTTTCATTGAGACGTTTGCGGTAAGCGATTTCACACGATTTGGTGTAGACTTTGAACGAAAATAAAACATTGTAATACCTACCTAATTATTTTCTTTTTATATCTACATATTATGCAATGCGATAAAAATACAATGCATCATAAATTGTCTAGGAATTTTCATCGATATCGGTCTTTACTTGAAGCATAGGTTCACTTAGGGATCGCGAGTTCAAATGCTATGAAATTTGATGCTGTTGTAATACTACTAATTTTTTGATAATTAATAAATTATATTGATAATTTTTATTTATTTTGTTGTTTACGACCACAAAAAGTTGCAACAGTATGTAAAATGCAACAAATTGCACAAAATATTAAGTCATGATCCCCAAGTGAGCCTATATTTAAGTGAAAAAATATATCATCATCATTTTAAGCCGTTCACCGTCCACTGCTGGATGAAGGCCACTTCAATCCTTTTCCATTCCTGTCTGTCTTGAGCAATCTGCATCCAGTTGATTCCACACATTCTTCTTAACTCATCAGCCCACCTTACACTCGGTCTACCTTGCTTTCTTTCACATCCTCTCGGATGTGAAAGAAAGCAAGGTAGCTATCCATTCTTCTCGCTATGTGTCCACTTCAATTTTTTCACACGTTCCGCTATATGTATCTACCACTTTGGCCATACTTCTCACCCATGTATTCCTCTTAAGATCCCTTCTCGTTATACCATCCCATATATGCACTGGATCTTACGTAACATTCTTGAATTTAGCATCCACGTTTCACATCCGTACGTCATAACTGGCAGTACGCATTGGTTACTTTCTTTCACAACCTCTCGGATACCATTCCAGTATTGCTCACATCCATCCACCATCCATTTTTCTCGCTATCTGTTCCTCTCACAATCTCTTCTTGTTATACCAAGTATCTATACATATTTTCACGCTTCTCTGTGTCCACTGGATTATATGTATGTACATACATACATATTATAAATATAATAGTCCAATTCCGTTTGTTTGTCTGCTGACAATGCTCGCCTCGGTTAAGGAAAAACACCAACGTCGCGAGTGGGATTTGAACCCGTGATCACCAGGTTAGGTGAGCTAACGCGTTCACCCAACACCAGTGATGGGAGGCCTCCTATAATTTTAAAATATTAATCCTTAGTAGGTGGGCGACTTTGCTAAATTGTTACGTAATCAATTACGCCAAAGACGTCCGTTGATATTCAACGGGCTTATGTACACTAGTATTGTATAAAATGCCTAGTCAATTGACAAAGCATCCATTGTCGGTATTGTAAAATTGGTGTGTCTGTCTAATACGTTTCTACACCGTTTGACCAATCGTTTACTTAATAAATCCAAATTGGCCATCTCGTGTCAGAAATTTCCAGTTTCATCTGACTTATGCAATTGTTGAAATGATTCCGTACAAAATTTGGCACCACCTACTTCCCACTTCCTACTTCCTATTTTCCTCCTTTTCAGCAGGCAAAGGGGAAACTAGTCTAGAATATTTTTCTCGTTAGCACACTATGACAGACAGTGAAACGGTTGTCACACAGTGAAGTGGCAACGCTCGATATACGGAATCACATACTTGGGCGAATTGATATGTTATGCAAACGGCCCGAATATGTATGTATGTATGTAGTATAGGTAGATTCTGTTAGAATGACGTTAGACTTCTTTTTTTTTTTTTATTTTATTCCTATTGTGATTCTAAAAGAGTGGTTCGCGAATCTGGGGGCCCCTATCGAGGGCGGAGGCGCCTGGGCGCCTCGACGACCTTGCCGTCTCCACGGTAACCAGACAGCAGTCCCCGATCTCCCCTTTAACCCCTCCTACCCCTCACTGGGGAACCCCCCATACCCCTCCGAAGCCACCTCTCGACCCCCCCCCCCTCTCCCTCCCCCTCCCAGGAAACTTATCCCTTGCGTCATCGCCGGCTTATCTCCGTGGTATGAGCTATTTTCCAAAATGGAAATCAGGTGAGCATATGTGGGTTACCGGGGAGACCACCACTATCAGCTATACAAATGTTTATTTTCGTATAAAATAATTTTGGTTTTTATAATATTGAAATTTCCATGCTGGCAGAATGAGAGCGACCCGTTGCTAATTTCATTTATGACGCAACTTCAACCGTTGATATGAAGCAGATACTGTCGAAGTGTACATAATTGATAATTCAAGGATGCTACGTATGTCAGATCCAGGGCACACGAAGAAACGTGGAATTATGAGATTAAAAGGAAGGCACTCGAGCCGTCTAAGATTCGTTGACGACATAGTTATATGTAGGCAAGTAGGTTAAAGAATTAATTTTAATAAAACTAATGAATTTTGCAGGCAAAATGTAGCCACAAACTAGGAATGAACGTAGTTTTTAAATCCAACATCGCGATATGCTTAAAAATGTTATGACGTATGTATGTCAAACGTGGATGTTGAATTCATGAATGTTACATAAGATCCAGTGCACATAGAGAAGCATGGAAAGATGAGATTAAAGGAAAGCACTTGAGCCATCTAAGATTTGCTGACGACGTAGTTATAGTTGCATGCGACTTTTAAAAATTAATTTTAATAAAACTAATGAATTTTGCACGCAAACGTAGCCACAATATACATATGTATAACCGCATTGTAGAGATAGTTGGTGAACATGACCGAGTGTAAGGAAGAAGAAATAAAACCAAGAATGAAACTAGGATGGAGCGCTTTTGGAAGAATGAACATAGTTTGTAAAACTTAAAAATGTTATGACGCATGGATGTGAAACGTGGATGCTGAATTCAATAATGTTACGTAAGAGTATGTTTGGTAGACAGACAGGAATGGAAGAGGATTGGAGAGGCCTTCATCCAGCAGTGGATGGTGAACGGCTGAAAATGATGATGATGACACAATTGATGTAATTTCGAGGTAAACGTGCTAATGTTAGAATTTTGTTAATAGTGTCACTTGAATTTAGTCGTACCTACGCTTTCACTATTTTAACTATTTTGACCATAGACTACATAGCATGTATGTCTGTCTGTCCGTCAGGAAAGGTCCACAAGTCTATACACTTCATTTTTATTACATACATACATATATGCTAAATAGTTTTATGTCTGTCTGTCCGCCAACGATGTTTTACAAGTCTACACATTTTTGTTGCTATATATTAAATAGCCCTGAGCATGTCTGTTTGTCTGTCTGTCCATCTGTCAGTTATGCTCTACAAGTTTACACGCTATTGCACACAAGTTTACATTGATAAATAATTTGAATATATTTTTTCTCCAACCCAAATTTACTGCTATTATTAGCTCACTCATATGTCAATAATAAAAGCATGTGTTGGTTGTGGCCGGGTATTCTAGTTTTTTTATTCAGGCTAGAAGTAGAGTGTATTTAATCAATTTTCCAAACTTTCTTCAGATATTGTGAAATCAAATAGGATCATTTGAAAGTGGATAATCATTTTCAACTTGTACGACTTTTTCATTAGGTTTCTGATAACAATGACAGTTATAATATATTATAATGTAAAAGAAAGCTTTCAAATTTTTTTGTAATTGTACTTTTACTCAGAAGCTATCGATCCTCAAAAATTGATATAATATATTCGCAAGAGAAAATTATTTGAATCGTGCAATATACGTATGTACATAGATTTAGTCATTCCAGCATGCCATTTATATACGAACGTAATTTTTTTTAGATCTTTCAAATAATAAAAACCATATACGAGGTTATACGGGAGCGTTTGGCTTATCTTGGAAATAGGATGCTGCAGATATTTTATCTTTCTTGTCGGATTGCAATGAAAAGGAACTCTTTCCGAACGTATAAATTTTTTTATTGCACACCCCGTTAAAGCGAACCAAGGAGTGATGAACACTGTGCAAAGGGTATTCTCACACAGACGAAGCAGACAAAAACTATTAAAATTTTAATGACACTTTACAATTTGCGTATCGATGCGAAATAAAATATATTTCTATTCCACATTAATATTGTTTTCTTATGAAAATATTGCAACGGTGTTAATTGACTAATTTTGTTTAGATTGGTAGCACTGAGAGTACTGTCTTTGTGAAAGTTTATTTTGAACGTAATGATTTATTTTTATTTTTTTGATTTATGTATTTTAATCATCCCGAGAGGATTCTGTATTTAACTGTTTTTACTACCACGTTCTTAGTATTGTAGTTTGAAAGATAATCGTGATTTAAATTGGCGCTGAAATGCACGACTGCTTCAGTTACGTCACTTACGTTTTCGTTTTCTTAAATTTCTTGCCGTCATAACAATATTTACAATTGTTAGTATTTATAATTATTATTAAAGTGATCCACTAAGCTGTGTAGTTAAATCTTTATTTATCTTAAATCTTATTTCATTAATTTTCAGCCGTTCACCAACCACTGCTGGATGAAGACCTCTCCAATCCTCTTCCATTCCTGTCTGTCTTGAGCAATCTGCGTCTAGTTGACTCCACACATTCTTAATTCATTAGCCCAACGTCCACTCGGTCTTCCTTGCTTTCTTTCACATCCTCTCGAGTACCATTCCAGTATTTCTCGCGTCCATCTACCATCCATTCTTCCCGCTATGTGTCCACTATGTTCATACTTCTTACCAATGTGTTCCTCTTAGGATCTCATCTCGTTATACTGAGCATACATCTTTCCATGCTTCTCTGTGCGAATTGGATCTTACGTAACATTCTTGAATTTAGCACGTTTCACATCCATACGTCATAACTGGCAGTACGCATCGGTCGTATACTTTATTTTTTAACCATAGTTGGATTTAAAAAGAACGTTCATACTTCAAAAAGCACTCGATCCTAGTTTCATTCTTCTAAATGTATAGTATGTATATACATATCTGGTTACAATTTTACATTGTTGCTTTGTTTAAATCACCAAATGAATGTCGTAAAATCGTTACCTTTGTCACGGTAGTATAAAAGCTCTTTTCCACCGTTTATAAATCACTATCCACTGCTGGATGAAGGCCTCTCTAATCCTCATCCATTCCTGTTTGTCTTGAGCAATCTGCATCCACCAGCCAATTCAACTTTTTCACACGTTCTGCTATATCTGCCACTTTGGTCATACTTCTTACCCATATATTCCTTTACAATCTCTCCTCGTTATACCAAGCATATATCTTTCCATGCTTCTTTTTGCGAATTGGATCTAACGTAACATTCTCGAATTTAGCACGTTTCACATCCATACGTCATAACTGGCAGTACGCATCGGTCGAACACCTTATTTTTTAACCATAGCGGAATGTTGGATTTAAAAAACAACGTTCCTACTTCCAAAAGCACTCGATCCTAGTTTCATTCTTCTAAATTTATAGTGTGTATATATTTGGTCATTATTTTACATTGTACAATGAATGTCGCAAAATCGTTACTTTTGTCATGGTAGTATAAAAGCTCTTTTCCACCGTTTATAAATCCTTTCATCATTTTCAACCGTTTACCAGCCACTGCTGGATGAAGGCCTCTCTAATCCTCATCCATTCCTGTTTGTCTTGAGCAATCTACATCCACCAGCCACTTTGGTCATACTTTTAACAAATGTATCTCGTTATACCGAGCATACACCTTTCCATGCTTCTCCATGTGAATTGGATCTTACGTAACATTCTCGAATTTAGCACGTTTCACATCCATACGTCATAACTGGCAGTACGCATCGGTCGTACACCTTATTTTATTTAGTTGGATTTAAAAAAACAATGTTCACACTACATTCTTTACAATTGTCCTAGGTGTAAATAACCATCAAGCCTTATATTAGAAATAAAAGGCATTGAACGAAAACCAAAGCAACATTCATCAGTGGAAAGTTTTTACAGTAACATTGAGTTGACGGATTTCAAACGATCAAAGTTTCAACTTACATTGGATTAGTTTGCGGATATAACGAGACAGCGCAACATACACATTACGTAACACATGAGAAATGAAATTTTTAAACCTAATCTATGTACGTACATACATACATACATACATAGAGCTACGTATGTACATACATATGTATGTAGAGTCGTGAGAAAATCGCCATGTGACTGTATACAACACACACACACACACGTACTCGATCTTTATATGTGTGTACGTCACGATAAAGGAGGTTTAGATGGGGGTTGGTTGGGTGGTCTAGGGGGTGGTGGATAAGTGGGTGGGTTGGGTGGGAAATATTCGTTTCTGTAAAAAGAGGAAAAACCGTTGCCTTTTTATGGATTTTCGCGTGGTATGGGGGTTGGCGCGTGCGGCTCAGTCTGAAAATACCACCCCACCACCCCACAATTTTCCACCCACTCCCACCCCCTTTCGGTTCTCCGCCTCAAACCTAGACGGTTTCGCCAGCCGTGTGTGTTGTGACGGGTGATTTTTTCGCCGTGTTACTACCCGAAAAATCGACCTCGACGGGTAAAAAAGCCGTTGCGGGGGTTGGGGGTTTAGGGGTTGTGGAAAAAAAAAAAAAAAGTGGAAGAAACGTAGCGATGATTTATTAGACGAGGCGACGCCGTAGGCGAGGATTTGGCACTGTGTTGGCCTCGTTTAACGTAGTTTAGTTTTGCATGGTCTGAAAGTGTTCCGAGCTGTGAGCTTAAGCGAGCGTGTATAATTAATTACGCATGGCGAATGTGTTACCTGAAAATCATCAGATAATAGAATTGCGTACACGTTTGATGTTATCACATATATAATAAGCCCTATTCCGTATGTCTGTGTGTCTGTGTGTCTGTCTGCTGATAACGCTCGTTGACGTAAATAATTAAAAGACACGAACCAGATCATCAGATATCACCAGTTCAGAATAGTGAGCGCTATGATCCAACGCCAATAATGCGAGATCCCCTATATTTTGAATATATAACCCCTTAGTACATAGGTTCGCGACTTTGGTAAATTGTTATCAACTACATATATTAAGCTAAAACTGTCCATCAATCGTTTCTTCTATTTGAGTGATACATACCTTTAAGTGAAACATTGCATGTACAAAAATTACTTTCAAACTAAAGATATGCTCATATTCAACTTTGACCGACCAAAGCTACTAATTAAGTACCATTAATGATCAAAATTATATATTTTTTTAAAATATGCTTAAAAACCCACTAATAAGTTTTCATTCAGAAAACCTTATATTGTCCACGCGCGATAAAATTACGATAACGCTCGCTGTAGTGAATAAATAAAAAACCAGATCACCGTGACAGTGAGCGTAAGCGCTATGATCCAAACGGAGGTGATGACGGGCCTGCTGCAATTTGACAATATAAATTGTCAATAGGTTCGCGACTTTGCTAAATTGTTACGTTGTTATTATTATAATGCAACAACTATTAAAACTATCGAATTTAATATTATTTTTCAGTACGGGTGATGAGAATGATCCGTTGATATTCAACGGGCTTACAGTAGTTATTTTTATAATGGCCGAAATCCGTATGTCTGTCTGTTTGCTGATAACGCTCGCCGACGTAAATAATTAAAAAACTAGAACGTCGCACGATTGGGATTTGAACCCGGTATCGCTGATTCGGAACAGAGCGCTTACGCGGTGAGCCAAACCAGACGATAATAGGTAGGCTTCAATGTGACTATTTATATAATAAATAGGCTCGCAACTTTGCTAAATGGTTACATAATGCGCCATAGATGGCGCATTGTTGCATAGATGCGACAATTATAAAAACTATTAAATTTAATATTATTTTCCAGTACGGATGATGTGAGAGCGCCCCGTTGATATTCAACGGGCTTACACTAGTTATATATATAATAGCCGAAATCAGTCTGTCTGGTGATAACGCTCACCTCGGTCACCGATTCAGAACACTGAGCGCTTACGCGGTGAACCAAACCAGATAATAACGGACTGGCTTCAACTTGACTATATATTATATATAGGTTCGCGACTTTGCTAAATTGTTACGTTGTTGTATTATAACGCGCCATCTATGCCACAACTATAAAAACTATTAAATTTCATATTATTTTTCAGTACGGATGATTAGAAAGCGCTCCGTTGATGTTCAACGGGCTTACACCAGTATACGATAAAATTAAATATGAAGCGAAAATCTTATTTGTAAAGACAGTTTTTCTGTATTGTGAACGACATAGGAAAAGTTGACCTTATTTTTAGAATCATATACATACAAATGTAAATGAATTTTTGATATCAAATAGGTCAACGTGTTTCGCCATTGTAATATTGACATAATATGATGTAGATTTAAGGAATCACAAATTAAAACCGTCACGCATCCAATTTTGTCGTAAACTACTATTGTTACATTCATTCATTTACCATTAAAAAATACTACAAAGTTGCAAATACATACTGTTCATAGATAACTATTTTAATGCAATCAGGGGTGTGTAACGCCATTGAACCGTTTTAATTCAAACCTACCTTAGGTGAATCTTCTTTTCAAGTATATATATATTTTTTTATATATGCATGTATGTATAACGAGAAGAGATCGTAAGAGGAATACATGGGTAAGAAGCCTGACCAAAGTGGACACAACGAGAAGAATGGATGGCATATGGACGCGAGAAATACTGGAATGGTATCCGAGAGGATGTGAAAGAAAGCAAGGTAGACCGAGCGAACGATGGGCTGATGAATTGAGAAGAATGTGTGGAGTCAAGTGGATGCAGATTGCTCAAGACAGACAGGAATTGAAGACGATTGGAGGGGCCTTCATCCAGCAGTGGATGGTGAACGGCTGAAAATGATGATGATATTTGATGTATTATAATTAGAGACCGGTCAGAATTCATGAACTTATTTGTTAAGACGTACATACATAGTTCGTTGCTAATCACGGTGATGGAATCCGGGAAACGATTATAATTTGGACCGCGAAGAAAGTCGTAAAACTCGAAAAGTTGATTTTTTCGATGACATCAGCTTTTGCAAGCCGTTCCCGCTCCTTCATACTTCTCGCCTATATTTCAGCCTTGACGACAATTTCCAATACGGCCCTGCAAACCGGTTTCTGTACTTGCAGTCTACGTTCATGCCAATTCTGACCGGTCTCTAATTATAATAGTAGTAAAAATCATCAAATAAATATGCGAAAGCTTCGAGCAATACCTCCGAGTGTGAATGAATGAAACCCCGTATACTTTTATATACAGCTGAAAGTGTCGCGACCGTAAAATCGAATATGAAAAATTTTTAAGGCACCCATACACAATCCACATCATGCACGTGCACTTTCCCGTGCACATACCACTACCTATTTGGTTCTAATTTGACGTCGTTCGTAAAACCGTAAATAAAATTCGCTACTACTCCGTCTTGTCTGTCCAATTTTACGGTAAAGCCAGTATACACACATGCATATATACGATTGCATATTTCTAAATATGAGAATGCGTGTGTGTGTGTCGGCCCTTATATATTCCTGACCCGGACAACGTATAAAAGCTTAGACGTCTTGCGGGCCAATGCGAGTTGTGCGCACGAACTTTGCCGATGTTTTCCGACATGTGGCGGAATCCAGTGGCGTTACGCTCATTTTTAAATGGATTTATATTAATTTGTAATTTTATTTATTTAAAACACATGGGCAGGCGGCATAGCCGATGGTGCTCAGGGGTCTGACATAACTCGTACATACAATTCTTAATTATTTACATTTGAAGGATTACAAAAATCCATTTATGTTCAAAAACTTATCGAGATGATTTTTAAATAGATTTGTATTTTCGGAAGTTACTAGCTGATTTGGCAGACGGTTCCAAACTTCAACCACTCTATTTGAAAAAAAAAAATCTCTGACAATTTTGTTCTTACTGAAATGTGTGTTTTTATTGAAAGTAAGGAGGTTTTTCATTGGGCATTTATATTTATTATTTATTATTTTGTAGACATCTATTAGATCGCCTCTTAATCTTCGCGTCTCCGAAGATGTGAGACTCATTTTCTTCAACCTTTCATTATAGGATAGTGATCGAAGTTCAGATGGCATTTTTGTTATCCTTCTTTGAACCCGTTCTAAACATACAATGTATTTTTTGAAGTTAGGGTTCCAAACATTTACAGCAAATTCTAGTTTATGTAGGTCTAATATACGATTTATAATTTTTTGACAGCAACTGGATACTAAATGTCTTAAATACACGTTTGATAATATATATATATATATATATATAAATGAATAACACTTATTTACTAAGGAGATAATTCGAATAAATCAAATTGTACCTCACAAAGTGAGCGATCGTTCAATCTAACCTAACACAATCTAAACGCTTCGTTATACTGAAGATGTTAGTGCATGATTTTTAACCTTACGTCAAAGTGAAGTTTCGCGGAAAATATACCACAATAGTTATCCATTACCTTCTAGAGTCGAAAAAAATGGAAAGAAAGCAGCGATATTGTATAATTTTCAATCAAATTTGACCTTGAAATGAGTTTGATTATTTTGGAAAATAGATCCATCATTTTGTTATCTCACATTTTTATTATTCAATACAAAAATTTTAACATAAAACTGACTGCTAAATGCAATAGTGGCAAATCTTTATAAAAAGTCATTAAATTTGATCATCATTTATAAATTTTCTATGATACCAACAAACTTTCGAATTAATTTTTGTCCCATCAAATTAGGAAAAGGCAACTTTAAGCATAGACAAAATTTGACAATTATGCACTAAAAATGTATGCATACAAGTATACAATTTCATTTACCAATCTTTCAACACTCGATCGATTACACTTTGATTACAACATTCAATCGACTTTTCGACATTATTACGTAAAATATAAAATATGCAGCACTTACTCACTAAAGATATTACCCACGATTTATATTAAACTATATTTTTCTAGAATACGTATCAAATGCACACACACACACACACACACACACACACACACACGTACACGTACACGTTATATCTCGACACATAATAGTGAGTAATAGTGCAGTTTCGCAATAACGTATTATATCCCGAGACGCCCCATTTCTCTCTCCTAACCCCCCCACACCAATACCAATAGCGATTTTTATGTTTGGTCATATATTCCGGAAATATATTTTATTATCAAACTATTCAAAGGCGGGCACGTGAACATTACAATTTTATTATTGTAGATGTGTATGTATGTACCTACGTACGTCGCTGCACGATTCGATCACACTATAACCGAAATAAAATCAATTTGATATAATTAAAAATATGTTTTTGTACGTGTGTAATAATGGATACGTATGTACATAGTTTGTGTGTATTCGAAAGCCGTAACTGTAACGTAGTGGGCGAGGTCTTTATTCCGGCTAACATAAGAAATTGTCCCATTCATTGTGATTTATATGTTTGTACCGGAATACGATACCCATACGTGTATACGTACTTAGATTGTGATACTTATTGTAATCAGCTTTTGTCTTTCTGATTCTATTGTACGCTAGCTGTGAGTATTTAGGTGTTGCTCGGTTGCACTAAATGCTGAAATTTCAATATAAACAACAGAAGATTTTATATCTTAGAAGTTTTAGCCTAACAAGTTATTTATGCAGTTTGAACTCGTCAATTTTGATTGAATCGTTTACAAATATTCTTTCATGTTAGTAGGCTAAATTTAAAAGATAAACTGTGTGTCGACTTTTAATGTTCTTCTTCTTTGGATTTTTTCTACCTGGAGTCTGTTTGTTTAAATGTATTAAAGCCACGTGTATTAAAATGGGTTAAAAATTCGAGTGGCATCCAATGCATCAATAGCGTGATAGAGACTAAGTTTTGTCCATATTTAACACGCGCAGTTAGAAGAAACGGATTAGCAAATTCAAAATACATACTTTCTCGTTATAAAAGAAAACAGAATATATGTCATCATCATCATTTTCAGCCGTTCACCATCCACTGCTGGATGAAGGCCTCTCCAATCCTCTTCCACACTTGTCTGTCTTGGGCAATCTGCATCCACTTGACTCCACACATTCTTCTCAATTCATCAGCCCATCTTCCACTCGGTCTACCTTGCTTTCTTTCACATCCTCTCGGATACCATTCCAGTACTTCTCGCGTCCATTCTTCTCGCTGTGTCCACTTCAACTTTTTCACCCTTACTGCTATATCCGCCACTTTGGTCATATGCTTCTTACCCATGTATTTCTTTTGCGATCTCTTCTTGTTATGCCAAGCATACATCTTTCCATGCTTCTCTGTGTGCACTGGATCTTTCGTAGCATTCTTGAATTTAGCGTCCAATTTTCACATCCATACGTCATAACTGGCATAACGCATTGGTCGTATGCCTTCTTTTTTAAGCATAGCGGAATGTTGGATTTAAAAACTATGTTCATTCTTCCAAAAGCACTCCATCCTAGTTTCATTCTTCGTTTTAGAATATATGTATGTACGATGTGCTGAATGTAAAGATTCTACATATATCGTGTACGAAACATTTTAAGCTATCGATTTAACATGACTGTGATTTTTATTAAATTTGTGTTTGTCTGTGAATGATTTTATGTAGTGTAAGCCCGTTGAATATCAACGGATGTTTGTGTGTATTTAATAGTTTTTATAGTTGTTGCATAGATGGCGCGTTATAATACAACGACGTAACAATTTATAGCAAAGTCGCGAGCCTATTGAGAATTTATACTGTCAAATTGTAACAGGCTCGTCATTGCCTCCGTTTGGATCATAGCGTAAGCGCTCACTGTCTTGAACTGGTGATCTCGGGTTCAAATCCCACTCGCGCGCGGACGGCTCGTGTCCTTTAATCATTTACCTCGGCGAGCGTTATCAGCAGACAGACAGACAGACGGATTTCGGCTATTACATATATGTATAACTATCGGAAAATATACTCAAACTCAAAATGTAATAATAATCTCTTATTAAAAAAAAATGACTATAAAAATTATTTTCCAATCTGTCTCGACTGGCAAAACTCCGTGTGTAATTTTTACTTTATTTTCGCTGCGTCTATGTATGTATGTATGTATGTAAGCCTCGTTCTTATATCTGACTGCACTTTGGATGGGTACGTGTGTGCAAATTAGGGGATTTCGGTTGCATTTGACAGATGAGGTGGATCCTCTCCGCATCTCGGGGTCCCGGTTCTTCACGCCCCGTTCCCGGAAAAGCGGGAAAAGCGGGATTTGATCCATCACTCAATGTCTCCGCCAGAGTAGTCCGCCCTCGGACTATGGCTCGGGAATTGCGAACGACTTTAACGCCATTCGGTATTAATGTCACTCAAATTTAAATTTACCACTACATATATACAAATGCATCTATGTATAGTTACGTATATGTATGTAGAACCAACCCTTCGAGAATCAAATTTGAATTTCTACTGCTTTCATTGAGACGTTTGCGGTAAGCGATTTCACACAATTTGAGGTAGACTTTGAACGAAAATAAAACATTGTAATATCAATCGAAATTCTTTTTTTTTTATACCTACATACATATGTATATGTATGTGTGAAATCCAAGCAATGCGATAAAAATACAACGCTTTATAAATTGACTAGGAATTTTCATCAATATCTTTCTTTATTCGAAGCATAGGTTCATTTGGGGATCACGAGTTCAAATCCGTAATACTATTGCATTTAATGACAGTGAAGATAATTTTGAGAAGCATGTTGATAATAATTAAAAAATTATATTGATAATATTGCACACAGAGAAGCATGGAAAGATGTATGTTTGGTATAACAAGAAGATATCGTAAGAGGAATACATAAGTGAGAAGTATGACCAAAGTGGGAGATATAGTATCCGAGTATAATAACCGATCCAAAATGGTATCCGAGAGGATGTGAAAGAAAGCAAGATAGACCGAGTGGAAGATGGGCTGATGAATTGAGAAGAATGTATGGAGTCAACTGAATGCAGACAGGAATGGAAGAGGATTGGAGAGGTCTTCATCCAGCAGTGAATGGTGAACGGCTGAAAATGATGATATTGATAACATTTTTATTTATTTTGTTGTTTACGACCACAAAAAGTTGCAATAGTATTTCAAATGCAACAAATTGCGTAACATACATAACATATATTTAAGTAAAAATATATAGATATATGTACATACATATATTGTATAAAATGCCTAGTCAATTGACAAAGCATATTTCATAAATTGTCGGTATTCTAAAATTGAACTATTATCTGTGTCTGTCTAATACATTTCCACACCGTTTCACTAATCGTGACCAAATTTCGTAGAGGTACTTCCTATGATCCTGCAGGGTACTTGGGTACGTCGGTATTGTCAGTATACATCTAGTTTTCATGGCTATATCTGTATTATGAGTGTATCTACAATTTGTTTATGCTTCTTTATGTAATTTTCTACGATGACTTCAACTAATAACAGATTGAAAACAGTATAAATATTTGCACACAGGATAATCCGTGTACTCACTCTGTTATATCAATCCTAATATATGATGATGAATATACATATATATATATATATATATATATATCATCATCATCATCATTTTCAGCCGTTCACCATCCACTGCTGGATGAAGACCTCTCCAATCCTCTTCCACTCCTGTCTGTCTTGAGCAATCTGCATCCACTTGAGGCCACACATTCTTCTCAATTCATCAACCCATCTTCCACTCGGTCTACCTTGCTTTCTTTCACATCCTCTCGGATACCATTCCAGGACTTCTCGCGTCGATCTGCCATCCATTCTTCTCGCTATGTGTCCAGCCCATTGCCACTTCAACTTTTTCACCCGTACTGCTATATCTGCCACTTTGGTCATACTTCTTACCCATGTATTTCTTTTGCGATCTCTTCTTGTCATGCCATGCTTCTCTGTGCACTGGATCTTTCGTAACATTCTTGAATTTAGCGTCCAAGTTTCACATCCATACGTCATAACTGGCAGTATGCATTGGTCGTATGCCTTCTTTTATAAGCATAGCCCATATATATACATATATCTACTATATACAAATTCAATGTTTGTTTGTTTGTCTGTGATTTCGCTATGCAAATCTACAATTTTCAACTTAGAACCGCCAAACTTGGTATACTATCTCATGATACCCCAAGTCAGACCGTAGGTAGGTTTTGGAAGGGGTCGGATCAGGGAGTCAAAGGGGCCCCATACAAATTTTTTAATCTGAAAAAAATTTTGTACTGGAGGATAAATGTTTTCACTTGTTTCAATTTTTCATTCAATTTTTGTTTGTACTGGAGAATAAATGTCACCCCTCCCGAGCAACGCCGGGCAATTCAGCTAGTGTATATATGTATATGTATATTTAATTTGAAAGCTACAGTTGGAAGTTAGAATAGTGATAAAATGTAACCAGTCGAACATGTGAACGATTTCGCGGCATTTCCTTTCGCGCGTTCTTGTTTTTTTTTTTGTTTCATTTCACCGGTTTTTCCGAAAACGCATTTCCTTGCACACACTCTTCCGATCTCGCATCATTAAGACGGCCGCACACACGCCGAGGTATTTTCCGAGCGATATCACAATTTTTTTTCCGTCTCATCCGCGTAGTTATTAGGACCGGTACACCCATAGGGCGGATGGCTAATGATACGCCAGGGATACACAACCGGCGGCTCCAGCCGCGAAAAAACAATAAAAAAAAAACTAATTTCAATATCGAATTGAAATCATCGCCTAATTCCGCGAAAGCGGTAATTAAAATGGTGAACGCGACTCGGAAAAAGGCAATATGTAGTTCAACGTCCAATGGCGACGGATCGTTATACCCGTCAGGAATGCTGTAAGTACACTTTGACACCGTCGACAATGTGACATAATGCGAACGCTTAGTATATTTTACACCTACGGGTATAAAAATTCTAGATGTTTGTGGCATTGGCAACAGGTTATACTAGATCGCGCTCGCCGTTGACCAAGTTTAGCGACGATAGTTTAAACTATGTAGAGCTAAGAGGATCGGTTGTTTAAATGCGACGAGATAAAAAAAAATGATCGATCAGCGTGTAGGCGATCGATCTTTGTACAATTTGAATTTTACTCACGGTGTATTATTTAAATTTAGGGTGCTAATTATTATTTATTACATAGGTCGATTTTTATACTACCAAATGTATTCATAATCCAATTTCAATGTTTAATGTAATCATTACAATAACGTGTCGTTGAATCCAAACTGTATCTCGATTTGATATAACTTTAAAACATCTAAAAAATTTTAACGTCGAACCGCAAACTTTAAATCGGAACTTTCTTCTAAATTTATTTTAACAAAATTCAAATGATTTGAGTGAGGTTCCATTTGCATTGAACGTTCATTTTGATATATTTGACGGGTGCGCTTAAAAAAGGAGGCATACGACCAATGCGTACTGCCAGTTATGACGTATGGATGTGAAACTTGGATGCTAAAATTCAAGAAGAGTTTACACAGAGAAGCATGGAAAGATGCATGTTTGGTATAACGAGAAGAGATCGTAAGAGGAATACATGTGTAAAAAGTATGATCAAAGTGGCAGATATAGCGGAACGTGTTAAAAAGTTGAAGTGGACGCGAGAAATACTGGAATGGTATCCGAGAGGATGTGAAAGAAAGCAAGGTAGACCGAGTGGAAGATGGGCTGATGAATTGAAAAGAATGTGTGCAGTCAACTGGATGCAGATTGCTCAAGACAGACAGTAATGGAAGAGGATTGGAGAGGCCTTCATCCAGCAGTGGATGGTGAACGGCTGAAAATGATAATTTGAAGGGTTATGATGCCTATATTAAAAAAAATGCATTAAAACATCCAATAAAATAAAATTGATCTAAAAATAAGCGCCACCAGAGGTGAGTAGAAACAACTGACTAGTCAGAAACTAAGCAAACGGACAAAATTTCATTTAAAATTCACTGTAGGTATACTCAATTTATTTTAATTTTAAAGCCAAGATAATACTTCAGGAAAGGTTGAGCGTCTCTTTGGGGATGCTGTATCTCATCCAGTCCCGACAAGGAGGCATGGGGGTGACCATCGGACAAACCGGTACATAATTAGCCAACGAACGCATTAGGGGGACACGCGCGTCATTTTCGGAACACCGATATTACACAGTAAGATCCTCAACTAAAAAAAAATGAATATCTTTTTATACAAGTGTAATTTTTTTTAACTTTTACACGCGACACACATTCGATTTACATTCTACCAAAACATATTCACATAAAATCTTACAAGTCTACGAAGTGAACTGTATATAAGTTGGTATGCATACACACGTGAAAACTCTGGAAAATCGGAAACGAACAACAATGAGAGTCGCATTATATTTTATTGTTTATTTTAACCGGGGAGATTGTGGTAACGCTGAGGCTCATCTCGTTCGACGAAAGAAAACCGCTAGGAAGATAAATGAATCGTCTTCGGTAATGACCGTAGACGACCAACCCTATAAGTCTCAACCCCCCCAAAGCTGCACAAACACACATATATAGTTGCATGTATACTTTTTACCCCATATCTCTCACCTTCTATGAAAAAAGGTTCGATATCGAACGGTGGAACGGAGCTTTTATACTACCATGACAAAGATAACGATTTTACGACATTCATTTGGTGATTCAAACAAAGCAACAATGTAAAATTATAACCAGATATATATTATACGTTGACAGTTATTTATACCTAGGACAATTGGTGAATATGACTGGATGTAAAGAAGAAGAAATAAAACGAAGAATGAAGCTTTTGGAAGAATGAACATAGTTTTTAAATCCAACATTCCGCTATGCTTAAAAAAGAAGGCGTACGACCAATGCGTACTGCCAGTTATGACGTATGGATGTGAAACTTGGACGCTAAATTCAAGATGTATGCTTGGCATAACAAGAAGAGATCGCAAAAGAAATACATGGGTAAGAAGTATGACCAAAGTGGCAGATTTAGCAGTGCGGGTGAAAAAGTTGAAGTGGCAATGGGCTGGACACATAGCGAGAAGAATGGATGGCAGATGGACGCGAGAAGTACTGGAATGGTATCCGAGAGGATGTGAAAGAAAGCACGGTAGACTGATGAATTGAGACGAATGTGTGAAGTCAACTGGATGCAGATTGCTCAAGACAGACAAGAATGGAAGAGGATTTTAGAGGCCTTCATCCAGCAGTGGATGGTGAACGGCTGAAAATGTTCATGATAAGAACATCAGGTTAAAATTTAGACCACAAATTGTAAGTACGCACATTTACGATACAATCGATTGACTTCATTATCTTTTGTTGGGCCAGTATCCAATTAAAATATAAAATGAAAGTAGAAGAAGTCACCGAATGGAAATTGATCAATGAATTTATTATAGAGCGCACGTTTATCGCCATTTCCCATGGATATTTAAACCACGCAACAATTAATTCCACAAAACCGATAAATACACTCGGGTACCTAACACGCTGCGAGAATTTCAATACAAAATATATGTACATTATACACGTACATTAAATTTATGAGAATAAGCGTATTGAATATTTACACGCGTTTATTATTCATGAAGAAGTATGTTCTACGCCACTGGTGCGGTAAATTCGCCTTTGCCTAAATCAATACAAACGTATGTATGCCGTTCCATTTTTAAAGTAAACAATATTTAAATATTACATACACACACACGTGAAATATTACTAAACGTAAGGACCTACATAATGTGTACGTAGGGATATGCGGGTTAAGAGAATTAATTCGAAATCGGATTAGGTTTAATTTATTTTACGTAGATCGAAGGGGCATTTATGTACATATGTACCTATTCTTATACGTACCCCTTTTGTCGTGTTCGTTGACTTGTATGGGTTATATTGTGAACGTTGCACAATAAGTGCATACCCTGACAATTCTACTAATAGTCGAGGAGGGTTTAGAGTTTCCTCATCGTTACCTCTCACTGACACAAGAGGTAATTTTCTGAAATTGAATCGCAGTGTTTGAGCACATGAAAGTTAAGTTGATATGAAGCGTTGCCTCTTCACTATTTGAATAACATTTAACAGTCATAGTGAAAGATACTCTCTAGTCGTTTCCCATTACCTTCTGTAGGGGAAACGACTAGAATGAAATTTTGCTTAAAAAAGAAGGTATACGAACAACGCGTACTGCCAGTTATGACGTGGATGGAAGCTGAATTCAAGAATGTTACGTAAGATCCAATGCACACAGCGAAGCATGGAAAGATGTATGCTTGGTATAACAAGAAAAGATCGTAAGAGGAATACATTGACATAGGAACACAATTAAGCAACGAAAGTATGAAAGTGGTCTTAAAAATTAATTTGAATAAAACTAAAATTATAATGAATTTTGCACGCAAAGCGTA
The DNA here is from genome assembly GCA_022651745.1 of Parapsyche elsis. Classification (NCBI taxonomy): domain Eukaryota; kingdom Metazoa; phylum Arthropoda; class Insecta; order Trichoptera; family Hydropsychidae; genus Parapsyche; species Parapsyche elsis. Next base: position 1,451,277 of record JAGVSN010000017.1, read on the forward strand.
GTCACAGTAGATAATTATATTGTAGAGACAGTTGATAGTTATTTATACCTAGGATGTATAGAAGAATGAAACTGCCAGTTATGATGTGAATCGTGATGCTAAATTTAAGAATGTTACGTAAAATCCAGTGCACACAGATGTATGCTTGGTATAACAAGAAGAGATCTCAAAAGGAATACATGGGTAGGAAGCGTGACCAAAGTGGCAGATATAGCGAAACGTGTGAAAAAGTTAAAGTGGACACAGCGAGAAGAATGAATGGTGGATGGACGCGAGAAATACTGGAATGATATACGAGAGGATGTGAAAGAAAGCAAGGTAGATCGAGTGGACGATGGGCTGATGAATTGAGAAGAATGTGTGGAGTCAACTGGACAGACAGGAATGGGAGAGGTTTTCATCCAGCAGTGGATTGTGAACGATTGAAAATGATGATGATTATGAATATAAGGCAATTCCTCATACTGTACGTTTAAAGAAATAATAATTATAAATACTAACAACAGCTCTATTTTAATATGTAGAAAAAGTCACAAAAAGTTATATTGACGGCAACTAATTAACTAAGTTTAAAAAATGCATAAATTATCTGCTAGAAGAGTTATGAATGACTTGGTCTTTTTTTATAAAATTGTAAATTCTTCAATTGATTGTCCTACTCTTGTTGAGTCGATTTTACGACTAAAAGTTCCTGCACGTTTTACACGATCTCAATTTTTGTTTGTGGATGAAGGTAATTCGTGCACCAATTATTATATGCCATCTCCCATTACTAGGTTAATTAGGACTGGCAATAAGTATGGGAATTTATTTGATTATTTCTGTATTAGCATTAATTTAGTAAAGTTCAAGCTGTTGCTTGCGTTAAGAAGTTCCTCTTCTTAGTTTAATTAAATTTTATATGTATTTTACTCTTCTCTATTTGTATTTTTTCTTATAAAAAGCCTTTTTTAGGCGTGTAATAAATAAATAAATAAATGATAACTAAGTAAGATAAATTGTCAAATTATAACAAGATATTTCCGTTTTGGATTTAGTAATATCCAGACCTTGCCAATGACGATGGTTAAGGTTGAAAGCCACCTAGAAAACATTTTAACATACGGGGCTCGAACCCCTAAACTTCGCTCAACAGTCTAATTCTCTAATCGCCTTTGCTTTCAACCGTAAAGTTCAACAGAATCGTGGCACAGTTCGATGTACGCAAGTGTACTCACTGGCTATGTATTTTCGAGAGGTTTTTTCGTCGATTATCATATTATAGCGTGTGGGTTTCTTGAGGGGTGATTGTCGGCAGTGTCGCTAAGTGACATATTGGCAAATTCGTTTGGCCATTGTCTGCAAGGTTTTGGTGGGTGGTTGGGTTAGGTATCCGAACCTAGGTTAAAGTGGGATATACGCGCATATACGTCATGTCTGAACGAAAAAAATCAATAGCCCCAGACGAGGACGCGGCCCGCCGATGGGAGCACATGCGCCGATACATACGCGGAAAATTCTTTTTTTTTTTAGATGAAAAATATTTGCGAGCTCTGTGCCGAGTCGTAGACATTGCAAATATCCGTTTGTTTTGTGCGCGTTCTAATGAAACATCGCACCGTCTGTTTTTATTGAGGACTAGCTGACCCGGCATGCGTTGCAATGCTCGATTCCGTTCCCGTTCCCGATCCCGTTCCCGTTCCCGATCCCGTTGCCCTTCCCGTTCCTAGTACGTTATCTGACGCGTGAGCAGGCCCGTTACCGTTCCCGTTCCCGTTTTTCCCCATCCCCGGCATGATCACAATAAGTCCTGAAAGTTTCATCGCGATCGGTTGAGTGGTTTAGGAGCCTATAAGAGACAAACAGACAGACATTGATTTTTATATACATACATATGTATATAGATTTATAATAATGTTCGTAATGCTGCGTACACACCGACGAGCCGAACGGCGAACGACGAACGGTCGCTATTGTGTGGACGTTCATAAATCATCGGACGTTGTTGTGTAGAGCGGTCCACACAATAGCAACCCTTCGTCGTTCGCTGTTCGGTTCGTCGGTGTGTACGCAGCATAATCGTATGAGAGAATTGCCGCTGGAAAGTGTAAGTGTTGGGCGAAAGAGTCGTGTTGAAGTTGGCGATCTGCGTTTCCGTTCACTTGGCTTGTATTTACAATGAATGGTCAGTATTTATTCATTACTGGTGTAAGACCGTTGAATATCAACTGATGTTTGTGTAGGTGAGTATATGTATGTGTATTTAATAGTTTTTATAGTTGTTGTATAGATGGCGCGTTGTAATACAACGCGTAACAATTTAGCAAAGTCGCGAACCTATTAAGAATTTACATTGTCAAATTGTAGCAGGCCCGTTTGGTTGAAGGTGATATCGGGTTCAAATCCCACTCTTTTAACTTTCTTTTAACTATTTACCTCAGCGAGCGTTATCAGCAGACAGACACACGGAATAGGGCTATTACATATATATATATATATATATATATATATATATATATAAAGGTGAGTGAGTAAAATAGATGCTCAGTATCCGTAAAATATTACTGACCATTTATTATTTACTACATAGAGTGTTGCTCGTCGATACGATCAATGGGTATTTATTATTGACGTATGAGTGAGTCAACAATAGCTGTATGGTTATGTATGTATATTATATACATACATAACCATAGTTACTGTACCACTGTACATACATATGTACAGTAAACTGACCTTAAAAAATATTGACTGAATACATTTTTGTATGGAAAATAAATCGATTGAATAAATTTTAAGATCGATCATTTTGGCATAAAATTTGTTTAATAAATGTTTAAATATAATTATTATGTGTATGTAAGGTTTATTTTAGCTTGAAAATCGTGCGCATTTTTGTATAGCTGCTATTTGAGTGGAAAAAAAGCTTTCTGTACAGAAAAGTCTACATATGTACATACATACATACATTATAAAACGTACCAAATAGTCAATTTTATATTACATATATCACTTGCACTGTGATAGTTTATAGTCAGTTTTAAGGCAAATATTATATACATATATAGTTGGAAACAATTATTGTGAAGAGTTGGTTTTAATCTTATGCTGCGTACACACTAGGGATTCCATTGCCAGTAATACCTAAATCGGTATTACCGGTTTTTTAAAGCAAAATATGGTCTTCGTTATTAGCGGGATTACAAAATAGACTACCGGTAATTACCGAAATATATTAATTTTGTTCAAAAAAGGTTTGAGCTAGCCTCCAAACTACAAGTTCATTTAGTTACGTCTCATTCAGTTTTTCAAAACGGTGCAATATTTTGTTGGCAACGTCAACTTGAATTGTCCATTTATATTAAAGCTGTTAAAAAAACAACAATTAAGCAATCGACGCAGTGTTCTGTGGCCATCGTTCTCTCTCGCACACGTACGAAAAAAAAATACTATTTCACTTTTATTAAATACATTTGATTGAACAGTATTATATTATAACACGTCTCTCTCTCACGTTACACGCGCTATTTCGCAACAAATCATCGACCGGAAAAAAAGCACACAGATACATCATCGATAATAATAAATATAATTGGGAATTGTCACCGATCAAAGGCGCACACTATTGAGGGGTTAACTTTGAGGCTGGAGAAAGGAATGGTGGGGGGATGAATCTTCCCCTAGTTGCCATGAATATTGCACCGAAGAGAGCAATATCGAAGATTCTTGGGGCTCGCCAACTTGGACTCTATCCACAAAACAGTAAAAAGCAACAAATGTGTTGTAAAAAAGTTTATACGAGAGGGGAATAAGGTGAAGGAGGGGGGAGAAAAGTATAGTTTGAACTACGGATAACTACGAGAAAGTTTTTAGTGATGTATTCGATACAATGTTGACCAACTTTTAATATTGCATACGCGACAATAGATTTATTTAATATTACGTAACAAACAGCTCATAGAGTACGATATAAAATAAAAAAATAATATTAATTTCACATAATACACTACAGCCAAAATAGTTACAAATGAACAACAGATCATAACAAGAAAGGAACTTAGGAGTTAGGGCTAGAAAGGAACTCAAGTAAAGATAATCTGAAGCAGGGCAAATAATAGTGAAAAGGATCAATATGTGCCGGGATTTCGTTGAATGACGAGCAGGATCTATGTATGTTTATATGTATGTATAAATGAAGGAGTTTTGCGAATAATTAGATAGAACAAAGATTCAAATAAAACAGTGGAGGATTTCTAACAGATCTAGGTAAACAATGTAGAAGGATCCTACTTAGTAGGTAAGGGCTTATATTGAGAATTATTAAATTGTGAAAGAATTATATTGGGGCAAAGAAATACGATCTTACAATATATACGGCATATCGATTTAATCTACTTGATTATAAAACGTTGCCTCTTCACTATCTGACATACATTTCACTGTCTGTCATAGTGAAGTAACTAGGGAAAGATATTCTCTAGTGGTGAAACCATTGCCTTCTACATATGTAGAGGGGAGGAACGTGTACATAGAAGGAATGGATAATGATCCGTTAGGTAGGAAGGAATTTTTTTTGTGGAACCAATTTTGTGGAACCGTCTCACAACTTAGATACATTGACAAATTCTAACACGAGACGGCCGATATCATCATCATCATCATCATTTTCAGCCGTTCAACATCCACTGCCTAGATGAAGGCCTCTCCAATCCTCTTTCATTCCTGTCTGTCTTGAACAATCTGCATCCAGTTGACTCCACACATTATCATCAATTCATCAGCCTATCGTCCACGCAGTCTACCTTGCTTTCTTTCACATCCTCTCAGATACCATTCCAGTATTTCTTGCGTACCATCCATTCTTCTCGCTATGTGTCCACTTCAACTTTTTCACACGTTCCGCTATATCTGCACTTCTTACCCACGTATTCCTCATGCGATCTCTTCTTGTTATACTTGGTATAACAAGCTTCTCTGTGTGCACTGACATACGTCATCCATGTTCATTCTTCCAAAAGTCTTCTTTAAAAGTTACAACCAGTCACATTCACCAATTGTCCTAGGTATAAATAACTATCAACTATCACTACAATATGGTTATCTATTGTGACTACGTTTTGTGTGCAAAACTCATTAGTTTTATTAAAATTGATTCTTAAACCTACTTTCATATGTACTTGCGTTGCTTAATTGTCTTAATCTATTTTGTAAATCTACCGAGTCGCTTGCAACTATGGCCGATATGTACATATGTAAGTAATATCCAGATTTTGCCAATGACGATATTTACAGTTGAAAACTGTACATACATACATTGTACGTATATAGCGCTCACGAGAATAGCGCTCTAACCACTGAATAGGTCTGGTTCAGAATCAATCAATCTGATAAATAAGAATATTGTACATTGAACTGTTACATATTTTGATGTGCAATTTTGTGTAATAAATTTGCAGGTACAGTTGGCGAAAAGTGCATGGGAATCGATTGTGGGGGGATGCGATTCGCGCAAAGGGGTTGACACACTTCTCAGAGCGTGTTGGGTAAACACCATAGAAATTCCAACCCCATAGCACAATGTCTAGGTGGGGTTGATGCGACCCATTCAACCATCATTACACCTTCGACAATGGTAGTCGTATATAAATATTTAAAAGAAACCAAGCATTGCGGTGACTGCGAATGTCGTTCGTTTTAATTAACTTTTTGCACATAATGATGCATTTTTGTGCAAAGCGTCATATTTTTGTGGTTTAGTTTGTGTGTCTGTCTGCTGAGACGTATTTGAGCTAGTTTGAGACGTATTTGGTTTTTTTTGGCAAGAAAAAAAATTTAATAGAAATTGAATACAAAATGCTCCAAGGAAAAAATTGAGGTTGGGGTGATAAAAAATGTTTTTTTATTTATTTTTTTTATATCGTATAAGTGGTTGAATAAAATTTTATATTATAATAATAGTGACCTTGCAAAATTGGTAAGCTTGGGAGCCGCAACATATTATCTTCAGATTATGTACATATGTATGTATATATTAAAAATGAAATGAAATTAATTATCATCTCCGTGATATTTTTTAATGTTCGACAGTTTATTACTACAAACGATTTAAAGCTTTTTAAGCCATGAAGTTTTGATTTTGTGTAAATCGTATGTCAACTTTGTGTTTCGCGCAAAACATTGGATGACATGGAGAGCCGCAGGTTTTCATACAAAGAGCCGCGTGAGGCTCCGGAGCCGCCGGTTCCCGACCACTGATCTAGCCAAACAGGCCGAAAAGTTGTAAAAAATAAATAATGTGTGATTTAGGTCATTATTTGAATCATTTACAATTTATGATTAAATATAAACGATGAAAAGGATGCAGAACCAATCAATTGAACGATTTTCATAAGAAGAAAAAGAGATGAAGTTTCAATGTGATACGATTTTTGCGGCTTTTGAGCTCTAGCGATTCTACAACACACATACAGCAGATAGACATTTTAGAAATATTACAAGAATGTAATGTAAACCTGATAAAAATCAGTCGAATTTTCACACGATCACAATATACGATATGGATAAAGTAAAAAATAATCAATCATTTTTTTTTATTTTAAAAACTATTCAATGTGACTATTTTTAAATTCAACCTAAAGCTTTAATACGCCACTGACAATTTTATGACTACGCCACTGTGCTGACGCTAAGCTCTATCCAAATCAGAGACATCTTACAAAATCCTAAATCCCATAACATAACTGAAAAATCCTGAAGCGTACAGCTACATCCATTAATATACTATGTATGTACATATAGTCTACTTGCAAAACTCGTCGGCTTATAGACAAAAAACTACGCAACGGAATAGGATAAAAATTACACCAATCAACATATAATATCCTTGGATATTTAAAAAAATATATAAAATAAATATTGGATGAATTTCAATTCGTTCTATGCAGTTTCTTGCGGTGTAACAAGAAAAATGTGTTGTTGCACCGAACTGAGCTCGTGTGCGCCCCACCACTGCACTGCACATATACAAAACTCAAAAAGCAGTTTACAGTCACCTTAAATTCAGCTTCTGAAGCCGAGTTCGGTGTGTACTGAAGGCAATCCCATCGCCTTGCTGAAATATTAATATTGCGTGCAGCCAAATGAGACCGTCGAGCGAAAGCGACGAGCGTAGCCAAGGCGTCAAAAGAAAATTGCTTTCGGAAAAATGCATTCTGCACTCTTAAACCTCCCTCCTCCTTCTTTCCTACTTACGTATATAAAAATACATATACGTGTGAATTTTATCATGTACAAATATTCACTTATGTGTGCGTTTCGTAAGAATTATCTACCCGTCTAATGCGTACCTATACATATATAGGTACCTAATAATGCACCGTGAGCTTTTTTAGAGAATTCGGTTGCATTCTTTGAAAGGCGCGGCGGTTTCAACATTGAGGAATATCAATAAGGATTTGCATGTTGAGAATAAAGAGGATAAAAAAAAAGTGGTAGTATGTAGTAGTGGTAGTGGCCGGAAGCGTGATTCGAATCGTTTAAATCCGCTCTAATGGGACTCGAACCCGTTATCCTGCATATTCGCATACCGATTTGCATACTGATATAATACTAACCGGGTACTCGAAAGGGTTTCGGCAAACTTAAATGCGTAATCGTGTTTGCGAAATGCTTTCAAACGGTCGATTTTGTAATGCAGAACTGAAAAAAAGTTCAATTTTACAACAATTTTACCGAATCATAGGACAGAACAAGAACAAATAAAGTTAAAAACTATTGAATGTTTGATAATAGTGATATTGCGTCTTTGATTTTGCCAATTTATAATATTTACCTACATATAAATAAATAGTACCGTAGCTAATAATATAATTCGACCATTCTTCAATGATGCCTTTAAATATTATTTATTTATTTATTTACGTAACAAACAGCAAATAGTATACAATATAAAATATAAATACAAAATAATATTGATTTCACACAATACACTACAGCCAAAATAGTTACAAACGAACAACAGATCAAAAAGAGAAAGGAACTTAGGTGTTAGGGCTGGAAAGGAACTTAAGTAAAGATAAATTATCATTTAATATAATCAAATTACATAAAAAGATTCCTATTGATCGTAAAGCGGATATTACACAAGGATAGTTTACTCTCTACTATCTCGCTAGTTTACTAGCCGACACGTAGAGCTAGTAATCCTATTATACGTGTTTAGTGTACTGTCGCTAGTGGCACTGTCGTCAACTTGTTTTACTTCCTTTTTTAAAATATAGTTTTATAAAATAAATTCAAGTTTGACTAAACCTTCATATGTGTGTGTGTTGGGAGCTGAAAATGAACCGCTTAATCTCAAACTGTCAAAATGAAGTGACGTCACACTAGCCAGATAGTAGCGAGTAAAGTTCAAACATTCGAACTTCACTCGCTCGGCCGAAAAAGCCGGATAGTTTACTAGCTTCGCCTATTACACGAGCTCGATTACTAGCGGCTAGTAAACTAGCAAGATAGTAGCGAGTAAACTATTCCCGTGTAATACCCGCATAAGTCTTCATTAAGAAATTGTTGATAAAATATTCAGTTTTCATTAATGTTATCGTTGTAGTTAAAAATATTATGTATGAGCTTTTTGATTCATGAAAAGTGTGAATCACGATTGATGATAGCTTTCTTGAATGCTTATATTTAACATTGAAAATCTGGCTGTTATGTCATCATCGAATTATATTCAATAAAACTATAGTATGTTCTAAGGAATAATTTTGATCACATTATATAGCTTTTAAATAATGTAATCAGGAATTGTGTTGGCATTATGAGAACGTACGAAGAATAAAATTTTTCAGACAATGAAATCTTGAATTCAAGCGACTTATAAGCATAACTGAATTGATAATTCTCTCGGCATTCGTTGACGTATGACCGCGATTAGTTTCGTCTCACCCTGTATAAATTATCGCGTATACGCGCGTTTGGCACCACAAAGCTCAAGTTCTCAAGACCTAATAATGACTGCATTTAGCATTCACGTCCGCTAGCATGCAACGAAATGCATTTATTTGCATATATCTCAAGCGCATCATCATCGTCATCGGGGTTTTTTTCCTACACAATTTATTATTATACATATCTGCACCCGGACATATTATGCATTGTTTGCTTTGCCGTTGACGAATCGTGAGACGACAACCTATTTCGCACCGTGAATAATTATTTTTCTCGATTTTTCTCCAGTAGACAATATGTTTATCTACATAATGGCCGATTGCAAAATAGTTAATGCACTCTGGTGCAGTGTGAATGCAGCAATCGCTTTATTGGTCCAGCCGGATTTACGATTTGTCGAATGCGTATTTATTCGTATGGGCTTGCTCGGCGCAGAATCGATGGTAATCTCGTTGTCTGCGCGAAATTCTGTTCACACCATTTTCTTTGGATGTTTTCACATGAATAACGAAATGTAATACCGACAAAAATTCTACATACATATGTAAGTACATACAAAAAAAAAAAAATACATTGGATTTGTTATATGAAAACATGCTTTCAAATGCTAGAAGTTGATTCCTAAATAGTGTGAACCTCTAAGATTTATGATAGAACTGAATAAATGGTAAGTATTTAATGGAATCATATTCAATAAACTAAAGTTCTAAAGCACAGGTTCCCAACCTTTGCCAAGTGACCCGCGACCCCGATATATTTGAAAAAGGCAAAAAATATTATTCAAACATCAAGACACCGATTAAAAATGAAAATTGCATTCATCATCATTTTAAGCCGTTCACCATCTACTGATGGATGAAGACCTCTCCAAATCCTATTCCATTCTTGTCTGTCTTGAGCAATCTGCATCCACTTGAATCTATACATTCTTCTCAATTCATCAGCCCATCTTCGACTTGGTCTACCTTGCTTTCTTTCACATCCTCTCGGATACCATTCCAGTATTTCTCCCGTCCATCTGCCACTTTGGTCATGCTTCTTACTCATGTATTCCTATTACGATCTCTTCTTGTTATGCCAATTATACATCTTTCCATGCTACTCTGTGTGCACTGGATCTTACGTAGCATTCTTGAATTTAGCATCCACGTTTCACATCCATACGTCATAACTGACAGAAAATTGTATTATAGTCAATTTTTTTTTTTAGTTTAGTGTTTCAGTTGGCGACCCCACAGAAAACCCTTCACGACCCCATTTGGGGTCATGACCCATAGATTGGGAACCCGTGTTCTAAAGAGTACAATTGAGTATATTATGTATGTAGGTTTAAAATTGTAAATTAGCAATAATGTAAAAGTCTGAAAATCTGAACAGAATAAGATTAGATTGTTACTAACAGCTATTACAATAATTCATTAAATCAACAGATTGATTATATTAATTTCGACAAAGTAAAATCTTTTGAATTACAAACTACAACGATTGAGCCGATCAATCAAATGTAAGAAAAGTCCATCACTTTAAAGTCCATCAACGTAAAATAGTAATAATAGAGTTTGAACGTACTTATTGATTATTATTATTATATAGTACAATACAGTAACCCGTTATTGTCCGACACTTAAATAATATTACCCATTTAAATTCCCATTGTCGGAATGCATCGCGGAATTGATCAGATCAAATCGACGTAAAAAAAAAAAAAACCCCCAGTTTTTATCATTGTCATTATCGACGGTCGATTGTCTCTAATCGGGCTGGCTTGAGACTTGCGTCTTTCGGCAGCTGAGCGCTGCGAGAAGAAAACGAGGAAACGAACCTGTTAAATCGACCCGAACGAGATTCGAACCGCGTTCTCTGAATCCGGCGCGTTACGCGTTAACCGAGAACTTTTTTTTACAAGGCGAGTACATATTAAATTTTGGGGTTTTTCCTACCGCGTCGGATCGATTCGCGTATCTTCTGGTAGCCAACTGTGCTCACGGTCAAATGGGGTGTGGAGAATTCGAATTAATTCGGGTAAGGAGATGTGATTTGAATAAACGGAGAGGGTTAAATAATAGTGACGTATCGATCGTGTGTAAATTTGAACGGTTTTATCAGTTGCAGGGTTAAAATTAACTCGTAATGGAGTCGACCTCGTTCGTAACTTTCAAGGCACCACCATACTGTAACTGTAGGAGTTTTGCGCAATGAAAAATTCAATTCGTAGCAAACTTTCAGCATTTTTTAACGGTGCATTGTTTTTGAAATATTCACCATGAATATTTCAATGCATGAACTCTCTTATAAGCTACTTGTATATTTTAAATATTTAGTATAAGCATAATACAATATATAAAACAACGTGGATCACTTTAGGGCACTTTTTGTATCATTTTTACTTTATCTATACTGCCGTCCTAAGCCCACTTAACGTAACTGACAAAAATTACGAAAATGAGTTACATGTGTTTTAGATGGGAGTGTATTCTTGCGATATTTCAAATCAAAATTAATGTATCTTCATCCAAAAGTGACTTTTTTAAGCTATTAAATCTAACGTATCTGCATGCGCAGAGAAATAGTATCACCAATACTTAGCGAAAATAACGTATTCAATATTTACTTCGGTCACTACCTTATCATGAAAGATTGAAAAGACTGAATCTCTCCACATTGGAGACGAGGAGATTAAGAGGTGATTTAATTGAAGTATTCAAAATAATAAATAATCATTATTTATGTGAAATGACCAACCTCATTATGTTCAATGAGAACCCTCATCTAAGAGGTCATATTCTTAGACTCCGAAAAGAAAAATCAAATAAGATTGTTAGAGATTCATTCTTTTCAAATAGAGTGGTTGAAGTTTGGAATAGTCATATGTATACATTAATAATGAATAATGAAGTGACGTAACTACTAAAGTATTCTTTTTTTTTAATTTTTCCTTAGAATTATCAAAACACAATAGACAATAACCTCATGCACTAAAAAAAGTTAAAATAAATCAGTAATATATGAAGAAAAACACAAATTTAGAATAAAACTTTCAAGTCCATTTATTTCGATATTGTTGTTTTGTCAGTTACGTTAAGTGGGCTTAGGACGGCAGTACATATATATATATGTACATAGTACATATTGTTTTAATGTTTGCTTTGAAAAAAAAAAAAAAATAAGCAGTCACTGTGTTAACCTACGTATATAATATAATATAATATAATAATTAAGCGATTAAGATTTTTGTCTATTAAAAAAAAACGCATATTAAATTCATATAATTTTTTTTTATAAAGCAAGTCTTTAACCAACTGTCATTTGATTGTTCTTTTTATATGCGATTCAATACAATGTTTTATCTATAAAGAGCCAACCCCTAGCAAGCGTTTCGTTTTTGTCTTACACAATCTTCCTTCGGGACAGTACAAGTACACGTTCTCACACTGAATAAAAAAACATGCGTACGCATCGTGAGTGTACACTTTTTTTTTTGTTTGTTTCGAAATTTGAAATTATATTCTCATTCTACAAATGCGTATGCTTGAATTGGTTTATAATTACTGGGAAAATCGTAGCACCTGGCAGCGAAAAATAACCCTTTGGATACTACCCTCGAATTTCTTCCGCTATTATGAGTTGTGTCTATAGACAAAAACTACACACTCACACAACTGCTATTATATGAAGATAAAAAATTAAATATGTAAAAAAGGTTACCACTGTCTTCTCTATGCAAAGGGTTGATTCTATGGGGCATTAGACAATAGTCGAAATGACTAAGTAAAAATGCAAGCCTGGTATTCGCAAAGTGTGGTTCGCGATACACTTATTCCACATACTTATGTCAATCGATTGAATTGATAATAAAAATAAGACAATTGACAATTTTTGATTCATTAGAATTAAATTTAAAATTTAAACTATCAAATTCCAAATATTTGACTAATTCTAATCATACATATCTACATTATAAGATGAAATGTTTCGATACTGAAAAAAATTGATAGTTATACCTACTCTAAGTAAAATAGTTAATATTTAAATTGTTTATGCAAGGTCAATTGTTCAATTTAACATTGAAACTGTATAATAGGGGTGCCGCGACCCTCATTTGCAGAACCTTTCATGCGATCTGTGCAAAGGTAGAGAGACACCTTTCACGGTGTTTTTTTTTTCTCATAGATTCAACTGTTGCATATATTAAAAAATTAACATTGAGCCGGGAGGACAAAGGGGTGGAAGATGATAAATGAGACTCGTCAAGAATAAAAAAAATAAAAGAATTAATAAAGATAATGCGAAAAAAATTAAGGATGCAAGGGGGTAGTTTTATCGTATGCAAAAAATAATAGATAAATAGCCTCGGGGCACACGGAGAGTGTGTGATTTTTTTAACCCCGCTCATATGCGTGTACACTTTTTTCCCTTTTGGGTGCTTTTTTTCTTTTTTATATGTATAATGCGAGACGGTTGAAATAAAAGAACCAGTATCTTCTTCTACTGCTGTGTGCGAAAATAATCAAGTTTTTATTGTTAGTGTTTATTTTTTTTTTAATTTATGAGAAGGGGTCGAAAAGTGCGTAATTGAGAGACAGTAAAATAATGCTGAAGAATTTTGCATACGACCGTTATGATAATTTTACTTTTTTATATAACGAAAAAATAATTGTTGTGACCAATATGTACCTACGTCTTTTTTTACATTTATCAAAATAATTAAATTAAAATTTGGTATGAATAAATCGAATTTTCCTACATAAAACGTCAATTGTTACTACATATAAAATAAGAACTGTTTTGGTTTGAATATTGTTTGTGTGTTTATTTGTGTCAGATGAATACATTCTAAATCGGACAATAGGATGATATTTTCTTACTTTATTTTTATCATTCTATACTAAGTTTTTAGCTCATCTACTATTTTATTTAACCAAAACGAAATTCACGGTAATATTATTGACAATATCTTATCATATTGACCGTGTAAGGTGGAAATATTGATAGTTTGTCGTATTGATTGATTGAATTGAAGCGGATTCGAATTTCCAAACATCCGGGTCATTATTATTGACCGTATAAGGTGCCCAAAAGATTAAGTCTTTGTCATTACAATTGACATGTGTTATATTTGATATAAATGAATTAACGATAGAATCTTCAAAGACAATTTTACGCAATACGTTCGGCAAGGGTAAGAGAAAATAATCAGAACTAAAAAGTTTACCTAATTTTTGTCATCAGAATATTTAAAATTATTAAAAAAAATATGCAATAAATAATAACGATCTAAAACCGAATCAAAAGAGCATTCAAAGCTTTAATATACATACATCGTTTGAAGATATTGAAAAGTTGAATTCTAAAGACGAGTACGAGTATGTACAATTGACGCTTCACATAGTGTCGCATAAAAAATTGTATAAAATACAAAAACGAGTTTCACACTGAAAAATCAAAAGCCACCACATACACAAACATTTAACGTATACGAAAAAAAATTATATGCGTGTGTGTGTGTGCGGTCCTTTATCCTACATTAAATGTCTATTCGAGTCGATTCGCATACGTTGCGTATGCAAATCTCCATACAGGTGATACCCCGGCGATGCGAGCGGACCATCATTTTCATTGTTTATGCGTGCTTAAAAAAAAAAAAAAGTCCACCATACCTGTCTAGGGGTACCTGGAAGGGACCACGCCATGCACACCCTGAGGGTAGTTAAGAAGAAAAAAAAATCATACGGAACAATGGTGGCCGAAGGGGTTGAGCGCACGCAAACCTGCCCCGTTCTTATAGTTATGCAAAGCGTCAGCTCATTCTTTACTTTGTGCATAAGGGTAGTTAATTTCCTTTCATGCACAACACACTCGAAATCAAGTCATCTGTGTGTTGTTTCTATTGTTTAAAAGGAATAAGATGTTTCGGAAACCAAGTATGTACGTATAAGTGTATTTAATACAAAAAAAGACACGAAGAAATAGACACATATTCGTGCATTTTCATATATACATACATATATGCTAATACGCTTAAAAATAAGGCATACGACCAATGCATACTGCCAGTTATGACGTGTGGATGTGAAACGTGGATGCTAAATTCAAGAATGTTATGCAAGATCCAGTACACACAGATAAGCATGCTTGGTATAATAAGAAGAGATCGTAAGAGGAATACGTGGGTAAGAAGTTGAAGTGGACACATAGCGAGAATAAAGAATGGTAGATGTACGCGAGCAATACTGGAATGGTATCCGAGAGGATGTGAAAGAAAGCAAGGTAGACCGAGTGGACGATGGGTTGATTAATTGAGAAGAATTTTACGTAAGATCCAGTGCACACAGAGAAGCATGGAAACATGAACGCTTGGTATAACAAGAAGAGATCGTAAGAGAAATATATGGGTGGGAAGCATGACCAAAGTGGCAGATATAGCGGAACGTGTGAAAAAAGTTGAAGTGGACACATAGCGAGAAGAATGGATGGTAGATGTACGCGAGAAATACAAGAATGGTATCCGAGAGGATGTAAAAAAAAGCAAAGTAGGCCGAGTGGACGATGGGCTGATGAATTGAGAAGAATGTGTGGAGTCAACTGGATGCAGATTGCTCAAGACAGACAGGAATGGAAGAAAATTGGAGAGGTCTTCATCCAGCAGTGGATGGTGGACGGCTGAAAGTGATGATGGCTTCTTAAATAAAACAGATTTATTTATATACACTCAAAGTATCCCAATTTTGAGCTGTAGATTAATAGATTAGTTCTACAATTGAATCATTTCATTTATATAACAGTATACTAAAGAAAAAAATTGTGTTTGTGTTTGTTTAAGTATGGCATAAGTATAATATAGCTAATATCAATCGTAAGGAATTTGAGTGCAAAAAGTAGTTGGATATAGCTTGTATCGTTTTATTGTAGTCGGTTTCGCAGTTAAGCGTGCATCAGAATTAATCGAATTTAAACGTGTAAAATGATTTGAAGTTCTATGATGATTTTGCAATAAAACGATGTAGTTTCACATCATTACAATATTATTATACATAAATGCAGTTTCTATCTTTCAATCGTGCGTACATTAGGTAGAATACCTTAATTCACGCTTGCTTGAATTATCTATGAATATTTAGAGTGCATTTTTATGGTAAACGAGCGAAGGAGAGTGATGATATGCATACGTAACCAGTTTTGTCCCTATTATCGGATAAAATAATGGATTGTGTGTGTGTGTGGACGAATTTTTGCGGAGACACTATTTTTTTTCATTATTCAGCGTTACATAATAATGCGGGGTATTTTTATAAACGTGTGTGTGTGTGTATTTTTTTTTTTCATTGGTGAGTTCTCTCACAGAATGCGTTATTAGGGTTTTTTTTATTCCGAAGAACACTCGCGCATCTTATTATTGTGTTTTAACCCCTTCGCCGCACATATACTGACACACGGACGGTATAATTAATCACCGGCGAAAAAAAAATTTGCCTAATCCTCGCCGAGTCTCCTTTTTGCAATATTTAAATGGCAGGGTGCCCCGTTTTTGTTTCGCACTGTGAGACTTTTTTCGGGAAGACTCTTGTGTATAACGGTTGCATCGTTTTTTTTTCCGCACGTAATCCAAAATAAATTTGTGAAATACGACTGTCGTTTGAATTCGCATATGAGATTTGCACGTAGTGCAGTATAATTTCACCCACTCGACGAGTGTTGCTTAGCTTTAATACTTTTATGAACGTTTGACTTAAATAAATTTATTCTAGACCGTGCTAAGTGAATTTGACTTTTTACACATTTTTGACACAGTAAATTTTTTTAATTGGTTCGATAGGAATTAGTCCACTTTTGCCCAATTTTTTACTATCCATATTTAATAACGTTAATCGATTCATCACTTTAGAGCTAATTACATCAAATAAAAAATATAATTGGCACAAAATGTTATATTGTTTCATAAGCCCAATTGAATCAATTTCAATATTCAATACTAAAAAAATAATTAAAAATACTTTAAAAGTAGAATTTTAATTTAAATCCGTTCCTTCATTAGCGTTCCGAGAATGTTCTAATAAGAATACAATATTAATTATTAATGAATAAATTTAATCAAACTAAAAATTGAAAAAAACTCACTTAACCTCAATGTGTGCGTTGATTCTAAAGCGAACTTGTTACACTTTTACATTACATAGCAAACAAAACAAATACAAATATAATAATTAAAATTGATACTAATGAAACATTTCATACAATTTGCGTATTCGTGTTAACACTCCATTACAGTACTATTTAAATTACACTCCCAAACTATCGTAGAAAATACACTTTTTATACGACAAAGACAACGCTTTGTTTATTGATCCATATAGCATCGCCGTTGCAGACGATTCACAACATTTTACATTTAATTGAATGGAAGTAACAGTGCATACAACTTCAAATTGAACTAAAAAGTTGTATCGAATTCAAATGAAGAACAAAACAAACGAGCAACAGGTAGCGCAATCAAAAAGTAGTGGCTAAAATCGATTGATGAAATGTAGAACATACAGAAAACACACACACAAGAAATCGATACCTATCTTTAACAATTTATATCTCTGAAACTGATAGCGTTACGGTGGTGAAAAATAAAGCATTTTAAAGTTCATTTTGTCCACTTTCTAATATGTTTTATGTTTTCCATTTAAAAAAAAACACTATAATATAATTAGTTGAACTTTTTCAGATATCGTTTTTGTATACTTATAGAATTATAGAACTTACTTCAACTCCTCCATTCCATGGGAGTCCATAGTGGACTCCAACGCCAGATGGATCATGGTGTCCACTGGCACCCATGTGCTCTGCCATCACAGACATCCAGTGGACGAGACCCTGGGTAGGGTTTTGACCCACCACCGACGCTGAAGAGCCTGAAATTAAACGAGACGTTAGAAAATTAACGAAGAAAATGCAGTATAAACTGTAGGTAGTAAACAAATAGTGATGATTACCTGGAGGTAGACCAGGTGCTCCCTGAACATCAGACCCAGGAGATTGCGAATCTGCAGCACTTCCTTGGACACCAACACCACCCCCTCCTCCTCCTCCACCGCCTCCACTCCACACAAAAGCCGACGAACCGGAAGACTTCTAAAATTAAAAAAAAATTATATAATAAGTTTCACAATATCGAATAAGTCGTGCTAAACTTTGGATGTGTGTGTAAAAGAGTCGATGGATTGAAGCAAGTTTGCTAGGTTGTATGTATGTATGAAGTTGTGGTATTAAACTATTAAGGACTGATAGATTGATATTATAATGATGTAGAAAATATTAGAAGGATCAATTTCTTATCGGCTTTGAGTTACTTTAAATCCTATATGTGTTCGATGCTTAAGCTGCTATCAATTTTATTAATGATACAATACAGCTATGATTAAAAAATATGGCATACGACCAATGCGTATTGCCAGTTATGACGTTTGGATAGTGAAACTTGAATGCTAAATTCAAGAATGCTACCTAAGATACAGTACACACAGAGAAGCATGGAAAGATGTTTGCTCGGTATAACAAGCAGATCGTAAGAGGAATACGTGGGTAAGTGGAAGATATTGCTAAACGTGTGAAAAAGTGACAGATGGACGCGAGAAATACTGGAATGGTATCCAAGAGGATGTGAAAGAAAGCAAGGTAGACCAAGTGGACGGTGAGCGGATGAATTGAGAAGAATGTGTGGAATCAAGTGGATGCAGATTGCTCAAGACAGATAGGAATGGAAGAGGATTGAAGAGACCTTCATCCAGCAGTGGATGGTGAACGGCTGAAAAAATGAGAAATAACCGGTTGGTTCCTTAATATGAATGTAATTGTTTGGTTTTGGGGAGTCATTACTTAAGACTCGTGAAGTTTTTCGATTTTGATGAACGGTTCGGTGAAAATTTTTTGAAATTTAGGCAACCGGTTCAGTTTTGGATGGTTAATTTAATCAACCGGTTCCGATGAATCAGTGTGGATTCATTATGATGTGATATAGGGGGCGTTAGTTGTGCTATTTTATTCGTATTGGTAGATTGGTACATCAAATCAAAATTATTGTACGACTGGGTATAATTAAAATTAGTTAAAATTTTTATAATTATGATAATGATTGGGACTTTGTAGTGGTGATTGAATTAATGCACAATATAGAAATTATATAAAAAAATTGAGTTTTAGAATATTCGATTTATTAAAAAGATCTAATTTTCGCCTAGCCCTGACCTCTATTGGTACAGTCGTCGCACTAAAAAGCGTTTTAACTATAAAAAATATGTTAATAAAAAAAAAAAACGCTCATAATTGAATACAAATTTGATTTGTATTAATATTTATGTAATACGAATTACGATATGAATTTATGACTTAATTTTTTTCCACACACGGTATAATATTATCGTATCTTTTCCTCGTTATCTAATACGGGAAATATTAGCCTAGGTATAAACTTGTTTGACTTTCATTTTTTATTTATTAAATATTTAATATACGCATAAACGATTCATAAAAACGACTCAAATATGCTACTTGTTTTACAATGAAAAAAAAAAAAAAGACACTAATTACACATGCTAATTTGTAACAACAAATTCCAACTGGAATTAAAGTCACATACATACATACATATGTATGTCGACTACACGGCATATCAGAATGTAATCAGATTCTTATAAGATTATTTTTAACATGCACTGATACGATAAAAAAGTATTTAGACTATGAAAATGCATCTGCATAGTATACAGAATATTATTAATATTTAAAAATGTCATACGATACAATTTTGAATGATTCAAAAATGATTTTTCAGTTATAATTTGGTTATATGTATATATTTTGGCGATGTCTTATCCTATGTATGGATTAACTTTTTAGGGTTTTTGACGAATCAAATACCTCATCGACAGGTGAATCTGTGACTCTTTCTCCATTTTCGTCATCAGATCCGTTGAAGAACAGTCCACCGGTGGGTCTATTTCCAGTCGAGAACAACATATTTCTAGGATAAACTTGAAAGCCAGCCGCAGGACACTCGGCATCAGGTCCTGTCCTTTTTCTTTTACCAAAGCTGGCAAAGAAATTCTTGTACAATTGAGCAGGTAAGAGGAATGGCGACCTGGCGCTAGTTCCGGGAAACGTGCTAGTGATCAAATCCTCGTTGTCCTTCTTGGATTTGTTACCCGAAAAGCCAAATTCCAACGGGAACTCCTTCTTGACGATATCCTGCGCTGGTTGGAACATCGAAGCCATCGATTCTTCATTGGTATTCATATCGTCGTGGTTCAAAGACGATGGAACTAGCGTAGGATGGTCGTTTTCTAAGTCGCTATCGTTCGAATTGTCCATCGAATTTGAGATGCTGGTTCCGCAACTGTTCTGATCCTCGTCCATGCTGGTCCTCTGTTGAATATCCATCTGAAGGTTCATCCTTTTCTCCGAAGGCTTTTCTGATTTGTCCTCGCCTTTGGCTTGTAGGCGATCGTGAAAATGCATCTGAGCGATAGGCGATAGCGTAACAGACATGGATCGTCTAATATTCTCCTTGTGTTTGGCACTATATTAATTATACTTTGTATATGTTTAAATAAAATTTATCAATATAATTTGTTATTTAAAATATTTTCATTAAGTAGGTATTCACATCGACAATTTTATTGTGTTGTATTTTTAAAATAAAAATATATTTTGCCTTAAGACTACTTTAGGTATTTTAGGAACTTTCGTTTTGTTTCACTATTTTTATTACTATTATTATTTATTTTATGTAATTAATTATTCATAAATAGTGTGGGAATGTCGTGCTCTCATATTCGTTAATGCGTAAATTCCTTGAAAAATTTAATGGATAATAATTAAAATATTTTAGATACAGTGATATTGTACATTACAAATAAATGTATTTTCAAGTGTGCCGAAATTTTATTCCAATTGAGATAAATCCAGTTGGAATATTTATATTCTAAATGGAATTCTGGAATATAGTTCATTGTATTTTAATTTAAGACAGACATTTTGACCTACATTTTTGACCCATATTCCTCAAAATACAAAATGAATACGTCTGACCGTAAACGGCACACTTTTATTTAGATCTCACAAATTAACCCTTTTCCAGTTTGCAATTAAAAAATTCAACATCGTACGTACAGCCAAAATAATAACTTCAATAATAAAGTGCACCGGTAAAGGGTTAATTAAATTTATTTTTAGTAAAAAAAACCAAAAACTTACGAATACTCAGTACAAACTATTAAAGGCATATTTTATCGGAACTGTTATTTATATAGGAACATTGAACAGGGTTATAATAATGATAATTATAATTACAAACGCATTTCGTACTATACGTGCGTATTATTATGAACATCGTACGAACACTTCACTGTATCTAAAATATGTAATTTTTAATTGTATAATATATAAAAATATTGTCCAAGTCGTCGGTGAGACATTTCAAGACAAAGGAAATACTAGGTTTATGCTCGATATTATACCGAAGTCTCAATTATACGTTAGATTTGATCGTTTTGATTATTATTTCCCGTTTAGATTCGACTTTATATGTTGGGTTCGACTTTGAAATTTCGCAATTAGCGAAAGGCGCGCGAGAACATAACCTGCACCGAGTTGGGGATGCGCCGCGGAGCGCATCCCGTAAACTGCACTTCGCACCGCGCACACCAACCCACACACACTGATGGGGAAAATCTATTAGTTTTTCTCGCACACAACCCCAACGCGACTCGAATAGGGGTAGACAGTGTGCCTGTGGTCGTTACCTACCCCCCACGCTTAAATGCAAAGTGTTTAGAATGAGAGAAACGCGGGAAACTTTCGAAAGATTGAAACTTTACTCGAACACTCTCCGATGCGATTATGTACGTATATAAACCGCGGCCGCCAATTTCAATTTTAACTCATAATGACGCATACAAATTAACTGTAATATTTTCCATATACAATTTCAGAATTGGAAACAATCAAACGGTCATCAAAATGGGACTATTCATGGAAAAATTCACTTTTGCACTCAAACACTGTATAAAACCAGCAGTATCATATGAAGTACTTTTGATCAAATGGTTTGTGAATGTAAAAGGAACAAACGGACGGGTGAGAATTCAATTTTATATACAGTTTTGACTTGCAATATTGCACTCGGATTAGGTATACGTATCGTATTTGAAAGAAAAGTATTCTATTGCACTTGAGTACTGGGTAGTACCCGCAAGGTTATAGGAAGTAATTCAGCAAAATTTGGCCCCAATTCGTCGAACGGTTTTGGAATTAATTGAAAATTAGAAAATGGCTCGTGTTCTATTGTCGAATTAGACGCTTCGCGCAGAATTACGCGCCCCGTACACGCTCACACTTTTTTTTTTTACTTTATTTTTTTTTATTGTAGTGATGAATAATTTTTCCGCACAATTTTATTATTTTTATAATATTTATCATCGTCTGTTCTGGGGGGAGGTTATGTCGAGACGACCGCACTTTTCAAGAAAAACTGAAGTTTAAACCGGCGGCCGCCCGATGGAGGATTTTCCGCGGACTGCTTTCTTTCCCCCACAAACACAGCCTTCGACGGGGTGGTTTTCCGAAGGGGTGGTGGGAGGGAGACTCGGTGCAGTCTAGAGTCTAGAGTGCACATCTCCCCCTTCATCCCCCTCGCTCCTATGTCGTATAACGTGGAAACGTTCGCCCCCCCCTTTCCGCCCGGAGCACACATGCAACTGCGCCTCCCAAACCAACCCCCTTTTAGGAGACTTCCACCACGACGTCTTCGAGAAATTTTTTTAAGTGTGTGTGTGTGTGTGTGTGTGCGCTTCCTCGTGAGACGTTGGCAGGTGAGTGTGTGTTTGTGTGGTGCACTCGTGTGCAGTGTGACGCATAGAGTGTGCACACACGTGTACGCACGGTGCACCGTGCATCGTACGTACGGGTTCGCACACAGTCGTGTCCCTAGTTAGTTTAAAAGCTAGCGGGTTCGATTTCCATTATTTTACTATAGCGAAGGTTGCCTCATTATTTAGATTGAATGCGAAAATTGTTCGCTGTGTAAATAGGTGAATGTAGTTTCCGGTTTGATTGAAAACTTTGCGGTTTCCTTTTTACGTCGTATGTTACATGTAGGTAGATAAATTGTAAAATATGTTGAAACGGAATGAATATGACGCAACTGTGTCTTATTAATTTACTAGTGAGAATCTAGTTAGAATCCAGTTTGAATTAAATTATTCAATATAACAATTAATGTACATAATGTAAATTTCATAATTCCAAGCGAGTCTAGAACGTAGAGTTTGATATCATCCAGTAAACGCTTACTATATTACTCATATAACTGAGACAACGCCATACGTGTGAGGGACACCAACATACGTACGACACGAATTCCTACGAATACGTACCCAATGTACGCCCGGCCTAAGAATTATAAGAATAGAAACTTTTTTTTTGAATAAAAATGGTAATTTTTTAGATTTTTTAATTGAACATTGAAAATAAAATCTACAATTACATTTAAAAATGCGTTTTATTGCATTTTTTAATACAAAAATAAAAAAATAACAATTTTTATTAAAGCAAATTACAAATGTAAAATGCAACGCTTAAAATAAATGTCAATAATAATAATAGTTTTTATTCCAGACGGCGAATATTATTATCTATTCTTCGATAAAAAAAAATTTAATGCACATGAATGAATCATGTCGCATAAAATGGTAAAAAAAAATACGTTTCACTTAAAACTTGTACAGATCTCATTGTATGCATAAGCATAAAATAAAATTAACACACTTTAGCGTGTAAAAGAAACACGACCATTTCATCAATGAGAAAATTAGCGTGAAGATTCCATCTCGTCTTTGAAATGGGGGAGAGGAGGAAAAAAAGAGAGAGGGGGGGGGGGGGGGCAAACCGAGTAAGAAGAAGAAAACCGGCGAAATGGAAAAACACAATATCTTCACATACGAGGAAAAAATGAAATTCTCCGTTCATTCCGCTGAAAACGAAGCGAAGAAAAAAAATCGTTCGGCTGCATGGTAGTTTTTTTCCTTGTTTTTTTTTTCGTTATTTGTGAAAGATCGAACGTGTGTGTGGGTGCTCGCTAGTGTAAACGTGCACTAGCTGAAGCGCGAGAGCGAGACAGCAACACGTCTGGCCGTCGACAAAGTACGTTGGTTAGAGCGAGACGCGAGAGTTGCAACGAACGAATTGCACACGGTGCACATACGCGTGTACACTACTTGCACGCACACATGTTCGCATATGTGAAAAAGCCATAAGAAAGTCGTATGCACTAGTTTTATTATCATTTTATATATATGTATGTACGTACAGCGAGTCGTATCTATAATGTATATACGCGAAGTCGTTATACGAGGACGTCGGCTTAAACTGAAAAATCTATATATCCGCGACATGATGTTTTTTTGTATTATTTTTTGTTTCGCGTTTGCCCCAACTGCACTTTTGGATTATGATAAAATCCAATGTACAGTTTCGTTGAGCGAATGGTGTAGAGTTTATTTGCGTTTTTACATATGTACATAGTACGCGGTGCAATTTAGAATAAGGTCAAATTATTTCGGTGTCAATGATGGAGGGTTGATAGCCTCATGTGAGAGTGTTTTGCCTGTTGCTTTGTACGGCGGTGGTGTAATTAGCGCCCCTGCGAGTCTGCGAAATCGCGTAGAATAAAGTTGAGAAAGTGCTCTTCAGGTGTTGTGGTGAGATAAAGTTATATTTCAGTCTTAAGTTGCTTCAATTTTTAATGTTAAATAAACCAATTTCATTCAAATAGATGGTTTATGTACCTACTACATACATATATATTCAATAGTTTGAGAATTTAAAAAAATTGTAGTATATATTATGATTGAAATAAATTTAAAATCGCATATAAAGTAAGTATGCAATAAAATGGTTAGGTTTTATCTTTTTATGAACCATGAGTAGGTTATGGACTCTTTCATTTGAATATATTATAATGAAAGTTTATATTGAATATTTATATTATAAAAATTTGGTTCAGTTCGATTTACTTCACCATCCACTGCTCTCTAATACTCTTCCATTCCTGTCTGGAGCAATTTGCATCCATTTGACTCCACACATTCTGCTCAATTCATCAGCCCATCATCCACTCGGTCTACCTTGCTTTCTTTCACATCCTCTCGGATACCATTCTGCCATCCATTCTTCTCACTATCTGTCCGCTCAACTTTTCACACGTTCAGCTATATCTGCCAATTTGGTCTTGGTACTTATTACCCATGCATTCCTCTTACGATCTCTTCTCGTTATACCGAGCATACATCTGTGTGCACTGGATCTTGCGTAACATTCTTGAATTCATCATCTACGTTTCACATCCATACGTCATAATCGGCAGTACGCATTGGTCGTATGCCTTCTTTTTTAAGCATAGCGGAATTTTGGATTTAAAAACTGTGTTCATTCTTGCAAAAGCACTCCATCCTAGTTTACTAGTTTCATTCTTCGTTTACTTTATATGTATAAAAACCAGATTACATTACCAGAAACATTCAACAAAATTGTTACAGAATCACTTTAAAGCTTATAACTTTTTATAAAAGCTACTAGCTGACCCGGCATGCGTTACAATGCCTGATCCCGTTCCCGTTCCCGTTTTTTCCCGATTTTTTTTCACAGGAACCATCCCCGGCATGATCACAATAAGTCCTGAAAGTTTCATCGCGATCGGTTGAGTGGTTTAGGAGCCTATAAGAGACATACAGACAGACAGACATTGATTTTTATATATTTTTTTTATATAAACTGTTGTGTCTATTAAGTCTAGTATAAACAGAGACAACAAACTTCGAAATTTTCATCATTGCTTGATGTTCATACATGTTTATAATTTAAGTAACTGTTCTTTCAACATGTTGACACTCATTGCCATTGTCTATCACAGGCTTTCTGTACATACCAAAGAGACTCTCCGTAACAGGACTAAATAACTCACATATTATATTTTACAATATTTGTATCAGAACCGCGAATCAATACAGTGAACATGACAAGGATATGTTTTTCCATGTTTTTTTTTTTGAAGAATTTTATGGAAGTGGGCGTGACGCGCTGTGGGTGGTTTGAGGGGGGTGAGAGCGGGTTGAGAGGC
The DNA here is from genome assembly GCA_022651745.1 of Parapsyche elsis. NCBI lineage: Eukaryota > Metazoa > Arthropoda > Insecta > Trichoptera > Hydropsychidae > Parapsyche > Parapsyche elsis. The sequence continues at coordinate 1,477,363 of JAGVSN010000017.1, forward strand.
TTGTCTGAAAATAAAAAGCCAGCTCGTAGGTAAGAGAGTACACAACCGTATATTTTTATTACACGGAACAGAGATAAAAGGCGGTAGTGCACTTTTCTGTTATATCGACATAAAGGGGTCATACGTCCATTAAACTATTGTCGGATCCATGAATTTTTCATAACTAACGTACCCGATCGTCTCTAGGAGTGGCCTGTGCGATTTCACCTGCCCCATTCCCTTCAGTCATTTTTTCAGAATTACTCTATCAAAATATAGTTGGCAATATCTGCATGAAAGAGAATCGCTTAAGTGCCAATAATGGTAATTGCCCCCGTATCGAACGGAACGACATGTGTCATTTCGATGTTTAATAGATCGTTGAGCTAGAATTATACGATAATGGAATTCATTCGGGAGCTTTCAAAGTTTTATTTGTATATTTTAAAATATTAAATTTAAGTATTCGATTAATTGAAGTAACTCAAAATTGCACGATATACATACATACATATGTATGTAATTTAAAACAAGAGAGTACCTATGCAGTTTGAGTTTTGAGTACGTTTCTTCTAACCGTGTGTGCTAAAAAGAGACAAAAGTCATGGCGTAAAGATACAAAAAACGCTACACGATATTAGTGCATTTGGTGCAACTCAAACTTTTGTCCCTTTTTAGCGCACGCGGTTAGAAGAAACATACACAAAACTGAAACTGCATACTCTCTCGCTTAAAACGGTATCGTGCAATAAAGAAAGAAAAAAACGATACACACAATTGGTGCATTTTGTGCAATTCAAACTTTTGTCCCTTTTTAGCACACGCGGTTAGAAGAAACATAGACAAAACTGAAACTGTATACTCTCTTGCTTAAAACGGTATCGTGCAATAGAGAAAAACGATACACACTATTGGTACATTTTGTGCAATTCAAACTTTTGTCCCTTTTTAGCACACGCGGTTAGAAGAAACATAGACAAAACTGAAACTGTATACTCTCTTGCTTAAAACGGTATCGTGCAATAGAGAAAAACGATACACACTATTGGTACATTTGGTGCAACTCAATTTTTTGTCTCTTTTTAGCACACGCGGTTAGAAGAAACATAGACAAAACTGAAACTGTATACTCTCTTGCTTAAAACGGTATCGTGCAATAGAGAAAAACGATACACACTATTGGTACATCTGGTGCAACTCAAATTTTTGTCCCTTTTTAGACATGCAGTTAGAAGAAACAGATACTCAAACTCAAACTGCATACTCACTTATTTAAAAAATCACACTATATATGAACGTATCGTATTTTACATGTACCTAACCAGAATATTATAATTTTTTTTAGTATTACGCAAACATTTATTAGTCATACGTATACATACAAATATGTATGTACATACGTAGGTATATGCATTATTAAAAGTGTTTAAATTGCATTGTGGAGACTGAAAAAGTAAAACAGCAAGAGATGATTGATCGTTGAAAAATTATATTCACAAGTTTTTGCATTCGAAAAATTTCGTCGCGCAACACTGCATCGGTAAATCGGCAAAACACCGCTATAAAGTTTTATATTACGTTAGATGTTATTATAATTTTGAAAAATTACGCTTTCGACGCTCTTCGAATACCTAAGGTATGCGATAAAAATGAGAATTATCGCGTCGTAAAGGCATTAAAATTAAAATCGCGGAATCGTTCGTCGGTTTTAATGCACTTTCAAACTGCACGCTGTTTCACGAAATCGTCGATGTAATGCAATTGAACTCGTTTCTTCGAATTTCGAGCAAAACATCCAATAGTCTTCATTCATATTGCAAATTGCATCCGATATTGTACGGTGGGTATTTTTCAAATGTTTACAAGCTCGCGAAATTAATGCAATGAAACCGATCGATTTAACCTATGTATGTATGTATGTAATATAACAACATTACCATATCAATTGAAAAATGTGTATTGGTAGCAAAGCTTATAGCCAATAAATTTAATGAAATATAGCACATAGGACAAAGTCCATTTCTTTGTATTGCAATGAGAAATGATTTTGGTTAACAATATGTACATATGTATGTACATATACCACACTTTTTGTATGCAAAATTCTTCTCAACGAAATATTTAAATTTTACTTGTAATGCAGGTATTACACAGGGATAGTTTACTCGCTGCTATCTCGCTAGTTTACTAGCTCGTGTAATAGGCGAAGTTAGTAAAATATCTGGCTTTTTCGGTCGAGCGAGTGAAGTTAGAATGTTTGAACTTTACTAGCTACTATCTGGCTAGTGTGACGTCACTTCATTTTGAAAGTTTGAGGTTAAGCGGTTCATTTTCAGCTCCCAACACATACATACATATATGAAGGTTTAGTCAAAAATGTATAAAAAAAGAAGTAAAACAAGTACTGTAGACTGTGTACAAAGACTGTAAAACAAGTTGATGGCAGCGTCACTAGCGGCAGCGATTACTAGCTCTTCGTATCGGCTAGTAAACTAGCGAGATAGTAGCGAGTAAACTATCCCTGTGTAATACCCGCTTAAGACTTGGTTAATTTTTTACAAAAAAAAAAAGTACATATTCTCATACACAATATACGAGCGAATCCTACACATTACCTAAAGTGATAATAATAATAATTGAACTAAGTTCGCTTTATGAAAAGTTGGAAAAATTGACTTTGATTGATTGCGCACACAGCAATTCTAAGCGATGCATAACGAATACATAACATACATAGTATCAGTTTACTTTTCCGACCTTTTCCACGACTAGACTTATATTAATATCAATTTCGAGAGTACTGTATATGTACATTATGTCGGTATTTACATTTATAAATTATTATTATGTATATTTATTCTGAAACTTTAGAGCGCACACACATCCTGCAAACACCCATTTTCTTTTAGGACATATTTTTTCATATAAAATGTTGAATGTACCCGAGAGAGGGCGATAGGTATATACTTTCCTCATATGTTTATCACTTTTGTCTCTCTCTTTCTCCTTCATGCTTTTACGCCACGCTATATTTTATCCATATCCTGGATTTTAAACTTGAACATACACACACATACGCGAATATACGACGCAAAGTATACTTTCGTGCGACATAGGTACTAGAATGCATTTCTCTCGAGTATACAATATACAGCCGTGAAAATTTATTGAATTTTATGCAGATCGTTAAGGAGAGTGTAGACAATGATTTTTTAAACTCAAACTTTCAATATTATAATCCTGACGTGGATCAAACTCTAACTAAAATCTAAAAGTATACGCTGAAAAATGTTAATAAAGTAATATTAGACAGGCGATAGCACAGTGATTAGAACGTTGGTCTCTTGAGCGAAGGTCCAGAATTCGATCCCCGTAGGTTGAAAGGTTTTATCGACACTTTTCGACCTTAAATATCGCCATTGGCTTGCTTGGGATATTACTAAAGTCTTTAAAGAATTGCCAATGTATCTAAACTAGTGTAAGCCCGTTGAATATCAACGGACGTGCTTTTTGTAAGTGATTTTAACGATAGAAAAATGTTTTCAACATGCTAACTAAATAAATCGACCAAATGTTTGAAGTAATTGATTACGTTACAATTTAGCAAAGTCGCAAACCTACTAAAGATTAATATTTTCAAATTATAGTAGGCCTCACATCACCGGTGTTGGGTGAACGCGTTAGCGCTAACTCACCCAACCTGGTATTCACGGGTTCAAATCCCACTCGCGACGTTCATGTTTTTCCTTTACCGAGGCGAGCGTTATCAGCAGACGGACAGACAGACAGACGGAGCGGTTTCTCATCACCCGTACTGTGAGTGTTTATGTGGGTTAGTATAGTTTTTGCATAGATGGCGCGTTATAATACAACAACGTAGCAATTTAGCAAAGTCGCGAACCTTTAGACTCTTAAGAGGATTAATATTGTCAAATTGTAGCAGGCCCGTCATTATCTAGTTTGGATGAATGCGTAAGCGCACCCTCTTCTGAACTGGTGGTCTCGGGTTCAAATCCCACTTCGTGTCTTTTAATTATTTACCTTAGCGAGTGTTATCAGCAGACAGACACACACACACACACAGACAGACGGGATACGGCTATTATATATAGTGATTAGTTGTGTGTGTGTGTCACAAAATTGGCACCAATAAAAAATTATTCATTCCTACCTACCAAATCATTGTTCGTTCCTTCTTTTTACTCCAGAAGGTAATGGGTAACGACTGGAGAGCATATTTCCCTAGTTGCTTAATTATAAAGACTTTGTCAAATAGTGAAGAGGCAACGCTTGATATCAAGTACAAAAGAAGAAAGTAATCATCATCATCATCGTTTTCAGCCGTTCACCATCCACTACTGGATGAAAGCCTCTCCAATCCTCTTCCATACCTGTCTGTCTTGAGCAATCTGCATCCACTTGACTCCACACATTCTTCTCAATTCATCAGCCCATCTTCCACTCGGTCTACTTTGCCCTCTTTCACATCCTCTCGGATACCATTCTTGTATTTCTCGCGCCCATCTGCCACTTCAACTTTTTCACCCGTACTGCTATATCTGTCACTTTGGTCATACTTCTAACCCATATATTTCTTATGCCAAGCGTACATCTTTACATGCTTCACTGTGTGCACTGGATCTTTCGTAGCATTCTTGAATTTAGCGTCCTAGTTTCACATTCATACGTCATAACTGGCAGTACGCATTGGTCGTATGCCTTTTTTTTTAAGCATAGCAGAATGTTGGATTTAAAAACTATGTTCATTCTTCCAAAAGCACTGCATCCTAGTTTTATTTCTTCTTCTTTACATCCAGTCATATTCACCAACTGCCCTAGGTATAGATAACTATCAACTATCTCTACAATATGATTATCTACTGTGACTACGTTTTGAGTGCAAAATTCACTAAACATAATTTTAGCATTTTTCATACTTTCGTTGCTTAATTCTGTTAATCTATTTTGTAAATCTACTGAGTTACATGCAACTATAACTATGCGTGTCGTTAGCGAATCTTAGATGGCTCAAATGTCTTCCGTTAATCTTGACACGAAAGTAATATTAACTATAATACTATTGGTTATATATAAATGTATAATGTTAGGGATTTTTATAAAGGATTTGTGAGTTTCATATGAGACATTCGATGTTGGTAGAAGGCTGCGGTTGAGCGGGGGCCCGCAGGAGTTTTCCCCGAGACGGAAAACGCGATGAAGAAAACGTCGGGGAAAAATGGCACTAAAAAAGGAGGAACGCGCGCACGCCGCAGTAAAAAAAAATGTATAAATAAAATATGGAATAGTTGAACAAAAAATATATGAAAAACCCAACAAAACATACGAGCGAACCGGAATGGAGGTGGTACGTGCACGAGACGAGGGCGGGCGTGCACCGAGCGCAATATGTGAACGACTGTATCGCAAAAAAATGCATCTGAAAGTGCATTACGGTCGCTCGCGGTGCACATAATGCTTTCTGCCAATCGCAATAGCCAATATTGACCAAGTTTCAAAAGGAAATTTCACGTCATTACCGATGCAAAGCGTCCTTGTTGTTCCGATGTTGCTCCGTGTTCCAATATTAAAAAAAATCAATCAACGTTGGTCTCTCGAGCGAAAGGTCTGGTGAAATGTCAAAAAAAGGTTTTCCACCTCTTCTGTTATGGTGCGTACACACCGACGTACCGCTATGCGAAGTATTTTGAATGTGAATAGATTAACTAGTGTAAGAAATATGTTGAAAGAATTGAATTGGATGAATTGTAAGTGAAACGTTAAAAGTGTGCATGTTAGTATTTTTAAGTTAGATAAGAGTCTATTACCAAAATATTTTGATAACTATTTAATATACATAGTTATAATACTAGGTGTAAGAACAAGTTAATAGTTAAGAATTTAAAATTAAGTAGATCTAGGAGGAGTATCTTGTACAGGGGTGCGGTTGAATATAATGGACTGCCAGATGGTCTGAGACAAATAAACCAAGTGGACAAATTCCTGGCAGCCTTAAAACGGCACCTAGGTACATGTACTAATAGATAGATTTTGTAATTTTAGCTTTAAGATACTTTTAGTTTGTAATTAGCTTATTAAGCCACTTTAAATAAATAAATAAATAAATAAAATAAAAACAGCGAACGACGAAGGGTTGCTATTGCACGGACCGGCTCCGCACAATAACGTCCACACAATAGCAACCTATCGTCGTTCGCTGTTCGGTTCGTCGGTGTGTACGCTGCATTAGAATTTGTCAATTTATTGAACCTAATTGTGAGCGGTTCCATAAAATTGGCACCGCTGAAACAAATTCCTTACTACCCACCAAATCATTGTCCGTTCCTTATTATCCCTTCCCGCCTTCCAGAAGGCAATGGGAAACCATTGGAGAGTATCTTTCCTTAGATACTTTACTATGACAGACGGTAAAATGTTTTTAAAATAGTGGAGGAAACGCTTAATATTCAAGTACGCCACCTTCATAAGAAGAATTGAGAAGAAAACGAATGCGTTATTGTTTCATTAAAGCAGTGATTCACAAACATTGAAACTCATTCTAAAGATGTAGATCAATAGATCAGGATAATAAACTATAAATTTCATAATTTTTTTGTCACTTCTTAAACGTATGTACTATTGAGACATTACAAATTCTCACTGAAGAATATTATGTACTTTGGTCACATAAAAGTGTATGTACATACATATATGTATTTTTACATAAGTTCATTATTTTAATTGAACCGAACGATAGCTACATATATTTGAATATTGGCATACGTATTCATACACTAAAATCATTTTCCTTTGATAAAAGTTTATAATATATGTAATTACATCATATTAATAACTGTAGGGTCAAAAAATCTCCGATCCTTTCAATGGTCAGAATTTTCATACTATGTATTTGAATTTGAATTAAGCGAAATGCATTTACTTTTGTACGTTTAGCGTATTATGTATGCATTGTATTATTTTGATCTACATATCTAGGGCTAGGTTCAAATTTTATTAAACGTTTTACTTTTCAATATGAAGTACAAGTCTTTTACATTATTGTACATATTTGATTTGTGAGTAATAAAATGTAGATGATCATTAAATCGTCTGAAAATTGCATTAGTGAATGCTCTTCGCACGACGAAATGAAAAGTCTCAGGTAGGTAAGTTTGAATCGTTTGGGGAAAATGACAAAAAGTTTTCAAAAAAATAGAGTAAAAACGGTGAACGACCGAAAAAAATCAAATAAAAATTCCGTTGAAAAATAGAGCAGGCAGCGGCACTACGACGATCGATCTTCAAAGGAAGTGTTATTAGAAGGCCATAAGGTAGAAGTGCACGAAACATATATTTATCTTTTCGTTTAAATATATGAAATTATATCATACTCCAACAGTTGTGGGTACTAATTAATATTCAAAAAAAATCAATAGTTGACACGTCTAATAAAAAAAAAAAATTTTTTTTGGTAACTTTAGCTATTAAAGCATACATATATATTTTTTCGGATAGCAGATTTTCCGCACGATTTAATTGATCTCATTAAACGAATCGTTACTCCAAAGAAGGCGAACGAATGAACGATTCAGTCACAGCTCAAAAACATTCTCATGCGCCCCTTTACAGCCACTTCCATTTTTTTTTTAACTAATTAACTACGTGATCCGAATTGCCGAGTTTTCTCTACTCAAACTTAAATTTTCGGCTCGAAAAAAGTATGAAAGATTTCCGTTGCGATTCTCCTCGACCTTCAGATGAGACTTTGGGCTCGAGAGTGAACTAAACCCGATGTGGGAAAAATCGGAAAAACCGATTAAAACGAAATAGATCACAGAAATACTTTAACATTGAATCAAACAACTTTATACATCAATTTATAAACAATCATTTGGAATGCAACAGCGATTCGTTTATTACATGAAAAATTTTATCTGTATTTTGATGTACATACCTACATACTTATATTTAGCACATCAATCTTAAAATGAAAATAAACAAAATGAATACATAACTATTGGCACAATGATAGTCTCTATTGCCTCTCTAAATTTCTTTTGAATTGTCCCAGCAGAACTCTTCGTAATCCTAACCTGTTTCACCTAAAGTCCTCTATTTCAAACTTTTCCCACAATTCATTTATCTGTAGAGTATGGAAAGCTTTTAACAAACTTTTTAATTCTATTGATATATTGTCTTCCAGCCTTTCAACATTTAAAATTTCTATACTCATACCTAATTAATCTACATAATTTTACAACTAATGCTCATACTTTACTATATGTAGAAATCAATTTGATACTCGTGCATTTGACTAATTTCTTTCCTTTTTCTTATACATCACATTTATCTTAACTTCTTGTAACATATTATCACCACACTGCTATTTCATTCATTACTATCTACTTAACAATGTATTTTACCTACGCCTAATGTTATAAATCATTTAATTTACAATATTATATTTTATTTCACTAATTCAAATTTATATTTTAATTGTTCTTTATACACTATTTTCTTTTCTTTACATTTTCTGTTCATCTTTGATCATACTTGTGAAAATTTTTAATTGGCGTTGTCATTTCTGCTATTTTTTTATATTTTCCAATAAATTAAAATAAAAAAAAAATGATATTTTCTTTAGAATTGTGAGTTTTAACACATTTTCGTCCAATTTGAATATTTAATGAATAATTTTATCGCATTGTATTGTGTTATTCATATTGATAAGAAGTATAATACAATTTTAACCTAGAAGTGATTTCGTTGCGTCAAACTATCGTCGTCCCATTCGCACCGATATAATTCGCATTGGTGCGAATTAACGACGACAGAGGACGAAAACTTGACGCAGCGATATCGCTCAGGTTTTTGAGGGCCTTAAACTGAACATTTAGCCGTCACAATTGATTGTAAATTATTTATCGACACTCTAAAGTGTAACACGATACTTTGCGATAAGAAAATTGAATCAAACTTACGATATACATACATCAACCAATAAATTAATAAATACACATTTTTGCATCGATACAACACTACAGAAACGCGATCTTCACAATTCACTACGATGTGCATAATTATAATATCCGATGTCTCGATGAGAGGTTTTATTAAATAAAGTTCGGCTTTCGGTTGAGTTAGGCCCTCGTGCGGTTGCAGCGTGCGCAATAGCCTGTCTAGCAAAAGCATAAACATTATTTTTGCTTCGCCATTTGTGCTTTTTATGTTCTCGTTTTATTTTTCGAAGGAGCGAAATTGTTATTTTCTATGCGATGGCGATGGCGAAGGAGCGAAAGAGAGGAAAAGCTCGGCGTGCGACAGAGTCAGGTGAACGGATGTGCCAAGAAAAAATAAACATAAAAATGATAATCTCGAGAGATGAGATGTGTTCGGGTTTTTTTCTTAAAGTGCATCTCGGCTGCTGCAGCGAAACGCGCCGCGCATCGAACGGGTTAAATTACGATGACTTTGACTATTGCGAAATTAAATTTCATATAATCCATTATACCAGTATGTACATACGTACGTGCGCTAAGTATATTATGCGCCTATGTGTGTGTATTAAATGTATGGTTATTTTTTTTTTGTTTTCGATTATTTTCATTGAGTGTTCGTAAAGCAATAGAATTGAGCGCAGTTAGTTTTTTTTATTTTTTTTTTTTGATTTCTAGACAGAGGCGCACACACGCCGATTATATTGATAATTTATACTTTGAGAAAACGTGCTACTGTATGTAATAAGCCGAAACATTACCAAAGTACTATTTGAACAAGCAATCTCTACAAAATGGTTAATGGAAAATGATCTCGCGGCAAGCCTGTACGAGAGTAATCGAACTACACGCTGATTCGAAATTCAATCAGAAAATATTTGTTTGTTGAAAATGTATGAAAAACTGCACAGAACATTTCTGTATTTAATACAATAATGAACGTATGAAAAAGTTGAAGTGGCATACGACCAATGCGTACTGCCAGTTTATGACGTATGGATGTGAATTCAATAATGTTACGTAAGATCCAGTGCACACAGAGAAGCATGGTAAGATGTACATATGCTTGATATAACAAGAAGAGATCGTAAGAGGGATACATGGGTAATAAGTATGACCAAAGTGTGAAAAAGTTGAAATATCAATGGGCTATACACAGCGAGAAGAATGAATGGCATATGGACGCGAGAAATACTGGAATGGTATTCGAGATGATGTGAAATAAAGCAAGGTTGACCGAGTGGTCGATGGGCTGATTAATTGAGAAGAATGTTACGTAAGATCCAGTGCACACAGAGAAGCATGGAAACATGTACGCTTGGTATAACAAGAATAGATCGTAAGAAGAATACATGAGTAGCATGGCCAAAGTGGCAGATATAACGGAACGTGTGAAGAAGTTGAAGTGGACACATAGCGAGAAGAATGAATGGCAGATGGACGCGAGAAATACAAGAATGGTATCCGAGAGGATGTGAAAGAGAGCAAAGTAGACCGAGTGGAAGATGGGCTGATGAATTGAGAAGAATGTGTGGAGTCAAGTTGATGCAGATTGCTTAAGACAGACAGGAATGGTAGAGGATTGGAAAGGCCTTCATCCAGCAGTGGATGGTGAACGGCTGAAAATGATGATGATAACATAATTGACGTACTTTCGGGGTAAACGTGCTAATTTTAATAGTGTCGCTTGAATTTATTACCCACACTTTCACTATTTTAACTATTTTGACCATATATATATGTATGTACTAAAATAGCATGTATGTTTGTCTGTCCGTCAGGAACGGCCTACACACTTAATTTTTACTATATGCTAAATAGTTTTAGGATCGGAGAGGCCTTCATTCAGCAGTGAATGGTGAACGGCTGAAAATGATGATGATTTGAACTTTCATAAGAATTGATCCACAAAAGGTCTTACATATATGTACATATGTACATAAAAAAAAAAAATTAATAAAAATTATTATAATTATACATACATATTTTTAATACAAAAATAAATACTTAACAATGCGTATGTGAATAAAACCATTGAGAACAAACTTCAATCGATAGTATAGGTAATTGCATAGGCATAGTGTTTTTAGCGAGCGTGTAGATCGAAGAAGCATGCGTGTGCCGGCGCGTTGGATCAAAACCAAATTACAGGATGTTCCGAGCGTGACTGGTCGAAACTGAATTAAAAAATAATATAAAAAAAAAAAAAACACCCCTCTAGAGAGGGTCCGAAAAACCGCTCTCCGTTTTGGGTACAACGAACGACTCGGACACGCGTGAGTCATTCATTCATCTCTCGTGCTACCGGTATTGAGTGCTCTCCATCGAAAAACGGTTATATACTCATTTTTTTTTTCGTATTATTAGTACTATTCCATCCGAATCATTCACAAGCATATCAAAGCGAGCGATGATGACTTCGTTTCGAATCATAATGTAATATCTGAATGAGAGCATGTCGTCGAAAATTTTTATTGTAAATATATCAATCAACTTCTCGGAAGGTTCGGTTTGTTTGCGCGTTGTGTAATATTTTCGGGAAATTTTATTTTATGATTGAATCGATTTGGAAAAAATGACGACGATGATGATCTATCTGTATTAAATGGTCCGTAGATAATTGTAGTGGTGAATTGATTACGGAACGTTTTCATTATGTCGTCGTGTCGCAGCGTGGAGACAATATTAAAATCGATTTGGAACAATTCGACATGGATACCAAACTATACAGTGAGAGATTATTGGATATTGAAAATAAAATTGCTAGCCGTCCAATTTCACATCGTTTGAATGATTTTGGATTAAAATAAATGACAGTCTTAAGAAAATATCGTAAAAATTAAATCAATAGTTGTAAAATAGTTACATATACATCGAATAGATAAGGATTTTAATAAATATTTAATAATATACATAGTCATAATACTACGGGTAACAATAAGTTAATAGTAAAGAATTTAAAATTGAGTAGATCCAGGAGAGGTATCTTGTACAGGGGTGTTGTTGAAGTTCTCAGAAATATAAATAAAATTGATAGATTCCTGGCAGCCTTAAAACAGCACCTCTGTACAAGTGCTAGTAGATAATAAGTTTATTTTGTAATTTTAGCTTTAAGTAATGTTTGTTTGTAATTAGCTTTTTATGCTACCTTAAACAAATAAATAATAGATTTTCCCAAAGCTTACATTCATATCAATGATTTGTTTAATATTATTTATGCGTATAACATTTATAGTATTCGTGACATTGATTAAATTATAAATATTAATCATATATAAGTGATGAATAATTTTTATAAATAATTAAACAAATGATTATAATATTACATTAATTAAAAATGTGTTGTTGTAATGCTGAATAATTAAGCGATTGTCTTATTTAAGTTTAAGGTTAAGGTGAAAATTGGCATTATGAAGCAAACGAAAAATTCACCAGAGGTGCAAAAAGCGCATATCAGGTTTTGGTCCATTTTTGCATCAGACTCATTACATATATGTACATATCATCATTTTCAGCTGTTCACCATTCACTGATGGATGAAGACCTCTCCAATCCTCTTGCATTCTTGTCAGCATTAAGCAATCTGCATCCACTTGACAACATACATTAATCTCAATTCATCGGCCCATCGTCCTCTCGGTCTACCTTGCTTTCTTTCACATCCTCTCGGATACTATTCCAGTACTAGTGTAAGCCCGTTGAATATCAACGGAGCGTTCTCATCACCCATACTGGAAAATTATATATTAAATTTAATAGTTTTTATAGTTTTTTGCATCTATGCAACAATGCGCCATCCATGGCGCGTTATAATACCCATTATAACCGTTTTTTTTTTTTACTTTACTATTTATATTATAATTATTAATTATTATATATATATATAAATTATAATTTTGTAAGTGATTTTGCAAAAATCAAAAAAAAAAAAAAAAAAAAGTTTCTATAGTGCCATCTATGTATTATTAGCAGAGTTTTTATTTTATAGGTAAAGCAGAGCAACTATCCCTTGTATAGGTAATGTTTAAAAAAAAAAAGGGCCATCTTAGCAACAGGCCGTGGCTTATGCGTTAGCGTGATATCTCCTGACCTGCTTTCCCGGGTTCGATCCCCACTCATTCTGGTTTTTTAATTATTTTTCCTCATTTCCTATTTATTTTAACTATAGGTAATGTTTAAAAAAAAAAAGGACTAAATCGACCAAGGGCGATAGCGAATAGCATCAGTGCGAGTAACACGAGCCTGGGGTCATGGGTTCGATCCCCACTCGTTCTGCCAAGTTTTTTCCCAATTTTTCCTCAGCGAGCGTTATCAGCAGACAGACAGACAGACAGACGGATTTCGGCTATTATATACATACTAGTGTAAGCCTGTTGAATATCAACGGAGCGGTTTCTCACCACCCGTACTGTGTGTGGGTGAGTATATGTGTACGCGCAGTATGTATGCGAGCGATTCGCGGCTGTCCAGCCAGACAGACCCTTGCGCTACTATATATAGTAATGCACACTTCAAACTTGACAAATGAATGAAGTACTGCCGAGCCGCGATCGCTTTTGTAGGTAATGTTTAAAAAAAAAAGGACAAAATTAACCGACCGCGATAGAGTGAGCGTTAGCGCGATATCTCTTGAGCCTGAGGTCGTGGGTTCGAACCCCAGTCGTGCTGCCAAGTTTTTTCCCAATTTTTCCTCAGCGAGTGTTATCAGCAGACAGACAGACAGACAGACAGACGGATTTCGGCTATTATATATATAATATAATTTCTCGCGTGTCCACTTCAACTTTTTCACACGCTATATCTGCCACTTTGGTCATACTTCTCACCCGTGCTTCTCTCTTACGATTTCTTCTCATTATACCAAACATATGTACATCTTTCCATGCTTCTCTGCGTGCACTGGATCTTGCGTGACATTCTTGAATTTAGCATCCACGTTTCACATCCACACGTCATAACTGGCAGTACGCATTTGTCGTATGCCTTCTTTGTATGTATGTACATATATTGTATGGAACAGTCAACTACTGTCAAAAATTTGCATTGACATTAACGTGGAAAATTTCAACGCAATTTCAAATGCAGCAGGTGCACACTTTCGTCGGACACCCCAAAGGGTTAACGATCCAAATACACACATACCAACATAATAAAATTAAAACAAAACAAGAAAATGTGGTGTGATGACCTCGCACTCCTCATGATCGATACTTACACCACCTACTACCTATGTACCTACATACATACTACTGCTGCTCGCCTCCGAGAGCGATGATTGCGTTCATCCTTTTTTTTGTGACCGACCGACAGACGGAGAGTGAGAGGAGAGGGGGGGGGGGGCTTTTTGTCGGGAGCTTTAGGGTTAAAAGCTCGTACGTGTGTGATTAGGCGAGTGTTTGGCCTGAATGAAGGCTCTCTCTCTCGTACGCGGGGACACTTTATTGCGCTCGGGCCAGTTTATTTTGTGCATCGGTAAACACCACGATCATTGCAGAGGGGAAATGAGGGGGAGAGGGTGCATTCTAGAAGGGGGGAAAGGAGAGGAACGTATACCCAAAAGGCTTCGAGCCGTTTGGTTAAGGGTCATTAAGTGAAAATTGATTCTTGAGGTGGCTCTCTCGTCATTTGACTTGAAGAACGGTGTACTCGTATGTACGTTTAGTAAGTATCTGGCTTCTGAATGAAAAAATTTACGTTTGGACAGAACCTTTTCGAGTATCATTGATTAAAAATTTTATTGTATTCTGCGAGGGGAAGATATTAAAAGTCGAAAAATAAACGGTGACGATTATCGTCACTTTTGAAAAGATATTGAAACATATTGCAGATCAAATTTTGAATCAAACGAACTTTACCATAGAACATTGATAGGAATTATAAGCGATACAATTTACATAAATTACGTCACAAGTAGAGTTAATTTCAATAATGAAACCTTTTTAAATCATGATTTCATTGCATTAGATTAGTTTAATTTAGAAATTGAGTACTAAAACAAAAATGAAAATCATCCACGATAATATTAAAAACAAATTAAGCACAATCCAAACATATACTAGGTATGTATGTATACATATGGATAAAGTAAAAATGACAATAATTTAAATTGTATCCTACATACAATTTGGTACTGATTCAACATTAACGTTACCATCATCATTTTCAGCCGTTCACCATCCAATGCTGGACGAAGGCCTCTCCAATCCTTTTCCATTCCCACTTGACTTTACACATTCTTTTGAATTGATCCGCCCATCCTCCATTCGGTCTACCTTTGCTTTCTTTCACATCCTCTCGGATACCATTTCAAGTATTTCTCACGTCCATCTGCCATCCATTCTTCTCGCCATGTGTCCACTTCAACTTTTTCACACGTTCTGCAATATCAATATCTGCCACATTGGTCATACTTCTTACCCATGTATTCCTCTTACGATCTCTTCTTGTTATACCAAGCATACATCTGTGTGCACTGTATCTTACGTAACATTCTTTAATTCAGCATTCACGTTTCATATCCACACGTCATAACCGACAGTACGCACTGGTTGTATTCCTTCTTTTTAAAACTATGTTCATTCTTCGTTTTATTTCTTCTTCTTTACATTCAGTCATGTTCACCAATTGTCCTAGGTATAAATATCTATACGCTGTCTCTTTCAATAAATTCAAGCGACACTATTAACAAGATTCTAACATTAGCACGTTTACCTCAAAATTACATCAATTATGTCATCATCACCATTTTCGGCCGTTCACCATCCACTGCTGGATGAAGGCCTCTCCAATCCTCTTCCATTCCTGTCTGTCTACCAAGCATACTCTTACGCAACATTCTTGAATTCAGCATCCACGTTTCACATCCATACGTCATAACATTTTGAAGTTTTAAAAACTATGTTCATTCTTCCAAAAGCGCTCCATCCTAGTTTCATTCTTCTTATTTCTTCTTCCTTGCATCCAATCATGCTCACCAATTGTCCCAGGTATACATAAATAACTATCAACTATCTCTACAATGTGGTTACCTATTGCGTGCAAAATTCATTAGTTTTATTAAAATTAATTCTTAAACCTACTTTCATACTTGCGTTGCTTAATTGTGTTTAATCTACTGAGTCGCATACAACTATAACTATGTCGTCAGCAAATCTAAGATTGCTCAAGTGCTATCCTTGCTTCTGTTTGTGCACTGGATCTTATGTAACATTCTTGATTTCAGCATCCACGACTCACATCCATACTTCATAACTTTTTTAATCATAGCGGAATGTTGGATTTAAAAACTATGTTCATTCTTCCAAAAGCGCTACATCCTAGTTTCATTCTTGGTTATATTTATTCTTCCTTGCATCCAGTCATGCTCACCAATTGTCCCAGGTATACATAAATAACTATCAACTATCTCTACAATATGGTTATATATTGTGGCTACGTTTTGCGTGCAAAATTCATTAGTTTTATTAAAATTAATTCTTAAACCTACTTTCATAATTGCGTTGCTTAATTGTGTTTAATCTACTGAGTCCCATGCAAACTATAACTATGTTGTCAGCGAATCGTAGATAGCTCAAGTGCCTACCTTTAATCTTGACCTCTTGACCGCATTGAATAAACATTCATGTATCCATTACAAAAAAAATTCATGTGAGTAGTTACAGGCAACCATATTCCTTAGAAAATTTCACTTTGACAGTATCAAAAATGAAAATACTTGAAATTAGCACTCTTCCGTTGAATAATAGTATGGAAAATTGGAAATCGTTTGCGATTGTAGTTAATTCATTATACGCACTGTTGTAAATCACCAACTTGTACTCAATTTATTTTCATAGTATAACATCTCTCGACAGTTTCAGCCAATATAATACATTGTCTACAGTCGGTTGAGTATCACTGATTTCATTCAGTAGTATGGCGTCGGTCACGCACGCGCAAACCGCATCATTACCGGTCCGGTGGCTGAGCGGAACGCCGATTCGATGATTTTACATAAATTTGAATTTCTATCCGACCAATCGTACATCGTTTTAGTCAGTAAACGGCGTTAATTTAAAACGCGAACGTCGTAAGTATTCACAAATCCATTTCAGACCAGCGAACCGTCATGTTAAAAGTCGATTCAAACGTCAGTAAGCAAGCGGACAACACAGTATTTATAAGATCGTCTATTTTTTGGTCGACTCTATCGAAAATCAATTTTTCAATTTGATTCGATCCACGTATATAAAAAAAAAATAACGATAAAAGGACGCTGAAACCATACCTAGCCTTTTTTGTGTATTGGAATAGCGTGAAATTAATTTCACACCGGGGACTTATTTCGCCAAAAAGAACGACTAGGGCTATTGTGAAAAGTTTCAAATTAAATTCAATATAAATATTATATATCTATGTATATAGAAATACACAAAAGCGATCGAATCGAAGTCTAGATCTTTGACGTTGAGCTCGTCGATTTGTTTGAGCCTTATTTTTTATTTATTTACAAGCCCTGACAGATCATAGTCGTGCATTGCAGTGTCATTGATTGATACGAATTAATGAATGAATAATAAATAAGAGGCGAGAACGCTCGCGTAAAATATCTACACGGTGTTTCTAATGTTCAATTAGTTTAAATTTTATTTTAATATATATAAATAAATTCAGGCATACTTACTTAGAAACATAAAATGTTATTATAGCATGTATTGGTTTCGGTGATTATTATAATTATTTGATCACACTAAACTTTTATACTAATATGTGACATAGTTTACACTTTCAGCAATTTATTCTGGTAGTATAATGAGACACTAATGAGTTTTATTGTAATAAAATAATCAATTCAAATGTGGTCACATTTTATTGGAGAATAATATAAATTTTGTCCAAAATCAAAATTTCATCAACTACTTTTAAACTTTTAACTAAGCTTTATTGAAATAAGTATAATCTACGATAAAAAGTTTTCATTGGATTAGTGCTATGGTTAAATGTACAATGTACATACATACATTTAAATTCTACTATATAAAGTTAAAATACTGGAATGGTATCTGAGAGGATGTGAAAGAAAGCAAGGTACACCGAGTGGAAGGTGGGCTGATGAATTGAGTAGAATGCGTGGAGTCAAGTGGATGCAGATTTCTCAAGACAAGAATGGAAGAGGATTGGAGAGGCCTTCATCCAGCAGTGGATGGTGAATGGCTGAAAATGATGATGATATAAAGTTGAATGTTTGTCCGCTATGCAAATCTACAGTTTTCAATTTAGAACCACCAAATTTGGTATACTATCTCATGGTAACTTAGACCGTAGATGGTTTTTGGATGGAAGGGGTCAGAGCCCGGGGTCAAGAGGTCCCCGTACAAAATTTTTAACCAATTTTTGTTTGTACTGGAGAATAAGTGTTTTTTCGATATTAATTTGTTTTATTATTCACAATTCACCCAGCCGAGCAACGCCGGGCAATTCGGCTAGTTTAATATAAATTTTTACATGAAAGCTTTTTAGAGCAACTTGTATGTATGTATGTATGTTAAACATTACTATCTACATATATTAAGTATTGCTAAACTCATATGACATTAGACAAATTCAGTTCAAAATCAACTCAAATAGTGTACCAACTCCATAATTAATTTTTCCATTGAAATTTATTATTTTAATGAATATTTTTGAATAAGTTAAAGTAGAGTAATATTGAGGTTAGCTTTAAATGTTTCATTCACTAGTTGATTATTCCCAAAAAAAGTCTTTTATACAAAATTTTTCATAGTGAACTCGAGGTAAAGATTCAATAAACTTTTCGTTATTGAAATTCGGACACATCGGTAACGGTCCTGCGGGTTTCCTTTCGCCTTTTTTCTCCCGCCAACTTTATTTTTTCATTTGCTCGTTTTATGACGGCCTTTCGTCTTCTTGTGATTTGTTTTAGGTCTAATCCCCGATCAAACATTGTTACGACGCCCGCTCGAGACACGGCCACCGGGCAAAAACCGAACGAATTAAGCCGCCGCGCATAAAAAAGTGCACGACAGATCGAAAGCAAAAAAAAAAAAACGAAAGACAGAAGAGAAGAAGCAGAAAAGGAAGAAGAAGGCGAATCAAAAAAAAAAAAAAACCACAAATGGAAAGAACAAAAAATCGGAAAAGAAAAGAAGAGAAAGATTCGTTATGAGAAGGCAGACTAGCTCGGGCGCGGTTTGGAAGAAGGGAGAGATCGAGCCGGTCACGCTCTGTAGCACTGGCCCTAAGAAAAAAGTACAAGTCGAAAGAGAAAATGAATGAAATAACGAGAACAAGGATAAAAAGTACGATATATGAGGCGCACACTGCACCAAAACTCAATATGGAACGAGTTCTCGTACACAACTTGGAAGCAATCGTATATCATTTCAAAATTGCGATCGTTACTTAATGACATTGTAATGTAATTACGTAATTAGCCCTTAAATGAAAATCAGAATCCAAGTCAAAATTTAATTGCACACAGTTTTGTGTACCAATTGCCGTTTATATTGAAACGTAAAACTGTTTATAGATGTTACAGGAAAAGTGCGAAACCTTCGATTTGTATAAAATGTCTATGCATTTACACAATACCCGGGAAAAGTGCTAATTTTTTAAGTGAACAACGCTTCATAAATTGGAATTGGAATAGCACGTATGAAAAACTAATGTTTGAGAACGATCGAATGAAAGAAACTGATTCAAATTGTTCTTCAGATTGATGAGATAAAAAATGATTCATTTGTATCGTACTTTGCCTGAAACACTTAAGCATAGGTAGTATAAATTGCCTGTACTATTCCGAACTGGCAATATTCGATCTGTTTGGACTCGAAACAGTTTATTTCTCATTAGTCAAGTCATCGAAAAAAATTACTTGAATATTCTCTATTTATGCCATAACTTCTAATGCCGCGTACACATCGTCGTTCGCTGTTCGGTTCGTCGGTGTGTACGCAGCATAAAACACTGTCATTTGTTTTTTTCTGAACTGGAAATAGTTCAATCTGTTTCAATTGCCATTACAGAGTCATTCAAGTATCTAAGAAACAGTACCCAAATCTTCAATCAAACTAAAGTCCCTATAAAACCCGTTTGATCAAAATAAGTATTTCTGCAAAGTTTTGTTCTGATTAAGTCAAAACGGTGTATGTGAAAGTATAAGAAACAAACAGACCGTTATACCGTATAGATTAACAATTAAAATTAAATACAGCAAAAACACCCTGTAGTTAGTTCGAGTGCTCTGTTATATTATACACGATCTCGGTGACCCTGATCTATATAAATGTGTATGTATATATGTATGTATATTGTAAAATACAATATGTACAATATATATATTTATATTTTATATTGTATATTACTTGGATAAAGACAGCGAGGTAGACCGGTCTGATGAATTGAGAAGAATGTGCAGATTGCTCAAGAGAGACAGGAATGGAAGAGGATTGGAGAGGCTTTGATCCAGCTGTGGATGGTGGACGGCTGAAAATGATGATGATGATTACTTGCATATAAAGGATATTGAATAAAATCGATCCGTTTAACCTTGCCGTTGCGTCCTACAATTTCGGGACGTACTGTATTTAATAATATAATGCGCGCGCAATAAAGGTTATTTGGTGCATATCATTAATGTTCACCATCCGGTCATCGGCTCCGGTCATGTTCTCTCCCATCGTCAGATTGGGTCTCGTCCTCATCATCATCATCATCATCCACTGGTCCGAAGGGTTCTTACACTTAATTGAATTTCTGGACGACGACTGGATGCTCGTTTTTGCCCCGATTTTCGACCGTCAAAGTGTGGCTCGGGACTTTTTTTTTTTACACCGCGCGAAACCGTGTCGATGCACAGTAGCACGGTATCGATCGATATCGTTCGCTATTTCGTTATATTTTTTGCTGAAATTTCGCACAGACTATTTCAGTACTAGATTCAATCAACATTCGACACTATTATAGTGTTATATAGAGGTTATTTTAGCTTGAAACCTGCGCGTAACTATTGTTTGACGCGCACCTAGTCTGATACTGTTCACTTTACGTGAAATTTATTTTATGATTCAAAATGTTAAATAATGTAAATAATATCATATAAATAGATAGAAAGAAAGCAAATTTATACTCTGGCATAATTTATAAGGTTAAAAATATATTTGGCTAAGAAAGATTTTTAATTTAAAATAACACCGCGATAATTCAAGAAAAATACTAGGAACTGTATAAACATCAGTTTTTAGATGCTTGAAATAATACTGATTCCAAAATATGTATGTATTTAAAATAGAGCTAAGGTTCTGTACAGTGTACACGACACACTTTTGTTGTTTTTTTTTTCGTTATCTCATCATTATCATTATCATTTTCAGCCGTTCACCATCCACTGCTGGATGAAGGCCTCTTCAATCCTCTTCCATTCCTGTCTGTCTTGACGAATCTGCATCCACTTGACTCCACACATTCTTCTCAATTCAATCAGCCCATCTTCCACTCGGTATACCTTGCTTTCTTTCACATCCTCTCGGATACCATTCTAGTATTTCGTGCGACCATCTGCCATCCATTCTTCTCGCCATGTGTCCACTTTAACTTTTTCACGCGTTCTGCTATATGTATCTGACACTGGTCATACTTCTCATCCATGTATTCCTCATACGATCTCTTCTCGTTATACTGAGCATACATCTTTCCACGATTCTCTGTGTGTTCACGTTTCACATTCATATGTCATAACTGGCAGTATGCATTGGTCGTATGCCTTATTTTTTCAGCATAGCAGAATGTTGGATTTTAAAACAATGTTCATTCTTCCAAAAGCACTGCATCCTAGTTTTATTTTTTTTCTTTACAACCAGTCATATTCACCAATTGTCCTAGTTATAAATAACTATCAATTATCTCTACAATATGATTATCTACAGCAGGGATTCCCAACCCCGTGCCCGCGGGCACTATGGCGCCCGCTGACCGATTTGTGTGCGCCCGCCACTATTCGATCACGACAGAATTTTTTAAACTTGGAGTTGTAGGGAAAAAACAAACATGTAGCTAAAATGATAGGCTCTACAAACTCATTTAAAGCCAAACTGTTTTTGTGGATATCACATCTGCAGATGAAGTCTCTCGTGCATTTCCCAAATATGAAGAAAATGGCAGGTAACAGTGAATTCAACGTGTCATTATTTGTTAAGCACCTTCAAGTGCTTCAAGAAGAGTTTGAAAAGAGATTTCAACAGTTAACTATCATCGAGCCAATGGTCTCCTTTTTTATCAATCCTTTTACTTGCCAAATAAATATAATGGAAATAGCTACATACATTCATTGCAGAGCTTGTTCAAGTGAAGGACCTTCAGAATGATATTATGCTAAAATCGTTAATATCAGATAAGAACTTCTGGAATACAGTAGACAGAAAAAAGTTTTCATTCTTAAAAAAAGCGGCATTATTTTTTTGTGTATTATTTATTACCTACACATGTATGTATGTTCAACTATAAATTTGCTTTGAAAATATAGGTGGTGACCGCCGCCCTATCAATATTTTAAAATGCTCTGGGGTACAAAAAGGTTGGGAACCCCTGATCTACAGTGACTACGTTTTGCGTGCAAAATTCTTCCGTTATCAATCCCACTCCATAATATGTCAATATTAAACACCCGTTGATCTTCAACGGACAATAATCTATCGAGTGTGATATGTTTTTTTAAGGACAGTGACTTTATAAGCCTACAACTGGCATCGGTCTGCGTCACTGTGTGTCTGTCTGCTGATAACGCTCGCCTTGGTAAATAAATAAAAAACCAGAACGAGTGGGATTTGAATTCGAGATCACCAGGTTGGGAGGAATCGTGCTTACACTATCTACCAACGGAGGCGATGACGGATGTGCTATACATAATTGGCCAATATTTATTCTGAAAGGGCTCACGACTTTGCTAAATCGGTACGTTGTTGTTATTATAACGCGCCATAGATGGCGCATTATTGCACAGATGCAACAACTATGAAAACTATTAAATTTTATATTATTTTTCAGTACGGGTGATGAGAACGCTCCGTTGATATTCGACACATTGTACTCATAATAGCTTTATGTATTATTTATTATGTACGTTTTTAAATAAAATGTTGTATATTTTGAACGATTCTCAATATCAGTATTTAGCCCCTGTAGTGTTTAATTTATTATAAATTAAATTCTATCCGTACAAACAATGCCAGGTCATTATATTTCGCTCAGTATTGGGCTCTCTTATATTGCTCGTCTCTGTTCGCATCATTAACGTCATCTGCTGCGGGCGCAAATTACTCGCAACTTGTATAAAAATCGAGAGATTGTTTCGGATGATAGTATGACTGACAAGTGGGCGTAACTTACGCCGATTTACGGCGCAACCGGCGACCTCTGCGAGGTTTTCAACAATATTCGCGCGCGCGCTCAAGTTCGACTTTGTAACTGAAAGTTACGATAATAATTAATATAGATTTCTGCGAAGGGCCGCGCGCAAAGGGTCACACACATAAGCCAAGTGAGAAACCCGAACGATAAAAACATCATGGTTGAAAACACTTAAAACAGTGCGGCGGAGAAAGGGTCAGAGCGCACGTCTCGTAAAATCCGCACAAACAAATATATTAAAATCTCAATCTTCAAACAACGTTGGCGTATTATTTATTTAAAAATATAAAACCACGGATAATTTATAACGTTTCGACCGCGGTCAACTTTGAACATTATCGTAAATTTCCGCTGAAACTTTTACGATCGACGAAAGGGTTCATTTTCGTGGGGCGAGAAGATTTTTCATACACCCATATATACACGGCGTGTTTTAATTGCGAATTTTTATGATTTTAACAATGGAAATTATGCACGATAAATTTGAATGAAAATAACCCTGTGAGAGTTCGCCCGTATGAATTAAATTAACAATATAAGATAACTCTCAATTTTCTCGGAATACGAATGCCTAATTGATTACATATCAAACTGAACTAAAGAGTATCACTTTTTGACGCTCATTTTACCAAATCAAATGGGAATTTAAGCCACTTTTTAAAATTTACTAAATTGGGTAATTAATGATAGGTTGCAAAAACTACAAAATGCGGAGTATTTTAAATGTCAATAGATTAATTAGTATAAGATATATGATGAATTAATTGAATTGGATGAATGTAAATGAAACCTTAAAAGTGTGCATGTTAGTATATATTTTTAAATTCGATAAGAATTTATTACCAAAATATTTAATAAGAGGGTATAATATACAGTCATAATACAAGGGGTAAGAATAAGTTAATAGTAATAATGGCTTGCTAGAAGTTCTCTGAAATATAAATATTGATAGATTCCTGGCAGCCTTAAAACAGCACCTCTGTACAAGTGCTAGTAGATAATAAGTTTTTATTGTAATTTTAGCTTTAAGTAATGTTTTTTTTTTTGTAATTTACTTTTTAAGCTATCTTAAATAAATAAACCATTCAAGTGTTTGAAGTTTGATTGTCAAACTAGGCTAGTCGGGAACCTGCGGCTCCGGAGCCACATGCGACTCTTTCTATGCAAACCTGCGGCACTCATTGCAATCCAAAGCTTTGCAAGCAATAAAGAAAATATTCCGCAAAAGGTATTTGAAACACAATTTACACAAAATTGAGATGACTATAACTTAATTTTTCCATTTCCATAACTTGATGGCTATATAAAGTTTTAAAATAGGTTTTGAGCTTTAAGAAATGTCGTAAACTAAATTTTAACAGCTTTCCAGTTCATAAATGAACAACATCAAAAATAGTATGTTGCGACTTCAAAACGAAAAAGATTCCCAATCACTGCTTTAGCGTCGATCTGTATAGCGGACCTTACACGATAGTGTAAACTCGATATTGATGGAATGACGCGAATCGGGATATTTTGATATTGGAGCATCAGTATTGGTGAGTGGAGAGGATACTGTCATTAATAACACGGGGAAAAAATATGTTTTTGACTTAAAAAATTCGCTAGATAATTAATTATAAGTATTTCAAAGCAATAAAAAATCACAATCAATAGGAAAAATATCTGACTATTGATTTCAATACTCACTTTGAGCACAGCGATACTATATTTCGAGTTATAGACCGCAAAAGCCAAAAAATGTTTTTTACATTTTTTAAATCGCAAATATCTCATAAACGAGAGCATATCAACAAAAATCATTCAAATCAATGGGTCAAACTTAGTAAAGATAGACCAATCTCCGCTCTGGGTTTTACAAAAACGCGATTTTTTGTTGCTCAGTGTAATGTAATGACAGTATTATTGACCGCTTATGACTTCTAATTCAAGTAAATGATTACCGATCGAACTTTATGAAAAACTAGAAGCTTTTTGACATACTACATACAAGTGCTTTTCAATACACGTTCATATAAATTATATACAACTAATTCGCTTATTTTATAAGTTTGAATGGACTCTATTATAGACTTACCCTTTTGTATTATATTTATTTTTCACATGAACCCATACAAAGTTGGTGAACATTTTCATCGTTAAACAACACCATTTCATCGCGTCACACAGTTGAGAAACAGTGGATGCGACGAGTCACAACAAACGTCAAAACATAACCTCGAAATGCGACCGCGAAAGAAAACACACATATTCGCAAACAGACGCTCGCGTTCGCGACGAATCGTCCCAAACACGGTTCAACGCAACGTTTCCGGATTAGAAGCGATTCGGAATGTGTTTCCGGTTGTAGTTTTGGACTCCGATCCGGACGCCGATTAGCCTCCTCGCTAATGAAAGCCCAATTAAAACAAGCGCATAATCTCGCGACCGGAAGTGACGCGACCGCGCGCCGCTCCGCGTCCCCGAAAATTGTCCGGTGCATAATTAAAACCACGCTCTGGCTCGCTGAAAAAAAAACGTGACGGTCGCTGAAATGTGCTGAAATTTTCCCCGGTATAAATTTCATGTTTTTTTTGCCCGTCCGGCCGGGAGGAGGCTCAGTGCGCATGTCGGCCGCTCGTTTGGCCGCGCTTCGACAGAGTCGCGCGCGCGGGAATAAATATTTTAAAAAATTCAAACACCCATCCAACCAATCCGAAAACTATCGATAAATATTCTCAACAATAATTTCTAATATTCTAATCGAAAAAAATCAAATTTCCACGGAGTTTTCATTGAAGAATTTCGTTTTAAAGTCGAGCGTTGGTAAAATCGCGAGTGATTTTATCACCCCGTTGAAAGAATTAAAAAAAACGCGAACTCGTCTGGGTAATCGCGTTTTTATTTCACAGACAGTGTTGCCAGGTTGCTCGTTTTAATTAACAGACTTTAATTAAATACGATGACGCGTTTGAATTCGTAGTTTGCTAAAAGTTGTCTTATTGCCGAACAAAAACGATGTTCACGATTGATTCTATTCCTTTTATTTCTCAAGTTGCCGTTGGTTTAAATATTGATTTATTCAATACAAGACTTTTGCTTTCATACAAGTCAATAATACATTTAATACAGTTAAGACTTTCTAGATTAAATGAATAAGTTGTTTCAACTGTTGGTTGTTATTAAGTATTGAATAAAACCAGTGGCCGAAAACCGGCGGCTCCGAAACCTCACGCGGCTCTTTGTATGAAAACCTGCGGCTCTCGCTGTCATCCAACGTTTAGTGCGAAACATATGTCATACATATACACATAGCTTCATAGCTATAAAAAGCATTTTTCAATAATATTTTTTAGTAATAAAACTGTAAGATTTATTTATCACTGCTATCCATTTCATAAATGAGTAACATTTAATTTAATTTTTTATATATAATCCGAAGATTGCGGTTTTCCCTAATTTGGCTCTTAGCTCGAAAAAGATTCCCGACCACTGAATTAAACTCAAAAACAATCTACAAACCAATTCAATATGCTTATAATACATAATACAGTTAACTTCAGACTATTGAATAAGCAAGAACGTGTCAAATTTCAACATTAATGTCTCAATCTTGTATACATAGTAGGTATTTGGATGTATGTATGTATGTATGTATACCCACGTAGAATATAAAGTCGACAATTATATGCAAATTTGAACGAAACCGCAACATAACATTTTGCTTAAAATATGCGCATTTATCAAAAGAAAAATCCACTCGCATTAACTTGATCATAGTGTTTTGGCATTCTATTGAGTTTATAACTCATAAACGCATTAAATAAACTTATACGCGAAAATCGATCGTAGTGAATGAATCAAATATTTGAATAAGACATATTTAACAATGTACCTAAATAGACATTGATTGGAACTTTTGAAGTGTAGCGTGATGATACAAAAGCAATGATTAAAAGGGGTGTTCTGGTATCAAAAACATGGATAGGGGTAGCAAATGTGGGGTGCGCATTTGTATTGGTGACCGATATAAAAATTTTGGGGGAATTTTTTTCACCGCACAGTGGTGACATCTAGCGATCGTCGATGCAAAGTTCTATCGCGTAAAAATTGCGGATTTTTTTTCAGGAATTTTTCAGCTTTTGTATCGCGGAAAAATCGCGCTATCTATCGTGCGAACCGCTGAAACTAACGTCGCGTGTTTCACTACCGAATAATGCAACGTACCTGAAACCGGTATTTTTTCCCATAGAAGTGTGAAATTTAAATTGCGGAAAATTCGCGAATATTTCGTTTGGTAGTGTGATGCTAGTTTAATTGGTTCAAGTGTTAAATATTGTGTGGAAAATATTTAAATGAATTTTAGACAACATAGATAAGTTAAATTTTAAAATGATATTATCGGAATTTTAAAGTATACTATGAATCTATTGAACGCTATGCAAAATGTATGAGAATTGAATTATTGAATAAAATAATTTGTTGATCATTCATTGCCCATTTTGTCGACTAATAATCCAATTTTAATGTTTATTATGAATAAACAACATACCCACATATACATATTTAAACCCATGGTAAAAATAGTGAATTGTAAACATTTGATATACTTAGGCTAAACATAGGCTCCCGAAACATAATCTGTTTTAAACCTCCGATTACAGTAAGTCACTAGAAATAAGAATTTAATGTATCTGCATGCATACCCTATTTATTATGTATTGTATTTAAAAAAAAAATAATAATATGTAAATAGGTTTTTTAGCTTAAACTTTCCTACTGTAAAAACAAACAATAACAATAAAGTAAGATTATTTTCCTATTATTACTAACGCACATTTATTGTAAAATGGATAATGGCCACTTGACCAGGAACCATTGGGATACGTTTTTTAGTAAATAAGAAGTAATATTCACATATGACATACATATATGACCATTTCAGCACAATAGTCTACGTTTAAAATTGATATTAAAAGAAAATAAACATCCAATGATCATTTACAGTATGAAATAAGATCAATATTGAGAGATATTACTTTTTTTATTGAACAAAAAACACAATCGAAAATAAAACACAATGAAATTTGTCTTCTTTTTGTATGTACACAATAACAGCTTTTTAAAAGTTTCAGCAAATATCACAACGAAGATGATGAATTTTGAACAAAAAAAATTGTTTTATTGATCATTTGTAAAAGTTGCATATTGATCATTCATATAAGTTGAATATTGATCATTCATATAAGTTGAATATTGATCATTTTTATTACCAGAATATTGATCATTTTTATAACTTGAATATTGGTCATTTTTATATGTAAGTTGAATATTGATCATTTGTGTAAGTTGAATATTGATCATTTGTATAAGTTCAATATTGAAATTGCAATAGTGATTAACAACAATTTCAATTAAATAGTGAACCGAGTCCAATAAAAGCAACTATTTTCTTCAACTGCTGCATTGTATCTATTAAGCGAGCATACAAACGAGTGTCGTTTGATAAGCAACACAGTCACCACATCATACGACAATTTTCGTTATAAACACCACAGATATAACGAAAATTTTTATATAAAGTCGCGTAACTAGAGCGGCTATAACGAGACAATTACGTTGGTAAAATTTCCTCGGCGAAATAATTTATCGCCACCAATTACACGGTAAACGTTCGAATTTATCACTCGTTTTTTTTTTTTTTGCCTTATCGCCATCACAAACCGACCGAGTGCGATTGCGACTAACAAATTAAAAGTGGAAAAGCTTTTTTCCCCACCCGGTAGAATTGTCCCTGTGACAAAAAGCCCGGTAACGAAAAGCAAATATTTGATTTCGGCGAGCGGAATTCCACTAGGTACCTACCAACTGCTGCGGTTTATTTCATTAATTTCGCCACACTGCGACGAAATGAAATCATTACACAAATTATACACACACTGTCCGGTAAATGTGTATATAAATTCATTCACAGATATACACAGATGAAAATCGCAATCATTCGAAATCGATAGCTTAAAATATGTCATACAAAATATCGATTTGAATTTCACCATTTAACACATCTGTAGTATTTTTTATTTAACAAGAGAGTATGCAACTTGAGTTTGAGTACATGTTTCTTCTAACAGGGAGTGTTATAAAGGGACACAAATCACACAAATGACGAACATGAATGCTTTTTTAACACACGATGTTAGAAGAAAAATATGCTCTAACTAAAACAGCAGATAACTTAGACATAAACACTGGCGTTTACTATTGTGTTAAAGATAACTTAATATAACAAATTTACAACACATGACGTCAGCCAAAAGCTTGCATGTTTTCAGTACTGTTATTAAATACTATGACAAGAATTGATTAATTGGCGTGCATTTTCCATTGCTAGCTATGAAGTGAAAACACTGTATAAATAAATACGCACATTTTCCAGGAAATGTGAATTGAAATAATTTGAAATCAATAGGATAAAATATTTCATACAACATATCGAATTGAATCTCACTATTTAACACATCAAAGCTTAACCACATATATTTAAGGAAACTATTGCATTGAAAATATCCTAATTGTAGCAAATTTACAGCACTTTTATGACGTCAACCAGTAGTTCTTAGTACTGCTATAAAGTACTACGATAAGATTTGATTAATTTGCGTGCATTTTCCATTGTTTTATCGTTGCTAGCTAATCTGCGATGAAATGAAATCATCGCAAATCATCAATCATTGCACAAATTTTCCTTCAAATGTGAATTGAAATTTTTTCACAAAGGAAAAAAAAATATACTATAAGCATAATTAGCGTGTATTTTTGTTGTTTCAGCATTGACAGTTAAATTTGCGACGACATGAAATCACTGTACAAATAAATACGAACATTGTCCGGTAAGTGTACAAGTGTAAGTGGGTATAATATATGTACATACATAGTCATTTATTTATTTATTTATTTACAAATTAAAATAGTAGATAATAAGTTTATATTGTAATTTTAGCTTTAAGTAATGTTTTTTTTTTGTAATTCGCTTTTTTAGGGTATCTTAAATAAATAAATAAATAAGTGTGAATTAGAGTTAGTTTAACAATATACCGAGATTAAAATGACATTCATTTGGTTTGTTGTATATTGAAATGTTTCATACAAAATATCGATTTGAATATTAGTGTATTTTGTGTTGAAGCTGGTTGAAGGGTGCGATTGTGTTGAAGGAAATTTAGGTATTGCGAATTTTCAGCGCTTCTATGACGTCAGCTAGTGATTGTCAGTACTGTTTGAAACTACCACGACAAAACGTTATTAATTAGCGTGTGTTTTTCCGTTGTTTCAGCGTTGCAAGCTCACTCTGGGTATACGTTTGGTATGGGGTAAGAGTGTAGGTGCAGTCCGCCCGAACAAATGGATCTGCGGTTATCCATTTCGGAGACAAGACCGGGGATGGCTTAGGGCTTGAGCAAAAACTTATCCAAAAAAATACACCCCTTGCACGAGGGTGGATGGTCATTAGCACGGTGGGGAAGGAGAAAGACGAAGGGGAAGTAGATGATGGGCAAAGAGCGGTCAGCGGCCCTTTGGAAGAAAATCCCCCAGTTTTATGTATGAACGTTCAACACTCGCTATGGAAAATTTTCTTCGGAAACAATCGTCGAAGTGTAATGTCGAATTGTACAACTACTATTTTTACTTTATCCTGATCGGATAAAGTATTGTGATCGTGCGAAAATTCGACCTTGAGATTTTGACTGATTTTTTTCATATACATATGTATGTATGTACATAGGTGGAAAGGAAATTAATTTGTAACAGATTTTTCCGACGCTGTAAATGCCTCTAGTGATGAAAATATTTGCAAGGTCACAGTTTGTATGTATGTATGTGTGTATATTGTGGTTCGGTGATTAAAAAACCGCACAGAAAAATGCGCACATTGGAAAAAAGCACGCATAAAAATCCGCACATGGAAAATAGTCACATTTAAATTACTCTAATCTTTTCCTGTGTGTTTTCAGTTTTAAAAATTTGAATATTTCTTTTGTAGCACTTTATTTTTATTTTCTCCGCAAACATGATGAAAATATATTTTTACTGTATATTAAAGAAAATTTATTACTAAAAAAATTCACCCATGTACATATGTATGTAACAGAAATTAGTTTTCATTAATAAATTAATTTTATCATTGCAAGTTATTTTATTATTAATAGACTGCCGGATGGAATTAGAAGTTCCAAAACTATTGATAAATTCCTGGCAGTCTTAAAAAAAACATCTTTGTATAAGTGCTTAAGGTGATTATGTAATTAGCTTTAGCTATTATATTATAAAAAAAATAAATAAATAAATAAGTTAGCTAACTTCAACAAGTAATTTATTTTGTCTTCCGTCTGATTATATTCCCGCACAGCAGTGAAAATCGTGTCATGTAGTCTTTCGTACTTTTTATGTGCGCTTTTTTCCATGTGCGAATTTTTCGTGTGCGCTTTTTTCTGTGCGGATTTTACGTGTGCCGTTTAATCCGAACACCGTATGTACCTACATATTACATATATATGTATATCAAAAGTGTGGTCATAATTTGTGCTTTTAATTTTATAAACTAAAGAAACGCAACTTGCAGTTTATAAATTACATACAAGAAAATATCATCGAAATGTAACCTTTTAACATTGTTAAAATAGTTCAAAGGTTAGTGAACTTTTTGAACACTTTTTGTAAGTTAAGTTTATTTTTATACCATGAAGAGATTTTTCAGAACAAATTTACTAAAATACAGTTTATAAGAGTTGTGTAATTTTGCTGATTAAAGTTTTAAGATAAGTTTTTTTATTGAATTGAAATGATCACATACATAGTTATATTTAAGAAAAATTTACGAAATATTTTTTAGGCGCAAAAAAATTTGATTATGATTGAATAGATAAAAGTATCATAAAAAAACGTTGATATTTTTAAAATAGTTTAATAGATATAACCACAGTTATTAAAAAAAATAAAATTGAATATACTTTGGCGATTTGCGGGAAAAGTATACAGCATTTCCACACCAAATGACATTGAAGATAGAGCGAAAGAAAATTGAATACATCTGTGTCTTCTACGAGTGAAATGAAAGCTCAATTTGCGTCCCTCGTTTTCACTCAACCGTATCTACTTTTCCACTTCTATGTACACACAAGTATACTGTATAAGACGTACGATGCGATCCTACAAACGCTATATTACATATACATACATACATGATTAGAATGACACTTTGTCGAGGTATCGCGATCACTTTAATTGTGAAATTATGTCATTATGTCGATAAGAAATAGGTAAATTAATAAAAAGGCGCTACCAACCGACCGGTTACTATTCGCGACTCGACAAATGGCTACAAAAATAGTAGTCTCAATTAAACGCGAGATAAAAACGGTGCATTTTAGGAAAAATAGCTAACGGTCTTCGGGAACCCGGCGTGATTAGAACGAGTCATTTCGCATTTTTGGATTGTGAATAGTTTATGGACTAGAACCGCCATAAAATATCGCGTAAAAAAAACTATCGGTCGGAGTTGTTTATTAGCACTCGGTGCCGTAAAGCGAACTGCACAATTATAATTGTGAATGTTTTTTCGTACGACAACACTATAATGATGAGTTTTTTTGCGCGTTAATACTGTCTAACTTTAGCGAATGCTTGTTTGTATTATTTCAATGAAAAACACAAAATTTCGTACGACAAAACAAAACTAGACAGTTTGCGGCGTAAGAAACTGCACGAATTGCATTATATTTAATTTCAGCGAAATTTTAGCTCATTATGTAAAATAACGTATACCAAAGGAAACACATTTGTGTATTTAATCAAAAAAAAACTCACCGGAAATAAACATACATATATAAACGTTAATATTTATTGAATAGCATTTTCAGCCACCATCCACTGTTGGATGAAGGCCTCTACAATAATCTACAATTGCTGTGTCTGTCTTGAGCAATCTGCATCCACTTGACATCACACATTCTTCTCAATTAATCAGCCCATCTTCCACTCGGTCTACCTTGCTTTCTTTCACATCCTCTCGGATACCATTCTTGTATTTCTTGCGTGCATCTGCCATCTGTGTGTCCACTTTAACTTTTTCACACGTTTTCACACACCCATGTATGCATTTTACGATCTCTTCTTGTTATACCAAACACACATGCTTATCTGTGTGCACTGCATCTTACCTAACATCCACACGTCATAACTGGCAGTACGCATTGGTCGTATGCCTTATTTTTTAAGCATAGCTGAATGTTGGATTTAAAAACTATGTTCATTCTTCATAAAAGCACACCATCCTAGTTTTATTTTTTCTTCTTTACAACCAGTCATATTCACCAATTGTCCTAGGTATAAATAACTATCAACTATCTCTACAATATGATTATCTACAGTGACTACGTTTTGCGTGCAAAATTCTTCCGTTATCAATCCCACTCATAATATGTCAATAGTAAACACCCGTTGATCTTCAACGGACAATAATCTATCAAGTGCGATATTTTTTTTTAAGGATAGTGACTTTATAAGCATCTATAGGTACAACTTGCATCGGTGCCATGTATGTACTCTTTCCTAGTTTCAGTCTTCGTTTTATTTATTCATTCTTTGTAACCAGTCATAATCACCAATATTTTAATATATGAATTATAAAATAAATGTATACATAGAACTGTTCATAAAGAAGCTTATGCATAACAGTTTTGTCATTTTTTCACATTGGAAAATTCTTTATGGTGAAAATTTCCAATGACAGAATTTGAATTTGAGTTTTCTTGGTACTGTGAGGATTCTCATCTTCGTAAAGATGAAAAATCGACTGAAATGAGTGTACAGGGAGAACGGGGGAGCTAGATTTTAAACACACGTAAAATATTTGTGTGCGTTTGCGGTATAATCCGGTCCACGGGGGTTGGTTTCACCCCCGTAGAAAAACGATCCTTCATGTGTCAGCGGGACGAACGTTTGCCCTAGAAACCGCCCTAGAACAACTTGATCCTAATCTACCAGCCAAGATAAATTATAAGAAGATAACCGAGTGGGGAGCTTAGTGGCTTTTTTTCTACCACTTCCGGGAAATCCCTTCCCTCCCACCACCCTCACTGGGGGTACAAAGCATTTTTTCCAAATTGTCGCGCCTGTCGTCTGCAGACGCGAGACTAATGAATATATATAAATATGTGAGGAATACAAAACTGGAGGAAAGATTCCAACTTTCAAACTGAAACAGAATGAATGCTCTTTATATTTATCTACAATTTTCATTATAAAAGCATAGCCTTGCAAGACTAAAAATCAACCGATGAAAGCTTATTTATTGAAACATTGCATATCATATATATGATAGCCCTATTCCGTCTGTCTATCTGTCTGCTGATGACGCTCGCTGAGGTAAATTATAATGCCGCCACTTCACCATCGCGCGAATGTTTGTGAAATGTTGGCCTTAGCGCTGTGGTCAGCTGCCGCTTGCTCGCCCGTCCAGAGCGCTGCTATCGTATCGCTAGTGGCGCCACTCTAGTGTCAACTAGCAAGCGGCAGCGAACGATTGTGTTTTGGATCCCATATCACGGGTTCTCTCGGTGGAGAATTTCGAAAAAGTTCACTGAATTGGTCCACATGATTACGCACTAAAGGCACAGACAACACTGGAGGGGTCCAGGGTGTGGGGAAGGGTCCGCCATATTGCTTTTTTCGCGGTTCGCTCAACAGTTTGCGGATGTCGCACGAATGTTATAAAGTACGTGGGCGTTAACGCGAAAATGGTCGAGCGACATACCCACACCTTGGCACCGCTCGTCCAATATGAAGTGCCGGCATTAAAAGACACGAACCATCGCGCGCGAGTGGGATTTGAAGCCGAGATCACCAGTTCGGAAGAGGGTGCGCTTACGCATTCATCCAAACTAGGTAATGCGGTCCTGCTGCAATTTGACAATATTAATCCTCAAAAGGTTTGCGACTTTGCTAAATTGTTACGTTGTTGTATTATAACGCGCCATAAAATTATATATGTACTCACCAAAACAAACACTCACAGTACGGGTGATGAGAAACCGCTCCGTTGATATTCAACGGGCTTACATTAGTTATATATATATATATATATATATATATGTATATAATATCTCTATTCCGTCTGTGTGTCTGTCTGTCTGTCTGCTGATAGCGTTCGCCTCGGTAAATAATTTGCTAAATTGTTACGTGTTGTATTTTAACGCGCCATCTATGGAACAACTATAAAAACTATTAAATTTAATAATAATTTTTAATTACGGGTGATGATAAA
Organism: Parapsyche elsis; assembly: GCA_022651745.1. Classification (NCBI taxonomy): domain Eukaryota; kingdom Metazoa; phylum Arthropoda; class Insecta; order Trichoptera; family Hydropsychidae; genus Parapsyche; species Parapsyche elsis. The sequence goes on from JAGVSN010000017.1 coordinate 1,513,039, forward strand.
CCGGTCCGTTGACATTCAACGGGCTTACACTAGTCAAATAATAATTTTCTACATAGACATTCATTTCAAATGTTCACTTTGATCTTTTATGCAATTTTGAATAGTGAAAATTGAGCAAATTTGTTTTGATCGATGTTTATTAGAATTGAAACACAAACGACGGAATTGATTACGATTAAGGCGATTTTTTCATCATTTTATGTAGTAAAATTGACCTTAGATAAAGCTCCAATCAAACCGAAATCTTATTCTGTTACATAAAATAGTTGATTTTGATATTAGGTATAGTGTTTTCTTAACATGAATGTGAATCCCCATCCTTTCTACTGCGCAGATTTTGCATATGTACGTATATTTGCGACAAATTATGTACATAGTTAGAGATTTGGTTACTGCGCATATCAGAACGAAGAGTGGGGACTCGCATTCGTGAGATGAAAACGCCTTACTTATTTTAAACTCTTCACTTAATTAAATATAATTCACGAGTTCATGAAAATAATTGTATCGTTGCAGCAATAATTAATTAGCTTCAAACGACAACTATAAAATACACACAATTCAAATTGAACTTTTACTATATACAGACTTGTACTAACCCATAATACAATTTAAAACATGTGCCAAGTATCCACTAAAAAGAAAGTGATCGATGCACTTGAAAATTTTTCCTCAGTTGGAAAAGTGCAACGTTCGATATTTTCGAGTCGGTCAGAGATTTCGACCCCCCCAACCCCCCCAGATTTTAGGGGTTGTGGGTGGGTGGGTGGTTTGTGCACCCCTCAATAGCGTTGAGCTGTCACCTCCTACCGAAACTCCAAATCTCTCCAGATAAATCACTGTCACCGGGAGCATTCATCATTGTCAACGGCGTCACTATGTGGGACACTCGGTTTGTCTATGTGGAAAAATAATGCGGATTATAGGGACAAATCTATATATGTATGTATGTATGTATGTACGTAACTAACGGCAGTCGAGGATCATCACCACAAAGCGACCGGTTAAAAATCAATTAGAATTGTGAATTGCTAGAATCTATCGTACACCGAAACTCTAATGATCAAAATCATCTCAGAGGTCATACACTGAAAGTACTGAAACTACTAAAAGACAAACCGAACAAAATTGTCAGAGACTCTTTTTTTTCAAATAGAGTGGTCGAAGTTTGGAACCGTCTGCAAAATCAGCTAGTATCTTCTGAAAATACAAATCTCCTTAAAAATCATCTCGATAAGTTTTTGAACATATGTACATATGTATGTAAATGGATTTTTGTAATCCTTCAAATATACATAAATATAAATAATTAAAAATTGTATGTACAAATTATGATAGACCCCTGGGCTCCATCGACTATGCCGCTTGCCCATGTATTTTAAATAAATAAAAAAAAAAAAATAATGTTAAAAATGTCACTGAAATAAAGAAACAGAAAAATCTCTTTATTTTATATATGTATGTATACATATATGTACGTACATATGTACATATATGCTCACCTGTTTGTTTCATATATTTCTACATCGTTACATTAATCATTATCAAACCTTGCAGAGCTAAGAAATTTTTCTTTCGGGTATACTAACGTATTAATGTACATATGTATACATATAGAAATATGTATGTATGTACATAGGAAATTCTGGGTACTTTTCATCATCATTATCGTCATCATTTCAGCCGTTCACCATCCACTGCTGGATGGAAGCCTCTCCAATCCTCTTCCATTCCTGTCTGTCTTGAGCAATCTGCATCCACTTGACACCACATATTCGTCTCAATTCATCAGACCGTCTTTCACTCGGTCTACCTTGCTTTCTTTCACATCCTCTCGGATACCATTCCAGTATTTCTCGCGTCCATCTGCCATACATTCTTCTCGCTATGTGTCCACTTTAACTTTTTCACGCGTTATTTACACATGCACATCTTTCCATGCTTCTTACAATGTGCACTGGATCTTATCTAGTATTCTTGAATTTAGCATCCAAGTTTCACATCCATACGTCATAACTGGCAGTACGCATTAGTCGTATGCCTTCTTTTTTAAGCATAGCGAAATGTTGGATTTAAAACTATGTTCATTCTTCTAAAAGCACTCCATTCTTCTTTACAACCAGTCATATTCACCAATTGTCCTAGATATACATAACTATCTCTACAATATGATTATCTACTTTGACTACGCTTTGCGTATTTTTAAGCCTACTGTCATTCTTTCGTTGCTTGTACTTTTAGCTAGTATAAAATAAAATAGAATTTCTGTTTCATGTTAATATTATACATTACCACACAGCTTAACTAATCCTTCAGGTCTGATAGAGTACTTAGGCGCAATATATGTATGTACGTATTCAATAGTACAATAAAATTATACATCGTTCGTTTGGTTGATTACAAGAGAATTTTCCTCAAATGTTCACACACATAATTAAAAAAAAAACTAAAGCTATTCACTATTAACTAGTACTAGATAATATTTAATACAAAATAGATTGTCCCGAGATATTTTCACAGAACACATGAATTATTGTACGTACATATAATAGGTATGTTACACAGCAAACATAACGGTTGCGGGGCGCACAAAAAGCCACAGATATCTTTAACACACAGCAAGAGAGGACCGAGAGAGAGGAGAAGGGAAGGCAAAGCAGACAGCAAAGGCACCTCTCGGTCCGTTCCGGATTCGACTTCGGATTTTATCTATTTAAAATCTGTTTCATGCACGAGCGCGTTCGATTTGATCCACTCGGCCGCTGCGGTAATTGCCGGCGTCCTCTCGGCCGCGTGTTTGCTCTCTTTACACCCCCTCAAATTACACTCAAAACACACTTTAAAACCGCCAAAATACACCCAAGAATCTTAGCGACACTTTGAAATGTCCAAAAGTCACACTGCGGTTTTGCAAAGTCGGAAAAATCGACGCCGAACGCGGGCAGTGGTGAAAAAAAAAACCCACTTCGCTATATATGTACATATTCGTATAGAAGAGACTCGCAATCATTAGGCGAAAAATAAATAAAAATGATTTTTTGCACACGTAGGTATATAACACGTGATGATGTACGACTTCGAGTCCATTATGTGGCGAGGCCTCGTGTGTGTGTATGTAATTTTAATCATCGAGCGGTTACAGCCAGGTTATTATTACTCTTACAGAAGCCGCGGCTAAGTAACCAGACTATTAGCGTACCGTTTGTAGTTGACCGGCACTCGAACACATTCTCAAACTGTGGGTACGTGTTTCTTCTATGCATATGAGCGTGTGTGTGTTTGCTGCTTAAGTACGGCAGGTGCCGGTTAATGTGATCGATTTTCCAAACTAAGTCTATACAGTATAGATATTCTGAAATTTTCATTGACTTTGAAGATATGTGTATAACTGTGTATAAATATGTGTATAAATGTGTATAACCGACTATAGTATGTGATTTACATTGTATGTAGTTTGCTGAAATTGCATCTAACTAAGGTTAGATGATGAAATTTTGATAGTTTTTCAGGTATCAATATAAAGTTTAGACATGTTTCTATTTGATTTTTAAATGATTAGGATACGATGGCTTTGTAAAATTTGACTATGTATAGTTTTTGATTTACACTGCAGTATAGTGCTATAGAAAAATCCGCAAAATTGAATCTAATATTTATTTATTTATTTATTACACGCCTATTAGGGGTTTTACATATAAAATACATAATATATTAAATTAGAAAAAAACTAACAAATTACGTTAATGAAATAAGTAATAAGTCGGGACGAAAGATTAGTATTAAAATTTGTTTTTGTATTTATTGCCATATCTAATCATTCTGGAGATGGGAGAATTAAGATAATAATAAATTATTACGTGAAATATTTTCACAATCCAATAAAAAAGAAGAACGGGTAACACGCACCGGTACCTTTAAACGAAAAGTTGAATGAACAAGAATATCTATTAGAGAGTTTAATATTTTATATTAAAAAAAATACATGGAATATGATTCTTCACATATTGTAATGTGACAAGTGTTTTTTTTTAATATTAAGTCATTTATTGTAAAGTTGTGTATGTATTTTCATATACATAGTTATTGATATTCATTCTCTAATATTATTAAGTATGTACATATATGTATGTACACATGTAAAAGTAATGTTGATCACATTAAAGCTTCAAACTAGCAAAGCAAACGAATAGATGATTCCTCAGAATAATCACAATAGGCAGCTTATAATATAATCACACCTGCATATGTATATGTCATCATCATCATCATTCTCAAACGTTCACCATCCACTGCTAGATAAAGGCCTCTCCAATCCTCTTCCATTCCTGTCTGTCTTAAGCAATCTGCATCCACTTGACTCCACACATTCTTCTCAAATCATCAACCTACATATCTTCCACTCGGTCTACCTTACTTTCTTTCACGTCCTCTCGGGTACCATTCCAGTATTTCTTCTCGCTATGTGTCCACTTCAACTTTTTCACACGTTCTGCTATATCTGCCATACATATACAAATGTACATATGTGTGTACATACATCTAATGACCGTATGAAATGTCGAATAAAGTGAATGATTTGTTTTACCAAAATAATTATTCGATTGAAATTTGGGCACATATTGAAATGTTTCAATAAAGTAAACAATGTGAAATTAATAATTCACATATCTTAACCCATTCATCAAAATTAAAATTGATACAAAAGTACTTTAACACTGAATGTGGATAAAAATAAAATAAAATAATTACCACACACACACACACACCACAAATGGGCCACTTCTACATTAAAATGACACCCAACCTGTTCCCTTTTAATATTGTTTGTTTATGGTTGTTGTTGTTTATTGTTTTGTTTTCATGGTTCATTTTTGACAAGGCACTCGTCGAAATTGCGTAGCTGGTAATGGTCGCGGGATTCGACCCGGCTAGCGTTCACCATCCGCCGATTACTGGCTTTAATAACAGTCATTAGGGCCGTTTCACAGGGCACCCATTACCCCAGTGGGGGTATGGATTTATTACGCATCTCGAAATCCATTCACAGGAGCTTAATTGAGCCAGGGTTAACCGACAGAAGCTGGCCATTTTTCCATCTCAATCGATACGGTCAACGAAAGGTTAACACACAAATCTGCACCTCACTACTGAACGGGTCAATCGGACCTATTATAATCAATTCACAGATATAGCTATATATTAAATGGACACATGTGTACATATACTAGCTACCTGAATTGAAAATTTTAAATATAACATAGATTCAACGAGTGATTTGGGAAAATGTATGTAGATAAGCGCAGTACCCGGAAGATTAGTCGTGAATATGAAGTCGCAGAGGATAATTGATCGCAGAATATGATTTATCATATAAAATGATAACGGAAGAACAATTTATTAATTGAAGTACATAGGTTTTCCACGTCGCACTGATCTTTTTCAAACAACTTAATCCTTCGTGGTGACTCTTCTGCGATCAATCATCCTCTGCGATCAATCGTTCGCGGCTAATCGTCGGTGAATCGATTAGCATGTATGTATGTCGACTTTGTATCTACTCTAACCGTAACATATATCATCATCATCGTCATTTTCAGCCGTTCACCATCTAATCCTCTTCCATTCCTGTTTGTCTTGAGCAATCTGCATCCACTTGACTCCACACATTCTTCTCAATTCGTCAACCGATCTTCCACTCGGTCTACCGTGCTTTCTTTCACATCCTCTCAGATACCATTACAGTATTTCTCGCGTCCATCTGCCATTCATTCTTCTCGCTGTGTCCAGTTCAACTTTTTCACACGTTCTGCTATATCTGCCACTTTGGTCATGCTTCTTACCCGTGTATTCCTCTTACGATCTCTTCTTGTTATACCGAGTATACCTTGCTTTCTTTCACATCCTCTCGGACACCATTCCAGTATTTTTTTCGTCCATCTGCCATTCATTCTTCTCGCTGTGTCCAGTTCAACTTTTTCACACGTTCTGTTATATCTGCCACTTTGGTCATGCTTCTCACCCATGGATTCCTCTTACGATCTCTTCTTGTTATACAAAGCATACATCTTTCCATGCTTCTCTGTGTGCACTGGATCTTACGTAGCATTCTTGAATTAAGCATCCAAGTTTCACATCCATACGTCACAACTGGCAGTACGCATCGGTCGTATGCCTTCTTTTTTAAGCATAGCGGAATGTTGGATTTAAAAACTATGTTCATTCTTCCAAAAGCACTCCATCCTAGTTTCATTCTTCTTCCTTACATCCGGTGTAACATATATGTACATTTAATATTATTAAATTAATTATTACCTTCATAGGTGGTGCATAGTCCACAGCCATCATGCAATCGCTGCCTACGCCCAGTTCAGTTTTGATCATAGGCGGCGCGTGATGATACAATTGTCCCATTTGAGGATGTACTCCACTGTCTCCTCGGGCGCTGTACCACGCTGTATACATCTTGAGTGACACTCGCGGAACGCACTGTATTAATTATTATTTTTTTTTCTCTCGTCGCACTTTTGTATCTACTACTGCATGTTCGCAAGCACTTGGTAGGTAGTGTTTAAAAAAAATTTCAATAACAGTATATTTTTATTATTATTTTAATTAATTAATATAGTTTTGAGTCGATTTGCTTAATTGTATTATTATTAGGATTTTTTTCGTATATTAAATATACACACCTAAAACAAGAACAGAATAAAAAATGTAATATGTAGTGTATGTATGTAATATTTTTTTGAACACATTTACAATAATTTTTAAATGTCAAGATAAATAAAATATGTATAGTTAAAGTAAATAATTTAAATTATGTAGATGCTCTTATTCAATCATGGTTCATATTTTTGTACATATTTATATGTAGGGAAATATTGTGTTTTTTTTTTTTAATTTAATTATTTGATATAAAAAAAATAGTTTGACTCCACCGGGATATTCAACTGCACAATGAATCCATATTCTACCTATGTAATTATATTTTAAACCACATGGCGTAATTAGCGCCTTTTTACTAAACGTAACAGCATGGGAAATTTCACACTGGAAAATGGTGTTTATGGAATAAGAATGATTTTTAAAATAATTTGTTTATAAAGTATAGCTCTTGTCAAATGAAAAAAAACTTCATGGAATATGAGGAACATTTTTCTATGATTATCATTAATAGTATTCACAATCTTTATACAAAAATGATCTATCAAAACTGTAAAACATGGGAATACTATTCACTTTGTGATTTTAGTCGCTTTATTGATCAAACGGGCCAATCAGTTTATCTTTTTTAGCTGTAATGTCATTCTTGGGAAAAAACTGGTATATTTAATAAATTGTTCTTCAGTAATCATATTACATATATTATAATCATGTACAATATGTATATTACAAGTTATTTTTTAATTTTAATTTGCATGGCGATCGACTTTAGGGAATACCAGAATTTAGGCCAGTTCCGATATAATAAGAATCTTTGTAGAATTTTATAAAATTTCTTATTAACTTTTTTTAGTTTTTCAAAGCTGTCGATAAAAATATGCGAAATACTAATCAAAAATTAATTAAAAAGATATAGAACGAATTATAATTAATTAGTGAGATATTTGAAATTGTCCATCATTTGCTATTTAAAAATAATTAGCTACTTGTATCAAATGCAAACAGTCCACATTGCTGAATGCAGTCGTTTAAATATAATATTCACATAAGAACACGTGTTTTGGATTAGCAATTTAGAAGAAAGTATGCGGTATTATAACAGAGCAGATGTTGAAAGTTCTACGAAGTCCTCTTGACTTATTTCGACAAATTAGCTAGTGTACCAATGATTGAACAAACGCATACCACGAAAAAAAAAAAACGGACCCTTCCTTTGATCATCACTCCTTTTCGTTAACAGATAAGCACGAGCCCGGGAAGATCACTGGCTGAAGACGTCTCACCAAGCAAAATTGAATCATTGTAATAATTTTTTTTTAAATTCACAAAACAAAATCGGATTCGAGATCGATTAAATTTTGTATTAAGTAATCATATCAGTGAATTTCATATTCAATCCTAAAATGAACCGGTTCATTTGTATAAGATTTTTCGACATGAAACCTTTACTTATCTGTTTGTGTAATGTACTAAAATGTAAAATTATGATTTTATAATGACAAAAAGGTCATTTTGTAAACACATATTCCACAGTTTCCCAAACGCTTTTCTCACCAGTTATTTTTACACACGATGCGTACGCACTAAGGTCGTCCACCTTGAAAGATCGACATGCAAAAAAGGCCACGTTTGAATGGGCAATGATGGTGATTCATTCAGACGAAATTCTTCGGCAAAAAAGCTAAGTCAATAAAACAACTTCCGCGCTTGCGCACCCACCCGGTTCAGTTGCCAAACGGCCTAACAAACGGCTAAGAACAGATTGTGGCAAAAACGACTTTATTCAAATCGCGCCGACCGCAACTACTTACCCACCTTTTTAGTTTCGTCGAACACAAAAGAGAGGCACAAAGTCGAATTTTTTATACAGGCAGTCGTCTCCGTACTGCAGTCGAGAAAATTTATGGGAAAAAATTACATTTTTATTTTATTTTTTCGATTTTTTTTGCCTCCTTCTAGTTCGTTGTGAACGAACTTTACGGCCGCGTGCCGTTTCGTCGTTGATGAGTTTTGCCTCGTTTTATTTTAGTCGATTTTATGTGTGGCAAAACGAAATTGTTTACATTAGACTTTATGGGGTTTAAAAAAGTGTCGGATTTTACAGCCGCCTACAAAGTTATCGGCGCTAAGAATTTTCACTAAAAAAAAAATGGTTTTTTCCGCTCTCGCCGAATACAATTTGATCACTTTTTTTGATAATACAACATACAAGATTATCGCAATCGATACTGTAAAATTTCTTCGCGGTGTATGTGGTTTAAAATTATTAAAAAAAAAATGTTAAAATTTGACGTTTAAAAGTCTATAATAAATTGTATCGTAACATACAATTCATACAAATTTAATAAATGCATTCCCAATACAATCAGATTATTTAATAATCCACGATTGTTCGTAAGCTATTTACGGAAACATACATAAGCATTTTCTATAAATGGATTTATGTACGTATCTATTATCTGTATATATATATAATGTATTTTTACATGTAAATAGTATGTAGTTGAATTTTTAATATAATATGGTTAATTTTTTTGTTGTTTGTAAATAATTAGGGCCTTTTAGCCAGTAAATAAATAAATAAATAAAATAATTGACTAATTTAGATGGTGGTGTATTCTATTTTGATAATACAAGGAATTTATGACGATTTTGATACAAAAAAGGTTTAATACAACTTTTATACAATTAATTAGATCTTAAACCATTTATTTTGATTGCCTATCATACTATTGTACTATAATAATAAGCTATAAACGTATTTCTTAAAAATTTTGTTGGATTCTTATAATAATTGTTTGGAAAATTCAATGAAAAGCTCAACGCAATTTTCTTTTCAAATTTAAGTTCAATTACACAGAATTTTTTCTTTGTAGGTTGTTATTAAAATTAATTACAAAGCTTAATTTAATTAGTATATTAAACATCTGTATATTGAATTAATCTATGATTTATTGAATATAAAATAGATGAATTGTTATAGCCGCTGCACGAACGAAACTGCACAGTAATTAATAACGCACAAATTATGTACACCGCGACTACAAATTGGATAATAGTTAATGACGATTATAATAATATAATCAAAAGAGGAAAATTACAAAGTATAAGACACTGCGTTTAAATGCTTGCAATCGTTTTTGCACAGTTTGCCTTCTAACCGCAGACGGTTTACCGTATCATTACGCTTGCAATTTTTTTTACCCTCCGCCGCGTTCTTGCGAACTTATTTAACCATTCATTGGTCTGAAAAAGAGTTGAAAAAAAAAACCCACTGTGCGATAACACCACAACTAGGCAAATTTCGTGGCGAAAAATCAAAGCACAGCGTAAACGAGCGTGACCGTACCATTCATAGACTAGTCTGGTTAGTTAGTGCGAAACGAGCCGCACGATGTTTGATTGGCTCAATCGTATCATTGTTTTTATTGCAACTGTATTATTTTCTGAATACACCCAGCGTTGCCAGATTGATTTTTTAATTGAAAATTGCCAGTGAACATATTTGAGAACGATATCTACATATGTACATACATAGATTGCGATTTGGCTGAAGACTAGCCTTTTAGTGACAACGCGTTTTACGACCATTTGTCCAAAGTCAATAGAAATGAGTCTATGTATATGACTACAAAATGGGATAGGATTTTTAAGTTTAGGCCTAAATGTAGATTTTTTCAGGTCATACTTAATATACCTATAGTTTAATTTTTACTTTATCTTTACACGTACATACATATGTATGTATGTACATAGTTGCTAAAAAAATAAGGCATACGACCAATGCGTACTGCCAGTTATGACGTGTGGATGTTACGTAAGATCCAGTGCATACAGATAAGCATGTATGTTTGGTATAACAAGAAGAGATCGTAAAAGGAATACGTGGGTAAGAAGTGTGACCAAAGTGGCAGATATAGCAGTACGTGTGAAAAAGTTGAAGTGTACACATAGCGAGGAGAATGGATGGCAGATGGACGCGAGAAATACTGGAATGGTATCCGAGAGGATGTGAAAGAAAGCAAGGTAGACCGAGTGGAAGATGGGCTGATGAATTGAGAAGAATGTGTGGAGTCAAGTGGATGCAGATTGCTCAAGACATACAGGATTGGAGAGGATTCATTCAGCAGTGGATGGTGAACGGCTGAAAATTATGATGATGATGATGTACATACGTATGTAGTATGGCTAAGTATTGTGATAAGTATTGCGAAAATTCTATTTCGAGATTTTGACTGATTTGTCTCAGGTATCAGGTATCCCCTGATCATGTTTTTATGATTTTTGGAAAATGTCTGTGTGAGAAGCGGATGTGTGTGAAATTGCTATGTATATCTCAAAAACCATTACTGAATCTTCATATTTTTTCATCTAGCAAAAGAGTTATCAAAACATGTATGGTTTCGTGCTTCTATAAGTAAAATTGAAGTAAAATTTATTATAGCAATCGTAAACCCTAAGGCACCAGTTAGACTATAGGATGTAATTCTTCAAAGTTTCGTGTCCATTAGTCAAACATCGACAGAATATACATACATATCTACCCACTATACATATGTATATGTATGTTATTAAATTCAACACCGTTTGACTAATCGGCACCAAAATTTGCAGAATTACTTCCGACAATCCTACGGGTTTTATAGGTTATATGAGTTCGATAGGATTTTTTTATGAGTAGCTACCATATACAGTTTCGTTTGGATGACTCCAGTCTAAACAGATTGTCAGTTCAAAAATACAGATATAAAAACGGCAGGCCACTTTTTGTTTTAAAAGTTTTTCACTGATATCTCAAATGTGTGCATTCAATGACTACGATTAACTGCAAGTCGAAACAAATGGAGTATTTTCTTTATAGCACAAGACCGTGCAACGTTTTGCTTCAATGACCACAACTAATGACGGTTGAAAGTTGGAGTTCTAGTAATACTAACGAGCAATGTCTGGTACTGCAGCTAGTTTTCATGTATTTTGATAGATATACTAAAAGGAATATTTTATTCGTAGTACAAGACCGTTCAACGCTTAACTTCAATGACTACCACTAATGACAGTTGATAGATCGAGTTCTAATAATGTTAACGGGCAATGCCTGGTACTGTAGCTGGTTTTAATGTATTTTGATAGATAAACTAAGGGAGTACTTTATTTATAACGTTTTTCTTCAATGACTACAACCAATGACAGTTGATAGTTGGAGTTCTAGTATTTCGATAGAAATGTATACATATAATAAAAGGCGTACTTTCTTTATAGCACAAGACCGTTCAACGTTTAGCTTCAATTACTACCACTAATGACAGTTGATAGATAGTTATAGTAATGTTAACGGGCAACGCCTGGTACTGCAGCTAGTTTTCATGTATTATGATAGATATATGTACTTAAAGGAGTATTTTCTTTATAGCACAAGACCGTTCAACGTTTAGCTTCAATGACCAAGACTAATGACAGTTGATCGTTCTAGTAATGATAACGGGCAATGCCCGGTACTGCAGCTAGTTTTCATGTATTTTGATAGATATACGAAAAGGAGTATTTTATTTATACCACAAGACCGTTCAACGTTTTGCTTCAATGACTACTACTAAAGAAAGTTGATAGATAGAGTTTTAGTAATGCTAACAGGCAATGCCTGGTACTGCAGCTAGTTTTCATGTATTTTAATAGATACATATACAAAAGGGAGTACTTTCTTTATATCACAAGACCGTTCAACGTTTCGCTTCAATGACGGTTGATAGGTAAAGTTATACATAGTAATGCTAACAGGCAATGCCTGGTACTTCAGCTAGTTTTCATGTATTTTGATATCCATACATACTAAAAGGAATATTTTCTTCGTAGCACAAGACCGTTCAACGTTTAGCTTCAATGTCTACTACTAATGACAGTTGATAGATAGAGTTATAGTAATGTTAACGGGCAATGCCTGGTACTGCAGCTGGTTTTAATGTATGTTGATAGATATACTAAGGGAGTACTTTATTTATAACGTTTTTCTTCAATGACTACAACCAATGACAGTTGATAGTTGAAGTTCTAGTATTTCGATAGAAATGTATACATATAATAAAAGGCGTACTTTCTTTATAGCACAAGACCGTTCAACGTTTAGCTTCAATTACTACCACTAATGACAGTTGATAGATTGTTATAGTAATGTTAACGGGCAACGCCTGGTACTGCTGCTAGTTTTCATGTATTATGATAGATATACTTAAAGGAGTATTTTCTTTATAGCACAAGACCGTTCAACGTTTAGCTTCAATGACCAAGACTAATGACAGTTGATCGTTCTAGTAATGATAACGGGCAATGCCCGGTACTGCAGCTATGTAGTTTTCTTGTATTATGATGGATAGAGTATAGGTTTGAGATTTGAACTGCATTTAAATGTTGGCCGATACGTTTAAATTACAAACAATTAGACGGGTTCGTTTCGAACGCACGCAGCTTTTCCGGGCGAGAGTTTTCCGCTAATAAAAAACCGTGGTTTGGCTCACGCCCCCAAACAAGCGTCCGCCCAATTGCGAATTTTCCCCGGCCACGCCCATCGAACCGGTTTTTTGCTCCGGTCGTTCGTTGTGCCGGTTTTTCAGCCGGTTTTTTCCCGCCTCGTCGGCAGCCGGACCCAGCTTTTTGCTAGCCGTTGGCCGCTTTTTTTCCACGTCCCCCTCGTCCGAGCATATTTTGAAATACAACGAGTCTCGAGGATTTTCAGCTGAAAAAAAATTGGCACTGTGGGGGTAGGTGGGTTCTGTCCACCATCTCGTATTGTTTGAGCGTGTAATTTATTGCCCTCGACTCCTTTCCCGCGGCTCGTTTGAATAAATTCGGAAAAATGTGCGGCGCGTTTCGCAGTCGTGCGCGCGCGATCAATAATTCATATCTGAACGAATGTATTTTTTTTATTTTATTTTATATTTTGATCAAGCAACTGAACCATTCAAAGGAATGTTTATGTATTAATTAAATTTATTCGATAATATCAGTCATTTCTTTAGTCTTAAAATACATAAAATTGCATGGAAATTACACTGAAATCACAGCAATCCATAGAATGATTCTAAATAGGTAATATTACATACAAACAATACAATAATTATACTGAGAGTCATATAGCCATTGAAACGACCATTCAATGTTTAAACTAAATATAAATATGGAAACAAGTACGTTAACTACATATGTATGTATGTATGTACTTAACGCAACATTAGGTGGTATATCTATTTTTCAACGGTATTTTTAAAATCTTTCTTATTGTACTTTTAAATGACTTTTTTTCTATGTGTACGTTTCTTTCAGACCTTTTAGCTTTAAATTTGAACTTTTAATGACTTTAAAAATCAACAGGCATGAGTTTTATACGTGGAATATTTCACACATTTAAAAATTGTCCGTACAATGAATTTATGGTTTGATCTTCCAGTGTCTAATTACAGGTTGATGGTAAAATTCAGAAAAAAATTGAGGCAAAAGACTAAAGCCCTTGATTGTAGTTTTCCTCAAATGTACTTATGTGGTGTGAAGAGAGAAAGAAAAAAAAAGTGAAATAAATTGTCAAGCGGGAATTCGAAGCGTGGCGAAAGAAAGGCGTTAGACGAGATATTATGTGAAAAATGGCAGGTCGCGTTAACTCGTTTATTACGAGGTTAAGTGAGTCGTTTGTGTGTTTATGGCGATGCTGTTAGATAACTTCAAGATAACTGGTAGAAGTCGTGTCAGGTGGATTCATTGTCAGCGGAATATTCAGATTGGCATCTCGGCCGTAATTAGCGTAACTTGCTCGACACAAAATTGCATGAGATTGTAACCTAAGTACACGCTATCATTACTGAAAGGTGTTATAGCATTATAAAAATTAGCTTAATTACATTCAAATGTTATATGATAAGATTGATGAATACGGTAATATAAATTATTGTAGAATATAATAAGAAATTAAATGATTGTATTTATGTAATAGGCATAAAATAAAGAATATTTCTGATATAGTTTAAACGTAGTTGAATAATTTTTTTTTTAACTGTTGGTTATATATTGAAAATTATTCTAATAGAGTAAGCTTCCAGAAGCATTGTACTTTCATGTTTTAGTCTCGGCGGTTTTGTTACTACATAATGTTATGCATAAAATTATTGTGGCTATTAGTGGTTTACAAATTGTACTTTATTGCCGTAGTCTGAAAAAATGAGCGCAACATTTTTTTTCAACATCGAACTTTGTAGATGCAAAATCTCCGTTTATGTATTGAAATTTTAAACGATTAAATTCAAATGTATTCGCACTAGAATCTAATAAGACTTTTACGACATGAAAATTATCTTAGCATTTATAAATTTATATACATAATAAGATTATTACTAAAGTTTGATTTAAAAATTGTATCAGTGACCTTTCAGTCGCAGTGAAATGCTGTTTTCAAACATACAAATACGTTTTAGCGTATTTGTGCAAAATTGATTGAAAGTACAAAAATACAGAACATATTAATGAATAAATACAATTGAATGAAATTTTACGACCTTGAAAGAGATAAAGTGCACGCAATGCTTCAAACAGAACAAAAATAGCCTATATAGAATAATAGGCACATTCAATTTGAAAAATTAATATAAAAATAACAAAGCTTCATTGAAATAATTAAGAATTTAAAATTAAGCAGATCCAGGAGAAGTATCTTATACAGTTCTCAGAAATATAAATAAAATTTATAGATTCGTGGGAGCCTTAAAACAGTACCTCTGTACAAGTGCTAGTAGATAATAACTTTATTTTGTAATTAGCTATTTAAACGACCTTAAATAAATAAATAAATAATTATCTACGTATTTTCAATTGATTCTAACGACATTGAAGTTACGATAGGATAATGTTGTCAATAAAAAAACGATATCATTCATTAACAAGCGAGTACTTTCTATGTATTTAAATTTAGCCCGATGGTGCAAAAACCTTTTTGTATTTGTACACACATATAAATTAAGAATCCATTAATGAATAATGTCAATTTAACGAACTTTTACGACTTTACAATGAGAGAATCGCACGCAACGCTTCAACGGATAAAAAATTAACAACGGCAATCTAAAATGGAACAAACACGACCAAAGTACGACATAATCAAAAAAATCAAACATTCAATTTGTAAAATTAATACGAAAAATGAAACCTTTACCTTATATGAATAAGAATAGGAGTATACTCATATATAATATTGCACACACACTTTGGGTTTAACACCACGTACTACTACAACTACTATTATAATTAATCAATTAGAAACACACAACGACAAAGTCATCCAAGGGGGGGGGGGGGGGGGGGCTAATTTTTACTGACGAACCGGTCAACGACTTGACGACTTTACGACTTTACGACTTTACGACCGCGACTCGCACACGACCCCAAACTTGCCGACCCCTGGCTCTAATCACGTCCCGACACAACGTCATAGTGTACCTTGACGCTTTTTTTCCACCCACCGGCTTGTAATTTTTTGTGTGTTCGCGTTTTTTGACCGGAGATGTATTCTGGTGGACCGGTTTCAGTTGCGCGGCCCTCCGACGGTTGACGACGACTAAAAACGCCAGTGGTCGAGACGCCCCTTGGCCCCGCCCCCCTCTAGAGCCGCGCATGCGCAGCCGCGCCAAGCCCCGCCCATGGGCGTATTCGATTTTTTACCGCTAGCGTGCACGCGAGACCCTCCACCCCGGCGAGCGCCTGGTACTTTTATTTCTATTTATTTTCGGCAGTCCCGCCTCGTATGAATAATGCTTCTTGGGTGGGAGGGGGTCGTGTGAGGTTTGGGGTGATGGGGGGGGGGGTATGTTTGGTTCGTTTGTTAAGTGGGCGTGGCTTAAGGGTTAAAGGGGTGTGTGTGTGTGTGTGTGAAATTTTTAAATGTTGCCTTGATAATGTTAAACGGCCGGAAACTTGTTAAAATGTCTGAATATAAAATGTTAATGTGTATTGTTGGTGTGTGACAATTGGTTACTTTGAATGAAGTGTCTCGAGCGTTCCTGAAGTATAGCAGCGTTTTTTTTTTTTTTTTTTTTTACTACGAACCACTGCAAGAACTGCATTTTGTATTGCGACCCAGTGTGCCTATATAATAAACACAAACTCTGTCCATTGTGTTCCTTTATTAACTATTGACACGTGATATATGCATATTAATGGATGAAACTAGTTTTCAATTAAAAACTTTGTTTTTGATTGAAGTAAAGTGGAGAGTTCTAGTTCGCACAAGTTGAAGTAAACGGTAATATGTAGTTAAAGGTGGAAATTCTCTTTAATCCAAAATGATGATAAATTTAATTGCTGAAAATCGTTCTTTAGTGTAAATGAACTAATAAGGTGCAGAAATTTAACCTCCTCTTCGGGATCAAAGTTGAACTGAATTATTGATTCAGGGCTTTCACACTCAAATGGATTTTTTTATCCAAAGGCTTTAGTGTGTCAAATTTCTGCACTGGAAAATAGTTATTAAAGCTTTGGGATAGAGAAGTGAGATGTGACAATATTTCAAGTTTTAATTCTTTAAAAATATCTTCATTGACAATGTTAAACAATGATAGAGGAACTGATCATTTCCGTGTCATGCGACTCGTTCCATTCTCAATATTTGCAACATTTGATGAAACCAATTATTTTAAACCCATTTTATTTATTTTGCGACTACAGATAAATTTATTTTATAAAAGATGGAAACCAACCTGGCTCACATCGGTTTGAAGTCAGATCATGTAAGATATTAATAGTCGAACTGACTAAATTTTAAACAACATACTTCATTCTAAATTAATCTTAATCCAACGTCGAGGTCGCAATCTTCAATTTCAATAAGATTTCAAAATTGAAATTACGCCGTAGTGTCAAATTATGTGATTAAGGAGTGGATTTGGATATTAAAGGATAGGGTGATTCGTTTATCGACATCTAAAAGGCGGAAAGATTCGTTATAGTTAGGAGGGGTTATATAGGAGTCGAATTCGAGGTGTTTGAAATCTCTTCTTAATTTGTCAGACATTGGTTTTTCGATGCTTTCATGTGTATGTACATATGTATAGGTAGTATAATAATGAAAAAAATTAGGTGACTTTCCAAGGGAAGTACTACTTCCGGTTGACGAAAATTTTTGAAAGCCTTATGGATTGTAATGGCTGGTAAAGAATTGCTTATCAGTGTGATAGAATAAGCGGTTTTTAAGTTACATATGTATAGCAATTTCACATACATCCGCCCAATACACAGACACACATACAGACATTTTCCAGAAATCACAAAAACATAATCAAGGATACAAATCAATCAAAATTAGCGCAATATTTTATAAGATTAGGATAAGGTAAAAATATCTTTTGTGTGTTGGTCTTTAGATTATGCTATACTAAAATTGACAAAAGTGTTAAAAATTGAAAAAATAAGTAATTTTATTTAGTTTTAGTAGTTGTCTGTAGGGTTTTGATAAGTACCTAATTAAAAATAAATAGTTCGGTTGCAGCTGTTGATGATTTTGAATGTGTTGATTAAAATTCTAATATGGATCGATTCCAAAATGTTTTTCTCGATATTGTAATTTGTAATGTTTGGTTCGGATCGTTAGCTTTTTAGTATCTACTCAGAAGTAAGCGGTGATCCTTGCAATGGTTTTTATGGTTATTTTTAGTTTGGATTCCATGGAATCGTTGGGGGTTTGTAGAAAAGTTTTAAGGGAAATTACGAGTAGAATAAGGAAATAGTACAAATTACTACTATTAATTTTTATAGCATCATATACATATCATATTGTCGTATCGTTTAATTTTTAATTTTAATATTTCATGGTAATTTCGACAACTTTTGTTGATTTGATATCAGAAATGTGTAAGTTTTCATGAAAATGCAATAATTTTGAATTACCGTAGTTGCTATTGAAATGAACTAAGGATGCGAAATAATAAAATATCTATAGTCATCTTACATTCTTCGATGTGAGAATACACATGCGCATTTTAAAACGATACCATTTCAACAGCACAATATATTATAGCACGTTGAATTATTATTAAGGGTAAAAACTAGACGAGTTGCCAATTACGTACTACATCGATGAAAAATACAAACAATAAAGATATGTATCATTTTATCGATATTGTATTATTATTTTTTTGTTGTTGTTGTTGAAAGCGACATCGCATCGCTACCTACATAAATATACTCGATACAATACATAGGTACATTAATTTAAACGCTTGTAGAATTATGCATTCCATATAAAATCTGACGTAGAAGTCGTACGGAATGTGCGCCCTTTTTAAGGGCACAAGATCCGCAGATAGATTTTTGCAAATTGACCAGTTTCGTTAATAAATGCCGTACCATAAATTACGCGTTTTTTGCAAATAATTTGAGATGTGATACTCGCCGTAATCAAGTTCATGCGCTTGCCGAGCTTGCCGAGCAGACACGCGCTACGACACCGATTGCTAATCTGTGGTGCGCGTGGAACCCCCCCTATTATATGAAATTGGAATGATATAGAGGTCTATTATATATTTAAAATCGAAAAACAGCAAAATTTGAAGAATGCCTGTGAAACTACAGAAAAAGTTTGAACTATTTGATAAATTTGCTATCCGCCATTTAAAAATTTACCACTGGGTTAAATTAATTTAAACTTAAGAACACACATCTAATTTAAACGAGTGATACAAAGAGTTTGTCGAAAAAAGTGCGTTTTTGTTAAAAAAAAAAGTGTTTTGAATAAAATTACTGATAATTAAATTATACACAACCAATATGTGTATACTAGAGTAAGCCCGTTGAATATCAACGGAACGTTCTCATCACCCGTACTGAAAAATAATATTAATATTATTGCATAGATGGAGCGAAAATCATTTCCTATTTATTTTAATTATGGGTAATGTTTAAAAAAAAAAAGGACTAAACCGACGAAGGGCGATAGCGAATAGCATTAGTGCGAGTAACTCGAGCCTGGGGTCATGGGTTCGATCCCCACTCGTTCTGCCAAGTTTTTCCCCAATTTTTCCTCAGCGAGCGTTACCAGCAGACAGACAGACAGACGGATTTCGATATTATATATATAATTGCAGTTAACACTATTGGCTTTATATTTATACTAGTGTAAGCCCGTTGAATATCAACGAATGTTTGTGTTCGGATGAGTATATGTGTATTTAATAATTTTTATAGTTGTTGCATAGATGGCGCGTTATAATACAACACGTAACAATTAAGCACAAAGTCGCAAACACTTTAAGAGTTAATGTTGGCCAATTATAGCGCGCGTCCGCCATCGCCTCCGTTTGGATGATAGTGTTATGATTCCTCTCATTCTGGTGATACCGGGTTCAAATCCCACTAGCGCGACGTTCTGGTTTTTTAATTATTCACGTCGGCGAGCGTTATCAGCAGACAGACAGATTTTGGCTATTATATACAACTAGTGTAAGCCCGTTGAATATCAACGGAGCGTTCTCATCACCCATACTGAAAAATTATATTAAATTTAAAAGTTTTTATGTTTGTTGCATCTATGCAATAATGCGCCATCTATGGCGCGTTATTACAACAACGTACCAATTTAGCCAAGTCGCGAACCCTTTTAAGAACTTATGTTGGGCAATTATAGCACATCCGTCATCGGTCATCATTTTTTAATTATTTACCAAGGCGAGCGTTATCAGAGCAGACAGACAGACAGACGGACGAATTTCGGTTATTATATACACATATATGTATAATTAAAATTTCATTAAAAAAAAAACGGGTTAATTGCACTACGTCAAAGTTCAAACGAAGCTCAATTTTTATGCTTATGAATTTTTTTTATACATAAACTATACAACAATCAGCCTATTTATTATACACCAATTAAGACAAATAATATAATTAATCGTGTGACATTTATTGTTAATTAATTATATGTAAATGAGACTTACAAAACGCACCTACCAAGGTACTCTTAATTGAAATGTTTCAACACAGAAAGGTGACACGATAAAAAATTGAATTCAATACCAATCAAAGACGAGGATATGAACTATTAGAAAATATTAAATTCTAATGCAAACTATTGACCTTCGATTAATTAAAGCATGCACACTTTACGACCGTACGAATTGTTTGCAGTTTTTCGAGTGAATTACAGTGCGTTTCGTCCGGTGACTTTTTCCGTCAATGAGCTTTGATCCCGTGAAAAACTAATGTGAAAAAAGGAAGATTCGGCACGCCACTGATTTGATCGAGCAGATAAACCCGCGTAGATTTTCGGTGTTCGCGAACAGAAGCGATTATGGTTTTGGCGCGGAGATGGGGGACAAAAGGAGAGCCGCGAAATGCGGATCAGGAATTCGAAATATTTGTCGGACACGTTTGAGAACGTCTGGTCTGGTCTGGGCGGCACCTGCCCTTCGAACCGAATACCAAAGTCCGCATAAGGACAGTCCACTTTTTACCACACGACCATTATTTCTGTCGACTTTGAGAATGAGCGGAATAGAATCGGCCAAAGTCAGACCGACTCCCATCATAAAATCGGACCGCCGAGCAAAAAACGTTTAACGACTTCGAAAAAGCACACACACACACGCACACATGTCGTTATATACATACATATACACACGTTGACCAATAAATTATAACGAATTGTCGTTATTCAGTTTCGGGATGTAAATCTAAGCGTCTCGTCGCGCGCGAGCGCAAACCCACGTTACATATTCATACTCGACTCGTGTGGTGAAAAAAAAATTGCCAAATGCTCAGCGTTCCAAAAGCGGCCAATTTATATACGGGATCGTATGATAAACATACGGCGACTTAAATGCTTTTATTAAATGGAGGATTCGAGCGTGAACATCAATCAAGTCGTCGGGGAACCTTAATCGTATTTTTGATTTCGCCGAGCGGTAGGAAAATTAACTTTTCAATACACATGTATGTAGGTATTGACGATTTATACTAATTAGTATGCACACTGAAGATTGTCTGTTTACAATGAGCAACTGTTCAATTTGTAATAACCGTTAGTTAGTTTTTTTTTTTTTTTTATATAATTGAAAGTATGTTGCATGATTATTTTTATTCATTTCAAATGAAGTTTGTGAAAGATTAATGTTAATAAGCCAATGCATACTGCCAGTTATGACGTTTGGATGTGAAACTTGGATGTTAAATTCACGAATGCTACGTAAGATGCAGTGCACACTGAGAAGCATATGCTCGGTTTAACGAGAAGAGATCTTAAGAGGAATACGTGGGTAAGAAGTATGGCCAAATAGTGGAACGAAACACTGGAATGGTATCCAAAAGGATGTGAACTAAAGCAAGGCAGACCGAGTGGAAGATGGGCTGATGAATTGAGAAGAATGTGTGGAGTCAAGTGGGTGCAGATTGCTCAAGACAGACAGTAATTAAAGAGGATTGGATAATAAAGCAAACGCAACCTACATATGTATGTATGTATGTATATTATATTTTTTTGAATGATCAAAGTATATTGAATATTGCATCAGACTGACTTCTGGGTAGAAAAGTTTAAATTTGAAGCTTTTAGTTACTTATTAAGACCTCGTAGGAGAACGATACATTTTGAAAATTGACCATTTCAGATTCATTAGTCACAAAACATCTATATATTGTATATATGTATAAGTCAAGTGGATGCAGATTGCTTAAGACAGACAGGAATGGAAGAGGATTGGAGAGGCCTTCATCCAGCAGTGGATAGTGAACGGCTGAAAACGATGATGATGATGAAGTAAGTCAAAAAGTATGTAGGCGAGTAATAGATGGATAAGTGTCAATTTTTAAAGTCACAATACAGGCATTTATAATTTGAAAATATTGCAGTGAATAAGCATTATTCAGAATTTATTTTCAACGAAATGTTGGTATAATTGAATAGGATGTTGTTATAGAGAAATTCATTGCATGTCAGTGTCTATGTATTTACGTATAAGATTGCAGTGAAATTGATTACAATACATCGTAAAAGGAATTATTATTATGAGATGAAGTTCTGATGTGTTGAAAAAATTATTAATTTAAACTTTTATATGTACCTATCAATTAAATTTTTCATTGTTCATTGTGGAATATAAAAAAAAAAAACCTTTGAGAATTAACGAGTGCAAAAGTACAACATTGAAGATTACTAATTGTGATAATTAGCATTCCATTGATAAATAATGTTACCGAAGCAAATTAAAACATATGCCAAGACACACTGAGCTTTCGAATCTAACCAAAATTTCTACATTGCACAATTCAAATTCGGCGATCACCAAAATGATGATACACTCGAATTAAATGTTTTCAAATGATACTTTTACAATTGGAATGTTTTCTTACGTGAGCTTTTCATCCGCTACGATCATGAAATAGTCTGAAAACTGACCTAGACGTTCTGCAGGGTTTTTTCACAACAAGTGAAACTTCGATCGCCACAAGTCGAGGCTGGGCGTGAGATAGAGCTTTAAGGGGCGTGTTCACTAACAAAGACCCTGCGCAAAAGCTGGCACGCAGCATCCCAATGGAGAGAATGTCAAACTTTCAGCGCGTGCAAAAACTCCGGTAATTTTACGCTCACCCCACGTGACGCGTGATATTATTCGCGAAATGCAACTGGCACG
Source organism: Parapsyche elsis (assembly GCA_022651745.1). Lineage (NCBI taxonomy): Eukaryota > Metazoa > Arthropoda > Insecta > Trichoptera > Hydropsychidae > Parapsyche > Parapsyche elsis. The sequence continues at coordinate 1,536,351 of JAGVSN010000017.1, forward strand.
AAAGTGTGTACGATTCTTCCGTGAGATTAATTACCAACTCTGTACGGCGGGCGATAAAGTGTTTCCAAACAATTTTATTTTTTGATTAATTTGTATGAAGTATTTAACATAAAACTATAGAAGCACTGAAAACGTCAGTGACATAATGAAATCTTACAGTTCAAGCTATGTAATTTGCGAGTCATATAGTGTGCATACATGTACGCTTTTCCTTCTATGCTATATTTCATATGTAAAAATAGCATATCATATATCATTTTCAGCTGTTCACCATCCACTGCTGTCTGTCTTGAGCAATCTGCATCCAGTTGATGATCGATGATTACTGCAAATGTATACTTGTACATAAATAAACGCCAATCGAAAATTATTTTTTGATTGATTGTCTCAATCTCTACCTTCCTACCATTTTTAATCAATTTATCAACCATTCATTACACTGAGCAACAAAAAATCACGTTTTTTAAAACCCAGAGCGGAGATTAGTTAATCTTTACTAAGTTTATGCCACTAAATTTGAATCCAATAATGATTTTTGTGGATATGCTCTCGTTTATGAGATATTTGCGATTTAAAAAATGTAAAAAATATCCATTTTTTTGGCTTTTGTGGTCTATAACTCAAAATATAAAATACTTATAATTAATTATCTAGCGAATTTTTAAAGTCAAAAATATATATTTTTTTTACACATTTTTTTGTTTGTACACATATTTGGAGTTTGTTTAGACAATTTTTTATTTCACCACGTTTATAAGGATTGGTTTTTTAGTTCAATATTTTTTTATTTTATCTAAACGTACTAATTCGAGCGGCAAATGATTTTAAACTACGTTGTGATATGTTACAGTCACTTCCTTATTACTTTCATACTTTCATCTTTTTTCTTTCGACTGCCTCACCTTCATAGCTTTTAATAATTACATTAAACGTCCCCAAATAAGCAAAGCGGTTAATAAAAAATACATATATCCGTCATAATTGTTGGATTTACATAACCTTTTACTATCATCATCATCATTTTCAGCCGTACACCATCCACTGCTGGATGAATGTATTTTATTATTCTATTCCTGTATGTCTTTTAGCAATCTGCATCCACTTGACTCCACACATTCATCCAAATTCATCAGCCCATCGTCCACTCGGTCTATCCCACTTTCTTTCACATCCTCTCGGATACCATTCCGGTATTCATTGCGTCCATCTGCCATCCATTCTCCTCGCTATGTGTCAACTTCAACTTTTTCACACGTTCCGCTATATCTGACACTTTGGTCACGATTCTTACCCATGTATTCCTTTTATGATCTCTTCTTGTTATGCTTCTCTGTGTGCACTGGATCTTACGTAATATTCTTGAATTTTTCATCCAAATTTCACATTCATACGTCATAACTGGCAGTACGTATCAATGCATATAGAAAAAATTAACATACATAATATTTATAACTTACAATACTGTCAACAATTTCTTCTTTCTGTCTTTTAACGTAAAATATCTCATTTTGATGTAAAATTTTACATAAGCTCATCGGGAAAATACATTAACTTTTTTGGACATTCTGTTCTTCTCAAAGTACACCAAAGATATAATAAATGAATATTATTAATATTTTCAATAAATTCACAAAAGATCTAAGCTATGCAACACAATGTTTTTGGTTTGCACTTAAATGTAACGAAATATCCATTTAATATTATTATATACATAGGTTGGGTTAAGTTTGCAAGGGTTTAGGTTGGGCTAAGCAACGTTTATAATTCATCTGTTAATAACCTGTCAGGTCATCACAGTATATATATTTTTTTAAATAAAATGTACATACATACATACATATATACATTTTTAATAAAAAATGTGTACGTTCATTTTAATTGACATCCTTAATGAAAAAAAAGTTATTATGTTCTTTTTATATATATGTACATAATCTTTTATTTGTAAATTGTTTGATTTAATGTAATTTGTTAAATATAGTTTTTTTTTTCTTGTCTCGCCATAGTGACGAATTGGGGAAACTTGTAATGTCACTATGGTATAGTTTGTAAAAATAAAATAAAAAATCTATAATTTTTCGAATGTTTGCACATTCAAGGTCACAATCAGCATCAATATTTCAGCAGTTTTTCAAATCATTCAATCATTACATTTGGTTTGATTTATTATAATTTGGAAAATATCTCACAGCACGTCTACACAGTTCCAAACATCAAACACATGTATGTACAAACAGAACATAAATTAGAGCACCGAGATACTTCAGAAAATAGATTGAACGACACATCAAAAAAAAAATGCCGCACGACAACCGGCACAGTATAATAAACAAACTGAAAAATAAAAAAAAATCAAACTTCAACGTTTACGAGCCACCGTTGAATATTTATCGGTCGATTTGGTACGTGCAGAAGCGACTCCACCCCGACATAACACCATCTCTTTCACAAATACGAAGATATCCCTCTCTAACAGTTCTCGGATACGCCCAGTCTCGTTTTTGCACGGTTCGGACACCACGCATTAATATTAAATGAAACATATTAAACGGTATTACATATACATCTGTACTTCGTGTACAAATACAGCATGTCCCACTCGTACCTACCGAAATATCAAAGTCGATAGTTTCGTCTCGCTCTAGTCCGTGAAAGCCTTATTCGCTCACATACATACATACATACATATGTACGTTCGCAACTCGATAATTGCTATTAATTTGATGTCCGTATGAAAATTCCCATGGCGTGTACGCGCATTCCATTTTCAGCGTGAAAAAAAAAATCGTCGATGCTGGATTTGTGCAATGGAGTGAAATGGAAAATGTGTATACAGTCGATTGGAAAATACGTTAGAATACTCGTGTTTTGATTGATTACAGTTTCTTTGTAGTTTCAAATCGATATATTTAATGTTTGGTTGAAATGTCTTTGATGTGTTGATGTGTGATGCGTTAATTTGCGAGTGTAGAATATACAACTTTTCATCAATTGATGAGGCTTGAAGTTTTGCTCCGTTTCAGGATTGCCACTTTATAAGCTGTGCAATTTGTCTCATTTGAAATACATTGCAAATGCGATACACAATTTATCAATATGCTTCTCTATGTCACTAGCTATCTGTTGGAATAGTGTTGCAAATGCTGAATATTGCATTGCATTTAAAGATGTGATCTCCAAATGAACCTATGCAATTGATTAAGAGTTGTAGAACAATGTAGATGGATTTCTTCAGTTTTTCTTATAGAAATCATTCCCTACTAAATCCTATTCACATTTTTATACTAAATTTGCTTTGCTTTGTTTTAAGATTTGCTTTACGACTTGAATGTGAATTCAAAGTTAAACTAATTAGTGATTTACGTAGAACCTTATTATTTTTTGTACAAATGTAGGTTAGTCAAAAAATAAAATGCCCACTCAATTGACGAAGAGTTGTATAGGTATTTTTAGCAATATGTCTAAATTTCATGAATAAAATTATTTTGTAGATCTTTCTATAACAATTTAGATAGATTTCCTCAGTTTTTATTATAGAAACCATTCCGTTCTAAATTCTATTCACATTTTTATACTAAAGTCGAACATTTTTTTACGATTTGATTAACGACGAATTATTGATTTTCGTAGAAATCCGTTACATTTTAAATACTTACATACAAGATACTTTTAATCTAGCGAAATCCTCAATCGGTCTTCAAACCTACATATATGTAGTAACGCACACCGTGTGCTCGATTTGAATCTGTCCACACAAAACCCAAAAAATATAGTCGAATGTATATTTTGAGGATCGTAGTACATCGTTGGCGTGATATTCGATTCACTCGATCAAACGAAACACTAGAATTTTTCAAATTAGCAGCAAAAATTAACACGTGAGACGCGACTTTCGCAGTGCCCTGTGCGGGTGGGTGCACGCGATGAAAATATTTATTATAACAGAGACTGACAAAATCCCCCATTGTCTAGTCGACTAGAGCTAGAAAAGAGTGCGATTTTCCGCGGAAAAACCTGTGGGATTCTCTCAAATTAAAAAGCTCGCTCGGTTTGCAAAAAGCGCAAAAAAAGCGCCAGTTCTCAGAATCTAAGCGCGATGAATGTATATGTGTTTCTGTATATGCGTGTTTATTTTTATTTTTTTTTTCACCAGTGTAGACACGCGCGTGTTTAATTTATCATTTATTCAGAGTCTCTGAGATGTTGATGAGATTTGCGATTCGTTGCACTTTTAGATTTGCAATTCTCACACACTCAAACACGAGGAGTTTCTCAGTTCGCGTGATGCAAAATTTCAAGACCGGAAGTAGCGTTCGCCCGAATATTTCGACCGTATTATTAACCGTTAGCAAGAGCATTTTTTAATTGTTCAAATGATTAACTGATTAAATATCACCCATTTAATTAAATATCATCGTAATATACATATATATAAATGTAAACGCTCACTTGGGAGGAAGAATTGCGTTCTGTAATTTAATTTTTCGCACTTCAAGGAACAAATCTAATCAAATTTAAATCGATTGAAGTTATTCTTAATGAATTCATGATCAATGTTATGACGTATGGATGTGAAACTTGAATGCCTAAATTCAGGAATGTTACGTAAGATAAAGTGCACACAGAGAAGCGTGGAAATATCTATGCTTGGTATAACGAGAAGAGATCACAATAAGAATACATGGGTGAGAAGTATGACTTAAGTGGCAGATATAGCAGAACGTGTGAAAAAGTTGAACAGATGGATGCGAGAAATACTGGAATGGTATACCAGAGGATGTGAAAAAAAGCAAGGTAGACCGAGTGGAAGATGGGCTGATGAATTGAGAAGAATGTGTGTAGTCAAGTGGATGCAGATTACTCAAGGAAGAGGACTGGAGAGGCTGAAAATGATTCGATTAAACATTTTAAAATTGGAGAATGCTTGTCTGTAACTACAACTGAACGATGTTGACAATCAATATCGAATACTGACTTCAATATTCAATTGAAACAATGATTCAGTATAATCATTGAGTCACTATATATGAAATTGGATAATATTTAGGATATTTATGATGTCTTACGCAATAAAAATCAATGTGTTTGAAGAAGAAAATGAGCGGAAAAGTTAATATTGTGTCGGAAATATTTATCATGACAGTTGAAACCAACGAAACTGTTTAAATTGCGTATTAAAATCATCAATATAATAAGATGAATGTTATTGGATAGTGAAAGTTCCAAATTTAAGCTCATCTTACAATAAACTACGTATTGGAATTGTTCCCTTCTTCAAACTAATAGTTCAATTAATGCATATTGATAATGGTTCGTTCATTTTCCGTACTAAAATGCAATCCAAAGTCTTATTGCATTTGAAATGCACCGACAAAGAGTAAGGAGGGTTAATCAATCGTACGAAAGTTGAATTTTCATATTGACTCTAGTCTGTATCCATTTGATATAAATTTTAATCATTCAGTTGATGTATTGTGTTTAATATGTGGACTTAAAGGCGTGCGTGCAATTTGGAATTGCATACATACTTATATATTAAGTATATGTAATGTACATTTGATTAAAAGCGGTGAACGGTCATTTGAACTCGTTTAACCGGATATACTTATGGAGTGCGAATCGGTCCGATAATATAAGGCATACGATCGCAATGCACAAATAAATGCATCGCACAACATAATAAAATAATTATGTTAATGATTTTGAGCGCAAATTCACACACACACACACATAAGAATGTAAGTTGTAATACATTTGAAACCGTTGACGTTGAATACAACAGGAAATTCGTGTGATGGTTTAGCTTTTGATGTATGAAAAGTTAGTAGTAAGTTGATGATATTGAACTTTAAATTATACTAGCTTATAGTTCAAGTAATTTTAATTAATTAATTTGTAGTTTATGTTTTTTAAACAAGATAGTATGTAGCATAAGTTTGAGTATATATTTTCTTATAACTGTGAGTGTTTAACAGGAACAAAAGTTCGTCTCTTTCATAAAGAGAAAGAAACGCCATTAGTGCATTTGATGTCACTCGTATTTTTGTTCCTTTATAACACACGTGGTTAAAAGAAACACTTAAATTGCATACTTTCTTGTATTAAAAAATGCATATGTATTTACAAAGATCCTTATTATTTATTGGTCAAGATTTCATTCATAAAATGTAACAAATTACGTTTTCATACGAAGTGTGAGAAGGCGTGGAAAAAATGTGTGTGAAATTAATGGTTTAACTTTTTTTTGGTATTGAAAAAGTCTTGTTATTATTTTTGCAACGGCACGCAATGCACCTCCAAACACAGACAACCGGACAGAATTAGCATTTTTTCAATTTAAAGTCACTTAGCTTTATAAAACGCGACCCGCATTCGTATAATTCTCATTGGTGGAGTGTTTGGTAATTTTTAGGCGATTTTTCGATATTAATTATGAGCAATTATACTTGATATATTTTAATACATGATTGTACACTTTTTAGAAGCATATTATTTAGATTATTAAAATATATATAAATGTATAATATTTTTCGCGTTTGAAACTTTATATGCGATATAACGCAGCGAACGTAACAATGATAAGGGGAAATGTTTAATTGTGTGCACTGTGAAAAATGCAACGTCTCATTATTATTATTGCAATAATTCTACAGTGTCATTACGTATGCAGGCGAAATACGAGTGCAATAATAATAATCGTACACTGATGATGTGAATCTTTCTCGGCAAACTGCATACGAACTTTTTCCGTGTTGATAAGCACGCGTACGTGCACGAGAACACAAATGCTAAAATACGATAAATACGCAGAATCGATAAGATCTGTAGCAATTGTAATTTTTTCGTATGTGTGCTCACTTAGATGCATACTGTACGATTAAAACGAGTAATGTTCGCTATCGATTGTAAAAAATGGTATTCATATGATGTGCTTTCGTAATTTGTTAATTAATCAGTACTAAAATGAAAACAACGTATGACGTAAAAAAGTTATTGCGTGTCGATTTAGATTTTATGAATTTGTGTTGAAAAAACGCGATTTGCTTTTTGACCGGTTAGATCGTTAAATCGTTTCATGAAAAAAACAGTTATATTAAAAAAGTTGTAACGATGATATGTCGAAAAAAGTTTGACATGCTTTGTAGTAAATTGCGTTTGTTTGTATTAGATTAGATAGCTATGGTTCTAAATTCACTTGAAAATATTATAGGAATTTTTCAGTCGAAATTTTCTACAATTTTATAAAATTATGTAGTGCTAAAATTTTGATTTATTTTTAGATCAAACCGTAAACTAGAGGCTTTAAAGTTGTCAAAACAATTTTGAGTATTTAAATATGTAAACAATAATGGATGTTGAAATGAGTTTTTTGTGAAATTGAACTAAATATGACACTATAGGTAAAAAATAATAATCTAATGAAAATTTTTATAAAGATTCTTGAGTTTTTCAAATATTTTGAATGTTTTGATTGAACTTGAATCATAAGAATTTGTTTATTTATTTTAAATATTGGTTTATTTATATGTTAAATAGTACTATAATTATGTAATTATGAAATATCCAAATATGCTTATGCTTTTTATGAGAATAATATTTATTTTTAGATGAAGTTGAAAGCTTAATTTAAGTAAGGTATAAATAAATGATGGTTTATTGACATTGTATTATTTGAGATTCACTGGTCTTTTAAAAATGAAGCGATTTAAAACAAACCGTAGTAGATTTTTATAAACTCGTGCATTTTATCATACATACATACATATGTATGTAGAATGATAATTCATCATACTGTTTGTTGTGTTCATTTTAACATTTGAGAAACTCTCTCACGTACTTATATATATAGGGTGTTCCGAACGAAAGCGCACACACACACACGATTTTTGCTTTTTTACCAAGTGAAGTAACATTTCATTATTTATTTTTTTACAGGTATTCAATTTATTCTTACATAACGTGTAAGAAAAATATTTCTTATTGTTTTGTTGTTTAATTGGCACGGTGGTGCACCGTTGAACGAATGCAATTGATCGCATTATTATTAATATTATTTTCGATATTTTTATTACAGGACAACCTTGAGGGATGTTGTCGAGTGTTTAATTGGTGTTGAGGGTAATTCAAATTGGATATGTATTTAAAAAAAAAAAAAATTATTTATACTTTGAAACTCCCAGAATTTTATCATGTATGAACTAGGTATTACGGGAATTTTTTTTTTTTGGAAATAATAGTTAAATCTTAGAAATTATTTGAATTGATTTTCATGCTCAAAGGTATAATGGTTCTCAATATATTTTTATTTCATTTGAAACTATTCACATTGTTCATATTTTTAGATATATCAATGGGACTATTTTTCTACCTACATATGTATATGTATATGAACATTTTGCGCAGTTCGCTTCAGCCATTTTCAACTTAATATACAAATTAAATTTGAAGTGCAGTTTAATTGGCGTTTGTCAGCACATCGTTCCCATACAATAAATTAAATTGCAATGAACGGTGCGTCATTGTGTAGGTTGCAAACTGCAATAATTGTGACGTGCGCGCATCGCTCCTTATAATTCGAACTTACAATTCAAACAGCCGCATTGCTTATCCACGTGTGACGTGTGAGCATTTTACAGGTACGGACTGAAGCAAATTAATAAAATAATCAATGCAAAATGATCGCGGGAAGGGTTTTTCGAACCCTTGAAATATGTCTGTATTGGATAAAAATTTTACAGGTAACAATTGTGTACGTCATTCGTGGTTGAAAAAAATTCACACTTATGATAATATTGTAAATTATAAATTTAATCATTCAACTGCATCGACTAATTGCAAAAGGATTGCACGAAAGCGCAGTAATTCGCAATCGCGAGCGATCGCCACCGTCTGATAAGGTTTTAAAGTGTAATTGGCGAATTTTCGATCCTGTAATTTATGCGTGTGTTTGTAATCGTATTATAAAAGTGAAATTGCAGACGTATGAAATGTATTAATTTATGCTTGTTGCGGGCGTTGCGTGCAAATGCGATAATGAGAGTTCACATTGTCTACTTTATAATTATGTTCATATGCCGGCCGTTTTAAAATGCACAACTGGTGCACAATTACGCGTGTGTGTTTATTTATGTATAAGTTTGTTTTAAAAAAGGGACACGTGTGTATTGAAATTAATAATTGTTGAGTTCGAATAATGTGCGCTATTCAAAATAAATAATTGAAGGTACTGTGTATAATTAATATATATTGAAATTTACTTTGAATTAGGGTTTTAGGTCAATGTATTATTTACAATTGATTTTTATTAATTTATAAAGTTAAAATATGAAGTAATTGTATACAAATCTGAAAATAGTTTTAGTGACATCTATGTACAAAGTTTAAAAACTAATTAGATTCATAGAATAATATAATAATATTTCTAAATATATCTTAGCAAAATAGTGTATAAAAAAATCAGTCAGCTGAAATACATTTATTTTTTTAATTTAATATATTAAGAATATTTATATTAATAAAATTAATCTATTGGTGTCATACAAAACAAAATAATTTTTCATCAATACACATAAATAATTTAATTAAATCATATTTATGAATTTTGTGAAATTGAGATCTCTTACGAGAGAATACTAAAGTTTGTTGAATTGAAAAGTATAAGCGGTGGTTGAAGTATTTGGTTCGGTTTATTAAATTATTAAGTTCTAATTTTCACTGTAATTTACTAAGAAAATTGTGAGATTAAAAATTATCGGAAATTATTTAAATTTAAACCATTTTTTATTAGTAAAAGTTATAAAAGTCTAAAGTAAACACACAAGTTACAAAAAGTTTTTTATTATTGCCATCTATGAGGGAATAGAAAAACTTTAAAATTAAATTCGAAATTATTTTGCCAAATTAAATTAGTTTTATGCTTTTTATACTAATGACATCTATTGTTAAATAGGAAAAAAAAAAAAAAAATTTAGTTTTTCTTATTCAACAGCAGATGTCACTAATATAAAGAGTGTGAAAGTCATTTAAAATTGTATAATAATTTATAATTAAATACAATTTTTTCTATTTATTCATAGATGACACTAGTAAGAGTCTTTTTGGAGATTTTTAAGTTTGTTTATTTACAACTTTTTACTTGTAAAGATTTCGTTCTGCTGATTTTTCGGATAAATTTCATATAATTTTTTTTTTAATTTTAATTTTATGTAATTTGGAAAATATTTTATGGCATTCATAACATGTGCAAATGTCGAGTGTTGTAAAAATTATGTGTTATGGCAACGAAAAGTTCAGTTTCTAAAATTGGATGCATATCGAACAAACAATCTAACGGTTGTGTGTAGGTGTGTGCGTGCAACATATCGTTAATATCATCAGCTGCATTCGTACTCATTACATACCGTACACGTACTTCATGAATTTGATTGCGCTCACAACTGCGAGCTGTTTGCTATTACAATCATTTTTCTAGGGATAGGATTCTTTGATAAAAGAAAAAAACACAGTTCAAATTTAAACATTGTTTTATTTTTAAAATAATTATAACTAACCGTTCTTGACAATAATAGGTAAAATAATAATATTCAAATCAATGATGACACGTTCCATTTATAATAATAATAATAATTGATAATAATAATAATAATAATCATAATAATAATATAAAAACTGTAAACTTAATATAAAATTATCTATTTGTATATATGTATTTGATAATAATGATCATATATGGTGACTGCGAACGAGTCACAAGCGAATCAAAATGTTTGCGCACTTACACACACATATATAATCATCAAATACAAATGCGCTTTTAAGTTATTTTTGTATCATCAATGATTTCATTTTATTATCCCGAAAAATCGATCATTACAATTAGTTTTTTTTTAAATTATTTATTTGTTTATATTTTTCATAATCATCATCATCATTAATTAATTATTTACTTATAATTAATTTTCATAGCCGATCGTATAATTAAAACGATAATTTCAATTTTGATCCTAGACGTTATACAATTTTTTTTTTTACTTTTAATACAAATATGTAAATATAATACAATATACATGAATGTATGCGTATGCGTGTATATATAGTTACACAGATTTGTGAAAAATAATCATAATAATAAAACAATTCAAATTATATTAATATAAACATTCATTAATTAATAGTCGAATATTTACGTTGTCATCAACAGATATAAAATAAATTGTTAACATTCTCTTCGCTTGTTTACTTTTACAATATAATAATAATAATAATAATCATAATAATCAATATAAACTAAATAACATAATAATAAAAATGGCAAAATTTGCAGTCGTTATCAATTCAATATAAAATAATAATTCTTAAAAACTTCAATAAAAATTATATTAAAATATAAAAAAAAAAATCACTGTACACACTGTTTTTTTTTTTATTATTTCTTGCACATCCATTTTAAATATTAATTGTAGTTATTAATATTACCTATTCATTAATTATTATACTAAACATCGATTAGTATTGCGTAATGAAATACGAGTACATTTAAAACGTTAACACGTAGTTTATAAGTTCAAGAAAATAAATGAAACAAGGTCCAGAATGTACCAAAAATAAAAAAAATTGCATTTTAACTTTTGAATCGATAAATTTACAAAATAAACTGGACCATTTGCCGAAAACGAGCCACACATAAAACATACAGATACGAAAGCTCAATTTTATGTCATTTCCAAACAGTTAACATGTTATTTATGAATTTAATTTTTTTTTTTTTTTTTTTTTGATAAGGGAATACATTGACCACAATAGTTGGATGATTAGTGTAACACTAGAACTGCTTTTTTATCTTATTGTTATATAAGTATAGTTATCGTATATAATTAATATAATAATTTTGCATAATGAGCCATTATAATTACAACCTATTGTAGTGTTAATCGTTCGCACATGCATTCGTGTCATTTACATCAAACTTGAACGTCATTGTTTTTAACGGTTTAAAAACAAACCATACGGAATATAAAGAGTTTGACGGGTTTAACTGCGGGGATCGGAAGGGGGTGGGGTTTCGGGTGCATAATGCGAATTTTAGATGCGGTAAAATTTGCATAAAAACACCTATAAATTGCACGGGTGTTTTACTTCGTGTGTGGGTATATCACTTTTGTTACAATTTCATAAGGGTGTAATTACGCTACGTACTCTCTATAGTGTTATATACACTCGGCATGAATAAATTTAAGCCAAATTGCCGTGCAACATTCAGCAACGGGGAAATGTAAATATTTTTCTTTCTTTGCTGCGGAAAATTATGCATCTGATGTTGTGTACAAGTGAGTTACGCGCTTCGTCGGAAAAGTGCCGGAAAAATTGGGGGGAAAAATTTTTATCTCGTTAAACGTTCGCTATTTTCAGATCTAAAGCAATGTTCGCTCGTACGAAAACGCAATTCTTATTCGTAAGTTTAAATTAATACGTTTTATACGCAATGTAATTATAATATGGCAATTACTATCGAGAGAATGGTAATACAGTTTAAAAGTGATATTATTATTATTTTTTTTTGTTTGTTTTTCTTTTACTTACATTCCTATGAACACTACATCAAATATTGCTAAAAAATGTCGCGAAAAGTGCATGAGAGGATACGTGGACACATTCCACGCGATGTTTCAAAAGTATCATCACTCTCGTATCGACGGTTAAATTGAACCATTCGCACTGCTCGCTCGCTTTTGATTTTAAACATTCGCTTAACACTAAAAATGGATATTAATTAATCATATTTCTGTAATAACATTGAAAGTTTTCCTACGTGTATTGGTATAGTGGATAAATTGAAAACCTGGCTATCTTGACTATTGTATTCTATTGTATTGTATATCATGTAAATCTAAACATTTTAAGAAGAGTGCATTTGAATCAATGAAAAACTATAAAAAGTTAAACGCAAACGTTTCAATCAAATGTATAACAATTGAATATAACCAATTAAAAACTTGCCATATTTAATAATAATAATAAATTAATTACATACGTATCCTATATATAAATATGTAGGCCCTTTTCGTTAATCGACTCAACTCTTGGTAAGTTAAAATAAACCGGTCGAGAATAAAAACAATCAATATATGGCAACGAGTATACGTAATAGTTAAAATAAAAGCTGTGTTTACATAAAATGCATGTGTATCATTATTTTTACTATTTAAAAAATACGAGCGAACATTTTTTGTCGTTTTTTTCATTATTTTCATCTATGAATGCATGTGCTACTTGATTTATTAATAATTACTAATACAATTAATCATTTGAAATAAAGTTTAAATAGTAACCAAAACCCGGTTCTATTGCAACTATATGTTTTTTTTAGTAATAACATCGAAGCCACGATTACATTATTAATTAGAAACAATGATGGTAATCATAAACTTAATATAATCAAAATGTTTTTGTTGTGTTGGTTCTGTGTTGTTGTTGTTGTTGTTGGACAATTTATTTTTAATACAAAGTAAAAGTTTAACGAACGCACAATTAGTATACGTAGGCCATAAAAATTAAAATTAAATTATATCCGAATAAAAAATTGGCACAGTGTTGTAGTTTTGTGCCAATCTTATTATTGTTGTTGTTTTTTTTTAATTTTTACTCAATATAATAAACCAACACATACTGAATAAAATAAAAACAAGTATTTCATTAACAACACTAATTATAAACGTACATCTTTTCTCATGTTTCATGGGAAATTCGTTGAAATGAATAGAAAAATTGTATAAAAAAAATATTGTGATAACATTTCTTTCCCCCGATATAGGCAATGCATTATTTTTTGTTGTTGTATTTAATTACACTTAACTAAGTACAATTTTTACTTGTTTGTTACGCTAAAAGGTTTTCAGCTATAATTACAAAATTTACACACCATCGTGTATACTATTTATTGCACAAGAAGATCGTGCTTACGAAAATCAGCATTGTATTATATACGACACAAAATCATAATTCAATCAATAATAGTATAATATAATATAGTAAATGATTATAATTCGCTCATTCGAATCGACACGATGAAATAATATAAGTTTGTGCGACGAGACGATTGAACGATTAGAAAAATGAACCATAATCTGTTTATGTATTTATAAACACAAAAAAATTAAAATAATAATTGTTCAATTTTATATTACAAGAAAGTAAAAAGTACATCATTTTATTCTAAGAATAACAACACGTCATGTTCCGAAATAGTTTTTTTTTTATCGATTTTAGTTCAAATACTTTCGTTTGTTTTATGTTTTAATTTATTTTCGTTTTATTATTAAGTTGTTTTTCTAGGAAACGCAATAAATATATTCTATTGACACGTTTTTGTTTATTTATTTTTTGAATAAAATATTATTTTATTATAATTTTGCTGCAATTAATTACATAGTAGATTGTGTAATGAGTAAATATTGTAGGAACTTTTTTTCTGTATTGATTAATTATACTGTCGAACTATTAAAAATTGAAAAACGATACAGTTTATCCAAAAAATAGTATATTTTTTAGTTTAACTTTTAATCCGAATGTACAATTTGTAATTTTAGCGTTAGCGATTTAACTTTATTGACCGAGAAACGTTAATTTTATTGTGATTGACCTTAAATACGTATTTTTATAAAGGGATAGTCAAACTTTTAAGTTTTAGATATATTTATTGGCTTCCGAGATGGTAAGCTTGTTTTTTTGGTTTGGTTGTAATTTTCCGAAATCTTTCATTATAATAATACAAATGAATTGAATCATCCGTTTTTATATTATCTATATATAGTTTTTGTTCACGTGTGTGTAAAAATCAATGGTAAATTCATTCGAAACGTTTTGGTAGATATGAAACAATAAAAATCGAATCGAAATGAAACATTTCAAATAAAAGGAATATTCGATAAACGAACAACGTACACAAATCAATCGTTAATGCGTTCGGGCTATTGCATTTATTTTATTGTTGTAAAATGACGCCGTTCCGTAATTTTTTATTGATCGAAACGGCGTCAGTATTTAATTAAATATTAAAAAAAAGTGTAATTTAAAATCGTTTTTTGGGTGTGATTTTTTTTAGCAGAATGCTCGGATAAAATTCGATGCGATATGATTTGTATCGCATTGAAATTTTTGCTGCATTCAAAATATTTCCAATATTCCAAGACACAATGTAATTTTTTTTGCACATCTTCGATGCACTGTTTTGCGCATTGAAAACGTGAAAAAAAAATATAAAAAACAATATATTTATCACCTGACAATCCTTTAATGTTATATTGAGATCATTTCGAAATACGCCTACGAGTTGTGGAATATTTCAACAATGATTTAATTATTTTTGCATATAAACTTTGATGGTTATTTATTCGGGTCTACACGCAAAGATGTTGGGCATACTAGTAAAATTATATTTATTATTATATTTATATTTGAGTTTTCTGGGCTATTTGTTTGCATATTAATATTTTTCACATACATTTTTGCATGGATTGAATGAATTCTGGGCTATTGCACTATTTTGATTTTATGTTTAATCAATCGACAAGATTACAGAAAAGTAAGATGTTTAATTAAATAAATTTACAATCTTAATAATAATATATATACTTGATATAAATATCTGGGCTATTGTATTTGTTAAAATGATTTTATTTATTTTTATATTCGTGTTTTTATTTTTTTGCTATTTATAAGCATTTGCGATGTTAGTTAGATACTATTTTCATATAACGGTTAAATCTGTGTGTATTTGTTTCTATTATTATTATATATTGTTTTTAAACATTTTACTCATTGTCAAGGATGTCGTAATTGTGTGTGTGTGTGTTTTTTAAATTGTTAATATAGTTATATTATTTTGTGGACAAAGTGCGTGATGATATTTGCACACGGGTATATTTTTATTTTGTCGCAAAACGACAGTTTTATATACAAAAAAATTTCGGTATGATTTTTTTGTAAGTCATTTTGCAATTGTGTGGATTGACGTGATTGTTAATTCTTCAAAATTGCGTAATGATCTCGGTCAATTTAACTAAATTTATTGTTTGTTTAACTACTGTTTTTTTTTCTTTTATACAAATGCAGAATTTTCGATTTACATTATTTACAAAGTGGATTGAATAAAATAAATTGTATCAAAGAACAAAAAAATACGTAAAACGAAACAAAACATAAATAAATTTAATAAAATAGTATTTGCATTTTTTTCGCGTATAATATTTACAAATTAATCGTTTCGAACTTTTGCGTTTATTGTAAAATAAAGTAAAAACAACGTAAAAATAATAATAGTATTATAAAAATGTTGATTATCTCTTATCGATTAGGTTAAATGCTCACTAGAGTATTTTAGGAACATGTTTTTCATATATCATCATATTAATACGATTTTTTGAAAATTGCACTTAATGAAAAAAATAAATCAATTTGAAAACATATTCAACGTTAATAATAATTTCCATTTTTTTTCAAAACGAAGATTTAAACACGATTCGAGAGTGAATTTAAAACGTGAAAAGATTCGTACGTACATTTTTTTCTCATTGGCACCTACGATTTTTTTTTAAATTTCTTTTTACAAAATACTTTTGGCACTAATTTGTACTCGATTGCAAATATACAATTTAAAGCAATTTCGTCACATTTCCAATACATCAGAATTCAATACAGAACGATAAAAAAACAACATCTAAAATACACACTACAACGACGACGACTAGAGACCACACTGTAAATTCACACTCGAATCTTCATCAAATAAAATGTTTAATAAAATCAAATCAAAGAAAACGAATGAAAAATAAAACTTAAGAATTACAAATGGAAGATAGTTAATTTTTAAATATACTATACATTGTATTTTTGTCACTTAAAACGAGCTATATTGGCGAGAACAGGTTCCATGAGGTGTTTTTATTTTATTTTATTTTCCAATAAAACACACCCACTATAATTAATTTACAAAAAAAAATTAATTAATTTTTCCATTTATATATATATAATCCAAATTTTCTATATATAAATTTATGCTTACATCGCTAAAGTATTTACATATAAATTTATTTCTTATTAGTTAAATATACATTGATTCCTTGCTCTTATTTATAATATGTATGGATGTTTTCACACAAAACCCCAATGTGAAAATATTTTTCGCTAGAACAAAGTACAAAATTTCAAAAATTCAATAAACCACATAATCAGGAAACAATTTTCTTTAGATACTCATAAATTTTCTTTCGAGATACTCGCAAATCAAACACGTAATTTATTTATACTAAAAATCTTAACATAGCACACAAAATAATGTTCAATATAATTTTCAATATAATTAATATTTTTCGCTATCACTTTCATTAAAATGCCCAAAGGTTACTTACAATTCCTAAATTTTTCAAATCAAAATAATCAAAATCAATTTGAAATAATTTATCATTTCATAATAAAGCGTCAAAATAATTTTCCATAAATCCTACTACACTTTTTCATTCTCGGATATCCAATCTATCAACTGCCACTGTTCATTTTACTCATACATTTTTTTTTTTTAGTTATTACTAACCGAACGCGCTTTTCCACTCCAAAATAAATTCATTTTATATATTTTCATAAATCAATTTCGAAAACATCATTCGAACGCAATAAAACGCTAATTCAAAATCAAAATACGATAAAACGACACAATTCCGTACGCATACTTCAACATACACGTACGAAACGAACTAAAAGCGCGTTCAATTAGTAATAACTGAATTTTCATGGTTGTTGTCCCTGATTCTGTTGAGAGTGGTGTAGGTTTTGTTGAATCTGACTCTGGTGTTGATTTTGGTGCATCAGCGATGGCTGTTGTAAAGACGGTGCTGGCGAATGAGACAAGCCGAAACCTAACATTCTAGGATCTCCGTGGAGTCTCAGTGCCTGTTCTAATCTCTGCTCCTGGGCAAGACGTAGAGCCTCTCCCAGATCGGGGGAGAGTCTCGCAGGACCTCCAGGTCCACCGTCTAATCCTTGTGAAAATCCTCCATTGTGACGAGCAGCATTTGCCTCAACTCCAGCTGCCGCTTGAGATACAGCCAACCTTAAGGCTGCTTCAGCTTGACCTCTCAACAATGCTTCAGCTTGTTGCATTCTCAAAGCTGTCGTAGGATCATTCTGTTGTTGTTGGTTCAACTGATTCTCCAAAGAGGCCATCGATCTCATTGAATCAGCCATGGATCTCATCGTAGCCGCATTCATAGCCGCTTGAGCGGCACTAGACGAATCACTACCCATTGGAGGAGTACCACTTTGATTATCCACCATATTCTGCTGCTGCTGTTGCTGTTGCTGATGCTGCTGCTGCAGATGGACATTATGAGCACTGTTAATCCTCATGGCAGCAGCTAAACTAGCCGCCGCAGCTTGCACCGCAGGATCCACGGGTGAACCCAAAGCTCCTTGCACTCCACCTTGAGCTTGCCCCATGATTCCAGCGGCTGCTGCAGCTATCGCAGCCATTCTATTGGCATTGTGCAGATCTTCAGGGCCGTACTGTTGATGGTGACCGTTATTCGTGGCAGTTCGAAGCAGATCTCCGAATTTCGGTGGTGCACAGTTATTGTTGTTGTTGGATGGCGGTTCTGATCCTGTCGACGACGGTCGTCCCGTCGAGGAACTGTCCGAGTGGGCTGATGGTGAGGGGCATAAGGAACCACTTCCGAGTAGTAAACCGGAACCGGAAGCTGACACAGCGGCCAGCAGAGCCGTTTCTCTCTCTCTGCGTTCGGCCGCTGCTCTCGACAGTACGTACTGTGCGGCGAATTGATGCTTTGGCTCCATGCGCATGTGCTCCATGTGGGACAGTAGTCCTGAAATAAGCAAAAAAGTGGCAATTCGTAAGTCTTCGATGGAAATAAAATGCAATACAGATGGTTAAGATGAATAAATTGACGATAGTTTAAAAAACAATCTGGCACGCCCCCTACATTATGTAGCGCATTGTATGAGTAATTCGCTAGCATCGTTGATTGTACATATTGTGATGTCAACGTTCACGATAAAAACTCTTCACTTTGATAACCTTTACTTCTAGATAAAATATTTGCCGAATGATGCACGATTAGACTCGTTCCGTTTAATTGAATACAAACAAGTATTGTAAATCTTGACATGCATTTGAGAAAATGCAGTGATTTAATTATTCAACAATAAATCAAACGTTGACTCGTCTTGGAATTATTATTTGTTGTTTTTGCGTACAATCAAAAGCAAACTACTGTCATACTTTTCGTCTTTTTAATAAGCACATTCGAAATAAATCACTAGGTATCACTAGGTACTCTCATTAATAGTACAAAAAAAAATTAAATATATCCATACAACTAAAAAAAATCATTAATGAAAACTCAACCATCAAAAGCATAAGTCTATGTACGTTCTATACTCTGTCCATATCAAGAAGGATTTCTGTCGCGCTGTTAAAAAAAAATAGGATAATGGCTGTCCGAGATTTACGATTAACCCTCACATAACCATTTTATTAATGTATTTAATTTTTACTTATAATAATGAATACCAGTAATTTCGTCAAAGGAAATGAAAGGAAAATTTAGAAACGGTGCATTTCGTTGTGATATTTTATTGTCACACTCACTTTGAATATATTATCAAAATATAAAAGTCAATAGAATTACAGTATATGTATGTACATACATACATATATTCAAAGTCTAGGAAAACGGACCAATGATTTTTTTTACACTTTTAACACGGTTACAAAAAATTAAAATGAAAAACAACGGTAAGCGGGCACGTTTATTGTCAAGTAACGACACTGAATGAATACATTTTTTTTATATTAAATCGAAAACCATGTCAATTTATTACTTCATTGTGTACGTAACTTATGAAAATATTTTCATCCATAAATAAAAAATAAATTCAATTTATTTTTAATTTTGAGACTCTTTTTTTTTTGGAGAATCTGGAACCAATCCACCGTGCAAAAAATTAATACAATCGGGTATAGTCAAATTGAACAGTTACGTGATGACACTATACCATCATTGGTCAGTTCCCCGCAAATGGGGCGTAACACGATGCGTCTACGAAACGGTCCTCGATCTGAACAGAGTATATTGGGTAGTATTTCACGATTCTTTATTCGAAACAGTTAAACGGTTGCGTGAATAAACAGAACATGTAAAATCAGAACAGTGACAAAACACAACAGCGAAGAACAGAACCATGAAAATTCAGAACAGGGGAAAAATCACAAAAAAAAAAAAAACAAAGTATTTCGTAGTTAATGCGTGGGTTTTTCCGAAATTTGACCAATCAGTGTAAAAAAAAATAAATGGATCCGTTTATCTGGAACGTGTTATTTCAAAATCGTGTAAACCCACGCATTATCTACGAAATACTTTTTTTTTTGTGATTTTTCCCCCTGTTCTGAATTGTCACGGTTCTGTTCTTCGCTGTTCTGTTAAGCCGCGTACTCATTAGCGAACAGCGCGTGTAGTGCAATGCACGCGCAATGTGGACGCCCTTTTGTGTTCGACCGACACCGACACCGAGTGGATCGCCACGAACTTTAAGCTGCGTACTCATTAGCGAACATGCAACACAGTTTATAAATGTGTACGCGCGGTCGGTTTTTCGCGCGAACACAAAGGGGCGCGCACAGTGTGCGTCCACATTAAGGCCGGCTTCGCACGATGCGGTTTTACGGCACGTTTTTTCCAGGTATAAACCGGGTGATACATTGTTTTGGATGAGGGTATTCCCATGGTCAAGATTTGGCCGCGATACGGCTACGGTCGCCGTTTACAGCCCGTACTTGTCACTGGAGCGACGGCTCCCTTTCCGGGGACCACCCACGCTGCTACCTGAAATCTATGCTTCCTTCGCTAGTTGTTACGAAAAATCATCAGTCGAGTTTCGTCACCCATTATGCCGGTATGCCCGTCATCTGGAAAGGGGCTGGTATATTGCCAGCCCGTCCATATTTACCATAGAATGTGAACGCGAAGCAAAAACGAGGGCTCGGACTATTAAACCGTAAAACCTTGTCGTGCGAACCCGCCCTAAGCGTGCATGTTCGCCAATGGCATTTGGAGAAACCATAACTACTGTTGGTGAGCATAAATGTGCCTCTCGCTCAGACCTATTGCTTTGTCCCTCCCCTCGGAAAACATTTCGAAATACGACCACTGGTATGATATCAGTGGCGAGTGGCGCTGCTATCGCCCGCTCAAAATGATACACAACAGTCATCTGTCGTTCTACACATAACCTCGCAAACCTCCTCTCTGCGTTATTTTTGCTATTGTATCGTCTCGTTTCTACATCGTCATATTTGCCCAGAACATCTATTTATGAACACTAACACACACATAACATAATGTAGATAGTACATTTGAATCAAACCAAGAATTACTTGTGAATCTCATGTGCGCAATATACGAGTTTGTACATATGTATGTACATACAAACCTAAAAAAATAAATAATCAATGGTGGTTACTAATATGGAAACAATGACATAAAAAAATGTTTGTGCTCTTTTTAGTGTTCATAAATAGATGTTCTGGGCAAATATGACGATGTAGAAACGAGACGATACAATAGCAAAAATAACGCAGAGAGGAGGTTTGCGAGGTTATGTGTAGGACGACAGATGACTGTTGTGTATCATTTTGGGCGGGCGATAGCAGCGCCACTCGCCACTGCTATCATACCGGTGGTCGTATTTCGAAATGTTTTCCGAGGGGAGGGACAAAGCAATACGTCTGAGCGAGAGGCAAATTTATGCTCACCAACAGTAGTTATGGTTTCTCCAAATGTTCGCCAATGAGTACGCGGCTTTATATGTACGTACATGTTCTGTTTTATCATATTCTGTTGAACACACCGTATTTATGAAAACTTTTGTGTGCCAAGCGAAAAAATACAAATAAAAACGGCTAACCCTCAGCCTATTGAACCTAAGTGTATGGACGGAATGTGTTTTTTTTAACAGAACCATGAAACAAACTCATCGGTTAGTGTTAAATTGGGGATTTACCGCTTTCGTGGGTGAAGACAGCCTGGCAGACCGAGCAGGGCCACATCCTCAAGCTGCTGGTGAGCTGGGTCTCGGGATGGCAGGCCAAATGCTTCCTCAGCGAGCCCTCGTTGACGTAGTGCTTTCCGCAAACGGGACACGGATGATTGGCAGTCCTCCGCTTCGCTATGTAAGGATCAGCTTTGATTTGTGCCGGATATGGGGATGGGGGAAGAGATGGCGTAGACGATGGTATGCCAATTTCGCCCATGGTGCCACCACCACCACCGTTAGTAGGCACTGGAGGGTTAGCGGACGTTGGGAAATTGGCGGGCGAATGTGACGTGCGCAATGGGAACGTCGCAACGGTCATGTTGTTAACTTTGGAGTTAGCGAGTGCGTCGATTGGGAAGTTGACAGGAGGAGAAAAGAAAGCAGAAATACACAGGTCAATGCGAGAAGCCAAATGTTAATTTTTTTTCTATTATATGTTTATGCTTAACAGTTATACACACACACACATACAAAGGACAATGATGATCGAGGACGTGCCACGTGTCGACTGCTCTGACCAATGACTCTTTTGACGAAATTTGTGTTAGTTTCAATTTTAAGGCAGTCGACACTGTTAGTAATTGAGTATATATTCCATGTATGAAAGTTAGTAATGTGGAAATGAATTGTATTAATCATAGATGTATATAGGTACATATAATAAGTATAGACCGGACTCCCGGGGGAAGTCTGTGTGAAAGATATGAAGAACGCACTCGAGCTACGGATGTTGTTTCTAAAGGTCATCAATAATATCGACGTTGTGGTCCAATTGTTTATTTTATTTATTTATATAATACAGTAGCTTACGCTAATTAATTATAATCCTTAATTAAGCACCTGTACATAGATGTTTTTTTAAGACTGCCAGGAATTTTTCAATAGTTTTGGAACTTCTAATTCCATCCGGCAGTCTATTGTTATTAAAAACACTGTATGGAAGCTGTTGCCATACATAGTGTTGTAAGTCGAGATTCTTTTTTCTTGGTTATAAAACATATCTAGATAGTTTAATAGCTTTTTAGAGGATTCTAGGATATTTTCAGAACCTATGTACATAATAGGAGTAATATGATTTCCTCGAGTGTCGTAGTGCATTTTCAATGACATTTTTTCATTATGACGTCACTGAATGTGTCATTTTGTCATTTTATCATACGCTCTACTAGCATGCACGTTTTCCGCGAAATTCTCACAGTAATACAATGCTTATTAACTCTGGAAGCAATAAATTATGTATACATATATGTATTGCTGAAATTGTTCCAACTTATGATATAATCATTCATTTAAAGTTAGCACAAAAAGATCGTAAAATTTTTATCATATTCACGCCCCGTCAAATTTAGTTTTTGTCACGGATACTAAAACGTACGTACACGAAACAAAGCGGGATGAAAATATATTGAAAGATAGTGAGAATGCTGCCTTTTTTAAATTTTTTGACCTGACAACAACGATATTGTTAATGACTGTGACCTTAAGAAACAATATCCGTTGCTCGAATGCGTTCTTCATATTTTTTATACAGACTTCCCTTGGGAGCCTGCACTAGTAACGATCGAATGAAAATTCACACTAGATACGCATAAGCTCAAATGTTTATACACTAAACGTAAAAGCTTATGTGTGTGAATTTTGTTTGATTGTTATTATTGGGTGATTTTTTTTTGAAGAAGCGTTTTGGATCATATATCGTCCCTTTGCCGTACATTTACATATATGGTAATAGTAAATATTTTGCTTTTTATTGTATATTGTACCGTGTTTGCAGGAAGGAATTGTTGTTTATTGTGATCAAATTTTTGACGTTTGATTACAATAAACGATGTATTATTGTTTATGTTTTGAATAAATAGCAAAATATTTGTTGGGTTCATTTGAAGATCGTATGTAATTAATTGGATTTTGGTTTTGATCTAATTTGATTGTATGAAATAATTGTACGTTTGATTGCAGACGATCTTCAATGTATTGTACTAAAAAATAGGCACATAAAATAATATTTCTGTATAATATAGGTAAATAGTTTTTTTTTTTTTTTGGTAACGATACTTTTCATATATTGTGGCATAAAAACCAACACCCGTAGGTATATATATATATATATATATATATATATATATATAAAATATTAAATATAATAAAACAATGCAAACTAAAAACATTACAAATTCGATCGAACGAACTCGTAACATTTTTCGCTCCGAATACTTTTAAAAGCTTCACCGATAACATACTTTAATAAAAAATTTAAAGTATGTTAACGGTTTAAAAATTGGCTGAAAGACACGAGGGGTAATTTATATTGAATTAAACAATTAAATAATGCACAAAATAATTCACAACTCGCGTAATACCTATATAATAAATGATAGAAGGGATCATTTGCATGAGAAAAATCATACAAACATAGAACTAATTATGAAAAGTTGTCAAATCATAAAAATTCAAAGTTTCCATAGTTCGCATAGTAATAAAAGCTTACTATACAGTGCTGGTCATTGAAATCGCACTACTTTGTTTCCAATTTCCGATTACTTTAATTTATTCCACGTGGCTAATAACTAATCATACACAATTTAACATTTCTCGATTTATTTCTACATAGCTAATGCTCTGAACTGAATTTGCTGCATTGTAGATGTTTCTCTATTGACTCTGGATGTCAATTCAAGTAGGTACATTACATACATATTTATTTACCTATTCTACAGATTAGCGCTATCCGAAGTAAATGACAAATAAAAACCCTACATATGTATGTATGTATGTCGAATTGTAAAATATCAATAACCACCACTGTACGTATGCATGTATATTTGCATAATGTATAATTAACAGGTTCCCGACCTTTTTCGAGTGGTGACCCTTTTTTAAAAAAGCCAATTGACCCCGATATATGTACATATTTGAAAAAGGCAAAAAAATATTATTCAAACATCAAAACAACGATTAAAAATGATTATAGTCAATATTTTTTACATACATTGTACATATGTATGTTATGACTTAGCTTAACAGATTCACTTCAAGCCGTGTGTTTGTATGGGGTTTTTCTTACAAAAGATCTACTCTATCATTTGGCGTTCACAATATCAACGAATCAAGTCACAATTGCGAATTTAAAAGTCTAACTTTAAAATACACTTTTTGAGTTAGTGCACATTTTACTTCCACCATCACACACATACAATGATCATACTTACAATGTAAAACATACGGTAAGATGAGGCGATGTAGTGAAATAGCCATTGGGCCGAGCGCACACTGGGTACGTATTCGTACGAATTCGTGTCGTACGTATGTTGTTGTCCCTCACACGTATGGCGTTGTTTCTCTCTGGGCGTGAGACAACGCAATACGTGCGAGGGACAACAACATACGTACGACACGAATTCGTACGAATACGTACCCTGTGTGCGCCCGGCCTTGTTCCACTTGTGTGAGTGTGGCAGTGGCAGTCAACGCTGTACCAGCACTGGAGTATTCCGTACTTGATCCGTTAATACTGTGAGTCGACTCGTTCGATACGTTCGTCGGTAGTCGTGAATCATTTTGTGCGATTTAAGTGATGGGTGTAAAAGGATGGTTTTGGTGAGTGCGTTTGAAGATTCCGACAGCATCTTCGACGGCATTTAACACTTACTGGCAACGCCTGATGCGTTCGGGTCCTTGTGGGTGTTCTTCATGTGCTCCATGAGGGCTTCACCCCCGAAGACCAGCTTGTGGCAAATGGGGCATGGTGTAGCATTCGGTCCGCCGATCATCAGAGCCGCGTGTTGCTGCAAAACACCAAGATGCAGTTGTAGCTCCTGCATCCGACCAACCGACACAGTAGTAGATATAGCGCGAACCGGGAACACAGTTGGCGTTTTTTTCGGTTGTTTTTTCGGTTGCGTTTCAGTTTTCAGTGTGCAGAGTGGTTGAGAGGTGGACGGGTAGCGCGTGTACACAATCATGGACAACAATTTAATACACACATACATAATACATCATCAATACATGTTATTATAGTAAAAATAAGTATAGATTTGAATAACGAAATGAAAGTTTTTTTTTTTTTTTTTGCCAATGTGAATCTGATCAAAACGCGTATCCCTTGTGCGAAAAATAATCAAATTTTGAATGTATAAGTATCGCGAGACTCTTCTGTGTTTTAAAATGAATATGCACTTATTTTACATATGTACATAGTTCAAAACGAAGATGAGTTGTAGTATAAAGCTGTTCCGATTAAAATTTCCATATTCTACACGTTTTCAGGTTGCATTTGGTTATTTTATTTGTCAATCAATACGAGTCTATATATTACGTAATTGCAATACTCAAATGTAAGATTCATATCGATGGGTATCACACAGATATTGTATGTCCAGTTTTGTTTTAAAATATTGCAAGTGACATACATACATACATACATCTCTTTTGCATGAAAACTATGGACGAAATGGACATATTATATATTTGAATAAGGCAATATTTTCTCAAATATACTATTTGGACATTGTGTATGATAATTCAATTTTTTTTTAATGGACATACAATGTCTGTGCACAGTACCCATCGATATATTCAATTTAACGTAATCTTATCAACGTTGAAAAAGTAAGACTTGATTTGTAATTCTATTGATTTTAGCTGAAATATGCTGATGCAATTTTTATATCGGTTAAATTTGTTCCCATTCCATTTTAAAGTTTATAATTAATATAAAATAGTACTCGAGACAATTTAAAATCATATAGTTAAAACCAAGAGAATTTAATTCAACCTCTCTTTTATATAGCATATTTTTGTATCGATAAAGTAAAAATTTAAATATCCGTCGTTAGTATGAAAATATGTTCGGGAAAATTATCTATTAATAGTAGGCACGATCGTTTCGTTAAATACCACAGACGAGTCTCTCGAAAAATAATAAATAAGAATAGCTATTTGTTACTTTAAGCCCCATTTACTGTATAATCTAATTTTATCTAACAATTAAATTCAAATTGAAAAATATATATATATATATTATTCTAATACAAATAATGGACAATGTGTATGTAAAGCGTGGATAACATCTAATTTGGATCATTTAGTCATATTAAATTTGTTATTTATATTTGGAATACTAATAAAAACGTCTTTGTTATATCAAACACACTATGATAGAGATAGAGAGAGAGAGAGAGAGAATTTATACGTATGCTGAATTTCATACGTAGATTGTTAATGTAATTGAAATTTTTTTTTTACATGCATTGAGAGAATATATGCAATAGTATAATCATTATTATTATTATTATATTATTATTATTATTAGTTATAAGATTTATTTAATATACACTAGTTTATATAATATATAATTGTATATTTTATATAGGATTAGGATAAAATCAAAATAAAACGTATTATGGTTATATTATATAGAATCGGGGCTCAACGAGGTTGTATCGGATGGGAAATACAGAAAAAAATACTAAAGAAAATAAAATGCAAAATTAGTTCAACAGATAAAATAAATAAAATAAATTAACTACAAGAGTTGTTTTAAACAATCATATTAAATAAAATTAGTAATAAAATATAATAAATTGATCGACACATCCATACATATGTATTTTATTAGAATCGTTTGAGTGATTCAATGTTAAGGTTCTTATAGCAATAGCGTCATAATAAATTTATTAAATATTTTAATTGAATTTTGATATTATTTCTTTGATTCTTCAAGGTCATACTAATTTTAGTATAGGATTTGACATCATTGATTTTGAATACACTCAAAGATTTTCAGATTTTCAGTCAATATGATCAATTTTTTTTTCTTTTCTTAAATTTGAATTTTGAGCAAAGATACGAAAGTGTCGATCGGTTTTAAAGAAAAAAACGAAAATTAATCCAACTAAAATTAATAAAAGAAGGGAGGTTGGTGCGGGAATACATACATGACTGACCTTGGACGTGTGTGTCCTAAGGCTACTCTCGGTTGCGAAACCTTTGCCACATATGTTGCAATGGAAGGGTCTGTTTTTGGCCCTCTCCACCTGAGCGTCGTGGTTCCTCAGGTGTTGCTGCAGATTGGACAGCTGGATGAAGGCCCGTCCACAGTCCGGCAGATGGCACTTGTACGGCCTTTCGCCTTTGCACACAGAAACAAAACACAAAATGAGTACACGCGAGACAAAGTGAATCCAAATTTGCAATCTCGAAAAAAATCTCCTCCACTGTGGCTGAAAAGGACCGTTCGAAAAGTAATGCAACCGTCGAGTACCTGAAACGCCTCTAAATTATATGTATCACCACACTAACTTGATCACGCACGCAAACAAACTATCGACGAATCTTCAAACGAAACGAGCGTAAACATTCTGATTGATTACATTAAAATGCATCTGAAATTGATTATGATCAACGTATTATATAGTACACTTGTATTGTATTCTGTATTTAAAAAGTTATCAAGGCTCTGCGTATAATTTTTGTGCTGTTTTAAATGTTGAACATTACTCTGATTGATTTACGTTTGTCCGATGCTGTTTTACGATAGTTTGTATCATTTATATCGACGTGATTCATTGAATGAATGATTTCGTAAGAAAAATAAAGGCATTGCAGGAACTTGATAGTCGCACTCGATCGGAATTGAAAAAATGTGCATCTAAGCATTTTATTCACGTAATGCATCTACATATCAATAGTGTTGATGCAAAGCACGCACATGTGACATAAAAACAGACTCTATGCATTTTTTTTTGGTTGTGAATCTATAATGGCAATATCTCTGAGCTTGAGTTTGGACTGTCACAGAATGCATCAGTCTGAATGCAAAAATCATCCGAGAGGTTCTTTTTTTGTGACGCATGTGCCCCGGAAACTGCTTCGCTCAACGGAAAAAGGTGAATTTTATTGTTTGCAATTTTTTTTTTTTTTTGTTGATTTTAAAACGAAACGATTTGGATAGTTAGGTGTGCCAAAATTGTTGGAAAAAGTTGAGCATGCTCAAAGTGGGGGCTCTGTATTTATATGTGGCACTGGTTTTTTTTTTTTTAAGTACAAAAAAGAATATCTCGGATAAATTTCACATACTGAAAGCGCATTGCAGTTTGTTCCTAGCCTTGAGGACTTTGGCGTCGTGGTTTTTAAGATGTTGCTGAAGATTCGACAGTTGGATGAAGGCCCTGCCGCAGTTTAGCAGGTGGCACTGGTACGGACGTTCGTCTGTAAATGATTTTTTCTAATTATTTTCCCAATCGTGACCGCTGGTGATGATTTTGAAATTGATCGGTGACGCACGCGCAATTCTTGGGTCATTGGTCAAGCGTTGGCCGCGAGCCTTTCCGACTTGCATTATGCAGCTGCGTTGCATACGCTCGCTTTAAAATCACTTTTATTTTGTTGCAGTGCAAAAATAAAAAGAGATGAGACGCGAAGCGAACGCTCGCTAGTGCAGGGACACTGCGTCGATATTTATTATACACACATATTTTATTTTATTATAAACTAATCGACGTTCTAATATCGCGTGCTCTCGACCACGGGATCGGATTGCGTATTGTCGCGTGAGCGAACGTCGCGACGCGTATTTATCACCGCAATGTTAATAAACGATATTTCTAAAATGTAAATATTAAAAGTCAAAGTACACGATGTGCACTAAAAAATCGACGGATGAAAGTCGCCCGCAATTGTACGATAACGCAATGAAAATAAATAAACTTTTGTATGACTCGGTTCTGGGTATAAGACATTTTACTATATACACATATATTGAAAGGGTTATTTGATGTGTAAATCCATCGGTATACAATCTAATATTGAGTTTTATCAAAAGGAAAACGCGTTAAATTACATCGTATCAATTAAATATTATCAATAAACGGTCAATAGCTTTTCAAGAAAATGGTCATGATTATATTTTCAGTAAACGGTCGGTGAAAATAATAAACGGTCGATGAAAATAATAAACGGTCAGTGAATAACGATTTTTCAGTTAAACACCGTCCGTTTTTATAAATTTCCTTACCATTTAATATATTTACTAAAATTGCTCACCGTTTGGTTAAAATATCAGACCGAAAATCCCAATATAGGCCTTTGTGTGAGCCCATTAAATATCAACGGACGTATTTGACGCAATTGATTGCTTAACAATTTAGCAAAGTCGTGAACCGACTAAAGATTAATATTTTCGAATTATAGGAGGCCTCCCATTACCGGTGTTGGGTGAACGCGTTAGCGCCAACTCACCCAACCTGGTGATCACTGGTTCAAATCCCACTTGCGACGTTCGTGTTTTTTCAATTAAATTTGAATTTAAGTATTTACCGAGGCGAGCGTTATCAGCAGACAGACATACGGAATTGGGCTATTATATTTATAATAGAAAATCTAATCCACGATGAATTACAAAAATGTTTTAAGTATATTTTGTCTGAAACTAATGGTTAGTTGAATGTATCGTTAATTTTTGTTTGACAACAAACTGTTGCATATATTATGAATCTTGGATCGTTAACGATTTAATGTAAGTGCTATGCGTTGCCGTTAGTTTTAGGTAGATTTTCATAAGTGATTACAATATTTTAAACATTTAGAATCGTATAAAATGAGCGTGTGTGTGTGTGTGTGTGTGTGCGTGTCTTCCTGTCAATAACATTTTAATGCTCGCGGCCATAAAAAGCGTCGTTTTGTCGCTTTTGCACAACGACGCACGTTTCGCGCGTCCTGAAAACGTTTCAGCGTCATTAATCTCTTAAAGATGTTTTCAGCGTACGAAAATAATTCTCTCCTCTTCTCGCTAACCGGTACGAGCGAGCCTATTTTTGCACGCGCGTACTTTTTCCAATTTTAGTTTTTTAAAGAAGCACGCGTAGTCTGTGGTCAGTGACAAACAAAGCAACACTGTTTAACAAAGAAAGCGATCTGCGGGATTTTAGCACGCGTTGTGCAAATTTTACGAATTCACTCGACGACTATATTTAAATTTGCATTAAATAAAGTCGTAGTAGGCCCTGTCCGAATTGCGAGTCCGTGCAATTTGGGTCGTTAGTTGGCAGATGGTTTGACATATAGCGTCTGGAGCCGGTGGATTCTGGATCTTATCCCAGCTTTGTATAACAATAATGGCGTATTTTTGGAAATAGTTCGTTCGCCTATTCGGATTTCCGACACGTACATTATCCCGAGAGTTATGTTGCGAAGGAATAAGACAACCGTTTTCATTTTTATTTCGTTTGTCGCTGTTTAAAATACAAAATATTTAGCGTGCAAACACTAACGACGCTGTTTATACACTGCGGTGGATTTATTGCGTCGTTACGTTTCATTTTCATTTGTGTGATCGTCGGTTATTGTGATCAAAATTGCAAGTGTAAAAAGTTGCACATTAAATACCCATAGACCAGCGGTCGCCAACCTTTCGGACCTCGCGGACCGCTAAACTCAAAATCTCGAATCCCGCAGACCACTACCATGATTTTTTACCATAAAAATAACATTCTAAGCATGTTATCCAAAAAGTTGGATATCACCTTATAAAAATTATATTAAATTATGAAAACTGCCAGTTATGACGTATGGATGTGAAACTTGGACGCTAAATTCAAGAATGCTACGTAAGATTCAGTGCACACAGAGTAGCATGTATGTTTGGTATAACAAGAAGAGATCGTAAGAGGAATACATGGATAAGAAGTATGACCAAAGTGGCGGATATAACAGAACGAGAAGAATGGATGGTAGATGGACGCGAGAAATACTGGAATGGTATGCGAGAGGATGTGAAAGAAAGCAAGGTAGACCGCGTGGAAGATGTGCTTATGAATTGAGAAGAATGGGTGGAGTCAAGTGGATGCAAATTGGAATGGAAGAGGATTGGAATGGCCTTTATCCAGCAGTGGATGGTGAATGGCTGAATATGATAATGATTATGAAAAATGCGGACCACCGGTTGGCGACCGCTGCCATAGACGATACAACTGCGGCAATTAATACTGATATATAATTTTTAAGCCATTTGTTGCAACAAAATTATAAGCATGCATTTTTTTTTTGTTGATTTTACAAACAATTGAATACGCTTTTTTTAAATCTAAAATTAAATTGTTAGATTTTACTATTGAGTTGTATAGAACTTTCGTGGTAATGTATAGTACAAAAATTGATGATTTATTTTACGATTTTATCGAAATTTTAAAACTGTTAGTTTGATTGGGTATAGATTTTTTTAAATTGAAGTGTGATTAAAAAATCTTAAAGTATATATGATTTAGTATGATCGATGATCACAATGGTATCGTAAGAAGTGAAGGGAAAGAAAGGAAGTGAGAGAAGACAAGCGTATGACGCAAAAGGACGCTGCACCGAGATGCAGCAAGGCAGGGCCGCGTGCGCAGGTCAGTAAACTCGAGCTAGCCGATATAATAAAATGCAATAAAAAGTGCAGCGCTGCACCGGGGCTATTTTTGCATCTGCTCCGCCGAACTGGACGTTCCCGGCTCAAATCGCAACCGTAAAAACTGACCGGCAAAATTAAAATAGACGACGCGGCGTCGAGGAGCGTCGCGTTGCGAAACTAACTCAAAACCGGAATTCCACAATACAATAGACATAATATGTTCATTTTATGATGATAATGTAATCAACGACGGAATACTATGAATCAAAGTCTTGTACTGAAATTTTGAGATTGATTTGTTTGAGGGATCGACAGCGTAACATATTTTGATTCGTTTGGCATATTTATTTGAATCGTTTTGCATTGATTGAAATTTGTTGATTTTACGTCCATTAAGAATGATAGTTGACTATTTGTTCTATGATTTTTATGCTAGAACTATAATAAACATACATCGATCGAATTGACAGTTTATTTAACATATGATACACTATAGATTTATAATATTTATTTTTGAATTACATAGATATAACAAAGCCAAGCCAAAGTCGGAGTGGACACACAGCGTGAAGAATGGATGTCAGATGGACGCGAGAAATACTAGAATGGTATCCGAGATGATGTGAAAGAAAGCAAGGTGGACCGAGTGGAAGATGGGCTGATGAAGAAAATAATCAATAAGATCCAATGACACGTGGTAAGATGAGCTGACGAAGTTGCTATGCTTAATACGACCAAGAATGCCTGTTATGACGTATGGATGTGAAAGTGGATGCTAAATTTTGTTCAAGACAGACATGAATGGAAAGATGTATGCTCGGTATAACAAAAAAAAAAGATCTTATATACCATGACCAAAGTGGATGGTGAACGTGTGAAAAAGCCATGTTAATACAAAATATGGATGGCAGA
Organism: Parapsyche elsis; assembly: GCA_022651745.1. NCBI lineage: Eukaryota > Metazoa > Arthropoda > Insecta > Trichoptera > Hydropsychidae > Parapsyche > Parapsyche elsis. The sequence continues at coordinate 1,569,751 of JAGVSN010000017.1, forward strand.
TGGACGCGAGAAATACTAGAATGGTATCCGAGATGATATGAAAGAAAGCACGGTAGATCAAGTAGACGATGAGCTGACGAATTGAGAAGAATGTGTGGAGTCCAGTGGATGCAGATTGCTCAAGACAGACATGAATGGGAGAGGATTTGAGAGGCCTATATCCAGCAGTGGATGGTGAACGGCCATGTTAATACAAAATAAGCTTGAGACTTTTGAAATTCACTTAAATTCTAGTATTTTTTTAAATCAATCTTTTGAATCGAATCAAATTACAAATTATTATTATAGTAGTGGGCTATTGTACTAGAATTTCTTTTGAAATTACTCTAAATTCATACGAAAATATAAAAAAATCTAATATGCAACCTTACAGTTGAATGTATGCCAATACATATTATAATAGGCATTTAAAGGCCATATAATATTTTTTAACTGTGTGCAATAATTACAAAGGATTGATAGTAAAATCATGATTTAATATTAAAATAAAATAAACGAATTAATAAAATTGAACGAATTTCATGTCTTAAATTATATATTGGTTACCTTATATTGAAACAAAAAAAAATTAATGAATTTTTGCATCAAACATTTGTTAAATTTACTCAAAAGTGTACCGAATTTTTATCAATAAAAAAAAATCAATGTATAAAATATTATCTTTGCGCAAAAAAAAAAAAGGTTCGACACTACTAACATCGCCTACGATGCCTTATTTTTTCGCACAAACACGAGACAACGCTATAGGCGTAGGCATACGTGAAAGAGTGACAGACATATACAGCGAACGAGTCAATGAACTGAATACAGTCGAACGTCGAACTCCAACTACTTCCAGTTTCTTATATGCAACACGAAAAATAAATAAAATAAAACAACCATCAAATGCACCATTGCATAATACAGACACACACATACACACGTTCGTTTATTATGTTTTTTTTTTTAATATTAAACGAGTATATAATTAAAATTATATTTATAAACTGGACGAGCGCGCGAAACGTATCGTTTGTTTTGCCACGGAGTCGATGCACTCTTTCGTTGGGCCGCTTCTAAATCTCTTCCATGCAATTTCTTTATTTATCTTCTGGTCATGTTTTTATTTTTATCTGAGAAAGTGCAATGACTTTTGCGCTGGGGCAGGCTCGGCCCCGCTCGTATATATGCACGGCCCTGTGCAAAAATGCACATTATATATACATACGTATGTACATACATACACACATATAGTATAAATTGTGTATAATGTGGGGAACGAGAGGAAAGAAAGCACACCACGGCGAGTGCGCAACACGGAGAGAGTTGCCTAGGTCATGATTTTTATCCCGAGAGCTTGCACCTACACAGTACAATACCGATATACATATATGTATAAATAACATGAAATTTAATTTATATCATACAGACAATGAGATGCGTTTATTTGGATGCGAATCGTATTAAGTTTGTTGATGAAACAATGCGATCAAAGTTTGCAAGTTCACTCGTATTAAGTACAAAGAAGAATTGACTGTAGAATGAAAAAAAATAATAAAAAATCATTAATGCACTCAATGGGAGTATAAATTGACATATCAGCATTCCTAACGGACAGAAAGACACGTGGACTGATTTAAGACTAGTATGAATGTGTATAACTAGTGAAACTGTTGAGTGTCGACATAAAACTAACAAATTAATCTTTTGTGGCGTTTTGCGCTTTCGATACCTCATTTTTTTCAATTTAGAGCGTTCCTAACGAACAGACAAATCTATTGGGTATATAATAAGTAAAATTCGATCTAAAGCTCGCTCTGCTCGCATAAACCTGGTAAATAATTCGTATCCCAACTTTAAAATAGGACAATTTTCAATAGAAAATATAGGACACTGTAAATTTAGACATCGACTGAATAAAACATTTGCGATTACATTACTGTGCAATTGTCGTTGATTTATGTGTTCAGAAACTGATTACAATATAATCAAGATTGCCACAGATGGAAATCAACACGTTTCTATGCAAATTAAGTGTGTAGTGAGCTGTTATTTAGTTCATAAGATATCACCGTGACTTTGATATAAATAATTTGTATTATATACACACGTAAAATTAGCAGTGATACGAAATAGTCGCATCGTTGGTTTCGCGACGAGTTAAATCGTCAATTGTGCAACAAGCCCACACACATAGATATACGGTAACAATCTAGTAAAGCGTACCAAAATTAATAATGCACAAGTCTGATTCGATGTTTGATAATTTGAATCGGTTCGTTCGTTAGGTACAAGTGAAGAGTAGAGTGGGTAGGGTTGATGGTTGAAATAATTCATAATTAATTAGCTGATTGGCACATAATTAATTTACACATTTGGAACCCGACGAGTTACCCACTCCTCGCACACTCGGAATAATAAGTGTATAATTAAAACGTGCATCGTACGTGTAAAAGGCACCATTTTAAAGCGCAAACTGCCGAAATTCCAATTAACGGTGATCGAACAGCGCATTGAAATCGGATATTGTGTAGTACTGGGGTATAAAATCTAAACGTATCGTATTACATTTTTTTCTATACAACTCTTTCTGATTAATATCATATTTTTCGTATCGATTTGATTGCATGGTACGAAAAGGTTAAGAGACACATGCTAAATTCGAATTGAAAGGGTAAAACGTGAGCTGATGATCTCTCGAGCTGACCGCAAAATTGCTCTATTGACGATAATTCAATTGTGTGGATTTTCACGTGGTTTTCAAATGTACATTTTAAACTTCTTACCGCAAAGTCAAAGCTGTTTCGCTTTGTTTGTATTTAAAAAGTATATTGGCTACTAATTTTTTAACTACATAGACTACATACAAAAGTGGATTAACTTAATTGAATACTGTATTATGTATATATCAGAGTATTGTCCGTTGATAATCAATGAGAGTTAATTATTGACAATATAAGTACTACATCATATACATAATAGTCCTATTCCGTGTGTGTGTCTGTCTGCTGATAACGCTCGCCGATGTAAATAATTAAAAAAAAACCAGAACGTTGCGCGAGTGGGATTTGAGCCCGGTATCACTGTTTTGGTACAATGAGCGCTTACGCAGTGACCCAAACTAGATAGTAATGGACTCGCGCCTTTGCTAAATTGTTACGTTGTTAATATAACGCGTCATCTATGCAACAACTATAAAAGCTATTACAATTTAATATTATTTTTCAGTACGGATGATTATAAAGCGCTCCGTTGATATTCAACGGGCTTACACTAGTATATACATAATAGCGGTACCTGATACATATCAGTAAAATTTTCGCATTACAATTTACGAGACAGACGAAAGGTAGGTATCTAGATTCTAATTCTAGCATTTAGTACATTTTATTTAAACCGAAACGATCGTTTATTATTATTTTTATACTATTATATCTTTACGGTGCACACTTTCAAAACGTTGCGCTGTAAATCAGTCGTTAGAATTTATAGATTTATTGACCACAAGAGCACGATTTGAAATTCCAATCCTAGGCAGTCTTAAAGTAACGGTTCATTCACACTCGTACGTTACCAATTTTTAAACTAAAATGTGCCGCAAAAGAACGTCAGCTCGATGCGAAAGCTTTTAAAGCACCGAAAGAAGCATTTTACCACTATTTCCACTCAACCGCCGATAACTCGACTCGCCACGGATACATTGTCATGAAATTTTGCTTGTAATTAGATCGTAATGTTTTTTTTATCAATCGCGTGTTGATGTATATTTTTAAGAATCGTAATCGTATTAATTAGCGCAAGTGTGAAGCGCGTGCGCGGTCGCAGTCAACGCGCGCGGCCATTGCAGTTTCGTGCAAAATTTTTCGCACATAATTTATACAAAATATAATTACGCCGACCTGCACACACCAGCGCAGATTTATAAGCTGGCGCCTATGCAGATATTTCATTATAACGTGCGGCCGGCCATTTTGAATGCGAAATCATCGATAGTGTGGGAATGATGCGGAGGGGGGGGGGGGGGAACCCCGCCTGCACAATTGCAACCATGTATGCAATTTATGAGCACATACACACACAAGTGCACAATAATTTGGTACGTGCGTGTCTGTGTGTTTTAGATGCATGTGCATCCATCGACAGCTCTAATGCAAGAGTGAGGGGTGTGAGAGTAGGATAGGTATGTAGGTAGGAGTAGGGTGGGTTGAGTGGAATTAAAACGAATCGAATAGAGAGGGAGGGTTGAATAGTGTGGCGGTAGTAGTTCTGATCGTAAAATATCGGTTCGATTGTGTGTTCGTTTGCATTGATTTATACATTTTATATTGTGAAAATAGATTATGAATAAGATAATAGGCGATAAATTTTAAAATCTGATGTTTTGCTGTGATTTTTCAAGTCATTGTTCACGAAGCAGTTAAATTTTTCATAGTTTGCTACCATTCTGTAGGAGGGTTTTTAATTTACTGTATGACAACTCAAGTATACTACAAGTACATATATGTAGGCACGATTTTGATTAGTGAGGGCGTTAGTGTTCTTCCACTTCCATTCCTGTCTGTCTTGAGCAATCTGCATCCACTTGACTCCACACATTCTTTTAAATTCATCAAGACCATCGCCCTTTCTTTCACATCCTCTCGTTTACCATTCCAGTATTTCTCGCGTCTCGCATTCTTCTCGATATGTCTCCACTTCAACTTTTTCACACGTTCCGCTTTATCTGCCACTTTGATCATGCTTCTTACTCGTGTATTCCTCTTACGATCTCTTCTTGTTATACCGAGTATACCTTACTTTCTTTCACATCTTCTTGGATACTATTCCAGTATTTCTCGCGTTCATCTGCCATTCATTCTTCTCGCTGTGTCCACTTCAACTTTTTAACACGTTCCGCTATATCTGCCACTTTGATCATGCTTCTTACCCATGTATTCCTCTTACGATCTCTTCTCGTTATACCGAGCATACATCTTTCCATGCTTCTCTGTGTGCACTAGACCTTACGTAGAATTCTTGAATTTAGCATCCATACGTCATAACTGGCAGTACGCATTGGTCTGTATTAAGCTTGTATAAGTATGACAAATCAAGTATACTACAAGTATAGGCACGATTTTGATTAGTGAGGGCGTTAGTGTCGCCAGTTTTAATTATCAGACAGTTAATATGTATCCTTGTGTACTATGCAAAGGTATATATACAACTTTTTTTGTATGTAGGTATAGGTTCTTATTGGGAATCAAAATTTCAAATAAAAATTGTTTATTGTAATCATTGCACTAAATTATTCATGATATTATGAAGCTGATAGTATTTCGCTAATTTTTTTTGTACTAAATATGTTAGATTGTGATATTTGATAGGTCGTTCAAGCGTTGAACCTTACACTTTATAGAAATGCTATATTTTTATTACCATTTATGTACATATGTACATATATGTAAGTCATACCATGCTATTTTTATTGATTGTCACTACATGGTAGAATCATGATGTTTGTACAATTTTGAAACAGCTCGTTGAAAGTTTATTACCATTATAGTATCAAAGATAGAAAGTGTTGATAATAGTATCACACAATCTGCACACGACGCGAGTGATTTCAAATAATCGATTTAGTCTGCAATAAGAGCTTCGGAAACGCGAGCTTTCAAACGGTCTGCAAAACTTAGAGAGAAAGAGACTATGTAGAAAAGATTTTTTTGAAGCACCGTTAAAATGTTCTAGTAATTGAAAACGTGCGGCTTTGCCGTTTTATCCCAAAGTCGAGTCGAGTTTGGCTAACTTTTTAACATTTTCCCGTTTTTACACGTTTTTTAAGTACGTACATAGGTACTCGACTCGCCACTCACCACTACCACTTAACTACGAACCGAACGAACGGAAGAATATCTCGAATCTTCGACGAAATTAAAATCACTCGAGTTTAATTGATTCCTTTGGAGTTTTTTTCACACACGTACATACAATTTCGGTATGGTACATGTGGACATTTTTTGGTAAATGTGAATATACATATAATGGGGTGGTGGGTCTGTGCAGTGGGTAACGTTAACGAGTTAAAGTTTTACTAAGTAGCGTTATTTCGTCGGGCGTATTTTTAACTTGGGGCCCCGTGTACTTAAGTTAAAGAAGAATTGTACGGGAGAAAAGATAAAAGTGAAATACGTTTTCTTATTTTTCCGACCGCACCGAGAGAAAAACGGAAAAGTGAAGACGGGGAAAACGAGCGAGTGGACGCGGAAACGGCTTAGCTGCTAAATATGAATATATTATTTTCTTTAATCATAATGAAATATATTCTTTCGTATATTTAAATATTTTTTAATTGTTTCAAGTACATAAACGTCTCATTGTATAATTCCAACATTCAATTATGTATATAAGTAATGTATTAGTGTGTGAAATATATGTATGATAATTGTTCTGATGTAACATTTAATTGCCGCTAAAATTTACAACGTATCCTAGTATGGTTTTGATTGTTATGTATATTTCAAAGTGTTATATTATAGTAAGTGGTTCATTATACACATTTATAGCAAACTTTCACGACTTTAACATTCCAAATTAATATAATGTAATCATCGATTATTGTGTATTTTAAGTCACGATTCTATTAATCGTCCGTTAGAATTGTTTAATTAAAATCAACCCAAGAAAAAGAGCGTTCGCGCAACCATCGATACACATTCAGAGCTCATTTATTTTTTTTTATTTTTACCGAAAGTATTTCCCTCTGGCTAATTTTTCGTTTTCTTCTCAACTTTTCCAACAGTACGTATCAATAGGGTTACTATGGCTATACGCAGAGGGAAAACATTGCAAAAAAATCTCATCAATACAACGTTCTTTCGAGTAACCCCCTACGCGCGAAACGATTTCAATTAAGACGTTCCACACATTTAAATATTATCATTCAAGGGTTAAATTGAAATTTTATACACGTTGTGATAAATTAGCGTAATTGGAGACCGATGTATTAAATTATCGCGTACATTGAGTTCGTGAATGCGTACAATTTTTAAGTTTGTCGTCTTGGCGTGTATTTATTACCACGATGAACCGATACCGCAAAGGGTTAAAAAGCGGCGATGCGTTCGGGCGATAAGTCGCCTGTACGAGATTATTAATTTTTTTTTGTCTTTAAATCAGATCACCCCAAACGTCGCGCAATAAATAAACAAATACGTTTATAAATTACACGGCAACTATATATTACGTACGAGTGTGTCCATTTGCTGGACATGTTTTGGGGCAGATGGTCAATGGATCGAAAAGGTGTGGTCCTTTATGTAGTACCTGAACTTATCGAAGCTATTGTGCATCCAGGAATTTTTCCACGCACTTCCGGTCGAGATAAATGCTAAAAATTGTATCGTTATTATGCATTCGTGTTGTAGGGAGCGCGCGTTTTAAAAAATTGGCATATCGTATATATGTATGTATGTATGTACATAACTATGTACCTACATATGTACATATGTACGTCATGTAAATTTTGTAGCAATGCAAATTATTCAACGTGCATAAATGTACTATAAAGTTATATCTTATAAATTTAATTCAATATAATATTACTAAAAATAAGTAAGGAATGATTAGCGATAGAATTTTTCAAACTCATCTTTGGACCGTTAAGCAAGTCAATATAATTTTTTTAATTCAAACACAAGCTCCAAAACATATTTATTTTAAATGAAGTAAATACCTTTAAGCATATAAAAAAAAATCTTGTACTTTATTGACATATGTATGTATAGGTAGAATTATACATAGTTCTGCTACCAAAATCAGTTGTCTATTAATAAATCACACTACATTATTTCAACAATTTTTTAAGCGATCTTTAAACCAAGTAAATTTTAAGTAAGCAATTTTTTTTAATATCAAAATAAAGCCTCAGAGCAGTTCTTTACTGTGATATTCATAAACTGTAATTTATTGTAATTAAATCAAAGTTATGTACTACCAAACAAAAGTCTAGTTACTAGTTTTTTTTTATTTTTTGATACTCAAACAAATTATCAAATTAGAGCCTTTATTATAAGCTGTTTTTAAGTATCGAAATATTTGCTCCTAAATTTATACGCACTACAAAATCTCAAACTAAATATCTTATCAAGCTTAATAATGTTCATCGTATATACCAGTCAATGTCTTTGTCTTTCACAGACAGTCTAAACAGTTGCCCGTGAGCTGATAGCAGCTCAGCTTGAAGATTATACTACAATCTACATATACATATATATACATATGTATGTTACACATTACTCCTATATATTGCATGCGTTCGCTTCGAGAGAGGAAGCATTTAACATACGGCGAAATAAAAATATATAAAACAACAGTATATAGTATGTAAAAAAAGTACGACTCATTCCGGCAATCTGTAAACAATAAATTTAATCGGGAATTACATGCGAGGGCATTTTTTACTCGAATGTACATACGTACGTGTGTAGTCGTATTCAAATGTAAGGCAAGTAAAATATATACGTACAGATGGTAAATAAGACCCTTGACAGCGCAAGGTGCTAGTGTACTTTGGTATAATACATTTTGTATAAGGATGCTTTCAAGTCTACAAAGGATAATGTATAAAATTATTTAGAGTATAGTATCGCGTATGAAAATTTCGATGGTGTGCAAATTGAAAGGAACGTTGATTGATTTCGTATTAAAAGTCAGGGTTACATTTTTATAAATTATTATCAGTAGGACGTGTGTGTGTGTGTGTGTGTGTGTATAACAATCAGATTAGAAAAAAAAATCGTTGCAGCTGCAAGATGGACGGTCCATTTGAACCCTTCATTAAATGCGCGCCGTTTTTTTTGTGCACGTATCCCTGCACGTATGTATTATGTAATTTTATTTTTCGTTTTAATTCCCGAGATTATTGTTTGACCCTTTCGCGGGGTTCAAAGGGCAGATTGGACCCCATTTCGTGTGATGAACAATGTGTAAAAAGGCGAAAAGGCGCAAAAAAAAAACATACAATCACAAACGGACAGGAGAAAAGCCCGCTCGCGCACGATGCGAATTTACTTATTATATGTGTTTAACTCGCGAATGATTACACGCATGTTAAAGTTTGCGATTCTAATGAGTGTCTTTCTAATGATGACGTTGTTAAAATCGTCGGAAATTCTCCGAAAAGCAATATCTTCAATCCGTAACTGAAGCGTTCCCGCTTACAAGCTGGTATTGCTTAACCCTTTCACGTACACCATAATGACGGTGTGGGGTGCGTACATCCGGATAGCAAATGGTTATAAATTGATATGAGAAATAATCCCTTCGCTGACCCGGCTCCATTGTTTTTTTTTTTTTTAACTCGTTCGTTCGTTCAAAATTTTGACCCTTCAATTTATTTTCAACGTCCCATCCTTTTCGGGGCAGATGTCCGCGCTCGGGTCACCGTTGTGTTTGATAAAACTATTGAATTGTGTCCTCGTTTATACGCATGTTTTTTTTTTTTCAGTTGAACAATAGTTAGACATTACGTATTATTATTATTATTAAAAAACGAACCCGATCTTTTAACCCTTTACAGTCGAAAAATTGCACGCGGCGTAATTGCCGCTTAGAACAAATGTTTCATTTCTTCGATCGCCCGAAGGTCTTTTTTTACCCTTTTGTTTTGAAAAAGGGTTAAAAATTGCCTTCGGGCAATTTTTAACGCGTCTTGTGTTTTTCATCACTGGTATGTTATTAATATTTCCTTATTAATACTATATAGTTATGTATATACAATACGCTCTAATTCTAAGACACATTGTACCGAGCGTATTCTTTGAAACAACAGTGCACACAGATGAAGTGAGCCGTATTTAACTAATTACAAAAAAAAAAAGTACAATGTGACATATTAAATTGATGAAATGCATTGCTTAGTGTTGCTCTGGTTTGAAACAATAGCTATTTTTACAACATAACCTAACAAGCAAAATAATGATTATGTCATAAACTGTATTGAATTGTATGTACAGGAATGAGGTTCAGATAAGAGTATGTTCGAAACAACTACACAGATCTATAAAGTGTTAGAATATATTCTTTATAGCCTTAAAAATCTATGATATATCATCATCATCATGCTGATGGATGAAGGCCTCTCCAATCCTCTTACATTCTTGTCTGTCTTGAGCAATCTGCATCCACTTGACTCCACACATTCTTCTCAATTCACTCCGTCTACCTTGCTTACTTTCATATCCTCTCGGATACCATTCCAGTATTTCTCGCCGTTTATCTGACATCCATTCTTCTCGCTATGTGTCCACTTCAACTTTTTTACACGTTCTGCTATATCTGCCACTATGGTTATACTTCTTACCCATGTATTACCCTCTTACGATCTCTTCTTGTTATATCAAGCATACATCTTTTCATGCTTCTCTGTGTGCACTGAATCTTACGTAGCATTCTTGAATTTAGCGTCCAAGTTTCACATCCATACATCATAACTGGCAGCAGGCATTGTATGCTTTCTTTTTTAAGCATAGCGGAATGTTGGACTTAAAAACTATGTTCATTCTTCCAAAAGCACTCCATTCTAGTTTCATTCTTCGTTTCTATGATATATGTATACTCTAAATAGTCTAAATGAAGTAAAGTTTTAAATTTTGAATATAGAATGCAATTTAAACATGAAGATTATGTCATGGGAATTTTAGCAGTCTTCAGGTGTTGCCTGATTCTCATCGCTGTTCGCCGTTGTAAAAAAGCTCAAGTGAGAAGAAGAACCCCAGGCGTAAGGTGGGAGAGAAGAAGAGGAAATAGGGGGGGGGGGGTGTATAAAAAAGAAAATAATTTTGAACACATTGTCTGCGAATTGTTTTACAGTGGGGTAGAAACGAGTTTCGGGCAACGAGTGTTAACCCTTTACCTTTGTGCGCCGGCCGGCAACAATGCCGCAATTGTAACAATTAAAAATGTACTAATGAAAAAAATTAGACAATGGATCCCCTTTTCAGCGGAGGAGAACCGCTGAGCGATAAAAAAATATCATACAATATCGCACAGAGACGAGAATCTCGAATTAATCATCGCAGAACGAAATACAGCGCACAAGAAACTATGTACAATGTACATACATCAGTCGATACGTACGATATGTATGTACGTTCGAAAGCATACAATTTCACACACACTGTGTTTATTGGATTTGTTTTATATACATGATACATTTGGAGAATGCAGATAACATTCGAATTCATACGCCGAACAATAGCGTTGCAGTAAACGTGCACAATCCGCATCCGATTTCGGTACATGCACCGCAACACGACGCATTGTTATACAATGGACAGGTAAGAAAGATACGAAACAAAAACTTGAATAACCCTTTATATTCGCGCGCCACCCCAAAAACACAAAAAGTAAACGCTCGACTGGTTGCTCTCGATATTCATTATATTAATTATTGTATAATATATTAAATTTGTACAATGTACAGTGTAAATTTATTCGCACAGCCGGAGACAGAAGCGTTCTGTGCGTGTCTCTGAATCAATCAGACGATTATGGAAACGCTATTCCAATTTGCTCGTTGCCAATACGCGCGCCTCCTACTCTCACCCTCTTCCATTTCCAAAAATCAAACTCTTGTTTTTTTTCTCTTGCTTTTTCCATTCAGAGATAGGGGAGTGCTAATGAAAGACGCCCAGAGAGATGGCGGAGAAGATTTTTTTTTTTCAATCACCCTCCCTCTTCAAATATTTGCTCAAGAGCCGTCGGACACTTAGGGAAGTGTTGGAGTGGAAACATTTTTTAATTCTCATTCAGCCTCCCGGCACTCGGAATGATAATGTATTTTTCTGTTTCAATGTCTATATCAGTGATCGAATGCAAAAAAAAAATACACTTTGAGTGCACCCGAATTGAAGGATCAATACCGCATAGCACATTTTCACTATACTTGGACCAATACCTCATAAGAAAGTCGATAAAACAACTATTAAAATCAAAATGGTTCAATCTTATGGATTCAACCAAATTTCCGTGTAGTTTCCATGTTTATTATTGAAACTAGAGTATTGCATGTTGATGATTAACGTGTGTTTATTATTGGGTAGAAATATGAGTGGGCTTACTATTATAAATATAAAAAATATGATAATTAAAATTATCAATGAAAATCAAAATAAGTTTTTTCGAGCGTTCCTAACCGGCAAACAGACAATCCAACAAACAGGTTGACTTTAAAAGTGGGTTAAATAATATCTATTGATCACGAGAATGAAATTAAAAATTCCTAGCGATGGACAGACGGACTGGCTTAAATAAAAAATGTGTGCGTTCATTTTAATTAATGTTTTCAACATATTGGCACGTCATCTTTAATGCCAATTATGATGGTATAGTCTAATGGACATACGTATGTAGGTATAATCTTTTGTTTGTGGAATTGTTTAATTTTAATTGTATGTTATTTTTATAAGTTTTTGATTTGATTTCTTTATATTTTGCTAATATTATTCATATATAAATATAATGTATCAAATGTTTTTTCTCATGTTTCACCACATTGACGAATTGGGGCAACCTGTCATGTCACTATGGTATAATTTGTAAAATAAATAAATATAAATATCTACCTCTTCTAAGTCAAAACATTTGATAAACTATGTAAAGTGACGAATAAATAAATTTCACCAATCCCAAATTCAAAATTATGTCTATTGAAGTGTGCGAAAATTAAAATTTACAAAGTGTAAGTACACAGAAAGCAGAATGGAAGCTTTATGTGCGAAATGCAATTATTGAATTAATAACGCATCGGTGAATTTCGTGATTTGTAAGGGCCATATATAGAGAGTGGCTCTAAAAGAAGAAAAAAAAAACACCAGAATCAACCCGGTGAATATTCAGTGGAAAAACCACCCGCCCCTTTTTTCCCTCCCGCTCATCCCTAAATACTTTATTAAATGAAGTTCAGTGGCGAATAAGAGGATGAGCGGTACCCTTTTAGCCTCTTTTCAATTCACAGAAGAAGGAAGTGATTAGAAAAAATAATATGTCAGAAGCAGATAAGTGAGACGCGGGGGGCGGAAGCTTCTAAGGCAGATTGATGATAATACGAACACGTTAATGCTACACGTGTACACGTATAAATAAATCTATACATGTGTGTGCATACAATTTGGTATATTGTAAGAAATTTTCCAGGGAAAATTCTCCGTGTCTCGGAAAAAATTATTACTAATTGGCTTCTGCTGATAAAGCCGAGATGATCTCCAGCCGTTCTGCTGCCTCCCCGTTCCATTCACCCATTATTATGTTTTAACCCTTTCCCTCGTTTCGTTTTCGATTTCTCATTCTTCTGCAATTATTTCGGACCTTCCATAATGCTTTTTTCAAATATTTTCCTTCGTTTAGCAATGAAAATAATAAAAAAAGGGTTCGGCCCAAGACGGAAAATCTAGTCGTTATTCTTATGCGAAACGAGCTTGCTAGGAAAAGCAACGTAATTCTATTTCATTTTCACTCTAGTTAATATTTAACATGGATTAAGGCAACTATAACTGTTCAGAATTGCAAAATCAGCACTACGATACCTTACGAGTCTTCAGCGAAAAGTGTAAATTCGGCAAATTGAATACCTTTGAATTATGATTACTTTAAAATAATTTATATCCTATGTACATACATACATATGTATATAAAATTTAGAAAAATTAATGCATTGGGTATTAAATAATTACAAATTAAAAATACAAGTAAATTAGTAATATTCAAAATATGCATACAAGCTTATACCTACATATGTAGATCAAAACAGTATCAACTAAAAAATTAAGATTTTTTAGTTAATCATTTATTCGGATTCTACAAACGAAGCTGCATGAAGCAACAAAACAAAATTAAATGTTTTAATCTGAACTTTCTTTAATATGCTTGTTTTAAAAAAACGAACGAAAAACGAATCACTTATATTACATATGTACCTACATATCACATGACAATAAGTTTTTCGTCGTTCCTGAAAAAAGTGTATTTTTGAGTTGATACCATTTAGATCTAGGTGTGAGATATGTATAGGTATGTACATACATACATACATTTTAATATTTTTAAGGACGTAAAGTTTTCTTTAATTAATCAAATTTGATTGATACTTAATATTTTAGTTTAATATCTATTATAATGTACATTCTCATTATTTATTTAAGACGCATCGAATTTCGATTTAAAGCTTATAAGCGTTCCAGTTATTACAAACTACAGCATGGATTGTAATTTTTATAGAGATTTTAATATAAAATTTTGAAGTTATTCAGCTCGGTTTCGAAGTTGATAAACGCGGTTAATATCTGGCGCTTTTATTCTCTTCAGATTCGTTCTTTTTCCTTTTTGAAAATTCACCCTCTCACCCTCTCATCTATTGGGGCGATTAAAAACCAATTTAGGAACAATCAAATTCGGTTGCCCGAACACTTTTTTTTTTTTTTTTTATTCTTATATCATCATTATGCAACCCACCCCAGCCACCCAATGTGGCAAAACTCGACAGAGATCTCGTTAAAAATTAATTAAAATCCCGCGGATAAAAATACACCTGTACCGAATTATAAACACTGTCTAGAAAAAAAGAATACAAAGTGTATGAGAACTTTTTGCAACGAGTAGGCGTGGAATACTCGCGCACCACCCACTAGCAATTTAATTGGCCATTTTTATGCCCGGCTCAAGATGGCGTGAATAATTTATTCGTAGATTTTTTTCCGCACGAATGCACACACCACACGTCCAATCGTATAGTTGAAACAATTCGCATTGTAACTTAAAGAGTTCATAAGTTACACGAAAAAATGAATGACGCGAGTGCACGTCGCGCATATCAGAATGAACGCTATTTGCATCTTCCGTGCACTCACTCCGTCATATATTCTAATATGCACTTCCTACATGACCCACATATAGATGTGTGTATTCAAACGAGCCCGGTATCTCTTTTCGTTTTTATAGTTCGTTCGTGCATGTCAAATCAGGGTGTCCAATGTCCGTGTGTATTTAAAAAAAAAAAAAAAGGTAAAAATCACAGTTGATTATGTTCACACGTTCAATTTTGTACTATTACAGTATGCAAAGCTTGGCTTTGAACGGTGATAATATTAAACGATTGATTACAATAATAAATTAAATATCAACGACTACTCTAATTTACGTTAATAAAATAATAATTGATGAAATACTACATAGGTTTGATTTAATGTTATAAAACTGAACTCAAATTGTATTTGCATAATATTACTTGTTTATTTTTGAATGAAAATAGTGAAAGCTTAGATTTGAAATATGTGTATGTGATTTAATTCATTGGAATGTTCTTATTAATCTTAATCTTAAAAAACGTGATGACAGGGGATGATACTTGATACAAATCAGTCAAAATCGCAAGATCGAATTTTCGCACGATCACAATACTTTATCCAATTAGGATAAAGTAAAAAGATTTTAGAAACTATGAAGTTCAAGTATTGACGCTTTTACTCAATGGAATTCATTTCAGAGAATGCGATTATGATTATGCATTGCAGTAACCGGTGACTTTTAAATGCATCAAGAATCACTGTCTAATCATGATTCAGCACAATGTGATTACAATAAACGACGAATTTTATTAAATTTTGATTACATTAACCGGCGACTTTTCATTCTCGAACGTAAAGTGCCGTTTTAAAGATGCTACAAACGACTTGTTCATTTTCATTCGACTATTTACAAATTGTCGAAAATTTTCAGACAAACACGTTACAGACACACAAGTCTAGCTAGAGGCGAGTGTCTGCAAATTTATTCGCGGTCGTTGCATATATAGCACACGAGAGAAATTGCACACACGAGGACTTATTACGTGGGCGAGTGTCCCGCTTAGCCCGGCCGGTCGCACGGTCACCCCAATCGACGAGCATTTCACTAGTGGAATCGGCCTACTGGAGATTTCACCTACGACCGTTAACTAATTCAACACACATACCCACGTCTCGCTCTAAAGCCCCAACAACAGAAAGAGACACACCAACGACTATAGTAGCTTCCGACAGTAGGACAGAAACGCGCATATTCTTTCTCAAAACACATACAATACAGATACACCGATCGCTGATGTAACGTCACGATTTGTTTCGAATCGGGGCAAGGTGAATTAAACGCGCTCACACTTTGCCGTAAAACTGTATGCACTCTCCGTACTGTGTGTGTGTACTTTTCTAACTATATTGGCGTGTACGTAGTCGGATAGATAGGTAGGTAAAGTATCTATCGCGTTTTCTAGATCTATTTATACTGGAATTCCGACGGGCCGTGTTTGTATGTACCACACTATGGTACTAGTATGCGAGCGCAAGAATAAACAAAATAGAATTTGAGGTGTGTCTTTATAAGAAGTTGTTCTTCATTGTGCAACGAACGCCTACTTTGGCGTAATTTAATTTCGCTCGAATTCCATCAAAATTTTGATATTTCAATTTCGACTGTTAGTTTGAATGTATTTATAGGCAATGTGGAGTATTTAGATGTATGCATGCATTCCACGAGCGTACGTAAATCGTGAAATTTGGAGCTCATAAACAATTCTATATTGAAAAATGGAGAGACAAAAGGAAGGGGAGTTGATTTTATATGTACATATGTATGTGTACGCGTTTATGTATTTCTCGTTACTATGGAAGTACTGAAGATTTTATGCATACCAAACTAAGTAGAACATGGTTCTTACATTAAGCTAAGTTAGATCAATGATGTGAAATTTTTTCACACGTTATCTTTTCATTTACTTAAATACAATACTAAATCTATTCAATTACATTCAATGCTCGGTTTGTTATGTTCATTAACATTTACATAAAAATCAAACGACACGACACAACAACGGATTTATTCAGACAAAGTAACGTGTGAAGAAAGCGCCTTTGAACTTTACCAACCATGGGATAGTGTGACTTGCGAAGCGCGCAAATAAGAACCATTTTCCTTTGACGAGCTTTCACACTAGCAGTGTGGCGATTGCGTAAGCGATTCCAGCGAAAGATATTGAAAAAGTTAGTGGATAGTAGGTGCTATTATCATGATTGATAAGAGCCGGCTAGAATGGAAATATGTCGGGGGGCACTAAAGCTGTCAGAACTTTCCCACTGTGGAAGTAACTATAGAGTATAGTATGTACCACTACTCCATTACGGATCCGTATCTGAATGCGTTCCTAGTTTGACGGAAAAATTCAGGTCACACCCGGTGATGATTTACGAAATGTTTCGATTGAATCCGGTGGGTTGTACGTTGTAGTTTTAGATGTGAATTTTTGAGTATTTTTACGCGGTTGATTACAAACCGAGGGGTTGTTTCGCAGAAGGGGTTTCAGTTTTGACGGCGAATAAGTCATAATCTTCAATGGGCGATGATCCCCCGCGGGACGTTCGAGGATGTTAAAAAAGGCTTTCGCCTCTTAGCCGTAATGGATTTTTCCTCTTTTTGACAGACATTAAGAGGATCAGCTCGTCGTCTCCCGAGGCTTGAGGGATCCACGTAATTAATCACGAGACGTATGAATCACCCGAGAGTTTTTGAAAAATGCGGAGATTGTGTTCGGTACGTGTGCGACCATGATGATTATATTGATTGTGTTCGCTAACCCTATCCAGTTGGTCTACCCACCCACTTTAACCCCTTTCCTGCACTGTGCGTACCACCCTTTGTGTGCCAAACCCACCCAAAAACCCTCCCCAAAATTATAATTCACACGTAATTATATGCCGCTTTAGACCACGCTGGGCAACCGCATAGGCGAATATGTGCGCCATTAAATACTTTCGTATATACTGGCATGCACTGCGCATCCGAATCGATAATTTGTTATAACACAATCGGTGGTTTTCAAATGTTCCCATGCTACAACCCTCTAAGGCCAGCATTTCACACACACGATAGTAGGTAGGTATCCCTTGAAACAATTCATTTAAGTATATCAATATTAATTTTACCAAGATTTTCAATTCAATAGTAGATTTCACACTATTCTACGATCACATTGAACGACTGATTATATTAAATATTGAAAACAATAAACAGAAAAATTTCATTCTTGAATCAATGAGACCCACTTTTCATAATAACATTTAAATATTATCATACAATACATACATACATATGTACGCCAATATCTAAATTATTTTTTTTTAGATTTACTAATGAATATAATTTATATCGAAGAATGCACATACATATGTATGTAGTTTTTAGTAAGAAGTTTGGTAAGAAGTATGACCAAAGTGGCAAATGTATGTACATAGCAGAACGTGTGAAAAAGTTGAAGTGGATACATATCGAGAAAAATAGATGGCAGATGGATGCGAGAAATACTGGAATGGTATCCAAGAGGATGTGAAAGAAAGCAAGGTAGACTGATGAATTGAGTAGAATGTGTGGAGTCAACTGGATGTACATAGATTGCTCAAGACAGATAGGAATGGAAGACGATTGGAGAGGGCTTCATCCAGCAGTGGATGGTGAACGGCTGAAAATGATGAATATAAGGCAAATATGTAAATACTAACAATAGCTCTATTTTAATCTGTAGAAAGACTGTAACAAAAGTTTGTTTTGACGGCAAGAAATATAAGAAAACGAAAACGTAACTGAAGCAATCGTGCATTTCAGCACCAATTTCAATCACGAAAGAAAGCAATGTAGACCGAGTGGAGGATGGGCTGATGAATTGATAAGAATGCGTGGAGTCAACTGGATGCAGATTGCTCAAGACAGACAGGAATGGTAGAGGATTGGAGAGCCTTTCATCCAGCAGTGGATGGTGAATGGCTGAAAATTATGATGATAATTTATACGAGTGTAAAAATTATAATGAAATTGATTAAAAAACGATCGAAAATCCAATACAGTTTTCATGTCATATAAATGCTGCATCGATAATTTGAAATTTTACTCGAATTTTCAAAGTAAATTATATTAAATTTTTACAGTTTTCCTCCATTAAATATATATCACAGTATCAGCATGAATATGTATGTATCCACGCTGTCGAATGCCGATTTTAGTGTTGCATTAGGTTAAATATGCAAATATGCAACTGCATGCTTCGCGCAAATTGTGATGTACGCCCGTACATATTTACTATTGATCCGTTTAACAACAACGCATATGCCTTTCCATACGCGAACGCCACGCTTAATACATTATAATAATGTCGGTAAAGTCTCATTTGGCACGTTGTTCATTCGCCTAATATTCCATAGTGTCTATTCGTCGGTTATAAATTCGATAATGACGGATATTTTTGCCGCCATCGATGTTCGCACACAGTATGAACATTGACATAGCACGCATGAAGACTATTCTAATAAAATTTCACTAATTGAACCGTACGGTATGGTTATATGAAATTTTCGTACGTGTATTTTAATTATGTTGATTGGGCTTGATGCATGTGATGATTTTGTTTGTTGCACATTTGTGCAATAACGTTGCAGCTGCATTTTGGACCGAAGTCGAGAGGGTGAGTGCAGGGATCATGGTAGTGGTAATAGTGGTAATGAAGAACGGGAAGGGAGGTGAGTGTTTGTCCACTCATACAACCTAAATTAACGATCATTGCCAACTATCCTGGCTTACGCCATTATGGCGCCCATGCTGGAAATTGCAACAAAATCCCGAAATTTCCACAATGGCCTACGCTGCACTTCAACGCTTCAAATTTATTACAAATTTTTAGCAATAATACATCGAACGATGCTCTATCGCTCTGGTTGTATTTATATGTGATTGTATCGTGTGTGTGATGATTTTAAGCATTGCGTGCTTTTGACATTGTCAATTTATTATGTACATACAAGATATAATTAAAATTGTCAATCTATGCAATTCGTTCGGAAATCTTTTTAGGTAAAACGTTTCGATCATGGTGTATTTATAACGAGTACATAATATATTAAGCTTGAAATTCATCGATTTCTTTCATAAGGCATACAGGCTTTTTGATATATGTACGTAGGTACATACATACATACATAATACAATATTTCAGTGCATACCTAATTTGATAACTGATATTATAAACTTTTACCATCAAATTCGATAAATATCTAATACGGAATAATTGTATGTTATGTCATTTTTGACTATAGTAACCAAAAACCGGATTTTTGAATTTTTTACAAGAAAAAAATCCCACTTCCGGTTGAGCGATTTTGATGATTTTTTTTCACAAATTGGATTTAGAATAATGATTATAGTCTTACAATATTATGACGATACCTAATATTTAAAAGGCAAAAAAATAAACAAAGAGGAAATCTCGTTCAAGAGCAAACTAATACAAACGGATGTTGATCAAAATAATATTATCTCTTACACCTTACGTGTCAAATGACACAGACATTTCCCAGAAATCATGAAAACATGATCAGGGCATGTCATACAAATCAGTCAAAATCTCAAGTTCGAATTTTTGCACGATCACAATACTTTATCCAATCAGGATAAAGTAATATTGTTACATTTACATTGGAATTAATTGACGCCAAGCTTTTTCCATACTTATTCTCTTTCTGAATATTGTCCTTTCCTGATATATTGTAATAGTGAAGAAACTGAGAAACCGTGTACATACATATTATGTATACTATACATTAACAAAAAAGGATACTGTAAATTTTCGATACCAAACGATTAAAATAGTAAATTATTGTAATACATTGAAAAGTTAAAAGTTTTTCTTGGCAAAATTACTATATACATACATACATAGCATTCGACATACATATGTACATATTTTCACTAGTCAATTTAAAACATTTTTTTCCGCACACAACGCCACAATTATATCATAAAATTTTCACCCAGATCTATATCGAACATTCTGAAATTACAAAAAATAATATTTAAACGGTGCTGGGGTGGGGGGTGTTAGGGGTGGATTATAGATTTGGCGCAATACGTGTGGGCCCAGCATAAGGTTTTTTTCGCGCGCCCGTTTCGCTCTGTGTGCAAAACGCGATAGGGCGAGGGGGTAAGAGGGGGGTCAGTCACGGGGGTGATAATAGGGGATGAGGTTGGGTGTTGTTGGGGGTGTGCACACGACAAATGCGGCCAATGCAAACGCATCGCATGCAATGTATGGCCGCACATTGGCTCGGCACTGGTCGCAGGGTGTGGTTTCGAGTGCACGCGCACTCACGCACGCCAAACTGCACATCAAACCCCTCACCCCAACCCCTCACCCACACGATCCACATACCATAAAATCTCCCTATCACCTCCCCCAACCCCTATCCTGCAATCGGCCTACTAGTGCATTCGCAAGGGCATCCGCGAAAAAAGTGGTCGAGTCCAATGTGAAAAAGTATGTGTAGTCTCACCTTTATGATCATTCGTTTAGATTTTTAGAAAGTGGTGTAAGTTGAGCTAGCTATAGGTTTTATTTTACTGTTCAAAATGCACACAAGTGCAAAATATCTGTCTGTCTGTCTGCTGATAACGCTCGCCGACGTAAATAATAAAAAAAAAAACCAGAACGTCGCACGAGTGGGATTTGAACCCGGTACCACTGATTCGGTAGACTGATCGCTTACGCGGTGAGCCAAACCGGATGATATAGGGCAGGCTTCAACGTGACTATTTTTATAGCCGAATATAATATGGCTCGCGACTTATTGTCGCATAGGCAACAACTACCTACATATATAAACACTATTAAATTTAATATTATATTATTTCAGTACGGGTCATGAGAAAGCGCTTCGTTAATATTCAACGGGCTTACACTAGTCATATATATAATATAGCCATATTTCGTCTGGCTGTGTGTGTGTGTCTGTCGCCGATGTAAATAATTAAAAAACCAGAATGTCGCGCGTGTAGGATTTGAACCCGGTATCACTGATTCGGAACACTGAGCGTTTACGCGGTGAGCCAAACCAGACAATAATGGGCTGGCTTCAACTTGACTATTTATATAATAAAAAATAGGCTCGCAACTTTGCTAAATTGTTACGTTGTGATTATAACGCGCCATCTACATATATAAAAACTATTAAATTTAATATTACTTTTCAGTGCGGATGATGAGAAAGCGCTCCGCTGTCTGCTGATAACGCTCGCTGAGGTAAATGATTAAAAAACCAGAACGTCACGAACTTCGAACCCGCGATCACCAGGTTGGAATGAGTCGCGCATCCAACGGAAATTTGACAATTTGACTTTGCTAAATTGTTACGTTGTTGTATTACAACGCGCCATCTATGCAACAACTACATGTACATACATACATTGTACATAAAAACGGTTAAATTCAATATTACTTTTCAGTACGGGTGATGAGAAAGCGCCCCGTTGATATTCACTAGTTCATCTATAACCGTTAAATTACACATAAGTTGCCATTGTAGTTCATTGTATGTATGTAGTGTTTGAAAATAAACGCAACCCATGGACGAAGCGAGCATAATATCTTAAATTCAGATCGATTATTATTAAAATCGTCGAACTAAACAGAACGTTTTTCCATCGACGGGTGCAATTATTCGTACTTTTTCCGAAAACGAGGTGAATAGGTCAAATCTTATCAATTTTTGTTTGTTTAGAGTGAATGAATTTTTTCAACGGCGCGAACCAATTAAGCGTACCCCCCCCCAAATTCGATGTAACTAAATGGAGCCAATTAAAAAGCTTTAAACAAAGCTTGCGACCTTCCACACAAAAGTTTTCTGCGACGGGATTTAAAAAAGGAGGTTGTGAGGGATGGTGAAAGCTCTGGGAGGAGTTAATAGGGGCCGCGGGGGAGTGAGGAGAGAGGGGGGGTTGAAACGCAATTACGCTTCTGAAAAAAGCTCTGCTCCTTCGTTTTCCACCCACCCATTTCGCCAGTCCGATCCAACTTTTCTTTTCAGGCCGAGCATTTCTACCCTACACACACTTTGTGCAGAAAAGACCCCGGTTTCATCCCTCTCTTCAGAGCAGTTCCACTCCCAAACCCCCCCCCACCTTCCCCCCCTCAGACCGTCCCCAAAGCCACCCCTCACGAATGAAAATAACAAATTACCTGCTGAAAGTGTTTTTCTCCTTCCAGCTTCTTACACACTTTTTTTATCATCGCAGCGCGCGCGCAAAACTTCCTTTTTCCACGAGGCGCGCGGCGCGGCTAGCGCAAAGAAATTCCAAACAATGGAATGTTTAAGTGCTTGTATTATCATTGTGTGCGGGAGAAAATTAAAATGTTTTTCCCTTTGTTGTGTGAGGAAATAATCTACGGTCAGCACAATGTGCAACAATATCCCACTTATGCCCGGGAGATTTTCCCGATTTTTCCCTTACCGCGCCCCCACGCTTGTTTCGCGCGCCAACCTGACAGGGGAGCTTTTAAGTCGAGAATTATCGTTGAATCGTCAAAATAGCAAATTTACATACATATACACGTTTAGCAATTGCTAAAAAGAAACAATTTCACCGTGGTAAAATATAGTTTTAATAACAAAGCCAACTTAAAATAGAAAATTAGGTCATCACTTATTTTTACTTGATAAAAAATTCATAAACATAATTATGACGCAAAAGTTTTACTTCACCAACAAAAGCTTTATATACCTGAATATCATTCCGAAAATAGCCAAAGCTTATTTAATTTATTTAAAATTATTTAACAGCATACTGTGTCGAAATGTTTGAAATGAAACTTACAGTTTGTCTACATGAATATGGGTAATAAAATGTGCACTAAGTGTCAAAAACTTGATATAGACCGCATTTTTCAAAATAAAATCAAAACTCATTATATTTTTTAAAATATGAACTGAAATTGTAAAATGAACACTTTTATCACCAGGTTTTCGCTTTCTAGTGTACCTAGATTGTCATACAATTGACAGCTGTCACTTATTTACTACTATATATGTATGTATGTATACTGCGTATTTTAAAATTAAAGCTCATGAATTTACATTCAACGCGATCTTCAAGCGTATGTAGTAAAATTTTTTTTTTGCACATAGTGCCTATTACACAACTTTGGCACTTAGTACCTATTTTATTTCCAGTATTCACATTATTGAAATTCTAAATTTAAAACAAGGATACCTACCATACAAAAATATTGTAAAATTAAAACAGCCCACCATAAAAGCGTCGTTCTAGTGAAAAATTTCTTTTGATTGAAAATTTGTAAATAAGTGACATAACAATCGATCATATACTATACTCAATTAGAATGTACATATATCTAATTATGGTGGTAAACGTGCACGTTCGATAGAAAAGCGATATAAAATTACAAAATTGCCTTCATACATAGGCAGGTAATCGTTCGTACATTATGAATTACTAGTGCCGAAGATGGACTCAAATTATGATTTCCGTTTAATTGCGGCCGAACATTTTACCGCTTTTTTGGAAATCAATAATGAATAAAACTGTATTTAAATACTCATTAGACGACGGTGAAAAGGGGGTGGGGGCGAAAATTGCCGAAACTCGGAAGGGTTGGTCGAAGCGCCCATTAACGGTGTTTTAAAACGCGACAATTTTTAACCGTCGAAAATACCAATCAATTATTCCGTAACGTTCACGTGAATGTGAATATTCGAGAGACGACAATGCCACCTCTGAGTATCCGGATCGATACATCCGGGAATTTCCGGATAACGTTCCCGTCGTGGAAATCCCAGAGGTTGGATCGTTCATGTGGATTAATTGACTGGGCGTTCACAGTATCGGACAATAGTTTGTCGTCGATTAAAATATCCACGTACATATATGTATGTATGCTGTCTAGAATATTATGCACGTATCGTAATCAATTTTGCTAAAATACCGTAGGATGTTTGCGAAGCACGTAGGTAGACTTTGCTTTATTGCGATTCCTTTTATATAAGTTGTTACATGTCGACATTTAAGTAAATGGGTATACCTATGTATATAATATAACCCGTAATAAATGTTTTAAATATCAATAACTGACTGTAAGCTACCGTTGTATAATTTTAACATCAAAACTAACGATTTTTCCGTATCGACATTGATGCGTTATCTAATCAAACGCTGTACAAATAATAAGAACAATTTCCTACGAGCCGTTTTGTACCTACATATGTACATACATACATACATACATATATTGATGTATATATTTTTAAATTCAACATTCCGCTATGCTTAAAAAAGAAGGCATACGACCAATGGGTACTGCCAGTTATGACGTATGAATGTGAAACGTGGATGCTGAATTCAAAAATGTTACACAGATAAGCATGTACATATGTTTGGTATAAACAAGAAAATATCGTAAGAGGAATACATGGTTAAGAAGTATGACCAAAGTGGCAGATATAGCAGAAGTGTGAAATAGTTGAAGTGGACACATAGCGAGAAGAATGGATGGCAGATGGACGCGAAAAATAATGGAATGGTATCCGAGAGGATGTGAAGAAAGCAAGGTAGACCGAGTGGACGGTGGGCTGATGAATTGAGAAGAATGTGTAGAGTCAAATGGATACAGATTGCTCCAGACAGACATGAATGGAAAAGGATTGGAGATTGAATTCATCCAGCAGTGGATGGTGAACGTACGTAATTTTATAATAATGCACTATAGTTTTAATCTATACGTGTATTTTAGCTTCATTGATTTTAAATAGTGACCATTGTCATAGTCAATACATTTCTTTAAACTTTCCCAATATTTTTGGTTTCAAATTAACCGAAAGTTAGATTATTATTCCAATTCAAGGACTATTACATAGATTGGAAATTGAACTGTCATTTTATTTTGATTATAATAATACGTAAATTTTAATCTGGAGATCTTACATTTGAAAAGTAATGTCTCAGTGTAAATCAAGTAGTATTACAGAATCATGTACGTAGTCAAATAAAGATTTCAGAATCGTAAATTTACACAATAAAATATTTCAACGTTCAAATTTGACTCTTCAATGGCAGAATATGTAGTTTTGGAGTGTAAAGATAATTATTTTTTTATTAATGATTCTTTCTCAGATAATATATGTAGATTAGGATTATAATTCTAATTAGAGAGATTGTGAATTTTATATGCCTTGGTATTCTAATTTTTTTTATTTACATGGCTTCGCCTATTTTTAGTTTATTCATTTCTTTATTACTTTGGATGGCTTTGCCTTTTTTAGTAGAAAAGTATTAGTATTAGTATTAGAAAACCGACAAATATTATAAATATTTGTCTTTTAATTGGTAAAAATATATATTTTTATGTAGGTATATCCTAGTAAAAAACGAATAGGGAAATAGCGAGCTTGCGCACATCTGGCTGGGTAGTATGTAGGTGCAACCTTTCATCAACGCGACGGCGCATTTTTCAGCATTTCAGCGGCATTTTTTTTTCATCCCCCGTTTACTCCACCCCCTCCGTAAAAAAATCCACTTTTTTCACTGGATTTTTATACGAGGGTGCGCTTTCATTGGCCGTAACAGTGCACGCCCACGCGGACTGAAAAAAAAATCGCCTGAAAAAATCCACAAACTCGTCGCTGACCAATGAAAATCGCGTTACGCACCGACCAATAGGGAAATTCGTTGCGCGATATTTTCAGCACGTATTTTTTCAACTCGCTTTTTTAAAAAAATATCATAGACACGTACCTGTGTGTAATCTGGTGTGTTGCTGGACATGGCTGAGCTGCTTGAACCTCCTGTCGCAGTAGGAACATTTATAGGGTTTTTCACCCGTGTGCACCCGTATGTGCTGAACTAGTTGATGGTTCGAGCTGAAGGATTTCAGGCACTGCTGGCACTGGTGGGGTTTCACTTCTCCTCCTGCAAGCCCTCGTTGCAATTCTCTGGCGTGCATCTGCATCGCGTTCTTGTGCATAAAAATCTGAAAGGAGAACATCACAAGCGTAAGTCGATAAGGTCAATGTTTAAAATTTGTGGTGGGAGATCGGCGAGTGAGCTGTTTTGTCCAATGTCGTACGTTTTTTTTTAATCATAACAGTTTTGATTTTGAATGTTGTGTAATTCAAAATTGATCATAAGACTTGAGAAAAGTTATCAAAATCATGATAAAATTGAAGTATGTGTCAATTTGGGTTACATTTTAAAATGATCGCATGTCGATTGTATATGTTATGTAATTCAATATTTAATTGTATGGTCATAATTTAAAAATCGCGATTAAAATTATCGTAGTTAAAATTATCATTTTAAAATTATCGTAGGTATTTCAATTGAATAAATTTTTATACAGTTTCGACAGTTTCAGATACAGGTAATCGATCTATTAACTCGTTAATGTACCACATACGGATATTTTATACACATTAGTAAAAGAAAACTAATACCTAATTTGTATCGGGTATCATCACCTGATCACGTTCTCGTAATTTTTGGAAAATGTCTGTATGGCTGTGTGTTAGGCGGATGTGTGTAATATGTAATTAAAAAACGGTTTATCTTATCGCACTGAAACTTTATGTTAATAGGTTTTTTGCCGGTCATTACAATCTATAAGACTTTTAAAAATTTCGTCATACGGAAGTGGTACTTCCCTTGGAAAGATTTGGTACTTTGGTACAATTTGATACTAATTTTATTATTATAACGTTAAACTGGCGGAGAAGTCGTGTTTTTTAAACAATTTTGTTATAATATGCATTACTTTCTGTATGTTCAGAGTCGTTATAAAATATTTTAAGTAGTATGTATTAGGTATCGCGTAGCTACGACGGGATCGATCGAGCTAAATATTTTTAATTGAAAACTAAACGATTGCATCCGAAATCGGCGAAAACTTTTCGAATCAAATTATTTGGAAAATTTCTTCCGTGACATCTGGCACTTTGGTCCCGGGAGAAAAGTGAAAACTCGCGAGAAAGACCGAGAGTGGAAAAAGAAAATTATTGGCTTTCGGTTCGACGTTTTTACGCATTTCCCGTTACAGTTTTTAACTGCAAACTTCCAAAGCTTCACAAATCGACTTTTATAACGTGAGAGAAATAACAAGAAAACTTTCCGACACGTGTATTACTATCATTATTATTAACCACACATACATATATCTACAGTATATACAATGGGAATTGAATATCTTCGGATACGATTTGTTCAAGTTTTAAAACGTTGTCTATGCATGTAAATATTTTTATACAAGTAAAAGTGTACCTTTAACTATCTATTCCGTAAGGAAAAAGGCATGCGTGACCTAATTGGAATATTTCATTCTGTCAAGGGACAAAAACCGGAGGACGTAACGGTGAGTTATTCGCCGCTGACAAAAACGGGTGCGTATATAAACAAAGAAAAGCGAAAAAAAAACATGGGGCTCGCGTGACCAAAACCATTAAAAAAATGGAAAATAACCTCAAAGTTTAGATTGCCAACTATGGGGTTTATCTCTCGCGAACGACGGGCAGTGCGCCGTTAACCCAACACTGACCGAAATTATTTAATTTAATTCATTACACATTGTAGATGAGGAAAAGTGTACTGTTAATCTGTTTAATTGACGATTTTTATTAAGACTGTTGCAAATCAAAAGCAGACACATATCATAAGCTGTTATGAACATATCATACTTTTACGGCGTTGAAATAAGGCTAATAAATATAATTCTGATGAAAACCATTAGCAAAAGAGAAACTTAACTAATCTAACTTAACGCAGTTGAATATATTCATTTTTACTAATAAAATACATGAAATTGACAATCTAAATATACAAAAGCCTAGTTACATTGAATTGTTATTGAATAATAATAAGGTATAATGATTTTAATTATAAAATTTGAATGTCTACATACATAATTTCAAGTTGACTTAAATTCTAAGTAGAATTTTGATGTTTACTGCATACACAGTATATACGAGATTGTTTTGATATTATGAAAAATGATGTCGGATAATTTTAATATACTCAATCGAGCAGTCGAAGGGTTGATTCGTTGTATATAATTTATCATTCCCAAAACGGTGTGCGCCTTAATTTTTTATGGCTCATAATCGATGTTGTGCGCAAAGGGTTATATTTGAATTAAAAATAAACTTTCCCCGTATACAAATGTGATACTTTAGTTGTTTCTTTATAAATTTAAATACGCATTGTCACGCTATGCAAGTCGACGAGAATTTCGTTCAAATTTTTTATTCCACAGTACAAACGATACTTTTAAGAGTTTGCGGCCTTCCGGTCTTTATATCTTTAGGCACAAGTTCAATATGGTTTTTTTTCATTTATAACACGGCAATAAATCAATGCCTGTTTGCTAATCCAATCAACGTTGTCATAATAGATGTTGAGCGAATAAAAAATCGAATTTTTTATCGAAGGGTTACCCTCGAAGCGCACACAAAAAAAAAATCGAGCGTTTAAACGGGGTCGTAGCGGATGATGCAAAAAAAAAAAAACAAATTATGTAAAATACGTTTGATGTAACTGTTGTAAAGGTTCAGAGGCGTTGAAGTTCATAGCTCGTGTAATAAATTGCCGGAAGTTGATTATAAAACCGCGTAAAAAAAGGCATCGAAAAAAAATATTGAGTTATCCCAAATAAAGCAATAAATGATAGGGGTGAAAATGCGTAAGCTCGTGTTCAAATATACAAAAAAAACTCCATTAAAAAAGGGGTAAAATAAGACTGAAAAAAAACAATAAAAAAACATGCTGTATATAAACGTTCGCCGATTACAAAGGCGCACCGTATCATTTTTTCATTATCGCATGTCAAACATGGGCACGTTTAAACGCACATACTAATTATGTATGAATACTTTTAAATTTGATACCTTACTTATATAATAATGTAATGTGTGCTTTCAGCGTACATAATGATATCTTTCGAGAAAAAATACGTTTTAACCTTTTTGTGAATTGTTAAAGTTGTGCAAAATTTACGATGTGTCAATACTTGGAACCTTTGTGATGACATTTCGATACTTTTTTATCGTGTCAATTAAAAGAAAGGTCAATCGGGTTTTTATTTTATTTTTTTCCCTCAAAAATCTGAACTATTCGTTCTGTTATATTAATTTTACAAAACTAGCGGATTTGCAAGCGTGCTGCATAATTTTTTTTATTTAAATTTATTTAAATGGTACGCGGGGCGTGCGCGTGTTAACGCCGCGTTAATTACAATCATTAACACGTTCAATGTGAAATAATTTGTGGGCGGCTTATCGACGATATGCCATATTTTAATTATAATTAATTGGTTTTAAGGGTGCATACGCGTATACGTGTTAATAAAATATAATTTCAATGTAGGTTTAAGTATTAAAAAACTTATCTAGATGGAATTAATCATTCGCTGAAAGGAGAGGAGGAGCGCTTTGACTTTTTCAATTTTAAATTTTAACGCGCTCTTTCGTTTGAAATTCATTTTTCTCACACTTCGCTGGAATATCTAATTAAAAAAGATTATGTGAGATCCTTTTTTGCATGCATATTCATGAGGGATTATTATTTTTCGCGAGTTTGAAATTTTTCGCCCAAAATACTTTTTCAGTCAATGTTTTTTTGTCATACACACATATACATATACATATATACATAGATATGCAATTGTCTCTTGCAAGAACTTAAAGTTAAAATTGATTTTAAACCAAAGCATATCTTTCTAAGCAAAAAAAACAAACAGTATGAGCACTTTTATTATATAAAATATAATATGTACGTATTCATATTGCAACCCTTCCGCTGCCGGATAATTAAAACACCCCGAAGCGGAAAATCGCACCTTTTTAAAATTTAAATATGACTTTGACACCCCTGAAAAAATTAATTCCATCTAAACATACTATATCTATCGCATACAAATTTTAGGAAATGTATACCAATTTCCATAATAGGAATTAATAATGTATATTTATTTAATTTAGTATTAATTTAAATTACCAAATAATATATATTTTAATAATATTGCACACATGTACGTATGTTATGTAAGATAAGTTTAATGTAACATAAAAATTAATCAACTGGAAGAAGCATTAAACTGGAATATTAATAAAAAGGGTTCTACTCCTACACAATTCTATCAGAATTGTATAACTTTAAAATGTTGACTTTATCCATAGCGCATATTTATAGGCATGGTTGCGTCAAAAGTAGATACTTTTTGCATGTCAATTATTCTCAGTGTCTAAATGGTCAGTTTTACAGCCTAATTAGTCATAAAATCCACTACACATACATACATAGAACACATACATAGAATACGTAAATGTTATTGATAGTCAAAATTCCAAACTATTGACGGCTACTGTACCTACTCGTGAAGAACTGCGCTAATAATAAACTCGCACTCATTGTTCATCGCACACATTGTAAGCATAAATAACAAATGTATGCGGTAAATAAACTATATCTGGTGTTTACGAGAAAAGTGATTGATCTGCACTTTCTAAATGCATTCATGGTTGACTATCGCTGTCCTTGTGTATGCACATATGCACACATGTTTGCGCATTGTTCGCCAGATCCATGTCCTGCGCAATAATGTGTATTAATAAAAAGTTCACCGACCCACTTTTTTTCCTCTTTATCTTCTCTTGTACACACAAACACAACGCGTCCACTATCTAACTTTATCTTTTTATTGTTGCACAAGCTAATAATAATGCACATCTCGAAACGGGAAAGAGACAGACGGTTGAATAATATTACGCTCATTTTTTTTTTTTTTTTCACCATTATAAATTACAATCGCTAATCTATCGCTCAACCCCAAAACGAACGTAGAAAATATGCGAGCGATCGTGTGAAATGGACCGTTAAATAAACTTCGATATGCACTTCGACGGAAATGTATATGTAGTCGATATAGGAAGCGAGCGATAGCGAAAAAATTTGTAAGCATTTGTAAATGTGCTTGCATTTCTTTACACTATTGTATTTTTTTAAATTTTTCTTATCGCAAATGCATAAAGAGAGTGCAACATTTTTATTACAATGCATACAGCGATGCGTCACAATGACTTATTATTGTAGTATTAACCCGTCGTCGACCGATATATCGAGGTTTGATTGTGCATATATTCAAATGTTGGATTAAAAACCTTTGTTCATTTCTGCAAAAGCGCTCCATCTTAGTTTTATCTGTTGATCTTTACACCATGCTTAAAAAAGAAGGCATACGACCAATGCGTACTGCCAGTTATGACGTATGAATGTGAAACGTGGATGCTAAATTCAGGAATGTTAAGTAAGATCCAGTGCACACAGAGAAGCATGGAAAGATGTTTGATATAACAAGAAGAGATCGTAAGAGGAATACATGGGTGAGAAGCATGACCAAAGTGGCATATAATGGTAGCGAATGGATGAAAAATTGACGCGAGAAATATTGGAATGGTACCTATCCGAGAGGATGTGAAAGAAAGCATCGTAGACCGAGTAGATGATGGGCTGATGCATTGAGAAGAATATGTGGAATCAAGTGAATGCAGATTGCCCAATACAGACATGAATGGAAGAGGATTGGAAAGGCCTTCGTCCAGCAGTGTTGATGATGATGATATTCAAATGTTTAAATAGCCAAAATTTAAAGTATGATCGTTTGCGTGAAATGTTTTGAGACATCATCGAGTCACTTATTATACCATTTACTGAATAGTATTACACTGAATTATACCAATTTATCTCAAGTATATGTTTCAGAACAAGGTATTGTATATTAATGACAATTCATTGATCGAATCTTAAATAATAGCGTGTATTTAAAATGATGCTACGACGTTAGCCAGAAGTGAACAATACTGCTTTATAGTTCATCCAATCAACGTGACAAATTAGCATATGAAATTTTAGATACATAATAGAAGTTCAATTGCGTAAAAATGTACTATAATTAACACGTACGATAAACTTAAGTATGTTATACAATGCAGGAATAATCGCGACTGTTAATTTGTCAAAATTTGACTATGATAAATTAATATCAATAGGAGTATACAATATAGGTTTACTTTATTTAACTATAACAAATACAGTATCAAAGTTAACGAATTTGAAGATTCTACAGGGGGGGGCGCTAGTTACGTCACCGTTTACACCGAGATTTGCATTAGTTCGACCGCAGTTTTATCCATCTACAGCTCGTAGTGCGCGTGCACACTTTTATTCTCTCGTTATAACGGACATTTACATTACGACAAAATAATGGCAGCACGTGTTAATCGCTTAACGTCACGCGACGAACGGGAAGCTGTCGGGGTTAATTTCTCGTTCGTCTGCTATTAATTTTTTTTACCATTACCATTAAAAAGGATAAACATTCCTTTTTATTTGAATATACGTAAACAGACGTACGTTTTGTTGTTGTTGTTGTTTTTTTTTTTTACTTATTGGGAGCGTCCGGTCGCGAACGGGTCACGGAGAAAGAGTGCAATATGCATTTTGTTTGTTCAGCGCTTATTGCGGTATTGATAATAAGGCCGGTGCGAATGAACCCGGCCCCGACTGGCCGTGAACTCGTTAAAGGGTTAAAAAACCGCGACGTTTGCAAGGATTTTTTATTTATTTTCAACAAACGTATACATACATGTACAGTGTTTAAAAGGTCATTTCGAGTCGGATCGAAAATTCGTCCTTAAAATTATGCAAAGCGAAAGCGATATGAATATTTGATTTTTCGGCGACACTGCGACGAATGGTCAATTACTGAAATCACTCCCATATTCAGGAATGAGTTTGGCTGGAGAATTTTTGCAGAAAGTCTCAAGGTTTTCGATTTTTATAATTAGATTTTTTTTTCATGGCCGTAGAGTTGGCAAAGTATGTGTGTCGGTATCAGTGTTTACAGTGTTACGTAGGTGTAGCTGGGTCTGTACTGGGCGGACAACGCGGTTCGTGTTGTCCCGGGTCGGGACAGGGTTACTGACTCCTCTCGTGCTCGTGGTCTGGCCTTAACAACTCTTGGGTCGCGGTCCTAGCGAGCTGATGACTAATTTTGGTCCAAAACTTAAGTTAAATACACCTAAATTCAAAAGTTTCACTGAAAAATGTTACGCGTGCCAAGTCTGTACGATTGGGACAGCTTTTTATGATCGTACTCTGCAGTAATTTCCAGGTCCAGTTAGTCACTCGTACGATTGTTAGTACTGCGATAAATTGTACTAAATTAAAATTTTCAATCTGCTGAATGTCAGCGTGTTAATTTGTATGAAAACGATCCATTTTTGTATGCGTCTTTGAAAAAAAAGCTGTTTAAATTGTGATTTTGATGTGTGAGTGTTCAAATAAACAGTGCAAGTAAGTATTAAGGCCCTCACAAACCTGAGCGGTATCGCCGCGTCAAGTTGACGTCCTCTATCGTCGTCGATTCGCACTAATGCAAACTATATCGGTGCAATTGGACAGTTTGACGCAGCAATACCGTTCAGGTTTGTGAGGGCCTTTATACATACACAGCTCGATGACGAGTGAGTGTTAATGTTTATATAAGTCGCCTAGTTCCAAATCCCGATAAGTCCATAAAACTCGCTTGTTCGCAAACGCGGTTTTTCTGCTACAGACTTATTTGCTTGAGGGCGTTTAAACTCATTTTAACTTAATTTTGTTGATATTAAACAAAATATTGAGATTAGAAGCATGGACTTATCGTTGTTTGTTTCTAAATATGGCTTTTATCAGCTTTTATCATAGTGCAATTGTCAGTTTTTGGAACTAACACTGATTTTCAATATTTTTTTACGGCGCACTTGGCGGTATATGGAATAATTCAAGTATAAGGCATCGTTTGAAAACATTCTTAGAACCAGAAAATATTTTACCCTCGTTTTTTATATATTGTGGACTTATCGGGATTTGGAACTAGGCGACTCATATGTAGAATATCAAATTATATACCGATCGTTGTTTATTTGACGCGTGATGATTCATATAAAAAAAATAAATTAAATGAGTGAAATGGAAGCTTCAAGTTTATCGACAAATTGAATTCAAAAGTTTTGATTCGCTGTCTAATTGATCTTAAAGAAATCGCGATTTTTTCCGGTTTTTTTTTATGCGAAACTTTTGAAAGCATCTGTCAGTTTCGGCCTATCTCTCATAAGCAGTTTCATACACACACATACACAATATAATCTTGAGCATGTTGTACTCAAAGTACGTATACACTACGTAGAGACACCGAGTCATGCTACAGACACAAGTTCCATTCCTTTTTATCATTTTATTTTATTTATTGCATGACTCGCTCATGAGATTTTCTATCGCGGAATTGACGGTTCAACCAATATATCAATAATGACTATCGCCTCGATGCCGATGCACATGCAATATTATAAATACTACAACGGGATACCACTTCGGAACAAGCCAATATCTAACTCATAATCGTAACTATAGATCAAAACGAGGTGTTGCTCTCCCTCTATGTATGTAGGACTCAAACACACACGAACAACTTCCCATTCAATCTTACGTGGAAAATTCAAATCTGCATTGATTTAATTTTATTTTATACACGAATACATGTGTATGTGTCTGTGTTTATATTTGTATTCAAAAGAACGCCTCAGACTAGCCATTATATCGATGCTTTGAAAACAAGCCGGACGAGAAGAATAGTTCACGGACATAAAGTGAATTGGTAACGGGCACCATTTGAATTTCGCAACGTCGCACACAAACGCGGATGCACTTCAGATGCATTTTATAAATATATATATAAGCACACACACACATATGTGCATACACAATATTCTTATTATGCACGAGTATACGTCAAACGAGACACGGGTCACGAGAAGCATCGAACCCCCTACGCAACCGTTAATTGACTCACTTAAAATACGTCATATGTTAATGTTACTTATTCAAATGTGACTACTAAGTTGTCGGAGTTTGATCATCTCGATGCTTAGATTAGCCGATTATTTTTCGCTCAATATTAAGAAGCTATACTTAATAAGATTCGAATGCGTACTTTTAAGCATCGTCGGTCGTTGACAATAAATTCGCTTATTCCGCTATAGTGTTCAACTTGCGTGTAAAAAAAAATTGTATCGCATTACGTGCGAGCGCTCGACAATTCGCAATTTCTGAGAAACCGGGTCGGGTTTGTTTACGTTTTTTTCAACGCTATTATACATTGAGAGTGTGCTTGCGATGTAAATTAAATCAGTATAAACATCAATGAAAGGTTTCGGCGACAAATGACGGATCCAAAATGTATACCATGTATCAAAACTGGGTCGAGACTCACTTTAACGTTCATTATAGTCGATTATAGAGATTTATTCGACTGAAATTATAATTGATAGGTCGAATGAAACTTAGGTTTCAACTTTTAAAATGTTTATACGCTGATACATTCGAGCGTATAAGCATGCAACAAACATTCCAAATTGGTCATCGGCCATTCGATGGACTAAACGATCGATTCAAACCGATTGATTTATCTCGGAGGGAGTTCATCTATGTGTGTATATATATATGTATATTATCAAACCGAAAAAGGTTCGATCGTGCAATTAAAACCATTTAATTTATTATCAAACTAGACGACTCAATCGATTGGACTCGAGTCATCGATCGCACATCGCATAGGTACGATTTTGACGCGCGCGCGCGCGCGTACCAGAGATCGTAAATTTCTCGTTTCAATTACACACGTTCGTCGTGAAGTATTTATTCGTGTTGATTAAATTGATCGAATTCCTTATCCCACAGTCACTACCCCATGTGTGCATGTGCAATTTTTATACGGGCGTGATGCAGCCGTGACCTTTCGCGCGAGATGCAACTCATGCATCTTGCATCGTTGCACTCGCGAACCAATTTTACTTTTCAAAATGGTATAATTCAATCGAATTGCATTATGGTGTTGTGTATTAGGCGTGTTTTTTCCGCATTGAGCGGGTCAGTATTCGTTTTAATATAACCGTATGAGTCACATGTATTATAATCGCACTCCAGTGCAGCGTAACCTCATCGAAAATGGTCAAAACACATTCAAGTACATTGTCCGATGCAAATCAGTCAAAATTGCAAGGTGAATATACATATATACGTACAACGCATGTACATAATTATCAATAAGATGGTTGTATAAATCATACGCTCGATTAGTGTAAAGGATCGTTAATGTGAATCGTACGATTGAATCATGCCGTTTGATTAATTTAATCCGGTGAATTTTAATTGTGCGCTGATGAAAGAGGAGTGATGTTGCATGATCCTGTCACAGTCAAGGGACGATTTCCGAGTGAATAGCAAGGAAGAATAAATAGGAATGCGCCTTACAGTGCATACGAATAAATGCAAAAGCGATTGCGCCTTTTTAAATGCACCGTGAGCTCGCAAAGCCTCTTGCGAAAGTGTCCACTCGCAAATAAATAATTTGAATAAAATATTTACACGGCGTCGGCTATGTGGGCTGGAGGGGAGGGTGTTAAAATTAACGAATATTTTTTAAGCAAAAAATAAACATTACATATTAATATTTAAAATTTATACACTTACAATAATATTTTTAAACCATACATATAAGTCGATTGGATGCAAAATTTTGTTCGTAACAAATCGATAAAAAAATTTCTTTGTTGATTCGTACGAATTTTCGATGCAATTTTTTCTGACAAATTCATTAAAGCTTAACAAGTTAATTAAAACGTCATTTAAAAAAAAAATACAAATTATTAACGGCGATGCAATTTTAAGGCTAATCTGCATGGAGCGAGGTTGCAGCTCACCCTGAACTCGGTGCCTGAACAACCGAGAACGGGTTTTCTAGTTATTTATAATATTACCGTTCTTTGAAGCTTGATTTTATTGAAGGAAGTTCTCAAAATTATCACATTATATTTATTTAAAATAAAATCTACGCGTTTTTTGAACGCATTTCTGGAATTGGTGCAACGACTGTGCACCAAGTAAGCGAGACCGCAGGTTTGATTGTATAATTAGGTCAACGACACAAAAACAACGCGAAATATTCGTGTAAAGTATCATTAAATCGTGTTTTGAATGTGTGTGTGTATAGTAATGGGTGTTTAATTTCATTGAAAAATTGTTGGAAAATAGTTGAGTGTTAGCATTGAATCTTACCTTGCGCCAAGTGTCGGAAATCGATTCATTGAACGTTTGTCGTTCGTATGTATAGAAAAATATCACAGTTTTTTTTTTTATTATACGGTATAATTTTTCATTTGTTACTATTAAATATGGCACCTTTGATATCACGTTAGTTTAAATGAAAAATATCTAACTTTTCGTTGGTACTTTTAATCACACGTGTTGACATTACGAATATGTATGGCACTGAGTCGACTCGCGTTGCGCAATTGTTGCGTTTATTTTTTACTTTATTTTTGATTGTACTATTATTTTGAATTGAGATGTTCGCGCTTAAAAAATCCGTACATGTGGTGTGTACGGCGAGGGAATTTTTCAAATGTGATACCGGTTGAAAAAATAGCTATGCGGCCGCGGGTAGCGGGAGAAAAAAGAGTGGGAGAGATAGGAGCAAAGGCTGTACACAGTGCGATAAATGCACTTCTTGTGCATGTGCAACAGTATCATTGCGAGAGACAATCAGGTGCGAAGTGCACACATGCATACATCATCGAATTTGATCATTTTCGGTGTCAATTTGCCGAAAAGAGACGAAAATTTGCGACTCTTTTTTCATATGAAAAATTTAGTACAAATAAAATGTGGATTTCATATTAAAAACTATACGGATTATTGTAATAACCTTAAAATATGATCGATTTAAATTACAGTCGTATAATGGTAAGAGTTGATGCATTTTTTATAAAATATTATGGTTTAAATACACTGAAACTTTTAGTATGTATTTGTGAAATGAAATCAAATATTGAATCGTATCGGCGATATTGTATGTCTGCAACATATCGTATTTTTCCTGTTGGAAATTTTTCAATGTATGCCGTCGCAAAATTACTCATTTGAGTAAATGAAGCTTGAAGATATTGCGAAAAAAAATTCAAGGTCATTTAACCGGAAGTGATTAATTTATTCCCACTTTAAAACAGCGCGTGTCGTTTTGGAGCACATTTTCCATATGGAAGAGCGTTTGCGCACAGTTTGGATTTAAAAGTTGCGTGTTGGTCACTCAAAACTGTTAAAATTTAATTGTGTGCATATTGTGTGCATCGGTGGTTATCAAACTTTTTAATAAAAGTAAAAATTTTCATAATAAAACTACAGCCGCGCCATGAAAAATATATCCAAATTTGACATGTAAAAATTTGACTTTTAAAGAATCTTCATTAAAGAATATGGATATCACTGGTTTGAAAAATTCACGGAAGCACAGCAGATCGAGCGAAACGAAACGCGGATTAGAGACGCGTCATCAGAAAAGAAGTGCATCTTCTGTGCAATTTCTTCATTTTAATATAAGTACGTCTCGTTGCATTAACTATCGCTTTCTCGCTCTCGCCACCGTTAATCCGACACACTGTCATCTCACTCACACGAAACGCAACGCGTGCATTTGTCTCTGTCTTTCGGCGCCAAAGTGCACTGGCTTTTTGCCTTGAACATAAAAATACTCTGGGTGTTGGCGTAGGTCATACGCGGATTTTATTTTATACATTTTTTTTATTTATTTTATTTTATCCAACGAGACGCACGTAAAAAGTGCAATCGAGCGTTGCATTTCGAGATTTATTCGGCCTCTGACTCGCGCCTGTTGAGGTCACTCGGTAAATATTGCATTACACTACGAACATATGGACGATGGCAAAAATATGTACATGTTCGAAAAAAATTACATGTAATCACAGAGTGCTTGTTTAGCTGGCGGTGGTGCGTGTTCCCGTAATAACCGTATTTTTACTACATTTTTTTATATATCATTGCACATATTATGCAAGTGATGATATCGATGCATGAAAATGAAGGCACACCCCGGTAACCTTCGATCGCTCAAAGGTCAGGATTTGATTACCGGGAAGGAGCAGTATTGGTGTGCAAATATTGAGGTCAATTCAGAAAAAAAAAATGTGGGAGGAATCAGACCCATAAGATAACTACACAGTTGAGTTTTTTTATTAATTTTATCAAAAGAGATGCCTTTGAAATAATAATAAAAATATATGACTTTACGATTGTCGCTCTTTGTAGGGTCTAAAAAAATTTTTTACATCAAATTATGCTTTACGAATTTTTAAGTTTCTATGGATATTTTTAAGAGGTTCAATTAAACGTCTTATATGGATTAAATTATTGTAAATTAAGATTTGTATTAATACAGATTTTGTCTTTGTATAATTTCAACTTTTGAAGTGTTTACTTGTAAATGTAAAACTGTCTCACGAAAGTGATTGATGTCGTTTTAAGGGATTCTGTTTTATTTTTACGAACGATAATAATTTTTTTTCTAGGTAATAATGTGATTAATTAGAAATTATTAAAAATAATTAATTAGATCTATTAGAAATTAGCCTAAAACATCGAGTTACCATATATGTATGTATGTAGTATTTAATTTTTAAGTAATATATGAGTTTAAGTAATATACATATGTATAGTTTGTCGAAGTTCTTCGTTTGCAAACTTATTATGAAAGTTTTCGAAAATTAAACGATTGAGCGATTCGGTCGTTTAGGGGTTAAATTATCGGCGTATTGGCGGCGTTGAAATTCAAACGATCGATCTATCACAATTTTCGCTGAAAGCGTCAGCGTTTCAGCGTGTGCGAGCAAAAACGATATTTTTTGCCCACCGTAATAAATCATCAATGGTTATGACGTTAATGTAACGGGGAACTCGACACCGACACGGTGTATAGAAACGAAAAAATGAAAATGTTAGAAAAAAGAAGAAAATAATGAAAAAACGACAAACTGGTTCGGTTCCTGTCTGTTGACCAAGTTTCTAGATAAAGTGCCATTCCGCCAATGTCTATTATGTTCAACGAATATAATCTACACATGTACTTACATACATACGTACGTTAAATGCGAATATTTCAGATAATGAAATAAACGTACAATATTGTGCACGTATAATTTAGTTAAAATTAAATAAAACAAAATGAGAAACGTTCGTAATTTGGGTGAGATTTAAAGACGCGAGTTAAATGGTGCAAATCACCTTGTAAATGAGCGAGTGACCAATATACATGTATACGTTGATTTTCCGCAGTTTTCCCGCGCTTTCCCACTCGCCTCTGCTCCCCCGA
This sequence comes from Parapsyche elsis, assembly GCA_022651745.1. NCBI lineage: Eukaryota > Metazoa > Arthropoda > Insecta > Trichoptera > Hydropsychidae > Parapsyche > Parapsyche elsis. The sequence continues at coordinate 1,610,870 of JAGVSN010000017.1, forward strand.
GACCCCAAAGTGTTTTTATTACAACCATAAAAATGTGTTTTTCAAGTTTTCCCAGCGTTCTCTTCGGCCGAGTACATATTTGTTAGTTCCCCTCAAAAATTTCCTCGGGTTCTTTTTCTTTCGAAAAGTGCATTGGCGTCTCGCGAAGGAAATGCACTGACTATTTTTTTTATTTATTCAGTTGTAAACATCAAAATTGATAACAATATAATGCGGGTTATAAAAACAGAACAAATAACCCGTGTGTCGAATGAATTTCACGACGGTTTTTGACCTTGATTATAGTCAATGGCAAGATCTGAATGTGATTAAACCCCAAATCGGCCATCTCCTGTGTGATTTTTCCAATTTATTAAACTTACATAGTAGTTGTGAGACACAAATATTAGCACCACCTACATATCTCATTAATCCTACGTTGGTTAAAAACGTCCTTCAAATAAATAAATAAAATATGTACCCATAAAAATGCAATGAAAATTCACATTAATTAAGTAAAATTTCTAGTATCCAAATTGTCATTTGTTGCTTTTCATTGGAAACTATTTGTATACAAATGAAAAGTTTTTATAATATGCATATTGAACAATTTTAGTATTGTATGTTATATAGCAGCGGTCGTGAACCGGCGGCTCCGGAGCCGCATGCGGCTCTTTCTATCAAAACCTACGGCTCTCGCTCTCATTCAACGTTTTGCGCGAAACACAATTCTTTGACACGATTTAAACAAAATCAGATTTCCACAACTTTCAAATAAAATACTTTTGAGTAAATAAACTGTCTAATATTAAGAATTATCACGATTTAAATAATAAAACTTATTTCTTACAGCAATCCATTTCATAAAGGAGCAACGTTTAATTTAACGGCTCCATAACTTGCAAATTTTGAAAGGTTTTCGCTGATTTGGCTCTTAGCTTGAAGAAGGTTCCCGACCACTGTTCTACTTATGGCCTAATCGTACATGTATGTATGTAAAAATGTACATACATATGTATCAATTTTGAAACAAACAATGGAATAAATTTTAATATACGCTAACGAGACGCCCATGAGACCATTTCTCAAAGTTACTCAACCCCCCTTCCCCTTCTCTCAACCCTCCCCCTCATCTCCTTTTCGCCCCCGTTTTAATTTCTGCTAATTTTTATCTCGTCTTCCAACGTTTTTGTCTTTTCTTCTTTTTTTCCTCATTTCGCGACCTTTTCGCTCCCTATTTTCGTGTCCTCCTCTCGGACTTTCTTTTTCTCGTTTTTCCGAGGTTTTTTTTGTACTTTTTCGTTTAGTACTTTTTTGACGTTTTATTCTGGCTCTCTCTCGAAATTCTCATTTAGCACTAACTTGTTTCCACGGATAGGTACATACATACATACATACATGAGCGCGTTTACGACTGTCGCCGAAATATTATTACGCGTCAAGTTGAAATATTATCTCCACACACAGCTGCGAAATCGCGTATGAAAACCTAACGAATTCCGCTAGAAAAATCAGTCTACCGGCCTGCGCAAGCACCGGTTTCTGTCACCTCGCTTTCGGAACGTTTGTATTTCCCTCACGATTCTGACATGGACTCAAGTCAGAGCGATTTACATACAACATGTCAACTTTTCCACAAACGTCATCAAAGTCTGCGAATCGCAGAATTCGGCGGAAAATCCTTCTTGGTATAGACGCGTCCCACGCCACCCACGCGCATCTAACATTATTTATTGCGAATTTGTTACAATTCTATTAATAATCAATTGTTTTTGCATTACTTTACGTAATATATCTAATTATAACAGCTAACAAATATATAATGGACGTATATAATCACCCCCTATGCCCGTTTCAATGCAAACTAAAGTTTTAACCACGTGGTTATACCAGAACATTTAGCGGTTAAAGCCAACTTTGCTGTCGTGCGCTCTTTGCTCTTCACCTAGCGAAATTCGCTAGGTTTGCCGCGCTGTGTGTGAGAGCATTTATTAATTTCGTTTATCCACGCGCGACACTTTTCAATTTCGGCTGTCAAATTTCAGTACGTCTGTTTGTACACATGTGTGTGTATGTTTGCATTTAAATTTTGCATCACTGACGGTCACGCTGTCGCCGATAAAAGAAATGCAGTTTGTTTTTTTTAAAAGTGGCCCAAGGTCTCAGTTCGACCTCACATTGTGTCTCGACTCACCCACCCACCCACTCGCGAAATGCATTTTGCATGCGTCGTATTTTTTTTTCGACACTTATTTTTATCTTTATTTAAAGTACCCGATTCATTTCTTTTGTGCCCCGCTCGACTCTTCTCAAATGAACGATCTCTCGCCGAACAAATATACACACATGCGTTCGAGTGTTGAATTTGCGAAATCGATTTCGCGAAACCTTCGACGGAGGTCGAAATTTTTGCACGCAATAATAATTAAAGATGGCAAAGGCGACAAGTTCACGGCGCATCCATAGGATGTTCCGAAAATTATACTTTAAAACTGGGTGAAAGTACTGCAAGTAAAATTTTGTATGACTACAAAGTTGACTATTGTAGTGAGTTTACGTACAAACATAAACGATTAAAATATTCACTCACTGAATGTTTCGTCGATATTTAAATTTGATGAATGCTCTTGACCCAATACAAATGTAAGCAAAGTATTCATAGATTAGAATAAAATAAACATTTAATTCACATGTCGATAAATAGTTAAATCAAACTATAGAGCCAATTCCAATCAAATCAAAATTTAACATAAACCATCTATAAGATCAAAAGCCTCAAATTTTGTATCAACAAAAAAGAAATATCTGCTGATTTTATTCAATTAATTTCGGGTATTTAATGAAGTCTGAAAGACTTGAATATGGCCATTTTCATATCATACATACATATATGTATGTATGTAATCCTCTCCAGTCCTCTTCCATTCTTGTCTGTCTCGAGCAATCTGCATCCACTTAGCACCGCACATTATTCTCAATACATCAGCCCATCGCCAACTCGGTCTACCATGCTTTCTTTCACATCCTCTCAGATACCATTCCAGTATTTCTCGCGTCCATCTGCCATCCATTCTTCTCGCTATGTGTCCACTGTAACTTTTTCACACATTCTGCTATATCTACCACTTTGGGTCATACTTCTTACCCATGTACATAGTCCTCTTAGGATCTTTTCTCGTCATGCACTGCACTGGATCTTGCGTAACATTCTTAAATTTAGCATCCACATTTCACATCCATACGTCATAACTGGCAGTACGCATTGGTCGTATTCAGCATAGCGGAACTGTCCTAGGTATAAATAACAATCAACCATCTCTACAATATGATTATCTACCGTGACTACACTTTGCATCATACATACATATAAGTTTTTTTACAATGTATATTTAAAGTTTTTTAGTTGCGTTTCTCGCAGTACCTACGTATAAACGTGTGGTTATTGTTTACTTGCAGTCGAATGGTTAAAGGGCATTGTTAGAATTCGGCGAATGCATTTAATAATTTCCATCCAGTTATATACGGGTTAAATTTGATCTCGTCTACCTACTCTAAAATCCAAAGGCTACGTCCATCGTCGCGTCGTGAAATTTTTATCCGCGAAAATTATTCGAGAGGCTCCGATATTTAATTAACCAATGTCAGAAATCGTCTTTAATTAAAAAAGGCCAAGAGACGGAAGGAGTGCAAAAGAGAGACGGTAGACAAGGGGTTACAAGGAGAGAGCGACACCTACCCCTAAATGAGCAGTGACATCTGCGAATCCTTTTTTAAAAAACATTTATACATTTATATGAGAAGAAACTTCACAATATCTTACATTTTAAATTGCACGTAATAACTTTTTAAATGGCACAAGAAAATTTCTCCCCCTTATTTTAAAATGTCAGACTACCGGGCGCTCGGACGCCTCAACTAATATCCGACTAAATGCCATTCAGCCGAATTCACCCTTAAGTACAACGGCCGTAAGGTTGACTTTTGTTTGGCCATACAAGTCGCGTTTGACTTTACAGTGTCGCGCCGCGCGTATTCCTTCTTCCCTTATATAAAAATGAAATAAAAGTCTTGAAAAATCATATCTTTTGGAGCAACGATTTAAGCGAAAGGGGAAAGTTGTCTTATATCAACAAACGTTTTTATCTTCGCCTCGAAAGCGCGGAAAGCTCTAAGCGAAATTGCGAATCTCTCTCTCTCGCACTCTCCTTCTGTGTTTTACCGAGCAGTAGATATCTACGTCGGAATTTTTATTTTTCCTCGTTTTTTCCAGTATTTTTTTAAAGCACTTTCCGATGTTACAAATTATACATATTCATCGGATGGAAATGTTTTTCCGCCTTGAAAATTTTCGCATTCAAATTAATAAGACCTCAATTTTTTCCGTGTGCCCAATTTGGTTGAATTGTTGATAAACAACACGGTTAATTGTAATAATAATGTAAAATTGTACGGAATACCTTACAATATCTAATTAGTAGGTATACATAATGTACTAATTTTTATTAAGCAATTTTATCCATTCTTATTATCATTTATTTATTAAAGTCACAAATTAATGATTATGTTATATAAATTTTCATAATGCATAATAAATTGTGCTATGATTGTTTGCAACAATATGTTTATTATTACAGCTTCAGTTATAGTCGATGTCTTTTAACTGCGTGTCCAAAAAGGACAAAATTTTGAGTGGCACCAAATGCATCAATAGCATTGGGTTAACAGTAATGTAAGTGGGACAAACTTTTGTCCCCTTTTAACTCACGCTACAACTCGAACTGCATACTTTCTTGACAAAAAGGTTTGATTAAGACTAATTTGAAAGATGTGGATATAAATTCACAAGCAAATACATAAACATTATGTATATAATAGCCAAAATCCGTCCGTCTGTCTGTCTGTCTGTCTGTCTGTGTGTCTGCTGATAACGCTCGCTGAGGTAAATAATTTTAAAAAACCAGTGGGATTTGAACCCAGAGTAGGATTTTAACCCAGTGTGGGATTTGAACCCAGTACCACTGATTCGGAACAGAGCGCTTACGCGGTGAGCCAGACCAGATGATGTAGGACAGGCTTCACGTGACTATTTATTGCCGAATATAATATGGCTTGCGACTTTGCTAAATTATTAAGTTGTTATTTATAACGCGCCATCGATGGCGCAATTTGTTGCTGGTGCAACATTATAAAAAAAACTGTTTAATATTATTTTTTAGTACGGGTGATGAGAACGCTCCGTTGATATTCAACGGGCTTACACTAGTAGGTTATAATTCATTGGCAGCAATTAGTGCTTTCTATATTTATAATTGTACGTATAAAACAATACGTGAAGCGAACGAGAGGGATGACGATTGAAAGAATATTCCCAACCCCTTCTCCACCCATCCATATTTAAACCCCCTCGCGCCAATTATTATTCTTTCGGTGGAAGTGGGTTTAACGTTTCGAAATTTTAAAATTTTCCTTCGAACGCGTTAACTACGCTATACCGTTACACGGTAGGATCGAGTCGCTAAACGATTTCGTGACGAGTCCTTATATACGGCACGGCCGAAAGTACACGTCTAATCGGACATACACGAATATAGCCAAGCTGGAATATAAAACGGCGATTTGGTACATATAGTTTTGTTAAAGCGATCACGCACAAATCGCGAGAAGGTTTAAAATTTTGACGATTCAATTTAAAGGTTAATATTGAAAAAATCGTGTCAAGGTTTTTATATGAAGTCACGATCGGACATACATATATGTATATAAAAAATTACGAATAATTATTTTATGTATTTATTTCGGGCATTATTTGCGAACGTATGTATTCCAAAAGCTACCCCCCCTTTTAAATGACGATGGTGTCTTCCAACCCCCACGTTCCCCATTTCTCGAATGTCTTTTTAAAAAAAGGGTAAAACCCCGAACGAAAAAAGCATGAAAAATGAAAACCTTAAGTGACTGTCTATATAAACAGCGGTGATATTTCTTCGCAGGGCCTAGTTCATGGATGAGTGTAAAAATATCATTTTTTTATTAAACATACAATAATAAATTATGTATTATTATTATTATTTAAATTTATTAAATAGACATAAAATTGTATTAATTATATGAAAGAGATTAATTTTAAAATAAGTAAAAAATGACCCACGCGTGGGGCTCAAATTGGCCTTTTGAATAATTTATACATCAAAACTAATAATATGTATAGATTTTGCAAAACGTAGTCACCGTAGATAAGCCTATTGTAGAGATATTTGATAGTTTGGTGAATATGACCGGATGTAAAGAAGTAGAATGAAACTAGGATGGAGTGCTTTTGGAAGAATGAACATAGTTTTTAATCCAACATTCCGCTATGCTTAAATAAGAAGGCATACGACCAATGCGTACTGCCAGTTATGACGTATGGATGTGAAACGTGGATGCTAAATTCAATAATGTTACACAAGATCCAGTGCACACAGAGAAGCGTGAAAGATGTATGCTCGGTATAACGAGAAGAGATCGCAAGAGGAATACATGGGTGAGATGCAGTGCTCGAATTCAGCGGGAGCGGCAGGGAGCGGGCGTTCCCTTTCGTGAAATTTGAAAACGTAGCGTACCCTTTCGTAAAATTTGTAAATTTAGCGCTCCCTTTCGTAAAAAACCAAAATTTCCGTGCTCTTTCAATAATTATTGCCGAAAAAATGTTAGAAGGTGAATTTTTTTTACATTTATGACTCTTTTTATGAGTTAAATTCCTTACATTTCAACTGAAAGAGTTTTCAGAACAGTGTATAGAAAAATCAGAGACCATTTTCAGATCTACCTGTTGAAGTTGACTTACAGACATTAAACGGTATTAATCTCGGTAAGATTTTGCATTTCGATAAATATATACATATGTATAGGTATCTACATACATATAGTTAAAAAAAAAGGTCGTTTGATAATTTTTGAAAATTATCGAGCGCTCCCATTCGTGAAAACTTCCATTTCGAGCACTGGTGAGATGCATGACCCAAGGTGGCAGATGGACGCGAGAAATACTGGAATGGTGTCCGAGAGGATGTGAAAGAAAGCAAGGTAAACCGAGCGGAAGATGGGATTGCTCAAAACAGACAAAAATGGAAGAGGATTGTAGAGGCCTTCATCCAGCAGTGAACGGCTGAAGATGATGAATATAGATTTTAAAAATAATCATTTTTCTGCCTATGAACGGGGCAGCAATATGAAAAGTGTTGGTTAAATAACAACTCATAGAATAATTTAAATTTTTAAAAAATTAAATTTATATTAATTTTGCTATTGTTACGGTTTCCAAACTGTCGTCAGTTAATTGATGTTATAATATTATATATAATGCATAATAGCACAAATTTAAGTAACGATACTTTGTCTTCGATATATTTTTAATGTAAAAATATCCCATAAAAAAACTTTCCAGTTATATCACGCCATGGAGACAATCTTGCGAAAAAATTATGGCTATTACCGAGACAGTCAAAGGCTGTGGCCGAGACCGAAAGTGAGGGGGGGCTTGGATGATACTTTGGGTACTTTTTTATAGGTTCAATTTTTAAAAAGGGTATTACAAAGTGGAGAATGATAACAAATGGGCGAAAGCTTTACGAGAAAAGGTAAATTCAACTTAAACTTTTCTACTTGCGTTTAACTTTTTTTTTTATACATTTTTTCGTTTCAGTTCGACAGAACTGAATCTTCTTTGCACTCGGGTGCTACTTTTTTCAGTGTCGATTAATATCAATTTAAAAAAAAAAATCCGTTCGATCGCAGCAACATCGCCATTGTAAATTACGATTAATTACGAACGGCCGTATTATAAAAGTTTATGGAGTTTTGCACGGTGAGGTGCCATTTAACATGGGGGCTTTGTTCATTTCGTGCTGCTCTGGACCTCAACTGACCTTTCTCAATCCGGTCCTGGTTGCCCACACACATACGTGTTGATTCTGTCCCTTTCGCACGCATTCCTTTCCCCTTCACCTCTCGTCCCTCTCGGCTTATAATCTATAATCCAGACGTGCGAAACCTGTTGATCGCAAAACGAGCGACCCATCCAACTAGTGTTCATACTCTATGGAAAATGTTGACGACGACTGTTCCGTGTCTATGAATCGAATATCCACGGTGAAAGACTTTGTCCATTTCTTTCGCCTACGCGAAAAAGTCGACCCCATCGTAGAAAAACCACTTTTCTAGCGGAAGCACCGAGTAAAATGATTATTTATTTAATTAAGTGAAAAAGCACAACGCTCTGTGTGTAAAATGGATTGAATTCGTTTTTTGATGTTGATCGATCGCGGATACAATTATAATAATTTAAAACGAACCAAAGAGAACGTCAAGTTTGATGTATGTATGTCCGCGTAGCGGCGCGTATTATAATATAATGCGTATTTTTAAAACGTAATACGATTTTCGCATTATAGTAATGCGAATTTCTTTTGTTGGATTGTTCCTTTTGATATCTTTTAAAAATATGTCCGTCCCTTTTCGTCCGCAACAATGGGCGGGAACAAGAGAGAAACACAACGCATTATAGAAAGATTTATCGCTCGCGATTTATAAGAAGAAGATAAAAACATTGTTGTAGTAGGTGTTTTATACGTACAAGTCTGATCATTTTTAATGCAGAGTTACAAAACAGTTTTAATTTCAAAGAAATTATATTCATATTATCAATAAAAAGCTCTACAAGACGTTAAAATGTACGAAACAACAAAATTTATACTTATTACAATTAATTATATGGTACTTTTCGACTAGTTAAATTTCCAAAATTAACCGTCAAAAAATTAAAAAACATCGCGATTAATTACAACATGCTTATCTTTCAGATAAATACTACAAAGTCGGCAAAATATTATTACGTAAAAAATATTTACACTCTTTCCGCTAACGCCTACACTTTATATGTAATATGTACAGAATATGCCGAAATTACACTGAGGCGTGGAGAACTTTCTTTGGCAAAGTCCACGCCAAAACTGAATGAAAGATTCAATATTGAAAATGAAAAAAAATAAAAAAAACTTTTTTTTGTACGCGCGAGTGACCAAAAATTCGATTTTAAAATGTTCCCGATCGTAAATTTTACGCAACGTCTAGAAAATACAATGTATGCGCAAGTGAATACTTTGTATTTTATGCCACGAAAGGCTTTCCGTATGAATGGAATTTTATATTTAAACGCATTCAGGATGTTGAGTCTGCACAATTTTTATACACTGGTATAAGATAAAAATAATAATAACAAATAGCGAACATCCAGCTCTTGTAGGATCGGCGTGGGTGAACATGTTTTTAACTGATTAGATTGCTTCGAAATGGAGTCACTCATTCCGCTTCTCTTACAGAAAACGTAGCGGTAGTTCCTTTCTAATCCGGTGCATGCGAATAAAATATCGCAAAATATATAATGTGAATTCTAGCAGTACGTTGCATTTATAGTTGGATGTAAATAAATTGCGAATTTTTTAAAGTGTACGGTATTTGATGTGTTATAACTTTGCAACGTATGCACGTATGAGATGATATATGTACATATAGTACGTTTGATGTCACTGTATAAATTCATTGATATTAAATGCAATTATGCAATTGTGACTGGGGTTGGCGAGCGTTTCGCAGCAGAGAACAAATGTCGTTTTATTACTTTTTGTGTGTGTTTGTGTGTGTGTTTTTTTTACTTTTTTGGGTCGATTTTGTTCGGCACTCGGTCCGCAGGGCAGGGTGCATTTTTTGCATATCAACTGTATGCAAAACGTCGGAAATGCACGTCCGTAAGTAGAAATATTGCATTTCGGGCCGAGGGAAAGTATTTATGTATGTGTGCATGCATGTGCGGATCTTTCTACTTTCGCGCCGCGATCCAATAAAAATTATAGCTCGGCGAAAGACCGATACATAAATTACCGATACGAATCGCTTCAAAAATTATCATAAAATTTATTATTGTACGTATTTGTATAATTTGAATACGAAATGTCGCAGAAATGCCGATTGAAAACGTCCAATCAGAATACCTAATGAATAAATCAATTGTACGGCAAGCTATGTATGTGTGTCGTTATTTCGTAACATAAAACTTATCAGAATTACATCAATTTGATATACAAAATTTAAATACGTAACAGTCAAAGTATCTAGAATGATTTTCATATTATATTAACCAACATGGTGCAACTTGATCATACGAAATACTCGCAGTTTGCGTTAACTATTTTTGACTGTCACCAACATTAAAATTAAAAGCTATACTGTGCAATTGTGAAATTATTTAGTCCTTTTTTTGATTCTTGATTACTTACGAGTGCTAATAACACTGTGACGATTATGTCAAATGCATGTTATAAAATCAACTACGCGAGGAATCCAATAGAATTAATGTGAACGTATGAAAGTGTTTTACAATATTGGCAAGTGTACATATAAACGTTTTTTTTTTGTTTCGCGAATAATAATAAAAAAAAGCACAGAATGCCTCGTACGCCTTTGAGCGAAATGAAAAAAGGTGAAATAACGTTTACATCTGCATTTAAAAAATAAAAGAAATAACCCCCGAAGAAGTCTATACGCCGAGCATATGTCGTTTAGTTGCGCGGCGCGCAAAGGGTCAAGTGATGGACGTACTTAACTCGCGCAATGAGCATTTACAATCGTTTTATTCAAATTAACCGAATCGTTAAATCGACGTATTATCGTTATACGACCGTTGTAACGATTGTTAACTTTTTACTCAGGTAACGTATCGCTTTTACAGTTTATGCGATTCCCTAAATTAAACACACACTTTCACAAATGTTACATACTACTTAGCATCGTATCTTATAATCGAGTGTTTTATTATTGCAACATTAGGGCGAATGTTAGTATATAGTTTAAATCGTTTCAAATGATTTTAATTGAAAAATTATATACTTAATGATGTAATTGAATTCGATTCGCGACAACGGTGCGAGTGTGTGATGATGACGTTGTTCAATTTGAATTAATTTAAAAATACGAATGTAATATAGCTGGGTAATTTATAACTAACACATTTTATAATATAAATGGTGATAATGTAAGCGTGATATGTCACATTACGGACATTGTTTATCAGTCGTTATAGTAATGTTTAAACCAGCGGTTAAGTAGATTTTTCGTTTTTATACATATTGACGTAGACATCGTGACGTAGGTACATTGGACAAAAATATGACGATGAATAATAAAACGTAAGACAGTTAAACTCACCATGGAATATCAGTGAATGTTTGCGTATACGCAAAAAATGAAAATAAAAAATAAACTACCAATACCCAGGCTGAAAACGGAACCGTTGCCATTATATTGTTTCGAACGATTGATTTATTATCACCGCGAATAATATACATACATATGTACGAATTTTATTTTTTGTTCTTATTATTCGTTCTCGATACAATTGCACTGGCAACGACCCCGTTTAGGGCCGAGTGATCGTTTTTGGAAGATAACAATACACATTGAAACAGGTGCCAACTCACTCGTTGCAGAGTGGACCAGCACTCTTCCAGGGTTCGCTCCGAGATCGAAGAGTTGGAGCGCGACTGCTGCAGATGTGCCAATCAAATCCACCACAGATGATAGTCCAGATAGTTGTTAGTTAAGGCGGCGTTAAAGAAGCGGAAAAGTAGCGTTAGTAAATGGGTTAGTTAGCAGACATATACACACAAAAAGACAATGAAACATTTAACATGTGAAAATTAAAAACGCTATGCTTACTTAACATTGTTAGCTTATTAAGTGAACATTGAGCTTTGATGAGTAAGCGTATAATGATGCAGTACTTTATATGGTATTATGCAAAATAGCCAGTTATTGTATTCAGCGTTTAAAGGCATCGACAGTTATTTTAACATTGAAGAAAATTTTAGTGATAAAAATGTTTATTGATTTTTACGTTCAACATTTGATTGTATAATCTAGCAGATAATGGAATCAATGCTATATGGTTCGATTACAATAACCGGTGTATTTTATATGCGATATCAATATATATACAAATTATTTCAGCAAAAGGTATAAAATGTTAAAATCTGTACGGCGAGTGAAAGAAGCGTGTTGCGTTCGTTTCGAAGAAAATCGTTTTTTGCTTTTCATCACTCGTAAAATTATATTTTTATGCAATTTAAATTTGAACGAAGACTTCGACATAAATTCGTGAAATCGTCGAGCGTTTTAATATGCTAATACTTAATGGGTTATATTTGAATAAAAAACCATTTTTGTTGCCAATACAAATTAGTTCTGAGCGACATGAGCAACTTATAGTTTCTTGCACGCGACCCAACTATGCTCGTCTTCCGTTCGAGATTTCGCATATTCGAATTGATTTTAATTTAAATATTTATTAATAGTATTAATGTCAAATTACCAATGGAAACGGGACGATGGATCTTTCGCTCATCGATGAGTCTGCTGATGGCGATTGCTGCTGCTGTTCGTTTCCACGTCCAAATCCAGATAATGTAAGCAATTGGATGCAAATCAGGATTGCTATGTTAGTAAGGAATAAATATAAATATATTTCAAATCATTCGAAATGGAACACAAAAAATGCAAGCACACACTACCAGAAGGTGTATTTTTAATTTTACAAATTGCATGCAATAAAAGTGCAATTTATCGCACGTACGTACATACATACATATAGTGGGTACTTGGGCAAATTATCGACACCGCGTGTTTAACGACTGAAATAATAAAATGCAAATTGCTAAATTATAACCGAGAGTTAACCCCAGCCTCTGTTCGTTCGTTGCAGTAATAGAAACCTTTTCGACGGGTTTGTAAATGTCGGGCGAAAAAAAAATCCCCGGATATCCGCTTTTATGTTATCAAATAAAATTTAAACAAAAAAATCATAATACATACGTAATCGGGTATTGTTTTCCAAAACAGGTTCTCAGTATAGTTGTGCGTTTTTTTGCGATTTTTTTCGAATTTTTAAACAATGGTCTCTTTGCTATTTTGAGTGCGTGACATTTTCGAACCCTTTATGTGTTTATATGGTGCTATTTTTTTTTCGCTTGTTTCGACTCAAAAATCACGAGCTTTCAGTGTGCGAAATTGGGCTAGGGGTTGTTGTATTTGTTGTATGACATTCGCCACAAACGATGTGTTAACCACGTTATGACGAATGATGACGATTATTATACTGTATTGATAATTTTATATGACTCTTGTTATTTTACCGAGTACAGTATAATATTCACGATTAACTCTTTAGCATGTCATTGATAATTTTTTGTATATTTTAAACAAATTTTGTGATCTTAATAGACGTCGATGAATATTTCTTTTAATCATTGCAATATTCGATTCAAATTTTATATCAAAGAGTTGAATAATTTAACTGTGTAAACACGTCATAGCGACGATACGTTCGTTAAGGGTTGAATTTCGAGGGATTCAGCTAGATAATAAAAGGGGTTAGTTAGAAAACCTGTTCTAATTGTTTTTTATCCGTTTCTCATTCGAGATGCTCTTCCGTTCCCATGCAGTTCCCACTCGAAATGGTAAAAACAATGGGGGGTTACACGAATTGTAACCCTTTCGTCGACCTCATTGTTTGCCATAGATGTGTATTTAATCAAAAAAATATGAAACGAATGTTGCAAATGGAAAAAAATAGACCTGCAACGGGAACGCACACTCTGCGTGTATTTTTGCAAGGATTCTCCAATACCCTACTTAGGCATTTGCATAAATTAATTGAGTTTCATTTCAATATGCAGTGTATGAATATTACTTTGTCATATTCGATAAGCAATAAATTGACAACTTTTTGATCAAAAGATGAAAAACAATCCAGATTCAAATAAGCCTAATCATGAATGAGATTAATTTTAATAAATTATCGAGGTCAATTTTTGTTCGTTGAATCTACACGTGTGAGCATATTGCATACCTGGGCACCTAAAAATAGGAAGGGTTATTTTTTCGGTGACCAGTAACCCTTTGAGCAACGGCAATTCATGTTTTTTTTCGGGGGTCTTTGTTTCGTAAACAAAAAGAAACCGGAACGAGGTCCCATCTTACTATAGCTATCCGCGAGGGTTTGCCGTTTAGTTATTTCCGTGTGAATTCTCAACGTTTGCGACAATGTATTTGAGCGATTTTACAGGATTTTTGTCAATTAGCTCTCGAGCTATCGGAAATCTTAACAGATGCTCCATTGAAGTACTGCCATTTGAAGATAATACAAAGAGTTTTCACTTCAATAATTTTCTTATGGTATTCATTGCTATGTTATGTATTCAATTAATTGTTTTTATTGTGATCTAAATCGCTTTAATTTTATGCAGGTGATACTTTGTATATTTTTAGATGGAAAAAATTGAACTTTTATAACGAGGTGACCCTCGCCGCATATCGCTTTTGTTACCTGAGGATATTTTGAGGATACCATATGCTCAGATTTAAGTTCAACGCTTTTAGGGCATCGCGCTCAAAGGGTCAGTACCAAAGCAAACTTCAAGTTAACAAGTCGTTCTTTTAAATTTTGGACCCCCGAAAATCTAAACTCGTACGATTGCACGCCGAAAATAGTGTTAAAACTGTGAAAATTGACCGATTTCAACATTTGGTCCATTTTGAGTAAAATATTTTGTGTATGCAATTATTGGTTCAAGTTTTTTAACATAATCTATGGACGCTAAAATTATCTACATAATAGTCATCAAGTAATAATAAAATGTTAATAGTTATAATCTTAAGAATCGTACAATGGTATCTTATAAAAATTATGTGATTCTAATTATGTGACGTAATTAACATATTATGTATATAAATAATTTAATTACGCTTCAACGTTTCAATGTGTAACTGTGATGAAAAATTTGGTTCAATTTATTTGTATATCGTTAATTCGTTAATAATAATAAATATTTAAATTTTAATTCTAATATGATATTTATTTGAGTGATTTTTTAAATTGTTCAAAATTAGATAAAAATGATTTAATTAAAGCGTCCTCAATTTGAAAAAATCGAAAAAAATCATAATCATAAAAATATGAATTTTATTATGCATGCATAATATTTTATGACATTTTCACGTTAATTCGAAATAAATAATTTCCTAGAGAGCTTTTCCTACTCGCCGTTAGATGAGTCGGGGGTGTGAAAAACTCACCCTCAACTCACCCTTATCATTTCTCAGAACCTCTTTTCTATTAGCCTTGCGCGGAACACCGAAGAAAACACACAACAAACACTTGGCACAAATTGCATTTACAAAATAAAATTCGGTTTAGACACAAACTAAAAAATCATTGCACATTACAACATACATATAAAATACAAATTTTACTAAAGCGGAATTTAAATTCATTACTGGACAACTAACTAGTCACTACTGTTGCAATTGAAAATACACGCACACGCGCGCGTACTATCAACCAATTTGATAAGAATAAAGGGATTGATCGCAAAACATCAATTTTAAGGTCATTCGACCGCAAACTATGTATATTGTCTTTTGCGGTTGCGAGCACTATCTGTTTTCCTTTCAATATGATGAAAAAAAAATGTTGCGGAAATTACTATTATATAATGTGTACTAGATACATAGATTATTGTTATGATTAGAATGGTGCATGCGTGATTTAAAATTAAGTTAAAAGGATTTTACCTGGATTTCATTGACGAGTTTTTCTGTCATGATCTTGTGGTCTTGTGGCGCTCCGAGCATCTGCGGCATTCCTGGCACTCCAGGAGTTATGTGGCCTGGGGTGAGTTGAGGCTGCGGAGCACCTGATGTTAGCTGTTGTGCGTGTTGTTGTTGCTGCTGTCCAGGTGTTAATTGTTGTTGTTGTTGCTGTTGCGAGCTCGGTGCTAATTGCTGCTGTTGACCCGGTGTTAGTTGAGGTTGTTGCGTTGGAGTCATTTGTTGATTTGGGGTTAGCTGTTGCTGTTGGGTCGGAGTCATCTGTTGCGTTGGAGTTAACTGTTGCTGTTGTCCAGGGGTCATCTCTTGAGGACATGGCGATTGGTTGCGACTGTGCTGCCAGAATTCTGGACTCGGTTTGAATTGGCGCTGTTGCTGTTGGATGTCGGCTGCCATGTTGTTTAAATTGGGAATTTGTAGGGACAGGGGAGCGGCTCTGAGGTCGAGGGCACTATGTGTAATCCCCGACCCAGCTGCCGCCCCCTGGCCACCTCCTTCCGCTGCTGCCGTGATCTTGAAGGAGTTCTGGAGCCAGTTGGTGACGAAGTTCTCCTCCTCCACCTTAGCTGGCGCCAATATGTCAGCGTTGAGGAAAATTTTGACGGCCGTCTGCAGACACAGCGGCAAATTATCCTGAGGTCTGTCAGACCCCTGTTTCGGTGGTGATTTGCGTTCCACTCCACCCTCCGGTGTTTGACTGTGTGGCCTCTGGAACGGGTTGAGCCCCAGGAGTTCCGGATTCTGGAGCAATCGCTGCAGCGGATTCTGGCCGAGGTTTTCCGGCGACTGGCTCAGCAGCCGCGCCAGAGGGTTGATGTTATTCGGGTTTTCCTCGGCCTGAGGCTGATTCAACAGCCTCTGGAACGGGTTGTGGCCTGGCGATCCCTCCGGAGGCTGGTTGTATAGCCTCGGGAAAGCCGCGTGGCTTTGATAATCTTGACTGAACTTTGAGAAATCCAGGCTTGATAATTTTCTGTACGGGTTTTCACAAGCGACGCTCGCCGAAGCTGCTTCGCGGAAACACGATCTGTCCAATTGTACTTTCGCAATTTTCGTACGCTGTCGTCGCCGACGATGTCTCGATCATATAATCCGACAGAGTTTTTACACCCTGGCCGTGTGTGTATATTCAAAACGCGCGCAAGTAGCCGACGGCAACTCGTCGCGTGTAAAAAAGTGGGCGCGGATACAAATACACAAAAATGACTAGTGAGCGAAACTAAACGTCGATCATTTGCACGAAGAGATTAATTTTATGTTTGATTTAGGAACTCATAAAATTCATTTGTTTTAATATAATTTTTTTATAATTTAATGAACACTTTTTTTTGTTTTTTTTTTTTTTTGTTTTAATGTAGGAATATATTTGTGTCGACGGATCAGCGATATTATTTTGTTGTAGTATACGAAATTTTAAAACTTGTTATGCCGTATCGAAGTAACGGTAGTCTTAAATTCCATTTGAACCTGAAAAACAATCAGAAAAGAACACATTTTAATTTTATCGCTTTTATACACATCGACTAAAACATTCATTATAATATTATGTAGGATTTTGGACGCTTTGGATAAATTACAACGCAACGATTGACGGTTAACAGTGCAAATTATACGGGAAAAACTGCAACGTTTGACGTTTTAAAACGAATCAAATTATTCAACGGTAATATTTTCAAAAATCACTATTTACGTACATACATATATTGTATGAGATAAAATTCGAAATTATTTTAGCGCGATACATTGACACTATTTTAACGGTCGAATTTTAACATATTGCTTAACATCGCCGATTTAACGAATTACAATTTATATGCAGCTTATTTTAGGATATTAATTTTTTTATTGTTAAAATTATACAACTTAGAAATTTAACGAATTTCACATCACAGATTATTTTTAAGTATTCGCGGTTAAGTCGAGCTTTCATCGGAATGATTTAATTGAATTAATTCCTTAATATATAAAAATTGTTTATATTACTTTTATTGGATGAATTTTATTATTGTTGAATTTTATAGCTTTTGCACAAGGATGCATATTACAGTGTGATAACGAAAATATTTGTAATTTTATTGAAAATTTCACCGAGATATTGTCAAAGTTAATTATAGTATGCATTATGAGACACAAATGTTTATAGCAAGTTCTACACACACACACACACAATTTTATATGAGTTTTTTGACTCGTACGAACGCATCGCGTAATTATTTTATCATCGACGCACCTAACCATACAACACAAGTTTAACGGACACTGTGTATGCACATTATTTAATAAGAATACGATCTTCGAACGAAAAAATTTACCCGAGACGGAAAATTTGCCAGGCACGCACGTGTGCATATGTGCGTGCACGTTTGCGCGTGCATACGCACACACGTGTGTACGTACGTGCACGCACGTATGCACACGTGCGTGTACACATGTCCCGGAAGTGTAGCGAGGACTCGCGGGCCCAAACATCGTATGTCCGGCTAAAGCAAAAAAGGGGTGGTGGGTGGATTGGTGTGAGGAGGAGAGGGGTGGTCCTCTCTCTCCACATGTGAAACTCGCAGGACACACGTGGACGCACACACGGGCGCACACGCACACACACGCAAAACGACCACAACAACATTAGTCCTTCGTGCCAGGACACTACTAGATCGAGCACGTGCGTGCCATTTGCTCAAAAGTTCAAACAATTCCATCGAAAATTGTAGCACTGTCGATATTCGCTAAGTGCTATGTGACCGTTTTCGGGAAAATTTTAAAGTATTCGTTCGTACGTTCAACTTCTTCAAATTTTTCATTTTTGAGTTATTATTTTTATTCAAGACAGTTGTGTTATGTTTATTTTTATCGGTTTAATTATAACACTGATCACTGACGGTTTATGTGCAAAGTTGAATTTTTCACTATTTTGACGTAATTCATTTTCGCACTAAATTCACTGTGTTTATAAATGAGCGATGTTTGTCGGTGATTTTTTTAGGGATATTGACACTTTTGAGTGTCAGAAATATTCAAAGTGTCGAAGTCGAGTCGTCGAATTTGCGAAGTGAAAATTTTGTTAAAATGTTGTGAAAATTCGTCACGTGTGCGGTGCACCGTGTGCAGTGTCGGGAAAGCGAAAGAAAACTCGCGCGCGCCAAAACGTCAAACCGGTTTCAATTGTTTATCGTTGTTGTTATACGGTAGGGTACGATGGGTGAGGGGTAATGAAAGGCGGGGGTGAGGGGAGGGTTTGAGGGATGATCGGTGGTGTTTGAGACGCCTCAAGACGGCGCCCAAGACGCACCTTCTTCCCGGTCGCGGTTTCGGCGTAGACTAACTTCTTGGTGCGGTAAAGTTGCCGGGTGTACATAGACGAGGGGGGAGGCGGGTGTGTGTGGATGCGGGGGAGGGGTGTCCGTGTATTGAGTGTGTGTGTGAGTGAGTGAGTGAGTGTGAGTGAGAGCACGGGAGGGTCGCGACGACGCCGGCGTCTTGTGGCAGCGACGCCGCGCCACTGGCGGTGCCTTAAGACGCGCCAGTGTGGGCGAGACAGGGACGCCGCATTCCGTCGACGTTTTTTCCCCAGCGTCGCTCCTCTTAGACGAAGGGGCGCCGAATTTAGGGGTCGCGGCGGCGTCGGATCGCGAGAATCTCTCGGCCGTGGATGGAAAAGCGTCGCGACGCTCGACGCGCTCACTACGAGTACCCACACAGCGCGCGCGGTACGCGATTTTCTCGATCGAAATGCATTTTCGTAACGTTTTCAGTACTTTATACAATTTTTGATAATCATATTGTAGAGATAGATATACCTACCTAGGGCAGTTGGTGAATATGACTGGATGTAAAGAAGAAGAATGAATCCAACATACGGCGTACGACCAATGCGTACTGCCAGTTATGACGTACGGATGTGAAACTTGGACGCTAAAGTGCACACAGAGCAGCATGGACAGATGTATGCTTGTTATAACAAGAAAAGATCGCAAACGAAATACACGGGTAAGAAGTATGACCAAAGTGGCAGACATAGCCGAATGTGTGAAAAAGTTGAAGTGGACACGTGGCGAAAAATACTGGAATGGTATCCAAGAGGATGCGAAAGAAAGCAAGGTACACCGAGTGGAAGATGGGCTGATGAATTGAGCAAAATGTGTGTATTCAAGTAGATGCAGATTGCTCAAGACAGACAGGCATGGAAGAGGATTAGTGAGGCATTCATCCAGCAGTGGATGGTGAACGGCTGAAAATGATGATGATGATAGAATTTTGAAAGATTCAACAGAAATACTTAATTATCACGAGGTGTGAAGCGACGCCGCCGTCGAGCGTACAAGATGATTTTCCCGTTGTGTGTGTGTTTTGGTTCGGTTTTGAGTGTGATGTGTGTAAATATCGCATTCGGTGTTTTAATGTTTCCGATGATGCAAAACGTTCAGCGGTTTGTAATGCTGCGTGCACACCGACGAACCGAACAGCGAACGACGAAGGGTGTCTTATTGTGTGGACCGCTCCACACAATAGCAACCCTTCGCCGACGCGGTGATACCGCTCAGGTTTGTGAGGGCCTCAAGGCAAAGTTAATCTGTCATTTTAAATAATGAAACTGTTTCGAATGCGTCTCAAATACACGAAACTGAAATATTTGATTGTACGTGTGTTTGTAATAAATTTAGTTTTTAGTATGTAACAAAAAAGTATAAAGTGTGTATGAGAGTTTATCTATTGCATAATAGGAAACCAAAGTGTGACCGCATTTCACTACGCTTCTGATAATACTAGTTAGTTGTATTAGGTCGTGTCGTTTGTTTGAACCTAAAACTATGTAACTCATCGCAGTAAGACTGGAATTAACGCATCGACTGATGAAATTTTATGATCAATAATGAATAGTGAAAACTCAATATGCTCTAGTATTAGTAAATAAAGTTGTAGTCGAATGAAATTTTTTTAGCTTTCTTTTAAATAGAGCGTCAAATTTATCACCCGCGGTTCGAAATTAAACATTGTTTTTTTTTCGGCGTTAAAACAACACATTTTCGACTTCGATAAAAAACAATTCGGAAAAGTGGGGTGTGCGAAAAGCGGTGAACAACCCCTGTCTTTAGACGCTGGCCAAGGACTTGGAGGCCACTTGTTCTTGCGCGCGACGCGCCGGCGCGGACGACCCCTTGGAAAAATGGGCACTTTCTTCGGCTCGGACACTCCGGTGGGGTCCTCCGGACCGAACGGACCTCCACTGACATCTATAGGGGTCGAAACTACCCCTACGACACCAGTTGGACTTCGAGAGCGCGGCGAACGAGAGACACGCAACACGCGAACGCGCGAAAACTCCTCGCAAAATTTACAAAACATACGCGCCTAGTATAATTCAAATTTGTGTACGCGAGCTTATTACAACCGTTTTGACTGAAAAATATTTTCAAAAGTGACTTTGTTTGCACGGTGTATCATTGTGAGGTTCGAATTTCTACGAATATGATACATTGCGCAAATGTGTAGATATACTATTATGTTATTTATATACGTACGATAAAACATGCCGATAAACAAATGATATGCACTCACTTATGCGATGATGTAATAATTCAAGTTTTTTTTTTGTTCAAGTTAATTTTACAGATGCAGTTTACGACGATGAAAAAATTGTATTAATTTTTTTTTTAAGTTTTTATAGGTGAGTATGTAAAAAGCTAAAGATACGCCTCCATGTATCTATTTTCTTGTTGATGCAATCGCTAACTTTGTACGCCCACACATGGTCCACGAGTTCCCCTCCTTAATTCGTTAGATTCATAGAAATATACTGGAAATGTCTATCTCTGTTTCGCCCGTTAGATTCGACCGCAATAGCGTGCGAGTGCAAAAGGGACGTGTATACACTTTTTTTTAAACGCACCTTTAATATGAATGTAAAAGAAATGGGAGAATTCTTTCTTTGACTTTTTTTAAAAAGCGCGCGCATAGAATACACCCGTCTCGTTCTAACGCACGCCGAAATCTATACGTTTGTTTCGTCGCTATTTTTTTTCTGTCGACGTTGTCCAATGAGAGACACTTTTTTTTTTTTGGTAAGTTTTCTAGGCCACGTTTCTTTCGCTGTTCGGGGTTGGTCCGTAATGTGAATTTTTGTACACGCCCACATTTTTTTTTCCAACAAATTAGGGGTGGGGGATTTTATATACGCAGGTGTGTGATTGGTCGATTTGAATTATAATTAAATGAATTTAATTATTAGTCAATAATTAAATGGGAATGTTACGAGTCGACCGTTTGCTTTGCCATTCAATATTTATCGAAGCTAGATAGTCGCGTTTGGAAATATACATAGTCTCATTTGCATACTAATGAGTGTGAGGCGACTATGTTAATGATTTTTTTTGTAATTATAATAACTGTACAGTGTGGCTTTTCGAATTGTACGATTTATTTTTACTATTCCGGATTTTGTACTATACAGCAAACTTGGTTAAATTGCGGCTTACGAGCCGCACGCGGCACTTTAAAACATTAAATATGGCTAACAATCTATAATCTATCCAACTTAAGAAGGATCTTGTTGTCGCGCAACTAAAAAAAAAAAAGGATTTTAGCTGTCCGTGATTTGCGACTCTGGTTAATGTTTAAAAAAAAATTGAAGCTCATTGGTTCAGCTGTGTGCAGATCGATTTTAAATCGGTCGCGATTAGGATTTTCTTAAGTTGAATAGATTCAAGATAATATTTGATGGTAAATGTATTTTTTTATTTGAGGAAAAATTTCACACTTTCAATGGCACACTTTATGGCGATTTCTTTATGTTACATATCATATAAAAATATATATTTAATTAAAAAAAAATCCTAAAGGTCTTAAAATCTTGACAATTCTTATCGCTTTATTTAAATATATACCTCCTGCTCTCGAAAATATTATGAATAAAAAATTTTTATATTGATGTATATACAACCTATGTACTGTAAAATGGATTATTTATATTGATGCAATAAATAAAGTATACCGTATGTACCCATACAGTTAAATTTATATGTAGATTATTTTGAATTTTAGCAACTATCGGTGAGTAGGAAATTTAAACGCTTCAGTAGATGTCTACTAGTAATAATTTAGGCAGACAATTTATTTATTTATAAATATTAAATACATACATAATGAAAATTTCGGCTCGTTGTTTTAATTTTTAATTATTTTTTTTTTATTTTGCTTTCAGTTTAATAAATTGTCGAATATAAAACGGAATTAATAATATCGTGCCTAATGCACATTAGCGTCCCGCTGGCCCGTATATCATTGAATAAACGGACACGCAATTCGAATTTCGTCAGGGACACGAGAGATCTGATCTCTGTTTAAATCAACGCGTTGATTGATTCCTCTGGTAAAAATCGTCGACAGTGTTTATCAACATTTCCATTTGGAAATTTCAATTATTTCGAGTGCGCTCACGTGTAGGTACGCGTACGATTTCGGTAGCGTGCTTTTCCACTCAAACAACCGACTACCCAGCACTAATAAATTAACATAATCAAACTGTACAAAATGAACGTTTTGTTATTGCGTATGTAATTTTTATAATGTTTTAAATCGATAGGGGTTGCAACGAATATTGTACAAATGGGTCAAACGTCCCTTGCGTTCTTTCGCGACTACCTGAACGTCATCAATCCCGCTGTATTTTTTACGGGGCTCAAATTTGACCCCATTGTCGCGTTCGACCTTAGACTAGGGTGACTAGGGTGACTATTGTTTGACCGCGGTGAGCGGTACCTGGTCCGGCAGCTGTCTGTCGACCCCTTTGTTCGACCGCGATGAAGTCTATTCAAAAAATCCCATCTTTTCTTTGTTAACGCAGAATGTCGACCTTTTTTTCCAGTAGGTAAACTTATTGTTAACCCCTTCTTCCTGCACTAAAGGGACGCGCGTGTCCACTGCTCGAACGCGATGCAACGTTTCAGTGCGTCAATATTATATTTGATGAATTTAAAACGTTTCAGCTGTGGAATTAATTACATTGTGAACTAATTTACAAGAGTAGGGGGGGGGGAAGGGTATGTATCGAGAATCGCCCCCTGGCAATTTCTTATTTCATTATTAGCTCTCCCTTGTTGCCGTTTTCCGGTCCGAGTGTAAAAATTGTGCGTGGCAATTTTAATTAAAACCGACTCAACAAATAGAAAGCGGTGTCCTTTTTTTCGCCAGTTTCCCTCTTTTTTTTTTTTTACGAACGTCAGATAATTAATTCTATTTCGTTTTACGAGCGTCTGCTTCCTCCCCATTTCCTAACCTTTCCAACCGCATAAAAAACAGTTTTTTTTCCCTTTACATTTCGACATACATATGTACATAAAATACACGTATAAAGCAACGAGAGCATTCCAAGTGAGAAGAGAGGGCAATTTGTCGACATAAATAACCCCTAAACTTCAAGTGTAGCAAATATATCAGAATCTAATTTGACTCTAGTTAGAATGAAATAAAGTAATGACAATAATAATTATCTTATATACGTAGGTACCTACATAAGTATTCGCCGTAAACTTTTATTACTTCTAGTTATTGAGTTGCAGAATTATATTTCTATTTATGTATGAGACATTTGACTTCTATCTATTTAAAAAAAATATTCAGGTTTAATAATTATTACAAAATAAATTGTAGTGCACGTACATACCTAATAATAAGTTAAATATTACGATATTATTTTAATATAAAATATTGTATGAAAATAGAAAAGGATGACATCTGGTAAGGAATAGACAAATTATTCCGAAATTAAATATTTTTCTGCGATAATTTTATATTTATTTATTTTAAAATATGTATATGTTCAATTAAATGTAAAAATGTGTATAAAAATATTTACGTATTTTTAATTTTGATAATATTGAAAATTTTTGTATAAAATATTTCATCAACCCCATTGAATGAAATGGTTCGTTTCTTTGCTAAAAATAGGGGACGATTTCGCAAGCATCGTGTTCGCGTATCAATTTGCATCGTAAAATATAAATATACAAGTGCTGTGGTAAGCGATTTATAATAACAACTATAACAGTATATAGTTAATAAACGCAGAAAAGCAGGAAAGAACGCATAAAATGTAATCATGCGCTCGTCGAGCATTTTATTGGTTTTTCGCTATTGACTTTGCTTTTACCCGTTAGCTGGTTAACATTTATTTCAAGTAATAAGTTCAAGGCCATAAAAATTGCACGCGCGCGCACTCGGCGCGAGCGTTTTTGCGGTTTTCGATAAATCGATTTTGATTATTTTTGAAAACAACTTACGTTCGTTGTGTTGAACGCGTGCCAAAATATGCAAAATGGCCGCAATGGAAAAATTCGCCTTGTTCGGCTCGACCTGTCGTCCGTTTCTATCAAATCGTCATCCCATTGTGCGAAATATTCTCAAAATATAATCAAAAATAGAACAATTGAAAAAGACGCCGCTTAAATATTCACTAGCGACCTATTATACAAAAATGTGTCACGACACTGGACATGTTTTGCAAAATTGCGCGCTCTAAAAAGATAGAAAATATTGCGTTTCGTTGGGGTGAAAAAATAAAAAACCCGCTCCACAACTGTACAGGATGCAAGTGCATGTTTCCATGTAGTTGAAAAGGCGCTCTTATTACACACTGTGGCGAAAGATCAATTTCGCTTGAGCGAGTCGATGCGCATAGCCACTTTTGATATTGGCGAATGAATTTTATCTGTGCGCTTCAAAAGTATATTTGCAATAAACGATGCAGTACGGCAGGGTTGTCACTTTGATTGCGTTATTTTAATTATTTATAGTATTGTGAAAGTCGTAACATTCAGTCACTTTTCAATTGAATATAAAAGCAGTGATATATACATGTAAAAAGAAACACTAATGAACTACAAAGTACAAACTGAAACAGTATGATTTTTTATTTTATACGGTGGCTTATTGAAGTTGATATAATTTTCAGATGTACATCAAATCAACGAGAAGTATTTTTAATTATAAAAAATAATAATATTATTTTTAAAGATACATTTTAGAAAACATGTGTATATTATAGCGAATTGATTTTTTATTCAAATTAAATGGTTAGTATATTATTATTAAATTTTTATTGATTTTTTCTTTGTAAAATCACGGATCAAATCTTAAGTTTTTCCAAGACACGTCATCCAATAACACGTGACTCGTGATGTTTAAACGATTCATGCCAAGAAAAATAAACAGTTCAAGACATTTTTCAACGACTAAGCAACTGACAAAAGTAGGTATTCAATTGTAATAATTGCTTCATTCCGTCTATATTACATTACAGATATGATAAGAGGCGTCCCTGCGTATCGTTGCATTTTTCCAATAGTTATCTATGCTCTTTAGATAAAACTAGGAAAAATAGTGAACTTTTTCAATGATAACCTCTCTCTCTTGCGTCATGCGAAGAAAAATGATACACACTTTGTACACTGCGGATTATAATATTTCGTTCAAGGACTTTTTTGTGTGTCTTGCGATTTAGCGCTCGTTTCAGAGAGGATGTGTGCTAAGGTCGATATTTACAAAACCAAACTGAAAAATGTTATTAACCGTATAAACTGTATAAAGGCAACACAGAGAGATGCATGAACTTAAATTGGTGCGTGTCTTATCTAAGTAAACTTCAAAGTCGAAGATGTTTAGCAAATCTACGCTCTGAAAATGGTAAATTTTAACGATTTTCAAATATGGCAATAGGCAGTTCAATGGTGTAGGTATGTATGTATGTACATAGATATAATGGGCATTGATTGCTTATGTGAGAAAATTCCAAACGCGGAAATCAAAACGCACGGGGCTCCGAAGGGGGCATTTCCTCGAACCATTCTGGAATAAAAAAGTGTACTTCCGATGTATTGCCCGTGACCTGCCCCAATGCGGCCCTTGTTGAGTTGGACGGGCGCGTGCAACCGACCAAATGATGCAATGCGAAAAAAAAAGAACCCATGCAAAAACGGGTTCGGGATGAAAGCGAAAAAAAAACGAGGAACTAGTACGCGCGCCCGCCCCGACACCATACCAGAGATTGTACAACTTTTTACGTGCAAATTGTCTAATTGTACCTTTTCAGTGCAGGTTTTAGAGTGCTTCTGAAAGGCAAAAGGAATTGTTATGAATTTGCGTAATTTAATTTATACTGCATTACTTTGAAAAGTTTGAAAATTGCAACCAAAATGGAGTCGACATACTTGAAAATTACACATATCATTAAAAACCGATCAAAAAATTTCATTGAACATTTTAATTCAAACAGAGAAGCGTGGAAAGGCGTATGCTTGGTATAACAAGAAGAGGAATACATGGGTAAGAATAATGGTCGATAGCGAAATGTGTGAAAAAGTTGGGCTGGACACGTAGCGAGAAGAATGGATGGACGCGAGAAATACTGGAATTGTAACCGAGAGGATGTGAAAGAAAGCAAGGGAGACTAAGTGAACTATGTGCTTTTGAAAGAATGAACATAGTTTTTAAATCCAACATTCCGCTATGCTTAAAAAATAAGGCATACGACCGATACGTACTGCCAGTTATGACGTATGGATGCTAAATTCAAGAGTGCTACGTAAGATACAGTTCACACAAAGAAGCATGGAAAGATGTATGCTCGGTATAACAAGAAGGGATCGTATGAGGAATACACGGGTAAGAAGCATGACCAAAGTGGAAGATATAGCGGAACGTGTGAAAAAATAGCGAGAAGAATGAATGGTAGATGTACGCGAGAAATACTTGAATAGTATCCGAGAGGATGTGAAAGAAAGCAAGGTAGACCGAGTGGACGATGGGCTGATGAATAATTGAGAAGAATGTGTGGAGTCAAGTGGATGCAGATTGCTCAAGACAGACAGGAATGGAAAAGGATTGGAGAGGCCTTAATCCAGCAGTGGATGGCGAACGTCTGAAAATGACGACGATGAAACATATTAATTGTAATTTTTCCCATAGCCTATCAACAACAAGCAAGCGTTGACTATCAACAATATAAATCATTATTTAAAATGAACTGCTTAAAATGATTCAGCGACCTATCCATGTAATTTTGTAAAGAACATCTGACATTGAGACTATTGAGAGTAAGTTATATTTCAAGTTGCTGATTTTCGATGAAGATGTATTATTATTAAAATTATTAAATGCATCGTTATTGTCTAAATAAATTTTTTAAACTATTATTTTGAACTTTTATTTATTTGTAATGTATTCAGAAAAGTTTTTTGCTTGTGTTTATTAGACATTTTTTCCTCGTCTTTCCTTTTGGGAAACACTGAATCATCACATGCACACAGACACATACACACATAAGATGGCAAGGCAAGGCGAATGACCTGGGATAAATTATATGCACCGAGAGATGTTGAATGCTGGCGCTGGACCGCCGACTAAAGTAAGTTCCAAGATCAGGATCCCCATTGGCGGGAAAAATATCCATACAAAACACAATCATCTTTGTCTATTACAATTATAATTGAATACGATATGATTTGCCGCATAAGAAATCTCATTAGAGCGGTACGAATTTTATCTTTGTGCATATTATAATTTATTTAGATGATGCATGTGGCTCACAGACGTTGGTCATTATGATGCGCGTGGAAAAACAAAATAAAAAATAAAAAAAAAACGCCAAGAAAACGGTCACTCTATGGCCGTGTGGAGAAACTCAACTCAATATAAATATCTTTACAACAAGAGAAAGAGCCGGGCAAGTCTCGAATGCAAATAAGTTCTATATAAAAAGAGTTATGCAGACATTAAAAGAATTCCGAGTCAACTCTCAAGGCGAAACATCTGAGAGCACAAAACACATTTGCAAAATAAAAGATCTCTCGAGTACAAACGAGTACAAACACACACATGACTGGGACGAAATCAAATTTAAAAACGAAACCATAAAACGTTTACGCGTCACGGTCCGAAGGGGGCAAATCGAATTCAGAGCGCGAAAAGGTTAATGTCGCCGATCGATCGCAGTGCGAAGCACTCATTCGATATTTGAATGACTTTGAAAATAAGACAGTTACAGATATAGTCAAGTACGCATATAATAATAATAAACGCGTCGACTTTTATACGTGTTATATTTGTAAAAAATAATTGACGTAATAACAAATTATCGTACGTCAACGAGGTAAATACGAGCAGTTAATCTTAGCACCTGGAGATAATGTCCGAGACCGGGTAATAATTTAAGATCTATTAAATGCGGCGAAGCTGTCAACTTAACCGTAAGGGATTAGAGTACTGAATATAAGAAATGGATCAAGTACACGATCGATATATCAAAACCAATATCTAACTACCAACGTTGAAGATTAACTTGATAAATAGGTACATATACCTAATACGTAATTTATACCCAGTTCATTTTATGGATTGATATAATAGAAATTATTTTCAATTCAAATAAATTGGATGACTCAAATTGAACATTGGAATAGGATAGATTTCAAATTCAACTTTGATAGAAATCTTTCAACGGAAAGTGATTCATATAATGACTTGATTTTAGCTTTTGGTATCTATTGTGTAACTTTATCATTATTGGAATTATAGTTGGAACATTTTTAAAGCTTAAGTACTAGAAATTAAATGAAAATTACTACTTGCAAGCTATGGAAATTTACCGACGCTTGAGTAAAGCCTTACATGAAAAATTATGGGTATAAACATAAATTTACATTTATTGCATTTGAATGAACTGTGTATTTGAAATGAAACGCTAGCTTGTATAATTTTTTTAAAGATACAATTACCTCTTCCAGTCGATCAAAAGCGATTAAATGTAAATGCTCATCATCGATGTTATAAACATACTAGTGTAAGCCTGTTGAATATCAAAGGACGTGTTTGACGTAATTGATTACGTAATAATTTAGCAAAGTCACGAACCTACTAAGGATTAATAATTTCAAATTATATAATAATAACATTTCAGTTGAAAATTTATAACTTGTTAAATTAAACGGAGTACGAAACAAGAGCGAAAAATTAACCATTTTCATTTCCCATTGATGGAATTACATCAAAATTTTACCAAGCATACATACATACAAACATCAAGATTATACATATGAAGTTTCAACTTTATTGGTTTATTTTAAAATAATAATAAAAATTCAAAACAAAATGCATTAGCTGAATTATTGACAAGGATTTCAAACTTTATAAATTATTTTGTAATTATTATCATGTTACGCTGTTATCTATTAAAGACACACACACACGCAACAAATGCTGATTTTTGCGAATTAATTAAACGTAGCATTGAAAGTTTGCTCATCGATAGCAAACACAGTAACGCACAGCTTACATTGAAAGTTTAATTGTAAACTTGCAAAGGATATGCGGAAATGTTCGGACACAATAATTTTACGGTTTCGATAATAAAATCGACATTAGGTACATACTAGTTAAGGTACCTTTACATACACTTTTGATCGTGCAAAGCGCCGAGAAAAGTCACTATACGAGATATTGTTTTGTGTGCGTGCGGTGAGCGTCTATCGCGAAATTGTTTATTATATATGATATGCAGTATTGCATTCACCGTTGCATTAGGTTGCAATTTTTCAGGCGCGGCCTGCCCTCGCAACAGAGCAAAAACTGGTTTTTTCTCCACTGGTTGGTTGGTTGGTGCACTTCTATACAGTATCGTTGCACGGCCACGGTGCATATAGAATGCAAATAGCAAAAATGCATAGGAGAGAGAGACGAGAGGTGGGCGTTAAGGATATATACTTATTATTATACTTATGCATTATATTTAGAGGCATTATCTTTTATATACACTTGCATACAATCGGCGCTCGTCAATCTCGAACGAGTTTGACAAGCTTTGTGTAATCGTCGAGTACATTGAATTTTTAAGGCATATAGCACTTTTTATACTTGTATAATTAAGGATTAGATCCACGTCTGTCAGCCTGTATGCGAATATTTCGATGATTGGCCTTTTTTATGACTTTAAAGTTTGTTGAATCAGAGCGTTCTGTGTACTATCCGACTCGTGTATTATTTTCATGGTCTTCCTCTCCCTCTCATTCTTTCTTTCTACCATTTGAAACAATTGAATGTTTTTTGAGTTTATAGAAGCTAACAGAATAGAATCCTCACGAACGGATAGACAGTTTACTTGACCCGTTTTCCGTTGTAAACGTGTTTTACCGACGCTCTGGTTCGGTGCATGCAAGCGATGACGGAATTTTTCGCTAGCTCGCTTTGTTTGCGGAAAATCTAAACGGTTTTCGACGGAAAAATAAACACATCGTTCCAAAACTCTAATGCAACGCGTCGGTTGCATCTCGTTCTAACCCTGAATCGACCGATAAATTAGCGCGGGGTTGTTTGTGTTCGTAAACGTCCGTCAGCGGATCGCAGTGAATTTAATATTACATATATTTACGCGATACTACATAGGTACCTAGTTTGTATCTATCGTTGTAGTTAAAATACGCTTTGCACAAGTCAGTCTTACGCGAGGTGTGTGTGTGTGTGTATTTTTATAACATTACGTATGTAATGTAAATTTTCGTTATTTTACAGGCAGGTTTTGCGGTGCGATACATCAAGCGGTCGAATTAAATATTTACCCGTTCAATTGAAGGGTTAACGAAAAGCGTTGATTTAAGAAGAAGTACACAATCGAATGCATTTGAGAAACTTTCCAGTCGTGTACGAGTAATGTTTGCGCATTGTCTATTATTACCGCAGCATAACAAATTATATTGAAGATGTGTTTGTGACTATCTACATACATATATAGTAATTTGTATGTTGGGTGTGAATAACTTGTTAGATTTTGCGAATTTACCGTTCAATATTATTTTTTTTGGTTTTTTTCTAAATGAAAGTTGACGCTACATAGCTTACTGTACAACCATATGTTCAATTGCTATGTTTTAGAGAGTTTCTTGGATTTTTCTCAATGATTTATTATTTATGTGTGTGAGAGTTGTTTGCAAAGTGTATACAATTAATGGTTTTACAGTTCAAGTACAATATTAAATCATTCAAAATGAATCGAAAAAAAGTTTCAATTTATGCAAAAGTGTCAAATCATTTTCTAATACAAAATAATTTATTAAAAATTTAATCGATATATTTCAGTATGGGAATTTTATTGGATAGTTTTCATCGTAGATTTAGAAGCCTTCAAATATCATAAAAAACGGTCATTTTTGCCGGTATTAATTTAAAATATTAATTTTTATTGTAGAATTTGTTCCTTTTTTTAATGTTGCTTTTAAATAAACTTAGTTAATAAGGTATACGTATTTGAATCTTTTCGACTCCTAGAAGTCCTTAAATTTTTTCATACTTCTGAGCTTTAACTTTACTCGTTTACTGTAATCTTTCTGCACGTTTATTTTGATCTCACATGTATGCACTTTACATTCAACTTTACAACGTGTGTATGAGAATAATTTTAAATTAGTCAATACTCAATTGATTCAGCATCTGAATGTTTGTTGTAACTGATATTCAGAAAGTGCTGACTTTGTAAACAAACGAACGATAACGACGGTGGAAAAAGAGATAAAACTGAGAGAGTTGGATTCGAACAGTTCCACGTCACTTTTGATCTGCACAATAATAATAATATATTCTATATATTCTCAAAGCAATTGAACGTGCGTGACAAATTCGAAAATCCTACGAGTGATGAAATACACGCACGTCGAAGTTTCACCGAATCGTTTCATTGTTTGAAGTCACACATGTCATATTAACATAAAAGCTCGAGACGAGGCACTCTGAAAAGTGCATTTCAGTGCGATGAGTTGCATCGGCGTGGGCTGAAGCGACCTTCAGATTTATTTTTGCATCTCGGTGTGAGAGAGAGACTTCTTTCGCTTTGTGCTTAAACTCGTTTTTAATATATTTATTATATGTATGTATGTGTGTGTAGGATTCGAGCGTGCGCGTATATTATAAGCGTTGCGTTTGTACACACAATGGATTTTTGCACACGATCGCACGATGCATGAACGCGAAATCGTCATATTAGCGAAATGTCGTTATGTAAAATTCGAGTTTTGAATAATGGCGGTTCGAGTGAGCGGTTGGTTCCCTCGCGTTTGAGATATTTTTATCCCGTCACCTTGAAATCTAGACTTTTGTATGAAAAAAAGTGCACTCGAATG
This sequence comes from Parapsyche elsis, assembly GCA_022651745.1. Lineage (NCBI taxonomy): Eukaryota > Metazoa > Arthropoda > Insecta > Trichoptera > Hydropsychidae > Parapsyche > Parapsyche elsis. Next base: position 1,643,701 of record JAGVSN010000017.1, read on the forward strand.
TATACGCGCTGCATTCGAGTGCACGACGCGAGCCAAAAAATTCGATTAAATCCAAAATAAAGAAGCTTTAGTAAATTCGAGTATAAAATACAAAATGTATGTATGTAAATTCATATTAGAATTCCGATACAATTGTTACACATATTTTTAGTATAAATCCAAAATTTCATTGTTTTGATTTGAATACTTCAGAATCAATGAATTTTTAATACATTTTTTAAACCGGAACTTGAAGCATATTCTTCGAATGGATTCAATGTATTTGAACTTACAATGAAAATTTCATAATTTCATTGATTGGCAAGTGTGAAAATATTAAGTACGATTATTTATTATTCACGATTTTAAAATTGGATTAGAACCATCAAATCGTTGTCTTTTGAACGCATTATAATAAAGTCAGAGTTTCTCAAAATTTTTGTATAATTTACATTGGATTCAAAACTCACACGTAAAAATGTTTGATCCTTACGGATTAGCGACGTTCCAAATAATTTAATTTAGTACGTATTATGATGATGAAAAAAGTCGAGTGTTTGCCACGGTATAGCGACGACTAGCCAGTTGAGCAACAGATTACATACATATACGATTCATAGGCGAGTTTTATTTAGAGCGATTATTATGAAAATATACAATTTTGAGGTCGGCGCGCGAGTGCAGTTTTAAAGATGGCCGATTTTTGGCAACGCTCTAATAATTCTGTGGGAAACTTTTATACATCGTAAAATATTAGAGTGCACTCTTGCAAAAATCTGGAACGGTGCATCCTTTACCTAAAAATACACCCACCATTGGATTTTAAAAGTACGGTACTTATAAATCGGTTGCATGCCGTAAATACTGCACAACTGACTGACTGACTGCATCGACACAATGATCGATGATTACTGCAAATGTATACTTGTACATAAATAAACGCCAATCGAAAATGATTTTTTGATTGATCGGCTTAATCTCTACCTTCCTACCATTTTTAATCAATCTATCAACCATTCATTCTTAACTACTATTACTTCCTTATTACTTTCATACTTTCATCTTTTGTCTTTCGACTGCCTCACCTTATAGCTTATGCACTGATTTACACCACTTTAGTTTTAACAATTACATTAAACGTCCCTAAATAAGCAAAGCGGTTAATAAAAAAACATATATCCGTCATAATTGTTGGATATTGCATCGATTGGATTTACACAACTTTTTACTATCATCATCATCATCATTTTCATCCCTTCACCATCCACTGCTGGATGAATCCTCCCCGATCCTCTTCTATTTATGTATGTCTTGAGCAATCTGCATCCACTTGAATTCACACATTCTTCTCAATTCATTAGCTCATCGTCCACTCCGTCTACCTAGCTTTCTTTCACATCCTCTCGGATACCATTCCAGTATTTCTCGCGTTTATCTGTCATCCATTCTTCTCGCTATGTCTCCACTTCAACTCTTTCACACCTTCCACTATATCTGCCACTTTGGTCACGCTTCCTACCCATGTATTCCTCTTGCGATCTCTTCTCGTTATACTGATCATACATCTTTCCATGCTTTTCTGTGTGCACTGGATCTTACGTAACATTCTCGAATTTAGCATCCACGTTTCACATCCATACGTCATAACTGGCAGTACGCATTAGTCGTATGCCTTCTTTTTTAAGCATCTTAGTTTTATTTATTTTTCTTTACATCCAGTCTATTCACCAATTATCCTAGGTTATCATCATCATCTTCATCATTTTCAGCAGTTCACCATCCACTGCTGGATGAAGGCCTCTTCAATCCTCTTCCATTCCTGTCTGTCTCGAGCAATCTGCATCCACTTGACTCCACACATTCTTCTCAATTCATCAGCCCATCGTCCACTCGGACTACCTTGCTTTCTTTCACATCCTCTCGGATACCATTCAAGTATTTCTCGCCTCCATCTACCATTCATTCTTCGGGCTATTATTTCACACGTTCTGCTATATCTGCCACTTTGGTCTTGCTTCTTACCCACGTATTCCTCTTACGATCTCTTCTCGTTATACAGAGCATACATCTTTCCATGCTTCTCTGTGTGCACTGGATCTTGCGTAACATTCTTGAATTTAGCATCGACGTTTTACATGCATACGTCGTATGCCTTCTTTTTTCACAGGACTCAAAATGCATTAAATTTTATTCCAGTCGCCGCACGAATCTTATATTACAATTAAGACAAGTGCGTCGATACTATTGCAATATTATGACAGTAAAAATAAATTAACCGAGTTGATCGCTTCATATTAAAATACGCAGACGTTGCGTTAATTGCGCAAACTTTTCCATAGGCCATTAGCGGTATAGGTCCGGTCAAATTTTACGGCCCCCGTTTGAGCGAACGGTCGATCTTCGTCGTTTTTAACGACTATTTTTGCATTGTGGATTTGTTCTCGCCGACGACTCCATGCAAATTCCTTCCGCACGACCTGGCAAAGCCACTCCAGGATTACTGGCGCAGATAGTTCTGACATATTACAAGCTATACAGCGTTGACCGTACAAGAATCTATTCGCGTTTAACCCGTTGAGCACCGCATCGCGTCGCACAAACCACAATAAAGAGCCGCTCGCAAATTCAAGCAGTTCTCGTTCAATTATGACCCTATCGTAAAAGCGGTTAGAATTAACACTTCGGGGGATTTTACAATGGCGAAAAGTTTGAAATTGATATGTGAAATAGGCGATTGGAATTTTGACGAATTTAAGACTTAATCCACTTTAATATGGAGATATTTTATTGAACTTTTAACGTTCGCCTGGAATTATAGAGGGTTTTTTACAAAGTATGCCTCAGTGGTGAATTTTAAACTCGCCATTGGAATAACTTTGCTAGAATGAGCTTTTAACTTCATGTAAGAAAAGTTAAAAAGCACGCTTAAAGGATGGTTCATTTTAGGGTTAGATAACTGATCAATTTATTATATTCTGAATGATTAAAATTAAATTATAACAACTTGTGATGATTTAAAATCAACGAAATCTTAAATTAGCGTCAAAAAGGTTCTTATATTGTATTGTAATAATAAAAAATGCTATATGTACAATTTACATTTATAAGTGTGTAATGCAATTATATGAAAATGCTAAGTTGTTTCAAATTTGGATAATTACCTATCAAAATGTATCCATTTTATACATTCGAACGTCAATACGTGTGCTATTTATTTAAATGAGTTTGTTTAGTGTATTCAGGGTTAACTGTGTAGCGGTAAATGGCTTTGCGTGTCGTTTTTTCTCCACAGAGCGCTGAATAGAGCCTAGATTTTCTAGTTAGTTTTACTATCTTAGATGTAAACGAGTTTTTAGAGCCACCTATCTTTTTGCGAATTTCTTCAGCAACGTCAAAAGCCGGATCAATAATTTACAGTCAAGAAAGTGCTGTGCTAATGGCTTGCAAATGCATATGCATCATTATTAAATAAACGCATTCGACAAACGCACACTCGCCGACTTTGAATCTCCTCAAACTCTCCTTTGTTCGATACGAAAATATTCGAATGTAATAAACCTCTAAACCTATGATATTAACACCCTGACGCCTCTCGCACTGCTGCATATGTTTGTTTATTTCGAAATTTTACGTTACATACAACATGTTCCGTGTAATACTACTGTGATGTTTCTCTTGAAGTGTCATAGGTCATAGAAAAACTGGTGGAACGTCTACAGCTAACTACAAATACGTATTAACGATGTTTCTCAATATAATCATAATATCTATAAGTATAATATTGCATTAAAATTATTACAGTTTTTCAAAAAATTACATTTGATTTTTAAGGAATAAAAAATAAATATATTATATCACGTGTGTCAAAGTCCATTTATATACATACAATTACGAATATTGAAAGCCATTTTCAGATATTTCACTATTTCAACAAAATTTTGCTATTATAACAATTATTAATAATGACATCAAAGCAACAAAATCAAAATATGAATTACAAAGAGCAACATACATACATAGTATGTATAAACATGTGTATGTACATGAAATTACATTTATTTAATTCTCTTGATTGAATATTTTTGAATACTTTATTTAAAATATTCAAATATGAGTCATAAACCTACGTTATGTGAAAATATGCAGAGGCATAATATTTATTATTTAATAAAAATAAATTAACGTATAAAATTGTATTGAATTTTAAAGTCTTGTAAGAAAATGAACGTCACTCTATTGTGCTATAAAATAATTTGTAAATTAAAACAAGGATATAAGCTATCGTTTTACTGTGTTAGTAAAAAATATATTTTAATATTTGCATGTATGTATTGTAAAAACTTAAATAAAATCGAAACGTACCAGGACGCAACACTTACATTTGTTTATACTCGTCAATGGAACACGTCACATTTCGCACATTTTTTCTTCATGATTTTTCTTCAGTCTTACGTAGCACCAAATAAATAATAATAAAACGAATAAATACAAATAAATAAACACCGACAGAAAGTGTTAGTCCTCGACATTGGCGCGAAACGGGAGAAAAAAATCACTTAAACGTCACTAAAAGTAGCACCGAATCGACGACCGGAAGTCATCGTCGCAAAACACGATCGTTTAGAAAAATTTCGAATTTTTTCGCACGCTTTTTCAGTCGAAATGTCGAAAATGCATCGGCGTGCAGCTCGTCGGCACAAGAACGCGGTCCGATGCACAATTTTCATAGTAACACTAAGGAACTTGAGTAAGAGAGCTGCATAAGAAATATACCTATACAGATTGTGTGCGCTGCCAGTGACTCTGAATTCTGTTATCCTTATATTATTATATTAACTGCATATTACAATGTTCAATAAAAATAAACACAATATCACATTTTGAATGCACCGAATCATTTTTCGCTTTCGATATGATCGTTGATCGTACTATAGTGAACATTTTCAAATAAAGTCATTGATACAATTTAGTTTGACATATTATAACTAGTGTAAGCCCGTTGAATATCAACGCATGTTTGTGTAGGTGAGTATATGTGTATTTAATATAGTTGTTGCATAGATGGCGCGTTATAATACAACAAAGTAACAATTTAGTAACAAGCCCGTTATTATCTATGTAGTTTGGATCATAGTGTAAGCGCTCATTGTCCCGAACTGGCGATCTCGGTGTAAAATCCCACTCGCGCGACGTTCTGGTTTTTTAATTATTTACCTCAGCGAGCGTTATCAGCAGGCAGACACACATACACACACACACACACAGACAGACGGAATGGGGGTATTATATAAAAAATAATAAAAAATTTAATAGCTTTTATAATTTAATAATGGCTATGCAACAATATGTTGCGCCATTTATGGCGCGTTATAATAACAACGTAACAATTTAGCAAAGTCGCGAGCCTATTTTTATTATATTCGGCTATAAATAGTCACGTTGAAGCCTGCCCTACATCATCTGGTTTGGCTCACCGCGTAAGCGCTCAGTGTACCGAATCAGTGGTACTGGGTTCAAATCCTACTCGTGACACTTTCTGGTTTTTAATTATTTACCGGGGCGAGCGTTATCAGCAGCCAGACACACAGACACACACACACACAGAGGCAGTTTGACGGACAGACAGACGGATTTCGGCTATTATATATATAATATGATTTTTTCCAAATAATACAGCATAAAAAATTATTGTAAAAAGTTGAATCAATTGTACAAGCAAACAAACTTAAAGAATAATCAAATACATTGAAAATTAGCTAATATGCTTCCAATTTCTGTTCTAGTATACTAATCAGATGTTAAGCATATCAACATTTAATAAAATCTAATATGTGGCTTGCAGCTTGAGATATATGATTTTGTACAAAAAGTTCAATATTAAATGACCTTGATACACAATTACTTCGATTTTAGAGTATACTCGCTTTAATCTGTCAACAGAATTGTGCTGATTTTATAAAATAAGCTTTTAGTCAAATTAGTATATCTTTATGTATGTATACAAATTTTATGTTGGATAATATGTCAATTTTAGTTAAAGTACATCAATGGTATTAAAATGCGTACTCTATATATTGTTTGTGAATATATTTAAAATATGTTAGCCGTGCAAAAACATTGAAAACCTCTGTTCGTAGTGAAGGAGTGTAGCGAGAACATGCGCCCATATGTAGATAGACCTCGCCAGGGTTAGCACAAATGATCAGTGCAATCAACGTCAATTGTTGTTGCTTTCAATGAATAAAACCCGTGGTTTTTATTTAAATTTAAAACGTTCACATATCCATTGATTTCACACATTCTTTCGCAATCTAAATTTATAGCGAACGACCCGATTTTTCGCCTTACGAAAAAAAAAACGAAACCATCAAACGGGACACATTTGCCCCACCATAAATTTCCGTCCGTAATGAATTAATGCTTTGCATAACTGCAATTTACATAGTTATCATTATAACGTTGACTGTATACATTGAAATATATTGTTACGGATTCGTTGTATCTTGTCCGACTCATACTCATATATAAATTCACCGTACCTACTAAATTCACACGTATAAATCATAATTGTGCAACTTGTGAAAATCGGCAATGCATCCTATTATTATTTACGACCGATTATAACTCAATATACATACTTTACATTTAAATTGTATGAATTTTAGAACGTATCTCACAAGGTTGTTAAGTACTCGTTTCAAACGAAGTAAAAGTGTCATATATATTGTAATATATTCCGGTATAGATATTGCAAAGCAATCAATGAAAATCACTTAGAAAATATACACTGATTTATTAAGTATAAATTACTTGAGCTTACCTTATAAAATTAAAATCGATGAATTTAACCGTTCATAATCACAGCATCATAACTCCATTGAAACTATCACTAGAAGAAGGGACATAAATTTGTATTCTCGAGTATACTATCCGAGCTTTTCTAATCGTGGCGCATTGAATTGTGCATTGTGCAGATATTTATATGTATAGGTACATAGGTGAATAAAATATTAATGCATTTTACGCAATTATATAGCGAATAGTATGGTTTTATTATAAAGCGCATGCCCACAAGCTCGTTCGGCATAGGGCGATGCAAGTTCTTCGTGAATATATATATATATATGTATATTAAGTATAATGCAACTACATTTTGCACTCGTGTATGCACGTTTTCATACCATTGTGCTGGAACACCCGTTTATTGGCCACATACCGCAATATAAATCTTCTTTTATACGAGCGATTTTATTAAAATCAGTATGAAAACATCTGCCATAAATCAAAATTTACTAAAATAGTGTTAGTTTAAGTTTTATATACATTAGTATCTATCTAATAAAGTCTTTTCTGGAGTCTGAGATGCTTACAAATTGCACACATTCATATCTTTGCAATTTTAATGTAATATTTACTTAAATGCTAATGGGTATTATAATGTTGAGGCAACTGACATATTCAATGATTCCTTAGTGTGTTTTATAAAACGAGAGAAACAGATGTATTGAAACGTGCAAGATCTGATTTATATTGCGATAGGATGTTTTGATAATTAAATTTTCTTCGCACAATCAATTTAGAAATGAAAACTTGAAGAAGATGAATGTTTGCTATGCTTTGTGCTTAAAAAATTGATGTATGTATGTATTCTAATTTTTAATTGTTTTATATAATGTTACTTATTTAGGCTTATGAGTCTAAACGCTAATACTTTTTATATTAATCAAAATTGTTGATGCACCAATTCAAAGCCCACCATATTATATTTTAAATCAAAATTAACGTTTAAATAAGTATTGTTTTTTACAAGTTACGGGAGTTTCAGTTTTGCGACATCTTTGCATTGTTCATAAAGTATGCAACGTATTATTTAGTCGACGAACCATATTTTTTTCGCAATAAACAACTTGTTTACAAACGGTTTATGCATTTTTTAATGACTTGCAATGTTTCGGATAACACACACCGTATGTTTACATGCAATAAACTGCATCACTATGACGTATTTTGCTAGGCGTAACGAATCTGAGAATCGTTGACGTAATTTTTTTTTTTGCTTGGAAGCCAAAAAAAAGCAACATTTCTTAGGTGAGATCATCTGTGATGAAATTTGCGTGCAGTATTGGAAAGGGACATTTGTTTATTTTGTTTCGGGCGTGTTTTTGCAGTAGCGTAGTTGCAAAAACATTGCATTGCTTTTAATTGGGCGTGGGATGCATACATGGAAAAATACAACGATTGCGATGCACCAGACAAGAGTGCAATTATACAATGAAGTTTTGCGCAAAATTTTATACTCGCGTACGAATGATTGTAGTGTATAAATTCAATCTTTAAACAGTGAGAAAATAAACGAATGATTGCGCATACGTTTGCAGAGATGTAGTTTTTGATTGAAAACTGCAGTAACTTGTTTATTTCAATTTCAATTCTTTGATATATACCTTTAATCAATTAGATTCATTGATTGTGTATTCATTTTTAGTACAGCAATCAGCAGAAAAGATCTTCCCAGCTTAGTTTTAATCAACGAAATCAGTTACAATTTGATGATTGTTTTTGGTTTTTGTGACCAATTTGCTACAGTTTGTATCTCTATAAATAAAAGATATAAAAATTTGAGACAACAACTCTACATATGAATATAAAGACAAACTGAGATTGAATAAATTACTAAGGCGTGATTTAAGTTTATGTATATGTCATTCGTGTACTTATCATAATTATTTATTGAAGTTGTCTTTAGTATACCTTAAAATTAAACATCATTGGATAGTTGAATTTAAAAGATGATTTTGTCTTTTCAAGTGTAAAAAAATCAAAATTCAAACATTCATTTTTACTCGAGTTTTACAACATAGACTTTCCAGTGGATAGTTCCACGTTTCATTTATCTAGAAATATTCAAAGAAAGAAATCTACAAACCATTTTCAAATTAATGGCACTTACAACGAATTAACATTCGAGTTAAATTTAAAACTACGACGGAATTTACACCGGTTTGTTGCAGCATACGTACGAGTGTATGTGCGTGAAAGATTTGCATTTGTATTTCGCACACACAAGAGCACATGTGCAAATTGCTCCGGTGTCGGTGCAATTGCGTTTTTCTGCACGCTTCTAAAAATATCGCGACCCTCGTCTCAATTTATTGTGTTTACGCCGATCTTTCGGCGCTTCTTCAACTTTTATTTTCTCAACATATAATAAATAATAGTATTGTATCATGGTAGGCGTGTGATATAATATAATTAAATCATCTTTGACTCGTAATGGATTGGATTGGGGATCGGTTTGCGGTTCTGTTGTGCGGCTGTACAATATGTACCTATAGTATAATAGTGGGTACTGTAGATATATAAGCTATGTACATATATAATATATAATATGATAGTATGTGCGTAGAATCTGTTTGGTATGTGCGAGTGGTGCTTTGGTTTCCCGGGTGCAATTTGCAGTGCGAAAGCCTCCAGGCCCCTCCCCCGGAAGTGCAACGTGCACCCGATCAATAGTTGAACACTTCCGGCCGCCATTTTGTGATGATTGCATGACGGTGGTTGGTGCGCGTGCGCGAAATGCCACTTTCAAAATGGCCTCGCCTGAAGCCTCGTTGCAAATCGTGGAAAATTCCAATGATTTTCAGATGATTTCGACGCTATATTACTTTCGCAATCAACGTTATGCATTTAAAAACGAATCTGTTGTATAAAAACATGGGATAGAAATGAGATGATTAGTTATGCTCACCTTTGCTGTTTTGGTGTCTGTGTTGATTTTTGTGGTTTGTCAGTTGGTCTCTGTGGATGCGATGAGTCTTCAGATGTCTTCAGATCTGTCTGTAGAGCTCTCCGATGACGAATGCAATTTCAGAATTTAACCGTTTGTTCTGCGGTTTGTTTGTTGTAACCACAGTTCGAGTTGTAATCGTTGTTGTTCGTTTTAGTATTATTATTTTATTAATTTTTCTTTACAAAAAAATTGTCTGCCCGTTATATTTATTATATTTATACATATACTATACAATAATTGAAAATTTAACAAAGACGACTTTTTCTTCTTGATGTTATTTCAATTTAATTTTTTGTACTTTACAATAATGAATTGTAACTGGCCAATAATAGGAATCACAAGAAAGGTGTTGTTTTGTTTTTCTTTTTTTTTACATATATATTTTTATTTTTTTAAAAGGATTTTGGCAAAATTAAAAAGCGAGGAATCTTCTTCTTTTTTTTTTCTTCTTTCTTCTTTTTTTTAAATAGTAATAAATATAAATTTTAAGGCCGATTTAAGGCACGAGAATTGTATCAATTTTTTATCGTTTTGTTCGAAATTGTACGAAAACTATTAATCATCACAAAACGTTCCGAAAATGTCAGATTTGTAGGCCAAATTTGATCAAAAATCAGTTCCTAAACACTAGTGGATGGTCGTTTTTCTCTTTTGTTTTTTTTTGGTATAATTTTTTTTTTTATTAATTTTATTTATAAAGTATTTAGATAATATATATAATTTGTTTTTTTTTTGTTTTTTTGGTATTTAATTATAGTTTTTAAATCAGTTCTTGAGATTCACGAAATGAAAATTATGTCCGAAAAGAAAAATTGTCTCGATTGTTGTACAGTATATTTGTTTATATATTAAACGAAAGAATATTATTAAATTGTCGATTCTATTGTATTGTTTATAATAATTGATATAAAATGAAAACCTGTTACTATTGCGAAAAAAGTTGTTGCTTTATCGTCAAATCTTGACGATTTGTATTTGTTGATGGATTAAGTTAAATTATCGTTAAATTGTGATGGTTTTTTTTGGTTAAATTTAACTGGAGAAAATTAAATCTGTAGTTCAACTTAACATTCGGTGGGATTTATTATTATTATTATATGTACATTGATTGATTATACACGACTCGTGATGTTGATTCTTCATTTGATAGAGTCTCAAATAACCCAGAAAAGTTTCTATTGTCTATTTGTATTTATGTATGTATTTCACTATTAGCTTTTTTTTTAATTAACGGATTGCCAGTTGACGAATAACGGTATAGTTAATTTTAATCTGCTCTTTTTTTATTGTTCGATGTTATTTTAGCCCTTTCAGTTCACAGATTAAAACGACACTATCGTCTATTCACAACGCTCGATTGATGGTGTTCGTTTGAAACAAAAAATTATGGAGAAAAAACTGTAGTTTAATTTTTAGTTTAGGATTTAAATTAATCGTAGGGGTTTTTATGTTGAAGGGATGGGGGGGGGAGGGGTTATTGCCGAAATTTTATGAATATAAAAACGTATATGAAATTGGTGTGCTGCTTTTGATGGTATTATGCTGATTTTCTTCTGGATGTTAATCTTCTTGTGCCTGATGTTGCAAACTCTTGATCACACTATGCGAGTGCCTCTTGGTACTATCCTCCACTTCTTTATTTATTTTTATTGATTTTATTTAAATGAATAAGAACACTGTCAATTCTTATGTGTCTTTATTTTATAACAGATCAGATGCTTGTTCGAGAACAGACACTGAAAGTCGATATTGTAGAAACGAAACATGTAAAGTCTTCACATTTTACAACTTCGATGGTGAACGCAAAGTCGAATCACTTTATTTAGGCCAAAGTTCGAAAAAAATCGGTTCGTTCATTTTCGTTGTTTTTTTTTAAACGTGGAGGTTTTTTTTATTGCTTTGAATTTATTATAAAAATATTTTTAATTGTCAAGAGTGGAGGATGTCCGGTAGTGATGATGACACACTCTTGCAGAGGCGCTCGCATTGCACACTGAAGCCAGTTTCACCCTGACCAGCCAACCCGGTGTCATTTCACCCCTTTTCACCACCCCCTCAACACTCCTAACCACCCTTTAAACCACCTCCATACACCCATCCAGCTTTGCTGATTTTCAGCACACTAGTATTGGTAGGTAGTACAGTTTCATGACTCCACTTTACCCATCTCGTTGAAATGATTAGCGAACATTCTACGACCAACTGCAACAATACAAGACAATTAAGTTTGAAAAGCGACAATATATATAATACCATTAACGCTTTAGAATCATTACTTTAATACTACATTCAAAATGTATTCATAATATTAATTATTCAAAGCTGAATTTTACATTAGAAGTTGAAAAGTACTTGAGATTGTAAAAAGACATCGACGCTCGTTAGGAGTTTTAAGCGCGAAACCCAACAAGACGATTTTTCTTCTAGTTTAATTCTAATTTATCTTGATTTTGTACAAGTTATTTAATTTTTATAATTATTATAAAATGACGTAGCTTTCCACGCTTGAACGCATTAAATAAATTGCTATCGATTTATGAGCCATTTTGAAATTTTATCATAGTATACGCGTACAATAGTGTTAGTTCATACTTTGAATCAAATTAAAATTAAAAATAACATGATTTTAATTCGACATAATAAATAATGATCGTATAGAACTTATTAAAGAATGTTATAAAATTAAACCAGGAGGACGGTATCGGATCTCGGCTTCATATTTAAACATTTAAACAATTTGTTAGATAGCCCTTACCTACTAAGTAGGATCCTTCTACATACATTGTCCCCCTAGACCTATCAGAAATCCTCCATTGTTTCATTTGAATCTTTGTTCCACTAACTACATACTTCATGTATAGCTCCTGCTCGTCATTTAACCATTGATCCTTTTCTCTATTCTTTGCTCTCTTTTAGATTATCTTTACTTAAGTTCCTTTCTTGTTTTGATCTGTTGTTCGTTTTGTAACTATTTTGGCTGTAGTGTATTGTGTGATATTAATATTATTTTGTATTTATATTTTATATTGTATACTATTAGCGGTTTGTTACATATCGCATGAAAATTATAGCAATGCAATTCAATTTCGCTACAGAAATCATTTCTGGATACTAAAAAGGTAAAGTGATGATTTTGATGCAATGCAATGAAAGACTGCATAAACAAGCTTACTTTTAGCAATATCAAAATACTTGTACTTACTTTGTTTCGATTTATGACATTTTAAAATGTGTCAAATGAGGCTTTTCATTTGGAATGAGCTTTTGAAGGTTTTGCAGGAAAATAGCCATGGTCGCCGGTGGACCACGATGCTGCACTATGCGATGCACAGCGTTGCACACAGTTGCAACGCACGTGTGTGCATTCGATGATTACGAGTGGGTAGAAGAGAGGGAAGGGGTTGAAAGGTCATGGGGATGAGAAGAGAGGTAGTATGGAGGCAAGAGGGGGGAGAGGTGTGGCAGGGGAGGAAAATGATCATCAGTACTGAGCCTGCGCAGAAAAATATTCAGCATCGACGCCGTATCAAGCCGTGTCTACGCCGTAGCAAATGCGTAGCACGCACATAGCAATAATGAAATTTGCATACAAAATAGGCTTTTGTTTACCGAAAGCGTTGTTGTATTCCATTGAATATTTTTCAGCATAAATTTCTGAATAGAATTCAAGTATATGAACCGTTGAAGTCAGCTCAGTGAGTAGATATACGATTTATAGCTAATTTAGTTTCTAAAACTGATTTTTATTTTATTAAAATACACTTATACAATACGTAAGCTAATGACCGTCATATCGGTATAAGCGAATAATGGATTTGTGCAAAAATAGGGGGAAAATTTTCAATGGGGAGTCGAACGCATTGCAACGGACGTCTGATGAGTCGATATCCTATACCTATCAAACAAAAAAGGTAATTTTTTCACATTTTCCCGATGCGTTTCCGCTGAAAGTCTATACAACGCTTATGAAAATGTGCGTGTGTGTGTGTGTGCATTTTGTCCTGGGGCGATGAAAAAGAGCTCGGTGCAATTTTGCATTGCGAATTTCCGCGTGCGTATATTTCATACGTAGGTACGGATAGTTTGTGCACGCTTCAATGTTTTTGACAAAATGCGTCCGCGTCAAATTGGAATTTCAATGGGGTTCTCAAAATTGGACAAACGTGCACAATAGCGGAGATTTTGTCTATCAAAAATTTCAACTCGGAAATTGTGTGCGAAAATGGGGAAAAAAAAAACAACGTATCATCAAACGTTCGGTATTTTTCATTCGAATGCGTTAATATTTATGTATAAATAAAACGTGCGTCACTTAATTATTATGCTGAAAGGATATTTTTGTTATTTAAAGTATCTGTACTGACGCATTTTGGTTTTTGTATGAGACTTCTGGAGTACTGGTTTTATTAATATAATATTATATGATTTAAATTGTGTGAAATGTGTTTTTTACGAACTGTTAAATTCTACGAATGAAATCGTACAATAAAGAATATAGCGATAAGAAGTATTGCAAAACATTTCCACTTATTATATTCATCTACTATAGGGTTTATAAAAATACTTTGATATTGAATTTTTACGCGTGGTTGATTTATTGATTTAATTAGACACTTTTGAATTTTCTAGTATCTTCATTCACACTCTTTTTCTTTTCAATTAGGAGTAAATTATACTTTTAAAATTTAATGACATCTTATTAAAAACCATTAATAAAGATATCGAAATATCTTGTAATATGTATTATAATATTATTATATATACACATATTTATTGAATGCTCAAGATAATTTTAAAAGGACAATACTTTCAAAACAGACGACGAAATAAAAACGATATCGAAACTTTATGGTTGCAATGGAGATTATTTTTGTTTCAGTTATCCAGTTGCCATCGTACAAGCAAATATGGAATTTCAAAAATCTATTCTGTTGTTCTTCATTTTTTCTATTGAATGTAAGTTATTATCTTTGTATTGCATTATTTATCTCTTCTTTATAAACGAATTTAATATTTTTCAGATTCTTGTGTATTATCTCAAGAATTTATAGTCGACAGGTCAAACAATGAAACTACATTGTTATTTAACATCATCAATAACGTGACAGTTTCAGTCTCTAAGGATAACGATACTACTAGTACCCTACTGCGTGATTTAAATGACAAATTCAAATTGCTTTTGGAATATTTGAAAATTGAAAAACCGCAAACGTTTAAAAATAATATAGAAGTAGCACGCAATGCCATAGGATTTAATACAATGAATAAAACTATTTCAAAAACGGGAGATAATACGGGAGATAATAACGGGAAAAGATACGACTGGGAAACTAATGAAGATGCATTGTTTAATATATTAAATGAATTCGGAAGTAACAAAACAAATTTTAATAACAAATCTGGTGATAATGCTCATGATGATGATTTTGATGATAAAAACAAAATAGAAGGAGGTCATATGGCGTCCATAACTAAATATCCATTCGCTGCACTTTATGGAGAACATTGTGGAGCTTCTATATTGAATGAGAATTGGATCTTAACAGCTGCACATTGCAAGTAAATATTTTTTAGTTGTACAGGTCGTCTAAAAAGTAATCATTTTCAATAAAGTCAATCACTTATAAGCTGTTGAAAAAATCATAAAAGTAATTAATATGTATACATTTTTGCTTTAGAAAATACAATGTATGAAATTTTTCTTTCGAAAAACTTGTACATACATACATACATACATATGTGATGAAACTTTCATACATTAAATTTGAACTACGAAAAGTTTCATCAATATTTATAGTATAACTATGTATATACGTACATATTAAAAATGGTGAAAATCTGTGTTACCACTTATATGATATCATATCGGTACGATTGCATAAAAAAAATTCAAGGTCATATCTTGTTATTTATTTATATTTAAATTTAATTTAAGGGAGACCAGCAATTATATACAAGTTGGATCGAGTATTAGAGGTCATGGCAAAAATTACTCCATCGAAAGACACATAACGCATCCGCTCTACGACAACACAAAAACGAATTTCTTTTACGATTTTGATTTTCAACTTCTGAAGCTGAAGAAACCGTTGAATTTCAGCACAAAGGTTCAAGCGATCAGATTAGGAGTCGAATCTGACATCAGAGGTGGAGCTATGGCCACAGTAGTAGGATGGGGCACTCCTGAGGAAAAGGTCAAAATTCTATTCAACAGATTAAAATAAATTAAAACATAGGAAAAAGTGATCATACAATACACTGTTCGAAGTATACCTATGCCTACTGAACATTAATCTGATAATAAATATGCAGATTAGTTCGAGATTCCGAGATACGGGTGGACTTAAAGCGTGCAATTTTTATATTTCTTGGTGTTTTGTGGTCAATTTCTAAAAATTTGCCAATTTTCTGTTCAAAATGAATATTGAAAATCTATAATCAGTTGTTTTTTCTTTAAACTTTAGTATTTTACGGCGTTAAAATCTTCCCAAATAATCATTTTCACTATCCACTGATAGACGAAGGACTCTTAAATTCTCTTCCATTCTTGTCTGTCTTGAGTAGTTTGCATTCATTCAGACATTATTTTTAATTCGTCAGCATATCATTCGTTTAGTCTTTCTATCTGAATTCCAATATTATAAACATAAAATCATTTAAAACAAAATAACAGATTTTGAGTACATCTCCGAATCATGAGCCAATCAGCATTTTTACTTTATCATAATCGGTTAAAGTATTGTGATCGTGCGAAAATTTAACCCCGAGATTTTGACTGATTTGTATCAGGTATCATCTCCTGATGACGTTTTCATGATTTTTGGAAAATGTCTGTATGGCTGTGTGTGTCTGTGTGTTAGACGGATATGTGTAGAATCGCTATAACTCAAAAACCGTTTATTCTATTATACTGAAACTTTATTCAAAATAATATTATTTTAAAAATTTATTTTTCCAAGCGGAAGTAGTACTTTTACTCTTAGTTTTCGATGTTTTCTAGCATTTTCTCCGAAACTATTACCTCAATTTAGCTGAAATTTCATATATATACTTTTCACGTAATATATAACGCATATTATGATTTTGGTTTAAATCCACCGACCACGATCCACGAGTTTACTCTTGCAAGATTTTTCGTTTTTTTATTTTTTTCAGCCTTTAAAATATTTTGAATCTTTGTGATATTATAAAATTAGAATAGTCAGTTTAAAAAAAAACTCATCAAAATTGGTATACTAGACGTGGTGGTTTATTGTGTTTCAGTATGCGTTGAAAATCATTGCTCTTTTTGTGTGCACACCGTGATTTCATATTACGATTGTTTGTGTGTGTGTGTGCGTATGTTCGTTCGTTAGAGGCAATATTCTATGGATTGTACGCACTTAAGAGCAAAATTTGATATTTGACTTTTTCAGTTTCAAAAATTGTTTTGTTACTCTTTGTATTCCTCAAATATATGGATAAAGTCATGGGTTGGCCATAACTAATTTTTAGTTTATCCTAATCGGATAAAGTATTGTTACTATTAGATTCGTGTTCAATGGGCACACGTCTATGTAGCTATAGGTTTAAGAGAATATCTTGTCGCAGAATCATTTTCGATATAAAACAGTGTAAACTATGTGATTTCAGGGTCCATTATCAATCAATCTGAGGTATGCTAAAGTTCCCATTATACCGATTCATGAATGTCAAAAATTGCGTAACTATCAGTACAAATTATTGCTCACGTCCAGAATGCTATGCGCCGGTTACATCTCTGGTAAAATAGACTCTTGCAAGGTAGTGAACTTGGAGAATTTCAATATTGTGTTGATTTATTCGTTTATTTTTTTGTTTTACTATGCTTTTTTGTCTAGGGTTCTGGAGGACCTATGTTGATTAATGGTCGTCTTGCTGGTGTAGTTTCGTTTGGAAATGGATGTGGTGATGCTAATTCACCGGGGTTGTATGCGAAAGTGTCTTCGGTTCGTAATTGGTTGAAAAAACATACTGGATTGTAGTTTATGTATATATTTAATCAATATCAAAGTAATTTTGATGGTGTTTACAAGCAATTTGTTGATATTTTTAATTGTTGTTGTAACATTTCAATAAATTTGTTTCGTTGATGGAATTTGTGTTGATTGGGTTTCAAGGACCTACATATAATTACTTATTAGTTAAAAAAAAAAAAAAAAACATATTTTAGACTATAAATTATATTCCATTGATAAATCGTATTGAAATATTAGGAAAATCTAATTTTTATGTAAAGAAAACGTTCATTTTCAAAATTGAACTAAAGCACTTTAAGTGAACCATTATGTTTTATACTACCTATAGTATTTGATCAGTTAAAACTAAAATTTACTGGAAAATTTGGAACAATAAAAATATACATACAGACTTTAGTGAGTGTTCATCATTTTCAGCCGTTCACCATCCACTGCTAGGTGGATTCTCTTCCATTTCTGTCTGTCTTGAGCAATTTACATCCAGTTAAATCCACACATTTTTCTCAATTCATCAGCCCATCGTCCACTCGGTCTACCTTGCTTTCTTTCACATCCCCTCGCATACTTATAGGAATTTTGAATTCATAATGAGAGTATCCAGACCCTTTAAGTCCTTTGACACAGTGTATTTACTATATAATGTATTTGTGAGAAGTCACCTGGAATTTGCTAGTACTATGTATATATGGAACCCGTTTTACCAAGATTCCATTAATAAATTAGAAAAAATTAATAAGAAGTTCCATACGTACTCCATTTCCAGGTTTTGTCGTTCTTCTGCAAATTCCCGTGATTACGTCTCCCTGCAAACCAGGAGGATGGTCTCAGATCTCTGCTTTGTATTTAAACTTTTAAATAATTTATTAGATAGCCCTTACCTACTAAGTAGGATCCTTCTACATTGTCCCCCTAGGCCTGTCAGAAATCCTCCATTGTTTCATTTGAATCTTTGTTCCACAAATTATTCACTAAACTCCTTCATTTATAGATCCTGCTCGTCATTTAACGAAATCCCGGCAAGTATTGATCCTTTTCTCTATTCTTTGCCCTCCTTTAAATTATCTTTGCTTAAGTTCCTTTCCAGTCCTAACTCCTAAGTTCCTTTCTTATTTTGATCTGTTGTTCGTTTGTAACTATTTTGGCTGTAGTGTATTGTGTGATATTAATATTATTTTGTATTTATATTTTTTGTATACTATAAGCTGTTTGTTGCATAAATAAATAAATAAATACCATTTCAGTATTTCTCGCGTCCATCTACCATCCATTATTCTCGTTATGTGTCCACTTTAACTTTTTCGCATGTTCTGCTATACATACACCACTTTGGTCATACTTCTTTCTTTCTCCACGTATTCCTTTTACGATCTCTTCTTATTATACCAAGCATACATCTTTATATGCTTCTCTGTGTGCACTGGATCTTAAGCAACACTCTTGATTTTAGCATCCACGTTTCATATCCATACGTCATAACTGGCAGTACGTATTGGTCGTATGCCTCCTTTTTTAAGCATAGCGGAATGTTCATTCTACATATTATTTTTTGAATGCACTGTAATGTTTCTTTTGAGAGTAATTAAGTAATTCAGCTTTAATTGTACGCGTGATGATTTTTGTTTTCAATTTTCCCGCGTCGAATAATTACATTGTAAACCAATCGACCGTGAAATTAGAATTGCACACATCGTTTAAATATTGCATCGTCGAATTCTGCAACAAATACGCGGAAACTAGTCGGAAAAACATGGAATTTCCCGGCCGATGGATGTGCTCCGATGACGATGAGAGCTGGGGACGTTGCCATGGCGACGTGGGGGGTCAAGTGGGGTGGTTTTAGGGGGTGGTGTGTGTCTGCAATATCAATTCGGTGCAAATGCAAGTGCAGGGGAATATGTGCAACCCGTGTGTGTGCAAGCCAGCTCGCAACCAGGTACATATGTATGTACATGGTAGGTACATACATCCCCCAGTCGCGAGTGCATTCGCAAAAAAATGTAAAAAAAAAAAAATTGCATGAGATTTTTACACGCACGTGTGTCGTACAAAGGTACACATACCCCACCGTATCATCCCCCCAGTGCAATAATACTATACCGGTTATACTTTTGCAAAGTTAAATCGGTTTCGTCTGGACTTTTTTTTGTAGGAACTATGTACATATATTGTGCGTCAGTTCACATACATATGTAGACATAGTCAGGGCTGACGAGAGGGGGGGGGGGGGAGGGAGGGAGGGAGAGGGGGGAAAAAATTCCCGGGGCCCGCACTATGTACTTGAAGGGCCCCCTGTTCTATTTATTTTTATTTATTTATATAATACAGTAGCTAAAGCTAATTACATAATCCTTGATTGTGTGAAAATGTTGTGGACTATACATACATAGCGAGAAGAATGGATGACAGATGAACGCGAGAAATACTTAAATGGTATCCGAGAGGATGTGAAAGAAAGCAAGGTAGACCGAGTGGATATGTGCTAATGAATTGAGAAGAATGTGTGGAGTCAAGTGGATGCAGATTGCTCAAGACAGACAGGAATGGAATAGGATTGGAGAGTCCTTTATCCAGCAGTGGATGGTGAACGGCTGAAGATGATGAATATAGTATCTTACATAATCATTAACTAATCACCTATAAAGAGATTTTTTTTTAAGACTGCCAGGAATTTATCAATAGTTTTGGAACTTCTAACTCCATCCGGTAGTCTATTATACGCCAAAACACTTCTGTACAAGACGCTTCACCTATTTCTATTTATTCTAACATTTTTTTAAATTAAATTAATTTTATTCCTTAAATTATATTTAGGTACATACATCCATTCCTCTCACAATAAATTTACTAAAATATGATGGTAACATATTTTTATCTAACTTAAATATAAATACCAACATAAAAATCGTCAAAGTATCATTCACATTCAACCAATCTAATTCAATCATCATTCTAACATATTTAATAATGAACCACAATACATAAGATGTGGTCTGACAATTACATTATAAATTATTATTTTAGTTTCTTTAGATAATAATTTGCTTTAGGTTCTGGAAAAAATCATAATATTAAAAAAAAAAAAGCCTATAGAAACCGATTTCTATCTGTCTCCGTCTCACGGCCCCACTTGCAAGTCGCTGTGCAATAGAAATAGAGGCAGTAGCCTAGATGTTTCTCTCAAGTATCTACATACACTGATGAACGTGTTTACCAATATTTTATGACTTTTGAGAAGAATTCATAAAGGGCCCCTCGCATAAAACAAACATTAAAATAGGAGAATATTGTAGTGTACGGTGTTCCTTCATTTGGAAGTGGTGCGTGGTGCCGTGTACTTCTTCTGTTCTGCCGTGTACAATCTTACAAGCTCGAAATACCAATATCGATATACATACGTACATATGTACATAGAAGTAGAAAATCTTTTTAGCCTTCTGACAGATTTGAAAGAGATAAGAAATAAATGGGAGGCAATCTTAAACGAATACAAGCTCGTAGCTGTAAATGTAGTAGGTATGCAAGCTGAATTTTCAGATCGACGAAAAAGGAAGAAGTCAAGAAATGTTGAAGAATCAACAATAATGCTTCAGCTGGTGAAGCATTTAAATTCAACGTATTTAATGTTCTTATTGACAGCCTTATTGTAAACATAACAACTAGATTTGCGGCAGCAAACGAAATAAATAATTTATTCAATGTCCTGTGGTTGTTTCGCGACATATGTAAATGATGTCGAAATTTGGGAAAATGCAAGTAAACTACAAATCAAATAAAAATATGATCTTAGTGAGCTGCTATCCGTTACAGAACGGATTACAACAAGAACTATTACATCTAAAAGCAATATATGATGCAAATATTCAAATAAAAAATATTTTACCCAAACAGTCCTTGAATAAAATAAAACAACTTAATATTAAACCAATATTTCCCAATATTGTTATTGGTTTAAGATTCTTTTGTACAATACCATCAACTGTGGCTCAAGCTGAAACATCATTTAGTTGCTTATCTATCAAGAATTAAAAATATTTTACGGACAACTACATTGTGTCAAAACCGTCTTTCATCTTTGAGCCTTATTGTCGGTCGAGGCTGAGCTAGCAAAAAATATCGATTATACAAAAGTAAAGATGGATAATAAGTATTGTGATCGTGCAAAAATTCGACTTCGAGATTTTGACTGATTCGTATTAGGTATCATCCCCTGATCACGTTTTCATGATTTCTGGAAAATGTCTTTAAGTCGGTGTATTTTTTAACTTTAACTTTTTCTTTGAAACTATCAAGTTTATCAAACTGAAATTACATGTCTATTATTTTCACGTAAAGTGTAAGAGACATAAGGAATTTGGTCAACATCCACCAACCAGAAGTGGCAGTTTACTCTTGAACGAGATTTTGTTTTTTTTTATTTTTTCGGGCCTCTTAAATATTTAGTATCGTCATAATATTGTTATATTATAATCCTGAGGAAATACCGAGCTACGAAAAAATAAATTATTAAAATCAGTTAACCGAAAGTTCGGATTTTTTTCTTGTAGAAAAGTCAAAAATCCTGTTATAACGGAATATTTCCGAAACTACTGAGCCGATCAAGTCGAAATTTCATATCTCTATAGTTTTCATATAAATTTAAAAGTTGATAAGGTTTTAATCAAAATCCACCGACCGGAAATGGTACTTTTATATATTTTGAATCTTCGTGATATTATAAAATTAGAATTCTTATATGGCGAGTTTGAAAAAAAATTCATCAAAATCGGTACAATACAAGTGACGGTTTATCGTGTTTCAGTATGCGTTAAAAAATTGTTTGTTACATATTATGATGCGTTCGTTCGATGCTCGCTATGTTCGAGGCATTATTCTCCGGCTCAAGATCAAAATTTGATTTTTCACTTTTAAGTTTTAAAATTTTTTTCGTTACTCTTTGTATTCCTCAAATACATACATATATGGATTAAGTTATGGGTTGGCCTCACCCGAATTTTTCATATTTTATGCCTTTAACTTCTTAACTTCTTTTTATATTTGATTTCTCTTTACTATTGATATTTGTACATAATTTTTTTAATTAATTATATATTAATATATTATATGTACATACATATGTAGGTGGATATATTTAATGCTAAATATTTATTATTTTTTATTGCACACATGCTTTTAAATAGGTCCCTGTTAAATCGTACCTATTAATATTTACTTAATAAATTATATACAAAAATTATAGGTATTTTTCAGTTGTTAAAGATTTTTCACAATGTTTAAAAAAATATTGTAAAATTATTGTAGGTTTTTTTTAGTTTGTCATCGGGGCTCGGAATTGGCTCTGGACATAGTAATACCAGTGCAATAGGGATGTATGTATGTATGTATTTTGCGAAACGGAAATTTCGAGTAACTTCGTTATAATCTTCACCGAATGACTTTAAATTTGTTGACTTTTCAACAGTGTAAAATAAAAGGCTAAAAAAGATTAGATTATTTGTATATATAGGTATATATATATATATATCTATCATATATTTATATATGATAGCCCAATTCCGTCTGTCTGTCTGTCTGTCCATCTTCTGATAACGCTCGCCTCGGTAAAGGATGAAATAAACACGAACGTCGCGAGTGGGATTTGAACCCGTAATCATCAGGTTAGGTGAGTTAGCGCTAACGCGTTCACTCAACACCGGTGATGGAAGGCCTCCTATAATTTGAAAATATCAATCCTCAGTAGGTTCGCGACATTTCTGAATTTTTACGTAATTAATTACGTCAAAAACTTGATCGATTTATTTAGTTAGCACGTTGAAAACTTTTCTATCGTTAAAATCACTTACAAAAAACACCTCCATTGATATTCAACGGGTTAGTTTATAAATAAACCTATTGTAATTTGATTACAAATTGACAACATTTGAAGTCGTGTTTCTTTCTCTGTAAATTGGAAAAAATAGCTTCAAATCGAGAAAATAAGAAATTTAAGAAAGAAGAAAAAAATCTCGAGGTCCAATTTGGCCTGTATTTATTGTATCAGTAACTTTTCCGATTTTCCGGTCAGCTAATTTAACCAAATGCTGAGTAATTTTACATAATAAATGGTCAAAAAGTTTTATAAAGGTCAACTATAGCGATCAGTAAATACATACATATATAGAATGGTCAGTAATTTATATTAAACGGTAAGTAAATTTATACATATAACTGTATAATCGTTGTTTACTCACCATTTTCTTGAAAAGTTACTGAATGTTCATTGATTTAAATACTTACCGATTAATTAGTTCCGTCCAATTACTAGATATACGATTACTGCGTAATTAGATAAAGTTAAAAAGAATGAAGAAGAGCAGAATAATGATGACGAAGAAAAGAAAAGAGAATACCATTTTAAAAATTCATACTGTACATATATTATAGTTACAATAAGAACAGATCGCCATTTCCATTGTGTCGCAACTTTTCCTCTGTTGCAACATTGTTTGTAAATGCGTTTGGAAAATGTGGTCCTATTACACTAGCATTCGTCACACTTTCGATACATTCTTAAACTATTAGATTATTTTGAACACTGTCTGCCAAATTTTCAATTAAAATCGCGAATTTTGTTGGGACATTCTAGTGCAAAAAATGCGTATCCGAAAAAAAAAAAAATAGATTTGAATTCGGAATAGCAACCTGTTCTTAGTACAATTATAAACATACAATGCGGCTTCCATGATTTCAGCGACAAAAATAAGCCATCACGTGACTTTCCTGAAATACTTTGAATAGGTATGCATAGACAAGTGCCCCTATTGCACTAGGGGAATCTACGACATGTGTAAGTACATATATTGATTCAATCGAAATGATTGCTTTAAACTAGCTGTTAGGTATTTATGTACTACGTTCGCACACAGTCTACGGTCGAGCGCGTCCGAAGGTAACACCGAATCGCCGATGAACGTGCAATGCCGTGTGATGACGACGATGATGGATTATCTTGGATCAATGGGTGCACATGATTATCGCACATCATGGAGGGGTCAAAAATTGACCGAAACGTGTCGTCATTTCGTGGTCAATTTGTTTCTCGACTGCGACTAGTGTAAAATTCGATTTGTCATTTCGCCCCCAGGTGTGTCTGGGGGTAAAATTGCGTGATGATTCGTTTGAGCTTCAGGCGAAAGTGAGGCTGGTCGTTGACGATCTGCTGACGATTGAGTCACGCTAGGATGCACTGAGCTGATGTCAGCTCAGGGCTGTTTTCAGGAGCGCATTATGCACTATTGCACTTTAATGTGCGAAGTGCATTCATTTGAGTTTGATTCAATTCACGAATAGAAATTAACATTGATAAATTGAAATGTGTACATCCCTTTGCTGTCTGAATTCAATAATAAGTTGAAAAATTTGAGATTTCGATTGATTGATCTATTTGCGTAAGTTTTTCCAGTTGTTAAATCCTTTTTTTATGAACGTTCAAAGTCATATACGAGTCAGAAATCTGTACGCAAACGTTCAAGCATCAAAATGCTTTCAAGCATTCAAGTGTTCCATCCGTAGATTAAATTCCATATGTAAATTAATTAACGACTGTGAAATTAACTGGTGCTTAAAGCTTAGTAAAATCTTCGATCATAATAATATGAACGTAATAAATCTTTCAATATTGCAAATCTTCGGTTGAGTGCCATGTTCACATCCTACGCTCCACACTATGAATTTAATATCAAGTACCTACTAAGATTCTCAAACGTGTTTATATTTTCCTACTTTCGATTGTATTGCGTCAGTTATATATACATATGTAGTCTATTCGCCTCGATGTAAACAATTTTTTTTATATTATATGTACATACATACTTATTTATTTATTTATTTATTTTTAAAAAAACGTCCTGCAAGACATTACAGATATAAATCCAGATCGTCATGCAGGGAAAACAATATATACATGTACATATATATGTAGTATCCTAAAACCACAATAAAAACTTAGAAACATTAGATAGATGTGTGTACATAGAATATAAACATAGCATATAATATAATTATACAAAAAATATTAAAAAAAAGTTAGATAAAATATGTGAAGAAATAAAAATAAAAATTATAAAGAAAAAAAAACAGAAAGGCTCAAGAATCGTAAAATAATATGTTACATGTTATGCATAACGTGTATCTATCACAAAATCTTATAATCTAAGCATAGTCTCTACCATGTTAGCATAACTGCAAGAAAATATATCGATAGAGTCAGCCACCAGGTTGAGTAAAGCAATAGCTTTAGCAACCGGAGAATTTAGCATTATATTGGTACGTGCCGCCGATGGATAAAGCAAAAGATGTTGCCTGGGAAATCTAAGCTGACTCGGTACCCACAATTCAAGCTCCATAAGAACCAGAGGATTGTGTATCAAACCAACTAACAGCTTGTAAAAGTGTTTACCCAGGTAGACCTTTCTTCTTGATTCCAAAGAGTAAAATCCCAGGGCACCAAAAAAGGAAGCCACTCGGGTACATCCAAGGATACCGTCCATATGTTGTCATATAGAGATACCTAAGGAACCTTTTCTGAACCTTTTCAAGTTTAGATATATGGGCCTTATCAGAAGGACTCCATATAATTGAAGAAAACTCTAGAACAGTCCGTACTAGTGTTTCATACAGAATCTTAAGTACCATGGCAGATTGGAAAGGTTTGCTCACTCTGAGAACAAAACCCAATAATTTAGAGGCCTTCATACATACACCGTCTATATGACGCCCAAAACTAAATTTAGAAGAAAATAAGACTCCCAGATCACGAAACTCATCCACCATATTTAGGTCACTGTCAAGAATATGGTAAACAGTAGATACATGATTATGGGATCTGGAAAAACGTAAAGAACAACATTTATTAATACTGAAGTACAAGCTATTTTTTTGCTGACCATGCTGCAACAGCATCAAGATCCAATTGTAATAAAGCGGAATCCATTGTAGTTACAATTGATCTATATAGTTTCAGATCGTCAGCAAAAGTAGAAATTAGAATATTTAATGACATCAAATATGTCATTAACATAAATCAAGAAAAGTAAAAGGGCCCAAGTTTGAACCCTGTGGTACTCAATATACATACATATGTATATTACAGGCAACGTGTGAAATCCCGCATTGCTTAAAATTCGCACTCATTTTATACAATTGCTAAGCATTGTAAGGCAAAGTGTAAAATAAGACAATTTTTCGGTCGGAACCAATATTTTTATCTCACCAATCTGACCAATTGATCCAATAGAACAATTTCAACCAGTTTTTCTTTTGTGTGTTAATTATATTTCATTGTATGAAGCGTAGTACATTTTGCACATTACCTGACCATATTGGGAATCGAAACCCATACAGATATGTACAATGATGTGACATGTATCGCCTTTACCTGAATAGTAGAGCAAAACGATTTTATTTATTTATTTAAAATACATAGCTTAAAAAGCTAATTACAACAAAAAAACATTACTTAAAGCTAAAATTACAAAATAAACTTATTATCTAATAGCACTTGTACAGAGATGCTGTTTCGAGGCTGCCAGGAATCTATCAATTTTATTTATATTTCTGAGAACTTCTGGCAGGCCATTATATTCAACAACACCCCTGTACAAGATACTTCTCCTGGATCTACTTAATTTTAAATTCTTAACTATTAACTATGTATTACGACTATGTATATTATACCCTCTTATTAAATATTTATCAAAATATTTTGGTAATAAATTCTTATCTTAACAATTTAAAAATTTAAAGGATGTTAAGGTTTAGTCATATCCCCAAAAGCCACGTTAGACGTTTCAAGTTGTTGTGCGGATTGGCTAATCTGTACTTTGAGTATATACATACATAAATAGGTATATGTACACACATATGTAGGTACATTACATACATATGTAATACAGTTGGGTCATATATTATTTTGCAGTTATAAATCTGCCTGTTTTATGTGTAAACGAATATTAATTTATACTAAACATTCGACTACATAAATTGTATTATCATAATAATGCAGTCAATAATGTGATTGGAGATAAATTAAGCAGATCACGCCCCTCCCATTTCCTCCCCTCAATCCCCCCTTCTATATCCAACCACCCACGCACCTCTCCCCTAAAGCATTCATTTGCACTTGCACCGACATCTCGTTATATATTTATATTGACCAACATACGCGCAATTTCCCCAATTCAACGTGTCGTGTCGCGCCAAATCTAGAACCGTGTTGGTTCGTCGCGTTCGAGCGAACGGACGGACGCCAAGGGGTTAAAAGTCGGTTTTAGCAAATGCGAAAATACGGAATAAAATCGACGTAAATAACGCGTGATACGTTCGAGATGGCATTAAGTGAAAGTAGCGCTAATACGAATTAATGGGATGCAGTTTTCGAACGTAGTCAACATTGCAAATCACAATCAAGTCTTGTTAATGCGTTTTATGGTGGTATAAAATTTTAACCACTTGCACGCCGCTAAATATCTGCATATCCAACAATATAGAATTTTTCGAAAAACACACTTAAATAAGGTATACTGCGTTATTTGTCAAAAATGGTATATTCAAATGAGCCGTTCTCAATGTTTCAGTTTAAGAATTTTTATATAAAGTAGATTCACAAAATAGATAACCATAATAGAGAATCACTCCCAGCCCCCAAACGAACATAATATATTATAATATTAATACATTTCATTACAAATACTTCAAAAAATTCAAATAGATTAACACAATTAATCGACGAAAGTATGAAAGTAGGCTTAAAAATTATGTTTAATGAATTTTACACGCAAAACCTAGTCACAGTGGATAATCATATTCTAGAGATGGTTGATAGTTATTTATACCTAGGACAATTGGTGAATATGACTGGGTGTAAAGAAGTATAAATAAAACGAAGAATGAAACTAGGATGGTGCTTTTGGAAGAATGAACATAGTTTTTAAATCCAACATTCCGCCATGCTTAAAAAAGAAGGCCAGTTATAAAGTATGGATGTGAAACTTCGCAAGAAACGCAAGATCCTGTGCACACAGAGAATCATGGAAAGATGTATGCTTGGTATAACAAGAAGACTTCGCAAGAGGAATACATGAATAAGAAGTATGACCAAAGTGTCAGATAAAGCGGAACGTGTGAAAAAGTTAAAGTGGACACATAACG
Source organism: Parapsyche elsis (assembly GCA_022651745.1). Classification (NCBI taxonomy): domain Eukaryota; kingdom Metazoa; phylum Arthropoda; class Insecta; order Trichoptera; family Hydropsychidae; genus Parapsyche; species Parapsyche elsis. The sequence goes on from JAGVSN010000017.1 coordinate 1,672,651, forward strand.
AGAAGAATGGATGGTAGATGGACGCGAGAAATACTGTAATGGTATGCGAGAGGATGTGAAAGGAAGCGAGGTAGACCCCAGTGGACGATGGGCTGATGAATTGAGAAGAATGTGTGGAGTCAAATGGGTGCAGATTGCTGAAATTGCAGATTGCAGATTAAAAATGATGATATAAAATTTTAATTTCATTACCAAAATCATCCCTCTGTTCAACAATCCACCTGATCAATGGGGGCGCTAGTTGTGGTAACACTCTCATCAAAGCTATGCCAATAGACAGACCAATAACGCTTTGACCGGTAAGTAACACTGCCATGATACAACAGTAAAATCTTCCACGTATGTACGTACACAGGTATACATATGTACACATTAGGCGTCGGTTATTGTAATCAAATTAAAATTTTGATCACATTTAACAGCATGTACATATGTATATACATATGTATATGAGCGACGTAGTTTCGTTGAATGAAAAAAGCGATTGATTACATCCACACGATGACCACAATAACCAATCAAGAATAGTGTGCATTGTAAACGTACATACACGTATATTATAATATAGGCGTAAAGTCAAAATCAATAGTTTACACTTCAGATACATACACACACAACCATATAACGTATACGGGGTGTGTACAGCACAACTGTATATTCTACCTACATACATATATATACTAAAAATTTTCCGGTTAAAATCATCAAAATTGGGATGCACCCGATGAAAATTGCATACCTCCCCCTTCCCCTTACACCTCACAGCCCCTTTCACGGGGTTTTGTCTCCTCCCTACCCCCCTCAGTGATGATGGAGTGGCCTAGGCCCTCTGAAACGCATTTATACGTATCGATCGGTTCGCGATGCAAAAATGCATCGACACAACATTGAATAATTTCATACGGTTGCGCGCGCTATCGCGCATGTTTGCACGCTGCACACACTCGACGTGCAACCGAACGAGAGCTGATTTAGACGACGTCATCAAATGGGCGTGCACACGTGCATTTTTGTGCATTTAGATGATGCGTTTGAGGTGCCAGAGGGGTATTAGAGTGTCGCCGAAGCCGCCGATCCTCCCCGTCTGCCCTTTGGCTTTTGAACGTTTAATGAGTGTTGTGGCCGGTGACGCAGCATCCGTATTCGATTAAGCCTACCAAAATTGCACACGCACCGTTTGAGGTGTTGATTAAATCGCCACACTCGGAGTATCGGCTAAAGCCAGATCGCAAATGAAGCGAAACTGACGATTTATAATATTTTATTCAAATTCATACTTACATATATGTGTATGTACATATATAAAGGAAGTAATCGAAATGAATACATTAAACGATTTTATTACATTTATGATTAATTTCCAATTTGCATATTATTTTATTCATCCATTGCTATTTTTATATTATTTTGATATGCATACATAAATGTATAAGGAGAAATTATTCAAATATAGTAAAGAGACATCTATTGAAATTTGTACGTACTAAAGTTTTCGGTTATGCAGAGTGCTGTTTTATCATCATAGTGGTTCAGAAATAGGATAACCTACTAGCGTGTGTTCTTTGTATTATTTATTGTACATACATTTTAAAATTACATATTTATTTATTCGAATAAATATATAATTTATTTTTAGTTAAGTTTATGTATTTATACTTAACAATACGATATATGACTTAACCTTTTTCCAATTGGATTATGAATCAATGATTCTTATTGGAAAATATTAGATTTCATTATATGAAAAATTCTAATGAGAATTTCTAGTGTTGGAACCAAATGTAATTGTATTTCTTTGATGCCTAGTATTACGTTGATCCCTAAACAGTATTAAAATACGATTTGAAACTGTCTTTTATGGTAAAAATCATCAACGTCGAGGGTAGTTTTATCCCTATCCCGAACTCCCCCTTCAAGAAATTACCACGCAAAGAGAGTAAATGTCTTCCCATTTCTCTCAGAGCTCTCCGCTCGTCCCACGATCATGGTGGCCGATTAATTTTAATTACAGCGCTAAGACGGTCGATTAAATTCGATCATTAATTTGGTCCATCCCTCTTCTTCTCGCCCCCAACCCCCCCATATCTTCTATTGCCGCATCTGGAGCCACCCCACCCCATACTTTGAAGTCTTTCTTCCATCGTATGTATTTACCCCTTCATCTCTTTTTAATGTATTTATGCACATGCTGAAATTCACTCGATTCAGTGATAAAAATAAGAGCTTTTCATTCATTTGAACCGTATCCAGTCGACAGTCGGTATTGAATTTGCGGCCATTTTGGCTCGCTGTTCGTTTTCGAAGCAATTTTCTCCTCCAGAGAAAAGTTGCCCTTCTTATTCTCCTCCCCATTCCGCCTGCTCCGATTTTGCCACCCCCTCAACTCCCCCTATTTTTCTCTCCGCTCTCCGCGGAGCACCCTTGCTTTCTTTGCATCCCCCGTTCCATCAGAATCTCCCTAAAAAGGTAGGCAAAACCTCCCCCTTCCATCACTCTTATATCTTCGTTTTGACGTCAATGAACTTGCGTTTAAAAAACTTACTCTTCAATTAATTTTACACACTAAAAACTCTCATTTTGGTAAAATAAGCATTGAAAGAAATTACCTCATTTTTAATGATTTATTTTCGATATACATAATTCACCATAAAAAAATATAATATTTATATAAAATTCATATCACAGTATTGCTATAAGTACAAATGAATATTTTAAATACAACCAATAAATAAAATAAATATATCTTTTGCGTGAGAATCATGTACGTATCGTTGAGTTGAATTTCAGACGACCCACCCTTGCTGTTGGAAAATTTCCCTGTTTCTCCACCTCTTCACCCCCACAGCAAAATAAGAACGAGTGCAGAAGAGAACATTTTCCATCCTTCTTCTAATTATTCTAATTTCTCTCCAGTAATGTTTTATGTACAGCCAGCCTCTCCATACTACCAAAAGATATTCAGTTGAACGTACAGCAGTTGCAGAATGGCGGTGCTTCCACGATTTCAATTCTAAAAAGAAAATACGCAAAGATATATTATAATGAAATTATTGTTTCGCATTCATACAATTTGAATTTATATAGCTTGTAAGGAAACAACTTTTAAAAAATTGTCAGAATTTTATAAAATTCAAGACTATGAATCATTCTATAGGACGCATTAACAGTTATGTGTTTTTTTTTTGTAATATGGTTATCATGGACTCTCCAAATATAGCACAGTGTAGTACGAAATTTATTTACCTATATAAAACCCAACGTGGCCTCTCAGTAGGTATATATCCCGAGATCCTACTTTCGGTAAACCGAAGCTCCACTGGGCATAACATCTGGACGCATTCGTAAAGCGCAATTCAATAGAAAATATCATAATGAATAAATATTTGTACCTTACTTATTAATATGTAAGCAAGTGTATCAAAATACACGAGATTGTAATCTATTTATTATTCATCGTATAATATTTTTATTTAACAATTTTATTGGTGATGGTTAATTAGCACCAATAGATTACATACATAATACAACTCAACTTTCGGTACCAAAAAAAAATCACACAGTATGCTGACAAATACAAATTTAATTGTTCTGAAAAGTAACTATACTCTATTCTAGCGTTTTTCAAACTTTTTTTACTACGACCCACTGCAAGAACTGCATTGTATTGCGGCCCAGTATGCCTATATAATAATATATCAAATACAAACTGTTCATTGTGTTCCTTTATTTACAATTGACACATATGCATATTTATGGATGAAACTAGTTTTCAATTAGAAACTTTGTTTTTAATTGAGATACAGTAAAGAATCTTAGTTCACACAAATAAGTTGTAGTTAAAGGTACTAGTATAAAGATTGCTTTTTTTTACTTAAAAGTGGAAATTCTCCTTTATCCTTAATCCAAAATGATGAAAAATTTAATTGCTTAAAATTATTCTTCAGTGTAAATTAACTAATAAGGTGCATAACTTCAGCCTTCTCTTCAGGATCAAAGTTTAAATCAATTATTGATTCAGGGTTTTCAAAATCAAATGGATTTTTTTACTGTTTCAAATTTCTGCAAATAGTTATCGAAGCTTTGGGATAGAGGAGTGAAATGTGACAATATCTCGAGTTTTAATTTATATAAACGCTCTGTCTCTTTCGCGCGCGTACACGTTACGAGTGTAACAGAGACACCGTTGTTTTGTGAAATACAGCATATTCTTCAGTCCAATCATTCAGTCTTCGTTTTTTATATCGTTTGTTGGTTTAGTTAGAATATACCGTATCCAGAGAAAAACAAAAAAACCCATTTTATATGACAAAATACTAAAGAATAAGCTAAATTACCAAAAATTTGTAGGTATTTGACAAAATCCTGGAATATCGCGGACATAGTGTACTGCGCCTACCACCCTACCACCCATAACTAAACCCTATAGAGTTACTGTGGGGTATTATTAAGGGTAAGGTTAAAATTAAATATTAAAAAAAAAATTTGCATCAGTCTGTATACTAAAAATGCATGTGTGTTTGTGTGTTGTTGGCTTCAACTCTGGCCGCCCTAAGCCCAAATAACGTAACTGACAAAAATTACGAAAATGAGTTAGATGTATTTTAGGGGTTATGGGAGTGTATTCTTACGATTTTTCATATCAAAATTAATGTATCTTCATCCAAAAGTGACTTTTTTTTAAGCTATTAAATCTAACGTATCTGCATGCGCAGAGAAATAGTATCACCAATACTTACAATACAATAACGTATCCAATATTTACTTCGGTCACTACTTTATCATGAAAGATTGAAAAGACTGAATCTTTCCACATTTGAGACGAGGAGATGAAGGGGTGATTGAATTGTAGTATTCAAAATAATAAATAATCATTATTCATGTGAAATGACCAACTTCATTATGTTCAATGAGAACTCTCATCTACGTAAGAGGTCATACTCTTAGACACCGAAAAGAAAAATCAAATAAGATTGTTAGAGATTCATTCTTTTCAAATAGAATGGTTGAAGTTTGGAATAGTCATATGTATACATTAATAATGAATAATTAAGTGACGTAACTACTAAAGTATTCATTTTTTATTTTTTTTTTCCTAAGAATTATCAAAACACAATAGAAAATAACCTCATGCACTAAAAAAAAGTTTAAATAAATCAGTAATACCTATATGAAGAAAAACACAAATTTACAATAAAACTTTAAAGTACATTTATATCGATATTGTTGTTTTGTCAGTTACGTTAAGTGGGCTTAGGACGGCAGTATACATATACAGTTATCAGCTATGTGCAACGATACTCAAATTTTCCATACAAAATCACCCATGTACATAAATGCAGACGGAAAACAATACTGCAACTTTTACGGTATACATACATAGGTACTTAAATTGAACGAAAATTCATATTCACGCGACTTGCGGGTGGCCGTATAAGCGGGGCGATGAGAGAGAGATGCGAGCGCAAAATCGAATCGACTTTTTCTGAAAGCGCGAAGAAAACGCACCAACACTTTTGCTCTGCTGAGAAGTGGCGAGGGGATGAAAGGAGTGAGGGACAGTTGGAAAGGGGGTTGGCCTGTGGGGGAAGTGGGGGGGGGGTAAAACTCGCACATCGGAGCGCGCGGCAGAAATTTAATAGCATTGAAAATTCCAAGATGGCCGACCGCTGTCTGAAGCAGTGCCCCCCCCCCTACCCCCGCGGACTTCCCCCAACCCCTTCAAAACCACTCCTAGTTCCCTCCCCCCACTTCCCCCCCACCACTTCTCGAACAAAAACGTTTCCTCAGAAGTCCAGGCAGCAAGAATAAGAAGAAGACGGGCTGCCACTCTTTTTCCACGCCATCTAGCCGCGTCTCGGTCTCTCTCTACGGCGGTTGTATAGCGCCGTCTCGCTCTCTCACTCAGGCTGCGGTTCGCGAATTTTCCGACGATTTCCCCCAACCCTTAACCTCCCCCCCCTCCCCCCACCCCACCCCCCCTTACCCTTCGTCATTTGCTGCGATTCGACTGATCGTGTCGATATTGTCATATTGATTCAACCGCTTGACATTCGTCTTTAAATGCTATTAATAAAACGAACGTGTGTTTACGCACACACAGGCTGTGTCAAAAATTTTCGGTACAAATAAAACGTCGATTCTGTCCGTATTTTAATATAATTTACATTGTCGCAGTAAAATCATTAAAGTAAATACTAATGCTGCGTACACACCGAAGCAACGAACGGCGAACGACGAAGGGTTGCTATTGTGTGGAGCTATGGGTTCACACGATAACAATTCGCCTTCGTGTGTACACGCAGCATAATGTGTGTGAAAATTATTACGTTGACCGCTCCATTCCTGTGTGTCTTGAGCAATCTGCATCCAGATGACTCCACACGTTCTGCTCAATTCATCAGCCCACCTTGCTTTCTTTCACATCCTCTCGGATACCATTCCGGTATTTTTTGCGTCCATCTGACATCCAACCATTCTCGCTATGTGCCCCATTGAACTTTTTCACACGTTCTGCTATGTCTGCCACTTACCCGTGTATTCCTCTTACGATCGCTTCTCGTTATACCAAACATACACGCTTATCTGTGTGCACTGGACCTTACGTAACATTATTGAATTTAGCATCCACGTTTCACACACATACGTCATAAATGGCAGTACGCATTGGTCGTATGCCTTATTTTTTAAGCATAGCAAAACTTCTTCAAAAAGTACTCCATACTATTATAGTTCATATTCACCAATTGTCCTAGGTATAAATAACTATCAACTATCTCTAATATGTATATATTTATATAAATGAAAGTATTTTGGCCGGAAATGATCAGTACAGTATTGAAGTAAATATACAAAATTATAAGTGTAAGATTCCGTGAAAATTATCTAAGGGTTGTTTTGCACCCCGCTTCATACTCGCATGACACACATTAGGTATAAACGTACGCGTTGAAATAGGTCATGGTTTCGGGAACTACTCACGCGTTCCCCCTCACATTCACCACCTTCGATGCCAACTTATTCTATTTATTTGCAATGTGTGAACTGAGGCGACCCATGGGTGCATCCAGACATTCTCAAACCGTACGGCAATATAACGATCCGCGTGTACTATGAGGAATATTAAAAATTTGTCGGAATTCCGTACACGTCGGTCGATTACGTCTAATTTGTGTATTTTTTTTTGGATGAAAGTTTTTTTTTACATTTAAAATATTCGATAGTATTGAGCGTCGGTTGGTATTTAAATTTATTGATTTCATTGATGTTTACGTATTCTAAACACGTTCGTAAGTTGTGTACTGACTGGTGGTGAACGGTGGCTTTGCGTCGCGCCCCGCCACGCTCAAAGTTTACAATTTTTAAACGGTTTAAAAAGTTGAATCTATTAAAATTAGCATACTAAGCACAAAATTAAGGATTCCATTTAACTTTTAATGTTATGCATTGGGTGGAGACGTGAAAAACTTTTGTTATAATATCACTTTTACGTTGACTCCTCCGCACACACACACACACAGGCTGTATAATACGACTTTTACGGCCAAGGCTATCTCCAACTTTCGTATGGAAAATAGTATGGAAATGTCATAATAAAATAATATTAAATATCAGTAATTAGTCCAAGAATATAATTCAATACATTTTTTATAATTTATATATTACATATCTATTTGTAGTAATAATTAATGTAAAATGTTGTATATATTGAACTAATATTTTCTTTAGATTACTGCCGAACATTTTCAAAGAAATTTAAATATGAATTTTGCGAAAATGTAATGGGACGAGAGGAGAGAAGGACCTATAGCGCGCACGACGCACGAAAGAGATATTAAAATAATATCCTTTTTAGCCGAGACCCTAAAGTTCGATCATTTCCTTTAGCGTGCTGGAAACTTTTATAACCTTATTAAGGTAAACTTTGGTTCTCGCATTCACATTTTAATATTTCAAATAACCCCGCTTAACCCTCTCGCATTCTCCATTCTCCCCCCCCCCTCCTTTCTCACTCTTTCACCCCTTATTTCATCCCACCCTTTCGCGCACTCTTCTTTGTCGTTCTGTTCGAAGTATCATCATACGAAAGATAATGACATTTCTACCCGCGTCTTCTTTCGAAAGGTCATTCCTCTTTATATTTATTCCGGCAAACACTTCAAAATTAAATTTACATATAGATTATTAAGTCTCAATTTGAATGGTTTGTAAATTTGTGACTCAAATTGTCAATATTGATATCAAAATCGCAAACCGCTCACTAGTTTAATTATTTTATCTTTTTACTATTTTACAAAGTGGAACAATTTCGGATAAAAAAATTTTCATCAATTTATATATGAGCCATTTAAGCCATTCAAGTTCATTTTTTTGTGTTTTGAAATATTTATTAAAATAAATAAATCACATACTCGTATGTTTGTAACCAAAACAATCATTAAATAATTTTTTTTCAAAATTGAACTTAAACCACTTTCATTCATAACGGCTCATATATTGATCATATACGATACGCTTAGCGAAGAATATCTATGTCTAATTTTGCACAAAAAAAACTCATCTTTTTTAACAATTTATATATGTATGTATGTATCAAAATTCTTTGTGCAAACGATGAATATATTGTGTCCGTACTGAAACGTAAAAATAAAACGTCAATAAAATAATCTGACATCATAACTATGTACATACATATATCCGTTTTACCACGTTGATTACAAAACATAATGTTTTACTTTTTTTTTGTATTAATTCTTTTCAAATAGGGTGGTCGAAGTTTGAAACCACCTCCCAAATCCGCTAGTAACTTCTGAATATACATGTATAAATCTGTTAAAAATCATTTCGACAAGTTTTTGAATATTAATGAATTTTTGTAAATTAAAATCTACCTACATATGTATGCATGTATATATCGATGGGTCAGTTTACAAATATTGTATGTCCAGTTTTTTTACGAAAATTGAGTTGTCATACACAAAACGTTCATCTGCATCAAACCTTCATGTTTAAAAAGTATTGTATGTCCAAATAGTATATTTGAGAAGATATTGCCTTATTCAAATATATAATATGTCCATTTCGTCCATAGTTTTTATGCACATACCTACATACATATGTCACTTACAATATTTTAAAACAAAACTGGACATACAATATCTGTGCACTAACCCATCGATATGTAAAATTTATATCTGACCCCTGGGTTCCATTATAGAGTTCCATTAATAAATTAGTATAATACATTCTTCACAGCAGATTCGTTAACTTTACTTTTCATAGGTCAGCTAGACTCTATCTAACGAGTATATGTACGTACTTAGTTTGGTCTCGCGTATGCTTTCACTTATGCAGTATGCGGCCAACTTTACTTACGTCATTAACCGTAACATGAAACTATATACAATATATATATATATATATATATATCATCAGCATCATCATCATTTTTAGCCGTTCACCATCCACTGCCGGATGAAGGCCTCTCCAATCCTCTTCCATTCATGTCTGTCTTGTGCAATCTGCATCCACTTGACTCCACACATTCTTCTCAATTCATCACCCCATCTTCCACTCAGTCTACTTTACTTTCTATCACATCCTCTCGGATATCATTCCAGTATTTCTCACGTCCATTTTTCTCGCTATGTGTCCAGCCCATTGCCACTTCAACTTTTTCACACTGCTATATCTGCCACTTTGGTCATACTTCTTACCAATGTATTTATTTTGCGATCTCTTCTTGTTATACCAAGCATACATCTCTCCATGCTTCTCTGTGTGCACTGGATCTTACGTAGCATTCTTGAATTTAGCGTCCAAGTTTTACATACATACGTATATATACACATATATATATTTATAGATATGTATACAATACGACTCGATCGCTCAAATAAATAAGCGATTTTATCGCGTTGCGTTCGTCTCTCGCGCGGATTAAGGGCTGATATAAAACGGCACGTTTGGAGAACGAGGTGAAACGCAAATGGGGGTTGGGTTTGGGGCAAAAAGAAGGTGGGTGGGTTGGATGGGGTGGATAATGCTACCAAACTCTCGGGAGATAAAGGAGCGGTTACTGCTTTCGCCTGCGAACAAAGAGTCCTCTCTTGAGAGGACAACAATGACATCTTTTGTTAGCGTTTATTCAGCGCTCGCAGCGGACGACACACACTCGTTTCCCCAGTAGATAGCGAACGTTATAAACACATGCACTCGTTCCGCTCTATAAAGACATTTATTTCGCAGAAGGTGGGTATGGGGGGGTGGGGTGGGACTGTTCTCAAATATTCTTACATACTTGCAAAGTTAGTTTCGACGATGACCGTGTGTGTGTGTCTCCAGTTTTTGTGACGGGCACAATGCACTGAATTTCATCCGAGAGTCTGTTGAACTTGGATTGTGAGTGCACCAGACCGTGACTTGATACTCACACAACTTTTTAAATATCTATACGTAATATAATACATATGCACGTTGAGGTTTTCGCTTATTTTGCGCGGCGAAAAATCCGTCTCTCTAGTTGGTATTAAATATTTAAATTGGAGTCGCGTCGACTTGTGCAAAGTCGCTCGTTGTAATGGGAGACTCGACTGCTAGATAAGGTGCTCCGGTGTTTGTAGTAGACTGGGGGTGCAATTTTTCAATATAATTTATGCACCAAGTCTGACCTGCACTTTCTAACTGCATCTTAATCTTCAGGCATGGCGACAGTCGACGCCAACCTTTTGTTGCCGCGCTCGCGCCTTATCTCGCTCGCTATCGCCCGGACAATTAAATTTCACAGTTGAGTTTTAGTCTCTTTTTAGCATTAATTACGCGGAGTTTAATCTCAAGTACAGTCTGAAGAACTTATGAATAAAAATATTCCGTTTTATTTGCGGATAATGTGGGTCATGTCGTTAGAATCCAAGTAGGTACCTTTCTTTGCGCAGGAAATTAAGCTTCAACGACAATGCACTTCTTCATTTTAACACGTTAAGTTAAATTTGAAAACTTAAACTATGTATATTCGATTGAAATATTAAGCCATTTTCACTTCATCAAAAGTGATATTAAAAAGAATACGATTACACAATAAAGAATAAAAATTTTCAATGAAATATTTTATTGCACTGTAAATACTTTTATGGAGCGTTTTTCATGTAATTTTAAAATGTTGTTTATGTTTTATTTTATTAAAATTTAAAAAAATATATTAAACGCTCTAATTGATAGTCTCATTCTTATTCATTCAACACTTTGCGCAAAAGTACCGATTCGTGTTAACCGTTCTCGATTTTTATTAGATTATGAAACTATTTCACTTAACAATTATTATTTTCATACTCCCATCCCCAGAATGATTAGATATGGTAATAAATACTCTGATTTTATTGATTTTTTAAAATTTTAATCTGTCGTCCCTAAGGCAACTACTCATTACTTCATTTATCAACTAAAAATAATTTATTCATTAGTTTTTTTTTCTTTATATTTTCTCTAATATATGTATCTAATAGATATACATATTATGTATTAGCTTTGTATCTCTGTAAAAGCCCCAACAGGCTTATAATAAATAAATATACTCTCCAGTGGTGAAACCATTCTCTTGTGGATGAGAAGAAGGTAAGAAGTAATTTTTTGGATGGTGCCAATTTTGTGGAATCGTTTCAGAATTAAGTTAAGCAAATTAGCAAATTCATCTAGGAGACGGACGATTTGGATTTAGTAGCCTAGATCCAGCGGCTCTCAACCAGTATGTCGTTTGTTAGTGTGCCGCGAAGACTTAACTTATGCAGAAAAAGAAGAATTAATCGAAATTTCTTCTAATTATAAGTCAAAATTCAAGACATTCCAATAGATACCCTCAGAATTTCTTTCGAAAATGATTATACTGCAATTGCAAATAAGGCGTTGAACATTTTACTTCCGTTTTCCACATCATGCTTGTGTGAATCAGCCTTTTCATCCTTAAAGACAATGAAGTAAAATATTGGTCGAGACTTATTATGATATTGTTATATGTACATAATAATTGTTACTCAATATTTTAATATTTTTTCTAAGCTGGCAATTTTTATCAACAAAATTTGACATTTCTTATAAGAAGCTTATGTACGTGTGTCGCAATGCTGGACACGATCGTGTCTGTGTGTGTGTGTCGCTATTGGAAAAACGTTGAGAACCCCTGGCCCTAGATTACGATATTTATCGTCGAAAAAACCGTTGCGCAAATCATTCGACATGCGGAGATCGATAACCGGACCCACTCTAACGCTTATATAATATTTTTTTATTTAACCAAAGCACGAGCGATATCTCATTGTACTTTATTGCATTGAAATTTATTAATTATTCGTCGATTATTTCCGCTCAATTAGGCGCTTTGCGTTTTAGCAGCGCACGACCGTTGGCTCCACGGATAACTGGATCGACTGTGGGGGGGGTGGTGGGGCAAGGAAAATCTTTAGAAAATTTCCACCGTTTAATTCAACACGAAGCAGGAGCGGATCGAGGGGGGGATGGGGGAGCAAGGGTAAGGGTGTTAGTATGTGTTTGCCGTTTTCTTAACGTTTTCGTATTAACGCCCGATTGTTAATCACATCGCCAGATACCGGCGGCGCGCGTCATTTATCATTAGGGCACGTGAATGGGGTGGTGCGTCACGTATGAAAGGGATCGTCGGTTTTCTTTGGATCTCGAGAAAATTCTAGCAAAATTTTCCACGGCTAACGAACGTGTACTTTTTTGTTGCGCCTCTGCTTCTCCACAAGTCCCCCTAACCCACCTTTTTCCATCTCCTCCCATACCCCAAGTTTTCCCCCATTCTCTTGGCACGTCGCGGCGCGAGGCGAAGGGAGACGCGCAAAATTTAGATGAACGAGCTTTTCCCGTAAACGCAAAAAGAGGAAGTTCGTCGACGCTTCCGAATTTGCTTACGGATCACCGAAATTGCCTATACGTACACCGCCTATATGCGATAATGTTTTAAATTATTATGCAGAGAGATTGGTGAATATGACCGGATGTAAAGAAGATGAAATAAAACGAAGAATGAAACGAGGACAGAGTGCTTTTTGATGAACGAACGTAGTTTTTAAATGCAACATTCCGCTATGCTTAAAAAATAAGGCGCACTGTCAGTTATGACGTATGGATGTGAAACTTGGACGCTAAATTCAAGAATGCTACGAAAGATCCGCGTGCACACAGAGAAGCATGGAAAGATGTATGGACCAAAGTGGCAGATATAGTAAAACATATGAAAAAGTTAAAGTGGACACATGAGTATATGTATTAATAGTATTGAAAATCAACAACATTCTACGTATTTATATCGCGTCCTCAGAGCATAAAGGTGACATGTCTACGATTTTGCGAAAATTAATTATTAATACTATAATGTGTTCCTACGAATGACGTAACAATTTGGCATTCACAAAGCACACAAATGTTTATATGTGTGTATAATAGCCGAAATCCGTCTGTCTGCTGATAACGCTCGCCTCGATAAATGATTAAAAGACACGAACCGTCCGCGCACGAGTGGGATTTGAACCCGTTGGATCACCAGGTTGGAAAGAATCGTGCTAACACTATCATCCAACGGAGGCGATGACGTGCCTGCTACAATTTGACAATATTAACATCCTAATAGGCTCGCAAATTTGCTAAATTGTTACGTGTTGTATTATAACGCGCCATCTATGCAACAACTATAAAAACTATTAAATACACATACATATACTCACTCACGCAAACATACGTTGATATTCAACGGGCTTGCACTAGTTATATATATAATAGCCGAAATCCGTCTGTCTGTCTGCTGATAACGCTCGCCTCGGTAAATAAAAAAAAAAAAACCAGAACGTCGCACGAGTGGGATTTGAATCCAGTATCACTGATTCGGTACATCGAGCGCTTACGCGGTGAGCCAAACCAGATGATGCGAGATCCCTTTTATTATGAACATATAAATCGGTTGAAAGTTCGCGACTTTGCTAAATTGATACGTTGTTGTATTATAACACGCCATCGATGGCGCATTGTTGCATATATGCAACAACTATAAAAACTATTAAATTTAATATTATTTTTCAGTACGGGTGATGAGAACGCTCCGTTGATATTCAACGGGCTTATACTAGTGTTTGGTATAACAAGGAATACATGGGTAAGAAGTATGACCAAAATGGCAGATACAGCAGAACGTGTGAAAAATTTGAAGTGGACACATCGAGAAGAATGGATGGCAGATGGACGCCAAAAATACTGGAATGTGAAAGAAAGCGAGGTAGACCGAATGGACGATGGGCTGATGAATTGAGAAGAATGTGTCGAGTCAAATGGATGCAGATTGCTCAAGACAGACAGGAATTGAAGAGGATTGGAGAGGCATTAATCCAGCAGTGGATGGTGAACGGCGAAAAATGATGATTATATACTTTCTCGGTTTAATTACATATGCAAGTTCAACCGTTCAATTCTAGTGACGTTCATAGGGCTATAGTGGTTGTTATTTCAATAAAAAAACTAAGCGTGTTGGAATTAGAAGGTTGTAAAAATTGGAAAAAAATTCATTCATGTTGATTCGAAGTTCAGATTTGTCGCATGTGTGTGTGTTTGTCATTTTTGATAATAAAATTTAAAATACAAAATGGTGGAATATTCAACGTTTGGATGTTTTTAAATATCTAAAATATGTACATATGTTATTACCAATTAGCGTACGAATATAATGATTGCATATCATAAAAAGCGTTTAAAGTTTCAATTTATTTATATATTAATATATAATGTAATTTATCGTACATGTTACATATGTACATACGTAGGTGTACTGATATAATATTCGTACTACGCACCGATCCATCCGTATTCTCTTAATATTTGATTATATCAATAAAATTGTACGATTCAATATGGCAATATTTGGAAGCTATTTTGAGTATTCAATTAAATTTAATATTTTGTAATTATTATGTGGAAAATATGATATTGAATTTATACTCTACCTAAACACGTACATATGTACATATATTCCGCTTAAGTAAATAATTATTAGGCGAAATTTTATATTGTTGTTGTTTTTACGCTTGTATACATATTTATATATATATATATATATATATATATATACGAGGGGTGGGAGTTGGGGTACATCAGTCGTCGTTTTATCATTGTCTCTCCATAATTTATTATATCTCAGATAAAATGTCTGCCTCACCCCCACTTTACAAATGTCTTTCGTGCCATTTCTTACGGACACCCCACCCTCGCAGCCTTTTCTATACTTCTACATTCTGTATCTCCACAATTTTCAGTCTTCTTCCCCTGGCCCTCCCCTTCACCCACTCACACCCATCACTTCAGTCGACCCCCTCATCCCCCTACCAGTTCGTTCACAAACGAAGAACAGGACATGTATTGTACGGTTGTGACGTATAAAAATATTCAAGGCACGGTATATTTTCTTTGATGCGGGAATGTAAAAAAAAACGACCTGTCAAATATGACGGAGAAGTTTTAATTTATATTTTAGAACATGCATACATTCTATTCTTTATAAGTGAAAAAAAAACGAAATGAAAATTTAAATTTCGCATATTGTTTCAATATAAGTAAAACATTCGAGACTTTGTTAGTAAGTTTATGCTATTTAAATGTATGTTTATTATAGATAGTTATTTTTAGTATATTTATGAATATACATGAATATATATGACGGAGAAGTTTCAATATTTATTTTAGGACATGCATACATTCTATTATTTATAAGTGAAAATTTAAATTTCGCATATTGTTTCAATATATGTAAGTGAAATATTCGAGTCTTTTTTAGTATGATTATGCTATTTAAATGTAAATGTTTATTATACATAGATAGTTATTTTTGAATATATATTAATATATATGACGGAGAAGTTTCAATATATATTTTACAACATGCATACATTCTGTTCTTTAAAAAAATTTAAATTTAAATTTAAATTTCAGCATATTGTTTAAATATCAGTGAAATATTCGAGACTTTGTTAGTATGATTATGCTATTTTTATGTAAATGTTTATTATGGATAGCTATTTTTAGTATATTTTTGAATATAATGACGGAGAATTTTCAATATATATTTTAGAATATGCATACATGTACATTCTGTTCTTTATGAGTGAAAAAAATTAAATTTCAGCATAGATATTGTTTCAATATAAGTGAAATGTTCGAGACTTTGTTAGTATGATTATGCTATTTAAATGTAAATGTTTATTGTAGATAGTTATTATTAGTATATTTTTGAATAAACACGTGTATCACACTGTATTGCTATACATAGATAGTATATGTAGATGTAAGTTTTTCTTTGGTTCATTTTTCAACTGTGCAACTCGCGATGTAATCGTGCGACATTTTCTTACAGGAAGATTTCCTTTCATCTACATATGTACATATGTACATACGTATGTAGTATGTAAGTTGAGGCGAAGACTGAGTGAAGTCAATTGTTCGTATAAAATTAGCAAAACCTCCCTTTTACGCATTTATTCTGTTAAACAAATGTAAATAATTTAAAAGAAATAAAAGACAAAAGAAATTTATTGCCAACTCCTAACGCATAAATATTAAGAATATGGGGGGGTTGAGTTTAAAGAATACGGGGTTGGTAAAAACGAAGGGAGAGTTTTAAAAGGGACAAACGCGGGGTGGACTCTTCGAGGAATATTCAATTAAATCCACCCCCGTTTTAGGAAAATGGCCAAACTTTATACCACCGCGTCTCTCTTTCGTCTCATAGGTATTATTAAATACGTCTAACTCTTTTCCTACAAAGCGATTGTGATGCTGATGAAAAGAGACGCACTTTTATGTTCCACTTTGCGATTTATTTGTTCATAGGGTGTTTGATAAATCAGTATGAAATTAATGCAAAAACTTGTAGGTCAACAAACATTGTGTATAGCCTGGATTGTAATTCGAAATTACTAAGAACGTAAACGTTTCATTTTTATACCTCAGTTTATTTTTGAGTCAAGGGTTAACGATCGCATCCAGTTTTTAAACCGTAATTTATATTTTAGAAAATCCTTTAATAGCCTGAAAGCTCAACAGCATAAAATATCCGGAATTTTATTGCATAATATCTTGCCTATACCTACATATGTACATAAATATATACAAATGTATCCACAATTGATATATTATATTTTATTAATTTTTACTATGTTAGCTATTGTGGTGATTGGATTCACGAAAACATTACAACAACTTTCAATTTTACAAATGAACTTTCAGCAGATACTGGTGTTTAAATAAAAAGAGCTTTGATCACAATAAATAGCGATTACTTTGTATTTATATCAATTATTCACTGCACAGGTTCCAAACCTTTTCGAGTGGCGACCCCTTTTTGTAAAAGCCATGTGACAAAAAATATTATTCAAACATCAAGACACCATAGTTACGGTGACCATATTTTATTAGAAAAAAATAAAGGACGAATCTGAATAAAGGTTCATAAGGAGAAAAAATGCTCAATAATAAAATGTTAATCGGTAAAAACTGTTAATGTTTTCGTTCAATCAACTTTAACTTCAGCTCATTTAAACTAATATACATATGTATATACACATATCTTTTGATTCGATTGTAAAAATGTTTTTGGAATAGTTTAAGCTTGGCTGTGAACGAAAAATTACCACGATTCAGCTAACGGATCATAAAAAAAGTTTTTGCAATTTTACTTGTTCCAAAAAGTACAATTTTAGCGGCTTAAATAGTTTTAAAATTGTTTCTAAAGCTGGCAGAAGAGTTAACCATCTAGTTTGGCCGTGGCCTAGTAGTTTATTTTTTATACTGAACGTCGATATTATCACATACTTTAAATGGCAAAACAAATAAAAGGACAACGCCCTAAAATAAACGACCGTAATATTTTTTTTAGTTTACTGTTTCAGTTGCTGACGTCACAGAAAACCTTTCGCGACCCCGTTTTGGGTCGCAACCCATAGATTAGGAATCCGCGACTGTTCTTGAGATTTTTCATAGAAATGTTATTGAAATTTAATTTTGAAACGCGCTTTTGAAAGTTTGACGCTGTTTTGAGAAATAATATGAAAAGTACACATTTATATGAAACATTTGATGCTATTCCATGGAAATGTTTGAATATACACAATGAGTATTAAAATGATGAATTTTTGAGCACCGTGTGCTTTTAGGTGTGCCGAGGTCCGCCTCCTTTTATACTTTTATACCGGAATCACTTGCGAAGATAAAATTTTCTCCAATGGGAACCATGAAGGGGGCGAACAACGGGATACCAGAAGAAAAGCTTGGGGGAGGACAAGAGAGGGGTGGGAATGGGAGACTTCCCCTGTTGTACCAAAAGGGAGGAAAGAGGTTTAAGGGGGGGTCGGTTCAAGATGGGGTAGGCGAGGAAATAAATGAGTATAATTATTGAGTATTTTAATTGGTAAGTTTCGGAAAGCTTTGCGAGTCGCGCGTACCAACCCCCCTTTCCTCCTCTTTCAACCCCTTTTCGGCTCTTTGTACAACCACCTACACACAGTTGCTACCAGCTTACATTTTCCAGGTTTCCCGACGACGACGACTGCGAAATAAAATATGCTATTATTTTCTTGTAACAATCGTACATTTCACACTCTGTCTTCGAACCGTGTACCCATTTGTTTCGAGTAATATGAAAATTCTACCCAGTGTTAAATTTCCCAGTTGCAGTGTTATGTTTGCGTCGGTCGTTTGAACAATATTGATTGTTTAGTTTTGTTTGTTTGTTTTATTTGTATAGTGTGCGGATGAAAATTTCAGTATACAGTTTGTCTACGTAGATTCTTAGAAATCGTAGGTTTTGTAATAAGTTGAAAATTATCTTACTTTTGATTACGGCATCGATCGGTACGTATATTCCGTTTTAAGATAAACTTAGTGTTGCGAATATCATACACATTACGCGCTTTGTGCTGTTTTAATTATAATAAAATATTCAAGCGATTTATTAATTAGACTGGATGATTTGTTGGAAATTAGTAAAATTGTTGCATTGTATTTAATTACTGTAAATTGTATTTAAAATGAATCTCACTCGATGTATCGACTACTATTATACAAAAAAGAGCATTGGTATCAATGAACACGATTGTAAATTTTACACTTTTATTTATTGTGCGTATACAATGGTACAATTTTTAAACAGTGTAATATTATTAATTAATTTATTTATTATACGCCTATTAGGGCATAGAAAATACATAGTATGTTAAAAAATACTAATAAATAAATTATGTTGAGTTGATAAATAAAATAATGGGACGACAGATTAATATTTAAAAAAAATCAATAAAATCAGAGAATTTATTACCATATCTAATTATTCTGGTAATGGGAGAATGAAGATAATAATTGTTACGCGAAATAGTTTCATAGTCTAATAAAAATCCAGAACGGGTAAAACGTACCGGTTCTTTTAAACGAAGAGTCGAATGAATAAGAATAGGACTACATATGTATTAAAGAGTTCTTCTATTATTCTATTACTTAATTTTATCATTTTTAATTTTGATAGAAGAGAATTATAACATAAATATTCAGTTGGTTTATTATAAATAAAATTGATGTTTTATACGTAATAGTGAAATTAATCAGCTAATTAATATGATCACGTTTGTGTTATAAATTTTAACATGTTCGAATAAAACGGCAGCTATGTTATATGTATTTATAAAAACGTTAATTAATAGTCTGTGTTAAAAAAAATCAACACGAATTTTTAATCTATTATAATAATGTGTATCCATCACAACTTCAGCTATTAAATTGGTATGATAAAAAAAAATGTTTCAAAAGTATATATAAGAATTATTTTTGTAATGCATGCGTGTGTATGTTAATCAACGTATTACTCAGGATTCGTTCCCTTTCGTAATGAAAATTGAGCGCCATTAAAAAACCCCTCACCAGGAAAGGTCCTTAGCCGTTATTTTTAATAGAACTCTTTGCAAGTAAATTACCACCCTAGGGCCTCCCTTAAATCCCACCCCGCACTTTCACAAAACTCCATCTCCTCGAGGGATGAATGCGAGAAAACGGACTACGAAAACGGCCCCCCCTCCTCCACCCACCTCTACGGGCATAAAATATAACCCCCTTAATTATAATTACACGAAATGCAAAGACGAAAGCAAAAAGGGAACGAAGGGTGGTGGGTACGAAGGGGGGGGGGGCTTGGGGAAGAACGATGAAGAAAGAGTTAGCTCTCGGGCGCGCTGAGAGATCTCCGCGAGGATAGGGTTGAGAAATTAGGGACGGAGTTTTCGCGGGGGTTGAAAAGCGAGAAGAAAATGTATTAAAATGCGAAAGAGATCCGGCGTCTATTTTAGCACCCTTCGCACTCCCCCTTTCTCTCCCTCCTCCCCCTTAAGTCTTCTCTCCCTCAGGCTACAGTGGTGCAATAACATGGCTCTGGAAACAATGGCCGCAAAAGGTGCTGTCATACTAATGGCGATGTCTATTCATTTTACTTTCGACGTGAATGGACATGAATAGTCATTTTCGTGTACGTTTAGAAACTAGTTTTAATTGAAATTTTGTAAAATGTATACTATGTACGTATGTACGTAGCTGTTGTATTTTGTGCATTTTGAATTGTAAATAGTCAACTTTTGTAATTGTAAATAGTCAAAGTCGCAGGACCTTAAAATAATGTATTATTATAATTAAATATTTCACGATACTCGTTGAATCATAGAAAAAATCTTTGAAAAGTCTTGTGCTGATTAGGCAAATGGTAATTGAATTTATTTATATAATACAAAGCGTAGTCACAGTAAATAATCATACTGTAGAAATAGTTGATAGTTATTTATACCTAGGGCAATTGGTGAATATAACTGGATGTAAAGAAGAAGAAATAAAACGAAGAATGAAACTAGGATGGAGTGCTTTTGGAAGAATGAACATGAAGACATATGACCAATTCGTACTGCCAGTTATGACGTATGGGTGTGAAACGTTTAATTCAAGAATGCTACAAAAGATCCAGTGCACACAGAAAAGTATGGTAGATGTATGCTTGGTATAACAAGAATATATCGCAAAAGAAATACATGGGTAAGAAGTGTGACCAAAGTGGCAGATATAGCAGTTGACGTGGCAATGGGCTGGATACAGCGAAAAGAATGGATGGCAGATGGACGCGAGAAATACTGCAATGGTATCCGAGAGGATGTGAAAGAAAGCAAGGTAGACCGAGTGGAAGATGGGTTGATGAATTGAGAAGAATATGTGGAGTCAAGTGGATGCAGATTGCTCAAGACAGACAGGAATGGAAGAGGATTGGAGAGGTCTTCATCCAGCAGTGGATGGTGAGATGGCTGAGAATGTTGAATATAGTACCTTACATAATCCTTAACTAATCACCTATACAGAGATGTTTTTTTAAGACTGCCAGGAATTTATCAATAGTTTTGGAACTTCTAATTCCATCCGACAGTCTGTTATATTCCAAAATACCTCTGTACAAGATGCGTCTACTATTTCTATTTATTCTAACATTTTTTATAATTAAATTATTTTTACTCCTTAAATTATATTCACATACATCCATTCCTCTCACAATAAATTTACTAAAATATGATGGTAACATATTATTATCTAGCTCAAATATAAATACCAACATACAAATCCTCAAAGTATCATTCACATTCAACCAATCTAATTCAATCATATTTATAGGGAACAAATACACAGATTATTTACTAGTCAAATAATTTTACAATCGCATAACGAAAAAAAATTATGTCAGAAATTGAACAATTGATAAAATCATATATTTAATGTTTGTCATATAATTAAATGAAAACCAAATAAACTATGAATGAAAATTAAACTGAAACGATTATATATTGTATACGAAAATGTAAATTCTTAATAAAGTCGAACACGTTATATGGATTTTAATGCGGTAAAATAAATTTATTGTGTCGTTTTGTAAACAAAATCCTAATCCTTCATTAATTAAAGCGTTCAATGCACATGTGCAAATTAAATGTATGTACGCTACGATACATATAAAACTAATGCACAAAATTTATCAACGTACATACATTATTCAGTATTTGTATTAAAATTAAATTAAAAGCTAATAGTAGAATGTTTACCGTTGAATATATATGAAATGACTTTAGTGTAGACGTTTTTAATATTTGGTATAAAAATTTATTATTATACTTGGTTAAAAATTCAGCTATTTTAAATTCAAATCAATAGACGTAGAACTTAATCGTTTCGTCGTAAATTTTCAACAACTATTTAATTTTATTTCTGCCATTCAACATTGATGTTTTTATTAATTTTTTTTATTTGTTATGTTTATATTATTTAATTTTGAATTACAGAATAATAATATGTTAATATTTTTGTATGGAATATGAAAAACTGTTCGTGACCACCGAAAAAGTGGTTAAGCGCAGAAGACTCACGCTGACTGCGAATTTCTTAAAATTCTCATTAAGGAAGTTTTACCTCCACTTTCAACCCCTTCTTTTCCTCCTCCTTCGTGTTAACGGAAGTCCTTCGTCCTCCCACCCTTATCCTTATCCTCGCCCATTTTCCAGCCGCCACCCTTTCGTTTGAGAGTCTTTGCTTATATCTTAGAATTTTCACAGACTCGAGATGCAAAACTTTCCGTGACGACTACAGAAAAATAAACTGTCACAATCAAATGATAATAAAAATAAAAAAATCAATTAAAGACCAATTTATATACAAATTGTTCACCCCAGTTAAAAAAAACGCGTACAATTTGGGTAAAAGTGTATTAATTGAAAGGCAAAAAAAAACCATAAAAGTCCATGCGGGTAGCTTTGAAATATAAAGCCTATTTAAAAGTGGGGTAAGTACATAAAAGTTACTGTTACATTTCCAACAAAATCACGCAAACCTTATTTTAATATAATTAAGAGCAATTTTTAATATTGCAAATGATTTCAGCGGTGTTTGACTTGCGATCGATGAAACTTTAACACTAATTCGTATTGAACTGTAATAAATTATTATTTTATTTCATCAATGGCTCAAAATCTTATACAATTATTTTACGTATATACTGCGTACTTTTAAAGCGTATAATCAACATATAAATGTCTCACATTTTCCTTTTGAATTTATTATACGAGAGTTGGTGCATTTTGCGCGTACACCGTTGAAAAAAAATCGGGTCGCCGTTTCAGAGGAAAAAAAAAAAAAAAGAGGGTAGAATAACGGGGTTTTCACTCGACGACACGGATTTACCCTCGTGTCCTTTTCAATTTCTAATTGCAGTCCACCCCTGGAGAGTGTCAAGCCGGCACTTAATAAGCCTTGACACCTCTTGTGCTGAAATTTTATTCGCGTCACACTTTTGAAAAAAAATTTTCCACCCGAATAAAGGCTTAAATTGCACAAAATTTTAAACGAAAATATTTTCTACACACCTTTACGTATGCGTTTAAATTTTTAAAATTTAAAATTTTATCACTTTCTTATCAGTATTTATGTACATATTTATTATAATTATTGAAAATTCGCGTACCTAAGATTTGCGGTATTGCAATAGTTGTATACATGAGCGAATTCGAAACTATACTGACCAGAGGTCACATAACTGGACCCTCGGACGGGGCAAGAATGAAAACCAGATTTCTATCCCCTATGTTTCGCCATTTTCATTTTTGAATGACCAACCCTTACGTTATTGCATACTGAATTGAAACATTATATCAACTGTTCAAAAATTCATACATATTCAAAGGATTTCTTTAATATTACATTTAAAAAGATTTTTAAACGAATTTACATATATGTACATACATACATATGAGGTGTTGCGGATACGAAGGGCGAACTCGACATCGGGTTATAATTTTTTTTTACCATTTCGTTCTCTTACCGTCTTAGAATACACTACTAGGCTTTTTTGTTAGTTCGTCCATTATAACAGTATAAAAATAAAGCTTAAAACATAGTAAACCATTGTCATCGTACGAGGCGATAAAACTTAAAAAGTGTTTTTTTTTTTTTTTTTTTCTAAATCGATGTTTGTCGAGTTCGCCCTTCGTATCCGTAACGCCTCAATATATGTACATACATAGATTACCCTGGGTATTTTAATTCAACTACAAAGTTTAGTAATAAGGCCCTCACTAACCCGAGCGAATAATTTGACGTTTGACGTCTGCGATTGACGCCCTCTATCGTCATTGATTCGCACCAATGAAAATTATATCGGTCTAATACCTAGGGCCTAATATCTTCATTTTTAAATATTACTAATTCATTCATTTAATAACCAAACGCAAAATTTTGTAAATTTTTTTGTAATTTAACATTTGAAATTAAATTATATTGTTGTATGCGTAATAATTTGATAATAATACAAATAAATATTTAAATTTTTGTGTGTGTGTGTGTGTGTGTTTGTTGGTAACCGGTTTTTCCCGTTTTCAACCCTTATGCTGCGGGCTCGGAAACTCGTTTGTTTGCCGCACACCTTTCCGTACATATTTTTTGCGCATTGTATTCTTCCTAACCCTCAGGTGACCGGCTGACCCCTTCTTAAATGAACCGGGACGTGACATAAGGGGGTTGAAAGCGACCGGACAATATTTACATTTGTTACACCGCCAGCAACCGCTTGCAGTATGTCGTGTGAACAATTTTTTCATTAAATTTAATTCACTTTATAAAAATCTTATCTATACAATGCTTTTCGTTAGCACAGTATGGAAATAATACAATGAACTACGGGTACACTAAGAAAAAAATTATTTTTAAGTAGAAATCGTCTAAGAAAGAATACACACCATGGGAGATATAGTCATGATTCTAATAACCATTTCACTAAAACTTTTTTTATAAAATATATTTATAACTTTTCGATGGATCATCATCCGAAACACCCGTATATCCGGTGTTCATTTTAGAAGCGGAAGTTCATAGTAGCTGACCGCTGCATTTCCTATGCGCCAGCTTGTCCTATTCGGGCGTATTGTCCAAGAACCTGAAAAACCAGTTTTCTCCAGTTTCGTTCGGCCATTGTCCACTCTTTCTATTGTTATGCCAATAATTCCGCTATTTTATGTGTACGCATACCCCCATTTAAATTTCTATACAAATAAAAAAAAATAACGTTAAAAGTACATCGGACCATACGTTGATAGCCGATAGGCTTTAAAAGTAGTTAATTTTAATGACAATGTATAAAAGAGCAGACGCCAGCGGATTCAATACTGAACGAAAATTTATTTTACAATTTGAAATATAGTCTCGTTAAACACATAGTGCTTTCAATGCATTAATGCACGCATAACATTGCTGTCTTACCCTATAAAAGCTTCGGTATAAAAGCAATAAAAAGCTACTAGAGAACTACATATGTATACTCTGTCCAACTTAAGAAGGACCCTTTTCTTGCGCAACTAAAAAAAACCGCGCACAAATAAAAATACAGGATTTTTGACTATTCTATAAGAAAACAAAAAAAAAAACCAACTTTCGATTGATTGATTTTAATGATTTATTTTTTCGTAACTAGGTATTGCTTTAAGGATTATAATATTACAATATTGTGAAGATATCAAATATTTAGAAGGCCGAAAAGAATAAAAAAAAACGAAATATTGTTCAAGAGTAAACTGCCACTTCCGGTTAGCGGATGTTGACCAAAATCATAATATCTCATACACCTTACGTGAAAATAATAGATATGAAACTTGTGCTTGATAGACTTCATAGCTTCGGAGAAAAAGTTACAGACATTTTCCAGAAATCGTGAAAGCGTGATCAGATGATGATACCTGATACAAATCAGTCAAAATCACGAAGTCGAATTTTCGCACGATCACAATACTTTATCCGATTAGGATAAAGTAAAAAACTCCCATTATAACATTTTTATAACCATAGAATATAACATTCGAACATTTCAACATTATATATATTACAAATATAGCTATTGAGCAGTAGCAAATTAAATATTCACAATACCTACAGATTTACAAAATCGTAATAAACTTTATATCGAACAACAAACATCCGCGATATTCGGCGTGTGATCGAAACGAAACTACCATTTAAATTTCAATAGCTCAAAATCTTATACTATTTTTCTGCGTATAAACTGGGTACTGCAGAAATCGTGAAAACGTGATCAGAGGATGATACCTGATACAAATCACTCAAAATCTCGAGGTCGGATTTTTGCACGATCACAATACTTTATCCGATTAGGATTAAGTAAAAAGGAGGGTTGTGGTTGTCTCTGCTGTTGCTCTCTTTTTGCACAGACGGACTCTAAATCGATCAAGACTAGGGTGTTTCTTAAGTTGGACAGAGTATATGTACATAGAGTAGGTACTTCAGAAAACTTCACCGTGACAGGCAAGAAATATAAATGATTGTCAAATGTTTTAGATTTTGATACTATTCAAACATAATTATAAAAAAATATTCAAATGAGTTCATGTTAACTCAAAATATCAAGATCAAATTTTGATCTTGACGATTACTACAATATTTCGCATACGCACGGATACAACTATAACTGTGTGAAAATTTAATCACAGTAAGCGCACGATCATTTCAATTGAATACTGTACTTCTTATTTGAAAATAGTTTTCGAAATCGTACGGTCCGAGTACACCCTACCCCCCTTTGACCCCTTTGACCCCCTCGGGGATAACAAACTCGTAGTACTTTTACAATTGACGACCCGCGCGAGTATTATCCGATCGGTCGTGACTATACCTATTCCTACGACACAAAAAGTCTTTGTTGCCCCCACCCCAAAAACCGGTCGAACCTGTTTCTAAAAACCCTTTGCAGAACGGTCAAACCGTTAAAAGTGACCCTTTGCCCGGGAAAAAAAGGGATAAGTATTGAAAAATAGTCGCTGACCGGTGCGATGCGTACGCGACGATTCAATGCGAAACCCAAAACCAAGGGAACATTATATGCATTATAAAACGCGCAAAAGTATTACGCACCTACATATGTATATAATATATACATTGTACATATGTATAGGTATAAAATAAACGAAACGATTACTTATTATTCGGTCGTAATAAATTGCACTTTGAATTATTTGACAAGAACAGAATTATTTAAATGTGAAAACCATCAATTCGATACGAACGCTTAAAATAGTCTGTTGCCTCAGTCATAGCTTAGCGGTGGAATATTTACCTTATGACCTGAAAATACATGATTCGATACACAATATATACATATGTAGCTGCTGGCAAGATTTAAACGTGTTCTATTTCAGCCACTTCCTGTCAGTGTCAATTTATCTGACAGTTGCTGATATGGTATTATACAAAATTAACACTTCGTTCCTTTTTTCGTTTCAATGATCATCAAAAAGTAACGAGAAACCAATGAAAAGTACCTTTTCTTAAACATTTCACTATGACAAACAGTAAAAAATATGTTTCCGTGTACAGACCATATCTCTTTTTACTTTATCCATATACCTACGTAGTATAACAAGAAGAGACCGTAAGAGGAATACACGGGTAAGAAGCACGACAAAAGTGGCAGATATAGCGGAACGTGTGAAAAAGTTGAAGTGGACACATAGCGAGAAGAATGGATGGCAAATGGACGCGAGAAATACTGAAATGGTATCCGAGAGGATGTGAAAGAAA
Source organism: Parapsyche elsis (assembly GCA_022651745.1). Taxonomy (NCBI): domain Eukaryota; kingdom Metazoa; phylum Arthropoda; class Insecta; order Trichoptera; family Hydropsychidae; genus Parapsyche; species Parapsyche elsis. Next base: position 1,700,338 of record JAGVSN010000017.1, read on the forward strand.
GCAAGGTAGACCGAGTGGATGATGGGCTGATGAATTGAGAAGAATGTGTGGTGTCAACTGGATGCAGATTGCTCAAGACAGACAGGAATGAAAGAGGATTGGAGAGACCCTCATCCAGCAGTGGATGGTGAACGGCTGAAAATGATGATGATGATGATATAAAATTTTAATTTAGGTGCCAAAATCATCCCTCTGTTCAACAATCCAACTGATCAATGGGGGCGCTAGTTGTGACTTCATATTTTTTTAAGGAAAGCTAACCAACGGGTGTACCTACATATGTATGTATGTAAGTCAGACCCAATAACAGGTTAGCATAGGTATAATGGATGGTTGCCAATTTTTGGTGGAACCGCCTAGGTCAGATAAATTGGCTAATTCTAATAGGAGAATTGTATTTAGCATTTTCCAAATTTTGGCAATGGCGATAATTGAGGTCGGATACCGTCGAGAAAACCTTTCCACATACGAAGATCGAACCCTGGACGGTTAGCGCGTTTGTTTTTTCAAGACAAGACAAATAAGGCTTGAACGTTTTACTTTCGTTTTCCACATGATGCTTGTGAGAATCAGTCTTTTCATCCTCAAAGGCAATGAAGTCAAAATATCGGCCGAGACTTATTAATATTGATAGTGAGATGCGCGTGAGTTTTTCTACCATTCGCCCTCGCTATGATAAATTGTGTAATGGGTCTCCCACTAATGACAGATATTATATGTAAATACATATGTATGTATGTATGTACAAGAACATGGAAGGATAACTGTGCTAAGAAAACAAATACTGTAAAAATTAATGATATAATAATTGTTACTCAATGCTTTATTTTTCTATAATCGCAATTTTTATCAATATAATTTGACATATGTTCATTCTATTTTTAAATTTTAAGAAGCTTATGTCTGAATTTATGACTCGTGTCTGTGTGTGTCGCTATTGGAAAAAGGCTGAGAGCCCCTGCTCTGACCACTAAGTCACAGGTTCCCAACCTTTATCGAGTGGTGACCCCTCTTTATAAAAGCCAAGTGACCCGATATATTTGAAAAAGGCAAAAAATAGTATTTAAACATCAATACATCGAATAACAATGAAAATTGAATTAATCATCATTTTTAACCGTTTACCATCCACTGCTGAATGAAGGCCTCTCCAACCCTCTTCCATTCCTGTTTGTCTTGAGCAATCTGCATCCACTTGAATGCACAAATTCTTCTCAATTCATCAGCCCATCTTCTACTCGGTCTACCTTGCTTTCTTTCACATCCTCTCGGTTACCATTCCAGTATTTCTCGTGTCTATCTGCCACTTCGACTTTTTCACACGTTCTGCTATATCTGCCACTTTGGTCATACTTATTACCCATATATTCCTCTCACAATCTCTTCCTACATATCCGGTATACGGTCGCTCTTTATACGGCATTTCGCTATAACGGCCTTTTTTTAATTTTAGCTCAGTTTCGATTTACGGTCTCAAAATGTTTCGATATGTCGAAGGATAAATTCACCTTTATTGACAATCAATAAAAAGTAATCAGTAATTTTTGTTTGCGTTTTTAAGAGTCTTTTGGTCGTTTTTTTCACACCAATGAGTTCTTTTATCACACATTACATATGAAAAGTTAAAATGGATAAGTAAACAATGCAATAATTGCTAATAATTGCTCATAATTTGCCACATTGCTCATAATTTATTGCTTCCAGACTTAATAAGCGTTTCATTTCTGTAGGTTTTTCACGGAAACCATTCATTTTCAGATTCTCACACACAGTGTGTAGTGTGTACGTAATATAAAAACTTGCATTTATATGCTAAAAGAATGATAAAACGAGTTGTTGATCAAAATGATTGGAATATGTATCGCCACCAGAATACTAAAATATGTCAGTTGTAATTTATCCACTTCCGGTCGGCGGATTTTGATCAAAACCTTATCAACTCTTAATTTTTATATGAAAATTATAAATATAAATTTTCGACAAGATCGCCGGAGCAGTTTCAGAAATATTCTGTGGTAAACTTTTCGACAAAAAAAAACCTACTTCCGGTTGGTTGATTTTTAAAATTTATTTTTTCCTAAATAGCAATTTCTCTCAGGATTACAACATTACAATATTGTGACGATACTACGAAAAAAAAAAAAAAAACAACAAATCGTTCAAGAGTAAACTGCCACTTTCGCTAGTCAGAAGTTGACTAAAATCACAGTATCTCTTAAGGCTAACGTGAAAACTATAGATATGAAATTTCGACAAAATTCCCGGAGCCGTTTCGGAAATATTCTGTCGTAAACTATTCGACGAAAAAAAAAAAAACCTACTTCCGGTTGACTAATTTTAATGAACACGATCTCTTCCTACATCCTCTTTTATGATCTTACGTAGCATTCTTGAATTTAGCATCCACGTTTCACAATCATACGTCATAACTGACGGAAAATTGCATTATAGTCAATATTTTTTTTTAGTTTACTGTTTAAGTTGGCGACCCCACAGAAAATTCTTAACCCATAGGTTGTGAACCCGTTCACTAAGCTATCGCCTGGCTTTCACAGTTATTAGTATAGTACCACTTTGAAAAGTGCAATCACACATATGTATATATATATACCTATGCCCCTTATTATTCAGTTTGTGCGAGCGTGTGTATGTGTGAATGTTTGTTATCGCATGTAGGGGCTGTCGACCGTTGTCGCCATCTGTGGGCCCCCAACCGCCAAACTATTCCCGAACGAAAGGAATTGCTCGGCGAACAAATTAAATCACGTGATCCGCGGGGGCGCATTCCGCGACACTATCTCGCGACGGAGCGGGGGTTCGCCGCACGCGAAACAAACCCCTAACACCCACTAGCTCTCTCTATCCACTCCCCATTCGAGGGGTGTGTACGAACACATGACAAAAATCACAAAGCGACCCCAAACTGGATTCATTTGAGTTTTTTTTTTGTCTCGGGAATGTCTTATCAAATGTGCAATTGTTTGCCGTTGACGGATTGCGAATGTTCAGGTCGATTCTATCGCGTGTGTACTATATTTACTTTATACGCGCCATGGGTAAAGTATTGTGATCGTGGGAAAAAGTTCGACCTTGAAATTTTGACTGATCTGTGTCGGGTATCATACATACCCTTGAATAGGTTTTCTTGATTTTTGGAAAAATTCGGTGTGTGTGTATGTCCATGTATCTTAATGCGGCATAATGCTGCGTCCACACCGACGAACCGAACGGCGAACGACGAAGGGCTAAGGCGAATTCTTATTGTGTGGACCGGTGGTCGGGAACCTTTTTCGAGCTAAGAACCAAATTAAGGATAACCTTTCAAAATTGGTAAGCTTGGGAGCCCGCAAGATATTGTTTTCGGATTACTTACGTATATATTCAAAATTAAATTAAATGTTGCTCTTAAGAAATGGATAACTGTAAGAAATAAGTTGATATTTTTTAATCTTATAGCTTATTATAAGTTATTCATTCATTCATTTTGATTTCGCGCAAAACGTTGGATGACAGGAAGAGCCGCAGGTTTCCATACAAAGAGCCGCATGCGGCATCGGAGCCGCTGGTTCCCGACCGCTGGTGTGGATGTTCACACAATAACAATTCGTCTTCGTACTTCGTCGTTTGCTGTTCGGTTCGTCGGTGTGGACGCAGCATTAAAAACCGTCAATCCTATCACACTGTAGCTTTATAAATTTAGCGGAAGTGGTGCTTTTGTTTAATATGACTATTGACGATTATAATGTTCGGAACAGTTTAAAAGTGACTTGAATAGGTACTTATTTCATCGAAAGTGATTACAAGTTAATATACATATACAATGTACATATGTACATATGTATGTATACATTTCTTCAATTCATTTTAATTGTTTTGTATAAAAAAAAGTATCAAGTAAATGCTGATAATATTATTAAATTATTCAAACATTCAAATTTTGCAAATTTTTCATCAAAATAGTTATATTAAAATTTCAGATAACTTTCTCATCAATGTTTAAATGAAGACAACCGTTAAGTGATCCATTTATAATGCAACTAAAAAATGAACTTTTTTTACATTGGTCATGCTTCTTACCCATTCATTCATTGTTCATTCTTCCAAAAGCACTCCATCCTATTTTCACACGTACACTTCTTTACAATCAGTCATATTCACAAATTGTCCTAGGTAATAAATAAATAACTATCAACTATCTCTACAATATAATTATCCAGCCCATTGCTACTTTAATTTTTTCACACGTTTCGCTATTTCTGTCACCTTGGTCATGCTTCTTACCCATGTATTCCACTTACGATCTCTTCTCGTTATACCAAGCATACACCTTTCCATGCTTCTCTATGTGCACTGGATCTTGCGTAACCAACTATTTTATTACAATAAAACTTTCATGAATTTCCGGAACAGATAACTTTAACCACCAAAGTAATCACTTAGCGGTGTGAAATGAATTAAACACTATAAACTTTTCTGTAAAGGATGACTTCAGGAAGGCGACACACAGTGCTATAGTTTTTATATTCATTCTCAAGGAAGTCGACGCGTATAATGTAGTGTGCATATAAGGGGTTTTCTTAACTATGCGGTGTAGAGAGAGGGGTTACAAATTTAAATCTCGTGGAAACGGAAAACATTGTAAAGGCGGAAACGTATTATGTATCATGGCATCCATAGTTCCTCTTGCTGGCAGGCCGGGGGAAGAACGACGAATAGTAAGGAAGGGGGTAGGAGTAGCACCTCCTCAAAATTACCTATTTTAATACCACCCCTCCTCTTTCTAGCCACCATACCCACCCCCATTGCACTCGAGGTTTGCCAAACAAAAATGTTCAAGACGGGTTGAATCCGTTTGCGGTCCGTTCAAACCGACACGAATAACCGCAACTCGTCGTCTGGGAATATTAGTATTACATGTCAAGCTATAAAACCTTGTATGTATTTTATACTGGTACATTTTCGGTCTGCATAGTCTTCGCGAACGAATCTATTTATGTGTTGAAAATAAAACAATGAAGAATTTATCTAACCATCACATCGCATCGTATTGTTTGAGTTTCGTCGAATGTACAACATAGATTCGGTTTGTATTGTGCGAGGTTAGTTTAATTTTCAATCTAAGTTTTATTTAAGTTTGGTTAAGCTCATTAGTTGGTATAAATATTTCGCTAGAATTTTTAATTAATTTTTACTGAATTGGCGCGTTACTGGTGAAATTTCTTCATATGTGAAAATATCACCTTAGGTGTATGTATTGTATGTATCAACATACATATGTATGTACATACATACGTATTATTATATACATAATAGCCGAAATACGTCTGTCTGTCTATCTGCTGATAACGCTCGCCGAGGTAAATGATTAGAAAACCAGAACGTCGCGCGCGAGTGGGATTTGAACCCGCGATCACCAGGTTGGAATGAGGTCGTGCTAACACTATCATCCAATGGGGCGACGACGGGCCTGCTACGATTTGACAATATGAAATGAAAAATGACAATAGGCTCGCGACTTTGCTAAATTGTTACGTTGTTGTATTACAATAATGCGCCATCTATGCAACAACTATAAAAACTATTAAATATAACCATACACTCAATCAACCAACGGTACACTATACAATTTTTTAAGCATTGTCAAACGGACTATGGGCTATATGGTTATTGTATAAACCAACCCCAGTGTGGTGGGGCTAGAATCCACCGCCATATTACGGGCAAACCGGTTAGTTATATAAATACGTATGACAGTAAAAAAATTAATCTTTTTAATAGATACAGTGTCGGTCAAACGTAAACCTTGAAATGCAAGAAAGCGTAACTTCTAAATATATGTACATATTTTCACGTAAAATCTACCTTTCAACCTTTTTCACATCAGTATTACTTCTAAAGAATACAATTTTTCATTAGTATTAAGAAGGTTGAAGAAAATGAGTCTCACATCTGTGGAGAAGAGAAGATTAAGAGCATACTCCTATAGTAACTTCTGAAAATAAAAATCATCTCGATAAGTTTTTGAACATAAATGAATTTTTGTAATCCTTCAAAGATTTTATGTACAAATTATGACAGACGCCTGGGCTCGGGTTATACCGCCTGCCCATGTATTTTAAATAAATAAAACAAATTAACAAGCGTTAATCACAAAAGTGACAATAACGACAACAGCAATATAAAGGCTCTCACACACAGCTGCGAAATCGCGGATGAAAACCTAGCGAATTTCGCTAGGAAAATCTAAAAAAAGTCTACCGGCCTGCGCAAGCATCGGTTTCTGTCACTCTGACATAGCCTATCAAACTACCATCCGTCACTTCGCTTTCGGAACGTTTGTATTTCACTCACGATTCTGACATGGACTCAATTCAGAGTTATTTACATACAACATATCAACTTTTCCACAAACGTCATCGAATCCGCGAATCACGAAATTTGGCGGAAAATCCTTCTTGGTGTGGACGCGTATTCGGTTATTCTATTCGAGCATTGCTGCAACCCACGCGCATCTAACATTTTTTGTTTGCGAATTTGTTTCAATTCTATAAATAATCAATTGTTTTTGCACTACTTATACTATACTATACTACTACTTATAACAGCTAACAAATATATAATGGACGTATACCCTATGCCCGTTTCAATGCAAACTAAAGTTTTCAACACGTGGTTATGCCCGAGTATTTAGCGGTTAAAGCCGACTTCGCTGTCATACGCTCATTGCCAGTGGCGGACTGGCCATACAAGCGACATTGCCTGATGGCAAGTGGGCCCCGCTATCTGTTAGAAAATATGGGCCCTCAGTAAAATTAAATAACTTTTTAACTATTTCATTTTACGTGTGTAAAAATTTACAGGATATTGCACTTTGGATATTTCAACAAAACAAATTTCTTACGATATACACAAAGAACTAATACTTGCTTTTACAGCCCAAGGATCGATTAACTTTTTTTATAAGGGTCGAAATGTAAGTTTTCAAACATTTGCGTGGGCCCATTTCCAACCTCAGGATTATGTATTTTAAATTATAAATTTTGTATTTCTGTCGATTGCCAGTAAGACGTGTAGTTCGTGCATATTCTAATTAATAAAAATAAAATAATTGCAAAATATAATTGCACTTTTAATTTTTGATTCGTGCATTTTTGAAAATTTTATTTATTTTTTACCCTTGATTTTTAGCGTGATGAAAAGAAGAAAATTTTGCTATATGTGGGGAGACAATTTTTTTTAACTCTGGGTGGGCCCCTTGACTCCTGGCAAGCACTGATTTCAGTCCCAGTCCGCCACTGCTCATTGCTCTTTACCTAGCGAAATTCGCTAGGTTTGCCGCGCTAGGTTTTCATACGCGATTTCGCAGCTGTGTGTGAGAGCCTTAAAAACGCCTCGCATTGTATAATTCGCAAATGTACCTATGTACGTATGTGTGTATATTTTTTTAATGTACAAAATAAACATGGAAGGCGATGGGACGTTTTACGATTCTTCCGCGTCGGCCGCTCCTCCTTCTTGTGTCTCCCCTTAATAATACATTTTACCGTGTAAGGGGATACAACAACCGAGTGGTGAGGAGAATGGGCTAGGGTGGTTTGAGGGGGTGGTTATGGGGTGGTAAGGGGTTGAGGGTTCCTACGACCCACACCCTCCCAACGGGACGGCTAAAACCTCCTTAACAAACCTGCCATACTTTTAAATTTAATATTGCCCCTCTCTCCTTCCGTTACAAAGTAAGAAATATCACCCCTCCCCTGCCACGGTGATAAATAATAAAGGATGCAAATGAGTTTGTGGCTCGAGGAATTATTATTTAACACAGAAATAATTACACTCACACGCGAACACCAAGAATTAAATTCTCCTTTTGCTCGCGACCGTAATACCGAATTCTACTTTTCACATTTTTTTTTTGTTAAATAAATTTTTAACGATTAGGGGAAGGCAGTGCCATTATCGAAATTGAAAGAAAAGGGGCACGCTCCGTAGAGGGTTAGTGTGCACCAACCCTTGTATTTTTGCGAGGATAATTAAAGAGCGCTCCAACCTTTAAAAACGTTGAACGTTTACTCGCAAGTATGATGCGAATCGATAATAATATAAAAATGGCATGTAAGATATGTGCAAACTTTGAGTATATTTATGGTAGAAATACTTTGAGCTTCGAACGTTATAGCTTAAGTTTTCTTTTTATTAGTCTAAGAATCTAATCCTTCAAGTTTATATCGAGGATAGTACAAAATAACGTGAAAACTATAGACATAAAATTTCAACTTGATCAATGGGGCAGTTTTCTGCACGAAAAAACCCTGCTTTCGGTTGACTGATGTTGACCAAATTCCTTATGGCTCTTACACCTTACGTGAAAATAATAGATATGAAATTTCAGCTTGATAGACTTGATAGTTTCGGAGAAGACATACAGACAAACACACACACACACACAGCATACAGACATTTTCCAGAAATCATGAAAACGTGATCAGGGGATGATACTTGATCCAAATCAGTCAAAATCTCAAAGTCGAATTTTCGCACGATCACAATACTTTATCCGATTAGGATAAAATAAAAAAAATAATCGTTTATTTATATTTTAAAGAATAAATCAATCACATATAGTACTTCGTCTTTTCATTCATTGATAAATAGTAACTCACTTTTTACTTTATCCTAATCGGATAAAGTATTGTAATTTGTATCGGGTATCATCCCACGATCACGTTTTCGTTATTTCTGGAAAATGTTTGTATGTTTGTGTACTTTTTAACATCAACCTTTTCTCCGAAACTATCAAGTCTATCATGCTGAAATTTCATATATATATTATTTTCACGTAAAGTGTAAGCGATATAATGATTTGGGTCAACATCCACCAACCGAAAGTGGCAGTTTACTCTTGTTTTAATTCAACATTAGATCCTTTCTTTTCATGACCTCATAGTTGATAGAATCAGAGCGTCTGGTTCCAACTATCAACAAAAAAATTTTCAATGTTACATCAGATGCGCCGAGTAGTGCCAAAAACTTCAAAAGACACATAATATCAAACTTCCTATTATAAATCGTCAATTTTCAATTGCATAAATATTCGTTTTCGTGTTCCAGAAATGTATATATTCCTATACCTATGTGTGTGTGTATGTATTTGTATACAAACACTATAAAACGGCGTAGCTCTCATCCCATTTCTTCTTCATGTTAATTTACATTTTAAATTGCACTTAGTCTCAACGGCGAGCTGGGAACGTGGCTACTACGAGCAATGGTTGCTACAACGCGCTCCACACAATTAATAATCTACACAATTTTCTTACACACGAATGCACGGCTACATTCTGCATTGCAGATCGCCCGACTTTAAAATCAACGGTTCACGTTTATAATTTGTATTTTTTTTTCGGGTCAATTTTGTCTCGCGTTTAGTATAAGATAAATAATTAATTTGTCGCTTTGTTCAACCCTGAGCTTTCTCTGGTGAGATGGTACAGGGTGTCCCGGCATTCTCGCACACTTGTAGCACGAGAGGGCGTAGACGCCCGCACTTTTTTGTACATCTCTCTTCTCTCCCACATTATATACTTCATTTTGTTTCAGCGTTAGCACATAAAAACACGAGCTATCCTACGGAATTATACAACGCTTCTCAAACTTTGCTCGGCGGAGCGAGCTTACGTAACACAGAAAAAGTGTGTGTTACTAAAATCGATTTTCTGTAAAACGGTTTCGTTTTTTCTCAGTGTGTCTATACTTTAAAAGAACTGTGTGTGCTATTGAAAAAGTGCATTTTCAACCGTTCACCATCCCCAGCTGGATGAAGGCCTCTCCAATCCTCTTCCATTCTTGTCTGTCTTGAGCAATCTGTATCCACTTGACTCCACAAATTTTTCTCAATTCATCAGCCTATCGTCTACTTGGTTTACCTTACTTTCTTTCACATGCTCTCGGATACCATCCATGTGTCCACTTTTTCACACGTTCTGCTATATCTGCCACTTTGGTCATACTTCTTACTCACGTATTCCACTTACGATCTCTTCTTGTTATACCAAGCATACATCTTTCCATTATTATCTGTATGCACTGGATCTTACGTAGCATTCTTGAATTTAACATCCACGTTTCACATCCATACGTCATAACCGGCAGTATGCATTGGTCGTCCACTTGGTCTACCTTTCTTTCTTTCACATCCTCTCGGATACTATTCCAGTATTTCTTGCGTCCATTCTTCTCGCAATGTGTCCACTTTTACTTTTTCACACGTTCCACTATATCTGCCACTTTGGTCATGCTTCTTACCCATGTATTCCTCTTACAATCTCTTCTTGTTATACCAAGCATACATCATGTGTGCACTGGATCTTACGTAACATTCTTGAATTTAGCATCCACGTTTCACATCCATACGTCATAACTGGCAGTACGCATTTGTCGTATGCCTTATTTTTTTTAAATGTTGGATTTAAAATCTATGTTCATCTAATGTATGCATAAGTATCAAAAATATGTAAATATTGTGTTGTGAAAAAAGTTGAATATTACTATATATATGTAGTATCGCAAGGGTCTGTCTGGCTGGCTCGCATACATTCACGGCACGTACACATCCATTCACGGCCCGTACACATACACTCACGGCACGGATAGCGCGAAGCACTCATAGCACCTATGTACATACATATACTTAAATGATAACCACCCGATGACATTGTCGACGGGCATTGTTGATGTACAATATTTCGGGTGTTTTAAAAATATAGGTCTGTCAGTTTAATTTAGTACAACTTTTATAGTACATACGTATTCCGTTTAAATCGATGGTGAATCGTATGTATCAATCGTATCACAGTTTACTTTACGGCAGCAATTTAAATTTAAAAAAACAATACGTCATTGATTGGTTACACCGAAACCCAATCAATGTTTGCGAAATGGTCATTACATTATTCAATTAAACTTCTGCAAGTATCGTGAATACGTTTCAAAGTACAATACAAAATTGAAATTCGAATCGTAGATACAGCTATTCAACAGCGAACGTATCGACCTACTTATAAAACTATCAACATTTGTACGTACAAATTCAAATTCAAATAAAATACCAATTTTTAAGTGGGGAAAAAAAAAAAGAAACGGCAAAATTTTGAGAAACGCCCCTCTCCACGAGGCCCATAATGATAAAAATGAAATGAAGCTACCCTTAGGAGAGGATCTCAGAAGGGTGGCGAGGACAGGAGTTGGGGTATGAGGGCGAATTTTGTGCGAGCAAGATAAAATGAATTAATGAGTCGGATGGTGCTGCCTTCCTCACTCCTTAGCTAGGGGCAGACTACCCCACCGAGAAAGAAGAAATGAAACCGAGTGTGTGTATTGGGCACTCGGAGGAGTGGTGGAAAAGGGGTGGGTTTCAGAGAGAGGTTCGGTGTGGAGGCACCGGCCCTGCCCAAACCAAAGGGGATGAGAAAGAGTGCTTTTCTTGGGGGTGGTCGCAAAACCACCCCCTCACTCTATACCTCCCTTCAGTCAGACCCGAGAGTCCCCTCATCCCCCCACCAACCCCCTAGCTTGATTAAAATACTATTTAAATATTTTCTCAAGGAGAGCGCGGGAGCATTTCGTTCAAAGTACGTAACGAGCACTTGGTATTTATTTTTATTTATTGGATTCGATTCGTTCGCGTGTTTGTATTGTGAGTTTTGCGAATGTCAAAGGTTTTTGCGTTTCATCGTACCTATGTATATAGGTACATACATATGTATGTTGGTTTTTCACGTGTGTGTGTGTGTGTGTGTGTTTATGTTACTTGTGTGAAAACTAGGCGAGATTCCATTCGATAGCGTTCGTTGTGTGTTGAGGTGGGTCACGAAATAATGAACTGGTACATAGTTGAGCATAACTTCACTATTCAACTAGTTTCCACTCGTTAATTTTAAATAGTGTTTGGTTAAAATAATATCTAACCAAAGCTAGCCGAACTTTACTAATCAACTGGCTTCAACGGCGACTAGTAAATTTTAAATAATAATAAGACATTGGCCGTATGACTGGCACTGTTTCGAATGACAGATACAAAGCGCTTGCAGTAACATAAATGTAGAACGGTTTAGAAGTGTATGTTTTTTTTTAATCATAGAAAAAGAAGATACACAGTTAGGTGCAATTTATTTATTTAAGATACATAGCTTAAAAAGCTAATTACAAACACACATTACTTAAAGCTAAAATTACAAAATAAACTTATTATCTACTAGCACTTGTACAGAGGTATTATAATAACGGAAATGTCGTATCGTGTTTATATTTTCATTTATTGAACAATTAATTACTTGAGATTTAAGAAGGTTCGGCCCTACCCACCCACAGGAATAAAAATGTAAAATAAATAATAATAATGTTAAATAAAAAAAACATTGGTTATAAAACTGCCAGGAATCTATCAATTTTATATATTTATTTTATTTTAATTACATATGTGGAATTTTAATTTACGCATTTGGAATGCGACATAAAAGTTCAAAAATCAAGCAGAAAACAAAAAAAAATATTTTATATATACTTCATACCTATGTATGTATAGGTATAAATGGATTAAGTAACATACATACATATATCTAAAACAAAAAAGATAAATAAAAAACTGTTATTAAAACTATATACATATGTAATTATTTCAAATAGTTTGAGTAGTTTATTGGATGCGGCCTTTCAATATAATAAATAAAAATTAATAATATTATAAAGATTACATTAACAGTATGTTGACAACAAAATATTTATAAATCAAACTCAAATTCAAGTTAATAATGCATCATGTTAGCTTTTATTATTGTTCCTTCTTATTGAAATTTAACTGGAACCAACAGCAAAACTTGACTATTTACTAAAAAATATAATTATTATTACCATTTATATTAATTTAAAATAATTATTGTACGTCATTTCGGATGAATTTTTCGCCATTGATACATTTGAAAAGTAATGGTTTTTTTTTAATTTATACATACATACATATGGAGTGTTAAGGTGAAGTTTATGATATAGTGTATTGTGTCAACAGTTGATTATTATTATTAATAATTAATAATATATTATTTTACACACATAACTGTATATAATAGTAATGTATTCTAATAGTCGTTGTAACCCTTTAAGTGCCTGTCAATTTTCGCGCTTGCGGCTTTCGCACACTGTCGCGGTTCACATTTGCGACACTCCCCCGAGGAGACGCAGGGCAAGGGGGAGGGTGAGGTACGAACATGAGGTCCTGGGCGCGTTATTTTTTGATGAAAATCTTCGTTTAACGGCCGTAACGAAAAGGCTAACAAAATTATATGAGACACATTAAGGCGAGCAACGCGTTCACAAGATGGCTGCGTGTACTTTAGCAGTTCTTTGTTCCTTTAATGCTCCAAGACATTAACCGATGTTTTGTTTTCGACTATTTTGCTCGAATGACGCAAAAACAACTTGACTGATACAAAACTTATCTACTACGGAGGGGGGGGCGGCGGATGCGAGGTGCAGTCAATATCGGAGTAATAGACAAGTTGAATAACATCATCGCTGAATTATGACTACATCGTTTATACAACGACATATTTTATTTATAAACTTTTTTGATTGAATAGTATTCAGATATGTTCACAAAATTATACTGCGCTATTATTGTGTAACGCAACGTAGTATTCGAAAATGTTTTAACTTTTTTAGTAACAAAATGATAGTGAAGCGTAATGATACGTTGAAAGGCATATTTATGAATTTATTTCGAAAAAAACAAGCTACACGAAGAAAAAATCTAATGGAATCGCAATTTCATCAATATGTTTTGTTAAATATAGTCAATTTCACGATAGAACGCAACGTTGAAAAATTTCATACGATTTAATTTTTGTATAATAATAACACATTACCGTATAAAAAAGTTGAAGTGGCAATGGGCTGTGTACAAATAGCGAATTGATGGCAGATGGACGTGAGAAATACTGGAATGGTATCCGAGAGGATGTGAAAGAAAGCAAGGTAGATCGAGTGTAAGATGGGCTGATGAATTGAGAATAATGTGTGGAGTCAAGTGGATGCAGGATTGGAGATGCCTTCATCCAACAGTGGATGGTGAACGGCTTAAAATTATGATGATGATGAATAAACCATGCTAAATTCAAGAATGTTACACAAGATCCAGTGCACACAGAGTAGCATGGAATAATGTATGCTCGGTATGTATGTATAACGAGAATAATGTATGTATAACGAGAAGAGATCGTAAGAGGAATACATGGATGGCAGATAGACGCGAGAAATACTGGAATGGTATCCGAGAGGATGTGAAAGAATGCAAAGTAGGCCGATTGGAAGATGGGTTGATGAATTGAGAAGAATGTATGGAATCAAGTGGATGCAGATTGCTCAAGACAGAATGCACTTTTTCAATAGCACATACAGTTCTTTTAAAGTATAGACACACTAAGAAAAAACGAAACCGTTTTACAGAAAATCCATTTTAGTAACACACACTTTTTCTGCGTTACGTAATCTCGCTCCGCCGAGCAAAGTTTGAGAAGCGTTGTATGATTCCGTAGGATAGCTCGTTTTTTTATGTGCTAACGCGATAGGCTGATGAATTGAGAAGAATGTATGGAGTCAAGTGGATGCAGATTGCTCAAGACAGATAGGATTGGAGAGGTCTTCATCCAGCAGTGGATGATGAACGGCTGTAAATGATGATGATGATGATGATGAATAACCCATTGTTCTATAAAATATACACAATCGATGTGTATATCTAAATTATCCATAAATTACAAATGGAATCGTTCATAGCTTAAGAAAATGACGTGGTTAGAATTACATAGGTGGTTAACTAATCAACTAATAATACAATAGTGGAATATATCGGGTCTGGCATACTGACTGCACCCTAGTCAATCAACCCTTTCATGTCTCGAATGCTTATACATACATATGTGTGTTTATAAGCGTGGAGTTGTCCGCGTACGCATATAAAAGGACGATATTGTATACGGGGCCATAATGGCTGTGTACTTTGTTCCATACAAAATAAATTACGCGGTTATAAAGATGCCAACAGACACACTGCGAAATGAATGGAGGCCCATATGAAGTGAAAAACAACGACCATAACCGCCACGACCGCCGTGCAAAATCCGAAACTACTCGTGTTAAAGCGAGTTTCATTTACCGCGAAAACCGGACAAAAATACGGATTATTTTTAATTACACGACGCGCTCGTTACGTACAGCTCTATGTAAATCCGAACAAAGCGATACGGCGTTCTTAAAAGGCAGAAACGTAGAAACGGTTCATTAAGTTTTGAATGGTCATTTAACGATTTAACTGCCTTACATAAAAATAGTCAATATTATGTAGTCGTCAACGCGGAAAAGAAAATTGATCATTTTTGTAATTAACAATGAAATTGGTCAAGTTTAATAATTTTACACCAACGGAGAGATCAACATTTTAATTATCATAAAATACTAGTGTAAGCCCGTTGAATATCGACGAATGTTTGTGTGGGTGAGTATACATATGTGTATTTAATAGTTTTTTTATAGTTGTTGCATAGATGGCGCGTTATAATACAACAACGTAACAATTAAGCAAAGTCGCGATCCTCACTGGTTCACTGTCCCGAACTGGTGATATCGAGTTCAAATCCCACTCGTGTGACGTTCTGGGTTTTTTTTTTAATTATTTACGTCCGACAGACGGAATAGAGCTATTATATATATGTATATGTATATTATGTGTGAATAAGGTATATTCACACGAATTGGAGATTAAGTTTGTTAGTTACTTTTGCAAGTTAGCTGTACGCTCAACATACTTATGTATGGTGTGTACATAGCTTTGACCTTAAATATATTGAATGAGGACCTATAACCAGAAAGTTTTGCTTTCATTATCATTTATTATATTGTGTAAACATAATTGTTTCGCTTAATTCAATAAAGGAAAATTAACCGTTACAATATTTATTTCTATACAAAGTTGAATCGTACAAATGTACCGCTTTGTATTAAAAAAAATATCATTTCACACGACTTTTACAAATCGGTTGATTCAATGGATACCTACTTTCTTTCTTCTCAATTATGTCGCCACTTCACCATCGCGCGAATGTTCGCGAAATGTTGGCCTTAGCGTTGTGGTCAGCTGCCGCTTGCTCGCCCGTCCAGAGCGGTGCTATCGTATCGCTAGTGGCGCCACTCTGGTGTCAACTAGCAAGCGGCAGCGAACAAAGTGTCATCGTGGCATCGGTGTTTTGGAACCCACATCGCGGGTTCTTGTTGGAGAATTTCACTGAAGAGTCACTGAATTGGTCCATATGATTACGCACTAAATGCACAGAAAACACTGGATGTGGAGAAGGGTCCGCCATCTTGTTTTTTTCGCGGTTCGTTCAACTTTTGCGGATGTCGCGCGAATGCTTATAAAGTACGTTGGCGTTAACGCGAAAATGTTCGAGCGGCATACCCACACCTCGGCGCTCGGCACCGCTCGTCAGCGCTCGTCCAATATGACGTTTGGACGACACTTTGAATAGCATGTATCGAGGGTAAACGTTTGTTTGGTAATTTTCGATTCCGCCATAAAGAGCGAGACACTTTCAATACTTTTGTTTTTAGCCAGGGGTAAAAATCGATTGCATTCGTAAACGTAGAGCGTAATCGTGGATGTATTTCGGGTTTGGGGCGATATCGGAGCCGCGGCGAAATATGCTATTAAAATTCCGTCTTACTTTCTATCCGCCCCGTAGAGGGAGGAGGTGGGGGGGGGGATGGAAGGGAGAAATGCGAGAAGAGGAGGGAGGGCGGGTCTAAGGGGAGGAAGGGGGAGAGAAAGGGGCGAGCGCTGCCCCACAATGAAATCCAACCGACCGTGCTAAACATAAAACTGAGAAATTCCTCCACTCGTGTCCCTCTCCCCGTTCTTTCTCCTTCCTGCCAGCGACTCTCGAATCTCCTTCACATCCCTCCATCCCTCCAATCGGGACCTCCCCCGTTCCCCTTCGATCCTTCTACCCCTTCTCGTCCCTCCCCCTTCCCCGTCCTGCCTCTCGCCTCGCCGTCATCCACCTCCGGGGCAACCGTTGGTCTGAAGAAGCCTGAAAAGAGAGGGTATGTATAAAGGAAATTGTGCTGTGACCATGCCTCCTCGGACGACCGATATATGTATGTGAATAAATGTATTCAATAATGTTCAAAAAATACATCGTATCGGCTGTGTGTGTGTTACGCCTTTTTGGTTCTCGAATGACTGTGAAAATCTCAACTGGATACTTTTAAAAAAAAAACTATGCAATGGCCAAATTATCATGTATCAGAAATCTACCACGTAATACTATAACTGACTAGCTGACCCGGCATGCTTTGCAATGCCACTCATCCCGTGTGCTCCCGTTCCCGTTCCTAGTACGTTGTCTGACCCGTGAGCAGGGCCGTTCCCGTTCCCGTTTTTTCCCGATTTTTTTTCACAGGAACCATCTCCGGCATGATCACAATAAGTTCTGAAAGTTTCATCGCGATCGGTTGAGTGGTTTAGGAGCCTATAAGTAGAGACCCGTGTTTTTCGCATATATTTTTTATCGATTTTAGCATTTTGATCTGTCATTTTAGCATATTGTAGCGAATAAAGTGTTTGATTTTAGCATTTATTTTTTTTAGATAACTTTTTTAATACAGATCAATTTCAATACTCTGTAACACAATTTATATATACAAACAATTTAAAACTAACGTGACAAATAAAAAGACAAAAATCATGAATTAAAAAATAAAATATAACATTAATTTAAAATTTATTAAAACTAAGCATGGAACATATTTCCACAGACGACTCTTTTTAGTTAGTACAACGATCAGTTACCACTAAATTATATTTACTAAGAAATCTTTCTGCATCCACACTATTTACAGGACACCAAATTGATTTTATTGCAGCAGAACCAAACTCTTCATATTTAATTTTTGTGGTCATTAACAATTGCAGTATATCAGGTTTTAATCCACTTTTTATATTACTTTATTATTATTTATTTTTACTTTTACAAATCGTTAAAAAAAATGCTCGAATGGTATTGTTCATAGTAAGTTTTGAAATTGCATTCCGATGATTTATAGATTTCAGATGTTTTCCAAGTTATCCTTTTTCTGCCACTCCACTCGACAATTACAACGTCTGCACATTAAAATGTTTAATGTAATAATTTATATAAATTCCGCGGGCTTTGTATGGATTTGCTCTGTCATGAAGATTAATATTAGTACACCCCATGCTGAAGCTAAAAAAAAATATATTTTACATTTTAATAAATTTCTGAACATTGATACTTTAATAAAATTTTGTATTAAATTATGGTCGATTTTCGTGAATTTTATAGTTAAACCAAATTATG
The DNA here is from genome assembly GCA_022651745.1 of Parapsyche elsis. NCBI lineage: Eukaryota > Metazoa > Arthropoda > Insecta > Trichoptera > Hydropsychidae > Parapsyche > Parapsyche elsis. The sequence continues at coordinate 1,718,763 of JAGVSN010000017.1, forward strand.
AAAATGATAAATTCGTAAAGTAAATAAATACTAGCCTTTTAATCTGTCCAAGTCAAAAAATCTTTCACGTTCAAGAATCTTCAAAAGTTCACGACTGCACGTAAGAGACCTATCGCGAGACAAAAAGAACGACTCTTGCTGAAGTTAAACGACGAACTGGTTTTTTTATTTGCAAATTTGTTTTAAATAAACTGCATGCTGCATAGTTTTCGATATTTCCCATCAATAAAACTACTTTAGGTAAAACTATCTCAATTTTTGCCTCCAGGTGAAAAAAAAAAAAAAAAACTTATTTGGGTACAATTTTTCGTATGGGTTTTTTCTTTAACTCATCATTGCCGACCCAGGTATTCACAACCCAACGTATCAATATGGACACAACTGTTAACTTTCAGTTATTAGTTCGCTAGTTAGTGTGTACAAACAAGTCTCAACGTTGTTTTAATAATATTTTTCTTTAAAAAAAATTAATTTTAATTAATTTTTGTGAATTTTAGCATCTATTCGCATATTTTAGGATTTTAGCATAAATTCGCATATATCCTGAATTTTAGCATATATATCGCATTTATCGCAAAATGCGAAAAACACGGGTCTCTACCTATAAGAGACAGACAAACAAACAGACAGACAGACAGACAGACATTGATTTTTTATATATATAGATAGATAAACCTTATACATGGAAATATGTTTTTACATATACATATATACATATACTATGTACGTACATACATGTACATATATACATATGTATGTATATTGATACTGTGATATATGTACAAGCACAAAATGTTATTAGAAAATATGTATATTTCTATCCGTCCACACTTAATTTTTATTATGTTATTATTGTTTATTATTATTATTATTATTATTATCATTGTTATTATTATTATCATTATTGTCATTATTATCATTGTTATTATTATTATTATTATTATTATAATTACTACTACTATTATTATTATTAATATCATTATTATTTTATTATTATCATTATAATATATATGCTAAATTATCATCATAGTGATCTAATGAGAGTGTCATACACCAAGGATTTGGGAGTTACATTCGAGGCTGGATGGAGATTTGACAGACACATCGCAGACATTTGTAACAGGTCTTCTAGGATGCTTGGATTTGTCATGCGGAATGCGCGTCATTTTAACAACCTGTTTGTGCTGCGTGTTCTGTATGGCGCTTTAGTCCGTAGTATATTGGAGTCTGGTTCCGAGATTTGGTGCCCCTCTGAGACGAAGTACTGTTTACTTATCGAGAGAGTGCAGAAGAAATTTCTTCGGCACCTGTATATGAAGGAGTATGGTTTTACCCGTTTCTGTATCCCAGTGCATTTTTTTATTAGGAATGTTGGGATACAGATCATTGAAACTCGGAGAAAAGTTTGCTTGATCAAACATTTTTCTGGATTATTAAAGGGTCGGGTAGATAATCCGGAGATTCTCAAGGAGCTTCGTTTATGGGTTCCAGAGCATTCCCATGAGTCTCGAGCGCGGTCTCTTTTCTTGCCTGTGCACGCACGAACCTGTATGCTCGTCAACTCGCCGGTATCGAGTGCGATAACACTTTTAAATCGGATTGCTAGGAGTGTTGACTTGTTCATGATCTCTGACAGCAACTTGTCAGTATTTTTGGATTTTTTTTGATATATAATTTTTATTTTCTTATGCAATTATTTTTTATTATTATTAATTGTTATTATTATTGTTATTAAAATTATTATTATTATTATTATTATTATTATCATTTTTAATATTATTATTATAATTATTTTGGTTTTGTTATCATTATTAATATTTTTATTATAATTCTCATTTTTTAATTCTATATTTATATTATGTATCTGGCCGATGTGGCGTTTTAGGGATTCCTGTGAAGTCACATCGGTATATTTTAAAACGAAAAATAAAAAAAAAAAAAAAAATAACTACTACTACTATTATTATTATTATCATAATTTTTTATTGTTTTATTATTATTATATATGTAGGTACATACATATGTAGTTATATAAATTTATTTTCTTTCACTCAGGAAGGTAACCGGAAACAACTGAAGTGTCATTCTCACGACACTTGACAATAACGAACAGCGAACAGATTTGTTTGAACATAACCTTGAAAGGAAACCGCATACATACATACATATATACATATGTACATACGTACATATAATATAGAAAAGAGACAGTTGATGGAGAAGGATACGATCGTGCTACACGTGAAAGAAACAACTTTAACTTTAACGACAGTTCAGAAGAGTATTTTTACTTAAAGCACTCGAACGCCACGAGGCACTTGGCTATGGTTGGTATATATGTACATACATATATTTTGAAAAAAATAATTTGTCCCATTTTCATCAAGAAAGCACAGTGTCACGAGGACTTCTCTTCTGGCTCTCCACTTTCCTATGTTTTTATCATATTATTTTCTACCTCGCGTTGGGCGCTCTTTCTTTCCCCAGCCCACCTCCCCTCCTTTTTCAACCCCTTCAACCCCACGCAAAACCAACCCCCTCCCACCCACCAGCTCGCTTCAGTTGTCCGCCACCTTTTTCCCCCAACCCTCAAACCCCCTACCCCTCCCCGGGCACTTCCCGCAGCCAACGTTTACCCTTAAAATGGGGGTGAGGGGGTGACTTGTCAGTCCGACTGAACGAAGCGATACAAAGGAAAAGTTCACAGAATATTATTGGTAGAAATATCGTGCCCATTATTCAATATACAATAAATATAAATATAATAAAATACACACACTGGTATAAAATACCGTCTCGATTTTAACAACACTGCAGATGTTAAACGGCAATAATAAATTACGGCGACGGTTGATGATATCCAAAATTAATAATGCGCAACACCCCTTAAATAAATAATACGCGTAAAAACACTCGGTTCAATAATATTTTCCTCGCGTTTCAAGACGCGTGTGTCGTATTTCTTGAGAAATTTCGTTGGAAAAACATCGTTATGATTTCATCCATATAATAAATATTTGATGAGAATGGCCACCGACCTCATCCCCACACCCCTCCAGCTCATCATTCATCCCTCCCTCGCTCGATTCTTACCCAAAAAGGTCCTGTTTTTCAATGTAGGTACCTATAATATTACGGCTTTCCTTTCGATACGAAGTGGGGGGGGGGTTTGGGGTGGAAAACGATGTAAAATTCACACCGAGAACCAATAAAATGTTTTTGCCCGTACGTCGACGAGTTATTGGAGAGCACGCTCGTGTGTGTGTGTGTTCAATAATGCTATACGTGGAAATTTTAATTTTAAGCAAAAATAATAATATCTACCCTTAGGATTTGTGTTAAAGTAAACTGGCATCGTTTAGGGGTTGTTTGCGGTTTCTTGATCGACGCCAGTATTCACACGTTGAATTTACACGGAATTGTACGGAGATAAATTATATAATACAAATATGCGTACGTATGTACATATGTTGTCTTATTGTAAAATGAACCGTATCTATTAAATATAATAGATTACGTCATATCTTTAAGTGTATGGAATAATTAATACCTACAATGATTTTGATAATTATAACTATCAAGCATTTGTTCAAAAGGCTTGTCTGTTGCAACTGTTGAATGTTATACACACTTTTGTTTTCATTGCAAATGTGAATTATTATTTTTTAACTTTATTTCTTCCCGTAACCATTGCTAACCGACTCACAAATCAATAATAAACACTTGTTCAATGTCAACGGGCAATGATCTAGTATTTATTTAATGGAATAATATTGTAAATATAGGCATATTATAAATAACGAATATTATGTTTTTTATTTATTCATTTAATTGAGATAGCTTAAGAAGATAATTACAGACAAAAAGTAACTTAACACTTAATTATCTATTAGCACTTATACATATGTAGGTGCTGTTTTAAGGCTGCTAGGAATCAATCAATTTTGTTTATATTTCTGAGATCTTCTGGCAGTCCATTGTATTCAACAACACCACTGTAAAAGATACTCAATTTTAAATTCTTAACCATTAACTATTAATATGACTATGTACATTATATCACCTCATTAAATACTTATTGAAATATCTTGGTAATACATTATTACGAAATAAAGCGTTACAATAAAATACCTATTATTAAACTATAAACATTATGTTAATGGAAGTTTAAATACATAAATTTGCCTATTTTAATTTAAATAAAAATAACGCAATGTTTTTGCACTTTTTATGAATATTTTTTTCAAAAGCTTATAAATTATTTACATGTACACTGTTACCCCTAGTATTATGACTATGTATATTACATCCCCATATTGAAAATTTCGGCATTTTTTTTTTGTAATTGAACTCGTTTGTAATCAATCACACAAAGAACTTATGAAATGCACTTTTTTTTTAATATAAAAAAAAAACTCAATATATTATTTAAAATATCGATTCGTCGAACGACCTTGTACTTTTCGATTCGTTCCACATTTCGACTCCACGCATATGCAAAAACAAACACACCCACATCTCCACAGGATGTGACGAGAGAGTGAGATGAGAGTATATGGGGTCGGTTAGAGAAAAGGCTATGAATTTTCGTCGACAGTGGTGCGGCTTTCTCCCGTTTAAGCAGAGACGTGTTTAGTGTTCTTACAAAGCCATCTTTGCGAGTACATCTAGAGTACATTCTGGGCTTATTCCGGCACAACCCCGCCGACTTATAAGCCGCATGAGCCGCTTAAGGTTTAACGCCGACGTAACCTCTTAACACATCGCATATCGCACGCAAACTACGACAATCCACATGCTGAAACTACGATGGCCAAAACTCTTCGTATGACACATCTGAAAAAATAATAAAAAATAAATAAATAAAAAGAAAACGATCCAAGTGTCAAAGTTTACGCGAAAGCCGAGTCTATGTATTTCCAGTCGCTCATATCTCATTGTGTTATCAGTGAATGTCTGACATTTGGTATCTTGATCGATCATTCGAAATTCAAATTGTATTAAGACGAGTCAATTTGCCTATGATGCTATTAAGAATCAACTCGTGCGCTAAGGGAGCATATCGTTTCAATTGAAAGTTTAATAATAGATTGAGATTTCCGCTACTTTGGAGTCGATTACGTGTTAGATTAAGGGTGATGTAAAGGGGAATTTCTGGTCGATGGAGACATTGATGCAATTGCCTAAAGGTTAAATATTGAAATGTGTTCAATTTTATTGAACCGAACACCTCGTCTTCGGAGTAAAAAGGTCACATGTCTAAAATAATATGTACAATATGAAAATGATAATTGTACACATTGTACTCTAGGTTTTTACATGTTATTTTTTACAGACAGACAGAAAAATTCAGAAGTGAATTTTTCAAATTGCATGCGAAAAGTTCGGATTTGTCATTTGTGTGCTTTGTGATGTCAAAATTGTTACGTCATTCGGAGGAACACATTTTAGTATGAATAATTAATTTTCGCAAAATCGTAGACATGTCACCTTTATGATCTGAGGACGCGATATAAATACGTGGGACGTTGTTGATTTTCAGTACTATTAATACATATATGTATATACTCATTTTGCAATACGAACGGTTTTAAACGTGAACGTTCTGATTTTATTTACAATAATTTTGAACTGTATCCATTGTTAATTGTGTCTCTTACGCATCAGTTAATATAATCGACTTAAGTAAACTCTAATTTATCCTCTGTCGAAACGAGCACGTATATAATATACATACATATATGTATGTACATATATAGTCTGGCAAAAAAAAAAAATATAATAAAAATCAAAAGCATCCGCAAATTAAGCGCCCTCGTATACAAATGTAAAAAATCCCAGTGGTGGCTCGCGGCGCTTTATTAGAAAGAGTGTTTATTGCCGACCGACAAAAAAAGGATAGGCCTCGTAAAAAAAAGCACATTAAAAGTTGTTTACACGCACTCCAAGAGTGTGTGCTTGCTGCGGTATCGCACCAGAAATATTACGTTCCTCTTTTTATCTAAATTACTCGGTGGAAAAAAAAAAACAGACCCACGGGGAGGGAAAAAAGGAGTGAGGTCAATATGTGGAACGTATAATGAATCGCGGAAAAAAGCTCCTTTCTCTGAACGGGGGGGGGTTTCGGGAGTGGGGTGTGACGGCACTTAACTTGTGTTTTTCCACGTTTTTATCTCGAAAATGGGGTGAAAAAGGGGATGAAGTAGCTGCGTAAAATAATAAAATAACACAAAGCGCAAGACTACCAGCGTATGGTTTCGGTTTTGCGTAAAAAGTTGCGTAAGGGTTGAAGCTTTTTTTTTTTACAACGCGAGGGGATGCGCTTTGTGACGCACCGTTGCTTCGACAAAGGAAATATTTATGAACTTCACGTTAGACGTGTAATTAATAATGAGTTATACTTTTCGCTGAAAAATAAAAGGAACATTGAGTTATTAATTTTATACCTAACACGTGTGCATTTTATGCATATGAATGTGTTGGTGAATCGGTTAAAATTGTAGGTTAAGTTTAAACGTGAGTAGTTCAAGGTTTCCGCCAGTTGTTTGCTACTGGTTTAAACTTTTCATAGTAATATATTTTCGCGTTTTATACTACAGTTGTAGCTTACACTTTAAATTTAACGTTGTTGAACTTTTTAGTGTTTTATTATTGCGCAGTTTGATTTATGTAGTTTTGTCCACGAGTAGCACTTTGTAAAGCAGTATGTGAACATGAACGATGAATTTAACTTTTTATTTGAATGTAGTTAACTTACATTAAATTTAAATGTAACGTTTCTTTTACTCTATATAAATTTAGTCAATGTGACGCATTTCATACTATTTATTAGAAGACCTAAGAAATTAAATGCTTATTTTTTAAATCATCATACCTCTCCAAGCCTCTCCAATCCTCTTGCATTCCTGTCTGTCTTGAGCAATCTGCATCCACTTGACTCCACACATTCTTTGTAATTCATCAGCCCATCGTCCACTCGGTCTACCTTGCTTTCTTTCACATCCTCTCAGATACCATTCTTGTATGTCTCACATCCATTCTTTTTAAATGTATGTGGAATTACTATTTTCAGCCGTTCACCATCCACTGCCTCTTCAATCTTCTTCCATTCCCGTCTGTCTTGAGCAATCTGAATCAATTTGACTCCATATACTCTTCTTAATCCGTCAGCTCGTCGTCCGTTTGGTATTTCATCCACAGCTTTTCGGGTACCATTAAGTAATTCTCACGTCCATCTGACATCCATTATTTTTAAATGTATGTATGTGGAATTACTACTTTCAGCCGTTCACCATCCACTGCCTCTTCAATCTTCTTCCATTCCTGTCTGTCTTGAGAAATCTGAATCCATTTGACTCCACACATTCTTCTTAATCCGTCAGCTCCGTTTGGTCTTACTTCCACAGCTTCTCGGGTACCATTAAGTACTTCTCACGTCCATCTGACATCCATTATTTTTAAATGTATGTATGTGGAATTACTACTTTCAGCCGTTCACCATCCACTGCCTCTTCAATCTTCTTCCATTCCTGTCTGTCTTGAGAAATCTGAATCCATTTGACTCCACACATTCTTCTTAATCCGTCAGCTCCGTTTGGTCTTACTTCCACAGCTTCTCGGGTACCATTAAGTACTTCTCACGTCCATCTGACATCCATTATTTTTAAATGTATGTATGTGGAATTACTACTTTCAGCCGTTCACCATCCACTGCCTCTTCAATCTTCTTCCATTCCTGTCTGTCTTGAGAAATCTGAATCCATTTGACTCCACACATTCTTCTTAATCCGTCAGCTCCGTTTGGTCTTACTTCCACAGCTTCTCGGGTACCATTAAGTACTTCTCACGTCCATCTGCCATCCATTGTTCGCGCTGTATGTCCAGCCCACTGCCACTATGTACATACATATATCCGCTACCTAGATAGGTCATGTTTCTCACCCATGTATTCCTATTTCGATATCTTCTTGTTATTCTGTCTGCACTGGATCTTGCGTATTCCTGAGTTCCGCATCCACATTTCAAATTCGTATATCATAAATGGCCATACCCATCGCTCGAAAAATTCCCAATGAAAAATTATCTCATTGGGAATCGGTGGGAACTTTCACGCACAACTATCGCACGCTACCCACATACGCCACGCTCTCACACACACGTGTTGCACAAACTCGAAAACGGTCACAATTTCGACAAAAGCGAACATTTTACATATTACATTATATACGTGGGAGTATATGCGACATTTTTTTTTTTCACTCGCAGCGCACATCGAACTCTCTCTACAGAAAAACAAAAATACTCTCTGGCGAAAACACAGAACGGTTTAATCCGGCGGCGTCCCGTACCCCCCGAGGGGCGGCGTCTTCAAACCCCCCTCACCCCCATTTAAAGGGGGTTTTGAGCTGCTCTGGAGGTAGCCCGACTTTCAGGGGTATGGGTTTGAAAATGGGGGTTTGGGTCGCCGGCCCCGTGCCTGCCTCCCCCATTCTTCTTCGGGCGCACAAATTTTTGCCATACACATTCGTTTCTGGAGGAGTGTGCAAGACAAAGAAAGGCCTCGACGGGGGCGCAAAACCCACCCCCTCACCCCGGATGGTGGATGGATGGGGAGATGGGGGGGGTTTGTTCGTTTATTTAATATATTTATAAGGTGAGGCACGGTCGCTCTGGTGTGTGGGTGGCCGGTTTTGTGTGTGTAAGTTGCGTTGGTGAGGCTCTCCCGCTCCGCTGGTTACATCCAAATGAGCCGCTGACATTAAGGCGACACAATCGAAACCAATTCGCGTATTTGTATGTATGTATATAGGGGGTGTGTGTACGTCTAGATGCGGATGAATCGGTGTCCGATCGTGTGGGAAAGCGGCTTTAGACGCGGACGTTGGTTGAATGGGTGTGTGCGAGTTTAACGGGCCGTATTATTGCATCGATCCGATTTGTAGGTCTAATCGTCGATTGGGTTGTAATTGATTGGAATTATATCTTGTAAAATAACTGATACTCAGTAGGTGGTTATATATACATACATAGAATATATAATAGCCGAAATCCGTCTGTCTGTCTGTCTGGGGGTTCGATCCCCCAGAAAGAATGGAGGTTCGAACCCAGGACCGCAAACTAGAGAGTAATCACGCTAACGTTCTAACGCTCTATCGCCCTTGGTCAATTTAGTCCTTTTTTTTTTTAAACATTACCTATAATTAAAATACAGTCAAACCTCCTATAGCGGTGAGATAGGGACCACGCTATAGAAAAAAAACGCTATAGACAGTTAGGCACCCATACAAAATTTGGGGTTAAGTTTTTTTAATTGTATTTTGCGATTTGAAGCAAATCAAACATTTTACCCATTTTTATATTTCCAATGACCTTGCATGTGTTCAGTTTAATAGCAATAGCACGTGCCTACACGCGCGACGGAGCATTGACCTTGCATATTTAGTCCAGTTTATTTTGCTACTGACAAATATTTTCTAAGTGCACATACATATTTAAATGCACATTAATAATATATTTATGAAAATTCTAATTTGACCTTGAAAATATTGCATTTTTTAAAATGTACGCTATAGAAGGAACCGCTATTCAAAAAACCGCCGCAAACGCTATAGGAGGGTTGACTGTAAATAGGAAATGAGGAAAAATAATTACAAAACCAGAATGAGGGGGGATCGAACCCGGGACGCCAGGTCGGGAGTAATCGCGCTAACGCATACGCCACGGCCAATTGTTGATTTGGTCCCTTTTTTTTTTAAACATTACCTAAACAAGGGATCGTGACTCTGCTTTACCTACATACCTACATTACCTACATATAGATGACGCTATAAAAACTATAAAACTAATTATTATAGGTATATTGTGTATAATAATTAATAATTAAAGCAAAAAAAAAATCGATACTACGGGATTGCTATAATACATAGATGGCGCTATAAAACTATTTTTTTTTTTTGTCACTTACAACCGTGCGATCAATTAGTGGGGATCTCTATTAAAAAAGCGCTTTACGTAATTTAAAATTCAGCGGGCGTTGATATTCAACGGGCTTACACTAGTAGAATATGTATATAATAGCCGAAATCCGTCTGTCTGTCTGTCTGCCGATAACGTTCGCTGAGGTAAATGATTAAATAACCAGAACGTCGCGCGCGAGTGGGATTTGAGCCCGCGATCACCAGGTTGGAATGAGTCGTGCTAACACTATCATTCAACGGAGGCGATGACGAACTTGCTACGATTTGACAATATAATATCTCAATAGGCTTTGCTAAATTGTTATGTTGTTGTATTATAACGCGCCATCTATGCAACGACTATAAAAACTATTAAATTTAGTATAATTTTTAGTGAGGGTGATGAGACCGCTCCGTTGATATTAAAACGGAGTTATATATAACACTAGTTATATATAATAGCCCTATTCTGTATGTCTGCGTGAGTGTGTGTGTGTGTGTGTGTGTCTGTCTGCTGATAACGCTTGTCAAGGTAAATATTTAAAGGACACGAACGTCGCGCGAGTGGGATTTGAAGTTGAGATCACCGGTTCGGGACAGTGAGCGCTTACGCTATAATCCAAACGAAGGTAATTACGAGCCTGCTGCAATTTGACAATATAAATTATCAATAGGCTCGCGACTTTGCTAAATTGTTACGTTGTTGTATTACAACGCGCCATCTACGCAACAACTATAAAATCGGTCTTACACTAATATGTATATGATAAACTCGCAATTGATCTGATGGTTTTAATTTGGAATATGATTTAAGCTAATTTCCCGTAGTAAAAGTATTTCTTTGATTTTAATTAGTCAATGTAAGAGCTATTTAATAATTAATTTGTGAATCTCGATATAATCAGAGCAATAATTTTTTTTTTGTTAAATCGAAGCAAGAACTTTTATAGACACTTGAAATTACGTTAATTCGTTGAAATATAAAACAATAATTTAACTAATTAACATAGAACAAATTACGATAGGTAAAGCTTACCATATTAAAATGTATCACTATACTTCTATGTTTTGTTGATTATACTTCTAAATTTAATTAGCACTTAAAGTCATCATTAAGCTAAGATTACATACACCGCGCTATAATAAAGCATATCTCATGCCCTATCCTTTGTTTACAACATGTTCATTTTAAAATAATTGTAATCACACTATTTATAATACAAAGGTTGAGAAATATTACTGTTCATTGTATCATTGGAGGTGTGATTACACTATACTAGTACTTTTGTATCGTTTATTGGAATAGCCGCATAAAACATAAAAATATATTGCACTTTACGGTGTACATATTGTATGAAGGCCTCTAAATTATTAGGTTTTGTTCTCAGAGTGAGCAAACCTTTCCAATCTGCCATGGTACTTAAGATTCTGTATGAAACACTAGTACGGACTGTTCTAGAGTTTTCTTCAATTATATGGAGTCCTTGTGATAAAGCCCATATATCTAAACTTGAAAAGGTTTCTTAGGTATCTCTATATGACAACATATGCACGGTATCCTTGGATGTACCCGAGTGGCTTCCTTCTGGGTGCCCTGGGATTTTACTCTTTGGAATCAAGAAGAAAGGTCTACCTGGGTAAACACTTCTACAAGCTGATAGTTGGTTTGATACACAATCCTCAGGTTCTTATGGAGCTTGAATTGTGGGTACCGAGTCAGCTTAGATGTTCCAGGCAACATCTTCTGCTTTATCCATCGGCGGCACGTACCAATATAATGCTAAATTCTCCGGTTGCTAAAGCTATTGCTTTACTCAACTTGGTGGCTGACTCTATCGATATATTTTCTTGCAGTTATGCTAACCTGGTAGAGACTTTGCTTAGATTATAAGATTTTAAGATAGATACGTGTTATATGCATAACACGTAACATATTATTTTGTGATTCTTGAGCCTTTCTGTTTTTTTTTTATAATTTTTATTTTAATTTTTTCACAAATTTTATCTAATGTTTCTAAGTTTTTATTGTGGTTTTATGATACTATATATGTTTACATATTTTTATTGTTTTCCTGCATACTATATCTGGATTTATATCTGTAATGTCTTGCAGGACGTTTTTGTAAATAAATAAATACAATGCTAATTAAATTTTCATGCAAAAAATAGTAGTCACGTTCGTTGTTTCCATCGACAATCCGTCAAAGTACAAAATGGTTTGTGTGTGAGCGATAGTGGGTTAAGAGGTTGAAACTGACCCCTGCGAAACTCGGCGACACTTGCGCGAGAAAAAAATCTTTAAAAGGTACACACAAATTAAAATAATAAAAACATTTACAATATCGGTTTTCGCGTGCGGTTTCGTTTCAATCGCGAAACCGTTGTAGCAGTACTGCCGTTCCCCCGTCGAAACTTTCCACATAAACAAAAAGTTTAACATAACGAACAAAAATGGCTTGAAAAATTATGTTTTACGAACTTTAATAGGCGCACGCATTAAACTTTTCCATTATGCCATACACCCCCAAAACCCACCAGAAAACCCACCCCCATCCCCTTCTCAACCCCCACGGTATTTGTAAGTGTGCGCGCGTGTGTGAAGGAGTGAAAGAGGAAAAGCCAAAAAGGGGAAAACTTTGCGCCAACATTAACGCATACACAAACACACACACAAATATATTGTAATATAAAATTCTCGAATTATAAACCATTGCTGTTTATTTATTTCTCGAGTGCTGAAGATCTGCAGCAGGCTTTAGGGGGGATGAAGGGGGTTTGGGGGGTGGGTGAGGGTGTTAATTATAATATAAAGTAATAAAATACAATCTGACCCCGCTCCGTCATACAATGCGGCTTGCGTAGTTTGTATGAAAGTTAATTCGCCCATACACGATCGACAAAAAGTTTTCATAAAAAAATTACATCAATTAAATTTCGAATTGCTTACACGTTACACGAAAGTCATTTTTATTAAATTTTAATAGGATTTTGCTGAATAACTATTGACCACGTCTATTTTTCTATTAAATTAGCAGTCTAGCCGCCGTGGACCGTAGATGCACCCATTTCCGCACTTTGCTGCCATTTCGCCGCAATAACCAATATCCTATACCTCACCGCAATATGCCCTGGAGCTAGTCGCCGATTTATGTATAATACAACATACCCGTCTATCTAGTAGACCGAACCGAAAAGTACTCAACCTTTGCACCGAAGACCGTCAATATCAAATTACACGCAACCACTTTCGATAAACAAATTTCCCTTTGGAAGCTACTTACCGATAAATATTTATAAAATAGTGCATGCGTAATTGTAACCTCTTCACATTTGTATATCGTGAAGTATCCTGCTGAAGATATTATCCACTTCTACAGTGCAGTGGTATGGTAGTTTCTTCTGAATGAGATAAAAGTAAATAATGTTGTCAGAATCATAACTGTCTTAATGACAAGTTTTCAAAAAGTGAATATAAACAGTATTTTTTATGAGTGTGTTACTTTCTGTTGCGATAGAATCTTATGTTAAAGTTGATTAGGTTGTTATTGCAAAATATATCACTTTTTCTCAATTTTAGCCAAACTAGTCTGAAATGGACATTCGTAGATAATGTGTGTATAAATTATTATAAATTTAAAAAAATAGAAAGGAAAGAAAGACTGTACTATATATACATAGATAAGTGGAATGGTAAGTGGTGGTAATTTTATATGAAACCGTTTCAACAACCGAGTCAACCAAATTATCAAACTTTGAGATAGCGGATTTAGATTTTTATAATATTCAAAGCAATATTGAAAACCATCATCTTTCAACCGATTGAAGAATAACAATACAAATCTTTAAATCTGAAATCAATGCAACACAAATATCAAATAAAAATCATGTTGACAAATTTTTGAATGATGAATTTTGAACATGAATTTTGATATCTTTCAAATATAAAATATAATTTTCAGCCATTCACCGTCCACTGCTGGATGAAGACCTCTCCAATCCTCTTCCATTCCTGTCTGTCTTGAGCAATCTACATCCACTGCACACACATTCTTCTCAATTACTGTAGAGATAGTTGATAGTTATTTATACCTAGGACAATTGGTGAATGTGACTGGTTGTAAAGAAGAAGAAATAAAAACTAGGATGGAGTGCAATGCTTAAAAAATAAGGCATACGACCGATGCGTACCGCCAGTTATGACGCATGCATGTGAAACGTGGATGCTAAATTCAAGAATGTTACGCAAGATCCAGTGCACACAGATGTATGTTTGGTACAACGAGAAGAGATCGCAAGAGGAATACATGGGTAAGAAGCGTGACCAAAGTGGAACGTGTGAAACTGGATGCAAAGAGATAAAACGAAGAACGAAACTAGAACGGCTTTAACAAGCATTTATTGTTGTTGTTTTACACGCCTAATATAAGGCTTTCAGCCGAATGAACATTGTTTTTAAATCCAACATTCCGCTATGCTTAAAAAAGAAGGCATACGACAAATGCGTACTGCCAGTTATGACGTATGGATGTGAAACTTGGATGCTAAATTCGAGAATGCTACGTAAGATCCAGTGCACACAGAGAAGCATGGAAAGATGTATGCTTGGTATAACAAGTATATGGGTAAGAAGCATAACCAAATTAGCAGACGAATGTGTGGAGTCAATAATGATGAAATAAATAAATAAATATTTTAAGGATCAACCTACGGGACTTTTGCGTGATCGGGGGACTTCGGTTAACCAACACAAAACACAAAGAAAACCCTCGACTAGGGTAAAATAATTAAAAAAATAAATTTAGTTACACGTGTACGACGGGCATTATCCTTTTGGCGTGAAGGAGGAGGACATCTGAGAAAAGAGCCGGTGCAGGCCACGTCGACCAATCCACAACGAAAGAATCCCAAAGAGAGAGACAGAGCTAGAGGGATCCGTATGAGAATAGAGCGAGACGCAGCTACGGGCGGACCGAACCCGAGCCCCGACTCGCGGCCCGCGCCCGGTCCTTTAGGAAATATTAAGTATTGATCCTGAAAAAGTTTTCTTTCAGGTTGTGTGCGCCACCAGCGCCGGAAGTGCCCCTGTGTGTGTGTGTATATATATATATATATATATATATAAGGGTGTGTATGTACGTGTGTGCCTCGACGTACACACAAGTAGACACAAACGGATTTGTGTGCATTGAATCGGTACATTACATCTGCTTACCCGTATGAAGAACTACAAAAAAAAATTCGGGTGTAGCCAACCCATGACTTTATCCATATATTTGAGGAATACAAAGAGTAACGAAATTAATTTTTTAAGTACGTAAGTAAATAAAACGCATACACCACCACCACACCAATCAAAATACATACTACATACATACATATCATGAAATTACTGTGTTGAGTGCGCGCGCGTATATAAAATACGATCTTCGGCATATATTCAAATAAGAAAAACTACCACTTCCGGTCGGGGGATTTTAATCAAAACCTTATCAACTCTTAAATTTTATATGATAATTATAAATATAAATTTTCGACTTGATCAATAGGGCAGTTTCTGAAATATTCTGTGGTAAACTTTTCGACAAAAAAAAAAACCCTACTTCCGGTTGACTGATTTTAATGATTATTTTTTCGTAACTAGCAATTTTACTCAGGAGTACAACATTATAATATGGTGACGATACTACATATTTAAAAGGCCGAAAAAAATAAAAAACAAAAAATCGTTCAAGAGTAAACTGCCACTTCTGTCAGACGGATTTTGACCAAAATCACAGTATCTCTTAAGGCTAACGTGAAAACTATAGATATGAAATTTCAACTTGATCAATGGGGAAGATTCGGAAATATTTTGCGGTAAACTTTTCAACAAAAAAAAAAACCTACTTCCGGTTGACTAATTTTATTAATTTATTTTTTTTTAAATATAAATTTCTCTCAAAATTACAACATTACAATATTGTGACGATACCACATATTAAAAGGTCGAAAAAAAAATAAAAAAAAAATCGTTCAAGAGTAAACTGCCATTTCCGGTAGTCAGAAGTTGACTAAAATCACAGTATCTCTTAAGGCTAATGTGAAAACTATAGATATGAAATTTGGAGAAAATTCCCGGTGTAGTTTCGGAAATATGATTTTTTACCGGATTTTTGAATTTTCTGCACGAAAAAAACCCTACTTCCGGTTGACTGATGTTGACCAAATTCCTTATGGCTTTTAAACTTTACGTGAAAATAATAGATATGAAATTTCAGCTTGATAGACTTGATAGTTTCGGAGAAAACACACAGATATACACACACACATAGTACACAGACATACAGACATTTTCCAGAAATCATGAAAACGTGATCAGGGGATGATACTTGATCCAAATCAGTCAAAATCTCGAAGTCGAATTTTCGCACGATCACAATACTTTATCCGATTAGGATAAAGTAAAAACAACAACAATGAATTTATTATAATGCCGTGTGACGGATTCGGTAGGTCTACCTTTATACCTACGCTCAAACTATGTAATATGACGTTCGTTGTAAATAACAGTTTGGATTGATTCTGTGAATAGATTATGATGTAGGTACATAAGTGTTTCATAAGATTTAATATTAGAATGCTCAGTGCTGGAATGGCACAAAACGGGGGTCAAGATTAAAGGAAGGCACTTGAGCCTTGTGAGATTCGCTGCCGACATAGTTATGTATAGTTGCAAATATGAAAGTAGGTTTAAGAATTAATTTTAATAATGTGTAACGTATCAATTTCAACGAATTTATAACGGCTTTCTCTTTCTTAGAGTAAAAATAAAAGAATTATTACATGTTTTAATAAATATTAATGTAAATCAATGTAAATGCCTTATGTTATTATTTTTATGTAATTTATTTTATTACATAAGTTATCGATTATGTATATGTGAATGTTGTTATTTCTTTACGATGGAACATTTTATATTGTGTATCTCAATTTTTAACTGTGTAATTTGTAATCTTTTTTTTTTATTTTATATTTCATGTTTTTACTTGAATTATTTTATTTTGTATTTCATGTTTTATTTGATTTATTTTATTTTATGTTTCATATTTTGCATGAACTATTTTATTCTTATATTTTATGTTTTACTTATAATATATATTTGTAAGCTGTTATGCCATGCAGGGAAATTTTTCTCTAATAAATAAATAAATAAATAAATAAAACTAGTGAATTTTGCACATAAAACGTAGTCACAATATATAATAATATTGTAGAGACAGTGTATGGTTATTTATATCTAGGACAATTGATGAATATGACTGGATGTAAAGGAGAATAATGTACCTAACTAGTAACATAATTTTTAAATCCAATATCGCGCAATGCTTAAAAATCAATGCGCCCAGCCAGTTATGACGTATGGATGTGAAACGTATAACAAGAAAATATCGCAAGAGGAAAGTATGGCCATAGCGGAACGTGTGAAAAATAGTGAGATGCTATCCTTAAGGATGTGAAAGAAAGCAAGGTAGACTGAGTGGACGATAGGCTGATGAATTTTGAGAAGTGTGGATTCAATTGGATGCTGATTGCTCAAGATAGACAGTAATGGACGTGGATCCAGCGGCTGAAAATGATGATGATGATGATGAGATTCAATATTGCAAAAAATATTGGAGTGATGCTTTAGATTCGCTGCTACGATGAGGCACTGTATCTAATTTAGATTAGCTTGAATTTTAATACGCTTGCGTGTAACACGTACATACATTAAAAGATGGTTTTCTGAAATAATCTTTCGCTAAGTACAAAATTAAAAAAATAAATTGTTCAATTTTGTTAAAGAAAAAAGTAAGATTTAATGGACCAATGCATGTACAATAGCTATAGTAAGAAATATTAGTATAAATACGAAAAATAATTTTATAAATAAGTTAAGCTTTCTTACAATTTCACTAGTAAAATATTTTGATTGGAAACTTTTCAATATTTCAATTTGCCAATTAATACTATAATATTTAAATTTAATCCATAAATGAACTGTTTGATTTCCTTCACAATCCGCACATTAGATTCTCATTCATTTTTTAATGCCATAAATTTATCACCGTGTATCTTATATTAATTAATACAATTAAAAGCGTCACAGAGTACACCTCGCTATTTTCATTAGTTTACTTAGCCATATTTACACAATGCTTTAAATCACCCCACTACTCAAAACTAAAAACGTTTCCACGGACATATGTACATATTTAATTTAACGACGTATTTTTTAATACAAAATGTATACAGATCGAAAACATTAATGAATATTCCTCGTAGGATTCAATTCACACGACTGGCGAATCGAACGACTTTCAATTAACACACTGGCAAGTCATAAAACGCTCGTAATAATACATACGTCACGTGCCGAAAGACACATCTACGTACTAGATTACATTAGTGAAAATTTTTTCACCCGACAACGGACAAAAAACTGAAAAATAATTTGCACATAAACAGAACAACACCGTGGGGGGAGGGGGGGGAGGGGGGGGTATCAGAAGTTTTTGGCATTTATTTAGCGAGCTCGTAGTAGGCGGAAGCCCAAAACGGCTTATTAATTTTTAATCATATCCGACCCTTTTCATTTTTCCAAGTGCGCGTTAAAATTTCCTTCATAAAACGCCATAGAATCCAAACCACCCCCAACTCTCGCACACACCCTCGAATCCACCCCTAGCTACGACCGCTTGGAAAATGAAGGCGAATACGAAAAGAAGGGAAAATCCCCGACGCAAAAAATACGGTGTGGATGAATTTTCGAAAAATTTATCCCGCTAAATAAGTAGTAGTAAGAGGAAATGAATTAAGTCGGCTTTTTTTCAGGGAAGGGTGGGTTTTATTTTTTTGGTGGATGGGGGCGGAGGATTCGTAATAATTTATAATAGAAAAACAGGCGTCGCTTCCACCCTTCTTTGCCTTTATTTTTACGGACAAAGTGGTGGTGGAGGAGGGATGTTCGCGCGGCCGCCCCCATGAAAAAAAAAAAATAGGGGTGGCACGAAAGTAACCCCACTCTTATTCGCGTTACACTTACCCCCCCACCTTCGAGGTTTGAGCACACTTCCCGCATTCGAAATCCGCACCTACCCTTACGTATATACAAATGCGTGTATCTGACTACACCCCCGCAAGAAATGGACGCGATTTATATGTACATAATGTGTGTGTATGTTTGCATATAATGAAGGGTGTATGTGTTAGTCCATTTTCTATAGAAAATATTTTGTTATGATGCGCGTAAGATGAGTTTTTCGTTGTGCGAACGTTATAACGTTCACACATTATAAATAATGTAATTTGTACAAATGTGTATATTATTAATTTTTGAAAACTTTTATTAATCCATATTTATTTATTTATTTATTTTTTACAAATTATATCATAGTGACATTACAGGTTGCCCCAATTCGTCACTATGGCGAGACATGAAAAAAACATCATATTTAACATATTGATAGTAAAATTAAATATAATCAAATAATTCACAAATTATAATAAATCAAACAATTTACAAATAAAAGATTATATATAAAAACAACATAATAACTTTTTCAACTTCATCATAGTTGGCATTAAGGATGTCAATTAAAATGAACGTACACATTTTTTTTATTAAAAATGTATATACATATGTACGTATGTACATATTATGTACATTTTATTTTAAAAAAATATACACTGTGATGACCTAACAGCCAAATTAATACATACAATAATAATGTTCATAATACTTCTTGTTTACTAAAAACGTATCCTAATCGTTCCTGGTCAAGTGGCCATTGTCCATTTTACAATAAATGTGTGTTAGTAATAATAGGAATAATCTTACTTTATCGCTAGTGTTTGTTTTTACAGTAGGAAAGTTTAAGCTAAAAAACCTATTTACAATAATTTTTTTTTAATACAATACATAATAAATATGGTATGCATGCAGATATGAACATTAAATTCTTATTTCTAGTGACTTACTGTAATCGGAGGTTTAAAACAGATTATGTTTCGGGAGCCTATGTTTATACTTGAAAGGTAAATGACACACTATCGTAATCACCGAGACTTTTTACTAATTTGTTAGCGTGGTTATTGGTAGTTTTTTGATAAAACCTCCTGGTTAATTTGTTAGTAATATCAGTTACAAATGTGTATATTATTGAAAGGATTCGAATAGTACTGCAAATAATAAAATAAGTTAATACAAGAAGTAACGTATCAGTTTCAGTGTAATGGGATAAACGGTTTTTTAGTTATAGCGATTCTACGCACTTTCGCCTAACATACACAGGCATACAAACATTTTCCAGTCAAAATCTCGAGGTTGAAATTTCGCACGATCACAATATTTGAATGGTCAATAATGGACAAACTTTAGTGCTGCTGATAATTTGCTGCACGCTTTGACTTTGTCTCAAAGTGGAGAATCTCATACTACGAGCGCAATAGTTGTGGCCTCGTTGTAAAAGTGTTCCACTTCAATTCTAATGAGAATGCGTTCGTTGCATCTGTGCATTCTAATAAGAATATGTGTATTGGAATTGCGTACGGATAAGATTTGGCAAGTTAAGCTAAAAAGTCTAAATAATTTTAAATTTAAATTTTTACAAATTTATAAATTATGTTAATAAGGAAGAATTTAATACATTTACGATCAAAATTCATGAAAATAGTTTTTAGTGACATCTATTGTTAAAAAGTACAACTATTTAAATTAAATAAAATAAAATTTTTATTGTATTTAATTAGCATTTTGACAAGTGCTATTCATCAAGAATAATAGTAATAATTATTCCTTAAAATTTTTAATATTTTTAGGATGATCAAAAATAACCTAACGTGAAATAGCAAAATGAAAAAATATTTCGTAATAACTTTCCATGGTAAAGTGACATCTATTGAAGTATAGTAAACTAATGTAAAACTCACGCGCTTCGCAGTATGTATGTATGTACATATATTTTTCATTTAAAAACATTAGCAAAAACAAAAGTAAAAGATAATTCAAAAGTTCACTTATGCACATCTACATATATAATTGATATTTTCTAGACATTGATGCTTCTTGATTTTATAACTTATTAATTGAAATTACATAAATATGATAGATGGTATAACAATATTTTTCCATATTAATAAAATAATAGATAAGCGAATGACGAATCAGTAGAATGAGAACGTCAGCTTACAAATCAATCAACTAACCTGATCATTTTGATGAATCTGATACGTTCGTACCTATATTATATGGATACTAATTTAAAATATCTACTATAAATAATTAATATAAAATAAATAACGAATACATTAAATGAACTGAACCCTATGATGATTCATTACAAATGTATTCCGTGTTGCATCGCCTACCAAAGAAGCGAAAAAAAAAAAACCTGTCGAGTTATAAATTAGGCGTGGTGGTGGGTCCGTTGCGAATTAAAAGTGGCCCGGGAAAGTCGACGCGGTCGGAAAAACGTATGTTTCACTTAAAAAACAATTTATTTTTCAGTTGTTAGGGCTGCTGGACATATGTCCGTGCGTTTGTAGCCGCTGTTTTTTGCCACTTGCGGTTTCGCTTTTTTTCCCGACATTTTCTCCTCTCTCCCCCTCTCTCTCCCCTTTTCAAACCCCTTTTTTTCCCCATCTTTCTCTGCGAGGGCGAATTTATGTATTGCCGCTACGGGATTTGTTGCGGTCGCTCGCATGGGCTATTCCCGTTTCCCTTTTTTTTCGTATTCAATTTTTTTCTACGTGAAACGTATCCCCTTTTCATATTTGAACGCGTGAGATTTCCCCCTATTGATTCAATAGATTGGTTTTTTTTATTGACACGTATCAATCCCTAACATGGATGCTTGGACGAAAAAAGCTATCCACCTTAAAAGTACCTACTTTAAATTTTATTTTAAATATTTAATTCATTTCGTTGTATGAACTTTTAACATACGTATTGAGTATTAAGTATCAATTTTTGAAACGTTAGTAGAAATAGTAAGAAATGCTTAATCGAACGAGTAGGTTGTAATTGAAACGATGCTCTAAAAGTCACAGATAAGCAAAATCCATTTTGTAAGAACGTCGGGATAAAATTAAATATGAAATGAATCCTATGCGAATTGAATACAAAATACATTACATATTATGAACATGTTGAGACCTTTTATACAGCAAAACAAACATTCACAATATACTTTGCAATAGTACAGAAATCAAATAATAATTTAGTTCGTTTCAATACAATTTTCCGGAAAACAAAAAAAACTATCACTCGCGATTGATGAAAATTTCATATATTATCTTTGCTTGATAAAATAATGCATTGTAAATCTGTCGGTTTATCTGTTTACATACTGAATGTATGTATTATACATAGGTATATGAATGAGTGTATATGAAAGCTGTAACGCTGCGTTGTTGAAGTGAATGGGAAAAAAAATGGTTTCAAGAAATACATCTAACAAATAAAACGCTCTAATTGTGACAACTGTGAGGTTATGAAGAAAAATTCAACTGACTGTAGTTGGAAAAGGGCTCATAAACAAAGATAAAAACCTTGAAAAGACCTATAGTAGAAGTCCAAAGATATACTTAGTACTAAAAAGTATAATTGAACCACCTCCAACCCCTTTCTCTTCAAGATCCTCAGATGAGGTCACCAACCCTCCAACGAATACGGCCGCTGTGACATAACGATTGATTCGGCATTTCTGCCCATTTATATTATGTATTTATTAAATTTAAAAAGCTTAAGAAGCTAATTACAAACAAAAAGGAACTTACCTACAGCTAAAATTATAAAATAAACTTAATTATCTATTAGCACTTATACAGAGATGCTGTTTTAAGGCTGCCAGGAATCTATTAATTTTATTTATATTTCTGAGATCTTCTGGCAGTATTTAACAAAACCCCTGTACAAGATACTTCTCCTAGATCTACTTAATTTTAAATTCTTACCCCTAGTACATATTATGACGATGAACATCATATACCCGTATTAAATACTTGGTAGCTTGCACACTTTTAAGGTTTCCTTTACATTTATCCAATTTAATTCATTCAACATACTTCTTATACTAGTTAATATATTTACATTTAAAATACTCCGTATACCTCTATTTTGCAATTTTTCCAACGTGTCTCTAATTACCATATTTACTAAATTTATACTTAAAAAGAAGGCATACGACCAATGCGTACTGCCAGTTGTGACGTATGGATGCTAAATTCGAGAATGCTACGTAAGATCCAGTGCACACAGAAAAGATGTACGGTTGGTATACCAAGAAAAGATCGTAAGAGGAGAGAACGCGATAAGAATGGATGGCAGATGGACGCGAGAAATATTGGAATGGTATCCGAGAGGATGTGAAATAAACAGTGCTCGAATTCAGAGCGGGAGCGGCAAGGAGCGGGCGTTCCCTTTCGTGAAATTTGAAAACGTAGCGTACCCTTTCGTGAAATCTGTAAATTTAGCGCTCCCTTTCGTAAAAAACCAAAATTTCCGTGCTCTCAATAATTATTGCCGAAAATTCAATAATTATTGACGGTGATTTTTTTTTACATTTACTACTCCTAAATCACAATCTTTGAATTCTTTACATTTCAATTCCGACAAAGCCATTTAAAATATTATTATGTTTTGAAAAAGCTGGGTGCACGCGTTACTTGAAGATAACATTTAGAATTCTATTCAATTCCGAGGGTTTTTAGATTCTATGTCGGCTTTGCGCAAAAAGTTTAATGACTTTATAGCCGGAAATCGGCATTTCGAACTGCAACGTGCCTTTTCGAGCCATCGGTCATTTTAATGATTTACGATATCTTTCTTTGAATTGTCGTGTGGCACCGCGACTATAATAAAATATTTTAAATATCTCACTATAATAAAATTAGCCAATAATAATGAAATGTATAAATTTGTACAAAGCTCATATTTTAACCACTGAAAGAGTTTCCAGAAAAGTATAAAAAATCAGAGACCATTTTCAGATCTACCTGTTGAAGTTGACTTACAGACATAAAACGGTATTAATCTCGGTAAGATTTTGCATTTCGATAAATATATATGTACATACATATACATAATTAAAAAAAAAAAAAAGGTCGTTTGATATTTTTTGAAAATTATCGAGCGCTCCCATTCGTGAAAATTTCCATTTCGAGCACTGGAAATAAAGCAAGGTAGACAGACAGGAATGGAAGAGGATTGGAGAGGCTTTCACCCAGCAGTGGATTTACTAAATTAAAAAAAAATCGCTGGTTGTTTTTATTTTATTACACTCAATCATTAGTAAGTCATTTGATTACACTAAATTACAACAAGCATAACATCGGCGGAAAAGTGCGACATCAAACATCATACTGTAGCATATTTGAAACTGCAAAAAATTGTCCTAGTACGGCGGCGTAGGAAAATAGAAAATGGTACGGGGAAATGCGTGACAAAAGGAAACCCGTGTTTCTCGGATGTGACGTACGTCTCGTAATACAAATGGCGGTTGGGCCGTTTCCGGCGACGCGAGCGCCCCCCGCGACCGGAAACGGCGTCACCGGCAAATGAAATTTAAAGACAAATCGAATTACTGCTACGCCACCGACACAAGTTCCGGCTCCCGGGGAGCGCGGGGTACTTTCGGCGGACCGGAACACACTCGCATCGCACTGCGCGACTACGAATAAGCTTCGAGTGCGATTGGAATGGGTGCGCAATGCCATATCTAGAGCTACGCCCCGCTTCGCCGTAAGACATTCGCTACACCTCATTGTTCGGAAGTCGCTGGGGGTAGCGATCGGCAACCTTTTTGCATTAATTCATTTTTAATTCATGCTCTTTCTTTAACCTCTACAGACCCGACTTTTTAATATCGAGTTTTTTTGATGGATTTCTATTATTTAGATAATAAGGAATTAAGATCGATTTTTTTTTTTCTTTTAAATCTCAATTTTGGAAAATACAGCATGTACAAAAGGTACCAAGTTGTATGAACTGATATTTCTTAACTGAAAAAAATTATACTAATTTTGAGTAGAATCGCAAAACAAAACCCTTTTTATGTGATTTATATATAAATTACAACATGTAACAAACTTTTTAATATAAAAACATTAGAAATAAATGTGACATATTTCGCGCCGCGTGATCCACCCTCCGTCGCCTCACACGAAATGCCGTCTAGTTCAATTTGGAAGGCTAGATGGCAGCACTGGTGGCACAAATTTAATAGAATACGATGTACACACGCGTGTACAAAAGTTCCCAGTTACAAATTTTGAAAAATAAACTTATAAATCAACAGCAAACTTTTGTACATTGTAATGTGCACTGGGTCTGTAGAGGTTAAGTAAGTTAGAGTATAACTCTATTGTTTGGTCTCCTTCTTATTTTATTCATTCATATTCTCTAGAAAGAGTTCAAAATAAATTCTTAAGATTCATTATGTATAAATTCATGTATCTTATTGATAATAACTGTTATGACTCTCTTTTACTTAGTTTGAAAATGCATACATTATCTGATAGAAGAGTTGTGAATGACTTGGTCTTCTTTTATAAAATTGTAAATTCTCTAATTGATTGTCCTGCTCTTGTTGAGTCAATTTTACGTTTAAAGGTTCCTGCACGTTTTACACGATCTCAATTATTGTTTGTTGATGAAGGTAATTCATGCACCAACTATTATGTACAATCTCCTATTCCTAGGTTGATTCGGACCGGCAATGAGTATGGGAATATTTTGGATTATTTCTGCATGAGCATTCATTTGATAAAGCTGCTTTCTTTAAGAAGTTTCTCTTCTCAGTTCAATTAAATTTTACTGTTCTTATAGTCATTTTTTTATATTTTTGTTTCTATTTATACATATGTACATTACTCTTGTATTCTTATCTTTTTTTTGTTTATATTATTTCTTGTAAAAGCCTTTTAGGTGTCTAATAAATAAATAAATAAATTAAGGTTGCTCCAGTGTGAATTTTTAAGTCATCATCCAACTGCTGGATGAAGACTTCTCCGATCCTCATCCATTCCTGTCTGTCTTAAGCAATCTGCATCCAGTTGACTACACACATTCTTCTCAATTCATCAGCCCATCTTCCATTTTGTCTACCTTGCTTTCTTTCACATCCTCTACCATTTTACCATTCCAGTATTTCTCGCGTCCATCCATCCTTCTCGCTCACTTCAACTTTTTCACACGTTTTGATATATCTGTCGTACTTCTTACCCATGTACATACTATCTGTCATCGATTATTCTCGCTATGTGTATACTTCTTTCCCATGTATTCCTCTTGCGATCTCTTCTTGTTTATACCAAGCATACGTCTTTCCATGCATCTCTGTGTGCATTGGATCTTATGGAGCATTATTGAATTTAGCATCCAAGTTTCGCATCCATAGGTCATAACCGGCAGTGGGCATTGTTCGTGTGTCTTATTTTTTAAGCATAGCGGAATGTTGGATTTAACAACTATGTTCATTCTTTCAAAAGCGCTCCATCCTAGTTTATTGGTTTTATTTCTTATTCTTTACATCCAGTCATGTTCACCAATTGTACTAGGTATAAAAAAATATCAACTGCCTCTACAATATGGTTGTCTATTGTCTTGTTGATTGCGTTTTGTATTAGAAGTCTATAAAACAATAAACAATATAAATGTGCAATAAAAAACCTTCTCACGTTCAATAAAAACGCAAATCTTTGAGACTCCTAAAAGACAAATCTAACAAAATTGTCAAATAGAGTGGTTGAAGTTTGTAACTGTCTCCCAAATCAGCTAGTAGCTTCTGAAAATTAAAAAATCATCTCGACAAGTTTTTGAATATATGTATGTATGTAAATGAATTTTTGTAATCCTTCAAATATAAATAACTAAATAATTAAAAATTATCTCCATAGGCTCCATCGGCTACGCCGACTGCCCATATATTTTAAATAAATAATTTATTTATAATTTAATAGCTTTGGTCACTATTTATTCAATTGTAAATCGATAGAAGAAAAATGTGCACATACCGCACCTTTTCTCGTGATGGCAAAATAACTAGTTTAACTACATACATATTTTAAATATAGTCCATTTTAGTTTATTGTATAATTATTTTGTGTATGGTTGTATTGCTAATTAGGTTTATTATTTTAAATTCGACTGTGAAACTCACTATAGTCAATAATGTAAATTCCGGTGGCTGTCTGTCTCCTATGTCTATTGTATGTATGTATATATGTCTATCATGTCCGTTGTCTGTCTTACTGTTTGTCTGTCTGAGTGAGAAAATAATACAAACATAATAGATTGCAATTAAAAAAGACCTAAGCTATAATTTAATTATGCCCAGTTTTAATTTGGAGTGTTATTTTACAAATAATTGTGTATTCTTTACAATCATTGAAATATTATTCATACACTAGGGATTACGTACACTACAAACATACATACACTAATTATTATTCAACGGAGCGGTTTCTCATCACTATAGTATTGAGAAAATTGTTTTTATAGTTGTTCCATAGATGGCACGCTATTATAATACAACACGTAACAATTTAGCAAAGTCGCTAACACTTTAAGATTTAATATTGGCCAATTATAGCACGTACGTCATCGCCTCCGTTTGAAGATAGTGTTAACACGATTTCTCCCAACCTGGTGATACCGGGCTCAAATCCCACTCGTGCGACTTTCTGGTTTTTTAATTATTTACATTGGCGAGCGTTATCAGCAGACAGACAGACGGATTTCGACTATTATATGTAAGCCCGTCCAATATCATATGATATGATTTATTCCAAATAATACAGCATACAAAATTATTTTAAAAAGTTGAATCAATCGTACAAGCAAACTCAAAGAGTAATCAAATACATTGAAAATTAGCTAATATACTTCCAATTTCTATTCTAGTAGATATACTAATCAGATGTTAAACCTATCCAAATTTATTAAAATCTAATACAGTCAACCCTCCTATAGTGTACACTTCTATAGCGTTTGCGGCGGTTTTTTGTATAGCGGTCCCTTCTATAGCGTACATTAAAAAAATGCAATATTTTCAAGGTCAAATTAGAATTTTCATAAATATATTATTAATGTGCATTTAAATATGTATGTACATATGTACACTTAGAAAATATTTGTCAGTAGCAAAATAAACTGGACTAAATATGCAAGGTCAATGCTCCGTCGCGCGTGTAGGCACGTGCTATTTTTATCAAACTAAGCACATGCAAGGTCATTGGAAATATAAAAATGGGTAAAATGTTTGATTTGCTTCAAATCGCAAAATACAATTAAAAAAACTTAACCCCAAATTTTGTACGGGTGCCTAACTTTCTATAGCGTTTTTTTCTTATAGCGTGGTCCCTATCTCAACGCTATAGGAGGGTTGACTGTACATATATGGCTTAGAGCTTGAGATATATGATTTTGTACAAAAAGTCCAATATTAAATGACCTTGATACACAAATACTTGGTTCGCGTCTGACGGTTCGTGCCTTTTTAATCATTTACCTCGGCGAGCGTTATCAGCAGACAGACAGATGGATTTGGGCTATTATATATATGTATATACTTACATACATAATACTCTTACTTACATAATGGCTCTTACTTACATTGAAGTCTTACCTTTAAGACATCATACTAGTTTGAAAATCTAAATAAAAAAAAATGACAAAGTATTCAAAAACATACGCACAACCATTGAGTCGACAGTTTCGAGCGGAAAATTGAATTGAAAGAAAGTTTCACATGGTTGAGAGCACCTGTCCCGCACCGCGGCACGCTCGGGGCGACTGAGGGTTCGCGGACGTAGCAAGAATACGGTATTTCTCTATTCATCAAAGTCAAAGATGCCTCATTTCTTGGAGCCGCTGCCTCTCACAGAGAAATGAGTGTGGAGACAAGGGAGCTGCGAGGGGTAGGAAGAGAGCGATAGTGGTCGGGGGTGGGGAAAACTCCTTTCCAGGATGGGGAGGAAAACGACGCACCCTCTCCAAGGAGGTACGCCTCGTCCCGGGAATTCTTAATTCGATTTAAGCACACAACAAAACGTGCCCCGTCAACATCTCTCTAGCATATTCCGAACGGGGCGTCGTTAAATCAATCCCAGCAAGAAGCCGACGGACGTGAACGGGTTAAAACTCGAAACACCCCTCGACACAAAGGAGCCCCTCGTTTCGTTTCTCACGAGACAGTTCCGAATTTTTTTTTTTAAGATCGGACGAGTTGACCGATACACAATGGACAATGGGCCAAAAACGTCCAGTTATTATTTAACCCCTTCTCGGACACTTGTCAAACCTGAATTTTCGAGGGTCATCTGTGTGAATTGTTCGTTGACCGGTCGAGGACGGTCAGTACGTCAACTGCTGCCGATTTAAACTAGTGTCCGTTCGGATCACTCGAACAAACTATTCTTTCCGGACAGTACCTTTGTAAGTTGTACCTACATACGTATGTGGTTAATGGTTTTGGTATTTCCATACTCGGTGTGTTTATTTTATCTAAGGATTGATTAATTAACGCGGCCCGGTACTCACCTGTGTAATATGTAAGGTTGTGTGATAAGTGTGGTTATAGTGATGTTTAGCAATGAATTTTCGTGTCTCTGTGTAGTATGTAAGTAAGTAGTCTGGGCGACGTGTGAGGTACGGAAACATTCCGCCGTGTTCCGGTACCTCTACATCCATTTGGGTACTACATGTGTTGCCAAGTTTAAACTCAAAAGTATCCTATATAGTTTAAAAGTTATCTGCGTTACAAAATTGCAACACTTGTCTAAGAAAAATACAATATACTTAAAACGTATGTATGTACATAAATTCACAGTCAATAGGTAACGTTTGGTGCGTAAAATTGTTAAGGAATATTTTCTATATTATGAAATTGTAATTAATAGTATTTGAAATGTTGCAAAAACAATGCAAAACTTGTACGCAAAATTCAATATTATTGCCTTTCACCATACACTTTTTTGATATGATGAAATGCCTCTCCAATCCTCTTCCATTCCTGTCTGTCTTGATCAATCTGCATCCACTTGACTCCACACATTCTTCTCAATTCATCATTCTACCTTGCTTTCTGTCACATCCTCTACCATTTTACCATTCCAGTATTTCTCGCGTCCATCCATTCTTCTGGCTATGTGTCCACTTCAACTTTTTCACACGTTCCGATATATCTGTCATACTTCTTACCCATGCATACATCTTTCCATGCTTCTCTGTGTGTATTATGTCATTATTGAATTGAGCATAATATAATATGCGAATAAGTTTCCACATTGAGTCGAATAAAATTACTAAAACGACTAATTAAATAAATTAGTAAAAGTCATACACAAATGAATCAATCAATACGGTCGTCAATCACCGTAAAGTTGAAATTTTTAACCAACAAAGAAAACGATCAAATTACTTTGAAAAAACGTATGAATCAATCATTCCCCCATATATGTATTTCATTTATACCAATCATAATTGTTCTATTGTACCTGCTATTGAAAATGTACATTTTATATAAACTACTTGCAGGTAGGAGGTTTTCATTGAATATTTTATTACGCTACAATATTTATTGTCGGTTTGATTTTAATATTCGCCGATAAAATACACGTAGCATCAATCAAACTTTCAGCATGGACTTTTCTCAACTGAGTTTCATACACGCGCGCGTTTAGAGCCGACGACTGTTTCCAGTTATTAATTAATGCCAAATACACCTAGCAAAAACTTCTCGTACTCGAATTGGAAATACTTATTAATTAAGTTTACTTTGCGAGGAATAACAAGCGGCTCATTTTGCCTGTGAGCGCAGAACTCCACCGTACGTTTTCTCCGTCTTACCTCCCCATTCCTCGCTCTCCCCCACGTACGTACGTACGTTTCGCCTACATTTCGCTAAGATTGTCGGAATAACACCGAAAATAAATTACGATTCATCTCCTATAGTAATTTCAGCATTACCTCTCCCGAAACAGCTTCCAGCGTCCCGGCTGCCTTGCCGTGCGAGATTTAAATTAACCCGAGGCGGGCCGGGTACTACCTACACCTCTAGTCCCATCTTAAATCTACAACGCGAATAATACTTTATTTATTTGCGAAAGCAAAAACAACAAATTATACGTTCAAAGCAACAACAAAAACTGTTTAGACATACGAAATTGACGCTCGGTGCTACGTAGAGCAATTTTCTTGACTTTTACGCTAGAAAAAGTTGACCTTTTCACTTCAAGGTTTTCAAGTTAAGCTTGAAGCAAATCGAGTGATTTAAAATTGGCATTCAATTTTCGTATACTCAATGTAACGTAATTTAAGCATATATTAAGAAAAGTTGAACGAAAAATGTATTCACATACTTAAATAGAATCACTATTTAATATATAATCTTATAGAAAATTATGTATGAATTTTCCATTATTAAACTTTCTGTAACTAAAATATATTTTTGACCGAAGTTACTTCGTTTATTATGTACAACTTAAATAAAAACCATAGTCTTGATTGATTTATAGTCGTTCTGTCGCATAAAAGAAGCGGTTCACCCAATGGACTTCTTCAGCATTTCGGCTTCTTGGAATAAACATTAACAATAACAGTAACCGATCAAAGTCGTAAATCTCAGACAGTCACAAACGTATTATTTTTTAGTTGCGCGAAAGAAAGGTCCTTCTTAAGTTGGACATAGTATATAAACAAACGGTTCCATACATAAACAGAACATGTATGTACATATGTACCACCCGATTGGTCAAATTTCGGAAAACCTACGCATTATCTACGAAATAACTTTGATTTTTCCCCTGTTCTGAATTGTCACTGTTATTTTTCGTCCGGTTACCATATACAAACATATCTTCTAGTAATCTAGTAGGTACTATGTGTACATAAAATAAATGTATCACACAATGTAACTAAGGTAGCGTCATTTAAAATAATTCATATCGATTATACAACATGAACTAAAAATAAATAATTAATTAATGTATGTAGTATTATTTAAAATAAATATACACTGATGTCGAGTCGAATGTTTCATTTACACCCGTACACTTTCATTCGACAAAAATTCTGAATAATTATATCGCACAACCAGGCTTCTACAACAGCCATGAAATAAAATAGCGTATGTAAATATGCGACTTTGTGTCTGTTTGGGTAAAATAATCGTATCGTCCCTATATCAACACTAGTGTATATATGTATGTGTGCGAAACGCGCGCTCATCGGAAAGTGGGGTTGAGTCTAATCGTTAAAACTAAACCCAACTAAAATTTCCTAAAATGACTGCAGAAAATGTTGTGGAGGAGGAGGAGGTCGATCTAGAGGTGGAAGTTGGGGGAGATTAGAGCGGACAGGATAGTGTGAGAGGGGGTGGCGAAATAGGTAAAACTATAATGGCAGAAAGCTGCGATATACCCTTCTTGCCCCTTTTTTTGCCCTGCGATTCACCCCCTCACTCCCCCTACCCCCTCTTTGAATCTCCTACCCCGCAAACCCCCCCTTACTTCCCGTCATCCATCCGAAAGAGTGTGGGATCGGGAACGGAGCACCCCTCACGTAAGGGTAGAACAAAACTTGGTTACTGTTCGAGGGTAGGAATGTTTTCGAATAGGGCTGTTCGATTTTTTTTATCAATTGAATGTATTTTTTTTATTAATTAATTTTTGTATTAAAAAAAATATTAACCCAATTTTGCTTTGTTTTTTATTTTCATGACGGACTATTGATAAAACTCAATAATCACACGTGCATAAATATTGTATCGGTTTGATTGATGAACGATTTTACACGTGTGCGCATTTATTACACCCACTAGTAAATCAATGAAGAAAATCTATCAAATGACATTTGTGGTTGTATTTTATTTTTGTAATAGTGGCGTAAGTAAGGCCATTAAATTTTTAAGAAAAATGCGGGTCGAAGTACCAAAGGAGAGCTTTTATCGAGTGAAAATATATGTATGTAATATACGTAATTTTTACACATTTCAATACAATAGTTTCAAAAAAATAGGCCCTACGATTGTAATTTTACGGTGCCGGATTAAACTGCACACGAAAATAGCGGACACGGATAAAAAAGCGCACGGGGAAAAAAGCGCACATAGAAAAATGCGCACACGAAAAATACTCACATTTAAATTACTCTAATCTTATCCCGTGTTTTTCAGCTTTAAAAATTTGAATATTTCTAGTGTAGTTTTAATAATTTTTTGTAGTAGGTACTTTATTTTTATTTTCTCCGCAAACATAATGAAAATATAAAAAAAACAAGCGAAACGATTAGAGTAATTTAAATGTGAGTATTTTTCTTTTTTTAATGTGCGTATCAATGTTATTGCTGCAATCTTGGGTAAAAATGCATTATTTTAAAATCAAATGATTAATATTTTACCAGTTTGCCTATCATATTGGGGTGGATTCTAACCCCGCGCGTGTGCGTCGGTTTGTACAATAACAGTACAACCCATAGCCCATTTGAGAGTACGTGGATCAGTCGTAGTGTACCGTTGATTGAGTGGACCATAAAAATCGAATCAAACCAACGTTGGCGGATAGCGGCTTGTTGCACAACACGTGTTATTATGTTGACAATGCCAGCGTGACCGCAACGATTCAATCAGGCAGGCAGGCGGATGCTTACGCTTATATATAACAGCAATAATTGATACATACAATGTTTTTTTTTCAAAAGTCTTTTGTTAATTACGAATCGAGTACCTACATACATACATACAAATTTAAACCTTTCATCCTATTGTCAATAATTTTCGTTGAAAATTACTAGGAAAAAAGCACTAGGGTTGTATCCCTGCTTTGCGAGGCATTTTCCCTCCCTATTTTGCTTACTACCCCCCCCCCCCCCTTTACCCTCCGTGACCCCTCCCCCGCATTCGCCACGTTTTATTTGCTTCGCGTTCTTTTGCTCCCCTCTTCGCCTAAGATGGGGGTCACCTACTGGATACGGCTATGCGGGAGAAGGGAGGGCGAAGACTTCACAGAATGGGGAGGTTTTATAAAGGGGAGGAAATAGGGGTGGGAATATAGGGGGTGGAGCACCTGGGCGGGATCGCAAAACCCAGAGGGGCAAAAGACGTAGCGGGAAAGAGGTTTGGATAGAGAGGGATGAAATACATTTCCGCGAATGAGAACGAGCGGGGAAGAAAAAGCGTGCTCCGGGAAGAATGAAACAGAAGTACAGATTATTATTAAAGGTGAAATTTTATATTACTTGGGTGTACCTAACGGCGTCACTACTCACACACATCCACATGTTTATTACCTGGAATATATGTAAGTACCTACATAGCTATACAACAGCAGTTCAAATATGCATCTCTAATCCTTCTTGTCTGTCTTGAGCAATCTGCATCCAGTTGCACACATTCTTCTCAATTCATCAGCCTATCGTCTACTCGGATACCATTCCAGTATTTCTCACCCGTGTATTCCTCTTACGATCACTTCTCGTTATACCGAGCATACATCTTTCCATGCTTCTCTGTGTGCACTGGATCTTACGTAACTTTATTTTCAATGCATCAGCCCATCGTCCACTCGGTCTACATTGCTTTCTTTCACATCCTCTCGGATACCATTCCAGTATTTCTCGCGTCCATCTGTCATCCATTATTCTCGCCGTATGTCCACTTCAACTTTTTAACACGTTCCGCTATATCTGCCACTTTGGTCATGCTTCTCACCCATATATTCCTCTTACGATCTCTTCTCGTTATACCGAGCATGCTTCTCTGTGTGCACTAGACCTTACGTAGAATTCTTGAATTTAGCATCCATACGTCATAACTGGCAGTACGCATTGGTCGTATGCCTTCTTTTTTAAACATAGCGGAATGTTTGATTTAAAAACAATCTTCCAAAAGCATTCATTCTTCGTTTTATTTCTTCGAGATTATAATAATGTACATACATATTATTTAAATTAACCCCTCATTGCTTATTTCTAACCAAATAAATCTAACTTATCATACATACTAGGTAGTTTCTTTCTTATACAATTATATACCTACATATACACCTATATACTTACATTGTACAAAGAAAGCTTGCGAGTACAAATTGCGAGTGTTGAGTCAAAATTGAGATAAAACCATTTTGTAAAAAAATCATACTATATAAATAATCTTCAATCTTATAGCAAATTAAACTTTTATAATAGAATAATAATACCAAATGCATTATGAACAAAGTAAAATTACAATATTTTAAAATACATACATACATATGAGTCGCCTAGTTCCAAATCCCGATAAGTCCACAATATATAAAAAACGAGGATGAAATATTTTCTGGTTCTAAGAATGTTTTCAAACGATGCCTTATACTTGAATTATTCCAAATACCGCCAAGTGCGCCGTAAAAAAATATTGAAAATCAGTGTTAGTTCCAAAAACTGACAATTGCACTATGATAAAAGCTGATAAAAGCCATATTTAGAAACAAACAACGATAAGTCCATGTTTCTAATCTCAATATTTTGTTTAATATCAACAAAATTAAGTTTAAATGAGTTTTAAACGCCATCAAGCAAATAAGTCTGTAGCAGAAAAACCGCGTTTGCGAACAAGTGAGTTTTATGGACTTATCGGGATTTGGAACTAGGCGACTCATACATATGTACATACATATTATTTAAATTAACCCCTCTTTGCTTATTTCTAACCAAATAAATCTAACTCATCATACATACTAGATAGTTTCTTTCTTATACAATTATATACCTACATATATGCCTATATACTTACATTGTACAAAGAAAGCTTGCGAGTACAAATTGCGAGTGTTGAGTCAAAATTGAGATAAAACCATTTTGTAAAAAAAACATACTATATAAATAATCTTCAATCTTATAGCAAATTAAACTTTTATAATAGAATAATAATACCAAATACATTATGAACAAAGTAAAATTACAATATTTTAAAATACATATGTATGTATGTACATAGATACTATGATGAACGTTTTGAAAAATTATTTAATAAAAGTACGAATTATTATCATTCGTTATTAAATAACATTAGAACTTGCCAACGTCACATTCATCAATTTCAATTAAACGATTCGTCACGTTCGATGCAAAGCGAGAAAGGAACAGGAGAGGGGGATGGGGTGGATAATTACACAACGTTCGTCTAACTTTAACGCACACTCGAGCGAATAACGTATCAAACGGAATAAGTAAACTTTAAGACATGCGATTCCAATAACAAATTCGATTACAATACGTACATAATAAATTATGGAAGGGGATGGGGATGTTTTTGAATCGAAAACGCAACGCACCAGCCAGGTGAGAGATAACGAGTAATGAATAAGTCCCGCGGGACTACGTACTGCTATTCACTACTATGTATGTACGTACTTGGGAATGTTTGAATTTTGAACTATTTTTCACGGATAAATCGAATTGAAAAAAATTGTGTAGTCAGTGTAGGGTTTTTGCCATTATTTACGGTATATATAAGTTGTGATTTCGTTTTGTGATTTGAATGTAAAATTCGTCAAAGTTGGTGCTATTTTTGCGTCCACGTATTATTTTACATTGGGAGAGATCAACGTTCGTAGATACGTTTCGCTCTACGGATAAAAAGTAATAAAAACACGACTCTAGCTACACCTTTTACGTGATTTTAATTAGAGTTTTCGGCTCGACGATTAAAATATTTAAATTTAAGTGCGCTCTGGTGGCGCAAAACCGACCGGTTTTGTACGCAGGGGAGGATGGGGGTGGTATTAAAAAGCACACACCATCTTGAAATCACGACTTTGTGTACAATAATCCGATTTTCTAAGGGCGGCGCAATGAAGTTATTCGGCTCACGTTTGTTTTAATTAAATCAGAAAGTACATTTCATCCCTCTCGTACTACTTCCCCGTCCCACACCTGTCTTACAATAATATACGGGGTACACACACGCGCACCTTAAAAACCGACCGTGTACACGCGCTAGTAGTAGATATTGTGTGTAGGTGCTTCGGGGGAACCGAAACCCGCGGTTTATTGCACTATAAAAAATAATTTTATTAGCACGTATATATAGCACGATGTATCTATTCGCATTTTCGAAGCAAACATTCGGAGATACGTAATCAAAAACGATGAAATACAGCAATCGACTCGCGCGTCTAATTAATGAGTTATACTTTTGTGCAAAATTCAATTCAAAAAAAAAAAAAAAAAATCAAATGTTGTATTATAAAGGTTTTTACGTAAACAACACGCTTCATAGATCAACATTGGTTCATAAACGGAAATTATATAATTTATTTTGAATACGTTATAGACTAAAAACATACAAACGTACACATCTGTTCGATACTTACATACATAGTAAGCACACAATTTCGTCATCCATAGCTTTGCTTCAATTTGAATGCGTTCAAACACTCCAATATGCCATAATCATATTATATATACAATAGCCGAAATCCGTCTGTCTGTCTGTCTGCTGATAACGCTCGCTGAGAAAAAATTGAAAAAAAACTTAGCAGAACGAGTGGGGATCGAACCCATGACCTCAGGCTCCAGAGATATCACGCTAACGCTTACTCTATCACGGTCGGTCGATCTTGTCCTTTTTTTTTTTTTACAAAAGGGATCGCGGCTCTGCTTCACCTATAACATAAAAACATAGATAATACATAGATGTCGATATAAAAACTATTATTTTTTTTGTTTTTTTTTTTTTACAAAATCACTTACAAAATTATAATTATTATATATATAATAATTAATAATTATAATATAAATAGTTTAGTAAAAAAAAATTTTTTTTCCAGTGGGTATTGGGGATCGATCGATTTGGGTAATGGGGATCTCTATTACGATATTACGATATTTAAAATTCATTTTACCCTTTACGAGCGTGCTTTACGATATTTAAAATTCAGTAGGCGTTGATATTAAACGGGCTTACACTAGTATGTATATAATATCCCCATTCCGTCTGTCTGTCTGCTGATAACGCTCGCCTCAGTAAATAATTAAAAACCACAACGTCGCGCGAGTGGGATTTGAACCCGGTATCACTGGTTTTGAATATTGAGCGCTTACGCTGTGATCTAAACTAGATAATAACGGGCCTGCTACAATTTGACTATATAATATCTTAATTGGCTCGCGACTTTGCTAAATTGTTACGTGTTGTATTATAACGCGCCATATATGCAACAACTATAAAAACTATTAAATTTAACATTATTTTTCAGTACGGGTGATGAGAACACTGTTCGGTTCGTCGGTGTGTACGCAGCATAATACTTTGACACACTAAACACCAAATAAAATTGCGAATATTGAGATTATTGATTCGGTGATGGAGTTTAAATTTCTAATATGCGTTCGATTTATTTATTTATTTAAACAGGTTTTTATCCCCAAGTACAATCAATATAGTTAGGTATGTACATATGTATATGTAAATTAAAACATCAAATAAAAATACAAAACATTAATGAAACATACAGATAATGTACCTACAATATATATGTACCTATGTATGTACATTACATAATGTATACATAACTGTAAATTATAGTAATGTAATACACAGATAATGAAAATAAAAAATAAAAATAACCAAACATCATTTCCATCCCCGCTCAGTATCCTAGCTAAATTTAGCTTAAGATATGACACAAAATGAGGATAACTGATGAGAAAAATGTCCATATCATCGGTTGCCAGGGCATTAAATAGTTTGAGAACCTCAAGGTGCCTGTAAACGATCAACATATTCACGGCAATGTATTGCCGGCAAGCATGTGATGACACGACACGAGTGTTGACCTTTGGCGAATCTGGGCAGTAATAAAACTACTTGCCGGCAATCATTTACCCACACATTGTTACCGGATGGTTGACGAGCAATATTGCTGTCAATATTGCTGACAAATGTTGATCGTTTACAGGCACCTTTAGTAACTAAAATTATTATTTTATATTTTCGCGCGTGATTATCACAAAATCGGCTCGCGGGCCGCCGTTTGGACAGTCCTGCTTTAAACTACTGATTGAGTCCAGTTCAGAAAGCAAAAATACACGTTTTACATTACAAATGAAATTTTCATCCGAACAAAGCGGTAGGTATGTATGTATACAATTTTCATACTAGGAAAATATGTCACGTTTGAGCGTACATTTTTATATGATTTTCTATACCCAAAACTTTGTCCACTGAAAATTTTATTGATTTTCTTTCGATTAATCCTCTTCAGTTGTGAAAAAACTTTTTTTTTTCAAAATTTCACTATATTATTTTACAACTTACGACCAACTAACAACAAGTCACTTCCTCTGCGAGTTTTCTTATCGACGTTTTAGATCCGAGAAGTGGCAGTGAAGCTGGAGCTAGCGGTAGTTTCAGCTTCGCGCAACTTCGGCAAGCCTAATGGCGCTTCTAGGGCCATTACTGTCCTCGTAACGATTTACGACCCGCTTATCTACACTCTTCAATACAGCCTCTCTACGATCCACTCGGTAAGAATCGGAACGATCGATCTCATCGTGACATTGTAAACACGTCACCCTGGACAACTAACTATCTACGAAAAACACTCGTTTCAAACGACAAACAACCAACGAAACTGGGTCATTCAAATTTGACCCTTTCCCGATCACTCCCGATGATGAACGGCCCTGTTTACTAAGAATACGCCAAAAATAATATCCTCAAATATCCAATCGATCAACTCGTGTTTGATAGTCATAGTCATATAAATAAACAATACTTAATCATACTACGTATATGGACAAAGAATAAAACACTTGAAAATGTTATTGATAAATCGATAAAGCTTTACTATACAAGCCTGCTGCAATCAAGATGTTTAAACGAAACTGCTTCGTAGCAACTTAATTTCTAGACTGATTGAGTTAAAGTCACAAACTAAGGAGCATAATTAAAGCAACGGTTTCTATCTACAAATCAAAACACTAAGCAATATATCTACTATATAAAGTTCACGAAAAAACATTAAATGAAAGTTTCAGTCAATTTTTTTGTGTTTTGAGATATTGATTAAAATCAATAGATCACATTGTAGCCAATATCATTAACTCATTTTTTTTCAAAATTGGACAAACCACTCATTTCATCATCATCGTTATTTTCAGCCGTTCACCATCCACTGCTGGATGAAGGCCTCTCTAATCCTCTTCCATTCTTGTCTGTCTTGAGCAATCTGCATCCAGTTGACTCCACACATTCTTCTCAATTCACCAGCCCATCATCCACTCGGTCTACCTTGCTTTCTTTCACATCCTCTCGGATA
Organism: Parapsyche elsis; assembly: GCA_022651745.1. Classification (NCBI taxonomy): domain Eukaryota; kingdom Metazoa; phylum Arthropoda; class Insecta; order Trichoptera; family Hydropsychidae; genus Parapsyche; species Parapsyche elsis. Next base: position 1,759,040 of record JAGVSN010000017.1, read on the forward strand.
CTTACATACTCGGATACATTAATAATAAAATAAAATAAGTAAATAAAAATTAACGACAGCAAATTGTTCGCTAGTTTTTTTGCGATCACATGTACATTTTAACAAAAAAGATAATTAAGTAAGAAATAGTAGATAAACAATAGTCAATAGTCACTAAAACATTGCGGTGTCCCAAACCATTTCAGACAGGGTTTCGGGGAGGTGGTTTCACAAGGATAATCTAAAGGAGGGCAAAGAATAGAGAAAAGGATCAATATGTGGTGGGATTCCGTTAAATAACGAGCAGGATCTATAAATGAAGGATTATTATCAAGGTTGAAGTAAGGCCAAGCTTTGTGTCTGTGTAGCTTTTGCTTTTGATGTCTAGATAAGACGTTTAATGTCAGGATGACGATTTGTGCTTTGTCTCGATTTGTAACTGGACATTTTTGGAATTTGTCAGACAGTAATTTTTTACATTATCATGCAAGTGTCGCGCTACCTTTTCCCGGTATGTCAGTCCCCAAAAAGCTCCCCGGTTTAAAAGCTGCGCAGCTTTTGGCATTTGGTAATTCTGGAATCATCCCCAGGCGCGGGTCGTATTAATCCCACGCAGGTTCACAGCAAGCAGAGACGACGACGAAGAAGGGTTGCGGGGAAGGGGTTGCCCTCCAGGGGTGGGTTGAGGGGGTTAGTTTCGCCTAAGTTTCTCATTTATATTCCGTGGCGACATCTAGCCACGTATATTGTTATTAATCCTAAAAATGGTGCGGCTTAAACAAATACGACGACGCTTTTCTGGAAAACCCTGGGTACGTAGGCCAGCCTCGGCCCCGGCCGCTCCAAAACTAACCGGGCAAATATTTTTGTAATAAAGTATGCAGAACGTTGAGGCCACAAAATGTTTCGAATTTAAATATTGTGCCGTGGAAACTTGCGCGCGCCCCAGTTTGACTAGCTCAAAAAACCTGGGCGCACCCGCTAACTAGAGCTCTATGTACAATGTATGTATGTGTAATTAAATTTTACTCCATGCGCAAGCACTACCGGAATTCTTCTTCAATGCTTTTTTATTTTATTTTATAGTATCTAAATATGTTTACAGGCTTTCACATTACCATATTGAAAAGTGTAAATTTGCGTGAAATATCAACGGTTCAATAAAAGCGACTATAAACAAAAGAAGAAATTTAATAACATTGCACTGTTTGTTCATTAAGCTTTTCATTCTGATACAAAATTAGATCAATCGGTAACTTCAGCTATACACTTGCTCATACTAAATTTAATACGAAATGTATCAGTTCCATTGCCATCATCAGCCAATTTAGTAAATTTATTGTGAGAGGAATGGATGTATGTGAATATAATTTAAGGAATAAAAATAATTTAATTATAAAAAATTGTACATAGGTGTTTTGGAGTATAATACATAGACTGCCGGATGGAATTAGAAAAATTCCTGGCAGTCTTAAAAAAACACATCTGTACAGATGCTTAATTAAGGATTATAATTATTTAGCTTAAGCTACTGTATTATATAAATAAATAAATAGATCGTCCACTCGGTCTACTTTGCTTTCTTTGACATTCTCTCGGATAGTATTTCTCGCGTCCATCTTCAACTTTTTCACACGTTCCGCTATATCTGCCACTTTGGTCATACTTCTTACCCATGTATTCCTCTTACGATCTCTTATTGTTATACCGAGCATATGTACAGCTCTTCTGTGTGCTTCTGTGTGCACTCGATCTTGCGTAACATTGTTGAATTTAGCATGCACGTTTCACATCCATACGTCATAACCGTCATATGCCTTATTTTTTAAGCATAGCTGAATGTTGCATTTTAATACAATGTTCATTCTTCCAAAAGCACTTCATCCTAGTTTTCTTTACATACAGTCATATTCACCAATTGTCCTAGGTATAAATAACTATCAACTATCTCTACAATATGATTATCTATGTATGTATGTATGTATGTACTGTGACTACGGTTTGCATGCAAAATTTATTAAATATAATTTTAGTTTTATTATCTGCAACTTTGGTCCAACTTTTAACCCACGTATTCCTCTTACGATCTTTTCTTAATATACCAAGCTTCTCTGTGTGCACTGGATCTTACGTAACATTCTCGAACTCACTATTGTATTGGTTTGAATATTATTAATAATACTGTAAACTTCATTTGTTCAACCAGTGACTGATACCGCTTCCAATGCAATATTAACTTTTCATTAATTTCAATTATTTTAAAATAGATCATATTTTGTAATCGTTGATCACACTAAACCAGCGGTTAATATGCATCATTAACTATATCACAACCGTTTATTTCTAATAAACTAGTTTCATTAATACATATGCATATGGAGTACAAAGAAACTCTATTTCAATGCAATGTTCATTTAGTACGTATTACATTGACGCGTTTGGCTTACATGCATACACACGTTTGATATCTAAATTAAAATGCACATTTTCCCTGAAAAATAATTGAAACGCACCCGTTCAAGCGGTTGTAATATCACAGTCCTTTATTCATTAGGACACCCTCCTCAATTTCGTACGCGAAACACCTACCCATACTCCCTTTTCCTTTTCCTTTTTTGGATACCGACCGTTTATTAAATTAATACTACACCGATGCCTCAAAGTGCTCGAAAGCGACACGTCAAATATACATTTTTGTCAATTTTCATAACTATTCCTTATGACTTACATAATATAATAAGTGTGTGTATTGAATTAAGACGTGCGCGTGCGGGAAATTCGCATTCGTTGCGCGTAGCGCGTAATAATACTTAGAAATGTTAATGCCGTATACACACACATACATTTCTACAGTAGAAACAATAGCAAACTCGGCGTATAAACGTTTCGAAATTAGCTCGCGAATTAATAACCCCCAATTAAATTTCCTTTATAACTTTGCACCCCTAATGTTTCTCGTCCTTCACCACCCCCTCCTCCTCCTCCTCCTTCCCCCCTCTCGTTTTGCTTTCTGCCCCTCCCCCCTCACCACCCCTCTGACGAGGGTCGATACCCCCTTAAACCAACCCCCTTCCCCTCCACTCTTTCTAGTCAGGATAGATCCAGCAGTTTTGTCTAGTTCGTCTTACATAACTCATTATGATGGTAAATAAATTTTTTTCATATTATATAAATTCAAACCGAATTTGAAGTCCTAGGACAAATTTTGAAAGTATCGATAAAATACCAACATGATTTTGACTTTAACATGAAGAAATACCACTGTGCTGATTGATTCATCATCATTTTCAGCCGTTCACCATCCACTGCTGGATGAAGGCCACTCAAATCCCCTTCCATTCCTGTCTGTTTTGAGCAATCTGCATCCATTTGACTGCACACATTCTTCTCAATTCATCAGCCCATCGTCCACTCGGTCTACCTTGCTTTCTTTCACATCTTCTCGGATACCATTCCAGTATTTGTCGCGTCCATCCATGTGTCCACTTCAACTTTTTCACGCGTACTACTTACTATATCTGCCACTTTGGTCATACTTCTTACCCATGTATTTATTTTGCGATCTCTTCTTGTTATACCAAGCATACATCTTTCCATGCTTCTCTGTATGCCCGCATTCTTCTTAATTCATCAGCCCATCGTCCACTCGTAGTATTTCTCACATCCATTCTGTCCACTACAAATTTTTCACACGTTCTGCTAATATCTGCCACTTTGGTCACGCTTCTTACCCATGTATTCCTCTTGCGATCTCTTCTCGTTGTACCAAACATACATGCTTATCTGTGTGCACTGGATCTTGCGTAACATTCTTGAATTTAGCGTCCAAGTTCCACATTCATACGTCATAACTGGCTGTACGCATCGGTCGTATGCCTTATTTTTTAAGCATAGCCGAATGTTGGATTTAAAAACTACGCTCATTCTTCCAAAAGCACTCCATCCTAGTTTAATTCTTTGTTTTATTTCTCCTTCTTTACATCCAGTCATATTCTGATTGATTATTCGATAAAAATGACGGTACGCTTAGTTAACGCACACATATTATATTATGTACATACATATATGTATAATAGCCGAAATCCGTCTGTCTGTCTGTCTGCTGATAAGGCTCGCTGAGGTAAATGATTAAAATACTTTGAATAAATTGTTACGTTGTTGTATTATAACGCATCATCTATGCAACAACTATAAAAACTGTTAAATACACATACCTACATGGACTCACCCACACAAACATTCGTTGATATTCAACGGGCCCACACTAGTTCTAATATAAAATTCGAGGATACTTTTCATACAATTTTTTATATCATCAAAATAGAAGTAGGTACATACTTATACTAGCAATAGAGTAATATTAAATGTTTATAATTACACATTCTTTTAATGAAAAAAAGGTCATCAAATGAAAGGTGATAGTATTTTTTGTTTCGTATTCATTGTACAATAAACACGATTACCGTTGCTTTACTGCAAAAGTAATAGCTCAAAACTTTGACTATTTAAGTGATTTCATTTTATCGAATGCCGAATCGCAGTTTTTAAACTTTTCATAGTGTCTTTAATTTAACTTCGGATTATTTAAATTGGTCGAGCTTAGCTCGGTGATAGTCGAGCTTTTTTCAAATCAAATTTTGACGTGTACGGTACATTTCCAGCAATTAACTGAATACGTATATAAAATAGCTTGGCGATATACATAATATTACAGATACGTGGAGTAAGTTCCGGTTAAAGCGCCATACGAGTGGGTATGCGTGTATGTACGTTGATATATGTTCGTGTGTGTGTGTGTTGGTGTGGTTCCGTTTTTCAGCTCTTAACTAGCTGAGGCACGCACGCCCATATACCGAGAGATATTCGCCAAACTTTTCCTTAGACGTATATCTCGGGTTAAAACTACAACCGCGTTTCGGCTGGATCTCCACGCCCCCACTTCCGGTTTTCAGCCCAACCAAGTGCTCTTCCCCCACTTCCCCCCATACCCTCCCCGCCCACGAATTTGCCGCCCCTCAACCCCTAGCCGCCCCCTTCGCCGCCTTACAGCATCCGCGATTCATTACAGCGCCATATTTCTCTTTAAATTTGCTCAGAAATTCTGAAATACTCTGTTGTCGGTGAAGTTTGGCGCTCGCTCGGTGCCCCACTGCCACAGCTCGGTTTGGTTTATTTATTTTATTTATTTATATAATACAGTAGCTAAAGCTAATTATATAATCATTAACTAAGCACCTGTACAGAGATGTTTTTTTTTTAAGACTGCCAGGAATTTATCAATAGTTTTGGAACTTCTAATTCCATCCGGCAGTCTATTATACGCAAAAAAAACTCTGTACGAGATGTTTCTCCTATTTCTATTTACTTTAACATTTTTTTATAATTAAATTATTTTTATTCCTTAAATTATATTCACATACATCCATTCCTCCCACATTAAATTTACTAAAATATGATGGTAACATATTATTATCTAACTCAAATATAAATACGAACATAAAAATCCTCAAAGTATCATTCACATTCAATCGCCATCTTTTTTTATACTAGCATACCTATCCGCATTTAAAATATGTACATCTCATGTTTTGTAATATTTGCAATCTATCTCTAGTTGACTTATCTAACATATTCAATAATGAACCACACTTCATGTGTCTGACAATTACATTATATTTTAATTAATATACACACATAAAAGCACGGACACGATGTATGCTCGGTATGACAAGAAGAGATCGTAAGAGGAATACATGGGTAAGAAGTATGACCAAAGTGGCAGATATACCTAGTAGCACGCGTGAAAAAGTTGAAGTAGACACGATGGTAGTAGAATGGATGGCAGATGGATGTGAAAGAAAGCAAGGTAGACCGAGTGGAAGATGGGCTGATGAATTGAGAAGAATGTGTGGAGTCAAGTGGATACAGATTGCTTAAGACAGAAAGGAATAGAAGAGGATTGAAAAGGTCTTCATCCAGCAGTGCATGGTGAACGGCTAAAAATGATAATGATGATGATAGCAATGATAAAAAAAACATCTTTTTGATGTGTGAAATGTGCCTATCAAAAGTTTATTTAGATGAAATTTCAAAGTCATCAATTCAAGAAACTTCTATCCGATCCGAAGTTCAAAAGTGGAACTTTTTATGAATATTGCGAATTTTGATGTATTTTTTTAAACATAGAAATTATTAATAGGTACCTACACATTCATAGATATGTATGTAGATCTGGAATATAAAAAATATTCATGTGCACAAAATTGAATTTTGATACTCGGATATTTATCGTTCACGATATTGCTTAGAGTTGAGATTAATTAATTGAATTAATAAAAATAAACAACAATAAATTTTTAAGTGTTGATAGCACGTTAGCGCGGGTGCGATTTTACATGCCTTGCGAGTATTTGGAGGTCGTTAAAAACACATACACAAAAGGGGGTTTCATTTGAACGTAAGATGAAAATAGTGTTTTACTGCCACACTGGGAAATGGAAGATGGAATTGGAAAATGGTGGAAAAGTCGATTCGGCAAACGAACCATAAAACAAAAGCGGAGTTTTCGCGCAATAAAAGTTACCCCTTTTCCCCTAACCACATACACACACATACAACACACATTTCAAAACTAAATTAGATACAAACTGAACAATATAACGCTACAGTATGTACATACATACATACATATATATATATATATATATTTTATAAAACATGTTACAATATTGTCGAGCCAGTTCTCATCAAACTAGTTGACCGTACCGAGTATAGTGCAACGGTCACTTTACACCGAAGGGTCATCGGCGCGGGACAATTGCACTTCGTGGTGTGAAACCAGTTTCGATTCCCACAGCTACGTGTCCTGAAGATGGGTCAGTGTGATCCTGGACAAAGGGACAGGGTCCGAAACCGGACATTTCTTCGTTGCATTGTATTCAAATCCTTTTTTCCACTGCAATGAAACCAGTTCTCGCGCATCAACATTCATACATTACATTGCGCGCATACAATTTGTATGAAACATATTTTAATGCACAATTTTAACTGTGAGATTTTTGACTCATCCACATCAAGTATGAAACTAAGGGGTTTTAAGCTCGACGATTTTTGACCTTAAAATATCACCATTGGCAAAATGTAGATGTAGATCACTGTTCGGGAACCTTAGGCCGAGCTAAGAGCCAAATTAGGGAAAATCTTAGTAGATTGGATAAGTTTGAGATCCGCAACATATTATTTTCAGATTATGTATTCAAAAAGTTGATGTGGCAGATGAACGTGAGAAATACGTTAGTGGTATCCGAGAGGATGTGAAAGAAAGCAAGATAGAGCGAGTAGACGATGGGTTGATGAATTGAAAACAATGTGTGGAGTGAACTGGATGCAGATTGCTTAAGACAAACAGTAATGGAAGAAGATTGGAGAGGCTTTCATCCAGCAGTGAATGGTGAACGGCTGAAAATGATGATGATATTCAAAATGAAATTAAATGTGCTCATTTATTAAAATGGATAGCTGTAAGAAATAAGTTATCATGATATTTCTCAATGTCCGACAGTTTATTACTAAAAAGTTTAATCTGAAAAACGATCTTAAAGCGTTTTATACCCATGAGGTTATATAATTAGGATTAATTTTGATTTGGTGTAAATTTTGTGTTTGACGCAAAAGCGAGAGCCGCAAGTTTTCATACAAAGAACCGCATGCGGCTCCAGTTCCCGACCGCTGATCTAGATCGACCATTTTTTGCTAGAATTTACAAAATTAACTAAATATAAAGCCAAGCGATATATCAGTGGTTATAGCGTTAGTCTCTTGAGCAAAAGCTTGAGCCAAGCTTCCAGTTATGTTGAAAGGTTTTCTCGATGGTTTTCGACTATAAATGTAGTCATTGACAAGATCTGGATATGACTAAATTCAGATCGGCTGCCTCTTGTTAATATTTGCCAATTTATCTAACTTGATTTGTAAGACGGATGCGGTAAATTGACGCAATGCAAAAAATTCTTTCCGAACTACCAAATCATACTCCATTCCTTCTATCCCTTTCTTTTTATATGGTGCGTACACATTGGCAAACCGAACAGCAAACCACTAGGGGCGAACAACCCTTCGTCGTTCGCTGTTCGGTTCGCCATCGTGTACGCACCATCAGAAGGCAATGGTTTCACTACTGGAGAGTATCATTCCCTTGTTACTGACGGTGAAATATTTTTCAAACGGTGACAAGTATCAAATAAACCACGTTCAGATATAAAGTATCACATTCAAGTGTATTCAACGTTAATTTTTAAACTATTATACCCCGCCTAGTTATAATTTTAACGCTTCCCTCACGGAGTCTTCGTTTAAGTTATGCGGGCGTATGTGTGCGTAATATACTGTGTTATTTTCAGTTCAAATACGGCAACTGCTGTGCAATGTGATCTTCCGTTTGTCTTCTTCCAGAAATTGGATGGGGGGGGGGGGAATCCGACGAATAATTTTAAAGTTTACTTTCTCGAACGCAAACGCGAATAGAGAAGTACATAGTACTGACGTTTCAGTGAAGAGAGAGCTCTCGCACCCGTCTTGCGTTCTTACATACGTAATGAGTTAACTCGAGTTGTTTGCACACTTTCTTCGCATATTCAAAACCCCGCACACACCCCTTTGCATCGAATCTCTCACCCTCATCTTGAACCCCTTTCGCTCATAGAACCCCCCTGTCATATCGGGTTTAATGACGACCCTCGGCGACTAAAGATCACCTTTCAAAACACAATACAATTTCTTTCGAAGTCAATCCAAATATCAATATTCAGAAAAAAAAACAATTAAAAATACATTAGTTAAGTCAACAAAAATTTAAAACTATTTAACCCGTTCCGGGCAAATCAACAATGTCTACGAGCATAATTAGCATTATTTAAACACGAGGCACCGCCTGAAATGAACCCCTTGATCTTGGCGAAAGCTCCTTATTTCGCTCGGAGCGCTCCACATCATAAATTATACAAAATAAATAGTGACTTTCTCTTACGCGCCAGCAATGGGGGGGTGTGTGCTAGGGGTGGGTCGTGGGTAGGAGTTTTGGGGTCGGTAGGAGGTCGTAAGTGCCTCTCAACGGTCGCGGGATGAAAGCTCGCGATGTACATACATACATACATACGAGAGGTATGTACGTTAGAGAGTTAAAAATCTAGCAGTGATGACGTTAACATTAGAAACAGGGGCGTACTTGGGGGGAGGCAACAACCCCTCGAGCCAATTATGGCGGAATTTATTGCGCGTCTCTGCATTCGTGTTGTGCAAACAATCGGGATTTGCAATTTGCTAAGAGTTCTGCGCGGAACTTAGCGTCTATAAATACGCTCGTTTATTAATCGGTTTAATTCTAATATACGTAAATGCTTACGGTGACATTGTAAATTTTCAGTTAAAATATAAATGAGTACCTACTTAACGTACCTTATTCGAAAACTGAACGCTTTTTTCGATGCTTTTTTTTAGTATGAAAGGTGAACAGTATCCGATATTTCAAATTATTCCTTCATTTTTTTTAACCTCATCCTTTCTTCTCTGTATACCTTTAAATTACTAATTCAATAGAAAAGTATACTTATCCTTATATAAGTATACTTATCTTATTATAAATTTTATATACAATTTTTAAGAAACATACTCAAACTTTGACTATAATGCTAAAAATGTGACATACATATGAGACGTTGCGGATACGAAGGGCGAACTGGACAAACATCGATTTAGAGAAAAACACGTTTTCAGTTTTCTCGCCCAGTGCAATGGCGATGATTTTCTATGTTTCAAGCTTTATACAATTATGATGGATGAACTTAAAAAAAAAAATTTACCAGTGTATTCTAAGAAGGCATGAAAACGGAATGGTAATAAAATGACCCAATGTCGAGTTCACCTTTCGTATCCGCAACGCCTCATATGGAACGTTGAAAATTCAAAACGACTCTTTCGATTATATTTTTTCTTTAAACTTATTGAGCTTTCAAGAATCACATATGAATTTTAAAAGTACGCATAAACATATTAAAATGGATATTGAAGATGCGCTTTTGATCTGTATGTAATATATAAATTATTTTGCACACAGAGAAGCGTGGAAAGATGTACATATGCTAGGTATAACGAGAAGAGATCCTAAGAGGAACACATGGGTAAGAAGTGTGACCAAAGTGGCAGACACGGGCTCCCAACCTATAGGTCGCGAACAGTTTTCTGTGGGGTCGCCAACTCAAACAGTAAACTAAAAAAATATATTGACTAATATATGTACATATATGTATGTATATAACGCGGTGAGGTTTGAATAATATTTTTTACCCTTTATAAATAAATCGGGGTTGCGGGTCGTTTGGCTTTTATAAAAAGGGGTCGCCACTCGAAAAAGGTTGGGAACCTGTGGCAGATATAGCGGGCTGTGTGTAAAACTTGAAGTTACAACGGGCTGGACACATAGCGAGAAGAATGGTTGGCAGATGGACGCGAGAAATACTGGAATGGTATCCGAGAGGATGTGAAAGAAAGCAAGGTAGACCGAGTGCAAGATGGGCTGATGAATTGAGAAGAATGTGTGGAGTCAACTGGATGCAGATTGCTGAAAAAAGACAGGAACGGAAGAGGATTGGAGGTGCCTTCATCCAGCAGGCTGAAAATGATGATATAAATTATTTAATATTCTATTCAGTTCCTCGCCTCTATTATTGAATGGTCATATAAACTATTATGAACACTTTGACTTTAATGTTATTTAAGGTTGGTAACATTGTGGTATATATAGCGGAACGTGTGAAAAAGTTAAAGTGGATACATAGCGAGAAGAATGGATGGCAGATGGACGCGAGAAATACTGGAATGGTATCCGAGAGGATGTGAAAGAAAGCAAGGTAGACCGAGTGGATGACAGTCAACTGGATGCAGATTGCTCAAGAAAGACGGGAATGGAAGAGGATTCTTCATGCAGCATTTTAAAAATGATGATGATCATGATATAAATCATTTAATATTCTATTCAGTTTCTCGCTTCTATTATTGAATGGTGTTATAAAAGTGTATGAATATATAAGCAGTATGTACATTTTGACTTTAATGTTATTTTATTATTTAAAGTAATATCATAAAACATGTTGCAAGATAAACTTCATCTACGCACCGAAGGACTTTATTAAATTTTTCGTAGGGGTTGTTCGACATTATCCCACCCGCTGCCACCAAGACAAGTTTTTGGACAAACTCGTTCTTGTATAATTAAAGATTTCTTAGAAGCCGAGCTCGCGCTCAAATATTTTATGAGGGCGCGCGCACCCCAACCCTTTCTCCTACCCCTAAACCTACACCCACCCACCCACCCACTTTTCACAGGCAGGGCACGAGTCGCCTAGGGCAAGAGAGAGAGCTCGCGAGAAGTTTTCAAATTCACAATTTATATGTTCAGCCATTTTGAATTTTACAAGGTTTCTGCGAGCGCGATAATGAAGAATGGTATACGTGTGTTGGGAATGTATGTATGTGTTCACTGGTATACTTGTATGTGCAAGAGCGCGCTCGCGTTCGCACGGAAAATGGAGAGCTGGGGGGGGTAAGGGGGCAAGATGGGGCAAAAACAGGGCAAAAGTGAAGTGGGCGAATGTGAGGTGAACCACCCAACACTCCTCCATCTAGTCAAGAGTGTGGGGGAGATAAAGCAAAAACGGAGCCGCGGCCCCGGAGATGGGGATGCTGCAAGGAGATGGAAACGTGGAAAGTTTTCCCAGATAACAGACTACATCGTCATAGCGGGGAAAGTTTTGATTAATCCTATATGTATGTATACACGTACAAACGCTCGCTAGTACTTAACAGTGTGTGTGTGTGTGTGTGTGTTTTTTTAGCAGTGAGAGACACAACTATAATGGGTCGTTCTGTGTTGTTGGAAATGAATTTCGCTGGTGGAAACTTTGCTCGCAATGGAGAACAGATCAAAGGACAATATTCAGTCTCGCGTACACTCGTAAGTGTACGTGTAATTTAAACCCGGTAGTACGAGACACTGTGAATTACGCACCGTGAACGATTTTAATCCAACGGTTCTATAGGTACACGTGTCGTAAAAAAAAGTGCGTTCACGTTGAGCAATTATTATTGTACACGTTTGAGATGTATGGTATGTAAGTAGTTTGATGATGATTACATTAGTAATGCTGATCGATTCTCAAATGTGTCCAAGTGCTAAATGGGGTCGACCTTGAAATGCAAAATTTTGATACGCTCGTCGAAATCTGAGAATAGACTTGATATACGTACATACGTATGTACATATGTACATACCTACTGTTTACTATGTAGTGGTACTGGATTGGAATTTGCGTGTGAAATAGTTTCAGTTTTCGTACATAGGCGTAAAAGTGGGCACAACCTTAAATTTGTGTCATCTAATTAATACAAACACTTGTATGCTTGTCGTTTACAGTATCAAGTTGTATTATACATATAGTAAAAAGCTGTATGTACTTAGCTCTGTTATGTTGAAAGAATATTTAATTATATATTGGAAATATTTAGGAAATTTTTAATCAGTGAACGATGTACACCATACATATGTATACATACATATGAAATACATATTTTTCGGCCGACAAAAATCGTCGCATTTTACTAAGAGTAGGAATGAATGGACAGACTCGAATAACAAAGAAGTGACCTTTTTTTTTGCTATAGAATAACAGCTCTACCAGTGCACTGTGCACTGTGCTAGGGCCCATCTATATCTACAAGCGTAAGCCCGTTGAATATCAACGTAGTGTTCTCATCACCCGTACTGGAAAATAATATTAAATTTAATACTTTTTATAGTTGTCGCGTCTATGCAACAATGCGACAATATAATAACAACAACGTAACAATTTAGCAAAGTCGCTAGCCTATTTTTCATATGATAATAGTCACGTTGAAGCCTGCCTGTTATCATCTGGTTTGGCTCACCGCGTGAGCGCTCTGTTCCAAATCGGTGGTACTGGGTTCAAATCCCACTCGTGCGACGTTCTGGTTTTTTAAAATTATTTACCGAGGCAAGCGTTATCAGCAGACAGACAGACACACACACACAGACGGAATAGGCCTATTATATATATAACCAGTGTAAGCCCGTTGAATATCAACGGAGCGGTTTCTTATCACGCGTCCTGTGAGTGTTTTTGAATAGATGGCGCGTTATTATTATAACAACGTAACAATTTAGCAAAGTCGCGAATCTTTTAAGGATTAATATTGTCAAATTCTAGGTCATTACCTAGTTTTGATGAACGCGCCCCCTTCCGAAATGGTGATCTCGAGTTCAAATCCCACTCGCGTTCGTGTCTTTTAATCATTTACCTCCAAGAGCGTCATCAGCAGAGAGACAGACAAATTTGGGCTATTATATATACAATATATAATGATGTACGCTTTATGTATCCACATATCCGGGCTCGGTACACTGAAGCGTTCATGTTTGAACCTAGGTGAAATCTAATTCACAAGTAAGTATGTACATACATGGATGCGCCGCCGAGCCTTAAACTGATTACGCATTTATTAGATCAAACTTTTAGTCGCCACACTTTATTGCATTATCGTAAAATACAAAATACGTATCCTATGTACATATATACCCTACGAGTATTCATCATAAACGGATTGCTGGATCAAAACGAGGAATACTAAATGAACGATCGGCTAAATATCGTATTGGATTTTAAATAAAATATTTACCGATTCAACTCTGCTGAAATATATTATGTATGTACGTATGTATGTACATATCTACCTATGTGTGTGTGTTCGCAGTCGTATAACGAGACACGAACAGTTATAATTTGGTACAAAACGGGTTTCGCGTCTTGAATATTAAATTCCTATTTATTGTTAACAGCGAGCAACCACCGGAGGGGGGGTCCCTTGGTACTTCTTTAACTTGTACGTGCTAACTTAGAAGCCCTTATCTCACACTTATATTTCGGTTTATTGCCTCACTATCTCACATAGAGAGGCAACCCCTCCCCCTGCCACCTCAACCATTGTGAAATATATATTTATTCGGGCGAGCATTGATATTCAAACTACATAACACACACAATCATATTATATCTGCATGAAATAAAATATACACCCCATCTACGTAAGTACGAGGAGAAGCATTCGCCCGAAACGGCACTATTATTACAGTGCGATATGACAATATTATATGTCTTTGCAGTAACGGCCTCGTTTTACATAAATTCGCAATCCAGCCCTTAAAATACAATAGACAATTGTTTTCAAACAATCGAGGTCAAGCAAAAGTTGTAATTTTTCCACATTCGGTCCGAGTGTAAATTAATATGAAAACTTATGGTTTAAATGTATTAAAAGTGGGTTGGTTCGAAAGGGGTATCTCTGTTAAACATTTGTAACGTAGCTGTGTATCTGTGTTGAGCGTTTGGTTGCCCAAATCGGAATATTTTTGCATAGGCAACGTTGTAAAGGATAGACAGGCAAAATAGATAGATAGATAGATGGATTGATGGATCTAAAAAACATCTTGATGATGGCCTCTCCAATCCTCTTCCATTCCTGTCTATCTTGAGAAATCTGCATCCTCTTGACTCCACACATTGTTCTCAATTCATCAGCCCGTCTTCCACTCGGTCTACCTTGCTTTCTTTCACATCCTCTTGGATACCATTCTAGTATTTCTCGCTATATGTCCATTGCAACTTTTTCACGCGTTCCGCTATATCTGCTAATTTGGTTATGCTTCTTACCCATATATTCCTCTTACGATCTCTTCTTGTTATACCAAACATACATCTTTCCATGCTTCTCTGTGTGCACTGGATCTTAAGTAGCATTCATGAGTTTAGCATCCACGTTTCACATCCATACGTCATAACTGGCTTTTTTTTTAAGCATAGCGGGATGTTGGATTTAAAAACTATGTTCATTCTGCTGAAAGCCTTATTTTAGGCGTGTAACAACAACAACAATAAATATTGAAATTGTTAAAGCGCTCCATCCTAGTTTCAGTCATGTTCATCAATTTAAATAAATAAAATAAATTATTACCATTCCTTGCTAGATGAAGACCGATATAACTTGCTTCCGCTCATATTTATTTAGATGTGCGTTATGTTATGTTATGTTGGATTTAAAGTAAATGATTATATCAACCTATAAAGTTTAAATATTCAATATTTTTTATATGTATAATATGGTATTGTAGGAATTCGATTGAAACGTATGTACTTCACTTGCGATATAAACAAAGAAAATATTGACTATTTTAAATAAATTTCGTATCAAATTTAGAGCGTAAAGTACTAGTTTCGGAACGTACATATAACGAATATTAATTAGTCGAACGTAAGGTAGGTATTAAGCTCGCGTCGCAAAAGTTCCGTTTCGAGTCCCATTGCAACCGGATATCCGTCAAATTAACATTAATAATATTTTCTTAATAACGAAAGCGATAAACTCACGCGGTATACGTATAATTTCGAATTTACGATTTCATAATAATAATTATTATTGGGTATATGGTTTTTGAGCTCGAATCGACGTAAGTATATACCTACTTACATTCGTATCTACCCCAACAATAATGGGGCCTTGCTTAGGTACTTATGAGAGTTGGGGTACGCGAGATTGCCGTGCTCTTCTTATCTGATATCTCTTAAATATCCGATATTTCAGATTGAGGGTGAGGGTGGGTCAAAGGGGGAGTTAGGAGGGTGGTTGTGGGGTTTTGTATGCTTCAGTCCGGTGCGTTAAGACGTTTTGGTACCGCGTCACTCCCCAACCCACACAGCCTTATTCTTCTCGCTCAACCGTGCTGGGAGATTTGTTATGTACAGTTCACAAATAACTAACGCAAAAAATGGTACTCTTGTCGTTGAAAAGACAAAAAAATATTAAATTAATCGAAAAAACAGTGCAAATCATTCGTTCGACTCGTACAAGTCGTATTTGCTTCTTTGTATGATTTTTGGTCGATTATTTTGTATGCTTCTTTTATCATAGATATGTATGTATGTAATTGTTCTCGTTGTAGCTGCAATGTGTACGTACATATATACATATGTATGTATGGCGTGACTTTAAATTTAAATCATTGTACAAAAAGTAATTTTTCAATCGTCAAAACGACACTACATTGTACAAAACATTGAAAAAATTTATTACGTTGAAGTTCCGTTTTGAAATAAGTTATTCTATGTATAGTTAAATTATAGAAAATTATGAATTGAATTTTCAATTAGAGACAGAGAAACAAAGCGCATAGTGAAAAATTTAAAAATAGTTTTAAATATGATATTTATATAATAATAATAATCACCAAAAGTATGCATTCAAATATAATCGCGACTTTCAACTTTCATCGTTCGATTTTTCAATGAAAAAGAGCACACTATAAACAATGAAAAATTTTTTTCTGCCAAACTAATTTATTTATCTAAAAACTCAACAATAACAATAGTTATACAAAATACACAATTCAATATTTTGTTGGACCTCCATTTTTTTTTAAGACTGCCTCAATTCTTCACGGCATGGATTTTATTATTTTTTTTAGATAATCGTCCGATATTTGGTTGTAACCACACGTTTTCCAGACTTTAATACAGTTCTTGTTTGCTACTTATCACTGATTTTAGAACCTATATTTCCACATTTATTAAAAATATTCGGCGTAATTATTGTAATTGTATTAACGTTGTATTTTATTTCATTTCCTTTAACGAAATTACTAGAATTCCAGTATCTGATAGAAGAACGACTTGGTTTTTTTTTTATAAAATTGTAAATTCTTTAATTGATTGTCCTACTCTTGTTGAGTCGATTTTACGATTAAAAGTTCCTGCACGCTTTACTCGATCTCAATTTTTGTTTGTGGATGAAGGTAATTCGTGCACCAATTATTATATGCAATCTCCTATTCCTAGGTTAATTAGGACTGGCAATAGGTATGGGAATTTATTGGATTATTTCTGTATGAGCATTCATTTAGTAAAGCTCAAGCTGTTGCTTTATTTAAGAAGTTCCTCTTCTTAGTTTGATTAATTTAACTGTTATTATTGTCATATATTACTCTTGTTTTGTTATCTTTTCTGTTTGTATTATTTCTTGTAAAAGCCTTTTCTTTTAGGCGTGTAATAAATAATAAATAAAGTGAAATTTTAATACATTAATGAAATGTGAAAGAAAATATTACTTGAAACTACTTAGTTATGTAAGGGCTAGTCGTAAATCTCGGACACCTACAAACATACATACATACTACCTTCTTTTTATTTAGCTGCGAGAGAAATAGTCCTTCCTCATTTTAGACAGGGTATATGTAGATTTGCGATATTTTACATCACACAAGTGGGTATCAAGCATTGAAAATGTCAAATTTATCAAAACCAACATCATTATAAATATAAATAATGATTATTTCAAGTTGTCGACGATCTGTACGAAGGCGGGCGAGGCAAGCCGCGAGAACGGGACCGCATCACGAGCAAAAGTACACTTTTTGTCCTTTTCCCACCGTTCTTTCCCCTTTTGCTTAGTGCTGTAAAACCGACTCCACCCCCATAACTTCCCCATCCCCTTCCAGTGAGCCTTCAGAACCCTCCCCCTCACCCACTTTTGCCCCAGGTCACCCCCCTTCCCCCCCAGTCTCCCCATCCACCAACGGCCCCTATTTAAATAATATTACTTGCCCCCCACCCCGTCTCCTTCACAGCATCCAGGATTTAAGATGGAGAACCCACCGCCATCTTCCGTCTCGTTTTTACTCCTGGATAGTTTTGCTCGACCCAGCAGTGCCGTATTATATTATTATATGTACATATTTGTATATTGTTGTATAATTATGTATTATCGTCTATTCTTTCGCGCCGCATATTAAACGTGCCCACGTGTGTATAGTACTTTCGTATGTATATTCGCTTGAGCTAATTTTCTAGGATTATGTAATGTGCTCTAATGCTTTATGAGAGCTAATTGATATTTTAATTACGTCCTGTATACCTATATATATATATATATGTAGGTTTGTACGTAAGTAAGGGGAGAATGTATTTTTTAAATGCACCCGAATTCAGGACGGTTGTTTTTTTTTTTTTAGTAAATAGATATTTTTAAAGAATGAGAAAAGATTGGTGGTAATTTTGCTCAATTAATATAAATTTAATCAAGTTTCATAATGCAGTTTAATTTTTTACAGGAAGAAGAGAATTCGCTAAAAAAAAAAAAAAGTCAAACAAGAGAGAAGCAAACAATAAAATCTTATATACTTGTATTTTTAATAAACCTACTAAATATGCTATGATTATTTTATTTCAAAATTAAAAATGATAAAATTAATTGATACATTCTTATTTATTCGACTCTTTGCTTAAAAGTTCCGATTTTATTAGATTATAAAAATACTTCGCGTAATAATTATAATTGCATTATTCCATCCACAGAATGATTTTGTTGTTTTTTTTTTTTTATATTAATCTGTCGTCCCTGAGGCAACGACTCGTTATTTCTTATATCAACTTTACATAATTTATTTATTAGTTTTTTTTTTTATATATGTTTTCTCTACATAATATAATATATTATGTATTTTTTTATGTAAAACCTAACCTAACAGGTATGTAATAAATAAAAATTTTGTTCCAAATCAAATACACTACCATTATATTTTGTACCATACTTTTTACTTACAAAAGTCATAGGTAGTACATATATGTATGTTTCTTCAGATTTATAACAACTGGTATCAAATACAATGTACGTATAATAATGTATTGAGAACTTTTTCCATATGGTCGAGTAAGTACATTTGATACGTGTCACTATATACCTATGTATGTATCATATCTTAAAAAAAATGTTAATTAAATAATTTCGATTAAATAAACAAATAAAAATTGCGCGACAATATTTGATTGTGCGCAGTTGGCCGCGCCTCGCCATTGTTAGTTTTCGTCTATCGAGTTTTATGTGCCGCGATAAGATGGCGCTCCCGCCTCCTCCTTCTCCTCCTCTTTCTCCTCTTCTTCCTCCTCCTCTTCATCCTTTTCTCCTTTCTCCCACCCACCGGTTCGTTTCGCTCAAAACTTCGGCCGGAGAGAAAGGCGTTTTGCACGAGTGTGCGTGTTCGCGCGTGCTCGTGCACGACGGCGCGCGCGTCCAAACGGATCGCGGCTGCGACCAATATCAACTTAATTCAACTCTCATATTGAAAATTTAGTCTTCAATAGACTGCCGACGATCGTACGAGCTCATCGTGAACTTTAGCCACGCTGAAGTGTAACTGTTTAGCGAAAAAGATGTACTTAATTTAGTTGATGGAAAAAGTATAATTTTTTGAGTCAGTTATAGGTATACAGAGTTTTAGTTTGACATAAACGATGGTGCGTGTTTAAAAGACTGACTTAAATATACATATATAATGTAATTTATTACAGCAGGGATTGGTTTCAAGGTCAAATTTGAACACGAATCAAAATCAATGTTAAGTGGATGAATATATGTAGTTCTAAATAAATATGAGTGGAAGCAAGTTACATAGATTTAGCAATGGACGATCATAATTTATTTTATTTATTTAAATTGGTGAACACGACTGGATGCAAAGAAGAAGAGATAAAACGAAGAATGAAGCTTTTGGATGGATGAACGTTGTTTTTGAATCCAACATTCTTAAAAAAGAAGGCATACGACCAATGCGTACCAGCTGCCAGTCACCACGTATGGATGTGAAACGCGATGTGATCCAGTGCACACAGATAAGCATGTATTTTTGGTATAACAAGAAGAGATCGTAAGAGGAATACATGGGTAAGAAGCGAGACCAAAGTTGCATATATAGTGGAAGTGGACACAGCGAAAAGAATGGATGGCGGATGGACGCGAGAAATACTGGAATGGTATAATGGCAGAGGATGTGAAAGAAAGCGAGATAGACCGAGTGGACGATGGGCTGATGAATTGAGAAGAATGTTTGGAGTCAAGTGGATGCAGATTTCTCAAGACAGACAGGGATGGAAGAGGATTGGAGAGGTCTTCAACCAACAGTAGATGGTGAACGGCTGAAAATGATGATGAATTAAAAGTGACAAACATACAGTGTACAATAAAAGCAGAATGAAAAATTAAAAAATGATTTTCTATAGAATCCATACATACATATGTATACCTACATATATATAGCATACGAGTAGTAAAAATAAAATAATAGTGAACGAGTGGAAAATTATGACTTCACTTCTTGAATTGTAATTTTTTTTAATATTTCAAAGTAGGCATGAATGTAAATGTATAGTACATAAAATCCAATTTGGAAAACTGTCAACCTTTCAATGGATAATAAAAATTGATTATATACAATCGAAGAATCTTTTTTTTTTTTTCCACGAGTTGTAGTCGTATTGCTGTGCGTTCAAAACGAACGTGTATAGAGAAATGCTTAATGTATGGCGATAGTAGATATTGTTTTGTATAGACGGCGTTTTTTCTCTCTTCGTCGGATGCAAAAGCAAACTCAATTTTCTCGAAAGCGGAGACGCTTGCTAAGCAAGGGGTGGAAGGGAACTATGGGGATGGTATAGGGGGGTTTAGAGAACGAGCCCGAGGAATGGGCGGGTCCGATGGGGGGGTTAACCACCCCCAACTCCTATAATTACAATGTGGATATAACTAAAAAATCAATGCTCAAAACTACAAAGAACTACTATTATGTTGAGACAAGTAGGTATACATTTACTTTTTTTCAATCAATTTTAGATTAAAAAATTGATCATCAATACAAATACACTAAACAGTACAAATTTAATACAACTTTGATATTTGCTTTTGGATTGTATTTTATACAAAAGAAAATGTATCCATATGAAATATATTAAGTTACAGTGTCGATTTATTTTATAGGTACATTAAAGTGAATATAAATGTTGTACAAGCATTCAAAATGTGAGATACCGTTCGAGTTGTTTCATATGATGTATGTATACCCAATGCAAGCGTTCAGTACAAAATAGTATCTATGTATAGCTTTTTACTCAGACAGTAGGTAAGTGAAGCTTTTAAATGCAATACATTTCAATTGCGTATGCATGAATCGTTCAAATTTAATTTATATGTAAAATATCCGAAATATCTATAATAGTGGAGCGAAAACGACCAATTTTTAACCCCTTCGGCGCGGCCTCGCAGGTGACCACCGGTCAGACTGGTATTCCGCGGGGCCACAATGGACAAAACTGGAATCCGATTGAAAATTGAATTCGGAACCCCGCTTTATTGGAGACAAAAATCAGGTTTCGGCACCTATCAAACGTGTTTCGATAATGCATTGAAAAAATAAAATCTACATACGTACGCCTAAAATATGTACGTGTATGCAAAATTTACATTTGAAGTGACGCCTAACCGAAACGGGATTTGAAAATGTAACAACTGACGTGCTGCGGTTCATTGTGTCCGAACTTTTGAGCACATGTCCTGAAAATGTGTTGCACATTTGAACAGTGGTTCTCAAAAAAAATTTTTTTTTGTCTTAACTTAAAATTGAACTAAGCTCAGTGGTTTGAGCGTTAGTATTTTTGGCTCGATCCCCGTATGTCGAAAGATTTTATCGACCTTGAAACATCGTCATTGGCAACATCTAGATAGTAGTACATAGATCCAGATTAGTCATCTTTTGCTAGAATTTGCCAAATCATCTAACTTATGTAACCAAGTATGAAGCCAAGCGATAGATCAGTGGTCGTAGCGTTAGTCAATTGAGCGAAGTTTCGGGGTTTGATCCTTGTTATGTTGAAAGATTTTCTCGATGGTTTTCAACCTTCAAATATCGTCATTGGCAAGATATAGATATGACTAAATCCAGATCAGCCATCTTTTGCTAGAGTTTGCCAAATTATCTAACTTTTGTATCCAAGTATGAAGCCAAGCGATACATCAGTGATCATAGCGTTGATCTATTGAGCGAAGGTTTGGTGTTCGATCCCTGTTATTTTGAAAGGTTTTCGACCTTGAAATATCGTGATTGGCAAGATCTAGATAAAACTAGATCCAGATTAGTCATCTTTTGCTAGAATTTGCCAAATCATCTAACTTATGTTATTTTGAATGGTTTTCTTGACGATTTTCGACCTTAAATACCGTCATTATATAATATGGCCATCTCCAGTTAGTATTCGCCAATGTATCTAAGTTGTAAGACGGTTCCATAAAATTGCCACAATACAAAAAACTTATCCTAACTAGCAAATCATAGTTTGTTCCTTTTATTCCTTTCTCCCTTCCATAATGCACTACTGTTTCACTACTGGATAGTATCTTTCTCTTTACTTAATATGACAGATGGTACAATGTTTGTAAAATAGTGAAGAGGCAACGTTTGTAGCCAAGTAGATACGCCACGCTCAGAAATATACATATGTAGGTAAGCTCGAATGAAATTTTTGTTAAGGTAAAGTGATTGTACAATTATAATAAATTTAAATGCTATAGTGCTTGACAGTGTCTATGTATGTATATAGCAGCTTCAGTAATTCCAGTAATTCCGTTTGTAATTTGATAGGAAGGAATTATTACGTATCCCTATTTAAAGCGAACGACTTTCTTAATTTGACGCCATTACGTTCCGCGTAGTTGTTCGCGAAAGAGTTACGACGCACAGAGCCCCTCTAGCTACGTACTTAACCATCTACAGAGATACAAAGTAACATATAAAGAGAGCCGCACATATCCAGAAAGCCGTACACATCTCGAAAGCAGTAAATTCGAACGTCTGACGAGCATGAGCGTGCGCGCCCTTTGACAGTCAAAAACTACTTGTAGCATTAGTTTAGTTCTGTCAAATCTAACGGGCCGATCTGACCGTTTACGACTCTAATAAACTTCGTTATATATATGTATGTATATGTACGTATTTTAGATAAGTGTGTGGTATAATTTGATAATGCGTGGTGAACTTTCTATATGATAATAATTCTCAGCAAGAGTTTCGGTAGAATTAAATTTTAATTTATAACCGCTGCGAAATTTCGCGTTGTCTTACATTCGCCATTATGGTGATTTGCATATAAAAGACATCGTAAGTTGAAATCTTCCTTTGCAAGGGATGCGCAATTGTCTCAGCTCTATTATTATAATAATAATATTATTAATACTGCCTCTTATGTACATACATAAATATGTACATGTAATATAATATTAATTGAATCAGTTGTTTGGTTGTCAAATTTAAATTGCTTAAATCTATTGAATATCCCATTCTTCTCGTACCCTTTGTACTTTTGATAAATAATTAACTAATTTGTATTCCTCTCCTTTTATGGCTTATTTCTTTATCAAAAATAAAAGTTAAAATCTTACAATATAATCCTGAAAAAATGCTTCATTTATCAAAAATGGTATATCATCATCATCATCATTTTCAGCCGTTCACCATCCACTGCTGGATGAAGACCTCTCCAATCCTTTTGCATTCCTGTCTGTTTTGAGCAATCTGCATCCACTCCACACATCCTTCTCAATTCATCAGCCCATCGTCCACTCGGTCTAACTTGCTTTCTTTCACATCCTCTCGGATACCATTCCAGTATTTGTCGCGTCCATTTTCACACGTTCCGCTATATCTGCCACCTAGGTCATGCTTCTTACCCATGTATTCCTCTTACGATCTCTTCTCGTTATACCGAGCATACACCTTTTCATGCTTCTCTGTGTGTACTGGATCTTGCGTTCTTGAATTTAGCAAAATAGTACATATACATATATAGGTATAGGTGAGGGTTTTAGATGCAAACTAAGATTTAATATTAAAAAGTATTTAAATTTAAATAAACTATTATTGATTTAAATAGGCAATAAATTTTGATTAATAATTTAGCTGTTGGTGGTTCTCAATCTGAATGAATAAAAATGAAAAAAATAATAAATACGATTGTCAACCCTTTGTTAAAGAACGCCAACGTCGAGAAGTTTAAACTCTATTAAATAATGTATCCGACGAGAAACTCGAGCCGGAGTTTGCATGCGACAGACGAGCCGTAATTATGATCAAAGAACTCGGGCTCGCCTTGTCTTTCGGGCTCCCCTGTATATGAGAGCGAGTACACGTCTTCTTTGCACGTACCGGATACGAGGCGACTCACTCTCGAGGACATGTCTTCAAACACTCTCAAACACACACGCGGTGTATTAAAAATCAAATCAAATTAAACCATTTTTATTATAATCATACTTTATATTTATCAATATAACATCCAAAAGTTCAATACAACTAAACGGGTAAAGTATAATTTTTAAATTTGTCGCAATCAATGTATTATATTTATATCTATCGTCAATGCGCCAGTTGTTGGGAACACTACTTGCGTAATGAAATCAGCCCCGGATGTAGATGCTTGGAAAGTACATCCCTTTTCTTCTAAGGGTCGTAAAATGAGCGTAGCTCAAGGGTGGGGGGTGTGTACCTTGTTTTGTTTCAGGAATATAAATTAAATTTTGATCGTGCAGTGCCTTGGAAAGCATTCAGAATTCAACCCCACGCTCCTTCCTCCCGTGCACTACTACTCTTTCCGGATGTCGTAAAGTGCCACAATCGAATGCGACGTCTCTTAATGTAATCAACAATCATCCCTCAACCCTTCCAATTTCAAATTTCAAACAAAAGTCTTATTGAAACAACAAAAAAATGATAAAATTCGACCAAAATTTGAATTAGCAAAAATTTTACGCTTTATTTGCAAACGTGATTTTATTTCAATGAAATTTTTTTTATCGTCCATTTTTAATTTGAATGTGATAGATAAGGATGTTTTAAATTATATTATAAATATAAACAGTGTGTCAAAAATGTTGTTTTAAATGTTGATAGGTATTCTAGAATAAAAAAGATGATTGAATTGATACTTTGAGGATTTTGTATGTTGGTATTTATATTTAAGTTAGATAATAATAGATATAATACCATCATATTTTAGTAAATTTATGTGAATATAATTTAAGGCATAAAAATAATTTTATTATAAAAAATGTTAGAATAAATATAAATAGGAGAAGCATCTTGTACAGAGGTGTTTTGGAATATAATAGACTGCCGGATGGAATTAGAAGTTCCAAAACTATTGATAAATTCCTGGCAGTCTTAAAAAAAAAAAACATCTCTGTATATGTAGGTGCTTAGTTAAGAATTATGTAATTAACTTTAGCTGCTATATTATATAAATAAATAAATAAATCATCATCATCAGCCGTTCACCATCCACTGCTGGATCAAGGCCACTCCAATCCTCTTCCATTCCTGTCTGTCTTGAGCAATCTGCATCCACTTGACTCCACACATTCTTCTCAATTCATCAGCCCATCATTCACTCGGTCCACCTTGATTTCTTTCACATCCTCTCGGATACCATTCCAGTATTTCTCGCGTGTATCTGCCATTCATTCTTCTCGCTGTGTGTCTATTTCAACCTTTTCACACGTTCCGCTATATCTGCCACTTTGGTCATACTTCTTACCCATGTATTATACTCTTACGATCTCTTCACGTTATATTGAGCATACATCTTTCCATGCTTCTCTGTGTGCACTGGATTTTACGTAGCATTCTTGAATTTAGCGTCCAAGTTTCACATCCATACGTCATAACTGGCAGTACTTTTTTAAGCATAGCGGAATGTCGGATTTAAAAAGTATGTTCATTCTTCCAAAAGCACTCCATCCTAGTTTCATTCTTCGTTTTATTTCTCCTTCTTTACATCCAATCATATTCACCAATTGTTCTAGGTATAAATAACTATCTATCTCTATGTACAATATGATTATCTACGTGACTACGCTTTGCGTATAAATAAATAAATAAATAAATAAAAAGTTATATTTCCGTTCGTGCGTCAGTCCATTTTCGCATTAAGCCTAGTAAGCGTTCGGCGCTAACTAGCTAGCATAAACTCTTAGCAAATATCCACCCACGCACACGCACATTTACGCACGTATATTTATGTGTGTGTGTGTGAGTACACGTATTCGCACACACCCATATAATAATAAATTGCTGCCCTTAAAATATCTTTGTCTAGCGAAAGCCGGCAATAGGAAATGCTTTCAGCGTCAGAAACCGAAATCAAGAAACAAAATATTTAGTTAGGAAACACCATTGTTTGCTCTGCAGCTATAAAGACGCCGATAAAAGGACGCAAGAGGGGAGAAATTCGGGGGGTGTGTTTTGAACGAAAGGAGTGGCTCTGGGGGGTGGGAATAGGGTGGCTCGAAATACGGAGTTATTTTATGGCGCACTTTATGCGCCACGGTTGCCGCGTTTGCCATAAGACCTCAAAATTACACACACACACGCGTTCGTTCGCCTTATATCGAAACGTTAACGGTCGTTAATGCGACCTATTCCGTCGTTACTATTTATTACGTTTTATTTTGTACATAGTTCCTGGGAAAATTCGACAAAAACAACGATCAACTTTTGACGCATGCTCACTAGGGTGGAGCGACTGTGTATGGTACTTTTTTTTATTTGGGATATTCGTTTTGAAATAGTTATAAAAAGTTACCTCTACGTCATACCTCTCCTGTCTAAAAAAATCTGCTTAATTAAAAAAGTTTAAAATTAAAATTAAAATTGCTATAAATAGCAATTTGGAAAATTATTATTTATTTTTTCTATACATACTTACTTTACTCGTATATACCTACTTATATTTACTCGTATGTAAGTATACCGCTCTCACAAATTCACACTTATTTGAATAATTCAAGGAATACGTAAGTAAATTAGATTTTTAAAAAAAGTACTTTTAAGGCATTTTAATGACCATGTTCTCTAAAGTTTTATATTCTGTGTTCAAATTTCGAAATTAATAGGAAAATTTTCATTTTTCGCCTTTGAGTAGAGGCGAACCAGGCGAAAGGTAGAATTCACAGATTTTTTTCAGTATTTTTACGAGAATACGGATGCTACAACAAAACTTTTGGTAGGTGTTACAATGCCAATTTTTAATTTTTGGAATATCGCTCCACCCTAAGGCTGTGATATTACACTTGGCCACTCCACCAACATCCGATTTTTTTGAACCTCGACTATCAGATAGATATACATGTTTATACGGCACGTATTATTACACTGTGCGATTCACTGGTGTCTAAAAATTTCTTGGAAGTCAACAGTTCGCAGTACAAATCGATACCAATTTTTTTTTTGCGTCGTCCAACTCGAATGCAATTGTTTCGAGAACGCGTGCTATGTGTTTTCGAACCCATTTTTTATAACCAAAATGGTTTCGAAAACGATTATAATTAGCTGAAAATCGTCTTGCAGTTTTTTTTTTACACTAAACTACATAGAGTAGTTTTCGAATAGCTTCGTAGCCCTATTTTTTTTGTATGAAGATGAGAAGGCAGCTGGTGACTTTAAAAGTGGTGTAATGTAATGATGCTGGCCACCGTTAAAAAAAATCGGGTGTTGGTGGAGTGGCCAAGTGTATGTAATATCAGCCTGAGCGATATTACATTGAGCAACAAAACCAACACCAGATTTTTTTTGGCGGTGGCGAGCATCTTATTACATTGCGCCACTTTTCACTCACCAGCTACCTGCTCATCTCATAATCTGCATACAAAAAAAAATAGGTCTAGGAAGACGTCTATAAAAAAGAGGTCTATGTAGACGTAGAAAATATATAAAATTCAACCTCTCGTATTTCTTTCTGAATTTCATTGTTTTCGAAACAATTGCGTTGACGTTGCGTTGCGTTGACAATTGAGTACGACGATGCAAAAAAAAGGTCAGAAAAGGGTTTTTGGTGAAGATTTTTTTCGGCGAACATTGACTTCCAAGAAATTTTCAAGCAACCCAGAATCGCATCGTGTAATACATCGGGATACTTACCATTGGAACCTGTATATCTATCTGGTCGCCGAGGTTCAAAAAAAACCTGGTGTCCCGATTTGTTGCTGAATGTAATATCACGCTAATGCTCACTCTAACGTGGTCAACTTCAGTGCGGCATATTTCATCTGTTTGTCGGTATGTCACGGTGAAATTTTCAACAATAATATCGAGGACATTATCTAGAAGATTTTCCCTTGTTCTTGTGAGGCGTTTCCGGCGGAAGTCGGCGTATTTGAGCCGGCAAGAGGCGTCGAAGGAGAGAGAGACGCCTCCGTTAAACGCAGTAACGAATACGGCGTGACTAATTGAATTTTGTTTGGTGTCAATTTTGCGTACGCTTGTGCCATCTGCGCGCGCGTGTGCGCGCACAAATTCCATTGTTTAATAATAATAATAATAATTCTGGGGTAACAATTTGCCGGAGACAAGAAACTGACAAATGAAGGCAGCCGTTCGCTTCGTCGAGTAATCAAATAATATATGCAGATTATGTCTTATTTCTTACGAGTGCCGGGGAGAGAGAAGTTAGAGCCGGTGGCTGAAGGGTTAAAACGACACGCTGTGCTGTACTCGTGAGAGTAAATTGGCAATTTAGTTAGAAATCGAATGCAAAGCCTAATGGTGATTTTTTTCCCTGAACCAGGCTATCACGGTTGTTATAATACGAGTCAGTAACGTACTGAGTAATCAGTAATGTCTGTCTGTAAATTTATGTACGAAAAGGGCAGAGAATCTTTCATGAAATGATCGTTAATTAAGTTGGCTATATATGTATATGTATGTACATAGACGATAGTAAGCAAAATGCTGGAAATATGTTAATCAAATGATATATGAATTACACAATCACATGAATGATTTGTAATCATCTTTTATAATCATATATATAATAGCTTTATTCCGTCTGTCTGTCTGTGTGCGTTTGTGTGTGTGTGTGTGTGTGTGTGTGTGTGTGTGTGTGTGTGTGTGTGTGTGTGTGTGTGTGTGTCTGTCTGCTGATAACGCTCGCCGATAATAATTAAAAAAACAGAACGTCGCGCGAGTGGGATTTGAACCCGGTATCATACATATATATATATATATATATATGTATAAAAACTATAAAAAACTATTAAATTTAATATTATTTTTCAGTACGGGTGATGAGAAAGTGCTCCGTTGATATTCAACGAGATTACACTAGTTATATAAATATATAATAGTCGAAATCCGTCTGTCTGCTGATAACGCTCGCCAAGGTAAGATCTTTGTGTTTTTTGATTATAATTATAGGTATATTGAAAAGATATAAAAAGTTGTACGATTGAACGATTCCTCTCATGTTAATGAATTTTCACTTTGTCGTATTTTTCATTGATTCTGATACCGTAAAATTCACTTATGTTGAAAGTTTTACTGATGGTGATTTTACTATTTCTTAGAGGAAGTTAATGGAATCGTTCAACGTAATGGTTTTGTTAACTAACTTTACTGGCATTATTAATCGCCGTTAAGAAACTTTCAACATAAGTGAATTTTGCAGCATCAGAATCAATGAAAAATTCTTATACGAAAAGTGAAAATTCAATAACTTATAGGAGGAATCGTTCAATATAATGGTTAAATTTTGGTTAACTTACTTAACTGTTAACCATTATTAATCGATGTTAAGAAAACTTTCAACATAAGTGAATGTTATAGTAAGTATCAGAATCGATGAAAAATTCATGTACCAAAAAGTGAATATTCGTTGTGTTTTCTTATTAATATTTTTATTGGATATTCAAACTTTGATAATAGCTAATGAGTGTTGATACTTTTGGGCTTAAAATTATATAAAAGAATTTAAATCCTTTTAACTTTCCTTGAGAAGATTGTATAGATTTGTGTACAATATCGATGCGACGTACATTTGTACCTACAGAAAAACACTTTTCCACATTGTATTTTCGGCCAATTTTGACCACTTTTCTAAACACCTTACGATCAAATATACTTGTAAATTAATAAAAATATAATTTTACGTCACACGTCAGTCATGATCGGGTTAAGAAATATAGTTTTTCGTTTAGACGCGAGCGACTCCACGCCGCTCGTACAATTTCACACGCAGTGGCTCGTTAACGGCTCGACGACTCAGAATGCCTTTTATATGACTCAGCCAATCGGAGGAAGCTAATTTAGTCTGAATTTGTGCTTCCAGAAACTCGCTAATTAATGCTCTTTTATAATCATAATAACGACACACAAGAACCCACTTTCGGTCCTGCCAATTTTAAGGACGAACTTCCGAGAAACCAGACTTGCGAATTTTCCCATCACCTACACCTACGCCATCTCTCATGCGATAAATTATATGTACATCTTCAATGTTACAACAAACTCCGAACTTAGTATGACATATAAAATTTCTCATGCGACGCATATCGCTGTGAGGAATAAAAACGTAGATAAAACTAGTTCAAATACAACTCGCCCATTAACTGCCGTATTGCGCCAGCATAACTCTTGGATTATTAACCCATTGTCCGCTAGCATTGGCAACGTTATGCTCGTAACAATCTGCGATTATCCAACGGCGAAACAGCACAAAGAAAAGCCACCCCACGTTATTGCCAAACTACATTTTGAATATTAAAAAATATTTTGCTTTCATGCGAATGTCGAACGTTGTAATTATGCGCCTCACTTCCAATGTATTCGATTCCCATTGTCGTTTTATGGGCGAACAATGATAAATGTTGGGACACGGTTAACGCATACATCCTTAGTTAGTTTAGCACACAGATACACGTACACGTGTATGTGTGTGTCTGGTTAACGACATCTATAGCCGAACCAACCGAAACGACGCTAAGAACTGGCGTCAGCACTTTTGAAGTTAAATTACAGCCCTTAGGTGGTGCTTCTATAATAATTGCCCCGATATCTAGGAATGTTAGCGACGGCCCACGGATTCTCAACTTTTACGAGATGTACCTACATACATACCAAATAGAAACATTTTAGTATCCTACCTGAAAAAATGCAATTCAATTGACTTTTTTTATACTATTATTAGTCTAAATGTGGACACACGTCTATTGGACCGTACAAAAGCAGTATTGAAATCATAACTTGAGTTATCCTTATTAAGAACGCCACAATACATACCGACAATATATGTAATATGCATCATCTCTATCCACACATTCATCTCAATTCATCAGCCCATCGTCCACCCGGATCGGTCCAATCGGTATTTCCAGTATTTCTCGCGTCCATCTGCCATCCATTCTTCTCGCTATGTGTCCACCTCAACTTTTTCACACGTTCTGTAAAACATCTCTGTATAGGAATCTATCTCTGTATCTCAAAAAAAAAAACATCTCTGTATAGGTGCTTAGTTAAGAATTATGTAATTAACTTTAGCTGCTATATTATATAAATAAATAAATGAATCATCATTTTCAGCCGTTCACCATCCACTGCTGGATGCAGGCCTCTCCAATCCTCTTCCATTCCTGTCTGTCTTGAGCGATCTGCATCCACTTGACTCCACACATTCTTCTCAATTCATCAGCCCATCTTCCACTCGGTCTACCTTGCTTTATTTCACATCCTCGCGGATACCATTTCAGTATTTCTCGCGTCCATTTAACATCCATTCTTCTCGCTATGTATCCACTTCAACTTTTTCACACGTACTGCTACATATATCTGCAACTTTGGTCATACTTCTTACCTATGTATTCCTCTTGCGATCTCTTCTTGTTATACCAAACATACATGCTTATCTGTGTGCACTGGATCTTACGTAGCATTATTGAATTCAGCATCCACGTTTCACATCCATATGTTATAATTGGCAGTACGCATTGGTCGTATACCTTATTTTTTAAGCATAGCGGGATGCTGGATTTAAAAACTATGTTCATTCTTCCAAAAGCGCTCCATCCTAGTTTTATTTCTTCTTCTTTTTGCATTCAGTCATGTTCACCAATTATCCTAAGTATAAATAACTATCAACTATATCTACAATATGGTTATCTACTGTGACTACGTTTTGCGTGCAAAATTCATTAAACATAATTTTAGTTTAATTACAATTAATTCATACTTAAGTCGCATGCAACAATATAATATTAAACACTAATAAATTTGTTAAAATGAAGACCTTCATTAAAAATTTGAATAGATATTTTTTACAAACACCCACTGTGACTAATAATAAAAACGCGTTGATATACTAGTATTTCATAATTGGGTAAGAACATGTGATTGTACATCAAAATAAGTAAGTTATTTGACTAAAAACCCTATGTGTTTGTGTTGAATTTGAGATTAAAGTATCGACAGTGTAATTAATTGTACACTGAGCTGTACTTAATCTATGTACTTTTATGGAACGATATTAAAGGAAACGGTAGTCGTTGTCATATTAAGTCAATTTACACATACAGAATCGCGTACGATTGGTGTCAATCGAAAGTCAAATCGATTGAAATATATTATATAACAAAGGAGTGAATATAAAAAAAACTCATTTCACACAGTTTGAGAGTCGCGCAATCGTGCGGGAAAACTCCAAAGTTACGATCTTACACGAGTATACTCGTTCTTGATGACTAAGGTGGGCCCCGCTAACGAGCTACGCTCGAGGAGACCAACTACACTATTGATTTTTTAATATTACACATACACATAAACATACTTATTATATACTAATGGCAAAGGTGAGGATACTACGCCAACACGATACACATAAAATCGTACAAAAACATAAAACTGATGAATACATTTGAAGTGCATAAAAGACGATAGAAAAATTTCGACACCGACTCAACCACCGAATGCTTTAATTGTGCTAATCATCGGTGGGACGTATTTGGGTTATCTGAGCGTATTCACCGTCAGAATTGTATTAAATGGATAAGGGTTAAAAAAATGAATCCATTTCACCATTGTGGTGGTAGCTTTCGCGTTCAGGATCCGGCATTGTCCCGCAGCGCCATTCTTCCTCGTCTGGAACAATTCAAGAAACGCAAATTGCCCCCGTAATGGACTGGGGAGTAGGAAGAGGGGTAGAAACAGCGGCTGTAGCATAAGGAGGGTTTGTGGGTGGTTATAGGTGGTAGTTGATGGGTGTAAGGACGCGACGCGGTGCTGGCTGGAATGTTGTAATTGTAAGATCCTCGGGGAATGTCGTGGGTCCACCGGAGTGGGGCGCACTGATTTGCCCAATTACACTAATTGTAGCCGGCCCTGGACTGAGGGGATAGAGGGGGAAGGGGTGCTAATCTCTCCACACACGTACACCGACACATGTAGGAAAATTTTCCACATACAATTCCAAAAATAATACTTTAGAACTGCTGATAATCGAAAAAATATAATTTTTGAAGCATTTGAAGCGCAACGTGGTAAACGTACAATTGTACATTATAAAACTAAAATATGATTACTATTTAAATTTAAATCCGTAGCAGAATTGGTTCACGACTTGATTAAAAAAAATTCGGGTGTGGCCAACCCATCACTTTATCCATATATTTGAGGAATATGAAGAGTAACCAAACACTGAAAAAGTCAAAAAACCGTGCACAAAAAAAAATAACAGTATTTTTTACGTTTTTACAAGAAAAAAATCCCACTTTCGGTTGAGCGATTTTGTTGATTTTTTTTTCACAGATTTTAATTAGCATAATAATTATAGTATTACAATATTATGAAGATTCTTAATATTTAAAAGGCCGAAAAAAAAAAAAATATGTAGATATGAAAATACCTTACACCTTACGTGAAAATAATAGATATGAAATTCCAGGTTGATAGACTTGATAGTTTCGGAAAAAAAATAAAAAAGTACACAGACACACACACACACACACACACACACACACACACACAGTCATACAGACATTTTCCAGAAATCTTGAAAGCTTGATCAGTGGATTATACCTGATTTATCAGTCAAAATTTCTAGGTCGAATTTTTGCACGATCACAATACTTTATTCGATTAGGATTAAGTAAAAAAAAGAGAGCTTTGAGGGAATTTTTTGATAAACGAGTCTAATGTGTATTGAAATTATTAATAATTTTTATGGTTCATATAAAAATCGACTGAAGCTTAAATTAACGCATTTGTTTTTGAGTAGAGGCCATAGTAAAAAAAACTTATTGACTAAGGTCTTAAAATATAGCAATTTTAAGAGAAAATATTTGACCGTCGTTTCAAATATTCACTTTTAAAATAAAACCCATAGATTTTGTGACATATTTCCCATCTCAAAACCCTACATTATGACATGTTTTTATTATAAACTTTTGTTTTACTATAGATCAGTTATAATCTTCGCCACATACATAACTTACCCTCACAAGTTCAAATTAGCCGGAAACTAATTTTAAATGGCGGAAGTACAACTTTTAACGATTTTTTACCACTATTGAATACGCGTCTGCGATCATTAATATGAATCCAACCCCTCCGGCATATTAATCACACCGTCTCATAAACACTTTATTCTCGTATAATTCAAACTAACGGCTTGCCGAGGGTAGTAGGCGGATCCCCGATTTGCCTCTTCGATTCTCAAAGTGCGGTTCGCGAGACGAAATATTAAGTATACAATATAATACCTCCGCGATTGCCTTATCGGCACACCTGAAAGTCAACAGTAAATAGTGCCTAGCGCAGCATACTTAAACTCGAACGCTCGCGCCGAAGATGCTACAGTGAAAATTAACCGCTGAAGCGGCAATTAAAAATCGATACCATCTAAGAACAATTCAAATACCATAGTATGGTGTTTATAAAATCGTCGAAAATTCGAATGTGGGGGTTAAATATGCACGCGATAATAATTAATAAATAGTAATGTGCGATGGAGAAGGCTTGAAGTCTCGTTCGTTCACGTTTCACGTGCAAGAAAGCTTTCCTAAATGTTTTAACAAATTACCACCACCCTTCCTCTAGACATTTCAAAGACAATGACAAAGTTCACCTTCTTAAGGGAAACTCCTCACCCTTTCCCTTTAAGAAAACAGACTTCTCTCCCTTCATTGAACTCGTGCAAAACAACCGACCGAGCTGAAATACGACGCGTCCGACCGTGAAATTTATTTATTAATAATATGCGAGACGATAATTTCATAGTAGAAAATCCCTCAACCCTTTCCATATCCACCCTTTGTTTACTCATTAGTTAAATTTTAAATGAAATACTAGAAAATCACTGTGCAAAGTTATGTATACCACTAATTTGTCGTCATACTATGTAGTTACATACAATCGAATGGCTTACGTTGCTTAATCGATACGTTTTAAAAATGTCACCACTTACTGTAATGCACTTAGTTTTACTATAATTTTAATAAATATTGTTACAATTAGAACCTTTTAAAGAAAAAATATTGAAAATTTCAGTTCAGTTGAATTTTTTAGCTAAAAATTTTCAGTTGACTTTAGATGTATGATGTAACGTATTATTAAAAGTACGAAAGTATTAACTAATTTTTATTTTATTATTGGTTCAACTACCTATACTCTGTCCAACTTAAGAAACACCATAGTCTTGACCGATTTAAAGTCCTTCTGCGCATAATAGAGAGCGGCTCACTCAATGAGCTTCGTCACCATCTCGACTTTTTGAAATGAACCATAACGATAACCACCCAGAGTCGTAGATCTAGGACACCCACAACCCCTTTTTTTTAGTTGCGCGAGAAAAGAGTGCTTCATAAATTGGACAGAGTATACCAGTAATTTACGATTGATAGTAATAACGCGCTTAAAGCGTGTCTGTATGTGGGTATGTGTGTATGTAGCAAGTTGTTGTATGGAAGATTTGTGGGAACGCTATTATTTGACTCGCCACCCCAACCCCCTCATCCTGGGGTATTTCCTTTTTCTATTCTGATCCCCCCACCCGCCTTCCCAACCCACTTTTTTTTGGATTTATTTTTTCTATTGTCCCCAAATGAAAAAAAAATTAGAAAACAGCGGGGATCTCTATTAAAAAAAAAAAACACTTTAAGTTCCTCACAAATCTGAGTGATATCGCTGCGTCAAACTGGTGCATTTGAACTGGCGAATTCGATTTGAATCTACGACGATAGAGGACGTCAACTTGACGCAACGATACCGCTCAGGTTTGTGAAATATTTAAAATTCAGAGGGCGTTGAATATCAACGGGCAATAAGCTAGTAGTAACTCATAACTAGAGACCGGTCAGAATTGGCATGAACGTAGGCTGCAGGTACAGAAACCGGTTTGCAGGGCCGTATTGGAAATTGTCGTCAAGGCTGAAATATAGGCGAGAAGTATGAAGGAGCGGGAACGGCTTGCAAAAGCTGATGTCATCGAAAAAATCACCTTTTCGAGTTTTACGACTTTCTTCGCGGTCCAAATTATAATCGTTTCCAGGATTTCATGAACTTATTTGTTAAGACGTACATAGTTTGTTGCTAAGCAT
Organism: Parapsyche elsis; assembly: GCA_022651745.1. NCBI lineage: Eukaryota > Metazoa > Arthropoda > Insecta > Trichoptera > Hydropsychidae > Parapsyche > Parapsyche elsis. The sequence goes on from JAGVSN010000017.1 coordinate 1,795,370, forward strand.
GGTGATGGAATCCGTTCCGCATGAACTACTCGTTTCCAGGCGCGGCGCGGCAGCATCAAGTTTTCGCATCGCGTTGCAAGAAAATTAGTTATTAAAATTTTCCTCTTTGATATAGTCGCTGGGATATGAGGTTGTGCCGCACGCGCGCATATACGACGGCGAATTTGCTAATTATGAGCGAAGAGCACAAGTACTATGTAGTACTATTGCGCAATATGCGAGAAAGCTCTCTGGCGCGGTGCGAAAGTCTAATCGAAAATTTCAGTCGTCGTCGATCGTCGATAATCGCATTTGAATAATGAGAAAACCAAATATAATATGTCACCGACTATTTTCGACGAAAGTCTATTATACATTTTGACCGAGCGTAGTCGCGATATTGAACGTGTGCGTTGTTTTGAGTTCAACGAAAATTTTCCTAATCAGAATCCAATCTTTGTTTATATACGTGTGCTTTTGAAGGGTAAAACACAAGAGCTTAATATTTTCTATAACAATTCCATACAATAAATACATGTACATAATGTATGTACGATGATAGTTAATGCAGTTTAAGGCAATTAAGTACGATGTGAACTTGTATCACACAGAGAAGCATGGAAAGATGTGTGCTTGGTTATAACAAGTAGCGATCGTAATAAAACTAGGATGGAGAGCTTTTGGAAGAATGAACATGGTTTTTAAATCCAACATCCGGCTATGCTTAAAAAATAAAGCGTACTGCCAGTTATGACGTATGGATGTGAAACGTGGATGCTGAATTTAAAAATGTTACGAAAGATCCAGTGCACACAGATATGCATGAATGTTTGGTATAACAGGAAGAGATTGTAAGAGGAACACGTGGGTAAGAAGCATGACCAAAGTGGCAGATATAGCGGAAGTGGCAATGATATGTAAAAATGATCTCATTGTTGTGAATATGACCAGATGTAAAGAAGAAGAAATAAAACTAGGATGGAGCGCTTTTAGAAGAATGAACATAGTTTTTAAATCCAACATTCCACTATGTTTAAAAAAGAAGGCATACGACCAATGCGTACCTACTGCCAGTTATGACGTATGGATGTGAAACTTGGATGCTAAATTCAAGAATGCTACGTAAGATCAAGTGCACACAGAGAAGCGTGGAAAGATGTATGCTCGGTATAACAAAAAGAACGAGAAGAATGGATGACAGACGGACGCGAGAAATACTGGAATGGTATCCGAGGATATGAAAGAAAGCAAAGTGCTTTGCTTTCTTTCACATCCTCTCGGATACCATTCCAGTATTGCACAAATTCTTCTCGCTATGTGTCCACTATAACTTTTTCACACGTTCGCTGTACATATCTGCCACTTTGGTCATACTTCTTACCCATGTATTCATCTTACAATCTCTTCTTGTTACATGATTATGGTGTTTTTATTGTCACGACGCGAGAAATATTGGAATGGTATCCGAGAGGATGTGAAAGAAAGCAAAGTAGACCAAGTAGACGATGGGCTGATGAATTGCGAAAAATGTGTGGAGTCAAGTGGATGCAGATTGCTCAACACAGACTGAATGAAAGAGGATCGGAGAGGCCTTCATCCAACACTGGATGATTGAACTCACATTGAAGAAATATTGCGCGTTGGGTTTATTCCATCATGTGAACGTATCCTTACTTTTGAACCATAAATACATGTACCTAGGATGTGTAAATGTACATACATACATACATACATGTCTCAAGTGAGACACTTTGAGTGAAGTTTGCGGTCTGCATTTCAATACTACACACATTGCTAAAATATTATTTAAATAATAATTACGTACATAGATATATGTATGTACGAGTGTGATCCATTTTATTTCGCATCGTTTTAATGGACCCATCTGTATTCTCCTTTTTCGAAACCATACATACATACACGTTGTACCTCGATGGGTAACTAACTATTCGACTATCGAAACACACAATGCCTATTTACGACGACGACGAATAAACAAAAGAATACACACACACACACACACAGTCCTTAATTAACGAACGGATAATAATACATTTTGCACGAGTGCCTTTGCAATTGTAATAATAACAATAATAATAATACATTATTGTTGTGTGTGTGTGTGTGAGAGAGAGTGCGGGGCAATTTTCAAATATCGATACGGTTTATTTTAGCCCGCGTCGAAAACAACTAGCGAATACGATGCCATTGTGTGCGCCAGCATCGAAAATGTTAATTAGAGCTGGCGAAGGGAGGGATGGTGGGGTGTGAGGGTTTTGGGGTGGTTGTAGGTGGACTTGGTTCACAAAAGATGTTGGAATCGTTCTGAGAAACTACAATAAGGCCGGTCCTTTTGTTTCAAAGCGAAATCTAGAATCCCCGAAGAAAGGGCCAAAACTTAAAACCGAACACACCCCTGAAAGAAAGGCCGTCATCCCCATCCTATTCGGGCTCCCTTCCCTCCCCCTCTGCGCGAACCCCCCCGCAGCCCGAACTCGTCTCCCCGTCTCTGCCTCCCTTAGGTATTTTCTGAAGATAAATCTTTGGAAAGGCCCCGCCTTCGTTACAAGGCGTTTTATAGAGCCTCCCGCCCAGCCCCCGGGGGTCCCCCCCACGTCTCGGAAACCAGCGGGGTTCTTGCCTCTCCCCCAACCCCCTTTTTACACCCTTTCTACCCTCCTCCTACCCCTCAGGTCCTCCTACTATCCCAACCCCATTTCCACCCCGTTCGGAGCCGTTTCAAAGCGCTTTTTGCGGAGGCTTCGTATAAGGCCTAAGACGCAAGGCACATGAAAGAGCCGGGGCCTTTTGTTCCCCGCACTTTTGAAGTCGAATCAAAGGTTTTTGAATGGCTCCCGGCTGCCGAGATGATTCTTATAGGGTTCTTATGGGGTTACTGTGTGGTGCCGCAGCAGCGTATGTATGTATGTATGTATGTATACGGCGTGACTTAATTATTTCGCATTTAACACAAATCGGGCACTGAAGCTGTGGTTAAAATTCGGATGGAATTTTTTATATAATTTAGTAATGTGGCGTAGTGTTGTTATATTTCAAACTAGTGTAAGCCCGTTGAATGTCAACGGACGCGTTTGACGTAATTGATTAACGTAACAATTTAAGCATATTGCACGTACACATATACTCACCCACACAAACATTCACATTACGGGTGATAAGAAAACCGCTCCGTTCATATTCAACGGGCTTACACTAATCATATATATAATAGTCCTATTCCGTCTGTCTGTCCGTCTGCCTTGGTGTGTGTATGTGTGTGTGTGTGTGTCTGTCTACTGATAACGCTCGCCTCGGTAAATAATTAACATTGAGCGCTCACGCTGTGATCCAAACGGAGGTGATGACGGGCCTGCCTATTATATATATATTTTTTTTTTCGTTTTAAAATATACCGATGTGACTTCACAGGAATCCCTAAAACGCCACATCGGCCAGATACATAATATAAATATAGAATTAAAAATGAGAATTATAATAAAAATATTAATAATGATAACAAAACCAAAAAAATAATTATAATAATAATATTAAAAATGATAATAATAATAATAATAATAATAATATTAATAACAATAATAATAACAGTATTAATAATAATAACAAAATAATTGCATAAGAAAATAAAAAAATTATATATCAAAAAAATCCAAAATACTGACAAGTTGCTGTCAGAGATCATGAACAAGTCAACACTCCTAGCAATCCGATTTAAAAGTGTTATCGCACTCGATACCGGCGAGTTGACGAGCATACAGGTTCGTGCGTGCACAGGCAAGAAAAGAGACCGTGCTCGAGACTCATGGGAATGCTCTGGAACCCATAAACGAAGCTCCTTGAGAATCTCCGGATTATCTACCCGACCCTTTAATAATCCAGAAAAATGTTTGATCAAGCAAACTTTTCTCCGAGTTTCAATGATCTGTATCCCAACATTCCTAATAAAAAATGCACTGGGATACAGAAACGGGTAAAACCATACTCCTTCATATACAGGTGCCGAAGAAATTTCTTCTGCACTCTCTCGATAAGTAAACAGTACTTCGCCTCAGAGGGGCACCAAATCTCGGAACCAGACTCCAATATACTACGGACTAAAGCGCCATACAGAACACGCAGCACAAACAGGTTGTTAAAATGACGCACATTCCGCATGACAAATCCAAGCATCCTAGAAGACCTGTTACAAATGTCTGCGATGTGTCTGTCAAATCTCCATCCAGCCTCGAATGTAACTCCCAAATCCTTGGTGTATGACACTCTCATTAGATCACTTTCACCGATATTGTAAGAGTGAAGTAATGGAGTGTAGGATCTGGAATAGGAGACCACTTGACACTTACCGATGCTAAGTGGAAGACGATTTACAGTTGCCCATTTCACAAGAGAATCCAGATCCTCCTGAAGAAAATGACAATCTGAACTCGTCTTAATAGCTCTGAAGAGCTTTAGATCATCGGCATACATCAAAAATTTAGAATGACTGCACGCAGAGATAACATCATTGATGAAAAGGTTGAATAATAAAGGCCCATATATATGCTAGTGTAAGCCCGTTGAACATCAACGCCCGCTGAATTTTAAATATCGTAAAGCGCTTTTTTAATAGAGATCACCTATCGACATATCGAGCACGGTATCGAATCCAAAATCATAAATTTTTTTTTTTTACTTTACTATTTATATTATAATTATTAATTATTATACATATATGTATATAATAATTATAATTTTGTAAGTGATTTTGTAAAAATCAAAAAAAAAATAGTTTTTATAGTGCCATATATGTATTATTAGCACAGTCACGATCCCTTTTATAGGTAATCTTTAAAAAAATGACTAAATTGACATCTGGTGATGGCAGCTTAGTCTAAGGACGTTCCTCTCAAGCTTGGGGTCCAGGGTTTGATCCCCCGCTCGTTCTGGTTTTTTAATTATTTTTCCTCAGCGAGCGTTATCAGCAGACAGACACACAGACACACAGAGACGGAATAGGGTTATTATATATGTACTAGTGTAAGCCCGTTGAATATCAACGGAGCGTTCTCATCACCCGTACTGAAAAATAATATTAAATTTAATAGTTTTTATAGTTGTTGCATAGGTGGCGCGTTATAATACAACAACAACGTAACAATTTAGCAAAGTAGCGAGCCTATAAAAAAATTATATTATCAAATTGCAGCAGGCCCGTCATCGCCTCGTGGATGATAGTGTTAGCACGACCTCATTCCGACCTTGTGAACTCGGGTTAAAATCCCACTCGCGCGCGACGTTCTGGTTTTTCAACCTAGGCGAGCGTTATCAGCAGACAGACAGACGGATTTCGGCTATTATATATATAATATGATACAGTTGTTATGAAGTATGTATAGTGTCAATTCCGCCGCTTATTGTTATTAAGAAATTATTTTTATTGTAATCAATCTACTGGTGTATTGTAGGTGTTGTACTTTAATGTAAAACAATCAGTCTCGATACATTTTTTCGTGAATTATAAATATGCAAATCAATTCCGCCGTTTATTTTCACAAAAAAAAAATATATTTTGTTATTAATGTAATCAATCTGCTTGTCCATATATTGTTTTCATACGAGTTCATTTTGCAAGAATAAAAATAGTCCCTACGTCGGTCGTAGTAATTCAATAGGAAAATTTATGCAAACTTTTTAGCTTCAGTATAAAATTAATCTATAAATTCAATAGTATCATAAAATATGAATTTGTATGGCTTTGACAAAAGTCTTCAATATTTCTTTATCACTCCGCAATTGTTTGATGTATATACGATGGTTTTAAAATGTCGCAGAATTCATATCTGTATTGATTCTAAAACTCATTTTAAAGTTGTAGCGTTCTATGTAGGTACATACTTATCCTTCAAAGTTCTACTGTACATTTCGAACACACAGTCGCTAATAGATTGTAAGAGAACAGTAACAGGTACCTACTGGGTATACCTCGGTGATATAATTGAATCGCTACAACGCTTATAAACTCATCCAGTGGTATTTCAAGTTCTTGAAAAAATAAATTAATAAATTGTAAACAATCTGATGGTATCTATGTACATATGTAGATATGTATGTACATGTATCGATACCATTGTAATTTATATGTTCAAAGAAAACGTAGGTATTATACGGGCGAGTATACGTTGAATTATGTAAAAATGATTACGATCGACGGGTTTTAATCGAAGTTTAAATTGAATTGGAATCGGTTTCACGCGACAGCAGGTTTCACGCGCGTGTAAATGTACGTGTACGTGGTAGGCGGGTTCGGGCAAAACGTGTTTGAAACTCGCGCGAAGCTTACGCGCGTAACAATCAATCTTAGACCGTCTTAATCTTTTTGCATAAAATTCGCGAACAAGAAATTCTCTCTCTAGTCCCCCCCCCTCCCCACTTCCCCTCGGCTCTGGCTTTGGGGCACTTAAACCTCAATCATTCAACTTGAGGTCGTTTTACCTCGTTACACTGTTCACATTTATACGGCAATTAAATATTCGGGGTTTAGATCAAACGCGACACTTAATCAAAAGCGGTGTTGTTATATACCCAATATGATATTTTGAATATGGATTTTTCAATATTTCATAAATTTGTTGTATAGGTATACACTATAATACAGGCTTCACCGTTGATTATACGTACGTACGTACATACATAAATAAATACAAAGTCAAATAAGAATGATATGTTAATAAAATGTACATAGTAGGTACCTGATACTGTTTTTACTTTATCCTAATCGGATAAAGTATTGTGATCGTGCGAAAATTCGACCTCGAGATTTTGACTGATTTGTATCGAGTATCATCCCCAGATCACGTTTTCATGATTTCTAAAAAAAATGTCTGTATGTCTGTATGTCTGTATGTCTGTGTACTATGTGTGTGTGTGTATGTCTGTGTGTTTTCTCCGAAACTATCAAGTCTATCAAGCTGAAATTTCATATCTATTATTTTCACGTAAAGTTTAAAAGCCATAAGGAATTTGGTCAACATCAGTCAACCGGAAGTAGGGTTTTTTTTTCGTGCAGAAAATTCAAAAATCCGGTAAAAAAATCATATTTCCGAAACTGCACCGGGAATTTTCTCCAAATTTCATATCTATAGTTTTCACATTAGCCTTAAGAGATACTGTGATTTTAGTCAACTTCTGACTACCGGAAATGGCAGTTTATTTAGACATGTTTTTCTTATTGTTTATCGGGAATTGGTCCATTTATATTATTTATTTATATCTACATACATATACGTATAATTAAGTAGTAGTTTATTTTTAATATCGAGAACAATTTCTCTTGTTTAAACGCAAGATTAAAGCCACCCGAGTACATTTATGTAAATAATATAACATATTGCCATAATCCATAATTTTTTTGGTCAATGTTTGATTCAACCTATCCGGAAATTTTTCCAAAATTTCAGTCTAAAAATGACTTTGAAATACGATTATTATATTAGAATCGGCATTATGAATTCAATGAGGGGTTATTACAAATAATCAATAGGACATTTTCATCAAAGTATGCAAGTATTAACTAATCAAAAATTTTCTCCCATATACTTTTAACGGTAAAATTTAGATGGCCAAGCATTTAATCAGACAGATTAGATTTTAAACAATTATACAACGTTATAAATGCAATTATTTGTTGAAATAATGAAATCGTTATGATTAAATTATCATATAAAATCATCATTAGTCACTAAATGCTATATTCAATAACCCTTATTAAAACTTAGCTAAATTCAAGAATGTTACGCAAGATCCACTGCACAAATAAGCATGCAAAGATGTACATATGCTCGATATAACGAGAAGAGATCGTACATGGGTTAAAAGCATGACCAAGGTAGCAGAAAAACCCATGGATAAAAATAGTAAATGGACCAAATATATGGATGATTCGAACAATTCAAACGTTGATATTTACGAAGATTTTGCATTTTTTCCATTATACCAACAAACAGAAAAAGTAAAAGTTGATATTATCGTCGATTCCTCAATGGATACTTTTCAACAAAGCAAAGCAAATACATACTTACTCTCAAGATAGGTACATCTTCGGTTGACGATGAAATTGTTCGTACAAAATTTTTCGATACATTCGATGATGATGATTTAGATTTATTCAAAATGTTCAATATATAATTTTCGTTGATGAAAGTTCGAATATTTTATTGTTCTGTTGATTTGTATTGTAACCTAAATTGTATTGTAATTTATTTATAAAAAGTTGAAGTGGACACATAGCGAGAAGAATGGATGGCAGATGAACGCGGGAAATACTGGAATGGTATCAGAGAGGATGTGAAAGAAAGCAAGGCATCGGTATACCTTGGTATACACTCGGTAGTGGACGATGGGCTGATGAATTGAGAACCATGTGTGGTGTCAGATTGCTCAAGACAGACAGAAGTGGAAGAGGATTGGAGAGGCATTCCAGCAGTGGATGGTGAACGGCTGAAAATGATGATTAAAACTTGGCTTAATAAAAAATATGTTCCGCCATAAATTTGAGAATATTTTACCATCCATCATTATTAAACACAATGCAGTTTTTAATTGTTGAAAATTACATTTACGAATGTACATGCACACGGCAAACTTTTCACGTCAAAGTGCGCTATTTAAAGATCACCCCTTAAGACCATAGAGACAACACCCCTATTTTCTGCACACCGGCATCCAGCTCTATTTATCTTAATGTAAGACAAGTGTGAAAAGAGGGTGTCCCGGCCTTTCATACGGAGATAAATTACGACCGCGAGAGAGAACTCTGAACAACCAACCGAAACACCCAGCAACGATGCAAGCAGAAATAAAAAAAAAAAAAAATACACACACTGTACACGTATTTGTGTGTACACGTAAATGGAAATTCGAGAGCAAGACGTTGTACTCGTCGTCTGGTGTGGGAATCGAACGTCAAACGCGTATGATTAATTCGCTAATATTTAATTAATTAATGCGGAACAATACTGTGTAGTGTGGCACTATTAATTATTCGAGTCTCTCTTTCGCCCGAGAGCCGAGTTACAAGGCTTTCGCGTAACGCAATTTTCATTTTGATGGCGTCTTATCTACTCGAACCAACCCCCCCTTTACACCCCTCACTTCCTCTGTTTTTTGCCCGTTGAAGATATAGATGTAAAAACCTACCCCCCCCCCCTCATTTTCCCTTCCCCCGACCCGCCAAAAAGCCACCTTTGACCCCATCTCGGGTTGTGCGAACCGCCCCTAGTCTCCCCCTTGCGAGTCCCTTTAATGTGCCCCAACATTAATCACGCCTTTCAGTTCGCTCCCAAGATAAATAATTTTCTTCAGTTTTCTCGCTATATAAATATAGTATGTGCGATTTTCTATAGACCACCTGCAAAAATTAGGGTTAGGGTTAAAAATATTCAAAATTTTTTCCCATCGTGGCGAATTTAATTTAGCTTCGCATGCATATTTTTCGATTATTTTTATATTCGATTTGACCCATATCAGAAATAGACGATGGCGAACGCAACGCTGTAAATAGACGACGGGAATAGTTTTCCCTTTATTAAACGGTTCGTATTTATAGCCTTGCATTCGGTGGGGTTGTTCCACGTTGTCGCCTGCCAGTAAAGCTTTTAAGGATGCTTTTAAGAAGACGTTTCGATTAGAAATGTAATTATAATATGCTGTCGCTCGATACAACATGTATGTAAATGAGCACACTTGTAATAAAATATTGTGAAAATTGCAGTATAGGAATGATGACGTGTGATTTTGATTACATTAAACGTGCGATCACACATTATAAAAAATGCACAAATACAAATAAGGTTCTGTACTTTAGGGTTTGGCTACAATTATACGTGAATATTGTTAAATTGTATACGATGTTTGTACACGTATGAAGGAAAAAAAAATAGTCCTTAAATTTACATCAATCACTGTTGATTCCATTGATTGATTCCATTAAACAATTATTTAAATTGTAATACTACATAAGTGAGCTCTGTATAATAGGTATGCTAATTTGATAACAATAAACTTCCGATTATAATATTATCAATGGATTCAGATTATAATATAATCAATTGCTTTTCAGACGTTCACCATCTGGATGTATGCCTCTATCTGCATCCACACACTATTCTCAATTCATCAGCCAATCTTCCACTCAGTCTACATTGCTTTCTTTCACATCCTCTTGGACACCATTCCAGTATTTCTCGTGTCCATCTGCCATTCTTCTCGCTATGTATCCACTTCAACTTTTTCACACGTTCTGCTATATCTTCCACTTTGGTTATACTTTTTACCCATGTATTCATTTTACGATCTCCTCTTGTTATACCAAACATACATGCTAACTAACATTCTTGAATTGAGCATCCACATTTCACATCCATACGTCATAACCGGCAGTACGCATTGGTCGTATGCCTTCTTTTTTAAGCATAGCGGAATGTTTGGATTTAAACACTATGTTCATTCATCCAAAAGCATTCCGCCCTAGTTTAATTCTTCTTCTTTACATCCGGTCATATTCAATTTTTAAGTATGTGTGATGAAATAATGTATTAAGATCATAATAGATTATGTTCGTTTCGGGGGAGGGGAGTGGTGACTTCATGTTTTTATTTCATCTTCTTTACACACATACGGAATTTCTTTTATCGAGCCACTATTAGGCTGATATTACATTGAGCAACAAAACGGAACACCAGGTTTTTTTTGAACCTCGGCGACCAGATAGATATACAGGTTCCAATGGTAAGTATTACGATGTATTAGACGATTCTGGGTTGCTTGAAAATTTCTTGGAAGTCAATGTTCGCCGAAAAAAATCTTCACCAAAAACCCTTTTCTGACCTTTTTTTTGCATCGTCGTACTCAATTATCAACACAACGCAACGTCAACGCAATTGTTTCGAAAACAATTAAATTCAGAAAGAAATACGAGAGGTTGAATTTTATATATTTTCTACGTCTACATAGAGTACCTAGTTTCGTATAGTATTTTTTTTTTGTATGAAGATTAGATGAGCAGGTAGCTTGGTGAGTGAAAAGTGGTGCAATGTAATAAGATGCTCGCCACCGCCAAAAAAATCTGGTGCTGGTTTTGTTGCTCAATGTAATATCGCTCTTAGTCTATTCATTATGTTGTAAACTAAAAACTGTAGAAAATCCACCAAAACAACCAAATCGAAATGGCACATCCGGTAACCGGATACTCGAATCTCCGCCCGCAACGTAGTACGTACAACCGAATTCTACAACGGCACATAATCGATTCGAATAAATTTTTGATTGCGTACAATATTAGTCTCGGCAAGGCCGTACAGATTAGAAATTTGATTGGAATTAGTGGGTAGGCTTTTGCGGTTGGCGTCAATATTTTTCAGCGGCCCCGGGGTAACTCCTCACACTCTAACTACCCCACCCCCTAACCACCCACCCTTTTCAGCTCTGGTAGTTTTGGGTAGCTGGGGAGATCCCACCCCACCTCCCCCTCTGCCCACACTCATACGTCTTTCTTATTCCGGCAGCCGGTTTTCTCCGGCAGGCAATATCCAGCCGAGCGAGTCCCGGCCAAAGAAGACGGGTTTAATTAAATTTCTAATACATAATTCAAAGTAAACACACGATGGGTGAACGGCGAAGCGGGGAAACGGGTATACGGTGGGGGGGGGGAGGAGGTCTCCGGTTGTGGAATAATAAATACAAGAAGCGAACTGGGGTGGGTCTGGGAGGGTTTTTCCGTAGTTAGGGGAGGGTCGGGATCGGTCTGACTCCCCAGGGGGTGGGTTCGGGAGACCTTAGCACACGAATAAAGAATGTTTACACGTGTAAGGAGCCCTTCATACGTGTATAATATAACGTATGTATGTACATACGTGTCGTTTCGCATGCCGTTGTTGAGAGTTTGCGTCGAAAGAATGAATTTAATTGTTGAAAGTGTATTTTTTATTATTTTGTATCCATATGCATGTGTGTTGAATGTTTTTATTGTCAAAATCATCATTTTCAGCCGTTCACCATCCACAGCTGGATGAAGGCCTCTCCAATCCTCTGTCATTCCAGTCTGTCTTGAGCAATCTGCATCCACTTGACTCCACACATTCTTCACAATTCATCAGTCCATCTTCCACTCGGTCTACGTTGCTTTCTTTCACATCCTCTCGGATACCATTATATCCGCTATACATATCTGCTACTTTGGTCATACTTCATACCCATGTATTCCTCTTACAATCTCTTATTGTTACATGATTATGGTGTTTTTATTGTCATAATTTATACTGCATTACTTTGAAAAGTTTGAAAATTGCAACCAAAATTGAGTCTACATAATTGAAAATTACTCATATCATAAAAAAACGATCAAAAAATTTAGCTAGTAGGTACTTTTAAAAAGGATATGTAGATAAATGCTATGCTTAAAAAATAAGGCATACGACGAATGCATACTGCCAGTTATGACGTATGGATTCTAAATTCAAGAATGTTACACAAGATCCAGTGCACACAGAGAAGCATGGAAAGATGTATGCTCGGTATAACGAGAAGGAATACATGGGTAAGAAGCATGACCAGGGTGACAGATATAGCGGAACGTGTGAAAAAAAAAATGTATAGCGAGAAGAATGGATGGCAGATACTAGAATGATATCCGAAAGGATGTGAAAGAAAGCAAGGTAGACCGAGTGGAAGATGGGCTGATGAATTGAGAAGAATGTGTGGAGTTAGGTGGATGCAGATTGCTCAAGAATGAACATAGTTTTTAAATCCAGCATCCCGCTATGCTTAAAAAATAAGGTATACGACCAATGCGTACTGCCAATTATAACATATGGATGTGAAACGTGGATGCTGAATTCAAGAATGCTACGTAAGATCCAGTGCACACATATAAGCATGTATGTTTGGTATAACAAGAAGAGATCGTAAGAGGAATACATAGGTAAGAAGTATGACCAAAGTTGCAGATATAGCAGTACGTGTGAAAAAGTTGAAGTGGATACATAGCGAGAAGAATGGATGTTAAATGGACGCGAGAAATACTGGAATGGTATCCGCGAGGATGTGAAAGAAAGCAAGGTAGACCGAGTGGAAGATGGGCTGATGAATTGAGAAGAATGTGTGGAGTTAGGTGGATGCAGATTGCTCAAGACAGACAGGAATGGAAGAAGATTGAAGAGGCCTTCATTCAGCAGTGGATGGTGAACGACTGAAAATGATGATGATGAGGTATAGAACGTCAGTTTTAAAATGGTCGATTTGCATCTGTATCGATTAAGTATTAAATTAATTTGTAGTTTTTAGATCAGTATTTGTTTCTTTTCTTCATTTACAATGTGTTAATTGTTCAATTTCACTTCTAAAACGATGTCTGATAAAATATAGGTACTACATTATGTAGTATGAGAAATTTTATCCTGATTGTTTTAATTAATAAATATAAATTAAAACATTCCGTTTTAGATATTTAGATGGTTAATTATATTAAATCTCGATATGCCGATTGCGTTTTTAAAACTCTTCCACGTTATTAAATATATTGATATTGAATCGTTTGAATTAATTTCACCCCAATGAAGGCGGGAATTCAAAGAAGTCATTGCCGCCTCTGAAGCTGATGTAAAAGTCAATCACTTCAGCTTACAAAGAAAAGGGGTCGCATTCATTCGACTATAAAGATATCAAGGAAGTAGAAGCCATTGAATACATTTATACCGTGTGCAAACGTGTGTGTATGTTTAGTAGGTATGGGGTGTATAATAAATTTTGTATTTTACGTTATAAAGTTTTATTATTAACAGTAAAACCGTATATGTAAATACATATTTATCGGTTTTTCTCTGATTGTGAGTGAAAAATTTGCCTACTCGACTCAAATATTTACTTTGGAGTTTGTTAAAACGCACCCGCATGAAAACTTACACTGGGAAAACAAGTAGGGTGAAGACAGGAAATTAGCCCTTCTCAATATCCTTTATCGGAGTTTGCAAAGTGTGAGTCGCGGTCCGTGGTTTTGTCATACCTTAATTATTTGAGCTCGTTCATTTTCGCCAACAAAACAATTTATCGCGTTTTCATTTCGCCTTTTCAAACAATGCCATAAATACGATCGTTTAGCGTTTGTTCGAGAATGTGTATGAAATAAATTTTAAAATATTTCGGCTTTGCTCTTTTCGTTTATAAAAAACAATATATTATCAATACTTGTGAAATTCATAATATAAAGAAAAATCAAACTAAAATTGATCATTTAAAATTTTCCGGTATTAAAATGTTGACAGTCAATGAATCGGTTACTTAGTGACATCTATGTTTGAATAGTTAAAACACTATTGACAAAAAATTTATTTCAATATTTTAGCTATTTAAATTATTCCAATGATCCATTAAGATCCATTCAATGCTAAATTTAAAATAATTATTTTACTTTATTCATTCGTTAAATCGTTAAAATTTAGTCATCTTTTGTTGATTAGTAGTAGACAATTTTGAATATTACAAAATTAGCATAACGCGACATCTTTGTGTCAATAGAAAAATCATTCACTCGAGCAGTTGTGTGTAACCTTTTTTTTACTAATCCAAAACATACATACATACATATGTATGTAAATTTAAGAATGTATAAGATAACAAAAGTAGACTAACTGAACAACATTATAAAATATTTTGATTATTTAAGATTCATACATATGTACATATTAGGAATTAATATTAATTTTCATTGCTTGTGAGTTACTTTGTGTTTCTTATGCTAAAATCTTATAAGAAATTTAAAATATATTACATATACTAATTAATAGTCGTATTACGATGAAGACGATGTAAATTTTCCATAAATTTTCAGTTTAGTAAACAGAAATTATATTTTCTTGTAATTTATAGTCAATTTTCTATCAATGGTTTCAATGGACTGTCTTATGGTGTTTTTGTCCAGTTTTTATCCATTATCGATACCAAATTTAGAAACGTAACACATGTGTATGTATGGGGGATTAATATTTTGTTTATTTTTACGATCGCACTTGAGGGGGTGTATCTATTTATTATTTAGCTGTGGTGCCTTTTATGATTTAAGGCATCCCGGGATGCCGCATCAAAGTTGTTCTTTGAAGCATAAAAATGAACACGGGAAGTCTCTTTCTCGCACGCGTTTAAAATGCGCAAGTGCGAGCGAGACGACGATATAATGCTCTCGCGCACGCCGCCAAATAAAACGTGAAATAAGGGTGTGTTTCTTAGCTGAGCACGTCTAGGACGCGGAACACACTTACGCCTAAGATTGTCAAACTTTCAATACGAAATTTTTTTTTTAATTTAATTTATTCAGTGTTTTCACAATTAAGACCTGGTGTATCATTGTTTCACTATCTTATCATCATGTTTTTTATTTATTTCATTTCTATATTGTTAAACAGAATCTAATCAGACTCTAACTTAACGTGATCAAATTAGGTAGTCCTTCAGTAATCAATCGATAAAAAATTGGAACTTAAAAACTTGAAAATTACAGTTTCACGCTAAAAAAAACGAATCCATTAAAACTTGTGCGTACGAATCGGAATAAATTCCAACTGGAATTTCGTTAATTAGCTTTTCGGGGAATCGGTCTCTGCGAACTTTTGCACCATTTAAATAATTTATGATTGATTTGTGAATAAAATTACCTATTGATATATAAATAATAAATAATTTCATTGAGCCGAAACTTACTAAACGAAGTCTAATTGGATTTTGGCGAAATACTTTTTCGGTGATTCATTTCGGTAATTATTACTATCTACATACATATGTACATATACTCTGTCCAACTTAAAAAGGACCCTTTTCCCGCGCAAAAAAAAAAAATACGTTTGTTGCTGTCTGAGATGTACGACTTTGTTTGGTTGATGTTGACGTTGATGAAGCCAATTGGTTGAACCGCTCTCTTTTATGCGCAGAAGGATTATAAATTTATTAATTGAATTCTAGATTGATAATAGTAAAATTAAAATGAGATGTACCTACATACATACAATAGCTTTCAAACCAATGACATTTTATCAAGAATACTTTAATTTGCATAAAAAAAAAAAAACGCACATGATGTTTGCATGCAATAATATAATAAACTAGTGTAAGACCGTTGAATATCAACGGAGCGTTCTCATCACCCGTACTAAAAAGTAATATCAAATTTAATAGTTTTTATAGTTGTTGTCCATGCAACAATATGTTGCGCCATCTATGTATGTACAAATGGCGCATTATAATAACAAAGTGACAATTTAGCAAAGTCGCGAGCCATATTACATACATATATTCGGCTATAAATAGTCACGTTGAAGCCTGCCCTACATCATCTGGTTTGACTCACCGCGTAAGCGCGCTCTGTTCCGAATCAGCGGTATAGGTCGCGCAGCCAGAGTTGAAACCAACCACACATAAACACATATGCATTTTTAGTATACAGGCTCATGCAAAATTTGTTTATAATATTTAATTTTAACTTTACCCTTAATAATACCCCACAGTAACTCTATAGGGTTTAATTCCGGGTGGTAGGGTGGTAGGTGCAGTACACTATGTCCGTGATCTTCCAGGATTTTTTCAAGTACCTACAAATTTTTGGTAATTCGGCTTATTCTTTAGTATTATGTCATATAAAATGGGTTTTGTGCTTTTCCCTGGATACGGTATATTCAAACTAAACTATTAAACTAACTACTCTAACTAAACCAACAAACGATATAAAAGTCAAAGACTGAATGAACATGCTGTATTTCACAAAATAAAAATATACCAAACAATGGTGTCTCTGTTACACTCGTAACGTTTACGCGCGCGAAAGAGACAGGGCGCTTTTATTGTTACATTTAGTGAAAATTCATATTATTCACTATACACAGACACACAATTTGTGTGTGTTGGTTTGCTTCAACTCTGGGCGCGCGACCTGTACCTACTGGGTGCGACGTTCTGGTTTTTCAATTATTTACCGAGGCGAGCGCTATCAGCAGACAGACATACACACAGTCGGACAGACGAATTTTGGCTATTATATATATACTAGTGTAAGCCCGTTGAATATCAACGCCCGCTGAATTTTAAATTACGTAAAGCGCTTTTTTAATAGAGATCCTCAATAATTAATCGCACGGTTGTAAGTGACAAAAAAAAAAGTTTATATAGCTCCATCTATGTATTATAGCAATCCCGTAGTATCGATAGTATCAATAGAGTGATTTTGTAAAAATCAAAAAAAAAAAAAAAAATTTTTTATACCTTATTTTTATTATATTATAATTATTAATTATTATATATATAAATAATAATTATAATTTTGTAAGTAAAAAACAAAAAAAAAATTATAGTTTTTATAGGTAGGTAGTAGGTAAAGCAGTCAAGTTCGCGTGTATATATGTAGGTAATAAAGGTCTCTCTCACCAAGCGGCCGTAGCTGATACGTTACCGACGGCGATAGAGTATAGCATTAGTGCGATGACTCTTGAGCCTAAGGTCGTGGGTTCGATCCCCCGCTCGTTCTAGTGGTTTTTTAATAATTTTTCCTGAGCGAGCGTTATCAGCAGACAGGCAGACAGACAGACAGACAGACGGATTTCGGCTATTATATATATAATATATATATACATATATATAATAATGAAGCTCGTTGTATCCCTCAAATATAAACAAGTGATAATTTGAATCAATCTTTAGACGGCTTTATTTAATTCCATCACATTGGATATATTGTTACAATTTTGTAACTAACATCATATCAGAACTAGTAACAACACTTTATTGTTTTCAATGTTGGTAATATTATACACCTACATACGTATACTCGCGTACTATCCTAAAATTTTGACAGTCTCCTAATTTGCACAGCAAGTAAGTAGATCTGTCAAAGTTATTTTACAAGCGAGAGCGCGCGGCATTTGCGAGGTGGCGCGCCCGGAGGGTGGAAGGGTGTGGCACTGAAAAAGGGGGTGGTGGGTGGAAAAGGCCCACTAAGGTAACCCATGATGAGGTGGGGGAGGGGGATGGGGTTGAAAGAGGGTGGTAGAGTAAAGCGAAGGTGTCTTCGTTAGGTGACTTATAACGGAGGAATAGATGTGTGTCCCCATCGCCAGGGCTCAAACCCACCCCCATAACCCACCCCTTAAACCTCCCATCCATTTTCGCAAGGAGTTATGGTCCCCCTCTGCCCCTTTCTCCTCCCCTCGATATATGTTATATTTCCCGGACGGTGAGATAAACTCGAGACCCCGTCGTAGGTACATAGGTATGTTGCTTCGCTCCGTTGAATGTATAAATTTAGAAACATTTTTTTTGCAACGAAAATAAGTCACTTTCGGTTTGAATGTGAAATTAAACGGCATTCTAAGATTTATTCGTAAAGTATGGAAACCGTTGATTTGTATGAATGTTCAATTAAATTTCATACAAAACTATGTTTGCTGTTAACTTTATTTAAATTGTAAATTCTCAACCCGAATGTAACTTTTTAACGTTTTGTTTAATTTTTACAGCAGATACGATCCGTTGCGAGTAGACCTACATACATTTCTAGACATTTTAATTACGAGTCCTTCGAGCGCGAAGCTTTTCCGTTCGGACGTTGGCTCTCAAGGAGGAAATTAAAAACGAACTGTAATGGAACGATATTAAAAACAACGACTCTCAAATGTCTGCGCCAAATGACATAAATCGATTATAATAGACTGTCTTTTGACTGTCATTTTGTTCGGGCGAGGTACCTACATATGTATGTACATACGTACATACAAACCTATTTTTAGCGCATACATGTGCCTACATATGGACATTCTTTACAAACTTTTAAGTACCTGCCTATACGAAGTATACATATGTATGTATATGCCACAGGCAAAGTGTGAAATCATCGCATGTATAAAATACCTGGCCATTTTGTAGGCAAAATATAAAATTAATGATTTTGCGTCACCAATCTGATATTTCTCAAGCTTTAGTTTTTCATACGTGATATTTCTATTGCAATTTATGAAACGTAGTATATTTTACACTTTGCCTGATCATTTTGGACATTGTATAGAATACCTGTGCAATCAAACAATGCTTGTAATATACAAATATATATCAACATACAGATTGGTTTTCTACTATACTCTGTCCAACTAAAGAATAATCCTAGTCTTGACCGATTTAGAATCGATCTGCGCAGACTACCTGGGTCTGGACCAATGAGCTTCGTCACCATCTTGGCTTCGTGGAATGAACATTAACGATAACCAACCAAAGTCGTAGATCTCGTACAGTCACAACTCTCTTTTTACTTTATCCTAATCGGTTCAAGTATTGTGATGGTGCAAACATTTGACTTTGAGATTTTGACTGATTTCTGTGTGTCTGTAAGCCTGTGTACCTGTGTGTAGAATCACTAATAACTCAAATACCGTTTATCCTATTACACTGAAACTTCATATGTATACATACGTTTATTGCCGGCCATTACAATTTTCGTTAACCGGAAGTGGTACTTTTCATGGAAAGTCACCTAATTTTTTTAGTTGCGCGAAAACAAGGTGGTTCTTAAGTCGGATAGACCAGCGGTCGCCAACCGGTGGTCCGGTTTTTTGGTGGTCCGCAGTTTTCATAATCATCATCAACTGCCGGATAAAGGCCTATTCAATCCTCTTCCATTCCTGTCTGTCTTGAGCAATCTGCATCCACTTGACTCCACCCATTCTTCACAATTCATCAGCCCATCGTCCACTCAGTCTATCCTGCTTTCTTTCACATCCTCTCGGATACCATTCCAGTATTTCTCACCTCCATCTGCCATCCACTCTTCTCGCCACGTGTCCACTTCAACTTTTTCACACGTACCGCTATATCTGCCACTTTGGTCATACTTCTTACCCATGTATTCTGCATCTGCATCTTACGTAGCATTCTTGAATTTAGCATCCAAGTTTCACATCCATACGTCATAACTGGCAGTTTTCATAATGAATAATGAATAGATATATCATTTATTTAATTTTTCTATCGTTATAAGGTAATATCCAACTTTTTGCAAACAACTTGGAGTGCAAATACAAGTGTAATTACCATTTCATATTTAGTATGTTATTTTAATGGAAAAAATCATGGTAGTGGTCCGCGGGATTCGAGATTTTGAGTTTAGTGGTCCGTGAGGTCTGAAAGGTTGGCGACCGCTGGGATAGACTACCTATAGTATTAGTTTGCCACTGGCAGTTAACGCTGGTATTTTAAACCATGCGAGATTTCACACTATACATACATATATGTATGTATGCATGTACATATTGAACATATGAAAATTTACTATCGCACTTCTGTCATAGTGCTTTATTGATCGCCGAAACATTTTCTACATACTATATTGTTTTGAGATACGTCGTATATGCAAACAAGTACGCATAGTTTAAGCTTTCAATGTGTATAAAGACACAAAGGGAGCGTTTAATATGTTAAGGAAAAGCTCGTTAAACAGAAAAGGACTTGGCAGTCTTAACGCTTCGGCGAGCGTAAGACAGCTACCGTCTTCTTGACGAGAACCTTTAAAGATGAAAACAACCCCTTCCCACCGGCCGCCACCATCTTAACCCGTTTGCCTCAACCTCAACCCATTCCCGGCCTCTCGGCGTCTTTCATATTTAGTTCCTGCCGCGCCCTCGAAGCTCTTCACCCCTCCATCTCCACAAACAGCCCCATCTTATAACCCCACAGAACCTCCACATCCATCATCCGCAGCCACCCCCTTTTCTCCCACCTCGCAGAAGTGTCGTATCATGTGACGGTTTCCAGGTATTACATAAGACTATAGCTTACTCTAGATAATTAATTTCGCTAATGTATTATACACGACACGCACTGTTTTGCACGCGCGCGTCTTGTATCTTTGTATCCGTGTGCAAGTTTGCGTTGGTGTGTGTGTGTGTGTTCGCGTATAATTTTCTGAGAATCTTCGCCAGAAGGGAGTATTCAAAATATTCTCGTCTTACACTCGAGCTATATTGTTTCCACGTGGCAATTAGGAGCTATATAGGTTTTTTGCATGATCAAAGTATCGAATAGTTTGATGCGAGGCAAAATTCAACGCGTTGTATATAATTAGCTAATATTAGGTAATGTTATATTTTTGACACAAAACCTTATTAGGTATATAATTATAAGCTTCGCCATAATATAATACCACAACTTCATTCTTTATGTACAAATGTGACTTCAATGGTATATTAAAACCATACCGAATGAAAGCTTTATCACATATCTCACAGGTTACCAATCTTTTTCGAGTGGCGACCCCTTTTTATAAAACCTGCGACCCCGATATATTTGAAAAAGGTAAAAAATATTATTCAAACATCAAGACATGGATTAAAAATGAAAATTCACCATCCACTGCTAGATGAACGCCTCTCCAATCCTCTTCCATTCATGTCTAACTTGAGCAATCTGCACCCACTTGACTCCACACATTTTTCTCAATTCATCAGCCCATTTTTTTCGCTATGTGTCCACTTTAACTTTTTCACACGTTCTGCTATATCTGCCACTTTGGTCATACTTCTTACCCATGTATTCCTCTTACGATCTCTTCTTGTTATACCAAGCATAGGTACATCTTTTCATGCTTATCTGTGTGCACCGGATCTTACGTAGCATTCTTGAATTTAGCATCCACATTTCACATCCATACGTCATAACTGACAGAAAATTGCATTATAGTCAATGTTTATTTTTTAGTTTACTGTTTCAGTTGGCGACCCATTGGTTGGGAACCCGTGACATATCTAAAGGATAAATAAACTTATATACTTATAAAATTCATTAAATTTTAAAAAGTGCATTTAATAAATCAAAAAAAGTAATTTTTTCTTTTGATTCTTTATGTTTTAATAAACATTACACTTGTTTGTATAGGTACATATGTATATTATTAAAACTTTCATAACAGTCTAAAGTCTGTATGTCTGGCAGGAACGCTCAAATCGCTTTGAAGTAACATTTTTCATATTATTGTCTTCGCTTTAACCTATAGCTACTAATAAACCACTAGTTGATTTATTATTAACGCGCAATGCGCTAGTAATTCGTTTTTTGATTGAATGAATCTTATATCCACATTCTGTAATGTAAATGAATTATAGTTCATTTATTTCTCAATAGATACCTAATGGCATTCAATTTATACATCTATGTTGTACCAATAAGAAAATTCCTTTCAATTGACCCAAATAAGATTAATACGCTCAATTCGGTCGACAGTCCACGAATACAATAAGTTGTAAATTCGTTGAATTTATCATAAGGAACGAGTCGTAAACGTCTCGCAAGCAACAAAACCGAATTTCGAAAGCTCCTCGGCGGGATCGTTTGATGTGATTTAAATATAAAGTTTTCGTATTAATTTTCTGGCAAATTGCTTTGTAACAAAGGAGTCGAGAGCACGGTTATGGCTGCAATAGCCACATTCTTCACGCTCACCCCCTAAACGCCAAACCCCCTTTAGCCACTTCCACAAAACCACCCCGTATAACCCCTTCGGCGTGCCGTTCCGAACATCCACCATTTTCCTCTATACCTCCGCACCTCCTTGCAATCTTCTTTGCATAAATCTTGAAGATAATGGCCACTCTAGAGTGCTCCTTTCCACATTCTCCATTCACGACCCGAGCTACTGTGTGTAACCCGCCCACGTACATCCATCTCGAATAAATAATATCGCACACACATCGCGCACACCACACATACTACATACCCAACTACACATAATAATGAATTAAATTCATAAAGTCACGATACGGCAGAGTTCGCTATAAACCGGCCTTAATCTCCGAACCGGTCGCCGCAATAAAATGTCCCGTTTGCGGATAGAGAAAACGGCACGGAAAAGGGGACGGGCGAATCGAAACGATTTAAAAAAATAAAACGAATGAAAAAGAAAAACTAAATAAAAAGCGACCCTCGCTCTTTCGTGGGATTAAACACCCCTTAACTCCGGATAAACCGGCTCTTAGTAATTTAAACGCTACGTTGAAAAAAAACGCCGTATAGGTGGATTTTTTCGTCGTTTTTACTTTTTCCCACTGGAAAACTCCGGGATAGCTCGGTAAACAAAAAAATAAAAAAGAGCTGGGTACTATTAGGAGCTTTAAAGTGATATAGCAAGTCGCTAGGATCACAAATTTGTACCTGTTTGTAATGTAAATTAGCCCCAAGGACAAGGTGCAGTCAACGCTTGAGAAAAACCTAATTTTTATGCATAAATATATTATTTATTTATTTTATATAATAATACCTAATTAGCTAATTTAACTTACATCTATTACATATTTATAACAACTACATAAATCAATTACACATTATACACTATACTTATACATAACTACTATATCTCACAGAGGTGTCTCCTCACACTTTTCAAGAATGCATCTATTGTCTTAGAAGACTTGACGCACTCAGGGAGGGCATTATACATTAATACACCCCTGTGAAAAACACCACCAGCTGTCTTTGTTTTCCTTACTCTACCTACAACTAATTGGTTCTTATTTCTAGTAGAATAACTATGGATATCACTATTTCTAATGATATAATTATTAAAATAATTTGGCAATAACTTATGATCTAACTTATAAACAAAAGACAATGTGCTTAACTTTAAACAATTTCTAATACATCTAACATACTTCTAATACTTTTTAGCCTACCAACATTCAAAATACCTCTCATAGCTCTATTTTGTAATTTATACCTATTACAATAATGATTGCAAAAAATGCCCAAAAGAGCAACGCATAACAATTTGTATAAACTAAAGATTGAGTAAGACCGTTTCCAAAAAATTGGTTCAAATTGTTCTTAAGGATCAGTTGGTTAGATTAGTGAGATGAAAAATGATTCGGATAGCAAAATTCTAAGTAAACTCTCATTGAGTGCGCGTTAAATAAAATATGAGTAATAATTTGTTCCGAATAAAATTTCCATTATCGCAGACTCTCTCGGCATAATGATAATAAATCAATAAATAATTCAGTGTACGACCAATTTGCGGCGTGGGCACTTTCCCTCGCTTTCCCCGCTTTTAAGCAGAACACTTTTATTTTCACTTTCCGCGGGTTGAAATTCCCCCTTTCGCTGGTGAAAAAAATCCCTAGGGGAAAACCTCTTTTTTTTTCCCAGCGTGTACCTGCATGTACGTTTTCACGCAAGCCAACAAGTGCTAATGAAAATAAATTAAAAATCCCGGCTCGTACCCCTAAAAATGCACTCGCATTTTTGCCTAATGCCGACAGGCAATTAAAGCACCTCCCCCACCGTACATTCGCAGGGGATGATTATTTAAAAATGCCGAATTAATGCGTCGACCGCAAACAACTCGCGTTTAATTTGCATTTTTACGGCAACATATCAATTGACTCGCATTAACCCATTAATGAACGCTTGCGAGTGATGAAAAATTAGGGTGCGATTTAATTTTTAAACCGTACAAGCAGTATGCAGTATAAATCAAATTTAACTCAATTTTAATAGAAATATTAAATAAAATAGGCAAATGTGAGATTCTATGTACATATGTATGTAGTTACAACATTTTATATATTGTGGTTCATTTTCAAATTTATTAAATAGGGTAATTAAAGATAGACAAAAACGACAAAATAAAGCTATGCGGAGTATTTTAAATGTCAATTGATTGACTAGTATAAGATATATGTATGTTGAATGAATTGAATTGGATGAATGTAAATGAAACATTAAAAGTGTGCATGTTAGTATATATTTTTAAATTAGATAAGAATTTATTACCAAAATATTTAATAAGAGGGTATAATATACATAGTCATAATACTAGGGGTAAGAATAAGTTAATAGTTAAGAATTTAAAATTAAGTAGATCCAGTAAAAGTATCTTGTACAGGGGTGTTGTTGAATATAAATGGCCTGCCAGAAGTTCTCAGAAATATAAATAAAATTGATAGATTCCTGGTAGCCTTAAAACAGCACCTCTGTACAAGTGCTATTGGATAATCTTAAATAAAAAAAATAAACATACCTACTCGTAAACGAATTTTTTCAAAGTTAGCAATTTCGTTAATTTGATCAAATGCTTTGCTTTGAACGTATTTATTTTTGATGCCATTTTATTATCGTGCATATTTACTATAATTTTAAAATATTATATTGGTAATTTATTAAAAAATTTCATAAAAAAATTTCAATACAAAAATGTCATTTAAATTTTTTGACCCAATCGTTAAGGCATTCTCAATAATTATTTATTATGTAACAATAGAGAAATAATTTAACCATACAGTTTACTATAAATTTTCACTTTAGTCAAACCAGCGTGATTAAATTGGAGGTACGCCTCCCCTTTCTCGACTGATCGACATTTAATTGGCCGGAGGCGGCGTCGCGCCAAAAAACGACCGGTTAAACCTTAACCATACTCTAACCGCACTAACGTCCAATATTTCACGTTGATATTTTAACACAATTATGCTCAAACAGTTTGAAAATCACTCGAGTGTAGCGATTTCTTTAAACCGCGACGATCCGCCTCGTGGATATTTAATAAACCGAGCGCCGTATATCGATTCGCGTGCTATTGAAATGTTCAGTGACGCGTACGCGTGACTAAAACGTATTATAATCCATTGTCATTGTATCTGCGTACACCAGATAGTATATAGAACGTAACGAAATTCAATATCGCAGCCATAATCATAATAATTTCCTGACATCTGGCATCGCCTGGCTAATTAAGCCACTCGTAGTTGCTTTTATTGGTACCGCAAAACACTTAGGCGCACTCGACAAGACACTGACACACCCTGTATACTGTATATGTATATGTACCTATATACGCATACTAACCGAGAGAGTACATCTATAGGTGGGTAGTATACACCAGTGGAGCGTCTCGTCGAATTAAATTAATATATGGAAATCTTTGTTCCTTAGGAAAGCTTCACGAGTGCTGTGCTGAAATTGAATTTTGCTATATAGACGTTGTGCTAGTGTATGTACATATGTATCTAAAAGACGTGCCTTTGAACGATCATTCATCATTGACATTTAGTTGATTCTGCCATGCTCTAAAAACACGAAACCGAATTTTCCATTTACATGTCTAAATCTGCAGTGTTCGCGAATATTTAAATTATATTGATTAATAATATTGTAGTTTAAACAATAATTTTGTCAATTGAAAGTGAACAACGTCACTACAAACTATGTAGGTTAGACTGGTATGTTATACATATGAGAGAATCTACCTTCAGAATATACCTACATACATAGATAGGTTTATGTGAATTTGTATGCTATCGACTATAATTTAAACTATTTAAAGTAATCTAATGAAGTTTTAAAACGTAAAAGATTGCTTATATAACAGTCTATTTTCAATTTTTATAAACCACTAGTGTAAGCCCATTGAATATCAACGGAGTGGTTTTTCATCACCCGTACTTGAGTGTCTGTGTGGGTGAGTATATGTAGGTACATATGTGTAAGTACAGTATGTATGCGAGCGATCCGCGGCTATCCAGCCAGACAGACCGTTGCGCTACTAGGTATGTATATATAGTAATGCATACTTCAAACTTGGCAAATGAATTTATTTCTAATAATAAAAAAATAATATTAAATTTAATAGTTTTTATAGTTGTTGCATAGATGGTCCGTTATAATACAACAACGTAACAATTTAGCAAAGTCGCGAGCCTATTTGACAATTAATATTGTCAAATCGTAGCAGGCCCGTCATCAACACCGTTTGGATCATAGCGTAAGCGCTCACTGTCCCGAACCGGTGATCTTGGGCTCAAATCCCACTCGCGCGACGATCTGGTTTTTTAATTATTTACCTCGACGGGCGTTATCAGCAGACAGACATATACACACACAGGCGAACCTACTAAGAATTAATATTTTTAAATTATAGGAGGGCCCCCCATCACCGGTGTTGGGTGAACGCCTTAGTGCTAACTCACCCAACCTGGTGATCACAGGTTCAAATCCCACTCACGTCGTTCGTGTTTTTTCAATTAAATTTGAATTAGCGTCATCAGCAGACGGACAGACAGACAGACAGACGGAATTGGGCTATTATCATATATGTATATATATTAGCAATAGCAAACTTAAAATATTAACCAGACAACGTATAACAGTTGAAAATTTCGTGTTATAAAAAGTCCAATCCATACTAATAAATGAACGAACACACGATATTGAATTCTGTATTTCCACAGAGTTGCATCAAATTTATTATCGACTTACATATACTGAAAAACTCATAAATTTCAGACTAATCAACATCGTCGATATCACTTTTACGCAATTCAGCAAAAAAAAAAATCGTTTTTTAACACATACGTTTTTCCCTTACCTACTAAGTAGGATCCTTCTACATTAAACCCGTCAGAAATCCTCCATTGTTTCATTTGAATCTTTATTCCACTAATTATTCACAAAACTCCGTCATTTCATGAAATCCCGGCACATATTGATCCTTTTCTCTATTCTTTGCCCTCCTTTAGATTACATATCTTTGCTTAAGTTCCTTTCCAGCCCTAACTCCTAAGTTCCTTTCTTATTTTGATCTGTTGTTCGTTTGTAACTATTTTGGCTGTAGTGTATTGTGTGATATTAATATTATTTTGTATTTATATTTTATTGTACATATACTATAAGCTGTTTGTTGCATAAATAAATAAATAAATACACATTGTATCAATGATATTCTATGTATGTAGGTACATACTACTTACAATTACAATGCGACAAGTTTAACGTGTTCTACTTGCTTTAAGATCACTCAAATATGATTAAGTAAATCCTCATTTTTTTTTTGTTTTTGTTTAACCACAACCAAACGTTCAATCGTCAGAGTTTTGAGAACACCTATCCATTTTGAACCACGCGCAACGTTCATTCGGCGAATAGGTACACTCACGCACATGCGACCTTTTGTCACTGTGCCTATATATGTACCTAGATATGTACACATTATAATTTCGATACATCGCCGAAACGTCGTGTCACACACTCGGGGCGTATTACTTACGATTCGACGCCATTTTCATGTTAAACTCGTCGCCTTCGCCGCACACGTAGGTACTATTTGCATACAGCCCCAGACGCGATAATTCGCGCACAACCTCCTACCCCCCCCCCCCCCCTACACAGTTTGAGAACCATTGTGAGGATACGGGAGACCTCTGAGCCGAGGGGGTGGGGTAGATTCGCGCTCGAGAGAGGGTAGGTAAGCGACTTTACCATAATCAAAACAAACGCCCCAAACTTAAATTGAGTTCGGTGCCGTCTTACTCGTACCTACACGTCTTATATACCGCCGCCGTAAGATTACCGACATGACGATAATGTTTTGTTATATGCGGGTACCCCGAGGGGTGGAAAGTGGGAGGTTGGGAGCACCGCGGGAGGGGCTTTCCCCGCTGCTGGGAAGTTTTGCAAACTATTATAATTATCTAAGTTCAATTCCTAGCGGTGCCGCTGCTACCCCCATATTTCTCAACCCCTTCGCAGAACTACAACCCCTTCGCGGGTGGGGCCCCAACCCCGGATAAAGGATCCGCGGCTCTGTGTGTACCTCTCTCTGTTCGTGAGGAACAATTCCTTGTATTCGAGAAGGAGGAAGACTCTCGCCCGCGCAGCACCAGGTAGTTTGTTAACTGTACTTATAGTATGTACCTAGTCGAGGTGAGCTTTTAACGTGCCGCGTCAATAGCGGGTTAGTGTCTGCGCATATTGGCAAACTTTTGAAGCACACCGTATGTACCTATGTGTATGTACGCATATAAAACGAGTTTATATTTCTATGTTGAAAATAACATATGTATAAATGTATGTTGAAATTAAATGTGGAAAAAACCAAAGCAATGGTGATTAATTACAATAAGATTAATAAAACTGATTTTAGGTTAAAAGTTGGTGAAATTAATATTGAACTAGTTAATAATTTTTAATGAAAAAAGTAGGAATATTATGTCGGCTAAGAAAATTATTATCTAAATTGTCAGACAGTCTTATGTATTGTGGTTCATTATTAAATATGTTTAGATAAGTCAACTAGAGATAGGCTTTGCATTGAACGTCGTACTGTGTACATATATAAAAAAAAATTAAATATTAACATAAAACCAAAGATATAAATAATGGGCCTTAGCGCCAGAAAACATGTCTCAAACGCGATCAGTGCACTCGGCGTCAGTTGCTTCACTGCTATATGTATGCATGTATCTATGCTGTATTGAAAAAAAAGATCGCTTAAAATAGATAGATAAATAAAAATATGTTAGATAAGTCAACTAGAGATAGATTACAAATATTACAAAATAGAGGTATGAGATGTATTTTAAATGCAGATAGGTATGCTAGTATAAAAAAAAGATGATGATTGAATTAGATTGGTTGAATGTGAATGATACTTTGAAGATTTGTATGTTGGTATTTATATTTAAGTTAGATAATAATATGTTGCCATCATATTTTAGCAAATTTATTGTGAGAGGAATGGATGTGTGTGAATATAATTTAATTATAAAAAAATGTTAAAATAAATAGAAATAGGAGAAGCATCTTGTACAGAGGTGTTTTGTAGTACATATAATAGAGTGCCGGATGGAATTAGAAGTTCCAAAACTATTGATGAATTCCTGGCAGTCTTAAAGAAACATTTCTGTATGGGTGCTTAGTTAAGGGTTATATAATTAGCTTTAGCTACTGTATTATATAAATAAATAAATATGTATGTAGTCGAATTTTTTTCAGATTAACCAATAACCATATTGGCTTATTGACCGTCTGCGTGTTGATTGATTGATGGATACAAAAAAGAGTGATAACCTTTGATCATTTATTTTGACCGCACGCAATGCTTGTCGATTTTGATATGAAAAATTAGGGGTAGGTATAGATTCAAAAATGGCCAACTCCCACTTTGGTGAAAATCGAACTAATGATGAAGTTGCAGCACTTGCTTTCTCGCGCATTTCAATTGGTTATGAAAGATACCAGAAACTTCTAATCAAAGTTTTCGTTGTTTTAAAGTAATCAATTAATCTACATATGTATGTATGTCCTCAGAATTTTTCATTCTTTCCATTCAATGCAACGTTTCAAGTTCTGCTTTTGTACAAAATAGTACGTACAAGCTTTAGCTTTATCTACATACTATGTATAAATTGTATTGGCCAGGGGTCTTCAACCTTCCACAGCCTTCGGAACCCAAAATTTAGATAACAATTTTTATAACAACTTTGGTTATCTACTCAAGTTCCACCCAAACATTCTTTTACATATCACAAAAAACCGTGGGGGTAGACTACCCCCGGAAAAAAATGTAATCGCAGACCATTCTTTGAGAAACACTGGTTTAGAATGTGAAAAAAAAAACGAAATAAAACTTTATTTTCTATGAAACACGTAAATACAAAACAAATTTATACAAACAAACACAAGCACAAAAAAATACAAAGTAACCCAAATAAAATTTAATACAAAAAAATCATTAATGACTAGGCTGGGCCTGTTTTTTTTTTATCGCAAAGCATATTCTGCATCTATGTACATATGTAACCTGTTTCTGTATTTAGTCTTTGTTGCTGCGTACAGAGAGAAAGATCTTTCACAGATGTTCGTTGATACAAACGACATTAAGTATTTTACAGCTCGTTTAGCAATCTCAGGATATTCATTCACAATTTGAGGCCAAAAATGAATAATATAAACTAGAGTAAATGTTATTCTTAATAAGAAGTCGGTTGATATATCAACGTGTTGTTTTTTTTTTTTCTTTTACCGGCAATTGAGAGGTATCACAAGATTCTTCAAAAGGATTTTGAATAAACGCGGAGGAACCCTTAAAAACCCAGGTTGTAAATCACTGGACTATAGACAATCGCTCTGTACCTATGTACTTGTGTAAATAAAACGTTTCAAACATAAAGTTTACGTGTATCATTTGAGGAAACTATCACAATAATTCAATGTTAATACATTTCATTGGTAATGTGCTCAAACTGAGTTGATGTTCATTATATTTGAAATAACTTTAGCATATTTGATTATTTTTCTTTGAAAATTTTCCTTAGTCCACTTATACAATGATCACTTTGCATAATCTGTTTCGTCGTCGGCGGTCGCCAATCCGATCAATAACATAAAGTTATCATTCACTCAATCTGATTGACAAAATTTCCAACCGCAAATCGGCTTAGTTCGACATCGGCGCACGGTAGCAATTTTAAAACTATAGAATATTGACATTTTCCCTTAGATAGATAGAGAGATAGAGAGTGAGAGAGGAATGGGACAAGTGGCAAAGAGGATAGAAAGAGGAAAGGGCTGGTGGGGTAGCGTCGGGTGAAAACTGTGTCGATAACAAAACCGAACGGTGTTCAGTCAGCTTTTAGCCGAATTAATACATTTACTTACGCAAACTTATTCAGGTACGCACCTCTCCACTCTTGTGGTTTTGCAGAGTTATATACCCCTCGACGAGGCACTGACGTAATCACAACACACCCCCTAAACCCACCCCTATTTCCTTCTAGCTTTGATGATACACCCACCCCACCGTTAATGCCATCTTCGATAATTTTAGATATTATTATCGTTGAAATAATAGGACGCGTACCACTTACGATTTGATCAAAACTTCGAGAGTATTCAATCTATTGTTATAGTAGGTACCCACTTTCACCTTCGATTCTGATTTATAATATACATTTGAATAAATACGTACAGTGTTAAATGTATAAGCCAATCAAAGCCTTTTGACCATCCTAAGACAATTGTTAATGCAAAATGCTAATAAGATTAATACGACACGTCAAACTGAGGTTTCACATTCACTTTTCCATTATTATATATATAACAGAGTAAGCCCGTTGAATATTAACGGAGCGTTCTCATCACCCGTACTGAAAAATAATATTAAATTTAATAGTTTTTGTAGCGCCATCTATGTCGCGTTATAATACAACAATATAATAATTTAGCAAAGTCGCGAACTTTCAACCGATTCATGCATGTAATATGTTCAAAATAAAAGGGATCTCGCATCAACTGGTCTGGCTCACCGCGTAAGCGCTCAGTGATACTGGGTACAAATCCCACTCGTTTGACGTTCTGGTTTTTTAATTATTTAGCGAGGCGAGCGTTATCAGCAGACAGACACACAGACAGCTGATAACGCTCGCTGGTAAGTGGGATTTGAACCCGAGATCACCAGGTTGGGAGGAATCGTGCTTACACTATCTTCCAAACGGAAGCGATGACGTACGTATTATAATTGGGCAATATTTACTCTTAAAGGATTCGCGACTTTGCTAAATTGTTACATTGTTGTTATTATAACGCTTGGTTTGCATATATGCAACAACTATAAAAACTATTAAATTTAATATTATTTTTCAGTACGGATGATGAGAAACCGCTCCGTTGATATTCAACGGGCTTACACTAGTGTTCATATATATATATTTTTTATTTTATTTATGTATTAACAGGTTTTAGCCCAAAATATAGATTACATATGTACATATATAAAAACAAAAATATATGTATAGGTACATATGTAGGTACGTATCAAATTCTTTAAAATTAAAAAAAAATAGTATAAAGGCGCCCGCACACCGCTGTGTACGAAATTCATGTGGGAAAATCGCATTTCGGTCGGAAATCCGTAGTGGTGTAGGCAGCACCACCTGCGGCTATGCGATACAACTCCCCACCATGTCAAACGTGCGATTTTTCGTACGTTTCTTCGCAATGCGAATACAAATTCGCAGAGGTGTGCGAACGCCTTAAAGCGTTTATTGAAGTACCCAATCGGCAAATTCAAACAGATAACAAAATTCAACGCTCAAAAGTACTCAAAAGCACAAAGAAAAACTTAATATATGTACAAAGATAGGTATGTATGTATTCAACATATGTATGTTGAAAATGTAGTAATTTTGTGCTTAGTAGATATGGATATCATAATAGATATTTTGTTACTACCTACATATTTCCACATAAGTAATTCAACAAAATTTTATAGGTACATAGGTACATTTCAACAATTTCATATGCATTAAATTTTTCATTTTTACATATTTCATCATTTTTTTTAAATCAGCCAAAAACGTGAAAATTATGTATTGTAGATTCAACGTTCATATACAAGTGCCTATGTATGTATATGTATGATTTTCATCAAAGTACACAATATGCTTCGCCAGACTACACATCTATGTAGACCTATTAACAGGACACGCTCTTCTGTCTAAACTTACCATTACAATATTTGTCCACTTTAACGAAAGCCATCGCATGTGTGTATGTCGTAGATCGTGTATCCTAATATATTCATGATGTGTTATATTTTATTGTTTGCAGAGGCTGTATTGGCCGTGACGATTTTCCACATTGAATAATAGACCGCGTGTCCATAATAAATTTTGCCAGCCTCTTCGTTAAAGTTTTGAGAGCGAGAGCAACCATTCTGGGGGCTGTTTAGTTTCTTGGCGTAATCTCAATATTAATATTATGTTACACCAGGCGAGAGGAGGAGCAGTTTTGTTACTGGCACTCGGTTACTGCTCGCCACTAACTAACTAATTCCAGATAAGGGAGAAATATTGCCGTACGACTCCTTCATTACCATTCATTACGCTTCTGTAACTTGAATAAATATATACTCACTTCGTGTCGGGGGCTCCCATACAGCAAACTGTCGTTAAACAAACTGAAACGTGCGCTCCAATTAATTAATAATACATATGCATGTACCTATATGTACATGCTCAAGACGTTCGCAAATATAAATTCGCAATAGTTAAAGTTAAATGAAAACAATGGGATCTTATATTATGATGATATAATAGAGCAAAGTTACGGTCGTTCGGTGGGAACTCGACTTGCGTACCCTTAAAAATTAGGGGCACGTGCAAATCGGGATAAGGGTCCACAAGTTTGGCGCCCATCAAACTGGAATCTTACCTCAAACGGCTCGCCAACCTGTTTAATGTCCTTTCACAAGTACTTTTATTATGTCCTTATCCTTTGATGCCGTCCCCACGAAATCTTGACCGTCACATTTTACCCCATAATCTCACCCCATGGGCACCGAAACTGCCTGACATCTGTTTATCTGGCGCCCCCGAAACGCAGCACTTCTCAACTTCGACAAAAGTCACTTTACTTCAATTAGATATATTGTACAAATGTATGATATACATAAGTACATGCATATACAAAAACAAATGTAATAATCATAGTATAAAATAATAATTTTCAATTTCAATGAAAAGTACCCATTTTCCATAGACGGTAATTATGATTTTAATACTAATTTAAAAATTGTAGTATTTATTTGACGTCGTTTGAATGTCACTGGTTGAATTCGTCCGATCCTGATTGCGTTCACATCAAACACGTTCGAAATCTGAACTTCGCATTTTGGATATATCCAGTTTTTGTTCAATCAAGTCAGGTTTGTCCGCGCGCAATAAATACCAACAGTTTTTTTTTTCAACCCTATCGCGTATTGGTTTATATAAAAAGTTTATAAAAAGATAACAATACACATCTGCAAATGGACTTACCTGTGTATATAACTTTTTGTCGGGGTTATTATTTGTATCATTTATCTATAGATACATTAAAATAATAATACAATTCTTATTCATTCGCGGAATACGTTTGAAAAGTGCTTTCAAATGTACATACGTAGATAGAAGTTCTCAGAAATTAAAAGGCATTAAAACAGCACCACTGTAAGTAATGTTTGTTTATAATTAGCTTTTTAAGCTACCTTAAATAAATAAATAAATATAAATGCCCAATGAATAACCTCCTTACTTTCAATAAAAACGCACATCTCAGAGAGAAAATTGTCAGAGACTCTTTCTTTTCAAGTAGAGTGGGCGAAGTTTGGAACCGTCTCACACTGGTCGAAACCATTAATCTAACTGTGCAAAAGTCAAAATATATGGATTTGATAAGAAATGTTGCTACATCTAATAATACTTTATATAATATAATAATAAATAAATAATAATACTATAAAGAAATATGTAAATACATAATACTATAATAATATAAATAAAAATACTTTCATAAACTATATTGACATTTTTTTATAAATACAGGCTGATACAAAAATTTAAATAATTAAATACTCTTATGAACCTAGTCCCAATCTATCACAAACATACGAAAATACGGCTGAATTTTTCGCACTTATTGTATTTTCGTCACCCCAAACATCTAACAGCTCTCTCCGAGATATAGATATACATATGTAGCACCTGAAATAATTCAATATTTTGCTTATTTGCACTTTCTTGCAAATAATTTTATATTGGTTGTATACTTAAATGTATTAGTATTATATAAAAAAAATGTACCAGCGCGGATACGTGCGGACATGGAAAGTTTTGGCCCAATAAGATACAAAATATCTAAAATTAATGATAAAAATTACTCCCGTTTACTTTAACGTTTAACACAGGACTAATTTGGGTAACAAATATTGCCGTCATAAAACCATTTTTTTTTTTGTTAGTCTTTCTCTTTTATTTTTAAGCAGAAAATAATAGTAATGCTTTCTCAGTATCCGCTCGTTTATTCTATACTAAGAAATGTAACAATTGTCGGAATTTACATATACTTAATTTTGGACTTTTGCACACATAGATGATCCATTTCGACCTGTGTGCGTCTGCCACAAATCAGCTAGTAATTTCCGAAAATACAAATCTCTTTAAAAATCATTTCGATAAATTTTTGTAATCCTTTAAATATAAATAATTAAAAATTGTATGTACAAATTATGACAGACCCCTGGGCTCCATCGGCTATGCCCGTGTATTTTAAAATAAATAAATATACTTATATTTAACATTAGCTAAACCTAACAGCAACCTTTCGATTCTAAAATTAACTTAACATAAAATATTCACACATTATACTGTACGTAAACAACACGCATACAATTTAATATCATCGGCGGAATTTTAAGCTACGGGTGACCTTGAAGTGTAGGTACTATAAATAAAACGAGCACTTCGAACATTTCAATTCACCCCAAATAATATTCTAAGAATACTCGAGTCTCAATCTCGAGCTTGCGTGTGCGATGCTCTTCGTTTCGAATGATTTGGTTAATTCGGCGTTAACTACTATTAGCGATACCTCGTTTGCCTTCGTACCTACGGCTCGTCCTAAAATAAAACAAACGACCCCCGGCACCCACCCCTCCGTAGCATTCCCGGTAGCCAGTTAGTGACTCGGCAAACCCCCGGAGTTATTAGGGGTCGCGGCCGCGTTTCCCTACGCGCTATGAATAACGAGAAAGCTCGCGCGGGGGTGGATTCTTTGTTTGAAGCTTTGAGCTTCTTTGGGTTTGGTCGGGTTGGTTTCAGGGGGGGTCGATGGGGTTGGCGGCAGCGTCTTCAGAATTTAGAGGAGAAGAAGACGCGAATGGGGCAACCAATGGCACGGCATCCGCTAAGAAATCGATAGGTGTTGTATCCGCGGCCGCCATTTTAAAGACAGCATTCTTCTGCGCGAGAAAGACGCGCGTCAGACAGGGACGCGGTTTCTTCGCGCACCCCCCCAGCCCCCGCAACAAAATGGCCGACAACGACGACGACGACGCTCCTTAGGAGGAGATTTTCCTCCTCCTCCTACTCCTTGTCCTCCCCCTGCTTCTCCACCTTATTCCCTTTCAACCCCCCATCTCCTTCGAGTGGCAAACGCGCGCGCGCTTTCTCTCCTCCCTTGTGTCCCGTACCCGTTCCCGCACTCCAAGACGCTTCGTTGCTTTCTCGTTGGTAGTGGCATTCGTCAAAGTGTCGATTTTGCTTAAAACATTATATGTTTTTGATTCTAAATTGGGCCACCACCCTTCAACAGCAGCGCCGTCTTAAGGCATGGGCACACTGGGAAGTTGCCCGGGGCCTCACGCTTCTAGGGGCCTCATGCTACCAATATTGTTAGAATATTGAAAATTATAAGTATTGAAAGATCTTTTCGCAGAGTGGTTAAGTGTAATTTATAACAATAATAGAAAAACGGTTGAAAATTCGGGATGTGGCTGTGTCGAACGCGGCCGTAGGTTTTCCGTGATTACGTCTGAATTAAAGAATGCCATTTCACTCGACTACGAGGTATTATTTTACATCTATATTACAGTAATTTATTTATTCATAAAAAGATAACAATAACGCAATATACAAACAAAAACATAAATTAATGGGAAAAATAATGGAATCTGGTAAACTTAAATTAAAAAAATCGATATTTAGTGCAACAGTATTCAGCCTACCAATATGAGAGTGAAATGAAAGCATCGAAATGGACACATTAATATATTTTTATTTAGCACCAGCTGAATTGCCCGGCGTTGCTCGGGCGGGTGACATTTATTCTCCAGTACAAACAAAAATTGAAACAAATGAAAACATTTATTCTCCAGTACAAAATTTTTTTCAGATTAAAATATTTGTATGGGGCCCCCTTGACCCCCTGATCCGACCCCTTCCAAAACCCACCTACGGTCTGACTTGGGGTATCGTGAGATAGTATACCAAGTTTGGCGGTTCTAAGTTGAAAACTGTAGATTTGCATAGCGGAATCACAAACAAACAAACATTGAATTTTATATAGTAGATAACGAATAAAGTCTTAACTAGTAATAATAGATATTAAAAAATAAACAAATAATTTTATTCGCCATTTTTTTCCTAATTGGTTCACTTTCGTCGTCACTGTACATACATATGTATATATCGAAATATATGTAGACATCGCAATGTTCTGTTCAGGTTCATTGTTTGTGGAGTACTCACCGGTAATCTTTATAAAAAAATATGTCACTAATGTTTTTTTTTTTTTAAATTTTTTTTCGGTGTGAATTACTTTATATTGAGCATAAATATGTTTTAGTTGTCGTTGAAATTTGAAAGAACGTTCAACGTTTGGATCGATATTAATCACCACGCTTTTTAATTTTTATGACGACGCTCACCGCCAAATGATTTTTTTTGTTTTAAAAAGACATTTTTCTCAACCGCGATAAAGTGAAACCACGTAAAAAAAAGTACCGCGTAAACCGGGGTTTTGGTGTAATGAGCTTTGAAAAAGTGGGAAATATTAGGATTTTATTGAAAATCCACGAACTACTGTAATTTGGGTGAACTATTTTAATCGAAAATCTGTTAGTTTTAAAACTTAAGGATTAAACCAAAACGAAAAGCTAGTTTTAAACGATCTGATATGCTACGAAATTGTATACGTTACGAACTCGTGGGGTGAGATGGAATAAATCCCCCCGCTACCACAAAAAAAGCGTTACAAACTCGCCCCAAGAATGATCTTAACTACTTTTTTTACCGCTGCCACCAAAATAGTTTCGCCCCAAGAATGAGTCTACGTCTACTACACATTAATAATACTTTTAACGTGTAACTAATTCCATTTATCCACTCTCGTGTGTTTTTATTTGAATTTTAGATTTTGGGTTTGATTAAACTTTTACGAATTTGTCGAAATTTCAGTTCAAAGCTTCGTTTAAATTATTTATAAAAAATATGTACCGCTGTGGCATTACAGGTTTCCCCAAATCGCCACAGCGGCAGTTACATTAAAAAAATACACGAAAAGCAGATGCATATCTTTACAGTAAAAAAAAAGAAAAAAAAGAAAAAAATAACAACAATAAAAATAACATATACGAACATACATAATAAAAAATTTAGAAGGAAATAAAAATAAGAAAAAAAAAAAAAAAAAAAAAAAAAATCAAAAAAAAAATAAAGCTGAAGGAATGTGGTAAGATGTTGAGGGCTAATATTAAAAATGTCAACATCATGCGCAACGTCATTCAGTCCCCTGATGGCTCTGGCGATGGGCGAGTAATACAGCACACCAGTTCTCGCCCGGACCGGAGAGAACAATTGTCTCGAACGAGATCCATGAGGATGCT
The DNA here is from genome assembly GCA_022651745.1 of Parapsyche elsis. Taxonomy (NCBI): domain Eukaryota; kingdom Metazoa; phylum Arthropoda; class Insecta; order Trichoptera; family Hydropsychidae; genus Parapsyche; species Parapsyche elsis. The sequence goes on from JAGVSN010000017.1 coordinate 1,834,389, forward strand.
CTGGAGCAAGAAGTTTAATCTCCTCTAATATTAAAGGATTAGAGGTGTCACCTCTTAAGAGTTTGTGGAAATGACAAACGAGGTGAGCATCTCTTCTAAACTTTAAAGTTTTATATCCCACTTTCCCAGAACAAAAGCACTGGGATAGAGAAAGGGATAATAACCGAACTCTCCATACAGATATCTCAAAAATTTCTTCTGGATCCTTTCAATCTGTATAGAGTATGTAATGCAACTGGGACTCCAAATAATGGAACCAGATTCCAAGATGCTGCGGACTAATGTGTTGAAAAGGAGGCGCAACACTTTCAAATTGTTAAATTGAAGAGCGTTACGCATAACAAAACCTAGCATCTTCGAAGCCTTATTACATATGTTCGATATGTGCAAAGATTATAAATGTTCTTCGAGGTATAAAAAAAACTAATTGATTTTGACATCTATAAAATGACATGAGGTTTTCCGGTTTGCATCCGTTTTTCGTATATGGAAATGTAAGGTTAGGTATCTAGTATAAACTTAACCTACCGTCCCAACTATTAGCTCTGATCTTTGACTATCAAATTTAAACAAGACGTCATGTACGGACGTTGCTGTATAATTTTAATAGATTTTTTTCCATATTAAACCTAACATGCTAAACTTTATGTTACCTACTTATGCAAAGCATAAAGCTGCCATTTAACTAAAAGTATTTTCAATAAAGTACTATTCAATTATAAATTGTTACATATTGAATTTTTTTACACACCAAATCCAACACGAATTTCAAGCAAGTATGTACATATATACAGATAATCTCACATCAAAAAAATAATCCAAAAACGTGACTCGAGTGTGAACGTAGTACCTATAGCATAACATATACCTACATATAGCACCTACTTAAATACAAGTACATAGGTGTGCTTCAATATTACTTTGCCATTAGATAGGCACTGTCTATCATGGTTTTGTCATTTGCTCGCAGCACACGCACTTTCGCACACACACATACACTCACACACGTATTACTTTAAGGCTTTCGTCGAATATTAGCGAGACATGTCTCAGAATTGACGGCTTATGAGTTGTGTGCCATTCGGCGGCTTAGCACAAGAGCACGCGAGCTCACGTCACATCCATTTTGATGAAATTCTCTTTGTCGCCGCCCACTGACGCGTTATTACATTTTACCTCAACTTCTTAAGTGCCACTATATTCCCCAACACGCGGGCCCTCAATAACTTGATATAAACTTGTAATAGTTGCGATGAAAAATGATCGCAATAATTGTCACATAAATAGGCGCCGCTCGGTGGGCTTTCCGGGAGCTTTCCGAGTCCCCATCTCCCCCATCTAAATAAATTTCACGTTCGAAATAATACCGAAGGTGGGGAGTTCGGTCGAAATCAATCTAAATTCCGGCGAATCTGGGTAGGAATCTTGGAGCAGAAACTCGTTAGCGATACAAGAAGTTCGAGCGAAGAAGACGCGACGGCTCACGTAGCCCGTAAAACATAATGTATTCACGTACACATTTCGGAATATAACTTAGTATGAACTTAATCCGCCCGTGAAATAACCACGTTATACCCCTGCCTCCTTTTCTGGGGGGGTTGGGAGACTTGGGTGGTAGGAGAGTGGGTGCGATACGGAGCTCGGTGCAAATGGAGATTTCCAAATGTATTTTATATAAGCTCAGTAGATGCTGCGGCGAACGACGGTTACACTAGCTTTACCTCTTACCCCTTCCCTTTCTATACCCATACGAAAAATAATTAAATCGCCGTTAAAAAAACAATCAAAAAAATGTTTCAGCATTCACCTATACGACTTACTCGAACGCGGTATTAAAAGTCGAACGTTTTGGTATGCGGGTTAATTAAATTGCTCATATACATACCTACGATTTTAATACGCATACATTGAAGTCGAATTTAAGTTTTACAGAAACGTTAGTTAGTATGTTCCATAGTTTCCCCAGTAGCTGGTGGGTATCAAACGGTAAAATATAGTATCGTACGTACGCCACTGGTATTCAAAGCGACGCTTCACCTTTACGTGTCTAATTTCTAAACCGAAGTTATATTAAAGTTTGCCAGTGGCGTCTCGGGGGGGCTAGGAGATTGTGTGCTGATTATAATTCCGCGAGTCCAGGGGCGCGCGCACCCGCACCGTTCGCAAATGCGAATTTAAATTATTATTACTATTGCCGTTTTGATTTGAATCGTTTAAACTGCGTCGATTTTACCCAATCAGACTTGATCTTAATCGTGAACTCAGACTGTTGAGAGTCGATTCTTGAATGGACTTAATTAATGTAATCATTTTTTTAAGCCCAATGTAACCCCTTTACGTATTATTTATTTATATAATACAGTAGCTAAAGCTAATTAATTATAATCCTTAACTAAGCACCTGTACAGAGATTTTTTTTTTTAAGACGACCAGGAATGTATCGATAGTTTTGAAACTTCTAATTCCATCCGGCAGTCTATTATACTCCAAAACACCTACCTCTATACAAGATGCTTCTCCTATTTCTATTTATTTTAACATTTTTTATAATTAAAGTATTTTTATTCCTTAAATTATATTCACATACATTCATTCCTCCCACAATAAATTTACTAAAATATGATGGTAACATATTATTATCTAACTTAAATATAAATACGAACATATAAATCCTCAAAGTATCATTCACATTCAATCTTCATCTTTTTTATACTAGCATACCTATCCGCATTTAAAATACATCTCATACCTCTATTTTGTAATATTTGTAATCTATCTCTAGTTGACTTATCTAACATATTTAATAATGAACCACAATACATACATAAGATGTGGTCTGACAATATTACATTATAAATTATTATTTTAATAAAAATTCGTTTGAAAGTGATGTAAGCCGAGTGAACGAGTACGTACTAAAAACGAAACTCGAGTATACAATCTTGCGGTTCATATCTCGCGCAGCTTAAGCCGAACATATTCATGTTTATTGTATAATAAATTTCGCCTAGTTGTCAAATATTTAATGAGCAGTAAATTGCGAGCGTAATATGTACTCTCTGAACTATCTCTACATACATACATATGGAGAGGTACAAAGAGACATCATCCTAGAAAATCTGAAGGGAAATATTCGGGAAGCTGCGGCGCGGGCGCTTTGACTACGCCTTTTTCTTCCTACGACCGTATATTAATATTCAGGCACACATGCTGAAGAACGGGACGGTAAGGGGGTAGGTTGCTTAATCTCAGAAGATGCCTACGATCCCTCATACCCTTCTGCAGTGGGGATGTGGGGTAGTTTGCTCCTTAACCCTCCGCTCCTCCTCCGCTCCGGCAGCCGCGGGATGCCAGCTAACGCAAGATAAGCGAAACAATAGTTACCCAGATGTGGAACTAAGAAATCTCGCTAGAATTTCCTTTGTTTATCATGCCGCGTCTCTACATCAAAACGGTGTGTACCTATGTACATATGTACTTGTAGGCGCGTGCGAGTGTGTACGTGTGTGCCTATCCCGTGATGAAATATCCTGTTTCTGACGTGCATTAATTAGGTTTCATTTCATCCATTGTGGTTGGAGTTTCGTTGAAAAAGCCTCCACGCCGCACCCATATCGATTTCTGACTCCTTCGATTACCTACACCGTCTTCGATGTGTTGTTTTGTTTAATAGTTATCATCGTATACTGTATCGACTGTATAAAATAAATTATTCTAAATTCTAAAGCTTCGTATTATTTAAACATTTATTTATTGAAATGTTTACACCCAAGGACCCCAAGTTCTTCTAAAATTTGAATCTGAACAATTCGATCACTAAAAGTAGCAAATACATGCAATAAATAAACTATATTACATTGCTTATATCATTCATATATTATATTCATAGGTATAAACAGTACCGAAATAAATGTTCTGAGAAAAGACATGTACATAGTTACGGTTGATTTATTACGATTTGGATATAATTTGGTATCTTATTTATTTGGCAACCGCAGTATTAATTAATAGTACTTGCATATATTCAATCCAATCAAACACAGCACCACAAATGAACAAATGAAATGATGAAACGAAACAAATGAAATAAAATGAAGTACCAAAAAAGTTGATTATTTGTGTCGTTCATGTTAAAACAATACTCATCTTTTAATTCTGTCTAAGAGTCGAAATAACGTATGTATATGAAACTTCACAACATACTTAAAAATTATTGATGATATATTGCAATTCTATTTAACTTAATCTTAATTTGGGTCTGTTAGAATTTTTGTTCATAAGATTTATCTAATATTACGCTCAAAGTACATATGTAAGTTCAATAAGTACAAAGTACTTATTGAACATTATATGTAGATGAAACGCACTAGAAAGTAAATTGATTAAGTTGTATGAAATTCTTCAAATTAACATTGTTCGTAATTATATTATACACAGACGTATACCTACATATGTCGCGTCCTCAGAGTACAAAGGTGACATGTCCAAGATTTTGCAAAAATGAGTTATGAATCCAACTTTGTTCCTCTTTAAACATTCTAGCAGGGCAGTCAAGCGGGATATCCGAATGATTATCTTTTGCATCACAAAGCACAAAAGTTCTACTGATATTCTTAGAGCACGCAAGACTTTTTCCATACAGTTTTACATAAAAATTTACTTGTGTAAAATGAAAAAAAAAACAACAATGAAATCATCATCATCATCATTTTCAGCCATTCTTCTCAATTCATCAGCCCATCTTCCAATCGGTCTACCTTGCTTTCTTTCACATCCTCTCGAATACCATTCCAGTATTTCTCGCGTCCATCTGTCATTCATTCTTCTCGCTATGTATCCACTTTAACTTTTTCACACGTTCCGATATATCCGCCACCTTGGTCATGCTTCTTACCCATGTATTCCTCTTACAATCTCTTCTCGTTATACCGAGCATACATCATTCCATGCCTCTGCGTGTGCAACTTACGCAACATCCACGTTTCACATCCATACGTCATAACTGGCAGTACGCATTGGTCGTATGCCTTCTTTTTTAAGCATAGCGGAATGTCGGATTTAAAAAAAATGTTCATTCTTCCAAAAGCACTCTATCCTAGTTTCATTCTTCGTTTTATTTATTCTTCTTTACATCCGGTCATATTCACAACAATGAAATGGCATCTAAAAATCTAGAGTACCTACCTATTAGATACCTACAATTATCATTTTTATATAAAGTTCCCCTGGTTTACGATGACTAGTTCAAACCTTAAGGCCAATGTATGTGGCTTCCTAGTGCATAGCGCACTAGGCAGCCAGAGTTTCCTGGCTGCCTAGTGGGTTATCAAACAGGCAGCCACATACATTTTCTAACATCGTTGTGGTTGCGCAGCCATGGCTGCCGCAGCCAGGCAGCCAAGTGCGTTACGGGCCTTATACTGCTGCCGTGAACAATTTACAATTTTGGACATGTTACCTTTGTGCTCCGAGGACGTGATACGTAGGTATACATATGTATCTTCTATCTTCAAACCCATCCGCGCAATAACCGCTTTCTCGACAACTAACGTATCCAATCAAGCTTGTGCCTCAGACTTGAGCGATTGTCACGCGCGCCCCATTGTGCTCAGAAACAATGTGTCATTTCGCTTCTGCCACGTTTTCCAGCGGTTCCAAGAAGTGTCGCGAAAGGGAGGAAAGGGGGTGAAAACCACCCACTCACCCATCCTGCAGCAGCCACCCCTACAGCTCGACGGAGGCACAAGCTTTAAATAATTCCATTGCTAATATAATCTGAGAACTTCTATCCGTGCCCGAACTATTCGTATAAATCTCGTCTGGAGGATGTACAAGGTGTTCGGAATGCTCGCCGGCCGCAGGGTGTTCCAGAAGTCGTCGTCGCCGAATGCGCGATATTTAAATTCCCTCTTGACACTTACTAGCTATTGATTTTCCCCAAGTTTAAACATTAAAAAAAAAATACTTTAATTTGTAATTCGGCGGTAGCGCGTTGAACTCGTGAACGAAAGCTCAATTACTGATACGGTCGAAAGGTTTTTCTCAAATTTGCATTTGCATTTTACAAGGATGCTATTTAATGTTGATGATTTTCATTGTAATGGTAATCTTAGGGTTAATCGAACCGAATATCTTGGGTTATATAGGTATATGGTGGGCATAAGAAGATTATCACCGAAAAAAATTAACTAATAGCGTGTCAAGTGCCTCGTTGCATACACTCTTGCAATACTCTCTCATAATACGGCTGCTAGCAGGATTTGGATATTATTTAAATCCAGAACAACCACTTTTTTGTCAGAATTTGCCAGTTTATCTGACTTATCAGTTACTTACAAAATTAGCAACACCTTACATTCTCTTCCTTCTTTGTTTTTGATTAATTTTTTTAAGTAGGAAAGTTAAGCAACGGGTCTAAAAACAGGATTTGGATATTATTTAAATCCAGAACAACCACTTTTTGTCAGAATTTGCCAGTTAATTTGACTTATCAGCTCCTTACAAAATTAGCAACACCTTACATTCTCTTACTTTTTTGTGTTTGATTGATTTTTTTTAAGAAGGCAAGTTAAGCAACAGGTCTAAAGACACAATGATTTGGACTCAATAGAAGGATAACATAGGCATAATGGATAGGTAGTGCCAATTAATCTTGAAAACTGTTGATAAAAATTTTTCCCTTCTTCCTTCTTTCCTTTCTAAGTAAAAGGTAAACCACTGGAGAGTATTGGTATATTTCTTTCAAATTCAAACAAACTTTTGTCAAAATTAGAAATGAAAAAGTAATATAATAACGATGTTAGACGGGGTGTTTAAAATGATATGATCCCGCTCCGATGAACCATGCTGCAGCCTGGAGCGATTCTCGCGTGTCTGCTCTCAGCTCCAGATTGATGACCAAAGTAATAGCTTTCAGGTTCCTTTGAAACTAATCGGTTTATCGATAGTGTGTCTACGTGTGTGTGTGTGTGTGTGTGTGTGTGGGTGTGTGATATTTTAAAATTACTAGTATCGTAATTTATATTCGTATATTTTATTTCCGAGCGTTCGGTTCCTTGCTACGTAGCGATATTGCCGCGCAAACTTGCGTACCTTTTTCGTGCAAAATGTCAATATTTTGCGAACGCCGCCCCCGATATCGGCAAAATTTTATACGACCGAAAGTATAACGGTGTTTGAGTAAAGGTTCAAGTATGTATACGTGGTTGTGTGTGTGTGTGTGTGTGTGTGTTCGGCATGTAGATGAGACCAAAACTAAAACTAGTAAAACTAAATAATCATTCCGCCAGTCGCTCGTGAGCCACTTAGCTACAAGGTGCCCTGTAGTACAGTCAGACAGAAATACTCGCAGATAATGCAATTTTTAACTTATTTAATCCTTAAAAAACAGTTCAATATAAAAGTCACACAGTTACAATGTCGATGTATTTGTTTTAATTTTTTGGTTACACTTTTTGAACTTCACACTAATGGACAAACTTTCAAATGTAAAACCGAATCACTAAAATGATCTAATTGCATCGTTAGGTTATTTTTTTGATTTTATTCGTATGAGTTTTGTTGCTAAATTGTGTCAGTTCTACGTTCAACAATAATGGCTTCAAATTATCAGCTTAGGTTACGTTAGGTTAGGTTGGGTTGGTTTAATTGAAAGAAAAATTATAACAAATCAAATTTATGTACCTACGTAGTAAACTCATGCCATTAGTGTCAGTCAACTTTTAAGCGAACCTTACACGATCAATAATACTGTCATTACTGCATTCATGACAATATCCCCTCCACTTGCCAATACTGATGCTCCGATATCAAAATATTCGGAATCGCGTCAATACTTGCCATCATTTCATCAATATCAAGTTTACACGATCAATAATACTGTCAATACTAATTTAGAATCGATCTGCGCATACTATCCGGGTCTGAACCAATGAGCTTTGTCACCATCTTAACTTCTTTGAATAAATATTTAACGAGAACCAATCAGAGTCGTAAATCTCGGTATGCCATAATCCTATTTTTCTTAGTTGCGCAACTATGAAATGCTTCTTAATCGTCAAACGTGTGTTTATTGGTTACTAAAAAATAATAATTCAAATTTGTAATGAATACCAAAATAGTTTTATTATTCGTGTTTATTATTGACATGCATACATATTATGTACGTACATACATAAGTAAAAATGGTAATCACGTATTTATTTATTTATTTATTTATCCAGTAACATACAGCTCATAAAATAAAATAAATTCCAAATAATACAATACAGCCAAAATAGTTACAAACAAAGAACAAATCGTAGCGAGAAAGGAACTTCAGGAGTTAGGGCTGGAAAGAAACTTTAGTAAAGAAAATCTGAAGGAGGGCAAGAAACAGCGTTGAATGACGAGCAAGATCTATGAACGAAAGAGTTTTGCGAATAATTAGTAGTACAAAGATTCAAATGAAACAATGGAGGATTTCTAACAGATCTAGGGGAACAATAGAGAAGGATCCTACTTAGCAAGTAAGGTCTATCTGATAAATTATTATTTAATAGCTTAAATACAAAGCAGAGATTCGAGACTGTCCTCCTAGACTGCAGAGCGACAAACATAATCATGGGAATTGGAAGAAGAAAAGGAAACACGAAACCTGGAAATGCTGTACGCATGGAACATCTTATTAATTTTTTTCCAGTTTAGTAATATGGTAATGCTACATACACACCGACGAACCGAACAGCGAACGACGAAAGGTTGCTACAGTGTGGACATTCATAAATCATCGGACGTTATTGTGTGGATCGTTCCACACAATAACAGTTCGTCTTTCGACCTTCGACCTTCGTCTTTCGCTGTTCGGTTCGTCGGTGTTTACGCAGCATTACAATTTCAACAACGCGTCTGATCCGATTCAACATCAACAGTCAGTCAAACCGACAAATAGACAGTGTGTACAATTATAATAAACAGAAATCTGTGCGGATATTGGAATACACATTTACGCGCACTGTACATTTCTAAAGCTCGCCGTAGAAAGAGCCTTCATTTTCCTCTTCTAACTGCCCTCACTCTCTGAACTTCCCCCTTCAGCTCATAAAATCTGCGGAGGCTCTCTCCTCCTTTCCCTTACCCATCCCTTTTTCATCCACCTCCTTCATCCACCGTCCAGTTCATCCCCAACCCCTTCAGAAGTATGACCACCCGTCATCCCCCTCGGGCACCGGCCGAACACAATCTCTCTTTGTAGCTAACGTATTTTTAGTAAAACAAACGCGAAAATTTGAAGAATTTCGCACTCCACACTATAATGTTACTCGTCTATAGAATATTTACGCATTTTTAATTGTGTTTGTACAACACAATGTATACGATTCAAAGGCATACTATAAACATCGCGTACCTTTATCGTACAAAAAAAATTTTAATTCAAAACCTTTGTCCGGGGATGACTAATAAATAGGATGCCAACATAATTTCAATAAGTTATATAAAACCATCGGCATACACGGCAGGTGAAATTTTCATTCAAGTAAGACTGTCGTAAACTTCTGAAAATGTACCCCAGGTGATAATTTTATTTGAATAAGTTGCATTTTTCATTGAACTAATCAATTTACCTATGAGCGTATATTATATGTAATATCACCACGAAGGCAATATATAATATATAGCGAGCCGACGAATATTAACGAACCATTCTAATATCTTCAATTTCGCGTTGGTTTTCCCCTCTGGAAAAGGCGGTTTACCCCTAAAAGCCTCCGCCGCTTCCTTGCATGCTAACTAAGGGTGGAGCTTTTCGAGAAAACTCCCGTGGAAACTTTCGCACTAACCGGATTTTCATTTAACGAACGAAATTCGGACGACGCGCAAAATAAGTTTTCGCCCGACCGAAGTACCTAGTAGTAGGTATCCACTTGCGCAATATCCGCAACTTAATAATTGTATTATGCGACACACGGGGGGGTGGGTAAGGAGGGGGGGGGGGGTAATATAAAGGGGGTGGAGGGGTGTGCCGTTAAAAACAACCTTATTAATTAATTTATTTCCGTTTAGCGCCGCTCACAAATTTGTTTAATGTTTTTCCAGGTCATTTTGGCGCAAAGTTGCGGCCGTTGAAAATAATTAGCAAATTTGTTAGTGGCCGTTAAAAATGTTTAACAATTATTTTACGACGCGTTTCTCTAAAATATTTCTACTAAAACCGTGCCCCTCCCCCTTAATTTCTAGTTAAAATATTGCAACGCTTAAAGTCAACTGAGTCGCGCATTAAGTAGGTACATACATATGTATGTATATTCGAAAATAATAAAAAATTATACTCTGATTTAAACTTTGCGAGAATTAAACACTGTCCGAAGATAAGACTTTATTTTATTTGAAAATAACTAATTTTAATCTTGGATAAATTAAAAATTAGATGGTAGGTATTTGAATATGAAAGTAAAATTAAATAAATAAATCTATAAAGAATTAATAGGTAAACCTATTTTGTTATGCAAAAATACCACATTGTTTAAATCGACCATCGATAGGTACATAGGTACAAAAAAAAATGATCAAATCAACAGATTTTCCTAAAGTAATTTAAAATATAAACGTTGCTAAGCTATAACAAACCTAACCTAACCTATGTACGTCTAAAAACGTTTTGAAATTTTCTGGAATGATTTCGATGTATTTTTTTTCATCTCTAAAAACCATTAAGCTTACATACCATACTAAAATGAAACTTAATCTTTCTTTAAATAAATAATCAATACATTCATTGGATAAGCTATGCCGAGTATTTTAAATGTCAATATATTACGTTGAATGAATTGAATTGGATGAATGTAAATGAAACCTTAAAAGTGTGCATGTTAAGTATCTTGTACAGGGGCGCAACGTTGATTAACATAATTTGTATTTCTATGATTGATTTTTAACAATATGAAAGTCATAGTTTAATAATATGTATTTTATTGTAGTGCTTTATTACGTGATAAAGCACTACTTTCTTTAATAAATAGTGCTTTATTACGTAAAAATTTTAGCTAAAAATAATATATATATTTTTAAGCTAAGAATTTATTACCAAGATATTTCAATGGGTATTTAATACGGGGGGATATGATTTACATCGTCATAATACTAGGGGTAAGAATAAGTTAATCGTTAAGAATTTCAAATTTTGTAGATTTAGGGGAAGTATCTTGTACAGGGGTGTGGTTGAATATAATGGCATGCCAGAAGTTCTCAAAAATATAAATAAAATTGATAGATTCTTGGCAGCCATAAAACAACACCACTGTACAAGTGCTAGTAGATAATGTTTATTTTGTAATTTTAAACAAATAAATAAATAAATCTCAACTGTTTATGGATATACGATATACCCAATTTCTAACATAAATATATAAAATTGTATACCGAGTCAAATGCAATATACAAAAAATTTATACACACACTCCTAGTGTGTATATGGGTGTTTTTAACACCACCCCAGTCAATTTCTGAGCTAGAACCGGAAGGCGAAGAGCGCATATATTACGTGGAGACTTGAAACAAGTGTATGTGTGCGTGTGTGAGTGTATAAGTGTATATGCGCACGCTAAATAATACACAGTTCTACCCCCTACTCCTTGAGGGGAGGTTTTGCAATGTTTTGGAGCAGGGGTAGCCGAGCCGGGTGAAGCCGCCCTCCCCTCGCAGCCTCCGGAGCCTTACATAAAACTAAGATGGCGGCGCTCTCAGGTTGTAGAAGACCTACCCTCCTTTTAGCGCGACTGTCTCCCCCACAGGATACACCCAGGACGAAATATTAAAACGATACCCATAAACATATTACCCACGTTTGAGTATATATATTTTATATTTAGGGTGGTTTAAGTATGGTGACACCTGACGTAAGGTCAATGTCTTCGCAAAAGTAAAATCAGTACTATCTTATCGATAGTCATATTTGTTGGGGTAAAGTTCTATACAACGGATTGGTAGTGTTGCCGTTTGTAGTGTTTGAATTTCCGTGTATGAAAATCGATTAGTGAAATTTACTAATATGTTTTTAATATCTGAAAGTTTCACTCGTACAAATATCAAATTAGTGAAATTTAAATGCTAGTTTCGTTTCGATCACACGCCGAACTTCGCGGATGTTCGTTGTTCGATATAAAGTTTATTACGATTTTGTAAATCTGTAGTTATTGTGAATATTTAATGTGCTACTGTTGAATAGCTATATTTGTAATATATAATGTTCGAGTGTTATATTCTATGGTTATAAAAATGGATTTTTTTTTTTTGTTCTCTTTGCAGGGTAATGAGGAATGTTGAGGATTTTAAAACTCGTACATATTGCGATGAGTTTTACCAACGTGTGCAACTTTTAATTAACATGTGTAGTTTTTTTTTTTTTTGTAAAACTTTAATCTGCGTTGCCCGCCAACTTTGCGGGATTAAAATGGATAGTTTGCACGGTCCTAAAAATTTTATTAAAACCGAGTTTGCGCTTTTACATTTGCAAAAAGTGGTATATAACATTGCATGCGTACCTAAATACACTTTTGATAATATGAAAATACGGTATACCTACTTTAATTATTGAAACAACCTCTTGAACTATAATAAAGTATTATTTTTCGCGCACTTTTCACTTATCAAGTTAAAATAATTTGAATATATGTACATACCATTTGAAATTTGAATATGTGTAACGTGAATCAGAAGAAATGAAAAATAATAGATAGATTTATAGCAGTCACTTTAAAATTATGCACACGTTTGGAAACGAATATTTCACTAGAGCGCAGATTTTTTTTTTTATTCTTGAAATGATTGTCAATTCCTTCAGAATACCTAAATATTATACAAATCACTTTAAATTGCCACCGTGTACTTTGAATTTAACAAACGAGTTTCAATAAAAAGAATTGCCCTAAATTAATGATTAAGATTGAAAAAAAAACTTCCGGAAAGCGAAATCATGATTTAATTGACTAAATTATTATTAATGTAATATAAAATTCAGTTCTATGAATGTATAATTGTCTCTGTATTAATACGATCAGATCTATTCCTAGCAATACTTAATACAAATATGAACTTCTAACAATCATTAATTATAACAAAATAATCAGCTTTTTGTACATACTTATACATTGTAACGGCATTTTATTGTAATCTTGAATAAGATATATTTGTATTATTACGGACAAATGTATTTGCAACAATATATATACATAGGTACATAGCATCAACTTTCCGATTATTAATATTGTAAATGAAAAATGAATAAATAAAATTTAATTGATAATGTATGTAAATGTCCCAAAAGTTTCATCTCAAATGGACCTGGGTGTTGTTATCTCAAAAGACCTTAAATGGTCAACTCATATGTAAACTCCTGAGTAAATAAGTGTTATTCATTTATATATACATATGTACATATTATTAAATGTGTATTTAAGTTTTATATATGTATATATATTAAAACGTCAATTTGAATTTGCTGTAAATGTTTGGTACCCTAACTTCAAAAAAGACATTGTATGTATGTTTAGAAAGGGTCCAAAGAAGGATTACAAAAATGCCATCTGAACTTCGATCACCACCCTATAATGAAAGGTTGAAGATATCGATTCTCACATTTTTGGAGACGCGAAAAATAAGAGGCGATCTAATAAAAGTGTATAAAATAATAAATATAAAAGACCAATAAAAATCCACCTCGCGTTCAATAAAAAAGATCATACACTGAGACGCCTAAAAGACAAATCGGACAATTATTATTTTCAAATAGAGTGGTCGTAGTTTGGAACCGGCCGCCAAATCAACTAGTAACTTATGAAAATACAAATAAATCATCTCGATGAGTTTTTTTTAACATAAATGAATTTTTGTAATCCTTCAAATATAAATAATTAAAAATTGTATGTACAATTTATAACAGACCCCCGAGATACATCGACTACGCCCGCCTGTCCGTGTATTTCAAATAAATAAATTATAGTTAGTGAAAGTGAAGATTTTAAGTAAAATTTTTTTACCGAACGGTACACACTGAAGTTTAACAGTATAAACTTATGTATTTTTTTTTTATATTTTCATATTGTCCGTATTGAACACAAATGGATTGTTGTGATCCTTCAAATATAAATAATTAAAAATTGTATGTACAAATTATAACAGACCCCTGGGCTACATCGGCTACGCCGCCTGCCCGTTTATTTTAAATAAATAAATTTAATTTAAAAAAAAAACTCAGTTTTTATTACCAAAAAGCATCGTTATCGTTAAAACTTCGTTTACCCCGGCGACTCTAAATCAAAGCAGATGTTTCCTTATATACGGGCGCTTCGTATAAAATGGCGTTATTTTACCAGAGGAAATAGTATGGTGGAAGGATGAGGTGGTTGGATGGGGTTAAAACTACGAGGGGGGGGGGGGGGGTAGTTCGAGGGAGGGCGAAAGAGCGAGGGGGGGGGAGAGAGCAGAATTTGAACCCCCAAAACCCCACAGTATTTCCTGCGGAGGAAGAGAGAACCCGCAGCCGGTGTTTGTGGGAGAGGGGACGTGGGGAAAGAGGGGCGAAACGGGTGGGGGGTGGGAATAAGACGCGGGGCACGAAACCCACCCTCGGTGGGTTCTTTCGCGCGTGTGCTTAGTGGTGTCAATATACGTACGTATGAAAATGGCGGTGCCTAGGGTTGGAGGGGAAGGGTCTGCGGGGGAGGGGGGGAGGTGGAAAAAGGGGGTGGTTCAAAACTGAGCGTAGGGGGATGAAAGCTTCGTCGGAGTGCGCGGGGGGTTAGGGGTTGTCAGGGGTGTGAGGTAACCATTTCCTTTGAGAAATAGAATTCATTATTGATACACGGAGCCGCGCTTAGTGCGCCTCCACTGGAGGGAGTCCGTGATCAATATGCGAAATGTTTTGAAATTGTATATTATTTTGCCGTATAGTTTCAACCGCGCCACCTCACCCCTTTTGTACAGCCGTCAGCGTAGATAAGATGATGCCTCCCCCCCCCCCCCCCCCTCCCCCTTTGAGAAAATGGGTACAGAAATTTTACACCCCTTTCCCCCCCCCTCTCCTTTATACCACAATTCATCAGCGTTGAACATCGCTAATTTCGATGGAAGTATGTCTCCATTGTTGTATTGTTCACGGTGGAACGTCTCCAAATGATTGTACATAATATTGTCGTACGAAATTAATGTTATTATAATATGTACTTAACCGGATGTAAAGAAGTATAAGTAAAATGTGAAACGTCTATGCTGAATTCGAGAATGTTACGTAAGATCCAGTGTACCTACACTGGATCTTACGTACATGTAAATATGTTTGGTATAATAAATGGTATGTAGATATAGCATGGCGTCTGAAAGAGTTGAAGTGGTTGAATGGGCTGGACACATAGCGAGAAGAATGGATGGCAAATTGGCGCAAGAAGAAGAAGAAGTGATACTAAAACGACGAATGGGGCGCTTTTGTAAGGATGAATATATGTAGTTTTTAAATCCAGCATTACGCTATGCTTAAAAAATAAGGCATACGACCAATGTGAAACGTGTATGCTGAATTCGAGAATGTTACGTAAGATCCAGGATAGGTACATACTTATGTACATAGATAAGCATGTAAATATGTTTGGTATAATAAGTGGTAGATATAGCATGGCGTCTGAAAGAGTTGAAGTGGTTGAATGGGCTGGACACATAGCGAGAAGAATGGATGGCAAATTGGCGCAAGAAGAAGAAGTGATACTTAAACGACGAATGGGGCGCTTTTGTAAGGATGAATATAGTTGTTAAATCCAGCATTACGCTATGCTTAAAAAATAAGGCATACGACCAATGTGAAACGTGTATGCTGAATTCGAGAAGGTTACGTAAGATCCAGTGTTTAAATATGTTTGGTATAATAAGTGGCAGATATAGCATAGCGTGTGAAAGAGTTGAAGTGGTTGAATGGGCTGGACACATAGTGAGAAGAATGGATGGCAAATGGACGCGAGAAGAAGAAGAGATACTAAAACGAAGAATGGAGCGCTTTTGGAAGAATGAATATACATAGTTTTTAAATCCAACATTCCGCTATGCTTAAAAAATAAGGCATACGACCAATATGAAACGTGGATGCTGAATTCGAGAATGTTACGTAAGATCCAGTGTAGGTACATAGATAAGCATGTATGTTTGGTATAATAAGAAGATATTGTAAGAGGAATACGTGAATAAGAAGCGTGACTAAAGTGGCAGATATAGCATAACGTGTGAAAGAGTTGAATTGATTGAATGGGCTGGACACATAGTGAGAATAATGGATGGAAAATGGACACGAGAAGAAGAAGAAGAGATAAAACGAAGAATGGAGCGCTTTTGGAAGAATGAATATAGTTCTTAAATCCAACATTCCGCTATGCTTTAAAAAGAAGACCAGTGCGTACTGCCAGTTATGACGTATATATGTAAAACGTGCACACAGATAAACATGAAAATATGTATGCTTGGTATATCAAGAAGATATCGTAAAAGGAATACATGGGTAAGAATCATAAACAAAATGACAGATATACTCGCAGCGGAACGTGTGAAAAAGTTGGAGTGGACACATAGCGTGAAGAATGGATGGCAGATGGACGCGAAAAATACGGGAATGGTATCCGAGAGGATGTGAAAGAAAGCAAGGTTGACCGTGTGAAAGATGGGCTGATGAATTGAGAAGAATGTGTGGAGTCATCCACTTGACTGCAGATTGCTCAAAACAGACAGGAATGGAAGTGGATGAGAGAGGCCGTCATCCAGCAGTGGATGGTGAACCGCTGAAAATGATGGTGATGATAATACTTTCGATAAAATAAAGCGTTCAAATGTGCTGAAAGAGATGTGGGGTCTCATTATTTATTTATTTATTTAAAATACATGGGCAGGCGGTATAGCCGATGGAGCCCAAGGGTCTGTTATAATTTGTACATACAATTTTTAATTATTTATATTTAGAGGATTACAAAAATCCATTTATATTCAAAAACTTGTCGAGATGATTTTTAAACAGATTTATATTTTCAGAAGTTAGTAGCTGATTTGAGAGGCGGTTTCAAACTTTCTTTATAGGGTAGTGATCGAAGTTCAAATGACATTTTTGTAATCCTTCTTTAAAAAGTTAGGGTTCCAAACATTTACTTATTGTCACAATTTAGAAAAATTGCTCTTTACTATCCCAATCGGTTGTTGAATCGCATATCTACATATGTATGTATGTTCATCGTGTGTCGATAACAGAAGTCTAACTTAAAAAATAGCTCCACAAATAGCAGTACCTACAAGTTTGATGTTGCAGTTTTTATCTTTGAGGTCTTCGCTTAAAGTATAAATATCTCGGTATCGTTATCGAGTCGTTTAAAATTTGATAATAATATACCGTACGTTAAAAGTTAATGAAAATTTACCGTATAGTTTGGTAAGTACATAAGATTTTCAAAATGGCGTTCACTTCGTTTGAGTAAATTCATACGAAAGGATAGAGAAACACGGTGCACTTTATTGAAATGTATAGTTTTTAGCTAATTGATGTATCGTTAATTACGTTTTCAATAGTTGACGATACACAGTAACAATATACAGTACACTCGATTTTATTTGTGAGGATATAATTATAAGCACATTAAAATTTTAATTAATTTTGATTTAACGTTGTACAAATTTATTATATAATAATTACCTTTGAATTGTGTGAGAATCTATAATTAAATTCGAATATTGTGTTAATTTTCAATATATGTATGTAATTACAAATCACTACATTCTATTATAAGTATTGTTTGATTTAAACTCATTGTTTTAATATACACAATCAATTAAAATGAAATATTATTGATTTTATTCGCGGAAGGAAAAATTAAACGATGTTCCTTCGAGCACGACGACTGATTTCAAACTAATCTTTCGATGGATATTTCGCGGTATTGTAATACACGATTTGGGGAAGGTATATTTTAATCGTAACAGGTTTACTTTTGATCCAATGTCCAGTTTTTACGCGGTAGAAATTCAAGGAAAGTTTCACACGCAAACTGGAAATCTTGCGAGAAACTAAAAACTGGTTTTCGATACCTTTTGCAAAAGGTTACCCTTACCATTGAATATTTCATCATTTTCTCATCGAAAAGTTATTGTTACGTATATTCAAAATCTTAGATTAAATCAAATATTATAATTAATAATTTACATATAAGACTAATATTTTATAAATTAAAATATAAGCATCGGTACTACTTCATGCAGAAATTAAATTTTTCTTTCGCGTAATATAAAGATCAAAAAATATATTATTGTAAAAAAAAAATATACATTCTAACAAGTATATTAATGTAATAATACATACATACGTAAATTATTCAAATGATTATCTCGCAAGTAACAAGTTTATAATACGCGTAACAATAGCTTTTGACCCACTTGTTCAAATCGTCAACTTGTCGGCAGAAAATCCGGTTCTTCTTGATTTTTTTCGGATCAATTTCAACCCCTGCGAAGAAAGGTAGTGAAAAAAATTCACACACTTCAACACTTAAAGTGAATCCCATACTTTTTTTTTTTTAGAAACATGTCCACTTACGTTATGTACAATAACTCCATACATAGAACCAACTAAAAACTCAATAAATCGATATCAAAAACTAGTTAATATTTTATTTATTTAAAATACATGGGCAGGGGTCTGATATAAATTGTACATACAGTTTTTAATTTTTTTAGTTATTTATATTTTATATTTGAAGGATTACAAAAATCCATTTATATTCAAAAACTTGTCGAGATGACTTTTAAACAGATTTATATTTTTAGAAGTTACTAGCTGACTTAGGAGGCGGTTCCAAACTTCAACCACTCCATTTGAAAAGGGTTGTTAGATTTGTCTTTTAGGAGTCTCAAAGTATGACCCTTGAGATTTTTTTTATTTATTTAGTTATTTATATTTTATATTTGAAGGATTACAAAAATCCATTTAGATATATTAAAAACTTGTCGAGATGATTTTTAAACAGATTTATTGGACATGTATATTTATTATTTATTATTTTACGCACTCCTATTATGTAAACGACTTTTATACACGTCTATTTTAATTACTAAAATTTGAAAGTGTCTTAGTTGTTTATTAATTTGCAACTTTGGCGTATTACGCTTGGAAAATCGCACGGCTTCCGTCGGAAAATTTTAAGCTTTCCTTCCGACGGCTGTGGAAAATCGCATTTTGCTCAACGCGCGTCCTTCCTACGATTTTCTTTATACATATATGTATTGTAACGTTGTTTAAATACAATATTTCAAACATTACATGAGAAGTTTAGCGTATACTATACCTAATGCCTATTATTAGTATGAAACATCAAAATCGTTGATATAAAAATTCTATGTAGATTTGCCTAGTGATGATTATAGACTATGAAACTGTATTATTATTGGTTGAAAAGTATTAAAAATTGTATTATTGTTATAAAAAGTCATATGCTTGATTATTTTTATTGATTTTTTTCCCCGGAAAAATCGTCTCGTATGCACTTGGTGCGTTTGGCACGCCTGAAAGTGCATTGTTTGTTGTGCAGTTCCGGTTCTATTTCTGTTTGGGTAATTCGAGCGAAGGTCAGGTAATGGGCCGAGGGCCGGCAATATCGACAAGCGAAGGGTCAACGTCCAGTGTGACCCGTGGTTTTGGTCCACACCCACAGCATCACGGCCATACACTCCGCAGGGCTGTGGCCGTATTACAAAACTCGGACGTTTACCCACCCACACATTCGCAAGCCCCTCACACACCACCCCCCCGAACAATTGTCTGTGCGTTCACACCACGTTTAACCCTGAATTCACTCAAGTCTTTAACCGTTCGATTCGTTTTCATATCGCTTTATAATTCACAGACGGGGCTCTGGAAACCTTAGAAATGTTTATCAGAGGTGTATTGACGATAACTCGATAACGAATGACAAATTTTAACGATACTGAAATTAAAATATCACTCGTGTATGTACCCACGGTGTGTGTACGAATCTTACTCGGAAAGTACTAAATTCTATATTAGAAATATCGAGCTGTTGTATGTTGAAAATAATTAATTGGCTATGGATAATGTTTTGTTAGACAGTTGATAGTTTTATTTATTTATCTATTTATATAATATAGTAGCTTAAGCTAATTAATTATAATCCTTAACTAAGCATCTGTACAGAGATGTTTTTTTAAGACTGCCAGGAATTTTTCAATAGTTTTGAACTTCTAATTCCATCCGCCAGTCTATTATTCTCCAATTTCTATTTATTTTAACATTTTTTATAATTAAATTATTTTTATTCCTTAAATTATATTCACACAAGTATCACAAGTTTTGGAAGAATGAACATAGTTTTTAAATCCAACATTCCGCTATGCTTATAAAAGAAGGCATACGACCAATGCGTACTGCCAGTTATGACGTATGGATGTGAAACTTGGATGCTAAATTCAAGTATGCTACGTTAAGATCCAATGCACATAGATAAGCATAGAAAGATGTATGCTTGGTATGTAAAGCAGAACATAGAATGGATACTGGATACTGGAATGGTATCCGAGAGGATGTGAAAGAAAACAGAGTAGAACTAGTGGAAAATGGGCTGATAAATTGAGAAGAATGTGTGCGAGTCAAGTGGATGCAGATTGCTCAAAAAAGACAGGATTGGAGGAGGATTGAAGAGGTCTATATCCAGCAGTGGATGGTGAATGGCTGAAAATGACGATGTTGATTTTGTCTTTTGTACTAAATTTCCTCCCCAAACCAAGACTGCCATGAGTTTCTTAGAAAATATGTATGTATTCATTATTGTGTATTGATTTTTTTTAACGATTTGATGCTTAAACTCAGGGCTGTCCAAGCAGCAGCCTGCCACCTGTGGGTTATGATTTTCACGCGCGAAAAAATATAATAATAACTTAAATTGAACGCGAAGTTTAAATTCTATCACCAATCGATAATCTCAATTTTCTTAATTTTATTTAGTGTTTAGTGTGTCAAAGTATTAAGTGTGTCAAAAAAGTGTTCTTATTATTCTGGATGCGGCCCTCGGATCACCCAAGGTTGGAAAGCCTTGCTTTAACTGTTTTCTCTGTTTTCCTACTCGTCCTCTTGTAAAATTTGATACTTTTCTTTGAAATTGTACGAATATTCTATTTGGACTATCTTTACAATATTTTTGGTAGGTCTTGACCTACCTATATTTATTAAATAAAAATGCATACTAATAGTTAAACTAACCTATCTATAATAATAAATGTAGATATTAAGAGGAATTCGGAATTCGGAATCCGGATTTTAAAAACGAGCCACTAGAATCTTTTGAAAGTCAATTTGAACAGTTTGTCGTTGAAAGCACCAGCATTTATGAAAAGTCTCTCGACACCTCGTACCATATTAGCTTGCGAATCACGCAAGCTGGTAAGCTGCATACAACTGGCAAGTCCTTAGTACTTTCAAAAAAATATATGGTTGGAGTTTTGAGAGGCTTGTTTTCGTTAATTATAAATTATATGAAAATAAATAAAACTCTGCTGTATAAAAACAATCATCATCATTTTCTGCCGTTCACCATACACTGCTGGATGAAGGCCTCTCCTAACCTCAATCATTCCTGTCTGTCTTGAGCAATCTGCATACAGTTGACTCGCACACATTATTCTCAATTCATCAGCCGCTCGCTCTACTTTGCTTTCTTTCACATCCTCTCGGATACCATTCCAGTACTTCTCGCGTCCATCTTCTCCATCAATTCTTCTCGCTATGTGTTCAACTTTAACTTTTTCACACGTTCCGCTATATCTGCCAACTTGGTCATAGATACTTCTTACCCATGTATTCCTTTTACGATCTATTCTCGTTATATCGAGCATACATCTTTCCATGCTTCTCTTGAAAGTAACATTCTTGAATTTAGCATCCATACGTCATAACCGGCAGTACGCTTTGATCGTATGCCTAAAATTTATATATTTTAATGATTTTTAATTGATATTTCAGTTTTTATGGATATGGATCGGATATGACTAGAAGTTTTACATACATATTTTGGTTGATATTGTTGACATATAAAAATTCTTCATTTGAATTAGAATAACAATTATAAATACCCCCCCACCTCCCCCATTTCCATTAATGCTAGGTGGGTCGCAAAAGTTTGCGGTACTAAAAAGTGGGTCGCGGTACTAAAAAGTTTGGGAAGCACTGCCATAAACGCTCAAATATGTATGTATAACGATTCGCCATACCCAATCGATAAATATTCGATCGATCGAGGGAAAGTAACATGTGTTTCTCAAATGGATGTGTCAGTTGTCGGTGGCGTCCCTCGGTGTCCGGCCGGGTTTGTGTGGGATTATGCGGTGGCCAGGGGTACATATGTGTGGTCTGTGGACGAGGTCAAGGCTCCTGTCACGGTCTGCTCACCGGCCAACTGTTGGCCACACACGTGGACCCAGATTCACCCATACAAACCCCACCCACCCACCCACTCATCCACGTGAATCACTCGTATCCCCTCGTTCAAAAGCCGATTCGGCCAAATTGACATCAACCGATGATTGTTAATACACGTCTATTGATCGAGTAATTCCATAATGTTAAAAAAAGTTAAATGTGAATTGTATCAGATGGAAATGACGTGTATTGTCCACTCGAGAACCCGTTCTGTCTGAGCGACGCCCGTCCGATTTGGGTATTTTTGATATAACCCCTTCGAGAAATCAAGTTTTGCCGTCGAACAGGTAAATTGTACCGTGTGAAAACTGATTTATCAGAACTCGTTTCGGGGAAATCCGGCGAGCGTTCCAGTTTTGCTAGGGTCAATCGTGTCGATACGAGGCGTTTTGAATAAGTATTTTCAATAGTATAAACCCCAAGGATGATATGAAAAATCAAAATGTTGTTGATTCCCACAATTTTAGAACTTGTTTCTTTTCATACGATGCGTGATATTTGTTGTTTTGCACAATAGAGTCTCCCAAACTTTATAAAGTGCACTGAAGGAATCGACATATTTTCGTACACTGCTATTTAATATGATATAATACAAAAATGTTATTAGTGGTAGGTAAGAAAAGATAAGGGTCAATTTTGTAAATCAAATACATAGATACCGGAAGTGAAAAAACCCGGAAAATGCTGACATGAGAAAACTTATATTATAGTCTAAAAATTATAGTACGTTATTTAAAATAAAGTGCAGTTATAATTATAACAAGATTATGATAATTTTATAATGTTTAAGTTAAAATTGGCTGAAAGTGAATTTTAAAATTCTTAATTTAATTGTTGCATTTTTAAATAAAACTGCATTAAATTACATAATACAATAAAAATTGACACATTCCAAATTCCACTATCAAAATCAGCCGTAGGTATAGGGAGCTTAAATTTTAAGTGTAATAATTTTTTTTACGTATGGTGTGTGGGTGTGAAACGTGGATGTTAAATT
Source organism: Parapsyche elsis (assembly GCA_022651745.1). NCBI lineage: Eukaryota > Metazoa > Arthropoda > Insecta > Trichoptera > Hydropsychidae > Parapsyche > Parapsyche elsis. Next base: position 1,857,863 of record JAGVSN010000017.1, read on the forward strand.
CAAGAATGCTACGCAAGATTGGGTGCACACAAAGAAGCATGGAAAGTTGTATGCTTGGTATAACAAGAAGAGATCGTAAGAGGAATACATGGGTAAGAAGTACCTATGACTAAAGTGGTAGATATAGGGGAACGTGTAAAAAAGTTGAAGTTGACACATAGCGAGAGGAATGGATGGAAGATGGGCGCGAGAAATACTGAAATGGCATCCGAGAGGATGTGAAAGAAAGCAAGGTAGACCGAGTGGACGATGGGCTGACGAATTGAGATGAATGTGTGGAGTCAAGTGGATGGAGATTGCTCAAGACAGACGGGAATGGAAGAGGATTGGTGAGGCCTTCATTCAACAGTATATGGTGAACGGTTGAAAATGATGATGATGATTATAAATCAAAATTCAGTGTCCATTTATTTATTTTCAAACGTATTTATTATATTTTCTTTCAAAATATTACTAGATAAGTATGTACTAAGTTTCCCCTGTATAATTTGTATGGAAAACAAATGGCCATTTCAGTTTCCTTGCAGAATACTATCGTGTTTGTACAAATTTCAAACATAAATCAACACGAATATGACGTTCAAATGAGCGTCTCTTTTTAACTCCCGCCAAAATAACACACGTCAAAAAGAGACAGCACTATTTCACCGTGGCTTGTTAAAAACACGGTATAAAACTATCCTTGGTATTCTTGGTTGTATGCACCAGTATTGGTGAATGAAGACATAAAGCATATTGCCGTTGTTTTTTATCTCACACCTCTGGAACGGCAATGCGAGATGAGAAAAAGAGACAAAAATAAAATGAAAACAGAACTATGTCACAGTCGATAGTGCAAGTGTAGAGGATATTGCGCAAAATAGTGCTGTCTCGCTTGTATTCATCGTAGAATGGTGTGTGTAGAAAGAGTGCGATGTGTTTGTGTAGTACGCGTTTAGATGGCAGGTGGAGCTACTAGTTCGAGAAGGGGTAGTTTTGTAGAACGAAACTGAATTAGAAATTTGCTAGATAAGGAAAGATACAACGTCGCGAGGGTCTGCCGAATAGTGTGCGATGAATATATTTTATTATTATTTTATATTTTATCATCGATCTGTTTGAAAAAATATTTTTATATGATAGTTGTCATTTTCAGAATCGTAATAGATGTTGAATTTTTTTTATGAACCATTTACGAATTAGATATCAGTTAAGCAGATGGATGAATTTTTAATTTTGTTTTAGTGTGTATTAGTATCTAATCCGAAGAATGAAACTAGGGTGGAGTGCTTTTGGAAGAATGAACATAGTTTTTAAATCCGACATTCCTCTATGTTTAAAAAAGAAGGCATACGACCAATGCGTACTGCCAGTTATGACGTATGGATGTGAAACGTGGATGCTAAATTCAAGAATGTTACGCAAGATCCAGTGCACACAGAGAAGCATGGAAAGATGTATGATCGATATAACGAGAAGAGATCGTAAGAGGAATACATGGGTAAGAAGCATGACCAAGGTGGCAGATATAGCGGAACGTGTGATAAAGTTGAAGTGGACATATGTATAGCGAAAATAATGGATGGCAGATGAACGTGAGAAATACTGGAATGGTATCCGATAGGATGTGAAAGAAAGCAAGGTAGACCGAGTGGACAATGGGCTGATTAATTTAGAAGAATGTGTGGAGTCAACTGGATGCAGATTGGATTGGAGAGGCCTTCATCCAGCAGTGGATGGTGAACGCCCGAAAATGATGATGATGATGATGAGTATCTAATCGTTTTATATAGGTACTTGTGGATTTCATTCTATTGAACTAAAATGTAAGTTGATATTTCAGTTTGTGAAAACGAAATTAAACCAACTGTTATAGACTTACAAATCAAACCTAACCTAACCTTATCTAACCAAACCAAGCTAAATCTCTTTTATTTTGTAATGTACCAGATTTTGATTCGCTATATTTAATAATTCCTCTTTTTTGAATTTACCGTTTGAGACGATTCATATTCGTTCACAATTTTTTTTTTCAGCAATCTCACTGTAATGACATTATTTAGCTGTGAAATTTTATCTAGAAACTACATTTCAAACAGTAGAATTCAAAATGTAATTTGGGACAAAAATAAAACTTGGATTTTTATTTCTTTATGTATGTATGTATGTATTTTCCAGTTGGAATTCTATGCTTAAGAAGAAATTTGATTCTAACTAGATTTTTTTCAATTATTTCTATACCCAATCCAACTTAAGAAGGCCGGAAACCCGCGCAACTAAAAAAAGGGGGCTCGGACTGGCCAAGATTTGAGACTGGTTGGTTATCGTTAATGTTTATTCCAAGAAGCCAAGATGGTGACGAACCTCATTGGCTCGAACCCAGGTAGACTGCGCAGAAGGAGTCTAAAACTCTTGGGCTTCTTAATTTGAATAGAGTATACGATATATAACGATTAAAAATGCAATAAATACATTTGATTATAAATTATAATTTATTTGGAATTGATTGTACTTTGTACAACAAACGACAGATATGATCAAAATTTGAACGTAAACAAAACATTTAAAATAAAACCTTATTAGAAACGGTGAACTGATAAGATTTTCAAAACGCGGATTAAAAACAAAAGAGACACCCACCCCTATGCGTGACGTTGAATCCTTTCACTGAATGTAATCTTACAACACAATAGACATAATACAAAGCTTTGTTTTATTCCTTTTTACACTCGCTCATATACGAGCGAACATTATACTTTGTATGCGACATTATGAAAAATGTAATATTTATTTATAATAAATTAATTCGAGTGACTATTAGAACGACCGTGACGCGCTTGCACTTGAGACCGCCCGTATCCGGCCTTCGTTACTAGAAAAAGACGGGGCTGTATTTCACATACACCAGTGCTTCTACAACTTTTTTCAATATAATTTTTTTCCCCAAGTATCATCACTCCCTAATCATACTAATATTTTTATAGAATTATTTCATACGACGCTTTCGATTGAAGCTTCGTCGTCACGGTCGGTCATTAATCGAATAGCGATAGTTTTAATGTATTCCGAATAGTGGGGGAGGAAAGGGTCATTTGTATAATCTTTGGGCGGGTTTCGGCCATCGCGTAAGAATAATCCAGTTTCGTGGAGTTCGGTGAATAATCCCCCGTGAGCCGATCGGCCGTTGTCGGCCCCAAAGACAAATGTACTCTCTGGCAAATGTCGGTAATTTCTTCTTATTCGGCGCTAAGTAATGCTCCATCTTAGCAACACTGATCCGGTCATTAATCTTACAGAGAGACTTAACGTGGGACAGGTGCCCGGTTCGTATCACGATCCATTCAAAACATATACTCGAGTACAGTCGTAAGCTTTCGTTCGTTTACTATAAATTTTAATTTAAAAGAAAATTTCAATGTTATAAATTATACAAGACTTTCCAAAGACACAGATACTAGCTGTTTTTAAAAAAAAATTACTGATTTTCTTAACAAACTTTGGTTAAATAATGTAGGTAGGTATACATATATAATAATATAATAAGTATGAAATCCTTGCATGCATAAAATGGTTAGCCATTCATAAAATGCTTTAGAGTTATAGGCAAAGTGTAAAATATGATAATTTTACTGCGCGAATCATATTCTATTCCAGCAATCTGACTATTTGATCCCGAAGAACCATTTGAACTATTTTTGTCATGGGGTTAGTTTTTCATATGTGCTATTTCTATTTAAATTTATGAAGCGTTGTACATTCTGCACTTTGCAAGACCATTTTGAGTATTTCACACTCTGCTTGTCACATAGATGTACATTATATGAACCTTTCACAAGACAAAATGACTAACTGACTGAGCCTTAAAAAAATTGAATTAATTTACTGATTTTCTAAATAAATTGATTTGTCCTGTATATAATACCTATAATTCAAAGAGAAAATGTAAGTCTACGTTGATTACAATATTATATGGAAAATGAGCAGTAGTTTGTAGTTTCGAAAATCAGCAATATTCTACACTTTCATAATGGTTGCTAATGAGTCATTAGACTCATTAGAAATAACTATGCGCTAACTATTGGGTTTTTAATATATGTAGATGGGTTATTGCGTATTAAGTTTTATTTTTCAAATTTATATTTATGTATGTACATACATATGTAGATAATATTAATAATGTGTATTTTGATTATGTGGTGAGACCATACCAGGTGGACTATACCGAGAAATGAATGTAACGTCAGAGGATCGAGTCCTTTTTGAATTAGTTGTTCCTTGAGGTTTCTCCTTGGGACTGTCCCGCCTCTCTTAGATTCCCATACAAAATGTTAGTCTCGAATAACTGATGTCCTACAAGATAAATGAACCCAATCAAAGACGGTCACATTTGTATTAATTAAATTATTTCTCTAAATATCTACTTCTACTACTACTACTACTACTACTACTACCGCTGCTAGTGCTATTACGACCGACATCGATTATGCGCATATTAATTTTCAGACATAATTGCAATTATTGTTCAAAATTTCATTTACGTTGTCAAATCGTTAGCAGACAATAGCTTGGAAATTATAATAACTGTTAATTAATGTACAAGCACATTTATTTGTTTGTTGAAAAATATGATTTCAGAACAGTTGGAAGTATACTAATATAATATAATATATAGTATACTTATATAATTATTGTATAAATATTGATGGATGTAAGACTACGTAACTTTAATATAGATAATAAAAATTAATCAAAATGTTTTTATTTTGAAAATTAATTGCAATTAAGATTTCAATATAATTTTTAAATTTTATCTTAATAATATTTGGAATCACATTTAATATTAAATTTAGAATATTACATACATACATACATTGTATTTCAGATTTCAAAGTTTCTTTATAGTCCCCTCTATTTTTGAATAGAAAAAAGTATTTAATTTTATTTTTAATAAAATAAAACTCAAGGAATGCTGGTTATAATAGGACAACATTTTTTTTAAACTATTAAAAAAATACTCATAATATTTGCAATGGTTGAAATATTATATTTTGTATTTAAAATATAATTATTTATGAAATATAGTTTTTCTATCATTATACAGATGGCACTAGTAAATTTACACTGCCATCTGTATATCAATTTTATTTAAAAATTTAGTTGTACTATTCATTCATAGATGGCTGTATACTAGTGACATCTATAAATGAAAAAACTATACAAATATAAAATCAAAAATAAATTATACACGAACATCTGAAAAAGTATAACCACAATATGTATTGTAGTTCAAAACACATTATTTTATGTATATAGTAGAATATGTTTTCATTTAACAATAATAGTGTGTTGACCGTTGACGATCAAAACCTGTTTATTATTATTGGTTACGGACAGCATTTTATACAAAGGGCTATTATATATATGTATGTATGTATAATGTCCAGACAAATTGAAAAATCTACTACGCATCATAAATTGAAATATAAATAGCACGCACGTATTACAAATTAGTTTGAGAAAAACAGCATGAAAAAAACTAATTGAAATTGTTCTGCGTGATCAACTGGTCGGATTGGTCAGATAAAAAATCATTCGAAGGGCAAAAATTCATTTATTTCAAAAGCTTAGGCATTTTATAAAATGATACATAGACATGTGGAACTTCTCACTTTGACTAACGTGCACCTATATAGTTAACAGTTATTGTATTTTGTGTATGGTTACTAAGGAAAACAATTCGTTTTATACATATTATACAGTTAATTATTTTAACAATATTCAATTTAAAAATATTTCAAACAGTTAAATTTCATCAACGTACCTTTAATATTTTAAATTCATACTTTCATTCTGAGCATAAGCTAACAAACCAAATAAATTAAGAAAAAAACATTATTCAAACATTCCCACCCCCCCTCAACCTTGTAAACTATCCAAACGCTCTCAATTCCCAAAGAATAGCGCAAAGTTTTAAAAGTAAAATAAACTCGACCCAGCCGAAGTGAAAGACGGCGGGCAAAGAAAAAAACCAGAATAAACCTAAAACGAAAAAGAAAATGTATTAAGCACACAGGCGGAGAGGGCAGGGGGAGTGCTTAAAAAAGCGAAAGAAGAATTAGAGTGTAAAATGAAAAAAGTTAACTGGAAGTTTGAAAGTTTTCAGCGTGAAAGAATGGCGAGACGCCCGAGGGCGAGAGTTTCCAGTTAAAAGTTTGACCTACACGACGCTCGGATCATTAGCAGCCGATTGTTTCACCATTTATCATCATATAATCTATATTTTCAATTAACATCATGACATATCGAAATAATTCGGCATTTTCGCATGTCAGCGGTGAGAAAAGGTTCGGGGCACGATCCCTGTATGTATCCCTGTATGTATGTATGTAAAGGTTTTCTCGACGACTTTAGACCTTACATATCATCATTGACAAGATATATGAGTACAACGCAATCCAGATCAGCCATCTGATGCAAAAATTTTCCAATTTATCTAACTAAGAGTCTTCAACCTTCTTCGGAACCCTTCTAGTTTATAATATTCTTCAAGGAACCCAAAAATAAGATAACAATTTAAAATAGTGTCTTCAAACTTTGGTTATCTACTCAAGCTCCACTTAAACATTATTTTTGTAGTTGTCTTATGTAAACTACCTTTCTATGAATGGCTATGAAACTAGCTTTCAATTAATGGCCTTAATGAACAATCAATAAGAACAGCTGTTAGTTCTTCTGGTATCTGGATATTTGTTTCATTAATAAAATTGTTGAATTTCGTCTCAGTAGTCTGTCCCATAAACGCGGAGGAACCCTTCAAAACTTTTGCAGAACCCAGGTTGAAGAACGCTGATCTAACTTACAATAGCAACACCCAATATATTCCTTACTATCTACCTACCAAATCATAGGTCCATTCCCTTTCTTGCAGAAGGCAATGAATGGTTTCACCACTGGATAGTATCTTTCCCACTATGACACGTTAAAATGTTTGTCAAATAGTGAAGAGGCAACGTTTGATATCAAGTACTTTATTTTCATAAAAAAAATTAACGCACATTTGGGTAGGTGCATAAATTTCAATGAGCCGACAATTATTGCGCAAATAAATAAATATATAAATAAGCCGAGCGCTAAACTTTTCTTTGGTAAAAATAAAAGAGTTTTTGCAAGTTTAAGTGCCCCATAAATATCATGGCGAATGGCCTTCTTAAGGAAAAGCGGCGCGAAGAGACGGCCGCAACGCACCCGAAACAAAATGGTGCAAACCCCACCGGAAGGGGTGCAATTGTGAAAGAATTAAACATTAACATTACTTGGTTAAATTGTATAATATTAAATTGTACAAAAAATACGTTAACGTTAAATATATGTATAAAAAATGCATTTTTCTCTATTTTATTTTTAAGCGCAATTTTTCGCATTAATAACTATCCATCTGGCAAAAACCATTATATCAATAGAAAGAGGACAATATGAAGCTTAAAATGCAATTTTTTTCAACACCCTAACATAATTATTTTTAGTGATATAAATTGGTTTTATAATGGCCACTGTGTGTGTGTCTGCACTGGGTATTCTTTTATACGTGTCTATTTTCTTGGCGCGTTTTGCCGCCACAGCGTCGTCTCGGTATTTTCGGCTGAAACAAACTAAAAAAGAATTATGGCGAGGGAAAAATACATAAAATTTGCGGGTAATGGTCCAGGGGTGGATTCAGAAGTTAACTGTGTTTTTGCGGTGCGATGACGCGCCACCGAGAGAATACCGATTCGTTCAGTTTAACCGCATCGAATAACATATATTATACTATTATACTATACACCACTATTTAAAGTTGTTTTAAACGTTTGATGTTTCCAATAGCTATCAAAGCTTCAAACTAATACTAATAAAAATTGACAACTACATTTTATCACAACACCCTTATTAGCATAAAATTACACTTCAAAACATTCACTTTCAATTCTTTGACTAATATTTTACTTTCAATCGTTCCATTGCCCTCCTGTCAGAGATTAAAAACACGATGCATCCGTTCTTACTTTTTTTTTTGTTTTTATTTATTTATTTAAGCTTAAAAAGCTAATTACAAAAAAAAAACTTATTATCTACTAGCACTTGTACAGAGGTACCTACTGTTTTAAGGCTGCCAGGAATCTATCAATTTTAAATATAAAAGTATGAATAAAAATCGCACTCATTCAAATCAATCAAATTCTGTGTCACTGATTTATCATCATCATTTTCAGCCGTTCACCATCCACTGCTGGATGAACGCCTCTCCAATCCTCTTCCATTCCCGTATGTCGTGAGCAATCTGCATCCACACATTCTTCTCAATTCATCAGCCCATCTGCCACTTGGTCTACCATGCTTTCTTTCACATCCTCTCGAATATCATTCCAGTATTTCTCGCGTCCATCTGCCATCCATTCTTCTCGCTATGTGTCCACTTCAACTATATCTATCACTTTGGTCATACTTCTTACCCATGTATTCCTATTACGGCCTCTTCTTGTTATACCAAGCATACATCTTTCCACGCTTCTCTGTGTGCACTGGATCTTAACGTAGCATTCTTGAATTTAGCGTTTAAGTTTCGCATCCATATGTACGTCATAACTGGCAGTACGCATTGGTCGTATAATAGGTATAATGGGTATTAATGGGTACCGACCCATTAATAAGCAAGAAATCAAAGTGTTTTTTATACAAAAATACAAACCCATCCTTGTATTGAAAAATGTATGATAATATCACTGATATAAAGTTATAAATTAAGTTGTTATAGTTATAGTTATTAAAATATGTATGTACATACATGTAATATAATATGTATTTTGGGCTAATAACCCGTGAAATAAATATTCTTTCAAAGGGTAATAGTTTTACCACTGGAGTTACTTCACAGTAAAATTTTTGTCACAGTAGCGAAAAGGTAAGATTCGATATACATAAAATACGCCACTTTATATAAATTATTTATGTTAGGTTTAGTTAGGTTAGGCTAGCTTAGGATAGGTTTGGTAAACTATCAAATTTATCATTGTTAACATTATCGAATTTTATTGGGCAGTTTTTCCAGTGTTTGTACGCTTGAATCGTTTTCTTTTCGAGGTTGAGCGAGTTCCGTTTCCTTTCGTTCGCCCTGTACCTACGGCCGTTTCCGAAATAATAGCCACCCCCTTTGTCCCCTCATCCCCCTCTACCCCCAAAAAAAAAAAAGGTTGTGTGTACCCTTTTAAAACGTCTTCAGTAAATTTCCAAGTAACTGTGTCCGGGTCCTCTCGCTCCAGTGCACCCGCAATATATTTCTTCCACAGCCAGCCCCGGCTCTTCCTTATTGCCGTCATACAAATTTTTAATTGCATTTAATATCTGGCTTTCACAGTCCGCGAAAATACTTGGCGAAATTGCCGTTTTCGATATTCGATTCGCGGCCGCGGCAAACAATCGGCAATTTAAAATTTCGACGACTCGGTTTTCCGTTTACGTGACTAATTATGCTAAAAATCAATCAAAATCTCGCCAAATAGGCTTACGTAAATTTTCCGATTGCAAATTTGATTGCATATTATTCGAACTAAACGACGAAAAAATGAGTGAAATTGTTGTTATTTAAATAGTCACGGTTGTACAATTTCCACTGAAATCGACAAATTCCTTTAAATACAATAAGCCTAGAGTTATGTATATGAAATTGAAACGCAGTGACAAATGTTCACAAACTGTAATGAAAACAATCAGTCGGTAATCTTTTATTTTTGTTTAAATTTTCGCATACTACACTTTTATTTGAATACGTATCTCAAAGCTAAAGCGTTTTGCGTTAACTGTGATTTATACAACTTTGGAAAAGTGTAAGTTAGAGTGCATTTTTCTTCGTTTAAAAAGGGTTGTACGTACGGGACGATTTACACGCCAGAACGCCTTGTTCTACACTTCTCTCTACAGGGGCATTAATTAAACCACTTTATTTTTCTGCTTTTTAATGCGACTTTTCCACACAAACTTTTTACGCTACATTGAGAGTTGACTCTTTGAAGATATTTTTTGAAAATGTTATGTTGTCGTTTTTTTTTATATTTAAGGGTATGCGTATAATATATCATATATGTAATTTTGTATAGTAATTCTCTATGATTTCGGCGAGCATTGTCCGAAAGTGGGCACAACCGGTTGAACGGGTATGCAAATTTTTGGACCACTAGCCCTGTTTAATAATAATCCATTCGTCGGTGAATGGGCCAAGTCCAGCTGCAATTTTTTGGACAGATGCGTGGACAAACAATCACGCGTCTTGCACAAATTTTATTTGTAGCATTACTCTTATCGCATATCTTTGCACATTAAAAAATAATTAAACCAAGTTTTAACTGCAATATATGTACATATGTATGTATGTAGAAATGTCATCATCGTTTTCAGCCGTTTACCATCCACTGCTGGATGAAGGCCTCTCCAATCCTTTTCCATTCCTGTCTGTCTTGAGTAATCTGCATCCAGTTGACCATTCTAGTATTTCTTGCGTTCATCTGCCATTCATTCTTCTCGCTATGTGTCCACTTCAATTTTTTCACACGTTCAGCTATATCTTCCACTTTGGTCATATTTCTTACTCATGTGTTCCTCTTGTTATACCAAGTATACAATATATTCTGTATGCAATGGCTCTTACGTAGCATTCTTGAATTTAGTATCCACGTTTCACATCCATATGTCATAACTGGCAGTACGCATTAGTCGTATGTCTTATTTCTTAAGCATAGCGGAATGTTGGAATTAAATGGTCCACCTTGCTTTCTTTCACATCCTCTCGGATACCATTCCAGTATTTCTCGCGTCCATCTGCCATCCATTCTTCTCGCTATGAGTCCACTTTAACTTTTTCACACGTTCCGCTATATCTCCAACTTTGGTCATGCTTCTTACCCATGTCTTTCTCTTACGATCTCTTCTCATTATACCGAGCCAATGTACACATTTCCATATGTCGATATGTATGTGTATAATATTATTTAATAGAAAACTGATGTCTTTCTGTACCTACATATGTACATCAAGTTTGACCTCAACATTTTAAAATGTACTTATCTTCTAAAAAAAGTTCTACAATTATCTTATTTTGGGTTCACTTTCATTCGTTTATTTTGCAATCAACATTTCACTTAATAATTTAAGACGGAAAAGTTTAATATGTTACAAAAATATAGTAGTTTTCAAATAGCTAATAAGTAACGTGTAATACCGTCTTCTTTGTAACAAATTTTCAAGCTTTCGTGCTTGTAAATTGTAGTTAGTTTTACAATAGAATGTGTAGCTATACATAGTATCAATCCTTATCCAAAATATAAAGAATATTATAATAAATTAAATGAAATATTTACCATTAACAATTTTTTATCGAATTATAATCGTTATGAGTTCCTTTCTTTATTGTACTATATAGCTTATTATTATTAGGTATGGTTTTTTTTTAATATTCCAAACAATAATAGGATTGAGAAACTATTAAGGAACCGGTCGGGTCACGGCAGGATCACTTTAATAGTTACATAAGCACAAAAGAACCGCATTTTTTCAAAGGTCGACGGTCCAGATCCAGCCTCACAATAGATACCCCCGGTCTTTACACAGTATATTGTCAAATATTAAAAAAAATTAAAAATTCAACACCCCTTAATATCTTAACTGTCGGTTAACCCCAACGAATCGACGGTTACAGTTAGAGACACATACATTCTTAAAACGTTAACTAATTGGTTTAATTAATATAGTAGGTACTAGTATACATACATATGTACATACGTATGTATGTGTATTTAATTAGTGATTTATTATTCATTGTATTGATAGTTTGTTTGTTCAATTGGACGAGAGTGTGTTTGTTCAATCGTAAACAATGTGATGTTCCGACTGCTGTTGCATCTAAATAAATATTATCGTGAACGCGAAGAAAGGGTTGAACAAAAGGATGAAACTTACGATGCACAATAAAAAGGGTCTTTTGATTATTTTTTTTATTATTTTTTTTGTCTGTGCGAGATTGCTCCGCTGGATGCTGCAGACGGGTGACTGCAAAGTGACTGGTACATATTTCATTATAACGAGCATAGATATTATAGTACGCCTGTGTACATATTTCAGTTTATAAAAACCTACACTTGTACATACATAGGTAGATATATTATACATATTAATTATATAATTTAAATAGATAAATGTAGTTAATATTATATGATTTGATTTTCTCCAATTTTTATACCTTATTTGGAGTACATATTTTTGAATAAAAAGAATTGAGTATGTTCGAGTGTGTATTTTTTACTGAGCACCGTGTACCGCTAATAAACATTTGACCCTTTCCCCTTTGTGCGAGTATTCGCATTAGAGACCTTCGCGCTCAAATGTCCGCGATCACCTCATTGCCAAAGGACGTGAACTATGCGCGTGCATTTTTTATTACAATAATGGACACAGAGTGCATCGTCAGGGCTGCCACCTATACCAAGAAAATAATAATAAATTTATTGCTGTCGTATATTATATCGATTATGAATTTGTAAAATACTACATACATATCTACATATATATGTATGTATGTATATCTGGAATGAAATGTCTGTATTAAAGGCTTTTTATTATGTCTTGGAATACTTCAATATACTGAACAAATGAGAAAAAGCACAATTTCAAGGTCATCAAATTAGGTAAATTTTATTTAAAAAAAAAACTCAATTCTTTTTCAACAGATGGGTTTCTTCTTTCAACTTACAACTTTTTCATTTTAATATATACATATGTATATATTTTAACAACCCAACTAAGTTTTGAAATACATTTTTTTCAATCGGATAAATACAGTAGATTCACAAGATGATTTTTATATACGATAAACTTACCTATACGTTTTTTAACCAAGAATGCTTTTTATATTGAAATACACATATACATAGATACCTATATAAAAATTGTACATTATTATATAATGTACCTTAGTCATACCTATAGTCATTTTTATCTTTTCGTTTCCGCATCTTACCTTTATCGTATCTTTACTTTTTCTAAGGTACGTAAGTCTTACTATTAAAGTGTAGGTATAAACTTACGTAGAAACATACATATGTATGTATGTATCTAAAATTTCGTGATTTTAATCTACTATATAAAATTCAATGTTTGTTTGTCGTTCCGCTATGCAAATCTACAATTTTCAACTTAGAACCGCCAAACTTGGTATACTATCTCATGATACCCTAAGTCAGACCATAGGTGGGTTTTGGAAGGGGTCGGATCAGGGGTTCGACGGGCCCCTATATACAACATTTTTAATCAATTTTTTTTTGAACTGGAGAATAAATGTTTTTATTTGTTTCAATTTTTGTTTGTACTGGAGAATAAATGTCACCCGCCCGAGCAACGTCGGGCAATTCAGCTATATTATATAATATTACTAGAATGTAATTTTTAAATATAATTTGAAAAAGTTTAAAACTAATTTTCATATGATTTTTCATCTTTGTGATTTTGTTGAATAAAATTACAAAAATTTGGCGCAACCCTATCGAGTTCGATCGAGCACAGCTCGCGGCGCATCCAACCCCCTTTGTCGGGACAGGGGCTAGGGCAAAAACGTGTGAAAACCGGTTAGGTCAGTTCCAGTATGCAAATCGCGATGTGACCGGTTTCGATACAATACAGACTGACCCGGAAGACGCGATGGGGTCAAAAAGGTCCACTATTGTCCACAGGTAGTCGCGCCGCGGACGCCGAAGGGTTAAACCCATTGTATTACCGGCGGGCCAAGATCACAACGGCTATTTTGTTCCGCTTCCGCTATAGAAAACGAGTTTTTCGCGGATGACCTGTTTGTAAAAAATTCGCTAATTTCATTATTTAGTCCGCACTCGCCTGTTGAACGACACACATCACCACTCGATACTCAAATCGAGACTGTAAGGTTAAAATTATATTTATTTGACTATCTTAACATAATTATATGTTTTATAATATCCAAGCGATAGTTTAGTAGTTCAAAGGTTAATCTTTTGAGCGAAAGTCCGGGGTTATGTCGAAAGGTTCCCGCGACGGTTTTCAACCTTAACTATCGTCATTGGCAAGATATGGATATAACTAAATCTAGATCGATAGTTTTAAGTTAGACTTTGCCAACTTGTCTACCGTAGTTGTTAGACGGCTTTGCATAATTGGAACCGCTCAAAATATTCCTTCCTATACTCTATCCAACTTAAGAAGGCCGAAAGCACGCGCAACTAAAAAAAAGGGGGGCAGTGGTTGTCCGAGATTAACGACTTTGATCGATTATCGTTAATGTTTATACCAAGAAGCTAAGATGGTGACGAACCTCATTAGTTCAGTCTGCGCAGAAGCAGTCTGTCGGTCAAAACTATAGGACTTCTTAAGTTGGATAGAGTATATCATCATTTTCAGCCGTTCACCATCCACTGCTGGGTGTAGGTCTCTCCAATCCTCTACTATTCCTGTCTGTCTTGAGCAATCTGCATCCACTTGACTCCACACATTCTTCTCAATTCATCAGTCCATCTTCCACTCGGTTAACCTTGCTTTCTTTCACATCCTCTCGGATACCATTCCAGTATTTATCTCGTCCATCTGCCTATGTATCCACATCAACTGTTTCACACGTTCCACTATATCTGCCATTTTAGTCATGCTTCTTATTCATGCATTCCTCGGATGGAGTATATGTACATATGTACCTACCAAATCATAGTCCGTTCATTTCCTTTCTTGCTCTCTTCTAGAAGGCAATGGTTTCACCACTGGAGAGTATATTTCCCTGGTTGCTTCACTGTGACAGACGGTATGTTTGTCAAATAGTGAAGAGTTATCACGTCATCAGAGATGTTGTTATAAATTTATTTAATAATATTTTACATCAATCAGTAGTCACCCTATTTTATACGTGAATCGTGCCATACACTGTACAATCAAACTAATGCATAGAAAAATCGTGAAAAATTTCAACCAATCACAATCGTTGTATTTGAATAGGCCACCCCCATTTTGACCAATCACGTGCGTTTCTCTCCCCTGACTCCTCCCACGCGAATAAAAAAATTCTCACTATAAAAACACAAACACTTGCATATACGTTCTAGTATTTTTCAATCGTACATTTCGCATACATGAATATATATTTTTTTGACTAATTTATATTATGAATGTGTCGTGCAAGTGTTAAATCACTAATATGCGAGAAATTAGGTTCTACTGTCAACGAAAGTGTGACTCAAAAGTATCGATCTATTTTGACATAGTTAGATTTTCTGCGGAAAATTATGTAATTTGATTTTTATGTAATTTGAATTATGAAATTTTAATTACAAAATTTGTTTCATCATCATCATCGTCATTTTTAGCCGTCCACCATCCACCGCTGGATGAAGGCCTCTCCAATCCTCTTCCATTCCTGTCTATCTTGAGCAATCTACATTCACTTGATTCTTCTCAAATCATCAGTCCATTGTCCACTCAATCTACCTTGCTTTCTTTCACATCCTCTCAGATACTATTCCAGTATTTCTCGCGTCCATCTGCATCCATTCTTCTAGCTATGTGTCCACATCAATTTTTTTACACGTTCCGCTATCTAAATATAGTCATGCTTTCTGCTTACGATCTTTTCTTGTTATACCAAGCATACATTTTGAATTTAGCATCCACGTTTCACATCCATACGTCATAACTGGCAGTACGCATTGGTCGTATGCCTAAAATTGATATATTTTAACGATTTTTACTTGATATTTCAGTTTTTATGGATATGGATCGGATTTGACTTGAAGTTTTACATATTTTTGTTTATTATATTGTTGACATATTAAAATTTCTCATTTGAATTAGAATAACAATACTTTTCACCACAAAAAATGTTTCTTCGATGAAACATAACCTTTTTAATATATATATTTTCCTACTTAACAAGAATATGATTACCTCTAGTTTCGAATGAAGAATTTAGTCGTGAATTGAAAGCATATTTAATATACCTACATACATAGATTCGCTTAACAATTGACTCTTTTAGAATCAAACTACAGATTTATAGTCTCATTTTGATCCAAACGTAACATTCAGAAACTATATTGATGTTATGAATGTTTACATTTTAAATGAATCAAATATTTCTTATTTTTACTTTGCTTCATATTGTATTAATTTAATTTATTGATGACTTAATTTTGAATGTGCGTGTTTTTAAACGGCGACCTTTATTAAGGTGCCCGAGAGAAATGCAATAATAAATCGGATAGCGAAACTTTTGGAAACGCTCGAAAGATTTATCTGAACAAACTTTTCGAAACAAAAAGGCGAAACTTTTCCACCGTGTAGAGCAAGCACTGGTACCGGCGCGCCAGCGCGAAAAGCTATCGTGAAAAACTAAAAATAAATAAATACACTGCATCAACGATCGAAAGCGAATCAATTCGAAATCAACGCCAAGTACACACACCTAGAGGTACGTTTAATTCAAATACAATTTAAAATTAAACGAGCACGATCCAACGACAAAAACGCCATTAGCCTCATCGGATACGCATCGTGTCGATTTTACAGTCATTAAAATCTTACGGAAAATGTGCTTATATAATAAATACAAAGCGTCAAAAGTAAAACGATGGGGTCGTATATAGGGGGGTGGTGGGTGGTTAGGGGGTGGCGATACTCGTCTCGCTAAAAACAATACGGAACAAGTGTGAATGGCTCCTCGCGCAATCTATCACGTATTTTTGTTATCACTTCTTCTTAGGACTCTCGACCCTTTTTGTCGGAATAATGGGGGGTGAAAACGTTCGTCTGTATCTTTAATAGTTGGAAAAGCGCCACCCTCACCCTCCCCTCTTTTGGAAAGCACAATAATATCATTATTATTATTATTATTTGGCTGAATGTTAAAAAATTTGATGTGTATTTTTGTTATACGAAATTGCATGAATATTCCCACGTAGATAAATTTCTCTTGTATGCATAGTGTTTCTTTTAATTAAATTCAATAGAACAAAAATATTATATTTCAATGAATTGATTAGACTTTTTCAGACACTTCTATATCTAACTAGGTATAGAATTGTGTACGTGAAAAAGTCTAATAGTATTTTCTTAATAAAATTTGACCTTGAAGTTCAATACTCAAAAGCATTCAAAGTATTATTTCAATAGTAAAGTATCCATTACGGCTCAAATGAAAGCGTTCAAAGTTGGTCGTTTTTTTTTTCGAATGTAAGCTATTTTATGTACATATTTAAGATAGATGTTAGTTTGTAAACATTTCTTATTATGTATGTATGGGTTAGTGCACGGATATTGTATATCCAGTGTTTTACCAAAATTGGGTTATCAATGTTATCATACACAAAACGTCCATCTGCATCAAACCTTCGTGTTTAAAAAGTATTAAGCATTATTTGAGAAGATATTGCCTTATTCAAATTATATATTCAAAAAATATTCAACATCAGCCCAGCGCAGTTTGCAATTAAACTTAAAAAAAATGTAAATTCTAGTGTTATTTTTGTTATTATTTCTTTTTTTTTGTTTTGATTTTCTTATACTTTTAATTTTTCTTTAGTATCTAATAAAATATGTATTTTGGTCAATAGCCAGTGAAATAAATAAATAAATAATGCCCATTTCGTTCATAGTTTTCATGCAAAAGAGATGTCACTTACAATATTTTAAAACAAAACTGGACATACAACATCTGTGCACCAACCCATCGACATGGATTAAAATACTATACAAACACAATCTCGTCGAATTTTAAATATTGCTAAATGTACTTTTATATGTAGAAGTAGATTCATATGTAACTTTTGAAGGACAACTATAAATAGTAGAGGGCTTACGTCGGTTATGTAAATTAAACTCGAGTGAATGTTTCACCCAATGAATTGTGTGAATGAATTCACCGCACAATCGATCTTTTGCATCGCAATGCAACGAAGAATTGCACTTTTTTGGCACCTTAAATCTTATCGCCCCTTTTAACTATTTCCTCCCCTCACCACCCTCAATTCACCCCCTTCATTCAACGACGCGACGGGGGGAACTGCGGGGGAGGGAGAGGGCTATCGACCCCCCAACCCTCTCATCGAACAGAAGCGAAAAAGATGGCTTAGGCGCGGGGTAGAAAGCGAGGGTACCGAAGAAGGGGGCGAAAGAGGTGGACAGGGTGCGGAAAAAGACAAAATAGACAGTGAGGCACCCACCGAGAGGGGTGAGGGTAACAGTGGGGTGAGGGGAATGGGGTCGAGGGGGTGGAGACTTTTCTTATTTCGCGATAGAATAAATTTGTGAAATAAACGGGGGCAAGATTCTATAGAATGATTTAATGCACGGAAATCGCAGCGCGTAGAGACAACTGCGTCTCGTTTTAGCGTGTTTTTTTTTCTGCAGATAATTCCCCATTTTTGCAGGTGGATTCCGTGGGGGAGGTAAGAACGCAAATGTGGGAGGGGGGGGGGGGGGGATGACACTTTAATTTAACTTATGCACCCTGTCGTGTTTTTAAAGCGAGTGAAGGGTGAATGAAAATTAAGAAACGATACGGTGGTGCGTAATCGGCCAGCAGCTAACCCGTTAATGACCCAGACGTTGCACTGATTTATCAAAGCAATTTTGGATTTAGATTTAACTGTATTTTGCATTGCATGCACTTGTATACAATAATTTTTATACTAAATACATTCGGAGAATGTTGTAGAAAATGTTCACCATCACTAACTAGTGTAAGCCCTTTGAATATCAACGGACGTGTTTGACGTAATTGATTGCGTAAAAATTTAGCAAAGTCGCGAACCTACTAAGGATTAATATTTTCAAATTATAGGAGGCCTCCCATCACCGGTGTTGGGTGAACGCGTTAGCGCTAACTAACCCAACATGGTGAACACGCGTTAAAATCCAACTCGTGACGTTCTTGTTTTTACAAATTAAATTTGAATTAGCGTTATCAGCAGACGCACAGACAGACAGACAGACGGAATTGGGCTATTATATAATTACTAGTGTAAGCGCGTTGAATATCACCCGTACCGAAAAATAATATTAAATTTAATAGTTTGTATAGTTGTTGCATCTATGCAACAATGCGCCATATATGGTGCGTTATAATAACAATCTAACAATTCAGCAAAGTCGTGAGCCTATTTTTATTATTATATAAATCATCTAGTTTGGCTCACCGCGTAAGCGCTCTGTTCCGAATCAGTGATACCGGGTTCAAATCTCGTTTTTTTTAATTATTTACGTCGGCGAGTGTTATCAGCAGACAGACAGACGGATTTCGGCTATTATATGTATATATAATTATAGAGCAACAAACAATGCGAAATCCCTGCATTTTACAAAATGCACAGTAATTTTATACAATGCCTAAACGTTTTAGGCAAAGTATTAAATAAACGAATTATGCTGTCAAAATCATTTTTCATTTCACCAAACCAGCTGATCTAGAAGAACAGTTTGAACAAGCTTTTTTCGTGCGGTCTTCCCCATACTCATATTTTTACACATGTTCAACTTATGAAGCACTGTATAAAATGCCTATACTGTAACATACATACATATGTACGCACAAGACATTTTTGGTGTATTGAAGGTTACCTATCTGGTGTCTCTGAGGATCTAAAAGTACATCTACATACATATACCAATATTGGTGCAATATTGCAAGGCCCTAACGTGCACTGCAATGCAGTTATAAAGGAATGGGAGGGGTTTAAAAAAATGAACACTGAGAATAGGGATGAAACGTGGCGCGAAAGTTTCAGCGCCAAGGAGAGAGGGCCAATTTAAATTTATTTTTCAACCCCTATCCTTTTAATTCGGAGCGATGTCAAAATTTTTTTGAAGAGAGCGCGAATCGTAATCAGGGAAAATAAATAACGGGGCTGGCGTATTTTATATCTCAAGGGGTGGATTATTATTGCGAGCGACTCAAATCGGGAAAATCTGCAGATTAATAACTTTGGCTTTGATGCGCACGTTCACTACATGATTACATAATATAAGATCCATAAAAACTCCAATGTTAGCCGATGCTACTTAGTTTAAATAAAATATTATTTATAGTAGATATGTACGCTTTTGACGCGTGAACGTTTGAACGGTTCATTCGCGCGAAATTGTTACATAGTTAACATCTATTTTAATTTATATATACGATACGGTGTGTGCCAGTTTTAAGCGCACCCAGTGAGTGAACGATACACATTATCTAAAAATTAGTTTACTTTGTCTGGTACGTGCGGAAGAATGCAGCGGGCGATAATCGGCTCAATTGAACCGGAAACGTTGTCGACGACAACTTTCGCTCGTGCCGCCATTTTTCAACGGACAAGATGGCTGCCGCCGGAATGCGACCGATTTTCCCGCCAATTTCTAGTCCGGCACTCTCAAATTCAACACACCCCGCCCCTCTTCTCCACTTAACTCTCAGCTATTCGTCGCCAACTTTTAAATTGGCGCCATTTTTCAACGTCGAACTTTCCGATACGAAATGTGTGCCGTTGAAACACTCCACACTATCACACGTGAACTACATACATATATACGGCACGTACACGTATACTATAATACACACTTATTCCTTATACATTTCACTAATCGGAACTAAACTTTGGAGAAGTACTTTCTATGATCTTGCAAAACTAACGCGACACTTCATATTGCGATATGACATTCGTGTTTCAGCTAGTAACCATTCAAAGTTTTGTTTTGATAGCTCTGGCTCAAATCACAAATACAGTCATATAAATGAAATTGAATTCAGTTTATACCTTATACATTCCAAATGCGTTAAATGAATCGAAAACAAATTTTACATAAGTACTTTCTATGATCCTGCAAATCTAACGCGACACGTTACATTGCGATATGACATTCGTGTTTCAGTTAGCAACCATTCAAAGTTTTGCTTTGATAACTCTGACTCAAATCACAAATAGGTACATAATTCATTTATTTTTTGTAATTTTTTTTTTTATTTTTTATCTATCAAGTGTATTTTTCAAATGGTCTATTGAACAGACCGTATATGTATAAATAAATAAATAAATAATTACCATTTCATATTTAGAATGTTACTTTTTTGAAAAAAATCATGGTAGTGGTCCGCGAGAGAATTTTGATGGTCCGCAGAGTAATTTGAATATATTTACAATTTTCGTGTTTGTAGGACGTAGACGTATTTATTATAATTTTTCCATCGTTGTAACATTAATGATGTCCATTTTTTGCAAATAACTGGTAGTGCAATAACAACAAGTGTACATATGTAATTACCATTTCATATTTAGAATGTTACTTTTTTGAAAAAAATTATGGTAGTGGTCCGCAGGATTCAAGATTTTGAGTTAAGTGGTTTGTGAGGTTCGAAAGGTTGGCGACCGCTGCTCTATATTACACTCAATAGGTCACTAGTCAAAGTCATCGGAAAAAAAAAACTTTGAACGGTTGCTGACCGAAATAAAATGTCCCATTGCAATATAAACTATTTCGTTCGATCTGCAGGATCTGACAAAGTACTTCTGTAAAATTTGGCTTCGATTCGTTTGACTGATTTGGAATGTATGTACATATGTACCTACATACAAGGAATAAACAGAATTCAATTTCATTTATATGAATGTTGCACTTGTTGTTGTTGCACTACAAGTTATTTGCAAAAAATGGACACCATTAATGTTACAACGATAGAAAAATTATAATAAATACGTCTACGTCCTACAAACGTAATAAGGTGAAAATTGCAAAAAAAAAAGTAGAATCGGAATATACTGATACATTTTAATAAACACGAAAATTGTAAATATATTCAAATTACTCTGCGGACCGTCAAAATTCTCTCGCAGACCACTACCATGATTTTTTTTAAAAAAAGTAACATTCTAAATATGAAATGGTAATTATACATATATGTATGTACACTTGTTGTTGTCGCACTACAAGTTTTTTGCAAAAAATGGACATCATCAATGTTACAACGATAGAAAAATTATAATAAATACGTCTACGTCGTACATACGTAATAAGGCGAAAATTGCCGTCAAAATTCTCTAGCGGAACACCGGTTGGCGACCGCTGATATACAGTGTGGCCTACATATATTGAAAGTCAATTTACTGGATCCGGGCAAACGCTGAGTACTTTCAGCTAATACTCAATACGACTTTCGAGAGTATATTTAATTTTAAAATTTGATCCATATTAGGACGATGATTCGATACAGGATGATTGAGTGACTTTTTCGCATTTTCGACAACGTTCGACTTTTCGCTCACGCGGTCGACTATGGTGGTAAGAAAAGGGGCAGGGGGAGGGTTGGGAGAGTATCGGCATTTTTCGGTCTCGTTTCCGGCAGGGGGATGATAGAGGGAGGGTGGGGGGGGGGGGTTATTTCCAAAAGGCCCCCCCCGTTAATCGATATGACAGTTGACAGTGAAAGGTATTTTAATGCCGCGTAGATGGGCATGGCTGGTGCCCTTCTTGAGGAACCAAGCTTGGAAGGATGCTACCACCATTCCTCCCCCCTTCCTCCCCCTTTCCAAAACCACCCCCTTACTCCTCCCCAAAAGCCACCCTATTCGGTGTCCCCAATCCACCCTTAGCGCTGTCACCCCCAGATAGTCTTGACGGACGCTATATTATTGCCGCCGTGCTTCAGCACATTTTTAACACTCGAAAAGTAATTAAATTTGCAAGAAAAAAAAAAGTCTCGGGTTATATAATATTTCATCGCCGTATTTCACTTCAAAACCATCTGAAGCTTTGCTATGATTTACTATGGTGGCTCATTGTAATAATTATAATAATGTACACTTGCGCCGTAATCGTATACGATGTTGCTCTACCTACGCGCGAAAGAATAAAAGCGTTGAAAGTTTAGCTCGTTTGTGAATTCAATATAATATCTACCTATACATACATAATTATATCTCCTTAGTCTACATAGCTGTAATATATTTGATTTAAAATTAATACTTTTGCATATTTTAACTAAGCATACGTACTCAATATGGTAAGAAGAATCACATTGATTTAAAATAAGCGTGTCAATAAACCGGACGAGTTATTATTATCTAAAGTTAAATCACATATAAAAAAAATATATGAATTTATGATTTAAAATCAAATTTTCGACAATTTTGAAAAGAAACATAAAGTGCTTTATTTTTAGATATTCAAGGTCACGCTTGCATAGGGTGAAACAACCTTAACCTAACTCAATCCAACTAGAGTTAGTCACTATACTCAGAGTAGATACTGTGTACAAATAAGCCAATCCGTACAACAAGTGTCATCGAACTTGACTTTTGCTAGAATAACTTAACAAACCCCTAAGATCCTTTCAATTATTTCGTCCCACTGTTCAGGTAAATACGGTAGGCGTTTCAAATCATTTACGTGTATTTAAGAAATTTAATATCCAGTTATTAGACCTAAATTAGAATTTGCTGTAAATGTTTGGAACCCTAACTTCAAAAAAGACATTATACATAGATATATATGTTTAGAAAGGGTCCAAAGAAGGATTACAAAAATACCATCTGAACTTCGATCACTGCCCTATAATGAAAGGTTGAAGATAATGAGTCTCACATCTTTGGAGACTAAATATACATAAATGCCCAATAAAAAACCACCTAAAAACGCACACCTCAGAGGTGTGAGACTCCCAAAAGACAAATTGAACAAAATTGTCAGAGATTCTTTCTTTTCAAATAGAGTGATCGAAGCTTGGAACCGTCTGCCAAATTAGCTAATACCTTTTGAAAATACAAATCTGCTTAAAAATCATCTCAACAAGTTTTTGAATATAAATGGATTTTTGTATTCCTTCAAATATAAACAATTAAAAATTGCATGTACACATTATAACAGACCCCTGGTCTCCATCGGCCTACCCATGTATTTTAAATCTACATATGTATGTATATCTATATCTACATATATACATATAAATAAATGTCTGTCTGTCTGTTTGTTTGTCTCTTATAGGCTCCTAAACCACTCAACCGATCGCGATGAAACTTTCACGACTTATTGTGATCATGCCGGGGACGGTTCCTGTGAAAAAAAATTGGGAAAAAACGGGAACAGGAACGGGAACGGGCCTGCTCACGCGTCAGATAACGTACTAGGAACGTGAACGGGAACGGGATCGGGAACGGGCCTGCTCACGCATCAGAAAACGTACTAGGAACGGGAACGGGAACGGGATCGGGCATTGCAACGCACGCCGGATTCAGCTAGTACATATATAAAAATCAATGTCTGTCTGTATGTCTCTTATAGGCTCCTAAACCACTCAACCGATCGCGATGAAACTTTCACGACTTATTGTGATCATGCCGGGGATGGTTCCTGTCAAAAAAAATCTGGAAAAAACGGGAACGGGAACGAGCCTGCTCACGCGTCAGCTAACGTACTAGGAACGGGAACGGGAACGGGATCGGGCATTGCAACGCATGTCGGATTCAGCTAGTAGATAAACAAATAAATCATAGATAGTAAAAGTGAAGATTTTAACTAAATATTTTTTACTGAAGTTCAACAGTATAAACTATTTTTTTATTTAGCAATGACGATTCTTCAATTTAATCAAATTATAGCGGAAAAAATCAAACACAGACGCGGCGGCGAAATCATTTACATTTCGGTGACGTCACGGGCGCCGACGACAACGACGCCGGTTTCGACAACAAAAACGGCGACAATAAAACGTGAATTATTGGCATAATTATAAAATTTCATAAGGAAAATAAGGAACGGGGCCGACTCCCCACCGGCCAGAAAACGCGGGGGAGAAAGACGATGGGGAGGAAGAAACGGGAGGGGGGGTGTCGGTCGTGGGGTTGCCATTATAAGAAACCGGCGCGATCGGGAAGTCCCGCTGGTACACACCAAACCCCCACATCCAACCACCCCATCATCCCCATCATCCTCACCAACTCCTTTTTTCGGTTCGGGGGGGGTGGGCCAATTAAAAATGGCGTCGCGGACAGCCCCAGAGGGGGGAAACGCGGTGGGGTCGGTGAGTGGATGGGATTTTTGGGGTGTGGGTGTATATAAAGGGGGTTGGGTGATGGCCGTTGGGCTGGGGGGTGGTTCTGGGTTGAATTACTTCTCTCGCCCTTTTTCTGACGTTGATAAAAGTGCCCGGTATCGTTTGTACTTGCTTGCGTTACCCAAATCGTTCCCTCAACGCCCGCGAAGAGACGAGACCGTCGAGCAAAATGTATAAGTACACGTTCCGTGTAATATTATCTGTTACGTTTTCCATTATCAAATGTTTTGATTTCACTTCGGAGTATGTTCGGCTCACTACTTCCGGTCGCACATTCGGCAATTCGTATCGAGAAATGCACCGTTCATATGCAGTTTCACGAGTGTCTTTCAACCGATGGTCGATACACTCTGGAGTTACTTACAAAATAGATTAACAGAATTAAGCAACAAAAGTATGAAAGCAGGCTTAAATGTTAATTTCAATAAAACTGAATTTTGCACGCAAAGCGTAGTCACAGTAGATAATAATATTGTAGTTATTTATAACTAGGACAATTGGTGAATATGACCGGATGTAAAGAAGAAGAATGAAACTACATAGGATGGAGTGCTTTTGAAAGAATGAACACTCCGCTATGCTTGAAAAATAAGGCATACGACCAATGCGTACTGCCGATTATGACGTATGGATGTGAAACGTGGATACTAAATTCAAGAATGGTACGTAAGAGCCATTGCATACAGAGATGCATGGATGTATGTATACTTGGTATAACAAGAGGAATACACGAGTTAAGAAGCATGACTAAAGTGGCAGAACGTGTGAAAAAATTGAAGTGGACACATAGCGAGAAGAATGGATGGCAGATGGACGCGATAAATACTGGAATGGTATTCGAGTGGATGTGAAAGAAAGCAATGTAGATCGAGTGGACGATGGGCTGATGAATTGAGAAGAATGTATAAGTACGCGTTCGGTGTAATATTATCTGTTACGTTTTCTATGTCAAATGTTTTGATTTCACTTCGGAGTATGTTCGGCTCACATTCGGCAATTCGTATCGAGAAATGCACCGTTCACAGTTTCATGAGTGTCTTTCGACTGATGGTCGATGCACTCTTAAGTTACTTACATAATAGATTAACAGAATTAAGCACAACAAAAGTATGAAAGTAGGCTTAAAAGATAATTTCAATAAAACTAAAATTATGTTTAGTGAATTTTGCACGCAAAGCGTAGTCACAGTAGATAATCATATTGTTGAGATAGTTGATAGTTATTTATAACTAGGACAATTGGTGAATATGAGCGGATGTAAAGAAGAAGAATGAAACTAGGATGGAGTGCTTTTGAAAGAATGAACATTCCGCTATGCTTGAAAAATAAGGCATACGACCAATGCGTACTGCCGATTATGACGTATGGATGTCAAACGTGGATACTAAATTCAAGAATGCTACGTAAGAGCCATTGCATACAGAATATATTGTATACTTGGTATAACAAGAGGAACACATGAGTAAGAAGTATGACCAAAGTGGCAGATATAGCGGAACGTGTGAAAAAATTGAAGTGGACACATAGCGAGAAGAATGGATGGCAGATGGACGCGAGAAATACTGGAATGGTATTCGAGAGGATGTGAAAGAAAGCAAGGTAGATCGAGTGGACGATGGGCTGATGAATTGAGAAGAATGTGTGGAGTCAAGTGGATGCGGGTTGCTCAAGACAGACGGGAATGGGGAGGCCTCCATCCAGCAGTGGATGGTGAACGGCTGAAAATGATGATGAAAACCAAAGTAAGATAGGCAAAAGCAACACCGTTAGTGTCAACACGTTGTAGGGTTGTACATACATAATTTGTAGACGAAAAACGTTTAAAAATTTTGCCAATTATCGCTTTTGTCTATTACAGACTTGACGATTCAATTTACATGAAAATTAAATTTTTCGACAAAGTATAGTTATCGTTAGTGTGAAATTGAATTTTGCTTTAATTTAAGTTTAAATTAATTGAAATTATTTGACCTTGACGTGTTGATTTTAACACTTTTAGTATTGTCCTCTAATATCTGTGCAGTTTTAGACTGTGTTATTTATCAAATTCAACCTTAAACGTAAAGCTTTTAAGATTGTAAAAGTTTTTATGAGTTTCCACTAGCCCGAAGTAGTATTTTATTCGGGCAAATATAACTGGCGATACATACATACATATATTAATTGAAAAAGGTTCAAAGAATGATTGAAAAATGTTATTAAAAATACGTTATTGCAATTTTAATACATAATCAAGCGTTTAAAAGATTGATTGACTCTAAACGATTTTCCCGTCGTTTTTATTTCATTGTGTATTTTTTGTAACCAGGTTGACGTCGAATATTATATAAAATACTAATATATATATAAATTACGGTAAAAATCTTCGTAGAGTGTATTTTCTTCGCGAACGTAGCGATACCAGAAGGGGATAACTGAAAAATTAATGCCACTAATTAAATTTTTAGCGGGCGTTTTAATTAATCTCCTGCAAATTATTTTACTCAGCCTAGCCCTGAGTGTCCCGAGCCACTTTCGGGAATAGTGACAACACAAACACATAGAAATAACGCGGAATAAATTATTTATTAAGGGGACGCCGCAGCCATAAGATCGATTAGCATAATTAAAACGGTCGACAAATTAAAATTCGGTCACGAGCGAAAAATTATTACCAAAAATCAAAAGATCGAATCGATCGTCACAAACACATAAATATAATATACATATTATAAACATTACCCTTCTTACGCGGTGCGTCGTTTTTGTTTGACAAAACGCGCCAAGGGGTTTTCAAGACGTTGTTTGAATAGCGTACAGTCATCCCCCTTCTGTTTTTAAAACTTGAAACATTTCACTCAAAAATTTTCACCCTCTTCCCTTTTATGCAGAAGAGCGAATGTAATTCACGAATTCGCACAAATGCACAATTTGTATACAATCAATTCATAATGCGTGTAATTAATTTTTAAAACAAAAAAAATGTGAATCACACAATCCAACATGCAATACCTACTTTTGATTAATGTTTATAACCGTAAAATATACGACATGAATTATTTTTCATTGCAATAGTATATTGTGCATATTCTGCGGATTCTATCTATCAACTTTCTTCTGAGCAAATGACAGCTCAATTCAATACGCATTACGTTTAACAATGATGAAATGATTCAGCAATACAATGACAAGTATCTTTATATATAAAAAAATAAGCAATTGATCACATTATTCCGTGTTATTAAGCAGTCTTTATATTGATTATATTATGCCATATATAAAAACTTCAAACGTTATAAGGTTAAGCACAAACCGATAGGTCAAAATGACCTATTGTGTATATGTATGTACATACATATGTACATAGACACCCAATACTGTTCTAATAATGTCAACTTGTCGCGCTATTTGCATTATATTATATATATATATATATATAATAGCCCAAATCCGTCCGTCTGCTGATAACGCTCGCCGACGTAAATGATTAAAAGACTCGAACCATCCGCGCGCGAGTGGGATTTGAACCCGAGATCACCAGTTCGGAAAAGTGAGCGCATACGCTATGATCCAACGCCAATAATGGGAGATCTCCTATATTTGAACATATGAATCTTTAGTAGGTTCGCGACATTGCTAAATTGTTACGTTGTTGTATTATAAAGCGCCATCTAATCAAAAACTATAAAAACTATTAAATACACATATACAGTAGAACCTTGATTATCCGGACTAATTGGGTATGAGAGTAGTCCGGATAATCGAAAAAAATAAAAAATAAATAATAATAATCAAGAGGATACAGAAAAATTTATCTACATATTATGATGAATGTTTTTATTGAAATGTGTACACATATATATATATAAAACTTTAATTTAAAATTATTGACAAATAAAAAAATCAATAATTGATTTTTGCTTAAAATTAGCTTTCCTTTAAGAACTTGCCAAATCACGTATACTTTTGAGACACATAAGTTGTCTTGAGTTACATTCTTCCTGTCTCTCATACGACATCATGGCGACATCTTAACACTGAAAAGCTTCAGAATGTTTAATACCAATATTTTCCTATTCGTCGGCAATCTTCTCGTTGTCTTCTTGATCTTGTTTTTCTAAAAGTGTGTCAGATATTTCCTTAATTATTTATTTCCTCATCATTGAAAATTTGGAATCCAGGATCGTTCGCATCACAATTTAACCACTCGCGAAATTTTTCCTATTGTATTCGTGATGTTTTCTATATTTACCGAATCAATGAGATCTGCATTACTGGAACTCACTAACGGTCTTTGCAAAAGTTTGTTCCGTGATTTTTTTAATGTTGACACATTTACAGAATCCCAACTCTCTGCTGCCATGTATCTAGCAACAGTCCTTTAAATTGATCTTAGTGGAAACTGATAATTGATTCTTCAATATTTTCTTCTGCTAACAATAGTCTTCGAAGGATCTGTTTTCGATATAAGCGCTTTAATGTTTCTACATATTAATTACCCCCTAATCCATCAGTTGTATTAAAAAGACGTGACATTTGGTGGAAGAAATTTGGTTTGCGACGGTGCATTTTCGTGTAATAACAATACTGTTCCCCTCTATTAAAAATTATTAAATCCAATCCGGAATTCCGTATAATCGAGAATACGGATAATCGAGGTTCTACTGTACTCACACACGCAAACACTCACAATACGGATGATGAGAAACCACTGCGTTGATATTCAACGGGATATTTAAACAAAACGCTAAAGTATGTTTCCGCAAAATATTCAGTTTGGTTCAAGGTCAAATCTGTCACATTTTATATATTGAAATATTATACATACATATATATGTACATATGTAGTACCTTAAATCTACATAGAGTTGTGAAATTTGTTTGCGCTTCAATTTGAATGTTCAATCACCGAGTGACGTCACGAAGTTTAACCGCAATTTTTTCAACCCTTAAAAGTCTGAAGGGGTGGTATTTCGCCCGCTCGTTTTCCACACCCCCTACCCACCCTTTTTTTTTGCAAAGGCTTTCGCCGCCTTTAAAATTTCTTCCGTCTCTGGTGAATTTTTGCCGCACAATAATAAAGTTAAATGAAAAAAAAGGGGTCGGAAAAAGGGTGGCCGAAGGGGCAGGGGGGGGGGGGGGTTGGGGGTCCCGAACGAAACGAGGGGAGTTCGAGGGGGGAAGAAGGGGACCGGGCGGGGCCGGGTATTCCGGCGGAGTCTGCGAATTTTAATTTTCTTGCAATTTGAATTTTAATTTTTCTCCGAGCGGAATCGTTCTTTAACCCCACGCAACCGTTTCTCGTAATCTCGCTCCACTCTCCCCTTTTCCACCTCCCCATCCCAATTTTCTCTCTCTCACCCCCGTCAGATTCTCCCGGTCGCTTCCAGCCACTCCCACTTTGACCGCCCGTTCGCTCTTCATTCTTATTCCATTATTTTTTGCCGTACAGTGCGCCCAACGCGGAGAGCCGGCCGCTCGAGAAAAGAAATCGACGCCGAACCGAACGAACGCTCCAGTGGCTCTCAACGCGAGTGGCCCGACGAATTTTCAAAATATAATAACACAATGTATCATCCGCCTTACAAATTTCATTATGAAACTTGCTAATAAATGAATAAGCTAACGGGTTTAATTTAAAATTGAAAAATTTCACGGTGAACCTATAAATGCACACTGTGCCGTGAAACCGACTATAATAATCCAATACACCAAATGCTACGAGCAAAAATTCAAGTATAGTTACATGTTAGAAATAACATTTTTGTTTTGATAAGTACGTTATTATGGCGTTTGCAATATTCATATATACATACATTTGATAGTGCAATAGGTAGTTGATGAAAATATTTTCCAATTACTAGTTTGTTAGTCAATTGAAATAATAAATAAAGTCATACTAAATAAGTGCTAGTACTATTATGATCACATTGTAAATTAAATTCAGTTTGATTACATTAAAATAACGGGCAATTCTATAACATCAATTAGACATATGTAAGTTTGTGGCACTCATACAGCATATGTACATACATACATATGTACATATGTAGTTAGTTAAACATTACGTGAAAGCTTTTCTATGTATACAAATTTTCTATTGTGTACCTATACTAACATATGAGCCGTTATAAATGAAAGCGATTTAAGTCCTAGTTTGAAAAAAAAAGTTTTGGTATCATATTATACACTAGTGTAAGCCCGTTGATTACGTGAAAATTTAGCAAAGCGCTAACTCACCCGACCTGGTTGATCACGGGTTCAAATCCCACTCGCGACGTTCGTGTTTTTTCAATTAAATTTGAATTTCAGCCTTTACCGAGGCAAACGTTATCAGACATACAGACAGACAGACATATGGATTTGGACTATAATGTATATATGTACATACATATATGTATGTATATATAATATATTTCATCATCATCGTTTTCAGTCGTTCACCATCCACTGCTGGATGAAAGCCTCTCCAATTCTCTTCCATTCCTGTCTGTCTTGGGCAATCTGCATCCACTTGACTCCACACATTATTCTCAATTGATCGGCTCATCTTTCACTTGGTCTACCTTGCTTTGTTTCACATCCTCGGACACCATTACATTATTTCTCGCGTCCATCTGCCATTCATTCTTCTCGCTATAACTTAAACTTTTTCACACGTTCCGCTATATCTGCCACCTTGGTAATGCTTCTTACCTATATATTCCTCCTACGCTCTTTATACATTATATACATATATAATAGCCAAAATCCGTCTGTCTGTGTTTGCGTGTGTGTCTGTCTGCTGATAACGCTCGCCTCGGTAAATAATTATCATAAACCAGAACGTCACGCAAGTGGGATTTGAACCCGGTATCGCCGATTCGGAACAGAGCGCTTACGCGGTGAGCCAAACCAGATGATAATAGGACACGCTTCAATTTATAGCCGAATATAATATAATAAAATAGGCTCGCGAGTTTGCTAAATTGTCAACAACTATAAAAACTATTAAATTTAATATTATTTTTCAGTGCGGGTGATGAGAACGCTCCGTTGATATTCAACGGGCTTACACTAGTATATGTACCTATAGTATCAAAATTGATATAAATAAAAAGCATCGTAAAAACGGCTAACGATGACTATATACTCGATAACAATAAACGGCGATTTATATCCGCAATGTGACTGTGCGTAAAATGTGTGATTGTACTCATTTGTTGCAGCGTTCGTTAAAAGTGAAAGAAAACACCCCTGAATTGCTTCGAATTTATAAAAGAGTTTAACATCAGAGTTCGCCAAAGCAAAGGGAAAATGGCGAGAGGGAAAGAGGAGGGTGGGGGGGGTGGTGGTGCACCATCTTTTGTCCTCCTTATCTGGAGCAATTATTTGCAGATGAAAAGACTGCCACTTCTGGAGCAAACAAATGTAAGAACTGCTAAAAGAAGTGTTTGAAAAACATCTCGCGGCGCACTATCCCCCCCCCCCCTTCCCCACCTCCACCTCATCCTCTCCCCCTTCGTACGACCGCTCTCAAAAAGGAAAATTTAATCTCGGAAAATGCCGGAAAATCGCTTCTACGTAGTGTGTTCGCGGAGGGCAATTTCAGATACGAATGTGCGCGCTGGATTTTATTTCATAATTTTTTTTTTTTTGTAAAAAGCGAAATCTTTTCAATGGCCGCCGTTTCAGCGGCTGTAAAAACGGGGCGGCCTTATCTGAAACGACTCGGCTCTCTTTTCATTCGTTGCAGCTGAAGTTTAGTGGCGCGAAAGCCTTGTCTATCGTCTCGAAACAACGAATAATAAAAATTTATCGCGAAACCCGCCGCACAAAACAGTCCGCTTTCGTTCCAATGCGCCGTAGCGATAATTTAACTTTGATTTTAACTTTCCCCCATGCCGATTTCCTCTAAGCACATCATATTTTCCATTTAGTATTTACCGAAGAGTGTGCGTCACGCCTTACAATTTGCGCGACACGTACATACGTACATACATAGGCGAATCAAGGTCAGGGTGAACGTTCCCTTTCGTGCGAAACTTTGGGTATGTTTCCGTGCGGCGATATGTACCTATACTTTCATTATAAACAATAGACACTATAACTTTGATTAGTTGTAAAAGGTCAACCATTGAGTTCAATGAATTAATTAGTACCTACATATGTCATATGGTATCTAAACTTTAAAGATTGATAGCAAACGTTCCTAGAGAATTAATATGTCGAGCTTTCAGCTATTTACATAGATCTCAAAATTAAGATTCTCTTGATATATAGCGAATCAAAGTTACTCTTGTAATTAAAAAATGGTAAACAATAGATCGTTTCGTTTTAATATTTATTCTTAAAATAACTTTAAACTTTACAGTTTAGTTTTATACGCCCAAATACGCCCGATAGAATATAATTTCTATTTACAATAAAGTATTGCCCGTTGATGAGATCAACGGGCACTTATTAATGA
This sequence comes from Parapsyche elsis, assembly GCA_022651745.1. Taxonomy (NCBI): domain Eukaryota; kingdom Metazoa; phylum Arthropoda; class Insecta; order Trichoptera; family Hydropsychidae; genus Parapsyche; species Parapsyche elsis. The sequence goes on from JAGVSN010000017.1 coordinate 1,891,384, forward strand.
CAAAATAATTAACGGATAATAATAGCGGATTACGCAAAAAAAAATCGTCAATGAAAACAAAGGAAATGCATCAATGGTGGACAGACAGGCACTTAAAGCTTTTATATATCATCATTTTCAGCCGTTCACCATCCACTGCTGGATGAAGGACTCTCCATTTCGGTCTGTCTTGAGCAATATGCATCCACTTGACTACACACATTATTCATTCAATCTATCTTGCTTTCTTTCACATCCTCTCGAATACCATTCCAGTATTTTTCGCGTCCATCCATTCTTCTCGCTGTGTCGCACGTTCCGCTATATTGGTCATACTTCTTACCCACGTATTCCACTTACGATCTCTTCTTATTATACCAAACAGCACTGGATCTTACGTCCACATTTCAGTACGCATTGTACGGATTGTTGGATTTAAAAACTATATTCATTATTTTATATATTTGTACATACATATAAGTCTATGTATTTTTGCCAATGTCGTTTGATTGAATAGGCATAATTTTTCGATTTAGAATTTCATGATTGAAAATTGATTCGATTTGACTTTTAACAAACTCTATCAATACGGGGGGACAGAACGAGCTTTCGATACTCAAAGTGAAACGAATTGTGTATTTTTAAAGTAGGCTTAGTCCACTATTGAACTCTAGCGCTAGATTTTATTCTAGAGCGGACACTGCCTAATCGTTGGATTACATAAAACAATCGAATTTTCGGATAGAGCTTGGACGAGGGGGAGAAATGAAGAAAGCGCGGAAGGGAGAGAGGGAGGGGGGGGGGGGACACGAACGAAGTGAAAAAGGGGGGGAGGAGTAGAAATTTCAAATTTAAATTTTCTTTGCAGTATATTTTCTCCGTCTAAATTTTCCTTTTGAGGAGAGAAAAAAAAAAACAGAAAAGCCAGAGATAGATGGCGCTACCCCCTCGCTCTCTCCATCCCCCCATTTTTCCCCTCCCTCCCCCACTTCCCCTCCGTTCGGGACTCCTCCTCGCCCGTTCGCCGGCCCCGCTTTCCCTCTTTCATCTTTAATTTTCTTTTTATTCAGAAGAAGAATAAGTAAAATGGCGGACGGACCTTTGGGGGGAACCGGGAGGCCAGATAGGGGAACGACACCTCCACTCCCCCTCTACCTAATAAAGAAATCTCTCTTATATTTATTATTTCCCAGATGAGAGAGAGAGAGAGAGAGCGAGTACTTATTTTTTCGACAGGGCCGGAGGGAAACGGGGAGCGAGTAAGAGGACTCCGTGGAAAAAAATCGTATTTCGTATTTGCCGACGCGCGAGTCTGTACCGACTAATTGCCGTTTTTAATATCGTCCCACTTTATTAATTAATCATCCACTCTGCGTGGATGTTGTTATAATTTCGCATTTGTCTTGCTTTTGTTTTTCGTTTGTTGTTGTTGTTATAATGTATTTCGCGTTTTTTTTTTTCGCGCTCTTCTACAGTCGCCGAGCAATGGAAATAAAATTTAATTAAACTTCGTTTGAGTCGTCCGTATTTGTAAAATACGACGCATTGTTTTGTTCGAAGGCTTTGCATTGAACGTCGTACTATGTACATATATAAAAAAATTAAATATTAACATAAAACCAAAGATATAAAGTAATGGGCCTTAGCGCCAGAAAACATGTCTCAAACGCGATCAGTGCACTCGGCGTCAGTTGCTTCACTGCTATATGTATGCATGTATCTATGCTGTATTGAAAAAAAGATCGCTTAAAATAGATAGATAGATTAAAAATATGTTAGATAAGTCAACTAGAGATAAATTACAAATATTACAAAATAGAGGTATGACATGTATTTTAAATGCGGATAGGTGTGCTAGTATAAAAAAGATGATGATTGAATTAGATTGGTTGAATGTGAATGATACTTTGAGGATTTGTATGTTGGTATTTATATTCAAGTTAGATAATAATATATTACCATCATATTTTAGTAAATTTATTGTGAGAGGAATGGATGTATGTGAATATAGATAATTTAAGGAATAAAAATAATTTAATTATAAAAAATGTTTTGTTTTTGCATTTTTTACACAGGGGTGTTTTGGAGTATAATAGACTGCCGAATGGAATTAGTCTGGCAGTCTTAAAAAAACATATCTGCATACATATGTAGGTGCTTAGTTAAGGATTATATAATTAGCTTTAGCTACTGTATTATATAAATAAATAAAATAGATATAGAATAGTCTAGATGTGCCCTCGCGCTCTTAAAACGTTCCTACTCTAAATAAGACACTCAGATATTAAAATTCTAGTTGTGCGAGTTAAAGTGTTAAAAAAAAGGTCACGATTTTTGTCGATCGAAAAGTATGAAGTATATCTATGTATGTATCTATGCATAAAACATATTATATTCAATATACATACATACATATGTATGTACATTCTACAGGCAAAGTGTAAAATCCTCCCATTGTATAAATAGCCTAAGCGTTTTCGGCAAAGTATGAAATAAATGAAATGTCCAAATCATTTTTATCACACCAAGCTGATCCTGAAGAACAAGTTTATTTCACACAATCTTTCTAAACACTCAAGCTTTTCATACGCGCCATTTCAATATCAATTTATGAAGCGTAGTACATTTTGCACTTGGGCCATTTTAGGCATCGTATAAAACGACTAAGCAGTTTATGCAATGCCTAAAATACATACATATACATATGTATATGTTTATTAAAACATCTTTGCATTGTTTGATTACTAACCAATACGGTCGACCCATTGAAATGTTTCCACACGGTAGATTTCATTCACTTTTCATAGACATCTTGAAACAACAAAGCTGTACAACCAATCGAACGCGTACATTACTACCTACATATGTACATTAGGTATTATTGTATACTAGTGTAAGCCCGTTGAATATCAACGGAGCGTTCTCATCAACCGTGCTGAAAAATAATATTAAATTTAATAGTTTTTATAGTTTTCGTATAGACGGCGCTTTATAATACAATTTAGCAAAGTCGCGAACACTTTGAGATTTAACATTGGCCAATTATAGCACGTACGGCATCGCCTCCGTTAAGATGATAGTGCTAGCACGATTCATCCCAACCTAGTGATACCGGGTTCAAATCCCACTCGCGCGACGTTCTTGTTTTTTTAATCATTTACGAGCGTTATCAGCAGACAGACAGACATACAGATTTCGGCTATTATATATACTACATATATACAAACATATATATACTGCCGTCCTAAGCCCACTTAACGTAACTGACAAAACAACAATATCGAGATAAATTTGTATATTTTTGTTTTTCTTCATATATTACTCATTTATTTAATTTAATTTTAGTGCATGGGGTTATTTTCTATTGTGTTTTGATAATTCTAAGGAAAATTTAAAAAAAAAATGAATACTTTAGTAGTTACGTCACTTCATTATTCATTATTAATGTATATGTATGTACATACATTTGACTATTCCATCTTCAACCACTCTATTTGAAAAGAATGAATCTCTAACAATCTTATTTGATTTTTCTTTTGGGAGTCTAAGAGTATGACCTCTTATGTACATATATGAGGGTTCTCATTGAACACAATGAGGTTGGTCATTTCACATGAATAATGATTATTTATTATTTTGAATACTTCAATTAAATCACCTCTTAATCTACTCGTCTCCAACGTGGAGAGATTCAGTCTTTTCAATATTTCATGATAAGGTAGTGACCGAAGTAAATATTGGATACGCGATTTTCGCTAGAATTGGTGATACTATTTCTCTGCGCACGCAGATAAGTTAGATTTAATAGCTTAATTAAGTCACTTTTGGATGAAGATACATTAATTTTGATATGAAAAATCGCAACTAACTCGTAATTTTTGTCAGTTACGTGTCCAAGTGGGCTTAGGACGGCAGTATAATAGTCGACTTTTCAAACTGTTCTCACAGTGGTCATTTATTATGCAATTGATACGCGAACGCGCGCACATGTACATACATACACCCTATACATATATGTATATGTACAATTTTAACATAAATACCTATATACATATACGTAGGTACGCACAAGCAAACAATAAGCCGGGTCGAAAAATAAATTAGCGCAAAAAATTCCGCGCGCACCAGCTAAGAGAAAAACCTTTCGAGTAAAAGGCTTTGGCGCTACCGAAGAGTGGTAATTAAAAATGTAAATAGCAGTATTTTTAGGGGAAAAAGAGGCTTTCTGGGAACGGTTTGTATCTGGAGCGGCGGCAGGGGCGGGGAAGGGGGGATGGTGGTGGAGGTAGGGGTTGTCTGAGGGGGATGGTGAACCGGGGGAGCATTCGGAGAGCCATCGGACAGAAAAGGCTTTTCGGGACTGAGAGAGAGGGGTAGGGGGGTTTGAGGTGTTATAGGGGGAGGGTCGGTCACCCTTCTCCCTTCTCCCGCCCCTCATTAGCAATACAACAGAGATAAGAAAGCACCGCCGCTAATGACGTTTCGGCTGTTCAGAGTGCACCCGTGTTCCCGGTGCAAAAACGGATACTCCAAATTGGATATGATTCGATGACGATAACCCCCAACCCCCCGGTGCCAATCTTGAGCGGTTCAATTCTGAGAATTTTCGCGAAACTTTTGCGACATTTTCCAGCCGGTCCGTGTGTACGCGGTTACGCGTCCTATTAAATCCCAGCGACGAGTTCCTTTCGACTGTCAAACTTATATACGCCTGTACCTAAAGTAATTCGCGGTTTACCCTAGTGTGTAAATACTATTTTAAAGTCTTAATAGTGATGGGAAAAGTAATTTCGAGAAGTAGATATATTGGACAAAATATATAGATAATTTAACTGCGTGTGTGTGAACTTTTTTGTAGTTTCATCCTATTAAAGCCCATAATAGGATGAAACTGCAGAGAAATATATTCGAAACTTTGTGTCATACAATTCAGAGTTTCTTCTCAAAACTACAATTTATTTTAAAGTACAATTTATTGTAAATACAACTTTTAAAGTACCCATATAATTTTTTTAACTTTGAATTTGTATAGGGCACGGTCAATATTATTTGTGGAAATATGTTTGGAAAGTCGAATCCGCGTCAATTCAATCCATCAATATTTCCACCTTACACGGTCAATATTTGTGGCAATATGATAAGGTATTGTCAATAATATTGACCGTTTAAGGCAGCGGTCACCAACCTCTGTTTGAAGATCGATTTATAGATTTTAAGAGTAATTTAAAAGTGTTTCAATTTTTCCAAAATCCATTTGATATCAATATCAACGATATTGGAAGAAGATTCTCAATTAGAATTAATCGATCTTCAAGCGAATGATGGTTTGAAGTCAATATTAAAAAATGAAGCGTTAATTAAATTTTATGCTATTATATGGGAGGAGTCTGATTTTATCCAAAAATAAAAGCATTTGCTAGAAAAATTGTATCAATCTTTCGTAGCACATACATATACATATGTGAACAGACGTTTTTCAAAATAAAATATGTATGTATCTATATTGAATGAAAAAATCGATCAAATATATGCAAATTGGTTTGAATTGGATTCCAATAAGATTTTTTCATCCGGCCCTCTATATGTACATTTCAAAACTCTGAACCGACCCATTTCCCAAAAAAGTTGGGGACCCCTGGTGTAAGGTGTCCATAAGTGTTTGAATTAAATAAATTTTGACTTTTTATACGAGTCTTGAAACCGCATCTATAATTTACTAAAGTAAAACCAATACTTTATATTACCTATATATGTGTGTAGGTATAAACTACTAATTCTTACATACAAGATTATTAATAATATAATTCGGATATTAAATTAACAACCAGGAAACTCATCGGCAATTTTTATATTTAGCATAAAGTTCAAATTTCACTTTGCATACGGAATTGCAACGCTAATTTTAAGAGTTAGCTAACTTTTAAGAGTTTAAAAATAAAAATGTTCAACATTGAATTTCTAATACGAAAAATTCCGATACGAAATTTCTTTAAAAAATATGAACATAATTTTAATTCAAATACATAATTGAAATAGTAATTGCGCGTATCTCGTTACCCCCCCCCCCCTCTCCCTTTCCCCTAGAAAACATCTCATTACGTCTGAGGGCTTATTATTATGGGTTTCGGCCAGGGGCGGCTGAGGGGCCGCCTTTCCCTCCCCCTCCATTCGGACCATTTTTCATCCCCGAAGCCGCCCTTAACTCCTGCCAAAGTCAACATTATCGATCACATTTTTAATAACGCCCTGATTCGGTCCTCCCCCCCTGCTCCACCCCTGGCCCAAAGAGAGGAAGGGTAAGTGAGTGGGAGGGAAAAGGGGAGGGTGACTAGCGCGGGGCCATCTTGGGGCATTGAAGGTGCCATTTGCGATGTCACAATCAATTTCCCAACACCGACACAATTCAAAGACCCAGTTTGTACGACCCCGATTTTTTTAACCTTTTAAATTCGGCCCGCGGAATTTGACGTTGGCTACAAAGGCCACCCGAGGATGCTCAAACTTTATCTGGCTAATTATAATATAATACATGTAATTTTTTTTTTTGTGTTTCAATCGTATTTATAAATGAAACCTTAGAACGATATTACACTTGGACACTTCACCAACAACCAGATTTTTTTTGACGGTGGCGAGCATCTTATTACATTGCACCACTTTTACTTTACCAGCTAACTGCTCATCTCATAATCTTCATACAAAAAAAATAGGTCTAGGAAGCTATACGAAAACTAGGTACTCTATGTAGTAGTATGTAGACGTGGACGAAAATATATAAAATTCAACCTCTCATATTTCTTTCTGAATTTCATTGTTTTCGAAACAATTGCGTTGACGTTGCGTTGCGTTGACAATTGAGTACGACGATCCAAAAAAAAAAAGGTCATAAAGGGTCTTCGTGAAGATTTTTTTCGTCGAACATTGTCTTCCAAGAAATTTTTATGCAACTGAGAATCGCATCGTGTAATACGTAGCATCTAAACCTGTATATCTATCTGGTCGTCGAGGTTCAAAAAAAATCTGGTGTTCCGTTTGGTTGCTCAGTGTAATATCACCCTAGCACTATGTATGTATAGGTACATACATATGTGTAATAAAAACAATAACTGATTTTTGCATTCGACGCTATACTAGTACATACGTATGTATGTATGTGTGTGTTGAATTGATCTGATGTATTTGCAAGTTTAGAGGTCACCTTCAATGTCATCGATGGAAGGTATCAAGAGCAAGTTGAAAATACGGTAAAATCCCGCATTGCATAAAATGCCTTGAAATTTACAAGCACAACCTTTCATAAATTAAACTGTATTGGTAGTATTCAAAGCTATGGTGCAAAATATTTTATTACACCAACATATGTAAATCCAAGATTCCGCTATGCTTGAAAAAGAAGGCCAGTTATGACGTATGGATGTGAAACGTGGATGCTAAATTCAAGCATGTTACGTGAGATCCAGTGCACACAGATAATTATTTATGTTTGGTATAACAAGAATATATTGTAAGAGGAATACATGGGTAAAAATCATGACCAAGGTGGCAGATATAGCGGAACGTGTAAAAAAGTTGAAGTTGACACATAGCGAGAAGAATGGATGGCAGATGGATGCGAGAAATACTGGAATGGTATCTGAGAAGATGTGAAAGAAAGCAAGGTAGACCGAGTGGACGATGGGCTGATGAATTGAGAGGAATGTGTGGAGTCAACTGGATGCAGATTGCTCAAGACAGACAGGAACGGAATAGGATTGGAGAGGCCTTCATCCAGCAGTGGATGGTGAACGGCTGAAAATTATGATGATACATATGTATGTATATGTATATCTATGCTACGGGCAAAGTGTGAAATCCCGCATTCAATAAAATTGTTCTTCATGATCGACTGGTTAAATTGGTGAGATAAAAAATGATTCGCACAGTAATTGTACGATGAAAATCAAATAAAACATTATTATTAGGAAAGATGACATGAGGCTATTTCTTATAATGGAAAATTTTTCAATTTTAAAATCCATATTTCGTAATTACATTATACTTACAAGTATGTTTTACTTGGTAATCCAAGATAAATATTTTCTATGGGCGTATGTTGAAATAAAAAAAAATTGATACACTCTCTACTTAATTTAAAATGAATAATATATAAAGTTTTAGAAGCGTCGAGTCTAGTTTAGTGTCCAGAACATACATGGGGGTGTATACTATGACGTATAACACATGGTATCAAACCACCCTCTCCCTCTATTTTATTTTTTTTTTTTTTTTTTTTTTTTGATGCGTCGGCCTAATTCCAATTCTATGGAGAGAAGGGGTTGAGAATTAACCCCTCAGTACTATTGCAAAAGCGGGAGCCATTTATTTTGGACCGGAGACGTCATTCCCTCCCCCATTAATTCAAAGATACACCACCCACTGTATCTATGTAAATTTTCACATTTTTACATTATCCTAATTTTTACATACATAATACGACTTTCATACATGATCTATGTATACGTACGAAAATTTAGTGACTTTCAACTGTTGATTGTATACGAATATATTAGCTAAATTTTCACAATATCATTACAGAAATATTATACATATATTGTAGTTTTACTTTACATAGTTTTTAAATAAATATAAACATGCTATAAGTGATTTTGTGTGGTTTTTTTTCTCTGGGAGGATGGGTCGCCATTCGATGTAAAGTGCCCGCTTTTCATCCGTTTCTTTTCTCCGCTACTTTTCTTCTCTCGTCCGCTTCCACCGGTCTAAATGTATACGCAAAAATACAGAGGCGTACATAATATATATTTTATTTAAATTTTTTGAATAATATAATCGATACAATTAAAATTATGAATCAATTAGAACCGATGTAACACACCTTTACCTTAGTTGGTATTATATACCAAATCGTATGCGAGACAAAATACTATGGATACCAAATATATAACAAAAATACTAAATAATGTGAATCCCCCACCCGTTTTACTACGCAGATTTTATATGCGTTTGTGACAAATTAGCTAGAATTTTGGTTAGTGCGCATCGGAGAAAAAGGAGTGGCGATTCACACTCATGCGATAAAATATTACTACTGTACCTATTATTTCAAATTAAGATTGTGAAAAGTACATCGATAGCTCAATCTCGGGGTCATTAAACGACAATTTCCCTTGTTATTATTATTACTAGTGTAAGCCCGTTGAATATCAACGGACGTGTTTGACGTAATTGAATTACGTAACAATTTAGCAAAGTGGCGAACCTATTAAGGGTTAATATTTTCAAATTATAGGAGGCCTCTCATCACCGGTGTTGGGCGAACGCGTTAGCGCTAACTCACCCAACCTGGTGATCACGGGTTCAAATCCCACTGGCGACGTTCCAATTTTTACTTTACCGAGGCGAGCGTTATCAGCTGGCGGACAGACAGACAGGCAGACGGAATTGGGCTATTATCTACTATATAAAATTCAATGTTTGTTTTTTTCTTTCTGTGTTTGTCGTTCCGCTATGCAAATCTACAGTTTTCAACTTAGAACCACCAAACTTGGTATACTATCTCATGATACCCTAACCCAGACCGTAGGTGGGTTTTGGAAGGGGTCAGATCAGGGGGTCGACGGGCCCCCATATACAAAATTTTTTTTGAACTGGAGAATAAATGTTTTCATTTGTTTCAATTTTTCATTCATCCTGAATGAATTAAAATAAATTTAGTGGAAAATTACAAGAATTTTTTCATTTTTTTTTCATTCATAAACTTTCACCCGCCCGAGCAACGCCGGGCAATTCAGCTATATTGTATATAATTATTATGAAAATGTATACATAGTCTTATCTGTCCGTCTGGAACGTTAGAAACACATTGCACCCAGACTCAATAACTGGTCAACATAGGAATAATGTATAGGAGGTTTCAATTTTTGGTGGAACCGTCTCACAACTACATACATATGTAAGTTAGATAAATTTCCAAATTCTAACAGGGGACGACCGCTCTGGATTTAGCAATTTCCATATCTCGCCAATGGCAATAGTTAAGGTCGAAAGAACCGTCGATGAAATCATTTCGACATACGAGGATCGAACCGCGGACCTTTGCTCAAGCTTTATAAGCTATCGCCCGGCTATAGGGTTGAGCTTTGCTTTCATTGAAAATTCCCATTATTATTTACTTTCTCACAGTTAACTCATTCATATATATAGTTGCATGTAACTCAGTAGATTTACAAAATAGATTAACAGAATTAAGCAACGAAAGTATGAAAGTAGGTTTAAAAATTAATTTTAATAAAACTAAAATTATGTTTAATGAATTCTGCACGCAAAACGTAGTCACAGTAGATGATCATATTGTAGAGATAGTTGATAGTTATTTATACCTAGGACAATTGGTGAATATGACTGGATGTAAAGAAGAAGAAATAAAACGAAGAATGAAACTAGGATGGAGTGCTTTTGCAAGAATGAACATAGTTTTTAAATCCAACATTCCGCTATGCTTAAAAAAGAAGGTGTACCACCAATGCGTACTGCCAGTAATGACGTATGGATGTGAAACTTGGACGCTAAATTCAAGAATGCTACGTAAGATCCAGTGCACACAGAGAAGCATGGAAAGATGTATGCTTGGTATAACAAGAAGAGATCGCAAAAGAAATACATGGGTAAGAAGTACGACCAAAGTGGCAGATATAGCAGTACGGGTGAAAAAGTTGAAGTGGCAATGGACGCGAAAAATACTGGAATACCGAGTGGAAGATGGGCTGATTGAGAAGAATGTGTGGAGTCAAGTGGATGCAGATTGCTCAAGACAGACAGGAATGGAAGAGGATTGGAGAGGCCTTCATCCAGCAGTGGATGGTGAACGGCTTAAAATGATGATGATATCAATATAAAACCCGTTGATCGCGAAAGGGGCGATACTCGAGCGGTCTTACAATATCCGTCTTTCTTGTAAGCTATTATATATATAATAGCCGAAATCCGTCTGTCTGCTGATAACGCCATGACGTCACCCTCGCAAGTGTTCGCGACTTTGCTAATTTATATGAATATATAATAGTTTTTATAGTTGTTGTATAGATGGCGCTTTATAATAACAATTATATATATGTGCATATAATTAAATAATTAATTATAAAGTGCCATCTATACAACAACTATAAAAACTATTAAATACACATATGTACAATACTCAACCACCCAAAAACACTCGGGTAAAGTACGGGTGATGAGAAACCACTTCGTTGATATTCAACGGGCTTACACTAGTGTAAGGTATAATATCGCGCGCATTGCGAGTTTAAGGTTAGCGTTGGCTGTATATGTACACTCAATTTATATTTATATTTTTTTCGATTTAAAAGTAGGTACCTACGCCATTGGTTCGAATGTAAGCTGCCATCATTTCTTCCACCCCTTTTTCTGCCGAAAACCCCTCACACCCTGTAGCACCTCCCATCATTTCTTCCCGGTCGAGGGCTCGCCGAGCGTTTTTAGAGAATATTTAAATATCGAGGAGATCGGCGGGAACGGGAGTGGGTGAAATAGGGGTTTGGGGTGGTTGGAGGAGAGAGAGAGGAATCGAGAGCGACTCTCAGAATAATAATAATTACTAAAGCGAAAAAATCTCTCCGAAAGCGAAAGCGGGGGCGTAGAGAGGGGTGGAAGGACGGACTCGCACACAAATTTAGGTATAAATTCGCTTTTTCCCATTGCCTTGAAGAAGTAGAAGAAATCCGAAAGGGGCTGCCGAGGGGACAAACGGAAGCGAAGAGGTGCCGCCGTCTGCGAGATGGAAAATGCCTAAGGGGGTGGGTTTGGGGTTGTAAAAAGGGGGCGGCCGAGTCTCGGGGACTTCGGCTCTCCTTCCCTCGTAAAAAAAAGGGATGATGAAAATCGGTTCTGTAAGAAATTGAAGTGGGTGGTTTGAAGGGTTGCGAGGGGGTGGGTTGGTTTTGGGGGTGGATGAGTCGAGCGGAACGGGTCGGGGGAGTTTTTGTAAGAAATTTTGCGTTTCTTTATTCACCCTCCTGTGTCCTTTTAAAATGGAAATTCACGACGAGCCATAGACGGTTATGCTAATCTCTCGAATAAAATCTTTTTCGCGTTTGTTGTCCCCGTCGACGATATTCAAAATTCAATATCCACGTTGCGTTGTGGAATCGAGTCTATACCAAAACAGATCACAAAACGGACATAAAACAAGTTTAAAAACCAACCGAGGTGGATACTTATTCGTTTGTACCTATGTACAGTATATAATAAATGCGCTATGAACGACACTCAAATTCCTCAACTTTTAAGATAGCTTATTGAATCTGATACGATTTCGTCGATATTGCTAGAGTTATTGCCCGTTAAAGGTCAACGCATATATTGTAGGGGTAATAATGACGGTAACTAAATAATTATTAAAAAAAAAGTGTACCGAGCATTGATTCAATACAGTTCCGAACTTACAGACATAAGTTCTTGTACATAGATGCATTCTTGCAAAGTGTGAGGAGACACCTCTGTGTGATATAGTAGTTACATATTTATTTATTTATTTATTTACAAAAACGTCCTGCAAGACATTACAGATATAAATCCAGATCGTCATGCAGGGAAAACAATATATACATGTACATATATATGTAGTATCCTAAAACCACAATAAAACTTAGAAACATTAGATAGATGTGTGTACATAGAATATAAATATAGCATATAATATAATTATACAAAAAAATATTTAAAAAAAAAGTTAGATAAAATATGTGAAGAAATAAAAATAAAAAATTATAAAGAAAAAACAGAAAGGCTCAAGAATCGTAAAATAATATGTTACATGTTATGCATAACGTGTATCTATCACAAAATCTTATAATCTAAGCATAGTCTCTACCATGTTAGCATAACTGCAAGAAAATATATCGATAGAGTCAGCCACCAGGTTGAGTAAAGCAATAGCTTTAGCAACCGGAGAATTTAGCATTATATTGGTACGTGCCGCCGATGGATAAAGCAAAAGATGTTGCCTGGGAAATCTAAGCTGACTCGGTACCCACAATTCAAGCTCCATAAGAACCAGAGGATTGTGTATCAAACCAACTAACAGCTTGTAAAAGTGTTTACCCAGGTAGACCTTTCTTCTTGATTCCAAAGAGTAAAATCCCAGGGCACCCAAAAGGAAGCCACTCGGGTACATCCAAGGATACCGTCCATATGTTGTCATATAGAGATACCTAAGGAACCTTTTCTGAACCTTTTCAAGTTTAGATATATGGGCCTTATCAGAAGGACTCCATATAATTGAAGAAAACTCTAGAACAGTCCGTACTAGTGTTTCATACAGAATCTTAAGTACCATGGCAGATTGGAAAGGTTTGCTCACTCTGAGAACAAAACCCAATAATTTAGAGGCCTTCATACATACACCGTCTATATGACGCCCAAAACTAAATTTAGAAGAAAATAAGACTCCCAGATCACGAAACTCATCCACCATATTTAGGTCACTGTCAAGAATATGGTAAACAGTAGATACATGATTATGGGATCTGGAAAAACGTAAAGAACAACATTTATTAATACTGAAGTACAAGCTATTTTTTGCTGACCATGCTGCAACAGCATCAAGATCCAATTGTAATAAAGCGGAATCCATTGTAGTTACAATTGATCTATATAGTTTCAGATCGTCAGCAAAAAGTAGAAATTCAGAATATTTAATGACATCAAATATGTCATTAACATAAATCAAGAAAAGTAAAGGGCCCAAGTTTGAACCCTGTGGTACTCCCGAGTGAGCACTATATTCTGGCGAGGATTTAGAGCAATAGACAACATATTGCTTACGATTCACAAAATAATTTCTGAAGAGTAACATGAGACTATTGGAGATACCAAAACGATCTAATTTCTCCAATAAAATCTCATGGTTCACTACATCAAAAGCCTTCTCGAAATCCGTATAGACAATATCAACCTGTTTATTCGCATCTAAAGACTTAGTAACAAAATTAGAGAGACACAACAGATTTGTTACAGTAGACCGAGAGGGTCTAAAGCCATGTTGTTGATCAATCAAGAAAGGTTCACAGTGACTAAAGAGATATTTATGTATTATTGATTCAAACAGCTTTGCTGGAGCAGAGAGAAGTGCGATAGGTCTATAGTTTGAGATATTGGATTTATCACCTTTTTTGAAAACAGGAACTACCTTGGTATTTTTCCAAAGATCAGGGAAAACTCCTGATTTAAGAGATAAATCGAAGATGAATTTCAATGGTACGACAAGAGCTGCTTTGCAGTTTTTCAAAACAAAATTGGGAATATTGTCAGGACCAGCCGACTTAATGGACTTAAGCTTATTGAAACCATAATCAAGATCAGCCATAAGTGAATTGGTCCAATGCTAAAGTAGGATGCCATCCATTGTCTGGTAAGTCTTCCAAAAGGTTAATGACACGAGGTCTGTTTGCTAGAGAACAGTTTAGAATGCTACTAAAGTGACTAGCAAAAGAATTTGCAATATTCTGATAGCCAATAACAGGGGACAAATTATATACCATAGATGAAGGGTGACTCGAAGCTGAGCGTTTGGAGTTGATAAGTGTCCAGAACACAGAAGAATCTGCTGAGAGAGCATGTTCACAATTTGATATACATATACTCGATGACATTCACTAATGAGAGATTTGGAGAGACGACGTAGCTGAATAAAGTCCATTTTAGCCTTTTCACAAGTGGTGGCTTTCCATATTTTATGAACATAGTTTTTACGTTTAAGAATCTTAATCAAGTCCCTAGAAAACCAAATAGGATAATTGGCGTCATCAGAAAACAAGGTCTTTCTCTTCAAGGGACAAACAACATTTAATACATCATAAAATATACTGTAAAAAAAGATTCAAGAGCAATATTTACATCACTACAATTAAACAAATCATCCCAATTGCATAGCAATAATTTACTGCACAAGATATTAAAATCCATTCCTGGCTTAAACGACCATCCAGTTCTGCTAAAGTTCAGAGTATCACCAAGTGATTTATCACATATAGAGGACGGAAGTTTTATAGAAGTAAGAAGTGCAGGATGAAACTTGTCTTCCAAAACCAAAGGATCCAAACATCTACATACATTCACATCAACATAATCAAAATTACTGAAAATTAAATCTAGAATAGAGCCATTATAATCATTCACTATTTGGTTGCACTGAATTAAACAGTATAAAGACGATAAAAAATCAAGATCAGCAGAAGGATAGTTACACGAATTTAAGTTAAAATCACCAAGAATTAATAGTTTCCCCTTGCTAAGAGATGCGTAATTAGAGATAATAGAATTAAAGAAACATTTAAATGTATCAAGCGATGATCTAGGCGGGAAGTAA
This sequence comes from Parapsyche elsis, assembly GCA_022651745.1. Lineage (NCBI taxonomy): Eukaryota > Metazoa > Arthropoda > Insecta > Trichoptera > Hydropsychidae > Parapsyche > Parapsyche elsis. Next base: position 1,906,745 of record JAGVSN010000017.1, read on the forward strand.
ACTACACAAATGAATACGAAAGAGGTGAAGGAGGAAGTTTAACTTTCAACCAAACACATTCATTTATAGACTCCATCTCAGGCAACCGCAGTATTGATGTATAAGTATAGTGTATAATGTGTAATAGATTTATGTAGTTGTTATAAATATGTAATAGATGTAAGTTAAATTAGCTAATATTATATAAAATAAATAAATATGTACATATATTTATAAGTACTTTATATATGTACATACAATGTCCAAAGGTGGCAGGCAAAGTAAAGTCGATAAATTTAAATGGAAATAGCAGGTATCAAAAAATAAAGTTTCAGAAAGGCTGGATGAAAAAAAGTGGTTCAAATTGTTCTTCGGGATCGGTTGGTCAAATTGGTGAAATGTAAAACGATTCATTTATTTCATACTGTGCCTAAAATGATAAGCGGTTAAGGCAATGTATACTACATATGACTAGATATTTTATACAATGCGCGATTTCACACTGCCTGTATCATATGTACATACATATGTATTATACATGTACATATATAATAGCCGAAATCCGTCTGTCTGTCTGTCTGCTGATAACGCTCGCTGAGGAAAAATAATTAAAAAACCAGAATGAGTGGGGGATCGAACCCAGGACCCCAAGCTCGGGAAGAACGCGCTTACGCTAATCTGCCAAAACCAGTTGTCGATTTGGTCCTTTTTTTTTTCAAACATTACCTACGAATGAGGTCGTGACTCTGCTAATAATACATAGATGGCACTATAACAACTATTATTTTTTTGTTGTATTATAACGCGCCATAGATGGCGCTATAAAAACTATTAAATTTAATATATAATTTTCCAGTACGGGTGATGAGAACGCTCCGTTGATATTCAACGGGCTTACACTAGTGTATATATATATATACATAAAGGCCCTCATTAACCCGAACGAATAATTTGACGCTTGGCATCTGCGACTGACGCCCCTATTGTCGTCCCATTCGCACCGATATAATTCGTATTGGTGCGAATCAACGACGATAGAGGGCGTCAGTCGCAGACGCCAAGCGTCAAATTATTCGTTCGGGTTAGTGAGGGCCTTTATGCGAAATTGAGAAAATTTCAATCAGTATGAAATTTCCAAGCTCTGTTTTTAACCTTTTAGAAATATTTATCAACTATCTGCATATATATGTAATATACTAGTAACTGCCCGTTGACAGTGTCAGTGGCAGGGGGGTGTTAGCAATCCGTGTCGTGTGTGTGTATATGTGTGTGAGCTATTGATTGTACATATATGTACGTGCCTTAACGTGGTATGCAAGCAATCCGCGGCTATCCGTGCCGAGAGTGATTGCCGTATTCGCATTGCGGAAAACCGGTTAGGAAAATCGCAAGGTTGGTATGGTGGGGAGTTGTATCGCATAGCCGCGGGTGGAGCTGCCTCTACCACGACGGATTTCCATCGATTTCGATGACGGTGAAAAAGTATCCCATCCTGTACGATCTGACTTGATAGGTTATAAGTCAGAGTGACAGAAATCAGACGATTTTGTCAACAGTCAGCCGATCCTCGATGACACACCGTTATAAATTACATTCAACAATTAAAATTATTTAACTAATCATTCATATAAATATGCGGCCAACATAACGGCTTCCTAACAGGAGTCCATGTCAGAATCGTGAGTGAAATACAAACGTTCCGAAAGCGAGGTGACAGATGGTAGTTTGATAGGTTATGTCAGAGTGACAGAAACCAGCGCTTGTGCAGGTAATTTATAGTTGTGGAAAGAAATTAACATATTATTATATATGTATGCAGATACACAACGTGTGAAAAAGTTGAAACGTGTGAATAGTCTGTCGAGGAATACATGGGTAAGAAGTATGACTAAAGTGACAGATATACATAGCAGAACGTGTGAAAAAGTTGAAGTGGACACATAGCTAGAAGAATGGATGGCAGATGGACGCCAGAAATATCGGAATGGTATCCGAGAGGATGTGAAAGAAAGCAAGGTAGACCGAGTCGAAGATGGGCTGATGAATTGAAAATAATGTGTGGAGTCAAGTGGATGCAGGTTGATCAAGACAGACAGGAATGGAAGAGGATTGGAGAGGCCTTCATGCAGCAGTGGATGGTAAACGGCTGAAAATGATGATGATGATGATGATGATATAGGTACACATGATATGATTCTCGTATAACATGTCTCTTAATATAATATTATTCATACTTTGTTTCAGATGTAACCGAGAATAATAGTCTCCGAACTTTCGAGAAAATATTTAATAAAACATATGTATAATTAATTTTGGTTTCATTTCAAAGTCATTAGACGTTGATTAAAAAATATCTAATTCATTCAAATAAGTAGTAAGTATGCGTTCAAATAAATACGATCATTTCCAATTGTATGCACGCTTTTCCCAATTGAAAATAGCAATGAAATCAAATTCACTCAAAACAAGTGATTTCATTTTTATGTCCATGTTAAATCTTTGAGAGTTTACATTCTTTTTTTTTTCAATAGCGAAGTTTTCCAAACTTTTCTTCCGCGGAAAAGTTGTAACGTTTCAGTTAACTCGCACCGGTTAGCCGAATGCGAAAGCACCGATATCGAACGCAATGTTGAACTGTTATGTGTCAACGTTTGTCGTTTACTGTAGGAGAATCCACTTAAAATAAATGCGCAAATAAAACCAAAGTCTTTTATTATCTACCGCTTCGCGATACACACCGAACGAGTTACAATAATAATAAAAATGGAGTCCGAAATAATCGAGGCAACTTTATCGTCGCGTCCATTTGCAAAATAAATTTCGCGACTAAAAGAAAATTTCTTGCGAGGGAGACAATAGACGGGCAGCTCCACACACTGAAAGCGGCCCTCCTCACTTTGTCCCTCTCTGTTTCGAAGATGTCGTATAGTTTTGTCCCTCTCTGGCTCTGTGCGAGCTCTGCCTTCTATTTCTGGTGTCCACAATAAAAGCAATCGGGAAGGCAGCACTAAAAAGACAATGGCATGGAAGAGTTCATAATGAGAGGACAGTATCAGAAAGAAAGGACAAGGCGAACCAAAACTGAGACACTCTCAATCGTTAAATTTTTTAAAATCTCGAAAGTGAGGTAAGGCATGTGTAATGATCGACATTTTTAACTTTATTTACTAAGCTTTCAGTATCTGTAAGTTGAAAATTTTTGATAACAATCTACCATGTACTTCTTTGATTAACACAATTAAGCAACGAAAGTATGAAAGTAGGCTTAAAAAATAATTTTAATAAAACTAAAATTTCAATCATATTTTAATAATATTGTAGAGATAGTTGATAGTTATTTATACCTAGGACAATTGGTGAATATGACTGATTGTAAAGAAGAAGAAATAAAACTAGAATGGAGTGCTTTTGGAAGAATGAACATTCTGCTATGCTTAAAAAAGAAGGCATACAATGCGTACTGCCAGTTATGACGTATGGATGTGAAACGTGGATGCTAAATTCAAGGATGCTACGTAAGATCCAGTGCACACAGAGAAACATGGAAAAATGTATGCTCGATATAACGTGAAGAGATCGTAAGAGTATAATACATACATGGGTAAGTAGTATGACCAAAGTGGCAGATATAGCGGAACGTGTGAAAAGGTTGAAATAGACACACAGCGAGAAGAATGAATGGCAGATAGACGCGAGAAATACTGGAATGGTCTCCGAGAGGATGTGAAAGAAAGCAAGGTGGACCGAGTGAATGATGGCCCGATGAATTGAGAAGAATGTGTGGAGTGAATATGACCGAATGTAAAAAAGAATAAATAAAACGAAGAATGAAACTAGGATGGAGTGCTTTTGGAAGAATGAACATACTTTTTAAATCCAACATTCCGCTATGCCTAAAAAAGAAGGCATACTGCCAGTTATGACGTATGGATGTGAAACGTGGATACTGAATTCAAGAAAGTTACGTAAGATCTAGTGCACACAGAGAAGCATGAAAAGGTGTATGCTCAGTATAACGAGAAGAGATCGTAAGAGGAATACATCGTGGCAGATATAGTTGAAGTGGACACATGGAGAGAAGAATGAATGGCAGATGGACGCGAGAAATACTGGAATGGTATCAAAGAGGTTGTGAAAGAAAGCAAGGTAGACATAGATATAGAATAACATACATAAATGTGCTCTAGCGCCCCAAAAAATATCTCCACCACGACCATTGCACAGTGCACTGGTAGAGCAGTTATTCTATAGCGAAAAAAGGGTCACTTCTTTGAAGGCAGACCGAGTGGACGATGGGCTGATGAATTAAGAATAATGTGTGGAGTCAACTGGATGCAGATTGCTCAAGACAGACGGGAATGGAAGAGGATTGGAGAGGCTTTCCAGGAGTAGATGATGAACGGTTGAAAAAAAAAAAAAGGAATAATGTATAGTTTTGCTCACATGACAACAGTATAGTGAGCGTTTATTAAACGCCACTCATACGATGTTATAATAATTGATTAAACGGTGGTCGCCATTTTTGCACCGCGGTGCACTTTTCACTGAATTTTACTTTACATAAATGGACAGAAATGAATAAAAATACAACAAAAAAGAGACAAATAGATTGAGCGAGCCGGCGATGCGGGGGCGACAAAGGATGGGAGGCAGAGAGTGAAGGGGAGGGCTCGAGGAAGGGGTCAGGAAGAAGGACCGGTGGCAGGATTGGTAGTATGGCGCAATTGGCGAAGGGTGAGTACCACCGGAAGTCTCTTTAAACTGAAAATATTGTTTCCAAGGACGACCATCCCTTATTATCCAGGAAATGGAACTGGAGGAGAGGAAAAAAATTTTTGCAATTTTTCATATTTTGCTTGGCGTCTTTAGAGCATCGGACTCAACAACGAATGCTTGATTCCCGATACGGTCGAAAGTTTTTGTAGACGGTTTCGGGTATTGCTATTGCTGCTGGCAAGATTTAAATCTTATTAAAATTCTGATTTAATCCCTCCCGTTAAAATTTCCAATCAATCAGACAGCTCCATACAAAGTTATCACCACGTAAAATTCTTTCAATCCGACTGTCGCTTCCTTTATTTCCTTTTTGTCCCCCTCTGAAGAAGAGAGCGGAATTCCAATGGCGAGTATCCTTGTTAATTCACTATCACGAATGTCAAATAGTAAAAAGACCATTAAAAAGCCACTTTAAGAAATCGTCGAGTTGATTCCATATAAAATTCTCACCGTCTAGTCTGTATTATTTAATATTATTATTTAATTATATATATAATAGCCGAAATCCGTCTGTCTGTCTGTCTGCTGATAACACTCGCTGAGGAAAAATAATTAAAAAACCAGAATGAGTGGGGGATCGAACCCAGGACCCCAGGCTCGAGAGGACTCGCACTAATGCTATCCGCTATCGCCCTTGGTCAATTTAGTCCTTTTTTTTTAAACATTACCTATACAAGGGATCGTGACTCTGCTTAACCTATAAAAGGGATCGTGACTCTGCTAATAATACATAGATGGCACTATAAAAACCATTATTTTTTTACTATTTATATATATAATAATTAATAATTATAATATAAATAGTAAAGTAAAAAAAGTATTTAAAATTCAGCTGGCGTTGATGTTCAACGGGCTTACACTAGTATTATATAATAGCCCTATTCCGTCTGTCTGTCTGTCTGCTGATAACGATAAATTTATGTAAATACACCATACGTAGGTATGTATGTATATATGTACATATGTACATAAATGATAGCCACCCGAATACACTGTCAACGGACAGTGACTAAATTATATATAATAGCCCAATTCTGTCTCTGTCTGTCCGTCTGCTGATAACGCTCGTCTCGGTAAAGGCTGAAATTCAAATTTAATTGAAAAAACACGAACGTCGCGAGTGGGATTTGAACCCGTGATCAACCAGGTTGGATGAGTTAGCGCTAACGCGTTCACTCATCATCGGTGATGGGAGGCCTCCTATAATTTGAAAATATTAATCCTTAGTAGGTTCGCGACTTTGCTTAATTGTTCCGCAATCAAACACGTCAAACGCGTCCGTTGATATTCAACCGGCTTACACTAGTAAAATATAACATGATATATTGAGTATTTGCAGTAATATTGAACGTTAAAGTTTGTTTTTACGTTATTCATATATTATTTATATGTACGTAGTATGATAAAGTATTGTGGCTTCGAGATTTTTTTTAACAAAAGAGTGCAGTTTGAGTTTGACCACCTGTTTATTCTAACAGCGTGCGTTAAAATGGGACAAATTTTCGAAAAAAGCTACACGCTATTTGTTACATCTGTCACTTATCGAATTGGGTATCCCTTCTTACCCATGTATTTCTTTTGCGATCTCTTCTTGTTATGCCAAGCATACATATTTCCATGCTTCTCTGTGTGCACTGGATCTTAACGTAGCATTCTTGAATTTAGCGTCAAAGTTTCACATCCATACGTCATAACTGGCAGTACGCATTGGTCGTATAATAGGTATAATGGGTATTAATCCATTCTCCTCGCTATGTGTCCAGCCCCATTGCCACTTCAACTTTTTCACCCGTACTGCTATATCTGCCACTTTGGTCATACTTCTTACCCATGTATTTATTTTGCGATCTCTTCTTGTTATGCCAAGCATACACCTTTCCATGCTTCTCTGTGTGCACTGGATCTTAACGTAGCATTCTTGAATTTAACGTCAAAGTTTCACATCCATACGTCATAACTGGCAGTACGCATTGGTCGTATGCCTTATTTTTTAAGCATAGCGGAATGTTCATTCTTTCAAAAGCACTCCATCCTAGTTTCATTCTTCGTTTTATTTCTTCTTCTTTACATCCAGTCATATTCACAAATTGTCCTAGGTATAAATAACTATCAACTATCTCTACAATATGATTATCTACTGTGACTTCGCTTTGCGTGCAAAATTCATTAAACATAATTTTAGTTTCATCAAAATTAATTTTTAAGCCTACTTTCATACTTTCGTTGCTTAATTCTATTTTCTAAATCTACTGAGTTACATGCAACTATAACTATGTCGTCAGCGAATCAAATGTCTTCCGTTAATCTTGACCCCTGTTTTGTGCCATTCCAGCGACCTAAAAACTGCATAGTCTCTTGTTAAAAAAAAAACAAAACACTATATCTTCCTCCCAGTCCAAAAGCGACGTAAAACTACTATGGAGTATATATTGGTCCAAAAGTGAAGCAGCTAGCTTGAGATTAAAAAAAAATACAAGAGTTACCTACTTACTTAAAAAGTTTTAATGCGATGCTATACAACGAGTCGTCGCCGTTGCTGTTTTCACTTTATTTTTAATGAACCCCCTATTCCTATTGTACATTATAAAAAGCAGACGAGGAAATGAGAAGTGTTTTGCTTTAAAGTTGCCGTTATCGTCGTCTAATTGTAATATTTTTCCCATCAAACACAGAAAAGAGGTCATAACGACCGTCGGGGAGTGGTGAAGAAGGGGGTGAGAAAGGGTGGACACAGAGTTTGGAATGAGTCGCTGTAGGCAAACCGTGGACCGTTCTCTTTATTTGTTTCGCATTCTTTCTGGGCAGAAGGGGAAAATGAGGGGAAGGGGGGGGGGACTTTGGGGGGTTGAAGGGGGTGAAAAAGGGGAGTGTGAGGGTGGTGGTCTTCGCCGCCTTTGTGTTTGACAGCCAGAAAGAATGGCAAGAAATAACAAGACAGAATGTCAAACGAGAACGACTCACTCCAATTAAACGAATATGTAAATTTGCTTGTAAATAATACATAAATACGCGAACGTACATTTTAATATTGATTTTCAAATATTTTCCGACTCGGCCGGGGGACTTTTCGCACAAAGCACTCTTCTGTCTGCGTTCGAAAAACTATTCGGAAATGCAACATTCATTAGCGATCCTTTTATAACACTGTCTGGGTTAAAGCTAGCGCTAATTGAACAGTTACACAAAAACCAACCGAGATACTTATTCGTTTGTACCTACATACGTATGTAATAAATGCGCTATGAACGACACTCAAATTCCTCAACTTTTAAGATAGCTTATTGAATCTGATACGATTTCGTCGATATTGCTCGAGTTATTGCCCGTTAAAGATCAACGCATACATTATAGTGACGGTAACTAAATAATTATTATTAAAAAAAAGTGTATGGAGCATTGATTCAATACAGTTCCGAACTTAAAGACATAAGTTCTTGTACATATGTATATTTATAAGTACTTTATATATGAGTCGCCTAGTTCCAAATCCCGATAAGTCCATAAAACTCACTTGTTCGCAAACGCGGTTTTTCTGCTACAGACTTATTTGCTTGATGGCGTTTAAACTCATTTAAACTTAATTTTGTTGATATTAAACAAAATATTGAGATTAGAAACATGGGGTTATCGTTGTTTGTTTCTAAATATGGCTTTTATCAGCTTGTGTCATAGTGCAATTGTCAGTTTTTGGAACTAACACTGATTTTCAATTTTTTTTTACGGCGCACTTGGCGGTATTTGGAATAATTCAAGTATAAGGCATCGTTTGAAAACATTCTTAGAACCAGAAAATATTTTATCCTCGTTTTTTATATATTGTGGACTTATCGGGATTTGGAACTAGGCGACTCATATGTACATATGTACATACAATGTCCAAAGGTGGCAGGCAAAGTAAAGTCGATAAATTTAAATGGAAATAGCAGGTATCAAAAAATAAAGTTTCAGAAAGACTGGATGAAAAAAAGTGGTTCAAATTGTTCTTCGGGATCGGTTGGTCAAATTGGTGAAATGTAAAACGATTCATTTATTTCATACTGTGCCTAAAACGTTAAGCGGTTAAGGCATTGTATAAAATGACTAGACATTTTATACAATGCGCGATTTCACACTGCCTGTAACATATGTACATATAAAGACCCTCACTAACCCGCGCGAATAATTTGACGCTTGGCATCTGCGACTGACGCCCCTATTGTCGTCCCATTCGCACCGATACAATTCGTATTGGTGCGAATCAACGACGATAGAGGGCGTCAGTCGCAGACGCCATGCGTCAAATTATTCGCTCGGGTTAGTGGGGGCCTTTATGTGGAATTGTGAAAATTTCAATCACTATGAAATTTCCAACTATCTGCATATATAATATACTAGTAACTGCCCGTTGACAGTATCAGTGGCAGGGGGTGTTAGCAATCCGTGTCATGTGTGTGTATATGTGTGTGAGTTATTGATTGTATATGTACGTGCCTTAACGTGGTATGCAAGCGTTCCGCGGCTATCCGTGCCGAGAGTGTTTATGTGAGCTAGTGAGGTTATATAGCGTGAGCACTTCGCACAATCCGTGTTGTATGTGTGTGAGAGTGAGTGAGTGAGTGTATGCGAGCGTTCCGCAACTACCCAGCCAGCCAGCTAAACATATCTCTGCGCTACTATACATATATAGTAATAATATTGAGATTTACGCGTATACATACATATTGTTTTTTTTTTGTGCTTACAATCCGCATTAAAGACTTATTAATTATAAAATATAGATAGAAACTAAGAATAGTGTTATCAATATTTTATTAGTGACTTTAAAGTGAATCTTTAAAAATGTTCCCTTTTCGAAAGTGAAGTTTTTTTTTATTTTTAGTTTTAGTTCTAGAAACTCAATTTTTTATGCAATATGGCAACACTAATTTGACAGCTGTCAATTGCTTATAATATGTCAAATGGTAGTCAGATGTTTGTTTTAAACCGAAAATGTAGCTCAATTCGAACTGATATCAGCTATGTAATAAATTTTAAATGTAATTAACTAATCAAACTAACCATATTAACTTTTTACTAAAAACACTAATAAATTTATAACCTAAACGTCCTAAACTATTTGTTCTACAAATGGATATAGTATTTAATAATTATATAAGTTTAATTTAATATAACTATATTATATTAAGTATTTATATAATTCTGATGCGTTAGTTTTGAACTAAACGTTAATTTCTATATTCATCTTTGTTTTTGGATTACTTAAAATATAATTTATGTAATAATATACATACATACTTTTCAAAGAATTTTATTGTAAATATTAAAGTAATCGGAACAATAAATAAGCATTTTACAGTGTAAAAGATAAACAAATAAAAAAATATTACTTAAAAAAAATATGACAAAAAACACAACGTTCGAGTATGGCACATTATTTTGGTATCACAAATATCAATAAAACACATACAATTATATTTATATATATGTATATACATATATAAAAAAAAAGATAATAAAATCTCCGTATAATAATAATTTTTTTAAATTCATAATATTGTGCATTTTTCATTATAGAGAGATTTTACTGATTTGTTCAATATAATTTAAAAGTAAGATTTTTATCGTGCATTATAATTTTTATACGCAAGAAAAAAATTTAAATCAGAATTAATATGCTGATGATGATTTTTTTTAGATATACATACATACATACATATGTAAATCCATGTTGGTTTCAAGAGAAAACTTTACAATAAATGTAGATTATTTTGAAGAAATATCTCATTTTTCATAATAATATTTGCTCTTTTAATCAACACATAAAATATTATCCTGAAATTTAACTTTAATCCATCATTGCCATTTTTTTATTTTGCTATATTGGTCATTGATACCGTTTTCATAATTGACCATAAATAATTGTTTTTTTTTTATGTAAGACTGAATAAAGCAAAATAAATTGAATTGAATAATAATTATAATAATAATAAAATTCACGATCACCTAATAATGAGACTCTAGTAGAATTTCAAAAATCTACGCACTTTATAAATTCTAAAATTTATGAAAAATCTACATCGTGACAATGAACTAAAATTACGTTCACTATATAATCACTATAAATGAACAATATAATTTTTAATATTTAGACTATTCGGTTAACTTCTTCGTGTGACAAATTGTAATAAACCATAGTTTGTATCACAATAAATAATAAACATTGGGTTACAGTTAACAAAAAATACTATATCTACATAGTTAAAGAAAGATTCGTCGTGTTACATTTAGCTGTAAGATCTTATTTTATGAAGAAGTTAACCAAATGGTATAATTTCACAGGTGGATTTGAGGAACTGGAAAAAATTACATGATCTAATTTGAACTTTTGTGTATTTGTTACAAGCAAATTGAGAAATGCCTAGTCGTTTTGAGCATGTTTATTTCATACACTCTTTCTCAAACTTTAGTTTTTCATATGTGCTATTTCTGCTTCAATTTATGAAAGGTAGTACGTTTTGCACTCTGTCTGGCCATTATAAGCATTTTATCTACTACATACATATGTATATAATGCGGGATTTCACACTTTGCCTGTAACGTATTTAATAGTTTTTTTTTTAAGTTTGTTGATTTTTGATAAATAAATTAATCAATTTATACTCTATCCAACTTAAAGAGCACCTTGTTTTCGCGCAACTAAAAAAAAGTGGGTTGTGGTTCTCCGAGATTTACGACTTTGGTTGATTATCGTTAATTTTTATTACAAGAAGTCGAGATGGTGACGAAGCTCATTGGTTCAGACCTGGGTAGTATGCGCAGATCGATTCTAAATCGGTCAAGACTAGAATGCTTCGTAAGTTGGACAGAGTCTACAAAAAAGTCACCAATCCACCTCTGCTTTCATTTCGTATAAAAGGAATATATTCTGAATAAAATGATTGATTAATGATTAAAAAAGCAATTGTTAAGTTTCAAAATTTTGATAATCTTATAATTTTTATTAATATTTTAAATTAAAAAAAAATTAAAACGATAACTTTTATGTGAGCTTTTAATGTTAAATTAAGATAAAAGTAATATAAAATCATACGGATTAGGTTATTTTGTACGTGTACGTTGTGAATAGTTTTCTACATTTACCGTTATCTGGTGCACGACATTTGGAACGCAATACACATTACAAATGAACGATTTTAAATTTAATAAATTAATGGCAAAGACAATTATGTCCACACGTTTGTCTGTCTGTCAGGTCTCACGATTGATTTTTTTTTTTAATATGTATTAAAGCGTATCATTTAAAAATTACACGTTAACTTTTAGTTTTCGCTAGGGTAATAATAATTAATATTTATAATTAATGTATTTTTTGGAGTAAATCTTATTTAGTAAAAGAACGACGGTAAAAAAAATACTTTATCCTATTTATTCTTTTCTAGAGTGAAGATAATATATATTTATGAAAATTCTACTCATCGCTTAGTTAAAATTTGGTCAATTCAATTATTCATATTATATATTCAAATATAAATATATTTTTGGCAACGAAAGTAAAAACACTGTTCTACGTATAAATATAATATTACATGAATAAATATTTAAAAAATGGAAGTACTATAGAGGAAAACTAACGTTTTTAAAAATAGGCCTTATGTAAAAAGGATCTCTTAAAACGAAACGTTCATTTTGTTTCAAATAATTGTTTAGTGGAAAATTTTTAGACCGTGTTCTTTGATAGTTGATATTTTAATGTACAATTGTAGGATCTTCACAATCGAATTGTGTCACGTTTGCTAAATATGCACTTTTGCCATGGCATATTGAAATTATTAGTCGAATTATAGTTTGGCAACGTAATACAGGATGTTTGATATACTTTGGAGAGGTTTTGGCAACGATGTAAGTTTATTTGTGCATAAAATTTATTTTTAGGTTATGCGATTGTATAAAAAGTGTTCAGATCAAAATGAATAATGTTTTAATGGAAGCATATTCATGGAATAAACCCTTTCATCGCTGGTAAATTATTTTATCGTACGGTATACTTTGTGCATAAAAATTACAATATAAAAAGAAACCTCTTCAAAACCTATATTTGTAAATACATAAGAAAAAAATTGTAAACCATTGATTAAAAATATTAAATTACGTAAGACATCTTAAAAAATTCTTATATAGCAAATAAATTATTCATTCATTTTAATACAAACACATTAGAGAATAGTTTTTTTTTTAAATACCATAGTGCGGTACAAATAATTCTATTGTGTTTGGGAGATATCACATTTCTTTATACACTTTTTTTAATTATTATTGAATATATCTTGAAACTATGAGTCTATTATCAATTTTAAGCAATTATAGAAAAAAGATTTCACTAATATGTATATAATATAATATGTTATGTATAATATATATATATTTTTATTTATAAATTATGGTTGATCAAATATAGTGTATAGTAAGTATAGTATATTTATATCGGTTAAAAAGACGGTGAATTGAAACGACGGGATAATTTGATAAGTGAATATGAAGACAATCAATGGAAGCCACAAATTAATTCAATAACGATATTATTCACTTGACAACATTGACACTTTTGAACTGTAAAAGGACACACTAAATTCTTTAATGTAGTGTATCCTTTAGGAAATGTAAAGACCGGTCCAAACATAGTCCAGTTTTATACGGCCAGTTTATCGGATTCTAGAGATGGCAATGCACCAACGACTTAATAAAAGTGCTGCACTACAAGTTATTAGCAACTTTCAATTTACTGGCCTTTAGTTGAGTGATTTGTATTGACTAATTCGGCTGCACTTGACTAAATTCTTGTGTCCGGATGGGTCGAGTTTTAAAATTTAGTGCAACTCGACTAAGCAACTTGGCTGTGTATGGACTGGCCTTTACACTTAATTAAATAATTCAAAAGTATCAGTGAAGTCTTTGTATTAGTTCATTTTTTTATGTATTTATTCTTTTCAATATATATTATATACGGAAGAAAGTGTACTATCTACATATGCACGTAATGATTAAGTCGTGTACAATATGTACAAAAAATTTTCCTTTTTTTTTTCAATGCTTAATTTTAGCTAAGTGTCGCGTTCGGCACTGAAGTGGTTCCACACAACCTTTTTGTATTTGGCATCGGTATCCAACAGAGTGCACAGTTTCCAGGTCCACACTCGGAAGCGATGCGTTAGAGATGAACGAACACACTCCTCGGTGAAATGCTACACGCTCGCCCGGTGCGGCGGCTGATTGAATGTTAGCGTGTCCAGTGCAAATCTGCAGTTGTTCTCGTTATCGTCCGTCAGGAAATATCCTACGCTGCCATCGTTGGACGCCAAATCCACAGCTTGTCGCCGTTGATCTGCGGCCGTTGATCTTGCGTTAACTGTCCAACTGTACTCCTGAGCATCGCCTCTCCTATAGACACACACCGAGTCGTTATACTCTTCCCTATGCCTATGTTTCTTCGCGAACACAGTAGAAGCATCCAAAAGTACGTTATCCTCAAGACGAATGTCGATGTCTTCGTCGTAGAAGTAATTCACCACTCGTTTCGTTTGCCGCTTCCTCGGATCCGGTATGTTCCTATTGACATTCTTCATTATCTTCCTTTTGGAATAGCTCGATCGTTCGTCCCTCGAAGAATCGTCAACTAAAGGATCGTGGCTGCGTTTCTCGTTCTCCGATCTGGCACCAGATGAGTAAAATGAACTTCTGCGACTCTCATACAACTGCATGCTCATACAGCGTCCGTCAATGTCGCTCGGGGTCGATACTTGTTTGCTCGTTCTGTCGTTGTTGTTGTTGCGTCTGAATGTTTCGTAGTTGAAAGCGTTCCTGCTCTTCTCCAGCAACTGTTGGCGTCGCTTCTTCATCATCTCCTTGACGTCCTCCGAGTCTATTTGAAAGTCGTTCCTGGCGTTCATGTACAAGTAACCCGATGCCGAGTTCAATCGTAAAGTTTGCGAATGATTTTTCGACGACGCCTTCTCTATGTATCTGGGTAACTTATTGTTTATGTTGTTCTCGTTTTGTTTAGCTTTGATGGCCGATGCTGCACGGTAAGGCTGTGGTGAAGGAGACATCGGATCGCGATATGACTGTGATCTAAAATCATAAACAATTCATACATGTATTAAAAAAAGGGTAATTAAAGATATACATATCATGTTGAATGAATTGAATTGGATATATGTAAATGAAACCTTAAAAGTGTGCATGTTACTAAATATTTTTTAATTAGATAAGAATTTATTACCAGGATATTTCAATAAGCATTTAATAAGGGGTAAGAATAAGTTTGTAGTTAAGAATTTAAAATTAAGTATATCTCGGAGAAGTATCTTGTACAGGGTGTTGTTGAATACAATGGCCTGCCAGAAGATCTCAGAAATATAAACAAAATTGATAGATTACTGGCAGCCTTAAATAAGTGCTAATAAATAATTAAGTTTATTTTGTAATTTTAGCTTTAAGTTACTTCTTGTTTGTAATTAGCTTCTTAAGCTATCTTAAATAAATAAATAAAATATTAAATTTAGCACATTGACGTTTATTGTTATCGGTGTTTATTGTTAACACATGAGTGGGCTTAACAATAACGGTAACTATACCCTGTTCAACCTAAGAAACACCCTAGTTTTGACGGATTTAGAATCAATGCGCGGACTACCCGGGTCACCGGGTGTCAACCAATGAGCTTCGTTACCATCTCGACATCTTGGAATAAACATTAACGATAACGTTGATAACCAACCAAAGTCGTAAATCTCGGACATCCACAACCCTCTTGATTTTAGTTCCGCGAAAACAAGGTGCTTCTTAAGTTGGATAGAGTATTTTTTTATTTTTATTTTATTTTTTTATTTTATTTTTTTGGAAGACCAACAGCTATGTTACAACAGAAAAAAGTAAGAAACTTATAAATACAGAAAGCCAATAACAGGTCTCCACAAATAGTAACAATGTAAGAAAGAAAAGAAAATCAAAATCAATAATAAAAAAAAAAAAGAGTAAAAGAACACAAAACAACAGAGTTAAAGAACACAAAACAACAGAATTGAAGAACACAAAACAACAACCAATATAGTACAAAAGTAAATTAAAGTAAGGTAACAATAGTATAGTAAGAAAACATATAGTATAGAATAATAGAATAGAATAACAACAACTAGTAAAATGCACAGGTGGTATAGTAAATAAAATAAAGTAACAGAAAAATAAAATAACAGTAGCTAATTAAGCATAACAGTATAGAGTATGTATGTATAAAAAAATAAAATAATAGATAAAATAAAAATAACAGAGCCAGAATAATGCAAACATCCCATAATTGTCACAAGAACTACTATGGGGAAGAAAAAAAACGATGACTTAAAAAACCTCTGGCCGACGCAACACTAGTACAGAAGAGGTCAAGATCAATGAAGCTTTTAGACAACTCATTAAAATTCTTGCTTGCCCGCCAAAGAAACGCATTTTGTCTGTAGTTTGTACAAGCCGATGGGAGATACAATAATTGATTGGACCGGAGTAACTTTACTGGTGCCAAAAGAGAAATTCGGGATAATAGCTGGGGGCAGTCAATGGAACCAGAAGCAATTTTTAGAAGGAATGTTAAGTCAGCAACCTCACGTCTTACTTCTAAGGGAAGTAGATGATGAATCCTACAGAGAGTAAGGTAGTTATCATGGTTATATAGTATGTCATCATTACGATAACACAAATAGCGGATAAATTTTTTTTGGATGTTCTCGATACGCGAAATGTACGTATCGTATCTGGGATTCCAGATTTGGGTGGCATACTCCAGATTGCTACGGACAAGTGAACAATATAAAATTTTGAGTGTTTTGATACGATTAAATTCCTTAGAGCAACGCTTTATAAACCCTAGGGCCCTATAGGCGTTGGCTACAATGTTATCTATGTGTGAATCGAAAATCAATTTAGAGTCATGATACACTCCAAGGTCTCGCATACCACACTCCCTTCGTAATATGTGACCTTTTAGAGTATAGTCTGAAAGCGTGAGGTTACGTTTACGACTATATGTAACTAAGCTACATTTAGATGGGTTGAGGTCTAAATGATTTTGAGTACAATAATCTTCAATACGAAAGAGATCGGATTGAAGAGCTATGGCATCAGAACGAGATGATATTTGGGAAAAAATTTTCATGTCATCCGCAAAACAGAGCAAGTTAGAAGTCCTCAGACACAGCTGAATATCATTAATGAAGATAACAAAGAGCAACGGGCCTAAAAGTGACCCTTGGGGGACGCCACTAGGAATTGTAACCCAACTAGAGATATAATTACTAGTAACTACAGCTTGGGTACGATTATCTATGTAGGATGAGAACCACCTAAGTAAGTCTCCACAAATTCCTATCTTGGAAAGTTTAAGAAGCAATAATTTATGGTTGATTTTGTCGAAAGCTTTGCTATAATCCGTGTAAATGACATCGACTTGGAGTCCATTTTCCATAGCTTCGGTTATGTAGTCGTTGAGCAATACCAGATTGGAGACCATTGACCGTCCTCTTAGGAATCCATGTTGAAGAGGACTGAGCTCCTGCATAACCGAAGGATATAGCTGATCATAGACTAATTTCTCGAAGACCTTTGACACAATGCACAGTTTGGAAATTGGTCTATAGTTTGTAATGTCAGTCTTTGGTCCCTTTTTGTGAACTGGTGTTATGTATGCTTGTTTCCAAATATCAGGGACAACTCCTTCAACCAACGATCTACGGAACAATATTGAGATAGGAATAGCTATTGCTTCAGCACATTTTATTAGGAAATGGGAAGGTAAATGATCTGGTCCGGCCGATTTTGAAGGATCAAGTTTTTTGAGTAGTATGCAAACGGCTGCTGGGTTAATTGTTATGGAAGATAAATAAGTTGAGGTTTCAAAAAGGGGACTGGGGTTAATTGTTAGTTGTCGCGAGTGATTTGGGGATGAAGTTAAGAACGTAGAATAAAAATAATCTGAAAATGCATTACAAATAGATTCGCCGGTGTTTATTGTAGAATTACAGTACTTTAGACAACTGGGCAAAGCGGGTCTTTACTTTTGGACTTAACAAAAGACCAAAATTGCTTTGGATTTCGTTCGATAGAATTTTCAACAGAATTTAAATATTTTTTATAGCAGACTCTTTCCAGGTTCTTTACCCGGTCACGTAGTACCTTAAATGAATCATTATCAGAACGGTTACCATAAACCCCAAACTTTCTCAGATATTTATGTTTTTCTTTAATTAATTTTTTTTTAGCGCGGGTGAATACTATATGGGATAAAAATCGCGGGTAATCAATTTGGAGGGAACATATGTATCTCTCAACCTCATATATGTACTATAAAAGAATTCAACAGCCGCTGAAAATGACCTGGACGTCAGTTCGAAAGACCAGTCGATGTATGTACATAGATATGTATGTACATACATACATACATATATGGGTTATGGGACATAAATAATAATTTTAATTTTCAATGAAGTATGTCGAGCGACAGACAGACATACTTAAGACAATATAAGTACAATTGTATTTACTTTTTTCCAAAGCAGTTGCAGTGGCAGCTGCATATGCTCGGTGGGTCAACTTCCTCTTCTGGCGATTGCACTATAGGTCTTCCACCTGAAACACGTCAAGTAATAATATATTCAAGTGTTTTTCAATGAGCTATAAACTTAAAATATTTGAACAATTATCAATTCCTACTCTTTATAGATGTTCAATTGTACATAGTATTGCATTACCTTTTCGCAGCAGCACTCTCGCATCTCAAAAAACAGACTATATGTAATTGTAATCCGAGTCGCCTATCGAATCTACTAAAAACATGTACTATGTTTTACATTGTGTAGATTAATACGAATAATAGCGAATTTGGTAGCTGTAAGATTCTTAAAAACAACCTTATTCATTGTCGCCGTGCTCCGAGCAGACATACTTCACTACCAATCCATCAATCCATAAACTTGAGAATACTGCATTTTGTACTTACGATATTGATTTTGAACGCTTGGCGAGCAATTATTACCCTGCATATGCCTAGGATCGGCAGGTTGTCTCGTGCCTTTAGAAACACCCCTCAAAATTGCACCATCGGCCGTTATAACATCACCTTCCAAACGCACAGCACCTCGTAAAGCCTACAGCATCACGAAAATCATAAGAATCACCATGCAATTTCATTTCTATAGTTTATTAAGTATGACTGTAATGATACCTGAATCGCCTGTTGCTCGTCCCTCTTCTCGTCTTCGGTATTCATCGTCACAAAACGAAGGACTAATAAATTAAGACTAGCCGCCACGATAGCTAAACCGAATAGGATAAAAATTAAGGCAAACATTACATACGAAGGCTTCCTATTGAGGGCGTTGTCTTTTTGAAGTGCTACCATATCACCGAAACCTTCGGGAGAAAGATCACAAAAAATTATCATTTGTATCAATTTATATTATGAGATTTTAACTTTGAATTGATAAAGCATACCTATAGTAGTTAATGTAATGAAACAGTAATAAACACTGTCGAAATAGCTCCAGCCTTCGAAACGTGAGAAGGCAGCGGCTCCTCCGGCAATGGTCAAAGAAGACAGAGTTGTTACAACGCAGATCAAATCCAAGTCCGATGCCCCAGTTTGTCTACAGTTCAACGAGCGTTTTACAGATCTTATGATTACACTGTGGAAAATACAGCAGTACAAGTGAGTTAGTACTATAACAAATGTAGAGTTGTTATATGTTTGTTAAAATACTTTTTTGAATGTTGAACTGACCTACTGAGTTTATTGACACGTTCACCAATGCTCTGAAACATAACCAAACCTAGAGGAATACCAACGATGGCATAAAACATGGTAAATAACTTCCCACCGATCGTACACGGGGTCGAATGTCCGTAACCTGAAAGAAAATGAGGTTTTGCTTTTAAATTAACTGTGGTATGTAGTGAAACTTTAATTAAATTTTCTTCGGATTGTGAATATGTAATTGTAATTTAGAGAATTGACTGATAGGAACTTAACCCAAGCTAGGTATTCCTGATAAATCAGAAATAATAGGATTCCTTTATATAGAATGTCTTTCTGAAATGAGACCTACATAAATTCTAGAGTATAGCTTGTAGGCGAACGACGGTTGTTTATTATTGGCATATCAGTGGTCTAACAATATCAATAGCTATGGATTACAGAAAAAACTAATCACTTAAATTTTTAATGAATACAATACAATATATCATATGAGTGGGTTTATATAAGCCGCCTCGAGGAGAATACCTCCCAATAATTTCTTTCTGCTCGAGACCCTCAAATGAGGCCACCACCCCCTAACAAATATAGTCTAAATATATACCTTTCTGTTGGAGATGGACGATTGTCCAGCAAAGCCGGAACAACCGTGGGCTAATGATAGTGGATACTTTGGACAGGCAGTACTAGAGTACATAGTGCCCGTTAGTGTTCAATGGGTGTTTATTATTGACATTTACGTGACATTTAATATTAAGGTTTTTATTCAATTACTTATCGATGCCCGTTGACAGTGTCATCGGGTGGTTATCATTTATTTATGTAGTAGTTCAAAATGCTAGCGCTTCGTAGTACCCGTGCCGTGATTGTATGTGTAAGTACAGTGAGTGTATTGGATCGTTCCTCAGCTAACCAGCCAGGCAGACCCTTGCACTACTATGTATAGTAATGTATAATATGTATCGAAAGATTAAAATTTAGTCAATAACTACCGATAGTTGTAAGAACGGTAGTCGCATAGTAAAACGCTCCGGTGAACTTCCACTGCTGGCCAGCTTTGTGCGGTTCAGTTTTCAATACGACTGTCTCCATAACTTTGAAGTCTTCGGGTGATATGTTGTATTTGTTGATCACCATGTACTCGATGGCTGTAATGGATTAAACAAATTGTACTGTACAAGTTCGGCGGAACAGACTTGGAATGAAATTTCAACATAAACTAAGCAATTTCATTGGTACCTTGGAGTACTTCCCAACGCTTCTTCTCGGTTTCAGATTCCAGGGCGTCAAAAACGGCCGCGCCCACCAACAGATACGTAAACGTGCACACAATCAAAGAAAGTGTGCGAACGTTCTGCTTCTTCATCACGGCCGCTCGCCCCGCCCCCCACTCGTTGTCCTCTGCGAGCCACAGTTTGACTATTACACTTGTTACCCGTTGAAAAATTCAATCCCTCGTCGGGTGCGAGGGTTCCATTATCCCCTAATTGTGCATTTCTATGTTCGACGTCCCATAATTATTGGGACTCCATATCTTGGGATAGAATTTTGGATACTAATTTTAGCTAAGTGGCTGAAAATTTAATACAAAATCAAAATCTTTATGATTCAATTTAATAGTATTTTAAAGATAAGTGTACAAATATTTATAACCTTGATCTTATTATAAGATTCGTTTATTGTATCTATCAAATTTGAGATAGTAGTTTTATTTTTATAATACACTTAAGTACCGAGCTCAATTTTTTTGTTTTACTTCCTATAATTTATTAATCCGTATATTTTCTAGATTCTTATTCGCATTCTGACAATTGTTTTTATTTATTTTTATTATCGTTTGGCAAGTTCAATTGTATATATGTAATACTAATTTTACATTCATAGTCATTCACTAGTCATAAATTGATCCCTCAAAAGGAAGAATAATATTTCGCAGTGTCTCCGTACAATTTTTCCTAGCTAACGGTGAAATACCGAACGGCATTCATGGTTGTGGTCATCTAACAGAATCATAGAATCTTCTTATAAAACACTAATGGCCGTCGCAAACGTTCTGTGAAATTTGCTTTTCTTTTTCCCTTTATTTTCTTTTCATCCATGGTTCGGTGTGATCGAATATAACTTGTAATTTATCACAATAATTTCCCTCTTGAACATGCTGAACCTGAAACATTGTTTACAATGAAGATTTATTAATCAACATATTTCATATCAAAATAAAACTATATACGAAATAACTAACAAGATTAGCTCCGGGATTAAGAAAATAATCTCATTGAATCAGTTTATAACATTTCATATTACCAATTTTAGATTGTTAGTTTAAGTTATATTTTTACTTTATCATACCTATTCATTAGAATTTATACCTGAATTCATTTTACAAATTAAAATATTATTGAATATGAAGCCATAAAAAACATTATTAAAAGTATTAACAGAAAGTAGCATAACCTCAATATAAAATAAGCTCATAAATAACAAAAATTACTTCAACTGAATATAAAAAGGATTGATATCTTTTAAATTCAACAAATATTGTATTAGAATACAATTACTGATATTATAGATACTCGTCGAAGACTCATCATTACTTAACATTGTTAACTAATGTGTAACGCTATTTAGTTGGTCTAAATATTTCCTTACAAGTGAATTAAACCTCAAAATCATTTTCCTAAAGTCGTAGATTAAGTAATTGATAATTGTATTTAAAATATGTTCTGTTATTGCAACAATGTAAACAATGAAGTAAAATGATAAAAATATACATTTCTTTGTTATTCTTACATAAAGAGAAATTTGTAAACATCAAAACATCATTGTTATCAGTCATCGGAATTAAATACTACTAAAAAAATTGTTTTTAAAACTCCTAATCTGATTCTTTCCCCGGTAAACAAAATGTCATTTAGGTCAACTCAGACTTATCTCATAATACCATCAAAATATGTAATGATGAATGATAGATAACGCATTTTTTAAAATAACATTTGCCACCAAAATAGAAAAACGATTAATCAAATAAAATCGAATGAATTGTAATCCCACTAACTACGCACTTATTTAATATTTCTAACTTGGAATCAATTTTATGATTAGTATTGTAAAATTAATTCATTCATTACCTTCAAATAATGTATTGTGAAGCTTATAGATGCATTTTCGTTTTATTCCTTTCGCAACGGTGTCATATATTGCAGGTGTAGCTAATTTTCACCTACACAAACAATATTTTAAAATTAATTCACATTGATTACAATACAAGCATACAAATGAATTCTATTGTACAAATCAAATAAGCAAAGCACTTCAAATTGTATAATATTTATTGAATTTTAATGTGTATTCCAAGACAATACATACAAAGAGGTAGTATTGAACTGTTTGATTATATATTCATTAAAAATTATTAAAATTATTCACAAATCAACGTGTGTGTGTGTGAAAATGTGACATAATTTTTGATAAGGCGTATGATGAGTTTTGTATATTATTCAATTTGACCTGGTTTTATGTAACGCAGATCTTTATTATTATACATGTACACAAGTGCGACTGACAAAATTTAAACATAAACAATTAATATTGTTTATTGTTTATACATATTGGTGATGAAACAATTTTTACGATTGTGTCATGTCAAAACAATAAACACACACACACACATAATTGGCACAGTTCGTTAACCCGCATCTGATAATAATTTGTGAATATTTATATATGTATATAGTTTTCAGTGGATACATCGAATGAATTGGGACACAGAAAAAAATTAATTAAAATTTGATACATTGTGAATATTTAAACGGACATTGTGTGTGTGTAGATTTGTTCGAAATTAACAAAGGCGATGTTGTAATTTGAATAGATAGTACGTTCATACAAAGAGATAAGAAATAATACGCGTTGGGGAAAAAAAGGTTGAAATGTCAAGATTGATAGGAAGCGGAAATAGGGAAAATCCGCAGTCACGTGACGCCACTGACGTAAAGCGATACGTGACGCAAAGCGAAATACTCCCTTAGAGAGAAACACACAGAGGAAAAGCTGAGGGGTGGTGGGGGTGGGGATGATTTTCCACGCTCGTTCGTAGCTGAATTTTCGATTTTCCGATCGACGAGAGGTTCGATCGCGGTCAGGGGTCGGAAAATCGAGTGATTTTTTTGTGAAAATCGCGGAAAATTGAGAAAATTACCGCAGGGTGCGGCGGCCGACGTAAACAGCGGCCGCAGCGGCCCCGCACCCCTCTAACAGGCTAAGAGATTTTTCACCCTTCACAGCCAGTTACTACCCCTAACCCGAATGACATAGATTTCCATTGGAAACATCTCATTTCATTTAAAACATTTTTTAAATTCACCCCTAAAATACTAGTTATACGTCTACAGTAGTGCGTACACTATAGGGGTAGAAAAACTTAGTGAAATTGGGGATGCATTTTATATGTAAGCTTAAAAGCTATAATCGTGAGCAATCAAGTATGCTCACATGTTTACTTATGGTGAAATTAATATCGTTCTCTATTAAAAATGTCGCAAAGGAATTTCTAGGCGGGTGTAACGCAGTGACGTCTGTTTGAAAGGGAGCATATTCGGTTCTTTGTTATATGGGTATGGTTTATACGCCGAAGATTTTCGGCCAAAAATCTCCCCCTGTTCTTTATGCCGGCACTTCACATTCGCGCGAATGTTCGCCAACCGTTAGGTCCAGAAGACCAGTGGCGGACTGGCCATACAAGCGACATTGCCTGATGGCAAGTGGGCCCCTCTATCTGTTAGAAAATATGGGCCCTCAGTAAAATTAAATAACTTTTTAACTATTTCATTTTACGTGTGTAAAAAATTACAGGATATTGCACTTTGGGTATTTCAACAAAACAAATTTGTTACGATATACACAAAGAACTAATGCCTGCTTTTACAGCCCAAGGATCAGTTAACTTTTTTTATAAGGGTCGAAATGTAAGTTTTCAACATTTGCGTGGGCCCTTTCGCGCGGGCCCATTTCCAACCTCAAGATTATGTATGTATATAACAACTACCAAATTTCCGTGAATAATATAAACTGAATTGCTTAAAATAATTTTGATAGGACGATTCACCATCAACCAGCGATTTAAATTTACTTCATACTTTCAAAATAAGATTTGATTATACTTCGACAATATAGTAAGATTTCAATACACAATTTTAAACAGTTTACGAATATAAAATCTATTCCTAATCTAGACACATCCATCTACATATGTATATAGAAATATAGGATAGGGGCCCCCTCCCCAAAAGCCCGATTTTCGATTAACTTACTGTGATTAAACAAACGTCGACAGCCACTGAAAGAGTGTTCTTAAATTCGCTCAAGTGTGAGTTTTGATCTATTTAATGCGTTGATATTTTTAAAATTAAAATAACATTTTTCGTGTTAATGAATTTCAATTTCTCCCTCGCACTCATACGCGCCAACGTTTTAGCGGATGTTTGTTTTAATTCGATTGAAATTCACGTACCGCTCGAATTATTACGTTTAGATCAAATAAAATAATATTGAGATAAAAAACTGGCCAAATGAACCCATAATACCACGGAAAACGTTGTGTAAAAAAATATGTATTTTTGACTTTAGAAATTCGCTAGAAAATTAATTGCACTTTTAATTTTTGATTCGTGCATTTTTGAAAATTTTATTTATTTTTTACCCTTGATTTTTAGCGTGATGGAAAGAAGAAAATTTTGTTATATGGGGGGGGGGGAGACAATTTTTTTTAACCCTGGGTGGGCCCCCTTTGACTCTTGGCAAGCACTGATTTCAGTCCCAGTCCGCCACTGCAGAAAACACTATACTCCGTTTAGGAAGACTTCTGGGCAAAACGTACATCCTGTCCCTTTCGAGCATGCGATGCAACATTATAAAGACGTAAAATTATTTATTTATTTATTATTATTAATAGTATGTTGTATCTACAATGTTATCTCTGTCTATTTGTGAGCATCTTTTGGTTGAGACCTGACCGATGAATTTGAAAAAGTCAGCAGGTAAATTTCCGAGAAACTACATAAATAAATAAAACGGTCCTTTTTGAAGATTATGTTAAGGCACAAGAATGTTTCCGAGAAGTTATTGTTTAAAATGTCATCTAGCTTGCACGTGCACGCTGTAAATAATTTTGCCTTGTCTATTCTTAATTGAAGACATTATCAGACTCTTACTCCAAAAAACTCTAACTAACACAATATTAACGTTGAACTCTACCGACGCACGCACAATGTTGTATCGCTCGACTAAAATGCAACATGAAACTGAAATGAATAAATTGCAATTGGTCATTTGCGGGTGGAGAGGGGATGAAAGGGACAGCATGTACGTTTTGCTCAGAAGTCTTCCTAAAACGGCCGGAGTATAGGCGACTCTGGTCTGCAGACACGTGAGCGACCAGATCAAATGTATGAAATTATTTAATTGGTTTCAGCAGACTTCGCGGAGAACAGGTATGCCATGCCCCATATAACTGCATACATTTGGTCTGGTCGTACAAACTGGTCGCTCACAAGTGTCTGCAGACCAGAATCGCCTAGTGTTTCCTGGCCTTTGGGTGACGTCATCGAATGCTGACGAGCATTCGCATGGAAGTGACTGAATGTGGATGGAGGAGTTCCGAACCATCTTGTTTTGTTCGCATTTTATCATTTTAGTATTATTTCAGTGCGTTGACCTAAACGCGAACAAGCGCGAGCGACCTCCTACACATGGACGCTCGGGATTGCTCGTCAGCGTTCGCCTAATGTGAAGTGCCGGCATTAGATATTAGAAAAACTATTTGCATTGCTTTACATATGTACATGTACTCACATGGATGCTTTATCATCATCATTTTCAGCCGTTCGCCATCCACTGCTGAATGAAGGCCTCTCCAATTCTCTTCCATTCCTGCCTGTTTTGAGCAATCTGCATCCACTCGACTCGCGCAACCCGCATCGTGTGAGTGAGTCAGTGTATGTGTGTGCCGTGTCGGGTATGTAAGGGTTCCGCGGCTAGGTTACCCAGCCAGGCAGGCAGATTTCTGCGCTACTATACATTCATAGTAATAGTAATAATGCGCTCGACGTTTCTATGACGACCGATAAACAATTTCGGTAGCGTGACGTCATCCGAACAGTTTTTACTCGGCACTCCGCTCAGCACAACGCCAGTTTTATGATTGAATTAATTTAAAATGGTTAAATTTATCAGAATTGCAAATGTCAAAACAATAAAAAAAACTGTTCATCAAATTTGTGGTTTGTTTTTGTATTTCATTATCGTTATCGTTTTCAGCAGTTCAACATTCACTGCTGGATGAAGGCCTCTCCAATCCTCCTCCACTCCTGTCTGTATTGAGCAATCTGCATCCACTTGACTCGACACATTCTTCTCAATTCATCAGTCCACTCGGTCCACCTTGCTTTCTTTCACATCCTCTCGGATACCATTCCAGTATTTCTCAAGTCCATCTGCCATCCATTCTTCTCGCAATGTGTCTTTCTAACGTTCCGCTATATCTGCACTTCTTACCCATGTATTCCTCTTACGATCTCTTCTTGTTATACCAAGAATACATATTTCCACGTTTCTCTGTATGCCCTGGATCTTACGTAGCATTTTTGAATTTACCATCCACGTTTCACATCCGTACGTCATAACCGGCAGTGCGCATTGGTCGTATGCCTTCTTTTTTAAGCATAGCGGAATGTTGGATTTCAAAATTATGTTCATTATTCCAAAAGCACACAAATGGATGCTTATAGCCAAATTAAAATCGTTCTTGAACAAAATCATACAGTGGTGCAAAGCGATTTCAAAAATGTTTTCTTGTGACATTGTGACGTCATCTTCAGAGTGATTTGTGATTTCAGTTTGCAGTGATACTAATACTCTCATACTAATAATCTCATACGTGATACTAAAATGCTCCGCAGGCGACATTATTTTCGATAAATTGTGTCTGTAATAAAAGTTTTTCTATTATAATTTTTCCAAAGTGACAATGTAATGGTTTATACTTTTTAGAAATGCCCAAAAATGCACCGCAGGTGAATACTTCATTTGTCGCACTCTTCATCGAAAATCTCTTTGAATGACAGCATATCGAAAACTCGGGTTGGGGACGAAAACCAACGTCCCAAATAAACTACGGCCCAATCGTCCAAATTTTCGACCAGGAGCCCAGAAGTGTTTGCCGATAAAACAAAATGGCACACACACACACACATATGCATTTTTAGTATACAGGCTGATACAATTTTTTTTTAATATTTAATTTTAAATTTACCCTTAATTATACTCTTAACTATACCCTTATCTTTGCCCTTAATAATACCCTTAATAATACGGTATATACTGACTAAACTAACTACTCTAACTAAAGCAACAAACGATATAACAATCGAAGACTGAAAGGCCGTAATCAAGAAGCACGCTGTATTTCATAAAAGAAAGGCATACAAAATATTTGTTCTTTTACACTAAACAACAAGTAGGTACGCAAGCGAAAGAGACAGAGCATTTTCATTGTTACGTAGTGAATATTTGTAATAGACACTAAACTAATACATATATGAAAGTTTGGTCCGGGGATACTCAACCCGTTGCTCTCGCGGGCTTTATTGCTTGATTGATTTTTAGTAATTTATTAAAAAACGTTCTTTTACATATCTAGTAATAGTGCAATCTTATTTTTCCATATATAAGGTGATGAATACCAAAGAAAATAAGCAAAATACTTTGTACTTATATACGTAGTTATTAAGAATATTTAAATTTCACATATTTGAAATTTTAATTAAAATATGTTTATGAAAGAAGATGTATTTCTATTTATTTATTTTCTATCGAATGTCTTAGTTAAATAAACAATAATCATCTCTCGCTGATTACCAGTTGGCAACCACTAATATAAACTTAAACAACGTTAAACTTATCTCTTTAACGTTGCTGTGATCCTAGCCGAAAAAAAAATGAATTTGGGCGTTAGTACTGGCGACACAAGTTTTATGGGACGCTCCCCGAAAACTCATATTTGATCGTTTTTTCTTTGTTCGATCTTTGTTCAAAGCATTTGTGAAAAAAGTTATTTTACGCCCAACTGACCCGTGACGTCACAGAATCGAATTCTCCGAGGATGACGTCATCAACGCGTCTATAACTCATATCTCCTGTTCAAATTGTCTATTCCAACGGAACTGCGCAGTGCTGACTAACATTGTATACGATAATATCAATTGTTATGTAATTGCATCGATGCGATTGCGTAACTTTGAAAACATGTTTTTGTTATGAGATACGTGGCACTCGTAGTGCGCGTCAAAATCAATTTACACGTGATATGTGCAATGATTTTGCACGAAAACAAGTCAACAATGATCTTTAGATAACAACGATCGCTATCAAAATGCACTACAATGTTTACAACAAATATGTGGTAAAAAAATGGACATATTTTAATTACGCGGGTGTTTTACTTGCGAGATAGCTATCTATTTTTATGGCGCTTTGTTGTTATATTTCTCAAAAACTTACATTTCCCCGAAAAAAAATGTTATTTTGGCGGAAATTCGCCGTAAACGTTTGAATTGAACGTAATAGAATTCTCTTACGACGTTTAGACCGCATGATGTTTTTGTATATGCTATTTTTTTATACACGTAGCTTGTCTAATGATTCATTAGACTTATTTTATGTACAAAAATACAATAAATATATTTTTTCTGAATAATTTGTACACTCATAGTTTTTACCGGGGCCGAAAACAATTATTGCACAATACATGTTAATTTTATACAATTGTTCCACAAGCAGTATTATTCATACGTAATTTGTAAACACACTCATGTATACGTACAATGCCATACATACATATGTATGTAATTGAAAAAAATTATTGATTTTATTTTTTTTTTTATTATTTTGCAAATGTGAAAATGTCACGGTGATTTTTCAAATAAAGGACACCGAGTTTATATTGTAATTTTTTTTTAATATTGTATCTTCGAATTATTACATTACATATTCAAGGGTACTATTCAAGTGTGATAGTTGTTATTTATCATTTTATTTATATTATATTGTACCATCATCTGTACAAATTTACAATGCTGTTCATTTTGAAATATGTATGTACATATGTACAGTGGAGGCGTTAGTTTCGCCAATCTTTAACACGCTAACTTATCGAGAAGTTCCTTAGCTCATTTCTGTCTCTGTCTGTCCGTCTGCTGATTCAAATTTAATTGAAAAAACATGAACTTCGCAAATGGGATTTGAACCTGTGATCACCAGTTTGGGTGAGTTGGCGCTAACGCGTTCATCCAACACCGGTAATGGGAGGCCTCCTATAATTTGAAAATATTAATCCTTAGTAGGTTCGCGACTTTGCTAAATTGTTACGTAATCAATTACGTCAAACACGTCCGTTGATATTCAACGGGCTTATATTAGGTAGTATGTATAGATGTATTGTACATTATACTCTTTTCATTTACATTATTATGATTATGTAGAAGAGTACGTGCGAAAAATTCACATAACTAAATACATATGTATGTGTAAAATTAAAATGGTTTATATACGAAGTAAGTTGAAAGTAACCTCAATGTTACGTTTTGCACGTAACTTCTGAATTACTGTTTATATCCAGAGACCTTTCCGCATCACTAAATTGTAAGAGCATTAAAGTAGCCAAGTAGATGTAACACGCAGTGGCGTGCATTAAATTCACCCTTGAAAATAAATAGAATGTACCAAAATAAGGTACAGAATATTGGTTATTTTGACTTAAAAATTCAATTCATTGCGTTACCCGTGTCGGAGTGTACGTACATATGTATACGTTCCGTAAGTGTGTGCGAGCGTTCCGCGGCTACCCAGGCAGCCAGCAAGACAGACTCTTGCGCTACTAAATATCATTATCATCATCATAATTTTCAGCAGTGGATGAAGGCTTGTTAAATCCTCTTCCATTCCTGTCCGTCTTGAGCAGTCTGCATCCACACATTCTTCTCAATTCATCAGCCCATCGTCCACTCGGTCTACCTTGCTTTCTTTCACATCCTCGCGGATACCATTCACTATGTTCCTGTAGTTTTTCCGGTCTTTTGTTTTTATATAAAACAGCTTATCTAGTATTGAATCAGTAGTATAAGCTAATCGCAATGTAAATACATACTTAATAGCAAAGTATAAACCTATTGGAATAATTTAATCATCATCATTTTCAGCCGTTCACTATTCATTGCTGGATGAAGGCTTGTTAAATCCTCTTCCATTCCTGTCTGTCTTGAGCAATCTGCACCCACTTGACTCACATTCTTCTCAATTCAACAACCTATCGTCCACTCGGTCTACCTTGCTTTCTTTCACATCCTCTCGGATACCATTCCAGTATTTCACGAGTCTATCTGCCATCCATTCTACTCGCTATGTGTCCACTTTAATTTTTTCACACATTCCGCTATATCTGTTCTTCTTACCCATGTAGTCTTCCTACGATCTCTTCTTGTTATATAGTTTCTGTGTGCACTGGATCTTTCGTAACATTCTTGATTTCAGTATCCACGTTTCACACCCATACGTCATAAATGGCAGTACGCATTGGTCGTATGCCTTCTTTTTAAGTTCATCCTTCCAAAAGCAAGTTTACTACAAATATTTATCTAACTTTTTTTAATATTTTTTTTGTATAATTATATTATGTGCTATGTTTATATTCTATGTGTATACATCTATCTAATGTTTATAAGTTTTTATTGTGGTTTCAGGATACTATATACATATATGTATTGTTTTCCCTGCATGGCGATCTGGATTTATATCTGTAATGTCTTGCAGGACGTTTATGTAAATAAATAAATATATACATATGTACATATAGTAAATGTGTAGTAATATACATATTTTCAATTCGAATTAGAACCTCTCCGGCTCTCCCCATTACCCTACCTATTCTGCGAAAAAAAAAATATGTGTAGTATAGTATAATTAGCTCCAAAACACTCGTTTTATAAGAATTGTAATTTTTTCTTGCTCAAAAGTTGTAATAAAATCTCACAATCGTTCATCATATTTTATTAGTAGTAGCTTGAATTTGACGCCACCGCACTAGTCACACACTATATGACTCATTTTGTAATTCGCACGATCTGGAAGGACGGCGAAAGGGGTCAAAAGTGGCCGCGACCTATTTTCGACCGACAATCGCAGTACGACCTAGATTTGATTTTTTTTTGCGGCCAGGATCGAATTGGGCGACTTCACTCTTCGAGTTATATAATTAACAGGTTGACATTGGACTGGCCCCCAAACGTAGTTGTAGTTGCTCTTTTTATTTTGTATTTTTTTTTATTTCGCGAACCTCAATAACGCCAATGACGCTGTTATTATTATTTGAATAGCAATGTCGTAACCGAAATGCCAATGCCAAATCGAATGACCAAACTGTTGCACATCGGTTGCACAATCCAGAGCCGGCTGAACGCAATTATTATTATATATATAATAGCCGAAATCCGTCTGTCTGTCTGTCTGTCTGCTGATAACGCTCGCTGAGGAAAAATAATTAAAAAACCGAACAGAACGAGTGGAGATCGAATCCAAGACCCCAAGCTCGGGAAGAACGTCCTTAGACTAATCTGCCATCGCCCTTGGCCAATTTAGTCCTTTTTTTTTTTAAACATTACCTATACAAGGGATCGTAACTCTGCTTTACCTACATACCTGCCTACCTACATTACCTACATATAGATGACGCTATAAAAACTATTATTTTTTTTTGTTTTTTGATTTTTACAAAATTATAATTATTATATATAGCGCGCTTTACGATATTTAAAATTCAGCGGGCGTTGATATTCAACGGGCTTACACTAGTTATTATATAATCATCATTGTGTCGATATAGGGGATTAATCATTTTGTCTCGAATTGTTTCAAAACGACCACAACGTGTGGGTTAGGCAACTATGGCACTGACCCTCTCGTGCAAATTGACGCGAAAATTAGTCGAATCAACACAATTCGCCGAAATCTATCCCAATAATGAAGCGATTGACCGAAAATCGAATTCGCCGAATTCACGTTCGCCGGAAGAGCAAAACTTATTCGCAATCGGTCAAATTTAAATCACGTACAATAAATGGTATACCGGAAACATTGACGTTTCAAGGTCGCACCATCTGTCAAAATATTGCACCTTTTCGGATTCGGCTAATTGTGTAAATGTGTCCAATTGTTGGTTATTCGACGGCCAAATTAAAACGTCGCGTCAATTTGTGTAAAATGACATTGTTGTGACAATTTAAGGCACACCTTAGCGGTTTCGCTGCGTTAAACTGACGCGCCTATCATCGTCCCATTCGCACCGATATAATTCGCACTGGTGCGAATCAACGACGATATAGGGCGTCAATTTGACGCAGCGATTTCACTAAGGTGTGTGAGCGCCTTTAATTGTACTTCTTTCGGATTATATGCACAGTGACCTAAAGTCATTCGGTAAATGTGGAAAAAAATACATTAAAACAAATTTTAAAGCGTCTAAGCGTGAGTAATTGATTGATAGGTCGAGGTTAGTGTTTTAATGCATTTATACTTTTTTTTGCGAATCATTGCATCAGATGCACCACGTAACCTTCATGTCACAAGTGACGTCACCTAATCTATTATATTACGACGGGGAATTAGCGAACAGATATGTAATGCCGGTGGTTTTTTTGTTCCGTCTCAAGGTATTGCCACATATTCGACTGATGTTCAAGACCGTCACTAAATCAATTATCAACATTTAGTCATGTTATAAAATCGAATCTGGTCAGTGTTTGCAATCAATTCGTCTTCGGTTTATGCGATGATCGCACTCATTAGCGGCGTAGCAAATTTCGCAAGCGTATTTAATACGCCATTTTTTTTATATTTAGCTCCTCTGACCCAGTTTTTTTTTATCTCTAGTGCAAATTATCGCCAGTTACACCTACTTACCGCTTGAAATAAATAACAAAAAAAATAATAATAATATCTACTTCAATGTGTACAAGTGTGATTTATTGCACAGTGACCGTCAATCACAGAGGCCGGGACATGCAGCCTTGTCTAATACTGTAACTGCACTGCAACATGTCTTCAATATACATACATACATATGTATGTATATGTATTCAACTTTTTCGCATATTGATTCAATATAAAAATTTGGGACCGTATCGCATTGAATGCAAACTAAACGTAGACCGCCTACTCCACCCAAACTATGCTAACTATTTTCTTACATCATTGCTGTAAAGCCTAATGTTTGCGATGTACTAAAACGCGGATTATGCAAACTTTGTCGAATGCACAAAATGATAATATGTACTATGCGTCAAATCTTTGTAATGTGTTGCCTAATTTTTGTACGATGAAAAATTGCTGTGAATTACGCGACGTAACATAAGCAATGCATTCATCGTTATTATTACTACACTAGCAACTGCCCGTTGACAGTCTCATCGGTTGGTTAGCAATCCGTGCCGTGTGTGTGTGAGTGAGTGAGTGACGGATATGCTAGGCTAAAGTGACGCACCCAGCCGTCAGGCAGATTCCTGCGCTACAATGGGTATACTAGTGACTGCCCATTGACAGTGTCATCGGGTAGTTAGAAACCCGTGTTGTGTGTGTGTGTGTGTGTATGCGATCGTTCCGCAGCTATCCGTTAGTGAGGTTATGTAGCGTGACCGCTTTGCGCAACCCGCGTCGTGTGAGTGAGTCGGTGTATGCGTACATGCCGTGCCGGGTATGCGAACGTTCTGCGGCTAGGCTACCCAGCCAGGCAGGCAATTTCCTGCGCTACTATACACACATAGTAATGGAGAAATTGATTTTTTTTATAATTCTAAGCTGTTTGTAAGGGAATTTTTATTTTCATATTTTTTAGACATATAAATATTGTATCTTTATTTTCTCTTTGTATTACTTTTCTTTTTGTAATTCTTTTCCTTTTTGTAATTCTTTTCTTTTTTGTAATTCTTTTCTTTTTTGTAATTCATGTATTTTTTGTAATTTTTCATCTTATTTTTATCTATCAAGTGTATTTTGAAATGGTCTATTGCAAAGACCGTATATGTATAAATAAATAAATAAAATAATAAAAGTGCGCTCAACGTTTCTATGATGATCGATAAACAATTCCGGTAACATGACGTCATCCGAACAGTTTTCACTTGGCACTTCAATTAGCACTACGCTGCTTTTATGATTGAATTAATTTAAAATTATTGTTAAATTTAGCAGAATTGTAAATGTCAAAACAATAAAAAAATTAAATATTCATCAAATTTGTGGTTTGTTTTTGTATTTCATTATCATCATCAGTTTAAGCCGTAACATTCACTACTGGATGACGGCCTCTCCGATTATTTTCTATTTCTGTCTCACTTGAGCAATCTGCATCCAATTGACTCCACACATTCTTCTCAATTCATCAGCCCATCTACCACCTTGCTTTCTTTCACATCCTCTCGGATACCATTCCAGTATTTCTTACGTCCATCTGCCATCCATTATTTTCGCTATGTGTCCACTTCAACTTTTTCACACTTTCCGCTATATCTGCCACTTTAGTCATGCTTCTTACCCATGTATTCCTCTTATACCAAACATACATCGTTCTGGCATACATATGTAACTGGCAGTACGCATTGGTCATATGCCTTATTTTTTAAGCATAGCGGAATGTTGGATTAAAAAATTATTTTCATTCTTCCAAAAGCACCCTAGTTTCATTCTTCGTTTTATTTATTCTTCTTTACATCCAGTGATATGTTGGATTTAAAAACTGTTTTTGTTGTTTTACTTGTTGTTGTTGTCAAAAATTCCAGGCATAATGTCCAAAATTACGAAGGATAAATCGTCAGTGTCCCATTTCCAGCACGTAGGTGAGATGAGTATAGAAAAAAATGTGTGCAAATGAATCGCGAAACGAAAAAAAAGCACGCAAAATGTTTTTTTGGCTCATGACCCAGATTTTCAGTGTAACTAGGCTCACGGCCGTCTTTAACGGGTGTTCCGCAAATGCTTTCGTTACATAAATTGCCAAAAAAAAAAATAATACTAAATTAACAACATAAAAGGCAAAGTACGGCCACATTTTTTGATACATCGTACAAGTCATCAAAGTATAATTTGAATGGCATTGCATAATAAAAATTTTTTTTTTTTTTTATTGCATCGTAATCTTTACGCGGCCCGAATTTCGAACAGATGCGAATGGAAATGAGGTTATGCAACCGACGCGATTCAAATTAGTGTCTGCGAATGCATAATACATAATTGCAAAAATAACGGACATAATAATATCAATCGATTGAGATAATCTTGTTCGCGATGATAATATTTACCTACGACCATACAATTTACCGTTGACAAATATTGTCTCGCGAAATGATCGCACTTGTGTCTTTTGTAGCGAAATTACGTGAGATTTTGCAAACACAGTGCTGCGTGGGTTATGGCCGACTTTTTAACGAGTGTTATGTCATGGCGGCGAATCAAAACGCGCAATATCGCCATTTCGAATTATCACACACTCTTTTACATAATAATGAGGACGACTTGTTGTGCGAATTCATGGCCGACAACTCGGCGACAGTTGAGACCAAATTTGATAATAATAAACGGTCCAAACTCCTCTCAGCTTATCTGCCATTGCTGTTTTCAATTTGAAGGTGACTGTTAATTCGATGTAATGTGTAGATATTAATTACAATTGCTTTTTGATGCTATTAATTCGTACAAAAAGCTGATATACTACATACATATGTATGAACATTGAGAGAAATTCTGCATTTTCAGTTACAAAACGAAGAATAAACTGTAAAGGCAGATAGCGGTTGACTATCAAGTCCATAAAATCGATAGTGAGACAAATACTGAGACAAGTACAAGATACGATACTAGTATGTAGTACTTACTGCAAGCTACTACTACTACTGCTATTGCGGAGCTACATATGAGTCGCCTAGTTCTAAATCCCGATAAGTCCAAAATATATAAAAACGAGGATAAAATATTTTCTGGTTTTAAGAATGTTTTAAAACGATGCCTTTATATGTACTTGAATTATTCCAAATACCGCCAAGTGCGCCGTAAAAAAATATTGAAAATTAGTGTTAGTTCCAAAAAACTGACAATTGATTGCACTATGATAAAAGCTGATAAAAGCCATATTTAGAAATAAACAACGATAAGTCCATGTTTCTAATCTCAATATTTTGTTTAATATCAACAAAATTAAGTTTAAATGAGTTTAAACGCCATCAAGCAAATAAGTCTGTAGCAGAAAAACCGCATTTGCGAACAAGTGAGTTTTATGGGATTTGGAACTAGGCGACTCATATATTCAACATTGTACTTCTGTTATTGACACTGTAGATATAAAGGCGCTCACACACCTTAGCGAAATCGCTATAGGGGCGAAATTTTAGGAGCAAAACTATAGGTGCGAAAATTTGACGCAGCGATTTCGCTAAGGTGTGTGAACGCCTTCAATGTACATATATAGAGCAATTCTTCAAAAATTGTGACGATCCATTACCATAGAGATCCCCCGCAAAAGGTCAAATAATTTGCACAATACGACCTTGAATACCATACGCTCCATGCAGAGGCGGATTTACCATTTTGCCGCCTATAGGCTATAAGATTATTGCCGCCTCATATGGTTCAATATTGCCTGTTTTTTTTTAACATCACTTTTTCCTTGTCATTTTTTCTTTGGAATTTTTTTGTATTGAGATCCATTTTTAAGAAAAATTGAAAAATGTAAAATTGAAATGCTACGACATGTTTCCTTGATACTACATACATAAAGGGTTGATACTAGTAAATTATTCTCGACTTTCCTCCACATGTGAGACCGGCTCTTTATGGTCAAATTTCAATGAGCCGATATAAGTTGGCCAAGAGCAATGGTTTAGTGTATGTAGAATGTGGTTTTTATGACTAACTTTTAAAAAGAGTTTCAGTGGACTCGCTAGGTGATTCACGTCTGGAATTTTTTTTCAAAGAAAACCCACCCTGCCCGATTTAACAAATTTGAAAATTAGTATATGCGTGTGTGATAGATGGCTGACGCTTAAATTGCAAACAATTTGTCTATATGCGTTGCACAAACAGGTTTGATCCATATGTTGCGCAAATAGGTTTGACGTATCTATGCTTTAAGCTGCTCTACACGTGTATGCTTGAATGGAGGCTTACATGCGCAAACTTAGTTTGCCCAGGCAAAACGGAGCGTGTACGTAATAACACCTGATGTGGGCAATAGTAATCTTATGTGCGCAAACTTTGCACAAGCAAGTTTGCGCTGGCAAACCCGTATCGAGTAGGGCAGCCTTTGCGGACAAAGGTTTGAGATGAACATTGCGCAAACAAGTTTCATCTGTTGGATCAGTGTGTTGAGCAAATAAGTTTGATTGGTGCGTTGTGCAAATAGGTTTGGCCTTTGCATTGTGGACAAAGGTTTGAGACGAACTCTGTGCAAAAAAGTTTTATCTGTACAGTTTAGTATGTCCTCATAGGTGTCGATGCAGCGCGTTGCGCAAATTAATTCAAACTTCTATGTCGCATTGTAAATGTTTTTGTATACAAGCTTGGTTTGTACGGGCAAACCGGAGCGTGTATGTAGGCGATAGTAATGTTATGTGCGCAAACTTACATAGCACAAGCAAGTTTGCGCAGCCAAGCATGCACGTGTAAGGTAGCCTTAAGATAAAAAAAAGTCAAACAGTATGCTCAATACCGCAATAAATTTAGCCTATCGTTCAGCGAGAATGTATCGATTGAGTATCCATAATATAATATTATTTGTATTAATTTGCGGTAGCCCTGTATGTATGTACATATACTTAAAATAGGACTAATAAGCGTATTGCTTTGTTTTGCGGTAAAATGTAAAACATCGCACAAGAAAAATATTAACTGTACGTGATTTTCAACGATGAAAACTCAAAATCACGTACCTATGCCAAATTTGTTATTTGCTCCACATTTCGTCGTTCGCCATAATAAACGCTCTTATGTACGGGAAATACGTTTTTCCGCACGAAAATTCTCACAAAGCTTTGCGGCCAAAAAGAAAACTGCGACGTTAATTCAAATCAAAAACAAGAAAAGCGTATTAGGATTAGTATACGATGCTTGATCAACTTCGTTGATAAAAAATGTGAAGTTTTCTAAATTATCACCTTTACTGATAATTTCTAATTAATTAACGAACGTTACGTATGCGATTTTATTGTGCATAGTATGCGCATAATTTTACACCACTCGACCGTATCGATAGTATCCAAGAGAAATTTGATCTTAATACAATTACGTATTGTTCAAACGTAAGATCTTTTTTTTTTTTTTTTTAGGAATCAATCGAATCAATGCTTCGTTTGGAAAATACGACACGTACACTTTCAAATCAACGTCTGAGCTATTTAAAAACTGCAAAACCATTTACATAACTGGTGTATATAACATCCTGGGAAGTGCAATCTCGCTCCGTGACCCTCATCAGCTCGACAGTGAGAGTGTTTGCCTGGCGGCAGGGTCAACCAGCTGTACATATACTTGCAAAAAAAATAATAAAAAGAAGAGGAGGAGGAGTAGAACAGTCAGAACAGAAATAAGCACAAGAACGAAAGTGGCAATTGAATAGACAGACCAACGCTAAAGGTTACCCACTCAAAAATTGTTCCAGCTGAGAACAGTTACTGGAGCGTTTGAGATAAAAAAAATTCTACAAGGTAACCAATGCTCAAAAAGGTGAAGAATATTTTTATGTAATGACTCATTTTCTCATATATGTATAACGGATTGCACAATCATGTGCCTTTGATGCAAATCTATTTAAATCGATTATGTACTCTCTTGTGTCGAAAGGTTTTCTTGATGGTTTTCGACCTTACATATCGTCATTGGCAAGATTTGGATATTACTAAATCCACATAGGCCTCCTCTTGTTAGAATTTGTTAATTTATCTAACTCAGTTGTGAGACGACCAAATCATATTTCGTTCTTTCTCCCCCTTCCTCACCTCCAGAAGGCAACGGTTTCACCACTGGAGAATATATTTCCCCAGTTACAATAAAATGTTTGTCAAATAGTGAATAGGCAACACTTGATAAGTACGCCAACTTTAGAAGAAGAATACTCTTTCTAGTACGGGACGCGTTTTGCTTTTCGTTTTACAATTCAAAGTTCCACTTACGCATAAAATATCGTATTTACAATTTAAGTATACAATATTGAGTCTATAAATTATAGGCAACACCTTTCTCTTCGTTTGAAATGAATATTAATGGGTAAAGTTGATTTAAAGCAATTGCTCTGTTTATATGCGTATCATCATCATAATTTTCCAGATTTTTCATAATTTTCTTTGAGTTTTGGTAGCTTAAGATCTGACTACAATTTGTATGTGTGTGTGTGTGTTTTTTTTTCTTTTTTTCATCATTTCATCTTTTAAAATACATACATCACTTTTCAAATATAGTTATTGAGCTTTAAATATTAACTGATTAGCGTTTCAAGTTATGAAGTCAAATATTGGCAAAATTTTCACCGTTAATTTTGTTGTCAAATGATCAAAATTTTATAATAGAATATCGGTATGTATATTGCATTAAATGATCAAATCTGATACGTAACCAATCAATATATGTACTAGTATTTGTCAACTTCTATTGAGCTGTTTAGTAGGTATAGTATACAGTTGGTTAAACATTATATGTATGTACAACTTTTTCCAAATATGTATGTATGTATACTGAAGCATTTTTAATTTTTATATTTCATAAATAATGATGCAAGACAAATCAAGAGAGATTACAAAGTCGTCACTATAGCGACGATTCGTGCGAACCGACACTCTTGAGTGCCAAAAGAGAAATTCGCACACCGCCGACGTGAGCTCAAGTTTAAGGTCAAGTTCCCCGATTGTTGTTGATTTCGTTGTTTATAATAAAGCGGTGCGTTTATGTATCATTACATGAATTGTTATAAAAAAAAAAAAAACAACCAGCCATAGACGAGAGTGGAAGCGAGCGCGTAGGGAAACCGCAATCGCACCGTAACGAGGAGGCTGTAAAAGTGTGCTACATCCATCGTCGCGTAAAAATGAGAATGGAAATGGTCTCGCCAGTGGCGGCACGCCAAGATAAAACTGGAATATTCCGTGAAAAAAGTCTTGGAATAGATTGAGAAGAGAAGCAAATTTTTTATTTTATTTTACAAATTATACCATAGTGACATGACAAGTTGCCCAAATTCGTCACTATAGTGAGACATGAGAAAAAACATTTAATACATTATAATTATATATGAATAAAATTGAATAGTATCTAATAGCTAAATATAAAGAAATCAAATTAGCTTAAAGAATAACATAAAATTAACAAATATAAAAAAATAAACATAATTGATATTAAAATTAAATATAATCAAACTACATTAAATCAAATAATTCCATAAACAATTAAAAGACTATATAAAAAAAACATAATAAATTTTTCAACCTCATTATAATTGGCATTAAAGATGTCAATATGACGTTCCAATATGTTGAGAATATTAATTAAAATGAACGCACCACATCACGCT
This sequence comes from Parapsyche elsis, assembly GCA_022651745.1. NCBI lineage: Eukaryota > Metazoa > Arthropoda > Insecta > Trichoptera > Hydropsychidae > Parapsyche > Parapsyche elsis. Next base: position 1,947,922 of record JAGVSN010000017.1, read on the forward strand.
ATACCAGTCCGAAGCTATAAATTCCTAAAGGTGGGGCTTAGACCAGGACAGAGCTAAATTTATTAAGCTCTAAAGTGGAAAATTCCCAATAAAACGATTTTCAAATTCCGGTATGTACTTTTTTCGACCATAGTATGTATGTAGATGCTTGTAGCTATGGAATAAGCTTATTAGCCGTTATACATAAATGAAAGTGGTTTAAGTCCATTTTGTATCTTGACTGCGAATTCTTTAAAAATAAATATACCAAATCTGTTTGTAATAGAAACTCAATTTTTTTTTTAAATTGAACTTAAACCACTAAAAAATAACGGCTCTTATGTAGACGTTTGTTATTCTTCTACATAACTTATTAACTGTGATGTTAGATAGTTTGTAAAAAGAGCGCTAGCATATTCAGACAATTTCCTTTTTGTTTTCAACAACCAATGACAAAAACGTACATTGTATTTGTCTTTAAACTTTAAGAACTACAAAATGTACATATGTACATATATGGAAAAATCTCACCCTACTGTGAATAACTTTATGTTTTGTATGGCGGCCAAATTAGTTACGGTGTAAAAAGTGAGAATATTGTTTCTTATTTCGAATATTACCATTGAGATATTATTATACAATATTACGTTCCGAATTTATATAATTTGTCCGAAAATTCAAAGATCAAAAAACAAGTTCAAAAATAACATTAAAATCCGTTTTCAGACAAAATATTTATTTTTAGCGCTGAATTGTATAACGTTAATTAATATCGTGTAGACGACTAATTGTATGAACCTAACAGCTTGCAAGTCAGTAAAATTTATTTATATACATATGTATGTACATATATATTTTTATTAGATAATAATCACACGTGGAGTGTTGCGGGCAATGCCGTGTACCACAGCTGTTTTATTTATTTATGTTATTATATAAATATTGTTTTGAATTTTGCGCGCAGCCACTGGTTGGCATTGGCAATTGGCTGTTGGCCGTGAAAGTTTTGCCTGCAAAAGAGAAAACCTGTCCTCTATTATTGCAATGGCGGTGGCGATGATGATGATGATGATGATGATGATGGTTGCAGCCGCATTACGACCGGTACCCGTCCCTAGCTAGAGGCTTTACTAGCGCCACTACTGGCTGGGAGAAAGTTGTTCGTAACTAGGTCCCTCGTGTGTTTTGATCAAATCATTAAGGCCCTTCCGATTGCACGAACGACTTAACAGTTAGCTGGGTTCGAGGTCAATGTCAAATTTGTACTGACCGTATGGTTGTTGATTGTAAATAAACCTTTGATGATGATTTTATCAGAAATTTACTTCCTATTTTTGTAGTTAAATTCGTATTGCTCAAAAGGCAATCGGATACAACGCTGTATCGTTCATACAAAATTATAAACAGCTAGACATCTGAATACGTCACACTAAAATGTTGCTTATGTCAAAGTGGAACACCACATTATTGATATTTCAGTGCTAGAACAGCTAAGGTTCACATCGATAATACATAGATAAAATCAACTACAACGAACAGCCATAGTAAATATAATGAGCACTTCGATTTCCACAAACATAGCCATGATTTGGCGACTTTGAAATTTTCTAATGATGGACTGTAAAATTTTATTGCTCCTAGATTTTTAGAATGATTTCAAGGCACAAATAATTTTTGACTATTTTGTGTATATGAACTAAAATTTTGTACAGATTCACAGGTGAGACTTGCATAAGACAGAAAGAAATCATCAAATTGAACATATAATACAACAATGGATGTATTCAAGGTGGAATTAAAACAAATAATAGTAGTTCAATAGTATCAGAACTATCTTCTATGTAGTTTTATCAAATCTTTAGACCAGTGGTTGGGAACCTTTTTCGAGCTAAGAGCCAAATTAGGGAAAAACTTTGCAAAATCGGTAAGCTTGGAAGCCGCAACATATTATCTTCGAATTATATATTCAAAATGAAATTAAATGTTAGTCATTTATGAAATGAATAGCAGTCAGAAATAAGCTACATATCTTCGTGATATTTCTTAATATTCGACAGTTTATTACTAACTAGTGTAAGCCCGTTGGATATATAAACGGATGTTTGTGTGGGTGAGTAAATGTGTATTTAATAGTTTTTTATAGTTTCTGCATAGATGGCGCGTTATAAAACAACAACGTAACAATTTAGGAAAGTCGCGACCCTATTGACAATTAATATTGTCAAATCGTAGCAGGCTCGTCATCACTTCCGTTTGGATCATAGCGTAAGCGCTCACTGTCCCGAACTGGTGATCTCGGGTTCAAATCCCACTCGCGCGACGTTCTGGTTTTTTTTTTTTAACATTTACCTCGGCGAGCGTTATCAGCAGACACACACAGACAGACAGACGAAATAGGGCTATTATATATATTAATATTAATTTGTATTTTCGTATTTATATTTAAGTTAGATAATAATATGTTACCATCATATTTTAGTAAATTTATTGTGAGAGGAATGGATGTATGTGAATATAATTTAAGGAATAAAAATAATTTAATTACAAAAAAAATGTTAAAATAAATAGAAATAGGAGAAGCATCTTGTACAGAGGTGTTTTGGAGTATAATAGACTGCCGGATGGAATTAGAAGTTCCAAAACTATTGAAAAATTCCTGGCAGTCTTAAAAAAAATCTCTGTACAGGTGCTTAGTTAAGGATTATATAATTAGCTTAAGCTACTGTATTATATAAATAAATAAATATTATTGAACCATCAAGTTATATGTAGAAATAGGATTCATTTTGATTTTGTGTAAATTGTTTGTCAACGTTTTGTGCTTCGCACAAAACGTTGGATGACAGACAGTAACAGCCGCAGGTTTTCATACAAAGAGCCACATGAGGCTCCGGAGCCGCCGGTCCCCGACCACTGCTCTAGAAGTCTAGACCTAATGAACAAGTAGACCAGCACACTCGAGTAAAAATGTATACCTTTAGAGCGATATTACATTGAGCAACAAAACCAGCACCAGATTTTTTTTGGCGGTGGCGAGCATCTTATTACATTGCACCACTTTTCACTCACCAAGCTACCTGCGCATCCCATAATCTTCATACTATACGAAACTACATAGGTACTCTATGTAGACGTAGAAAATATATAAAATTCAACCTCTCGTATTTCTTTCTGAATTTCATTGTTTTCGAAACAATTGCGTTGACGTTGCGTTGTGTTGACAATTGAGTACGACGATGCAAAAAAAGGTCAGAAAAGGGTTTTTGGTGAAGATTTTTTTCGGCGAACATTGACTTCCAAGAAATTTTCAAGCAACCCAGAATCGCATCGTCTAATACATCGTAATACTTACCATTGGAACCTGTATATCTATCTGGTCACCGAGGTTCAAAAAAAACCTGGTGTTCCGTTTTGTTGCTCAATGTAATATCAGCCTAAATGTAAGTCTTATACATAAACCCACATCGAGACTATGTACATAAATGTATTATGTACATACATACATACATACGTACATACGATCCCATTGAGACATTCTTAGCTCGAGTTAACTGGATCAACACCACTAACAAATGGCCGATGACGATCAAGGTTTTCCCCGAATGGTCCACATTCGTATAGACAGCAAAAGCCTTTTGTTATCCGAGCACGAGCCGTTAGCTGCTCCAATTTCCACTACTATCTCTAGCAAAAACCACAACACTTCCGCGATGGCAACCGTATTTCGGTATTTACTATAGCCGCGATGGTGCGACGAGACTTTGCACAGTATACGTATATATAATACGTATTGACTTCACCTTCCTGATTGCGAAATTTCGCGACGCGTTATCGCGAATCGGGGACACGACCTCCGAATTTAATGTGTCATTGTCGCCGACGTACATATGTACATAGTTGACGTAATCCTCGCAGCTCGGTAATGAACTTTACTGCCGTAGATGGATGCTTGGAGCCGTTATTATTAGCTTGAACCGTTACAGATCACGTAGGTACTTATGGCAGTATTCGATCAGTATTACGGTCAATATTTTGGAATGTTACTCGAATGCGGTGCAATACCGATGAATTCATTCAATATGAAAAATTTCACCGATAGATCACGAGTACTGACAATAATATTGATCGTTTGTGGTGCGTACTGATGATTTGAATATATTCAAGTTTGTTTTTTTAACAAGGAAGAGTGCCGTTTGAGTTAAACTGTCTGTTTCTTGTAACCGCGTTTTTTAACAATGGACAACAGATCGTCTTTTTCATAAAGTGAAATACGAATGCTTCACGCTATCGGTGCATTTGGTGCCACTTGAATTTTGGTCCATTTTTAATACACGCAGACAAAAGAAACATAAAATTCAAACTATGTATAGGTATATAGGTACATAGTTTGAATTTTATGCTGGTTCTCTGGACATTTTTATTGCCAAGTATAATAATGACATTGTGGATACTCTGTGTAATTTGTAATCTATTATTTATTATTTTTTGCCCTACTTTGTTATTGTACTATTTTTCACTTTTTACTTTTGTACTACTTTTTTTTTAATCTTATTTTTACTGTTGTTCATTTTATACTTGCTTTAGTTAATTTTTTTAAATTTCATGTTTTACTTCAATTATTTTATTTTATATTTCATGTTTTACGTCTTGAATTGTTTTATTTTTATATTTTATGTTTTTTTTTTCAAAAAAAGAAGGCATACGACCAATGCGTACTACCAGTTATGATGTATGGATGTGAAACTTGGACGCTAAATTCAAGAATGCTACGAAATATCCAGTGCACACAGAGAAGCATGCAAAGATGTATGCTTGGCATAACAAGAAGAGATCGCAAAAGAAATACATGGGTAAGAGGTATGACCAAAGTGGCAGATATAGCAGTAAGGGTGAAAAAGTTGAAGTGGCAATGGGCTGGACACATAGCAAGAAGAATGGATGGCAGATGGACGCGAGAAGTACTGGAATGGTATCCGAGAGGATGTGAAAGAAAGCAAGGTAGACCGAGTGGAAGATGGGCTGATGAATTGAGAAGAATGTGTGGAGTCAAGTGGATGCAGATTGCTCAAGACAGACAAGAATGGAAGAGGATTGGAGAGGCCTTCATCCAGCAGTGGATGGTGAACGGCTGAAAATGATGATGATGATGATGAATGTATATTTATAATCGCTCTCCCTGCACAGCGAATTGGCGAAAGCTGTTATAAAAATAAAAAAAATAAATATGTACTCCTGTTTAGAAAAAAGCAGGCTATGGTAATTCAACACTGATAGATGCAGTGCATGTGAATGTTTGAAAGTATGCAATACGTTTGCAGTGTGTTTGACAGTATTGAAATAATTATTTATTGATCGTGTGCGGTGTAATTTACCTGCTGACAATTTGACCATAATGAAAAATCAGAGTGATAGATGATGTCAATATGAATTTGTAATTGACAGTTAAATATACATATATAACTATTGTCTCAATTGAATATTAATAATAATATTGATTGTGTGTGGTTGTGATTGAATATTTGACCATGAGCGATTCCACTAAATGTTGAAGAAAGTATTGCCTTATCTGAAGCGTACCTGACACGATCTATGTATGTTCAAAAATCAATATTGACCGTATGTGATGCACACTGATGAATTTACTGTATAAAAAATTGCACTGATAGATCCCGCTAGTATTAGTATTGAGACTGTTGAGAGTAGTATTGATCATTTACGATGTCTACTGATGAATTGACCACACCGTGCTCGGATACTGACAGTGTTTGAAAGTATGCAAAACTTTTTATTTTGAAGTGTTTGAATATTCAAAAATATCCACGGTAATATTGATCGGGTTCTGATGATTTGACCGCAATGAATCATCAGAGTGATGCTGTCATTGTGAGTATTTTACCGTTGAAATGTAGAATTACGTATTGCCTCAATTGGGCATCATTGAATCTTACTGCCAGTATTCGAAAATATTAATCACGTGTGGTGGGATGGTGATGGATCGATAATATGAAAAACTGGAACAATAGTTTATTGAGAATAATATGAATATATGTATAACACTTTCAAATTCATAAAGAATTTAATAGCGAGTGCTAAAATATCTTTTTTGGTCCCATAGCGTTTGGTAGCCTTAATACATATACATATGTACATATGTATGTAAGTATATAAACACATAACATAAACATATAATATATAAAACATATACAAAACACATACATATGTAGTTTCTTTGTAGTTTGTGACTTTTGTTGCAAAAACATCACTTCCGTTATACTTATGAGCATAATTAATATACGCAATTAAAAATCATTCAAATTTAACACACGAACCTACCTAATATGTTAACGGTTATAATATACTTTACATTATAGTGATATCTATAAATATTCGATAGTAAATTGACCATTAATCGATTGCACGATTAAATTGCACCGTTAAATTATCACTAGGTATCTATTGTAACTTAATACTACAGTTAGGTACGTTTAATCAAACGGCGTTATCTTAACTATATCAAAGTCGGTTATACCCAATGGAAATATAACAATATTATTAAAAAATAATGTATTTTTATATTATTGGGGTCTAGATGTGGTGTTTATGTATTACACACTATCTCGAAAGCATTTCTGTCGTTCCATTTATTATTCAGAACAGTGAAAGTAATTGAGGTCAGAGCGATAACGACGCGACGAGCTCGCACAAAACAATGCGTCCGAACAAACGCAAAGTGAAATTAACGGTTTTGTGCTCAAAAATAACTGTCGCATTACAAATTTACAACGTTATAATTCAAATACCCAAAAGCAAACAACGGGTATTTTCAGCAACGAGGAAGTTAGCCATTTGTAGCTTGGGTAAAAAAAAAGTACGCGTGTTGCGCAAGTTTGATTGTGCAATACAGGAAAAGGGGAGTTATGATGTTCTCCTACTGAATTACACTCGCCACAATTATTACGTGCCAAGTTGAGACTTGGATGCTAAATTTGGATTTGGTTCACTTTCAATTTTAGTGTCTGAAAGTTTTAAGTATATTCTGCCTATTTTTAGAGTAAGTTATACTGATGTGTCGTTTTGACTGATCAAATTGTTATCATCCTAATGTAAAATATGCTAAAATTTACCTGTTGTTTAAATATGAATTAATTACACAATATTAGAATGCGGAAATGTATCTAAGCCTATTATGCGATCTAATAATAATTGAGTGATTGAATGTGTATGCTTCTTACTGTGATTATACTAATTTTAAGTAAGGTCAATTTGATTCGCACTGTAAACTCGACCTTAAGATTTTGATTGATCTAATATCATTCACAGAATTGTTTATGTATATAAAAAACAGTGAGAGTAAAAAATTCATGATACCTTTACTTATAAGCAAATCGTTATGAAGATTTTTTAAATGTATTTTACATAAAAGTAATTCGATTTTTGTCATTTTACATAATGCAATTATTATTAATATATTTTTTATATAACAATAAGACGTCAATGTGGTAAAAATTTAATCATAATCAATTGAATTAAAATTTTTTCGTACTTATCTATGTACATATGTACATATGTATTGTAATTGTCTTTTTATGCAACATTTTCGATATACTAGTGGCGTGTTTGCCTACATGATATATTAAAACAAGTGTCTTTTATTCAATCGTATGATTTTCCAAAGTCTATTATGCATAGTATCAATGTCTAGACGTCTGTGCGTCGATTGATTGATTAACTCGAAGTATTTATATGGTATATAGATAAAATTAAGCGATTGTTGGGTATATTTTTAGAAAGGTGAAAAAAACCTATCGTCAATGGAAAGTTTTTATCATAATAATTGAAAATTTCCGGATTCTAAACGGTCAAAACTAAATTTGATATAACTTTCTAATGATCTGAAAGGTTATGTGACATTTTTAAATTGAAGCTTTCGCACGAGTAATACGCTTTTAATTTCATTTATTACTTAACAATACGTAACAGCGATTGTTAAGTAAAACGTCAAAGTACACATCGTATTGTATTATGAAATATTGTAATGAAATCGTACTGTCATTACATCGCATTGAGGATAAGTACGGATTACTGTCATTGAACACGACAATTTTGTCACATTGCAGATAGATATGATGATTTTTCCATGTTTTTATTTGCCGACAAAACCTTCTTTTTTCATTTCGTTTCAATGATAATAGGAAACGCGATTGTTTCGTGTACATTTTTTGCCAGTTACATAACACGGATGATAACAGTGTCAAATTATGTGGCGAATTTGGATAATGTGACCCACTTTTCCGTCGAAAAGAGTGCGATAAATAATGTAATTCGATTTGGAATCGGAGGTCGAATCGAAATGAACCGCTTTAGGGAAGGCCGTTCGATAATTTTCAGCAAACTTTCAATTTTCTGAATATTTCGCACGCGAAATGAACGTTCCAATAATGCGCTCCACTTTTCTCCGCACGTACATACATACATACATATCTATGTATCTATACGTATTTACGGTTACGTTTACGTTTTAGCAAAATACAGGAAATAGGAAAATGCTTTCGATAATACGATTAAATCATCTTGTTTATTATTAACGATGTCGGTATATATGTACATACATACATACATATATGTATACTACTGCTAACTCATCATCCAAGGTTTTCATTCTTGTTTGGCCTCGTCACGTTTTTTTCTTCAAAGAATGATAATACGCGTATTAATAAGTCGAGAATATCACGTATTCAATTCCTGTTATGCATATATCACTAATGTTCAAACATTTTGTATTTTTAAGTAGAAAATTCCGAATCCTTCGAAGCGAATTCGCGTATAACGGATTCGCGTGACCCATATAACGTTTACAGTGTGCACGATATTGAATAACCGCAAATATGTAGTGGACGACGACGCTTTGCGAAAAGTGTACTGTGACGTCACACGATTTTCGTAAAGAGGTCAACGCCGACAATGGCGTCTCTCCCGGCCATCTTGTAAACAAAATGGAGACCTTGTTCGCCCAACCGAACGCATCAATCATCGACCGACGAGGAGATTCACGGCCGAAACTGTAACGTTACACCTTTTGGTTGGGTGGTCCACCTTGTTCTGGACATTTGAGAACCTCTTTCAAAATTTCGGCAATGTATTGCAATCGTCCAATACGAAGAAACTTAGCTGCAGTTCGAAAAACAACATTTTACAAAGTAGCAAAAGTGTTACACTCGAGTGCAAACTTTGGAGCGAAACACTCTTCGACGAACTATTAAAAAGTTACAAATACAAACATACAAAATTTTAAGCATATTGTCTATTATACGATTCAATAAAAAATATTGAAAATACAGGTAGAAAACTACAAATTAATATATTGTGTCCAAAAACGCTACAACGGTAAACGTTATCTAAAAAAATCTTCAATGAATCGTCAAGAAGTTCTTAAAATGCACAGATAATAGCTGTTATATATGTATATACTATTAAATATATGATTCAATTAGATAATCATATTGTAGAGATAGTTGATACTTATTTATACCTAAGACAATTGTTGAATATGACTGGTTGTTAAGAAGAAGAAATAAAACGAACCAGGATGGAGTGCTTTTGGAAGAATGAACATTCCGCTATGCTTAAAAAAGAAGGCATACGACCAATGCGTACTGCCAGTTATGACGTATGGATGTGAAACGTGGATGTTAAATTCAAGAATGCTACGTAAGATCCAGTGCACACAGAAGCATGGAAATATGTATGCTTGGTATAACGAGAAGAGATCGTAAGAGGAGTACATGCGTAAGAAGTATGACCAAAGTGGCGGATATAGCGGAACGTGTGAAAAGGTTGAAATAGACACACAGCGAGAAGAATGAATGGCAGATGGATGCGAGAAATACTGGAATGGTATCCGAGAGGATGTGAAAGAAAGTAAGGTGGACCGAGTGAACGATGGGCCGATGAATTGAGAAGAATGTGTGGAGTCAAGTGGATGCAGATTGCTCCAGACAGACAGGAATGGAAGAGGATTGGAGAGGCCTTCATCCAGCAGTGGATGGTGAACGGCTGTAAAAAAATTATGATATGTCAAAATCAAATTTTATTTTATGAAACCTCCCATGGTGGATATTTATTATATAAAAAAAATACAATTTTTTATAATATTCAAATTGAAATATTACATTTATAGATCAAAACTGGCACACTCGAGTTGAAATCCAATAAGATGAAAACATTCGAGAATCGCAAAACTGTCCAAGATTGAAACTCGATACGACACGAGTGAGCAAATACATACATAGCATCGGAAACTCTTTCAAACTTGTACGTAATGTAAATACATTGTAAAATTTATGACTTTCAAGATCTTCCTTCGAGGTTCATTTAGATTTTACGAGTAGTATTTGTTCTTAGTTTGAATTGACGATTCGAGGAAAGCTCCAGTAACGAAAATAGGGATTGTGAATTAACATGTCGTGTGACGTAACGTCGTACTTGTCCTCATCTCGAACACTGTAAGTAACGATAAAAACATCGAATAACGTTTGTTAGTATATAAGGGTTACGTTATGGAAACAATGTATCACATTGGATGTAAGTAAATAAGATTGGCGATATTTTACCAGTTTTACGACACAATGTAACCCACTAGCACGCAATAAAAGCTAACCAAAGAACAAAGAGAACGAGAAAAAATAAATAAACGAAACGTGTGTCCAATTTGGAACACACGAAACGTAACATAGTTGTATGTATACCGAAAAAAAACTAAATAACGTCACTTTAATAAAGTTTTTGTGTTGATCAGTATGCTCCCAATTCTACAAAGATCGATCTCATCCAAGGTTCGACCAAATTTAGACCTTTTCACGACCCCAAACTTGCGAAAATATAGTACGCGGTAAATAAATTCGCATTCGTTAGTGTGTGACCTACTTTATGTATGTATGTATGTATTTATTTTACTGTCAAATGCCAATTCACGCATAACGAGAGTTTGGCATACATTATATGTAGATACATAATATCGTAATGTGAGATAATCTTCAATAAACGAAGGACAATGATGACCATCAATCAAATGTTGAGGAAAGCAAATAGGATTGAATTGAGTCAGTGGAAAATTTGCAAACATACGATGATGTATGTATGTATGCATACGTATGCGTCATACGGGGTGTTTACAAAGAAAAAAACAAGCGTTCGTTTTCATTATAAGTAGGTTGTTCGATAATTGGGTCACTTTTTTTGTTTTTTGTACGTGCATAACCTCACGTGTGCTAAAACATTACGATTGCATTGATAATGATGAATCGCTGTTTCGATTTGGCACTATCCGTGTTCATATGTAGTTACATAGGTATTATTTAACACGTTTCGACAGTGTTCAGTGTATTTTTTGATCATAGTGTGTAAATATAGGTATGGCTGAGAACGCTTTAAGGTCAGATTGAAATCAGTTGCCGTGTCTTAGGTCCAAAATCCAATCGAAATCAATTCCGAAATTGGACTCGAAAAAATTCAAACGGAAGGCGATATGGATCTCGTGATACGTTATCGTATTTAAAACTTCTATTTCAATCTACTATAACTTGCGTTTAACAAGTACCTATGTAAATGAAATAATATTTGTATGTATTACGCGAAAATTTTGACGTTGTGTTATACGTTACAAACAAATCGAATAAAATTTGCATAACAAACTATTGTATACATTTCTCAAGTATGATGCAAGAAGGGCATGTTTGATAGTTATAATTTCCTCTTCTCTACATTGTAGATCTTATGTACTGTTTATAATTGCTTGATAGTCAAAAAATCTTAAACGAATTTTCCCGGAAATAAACTAATTTTCAAAAGTTGTAGTATAGGTTATTTTTAGATTAGGTAGACTAGGATAGATAGTATCAGAGAAATGCCTGGTACTTTATTGTCAATCATTTATGTATCATCATCACTTTCAGCCGTTCACCATCCACTGCTGGATGAAGTCCTCTCCAATCCTCTTCCATTCATGTCTGTCTTGAGCAATCTGCATCCTTAACTCCACATATCCTTCTCAATTCATCAGCCCATAGTCCACTCGGTCTACCTTGCTTTCTTTCATATCCTCTCGGATACCATTCCAGTATTTCTCGCGTTCATCTGCCATTCATTCTTCTCGCTATGTGTCCACTTCAACTTCTTCACACTATATCTGCCACTTAGTCATGCTTCTTACCCATGTATTCCTCTTACAATCTCTTCTCGTTATACCAAACATACACCTTTCCATGTTTCTGTGTGTACTGGATCTTACGTAACATTCTTGAATTTAACATCCACGTTACACATCCATACGTCATAACTGGCAGTACGCATTGTATGCCTTCTTTTTTAAGCATAGCGGAATGTTCATTCTTCCAAAAGCACTCCAACCTAGTTTCATTCTTCGTTTTATTCTTCTTTACAACCAGTCATATTCATCAATTTTCCTATCAACTATCTCAATAATATGATTATCTACATTTATGTATATTTGGGATAAATATTTCATACATGTAAATATAATTATGTATGATAGATATAATTGACATGTTATGAAATGAAACTGAGTCACGTCAAAATCCATCTAAAATTTAGTTTATTATTGACGAAAATCCTTGGTGTATTTGAAACTGGGATGTCTTCTTTTATTGAATAATATAATAATGAGATTACGTTTGTAAATCTTGAAATATTATTGATATTAATTAATTCATCGCCCATCTTCGGGAAAATTCTACGGCTAAAATTGCATGTCAAACATACATTTTTTTATCATTAAATTAAATTATAATGTTTTGATGATTCAAAATTGTTGTGTAATAATGCTTGCCCGTACAATACAAAATTGTCACGTTGCGTTGTGTTTATATCAAATAGACATACATACATACATACATAGTATACGTAACGGCCGTCGAGCAATTGCGGCCAATGTGCAAATTTAGCAAAGCAGGTCTCAAAGGTTGAATAAGCAGATTAAATTTAATGAATTACACATATACACATACACTCGTATGACATGTCCATGACCGACAGACGTATTTCGTATTTGGTCGACGTCCAGACCGAACCAAACAGGAAGGCGTCTTCGTGGAAAAAGGAGTACGCGACCTACTTGCTTCCTAGAAAATCGCTCGAATTTTCCACGCTTTCACTAGAAAGTGAAACGGTGCGAACATAAATAAAAACATCCAAGTCAAGGCTTCAAATTGGGTATTTTCATTTTCGTTTTTGATAATAGATAGCGTGTAAGTGTGCTAAAATTTGGATTAACACGGTCGATTCGACGGTTGAACGATTGCGCTCTAAGCTTTCGAACGATTCCGCATTTAAATATTGATCAGCTCGAGTGGAGAAAAGCATAAGTGACTTTTGTGATGATTTTCAGGCTAGAAACTGTAACGATTAAACAATCTCAAGCGAAATTATTGTACGTTGAAATACAATCAATCAAGTACTTTTTTTCATTGGATTAAAGCGGCTTCAATTGCTTAGATTTTTGGTCCATAAATCAATTATTTCTAAATTTATATGTTCTTAAGAGTGTTGCAGGTACTTTTTATTGATTAAATAACAATCAAACAAAAAAAGTCGTTCTGTAAAAAAAGGGTTCGTTTATATCTTTAATCATAAATGATGTATGATTAAATGAAGCATCAATTCAATCTCGAATACACGTTTAATTAATAGGACCAAAGAAATATATCAATAATAATTGATTACAAGTAATTAATAAGAATAAAAAAAATCGGATGCCATTACTTTATCCATACATTTGAGGAATATGAAGAGTAACCAAAAACTGAAAAAGTCAAAAAATCGTGCACAAACAAAAATAACAGGATTTTTTACTTTTATACAAAAAAAAACTCCACTTCCGTTTGAGCGATTTTGATGATTTTTTTTCACAAATTGTATGTAAATAACATGATGATTGTAATATTATGAAGATGCCAAGGCCGAAATAAATAAACAAAATATTGTTCAAGAGTAAACAGCCACTTCCGGTAGGCAGATGTTGACCAAAATCGTAATATCTCTTACACCTTAGGTGAAAATGATAGAAATAAAATTTCAGCTTGATTGACTTAACGTTAAATAATACACAGACATACAGACATTTTCCAGAAATCATCAAAACGTAATCAAGGGATGATACCCGATACAAATCAGTCAAAATCTCGGGGTCAAATTTTTGCACGATCACAATACTTTATCCGATAAAGATAAAGTAAAGTAAAAATTTATGTAATTTTCTCTAAAATTTTAAAGAGTGTTCTAGAAATTGTTATCTAGCCCTCAATTTCGACAATCAAGTGTCATATGAAGAGTTGGATCACAGTTTAAGTAGTCCAACTTGATTATAATGGCAAGACACACCCTTTCACTTACCAGCAAGAGCGTAAACTTACACGTGGAGAATTATTATGAGCGCGCATGATTTATATCGGGCGCTATGGCGTCTTGGCATATTTATTTTCTGGAGCACCAAAACTTTTTGGCTCGTACATTATTTAAACGGCCATTATACCTATTGACGCCATCTAGTCTATGCGTATACATGTGTGCGTAATGAAAAAATAGGTTTCCGCCGTGCTGTCCTCATTTCGAAGACGCAATTTGTCTGTGACATAATTTGGTCGCGACGCAAAAATAGCCAGTGATGACTGTGCGGAATGTCACGTCGCCTACTTCCGCAAAAACACACAATTTGGGCATGTTTCCGCACACAACGGGGAAGCCCGGTAGTGTTGTAAAATTCTCGAGAATAATCTTTTGGAGAATATTCTCCAAATCGAGAATTTTCTTATTTAGAACATCTGAGGTGCATACTTTGTATGTACATAATGCAATGTACCCTGGGCTCCATCGGCTACCATGTATTTTAAATCAATAAATACTAAATATCACTGTATCTGCTCAAATACACAGTAAACTTCAATCTAATCCGGGCTAATAATACTTGGGAGAGGTGATACGGATTACATGAATAATATTAATTTTCATCAGAATTGCACAAATAGGCTTACATAAATATACATATATGTATGTAGTAATTTTTGTTTGAATTTGAGAGTTCACTTTTTTACGTTACTTACTGCAATCGTGTCCTTGTCATTTTCTTTCAAAATAATATTTCTCTCTCTCATTATGTATGTATGTATGTGTATCTAATCTTTTACGATCTTTTGTGCAAAGTTTAAATGAATGATTAAATCATACTTTGGAACAATTTCGCTGTAATATCATAACTAGAGACCGGCCAGAATTGGCATGAACGTAGGCTGCAGGTACAGAAAGCGGTTTGCAGGGCCGTATTGGAAATTGTCCAGGATTACATCACCATGCTTAGCAACGAACTATGTACGTCTTAACAAATAAGTTCATGAAATCCTGCAAACGATTATAATTTGGACCGCGAAGAAAGTCGTAAAACTCGACAAGTGGATTTTTTCGATGACATCAGCTTTTGCAAGCCGTTCCCGCTCCTTCATACTTCTCGCATATATTTCAGCCTTGACGACAATTTCCAATACGGCCCTGCAAACCGGTTTCTGTACCTGCAGCCTCTATGTTCATGCCAATTCTGACCGGTCTCTAATCATAACCAAAGCAATAATAATATCTATAAGTAATTTATTGCTTCCAGTGAATTTCGCGGAAAACGTTCATGCTGATAGTGCGTATGTTAAAATGACAAAATGACACATTTAGTATCGTCAGAATGAAAAAATGTCATTCAAAATGCTGTCAGACATTCTAGAAAGTCCTATTACTCCTATTTGGTTCTGAAAATATCCTAGAATCCTCTAAAAAGCTATTAAACTATCTAGATATGTTTTATAACCAAGAAAAAAAAAAATATTATTCAAAAGAATATTCTCGTAATATTCTCGTTTTCGACTTACAACACCAGGGAAGCGTTGTCCGTATGTATGTAAGCTGAGCGAGAAGCTATCGATTACTTCAGTAAAACGTTACAAGGATAAATAGTAAAAAAAAAAAGTATGCCAAATCGGTGTCTCAATGTCGAGAAAGTGTAACGCGCGGCGCCGGGGGAAAACTAATTGCTTTTCCCTCGAATTTTCCCCACAACGTGTGTTTAAGTGGGACGCCCGACCTCGTTTTTCCGGTGAAAATTTGATCATGTCACCCTCGCACTTGTTTGGGCGCAACACTTTTTCATTTTCAGCAACAAGGACAAGCGATTATTCCAATTTATACGAAATCTTATGCGCCGAGACACCCTCGCTTTCTTTTATAGCCTCAGATGCATGCATGTATATTTATGAGAAGTGCTACTTTGAGAAGCTCCAAATTCTAAATGACCTTTCATTTGCAGTCATCCGAATATGTCTAGCACTCACAATAAACATTTATAATTTATCGTATTTGGCAAGGTTAGATTACGTTAAATTAGTTTAGTTTGGGTTCGGTTTGGTTAGGTTACGTTAGCTTTTGCTAGGTTATGTTAAAACTGAATGTGAAGTAACCTTTGGTATAGTATACAAACATAACCTACCTTTAGGTTAAATCAAAGTTAAACCATCATTTATTTATCTATATCTATATATGTATACAAAAATGAATGTCTGTCTGTTTGTTTGTTTGTTTGTTTGTCTCTTATAGGCTCCTAAACCACTCAACCGATCGCGATGAAACTTTCAGGACTTATTGTGATCATGCCGGGGATGGTTCCTGTGAAAAAAAAAACATCGGGAAAAAAAACGAGAACGGGAACGGGAACGGGCCTGCTCACGCGTCAGATAACGTACTAGGAACGGGAACTGGAACGGGATCGGGAATGGGCCTGCTCACGCGTCAGATAACGTACTAGGAACGGGAACGGGAACAGGAACGGGATCTGGAACGGGAACGGGATCGGGAACGGGCCTGCTCACGCGTCAGAAAACGTACTAGGAACGGGAACGGGAACGGGATCGGGCATTGCAACGCATGCCGGGTCAGCTAGTTTATATATATAATAGCCCAAATCCGTCTGTCAAGTCTGTCTGCTGATAACGCTCGCCTCAGTAAATGATTAAAAGATACGAACCGTCGCGCGCGAGTGGGATTTGAATCTGAAGAGTTCGGAAGAGGGCGCGCTTACGCTTTCATCAAACTAGGCAAAGACGGGAGACCTGCTACAATTTGACAATATTAATCCTCAAAAGGTTCGCGACTTTGCTAATTTGTTACGTTGTTGTATTATAACGCGTCATCTATGCAAAAAACCGCTTATATATTAAACGGGCTTACACTAGTATATTATAATAGCCCAATTCCGTATGTCTGTCTGCTGATAGCGCTCGCTTCGGTAAAGGAAAAAACACGAACGTCGCGAGTGGGATTTGAACCCGTCATCACCAGGTTGGGTGAGTTAGCGCTAACGCGTTCACCCAACACCGGTGATGGGAGGCCTCCATAATTTAAAAAAAGAGTAATCCTCAGTAGGTTTGCGACTTTGTTAAATTGTTGCGTAATCAATTACGTCAAACAACACGTCCGTTGATATTCAACGCGCTTACACTATGTAGTTTAAATATAAATACTCAATACAGGTATTTTACGATATAAATTTAATTTGTTTTTGATTGTTTAAATTTTAAATTTCAATTGAAAATTATAATACAAATACGTTTTAGTTCACAGACATTTGCAGTGTACATGTCGCATAATGATTAGGATTACAATCAAATCTGATGTTGTGTGTTATATAAATTCCATTACACCCAAAAGTTTGTAATCGTTCAACGACATCAATGAATGCTACACATTCCATATTAGAATTGTGATATTAGATTAAATCCAATTGCGTCATTAAATGTCAATTATCCAAAAGATAGCAACAAAAGCAATAGCAAAACCTAATATGTATTTTATTGAAAATTGATTATCAAATAGTCAGTAATTGACTTTTAAAAGTGAAACTGTTTGGATAGCATTTCTAACAAAACCTCGATTGATTCAATAAGAAAATGAATTACCTATATATTTATTTTTAATTTGCGCGCTCATTTTGCAACTCATTATCGATAATATACATAATCGAATCAATGGCTAGTGAAAACGTGATGATACCGCACAGTAGCGGGCACTCAATCGGTTAGAAAGCGCTCGGGCCATTATTATACAATTGCCCAAATTATTTTCGAACACTCTGTAGGTCGCGCGTGGAGCAAAAAAAAAACTCTACCGCTACTAAAACAGTGCGTATTTTTATCTCGCGGCCTACGAAAACGAAAATGTGGGTCAATCGTCTCTCTCGCTCTCGCACTAGTTTATTACTATACGTGTGTCCCTCTCGCACGTGGCGAATCGCAATTTCGTTAATTTCGTTCGATCTCATTCGGTTAGCGTTTTTCTATTTTTAGACTTTTCCTCTGCAATTTCTCCTATAGTTTATATGACGTTTTTATTGCTTGTTTATGCATTTTGTTAGGAAAATACATACATACATATAGTGTAACAAATAGATCAAGAATGCTACTATGTATATGTACATACATGATCAATCGACAATATTGTTACTTTATTCATATCAATTTTTCCAAAGTTTTATAAAGAAATAACATTTTAGGCATTTATCAATTTTATGCATGAAAATAACGATAAGTAAAGTAAATGACACACACAGTGGCATGCGTCAAAATCGGCACATTGACTCATTATGACGCACATTGACTAAAAATGTATATGTATGTATGTATATACAATCCGATTTTTGCCTACTAGAAATTTTAGTATATTCTTGCATCATTTTATTGGAGTTTTTATTCTTTTAGATTTACTCGTTTGTGACATGAATTGCACAATATCAATAAATAATACTATAAAAGGTTTGTTTGCAAAAATTGCAAAATAGAGTTATGCGGATTATTTTACATAAATATAAATAGGTTAACTAGTATAAGAAATATGTTGAATTAATTGAATTGGATGTAAAGGAAACCTTAAAAGTGTGCATGTTTAGTTGGTATATAATTATTTTTAAGTTAGATAAGAATTTATTACTATAAGTATTTAATAAGGGGATATAACATACATAGTCACAATACTAGGGGTAAGGATAAGTTAATAGTTAAGAATATAAAATTAAGTATATCTATGTAGACGTATATTGTACATGGGTGTTGTTGAATACAATGGAAAGCCAGAAGTTCTTAGAAATATAAACAAAACTAATAGATTCCTGGCAGCCTTTTAAAACAGCAACACTGTACTAGTGCTGTTTTAAGTGCTCTTAAAATAGGTAATTAAGTTTATTTTTAGTAATTAGTTTTGTTAGTAATTAGCTTCTTAAGCTGTTTTAATTAAATAAATAAACTAAAAGTGTTAACTTTCGATTTTTTTAAATGGGAAATTATTCATAATACATAATATGAGTGTCTGTCGGGAACGCTCGACACACTTATTTTGCTTTCATTGAAACGTTGAACTATTATTTTTTTTATATTAAACTTGTTCCCGTAATCGTATGTAGATACAGCCATAATTTGCCCACTCGTACCAATGTCAATAATGAATACCCTTTGATCATCAACGGGCAATATTCTAGTAATTTTACTATATTGTACCTACTGTGTGATGCATTGGTCAAGTGCACTGAAAATTTCAGTATTTTACATTTTCACCGATCATTTTGCCGTACTGAGTTGATTTATATGCATAATATTGCGTGTTG
The DNA here is from genome assembly GCA_022651745.1 of Parapsyche elsis. Lineage (NCBI taxonomy): Eukaryota > Metazoa > Arthropoda > Insecta > Trichoptera > Hydropsychidae > Parapsyche > Parapsyche elsis. Next base: position 1,967,600 of record JAGVSN010000017.1, read on the forward strand.
GTCGCGCGAGTATTTTACCGTCGAATCCGTCTTATTCTCGTTAGATAATAAAGTCGGCGCAAAAGTGAATAAATGCATACAGATTTATATTACTATACCAGTACGTTATACCTAAGCGCGTGTGCGTATCAGTAATAGTAACGGATCCCGCTACTTGCGGTGAAAGATTAGAGAAAGTGCAACGGAATTATACAGCGAGACGTAACCCCAAAAGTGATGCCGCGTCGTAAATTACGCTCGCTCTTCCCATCGACGCGATTATAATGCGTATTTTTTATTTTGACGTACGAAATTTCGATTTGTTGTGTGTGTGTATACATTTTTTTTCTTCGCTTACATGTATTTTACGCGGTTAACCCACTTTCGCCGCGACCGAAAGCCCACACGATTCGCTCGGGCCGGTCGTAAACTGCACCTCGTTCGATATTATCGTGTGTCGGAATGAGTAGGGAATATTATGTTGCATCAGACAGATTCGCAAATGTGACGTGATGATGACCTATTTTTTTTAGCGGAGCTTGAATTATTTTAATGCGCGTGTATTATTTTTAAGCTTGGCACAATGTACTTGCAAACATGCCTTGTAACCCAATTCAAAGGTATGTTATTATAAATCAATTCGATATTTACCACCTATCCATTATTCCCATATTAACCCGTCATTGGGTATTAACCCATCTTTGTGTATTAAATCAAGAAATTCGAAATTCGATACGCAAAAATTCTATTGTACAATGATCGAAAGATAATCTGTTAGTAAGTAAGTACATATGATTGAAACAATTTAAAATTAATTGAAATCTCTAATCGAGTACAAATTGACACCGTTGCATAAATAATCAACGAGCTAAACACGAATTAGCACACACGTGTAAATCGTCTGGCAAGCAGTGCTTAAAAAAAAAAGTACTCAAAAAAAGCACACATCTAAATAGTTTTGCAGCTAAAGTTGATCTAATTTTGGAGCACTTCGATTATAATATCCAGAAGAGTATTAATAACGAAAATTGATGTTGTATTGAGAAGCATCGAAAGATGTATGCTTGGTATAAAAAGAAGAGATCGTAAGAGGAATACATGGGTAGGAAGTATGACCAAAGTGGCAGATATAGCAGAACGTGTGAAAAAGTTGAAGTTGACACAGATGGATGCGAGGAATACTGGAATGGTATCTGAGAGGATGTGAAAGAAAGCAAGGTAGACTGAATGGACGATGGGCTGGTGAATTAAGAAGAATGTGTGAAGTCAACTGGATGCAGATTGCTCGAGACAGACAGAAATAGAAGAAAAAGAAGGCTTACGACCAATGGGTACTGCCAGTTATGACGTATGGGTGTGAAATGTGGATACTGAATTCGAAAATGTTACGAAAGATCCAGTGCACACAGAAACTATATAACAAAAAGAGATCGTAGGAAGACACATAGCGAGTAAAATGGATGGCAGATGGACTCAAGAAATACTGGAATGGTATCCAAGAGGATGTGTAAGAAAGCAAGGTAGACCGAGTGGACGATAGGTTGATGCATTGAGAAGAATGTGTGTCAATGTGAGTCAATTGGATGCAGATTGCTCAAGACAGACAGGAATTCATCCAGCAGTAGGTGGTGAACGGTTGAAAATGATGAATACAATTATATTGCCAAAATGTTTATTTACAAATATAAAATATAGTGTTTTCTTTCATTTAAACGGATATTTCGCATCCAGGTATTGAATTAATACTATAAAATACAACAATACATAGTCCAATAGTGATAATTTACCGATTTAAGAAATTCAAGTGGCAAATTAACAACATTTAAACTAATTAAGAACTAAAATCTAGTCGACCAATAGCGAGCGAGCCGCGGACGAGCTGAGTGTAGTTTATGCGATTTTGCTCGGTCACGAGAGCCGAAGAAAGTGTTACGGGCGTCTGGCCCACTTCCTACACTGAATGCCAATGTTTTCCCGCCAAGGACATAGACGCCATTACTCGTCTATTTTCCCGGCTTATCCCAACACGGAAATCACTCATTCTATACACACAAACACACACTCTCACTCTCTATAACTAACCCCTTCCTTACCACGATTTAATCGCCCAGACGATTAAAACACATCAGCGGCAGTGCTAATTTTGAACGGCCAGATCGGGGTTAACGTAATGCAGACAACGCTTATTTATGTATTTCACCGTTTGTTAACCCCCTCGCTGCCCCCTGAAAATCATATAATTTACGTGCACATCGAAATTTTGACGTGGAAGTGATTTTAACAAACGTGAGATTACCGCAAGCCAAGTTAAGTTAGTTAGTGGGACACGAAATTTTCACTGTTGGTTTTCTCTTTTTACTGCAATGGAAATTAGACGTAATAGCATTCGATGCTCAATCGATGCTATTTTGCTTTCTTTGAATAGTAAAGCAAAACATAGTCACGGTAGATAATCATGTTATAGAGATTATACCTAGGACAATCGGTGAATATAAATAATGAAACTAGGCCGGAGTGCTTTTGGAAGAATGAACATAACTTTTAAATCCAACATTTCGCTGTGCTTAAAAAATAAGGCATACGGACCAATGCGTGCTGCCAGTTATGACGTATGGTTACGTAAGATCCGGTGCATACAGATAAGCATGTATGTATGTTTGGTATAACAAGAAGAGTAAGAAGTGGCAGATATAGCGGAACGTGTGAAAAAGTTGAAGTGGACACATAGCGAGAAGAATGTGTGGCACATGGACGCGAGAAATACCGAAATGGTATCCGCGAGGATGTGAAAGAAAGCAAGGTAGACCGAGTGGACGATGAGTAGATGAATTGAGAAGAATGTGTGAAGTCAATTGCTCAAGACAGACAGGAATGGAAGAGCATTGGATTGGAGCCTTCATCCAGCAATGGATGGTGAATGGCTGAAAATGATGATGATGATAATGAATAGTACAATGAATCAAAATCTAAAAAAACTTTTTGCAGACCGGAAGTAATAAATCATGCTTTAAGTTTTAAACGCTTCTATGTATGTATTTATGTAAAGTACTTAAAAAACTCTTGGGAATGATTTAAAAGCTCATATTAATACTTCCGATGAAAGCTTTTTAAGATAAATAGGGATTTAGTTTATTTATTATAGTTGTAATCGTGAAATTTCACGATGATCAAAATCTTACATCGTATTTCATTTACATCATAGATCTTTGTACATTTGTTTAAATGTTCAAAATTCAACATGAATTTAACAGTTAGCCACTGTAGTTTTTTACATAATAAATACGTTCATCGGGATAAGAGTTGAAGTATCGTTGTGACCGCATTTTCGCAACATCAATCTTCCTTTTATTGTACTTCTGATACGAGTCACGACTATTATCGTTTATCTGAACGATTCTATGGTGGTGGGCTTTTAGAAAACGATTTTATCGCATCTATGTATTATATGTGTACCTCTAGCTCTAGACACTGTGCTACTTTTCACCTTTGCACGCTTCGCATTTTATTAGTTCTAGATTCCGATAACGCTAAACGCTCTCGTCAATTGCTTATTTATTTTCGATCGCTGAAATAGAAGCGATTGCGCAAGACTCGGGGTTGCGCGATACGCGCATTTGTCAAACGGCCAAAACTTCTCCCAATTTATTTGGGTAATTTAGAATAAACAATAGATTGCGAATTCGCAGCCATTGTAGAGCGCCAATTTTGCCGATGTGCGTATAATACATTTTATTATATAAATGCGGAATTTCTCCGATGTGGATAGAAATTGTGTAAACTTGCGTAAAAGTACCGCACGTGTCACATATCCATCTTGATCGTTCTCGCTTTCTTATACTGGTGCTTATCCGGTTTCGCTTAATTTAATTTATATTCTATAGAATCTGACATGAGAAGAAAAACCTATTCTTTATTTGAGTTATAAACTATCTTTATATTTCTTGACAGTTTTCTAGTATAATCGAATCGAATTTGTATAAACACTAGCTGCACTCTTTACAGTAAATTTTGACATAAAACTGACTATAATACAACAGGATATGAATTGCTTTTGAAATTCAAACGAGATAAGAAAATTTTACAATTTGCAAAACCAAAATATCACTAAATAGTGTATTTTTGATACTATACAAAGCAATCTACAAATAAAACGTTAACTTAATTTTACATACTGAACTTATACTTTTTTTTAGCATCAGATTATAGCATTTACGATTGACGACCACTCTACTTAAATCTACAATACTTTTTTTCGGTTAAATATTAATATTTTTCGATTTCTTTAACCCAAATTGTGGAACAACTCAAAAAATTTCATTTATACCCAAAAATTGTAATCATATTATTATTTATAGCTTTATATTATTAGTTTATATATATTATTCTATTATTATAGATAGCTTTTTAAACATCATAATCATTTTCAGCCGTTCACCATCCACTGCCAGATGAAGGCGTCTCCAATCCTCTTTTATTCCTATCTGTCTTGAGTAATCTGCATCCACTTGACTCCGCCCATTCTTCTCAATTCATCAGCCCATCGTCCACTTGGTCTACCTTGCTTTCTTTCACATCCTCTCGGATACCATTCCAGTATTTCTCACGTCCACCTGCCATCCATTCTTCTCGCTATGTGTCCACTCCAACTTTTTCACACGCTATATATATATGTCACTTTGGTCATACTTCTTACCCATGTATTCCTCTCACGATCTCTTCCTGTTATACCAAGCATGCATCTTTTCGTGCTTCTGTGTGCACTGGATCTTACGTAGCATTTTTGAATTTAGCAACCAAGTTTCACATCCATAACGTCGTATGCCTTATTTTTTAAGCAAAGCGGAATGTTTGTTTTAAAAACTACGTTCATTCTTCGTTTTGTTTTTAATACTGTCCTAAATTTATTTTGCAAAATAGTACATCTGAACTGTCGCTAGGTGGCACTAGTTTAGTTATACCTTTAAAAGGCTTTAATTTTAACAATTTTTTTTAAAGAAAATTTTAAGAAAATGTTTTTTTAAGAAAACATTTTCCAGTTACTACATTTTTCTCTATTGAATATATTCTTTAAATGGGGCCGCACGATCATCTTCAACAATCTGACATATCGTTTTACTCAAGGGCATCGAAAAAGTTAAACAATAGCGATCGAATCATGCGAAACTTTCTTTATAACCTTTTCAGGATCAGAGAATACCACACATACACGCACAATTACCGTGGGAATCGACTCGATAACATAAGCGAGAGCTAGACAATCAATCGACGCGTTTAGAAATCGTCCAGTTTTTTTTGCGAATTCACACGCTTCGCTTTGTAAAAATGAAAATCTCCAATTGTTTGTGGAAAAATGGGTCACACAAACACACAAGTGCACGTGTCTATTACGATTTCCATATCGGTATTGGCCTGTGCGCCATAACGGTCGAGTCGAAAGAGTCGCGTTACTTTCTTTTATAATTGCATTTCACCGCTCGGTTACCTCACGGTCGTGTAATTCCATACAATAATTGGAATCGTAACGATTCACACTCGCCACGAACGTGTTTATGCACTCGCAACAATTACAACCGCAATGTTAAAACTTTGCAATGCGAAAATTTGGTAGTCATTAGAAAAATGTGCATAAGTTGCTGGATAGAACTTATATGTAAGATCTCATGTGCATTATGAATGTGCTTATTTCGATTGACGAAAGCTCAAGTTGGAGAAACTTTATTTAAAAAAAAAGCGTGCCAAAATGCAGTACATATCAACTGGAGTACATATGTACATATGAGTCGCCTAGTTCCAAATCCCGATAAGTCCACAATATATAAAAAAACGAGGATAAAATATTTTCTGGTTCTAAGAATGTTTTCAAACGATGCCTTATACTTGAATTATTCCAAATACCGCCAAGTGCGCCGTAAAAAAAATATTGAAAATCAGTGTTAGTTCCGAAAACTGACAATTGCACTATGATAAAGCCATATTTAGAAACAAACAACGATAAGTCCATGTTTCTAATCTCAATATTTTGTTTAATATCAACAAAATTAAGTTTAAATGGGTTTAAATGCCATCAAGCAAATAAGTCTGTAGCAGAAAAACCGCGTTTGCGAACAAGTGAGTTTTATGGACTTATCGGGATTTGGAACTAGGCGACTCATATGTATCTACATATGTACATATAACGAAAGGTTGGAGAGAATGAGTCTCACCTCTTTGGAGACGAGAACATTAAGGAGGCGTTCTAATATAAGTGTATAAAATAATAAATAATAAATATAAATGTCCTCGCGTTCAATCAAAACGCTCATCTCAGAGGTCATACTCTGAGACTCCTAAAAGACAAATCTAAAAAAAATGTCAGACTCATTATTTTCAAGTAGAGTGGTTGAAGTTTGGAACAGCCTCCCAAATGAGCTAGTAACTTCTGAAAATATAAATCTCTTTAAAAATCATCTCGACAAATTTTTGAACATACTATGTAAATGGTTGTTGTAATCCTTCAATTATAAAATATACATACATAAATATCAAGGAGAGTATTTAAAAATCTGACCATACTAAATAATTACAATAAAATAAAGTATTTGAGTGATCTAACAATAACGGTAACCATGGTAATGAGGAAAAATCAAATATAAAAAAATGGCAGTTAAAATTAAAAAAAAAACAAACCAATTTCATTTTTATTCCCACCCATTTTGAATTTTACCGACGAAACTTTGCACAGCTGCTTCCTATGATCGTACGGGTATTATAGGATACAACTCGATTGCAATATGACATTTATCTTTCAGTTAATTGTCATACAAATTTATTAATTATTTCAGTGACTTTGGCTCGTGACAGATGCAGCGTACCCCACTCGAAACAAACAAAGTGTTTTACGTTTCAATACATGCTATATGTATATGCATCCGGGAAATGCCAGGTACTAGTGTTATTATGCAAATAAAATTGAATTTTTGTTCATAACACCTATACTGCCGTCCTAAGCCCACTTAACGTAACTGACAAAAATTACGAAAATGAGTTAGATGCGTTTTAGATGGGTTATGGGGGTGTATTTTTGCGATTTTTCATAGCAAAATTAATGTATCTTCATCCAAAAGTTACTTTTTTAAGTCACAGTTGCAGATAATGCAGTTACGTTAGTTTAGCTAGTTGATACCGAAGCATTTTGCTTAGCTAAAATAACGCAACTATTAAAATACATATGATTTCCTAAGCAAATTTAACGTAAGTGTAAAAAAGTGACGTAACTATTAAAGTATTCATTTTTTTTTAATTTTTCCTTAGAATTATCAAAACACAATAGAAAATAATCTCATGCACTAAAAAAAAGTTTAAATAAATCAGTAATAGGTATATGAAGAAAAAGACAAATTTAGAATAAAACTTTCAAGTCCATTTATCACGATATTGTTGTTTTGTCAGTTACTTTAAGTGGGCTTAGGACGGCAGTATAGATGCATTTCCATACCGTTTGACTAATCGAAACCAAAATTTTCAGCAGTACTTTCTGTGATCCTGTGATCCTTCTGTGGGTCTTGTATAGTAATATACGTTAGTGCGATATAACATTTTACTTTCGAGCAACTTCCACACAAAACTTAACTACCAGAAATTTTCAATTCATAGATCGTTTTTCGATAAGTGGGCGTAGTTAGTAAGTAGTGTTTCGTGAAAAATTTTCATAGTAATAATAGTGTCTGGTGAAAACGACGGAAATGAGCATAAAAGAGAAACTGCACCGGAAAGTGTTGTTTAGTAGAGATGGCGCGAAAACGAGCGGCTCGAAATGAGCATCGTTGTGGCCAAGTGTGCCGCAACCGACACACTTGACATTGATTTTGAATTTTCGAAACGGGTACATCCGACCAGCGACGCTCAAACTGTGGCGCGCGCAAAACCCAACGGCTAATATTCACTTTTTTCTCGTACTTACGTATGGTGTATGGACGATCGTTATCGTACTTCACCGTTCTCTTCTGTGAGATAAGCGAATCTCGTTTCAGAATCGATTTTTACTTTATTTTTTATGTGTCACAGAACGACTGCAGCTTTCTAATAAACTTCAGTTTCGATGCACGTCTGTATAATACACGATTGAAATGAAATATCAGTATGATGATTAAAAAATTAGAAAAGTCATCAAGCAAGTGAGTATGTTAAAAAGTTATGTATGTAACTTTTGATTGATAATATTGCATGTGCTACTCATATACTACTCATGAATCAATTCTTAAACTCAAATTTTATTTAAAACATTAAATAGAACATACCGATGGGTTAGTGCATAGATATTGTATGTCCAGTTTTGAACAAAATTGAGTTATCATACACAAAACGTACATCTGCATCAAACCTTCATGTTTAAAAAGTATTGTATGTCCAAATCGTATATTGCCTTATTCAAATATATAATATGTCCATTTCGTCCATATTTGTCATGCAAAAACACTTACATTATTTTAACACAAAACTGGACATACAATATCTGTGCACTATCCCATCAATATAGTTAGTAGATTGATCAAGTCATTAAAGTAGTTTTGTTTGAAGTGCTGATGCATAAATGTAAGTTACGTTAGTTTTATATTCTGGTCTAATTTTGTGACTCGATAAATTAAATGGAGATTTATTTTGTCGCCTCAAGCTTTCCATCCATCTAATTCACAATTGACTGATCGATAGTTAAAAAAAAATGCATTTTTTTCTAGAGCAAACCCGAAAAGAAATTTCATCGTGACATTCGCGACGTTCGCGCGGTGATTTCACACGAGAAACGATCTGGTTCGCCTGGTTTTCGGCATTTCTAATAAAAAAAATATCTAAACTGAAACAAATAGCGATAATAAAAAATAAAAAAAAAAAACTAGTACAAAACAACGTGTTAAGAGATTCGAAAAATTTCCTTTAAAAAATCGTGCGAACAAAAGAGAGTCGACTTAATTATTTAATTGTTAGCGCGCGCGAGCGTGTTTTGTTTTGTAACTGGCTATGATGTTAATAATGATGATGATGATGATGATGCTGCTGCTGGAAGATCAGCCGAGAGAGATTCGCCATTTTTGAGGTCACTTTCCGTTCGCCTAGTATGTGCTGTGTGTCTGTCAGTTTCACGTGAAAGTTTTCACCGTTATATTGTAATCTAATACTGTGCAATTCTAAACACCGTCGCATAGCATGCACACACACACACAACAACAACAACAAGAAGAAAAGAAAAACGCATCGACGAGAATAGAAATCATCCGGTGACACTTTATGCGTTTCAGAAGTGCAACTTCACATATGTACATACACATATCAATTAATACAATATTGAACGTGTACGTTGCTTACATATGTATGTACATATAGTCGTCGACCTGATCAGCTCGCGAAGGTTAAATTTGTCCTGTGCCAAAGCTGCATTCTGGTCCGATCGACCTTGGCGAGGATGATCTGAAGTAAAAGCACTTCTGGAAGTGCACTATGTATGACCGCCGTTTGCAATCAAGCGTTGTGATTGCACATTGTCAGAGTGGGAAAAGAAGTAAGCGGCGTGTAGGACCTTCGACGGCCAAGGTGATCGGCAAATATGCAAGCCGGTGCAGTGTGCGAATGCAAAAATGCATCGAGTTTTTGGCGCCACTCATACGTACGCCAATGGTGTACTCTCAACGATTTTCAAGTAAAATTTGATAATATAAATAGCTAAACGGCGAAAAATTAACAAAACAATAAAGCATCCACGTAGGAACTGTGTGAAATTTTCATCCATTTTCCAAAGTAGATTCCTATCAATTTCAGCGGTGATTATTAAAATATTTTTACATCAATTCATTAAAAATACGTCTGAGTTGCATTTCCGATCGTTATTATTTTCAATTTATTGAAAAAAAGTAGGAAAAACAGGTAATTTTCCATTGTACATCAACGTTTTCGTTTGCACGTACACAGTATGTATGTTCCTGTAGTTTTTCCGCTCTGTTGGTTTTATATGCAACAGCTTATCTAGTATTGAATCAGTAGTATAAGCTAATCGCAATGTAAATACATACTTAATAGCAAAATATAAACCTATTCGAATAATTTAATCATCATCATTTTCAGCCGTTCACTTTTCATTGCTGGATGAAAGCTTGTTAAATCCTCTTCCATTCCTGTCCGTCTTGAGCAGTCTGCATCCACACCTTCTTGTCAATTCATCAGCCCATCGTCCACTCGGTCTACCTTGCTTTCTTTCACATCCTCACGAATACCATTCGAGTATTTCTCGCGTCCATCAACCATCCATTCTTCTCGCCTATGAATCCACTTTAACTTTTTCACACGTTCCGCTATATCTGCCACTTTTGGTCACGCTTCTTACTCATGTATTCCTCTTCTCGTAATGCCCGCGCCAGACATGTGTTCAAAGATGTGATCAAATAAGTGTTCACATGTGTGGCACGGGCATTTGATACTATTGTCACATATTTGAACACTTAAGTGCGCTTTGCCATTCCGTGTCGGTTTCTTAGCACACATCAAAGGGATAAAAGTCCAAATGTTTGTGTGCCTGCCACACTGCGCGAAGCCCAGTTGCGCGAGCGTCGCCGTGGAGAGCTTTGAACACATATGTATCTGGCAGATACAACAATATGTGAACAAATGTGTGAGCAAAGTCTTCAAAGAAGTGATCACTGCTTTGAACTTATGTCTGGCGCCGGCATAATACATCTTTCCATGCTTCTCTGTGTGCACTGGATCTTATGTAACACGTTTCACATCCATACGTCACAACTGGCAGTACGCATTGGTCGTGTGCCTTCTTTTTTAAGCATAGCAGAAAATTTGATTTTGACATTTTAAATTGTGCGTTTTTTATTGAATCATAATATCATCATCATTTTTTTACAGCCGTTCACCATCCACTGCTGGATGAAGGCCTCTCCAATCCTCTTCCATTCCTGTCTGTCTGGAGCAATGTGCATCCACTTGACTCCACACATTCTTCTCAATTCATCGTCCCATCATTCACTCCACCTTGCTTTCTTTCACATCCTCTCGGATACCATTCCAGTATTTCTTGCGTCCATCTGCAGTTCATTCTTCTCGCTGTGTGTCTATTTCAACCTTTTCACACGTTCCACTATATCCGCCACTTTGGTCATACTTCTTACGCATGTATTCCTCTTACGATCTCTTCTTGTTATACCAAGCATATGTATGTACATCTTGCCATGCTTCTCTGTGTGCACTGGATCTTACGTAGCATTCTTGAATTTAACATCCACATTTCACATCCATACGTCATAACTGGCAGTAAGCATTGGTCGTATGCCTTCTTTTTTAAGCATAGCAGAATGTTCATTCCTCCAAAAGCACTCCACCCTAGTTTCATTCTTCTTCTTTACAACCAGTCATGTTCACCCATTGTCCTAGGTATAAATAACAATCAACTATCTCTACAATATGATTATCTACAGTGACTACGTTTTGACTACTTTCGTTGCTTAATTGTGTTCTGTACTAGTAATTTGAAGAACATTTGATTTTATTCTCGTATTGGATGAACGGAAAATTATTAGCAACTATCAGATGATACATATTTCCGTTGCGTCAAACTCGAGCTCGCTATGCAACGATGCAGTAGCGTTTCCAATATGCATATATATTTAGTCGAGTGCACGACTGCGCGCATTAATAATATATTTAGTCATTCCGAATGCGTTCTGGTGCAATGCGCTCAAAGCTATTCAATGCCAAACTTAGGGCCACCTCAACACACCACTCCTTTGTGCTCTCTCACATCATCTCAAACGACAAAGAATACACACACACAACGAGCCAGAAGTTACACGAATTGCAGGAAAAAGAACACACGACTCGATCCAAATCAAAACAGGATGCTCGACAGAGAAGACATGGAAGCCATAGGAAGGACGACGACACCGCAGAGACAAAGAAGGACCAATGAGCGATGGTGTGATGCTGGTTCAAAATTTTCCCACTAGTGTGTGGTCAGGTTCACCTCGACAGCCCTGATCTGCGTAATGAGAAATGTCGGTACAACGACACGTTCAGACATTCGAGGTCTTCGGTTCGGATATTGACAAGGTCTCCATAAGTGCAACAACGTCCCATAGGAAAAAGTTTAATTGCCCGGTTGGTATTATTTGGTATTCCCAAGAGTGGATGATTTTTGGTTGAGCCAGCTAGCAAGGTTAACGTTATGAAATTCGCATGTGACGAGGCGCTTCTTTGTCGCACTTGCGCGATGCGAATGCTATTTTCAGCTGCGTAACTAACGCCATCGCTGCAAAGTGCAGATGCTAATCTGAGGAAGGACTTCTGCTAAGAATATAAACGAAGCTTTGAGACTTAAAGGACTTTGTCTTTGAAATTACGTATTTCAAATGTTCTCATCAAAACTTATGTATAAATGATTCAATAGCTTGGTTTCTTGTCTCCATTGTTACCATTCTAACCTTTTGTGTCTTGTTATTATCAAACTTTCATTTGGTTCTTTAATGTTTTATTATTAAACTAGCTGACCCGGCATGCGTTGCAATGCCCGATCCTGTTCCCGTTCCCGTTCCAGATCCCGTTCCCGTTCCCGATCCCGGTCCCGTTCCCGTTCCTAGTAGGTTTTCTGACGCATGCGCAGGCCCGTTCCCGTTCCCGTTACAGATCCCGTTCCCGTTCGTAGTACGTTATCTGACGCGTGAGTACATCGCAATTTCACAATAAGTACTGAAAGTTTCATCGCGATCGGTTGAGTGGTTTAGGAGCCTATAAGAGACAAACAGACAGACAAACAAACAGACAGACATTGATTTTTATATTTATAGATGTTATTTGATCGCTTGGTTTCTCCCATTTTCAATCTCCAATGCTGTACTTCATTAAAAATCAATGAAAATTCCTGTTTTTTTCGTACATTCTCTATTGAAAGCTACTATGTAATTGTGTATAATATTTTTCTAGTTATTCGTGAATTGGGATGGAGCGCTTTTGAAAGAATGAACGTAATTTTTAAATCAAACATCTCGGTATGCTTAAAAATATATACATAGTATACGACCAATGCGTACTGTCAGTTATGACGTATGGATGTGAAACGTGGATGCTGAATCCAAAAATGCTACATAAGATCCAATTCACACAGAGAGGCATGGTATGCTCGGTATAACAAGAAAAGATCGTAAGAGGAATGCATGGGTAAGAAGTACGACCAAAGTGGCAGATATAGCGGAACGTGTGAAAAAGTGGACACATGTATGAATGTCCATTTGTCAATCATAAGATTACATATTATGTTAAAAATTAATTAATTAATCACATTTTCATAATAGTACTAGCTGACCCGGCATGCGTTGCAATGCCCGATCCCGTTCCCGTTCCCGTTCCTAGTACGTTTTCTGACGCGTGAGCAGGCCCGTTCCCGATCCCGTTCCCGTTCCCGTTACAGATCCCGTTCCCGTTCCCGATTCCGGTCCCGATCCCGTTCCCGTTCTTAGTACGTTATCTGACGCGTGAGCAGGCCCGTTCCCGTTCCCGTTCCCGTTTTTTCCCGATTTTTTTTCACAGGAACCATCCCCGGCATGATCACAATAAGTCCTGAAAGTTTCATCCCGATCGGTTGAGTGGTTTAGGAGCCTATAAGAGACAGACAGACATTGATTTTTATATATATGTATATACATAGATAAGGCTAACTTTGATTTTCGTTAATATACGCTTTGGTAGTATTCATTTTATTGGGGTATTATGCAGTTAAAACAATGAAATCTAATCAAATTATTATTATATACATTTATTTGTGCTGGACACAGCGAGAAGAATGGATGGCAGATGGACGCGAGAAATACTGGAGTGGTATTCGAGAGGATGTGAAAGAAAGCAAGGGTAGACCGAGTGGACGATGGGCTGATGAATTGACAAGAACGTGTGAAGTCAACTGGATGCAGATTGCTCAAGACAGACTGTAATCAAAGAGGATTGGAGAGGCCTTCATCCAGCAGTGGATGGTAGCAACTTTTATTTACTCATTTATTTTTTGGTTTTGGTCATGTGTGGAGTCAACTGGATGTAGATTACTCAAGACAGACTGGAATAGAAGACGATTGGAGATGCCTTCATCCAGCAGTGGATGGTGAACGGCTGAAAACGATTATGTAAACAAAGCGTTTGATATACATAGTACAATGTACCGATTTTGTTCCAATAAAAATGTCTTGAATCAACATATTACTACGCCAAAGTAGTGATTGTAACATTTTTCGTGTAATAGTTAAATAGTAGTAGTTTTTCACATTTCAGTTTCCCGCTTTGTGTCGTTTTAGTACGGGTGAAAGTTAACCCAAATAAATTACTTATGCGACGACGACAACGACTGATAGCGTGTTGTCGTATTAACTCATCGCTCGTCTTTCGCATACATTATAATAATAACGATAAATAATGATAAAAATGATGATTGTTATTTTACAATACGCAACGACGACGCGGTACGTTCGAGCGAGTGCAACCTGCATGCATAATTGTGCATAATGGCGTGCGCGGTGCATGCATGCACAATTAATTATGCACAATATTATGCGATCCTCGTCGTTCGTCTTTTGCGTTTTCGAAAATCGTTCCTTTATCTCTATCTCGAGATTCGGGCTAATTGTTCGCTCGAAAAAACCCGGTAATTATTTAAATTTTCGGGCGTGCAAAGGGTTAGTTAGCGCGACCGCGATGCGAAGAAAGTTGCGCGTGCTATTTTTTTTGTTTTGCATTTTCGGCGAAATGCAGGTGCAAAAGCTTGACCGTTTCGGTGGCGAGCTTTTGAATCAGAATTTATTACAGTCGGTTTCGCAGCGCACGATCGTGTCAAATGCGGCACTACAGAGCGAATATAGCAAAATTTGTATGAATTCAAAGTTTTTATCCGTTTAATTTTTTTGACATTTAAATAAAATAAAACGTTTTGTTTTGTTTTAGTATAGTTAGTGATACTTTTAACTATTCTTTAAAACTAGTGTAAGCCCGTTGAATATCAACGGAGCGGTTTCTCATCACCCATGTTGTGAGTGTTTGTGTGAGTGAGTATATGTATGTGTACGTGCAGTATGTATGCGAGCTATCCGCGGCTATCTAGCCAGACAGCCGACCAGGCAGAACCTTACGCTACTATACATATATAGTAATTCATACTTCAAACTTGACAAATGAATAAAGTACTGAGCTTAGAAAAAATTCAATTTAATAGTTTTTGCATAGATGGCGCATTATAATACAACAACGTACCAATTTAGCAAAGTCGCGAACTATTTGAGGATTAATATTGTCACATTGTAGCAGGCCTGTCTTTACCTAGTTTGGATGAATGCATAAACGCACCCTCTTCTGAACTGGTGATCTCGGGTTCAAATCCCACTGACGCGCGACGGTTAGTGTCTTTTTATCATTTACCTAGGCGAGCCTTATGAGCAGACAGACAGACGGAATAGGGCTATTATATATTGTGACTAGTGTAAGCCCGTTAAATATCAACGGAGCGTTCTCATCACTCCTACTGAAAAATAATATTAAATTTAATAGTTTTTATAGTTGTTGCATAGATGGCGTGTTATAATAACAACGTAACAATTAAGCAACGTCGTAATTTTATTATATAAGTAGTAAATATGAAGCCAGCCCATTATTATCTGGTTTGACTCAGTGCTCCTAATCAGTGATACCGGGTTCAAATCCCACTCGCGCGACCTTCTGGCTTTTTAATTAATTACATCGGCGAGCGTTATCAGCAGACAGACAGACACACACACACACACACACACACAGATAGACAGACATACGGAATAGGGCTATTATACATACTACATATGTATAATACATATGATGATAAAATTTTATATTAAAAAAATTGATTGTTGTATTCTGTTGCTTTTCGGACGTTTGAAATTACGCAAATTTCTCTAATCCCCGTTGTGTTTTTGTCCCTTTTTGGCATGTATTCCGTCTTGATCTTTCGTGTTTCTCTTTTCAAATTGAAAATTGGAACGTTCGTGTGTTTTGGCGGAAAATTGAGGTCAGAGAAAGAGTCGCGTTTATTGCTCTTGCGAGTCGGCCCGCTGCTGTTACATTCGACGGCGAATTTACATAAACCGAGTGAAAGATAATAGCGATAAAAGATTAAATTATATTCAAATAAATAATAACAAGAAAAAAAAACGTAACGATTCATTATAAAATACGACCCGTTAACGCGGAATCCGTAACGTCAATAAAGAAAGGAGAGGGAGAGTAAATTAAAATTAAACGTGCATAAATTTTTCGCGGACATTAATTACAATATTATACCGAGCTGAACTTCCGAATCCATTAAGATTTCAATGTTAAGCATCGAATAAAAATGCCAGAGAAATTGGGTCAAATCAATAATAAACGTTCGATTTCTAAGATTATAATTAGAATAATTTTGTTGAATATTTTGTGCATCTTACATTCGAAAGTTTGATTACTGTAATTTGTTCGAAACTGCACTCTTACAACGCCTAATTTTAAATTCTTTAATAAGCAAACACTTTATTGTAATACAAAAACGTACAACTCTGCACTTTTGAATTGTTACTTTCATTCCGCCAAGTTTACATTTGGGTAAAGTACACGTGTAGCTCTGTAATCAAAAAATTAAACCATTACAAATCAATACTGGCGATTTCACTCAACCCGTAATTGGCAATACGTGTTTTTGGATTGTTTTTTCGTACAACAATTCATATAGAGACATTCTAAAGCTCGACATTTTCAAAGTCAATCAAACTGATTGACATTAGAGATTCTATCACGAACATTTCATTTCGACGAAAAGAAAGCACTTGTCAACAACACGCTATTGTTATTCCACTGACCACTTATAATTTCACAGGTATACATAATATGTATGTATGTACATATAGAGATCGTTCCAGAACCTTAAATGCATGTGCATACGATGCAATGCGGTCATCGTATTTTCGCAAAGTCCAAGGTCGTGCGAATTATACAGAGGGTGCCCTCGTTTGCAAAAGGAATGACCGAAGAGGTTGAAGGAGGAGTCAAGATCGGTCAAAGCACCCGACTTTAATATTCTGGGAACCTTTGGTGGTTCTTTATAACACTTGTCTTGGCAAACGACCGTGGCCAGAGCAGCTACCTCTTTGTCCAGAAGTGGAAAAGGAGAGCTCGTTGACGTTTCGATGCATGTAGTGAAGGTCGGTCATGTGCAATGCCATTCGTTTATTGGCAATAAACCTCTTTTGCACAATCGGTGGATCTCGATCGTGAAACAATAAGAAGAGTGCAACTCGTGTACTTTTACAATTAATCGTCTTTAGTTGAGCTTTGAGTATTTTTAACCATATAAGAGCACCTTGTATGAATTCTTATAATTAAAAACGTCGTTAAACTGAACCCAGAACTTGTACACTCAAACCGTAGCAAAACGAACATTTAAACCTTACATACAGTAATTGTAATTTAAACTTTCCCAGAGTATTTTGTTCGCTGTTATTCTTTAATGCGAACCTTTTGAAAATACATTCGTATGTACATATGTAAAGATCATTTAAAGCGGCTCGTGATTACTAAATCAAACTTATACGTACACACGTATGTATATTTCATACGCAATTTCATACAATTACTAAAATTCTTGTACTCACGATCAAATGGTTCATGTGTGTGTGTTTTACTTGGATTCATATCATAAGTAGTTCCATGCATACTCCATTTCCAGGTTTTGCATTTCCTCTTCTTCTTCCAATTCCCGTGATTATTATATCCCTCTGCGGTCTAGGAGGACAGTTACGGATCTCTGCTTTGCCCTTACTTAATAATTAGCATCCTTCTCCATTGTTCCCCTAGATCTGTCAGAAATCCTCCATTGTTTCATTTGAATCTTTGTTCTACTAATTATTCGCAAAACTCCTTCATTCGTAGATCCTGCTCATCATCCAACAAAATTCCTGCACATATTGATCCTTTTCTCTATTCCTTGCCCTCCTTCAGATTTTCTTTACTCGATGATTTGTTCTTTGTTTGTAACTATTTTATCTGTATTGTTTTATTATGTGGAATTAATTTTATTTGATATTGTAATTTATGAGCTTGTTACCTACTTGATTTTTATTTTATTTTATTACAAAAACACCCACCATGACATGACAGATTAACCAAATCGTCATGGTGGGTAAATCACAAAAATAAACATAATATAAATGAAAAATTTAAAATGTACACAAAGAAGGTTACACCGGAGAAGATTACACCACATTGGTTCGTGCCTCAGATGGATAGAAAAGTAAAAATGTGAATGCAAATACTGCCTGGAATTACGAAATTGGCTCGTTACCTGTATGATATGAGGACTATGCACCAAACTAATTAGAAAATTGTAGAAATGCTTTCCTAAGAATAGTTGCCGCCTAGACTCCAACGATAGGCAGTTGGGTACATCCAAGGAGGTGTACGACTTTGAGACCGATTGCACTGCGATCAGAGGACAAAATCAAAATTTTGTATCCGAATCACAGAAATACATAGAAACGGATAATAATATGGAGGAATCAAACCCATTGTTGTCTCGCTCACTCACATGGCATCGAAGTTAACTGGGTATGCCATCTCGCTGGGTCTATGTCGAAAATCACGATCCCACAAACACCGTGGCCCAATCGTCTAGATTTTCGACTAGGAGTCCAGAAGTCTATAAAAGCTTTTGCCGTTGAAACAAAATGGCACACACACACACACATATGCTTGTACCTTCCCCCTCTTACGATAGATCCATCAAAATGCGAAAGACTTTTGTCACTTGAATTTTGTCGAATACTAGGAGCGCAGATCCAGCAGAAGAGATTTTGTTACATGTCGGACGCAACCCATATGAGTAAGCGAGACAACAATGGGTTCGTCGGCTTAGACTTTGTTTGTCAGTTTAGAGCAGCAGTACTCAACCCGTGGATATCGTTATTTATCTCCTATACGTTGTTGTGATCCTAGCCGGAAAAAAATAATTTTGGGCGCTGGTATCAGTGGGACAAGTTTTTTTGGGACGCTCCCCATCTCGCTATACTCCGTCCCCTGTAGGAAGACATTTAGATAAAACGTAAGAGATTTCATCTGATGACGGATATGCAATCCGGATACAAAACTAAAACAAAACGACATATTTCTTTTTGGTGTTTTTGATGTACCCCCCCCCATCCAAGGATAGCACCCAAATTCCATCATGTACTTTTTCTGGAGTTTTTCCAGCATTAATTAATATATGGGTCCTACCACTAGGACTCCATATAACATAAGAAAAATCTAAAATTCTAAAACTAAATTAATAAAGTATGTAATCTACTATATAAAATTCAATGTCTGTTTGTTTGTTTCTTTCTGTGTTTGTCGTTCCGCTATGCAAATCTACAGTTTTCAACTTAGAACCGCCAAACTTGGTATACTATCTCATGATATCCTAACTCAGACCGTAGGTGGGTTTTGGAAGGGGTTGGATCAGGGGGTCGACGGGCCCCCATATACAAAATTTTTAATCAATTTTTTTTTTGAACTGGAGAATAAATGTTTTCATTTGTTTCAATTTTTGTTTGTACTGGAGAATAAATGTCATCCGCCCGAGCAACGCCGGGCAATTCAGCTAGTATTAAATAAATAATACTGAATGAAAAATTAACGTTTGGCTGAAGGGAGAACTTTGCGATGAGACATTTTCACATCATTGAGATGAGACTGGATGCGTTTGGGAAATTTGCACGCGATTTTCCCGGGCATTTCCACGGGAAATCTCAGTGTCCCACTCATCCACCGTTTTTTTTTCCATACGGCATCGCCGAAGCATTGCATAACCGGTACACCGGTAAAGTCTCTTTCGGCTCGCAGCATCTCGGTTTACCGTTAACCGTTACCGGACGAGCCCCACGCTCGGCCGCCTCGCAATGAAAAGTATTTCACGCTCTACTTTGTCGAATGCAACGACGAAAGTGGTACCCCACTACCCCCTTCCCCCACTTCCATGGAAGAAAAACCCGTTTTTTTTTTTGCAAACCTACCGTAGCCATTTTTCGCCATTGTCCGGGTCTCCCGGTGGAAAACGAAATCGGTGGGAGCCGACGACGCTATGAAAGTGGCCTTTTTTTTTTTTTGTTTATATTATTTTATCACTCTGATATTTTTCAGTATGTATTTTCTATATGTGCGATTTTTAATAGAGCGACGCAACAATGTGAACGATGCACATGATTAGTTCGTCTGTTGGTCCCGTCGTACGTTTTTCTCATCGTTTTGCTGCTTTCTTCGACGGCTTAGCTTAGTTCTGTGTGTGTGTGTGTGTCGTCTGCTTTCTTTTTGACATTCCATCATTTGAGCTGAGCGTGCCCTGGCTGGTACTTTGCGACGATCGGTAAATGTGCACATTTGCCGATATCGTTTAAAGCGAAACGCAGTGCGAGGATGCGTGTATGCAAACCCACTGAAGTCAGACAACACCTTCTATACATATAAGGTGTTCAATTGACTTTAGTTTTGATTCTGAGCTGAATGGCAGACCTGTAACCATAAATTACTAGACGTTATACTATTATAATATACCTATTATACCAAAAAAGAGTGTCCACCTGTGTATGTATTCAAATGAAATAAACTGCTACTTCCGGTTGACGGATTTTGACCAAAATCATAGTATCTCTTACACCTTACGTGAAAATAATAGGTATGAAATTTGAGCTTATAATGTTAAAAAGTACACAGACATACAGACATTTTCCAGAAATCATGAAAACGTAATCAGGACATGATCACAATACTTTATCTGATTAGGATAAAGTAAAAATATCAATCAAATCAACTCTGTCCATTTAAAGCACCGTAGCAAAACTCCACTTCTAGGAATTTATGGTTATTTTAGCAAACAGGTCAAAAGTCGTATTAACTCTGCAGAGGTACGTATTATGATCCTGCTGGTCTTATATGGTTAAGACCTGTACTTATTGGGTCAATTATTTTAACCAATTGGTGTGAAATTTTAATAAATGGTCAGTACACACATATATTAAATGATTAGTAATTAATACTAAACGCTATAAACAGTCGGTATTTATAATTATTACCGACCGTTTATTGATTTTACTGGCCGTTTTCTAAATATAAGACTGACCATTTTGTTGAAAAATTACTTGTCGATTAATTAGTCGCCTATGGTTAATGATAGATTGAGTGGTATTTATGTATTGCCAGATCAAAAAAATCAATATACCAACGGTAAACAATACTTTATCTATGCTACGTATGTATATGGATACAGTAAATTGAATAATCCGGGTAACGCTTGGTACTTGTATTTTATATAACATGAAAAAGCTCCTTCATTTGTGTTCCCTCATCTCCTAGTAATATCTGCATTAAGGCAGACTTTCTATCGATAGTAGCCGTGGAAATGAAATGAATAAATAATCATAGCCCCATTTATGACACTTTTATAAGCATACGCTACTTATGCACGTACTAAAGAATCGATTTCAAATATCCACAGGTAGAATGCCTAAAGTTAAATTGTGGCGCCATTTCTCGCCTCTCTCCGACACACAAAGCCATCGATGATTTCATACTGGACCGCAAATGTATGCGTGTGTTCGTTTCGAATCGAAAATGTTGTAAATAAGTGCAACATCACGACGGTTAAACAGTGCGTTTGTATTTTTTTTTATTATTAAAAAGTGGTGTTTACTTTCATTAGAATTCAATTGATAATAAATGGCAGACGTCGGTAAATGAACAAACATTACCTACATTTCAACGAATCGGTGTTGAATGTTTATTGTAAATTTATGTAAAGGCTAGGCGCTGTCACATGTTAACAAAGTGCACGCGGAATGATGCGTCGATTTCGGCGAAAATGCACTCTATTCGGCGAAAGCACACAAAAAAATTTGCCGCAATTAAATTTTCGTCTAATGTATTGAGGTAAAAGGAAATGCATTAATGCCGGAAAGATTCACAGAATTATTCGGCAATGAATCAATTAAATTCACCGATTAGTGATTCATTAAACGCACCCATAAGTAACTGCAGTGGAAAATGCAACGAAAATATAAGTATAAAGAAAAGATTCACCAAATTTTATACTTGGTCCGAATGTGTCTATTGGACAATCACGTTTTGAGAAATTTATGTTTGGTTAGATTATCTTGGGTTAGGTTATTTTAGGGTTAGGTAAGGTATCTAAGGGTTAGGTTATGCTTATGTTACATATGTGTTAAGATTATGTTTAATTTAGGTTAATATAAATAACTAGTCACTGCAAGACTCTCACATGAGGCCACCCCTCCTCAACGAATATAGTCTATTGACCTTTTTGTTAGAAACAGACGGTTGTTCGGCAATGTCGGAACAACTGTGGGTTATGAGTGGGTTAACAATAGCGGTAACTATGGACAGACAAGTGATGTTGAATAGGTGTTTATTATTGACGTTTATGGGTGGGTTAATATTAGCCGTGAGCATTCCCGATGGATAGACGTAAAGTTATTTAATCACTAGTCAATGCCCGTTGACAGTGTCATCGGGTGGTTATCATTTATGTAAGTATATACCTATACTGCAGCCATGTCAAACTTGTGGCCTGCGATGGGTTGTATTTGGCCCTCGAACCCACATATGTACCTACTTATATATAATATTATAAATATATGTTTGATTTCACATGACGACTGTTATTCATAAAACTTTTAAGATTTTAGTGGTTTCTTGTGAACCTTTTTTTTTTTGAGACACAAGGTCAATTGGTAGAATTTCAATTGAAATATGTACATATCCTTTGAAGGAATATCCTATATGTATTTCTCTTTTTATTTTGTCTTCAAACATTTTTTAAATTCACAATTTTACTTCATTTTGTGACGATGTATCCGAAAGACGTAGTGAACTGCTGTGCAAATTCTTATGGAAATGGGAAATGGAATACTTCTGCATTCTTGTATTGAATTGAAAAGTAATATTTTATGTCTCGTTTGTCAAAAAACAGTGAGTGTTTTCAAAGAATACAATATTAAACGACACTATGAAACAATGCATAAAGATAACATATTTAGCATAATATATGGAATTAATTGAATTGCAAAAAAATTGGAAAATAAAAATTCATAAATTTTGACTTGGCCAATTTCTACATATGTATGTATACCATTTGTCAGCTGATCGTTTCCCGAAGATAATACATGTGAACGAATGTTTTCAATAATGAAAAGAAACAAGTGTCCCAAACGCTCACGATTAACATCATATAGCCACTCATTATCGCTAATGAAGGTGGCAAACACACAAAGTATAAAACGAGATATAAGGAAATTAAGCTGTCGAGCTTCCGAAAAATTGAACTGAGTAAATTTTATATTTTGTGTTATTTCGGTTTTTATTTTATAAATTGATTTTTTTTTTAATATTGTATGAAAAATTATCAAAATATATTTATTTTATTTCAAATACTTGTACGGGACCTTATATATTTTGCCCTCAGTCAATTTTTTTTTTGTTTGACATGCCTGACCTATAGTGTGTGCAATAATACAAAATGTTGCAAAATGTAGTACCCGTGTCGTGAGTGTATGTGTGAATGAGTGAGTGAGTGCTAACGTTCCTCGGCTACCCAGACAGACCCTTGGGCTACTACATACATACATACACATATACAGTAATCTATATACATATATATAAATTAATGTCTGTCTGTCTGTTTGTCTGTTTGTCTGTCTCTTATAGGCTCCTAAACCACTCAACCGATCGCGATGAAACTTTCAGGACTTATTGTGATCATGCCGGGGATGGTTCCTGTGAAAAAAAAATCGGGATAAAACGGGAATGGAAACGGGAACGGGCCCGCTCACGCGTCAGATAACGTACTAGGAACGGGAACGGGAACGGGAACGGGAACGGGATCGGGAACGGGACCGGGATCTGGAATCGGGAAAAAACGGGAACGGGAACGGGAACGGGCATAGCAACGCATGCCGGGTCAGCTAGTAATAAATAAAAATAATATGTATGTAGGTACGGATAGGTTTTTGCTCTACAAAATCCTTCAAAATTCACATGTGAATAATATTAATTTTTGTACAAGTATACGAAATATCCCAATTGTTTTTTTTTAAATTCCAACATTTCATAGCTCTCCTATCTCATATCTCTGAAACTTATTTTTTTCTATCATATACGTGTTCAGTAGGCATACTTCTATAACAATGGTTACATCTTGTCGGTGTCAAACAGTCTACAATTCATCATTTTCAAGATACATATTTTTTTAATTATTCAGCAATGGTTGAGAGCCGCTGGTGGAGAGCCATGTTTCACTGTCACGGTCGAGTCGAGCCAAAAGTGGGCCGCTCGTGATAGAAACGAAAGTTGCGTGCCACTTTCTGCAACACCACTCGCAACAACACATAACTGTTCACCGGATAACTGTACCGAGAAAACGCCAACACACAGACTCACACAATCATACACAACACTGTTATATTTTTATGAAAAATCGCATTACGAAATTTCTCCAATGGGATTCCATTGAAATAATTTCAATTCACATTACTATAGTACCCTCTATCTAAGCGACATACAACTTTGCATACATATTTACCCCACTATTTCTTCTATTTATAATCATATTTCATCATCATCATCATTTTCAGCCGTTCACCATCCACTGCTGGATGAAAGCCTCTCCAATCCTCTTCCATTCCTGTCTGTCTTGAGCAATCTGCATCCACTTAACTCATTGCTGGTTTCATAAAGTGCGACAAAAAACACCTTTCTTTCGGTTATTTAGCATATAAAGTTTTGCATCAACGCAATTAGTGATCAGAGTCTTCCTCTCCTGCAGTGTCTCGGATCACTCGTCTTACGTTGTTGTCTTACGCAGCGTTGTATGTATGTACGTGCCACTCCAAACAAATATACCTACGTATGTAATATTTTGGTAATAAATTCTTATCTAACTTAAAAATATATATACATATGTAGGTAATTAACTAACTTTTTAAGGTTTCCTTTATGTACATATATGCAATTCATTCAACATATTTCTTATACTAGTTAATCTCATCATCATCATCATAATTTTCAGCCGTTCACCATCCACTGCTGAATGAACGCCTCTCCAATCCTCTTCCATTCATGTCTATCTTGAGCAATCTGCATCAACTTGACTCCACACATTCTTCTCAATTCATCAGCCCATCGTCCATTCGGTCTACCTTACTTTCTTTCACATCCTCTCGGATACCATTCCAGTATTTCTCGCGTCCATCTGCCATCTATTCTTTTCGCTATGTGTCCACTTCAACTTTTTCACACGTTCCACTATATCTGCACTTCTTACCCATGTATTCCTCTTACGATATCTTCTTGTTACACCGAGCATACATCTTTCCATGCTTCTCTGTGTGCACTGGATCTTCCTTTTTTAAGCATAGTAGAATGTTGGATTTAAAAACTGTTCATTCTTCCAAAAGCACTCATTCTTAGTTTTATTTCATCTTCTTTACATCCGGTCATATTCACTAATTGTCCTAGGTATACAAAATAACTATCAACTATGTCTACAATATGATTGTATACTGTGACTACGCTTTGCGTATAAAAAATTAATTAAACATAACTTTAGTTTTATTAAAATTAATTTTTAAGGCTACTTTCATACTTTCTTTGCTTAATTCTGTTATATTAATATTTATCTATTTATATATACTTTGTACATCCTCATGTACCTTTCCCTACCGTTTTTAGTATAAAAATATACAAATACTCTCCGTTACACACTCGACGTCAAACAGTTCCGCAAGATCGAGCTGGGTCAAGCTCAGCTCATAATATTTATATGCAACATTAGAGTGTAAGTCTCACAGATGATTTCTAATTTAATTAGCTCGAATAAAAACTCGTCGAAATATAATATAATACATAAATTAACGTCACACAAAAAAAGTCACCGGTCGTATTGATACGTTTGCCAATACTTTTTCAAACGCAAAAAAAACTCGTCGATGTACTTTCATATGTGTCTAGCGGTAGTCGGAACAACGAAAAATAATTACAATTGACACGGCCGGTTTAGAAATTATCATAAAAGAAAGCAGACTTTACGATGAGAGCGGTAATTAGCGATCGTCGTGGCCCAAATATGAATCAAAATCGCCGATTAAATTACATAAATTTATGCATTTCACAGTAAAAGACCTGTTTTGTGATTGATTGATTGACTAAACGAGCGATTCGTCAAATTTGATACAAACCCTAGCAGCTATACTTCTCGTAAACTGACAAAAGACCAGTTAAAACGATGCATATTTCTTATTTATTTTTAGAATACAAATGAACGATAGATTAATTAGAAAGATAAACCAAACAGTACAGTATATTAATGAACATTACTTTGAACGGAGTATTGATCAAATTTATAGTAGACTCTTCAAAAATGAATAGTATTACATACTTCGAAATTGCTCTTAAAGAAAATTCTACTTGTTATTATTTGAACTATTTCTTGATACAGTCTATTATGGATAAATGTTATATGGACTTGTGACCTTTACGGTGAATAAAAAGGTACAGCTCCATTTTTAGGCTCCCAAAACAAGGATTATGTATATCGATTATGAACATTTTTATGTTTATGCTTAAAGCATTATATGTAGCTACGCCTGCAAATTTTCAGCGCATCGAAATTAGCTGGAAAAAATTAGAAACTCCACAATGTCGATCTGGAACGCCTATAGAAAACACCACAATAATAATAATACATATATATAATGGCAAGTCTGTTTCGAATGGCTCATTTGTCGATCTAAAATTTCTCTTTTTAGATTCGCCCGTGTCTAAAATATGCTGGCCGTGGCACGAATAGATCGGAAACGCGTCACATTCGCATCGCATAACTCTTAGGATGACAGTATGGGGGAGTGCGATGCGAATGTGATGCACGCGAAACGAGAAATGCACGTTAGAAAGTTTGGCCTCGATTAGATTATGCACTCTGTTGCACCAGCTGTCGGCAAACTTTTCGGGAAATTACGCCCGATACACTCACTATTTACGGAGAGTGATTTGACGCAATGAATTAATGTGAGCTTTTTCTAAAAAAAAAAATATTTCGGGAACTCCTTTCCCTTCTGTGCGCGAAAAAATTTGTGCAATTTATTAAACGTGATGATTTTTCAATCTAGATATGCCTTATTAATTATTTTTTTGCGAGATCCAACATTGAAAACTGATCGAAACCTAGTCAAGTGATTTATTTGCTTATCGTACAAAATTATTCAATACAGGAAAACCGGAATAGTTTGAAGGAAACTTCAAAACATAGGGATTCGTTTAAGATCATAATCATATTAAAATTTAAAAATGTAAGGGTCAGAAGAGAAGGGGAGGTAATTTATTTGAGAATACAAAAAAATGTCATCATCATCATCATTTTCAGCCGTTCACCATCCACTGCTGAATGAAGGCCTCTCCAATCCTCTTGTGTTTAAATTAATTAAACTCATTTTAGAATACGTATCCAATATCCTTAGCATGTATTGTTCCAATACTCTGTACTGAGCCTAGTACGGATACGTCTAAAAAGCCAATTAAACAACTATCTAAGGAGGAGGAAAGCAAAAAGTCGTTCTGGGAAAAAATTCGAATCATCATCATTATCATTATTTTCAGCCGTTCACTATCCACTATTGCGTGAAGGCCTAGCCAATCTTCTTCCATTCCTGTCTGTCTTGAGCAATCTGCATCCACTTGACACCACACATTCTTCTCAATTCATCAGCCCATTGTCCACTACCTTGCTTTCTTTCACACCCTCTCGGATACCATTCCAGTATTTGTCGCGTCCATCTGCCATCCATTCTTCTCGCTGTGTGTCCGGCACAAATAAATACCTCATATACACCTCAATAAAATGAATACTATCAAAGTGTATGTTACGAAAATTGATGAAAAAAACTACAGTTGTAAGTTGTAACAGAAAAAAATCTTACTTGTATAATTTTGAACATATGTACATACATATGTATTATTGACGTCTACTATACAAACTCAAATGTATGTACATATCCTTTCAAAGTATAAAAAATATAATCAATTCATTAAACAATAAAAAAATTACATTGATACCTAGCATTGCACAAAAAATAATACATTTTTTTGCAAAGGCGAATTTAATTCAATTTAATTTACCAAAGCTTTTTTTTTTAGGACTAAATTCAATTATTAACACACAATAGCGTAGTATAAAGAGATTTTATCGTAAATAAAAACAATTATTGTATACTTTTTCATTGAATGCATAATCGAACGAATTTTCGGCGAAAAGTACGCGCATACTACATTGCATACACGTAAACGTTCTATTGTATTCGAGATCGATGCCGACGATAATAGCAATAATAACAGGCGAAAAAACAAAAGACGAACAAACAAACAAACACGACTTTGAAAAAATAAAGAGAAAAGTCGTCACTTCTCGCAGTGAAAGAAGAAAGTTGCATTGCGCAATACTGTTTACTTAGAAAATGCACCGAGTGTCGTTCGGAGAGTTCGTCGCACTTGCACGACTATAACCTTACCCGTTCGGGAAAAACGATTGACATACGTAATATACGCGAATACCCGGCCATATTTTCCACCTACGGCTAGACCGATGGATAGTTTATTTAAATACGTTGACCAAGTTCGGCTTGTGCGAAAGTCACGGGCGAAATTTGCGAGGTTGTCAACCTTTGGCTTGTGTCGTCCAACAAAAATCCTGATCGATGAGTTTCACCGCCGATGGGCTAAAGACCCCCCCAAATGTGGCACAACAAACTTTCATCGTCGAGTGTGTGAGCTGAAGGAGTTAAATAATATCACGTAGTAGTAGACAGTCTTCTCGCTGCGTTGCTTTGGGGTCGAGGATCCCTTCTAATTCGTAGTAGCGCGTAAAAAAGTGCAGCGCGATAAATTTGCAGCGAGTGAAAGTCTTTCGAAACGCGTGTGATCCATTTTTAGATCGTTTAAGTGTAGGATTAGATGGCGAGTATCCTTTTTTTTATGTTTTGTATCAACGATTCCACCAAAAGAGTTTCTGATCATAATGGTAGATCTTTTCTGATTAGATTGTTCATTTTTTTTTAGATGATTTGTTACATTGGATGGTAAAAAGATAGATATCTATAGAGCTATCTCCAGATCATTTGGAGAGACATTTTTCAGATTCAATTAGATTTTTTTTTTTTTGGATGAAGTTGATCTTTTACATATTACATATTATATAAATAACTAGCTGACCCGGCATGCGTTGCAATGCCCGATACCGTTCCCGTTCCAGATCCCGATCCCGTTGCCGTTCCGTTCCCGGTCCCGATCCCGTTCCCGTTCCCGTTCCTAGTACGTTATCTGACGCGTGAACAGCCCCGTTCCTGTTCCCGTTCCCGTTTTTTCCCAATTCCAGATCCCGGTCCCGTTCCCGATCCTGATCCCGCTCCCGATCCCGTTCCCGTTCCCGTTCCTAGTACGTTATCTGACGCGTGAGCAGGCCCGTTCCCGTTCCCGTTCCCGTTTTATCACGATTTTCACAGGAACTATATCCGGCATGATCACAATAAGTCCTGAAAGTTTCATCGCGATCGTTTGAGTGGTTTAGGAGCCTATAAGAGACAGACAAACAGACAGACAAACAGACAAACAGACAGACAAACAGATAGACAAACAGACAGACAAACAGACAAACAGACAGACAAACAGACAGACAAACAGACAGACAAACATTGATTTTTATATATATAGATAGCCGAAATCCGTCTGTCTGTCTTTCTGTGTGTATCTGTATATACATACATATGTACATATGTCTGTCTGCTGATAATGCTCACCTCGGTAAATAATTAAAAAACCATAACTTCGCACGTGTGGGATTTGAACCCGGTATCACTGATTCCAGATGATAATAGGCAGGCTTCAACGTGACAATTTAATACGAAAAATAGGCTCGCGACTTTGCTAAATTGTTACGTTGTTGTATTATAAACGCGCCATAGATGGCGCATTGTTGCATATGTATGTACATAGATGCAACAACTATAAAAACTATTAAATTTAATATTATTTTCCAGTACGGATGATGAGAGCGCTCCGTTTATATTCAACGGGCTTACACTAGTAGGTATATATGGTCATCATTATTTTCAGCCGTTTACCATCCACTGCTAGATGAAGGCCTCTCCAATGATCTTCCATTCCAGCTTGTCTTGAGCAATCTACATCCAGTTAACTCCACATATTATTCTCAATTCATCAGCCCATCGTCCACTCTGTCTAAATTGCTTTCTTTCACATCCTCTCGGATACAATTCCAGTATTTTTCGCGTCCATCTGTCATCCATTCTTCTCGTTTGTGTCAACTTCAACTTTTTCACACGTTGCGCTATATCTGCAACCTTGGTCATGCTTCTTGCCCATATATTCCTCTTACGATCTCTTCTCGTTAAACCGAGCATACATCTTTCCATGCTTTCCATATATAGTAAAAAGATTAATTTTCTTGGCTTTCAATCAGCTATCTTCAGATCATTTGGAAATGGGATGTTTTACAGATTTAACTAATCGATTTTTGAATGAAGATGATTCTATAGGTAAAATTTGCTCGATCTTTTATACTTTAAGGTAAATGATATTGAAGTTCAATCGATTTATTATAATTATATCACAGTGTTACCCGCTGAAAGAAGTTGCAACTTACGCTATGGATTCATTCGTTCATTCAAGAAAATGCGTATAAAATTAAATTGATCAATTTTTAAGATACAATAAAACCTACTGAAAGATTTTATCAAATTCCGTAGATTGCCGTGCTTATCTTTTGAAGAAAACTAACTAAAATCTTGAATCTTTTAAATGTCACGTATAAGACTTTTATCGGTAACGTAGATGGTTCTACATTATAAATATACAATCTTATATTAATAATAATATATCGTCTGAACAAAGATACCTATATTTCTAAATTTAAACCTATTTGACATGTTTTAAATTATAAATCATCTGTGTGTGTGTACATTTAGATCAATAAAAATTTAGTCAACGATCTACGCCGGAAAACCACATAGGAATAACCTGACTTAAATTACATGGAACATTCGGAGAATCATGATCGATGATTTCACTTTTTCCGACGAACGGATTTACCTGATATTAAATAAGGTACCTGTCTTCCCACACCGATCTTTTATGAATGAATGCACATACAGCGTTTCGCCGAAAGTTCAACGCACTTCAATGAATCACAAGCAACTACAAACAACCACCCTACTATATAACGTTATCACGATTTGCGGTATCGTTTGATACCTAGACAATTTGCCAATATTGGAAAAGCCAATCACAATTATTCCAACGTTCATCCGCTAGTGATTTCTCACCACTATGAAACGTAACGAGAAGACTCAGAGTGAAAGCAAACAGTATTACGCGTCAACCTCACTTACTTGTGTGGGTGAAACGGATGCAACAAGCGTAATATCACTGTACTATTATTATGGAAGAATAAGAAACTCAAAAACGAGTATTACTAGAATAAAATCAAGAACGTGACGTATCTATCTACTAATACGATAAAATAAAATTATACGTATATATGTATATGTAGGTACATATGTTTGTTCTTAACACATTTCCACACCGTTTAACTAATCAGGATCAAACTTTGTAGAGGCACTTTACATACATATATGATCCTGAGGGTCTTATATGGTACTAATGAACGATGGGACAATATCTTTCGGGTACTTAGCATATATACGAAGTTTTATTACTGCAGTTAATGACGGATAAAGTATTGCCAGTCGAAACATAAAGAGTATTGCTAGTTAAGAATAGCACAATGTATATGCTACTGGCAAAATCCCGCATCGTATATGCCTTGAACCAATGCAAAACTGACCAAAGTGCCAAATTTATTACGCGTATGAAAAACTAAAGCTCGAGAAAATTTCACACTTTGCTTAAAGCATTTTTTATATATTGTGGTTCATTTTTAAATTTAGTAAATAGGGCGATTAATGATAGATTGCAAAAACTACAAAATAGAGCTATGCGGAGTATTTTAAATGTCAATAGATTAACTAGATTAAGATATATGGTGCATGAATTGAATTGGATAAATGTAAATGAAACCTTAAAAGTGTGCATGTCAGTATATATTTTTAAATTATGTAGATAAGAATTTATTACCAAAATATTTTGATATAATATACATAGTCATAATACTAGGGGTAAGAATAAGTAGTTAAGAATTTAAAATTAAGTAGATCCAGGAGGATTATTTTGTAATTTTAGCTTTAAGTAACGTTTGTTTGTAATTAGCTTTTTAAGCTATCTTTAATAAATAAATAAATGTCTAGGCATTTTATACAATGCGGGGATTTCACACGTTGCCTGTAACACAATAGGTACATTCATACAGCGCGAATTTTAGCCTAAATAGATTTTCACTGTAAAATTTTCATGTACATACATATGTATGTACTTCTTTACGGAATTAGTTTCGATAACTGCAGCTGGAGGTTTACGTTTTGATACATATTAAATTTGCATCCGAGCAATGCCCAGTACTACATATGTATACGACTGGAACCTTATTAGAAGTCGTACACAATGGGACGACGAAGACGTATGTTTGGACGTATGGACTTATGGCTTTCGATTGTGTTTTCCTTAAGTGAAAGAAAGTTTGTTGTGCCACATTTGGGGTCAGTGTCGGTGAAATCATAAGGATGTGGTCGCAAGAATGTCGACGAAGGCGAAGCCGTAATCGCACACGGGGTAAGTGAACTCGCAAAATTGGCAAGTGTAAACCCAAAATAAAAATAATGAGCAACGTTCGCGTGAATGAAAGTGTAAACGTTTGGGTGCAGCATCTTACAGAACGGAAGTGAAATCGGAAAGGGATTCCTTTCAAAGTGGTTTCGGGTCCTCTCTGGTTCCTCTTTCGGTGGTATTGACCTCTGTTTGATCTACTGCAGAGTGAGAGGTTCAACAGACTTTGGTACAGTGTCAGCTTCCGCGAAACAGGGGAAAGCGGAAGGCCAGTGTCTCGTCGTTGTGCGAACGTCACGTGTGACGAAACAGCAATGTGACACACAGTGTGTGGTGGTGAAGGGGTCATCGGCTTCAGGATGTTATGACACATTGACGACGCAAATTCAGGACGAGTAACCGGATGAACGAACTGGAGCGGCGAAGACGAGACACCAAAAAATAAATGAGTAAATAAAAGTTGCTACCATCCACTGCTGGATGAAGGCCTCTCCAATCCTCTTTGATTCCAGTCTGTCTTGAGCAATCTGCATCCAGTTGACTCCACACATTCATCAGCCCATCGTCCACTCGGTCTACCTCGCTTTCTTTCACATCCTCTCGGATACCAGTCCAGTATTTCTCGCGTTCATCTACTATCCATTCTTCTCGCTATGTATCCACTTGACTTTTTCTATGTGTGTATCTATGTCTACCTTGCTTTCTTTCACAATCTCTCTGATACCATTCCAGTATTTCTCGCATCCATCTGCCATTAATTCTTCTCTCCGTGTGTCCACTTCAACTATATCTGTCACATTGGTCATATTTCTTACCGATGTATTACGATCTCTTCACGTTATACCGAGCATACATCTTTCCATGTTTCTTTCTGTGTGCACTGGATCTTGCGTAGTATTCTTGAATTTAGCATCCAAGTTTCACATCCATACGTCATAACCGGCAATACGCATTGGTCGTATGCCTTCTTTTTTAAGCATAGCGGAATGTTGGATTTAAAAAGTATGTTCATTCTTCCAAAAGAACTCCATCCTAGTTTCATTCTTCGTTTTATTTCTTCTTCTTTACATTCGGTCATAATTCACTCCACACATTCTTCTCAATTCATTAGCTCATCGTCCTCTCCAATCCTTTTCAATTCCTGTTTATCTTGAGTAATCTGCATCCACTTAACTCCACACATTCTTCTCAATTCATCAGCCCATCGTCCATTCGGTCTACCTTACTTTCTTTCACATCCTCTCGGATACCATTCCAGTATTTCTCGCGTCCGTCTGCCATCCATTCTTCTCGCTATGTGTCTATTTCAACCTTTTTACACGTTCCGCTATATCTGCCACTTTTGGTAACGCTTCTTACCCATGTATTCCTCTTACGATCTCTTCTCATTATACTGAGCATTCATATTTCCATGCTTCTCTGTGTGCACTGAATCTTACGTAACACGTTTCACATCCATACGTCATAACTGGCAGTACGCATTGGTCGTATGCCTTCTTTTTTAAGCATAGCAGAATGTTCATTCTTCCAAAAGCACTCCATCCTAGTTTCGTTCTTCTTCTTTACAACCAGTCATGTTCACCAATTGTCCTAGGTATAAATAACTATCAACTATCTCTACAATATGATTATCTACATACATACATATATGTACATATGTATGTAGGGTACAAAAAAGCTTACTTCTAATCCTTTCTTTTTCTGAAGGTGGCATACTTGATATCAAGCGTTGCTTCTCCACTATTTGACAAACATTTTACCGTCTGTCATAGTGAAGTAACTAGAGTAAGATTTTTTTTTTGTCTCCGGTGATTTCCCATTGGTTGCTGAAGAGGAGGATGGGAGAAAAGGAACAATACGGTAGACAAATTCCAACAGAAAACGGTCGATTTGGATTTAATAATACTCAGATCTTGCCACTGATGATATTTAAGGCCAAAAACCGTAGAGAAAACGTTTACAACGTGTTTGAATCGAACTGGGGACTTTGGCTCAAGAGACTAAGCGCTCTAAATTGAGCCATCCCCTGACAAATTACTATTTAAGTTGCAGTTTATACGAGAACTTTGTATTGGAAATTGATCGACGACATTTAATTACTATTCTACCATCATTGGTAATTTGTTCGATGTTACTATGTAGTGCACAGCTAGGGTCGGTGTCATTGTATCGCTAATTGCTTGTATGCGAGTAGGTGAGTTCGATCAATATCTGAGTGATTTGGTCAGCGAATTTCTTCAAAATAATAACACTGTGCAACAAACAAAAAACTAACGTAGCGGAGACTAGTCAATCTTTGCTAAGTTTGACCGACTGAATCCGAATATAATAATGAAATTTGTTGGTTAGTTATTGTTTGTGACATATGAGCGTCGTTTAAAAACAATGGACAATTTTTCAGTTTTTTTTTTACTTTTGCGGTCTGTAACTCAAAATTTAGTACTTTTGTGTTCAAAATGAGCATTGAAAGCAATAGTCAGATGTTTATTGTCATTTCGATGAAACATTTAACTTTTTTGATTAAATTTAAGCACCAACTTTCGGAAGCTTATTGTGTTGAAATGTTTTAATTATTGGTTAAATGTTTATCGTTCAAAAGTTTCATCAAAATAATGATCAAAAGTCAATCTGCGTCACTAAAAACCTCACTTTATCTATATAACGACAATATTGAATATACCTAGTATGTAAGATAAAAATAATTATAAAATTAGGCTTCATTGTACTAAGGAAACATTAACGATTTGAATATTTAGTTGACAGCTGAAAATTGTACAACAATCGAGCACAAGTTCGTGTACACATTTCACTATAACTTTCAAAGAAATTTTTTTACAGCTTCATACGTTTATTACAAAACGTCAAAAATAACCATCGAGGAAAACTTAATTGAAGAACCGCTGCTTGATTTATTACATTAAAGCTCAATTTCCCTATGATTTGCCAAACCGCAATCATTAAGTCGTCTCTCTTATACAAGACGTACACGAGATCGAATCGATAAGCTCGCGCCATTCAAGTGTACACATACACGTATATACATCATCATACACATCATTACAGCAGTCGTCCATTTGCGAAACGTTTGAGAATCGTCTAGAGGCGTTGGAAAGTTGCTTTTGCCAGCAAACGCCCATCTAAGCGCCTTTCTAACACTCGACTTGGCAATAGGCAATGGCGACGGCCAAAGTCAAAAACATTTTGCGTCATAAATTTCTCTTCCTGCGTTCAAGTTCACCAGTCCGCAGCTCGACTGCGTGAGCTACCTTTACTACGTGCTCGTTATAAAATATACAACGAGATGTGTCGTTATATAAAAGTGTTGCAAAGTTGGCCTTCGCGTAGCCAAAGACCCTGAATGTTGACGATGGCCGACAGCTTGACGATGAGGCGTTGCGCAAATTCAACGACGCGTTGCATCACAACAATATTGACAATCGCAAATGTGTGCAAATTCAATAATCCCAGAAAAGAATACACCAGTGTGGGCCTCGATTTACGCGGTAGATTCGTTCCACGAAAAACCGCGTAAAAAAAAGATATGTGTTTTTTTAAATCGTTACATGCTGCAGACAATTAAATATTGTAATTTTATTCCAATTTTCTGGAATTGTAACAGATTCATCTTCATCAACCTTCGTCAAAATATCTTAAAAAGTATGTTTGATATCATTTTCAGCCGTTTACCATCCACTGCTGGATGAAGGCCTCTTCCTGTCTGTCTTGAGCAATCTGCATCCACGTTCTAAATGTTGCACTAAAAAGTCTGTATGCAAATCAAACTTGACATGACATTGCTGGTTTCATAAAGTGCGACAAAAAACACCTTTCTTTCGGTTATTTAGCATATAAAATTTTGCATCAACGCAATTAGTGAGTCTTCCTCTCCTGCAGTGTCTCGGATCACTCGTCTTACGTTGTTGTCTTACGCAGCGTTGTACGTGCCTATGTAATATGTAATATGTACTATGTACTATGCCTATGTAATATTTTGGTAATAAATTCTTATCTTATCTAAAATATAAATATATATATATATATGTATATACCTACATATGTAGGTAACTAACATGCAGATTTTAAGGATTCCATTATGTACATGCAATTCATTCAACATATTTCTTATACTAGTTAATCATCATCATCATCATCATCATTTGTAGCCGTTCTCCATCCACTGCTGAATGAACGCCTCTCCAATCCTCTTCCTGCATCCACTTGATCAATCTGCATCCAATTGACTCCACACATTCTTATCAATTCATCAGCCCATCGTCCACTCGGTCTACCTTGCTTTCTTTCACATCCTCTCGGATACCATTCCAGTGTTTCTCGCGTCCATCTGCCATCCATTATTTTCGCTGTGTCCACTTCAACTTTTTAACACGTTCCGCTATATCTGTCACTTTGGTCATACTTCTCACCCATGTATTCCTCTTACGATCTCTTCTTGTTTAGTAGTAGTATCCCCAGCTGATTTCTATTCGTCACTCGAACCGCGCGAGAAGATGTACGGAATGAACTAAAAAAATTGTCCATTTTGTAAAACCGCGTAAAAAAAAAACCGGCGTAAATCGAGGAACACCCTCGATTTACGCGGTAATTACATGTGGCTTCTATTTATTGTGTTATTTAACTGAATGATTCCAATGCAATAATTCAAACAATCCTTAATAGTTAAATATGACTACTTAGTGCTTAATTCATTAAACTAAACACATTTTGATTCCTTTTAAAAATCAATATAATAGACATTCAATAATTATTTAGGTCGTGGTTTTTTAATGTAAAACCAACTGGCTGCAAATTTTAGCGCGTTTAATTATGTAAATATGTATGAATATTAATCGTTGAAATCTAAATTTAGCAAAATCAACTATGAAAGCTTAACTTTCATATTCTAAAATAGATTAATAATAAAAATAGTATTATGTACAAGATTTCTGAACAATCGAGAACCTTCTTTATATGTACATAGGTTAAAAATTCTTGGTATTGTTGCATTGCATTTAAATAAATAGTTGCAGATAGTGTGTTTGAGCTTTCTAAGTAAAACAAACTCTAAGAATTCATAGTATTTACATGTATTTGGATTAAAGGTTAAGTTGAATGCGGATGAAAATGAATGGATACTTAGTGTATGGTTGCATTTAAAGACGTCAATCTTTAAGACATTCAATATGAAAGTCGTAAATACGAAACAGATTATATTTTCGAAGACACACAAAGCATTCGGCACGTGGAAAACACTCGTCGTGTAAGACCAATTTTCGTTCAAAAGAAGTAAACCAACCGGACGCGCGCAAAAGAAAGTGACGCATCGCAAAAGATGTGACGAAGAAGAGGAGAGGCCGACTCTCAAAACGTTCAAAATAGTAACAAACGTACAAAAATACCAAACACAACTCTAATCCATTAATGATAAATGGTTAAAAGTACATATGGAAATTTTTTTGAAAGCGTCGTTCGTTCACACACGTTCGACATATTCAAATTAATTGATTTTTTTTTTTTCGTCGTCGTTGTTTCGCTATGTGTGTCAAATGGGCTCTTTCGACGATAAGTGGGTGAATCTAAACTCTCTCTCTCGTCGCTTCTTTCGTACACGTGAAAATCCATCTCGATTCGTTTCTGTCGATTGGCGATTTCACTGAGCGACCCATTTGGCCAGAGACGAGAAATTCGATCGACAAAAGTCAATCGATTGTCTATTATTATTATATGTGATTATTCTATAACGATTTCGCGGTCAATATAATAAGGTATGAAACTAATTTGATTCTAGATAATTTGATGAATTCAATACACGTGCAAAATGTACAATATCAAGATAAAAGATGCATACAATCAACGTCAGCGTTGAAAGTTAGTATAATGTTACTGTAAACAAATTTGTATGCAAGATTATAACACATCAATGTGTCGTCCAATTAAGTTTTAATTTACATCATTAAGTTGTTTTTCGTATAATCGTATTTGCATAACCAGCAGAAATGCATATTACATACAAGTGTATGGAAAATTTTCTAAAATATCACCTATAAAAAATATTCAAAAATTGTCCTCAATGTCAAATATCGAATATGTTTAAAAATCAATTAAAATATTGCTATTGAACGTGTATATTAAATCAATTGATAATTTTTATTAATCGGCATTGATATTGGTTTTCGCCATGGCCAATTTATTTAAATACATATGAATAAGTTTAACAATTCAAATGAACTGACACAAATTTAATTTAATTAATTAAAAAGTGGGTGTATTTTTGTTACGTTTAATATTTATTTCATTGAAATTATTTGAAAAATACATAAGCAATAATTTGAAAATTTTATGCATTATAAACCACATTGTTTATTATAATAAATTTGTATATTATTATTGGTTATAATAAATTGTGTTGATTAATAAATTGAATCAATGTGAGTGTTTCGCATTATTACAATCAAAATTTCAATTGCATCAACGCTCATAGCAGATATTTGTATTGTTGAATACAAATCGAATAAAAGCTTAATTAAATTGTACTGAATGCTTGCAAGTTACAATTATTTTGATTTAATAATCAAGTATTATAAAAAAAAAAAACGTTTGGTATTTTAACGTGTGAACGTCCTTTTGACTCGCAATCGCATCACTATCGAAAAACAAGTGCGGTATCCGGCTTTGTTATTCATTTTAATTTTTTTTGTATTGAAATATAATATGCATTTTTGCATTGTTAACGCAAAGTGCAACGACCCCAATTGCACAATCTGTTAACGAATCGACGCTAACGTTAAAATGATTTGAAAAAAATGCGGAAAATCGACAATGAATCACACCACTGTATGTAATTTCGATTTTTTTAAAGGGCGAATGAATCATTTTAGTACTGTGTAACAAAGAACGACGCATAATACGTACATTTTTCAATCTCTATCGCATTTCATTGCATACTGATCGCTTATCGTACGAAAAGATACAGTCACACTAGAGATAAGGTGATGCGAATTTTATTATTATGAAAAGCGTGAATGTCACATGTATGTACGTATGTATAATCTATAGATAATCCAATCGAACAATGGCGCGGAAGAGTGGATTAATAATGCATACGATGCAGATTTTCATTGACGGTGCATTCAAATGAATGCATTTTTGTAGGAAACGACGCGACTGTGGACTTTTCCTCAAAACAGGAAGATGATTGGAAAAACGGTGCCTGTCTCCGAGACGCCAATTATTCGCACAATTAAAAGCAAAGCTCGCCGCACACGCCAACGACTGATGCAATTGTGCGATAATTATATTGCAGCATACACACATGCATTCAATGTTTAACATCAAGATCAAATTTCCTATGCACACGTACATATTATTACATGTTGTTGTATTTTGCACGAGTTATTGAACGATATTGCTTCATCAGACTATGTATGTATGTATGTATGTATGTACATAGGAAAGTTTCTTGTTAAATGCAAATAATATTGCACTTCACCCCTCATTGCTATTTTTCTCAGGGAAAATGTACAGTTTTCTTCAGTAGCTGTTGAATTGAAAACCTTTCGACAATATACATACATACATAAATATATGTATATGTCTGTCTCTTTGTCTGTATGTCTAACCGCATGCATGTACATATGAATATCTGTTTTTTTTCTTCTAATACAATGGTAGTTGAAATCAAATTTATGATTGGTTGAAATCAAATTTCGCACAAGTACCTACTTTCTATACCACAGACTTGCAGAGAGGATAGGACATTAAATTTATCTTTCGGTCAGCTAACATCAGTGGCGGCTCGTAGTTAAAATAGTTAGGGGTGCTATGATAGACTAAAAAAAAAAAAGATCAAAAGTTTGTTAATTTAAAAAAATAATTGTAATTTTATTTTGTAATAAAATCCATCCATTTGTTTCCATTATTCCTACTAATGACAGATAGAAAATTTCCAGTCGAAACAAATTCAGCAATGGAAGAGAAATATACACGAAAAGTATGAAATTAACGAATTTTGCTGTCCGAATCATTTTTATCTCACTAATCTTACTGAAATGATATTTTTTCTTATGTGCTATGTATTTATTTATATGTCCATACACATGAGCATTTATGCAGAATTTCACGCTTTGATTGTAAAATATCTATTTACTCTTGCAAAAGTATCAATGTAAATTAAAATTCCTACAACATGAGTTTTCATACTGGGTAACTCAATAAATTGATTGACGTCACTTGTTTGATAATCCTTTGCCGTACTTTTCAACAGTGGAATAATAAAATCATTAAAACCAAACACCAAGGATGATAAATAATGATTAATCAACATACGAATCCTTACAATTTACAGCTCAAACAATTTTATTTTAATTTATTATTCGACCATCAGTGAGACCGGACCACGCGCGTAAATTTACTAAGCGTGAACTTTTTTTTTTTACACAATAATCATAAATCATACGCATTCGTACAATGCACTCATTGTACACGAATTCCGCATTGCACCGACATGGTACCGAACAAAATGGCGTGAAAAACACCAATCCGAGTGATAGTAATAGTTTATATATACCACGTAGAACCTTCCTAGACGGTTGAGAGTGACCTCTTCGACCCATGTCAGAAGAGAAATCCCACTGAAATAATATTCAACACCTGTTAAGTCATTGTCTTTTGATTTTATTAATTTTATTGAGCCATTTATGTGCGTGATATTCACCTTGCGAATTGAACGCTTGCACACGTAACGGAAATGGCCAACAACCTCAACCCCTCCACGCTTCATCATTGGCAATGTGAATGGACTGTTGCATAAACGAAGCAACTGAGAGTCATGAAAATGACAAGAGAAAATGCATCGCATATTATGTCAGTGACCTTAACACGTGCGGCAGTCTCGGGCAAAAAGTGCAAAAAGAAAATTGCAACGCGCAAAAAGAAAAATTTCTCCTAGAAAAGAACGACGCGATGTGGTATTATATAAACTTAAACGTAATAAAAGTAATGGCAATAGTAAACTCAAGCGATTATTCAGTGGTTAGAACGTTGGTCTATTGAGTGAAGTTTCGGGGTTAGATTTTCATATGTCGAAAGGTTGCCTTGACAGTTTTTTGCTTAAAATATCATCACTGGAAAAATATAGATACATATGTACATATATCCAGATCGAACATCTCATGTTAAATTTTGCCAATTTATCCATCTTACATAATTAGAACCGTTCAAACAATTAATTCCTTCCTAGCAACAAATCATCAGATAGCCCTTACTTGTTAAGTAGGATCATTATCCGTTGTTCATTTGAATCTTTGTTCGTAAAACTATTTCATTCATAGATCCTGCTCGTCATTCAACGAAATTCCTGCACATATTGATCCTTTTCGATATTCTTTACTCAAGTTCCTTTCCAGACCTAACTCCTAAAGTTCTTGCTATGATTTGTAACTATTTTGGCTATATTGTATTATTATGTGGAATTAATTTTATTTTATATTGTACTTTATGAGCCGTATGTTACTTAATAAATAAAAAAAGTCCGTTCTTTCTCACCATTCCTCCCTTCAAGAGACAATGAATGGTTTCACCACTGGAGAGTATATTTCCCTGTTATGACAGACAGTAAAATGTTAATAAAATAGTGAAGAGGCAACGCTTGATATCAATAAGGCCACCTTCAGACGAATTAATGGTATTTGAGTGTATTTTTTTATTTGTAAGAAATTTTCAATTTTTTTTAAGCACCGGATTTTCCGCTTAGGTTCTCGGAAAACTGTCCGCAATTTATCAACGTGTCATTTCCCGCCGTTTCGGTAATTCTCAGAAGAATCCATAACCGTTTGTTACATAAAAAAACATACTGCACGGAACACTGCCAATATTGTAGAGCATAAAATGTACATCCGGTAGATAACGCTGTCTAAAGTTCAATAGTCGACACCTGCTTATCGATTTAATTTATTTTAATTTTTAATTTTAAAATAAAAAATAGTCAGTTGACGATATCTTTATATGATTTTAGCACAGATTTGCACACACACATACATATATTGTTTGGTGAAAGCTGCTGTTGCTATCTTCTCAATGCGATGTCAAAGCAACTATCTAAAATACGTGCACACACACACACACACGGTTATTTTTTTTGCACACTGTCTATTTTCTAATGCACTGTTCGATTAATCAAGGTTAACTTTTTGTTGCTAAATGGAAATTTTAATTAGAAATCTTTCTCTCTTGTATGCGCGGACGTGTGCATTTAATTAAAAAAATATATAATAATATACTTTGA
This sequence comes from Parapsyche elsis, assembly GCA_022651745.1. Lineage (NCBI taxonomy): Eukaryota > Metazoa > Arthropoda > Insecta > Trichoptera > Hydropsychidae > Parapsyche > Parapsyche elsis. The sequence goes on from JAGVSN010000017.1 coordinate 2,010,690, forward strand.
ATACACATTCAAATAAACTAGCAATAAATACCATCATTAACTGTACGAATCCAATGGCGTATACTCTACAATTCTGACTAATTAAACTTGTTGAATTTTTATTTTTTTAAACCGACTTTTATAATCAAAACATTAAGTCAAATTTGCAATTGAAAAGCTTTTTGATTTTTAAACTATTTCATTGCGCTGTTATCAGACTCAAACGAACACTCATACTTGATCAAAGTTATCTCTTGATTTATACGCCAAAAAACATAATTAAATCGACTATAATAAATCAAAACAATACAAATACAAATACATTGTATCGACCTTTCCAATTTTTATTTGTTTAAAAATATAATTAAAATAGCGGAAGAATTGTAGATAATGTCAAAATATAGAGCAGGAGATAAAAGACCAAAAATAAGTATATACGAAACTATTTAACGGAATGAGAAGAAAAATAGGTACAATACATACATCATTCCACATATGAAGGTTTTTTTATACAGCTTAGATAAGTTACCGATATTTAAAATGTCATTGAAAACGATTACAAAACAGATTGAACTGATTGAATATGTCCACGTTATAGACACGATTCACATTGAAACCAGTACGTATTTATAATAGATGGTTACGGTAGCAAACGTGATTGTTAATGCTATTATAGAACGTGTTCCGAACTCACGTGGCCGATGTCCTACACGTGATCTTGAATAGAACTCAACTTTCTGCATAAGAGACTATTACATAAAAGGAAAAACATTAGTCCACACTAGACGCACGGCGAACAGGCAAATAGAAAATTGTCAATTTAATAGCCGAAACTTTGAAAATATTTAATAAATATATAAACCAAAACATAAAGATCGTTTTTAAGTAGTAGACTATTCACGCAACGTTAATAATCAATTTTAAAGTAAATAAGAACGAATATTTCGCCAGGTAAAATGCATAGTTATATAATCGAGTGCAAACATTTGAATTGTCGATGATGGTCGTTTTATTCGGCAAGATCTTCTTTCTGTTTTATCTGTTCGATGTGGGCAACTGGTACATTGTATATTATATGTATACAATTGGGTCATCATCAAACCGTGATCATTCGCATAAATGACTATGCATCGTGTCTTTTTGTTATTTCGATCTCCCTTTTTTCGCTGTTGTACATAGTTTACCTAATCTCGAAGTGCGGTGCTTCAATGGATATCTGCAATTCGAAACGTTTTCGATAAAATCAGTTTTGAATAAACCATTATTATGCGACGGTGATCAATCGTGACGTTCGAGCGAATGTTTTCGTTAGAAGGTTCGTTTTATAACGACTGCGAAAGGGGATGTGGGATAAGAGAGTATATTTATATTTAAGAAAAATACATTTTCAAGTATCGCTAACAACAAATTAACGGTTTTATATAATAGTCGGTGGAGTTAATTCATTTGTGCGAACGTGCCTATAAATACTCATAAAAACACACGAAACTATTGATCTGAGCGTTTTGATTGACTGTTGGCTGTTATTGTTCACGTGATGTTATCAGTCACCATATTATACACAAATAGCCAAATTCACGTTAAAAATCCTTATGAATGAAACTCAACATGTGTATTTGTCGACTGGGTCGTAATGTTTTCGTCTACTGCGTCTAGTGCGTATGTTACGACATGTGTGGGTATGTACACGCTACCTTCGAACCAAGCACGAACGTATAGATACGCCTCAATACATCATCATTTTCAGCCACCATCCACTGCTGGATGAAGGCCTCTCCAATCCTCTTTCATTCCTGTCTGTCTAGAGCAATCTGCATCCAGTTGACCACACATTCTTGTCAATTCATCAGCCCATCATCCACTCGGTCTGCCTTGCTTTCTTTCACATCCTCGCGGGTACCAACAGAGTATCCAACAGAGAAAGACTCAAGGAGCTCGCTAAAGTCACCAATGACATCAACGACTTGGACAAGGACAAGGTGAACATCACATCTGGTGCTCTGGAGCTGCACAAGAAGACCGTGTCTGAAGTTATAACCAAGATCGAAGACGTGTTCATGCTGGACTATGAAGCGGTGCTAGTCTTCGAGACCGTATCCGATTACATTAAGCCAGTGGTCACCAACTGTCCCCAAAAAGTATACGTACACTCTCACGCACACTAAGGTATATCAGGGGCTTTCAACCAAATATACGAGTACATTAAAACTAACAAAAAAATGTGTGACGAAAAAAAAATGCAAATGGTTGCATTTTGCATTTTATGCATTTTTACTATTCTGCATTTCTGAACAGGGAAATTCCAACGAATGGGAATTTCCACAATTTTACTTTTATGAATTGAATTTAATTTCCTAATGAAATGGGTTTTCCCCAAGAAGAGTGCTTTTTCTACGCGTAAAAAAGGTGTCTAAGAATAATTAGCTCGAAGTATAAAAGGAAACTAACAACTTCCAGACCAGATCCAGACCAGACCAAAAGTCATTTGAATCTATAACACAGGTCTCTGTGGAGAGTAATCGTAATAAGTGGAGAGGCCTGAACATCCTCGCATGGAATGCTCGGGGGCTTAGAAATAAGATTGACGAATTGGAATCGGTAATCGGTGAGCTCAATGTTGACATTATTTTAATCTCCGAGACATTCCTAAAACCGCATGTGCATATTAACCTAAAGAATTTTAACTGTCATCGCGAAGACCGAGACCGTAAGCATGGAGGCGGCGTTGCCATTTTTATAAAATCGTCGATCAAACACTCCCGCGTAATAACACCAATACTAACAAACTTAGAACTTACTGCTATTGAATTAATGGTTGACAACACCCGTCACATTATAGCTTCGGCATATAATCCTCCTCAGAAGGAGTTATTGATGTCTGATTTTAACAAAATATTTAATTTGGGTAACTCGGTAGTAATAGCCGGAGATTTCAATGCCAAGCATCCATTATGGAACTGCCTGAGCACATATCGTCAAGGATCATCACTTTTCCAACATGTTCAACATACGGATACCACCTTACTACACCCAGGCACACATACACATTACCCCACAAACAACTCACAACCATCTACACTCGACCTCGTTCTCGTCAGAAACTCCCCAACTATATCACTACCGGTGACCCTTCAGGCCCTATCTTCTGACCATCTTCCAATTATGTTTTCAATAGAGGGAAAACTAGAAGAAGTCCCCAAACGTGGATGGAACTATAAAGCGGCAGACTGGAAGTCGTTCAAATCTTACGTGAACGACCGGACAACTCTTACATCATCTACTTTAAAAAATAAAAGTGACATTGAGAATTCCATCACTCAATTGACTGATACCATAACTAAGTCCAAACACCTTCATATACCAATCATCCAATTCACTTCGCAAAATATAGAAATCACAGACTTTGTTAAATATCTTATCATAAGTAAAAAAAATAAATTACGTAAAATCTGGCAGAGAACAAAAGATCCGACACTGAAACCTTTAATTAATAAACTTTCATATCAAATTAAAATTAGAATCAAGCGAATTAAAAATGACACTTGGTCAGAAAAATTAAAAAAATTAAATGCAATAGATGGCTCCCTCTGGAAATTAACGAAAGCGATCCGTAGATGAAAAAATTCGATCCCTCCATTGAGTGATGGCGTGAACATGGTGACACGAGACAGTGACAAGGCGGAACTCTTAGCAAACGCATTCCAAAAGCATCACACACTCACACATCACTACCATCACACACCGACATACAACAAAGTCAACCATTCTATCAAAAAGCATATTAAAACTGATATTAACGATACTAATTCTGTGAAACTAGTCCATCCGTGCAAAATTCAAAATATAATTCATAGTTTAAAGAATAAAAAAGCTCCTGGCCGTGACGCAATAGATAATGTAATCATAAAACAACTTCCGTTCAGAACCTTAGTATTATTGTCAAAAATATTTAACGCCTGCTTACTCACTGGGTATTTCCCAGAATACTGGAAAGTCGCAAAAGTCATTCCACTTCCGAAGCCAGGTAAGGACCCAAAAAACCCAGTCAATTACCGACCCATCAGTTTACTTTGCACTCTCTCTAAAATCTTAGAAAAAATCATTTACTCGCGCTTACTAAAAATAGTTGATAAAAATCTGATTAATGAACAATTTGGTTTCCGCTCGGGACATTCCACAACCCAGCAGCTTACCAGATTAACTGAGCACGTGACGAAGAACTTTAATATGAAGAGAAGTACGGGGATGGTGTGTCTCGACATAGAAAAAGCCTTCGACACAGTTTGGCACGATGGACTAACTCACAAACTAATCAATAACAAAGTACCCAACTACCTTATTAATATCATCCGATCATACCTAACCGATAGAAAACTAATAGTTGAATTAGCTTTAAAATCATTAAACGACCATTTTACAAAGTGGAAAATAAAAATTAACCATACAAAAACGGACGCTATATTCTTTAGTGTTCGAAAGCACAGGCCGAGTTCAGAACTGAAGATCCCATCAGGAGAAAGGCTGAAATGGCAAGCTCAGTTGAAATATTTAGGAATAATATTTGATAGAAGAATGCGCTGGGCCCCACAATTAGAGTCAGCGAGGTGCAAGGCGATGCGCGCGATGGCAGCGGTCTATCCGTTGTTCAACCGTCGTAGCGCTTTGTCACGATCCAATCGCATCAAAATGTATCGCGCCCTAATACTACCAATATTAACATACGCTGCGCCTGTTTGGAACAATGCCTCCACCACTAACCATACTAAACTGCAAATCGTGCAAAACAAAGCCATCAAAATCATATATAACACCCCCATGTATACTAACCTCAAAACGCTTCACTCGCGAAACAACATCCCACTTGTAACTGATATTACTAACAAATTAACCACGAAGTTTTAACAAAAAAACTACCAATAACCACGCTAACAAATTAGTAAAAAGTCTCGGTGATTACGATAGTGTGTCATTACCATTCAGGTATAAACATAGGCTCCCGAAACATAATCTGTTTTAAACCTCCGTTTACAGTAAGTCACTAGAAATAAGAATTTAATGTATCTGCATGCATACCCTATTTATTATGTATTGTATTTAAAAAAATAAAAATAAAATTTGTAAATAGGTTTTTTAGCTTAAATTTTCCTACTGTAAAAACAAACACTAACGATAAAGTAAGATTATTTTCCTATTACTACTAACACACATTTATTGTAAAATGGATAATGGCCACTTGACCAGGAACCATTAGGATACGTTTTTTAGTAAATAAGAAGTATTATGAACATTATATGGATAAATAAAAGTTAAATAAAAAAAAAAAAAAACTCCTGTGGATAAGTTTCGTTTATTTTCTTTCATTACTATTCTCTGTTTATATATGTACATAATGTACATACATATGTGTATCATATTATGTAGTTTTGTTCAAGACAAAAAAATATACCATTAGAAACTTTTAGGGGTCGTGTAAACTCGGAATATGGAGCACTGAGCTCTATTGCCATTAAAAAAAAATTATTTTTTTCTACCACCTACCTATACGAACAGGCATTTTCTACAATGTCCAATATAAAAACATGTAAACAAAATCACCTCAAAATTGAAAACCCCATCCGTGTCGCTATATCGACGATAAGCCCAAGAATAGTAGATTTAATAAATTAAAGATATTGTTGCTAGTGTGGATTAATTTTTGTTTCAATACATTATTTATATTTATGTATTTTTTATGTTTAATAAAGTATTATAATTAAATTGTTTTTGGTATTATTTTTATTTCAAAATGAGTACCCCTGTTCCAACTTAAAATACGTAGAATTTATTATAAAAGGACTTAAGTCAGTCAAATGTACATCCAAAACGTCACAAAAACTATGAAGGGTCAGTGAGCATTTCAGGTAGCGGATTAGCGTACATAGCTTTGGTAATATTTCTAACTGAGATAAATGACAATAGAGATGTCGTCATCAGTTATTACGTAGACGGGATTGGCTGTTAAAAAGGCAAGGCTCCCCCCACACCCATACATACAAAAACTGGGGATAGCGTGGTGACCGCTGCATTAAGCCATGGCCGGGAGAGGCCTAGCCTCATAGTATTAAGTTAATCTACTGTTGAAAATTGTGTTTGAAATTGTAAATGGTATTTTGTTATTTAGTAATGAGAATTGTAATTACGAATTTTGTAATTTGGTTTTGAAACGTGTGATATCTAAATTTTTGTAATGTTTCTAATTGAAACATTGAACTGTTTAGTATATAAATTTTGAATTGTGTAACTGATTTTGTGTTCTTGAGATATTTAGGATAAGATGGATGTTATTTTCAACTAAGATAGTTTATTTAAGTATTTCATTCATCTCGATGTTTCAAAAATATTTTGTGAAAGAATGTGAGAAGACGAATGTCATCCGAGAGCGTATGACTGACAGGAATGGCCGAGTGTAGGAATGATTTTTGAGTGAATGTGGCGAACAGGCATACGAGGTGACTGGAACGCTAGCGAGGGTGCGAGGGAGAGTATTTAGTTGTCTTTGAACAACCCGGAGTGACAGATGTGTTTGGGGAGCAATAAACATTGAAACTACAAACACGATATCTACATATTATTTCCTACGATCGCCAGAAACCAGATCCCACATATATGTAATACGATATCTCGCAGAGTGGTAGACGTACAATTACATGAATGCTTATTGGATAAGCTTAAAACTTCAATCAATTCGCGTGTTGACGTTGTTACGCGATGACCTTTATTTTTGCACGTTGACTTTTTAATATGATTTCACGTTTACGCATACGAATGTGCAAAACAGCGGCTGTTGCGAATCTTTGTAACGACAAAGCCGATGAAAATTATTTTATGCAACAGGGCCCTGAGCGGTTCGTTATATGTACAACGTTAACGGTGAAAACGTGAGGCTTACGTGCGCGACAAAACCGAGCCACGTGAACTTAATTCGCACCCGGCGACATTTAACCTGTGCAAAACACTACCCCAAAGCGATTGACGTCAATCGGCACGTGTCAGAGCTATTTTTTCGTCTTTAAAATATCCGAATCGCTCGTAATGCCACGTGATTGCGTTACGTACTCGGTGTGAATAATATCAATGAATTCGTTTAGTAATCGAAATTTGCCTGTCAGTGATTGGTAAACAGTAGTTGAACGGTTACGTAAACAAGCGGCTCTGAAGCTATTGTATTGCTTCGTCGACCCTTTAGGATTATATAAATACAGCGACAATCAAAAGCAATTGAACGGCCATGGTGCGCATATATGTATGTACATATGTATAGATTTATTGATAACTAGCTGACCCGGCATGCGTTGCAATGCCCGATCCGTTCCCGTTCCGTTCCCGTTCCCGATCCCGTTCCCGTTTCTAGTACGTTATCTGATGCGTGAGCAGGCCCGTTCCCGTTTTTTCCCGATTCCAGATCCCGTTCCCGTTCCCGATCCCGTTCCCGTTCTCGTTCCTAGTACGTTATCTGACGCGTGAGCAGGCCCGTTCCCATTCCCGTTCCCGTTTTTTCCCGATTTTTTTTCACAGGAACCATCCCCGGCATGATCACAATAAGTCCTGAAAGTTTCATCGTGATCGGTTGAGTGGTTTAGGACCCTATAAGAGACAAACAAACAGACAGACAGACATTGATTCATATACATACATACATATATATAGATAATCATAAGTTCAATAGTTTGAAGAAGGGAATATAAGTTCATTAACTTTAAACCACAATCACTGATTAAACAATAATTATCCATCAATTATAGTACTATTTTTAGATAAATAGCATCTTGAAGATGATAACGGTTCAATTATATAAACAGTATTTTTGTTTAGAAGAACGTTTGTATAAATTGTTGGAACACGGTGTATCGTACTCATCGGACTTGTAGGATGATAGGGAGTGCCTCTGAAAAGTTTGATCAATCGGTGTGGGAATTTATGTAAATACATATAATATAAGGAACAAACAGGCATGATTTCAATTTTGCATGCAATTATCATCATCATCATCATTGTCAGCCGTTCGTCATCCACTGCTGGATGACTCCACACATTCTTCTCAATTCATCAGCCCATCTTCCACTCGGTCTACTTTGCTTTCTTTCACATCCTCTCGGATACCATTCCAGTATTTCTCGCGTCCACCTGCCATCCATTCTTCTCGCTATGTGTCCACTTCAACTTGTTCACTCATTCTGCTATGTATTCATATTTCTTACCGATGTATTACGATCTCTTCTTGTTATACCAAGCATACATCTTTCCATGCTTCTCTGTGTGCACTGAATCTTACGTAGCATTCTTGAATTTAGCGTCCAAGTTTCACATCCATGCGTCATAACTGGCAGTACGCATTGGTCGTGTGCCTTCTTTTTTAAGCATAGCGGAATGTTGGGTTTAAAAACTATGTTCATTCTTCCTAAAGCACTCCATTCTAGTTTAATTCTTCTTCTTTACATCCGTTCATATTCACCAATTGTCCTAGGTATAAATAACTATTAACTATCTCTACAATATGATTATCTATACATATATTAATGATTATAATATGTATACACTGTATATTTACCCTCGAAGGTAAGTAAATGTTTACTCGTATAGTTCAAGGACACGAAATTTACTTGATTGCTTAATAAATTGAATTTTTGAAAAGTTAAGTCTGTTGCTAATGACGTGTTGTTTTCTTTTCACGTTTCTGTTTGTCGCTGAAAGACTCCGTACAAATTCGCACTGCCTGTTGAATAACTGTTAGGAGGTACTCTTTTGGAAACAATGCGTGCTTTTTTCGCACAAAAAATCATAATGGAAATGTTTTTCCCTTGAAGAAAAATAGAAAAGCTTTTGACATGAAATTGAGCTTAATTTTTAGGCGAACGGACAAAAATTGTTCATAATTTAACGAGGAAAATTTTACGAAAAAATAATTATATCGATTCTATGAATGTTTTTTTGATTTTAATTCTGCGAATAATGCGATCGTAGACGATGTACTTTGTGGTTTTAAAGATGACCACACTTTTTATTTTTCATTAGCATTATTATAATGCAACGGAAGTTCTACGATAATAGCCCCAGCGAGTGCTAAAATGTAATTAAATTTCGCAACATTGAATTTTTAAGGTTTCTTCGTACAATAGCTATTTTTTTCAACGGTTGGGTAATTTTATAAAATTGAAATTTGCAACACGACAAGCCCCTTCTGTTTACAAAATTGTTATATGACTTCTAAAAACAACGCGACCGTTGAAAAGAAAGGTTTAAATAATTTGAAATTTGTAATTTTTAAGTATTTAAATATACAGATTATGCAATATTCAAATATAATACAACTCAACATATTTCAAATGAAATTCAACCTTCGTACAACTCAATATATAATATGATATTACACACAAATGATCGTTTCATATTTTAAAAACTTTCAACAGCGTCTTTGTTACGTGCATGAAAATAGATTGCACCGAATGCAAGTACAAGTGCATCAGACGGATATGCGTCATCGAGAACGCCTGTAAAAAAGAATAACAAAACCAATCCAACGGCTCTTTGTAACATTATAAAATGTTAAAGACATTATGTGACAACCCTGCCAAATGTCAATATGTATGTACATATGTACATAGTAGCTAATAGAGTGCGAATAACCCTGATCGACCGTATTCACCTTGACAGTTCAAAAATCTGCTGGAATTCTATTGTGCGTCACAATGGTCATTTGATACAGCTACAAGTTAATAGTCAATAAATTAATTAGAGTGACAATAACGACTATAAAAAAACACTTTGAGAATCTTCATTGATGAATATTCAAAGGCGAAAATTTATCAGTGATATTATGCATGGGCGTGTTTGGCCTTTTACAAAGTTCGACGTTCGAGACCGGTTCGACCCTTCAATTTTCTTCAGGTCCAACGACACACAAGTCCAGACTCCAGACAGTGTAGTAGTAAGGTTTGTTCACAAGTCCTTTCTGCGAATAAAATGGCTTACGTCATCGACGAGAATGCAATTGAATTTGTTGCATTGGACGATTGCGCTCGATTGTTGCCGCGCGCGCTTCGACCGAACGTTTGAATTGAAAATGTGACGAATGAATGCAATAAATGTGCAAAATCGACTGTCGTGTTGTCAAGATGAGGATATGCATTATTTAACTGCATTTTTTAATCTGACTGAAATTTAGACTTTCAATGAAAAAATTTAACCACTTTTCTTTCCTCGAGTCAAATTAGAGTTAAATGTTGATAGAATACATACATACATAGGACCAATACATAGAATACAACATATAAAAAAAATACAAATAGGCAATTTTTTTAACAATAGAGTATGCAGTTTGATTTTGAGTAGCTCTTTATCAAATAGACGAACTTTTGTCCCTTTTTAACCCACACGATTAGGAGACACAGATACTCAAACTAAAACAGCATACTCCGATTACGCGCATCCCTCGATTTACGCGGCTTTTCAAAATGGAATTTTTTACTTTACTTAGAAATTCCAACCATTAGATTAAGTTGGCATCTCAACATTTAAAGGATATTGTATCAAACATACTTTTCAAGATCAAAATTTGGAAAAAAAATTACAATTTTTAATTGTCTGCAGCGTTGGATTTAAAAAAACACATGTCTTTTTATACGTGGTTTTTCGTGGAACGTATCTACCGCGTAAATCGAGGGACAGGTGTACTTTCTCGTTAAAAAATAAACAGACTATAACGCGAATCTTATGTATGTATGTATGTACTTATAAGCTTAATAGAATCGATACATCTGACACATATGTAAATAAACACGATCAGAATTTGACAAATGGAATCAGTACTTTTTCAGCTTTGAAATAGTAATTTAAAACGACTTGTCCTTTGAAGCGTTAAAACCCATTCTAAAACCCTCACATGAGGCCATCATCTACACTAAACTTTAACCTAAAATTTAACGACAAAAATTGTCTGAATTCAGACTTGTATGCATAGCAAAGCTTGCTTCGGAAAAACTTGATATTTTGCAAGATTAGACAAATTTAAGTCACATCATGAAACATGGGTGCTTACATTTAGTCGATCCCGAATACGATTTTGCTTTGTTAATTTTGAAATGAATATTGCTTTTCGTTTTTCAAAACAGAAAAATAGTCAAAGAAAGGGATCGTTATTTTTTCGTGGTATGAACTTGTTTAATCATTTGTTCTCTGGATACACTAGCTAATTTGTCAAAAGAAGTCAAGAGGACTTCTTGGCACTTTTAACATCTGCTCTATTACAATACTGCACACTTTCTTCGAAATTGCTAAACATTATTTGCGCCGTTACTTTTGAAAAAAATTAATTTAATTGAATTTCTCGCAGCGTGCTATTCTTCTCTTCCCTAGACAGATAATTAAAAATTTAAAAATTATTTAGTAGATATTTCACTCATTTATACCGATTGCTTTGAAAAACAAAAAAAAAAAAAAGATGAGACTGAAATACTAAATTCTTGCATGGAAGTCGATTGCTGTGCAAATTAAAATAAAAAAAATTAGCTCCCCAACTGAAAAAGGCTAAGCACCCTTGCAATTATTTTAAACCAATCGATACCATTTTTAAGCCTCAAATATTATTAAGTACACATGCAACCGTGCAACACATGCAACTACATGAAACAAATAAACGAAAATTTGGCACCCAAACACAAACAAAGAAATCCGTGCGAGCGCACCGTGTGACGCAACACAATTTATAATAAATAATTAATAATCGATATTAATAATAAAACGGCGCATTCCTCGCAACGTGAACGACCCTGAACGAGATAGATAAGAACAATTTACGAAAAATATGCACACACACACATTTACATACATTGATACAATGTAAAATTATCATCAAAAAAACTTTAAACGCGTATACATACGTATAATATATAAGAAACAAAGCTATTATGCGCGTATAGTTTTTGTTGCAACATACACATATTAATAAATAAATGCAAGTGCTAATTTGAATATCTCCCGGCCCATTGACGCACCCAGAGGGTATATGAACTCTTCACGGTCCCAAGGTTGGTAGGCCATCACACTGTGCACTGCACAATGTCAAACACACACACGGTGACCACAAAAACTATGGTCGTGGTCGTTATCGGCTGTTACGATACACATTTGTACAGAGTGCGAGTGTCAGACTATCGAGCGATTAACCTATCCCGTGCCGGGGCGTAGGGCCGATGCACGAAAGGGTTAACGACACGCCAAATGCCACGCCTAGTCGCAGTGACGCACACAAACTTTACAGACTCGATTGTGTCTGTATTTTCTTTTATTTCTACTTTTTCCATTTTACCAAAATAAAGTACTTTATTTTAACCCTTTCCCACCCCCACCTCCGTGTTGCTGTTGAGCAACAGCTGTCGTTTTTCTAAAAGAAATCGTTTCATTATTGTTATGATCCTCATTTTATATACGTACTAGCTGACCCGGCATACGTTGCAATGCCCGATCCCGATCCTAGTACGTTTTCTGACGCGTGAGCAGGCCCCGTTCCCGATCCCTTTTTTCCCCGATTTTTTTTCACAGGAACCATCCCCGGCACGATCACAATAAGTCCTGAAAGTTTCATCGCGATCGGTTGAATGGTTTAGAAGCCTATAAGAGACAAACAGACAAACAGACAGACATTGATTTATATATACATACTAGCTGACCCGGCATGCGTTGCAATGCCCGATACCGTTCCCGTTCCCGTTCCCGTTCCTAGTACGTTATCTAACGCATGAGCAGGCCCGTTCCCGATCCCGTTCCCGTTCCTAGTACGTTATCTGACGCGTGAGTAGGCCCATTCTTGTTCCCGTTCCCGTTTTTTTCCCGATTCCAGATCCCGGTCCCGTTCCCGATCCTGATCCCATACCCGATCCCGATCCCGTTCCCGTTCCTAGTACGTTATCTGACGCATGAGCAGGCCCGTTCCCGTTCCCTTTCCCGTTTTATCCCGATTTTTCACAGGAACCATCCCCGGCATGATCACAATAAGTCCAGAAAGTTTCATCGCGATCGGTTGAGTGGTTTAGGAGCCTATAAGAGACAGACAGACAGACAGACAAACAGACAGACATTGATTTTTTATATTTTATTTTTTTTTTATTTTTATTTTTCGTTTTAAAATATACCGATGTGACTTCACAGGAATCCCTAAAACGCCACATCGGCCAGATACATAATATAAATATAGAATTAAAAAAATGAGAATTATAATAAAATATTAATAATGATAACAAAACCAAAAATAATTATAATAATAATATTAAAAATGATAATAATAATAATAATAATATTAATAACAATAATAATAACAGTATTAATAATAATAACAAAATAATTGCATAAGAAAATAAAAAATTATATATCAAAAAAAATCCAAAATACTGACAAGTTGCTGTCAGAGATCATGAACAAGTCAACACTCCTAGCAATCCGATTTAAAAGTGTTATCGCACTCGATACCGGCGAGTTGACGAGCATACAGGTTCGTGCGTGCACAGGCAAGAAAAGAGACCGCGCTCGAGACTCATGGGAATGCTCTGGAACCCATAAACGAAGCTCCTTGAGAATCTCCGGATTATCTACCCGACCCTTTAATAATCCAGAAAAATGTTTGATCAAGCAAACTTTTCTCCGAGTTTCAATGATCTGTATCCCAACATTCCTAATAAAAAAATGCACTGGGATACAGAAACGGGTAAAACCATACTCCTTCATATACAGGTGCCGAAGAAATTTCTTCTGCACTCTCTCGATAAGTAAACAGTACTTCGCCTCGGCACCAAATCTCGGAACCAGACTCCAATATACTACGGACTAAAGCGCCATACAGAACACGCAGCACAAACAGGTTGTTAAAATGACGCGCATTCCGCATGACAAATCCAAGCATCCTAGAAGACCTGTTACAAATGTCTGCGATGTGTCTGTCAAATCTCCATCCAGCCTCGAATGTAACTCCCAAATCCTTGGTGTATGACACTCTCATTAGATCACTTTCACCGATATTGTAAGAGTGAAGTAATGGAGCGTAGGATCTGGAATAGGAGACCACTTGACACTTACCGATGCTAAGTGGAAGACGATTTACAGTTGCCCATTTCACAAGAGAATCCAGATCCTCCTGAAGAATGTGTGATATAGATAGATGTAATGAAAGACTGAATGATGTATGCTCGGCATAACAAGAAGAGGTCGCAAAATAAATACATGGGTGAGAAGTATGACCAAAGTGGCAATGGGCTGGACACATAGCGAGAAGAATGGATGGCAGGTGGACGCGAGAAATACTGGAATGGTATCCGAGAGGATGTGAAAGAAAGCAAGGTAGACCGAGTGGAAGATTGGCGGATTAATTGAGAAGAATGTGTGGAGTCAAGTGAATGCAGATTGCTCAAGATAGACAGGAATAGAAGAGGATTGGAGAGGCCTTTATTCAGCAGTGGATGATGAACGGCTGAAAATGATGATGATGATGATGATGATGTAATGAAAGATTAGTTATTTATACCTAGGAAAATTGGTGAATATGACTGAATGTAAAGAAAAATAAATAAAACTAGGATGGAGAGCTTTTGGAAGAATTAACAGCTTGGAAAGATGTAATTAGTAGCTTGGAAAGATGTATCCTCGGTACGACAAGAAGAGATCGTAAGAGGAATACATGGGTTAAGAAGCACGACCAAAGTGGTAGAGATATAGCGGAACGTGTGAAAAAGTTGAAGTGGACACATAGCAAGAATAATGGATTGCAGGTGGACGCGAGAAATACTGGAATGGTATGCGAGAGGATGTGAAAGAAAGCAAGGTCTACCGAATGGATGATGGGGTGATGAATTAATAAGAATTTGTGGAGTCAAGTGGATGCAGGAAGAGGATTGGAGAGGCGTTCATTCAGCAGTGGATGGTGAACGGCTGAAAATGATGATGATGATGATGAGATTAACTAGTATAAGAAATATGTTGAATGAATTGTATGTAAATAAAGAAAACCTTAAAAATGTGCATGTTAGTTACCTACATACATATACGTATACATATATGTACATATGTATATTTTTAAGTTAGATAAGAATTTATTACCAAAATATTTGTTTGGAGTGGCACGTACAACGCTGCGTATAACAATGTGAGACGAGTGATACACTGCAGGAGAGGAAGACTGTGATCACCAATTTATTGTGTTGATGCAAAACTGTTTTTTGTCGCACTTTATGAAACCAGCAATGTCATGTCAAGTTTGATTTGCATACAGACTTTTTAGTGCAACATTTTAGAATGTTGTGAATCGATTGTTATGGCTGCATTTAAAATGAGCTGTATTGCGTGTTGAAAAGGATTATTTTGCTTTGAAAGCTCCGTGTGTCAAAGTTCAACCGCTGAACAATTTTTAGTGTTGAATATTATGCAGATCATTTATTACCTAACTTACGAAAACTTTAAATGCACTCTTACTAATGCCACTAATATTGATTTGGGGGTTGCATAAATAAATTGATCATATTTGCGATTCGTCTACTACGCCAGCGGTCGCCAACCGGTGGTCCGCGAGAGAATTTTGGTGGTCCGCATTTTTCATAATCATCATCATATTCAGCCGTTCATCATCCACTGCTGGATAAAGGCCACTCCAATCCTCTTCCATGCCTGTGTCTTGAGCAATCTGCATCCACTTGACTCCACACATTCTTCTCAATTCATCAGCCCATCTTCCACTCGGTCTACCTTGCTTTCTTTCACATCCTCTCGGATACCATTCCAGTATTTCTCACGTCCATCTGCCATCCATTCTTCTCGCTATGTGTCCAGCCCATTGCCACTTTGGTCATACTTCTCACCCATCTATTTCTTTTGCAATCTCTTCTTGTTATGCCAAGCATACATCTTTCAGTCTTTCATTACAAATGTATGTATGTATGTATATAAAAATGAGGATCAGAACAATAATTAAACGATTTCTTTTAGAAAAACAACAGCTGTTGCTTAACAGCAACACGGGGGGGGGGGAAGGGTTAAAATAAAGTACTTTATTTTGGCAAAATAGAAAAAAGTAGAAATAAAAGAAAATACAGACACAATCGAGTCTGTATTGCCACTTCAACTTTTTCCCACATTCTGCTATATCTGCCACTTTGGTCATACCCATGAATGTTTTTTTTGACGGTGGCGAGCATCTTATTACATTGCACCACTTTTCACTCACCAAGCTACCTGCTCATCTCATAATCTTCATAAAAAAAAAATAGGTCTAGGAAGCTATACGAAAACTAGGTAATCTATGTAGCAGTATGTAGACGTAGAAAATATATAAAATTCAACCCCTCATATTTTTTTCTGAATTTCATTGTTTTCGAAACAATTGCTTTGACGTTGCGTTGCGTTGACAATTGAGTACGACGATGCAAAAAAAAAGGTCGAAAAGGGTTTTGGTGGAGATTTTTTTCATCGAACCGTTGACTTCCAAGAAATTTTTAGACACCAGAAAATCGCACAATCTAATACGTACCATCTAAACCTGTATATCTATCTGGTAGTCGAGGTTCAAAAAAAATCGGGTTTTGGTGGAGTGGCTAAGTGTAATATCGCTCTAAGGCCGGCTTCGCACGATGCGGTTTTACGGCACGTTTTTTCCAGGTATAAACCGGATAACTCCAGTGATACATTGTTTTGGATGAGGGTATTCCCATGGTCAAGATTTGGCCGCGATACGGCTACGGTCGCCGTTTACAGCCCGTACTTGCCACTGGAGTGACGACTCCCTTTCCGGGGACCACCCACGCTGCTACCTGAAATCTATGCTTCCTTCGCTAGTTTTTACGAAAAATCATCAGTCGAGTTTCGTCACCCATTATGCCAGTATACCCGTCATCTAGCAAGAGGCTGGTATTTTGCCAGCCCGTCAATATTTACCGTCCATAAACCATAGAATGTGAACGCGAAGCAAAAACGAGGGCTCGGGCTATTAAACCGTAAAACCTTGTCGTGCGAACCCGCCCTAAGATTGGCGACCGCTGTACTACGCAACCCCAAAAACAAATCTACATACACGTTTACACTACGACACGTTAAAAGTTCACAATACGCTCTCGATCAGTTAATAAATAACACACAAGTTCATTCCTGCGATATCACACGACCTTTTATCGTGTGATAAAATCTCACCGTTCTCGTCGAAAGTGAAATTTTCCGATGCGCTCGCCAATAAAGGTCCTGCACCGTCAGACGACAGGCTCACCTTGACGAGATTTTGCAACAGATGGGCGCGCACGGTGCATCCTTGCATCGCCAGACATAAAAATGCAATCTGCAAAGACGACTTCCTGGCTGCAGCACGTTTGCGACCTTCGAGACCACCATCAGACCTTCGAGGGTTAACCCTTTGAGTGCCGTCACAGCTTCCATCCGTTTTATATCCACATTCATGCGTCACGGACAGTTCTTCGAGCCCCGTAAGCACACCCGTAAAAGTGTGTCCTTAAGAGTGCATCGTTAATTTTATCACTCTTGTCTGCATTTTTATCGGCGCTTACGGGGTGAGCGAATCATAATGCGTTGTTTATGACGTTAAATAATGTCGTTAATGCAAATTTTTAATGAGCGGACGGCCATTCTCATACTTTAACGCTTCAAATGTAAACGAAATTTAATTTTTTGATCTTATAAAATAATTACACATGTACGCCAGTGTACGCTCGTACTTATCTTGTATAATAAAACGTTCGTTGAATATGTATATCTATCGTCGCAATTCATTCAGCGTCTCGGGCGCGCTTAGCATTTCATTCACGTTTACGGTTTAGCGTTGTTTGTGTGCGATTTTTTTCAATTTTGCATTTGTAATTGCATTCCAAATGGGGCCCTGTACTCTCGCTAACGTTATCCGCTCTAAAGAATCGACTAGGGTTGGTGATATAACGGCAATAAAAAGCGTTGTTACCCAGTGTAAGTGTACGAGCGTGTACACTATAGTTCATGGTCGTGAGCCAGACGCCCTTACTTACTAACAAGGGCAGCTGTGTGTGTGTATGTAAGTAAACACAGTGTTACTGAAAAGTCACGTCTGTCCAACTATAGATTGTGTAAATATAGTTTAAGTATGTTTTCATACGTTTTCCTGTACCATAAGTTGAAAAGACGCACGGTAACTGCAATGTGAAAATTTATTCAAGGTGGGCTGAAATAGACCACCTCATTTTGTTCTTTTGTATATTTTTGAATATTGAATAATTATATGCAATTTAAATTTCAAACTAAAGTTTAGCTCAATATGTTATATAAAAGTTAAATTAAAATAGTCTTAATACTGAAAATATTTTTAGAACTTCATTTGAAACGTATTGCATTTTTCATCGCTGAAGGAAAATTTTAGGCAATCAATTGTTATTTGTATGTACATACATATGTACATTTGGAATTGAATATTTAACGTCAAAGATTATTTATATAATTTTTTAAGTAAACCTATAAGAGTTTAATTGTAGAAAAATATGGAAAGTCGCCATTTTCATTTCACCAATATACAATGATAACCAAATATTTATTGCATAAAAATAAATATTGAAAAATTTATCAATATTAAAAAAAAGTACAGTTATTTTAAATTAATAGACTGAATTTGATACTCTTTGTCACACTATGTAACACCAAAAGCTTAAGAGTTTTATGAAAACAGTTGAAATATCAAAATAGTGTTTTCTCACATCGGAAAAGTAATACAAGAAAGTACAGACAATTCTTTTACAAAATGCAACACACTGCATACAAACATAATTTTGCAATAATCGTACGTATTTTTTCACATAAAAAAGAATTTTGTTTACACAAGATAAAAAAATATATATCATTCGAACAAATGTGTCAAGCACACTCACTCACACACATCGTAAGATACGCATTTATGCAATGCGCTTTATGCGAAAACAAAAAAAAAAAAAATGTTCAAACACACTGTAAACTGCACTGATAAAATACAACCGAGTCGAATATAACTGGCCATTGCAATGGTAAATCTATTTACAGACTCGAATCTCTACTATGTAGAATCTCGATGCATTTGCATTCCATATTAGTACACTTACATGCATATCGTCGTTTTACACAATCATAAAAAAAAGGTGTGCTCGAATTTATCACACGGTCATAATTCAATGTGACGATAACGAAGATATACAGCAGTAAAATTATACCACAAAACTTTAGATTTTTCAATGAAATAGATAAATTTCTATTGATAGCATTGTATGGTATGTATTTAACTATTTACAGATAAGAATTTTCAATAGAAATTGTTTATTAGAAAGACAACGAAAGCTTTTTAAAACCTACGAAGTGTCTCAATTCGAAATCTGGGTCAAAAACTAAATAAACCTTTCCTTCAAACTAGACGTTTACTTTGACGATAACCTCATTTTTTTTCTATTCTTATTATCAATTGCAATAATCAAATGTCAACAGGGCTTAGCGTATGCACTTTTATTTATTGTTTGTCTTTCGCAAGTTGCATCGACTAATATTTACCATGCACTCTACGATATGCAATGACAAAAAAAAAAATATGTATAAAAATAAGTTGGAAAAACCAATGTTAGCGTAAAACGTATTGAGATCGAAGGTTCCGTGAGTTTTATGCAAGGCTTCGAAGGTATTATACTGACGAGACAGACCTAAAGTACCGGAAAAGCCGGTAAAAACGACCTTGCACTTTAAATGGCAACTTTGAAACGAGTCAGCCCTGTTGCTAAAAAGTGCAATGCAAACTGTACATCATTTGTATGGATGCAATTTTTCAGATTTCAGAATACTTTTCTACATAATTAATTTAAAATTATTTAAGTGTGTAATAAAGCAATACATTTTATAGATTAGTATCTTACGAGATCCAGCAACGATTTTGTTGAAATCCCTGAACGCCCTCTCAGCATATAATTTTGACGCTTTGCAAAATACTTATATTTATGACTATTTAATTGGAAAAATAAATTAATGCATGTAATGAATTGATAAATTTAATATCCTATAATAAATGCTGATGAATGATTAATGTATGGCTAAAAACTACAGCTATAGTCTTTTTTAAAAATTTCATCTTTTTTATTTGGTGCGATTTAAATTTTTGTCCCTTTTCAACACACGCGGCTAGATGAAACAGTTTTGCTACAATCATACTCTGTTGTTAAAACAAAACAAATTATAAAGCGAAACGACATGTCTTCTATCCTAGATTCCTAGATCCGCTTTTGTGAACATTCTATTCACGGAAAACACACTCTTATTCACACGTAGCATAAAGACTAAATTTGAATATTAGTAGAAAAATTTCAGTTATTTTATGTTAAAATATATAAAATGGCAGTAAACGTACAATTTGAAAACAACAACTGCCATTTTTTGGCCACAGCTCAATTTTAAGCAAAAAAAAATAATATATGTAATATTAAACAAAATATAATAAAAATTAAAAAGAATTAAAATAAAGTATGATACAAAAAAATCACGAAAACGTGATCAATGAATAATACCCGATACAAATCAGTCAAAATCTCGAGGTCGAATTATCACACGATCACAATACTTTATCCGATATGGATAAAGTCATACAAATAAAATACGACGTAATAAAATAAAATTGAAAGATCCTAAAGTGTACAAAAAAATACCTCTGTAGAAACTTTCTAACGGTTCGATTGCGAAATCGAAATGAACCAATAGGAGCGTTTGAAAAGTGAAAGTCCCAGAGATTTGACAGCCCTTAATGACTTGCTAATCAGTTCGTCCTTGACCTGCCAACGGCAAGGTACATATTTGCGACCAGTGATTCTCCAATTTTGCACACCGTTCCATTGCACTATGGTGAGTCAACAGTCCCATGTAATTCTATCACCAGTACACTTTTAGAACACCGTATAACGATGACTTTTGTTTGATTACAGTCTAAATACAGCAAATACCTCAAAATTAAGAAAGCCAAGAAATCGGGAAATAAGGAGAACATCGAAGTCATAAGAAATCAAGCTGTCAACCAATCGACAGCTGCGGTCAAACAATTTAAGCCCAGAAAAAGTAAACGTGTTTTCAAACTTACCCAAAGGATGAAAGATAGCGGAATCGGCAAATTTGCCGAACAGAGAGCAAAGTTTGCCGAACAAGCGCGATTGAAAAGGATTGAGGAACTTAAGAAGAAGATTGATGAGTTGTTAAAGAAAAACCAGGAGCCAAATCGTCATTGGGGATTTGCTGTCAGTAAAAGCAAGGTGCTTTACATTGATGTGTGATGCTCAAACTCGTCCCAAGTGCAATACGTGCCAAAAATTAACCATATGTTGTAATTGTAGTTAATGTACCGATGTAAATATTAGTTATTTTTTGTATCAATGTACATATTTCGAATATAATTTTTTAAGTAAAAATTTGATTCTTTCATTTTTCAACACTTGCACAATTACACACATTTCAAAGTATAAATACAACAAATAATAAACATAATATGAACACGTTGGGCTTTGAGCTTCGTGACTCATGTATAAATACTGCTGCTACATACACATGTTGAAACTTCTCTAAGCTCATTGTTGGCATACCCTTTTCATTCATTCATATCATGCATACATTTTTTTAAGCTAAAATGATCTTATCTTATCTGGTGCTATTTTTTTGTTGGTATTTTACATATTTTACTACTCTAAAAGTCTATTTCAGAGCTAAAATTTGTTGCACAATGCCAATTTATACCATCCGCGTGGACAAGCTTTAAGTTAATAGGTTAAAATCACAATCAAAAGCACACACTAAAAATGAAAAATTTAAATTGTATTAAAAGCACTCAACCAATAGCAGTAACAATCACAGAAATATTTAATTGAATATATGTATGTGCATTAGAATTTCCAAGAACTTCAATACGATAAATCGAATATAAGCGTCGGTAAAAATGCACCCATTGAATACAAACCTTTAAAATAATTTCTTTAAAATAAATCACTTAGATTGACGATTGCTAAATAGGCACAGGTAAAAGCCACACAAAATCCCCACCGATTACTACCTGATAAGTTCACTTTCCTCGTTGTTATTTTCACACCAGATTGACGGTATCGATAAAGTCCTAGCCAATCATAAATGATACATGTAATTTCATAAAAGTATTAATTTCCAGAAATATTATTCTCAATGCTCAATTATGTATGTACTTCGGACTGCAATCGAAGCAAAACAAAGAGTATTGTGTTTTTGTTTTATTTCGGTCCTGTTTAAATCATCTGCAGATGCACCAGGCCCCGGTGCATCATCCTACAAACAAGGCGGCTATTGAACGGCTCAATTCGAAGAGCAATCACCCGGTTAAGTAGAAGTCAATGGGTCGAGCGCCGGATCAGCGCAGACTGCGTATTAACATAATCCGCAGAGCGAACACATACATACATAGGATAATAGGCAAAAAAAAAATACGGTTTTAAAAAAATATGGCAGATAACATTCAGCCAGAAGCTTTGCGCATTATATGTCCAAAAGTCAAAGGTCAACTCGTACGGGAAATAAAAAAAAATCTGAAAACATAGTAAATTAAACTTTTTTATTCACAAAAAAGTATAATTTTATACATAATTACTTAAATTAAACTGCTATTGCTTTATCTTGAAGCTTTTTAATGACTCATATTGCATTCGATTCCGTCATTTCTGACGGCTACGAATGGTTTACGAATGGTTTTTAATTGCGAGAATTTTATGTGTGTCTGCATTTAAGTTCTCTGTAAATATTTTTATTATAAAATAGCATTGAATTCGTAAATATATTAGTAGTTTCAATATGGATTAAACGAATGAACATAGGAATGAGTATTGTAGGGTAAAATGAAATAAACATACGATGAACAGAAAAAAAATTGATGTGTTAAATGTTTATCCGTCAATTTTGATGGGAACTCAAAAAAAAATCACTTTGAAATACGCTGCATCATAATATTATATACTTATATACTATGTACCTATAATAATGACTTCATTATCCATTTAGCGTCCGATTAAATGCGTAATGCGAGACATTACCTCATTTAAATTAATCGTGAAATTGTCCACAATCCTTACCTTAAATGCAGGGTGTCGTAAAAAAATACAACGTCATTTGCCAAAAAAAAAAAAGAAAAAAACGAAATTGAATGTCGTCGACTCACCGCATTATGACGATGCACCTTCGGCATTTTTCCAATTAAATTTCACGGTGCACTTTGACAAAAATTGCCAATATTTTTCGGTCATTAACTTCTTGTGGGGTTCGATTTATCGTTTCAAATCAATTTTCGATTAAAAGCGTTGTCAAAATGACAAAAATATGGAAGCGTGTCCTTGCTATTACAGTTCATTCGCGTTAAATAATAAATACTCTCGACGAAGATGATAAATAAGCCTTGAACTTTGAGTTTTGTATGGAAAGTCATAATCCAATATGGATAAAATTAATCAGTGCAACCTAGACCTATTTTGAGAAATGCATTGCATTGCACATGTGTGCATTTTAAAGCTACGTGCGAAACGTGCATCTCGCTTTGCGCAACTGCGTACCCAAACAAAGGATTCAGTTATTAACACCCATTGTGCAAATAACGGGTATAGGGTATCCCATATAAACCCTCCGTTTACTTATTTTATTTATGTATTTTACTTTATTTTAGTGCGTATGTATATTTTACGGTAAATGTGCGTATTTAACATAACCTAACTTTACCTCGCCTAAAATAGACTACGTATCACTGTACGATTTTACTATTACAATTATCTACATTTATCAACGATATCTGCATAGTATCTTAATAAATATTATACTTGCCAGTTTTCCCGTCTTATTACGGTGGATTCTAACCCCACCCCTGCACGCTGGTTTCTATAATAATAGGACAGCCCATAGCCTGTTTGCCAGTAGGTACGTGAAAAAATTTCACAGTCTACCATTGATTGAATAGGTGTATGGTTATAAACTAGCGTTGTCGACTCGAACCAGCTTTGACAGCACACCGCTTAATTATGTTGTTTACTATGTTGGCAGTGCTAGGCAGGTAGACAGGCAGGCGCTTACGCTAATACATCATCATCATCATCAGTTTCAGCCGTTCACCATCCACTGGTGAATGATGGCCTCTCCAATCTTCTTCCATTCCTGTCTGTCTTGAGCAATCTGCATCCATTTGACTCCACACATTCTTCTCAATTCATCAGCCCATCGTCCACTCAGTCTACGTTGCTTTCTGTCACATCCTCTCGGATACCATTCCAGTATTTCTCGCATCCATCTGCCATCCATTCTTCTCGCTATGTATGTATGTAGTAGTTTTTGTTTGAGTTTGAGAGTCTTCACTTTTTTACGTTGCTCACTGCAATCGTGTCCTTGTCATTCATTGTCTTTCAAAATAATATTTCTCTCTCTCATTATGTATCTTTTACGATCTTTTGTGCTTTTAAGTTTAAATGAATGATTAAATCATACGTCGGAACAATTTCAAATATATACAGTAAACTCCCTCTAATCCGGGCTACTACTTGGGAGAGGTGATATGGATTACACGAATAATATTTGATTTCATCAGAATTGCAAAGATAGCCTTACAAATATATATATGTAGTAATTCTTGTTTGAGTTTGAGAGTCTTCGGTTTTTCAGGTTGCTTACTGGAACATGTCCTTGTCATTGTTTTTCAAAATAATATTTCTCTCTCTCATTATGTATGTATGTAATTTGAAAACGCAGTATTCTCACTATCTTTCAATATATTTTCATCCGCTTCGTTTCGTGTATACATATGTATGTGAGTGTAAAAGTTATCTCTTACTCTTGTACACATGTTTTTAGTATCAGTGACAAAAACTAAATTTTACGGAACGTGAAAATGAATTTTTACGATCTTATGAATTAAGTTTAAATGAATGATTAAATCCTAAGTTGAAACAATTTCACTGGAATATCTTAACCAAAGCAATAAAAAATATGTATAATTTATTGCTTCCAGAGTTAATAAGCATTGTATTCCTGTGAGAATTTCGCGGAAAACGTTCATGCTAGTGGTGCGTATGTTAAAATGACGAAATGACACATTCAGTGTCGTCAGAATGAAAAAATGTCATCCAAAATGCTCTCAGACATTCTAGAATGTCCTATTACTCCTACATATTTGGTTCTGAAAATATCCTAGAATCCTCTAAAAAGCTATTAAACTATCTATAGATACAATTCTCGAATATTCTCGGAGAATAATCTTTTGGAGACTATTCTCGACTAACAACACTACGCCTATCGCACACTCAAAACAATCAACGGCATGCGATGCAACGCAGCAGCGCGAGACTCGTGTGATGCGAAATTAGCAATTCAACATTTTGTTTTTCATTACGTAAATTCTATAATCGAACGTTATGATGGACTTTGATATATAACTTTTATATAACGACGTATGTAGTTTGATGCAAAAATGTAAAATGTGCAAAAAATGTGCATGTGCAGGGCCAGCCGGTAGCGGTGTGCGATAGGATTTGCCCTTGGCGAGTCCGCTAGACTGCGGCTGCAGTGTCAACGAATTTATCGGTCACTCACATCGTGCCGACGGACATTCGCTTTCGTAAACACCCTGTATTACAGCCCTAAACACCCACCCTACCCCTTTTTTTTCCACCCACTTTGTCGGCCCTAAGCGTGTCTACATTATCTATCACCCAACACCCCTACGGGCCACCCAGTGGGATTAACCTTTACAATGCGATGATGCAATGCTATTTATTATTTATTCACTCTACACTGTACAGGCGGGCAGAATACTCGAAAAAAAAAAAAAAAAAAAAAAAAAAAAAAAATTTCGATAGGCGAAACTGTTTCAATTTACTCAAAGTGGGAAATAAAATACAACGCGGTAGAAAAAATACATATGAGTCGCCTAGTTCCAAATCCCGATAAGTCCACAAAACTCACTTGTTCGCAAACGCGGTTGTTCTGCTACAGACTTATTTGCTTGATGGCGTTTAAACTCATTTAAACTTAATTTTGTTGATATTAAACAAAATATTGAGATTAGAAACATGGAATTATCGTTGTTTGTTTCTAAATATGGCTTTTATCAGCTTTTATCACGGTGCAATTGTCAGTTTTGGAACTAACACTGATTTTCAATATTTTTTTACGGCGCACTTGGCGGTATTTGGAATAATTCAAGTAACATACATACAAGGCATCGTTTGAAAACATTCTTAGAACCAGAAAATATTTTATCCTCGTTTTTTATATATTGTGGACTTATCGGGATTTGGAACTAAGCGACTCATATGAAACTTGTGTATATAATCAATCACACGACGCCAAAATATATGAACTTTAATTTTACCGAATCAAATGATCAATCGTTTATAAATGACATTTTAACCTACAATGATACAACATAATTTTAAATTTAGTAAATACATAGGTTAATTAAAGATAGTTTGCAAAAACTACAAAATAGAGCTATGCGTAGTATTTTAAATGTCAATAGATCAACTAGTGTAAGATATACGTACATATGTCGAATGAATTGAATTGGATAAATGTAAATGAAACCTTAAATGTGTGCATGTTAGTAGATATATATTTTTAAATTAGATATTAGACTATGTATATACATATACTATAATATACATACATAGTCATAATACTAGAATAAGTTAATAGTTTAAATAAGAATTTAAAATTAAGTATATCCAGGAGAAGTATCTTGTACAGGGGTGTTGTTGAATATAAATAAATGACCTGCCACAATTTCTCAAAAATGTAAATAAAATTGATAGATTCCTGACAGCCTTACAACGTACTAGTAGATAATAAGTTTATTTTGTAATTTTAGCTATAAGTAATGTTTGTTTGTAATTAGCTTTTTAAGCTATCTCAATAAATAAATAAATAAATACAAATAATTGTAGTAAATGCTCATAATGCATTTTTTTGTGTACTCTATTTTTTTATTTATATTCCTACCAATTACAAAATATGGCAAATTCTGACATATACGGGCTTTTCCTTGAACATTTTAATTCTATTAGCATTGTGTTATATAACATTATATGATACATTAAGCTACATATAATTGAATAAATAAATAAATAGCTCTCCAACGTAAATACAGGTGGGCAACGGCAACATCAAAATATACCCGCCACTTAAGGTTCGAGAATCCATTTTTCTGGACTCTAATTACTTACTTTTTTGTTCCATTCTATTTCCCTTTGTATTTATACTATAGTCTTTATTTTTAACAGTAAAGATTTTTTTGCCAATTTATTTTCACCGCGTGTGTAAAAAAGAGACAAAACGGTTAGAAAGAACAAATATGAACTACATACTTTGTTATTGAAAAAAAACATACTACATCTATTAAACAAGCTTCCGTTCTGCGGAATTAGCGTTTTTGTGAGGTTTTAAACCCCCCCATCTTCTATTTATATTTCACCAACGACAAAAATCAATTTTAGAATGTACGCACTTCGAAACAGGCGAAGCGTTTAATAGAGATAAACAAATTCAACAAAAATTTTGCATTTCGATTGTTTTTCGTATCAATATTTTGGCGCAAAATATTCACGTGTTTTTCAGATGCGCATTGCGTACGAAGCTTGCGAAAAACAAACTGAATTTTAACAACAATTTTATTGTCTACGTACATATATAAAGAAAACAGTCGTAACGTTATTTTTAGCGGGTGGGTGCATAATATTATTCTAATACTATATCATGCGTGAAATTTCCATCAATTGCGTAAAATATTTTTAAAAGGCACCATTTTACGACGATAGATACTTTCGGCACACCCTGTATCGCTCTTTTGTCAAGCTCGGTTGTTGTACAACACACGTAGAGATAAACATCGTCGAAAGCACAAAGAGAAACGACTGATTGAGACCACTTGTTGAACTCGCGCTCAGTTTGCGACCAGAACCAAGTTCAAGGTTATGCTCAAATTTGCAATAGGTACCGAGAGGGGAGAGAAAATGGAAAATCGGGAAAATTGCGAAAATCGTATTATCCAATAATACAATGCATAAAGAAAAAAAAAAACTTGCAGAGATTCAATCAATGCCATCAACTGAATCAACACTTTTCTCAATAGTTCGTATTGTGATGCAATTTTGTAATTGTTCAAATATTGACATTGAAGATGATAAGGTGCGTTTTTTTGTTTTGTTTAGTATTTCGGTTGCACGTCATACATTATTTCATTATGCAAATTACATAAATTATAGTATACATACTGATATATTATAACATGTACGAGACAATTGGCTATTGAACTGTCGTCCGAAACGACCTTTCATTGGAACTGCATTCATAACAAGACAAATACAAGTACATACAAGTACAGTGCGTTCAAGAAAAACACCCAATCGATTAATATTACCTAATGAAGCCAGCCCTATTACATCTGGTTTGGCTCACCGCGTAAGCGCTCTGTTCCGAATCAGTGGTACCGGGTTCAAATCACACTCGTGCGACGTTCTGGTTTATTAATTATTATTTATCGAGGCTAGCGTTATCAGCAGACAGACAGACAGACGGAATAGGGCTATTATATACATACTAGTGTAAGCCCGTTGAATATCAACGGACGTGTTTGACGTAATTGATTGCGTAAAAATTTAGCAAAGTCGCGAAACTACTAAGGATTAATATTTTCAAATTATAGGAGGCCTCCCATCACCGGTGTTGGGTGAACGCGTTAGCGCTAACCCACCCAACCTGGTGATCACGGGTTCAAATGCTACTCGCGACGTTCGTGTTTATTTCAGCCTTTACCGAGGCGAGCGTTATCAGCAGACGGACAAACTAGGCTATTACAAGTGTATATATAATAATAACTACATAATGTAAGCCTGTTGGATATCAACGGCGCGGTTGCTCATCACCCGTACTTAAAAATATGTAATATCAAATTTAATAGTTTTTATAGTTGTTGCATCTATGCAACAATGCGCCATCTATGGCGCGTTATTTAGCAAAGTCGCGAGCCTATTTTTTATTATATAAATAGTCACGTTGAAGCCAGCCCATTATCATCCGGTTTGGCTCACCACGTAAGCGCTCTGTTCCGAATCAGTGATACCGGGTTCAAATCCCACTCGTTCTGGTTTTTTTAAAATTATTTACCGACGTGAGCGTTATCAGCAGACAGACATACGGAATAGGGCTATTATATATATATGACTAGCTGACCCGGCATGCGTTGCAATGCCCGATATACCGTTCCCGTTCCAGATCCCGATCCCGTTCCCGTTGCCGTCCCCTTTTTGTTGCCGATCCCGTTCCCGTTCCTAGTACGTTATCTGACGCGTGAGCAGGCCCCGTTTTTCCCGATTCCAGATCCCGTTCCCGTTCCCGATTGATCCCGTTCCCGATCCCGTTTTTTTTACGTTATCTGACGCGGAACCATCCGTTCCGTTATATGCCGATTCACACACAGGAACCAGGCATGAAAGTCCTGAAAGTTTCATCGCGATCGGTTGAGTGGTTTAGGAGCCTATAAAGAGACAGACAAACAGACAAACAGACAGACAGACAGACAGACATTGATTTTATATATATATATAGATAGATATGTATAATAATAATAATATGTTTGACGAATTGAGACACGCTTTCGCGCTCAACGTCGGCGATATACGCCATCATTACCCTGTAAACAATTTAGCTTTGTCCCTGTCTAAGCCCCACGTTTAATACAGGTGGCTAGACTCTAACCAATAGCCATGCCCTTGATAATTTTGTGTCTGCTGGTGGGTGTACTCTGCTGTATGCGATTTGACAGGTGTGACGTCACGGCGACGTCGAGCGCGAAAACGCGCGTTTACACGCTTTGTTTGTATGATCCGTCAATCCGATCGGATTAAAGTCGTTGGACTGAAACAAAGATGGCTTTGTGTATGTTCGAGGGGCGCCAATGTGCGTCGCTTGGGGCGTCGGCGCCTATTTCGGGAATGGCGCCTCTGGTCATCGTCCCACGTTAAGGGGCGCCGCCCTCGAGGCCCCCCTTTTGGCCCCCCTTTAAGCCCCCCTTTAGGCCCCCTTTAGGCCCCCCTTTCTCTCCCCCATCCCAACAGTCGACCGTCAACCCGATCGTTTCGATCAACAACCCGAATCAATGCACTCGGACGGGTCTGTGTTAGCATATTCCCGTTCTATCCCGAAACGATCCCGAAGCAGTAGACATATAATAATTGTGAGTCAAAAAAATCATTTAATTTGTAATTTATTGTCAGAACTCATTTTATGTACTGTGGTTCATTATTAAATACGTTAGATAAGTCAACTAGAGATAGATTACAAATATTACAAAATAGAGGTATGAGATGTATTTTAAAGTATAAGTATGCTAGTATGTATAAAAAAAAATTCGGGTGTGGCCAACCCATGACTTTATCCATATATTTGAGGAATACAAACAGTAACGAAATTATTTTTTTAAGTACGCAAGTAAATAAAACGTATGCACAGCACCACACCAACCAACATACATATCATGAAATCACTGTGTTGAGTGCGCGCGCGTATGTAAAATACGATCTTCGGCATATATTCAAATTAGAAAAACTGCCATTTTCGCTCGTCAGAAGTTAACTAAAATCACAGTATCTCTTACGGCTAACGTGAAAACTATAGATATGAAATTTCGTCAAAATTCCCGGAGCCGTTTCGGAAATATTCTGTCGTAAACTTTTCGACGAAAAAAAAAAAAAAACCTACTTCCGGTTGACTAATTTTAATTATTTTTTTTTTTTTTTTTAAATATAAATTTCTCTCAAAACTACAACATTACAATATTGTGACGATACTACATATTTAAAAGGTCAAAAAAATAAAAAACAAAAAATCGTTCAAGAGTAAACTGCCACTTTCGCTCGTCAGAAGTTGACTAAAATCACATTATCTCTTACGGCTAACGTGAAAACTATAGATATGAAATTTTGACAAAATTCCCGGAGCCGTTTCGGAAATATTCTGTGGTAAAAGAATTTTATAATTTTCTACAAGAAAAAAACCCTACTTCCGGTTGAATGATGTTGACCAAATTCCTTATAGCTTTTACGCCTTACGTGAAAATAATAGATATGAAATTTCAGGTTGATAGACTTGATAGTTTCGGAGAAAACACACATACAGCCACACACACACACACATAAGTACACAGACACAGACATACAGACATTTTCCAGAAATCATGAAAACGTGATCAGGGGATGATACTCGATACAAATCAGTCAAAATCTCGAGGTCGAATTTTCGCACGATCACAATACTATATCCGATTAGGATAAAGTAAAAAGATGATGATTGAATTAGATTGGTTGAATGTGAATGATACTTTGAGGATTTGTATGTTCGTATTTATATTTAAGTTAGATGATAATAATATGTTACCATCATATTTTAGTAAATTTATTGTGAGAGGAATGGATGTATGTGAATATAATTTAAGGAATAAAAATAATCTATATCTATCTATCTATATATATATATAAATGAATGTCTGTTTGTTTGTCTGTCTATCTGTCTGTCTGTCTCTTATAGGCTTCTAAACCACCCAACCGATCGCGATGAAACTTTCAGGACTTATTGTGATCATGCCGGGGATGGTTCCTGTGAAAAAAATCGGGATAAAACGGAAACGGGATCAGGATCGGGACCGGGATCTGGAATCGGGAAAAAACGGGAACGGGAACAGGAACGGGCCTACTCACGCGTCAGATAACGTACTAGGAACGGGAACGGGACCGGGATCTGGAACGAGATCAGGACCGGGATTGGGATCGGGAACGGGAACGGGATCGGGCATTGCAACGCATGCCGGGTCAGCTAGTTTAATTATAAAAAAATGTTAAAATAAATAGAAATGGGAGAAGCATCTTGTACAGAGGTGTTTTGGTGTATAATAGACTGCCGGATGGAATTAGAAGTTCCAAAACTATTGAAAAATTCCTGACAGTTTTAAAAAAACATCTCTGTACAGGTGCTTAGTTAAGGATTATAATTAATTAGCTTAAGCTACTGTATTATATAAATAAATAAATAAATTGTACTTGAATACATGTACTTGTACATATGTACATATTAATATATATTCGACTTTCAATGAGTTGAAGTATTAAAGTTAGAACGTTTGATACTTATCCCAGTTGTGCTTTATGTCAGTTTTGTGTTATTGTATCATTGGGGGGTCCGCCTGCATCGATGCCTTAATATGCATACAATTAGTAATACTGTCATTATTTCTGTATATAAAAGCGAAAATTCTGCTAATCCATTCGCCCGCTGCTGAAACGAGCGGTGACGGTGTAAACGCGACTGTCGAGACGCGGCGCAGCACGCCATACACGTTACAACAAGCGTACACACCACAAAATACGATCATCACAAATTTCTGTCAAATTGCTAGTCATATGTAGCTAATATTATTACATCATCATCATCATTTTCAGCCGTTCACCATCCACTGCTAGATGAAGGCCTCACCAATCCTCTTACATTCATTGTCTGTCTTGAGTGATCTGCATCCACTTGACTCCACACATTCTTCTCAATGCATCAGCCCATCTTCCACTCGGTCTACCTTGCTTTCTTTCACATCCATTCTTTCCGCTGTGGGTCCACTCGTTCTGCTATATCTGCCATTTTGGTCATGCTTCTTACCCATCTCTTCTTGTTATACCAAGCATACATCATGCTTCTCTGTGTGCACTGGATCTTAACGTAGCATTCTTGAATTTAGCATCCAAGTTTCACATTCATACGTCATAACTGTCGTATGCCTTCTTTTTTTAAGCAAATCGATTATTTTGCATTCAAAGATATAAAAATACGAAGTGAAACTTGTGAATCGCGCGTCAAACGTTTTGGCCTTCGATGCACTCTTTATCGCCTATTAAATTAATCAAATCTAAATTAACCATATTGACAGTTTTCATCAATCCAATTTTGAGCAAAGGAAATTCACCAGTATCAGTATTTTACATTTGATACCATTCTTCCAAATATACACATTTAAACAAACAGACATTAAGTTCTCTTTACATATTAAATTGAACCTTTTGCACACACAACACAATTGATCCGATCGCGGTAAATACTCCATTGTTACAATATAACTCCATAGCTCACACCTCACCAGTGTAAACGCCCCGTAATACACATAGATACTATTTTCGCACGCACACACACACACAGGAATTATTTTTCACACACACACACACGAAATTATTCGCACACATGCACTTCCATGTGGTGCATATGTGCAAACATACGGTTTTGAAATAGCATGACCCGACTGGTGAACGCTTGACTTTCGCTAACCTTGGCTCCGGCTTGATAACGTCCAAATATAATCGATTAAATGAACGCTTCGTGGTAATGACCCACTATTGCACATTCCCTGGTGTTTGTGAGCGAAAAAAAAATAAAAAAAATAAAAAATAAACACAAATACACACGAGTAATAAGCAAACACCGCCGCAAACAAAACACGTTCGTTGTGTTTACGCAAAAATTTTCATTTCGCACAAAGAAACTTTTTTATATACATGCATATGTGTGGGGGGGCGTTTTTTACTTTATTTTTAAAGTGGAACATGTGGAAAAATTTGCGGTCATGTATACGCATACTTACCCAACACAATCATCTTTTCAGTATTGACAAAAATCGTATATTTAAAATGGATCAAAAAAACAAAAAAAAACCCCAGATTTTTCAGTAAACAGAAATGCAAATTTTCTAAAAGCGATAACACATTAACTCGCTCCATTTGCACTGCAAACGATTGTTGCACGAAAAACGAATGGTTTACGTTTTGAGTGCAACAATTCGCGTGGGCGATTAGTCTACCCGTCCACTGTCTATGTATGTATGTATGTAGTTACATACATATAATAGTAGACGTTTGCAGTTTGCGTAAATTTCAGCATGGAGCCGTGGGTGGATGCGCATTTTTACGTACATTGTGTGTAGTTTTAATGTGAAGGGTGTTTGATAGTGAAACTTTATTCGAGCTGGTGTTTCAAGTGGGCAGGGGTCGCCAACCTTTATGTTCGAGCGATCGTGAGAAATATGTAGTTTCATAAGGAGATGTATTTGTTATCGACGATGTGCGACATTGAAGGTTACTGTTTTGGCGCGCGGTATGACGTCAAAGGATACTTTTCATTGTACTTATATTATGTATGTATATTTGGATTTGCATTAGTTTTTTTAAATTATGTAATTCGGTTTAAAGTTAAGGCGCATTTAATTTCGTAAAAAGTTTATTAAAATAATATTTCGCCTCCATAAATTACCTAGCCTCAACTTACTCAACTTATGATAACATAACATAACCTATTTAGAACACTTAAACTATTTAGAACACTTATAATACTACATTAGTTTATATGTGTACTATTTATAGTTTAACCTTACATAGAAGAACTTATCTTTTTTTTAAGGTTAAGTAAGTAAGTAAGTTTAAGTAAGGTTAGTTCCTGTAATAACCTTACATTAACCTTATTCTAACCCTACATAAATTTACTTACTTAACCTTACATGGCCTAACGTTACATAATATAATCACACATAACCTAACTTAACATAATCTTAAATAACCTATCCTTACATAACCTACCCTTATATAACCCACCCTTACATAACCTACCCTTACATAACCCACCCTTACATAACCTAGCTTTTACCTAATTTAACGTAACCTAACCTAACTTAACAACATATACATACATACATGTCTAGGTAGTATGTTTTATTATAATGAGAGTGTGCAGTTTGAGTTTGAGTACCTGTTTCTCGTAACAGTGTGTTCTAAAAGGGGGCAAAATTTGGAGTGATACCAAATGCATCTATAGCGTGTATCTCCCTTTGCAAAAAAAAAAAACTTTGGTTCCCTTTTAAAACACGCGATTAGAAGAAACAAATAGTCCAACTCAACTGCATATTTTTTTGTTAGACAGACTATAACCTAAGCCACACTTAAATTACTATAATTTTAATAACATGCCATTTATCTGCATTCTGTATGTATTTAAAAAAAAATCGGTATGCAATGTTCACCAGGTTAAGGAAAATACACCAATAAATTTCTTGCCTCAGATTTTAAGTAGTTTCCAATTTTAAATTATAATTTCCTTAATATAAAATCTTGACAGATTGAAACGTGCGATCTTTGATATTCTATTCACGACGCATCCTTTAGAAAAAACGACGGTAAATAGAATAAACCTGTATAACTACTAAAATTAATTAATATCTAATATTTGAGAGGCAGAATCTCAATCCATTATACAATGTACTTTCAATTCCCTCGATGTTTTAGAAGCTAAAGCTTAATCTTCATTAATAAATTCCACTCAAAATAATATGCTGCATTTAAACTTCCACTCAATTATTTACCGCTTCCATTTTATCGAATTACAAAATTCTAAAAGGGCACTGCGATAAAATTCAATGTTGCGTACATTGACTTTGTTTTGGTCTAGTAGACACCGATGCCAATAAAGCTCTGCTGATAACAATCAATACATACTCTCGATAATGGGTCTGCAGCTAATGCATATCGTCGGTGCAATAAACCAATCGGATAACGAAATTATCGGCAATTGTATATCTTTCAGTGAATACGGTGATGCATATAACAAGCAAAATAATAAAAAATTACGCAGAACACAACGTACGCCAATTAAATGGAAATGAGTAACTATTACAAATCGTGGAATTATCTACACAGAGACAGATAAGACGGTAGTAAAAATCGCTAAACTCTTAAGTGCAAACGTATTCTAATGTCTCAATGCACATTATATTTTATTATCAATCTATTATTGGTGTAAACAATAATTGCAAAAGCGACTAGCCGTTCCGTATCGGTCATCAGCGAAACAGATTTGTAACTAATGTGACTGATGTGACATAAAGGTGACTTTTGCCAATTAATTTATTGCATATCGCGGATCATCGTTCTTTGTTTACCGTATCTGTCATTACACCTTGACTTTGAAAATTGTAACGGTGTCATTAACGCCCCCGTAAATAAATTGTGTTTCTAATCCAATCCGATGCAATGCAACAATTTCTAATTTAAATTCTTTTATTTCAAATGCATTTCAACTTATTTCCAATTAATTTATAAATGTTGTTGATTACTTTCTACTTGGTGTGGAGGGCCTAAGTAAATCGAACATATGTATCTCGCAACGAACGTATGCAAATACACACATATTATATTAAATCACTATGAGTTTGCGCGCACGTACAAACGATTTTCGACGTATGTTAAATCGCGATAAACTACCACATTTTTATGATTTTTGAATTTTTTATAACTCGTCAATACTATAAGGATTTTGACTATAGATACAATATCATGAAAATTGTTTGATAATATTTTTGAATAATTTTTAAAAATGTTTGATATTAATTTATTATATACATATGTATGTACATTAAAGTCTAACGCCCGGCAAACTTATTTTCACTGTAAATTTTAATTATTATTATAACCATATCGAATCAGTATTATGATCGTGCGAAAATTCGACCTCCAGTTTTTGACTAATTGGTATCAGATATCGTCCCCCGATCATGTTTTTATAATTTTTGGAAAATGTCTGTATGTACATATGTATGTGTGTGTGTGTGTGTGTGTAATCGCTATGCATATGTACATATGTACATATATCGAAAACCGTTAATTTTTTAAATTATTATTTACAATATTAACGGATTTATTATATCAACGGACGTGTTTGACGTAATTGATTACGTAACGATTTAGCAAAATCGCGAACCTACTAAGGATTAATATTTTCAAATTATAGGAGGTCTCCCATCACCGGTGTTGGGTGAACGCGTCAGCGCTAACTCACCCAACCTGGTGATCACGGGTTCAAATCCCACTCGCGACGTTCGTGTTTTTTTTCAATTAAATTTGAATTAGCGTCATCAGCAGACGGACAGGACAGACAGACAATTGGAATACATATTATATATGTAAAATTTCTTTCTATGCTTAAAAAATTCGGGTGTAGCCAACCCATGACTTTATCCATATATTTGAGGAATACAAAGAGTAACGAAATTAATTTTTTAAGTACGTAAGTAAATAAAACGCATACACCACCACCACACCAATCAAAATACATACATACATATCATGAAATTACTGTGTTGAGTGCGCGCGCGTATATAAAATACGATTTTCGGCATATATTCAAATAAGAAAAACTACCACTTCCGGTCGGCGGATTTTAATCAAAACCTTATCAACTCTTAAATTTTATATGATAATTATAAATATAAATTTTCGACTTGATCAATAAGGCAGTTTCTGAAATATTCTGTGGTAAAATTTTCGACAAAAAAAACCCTACTTCCGGTTGAATGATTTTAATGATTTATTTTTTCGTAACTAGCAATTTTACTCAGAAGTACAAAATTATAATATTGTGACGATAGTACATATTTTAAAGGCCGAAAAAAATAAAAAACAAAAAAATCGTTCAAGAGTAAACTGCCATTTCCGGTAGTCAGATGTTGACCAAAATCACAGTATCTCTTAAGGCTAACGTGAAAATTATAGATATGAAATTTCGACGAAATCGCCGGTGCAGTTTCGGAAATATTCTGCGGTAAACTTTTCGACAAAAAAAAAAAAACCTACTTCCGGTTGACTAATTTTAATAATTTTTTTTTTTTAAATAGCAATTTCTATGAGAATTACAATATTACAATATGGTGACGATACTACATATTTAAAAGGCCGAAAAAAAAAAAAAAAAAAAAATCGTTCAAGAGTAAACTGCCACTTCTGTCAGACGGATTTTGACCAAAATCACAGGATCTCTTAAGGCTAACGTGAAAACTATAGATATGAAATTTCAACTTGATCGATGAGGCAGATTCGGAAATATTCTGCAGTAAACTTTTCGACAAAAAAAAAACTTACTTCCGGTTGACTAATTTTAATGATTTATTTTTTTTTAAATAGCAATTTCTCTCAAAATTACAACATTACAATATTGTGACGATACTACATATTTAAAAGGTCGAAAAAAAAAAAAAACAAAAAATCGTTCAAGAGTAAACTGCCATTTCCGGTAGTCAGATGTTGACCAAAATCACAGTATGTCCTACGGCTAACGTGAAAACTATAGATATGAAATTTGGACAAAATTCCCGGAGCCGTTTCGGAAATATTCTGTGGTAAAAGAATTTTAGAATTTTCTACAAGAAAAAAACCCTACTTCCGGTTCACTGATGTTGACCAAATTCGTTATGGCTCTTACACCTTACGTGAAAATAATAGATATGAAATTTCAGCTTGATAGACTTGACAGTTTCGGAGAAAACACGCATACAGACACACACACACACAGACATACAGACATACAGACATTTTTTAGAAATCATGAAAACGTGATCAGGGGATGATCAACCTGATACAAATCAGTCAAAATCTCGAGGTCGAATTTTCGCACGATCACAATACTTTATCCGATTAGGATAAAGTAATGAATCACGAGCGATGACCACAATGACACGCGACCGCGGAGATATGACATTGCGTCACAACAAACCGATAAAGGGTTAAAGGCTGTGGTTAAAGGGTCACGCGCCTCGAGCCAGACGTTCAGAGTTCACGACCCGGCGGCCATTAAACGGTTTTGCTAACATCCCCTAAACGCGAAACCAACACAGACAGAAGACCCAAAAGTTCAAAAAACTCTGACTTTTGGGGCACCCGACCCGCACAACCAATTAGGCCGGTTATGACTCTCCCGCAAACCCGTGACTCATCTGACGTTGCGAAATTGCAAACTGCACTCGTCATCACCACACCGCTTCTTTCTTTCGTTGCACTTTTTATGTGCGAAAAAAAATTTTGGCACTGCTCCCCGAGGTGGTGAACCAAATGGAGTGCAGAGACGAGGATCGATGGTGGACATTTGGACGGTCTTTGTACGACGAAAAGAATTCGTTCGGGGTCTATGTGCCTTTTTTCTTGAACTTTGAAAAGTGTCGTTGCAAGCTGACGAAATCATCCCGGGACCAAAGTGATTCTCAAAGTTTTCCCATTAGACGATTCAACGGTGAACTTTGTTGCTTTCGTTCGCGACAATACTGCACTTGAACTTTATTTGGCAATAAAAAAACATTCCCAAAAGATCCGAAGCGAAATGTTTCTCTGAAGGTGACTTACTTGATATCGAGCGTTGCCACTTTACTACATAACTACCAATCGTTGCACTGCCTATCATAGTAAAATAACTAGGGAAATATACTCATTGCCTTCTGAATGGAAGATGGGAGAAAAGGAACGGACTATGATATGATAATTTGGCAAATTCTAGCAATAAACGAACGATTTGGATGTATTTAATATCCATATCTTGCCAATACATTTACATAAGATCAAAAACCAACGAGAAAGGCTTTCAACATACTGATATCAAGTCTGAGCTCTGACTCATTGTTGAACGACTTATTTTACCGGTATTGGGATTCTTAAGGAGCTTCGTTTATGGGTTCCAGAGCATTCCCATGAGTCTCGAGAGCGGTCTCTTTTTTTGCCTGTGCGCGCACGAACCTGTACGCTCGTCAACTCGCCGGTATCGAGTGCGATAACACTTTTAAATCGGATTGCTAAAAGTGTTGACTTGTTCACGATCTCTGACAGCAACTTTTCGATATATAATTTTTTATTTCTTATGCAATTATTTTGTTATTATTATTAATACTGTTATTATTATTGTTATTAATATTATTATTATTATTATTATTATTATTTTTGGTTTTGTTATCAATATTTTTATT
Source organism: Parapsyche elsis (assembly GCA_022651745.1). NCBI lineage: Eukaryota > Metazoa > Arthropoda > Insecta > Trichoptera > Hydropsychidae > Parapsyche > Parapsyche elsis. The sequence continues at coordinate 2,050,549 of JAGVSN010000017.1, forward strand.
ATAATTGACATTTTTAATTATATATTTATATTATGTATCTGGCCGATGTGGCGTTTTAGGGATACCTGTGAAGTCACATCGGTATATTTTAAAACGAAAATAAAATAAAAGTATAAGGCCTTCACTAACCTAGGCTTCACTTCACTAGGCCTTCGCACCGGTGCGAATCAACAACGATAGAGGGCGTCAGTCGCAGACGCCAAACGTCAAATTATTCGCTCGGATTAGTGAGGGCCTTAAATGTGCATATTAAAAATGTCACAAGGCTTGTGTGTAAATTTTCCTTCAATTCAGTACCAAATATTTCAAGCGATTTTTTTCAGATAATTACAACTAGTTCTTGAACTAGCTTATTTAACCACACATCATGCAGAATGAAATAATAATCAGAGTCGTTGTACATATAAATAGATTAATTTTTCCATGAACATATTACGAGAGCAAAATGCGACATACGACAAAAAAAAAGGATCAAAGTCCACTCAATGCTGAAAAACAACCCATAACGACACGCACGGACAGACAGACACGACACGGGGGCGTTTGCACAACGATTACAAGAATATTTTCAGACGCCCACAGCATTTAAATTTTCTCTCATTGCATTTTTTCAGAGAAGAGAATAATTATTTCTCAGAAGTGCATTCTTTTCTTTTCGTTTTATTACTTTTAAGTACATGCATTTTAATTTATTGCGCATATTCTTTGTTTGATGTTTATGTAAACGTGCTCGATTGTAATTGAGCGCTAATAAAAGTGACGATAAATCAAAACAACTCGATATATGTACTTATACCTAAACGAGCTCGTTTCGTAATAAACATTGTGAAAAATGTGAGCAACGTTCGTTTGAATTGCACGTGAGGGATTGCGTGATGCAATTGACGAGCGATTATCTCCCTCTCTTTTCTATAGCGTAACTTACGCACCCCCACAGAACATCGTACACACTAAATCTGAAAGATTTTCAAATGTTATGATATGAAATTTTTTTAGGTTACAAATGACTTTATTATGACAAATAGTAACTCCAAATAAGTTTCAATCGCGAAAGAGAGACATATGACGGGGGAAAATAGACGTGTAATTCTATTACGCAATAACCATCGTGACTAAATCATGCCTTATAACTACGGTGACCATATTTTTTTGGAGAAAATAAAGGACATATAAAGAATTGTTTCATAATTTAAAAAAAGCTGGTTGCCTTATTTGTTTCACTAAAACTAAAGAGCTTTATAACATTTATTATAAAATATTAGCATACAAGTATATAGGATTTTAAACAATTATATTTATCACACATTATTGATATTAATTTTGATATTTTTCAAAAGAATGAACTTTTTTTAATAACTCGGGTTTGTGTTTTAAAAATTCATAAAATTGTATACAATTCATATCAAAGTTGCATTTGGTATAAATGCATGTGTCTATTTTTAATTGAGTTTTTTCACTGGTCCACATATTGTTCACTTATGAAAATATTCGTTCAATAGGGGCATTAGATCCAGGAGTTGTGATTTACATATTGAACTACGGTGAAATGGCGATAGTCAGCTTTACAAAATAAAGGACAAAAGGGCAATTTTAGAAAATAAATAAATCTAAAGGACAGAGCGGTGAAATAAAGGACTGTCCTCTTAAATAAAGGACGTATGGTCACCGTACTTATAACTCATCGGTGTACATATATGTACATATGTTATAAATGTCTACGAAAATGTCTACGAACAGTGGAAAATGCACTACGCTTCATAAATTGAAATAGAATAATGATCAAATGAAAAAAACTGGTTTAAATTATTCTTCCAGATCAGCTGGCTAGATTGGTGAGGTTAAAAAAAATGATTTGGACAGCACAATTAATTTATGTCATACTTTGACAATGTATTGTATAAATTGATATGGTATTTTATACAATGTGGCAATTTCACTTTCAGTGTAGTGTTAAGGCTCTCACACACTTACATACGTGATGTGATGACGTGACGTTGTTATAAATTGTGACGTGGGGTGGGGTGTTACAAGTGTGTATCTACGCCATACAAAACCATATAAATTCATGCGCTTAAGATTTCATCAGAAGACGTGTGTAGCATGGCGTGTGGTAAGTGTGTGTGAGCCCCTATTGCTAAACAAGCTTATGTTTACGTATGTATGTGCTAATAGGCTTAATAAAGTTTTGTAACAGCTGTAAATTAGCGAAAAAAACATACCTAGTGTGTGTGGTAAATATCAAAATATGATACAATAGGCCAAATATGCTAAAATGTACATAGAATAGTACAATTGAAAAAAAAACTACATTGTATGTATGTAAACCAATGTTTCATGTAAATTCAATTGATTTTTGCAAATTAATTCATTGAGATAATACTGCGTCGCATATAATTTCTGTTGTTCAAACATTATCCGTATAAATCCGCAGTGCAAAAATAGAACTTCGCAGGAAGTCAGCGTGCAATAAGTCAGCGTCGTGGCTTTCAGCGTTTCATCACAGCTTACGTGTTTATTGGTTGGTGTGTCGATCTATTTTCATCACCGGTGCAGCTGCATTCTAAATGCACATGCATCCGTTTGTTTTATTTGTTATATTTTTTTGTCTCGTTTTGTTTGAACTGCGAGGATTTTTCTCCCCTGCCGTTTTATTTCTGCTGCGGCTTGAAAAATAAACCGTCGACTTTTTGCCTGCGGACCGCGGATTGACAAGCGATGGTGTCGATAATTGAGTCACATTTACGAAAACGTGATCGAAAGCATGTACATACTAAAGACAGGCTTATCTCCAACAGTTTGGGAAGCACGCGACAGCGAATCGATGATGTCATAACTGTTCAAGAACGGAAGCTCGACTTTACGACGCGACGCTTCAATTCCACTTTTTATTACCGAATTAAACTAAAATTGTAATTCTGAAAATATAATACAGTATTTGAGAATGTCTGGTAATAGTTTTGATATTTTTCAATTATAAAATTGCGAGCGAAATTGGCGAAAAATTTATTTGAAAATAAGCCGTTTTGTTCATTTTGTATTGTTCTCAGGTAAAGTCGCCTTCGGGGGAAAACTCGATATCTTCCGAGACTTTCGTTACTTTTCTCAAACGCGAAAAATATAATTAAATTCTCCTATTTTTGGAGCTTTAAATTAAGTATCATTTTTAATGTCTACTGAAAAACAATGGCGGGAAAATTCGTGGAAAATTCAAGCGTGCAGAATAATAACAGGTTACTGCAAATACTTTTATAAGGCATGGGAAATTTATCAAACTAAAAATATCAGCAAGGTCACAAATACAAGTTAATGTGTTTTAACAATAAAATTATCAATGCCCAAATAAAATTGTTTGGTTATTTTTACATTTATGGACAAATATAAAAATAACTTAATGTTATAATTTTATAAGTATTTCTCAATTGTATCTAATTTAAAAATTTTGATACATGAAAATACTTGAGGATTATAAAACAAGAAATATTTAAAATACTAATATTAATTAAAAAGAAGAAATAGATACTTAAAATAAATCAACCAACCCTCATTTGACAAGCGTTTACAATAACATTTCTTATTAATATGTACATGGAGATTAAACTTTATTGCTGTACATATGTACTTGTTGTGTGTGTGTTCTTGCATAATTGTGTTATCACCTGTTTGTTAACGCATATGCACGTTATCAGAAAACAGAGTAAATATTTTCGCATGCCACAATCGAAAAACAAAAATCAGGATATGACCAAATACTTCCACGAAATATCTTTATTACACAATCAACACGGTTACGCTATTGTTATTGTTTTGACAATTAGTGCGTTTCCACACATTGTATGATTGAATCTATTGCGACAAAATGAAAATACAGACATTAAAAATTCGCAGACATGAATTTTTATCAGGAAACAAGTTTGCAAAGCCACCCATTCGTACGTATGTATTATATATTGTATTTATACCCTTGCCCTTTTATTGCAAATCCTGTAACATTAAGTTAGCAGCCGCATCGATGACGCAATACTAACAGCAGTACGATACAATAGTTTGAGACTTACTTTATTACATTTATTTAATAAACCTAATATTTGATGATGCAACATATTAAATTTACACCAAATTTTACACATTACATAGCATAGATGCAAAAATGAATCATCGCTTATTAAAAATGATTAATGATTACTTGTCAAAGTAAAGGCAAAGTGTATAAAAATACACTTTAGAACATTTCCTATATAGAAAAATGATTATAAATGAAGTAATAAAATAACTAAATAGCCTTAATACGCTAAGAAAATTTGATGAATTTTTAATATACATATCTATGCCAGTTAGAGCAAGTGTAAATCTATAAAAAAGTGTACTGTAAATAGTGTTGTAAGTCGAGAATATTCGAGAATTTTCTTTTTTCTTGGTTGTAAAACATCTCAGAATAGTTTAATAGCTTTTTAGAGGATTCTAGGATATTTTCAGAACTAAATAGGAGTAATAGGACTTTCTAGAATGTCTGAGAGCATTTTGAATGACATTTTTTCATTCTGATTACACTGAATGTGTCATTTCGTCATTTTAACATAAGCACTACCAGCATGAACGTTTTCCGCGAAATTCTCACAGGAATACAATGCTTATTAACTCTGGAAGCAATACATTATACATATTTTTATTGTTTTGGTTAAGATATTCCAGTGAAATTGTTTCAACTTAGGATTTAATCATTCATTTAAACTTAATACATAAGATCATAAAAATTCGTTTTCACATCCCGTAAAATTTAGTTTTTGTCACTGATACTAAAAACATGTGTACAAGAGTAAGAGATAACTTTTACACTCACATATGTATACACGAAACAAAGCGGATTAAAATATATTGAAAGATAGTGAGAATACTGCGTTTTCAAATTACATACATAATGAATTAGTTATTTATACATACCTAAGGCAATTGGTGAATATGACAGGATGTAAAGAAGAAGAAATAAAACTAGGATGGAGTACTTTTGGAAGAATGAACATTGTTTTTAAACCCAACATTCAACCATGCTTAAATAATAAGGCATCCGACCAATTCGTACTGCCAGTTATGACGTACGGATGTGAAACTTGGATGCTACGTAAGATCCAGTGCACACAGAGAAACATGGAAAGATGTACAAATGCTTGGTATAACAAGAAGAGATCGTAACAGGAATACGTGGATAAGAAGCATGACTAAAGTGGATATAGCCGAATGTGTGAAAAAGTTGAAGTGGACAACTGATGGCAGATAGATGGCAGATGGACGCGAGAAATACTGCAATGGTATGCGAGAGGATGTGAAAGAAAGCAAGGTAGACCGAGTGGAGGATGGGCTGATGAATTGAAAATAATGTGTCAAGTGGATGCAGATTGCTGAAAACAGACAGAAATGGAAAAGGATTGGAGAGGCAGTGGATGGTGAAGACTGAAAATGATGATGATGATTAACATTTTATACGGTATTTTCCTTACCTCAACAGGTTTATTGTGATTGTGTCCTTTTCATACAATTTTTTATTTTAGTTTTTTAAGCGGTTATATAAGATGTAAGTGTAAGAAGCATGACCAAGGTGGCAGATATAGCGGAACGTGTGAAAAAGTTAAATTGGACACATAGCGAGAAGAATGGAGAAATACTGGAATGGTATCCGAGAGGATGTGAAAGAAAGCCAGGTAGACCAAGTGGACGGCTGGAAATGGAAGAGGATTGGAGAGGCCTTCATCCACCAGTGGATGGTGAACGACTGAAAATGATAAAAAAAAAAAAAACATACTAAATTTGCATTTAGTATATCAAATCATATGTATGTACATATAAAAAAAAAAAAAAAATACAAGAATTATATAAAATTTTAAATAAATCGTTTACAGAATCAGTCTCAGCACATTACGATCGCATACGTCTTGAGCATGCACCGATCGAATGCATTTTTTTCGCGTCTGGACTTACACAAAAGTAGGGGATACGTCTGGTCGATTAGACCAACGACCATTCGGCATACTATAGTATAGTATATTGTATACAATCCTATACACACACACACATTCAAATCCTACAACTTGCGAAAAAAACATACAAAAAGTCAAAACAAGGGCTACATGAGAATTTATTCTCGAATACGATATCCTATGACAGCAACGTGTAATAATTATTGATAAGCGTATGTTACGCCGATTGCGCAATACACTCACCCAAAGGTCAATATCGAACTGTTAAAGTTCAACGCCAAACTGACGTAACATACGAATCGGTAAAGCGTGTGATAACACGCTCTACCGATCAATCCATACTTGTCGGGTGACTTTGACGACGGATGTGGACCAGACCACCCGGAATGTTGACGCCATTTTATTTGTATTTTTATCCATTTAAAACGATAGCGGCGACACATTGCAAAATGCATCATCGAACGAACGAGGAAAAAAAGTGCACGTAGACGTGCAGAAAACTCGGTCGCATCCACATACGAGGTGCAAAGTCTTCAATCAGTGACTGATTCAATCAACGTTGATGCACTTTCATAAGTGCAATCCTCTTTGAGTTTATATTCACAGTGTTTGAAGTTCACATTCTGAAGCTAAAATTGGGTATTCGCTTACGTTCTACGTGCATAGGTGTTGTTACAAGTGCATACGTGCTGATTTAATCAGTGTGTCTTGTTTACCGTACAGTTTTGTTTCTACTTTTTGATATTATCGAGACTGTATAAACTATGTGGCATGTTTTATCTCGTTGATTGGTCAAATTTACTACGACGCATTTCCAAGTGTGGAGTGTCGATGGTATCTTGCGATAAATTCGCGGAAATGGGTACACATCAAACGCTATGTATGTAATCTAAAAAAGTATGTATGTAATCTAATGTGACCAACAATCTAACATGTATGTTAAGTTAAATACGAGTTTCGATGGATTAAACGGAAAAAAAAACTTGTAGATTGTTTATACTTGCAATTGAAATTGCAATTTTGTCAAAAAGAAACTGTCGGTTGATCGGTGAGAAGATAAAAATTGACAACAGTTGTTAAAAACTTTAAAATATATTCTCCGTTTACATTTAGTGAGAAATTTTGATCGCTCAACAGAAAATGCTGAACAAATCGTAATAAAACACTGACCCATATGTTGTTGCGCTTTTTGGTCAAAGTATACAATATACTCCAAGTACAATTAGCGATCGGAAACCTCGTCTCTTGCAGTGTCTCGGCTCAAGACACTGGTTTTACTCAAACGTCCATGTACAATTAATATGATTTGAAGCAATTGTGCTCTATGGTCAAAGTAGACAAACACAATTAGCGAACAGAAACCTCCTCTCCTGCAGTGTCTCGACTAAAGACACTGATCTTACTCAAACGTCAATGTACAATTGGTCTGATTGAAACAACAGTGCTCTATGTTCAAAGTACACAATATATGTACGTCAAACATAATTAGCGAACGGAAACCTCCTCTCCTGCAGTGTCTCGGCTAAAGACACTGGTCTCGACACTGATTTTACTCAATCGACAACGTACAATTAGTCTGATTGAAGCAATGGTACTCTATGATCAAAATACACAAACACAATTATCAAACGGAAACCTCCTCTCCTGCAGTGTCTCAGCTCACGACACTGGTTTTACTCAAAAATCTACACATATACAATTAATATGATTTGAAGCAATCTCTATGGTCAAAGTACACAATATACACCAAACAAAATTAGCGAACGGAAACCTCCTCTCCTGCAGTGTCTCGACTAAAGACACTGGTTTTACTCAAACATCTATGTACAAGTAATATGATTTGAAGCAATTGTGCTCTATGGTCAAAGTACATAATATACGTCAAACATAAATAGCGAACGGAAACCTCCTCTCCTGCAATGTCTCGACTAAAGACACTGATCTTACTCAAACGTCAATGTACAATTGGTCTGATTGAAAAAACAGCGCTCTATGTTCAAAGCACACAATACACGTCAAACATATGTACATAATTAGCGAACGGAAACCTCCTCACCTGCAGTGTCTCGACTAAAGACACTGGTTTTACTCAAACATCTATGTACAAGTAATATTATTTGAAGCAATTGTGCTCTATGGTCAAAGTACACAATATACGTCAAACATAATTAGCGAACGGAAACCTCCTCTCCCGCAGTGTCTCGACTAAAGACACTGATCTTACTCAAACGTCAATGTACAATTGGTCTGATTGAAACAACAGCACTCTACATATGTTCAAAGCACACAATACACGTCAAACAAAATTAGCGAACGGAAACCTCCTCTCCTGCAGTGTCTCGGCTAAAGACACTAGTCTCAATCAAATACGCACGTACAATAGACACAGTGAAAAATTCTACATCGGAAAAATTGTCGTACACATCAAACAGGAAGCGGTTACGATTGGACATTTTTCAACTATACCGCTGATTCTCAAACTGGGGGTAAATAAAAAATTAAAAAATTATTTCGGGATAGTGCAACGTGTGGCAACCCTGGATGTGTGCGCCGAAAACGCGTTGGGGGCCAGGGTGTCCTCCAGAAGTCCGCTCGAAAAATGAACCCGTTCGGTTCGTTAACCCGACAGAGGTCGCCGGCGCACACACACCTCTCATAATCTCTCTCGCACACTATCTAACCCCGGCTTTATATATCGCTATGCCTGTCCCACCTATACAGAATCGTATAATTGTCCTTGTCGCACGCCGAGACAGATATAGCGAGCGCTCTTGCATTATTTTTTCATAACACGGCGCCGCGCGCGCTTCTCCGAATAAAAACTAAACTCGACGCGTATTTTTTCCTCGGTTCGTATGCACTTGAATCATCGCCGGGGCGTGTGTTACGTATTGCCCGTATAATTATAATACGTGCACTGGAAATTAGCACTTTACTTGTGTATGTATTATATGTAGGTACACCGCTACGTAAAAAGTATGATCTCATCGGGGCGTGAAAGGTTTTGGGGGGGTGTTGTGGCTTGTTTTCGCACTTTTCGTTGATGAAAATTGACGTGGCGTAACATCTGTCAAATCGTGTAAAAACATAGTAAAAACAACAACATTGTCGCGTTCGTTTGAGGCAAAGCGCAAAATTGAGCGTTCAGACGGAAGGGTGTGACGAAAAATTCGCACACATCTTTGGAATAGTCTTCCAGATTCAATAGTCACTTCAAAAAATGTTAATTTATATCAAAATCAGCTAGATTTATTCTTAAAAAACAATGGATATTTGTAATTCTTTAATAAATGGACCATTATTCATTTTATTTTTTTTTTTTATCTTTATTTTTATTTTTTGTTTTTTTATTTTTATTTTTTGTTTGTTTTTCTTATTCTTTTATTTTTTTATCTCTATTTTTATTTTTTTGTTACTATTTTTTTTTTTTTTTTTTTTTTTTTTTTATTTTGTTCAAATTTGGCAATACTGTCCTCTCATTCTTTCTTTTTCATTTATAATACTGTTGTTTTTTTTTTGATTTTTAACTAAAACCAAACCCCATAGGCCTATCGGCTATGCCGCCTCTCCATGTAATTATTAAATAAATAAATAAATCTTATATAGTATGTACTAGCTGACCCAGCATGCTTTGCAATGCCACTCATCCCGTGTGTTCCCGTTCCCGTTCCAGATCCCGTTCCCGTTCCCGATCCCGTTTTTTCCCGATTTTTTTTCACAGGCATGATCACAATAAGTCCTGAAAGTTTCATCGCGATCGGTTGAGTGGTTCAGGAGCCTATAAGAGACAGACAAACAAACAAACAAACAAACAAACAGACAGACAGACAGACATTGATTTTTATATATACAATGTATAGACTAGCTGACCCGGCATGCGTTGCAATGCCCGATACCGTTCCCGTTCCCGTTCCAGATCCCGTTCCCGTTCCTAGTACGTTATCTGACGCGTGAGTAGGCCCGTTCCTGTTCCCGTTCCCTTTTTTTCCCGATTCCAGATCCCGGTCCCGTTCCCGATCCCGATCCCGTTCCCGATCCCGATCCCGTTCCCGTTCCTAGTACGTTATCTGACGCATGAGCAGGCCCGTTCCCGTTCCCGTTTTATCCCGATTTTTTTTTCACAGGAACCATCCCCGGCATGATCACAATAAGTCCTGAAAGTTTCATCGCGATCGGTTTAGGAGCCTATAAGAGACAGACAGACAAACAGACATTAATTTATATATATATATGTATATATACATATAGATATAGATAATCAACAGATGAAGGCCTCTCCAATCCTCTTCCATTCCTGTCTGTCTTGAGCAATCTGCACTCAGTCTACCTTGCTTTCTTTCACATCCTCTCGGATACAATCCAAACAAATATACCTATATAATATTTGGTAATAAATTCTTATGTAACTTAAACATATATATATATATATATATATATATATATATATGTATATATGTATGTAGGTAACTAAAATTCACATTTTTAAGGGTCCCTTTATCTACATGCAATTCATTCAACATATTTCTTATACTAGTTAATCTCATCATCGTCACTCCACACATTCTTTTCAATTCATCAGCCCATCGTCCATTCGGTCTACCTTGCTTTCTTTCACATCCTCTCGCATACCATTCCAGTATTTCTCGCGTCCATCTGCCATCCATTTTTCACGCTATGTGTCCACTTCAACTTTACTAGACTATTACTACAACAACGTTGTACTAGTCATGAGGTGTTGCCTAAATGTAGCCAATCGTTAAAAACAGAAAATATGTAAATTAGCTTATTTCAGTTAGATCGACTCTATACATATGTACATTCACAGACAAGGCGGTCTTAAACCTTGTACGTATACGCTGAAAGGTTTCAGTTAACAAATTCGCCAATTAGAATACATACACTGTTTTCATATATAATATTCGATCGATTGCTATTCCAACACTCGCATATTCGGCACGATTTTTTACAACTTACACACGACACATTTCGATTTGCATATATGCACAATGCACGATCGATTGCAGTGCCACGCTTTCGTCACGTGATTATGTGACTTATTTACCAAAGCGGGGTAAAAAAAAAATGTTAATAAACTCTGCGGTCAAAACAGTGTATTACCCAAGCCGCTAACGGGCCAAAGATCAAACGAAGGAATTATTGCTATGTAGTATTTATACAGTGTTTGTCCAACAGAATTTCCAGAAAGATTAATTTTATTTATGTATATTGATTGCATAACGATGAGTGGTAAAGTTCAGTGTCAATAAACTGCATTGGCAGCGGCCGACGATAACGAACATTAAAAATACGCATATTGAAAAAATTTCCCGTTTTTTTATATTGTTTGAGACCCTCACATAAGGCCATCACACCTATAACTTACATCAACATTAAAATTATATACAGAAACATACAGAGAAATACAATAATTTATTCTTTTGATGTATCGCATGTTCGTGAGGGCAAATAATTCAGTGAGCGTTCGCTGAACGAACGAGGAAATACTGAATTTTTCCGTATAACGAACTGTAAAATCGAAATTATTAGGTACCCATCTTCTTTTAAGAGTCAATTGTTCGATTTGGCAAACGTAAAATCTCCGATTTTTTAGCTCGTTGTATGCAAAAATACACTTGTCCGATAAGCGAGCGCTGATTCTATTGATTTTCATAGAGTGGCTGTAGAATTGCTAATTGTAACTGAATAGTTGCTTTTTGTACTTATCCCCACTCTTTGGTTAAAGGCACGGTTTCGCTGATGTTAATTATGAATGTTAAACTGGTGTGACGTGCTGACAAAATCAATTCAAAGTAAAACGTTGGCGGCAAGCGCAAAAACGTGCTTTTAGCGCGAAATTTTCATTACATACTGCTTCACTTTTGTCGTTTTTTTGTCAAAGTTTTTGTTTTTTTGAAATATATTCCCCAGTAGTTTCCCACTGCCTTTTCTGGAGAATCGTCTTTTATTTTTATTTTAGTTTATTGGAAAATTAACAGCGGTATACAAAAATAGAAAAGTAACAGTAGAAATGACAACGACAATTTAAAATGTTCACAAGTAAGAACAAAAGTGAACAGAATTGTAAAGAAAAGAAATATGAAGTATGTATAAGGAAAAGGAAAGGAAATGATAAAATTCACGAGTATTAAATTGAAATCTATGGTAAAATATGAACAATAAATAGTTGTAAAATTGTGTATATTAATTATTATGTATGAGTGAAGAATTGGGGATTGAAAAAATGTTTGAGTACAGAAATTTTAAATGCTGGAAGACAGGTTCCCAACCTTTTTCGAGTGGCGACCCCTTTTTATAAAAGCCAAGGACCCGCGACCCCGATATATTTGAAAAAGGCAAAAATATTATTCAAACATCAAGACAGCTATTAAAAATCAAAAATTGCATTATAGTCAATAATTTTTTTTAGTTGACTGTTTCATTTGGCGACCCCACAGAAAACACTTCGCGACCCTATTTGGGGTCGCGACCCATTGGTTGGGAACCCGTGCTGAATGGATATATCAATAGAATTAAGAAGTTTGTTAAAAGCTTTGCATGCGCTACATGTTAATGAATTGTGGGGAAATTTGAAGTAGAGAACTTTAGGTAAAACAGGTTAGAATTACCTGGGGGGGTAATTGAAGGAAATTTTAGAGAGGAGATGGGGGCTATCGACTAGATTGTTAGGGAGTCTGTACAAGAAGATCAATAATGGTTCGTCTGGTTGCTAGTGACATTGAGATGTGGGCAAACATAAAATTATAGTTAAAGTTTCAAGGTATTGTGGTCTTAAAAAGACAGCCGATCTGGATTTAGTAATATGGTGGTCGAAAATCTTCCGACATACGGGGATTTAACCTCAAGCCATTGCTTAAGTCAGCGGTCGCCAACCGGTGGTCCGCATATTTCACAATCATCATCTTATTCAGCCGTTCACCATCCACTGCTGGATAAAGGCCTCTCCGATCCTCTTCCATTCCTTTCTGTCTTGAGCAATCTTCATCTATTTGACTCCACACATCCTTTTTAATTCATCAGCCCATTGTCCTTGCTGTCTTTCACATCCTCTCGGATACCATTCCAGTATTTCTCGCGTCCATTTGCCATCCATTCTTTTCGCTATGTGTCCAGCCCATTGCCACTTCAATTTTTACACACGTACTGCTATATCTGCCACTATAATCATACTTCTTACCCATGTATTCCTCTTACGATCTCTTCTTTCAATGTACACTGGATCTTACGTAGCATTCTTGAATTTAGCATCCACAAGTTTTACATCCATACCTCATAACTGGCAGTTGTCATAATGAATAATGAATATATCGTTTATTTATTATAATTTATCATTATAAGGTGATATCCAACTTTTTGCAAACAACTTTTTGAAAATACAAGTGTGATTTTTATGGAAAAAAAACCATGATAATGGTCTGCGGTATTCGAGATTTTGAGTTTAGTGGTCCGTGAGGTAGGAAAGGTTGGCGACCGCTCGCTTAAGTGACCAAAGCCAAAAACTTTACAGACTTTGTGGAAATTTACCTGACTTTGAGGAAAACTCTATGTGGGGAAAATACGCACAGTGCTGCACAATAGTAGGATTCGTAGTATATAGTGGTGTAATGAATGGGAAGTGACGGATAGGCGCGTCGTACAATGATGCTGTACAGACCGGTTATTATGTATATAGTGAGCTGGTATATGTATGTACATATGTACACATAGAGTGGTGTTTGTTGCGCCACTGTTGTGTATGTTATCGTTCAATTTCGTTTTCGTGGCGAGCAACATGGCAGCGTAATCGGTTTGACATTTCAAGGGCGACAGTTACTGACCAGCGCTACGGACCCACGCAGACAGAGACAAATCCATCGATGTAGTTTTGCATCGAAGCGAGACGACAGATGTGCCACACCTGCCACTGTATTATAGTCTGCGTCGTGTCTGACAATAAATAATACGATCGCCGCATCTTCCCGATGTAACGGAACAGACTGTACAGCGAGCGCCGCAGAGTACAGATAGGGACAAGTCTTGAAGCATAACTTGAAACACACCCCTGAATAGTGGATCAAAACGAGTTAAGGCTGAAACATACATAGCACACCCCACGCGACGTGGTGTTTACGCGTCAGAGAATCCGCGAACATACATACTCCACTCTGTCATTTGCCGATCGACGTGATTTGGTCTCATAATTTGGATATCCAACATTCCGCTATGCTTAAAAAAGAAGGCATACGACCAATGCGTACTGCCAGTTATGACGTATGGATGTGAAACTTGGATGCTAAATTCAATAATGCTATAGTGTACACATAAAATGGGTAAGAAGTATGACCAAAGTGGTAGATGAAGTGACAATGGGCTGAACACAGCGAGAAGAACCCTCTTTCATATCCGAGAGGATGTGAAATAAAGCAAGGTAGACCGAGTGGAGAATGGGCTGATGAATTGAGAAGAATGTGTGGAGTCAAGTGGATGCAGATTGCTCAAGACAGACAGAAATGGAAAAGGATTGGAGAGGCAGTGGATGGTGAAGACTTATTTACCTTATCTCAACAGTTTTATTGTGATTGTGTCCTTTTCATATATTTTTTTATTTTAGCTTTTTAAGCGATTATATGAGATCTAAGAGTAAGTGAACACATAGCGAGAAGAATGAATGGCAGATGGACGCGAGAAATACTGGAATGGTATGCGAGAGGATGTGAAAGAAAGCAAGGTAGACCGAGCGGAAGATGGGCTGATGAATTGACAAGAATGTATGAAGTCAAGTGGATGCAGATTGCGCAAGACAGACAGGAATGGAAGAGGATTGTAGAGGCCTTCATCCAGCAGTGGATGGTGAACGGCTGAAAATGATGATGAATTTGGAATATTATTGTGCACCACCCGTAGCTATAAATTCCTAGAGGTGAAGCTTTGAAAAGGCTAAATTATTTACGCTCTCTATTTAAGTGCCGATCGTTGTAATATCCATCCGTGAAAAGGGATGTCAAATTAAAGTGCTCAGAATTATTAATGGAAAAGTGTTTTTTCGATAGGTGGGAATTTATGGCTAAAGATGGTGTACTCTGGTTTAAATGGAAAAAAAGGTCTGGAGGCACGTGGCAAAGCCATTCAATATAATCACAGTCTTATCTGTGAATGTATGAAGGAAGTGTATGTGTTTATAAGGATTAGTTAATTTTAGCCTTACTTTACCTTCAGTAAAACCAACAAAGCTCAAGAAATCCTGATGAAAATCGTACTACGTAGTTTCGATATGAGAAAAATGAAAATGTTTTATTTTAGTTTGTTTTTGGGTGATTTTTTTTTTAAGTCGAGAAAACCACCAAATGGAATAGGACGCAGTAATCGTCCGATAAATATCTTGGTGTAATCGTCCGATAAATATGCAGACGGTGACTAATTGTGTGTACTTATAATACTCTCAGTTCGAGGAATGTTTGTATGTTTGCAGCGTGATGTGGCGGTCACATTACGAATAAATCAGTCAAAATTTTTGAGAATCACTGATTATATCGTTCGTTGGCAGTGATATATAAAGTGATATATCACATAAAATTTAATGCGATTTGCATCCTACATACATGCTACATCCCTTCCACTTCTGTTCGCTTTAAAGATAGATTTTGATTGTTAAGAAAATAGCCACCTAGCTTCTTCTGTGTGATTGTAAAGTGGTAAAGCCCACTCATTTTGCTTCATTCAACGTACATGTAGGTAAACGAGCGAAGTGCTCGTTGTTTGGTTTGTACAGTAACAGTACAGCCCGTTGCAGTTTTGACAGTCCGTGAAGCCATTGATTGTATTGGGTATGGCGAGAGTAGTCAGCCGCAACTGAGGTTAGGCTCTCTCTCTCTCACACCTGATGCAGGCGTCGCGCGCTATTTCACTGTGAGCTTCATTCGCAAGGGTTGAGCACGCAGCAAATTTTTCGCACATATAGTGGGTATACTGGTATACATATTCTTTCTATTAATTAAATAATCGTCATCATTTTCAGCCGTTCACCGTCTACTGCTGGATGAAGGCATCTCAAATCCTCTTCCATTCCTGTCTGCCTTGAGTAATCTACATCCACTTGACTCCACACATTCTTCTCAATTCATTAGTCCATTGTCCACTCGGTGTACCTTGCTTTCTTTCACATCCTCTCGGATACAGTATTTCTCGCGTCCATCTGCCATCCATTTTTTTCGCTGTGTGTCCAACTTTTTCACACGTTCCGCTATATCTGTCACTTTGGTCATGCTTCTTACCCATGTATTCCTCTTACGATCTCTTCTTGTACCAAGCAAACATCTTTCAATGCTTCTCTGTGTCCACTGGATCTTGAATTCAGCATCCACATTACGCAGTACGCAGGCAGTACGCATTGGTAATAGATATGCCTTTTTTTTAAGCATAGCGGGATGTTGGATTTAAAAACTAAGTTCATTCTTCTAAAAGCGCTCCGTCCTAGTTTCATTCTTTGTCATGAATTAATTAATATTCAAACATAATTTTGGATACCGAAGTTTCATTGAACCGCACACTCTGAGCACAAAGACTTGGCTCGATACTCTGTCTCGCAAGTGACAGTCGTTACACTGTAATACATACATAGGTACCTAAATATTGAACGAAATTATACAACGTCTGTGCACGCACTGTTCACGATATATATTCTCGGTTGAAGGTTAAAGACCGACGACCTTTAACCTTGCAACAGCTATTTCGGTGATCGCAGTATTTACACAAAAATGCGCTCTAACACGAGCCAAACACCGCACCATCTGCTTTCCGTTCGACGAAACGAGTGCAACGATTCCAGAAGATCCGCCGGAAATATAAAATCAGACCAGAGATACCGAAAACGGATGCGAGCCAATATGAAATTTTCTAATTGACCTTGTTTCCTGGAACAAAATATTCGCTACTGAGAAATTTTCCAATTCGTACCCAAGGTAGAGAGATATTCGATAAGCGATACCGCGAAATTGCATTCGAGCACTAGTCAACCGTTCAAACGTTGATTTTAATCTCATTTAGATTCTATAGCAGCGCCAGACTGGGAATAATTTAGACAAATACAATAGCGTCAATGTCAACGTAAACGACGGATGTATCAAATTTTAGAATTAGCATTCAAGTAAACGAATAGAATTTACTGTCGGCGCTTACAAAAAAAAACAATAACAAAAAAGAGGAAAAACTATCCACGCCTCAATGACTTCCGAAGGTCCTCGAAAGTCAAAAGGATACTCAGGTTTCCATTGTAAAAAAAAAATATCTACCGTATAATGTGCAAATTTTGGGCAATAGCGACGAAACGTTCGACATCCGGTTTTCAGAACTATGTACATACTTCAACGTCGAAATAGTGTACTATCCATGCGGAAGATCGCGTAAATTTAGAAATATTTCAATGCTATCACTCTGTCTGTATTCTTTCTGTCTGCCTGTCCGTCTGACTATCTATCTCTATGTGTGTCTCTCTTTGTCTGCCTGTCTCTGTCTTTATCTACATACATACATATATATGCCTGTCTGTGTGTTTCTTTTCGTCTATCTTCTGTATCTCTGTCACTTTCCATTTCTGTATCTCTGCCTATCCATCTACCTGTGTATGTACATATGTACATACATTTATTTATATACAGGCTAAAAGCCCAAATTATTTACAAAAAAAAAATTCAATTACAGGATGAAAATAATACATTATGTATATAAACATCCTATATTTAGGTATATGTAGATACATACTGATAATAAAAAAAAAACACCATCACCATCCCCACTCAGTTGCTTGAGTGCCTTAGTAACGAGAGAAACTGCCAATACATTAGACCTAACTATCGGCACACTGCACTGGGTAGGTGGTGAGATAATTTTTCGTTAAAAATATGTTCTGTTATTAACAAGAAGAGATCGTAAGAGGAATACATGGGTGAGAAGCATGACCAAAGTGATAGATATACACCCGATTCTCTTTTTGCACGGGGGATACGTTCCAGAGACTACCGTGTAAAAAAAGATACAGTGGACATATAAAAATGGGAGATAGGTTCCATTACTTAAAATCAACTCTAAATATCAACTCTAAATATCTCAAACTCAAAAAAAAATCGAATTTATTTTTTATTTATACAAAAAAATATTTTCATAAGTTACATATAAATGAAGTAATAAATTTACATGGTTTTCGATTTAAATTTAATTAAATATAAAAAATATATCATTCCGTGTCGCTGCTTGATAATAAACGGAGATCAGATATCAGAATATTGAAATACAAAGCAGAAAAAGTAATAAAAGTTAGAAAACTAATGAAAGTGACAAATTTTAATGAACTCTTTTTCGCACTTACATGTACATATAAGTAGAGCTAAGACCTCCTAGTTAAATCAGTGGTATGCAACCCTTGATTAGTGTGCATTGTGCAACATATGAACGATCCATCTATTGTTGTTTTCACAAGTTTAACAACTCACCTAATGCCGATCCATATTTGCAAAACCCAAAATAGAAGTTTTAGAGAAATAAAAAGAAATTTTATCGATTTAAAAACGAAGACTATGTACTAATAATATAGGTTATTTTATTATTATTTTGCTAAATTCGATGGTTGTGAAAGTTTACACAAATTAAAGTTTCCTACCGGTATACATTTCTATATGTTTTGTTTCTAAAATGTTTCATAATTAATTTTAAAATATCATGAACTGAAAAGGTTACCGATCAGTGGGTAAATCTGAGCGATGCCATTGTAGTGAATTTTCGGCTTAAAGTTGCATACTCATAAACGAAACTAAAGTGTACCATAAAAACCAGGAATATATGTATGTATATGCGACGCAATATAGGCGACCAGTGCAACACAAAAATCTTTTTTGAAAACCGTGTTAAAGCAAAAAAATCAGTGTAAAAAAAGTAATTGGTCCGTTATCTTGAACCGTCTTATTTCAAAACCGTGCAAAAAGAGAATCGGGTGTACATAGCTGAACGTGTGAAAAGGTTGAATTGGACACATAGCGAGAATAATGGATGGCAGATGGACGCGAGAAATACTGGAATGGTATCCGAGAGGATGTGAAAGAAAGCAGTGTCGATGGAGTGGGGGATAGGCTGATGAATTTAGAAGAATGTCAAAAGAAAGTCAAGTGGATGCAGATTGCTCAAGACAGACAGAAATGGAAGAGGATTGGAGAGTCCTTCATCCAGCAGTGGATGGTGAACGGCTGAAAATAATTATACATATTTGGTAAATGTGAATATTTATCATTGCTGAGATATCAAAACGCAATCACTACAGCGACAAGAATGGATGGCAGGTGGACGCGAGAAATACTGGCATGGTATTCGAGGATGTGAAAGAAAGCAAGGTACACCAAATGAACGATGGACTGATGAATTAAGAAGACATACGACCAATGCGCACTGCCAGTTACGACGTATGGATGCTGAATTCAAGAATGTTACGTAAGTGCCAGTGCACACAGAGAAGCACAGAAAAATTTATAACAAGAAGAGATCGTAAGAGGAATACATGGCTAAGAAGCAAGTGGCAGATATAGCGGAACGTGTGAAAAGGTTAGCTAGAAGAATGGATGGCAGACGGACACGAGAAATACTGGAATGGTATACGAGAGGATGTGAAAGAAAGCAAGGTATACCGAGTGGACGATGTATTAAGAAGAATGTGTGGAGTCAATTGGATGCAGATTGCTCAAATCAGACAGGAATGGAAGAAGATTGGAGAGGCCTACATCCACCAGTGGATGGTGAACGGCTGAAAATGATGATGATGATGTCAATATATTAGCGTTGCGCAATCATCGCCGCACGGTGGCACCACTGTCGCATACGTCATGACGTAATGTAGTGCCATTAACCGAATAACCTATTGCGCGCGGCCTCAAGGTGGACCGTTCCACGACGTATTTTTCCACATTTTTTTTTTATTATTTACTAGGCGTTGGCGGGATCTTTGTCCCGGTCGATGATTTTCTCGATCTGATGTCCGGTCAAGTGCTGATGCACCGGTCGTCTACACGCCGTCATTGGCGCAAATAGAAACGACCTAGACCAACAATGGCGGATGCGTCATGATCACGATCATCAAGCAGGACGCAATATTTTGTCGCTTGCGCTGGACGCGGAACATCGCCACCGAATGTAGTACTAGACACAGTGCGTCGAACTCGTTTTATTCTGATTGACGTTCTGAGCTGATGATAGTTTAGAATCCGCATACGAATCTGATGGGTGATTACAATGACGAAATTAATCACCCGCAAGGGATTGTAAATGTAGTCCATTCCATCTATCCCTTCCTCGGACTTCAGAAGGTGATGGAAAACTACCGAAGAGTATCATTCCCTAGCTATTATGTATTGTGTTGTGTGTCCTCATTTTATGTATTGTGGCTCTTTTTTAAATTTAGTAAATAACTCAATTAAATATAGAATGCAAACATTGCAAAATAGAGCTATGCGAAGTGTTTTGAATGTGAATACATACATTAACTAGTTTAAGAAATATGTTGAAAGAATTGAATTGGATGAATGTAAGTGAAACGTTAAAAGTGTGCATGTTAGTATATATTTTTAATTTAGATAAGAGTCTGTTACCAAAGTATTTTGATAACTATTTAATATACATATGTAGTTACAAAACTAGGGGTAAGAATAAGTTAATAGTTAAGAATTTAAAATTAAGTAGATCTAGGAGAAGTATCTTGTACAGGGGTGTGGTTGAATATAATGGACTGCCGGATAGTCTGAGACAAATAAATCAAGTTGACAAATTCCTGGCAGCCTTAAAACGGCACCTCTGTACAGGTACTAATAGATAGGTAAGTTTATTTTGTAATTTTAGCTTTAAGATACTTTTTGTTTGTAATTAGCTTTTTAAGCTACTTTATTTAAATAAATAAATAAAATATTACACAGTGACCGTAAAATGTTTGTCGAATAGTGAAGAGGCAACATTTGATATAAAGTACGCCAACTTCATACATATGTACATTTCTAGGGGTGAGGCTTAGAAATGCACCTTTGCTCTGCAACTTTCTATTGATTGGCACTTTAATTGGACGAGGTAGATATTACAACCATCGCATCGGTATTTTAACAGTGCATAGACCTTGAACAATTTAGCTCTGTCCTTTTCTATTTTAACCATTTATAATAGTTTTTAAATCCAACAATCCAACATTCCGCTATGCTTAAAAAAGAAGGCGTACGACCAATGCGTACTGCCAGTTATGACGTATGGATGTGAAACTTGGACGCTAAATTCAAGAATGCTACGAAAGATCCAGTGCACACAGAGAAGCATGGAAAGATGTATGCTTGGCATAACAAGAAGAGATCGCAAACGAAATACATGGGTAAGAAGTATGACCAAAGTGGCAGATATAGCAGTGCGGGTGAAAAAGTTGAAGTGGCAATGGGCTGGACACAAGAATGGATGGCAGATGGACGCGAGAAGTACTGGAATGGTATCCGAGAGGATGTGAAAGAAAGCAAGGTAGACCAAGTGGAAGATGGGCTGACGACTTGAGAAGAATGTGTGGAGTCAAGTGGATGCAGATTGCTCAAGACAGACAAGAATGGAAGAGGATTGGAGAGGCCTTCATCCAGCAGTGGATGGTGAACGGCTGAAAATGATGATGATAAAAGTGGACTTATATCTTTTTACACAAGTGTTTATAACAGAGTTGTGTCCTTTTCTAAAACTGTAGCACAGCTCCGCCTTTTGGAATTTTATGGCTACTGGTGTGATATTGCCATACAGTTAGAGCACACTAGCCAGTATCCATAAATTACCAGAGGTGGGACTTAGAAAAGGACAGTTAATTTAAAAAAAAATGCAAAATTAAGTGCATACATATGCACTTTTCTATTGATAATAGTATAATAAGATAATTTATTGGGTCATTTATTTTAACCAAATGGTGAGTAATTTTAATAAATGATCAGTATTTTTTATAAAGGGTCAGTACTTAAGTGATCAGTAAATATATTAATACTAAACGGTAAGTAAATTTATATAAACGGACCGATTTGATTAATATTTACTGACCGATAAATTAGTTGCCTTATTTAATTAGCAGTTTAATTTTTTCTAGATGGATATATGTAACTTTAAACATCGGTGTAGTAATATAAAATTGCAGAGAGCATAAACGATGTACATAGCTTTGTCCTTTTCTAAGCCACGACTCTTAGATTTTTGTGGTTACCGGTGTGATAAGCACTGTCTAAAGGTCAAAGCACATTAGCCACTAACTCTGTATTTAAGCTCTAAGCTCTGTCCTTTTCTAAGCCCCACCTCTAGGGAAGCATGGCTCAGGGGATTGTACTAAGCTTTTGAGACTTTTCTTTTAAAACATCGAATCGCCTATTTATACGCAAGCACGTTATATCGTTAAATTATAAAACCCCTGGGCTCAAATGAAATCAAATGCTCATATTCGTAATGAAATTTTCATAATGGTTTAATACAAATTTATATAAACAAGGACTGGGGCCCAGCGCAACCAGGTACGTCTAAAAATATATTTATTTGTTAATGCAAAAAATAATAATAAAAAAACAACTCTTATAACCCTCTGTGTGGGTGGGTGGGTTACCCCCAGCTTCGGTTATAATGGCTAATTTTTTTTTTTTTTTGTTTTCATGACACATTTCTGGTTACATGCTTATAGATATAGCAAACGACACGGTTCGTCGACTTTAATTATATTGAACACTTTTTTTTTTTTATCATCATTATGAGGAGTGTTTCGTTGCGCAAATGCACTTTTATCTATCAGTTGCAACTACACTGACGAAACACACATTTTTTTTATATCCACAATACACACAGATGTTTCGTTTATTTTTTTTTTTCGCCAACGCTTCAATTGAAACACATTTTTTGCGTTATCTTGTTTAAGTAGGCCATTGCCCTCAATATTGCAATCGAAACAAAGGATACTTCAAGGAGAAAGTTTCAATAACACAATGAAAATGACACATCGCACACATTGTTGACATTTCACAATATTATACATATTTAGTCGATGATTGATTGCTTATATTATTATGTATATCCAGACTAAAAGTCAACAGGATGTGACGTGACTAAGGTCAGTGATGTGTCCCCTGCAATAAAATCATCAACCGGTTCAATATAATAAATTACGATATCCAACAACTAAATCAACCCCTTTTTATACACACTTAATAAAACATTATCCAATTTAGCAATAAATACATTAATATAAATTGAAATATCTTACATTTGTGTACGGTGTTCAAAGATGACACAAATTTGGCTCGTTTAAAATTTGACACAATTGACGAGTCATCGTCTGGTGATGCTCGTCGATTTTGCATCGGTATCTGAAGTCAACTCACCGTCACGATACTGTCTACTTTACATTGTGCATCATTATCTTGATTAAATTCGTTTGATAGTTGATTTAAAAAGTGTTTCAATCGGGTTTCAGGTTATCGAATTTGAAAAATCGCTCGTTTTTCAGCCGCACCCATACTTCACGTAAGCGTTGCGATGCAATCGCGTTTACTTTATGCTCTTGTGCAAATATCGCTATGGATATAAAATACATATTGAGCCAGACTCACCGCGTAACAGATATAAAACGAGGAGATAAATGATGGCATCGTATTACCATGACTCAAAGAATCGAATCGAATACGTTTCGAATCTAACAGTGTACACAGACATCTTTCTCGCCATGAAAGTAATTAATGTGAAGGATACAAGAGGATCGAAAGAGATTAAAAGTCGATTTGAATCATTGAAATTTTATTTCATATAAAGCTAATCAATTGCTGGTATAGATAGAATATAATGTGCTTGAAATATATACTGTTTTTGTCGAAAATTTGAATTGAATATTGTTTACAGTGTAGATTGAATGAAAACCAATAAAAACGCGCTACAAACGTCAAGTTTGTAGAGGCAAAAATCAATATGTATTTGATATAAAAATGCTATTTTTCCTTACGAACATATCACAGTTAGAGCTCAGTTTGAACAACAGTTAAAACATTGAGTTAAAACAGTTAAGCCTAAAGAGTAAAGTTTACTCATTCGAATCAATTTAAACGTGACTTTTGTTGATTGCTACAAAATCGACTATAATCACAAGAATTTGTATACGTGCCAAATGGCAATGTGATCAAAAAAGCTATGTATTTTTTTTATTGTACATAAATGAACGATCAAATTAAATGAAAACAATAGTGTGATTGAATCAGTACTTATGTACATATTGAAATTTCAATGTCATGCTGACATCAGTTAATCGCCGCAATCCATCTAAATCCAACTGGCATCTCAACGCTCTCTAGTGCTGCGTGCACACCGACCGACCAACCGAACAGCGAACGACGAAGGGTTGCCATTGTGTGGACGTTCATAAATCGTCGGACGTTATTGCGTGAAGCAGTCCACACAATAGCAACCCTTCGTCGTTCGCTGTTCGGTTCGTCGGTGTGAACGCAACATTATGGTGTATACACACCGACGAATCGAAGGCGAACCGAAGCCGAAGCGACAGCGAATTCGGGCTATTTGCACGCCATGTGGACGTCGCAGCGAATGCGAACCGAACGATCGCTTCGCTAGGTCTCGGAGTGATCGGAGCGATCGTTCACAGCGAATGGATTTTTGTTGCTTTTCTGATCCATAAAACAATTTTTTTTGTGTATTTATTTGAATTTTAAACACTCATATGGCCCTTACATAAACTTTTTTAGTGTGACGTACATACAATCAAGATCAACATGAATTGTGAATATGCAGGTAAATTTTAAATGCAGTTATACGGCTGAAACTTGACTGAATTTGAAGTAAAATTGTGCTCGTAAGTGTCATTTTTATGATATCAAGCCTTGAAAGTATTCGCGCGCGCACATACATACATACATACGAGTGAACCCATACCTATGTATGTGTACATAGGTACATTTATCACGCCAGGAAATGGTGAAACGGATTCCCCAAGGTAAGTTTTGTAATGTTTACAATTCACTCGGTAGATTACATACGTAAAAATATATAAAATTCAACCCCTCATCATTTTTTCTGAATTTCATTGTATGTACGAAAGTTTCGAAAGTGAGTTGATTGTTTTATTGTTTGATGATTTATTGCGATACACTACTATTACTACCACTACTATTGTTGATAAGTACAACTGCTCGCCAAGATGCTACGAACGAAGACGCAATGCAGAAAAAAAAAAAAGGGATTCTTTTGACTTTACCGCTCTAAGAGCGATCATGGAGCAACTCCAAAGAGTTTATTTTTTTGTTGGTTGGGTTATTGTTATTGTATTTCCGTTCGAGGGTCGCAGTTCGGTGCGAATGTTTAGGTGTGGACCTACAACTTCGCATTCGCTTCGAATTCGGTTCGCCTTCGATTCGTCGGTGTGTATGCACCATTAGACTCTTGTGCATCGCATTTGTGCAAATCGACACATTTCACACAAGGATATTCAATTGAGACTGAAGTAGTTCAACTGTACGTTAATTTAAAACGATAACGCCGATGACCCAAGGTGACTTGCTGTTGCGTTGCTATCGTCGAAACAATCATCTCATTCATCGTCATCGCCGAGTAGACAGACGGATAGTGCACGTTCACACCGGAATGCAGTCGTCTAAAAATGCACTGTACATGCAGATATCTACACAGATATCTATGTATGTACACCCCCGCACAGGATGCATTTAACGCGAAGGACACGGTCGTGTTCCTCGGGTTGTTGTACAATTGGTGTGCTCGCTCGATGGTACCACTGACCGAGATGACTTCGCTCGGGTTTGTTTTTGTGACCCACAGTGAACCGGTGCGTTTTGCAACTGGCTCAGTGCACTTTTGTGCTGCTTTTTTTTTATTATTTTTTTTTAATCTAAAATGTCGGTGGCCGGTCGTACAGCAGAGGTCGCCAGGACTCTTCGAGGACGAGCGGCCGCCGACCTGACGATGATGCTGGTTGACAACTCGCTCGACCAGATGGTTCATTGAATGCCGTCCTCGTCGCATCGGTCCAAAGCATAATTCGAGTGTCATAATTTGCTAGTGCAAGTGTGCAAGTCATTCGTAGTACTACTATGCTCCGTCAGGTATGGCGAGTTGTGAAAAAATACGGTAAAAAAGTTTTGAACGCAAGGTATTGTAGATTTGGTATTGTTTGATGGGAATCAATAGTATTGGTTGTGTTTTTTTTTTCAGCGACTTTATGTATTTTCTTTTAGAACCATTCTAGATAAACTGATAAATTAACTGATTTTACCAAATTGCCGGAAAATGAGCCGGTAATTCAGTATTTCAATCACTTGACCGTTTTCATCATCATTTTCAGCCGTTCACCATCCACTGCTGGATGAAAGCCTCTCCAATCCTCTTCAACCACACATTCTTCTCAATACATCATCCACTCGGTCTACCTTGCTTTCTTTCACATCCTCTCGGATACCATTCCAGTATTTTTCGCGTTCATCTGCCATCCATTCTTCTCGCTGTGTCCACTTTAATTTTTTCGCACGTTCTGCTATATCTGCCACTTTGGTCGTTATACCGAGCATACATACTGTGTGCACTGGATCTCGCGTAACATTTTTGAATTTAACATCCACGTATCACATCCGTACGTCATAACTGGCAGTACGCATTGCATTAATCAGTCGAAAAACACGAAAATGTTTTTAAATAATTATCTTATGTATTAAAATGAATAATAATACAAAAAAGCTATCGTGATATTATTATGGACAGGCTAAAAATTAAGCCAATATTTTCTGTTTAAAATTATATTTAAATAATAAGTATTTAATTTTTTTACCAAAATTTGACCAATGGAATAAATCAACAAAATTTAATATTTGCACTTACGCACAAGATTATTTTGCCCCTTTGTGAAAATCGTAAAATGTATTCCGCATAACTGACACTTCGTCATAAATTTGAACGAAATGAAACTGACAATTCTGACAATAATTGCATTGTTTCGAAATAATAATGTTTCATTTTAATAATCTTGAAATAAAAAAATACTCAAAATTACTGGTAGAAAGTGTAGGTAAAATTAAAGCGAATTTTTGACCGATTTATCGGTAATGGTAGGTAGATATATTAAAAATCAATGTGGAAAGTTACTCTTCTATTGATTACTTATTTATGTTTGGAATAATGTTTCTAGTATGCAATCAATAGGAATCACTTGTTGAACAGTTTTCAGTAGTGAAAGGTAGGACAAGTGATAGGATATTCAATTTATTATTATTGGATGTTGATTTGGCAGTCATCCGCATTTTCAAGTTTCTCATCATATTTCCATTGAATTACTCTTTTATTCTTCATAAGAAGATAAGCGAAAGTAACTGGTGTGTTTTTCCTATGAAAATTTTCTATGAAAGATGGTGAATAGACAAGTGCAAAGTATGAAAGGAAAAACTCGTAAGTTTTGAAAATTTTGAAACTTGGAAAAAGATAATTATGATAGTTTTGGATGACGTGGTAAATACATAATATTATAATAACTGTAGATCAGCAAATATTGAAAATATGTACAAACTATTACACGATGTAAGTAAGATGTACATAATAAGAGACAATTGAATGTAAGCGAATATTTTTTTAGAATTCTTTCCCTAGAAATATTTCCTTAAAAGTAATATTTCCATACATAAGAAAGGGTTTTATTTTCATTGAGATTTAAAACACTCAGTTTCATCGTACATACGTACATACATATAATGCTAAACATTTAAAACAACAACATACAACGATGTACTTCTTTGTTTGAAAACAATTCCAAGAAAAATAATTTCCTCATGCAGTATACAATATATCTATAGACATAATTATATACATACATATGTATGTGGGTAGGCACATAATATAATTATAATATTAACGCTCATTTTTCCTTAAAAATTATATTACATACACGTCTATTTCGAATTTAAATGCGATAATGAAGTCGCCGAAAGGTCACTCAACCACTACGCCATTGCATAATCCGGTCACATTCAAAATATTAAAATAAATTTGACGGTATCATCTCGCAGTGAACCAAGTCCAAAATAACAATTTCCACTAATACCTACGTATAATAAATAATAATAAAACACATAAAAAGTTTTCTTAAAACCTAACCTAACCGATCGGATCGACCGATCTGAAAACCTCCATTATAGGTGCAAATATTGTATCAAATAGTGGCGTATTTTTTCTACGTCGCACATTTGAGAATCTCAGTCGCAATTTCGACTTGGCAAATAAACATTGCGTAGTCGGGTCGGTTCAACACACCGAACGTTCTGGATGACTTTGTCGCTCATGACTATTGCGCAATCGGTCGCATGATTCCACCGGATATTTTAGTAGCCATACTAAATGTCAGACCGCGTCTCCAGAGCCATTTCCAGCTCCAGTCGTACCATTTACAATGTATTTGAATAAGAATTCGCAATGGACTAGTACGAATTAAAAAAAAATAAACTTAACAATTACCCATGTCCGTGAAAATAGACGCCACCTGTGTAAAGCTTGCATAGCATAGCGACGTGCGTCATTATCCATAACCTGCCCAAACGCGAAACGCGATGACCGAGACTAATTTAAAACGCGGATATTAAACGCTCTTTATATGGGGTGAGATTCTTTGTTATATGATTGAAACATAATCTTAATAATCTTACATGTGTAACTTCCAACAGTGAATTCACAATAAAATACGAACGAGTTGGAAGTTTGAATGTGTGTAAAAATTGTTATGATAATAATTGAGATCTAAAAAGTACATCACATTCAGCTCAAAGCCCTTGTATTTTATAGTATTTAATGAAACATTTTAAAAACTATATTGTATAGTACAAAAAATAATAATTTTCTACCGAGGAGACAGACAGTTCATGCACCAAGTTTATTCAACTGTAATCTTGCGAAAATTCGACCTCAAGATTTTGACTGATTTTTATCAGGTATCGTCCCCTGATCACGTTTTCATGATTTCTGGAAAATGTCTGTATACCTGTGTGTCTGTGTACTTGTGTGTATGTGTGTGTGTTTTCTCCGAAACTATCAAGTCTATCAAGCTGAAATTTCATATATATTATTTTCACGTGAGGTGTAAGAGACATAAGGAATTTAAGTAGAATAATAAGTAGAAAAGTCAAAAATCTTGTTACCACGAAATATTTCTGAAACTACTTAACCGATCAAGCTGAAATTTTATATTTATAATTTCCATATAGAATTTAAGAGTTGATAAGGTTTTGATCAAAATCCGGCGACCGGAAGTGGTAGTTTTTCCTCTTTGAATATATGCCGAAGATCGTATTTTACGTACGCGCGCACACTCAACACAGTAATTTCATGATATGTGTGTATGTATGTACATATGTTGGTTGGTGTGGTGGTGTACATGCGTTTTATTTAGTTACGTACTTAAATTAATTTCGTTACTCTTTGTATTCCTCGAATATTTTTATCTAGCAAATTACATACGTCATTGTTTATCTGTTTTTTTTTTTTAATTTCAATCGATTTTTAAACACTGAAAAAGTAGAGCGGCCAAATAAAACAACGCAAAATCTAACCAACCTCGATCAAATCATTATAAAAGTAACAGCAGAAATAGAACTTCTACCAAGTTTAACAGTCAAATTTCCGATAATACTAGACGATCGAGTAACCCCTGATGGTATTCATTCACCAGACATTACGTAAAAGCAATTGCAACCTCTGAGGTTGCGTGTTCGCCATTTTTGGAGGTTAAACTCGGTTGAATAATTTGAACCGACACACCTGCATACGAGACTGAATTCTCGGTATTGCACCAAAGTGATGCGATTATGCTCTTTTTTACTTTATTTGTTGTTTATTTTTATTCGTCGCTTTTTGAAAAGTTCGCTTTGTTCGTACGACGCGACGTCCATCATTCCATACTAATTGCGCGTTCGTTTTGTTTCGTTTGCAAACGGACATTGAAGATCTCTTATCATCGTCGTCACTCGATTTTGGATGTTGAAATCGCATTCTTTTCCACGGAGAACAATGGAAGTGCGCATAAAATT
Organism: Parapsyche elsis; assembly: GCA_022651745.1. NCBI lineage: Eukaryota > Metazoa > Arthropoda > Insecta > Trichoptera > Hydropsychidae > Parapsyche > Parapsyche elsis. Next base: position 2,080,610 of record JAGVSN010000017.1, read on the forward strand.
ATGCATACGCAGGATGCACCCGTTGATGCATTTCTACGTCCCCCAACACTTTGGACAATGTTCCATCTATACGTTATCGTTCATTCGACTTCGTTTCCATATTGTACCAATTTAACTGTGGAATAATTCTTTTTTTTTTTAATTGACACGAGTTAATTTTAAACGTACACATCGTATGCACTAATTTATTGTTATGCACTGTCGTTCGCCTTGAAGGGCCGAAGCGTTTTAAATGATGTTGATTTTATTTTATTGCAATTTTTATTTTCTCGGTACTGCAGTAACACACCCCGCTGGTTCCATAAAACCAATATTCTCAAACGTTATTTTGATTGCAATGTATGTACATATGTATGTTACAAGCAAAGTGTGAAATATCGCATTGTACAAAATGCCTATTCCTTTTAAACAACAACCAAAATGACTAGGCATAGTATAAAATGTACGACGCTTCATAAATTTACGAAAAACTAAAGTTTGAGAATGACTGAATGAAAAAAATTCTTCAGCATCAGCTGGTCAGACTGCTGAGATAACAAATTATTCGCACTGTAAAATTATCACAATTCTAACTTTGTCTAAAATGCTTCGGAATTATATAAAATAAAACGTACAAAATTTTATTTTAATTTTTAATGCAGTTTACATAAAATTTTCGATGTTTAGATTATTATCGATTTTAGACGGATGGATTTCAAGTTTCATTTGAAACTATGTAACTGTAGGTCAGATTTGATGCAAAATCTGGTTATAATTAGTTTTGCGTTACAATTTATACCACACAGGATATGCTAAGTACATATATGTATGCATGTTATTATGAATCAAAATTAAATAATCTATATGAAATGATAATTTTGTTTAAATTACACATATGTATCTTTCACCGAGTACGATTTTCTTTAGCGGTTTTTATGTATTTATATTTACATACAATATATACATTATAAAGTCAAAAGATTACTTGAGTGAGTAATCGCAGAGTTTAGGTCGAAGGGCAAAAGTACAAGGATTAATTTAATTAAAATGATAAATAAAAACGCTCAACTCTCGACGAGATTAATTAAAATTTAACGTTATCCCCCATCCCGATGGATATTGAACTAATAAAACAGTTGTATGAATGCGAATTGTTGTAATTATCATGCGTTTGATAACAGTGCGAAAGGTTGAGAACCGTTGTGCGATTTCAGTGTGCCAGACGCGCTGCAGTGTGAATGCACTCTCAAGGTCAAGATCGCATAAAGCGCATATGCGAAACACAATCGCTTGCAAATTTAAATTTTAAAAACATTTTAGAATAATGTTCGAATTCGAATATCACCTTTCAAAGTTGTAGGAGGAGTGCTTTGAACTTTTCCAAAAATTACAAAACAATTTAAAAATTCGTTTAAACCATTTGGATATTCATTATTACAGTTCAATTTTTGTAGATTAAGTAATAATTCAGTATGTACATACATATTTAATTGTTGAAACCGCATTACGATGAACTTTATAATTGTACCTTTGTTATACTGGTTATATGTACATGATAATGTAAGTTGTAATAATTATGTTGTTGTTCGCTGAAAATGTCCTTGCATTTATATTTATAAATATTGTACACATGTCTGTTGATATTTTTACTTATATAATTGCGACAGTGCATGCGAAATATATGAGGAACTTGTAGTTTACAAAAAAAACCTTGAAGTCCCCATAAAAGACTTGTTGATCTTGAGACTCTAAACTTTTAGTTTTATTTGTGTGAAAACAAGATTTGCGAACAAAATTGCATCGCATGCATTTTGTTAAATGTTCCTATTAGCTAATTAAACGGACAAATTAGTCGACAAAACCATATTGATATGTAATAGTCATCATCATCATCATTATTTTCAGCCGTTCACCGTCCACTGCTGGATGAAGGCCTCTCCAATCCTCTTCCATTCCTGTCTGTCTTGAGCAATCTATGTACATTCACTTGACTCCTCACATTCTTCTCAATTCATCAGCCCATCGCCCACTTGGTCCACCTTGCTTTCTTTCACATCCTCTCGCATTCCATTCTAGTATTTCTCACGTCAATCATTCTTCTCGCTATGTATCCACTTCAACTTTTTCACACATTCTACTATATCTGCCACTTTGGTCATGCTTCCTATTTTTTCCAATCTCTATTCATTTTGATTTAATCATAACAAATCTACCGACAAAAAGTGACTTCAACATAAAATATCACATCGAACAATGAAAAACACAAAGGAAAAGTTGCGTATTGGTCGCGCGAAATTACCTATACAAAAATAAATCGATGTTATACAACACACAAAAATCATATCAACAGTGTTATAAAACACATTATACATAGTATTTAATTATAGATACACGAATTATATAATACGTCTGCGACATATCGCACACACGTATCCCCTCGAGATTATAATATTTATACAATTTACTAAAATAAATTATTTACATTGCATCGATTAATTATTATTTATTATTTATTTATTAATTACATTACGCACGAGTAAACACATCGAAATTAAAATAGATACACATTTTATCAGCAGCGAGACGTTATTACGTTATATAAACACCAATCGTAGGTACGTACATACATAAATGTTATTATAAATTATAAATTATAGTATTATTTTGTTATTATTTCTTTTTTTTTTTTTTTGTTGTTTGATTTTCTAATGTTTTTTTTTTTTCTTTATTATATTATATTATACTCTGTGTAACTTTTATGTATCTTTTTTTAATACTTTTTTTTTTTTTTTTTTATATGTATGTATGTATTTAATTTTGATATGTATGTATATGTAATTATATTTTGGGCTAAAACCTGTTTATAAATAAATAAAAATAAAATAAAATAAAGTCCGTTTTAAATAATGAGATTCATTTGGCGTATAATTTTTTTTTGTCTACCATATTAGATTTTCTCGACCTACCTTAACTCTATCTAGTGAAACCCAATCTTTTTTTTGTGTGGTAGCAACACAAAGACATTATAAATAAAAAAAAAAAAAAAACGTATTTAAAATATCGTTCGTTATCTGCATATGCATTTAGAGCTGACAGCATGGGAATTTTAAATTTCGTGCTTATATAAGAGCGTCTTCTAACAAAGGTTAACCTTTTCAATACCGCACTGTTACATTTGCGGTTAAAATATTTATACCATAAATAAAATTTATCACGTATGTTATCATCTAGTACTGATTGGGAATGTTTTATGTTGAGTTTAGTATACATAGACTAAGACTACGGTTATACGGTGTAGTAATTTGACAGCGCGTGATGCCTAAATATGCCTAAATATGTGGCATAGATATACAATACCATAGATATGCCATTCGAAACAAATTTGCCTGGACAAAGCGTTAGAAGCAACGGGGGGCTGCGGGGGGTCTAAAGTGTGGGGAATTATCACAAAAAAGAAGTCCCACAAAAAAAAGTCAAGCAAATAGCATGCAAGGCATGCATTTTTGCATGCCCTTTTTGTATGTCATTTTTCGGGCGCTAAGGCCAATCTATGTTATTCTACATCTATGCTATGTGGCCATAATACGCAGCGGTCAATGGTCACTTTCCAAATCTAGCAGCTCGTGATTCGGCCGTCACGGGGAGCCACACCGACAGCTGGCGTTGGGCACACAGATTTTTCGCTTTTATCTATATTGTATAGTAATAATTACTATATACATATGTAGTATATTTAGGTAGAATAGATGTAGACACACACGTTTATGACTCTCAAGACAGCTGGTTATACTATAAATAAGAGGAAAATTATTGGATAGGTGGAGAATTTTTCATATTGGTATGTTGATTTTCATTTTTAATTAATTGTAAGGCATTGAAATGGTTAAAAATTATATCCTGATCCATTTTTTTAACGACAGGTCTCTGGTCACACTCGTTTCTTATCAGTATTGAGCTCTGGTAATCGAGCTCGACAGCGCCTAATTCACTAATTATCATGAGCATACGAAATTCAATATTAGATTAGAAGGGTAAATAACCAAGCCATGACCTGACGCAACTTGGTTGCAATCGTTCAAACAAAAAATCCATGTAAAAAAAGTGTGTTCGAGATACTGATTTCCAGTTTTTGTGTAGACAAGGGGAGACTCTGAACCACTTTAGGGCAGGTCATCACTGAATAATTTGATCTAGACTTCTACTTTATACTCGTGTGTGTGTAAAATCTAAAGGAGATGTAGAGGAATGCAACTGTGGGTGTGCAAAACTCGAGCGAAGACAAAAATTCTACGAACCTTCGAAAGTAAAATCTGTGGGTTGGCGGGGAGAGATTCCACAAGTTTTTTTTTGGTATTTCTATCGCAAATATGTTAATCTTTCGTCTTCTTTGGTGGTTTTCGAAGACAATCCTACCTCAAGAGCTGGAAGGTCAATGACGTAACGGCCAACTGAGACAACAAAGAACTTGAGTGGTTGTTTTTTTCATTTAATTTTTCCTTTTGCTCGATGCTCTGTGAACATTCAAGAAACCCGACACGACACTCAAAAAACGAAACGCTCTCACGCGGTTGTGTTCTCGAAATGCATCGACTACTGACCTCAAAGCGAGACCAAAAGTGCATCGAATGCTTGACAAATCGATGCTTTGGGGGTTGCATGTTGGACATTTGAAAGAAAATTCGCAGAATCGCATCTGGCCGAAGTACAAAATCAATAGCCAATAGTTTGCATTTCTATCAATTTTTTTCATTGTTTGACTTATGACTTGTGTAATTCAGTGATTCGATAACTTTGTGAAGACTCCAAAATCACACGAAGATAGCTAAAATCCATGAAATTATTTACATTAAGACCAGATTTTGCTGAATGAATATGTACCGGTCAAAAAAATAGTGTTCTGTCATTTGAGTATGAAATAATGATCGTCTGACTGTATTTTTGACCAACTTTTCATTCAGTTACTAACTGCGACCATTTTTCAGTATTTTTCATATGTGAAATTTAACATTTAAAGTTTTACGTTCGTACGGTTCGTTGAAGTTAAAAGGTTTAATAGAATCATTGACTTTTTATGCGCAATATATTTAACCTCAGTTTATCGTAGAAGATAGAACAAAGAAGAATCAAATGAAAAAAAGCGAACGGGGTTGAAGTCACCGACGGAGCAAATTGAAATTTAAGTTTGCGAAGCTGTGATCGAAATTAAAAAATAAACAAATTCAACTATTGTAAATAACAAACGCAGAGAGTTCGTTCGAGCGAACGTACGTAGGTGCGTTCACCCCACACTCGTCTAAACGTTTCAACTGATAATTTATGATATGGCGGGCATTGTAAAAATATATACGAGAAGCACGGTACATAGTTGCCAAAATTTGGCAAATCATGTTTTGATTTATTTTTGGACCGCTTGTCCCGCTTCGAATTCTATTTTTCAAAACGGGGTGGGAAAAGCAATGCGGAAACCGCGCCACCGCACACACCGAAACAATCGAAGATTAAACCCCATAACTGCAGAACGATTCGGACAAAAGTCAACCAAATCAATCAACAAGAGTGTGAACAATATAAAATTGGTGGTTACATGGTTTGAAAGGCGTTTATAACGACGATACGTTGAAATCGGTGACGCGCATGAATTTGGCGCGAACTGCGCACAGCGTCCGTTGAAATTGGTTCTATCGAATTTTTAACGCTCTAGAGTGCACTCGAGACTTGACCCTTAACCTGAGTTCGTTCTTTTGTGCGTAACTGGTCCCTTTGTGCAATTTCAGCAGACTGAATTTTGAACGTATGTGTGCGGTGTTTGTGCTCGAACGCCAATTTGCTTCATTTATTCTACGCGTGTGTGTATGTGTGCGATTAAATAAATAAATAAAAATAATAATACAACAAAAAAGAAGAGCAGCAACTCCAAAACAAAGCGACTGGGTAGAGCCGTTCGTCGGTGCAACCATGCATTGGCCTGCAGGTCACCTTGAGCGTTCTTTGGGTCATTGTTCAACCGGCTGCGATTTTGGCGCATTCTTTGTACAGTGCGGCACGCGAATTTTAAATCCTTTTGTGTCCACGTGTGTGTGTGAGCTCGCGTCTGCTTTTCAGATGTGTCTGTGTCCAAATAGTCTGGGCTCTGGGGTGTCTTTGTTTCATAAGCTTTATTCAGTTTTTTTTTACTTTTACAAGTCTTGGGTACTTGCTATTACTTATTTTAGTTCATAATACTATCGACCGTGTTAAATTTAAGTACCGATCAATATTTATATTAGACTAGCTGACCCGGCATGCGTTGCAATGCCCGATACCGTTCCCGTTCCAGATCCCGATCCCGTTCCTGTTCCCGTTCCCGTTCCCGATCCCGTTCCCGTTCCTAGTATGTTATCTGACGCGTGAGCAGGCCCGTTCCCGTTCCCGTTCCCGTTCCCGTTCCAGATCCCGTTCCCGTTCCCGATCCCGATCCCGGACCCGATCCCGTTCCCGTTCCTAGTACGTTATCTGACGCGTGAGCAGGCCCGTTCCTGTTCCCGTTCCCGTTTTTTCCCGATTCCAGATCCCGGTCCCGTTCCCGATCCTGATCCCGTTCCTGATCCCGTTCCCGTTCCCGTTCCTAGTGCGTTATCTGACGCGTGAGCAGGCCCGTTCCCGTTCCCGTTTTTTCCCGATTTTTTTTCACAGGAACCATCCCCGGCATGATCATAATAAGTCCTGAAAGTTTCATCGCGATCGGTTGAGTGGTTTAGGAGCCTATAAGAGACAGACAGACAAACAGACAGACATTGATTTTATATATATATAGATTAGGATGGGTTTGGTTTGCCTTGTTATACATAGGTTAAGTTAGTCTCACGTGTTTGTTTATTGATCTCGACGATTCAGAGCTGTTTAAGCTTTGTAATTGACAGATATGTTAAAAGTTTATGTTTAATTAGGCTAGACTATATAAAGTGTCTGTTTTATTTATTTAATTAAAATAGCCCAAAAAGCTAATTACTTACAAACAAAAAAGTACCACAAAGTTAAAATTAAAAAATAAACTTAATTATCTATTAGCACTTGTACGGGGGTGTTGTTTAAAGGCTGCGAGGAATCTATCAATTTGATTTATTTTTCTAAAACCTTCTGGTAGTCCATTGTATTCAACAACACCCCTGTACTAGATAAACTTAATTTTAAATTATTAACTATTAACTTTCTTTTTACCCCTAATATTATACTTATCGAACTTAAAAATCTAATATAACTTTGAGTATCTGTTTCAACATACATACATATGTATGTACTTACCATGTGTGTTAAAAAGGGGTAAAAGTGGATATTTTTACTTCACATATTGCTAAAACTGATGCCCCCTCGAATTTTTGTCCCTTTTTCGTAGACGCTGTTGCAAGAAACAGATAATCAAACTCAAGCCTTCTTATAAATAAATACACGTAAGATTATTGAAATGTTGCATCAGCTTCCCAGAATTGTATTTTTCTTATGATGTGATGTGACTTCCTTTTTATTACTTTATCCATATCGGATTCGTTGTTGTTTTTATATGACACGATACCATTCCGTCTGTTCTAGCGGATGAAATTATTGTATAACATTGTAAAAATAGAAGATGATCGTTTAAAAGTAAAGTTATATTAGATTTGCTCAACAATGCTACGAATTTCCGGTCTTAACGCATAGTCATTAAACCTTCCACTGTTAAACTGTTAGGTTAGTCTTTCGAAATGACCGGATTGTTAGCAGCACGTACTAAAAATAGAGATGTAGATCTGTAGCGAAGCATACGCATAATTTAAGTAGCCATGTAACAACTTTGGATCTTTGGGTAGAATCTTGCGAGCGTGTCTCGAATGCAACGATGCATTTTCGCACCATTGCGTAACTCTCTTACTCAACGACCTGACTCTTTGGGTTCAAGGGCTTTCGAATTCCAGAAGGGACGAAGCGTGGGCAGAGATGGAAGGAAGGACGGACGCATCGATGAGATCACGTACACGTTGCAACGAAACACCTCTTCCCAGAAGTCCTACCAGTTCATATATAAGTTGGATTACATTCTGGAAAATTTGCTGGCGCGTTGTGCTTGTTGCGCTGAATCATAAAACTGACTCACACACTCACGACTCGGGAGCTTTTGCGCGAAAGCTCGCACAACCATTTGAAAGCTATCATTCGCGGAAAAGCTTTAGAGAAATTATGCGTAGTGCGCGAAAACACTTCGTAGAAGCTTCGGCGTGCTATTCTTGGAGGGAAATTGAAATGCGCGTTGCTATGTTTACCTCAACTGGACGTAGTAAACAAAATGACTATTTATTTTATCTACAAATGCGTATTTGATTTGAAAAAATTTGACAACATTTCAGTGCTTAGTTAATAGTTAAGTTAGTCGGAAATAGGAAAAGGAAAGGACAATGTATTGAAACAAAGATGGTGCAACTTTTGTATATGTCGAATTGTCATATCGCTACCCTAACTTGTAAACCTAGTAAATCCGCTTTTCGTCAAAATCGATATTTTTAGTTTTTCTTGTAGAATTTTTTTATGTCCACCTCCTTGTAAAACTTTTAAATCTATAACTATAAAAATAAGGGAGAAAAGCCCTTCGAAAAAAACTCGTAAATCCTATCCATATACAAAACAATTATGTAATGCTCCACGCCACCGTTGATTTCATGTTCAGACATAACAGTGTTGCATCAACTGTCTGCTACGTTTTGAAGAAATAGTTCGTGTATTTTTGAATTTTTGAATTTTCCGAAAAGAAAACAGCAGAAGCGATTTGAAGACGACAATATAAAATTGAAAGAATTTTTAGATTCTCTGCCTAAAATGGAATCTCACTATTGTAGAGCTAGGTCTAATAAACTGTACCTGTTACCAGAATGGCATTTGAAATCGGAACTATACTCATTTTATAAAGAACAGAGTGAGAATGCAACATCATTTTCAATGAGTAAATTTTCGAGAAAGAAAATATTTCATTATTTAGTCCAAAAAAAGACAAATGTGAGACTTGTGGCCAATATGAAACAGGAAATTTATCGAAGACTATTTATGAAGTCCATCGAGAAAAGAAAAAATTCGGGTGTGGCCAACCCATGACTTTATCCATATATTTGAGGAATACAAACAGTAACGAAATTAACTTTTTAAGTACGCAAGTAAATAAAACGCATGCACAGCACCACACCAACCAACATACATACACACATACATATCATGAAATCACTGTGTTGAGTGGGCGCGCGTATGTAAAATACGATCTTCGACATATATTCAAATTAGAAAAACTGCCACTTCCGGTCGTCAGATGTTGACCACAATCACAATATCTCTTACAGCTAACGTAAAAACTATAGATATGAAATTTCGACTTGATTGCCATGGCAGTTTCGGAAATATTCTGTGGTAAACTTGTCGACAAAAAAAAATCCCTACTTCCGGTTGACCGATTTTAATGATTTATTTTTTGGTAACTAGCAATTTCTCTCAGAAGTACAACATTACAATATTGTGACGATAAAACTACATATTTGACAAAAAAGGTCGAAAAAAAAAAATAAAAAACAAAAAATCGATACTACATATTTAAAAGGTCGAAAAAAAAAAAAAAAAAAAAATCGTTCTAAGTAAAACTGCCATTTTCGCTCGTCAGAAGTTAACTAAAATCAAGTATCTCTTACGGCTAACGTGAAAACTATAGATATGAAATTTTGACAAAATTTTCGGAAATATTCTGTCGTAAACTTTTCGACGCTACTTCCGGTTGACCGATTTTAATGATTTCAGCAATTTCTCTCAGAAGTTCAACATTACAATAACGATACTACATATTTAAAGGTCGAAAAAATAAAAAAACAAAAAATCGTTCAAGAGTAAACTGCCATTTTCGCTCGTCAGAAGTTAACTAAAAATCACAGTATCTCTTATATGAAAACTATAGATATTTTGACAAAATTCCCGGAGCCGTTTCGGAAATATTCTGTCGTAAACTTTTCGACGAAAAAAAAACCCTACTTCCGGTTGACCGATTTTAATGATTTATTTTTTGGTAACTAGCAATTTCTCTCAGAAGTACAACATTACAATATTGTGACGATACTACATATTTAAAAGGTCGAAAAAAATAAAAAAAAAAAAATCGTTCAAGAGTAAACTGCCATTTTCGCTAGTCAGAAGTTGACTAAAATCACAGTATCTCTTACGGCTAACGTGAAAACTATAGATATGAAATTTCGACAAAATTCCCGGAGCCGTTTCGGAAATATTCTGTCGTAAACTTTTCGACGAAAAAAAAAACCTACTTCCGGTTGACTAATTTTAATTATTTATTTATTTTTAAATATCAATTTCTCTCAAAACTACAAAATTACAATATTGTGACGATACTACATATTTAAAAGGTCGAAAAAAAAAAAAAAACAAAAAATCGTTCAAGAGTAAACTGCCATTTTCGCTAGTCAGAAGTTGACTAAAATCACAATATCTCTTACGGCTAACGTGAAAACTATAGATATGAAATTTCGACAAAATTCCACATTTTTTAGAAATCATGAAAACGTGATCAGGGGATGATACCTGATACAAATCAGTCAAAATCTCGAGGTCGAATTTTCGCACGATCACAATACTTTATCCGATTAGGATAAAGTAAAAAGAGGCTAGAGATGAGATAAGATTAGTCGAAGAAAAGGGGAATAATGTATTGTATGCAAGTGGTTTTATTAAGCCCAAAGTCAAAGGTTTCCAGCTTATATTATAAAACCAAGCTCATAGTTCATAATTTTTGTTTATTTAATTTTAATACAAAGGACGGCAAAAGGATGACAAAGTGAGATAAAATATAAATTAAGATTCACAGATGATTGGATTTCACTGCCTCAGAGAAGAGACATGGATGTCGTACCATAAATATTGGATGCTCTTCCACCTCTGCATACTAGCCGCCTGAAAATCAAGCCCAGGAAATTTCAAGATTTACAAGAACTGAAGTCTGTTTTATGTCGAGATTATCATGATTTTTATGATAATTTACCTCAATAACTAGATTGTAATGTGTGTTATTTATCATAAATAAAAAATTGGCAGAAATAAAAACTTGTTTTTCAACACATTTTCAGTACATACCACGTAAATCCTTAAAAAAACGATTTGATAGAAGTACACATAAAAGTGAAGACTCGTACATCCAAAATTGCCTATTAAATAAGGATAATGCTAAAAATCAGGAAAAACAATCGCTAAATATAATTCATCTGTTTGAAATCTAGAAACCGTATTTTTGTAACTTTCGGATTCCACCCACAGTTAAAATAAAACAGTTTTAACTCTCTCCTGAACAAAATGTCATTTTGGATTTACAAGGTTTACAAGTTAGGGTAGCGATATTCTTCTTATTCGTTGGTATTTAAGGATTTGATAATTGTTTATGAGCCATTTTACTTGATAACTTCATAATTGGCATAATCATCGTCTACTGTTTTAACAGGAGAGTTTGAGTATTCTTCTAACCGCGTGGGTTTAAATTGGAAAAAAAGTTCATCTCTCTCATAAAGAACGAGGCGGTGCATTTGGTGGACACGAATTTGTATCCCCTTTTAACACGCGTGACTATTTAAAGAATATAAGTCCTATGATTTTATGTATTTAAAATACATGGGCAGGTGACATTGCCGATGGAGAACAGGGGTCTGATATAAATTGGAAAAACACAGTTTTTGATTTTTAAGTTATTTATATTTTATATTTAAAAGATTACAAAAAATCATTTACATATATTCAAAAACTTGTCAAGGTGATTTTTAATAAGATTTGTATTTTCAAAAGTTACCTAGCTGCTTTTGAAGGCGGTTTCAAACTTCAACCACTCTATTTTAAAATAATGAATCTGTGACAATTTTGTTAGATTTGTCTTTTAGGAGTCTCAGAGTATGACCTCTGACATGAACGTTTTTATTGAAAGTGAGTAGGTATTTTTTTTTTATTTTGGTCATTTATATTTATTATTTATTATTTTATACACTTCTATTGCAAAATGCAATCACAATAGTCAACCATGTTGTATAGGTAGTTGATAATTATTTATACCCAGGACAATTGGTGAACGATAAAACGTGAAAGATAAAACGAATAATGAAACTAGGATGGAGCGCTTTTGGAAATTAGCATACATACATAGTTTAAAAAATAAGGCAACCAATGCGTACTGCCAGTTATGAATGTGAAACGTGGTTGCTGAATTCAAGAATGTTACGTACACAGAAATTCATGGACAAATGTATGCTTGGTATAACAAGAAGAGATCGCACGGGGAATACATGGGTGAGAAGCATGACCAAAGTGGATATAGCAGAACGTGTGAAAAAGTTGAAGTGGACACATTGCGAGAAGAATAGATGGCAGATGGACGCGAGAAATACTGCAATGGTATGCGAGAGGATGTGAAAAAAAGCAAGGTAGACCGAGTGGAGGATGGGCTGATGAATTGAGAAGAATGTGTGGAGTCAAGTGGATGCAGATTGCTGAAGACAGACAGAAATGGAAAAGGATTGGAGAGGCAGTGGATGGTGAAAACTGAAAATGATGATAATGATTAACATTTTATACGGTATTTTCCTTATCTCAACAGGTTTATTGTGATGGTGTCCTTTTCATACAATTTTTTATTTAAGTTTTTTAAGCGGTTACATAATATGTAAGAAGCATGAACAAGGTGGCAGATATAGCGGAACGTGTGAAAAAGTTAAAGTGGACACATAGCGAGAAGAATGGAAAAATACTGGAATGGTATCCGAGAGGATGTGAAAGAAAACAAGGTTGATGAATTGAGAATGTGTGGAGTCAAGTGGATGCAGATTGCTCAAGACAGACAGGAATGGATGAGAATTGGAGGGGCCTTCATCCAACAGTGGATGATGACACTTCTATTAGATCGCCTCTCTATACTTCTCGTCTCCAAAGATGGTGATTTGGCTGGAATTTTTGAAATTTTTGAAAAACAGACGGCTGATTTGAAATTTTTAACATCCAAATCTTGTCAGAAGCCATAGCAGTACTCGAAACAGTCGATGAAATATTTTGACCGCATCGGGAATCAAACCACAATACTTATTTCATTAGTCCAACGCTCAACAACTGAGTTATTGCTGTGACTTAATTTCCATGGTTAAAACATTATAAGTCACGTTGTGTCGCTACCTAGGTCATGGGAATTTTTTTTTTTTGATTATTTTACGTTTGTATAGGTTGAGCATTTCATGTAAGGTCATGCCCGGAACGGGTCACCGTTTGCCTCGACAGGATGTGTCGGTCTCGCCTCGCTACCCCTCCCTCTCTCTTCCCCTCACCCACCCCTCTCCATAGTTTTGTCTGTCTGTCCTTCTCTCGAAAGAGATGTTTGTCCCTCTTCCTCCCAGACGCGGCTGTGAGTCATGGCCTGCTTCCCCACTGGCTTGCTCCAATTATGCCAATGGATCAGGTCCTCATTGGAACTACTTGCAGTTGAATAAGTTGGTCGTAATTGAACATTCATTTATTCGTCTGTTGGATTTGAATTTTCATTCGTCCCCATTACATATCTGGAAATAGCGTGAGTTGTTGATTTCAAGTCTTGAACTCGGGCGAAAGATTTTCTCGACGGTTTTCGGCCGTTACTATCGCTGTTGCCAAGATTTTAATATTACTCAATTCAGATATTACATACATGTGTCATCTTTTGCGCGTTTTATCTGGTTCTGTGCAATAATTGACACCACCTAGCCTTCTGTCTAACTTCCTGCTTTATTTATTTTAGTTCCCCGCCAGAAGTCAACGGAGAACCACTAGAAAACAGCAGCGATTATTCCCAAAGTATCTCTGTAAAAAAATGTTTTTTAAATATATCTGAGACAGTGTGTTTAATTTATTTTTATTTATTTAAAAAAGCTTTTTATTGTTCTTATACTAATTTTTAAAAATGTGCTCAATTCTATCTCAATGCACAAAATCGCAATATCAAATGCACAAAATCTCAATTTCAAATGCACAAAATCTCAATTTCAAATGCACAAAATCTCAATGCACAATAAAACACATACATTGTGTGTCGAAATGTTAACAGAAGCCTCACTTATGACTTACTACATATGTACATATGTATGTAGTAAAATAGTAATTACATATTATTAGCTGCACAAATAGCAGTTGCGATTTTTTTCTACTACAAGTCTAAAAATCAATATTGTGAATCTCCCCTCCCTTCCACATATTTCAAAATTGAATGAAAAAGCATTTGGTTATAATTTCAATGCTTATTTTGAACATAAAATTATCAGATTTCGAGCTAGAGCTTTACTTTAACTAAAAATTAGATTAGTGTTGCAACTTACCGCTGACTGTTACTTCTCGCGAAATCAATATGCATTACTTTAAAGTTTAACAAGATAATTTGAAACGTTGTTCAAACCATTTAAAAAACATCATCATACAATTTAACCCTAATCATGTCACGGCGCCAACACGAAAAATGCACACGCCCATCCGAATAACAACAATGTTTCACGATTTCACAGAACTAACTACACAACACACATACGATTATTATTTAATACACAACAACAGTCACGTTCCGGGAACGAACAAATTGGATTCAGACATGGCGTGGGACAAAACTAGCGGTCTCGTGCAATTCACGGAAAACTCATTAGCTTATTGTTCCTCTCATTAAATCTAGGTGGACAATGGGGACTTCTTTAAAATCGACTCGACTTCCCAATTTCGATTCGGAATACCGGGAACTTGTGTATACGTATGCAGTCTAGACGCAGAATCGACCTTGCAGAATCGTCAATAATAAATTCATTATTCGCAATTATTATTACTAGTGCGTCCCACTGCGCTGCGCCGCGTTTCGAGCGCAGCGGTAACTTTGGATGACCAGAATGCATCCGAAACGGAATAAAAGGGAGAGTGAGACCGACGAAACGAAGGAAATGCACTTCTGTCCAGACGTCTGTGTAGAAATAAACGTGACTCGGCTGCACAATTATACATCGCAGTCGATGCAAGGCGATGCACTCGATGCACCATTGCACATGCACTCGCAACACACACACACACATACGCGTGTCTTATTAACACTGACGTAACTTATTTTCGTGTCGGCACAGCTGGGGTCGACCCTAGAAGTGCAACTGTCTGACCTTAGAAGTTCAACAATTGTTTGCGTTAAAAGAAATTAATATAAAAGACATGCGTTTTTTTTTCCTTTTTTGAGAACAATGCATCGCATACCCGAAAAGGTTATCGAACTGTGGAATTTGGTGGTTCGATTCTTTGAATTTGTGTGTGAGCTGTGAGGTAACCATTATGGCTTATTATAGCTACGGTGACCATACGTCCTTTATTCAAGAGGACAGTCAGACATTTCACTGCTCTGTCCTTTAGATTTATTTTTTTTCTAAAATGACCATTTTGTCCTTTATTTTGTAAATTGAATATTGGCACGCAGTGCAATAATTGCATAAGCACTAGTGTCGATTGTCTTCTGGTAGATATTAAAGTGATATTAGTAAAAATTTATTCACATTTTTACATCTACACAATCAGAGTGAAAAAATTGAAAGAATTTTTTGATGATGTACATATGTACATATGTATGTAAATGTTCAATATAGAAAACTACTGGGTTACAGCAAAACGCGATGGGTAACTTTTCTACCAGCTTTTGAGAGAATATTATAACTACTCAGGTCACTAAAACCGTACTTTTTGAAACTGGAAAAATGTCCCATAAGTGTAAAGATCGAAGAATGATGACAAAATGACGAGTTCTACCAACGTACATGGTTTGAAATTTTTAAATATTTCACAGATAAACACGTATCTTTTAAAATACATTTTAAAAATCTCACTGGCCCCCACTGAATCACCAGTGAAACCAGTGAAACAACCCAATTGAAAATCGAAACATTGGAAAAATGCATTTATACCAAACGCAACTTTGACATGAATTGTATACAGTTTTATGAATTCTTAAAACACAAACCTGAGCTATTAAAAAAAGTAAATTCTTGTGAAAAGTATCAAAATTAAATTTTTTTAAGTAATAATATGATTGTTTGAAAAGCTATGCTTATATTTAATAAAAAATATTATAAAGCTGTTTTGTTGTAGTGAAACAAAAAAACGCTACCTACTTTTTTTTATTATGAAACAATTTCTGATTTGTCCTTTATTTTCTCCAAAAAAATATGTCACCGTAATTATAGCTGACTTCGGTTTAGGCTTGTGATGATTTTTACAGTATCTTATATAACTTGCTTGAAAAGTGACGTATGTATGTATGTATTTCTATAATATAATTTTAAACATATTTATTTCAATCAATTTCATTATTGTGCCTATTTAAACGAAGTCCATAATATACAGCGTACTGCGTATTAAAGCATCAATGATTAGTCGCAGAGTACACGAGCCGGTAACCGTATGTATATTCCTAGAGACGGGGCTTAGAAAAGGACAGAGCTAAATTGCTTACGCTTTCTGTTATTTTCTATTAAAGCAGCAGCGAGATCCACACATTCTTCTCGATTCATCAGCGTATCGTCTACTCGGTCTACCTTGCTTTCTTTCACATCCTCTCGAATACCATTACAGTATTTCTCGCGTCCATCTGCCGTCCATTCTACTTAAACCTTTTCACACGTTCCGCTATATTTGCCACCTTGGTCATGCTTCTCACCCATGTATTCCTCTTGCGATCTCTTCTCGTTATACCGAGCATACATCTCTCCATGCTTCTCTGTGTGCACTGGATCTTACGTAACATTCTTGAATTTAGCATCCACGTTTCACATCCATACTTCATAACTGGCTGTACGCATATTGGTCGTATGCCTTCTTTTTTGAGCATAGCAGAATGTTGGATTTAAAAACAATGTTCATTCTCCCAAAAGCACTCCATCTTAGTTTGATTTCTTCTTCTTTACAACCAGTCATATTCATCAATTGTACTAGGTATAAATAACTAACTATCAACTATCTTTACAATATGATTATCTAAAATCTACCTGCAAAGAAGTGTTTAAAATTATCAACAGAAAAGTGTAGAGACTGTAAACTATTTTGCTCTATTATTTTTTAAGGTCCGCATCTACGAATTAATTTGTGGTTATCGGGTGGTGTACTCTGATATATATATCTTACACTTATTCTGATCAACTTTATTGTGTGTACAAAGTTGGTAATATGCTCTTAAAGAACGTTGGAAGACACGTTATTAAGCAAAAGAAAGCATCAGCGTGTATTTTGCATTGTCAAATACTTTAAAGTGAATTAAAAACAAACAAACGCTTTGTGCTATACAAGTGAATATTGTAATTATTATATTTATGACCGTAAAATCAGATGTGTGTAAAACCGCATCGTTCTCGCTGCACTCGTATATGGCCGTGTCTCGGAGTACTTAAGCCAACGTCTGCGCCCGTTCTGCGGATGAGACATTGATCAGACAATTCGGTTGTCAAGCAACACACGTTGCAGCCATTCGCTCGTGAGCGTGACCAGTGATGTCACGTTGCAGGAAATGTTTATCAGTCGTTATAGTAATGTTTCAGCTGCGAGCACATTTTTCGCTTTAAAATAAAGTGTATATAAATTAATGACCTATTATAAACGAAAATAGTTTCTTAGCAGTATGACGAATATCCTTATTAATATTATTCGTTGTGAATTCCCAATTTGATGTGTCATATTAATTTCCAAAACGTACAAATTGAACAGGTACGATCAAAATTGAACAGTTCGCGAGAATTTGCCTGTGTGTGTAGAATTTCATTGATATTTCAATTCAACGGATATAAATAAACAGTGCGAATACCAAACTTTCACACATCCTTCCTCAATATGTGAGGGCGCTAGTTACGTCACTAATTCCAAAGAAAAAATTAAAATACGAATATAAACATTCGATTTTCTTTACTGGAAGCGCAAACAATCAACACTCACTTATACCTAAAATTATTATTAAATCAAATCATGTAAAGTGTAAACAGAACGAAAAGGTATTTTTTATTTCCGATTTCTTTACATTATTTATAAATAGGTACATTTATTTCCAACTTCCTGGCCGCAGAATTAGTCATCATTGTTTGAGTAATTATGTATATACATAGATACCATTGTATTGAACTTTCCACATAAATAAATTGATAAAAACCAATATAGAATGAATAAATATTTATAAATAACGACTAACACAAACAATGTGTAATATAACATCAATATATTCCGATAAATAATAGAGGTTAAAGCGAACATACGGTTGTGCACGTATACCTCCAACAGGCGATGATCAATTCCGAGAAAATTGACCGGAAATGATTGATAATTAATACTCATTATGCATTTGAACCTTCACCAAGCAATGCTCAAGTTTGCAAAATGGCACACACAAGTTGCCCTTCTCTATTGATTTTAAAACAGTCCGAGTGACTGGCATGATTCATCGTCACATCATTGAGTCATTACGTTGCATAAGGTCGAATGAGTAACGGTTATTTAACGCGAAAAAGTCAACAGCAGCGAAAGTGTTAAATATACAATTACATAGCTAGTACATAATATACATACATATGTATAATCGTTCCATGAAAATATATTTTTTTTAATGTACATATATATATATATATCATATTAATGTATTACATAGATTAGAAGTAGTGTGACGAAAATTCACGAATACACACACAAGCGCGAGTTTTGTAAACACGCCAATTTTCCAGAAAAGCGATGACGTGTCGTGGAAACTATTGCGCAATATGCGTCAATTGGAAAATTCATTCAAGTGTGAGTCACCATTGGCGATTTTTCCGCGAATCGTATCGAAGCAATTGAGATTTTCGTATGTATGTACCATACATATGTATGTAATCAGATAATTCGTGTTCCTTTGCGTGAATCAATCGTATGAGTTTGCTACGAATGACTTATTAAACTGTGATTCGTTTCTGGGATTCCATACAATTAGTGTTAACAGTCATGAGAATTCAATTGATGATTTGAGGAATTGGGCTAAAATTGTCCATTTCTCCATTTATCCATTTCTGTCTGTCTTGAGCAATCTGCATCCAATTAAATCCACACACTCTTCTCAATTTATTAGCTCATCGTCCACCTGGTCTACCATGCTTTCTTTCACATCCTCTCGGATACCATTCCAGTATTTCTCGCGTCCATCTGCCATCCATTCTTCTCGCTATGTGTCCACTTTAACTTTTTCACACGTTCCGCGATATCTGCCACTTTGGTCATGCTTCTCACCCATGTATTCCTCTTGCGATCTCTTATTATTATACCAAGCATACATTTGTCCATGATTTTCTGTTTCACGTTTCACATCCATACGTCATAACTGGCAGTACCCATTGGTTGCCTTATTTTTTAATTGTTGCTTCTTATCCATGTATTCCTCTTACGATCTTGTTATACCAAGCATACATCTTTCCATGCTTCTCTGGACTACATCATCACCATCATCATCATTTTCAGCCGTTCACCATCCACTGCTGAATGAAGGCCTCTCCAATCTTCTTCCATTCCTGTCTGTCTTGAGCAATCTGCATCCAGTTGACTCCACACATTCTTCTCAATTCATCAGCCCATCGTCCACTCGGTCTACCTTGCTTTCTTTCACATCCTCTCGGATACCATTCCAGTATTTCTCCTTTCTTCTCGCTTCCACTTTAACTTTTTCACACGTTGCGCTATATCTCCCACTTTGGTCACGCTTCTTACCCATGTATTCCTCTTACGATATTTTTTTGTTATACCGAGCATTCTATGCTTCTCTGCGTGCCGTGCTGATGTTCTAATTTTAATTAATTAATAAAAGTGATAGTTTGAGAGGCGCGTGTTCCAATGTTGCCAAATGAGGACAAGAGTTTTATTATTGACGTCAATGTCATGA
Source organism: Parapsyche elsis (assembly GCA_022651745.1). NCBI lineage: Eukaryota > Metazoa > Arthropoda > Insecta > Trichoptera > Hydropsychidae > Parapsyche > Parapsyche elsis. Next base: position 2,100,528 of record JAGVSN010000017.1, read on the forward strand.
GGAAAACAAAGTATAAAAACACTATTGCGGTGATATAATCGGAATGTAAACAATTGCGGTTTTAAACCCTTTCTATCTAAAGTTTGACTTTCAAATTTTATACAATTCGTACAAAATAGCTCTATTCAAGGTCAAATAGTGAGGCTTTAATCGAACCAATTGAATGATCGACGTTACATTTGACTTACTTTGAATACCTTTAAACCTAAGCTATAGAACTTGTTATCCAATTTTATGTTTGTTTTAATATTATTGTCTCATCGAAATTTTAGTGATTTTTTTCTTACGGTTAAATTGCGGTTTTGCGCAACTGAAACACCTCGACGGAATCATCGCGTTGAAAGTGTGTGCGATCAGTTTACCCGGTTGATTCTAATAAACATTGCTCTTGCGAGAATTCAACATAAACATAATATGTAATGATATTACTCTTGTGGCCACCGAGGTTGTTGACATTTTGCGATCATATCGAAATGGATTTACCGCAAGCTTGTCTCCAAATTAGGTACAGGCAACCGCAAATGCGAAAGGATGATTCAATTGTGCAGACATTTAACGCTGAGATGATTCACTCGGACACAGATTACACATGTACTACCTACTTTATTTAAATAACAAAATTACAAAATAAACTTAATTATATATTACATAGTACTAACTTGTTACAGAGGTTTTGTTTTAAGGCTAACAGGAATCTATCAATTTGGTTTATTTTTCTAAAACCTTCTGGCAGTTCACTATATTCAACAACATCCTGTAAGAGATACTTCGAGATCCACTTAATTTTAAATTCTTAACTATTTACTAAATCTTACCCTAGTATTATGACTAGGTATACATAACTTGACTTGATTGTTATTTATACTTAGAACAACTCGTGAATATGACGTAAAAAAGAAGACATACGACCAATGCGTACTGCCAGTTATGACGTATGGATGTGAAACTTGGATGCTAAATTCAAGAATGTTACGCAAGATCCAGTGCACACAGAGAAACATGGAAAGATGTATGCTTGGTATAACGAGACGAGATCGCAAGAGGAATACATGGGTGAGAAGCATGATCAAAGTGGTAGATATAGCGAAACGTGTGTAAAAGTTGAAGTGGACAACTAGGGATCCCAAATATTCGTCGACTTCAACTATTCGAATATTCGAATATATTCGAAAATTAAAAAATAGGTAATTACATATGTACAAAGCATCAATTACATTATTTTTATATATGTAATATATTAAAATTAATAAAACATAATTTTAATAATAACTTCTTAAATAAAAATTTATAAACTCCTGCTGTTATTAAAGATGCACTATTTTTGCTTAATTCTTTAATTGCTTTTTTCAATGGGAGTAAGAACATCAATTAAATTTTTCAAAATATCAATCCCATTCTTGGAAACAGTATTGAAATTATATTCTTTTAGTGCTATGTTTACACTTTCGTAAACTTGAACTTTGTTCGCTCATTCAGTGTAGAAATGACTCATTTTAGTCAATAAGTTTATATTTTCGGGAAGAATTCTGAGAATCGGCACGTGGCATTCAATCGACGAATATACATACATATGTACTTGCACACGCATGATGTTAAATACAGTGCATAGGTACATTCATCATGTTCAGACTTGAAAATTTTATTGGCTCGTAAAATTTAGTTTCATTCTTCGAATACAAAAAAATATACACACAAGAGTAAAAGATAACTTTCAGCTATACATGTAACAAAACGAGATACAAATAGGTCGAACAACAAGAGAGGTAGAAATTTTCAAGTGATTGAAAGATTGAAGGCATGTACATGTACGTCCATACTCCATACTGCTCAAAGGGTTAAAATACATGTGTGTATACGAATATGATATAAATTTACATGTACCCATTGTAAAATCGAGAAATATAACTTGTTTATGAAATCTTTTAAAAAAATATTCGAATAGCGAATGCATGAAAAATCAGCCGAATAATTCGAATATTCGATTGGGATCCCTAGTGGACACATAGCGAGAAGAATGGATGGCAGATGAACGCGAGAAATACTGTAATGGTATCCGAGAGGATGTGAAAGAAAGCAAGGTAGACCGAGTGGACGATGGGCTGATGAATTGAGAAGAATGTGTCGAGTCAACTGGATGCAGATTGCTCAAGTCAGACAGGAATGGAAGAGTATTGGAGAGGCCTTCATCCAGTAGTGGATAGTGAACGGCTGAAAATGATGATATATTAATTGATATCACCATGTGAAATGTGACGCGCAATATGTATAATTAATTAGTCGCAATCGGTAACTGGAGCCGTCGTTACGATTGATACTACCGTTGCGAGAAAAGTAACATTAATTCGAAACGTAATTATTTACAACGCGATAGATCGTTGAACAATCGTACTGGCCGCTTACTGCACACCGGTTGATAATAATTAATTATGTTATTCATTAAAACGTAACGGTGCAACGTTAAATGAAATAAAACAAACATTGTACGAGGCTGATGAGCGATAGATATGTAGGTGGGTGTGCGATACGGCGAATGATCGATCGGAAAATTAATCTGAAAGCGATAGCGCTTTTCAAATATTGTAATATTTACTTGTGTATATAAATACGTGGTTAGCGTTGCGTAATTTGACTTTGAGTTTCAAAGAAACGGTTTTAATAAATTATTATTCATACGAATTTGCGAGTGCTTGTGGTAGTGGTGGTATTTTTGATTATTTTTTCAACTGTGTATGATTAAAATTAATGTATCATCTTCGTTAGTGTATTCTGGACTTAATAAAATCGTCATTTTTGCATTATATTTGTTGAAATTCTGCAATACACATTGGCAAGTTGTTCTCCGGCTAACGGCCGGAGAGCGAATGATAGATTGTGTATAATAGCATAGCATAGCATAGCATAGCGGTATGACGCGCGCACTGTATTTATGATTCGGCATGGTCAGGTTCAACTATACGTATTTTGTAACTGTGTATTGTAATAAAAAGGGAAAGAGAGTGGGAGGGGGATGTTTGAATCGGGATAAATTGTGTTGTTGACAAGAAGGGTGAAAAAAAAAATGGTATTTTCGTAAGAAGAACTATAATTGAAATAATCAAATTTGTCCCGACTTTATTCGGACAAAGCTAAAAATTTTTACTCACTTAGTAAAAATTTATTTCCATTTGAAATAAAGTAGGTAAATATTGCAGAATGAAAACTTAGATATATTAAATTATGTTTCGACTTAGTTAGGGTAGGTAAGGTTGAGTTACGTTAGGTTAGCTTAGATTCTTTCTTACCCAACAATTCATTGTTCTAACTATAGATTTATAATCAAAGACATTTCAATGATAGTTTGGTTTTTGGTGCGGAGCTATTTTACAATATGTAGATTCTACAGGCAGATGACTAACATTGCCATACTAATACTAATACTAATGTAATAATAGTTAACGCCAATTAGTTTTTTCACTACCCACCATCATCTCCGTATTTGACAGTCAATCACTGCCCGCCCTCGTCTTATGAAACGATGTTCTTTATATTGTAAAACTTATGATTCGAGTTAACAATTATTTCACCGGTATTGGTGTGGCAGTGGCAGTTAAAACAACTGGCAACCAAGCGCCACAATTACCGAATCAAACACATCAAAACTAACTTTTATGATTTAAATTTATTTGTAGCATCCACGCGCCGTTAGGCCAGTTCAATAGTGTATGACGTAATTGTTCAACACAAAAAGCTTGCAAATGTGAGATTTCGTTCCCTTTTGCTTCAGTAGATAAAAACAGTCGCTTTTTTATTTAATTAAATTCTTTAACGATACATTTTTGGATATGTGTAGAACGTTTATGCGATAAAGCGTGACGTGCGACTGCATGTCCTTTGCAACACCTTGCATAAAAAGCCATTAGGGAACATGGCTTCGAGCACGTAGCGGCCATTTATCAAATTGGAGTAATGTGAACAAAGCAACATGCTAATAAAATTCAGTAGTTTCAATACTGATCGAATGCATGTGTTCGGACTAGTGATTAAGTGGGGACTTTCAAAAAACTTTATTATGTCTGGGGACTTGTGGACAAAAAACTTGACAGGAGACTCGAGACATTCATTCGTAAATTTCATTTGTTGAAAACCACTAAAATTCATGCCCCAGCCCATATTGCATACTTGCAGGTAGTAATCAGAGTACATATGTACACAAAATACACTCTTGTACTCAATATGAGAATATGACTGAAGAAGTACGTTCTCCGATATTTACCGAAAAAATAGTGTGAAGGAATTGGTAAATGATTCATTGTGACAATGGATTATGTCGTCTTGTAAAATGCAATGTAAATCATTACGATAAAATATTTCGTCATTGTTTGTAAAATATAACTATATAATATACGAAATAAAATTTGCACGTGATGAAATTATTTCCCATGGTACTTATATGATCGTGCAGTGTGGAATAATATGCACGTGTTATTCCTAGAAAAATTGCAATTCAAATTTGAGACGAATTTACTTGAATGGTTGATTTTGTTCAAAGTATGTATTAACCTTGTCATTTTCGTCAGATTCGTTCGTCTTGTCTTTCGATCTCTGTCGTGTAGCCGTGAACGAAAATTACAAAGGTTATAATTTATTTATCTTACGTACCTATTACAGTATCATTTTTATAATGGTTCCTTTATTGATCATTTTAGCCCATAATGGACAAAGATCAATTCAAAGTTTGCAAACATTTAAAAAAAATACATAGACTTCCATTGGTGAATGAATGAATACATTACGCAAAAGGTTAAAAAAAAAATTGTCGCGACGAGATTCTGACCTCAAACGTCTAACGCAACAACCACCTCTAAACGCGACTTAAATCATCTACAGGTCAAATTTGTAACTTCAGAAAAAAAAAAAAAATACTGACATGGAGAACCAATCTTTATAAATGCATTAAAATAATAAAAAAAACTGGCCAATGTAACGCATGATACCGGAAAAAAATACGAAAGAAAAAATATTTTTAACTTTTAAAATTTGCTAGACGATTACTTATAAGTATTTTAAAGCTTCCAAATATCAAAATTAATAGCAAAAATAGCTGACTATTGCTTCCAATACTCATTTTCAACACAAAAGTACTAAATTTTGAGTCCCCGACCGCAAAAGTAAAAAAAATGAAAAAATTGTCCATTTTTTTTTAAACGCTCATATCTCATAAACGAGAGCTAATTAACAAATTTCATTATCATATTCGGATTCAGTGGGTCAGAATTAGTAATAATATTTGGGTCTGCGCTCGGGTAACTCAAAAACGTGTTTTTTTTGTAATCAATCGGACACCATGAAAAAATGATATTAAAATTTTTTTTGTGTCAATTAAGCAACCAAAAGTCTCGACTCCCGGGATTTCCTGAGAAATTTTTGTTTGAAATTTTCGTGTCCCGAAAATTGGGAAAAAGTCGAGACTTTAGAATATACTCGACAATATTGTTTTGATTGGTCGAGGTTTAACCACTTGAGCCACTCTGCCCACACGGCTGGCCGCGTTTAGATCAACTAATCGAACATTGCATCGCAATAGGCGCTGACCTACGCCTTTGTTACGCCTTTGACAATTGGCGTATGATACGCAGCGCGACGGATGCAGCGCGCTTCCGGAATCACGTGTGCGCAGTTCGCGGTCGCGGTCGACACGCGCCGGTAAAAGCAGTCGCCACGTGACCGCAGACGTTTTCACCTAACAAAAACCCCCCCCACCCCAAACGCGAAAGCCACGCTACGCCACGCCGACGTCTGACTCTGCGCTGTCAACAGAGCCGACTCCTACCTAATGCCTAAGCTAATGCGACTCACACTCGCTACTCCTACCAGACTCAGTCTGCGCTCAGCTGCGCAACTTGACAGACGCTTTGGTGCACTAGTGAAGCCGATCCAGAGAGTCACCAGAGCGCAACACAGTTATTCCGCGAAGCGAATACCGAGCACTCACAGTCGCTCCGAGACACTCGGGGAGTCCACACGTCTCATATTGTGTTTTCGCAAACTACTTTGCCCCTCGACTTCAAAGCGATTTCGCAAGTACTTTTAAAACAGAACTGAATCAACTTTCAACAGTGTAGTGAAAAAAATTTTTATTTTTATCCGTGATCAAAAAGTGTACCATACGATTATAAATTGTGTTTACCGATAAAAGAAAACTGCTACGCACACTTTTGGAATACGCGAGTGTTGTTCAATTGTTGCTTTTCATCGACGAGAAAACTGTTAGTGAAAACATCATTGGATTTTATTTAACATGAGTTGTCGTCTTGGATGTTGGACGTCCACACTCAACTGAAAGCTCATCGTCTCCATAGACAGGTCAGTTTTTGCGACGTTCATGAGGAAAATATTTTTTTTTTTTTTTCGTTTAAGCCGGTTTTGACTACTGACGCAATATACAAGTCAATGTTGTGTCATCGGTCGTGTGTGGATTTTATATTATATAAAAATATATATATATGTACTATATAAGTGTGGTGGTGTTGTTATCGTTTTTGGCGCAAATGTTTTGTCGAAGGTTATTTTCTCGAAAAATTAAACTGAAAACGTTTTTCCTGAATAGTAAAGTTGTTGTGCGAAACCAGACGCGCGTCATTTTCGATTTTGGACAAGTGTTGCGTATTGCGCAACAATTCCGTTATTTTCGATGAAAATTTACGATGTAAATTAATCAAATGTGAAAAATTCCCGAAAATTTTTAATCATCATGTCCGTATAATTAATTAACTTTGGAATGGCTGAAACTTTTGGACAGTTATATCTACTTTTTCAGTATTATAACAATATTGTGATGTTTTCAAATCGACGTTAGTACTGGTCTTTATTCGATAAATATCAAATGTTACGTTCGATTTTAAAAAAAAAAATTAAATTTGCTGAAAAGTTAAATTATTATTGTTATGCATTATTGCATTATTGCACAATTTCTTATTTGACTGAAAGTTTCGTCATTAGTTTTTGCCGAGTGCATTTCAACTAAATGTATACTAATCCCATACCTCGTAACTGCAGCAAAAATAATCTTCAAATTAAACAAATCAAAATATAACTCAACATTTTTGTATAGACTCGGTGTTTCGATGAATCTTAAATAAAATTTGCATAAATTTATTTCAAACACTTCAAATATTTTTAGACAGTTATATATTACATTTAAACTCTAAATTTTTACAAAAGTTTGCTTTATACATATGTATGTATTGTATGTACATTATACAACTTAGTGACTAAACGAATTTTTGGTAAATTTAAATTTTCACTAAAATTTGGTATTTTTATAACATGAACTGTAATGACTACTAAGTCAAAAAAAAAATAACAGTTCGTAATTCCTGAAAGTATCAACGGGGTGTCATATTAGTCATACTTAGTCAGTGGAAGTCACCAGATTACGATATCACCTACCTATGTACCTATATCTATTTTTTTTATATAATGAACCACACACCCTCGATATTATTATACATTATATTTGCGTAGCGATTGCACTAGATCGCGATAAAATTGTGCAACACTTCAATACAGAAAAAAAATCACCAACTGAGGTATACAAATGTACATAGATAATTATTGCGTATATGTAATATAATATATTTATATAATTGCAAAATTCAATCTTGATACATATAACTGCCGACTTCGGCAATTAATTACACTGTTTGCACTCGGAATTCCTTTCGCTGCGAATGCACACACATTTGATAAGAGAGATTCTGTGTAAATACAAAAAAAAATATATGTAACTAAGATTACGCGCGGAATGTTGTTCACGCTGTTTACTTTAAACCGCGGCGGCGTACACTTGAATCACGTTTATATTTAGTTTCGATCAAAGAGCCGAAGAAAGTTTTAACTATCGGCGCCCTTATTTGAATGAGTTGTGACCTAGTTTGCGACTAGTAGTACGAGCGAATCGATAGTGACCCAGAAAGTAGTCGGATCGACCTTTCCCTTGACTGAGAAGGTCGATCCGTGTGCCAAAAGTGGACGCCAAAAGTGTCACACGTCCAAAACGTCGCAATTAAACGATTCCCATTTACCCGAACTTGGTTTTTTAACAACTACTACGTACCGAGTTTAATTTGCGACGTTTTTAAACTACCGTTCTCTTCGTCTTCGGTGCGAAATGTCAAGTTCGAGCCGGCACGTTTATCTTAATAAGTGCGGGGCCTTGCTGATCTTGAACTACACTGTTTTGCTGGATTTGCTTGGTATTTTTTTTATTTTAATATCACCGTAAGGGTGACCTTCTTCATTGTTTATCGAGCGCCACATTTATGTCACTATTAATAATTTAATTGCATCTTGAGGAAATACTCGAGGTGCCTACAATCCGGAAACGTGCCCCATCAAGGCCCTCCTTGTTTCAACGTCGTACTTAGCATTAATTTAAATCGGTGAAACGCGCCAAATGGGAAACGAAGATTCCAGGAAACGACTGTATAACAAAGAGCGCAAATCCCAATCTCTCATTTAGGGGTGGGTGGGGATTTTGACGGATGAAAGAATGACCCCAAAGTCACAAAAGACGCACAAAGACCACAAAGGACAATCAATCTCAACTATACTGGTTACGGCACACTGTAATTAAGTACTAATCATTTTATACCTTGATTAGATATACATATGTATATGTACATATATCGTGGTACGAGTACAATTCCCGTACTCGATGAGTAATATCAAAACGTACAAACAATGACATGAACAATTTTTTTTGACTGCTATCGAATGTTCTGAAATTGAAAGCACATTGTCGTAATTTCAACTCTATCACCAATATTGGAACAATGTAACAGTATTCACATGCAATGTCAAGATCAGTCGATTAAAACCAAAACGTATAGATCAAATCTAATTTAACACATTTTTAGTACAAATTGAACCGACTAGTGATAGCAAAAAGCTTATTTTATACTTGGATACGCTTCAATTACTCTTTCATTGTCAATATCGACACAAAGCCTAATGAAAATTAAAATTTTTTAAATTGTGTAATACAAATGTCGCCACATTCCCAACCACGCTATATTATTGCATTGCGTTTCACACTGTAGTATTGCGTCTCATACTGTTGCATTTCATTACCCAACTGTGTAGTAACACACCTGAAGGTACCAAATACATATTTTAAACGGAAAATTAATCATCAGAACCGAAACGTAATAGGTCAAGGACATCGCCGACACAAGTATTTGACGTGCACTTCTAAGTACGTGTCACTTAACATCGATTGTTACGGATTATTCACCATCAATTTTCCGGGTATTCCCCATAAAGGTGGCGCCACAGGGGTTGGTGAATTTCCACGAAACCGAATCACTGGGAATCACCATTGTCACGTTGCAACACGTAGTAGTTAGTGATACTGATGACGCAACTAGCTCACGTTCTCGCGTTATCGCCATACACACGCACACACACACACACAGGTAATATACAAATACACGTAATAATCCTTGGAAATTGCGCAACGGCCGCAACAGTTTCGCAACAAAAAGCCCCCACAGCTCAATATTGATTTTACTCGAAAATAACAGCATTTCGACGTCGTTGCACCAGTCCAGTGGCGGTGTGCGTTTTAATTTGAATTTATTTTGTATTTATCAATTTTTTTTTTTTTAGTTCGACTCGTTTTGCAACGTGTCGGGCGTTACGCCAACTCGTTGTGGCCTTTTTAAATCAAGGACTACCACTAACACAACCTATGTACGTATATTTTACTAAAAGAAAAAAAAGCGTAATGAATTTTCATCACAGTCGTTTGTTTCCGCAATGGCTGTACCATTAAGTACAAATCGCCACTTCCTCTCTATACTTGGGATGTTTATTTATTGTGAATATTTGATTGGCTGATTAATTAAATTCAACCTTATAAAGTTGTGTGATGATTTCGTAACGCTCGGGCATATTATGTACATTGACTCGTGGTGTTATTTGTTATTGGAATTACAGTACAATTCTTCTGAAAGGTCGAATGAGTTGTGATGTCACTTTTTAAAGTTCGGATTAATCGGCTTCAATAATAATGGTACGTTTACATCAACTAAGGACAGTATGACACAGATGAACATTAACGTAAAAAAATCACGATGCCTTTTACCGTGAATTGTAATGAAATATTTACAATGTATATAATAATTCAAGTTTACACCGATGGACTTCAAGTATTTAAAAATTATACACAAGCGGAAAAGAATACGCTTAATTGGTCATACGATTAAACTTGCCGATTTTCATCGCACATTCCCAAACTGCCGTAAGTGTGTGTAAAAATACTAGCGGTTATATAACTAATGCTAAAAAAAATCCGCATATTTCGTATTTCATGGCCGCACACTACACACGTACATACATTCTGCTAGGTTCACATCGCATAAATAAATAAATAGAATTAAAAAAAAACCACACACACACACACACAAGTTATATAAAGTAATTGTCGGCATTTTTTGCGGTGTACCAATTACAATAATTTTTCGAACTGTTGCGTAACTTTTGACACATGTGATGTTTGCCGAGCGGTCGATAATAATAATCGAGGAAGTTGCATTGCGCAATTACACATTCACAGTGCAGGGTTGCCGCTAAAGTGTCACGTGTGACAATAATTTAATGCTTGCATTACTTTTTACTGTGTAGTTAGTGTGTGTATGTGTGGAAATACTAGCGGAACCGTTATTCACCGGTGTGCACGTAACACTAGATCAGTGTTGATGTACATACATATACGTGTGTGCATTATGGAGGTCAGGTTATCTAGGTCTCGCCTAGTACTATTACTAGTACTATTAACCATATATACTCAACAGTTAACTAACACTATTGTTCATGGGAAACTTGGAACTTGTGTGACGTTATGTATTTGCATGCGTTTTTCGATCGCACGAGAGTATTGCTCGGTGTTATTATCTTAAGCCTGGGATAAAGTTTTTCTTGCAAGTGTCAACCGAATGGTGTGTAGCGTATCTTTATGAGAGAGAGGCGAACTTTTGTCCCCTTTTGACACGTGGTTAGACGAAATGGATATTAAAACTCAAACTGCATACTATCTTACAGTTGCTGAACTTTTTGTCCAGGCAACGGGATACTTTACGTTTATGGAATTGTTCTTTCTGTGCATCCCGTGCAACTGTTTTTTTTCGTTTCCGAATTATGTATAACTGGAATGATCATCTGTTAATTATTATCATCGAAGTCTGTACGGTAAAATCCTGTTATAACGTCACATGTCTCATATTCCACTTTACGGTATGCAATACCGGATTATGGTAAGCAATGTATAACCCAGTTGCTAAAGAGGTACCGCGACCGAGTGACGATCTCAAATTTTTAGTCTCAGTGATTGCAACTGTATTATTTTTATTGAGTAATAATATTTTAATTGCGTTTTTCCAGATATGTAGATTTGATTCCAAGTGGCATTTTGTACAACTTGCTTGTACTTAATCGCTCATTTGCGATCGAGAATGAGATATAATGCGATGTTAATCGTCGTTTACATTTTAAAGTGCACACTTGCCGCAAAATGTGCAACTGTTGCATTGTGCTTTAATCTCGCATCAAATGCGATATATTTTTTTTAATTGAAAATATGCGACCGGTATTCATTCGATCTACAATCTCTTTCTCCGTCTCTCACAACATCCGTTGATCGAGCCGCTTAACCTACTGTTGGAAGTGAGCAGTTAGTTTATTTAACTGCATTATTTTTTACCGTATCGTTAAAGGCCGCTTCATTTATATTACAGTAGTGAGTGTACAAAAGATACAATCGAGATACGTAGAATGCGAATCGGTAATGATGACAATTTTTAAACGTCCATCGCCATTGACAAGCTCGTTATTTGGATTGGCGAAAGACGCAATTGTAATTCGTCAATGTTGAGATTCGTCAAATTGAGTATTCGTCTGTTTGACATTTTTAAATTGAAATTAATACAAATTTAACATCGAACACATTTTTCAACGTCCATCTTGTATGTTTGATTTGATGTACCGTATTTATCTTGTTTAGTTCGTATTTTACAACTCGTCGAGATGTAAACATTGTCGATTTAAAGTTCAAACGATGCGCCCGCGATCAAACACTTCCAAAATGTTAATTAACCGTTTGAATCTATTAATATTCCATATGTACCTATACATACATAGATTTAAAAATGCTTTATTCGCATACGCAATAAAAAAATTTTTTTTCACAGTTAAAAATAGCGTAAAGTAAATATTTTGAATTAATTACAATATAAATACTGTGGAATGAAACAATATCTATAGCATTTGATATGATGACTTTTTTTTTAATTTAACGAATGAAATTCGTATAACCGTATTTCACCTGTGAACCGAGTACCGTACGCTTTGATTTATACGGAGCATCACGTCACGATCAAACGCTTCTAAAACTATAATTAACCGTTCAAATTCATTCATATAAATCGTGTACAATTGAGAATGTGTGATTTGTATTTGCGTATGCTAAAAAACCAATTTGGAATAATTTAAACTGTTCCAAAGTTACATGGAATTTGACAGTTGGTTTTTATTGACATAGCGTGCATTTTCAATTTGGATTCAACGTAATTGTAATAATGTGTAAAAGTTCTGGAAGCTGAACTACGGATGTTTAAGAGTTTGAATGTAATAATTAATTGCCTTTTTTCTTCACCTATGAACCGAGTACCGTTCGACAGTGCCGCGATCGCGTTTTATTGACGTGCAAACGTTTACAAGCTCTCAGTATCTAAACTGGTACGAATCGTTTTAAAGAGCCGGATAATTTCGAGTCGAGATAAACGGTGTCGAAGTCAGCATCACCCACAGACAACAAAGATTACCGTTTTGTAACTGTTCGGGGCATTTGGGCTTGTCTTGATATGACGCGGATATACGAATTCAATCGGGTCATTACGTGCCATATAACTAACTATTTCACCGTTACGATCGATGGCTCAACTCGCCGGGGATGTTACACCGAAATTGAACGCAAAATTATGTCGGACCATTTCTTATGTGTGTAGTTTGGATTGTGCATACATTTGAAGCACACAAAAACATACACACGCCGTTACAAAATCGTCACTATGGCAATATCCAGTGTTGAGAACGAACACAATATTGCAAAACGTTTCATTTGACCCAAAACGGGGGGGGGCCTCCTATGGAAACAACGCCGATATTGCCAAATGTTGAGTCACATTATTTGTGGGCGATCGGTGTTTAAACCGTTAAGTGTCTTTGCCCTTTGAAAATTCAAAGGTATTGGCACTCGAAATCCGCACACAGCAATTCCTGTCCTGATTTGGGTCACTGTTGCGTCACGTTACGACCGCAACAGACGTAATATCCCGTTTTTATATAGGCCTTGTGAGTCACAACGAGAGATCTGATCCATAGGCACTAAGCTACATACATAGTATCGAGCGATGGCATAATAGAGAACGGCTTATAAAATTTCTAAACTCTGGTTTCACGTGTTGCGACCGGCAATCGAGGACTAGTTGGCCTTCGAAACGCTAGAAAACTCATCAGAGTGTGTGTGCTAATGTTTATACTATACTATAACGTCTCTAGAACACTCTAAATAGCATAAGAAATTATCCAATACACACAAATGCACTCTAATTACATATACATATTATATTGCATCGGAATACTACGCACGAGTTGTTCCATTGTTGACATTTATGATTTGCAATCGTCGATTTGCATTTAACGGCGATAAGCTCAAAGTGAGCTTATGATTTACTTGTTGACCAAATAATTTTATAACTGTACAAGAAATTAGAAATTAAAATACCTTAAATTGCTTTAGCACCATTTAAATTTCGCATTCTTCTAACTGTCTTGTGAATACTGAATATGTATTTGATTTTGAACTGATTTTGAATGTGTTGTACCGAATTCAAGGTCACCATTAAATGTAAGGTCAAAATTATTCGGTATTTGCATACGAGTCGCTAAGGGTGATATTACACTGAGCAACCAAACGGCACACCAGATTTTTTTTGAACCTCGACGACCAGATAGATATACAGGTTCCAATGCTACGTATTAGACGATGCGATTCTCAGTTGCATAAAAATTTCTTGGAAGTCAAATGTTCGACGAAAATAACCTTCACCAAAAACCCTTGTCTGACCTTTTTTTGCATCGTCGTACTCAATTGTCAACGCAACGCAACGTTTCAGAAATAAATATGAGAGGTTGAATTTTATATATTTTCTACGTCTACGTAGAGTACCTAGTTTTCATATAGCTACCTAGACCTATTTTTTTGTATGAAGATTATGAGATGAGCAGGTAGCTTGGTGAGTGAAAAGTGGTGCAATGTAATAAGATGCTCGCAACCGTAAAAAAAAACCTGGTTGTTGGTGTGGTTGCTCAGTGTAATATCGCTCTAAGGTTGAGCTCACCAGCAGTAAACACAAAATTCTTAGAGGCGTGGCTGTTGGCTGGAACAGTGTAGTAAACTTTTGAGAATTGCGTGGTGACTGTTGGTGAACTCTACGTTAAGGTGTAGCTTTTGGTATTTTAATCTAATAGATGTATTTGTATCATCGTGTGCTTTTTAACATCTACCGTTCCATGGAAAATGTTTGGCTCAACTCCACGAAACGTACGGTTAAATTTAGCTTGCCTAGTTAAATTTTAACCCACTTCCGATCGACTTAATCGCCGCCACACACAAACAGAGCGCTTTACCGTCTGCGACAAGTTGCAGTTAAGTAGGCAGTTTGGATTGGTAAACCGAGCAAATGACCGTGTGCCGTGTTGGTAACCCGAACAAATGACGCAAGCATGCGGAATTGCAACACCGAGTTAGTATAGCACCGCCAGCTATTAACATATTATCCAAGTTGAACAACTGTTATTAATAAAACCAGCTCGCTAGCTACATAGTAGCTGTGTGAACGATTTTCGCGATTTTTGCACCGCATTGCAAACGTTTATGCAACGATCGGTGACCGCGAATTTCGATCAATCACCGTGACCGTTCGTTTTGTCACACGTATGACAAACTTGCCAATTTTCCCGACTGAGCTGCGAGTCAAATTACTGTATGACATCAATTGTGTAGAGTTGCACTTGCAATTTCTACTACTTTTCGAATTGCATTGCGTTTTTTTTTTCGCCACAATTATAATGCAACGATTTTTAATCGGTCGTTGTTGTCACAACGTAGTAGTGTCACCACCCGATTGCACAAACGTTTGACACCAAACATCAGTATTTTGCCGACGAAACTCGATTGAAAGCGCGCGTAACCTCAAAAATATCAAACGACATTAAAAAAAAAAAAAAAAAAAAACACAAAATATTATTACTTGCATACCTTTGCGACCGAATTTCGTAACGGAATTGCCGATTTCAACATGGTATATAACCCTTCGTTGCAACGCTCTCGAGTATTGCCTAAACGCGCGCGTTCCAAATAAAGTTGCATTGCTAATAAACATATGGTATCCAATAATTACTAATCGCATTTATTGAATAACACTATCTAAAGATGACGTTCAAATTAGATTAAATTGACATTGTGCAATCGATCACACTCTAATCGCACGCTGCAACTGTGCACTGTATCGAACGCGTGATTAGAATGTGATTTCGAACAGTATTGATTCACACTCTAATCGCACTCACCAGTACAAGTCACTATTGAACATTCATTTAGAATGTGATTATAAAATCAAACATGACCGCATTTCATCAACGATTTCGTATAATAATATATAGAATTTTCGTAATTGTCAAATGCACAACAATGCAATGCACCATTGTATACGAAAAAATATAAACATATTTGCACAATATTCCTTTTGCTCAACTGTTATTTTTATGTATTTAATTTAATAAGGATGCAATCGTAGTGTGCAGTAAGTGAGCACATTTTACGAAACGATTATCGTTTTAATTTTGCGCAAATTCATATATTTGATACGCGGTGAACAGTTTGCGCATACCGGCTTACCGTTTGTTCAATTTTTTGTTCTTTGCATAATGACGCACTATTACCGTTCGCATTATTGCGAAGATTACCCGGCATCATTGCATAACTTACGCCTCTTCTTACGGCAACGAGTTATGCCTTTATGAACAACAGAACACGGCGTTAAAAAAATAACTGGGTTAAGAGCAAAATTTACCGTTGGATTACAGCATTCAGCTGTTGGTTTACTTTTAAACCAGGGATTGGACTCGCGCGGCCCGGTTAAACTGTACCGGATCCGCTCTTCGCGACTATCGGCTAATTTTTAACCGAAACGGTTAACAATGATTGAACAATACTGTCGACTTTGTTTGTATTTGGAAGTTTTTCTTTCTAATCACATCAGTATCGGTCGACAGAGTTGAGCTTGAAACCTCCTGCTACACAATCATTATCTGTTATACATTTCTTACTGTTATTACGGTACGCTTTGACACAATTTTACCAGAGTGCTCGTTTCATAATGGCCGGTATAAACCGGTGAGTTTTGCAAGTACACCCATTGTGTGTCGATGCAGTAATAATATAATCAAACTGCTGCGCTCTATTCAAATTTTCGTCACCACAGCTTTTCCATTCGCAAACTTCTTCTGCTAATTTGTGAAATTCCAGCATACATTAGCAATTAAGTCTATGCTTTATCACGGCTCAAAGGAGTATAATCAATATTGTAACATACACAAATTGAGGAATCAATGCGATAGTTGAATTGTGCAAACAAACATATCAATACATGAGAAATTTTTTCATCATACTTTTGCAATGAAAATAAAGCAATGAAAAATTTTACTCATTCTGCGGAATTTAAATTTCAACCCCTAAAATTAAAATTTTAACTGGTGCAATTCAATGGCGTGCAATTTGCATCGTTAAACAAACAATATCGACCATTGAATTGCGCAAACGGGTCCGATAGGTCGCATTGCGTGTTGTTTCCCTTTGTTTCGCGCCAAAATGGCGTAATAGCTCATCGCCGCCATATTGGATTAATATTTCGCGACGTGTACGCTTATTACTCTATTTTTCGCAACAAACAACAGAAAAAAAATTAGACAATGCAAACATACATACATACACACACGTTCAGATGGATAATAATAATAATATTGTTATAATATTAAACTGACTACTATCGGAAAATAACCCGTTCGCTTCTTATCGCTCTCGTTTAATCTTTATTTTATTTTTTAAATTGAATTTCTTGTGCAATGGTTGCCTTTTCGTTAGCAATATTAACTCAATGATAATAAAGCAGGTGCGCTTCGTTATCGGCGACACTTGTAAAACGCAACTGTACTTTCTTTGTATGCATTTAATTGTAATGAAACATCGATACAAAGAACTTTGACTGTCTATCCGAAGCTTAACGAACAAATGTGCATACATACATACATACAGTATAGAACTATAAACAACTGCAGAGACAATTATTAAGCTCTAAGCCCCGCCTCTAGAAATATACGGTTACTGGCTGATGTACCCTGGTAGGTCGCGCAGCCAGAGTTAAGGCGAACCACACACACACACACATATGTATTTTTTAGTATACAGACTGATGCAATTTTTTTTTTAATATTTAATTTTAACTTTACCCTTAATAATACCCCACAGTAATTCTATAGGGTTTACTTCTGGGTGGTAGGCGCAGTACACTATGTCCGTGATCTTCCAGGATTTTATCAAGTACCTAGAAATTTTTGGTAATTTGGCTTATTCTTTAGTATTATGTACTAACTACTCTAACTTAACCAACAAACGATATAAAAATCGAAGACTGAATGATTGGACTGAAGAAACATGCTGTATTTCACAAAACAATAGTGTCTCTGTTACACTCGTAACGTGTACGTGCGCGAAAGAGACGGAGCGTTTTTATTATTGCATTTAGTGAAAATTCATATTATTCACCTATTCACAGACACACAATTTGTGTGTGTGTGGTTCGCGTCAACTCTAGCTGCGCGACCTGTACCTGCGGTTCTTATGACACTAGCAAGTAGTGGGTACCTATTCCATCCAAAAACCATTCGATATACCCAGTAGAAGTATAGCACACGTGCATTGTACCAACACGTAGCGGTGAGCCTAGTTTTCGATCGAACGGATACGTCTCGGCCGGTTATTATGATACAATACACAAACATTACACAAGTGAGGTAAGTGTTACGAGAGAGGGGTACGTAGGTACCGCCTACAGCTGGCCTACTCCATTTGATGTAGCGGTACCCGTGTGCGACTGGTTAGTGTGTCGCCAGGTGACCCACACGGAGCTGCAGCACTAAACAGCTCTCGTCCCACTGACTCCTGACTGTGTATACCTATAGTGTTATAGTGTAGCATCTGGGACAAAATAACGACACCTGAACTCGTCCAGTTCCGTCGTGATTCGTGATGCTCTTCAACTCCAATATAATCCTCCAATCAAGTCAGTAATAGAACAGTTACTGTGTATAGGTAAGGTACCTACTCGAAGTGTGAGCAATAGGGCTCAATTTTGATGACGCATGTAATGCACAGTACGGTACTTGAAAGTTTGCTTCTTTGTTGTTCTTCAATTGTACAGTTGTATATTTTATCGATTCTTGTAATGGTCTACATTCATAAGGAACACTTTTGATACTTTCTACGTCTTTTCTGAGTAGTACCTTTACTTCATCTTTTGATTGTACTTATGCTCAATTTCAATAGTCAATGAGAGTATTAACTTTCTAGAACTCATCATACTGTCTTGTTATACTAATTTACCAATCTTTGCCCAAATAAGACTTTGGTCTTAAAGAATCAAACAAAATCTACTAGTTTTCTAATTGAATGCTTCCTTTTACGTGTATGCGCTTTAAATTCATACAGAATACAGTTAATGCGATAAAGTGCGCTCCAATAGTCGTCTGGCCCTTTGTTTTGTCCTTTTGTCTAATTTCAATGCTCAGATGTGTATAATACATTCCAGGCAAGCTATCAAGCGCAATGTTCTAGTATTTTGATCATTCTGCGTCTCGGATTCGTCTCGAGCTAGAAAGTTCACACGGTGTAATAATAAGGTCATCACATTGACCAACACCTACAGTGTTGCATCGAAATACATATATTACGTATTTGGTTCTTGTCCAAAACGAGACGAATTGTGCAATCGCCTCTTGCAAGATGTGCACTATCGACTGCGACAAAGTGTTTGGATCATTTCGTGGCCTATTGTCACACACAATAATAATATCTAAAGTAATAATGGCCATAGTGGTAGTGTCACGTTGCGTCACCGATCGTAGAGGTCACACAATGAACGTTTCAAAGCAAGGCTCGTTTATGCAAATACACGTACTAAAGATTGACATTGGATGAAACGGTATACACGTAAGTCTCGTGTCTCGACCGTGTGCCTCTCCGATGACTAGGAAGTGCCACAAGTTTGTTGCTAAACACGTGATATTGACTATGGCGCTTTATTGTCGCGATTGCTAAATCTGGTGTTAATTATTGGAATGCACAGCGCAATATGATTGACAATTTTGCATCTATAATATGCTCCAGTAGAATAAACTGCTCCATCTACTTTTGCGTCGGATCTTAATATTGTGCAATATTCGCTTATGATTTATGCAATTTGTTGCACATGGAGTTTGTGTGCACGTTTTGGTTCTACGCCGTGTTGGCAACGAGCCAGGCGAGCTTTGGAGCTCGCCCAGTAACTGACCTTAGTTTACCCGAATGACGTTTCGAGATAGTTTTTGCTGCTATTCTAAGATCAGAGGGCGACGGCCAACGCTACTAAATTAGTAGGAGTAGTCGAGTGGGAAATTCCCTTTGAATGGAGGCAAAAAACGAAGGTCGCTCGCGCGTTGCCTTTAACTTTGAGCGGATGTTTTATCTCGGCTGACGATAGTTGTTGTTGTGTAACTGTTATAATATAACAGACGCGGGTGCAAACAAAAGAGCATAATTACCGAAAGTGTAACATTCTTGGGATTCCCGAGACGAGAAAATTAAACATTGATAAGATTACGCGCAGGTACGAATGTTGCTCCAAACGTTTTACGATATCAATCCTCGGCTATTGCTACGAAAAAAGACAAAGCGTTTTATAATACTTGCAATAAACGCAAAAATAGTCTAAGAAACGATCCAAGTAAAAATAAGTATGAAATTTTTTTTCAACTTTGTCCTCCTTCACTTCCGTTTGAAAAGTGTTGGGACAGTTTTTTCTTAGTTTAATGCGATCTTCGGAATACGTTTTATACGTGGTAAAAATTTCATTAAAATCGCTCTACCGGAAGTTAGATTTATCTACTGTAAAATTAGTAGCGAGAGTGTCCGCGCGCATACGGTCACGTTAACCGTGACCTCCTCCCGTCGAATTCGGCATACGTCGTTATGTCAAACCGGAAGTCGCCGGCTTTTCGCTCACTCCGAGCTACCATCCACCATATACATAAATGCTTATGTTTATTCGCGGGGGCACTCTATGGAACTGACCTCGGTGCCACCGAGAAGTGTTGTGCTCGCTCCGTGTGTGTGTGACATTCACCGCAAGCTCACGTCACGTAACGAACGTGTCACTCGTATACGTATGTACATATGTACATATATATATGTATGTTTATATAACGATTCTGCCGACGCTTACGGACTACATAAATTATGATAGTCATTGATTTACCTGTTTGTTGTTGTATTTAAAAAAAAATGGCGGCTATGGCACGTTTTGTATGACGGCCCTTCCTGGTGTCCGATCACGTAACTCGGCACCAAGGTACGACAATGCCAAATGGCCGTCGAGAGTCATTAGATCAGTGCCACGGTCGCCGCTAATCAAAAGCTTACACAATATTACTCGGCTGGGGTCACCCTTAGCTTATTAGGGTGACCTAGGTATGCGTAACCAACACTACTACGTAAGTCTTATAAGATATTATTACATAAATAGTAAAAATCGATAGAGAACGTAAAGGGATCAACACGATACAAATTCACCATCCACTTCTGGGTGAGGGCCTCTCCAATCCTCTTCCATTCCTGTCTGTCTTGAGCAATCTATGTACATCCACTTGACTCCACACATTTCATTTCAATTCATCAGCCCATCGTCCACTCGGTCTACCTTGCTTTCTTTCACATCCTCTCGGATACCATTCAAGTATTGTCCAGTAGTGTCCAGCCCATTGCCACTTCAACCTTTTCACACGCTATATCTGCCACTTTGATCATTATTCTTACCCATGTATTCCTCTTGCGATCTCTTCTTGTTTCAAATTACACAAGTCCTGTGTGAATAAGCAGATTAGACCAAGTGAGTTTGAAATCTTATGGATTAAAATTGGCGGGCTCGCCGTTGTCGTACTGAACCCATCGTATAGCACAATTTCCAAGCAATCGATCGACGCGCTTTACTAAATTAGTAGTTTATAAGGGAGTTCAAGGTCATTTGAGACCGAAAATGTGATATGAAATGGTCATTCATTGTACTGTAAATATTAAGTGTTTTCAAAGCGACTTGTACGCAAGTGTCTTCTGCTATGAAACCGATTGAACAAAAAAAAAAAAAACTAAAAATGTCACCGCAACCTGAAGATAATTGCGCAATTTTGGAAATTTAACTATTGCGTGCGTACGATAAATTCTAAATTCGACAAGAAAATCGTAATAAATCCGTTTGCCCAAATCGTATGCGCATAAATGAAACGTTTCAACTTTGACTTGGAATCGGTCTAGTTTCGGATCGCAATCGAACCGGTCTATTGTGAAATACTTGTGTGTGCTTCCATTCTGACCGACATATTAGTGTAAAAATAATATGGCGCACGTGGAGTCGAATTGCGAAACTAGACAGATCATAAAGGCCAATGCACACACCGCTGACGAAAAACGATTAAAACATTCGAGTATATACATACATATGTATGTACATTAGACTAGCACTAGTTGCATCTGCTGTGTGTAATATCTAATGTACCCCCGCTCGAGAAATAGCAACGACCCACATCTGGGTCAAGTTGACTAACACACCGGGGCAGGTTTTGTCATCGAAATGGAACAGCTTCTTAAATTGATGTTATGAAACAATACGGATTGAGAAATTGCGCTTATTACTATGTTTTTTTTTTTTATTATTATATTATTGCCAACGGTGCAACAACACTGCGTAAAAATTGAAAATACAAAAACAACTACTGCGTCGTAATGTGGGTTAAAATAGTGTGCGAATAAATAAATGATTGCTTTGGCATTGTAATGATACAGGTAACGCAATTACTCCGGACGCGTCACGTTGTCCAATCGAACACGTAAACACGTGTACTGTGTCGTAATTGCAAATGGCTCGCGTGTTGTATAACATTGTTGAATACACAGTATTGATTTTGCGCTGGTGATAAATTAAATTAAAAATAACTATTTCAATAGAAACTATGTATGTACATGTGATTTGCGCGACGATATTAATACATACAGTAATTTTGCAAATTTTATGCCAAACATTAATAAGTACAATGGTTAGCGTTCCGATGTACGCAACATTGTTAATTAAAACGTTTCGTTTTTTTTTGTTAAATTACATCAGTATATGTAGATAGCGTCCGCTTGGAGTAACGCTCAAAATTCGACGTGTATACAATTCCGACCTAACCTAAAGTTTCAGTTTAAAATCGGAGCACATTATAGACTTTGATCCCACTCTAGCATTACTAATAAAATTAAACAATCAGATTTCGCCACGTCGCGATGCAACAGCTGTAGATTTTTATCACAGTCCTCATCGGCGACCTGTAATTTTTTTTTTGTTTCATCATTTTGTTCTACGTGGAATCGATTATTACCTCAGCTCGTAAACGCTTGCGAAATTGCGACTTCCAGATAATCGAATCTAATCAAAATTTAAATTTGCCCTTGCATTATAATAGATAACGTGTGCGATTTCAATCGAATTCTCGACGGCTGATGCAATGGTATCGCACGATTATAAAATTTCACTACATATATCAGAACACACGGCATAATTTCGCCGAATTTTTGCCACGTTGGATGAAAATTTATTGAATAAATCAGGGTCGTTTTTCTCGCCATTATCTTATCGACCCATCGACTTTCAGATGCGTCCTCGTCGGTCACGAGTAGCACGTTTCTGTCCGCGTGAGTTGGCTCTCAACGACTGTTACATCGGTGACCTGCTGATGTAACATCGTTACAAAGTCAACTTCAATACACATTATAACTTGTACGTGTAAAATAATAAACATCTCAGTACTATAGAGAAGACAATCCATACAGCAAAAGGAACTTAAAGGTTAACCAGACGCCCAAAAGCCACATTAGATGTTACAATCGTATAGGTTTTGCCTCCTGTAATGAATACCTGCATAAGCAGTATCGAGTCTGCTAAAATAAAATACATACAGAGTACGTTCTTTTTTTTTTGCTATTTGTGAATAATCGGCATGGGTCACTCGACATATCAGTACGGGTCACGTGTGTCGAACCGGACGAAACTACTTGTAAGCTATAATAACACAACGTTTGTATAATAGGTATAAATGTGAATGGGTAATCAAAAAACTTTATCGAGAACGTGTCGTATAAACGGGCTTATTATTCAATGCACCGTTTTTGGTTGTTTTTTTATTGCACGGGTGAAATTAATATGTGTTTGCGACGGCGAAAAATTAATAATGTAAATTTATCGTAATTTGCAATTTTTTGACCACTGTGCGACCATTTGCGCACACTCAAAAGCGCGATACTCTCATAGTTAATTTTTGGTGATCGATTTAATGAATTGTCGCATTAACAAATACAGTGGCCCAAGCTCGGATTTACGTAACGACTTTTGATAAGTAAAACAAAGTTAATTTAAACTACGCATAGCGGCGATCCAACCCCGGCTATGTGTCATGATTCTTTTTTTGATTAATAACGAATTATTTTTAGCGCATACGTGCTTGCCGCCTTTTTAATTTAAATCCATACAAAAACGTGTATTTAATAATGTAATAAGCGAGCGCTATTTATCAACAGATATAATTGCACAAATACAGACGTTATTCATATTGATTCTAAAGCTATTTACGACAATGGTATTCCATACAGGTTCTATTAGTGTTAATTAATATCTTATAATAAAACACGTGCACCGTTTATAATAAATAGCACATTATTATACGAACAGAATACACGTTATCTATTTTTAATGTGTAATTATTCTTCGGAGGATCATAATATTTTAATACTTATTAATTTCAAAATGTCAATATCTTCCAAGTAATCGAACCGTTAACACTGTACTGATTCGTGTGAATAACTTTTAAAAAACACGTGCACGATTACATACGATATGATTACATTTCGGATCGTCACGGTGGTATTTACACTTTTTTTTTCACTACGATACGATTACGATAATTTGCGTTTCGAGACGATATCATAACCGAGTCGTTATCGACACGTGACCGAGACAATGTGTTTATTCAAAGTACGAGGATTACGTAAATCCGTCACCATATCACGTTTTCATGATAATACAAACTACGTGATGCGAACACGTGCAACAATCGCCAATTGCATCAATAAAATAAACACACCATACACTGGATTTTTACATTTTTTTTTTAATAAAACCACTTAAATCATCTCGTCGGCGAATCTATAACCATTTTTTCTATCCAAGAGATGATAGCAATCGACAATTTTCTTCCTTTGACAGATTAGATAACGATTGAACTTTGCTTTGTTTCCATACTCGCAATGTAAGAATTGTAAATAGGTTTTTGAGCTCTTTCTCCTATTATGCTTTAAACACTAAAATTAAAATAAAAGAATCCTTATAAATACTAACAAAATGAACAATGTGTAAAATAGATAATGGTCACTGGACCAGTAGCTATTAAAATAGATTTAAGATGTATTGTGAACATAGTATAAGAACAATAAAAAGCTTTTTAAATAAAAAAAAAAAATAAAATAAAAAATACTCGCAATAAGGCCAAAGGACATTACGCATAAGATACACAGTATACGAACCGAACCTAATCCAAATCGTGTATTAATAGTTAAATTTGCGGTGCGGTATGCTAAATTCAAAACTACGCATTTAAGATATAATATTAAATATACAATGTCTTTGTTACGCCATATAACACCTTGCGATAAGCGAGCATTACGCACGCGCGTAATTGCGTAAAAATAAAATGTCTTATCAATTATTGCGTAAGATTGTACACTATTGTCAGATAAGTTGTGAGGCAAATGTGTTACGTTTTAGATCGAAGTTCAAATCGGAAGTGATTGATCGTTTGCGTAATAAAATAATCATTTTTTGCAACTTTGTGTCGACGTGCCACCGTGCGCCGTCCATAGATATACTCGGCGTGAATTGGGATGAATTAATATCGGAATTGTTTTACTCGATTTAAGCTCTGTGACTATCTACGGTACTGGTGATTGCGTTTTGAGTTTACGCATTATTAACGGCATTGGTGTAATATAAAAAAATATATAGTTTTAATCATTCACGGTGGTTCACCGGGTTCCGTTAAGATAAAAATACTTTCTCCGTGTGCCGTGACATACAAAAGGAAAGCAGTCAAGTAACGGCTTTGTATACGCGAAAGAAGATCTGCAAACGTAACGGCTGCCGTGGTTCCGATGTGCTCCGTTGGCCTGCTCGAAACTAACCCACCGGTCCAAGCCCCGTTTCAACTGCTTCGATATATTATATGTTCTTCTTGTTTGATAAGGGAAGGAGAAGGTAGAAGGATATGTCATAGTTTAGCTTGGTGTGTCTGTCTGACTCAATTTGATGCACTACTTGTTGCTTGCTCAATGGGGGGTCTAAACTTTAATATCATACCTAGTTGGGTTATGCAAGGTTAGGTTCTTCTCAGGTGTCTAAGGATTAGTTCCTTGCTTTAATTATTATGTACAGTTAAGTTTTGAGTGTTTACTGTTATTCTTCAGTTTAATTAATAGTTTTTTTTTTTTTATTGTTACAGGAGACTACGTCTTTGCGCTTCGCGCGTCCTCGCAGAACCATGGTAGCCGAGTTCATGATCAGCCATCAGCAGCAGTCGCCACTTCAACTCCAACAACACCAACCTCTCCAGCAGCAATCTCAGCTGCAACCACCACAGCAGCCTCAGGGCCCTCTCCTCTACCCACCCCTGCTGGCATCGCCACAAAGTCCACCCAGGTCCATGCCTTTACGCGAGTCCTCGATGCTGGTCAACATGGGTCCCCTCAGCACGGATTCCCACAACTCCGACGGAAACTATCCACCCGGTTTTGACTTCAAACGCAAAGACTTCTTCTCACAGCGTAAACAGCGTGAGTTTATCCCGGACAACAAAAAAGACGACGGATACTGGGACAGGCGGAGGAGGAACAACGAAGCAGCCAAACGCTCCCGGGAAAAGCGAAGATTCAACGATATGGTATTGGAGCAGCGCGTTGTAGAATTGTCCAAAGAGAATCACGTTTTGAAAGCACAACTGGACGCTATCAAAGAAAAGTACGGAATATGCGGCGAAGCTCTCGTCAGCATAGAACAAGTGATGGCCACTTTGCCGACCTGTGATCAAGTACTGTGCGTGACCAAGAGGTCGAAACTGTCTAATAATCCACCGCCAGCTGTACTATTCCCTCCTACGCCTGCTGCTGTCATACAAACACCTTCTGTCCACCTGTCAGCACCTCCTCCACTGTCGCCACCACCGGTACCCCATCGCAGTCCCATGCAGACGCCATACCCAGAGAGTTGCGAGTACCCATCGTACCGCGGACACTTCGAAGCCAGTGCCGGTAGTGTTTTGAACCTTTCGAGATCCAGGAGAGCGCCGAGTCCCTACGAAGTCTCGAGCCTCTCAGGATCCGGAGACGAGCAGTGTGACAGTGGAATTTACGGACACAACGAACCAAACAATAGTCTGCCTTTGAAACTGAGGCACAAATCCCACTTAGGAGATAGGGACGTAGCCGGGGCTCTGCTAGCATTACAACACATAAAGCAAGAGCCAGGCTTGAGAGCCTCACCTCCCTGGGACGGGGAAGGTTCCAGCGATGAACGCGACTCGGGTATATCTCTGGGTCATGAATATCAAAGGAGGCCAGCTTTGGCAACATCGACAATGACAGCACCTGAGCCTGAAGACGATGCACATTTAAAAGCAGAACTAGCACGCTTGGCCACAGAAGTAGCCACCCTCAAAAACCTGATGAGCCAAAACAAAGCAAGAGCAGCACACCATCAAAACATTTGAGCTCGGAATTCAAACGAATTGCAACTGTGATTTTTTAAACCCCCCCCCCCTCTCCCCTCCCCCTTTTAAATATAAATATTTATTCTAATTTAAAAAAAAAACTATGAACTTTTTATATGTAAAATAATTGTGCACGTATAACGTGCAGATGTACGTCTTAGTTACCGAAGTGGACAAGTGATTCCATTGTTGGACTTATTTAAGCGTTATGAACGTTTTTGACGATTCAATTGAAACAGAACCAAAAAATATATCTGTTGTTTGTTTAAAATTTAAATAAAAAAGCTTTTTTTATACTTGTAAAACATTAGTAGGTAATAATATCTATGAGACCGTTTTGCATTGTAAGTGTACATATTATAAACGTTAAGTCTGTGTATGTTCCTCGTCGATGAAATGATATGTGAATTCGTACCAATTTGTCGTTGGGAGTTTCAAATTTACAATCTATTTTGGAATTCCTAGTGCGGCATTGATTTAAGGGATCAATTAAAAATGTATAGTAGATACGTGAGAATAACAGTAGTGTGACATAAAAAAAAAAACAAAATGGAACAGTTAAATTTGATATACCTATATTTTTAAACAAGATTGAAGATCTCGTTTATATTATAACCGCAGTGGACCAGTGGAGCGTGTTATATATGTACGTATGTATGTAAATACTGTAACTTGTATTTGTGAGCTAAACTAATGTGTAACAAATTTACTCCAACTGATCCACACATATACGTCAAATCAAAAAACATGGCCTTGACAATGTATATATATATAAATTATATTTGCTACTTGTAAATAATGGCGTAGCTGAATATTTTTCACATTTTTGTTAGACCCCTACATTTTCAATTAACACGACCTGTGGAAAAAAATTGATGTGATAACACAGATAGTGTGTCTTTAGACGTGAATTAAGCGTAGTACACAACAATTTTAATATATTTTTAATAAAAAGATGAAATAATAAGTAAAAAAAAAAATACATGTTAATAAAAGACCAAATCCAGTATTTTTATTAATCGTATCATTTTTTTTTTTGATTGAGTAAAAAAGTATAAAGTATTTCACCGATGTGCATATAGCCATGTCTTTGACTTACCCAAAGATGATTTTAGAACACGTAAGTCAAAGTTGTGGTATTTATAACAGTGTCGACCAAATTAATGTAACAAACAGTGACTTTAGATAACTGTTCTGAAGAAATATCTCGCTCAATCTGGGCCCGCACAAAGTTTCATCAGAATTATTATCTCAGGTTATGAATTTGCTTTCGTGGTCTGCGCACTGATATATTAATAAATAATTAAGTCTGTATCTACATATACATACATTATTATTATTATAAAAACGAATATTTTTTGAATTGTAGAAGTCTCCAGTTCCTCGAATTTAAATTTAAGCTGCGCCATCATCGAGAGAATATCGTTATTTTCTCTCATTACTTTATTTTATAATTTTTTTTAGTATCCCATCACAGTTTTGTAAATATGTATGTATATTTTGTATTTTTTTAAATGTCTTTTTGGAAAAAAAAAATCTATTTTAAACTCGATAAAATTCCATTCTATTGCAATAGATTTTAATCATCAGATTTATACTACATCGTAAATAGTATTATTAATTTTTGGTACTTTTCCCACCTCTTAAAAACGATTATGCACGATATATGCCATTTCGAATTTGTGACTATTTATTTTTTACTTTTACATTTTTATTTTAAGCCTCACTGAAGTGATATATTTATTGTGTATTAACATTTTGCCTTTTGTATGTTAGATTTTTAGCCATGTCAATGGTTTATATTAAAATAACTTGTCCGTTTTATACTATCGACTTTTTTTACGTTATTTCATAATATAAAATTATAAAAACGCCTTTTTTCTATGAATACAAATGTGTAATAAATAGTTCTATTTTCCAAAATACAATTGAAATCTTGCAAAAAAAAAAACCATTTAAAAAGTACACAAAAAATGTCTTTTTGTAAATAAATGCTGTTTAGTATGGAAAAAATAACCTATATTTGTGTAATTATATAGATTTATATATGTATGCTTATGATAAAATTTGTAGATGTAGATTTTTAAGGATTAAAACTGTAAAATTTATTTATTTTTCAAAAAACACCATGTTTAATTAAGTATATATAGTGTGTATACTTTGCATATTATTATCTTAAGATAAATAAAAAATTATTAAAGAAATTTTCGCATTTTCTTTACACATAACCCATCAGCCAACCCTGCTATTGAAAATTTTTTGAACACAAGATATCACCAGTAAAATGAATTCAGTTTAAAAGTTGAAATAGAAAAAATATCTAAAGAATTTAAATATTAATATTATTTTATGTAAATGAATATAAAATAAATAATTTTAATTTTATTAGTGACAACTATATAAATTTTTAACAATAATAAATGCTACTTTTGTTACAAAAAGATTTCCAACAATACCTATAGATGTCAATAAAATACAATCAAAATTTAATAAATCAAATTATAATGGAGCGAAAATTAATTTTATTTGAGCCAGAAATGGGGCTAGTGCGGAAAAGTAACCTAAAATCAGGATTGTCAGATTTTCGGAATTTTATGCGTAGTGGCAAAAATAGGACAAATAAAACACATTCTTTTCTTTTATTACATTTAATTGGACACTTTCATCAGACACTCGTTCTAGAATTAATTGACATATCTTTAAATAAATAAGTTCCCGAAATTCCCGGCTTTGTCAGATCAGAACGTCTCGCGGCGCTTATTTGCTCCCTGTGAATTTTTATCCTCTGAATCTCTAAGTATTTAAAAACTGCAATTATAATAATAATGTCTTTCTTTGTTATGAAAATATTTAATTGACATCCTGAAATACATAATTCATAATTTCTGAGACTTGGATAGAGACGTAACGTACAAGCTTGTAGAAAGTCTATTTCTTAAGATTGGATGAACCCAATATTTCCTATCTCTTTACGCGCCTTATGTGAACACTTGCAGAACGTCGCGCGAGTGGGATTTGAACCCGGTATCGCTGGTTCGGAATGTTGAGCGCTTACTCTGTGATCCAAACTAGATAATAACGGGCCTGCTTCAATTTGACTATATAATATCTTAATAGGCTCGCGACTTTACTAAATTGTTACGTGTTGTATTATAACGCGCCATCTATGCAACAACTATAAAATCATTAAATACACATATACTCACGCACACAAACATTCGTTGATATTCAACGGGCTTACACTAGTACATACATAACATGCAAACAACATATGGTTTGTATATTAACCTTCTAGCCACTCGAAACCCCTAAATCCCCCTCATTCCAAAACCATTAAAAACAATGACTTATTGGCTAGTCATATCCCATCAATATTTTTCCCACGCCACATTCAAATCTGTGAAAGTGGTGTAAAATTTATTTATATATTTTTCAAAAAACACCAAGTTTGGTGGGGTGGTTAGCAACCCGTGTCGTGTCGTGAGTGAGCGTATGCGTACGTGCCGTACCAGGTATGCGATCGTTCCGCGGCTAGGCTACCCAGCCAGCCAACCAGATTTCTGCGATACTATATACATATTTATAATAATAATAGTGTGTATCCTTTGCATAAGATAAATTATTAATGAAATTTTCGCATTTTCTTCGCCAACATTGCCATTTAATATTTTTGAACACAAGATATCACTGATAAAATGAATGAAATAGGAAAAATATCTAAGTTATATAAATATTATTATTTATTTTATATGAAATATGTACATACAATTATATACAGATAAATTATAAGAAAGCAAAAAAGAAATCTTTCGATCTTTAATATTATTCCAAATTTATAAATTTACTAGTGACATTTACATAAAACTAATAAGGTTTAAAAATAATAAATAATGGTAAATTAGTTTACAAAAAATCAATAGATGTCATTAAAATACCAATAAAAATTTCAAATTATTAAATCTAATAATTCAAATTGTACATATGAGTCGCCTAGTTCCAAATCCCGATAAGTCCATAAAACTCACTTGTTCGCAAACGCGGTTTTTCTGCTACAGACTTATTTGCTTGATGGCGTTTAAACTCATTTAAACTTAATTTTGTTGATATTAAACAAAATATTGAGATTAGAAACATGTACTTATCGTTGTTTGTTTCTAAATATGGCTTTTATCAGCTTTTATCATAGTGCAATTGGAACTAACACTGATTTTCAATATTTTTTTACGGCACACTTGGCGGTATTTGGAATAATTCAAGTATGAGGCATCGTTTGAAAACATTCTTAGAACCAGAAAATATTTTATCCTCGTTTTTTATATATTGTGGACTTATCGGGATTTGGAACTAGGCGACTCATATGTAAATGTACATACATACATACGTACATTATTAACAAAAAAAAGTAAATTCTTAAAATAGTCATAAAATTAATATATTAATTAATTTTAAATTCTCAGAAGAAAAGCAGAGTAAATATAATTGGAAAGTTATAATACAAAAATTTCATAATCTTATTTTATTATTTTCCAATTCCAGTAAGAGCCCACTTAACAACCCATAGAAATTCAAAGCCACATTTGGCGAACATCTCTTTGGAAGCGGTATTTTCTGTAACTATACATGCGAATATTTCAATATCCCTATCGGCCACACTCTTGCTCATTAACTTCACCAACATCTGTCCGTAGCCCTTTCGCTTATATTTCTGAAAAAGAAAACAAACCAAAATTACACACACCGATTATAATATCGTACTATAATTGAATTGAACCAATAATTTAATAATATAACACTAACATCTTTAACTTGAAGTGCATGCAAATCACCACGAATGCTCGTAAAAATCCATCCGATAAGCTCATTGCACTCTTCGTTGATTAAACCGATCGCCGATCCTCTGCTTAGCCTATTTGCAAAATATTTAATCGAACCGGGAAAGCGGTGCGGCCACAACTCATCAATTTCTTGGGCGTATTCAGGTCCTAATATTTCTATCCGCACACCTGGGCGGTTTCTAAAAATAATATTAAATGTCAAGATCATCATTGAAAACATCATCATAATAGTTAATAGATGAATTTAACTTACGGAATGACAAAATTCTTTGCAGTTTCTTTAGAAATATGGGCGATGACCGTTTGGTCTGTTTTCACATCATAACCGAGCTTCTGTAAAACTTCTTCGACTTGAGAATATATTTCTGTCATCATACTGCAGTATAAATTGATTTTAGATCTATCGATGACTTTCGTTTTTAACAAAGCGTCCATCAACATCGACTTATCATCTTTTGTACAAAACACAGCTATTTCGATGGTGACGCTCGACTGAAATTTCAATTTGTAAAATATAATTAGAATGATAAGTAATCAAAAATGATGAATTTTGTCACCCGATATTTGCAATTCGTTAAATATACAATTAAAATGATTGAATTATCTGTTTTTTTTTTTTTTAAATAATTTTTGCATATTCATATATTTTTTGTAGATTCTTAAGCACAGGTTCCCAACCTTTATCGAGTGGCGACCCTTTTTTATAAAAGCCAAGTGACCCGCGACCCCGTGTTATGTAGCAACTAGCCACAACGACTTACGCCTACTATACCATAACGTCACACCAAACCAAAGGTCACTTAAATATTAACTTTCGAATGAAATTAATAACATGTTTATTTTCATAAACATGACGATTAGGACATTATCATTTACCAATATTATTGTACTATCATTTAAGTGTAGTAATATGTTTATTGATCCACAAATCAAAACTAATTGTGAATATGCCCTGTGAACATATAGTTGGACCATTGTAATTGAAACACGACATATTTCAAATGTCGTCTTTCCTAATCATTATCTTATGTAAACATTTCTAATTGTAAATATGCCCTGTGGACATATAATTAGACCATTGTAATTGAAACACGACACATTTCAAATGTCGTCTTTATCTTGTGTAAACATTAATGTTCTTGGGTATATATACGCATACTGTATTCATTGAAAACTACTCTGGAGTTGTACGTTGACTACCGTACATTCTTGGTCACATTCATACGTTGTACACTTAACTTCACTTAAACTCAAGATTTGTACTCCGTACTTCATAACTACTCTGTACCATCGTTATTTCTATATCTTGTGTCTATTAAAGTGTTAAATTATAGCATTATAAAACCTATAAACCTGCTATATAATTTATCCAACCAATTGACATCCTATCAATCCTTCCACATAACAAAAATTGGTGGCAGCGGTGGGATACTACTGCAAACAACTGGACATCACAGAGGGACGAGCCTTCGAGCATCTTCTGTAATAATCCAGGTGGATACCAATCCTTTAAACGTGCAAGAATCCAACTACCAAAAGTCTTTCGACTTTTTCTTGGTGTGATACCAGCTGAACAACAGTGAGACTAGCCCCAGGAGGAACAGCAGTCCGTGCACCTTCGCGAAATCTACACTAGTGATTCAAAAGTTCTCAAAACAACAGGAAGACTAGCCCCAGGAGGAACAGCAGTCCGTGCGCCTTCGCTACGTCAACATCCTGTGGAACTTTACTTTAAATTCAGCAACCGGAAGGAAGATAAAGAAAAACAAGATATTAGAAGCAGACGAGAATCCATGAGTCACTTCATCCAAATACTGTAAGCATTAAATCATCGAACTTATTATTATTTTTTCGTAAATAATATTTGCATATTTGTAACTAAAACGTTTATTCAAAATGGCAGAAACACCATTATCTATTTTAACCAAATTCATTACTTCTTTCGACGGAAAATCTGAGCTTCGCTCATTCACTAGAAATTGTGATTATGCACTTAGCATAGCTAGTGAAATTCAAAAGCCAATCATATTCGCATTCATACAGTCTAGAGTGACTGGTAAAGCAGATTTAGTAACCAGTAGAAGAAATTTACCTACTTGGTCCGTATACAAACAATTCCTAGAAGAAAATTTTATCGAAACTAAAAATTTTAATCAATTGTTATTAGAATTACAATCATGTAGACAAAAATTAGGCGAAACAATTACTGTATTTACTCAAAAAATTGAAGAACACGATAGTAATTTAATTAGATCCGTTAAAGCCGAAACAACAGTAGCTTCGGATATTCCAGGAAAATTATCAATGATAAAAGATTTATCACTTCAAGCATTCATGTTAGGAATCTTACCACAGTATAGAACGCTTTTAAAATGTAGAGATCCTAAATCATATGAAGAAGCCGCAGAATATGCGATGGAAGAAGAAAAAATAAATAATTATCAACAAGTAGCCAATCATCGCGAACCAAATAGAAATCCGTCTAGTAGTTACACATCACGTCCAAACAATTTTACTAATCGGAATCAAAATAATTATTTCACTCCGCGTACTAATAACTCGTTTACCCCAAGGCATACAAATAATTCTTTTTTTCTCCTCAAATTGAATAGTTCTTTCATACCACGTAATAATTCTTCTTCAATTAACCATGATAGACCATTATATCAAAATAGAATTCTTCTAATTATCATCAGTCGCAATCGTATCACCTTAACGTTCAGAGAAACCCTACAATAATTTGCCATTATTGTAAGAAGCCAGGCCATATGATTAAGGATTGTCGTAAACAATCATATGATAATAGAAACAGTAATTTAAACGGGAAAAATCCTCGTACGACTGCCGCGTCGGGGATAGCAAAATCATCGAAGGCAGAATACTAAACTTAAACCCTCATACTTACATAGAAATAGAAGCATTAGAAGCCGAAAACGGTAAATTTAGATTATTACTTGATACAGGATCAACCGTATCGTTAATAATGAATTATGTTCTAAAAAAGACGAAACTCTAATATACGATGACGAATTTGTAAACTTACTCGGTATTGATACACAGAATACACCATCTAAAACAATAGGGAACTGTGACCTAACTTTCAAATTAAAGAACAATTTGTTAACCCATAAATTTCATTTAATTCATAGAAAATTTAACCTCAATTATGACGGTATATTAGGTATGGACTTCATTAGGAAACATGAAGCTGAGATTAGTCTCAAAAAGTAAAATGTTCACTGTATATAATACGGACTATCCCATTCAATTCGGTCGAATCCGAATTCTGTTATAAATAACGATGTCAACCCAATTCAACGTAAAAATGAATCGTTATTTAGTTTCGAGTCAGATGACACTGATCCGCATACGGAACTTCCCGTAACCGAATCAGTTCTGACTACTACATTGGTAAAATCTTTTAAACCAAAAGTATCTGGTTTAAAATCTAGCAAACTGAAAGAGTCCAGTTTGAAATCCTTCAAACCAAACGTTTATCTTGGTTTAGGATCTTGTTTAGAACGTACAGATGAGTCGTGTGTTACTCGTACGTTACCCGTGCCGTTTAGTCACGAAGTCGAACCTTTATCGAAAGCTTCGAAGTCAGTTACCAATGTTAGTAAAACGCGTAAAGCCAGAGTGCTTAATTGTCAGTCCAATAGTGAACCATGTAAAGTCAGAGTACTTAATCAAGTTAGTAAAACGCGTAAAGCCAGAGTGCTTAATCATCAGTCCTATAGTGAAACACGTAAAGCAAGAATGCTTAATTATCAGTCGAATCCATATTATAAAACAGTTAAAATTAAATTAGAACCTAGATCAGAAACTCTGATAGAAGTTAATATTGTAAACCCAGAAATCCAAGAAGGACTCGTTAATCAAATGAAATTGCCAGAAGGAGTATTCCTGTGCAAATCAATTGTTAAAGTTAAAGAAAATGCTAAAGCCATAACATCAATCATTAATACGAATGATAAGATCATTGAAATTGATCAAATAAATGTTAAACTAATTCCGTTAAATGAATATCAAATTCTTACATTTGATACCCAGAAAATCGATTTATCTAGAAATCAAGTATTAAATAAAACGATCCGCACAGATCATTTGAATCAGGAGGAAAGAAATTCCCTGATGTCATTATGTTACGAATATAATCATTTATTTCATTTAGAAAAAAACGACGAGCTTACCCACACGACGGTAACGTCGCACGCGATTTCTACTGGTGACCATACACCAATTTTTAGTAAAACATATCGTTATCCTCAGGTTCATAAAGAAGAAGTTAATAGTCAAATAGAAACAATGTTAGACCAAAATATTATCAAACCCTCTAATTCCCCTTGGTCTTCCCCAGTTTGGGTCGTCTCGAAAAAACCAGACACATCCGGAAAACCAAAATGGAGAGTCGTTATCGACTACCGCAAGTTGAACGACATCACAGTCGGTGATGCGTATCCACTTCCGAATATAACAGATATTCTGGACCAATTAGGTCACTCAAAGTATTTTACTATTTTAGATCTTGCTTCGGATTTTCATCAAATCCCCATGTCTGAAGAAGATTCTCCTAAAACCGCGTTTAGTACCCCCTTGGGTCACTACGAATTTTTAAGAATGCCATTTGGTTTAAAAAATGCTCCATCCACTTTTCAAAGGATGATGAACTCAGTCCTTAGCGGTCTTCAAGGAATTAAATGTTTTGTTTATCTCGATGACATAGTCATCTATGCTCACTCATTGATCGATCATAATAGTAAACTCAAGGAAATTTTTAATAGACTCGACCAACATAATTTAAAATTGCAACCTGACAAATGCGAATTTCTTAGGAAAGAAGTCGCATATCTTGGTCATATTGTGTCAGAGAAAGGTGTTGAACCTAACCCCATTAAAATTGAAGCAATTAAAACTTATCCTACTCCAAAAAATCCGAAGGATATTAAAGCATTTTTTAGGATTAATAGGATATTATCGTAGATTTATAAATAAATTCAGTGAAATTTCCAAACCTTTAACAAGTCTTTTAAAGAAGGACATTCTCTTCAAGTGGTCAGAAGACCAACAACAATCATTTGAAATATTGCGTGATAAATTAATTAGTAAACCAATTCTTCAATACCCAGATTTCACTAGACCTTTTGTTCTTACAACTGACGCAAGCAACTTTGCGATCGGTGCTATTTTATCACAAGGAGAAATATCTAAAGATCTTCCAATCGCTTTTGCATCCAGAATAATGAAACAAGCTGAATGTAATTATTCCGCGATCGAACGCGAATTACTTGCTATAATTTGGGCAGTTAAACACTTCCGACCTTATCTATATGGTCGTAAATTCACTTTAGTAACTGATCATTTACCTCTTAAATGGTTATTTAAAATCAAGGATCCCGGATCTAGATTGATCCGATGGCGTTTATTGTTAGAAGAATATGAATATGAAATAATTCATAAAGCTGGAAAAAAAAAATCTTAACGCAGACGCTTTGTCGCGTATTCAACCATTTAACCCTCAAATTTTTCATATCACTTCAGGAAATAATTCGTACGACGAATTCTTAAAATTCCACTATCAAACTTTAGACCAAATCCAATTTCCTTTTAGTGAAATCGATGAATCTCTATTAGATCGAAACGATCACATAGCTCATTGTATCTCCAACGACTTGGAAATGTCCCAAGGTCTTGCAGAACAAGTTAAATCAATAATCTCAAATTACGAGGGATTAAAATCAAAATCAAATAAAGTAACGGATATTTTAATAACTCATAAAGGACAATATAACATTTTTTCATTTAATAACTAAAGAAAATTTTTGGGAACAACCTACGTATAAAGACGTATTTACAAGTTTATTAAATCTTAGAAACTTATTAATCAATGAAAATATAAAATCATTATCATTACCACGACTTGGTTGTGGAATAGACAAACTTAATTGGGAAAAAAATTAAGTTAATGTTAATCTTTCTATTCGAAGATACAGATATTAAAATAACAATTTGTAATAATAAAATCATCAATCCAACTCATGAACAAATACCGGAGATTTTAAAAGAAAATCACGATAATCCAATGTCAGGACATTCAGGATTTCATAGAACCCTAAATCGAATTAAATTAAAGTATAAATGGAAACATATGGAAAGGGATATAAAAAATTATATTAAAAATTTTATTAAAAATTGCGAATCATGTCAAAAGTTAAAAATCGATCGTAAAAATTACACTCCACCGATGGAGATAACTACGACACCATCAAAAGCATTCGAACGTATTGCTATGGACATAGTAGGTCCTTTGCCTTTAACTGAAAAAGGAAATAGATTTATTCTCACTATACAAGATGATTTAACTAAATTTTCACAAGCTTATCCTATCTCAAATCATGAAGCAGTAACAGTAGCCGATACTTTCGTAAATCATTTCATTTGTAAATTCGGTATTCCAATGTCAATATTAACTGATCAAGGATCAGATTTCACGTCAAAATTATTAAAAGAAATAGCTAAACTTTTTAAGATTCAACAAATCCAAACTACAGCTTATCATCCTCAGACAAACGGTGCTCTTGAACGAAGTCATGCAACACTAGCTGACTATCTTAAACACTACGTAAACGATAAACAATCTGACTGGGATGATTGGATTAATTTCGCTATGTTCTCTTATAATTGTACTCCTCATTCATCAACTAGATTTACCCCATTTGAATTAATTTTTGGTCAGAAACCTGACTTACCAACTGCAGTTACTCAGAATCCTATTTTCAAGTATACATACGATGATTATGTAGATAATTTACGGTTAAAATTAAATTCAAGCCAAAAGATTGCACGCGAAAACTTAATACAATCAAAAACGAAATCTAAATCTTATTATGATAAGAAAACTTCTCCATATCCATTATTTAAAATCAATGACTTAGTGTATCTTAAGGATATGAACTCTAGAAAATTATCACCTAATTATTCAGGTCCATATCAAATCATATGTGTTAACTCTCGTGTAAATGTAACACTAAAAATTAAAAATAAGAATGTTGTTGTTCATGTTAATCGTATTAAACTTTTAATCAATAATCAATGACAATTTACTATTCTAATAGGATGTTAGTGGGTGCTGCCTTCACTGTGCAAGCAGTACCAGATTTTAACATAACTAAAATCGACCCTTCTCCAGGTCTATTCTACGATGACTTAGGTACTTTAAGTTTTACTGACTCATCATGGAATATTATAATACATTACAATATTACGTATTTAGAAAATAAACTATCGTTAATAGAATTTATATTTCAAAAGACAAGTTATTCTTGTATGCTTAAAATCAATCTCGAGGATCAAAAATTATGTAAACCTAAACTAGAATACATTCAAGTTAAATTACCAAAAATTCATGAATTAAAAAATTCACTAACTGAAATCATTGGACGTTACAACGACAATGAATCAGTCAATTCCAGAACTAAACGAGGACTAATAAACGGAATAGGATCAATTGCTAAAAGTTTATTTGGTACATTAGACGTAGAAGACGCATCTCGTTACGATGAAGCCATAAATCGAATAAATCTTGACGAAACAGAAATAGTTCACTTAATGAAGGAACAGACAAGTATTATAACTTCAACTATTTCCAATTTCAATCAAACGCTTACTGCTTTACAAGCCGATGAAATTAAATTCAATAAAAATATAGAAAAAATGAATAGCTTCATTGGAAAAACTCAAACTAAATTAACTGAATTAGAAGCTTCAACTATTGTCAAGTCACTTATCCTCATTAATATTCTTTATCGATGAAATCGAAAAAGATATCGATTCTTTATTAAATTCTATACTTTTTGCAAAATTTAATGTTCTCGATCCTTTCGTTATTACCCTAGTCAGTTATTGCAACAGTTATTGGCAATACAACCATTCCTACCAAAAGGAAACGAATACCCGATACCATTAACGATAAAAAATCTAAATGATCTTATAAACATTCTAGAAATTCATGTATATTATGTAAAAGACAAAATTATTTTCAAATTGTCTGTACCACTTGTCAATCATGACATGTCTAAGTTGTATCATCTCATTCCGTTACCAATCCTAACCGCGAAAGGATATATTTCTATACATCCTACTAATAAATATTTAGCTTATTCCTTGAACAAGATGAAATACTCTGTATCAGATTCTCTAGAACATTGTCGACTAATGTCAAATAGACAATTCATTTGTCGAAAATTCCAAACAATATACATATCTCATGCTCGTCCGATATGTGAAACAGAATTATTAAATTCAATGACAATTCCAAAGAATTGTATGATTCAACAAACATTAGAAAACTTGAATATTTGGCAAAAACTTTCTAATAGTAATACTTGGATTTTCGTATTAAACAAACCAACGACTCTGACAATTAACTGTAATCCTAAAATTGACGATATATATGTATCAGGAACTGGTATATTAACCATGGAACCTGGTTGCAAAGGTTACTCAGTTGACACTACAATAACTTCTGAAAGTCAATTAAGTAGTAAATTTTTATCCAATTATACCAAATTTAGATATTGCGAAAGACAGTTGTTGTAATGACCATCTATTAAATCAAACTGTTATTAACCCTGTCTTACAATCTATTCACTTTTCTACTTCAGGTTTAGAAGACCTTCATTTAATTTCACATAAATTAAATTCATTTTCCAATAATGTCGATCGATTATTTTATCATCCTAAATTTCACAACAAAATAATTTTCTATGATTGGACTATTTACATTATTATAACCATAATAATAATCTATAGTATTTGTAAAATAATAAAAAGGGTAAGGAAATCACGAAATATTTTAGCGATAAGATATTCGGAAAATACTACAACCGATAATACTGAAATCACTCATGATTGTGAAATCGAACTTACCAATTTAGACAACGAAAGTACGCCCTGCAGGCGAAGTTCTAGATTAAAACAAAGTAAAGTTAAATAAAATCTTACATTAAACGTACTAACATTTAATAAATATGAAAGTGAAAGTGAAAAGTGTTAAAACTCAAAGATTGAGTAAACTTACTAACAACTATGTATCAAATGTATTTTTAAGTATTAGTTATTTTTAAATCAAAACCTATTATGGTTGTCTAAATGTTATATCAAATTTGTATTTTTTTTTTATTTTTTACTATGTATGTATGTATAATCAAAGAAGAAATTTAAGTATCTAATTTAATTCTTATATTCATGACAACTTATTTCTTATATTAAATAATCTTACTACATATATTCTAATGTCTAGAATTGTTTTAATGGCATGTCGCCATATATTACTATGTATAAGCACTATGATTTATGTGCAACTTTTGTCCAAACCTTCGTGACGTTATTCTTATTCTTTTGCAAAATTATATAGCATTGTCGCAATATATTTTGACTAACGGTGGGGATGTTATGTAGCAACTAGCCACAACGACTTACGCCTACTATACCATAACGTCACACCAAACCAAAGGTCACTTAAATATTAACTTTCGAATGAAATTAATAACATGTTTATTTTCATAAACATGACGATTAGGACATTATCATTTACCAATATTATTGTACTATCATTTAAGTGTAGTAATATGTTTATTGATCCACAAATCAAAACTAATTGTGAATATGCCCTGTGAACATATAGTTGGACCATTGTAATTGAAACACGACATATTTCAAATGTCGTCTTTCCTAATCATTATCTTATGTAAACATTTCTAATTGTAAATATGCCCTGTGGACATATAATTAGACCATTGTAATTGAAACACGACACATTTCAAATGTCGTCTTTATCTTGTGTAAACATTAATGTTCTTGGGTATATATACGCATACTGTATTCATTGAAAACTACTCTGGAGTTGTACGTTGACTACCGTACATTCTTGGTCACATTCATACGTTGTACACTTAACTTCACTTAAACTCAAGATTTGTACTCCGTACTTCATAACTACTCTGTACCATCGTTATTTCTATATCTTGTGTCTATTAAAGTGTTAAATTATAGCATTATAAAACCTATAAACCTGCTATATAATTTATCCAACCAATTGACATCCTATCAATCCTTCCACATAACACCCGATATATTTGAAAAGGCAAAAAAATATTATTCAAACATCAAGACACCGAATAAAAAATGAAAATTGCATTAATCATCATTTGCAGCACTGCTGGATAGGCCTCTCCAATCTTCTTCCATTACTGTCTGTCTGTTTTCCTGAATTTGTTTACTAGAAGGAGCTTATTGAAAAACACATGGAATAATGGAAACAAAAAAATATCAGTGAAAGATGGGTGAAAGTTTTTGAGACTGAAACGTCATATGAGCTTACTCAATTCAAGAAAATTTGTCAGTATTGTTTTCAGTATTCATAACGCCTTCAACGGGTGAAAAAGTTGAAGTGGCAATGGGCTGGACACATAGCGAGAAGAATGGATGACAGATGAACGCAAGAAATACTGGAATGGTATCCGAGAGGATGTGAAAGAAAGCAAGGTAGACCGAATGGACGATGGGCTGATGAATTGAAAAGAATGGAACAGTGGATGGTGAACGGCTGAAAATGATGATGATGATGATTAATTTAAAAATAAATTAAAAAAAAAGGTAAAAAAAAAAAAATACACTGGTACACAATATGATGGCAGTTGTCCAACTAAAAGATAAAATATCTTCCTCCATAAAAATGTCCCGACGTCATATATGGCAACCCTATCAGTTAGAGGCAAAGTGTTAAATCTCGCATTGTTTAAAATGACTAGGCAGAGTGCAAAGTGTAATATTTTTCATAAATAGAACATATTTCATGCAGTTTGAGAAAGGCTGCATGAAATAAACTTGTTCATTTTTTCCGTTTGTGGCGACCCATTTTATTTATTTTGCGACCAGGGTTGCCACGCGTTCGGATTTCGACGGGAATGTACCCATTTAGAAACTGTTCTTCCGACTTCCGAAACACAGTCTGTTATTCCCGATTTGCACAGAAAATTTTAAAATCGAACTAAAGAAAGACATTATTATTATAATTGCAGCTTTTTAATGTTTAGTAAGTGAGCAGCTGGGTAGGGTTAAAATGCACAAGGGGACGCAAGATGCTCTGATATTTGAAAGCCGGGAATTCCCGTACTCCTACTCCCAGGCCTGCGTACGCCACGCCCGCAATATTTCAATTGCGCACTCTTTTGCATCTCGTGCTTGTTGCTTTTCTAATGTTTTGAATAATTACTTATTTATTTAAAGATAAGTCGTTCATTAATTCTAGAACAAATATTCAAAATGTTAATCTGAAAACTCTCAAACAGAAATGAATGAATGTAAGAAGAGGAGGTTAAAGAGAATGGTAAAATTTAACTCGGAGTGGAACACTTTCCTTTTTTTTTAACTATAAAATCCCGATATATTGTTTTGAAAATCTGGCAACCCTGTTTGCCACCCAATAATGGGGTCGGGGACCCATTGTTTAAAATACTTTGCACTAACCAACGTTTAGATAAGATAAGAAAACGAGACTCGACCGTTATTATGCGAAATATGTAGGTGAAAAGAAAACTTCAAAATTTTTGCAGAAAATGATTAAAAGTCTCTCACAGTCAACCAGAGGAATACGATGCCATCTTCGCAATTGCCAGACGGTGCGTATACTTTGACCGGATGATCTGGATTCTTTTCGACGTCGAGGATTTGAGTTTTTAGCGTTGTCCTTGCCATTAGTCCGGTTTGCTCGGTGAACATTGGTATCAGAGAGGGCCAACGGCTCGGGTCCACAATTTGCAATGGGTCCATCGTGATGGAAATACGTGTAACGACTGCACTAAAGTTAAATAAATGCAACACAGTGGCGTAGCGACTGCGCCTGAGCCCGCAATGCGGGGGGGGCGCCGAGACTTGGGGGGCGCCTTTTTCACAAATTTTTTAACATGTTCTGTAATTTCTTTCTGACTAATTTTTAAAAATGTTCTACCTCTCTTATATTTCAAACTATTTGTATCTCGTTTTATTTTATGTCCATATACTGAGAATTCTCTCTTATTCTATGTATGTATGTATATATTTTTTTTGTGTTAAAACAATGAAACAAAATTTTATGAGGCGTGAAAACCAATTAAATTTTACAACTGAATATGAAGACGAATTTTTTTTCAAAGTATTATTTACCATATGACATTAAAATGTGTTCCACGTGAATAACATTGAAATTTCCGACTAAAATTATTTCATTACAGACCTTCATAAAAATCTTTATGTCCTAAGCGCAGTGGCGTAGCAACCGCGCCTGCAGACCCCTTTTCTAATTTTTACTTTATCCCAATCGGATCAAGTATTGTGATCGTCCAAAAATTCCATTTTGAGATTTTGACTGATTTGTATCAGGTATCATTATTCCCTGATCACGTTTTCATGATTTCTGGAAAATGTCTGTATGACTGTGTGTCTTTGTGTCTGTAAATCTGTGTACCTGTGTGTAGAATCGCTAACAACTCAAAAACCGATTATCCTATTACACTAAAACTTCATATTTATATGTTTTTTGCTGGC
The DNA here is from genome assembly GCA_022651745.1 of Parapsyche elsis. Taxonomy (NCBI): domain Eukaryota; kingdom Metazoa; phylum Arthropoda; class Insecta; order Trichoptera; family Hydropsychidae; genus Parapsyche; species Parapsyche elsis. The sequence goes on from JAGVSN010000017.1 coordinate 2,145,203, forward strand.
CATTACAATCCATAAAACTTTCAAAAATGTCCGTCAACCGTCAACCCTTGGAAAGTCACCTAATTTTTGTGTTATCTTTGAAAGGTTTTTCCAGCAAAACTATGATACATATTAAGCTGAAATTTTCCATATGTAGTATGTGCAACAACCCTCAAAATAATATAATTTTTTTCCAACCGAAAGTAGTACTTTTACTATTGGTTTTTGGTGTTTTTAACTTTTTCTCCGAAACTATCAAATCTATCGTGCTGAAATTTAATTTCTATTATTTTCACGTAAGGTGTAAGAGATATTAGAACAAGATTTATTTGTTTCGGCCTTTTACATATTTGGTATCTTCATAATATTGTAATATCATAAACCTAAAGCAAATACCTTGTTACGAAAAATTAAATCTGTCAACCAGAAGTTGGTTTTTTTTCATGTAGAAAAATCAAAAATTTTGTTACCACGGAATATTTCCGAAACTACTTAGCCGATCAAGTTGAAATTTCATATCTTTAGTTTTCACATAAGGCGTAAGAGTTGGTGAGGTTTTGATCAAAATCTGTACATCAGAAGTGGTAGTTTACTCTTGCATGATTTTTTTTTTTTTTTTATTTTTTCCGGCCTTTTATATATTTTGAATCTTCACAATATTATAAAATTAGAATTCTTATAGCAATGGTGAGTTTAAAAAAACTCATCAAAATCGGTATCGTAGAAGTGACGGTTTATATTGTTTCAGTATTTTTTATATATATGGATAAAGTCATGGGTTGGCCACACCCGAATTTTTTAACTTATTTTGTCGTGTTTTTGACTTTTCAAGTATCAAAAAATTTTCAACCTATTTGCATCTCGTTTTATTTTATTTAACGAAATAATCGGTGTTTACCAAGTGAAGTGCAGAAGTAAAAAAAATTTTCTATCTAATAAAGGTATGTTATATTATTTTGAAAAAATAATATGTATGTAGGGGGCGCCTTAAAATATTTTGCGGGGGGGGCGCCTGGAATTCACGCTACGCCACTGGATGAACCCAATATTTCCTGTCTCTTTACGCGCCTTATGTGAACACTTGCAGAACGTCGCGCTAGTGGGATTTGAACCCGGTATCGCTGGTTCGGAACGTTGAGCGCTTACTCTGTGATCCAAACTAGATAATAACGGGCCTGCTTCAATTTGACTATATAATATCTTAATAGGCTCGCGACTTTACTAAATTGTTACGTGTTGTATTATAACGCGCCATCTATGCAACAACTATAAAATCATTAAATACACATATACTCACGCACACAAACATTCGTTGATATTCAACGGGCTTACACTAGTACATACATAACATGCAAACAACATATGGTTTGTATATTAACCTTCTAGCCACTCGAAACCCCTAAATCCCCCTCATTCCAAAACCATTAAAAACAATGACTTATTGGCTAGTCATATCCCATCAATATTTTTCCCACGCCACATTCAAATCTGTGAAAGTGGTGTAAAATTTATTTATATATTTTTCAAAAAACACCAAGTTTGGTGGGGTGGTTAGCAACCCGTGTCGTGTCGTGAGTGAGCGTATGCGTACGTGCCGTACCAGGTATGCGATCGTTCCGCGGCTAGGCTACCCAGCCAGCCAACCAGATTTCTGCGATACTATATACATATTTATAATAATAATAGTGTGTATCCTTTGCATAAGATAAATTATTAATGAAATTTTCGCATTTTCTTCGCCAACATTGCCATTTAATATTTTTGAACACAAGATATCACTGATAAAATGAATGAAATAGAAAAAATATCCAAGTTATATAAATATTATTATTTATTTTATATGAAATACATATGTACATACAATTATATAAAGATAAATTATAAGAAAGCAAAAAAGAAATCTTTCAATCTTTAATATTATTCCAAATTTACAAATTTACTAGTGACATTTACATAAAAATAATAAATAATGGTAAATTAGTTTACAAAAAATCAATAGATGTCATTAAAATACCAATAAAAATTATTTCAAATCATTTAATCTAATAATTCAAATTGTACATATGTAAATGTACATACATACATACGTAAATTATTAACAAAAAAAGGTAAATTCTTAAAATAGTCATAAAATTAATATTTTAATTAATTTTAAATTCTCAGAAGAAAAGCAGAGTAAATATAATTGGAAAGTTATAATACAAAAATTTCATAATCTTATTTTATTATTTTCCAATTCCAGTAAGAGCCCACTTAACAACCCATAAAAATTCAAAGCCACATTTGGCGAACATCTCTTTGGAAGCGGTATTTTCTGTAAATATACATGCGAATATTTCAATATCCCTATCGGCCACACTCTTGCTCATCAACTTCACCAACATCTGTCCGTAGCCCTTTCGCTTATATTTCTGAAAAAGAAAACAAACCAAAATTACACACACCGATTCTAATATCGTACTATAATTGAATTGAACCAATAATTTAATAATATAACACTAACATCTTTAACTTGAAGTGCATGCAAATCACCACGAATGCTTGTAAAAATCCATCCGATAAGCTCATTGCACTCTTCGTTGATTAAACCGATCGCCGATCCTCTACTTAGCCTATTTGCAAAATATTTAATCGAACGGGGAAAGCGGTGCGGCCACAACTCATCAACTTCTTGGGCGTATTCAGGTCCTAATATTTCTATCCGCACACCTGGGCGGTTTCTAAAAATAATATTAAATGTCAAGATCATCATTGAAAACATCATCATAATAATTAATAGATGAATTTAACTTACGGAATGACAAAATTCTTTGCAGTTTCTTTAGAAATATGGGCGATGACCGTTTGGTCTGTTTTCACTTCATAACCGAGCTTCTGTAAAACTTCGTCGACTTGAGAATATACTTCTGTCATCATACTGCAGTATATATTGACTTTAGATCTATCGATGACTTTCGTTTTTAACAAAGCGTCCATCAACATCGACTTATCATCTTTTGTACAAAACACAGCTATTTCGATGGTGACGCTCGACTGAAATTTCAATTTGTAAAAGATAATTAGAATGATAAGTAATCAAAAATGATGAATTTGTCACCCGATATTTGCAATTCGTTAAATATACAATTAAAATGATTGAATTATCTGTTTTTTTTTTTTTAAATAATTTTTGCATATTCATATATTTTTTGTAGATTCTAAAGCACAGGTTCCCAACCTTTATCGAGTGGCGACACCTTTTAATAAAAGCCAAGTGACCCGCGACCCCGATATATTTGAAAAAGGCAAAAAATATTATTCAAACATCAAGACACCGATTAAAAATGAAAATTGCATTAATCATCATTTGCAGCACTGCTGGATAGGCCTTTAGAAACTGTTCTTCCGACTTCCGATACACAGTATGTTATTCCCGATTTGCACAGAAAATTTTAAAATCAAACTAAAGAAAGACATTATTATTATAATTGCAGCTTTTTAATGTTTAGTAAGTGAGCAGCTGGGTAGGGCTAAAATGCACAAGGCGACGCAAGATGCTCTGATCTTTGAAAGCCAGGAATTCCCGTTCTCCTACTCCCAGGCCTGCGTACGCCACGCCCGCAATATTTCAATTGCGCAGTCTTTTGCATCTCGTGCTTGGTACTTTTCTAATGTTTTGAATAATTACTTATTTATTTAAAGATAAGTCCTTCATTAATTCTAGAACAAATATTCAAAATGTTAATCTGAAAACTCTCAAACAGAAATGAATGAATGTAAGAAGAGGAGGTTAAAGAGAATGGTAAAATTTAACTCGGAGTGGAACACTTTCCTTTTTTTTAAACTATAAAATCCCGATATATTGTTTTGAAAATCTGGCAACCCTGTTTGCGACCCACTAATGGGGTCGGGGACGCATTGTTTAAAATACTTTGCACTAACCAACGTTTAGATAAGATAAGAAAACGAGACTCGACCGTTATTATGCGAAATATGTAGGTGAAAAGAAAACTTCAAAATTTTTGCAGAAAATGATTAAAAGTCTCTCACAGTCAACCAGAGGAATACGATGCCATCTTCGCAATTGCCAGACGGTGCGTATACTTTGACCGGATGATCTGGATTCTTTTCGACGTCGAGGATTTGAGTTTTTAGCGTTGTCCTTGCCATTAGTCCGGTTTGCTCGGTGAACATTGGTATCAGAGAGGGCCAACGGCTCGGGTCCACAATTTGCAATGGGTCCATTGTGATGGAAATACGTGTAACGACTGCACTAAAGTTACATAAATGCAACATGAACTAATTCAGCGGTCGGCTACCTGTGGCACTGCCTACAAAATGACGCTCCATTCATAGAAGGAGAGTTCTTAAAAGAAATCTTTTTACCGATGTCTGAAGTAGGGTTGCCAACATTGTGTCGATGCTGAACCGGAGAAAAAAAAATCCTCTATGATTGAAAATTGATACAATTTGATTCGCGGCTTTGATAACAACATTCGCGGGTAATTTAACATTTTAAGCTCGCGGGTGACTATTGCGCGGCAGGCTTGTGACAAAGATTCTAGTTTTATTACTTTTTGCTTGATTATTTTGACTTATTGAAGATGTTGCCGATGTGGAATTTAACGCCGTATGAAATGAGCTAACCGTATCTTGTGTCGGGCACTTACAGAAACTTTAACTTAACCTATCTCTTTTTTAGTGACAAAATAAGCTTAACACACATGAGTGCGCGAGAGGGATAAAAGTCTATCGCACGAGCCTGGGGGACATTCTTATTTGCCTCTCGTTTACTTGCCAAACAATGGTCGAAATCAGTCAATTCGTATGCAATGATGCAATCGCCCGCACTAATTTTTATTTTTTTTATATTGTATGATGTTCTCCCACCACGAGTGACAGAATTTTCCCACTGACCCGGAGATTTTGTTTGTAAACCCTGAGCCCGGAGATCGATCGCCAAACTCGGAGTCTCCGGGTCAAAATTACTGTGTTGGCAACCCTAGTCTGAAGGTCTTTTTTGCAAATTTTCAAACAAAAATGAAATTTTAGTGGCACGCAGTGTCCAATACTTAAAAATAACAATTATTTATGTGACACTTCAGTGTATGTACGTAGGTTGCCCACTACTGCGATAAGTACATGACCTACATAGTAACTAGTCATATGCTTATGGCAAAATACTCCAGTGATGTGCAGCCTTTTTAATGAAAAGTTTTTTTTATCAATAAAATAAAATAATATTAGTGAATTTATAAGAAACTTAATGATAATATTAAATTTTTTTTTGTGTGAAATACATGACCTCAAAAATTTAATGAGTTTAATTTTATTTTTAAAGTTTTTTATTTTAGCAAAATGTTTTAATACAACAAATAATAGATTTCTTACAAGAAACGCGTTGAAAATTATTATAAAACAATCAAATAAATTATGAAATACATACATACATCCGATGCTTGCCTCTTGACTTTTTTCAGTTGCTGAAAATAACATCACATTTTGTCCATGATTGATTTTAAATACAGAAATATGATTATGCGTCCAGTAATTAATTCGGTTCTGGTCAGTATTATTTTTGAAATTTTCAGTTTAAAATCAATTTTTTCTTGAATTAAATAAGTTTTACCCGTTAAACACTTATTTTTTCCATTTAATACTCGACTTTATACTATTTATAAATGAGATTTAACAAGAAAATCGATGAAAATCTCGAGGTCGAATTTTCGCACGGTCACAATACTTTATCTGATATGGATAAAGTAAAAATACTTCACAAATGAATACAATATTGAGTGAAGTATGAATAAAACAAAGTTTGGTTCTCATGAGTTATTATTTGTGTTATAAAATAAATAAGTAAAAGTTGCACAATTTTGAGAAAGCTGTGAGAAATTGATACGGTAAATACAACTGAATTTTTTTTTCTTTAAATATACAAGAGTAAGCATAACACCACCAGTTAAACACCACTGATTTGTAATAATTCATCAAAACAAACAATAAGTCTGTACTGTACTGTACTGTACATCAATAAATTAATTGTCTACAGAGTCTCATTGAGCAATTCTCCAGTAATGAACCACCTTGCGTCGCTTAAAAACTGAAAACCACACTTTTCGAACAAATCTAACGACGCTACATTATCGGAGATAATATTGGTGAGAATATTATGGATACCCTGATCGGCCAATTTTTTACTCATTTCTTTAACTAGCAATTGAGCGTATCCTTTACGTCTGCAGCTCTGTAAAAAGTAAGCAAATAGAAACAAAAACATTACAACAATTAACATTTATAACATTCAGAACATGATAACGTACATCTTTTACATGTAGCGCGTGGAGATCACCTCGAATAGTTGTAAAAATCCAACCCATTAATTCATTGGTATCTTCGCTGAATACACCAATAGCCGAACCGAGAGACAGCATCATTTTAAAATAATCGACCGAGCCAGGATATCTATGGGGCCAAAATAAATCTATTTCTTCGGCATACTCAGGACCGATGGTTTCCAAACGAGCTTCCGGATGATTGCTTTGTTTAAAAAATATATGAAAGAATAAGTTTTTTACGGTCGGGTATATATAAAGGTCAGTTTATAGAGCTTACTCAATTGTGTATGTCTTTGCCTTGTCGCCGGGCAGGCGTACAACAATTGTTTCGTCGGTAATTTTATCGAATTGGTTTATAATTTCGGCAATGTGCAGGTGTAAATCTGATGATACATTGCAATATATTATTATTGACTTTGGGTTGATGATTTGAGTGTTTGCTAACGCTTGTAGTAATACGGATTTGTCTTGTTTTGAACAGAATACAGATATTTCAATCAATTTGGTCGTCTGAAATGTTACAATAAGAATAAAATTAAAAATTTCAATCGCATATAAAATATGACAGTAAAATTAAACTTTAACATACTGGTTTCCATATGCATACAATTCCTTCTTGTGGGTCCCCTCTGGGAGCGTAAACTTTCATTGGATAATCAGGATGGTTCTTGATGTTCACAATTTGCATTTCAATTGTCGATCTCGCGATTATACCTTGGAATATGATTAAAGACTCAGTATGTTATTTGGTTTTGTTCAGTATTATATTAAAATTATGAAGTATAAATTAATAAAATATTTATGAATTAGTTTTACCAAACAAGTATTTTTACATCACAAGTATTTAATACATCACATTTATTATTATTTAACAGAACGTTTAAAAAAGTACTCGACATTTACTATTATTTAACTGAACGTTTACAAAGAGTACTTGATATTGAATTTACTATTTATAATAAAATAAGATTTTTTACTGAACAAAAGCATCAACTTGACAAATGAATAATATACTTATTATTCTATACCTTCATCTCCTGGAAATATAGATAATAGAGAAGACCAGCGATCTGGCATCACAACTTCCAGTGGTTCCATATGGTCAACTATTATTACGCAACGTTTTCGCACGGTATCTCAATGACAACTAAACACTCCAATGATAGTTTATCATTTAAGAAACATTATCTCTAAGAAGTATTATCTATCTTTATTGAATTTTTTTAACGTATTACTCCAATTACTGTAAAAAAAAATTATGTGATTGAATTTAAAACATTAATTTAATATGTGTATACATACATAAATCTGTAAAGCTAATGATTTGTATATATGTATGTATGTATGTATAGCTATTAAGTAGCACATAGCTCAATTTTGTACTTGGATACTTGCCATTGTTGGTAATGTGATAATAAACAAATGTAAATATGTAATAGAAAAATTTCATAATAAAATAAAAGTCATATTATTTGAATGTTTTATTACAATAAATTTATGATTGAGTAATGTTATCTGATACAATAAAGTTCATTTCATTCGGATTGAACTTTATTGTAGAAAATTGTATCAGTATAACTATGTAAGTTGTCGTAGCACCGATAATCTAAAACAAATGGAATAAATATATAGAAAAAAAGTATATGAACAAAGAAAATTATTACAATCTAAATTGCATTACTAACTGTAAATAGCAAAGAATTGTCAATGGCGCATAATCCTGAAATTGTATAATTCGGTATCCTATGAATCATATACATTGAGAAATGATGCAACTGTAATTTTAAAACAATTAGAATATATTACCAATACGATTTCACTCTATTGAAATTATTTCAATGTACATTTCAAATAATGGTTCGCACTGAACTAATAGATATGTACCTACATCTAGAAAATTTTTGATTTTGAATATTTGAAATATTTGAAAAAATCTCTTTCAAAGCGACAATATTTAGGTATAGCAATTCTTATGCTTATTGGTATATCAAACTTTATTGTTTTGAACTAATAGACCATATTTACATTAAAATATTAGTTCAGTTATAATAACTACACAACTTACTTTTGTTGATAACTCAATATCACATTCATGTACCATTATTTGGTTTACTAAAACGGCAACTTTTTTAGCCTGAAAGTATTAGAAAGTAAACCTAAATCTATACGAAAACTCAAAACAAATTTAATAAAGAATTCTTACGGCACGTTTACATTCATCGCACACTACAATAGGAATTGTCACTATAATCGTATGAGTTAGACTATGGTGGAAGGCCATTACGAGCAGTGTGGTATTAAGCGTGGCTTCTTCACCTGTCAACTCAGATAAGGACAAAACGGCATGGAACAAATTGAAAACTATAGATATGAACGATCCGGTGAACACAAGTAAGACACTAAAGGAGAACAATTCATTTATTCTATCGGAAGCGTCACAAATCATATCGTATATCTTCCAAAGCTTATGAATCTTCTGAACTTCACACATTTCTTGAGATTTACTTTGATCGAATGAACGGACTTGCTTTTTCAATACAAAGTCCTCGGGTAGTATGGAAAAGTTGATGCTGTACTTTAGACGTTTTTTGGCAATTATCGTTAGAACATCGTTAATTGAATTCAAAAATAAAATACACATTTCATTCAGAGAGCAAAAAATCAATAGGAGCATTGCGAAGAACATTCCAGGAATGTAAGTCACGACAATCATGTATAAGCTAGGTGGTTTTTTCCACGAGCTGGTCAAATATGCGTGAATGAAAATATTCCCAAAGTTGAAGATATTCTGACAAATTACGGCCATTATAAAGTTCCATTTTAATTTTTTGAAATGTAACTTGTTGCCAATGGCTTTAAACATTAAGTCAGCACCGATGAATAAGTCGATAAATTTAACAAAGCTTTTATTTTTATAAAGTAAGGACATTCCAACAAAAGACAAGATTATGAAACTGATGTATATGCGAGAATAATCACTGACTTGAAGTATAACAGAATAATTTCGAGAAGATACCACCATTTCGCCGGTCAATAATACGTTGACTATACAAAATGTGTAAAACATCCCAAACGAAGCAGACATAATCAACAAAGGTATATTGACTTTCATTTCTGAGTGTGGATATTTTATATCAAAGTCAAACGGAGTGAATCCACCGATCCGACCGAAAAGAATAATCGGTGATAATCCATCTAATGCCGTATCGGCTTCTAAAAGTTTATGGATCCATCTTTGAACCATCATTGTGTCTTACTACAGGATAACTGCAATTGTATTCAGAAAGTTTTCTATCACATACTGTGACTTTCAATCAATAATACCAATGTTTATTATCTTAATTTGATTGATTTCAATATGAAATTGAGTATAATGGTTACTAATAATTGGTTCATTTTGAAACAAAACACAAATTTATGCCATTATTGTAATTGTAAAAACACAAAACACATTATTGTAATTGGAATAATGTGTACTTCAATGTGCTTGCACAATGTTACCTATACCCTACCAAGGTCAAAGAAATGTTTAAAACGTCAATACTAAAACTAAAGAAGCATTCAAATTTTTAATCTGTTTCTTATAACTGCGTTTGCTAAAAAACGTCAAAAGTTCATCTTTCTGGTAAAGAGAGACGGATGCAACACGCCATTGGCTCATTTAGTGCCACTCGAATTAATATCCCTTGTAGTACATGCGAGTAGAAGAAACATTTTCTGAAACTCCATCTGCATATTCTCTTGTTTAAAAAAAACTGACTATAAGTAACATTTTTATATGAAATCGTATGCTTCTAGAAGCATTATTGATTTGACAGTTTTTAGGTGAATTCAAAAGTTAAATTATGTATGTACATAAATAAAAATTATATAAATAAGAAATAAAAAAATAAAACGGCAAACTATGAGAAAATACATAAAGCCCGCCCTAGACGTAACTGAATTACGGTGCGTTTTAAAACGTAGCGATTTTGCCTACGGCGCAGTTTTTTTGACGCTCGCCCCTATGCATTTGGAGAAACCATAACTACTGTTGGTGAGCATAAATTTGCCTCTCGCTCAGACGTATTGCTTTGTCCCTTCCTTTGTCCCCTCGGAAAACACGCCCGCACACGTTAATGTACGAATGCACCTTATAATAACGGTGACCATATTTTTTTGGAGAAAATAAAGGACATATAAAGAAATGTTTCAAAACACTGAGCAACAAAAAAATACCTAAAGCGGAGATTGATCAATCTTTACTAAGTTTGACCCACTGAATTCGAATCCGATAATGATTTTTGTTGACATGCTCTCGTTTATGAGATATTTGCGATTTAAAAAATGTAAAAAAATATCCATTTTTTTGGCTTTTGCGGTCTATAACTCAAAATATAGTATCGCTGTGCTCAAAGTGAGTATTGAAATCAATAGTCAGATATTTTTCCTATTGATTGTGATTTTTATTACTTTAAAATACTTATAATTAATTATCTAGCGAATTTTTAAAGTCAAAAATATATATTTTTTTATTTATTTGTTTCCCGTTTCCCGTATAAATGCATGCTTCCAATGTGTCTATTTTTAATTGGGTTTTTTCACTGGTCCACATAATGTTCACTAATGAAAATATTCGTTCAATAGGGGCATTAGATCCAGGGAGACATAAGGAAAATTCAACGATTTTTAAAATGTTTTTGAAAGGAACGTGTTTATCTGTGAAATATTTAAAAATTTCAACCCATCTTTGTGGGCAGGGCTTATCATTTTGTCGCCATTCTTCGATCTTTTCATTGGTGACATAACTTTTAATACACGAAACTTCATCGAATAATTCGCCGTCAAGTATATTTATGTACATTCGTTGCATAGTACGATTGGCATTGTCACTATGACCATACAAACTAAACTGTGGTGTAAAATCATCATGAGCAATATTTTATTCAGCTAAGCATGTTCACCGTTCAACTCAGATGGAAACATCGCAGCGTGGAATAAATGAAAACAATAGATATGAATGAGACGGTGAACACAACCAAGATTCTGAAGGAGAACATGTCATTTATTATGCTAGAATTATCACAGATCATATCGTATATCTTCCAAAGCTCATGTATCTTCTGAACTTCAGACATCTCTTGAGATTTACTCTGATTGAATGGATGGACTTATTTGCTTAATACAAATTCTGGTGGTAAAACTGAAGAGTTGATGTTGTACTTCAGACTTTTAGGGCAATTATAATTAGAACATCGCTAATTGAGTTCAAGAGTGCGATACACGTTCGATTTAGAGAGCAAAAATTAAAGAGAAGCACTGAATATTCCAGGTATGTAAGTCACAATAACCATACATAAGCTGGGAGGAGCTTTCCAAGAGCTTGTAGTTGTATGGATGTAAACTGTAAGATGATGATAGTGGTAAATCTGACTTATACATTTTTGTAATGTATCTTTTTGCAAAATGTGTCAACATTATCATGAATATAGGTTTGTTCAGTTTCATTTCTGAATGTGGATATTTTATATCGAAATCGAACGGATTGAATCCACTGAATCGACCTATAAGCATAACCGGCGATAGTCCGTCCAGTGGAGTATCGGCATTGAAGAATTTGTGAATCCATCTTCGATAAGTCATCGTTTATCGTGGCAGAAATATAGCATTAAGAAAATAAATACAATTGAATATAACAGGTAGCCTATCTAGCAATGTGAATTAGATAACAGAGTATACAACGATGTTAATTGTATGAATATTTTATTTTTATATTGTTCCTCAATATAAAATTGATTGTAATGGTTCATTAAGCTCATTTTGAAAAGAAACAACTGGTGTAATTATTATAATTGAAGTTATTAATATTTCAATGGTGATACAATTTTATCTATAGGTACATTCCATCAATGTCAAAATGTATGGTTATGTATGGAAAAAATATTATGAACGGAATTACCGTTGATGATCAATGGGTATTATTATTGACATATAAGTGGGCTAATAATCGCGATAACTATTTATATATCATTTTCAGTCGTTAACCATCCACGGCTGAAAATGATAAATGTAAGTGCTTTATATTACATATTTACATTTCTTTATTATCACATTACTAGCAATGGCAAGTATGTATGTATATGTAAGTATAAAAGTTTTGAAAACCTTATGAATTGTAATGGCTGGCACAGTTAAATTCATAATGAAATAAAAATCATATTCTTTGAATGCTTTATTACAATAAATTTATGATTGAGTAATGTTATCAGATACAATGAAATTCGGGTCATTCGGATTGAACTTTATTGTAGAAAATTGTATCAATATTACTATGTAAGTTGTCGTAGCACCGATAATCTAAAACAAATGAAATACATATAAAGAAAAAAGTATACAAACAAAGAACATTATTACATTCTAAATTGCATTACTAACTGTAAATAGCAAAGAATTATCAATGGCGCATAATCCTGAAATTGTATAATTCGGTATCCTGTGAATCATATACATTGAGAAATGATGCAACTGTAATTTTAAAACAATTAAAGTATGTACATGATTAATTACCAATTCGATTCAACATTCTTTAAATTATTTCAATATCCTATTCAAAAAATTCTTCACATTGAACTAATATTTGAAAGAATGTCTTTCAAAGCAACATTATTTATATCAATAATTCTTATACTTCTAGAAGTATTTCTGACGGGCTTATTTGAATCTGTTGATTGTAGTAAATTACTGGACCATATTTACATTTTCTAAAATATTAGTTCAGTTTATAATACACCAAAAAACTTACTTTTGTTGACAATTCAATATCACACTCATGTACCATCATTTGATTTACTAAAACTGCAACATTTTTAGCCTGAAAGTATTGATATGGTACATCAGATAAACCTAAAATAATATGTAAATTTCAAAATAAGTATAAAGGTGGTCCCACACGTGCATGCTTGCCAGCGCAGGCCTAATTGCTCTAAGTGTGCATAAGATTACTATTGCCTACATAAAATTTGATCACATACACTCTTCGTTTTGCTGGGCAAGTTTGCGCATGCAAGCCTTAAGTCAAGCATGCACGTGTAGGGTAACCTTTAAGTAATTCTTACAGAACATTTACAGCGATTGCATAGTACAATTGGCAGTGTCAGTATAATCATATAAACGAGACAGTGATGAATTGCCATCATGAGCAATATGGTATTCAGTTTTGCTTCTTTACCGTTCAACTCGGAAACAGACATTGCAGCGTGGAATAAATTGAAAACGATAGATATGAATGAGACGGTGAAAACAATCAAGATTTTGAAGGAGAAAATTTCGTTTATTTTGCTAGAAGCATCACAGATCATATCGTATATCTTCCAAAGCTCATGTATCTTCTGAACTTCAGACATCTCTCGAGATTTACTGTGATTGAATGGATGGACTTGTTTGCTTAATACAAATTCTGATGGTAATACTGAACAATTGATGCTGTACTTCAGACGTTTTTGAACAATTTTAATTAGAATAGCGTTAATTGAGTTCAAGTGTACGATGCATATTCTAATTAGACAGCAAAAAATCAACAAAATCACCGAGTAGAACATTCCAGGCATATACGTCACCATATTCATACTTAAGCTGGGAGGAGCTTTCCAAGAGCTGGTCAGATTTGCATGGATCAAAATATTTACTAAGTTGAATATACTCTGTAATACGATGACAATCAAAGATCTAATTTTTACCTTTTTGTAATGTATCTTTTTGCCGATGGTTTTAAATATTAAGTCGGCTTCGATGAACAGCTTGAAAGCCTTAACGTATGTTTTATTTTTATAATAAAACGAGATTCTGAGGATAGACATGGCGATGAAGTTGATGTATATACGGGAATAATCACCGACTTGGAGTAGAAATGGGTAGTTTTGAGCCGATAATACCATTTCGCAAGAAAGCAAAACGTTAAACACACAAATTGTGTACAACATGCTATAAGTCAACGTCATCATTAATGAACATTTGTTCAGTTTTGTTTCTGAATGTGGATATTTTATATCGAAATCGAACGGAATGAATCCACTGAATCGAGCTATGAACATAACTGGTGATAGTCCGTCTAGTAGAGAATCGGCTTTTAAGAATTTGTAGATCCATCTTCGATGTGCCATTGCTTATTGTCGCAGAAATATAGTATTACGAAGATAAATACAATTAAATATAATAGGTCTCCACTGCACTGCAATTCACGCACTGTGAATTTTAATAACACAGTATATATCAGGATGTTAATTGTATCAATATCTTAGTTTTGTATTGTTTTTCAATATAAAATTGATTGCGTTGGTAACCAATTAGTTTAATTTGGAAACGAAACAAAATTGATGTATGTAATTATTGTAATTGAAGTTATTAATATTTCAATGGGTATACAATTTTGTCAAAATATATTATGAACGGAATTGACGTTTATATGTAATATATTTTATTAACGGGTATTTATTATTGACATATGAGTGGGTTAACAATGGCAATAACTATAAAAACAATACTTTATCCGATATGGATAAAGTATAAAGTCGGGTGTGGTCAACAAATATCTTATCCATATATTTGAGGAATGTAAAGAGAAACGAAAATATTGTTTTAAACTAAAAAGTCAATAAGCAAATTTTGCTTATTGGTGCGGAGTATGTAAGTAAATCGAACATATCTTGCAACGGATGCACGCAAACACAAATACATACATATATGTATGTATATACCTGAGGAACCTTTTCTGAACTTCTGGCTCAGATATATATATATATATATAGGGCTTATCACCAGGACTCCATAAATAGAAGAAAATAAGAAAACTGTCCATACCAGTGTTTCGTAGACAATCTTTAGTACTGTGACAGGTTGGAAAGGTTTGCTGATTCTTAGAACAAAACCCAATACCTTTATAGCTTTCAAGCATATCTTGTCTATATGCTGACCAAAGCTAAAATTAGAAGTAAATAAGACTGCTAGATCCCGAAAATCTTTCACCATAATAAGGTCAGCATCAAACATAAACAGGATTTAAATATGAGATCTGGAGAATCGTAATGAGCAGCATTTCTTCCTGCTGAAGTGTAAACGATTTTTAGCTGATTATGCTGCAATAGCATCAAGATATGACTGTAATAAGGCGAAACCGTTCAGGTATCGTCTCCTGATCACGTTTTCATCATTTTTGGAAAATATCTGTGTGTTAGGCGGATGTGTGTAGAATCGCTATAACTCAAAAACCGTTTATCCCATCACACTGAAATATTAGTTTGGTGCAGGCCATTACAATCCATAAGGTTTTCAAAAATTTTACTCCGGTCATACTCATACTTGCCATTGCTGGTAATGTGATAATATGTAAATACATGTAAATATGTAATAGAAAACAGTTAAATTCATAATGAAATAAAAATCTTATTATTTGAATATTTTTTTACAATAAATTTATGATTGAGTAATGTTATCAGATACAACGAAATTTAGGTCATTCGGATTGAACTTTATTGTAGAAAATTGTATCAGTATTACTATGTAAGTTGTCGTAGCACCGATTATCTAAAACAAACAGAATACACATAAAAAAAAAAAGTATACAAGCAATGAACATTATTACATTTTAAATAATTGTATTACTAACTGTAAATAGCAAAGAATTGTCTATGACGCATAATCCTGAAATTGTATAATTCGGTATCCTGTGAATCATATACATTGAGAAATGATGCAACTGTAATTTTAGAACAATCAAAGTATGTACCAAATCGATGCAACTCTCTTGAAAATATTTTAAAAAACCCTTCATATTTGAACTAATATTTAAGTATTTGAAATAATGTCTTTCAAAGCAACATTATTTATATCAATTATTATTATACTTCTAGAAGCATTCCTGACAGTCTTATTTGAAACTCTTGATTGTTTTAAATTACTGGACCATATTTACATTTTCTAAAATATTAGTTCAGTTACATATAATAAACCACACAACTTACTTTTGTTGACAACACAATATCACATTCATGTACCATTATTTGGTTTACTAAAACGGCAACTTTTTTAGCCTGAAAGTATTAGAAAGTAAACCTAAATCTATACGAAAACTTAAAACAAATTTAATAAAAAATTCTTACGGCACGTTTACATCCGTCACACACTACAATAGGAATTGTCACTATAATCATATAAGATAGACTATGGTGGAAGGCCATTACGAGCAGTATGGTATTGAGCGGGGCTTCTTCACCTCTCAACTCAGACAATGACATAGCGGCATGGAACAAATTGAAAACTATAGATATAAACGACCCAGTGAACACAATTAAGACATTAAAGGAGAACAATTCATTTATTCTATCAGAAGCGTCACAAATCATATCGTATATCTTCCAAAGCTCATGAATCTTCTGAACTTCACACATCTCTTGAGATTTACTTTGATCGAATGAACGGACTTGCTTTTTCAATACAAAGTCCTCGGGTAGTATGGAACAGTTGATGCTGTACTTAAGACGTTTTTTGGCAGTTATCGTTAGAACATCGTTAATTGAATTCAAAAATAAAACACACATTTCATTTAGAAAGCAAAAAATCAACAGGAGCATTGCAAAGAAAATTCCAGGAGTGTAAGTCACCACAATCATGTATATGCTAGGTGGTTCTTTCCACGAACTGGTCAAATATGCGTGAATGAAAATATTCACCAAGTTGAAGATATTCTGACAAATTACGGCCATTATAAAGTTACATTTTAATTTTTTGAAATGTAACTTGTTGCCGATGGCTATAAACTTTAAGTCGGCGCCGATAAACAAATCGATAGTTTTAACATAGCTTTTATTTTTATAAAATAACGACATTCCAATAAAGGACATGATTATGGAACTGATGTATATGCGGGAATAATCACCGACTTGAAGTAGAACAGAATAATTTCGAGAAGATACCACCATTTCGCCGGTCAATAATACGTTAAATACACAAAATGTGTAAAACATCCCAAGCGAAGATGACATAATCACCAAAGGTATATTGATTTTCATTTCTGAATGTGGATATTTTATATCAAAGTCAAACGGAATGAATCCACCGATTCGACCGAAAAAAATAATCGGTGATAATCCATCTATTGCCGTATCAGCTTTTAAAAGTTTGTGGAACCATCTTTGAACCATCATTGTGTCTTATTATAGGATAACTGCAATTGTATTCAGAAAGTTTTCTACCACATACTGTAACTTTCAATCAAAAATTTCCATGTTTATTATCTTAATTTAATTAATTTGAATATGAAATTGAGTATAATGGTTACTAATTGGTTCATTTTGAAACTAAACACAAATTGATGCCATTATTGTAATTGGAATAATTTATACTTCAATGTGTTTACACAATGTTACCTATACCCTACCAAGGTCAAAGAAATGTTAATTTAAAACGGCAATACTAAAACTAAAGAAGCATTCAAATTTTTGGAGTTAGAGTATCTAATAAGTGCATATACTAAAACACGACAAAAGTGCATCTTTCTCGTAAATAGAGACGAATGCAACACGCTATTGGTTCATTTAGCCCTTCTCGAATTTGTATCCCCTTTTAGCACACGCGATTAGAAGAAACATGTTCTCAAACTCCAACTTGCATAGTCTCATTGTTGAAAAATTTACTATAAGTAATATTCTTGGCTATTTTATATAAAATCGTATACTTCTAGAAGCATTATTGATTTGATAATTTTTAGGTCAATACCAATTAAAATGATTATTTTCCAAATTTAGTACTGTGTAAATATTTTTCAATAATTTCAATTTCTAAATAAATAAAAAAAACTTACTTTCGTTGACAGCAAAACATCAGATTCATGTATCATTATTTGATTTACTAAAGCTGCAACTTTTTTAGCCTGAAATTTTGTAGATCAAGTACATACATATATCTAGAATAATATGTAAATTTTCAAAATAAGTAGGTACAATAAAGGTTGCCCCATACGCGCATGCTTGCTAAGTTTGGGCACAAATGATTACTGTGCCAAGTTGCGCATGCAAGCCTTGAGTCAAGCATGCACGTGTAGGGCAGCATTTAAGTAATTCTTACAGCACATTTACAGCTGTTGCACAGTACGATCGGCAGTGTCAGTATAATCATATAAACTAAACAGTGATGAAATGCCATCATGAGCAATACGACATTCAGCTTAGCTTCTTTACCATTCAACTCGGACACAGACATCGCAGCGTGGAATAAATTGAAAACAATAGATATGAATGAAACGGTGAACACGATCAAGATTTTGAAGGAGAACACGATCAAGATTTTGAAGGAGAACATATCATTTATTTTGTTAGTAGCATCGCAGATCATATCATATATCTTCCAAAGCTCATGTATCTTCTGAACTTGAGACATCTCTTGAGATTTACTCTGATTTAATGGATGAACTTCTTTGCTTAATACAAATTCTGGTGGTAATACTGAACAGTTGATGCTGTACTTCAGACGTTTTTGGGCAATTGTTATTAGAACATCGCTAACTGAGTTTAAGAGTAGGATGCACATTCGATTTAGAAAGCAAAAAATCAACAGAAGCATTGTGTAGAAAATTCCAGGTATGTAAGTCACGATAATCATACATAAGCTGGGAGGAGCTTTCCAAGAGCTGGTCAGATTTGCATGGATGAAAATATTTACCAAGTTGAATATACTATGAAAGACGATGATAGTCGTACATCTAATTTTTACATTTTTGTAATTTATCTTTTTGCCGATCGTTTTGAATATTAAGTCGGCTCCGGTGATAAGGTCGAACGCCTTAACGTATGTTTTATTTTTATAATAGAACGACATTCTGAGGATGGATATGGAAACTAAGTTGATGACATGCGGGAATAATCACCAACTTGAAGTAAAACTGAGTAGTTTTGAGCTGATGCTACCATTTCGCCAGACAGCAACACGTTAATCACACAAAATGTATACATCATGCCAAAAATCAACGCATTCATGAATAAAAATTTGTTTAGTTTCATTTCTGAATGTGGATATTTTATAACGAAGTCGAATGGAATTAATCCACCCAATCGACCGAAAAACATTATCGGCGATAGCCCTTCTTTCTAGTGGAGTATCGGCTTTTAACAATTTATGGATCCATCTTCGATGTGCCATTTGTTTATCGTCGCAGAAATATAGCATTAAGAATATAAATACAATTGAATATAACAGATCTCCACCGGACTGCAATTCACGCACTGTGAATTCTAATAACAGAGTATGTATGTATATATGAGGATGTTAATTGTATCTTAGTTTTATACCTACATATATCGTTTTTCAATATAAAATTAATTGTAATGGTAACTAATGGGTTCATTTGGAAATTAAACAAAATTGTATTAATTAATGTAATTGAAGCTTTTTTAATGTAGCTTAATTACTGTAATATTTCCATCAAGGTCAAAATATGTATATTATGAACGGAATTACCGTTGATGATTAATGGGTAGTCATGATTGACATATGAGTGGACTAACAATGTCCGCAGCTATTTACTAAATATAAAAAATAGTAATAATTCAAATTCACAATGAAAAAAAGTGTGTCGAAACTTTTTGGTGGGCAGACAGACAAATAGACAATTATGTACATATGTTCATATGTACATACATATGTATATGATAAATTAATAACATTTATAAAAATTATTCAAACACATGAAGAACTATTTCATCGAAGCAAATTGAACTAAAATGATCAAGTACGTCGTCGTGGCTCCGATGATCTGAAACGAGCGAATTGCAATAGTCTTTAATAAGGCACTAAATGATTACAGAGACTAAATATAATCTAAATGAAATACTCACTGTGAATATTAAAGAGTTATCTATAGCAAACAGGCCGGATGCTGAAAAGGTAGGTCTTGTGTGTAGCATGTACGTTGAAATTTGATGTAACTATGTAAAAAGATAACCGACAGTTTTACTTTAGACTGTGAATAAAAATAAATGTGATAGTGATAAATATTACCTTTCTAGCAACAGTCTCATTGGACTCATTCATCATCATTTGATTGATCAAAATTGCAGTTCTATCCGCCTGAATTTTTACATTTTTAATTGTCAGTTAATAATTAATCTGTGTCTTCATTATAAAATAAATAAATAATAGTTACCTTTTGTTTGCACATATTGCAAATTATAATCGGCAGCGTACATGTTATGGTATGCAACATCGTTTGATGCATGGAAAATACTAACAACGTATTGTGACTTGCTCGGTTCAAGTCGGTATTCGACACCGTGATCAGAGTTAGCATATGGTACAGATTGAAAACCAACGAAATAAACGACGACAAGAAGATTCCCAGTACTTTTGCAGAGAACGACCTGTTGAGACAGTTGCAAGCGTCGCAGATTTTATTATAAATTACCCAGCACAGGGATAGTCTATCGACGATGCTCATCCTCTCGACAATATGATTTTTTAAACCGTCGCTCAGCGTCAAGATAGAAATGTTTCTATCATAATTTCTCATTTGCACTGTCGCCTCAATTTCTTCGTTTAATAATTCTAGAAAATTACTGCTGACGTTTATCAGCGATAGAAATATTGCCAGGAATAGACCGGAGACTACACCGGGCGTGTACATGGAAATCCTCAGAGCGAACGATGGATCTTTTGTGCCAAAGCTGACGAAAAAATAGTGCACACACATATAAGTAACCTGAATCGCATTTTGAGTGAACACGGCTAAGCAAAATTTGAGTTTGATTGATCTATAGTCGATTTTTTTATCGAGAACTTTAAACAGCGAGTCGATGCACTCGTATATTTCCAGTAGTTTTGAATACATATTCTTTCTGTGATACGACAGCACATAAAGATATAGCATGAATAAGTAAGACAGTTGAATTCGGCAGAAGTCTCCGATTCTATATAGACCGGAGTACTCGGCGACGGGTACTATGCTCTCAACGTTGACGGTGACCGTAATCACACAGTATGAGTAAAAAGCGAAATAGGTCCATGCATATATGAAAAGAGGTATGTTGATTTCGGTGCTTGAAATTCCTTGTTGTATCGTAAAAGTGAACGGCGCCAATCCCGTCAGCTTACCAAGAACTATAAGCGGAGAACAAGCATTCAGTATAGTTTTGGTTTCGAATATTTTGTTGAAAATTCTTTTCAAAAACATCTTTGTACGGTGGACTTAGGAATTGTGGTGATTTGTTAGGAATGCTTCTGTTTCCGGGTTATTACAATTGGAAATTCAATTAAGTGTTCCGATCCATTACAAGCATTAAAGGTAATTTCATATTAATATGTTCGTACCCACACAAATCAATTTCAGTATAATATTTATGGTATGATGGCATCTAATAGCTCATTTAGAAACATAACTGAATTAATGACATTTTTGTAATTACAGTCGGTAATATTAAAAGTATACGAACACGGCAAAAGTTTGATAGTATGATTAAATTGCTACAGCAAATTGGACCAAAATAATTAAGTACGTTGTTGCAGCGCCTATGATCTGAAACGAAGCGAATATATCATAAAATGTTTTAAGGAAAAGTAAATGGAATATGTATATGTACATAAGATACTCACCGTGAATAATAAAGTATTATCTATGGCGAATAATCCAGATGCCGAGAAATTAGGAGTTGTGTGCAACATGTGGGTCGACATTTGATGCAACTAAAACATTAAACAGGATATATTTTTACTGAAAGGATTAGAAACGTGATGGAGATAAATTTTTCTACAAGTAAATTCATCATAATTTTCAGCCGTTCACCATCCACTTCTGGATGAAGGCTTCTCCAATCCTCTTCCATTGCTGTGTGTCTTGATCAATCTGCATCCACCTGACTCCACACATTCTTCTCAATTCATCAGCCCATCTTCCACTCGGCCTACCTTGCTTTCTTTCACATCCTCTCGGATACCATTCCAGTATTTCTCGGGTTCATCTGCCATCCATTCTTCTCGCTATGTGTCCAGCCCATTGCAACTTCAACTTTTTCACACGTACTGCTATGTATATCTGCCACTTTGGTCATACTTCTTGCCCATGTATTCCTCTAACGATCTCTTCTTGTTATACCAACAAATAAATTAATGGTGATAAATTATACCTTCGTAGCAATAGTATCGTTAGACTCGTTCATCATCATTTGATTGATCAAAACTGCAGTTGTATTCGCCTGGAAAATTTAACATGTAATATTAATATATTATGTACCTACTTAAGTTGTCGATCGAGTAAATATGTATATCAAAATAAATAAATAGTAATAACCTTTTGTTTGCACAAATTACAAGCGAGTACAGGTACTGTCATCGTTACGATATGCAATGTCGTTTGATGTATGCAAAAAACAAACAATATATTGTGATTCGATTGATCCCCATCGGTTTCAAAATCCGTGATCAAAGTTAGCATGTGGAACATATTGAAAACCAACGAAATAAACGATGATACAAAGACTCCTAACACTTTTGCAGAGAATGACCTATTGATATAGCTGCAAGCGTTGCAGATTTTGTTGTAAATCTCCCAAAACAGGGATATCCTATCGACCATGCTCATCGTCTCGACAATATGACTTTTTAAACTGTCGCTCAGAGTCAAGATAGAAATGTTTCTATACAAATTTCTCATTTGCATAGCGGATGCAATTTCTTCGTTCAACAGTTGGAAAAATTTATTGCTGACATTTATCAGCGATAGAAATATTGCCAGAAATAGACTGGAAATTATACCGGGCACGTACAAGGATATCCTCAGTGAGGTTGACAAATGCTTTGTGTCAAAGCTGACGAAGAAATAATGCACACACATATAACTAAGCTGAAACATGCTGTGACCAAATACGGCAACGCAAAATCTGATTTTGACCGACCTGTAGTCCATTTTTTTACCGAGAACTTTAAACAACGAGTCGATGCATCTGAATGTTTCGAGTGTCTTCGCGAACATTTTCTTCCTATGATACAATATCAGATAAAGATATAACATGAATACGTAAGAGAGTTGAATTCGACAGAAGTCGCCGATTCTATTCATTTTAGAATTTCTATCGACGGGTACTAAAGTTTCAGAGTTAAGAGTGACCGTTATTACGCAGTATGTGTAGAAAGCAAAATAAGACAACGAGTATATAAAAAGAGGTATGCTGATTTTGGTGCTTGAATTTCCTTGTTGGATCTTGTAGGTGAACGGCGCCAGTCCGGTCAGTTTACTGATAAATATGAGCGGAGAACAAGCACCCAATATTGTTTTGGTTTCGAATAGTTTATTGAACACGCTTTTCAAAAACATCTTTGTATGATGGAGTGTAGAGTTCTGTTTGGGGCTGTTATAATTTGAAATTCGATTAAATCATTCGGTCAATTATAAGCATTAGAGTTGTATTCCGTTAATTTAATCAAACACAATAAGCTCACAATTGTATCAGTCAAATAATTTTCATATTCAATATCTGAATAATTTATAAGTGGAATCAATATTATCGTCATTTTTCATATAAAATAATTAGTCAAATTATACACAATTTAATTACTTATTTATTGTAAGTGTATGCAAATTGAGAAGTAAAAATAGATAATAAAAAATTAAATTAAATGACGTGTGGTTAAATTTAAGTTTGCCATAGTATCAGTAACTTCACTTTCCGAGGTTGAAAATTGAATTAAAATTACAATATAGGTAGTCGATGCTCCTGCAATCTGAAAATTTTTAATAGAAATTTATTGCCTACAATGAGTTAGTGATTAGATTAGGTTATTTGGAACTTACAGTAAATAAAAGAGTATTGTCGATTGGAAATAGTCCAACTCCGTTGTAATTGGGACGTCGATGTAGGAGATGGGTCGAAAACCGGTGTAACTAAAATGTATTACAAATATTTTTATTTTACTGATATATTGCTAGATCCAGTAGTACATTTAAGTATAGAAACCTTGCGTGTCATCAAATCATCAGCTTCGTATACCATCATTTCATTAACAACAGTACAAGTATTTTTTCCCTAAAACGAACGTGAGACATGAAGTAAAATCGAATTAAAATAACTAAATTTATTATAAAAGTTTGCCCATACCATTGTTTTACATCTATCGCACATGATAATCATCACAGTTGTCATTGTTATATAAAGAAAAACTTGATGCGCAGAAAAAATAATAGCGGGATAGTAGTTCGATATCGGTCCAGTCAAAGTAGCGAGCAATTGAAATTCATTGAAGACTAGAGAAATGAAAGAACCGGTGAGTATAATCAGAATTTTCAAACTAAAAGCTTCGTTGATGCAATCGCACGAGTCACAGATCTTATCGTAGACTTTCCACAGTACACCAATCTTCTCCAACTGTTTGGAATCGGCGACATTTATAGCATTGAAACGGTGCGAATTCCTATTGTAAGAGTTTCCAGTTAATACTTTTACTTTAGAAGTCGCTCTCCCTTTCATACTTTTTAACTCGGCGTTGAGCGCCTTCAAGTTTTCGCATATCATTATGTTCAAAGAGTTCATAATGGCGTATGTGAACACTGAAATGAAACCGGGCCAATACAAACATATTATCAAATAAATAGATGGATATTTATTGTTCCATCCAATCAATAACACGTTGGTACATATGTATATAGAGTGCGCTAGGAAATAGACAAGCATGCCGATTATGTAAAATTTTCTAATTTTCGAATAGCATCTATCGACTTGGATCGATTTGAACAGTTGGTCCACGTCTTCGAGAAGCTCGATCACTTTCGAGTACGTGTCCTTCTTGACTATTGTCGGAAATATGAGGAGTGTTATTAAACAGAATCCGAGTATTATTCGCATCATGTCTCCGATGCGAAGGAAATTCGAATAGCCGAAGAGGTTTGTCATCGAATCGCCGCTCTCGTAGACGGCTAGAGTGCTCATAGCATAGACGGTGTACATGGTGATGGACCATAGCAATGATGGATAGTGGATTTTGGTTTTGGAATTGCCCCGTTTGATGATGTACTGGAACGGAGCTATGCCAAATATGCGGCTCATGATTATCACTGGATAGACGGCTTCCTTTGGACTATGGGCTACGAAGAGGTCTATGAATTTCATGATGACAAAGTTCTAGTGTCGGCGATGTACTCAATGTAATGTACAATATTTTTGAATTGTCATAATTGGTAATATAATCATTAACCTTTAATCAATAAGTATTAATTTGCACTATGAATTTAGGCTAATCAATTAATCGTCAAATAAAATTAGAGTGTGATAATACATAGTTTTGGAAAGCAATTATTATTAGTACTGTTGCCCTTTGACGATCGATCGGTGTTTATTATTGAGATATGAGTGGGCTAACAATAGCGGTAACTATGGGTTAAGTCTGCCGAGCGTTCCCGACAAACAGACATACATATAAACTTAAGACTATTGTGTATATGAGTAGTGTTGCCCGTTGATGATCAACGGGTGTTTATTATTGACACGAGTGGGCCAACAAAAGAAGTATATTGAGCGTTCCTGAGTGATAGGCATACTAAGGCTTTTATGTATTTGCCCGTTGACATTTCAACAGGTGTGACCTTCAGCAGATGTGTAAGACTTGTCTAGGCCAACTAAGCATTTCAGATGAAGCGACAAACTTAGAGTCAGAAAGACAGACAAAGCTTTTTTTTATATTGCGGAAAAACTTTGAGATTAGATATGGACAAGTTAATTATTTGACATCTTTCTTAATCCAAATAAAGAAAAGGTTAACCATTTGCAGATGGACAGAAAGGCAGACTTTGGGCTACTATGTTTACTCTGAACTATGTGTGATCTTCAGCAGATGTGTATAATTGATAAAAAAGATGTTTTAAAAGGTTTTAAATTGCAGCGCTGAAGCGACTGACACATTTTGCAACGGCCTCTTGGATGAATTGTGTTGAAATAAAAATCCAATATAAACGATAGTTTTAATTTTATTTCATAATATTCGTAATAAAGAATGATGGTTTTAATGATAATCTATAATAATTGTGTAATTTTGTAATACAAAAAAAGCATTACTCATATCATTTCCAATACTTAAATATCTCATAATAAACAAATGGGTAAATTCTTTTTACTAATATTTTGCAAAAATAAAACAATGTATCTATATATAATATATGAATGTATTATAAATCAAATGCATATTTACGAGGAAAAGAAACGGCATACCTCACGCCGATCAATGGCATAGAATACTTTTGAATGATGACAGTCCTATCGGTACATGATTATCTCGACTGGAATTGCAGTGCCGAAATTCGCAAACCGATACAATCCTTTCCGACCTCGGCGACATTGCAAACAGTGCACAGCGTGCCTTTGTACTCGGGAGAGTACGTAGCACCGCACAACGAACACTTCTCCTCGGGTTTACCACGGTATATCGGCTTATAGCTGACTCCGCACAAATTGAACGGATTGTGCTCGTCGTAAATTAATCTATGCTCGTCTACGGGATTCTTATCGCACGCCTGTAAGACTTTTCTAGCTTGCTGTGCCACCTCGGCGCTCGGTCCAAGTTCGAGAAGTCGTCTAGCGAGCGACGCTGCCGTTTTGAAGTTCTTCAGTTTAAAGAACATGTTGAGAGCAGTTCTCAGAGTCAGAATCTGATGAACGGGCTGTAAACGGCAATGTGTGAAATATGCAGCGAGTTCGCAGTTACGCTTCTGCTCGTCTAACGTAGCCTTAGGCAATCCTGAAATCGTACACAAACGATCAAGTCAAAATACAGAATTTGTACGGGAGGCGTTGAAATGGTCGAAACCAATAAGAACGAATCCATTACGGATAAGGTCCTATGAGAATAAGGTGTGATTCGAATGATATACATAGAAAGTGGA
The DNA here is from genome assembly GCA_022651745.1 of Parapsyche elsis. Taxonomy (NCBI): domain Eukaryota; kingdom Metazoa; phylum Arthropoda; class Insecta; order Trichoptera; family Hydropsychidae; genus Parapsyche; species Parapsyche elsis. The sequence goes on from JAGVSN010000017.1 coordinate 2,172,383, forward strand.
TTTGATCTTAAGGTAAAAATATCGAAAATCTTAAATAAGACATGAGGAGTAATTTCTTTCAAGCTTTGAACCAGTGATTCTTAATCAAAGATTATGATTTTATATTTTCATTTACGTTGATTGCTAAAACTAATTTTTCACACGTTCCGCTATATCTGCCACTTCTTCGTCATACTTCTCACCCATGTATTCCTCTTACAATCTCTTATTGTTGAACCAACCATACATTTTTCCATGCTTCTCTGTGTGCACTGGATCTTACGTAACATTCTTGCATTCAGCATCCATGTTTCACATCTACACGTCATAACTGACAGTACGCGTTGGTTTTATACTTTCTTTTTTAAGCATAGCGAGATTTAGGCCCGTAACGCACGTGGCAGCCTGGCTGCGCGGCCATGGCCGCGGCGGCCAGAAAAAGTGCACCCAGTTCAAGCAGCCAGAGCGGCAGCCAGAACGCCAGTGTCAGTGATTCATTCGCGAAGGATGGATGTCGAAGACGCAGTTATTTTGTATTTTCTAAATGAAAAGAAACGTAAAGCAAAAAAGAAGTACTGGATTCATCCTCTGCTTCAGGAACGTCAATCAAAAGGCTTATTTCATACTTACTATAAAGATCTTCGAAAACATTCGAGCAAAAATTTGAACATCCGAAAACAAAAATTTGTTCTTTCCGGGGCTAACGTGACTCGACTGGCTGACGAACAGTCAAAGCTAAATGATATTCGAGCACTTTATCGAACCAACTAATAATAACAAAAAAAAAAAAAAATTCAAGTGACAGCTCTTTTACGAAAAATTTCCCACGGTGCACACTTCAAGCCGGTCTTCCCCAGTTGGTCAGTCTAGGTGTATCAGTTAAAATAATAGCTATATTTCTCCGAAGGCAAAATTATTTACTGTGTGCACGTGCAAGCTAGTTGACATTTTCAACAAAACTTCTCGGGAACATTCTCATGTGCATCTTCAAAAAGAACCCTTTTATTTATTTGGCTTCTCAGAAATTTAGCGGCAAGTTCTCAACAAAAGATGCTCACAAATGGACAGCGATACAACATATTATTTTCAATGCAATATTTGGTTCGTAATCTCGGATCTCGGATCCTTTTGTACTGTATGTACATATGTAGATGCAAATAATTCGTTGAAAATAGTTTTATATACATTATTTCCAGCGCGCAATATTAGCGAGATTTTTTTTTTTATATTTTTATCTTATTCGTTGAATTTAGTGTAAAATTTATAATGGAATTGAATTGTTTATTCAGATTTTCAGCCGAAGCGGCTGAAAATCAGAAATGGCAAACGTGAATTGACTGGCTGCCGAGCAGCCAGGCTGCTAGTGCGTGCATCGCACAGGCAGCCACATACATTTGCTTTGTTAAATACATCTCGTGTTTGGGCGCCAGTGGCTGCCTGTTTGGCTGCTGCGTATCGGAGCCGGTACCTGTGGCCGCGCGGCCAGAGTTTCCTGGCTGCCTCAGTGCGTTGTCAAACAGGCAGCCACATACATTTCCCAACATCGTTGTGGCCGCCGCGGCCATGGCCGCGCAGCCAGGCTGCCACGTGCGTTACGGGCCTTAAAAACTATGCTCATTCTTCCAAAAGCGCTCCATCCTAGTTTCATTCTTTGTAACGCGAATGAAAATATAATATCATATTCTTTGATTAAAAAAGGTTGAGAATCACAGGTTAAAAGCTTAAAAGAAATCACTCCTCCTGTTTTATTAAAGATTTTCGATATTTTTACCTATAAATCAAATCCAATTTCTATATAATTCGTATTATGCCTTATTCATTCGGCCATAATGGATTCGTTCTTATTGGTGTCGGCCATTTCAACTGTAATCAATTTATATATATACATACATATATAAGAGTACTTTCAAATAAAATAATCAACGTACCCTTTCTGAACGTCTCCATTTGTAGACCGAGTACATATTCTCTACATATTTGTAACAGCTGTTGAGCTTCAGCTATTTCTTGCTTATTTTCAACAATGAGCAAAGGAATCGCTAGTATGATGGATCGCATTTTTTCAACGGCTTCGGAGAATTTGCCGTAAGTTGCCAACTGATAACACTGTTGCAGCCGCTGGACCAAGTCGCTCAATTTTATAGCTGTCGATGTTGAAAGTTAATTGTAAATTTTGATCATACGAACAATGGTAATCCATAAATGCAAACATACTCAGAGCTGGAAGTCCGGTCTTCGGAGTTGCGTCTTTCCAATTCCGCTGCGGATACGTATACAAAGACGGCAAATTTGGAAGTCCCGAGAAGCACAATCCGGACGTGGCGTAAGAAGCCATGAACATACTCTCGTACGGAGCAAAATTTACGATGCCGACTTGCTCATTGAGTAACCTAAATCATACGGTGAAAATTATACCACGTCCAATCGTTCGGAAATAATTGACTGGTACCGAAATATACCTGAAAGCTGTTTCGAAGGATCCAGCGGCGATATGATCAGCAGGTAAGCGGGAAGTGTCGGGCCAAGTGGCACGTAAGGAACGTCCTGCTGTAGGTGGTGCATAATAGCCTTCACCGTCACCTGAACCAACGGGTCCAGACGGTGTCAAAAGTTCTTCCGGAATGTCCAAGTCATCTCCCACGTCCCAACCGGCGCCATCAGAAGCGGCGGAAACTTCACCCTGAACAAAATGTATTATCATGAGTATAAAAACATCAATACGTGGAAACGTGTCGGTTTATTATCTTATTAACCTCGGGTTTTTCATCACCGTCCAAAATATCATCATCATCACCCCATGCGGAACCGATTTGTTCGGCTCCGTCAATCGGTTCAGCGGCCATTTCCGGAGCAACGCTTAGTGCCGATTGCACAGATGCTGCTCCTCTGCTTAATACTTGTCCTTCGAAGAATCCTCTGTAACATAATAAACACGTTTAAAATATAAACAATGAAGTACAAACATTATAATAAACTAGTCACTGCCCGCTATTATGTATAGTACCTTGAAACTGTAAGTAGAGGCCAGTTAGTCTGGCAGTTGTGTACAGGTAGGGGGGCTCTGATAAATTTGGCATTTGGATTGACGGCTGGTAACGTGCATCCCTTTTCAACGAGAGTCTCCTTGATCTGATCGGCCTCTTCGGTATAATCAAAAGTAGACGCGATCATGTAAGCCAAAGTTTTCTGCAAAGCAACACACCATTAGTATGCAACATGAAATAATTCGATTGAATTAGTTAGTCGTAGTACCTGTCCGCAATTTTTAAGAATCCTAATGCGTTCTTTGGTATCGCCGAGCTGAAGTGCAGTTTGGAAATGCGACGAAGTGTCTTTGCGGATTTCGGCGATTTTCATCATTTTCTTCAACTTCTCAAGGTTTCCGGTGACTAGATATAGGAAGGCTAATTTTTCAAATCTCTTTGTACGTTGATAGCACATTTCGACAATCTAAAATTAAAATAATCATAATGAACACTGAATAGTCATACCGTATAAAAAAAAATTAAATAACTCACTTGATGATTGCCTTGAGCCAATGCAGCTTTAGCTAATCTATCCCAGCAAGGAGTACTATCGATAGTCTTGGCGGCTTCTAAAGCAGCTTCAATATTACCGCACTCTAACGCCAGCGTAAAACGAGTCTTTTCATCTTTCACAAAGTGCAAAGCCACCTCCGGGTATCCTACGAACAAAAAATACAACAAAGTCAAAACACAATCAACAATACGACACAAATTTCCGTCAAAGGAAAAACAAACCTTTCTGTTGCAAGTACGAAATGATGGATTGTCCGACGAGTTTAGCCGTCCTGACCATGTTCAAAACTTCATCATACTTGCGATTGATGAGAGCAAGTTTGAATTTGTATTCGGTAGGATCGATCTTCATCACCCTCGGCCGACACTCTCTATCCAAACAGTAGGCTTGGGAACCTTTTACCCGAGTCACGTAAACGGGTACGTCCAACGTACGTATGATACCATGATCACTGCAAATACAACATCATGCATCAATATCGAAATTATTCGAAAATATCTTTTTAAAACGTCTTAAACCGATAATAGAAGATAAAAAACTAATAGCAGCACACCAGTTTGGATTCTGGAACAAACACTCAACGATTGACCAAGTGCACCGGATAACAAGCAATATTGAAAAAAATATGCTCAACAATTTAGCTCAAGCTTTGACAGAGTATGGCACCAAGGCTTAGTGGATAAATTAAATAAAATGTTGCCGATTTAGTTTGGTCAACTTTTAAAATCATACATATCCGATCGAATGTTTAGAGTAAAACAAGATGACGAATATTCTCAACTAAAGGAAATCGAAACTGGAGTACCCCAAGAAATTCTGTATGTTTTTAATATTAGTGACATACCACAAAGTGATCAAACTACAATCGCTACATTTGCTAACGACACAGCAATTCTAACGGTTGCAGACTGTAACGAAGAATTGACCGATAAACTACAGCAGACTATTGATAAACTGCATAACTATGTAGATCAAAAAATTAAAAGTCAAATTAAACGAGGGAAAACAAGTACACGTCTGCTACACAAACAGGAATGTTGATTGCCTATAAAGATAAACAACACTGCAATTCCGTATGAAAACAATGCAAAATACCTTGGCATGACCCTCGATGCCAAATTGCGATGGAAGGAGAATGTCAAAAAGAAAAGAGAACAAATTCCGAAGTTTCAATTAACAATAAACTATTAATCTATAAGCAGATATTAAAACCTATATGGATGTATGGTATATAGCTTTGGGGCTGTACCAAACAAATCAATACTAAAATCATTCAGACATGCTAGAACAGAGTACTCCAGAACAGTCAATGCTTCCCTGGTATGCTCGTAATAGTGACATTCACAGAGAGTTAAAAATGGACACGGTTGCTGACGAAATAAGGAAGCAAGCGAAAAAACACCAATCAGCACACGAATGATGAGGTTCTCCAACTACTCCACAATACAGAGTCAGTGCGGAGATAAAAAGGGTTAAACCATTCGAACTGATAAATTAAGTGTTATAAACATAAAATTAACACGTGAAAGATGTATACCTACTTATAACATTAATATTGAAAATTGTGTATTGCCAAAGGGAAATGACACAATAGTTAACAATAAAATGAAAAAAAAAATAAACTGTTTATTAGCTGCTTTAGCTAGTTAGTGGAAAAATTTACATACAAGATTTGAATTTAAGATGTAACTAGTCCGTTCACTCACCCATTAGTGCAAGTGTATTTGATGTGATTGGTCGTCGTGTAGATGAAAACCATTCCAGAATCGTCCCAAGCTCCCGATTTCACACGAGTGTTTTCATGTATGGAACACAATGTTTCCAGTTTCCTATTGCAGAGTGTTACGGAATTTTTAGCTAGAAGAGCCACGAGGGACATATCGGCAGACCAGATCACGTATCGACACTTGGCAATCTTGACCTGTAAAGGCATAACAGCGTTAAACAAACCCAACTATAGCAATGCAGATTGAGCTTCGGAGTAAATTATAACCTGAGCCATCGTACGCTTTTGCTGAACGTCGAACAGTGTAAGATTTTCGGGATCTCTCAACAGAAGCATTCCGGTTCCGGCGTAGAATATTTCATCGCACGGAGGTGTCTGCACCTTCTTCGTGACTTCGTTCTTCAAATTCTTAATCACAAGCTGAAATCAAACGCATATTTGTGTAGAATTCATAACTTTATAGACCGACGGATGCATTGGCAATGTCGTGCATACCTGATTATTCCTATCGAGCATTGCAAATCTATTCCTGGCGACCCAGAGTGCCGTAATTGCTGAACCTCTCTTCGGCTCTTCGGCGGAAGCGGGAGTAGCATTGCTACCGTCCCCACTTCTCGGCACAATATACAATTCATAGAAATACTTTTCAGAACCGCCTTGCGGTCTATGTGTTAAAAGTATGCACGACTCAGCTTGATTATAGGACATACTAAAAACCACAAAGAAAAAGTCAAATCGGAAGTTAAACTTAAATTCAACGGTTATCAATAAACATTAAAAAACCTGTAAGGAGGTGTTCTGCTGTTTCCTTTAATTTGCATAACCGAGGAATCCACAGACGTCGTCAGATCGAGCCTCCGCAAAAACCGTTCCTTGATGTAGTACAAGAGATTCGCATGTACGGCATAGGCCGGACGTTCCCTTTCGAGTTTAAACAGTATCATTCCGGAATCGTGGCCAGCGGCGAAAAGATTCAAAGTCGGATGAGAAGTGAGTACCCAAAATCTACAAAATAAACCGAACACGTAGTACATTGCAACACTACGAAATAACCACATTTTTACAGAGGCAATCGATTACCTATCGTATTCTCTCCGGAACGTGTTCAGACACGTTCTTTTACTCATATCCCAAACCCGGATAGATTTATCTTCGGCATTCGATATCATAACTTCTTGACGGGCATGGAAGAGTACGCACGATACATTGTTATAATGACCGCGGCACGTGTCAACCTCCCAAGCCTGAAAAATCAAAACTATTTCAGCAAATGCTCAATGCAAACTGATCAAAATCAAGTGGAACTAATATACTCACTTTGGAATCGTTCATTCTCCACAGTTTAACTTGTCTATCGTCGGCGGCCGATACGATAAGCGGCAAAGTGGGATGAAAACATGCCCAGTTGACTCCGCGGTCGTGTCCCTCGAGCACATGCTTGACAACAGCATCGGCCTAAAGCGATGTTTAATCAGTATAGAAAATATTGCTTCATATACATACATACGTGTCGGGATGTGGATGTCGGTCGACCAAAAACGGTTATACGGTTCGTGAGATGTATTTAGTTTAACGTCCTAGCTATCGGGGTTGATGTTGCAAATGCACAAGGCTCGACAATCGCTTATTTGTAATTAAAGTTGGTTAATAAAGTTTCAACAATCTGCATCAGGCGAAAATCCAGATGAAAAGTAAGCTCATACATACACAATCCGAGCAAAGTGTTGGGCACGAAGAACTCCCCTTTTTAACTCTACTTGTGCACTAAGTTCTTTAGAAATTCTGAAAAGTACTAGCGGAGCTACAGAGAAAATATTTCTAGATAACACATTTAAAGAAGTTAAATTATCTGGTATATCCCAAGGATTGACCGAATATCAACAAAGTAGAGCAAAATTAGTTAAAGCTATAAATGACGGATTTTTTAACACTAGCCATTGTCCAGAATCTGCTTTTAAGTTAAATGAAAATAGACGCTCACTCACCATTTTCATCGTATGATATCTAAAAATTCGCTCGAAGATGTTACCGAAGCTATTCTTAATGAACGGTATGAAGTAAAAGTATTATGTAAACATTTGAAGCTAGATGATATGTTGTAATCAACAGTCCACCAAGGAAACATTTACAGTACAGTACAGCCAATTGCCGACTTTATACTGTAACTCCAAGAGTTCACGAACCAGTTACCGGTTGAGTACACGGCTTAATACTTCACCCTTGCATTAAAAAATCGAATACAACATCCACAGAGTGACGTATTGCATAAAGCTACATACTTGTCCGAATAGATCAGGCGCTTGCAGATTCCTCGAATGATCGTAGAGAGCGGCAGGTCCCGGTGCAACTTTTTTCCTCAATCCGGTTACATCCCAAACTCGAACACTCTGATCCAACGAGGCAGACACGACCAAATCTTCAGTCGGATGGAAAGTCGCACACATGACGTAATGATTGTGTCCGGTCAGGACGCAGATGCACTGCCTTGATTGCCAATTCCAGATTCTGATAGTCTATAAGAAAATATTAACATCAGTCGAATCCTACAAATTCGATCACATCAATCGTATAAGAAAATACCTGATCATCGGAAGCGCTGAGAATCCAAGGGTATTTATGATGGAATACTGTAGTCCGAATGTAATCTAAATGACCCAGAAGGGTAAAAATACAACGCCTTTGCTTATAGTTCCACACCTGTAAACAAAATGTAAAGTTAATACGATTACAATAAAATATTCGGTCTACGGACATGAATATACAACCTTTATTTTGTAGTCATCTCCTCCGGATACGAAGAGCGGCTGTTGCGAGTGGAAGCAAACTCCTCGCACGGGTCCATCGTGCTCTTCGAACTTGTCCAACAGCGCGCACATACGATAGTCCCACAGTTGAATAGTGCCATTGTGCAAACTGGCCAACACCCACGGTCTCAACGGATGAAAGGATATGCCTTTGACGCTGGCTGACTTGGTTTCGAATTTAGTCAGCATTGTGACTAAACACTTGCTCACGTACCTTGCAACTCATACACTCCTCGAGACCAAAATCTGCGAAAGTAACCACATTTCAAGTAACGTATCGAACTTTTATATTACATTTTAAAATCCAACATTCCACTTTGCTTAAAAAATAAGGCACACGACCAATGCGTACTGCCAGTTATGACGTATGGATGTGAAACGTGGATGATAAATTCAAGAATGTTCCGTAAGATCCAGTGCACACAGAGAAGCATGGAAAGATGTATGCTCGGTATAACAAGAAGAGATCGTAAGAGGAATACATGGGTGAGAACCATGACCAAAGTGGCAGATATAGCAGAACGTGTGAAAAAGTTGAAGTGGACACATGGCGAGAAATACTAGAATGGTATCCGAGAGGATGTGAAAGAAAGAAAGGTAGACCGAGTGGACGATGGGATGATGAATTGAGAAGAATGTATGGAGTCAAGTGGATGCAGATTGCTCAAGACAGATAGGAGTGGAAGAGGATTGGAGAGACCTTCGTCCAGCAGGGGATGGTAAACAGCAGAAAATGATGATTCGAAACTATTCTGATGGAGAATTTTTTCCTAGAATAATGTAAGAACATTGACTTTTTGCTCTTCTCCTACATATATAGTTGTTTAATTGGCTTTTTAAACGTATCCGTATGAGACTCAGTAGAGAGTATTGAATCAATACATGCCAAGGATATTGGATACGTTTTCTAAAATGAGTTTAATTAATTTAAACAGCTCCCAAGCAATGCCAAGTAACTTAAAAGTTACGTAGAAGTACATTTGGGTACAATTTCTAACCATAAAACTAAGTAGAGTGGATGCAGATTGCTCAAGACCGACAGGAATGGAAGAGGATCAAAAATTGATCTTCAGCAGAGATCAATTTTTGAATCGACATCACCGTCTATGAACTGCCGGTATCCTAAATCATCGAAAAAATACACCCTTCTTAAAATTTTTGGTATAATCATTTGAAGCATACCCTCTGGAATCAAATGTCTGATCAACAAAACTGTTTGGTTTCTTCTTTACGACGATGAATATGGTACTGAAATTTAACCTGGAGAAGTTTCATGAGTGCAAACTGTTTTGTGTTCAGTAATACATATTGTACTAATCGATGGCGATAATAGCAGCAATTGTCATTTTGCATTACCTTTATGATTTTGAGCACACTTTCACATTTTAGTTTTAGTTGAAAATTTATAATAATGATAACAGTGTTCGCTGTACGCACTTCCTTCATCACAACACCTATAAAGTGACATTTGACAATAGACTGGTTAAATCTGCAGAGCTAACCATAATAATGCTACAAAACTCCAAAAGTGAAACGACATTATCATATTCATCTCCGAGAAGAAGAAACCAGACGATTTTGGTTTTGACAGATTTCGACGTTTGACAGATGGTAATCCTATACGGTAGAGTCGACTCTAAAGTACTTTTTTGAGTTTGAGCATCTTTGGTATGGAAAAGGATAGGTATCACATGTGACATACATATAGTATACGTGTCGCAAATGTATGTATATATATATGAAATGTAAAATTATGACAGATGGTATCTATAGAGGCGGCTTATGTGCAATGACAGTTTGACAGTTTAGCAAAGTACAGTGTGGTTCGACAGTAGGTTTAGTATGCTAAAAAGGATATGATCGAGGTAGTTTTGGTAACCTGGAATCGCTTTGAAGGTTGAAACCGGCAAATTTGAAGTCAGTGATGAAACTGAGTGACGGACACAAGACACGTCAATGAGTGGTGTGGCTCGACTTAACAACTCGTATTACGGCCATGACTGTGATAATGTTTTTTTTTAATTTTAAATTCATATTTTCATTTCAAACGCACCAAAAAATGGTTGCTTGAGTGTTTTTATGTCATTAAAAAATATATTTAATATTTTTTGTAACTTTGTAAAGATTTAGTAGCCGTTTGAATAAAATAAAATAAAGGTAAAGTGTCCAACAGTTGGAACTGAATCGGTGGTTGACTTTTTTTATTTCGATTAAAAAAATACACAAAGTTGGACGGCAAACTTAGTAATAAATAAAAAAAAACTCCATAAATAAACTCGAAGCTTTCAAGATGTAGACGCTGCGTTGTATGTTGCGTGTATCTTGAATGGATCGTGGTAGCAATACAAACATTTTAAAGAGGACTTGCTTAAAGAATCGAGAATTATTCAGCAAAATCAAAAAAAGAAAAATAGCCCATTTTGGTCACACAATAAGGCGAAAAAGATATTCGTTCCAAGACTAAAATTGAAAGGAAAAGAGGAGTCGGATGAAAGTAACAATCATGGCTGATCGATATTCGCCAATCAACGAGAATCAGAGATATTTTTGGATTGTGTAAAAATGAAATAATGTAAATGATCGCATATGCATTAAATAGTGCATGAAAGCAGCAGATGAAAAAAAAGAATCTTTTTTCATAGATATAATGAGATTGTATTTGTATAAAAACAATTTTTATTGTGGAAATTTATATTTTCTTGAAATAAGTGACACTGATGAAAAGTGACATCTTGTCGTACTAAGACCAAAACCGTCATTGAGTTTGACACAAATTTGAAGGTTATAATCGAATAATAGGAGATGCAGCCTCGCGATTTGGAGCAACTGGATCAGTTGGATCTCCAGGAAACACTACAAGGTCAGTCCATTTAACTTAGCAAATCAACTGGTTCATTCACCGCAAACCAATTGTACAATTTGTAAATTATTTGACATAACATAAATTTGAATTGTTTATTTTATTAATGTTTTTTTTAAACTTTATTCTTAAAATATTGCACAATCATGATATGCATGCAATACAATAGTTCAACATATAATCCCATCTGCGTCGGCGATATTACGAATGTCAAACTGTGGCGCAGGACAAGTTGATAAAAATGTCAATACTGAATTTGGGACAATTATATAGTATATCATATCCAACCGGGAACAACTGGTCTATTGGGAAAATCATCTGGCTTCTTATTTATGACGACAACGTGGTACTGAACTTTAACCTTATGTATAATTATAGCCAACATTGCAGATTTGGATACAGTTATACATTCTTCGTTTTGAAACTAGGATGGAGCACTTTTGGAAGAATGAACGCAGTTTTTAAATCCATATACTTAAAAAAGAAGGCATACGACCAATGCACACTGCCAGTTATGACGTATGGATGTGAAACATGGATGCTGATTTCAAGAATGTTACGTAAGATCCAGTGCACACAGAAGTATGGAAATATGTATGCTTGGTATAACAAGAAGAGATTGCAAGAGAAATACATGGGTGAAAAGTATGACCAAAATGGCAGATATAGCTGAATGTGTGAAGAAGTTGAAGTGGACACATAGCGCGAAGAATGGATGGCAGATGAACGCGAGAAATATTACAACGATATCCGAGAGGATATGAAAGAAAGCAAGGTAGACCGAATGGACGATATCGTAACTTTTCAAGAAAGTTCAGTACCATATTCACCGTTAAAAAAAAAAACCAGATGATTTTTTTCTCGAAAGATCCAATCCCTGGGGGATACCCCATACGATACAATTACCTAAATTAGATCTGAAAGTTAACTATCGCATAGTTTTTGTCACACTTTCGAATTAATTCTGCAATTTAATATTCTAGATTTTCACATTGCAAAAAAAAATATTGTGTAACAAGGCATCACAGCTTGAGAATATCTAAAATAACATCAAAGTACGACTGTTGAATTAAAATGGACAAATTACTATCTCTGAGCATACGCGGGGTTCAGAAGAAGTTTCAAGACGGCACACTAACGCCCACCGACCTAATAAAAACGTCGTTAAAACGAGCTGAAGACGTTCAACTCTTAAACGCATTCATCACACTTCTACCGGCGACGGCAACAGACGAAAATCCAAAAAAACCACTGCACGGCATCCCGATAGCCGTCAAAGACAACTTTTGCACGAAGGATGTGAAGACTACGTGCGCGTCCAAAATGCTCGAGAACTTCACACCGACGTACGACGCCACCGTCGTATCAAAACTGAAGAAATCCGGCGCCGTGATACTCGGCAAGACCAATTTAGACCAATTTGCCATGGGCTCCGGAACCGTCGATTCAATATACGGACCGACCCGGAACATTTGGGGCTCCAAATTCAACGCACAGTACAAATACAAAGACGGTAACGATTTCAGAATAGCTGGTGGGAGTTCCGGTGGATCTGCCGTCGCCGTAGCCTCTGGAGTATGCTTGGCCGCTATTGGATCCGACAATCGAGGATCGACGAGGAATCCGGCCGCTCTGTGCGGACTTGTCGGATTCAAACCTACTTACGGTGCCGTATCCAGATACGGCTTAATACCGTTGGTTAACTCGATGGACGTACCCGGAATATTGACTAGGAACGTTGACGACTGTATCGCGGTCTTCAATTGTATAGCAGGACCTGATGATTTAGATTCGACTACTTTGAAGGATCAATTCAAACCGGTCGACGTAAACGACGTTGATTTGAAGTCGTTACGGATTGGAGTACCTGACGAGTATCGGTGTGCCGGTTTGAGTCCGGAAGTATTGAACACTTGGATGGAAGTTGTCGGTTTGTTGGAGAAGGAAGGAGCTTGCATTACAATGGTTTCAATGCCGCATACTTCGGCTTCGATAGCCGTATATTCAATTTTGAACCAGTGCGAAGTCGCTAGTAATATGGCACGTTACGACGGTTTAGAGTACGGTCACAGAGCTGAAGATTGCAAATCGACGAACGAACTCTATGCCAAGTCCCGATCTGAAGGTTTCAACAACGTTGTACGTAATAGGATCTTGGCCGGAAACTATTTCCTGCTGTCGCAGAACTATGACGATTATTTCGTTAAGGCGATGAAGATCCGACGGTTGATCAAGGAGGATTTTGATCAGGTTTTTAGCAATGTTGATTTGCTGATTACTCCGACGACGTTGAGCGACGCGCCGCTCTACAGCGAGTATGTAAAGTTGGATAATAGGGATCAATGTGCCGTGCACGATTTTTGCACTCAGCCGGCGAATATGGCCGGTGTTCCGGCTCTCTCGTTGCCGATCAAATTGTCCGATAGTAAGTTGCCCCTGTCGTTGCAGTTGATGGGTGCGAATTGTTCCGAGGAGTTGATCTTCGCCGTGGCGAAGAAAATCGAAGGTCTCGTTAAGTTTCCCATGTTGGATATTAAGTTGTGAATGTAATTTTTGGCTTAGATTTGTATTTCGATGTTGATTTAGTTTTAATAAAGCTGTTGTTGATTTGGAAATGTGGTTTTTTTTGTGGTCAATTTGTGTATGAAATTGTTGATCAATGTATACATAATAACTTAAGCATACAATTCTGGTTGTAAAGAAGAAGAAATAAAAAGAAGAATGAAACTAGTGTACTGCCATAGTGTAAACCAATGTGTACTGCCAGTTATGATGTATGGATGTGAAATGTGGATGCTGAATTCAAGAATGTTACGTAAGATCCAGTGCACACAGAGAAGCATGGAAATATGTATGCTCGGTATAACTAAAAGAGATCGTAAAAGGAATACATGGGTGAGAAGCATGACCAAAGTGGCAGATATGGTGGAACGTGTGAAAAAGTTAATGTGAATACATAGCGAGAAGAATGGATGGCAGATGGACGCGAGAAATACTGGAATGGCATCCTAGAGGATGTGAAAGAAAGCAAGGTAGACCGAGTGGACGATGGGCTGATGAATTGAGAAGAATGTGTGTAGTCAACTGGATGCAGATTGCTCAAGACAGACAGGAGTGGAAGAGGATTGGAGAGGCTTTCATCCAGCAGTGGATGGTGAACAGCTGAAAATAATGATGACAATAATAATAATTCAATTTTTCAATGAAAACAAAATAAGTCTGCCGAACGTTCCCGACGAGCAGACAGACAGATTAACTTACGGCTATTATGTATGTATACGAGTAGAGTTTTGCTCGTTAATGATCAACAGGTGCTTATTATTATGAGTGGGCTAACAAAATACGTGTTTCGAGCGTTCCTGACTGATGGACATACTATGTGTTTATAGCGACAAAAGACGTCTGCTGAGCGTTCCTGACACAAGCAGATAGACAGATAAACTTAATGTTATTATGTATATGAGTAGAGTGTTGCCCGTTGATGATCAACAGGTATTTATTATTGACATGAGTGAGCTAATGAAAGATGTATGTATATCTAGGTTCATGACAGATAGACATGGCTTTTATGTATTTGCCCGTTGACATTTCAACAGGTGTGACTTGGCGAAGCCAACTAAGCATTTCAGACGGATCGATAGACTTAAGGGCCTTTATTTATAGCCGATGTAAACAAAAGTAGTGTATCGAGCGTTTCTGACTTCAGAAAGACAGACTTTTATATTTTAATTGCTTTTGAAAGATTAAACTTAGATATGGACAAACTAACTACATACTTGACATCTTTCTTATTCCAAATAAAAAATAAAAGCTTTGTAACATCACAGTATAAGTGATGAAGAGAGAAACACGTAAAGAGAAGGTTAACCATTTTATTATTTATAGGTAAAAACTATGAAGAGTTACTATCGCTTATCAGCCTCGACACTAGAGATTTGTCGTCTCAGGCTGACGAACTTCTGACGCAGATGGCCGAGTACAAAAGAGCACTGAATCTTCGAACGATGGATCCCATGAGCGTACACTGCTGGTATGCCGACTTGCAAATGGAAAAGATGGAATTGGAACCATACATTTTAGCGTTAGAGCAGAATGTACGGGCCGTAGATAAAGAAATCGAAACGGACAAACGCAACTTGGAGAAATTTAAGAAGGAATTGAAACAAGCCAAGGAGAAGATAGCAAAGGATATGAGCGAGGAAGAGTTTCAAAAGAAAAAACGATCCAACGATAGCGAAATTCAAACTTATGAAAATAAATTGAACGGACTCGAAGTAAGCAAGGTTAATTTTTGTTTGTATGAAATATTCATTGAATGAAATTTATGTTGTATTTTTTTTGTTATCAGGTTAAATTAGCTAAATGTCATATACCGGGACAAATATTGCCTGAGAGTATTCGATGTATGAAGATGGATATTGAAAGTGCTTGTAAAACGCATAACCAAATAAAGTCGGCCGCCCTCAATATAAGCTTAGCGAAGAGTGCGAAAAAAGATCTTTTAGGTTTAAAGTGTAAAGATGGTAAATTTTAAATAAATTCATTATTTTCATAATAAAATCACAGAACTGTATATATTTTAAAAAAGTTCTTTATTTTAAAAGTACATATAAAAGTATTAATATAAATTATTGTTTTCATTCCACATACAAACTGCTTAAATTTAAATATTCTATTCCATCGTTAGAGAAACTGTATTTGTTTGGCAACTGTTTTCCACTTTTGACGCACTGATATACGTCTGGGTAGAGTGAGTTTTACGATTTACAAGATTTGCCTTAAAAAAACCACGGTTAATCAAATTTTTCTGTAAAATATATTACATTCAAATGATTATTCAATATTACCATTTGACAAATTTTCTTCTTATAATCCCATATATTCCAAATGTAATTCTTGTCTATATTTGTCGGTATCGGATGCAACTCGGTCTGTACCCCCTTTTCCTCAGTTTTTACTGTAAAATTCAGAAGCGTAAAAGTCATTTGAGTAAAGGTAAACATTTAAGAATACAGTTGAAAAGGCAGAATCTAATAAGACCGAATGCATTATGGTCGAATAGAAAATGTCGCAAATGGATTTGATCGAAAGGTAAAAAAATATTGAAAAAACACATGAGCTCGAAAGTTTTAAGTTTACGAGGAATAATTTCTTTTAAATTTTTAAGCCAATGATTTTCAATTCTTTTTTAATCGATGAATGTGTTTTGTATGTATTTCTTCAATATTTTTACCGTTAAATCAAATCCACCGTCTATCTTTTTCCTATTAGATTCCTATTATGTGTTTTCCATCGTATTCTTATTAGACCTTATTCGTATTCTACATTATTCCTATTAAACCTTATCTGCTTGTGATATTTTCCATTTGACCATAATGGATTCGGCCTTTTCAACGCCTCCCAACATTTTATACTATATACATACATACATAGGTATCGGTATAACGAGAAGAGATCGTAAGTGGAATACGTGGGTAAGAAGCATGACCAAGGTGGCAGATATAGCGGAACGTATGAAAAAGTTGAAGTGGACACATAGCGAGAAGAATGGATGGCAGATGGACGCGAGAAATACTGGAATGGTATCTGAGAGGATGTGAAAGAAAGCAAGATAGACCAAGTGGACGATGGGCTGATGAATTGAGAAGAATGTGTGGAGTCAACTGGATGCAGATTGCTCAAGACAGATAGGAATGAAAGAGGACTGGTGAGGCCTTCATCCAGCAGTGGATGGTGAACGGCTGAAAATGATGATGATGATGACATGGATATATAAAAGCCCTAAGTCTATTTGTCCATCAGGAATGCTCGACACATTGCTTTTGTTTTCATTGAACATTTTAATTATTTTTTCACTATATTATTAGCCCAGTCATATTTCAATAAAAAAAACCCAACGGACGGTATTTTATATTCACCCGATTCTTGATGTTTTATCGTCAAAGCAGGCATTTGTCGAACAGCGTATATTTCTTCATATATTTGCAAGAAATTTATCATTTCAACATTATTCCTTGCATATTCTAATGTTTCTTTGACATATCTATAAGTTTGATAAATTGTTGTAATACAAAGCTATTCACTTATTGTTTTATAAATTATAAAATGTTTAAGATTAGTATTTTCTACCTGTTAGGATTCAATCCGAAATACTTTCCATGTTCCGGTACACAAAACGCATAGTATTTAACACCCCATTTACAGAGTCCCATATTTGGATTGGCCGGAATCAAAGCACCCGTACACAAACATAAACTGCAAAAACCCAAATACTGCAAATTCAATTACTATAATTCGTTCAGTATATTACGCTATAAAACAACCTATAAACAACCAGTATAAAAACAACCTGATAAACCAAATCATCGCAGATATTCTCATTCGGAAACACAATTTGGCACCTGCCGAACGTATGCTCAATCTTACTATCTTCGGTGCGTTGGATTCTTTCAGCATCTGACACGATACGTCTTCCATCCAAGAGTGAGTCTATGATCGAATGTGGTACTTCCATATTTTCGTGTGCCGTATCCAAATTCCACATCACATTATTCATCGCCGATATGAGAAACATGTTGTTTTGCATCTTACGCCAATGAAACCACAATTGTACAAAGTATGGCTGAAAATTTAATAAAAGTCTTATCATTCAATACATGTATGTTTGTTATAACGTAGATTAATATTACTTACAAAAACTTGATCCGTAGGTATGGCCGTTCTGTATCTGACTAGCGTATGCAAGTCATTCAATTGACTTGTGAAGCTGTTACAGATTTCCTTATTACTAGTTTGCACTTGTTCCATGTCGATGATCAACTTCCTGACGAGGATCTCGTACTGTCTGTACACGGATAGAATCTTGCAAAGGATCTTGTACCCATCTCGGTCAATGTTCTTACTCTTCGGAATGTTAATGTCTACGTTGCGAGTATCGGGATTGATTGTTACGTAAGTGTCGATGGATGTTGTTAGAAGATTGACTCGTTCCATGATTCTAATGAGACAATGGGATAAGGCTAGGCTCGTCGCTTCTGTAGCTTCGGACAAGTTTACGATCACTGAAATTACATAGAACGTGTAATAGAAATGGTTAACCATGCTCTGTCAAACTTAAAAAGCACCATTTTCTTGCCAAAGCCAAATAGAAAAAAATAGATTTGGCTGTCTGAGATGTACGACTTTAGTTGGTTATCGTTAATGTTTGTTCAAAGAAGTCGAGATGGTGACGAAGCTCATTGGTTGAGCTGCTCTCTTTTATGCCCAAAAGTACTCTAATTCGTTCAAGACTAGGGTTTTTCTTAAGTTGGACAGATTATATATGTATGTATAACTAATTTTATGGACTGGTAGGGTTTACTGTGTACACTGTATAAGCATAAGGATTAGGACCATAATTTTGTGAATATATATAACGGACTTTCATTGTTTTTTTCTGAAGGAAGCTCACCTATTTGTTGTTTCTAAAGATTGGCTGAATTTTATCACACCTCAACCTCTACTATTGGCAATTCTGACGATCACTGAGTTACTGGTTTAAAATTATAAATAGTAACTTACATTCTGGTATACTTTCACCTCCTTTTCCGCAATCCTTATTAAATATTCGAATGCCTGAAACTACACTCAACAATTCGCTGAGCTGTTTTTCTTTTTCTGCATTTCTCTGCTCTACAAAAGTCCTCAAATCATCCATGTTGAATATACTATTGAGAGCTGCAGTACCTTCCCGTAAAACCTAATCAAATTATACAAAATATAATAATCAATTTATAGCACTTTTAATAAATTTGCTCGAAGAATTAGAATAACCTGAATATTTCCAGGATTTCCAAGTCCAGACTTCAACACAAGGTATATTGAGATTCGACGCAAAAGCTTTTCATATTCTTCTTTTGAATTGGGTCTCGCTTGCACTATTTCGTTCAGGAGTGGCTGAGTGCGTTTGTCGATGCTGTTTTGATTCTTCGATACCAAATTATCTAATGAATCGTAGTGTATCTCGAAGTGAAATTGCATTTTTATCATCAGAACTGACGGACACGTCTCATCTATGACAAAGCATATTATATTGAAACGAAAGCAAAGCATATTATGTATATTGAAACGAAAGTAAAAATACTAACTAATATAAACGATACCTGATAATTTAACGGCACACTTGTCTATAAAAAATGCCAATTCGTCTTGAGGTGTCTTTTTCAGGAAGTGTTTTCCATTGTCCGGATTCAAAGATAGTAATTTCATATAAAATTGTACAAAGTCATTGTCGAGAGATATGTTTTTTAAAGTACACTCTTTCACTAATTCGGCTACGATTGTTTTTAGTATTGTTTCATTAGGGAACACCATTTTAGTAACCATTTAAGTATAAAAATGTCTAATCAATATCACTAACTTGTATCCATGAAAACATGTTTATTTATCTATAGATAAAATATCTTAAAACATTTAATTTATAGAAAATAAATTATGCGTATTAAAAATAAACAAATCAATCAATAATTAAAAATAGCAAAATAATAAATAATAAATACATATTTTGCAATAAGATTTATTTATTTTTTATCTAAGATGCAAACCTTTAATTACAATGTAATTTTAGTATGTCAAATTTTCAAAAGGTGTCACTACTAAAAAAATGCCTAATTTTGTTAATACCAATGTTTTTTGGGTGAAATAATTGTAGGGCTTCTCAAATATGTCTACGAAACTATTAATTTGATTTTTAAATTTTGTATTTAATTCGTGTTTGTTCAGAATTCATTCGATAAAGAAATCATTTTTCTCAAGTATTGAATTGATAGTTTTTGCCAAGTATAAAATTCGTTTTGCCAGGCGAATATTACTTTTTGAGAGTTAAACATCACCATAACAAAAATACTGAACATTTACTATGCAATTGAGCGGTTAAAACAAATTCTTAATATTGAAATATCTACTATTTCATCATTTTCAGCCGTTCACCATCCACTGCTGGATGAAGGCCTCACCAATCCTCTTTCATTCCTGTCTGTCTTGAGAAATCTGCATCCACTTGACTACACACATTCTTCTCAATTCATCAGCCCATCGTCCACTCGGTCTACCTTGCTTTCATTCACAGCCCCTCGGATACCATTCCAGTGCTTTGGTACTATTTAAGTACTATATTAGCGAAGAATTTATTGCAGTGCTTATATCAAAATTTTAAAATTAAAAGTTCATAAACAACGATCGCATCTATTAATTGCATAATACATACAAGCATTGTAAAAGTACGTATTTCTCCGTTTTGTGTGGGGGCGCGCATTGAATGCGACTCAATTTATCATTTATAGATCTAAATTGGTTGTACACTGCCATATGTACCCCACAGGAGAGAGAGAGGTGGGTACTGGTGGTTAATTAGCGTAGGTACCAGTGCCGCTGCCCAGTAGGTACCACTTCCACTATTGCTAATGTAAGTTATTAAGCGCCAATGTGGCTTCGGTAATTATAGACTTCCCACGTAATTACTGTGTGAAAATCAGGATCGGGTTGTGCGAACGTACATACATATGTACATACGTATCAGAATAACGAGTTTTTCTCCGTTTGAACAGGTCACATATTAATGGATTTGTGATTCTTGGCGAGCACGACATTAGTACCGGCTCAGCGGTGACTTTCAGCACTTTCGGCTCGTCCTGTGAACTTTTCGCAGCGTGCAATTGATTGGGATAAGTTAACATTATCATATTACGTATAAATTATGGAAAATACCGGAATCGGCAGTCGTTGAGTTAACATTTACGGAAAAATGCAGATATTAAATGTTGTAGGGACGCCACTGGAAGTCGTTAATTAGAGTAGATGGCAAACACATCTGCTTCTAGCGAGATGAATGTTTACGTAGCCTTTGACTTTGAGTGAAGATCTACGGTAGAATTTGATTGTACATAGATCTGAATAAATTGTTTCAAATTCGACATGGTGTCACGTGTCGTTAATCCTCGAAACATTGAAGTTTATAACTAGGATGGAGTGCTTTTGGAAGAATGAACATTGTTTTTAAATCCAACAATCCGCCATGCTTAAAAAATAAGGCATATGACCAATGCGTACTGCCAGTTATGACGTATGGATGTGAAACGTAAGGGAAACGTGGATGTAAACGCAAGATCCAGTGCACACAGAGAAGCATGGGAAGATGTATGCTCGGTATAACGAGAAGAGATCGTAAGAGGAATACATGGGTAAGAAGCATGACCAAGGTGGCAGATATAGCGGAACGTGTGAAAAAGTGAGAAATACTGGAATGGTATCCGGGAGGATGTGAAAGAAAGCAAGGTAGACCGAGTAGACGATGGGCTGATGAATTGAGAAGAATGTGTAGAGTCAACTGGATGCAGATTGCCCAAGCCAGACAGGAATGGAAGAGGATTGGAGAGTACTTCATCCAGCAGTGGATGGTGAACGGCTGAAAATGATGTTGATGATAATTTTTCATTGGTTACAATTCTACGAATTGTTTAAATAAAAACTTTCGCACAACCTTAAACAATGTTTACTTTATCCATATATGTACATATGTATGTAGGTACGTAGTACATATAAAGTATTTTTGTTTTTAATGGTGATGGCAGCTGTAAATAGCAGGGACATTGTGCCATTCCTGAAATTTTACTGAAACAATTCTTCATCTGTTCTTCGTAGTTTGTTTTACGAAACACAACAGTATAGTTTATCTGTTTCGTAACAGTAGGTTTCTTTTAACCGCGTGTGTTAAGAATTTTAACTGAAAAGTGGCAAAATTGGAATTGTAGTTGCCAACATAAACAATACAAAACGTACACAGCAAAAAAATGCATCAATAATTTATTGCGTTACTTTTTCCACAACGGAGTTAATTGGTCTCAAAATACAGATTATAAATCATATCCGGTCCAAAAGTAGAAATACTATTTTCGTAACGGTTTTACGATAATCTCTCCGCAGGATGTTATGTTTTTTCGGAAATGGTCAATGATTGTCATTTTTCTTTTCTGGGCGCATTGAATAAAACTCTCCAACGGATGTAACTATTCAATTGTACGATAAACAATGCAGTTAAGAGGACAGGATTAATTGCATACATTTTGATAGGAAATGACCGGTTTGGATGTGCAAAAATACCGATAGCGATAGCAACAGTCGAAAACCACCGAGAAAATCTATCGACCGCGTCGGGATTCGAATCACGTACCTTCACCGGTCCGTTTCTCTACCGTTTGAGCTGTAACTTGATTTGAAAATGTTTGCGTGGAACTGTTTCAATAACCAAGTCAGATAAACTTGGCAACTTCTAATATACAACATGTGTTTGCACCAGTAAAGTAAAACAACAAAAAAAAACTGGCGGCCAAAGTAGCGGCGTGCTCGATTGCGTTTTTAGGTGGGTTCTAAAAATATGGCCAGTTTGCACAAAGAGGGAATAATTGCGACATGGTTGGAGCACGAGGTGAGTAGGACCCAACGTGAAATGCACCACGATGTTGGGGTAGGTAGCGAAATGAAAATTTTGCACGCGATCCGTAGATTTGGACAAAGGCGGTCGCTCGATTTGACCGAGATGACGTCGCGCGATAGCGTGTGTGCATTAATTTTAATTAAAAACCTCAATATTTTGCAGTGCAAATTGCACTAATAACCTGCACCGCTGCGCCGCTGTACTTTTTTCGAGTGCAATTTAAATAAAGCAAAACAAAAAAGTAAAAAACCACTCAGTAGGTAGGTACTCGTGTGACTGTACTTACGCGACTCGCAAACGTAATGTCAAATTTAAGTCGGAAGAAGATGTCGAAGTTGAGTTGATGATAGTTTAGATTGTTCAGAATTTATTTATATAATTAATTATAATCCTTAACTAAGCACCTGTACAGAGATGTTTCTTTAAGACTGCCAGGAATTTTTCAACAGTTTTGGAACTTCTAATTCCATCCGGCAGTCTATTATACTCTAAAACACCTCTGTACAAGATGCTTCTCCTATTACTATTTATTTTAACATTTTTTATAATTAAATTATTTTTATTCCTTAAATTATATTCACATTCCTCGCACAATAAATGTACTAAAATATGATGGTAACATATTATTATCTAACTTAAATATAAATACGGACATACAAATCCTCAAAGTATCATTCACATTCAACCAATCTAATTCAATCATCATCTTTTTCATACTAGCATACCTATCCGCATTTAAAATACATCTTATACCTCTATTTGGTAATTGGGTCAAGTTAGGACTTGACTAGTCAAAATTCGACGCGAATGATTTAAACTTTGGAGTTTAAATGACATGCAAGTTCACTATTCTTCTCAATCCCAATGCTAGATATGTGTAAGTGCTTTCAATTTGAGTTTCCAGAAAATGGTATAATTCCAATAAGATTCTAGTTAAATTTTACATTTATTCTGTTGATTTTTTAAACAAAAACTAACTTGCTTTTGAGTTTCCCCGCTGATCGGAGAAAGATAACCGATCGAGTTACGTGAGAAAGGTGTCAATGTGATTCGCATTTTGTTATTGTGGTCAACACTTTTACGAATAAACGCATCGAATGACATTATTTCTTGATGAAATGATCAACCGGTTCGCCTTAATAATTTTACAACCACCATACAATAACTATAGGTATTCCGTTCAAACTTTTGAATATTTTTATACACATGTATTTAACCCTTTGAGCAGTATCAACGTACATGTACGTTTCAAGTGTGGTGGGCTCCGAGCAGTATTGACGTACCGGTACGTTTTTACTCTTTCAATCACTTAAAATATTCTACATCTCTTGTTTTTCGACCTATTTGCATCTCGTTTTGTTTCATGTATAGCTGGGAGTTCTCTTTTACTCTTGTGTATATTTTTTTTTGTATTCGAAGAATGAAACATAATTTTACGAGGCGTGAAAGACAAAAAAATTTTTACGACTCAAAATGATTCCGAATTTTTTTCTAAAGTAATATTTTCCACATGTGACAGTCGTAAAATATGTTCTACATGAATAACATTGAAATCTGACTAAAATTATTTCATTAGTGACCCTCATAAAAATAGACTAGCGTAAAATTAGGTTTTTATTTTAATTACCTACATCATGCATTTCGATTTTATTATGTGAAGCAAGTGGAACTTTTTTCGAAGGGCCATAAATCAATCATATAATGCGAGCGAAATATGTCAATTTTACAACTTCAATTCTAAAAAAGTTGAGAACCACTGAAATTTTATTTTTTACTATAATCTTATTATAGTAAAAACTATATTTTAGTTAATACAATATATTATAAATAAATCCAGTTTACGTTTTTCAATATATAAATAAAAAAAGTTGAGGAAAAAAAAAACTCACTCCTGAGACGCCTTTGGTGTAAAAATTAACTCACTACTCAAAGGGTTAATACTGTATGGTTATGAAATCCTTAACTACATATGACCGTCTGTTATTTTTTTTATTTTGCTTTCATTGAGAAATTGAATTTCTTCACCAGTAGCTCATAATTACGATTATTTATACCCCAAGAAACACAATCATCATTTTCAGCCGTTCAACATCCACTACTGGATGAAGGCCTCTCCAATCCTCTACCATTCCTGTCTGTCTTGAGCAATCTGCATCCACTTGACTCCACACATTCTTCTCAATTCATCAGCCCATCTTCCACTCGGTCTACCTTGCTTTCTTTCACATCCTCTCGGATACCATTCCAGTACTTCTCGCGTCCATCTGCCATCCATTCTTCTCGCTATGTGTCCAGCCCATTGCCACTTCAACTTTTTCACACGCACTGCTATATCTGCCACTTTGGTCGTATGACCTTCTTTGACGCCTTCTTTTTTAAGCATAGCGGAATGTTGGATTTAAAAACTATGTTCATTCATCCAAAAGCACTCCACCCTAGTTTCATTCTTCGTTTTATTTCTTCTCCTTTACATCCAGTCGTATTCACCAATTGTCCTAGGTACAATAAATAACTATCAACTATCTCTACAATATGATTATCCACTGTGACTACGTTTTGCGTGCAGAATTCATTAAACATAATTTTAGTTTTATTAAAATTAATTTTTAAGCCTACTGTCATACTTTCGTTGTTTAATTCTGTTAATCTATTTTGTAAATCTACCGAGTTACATGCAACTCTAACTATGTCGTCAGCGAATCTTAGATGGCTCAAACGTCTTCCGTTAATCAATCATGCTTTAATTCCACCCAAATCGACTACATTTTCATCACTGGAAAACCTCCAAGCACATCTTCCGCCAATTTAACACACATATGAGTTTCGCACACCGAGTTTCATCAAAGTTTCCTAAAACCCACCACCGAAACGAGGGTCCAATTAACGTCTAGCTCTAGCGTGCAGCCAACGACTACCTAGGGGGAAAAAAATCCACACATACACCACACGTCACGAGGGGGAGTGGAGCCAGAACTCCGTTTCCGTTAACGACCTACCTTACCCCGAAATTACGTGATTACATTCGCCATGAGGGGGAGGTGAGGAAGGAGAGGGTTTGGTGCAGACATCGCGATGTCATCTACCTTTCGGTGATGCATGATGAATAATGCATTTTAATGGCGGGCGTTGCACGCTCGACGGAGCCGAAAAAACCCGGCAGCCGGCTCTCGTTCGACCATCTCTCTATCTCTTTTCCACTGCCCGGTTTTGAATAATGCGAAAAAAAAAAAAGAAGCACCGAGACGAGGAGGTCTCAAGGCTCGCAGCCATTCGGCGTTGTGGAAGGTCAGGGCAGGCCCAGACCCAGACCCAGACCTCACGTAGGTACCTACCTCAACACACGTCCCAAACACTTGAGTGACGTACAACAAAAAAAAAAGAAGCTCAGTAACAAAGCTCCTCCTAAATGTGTGCTTCTATCCAATAGGGATGCTTCTAGATTGACGACAACATGTTAGTTCTAAAGAATTTGGTGTAATTGGGCACACGCTTGTTAGTCTGGCATCAGTTCAGTCCATGATTGTGGTCCGATTGACATTGAACTGATCGTATAATGCGTTGAAGATGTATGTTTGGTATAACAAGAAGAGATCGCAAAAGAAATACACGGGTAAGAAGTATGGCCAAAGTGTATGCTGTGCTTAAAAAAGAAGGCATACGACCAATGCGTGCTGCCAGTTATGACGTATGGATGTGAAACTAGGACGCTAAATTCAAGAATGCTACGTAAGATCCAGTGCACACAGAGAAGCATGGAAAGAGGAATGAATCAAGAAGTTTGACCAAAATGGCAGATATAGCAGAAAGTGTGAAAAAGTTGTAGTGGACACATATCGAGAAGAATGGATGGCAGATGGACGCGAGAAATATTGGAATGGTATCCGAGAGGATGTGAAAGAAAGCAAGGTAGACCGAGTGAAGGATGGGCTGATGAATTGAATTGATGAATCGATGTGTGGAGTCAAGTGGATGCAGATTGCTCAAAACAGACAGGATTGGAAGAGGATTGGAGAGGCATTCATCCAGCAGTGGATGGTGGTGATAATGCGTTGACTGACGGACTGATGGATATTTAAATATTTTAATAATTTTCGTCAGTCTGGTGTGGATTGACAACAGACTGACTGTGTGACGCATTCCATCAATCTCGCTCCAGTCACCGCTCGAACAGCGATGGAGACGTGTCCAATGATGAAAAATTTGAATGCTGAAAATCATTCTTCAGTGTAAATGAACTAATAAGGTGCAGAAATTCAGCCTCCTTCAAATGTGTCCATTATAGCCTGACTGATAGCAGCTGGTGACATTATATCTGAGAATCTATTATCAAGGTATCGTAAGGTTACAGCCAGTTTTTCTTCAGCACTTGTCAACTTCCTCATGCACGTAACTTGTTTTGTCGAGTATGGCTTAACCATTTACAACAAGTGATAATAATTTTCGTAGTCCTCCTCTTCATGTGTGTCTCTTATTTCATTCAATAAGTTCAAATGCGTATAGAGATCTCTTTTCAGTAGCCATTTTTTAGTCCGTCGTTTCCTTTTAACACGTTTTTTTGTAGTTAAAGCTATTATTATTGCAATAGCAGTTTTTTCTTTATAGCAATCTATCGTTTTTCCGCAGAAAAAGTGTCACCCCGAAAGCGAGAAGACTGATCGTGTAATATCGTCCGTCAGTCCATCAGTATATTCACGATCAAGATCATGGACTGAACTGGCCAGACTGAGCGTGTAGCACCGGTCTTACTGTATTCCTTTGTCGAGTGTAATGTATTATGTTGAAATTTTGATCTACATAAGTTCTTCAAATCACTTTTGGAAGTCTGTCCACCGGTGTGTGAATGATTATACTCTGTCCAACTTAAGAAGCGCCCTATTCTCGCGCAACTATAAAAAAATAGGTTTGTCCGACTTTGGTCGGATATCCACTTATCGTTAATGTTTATTCCGAGAAAACCGAAATGGTGACGAAGCTCATTGGTTCAAGTATGTAGTTAGTATGCGCAGATGGATTCTAAATCGATCAGGACTAGAATGTTTCTCAAGTTCGACAAACTATATTTAGGTACTTACGCTTCTTTCCAGATAATGGTGGTGTTTTGAATTTGGGATGTTACTTTCAATTATCTCGAAAGTTCGCCTCATCTATGTATGTATGTACCTATCGCTGGACAAATTTACAATTATTAAGTTATAGCATGGTAAAAGTTTGTGGCGGTTGTGTGAATTTTGAATTGTGATCTACATATAAGCACATTGAAGAATTTTAAATCAATGAGTAAACTTTTTCGAAAGATGAAAATTGGTCGACTGAAATTAGTACCGATTAAGTTTCAGAATGATTTTTATTATCTATTACTGACTATGTTTTGAAGTATGTGCATTTCATTTTCCGGTGACCTTGAATAGTTCTAAAAAGTCACATCCCAAAATGCAATATTTAACTTTCAGGTCAACGTAATAAATTCCATGTAATAAGCAGGTGCGATGTGGTGAAATTTTATTTCGGCAAATTGCAATTGCAAAATGTACATACATACATAGGTGCTACGTACTTACTCAAATGTGCAATTTCCACCGACGACCCTGAAAAACCAGACAGTCCCCCATACAATTGTCGAGTTCGAGTTTCGGTCCACCGGAAACTTAAAACTTTCAGGTGGGTATTCGCACAAGTACCCGTACATACAGCCGAATAAAATGGCCGAGACGTGCACATAAAGCAATATAACAATGTGCACATGCCGCACAAAAGAAACGAAATCATTATTGTTTGTCGGCCACAAAACCAGTCTCGAAATGGGCCTTTGTGTGTGGCGCAGCGAGACCTTGACTCGCGCGCAGTTTTTGCACATCGCCAATTTTGTCTTTTTTTTTTTCTTTCCACTTTGCACACGCGTGAAATGCGTGCATTTTAAAAAGTCCGCCGAAAGAGAAGACCGAGAACAACAAAAAAAAATCGCCATAAAAAAATAGCACACAGACAGCCTTCGCGCAGTCTGGATACCGAAAAGGACGAAAGGGAAACGCAAAATAAAAATGAACGTCGTGCAAAAATAAAGTACGAAGGAGTTTAAGTCGACCGCACAAAGAAACCCGTTTTCATGGTCATATTTTGTTTGTACGAAAATATACATCCTCGCGAAAGCGAAACGGAGCGGTGAGGCGCGGGGGAGAAGAGGTTAAAAAAAATAAAAGAGTTAAAAAAGGAAACACAAAGGTGGACCTGCCGCATCGTTGCGGTCCGGTGGTTTTGCTCGTTTTCGCTTTCATTTCGGCCAAAACTGACCTGTTCCAAGGAGAACGTTCGTGCGTGCTAAACGTAACAACGCCATTTTGTTGCGAGCGACGCCATTTTGTGATTAGAAACACACTAAAACTATTTCACTATATTGTTTTCATGTACTGTATATTTATACGCGGTATAGATAAAGTATTGTTCTTTTGATTCGTTTTTAACAAAAACAGTGATGATTAAATTAATGCATAATGGATATTTTCTATTTCTTAATTACTTCTAATGGTTTCTAAAATGTAATTTGGTTACATTGACGTGATTGCGCGACTATGACGTGGGGTGGGGTGTTACAAGTGTGTATCTCATCATCATCATCATCAATTTCAGCCGTTTACGATTCACTTCTGGATAAAGGCCTCTCAAATCCTTTTTCATTCCCGTCTGTCTTGAGCAATCTGACTTCACACATTCTTCTCAATTCATCAGTCCATCGTCCACTCAGTCTACCTTGCTTTCTTTCACATCCTCTCGGATACCATCCATTCCTCTCGCTATGTGTCCGGCCCATTACCACTTCAACTTTTTTACATGTTCTGCTCTATCTGCCACTTTGGTTATACTTCTTACTTCCATGTAATTCCTTTTACGATCTCTTCTTGTTATACGAAGCATACACCTTTCCATGCTTTTCTGTGTGCACTGGATCTTACGAAGCATTCTTGAATTTTAGCATCCACGTTTCACATCCATACGTCATAACTGACAGTAGGCATTGGTCGTATGCCTTCTTATTTAAGCATAGCGGAATGTTGGATTTAAAAACTGTGCTCATTCAAACTACATACATTTGTATGTGCATTTACGCCATACAAAATTATAGAAATTCATGCGTTTAGAATTTCGTCAGAAGACGTGTGTGGCGTGGCGTGTGGTAAGTGTGTGTGTGTGTGTGTGCCCTTATACTCATCTTATGGAAGCGTTGTTAAACTCCAGACAAAATATATTAATTTAATATATAAATACTAATAACCGCCCGTTGACAGTGTCATCGGGTGGTTACCGTGTCATGAGTGTTTGTGTGAGTTATTGAGGTTATGTAGCTCAACCCGTGTCGTGTGAATGCGTTAGCATATGTGTACGTGCCGTGGTGGGTATGCAAGCGTTCCGCTGCTCGGCTATCCAGCCAGCTAAGCAGATTCCTGCACTACTACGTATATTAAATATATAGCTCACGATAGACAAGAATACAGGAAGATTAATACACCCATTCATACAGCAATGCATGGTGAATGGCTGAAGATCATGAATTTGAAGCCACCAAGTATTTTTTCAGAGATTTCAGAGCGCATATTTGCTTAAAATGTCAGTTATTCAGAGTATTTATTATAAAACTCTGTCAGAGGTAGTAATATTTTTGTATTGCATTATGTTGTGTTTCAATTCCAAATGAACTTTTTCGCTTAGTGCGAAATAGCATATTAAATTTTAAACATTTAATTTAAGGTTTTGTATGTACATATATGTACATACTCTATCCAAATTAAGAAGCACCTTGTTTTCGCGCAACTAAAAAAAAAGACTTTGGTTGGTTATCGTTAATGTTTATTCCAAGAAGTCGAGCCAAGACTAGGGTGTTTCTTAAGTTGGATAGAGTGTAGATAGGTTCAGTCTAAACACCGTTTTGATATTTTCACTTTTTTATTACAGTATTATAAATACTGGTTATTCCATTGTCACAATAGAAATATAGTACAATAATATTTATATATTATATATATTTAAGTATAATTTTTTTAGATTTATCAAAAAATCATTCAAAAATGATTTTTTCACTGTTTTGATACTCTCGTATCGTTTTTGTTTTTAAATTCATTTTTATGCATATCGTGTACGTGTGAAAAAATAGTGAAATTAAAACTATTTTTTGTATTATTATTTTTTTTAATACAAAAAACGTGAATGTGGAAGTTTAAAGTATACACACAAATTTATAGTCTGTATTTTTATTTCTTTTTTATCATGATAATATATTTTCACAGTAAAAGGCAAATATAGTCACCACATTTCAATTATCGAAAGAAAAAAACATACCTACTCAAAACATTCAATCCACTTGAGATGATACATCGTCAATTTTTTTTCAAAAAATACAAATATTGTCAAGATGGAATGGTATACATTTAATATATATATATATATATTTTTTTACATCGACTAACTTAAACATTACGACAAAAAAAATAATAAGTAATGAAATAAAAAATAAAAATAAAACAAAACAGAAGCAACAGTAAAATATGTACTTATTCAAAACGGTTGAAACGTAAAAAAATATTATTTATAATATATATAAAGGTATGTATTATGTAAATACAGTATATATAAAGTATATTGAAAAAGTATTTATTTCGAAAGTGGGGGAAAAAAGCGAATAACACTCGTCTCTCAAACTTACACATATTATGAATTTATAAAATTAAATTACAATTTGTAGAAATCGAAACAAAATTCACGAGTTTATATGAAAGATTTGTTTCATCATGGTGCCCTTTCCTAAAAAATACTTTTTTTATTTATTCTGATTCAGATTATGTGAGTTAGAATGATTTACATTATTTTTTGGATATGGTTTTGATTCACACTGGTTTGGTCCCTGCTCACTATTTTTATTCATATAAGAGATAGAAGCTGATTAAATACTTTTTTTTTTTATATAAATTTCTTTACCACAAAGGGGTAAATAAAAATATCAATATATATGTATGTGTGTAGCATATATGAATTGGAATACATTACTGGCGTCTGGCAAAGTAAGATAAATTGAAATGCAATCACGATGTTTAAAATTAAGATATACATATGTAGTTGTTTTTATGGATATTGAATTGTTAAGTTTGGACTCTCAATATATTAAAATATCACAATATACATAAACTCAGGCATTTAGGAGCATATTATGGACTTTCGTTCATTATATGAAAGGACAATAATTCCAATGATATTTTTATTAGAGGTTAAGACGGTTATTGTCTCTAGTCGTTCATTAACAAATTTACTATTATCGATCACTAAATAAATAAATGGTATAGTAATTTTGTAGACTTCGAGAATTGCATTCCATTTTAGTATACATATGATAGAATAGTATGAAAATATTTCAGTTGTAGAAGCAAATTGTTATAAATAATAATATGTAAAATGAAGTTTAGTGATGAAAGTAAAATAAAAAAATAATAAAAAATGTTCAAATGTGGATTTATTTTTTTTTTAAATATATGCAGTTCAAAATGTATGTAAGTATATTTTGAAAAATCTTAAAACAAACATATTGT
Organism: Parapsyche elsis; assembly: GCA_022651745.1. Lineage (NCBI taxonomy): Eukaryota > Metazoa > Arthropoda > Insecta > Trichoptera > Hydropsychidae > Parapsyche > Parapsyche elsis. The sequence goes on from JAGVSN010000017.1 coordinate 2,204,331, forward strand.
TTCAATGAACACAATTGTTTAATTATATAAATGTATCAATAATAGTGAGAACAATTTAATAATAAAACATACAAACATAATCATTTTAACAAAAATATTTAGATGCTTACAGTTTGTATTTTATTTTATATTTATAATGTATGTAAAATGAGATATGCACATAAAATAAAATAATAATAAAAAAAAAGTAAAACACATATGTACACACACTTACAACAGATAATCGTGCGCAATAATGTGTGAATGTGTATTAATCATGAGACATATCTCTTAGCATCAATTTAAATATATATATAATATATATATATATATATATATATATATATATATATATATATATAATTATAAAAATACAATAAAAAAAAAAGCTAGACGCTCAAATGTAAATACAAACGATATCCCAACTATAACGTTCCTTGTTTTAACTACGTAGAATGCAAAAAATTTTTTTTTGAAATAAAAAATACTTCAGGAATATTTACAGTGCCGTGGGCTTTCGTCCTAGCAAAAATAAGCTTCGGAAACGGAAAAGCTCCCCAGGCGAAATTTCAATAAATTATCTAAGATAACATTTTGCTTTAACAATATTCAATAATCGTAATAATAATTGTTGTACATGTATGAATAAAAAATAAAATGAAATTACTCGAACAAATTACCATGTAAAAATTAACCACAAATTAATAATAATTAATTAATTAATTAAAAAAAAAAAAAAACTTAAGACACGTAACGTGTTAATCAATTAAGTAACACTCGCTCCGTCTAATCCATAATTTCTTTATAATAGTAATAATATAATAATAGTACTACGAATCGTTCATTAAAATTATAAATTTACATACACAATGATAAAATGTGACATTAAAAAATAAGTTTGGAAATGATCGTCCTTGCTTTATATTGATTAAAAATTAAAATAAAATGTCTTTTACACAATGTTAATTTTTGTTTTGTTGCTTTACACTGGAATGTATACAATTCCTTAAAAAAAAAAATAAAAAAACAGGCGAACGAATTTCGATCAACCCCATTTGAACTATGAGTACAGAGGAAGTTATTCAAAAAAAAATAATGAAGATAATACAATAAAACAATTTTTTTTACACAAATCATATCAAAACTATGCGCTTTTTAAGCTATTTCAAAAAACCTTACAAGTAAACGGTGACATTAAAGCCAACTTTTTTTTTAGTTTGTTCAAAATTTGATTTATACAATATAGAAATATAAAGTAAGCGAAAAACGTGTATATTAAGAAGTATCCTTTTAAAGGTTTATTTTAATATACATACATACATATTACACATATTTAAAAGCGATTTTGCCATATATATATATATATATATATATATATATATATATATGTATATGTATGAAATGGACCAATCACGTGCGTCTGTTTTTAGATGAAATGGATGGGGGGGGGAAGAAGTGGGGGGATGGGAGTTTTAGAGCGTATACAAAATTTTTTAGTACATAAATATTTAATTTTACAATATGTAAAGATAAAAAATTCACAGAGTGAAATTTTTTTTGGACCACAAAAAATTAACAAACGTGAGTGTTTCAATAATGTAAAAAAAAAACATATACATATTTATATTTAAAAAGTAGCACTAGATTTAGTATGTATCTCTTCACAATTAATAATAATAATAATAACTAGATATCACATTGAGAAATATGGAAATTTATGTGTTGTTTTTTTTTAATTTTTTTACTGAATAGTTAAAATTAAAGTGTTAAAAATTGCACATAATTTTGAACACATACTAAAATAAGTTTTTTTAGTAATTTACAATTGATAAAAAAACAAAAAAAATACAAAAAAAAAAACAAAAACTAGGCGTCTCATTGGGCTTGTGAGCCTTAGGACATATCCCGCTATAGTACAATAATTTTGACCATCCTAGCTGTGAATTTAAATCGACTTATTAATTAATTTTTTTAATAATATTTTTCCTAACTACTGATAGTGAAACCACCGCACGAGTATGTATAAAATAAAAAAAAAAAAAAAAAAAAAAAAGTTGTTATATGCGGGGCCTCTCATTTTGGATAGGTACTCACTTAAAAACTAGGCGCTTAACACGTTAAATCTAATACACTTAAATTATATACTCTCAATTACTATGTAAATGATGTAGATTTAATTTTTAAAACTTTTTGCCGAAGCATCGAGGCCTCGCTTTACCGTCTAAAAAAAACTGCTTTTAAAAAATACAAAATAAAACGTTTCTGGCACATATTTGGTTGGAATGTTAAAAAACTTGTAATTTTTTTTACAAAAACATCCAAATCGGTTACAATGTACAGTTTAAACAACATTGTTGCTGAATGACGCTTAGCACGACGATATAATAAAGATAAATTTTAATTAATATTTTTTTAGATTTACATAGACTTTTGACAGACTTTGAAACCAAAAATCGGGAGCTCTAACTCCCACAAGCACCAAACATTTAAGATTATTTTTTTTATTTCGCGAACGAATATCGAATACACATTTTTTTTTACTTCTTCATTAAATTTGTGGTTTATAAAGAACATTAAATCCAAAAATAACTATGTATATTCCAACAATTCATCTAAACTGGTTACATCTCACCACGATTCCTATGGATATGTTTATGTCGATAACATAAAAATACTTTTTTTTTTGGTCCAACGAAAATATGCATCTGTCCATATTTGATCGCGGGCATAAACGATTTATCTTTTTAATTTATTTTTTAACATTTACTTTCGTAAAAATCTTGAGTTTCTGCTTGTATGTATGTATGTATGTAAGTTTATTTATATTTATGTATATCTTTTGTAGCACATTTATTTATTGTATCATTGCGTGTGAATGATTGGTTGAGTGTAATTTTTTTTTGAATCCGGTTTTTTTTTGTGATTGCGAACCGCTCCTAGTGTCTTTATCCGTTTGTGTGTGCGAGCGCGCGCGCCACAGTTTGACAAACAGGTGTTTCCTGACGCGCTCGTTATACGAGTGTTTTACTTACAGAAGAAAGAAAAAATTGCACGTTCCTGGATAGTTTATACATACATATATAGATAGGTTTTTTTTTTTAAATTATACATATATAGTAAAAGCGCACGCAACGGATGGAGACACTAGTTGATTCAGCGGTTCTTAAACTGTCGGTATCGGTTAGGTTTTTGGTTGGTTGTGATTTGTGAGAGGCTTTTTTTGTCGAAAGAGGGATTTGTCTTTAAACGAACGCTCGGATAGCAGGCGATTAGTACAATTAGTGGCGCGCGTTGAAGATGTTTTTATTTTGAAAATAATTAATAAAAAACGGATAAAAACAATAAAAAAAGTTTTTTTCACAAAATTTGATATGTACACATTTGATTAGTGAAAAGAAAATGAAAAAAAAAAATCGTTTTTGAGTAATAAAAAACGCCATTGAAATAGACGCCGCAAATCGTCGCGTTGTTTTCCAGTCAACCTGATTATATGTTCTATCATAATTTACCAATAGTTCAATAATCAATCTTATTTCTCTCCCTAATAAAGAAAACAATTTCCCTCTTAAGGTATATATATAGATAAATATATATACTAACTTTATATATATGTTATATAATTAATGGTGTAAATATAACAAATAGTTCTAATTGCACTTTGTTTGTTTCAATTAAAAACAAGTTAAAGATTTCTGATTATTTTTTAAATTTTTATACATTAATACATCGAGCCGATTACACACCCATGTCCTCGTCGTCGCGAACATCAAACTTTCCGAAACGCGTCACCCCCCCGGCGGCCATTTTGTTTTTCGCTAATAATATAATAAGTATCTACGGATCATGGCATCCGCGTTCACCTAACATATCTTTAGAGAAAATATACATTAAAAATTTTGGTTAATCACAGATAGATATAATTTTTTTTTTTTTAGATTTCAAGTTCCCGGACTCAATCTCCGAATACGATCGCGTCTCTTAGTGTTTCCGCGTATTATTTTTTTTAAGATTTAGTTATACACATCGATAATAATAAATATGCTATTTTCACTATGAATTTTTAGATTAATTTTACAAAGCAGTCTAAATCAAATATAGGAGTAATTCAAAAAAATTATAACACTTAGGTGAGTAAAACTGTCGTTTGCGAAATCTGTGCTTTTTTTAGCGTGATATTACGTTTTTGATATGTAATGGAATCGTTTCAAAAAATAAAACATTGTAAGTTTGCGCAAATGAAAACCGACGTACCTAAAATTAATTTTTTTGATATATCTTGTACGAAAATAATTTTTTTAATATATACGAATATATAAAAATGAAAAAATTTACACAGTAGTTTAATTTTAATAAGATTTAAAATTTATCAGGTATTTTTTGACGCTTTTTTTCCTTTAACTAGAATCTCTTACATTAAATATATATTATGTACGAATAAGTTTAAATTACAATGGAATAGGATTAATAATAATAATATGATATAATATGCTTTTTTGAATTACTCCCGTATACAATTTTTACTCCTTACACGATAAATAAAATATGGATCACATTTTTTTTTTTTTTTCCTTTTAAATACACCTCCGGTAAATATTTTTATGTATATATTACCAAAAAACGCTAATTTATTTAATATTTTGATGTGAGGTATACGCAACGATCAAGACACAAAGATATAAATTTTTTAGATTAAATTTAGATTAATTTCACATGAACATCAACGTAGGTATTTTGATAATAATTAGTACAATGATAGGTTATAAATGTATACAATGACTTCAGCCGAGACACATTGAACTTATAGTTAATATGCACACGCGTACATACACACAGATATAAACATTGCACACGAGTGCATAATTTTTCAATGTGTGTGTGAACGCGTGTGCGGATAATTTTGAACGCCAAACATTTAAATGCACATATATATTTTTTATAATAATACGATTTTTTTTCGTTTAATTTCGAGTAAATGTATAATTTTTAATAAGAGAGATAGAACATCAAAAATATCTTGTGTAATTAATAATAAAATGTAAATGCTTTGGAAATATAAATGCTTTCGTCCACATTCACAAAAAAGGTGATATATCACTGAAAATTGTTCTTAATTAGTACACCATGTCAAAAATATAATCATCATCAATTATATCTATTGTACATTTCAACAACGACGAGACTTTGAGCCTCTGAAAGGATTTACAATAATAAAAATGGATTTTTTAAAATAATTAATAATTAATAATAAATTTTAGTCAATAAAGTTTTAGGTTCTCTTTTTTTTCATATCGCATCAACAGCAGAATTTCGCATAGCGCGTATTATAGTGTATGTGTCCAGTGATTTTCAAACGTACCTTACAGTATATTTTTTTGACAATTTAATTTTTAAAGACATCTTTGTAAATATAAAATACCTATTCAATTTTTTTCGCAATCATGCTTTTGGAAATCACACGAACCAAGCAGTATGGCAAGATTGTACGTCATATTATATATTTTTTGAACCACAACATTCTGATTATCTTCGAGTTAAAAATCTTGTTTTATTTTTATTCTTTTGAAAAGGCATAGTACGTAGACACGTCCACTTGATCCAAGAGCAGAATTTTATAAACATAAAAAAATATCGTTATTTTTTTCATTTTAAAAGACCGAGTTTTGCCTTAAATATCGTATACAAAGCGTGTGTATGTGTGAGTGCTCATCAGTCACAAAAAACAAAAACAACTAACAAGCCACAGAAGGATAACGTTGGTCGTTGACGATCTCCTAGGATGTTTGCGTTGGGGAGCTCGAAGAAGGTAGTTCTTGGGCAGGAGCTGAAGTAGCCGTTGGTGTCGAAGGAGCTGCTCCAGACTCTCTGGCTCTCACTTTTCTGACAGCTTCCCGCATCTCTTCAGCTATTAGAAGGTTATCAGGTCGATGTCGGCGACCACTGCCTTCCAATCCACCTCCTTCCTCTGCTCCACTAGGTCTTGCTCTTTGGGGATTCTGCTCCAAACTGGATCTGATGATGCCTTCCAAAAACGAACCATTCGTACCAGCTGATCCTTCGTAGAAATCTGCTATATCTCTTGCCGATTTGAGCAGAGAATTTGAAACGTTTGCCTTTTGCGCACTCGAAGATAGCCCAGGGTGCCTCGCAGACTCCTCCTGGAGCCTCTGCATCATCTGAGAGGCGAAGAACGATTCGGCATTAGGTGGAAAACTACCAGATGCTCCAGGATTTCGTGCGTACTCTACAGGCAAGCCGTGAAAAGGTGCAGCGTGTGCCCAGAACGGAAAGGGCGCCGGGTTATAACCCAAAGCTAAAGATGGGTCAAACATTGGAGGCATTTTGAGACCGTTGGGCGAATTTGCTGGGAATGTTGGTTTTGTAGGCGGCTTCTGTACGATTTTTGGCTTGTCTATCCTCAGAGTGCCACTGCCTGGAATGTCGCTCGGTTTGCTAGCGCTTGGTATCGCAGTCTTGTCGTCTGGATTTGGGTTTTTCGGTTCGCGTTTTCTCGGTCTCATCAAATGCCTCTCTTTGACTTTATACTCTAAAGTGGAATGTGGTACTCCGTAGTAGCTTCCGGCGCGATGCACTGACATTTCTCCTCTTTGTACTGCCTTTACTGCTTCCACCAAACTGTCTCTGTCGTAGTTTCTATACTTTCCTCGTTTGGGTCGTGTGCCTTTTCCGCCAGTAGCATTATTCTGTTGTGATTGATTTCCAGCGTTGTTGTTACTAAAGTTTCTAGTCAAATCGTGACTCGTTAGATTCTTGATGACTGAAATCCCTTGTCCTCCAACGGGCGGTGTGAGTCCCCCTCGTTTAAAGTTGAGGCCTTCCATGCCATCCATGTTCTGAGATGCCATTTTCATTTGGTTCAAGTCGTTGTGGTTGGCCGACGGTGGAACGTGCTGTTGAAACTTTTGACTTATGCTCTTGGCAATGACGTCCCTCAACGAGAACATATTTTTGGAATGTACTAAAGGTGGCGACATGTGATCAGTCGTTCTTGATGTTATGTTCATGGCTTGATCCGAATGTGGACTGCGCGTGTAGAACGGAAGTGGAGGTGTGGCTGGACCCGGAAATGCTTCTCCGCCGTTTTTGTTAGAGTTGGGCGTGTTCGCTAGTGGTTTGAAGGACGGAATTCTTAGTATGACGTTCGAAGGAGAGTCTCTGGATTCAGTTCCGGCTTCCTGTTCCGACGTGTCCATCAGTACTTCTATTGGAGAGTCTGTCTTTCGACCGGGTGTTATTCTTTCGTTTTTGGTTATGACGGAATTGGTCGACGAGCTCTGTCTGGAGAACGCTCTCTTGGACAGGTCCTCGTCGGCTTGCTCCATTGGTTTGCCGTTGTTGAGGTGGTCCTGCTTCATCAGGTGCTCTTTCAGTATATTCTGTCTCTCTTCCGCTAACAGTCTGACTATTTCCGGCATCATGGGTGCTGTGGAATCATCAACAGGTTTCGTCATATGTCCTCCCAATCCACCGGCCATAAGGAGCGATTGGATATAAGGTGCCATTGCACTAGGATCCATCGCGGGCCACATGTCTGCTGCTGCTGCTTCCCGTTTGGGACTTTCTAGGTCGAAGAACTTTTGACCCCCTTTTTGCAGGAGGTTTTTCAAGTTCTCCGACGTATGATCCATCTGTGAGAATCTCAGTATGTCCTCCATTGACAGCAGCGGTCGAGACATTTCCCTATCTTCGTCTTTGTCCTCGTCCATAATGGAGTCTTTGTCGTCGTCGATGTCGTCTCCCATGTCGTTCGAATCGTCTGCAAATGTAAGTACAAGTTTTACGACGTTGTAATGTAATAATAGTTAGATAGTAGCTTGCTGAAAAGTTGAGCTTTGAGATGGAGCGATAACCTCGAATGAAATAAAAGATTGGAATTGGAAAGCTATAGTCTAAAATAGCAAAATTTAGAAAGATAGAAAGTAGGTCAATCTACCAGATCCAAGATAAAAACGACAACCAAGACAAAACAATTTAAGATTTTCTGCTGAAAGTTGATGGTGTGTGTAAAAACGTATTCTACATATGTAGGTATATTTACATTAGTTGCAAATAGTTTATAAGTGTACCTATCTACTTTTTTTTGACAAAAGAACATTTTTTTGATTTTAAGTCACTGTTTTTGTCCAACCGGGTGTTTTAAAAAGAGACAAAAATTCGTCTCATCCACAAAGTGTATAAAGAACAAACACACTATTGATGCATTTGGAGCGACTAGAATTTGTATCCCTTTTAAACACGCGTCGTTGGAAGAAACATATACTAAAACTCAAACTGCATACTCTTTCATTAATAGAAAACATCCAAAGAAGAACAACATTAAAAGTATCGAAACATTTTTACTTAACAACATGAAAGAATACTAATATATACATGTGTAGATACGAATACCATTCAATCAAAATTGATAAGCTTTAACGAAAATTACACAATAGATCATTCGTACAGAACCAAATACAAAATGGGCACACTTTAACACTGAAATTCAATACTACATAGCGACAAACTTAATAATACATATATCACAAAGTGTACCAGTTCATATCAGTACAAATGTACCGAACTAAAGTTTGACATAATACAATCAATTTACAAATTAATATTAACAGTCTCACAGCAAGTCATAATGATAGATCTTCACAATCGATATTCACAAAGAGAATTTTGAGACACGACCTAGGTATTCACTCCTTTCATTATTAACGTATGTATGTATGTATGTACTCCTGCGTACAAAGATCTTTCTACTGTGCGATAGTTCGATCTTTCACATCATTTTAACCACTCAATCTTATTTTTTAGAGCAGATGTGAACCTTTGATTCTATAAACAACCCTCTTATGTATATTTGAAGCTTATTTTTACCTCTGTCCATGGCTGAAGCGAGCGTTCCCGGTAGTCTGGACTCTCGCTCCCTTTCCACGGCCAACTTGTAGACTTTGTTTCTAAGTGTCGATCGCGGTATATTGTAAAGGACAGCAGCCCTCCTCGTTCCCAGTCTTCCAGATTGTATATCCCTGAGTGCAGCCTGCAATTCAGCCTCAGAATAAGCTCTCCTGCCCCCCGGGGCCGCCAGTCTGGGTTTGGACCTGCTGAAGAAAATTTTCAGTTTTAATTCACTCGATCGGATCGCGTCTGGATGTGCCTTTGACCCGAAGCGCAAGTTCTTTGCACTCTCGCGCCAGGAATTTCGAACTTTGGTAAACAAAATAAAAAGCGTACACTAGGTATATGCACGACGTTGGCTTCCGTAGACGTTAAGTAAACACAGACGAAGCCAGAGCCCGTCTGTCTGTCTTTTTTTTTTTGCGCGTTTCCAATTATTTTTGTTTGATTCATTTTTGCGACGGGCGACCCTTCGCGTTCGCTTTGTGTAAATATTTTTATCTATTTTGAATTGAAAGCGTCGAACGAACGAACGAATGGTCTGAAATAAAATTTAAAAATGTGCAACATTTCGTGTTTACCGATCGCCATGTGCGTAACATTACGCACGTGTGCAATTCGCTGTGAATTTTTGATAAAACACAAAAAAAAAAATGGGGAATTTCCGAGCGAGCGTAACGCGCGTACCTACTCCAAATTCAATTTCACTATTTAAATAGAGCGGATTTTTTATTTACGCGTTCTATTGTCTCACAGCACGTGCTCTATAATCAATTTTTTATAATTAAAACACAATTATTCAAAATAAAGTATTTACATACATATGTACTTAACCAATGTTTATCTATAAATGGTGTTTAATTTAGATTTTTCGCATGAATTCCATCATAGGATCAGCTAATGCGTTTTATGTTGAGATAACAATTTAAAAAATGTAATATAAACGCAATTCATGTATTGAATTTTTATTTAGACAATATAGAAATAGTTTGCGGTCGCCAGCTATTGTCACAGTTTGATTACGCACACTACATAGAGAAGTTCGTCAACTTTTGTCTTTATCTAATGCAAAAAAAAGTGAAAACGCATTTCAAATAATCTGGCGAAAATATAAACCACCCGTATCGTTTCAGTTCCGTGTCAAACTACAAATAGATAAAAGTGCAATAAAATACTGATGTAAATATGCAATTTTTTTTTTGTACAAAAAAGAAAGCATTGTGTATATTTTTTACTTTATTTTTCGATATGGTCGTTGACATTTTGAACTATTGACACCGACTGTCACCTACTATGTACACATTTTACGATATTAGTGTATGAGAATGACGTTTAATTGTTGTGAATCGAGCGCGTACAAAATACGAAGATTAATCTGTGCGATGTATGAAAAAAAAAAAAAAATGCCAAAAGTGAATGACTTTTAGTAGGAGAGCGTTGCACTTTTATTTTTGCATTTGAAATGATAACGAAAGGAAATGCTCGCCGCAATTGAATCAACATTTTTGTTTGTCTATTTCTTTTTTGTTATTATGAGAATGCACTGATAACGAAAATAGTACGTGCACTTTTATTTATGCTGTTTTGACTCAAAAGAAAAACATTTTAAATACGTTGGATTGAATTTAACGAGCCTACGGATAAAATTAATCCAAGTATAAACTTTTATTTCGAATGGTTCTGTGATATTAATTTCTGTCGATTTAAACGACTAGAATACAGCGTGAAAGTTCTTTCAGGGAAACGCGTCTTCATTATGACTTCATTACTACTCAACTATATGTATGTACATATTATCATAATGATTGAGATTTCAACATCAAAAATACTCATTCTCAATAATTTTCTCGGCCTATTTCCTTATATTTTTACATCTACCAGGCACCTAACTTTTAATTTAACATTTTCTCTCCCTATTTGGTTTACTCTAATATTTTTTGGCTGAATCAATAAAACTGAAGCCATATTTTCCCACCATTTTCAGTAGATTACGACTAAATACTGTTACATTTTGTTAATGAAAATCTTACAATGGCAAACAACGTATACAGATGAAAAATTTTCCTGTACGATTTTGTCAAACAAAAAAGAGCAAAATGTGGTCAAATTCGACAATGCTAAAACCGGATGACTAAAGGTCACCCTTGCCCAATTAACCCAAAAAACGTGCAAATGCGCAAAATTTCAGTATCAAATAACGCTCGTCGCCCGTCTGTATTCGATACTCTGTAGTCTACGAAAAAAGGCATCGTTCATTGACATCGCGCTTGCACTCTGTGGGAAATTTTCTTTTTTTTTTGCACTATTTTGTCTAGTTTCTTTTGACTCACGACCCAGAAAATTGCTCGGCAAGCATTGACTTTATTTTTTGCGTGCATTTTTGTATTACGTATTCAATTTTCCATTGTACATACTTGAATATTTGCTTTGGGTCTATAGGCGGCGCTCTCAGGCCGACCAGTCTGGACTCCAGGGACGAAGGTGATGCCATTCCCAGAAATTTGGTTTCTAGGGATGACGAAGATGAGCCCAGGGCTTTCGTCTCCGAGTCCTGAGAGTTGGGACCTGAGCCTTTAGAGCTCAAGTCCAGCGGTTGCTCCGTCTGCGAAGGCGAAGATAGACTCGAACCCACCGTTGACTTCTCAGCATCCGCATTCACCCTAAACATAATTTATTATTTAACAAAATCATCAGCATATTCCTGTATAAAAAAAAAATACTAATAATTTTAGCCACCTACTATAGTATAGTGAAGCATGGAAAGGTATATGCTTGGTATAACAAGAAGAGATCGTGATAATAATACACGGGTAAGAAGTATGATCAAAGTTACAGATATAGCAGAATGTGTGAAAAAGTTGAAGTGGACACACAGCGAGAAGAATGGATGGCAGATGGACGCGGAAAATACTCGAATGTTATCCGAGAGGATGTGAAAAAAAGCAAGAATGTTACGTAAGATCCAGTGCACACATAGAAGGATGGAAAGGTGTATGCTCGGTATAATAAGAAGAGATCGTTAGAGGAATTCATGGGTAAAAAGTGTGATCAAAGTTGCAGATATAGCGGAGCGTGTGAAAATGGATGACAGATGGACTCGCGAAATACTGGAATGTTGACTGATGAATTGAGAAGAATGTGTGGAGTCAAGTGGATGCAGATTGCTCAAGACAGACAGGAATGGAAGAAAGATCGGAGGCTGAAAATGATGATGATGATGACTATAGTATATGTACTTGAAATTGAATCAAGCTAAATGTTTTGAAATCGACTATAAAAAACCAGAGTACGAGGCAAAGTGTACAGTTACATCCACTTACTAAAATTAGTCATAGATTTGTTTGTGCATTTTATTGATATAATTAAAAAAAACCGGTCTATTAAGATTTAAATATAGCACATATTGCATAAACATATCAATTCGTAATATGTAGTTTAGTTATTAGTTAGAACTTGTTGACTAAACCCAAATTGAGATTTTTTTCATCGTTTCAACAAGGTGCAAAGTCTATTAATTTCATAACAAAGGATCCGCGCCGGATAGTCTTCGGATCATTTCGATGCAATTACTACTTGTTTGCCTTTCGCATTACGTACGGCCGCGTATGATACGCACAAGCGATAAATTGTCAATGCAACGATACAAGTTGAACAATAAAGTGACCATAAAGACGTTACACGCGGCAGTAATGCGTAATATGAGTTGTGAATAACAATTAATTTATTCAACACGCACCCGCTCGTATGGAAGTGTTCGAGTTTAGGATTGCGGACACGTTGGCGGCGATTTTTACGCGAAACCGACTGCAATACATGAATTGGGATCGAGGAGCAAAGACAAATGTGCACTTTTATAACCTTTAACGGTCGACGGATGCTATTTTTGCGATAGTCATAATGAAAATGAGTGTAATAATCGATTTACCTTTCAGGTGTTGTGGATGGCCTTTGATTGGCATTGAGGTACCAAGGGGATAAAAAGGCAGCAGGGGGGCAGAGAGATAAGCCTGGAGGCAAAGCTGTGCCCCCTCCAAGGGCTGCCACCGCAGCCAACGATGCTGCCATGGACTCTACCTGAAAAATAATAAAATTGATTATACAGTCCTAGAATGGAAATGGTACACGAAAAAAAATTGTAATAAATACTATGTAATAAACCAAATATATGAACTATTATAAAATGTAAATATGTATGTTAACAGTGTAAAATTTCACCTGGGATTAATTATAAAATTGAATTAATTACATAGTCGACAGATTTATTCATTTTACTTTACGGTTTTCTCTACACAATAGTCTGTGTTTTTGTAACCTAAGAGTATGCATTTTTAGTTTGAGTGTTATCTACATAATACACTAGTATCGTCTCTTTACAAGAAAGACGAACTTTTGCCCCTTTACACAGGCGTGGTTAGAAGAAGCAGATAACACTGTGCAACAAAAAAGTTTTTTTTACTAAGTTTAACCCACTGAATTTGAATATGATAATGAAATTTGTTGGTTAGCTCTTGTTTATGAGATATAGCTGAATTGCCCGGCGTTTCTCAGGTGGGTGACATTTATTCTCTAGTACAAAAAAAAATTGAATGAAAAATTGAAACAAAAAACACTTATTCTCCAAAAAAAAAAAAAAAAAAAAAAATTGATTAAAAATTTTGTATATGGGGGCCCGTTGACCCCCTGATCCGACCCCTTCCAAAACCCACCTACAGTCTGACTTAGGGTATCATGAGATAGTATACCAAGTTTGGCGGTTCTAAGTTGAAAACTGTAGATTTGCATAGCGAAACGACAAACAAACAAACATTGAATTTTATATAGTAGATGAGCGTTAAAAAAATGGACAATTTTACCATTTTTTTTTTTAACTTTTGCGGTCTGCAACTCAAAATTTATTGCTTTTTTGTTCAAAATGAGTATTGCAAGCAATACTCAGATGTTTTTGCTATTACTTGTTATTATTTGAAAGCTTTAAAATATTTATACGCAATCGTCTAGCAAATTTTAATCGTCAAAAATATATTTTTTATTTCAGATTTTTTCTCAGTGTTATAATGCGTTAGGTTGGCCAGTTTTTATTTTTATTTTAACGCAATTATAAGGATTGGTTGTCAGTATGCATTATTTTTGTCTAAACCATCAAATTTGAGCAAAGGTGAAAAAAAAAATGTAAAAATTGTTCATTTTTTTAAACACTCACATCTCATAAACGAAAGCTAACCAACAAATTTAATTGTCATATTCGGATTCAGCGTGTCAGAATTAGTGATAATTTTTGCGTCTCCGCTCCGGTAACTCAAAAACGTGATTTTTTTGTTGCGCATTGTAATCAAACTCAAACTGCACACTCTCTTGTTAAAAAAATAGTGCAACAGTCAGAATTTTACAATTTGTCTGACTGAACCTTGATGGTTTTTTTCAAAATTGAGACTACCAAAATTTTGTCGTTGTATAAATTTGTTTCTTTTTAATTTTTTTTCCCCCTCCTGAATACGAAGGAAAACTACTGGAGATGGTTTTCCCATTTCACTTCACTAAGACAGGCGATTGTGAAAAGGTATATTTTTACTAAGTACGCTACTCACATACATACATACATATGTATAATATGAAATATACTATTTTTCACATCAGTTTGAGAAGTCCTTGTGATTCGGCACGATCAAAATCGCATTTCGCACTATGGTATATTAATCGAGTGTGTAATGCGCGACTCAATAGCCGTCGATTATGCACAAATAAAGTCATAAAAATTACGACGAGCTAACCCATACACCGCGTTGCGCGTTTACAACGTAATAACTCTGTCGAGAGTGAGAGGAAGATAATGAGAAAACACCGGATAATTTAACTTGACCCTTTCGAGCCCGGATGACCCCTCAGGAATCACGCAGACTGATCGACACTCGTTAAGTATCCGTATGACGTGTCGGTACGACTATAAATGTGCGTGATTCATAATATATATGTACATATGTATGTAAAGTTGCAGAAGAACAAAGGTTATGTTAATTAGTTTTTTTATTTACCTGATTCATCGTCTGTGGTGCTCCAGCCTGCTGCTGAAGCTGTAAAAAGTGGGCTATAGCTTGGGCTTGTTGCGAGAGGAGGAATTGATTTCTCGGTGGACTTGTTCCCGATCTGCTCGAACTGGACTCTGATTCTGATTCCGCTGGACTCTGAAAGATTAACGCCCAGTTTGTGAATTTGACGCAAAATTTAATTGACTAATTAAGTGTAGGCACTTGCCGGGTGATGTACGGTTAATGTAATTATAAACGTTGAGGTGATGTCGTACATACAATTTAGGTCAATTGTCTGGTGATTATACCATTTTAGTAATTAATTCGGAACAAAAAAGAAAACATAAATGTTGCGGTAAAGATCAAGCTTGCTGATTAAGTAGGTGTAATTTTGTACTTCTTTCTATCTTTGTGTTATTTTTTTTTTTTAGATTACGTGAACGTAATTTTGTCAAATAGATTCGAAACTACTGTTCCGTTGAATAATGATGATGTGCTTTTTCCGCTTTTAAAGCTTCAGCAGTTAGTATAATGTGACAGTATTACTAGAAAAACTATACAATTTTCACATCACAACTTGAATTCAACCACAATGTAGATACAATATTGTTGTTACAATGTTTTTCTCCTTTTTAGAATCCATTGTTATGTTTGGACAACATACATTTTCCAATCCTTTAGATCGTTATACAGAAAATGCACATTTTCTCTTGACTGATAAAATTAAGCGAACGTTGACTCTAACAAATGACTAATCATTTGGACTTTAACTAGGCTGAACTTCTATTATTTTACTTTCTGTCCCAGAATCAAGCATATCTTGATTCAAACATCTCCAACGATAATTTTCAAATTAAAAATTAAACAGAAAACATTAACCTTGAAAAAATTCCACTTGTCATCAACTTAACTATCAAACTGCGTATCAACATTTAAATAAATTATTCAACACTGAATAATATTATATACAATCCATACAATTTTATGTAATAAAACTGTTCTTGTAAAAACGTTCCTGAGATAAAACTATAGTAGGTACTGTAACTTTTCTGAAAATATGTTTTTGATACACAACGCAGATAGATACGTGTTTTGACTATCCACTGGGATAGAAATGAGCAATTTTTCAAAAATTTTGATTCATCAATCTTGTGTGAATCTACCACATTTATTTTTTAATTGTATCTATTGCTCCACTTTCACTGTTTTTCATTTGTTTGTCATTACGTTTCGTATTCAAATTCATTCAAATGAAGTTTGTACGCGACGCGTAGTCACAGTAGATAATCATATTGAAGAGTTTATAGTTGTTTATACCTAGGACAATTGGTGAATGTGACTGGTTGTGAACAAGAAGAATGAAACGAGGATGGAGTGCTTTTGGAAGAATAAACATTCCGCTATGCTTAAAAAAGAAGGCATACGACCAATGCGCACTGCCAATTATGACGCATGGATGTTAAATTCAAACAAAAAGTGTAACAAAAAGAGATCGTATGAGGAATACATGGGTGAGAAGTGTGACCGAAGTGGCAGATATAGCGGAACGTGTGAAAAAGTTGAACAATAGCGAGAAGAATGGATGGCAGATGGACGCTAGAAGTACTGGAATGGTATCTGAGAGGATGTGAAAGAAAGGAAGGGAAACCGAGTGGACGATATCGTACGAGTCAAGTAAACACAGATTGCTCAAGACAGACAGGAATGGAAGATTGGGTAATATTTACTTAAGAGTCTTTTGAGTTCGATATGTGTGTGTGGGTGTGAAACAAAGTAAGGTAGATCAAGTGGAAGATGGGCTGACGAATTGAGACTGATGCAGATTGCTCAAGACAGACAGGAATTGAAGAGGATTGGAGAGGCCTTCATCCTGCAGTGGATGGTGAACGATTGATGAATTGATGATGAAATTGAATATAAAGAACAAAAACGACAAATAAAGGATAATTGAACTAACGGGGGGGTGTTCTGTGGCCGGTTCTGGCGCTGCAGGCCTCACCAGCTCACCGTCCTCGCAAAAGTGGCACTTGTCCTGTGGCGTCCAGTCGACAGGCAGTGGCCTCTTCACCGGAGGTCCCGAGCTGGACCTCTTGATCAGACTCTCGAGGATCGTCTCGCCGTCCTTGCCGTTGGCACCGCCATCAACACCCACGGTGTTGATCTGCTCGATGGTCTTGATCTTGAGCACGGCCGGTGGGGTAGGCGGGGGTGGTGGTGCCTCGTCCTTTGCCGCCGGTTCCGGTTCCGGTTCCGGCTCCGTAGTCGGTTCGCCCTCCCTGGAGTCTTCGTCTAGCGCAATCGGCGATTGCGGTCGATGGTGTTGGTCCTGGTGTTGGTGGTCGGCTGGCGCCAGCTCGGCCGAGCTGGTGTGCCGCTGTATGGCCTCCGTGGTAGCTATCATGTGTGTGCTGCTTTGATCCTCTTCGTCCTGTTGCTGGTTCGTAACACTGACAGTGTCCGACAGTGCGTCCGACTCGTCCGACGGCTGCGGCAACGGTAGATTTCTGGCTAGTAGCACGTCCTGGTAGAGTTTCCATTTCCTGCGACCCATCAACTCCTCAGCGACCCGTTCTAGACCTGGGAAGCAAACAAAAAAAAAAAAAAAAATTAAGTTTCGGCATGATAGAATTAACAGTTTTTGAGATACATATACATATAGCGATTTCACACACAAACATACACACACACACACACACACTGACATACAAAAATTTCCAAAAATCATTAGATCAGTCAAGATCACAACTACTCCATAATATACGTATGTAGGTACTATGTACAGTGGAACCCCGATGCATCGATCTATCATGGTAAAATTTGTGACGAGACCGTAATATTTAGACCAGGGGTCGGCAAGAGGTGTCCCGCGGGCCAATTGTGGCCCGCAAAGTGTTTTAAAATGTCCCGTGCATAGATGTAGAATAACATAGATTGGCCTTAGCGCCCGAAAAGGGCATGCAAAAATGCTTTTTGCTTGACTTTTTTTTGTGAGAATTCCCCGCACTTTAGACCCCCCGTGCTCCCCCCCGTTGCTTCTGACACTTTGTCCAGGCAAATTTGTTTGGAATGGCATATCTATGGTATTGCACATATATCTATGGTCTCGTCACTCGATTTCTCCCAATATTGAAGATGTTCCTGATTATTTACAAGTGGGAGTAATTGATTTACAAACCAATGACGTATTAAAAGACACTTTTAAAGTGATGAAGTTAACAAAGTTCTATACTGCACTTTCAACTTCTTTATTTCCTGCTCTGAAGAAATTTTCAGCTGGAACGATAACTATATTTGCCAGCACATATATTTGTGAACAAACATTTTCTTAAATGAATTATATTAAAAATAAACATCGGACTAGGATTATTACAGATGGTCATTTACGTTAGTTGCCTCGAGTTTAGCACCACTAGTTTCGACGTTGATTTTACTTAAATTGGCAAAAACACTATACCTCTCATTAATTTGTATTTGTTTGTTTTAATTCTAATTTTTTTTTTTTTTTATTTTGGTTTATATTTCTTTGTATTTTTTATACCATTTTTTATTAGTAAAAAAAATTTAATTGATTTAAAATGCTAAAAAATCGCATTTAGGTAAAAAAGTTATGTGGCCCCCTGACAAATCCCAATATCTCAATGTGGCCCCTGTGTAATATGTTGCCGACCCCTGATTTAGACGATTGATACAGAATAACGATATACAGCAGAACGATGCGAGCGAGATTATTTAACACTGTTCTTATGGGTGTTTGGCCGGGACTATGAAAAAATAGCGATATATGTGAAAAAACAATGCATGCGAGAACGATATACATAAAGGGGTTCCACTGTATATGGATAAAGTAAGTAATGGTTTTTGAGTTATAGCGATTCTACACACATCCACCTAGCACACTGACGTACACATACATTTTCCGAAGATTGTGAAAACGTGATCAGGGGACGATACCCGATACGAATCAGTCAAAATCTCGAGGTAGAATTTTCGCACGATTGCAATTACACTGTGATATTACCGTACATGGACAAAGTAATAAATGGTTTTTGAGTTATAGCAATTCTATCCACTTCCGCCTAACACACTGACGTACATACATTACCCAAAAATCAATGAAAACGTGATCAAGGGACGATACCTGATACGAATCAGTCAAAATTTCGTCGTCTAATTTTCGCATGTTCACAACTATGTACGTATATAAGTACATATACATATGTATGGATAAAGTATTTGACGATTTTTGAGTTATAGCGATTCTACCCACTTTTGCCTAACACAATGACGTACAGACATTTTCCAAAAATCATGAAAACGTAATCAGGGGACAGTTCCCGATACGCACCAGTCAAAATCTCATCTTTTAAAGCCTCTTCATTATATAACAGTTGCAAGCAATTGATTATAATTTATTCTTATAAATTGAGTGGATTGAACTAGAAAATATGTAGAAAGTTGCGTGTTGGTCGCACCACAATGCAATATGTGTGTACACGAGTTGACCTTGCTTCTCTCTGATATAATATTACGTTAGCGTTAAGTACTAAATGCGTTATCTATTTTATTGATATTGCTAAAATTATAATAAGCAACGCATTATATTATACCTTTGCTTGTATTTATTAAACTAATCCATTCCTTATCGACGCATTTCATAATACAAATGTGCCAAAAGATATTAAAATAAAATAACAATAACTATAGCATTACCGAACCACATGTCTAATTATTATAATTGAAACATGACTCGTAAGCATTCAGTCATTCGAATTAGTCATTTCACTACGACATATGTATTATCAAACACGTGATTTTCGCTCATTTGAATCCAAAATCAGGCCAACTGTGTTACTTTGAGTATGTCACCATTTAAATTACAATTTTACGAAATACTCATCTGATCTCTTTACGTTTTAAATCACCGTTTCGCAATAGCATAGCAATAGCATGCTCGGATGTCTAATTGTGTTTATTTTGACTTAGATTCGCATCGAGCTGTATTCGTTTATCTATTTGACGGCACAGTCAACGGGGTTGGCACTGGTAATAATTTCAATAGTATAATTGATATTCTAGACGTCACAAAGTGATGTTTATTTCACCGGTTCCGGCTTAAGCGAGACTCGGTACATATTGCATTGGAGACGTCTTCTGAATTTACGTACGTACAATACGTATTCATATGCATAGTTCATTATATTATTGTGTGTAGACATTTCTTCTAATAGTGCTATAACCTTGAGTCACATCACAACATGCTATTGACGCGCTGCTAAGCGGCAAAATTCGCCATTTTATTTATTTTTTGCCAGGGGCGGATCGTTGCGAACGCTCTAGGCATGACAATGAGAGGCCAATTTTCCGAACAACTGGAATTTGCATACAACTAGTGTGTGTGTGCGTACACAAGTAGCCTCTCCTCGAAATAGAAACAAAAGCCACGTTCGATTCAAACAATAGGACTTTGGCATAGTCGCCTTGAAAACGTTTACAGGCCGTTTGCAAAGTTTTGCACGTTTTAGATGAGTTTATTTGCACTTTGAAAACGTGGATGATGTGGATTTTGACCGATATTATAGCCCCAAGTGTGATTGTGCATGAAAATAGTACGTCTTCAATTATATGAGTAATATTACTCATTATTTATTAGTCACCTTTAGATACCTTTAGGTGCCAGTATGAAGTATTGATGTGTAATATTATTCAAATTATTGTTATTCATTTAATATAATTCAAGATTAAATACTCATACTTAAACGAAGGTTAATTCAATTTCAAAAATATTTTATAATACAGTTACACTTTGCTGAAAAGCAGATTATTCTTACAATAAATTCATTAGAAATTAGCTTAAATCCTGAACTAACTATATATAGTAAAAGACTCTAAATTGAGATATTAATAAACTTATATAATAAAAGTAATATTATTCAAATTTTAGTTATTCATTTAATATATTACAAGATTACTCTTGCTGAAAAGCAGATTACTCTTGCATTGAAAAATAGCTTAAATCCTGTACTAACTACAACAAGAGACTCTAAATCGAGATATTAATATACTAATATAATAAAAGCTAATGGTAATGTCTCTGGTGAACGGAATGAAAACTACGACGACGGATAAACAACTCTTGAAACGGTATACGGTAATTTATGACCACCAAAACACCTAATAGCTTAATATGAACGCACTGAAAGAAAGCCAAATTTTGACAGTCGAGCAATTGTTAAGTCATTCGGCCAATTGTTAATTCGGCGATTAATTTCTCGATAGAATTTCGCATTATATTTATGACCTACATTAACATCGACGCGTAGTTATCTGTTTTGATTCATTGCACGCGTTCAAAACCACCAGTGATAAAAAGTCACAAAGCAAACACGATGGTCAAATTCAACCACAATCGCTTGCGAGTTTAAAAAAAAAATCGATATCGCTTATCGGCAAACCGCCGAAAAAATAAAAATTGGCACAAAAAACACAAACCGCAAATATTTTAGTAGGTACTGTAACTATTGCGTATTAACTATTTCAAACATTCGATTCAAAAAAAAAAAAAGTCGAAAGCGACGTGGTGACATCAGCCATTAGCCGGATTGGTTTGCACCGCTAAATGGCGGCCGTGTCGACCTTCGCCGTAAATTAGCTCGACGGAATTTATTATGTATTTATTTTATTATTATCAACGGCGATCACAATAAGCGGCGATCGTTATACCCACGATTTAGCGGAACTAACGCCCCCGCAACTCTGTTGATTTTCACTCTATATACATATATGTATGAGGTATAACTACATATGTACATACATACATACATACATATAAGTCATGTGGATAAAATTGTTTTAGTTTCCAAAGACACTCGAAAACTTATCATTATAATAATATGTATATGCGCCAAGTATACCCACTATGATTATTATAATAATAAAAGTCAATTGATGCTCGTTATAACGACTATCGCACGGTGCATGCAGATTAAACGACACCCACACGTCTATTACATAAAGTCCTTTTCGTGCATTTTACATACTAAAAATAGCTTACATAACTTAACTTTAGTTTAAATTATCCAATGTGCTTCAAACTGCATTATAATTTCACGTATAAAGAAATAAGCGAATCTTGCTCACATTTTCGTGGTCAGAAATTGATTGTATTAAATTTAAAAGCTTTGCTTATTACGATTCAAATTTAAAACCAAAAAAAAAAAAAACATCACAGACATCTTGTACGTATTAATTAGTCATTGACTTGGACTTATTTTAAAAGCTAAAATCTAGCAGATTAAATTCTGATACACGTCAAAACTTAGCCCAACCCAAATTTCCTGATATTTTTAAGCTACAATTTTTACATCATACACTTTAGTAAGAGTGCAAATATTATATAGAAAAAATTTATATAATTCCATACAACAGATTGTCATCAACGATCCAACAGTTTATTTATTAAACGCCTATCAGGGTTTTTATACATAAAGAAAGTACACAATATATTAAATTAGAAAAAAAACACAAAAAAAAAAAAAAAAATAACAAATAAATTATGTTAAGTCTTAGGGATAAAAGATTAGTATTATAGTATACTTATATGGCAATAAATATAGTCTTTATTATACTGTAATATAAATACAGTATAATAAAGTCGAATGAAGAAGAATAGGACTATCAATTGGAGAGATTAAATAACCTTGTGAAACATTACGCATATGAAATTGAATCACATTATATGTATGTATGTACATACATACATACACACATCGATGAACTTACACTATTCGATATAAATAAGTAACGGTTCATTTAAACCGATCGATCGGAAAAATATCTAACGAGTCTATTCGAACGAGCGTTCGTTCGCTTCGACAGTCGAACAAATAAGCTTTGCACTTTTTGTCCATTACATTCGACGGTTCTTTGTTTTTTTTTTTTGCATTTTTTTTTGGTACACACACAGTCACAGTGTAGTATAGAGTGGCGCAAGTTTGTAATTAATCAACAAAAGTGCTCATTAGCCTGATTGCGGCTCTGGCGCATAGTCGGCGGAGTACGCGCGCGCCATTGTGGCCGTTGCGTTAGTTTGATAACCAGGTGCAATTGTAGACGAACCGTGACGTTTTTGTCTCGTTTTATAAGAGTGTTGTTTTGTTACACACCTGGGTGGGTCGATGGAGTGCTTTTGACCGTCACCGCGGACGCCACTGTAAAAATGCAATCGGCTAGTTGCATAGAAAGGGGGACACACAATCAAGTGCGGGCCGTGAACTCAATACCGCCTTGCAATACACGAATTCAAACTAGTTTCTAGCTAGTTCAACTCCGACAGTGTCCCCTTTACGATTTTGCACTTTGCACACACACACACAAAAGCAGCCACTAGAGTAGACAATCTATTGGCCGAAGCTAACTGTGCAAACAAAACTGTGCAAAACTGAATACTACTGTGCCCATCCACTCAAAGGAAAATTTGACCGAGTCCAGATGATGCTACATATACGCACTGTTCCATGTTAATCCGTCGAATTGGGTCAATTTTGGTCATGGACTATCATTTAGGGAAGTTTTAAGCACCACCAAGTTCTATGTTCTAAATATACACAGTCAAAGTATTTTGATTGAACTGCATTCCAATAAATTAAAAAAAAATACAATATAAATTTTTGAGAAATATTAACTTTATTTTAACTAAACCTAACTTTATGTTATGATTATATTCTGTCAAAATTAAGTAATAGAAGAATCACATTTGATGTAATTTTTTTATATAAAATATTAAACTCTCTAATAGATGGTTCTATTCTTGTAAATACCTACATTCGACTTTTCGTTTAAAGGTACCGATGCGTGTTATCCGTGTTCGTTTTTTATTGGATTGTGAAAATATTTCACGTAATAATTATCATCTTCATTCTCCCATCCCCAGAATGATTAGATTTGGCAATAAATACTCCGAATTTATTGATTTAGTATTGCGATCGTGCGAAAATTCAACCTTGAGATTTTGACTGATTTGTATCAGGTATCATCCGCTGATCACGTTTTATAAAAAAATCTGTATGTCTGGTGTACTTGTGTGTAAAATAGCTAATAGCTCAAAAACCGTTTATCCTAATTAACTGAAACTTCATTTTTTTTAATACTAATCTTTCGTCCCCAAGACAACGACTTATTACGTATTTCTTTTATTAACTCGACATAATTTATTTATTAGTTTTTTTTCTAATGTAATATTATTATGTATTTTATGTGTAAAAGACCTTATAGGCAAAGCATACGATGTGCATTTAACACATCGTGAGCTTTGGGTGTAAATGTTTATTACGATGAATGGTTTTCAGTGTAGGCAAATTTTGATTGAACTCTGATGAAGCTTTTTGCATTGTTGATTGAATAAAATTGATTTAAATATATAGGTTCATAGCATATTAAATGATCATTCTTAACTTCGCTCGATTGTATTTAAATTGCGTGCCATTAAGTTTGTAATAGTATTATGTCACTTTCAAACAGAGTGAACTTTCATTTGTCGATCGAACAATGGAATCTTTCGATCAGTTTCAGCCATTGCAAAACTGCGCCATTTTTAAACATTTTTTTTTAATGTGAACTCTATTTTAATGCAATTTATATAACAGTTGGCCTGCATGGAATGTTTTTAAATAGTCAAAAAAAATACATTTTTTAATAGCAGAATTTCACGTGGAATATTTTAAAATACATATGTATGTACATAAACTTGCAGTATCATTGAAATGCACGCCATTTCAAAATAGAATACATTCTAAATGACCGGAAAAATCTGGGACAAATCACAAAATTGGCGAAATTGTACGGAGAAAGTATATGCACTCATTTTGTATAATTCCTGAAATTGCATTTGCAATTTTATACCTGCCATTAGTCATATGCAAATGTAATAGCATCATTACAGACTGTTATACTGTTATAATTTTGAAAATTATCCAAAATGACTGCATATTGCGTATTTTTAGAGAATAATAAATATCTATTTACTAATAAATAGGTAGTTTTTACCGTGTATTGTGACCGCATTGCGATAGTTAAATAAGTAATATCTATCATTCAAGGTTAAATTTTTCACACCAACGAGATTGTCAAACTGTGGCGCATTCAATTATTCATTCACTATGCTTTTACAAAGCAAGTTAACTAAGTATAATCAAATCACGACCAGAGCGATCATTACACTATAAAGGTACACTTCAATGAGAAATAGGTAATTGCTGTGACAAGTGGTGATTAGCGTATTGGACGAGTATAGCACTATAAATTATAGTGGTGCAGAGTTTAATGGTTTCGGTCATTATTTAAGGATTTAAAACGGAGCGGTAGGCAATCTACGTGTGTTGAATAATCCGTTTTGTTATGAGTTTATGAGATTCAAACGACGTTTTTGCACCGCAATTACACTTTGAACGTAATTACGGAACATCCCTTTGTTATTTTTATTTTTATTTTTGAAGAAAAGACTTATTGCATTCGACGTGACTCGAGAAAAACAGGATGGTATTGCATTTCTTAGAAAGGAAGTTGAAAAGGTCTCAATTTCTTTTACAAAGCGGAATAAAACCATTTCGTTTCTTTATTTCTACACTGCCGTAATGGGAACAGAAACATGTCATGTTGAACATCTGTCTGGTAACACACAAAATTTCAAAATATCATTTTTTAACAGATTATAGAAAATTTTCCAATTCTTGGATATACAAATTTTGAAATATCTAACACTTATAAATGTCATATATTGTAAAGGTCAAAGCTATAATCAAAAAGGTCAATCGCATTGCCTCAACTGCAATATTTGGAATCGAAATAACAGTATGATTATATAATCATATTTTTTCTTCTTTGGCATTTATGGATCATATCTCTATCTATACTCTACCCAACTTAAGAAGCCCAATAGTTTTGACCGATTTAGACTCTTTTTGCGCATACTACTCGAGTCTGAACCAATGAGGTTCGTCACCAGCTCGGCTTCTTACAATAAACATTATCGACAACCAACCAAAGTCGTTAAACTCGAATTGCTACAGTTTTTTTTCAATTGCGCGGGTTTTTGGCCTTCTTAAATTGGATAAAGTATAGTCTTGCAAAAAATTTTCATTTCAGTCAGTCATCTTAACCTCAACGTAATCATTAGACAAATTTAATTTATTATACATACATCAAATAGTTTTTAAATCCAACATTCCTCTATGCTTAAAAAATAAGGCATACGACCGATGCGTACTACCAGTTATGACGTATGGATGTGAAACTTGGATGCTAAATTCAAGAATGTTACGCAAGATCCAGTGCACACAGATAAGCATGTACATATGTTTGGTATAACGAGAAGTGATCGTAAGAGGAATACATGGGTGAGAAGCATGACCAAAGTGGCAGATATAGTGGAACGTGTGAAAAGATTAAAATAGGCCAAGCGAGATGAATGAATGGTAGATGGACGCAAGAAATACCGGAATGGTATCCGAGAGGATGTCAAAGAAAGCGAGGTAGACCGAGTGGACTGATGAATTGAGAAGAATGTGTAGAGTCAAGTGGCTGAAAATGACGATGACGATGAAAAAAAAATATAGGTACTCGTACCCACTTAACACTCAAACAATTTAATTATTTTCGTAAAAATAACAACCACACACTTATCGATTCATATTTCATATCGTAATTCAACGCAGAATATTATCACTTGACCGTTTCACACACACGTGAGACGATACGTCTCAATTTCACACGTGCAACATTGCACCACAATCGGTCGCTAATTTTTTCAACCGAATCCAACGACGAAATGCGACATTGAATATTCAAATTTCACTACACATCATTAAAAAAAAAAAAAAAAACACGGAACTTCCCGTAGACTCCCACTACATACATATGTACATACATACATACGTAAAATTGCGTGCAAAATTGAAAGGCCTAGATTCGGACACGTGTGAAGCTACCTATCGTGCTCAACACGCGTGTCCATGTACGTATTCAATTTTGCATTATTACCTGCCTAGTCCGAGAGAGCGACCATTGCGTGAAAGGTCACGAGTCTTCCACGTTCATTTCGCGAACGAATCATAATTATATTATACCACTTTTTTTTTACACAGACACACACCTATGTACGTACGTACACTCGCCTAGATCGAGAAATTACGTTTAATTATTCAACGAACGAAGGAACGAGTGAACCGGGGGAAACGTGTGAACGTTAGAAGGAGGCACCCCTCACACGCCCCACAGTTTGAGGGGGTGCGGTGTCCGTTTTCGGCGTGTCCTAGGCCTAGTACAGTGGGCGGGGCTTGTCTCTAGCCCCGCCCATGCCGCGCCTTCTCCTAACACACGTATTCATACAACATATTGGTATATATGTACATACATATATGTATATGGGTGTGTGTGTGTTTTTGCCACCTGCCGCATGCCACATGCCACATGCCGCAAGCCGCATGCACCCCGAGCCGCACTTTAACCCCCATCGACTTGTTATCGGGGTCTATGCATCTCTCGGCGACTCGCTAGGCGACTTGGTAGGTTTCGTTTACCGATTAGTCGGGTAGATTGGGTAGATTCGTGTTGGGCGCACGAAGAACTTGCACACCGCGTGCGTGTGTGTAAAATTCGCCAGTCTGCAAAATCTAACACGTCTAGGAAAATTCCTCATCAGAAAGAAAATCGATTTTCATCTGAGCGTATTCCAACTGGAATGTATTGAATTTTTGTGAAAATTTTTCTATGAATTCTAATCGGCAGCATCGTTCCAATATTCCAATGTACATATTTCACAAGTGGCGTTAATGTTAACTTTTAATTTGATTATATTATTATTATAAATTGCTATACTCAATACGTCATTGGTTAGAAGCATTGATTCCCCAATTAAAATGTTGTATGACTTTCAAGTACCTCTGTAAAGTTTGGTCTTGATAAGTCAAATACACACAGACAAGATACCTTTGAATGCATATAATATAATAATAAAGCGTAGTCACAGTAGATAATCATATTGTTGATATAGTTGATAGTTATTTTACCTAGGGCAATTGGTGAATATGACTGGATGTTAAGAAGAATAAATAAAACTAGGATGGAGTAATTTTGGAAGAATGAACATTTTTAAATCCAACATTCCGCCATGCTTAAAAGAGAAGGCACACGACCAATGCGTACTGCCAGTTATGACGTATGTATGTGAAACTTGGACGCTAAATTCAAGAATGCTACGAAAGCTCCAGTGCACACCGAGAAGCATGGAAAGATGTATACTTGGCATAACAAGAAGATATCGTAAAATAATTATATACATGGGTAAGAAGTATGACCAAAGTGGCAGATGTAGCAGAACGGGTGAAAAAGTTCAAGTGGCAATGTGCTGGACACATAGCGAGAAGAATGCATGGCAGATGGACGCTAGAATTACTGGAATGGTATCCGAGAGGATGTGAAAGAAAGCAAGGTAGACCGAGTGGAAGATGGGCTGATGAATTGAGAAGAATGTGTGGAGTCAGATTGCTCAAGACAGACAGGAATGGAAGAGGATTGGAGAGGCCTTCATCCAGCAGTGGATGGTGAACGGCTGAAAATGATGATGAATTTGATTTTAATATCAATACTTGCTAATTATTATTTAATTGTGTTTAATTTAAAAAAAAAAAACTTAAAAAAAAAATGTGTATGTTCATTTTAATTGACATCCTTAATGCCAACTGCGATGAAGTTGAAAAATTTATTATGTTTTTTTTATATACATAGGTACCTAATCTTTCATTTGTGAATTGTTTGATTAAATGTAATTTGATTATATTTAATTTTACTCTCAATATGTTAAATATAATGTTTTTTTCATGTCTCGCCATAGTGACGAATTGGGGCAACCTGTAATGTCACTATGGTATAATTTATATACATAGGTATAGAAGAACCCTATAGGTATACATAGAAGAACCATATAACTTTAAAAACGTCATTGTATGTTTAGAAAGGGTTTAAAGAAGGATGACAAGAATGCCATCTGAACTTCGATAGGCAGGATATTCGTGGCATGGAAGGTGTGAGTAAGTTCATACTGTTGGTTTACTTAAATTTAAATATTTCAAATATGGCTTGTAATGGCAAATATAATTGGAGAGATTGAGAAGTTGAATTAATTTTTATATTATAACATTTATGATCACACGAATAAGAGTAATAATTGATCTTTAAATAAAGATTAGTGGATTAAGTTACCTTAGGGATAAAAGTGTAATTTCAATTTTGCTACTCTATTACGAAAGGTTGAAGATAATGAGTCTCACCTCTTTGGAGACGAGAAGATTGAGAGGCGATCTAATAAAATGGTGTATAAAATAATAAATAAAAATGCCCATTAAAAAATCGTTAATGAAAACGCTCATCTCAGAGGTCATATATTCTGAGACTCAGAGTATGACGTTATGAAAATTGAAAATTGTCAAAGACTCATTCTTTTCAAATAAAGTGGTTTAAGTTTGGAACCGCCTCCGAAATCAGCTAGTAACTTCTGAAAATATAAATCTCTTTAAAAATCATCTCGACAAGTTTTTGCATATACCTAAATGGATTTTTGTATTCCTTATTAAAAAAAAATAAAAACTGCATGTAAAATTTATAACAGACCCTTGGGCTCCATTGGATATGTCGCCTACCCATGTATTTTAAATAAATAAATATTAGCTAACGATTTCCTTATTTTACATTTTCAGTAAATGTATACAGCGGATTGTCGTCTTCTAGGTGGTACACTTGAAGAACAGATATCTATTTTCGGTATTTAAAGACATTTATTTTATTAAATCCCACTTAAACTAAGCGAAGATACTTTTGAAGATTATGTAGGTACCCATTATGTAAACGTAGTCGTTAATCTCTAAGAAAACTTTGTTGGATTACATATGTTAATGATGAATAGATATATCTTTTATATATATTTTATATATATAAAAGATATATATCTTTTTTTTTATATATATATATAACGAATAGGTATTACGTGTACTGCTATAAATATTATAGGTTGTTTGAGCGACATTTTCAAAGTTTGTCTAGGAGTGGCTTAACTTTTCTCATGGTAAAAACGTTTCAGTATTCCAGATCGCACAAACTAAAGTTGTATCTATGTGTTTAAGTTTGGCGAATAAAAAAAACATAAACTCGCCATCGAGGGACTTATTTTCTTACGAATAAGATATAAGATAGATTTCGACAGTAAGAAAGTGCAAAAAAAAAAGGAAAAGAAAAGGAATAAATGCGTATGCAAATATAAAGGAAAGCTGAACGCACGGGGTGAACACAAACCGATGAAAGCTTACGAAATTTTGGCATTGCACTGTTCCAAATCGTCAAAATAATATACGTATATGCATCAATCGAAAGGTACACTCGGAATATTTACATCTCAATGATTTAAATTGAGATGTAATAACTTCTTTACATTAAAAATTAATAATTGCTCAAAATAAGATAGATTCTAATTCAAAACGCAATAAATCGAATAACAGTCGATATCATCTCACTATTGACATACTAAGTTTTGATGATTTATTATAAAAAAAATAACATTGGCATAGAAATGCATATATGGCTTGCACGCTCAAAGCAACTGTTATAATATTTGAAAGTTAATTTTGCAAAAACGTCTCGTCTGTGATGATATACCGAGCGAAATAAATAGATTCGTTAAAATATTACCGAATGTCTGACATCGATATTACCCATTACACACACGAACCAATGTTGTTTTAACCTTTGTGCGAATATGATGGGGCCTTTAATGCGGCAAATGAAATAAATATAATACACCCACCTGGTAATTATTGATTACAATTCTACCGACAACCAACCAGGTAATAAATTTCAATTCATTGCAAAAAATAATCGACTCGTTCGGTGCGAGCGACTCGTAATGGCGATTTTGACGAGCGGCTAAGGTCGATCTATTTCATTTTAATTTATTCAATTGACGTGTACAAAACAAAACGTGAGACGGAAATAAACAACAAAACGCATTGCCTCGATATAATTAGGCACGGGTGCGAGCGAGATGAGTGTATGTTTCAAAACTGGTTTTTTTTTTCACACTAAACAAACGTTCGCCTTGATTAGAACGTTCCGATGAATTAGGCCACGATTGGTCGAATTTAAAATGGATAGATTTTTTTCGTAGCTCGCGAAAAACATAGGCAAGACATTGACGATTTATTCCCCGATGTGAATTTTATTATTTTCCATTCGATTTTGTATTCTAAATAGAGTCGAATTGTTGCTATTGGTGTTTCGCAACGGTTTGGTTAGTATTCATCGCATTTCGTTGAGAAGTGGATGCCCCAATGCCGCTGAGCGTTTGCACGATTGCCTTTTTCATCGTGTTTAGCTAACTTCGCCTTGACTCAAAAAACGTGGGAATAATTCACTTATCTAGCCGGTAATGCAACTGACTGACACTTATGCAACGGACCAGTACACTTGCAGGGCCGTGAACTGTTAACCGTGGCACCCGCCGTGCACCACACAAAGCTAACAACAAGACAACGTTTAAATTATACGCAAATTTTCCGAATAATGTTTTTTTACTGGTGCTAACAATACTCGACTTTGTCTGTATATCGTTTAAAATGCAAAAATAAGAAAATTTTCATACTAAAAGCTTGTAATGGTTTTTCCTATTATGATGTCTCTGAATTCGGGGTGCGTCTTATAACCGATGTAAAATTATTATTACCACTTGAAACATTAATAATTCAATGACGAGGACTCTTTTAAGAAATGCTGCATTAAGAAATACACTCTCTAAAAATAAAAAAAATATTGGTTTATAATGCAATTGTTCGTCCTCATTTTATATACCGTGGTTCATATTTAAATTTAGTTAATAGGGTAAAATTGCAAAACAGAGCTATGCGGAGTATTTTAAATGTAAATAAATTAACTGGTATAAGAAATATGTCGAATACATTGAATTGGATGAATGTAAAGGAAACCTTAACCTTAAAAAGTCTATGTATTTGTATATTTTTAAGATTTATTACCAATATATTTCAATAAGTATTTAATAAGCGGATGTAATATACATAGTCATAATACTAGGGATAAGAATAAGTTT
Organism: Parapsyche elsis; assembly: GCA_022651745.1. Taxonomy (NCBI): domain Eukaryota; kingdom Metazoa; phylum Arthropoda; class Insecta; order Trichoptera; family Hydropsychidae; genus Parapsyche; species Parapsyche elsis. Next base: position 2,236,377 of record JAGVSN010000017.1, read on the forward strand.
TTAGTTAAGAATTTAAAATTAAGTAGATCTTGGAGAAATATCTTGTACAGGGATGTTGTTGAATACAATGAATATAAAATTGATAGATTCCTGAGAGCCATAAAACAGCACCGCTGTAATAAGTGCTAATAGATAATTAAGTTTATCTTGTAATTTTAGATTTAGGTTACCTTTGTTTTGTAAGTAGCTTCTTAAGTTAATCTTAATTAAATAAATAAATAAATCACTAATGCCGTTGATGGGACAGAAAATGATATTTTATGGGAAGATGTAGACATCAACGACTGAGTCAAAATGTGATTTTAAAAAATCGGCACTGAATCTGAAGAAGTTTCAGACTCTGATTGTGATACTGCAGAAGAAAGTACGTGTACATAAACAATCTACCTATTTTAAATGCTTTTAGTTGTCTTCGTATGACTTCGTTTGTTATAATAAAGTTTTCATGATGTTTTTATTTTATTTTAAGGGTGCGTTGTATAATCGAGGAAATACGGTAGATGTGGCATATCGAAACTTCAAAACGTGCACAAAGTAGTCTTGCACTTCCGGTTGCGGAACTTTAATCGAAATATACTATTATTATAAACGCTATAAAGCCTTAACATTATTATTGTGTAAATTTGTGTTTCGAGTCTTAAACGATCAATGACAAATTCAAATATGCTTTCAATGAATGTCTACTATAATATTTTTATTATACTCCAACTTGAGAAACATCCTAGGTTTGATCTAGGGTTTGAACGCAAAGCTTCGTCACAATTTCGGCTTCTTAGAATAAAAATTAACGATAACCAATCAATGTGGCTAATCTCGTACTATAACAACTATCATTTTTTTTGATATTGATATAAGTTCAATTCGATGCGTAGAATATAATACAAAATTGTGGAGAAATCAATTTGTTGGACATCCATATGCATCGTAGGAAATGTACAAAGAGTGCGTATAAAATATTGATAATGTGTTTAAACTTCGCAAAAGAAAAATGAGGTCAAAATATCATATTATCTCAACCGTAACGGTCAATAAGGTTGAATTAATATTTTCGGCGTCCGTTATCCCCGTAAAAGCCTGACCGCAAAACCTTATCAATTTACGTGTTTCTTTTTATTTTCACATTCAACCCGAAAAGGACATGGAAATCATAAAATGCGTGATTTGTTATTTTGCTCGTAAAGTACCTACATAAATATAATACATACATCTTGCAAAAAAAAAAAAACAACCATTTTGCCAGTTGTGCGATCGCCATTTGTTCGACGCGGTTCCCATACTTTGGAAAGGTTTTGTTTTCGATTCGGAAAAATATCCCAAATCGAAATCGGTCGTGTTTTTGGTGTTTACACAGTTGCAGGTGCGACGTTGTAATTTTCGCACAGTGCATTTTGAACTTCGCACGAACTCACAGCTGAAATAAATAATGCGAAATACACACCTGAACATAAAACTTGAAAACGTTCACTTCCTTCTAGTAAAATAACTGAAACTCAAAGAAACACCGAATAGTTTGTACATTGGACAACATATTTAAGTTCAATACACACTTGAGTTATGTCATGTGCAAGATTGTGTTGTGAAATTTACAACTGGGTCACAATGGAATGAACTGTGCAAGTTTTGAGAGAGTTAAATGGATGACTTTCGGGCGAACGTAACACGTAAAGTCAAAGTTAACGTGTTATGCTAAATGTAAATTTTGCACATATGTATGTACATATGTACATACATAAACATCCGCGTATCGTAAATAGTCAAATAGATCACCCAAAACTGTGGAATACAAATGCAACAATTTTATATGCCCCTTGTTGATCAAGGGGTGTTTATTGTATTAGTAGCTATGCGTTTAAAAAAAAAGAATAAAATTTTCAATGAAAAAAAAAAAAAAGTTTGTCGCTGATACAAAATTTCAATACAATTCCTAGTGTATAGACTGAAGCAAGTTTTTCATGTAAATTTTCCACTATACGGAATCATTTTTCCAATGAAAAGCCTTGATAATGAACGAATGGATCTTTTACAGTCATATTAGTGTTTTGATTGTTGTTATTTCGATCAAATGTTCGACGCGTCCGCCTTCTGACGTTAGTATACCTACATAGGATGTAATTTAGGAAAATTCGACTTGGTTTGTTAGTTCCTTGGATGTGTGGCTTGCCTTATGTGCTGAGAAAATCTTGAACACATGCGGCGTCGAGACGCCCAGGAATGTTTCGGGGTCTGGTGTGAACCAAATGTGCGTCACGTACTCCAAACAAACGCGCGATTAAATTCGAATCGTAACGACGTGTGAGATCTGAGCGCTTTTACCGAGTCGCATAAATAAATTTTGAATAAATATCAATACCTATCGAGTCGACGAAGTGTTTTTGATAACATCAAGAACAATTAGACTGACTGTTGTGACGTTTTTTTAAGTTTAATTACCCATAGGTGTTGCGTATTGCTAAAGTCACGGTGGCAAGTTGTGTTTGAAGAAATAAATGTTTGACGGTTTGATATTTCCGCAAATATTTACACGCTATTTATTTACAATCTTCTTCTGCTTACGTGATGAAATTAAAGTCAAAACTAAATATTTCATTTGAAGCGGATGGAAAACTCGCATTAAAAGCACACGTGGAATACATTTGCGACAAAGAAAATTCGACATGAACGGCTAATGGAAGTAAAATTTGGACAAAGTTGGATTCGTTTTTAGTACAAAAGTAGCAAGCTTTTTTACCCCATATTAAAATAGAACATAGTTTTGTTTTTTAAATTAGTAGTCAATATTAATTCTAATAAAAATGTAATTGAGATTATTCATTAATTAAAAGAAACTATATCTTTTTTACTATACAAATATTGAGATACAAGTTCAATTTTCATTGCAATGAAATGAATGAAAAAAAAGCTCAACTCTAAATTATACCAAATATAATACAAATTAGAAATGAATCAAATTACAGTTTGAGAAGTATGAATAAAATTTTCTCAAAAAAAATCAAAAAGATCAACAGCGTGCAATCCGTTTCCTGTTTTTCATCTTGCCACAGTCGAATGCGACAACAAACAGCTGTGCACTTTTGATGCACCGAATCTAGGTCATCAATAATGACGCTTAATCAAACCTCAAACGGTCGCCTGACGTGTTCGCGTATTAAATTAAACTATGACCTTGCGAATTTAATTTTTGCAAACACACACACACACACACTAGTATTTAATATTTAAACAATGATGATAAAAACTGTATACGCCGAGTACTCAGTTAGGTACCTTTGCAACACAGTGGGCCAAGGTCGAACGTGTTAGCACGTTATAAAACCGATTATTATTTCGAAGATTGATTCTAATCTCGACAGACACGACGAGTCTCGCTAAACTGCCCATCCAAACAATAGTTTACGATGTCGATTGTAACTCACACCCGGCGTAAGTTACGCACTCAAAGTGATTACCGAATTTTCAAACCACTCGGCTCGTTCCAGACGAACGATTCAATGCAATGCAATCGCACTTTCTGCGGATGCGTTCAAGGTCAATCAATGCATGCACAAGACTTTAAGGTGACCGACACGCAACTTTACCAATTGTTGCAAATTGGGAAAGTTTCATCAAAACAAACAAACGTAAAAATTTCATCAAACAAATAAAAAAACAACCTATACCAACACCTATTCAATCGATACATTTACTTGTATAATACCACGAGTAAAATAATAGATTTTCATAAAACTGTTCAAATTGATATGAATACAGCAGTTATAAGAAATGTGTATGAGCATAAAAAATCATTTATAAAATAATCAAATTTTAGCATAATGCAGTAATATGTAGAGGTTGTGATCGAGAAATCTTGAATAATTTTGATTCTCGTTTCTCGAGAATATATTATTAGTAAATTTAGAGATTCTCATTTCTCGAGAATATTTTATTATGAAATATCGAGATTCTCGTTTCTCGAGAAATCATTTATGAGAATCTTGAGAGTATCGAGAATATTTTAAATTTATCACTACATACATACATTTGTATATACCTACATATGTTCAGTACACTGATTGCTTTATTTATTTAAACCATTGTCCCAAATATTTAGTATGAGTATGTATGTATGTACATACATATGCATGATGTTTTTCCAAAAAAACGAGACGAGGCTCAATTTCTTTAGCACTCGAACTATAAGAACGTGCCTTCGAAGTAAATAACGAATTTTACAATTTGAATGTTGGAAGCAGAAGTTATAAGACCGACTTCCACACAAAATGAACGAAATTTTTCGGTATTCGGTAATTTTGTATCGAAAAGAAGAACATCCTTATCTGAAAAATCCATAAATTGTTTGTTTTTTAAAATCTGAATATTTGTGAATCTAAAATTAAATAAATAAATAGTAAAAAAAAAATAAAGTTGTAAACCTCTAATATAATATAGTGTTTGTGTCCTTTTGATTTTTATGTTGTCAGTCACCTACCATTACAATAAAAAATCGATTTACTATATTTTAAGTAACTTTTTATACTCGAGAATTCTCGAGAATCTCGAGAAACAAAAAAGAAAATCTCGAATTCTCAAGATTCAAATATTCTGAGAAAATGAGATTCTCGAATCTCGAGAATCAAAAAAAGTCGAGAAATCACAACCTCTAGTAATATGTAATTCACGTATATTTCAGATGAAAGAATTAGTTAATAAACTATATAACATAAATTTGTCAAATTTAAATAATTAATTCCACAATAATATGGCTTTGGAGATGGGGTAATTTAAATATTAGAAATTGTTTGAAACGTTCATACGTACATATGTATAGGTCGAATAGGATTATCTTCAGATTAGAGTTCACTATATTTTAATATTATGCAAAAAAAAACTGATGAAAACCTTTGCAAAAATTAGAGAGGAACTTTTTTCTTACCAAATGCTTAAAATTCGGCGCCATTGACGAGTGTCGCGTTTGATTACCTCTAGTCATCTTCGATTGCATCAAAACGACCTTAAATCAATCGCAGTCGCTTCAAAACTTTGTCGAATACTCAGGCTCGTTCCAATTTTTGCCAAAATATCCTTGAATCAAACCATTACACTTAAAATATTGCGAACGGCCAAAACTCCACGCATACCTACAGCATAAAATCGTTCAAGCGAATATGGAATATTATGACTCTTGCACGATCGACGCCCACTATAAAAGGCGTACACGGTTACACTTGGAAAATATTTTTGAGAAATAAATCGATCTTGTATGATTATTATTATATATTATGGATGTTGCAAGCTGTGATGCACAACCGGTTAGTTCGCATTTGCGATTCCCGATTCCGGCTACGACCCTGACAAGCGACTCCTCTCAACTCGAATAAGCGGTCAAAATTTGAATTTTACACACACACACACACACGCATATAATATCATTTATATATATACGCACAAATTCATCTTCTTGGTCGTCGTTCAAGGTTTGAGTACATAGTTGGATACCAGAACCAGTTCTCGTAGTCGTAACGATTGAATGAGCCTCGCTTGCAACGTGCTCTTGCACCTACCTTTATCTATCCATCTACTAAAAACCTGTCTTTCTCTAGACTTGAATTGAATAATTGCCGAACGAGCTTATTTAACATGTCATTCAAATATTTATTATATTAAAATTAATATTTTGGCTTAAATTTTCAGTTAAAAAGGGGTTAATTGACACGTGTATGTAAGCGTGCGTGTTTTTTCCTATTATACCTACATATATAATATTGCAAGATGCAATTACGCTATTATACTCATTTAATACAATGTAATATAACCAATCAGTTATTTTACATTTAATTAGCTGTAAGCGAAAGGCGTGGCGTCGTTTTAGTAAAGTAAGTGGTCTTCAATTCCACGATAGCACGTAAAATACTCTTATGAAGGGATCGCACTTGATATAAAGCGTTGCCTCTTCACTATTTAAGAAAATTTTTACCCTCAGTCATAGTAAAGTAACCAGGGAAAGATATTCTCCAGTGGTGAAACCATTGCCCTTTAAATGGGAGGAAAGGATAGACGGAATGTACTATGATTTGGTAGGGAGGTACTGGTACCTACTGGATATATGTACATATGTACATACTATTTGGTACTGGCTATATGTACATACATATAATAATTAAAATACACATTCTCATATTTCATATACAACTACAGATGGTACGAATTACTAAGAATTCACCCGCGGTAAATTTTAAGGTTTCGTGTATTTCGCGATGAATATAAAATGAATGTGTATAGATTGTATACATACATATATAGAAACCTTGTACAATTCCCAAATTATGTTGTTTCATAATTAAATTGCGTGTGAATACGTTTTAAATGTGTTAACCTTCACTTTCTATAGACACAAGTGTTTTGCAAACGTGTTTAGTTATATAATAAAACTGTTAAAAGAAAAAAAAGCGAAATTTGGATGTTGACAATGCACAAAGTACACCAGACTATTTTTTTTCGGTTGAATCCCGATCATATATCAGTCTGGGCGCGTTGCATTGCAATTATCACATTTGAAATAATATAATAGTAGAGCGTTTGATATGTGACGTTTAAAAATAGTGCAGTTCAAATAAATTCGTGTTCACAAAGAGGTCACGCAGATAAAACGATCGAGTTATTGTCCGTGACCTATTTGAATTGTAGGAAGTGTGTGTAAAATTTAACGCAAAAAATGTTTATTTTTTTGATAATATAAAAATACGATGCATTAAAATGCAGTTAGCATTGACCCAAGTGGTAGACGGGGCCCGGGTAAACATTGCCAAATTTGTGCATATTTTGACAGCCGTTTTTGTATGAGCACAGAGAGTTCCAAATAACCACTGTTTAATTGCTTATACAGGAGACACATGTTTTAAATTTTTTTAAGCAATACCAAACGATCAATATTTAACTTACTTGTACAAATTAAAATGAGTTCGAAAGCTACGAAGAATGCGAAAACGAACTAGCAAATAATATAATCGAAATGAAACATGTCTGCTGTAGTGGAAGTTGCTTGTGAATTTCTTAAATACATAATTTGGTAATTGTACTGTAAAAAGAGCTAAAATATGTTTTATGGTTTGACCGACGTCTGTTGGACTGTCAGAACGCATTGTCGAAATCGAAACTTTAGTTGCAGTTACTACGCACGTTGCCACATGTCAATAATAAACAAGTGTTGATAGTCAACGGGCAATATACTAGTTTGAATATAATACGACAATTGTATGAGAATAAATTTTATACACGAAAAAGTGAAGCGTATTTATAAATAGGTATAATATGTATGTATGTAAATATAATATAAATACGCTTACATCTTTTTCTTTTGACATTTACTATAATACAATATGAATTTAAACTACTATGATTGTTTATAGAAGAATTCAAAATAGCGCAATAAATTCTCATATTGAATATTTCTTATAGTCCTATCTAATCTAACGCATTTTACCTACAATAAAAATTGTTAATAAAAGGCTTAATTACGCCAAACGAATATGATACGAGAATACGCCCTTTTACTATCGATTGTACGGTAAAATTAAAGGCAAAAGTTACGCTTGTCAATAAAAATCACAAAATAAAGCTCAATTCATCAGCACTCACATACTTTTTATTCATATTTCATATGCATAATATATTGATAATAATTACCAAAATATTTTGATAAATATTTAATAAGAGGGTATAATATACACAGTCATAAAACTAGGGGTAAGAATAAGTTAAAGACCTGACAGAAGTTCTCAGAAATATAAATAAAATTGATAGATTCCTGGCAGCCTGAAAACAGCACCTCTGTACAAGTGCCAGTAGATAATAAGTTTATTTTGTAATTTAAGTAGTTTTTGTTTGTAATTAGCTTTTTAAGCTATCTTGAATAAATAAAATAAATAATTTAACAACCAAAATGTACATATAAATGTGTACGGATTAAAATTTACCTCAATGTTATACGTACCTACGTAAGTACTTGGCCGGCAAAGGGTTAGCAAATTAACCCTAGGGGAAAGGACGTTGGATGAATTTGCGTAAATGCAAGCGCACTTTGCAATGCATCGATTATTATTAGTCGATGCATGTTGAACAAGTGTGCACAATGCTGAAAAAATGTGCGTACAGGGAGCTTTCAGGCGTTTCAGCGCGCTCAGGTGAACTTTTCCATACAATAATAAGAGGGAAATAATGAAAAAAAAAAATAAACCCAACGAGCTTTAATCAATGACGAGGAAATTGGCCCAAAGCAACGCAACGGTGAGCTTTTCCTAACGGTAAGTACAAATTACACAGAAATAAAATAATTTTACACACACTATGTAGGTACTGAATAAAAATGGTGATCCACTTTCAAAACTATTCGCACGAATACTGCGCTCAAAGCTGATACACAATATCGGTTATCGGTTGATGCATTTATCGGCTCGTACCGGTTGGGCGACCGATTCAATTTGGTGTCATTGTCGATTCGATCGGAGCCAATCGCGCGTTTAGCTCTAATCTCACAAACATACAGATGTTATCAGTTGAAATGTGTTGGAAAAAATTCGGTACGACTACAACACTCGAAACGTAGATTATCCAAGTTAGAGGAGCGATAGAGTAGATGTGCAGTTTGAGTTAGAGGAGATAAGGTTTTGACTTCAAGGCTTAGCACCACTCAAAGTATTGGCTTGCCTCAGAATTACTCTACATATGTACATATGTACATACATATATATATATGTACCTACTAATTTTTAAATTTACTGATGTATCATTATTACATATATAATAGTCCAATTCCGTCTGTCTGTCTGCTAATAAACGCTCGCCTCGATAAAGGCTGAAATTCAAATTTAATGAAAAAAACACGAACGTTGTGAGTGGAATTGGAGCCCGTGATCACCAGGTTGGGTGAGTTAGCGCTAACGCGTTCATCCAACACCGATGATGGGAGGCCTCATATAATTTGAAAATATTAATCCTTAGTAGGTTCGCGACTTTGATACATTGTTACGTAACCAATTACGTCAAACACGTCCGTTGATATTCAACGGGCTTACACTAGTACATACCTACATATATACTTATGTACATAAAACTTTCAAGCTAAAAATATAGCAGTTTTAGTAAACCAAAAAATGGTACACAAATCTGCTGCCAATAATGTAGTAATATGTTAAAAATATTTTTACAGTTCTAAATTTGGTAAATGATCAATAACATTGTCATTGACAACAAAACTATCGACAATTAAAATTAAAAGTATGCGATTTGATCTAAAAAATGTTAAAATGTTACTTATTATAGTCAGTTTTTCTTAGCAATGGACGGGTTCCCAACCTATGGGTCGCGACCTCAAATGGGGTCGCGAAGGTTTTTTTGTGGGGTCGCCAACTGAAACAGTAAACTAAAAAAAATATTGACTATAATGCAATTTTCATTTTTAAACGGTGTCTTGATTTGAATTTGAATTTATTTCGCTTTTATCAAATATATCGGGGTCGCGGGTTACTTGACTTTTATAAAAAGGGGTCGCCACTCGAAAAAGGTTGGGAGCCTGTGCGAGTGAGTGAATAGAGTATACATACATACATACAGTCTGAGTTAGATTATAATATGTTTCCGTTTACCATTTTTATATGCGAATATTTTATTATGCGGTTTGAGTTTGCGTGTGTTAAAAAGGGACAAAAGTTCTTCACTCACATGTGTACAGAGTGAGATGTACGCTACTGAAATTTTCATCCCCTTTTAACACACGCGGTTGGTACATACATACCTACATATATAATCGCGTTATACATGTAATCAAACTCAAACTGCATACTTTCTTGTTAAAACTATGTATAGGTACTTACATACATATGTGTATGGATAGAGTAAAAATACATAGAATATAGTTACAAAAGTCTATAATTTACGTATGTCTTCGTTGAACGATCGATAGCCGCATACTAATTATTTCAAATTCGTATTCAATTAAAATTATTATCGTTTTGCAAAATTCAAATTGCACGGTCATCAAAATATATTATTAATGTGTATATTTTGATTCGTTCACAAATCGATCAATACCCATAACAGTGTAATTTGTACGATTTTTTTTATCCGATAAGAGAGACTAGTTGCTGTTGATAGGCTAGTTTAGTGAAAAAAAAAAAGTCGATTGTTATTATCGATAGACCAATTATATTAGAGCCTAACGTACATTTATTGATTCGATAACCGATTGGAAGATTGAAAATGTTAAGAAAAATTACAACAGGAAAGAGTAGGTACTCGCGAATCGATTCAATTTACTTGTATTGCAATGCGTTGTCAAGATAGCGATAGTTTCATAAGATTTTATCTATCGATAAACGCTCTTCAGAATACGAAATCACTACAATTCATTTGAAATGTCTCGACAATTAAATTTAAGCAAATCACACTTGCGTGTACATATTTTATGTTGAGTTTTAATATGAACAAAATTAAAATATGAAGCATATTAATCACAAATATACACATTTCTCAAAATAGTTATTTAATTTTTTTGTGCTGCGAAAACGTGTCAATTGCGAAACCTTATCGAAATGAACAACCATCCGGAAATGAGAAAAACAATATTGGCAGAAAGTAATCAGTTGAAAGGTCACGACATTATCGGCGATTGAAATATATATTAATGTGAGCGATAATTCAATTAATCAATTAATTAAGTGTATTCTTATTGATTGGCGTAATTTTAATGTATTTTTATACTGAAAAATATCGCATTGAAAACATACGCAAAATTTTTCTTAACACAATAATTACAATTATTTAATTATTCATTCATTAAAAGAGCAAAGTAAAATACATACGGTTATAGTATGTTTTTTTAACACGAAAGTATGCAGCTTGAGTTTGAGTATCTTTTTGTGTTAAAAGGGGTCAAAAATTCGAATGAAACTAAATGCATCAATAGCGTACTTTTGACCCTTTTTAGCACACGCAACTAGAATAAACAGATACTCAAACTCAAACTGCACAGTTTCTTGTTAAAAACAAACTTTATGTACATATATATATGTATATATAATATATGCATATAAAGCTCAGGCATAAATTACTATAAATATCAAGTCCATAGTCCACTTGATATATGTATGTACCTTGTCTTCTTTCACATCCTCTCGGGTACCATTCCAGTACTTCTCGCGTCCATCTGCCATCCATTCTTCTCGTTATGTGTCCACTTCAACTTTTTCACACGTTCCGCTATATCTATCTGCCACTTTGGTCATACTTCTTACCCATGTATTCCTTTAACGATCTCTTCTAGTTATACCAAGCATACATACATATTTCCATGCTTCTCTGTGTGCACTGGATCTTGCGTAACATTCTTGAATTTAGCATCCACGATTCACATCCATACGTCATAACTGGCAGTACGCATTGGTCGTATGCCTTCTTTTTTTAGCATAGCGGAATGTTGGATTTAAAAACAATGTTCATTCTTCCAAAAGCACTCCATCCTAGTTTCATTCTTTGTTTTATTTCTTCTTTTTTACAACCAATTATATTCACCAATTGTTCTAGGTCGTTAATGTATATGGTTAATAATTATGAATTTTTTCATACACGACGATACTGTATACGTCTAAGTACTGTGATTAGTTTTATCGAACACGATTACATGTCGTTGCCGCAAATAAAAGGTCCAGTAAATAAGAAGGTTTCAACCGGGCCGGTCGAACCGTGAACCGAAACCGACACCCGGTTTTGCCGACGTTTATTTGCTAATCAGATTAGAACATTTTAATTAACGGCCGGACTTCGTTCTCAACATCATCATACAACATCAATCACATGTGCATGTTGTGCATACGAGAGTATTAGTTAAATATAGATACTTGGTACTATAATGCACTTGAATGACGTTTGGCGCGAAAACTGTAAGAAAAATCAACATAACTGTATTGTACTATAGTATTGGATTTTGTATTAATGTGAAACACTCAAATGTCCAATTAAAATATCGATTGCCGAAAAGAGCCGTTTTAAAAGTATAAAATTCGTCACGACATTTTATAACTTTAATTCGAATCGGCACAAAGGAAGAAAGTCGCGTACTGTCAATTATGACCAATAAAACGACACTTTATGACCGTTAATTATGTCGGTTATGCGTTAAATTCGGATAAAATCGATACGCACGCTTTGAGCATTTTTTTTCCGGACAATATTTTATCGCCGTCGAACGTTCGCTCGTTCATTTATTTATTGTAAATACCTACATAAATTAATTAACCGCGTTCGGCCATTGCGCAAAATAAACATTGTAAATTTAATTTAATTAATTAGTGTTTTCACGCAGTTGAGCGACAAATGTTTCGATTGAACTGAACCAATCCGTTTTTACTTTATCCATATCGGATAAAGTATTGTGATTATGCGAAAATTCGACCTGAAGATTTTGACTGATTTGTTTCAGGTATCATCCCTTGATCACGTTTTTTTGCCATCCCCTGATTTCTGGAAAATGTCTGTATGTCTGTGTACCTGTGTGTAGAATCGCTAAAACGCAAAAATCGTTTATCCTGTTAAGGTGGGTCCACATTGGCGAACCGAACTTTAGCTAGCGCGTGCTTGATTAAAGCGTTGCCTCTTCACTACATATTTGACAAAAATTTAACAATCTGTCACAGTAAGATAACTAAGGAAATAATCTATTCAGTTTTGAAACCATTGCCTTCTGGAGAAGAGGACGGATTAGAAGGAATGGACTATGGTGCCAATTTTTGTGGAACCGTTTCACAAATAAGTTAGATAAATTGGCAAATTCTATCAGAAGACGACTGATCTGGATTTAGTAACATTCAAATGACATTCCAATGACAATATTTAAGGTCGAAAACCGCCGAGAAAACCTGTCGACATACGTGGATCGATCCTCGGACCCTTGCTCAAGTGACCAAAGCTCTAACCACTGAGCAAAAAGCTCATCCTGGCTAACTAATATACGATATTTAAATAAGCAGATCAGAAAATTTATAGCTTATGTATCAATTTAAAATATACTGATATGAAATTTTAAAATCGGAATCCGAATCTTCAAGTAAATCAAAAATAATAGCAAGAAACGTTAATATGACATAAACGTCCGCGTATATGACATTTTAGAAACGTGCTGTTTCAACGCATAACCATCGCTCGTTTTTCAATACGAGGACGATAAAACGTGTGCCGATGATGATTATCAATCAGTCAGTGGTGGCCAACGTGGGGTCACGTAATTTCCAAGAACGTGTCTAGAGCGCGAGCCACACAGTAATCACTTCGTATTTTATCAATTCGCCTTGAGATTGAGATTTGCAAGTAGGTATCGGCGCTTCTGCAATTCGTTTTATAATTTAAAATGTCACCCCTTTTGAGAATTCCGCCTTTTTGGGGCACAGTTTGAGTATCTTCGGTTTCGTATTGTGTAAAAGAGTCTGAGCGATATAAATGAATTAGTTTTTGGCGTGGTCTTTTTCGCTCTCGGCCAACTGAGTGATTACTTTCTTGAACGAGACGACAATACCGATAGGTATATGTACAGTGGTATGTATGTATGTTTGAACGTGAAAAATAAATATTTTAACCGTCTTCAGTCAGACAAGGTAAGTATATCTATAAGGAACATCTTTTGTATTGAATTAAAGTCTTAAGTCTAAACCTAGACGAATTTCATACACAGAAGGTTCATATATAAATAATATATTCAGTACGGGTTATGAAAATCGCATCAACTTGCTTTTCGTTTTTTTTTAATTTTTTTGTCCTTTCACATCTTACATATATAGAAGTTTTATATTTTTTTTTTTAAATTCAACCAATTTTACGTGATTCAAAATATATTTAAATTATTTTCAGCCTTATTTTTTGATACAGGAGGTATTCAAAAAAGGGTCCCAAAAATTTGTTTTTTGTCATCCACTTATTATAAACAGTATCTACTAGTCTAATAATTATATATTTAGTTAACCTAAGTTGAGTAATATCACTTTTAGGAGTTTATAAAGTTCCCCTGGTATCAATATTTAGGACATTAAATAATCTTAATATATTTTAAAACATGTAAATAGTTTTCATTCAATTAAAAAAAACCACAATGTAGTTTGTAAAAAAACAAAATGATTGTATAAAAAATTGAAAACGTACTGATGCGTTTTCGGTGAACTGTTCTGTAAATACGTAATTTACTTTGACAATATTACGATTGAAATACGGCTTGATGCATATTGGAGGACTTTATTGGTGGGGTTTTTGTTTGGTAATGAGCGAAAAGTGCATGTCTAGTCTACGAGTTTCGTGTTCAAAAACCATGCAATTTTTCCACCGGAAGTGGATACACATTACTTCATAATTTATTCAATAGAAAAATACCACAAATTTTTTCACATCTACTTACGTATCACACAAAATGTTACAGAAAACAAGTGGATATCGTAAGCCCCACCACAGTGAAGCTATCGTCAATCGTAAAGGCCAGAAGTTGTACAATTACCGATCGCAAACAATACACAACGATAATTTACATCAACGGAGAGCGTTGCCGATAACAGCTTAACGAAGTGTTTGAAAATATTGCGAAATTGAGGTGCAATTCGACGGAAAATATGTACATTTTACGACTTCTGGCTCGTAAGGATTCGAGAGTACCAAAAAGTGCATACAATAAGTGCACCGCGAATTCGAAACGATCCATTGTTCGATGCACAATGACGCGCTGCTATCGTAACATTGCACTTCGCGCGAAGAGAATAAAAAATACCCACTCTTTTATATTTAGCCCCTTTAATGTGCGGCTCAAATTCGAGATTCGAACATTGCAATTATTATTAGTGTGCCGCCGTAAGTGATTATTTGTACGCGTGTGTGTGTGCAATAATTGTATTCGACGTTATCTTCGATCGAATGCATTTTGAATGCACCATAACAAAGAAAATCGATCGCACGTATGGACAGTTTCGTGTTAGCATGCGATCAAAAATGGAAAAATAATAATGCTAAAAAATAAAATAAAAACAGGGTGGGTGACAATGCCGGGCCTTGTTCGAACGAAGGCTGTACTTTTAATGTGAAAATACGTAGATACATTATTTTTGTTTGACTTTCGTCCATTACTGTTGCACTATATGGTGGAAAAAAAAATCGCTTTTCCAACGGTGTTTCCCGGATAATTTATTCACGTTGGGAAAATTGACGGGTTTTCCGGCAGAAACACCGCACGCGAGAGATACAGACTTATTGATGTTGACAAAAAAATTATACGAATTAAAAAAAAAACACACGTAGCGAATCGTTTTTAAACTTTGATGATACATATGTAGATACATATATAGGTACAAATCCCTTTAATGTCTCTTATTACATAATTACACTTCAACTATAATATTTCAGAATAGAAAAGGCATTTGGATATGATGTAGTTAGTACCACTATAATTCTTTGAATTTACCTACATACTACAAAGTAAAGTATCCCCTTTTAGAATTTTTGATGATTAAAATGCTAATGAGGCTTTAAGTATGAGAGATTACTTCTTATGTATTATGTATATAAATTATGGACAATTTATATACAGTATAGAAGCAATTCGATACGTTTACGTTAGTTTGAAATTTAGGTATGTTTTTGCTAAAAAATCTTATATATTGATTAGGTATGTGTGATACGGGATATATTAGATATGTTTCAGCAAAGTGTGAAATCCGCATTGTAAAAAATATCCAAAAGTAAAAATGCAAATGTACTACGCTTCATAAGTTGAAATATAATTTTTTTTATGTTTTCAATGACAATTTTTAATTGTAATACATAGTATGGAAGACATTCGGTCGGTTTAGGTTAGTTGAAATTTATGTATGTTTTCGTTTGAAAATCATATATTTTGATTAGGTTTATGTATAAAGGTGGTAGATATGTTACAGACAAAGTGTGAAATCTCACATTGTAAAAAGTGTCCAAAATAGTCAGTCAATGTGCAAAATGTACTACGCTTCATAAATTGAAATAGAAAAAACTAAGCTTTGAGAAAAAAAAAACTGGTTCAAATTGTTCTTCAGGATCAGCTGGTCACATTGGTGAAAATACGTTTATTTTACACTTTGCCCGAAACGCAAAAGCATCGTATAAAAATACTTGGCATTTTATACACGAAGATTTCACACCATACATGTTACAAAAGTACTATTGAAGTAAAAATTTTCCACGTTTCCGTTCATAAATATTTTAGTGGATTGATTCGATAGCCATTGAATTAATAGTTTCACATCAAATATGAATTAAAAGATTCGATTCAAGGTCGACATCGACACGTGTGCCTGTCATGTGTTACATAACTATTGTAGAATTGACACAAACGTTTTGAGAGATTGCATCCTATTGAATAATAAGCTCGCGCAGAAATAACACTAATATGTCATAACGCGACATGTGGCCATACAGCCGTCTCGCGAATTGCGACACCCATTATTTTTTTTTGTCACTTTAATTACTTATCGTCGGTTTTGCGACCCGACCCGACATTTGCAAAATGAATGAAGTGGCGAAATAAAACATAAAAAAAATTGTCAAACGCATCCGAGTGAACGGTGTTGTCGCGCAAGATGTCCGACGAACATGTGCACGCGTGCACATATACACACCTTTGTACATTTACATATGCATAGCTAGACATATTATTATGTAGGCATATTCACAGTGTGCAGTATGTATATTATACAAACACACACCACGAGTGGTGTGTACTATATACTACGGTGCGAATGTCGAGTGCACTTGTACCGCGCGTTGCATCTCGCGTGCTGCCGAAATGCACTCTCACTTTGACGAAAATGCACTCGCGCTAAATCCAATTTTATTTTATTTTTTGATAGATTTATATCAAAATTTGCTAAAACAGTTCCGGAATGTGTATATTTTGATCTACATAAATAAGATTGCACCGTCTGAATTGAAAGCTTTTATCAAATACCCACTAGACTATTACGGGAAAATAATAGCAATTCAAATTTTCAATGTAAATTAAAGAAATTTCATTTTTATTGTTTATCGATCAATGCGTACTGCCAGTTATGACGTATGGATATGAAACGTGGATTCTAAATTTAATAATGTTACGTAAGATCCAGTGCACACAGAGAAGCATAAAAAGATGTATGATTGGTATAACAAGAACAGATCGTAAGAGGAATACATGGGTTAGAAGTATGACCAAAGTGGCAGATATAGCGGAACGTGTGAAAAGTTGAAGTGGACACATAGCGAGAAGAATGGATGGCAGATGGACGCAAGAAATACTGGAATGGTTTCCGAGAGGATGTGAAAGAAAGCAAGGTAGACCAAGTGGACAATGGGCTGATGAATTGAGAAGAATGTGTGGAGTCAAATGGATGGAGATTATTGAGGCCTTCATCCAGCAGTGGATTGTGAACGGCTGAAAGTGATGATGATGACTATCAAACTATCGATTGGCTGTGCGATATATTCAATGTCATATTCAAAGCGTAAATATGCTAATTTATTAGATTTAACGACACCAAGGCGACATGTGCGATTTTTATATTAAATCTGAACTTATTATTTGTAGACTTATTTTTAAACATTAAACGGCAAATTAATATAATCAACGTTTTAAATAGAATGAAAATTTAAGAGTGATCACATTAAATTGATATAAATATGCTAACAGTAAAAATATAGCTTAGATGTATTGCAGTAAGTACCAAATTAATTAAATATAGTAATAGAATTTCAAATTAGCAAACTAAACTAAACCATAATTTGTATTGTGAGTCGAAAACAACTACCAACAAATACAGCATTATCAAATGTAAAAATCATTATTACCGTTTATCTGCAGGTATTATGTATGTATATGGCTACGTAATAATCGCATTCGTAATAGCACGGCGGGCATTGAAAGGGTTAAAGCTAAATCATAGACTTTGCGCTCGTCGGTCGTCTAGCGAACGTGCCAACGTTTAATTGCATCAAGTTTGTACGCTGACGGTATTAACACACAAACGCCGGCTAAATAATACAAACACACACAATAAAATAATAAGGTATATGTGTCACGGTCGAGCACGTGTTACAACCGATAAAACGCAATTTGAACAATTATATTGATATTGCGAAACGTGCATATTTCGAATATCTGTCCGATTACCCACTAAGCGGAAATACACATTTGATCTTCTACACTCATACATATTATTTATTTACAATATGTACATTTAAAACAACTTTCGACTGAAAATCCTGGAAAATCCATGTGCATGATTAATAAACATATTCGAATACCTTAATTAGGACAATATTCTATACACAGAGCATTGATGTAGCATTCATACTATTATATGACGTCATATCAATTTTGTCAAATCATATAAGGCTCATAGTTTGATGATATAAATTAACTACCGATAATTGTTGAACATTTAATACACACTAGAGAATTTTATACTACATATTGAATAATTCCGTACAAAACATGCATTACTTTAAGTATCCACTGCTAGATGAAGGTCTCACTAATCCTCTTCCATTCCTGTCTGTTTTAAGAAATTTGCATCCACTTGACTCCACACATTTATCTCAATTCATTAGCCCATCTTCCATTCGGTCTACCATGCTTTCTTTCACATCCTCTCGGATACCATTCCAGTATATCTAGCGTCCATCTGCCATTCATTCTTCTCGCTGTGTAACTTTTTAACACGTTTAACACATACATACATGCTCATCTGTGTGTACTGGATCTACTTAACATTATTGATTTCAATCAAATGACAACATAGGTAGGTACATTTAAAACTACTATAACTCGCAAAATAACCGTCAAAATGTTATAATATTTCATTTGGATGCTTTTCAATACGCATTGCCGCTAATGCAAAATTTTGACACACATTCAACGACCGGAAGTAAAAGATTGCACGTTTGAAAATTTTACACCGCGGCGAACATCTCCAAAACGGACAACTGTACATACGTACGAATTTGTAGGTTTAAAAATTTGTATTTTATATCAATTGAAAATTGCACATTGGTATGTGGCATGGTGTTGAGCTTACAACAGTCGACTTTTTACGCGATTCGTTCGTACAATTGGTATAATTTTTGAATGTGTGTATTATATGGGGAAATGATTCGTGTGGACACCTAACGCGTCGCAGACTAGCTGCACTTATTATAATATACTTTTAAGTGTGTACTGTACTTACATTCGGCCCCTCTCGCGTCTCGCTGTCTCGTTGCGCGCAAAAAACGTATAAATTGCACTCGTTCTGCGTCGGTGTGTGCGTGCAATTGCACTTAGGGGCGACGACGTACCCGACTACCCGAAAATCGAACGCGCACAAAAAATCATATAATAATAATACGAATATAATATATAATAAATATAAATATGCGGGTATATCACGTCACGAACACATTTGTAATGATGATGATGAATAGTTGCCTATTATTTTTAGTATATAATTCTTTTAGCGTTTTATTATATTAATATGTACACATATGTATTGAGTATGCACTCGTTTTTGGTGGTTGTGTATAATAATACCGGCAACGTGCTGCACCGCCGGCGAGTTTTCATTGTGCACTTGCACATGCATCTGTCACCACTTTCGCTGTGCACTCGTTGTCCCGGTCGATTTTTAACGCGTGTGCACTCGTTTCGAACATTTTGTCTCTTTGCAAAACAACAACAATCAATTATTATTTATAGGTGGGTGAATCGAATCGAACGAACGCGAACGCTTCCATCGCGACAATGTATGTACGTACATACCAGCGGATAAATTCAACGTGGATTCGTTGCACTGAAAATGCATCAATGCGAACATTTTACAACGATGGAAAAAACTACTCAAAACGTCTATATTTCATTAAAAAATATTTAACCAAAATTGCACCATTTGCACGATTTATTTAATGCAGTTTAAACGACACTATAATGTTGATGACACTTTAAGTGCGGAAACTTTGCAATGGGGCTTTTAAACAACACGGTGGAACTCCAAGGTGCGGAAAAGTTTAAACTTTACGTTACGCTCACTTTAGCGACAACATGCGTAAGTTCGTAATACGAATCTTTTTTTCACATTTTGAATTTATCGCCGATGTACACAGAGCGGAAGAGCGGAGAGTGCGCGCGTTCGAAGAAACGACACTCGAACCCGCCTTGGGATAGGACATGGTCGAATCAACCGTTTAACTTTAACCACACACACACACACACATTGATTTAACCGATCGACTTAATAATGAACACTTCACTGTTTAACAACAATAAACAACGACGACGCGTCTGTTTAATTAATTAATTAATTCAACATTTGGGATGGGTATCAATCGGCGGGGATGGTTTGATTCGAACTGGTTTAAAACGGTCGAGGATAATGGGGTGGGTCAAAGGGGGTGGGAACATGTAAATTGTGACGTGTCCGATGTGCGAGGGGGTGGAAAAGTGGGTGGGGTGAGGGTAAATCGCGATTTCGCGTATAGCGCGCATCGATCGAGTATATGTACAATGTACGTGCACACAATTTTGGGTATACGGTTTTGGTGGATTATTAGGTATGTTGCAGTGGCACTAATACAAGTGTGCGTCGAACAAAGGCAGGCGTCCGTCCGTTCGGCGGTTGTGCATCGACTGCAGTGCGCTCTGTCGGCGGAACTGCACACTAGACTGCATCGGCCCGGAGAGAGAGACGAGGGAGGGGGAACACGACTGAGGGGGAGGGGAGGGGAAGGGGAAAAGGGGATGGGGGGGAAGGAGATTGGGGGTTGAGGGGAGGAGAAGGTGGAAAATGGAGGTTTTTCCCCCCCACCCCCCCTCGGGATCGTGAAGGGAGTGTGAGTGCGAAGGAGAGAGTGTGTGTTGTATGTACACCCCGCCGAACTGGGAGTGCCGATGCACTTTTGCACGTGCACGCGTGTGCAAAATTGCATCGGTCGCGAATTCCGCTGAGATGATGCACCGCCGCCGGCTCTACATACATATGTAGATATTCCGCGCGAATGTGAAAATTTTTCGAGTTTAGCACACGAGGGTGTGCGCCGCGCGTCTCAAAGTTTGTAGATGTAAAGGGGGGCCCCCCCCCCCCTCCCCATTAATGTTTAAGTGGTTTATGTCCGAGTGTCAATTATTATCGAGGTAATGCAATTTGATCCGTTTTGAAATTCGTTTATATGTGTATACGTATGTATGATAGGGGTGTGAAAATGTATGGGGGACGTGTTTGAAATTTTCGTCGGTTTTTTTTAAGATGATGTAAGATGAATCGATTGGTTCAATATTTGATCGATTGCAAATTAATTATTTTAAATTATGTATTTTATAATCCTAAGATTTCCAATTTCTTTAATTTTTAAAGGGCAGAGGGTTAAGTTGGGTGTAGAGGTTGTGACCGAGAATTCTCGAGAAATCTTGAATAATTTTGATTCTCGTTTCTCGAGAATATATTATTATGAAATATCGAGATTCTCGTTTCTCGAGAAATCATTTATGAGAATCTTGAGAGTATCGAGAATATTTTAAATTTATCACTACGTACATTTGTATGTACCTACATTGTAAACCATTGTCCGAAATGTTTAGTATGAGTATGTTTGTACATACATATGCGTGATGTTTTTCCAAAAAGGCGCGAAGAGGCCCAATTTCTTTAGCACTCGAACTATAAGAACGTGCCTTCGAAGTCAATGACGAATTTTACAATTTGAATGTTGCAAGCAGAAGTTATAAGTCCGACTTCCACACACAATGAACGAAATTTTTCCGTATCCGGTAATTTTCTATCGAAAAGAAGAACATCCCTGTCTGACAAGTCCATAGATTGTTTTATGTTCTTTGAAAAATTTGTGAATCTAAAATTAAATAAATAAATAATAATAAGTTGTAAACCTCTAATATAATATAGTTTTGTACCTTTTGATTTTTTATATGTTGTCAGTCACCTACTATTACAATAAAAAAAATGATTTACTATATTTTAAGTAACTTTTTATACTCGAGAATCTCGAGAAACAAAAAAGAAAATCTCGAATTCTCGAGATTCAAATATTCTGAGAAAATGAGATTCTCGAATCTCGAGAATCAAAAAAAGTCGAGAAATCACAACCTCTAGTTGGGTGATATTTTCAATCGGCAAAGAATCAAAATCTTTTGTGCCTCATACACCTAAATATAAATAATACAAAGTGCCTGATAAAAGGAATATTCTGATTTTATTATATTAATTTATAATGTAACCATTCCGCGTTACCTTTTTGTTTTATAAAAATAAGCTAAAATATAATTTTACTTTCTTCTAATTATCATCTTAACCTGAATTGATGTAAAAGTAGTAGAGTTATCATTATTGGTCAAATAATTACAATCTTATACTTCTCTTTCTATTTATTAACCGTATGTGTTGATTGGTGTGTGGTTCAGTGGTTGGGGATCTTTTTTACTTTATCCATAATCGGATAGAGTATTTTGTGATCGTGCGAAAATTCGACCTCGAAATTTTGACTGATTTTGTATCGGGTATCACGTTTTCATGATTTTTTAACGATAGGCCCACATTGAGGAAAGTTTGGTAAATTTGGGAGCCGAATTTTCGGATTATATTATATTTATGTATATAATATAATATACTATATTCGTTGGGGGAGGGGTGGCCTCATGTAAGGGTCTTGGGGAGAATAATGTCGGGTGACAAAATTGAGAGACGCAGATTTCGATTCAAAGTGCCGCAAAGTTCCCAACCGCGCTGGTGTAGATGAAGCTTTGTTTTATGGGAAATTCGATTTTTTTTGACTGATTGATATAATTTGTTTTACAAAGGACGGCTTAATTATTTTTTAAGGACATGTTCTTCAAAAGAGATTCGTCAACTTAGTATATGTATGTAGCATACAAACATTGCCTGAAAATTAATGGCTATAATTATTTTATCAGGTCAAATATCCCTATGTATGCATGTATGTACATATGTATATATCAAATATCCCTATGGATGCATGTATGTACATATGTATATATCAAATATTATATATTATCAAACAGGTCTACATATAAGCGCAAGGATCCAGAGCCGATAGCCGGTATATGTACATACGTATGTACATAGGAATAGTGGTGTCAAATGATTGCTGGAATTGTGTCATAACTAACTAAGATATATTAGGCAAATTCTAGCAGGAGACGTTCGATCTGGATTTAGTAATGTCCAGATGTCGCCAATGACGATAATTAAAGTCGGAAAATTTTCCGAAAAAATCATTTCAACATGTGGGAACCTTAAATCTTCGCTCAAACGCTCTAACGCTCTAAACTGGCATTGTTTTAAATTATCAAAAATATATTTTAATGTTTTAATATAATATACAAAAAGTTGACGATCACTACTTTAACAAACCATAAGTTTATTACGTAAGATTTTTTCTGACACATACATACATAGTTTAAGGTTTAGTTATTCCATTTGAAATTTACATATTTGATGCGAAATAGTTTTTATTTATCAGAAGCCAAAATATAAAAATGAAAAATGACTATTTAAATGTTATTCCCGATAATTTCCGGAAAAACTTTTCAATATGATCATGTTGATTGCAATACCGCGATTACTTTCAATGAAATCATGGATAAATGTTACAAATGCCATTTTTAAATAATTCAATGAATATTTTAACCACACACCCGAACGTTTTAGTAAGTGTGACGAAAATAAAAATCGCTTTCACCGCGAAATATGGACCCTCCACTTAACTATTCGTTTCCCCTATGTTCCTATGCACCCACCACGTGCTTTTCATAACTTGCTTATACGTATACACAAACACACGTATCTTGTACTGGGAAAAAGTGCAGTCTGCGACGCATAAAAGTCATTCAAAATGGAAGTGAGTGGATCGCCGTGAATTGACACGGGCCAATTTGAAAGCTGTCTCGAAAATTATTTTAATGACACTCTTTAAAAAAACTCGCAGACAGTACTACATATTATACAGTATACATGCACAGACTACTGTTTGGGCCAATTAAACATATTATTATGTAGTCAGATGTTAACAAAAGTAAATAAAAAACACCTATCTATTTTCTTATACGAACTAAAATATTCTCAGAACTTTTGAATGCGATCTGTCTGTATTGACCGCACTCTAGTATCAGAATTTGTTCGAGCGAAACCGTTTGAACAAGTTTCAAACTCCTTTCGCGTATTATTTATATTGAAATGAACACACATACCAACAGGAAAATATGCAAATCTAAATTCAATCGATGCGTTTTAGGGAAAATGCATATTTTTCCTTATATGTACATAAAAATTCCGTTTTCACCGAGATCAAACGAAATTGAAAGATTGTACATATAAGACTCTCACATGTAGGTATTTCATATTATGTATTTATGTGACGCAAACCAGTTGAGTCATGTGTGTTAAAATGAAAGCGATAACAAAAATAATGCACGTGATAAAAGGTGTATCGAACTATCAACAATGTGCGGACGTTCCTGGAAAAAAAAATTAAATTCATAATAATCTGTTACTGAACCAAAATATCGTTATTGCTTGTTTATACTCGATCGTTCATAAATAAAACATCAGTCATTAAAATGCGTCGAAATTTTTATTAAATTATGTCACACCTTAATAAAAAGAGGACCACCAATTGATAAGAGAATTTGAGTACATCATATAAATACACGTTTGAACAATCGCAAAGGAAACAAAATAGACATATTTTCCTGCAAATTTGAGATAATACAATTTGACCGCAGATAAATAATGACCACGTTGTCGAAACGTCAGATGACCGTGATATGAATGACCTACGCGTGTTTTATTATTTTTCTGTTTTTGTTGATATGACTAACAGGAATCCTTCATTTTTCGCGAACACTCTACTACTACTAGTTTGACATTATGTACATATATGTATATTTTCCAATTTGCGTTTTGCATTGAAACCTGTACGTACATACGTGCCAAAATAATATGATGCGAATAAAGAAGTTTCGAGAAACGGCAATGCACTATCATAACCTTTTATTTATAACAAGGTATACGATAACGTATAGTTCGGATTTGTACTATCGTACAAACCGGAAGCTATTAGATTAGTTTTACGCTGATAATATTATACTGTACAGGTATAGAATAAAAAGTAATACGAAGGTTAAACTAAACATTCAATAGTACGCAAATCGATAAACAGGTGTTTCTACAATTTCATTTTTAAATGCAGACACACTAAGCGAATAAATGATAAAAGGCGTTTATTAGTTCACCGAATGGAAAAACAGTGTATGTGTAAATAAAAAAAAGTGTGTATGTGTTATTTTAAGGATTCAGCATAGGTCGGTACCTTTTATTGAAATATTTAATGACAGAAGTCATTGTCCTGTCAACCGTGCTACAGCTGTGGTCGGCTATTCGACACTAATATTATAATACAAAAAAAAAAAAAACGTGTCACTTATCAACGTTGACGAAAATTTTGTTATCTAACCAAACTAAAATGGAATATCCTATTGCGATTCTAAGAATTGACTGTTTTCCTTAACAATTTCCTTAAAATTTCATCTACAATATTATTATTTACTCGATATAGTTTAATTTTGAATGAAATTATATTATTAATTTGTATCTACATACATACATATATGTACATATATACATAAGAAGTGTAATTAATTCTTATATTTTATTTACTTAAGTTAGCTAAAAAAGCTAATTACAAACAAACATTACTTAAAGCTAAAATTTCAAAATAAACTCGTATCTACTAGCACTTGTACAGAGGTGCTGTTTTAAGGCTGCTATCAATTTTATTTATATTTCTGAGAACTTTTGGAAGGCCATTATATTCAAAAAACACCCCTGTACAAGATACTCCTCCTGAATCTACTCAACTATTAACTTATTCTTACCCCTAGTATTCATCATCATCATTTTCAGCTGTTCACTATTCGCTGCTGGATAAAGGCCTCTCCAATCCTATTCTATTCCTTCTGTCTTGAGTAATCTGCATCCAGTTTACTCCACACATTCTTCTTAATTCATCAGCCCATCGTCCACTCGGTCTACCTTGTTTTATTTCGCATCCTCTCGGATACCATTCTAGTATTCCCCTAGTATTATGAATGTGTATATTATTATACCCTCGAAATCGAGCGAATCGGCGAAAATTCGATTCGATTCGCGGCCAGAAATCCGTCGTGATGTAGCTAAACGTGGTTAAGCTAAACAGAACGCGCGATAGCTCTCTATACTAGCGTTTTCGTTATTCATGCATCAATGCCACACACGCGCATCTCACATTGTTTATTGCTAATTTGTTTCAACTCTATTAATAATCAATTGTTTTTGCACTACTTTACGTAATATATCTATTATAACAGCTAATGGACGTATATAATCGCCCCCCCCCCGTCATCTCCTACGCCCGTTTCAAGGCAAACTAAAGTTCACCACGTGGTTATGCCCAAATATTTAGTGGTTAAAGCCAACTTTGCTGTCGTTTGTTGATGTCAACTTTGACGTTCGCACTGTCGCGCGTTCTGTTTAGCTTGACTGAATACGCGGCGCCACTCGCGGCCATGCGATACAACTCCCCACCATACCAACCTTGCAATTTTTCTACCTGTTTTCTGCTTTGCAGCCAAGTTTGGAGATTTCGTATTTCCACCACCGATACCGACACCGAATACAAACGCTTAGCCCACTCTGGGCATGTACCGCTTCGCGGCGCTTTCGCTTTCCTCGTGAAACCACCTCCCCGAAACCCTGTCTGAAATGGTTTGGAACACCGCAATGTTTTAGTGACTATTGACTATTGTTTATCTACTATTTCATACTTTATTATCTTCTTTGTTAAAATGTACATGTGATCGCAAAAAAAAAACTAGCAAACAATAATTTGCTGGCGTTAATTTTAATTTACTTATTGTTCTCTATTATCAATTTATATAATAAATTTACACCAATGTCCCTACTAATCACCCGTGACTGGAGGGCCTCCACTCTGAATGTCACCCCTTCAGACTGGACTCCCTCCGGCTAGCCTCATTAACATTTTCAGCCATCACGAGTGATTGAGACCCATGATCCTCGTGCGTGTTAAAAAAATAATTACTTGCAAGAGCCTTCTCCGTTAGAGTGACCTCTTTGGGGCACTACAGAGGAGAAGGGGTGTGTGGTGGAGGTAAATCTCCTGGGATCAAGGCTATTGTTTATCTACTATTTCTTACTTTGTTAAAATGTACATGTGATCGCAAAAAAAAAACTAGCGAACAATTTGCTGTCGTTAATTTTAATTTACTCATTTTCTTTTCTTATTGTTCTCTATTATCAATTTATGTATATAATAACGTTGCACCAATGTCCCTACTAATAACCCGTGACTGGAGGGCCTCCACTCTGAATGTCACCCCTTCAGACTGGACTCCCTCCGGGTAGCCTCATTACCTCGTCTCTGTGAGTGACCTCTTTGGGGCACTATAGAGGAGAAGGGGTGTGCGGTGGGGGCGAATCTCCCGGGATCAAGGCTACCTGTTTTCCGTAATGCGATTGCGAATTCGCAGCGGTGTGCCTTTAATCAACATCGGCATCGTCGTCAATTAAACGGCAACCGAACATCTTCGAGCGACGCGCAAGTTAACCTGTTAAAAGTTTTTGAATTTGAACGCGTTATTAAATTTTACATCGGTTGACGTGTGCGCTTTAGAGCGCATCGCGCCAACTTCCGAATATCAAGCGCTTCTCAAACTAATTCCGGTGCTGCCAACCCCAACCATCCTCCACAACCCCCCCTCATCCACCCAACCGAGCCATTGTTGCGCGCAGCTGCACTCACCCACCCACCCACCCACAAACCCACCCACAAACCACCTCAAAAACACCCACTGTCCCCTCTCAAACTACCCGGAACGCCCGCACACCCTCACACTGTTATGACTGACTTCTTCGCGGATGAGGCGCACTCTTTCTGTTCCGGGAGGGCTGTGGGGTGGAGGATCCCCCACCCACCCCTCAATCTCCATCTCCATGAAAAACCACCCTTTCATCTCCCAAAGTCCTCCCCAAGTCTCCCAAAGTCCACCCCCCCAACTCCCAACCTCCACCCGGGGCATCTCCCAAAGTCTCATCTTTAGCAATTTTTCCTGATTTAGGTGGCCCGAAGTTGCCGAGACGCCATATTGTATTGAAAAGTGCACTCGAGGTCATGCGATGCGACGCTCGAAAGTGCATTTATGCTAAAATTCAGCATCGGTAACTTTTTTTTAGGAAAATTCATTCGGTACAATGTGCGCGCGTATTGATTGCGCATCGTTGGGCGGGTGTAAAAACTTGGAACACTTACATGAGTGCCTATTCCTAGAGATTCTATGTATGTAGATCAGTGGTCGGGAACCTTTTTCGAGCTACGTATGAGCCAAATTAGGGAAAACCTTGCAAAATTGGTAAGTTATATAAGTTCGCAACATATTATTTTCGAATTATACGTACATATGTATATTCAAAATGAAATTAAATGTTACTCATTTACGAAATGGATACATCGATAGGTTAATGGACATATATTGTATGTCCAGTTTAAAAAAACGTCAATCTGCATCAAATCTTCATGTTTAAAAAGTATTGTATAGGTATGTTCAAATAGTATATTTGAGAAGATATTACCTTATTCAATTATATAACATGTTCATTTCGTCCATAGTTATCATGCAAAAGAGATATATGTCACTTAAAATAGGTATTTAAAAAAAAAACTGGACATACAATATCTGTGCACTAACCCATCGACATGTAAATAATAAGTTATCATCATGATATTTTTAATGTTTGACAGTTTATTGCTAAAAAGCTAATTTAAAAAATGACTTTAAAGCTTTTTATAGTCACGACGTTGTGGAAATTCACATTTCACAAAATTCAAAAAAAAACATTTCGGGCAAAACTTTTGATGGCAGCGATAGCGGCAGGTTTTCATACAAAGAGCCGCATACGGCTCCGGAGCCGCCGATTCCCAAATACTGTTCTAGATTATATAGTATCAATAATACTTGTATTTATAGATATAAATTATTTCTTAGTATAGGTATTTAAAAATATGTTTTTCAGTCGTCATTCGGGACACTGATCATAAATTATCATAATTGTGTTTTTATTGATTAGTTTTTTTTTTAAATATTGTATAGCTGCAGTTATATTTTCAAAGAAATTTATTGCTATTTGTAGTATGTATGTATTCGTTAAAGAAAATAATAAGTTTACAGATTTTAAGGGTGGGGGAAGAAAAGGTGCTCTTGTCTCTAAATAATTATGTTCCGATTGATCAGCGGGACGAAGCTTTACACAAATCTACATGTGCCGACTTAAAAATTTATATATGTACATAGAATCGGAAGTACTTATTTTAAACATTTCAGAAGAGGATGGAGACATAGTTCGTTAAATTTTGTATAATTATACTCGGAGACCACACGATCAAAAGCAGAAAGCACAAAGTAATCTAAGTAATTTAATTTACAGGAAGAATGCCGTGGCATCAACATTTGACTAGACAAAACTGTTGCCTCTGAACATCGTTTTAAAACTGAATCAATTGAAGAGGTTCAATAAAACTGTCATAAATCCATTCCAAACATAGCAAAAATATAATAAAAAAAAATACGCCAGGCCAGTTAAAATATCTATTAATCACAGTTACCACCATATGTATGTATACACAACGTCTTATCGCCCACAAAGTCTACAGAGCGAATTTTCTCACAAGGAGAGGGAGACAGGGTGGGGTGGGGAGGAAATTAAATTCGAGCTCAATGCGCTCCTACACATTTCGAGTCCGTACGTCCGTCTGTGTGCGAATTCAAGTACAGAGATATGTGTGTGTCAAGCAACGCCTAGCAACAGGTGTCAGCCGCTCTAGGGTGGTGGCAGACCACAGTCTCGCCCGGGCCCCAATACGTGTGGGGCCCCCATGGGGGATGAGAAAATGTAGGGGTACTGAACCCCCTAGAACCCCCTAAGCCCCTCATATCACCCACTACCGATTCGGACCAGCTCTCGACCGCAGAATTTGGTGAATTTCAAATTCTTCTACACGAGGACAATATTGTTACCCCACAGGGTAACTGTAGGGGTGGCGAAATTTTCTAAGGTTTTCAAATTTTTTTGAATTTTTTCTCCTTAAAGTTTGTCAACTGTATGTATAGGATATTTTGTTTTTACTAATTCCAATCGTGTCTCACTAGAAATAAGACCCGTGCCGATTTTGTGACGTCACGGGGATTTTCACGCGGAAAAAATAACAATTTAAATCAAACAAAGATGACACAATTCAAAAAATGAAGTATTTCAATAAATGGAAAAAAAACACTATTTCAAACCCTAACTTCAAAAACGACATTGTATGTATAGAAAGGGTTCAAAGAAGGATAACAAAAATGCCATCTGAACTGCGATCACTATCCTATAATGAAAGGTTGAAGAACATGAGTCTCACATCTTTGGAGACGAGAAGATTAAGAGGCGATCCAAAAGAAGTCTACGAAATAATAAATAATAAATATAAATGCCCAATGAAAAACCTCCTTACATTCAATAAAAACGCACATCTCAGAGGCCCATACACTGAAATTACTAAAAGACAAATCGAACAAAATTGTCAGAGACTCTTTTTTTTCAGAGTGGTCGAAGTTTGGAACCGTCTGCCAAATCAGCTAGTTACTTCCGAAAATACAAATCTATTTAAAAATCATCTCGATAAGTTTTTGAACACAAATGGATTTTTGTAATCCTTCAAAAATATAAATAATTAAGAATTGTATGTACAAGTTATGTCAGACCCCTGGGCTCCATCGGCTATGCCGCCTGCCCATGTATTTTAAATAAATAAAATAAATAATCGACGGTCTCAATATGGGTAATTTTATTCGGTGCTTAGTGTGTCAAAGTATCAGAGCAGCTCTCGCTGCCATTCAACGTTTTGCGTCAAATACAAAATGTTGACACACACCTTACACAAGATCAAAATGAATCGTTTTTCAGATTAAACTTTATAATACTGTCTAGTTATAAACTGGCATTGATAAACATTCAGTAGTGATTAGTGAGTAACATTTAATTTAATAATTCGAAAATAATATGTCGCGGCTCCCATATTTACCAATTTTGCTTAGCTTGAAAAGGGTTGCCGACCACTGTATTAGAGTAGTATTATTGTGTCCAAAAAGCGTTCTTATTATTCTTAATTAAGATTGGACAGCCCCGAACTAGACGATTGAAAAATGACCTTAATTTGATTGACAGCCCTCATTTACTATTAAAATTTTCTTCGATTGCTACCTACTCCCATATCATTCCGCAATTCTAAACTGTTTCATTTAATGTCCTCGACTACCAATTTTTCCCATAATTCATATTTATAGATAACTAGCCGAATTGTATGGGGGTCCTTTGACCCAGCGCTCCATAAACCCTTCCATAAACCGTCTACGGTCAAAGTTAGAGTACTATGAGATAGTATACAAATTTGGTGGACAATCAAACAAACAAACATTTAATTTTATATAGTAGATGTAATACGTTAAAATTCTGAGTTACATCATTATACTTTCATCCAATTTTACAACCTTTAAAATCGAAAAAAAGTCCTTAATTTCATTCACATCTAAAATCTCCTGCCGATTTCGTATGTTAAATTTAATTGCAGGAACTTTTCTGGCGCGTGTCACAATTTTTCTTTTTAACGTGCTGTGTGTTTCATGTTCTAAATAAATCAATAAAATGATTGAATCATAGCTATTATTATATAAAATAAAAATGGTCATGGTACTCACCCACGACGTAGACCATGTTCTTGGTCCAGCGTTGCAGCTCGCGCTTGATGCTGCGTCGTTCTTGCAGACAACGCGCGTACGAGCAATCGGCCATCTGCCCGGCGTCCCGGCATCGGCATCACCATCAGCCCACTGATGATGTTGATGACGATCTTCTAATTCAATGCCCTTCACCTGTTGATGATAAAAATTATATAAAATTTATAACGAGACGACTTTCACCGGTGTCGAGAAACTTTGGGGTAGGTATGTGTGCCTACGTCTATCTACATATGTACATATGTTTGGGTTGGGGTAATGTACATACACACAGATGTATGTACCTCATATTGATGTACAGATGTGGAAATTTACTTGTTTTGGGAAAACTTTATTTCAAAGATATGTAAGTTGGAATGCTTGCCACTTTTTATTAAAATTTACTTGAATGAACAAACAAACGTTGTCAATTTTGATAATGTTAGTCGGAAAATGGCGAGTTTATCAGTTATTACTCATAGCATATTTGGTAATTAAATTTAGTAAATAGGTTAATTAAAGATAGGTGCAAAAAATTGCAAAATAGAGTTATGCGGAGTACATATTTAAAATGTAGATTAACTAGTATAAGAAATATGTTGAATGAATTGAATTGGATGAATGTAAGTGGAACCTTAAAAGTGTGCGTGTTAGTATATATTTTTCAGTTAAATACGAATTTATTACCAAGTTATTTCAATAAGGGGATATAATATACATAGTCATAATACTAGGGGTAAGAATAAGTTTATAGTTTATAGAATTTAAAATTAATTAGATTTAGAAGAAGTATCTTGTACAGGGGTGTTGTTGACTACAATGGACTGCCAAAAGGTCTTAGAAATATAAACCAAATTGATAGATAATTAAGTATATTTTGTGATTTTAGCTTTAAGTTACTTTGTTATTTAAATTACTACAGTAATCTAGTAATACGCTTACTACGGTAAGTCTTATGAGTGTGTTTTTGTGTGCAAAACTTATTTAACCGTATACTTTCAATAATGTTCAACTATGGAAATTTGAACATTTTAAATCAAAATTAATAGATTTTACGACACGGAGATTACAACCCGTTACATTCGATGCAAAATTTTGATTCAATCGTATACAAACTCTGCACACGAGTAACTAGAGTAACACAAACAACCACACCAAAACACTGCATTTACCTACGACAAACGTGAGCACAACTGGAATAAACCGCAAAGAGGTTAGATTCAATTTCAAAACGCAACACAAACTTCACACGTGCTGAAAGGGTTGAAAGTTAACACATCGAATCGTTCGTTACAAGACGCCGACAATAAGTGACCCGTACGAAACACCGAGCAGAGTAACATACGACGGCTTTCAACGTGTAGTGTTGCACGTAACTTGCACGTGCACACGTTTATACTATATACATACATATGTACATACATATGTATGTATGTATACATACATATATATGTATATATCACAGTGTATACTATGGTACAGTAGCCGAGTTCGGGATGCAAAGTGTGCAGAGCCAGGCAACAGGTGTTTTGCACGCCAACACCTGTTTTCAATGAAAGCTCTCGCGACTAAATCAAATTTATCCCGACAGCTGTGCCGTGTTGCGCGGCCAACGGGTTAATAACGCGTTAACACCCCCAACCCCCACACCCCCTGGATTCATTTGTGACTGATAGTCAATCGTGTTAATTGAGACCGTGTGCGTTAATCGTGTTATAATGTCGTGAGCTAGTGTCAGCTCGTACCGACGCGACGACTACATGTGACCATTATTTGGTGTTAAATATTGAACGGTGTGATTTTTTTAAATTTTATTGTACACGTTTATGGGATGTGTCTGAGCCGATTATAGTTCAATATGAGGATTAGGTTGATATTTTGAGCGTTTCGATTGCATTCGACCTTTCTAAAGGTTGTTTATATGTGTTCAATGTTTAAATCTAAATGTGAGCCTTTTGTGTGTAATTTTGATTCGTTTGTTTTTTTTAATATAAAAATTATATCGTCGATTTTTTGTAGTAATGATGCCGTATAAACTTTTTGTCACAAAGCATGGTGTTGAAAATTTTAAAATAACCTTAATTATCTATTAGCACTTATACGGAGGTGCTGTTTTAAGTCTGCCGGGAATTCATCAATTTTGTTTGGATTTCTGAGATCACACTTTTTAATGATCCTATTTATAATATTTCAATACCCAACTTCGTCGTATCAAAAGAGCATTTCTAAGAACAAATTACATTACATGGATACGTAAATTATTATACAGCTCATAACGTACAATATAAAATTAAATTAATTCCACATAATGTATTATGTGGAATTATTTATGTTTGTAAATATTTTGGCTGTATTATAATACAGCCAAAATATTTACAAACAAAGAACAAATTATAGCAAGAAAGGAACTTCAAGAGTTAGGTCTGGAAAGGAACTCGAATAAAAAAAATCTGAAGGAGGGCAAAGAATAGTGAAAAGGATCAATATGTACCGGGATCTATAAATGAAGGAGTTTTGCGAATGATTAGTGTAACAAAGATTCAAATGGGACAATGCAGAAGGATCCTACTTAGTAGGTAAGGGCTATCTGATAAATTATTTAATAGCTTAAATACAAAGCAGAGATCCGAGATTGTCCTCCTAGACCCCGCAGAGGGACATAAATCACGGGAATTTGAAGAAGAAGAAGAGGAAAGACGAAACCTGGAAATGGAGTGTATTATAGATAGATTATATATAGTAGGAGATATTTATAGTAATAGATCTAGGGGAACAATGGAAATGGATACCACTCAGCAAATAAGGGCTGTCTGATAAATTATTTAATAGCTTAAATACAAAGCAGAGATTCTAGACCCCGCAGAGGGACATAATCACGGGAATTGGAAGAAGAAGAGAAAACACGAAACCTGGAAATGGAGAAGACATGTGCACAAATCATTTTGTTTACACATTTTTATACGCAAAGTGACTTAAAGCACTTCTAAAATCAATTTTTATTTTAAACTAGCTGACCCGGCGTGCGTTGCAATGCCCGATCCCGTTCCCGTTCCCGTTTCTAGTACGTTATCTGACACGTGAGCAGGCCCGTTCCCGTTTTTCCCAGATTTTTTTTCACAGGAACCATCCCCGGCACGATCACAATAAGTCCTGAAAGTTTCATCGCGATCGGTTGAGTGGTTTAGGAGCCTATAAGAGACAGACAAGATGTATGCTTGGCATAACAAGAAGAGATCGCAAACGAAATACATGGGTAAGAAGTATGACCAAAGTGGCAGATATAGCAGTGCGGGTGAAAAAGTTGAAGTGGCAATGGGCTGGACACATAGCGAGAAGAATGGATGGCAGATGGACGCGAGAAGTACTGGAATGGTATCCGAGAGGATGTGAAAGAAAGCAAGGTAGACCAAGTGGAAGATGGGCTGACGAATTGAGAAGAATGTGTGGAGTCAAGTGGATGCAGATTGCTCAAGACAGACAAGAATGGAAGAGGATTGGAGAGGCCTTCATCCAGCAGTGGATGGTGAACGGCTGAAAATGATGATGATGATGAAGAGACAGACATTGATTTTTATAATATAGACTAGCTGACCCGGCATGCGTTGCAATGCCCGATCCCGTTCCTAGTACGTTTTCTGACGCGTGAGCAGGCCCGTTCCCGTTCCCGTTCCCGATCCCGTTCCCGTTCCTAGTACGTTATCTGACACGTGAGCAGGCCCGTTCCCGTGCCCGTTTTTCCCAGATTTTTTTTTCACAGAAACCATCCCCGGCATGATCACAATAAGTCCTGAAATTTCATCGCGATCGGTTGAGTGGCTCAGGAGCCTATAAGAGACAGACAAACAAACAAACAGACAGACAGACAAACATTGATTTTTATATATGCATACTAGCTGACCCGACATGCGTTGCAATGCCCGATCCCGTTCCTGGTACGTTATCTGACGCTTGAGCAGGCCCGTTCCCGTTCCCGTTTTTCCCAGATTTTTTTTTCACAGAAACCATCCCCGGCATGATCACAATAAGTCCTGAAAGTTTCATCGCGATCGGTTGAGTGGCTCAGGAGCCTATAAGAGACAGACAAACAAACAAACAGACAGACAGACAGACATTGATTTTTATATACACAATATAGATAGATAAACGATATATTTTGTGTACAATTGTGAATTACATATCGCTGAATTTAAACTGCTAATACATTGTGTGTCGAATCAATTTCGTTCGACATAAGTGTCGAAGGACGCGTCAAAAGCCTCGTATGCTTGCTTATACGTAGTTATTGTTATGATATATTCAGAACCGTCTAGCGCACACACACACACACACACACACACACACACACACACACATTCACACGAGCCGAAGAAAATCGATACGACAATAAAAAGCGCGAAATTACGTAAGAACGCTTCGACGCGACGCCGACGCCGCCGCGCCGGAAAAATCGAGGAAAATCGGGAAAAACGTACGCGCGCGGAAGCGACAAACCGACCCACCCCAAAACCCAACACCCAACCACCTCCTTCATCCTTACTCCTTTGTCAACCCCACACCCCTAACTTTGCACTGCACTGGATCTCTCACACCGTTGCAGTTATAGCTCGCCCACCCATCCCCTACCCGACGAGTTTCCACCCATTTTCCGACAAACCCCCCCCCCATTTTCCTCGAACCCCTATCTAGCCTCCCAATCCACCCACAGCCACCCTCTCCTCTGAGAGGGCGCGTATGTCTGAGCCGCGCGCTCCAATTATCGCTTAAAAAGTGCAGTAGAGCGGTGCAGTAGATCGCTCTCTCGGCAGTCTCGCTCTCGCACGTTTCGTCGAAATTTTCCTCGAGTTTTTCCTTTAGCGCTCGCAGTTTTTCCGGGGAACAACGGCGCCTAATTGAAGCGAAAAAGGGCGTCTTCGCCGGTGGCGTCTGGCACAATTCGATTTATATGTACACCGACACGTGCATATAAAACTCGTCCGCACTCCACTAGTGTGCACCTCTGAACGTGCGAGTGCGTACACATGACACCGTTGCTACAAAGGTGACACAATTCAAAAAATGAAGTATTTCAATAAATGGAAAAAAAACAACACTATTTCAAACTATTTATTTATTTAAAATACATGGGCTGACATAACTTATACATAAAATTCTTAATTATTTATATTTGAAGGATTACAAAAATCCATTTGTGTTCAAAAACTTATCGGTTTCTAAATAGATTTGTATCTTCGGAAGTAACTAGCTGATTTGGCAGACGGTTCCAAACAACGACCACTCTATTGAAAAAAAAAAAGAGTCTCTGGCAATTTTGTCTATTGGAATCCTAACTTCAAAAACGACATTGTATGTTTAGAGAGGGTTCAAAGAAGGATAACAAAAGTGCCATCTGAACTTCGATCACTATCCTATAATGAAAGGTTGAAGAATGTGAGTCTCACATACATATTTGTAGGCGAGAAGATTAAGAGGCGATCTAATAGAAGTCTACGAAATAATAAATAATAAATATAAATGCCCAAACTTTCTTACTTTCAATAAAAACGCACATCTCACAGGCCATACACTGAAATTACTAAAAGAAAAATTGAACAAAATTGCCAGAGACTCTTTTTTTTCAAATAGAGTGGTTGAAGTTTGAAACCGTCTGCCAAATCAGCTAGTAGCTTCCGAAAATACAAATCTATTTCAAAATCATCTCGATAAGTTTTTGAACACAAATGGATTTTTGTAATCCTTCAAATATAAATAATTAAGAATTGTATGTACAAGTTTTGTCAGACCCCTGGGCTCCATCGGCTATGCCGCCTGCCCATGTATTTTAAATAAATGAAACATTTGTTGAAATTTATTTATTTATTTACGTAACAAACAGCTTATATTATACAATATAAAATAATATTAATTTCACACAATACACTACCAAAATAGTTACAAACGAACAACAGATCAAAATAAGAAAGGAACTTAGGAGTTAGGGCTGGAAAGGAACTTAAGTAAAGATAATCCAAAGGAGGGCAAATAATAGAGAAAAGGATCAATGCGTGCCGGGATTTCGTTAAATGACGACCAGGATCTATAAATGAATGAGTTTTGTGAATAGTTAGTGGAACAAAGATTCAAAAATGATGATAATAATTAAGTTATGTTACATATGTAGTTCACTTTTGATGATTGATTGGGTAATATTTACTTAAGAGTCTTTTGAGTTGTGTCACTTTTGAAGCAAGGGTTCGAAATGTGTACATATGTATGAATTCGATACTGTTACATTTTCGGATATTGCTATACAATATTATAGGCAGCTGATGATTTTAATGGTTCTCGAGCTTGGTCCGGTTTCCTGAATTTGATACGAGATCTATAGTTTCAAAATTGAAGCATTTGAAATTGATTGAAATATCAATGGAAAATATTTGGCGTATGAGGTATTATGTTACTGCGGAAACATTACAATGCATTTACCTATGCATGCCTATAATAACAGCTGTTGACCACATTAATCGTTTTATTAATGCTATTATTTTAAAATAAATCAGTTCATACGTTTCGTCACACTTAGCATAATAGCTTTTAATAATTTATTATCAAATCTGAAGCTTAAAGTTTCATTAGATGATTTTGTCACGTTGCACTTTTATTTATAGACGGTTTCAATGTGTCAAAGTTTTGCCAAGATATCTATCAGTATTCACTACATACAATACCTCAGTGTCAATTGTTATAATCGCGAGTACAAAAGTAACGTGTTCAAGATTTTGCGAAAATGAATTATGAATGCAACTTTGTTGTCTCGGCACATTCGAATGACGTCACAATTTTTCTGGCATCACAAAGTACAAAAGTTCTACTAATATTACTAGAGCACAAGAGTGAAATGTTCGGAATTTTTGCATGCAATTTTAAAAATTTACTTGTCTAAATTCAATAACAATGAAATAGCATCTAAAAATCTCTACCATTTTTATGAAAAGTCCCCTGATTTATGATATCCATTTAAAACTTTAACAATTTACCATTTGAACATGTCTTTTGTGCTCCGAGGACGCGATATGTACATACATTCTCGTTCATTAAAATTTAGTTTTCTTTACGTAAAGCTATCCGGGTTATAAATCGTACTCGTTGCATACGCATGTGTACGACTTTGATTCGAGTCTCAATCGTCAAACGTACGTGTAAACGATATACCGATCTAATTACAGGGTGTTTCAAAAGAGCGAGCCGCCAACTTGGACGCGAAGAAATTTTTAATTACGCGCGCCTTCATCGTACGAGCGAATTATCCACATGCAGAATGGTCGCAGGAAATTTCTCAGCGAAACTCGTTGAAACACACAAAAAATGAAGGGAAAAAAAAACGCCTCGACGGGGAAAATTTCAAAGACAAAGGGTGCTCCAAAAGTACGACGACGTGAAAAAAAAAAAGGAATCCTTGTCCGCTACGAAGGTGGCTTCAAAGGATTCGGGTTGGCAAAAAAAATCCGTTTGGAGTATGGGAAGAGTGTGCGACGAAAAAAAAAAAGATGAAAATGCACCTCTTTTAGTCTGCGTGTCACACCTCCGACAATAGACTCGAATAGAGCCTTCGGTGGTCGAGAGGTTGAAGGGGGTGGGTGGCTAAGGGGTTGAAAAATTTCAGCACTTTAGTGAATTTCACACAAAGGATAGTTTCCATACGTGAATATTAGCCCTTGCTGATGGTCGAAAAATTTACTGTCGTTCGATTCGTCACGAACGGAAGTGAAATTTGATCGAATTTTAATTGGAATGCATTCAACTTCAAAGCGAAAAATTTTCCTGGAAATTGAACTAACATCATCGCATATCCAAATCAACCAATCAAACATCAACTTACATACCAATCTGCCGATTTTGACTGTATTTATCGTATACTGAAACCGACTGTAATACATCAAAACGAACGACGAACGCTATTATCATTAACGTTTTGACTTATAAGCACGTTTCAATCTTGTTTGGATTATATTGATATGCAGTTAATTTTAATTAGAAACAACATAATATATGTAGGTCATCGAGCATTTCCTTAAACGCAAGTGTGTTTATAATAAGTGGATGAATAATTTAAGCTTTGGCTAGTTATGAAAAATATGCTGCAATTTACATTTTTATCGAAAGAAAATAGACAAAGACCGGAAAATTTCCTTTTAAAAAATGTAGGAAATGAGGAAAATTCGCTCCGAGTGAAATTATTTTAATATGTCGTCTTGCTATTTTTCAATATTGAACTTACATTATATGTATATTTAGTACATCGAACTATATTATATTTATATAAAACTACGATGATATTGAAACAATGAAAACCTCAAATTTACATATTATTTTATACAAATTGTTGCGTGTCACAAATATAATTAACTTTTAACCCTTTAATGTCTTAAAGAGTTAGCATTAACGATGTCGATGTCTGATTATTTATTGCATAATCACACTCAACACTTATACTAGTATAAAAATCGACTTATGTACGTATGTATGTACATATGTAAGTAGCAATATTATTATGAATGACCGTATGAAAATGTTTACACAGCGGAGACAGGCAATATAACAGAGTCAAGTTCTCGTAGCTTACAATAGACAAGTTCCATCTATTCTTGGCAAGCTCGCGGTCCATTGACATTGTCGATTTCGTATACATACATATTCCGAGACTTTTGAGAGTAGATTTACAGCTCTAGATCGTCTTGAACCGAATGGCAAAAGTACAAATATGACTGTCGAACACAAGAGTTCGTACCCACGAGCGCACGTGTGTCTTTCAGTCACTCTGTCTGTCTGTGTGTCTGAATAATATATGTGCTAACCTTGGCAACGGCCGATAAGGCGTCATGTTGTTGGTGTGTGAGTTCATGTCCATGTCCGTGTGACACAGATGCATTCATTACGGCAAGCCGCTGCACCGCAACTGCAACTGCACTCGCGCTTATCGCAAATACGCATCGAAAACACACACACATGTCTAAACTGTGCTTGATCCTGGACAAGTATCGATTCGAACATTCCGAAATGCATTATTATTGATTTGGTGCGTTTTTCTCTGTGATAGTTTTAGTTTTACGTGTGAATGTTGCACTGTGATAGTGTGAGAGTGTTCGTCGATCGATCGTTTGTTGATGCTTAACGAGAGTTTAATTAATTTTTTTAATTTAGTACACGCCCGTACAAAATAGTATATTGTATAAAAATAAAAATAAGCGCAACGAAGCGTTGTTGTCTTAGTTGTCTATCTATATGGTGTGGAAGACTCGTGGAAGACAGTGGCGTTCAACCAGTGTCGAAAAATATATTATATCACAAAATTTTTAGTACCGTGACCCCTTTTTTAGAACGGCAAACTGTTGCAACCCACCTACCTTAATTTATAAATTTTTTTTAATACTTTTTTTATACCTACTTAACAATATATCAACGAAAACAAGCAGCTGGTATAAAAACATGTACATCCGTGGACTATTTCAATTGCATTGAGAAAAATTATTGGATCAGCTCATTTTCTACCCACTGGGACATTTCATCGATTCTGCCTGCAACCTTTTTATATGAAAGACAAATCGTTTCAACTTGTTTCTTGCTCTTATCACCAAACATAACTCCAACTGTGTGTATTTTATTGCTGGGAGCAGTAAAGATTTGCCAATTGCGCGATTCGCAAACTAATCAGGTACAAGGCTTGGTTCTAATGGCTTATTTTTAAAATTCGGATGCTTCGTATAGCAATACGCCGACGCAATTTGTTCGGTCGCATGCTCTCGTTTGCGAGTACATCGCAGCAAATAACGCATTGCAGATTTTAACGATCTTTCGACCGAGGAACGATAAAGGCGCTCACACACCTTAGCGGTATCGCTGCGTCAAACTGACGCCCCCATCGTCGTCCCATTCGCACCGATATAATTCGCATTGGTGCGAATCAACGACGTCAACAACGCCTTAAGAATCGGCCGTTTTCGCCGCATTTGAAACGGATTACATCAATCCAGCATCAAATGGGATATACATATGTACATAGTCTCGTAATGTTGGTGCTTTAATTTTGGTTTTTTACATCCAAATTTTTCATGATTTTTCAAATAATTAAAATAAATTACAAAAATCGTCCCGCGACCCACCAGTGCAGTGGGTCAACAGCTTGGGAACCGCTGACCCAACAGTTTGGGAGCCCCCGTATTATACAATTGATAGTTAAGAAGTGTGCGATGTCTTAGGTTAAGGAATCATTGTATGTACCATCAATATAACGAGCACATTTAACCCAAATACTACATATATGTATACTATGTAAATTTCAATTCATAAACAAAACCATAGTGTGTGTACTAACTTTTAAAGTCAACCCATTGACACATCAGCACAATGCCGTAGACACGTAACACAGACATCAGGAACCAAAGTAGATAAGTCACACGGATATAACGAGCACACTTTACACCGAAAAACTAACTGTAAATATCCGGATATAGCGAGCACGGCACACATTTTAACGAAACGTCACAGATATAACGAGCTCAAATTGTCACACATAAAATATACTGAATTAACACAATGATTATATTTAGATGGAACTGACATGTCACGCGGATATAACGAGCGGACATCACAGATATAACGAGCGAAAATTTTTTTTTTCATAAAAAATTTTTTTTTATTACACTATCGCGCGGCGGCTTGATCGCGATGCACCCCGCTCCACATTGCATCTCGTGCAATCTGTGTCCAAGAAGAAGGGGGGGGGATGCGTTTTCGTCGCAGCGTCTATCGATTTCGGTAATTGTATCCGCGCTCGCGCTAGAGAGCGACCATCCCGCGCTCTCTATCCGGCGGAAAACATTGTGTTTGGTAAGAGAGCTTCTACGTGTTGCATCTAAGTATCACGCACACCATCTGTGCCGACATCCGAACCACCCCCAAAACCACCCAACAACCCACCACCACCCCCTGGCCGAAGTCTTTTCATTTTATTTTGCAATCCGAACCCCCCTACTGTGCCAACCCAGACACCCACCCACTTTCCAACCCGATCGGATACCGATGGGGGTCTTTGGGTACACCCCAACCCCCATTTCATCCACCCATCCACCCACCCACCCCCTCTCGGCTCCGGCGAGTCAAGAAAACTGCCATTTCACGCACTTGGGGGTGGGTGGGTGGGGTGTTAGATCCGAAGTTGATTGCATTTGTGTGAGGATGCACTCGAATTGTGTGAGTCTCGCCGCCGTCGGTGAGACGTGGGGGGTAGAAAGGGTGGTGAAAACTGGTCGCAAGAAGGGAAGTGTGAACGATGGGGGTGCGATTGGATCGCTGTGATCTTTTTGGACGTTGATATTTGGCGAATGTGTAATTAAAAGTGTGATGATGAATTTTTTTTTTTTTTTGGTTAGCGCTGTATTCGATATTGCATCGTACGCGTGTAATAGCGTCTGGCTTCCCCTAACATTTATCAAAGCTGTTTCGAATTATTCCAATAAAATCCCTTTGGTAGAAGCTTTCAAACTATGAGATTTGTTCAACGGGGGAGGGGGGGGGGGTAATTTTTATTTGAATTTATCGCCATCAGATTCTATTTGGAAAGTATGTAGTGCGCATAGTGTTGTAAAATTCTCAGGGATAATCTTTTGGAGAATATTCTGTTTTTTTCGAGAATTTTCTGTTTAAAATTATAGTACATAATGCAATGTACCCTGGGCTCCATCGGCCACCATGTATCTACATACATATATCTATATATATATAAATCAATGTCTGTCTGTTTGTCTGTTTGTCTCTTATAGGCTCCTAAACCACTCAACCGATCCCGATGAATTGGGAAAAAACGGGAACGGAAACGGGCCTGCTCACGCGTCAGATAACGTACTAGGAACGGGAACGGGAACGGGAACGGGATCGGGCATTGCAAC
Source organism: Parapsyche elsis (assembly GCA_022651745.1). Taxonomy (NCBI): domain Eukaryota; kingdom Metazoa; phylum Arthropoda; class Insecta; order Trichoptera; family Hydropsychidae; genus Parapsyche; species Parapsyche elsis. The sequence goes on from JAGVSN010000017.1 coordinate 2,280,168, forward strand.
GCATGCCGGGTCAGCTAGTCTACATATATAAAAATCAATGTCTGTCTGTTTGTTTGTTTGTCTGTCTGTTTGTCTCTTATAGGCTCCTAAACCACTCAACCGATCGCGATGAAACTTTCAGGACTTATTGTGATCATGCCGGGGATGGTTCCTGTGAAAAAAAATCGGGAAAAAAAAACGGGAACGGAAATGGGGAAAAAACGAGAACGGGGGAACGGACGGGAATGGGCCTGCTCATGTCTGTCTGTTTGTTTGTTTGTCTGTCTGTTTGCTTATAGGTCGATCGCGATGAAACTTTAACGATACTGAAAAAAAATCGGAAAAAAAACGAGGGAACGGAAATGGGAACGGTATCTGGAACGGGTAGGGGAACGGGATCAGAACGGGCCTGCTCGAACGGGGAACGGATCGGGCATTGCAACGCATGCCGGGTCAGCTAGTTTTAAATAAATAAATACTAACTCTTACTGTATTTGCTTAAATATACAGTAAAACTCCCTCTAATCCGGGCTAATACTTGTGACAGGTGATACGGATTACACGAATAATATTAGTTTAGTATCCGTGACAAAAACTAAATTTAATGGGGCGTGAATATGTCGTGAATTTTTTACGATCTTTTGTGCTATGTTTAAATGAATGATTATATCATAAGTTGGAACAATTTCACTGGAATATCATAACCAATGTAATAAAAATATTTATACATAATTTATTGCTTCCAGAGTTAATAAGCATTGCATTCCTGTGAAAATTTCGTGGAAAACGTTCATGCTAGTAGTGTATATGTTAAAATGGCGAAATGACACAATCAGTGTCGTCAGAATGAAAAAATGTCATTCAAAATGCTCTCAGACACTCTAGAAAGTCCTATTACTCCTATTAGGTTCTGAAAATATCCTAGAATCCTCTAAAAAGCTATTAAACTATCTAGAGATGTTTTATAACCAAGAAAAAAGAAAATTCTCGAATATTCTCGGAGAATAATCTTTGGAGAATATTCTCAGAATATTCTCGGCTTACAACATTAAGTGCGCATACGAATACGTATAAATATAAATTTCTCATTTTTTGATAAAATTGTACGCTTACGTATAAAATTGTATTGTGCAAGTACGTTGAGCTCCGCTTGAATTTACTTCTTTGCGAGGCTTCACCCTCTTTGGTGATTATTTCTACATTTTTTTCATTCAAATGTCAAAAATAGCATCAATTGTTTTCATTTAATTAGTGCTAGCCGTAAACCTTTTTTTGCTCATTTTCCATTAAATTTTCTTTATTGTGCCAGTTCTTATGAAATAACACAACAGTAATGCAATATTAAAGTATATGTATATTGTACGTTAAGACTCATTTCTTGGAAAATAAGAAGTTACAAAACAAACCGTAAAAACGACAGATAAAATACCTAACATTTCCCAAATTTTCACATCTTTACATACATATGTATGTACATACATACGAAAACTCTATACTATGAAATTGTAACTCAAACATTGCACACTTCTTCCTACTCGTTTGAGTAGATTTTCCGAATGCAAACAAATCAACTTTTACAAGCAATTTTCTGACAAGGTGATATATTCGCGCATTCTATTTCATTTGTTTATCATGCGGTTTTTTCAAAAATTTGTTACGTACTATTTATAATTCAATTCACGGAGCGTAATACATTTTTCACTTTGCCTGACCGTTTTGGGCATTGTATGAAATGCCCAATTTCACACTTTCCCTCCATCATATTTAAACTACATCAATCAAATAATAACCAACGAATTTAAAGAACTAAAATCTGTCTGCTGGTTTGACCGACGTCTATTGGACCGTCAAAACGCATCGTTGTAAAGTGACCTTAGTTACCGTTACTAGTGTTTTGTATTATTATATATATTATATATATATAATAGCCGAAATCCGTCTGTCTGTCTGCTGATAACGCTCGCTCAGGAAAAATTATTAAAAAACCACTAGAACGAGTGGGGGATCGAACCCACCACCTTAGGCTCAAGAGTCATCGCACTAATGCTATACGCTACCACGGTCGGTGGGTTTACTCCTTTAAAACATTACCTATAGTTACAATAAATAGGAAATAAGGAAAAATATTTGTGTGAGGAAAAAGATTGTGCGGAATTCGAAACCACGACGTCGAAGTCGGTAACCGAGCACGTAGACGCATCGACTACGGCGGCTTGGTGAGGGAGACCTTTTTTACCCATATAAGCGGTCTGGAATGCTACCTGCTACCTACCTACCTATAAAAACAATAATTATTTTTTTTTTTTTTTACTTACAAAATTATAATTATAATTATTATATATATAATAATTAATAATTATAATATAATAAAAATAAAATTGGGTATTAATTAAATTATCGAAATTATCGTTTCCCTTTGTCAATTAGATGGCACTTTATAAACTATTTTTTTTTATTACAACTCACTTACAAAATAGCAGAATATTATTATATAAAATAATTAATAATTATAATATAAATAGAAAAGTAAAAAATTTTTTTTTTTTTTTTTTTCTCTATTAAAAAAGCGCTTTACGTAATTTAAAATTCAGCGGGCGTTGATATTCAACGGGCTTACACTAGTAAAATATATAATAGCCGAAATCTGTCTGTCTGTCTGCTGATAACGCTTGCCTAGGTAAATAATTAAAAAACCAGAACGTCGCGCGAGTGGGATTTGAACCCGATGACGTGTCCGCGACTCTGCTAAATTGTTACGTGTTGTATTACAACATGCCGTCCATGGAACAACTATAAAAACTATTAAATTTAATATTATTTTTCAGTACGGGTGATGAGAAACCGCTCCGTTGATATTCAACGGGCTTACACTAGTATATAATAATAGCCGAAATCCGTCTGTCTGTCTGTCTGCTGATAACGCTCGCTGAGGAAAAATAATTTAAAAACCACCAGAACGAGTGGGGATCGAACCCAAGACCCCAGGCTCGGGAAGAACATCCTTAGACTAATCTGCCAAAACCAGTTGTCGGTTGGGTCCTTTTTTACATTACCTATACAAGGGATCGTGAGTTTTCTTTACCTGTAACATAAAAACTCTGCTAATAATACATAGATGGCGATATAAGAACTATTATTTTTTTTTTTTTTTTTGATTTTTACAAAATTATAATTATTATATATATAATAATTAATAAAGTAAAGTAAAGTAAAAATAAATAAATTTTCCAGTAGGTATCGGGGATCGATCGATTTGGGTATACGATATTTAAAATTCGTTTTACGCTTTACGAGCGCGCTTTACGATATTTAAAATTCAGCGGGCGTTGATATTCAACGGGCTTACACTAGTTAATAAATAGATTCGACGATAATAAATATTTTATTTTTCCACTGTTCTTTTTTGTCACTGTTCTCTTTATCGCTGTTCTGTTTTGTCCTGTTCTCTTTTGTCCTGCTCTCTTTTGTCATGTTCTCTTTTGTCCGGTTACCAAAATTTTCATGGATAGTGTAAAAGTATCAATCAATTTTGACAGAAAACTTATCTCGGATAAGTAAATTTCGTTAAATGAGCAGTCAACAATACAAAATAATCTTATTTTGCGCGCTAATGTCGGCGCGCAAAAGTCCCACGCGCCAAAGTTGGGGCTGTACTGCGCGCTAATGCCAACGCGCTAATGTCGGGGTGCCAAATTATACATATGTACATATTACTAACATTGTGGGTCTTGAGGGGAAAGAAGTTCGCGGTGTTCTCTTCAAGACGATTTCTATACATAAATATGATGTACATACATATGTACATATCGGTCTGATCGGAAAAATCGCCTACACTTTTATGTCTGTATCGTTTTAATTTTCCACTGATGAAAATTCTCGCGTAGACGCGCACACAACACACAACACGGGGAAACTCGCAGCAGTAGCCCACCGAACGAATTTATTTCCCAGGACAACTCACCCACGGCGGGGCGGGAAAACTGTTGAGGGGGGGGGGGTGGAGGAAAAGAGGGTTTTCCCCATCCCACGACTGAGGGATGCTGCCACCCATTTTCCTCCCCCCCCGGGAAGGTTTTTCCTCCCGCACCCTCCCGGTGCAAGTAAGACGAAAATGCACCGCCAAAGCGCACCGAAAATTCGTAGCCGATCAATAGTTTCCCGGCGGCCGTCTCATCCCATACCCTTGCACTTTTCGCACCGCCACTTCTTGCAACCCCCCCTCTTCTCTTTCCCATCCCCTTCATCCCCCTTATGCACCCCAGTTCGACGCCAGCGCCCCGCCGTTTCTCCCCCTTCTCTCCCTCTTCTCCCCCTTCATATCAATTTTTCGTCCGCTTTTTTATCTTATTTCGAGTCCCACCCCACCCACCCCTATCTCAACCCCAGCTAGTTCTGGGGCCTCGGCTAACGTCCTGCACCACACCCCCTCAGTCCCCTTTTTCCAACCACCCCTTTGCCGCCTCTCTCTCGACCGGGAAAACCTTTTTATTTTTTTTCCTAGTGCCGTTATCGTTGCACTTCCGCGTGTGTGCATCGTGCGCGTTGCACATAGTGTGTGTGCGCGCGCGAAAGAGTATGTAACGTCGTCGTCTCCTTGCAGACGCTGCGTAATGAGATGCACAATATGCAGTTTGCGCTCCTTAAAAAATAGCCAAGTAGGCGGTTGTGTGTATTCGTCGTGTTTGGCATTTTTAACTTTGATGGTGTGCAAATGGATGGGTTGATTTTTTGAGTGGGTACTGTACTAGAATATGTATGTACCGTGTACAATAATGGTTCAAAACGTACCTGTCAAATGTTATTTATTTGTGTAAGAAACAGCTTATGGTATACAATATAAAATAATATTAATATCGCACCAATACACTACAGCCAAAATAGTTACAAACGAACAACAGATCAAAACAAGAAAGGAGCATAAGTAAAGATAATCTAAAGGAGGGACAATAAACAATAGAGAAAAGGATCAATACTTGTCGGGATTTCGTTATAGAGCAGGATCTATAAATGAAGGAGTTTTGTGAATAGTTAGTGGAACAAAGATTCAAAAATGAAACAATGGAGGATTTCTGACAGGTCTAGGGGGACAATGTAGAAGGATCCTACTTAGTAGGTAAGGGCTATCTAATAAATTGTTTAAAAGCTTAAATATGAAGCAGAGATCCGAGACCGTCCTCCTGGTTTGCAGGGAGACATAATCACGGAAATTTGCGGAAGAAAGACGAATCCTGGAAATGGAGTACGTATGGAACTTCTTATTAATTTTTTCCAAGTTTTGTTAAGTTTATCATCAAATCATCGGATCAAAAAGACGGCTGATTACATCATATAGAAAGATTGATAGGCAATAAAACAGGCCAAATTATTTAGTGTTAAAATTACATCTTTTAATACAATTATGTACACAAACACGCAAAGAAGCGCGAAAGGATGTATGCTCGGTATAACGAGGAGAGATCGTGTGTAAGAAGTGTGACCAAATTGGCAGTTATTGCGGAACGTGTGACTAATTTGGAGTGGACACATAGCGAGAAGAATTGATGGCAGATGAATGCGAGAAATACTGGAATGGTATGCGAGAGGATGTGAAAGAAAGCAAGGTAGACCGAGTGGACGATGGGCTGATGAGTTGAGAAGAATGTGTGGAGTCAACTGGATGCAGATTGCTCAAGACAGACAGGAATGGAAGAGGATTGGAAAGGGCCTTCATCCAGTAGTGGATGGTGAGCGGCTGAAAATGATGATGTACATAAAAGCTTTTGTTTTGAAATGTGTACGATGAGACAGTTGATATACAAAAAAAAAAAAAAAAAAAATAGGAAGTTACAGTTACAGATCGGATAAACGGTTTTTGAGCTACATATAGCGATTTTGCACACATCCACCAAACACACAGACATACAAAAATCACGAAAACGTAATCAGGCGATGATGACATCTGATACAAATCAATCAAAATGTTGAGGTCGAATTTTCACACCATCACAATACTTTATCCGATATGGATACGGTAATAATAATAACAACACTTTAGGTATTTGAGTTGCTCTGTCCGAGAATAAAATGATTACAAACTGTAAATGTGCGTTACGGTTGCGTTTAATAATGAAAACTCCATAGATTTGAATATATATACATATATAGATGCAAGTAGTTATAAAACAAATACTCTAAAGAGTATACTTTCAAACTAAACGGCATATTATTATAAACTAGTCACATTAAAGCCAATGATCAAAAACTAAACTGTACGTTGAAAATTCGTTATTCTCATATTGAAAAGGAAAATCGATGCAAAAAGAGAAGTTTCGATGGGGGGGAAGTAAGGTGGTAGACAGACTGTGGAAAAGGCACTGAACTTTCGGCTATGAAATCACATCTTCAGAGCTTTGGAGCTTTAAGAAACACACACACTCTTAAGCGTCTAGTGTTTTTCGTTATTACTACAAAGGAAACGGTTTTTTTTTTTACATATTTAAATTTTAAATTCGTTTGGTGCAATTTTTTCCACTGTGAAATTGCATACGCGATTAAATGAGTGTGCACAATAACGATCAGGCTAATTTGACGATGAATGGCAATCGATAGTTACAGGTAATCGTGCACGAAACGTTCTGGCCTGCAATTGCGGTGCATCACGGTGCATTAGCGAGTCTGTGGGATGCACTTCAGCCCAACTAATGAAATATGCGCTGAAAACAAACCACTAACGCACCCAGATTACCACAGAGCTGGACCGAGGTGGCGGTTAATTGCATCAAAACTATGCTCACTATTCAGACCGACTTGCTGTGGACAGCTGACGTCAACATTTTCACCGGAAAATGCATCAAAGTACATAATACTAAATTTCGCGCACCTTGCACTTTGATCTAATTTAAATCAAAATAATTGATGTTGTGTGTATGAAAATGTGTTAGTTTTTGTCGTGTGTCTTATTCGCTATAACGATAATAGAGACAGTCAATTGAAGCAATCGTGACTTATGCCTACATAAGCGTGAAGCTAATATAATTTTGTTTGTCTGTGTGAATTTTAGATGAAAGCTCACAGGAAGTTTGATTGGTATAATAAAAGTTCAGAGGATGCGCTTTTCGCATTTTTTTTTATTATTATTATTATTATGTTGTAATAAAATTTTAATTGAAATAGTTCAACTGGAAGCGAGCTGTTTTTTCAGCTTATATGTATGTTTCAGAAAAAGTAAATTGAGCGAGTTTCGTTCATACAAGTCTAATGCAATTAAGCAGACTTTTTATACAACTTTTTTTTCACTACTTCCTTCGTACTACCTATATAATTATTTATTTAACATTTGTGTGTATTATATTGATTGGAATTGTTAATATTTTACGTATACTATTGCATCAAATATAAACAAACATATATAATGTATGTATGCATTATATGACAGATTATACTTGTATATGTACTATGCATTGTACAAGTATAATCTGTCTCAAAGTACATACATAGATGTTGCGTAATATTGTATTGTTTTAATAACAGCCATGGTTGAGAAATTCGCACAAAGACAAAGCGAAACGCTCTCAAGTAAGATTCGCAAAATTCCGCACAGAGTTTTTCGCGCGCGCGCTTGAGGAAATTTTCCAAACACAACGGATTTCAACGGATATTGAAAATCGACCGATACGTGCAGAAAATTACTTTGAAATTAACGTCGACGTCATCTAGGAAAGTGCGGGTATTAATTTCACAAAGAAAGTAATTTGCCAGGTCAGTGGATTAGATCGTATTTGTGTCAGCAGACGTCGCGACGCCCCTCATTTCCCCTCCCCCCAGCCCCCCCCCCTCCCACCCCTCCTTTCCATTTTTCACCCCATAGATTCGAGCAGACAGGGGCGACGCCCTTACGTGCCTTACTTTCAAAACAAACAATGTTTCGAATATGCGTCTGTGCAATTTAATTACAATCGTTTAGTGTAATTGCATCGACGTGGGCGATCGATGGAAAAGTCTAGAAAATTGCTCGAGCCGATCGCTCTTCGTTGGATTCACTTCCGGTACGTTTATTTTCGACTATCAATGTGGAACATACAGAAGAACGGTTTCGAGATCTATCTAGAGATTTATATTTATTTATTTATTAAAAAAAACACCCACATAACAGATTAACCAAATCCATTATAGAGATCTATTAGAGAGAGAACTATCATAATACTAAACTGGTGTCGCGTTTAAGTTCATACATTCACATACAACACATGTTCAAGTGCTATGGTATGTAACATGAAACTTTTCCAATCTAATAATACTATAAGCGACTTTCAAGCTGTGTTAGTTTGAACGTTGAGGTTTTGTAAAGGTGCCTGTAAACGATTAACATTTTTCAGCAATATTACTCGTCAACCATCCAGCAACATTTTCGGCATCACATGCGCAATACGTGTCGCAGTAATGTGTGGCTCAATGATTGCCGGCACGTAGTTTCTGTTTTGTTATTGCCCAGATTCGCCGATGGTCAACACTCGTTATATATGTACATACATATATTGCCGCGTATTTTCGTACACCGAGCGATATCATCGGCAATATGTCAACAATACTCGCCAACACGCACAGCAATAGTGAAACAATAGTGTCGGGAAACACGACTATATTTCCGGCTCACATCGCCATATTGCAGTAATATTACCGGCAATGCTCGCCGGCAAGACATTGCCGTAAATATGTTGATCGTTTACAGGCACCGTAAGGGTTACGAAAATGACTGCATTTTAAATTTAGTCACAAAATACAATTTGGTTCAAACTAGGCTTTCTTCAAAAATATATTTGAAAGTATTACGAAAGTTTCCTTTTATGGTGATAATTTAACTGAAATTTACCAAGCACTTGTCGGTTATAGTGGCATAATAAAACAATCAAAATACTGCAATTCGTTCTCGAACGAATATATTCTGTGCAATGTAAAGCTACAAGCTATTGACTTCATGGTACAAAATCAAAGGAAAATCTTATATTCATACATATGTATGTATATGTAACTCAATATACACAAATCAAATGCATTTTCCACAATACTGTAAATCGGAAACTATACATAGCAATCCAGAGTTGACTTTTACACCTCTCAAGCTTAACAATATACTATTCACACAATCAAACGACAGTGGGATTCACCTATAAATATTAGATAGCCGGAAAGGTTGCAAGCGACTGTCCAGGCTATAGGGGGCTGGTGGGAGGGGGGTTTCGGATAGGATTCAAGTGGGAGTTGGGTGATGGTGTCTGCTGCTATCTAGGGGGTAGGACTATGGGGTTTAGGGGGTTTAGGGGATGTTAGGGGGTGGTTAGAACGAGAGGTATCGTTCTAGCCCCGAGAGGAGGGAGAGGTGTACGCAAAATTTGCAGCGCCACAGGTGGCAGAGGCCCGCTCCGGGCTCGGGCCGCTCTCGCCTGCAAACTGTTGCGCCTTTCAATCGATAGTTTCCAAACATCGCACGGTGCGATTCTCAAACTTCGACCGGAAAAATCACACCGTGATCCCGCACTTTTGAAAATGTCAAAAAATTTATCTGTAGCTGAATTTAAAGTGTGCAAAAAAAGGCTTCAATCGTAGGTCTCGATTTAGCAACACGTACTCGTGTTGAGTACACAGTATGAATACGTATCGATAAATTTGATTGAAAAATATTTCATTTAGGATTTTGAGTTTGCAATCAACTACTATGATACTTTTCTCTGAGCTATTGGAGGCAAATGTAAAATGTGTATCAAGTTCGAGTTTGTCTTTATACTCGTAAATGCAGCTTACTTGAAAAATACTACAGTATATAAAATTTAATGAATAAAAATTTATAACCAACTCAATACCAATAGATTGACACAATTAATCTACGAAAGTTTGAAAGTAGGCTTAAAATTTAATCTGAATAAAACTTATATTATGTTTGATGAATTTTGCACGCAAAACGTAGTCACGGTAGATACTTACATAGTTGACCTTGTTGATAAAAGCGCTTAAATATTTTTGTAAGGAAATTCTTATCAATGTGCATTTAGAATAGAATTGTTGTGCTAACAGCTTACAAACATAGAAACATCTACACCCATAATTAGGGAAAATTCAATACTACAATTAATAAGTTTTAGATAACCATATTGTAGAGATAGTTGATAGTTGTTTATACCTAGGACGATTGGTAAATATGACTGGTTGTAAAGAAGAAGAAATAAAACGAAGAATGAAACTAGGATGGCGTGCTTTTGGCAGATTGAACATTGTTTTTAAATCCAACATTCCGCTGTGCTTAAAAAATAAGGCATACGACCAATGCGTACTGCCAGTTATGACGTATGGATGTGAAATGTGGATGCTGAATTTAAGAATGTTACGCAAGATCCAGTGCAAATGTATGCTCAGTATAACGAGAAGAGATCGTAAGAGGAATACATGGATTATAATAGCTCAGATATAGCGGAACGTGTGAAAAAGTTAAAGTGGACACATAGCGAGAAAAATGGATGGCAGATGGACGCGATAAATACTGGAATGGTATCCGAGAGGATGTGAAAGAAAGCAAGGTAGACCGAGTGGACGATGGGCTGATGTATTGAGAAGAATGTGTGGAGTCAACTGGATGCAGATTGCTCAAGACAGACAGGAATGGAAGAGGATTGGAGAGGCTTTCATTCAGCAGTAGATGGTGAACGGCTAAAAATGATGATGATGATAAAAAATAAACAAGAATCAAAAAAAGTAGGAAAAATGTGTGAAGCTTTGAATTTAATAATCAAAATGCTATAGTAAAGCTTACGCGTTTGCGGTTTAGGAATCGCCGCTCTAGAAAAATTACAATCGATTTATCGAGGCGTTGCGAAATTGAAATTGTCGTGTATTTATCATTTTTATTAGCAATAAATAATAACAATGAGTTTCGTGTGGATTAGCGACCAACGCAATCGCTTTTGTGTTTAAAGTTCAAGGATCGACACCGGGTAATTCCACCGTGAAAATTGCCGCGCAATTATTACACATTACAAAGTATCAATCGCACATTTATTGTCAAGGACAGTTTGGGAATCGTCGGAATCGTATCTAGTTGAACGTGTGAAGCAGGAATTTTAGGTAGTAATGCCGTTAGCCGCTTTGTGTGTAGGCGGCGGCCAGACACATTCATTTTGCTTTTCCACATTACACACACACGGATATATATGTATGTGTGTAAATTTTTTTCAGGGATGTGCAGAAAATGTTTATTTAATATTAGGCGTATTAAAAAGCGGCACATTGTAGTAGTTGATATATATTTAAATTAATCGAAGCGACAACAAAATATCAGCCAAAATTCTATACACATTTATCATCATTTTTTTTTAACAGATATTGTTTAATTAAAATATTTTTTATATATATAATAAAAAAAAGATAGTTAAAGCTAAACTAATCAATTAAAAAAAATTCTATTTTTCGAAAATTTTCAGTACTTATTGAGACGCTCTAAAATACATACATATTTACGAAGAAATTTTGTATGATGAAAATTAAAACTATATTTTATTACAAAATATTCATAAAAATTAACCTAAAAAAATATGTTTGAATGAAACAAACTATAATATTTTACGTAATTGAAAATTTTATTAAAATTTAAATGTTTTTATTAATTTAAAAAAATATATAAAAATATCTCTTTGAATTGGTACGTTTGAGAACTTTAATTTTATATCTATTAAATAGTGGATTTTAATCTGTCAATTATGAACTTACAAGCTCTGAACAATATGTTATACCTTCCCAAATATTCCATCAAAGGTTTAAGAAGCACTGGTGTTCTCTATTATCGCATATGTGTGTGCATATGTATAAGCATATGTGTGTGCGCGCACAAACTACTTAGATTGGTCGCACATGTCTCTGTTGTCAATTTTGAACCGTTAGAGCTGTTGCCGTAGTCGTCTCAAAACCCTAACGACAGCTCGGAGCTGTTGTCAGCTTCGGCTGCTTTTTGTGTAGGTACTTGTCACGTGAAATGCGTCCATTTTCCACGTCTATGAAAAGCACGTGTGCATGTCTGTGTATTCTAAACAGCGCGACGAGACGCTATTGTTTCTTAAATCGAGTCGAAAGTCTGACTTGTAATGCTAAATGTTTTGAAATTCAAAACTTTTACCCACGTAAAATACTAACGGTGCAATTTTGCCGGATTTCGCGTGTGTTACATCTCGCATTTACATTACTGAAATACGCATACATACTAAACGATTACGTTGAAACTAACACAAAACAATGACTGTTGATTTCATTGTTTCCTTTTTACATACAGATCACTTTAAGCAATGTTTCATTATAACTGATTTCAGTCATTCAAAATGACTAATAGGAGATATGATATAAAATGTAAGTAAAACTGTTCTGAAATGAACAACATTATTACTGATAAATTGATTAAAATAAAATAGTATGAATGAATGAATCAACTATGAATTGTGTTGACATGGTAAGTGTGGTATATTCTAGTACACGGGTTCCCAACCTATGGGTCGCGAATGGTTTTCTGTGGGGTCACCAACTGAAACAGTGAACTAAAAAAAAATATTGACCATGATGTAATTATCTGTCAGTTATGACGTATGGATGTGAAACGTGGATGCCAAATTCAAGAATGCTACGCAAGATCGATTGCACACAGAGATGCGTGGAAAGATGTATGCTCGGTATATCGAGAAGAGATCGTAAGAGGAATACGTGGGTAAGAAGCGAGAAGAATGGATGGCAGATGAATGCGAGAAATACTGGAGTGGTATCCGAGAGGATGTGAAAGAAAGCAAGGTAGACCGAGTGGACGATGGGTTGATGAATTGAGAAGAATGTGTAGAGTCAACTGGATGCAGTTTGGTCAAGACAGACAGGAATGGAAGAGGATTGGAGAGGCCTTCATCCAGCAGTGGATGGTGAACGGCTGAACATTATGATGAATGAAATTTTCATTTTTAATCGGTGTCTTGATGTTTGAATAATATTTTTTGCCTTTTTCAAATATATCGGGGTCGCGGGTCACTGGGCTTTTATAAAAAGGGGTCGCCACTCGATAAAGATTGGGAGCCTGTGTAATCTTGTAGGTACATTTTATATCATTTACTAACAGTATTTTTATAATACTATTAGGATATTATGGCCGAATGTGACGATATACTCATCTCAAATCAATTCCACTAAAAATATTGTTTAAATCCACTGCAACTGTGAATTGTGCACATTTCTATTTTGTACATTTTGAGTGAATGAAAATATTTACACTGCAAAAAAAAAATGTAAACGATAAAGTTTCCGCTTCGGTACCTATATATGTATCTATACATACATATGTACATACATACATATGTACATATGTACTTACATACTACGAGTATCTCCTGTCACACGCTTTGAAAGGCTTACACACGGTACACTTTCCCTATCTATAGTGACATCAAAAAGCAGAACCCTATGTCGGACACGATGGCAGAGGGATTTTACAGCTATTGAAGGTATATATATATAATCGATTTATAGTGATTTAGTTAACGGTGAAAGCCACCAGACCGACACGACGATCGTCCGTTCAATTACCGCAAGGGTGTGATGACGATGCTACATGCCTAATTCCCTTAACTCCCGATTTGCGTATCATTAAACGCATATGAAACCATCAAACTATACACATAGCTGAAACAAAGGTATAACTAATATAACACGATAAATTCATTTCGATTTAAACCGTGTAAATTGAAATAAATCGCACAGAAACGTATGAAACGCGCGCGGCAATTTCTCTACTGAAACGCACGTACGCGTTCATATGTGGTATATTTAGGTGTAGGTATTCATTTTTTTTTTTTTTTTGATAAACAAACCAGTTTCCTGGCGGAAGTGCAGTTCGTGCAGTTAATGCATTTTTTTTCTTTTAAAAATCTCTTCGCACAAAAGCTTTTGTTGCTGCGCGTACGTATGAATGTGAAATATTGAGCCTGGCACTATAACAACATTTCCGTGTGAATTTACAATTCGATAAACACAAGCTCGTCCGAAAGTCGCGCAGAATTATCTAATGTCGATCGATAGTCGCTATAGTGTATACACAACACGTCCAAACGTGATTCAATTCAAAGTTACATACTCGTATGTAAAATCAGACGGTGTAAACATCCTGTTATAAAAAAAATAATCAAAATTCATCCAAAAGGCGACTCGATCGTATTTTATATTGAATTTCGCATCGTGAAATTGCCAAAACATGATTTCGAATGAGTCAAAATTGTATTGTGGCTAATTAAGCAAAACGATAACTCGCTTTCGATAATGAATTAATGACCTTTATGTAGTATAATATATTATATACTTTATTTATTTATTTATTCATATAATACAGTAGTTTAAGCTAATTAATTATAATCCTTAACTAAGCACTTGTACAGAGATGTTTTTTTAAGACTGCCATGAATTTTTCAATAGTTTTAGAACTTCTAATTCCATCCGGCAGTCAATTATACTCCAAAACACCTCTGTACAAGATGCTTCTCCTATTTCTATTTATTTTTAACATTTTTTATAATTAAATTATTTTTATTCCTTAAATTATATTCACATATGTACATCCATTCCTCTCACAAAATAAATTTACTAAAATATGATGGTAACATATTATTATCTAACTTAAATATAAATAAGAACATACAAATCCTCAAAGTATCTAGCATACCTATCCGCATTTAAAATACATATCATACCTCTATTTTGTAATATTTGTAATCTATCTCTAGTTGACTTATCTAACATATTTAATAATACATAAAATGAGGTTTGACAATTACATTATAAATTATAAATTATACTGATGGATTTAGTTTTAATGTTGGTATATTCAAATTGATGAAATGTTACACACGAGAGTGAAGCTCATTTTTCATTTTAAATAATCGTTAATCAGTCTGTCTACTTTCGTGTGAATTATTACACAGAATTAAACTAGCATTCCTCAATATTGTATACGATTGTATTTTAGTTAAATTTTTTAACATAACTGAACAATTGTGATACGTTTTTATGAGAGTGCGTTGTGTGGCCTATTAACCTTTGCGTCACTACAATGAATAAGTTTTATCTTTCGCGAGCTATTTATATGAAAAAAAAATTAATTGTACCTACATACATACATTTCGACGATACTGCGTATAATAAAAGTGCACTTTTGATACGATGCAATTGCGCAATGCATTTAAAATTCAACGGTCAACATTGAAGTATCCTGTATTAATCATGGCCCCGGTCGGCCTTGAGCTAGACGAGTGACGCAAGATTTTCCGGTATTTTTCGCGCACGCCAGTGGAAAATTCCAATCGCGAAAAACCATTTCGGCGTCATATACATTATTACATACTACATACATGCATGTATGGGTGAGTGGTTTGCGATTATCTGAACGATGCAAACGTGTACGTGCATTTTTTGCGTATCGTCATCAAGGTTTCCCACACACACACACATAGAATGCACACAATAACCACACATACTAATGCAACCGGCGATAATGGCAACACACTGTCGAATGTAACGACGAATAATGCAAATATTGATAATGCGCGAAAATGCACGTTGCAAATCTGTCACGTTCGACGGTTGCGACCTATCGAAAAACGTGCGGGAAAAATTCGCAAAATTGAATTAAAGCTCTTTGTGCAGGAGAATATTAGATACGTTCGATTTGAGGCTTTAATCTATATGCACGTGTCGCGTTACGGTGAAACGTCTATACATAGTTGACGGGTTATACAGTTTGTTATTTTAATGGGAAATATTAAATTTTTTAGGGTTGGTGTCAATTTGTAATATTGAGGTATGATAAGTGATTCATTATATTGTATATAATAATTAAAAGCTTTTAAGCGTTGAAGTCAATACAATATTTGGGCGTAGGCAATATAGTAAAAGTCAATGCCCGTTGACAGTGTCATTGGGTGGTTATCATTTATGAACATATATATCATCAACTTCCCCTTAAAAAAGAATCCATTACCTTTCCCAGAGTGATTCTATAATACTCCCATACGTAATACGTACATATATTGCAATATGAAGAAAATATTAATTTTTGTATGATAGTTAAAAAAAATTGTAGTTTTCTTAATCAAATTGAATTACAATAGGTAGGCACAGTTGACTAATATTATCTACTATTAACTGCCCGTTGACAGTGTCATCATGTGGTTATCATTTATGTATACCTATACCTATAGTGTATTTATTAGTTAAAAATGTAGTAGTTAGTTGAAAAATGTGAGCGCTTTGCGCTAACTGTGCCGTGAGTGTTAGTGAGCGTTCCGCGGCTGCCCAGTCTACCCCTTGCGCTATTATATACAGTAATTATCGAGTATGACACACAAATATATAAATTAATGTTGATGCTTCATTGTATGTAGGTACTTGTATGGAGCACTACATATACTTTTTTTTCAGTTTGACAATGCAATTTTATATAAAGTGACACTGAGAGATTTCAAGTAAATATTCATACGACTAATTTACTATATTTTCATTTGAATATATGTACTATGTATGTGTATTCACAGTCAAACTCTATAAGTTTAGATTATGCGATACGCTCTAGTGTATTTCCGTGTTAATTTAAATGGAAACTTGTAGCTGAAATTTCAAATTGCATTGAATGTTGTTGTACGTGAATGTGAAATCAGTGTTCGTTTTGACTTTCGGTTAATAAAAATTAATTAAAGTTTCACATTGGGATCTGGTCACTATATCAAGGTTGTCACATACAATAATTAATTGTATTATCACACTGTTGCTAACTGGGGCAATAAATACACGTTGATAGATACAATATTTGTCTAGTGCTTTTCAAACTTTACAATGAAATTATTTCAAACTATAATATTCAGAGTGTTTCAGAGTACATTCAGTATATTCAGTGTACACAGCTTAAGGTTAGTATCATGTCAGATGTTTATTTTAGTTTTTCAACACACAAACAGTGCACTTTCAACGCTAGAATAATGAATTTATGAAAATGCATTCAAACTTGTATACATACATATATACCAAGACAATGTATCTGTCTCACTTTAGCACACATATGTATGTATATACTTACATATAACTATCTCACTCCACGAATCGACCAATAAAGACACGCTACGGAAAATATTCTACAAAATTATCTTATCGTAATTTTTTCAACATATTGGAATTTGAAGTGTGCGTGTACTGTGTAAACGTATCTAAAGAAATATATAAAATTTTAATCGAATTTCTAAACACTGACGGTAATAATTGATATTCGATGCCATTTTAGGATTGTGTGTGTGTGTTGGCTTTTTATTGTTTCAAACGAAAAATCAATAAAATATGGGTCAATCGTATTTAAATTTGTGTGTCGAAATGCATGTATGCAGTTTATCAATGCGCTAGGGTCACTGTAAATAGTTTTCGCATCGGCCCGTTGCCTAGATGGCCTTGTTTTGACCGAATATAATTCGCAAAGTGGTCTTTGTGCATGTGTGTTTATAATGCAGTGTGCACAAAGTACACGTTGGGAAAATTTAACAGTGGAAACGTTCACGTAACGTTGAATTGACGTCACTTTCGCAACGAAATCGAATTAAAACAATACAAATCATTACATTTTACGGTGAAATTATTATAATAGTCGATATTTTAAAATGATTCGATGACCGAATCGTCCTTTGGATGATGATTTTTTAATGTTGCTTAGTATGCTCGCTAGTGCATTTATAAATATATGTCTCGAACATATTCCATTTCGCGTTTATTTTAATGTTATATAATTGCAATGCGCCGTGCAAATTAATTTGCAAAACCGGTCGTAAATTTAATATTCACTAAATTTTTTCATTACAATCAGCATTATGATCCTTGACCTAATCTAGCTCGTATCGAATTACCATTATGACCTCTATTTGTATATTTGTGAGCGCGTCAAACACGCGGACAAATTAAATACAACAAATGCTTACGTAAAAATTCGTATATTCATCTAATATTCGATAAAACGCATTTATGGTTATTTATCGCTATCAATTTTATAAGCATTTCAAACATTGTAACCTGTAATTGTTTTAAGTACATATTACATAGTAAATTTTTCAATTACATTGAAATGAATTTATTTTGTGCAATTGAATGCCTTCTTGGTAAAATTTCATGGAAAATATCTCCAATTGATACCTTAAATGTGATGAAACTATGTTTATTATTAGTATACAGTAAATACGACTATTCAGTTTTTTTTATGAGAATATGAAAGTATGACACTATGAGAACTTTTTAGGGACATACTCTTTACCGTACTGACATTTTATAGAAGATAAAATCTAACATTACCAAACATTAATGAACCTTTTTACTTTATCCTAATCGGATAAAGTATTGTAATCGTGCGAAAATTCAACATCGAGATTTTATCAGGTATCATCCCCTGATTACGTTTTCATGATTTTTGGATAATGTCTGTATGTGTGTGTGTGTAAAATCGCTATAACTCAACCGTTTATTTTTTTTAGTCTAACCTAACCTAACTAACCTAAGCAGAAGTTGAATTTTTGAAATGGCTTATTAAGTCTATCAAGAAAATTTAAGCTAATTTTGATGAACCAGGAGTATTTTGTTTAAATTTGTTTATTTGGAGTATTTATAATTAAAATATGAAATATTGACTTGTGAAATAAATCAATTTGCTTTCTAGTACATTTTTATAAATAGCGTAATATTGTATTATGTAAATAGCGTGTGTATATTGTTTATATTGTGAAGCAGAACAATACGAGCGCTAACAAGGACTTGTTTGACCGTTTACACTTAATTTTAATTGATTTCTTCAGAAATTCCACACAGAGGAAAACGCAATTTGTCCAACACGAGACGTCACTGGTCTAACACGCAATACCAATTTTAGTTACTCCCTCGCGAAATTTGTCTACTAAACACCATCACATGACCAAAATGACTAACGAAACGCAGACCATTGTTCCATGACTAATATTAGATTCAAACTTATCAGTGGAATGTGTCATAAAACTGCTGAGAATAGTGCGCAAAAATGCAAGTCGAGTTCCGTGGAAAAAGCTCGATCGATTTCACACACTTTTCCAATACAGTTAGTATGCGCAATCGGCGATCAATTGTAAAATAGCGATGCTCCGAACATATCCTCGACTAACTGTAAATAATAAATCACAATATGAACTGACCCATTTCGCGATCGCATCTTAGATCTATGTATTCAAGAGCTTGACATAAAAAAAACATCCGTGTTTTAAATTGACATTTGTCACAGATCCGCACAGCATACAGCCCCCCATTAAATCGTAAAGGTTTATAAACTCATTTGTGAGTGGTGGTCACTTATGAATAAACCACTAGTCGGTGGAACAACTCTACAATAATCTTATTAGCATCTCATAAACATAAGAATACATATGTATTTACGAGTACGTGTTTATAAATGTCATCGATTGATTAGTCACAATTTTTTGAGTCAAATCGTATCGTGAATTTTTACACATTCAAATTAAGACTATCTGTCGTCTCCCCGAGTATGCATATATAAACGAGTAGCCATTAAAACTAATTAAATACGAACGAGTTTGAGTTGTGGATACGTATTTTTTTCTCTCTCTCTCTTTTGCTATTTTTTTGCAGCAATTAAGTAAATAAGTTGTGTGTATGCAAGGCCATCAAAATGAGGCTCGTAAGCGTCGAGCAAACAAGCACGAATATATCTTGGGCTATATTGCATCGCTAGACTAATGTGAAAACAGTTTATTATACGTACGCTGTGGAGCGTTTACACCGGTGAAAATTTACAGCGATAACTATTCATAATACTGAGAAATATTGTGGCAGAAAAATGCATTAAATCCGCTGACATGTTAATTTACAAAACAACAGATTTGACATGTCGTTTATTCGTGCATAATTTAACGTATCTTCATTTCTTTCATTGGAATATAATATAATACAAATAATTATAATGGAAACGAAGAATGAAACTAGGATGGAGTGCTTTTGGAATAATTAATTTATAAGATTTACGACTTTGTTTGGTTATCGTTAATGTTTATTCCAAAAAGCCGAGATGGTGGATGAAGCTCATCGCTTGAGACACAGTTAGTATGCGCAGATCGATTCTAAATCGCTCAAGACTAGGGTGTTTCTTAAGTTGGACAGAGTATGTATATAGTAGCACAGGAATCTGCTTGACCAATCAGCTGACCGGCTGGCTGGGTAGCCTCACACACACACACACACACACACACACACACACACACACACACACACACACACACACACACACACACACACACACACACGACACGGGTTGCTATAGTATTGCACTAGTTTTAACATAATATGCATTATATCGATTGGAACAATTAGATAGTTAATAGTTGTTTATACCTAGGAGACTAGCTAAATATGACCGGATGTAAAGAAGTAGAAATAAAACGAAGAATGAAACTAGGATGGAGTGCTTTTGGAAGAATGAACATTGTTTTTAAATCCAACATTCCGCTATGCTTAAAAAATAAGGCATACGACCAATGCGTAGGTACTGCCAGTTATGACGTATTGATGTGATCCAGTGCACACAGTTTGGTATAACAATAGATGTCAAACAATGTGTGGTATACACACAGATAAGCATATACGCACACATGCATATGTAGAAACATGAAAAGATGTACATATTCTCGATATAACAAGAAGAGATCGTAAGAGGAATACATGGCTAAGAAGTATGACCAAAGTGGCAGATATTAGCGGAATGTGTGAAAATTTTGGAGTGGACACATAATGGATGGCAGATGGACGCAATAAATACTGGAATGGTATCCGAGAGGATGTGAATGAAAGCAAGGTAGACCGAGTGGACGATGTGTTGATGAATTGAAAAGAATGTGTGGAGTCAACTGGATGCAGATTGTTCAAGACAGACAAGAATGGAAGAGCATTGGAGCGGCCTTCATCCAGAAGTAGATGGTAAACGGCTGTAAATGATGCATTATATCACAATTTTTAAGTGTAGTTAGCTGTTATATCCCAGAAATAATATCTGATTGTGCATTACATCGAATTGAACATGCAATATGATTTTCGGTATTGCGACAATCTCGCGGCTAACTACAACTACATGGGCACACTGGGGCACATTTTCAATATTTTATCGTATCGCCTATACCACATAGCACTTACATACATTTTTTTCGTGTCGTCCGCCATTTTGCGAGGCGATAAGGACGCGACATTTGGCGCATTTGGAAACAAGAGCGAACGCGATAAGGTCTGCGACTCGTTTCGAGGTGCGGGCACGTCTCGAAAGCGTTTCGAGAAACGGTCGTTATCTCGACGAATGCAGTTCGTAAAACAGAACATTAGGCACGAGCCGACCTCGATAATGCGAAATGCACATAGAAATAGCGACGGATGCACGCCGATGCACCGACGATGATGCAGCTTCGTCATCGCAACTGATTGACGACGACAAAGATCTTCGACGACACACGAATTGGGTCATCCCGAAACCGAGTGCAATGTGTTAAAAGAACACACTCGTATGATCGTACAAAAGAAAAACGATTGAAAACTCAATGAAAAACCACTATAGGTATAATCCAAACATTAGTTCTTTATAATGTCTATAATAGTTTTTGTTTGTGTTGTTATAATAAAAAATTTTATACATACATACATACATACATGGAAATCGTTAAGTGAGCCGCATGTACATACATATATGAAGGTTTTTTTAGAGTTTCAAACCTTGAAATTACAATTCGCATGTTGCTAAACAATAAAATTATAAATTAGTTATGGTTGCGGTTTTTTTTTCATTTTATTTATACACTTTATGAGTTAACAAATATATAAATTCATCTAAGCACAGAAACCTTCCAATAAAATTGATATTGGATATATGTATGTAAATAAGCAGATATACTTTTGTCGCAAAGCAGATATACGATTTTTCTAAATTATAATACTCGTTACAATACTAATATTTTCGTCAACGTCACATACCGGAAGCTACTTTTATCTTATGTATAATTCCGTAGTGTATCAGTTTAACATTACTTTGATGATTTATCATAAGCGGAAATTTCATTCTAAATTACAATGATCTAACATTGTTAATATCGACAATTTATTTATACCTAGCGTCCTAGGTATAAAATAACTATCAACTATCTCTGCTTAATTGTGCTAATCGATTTAATGCATATGTCAAAACTAGTGTAATACTATAGCAACTCGTGTCATGTGTGTGTGTGTACCCAGCCAGCTGGTCAGCTGGTCGGTCAAGCAGATTTCTGTGCTACTATATATGTACATACATACTCTGTCCAACTTAAGAAGAATCCTAGTCATGACCGACTTAGAATCGATCTGCGCAGACTACCCGTGTCTGAACCGATGAGCTTCGTCACCATCCGGCTTCTTGAAATAAACACTAACGATAATGAACCAAAGTCGCAAATCTCAGACAGCCACAAATAGATAAAATTACAGAATCTCAAGATAAACACGCCTATGTAAAACTAATATTTATCAGTGTAGATTAAATGCAAATTTGATGCATAAACATCAATTTAAATGTGATTATATTATACCGTACAATAAATAAACGTTTCAAATAAAATCAATCAAAAACTAATTGCTTTCGGTACAATGTAAAATATTGAATTTAATCTGCCAATTATAAATATCTGTGTTGATTTAGAC
Source organism: Parapsyche elsis (assembly GCA_022651745.1). Lineage (NCBI taxonomy): Eukaryota > Metazoa > Arthropoda > Insecta > Trichoptera > Hydropsychidae > Parapsyche > Parapsyche elsis. The sequence continues at coordinate 2,302,905 of JAGVSN010000017.1, forward strand.
TCAAAATTAAATTGAACTTGTCGTAAGCTGGTCCGTGATATTCTTGCACTTTACAAGGCCAAACAGTACACAAATCAATAACACACACACACACACCCACTTACATATGTAAGCGCATGTATTCAGGCACGTGTTATGTAATTGATTTAGGTAACAAAAAATATATCCATCCAATAACACCAGTACGAAACGTTATCGCCATGTCGCGATTAGACTGACCGTGTACACCAATTGCGGCCATTTTGTTTCGTTTTTTTTTTTTGACAGGCACATTCAAAATGGCCGTCTCTAATACTTGTTATGGCTATGTAATAATTGACTATATGTTTAATTATGGTAAAAATTCAGCAAGGTTCAAACTTATTTTCGATCGAACAAACGCTCATTCGAACTGTCCCAAGGTCCCCTTTGTTTGACAACGTATTGTGCAACGTAAGTGTGTATTGGTGAGATCCAAACGAGGCCAGATGTCTTCTATGACGAATGCACTTCTTCAACGTCAAATGCACTCGGACGGTTCCCATACGTGCAGCAAAAGAGCGAACGTTTCGCGAATGGCGAAATTCGATAATTTCACCAGAGAGAAATTATTGAAAATTTACTATAATTAACCGACGCAACGTTTCCCGGGTTATATTTTTTGCACATGTTGCTCTTCTGAACTGGCAATACCCTATCTATCAATAGTCGATGTCATCATCATTTTCAACCGTTCACGGTGAGACTCTTTTCTTTTCTTTTCCCAACTCTTCGATTCTCGAATCGAATCTCCACCTATGTATGTACATCCTAGAACGTTTACGTAACTGTCAAATCTCGCATATCCATTAATATGCAGCCTACACTCTTGTCCATAGCTATGCATATTATATTGCATCGTATCATGTACCAAACTAACCTTTCTTATTCCCTCCCCTGCCCTTCTATTTCCTCACCCCCTTCAGTTAGCCTCAAAAAGTCATGGCACACTCTGGTGTAGAATTTTTACTTTATTTTACATCATCATCATTTTCAACCGTTCACCATCCACTGCTGGATGAAGGCCTCTCCAATCCTCTTCCATTCATGTCTGTCTTGAGTAATCTGCATCCACTCGACTCCACACATGTACATATGTAGATATAATTGTATCCCGGATGAAAAAAAAAAGCAATAGCGCCCAAGTTGATGTTGGGTTTATACGAAACGAACATTTAAATTTTCGCATGCATATATGCAATTTTTCTATTTGATTTCCCATTTGGCACGAGTCGACCTAGAGCTGATTACGGACGGAAGGATATGCAACCGCTTTCAAGGTTTTCAAATAATCCAATTTTTTATCTATTGTTTTGCAACGCAAAATAAACCAATACATTCTATGTATACATATATTACATCATAAATTATTAATATTGTACACTGTACAAGTTAAATAAGTTTGATACAATGCCGAATAGATATGAAACTATACTGTACCGTTAAATAATAATGATGTACCTTTACTGGTTAAGGCTTCAACAGTTGATATAATTTGAGGCTTCTAGTTCGGAACAACCGTGCAATTTTCACATCAAAACTGCAACATCAATTTTTCATCAGTTTGAATTCTATGTTATTTTAAAATCAAATTATAGCCTTATAGAAAAACTTTAACCATGGATAGTATGAAAATTAAACAGGATACTTTTTTAATTGGGTACAAACTAAGTCTAAAGACTTTTATGCAGAAGTTGGCATAGTTGACACATATCGAGGGTTGTTTCTTCACTATTTAACAAACATTTTAGCACCGTAACTCTCCAGTGGTTTCCCATTTTTTTTTAGATGGAAGGAAGGGAAAAACGGAACGAACTATGATTTGATAAGAATTATTTGAATAGTGTCAATTTTGTGAAACCATCTCACAACTAAGTTAGATAAATTGGAAAATTCCAACAGTAGACGATCTGGATTTAGTAATGTCCAGATGTTGCCAATGACGATAATTATGGCCAAAATAGTTCGACATACGTAAATCGAAGCCCGAATTTTTGCTCCTAACATCTATCGTCTCAACTACTAATGAAAACATTTTAAAACTATTGAAGTTTAACGTAAACTAAAACTTTTCGATAACAAAGTAAATTGTTAAACTCTTTAGGTACCTAATTGTCTTTTGTATTGAAATCACGTTCTCAAAATATATAAAAGTTTATCGCAAAAGTATAATGATCAATATTTTTCTTGCTCAGAAGAAATCACGGACATCAACTTTATTGACCTCGTCGGTCGCCGCGAATCATTATGTAAAATTGGTTAAATTCGTACAATAATTGCACATGATAACCGTCGTAAAAAATACGTCATAAATATTCATCCGTACAAAATGTGTATGTTTTCATGAAAATAAAAACCAATTTAAAGTAAATATCTTCTTTTTTATTGCGACAAACGCGTAATTTTCCACGGCATTATACATCTACTACGGTGAAATAAAAAAAAACGGAACGATATTACAATTATTGTAAATGGTTCGGTCGATTAATATGTTTTTAATCAATCTAAAGACTGTTGATTAATTGCGAAACTGTATATTCGAGACGCTTTTTAAGAACGTCGATTCGAAATTGCATTTTCACGGAATGCGCTTCTGCTCTGCTGTGTACCTAAACGTCGGGGAAGATTCGTTTTTATTTAAAATAGGTCAGGGATTTACCCTCGATGCTTTCTCGTCTTTATGCACCATTTTTTACGATATGCACAAGTTTATTGTTCATTTAAAAAAAGTATATGTACCTACTTGTGTACGTATGTATATACGATTATTTCTATGCACGTTCGCGTATAACATTGTATAAAGAAATGATATACCCAAGTACGTAATGAGCCTGAATAGCACATACATACAAAGAAAACGATAACAGTTAGATTCACAAAATGATCTAACGGTGTTCTAATACGTAAGAAAATGCTACGAAACTGGATTGCAGTGTACATAGTAGGTATATACAATAGTACCATTAATAGTCGTTTAAAGCCATATAAAATGCAGAAAAATCGATTCTGTAAGCTTAGAAATCATAGAAATATATTTTTTAAATGCATTGATAGTAATTTAGATTTGTTTTTGAACATTAACTGTATTTATGTTGAAGTATGTAATTTGTGTTCAATTTTACAATATTGTAGTTCAATTACTGTGTTTACAGTGGCAGTGATTTAATCTTAACCTTACTCTACTAAAATAAATCGACTTTTGAATTATTAGGTACATTCATAATTGAGGTCAACATAATCGTTTATACGCACTTAATAATTGATTGAAAAATCAAACTTTATGCTACATGTAAATAAACTCAAAAATCGAGCTTTTTCACTATAATGACATATAAAATTGTATAATCATGCAGAATCGAACTTTATTTCACTATTTGAATAAGAATTTTCCATTTACTTCTGAAAGGAAAATGTGTATTTCTTATGTACTTTTCTTATTGTATTGTCCATTCAAACTAAGCTAAACGTTCAAATGAAAAACTATACTTTTAGAATACTGTATTTTCTTTCAATTGGCGTTCAATATTTTACCATAAATATCACTTGGGCAATTACTAAATCGTATTACACTCACACTACAGTAGAATTTCGCAATCTTTACGTGCATCGTTCAACCTTGAAATGCGCGCGAAACGCAACGAACACAAGATGGCGTCTCGGTTAAACGCACGGTTAAATTCATCTTCTTCATCATCTTTTTTTTATTATTATTTTTTTCGTCATAAGAGTGTGCAGTTAGTTGTGTTAGCCGTCCGGTCGAGTGCGCAAATGTTGAGAACCACTTTCCGCGTCCATCTTGCGGTAAACTATCGGCCTTCGCGCAAATATAATATTAAATAATGTAACGAAATACTCTACAACAGTTGATATTATTAGGTAAGTACGTACTTTATCAGAAGAAGTGCATAGGATGCGAAATAATGTCAATTTCAAATTCGTTATCTTTTCGCTGCCATGTCTTCTTATCTTGCGATTATTGTAAGTGGAGCGCGGGTCATAAAAGTTTGATTGATAAATTTGTATATAACTTTTTTCGTCTGATCGATGACGCAAATGTTTGCTTTAAAGTCTTCGATTTGAGCTAATTAAATCAAATAAATGAGCAATTGATTATTTTTGATGAAATGTTAGGTAACTAAACTCGATTAAATGAATAAAGACCATTCATATGTATTGAATTGTATTTGGTTAGGTTAGGTTAGGAATATTTCCAAAAAACTAATTTTAAAATTATTAATAAAGATACTGGCTTTTGAATGTTGGAATATTTATATAATTTAGTCTAACTTTTTATGTTTATAATCCAATTAGCCAATCGATGTCAAACAAATATTTGCCATTAAAATTTGTACGTGAATTGTTTTAACTATTTTTTAATTTTTTAATTTATACAATTTTTCATACTAAATTAGTTATATCGTACTTCTGAGTTTAGCACAGTGTTTTATATTTGAGTTTCTTTCATTTTTAAAAAAAAAAATATCCAACGGAAATGACTTTTAGACCTCAAAATCATATCACATATTTTGACCTTGTTGATAAAAACACTTAAATATTTTTGTAAGGAAATTCTTATCAATGTGCATTTTGTATAGAATTATTATACTATTGTAGCTTATTTGTATACAAAAAAATACAGTTTGATAGAATATTTTGAAAGGTTAAACATAAACATCTTCACCCATAATTAGGGGAAATTCAACACTACAATTAATAAGTTTTAGATAATCATATTGTAGAGATAGTTGATAGTTATTATTTATACCTAAGACAATTGGTGAATATGACTGGTTGTAAGGAAGAAGAAATAAAACGAAGAATGAAACTAGGATGGAGTGCTTTTGAAAGAATGAACGTACTTTTTAAATCCAACATTCCGCTATGCTTAAAAAAGAAGGCATACGACCAATGCGTACTGCCAGTTATGACGTATGGATGTGAAACGTAGATGCTAAATTTAAAAATGTTAAAAAGTTGAAGTGGACACAGCGAGAAGAATGGATGACATATGGACGCGAGAAATACTGGAATAGTATCCGAGAGGATGTGAAAGAAAGCAAGGTAGACCGAGTGGACGATGGGCTGATGAAGTGTGTGGAGTCAACTGGATGCAACGGCTGAAAACATAGATATAGAATAACATAGATGGGCCCTGGCGCCCGAAAAAATGATCAGTGCACAGTGCACTGGTAGAGCAGTTATTCTATAGCGACAAAAAAAGATCACTTCTTTGTTATTCGAGTCTGTCCATTCATCCCTACTCTTAGTAAAATGCGACGATTTTTGTCGATCGAAAGCCATGTATTCTCTATCTATGTCTGAAAATGATGATGATGATGATGAATTAATAAATTTTCAGTACATGATTTGAAAATCAAATAGCCATAATCAACAGCTTAATAGTGCAACGCTACACACAGCGCTTCTAAAACGGCATAAATCTTAATGAAAAAGCAAAACAAAACAGGCCGCTTTAGACAGATCGTTTTACGGGCGCTTTTACAGTGCATTTCCGACACAAACGAACGCCACAAACCACGGCTCGTTTATCCGACGCGTCGTAAAACACCATGATATACTAGATAGATTGACTTAATCAATTTAATACCGCCATTCTGATCCGTCAACCACCATCCAATTAATTAACAACCTATATACATAGATGTAATTTTTTCGATTCGAAATGCGAGCGATTGCCGACTGGTTTGACGAACGCTCGACGGACGCTCGAGCCGGTTTTGCCGTGGTCGTGCAAGTGCAACTGCAACTGCAGCAGCAGCCAGAATGCAACTTGAGAGTTGGTCTTGGGCGAACTTAACCTGGAAACCGTGATGCAGTCGACTTCCTTACGCCACATTCTGAACCAGCGGCCCTCAAACCGTGACGATGCACCCACCGTAACGAGCACGCGATACCCCGTACCTGCTTACGTCACATGTCAATATGTGCATTCATCGAGAGTGCAACGAATGCATCGTAAAACATACATAATACCTCATTTTAATATATAAAATTCCAAATTGACGAATAGGAGTTGCTGAACAATGGCATTTATTATTTTCCTCGTTGAATTTTCTTCCAATGAGAAATGAGCGTAGGCGATGACATGTTCGAACGATAGTTACGTGTTTTCGTAGAGAAAATGTGTTATCTGCAATGTTTCGCTGTCTTTTGTTCGTAGAATGGCCTGGGGGGTTTAAAAAATGATGCAGATGCATGTAAATATTTTGATGAGTATTGCATTCTCGGAGCAAAAATGTGACATGTCCAAGATTTTACAAAAATGAGTTCGGTATGAATGCAACTTATTCTATTAGGGTACAGTACATACATCCTAACGACGTCACAATTTCTTTTGGCATCACAAAGTACAAAAGTTCTACTAATATTCTTTGGAGCACACAAGTGACATGTCCGGACTGTTTGCGTACAATTTGAAAAATTCACGTGGTATAGCATCTCTAGACCAGCGGTTCCCGAATGGTGTTCCGCGGAACCTTGGGGTTCCGTAAGAGGCTCTCAGGGGTTCCATTCAAGATTTCCATATTGTAAATCGTTTCACGTTTGATAGTACCAAACCTTCAACATTGACTGTATTGGAGTATGAAAATTTGATTGATATTAAAAATTCATCCACACTCCAACAACTTTTCGAATCAAAAGCTACCACGAACCTGAGCCAATTTTGGTTTGGCCTGAAAAACGAATACCCGGGTATCGCTGAAAAGGCTATCATGGCGTTACTCCCATTTGTGTCAACTTACAGATGCGAGGCTGGGTTTTCAGCTTACGCCTACACGAAAAATATGTTTAGGAGTAAGTTGAATGCTGCACCAGACCTCCGCATCCAATTGTCAGACATAAAACCTGACTTCGATGTTATTTTAAGGAAAACTATGAAAACATTTCATTCATCACATTAAATAAATATCTTTTTGTTCCAACTAAATAAATATTTTTATCTTAAAAAGTCTTTCTTTTAAAGTCAAACTATACTTAGAAGATGCGGACACCAACCCAAAAAGCCTCAGTATGGTGTGATTTCACGTAAAAAAACAATGTTACAGTTAGTTTACTTCTTACTTAAGCTAGGGTTCCGCCCAAAAATTGTAAACCAAAAAGGGTTCCGTAGCCAAAAGAATTCGGGAACCGCTGCTCTAGACTACAATCTACATACAATTATCATTTTTATATAAAGTTCCCCCGATTTATGTTCAGTTCAAACTTTAAATCTACCGCTCTGAAAACGCGATATGATTTGATCGAAAGCAGAAATTTACAATTATTAGGAATGTTATAAAAGTGACCTTGAAAGATAATAAAAAAAAGCGTTCAATTAAATTAATCAAATTATCAAAGCAATAAATATCATTTGTAACATTAGCACTTTGCTGCATTAACTTCAGACATTTCTATTTTAATGTACAAATATATTTACTCTCTTTTGAATATTGATAAATAATAAATGGAAATCATATCGATTGATACGCATTTTGTGCAATTATGTATATATCTGTAGACTTTCAGCACACGTTCCACAATGAAAATTCAGCCAAAAGACTTTATTATAATTTAGCAATCGAATGAGCTCAAATTCTATTCCTATTTTGTATAGTAAATAAAATTCCTCTTTGTACAATATTTCAAATTGAATCAAATGTACCACGTTGTACCGTCTATAAACTATATTTTTATAATAAAATTAATAACAAAACGCGTCCCACGCTTTGACATTCTCTGGGCGTCCTCAACCGAATGCAACAGGCTGCAAGCTGCACTTCGCGAAAAACGAAATAACACACATATGTACATATACAGACAACAACAACGATGAATATTATCTCAGCTGTTTCCATTGCAGATAAACAGAACAACAAGATTCTCGCATATAACCTAAATTCTAAAAAAAAAACACGTATCGTCACGCTTCTGGATTTTTTAAAGATATTATTTCCACGTAAGAACGAAGGCATTAGACACGAAATTTAATAGTAGCCAATAGGAAGTCGTCTCTCCCCTCTCTAATTCACATACCAGCTATATCGAATTACACATTAACCAATGACAACACTTCTCAAGGTGTACGTTGTTAAAATATTTTTAATCATTTTAAAATATATTGTACATATAAATCAATTGAAACATTCAAAGTGAATTTCCCGGAAACGCTCTAACGACAAGTGTGATTGACGATGTCGTAAATTACAACTCGCAACATTATTTCTAATTTAGTTTTTTTTTTTTCTTATTATTATTTTCCCAATAAATACTATAGTCGAATGAATGGGCCCCATTTTAGAATGTGAACATAGGAAATGTTTTATTTTCACACGCTAAAAACGATGACACAGTGTGCGCACATACAACTTGTCGTCTTGTATTATTGTAGCGCAATCATCAAAGAGAAAGTACACAAGAAAATGATCGCCCTGTGTATATTATACACACATTTATAGACAGCTATAGATGCCTAATGCATACATTTGTGTGTGTGTGTGTGTAAAAGCGCCGGATATTGTGATCATGTCTGGATTTTTAGTACTTGTTTCGATTAAGGTACGCTCGACAAAATGTTCATGTATATTTAAATCTATTATACATACATAGAATGAGATGTGCAATTTTATTTAATATCTACTCGTAATCATTATTGATATTAATATCAGCTAGAAATATTATTTTACATGAAGATAGCACATTTTTGTATTATAATATAATAATTTCATTGATTTTTTATGTGAATTGGGTCTACTGAGAAATTTATCTACTCAAAAGTGATAAGATAGTTTTTGTTAAAGTAGTTTGTGCACTTGTTTACAATAAAACAACATTTTCCGTTTTAGAAATCAATTGCTAAAATTCACTATCAATCATTCTATTGTTTTATATTTTTTACATGTTTTGGTACTAATTAAAGTTTTTTGTACCAATTGTAAGTAATTAAAAGCACATGTTATTGAATGAAAATTTATTGGCTTATTTAAGCCTAATTAAAATTATAAACTTTGATAACATTAACTCGCGTAAAATTAGTACTAAATTATTCAAATGATAAATGTTACATAATCAAACTATTTTAACATTAGACAAATCCCCCACCCTTAAGTTTTCAAATGCGAAATTCTAGACACGTGTTCGACACGATAACAACACAAAAAAAAATAAAGTAAAAAAACACACACAGAAAAGCGTCAAACTTCAATCGAAATCAAACATTGAAAAATGCACAAGGCGAAAGAAAATCGCGAAAATTTCAACCATGTATGCGCGTCGCGTGAAAAAAATTGCGCCTACGCTACGCGGACACGTCAACGCGCACCACTTTTCCGAAAATCATCACACAAAACCGCACAAACGAATCGAAATAAATTCCACAACCGGACAAAAAATACTCACCACTGTACTGTCGAATTTTGGGAAATTTTTTCGGCGGGAAAATTCGAACGGCGGCTCGGCTTCCAACACGCACACAAGAAAACACAATTCAAAATGGCCGAACTCGGAACTTTTTTTTACGCACGAGCGTTATCTGTCTCCGTCACAAATGTCACCTGATTTCAAGTCAAGAGCGCTTTTTATTACATTAACAATTCCGAACTTTTCCGCAAAACACCGTTTCGATGATAATATCTATGTATGTATATGTATGTATGTACTAGAGGTCACAAAAATTCACAACCGCAACAACATCAGGTATAACTACACAAAATTGGTCCTTGTTTTAATTAGTTCGAAGGGGTCAGAAGGTCGAGGGGTTTCCGCCCCCTCGTCGAGGGGGAAGGGGGGTGGGGTGTTTTTCCCCTCGGCTGCGTCACTTCCGGTTTTTAAACCGGCGTCTTTACGACGTCTCCGACGACGCCGGTGTTGCTGCGACGCCGTCGATGACGTCTTCGTCGTATAGCACGAATAGTGGACTGGCCATTTTTAGCCTTGCCGTCGTACTACCGAGATTATTGGCTTATACGCGGTGCTGGCCCGCCGTACGGCACGTCATACTAGTGTGCATATGCGTTGAGGGGCCCGTCGCGGGACACATGCACCGCCACCGAGAATGCATCCGAGACTAATTGCACGCGCGAATTGCAACTACTGCGATGCACTCTCTGTTTTCGTGTGCGGTCAGATCTCTGTGGTCCCCCCGTTTCCTTATGGTCTTCCTGTCGATGATGATTAGCTCAACGGATTGCACCGTATGTTGGTTTTCATTGTTGTATAGTCGGCGGTGAAGTTTTAGTGCCTGTAAACCAGGGGGTTCTTAACCCTGCGCCCGCGGAGCTATTTTTATGCGCCCGCTACAAAGTATTAAATAACGAAAAAATCTAAATTTAATCTTGATAGTATTTTTAAAAAATATCGTTTATCGCAATCGAAATCCTGTTTTGGTTCCACACGTTTGTGCGAATCTTTATTTTCCACCATGAACATCTCGTTTGAGATGATCTCGACTTACCAATACCAACCTTGATGATTGTTTACGATTGAGATTATCATCTTACACTACCAACTTTGAGAAATTAGTAAGTGAAATGCAATGTCAAAGATCGCACTAATTGTGCATTGTTATTTTGAATATATATTTTTACTCTTTATTTTGTATACGTATGTAACTGTATGGGTTTTTTTGTGCTTCTTTTGTAAATGCCCTCACAGGCGTATAAATGTAAATAAATATAATTATAATAAATGTAACACATAATATCATTTTTTTTTTACAGATTCAATTATCCTAAATCTCAAATGCGCCCGCTACCGCAAAAGGTTAAGAACCCCTGCTGTAAACGATCAACATTATAACGGCAATGTATTTCCGGCAACCATTGCTGGTAATATTACTGCAATATGGTGATGCGGGCTGGAAATATAGTCGTGTTCCCCGACACTATTATTCCACTATTGCTGGTATGGCCGTGTGTTGGCGGGTTTTGTTGCCATATTGCCGATGATATCGCTCGGTATACGAAAATACATAATCTGGGCAATTATTTTAAAACAGCAACTACTTGCCGGCAATCGTTGAGCAATGCATTGCTGCGACACTGGATGGTTGACTAGCTACATATATTGCTGGAAAATGTTGCTCGTTTACAGGCCCCTTTACAGTTGTATGGTATATGTATGTACGCCTTGAAGAGCTATACTCCATGAGGCCACCATCCCCTCTAAGAAAATAGTAAATTGGTTTTAGTATTTCTTACAGTTGTATGGTGTATCTACATATGTACATACATATGTATGTCTGCCTTGAAGAGCTTTAACTCCTTTAGATCGTCAAATTAGGCCTTAGACAAAAATAGAACAGTTGTCCAGCAAAAAAAAAGGCGATTTTTTTCAATGGAATGATTATACATATATGTAGAATGTATGTATATGTAGATAAACTTTTGAATAGTGGCGTACTTTTAAAATGTACGTTGAACAATTGTGCTAGTCAAATTTTACGCTAAAAGTGAATAAAAATTAATTTTTGTATCAGAGTTGAATTGTTAGATTGTAACAAGTTTATTTGTCGATGTATGAATGAAAAGTACGAAATGAAATAAGAGGTGGAATAATATGACCGGTGTATGTATCTCGATGATAAATGGCGCTGCGTTTTGCAACGTGACGCATTAAGGCCGTCACTAACCCGAGCGAATTCGCTGCGTCAAGTTGACGTTCTCTTTCGTCGTTGATTAGCACCGATGCGAATTATAACGGCGCGAATGGGACGACAATACATAGGGGCGTCAGCCGCTGACGTCAAGCGTCAAATTATTCGCTCGGGTTAGCGAGGGCCTTAATCGCGTAGGTACTTTTCGCGGAATTTCGCTCATATTACAAAGTTTGAAAGCTGCAGTGTGCTGCAAGTTTGGTGCAATTTTACTTCGCACGTTTGCCGTTTTACAAGTTATACTGGTTGGTCTATAAAAGATTATTTCAGTTAATCATGTTTACAAATGAAGAAGGAAGGGAAAAAAAGACTAAAAAAGACTGAAAACGAAAGAATGCGATAAGAGGAATGATGTTGGAGTAAAGGTTAACATAATTTGTGATAAGGAAGATTTATGCAAACGTTTCCACCAATAAAAAATCAATCGACAAATGAAATTACAACTTTGTTGCACACTCGCCGAATTGCCCGGCGTTGCTCGGGCGGGTGATTTCAAACAATAAAACGAATTAACATTCATTCTACAGTAAGAACAAATGATTAATAAAAAAATTGTATGGGAACCCTTGACCCCTTCCAAAAACCATCTACGATCTAAGTATTTTAAATTTGGTGGTTCTACATAAACTGAAAAGTGTAGAGTCACACAGCGGACAAGCAAACAAACATTCAACTTTATAGTATAGACGGCAAATGAACACTCACACCACTTTACACAAATCTGTATGTATTTTTTTTAAATATTAAATAAATCACATGCACACTCGGCGAAAAACTAACGCGTGCGTATTTACGAAATACATATCGAGTGTACCGCGATTTCGCGAGCGCATTGTATGCACCCGATAGTATCAAAACAAGTAACCGCTACTTACCTCTCTGTGTGTGGTTGTACGTAGCAACGTACATACATATATGCAGCCATGTCAACTGCACCGTGATTAGAAATGCATCGGTGCATCCGTTCTATGCGAATTTCGAACAAAACACACACACACCGAACCTCGTGCAATTCGACCATCGTGATACAAAAATCAATTCAGACAGACGAACCGCAATATTATCGATCGCATCAATTTGCGGAAAACCTTTTATGCATAGTTTGTATTGATAGTTGATTAATTCAACTTTCGGTGCACTCGCTCAGTGTCGTAACAAAGTTTTGCGATCAACCTATACCTCGTGGCTATGAAATGCACGAAGGTCTGCCAGTAGCTGCACCGACACACGCTCGAAAATTGCACCGTATACGAGTGCATACAACTGCAGTGCAACACACAGATGCATAATGCATCTAGTAGTTGTGGTAGTAGAGCTAGTGGCGAACGAACGAACGCATAGGCCGCGTTCGGTTCTCACAGTTTGCCTATATAGGTATATATATATATATATATATATATGTATGTGTGTTTGTGTATGGGGGTCCACTCTTCAACGCGAGCCACAGTTTCGGCACCACTGGTGACCGGGTCAGGCTGGACCTTTAACCTTCCACGGGCTAATGGCACACTTCTCGACTTTTAGCACTCGTAAAACCCCACACGTTTCGAAACGAGGCGCGAGCATTCGTCGCTTTTGCACTTGCGAAACGTGGCGAGTTAGAGCCGTATCAAATTCGACGAGAAATTGCACAATTGTGCGCAATTTTCGTTCGAAAGCTCTCTCCCCGTTGCGTTGGATATGTGCGACGACGCGCTGAAGGTTAAAACTTTGCAAAAATCGATTGTGGAAATGTGTTTTCGTCTGTTAAAACGGCGCAATCGGATGATAACTTGTGCACTTGTGCATTTTGCTTTACGGTACGGTTGGTTTAATCCTTTCGCTCGTTGTGTGTGTGTGTGTGTGTGTGTGTGACTTTGTTAAGGCTTCACACCGGAAAACTTATGAAAATTTTTCACTAGAAATCGCACACACGTTGAAGCTTAATTTGATTGCTATTTCTTCGCTGAAAAGCGTTGAATTTATAAAGCTCGTTGTAAGCTTTGTACATTCATTTGATATCATTCGGTGCTAAACGCGCTAAAAAGGGGCTATTTAAGAACGTGTGAAACTTAAATCGATGATTTGTGATGCTACTGCATTAATTTAAAATGTATGAATGAAAAAAATTAGAAACAACAAAAGAAGACTAATGCTGCGTACACACCGACGAACCGAACAGCGAACGACGAAGGGCGAAAGCGAATTATTATTGTGTGAATCGCTCCACACAATAACGTCCACACAATAGCAACACTTATGAAAAATTTTCGCTATAAATCGCACACACGTTGAAGCTTAATTTGATTGCGTTTTCTTTGCTGAATTATAAAGCTTATTGTAAGCTTTGTACATTCATTTGGAATCATTGGGGCTAGACTTTATGTGTTGATGCGTTTGTATCTGTGCTAACGCGTTAAAACGAGACTGTTTAAGAACATGTGAAACTTAAATCGATGATCATTTTATATTTGTGATGCTGCTGCGTTAATTTAAAATGTATGAATAAAAAAAAATTAGAAACAACAAAATTGAGACTAATGCCGCGTACACACCGACGAACCGAACGGCGAACGACGTAGAGTTGCTTATTGTGTGAACTTTCAAAATCATCGAACGTTATTGTGTAGAGCGGTTCACACAATAACAATTCGCTTTCGCCCTTCGTCGTTCGCTGTTCAGTTCGTCGGTGTATACGCAGCATAACGTAACCAAATTTAATCATATACATTTGAAAAACCATAAGAAGTACACATGTAATTCAGAAATAGAAAATTTTCAGTGTGCATTATTTTATCATCGCTGTTTTTGGTTAAAACGAATCAAAAGCACAATACATTATCTATGTATACTACATATGTATAAAGATATAGTACATGAAAAAAATCTAATGAAATAGTCGGTGTGTAGGTACGCAGCATTAAGAAGAGAATACCTATTAAACATAATTTTTGTTTTGATCGATTTAGAGTCCTGCGCAAATTTAATTCAACTGTGTTTCCGTTTATTTTATTTTACATACGAACTCTATCATATTTAATAAACATCCTAGTATTGACCCAGTTAGAATCGATCTGCGCGAACTACCTGAGTATCAACCAATGAGCTTCGTCACCATCTCACAATAAACATTAACGATAATATTTTTTATTTTTAACTCTTTTATTTATTTTTTAGTTGCGCACGTTTTTAGTCTTCTTATACAAATTAGATAGAGTATAGAGCGACTACATTGTACAATTCAACGTTAAAATAAATATTGATCAAAAAGCTCAAATGTGTTGCACTCAATTAATGCAACACCCTACTATTTAAACGCATTAAGATCATTCTGACAACACCTTAATTATTAATTTGCAATGTAAATGACGCAATCTCACGCATCTAAAGCTAATGCACACCGAATAATTTCGAATTAAACCGCTCAAGGAACATACATATGCACACAGAGACAACCGCTAATGTATGTACTCATTTAACGAGCTTTCGTTAATGGAGCGTACGAACAAATAAATCAAACAATTACCTACATATAATCGACGCGTCAAATTGACAATAAAATATTTGCACACCAATTCACACACCACACACACACACACATCGTCATCATTTTCAGTCGTTCACCATCCACTGCTGGATGAAGGCCTCTCCATTACTCTTCCATTCCTGTCTTGTCTTGCGCAATCTGCATCCACTTGACTCCACACATTCTTCTCAATTCATCAACCCATCGTCCATTCGGTCTACCTTGCTTTCTTTCACATCCTCTCGCATACTATTCCAGCATTTCTCGCGTCCATTTGTCATCCATTATTCTCGCTATGTGTCCACTCCAAATTTTTCACACGTTCTGCTATATGTATCTGCCACTTTGGTCATACTTCTTACTCATGTATTCCTCTTACGATCTCTTCTTGTTATATCGAGCATACATATTTTTATACTTCTACATATGTGTGCACTGGATCTTACGTAGCATTCTTGAATTAACCATCCACGTTTCACATCCATACGTCACAACCGGCAGTACGCATTGGTCGTATGCCTTACTTTTTAAGCAGAAAGCAATGTTGGATTTATAAAACTATGTTCATTCTTCCAAAAGCACTCCATCCTAGTTTTATTTCTTCTTCTTTACAACCAGTCATATTCACCAATTGTGCTAGACATAAATTACTATCGACTATTTTTAAAATATGATTATCTACTGTGACTGCGCTTTGCGTGAAAAATTCATTAAACATACATAATTTTAATTTTATTAAAATTAATTTTTAAGCCTATTTTCATACTTTAATTGCTTAATCTATTTTTTAAATCTACCGAGTCACATACAACTATGTTTATATTCCATACTATAAACTATCAAAAAGACACCATGCGTACTCCATTTCCAGGTTTCGTCTTTCCTCTTCTTCTTCAAATTCCCATGATAATGTCCCTTTGCGGTCTAGGAGGACAGTCTCTGCTTTGTATTTAAGCTATTAAATAATTTATCAGATAGCCCTTACTTAAGTAGAATCCTTCCCCTTGATCGGTAAGAAATCTTCCATTGTTTCATTTGAATCTTCATTCTACAAATTATTCTCAAAACTCCTTCATTCATAGATCCTGCTAGTCATACAACGAAATTCCTGCACATATTGATCCATTTCACTATTCCTTGCTTTCCATCAGATTTTCTTTACTCAAGTTCCTTTCTTGCTATGATTTGTTCTTTGTTTATAACTATTTTGGCTGTATTGTTAATATGTGTATCAATTTTGTTTTATATTGTACTTTATGAGCTGTATGTTGAATAAATAAATAAAAATACAAAACCAATAGAAAGACACACGCGCACACAAAATTATTAGATAGGCACACGCGAAACCGCCAAAATACACAGCTCGCTGTTGAATTAAGTATCGGATGATGATTTTTTTTAGTATTTAACAAGTTGCAATTTAATTTTTGCTACCAATTGGATCGAGTGTACCGAAATTGACCGTGAAAGTCGAGTTCGTTCCCGACCCTTCCTCGCAGCCGCCTATTGCCGCAGGTCGGGGATGGATTTCGGTCGGCATGGCCGAACACGCCCACAACACAACCCCATATATATGTACACATAAACGTCAGCACACACCGTAAACCGACCACATATTGAATATATTACTGTGCCAACGGACCCAGGCGACCGTCTCTACTCGGAAGCCGGAAAAATTCCCAGAATTTATATACGAATACGTATACGACGTGTAATAAGCCACATATGGAATTCGGCTGTGTGACACACCGTGTGTAGGTAATATCGTCATTGATGTAAAATAATTAATTTTATTTAAACTATACATTGCTAGCTTTGAGTGAGCTAGTTTGTGTATAATTTTGTACAGATTATAGTTGCAAGGGTATTGATGTTGTGGGAATGTAGGCGGTCTACCTAATTTTACGTACAATCATATATAAAATATAGCCCCTGGGCTCCATCGGCTATGCCGCCTGCCCATGTATTTTAAATAAAATAAATAAATAATAGCCCTATTATGTCTGTCTGTCTTTGTGTGTGTGTCTGTCTGCTGATAACGGGCGTAAATAATTAAAAAACCAGAACGAGTGGGATTTGAACCCGGTATCACTGATTCGGTACACTGAGCGCTTACGCGGTGAGCCAAACCAGATAATAATGGGCTGGCTTCAACTTGACTATTTATATAATAAAAAATAGATTCGCGACTATGATAAATTGTTACGTTGTTGTTATAACGCGCCATCTATGCAACAACTATAAAAGCTATTAAATTGATGAGAAAGCGCTCCGTTGAAATTCGACGAGCTTACACCAAGTTAGACTACATACATACATAGGTTTGGACAAACTTACCTACCCCGAATTAGATACAATGAAGATTTAACAGAGTAAAATTTTAGAGTGTTTAAAGCAAACTCACGGAGGTATGCACATATATATCATGATCGTCATCACCATTTTCAGCCGTTCACCATCCACTGCTGGATTAAGGCCTCTCCAATCCTCTTCCATTCCTGTATGTCTTGAGCAATCTGCATCCACTTGACTCCACACATTCTTCTCAATTCATCAGCCCATCGTCCACTTGGTCTACCTTGCTTTCGGATACTATTTCAGTATTTCTCGCGTCCATCCATTTTTCTCGCTATTTGTCCAGCGTTCTACTATATCTGGCACTTAGGTCATCTCTTCTCGTTATAGCAAGCATAGATTATTTCATGCTTCTCTGTGTGCACTGGATTTTACGTATTATTCTTGAATTTAGCATTTACATTTTACATCCATACGTCATAGCTGGCAGTACGCATTGGTCGTATGCCGTATTTTTTAAGCATAGTGGAATTTTGGATTTTAACTAGCCGGTTTGCCCGTCATATGACTGCACCCATGCGCTGGTTTGTACAATGTACAGCCCCTGGCCCGTATTAGTGTAGCGTTGATTGAATGGGTGTATGGCTATAAAATAGCGTTGTCGACTAAGCACCTTTGACAGATAGCGACTCGTTGCCAACACACACCTAAATTTTTGTTTGTTTGTTATGTTGACAATGGCAGTGTGACTGCAATGACCCAAACAAGCAGGCAGTATATTTATACATATGTATGTATGTATAGTAATGAATACCAATTTAGTAATTGAACCAGTTTTTCACACTGGTCTTTCTCAAACTTAATTTAATCCTTTGCATTTAATCATTTGCATTATCTAATTTATAAGACGTGTCGAATAGTACATTAGTTCAAGGGTATGGGAATGCATACGGAACAAACAAGCAAGCAGATAAATTTAAAGGAGAAGGTAGAAAGATAGATGTGATTATGTAGTGCTAGCCTTGTAAGTATGTAGCTATGTTAAGTGAGTTAAATGTAGACGAGGATACGTAATGTTAGTTTTCCATCAATATAAATATAAATGTAGCATTTCGTCGTAGGTGTGAATTGATTTAATAAAAATTATGAAATTTCCGCGATAAGATTCCATTGAAATACACACATGATTAGGCAATACACTAGTCTAGTAATAATAAAATTATATTAAATATTTTTTCCCGTTAAGTGTTCCGCGAATCACATTTTTAATACGTTACGCAAAGTTAGCAAATTTCTGACTGTTTATTTATTTATTATTTATTTAAGATATACTCTTATTTGATTGTTAAGTTCGTTCCACTCTATAGATATCTTTGCTATTTTTATTTGTAAAATATTTATTAACGTGAGAAATATACTTATGTACATACACTGAAAATATTGATTTACTTTTTCAAGCGTTTAAAATCCATTATATTAACATTGAGAAGTTATTTTTTTTTCAAATATGACCCAGACAGTCTCAAAGATTGTATAGTTAAAAAAATATGATAATTTAATTATAATCAAACAAGTCTAACCATTCATCGCTAGCAGTCAAATAAAATTTCCATACAAGCTGATTGAGGCGCACACACACAAGAACAAAATCGTCCAAGAAGTGCAACAATCCGAAATTTTGCTTTCCGGCTGGAGTGCAATCGTTGCACGATAAGCTATCGCTAACATTTAGCGAAAACGATAAAATGACTGTTAGTTTGGCGCACACCCAATTATCGTACATTCAACCATACAGTGTCGAATGAATGTCGAATTGTTGAAAAATCTTGCGGAAAAATAATATCTCTAAACTGGTGTGTATTTTTGCGAGATAGAGACTAGACCCTGCGGCTGTGACATTTACAAACGAGCCTGTATAATCGACAGAAGGGTGTGTGAGAGATTGCACTCATTAATTATTTGATGGTCATCCGCACACCAGAGAGAGAGAGAGCTTATCGCAAGCTAGCGTAATATTACGCAATTGAAGCGCATTCAGCTTTGCCCCAATCGTGTGCCTAAATTGTACTGCGGAAATTTCAATTCAATCGAATTCAATTGTCTATTAATTACCTTATATTATAATATAACTGTAAGTTTATATGCAAAGTGTTGCACCGATTTGTTTACAGACAAAAAATTATTATTATTAGTCATAGTAGTATTTTCATTCAATGTAGAATCTAAATGATGTTAGATTGGATACTTGTGTGTTTGTAAATCGTTTTATTTATGTGGAAATGTAAAAATACTATAATTTGAATCAACGATTGGGGGAGAAAAAGTGACGTCAAAGGATTGCAAAGAAAATTGATGGGGAAAATATTCAAAGAAAAATATACAACGAATCAAATTAAAAAAATTATTTTATATACATATGTATTTATGTACATATGTATATGAAAGTATACTTGATTTATTTCTACTATTGAGTGGTAGTTTTTGGCGATATTTTTTTCAGAAAAGCGTTGTAAATTTACTGAATCATTTATTGAACCAAAATAAATAGTATTTTATTCAATTGAACTGCAGGTTCATTTAGTTAATTAAAGATCACTAACAATGACAAATAAACGATGAATATTATACTGTCCGTTTTACGATCAACGTGCATTTACGAGTGTACACAATTAAATATAATGTATATAAACCATTGTTATTATATATAGATACCAATCACTTATGAAGTCGGTATCCCTTTATTTGATTTACTTTTCAACAACGGTGTACAATTCAGTACATATTATATAATACACTTTCCAGGGCAACGCCACGTGCTTTTAAGCCTACTGAAACAATCGTTCATTTTGATGTATAAAGACGACTGAGCAGTTGTTTTTTTTTTTTTTTTTTTTAATTCGCGATAGATACGTATGCTTGTACTCTCTTCAGTGGCGATGCACTTCGAAAGTAATCCGAAACGAAGTTGTTAACCCAACTCATACAGTGTAACTTGTCTAGCAATGCTCACACGTACGGGTGTGTGTGTGCATGTGCATAATGTGCAATGTGTTGTGCGTTTTAGGCGTGTCGTTGTTCGGCCAAAAAGTGCATTGCACCCGGGGGCCGGGGAGCGTTGCACTTTGCGTGCATTTTTCGTATCGCACTAGGTGAACGAGCCGCTCGTTTTTAGCTGAGCAAACATCTCTTGCACATTTTTTTATCAGTCTGTCTGTCCGTCTGTAAACACACGCACACACCTACATACACGTGTGTGTGTGTGTGTGTACGCGAAAACAGATCCGAATTCGCGAAGCGGTTAATAACGCGCGATAAGGATCCGTTAACCCCGATCTGCGTAGGTTTGCGTGTCTATTTGCCGAATTGAACGGGGCTAAAGTGGCGCTTCTCAAAGCGTGGGACGTTCTATTTTCTATACTCTAGTACGCGGGTTCCCAACCAATGGGTCGCGACCCCCAAATTGGGTCGCGAAGGGTTTTCTGTGGGGTCACGATCTGAAACAGTAAACTAAAAAAAATATATTGACTCTAATGCAATTTTCTGTCAGTTATGACGTATGGATGTGAAACGTGGATGATAGATTCCAGAATGCGAAAAACTGGTTCAATTACTAAATTGGTATTCAGTGATCATTATCATTACTATACATATGTGTAAATATACTGGCTGCTTGTTTGGGTCGTTGCGGTCACACTGCCATTGTCAACATATCTGTCAATGGTGCTTAAAGTCGACAACGCGATTTTATAGCCATACACCTATTCAATCAACGCTACACTAATACGGGCCAGGGGCTGTACATTGTACAAACTAGCGCATGGGTGCAGTCATATGACGGGCATACCGGCTAGTTTAAATTCAAAATTCCACTATGCTTAAAAAATATGGCATACGACCAATGCGTACTGCCAGCTATGATGTATGGATGTAAAACGTAGATGCTAAATTCAAGAATGTTACGTAAGATCCAGTGCATACAGATAAACATGGAAATATGTATGCTTGGTATAACAAGAAGAGATCGTAAAAGGAACACGTGGGTAAGAAGTATGACCAAAGTGGCAGATATAGCGGAACGTGTAAAAAGGTTGAAGTGGACACATAGCGAGAAGAATGGATGGCAAATGGACGCGAGAAATACTGGAATGGTATCCGAGAGGATGTGAAAGAAAGCAAAGTGGAAGAGTGGAAGATGGACTGATGAATGGGATGGGATGCAGATTACTGAAGACAGACAGGAATGAAAGAAGATTGGAGACGTCTTCATCCAGCAGTGGATGGTTTTTTTTCGGTGTCTTGATGTTTGAATAATATTTTTTGCCTTTTTCAAATATATTGGGTTCGCAGGTCACTTTTCTTTTATAAAAAGGGGTCGCCACTCAAAAAAAGGTTGGGAACCTGTGCTCTACAGTCTACATATTCTATAAGTTGAGTAGTGATTTTAGAAAATGATTGATTCAAATCGGAATACCGGAAGTTGAAATATTTCCGCATTACAACTGTATAAAGTTCTTATGTAAGTCTTTTAATACAATATTTCAATGAAATGAAAGCACTGTGTTGGGTATACTTTTGATCATTTGACTTGAATATTATCTTAGTATGTAAATTTGAAATAATAACAATTTGTGTCACAATATTAAATTTGTTTATGATATTAGACCATTAAATGAACGGCTTATATTGCAACATTTTAATTTTAGTTAAGTTTTTCTAAGCTTAGTGAGATTTTAATTAAAATAGTATAATCTAGGATACCGTAACTGTGTATTGTACAATTTTGAAGTGTATCAGTTGTAGTTTGATTATTTTAAACGGTGATTCAAAATTTAACATCGATGTAACGCGCATTAACTCGACACGAGCAAAGGCAATTTGATTTTAAGTTTCGATGTTAACAGATCCGCTACTAGTGCGTAAATTAAAGATTTTCAAGCTTATTTACGATTGAATAAATGTCGAAATTTATTGCAACGTTATAATACAGCTTTTACCGTAGTGAAATCTCGCACGCAGAGCAAAGTCATAACAACGGTGTTCCTAAAACTCGTTCTTACACTAAAATTACGCTGTCTTAACACGTTTTCCTTTTTAACGCAATTATTTTAATACGAATGTAATTATAAATGCATCGAAGAAAACGATTTGACGTCGTGGAAATGGAATGAAAATTTGTTGTCGAAAGTATGCGTGCCAGTGTAAGGAAAACTTGAACAAATAAAACGTACCCATATAAGAAATGTCTCTATTTGTATGGCGATGATTCATTTTCAATGTATAAATATAATGGTAATAATTTGGGTATATGTATAGGTATAAGCTGTCGATATAATGTTTATGAAAACCGCAACTTTTTATCTCAAAGTAAATCTTGAAACTCGTTCTTCATATAAATATGCATTATATCATGTGGGCAAAGTTATCAAGGCGAGTGAGTACATTAAATTTATGTAAAAAAAATTAAAACTTACAAAGATATTAAGAACAAGCATCCAATGAACAAACACACATGAAAACAGTTCTTTAGATATTGAATCAAGATAGTTAAAAAAAAATTATCACCGCAGCAAGCAGTTCGTTCGGCGAAAGCGTACCAAATACTGAAACTTTGGATAAAAGTATGGGAAATCAAATACTAAAACCTGAGACCGTGTATCAAACTGAAACGCATAATGAGACCACTATATACATACATACGTACATATGTACATATGTACGTTAAATACATACATATTTGAAAGCGAAAAAAAAAAAAAAAAGTAATGCGAAATCGCAGACGATGAGTCACAATCATTGCCGAAACTCATAATGTGTATCTTTGACGCGAGAGTTTCGTATCGCACACATTCAGGGATAAACAAACTCTTTTGTACACATTTGGGTAGTTGATAAGTGTCCTAAGACAATAGTGAATCACTTGCGATTGCATTTGGAGTCGTTCTACGAAATCATACAGTCGAAAATGTAATATTAAACGATTCAAAATCAAGCTGATATAAATAAATCTCCATTGTTGAAATCTTGTGTCAATGTACATACATATGAGATCATGCATTGTTTAAACTTTTTATTATATGTGTGCGAATTTGAAATTTAGAGCTTCTGCACGTTCGGTAAATCAATTCGGTAGATAAACAAATCGCCGAGGATTCATTGCCTGGCGTATAAATACACCAACTACCTAATCGCAAATGAAATAATCAGTGAAAAAAAATTCCGCTTTGATGTTTAAATGACAGGAATTTGAGCAACCATTCTTAAACTTTGTAATGTAGTTTTAAAATATGATATTATTTCACGAAATTGTAAAATACAACACATACGAGTAAAAATCTATAATTTTTTTAATATAACATTTATTAAAGCAAAAGTAGCTTTCATTTTATAAAAACTTATCTTAACCATAAAAAGTATGTTTCGCGAACTTCATTATTTTCCTTTTAAAAGAGAAATCACTTCGTAATTTAAATAGTCAATATTAAAAAAAAATGTAAAGAATTACAATTTAGTGGATGCGGCACAATAAGCTGATGATTTTCAAACAACAGTTACTCCCAAATTATTTAATATAAATAAATAAATTTTTACATGAAACAATAAACAATTTGATACCATTTTAGTTTACGTCAACTATTTTGACAAAATAATATATTTTTGCAAAGCGTAGGCACAGTAGATAATCATATTGTAGAGATAGTTGATAGCTATTTATATGTACCTAGGAGAATTGGTGAATATGACCGGATGTAAATGAATCTAAACTAGGATGGAGTGCTTTTAAAAGAATGAACTGTGCTTAAAAAAGAAGGCATACGACCAATGTGCACTGCCAGTTATGACCTATGGATGTGAAACTTGGATGCTAAATTCAAGAATGTTAAGTAAGATCCAGTCCACACAGATAAGCATGTATGTTTAGTATAACAATAAGAGATCGTAAGAGGAATACATGGGTGAGACGCATGATCAAAGTGACAGATATAGCGGAAAGTGTGAATACGTGGACACATAGCGAGAAATACTGGAATGGTATTCGAGAGGATGTGAAATAAAGCAAGGTAGACCGAGTAGAAGATGGGCTGAAGAAGGTGTGAATTCAAGTGGATGCAGATTGCTCAAGACAGTCACGACAGACAGGAATGGATGAGGATTGGAAAGGCCTTCATCCAGCAGTGAATGGTGAACGGTTGAAAATGATAATTTAATTTTTTTTACAGTTAAATATAAAAACCAGTACGTATTGTTAGAATATCCTTTAGAATAGATATCGATCGACTCGAATGCAGATTCTGAAGTTGCCTCGGAGCGGATAACAGCTCAGATCGAAGATTATACCCACACAGAGTACCTACCTATCACCCATTCAAACGTCGACCTCGCGCAACGATGCTTTACGACAATCGCCGAACAACATTATAAAACCATTGGAACGTTTCACGCGGTTAAAATTCCCACAGTGGGATTACGATTAGGGTATCGAGACTACGGGGCAAATTCGGCGAACCGATCACGTACACCTGAACCTAGTACATATGTACATGTACATATGTGGACGTTATCAACAGGTAGACTCGGAAACCGGCTGCAGCGGTTTATCAGATCAATGAACATGGAAAGGTTTGAACAATGATTTAATTAAATTTCGGTTCGGTATCGGATCGTACACGAATTCGCCCCGGCTTTGGCCAGCAGCCAGCGTGTACTACGTACATATGTACGTACATACGTATGTATGTACTACACGTGTACATTTCGTGTAGTACACACGTGCCCATTCAGTTATCAATGAAAGCGCTGGCAAACGTAACGTATCTATTTCCATCCTATTCGCTATCACATTCAAACTATTCTCGGCGTATTCGTTTATACATACATATATGTACATACATATGTAGGTAGGTGTACTACGCACTGATGTGTGATTCTCAAAGTTTCGCATTAAAATTTGATGAAAACTATGCGAAAATTGGATACTTGTCGTTCGTTGATTGCGAAGTATGTAAATGACAGTTTTTCTGATTATATTTATCAATGAAATTATCGGAAGCTCAAAATTAATGTATGTAAGGTATGTTTAGATACAAAAATTCTCAATAATCTATAATGTTTAGCTCTTGTTATGTATTGGAGGTTGAGGAACAGAGAAAAATGAGAAAACAGCACTTGATAGTATGAAGATCGTTCGTTTATTGATTGGTTACACAATGGTTCATTTGATGGCACAATTACATTAAAATAATAAGATTTGTGTATTGGTATAATTCGGAAAAAGGTTGCGTGTTGGCAACTGTTGTTATAGTTAGGAGAATATGCGTCCGTGTGGGTTAATTGTTTGACTGAAGAGTGTACTGTGTGCTTCTGTTGTGACTTGATGAGTATGACTGGAGGAGTGTGACTGGGGGAGTGAGGTAATTCTGACCTTTACATCGCTATATATGTAGATAAGAGGTTTGGAGGGTTAGGAGAAAGCAGCTGATGTCTGGATCGATTGCAATTGGTCGATGATTGTCGTTCGATGCATTGTCGGATTCTGATTGGTCGGCCTTCAACTTAGACTGAGAGGAGAGAAGCGAAAGGCAAGGTATGATTAATTTAGGACTGTCCCGAATCTTTTAGTCAAAATACGCAGAAAATAACAATGCATGACTCATTTCAAGTTAAATGCGTATTGCACAGAAAGTCCGCGGTCGGCTCGACGGCTTCGACATTCAATTATACTGGTGCGTCATATTTATGAGCCACCGGTCAGGTAGAGACATAACACTCTAAAGTTTAAAGCTTTTTAATTTACATAATATATATTAGCGCTGCCTGCCTGTCAATGTAGCTGTAGAACGCTCGCAACACAACAGACACTTTTTTTATTAGTACATAGTGTGTTGCCAACAAGCTGTCAATCTGTCAATTTTGATTTGAGTCAACAAGTCGGTATTCAATCAACGGTACAGTTGTTTCACGTACTGTCAAACTGGCTATGGACTGTTATCATACAAACCAGCGCGCACGGGTGGGGTTTGGGGGGGAAGTGAGCTTTGTATTCACCGTTATATGACGGGCAAACCGGCTATTACCTAAACAAGGGTGTTAATAAATCGCTACTGATTTCCGGAAATTCTGCATTTTATTTAAATTGTAAAATTCGACAAATGCGTTTATTTTTGCATTAAATTTCAACGTAAGAAGTCTTAACTTTTAAAATCGAACTGCGCAAAGTACTTGGGTCTGAACCGATGAGCTTCGTGAACATCTCAGCTTCTTGGAATAAACATTAACGATAACCAACCAAAGTCATCAATCTCAGACAGCCACTACCCTAATTTTTTTTAGATGCGCAATAACAAGGTCCTTCTTAAGTTGGATAGAGTATATGTAGGTAAGCGATTTTTACAGATAAACAAATTTGATGTCATTTTATATCGCTATTAGGCTTTGATTACAATTTAATACTAATAGAGACACTGGCAAAATTTTACGTCGATATATTCAACACCATCAAAACAAAAATTCGCATTTATATGGGTATAAAGAAAATATTCAACAAGCTTAACAAGAGAGATTGGTAAATTGATTTGTTAGAAATTTCATTCCGAGTTGAACGGAAATTTGACCTCATTGAAAATTGCATCAATATTAACTGATTTTACAGACAGAAAAACTTTTCATCGTCGTTATTGACAATTATACGTAGCTAGTTTAGCGTTAGGCTCAAAGTATTGTAATAAATTTGTAAATTGAATCTTAATGTTTCTGGTGTTGTTTTTGACGTGTCATCGAAAGTGCATTGTCTCACTTTCATTACGAGCCAAAACGACCGTTGCCGTTTTCCTCATCGTGACCGAATTCGACCTTTCTTTTTTATTTATTTTATAAATTATGTCTGAGTGCATCGTCCGGTGTCATCGACCGGTCGAATTACAATAATCAAATTGGGTAAAACTATTTTCGTATATGTGTCACACAATACATGCAGATTGCGGTCGGATGTGTTTCGACCGCAATAACAATAATAAAAATAAAAAAAAAAAAACCAACACTCGCATATGCACATGCAAATAATGCAACCGAATCGTGTGTGCATACGAGAGTGCACTGGCCGATTGTCGAGTTCAGCCAACTTTCGTTTTCGTCACTTGGCCCATTCATCCGTGAGCCGTATTTGCACTAAACGACCGACGTTTCATTCCGATTCGCGAATCTCGACAGTGATATTATTTTTGGGTTAGTGAGTGGTTTCGAAAGGGTTTATAGTGCGCGAGCATTTTTTTTTTTTCGGTTATCGCTTATTGAATTTGCGAATTTCGATAGCGGTTCCACTTTTTCCCGTTACGGATTCGAATCCGTCGTGTTTTAATGCATTTTTTTAATAAATAATCGCAGCGAAAGCGAGATTGTTGCCGTTTTCGTGTAAACAATAAACATTTTAATTCATTCGTTCGTAGATAGTCCGAAAATAATATTTTCGTGAAAGTTTGCAGTTTTGTGTATAATATTTTAATTTGCACATCCTGTTTTTAAAATTGTACGAAATTAATTTCGTTGGAACGGCATTGGATCTTATGATATGAACGTTTCTATAAATTTGTATAATAATTACAATGGACTATTTGTGCTACTGAAGATCAATCCAAATTAAGAAGCCCAAGAGTATTGACTCCTTCTGCGCAGACTACCTGGGTCTGAGCTAATGAGGTTCGTCACCATCTCGGCTTCTTGGAATAAACTTTAACTATAACTATTACCAACCAAAGTCGTTAATCTTGGACAGCCACAGCCGTTCTTAAGTTGGATAGAGTATATGTATTTTATTTATGAGGGCGCTAGTTATGGTATTATTATATAAAAACAATCAACTAAAAGACGTATAAGATAAATTGAGAATTTTGTACCCTGTTAAAGTATTTTTCTACAAAGTAACAAATTTCCTCCTATCTTCCATTCCTGTTTGTCTTGAGAAAAAATCTGCAGAGAAACCTTTGAATTGACTAAAACACATTGGATATCTCAATTCATCAGCCCATCATGCACTCGGTCTACCTAAAGTTGCTTTGCATTTTAACATCCTCACGGATACCATTCCATTATTACTTTAAAATATATATGTACATACATACATGAATCATTATTTTCAACGTTCCGATATGCTGGATCAGGCTTCTTTACCCATGTATTCCTTTCTGTCTTTAGCAATCTGCATCCACTTTGTTATCTTCATCAGCCCATCACATCTTTACACGCTTTCTTGTCACATCCACTGGATACCATTCCACGTAACATTCTTGAATTCCATCCACTTTTTCACACGTTCCATACGTCATAACTGGCACTGGTCTTATGCCTTCTTGTTTTTAAGTACATCTTTAGCGGAATGTTGGATTTAAAAACAATGTTCATTCTTCGTCAAAACTGGCACTGGTCCATCCTAGTTTTTCTTCGTTTTGGATTTAAAAAACAATGTTCACCAAAATTGTCCTAGGTTTAAATTAACTATGTTCTACAAAATCTATCTCTACAAAATCAATTATATATTATGGTTCTATAATAGAAGTACAGTCAACCCTCATATAGCGTTGAGATAGGGACCACGCTATAGGAAAAAACGCTATAGAAAGTTAGGCACCCATACGAAATTTGGGGTTAAGTTTTTTTAATTGTATTTTGCGATTTGAAGCAAATCAAACATTTTACCCATTTTTATATTTCCAATGACCTTGCATGTGTTTAGTTTGACAACAATAGCACGTGCCTACACGCGCGACGGAGCATTGACCTTGCATATTTAGTCCAGTTTATTTTGCTACTGACAAATATTTTCTAAGTGCACATACATACATATTTAAATGCACATTAATAATATATTTATGAATATTCTAATTTGACCTTGAAAATATTTGCATTTTTTTAATGTACGCTATAGAAGGGACCGCTATACAAAAAACCGCCGCAAACGCTATAGAAGTGTACGCTATAGGAGGGTTGACTGTATCTACACTTTGCTATCAAAATATTGCAGATTTATAACAACAATTTTTTAACAATAAATTTATCAGTCAATCTCGAGTAAATGTCTTATTCGTATTCGATTTTTGTACAAAATTTTCATATAAAATTATCATTTTAGTTCTATGTACATATACCTATCAGAGTTTCATTATCAAATATGTAGTATTCATTGAAAATAATATGCAGCCTTAATTGAAGCATTATCCAAAATCATGTCCCGATACAAAATGGATAAACTAAATAAGTAAAGAGTATAGAATAAAACCAAAGGAAAATTTCACCACTACCCAATGCTGCAGTTGATAATTGAAATCACAAAACAAAACATGACAAACGAGAAGCAAAACAAAAAGGGCACGAACAAATTGCCGGCGTTGAACTGGTCCAATGCCAGTCGGCCAGGAAATATTTGGATGCACTGCGAAACGCATTGACCAAGGTTGCGAATGCACTTTTGAAAGTGTTCACAGCCGAATTGAATAATTCAATGCCAAGAGCGAAAGCGATACGAAACACAATACGCCAGAGGGAGAGGGGAAGAGATAACTCGAATTCGATCCGTTTAAATTTGATCCGAGTACCACATGTTGTTTTGACGGGGTCAGGCCTGCCGAATCCTGCACCCATACATACCACCATGGACGAATTCAACCATAATATGTGTATTATCATTTACGTAATATCATATGTACCAAACTAATTCACTCCGTAGTCCATATGTATTAAAAAGTAAATTGATACAATTTGTTTTGGATGGTGGAATATCCAAAAAATTGATTTAATACTCATTAGCCTTATACTGCCGTCCTAAGCCCACTTAACTACTTAACGTAACTGACAAAACAACAATATCGAGATAAATGGACTTATTCTAAATTTGTGTTTTTCTTCATATATTACTGATTTATTTAAACTTTTTTTAGTGCATGAGGTTATTTTCAATTGTGTTTTGATAATTCTAAGGAAAAATTAAAAAAAAATGAATACTTTAGTAGTTACGTCACTTCATTATTCATTATTAATGTATACATATGACTGTTCCAAACTTCAACCGCTCTATTTGAAAAGAATGAATCTCTAACAATCTTATTTGATTTTTCTTTTCGGAGTCTAAGAGTATGACCTCTTAGATGAGGGTTCTCATTGAACATAATGAGGTCGGTCATTTCACATGAATAATGATTATTTATCATTTTGAATACTTCTCCATCTCCTCGTCTCCAATGTGGAGAGATTCAGTCTTTTCAATCTTTCATGATAAGGTAGTGACCGAAGTAAATATTGGATACGTTATTTTCGCCAAGTGTTGGTGATACTATTTCTCTGCGCATGCACGTTAGATTTAATAGCTTAAAAAAGTCACTTTTGGATGAAGATACATTAATTTTGATATGAAAAATCGCAAGAATACACTCCCATTACCCCTAAAACACATCTAACTCATTTTCGTAATTTTTGTCAGTTACGTTAAGTGGGCTTAGGACGGCAGTATAGGTATTCAATTAAACTTTCATGAAAATCCTAAACAAGATTATATATTAAAAACATGCTAAGGAAAAAAGTTCAAAAACTCCCATATATGTACGTATATATGTAAATTTTCTGTTGGTATGTATTATGTTTTCGTTGAAATAAAACTCCATATAGCTGAAAGTGGAGTTAGCTATTCTGCTTCATCATACTGGGATCAAAGCTATTTTGAAAAATATTAGTGTTTCAAAGTGGAGCATTTTCATTCGTGGAAAAAGCAATAAAGTTCCTTTAAGCTTACCTTACCTTAGTTTTATGGTTAGAAATATTTCCCAAGTGTACTTCTATGTAACATTTAAGTTATTCGGCATTGCTTGGGAGTTGTTCAAATGAATTAAACTCATTTTTACGTATCCAATATCCTTAGCATGTATTGATTCAATCCTTTGTACCGAGCTCGTACGGATACGGTCTAAAAAGCCAATTAAATAACTATCTAAGGAGGAGAAGAGCAACGAGTCAAAGTTCTAGGAAAAAATTCTCCATCAGAATAGTTTCGAATGACTATCATTTTCAGTCGTTTAAAATCCACTGCTTCAAGGCCAATCTTCCAATCGTGTCTGTCTTGAGCAATCTGCTTTTTCATTTCATCAGCCCATCGTCCACTCGATCTACCTCGCTTTCTTTCACATCCACTCGGATACCATTCATCTGCCATCCATTTTTCTCGCTAAGTATCTAATTAATACATACAAAATAAAATTCGAAAGAAAATATGACTTGAAATCAGTTAGTCGTAAATCTAGGACAGCCAAGATTTTCAGCTCTTTTTTTAGATGCCCAAAAAATGGTCCTTTTAAGTTATAGTTTTATGTTTAAGAGTATATGTAGATGAATTTTTTAAGACTTCTATCCTTGCCTGTCCAATGGATGGACTATTTTCTTTGCAATATATAGAGATATAGAGCTTGTCCACAGGATGGTATGCCTCTTCAGAAATTGTTTACTTCACAAATTCGTCCACTTGGTCTATATTGCTTTCTTTCATATCCTCTCGGATACCATTTCAGTATTTCTCGCTTCCATTTGATATCCATTCTTCTCGCTGTGTCCACTTGAACTTTTTCAAACGTTCCGCTATATCTGCCACTTTGGTCGTGCTTCTTATCCACTTATTCCTCTAACGATATTTTCTAGTTATACCATATCTTTCGCAAGAACGAAAAAAAAATTATCCAATTTTTCACAGTACCAAACGAACAAAATTTTATTTATCAATTTTTTCAATTAAAAAAGTGCAAAATTTTTACGATCTGAAAACGATAAAAACTGGAATCATTCCACTTTCAAACCTCAAATCCCGATTCGTTCGAAGCGTGTTCAATTAATCTCAAGCATCGCCGATACGATTCGCTCACAGATTAACATCACCACTACTACAATTCATATTTTCATACATATACATACATACATCGTTCTAAATTGAGCCTAAATATACTACGGACACTAATCGATTGAGTAGCCCTGCATTTCGACAGTTTCCTGGCTTGTGTGCGGTTTGTACATACATACATACATATATATATATATATATATATACATACATATACATATATATACATATATACATGTATATATATATATATATATATATATATATACATATATATGCATTTATGTCTGTTTGTACCTGTTGCGCCTCGTTGGCCATAATGTTTTTGGTGTTGACGTAGGTCCGGCCCGTCCCTCCTCCTCCTCTTCTCCTCTTTCCCCCTTCGTCCCTCCACCTCCCCTTCGTCCTCTGCCCCCCCTCGTGGGTCCTGCCGTCACGGAATGCATACTAATTGGGCCAGTCTCCAAATGCAATCTGCACGGTTGCGGGCAATGCAGTCAAACGATACATAATGTATTACGTCGTTGAATAATATTATAAAGAAAAAAAAATCACGACTTAATTTACTCCGGTGGATAAATTTTACGTCGGTATTGTAATATAGAGTGGAATTCAATTGCATTGATGCAATTTTACTATCGGAATTTGACGATCTTGTTCACTTGTTAATTTACATACGTGTGTTTATCATCGGAATGTACCTACGTATAATATAATGTGTGTTCAATTTTATGATCAATGCGTGGACACTGTGGTTAAATTTAGCAAACGCCAACCTAATTGAAACAAAATGGAACACTTTGGAATTGTACACATTCTAAATATTGTTTAGGTTAATTTGATTTCTTTATATTTTGCTACTACTATTCAATTCTATTCAAATGTAAATTATAATGTATTAAATGTCTTTTCTCATCTCTCGCCATAGTGACGAATTGGGGTCATGTCACTATAGTACATATGTACATATAATTTATAAAATAAATGAATATAAAAAGTATTACATACATACATACATACATATGTACATACCACGAATTAAGAAAAATGTTACGTACGATCCAATGAACACAGAGAAGCATGGAAAGATGTATGCTCGGTATAACAAGAAGAGATCGTAAGAGGAATACATGGGTAAAAAGCATGACTAAGGTGGCAGATATAGCGGAACGTTTGAAAAAGTTGAAGTGGCAATGGGCTGGATACGAGTGAATGGAATGGACAAGAATGGATAGAAGTTTGGAAGTCAAGCATAGTAGTTTAAAAAAATGCATCTATACTCTATCTAACTAAAGAAGGACCATTTTTTGGGCATCTAAAAAAAAGAGGGTTGATTTGAAGTCATATTTTCTTATCATTCTCTACATACAGTTATGTTATAAGGCAGTTATGACGTGTATGTAGATATGAAACGTGGATGCTAAATTCAAGAATGCTACGTAAGATCCAGTGCACACGGAGAAGCATGGAAAGATGTATGCTCGGTACAACAAGAAAATATCGTAAGAGGTATACCTACATGGGTAAGAAATATAATCAAAGTGGCAGATATTAGCGGAACGTGTGAAAAATTTGAAGTGGACATATAGCGATAAGAATGGATGGCAGATGCACGCGATAAATACTGGAATGGTATCCGAGAGGATGTGAAAGACAGCAAGCTAAGCCGAGTGGACGATGGGCTGAAGAATTGAGAAGAATGTGTGGAGTCAAGTGGATGCAGAATGGAAGAGGATTGGAGAGGACTTCATCCAGCAGTAGATGGCGAACGGCTGAAAATTATGATGGCATACATATGTAGATATGAAAAAATTTAAATTTACAAAGTGTATCACTTAATGATATGGTCTAACTGGAAAAATGGAAAAATCAATTTTAAATACTTGAACGTCATACACGACAAAGCTTATGTTTTAAATATGTAAAATAAAATTTTGGTTAATTTTTAGTTAGGTAGCATTAGACAAAGCTTCCATTGTACTTTTGCATGACGCACACTTTCAAGGGTCCAAAAATTTTCACACATTGCCACTAACATTGAACCAGCGAGTGTCGGTCAAAGACTCGAACTCGGGACACATCGAGTCTGCATTCTCAATTACCAAATGCATTTCGTTGCACTCGACGGGGCACGACCAGCCTTGACTTCTCAATTTTTTTTTTCCGTTCGTACACCCGGTACTTTTTTGCGAACGCACAACTGTATTGTTTGTGGGTCCAATCGAAATTCAAACCTCGTAATTTTTTTTCACAACAACAACAACCTAACACGTGAACTCATTTAAAGTCATAATGAAATTGTTTCGTCAATTTTATCAATTCAGGGTTGCCACACATTCTCAATTTGACACATACGCAATCCTTGCTCGATGCGAGGATCTGTTTGCGTCTAGTATTCTGCGCGATGTTAATTGGTGATCGATAATAGTGGCAAGATGGCGGGCGAACGCTCCCGGCCGGCTGCCATTTGCTGGAAAAATGACTCAAAAAATAAATAAAAAGTGGTACGACCACCTGCCGCTGTTACTGAAACGACTGCAATTGCAAACGTGCATTGTTGCCAACAAAACGACGAGGCGAGAGACCTCAAGCGAACCCGAATACGGCTTATTACGGCCTATTACGGACGAGGTTTCCTTTTTGCGGGAAACTACTAGCTCCACTCTCCCGTTTCGCTCTTTGCATCATTAAAGGCTCGATTCGACACCGATTCCATATGGCGAAGGTTCACTTTGGTAATAAATATAACTTTGCTTTATATTCTATACGAAAATCTTTTGCTAGGTACTAAAAACGGTAACTATGTATGTATGTATGTTAGTATTGTCATCGATAAATGGTCGGAATTTTTAATAGAATAGTACTTTTTTACACAATTGGTTAGTTAAAATATTTAACGGTCTGAAATGCTTGAAAAGGAAATGCCCCAACCCCTCGAATTAGCAAGTTTAGATAAAAAAAAAAAATACGGAATCAACAAACCAATCCTTATAAACGCGGTCAAATTAAAAACTGGACGAATAAACGGATAATAGCATAGAAAAAAATATGTAAAAAAAATACATTTTTGACTTTTAAAATTCGCTTGATAAATAATTATATAAGTATTTTGAAACAATGAAATATTACGATCAATAGAAAAAATATTTGACTATTGATTGCAATACTCACTTTGAGCACAACAATATTATATTTTGAGTTAAATACCGCAAAAGTCGAAAAAAATGTAAAAATTGACCATATTAAATAGCTAACAAAAAAAAATCATATTCATATTCGGACTCATTATTAATAATTCATTAAAAATACTGTAATTCACCATACTGGACTCGTAATTCATTAAATATACTGACCAAAATTTTGTAAAAATACTGATCCATTAAGTATGGTGTTTTACCAGGTTCATTTGTAACTGCATATATGTACACACATTGTTTTTAAAACAATATTGTCGCCTATACATAAATAATTTAATATACGGATTTTCAAAATAACATCTTAGGAAGGACTTTACGTTAAAACCTAGTTGATTCAGCTGAATCTTCTAGTAAAAGTTTGACGAAAATACATCCAGTAGATATGATGTCCTTGGAGGATATTATGATTGGACTTTTATAATAATTTTCGGCTCTTAAATTATATTAAATTTATGGCACAGATGTTGTGTGAAAATTTACGAGCGAGTTTTGAAACACCTGCGTGTGATTCGCAAAGTGCAAGGTTCGTTGTATTCCCAAAATTCGACGGTCGAATTATTTATTATACAGTACCTACGTGCACGTGTTGACCCAATATTTTCAAGGTAAATTTCGTGTATATAAAATTTTAAATTGAGGAAAATTTGTCATTGAAATTGAGGAAAATTGTCATTTACTTTTATTGCATGTGTTTGTGTACAGTAGATTTAGCGGATGGATTGAATGCCGATGTCGAAAGGCAAAGCCCAAGGTCATATCTCGTGCACAAAGATAAAACTGGAAATGTACTAATAATGAGTGCTAGAATTCTAGCAAACATCGTCAATCGCCTTGTGCATAAAATTTGCGCGAATCGTTTGATAGTTTTTCCTACTCGGTCATCGGATGATGCAATGAATTTTCCTCCTCGAGTTTGTATTCGGCTTACTTTTGGTATTGATTTTAATATTCAATATACATTTTCGGCTAAAGATGAAAAGTAGTGAATGCCAATCTTCATACCTACCTAATACCTAAATATGGTAATATTTATATATAATAATCCAATCAATTTGATTGAATTAACGCTACGTAGGTACGGCCAAAACGTCTACGAAAATATTTTAATAAGATTCTCGGTAAAATTATCTACATAATAGACTAACAAGTTTCACAAGCAAACTTCATAATCGAATTTTAATTTTACCTTGAAAAATCAATACTAACTACAAAATGAAAAATAGATGTCTTTGTTCTTCATTTTTTATGATACGTCAATCCTCTTATCTTTTCACACCTAATATATTTTAATATCACCTTTTATAAAATTTTTAAGCCTTATTTTCATAACTAACAGTATTTTATTTACCTTCTAGATACTACGAATCACTTTTCATATTTAAAAACACTTTAACTCTATGTATGTACATATGTACCTACATCCAATAGTAAATTTAAAAAATGCAAAATCGTAAATGTAAGTCGAATGTTTTGTAAATTGTCTATGCACATGTAAAAACTTAATACCTACATAGATAATATATATTCTATTATATTATAGTTAGTATATGTATGTACATAAACTAAAAATATTTTTATTATTTCATTTGATACGTTTTCTCATTTTTATTATGAATTTAAGCATATGGCTCTACATATGTATATGTACATACATAGGAACATATGTATGTACATATATTTTTTTGTTTGTGTTGGGCTAAAATACATAAATTCTTATACCTACATATGTATGATTCACAATAAATTTTCTTACATTAAATGTACCTACTCCATATAACCAGTCTATAACATGAACCTATGTATGTATGTATACACCTACATATGTACATATATTTGGTTTCAATAATGCAAATGAACTCTTAAAATACGCTTCATTACACAGACTTTCGACGACGAGCGTTCACATTGGACTTGGTCCACTTATTCAGTGCACAATTACAATCGCCACTTATAGATTTCATTGTGTGTATTGGAAAAATGGTAATACGTACCGTGCCGCGTCTACGATCACCTTGGCATTTGCGCGATTTTTCCTTCCACCTGTCGATTTTCTTGCAGGCCGTGAACGAGCCGGGCCTCTTAGGGGCCCCATTGGGCCACAAACCACTCGCTGGGGCCCCCAAGGTAATCCACTAGGGCCCTGTCGATAGGGCTCCGAAACGCGAAATTCCACCGTGCCGAAAAAGCGCCTAGCCTCACAATGGCCCTGAAAATTACGTTCTCTGCGTGCTAAAATATACACAGTGTGCACCTTGAGGCTTTCGAGGGTTTCGTTTTGAATCATTTGAGGCCGCAAAACCGGAGGAACCTGAACCGAAAGCGACCGAAACCGGTCAAACCGTGCGAATCCATCTGATGATATATTCGGCGCGCGAAGAAATTCCAGTGGCCAGTTTAGACATTTGAACTGTGACCCCGGCCAGCTTGGTACGATATACTGTTTAATTAGCGAAAATTAAATATGTTAGATAAGTCAACTAGAGTTAGATTACAAATATTACAAAATAGAGGTATGAGATGTACTTTAAATGTTGATTTGTATGCTAGTATAAAAAAGATGATGATTGAATTAGATTGGTTGAATGTGAATGATACTTTGAGGATTTGTATGTTGGTATTTATATTTAAGTAATATGTTACCATCATATTTTAGTAAATTTATTGTGAGAGGAATGGATGTATGTGAATATAATTTAAGGAATAAAAAAAAGATGTTAGAGTAAATAGAAATAGGAGAAGCATCTTGTACAGAGGTGTTTTGGAATATAATATACTGCCGGATGAAATTAGAAGTTCCAAAACATTGATAAATTCCTGGCACTCTTAAAAAAACATCTCTGTATATGTAGGTGCTTAGTTAAGGATTATGTAATTATCCTTAAGCTACTATATTTTATAAATATATACGAACGATGATAAAATCAATTAGTGTCTTAAAATGTGTGTAGACTTACCGAATGTTATCCGTTGAATTATTATTACTATTGGCGATAAGCTCGCACTAACTAACGGTTAAATATCCCCCGCAAGTTTTAATGCAACAGAAGTGCAACTTTGCACTATTATTAGTTCTGTAGAGTGTAACGATTACGTTTATTAGTTTAAAAGTTTGCAATCGAAACTTTACACTTTCCCGTATGAAGATATCACACGCGGAGCGAAAGGAAATGAGAAAATTTGTTATCAATTTAATTTTCCGTCGAGTTTTCGGAATCGGCACAGCTTTGAAAATTCGTATGTGTGAATAACTTTTATAATTTTGCCAGTTTAATTGGCTGAAAATGAAACTAGTGCTTTATAAACAATAATGGAAAATTTTAAATGTAAAAAAAAGCACTCGCTGTTGAGAAAGTAGGCCTACTTAATTAAAGCTCGACGTGTTCAATGTTTATATAACTTATGCAATGCCAAGTTTAGCTGTTCCTTAGTAATTTAACGAAATTTAGATATGGATGAGTACTTAATTTAATTAACGCGTGTCTATTTTACTTCGTGTGAGTAAAGACAGTATGTTTGTATATGTATGTATGTATAAGTTAGAGAAACTCTTTGAATTGAAGTAAAACTTACTTCTGTGGATATTTAAGCCATTACTCATCGCTAAGCTACTCAGTACTAAAGTTGCTATTGCATTAATTAACAGTCTTCACAGACAATAGTTAGTACTTTAAAATATATATGTACATACATACATGATCATCATTATTTTCAACCGTTCACCATCCACTGCTGGATGAAGGCCTCTTCAATCCTTTTCCATTCCTTTCTGTCTTGAGCAATCTGCATCCACTTGACTCCACACATTCTTCTCAATTCATCAGCCCATCTTACAGTCGGTCTACCTTGTTTTCTTTCACATCCTCTCGGATACCATTCCAGTATTTCTTGCGTCCATCTGCCATCCATTCTTCTCGAAATATGTCCACTCCAAATTTTTCACTCGTTCCGCTAATATCTGCCACTTTCGTCATGCTTCTTACCCACGTACCTATTCCTCTTACGATCTTTTCTTGTTGTACCGAGCATACATTCTTATCTGTATGCACTGGATCTTACGTAGCATTCTTGAATTTAGCATCCACGTTTCACATCCATACATCATAACCGGCAGTACGCTTTGGTCGTATGTCTTCTTTTTAAGCATAGCGGAATGTTGGATTTAAAAACTAGTACACACATATATTGAACAAAAATGTTTTATTGTTTAAGTTAGACTTTTAATTCATTTTTTTAATATTGTTCTTAGTCATTTGGTTGTGTCGTTGGTTTACTCTTCAAGTCGAAATCTCAAATCTTCGACCGAATTGTCATGTGAATGCGGAAACACTTCTCGCTAGCGAATATGGTCAAACTATTATATGTACGTAATTCTCTCGGGGCCATTTGGTCATATGGTACCTACATGTCGGGGTCATCAGCATGAATGATGACCCACACATGATGAAATATATACCACCGTTATATTGAAATTTATGTAGAGAATACATAATGAAGATACACGCAACTATCCCTTATTGCT
This sequence comes from Parapsyche elsis, assembly GCA_022651745.1. NCBI lineage: Eukaryota > Metazoa > Arthropoda > Insecta > Trichoptera > Hydropsychidae > Parapsyche > Parapsyche elsis. Next base: position 2,342,952 of record JAGVSN010000017.1, read on the forward strand.
TCCTTCAAACATACATCTTCCACGGGCTTGCATACATACATATGTACATATGTATGTATGTATATCTAAAAATATTGCAATTTTTAATAACACAATATACTTATATGAATGTAGATAAATACAATCTTTTTATGTTCTCGACGAAATGCGGCAATCGTTTGATTTTGCGATACTAAAAATAAATTATAATAATGTGCAACATTGACGATGGTATCGAATCGAGTTTTCCCAGTTTCATTGAATGTCTCGAAACATCTTCATCCGAGCTGAATACAAAACTCGCTTAATTTGCCATGACGAGGAGAGGGCTGATAGTGGCTTATTGCGCCATCAATGAATGTTAACCCTTTGAGCACACTCGAGTTTTCATTCATGGAACGCAACCTTTTGCTTTTCACCGTTCACTTACGATGATCCTTGTGTAATATGTACATATGTAGTTCACGATGCGAACACACTTCAACTTTATCGGCGATTGTATTATGCGTGCCTATTCATTGGATCGATCGTTGAGATTTATTATGTGCTATACACGCATCCAACGGTACTTACATATGTATGTATGTGAAAGAAAATCGGGAAAAATTATTATTCAACTTTTGTAGGTATAAACTGAACTTTAATGTACATGCTGAATATATAATTAAAAAAATGGCTAGAAAAGTTGGTGTTTTATGTAGGTTAAGAAATATTTTAAGTAAAAAAAGTAAGGTTTTAGTCTATAATACAATTGTCTTGCCACGCGTGGTTTATTGTGCCACTGTACTTTATATGTTCAGTGGCCAAGATTTAAATAAAATGCAAAGGTTACAAAATAGAGCTATATGAGAGGTATTGTGAAAGTTGGTGGGCTAAAAAGTATGTTAGATGAATTGGGTTGAAAGTTAAGCACATTGTATTTTGTTTATATGTAAGTTAGATCATAAGTTATTGCCAAATTATTTTAAAAATTATATCATTAGAAATAGTGATATCCACAATTATTGTACTAGAAAAAAGAACCATTTAGTTGTAGGTAGAGTAAGGAAAGCGAAGACAGCTGGTGGCGTTTTTCACAGGGGTGTGTTAATGTACCTATATAATGCCCTCCCTGAGTGCATCAGGTCTTCTAAGACCATAGATGCATTCTTCCAAAGTGTGAGGAGACACTTCTGTGAGGGATAGTGTACCATGTACTACATAGATTTATGTAGTTGTTATAAATATGTAATATATGTAAGTTAAATTAGCTTATTAGCTGATATTATATAAAGTAAATTAATATTATAATACATTCGAACGAATTCAATATATTTTTATTGTTTATTAACATAACAGCTTTCCATTGCGTATGCTCGTATTTAGATTGATAAATAATTCGCTCGAAAAACGTAAAGTTTCCATCTAAATTTGCAATTCGAAGTTAACGCCATGAGCACACACATACACGTTCGCTAGTTAGTGGAACGAATTAAACGGCGAGAAAACCCACACGGTTAAAACAGCGAAGCCGTTAGTTTTGAGGTACGTTCGTGAGCCATGTGGTTATTGTTGATTATTATTTTTTTTTTCACTACTATTATATTATTCTCAATTCTTCTACTTATTATTTTTTAGCAATCTGGCATAGCAATCGGCGCTAATTGCGCGCGCGTATCGAGCGTAAGAGATTTCGTGCTCATCTCGCGGCCAGAGTGCAGCGCGGCCGTTGCAGTTTGCAGTTTGCAGTTTGCAGTTGCAGTGGCTCTCGAACGCGGAACCTTGAACCAGATGCAACAAAATGCATCGGTGGTTGTTAACGTTTGGGCCGCGCAGCAACAAACCGAAACCGGTTCCATCGCGCAACTCCACAATATCGCGGATTTTTGCCAAACGCTTTTGCAGAGCGCTAACTGCACTTAACTACGTAATGCGCTCGATTGTATGTATGTATATATTTATGCATGTGTGCACTTCGCTAACGCAACGTGTTCGAGTTTTCAGATGCGGCCACTGATAATGCTAATTCGGAACATTTTCGACGTTCTAACATTTTCCCGTTCTAATGTAGAGAGGAATAGCGTTTAGAATGCACGAGAACGGTATATCAGGGCTAAATAGACTATCTACTAATGAAGTTTCATTTTTTAGGAAAATACTTGATAATTTTGCTTTACAATGAATAAAAACGAGAAATGAACCTTTAATAAGTCAAATTTATTTATTTATTTATAAAACGCCTATTAGGGTTTTAACATATACAATACATAAAACATATATTAAATTAGAAAAAACACAAAGTCTCAGTCAAAAAAGCTCGTTATTCAATGAAATTCCGACACATATTGATCCTTTTCATTATTCTTTGCCATCTTTCAGATTTTTTTTTACTTTAGTTCCTTTCCAGTCCTAACTCCTAAAGTTCCTTTCCTGCTATGTATGATATGTTGTTTGTTTGTAACTATTTTAGCTGTATTGTAGTATGTAGAATTAATATTATTTTATATTGTACTCTATGAGCTGTGTGTTACTTGATATTAAATAAAAGAAATAATGTAATGTCGTTGTCTTAGGGACGAAAGATTAGTATTAAAAAAATCAAAAAATTTCCATATCTAATCATTCTGGGGATGGGACAGTGAAGATAATAATTATTACGTGAAATATTTTCACAATTCGATAAAAAACGAGAACGGGTAACACGCACCGGTACCTTTAAACGAAAAGTCGAATTAATAAGAATGGGACTCTATCTATTAAAGAGTTTATTATTTTATATAAAATATTTACATCGAATATGATTCTTTTATTGTTTATTTTTATCATAACATAAATATTCAGTAAGTTTATTAAAAGTAAAGTTAATATTTCTCATAAAATTTATATTGTATTTTTTCAATGGAATACGAATGAATGGCAAACCAAACTATAGAATTATACTTAAGTGTGCTTCTAACTAGTGAACAGAATAGTTGTTTAAAAGTATTAATATTGTGAAAACGTTTGACAGTTCTGATAATGAAGTAATCTGTTGCCATCCTGTTATATGATTAATATGCTCAACAATAAGGTACTGGTCAAAAATATGCTCAACAGTAAGGTACTGGTAAAAAATCACAATCAAATCCTTTAAAATAAAAAGTGGATAAAATTTCTTTTTTTGTGTGTGGATAAAATTTAAGACTTAAATTGGTTCTGGTTCATGGTTTATTTAAGATATGGTTTATATACATATGTACATACATACATATGTATATGAATAAAGTAAAAATATCTGTTATACGTACAGATAATATTTAAGAGAAAAGTAGATACGTATATGGATATAATAAAGAAATTTGTTGAAAAAAACAGTAATCTGATAAATAAGAAGAATATGAGGAAAAACAGCAGTTCGCTTAGGAAAATTTAGAAAAATAGTAATTTAGGAAACTTTAGAAAGAGTCTAAAAAGAAGAGAACTTTGCGATTTAGAAAAAAATCATAAAGCTTAACCTCTTCTTATTATTTTGAATGAAAACTTGACCATTCTTTGAACAAAAAAAATGCCTAAATTAAGCTATATTATAAATTACAAGTATGACTAGTAAAGAAGTAAAAATGTTAAATAATATTGAATACGAATGGGAGAGAAATAAATAATAAGTAGGTATAGTTAAAGTCAATCAAGAATAAAATGAATTGTTCGGTTGATTTGTAGACAAATATTTGATATTTATTTGAAAATATTTTAATCAAATTTCTATTTAGTTTAAAGAGTGCAGATATTTAATCAAATTCTCAATGAAATTAAATAGTTTTCACTGTCATAAATGTAAAAGCAAGAAATTTCCATACAATTTCCAAAGGTAATTTTTTTTTTCATTTTAATCGGAACGAAAATTTACGACCGTCATAAAGTTGCTCGATTAGCCGCCATTAATAACGATTACAATTCATTCGACTATTTTACATTTTAATAAAAAAAAAACAAAACACTTTATTGGTGCAATATGCAATTTCCCGAACGCGCTATCGAATTTGCATCACCCTAAACAATTATTTTTGTATAAAAAACATTTTTAAAATTACTCGACACACCTAATTTCGTACAACCTCATCCTTTCGCTACTTGCGCCTCGTTTCATTTCGCCTATTATTTTGCTTAAGTAAACTTCATGCGGTTTATATACAGATACAAGAAACAAACAACACAACAACTCTCATTTGCATATCTTGGCATCGATAAAAAAAAAACGGCCTGCGTTGATTTTTCTAAACGGGAAACGCACAATGGCATATAAAAAGCAGAACATCGAAAGTTTGCACAACCGCACAAATCCGCCACCGTAAATCAACGACACTCAATTTACATAGAATAATACCGACCGGTACTTACAGTTTCAATTGAATATTTCATCGGGGATATTTTGCAATCGCTACGACCAAAATGGCCGACCGTTAACGAGCCATCTAAGTAAGCGCTCATCAACTCGTTAATATAATTACAGACGTACATAGGTACCTAGTTTTTTTTTTATATATATATAATTGCACATTCGTATGCGATTCTGATTCGAGATGACGACCTTCGTGACGATTTTAAGTCGACGATTAGTCATTTCGCCTCGATTCGATGTGTGTTATAATACGACAAAACGCTAGAGAGCGCCTGTAATAAGGCAGTGTAATTAAGCGACCCATACACACTCGATTCACATTCGCGAATGCGGTCTATACGTACCTACAGACAGACAGCAAGGCTGGTAAATTGATCTTAATCTAAAAACCTCAATAATTTATGTAAGTCAATATCTGGGTCGAGCTCGCCCCACCGTTTCGCTGCGCAAACCGCGGCTTTTTGTTTGGCTCGCGTGCACTCACAACAAACGCTCACATCAAAACAACTCGCAAATACCGCAAAAGATATTTCGCTGTGTGTGTGTTTTTATATTTATTATTGTGCTTAACTGGATGAATGGTCAAAACATTGAAAAATTCGCGTTTTGTTGTCGTAGTAGCTCGTCGACCCTGTTTAGAGTGTGATTTTGTTTAGGTAAAGTATAAAAACCACACTGCATATCTCGGTGATTAAATAACCGCAATAGTTATCCATTGCACTAGTATTAAGTAAACAAAGATTGTATTAAGTTTGATTTTAAATTACACCGAGGGATGATTATTAAAAAAGTAGCGAAGAAAGTAGGATTAAGAAATATACTATCTAGAAATACAAAGATATTAGTTCTAATGCAATTATTCGTCCACATATTTTACATATTGTGGTTCATTTTTAAATTTAGTTAATAGGTTAATTAAAGATAGGTTACAAAAAATGCAAGATAGAGCTATGCGGAGTATTTTAAATGTAAATATTATAGATTAACCAGTGTAAGAAATATGTTGAATTAATTGAATTGGATGAATGAATGTAGGTGAATCCTTAAAAGTGTGCATGTTAGTGTTTATTTTTAAGTTAGATAAGAACTTATTACCAAGTTATTTCAATATGTATTTAATAAGGTGATATAATATACATAGTCGCAATACCAGGGGTAAGAATATGTTAATATGTAGTGAAGAATTTAAAATTGAGTAGATCTAGAAGAAGTACATACATATCTTGTACAGGGGTTTTGTTGACTACAATGGACTGCCAGAAGGTCTTAAAAATATAAACCAAATTGATAGATTCCTGGCAGGCTTAAAACAACACAAGTTTTAATAGATAATTAAGTTTATTTTTTTAATTAGCTTATTTTAATTAAATAAATAAAAAAGGCTTAAACTTAAAAAATTAAACTTTATGATAAAACATTCGTCGGTAGGTTATGTTATGCCTAAACAAATTTTAAAATACCAAGTTGATATTTTATTTTAAAATAAAAGACATCCATTGATTAGATCATGTTTTTTTTTATTTTTATTCAAATTTTAAACTTTAAATCAAAAAATTTAAACTTTTGATAAAAATTGAACTTTTATTATATGTTATGCTCAAACAGGATAAAATACCAAGTTGATTTTTTATTTTAAAATAAAAGACATCCATACTTACATCAAGCATTTCTTATGAAGATAAAAATTTATTCTTGCAATTAATTGAACTTTTATCTATTCAAACAATCCTTACAATTGATAACAATTTTAAAGCAAAAGCGAATAAGTTTTTTAACTGTTTATACATTACTGTTTGATAGAACCAAATAAAATATTTTGATTTAAATAAATGTACTTATAGGCTCGTAAGTTCAAAATACTCATTGGATTCTTCAACTGTTCCATTATTAATATCCACGTTTAATCAATATTGAACATTTTTCATACTAACTAAACTACTCGGGTCGTCGACCGGCATTTGATAGACGGACACGCCCGTCTATTAAACCGAAAACGCAACAAAAAATCCATAACATCGTCTCATCAAACTCAATACAGACATTTCAGAGAATATTTGAGATCGTGGAAAGGGACCGTACAGGTTTAAAATTCATAACGAATCCGAGTTGCGGGTTTTTTTTAATCGAATCCAGTTCAAATGTCGGTCTGATTGGAATCAGTGCCAATACAACTCCTGCACCGTGTCCTGTATACATCTGCATACATTAACAAGCACTTACTTATGTGAGAAAAGAAGTCGTTTGGCTTCTGCGTCAATTTCGTACAATAGAATTATTGCGAACGATCGCCACGCACAAATCACGTGATAAAACATCGATGGAGATCATTCGAATACTATATTTACGTTTTTGCGAGCTTTAAACGCGTCGTAAATCAACGATGGTCACACGAACAGATTCAGGTGTTTTTATCGCCTTTTAAGTTCACAATTTCCTCTAGAACAGTCGATTCTGTCGTAAATGAAAAAGGCAATCGATAAATAATCGAGCAAACGTTGTATACTAATTATTGCAATACAAAGTTTTCTTTCAAATAGTAGGTATATTGCCCATTGAAGATCAAAGCGTGTTTATTATTTTTTACGATAAAAAGTTTTATTGACATTATAACTGTAGCCTAGGTTAAGATCTCAAAAAATACGGTTCAAAAAATGTCCTTCAAACCAACAAACGAAATGTATCTTAACCTCAACTTAGTCGCATGTTTTGCATAATAAATATAGCTGTCATTTGATTCTACAAAGAAAAACATCGAATTGTTAGCTGATTTTGTTATATGCTAAGATAAAAATATCTAAAAACAAATATTGACTAATTTGTTGTTCGAGTTTTAAAGTGCATTTTCACAATAATAACTGAGACATTTCAAAAAAGTTTGGGGTCACATTTGACCCATCGTCGAACAGGGAGAGTTCAAATATCAAATAAGTGAAAGTTTTTGTCACTCAAGCCACAAACCTTACATACATATGTAGTAATGTTAAATACGACAAATATTATTCAAGTTAATAACTACGAGTATCTAACTACAATTCATAAATTTGAAACATGTTGTTGTTTAGAATCAACAATAAAATATTTAATTACATATGTACATAACTACTAAGCGTGACCAGCAAATAAATATATACATATTGCACTGTCAATAACAGTCATAATAATGTCAAATTTTGATTTAGAAGCAATTATAAAGTCGCAGGCAAATACATATATACATAGGTATATATAAACAGGTGTTGCAAGCAGGGATACAATACTGAACGCATTCGCCCATCAGTCCCATCCCTTACGATTGACGTCAGCTATAAAAAACTACACACATTCGGCCATTGTAACCTCTCTGAAGCGAAAAAGTCTTATTAAGCGCACACATGTGCCACATACATACATACAGTTCTGTATTTGACAACTTGCGAAAGCCATCCCCTCATTTTAAACGCAGTTTATTTTTATAACGAGTTCATTATTTCGTTACCGCTTTGTTTGCACATTCGTCATATACATAAATAAAACGCTCATTTCGTTCTAGGAGCCGCGAGCTCTCGTCTCACCTGCGCGAAAACGTGACTCGCAATTACACATGGCCGATTGTGAAAATAAGACATTTTCGTACGTGCATTTTATTGTATTTATCATTTGCTGTACGTATCTGGCGTTTCCTGGATACAAATACCTTTTGTATTGAAACGTTCAACCGTTTTGTATTATAATCAGACTGCTACAATTGGCAATAACGACATAGAGTCGTCGAAATTTTGAAGGAAAAATATCCCATCACACTAAAAGACATGCAAGATCATAATAAGTAGGTACTTCCGCAAAGTTTGTTTTCGGCTAGTTAAATAGTATGGGAATGTATGAGGAACTAACACACAGACAAGCAGTTTTTGTTTTATCTATTTAGATGTTAAAGCCTGATTTAGTTTGAATTTAAGAATCTGTTTCTTTCAAATGCGTATGTTACAAATGGGACAAAAATTCAAATGACACCAATAGCGTATATCGATGTTTTCTCTGTTTATGGGTGACACTTTTGTTCCTCAACAAGACACCCGATTAGAATAAACGTGTAATCAAACTCTCGTTTATAAAAGCAGACTATTGGTAGGTACCCACATTGCAGATGTACATACTTCCTATGATCCAGCAGGTGTCGTGAAGGACTTTATTGCCATAGTACATTTTCCTTTATACGATCACATAAAATTTTATTTCGATGACTCTAAGTAGGTAATGACGATCGCTGGCCGAAAAATATAAAGTTATTGTCTATTTCAGCGGAAATCTTTTTCGAGCTAGGAGCCAATTTAGGGAAAGTTTCTGAACCACTACATATTATCTTCGGATTATATATTCAAATTAAATTAAATGTTACTCATTTATGAAATGGATAGGAGAAAGAAATAAGCTAATGATATTTCTAAATGTTCGACAGTTTCTTACTAAAAATTATTATTGAAAAACGCTTTTTATAGTCATGAAGTTTAAGTTTAATTTTGTGTAAATTGTGACAGCCGCAGCCGCAGATTTTCATACAAAGAGCCGCATGAGGTTCCCGGTTCCCCACCACTGGTCTATTTGATAATCAAAATGTTTAAAAGTAATGTCAGGTAGTCGATCAACAAGCATTTGTATATAAAGACGTGTTTTATGGTGTGTTTCGAAGTGCATTCGCTTTACGAGTGTTGCATTTGGGCGATAGGTAGCTCATGCGCGTTGTACCGTTCTAAAACTGAAAAAGCGGTCGTACCGCGTCTTTTACTATAACATTATGTACATACCTATGTATATATACAAGTATACAAGTATATCTACACACACACATATGGTGTTTTGAGTAAAAAAGTAACTGTCGAGGTGCGGGCATCTCGAAAGTCCCGTCGTTGAAGTTGAAGTCGGTAACGGTTCGAGAACCGCCTAACGAGCGCATCTGCAAGAATGCATTCGGTGTTAGACGCATGTGCAATGGCTACCGTAAAAAAAATAATTAACTTGAAAATTTTGAATTAAGAATCAAAAATAATAATATTTGTCAGATTTTTAATACTTTTTAGTTTGTTTAAATGCACATTGGTATCATCGAGCTTGCCACGAATTTACCTACGTATTCGAAACTAATGAATTTTATACGCACAATGTAGTCACAGTAGATAACCATATTGTAGAGATAGTTGATAGTTGTAATGACTGGATGTAAAGAAGAAGGAATAAAACGAAGAGTGAAACGAGGATAGAGCGCTTTTGGAAGTATGAACATAGTTTTTAAATCTAACATCCAGCAATGCTTAAAAAAGAAGGCATACAACCATACAACAAAATGTATGGATGTGAAACGTAGATGCTGAATTCAATAATGTTACTTAAGATCCAGTGCACACAGATTAGCATGATTAGCAAGAGATCGCAAGAGGAATACATGGGTAAGAAGTATGACCAAATTGGCAGATATTAGCGGAACGTGTGAAAAATTTGGAGTGGACACATAGAATGGATGGCAGATGGACGAGATAAATACTGGAATTGTATCCGAGAGGATGTGAAAGAAAGCAAGGTAGACCGAGTGGAAGATGGGCTGATGAACTGAGAATAATGTGTGGAGTCAAGTAGATGCAGATTGCTCAAAACAGACAGGAATTGAAGAGGATTGGAGAGGCCTTCATCCAGCAGTGGATGGTGAACGGCTGAAAATGATGATGATTCCAAACTATTCTGATGGAGAATTTTTTCCTAACGATATAAGGACTTTGACTTTTTGCTAGTCTCCTCCTTAGATAGTTGTTTAATTAGCTTTTTAGACCGTATCCGTACGAGACTCAGCAAAGAGTATTGAATCAGTACACGCTAAAGATATTGGATACGTATTCTAAAATGAGTTCAATTAATTTAAACTACTCCCAAGCAATGCCAAATAACTTAAATGTTACATAGAAGTACATTTGGGTAAAATTTCTAAACATACATTTAAGCTCGTAAAAATGATATCGTGTTTTGTAATATAATACATACAACTGTTATTGAACTATGCACATATTGTACATATGGAATTTACATCATAAAATCATTTCGTTTTAACGCTTTGACTACCTTTTTGTACGTTTGTCAACCGTGCTATGCTTTGTACTAAAATTCTATATAAAAACTAGAGATAGATTACAAATATTACAAAATAGAGGTATGAGATGTATTTTAAATGCTGATAGTTATGCTAGTATAAAAAAGATGATGATTGAATTAGATTGGTTGAATGTGAATGATACTTTGAGGATGTGTATGTTGGTATTTATATTTAAGTTAAATAATAATATGTTAGCATCATATTTTAGTAAATTTATTGTGAGAGGAATGGATGTATGTATGTGAATATAATTTACGGAATAAAAATAATTTAATTATAAAAAAATGTTAAAACAAATAGAAATAGGAGAAGCATCTTGTACAGAGGTGTTTTGGAGTATAATAGACTGCCGGATGGAATTAGAAGTTTCAAAACTATTGAAAACTTCCTGGCAGTCTTAAAAAAACATATCCGTACAGGTGATTAGTTAAGGATTATATAAATAGCTCAAGCTACTGTATTATATAAATAAATAAATAAAAGTTATTATTTCAAAACTTTTTTCAGATGATGGTTAAACTCTATCGGATTCTGTTTAATTTTCAGTAATAAAATTTGCAGTGCCTTTGTTTGATCCTTGTGCTAAATTTACGCCAACCGGAAGTAGCCACATGAACGCAGTGCAACTCTCCCTACTTTTGTGTGTCTTTTCTCGGAAACAATTGAACCCAACGAGTTGCAAAGTTTCGACAAAATGCAAAAGAAAACTTTGACATTTTTGCATAAACATGTTATATATTATTAGATTATTACAGTGTATTGTTGCTAAGAGGCCGCGGGTCAATTTTGACGTTTATACGTGTGTTCTGCATAATATTCCATGCACATGCGTTATGATGTGAATTGCATAATTTCAAGGTCCGCTGTTCTCGGATCTGTCTGAATTTTAAACAACACGAGCGTTTACAAATGGCGAGTGCAACGTTTGGTCGACGAGCCGAATTTTAATAAATTAGCGAAATTAAATTAGACAATAGTGTGGCGCCAGTGTTATGCGCGCGCTTTACGTAATTCATACACAATCTGATCGGGTCGCGGCTGATTCGCGTTATGTCTTTCTAATGAGATTTAGAGGCTTTTATTTTTTCAGCCAGTCACAGCTTACGGCCACACAGAAGCCACTGAAGTATTTTCTGGCTTCGGTGTGTGCAATGCACTAATGCAGGATTTCGCTGAAAACCCGCGAAAAATGTGCATTTGGAAGCCAACGCGCTGCAGTCGATTGCGCGTCGGACAAAAGCTCGCATACCTGTCAACTTTCAATACATGCACACGGATAATTTTCAATTTATTTCAACGCAGAATTAATTAACATACGTTTAAGTGTATTTGGGGAAAAAATCGTTAAACAATTTCAATCAACTATTTAATTTTTTGTACGAATGCAAAATTTCGAAAATTTTCAATAGTTATGTTAGGAACATATCGGTCGACTGTTGTATCGTTTCCAGTGCCACTAACAACAACAATTGGTGTCACAAATATGGTGCAGGAAATGCTTGCCACACGCCACTGTGCGGTTCAAGTAGTTCTGCCGCACAGAGGGGGTGTCGTGTTCAGTTCCGGTTTGCGCAAACCCCGCGGTTCATATCTCAGAATGTGTGCCGTTTATTTTCATATATTTAACATTCGATTAAAAGCTCCATACACGTTGCACCCGTAGACAATACATTTGAATATCATTATTGGGATGGCTATGTATAATGTGCATGAATATTCAAACGTCTGTTCCTAATGCGGTTCCAAGAAACCAACCCATTATAGTATTAAACTATTAAGTTTGCATATTAACTGTTATTATGGTACAATTTCTTCATTTAAATGATTGACGCCGTAGGTGACTCGTTGGGGAAGTGTGAATCTGTTTTGTAACCAACAAGGATGCTACGAACTACAAAATTCATATATGAATATATTTTGTATAATTTATTTAAACGTAAGAATGCTTTACAACTACATATGTATATTGTTTAAATTTTAAATCAGTATAATATCCCTGCTTTATATTATTTTATATTTTGCTATTGATTTACATACCATGTTCAAATCAAGAAAGATCATCTTACGCGCACCTAAAAATAGAGGGTAGTGGCTGTCCGAGGTTTACGACTAACCCTCACATAACTAACTGGTTTCAAGGAACATTTTATTTATGTATTAAAATTTTACTTACATACATATATGTATGTAATAATGAATTGCAGTGATTTTGTCAAACGGAATTTTATTTATTTATTTAAAATACATAGGCAAGCGGCATAGCCTATGGAGCTCAGGGGTCTGTATAATTTGTACACACAATTTTTAATTATTTATATTTGAAGGATTACATAAATCCATTTATGTTCAAAAATTTATTGAGATGATTTTTAAAGAGATTTGTATTTTCAGATGTTACTAGCTGATTTGGCAGGCGGTTCTAAACTTCGACCACTCTATTTGAAAAGGAAGAGTCTTTGACAATTTTGTTCGATTTGTCTTTTATTAATTTCAGTGTATGACCTCTGAGATGTGCGTTTTTATTGAAAGTGAGGTTTTTCATTGGGCATTTATATTTATTATTTTGTAGACTTCTATTAGATCGCCTATTAATCTTCTCGTCTCCAAAGATGTGAGACTCATTTTCTTCAACCTTTCATTATAGGATAGTGATCGAAGTTCAGATGGCATTTTTGTAAACCTATTTTGAACCCTTCCTAAACATACAATGTCTTTTTTGAAGTTACGGTTCCAAACATTTACAGCAAATTCTAATTTAGGTCTAATATACGATTTATAAATTTTTGACAGCAACTGAATACTAAATGTCTTTACACGTTTACACGTTTGATAATATATATTAATGAATAACACTTATTTACTAAGGAGTTGATATGAGTAGACCATTGTTCTTTTGAGATAACAGTATGAAAGTAAAATTCGAAAAAAAGTAGAATCAGTACATTTTGTTATGATTATTTTCGGTCACAATACTTTGAATATATTATCAAAATTTAAAATGTGTTAAAAAGTCTTTAATTCAGAATTATTGTATAAAATTGTATGAGTTGTCTATTGGAAATTACATAGTTTTTATCTAACCAACTTTATTAGCAAAGGACTCTTATTGATCATGTTCAAAAAGGGGCGTAACATTATACGCAGAAAGTCTTCTAAACTGTCGATAAAAAGGTCCTTTTTAATCTGAATAGAGTTTAGAATAATAAATCGCTATTTTGTTTCCATTTCAAACGCCTTAAAGCCATATGCTACATAAATTTTAATTAATAGCACTTAAAACGTAAAAATATTAATAAATTGGTGTCATATGAGTTTTATATCAATTTGAGACTTGATTGAACTATTAGGAGTTCTGGATATTGAACTGAAATTACCTTAAAATAAATTACATACATATTAAATGTCTTACAACATAGTTATATTACCTATACATATATGTTTGTAGATACATTCAATGCCTTTCATTTCCTGTCAAATTAATTCATATTCAATACAAAACAGCAATGAAATTTATACTTTATTTGTTGTTGTTAATTGAATGTCCACGCTTAGGGCTACCTCTATTATCATATTCAATGTGATTATTAAACCGATATGTCTGGTACACGTCGTAGAGAGAATTTGACGTCCTGAATAACATTCCCAGAATTGGTTCACGTACCTATTCACGTTCGCAGTTAACACACACACACACCGTAACGTGTGTTTGCGTGCAAATTGAAGTCAATTGTTAATTTCGGGGATTGCGATTCAGGTTGACAATCTGTGTTAATACAGAGTGACAGTTAATACATAACACTCTATTAAATTGCACCACATTTCAAGGAGTGGACTCGGCTGTTGCGCAATCCGAAACATGGCAAACGTTTGCACAGTACCCAAGTACATTGTAGGTACCCGTGACAACCCACAGTATCAATTCCACACCGTGTAAAAAGCGACGATTTTAATTGAAACGTCATTTTTGATACTTCGCATACTTCACAAATTGATTTTGAGCCTGTGTACAATATACATCTACATTGTTAAAAAAATAATGAAGCCGCGTAAAGGCACCCGCACACCGCTGCGAATTCGTATGTATTCGCATTGCGAAGAAACGCACGATTGGCATGTTGGAGAGTTGTATCGTATAGCCGCAGGTGGCGATGCCTACATCGCGACGGATTTCCGACCGAAAAACCGTGCGGAATTTGTTGTACACGATTTTTTCGGCGATTCACTCGATTTTGATGACGTTTGTGGAAAAGTTATTGGCGACGGTGAAAAAGTATCCCATCCTGTACGATCTGACAGAAATCAGACGATTTTGTCAACAGTCAGCCGTTCCTTTATGACCGTTATAAATTACATTCAACAATTAAAAGTATTTAACTCATCATTCGTATAAATATGCGGCCAACATTAGAGTTTCGTCTTCATCTGAGGAGTCCATGTCAGAATCGTGAGTGAAATACAAACGTTCCGAAAGCGAGGTGACAGATGGTAGTTTGCTGGTAGCCGTGCGGAATATCGTCCCTGTGTGTGCGTTAAAATTGACTGACTTGCGAAATTCGTGCGATTTTCCTACATTAAGGCGGCCACACACCTGACGTCCTCTATCATCGTCGATTCGCACCAATGCGAATTATATCGGTGGGAATGGGACGACGATAGGGGCGAAAGTTTGACGCGGCGATTTCGCTAAGGCGTGTGAGCGCCTTTAATTTCGAACGAAATTCGCAGCGGTGTGCGGGTGCCTTTAGTATCGTAATTCGCCGGTGCAATTTTCAATTAAATTTACTATCGACTGGCGTTTGAGACACTAACGAGTTATTATTACGCGGGAATAATGGCAATAATATTTATGGCTTTTTGACCGATCGAAAGGTTGGCTCGGAGTTACCGAAGCCGCCATATTTTTAAAGTTATTATGTCCAATTAATGGTGTCAGCCGCTATAAATAAGGCCAATGGCCATAATGCGTTCACGTGAGCCCCATTGGACCGATTTTAATGGTGTTGGGTGGCAAATTGAGGGGATGAGGGGTTGTTTTAACCCCTTTCCTGTCGCGGCTACACACCCTGTATACGGCGGTGACGTCACGCCGTGTCCTATTACCGGAAAAACCTTAGGGCAGGTCTGAAATATGTACACATGTACGTATTTATATTTCGATCTATGTACATACATACATACATATGTATGTGTGGGTCAGAACCAAAGTAGCATAATAACGTCATTGACTTTTCATAAAAAAAAAAATGTCTTTCAAGTCAAAGTCGACTATACTACCATTATCGTGATGTTTGATGATTCTATACACTGTCTAAAGCAGACTCATTACTTTAAAGTGAATTATTTCAATGTTCTTCTTCTTCTTACATAATTAGGGATTAGATCTTTGTAGGTACTTACATATATATATCTCCGTATAATAAGAAGATATCGTAAGAGGTACACGTGAGTAAGAAGCATGACCAAAGTGGCAGATATAGCGGAACGCGTGAAAAAGTTAAAGTGCGACACATAGCGAGAAGAATGGATGGCAGATGGACGCGAGAAATACTGGAATGGTATCCGAGAGGATGTGAAAGAAAGCAAGGTAGACCGAGTGGACGATGGGCTGATGAATTCAGAAGAATGTGTGGATGCAGATTGCTCAAAACAGACAGGAATGGAAGAAGATTGGAGAGGCCTTCATCCAGTAGTGGAACCTTTTTTGTTGATGATGTTGGTTAAAAATTCATTATTTTATTATGCAC
Source organism: Parapsyche elsis (assembly GCA_022651745.1). Taxonomy (NCBI): domain Eukaryota; kingdom Metazoa; phylum Arthropoda; class Insecta; order Trichoptera; family Hydropsychidae; genus Parapsyche; species Parapsyche elsis. The sequence goes on from JAGVSN010000017.1 coordinate 2,359,147, forward strand.
ATCATAAATGTGTGTACTACAACTTTGTCACTCGCCCATTCATATATAAATTTTGAATTCTGTACATCTCTTTTCCTCATAAAATTACATACTGTTTGAAAAACTCGACATCAAACTTTGGATAAATAATTAATTAGATTATTCCCTGTGATTTTGGTTTTGTCGTATTTTTGATTACAGTTGAATCTTAGAATCTCAATAGCAACCTCTACATTTTCAGATGTGTAATATAAATCTTACATTATAGATACATATATACGAAGTTGGGTTTTTGAAGCTAGTAGCCACATAATGTAGCCCTGTATCTAATGTTCATTGATGCTTTTCATCTAGTGGTATGTTTGAAGTGAATTTTTGTTTAAGTAACTTTCGTAAAGTAAACCAATTACTATTAAATAATATTTATAGGATTGTCTTTCTTGAGATATTTTTTATTTCATTTCGATGGCTTTAATTTAAGGTACAAAAAATTATTTGTTTGAAAATGCCGTTGATTGATGACTGCACCTTATACTATAGGTACATAAGCTGACTCAAAACCCCCTTCTCCCAGTTCGTTCCCATCGTCACATTCTGAATGCATTTCCTCAACTGCAACTGGCTTTACGCATTGAAAATTCTATTTGTGCAATCGACGACAATAACACGAAGATGTCCTGTGACTTCGTGTCCTCGATAGACGTCCTTCTGTCGATGCCGCACACAACGCAACGCTCTCATAAATCATTCAATGTTTTCGTCGATGAAACATACTTTGACAAGGTGCTATTCACAAGCGAGCAATAAATATCAATCGTCGAGATTGCACAAGCAAAAGTGAATCAAGTCTAATTGAAAAAAAAACAAAAAAAAAATCGAAGAAAACAAACCAAACCATAGATATCCTTAATAATACTATAAAATGTAATGGCAAGTGCAAAATGTAAAATTTATTTAAATGTTCATTACATCTACATTGAATTATATGTATGTCTTCCAACCTTTGTCTAATTAGATTTAATTGTAATATTACCCATTTATTATTTGTTCTTATCTCTCCCTGTTAACACAAGTTGTATAGAGTAAAAAGTCTCATTTATGTACATATGTATATAATGGTTTAATACAGTTACAAAAAGTTCACGTTTTTTAATGAGTTATACAATGAAAAGTATTTTTCCTTTGATTCTCAATGTGAAACAATTCATATTTATACTCTAAATGTGGTACAAAGTTGTTTTCGATTGATGTATGTAGAATGTTATCGCAATAAATTGTAGCGCCTTCTAATTTCCAATGAATTCCCGCACAAAAGGAAACTCATTTTCCACTACTTATGTGCATTTTTATAAACTGAAATTACACACAATCAACGCTTGCATAATAAATACGGTTGAATTGCACGCCTTTAGTCTACCTTTGATGCATTAATTATTCACGAAACAGCGACAAGTGAAAAATCAAATTTTCCTCGCCTTTTGTGAATGTAAAATTTTGTTCTGGAAAATGAAACGTGCAGTCAATAGTTATGGTGAATAAAATAATAGCAACATTTCAATTACATATGTGAATATATTGTAGATACTCACACGCACATGTTTTATTATATACGCTATAATATATGCGAGCAAATTAAAATTTTGTTTGTGTGTTTTTATGTTGATAAGTTACCTATGTGTTTTTTTTTTTTCGATAAAGGCATACATGAAAAGCTTTTCGCCCATAGTATTGCATACAGTTGCATGGTACTGTATTGCTAAAATGCACTGCGTAACTCAGATATAGGGGAGTGAGCCAAACAATGGCCAACTAATCGACAGTCAAAGAAGTAAATTATTTTTAATTACTTTTGAATAAAAATTGTATTTTTTTAATTTGCATTAAAATAAACAATAGTATGATTATTTATTATAAAATATAATATTAATCAAATGATTTTACTTTGTATTTAAAAAAATCATTTGAATATTGCAATTACATATTTTATCAGTAGAAAACTTAACAATTAAAATAAAACCACTGTACTTAAAAGGATCTGTCAAATGCATAGTTATCTTTAAACTCTTAAAGTATATCTATGTACATTGACCGGTAAATGTAAATAGCAAATATTAGGCTGACGTTTGCCGAATTAATATGCTCACGACGAATTCTTTTCCGCAAACGTGTCATAATCCCGCAAAAACTGTTGTACATTATTGGGAATCGCTGATTTAAAATTGTCAACTTGGCACTGAATTCAACTTCAACTTCAAGATCAGTGCGACGGAATACTGCGAAATCAATCCAGAGTCGATCATCAGGTTTTTCCGGTTGTTCAATATATTGCGCGTTCAGTTCACATAGAGACGATTTATTCCATCACTGACAAATCTATGCTCGATTGCTATTTTAAAACAAGTAAAATGGTAAATGTTTTATTGCAAATAAATAAATCTGTACACTGTATTATGTTGTGCGTATAATTTGAGTAATAAATTAAACTGTTGAATGGCTATTGTAATATCTTATCGATAAAGATATTAGTGAATGTGCACGGTCGATACAATTTGTGTGCGGTTAAGTGATTCGGTGACCTTTTCGACAGTCTATAATAATGTAATGTAATATTTAATAAACGTCGATGTAATGTGACTAATGTGCCGTTTGACTGATAAATCTCAAAATTCCAGTTAGTTTCCTGCGTTTGCGCACATTATAACGGATATTGTAGATTGCCATGTATGAACCAGAACTTGTTCGAACAAAACGTCTAAATAAAACGTATCGCCATATAAAATTAAACGAACACTCTGTAAGTCAACATCGATAAAATTGATCTAAAGTTATTTATAGTTGCACTCGAGTGTACGCTTGCAGCTTTTTGAACGTATCGAACGCTCGAGGATAAGTAGTGTCTTTTATATCAGATCAGAAGAACTTTGGTAAGGAATACAGAGGAAATCAAAAACATATTTTAAGTAGTAAGATACAACATATAAATAGCTTAGCGAAATAGTCATGAAAACGTAACAATCGGAGAAGAATAACTGAAGTGCTAAATACTTTTGTGACATATTATTATTATAAGGTATTGTTTTTCGGTATTTAAGGAATAGATCCTTGGTTATGAGCCATTTTGCAACTATTAAGATTCGTGGTATTATTAGGTAAATTTAAGGTAAGGTATTATCAAAGTAAATTTAATTCCATCTTAACTTTCAACATTTGTATGTATGTATAATAAATTATATGTTTTTTGCATCAAGGCAAATTTATTGTAACAGATTGTTATATACAGACATTCTAATCATCTTGAGCGTTTTATGGATACGTAGACTATGATTTGAATATTACAAAAATAGCAAAAATTCAATAAATTACATTTGAAATCTGTATAAGAATTTGAAGCCTCAGCTTTATGAAACTGATTGTGTTGTAAAATAACTTTTAGATCAAACAATCATCAAAATGAAATAAAAGGATAAGTTTTAATCTATGGTTGACTTTTTATCGCAATTACAATATTATCAGCGTATTGCCAGTTATGACGTATGGATGTGAAACGTGGATACTAAATTCAAGAATGTTACGCAAGATTCAGTGCACATAGTGAAGCATGGAAAGATGTATGTTCGATATAACGAGAAGAGATCGTAAGAGGAATACTTGGGTAAGAAGCGCGACAAAAGTGGCAGATATAGCGAAAGGTGTGAAAAACTTAAAGTGGATACATGGCGAGAAGAGTGCATGGCTAATGGACGCGATAAATACTGGAATGGTATCCGAGAGGATGAGAAAGAAAGCAAGGTAGACCGAGTAGACGATGGGCTGATGAATTGAGAAGAATGTGTGGAGTTAACTGGATGCTCAAGACAGACAGGAATGGAAGAGGATTGGAGATAAACTATTCTGATGTAGAATTTAATTGGCTTGAGTATTGATTCAATACATGTTAAGAATATTGGATACGTATTCTAAAATGAGTATAGTCAATTTAAACAGCTCCCAAGCAATGCCATGTAACCTAAATGTTACATAGAAGTATAGGTCGCGAAGCCAGAGTTGAAGCCAACCACACACAAACACATACGCATTTTTAGTATACAGGCTGATGCAAAATTTAATAATACCCCACAGTAACTCCATAGGGTTTAGTTCTGGGTGGTAGGTGCAGTACACTATGTCTGTGATCTTCCAGGATTTTGTCGAATACCTGCAAATTGTTGGTAATTTGGCTTATTCTTTAGTATTATGTCATATAAAATGGGTTTTGTGTTTTGTCCTGGATACGGTATATTCAAACTAAACTATTAAACTACTCTAACTAAACCAACAAACGATATAAAAATCGAAGACTGAATGAACATGCTGTATTTCACAAAATAAAAATATACAAAACAATGGTGTCTCTGTTACACTCGTAACGTTTACGCGCGCGAAAGAGACAGAGCGTTTTTATTCTTACATTTAGTGAAAATTCACATTATTCACTATTCACAGACACACAATTTGTGTGTGTTGGTTCGCATTAACTCTTGGTGCGTGACCTGTACCTACATTTGGGTAATATTTCTAACCATAAAACTAAGTCGACCCCATTATAAAATTTCATTAAAATCATACTGCCATTATCGTATATACCTATATCTCCGTATAACAAGAAGATATCGTAAGAGGTACACGTGGGTAAGAAGCATGACCAAAGTGGCAGATATAGCGGAACGTGTGAAAAAGTTAAAGTGGACACATAGCAAGAGGAATGGATGGCATATGGACGCGATAAATACTGGAATGGTATCCGAGAGGATGTGAAAGAAAGCAAGGCAGAGCGAGTGGACGATGAGCTGATGAATTGAGAAGAATGTGTGGATGCAGATTGCTCATGACATACAGGAATGAAACAGGAGTGGAGAGGTTTTCATCCAGCAGTGGATGGTGAACGGCTGAAAATGATGATGATGATGATAATATTATCGAAATCAAAAATAATACTTTTTATAGTACCTATCTATGTAATTTAATCTAACCGTTTAGAATCAATATCAAAATGAATAGAAATAAATTAATGTAAACCGTTGTGACTGTACACTGAATATGAGAGAGCAAACGCACAATCGCCGCATACCTACCCAGCGAACAACTCGAGCGAACAGGAAAATGCGTTGCGTGCGGTTTTTCTTGTTTTCCCATTTTTCCGCCGAAGGCTGATTGAAAATTCTGTTTACCCTCCGATCATTCATCCCACAACTACCTCCTCACCACCCACATTTCACCAAGTTTTCCTCCATTCCCCCTCACGGTCGGTCGCTGCAGTTTTTCCGGGCGTGCACACTGCCACTGCACAATGAGCGCATTTTCCACAATGCAACGAATGTGGGCCAGCAATATGAGTGATCGAGTGTGGCACCCTTTGTGTGTTCGAGTGATTGAGGGGGTATAGGGTGGTCTATTCCTAAGGGTAGATATGGTACGGATTGCATTGGCCGAGTAGGTATCCCTTATTAGTAACGTGTTGACAATCGATCGTACGATACAGCTAACTCTCAACTAGAGTTAACTTTATACGATCTGCAATCGCTCGACCTATTAAGCATTTGTTTGTTCTGATGCTCTCAAATAATAGTGCATTCGATCATTAGGCTAGAGGTACACAGAGTGTAAAGGACATGAACCAACAAAACACACCGTTGGCATAAAACTAGTTTGGAAACCTGCTGCAAAGTCAAAATGTTGACACGTCTATCACATGCTTTAGTGAGCTTATGTACCTCAAACCAATTTTAGTGACATTCAATACAAAACCTTGAAGTCCTTTAAGTCCTTTGATACCGTGTCTCTACTATACAATGTATTTGTAAGAACCTGGAATTTGCTAGTACTATATGGAACCCGTTTTACCAAGATTCCATTACTAAATTAGAACAAATTAATAAGAAGTTCCATGCGTACTCAATTTCCAGGTTTCGTCTTTCTTCTTCTTCTGCAAATTCCCGTGATTACGTATCTCTGCAATCCAAGAGGACGGTGTCGGATCTCTGCTTTGTATTTAAGCTTTTAAATAATTTATCAGATAGCCCTTACCTACGAAGTAGGATCCTTCTGCATTGTCCCCCTAGATCTCCATTGTTGCATTTGAATCTTTGTTCCATTAATTATTCGCAAAACTCCTTCATTTATAGATCCTGCTGAAATTCCGGCATATATTGATCGTTTTCACTATTCTTTGCCCTCCTTCAGATTATCTTTACTTAAGTTCCTTTCTTGTTATGATCTGTTGTTTGTTTGTAACTATTTTGGCTGTAGCGTATTATGTGAAATTAATATTATTTTGTATTGTATGTTGTACTCTATGAGCTGCTTGTTACCTAATATTAAATAAATAAATAACGCATAAAACCTTACCTTATTTTGATGGGTACATGGTGAAGGAGTGCAATGGTTGTAAATTTTCTTTCGTTTCAGAAGTGTTTTTTTTTTTTTTTTTAAATAAAGTTTTTCTGAGCTGGCAATACTTAATAAGTTTGAACATTCAATACTATCATATATGTCACTGTCATCATATAGAATGAAACAATTTTTTACTTTATCTTAGTCGGATAAAGTTTCAATTGTTCTTAAGTACATTCTAAGACCAGCCGGAATGTAGGGAGTAATTCTACAAAATTAGATTATATTTAAACGCTATTGTAATGCTTAAGGATTAGAATAGAGATATTATAATCCAACATTCAATGCAGACTAGCTGTAGTACCAAGTGTTTCCCGAGTGCAAATGTTGTATAGAACTGTTTTTGGTGAAATGTTTCGACTAACAAATTAGCTACACTCCATCTTTCATCAGGCGAAGTCATCCAAACAAAACTTCGTATAATTATCAAGATTAGCATGGTTATAAGAACTTCTAAAAAGTTTTGAACCGATTCCCCAAACGCTATAGAAACGTACGATTACAAGAAACATGCATAGAGAAGAGTTTCATTTGATTCTACATACATACATACATAGATTACGTGACAATAGATAATTATATTGTAGAGTTAGTTGACAGTTATTTATACCTAAGACAATTGGTGAATATGACTGGATGTAGGTAAAGAAGAAGAAATAAAACGAAGACGGAGTGCTTTTAGAAGAATGAATATAATTTTTATATCCAACAATCCGCTATGCTTAAAAAATAAGTCGATCAATGTGTACTGCAAGTTATGACGTATGGATGTGAAACGTGGATGCTAAATTCAAGATCCAGTGCACACAGATAAGCATGTATGTTTGGTATAACAAGAAGAGATCGTAAGAGGAATACATGGGTGAGAAGCATGATCAAAGTGACGGATATAGCGAAACGTGGGAAAAGGAAAAAGCCAGAAGAATGGATGGCAGACAAATACTGGAATGATATCCGAGAGGATGTGAAAGAAAGCAAGATCTACCGAGTGGACGATGGGCTGATGAATTAACAAGAATGTGTGGAGTCAATTGGACGCAGATTGCTCAAGACAGACAGGAACGGAACAAGATTGGAGGGGCCTTCATCCAGCAGTGGTTGGCGAACGGCTGAAAATAATGATGATACATATGTAGATGAAGTACGAATTTGTCATTTGCGTCCATTCATCAGTTCATCGGCGGATGTATTCATCTGCATAACATGTGAGCACCGTTATAGTACGTTTGTGTACATTTATATATTGTACATAGTTTTACTATGATAGCCGGACGCGCCGTAGTAAAACCGAGTGGTGCCCTTCGTTTGATGTTTTTACGACTTATGCTCGATGTTTGAAGGAGAGTTTAGCACTTTCGTTTTCTGCACATTCGCTCGTAAATATTTGAACTGCAATGAGCGAGGTGTTGCACTGGAAGAAAGTGTTGTGCAATCCGATGACGGAGATGCAGCACAAATGCATATTGACGCAATGACGCTCATTCAAGCGAGACATTGCCACCGGTCGACAATGAAACAGATAAAAATAATACAATAAAACATTCGACAATGAGATTTTAGTTCGTAAAAATCCATTAAAGAACCACGAACCTGACCGAAAACTAACCTTACGAGTTTGATTGATGTATTAGAAGCACTAAACCATTGATTGAAAGTCAACATATAAATGTGTACCCAAATAAATTCACCTTATCAAATTATTCGGCAAAGTTGTATTGCGTATGATATTTTCGATTCAACGATTTATTGCCAGTGTCTATTTTTAATTGCGTTTCGAATGCAAGACTGCGTGAATCTTCAGCGTTTATATGCACAAATGCCGACCAATTTATTGCACATTATAGCGGTGTATGAGTGTGCAAATTAATGCCCTCGGCATTGAATGGGTTAAATTGGCCTTGCGTGTTCGAATCATTTTTTCAACTGACCCCGTTGTACGATGACTGTGTGAATTGAAAACGTATTCAGATGTGATGTCTTAAAGTAGATCTTCCAATAACGAATATTCACAGTAGACGTGTATAATAATAATAAAATAGCAAGAAAAGGGTGTACCTTTACACTTAATATAATCGAATGTATCTATGATAAGGTTGATTATATGTGTGTCGAGTTGAGTGTATCCGAGTTTTGTATTAAATCTCTTTGGCCACTCGTATTATTAAGTATAAAATTGCGGCAATAAAAAGCAATACTGGTTCGCATGCATGAAAAAAAAAAAAAAAAAAAAAAGTAAATGGCGTCAGATTGCGTTAGGTTAGTACCGCGGCCAAAATGGCGGACGAAAACTTTAAAATAGAATTAGCGCCCCGCGGTCGCTAAGAAATTGTGCACAGACGACGCGAAAGTTATGCCGCTATACATAAACTTATATATGTACATAGTAAGATTTGCGCGACTGTCAAAAACTTACTCCGTTTTACATAAATACATTTGGGTCAGACGGACAGACAGACTTGAGAATTTTATAAAGTTTGGTAAAATTTGTTCATACATATGTAGGTATAAGCTTACATTAATTAATTAATTAATACAATCTACACATAATAATGAGTCAAGCTTTTTAAATGAAATCTATGTAGTAGATACCTAAATCAATTTTATTACTCAAATTTGTTGGTGAAGTTATCATATACATATGTATGTAGGTATTAATTGTTCCATACGCTTTACATCCGATTTATCAGTAAATAGATTCGCTGACGACATAGTTATAGTTTCATGCGACTCAGTAGATTTACAAAATAGATTAACACAATTAAGTAACGAAAGTATGTAGGTTTAAAAATTGATTTTAATAAAACTAAAATTATGTTTAATGAATTTTGCACGCAAAACGTAGTTAGTTACGTAATAACCATATTGTAGAGATTGTCGATTGTTATTAATACCTACGACAATTGGTGAATATGAAACTACATAGTATGGAGCGTTTTCGGAAGAATGAACACAGTTTTTAAATCCAAAACCAAATTCCGCTATGCTTAAAAAAGAAGGCATACGACCAATGCGTACTGCCGGTTATGACGTGTGGATGTTGAATTCAAGAATGTTACACACAAAGAAGCATGGGGAGGTGTATGCTCGGTACAACAAGAAGAGACCGTAAGAGGAGTACATGGGTAAGAAGCATAACCAAAGTGGCAGATATAGCGGTATGTGTAAAAAGCTTGAAGTGGACACATAGCCAGAAGAATGAACGCGACAAATACTGAAATGGTATTCGAGAGGATGTGAAAGAAAGCAAGGTAGACCGAGTGGACGATGGGCCGATGAATTGCTTTCTTTGCTACTTCAACTTTTTCACGCGTTCCGCTATATCTGCCACCTTGGTCATGCTTCTTACCCATGTTATACCGAGCACACATCTTTCCGCGCTTCTCTGTGTGCACCGAATCTTGCGCAGCATTCTCGAATTTAGCATGACAGTAAAATGTTTGAGCTTTTTATCGAATGCGCCAACTTTAGCAGGTAAACTCTCAAGCTTTGATCTAATACGGATTTTTTTTTTCATAGAAGGCTGAAATAAACTTGCGCACCGAGCTTTCGACCTCCTGTATAATAAGTGTGTGTATGTGTCCGTCGCCAATTGCAGCTTTCATGTCGGTGGCCTTGGATGCGGTCATTGAACTTGCGCACGCAGCAAACTGCAAGTCGCTTTTTTCCGGCGGTCGGTAGCCTTAATTCGGAGCCCCCCTCAAATACAACCTCACCCCACCTCAAACCCCCTCGTCTCTTAGTACATAATATGTATGTACATAGCTCCTGACTTCTTCCCGTTTCCGTTCCCGTTTTCGCACTCGATTCCCGCCAATTCCATTGACTCTATGGTAGGTAGAGAGCGTCCGTCCGTTCGACTTTGCGCGCCAAAACGTGCCGACATGTCCACACTCTCCGTTTACGGTTTTCTCTCGAAGTGGACCGAATTCAGCGAAGCATCTGTCTATGTACATATATATGTATCTGTCAATAAATCTCTATACGTCAACTAAATATACATACATACATACATGTATATGTATACGTTTTAGTGTTTTCATTTCCCGGTACTATTTTCCTGATTTCTCTCAACCATACTCGAGAATCTTTGAAAGTAGATTCGGTGTTAGACATATGTATGTGCAATGGCTACCGTAAAAAAATTAATTAACTTGAAAATTTTGAATTAAGAATCAAAAATAATAATATTTGTCAGATTTGTAATACTTTTTAGTTTGTTTAAATGCACATTGGTATCATCGAGCTTGCCACGAATTTACCTACGTATTCGAAACTAATGAATTTGATACGCACAATGTAGTCACAGTGGATAACCATATTGTAGAGATAGTTGATAGTTGTAATGACTGGATGTAAAGAAGATGGAATAAAACGAAGAATGAAACTGGGATGGAGTGCTTTTGGAAGAATGAACATAGTTTTTAAATCCAACATTCCGCTACGCTTAAAAAAGAAGGCATACGACCAATGCGTACTGCCAGTTATGACGTGTGGATGTGAAACTTGGACGCTACGAAAGCTTGAATGCTTTGAATGCTTTGAATGCTTGAATGCTTTACGTAGCTTGGATGCTACGAAAGATACAGTGCACACAGAGAAGCATAGAAAGATGTTTTTACTTGGTATAACAAGAAGAGATCGCAAAAGAAATACATGGGTAAGAAGTATGACCAAATTGGCAGATATGGCAATGGGTGGGACACATAGCGAGAAGAATGGATGGCAGATGGACGCGAGAAATACTGGAATGGTATCCGAGAGGATGTGAAAGAAAGCAAGGTAGACGGAGTGGAAGATGGGCTGATGAATTGAGAAGAATGTGTCTAGTCAAGTGGATGCAGATTGCTCAAGACAGACAGGAATGGAAGAGGATTGGAGAGGCCTTCATCCGGCAGTGGATAGTGAACGGCTGAAAATGATGATGAATAAATGTTTATCGATTAGTTGATATCTCATGGAAAGGTTCTACATATGTACATAGGTTCGTTGCCTGTATATTGAAAGGTTGTCTTGACCTTAAATAGCGTCATTGGCAAGATTTGGATGATACTAAATCCAGGTCGGCCAATTTATCTACATAACTTTGTAAGACTGTACCATAAAATTGGCACAATTCAAAAAATTCCGACCTTCCAAATCGTTCCTTATCTCACTTATTCCCTTTCAGAAGGCAATGGAGAGTGTATTTCTCTGTTATTTCACTTAAAAATGATCTTCAAATAGTTTTTCTCAACATTTTATTTATTGACACAGAAACATCTAATCTCTAATGTTTTTACGAAAATTATTGATCTTCACAAAAATTTTCATTATTTTAAACACACAAAGAAAATCCAGTTATATATGTATTTCAATACATAATAATTTTCAGTGAATTATTACATGAAAATTTAGCTCACTTTTTTTGAATTAACGTATTTATGTACATAATATTTTGTACATATAACTTCTTGTACATAATATTTTTATGTACATATAACTTCTATATATATAAATTCTTCTTGTATAAATTTATGTACATATAACTTCTTGTACATAATATTTTGACCAGTTATTGCATGTTACTTAATCAAACCAATCTGCACTAAATTTAAAATGGTATCTAAATATTTAACTAATTTTCTTTTACGACGAATATAGCTTTTACCATAGTTTTGAATTTAACATTGAAAACACAATGTAAAGAACGTAATTTAATATTAAAAAATGCTATTACCCATAAAATGGACATGCGATTTCAATGCATTTGATTTTCTTTTTAACCGCACCGCACACATTTCCCATTATTGTTAACCTTTTGATATATTCATTGATCAATCAATTCCACGTCATTATTATTTTGATCGGAGAAATCCATCAACCCTGCGATATTATATTAGGTACGAAAGGTTGCCTAGTAGGTACGTTACTCACGTTAGCTGGTTAGCAGTTATCTATTCGCCAAATTGCACACGTTCAGTTTTTCACGATGGGTTTTCATTTACAATTCATGAAACACTTCTTCGTTGAAATGCATTAACGAGCCCCGATCGCGATAAATGGGAGAAGCCTTTTTTTTTTTTTTTTTTGCCCAACGATTCCAACGAACTCGACGGCCATATTCGGAAACGAATAATGAAATTCGACTTGGCCGGAATGCACTCGGTTGCGCTGCAATAAAAGTGCACTGCCTGTTGTTTCTTCTTTATATATATATATGAATGTGTGTATTTTTTTTTGTCCTCGTCGATTAAAACGCATTCTGTGGCTGCAACGCGAGTCGCGTTCTCGTAGGTCAGTGTTTTCGAACAATGGCCGCCGCTTGATGTCTGGGGTCCGGCCTTTTGTCGTTTTTGTTGTTTTCGGTTCGACCAGGAATTCAACAACATTTATTCGTCATCGTCCAACACCAGGGAGGTCTTCCAGTGCTCGTGCAGCCTCGTCAAATTCCCATCAGAAACCCATGTGTGACTTATTTTCATAACACATAACTATTGAACAAACCTGTATATACGTGAGAATTCAATGGTAGAAATAATGCACAAGTCACAAAGAAGGTACCTGTAATCCACTTCAACCTACAACTATAATCAATTTTAGTATATAATTAATACAAATATAATATATGTAATATATGGCCAAAAAAAAATACAAACCAAAGTACAAATGTCAACCCATCGTAAATACTCATTTGTTGAGTTTACAAAGTCAAAATCACATTCAAACTATCATAAAAACTCTTGGTTATATTATATAAAAGTATTTGTATATAAAAAGTTTGAATATCTTAGGTTTAAGCTCCGAAATGTTTTATTGCGCGCGGTTGACAGTTTGGACGAGGCCGGTCTCGTGTGTGTTGGTTAAGTTTGAGGTGGGTCAAGTAAACGTGCACGCGGCGATCGCAAACCTTTTCCGCTTCAAGTCAATTACTTTTATCGTTTTAAATTAGGCATTGGATGTTGGCGTTCATAATGACTTGGAGTGAAAATTAATTAATTGCTAATGAAGTTCAAATCCGTGAAACTGTACCGATACGTGCTCCGATTATTACGAACCGGTACCGTTATGAGGTTAAGTGATTTTCACGATGAGTTAATTATCATTACTCTCTCATTTTTTTTTTTTTCGTATGTGTGTTTTATTGAGCTAAAAAAATTGATGCAATTTTAAATACTGCGATTTAGACTACTTGGGTCTGAGCCAATGAGGTTTATCACCCTCTCGGCTTTTTGGAATAAACATTAAAACTAAAGGCCCGAAAACACCTAAGCGAAATCGCTTGCGAAAACTTTCACCTCTATCGTCGTCCCATTTGCACCGATATAATTACGACAGTAGGGGCGTCAGCCGCAGACGCCAAGCGTCAAATTATTTACTCGGGTTAGTGAGGGCCTTTGAGCTTAAATTATTTCACACCCAACTCTAAAATATCTTCATAAACTAACTGAGTAAAGCCCTATTATGTAGATAAGTTACGAAAGCTAACTTTACATCAAAATGATTCATGACCTAAGCACAAATTACCATTAAAACACTCAAACTATCAGTATTAAAAAGCTGAATTCATCCTTACTTCATCATTTTCAGCCGTTCGCCATACACTGCTGAATATATGCTTAGTTCAATAACAGTTGTATCTATTATATGACAAAAAACGACTTTAAATGTATGGTTAAAAATTTTACCCAAATGTACTTCTTGTTATTTTAACATTTAAGTTACTTGACATTGCTTGGGAGTAGTTTAAATTAATTAAACTCATTTTAGAATACGTATCCAATATCTTTAGCATGCACTGATTCAATACTCTTTGCTGAGTCTCGTACGGATACGGTCTAAAAAGCTAATTAAACAACTATCTAAGGAGGAGACTAGCGAACAGTCAAAGTCCTTATATCGTTAGGAAAAAATTCTCCATCAGAATAGTTTCGAATCATCATCATTTTCAGCCGTTTACCATCCACTGCTGGATGAAGGCCTCTCTAATTCTCTTCAATTCCTGTCTGTCTTGAGCAATGTGCATCCACACATTCTTCTCAATTCATCAACCCATCGTCCACTTGGTCTACCTTGCATTCTTTCACATCCTCTCGGATACCATTCCAATATTTCTCGCGTCCGTTTTCCATCCATTCCTCTCGCTATGTGTCCACTCCATCTTTCCATGCTTCTCTGTGTAAGTAACATTCTTGAATTCAGCATCAACGTTTCACATCCGTACGTCATAACTGGCCGTACGCATTGGTCGTATGCCTTATTTTTTAAACATAGCGGAATGTTGGATTATAAAACAATGTTCATTCTTCCTAAAGCACTCCATAAAATTTTATTTCTTCTTTTTTACATCCGGTCATATTCACCTAGTGTCCTAGTGTCCTAACAACCTAACCTAAATCTAAGGCAAACCCGACCCAACCAAAAATCGATCGAATCACATTTAGACCAAATCTCAAGCTAAACCACAACTTTTTCAAAAATTTTCAACTGGAATAGGAAGTCAAGGATCGCGCACCACAATTTGGGCACCGCTGATCGAGTTTGTGTGTCCACGTGTGAGTGTATGTGAGTCGGTTCCGGCCGTTGCGTTTGGGCCGGCGTCAACAGCCGCCCCGAAGGACGAGCGAACCGCACCAGACGCCATTTTTAAAACAACATAATTACACCAGACTCGCCAGGGCTGACACAAAACGTACACACATGTACACACTGTGTACTCACACAGACGCGGGCTATTGACACTAAAATTGCCCTGTGCACGCACATCTTCCGACACGCCAACACGATGTGTACGAGCGATTCGGCAACGCCAAACTTATGTAGTTTCGAGTTGGGGTAGGCCCGAAAATTTCCGCTCGTATTTTTTTTTACCCCTGCGAATTGCACTATATGGGGGTTCGAGATAGGGATACCGCAAAAATGTGTGTTTTTTTTTTTTTTAATATAAATTAAATTTGGTCTTCAAGAACACGATCATTGACGAAAGTTAAAATTATGCATTGACGCTAAATGTACTATGCATCAAATGGTAATTTAGTCATTTAGTAAGTTTTACGAATCATTGTGCACGTGTGCATACAAGACACGGTTGAAATGAAACGTTCAACTGTCGTTTAACGCAAAGTGTAATTTTGTTTCAGCATAATAGCATTAAAGGTAGGTATCCTAGTCTTGACCAATGAATTTCGTCACCATCTCGCCTAAACCAATAAAAATTCGACCTTGAGGTTTTGACTGATTCGTATCGGGTATCATCCCCTGGTCGCGTTTTCATGATTTCTGGAAAATGTCTGTATGTCTGTGTACCTGTGTGTAAAATCGCTAATAGCTCAAAAATCGTTTATCCTATATACTGAAACTTCATATTTATATTTTTTTACCGGCCATTACAATCCATAGGCTTTAAAAAATTTTCATCAACCGGAAGTGGTACTTCCCTTGGAAAACCACCTAATTTTTTTAGGTGTGCGAGAATAAGGCGCTATATGTGGACAAAGTATGTAAATATGAAAATGTAGGTACTTGTATATTATATATTATATGTATATAATTGAGTCGCCCAGTTCCAAATCCCGATAAGTCCATAAAACTCACTTGTTCGCAAACGCGGTTTTTCTGCTACAGACTTATTTGCTTGATGGCGTTTAAACTCATTTAAATTTAATTTTGTTGATATTAAACAAAATATTGAGATTAGAAACATGGACTCATTGTTGTTTGTTCCTAAATATGGCTTTTATCAGCTTTTATCATAGTGCAATTGTCAGTTTTTGGAACTAACACTGATTTTCAATATTTTTTTACGGCGCACTTGGCGGTATTTGGAATAATTCAAGTACATACATACAATAAGGCATCGTTTGAAAACATTCTTAGAACCAGAAAATATTTTATCCTCGTTTTTTATATATTGTAGACTTATCGGGATTTGGAACTAGGCGACTCAATTGTAGATACGTAATATATATTTAGCCTAATCTAACCTAACCTTCCCTAATTTCCCTACTTAACCTAATCCTGTATTGAAATAGAGTCATACCTTCAAAAACGTACATATGTATCTACCTACATAAATAGTCAAGATCTTATTTTTACAATACAATTTGATTTAAATGTTATCTTATTGAAATGTCGCGTACATAGATAAAACCAGCTCACTTCTCTCTCACTTAGGTACCTACGTTCGTCGTATAACTTCTGATAAACATTTTTATTTGAGTTTATTCATTTCGTGACCCGGTGAAACGCTTTTAGCAGAATCAGCACGTATTTTAACAAATCAGAATAAATGAGTCAATCGATTTGCATGGCGCGGTGAGTCAGCACTGGCATATGTGTGTACGCTCAGCTGACATAATACCTCCTTTGTACTTCGTGTAAGTACTTTTGAGCCAGTACAGGTCATTGCACAGTCTCGAGGACCTTCGCTGGACCAAATTTTAATTGTCAGAATGATCCTTTTTAGTGGGTGGACCGGTAGACTGAATAAATTGAACGTCAACGATCATACTTCATCCGAGTGTCCTACATTCTGTTGTATGTACCTACATATAATGCGCGCGCCTGCGCTATTCTCGGTTTAATTATACTAAAAATAAGGCTTTCGAACGACAATGTGTGTGTGTGTGTATACGAATGTGTATTCTCGTTGTTTCTCGGACGAAAATAGCAAAACGAATGGTCGTTTGTTTGCGATTTAATCTTTATTTTCGGTGTCGCCGTGCGACGTGACCACAAATCAATCTTATGCGAGATTGCATTGTTGCAAAACCGTAGTGTGCAATTCCCATAAGCGTCAACGATTCAATAAACCATAAGATGCAATTCAATATATGACTAAAAAGGTCATTGATTTTGCGAAAAAGTCTCCATCGATGAATACGAATAACATGGAAATAAAATATCAAACGCATCGATTAATTCAAACTTACATACATACATATGTAGGTGCACTAATTCCATTAAAAAGCTACTTGTTTTATATGTAAGTATGACAAATCAAAATGTCAAAATATTGAAAATATTTACAAAAGGAAGATTTTTCATTGACATTTATATAAAAACGATAAATCTGCCTTCCATTTTTAGGAATAGATATACCCATTAAAGCGTTTTATTCATATTTTACAAACAGACCATTTTAGTACAAAATGCCCTCAATTACGCCATCGCTAATCCTTATACGATAAATTTGCTTATAATTGAAAGTAAACCTTTTGAATTCTCAACTTAAACTTTTCAATCCTATACTTATATAGGTACATAGTTACAGTAACTATCACAGGCTCCCGACCTTTTTCTAGTGGCGACCCCTTTTTTTAAAAAGTCAAGTGACCCGAAACCCCGATATATTAAAAAAAGGCAAAAAATCTTATTCAAACCGATTAAAAAACCGAAAATTGCATTATAGTCAATATATTTTTTTAGTTTACTGTTTACAGTTGGCGCCCCATAGGCTAAGAGCCCGTGCATAGACAAATCATACGCATTAAACAAAATTCCACCACAAAAGAAGACTAATAATGAATCTGACACAAAAAAAACTTGATTTCAAAATATCAAACATCCTTTATTAACAAAATACACCAAACGAATATGCAAATACAACTCGGCACCATAATTATAACACGTTTCTATCGAAAACGTAATCGGGGCGTTTGAAATGTGTTAAATTAGCATACAATGGGTGTGTGCGCGAAAAAAAAAACGTTGAGCTCTGCTCTCAAGTCCAAGTCCCCTCTCTCTATCCCCTTCCATAGTTCCGATAATATGTAGCTCCAAAAACAAATTTTACTAACCGGTTTGTTCCCCCCTACCCACCAATTCTAATATCTAATAATGGCGCCTCCCACTAGTTAAAAAAACAAAATGGTTCCTCGCATAATAGACAACATTAAGTGGCTGGGCACGTACGCTCGAATTGCGCAATTCGCAATGCAAACTATTACGCATTACGTTCGCTATGTGCTTGTTAGATTTTTGACATTAAAAATTACATCAATGCACGTATTGTTCGGTGTACATTTTCTCCTTTCGTTTTCAAGGCGGCATAATATGCGTACGGTCACATTAAAATAAATACTCGTGTTAGGTGTACCTATTGTAAATGGCTTATTCCAGTCGTTCCGCTCCACTGTTGTATAAAAAAAGCTGTTTAAAATGGAAGATGCGTTGCTCAAGTGGTTCCTCCTACCGACCGAGTGTCAGAAAAAAAAAGAGAGGGGACTTTTGGCCTATTGTGTGTCCAATCAAATCTAATCCTAAACAAAATGGCTCCAACCGGTTCTACCAATAAACGCTCACCGACAATAACATTAGAAACGGTCGTGTCTGTTTAGCTTTAGCGACATTCTTCGATCAATTCAATTAAATGACAATTTGTTGACGTGCATACGTGTACTTTTGAACTTTTAGATTCCTTGCACATATGTGTATTAATTTAAAAATGATTTATGGTTTCAATTATTGATAATACCTACGTGTATTTTTAATTTATCCATATTGTTTGGTTTGTTAGGGTGGATTTCATTGAAGCGTCTGATGAAAATTCGATAAAAATGTATGCTTTATATACTCCTATTGGCTTTGATCTGGTAATGGTCTAGCACTCCAGTTAAATATAAAGCAAAACACTAAACCTTACCTACCTATTTACATATATTTTTGATTTTAGCAATCATAAGGTTAAATTAGCTTAAATTGGAAACTATTTCTGACTTTTAATAGTAGTGGTTCGCTTATGTTAAATAATATTTTAAAATATTAACGAGTAATATGTATATGTATGTATGTAACGAGACAACTTAGTTAATTTAAGGAAGGTTATGTTGTATGGTTGCGTTTGATGAGATTAGGTTAGGTTAGATAATATGAGGTTTTAGAACACAATCTACATATGTACATATGTATGTACCTACATAAAGACGAATTGGATGTGATCGACGAAACGACAAGTTAATTTAGTTGTTAAATTTAATAAATAGGTTAATCAAATATAAGTTGCAAAAATTGCAAAATAGAACTATGCGGAGTATTTTAAATGTAAATAAATTAACTAGTATAAGAAATATGTTGAATGAATTTAATTCCGTGAATGTAAGTGAAACCTTAAAAGTGTGTACCTATTTTAATATTGTATGTATAATTAAAAGTTAGATAAGATCTAATTACCAAGTTATTTCAATTAGTATTTAATAAGGGGATATATAATCATAATAATACTAGGGGTAAGAATATGTTAATAATTAAGAATTTGAAATTAAGTAGATCTACAAGAAGTACAGGGGTGTTGTTGAATATAATGGACGGATAATTAAGTTTATTTTTTGATTTTAGCCTTAAGTTACTTTTTTGTTTGTAATTACTATTTTTATCAAATAAATAAATTTAAAAAAGCTTGGGTTGTTTGATTACGTTAGATAAGATTAGGTTAGGTAACATAAGATGAGGTTTTAGAACTCGAAAGGCGAATTGGATTAAATTAAATATTCCCTATAATAATAAATAAAATAATATTCATATTACGGTGACTTTGATATAATATAAGTTATGAGATGACCATATGAACGAAATGACAAAATTGACTTAACTTGTTAATTAGGTACATATTTTCGAATAACTACCTAATGGATATGATTGATTATTCGATAAAAATTCTCTTATCCGTACTCCTTTCTACAGTTTACGTTTTACTGGATTTAATCAAAACGTGCCAACTTCACCCAGACAATTCCACAGAGTGAATAATATCGTAAATAGATAGACGACGGTCGTATCTCGACTCACTTCATCGTTCAGTTATCGGGGGGAGTATAGTATAGATACCTAAGTACATACCTATCCGCAAAACGATACCCACCTATATAATAAACCTCGTTGAAACGAGCCGAACGTGTCGCCTATCGTTTGTGTCACTCGTTTCGATCGTTTTTGAAAAGCAAAACGAAAACCAAAACAACAAAAAAAAGCAGACTAAAACCGACGACGTATTTTGCGGTTGCGGTTTTGAAATGCACCGCATCTTTCTGGAGTGCATAAGTGTCCATTCGTCTATACCTATGTACATATACATGTGTGCAAGTGTGTACATATATGCACTTATGCACTTCTTCTGCATGTTTGAAACGTTTCGTCGATGCTGTTGAACTTTCAGTGCGTGAGAACAACGCAGTGTGCCGGAATGGGACGACACGTTGAATTTATGATTTCGCATATTATTATTGCACAATACGTATGCACTAACTAACTATGTACATTAGGCTAATTTTATGTGTTCAATTATATATTTTTTTCCAGATGATATACATACATAAATGATGAGCACATGGGTAAATTTTCCATGTTTAACCAAGTATCTACATATAATATATGTATATGGAGATACTTAGATTCTAATAACGTCGATGTCTAAATTTGATTGAATTCAATTATAATAAATGCCTACTTCATATTTTAAAATGCCAACGCCGTAAAAACAAGCTTAGATTATGATTTTCATTTGGAAAATGTTAAAATGTATTGTGACAATGGTAACATGTCGCTCATGGGCTACAATAGGGGCACAACTCTAAAAAGCACGTGTTTCAATAAATGGGCTTAAAGTTTCCGTTATTATTAAAATACTATGAATTAAAGGAATAAAGATTAAGCATTAACTAATGACTGGCGGTCCAAGATTGAATTAATAGATGTGCCAGTGTTGCTGTTGGAAAGGGGACTAGTTTTCCATGTTGGGACTTTTACTAAGTTTAAAATCGTATTTATTGAGTTGTGCTACTATTGTAGTCCATGAGCGATATACATATGTACATATAGGTATATTTATATTTATTTTAAATTACGTTACTTGAGAAACCAGTAGGCTTTGATAACAATACTTTCTATTGTGTTCTTCGATAAGCTAAAATTAAAATATTGTACAGATTGATTGAATTATTTTACTTGAAATGGAAAATGCCAAAACGTATTTTCCTATATAGGTAACCGAGGTATTGTACAAGATATGTAAATAGTTTGGGTAAATATATATAATAGGGTCAAATCATAACCTTAACCATCATAACCATAAAAAAACACACACAAGTTTAAAATGTTATAAGCATACGTAGTCATTGATCATCTTATATCATAATCATCATCATCATTTTCAGCCGTTCACCATACACTGTTGGATGATCCACTGCCTCTCCAATCCTCTTATATTCCTGTCTGTCTTGAGCAATCTGCATCCACTTGACTGCACACATTCTTCTCAATTCATCAGTTATTGTCCACTCGGTCTACCATCATCTTATATAGGTAGTAGATATAAAATATGCAAGTTATAAGCTACCATCAAATTTTATAACCATGACTTTTCGGAACTGGATGTTTTGATATTGAATAATGTTATACTACAACCTGAAATTTAAAATCTCAAGCGTAAATAGCATAATGCATAAATACCACTGGTCGTTTAAAGTTTTAAAATATTCGAGCGCGGTCATAATTTATGTTAAAATGCCACTTCTGGTGCGCATCATTTTATTCCGTGGCCTGATGCGTAAATACCAAAGGTGATGACTTGAGTAAAAACTACCGGATTTTCTGGTTTTTTTCACAAACGTCTATTCAAATTTCAGCAATTAATGCAGCACAACCACCCTGGCGATTTTCACCCCTATGACTCACGGCATAGAGACGCATTTGGCGTGTTGTGTTCGCGTTTGAAATTATTCCGTAACACTTCGGTGACCGTGGGGGTTACAACGCGTTTTGAATACGCTTCTACACTGTTTGCCATTAAAATGCCATTTTTTTGCATGGATTATATACGTTTTGAATGCGTATTTTTCATATGCAATATTTTTCACACACTATGAACAAACAGTATTAAAGATATGAAAAGTGACATATTTATTTATATAATAAAGCAGCTAAAGCTAATTTTATATAATCCTTAACTAAGCACCTATGTATACAGAGATGTTTTTTTAAGACTTCCAGGAATTTATCAATAGTTTTGGAACTTCTAATTCCATCCGGCAGTCTATTATACTCCAAAACACCTCTGTACAAGAATCTCCTCCTATTTCTATTCTAACATTTTTTATAATTTAATTATTTTTATTCCTTAAATTATATTCCCATACATACATTCCTCTCACAATAAATTTACTAAAATATGATGGTAACATATTATCTAACTTAAATATAAATACCAACATACAAATCCTTAAAGTATAATTTACATTCGACCAATCTAATTCAATCATCATCTTTTTTATACTAGCATACCTATCCGCATTTAAAATACATCTCATACCTCTATTTTGTAATATTTGTAATCTATCTCTAGTTGACTTATCTAACATATTTAATAATGAACCACAATACATAAGATGTGGTCTGACAATTACATATACGCAATTTTCATAACACAAAGAAACATGGAAAGATGTATGTTTGGTATAACAAGAAAATATCGTAAGAGGAATACATGGGTAAGAAGCATGACCAAAGTGGCAGATATTAGCGGAAGGTGTGAAAAATTTGTAGTGAACACAGCGAGAAGAATGGATCGCGATAAATACTGGAATGGTATCAGAGAGGATGTGAAAGAAAGCAAAGTAGACCGAGTGGACGATGGGCTGATGAATTGAAAAGAGTGTTTGGAGTCAAGTGATGCAGATTATTCAAGACAGACAGGAATGGAAGAGGATTGGAGAGGCCTTCATCCAGCAGTGGTTGGTGAATGGCTGAAAATGATGATGATATACCAAATATAATGAGTAAAAAGATCTACCTTCTATTTATAATATTACATTGAAACTCAAAGTAAATATGTTTATAATAATAATTATAAATTTACTGAGCGTAAAATAATAAGCAATACACCTACTGTAAAAATTGAATACATTGAAGTTACACTGTATTCATATACATATTATTAATTATTTGCGTAATAAAGATAATTAATTCAATGAAAAGTATCATCGTTATTATTTGTCCATCGAATTTCGTCTAAATATATTGTTTATTATAAATTTTAACTCATATTTATCAACAAAACAGATTTACCATAGCATTTTATTTATTTTGTATGTCAGATCTTTGCTATCTATGATTTTATGTTTTTTTAACAGCAATACAATATGAATAAGAGTGTGAAATATTTTTAGATTCACCAGCGAATGTGTGAAATTTTACATAGTTAAAAATCGTGAAAATGGTAGGTGCAAGTGCTAAAAATTTATCAGCCGTGTTGAAGTGCAGAAAAAATATTATCAGATCGCTCAATATTGCGCAATTCACGGTCGTTTCGTTCAATTAACATAATAATTGCGCATTTCAAACGTATGCACTTCTACCACTGTTAAAGTGCGCATATCTCAATTAATTAAACATAAACTTCTACAGTTCTGCGGAAAAACATCGCGTAAAAAAACAAACACAACAAAAAACATTAAATTAAATAAAAAGCAATGTGAAATAAAAACGCGTAGAGTTTTCCGCGAGCTCACTCGAATTCGTCCATAATAGGAAATGGCTCGAGTCAATTAAAATATTTAAAAGTTAGCGAGCGTATTAATTTATTATGCGCGCGGTCGTTTCAGTGTTAAAGTGCGAGTACCTATTTAATAAATTTCATTTATCGAACGCGTTCCCACAATTCATTCGCTAATACTCTTCACTGGTTCGCTTCGCATCTATTGTAATATGACAAGGTACGAAATTGCATCGCCTTATTAAGAAATATTACAATAGCTTCTGTATGTATGTATATGCATTTTTTTTTCATCATCGTCATTTCTCGCTCTCGTTAATTAACGACGGTTTAAATTTGAATTTTTAGAAAACGCGCGCGTTCGATCGACCCCGATTCTTCGATTCCATTATACCTAATAATAATAAACGCACGCACTCAAAGGGTTAGATTACAGTTCTGATGCCATTACGTAGCTACAAGACTTCCCGCTGAAATATCGCTGAAAAATAATACCGTCGTTGAAAAATCGCTACACGCAATCTCACTTGACCCATTTCGCACGCGGGGCGTTGTTCGCTCTTAACACATACGCCGCCAAGTTTAGGTAGCAAATTTTACTCAAATTTGATCTCAAGGTCATTATTTTGTCAAATTAAAGTATTCTGAATATATTGTATACGACTTAAAAAAGGTTTCCTTTTTATGGGTGTATCTGCAGTAGGTAAACGTGTCCTATCAAAATAGCGCATTTTATTGAAATATAATTATGATAATAGGTATGTAGGTTCAAAATTGACATGTCTTTTTATAATTTAGTTAAATATTATACACTTGTGATCATTGGTCAGTCAAAAGTGTGGTTTTATGTCTCGTTTTTAACTAATTTGTTTGTAGTTTTATGTAAAAGTTTGTGTTTTATGTCAAAATTCCAAAACGTGATACAAAGAAATCAATTAAATTAGACTGTTATAAGTATCAAAAAAACCATATAAAAATATTGCAAATTTAAGCTATAGGTATATTTAATAATTAAGAATATTACGTAAGATCCAGTGCACACAGAGAAGTATGGAAAGATGTATGTTTGGTATAACAAGAAGAGTTCGTAAAAGGAACACGTGAGTAAGAAGCATGATCCACGTGGCAGATATAGCGGAACGTGTAAAAAGGTTGAAGTGGCACATAGCGAGAAGAATGGATGGCAAATGGACACGAGAAATACTGGAATGGTATCCGAGAGGATGTGAAAGAAAGCAAGGCAGACCAAGTGGACGATGGGCTGATGAATTGAGAAGAATGTGTGGAGTCAAGTGGATGCAGATTACTCGAGACAGACAGGAATGGAAGAGGATTAGAGGGGATTTTATCCAGCAGTGGATGGTGAACGGCTGAAAATGATGACGATGTTCATCTCTGAATCAAGAATATATCGGCAAAAGCATGAAAAGGATAAAATGATAGAAAGAAAGAAAAGGGAAAGAAGTGCATAAATTTACAGAGAAAACGAGCATTAATTATCTTGAAGCATTTTGTACATTGGTTTTTATGTGTTACTCTACTCGTTTGCATGTATGTACATGCCTACCAGTTTTTCAATTTCTTGTCAAGTGACCACAATAATTCGAAATTAAATTATAATCGCCTCATAGAGGTTCGTGTCGGTCGACAATGCAAATTGCGGCCTTGCATCTTGAGATGAGGACAAAATGTTGCAATGTCACATTGTGTTTGTTGCATTCGCTCGCTTGGCGCAATTCTTTATAAATTCCTCGACCATTGGCGAACACTAATAAATTAAAAATCAAATGCAAATTAAATTCTACCTATACTTACGTATAACGAATCAAACGAGCGAGGCTCGTGTTGTATTTATCTACGAGTATGTATGTACTCGTACACCACTCGCATTGCATCACGTTGCAACAAAATGCATCGATGATAAATTATGCATACGCCTAAAAGCCACGTGACGCAATCGAACATTTTTAATTGCGATGATAATTTTTATTACAATCATTTTTACATTAAATGCAAAAGTCAAGGTCATCATCGATATGATTATGTCATCGTATTTTACTACCGTATCTCTTTCGTTCGATGACTAACCCTAACAACACGTGTCAACGTGTGAAAACTAAAAAACAATTTAATGTTGTGCCCACACTTGAAAAATTAATTCGGAAACATTTTTTATAGTGAATTTTGGCTATCAACACGTCGAAATAATAGATTCATAAATTCGAAATATCTAGCAATAAGCAGGAATGAGATTTCCACACATTTTTGCCACACAACATCTAGAAACTACTTCGGAAACTTGGTACAAAGTCAAACGTTGACACTCGTTGCCTCTGTGTATACTTAAGGGGGCTGTAAACGAGCAATATTTTTCAGCAATATTGCGCGTCAACCATCCAACAACATTTTCAGCATCACATGCGCAATATATGTCGCAGAAATGTGTTGCTCAATGATTGCCGGCAAGTAGTTGCTGTTTTATTATTGCCCAGATTTTGTATTTTCGTATACCGAGCGATATCATCGGTTTTATAGCAACTAAAATCGCTAACACACGACCATAACAGCAATAGTGGAACAATAGTGTCGTGGAACACGACTTTATTTCCAGCCCACATCACCATATTGCAGTAATATTACCGGCAATGCTTGCCGGCAATACATTGCCGTGAAAATGTTTATCGTTTACAGGCACCTTTAGATTCAAACAAACAGAGCCGACAAGTGTTCACACATCAAAGTGACAATTCCGAAAATATAAAACGTATGTATGTAGGTACATATAAACATATGTATATCAATTAATCTGTTGCAAAATTGAAATGTTTACACTTGTTGCCTGTGTGTATCTGAGACTTAAGACGCACATACGCAACATGTGTCAACAAATTCTGGGGACGTAAAACTGTATGAATAAAAAACTGTTGCAAAGTCAAAATTTTGACAATTTTTGCCTCTATGTATGTACAATGTACATATGTATGTGTTACACAAACCGTTGCACTCGCAATACAAACGGGACTTACAATCAACTTTGATTTTCGCCTCAATAGCAAACTTTTTTAAAATATTTTTTCGGCAAATATTAACCTTCATACTGCGGTGGTTTGAGAACCACCGATTCGCCCATCGTCGAAGTACCACCGAGTCAGCAATGATCGGTCATTGCTCCGAGTGCGGCAAACAAAAAAAGTGGTCTCGGCCCTGCCGCAAGAGGGTTTCGAGTGTGCGGGTCAGTACAGGCCCAAACATACACATACAACATACTACATACATACATATTACACACAGAGACGTATTGAAGACGTGAGCAACAAAAAAGGCGCGTGCCCAGGGCGCCACTTGAGCCAAGTACCGAATCGAAACCACAGACCCGTATCATATGTAGCTACAATGAAAGATACTTTGTATATCTATGTGTGTGTCTAGTGTAGACTTTCACAAGTCCAAAAGTGTATTTTATTGTATTAACCGGAATTTTGTGACCCCCCTCGGTCACCTATAGTGGAGAAATCTCATACTCTCTATCCGCAATGACCGTTCTTCGATATGTGTATACATAGGTACATATGTATAGACACGTTGAGTTGGTTCAAAATCGCGTTAAAATTTATCGTTTCCATGTTGGTGTGCTATCATCGTAAAAATGTCCATTTCAGCTTTTGCACAGTTTGACATTTGCTTTGTCGGACTCGAGTTGGTTAACGAGTCGCATTAAGTTGATTGTAGTATTTGCGAAAGTCACAAAATTCGGACGATGAAAGGAGTTATGATTATTTGACTTCTGTGACTAATTGTAAGTTCTAATCTCAGGTATATGTATGTAATGAAAATAAATTTAATCTTAGTTCATAGTACTAATTTCTACTGAAAAATAAAATAAATAATAAAAAACATTGAACGTGCATTCTGTTTTTCAATATTTTCCATGGACTCTAGCGAGATTCTAATGAGAATTTTCACTTCGTCATTTGTCAATGAAACTACTGCAATTTGTTATTGAGGTCTAATAATTTAGTATTACATACACATACATATGTATGTAGAATAGTGATATTTAATGAACCATTAGATTACTCTATCAGAATCTAATAAAATTTACGTATTGCAATCAAAGAAGCTTAAACAACAGTGATCAGTGTTCCCTAACCCTAAAGGGACAAAAATTAAATTGGCACTAATATCGAAATTTATGCGCAAAACGAACTTTTTCCATTTTAACATATATGTACATACATATGTACATAGGTACCTAAACCCAAAATGCATACTCTCTTGTTAAAATAAAATAAAAATACAGACTACGATAACCGATACACAAACACTAATCATACATGGCGAACTATAGCACTGTCAATGTTCAAGACCATAAATACACCACGAGATCCAATTTTTCCGGGCCATTTTATTACACAGTCGAATATACTGCCGTCCTAAGCCCACTTAACGTAACTGACAAAACAACAATATCGAGATAAATGGACTTGAAAGTTTTATTCTAAATTTGTGTTTTTCTTCATATATTACTGATTTATTTAAACTTTTTTTTTTAGTGCATGAGGTTATTTTCTAATGTGTTTTGATAATTCTAAGGAAAAACTAAAAAAAAAAAATGAATACTTTAGTAGTTACGTCACTTTATTATTCATTATTAATGTATACATATGACTATTCCAAACTTCGACCACTCTATTTGAAAAGAATGAATCTCTAACAATCTTATTTGATTTTTATTTTCCGAGTCTATGAGTATGACCTCTTAGATGAGGGTTCTCATTGAACATAATGAGGTTGGTCATTTCACATGAATGATGATTATTTATCATTTTGAATACTTCAATTAAATCACCTCTTAATCTCCTCGTCTCCGATGTGGAGAGATTCAGTCTTTTCAATCTTTCATGATAAGGTAGTGACCGAAGTAAATATTGGATACGTTATTTTCGCCAAGTATTGGTGATACTATTTCTCTGCGCATGCACGTTAGATTTAATTGCTTAAAAAAGTCACTTTTGGATGAAGATACATTAATTTTGATATGAAAAATTGCAAGAATACACTCCCATAACCCCTAAAACACATCTAACTAATTTTCGTAATTTTTGTCAGTTATGTTAAGTGGGCTTAGGACGGCAGTATACACATCCTCGAGTTTAATACCGACCCTATCTGCACACTTGAGATTGTGACGGCCGCCATTATTATGGCGTCAATTTGTTGTCGCACGAGAAACAATCGCCGTTGGCCATTATTATTGATGGGTCGTGTGAGCTGAAAGACCACTTTTTCGAGTGCACACAAGTCCACCGCGGGTTCGGTTTCATCCACCAACTAGTGTGTGTACAATGGGTATAGGTACATATGTACAATGTGCACTCGAGGTACAAGGGTGACCATACTTTAAAATCAGTCGACAAATATTTAAGAATCGATCTTACATGTGGGTGTGTATCGACTTTTTGAATGTCTCGTTGTGTTTTGTGCGTTGTGTGAGTGGTTATTAGACGAGTTCCGTTTTTGTCGCGGTTGAAGCGTGGTTACCGTAGGTGAGTGCGTGTGCCCATGAATCGCGCAAAAAGTTTTCGACGGAAGATGGAACCGGCAGCGCGAAACGAAGTGGCAGGTGGAAGCGCCCGCCCGCAACCGGCATTTGCGAATATTAATTCGCCAAGGTCATTTCAATAATTATCGGCGCTGACACAAAAGGAAAAAACTCGAATCAACGTCAATTGTAACGTTCAATTCGTCGAATGACAACTGGCATTTCGCTGATGACTTGTCGGGGAGAGTAAAGTGAAGGGTGTAGCCCTTTATTTAAGTTTTGGGATTAATTGGGTTGGTGCACCTGTTTCGTAAACGCCATGTGTGGGGCCTCGGAATTTCGAATTACCGAACCTTCTGTGGCAGGTATGTTTTGGTGTTGGCGTTGCCCGCTTGAATTTTCATCATTTTCAGCCGCTCACCATCCACTGCTGGATGAAGGCCAATCCATTCCTGTCTGTCTTGAGTAATCTGCATCCATTCGATTTAGTTTTATGGTTAGAAATGTACATGTAACATTTAAGTTACTTGGCGTTGTTTGGGAGCTGTTTAAATTAATTAAACTTATTTTAGAATACGTATCCAATATCCTAAGCGTGTATCTAAGGAGGAGAAGAGCAAAAAGTCAAAGTCCTTATATCGTTCTAGGAAAAGTTTCGAATCATTATCATCATCATCATTTTTAGCCGTTCACCATCTATTGCTGAACGAAGGCGTCTCCAATCCTCTTCCATTCATGTCTGTTTTGAGCAATCTGCATCCAGTTGACTCCATACATTCTTCTCAATTTAGCAGTCCATCGTCCACTCGGTCTACCTTGCTTTCTTTCACATCCTCTCGGATACCATTCCAGTATTTCTCGCGTCCATCTTCCATCCATTCTTCTCGCTGTGTGTCCATCCCCTCGCCACTTCAACATTTTAACACGTTCCGATATATGTATGTACATATCAGCCACTTTGGTCATGCATCTTACCTGTTGATGTACATATCTTTTTTTCACATGGTTTATTTTTGCACGGTAGTCCCTGGAACGTACCCCCCGTGCAAAAAGAAAATTGGGTTGTATTTTAATTTGATCCGAACCGTAACTCTGTAAGCGCCTTTATTGACACTTTAAATTTTTTACACACATTTTGCACGTGGTGCGTATTATTGAATTGCGCAGTAACGAATTTGACAAGAACTTATCTAGTGATTAATAGTAAATACTCCCTGTCTGCTCGGGTCGTTGTAGTCACGCCAGTATATGTGCTGGCAATAAGCCAATAAGCCACTGTCTGTCAATGCTGGTTCTTACAATAAACGTACCCGTTTACTGCTGTTTTTCTTTTTAATTTTTTTGTAACAGTCTTAAAGCAAAAAAATTCAGGTGTGGCCAACCCATGGCTTTATCCATATATTTAAGGAATGTGAAGAGTAACCAAACACTGAAAAAGTCAAAAAACCGTGTACAAAAAAAAATAACAGGATTTTTTACTTTTTAACAAGAAAAAAATTCCACTTCCGGTTGAGCGATTTTGATGATTTTTTTTCACAGATTGTAATTAGCATAATGAGTATAGTTTTAGAATATTATGAAGATTCTAAATATTTAAAAGGCCGAAAAAAATAAATAACGAAAAATCGTTCAAGAGTAAACTGCCACTTTCGGTTGGCGGATTTTGACCATAATCATAGTATCTCTTACACCTTACGTGAAAAAAATAGATATGAAATTTTAACTTAACTAAGTACATAGTTTCGGAAATATTCCGTGGTAACAGGATTTTTAAGCCTTTTCTACAATAAAACAAAAAAAAAACCAACTTCCGGTCGACTGACTTTAATGATTAATTTTTTTGTGACTAGGTATTAATGATTAAAATATTTAAAAGGCCGAAAAAAAAAAAAAAAAAAAACTAAATCTCATTCAAGAGTAAACTGCCACTTCCTGTTAGCGGATATTAACCAAAATCATAATTACGTGAAATAATAGATATGAAATTTCAGCTTGATAGACTTGATAGTTTCGGAGAAAACACACATAAGTACACAGCCATACAGACATTTTCCAGAAATCATGAAAACGTTATCAGGGGATGATACCCGATACAAATCAGTCAAAATCTCGAGGTCGAATTTTCGCACGATCACAATATATTATCCGATTAGGATAAAGTAAAAATAATTGGCCCGTTTTCTTGGACCGTGCAAAAGCAAAACCGTGCAAAAAGAGAATCGGGTGTATTTGATTTTTTTCTAGTTGGATTTCGTGTTCGTTTGCGACGAGTGTACCCCGCGAGTGAAGTCCGAAACGGCGATGCGAAAGAATTTCGTGTTGGGTTAGGTTAGGTTAAGACCCTCGCAGCCAGCCGAACCGGTCGGGAGGACGTTAACTGCATCGCATTTTTCTAACCCGTTTCGAAAGATCGAAAAACGCCGCAAAAAATACAAAATGGAGAAAAATGGCGATGGCCTGGGAGATGGCAAGATGGCGCGCGCGGCCCGGCCACAAACACGCATTTTTCCGAATCGATTTAGAGACAGACGAGTCCAACCGGTTTCGACAGCATCCGCTCGAGATGATGAAAAGTTGTTTGGAATCTTAAAATCACGACGCCATGTATTTTATGCGGTTTGTCGACCTCGAACACACACTCGGAAAATTAGACCTATAACTAAACGCATACACTGATCTTTAGATATACCTATGAACAGCACCTACCTACCTGTAAAACTTTTCCTAATATAAAATGACCATAGCACACTTGTAAGTACTAATTCAAAGTCATTACATATTATACCTATACATAGAGAGCTAAAGTCCGCAGGTCGGTCTGTCCGTCAGAAATTGTATTGAAATTGTTTCAGGAGTCCATCAAACGATCAATACGCTGTTTTCATTAAAAAATGTAATGATTAACCCAATCATATGTCAATAATAAACATCAGTTGATCCTTAACAGGCAATAGGTAGGTATACTACTAATAAAATAAAAGGAAAAGCTTTGTTATTTACAATACATTCTAATCTACTCTTAGTGAACGCTTGTACCTTATAACTATGACTAAACAAAATAAACTGTTAAAGTATCCATGTATTACAATTTGCTTTGTCATTATTGAAAATCAATATTGTTTTAATACGTTAATTTGTTGGAAAGAGTGCAATATTGTAAATGTTCAACCATGTTGCTTATGCTTAAGGATTGTTTCGTGTATTGTAAAGTAAGTATACCTACATTTAAAACATTGTGTTTTAATGAAAGGAACGTTCCATATAAAAATTTTCGTAATAGATGTACTTATGTATGTATGTTCTAATTTGTTTCAGATGAGTAATAAATGCGTAATAAACTGAACTGAAACTAAGGAAATAATAATAAAGATCATTTTCAATCACTCAAATTTTCTTACATATGTACATACATGCAACAAACATTGCGGCTAAGTTGAACAAATCAATATGTATCTTACTTGTAATGTAAATATAATCATATACTGTAAATACCAATATATTTTCAGTGATTCACAACCGACGAATGCACATAACGATTATAATAAATATGTGAAGTGATGATGATGATCGAACAGTGCGAACGCGCGCAATCTCACATAAACAATAATGTAAAAACCAGAAACGCACAATAAATACATAGTTTCGTCCACTAAAGAGTAGTTGACTCGTTCTATTGAAGTTGACTCTAAACGAGATTTTCCCTTCAAACCCCTCTCCCTCAACCTTCCGCACCTTATTTAATGAGAAATTTTTTTTTAATGAAGCATTCGCTTGTTTCTCACGACTAGGTAGGTGTATTCGAGCTTAAGTTTTAGTCTTATGAAGTGTTCGAACAAAGGTCGATCGTGTCGATGACGACTGGATATAATGGTCCTATGAGTGTATGTACATATAAAAATAAATCGATTTGAGATGAAAATGTGTGTTGTATGTATAAGGCGATCGAATTAAATAGTGTATAGCACGTCACAAACGAGATCTAAACTTGTCCCCGTGTAATAATAATGAACGTGCGCGTGCATACGAAACGATCAAGGTGCACCTACATAGCTTACGAAACCTATTCGGAATTGCGTCTCAGGAAAAAATATCGTGTGGCCAACACACGACTTTTTCAATAAAATTAAGTACCGCGTCCAATCGACCAACTGTTTTTCAACGTACTGTAAATTATAGATTAGATGTCACTGTTAGTGTGAAGCGTCAATGTTATGCGCATTGTTCGTCGGTCGAATTTATCGATTTTTAGTTATTGTCGTTTCGTTTTTGTCGCATTCGACTAGTGCTAATTAATTGCAAATGAGTTTATTGTTGAACGCTTCAGGGTCACTCGACATCGATTGCGCAAAATTTGCATCTACGAAATGACTAATTAGCATAATCGTTGTATGAGAGAATCATCAGTAGTTTGTATGTATATGTATATGTACATATGTTCGTTGTGGAGTGTCGTGTCAAATTGTATATAATATAGCTACTAAAACGTTGCAAAATTTGAGTCATTGAGTGAAGTGCATAATTCTGAGTGGTTGAAGTTTGGAACTTGTGAAAATACAAATCTCTTTAAAAATCATCTCGGCAAGTTTTTGAATGTACATAAATGGATTTTTGTAATCCTTCAAATATAAATAACTAAATAATTAAAAATTGTATGTACAAAATTCAGCTTGCCCATGTATTTTAAATAAATAAATACATAATTTCCAGAGTTTCAATGAAACAAACTACAATTAAAATGTCGGTCAAATTTTTGAGAGTTATTAAAATCAGCGACAGTTTTCATAATTGGACAATAAATAACATGTATTTTGTTAAACAAAGATTCGCTGAAAAACGTAAACAAAAGGTTAAAGTTTCGGCCTTACAACTTTTCCTTTTGTTTTATAGCAATATTATGATCATAATTGATGAATAATTACGCGTATGCACATTCTCATTGTTTTATACTTATGCATTTTCCAATTTTTCTAAGAAAAGCATACTAAAACTGGCATAGACATGTTTCCGTTTCCGTTTTCTTTGAGCTCCCACACATTTTGTCGTTTTGGTGATTCGATTTGGAGTCGTTTGAAGTGCTTAGCGGTTCACGAACCCATAAATAACCTCTCCATTACACTTCTTCCATCACACAAACATAAACACGCTTCAACGTGACGATATTGCGCAATAAATTAGCCCCTGTAATTATTTTAATGGCTACCTTCGCTCCAAACCGACGAACGAACCGCTAACCCCTTTGAATAGACGGAAAAATCCCAATACAAACATAAAACTTTCACCAAATACAACACAAACGTATACGTTTAAGTGTGCATAAG
The DNA here is from genome assembly GCA_022651745.1 of Parapsyche elsis. Classification (NCBI taxonomy): domain Eukaryota; kingdom Metazoa; phylum Arthropoda; class Insecta; order Trichoptera; family Hydropsychidae; genus Parapsyche; species Parapsyche elsis. Next base: position 2,393,876 of record JAGVSN010000017.1, read on the forward strand.
TAATTTTCCCTGGTTTTTCAATTTGTATCAGAGTTTTTCCAGCGAAAAGTGGAGAGCGTTCGTAAAATTGGCTGGCAATTTTCGACGTAAGACAAAACGACGTTTGTTTTTTATTATTTTCCCAACTTCTTATCGTGTTTGTCATTGTGTTCCGGTCAAGATTGTTTCGTCGACAATGGGATTCGTCATCCGGTGTTGCCATTTGGAAAATTTTGAATCACATTCACAAACAATAAACAATAAACGAAAGCGTACCGCTCGCTCACTCGTTGGGGGCCATCACGCAATTCAGCAATTTTGAACGAGAAAGTAAAAAAAAAACAACAACAAATCATTCCATTCATACATACTACGTCAAAAATGCGTTCATCTTATCGAAGACAAAAAAAATTTCAAAGATATTCAAACAACCTTATTACTACTTGTACAAAGACTAAATATTCGCTTCCCACACATTTCCTACCAAGCACACATACGACAAAATTTAATTATTACTCTAACTTGCTTAACCTACTATGAAAACTAGTCTAATAAATTGAATCAAATTTTACAGCCTTGTACCACACAATATCAACGTCAAATTTTATAAAAGTTTCAATCAAAATTAAAACATTTAAACCACAAACGAAACTTTTCAACATTATTTTTTTTGACTAAAAGATAATAATCTGTTCAAAGTTTCTAAAATATGACAATTTTCCCACACACTCTCATACATTGAATTATTCGTTTACGGATTAAGATGTTCAATTTTTCAATAAATTAACAAGTCGCAATTGAAAATACACCTAATTTTCAGCCGTTCACCATCCACTGCTGGATGAAGGCCTCTCCAATCCTCTTCCATTCCTGTCTGTCTTGAGCAATCTGCATCCAATTGACTGCACACATTCTTCTCAATTCATCAGCCTATCGTCCGCTCGGTATACCTTACTTTCTTTCAAATCCTCTCGGATACCATTCCAGTATCTTCTGTATCATCTGCCAAGTCCACTTCAACTTTTTCACACGTTTCACTATATCTGCCACTCTTCTTGTTATACCAAGCATTAATATTTCCATGCTTCTCTGTGCGAGACTTTTATATATATAGATACATATACTTAGAGCAAAACACAACCTTGATTCACTACCTTAATGATTCTAATCTTGTAATTGAATTAAAACAAAATTTACTGAATTCAGTAACAGCATCCTATTCATTTCCACGTTGCGAAAACAATAGCATAACTACATACATATGTACATATACGTCTTAAATTGAAACTCCTTAACATCATTACCATTTCTGCTTAAACAAACAACATATGTACATATGTACATAAGAGACTGGCGATAAATAGTTTATACACAAAAAAACATCAAATCTACTAAACCAATTTTCGGCAAACTTTCAAAAAAAAAATTTGACGAATTTCAACGAATTATCCGACTATTTTCAGCTGAACAATTGCCCCCGGGTAACGCCAAGTGCTGAAAACTATTTTCATTTAGCAATGTTTCGACGATTATTTGAAGAGTCGAAACTCAAGCAGCCAACTAACTATAACCACGTATTTGAGATTAACCACTATTTGAGCGCATCCTCACGCGTCCATAGGCGAGTCAAAGATCGATGACCCATATATTCGACCCGCGAGCCGAGACTGAGCCAATTCCACGAGATTGCACAGAACCAACATACATACATACATATGTATGTACTAAGGCAAGACGAGAACGCATTATATTCGATTTGCCCAACGTTGACGTAACGCAGGTTTCTTGGTGAAATATTGACCCGGCGCGTGTCCAAGGCATTGGGGCGATGTTCGCACCCCTTTCTCCCTTTCTCCCAACCCCTTTCTGATCCCCATATCCTTTTTTTTCCCCTTCGGGCCGGGCGTGTAAGGGTTAACGAGCCGGCAGGTCGACGAACCCGGCTAAAAGGGGGGGACTCGGTGTTTGGGCCGCACCGTCATAACCTACCCGACTAATGCCCGCTACCCAACACGACCGCTCTATTGTTTTCCGATATGCCACCGATACTTAGTACTGTTACACGTCTCTGTGTGTGTGTGCAAAAAAATTCAGGAGTGCCAAAATGTATACGCTCATAGTAAACGTTCAAAGTTTTGTACAAAGTTGCAATGGTCGATGCTTTAAGTTTGAGGAGCTGGGTAGAAGAAGGGGCGTAAGTGATTTGAATGAAAGTTGCATTTTTGGATTCACTCAATGTTAGTTTATCATGTGGTAAAAAATTGAAACGATTGAATGTTGCTAGATAAAGTTATCGTTAAAAGTGTAAGTGGTAATATATTTTCCGTGTAGAATGTCACGTCAGTTACGAAATATAATGGTTTCAATTGTACTGATTTTATCTTATTAGTTTTAAAAACATTACTTAAAGCTAAAATTACAAAATAAACTTATCATCTACTAGCACTTGTACAGAGGTGTTGTTTTAAGACTGCCAGGTCAATTTTCATTACATTAAACAACACCCCTGTACAAGATATTTCTCCTGGATGTACTTAATTTTAAATTTTTAACTATTAACTTATTCTTACCCCTAGTGTTATTACTATGAATAATTAAATAATAAAAAAAAAGTCGTTCTACATTTTTGTCAAAAAATATGTGGCAAAATTAAACGCGAGTAAAAAAAAATCAAGAAAGTATAACTTTTTAACTAATCAATAAAAATCAATTTATGTTATTGGCTATCTTAATCAATGTCAATTTTATTAATACGGATTATGAAAAAATATTTTCCGCCAATTTAGTATAAGAAGTACGTCATTCGTAAGAATTTGTCTTATTCTCAATTCCATGTCCGTTTATTGTTTAAATTAATCATATTTAGTTATATTTTGAATCACGTATGTATACCATTTGACCTTGAGTTTTCGAGCAATTTATCAAATTTGATTTTCCTCGAGTGTCCTATTGCTTCTGATCGTTCACAGTGCGGCACGCCTGAAAGCGTGAGTTTCGCAATTCGCCGCCTTTTCACTGGTGCTTTTGCACTATATATGTACATACCTATGTACATAGGTACCACTATTGATGTAATTTGAGAAGCGCTGCTCTTCTCGCCCGACTCGTCGAGGATAAAGGCCTCGCAGAGCAGACGCAATTTGTCACTGTCATCGGCTTTTCTGCGTAATGCAACGCGACGAATCTTGGCAGGAGAAGCCTCCACCTCCTCCTCCTGCTCCTCAACCTCACTTATCTAGGTAGTTACACTTCATCGTCACAATCGCTTCCGAATACCGCGAAAATTCAATCGGAATAATTGAATGCGTGTACTCAAGTACACGCACATATACTGAATATGATTGTACATACTAACCGTATACTTAACCGGTAGTGCGACGGTGTGTTGTGTGTTTTACACGTTTGAGCAATGTCGAGGAACACGGTCGATTTCCTGTCTAGTAGTGTTGTCCGCACAAACACGCCATTTGTTAATTTCACTGTGCGAAAGGAAATCGTTTTGTGTACTTTATGTATAATGATTGATTTTGTACGCGTACCTACGGATTCAGAGCACTCGAAATTTCAAGGTCAAATTTTGAAGAATAACGGCGAATAAGTGACGATACGAAATTTTCATATTATGTAGAACTGTTCTTTTTTTTTTGGTATTGAGGGTGGGATTTTTGTTTGTTCCGTTTCGATCGGTGACCTTTCATTTCAACACATCATAGCTCGTAGGTATGGTAGCACTGTGTAACAAAAAAAATCGTTCAAGAGTACACTGCCATTTTCGCTAGTCAGAAGTTGACTAAAATCACAGTATCTCTTACGGCTAACGTGAAAACTATAGATATGAAATTTCGACAAAATTCCCGGAGCCGTTTCGGAAATATTCTGTGGTAAAAGAATTTTAGAATTTTCTACAAGAAAAAAACCCTACTTCCGGTTGACTGATGTTGACCAAATTCCTTGTGGCTCTTACACATTACGTGAAAATAATAGATATGAAATTTCAGCTTGATAGCCTTGATAGTTTCGGAGAAAACACACATACAGACACACACACGCATAAGTACACAGACATACAGACATTTTTTAGAAATCATGAAAACGTGATCAGGGAATGATACTCGATACAAATCAGTCAAAATCTCGAGGTCGAATTTTCGCACGATCACAATACTTTATCCGATTAGGATACCGTGGCGGAGACTAGTCTATCTTCACTCTAAGTTTGACCCAGTGAATCCGAATATGATAGTAAAATTTGTTGGTTAGCTGTTGTTTATGAGATATGAGCGGTTAAAAAATCGACAATTTTTTTAACATTTGCGGTCAGTAACTCGAAATTTAGCACCTTTGTGTTAAAAATGTGTATTGAAAGCAATATTCGGATTCGGTGGGTCAGAATTAGTAATAATTTTCGAGTAACTGAAAAACGTAAGTTTTTTATTGCACAGTGTAATCATAGGGTTATATTATGTATTTGGCTCATGCGTTTCTTCCTTTTCCTCCCTTCGGTAAAATTAGTAATTGCAGTCTACAAATACAGGATTGCTTCTAGTGAAAGCCCTAAAAAATATTAATCTTAGTTGGTTTCTGTATGGATGAAAATGAATTTTTGATATTTGGGTCATTTTCCTTCACTATTATTCTGCGATTGTACATACATAAATTTTCCCGGCGACAAATCGGAAAATGCTCAAACATTAAGTAAGGTTAGATATTTGATTCAAAATAACATTTTTTACAGTCGCCAAATATTTAAACGTAGTTAATCAGGAAACGCTACCTGATACATATCAGTCAAACCATCGATTTAATAGATCACAAATACACAATATGGATAGAGTAAAAGTGACAAAACTGTCAATATTTTACTTATTTTTATCATTGAAATTATCGTTTCTTGGCATACTCACTTAAATGAATTTCATAAAAGATCAACCGAGAGTTTCACAACACTCTTACGGCGTTATATAACGACAACCGCATCCAAAGCGAGACCATATCCTTAACATCGTCATCTTCTTCGTTTTATTTATTTTTTTTTTTTTTCAGATTGACGCGGTATTAAAGACCGGTCTCCTGGTAGTTAGTTATCGATTTCTGATTAGCGAGGGTCTTGTTTGTCCCGCGGGGTCTTTAACCCCAGCTCACTTTCGGATTGGTCTCTTTTCCCAGACTCCCGGTTGTCTGTTTGCGCTCCGATGCATTGATTGCACACGACGCAAACACACGCACACATTCCCTTTCAATTGGATGTTAAATTGCATCCCGAATACGTCTATGTGCACCGCGCTGACGTCACTCGCGCCAAACTTCCTCCCGTGTGGGGGAAAATTTTAAACGAAAGTCGTGTCGACTTTTAGCGTTTCCATAAATCAGTTCGGGCAAATTGAGCCTCGACACAATGCAATGGTGTGTGGCATTCAGTTATTGTTGTTGCACACGGGGTATGGACCTATCCCAAGGACCCTTGCGTTGGCGTTGGTTCACTGGCGTGTGTTCTGCTTTGGCGCAAAACTCCCGACATGGGAAATTTTCGCAACGAACCAAACGAGCGGTTGAAATTTCATCCGGAACCGATCGATTTTATCGCTTGTCGAATGCGAGAGAGCTCGTTTTGTTGGTTGGCGCACACCACTTGGACTGTGTGCAGTTTTGTGCACACTTTTTTGTGCACACCGACGAGCGATAAATTGCATATTATGGGTGTGCATTTGTGTTTTTTGTTTATCGCACGCTTGTTGAGTTTTATATGATGTTGCCGAAGATGGCGAAAGTTGAAGGACGATTGATTGTGCGCGGATGGTTCACTTTGTCGATCGTTACCCCATGCCCGTGTGTCGAAGTTCGAATTCGTGCAATTTATCTATATGGTGTTTGGGTTGGTTTGAAATCCACTGTAGAGATTAGCAATGGAACAATCGTTTTCTTCCAATACTATATATGTACTCTGTCCAACTTGAGAAACATCCTAATCTTGACCGATTTAGAATGGATCGGCGAATACTACCCAAGTATCAACCGATGTACATATGAGCTTCGTTATCATCTCAGGTTCAGTCGTAGATCTAGGACGGTCACAACCCTCTTTTTTTTTAGTTGAGAGTGAGAACAAGGCGCTTCCTAAGTTGGACAGTGTATATTATATATATAATAGCCGAAATCCGTCTGTCTGTCTGCTGATAACGCTCGCCTCGGTAAATGATTAAAATACACGAACCGTCCGCGCGCGAGTGGGATTTGAAGCCGGTATCACCAGGTCGGAAGAGTCGTGCTAACACTATCATTCAACGGAGGCGATGACGGGTCTGTTTCAATTTGACTATACATATAATATTAATAGGCTCTCGACTTTGCTAAATTGTTACGTGTTGTATTATAACGCGCCATCTATGCAACAACTATAAAAACTACATATATTCACCCACACAAACATATGTACGTTGATATTCAACGGGCTTACACTAGTACATACATAAAGGCTTTAAGTACGTTAGTTAATCTGTTGATCCATTCAGAATACTTGAAATTTTGTTCCAGACGTATCAACGCTCGACGTATGTATGTGTGTACATACCTCTTATGATTATTAATTTTTTCGCATAAACTACATCCATTCATTTTCAGCCGTTCACCATCCACTGCTGGATGAAGGCATCTCCAATCCTCTTCCATTCATGTCTGTCTTGAGCAATCTGCATCCACTTGACTCCACACATCCTTGCTTTCTTTCATATCCTCACGGATACCATTTCAGTATTTCTCGCGTCCATCTGCCGTCCACTCTTCTCGCTATGAGTCCACTTCAACTTTTTCACACGTTCTGCTATATCTGTCATACTTCTTACCCGTGTATTCCTCTTACAATCTCTCCTTGTTATATCGAGCATATCTACATCTTTCCACGCTTCTCTGTGTATACTGGACCTTAATTATTAAATATATAGCTTAAATTTGCAATATTTTTATGTGGAACACCGCTTTGATAGTATTTCAGAATGCTATTGTCAAATTGTCTAACTTCAAAATGTACAATACTTGTAGTGACGTTGTTGATAATTAGGTGTGTCATATATGTAGTATGTGAATTTGGCACAGCCCTGAACTAATCTTGTACCGATAAGTAGCTTTTGGATGGAACCACCGAAAGGGGAGAGAAGGCGACAGGAAGTTGGGCGCGCCAATAGCTCCATCTCCCTCTAATGACGACCAGAAAAACTCAGGGAGGATGGGTGAAATGGTGGGTGGGTATGAAGGGAGAAATAAGGGGTGGTGTGGTAGTAAAAAGAAGGTGGTTTGAAGCCGTCAATACGGGACGTTGCTGCGTCCAGACGCACCCGAAACAGACTATAATAGTCGCACCACTACACACTAATGCTCCACTAAATTTTACTAGGAAAAATATTCAGAATGACTAATCTGGGTAATAAATATATTATGAATGTATCCCGGACCTCCTTTGACTCAAATCAGAGTAGACGATAATATAAAGAAATACTTTTAAGACTAACGAGCTGGAAAAATATATGTACAACTGTTCGATAAATCTCATTGTTTTGAATCCCCAGTATTTCAACATATTCAAGGTCATGTGTTATTATTATTATTCAAATAAAAATAACATCGCGAAATTATTAAATTGTATGCATTTTAAAGTATGTATATTTTTTTGGGCTACTGAAAAGCGTCTGAAAATATTTCTCCAAAAAAGCTCAAAACGCTTTGCATGTATGTTTTTTGCTACTAATTAAAACTAAAGTTTACTTCATTTTGATTTTTATTATGATGAAAGTCAACTTGTATTAAAAATTGTGACTTAATAATGGAAACAAAAAAATACATATTTGGTTTTTGGCATCTATGATGATTGAATGTGAATGATACTTTGAGAATTAGTATGTTCGTATTTATATTTAAGTTAGATAATAATATGTTACCGTCATATTTTAGTAAATTTATTTTGAGAGTAATGGATGTATGTGAATATAATTTAATTATAAAAAATGTTAAAATAAATAGAAATCGGAGAAGCATATTGTACCTACAGAGGTGTTTTGGAGTATAATAGACTGCCGGATGGAATTAGAAGTTCCAAAACTATTGAAAAATTTCTGGCAGTCTTTAAAAAAACATCTCTGTACAGATGCTTAGTTAAGGATTAGGTATAATTAATTAGCTTAAGCTACTATATTATATAAATAAATAAATCTATGTACATATGTATGTATGTATGTACTTTTTGATATTCACAGTGGCAAATCACTTAGTCAGCACGAGCTCTCGAAACTTTTAAGAATCACAAAAACTAATTAGTAAATAAAATAAACCGTTAGAAAGTTTGACAAGCGCCAACAAACAATTCGCGTGCAAACAAAAACCAACAGCCGAATGGAGAACCTTTCGCACGATTCACCTTGTACGGTTTCGAAACTTATTTGGAAGAATATAAAAGTACCGGGTGGTTCGCGCGAAAGCGACAAATTAAAAATAACACAACAACCACGAATTGCGCCAACACCCAGATTAGTGCGGAAAATTTCTTTCGCGCCAATTCTTTAAAACAGCACAAACGCCAAACGACACCCCTACGAACGGGGTTGAAACGTCACGATGTATACCGGGAGGGGAAGTGCGTAGTTTTTGCGGTCACCGTGTACACGCCAATGTGCGTATATGTATGTATGGGTGAGTGCGGTTACTGACCTGCCCTAAGCGACGGCCCTACCAGCGGGACATGTGCGCCGCCGCGCCTACAAAAATAGCATCTTCGATACGAAACCTAATCGATATTCGCACACGTACACACTGATAAAGACCCGGCAGAGTGTGACAAAAGCCTCGCGATTTTCCCGTCTCGGAAAATTGGCGACAGCTTCGCCAGTTTCCCGATGTAATGAGTTGGATTTCCGCGAGCCACGCGATTTCCACGAGTGGGCCGAAATTATTCACCTCACTTTGATCGGTTATGGCTCGTTGAAAAGTTGATTTAAAAATATTAAATTTAAATTGCATAAGAATGTAAGGATTATTACATTTTGAAAAATGAATAACCAAAAATGTTTCAACGGCGTCAATAAAAAATATTCACAATTTTTCAAGGTAATTTTTCGATAGGCGGATTTTTTTCACAGTGCTACTTTTTACTCCGTAATTATTTAAATCAATAAGCGGTCGGTAACTTTTCAAGAAAATGGTCAGTATTATATTTAGAAAACGGTCAGTAAAAATAATAAATGGCCGGTAAACAATATTTTATTTTTACAAATTATACCATAGTGGCACGACAGGTTGCCTCAATTCGTCATTATGGTGGGACAAGAGAAAAATCAAATTAACTTAAACAATAACATAAAATTAAACATAATTGATATAAATATTAAATATAATCAAATTACATTAAATTAAACAATTTCATAAAGACCTAATAAAAAATGATCTTAATTGGCACTAAATATGTCAATATGACGTGCCAATATGTTGAGAAGATTAATTGATTTCATGAGTAAAAATTAACGAATCGTTCAGTATACTTTTAATACCGACCGTTTATATAAATCGACTTACCGTTGAGTATTAATTACTGACCTTTTATAAAACTTACTGACCATTTATTAAAATTACTCACCATTTGGATAAAATAACTGACGGAAAATTGTAAAAGTTACTGACCTGTATTTAACAGGGCTTACTTTTTTTTGATTACAATAAGCTGTACAGTGTACATTGTTCCTCTAATGAAATATACATTTTTATTTAAATTGAGTCATCTAATAAAGTTCACGTCGAGTCAATTTAATTGACATTGTTTGTTGAAACTACTATATAAACTTTTGCAAGTTCTTGCGATTCATGTTAAACTGAACAATCTCGCAATATATTATATATGTAAGTATAGCCACAGCGATTGTGAAGTCCAAAGCGCTTTATTTGAAACAACAAAGACCCAATTTTATCCAGCTTAACTCTGGCGACCCACAGATTAGGAAATACTTTGACTTTACTACTAATGAAGTAGAGTAGGTACTTGTATGGAATAGGTACAATAACGCTTCAGCGTTATTAGTCCTTTGTTCGCTTTTAATTCATATTTTAATAACGCATCAACAATGCAATTAGGGGGAGAGATGAGAGGTGGGGAGGGAGGGGAGGGGGGGTTGAACGATGACGATGATGATGATAGGTAGCCGTTTTAACCCTCTCGGTGCCGCTCGGCTACAACTGCGTTTCTCCCCATTGTTTACCTTTTTCGCTTCTTACAGCCTTAATTGCGAAATTCTCCCTAACGATAAACAATGGGATATCATCATCATCATCATCATCCCCCGAACAAACTATCCATGTGCGGACGATCGCCATGAATAACAATAATGGCTGGCAGTGTGTGTGCGTTTGTAGTTTTGCTGCGTTTGACGGAAACCCCGCATCTATACAGAAAAACCTCGCATTTTCCAATCAAAAGGCGCACTGCTAGCTGCACTACTCCATTTCATCCCTTTTTTCCCCTTTAATTTTGACGTAGGTACTGCTCCTTTTTTTTTACATTATTCCACATCCCCTTCTCTCACCGCACGTAAACAATCCCTTTTCTCTCTCTCTATCGTGATGAAAGCCTGTGCGTAAACGTTCAACGAGCTTTATACGTTGTGCAAATAAACGATACATAATTATTGTATATACATAGTATGAGCAGTACTTAAATCTAATTCAACCCCGTCGTGCTTTTATCCATTTATGGATTTGTTTGCTCACTATTATCACCGAAAACGTTATTCAACGGAATGAGATAGAACCTCGAAGAGATCAACGGATATTTTTGCTTAAATTGCTTAACTGTTAATTTAGACCACAGGTTCGCCTTTTTCGAGTGGCGACCCTTTTTTATAAAAACCAAGTGACCCGCGACCCCAAAATATTTTATAAAGGCAAAAAATATTATTCAAACATCAAGACACGGATTAAAAACGAAAATTGCATTCATCATCATTTTCAGCCGTTCACCATCCACTGCTGGATGAAGACCCCTTCCATTCCCGTCTGTCTTGAGCAATCTGCATCCACTCGACTCCACACATTCTGCTCAATTCATCAGCCCATCGTCCACTCGGTCTAAGTTGCTTTCTTTCACATCCTCTCGGATACCATTCCAGTATTTCTCGCGTCCATCTGCCATCCACTCTTCTGGCAATGTGTCCAATGCAACTTTTTCACACGTTCTGCTATATCTGCCACTTTGGTCATACTTCTTACCCATGTATTCCTCTTACGATCTCTTATTATACCAAGCATACATCTTTCCATACTTCACTGTGTGCACTGGATCTTACGTAGTATTCTTAGCATCCACGTTTCACATTCATACGTCATAACTGACAGAAAATTGCATTATAGTTTACTGTTTCAGTTGGCGACCCCATTTGGAGTCGCGACCCATAGGTTGTTAATCTCCCCTATTACGCTTAAACTATGCAGCCGTGAATCACTCTGTAGAAGCAGAATGGATTTCTTCTTAAAGTGGCGTACTTGATTTCAAACGCCGCCTCTTCACTTTGACAAACATTTTTACTGAACAGTGAAGTTTCAGGGAAAGGTAGGTGCTCTTCTTCTGGAGGTAGAACGAGGATAGATGATTGTAATTTTTTAAAGATAAATTCACAGCCATTTTTGAATGTACGCTTTTGCGATAGTACTGTGCTCGACATCCGATCGAGTCAACTAACTGAATTTAATTGCTATTCAGCAATAAAAAGATAAATAATGGCGCAGATGTTGCTCAACAGGTTGTTCGCCGTTCACGTGCACACTTTGAAGGATCGACTTCGAGAAATCACTATCGACAAAATCAATATATCTAATAATACTAATGAAAGCCTTCGAAAGCATAATGGAACCGTTGAACTCGTCGATTCGCGCGGATGAACACCCAGACGAGTCGCTTCGGCGTCTCGGAAAGCGATCAAAGATACATAGGGGGTGGGAGCTTCGACTGTTTGGGGGGGACGTGAAGGGGTTAATATTGGTCAGAGTGTTTTCGAAGTTGGATGAAGGTTTTGGGTGGTGTGGGAGGTTTGGTAATGGGCGTGTGCGGTAATGGTCGCGACGTAATGAATTTTTTTCCGCGAGAGCGAGCCGAAGGAGAGTAGGAAGTCCTCCTTAAAATCAATACATTTTTACGGCGGCACGCAGTACCCACCGTTCTCCCTTTCCAGACCCCTCTGGTCCTCCTCTTCACTCTCACACCCTTCCTCCTTCTCCAACCCCTTGAGTTTCTAGCGGGGACGCTACCCTCTTTCACCCCCCCAACGTCCAATCAATCCCCGAACTGAACGGAAAAGAAACCCCACCGATCAGACGGCAGGTTAATTATACCAAGGTATCGAGTCCAGAAGGACAGAAAAATCAATAAACGATCCTACAGTTTGATATTTGAGCTAAAGTTCGCTCTGCTTTGGGTGCTAGGCTAATATGATCAAAAGTCCCTTGACACAATTTCCGAACTATCAGATTTTGTAAGGATGTACAGCTATGTATGTATGTACAGTCTACAAATATAGTCCTGTATTTAATTTGACCCATTGAACACTTCGGGTAAAAGATTTTTCATAAAAATAGTCATCGTAGTGAATTTGCAATAATTGGCCCCAAATTAGAACAGACAGACACGCCTTGCTTGAAATAAGCCCGGGTCACTATAACTTTTCCGATTTTCGGTCAGTTATTTTAACCAAATCGTAATTTTAATAAATGGTCACTACTCGAGTGATCGGTAATTACATTAAATGGTAAATAAATTTATATACCCAATAATATTAAGTTACAATGAGCAACAAAAAAAAAAAAAATACCCAGAGCGGAGATTGGTCAATCTTTACTAAGTTTGACCCACTGAATTCGAATCCGATAATGATTTTTGTTGATATGCTCTCGTTTGTGAGATATTCGCGATTGAAAAAATGTAAAAAATATCCATTTTTTTTGGCTTTTGCGGTCTATAACTCAAAATATAGTATCGCTGTGCTCAAAGTGAGTATTGAAATCATTGGTCAGATATTTTTTCTATTGATTGTGATTTTTTATTACTTGATATCCAAAAAGAAGGCATACGACCAATGCGTACTGCCAGTTATGACGTATGGATGTGAAACGTGGGTGCTAAATTCAAGAATGTTACGCAAGATCCAGTCCACACACAGAAGCATGGAAAGATGTATGATTGATATAACGAGAAGAGATCGTAAGAGGAATACATGGGTAAGAAGCATGACCAAGGTGGCAGATATAGCGGAACGTGTGAAAAAGTTGAAGTGGGCAGATGGACGCGAGAAATACTGGAATGGTATCCGAGAGGATGTGAAAGAAAGTCAGGTAGACCGAGAGGATGTGAAAGAAAGTCAGGTAGACCGAGTGGATGATAGGCTGATGAATTGAGAAGAATGTATGGAGTCAACTGGATGCAGATTGCTCAAGACAGACAGGAATGGAAGAGGATTCGAGAGGCGTTCGTTCAGCAGTGGATGGTGAACGGCTGAAAATTATGATGATATGTAGTGGTGCGAAAGTCTACCTTGGTAACCGCATACACTCACGGCACGGGTAGCCCAAAGCGCTCGCATTTTTCAACTGCCTACTACATTTTGAACTACTAAATATACACTATGACAATCACTCGATGATACTGTCAACTAGTAGATAATGTTAATCAACGGTGCTTACCCATTATAATTCAATTTGATTAAGAAAATTACAATTTTTTTCAACTATCACACAAAAATTAATATTTTCTTCGTATTGCAATATACGTATTACGTATGGGAGTATTATAGAATCACTCTGGGAAAGGTAATCGACCTTTTTTTGAAGGGGAGGTTGATGAACCCTTTAAATTGCAAACAAGACACACACACGTACGCGCTAGTAGGTACAACGCAGAATACGAGGGGGACAGGTGTATAGAAATCATTTTACGATATTCATACCCAAGTATCTACAGCACGAGCACATCGTACGCACGAAATGGTAAACGGGAATATAATAAAATTACATTTTTTTTATCGTAACATTCCGGAATCGCCGAATACCCTAGTACTGTGCCTGGCGGTATCTCTTGTGAATCACCCAACCACCCACCACCCACTCAACTTTCTCCCATTCCCTCCCCCTGGAGACCTGAACCTACTCAAGTAGAAGCCGGTGGGATAGGTCGTGAAACGTTCCTCTTTTTAGTACGTTCGTTCTGGTCAACCTTCGACGTGTACACAGTACGATGTATATATATATAAATAAATAAATTCGTACCTCCTTTTTTTTTACGTGATTGATGTTCAAATATGATACATGTTATAAAAAGGCGTATTAATTAACCGGTATTAGGATATTAATATGTATATTGGCGGATGATAGTGGGACAATAGCGGAAGATAAAGCGGATTCTACCCTCGCAGATTCCGCTTCCTCCCTGTTTTGCTATCCTCCCCTAGTGTGTAGGTATCCACTATGAATTTTGAGAAGCGTTGCATTATGTATGATTTTTTCGGCTAAGCATACGAGACAAGTTGAAGAGTCATGAATATTTACGTAATACAGGCTGGTGCAGAGCCGACTGACACATTGCAGAATGGTCTAACGTCCGACGAGTGAGAGTTGGGGTCAATGTTACCAATGTTTTTTTTTCGTTTTAATGACTCGGAATCGTCAATGATGTTTTTAATCTACATACAACGGTATAAAATCCCCTATTGTCTCGAACGAGAGAGCGTTCATAAGTGTGCCAGTGTATTTTGACAAATTGGTGAGATGCTTAGTGCTGTCAATGGATGCCACACGCTACGGAAGTCAAAGATGAACCGACTTCCTTTGACATTATTTGATGAAAATTCCTACGTACTTTTGTTTTTTTGTTCGTATCCTACATATAAATAAACTAGACGAGCGAATATGAACTGAATGCAACGCACCGGAAATGAAAATGCGCGCGAAACGACATTCAAAAGCGTCGTTAATGATGCAGCTTCACAGGGGACAAGCGCATAAAGACGTACGATAAAAAAAAAGGAGTTCAAGGAATAAAAATAAAACTCGGCATCCGGTACAGGATTGAGGCTTGTTGGGACTAAAATAAAATACAAAAATTACAAATCAATAACAATATATTTTTTTGAAACAGCCGGAATGAAAGCAGTACCCCAAGCACCACACTTAACCGTTACAATCTCTAAGTTTACATTTAACTTCTTAAAATGGGATATACTCTCAACTGATTTGGGGTCAAAACTGAGCTGGCCGTATTTGTTACAACCGGTACCCCAAATGGTTCCATCTTCAAGTTTAATAACGGTGTGCTTAGAACCACAGTCGACTTCGATGATATTTTTTTCTAAAGCGAAATCACTTTCAGTATCATAAATGTCTATCAGCATTGGTAATGCATAATTAGGAAGAGCATTTTCATTTTCAAAGTCTTTAATTTTCCTTAATTTATTCTCGGGTGCTGTGTGTGAAGAATCTATGCTCAAATCAATACTAGATTCTTCTTCTTCTTTATGATTATCCAATTTTACATTATCTTTACTAGAAATAAAAATGCCTAATTGTCCTTTTTCATTCCATCCCCAAGTGTACAAGTCTCCGGATTCGCTAATAGCACAACAATGCCATCCTCCGGCAGATATCGACACTATTCTTATTCCAGATAGTGCTTCAATGAGTTCCGGTTCATCGTAGCTCTCCGTACTTCCATGACCGAGTTGACATCGGCTGAAAATATAAACAATACAGTACAATCTATTTATTGTAAACCTTGCATTAAAACACAATACTTCATTACAACCCTCAAATTAATTTACTTGGTGAATAACTAACTAGAGCAGGAGTTCTTAACCTTATGAACAAGTGAACACAATATTCATTCCCCCTATCCAAAATTCAATGAACCAATCAAGACATTTTCAGATTTCAAGATCCCTTTTCATCAATTATGTTCAGAAAAAAAGACAATTTATTATGTCTGACATCCAACAGATTCCAAGCTTTTGTCTAGATACTGACTAATGTTGAAAATCCAGATTCACAAATATGGAAGTATGGAACTGAGGCCGAAAGTGTTATTATTATTAATGCCAAATCTGGATAGGAAACCGTTTGAGAGCACCTAAATTCGTCAAAGTTTTGATGTGAGAATTCTTGCTTCAGCAGAGATTTAATCTGTAAATAGATGAAATCTTCCTGCAGCATCCATGGAGTCCAAACTAAAACTAAAAGAATTTCATATCCACTCTTCATTTGTTAAATCAGGTTGAAAGTGATCGTCAAAAGTCTTAATTAGATCTTCCAAATGTCTCAAAATATCTCGTTGAATCCAATCTGGAAGCATTTCTAACGAATTATGTATTACATACAATTTTATTACATTCCTCTCTGGGGAGTAAAACACCATAGATTAAGAACCCCTGAACTATACTATGTCCAACTTAAGAAGCACCTTTTTATCGCACAACTAAAAAAAGAGGGTTGCGGTTGTCCGAGATTTACAACTTTGGTTGGTTAATGTTTATTCCAAGAAGGCGAGATGGTGACGAAGCTCTTTGGAAGCTTTAATGCGCAAAAGAACTCTAAATCGGTCAAGACTAGGGTGTTTCTTAAGTTGTACAAGATATAGAGTATTTTTCTTTTACAACACATCAACACATGAGAGAAAACAAGAGAATTGTGTTGAGCGTTTCTAACAGACTAGACAAACAGACTTAAGACTTTTATATATAGTATTTTTGCCCGTCGACGATCAACAGGAGCGTATTATTGGCATATTGGGGATAATAATAATGGTAATTTTGTTAACTAACAGGTACAGGATAAATTCATTATAAAAAGAATAAGAAAAGTTCACTGTGTTACAGCTTTTTAAATGAGAAAAAGTAAAATTAAATTTTCAAAGTCTTCCTTCATTGAAGCAATACCTTCTAAACCCATAGAAAAATATATTAAAAATACCTTCCGCCGCCCCAAGTGTAAACATTTCCAAGATCGGTAAGTAATATTCCATGTTCATACCCGCAATCGATATCAACAATCTTACCGATGCATTTAGTATTAATTTCATATGGAATATTGAATACTCTTCCGTAGTTCGTAAGAGCAACGTTCATACGTACGCTGCTTACTATTTTCAATATACATTCATCGTCATTCCCGCCGGTAACATCAAAAGTATCTGAACTGACTCTTTGGTCTACTTTAATAAAATTTGGTAAAAGTTTCCATTTTTGTTCGACATCCTCGTCCAAGTAATACTTCCAAACGTACGTATCTTTATTGTTGTAAAACAGTGCGTAATCGTCGTTGGAAGCTGCGTTCGTTACAATGTCACTTTTGGGATTTGTGAGCTCTTGAAAATTGTTTAAATTGTCGTTGTGAAAGCCTCTGATGAAAACTTTAGAATTGACAATGTATAGGTTATGTGCCCAGTTGACGCAAATGTCAAAACTTTTAATGTCTTCGTTTAACTGCTGGCAAATGTCACCAGTGAATAAATCGACCGGTTTAAACTCGCCATTACAATTTTCTTGCGATTCCCACTGATGGAAAGCGTTAAAACCGCAATAGAAGAAACTCATCGTTTGTTTACATCTAATACGATTTGACGTTTGACATATTGGCCGTAAAAGATTAAAAGCCAGCCATGTACAATTATTCTATGAGTTGTAATATTTTATGAAATTATTATTTTAAAAGTGTTTATGTTAATGTAAACGTTAAAAGACCGGCAAATCTTAGAATTTACCGGTATATCCTATATGAGGTGGTAAAAGTACGAATTATCTATTAAAATATTTAAACTTCGGACTTTTACCATGAAATGACTTTACGGACGGAAAATGATTTTAAATTACGTTCTCGGTGTGGCGCCTATCGTTCCATAAAAACGTTCGCGTAATTTAAAAGAACATCTCATAGCGTAATTTAAAATCATTTTCCGCTCGAATTAGTACGTTTAGATAAAATAAAAAAATATTGAGATAGAAAACCAATCCTTATAAACGTGGTGAAATAAAAAATTGCCTAAACGAACGCCAAATAACACGGGAAAAAATGTAAAAAAAAAGAGATATATTTTTGACTTTAAAAATTCGCTAGATATAAGTATTTCAAAGCAATAAAAAATCAGAATCAATAGGAAAAATATCCGACTATTGATTTCAATACTCACTTTGAGCACAGCAATACTATATTTTGAGTTATAGGCCGCAAAAGCAAAAAAATGGATATTTTTTACAATTTTTAAATCGCGAATATCTCATAAACGAGAGCATTTCAACAAAAATCATTATCGGATTCGATTTCAGTGGGTCAAACTTAGTAAAGATTTAATAATCTCCGCTCTGGGTTTTAAAAAACGTGATTTTTTGTAGCTCAGTGTTATTTATGAAGTAAGTACCCACAAAAAGAGAAAACTCAAACATATTTAAACTCATTTTTCTCGTATTTCTTTAAAATTTATGACATTTTTATTGAGAATAATTGACATAATTATTGATTATGATGATTTGTGATCTTGAATAAGATTTATACACGGTGAAAACTTATTTAAAAAATTATTATTAACACAAATAAAAAAAGAGAAAAAAGTTTAATCGTTTACTTGACCTGCTCAGTTTATAACGAAAAGATTGAATTTGTAACATTTCTTCACATTGTAGATCAAATTGATTGAACGACATTGTTAAGTATAATCCTGTTAAAGCTACTATGACTGGCATTACAATGTTACTATGGAAATGGTGAGAACTACACACAAGAGCAAAATAGCACTGTAAATTCGCTAGCAATTCTGCTTCCAAAAATCATTTTTATCTAATAATTGCGCATGGTAAATAAAATATAATCGATTTTTCATTCACAAGTCAATGTAAATGTTAATAAATTAATATTTTATTCTAGGGTCTCCTAGCACTTTTACGAAAATTGCGATCCACACCTGACAAAGAACTAAGATTATTACTTTTAGGTCTCGACAATGCCGGTAAGACTACTCTGCTGAAAAAATTAGCCTCCGAGGATGTTACGCACATCACACCAACAGCCGGCTTCAATATCAAGTCGGTCATGTCTGAAGGGTTCAAATTGAACGTTTGGGATATAGGAGGTCAAAGAAAAATACGACCCTATTGGAGAAATTACTTTGAAAATACCGACGTGCTAGTACGAGTATCACAAACACTAGTCTACGTTATAAAATGCATGTTTTATTTATACGGTTTTTCTTTTTATTTGTTCAAGATCTATGTGGTTGATTGCTCTGATAAGAGACGCTTAGAAGAGACCAGCTCAGAATTATCAGAACTTTTAAGCGATGAGAAATTAAAGGGTGTACCACTTCTAGTGTACGCCAATAAGCAAGATGTTCCTTCGTGTATACAATATTCTGAAAAAATGTCTGATTGTTTACTTTCAAGACAAAATTTTTGATGTGTGACGAATTGTTTCAGCTTTGCCGGCTAGTGAAATTGCTCAAGCTTTGGGTTTACATCTTTTGAGGGATCGAACATGGCAGATTCAATCATGCGTCGCTATAGAAGGATCCGGTGTAAAGGTTAATAATAACCGATGAAAAACACATGATTTGATGATTTGCATAACAATTTTATTTTGATTTGTTTTCAGGAGGGCATGGAGTGGGTTTGTAAAAATATTGGAAAAAAATAATCCGAGTGCATTCTGAGTGATTTTCGTTTTTTTTAAGACACATTTACTATGATATTATGATGCAATAATTTTTTTATAAATCTGTTCTATGTTTTGTTTGTATGAATTAAACAGATTACTATAACGTTGATTTGTTTTTATTTTTAATCAATAAAAGTAAACGCTGAAAGTTTTCAGTCAGATTGTTGAATTGACGTACTAGAGTAAAAAAATGTTTGTATAATATAAATATAACAGAAATGTAATACATTTAGAAAATGTGGCAAATCTTTACTGATAAATGAGTGCAGTATCTATATGTAATCTTTTGATAACGCGAATGTGATAAAATTCACTCTGCCAACAGGAATTTGCATCGCTGTTCAGTTAAACGGTATACATATTGGCACACGTACACTCACAATCTATTTTTTGATATCTGGGTAAATATATCAAATATTTTAAAACGGCGATATTTACACAAACTATCTTTCTTTTTATCCTACTTGCATTTTAAAAGTGAAGTGGCCGAAACGCAACGTTAACTCGTTTTGATTTTATCTTTGATATTTTCGATTACTATTGTTAAGCCCTCGACATCGATAATAATCCACGTCATTAAAATAAACCACCTACTAATATTCAGAGAAGATTGATTGACCCACAAAGTTAATGTTTTTGTAGTACTGATTGTTGCTAAGTAAGTTATGCTTAAGACGACAAGTAATAATAGTATTATTATCTCTACATATTCATGTATAAACCTGTAAAACAAAAAACAGATGCAGATGCATCTGTAATTATAATGATCGAATTTAAAAAAATCTGATTAATTTGTATTCATTTTACTCTTCAGCTGATTGGACAATATATTAAGATGGCAAAGTTCCTCAAGAACTTATTTTCTACATCGTCGTCTATGAAATTGAAACCGGATAAATCAACAGATGATGAACCAACTAAAGACAAAGAATTTTCAGCTCCGTACGATACGCAGCGAAAATTGTCAATTTCACGTTCAGGACGAATGAAACAAAATTTAAAAAATAGAGGAAAACTCAACGGAGAACTTTTCGGCGAAGAAGTATGTACAAAATGATTATATTAACTATTTCGCATTATGTAAATATACCATTGGCGATAAACAGGTGATAATTGTTGCCATATGGATGGACTAACAATAGTGGTAACGTTTTACTTTATCCATATATGTATGTATGAACACAGTATAGTATTTTGGAATGATGAGAAAATTTGACCTTGAGATTTTTTATATATAAAGTTATGTATAAAAAATAATCGTTTTTCGATTTCGTAATCGCTTTCGTCATACTTCTTACCCATGTATTCCTCTTATGATCTGTTCTTGTTAAACCAAGCATACATCTTTCTATGATTCTCCGTGTGAGACTTTTATTTAGATAGACTTTTTTTATAGACTCTTATAAATATACTTATGTAAATTTCTCACGATACTAGTAAATATCTAAGTAAAACACGACCTTAATTCAATACCTCAATGATTCCAATCTTGTAATTAAATTAAAACAGAAATGACTGAATTCGGTGAGACCCTATTCATCTCCACGTTGAAAAAAAAAAAGTGCTCTGTATTATATGGTAGCATAACACAGATACTGTACAAATTTTTCATTTATTTTTATCTTTAATAAAATATCACAATATCTAATCGACGATATATAAAAAAAAACACAAATTATCAAACTATGTGAATCAAAATTATTCATTGACAATATTTGATTGATAATTTCAGACATCAAAAAGCAGTGTGAAGACTCGGGAATATCGTGTGAATAAAAGAAATTTCTTCGACGATGAGCCAACTGAGACACCGACTATCGTCATAGAAAATAAAATAAACGACAAGATCAATACCGAAACCGATGCGAACGATAAGATCAGCAATGATGATGATCCTCAACAACGTTTAGGAAATCTTGTAAATTGTAATCATTCTAATGATAAATCAGAATCGATAGACAATTCACATACCAATGAACAAAACCATAAAATGTATAGCAATGACGAATGTGACAATGAATTGGAAGACCTAGCAACGTTCGATAAGGACATAGAACAAATTTTACAGTATAAAGAATCAGATTTTTGACAAAAATTAATAATTTATGGTTTTAAAAACTTTTAAAATTGAATTTTGCAACGATCTCCAACAACGAGAAGCAAATTCGAGTGAGACAGTAAATGATAGTACATGTTTTATAGAAAAAAATAATGCTGTTGTCACGTGTTGTTGATTTAATTACATAATTAATTTTAATTTTATTAAATATTCATACCAAGTAAAAATAAGTTAAAATTATAATTATACCGCATATTTGAAAATAAACATGTCTTATCTTTGATTACAGTTGAAAAAGCAGAATATAATAAGAATGAATCCATTATGGTGAAATGGAAAATGTCGCAAACGGATAAGGTCCAATATAAATAATGTGGAAATCATATAAGGCCTAATAGGAATAAGGTAGAAAGTGGATTTGATCGAAAGGTAAAAATACATACAAATAGACATTATGCGCCTTCCAACTTATTATTACTAGACCTCATTCGCTTTTTACATTATTCCTATTAGACCTTATTCGTTTGCATCATTTTTCATTTGAACATAATGGATTCGACATTTTCAACGCCCCCCTCCCCCTTGCTTTTAGAGATAAAAAGAGCCATGTAAAGGGAAAAATCCATTAATTTAAAATAATAAATCGATCTGTAATGCAAATTTCAAACACATTAACGATTTACCGCTCATTCGCAGTTCAACAATCGATTTTTATAAAAAATAAATTAAAAAGCATGAACAGAATAACTATTTTGTAAACAGATATTGTTAAATTAACAAACATTTTTATTAAAAAAAATGCTTGTTTCAATATACATATACGTACGAACAAGAGTTTTATTTAAAGATTTTCGAATTTTAGTATGTTAATTTAAATTATTCAGTTATAATAAAATAAAAATACAAATATTATTAGAAACTTTAATTAATAACATAAAAAATATGACTAAACTTAAAATACCTTACTTATATACATGGCAATTTTGATATCAATTAAAAAACTATATTACACTTTTAGCTTCTTTTTTTTAGGCTTGATAGGTAAAGCGCCAGCGATTTTAAAAACAGTGCTGAAAAAAAAAAATTCATAATACAACTTTCAATAAAAAGAGCCGACAATGTAAGTGATTTTATCTACAACAAACATTAATTATACGAAGCTATCACAATGATACGATACATAAAAAAGCATACATATGTATGTAATCAATTTCACATCCTGTCGATTATCGCAAATAAATCTTTACAATTAATTACATATAATAAATACAAAAAAAAATATATGAAATACTCACTGACAAGTTGTGCAGATGGGACTAAATTTACAAAAAACTGAAACACAAAAAATATAATATCATTAGACAATAATTATTTCGATACTATGACAAAATCAATATTGTACATAAAAACTCACCGCTGAGACAAACGGAACACACAAATCCAACGGTAATGAGTTCTCTATGGCAAAAACACGCAGCTCTGTAATCAACGCGACCAGCTGGAGGCAGTACCAGTTTTTTTCTTACGGGACCTTCTGGCAAGAAGACCCACTGAAATTAATATTTTAAATATATTTATTAGAGTATTGACGTACTAGTCACTGCCCGTTGACAGTGTCATCGGTCGGTTATCATTTGTGTATCATCATTATCATTTTCAGGTGTTGACCATCCACTGCTGGATGATGGCCTATCCAATCCTCTTCCATTCCTGTCTGTCTTGAGCCATTTGACTCCACACGTTCTTCTCAATTCATCACCCCCTCAGTCTACCTTGCTTTCTTTCTCATCCTCTCAGAAACCATTCTAGTATTTCTAGCGTCCATCTGCCATTCATTCTTCTCGCTATGTGTCCAGCCCATTGCCGCTTCAAATTTTTCACACATTCCAATATATGCCACTTTGGTCATGCTTCTTAGCCATGTATTCCTCTTACGACCTCTTCTTGTTATACCAAGCATACACTTTCCACGCTTCTCTGTGCGCACTGGATCTTACATAACATTTTTGAATTCAGTATCCACGTTTTACATTCATACGTCACAACTGGCAGTACACATTGGTCATATGCCTTATTTTTTAAGCATAGCGGGATGTTGGATTTAAAAACTAAATGATCATTCTTTCAAAAGCGTTCCATCCTAGTTTAATTAATGTATGTTACTGTAAAAGTTAGAAAACAGGCAAATCTTAATATTCACCAGTATGTATATCCAAACATTTCCAATATGGTAGTAAAAGTGCGAATTATCTAGTAAAATATTTAAACTTTGGGCTTTTAACCGAGAGATGTCAGCAATTGTCGGGATTTACCGATCCTAGTACATATATTGCCCGTTGATAATCAACGCTATATACATATGTACTAGTAATAGGTTACGGATAAAATAAATGATACATCTCTTTGTACGACTCAGCTGCCCGATGCGAAGCGTTTGTTCGGTCGGTCAAACCAACGAGGCTTTTACGTATGTAACACAGCAGGCTATAAATAATGTTAACTATGGGTTTACAGAAAAAAATAATTAAGTAATAAGGGTTCACGACGGGTATTCGGGCAGACAGACTTTATAGTTGTTTATGTATAGTATAGTGTTTGTTATAAAAAGTAATACATAATACAAAATTACCAATAAATATTGTAAAAGACCGTCCAAAGTCGGGACTTTGAGATAAAGTCCTCCGGTTATGTCGCATCCTTGTTGAAGGAGACTTAAATGTTTATCTAACGAGCATACGTCGATTAAAACTTGCTGTTTCTGAAAGTAAAATAATGATACGAAAAATCAATTTGTATGCAAACTTGTTATAGAAATTGACTTTTTTTCGCAAGCGTGAAATTGTGTTGTAAATCAGTGTTTGTTACGAATACTCTGAGGTTAAGCTTAGCTTATCTTTGATAACAGCAATACTTGGGACTACGAATATAACAACAATTGGCTTTACAACAAATTCACAGAAATGCCGATCTTTGATGTTGATGTTATCAACGGGTGCGACAAACTCTGATCTATCGATTTATTGAAAATTCAACAACATACCTGAGCTGTAAAAAAAACATTCATATAATTAATGTATTGAGCAGCTGTATCGTTACTACCCGTGATTACCAAAATTCTGCTATTCATCTTCAGACCGGGGGTAGCTTGACGTTTCATCTGAAATTTCAACACATCTCAAAATACAATTCAATACTATCGTGTACATTGTAAACAAAAATTTATATTTACTCGGGCTATGTAACATAGAGCCATTGCTATCGTCCCGGCTAAGAGCGATTCGCCCATCGGCGTCTCTTGAGAATCATCACTCGTTCTAATAAGCTCCCCTAATCTAAGATTATAAAATATATATAAGGATTGTATTACTCGGGGTATACTTTACATTATAATACACACATTTGAATTCTGACCTATGTTTAATTGTGCGCTCAACGAGTGTGAACATTTCATACTGGCCGTCTATCTGTCGTACATCTAAAGATCTTCCCGGAGCTGGATATAAATATGCACTGAAAACGATGATTACAGTTGAAAAGGCCAAATCTAATAAGAACGAAATTTTCCACTCGACCTTAATGGATTCGGCCTTTTCAACGCCTCCGAAAACGGTTAGGTTAGGTTATGTTTCAGTACTAAAATCTAATTTAAAATAGTTGGTTACCTTCTTTGCTGATGACAACCCAGGACGACGAGTTTGTTTTGAGCTTTTTGCATAAGATGTGAATTGGCAAATGTTATGACAGAATCTAAACAGTGTATCAACAGTTTGGGTTTCTCTTGAATGAAACGTTGATATGGATTTGTGTCTATTATGATTATCAAAAGACTCGTTTCCGGTACATTCGAGCCTAGAAATGCGAAAACATCAATTAGATTGTTATTAATGAACGTATTTGATCCAAAAACCGCTATAAACGAACCTTCCGTTTTATCTGATATCATTTTGACAGTTGTAGGTTATGTAAATGTTGACAGCCTGATAAAAACATGAAATGTTTCACCCGCTGTATTTACAGTTGCAAAAATTTCAATTTCGAAATTAAAAGTACAGACTAAAATTAGCTGGTGAGGAAATGTACTGCAAAATAAATCATCAATTCGAAATATGAACTCAAAAAATGAATAATTTTCCAGAATATGAAATGTTCCCTTTTAAATTTTCAAAATGTACCCAAATTCAAGGGTGATTTTTATTTGCAATAGACTGGGACTATTTTGATGCTAAATATTTTGTGAATCAAACGAATTCGGTGAAATTTAACAAATTTATAAACTTTAAGCTTTAAGCCAACTTAGTAACTCTTATGGCCAAAAGTTTTGACAGTTGGGAAGACAACAGACTGTCAAAATGGCTTGTTCAAAACAAATTAAAATGATGATTTTATTAGAAAGTAGTGCATTAAAACATGACAGTTTGTTTTTAGAATCACTAACGGGTAACGTATATTTTATAATATATACAAACGAAATTATTTTAAACTAACCTAAAAGTTTTATCTGTCGTCATTTTACATGAAGCAATTTTGCCAACTGTTAACATTTACAAGTACAACATGACTATTCAAACATTACTAAAACATCGATGTTATTTTTCAGGAATTAAAAAGAGGAAGCGAAAAAAATCGAAAGTCAGCGATGTTATCAAAGATAAAAAATTACATTTCAACGAATTCAAGCAAATGTACAAAAGCGTTTGCGTAGCTGAAGATAGATTTTTCGACTATTTGCGAATGAAGAAACACACGTTTGACATACTCTTGACTAAAGTTGACGAAGAAATATCGAGGACAACTCTCAGTCTCAATAAAATATCTCAAATAGAACGCATAGCGTTAACTATACGGTAAAAACATATGCTTTTTATTAATTTAGGTATAGGACCATCAGTATATCTTGACAATAAATGGCGTTCGCAACGTTTTGCCATTTTTGCCCGTCATTTTGTACGCATCTATCGTTTTAATTTTTTTGGAAAATTGATGGATGCCGTCACGGGATGAGGCATGAGTTATACGCATTTGTCCAACTATTGCGATAGTATACACCTATATTTATACTTATGCTGGAAATGGTTGGTTGCTGACTGAATTGTTGATCAGGTAGTGCATAACAGTCAATAGAGGTTATCTAGAGTTTCTTGTCTTGTTTTTTAATAAATCCACTGCTGTGTTTTGAAAAAAAAACTCGACTGCGGCGCATATTTTAAATGTTTTGTACAAAAGCTAGTGATATTCTTATGAAATTCAAAATAATTTATATGCAAAATGAAACATGCGTTGATATGAAACATGCGTTGGGGAAGGGTTTCAAGTTATACTGGTGGCACTATAGCCATAATAAAAACTATACAAAACTTTTCTTTTAAGGTTCCTCACTTTCGGTGAAAGTTTCCAATCGTTGGCATCACGCTGCGGTATAAATAAAGATACCGTATCTGAGATTGTGAACGACACATGCCAAATCATATGGAATGCTCTCAAAGATGAATATTTGCCGATGCCGACAACTGAAACGTGGCACGCCGTAGCCGAAGGCTATTACGAGAGATGGAATTTTCCAAATTGTATTGGATGCATCGACGGAAAGAATATCAGAATAAAATGCCCAGTTTCCAACGGTAGTTCTAAGAACTTCTCAATTTTACTACAAGCGATCGTGGATGCCGATAGTAAATTGGTCGCTGTAGATATAGGTACGCCTGAAAGAAAAAGCGGTTTTAAAACATCATCTCTCTATGATTTATTGGAAAGAAGTGGATTGAATGTTCCACCAGATGTTGAACTTCCAGGAACGGTAACGCTAGCGCCATTTGTATTGTTGGGCGATAGAAGTTTTCCGATATTGAATTATTTGATGCGACCGTATTCAGAGCGAAATTTGGACAATAAGAAACGTATATTCAACTATCGTTTATCGCGAGCTCGTAATATAGGAACTTTGAATAACATTCTATCCAAGTGGTTGGCTTTAAACGGTTCTATAATGGCGAACGTCGATAACGCCATCGCTATGATCAAAGCCATTTGTGTATTGCACAATTTTCTCGTGGTTCACGAGAAGTCGCTCGAAACTTTCTCGTCTGAGTATTATTCCTGTGGAAGAGTAAAAGACGAGGATGTTAAATTCACGATATTCCCGTTGAGACCCAAACGTATAAGAGAACTATTTACTGATTATTTTAACGGAGTTGGCTTTTTGCCATGGCAAAATAATTTAGCGCTTCAGAGGCATTTTAATGTTACACGTGTTAGCAATAAACCCAATATGACTGATTTGTAATTATTTTTTTTTTATAATAAAGTACTTGACAATAATATTTGTGTATATTTTATAATAGAGTTTTAAAGCCTAGTCTTGACAATCAACAGGACATTAATTACACTGTGTGACAAACTAACCCACTTGAATCCGAAATTTGTTGGTTTGCATAAATGAGAGCAAACCAACATATTTCATTCGAACTCTAAGAAAATTATACGGCTACCAAGAAATATTAATTCATCATCATCATTTTCAGCCGTTTATTATCCACTGCTGGATGAAGACCTCTCCAATCCTCTTCCATTGCTGTCTGTCTTGACCAATCTGCATCCTCTTGACTGCACACATTCTTCTCAATTCATCAGCCCATCTTCCACTCGGTCTACCCTGCTTTCTTTCACATCCTCTCGGATACCATTCCAGTGTTTCTCGCGTCCATCTGCCATCCATTCTTCTCGCTATGTGTCTACTTCAACTTTTTCATTCGCTCTGCTATATCTGCCACTTTGGTCATACTTCTTACCTATGTATTCCTCTTAAGATCTCTTCTTGTTATACCGAACATACATCTTTCCATACTTCTCTGTGTGCACTAGATCTTACGTAACATTCTTGAATTTAGCATCCACGTTTCACATCCATGTTTATATAATACTAGTGTAAGCCCGTTGAATATCAACGGAGCGGTTTCTCATCACCCTTACTTTGAGTGTTTTTGTGGGTGAGTATGTGTATTTAATAGTTTTTGTATAGATGGCGCTTTATAATACAACAGCGTAACAATTTAGCAAAGTCGTGAACCTATGTTCAAAATATAGGAGATCTCGCATTATCAGCGTTGGATCATAGCGTAAGCGATCACTGTTCCGAACTGGTGATCTCGGGTTCAAATCCCACTCGCGCGCGGACGGTTCGTGTATTTTAATAATATTCACGAACGTTATCAGCAGACAGACAGACAGACGAATTTGGACGAATAATACGAGTACAAAGGTGAGTCAACAATTTATTGTGTTCAATGTTCCAATTTATTCTCATTTACCTATACTATGGAGGAGGTTTAAGCTTGATTGGTATGTTCTTGTGTTATATAGAGCTACCAGTATATCTTGATAATAAATGGTGCTTCATTCGCAACGTGCTGTAACATTGAACTTCGTATTACCTCGTACTGCCTTTGATCTTTTTGACATTTTGATTTTTGTCATAATTATATAAAAATAGGCGGAATTTCGTCCACATAACAAAGTCCGAATGCTTGGGAGGGAGAATGGGACTTTTACTTCCATTTTTCAAGTTATACCAGTGGCACTATACAGAATATACATATATGTATATATGTATATGTAATATATTGAGAGGCTCGTAGGAAGTTTATAGGATTTGGTGAAATGAAGAGCGGCAAAGTTTTGATTTAATAATTTTATTAATAAATTTAATTATCAGTATATGAGAGCATTCTAGCTGAATTGCCTTTTTAATTAACATGTCATTTATAAGAATTCAGGTTAGAAGCAATTGTTCCATTGAATTGAATTTAAACTTTTAACAAATAGTACAAACTTCTTAAAATACTGATATTACAATTTTATCGATCATTCAAAAATTCATAAAAGATATTCATAAAAAATTCATAATGATAATAAAAGATAATAATAAACACGAGTAATTTTAGCGGTCCGGCAACACAAGCACACAGCATTAAATTGGTATTTTTTTTATTATTTATTTATTTATTTATTTCACAGGATGGTACATTACTAACTGAACCTGCGTTTTACTATTTATTGAAAGTGTAGCTAGCAATCTACCTTTCTTATAAATTTTTTTAATGAAATTTTTGTTTGAATACTGAAGATATATAGTTAAATACAATATAATATATATACATATACAATGCGTGCCTGATTAAAACTCATTTTTTAAGCATTCGAGTTTTAATGAGACGCGCTTCGCATATATTATAATATGTAACGGTAAAAATATTACTAAAGTGTAACAATCAATAATAATAAATACTAATTTATTTGCATATACAAATAAATAAAACAGAAAAAAGTATACAAATAAATAAAAACAATTTAATTTAAGAGTGCCTTAACAACAATTGTTCGTCCATATGACGGCAGTGAAAATAGAACGACTCATTTATTCGATACATAAATAACATTATTTAATTTAATAAGAATAATATAACAATTAAAATAAACAATAAAAATCATTTATATATTATATATATATATACACACGTATAATACGAACGTTGTTGCACAAGACGTGCGTATACGCGTATATAATTTACAATTGCATTCACATATATTTATATGTATATGTACATACATATATGTAAATATATATGTATCAATATATATACAAGGGTATATATATGGATGGTAAAGCAAATGATGCATTATTTTTTTTTTATTCATTTAAATCTTTATTTAATTAATACTAATTTTTTTCACTAGATAACAATGTTTTATATGTGTTTGTATGAATGTGCACTTATACAATAAGTTAGACATAATCGCATTCGAATTTAATTTAATTTTTTTTTTCAAGTATATACAGAGAACTATGCACACGTATGTGTCTGTCTATCTGTACATTTTTTTTCCGGTAATTACACAAATCAATAAACATGTTTCGGTGTGTATGTGTATATGTATGTGTGTGTGTGTTTGTGTTTACACACGTACGAGTATGTATGTATACATGTTTACGTGTGTCAAAATTGTCGAAATATGTAGCGATTACACTTTGGAATCAATAATATATGAAAATATTTCACAAGTTAAATGTTATTCTATAATAAATAAGTGTGGGGGGGGGGGGGATATTACTAATTAATATTTTGGTGCACATTTGTGTTTTCATTATGTTAATATCGATGATATCAATATTTATTATTCACACACGATTCGGTAAATTTACTAATCCCGAGATTAATGCATAATTTAAATGTACACGAATATGAAAAGTGGTCAAATACCCTTTTGGCGCGTGCAAAGCAATGTTTTGCTCCAAATAAGTACTACTCGGCGCGTTTGACACAATCCAAATTGCAAATATGTAATCTATTGAAAATGTTTCCAAAGTGAACGAATTCAAAAAAAAAACCAAAACCATATTTACAAGTGCGATTTAGTAATCATTTCGTTATTACAGCGCCTAGATATTTTCATTTATGCAATATATATTGGGCTCGGTGTCGGATCAGTGTTCGCAATATGCTCCGACGGGTCACCTCTGATATAACAAAATCACTACCGATCAATGAAATCAGTTCGTCAATTCAATTCAATAGTTTTTTTTCCTCTTACGAATACATTACAAAAGTCCCCTAATGAATTGATATTTTTAATTATGTAAACATATTTTAAATTTTATTATTATAATTATTATTATACACAATACATATCGCGTAAATTTACATAATTTGGTGTATTCATCAAATGCATAATAATAAATATATAATAATAATGCAAACTTATATACATACATACATACGTTCGTCGCACATGCACACACACGCTCACATTAACATTATTAAGAAATTTAAATTTTGTGTGTGTGTGTGTGTGTGTCTGGTGAATGCAAAGGTTGCCAAAGTTTTATTAATAAAACGAAAATACGTTTTTGAGAATGAAAATCAAAATCTACTTCTATACTGTGTGTATATATACATTTACCTTTGCACACATGCGCACGACAAACATACACGCGCATACAAACACATGTATATTTATATTTACAATTGAATAAATAATTTTTTTTCTCGATAAAACAATAA
Source organism: Parapsyche elsis (assembly GCA_022651745.1). Lineage (NCBI taxonomy): Eukaryota > Metazoa > Arthropoda > Insecta > Trichoptera > Hydropsychidae > Parapsyche > Parapsyche elsis. The sequence goes on from JAGVSN010000017.1 coordinate 2,425,676, forward strand.
ATATTTCTTAAGTTTTCTTTCATCGACAATCAACTCTATTCTAAATTCCGAAGAGGTTGGATTTTACTTTCTAATGAAATAAGCGCTTTTTATTTATTTTTTGGAAACGTAAGCGCATTTAATTAATATCTTATCCCACCTTCATACCCTCCCCTGCCTTTTTCTGCCCCTCCCCTTCCCCTAATCGTTATTGTAAATTTTTTATCTAACTATGTATATAGCAGTGTGAACTTATCTTTCAGTCGCATTTTTTTATTTTAAATTAGTATTATTGCATCATTTGTGCTCACATTCAATTTTATTTTATAAATCTATTTAAATTTACAATGAAGAACGAGATTCATTACAGTACTACGTACGACGTATAAGTGAGCTAAAGACTTTAGAGTACATTTTTACATACATTTGCAATTACACGGAAGTTAATGCAGCCATACTCAGTCTATCCCCAGTTTTTGTATAGGTAGAGGTATACTAGAGATGGGTAAGACTTTGCCTTTTTGATGGCCAGTACGAATTAGCCTACATAGGTTTGGTGTTGTTTCTACCTGAGATAAGTGATGACACAGATGTCGTCATCGTTTAATTCATAGGCGGGATTGGCCATCAAAATGACAAGGCTCTAACCATCTCTAGTACATACAAAAACTAGGGATAGACTGAGCATGACTGGGTTAATCTATATAAAGTTTTTAGTCATTTGAATAAATAGTCATCGGGATACAATAGTGCTGGCCACAGGAGCAAATTGTTTCACTTACTTGAAGTTTTATTTCTCTCCGGTTAGGATAGGTGGGTTAATTACATATACAATTCTCTCGTATGGCTAGCACTAAATAAGTTAAACCGTTGACTGAAAAAATTAAGAATTCATAATAAATAATGGTATACTTCGGAATTTAGAAAAGAGTGGTCAGGTACCTTGGGACTAGTTTTTTTATTATTATTATTATTAATTTAATTTCACTAATTGATAAATTATATACATTATGTGTTTTTTTCCAATTTAATTTATTGAATATTAATAAGATTAAGATAAACATTTTTCATGTGTAAACAATGTTCATTAGTGTGCCTGAACATGATCTACATAACCTCATTCGGCGAGACCGTTAGCCCGAGTTGATTAGGTTCTCCGTTTGATTTTATACATCAGATTAATAACTCCAGCATTTTGGCAGTGTGCAAACAACGTCATCCATTAAAAATTTGTCGAATTTGATTCAGTTGAGACAAAAATATAAACTGAACATAACCTCCGTTTTGTGGATAAAGATGGCGTCACGTTGATTCTGATTGAATGCTAATGTTTTTCTGTCACTATTAATCATTTTCATTATACGAAATCCTCGATAGATAAATAAATAAATTATAAAAAAGAAGCAATTAGAGAATGCGTATCCAAAGTCGGGTCTATGGCTCTGACCGTCATCTTTTGAGGTTATATTAAAGGGTAAGTAGCGTATAATAAGTTAACAATTACTGTGTAATTTTTTTTTTCAAAAAAGTTCCTTTATACAACATATAACAAAAATAAAGATCGTTTCAATTTTACAATGTGACTTAAATTCGAAGAATGATCAATCAAATCAATCATTTCAATAACAATTTAAAAAACTCGTTCTCCTATTTCTTACACTAAATTCTTATTATAAATCATTAAGTTGATTTTTTTTTGTATATATATGTATGTCTGTAGTACGAAAGATAAGGAGAAAAGATTTTCATATAACTACTTATAATATAGAGTGACGCATTTTTATGCACGGCAAATGTACAAAATGCGGCTGAAGTGCATAATTTTTTCGATTACAAATTCATTATTGAATTACAAACTATTATTTCGTACTTCAATAGTCGATTTGTTAAAACCCATTTGTAACTTTAACCGCATTTTACAACTTCGCTGCAACATACATATATATATATATATATATATATATATATATATATATATGTATATATATATATATATATATATATATATATATATATATATATATATATATATATATATATATGTACATATATATACACAATAAATTATTTAAAATATAAAGAGAGAAAATTAGATAGGATAGTATGTAGTATTTAACCTAATAAAGTGAAACTCAGACAATCATCTTATAATATAAACGTGATGATGCTTTTATATGTATATTGACTAAATATGCACACGAATACGCAAATGCAACATGATTAGATTGACGTTCAAAAAAGTGTCTTATGTAGCATTTACAATTACTATTATCTCCATAACTATAAACATCAGAATATAAATGGTCTCAGTATTAACTATTGAACCTTTGTCGGTGTATGTGAATATTTATTATTTTCATACAACACATTAGATGCTAACATGTGTACGTAAAATGTTATTGAATTGATATGTTCTCAAAAAGTTACTATGATCGCTACTTTTATGAATATAATAATTATGCATTAAATGAGAACATTGTACAGATAGTGACGAATCACTATTATTAGGTTTACATCTACGTTCCTAAAGACCAAAAGACACTTTAGAGAACATCGCTCAAATGCTAAAGTAGTGCTGAAAGTATATAACTATTATTATGCGCGTTACGAATGCAGAGTGAGACATGGTGTAGTATAATTTCTTTAAAATAGAGCGTACGTACGTATACGGAGATAGAAGATGAATGTATTTTTTTTTAATTTAAAATTGCTATAGACGAATACTATGAGAAATATAATATGAATTATTTACTTATAAGTATAGTGTTTCTACGAGAATTGGAAGATGTAAAAACATATTCGTTAGAATATATATACATGTATGTAAGCGGTTAATGTATGTAATATAGTTTAAATGTAACCGTTCGCATCATCGTTCGTTGAATTGATACAACAAACAACATAGAGAGATGTAATACGAAATGATAATAATAATACATTTTTATATTTAAAATCTAGTAAATTACATTGCTTGATGAATTTTTTTTAATGTCAAATTTTCAAACCGACGAACAACAAAAGTCACAATCATTCAATACAAATAAATAATACGGCTGCACTAAAGAAAAAAGCTTTTTAATTACATTTTGATTCAATAATTAATTAGGATCTTCATTCAATACTCATGAAGTGGTCCCGATTATGTTTTTTTTTTTAATAAGATAATAAGATAAACACGAGATATCATTCTCGACGTTATTTTTTTTTATGCTTTGTCTTTGATCCCATTCAGCGTTTTTGATTGTTGATAATCATGATATTTTTATATTTTTATTAAGTCGATTATAAAAATTGACTGAAATGTTCAGTATTTTAATTTTAATAAAACGAAACAATACGTGTACGATCAAACGTCAAACGAATTTTTTTGAAAGATTATTAAGATGTCAATAAGAATAAGAGAGTAAACGTGTGAAATATATATATGTAATAATGTTTATATAATAGACACTCAAATAAAAGCATACGTGAATGTGAAATATGTGTATATTTATACGGAACCGTTTTTTCTGGGACGGGACGCGCGTACCAAACCGAGAAAGTGTACTTTCAATACTCGATACGCACGTTTAAGAAGAGTATACAGCAATCTCTCGCTGTCGAAAACTCGCTTTGGGTCAGATTTAACATCTGCATAAGTTGTTTTAGAGGATAGCGGCTGTTGGGAGATTACTGCATCAGGCACGTTCATGCCCAGGATACGTTTATCTCACGTCGGTTCGATATATATATAAATATATTTCCGTTTTTAACAATAATTATCACATAAGTCATACTGCTCGCATTCATATCACTAAACACGAAATAAAAATATATGCTTTGAAAAGTCTCATTGATTTTTTTTTTTAATTATTTTTATGTTCGTAATGAATTGAATCATCCCTGAGTTTCATCATCACTAGGCTTGTTTTATTTATTTTACTATACGCTCGTCAGATAGAGCTATATATTTATTTATCGATCTACAAACTGAAACATAAAAAGTCTGAATTTCAATATAATCCATACAATTTCCATAAGAACTATTTATTTTTCAATTTTATAAACTATTTAAATGTAACAAATCCATAATGGGTGCCATTAAGTACCCATTTTGTGACGCAACGTTTTTTTTTTATTTAATTTACATTGTGTATGTGATATACATGAGTAAAAAAATGAGCTAGCACAAAAGTGCTGCACTTTCAACGTATTGCTGCCTCAAAACACTGCTATTCACATACCGAGTCCAATTATTTAATTATATAAAGTCAATACTGAATGTCACACTGTACAGTGTTTGTTTTTTTTTTTTTTTGGTTTTAATTCATTAATTATTATTTTTATTTAATTATTATTTTAAATTCCGATTATAATAAATAACCATTTCATAATAAAATACAAATTGGTCGGCGCATGTCTGGTTAAAACCAATCTTGCTATCTCGTGGGTTCGCGACGTCGTCGAAAAAGAACTAAGATTTCATTAAACTGCCGTCTCGGTGTGACTATGGCTCGACAGACGTTCGACGTCTATCTCAGGAACGGTGAGCTCTGGTGCTGTATCCACGTATTCAATGGAAGCTGAAGCCTGGGACAGCCTCTTGGAGAATACGGCTTGTTTGCGCATAGCTTCAGCGAGGGCCGCGTCGGCTCCGCGACTATCCAACCCCTGTCTGAACGCATTCACCACTCGAATCTACAACATACACATAATAAATTAATCGTTTTGATCTCAATTGTTGACAAATAAGCTTTTCAACTTTTAAACAATAATGACTCTTATACGGTTCAAAGGTATACAAAGCGATTTTTCAAACAAAGTCATCTATGAAAGACCACCATGTAACAAAACCGATAAGGTTCAAAATGTACGAAGAAATCATTTGGCCATGGCTCTTTAGTTTTGTCAAAAAATAGACAAGCACGGTGCTTTATGAAGTAGTAGATTATAAATTATCATTTTATGTATTATTTAATCACACTTTGTATACTTTGAAGTTATAATTTTGATTAAATAAATTAAGAGCATTAATGTAAAAAAGCTGAAAACATCAATGTATTGCACAGCAAAATATAAAAATATACAATCTAGAGCTTGAAGCGCATTAGGGATCGCATGTACCGAAGGAATGTGGTATAATATTTTTAAGGATCAATTAATTCAATTCCAATATTCTCAAGTCTGAATATGAAAATTTTAAAATTACTTTTAAAGATTGATACTACAATTCTACAATATACTGTATAATCTGTCGAACTTTAGAAACACCCTAGTCTTGATCGATCTGCGCATATTACCTGGGTCTGAACCGATGAGCTTCGTCACCATTTCGGCTTCTTGGAACAGATAACCAACCAAAGTCGTAAATCTCGGACAGCCACAATCCTCTTTTTTATGTTGCTCGAGAATAAGGTGCTTCTTAGGTTGGACAGAGTATAGTGAAAGTGTATTGATCGACAATACTGAAAGCGTACAAGTTTAAAAAGGTTCACCATCACCGATATACATATGTTATATCGAGAGTATTGGCACTGCAATCCTAAATATAATATACACTTCAACCTCAATAAACAATTCAATCAATATGTACATTATATTATTTTTGGGATTTTAAGGAACGAAATGGGGATATTGTATTAGCGAGTGGGAATGTTCTCAAATAGAATGTTCGTAACATCAATTGGAGGTATGCAAACACTGAAAAGTAAAAATGTTTCTAACGATAACAAGCTTTCAATCATGCTCAATACATTAAAGTGTTTCACACACTACTACACTTTTATGTACATATAAAATCAACTCTCAGTGGTTGCTGAGTTGAATGCTAAATCTAACAGATATTATTCTCACTGCATCGCTGAAAATTTTCTAATAATAATATATTCTACAACACATTCAAGTTGATATATCAAATTAAACTATCTTGTCGTATGGAAAATAAATTGCACATTGTGACCATTTAGCTACAGGTACACTGAAAAACTAACATGAACATGAATTTGTGTATAATCACACTTTGTGTGCATTTATTAATGATATATAATATGAATTTGATTCATTTTAATAGGTTGGCAGCACTGGAAATACATGTATGTAGTTCTATCTGCCGGAAAATTTCATGCAACGATGTTAATACACAAGCTGGAATTATAGACTTCTAAATATGTACTGAAGTAGTAAACAGGCTGAAATTTACAGTAAAAGATATGACTCATTCAAAAAAAAAAAAAATTTTATTTGCTAAACCAAAAAGTTTCCATTTAAGAGTACAGATTTTGATTTCAATGTAAAATTCATACTGCACTCGAAACAAAACAAACTTTAGCACACATAAAATAGTAGAGCTGCACCTGAAAAACGTCTGAAACAATTACAGCACTACATAAAACATGCACATGCGAATGATAAGCAGCCGTTATGCCATACAATGAAGGTTAATTTACTTTAGATTCGCAATGTTTCATTTTAATATTAATAGATACTTATCAAATCAATATCACATTGATATGTATGAAAAGTCACTAAATGAGGTAAGCCATATGTGATCTAACACACTATATAAGCAAAACTAAACACGGTAACAAATTGTACAATGAAATTAAGCAAACACACACACAAATGCACATACATATATAAATATGTGCAGGCATATTGAAATTCGTTATCTAAAAAACTAAATGTGTTTACAAAAATTCATAGCTGAGAAATTAATAACGATATAGCGCGACGATGAAAAATAAATCATTTAAAAGTTCATTCAATCCTAATTTTAATAATATGGAGGTTTTTTGCCAAACGTAAAAATTATAGGTGGAAAAAATCTCACTTTATAAGGGAATTTCATATAATATTATAATAATACTACAGTGTATTTAGTAGTTAAAAAAAGAGTAGGTAGTTGAAAAATGCAGGCGCTTCGCGCTACTCGTGACTTAAGTATATGAGAACATTACGCAGCTATCCAGGCAGCCAGTCAGCATATATACATATATAGTAATTTATTTTGATTTTTTAATGTTTCAAATTATAAATGTGAGGCACTCACTATTGAACCATTCATGCGTCGATATAAAATGTGTATTTTATTTTTAAGCTTTAACTTTTGCATTCAAATTTGTCCGTTTGTCAAAAACTTCCATATCATTAAAAAGCTGATTGACTGAACTTTGAAATGGTTTTCTTTCCATCGCCGCTGGTTATTAGTTTCAAAGATGTAAATTTTTGATAACCTGACCGGTCTATTTTTGCCAAATTTAGGCAAGCGAAACTACTGAGTGATATTTTTTGTATTATTTGTAATATTAAAATTTGATTACGTTCCTGCGGCAGAGTGCATAGCGAAACTAAAGTAAATCAGAAGATAGGAAAATAAAAATTAAATTAAAAAAAGAACACTAAGATGGGTGGGTAGGTGTTGCTTACAGCCTGATCAGTGGAACTCTTGCTGTACGGGACCGGAATCAGGCGTTCTTGTAACTCGCCACCTATCACCTTCGTTGGTCGTCATGTAAAAACAAGTACGTTTCATCATCATGAACAAAGAAAAATACAAGAAATAGACAGCGAGTTGAACAAAACCGAATGTGAAATATCACTTGAGTAAAAAAAAATACTAAAACATTTGTCCAAACTTCGATAATTTTCAAAACGATGATAAACAGTATGAAAAGCTCAACGAAAAAGTTACACATTAAAGGACAAACACAAATGTGATTATTATTTTATCATACGTGCAGCGTTTATGATATTCCACAATGGTAGTGTTCAGTTACACAACAGACAAATAAATAAAATGTGTAAAAAAAATAAATTAATAATAAACACCAACAAAAAAAAAAACTAATATTCACAATTATGTAAATATATAATGAATTGTGAAAGTAAATAAATCAATTTGGAAAATAAATAAATAAAAATAAACACTAAATTACAAGACTATAGCACAAGAAAAGATGTGATGTAATACATAGGTAAACAATGTTATCATATTCATGTATAATAAAATGTAATATATAAGACAAGGGTGAAAAGACAGATAAGACAAACAGAAGAACAATATGTCTAAGGGTGCACTTTTACGGTTTGATGTATGACAGCTGCATTTTAAAGCCTTTCGATTATACGATACAATCTGTCGAAATAAATAACTTCATAATAATCAATAATATTAAGGGCAAGATTCCAACACAGTTATACCATTCATTTAATAAGAAGTGTATATAATAAATATAATATCAATAAAATTACAATACTCGTATCACTACTGCACTATACACTTTCTCAAATATTACAAGGGGTGATGATAATAATAAATACGAGGGCTGGGGAGAGATCAAATGGCAAAAAATTACATTACAGATACTATACGGGTATATATAGGTATAATAAGACTACCGTAAACCTACTGCTTTCACAGAAATGGAAATGGTGTAATAAAATGGGATTAGTGAATTAGTGAACAATTTTAGGAAACATTATTAGTTTGTTTTGATTTGTTTCAACGAGGAAAATAAACAGAAGAGGGAACAATGTATTAAAAATATACAGAAAGTTACATAGCATTTATAAATTGTGGAAGGATAGTGTTTTCTAATATAAGTATATATAATATAAGAATATAAATAAACATGTATTTTCTGAAAATAAACAAGCCCATTATTTATATATATATAATGTTGTGAAATTTACATATACACACATGTCAAATACGAGTTCCGATTCTACGTACACACTTTTATGAAATGTTTTAAACGAGTTCCAACTAATTATTTATGTGAGATTCCCGTCGTTAAAGCAAGATGACAGCAACAGTTGTGATAATTCAGTGCAAAGGACGTGGAATATCCATGTGAATTTTCAAACGTTCATTCAAGTTATCTACTTTAGAGTGCATATTACACATTTTTGTAAACACCTTTTGCAAGAAATACTAGTTTGGGTAATGGGTTGCACTGATTTTGCGTAAAACGTGCGAAAATGCCTTAAGACTCATCAATGAACCAGTCAGTTTATTATTTGTTTTTATGAATAAATTTCTTATGAGTAGTATGATGAATTATTATTAGATTGTGAATTTACTGTTATTTTGTCTTGATAAATTTTATAAGTTATGTATGTATGTATGTATTTTTGCATATAATACAATGAAAATAGATTATCATATGATTTATAAACGTAAATTAAAAAAGGAAAAGGATATATTTTTAATGTAAAAATAGAACGACAAAAAGAATAATGTTGAACTATGGCTTTTCAAGATTACATATAATTTTTATGACTTTATATAGATTTTATTTTAAAATTTATGTGGCATACGATCAACTGCTCAGTATTTAAGTTGGCTTTGTTCAGTAAAACAATCATTTCCGTCAAGTATTTAATATTTTTTGCCAAGGATGAAATTCGTTAAGTATTTTTAACATTTGAAATTTATAACAGACACTGAAAATTTACCTTTTAATTAGATTTTATAAAAAAATTCACAAAAGTATTTTTGTACTGAGCAAAAATACTGAGCAAAGTATTTGTTATATTTAATATAAATTAAAACAATGTGAAAAATGGAATAGTTTGATTCAATTACATGAAACGCACGGTGTCGTTAATGTTATAAAACTGGTGTTGATTTCTTTCAGTTTCTCGATATAAGGGATATAACTTGCACGTAAGGCTCGGTTTCGCGCCTGCGCCGGCCTGGCTGGCGCGAAACCAATCCTTTATACTGACTGTAGAAATTACTAAATTATATTTATTAATGGACGTGTAATTTGGATACATGATTTGTATAAAATTTAGCCTGCAAAGAACTTGATTAAAAGAAATCATAAATTATTGTTTAGTATATATATATATGTTCGTATGAATGTACAGGTTTATGAATGTTGAAGAAACAAAGAGTGAAATCGATATATATATCATATAATGAAACGTTGAGCAAGAATAACCATCAAGCAAGTGGGTGTAGCCCCAGGAGAGTTGCGGAGCTTCAAGCGAGTGGCGGAGCCTACCACACAAAAATTAGCAACAGTGGAAAAATGCAAAAAACAGAAACAACGAGGGTGGGGTGCCATCGATGTGCGCACAACAAAAAGAAACAATCTTGTCTTGGCTTTCGTCTTGTAAAAATAATAAAAAAAAAACAACACAAATTGAATAGAAAATAATATAACATGAAAAAAAACACATCCATTTCTATTTATAAACAGAGTTACGAGTAGACACCATAAAATTGACAAAATTACCTCATTTTATACGTCGATGTCCATTTCGGTTTAATAATCATTTTTTTTTATACACTTTATTATTAAACACTTCATGTTTTAGTTATTTAAAAATCTTCAGTTTATAATAATATAATCGGTATATATATATATATATATATAATATGTTGGATTTTAAATAATTTTCATAGCAGTTAGACAAAAATAATTTTTTAATATTTTTCTTTTAATTTAAAATTGTTAACATCATAATATGAATAAAGACAAGTACATAAATATTTATATATAAATATATGCACGCATTTTTAACGTGCTGGGGGGGACAGAATTTTGGATAATTTGAATACGTGTGTGTGTATGTTTTTTTTTGTTTGTGAATAATTTGGATCAAAAGGATTGACGAGTGTTAAATATATGAAATTAAAAAAAAAGGGGGGGGGGTATTATAAATTTTATTAATTTTTAATAAACACCAATATATATAATAACAAAATCAATAAAGGTTAAATAGATTTACCATTAACATGCATTTTTTGAATGCTACATTAGTAACATTAAATGTATAAGCGACATTCAGAGGTATGGAAATATGTGTTAGTAGTTTTTTCGATTTTAATTTTTCAATATATTCAATATAATGTGTGTGATGATTACGGACAGAAGATTATGATTGTCGATATATTTAAATAAAGCTATCGAATATACTATTGGAATGTCGGTGACGTAGCGGTACGTTAATAAGATATCTGACTATCGAGATGTAAACGCAATAGTTCACGTCACCGATCAATGTACGATTGAGGATTTTGACTGTGAATTGTATTAACTATAAACTCAAAGTAGCCCTTCGATCAATATATATATACATATATATAGTAAATCGACGGTTACCCCGAGTTGAAAGTTTACTCTTAGATCAACATTGAACAATTAACAGATTCGTACTGGTGATTTAGTAATTCTAGATGAACTAAAGTTCATGATTGTGTTTTACAAATGTGAATGTGAATTCGTTTGTGCGTTCAGCACTCAATACTAGAGCATTGATATCATTATATCGTTAAGCATTTAATGTTTATCATATTATATGTAGTATATAAAGGAATGTCTAATGATAATAATATGCAAGTACTAATAAAATATATATGTACTTATATACAATATAAAATATACATACGTTGCCAAATAGAGGGGGGGGGGAGGGGGTGCATGCACGATAAGTGTGTAGCAACCATAAATGAACGTGATTAGGATCATTACGAATGAAAAATATTCAAAATATATATTTGTCGATTGAAGTACAATATATAATATATATATTTAAGGGAAGCATTCGTTACCAAATCAATAATCAAACAAAGTAAAGGCACTACAGTTTTCATTAATAAATAATTCAATAGAAACAAATAAAAAGTTTTTGCGTTGAGTCATTGCCTCAAACGTGATTTGAAACGTATCGATTCATATATAATATATATATATCAAATACAAAAATAAAGTAAGTTTAATATCTACAGTTTTACAAGTACAGTAATAATATATTTTGTATGCGAGTGATGTGATTGAGAAGCGTGAAAAAAATACTCGAGCTTGTATATAAGACATAATTTTAACGAATTGTTATAGAAAGAAACAACATTATCTGACAAACATGAAACCTGTCCGTCTATTATTTATTCATTACGTGATATAACTTTAATAATATCGTACGTATGTTTACTTATAGGTAGTCTAGTGTGCTTCAACTACGATAATAATGTTCATATATAATGTAGACATGTAAATTTTTTGAAATAATTATTTTTATATGTAATATAATAGAATCTATAATTGAATATGATAGCTTTTTGGCAAATTTCGAACGATTCAGACGATTCAATATAGATATTATATCATCAACAGTGTCGGTACGTGACATTAAAAGGCTAACCGGTACATTCAATACACAAACAATCGTCAAGTAAACGACAACGCGCGGTAAATCAAATAAAATATAAAGAAAATGTTGAAAGGGGACGCAAATTGTTTTTGCTGTGATTACTTTAACGCCAAAGACCAACACTGATGATCGGTATCAATATTTTTATACTATGTACAGTATATTTGCCATCAATCGATTAGCTCTGTATATTTTTTGACACTCTACTTGTATATATTCAAATAATAAAATAACTTTGTCAGACAACATGATAATAATGATCTATCATATATAAATGTATATCAAAAGTTATCGCTTTAGAATATTTATAAAACTAAAAAATATTAACATTGTATAGTAATATATACTCTTTAACATCAAATTTAGTGGGTGAAACATAGTCAAGTGTTTTACGAAGAAAATAAAAGTAGTGCACATGTCAATTGAAAAAAAAAGATTATAATGTAAGATGATGAAAAAATTACTGCATTGCATTATATCATAATATTTAAAGTGGAAAAATAAGTAGATATAGTAAACGTAGATACAATGTCAAAGCTGAAACTTTTACGTAACATAAATCAGAAGAGACAATTAACAGCAATCGTCTCGTTTTAAACACACAACTCGCAAAAGGTACACGTACAGTGGACATTCACAAAAATGATAATAATTGCGAAAATTCACACCAAGCAACCGTTCAAAAGGTTGCATGCTAAAAACGAGCCGCTTGAAATGTCGAGTCAACGTGAAATTTTTGATAATGTTTCATTTTTATATAATTTCCATACACTTATATATGAAAGTGCACTTAAAAGCATTCACAACTCTAAATACATCAATTTTATACAGTATATATTAATAATTTTACATCCTACGTTAATGTTGTTGATAGGATATTTCTAATTTATATAAAATTTTCATTTTGTAACTATTCATCGATGCATAATATCCCTACTAAGTGTTTAATTTTGTATAAAAAGGAAATCGAATCAATACGCCGTCTTGGGTTTGTTCAATACTACTCCAGGAATGTGGACATACGACGATTGTATTCACAAACATTTAAAAACCAACCAAAATTGGAATAATATTCAATGAACAAGACAATGGGATCGACGGCAACAAACATGAAATATTTTAGCCACATCGACAAGTTTGATTTATTTCTTTATCGTAATAAATATTATAGATATATCTACAGATTATTTATCATTAAAAATATATAGTAAAATTTATATTATTAAATATTTATTAATTCATTTTAAAACAATTGGATATTATCGACTACATTAATTATCCACGTGATAAGTATCCATAATTTTTTTTATACATTAATTTCATTATATTTAACTTGTCAATGCGCTTATGAAGGAACTTGCACGTCAAACCCTAAGCCTTCAACTTTGATTATTATAAACATTTTAAATGTATATATTTAATCAGTTTTCCGATATTTTATCGTTTTTAATTTAATTTAAATTAATATTTTTTTTATAGAAGAAAATGCAAATTACCGTATTAGCCCTACTATAAGGCGAGGTTTTTATTTAAAAAAGCGACACGAAAATAGGGGGTGTCGCCTTATATTCGAGCAATCATCAAACAATAGCTATATTTTAATGAGTGCGTTCAACAGGCTTATTATCCTGTTTTTTTTTCGTTCTGTGTTACGTTTTACATATTTTTGCATCCCCGAAAATATTATGAATGACTAATGAATAATGGTGATTGCCTTATAATGGGGTTATTTAGTTATTTTCCAAAAAGCAGATTCAAAAAATGGGGGAGGTCACCTTATAGTCGGGCCAGTATGGTATATGTTTTTATCTTAAATGCGTCAAAATTTTATCGGTACAGTTTATTTAGAAAGCCTTTCAAAAGATATATTTATGCCTGTATAAAATAATGCAAACAACAACGATCAATTTATTTTAACGATATATATGTATAACACGAATAAAAGTTTTAAAGCTTTTGTATTTATAATAAAGTGTATTTGAATAAAATGTATAAAAAGGAGAAGAAAATTGTATATGTTTATATAAAAGCTCATAGTTCAACATATTTAAAGGTTAATTTATTTATTTTTAGTTTTATTGAATACGGTTTAGTAGAAGTGTCGGAGCCGTTGATTTTTTTTATGTATTTAAAATTTGTCCAGATTAAACGATATGACTGTATAATGTTTAAAAAGCGTTTCCAATGTGCAACAAATGCAGGAGGGTGGAATCACTAGTTAGAGTCAGGTGGGGCGGGAGAGCGGGGTGCGAGTGCGCTAGTCGCCAGAGCGAGTGCGCTCGTTGTTGGCGACTGCACGCTGATGCGGCGGTGTTCCGCCAAGAAATTGTTTAAAAGCAAACGACGACCCATCACCATCTCCGCGTTTTGCTGGAAAAAGTAACACCAATTCAGCCCATACTCATAGTTTTGTAACCTATTAAACTCTATGTACTCACACCTACGGTGATACAAATATTTCATAACATTATCTCAAGTCTTCCTTACACAAATTAAACATAAACAAATCAACAAACACATAAATCAAAAACGAAATATAATATGAATCGATAAATCATAAACGTGTGCTCTAAACCGACGATGCCGCACCATCGGAGCGACATTGCAACACTTGAACTTATGCGTTCGGTAAATATACGTCCACCTGATAACGGGCATGTGTATGTTTACCGAATAGTACAACACAGTTGATTGACAGAGCGTATTTTAAACATTGACCCGACATTATGCACGGTCCAGACTGTGAATGGCTACCATTACGGTAAATCTAACCTATCGGGAACAAAAAGGCGGAAATGAGAGGTTATGTTGTATTTGAGTATATCATCATATTCCTATTGTATGCAACATATTATTGTTACGATCAAACGAGTACTTGAATTAAAAGATGAAAATAAATATATTCTATTAATTTATTGGATTATATTGTATTTTACAGTTAAAGTGTATACTTAGTGTATGTATGCATTCACTAGTAAATATATACGTTGTCTAACTTGGCCAGTTACAGTATATGGTATCTTATGAACAAGACCGCTAATAACATGTATCTTATGAACAAGACGCAAGATTGACCGCTAATAACCTCCGCTATAAATGATTGAATCACATATTTTTGTCAAAATAAGTAAGTATGATCTTTATAAATGAATAAGTCCATAAAATGAATGATCTTTTACTAGAGCTTGTCTGTGAATGTATACACTTACTAGTTAATTCATACATTATCTAATTAAAGTAAATGTGGAATGTAATGTTGTGAGCTTTAACTAGAACTTTCAGTTAATGTATACATTGACGAGATTTAACACTTTAACTGTAACACATAATGCAAAATATTAGGTATTGCACACTGACATGGTCAAAATTCACAATTTGCTCCGTCAGGTAACTGCAGTTCAAAGCATTGATCGATCTCAAATAATTTACATTACAAATGACAATACGAAATAATAAAATGATGAGTTTTGAACTCGATTACATTATAAATGCAAGAAGCTGAAATGATTCTACTATTGAATCATTTCCGAATGACGACACAAATACTTTGTACGTCCACAGAGAAAATGGCGAAGCTTATGAACCTAAATAGGAGGTACAAAGAAATTTTGAGTTGCACTCGGTGAGGGTATGTGACGTAAGATGTAAATTGATACAAT
Source organism: Parapsyche elsis (assembly GCA_022651745.1). Classification (NCBI taxonomy): domain Eukaryota; kingdom Metazoa; phylum Arthropoda; class Insecta; order Trichoptera; family Hydropsychidae; genus Parapsyche; species Parapsyche elsis. The sequence continues at coordinate 2,441,455 of JAGVSN010000017.1, forward strand.
ATTATAATTACTCAAGAGGTAAGAAGTTATGCATAGAACATTAATTAACCATTCAAATTAGTCGCTGAAAATAATAATGCGACCTTTTTTTGTACCTGTATATAAAATAAAAAAATATATATATATATTACACTATAATATAAAAAATAAATAATGATAAGAAACTGTATGAAATAAAGAAAAAATATTTTAGCCACGAGACAAGTATAAAATTGATACATCATCAATTAAATGACATTATGTACACATATATGGAATGAAGTTTGGATTATCTCTTGTAAATTGTTTTTTTTTTTTTTTAAATTATTTTTTATTTTATTAATGAGCGATTAAGGCATTTTCAATTGATAGTGTGAAAGGGGTGAAGACATGTCACAAAATTAAAAAAAATAAAGTCAAATTAGGAAGAGTAAACGATGTAAAATATATGATAAGAAACTTTTATACATTTCTTACTCCATTACGAACATACGAGGCGGTTTCTCAGTCTCCCCCTTTACATTTTCAATATTCCAACAAACGTTTGTGGGTCCAAATCGTGTCATCTTGCTCTACGGGACAACATTGATGCAGCGTCAATAATTCCACTGATTGGTTCAAAATTTAAACCAATTTTTTTAATTCACGTTAAAAGTAAACATTACGATAGATATAGTCAGAAAAAAGAGAGACATAGAGGTCTAAAACAGTCGTTTCAGACAGCGAGGGTTTGAATGAAATAATTTATGATTTGTTTCGCAACATTATTATTTATTTTTATAACATTTGTTAATGGCGAAAATAAAACAATAAAAAAATATTATCTCACTTAGGATACACGTTAGTAATAAAATATTGAATAACAAATAACATTTTTAAATTATTTCTCCATATTCTTAAAATTATAATGCAATTATTGAAGTATGTTTTCACACATGTGCAAATCAGAATTTTCCCATATACATATTTGCAATATTTTTTTTGTTTTATTTTAATAACAAAAAAAATAAAGTAAAATTGGTATTCAGATGTGTGTAATTGTAGATTCAAAGATTATCCTGAGTGCAATTTTTTTAAATACAAAATACTCGTATATACAAATAAGAGTACCTCTTTATTATAATGAATAAATATACATAAAAAAAAAAATAAATAGATTTAACAATAATAAAAATATGGAAAATGTGAATGTAAAATTCATGTGTATAAACAAACTTCAGATGAAGAGTAGGTACAAGGCGTATATGTAGTAAATTACAAAAGTTTTTACTTTATCCTAATCGGATAAAGTATTGTGATCGTGCGAAAATTCGACCTCGAGATTTTGACTGATTTGTATCAGGTATCATCCCCTGATCACGTTTTCATGATTTCTAAAAAATGTCTGTATGTCTGTATGTCTGTGTACTTATGTGTGTGTGTGTCTGTATGCGTGTTTTCTCCGAAACTGTCAAGTCTATCAAGCTGAAATTTCATTTCTATTATTTTCACGTAAGGTGTAAGAGCCATAACGAATTTTTTTTTCTTATCATACAATAAAACATTCATATCCTAATACTAGATATTAATACTATGTAAGTACAAAAAAATATAATTGAAGTGGCAGTGGATGAAATATGTAAAAGAATCTAGAAAAATCAAGTTTGAGAATGTAGAGTTTATCATTCACGTAAATATGAGATAAGCAGTTGACTGCGGAGACAAAAAAATTATATGTACAAAATAAATATTTACACATTGTAAGAAATTTTCATTCACAAACACGCATTCAACCCTAAATTGATAGCAGAAAAAGTAAATTTTCTTAGCGATAATTTAAGAATTCAAGGAAGCCCTCATAAATACAAAACGAACTTACGAGTTATCTATACAGATACATCAATATTATTAAATTCATTACAAACACGAATTGCAGCAGCAAAAAGCTTTTGTGTTAAAATATGTCTCTAAATACCAATTAAATTACTGATGTAAATCTCGAGAAAAATATCTTAACACTTAAAAATACAGTATTTAAGAACGATTAGTTCTGTAATATTTTATATAATAAATATAATAGCTAATCATGAAAACGTATTAGAGAATAAAATATTTTTGAGTTTTAGCACTAGTATAACGCAACTTTTATTTTAAAATTATGTATGTGCAAATGTTAAAATTCTCATACTAACACAATTGATTGCCAGAGATAGCGTTACTAAAAATGGTATTTTAATATACTATTAAAAGTATTAATGATATTTTATTAGACTTAAACACTATCAAAACACATTTTCTAAAATATAACATCTCAAAGATGAAGACACGTTTATGAACTTTAATATTTATATGTATAGACGTAATGATATATTTTTTCAAGCACTTTTTATTTTTAAAACCTCACAGATTTGTATGACCATTCAAATTTAAGTTCATCGTTAAATACCTACAATATAAGTGGGGGAGTTGAACTTTAATAATAAATATAATAGTTACTATTTTATTTATTCTACATCGGAAGACTGTTTTCAGGGAGTTTCCTAAGATTTTTTAAAAATATTTTGGATTTGGTACGAAAGATTGACCATTTTACAAATTTTAATCTTACCGTATTTAATAAAGCCGAGATGTGAACATTTATAATTATTTTAGTGAGAAAAAATCTATAGTGCATACGTGCAAAAATCATTTTTCACTCGGCTCTGTCTCATACCTACGATATTAAATAATGAAATGATAATTGCTAAAAAACAAACACCGTCAATTAATAAAATGGACTAAAATAATTAATTCATTAATTTTTCGAAAATAAAAGGTTAATATCCTAAACACGATTGATTAAAATGTTGGATAATATACACATATATAAACAATAATTTGAAAAATGTTAGTAATAACAAACATGTCGTAAACAATCTAATTAAAAAGATAGTATAATTAAAAAAGTAAGATATTTTACAACTTTCTCTTTAAAAATCTAATAATACATTATTAAGTGCAATTGATAGATAATAGTAATGCAAGTAAAGAGCGCGACAAGAATACACTTTATGACTTCTATTATATAGGTATTTCAGAGCGATTCTTTAAAATAGTGTATAGGGGAGTGTAATAAAGATGTTTATTGTAATTATACGTATAATAGTGCACTGTGTGAAATACAAGATAAAAAAAGCTGGATTGTTCAAAAATTAAGTTTGAAAACTTACCGATTTTCTGGTGTTCGTAGGTTTGATTGAGTAAAGAGTTTGATTTGTGGCAGTAGATAAAAAAAAAACTATTTCAAAGTTAATTATTATTATTTAATTTCGAAAACTAGAAAATAAAAACAACTTGAAAGTGAATTTTAAATATTCGAGAAAAATATATATTTACATATTAGAGTTTGAGAGTGTACGAAAATCTTGACATATTTATGAATAGAGATTTACAAAGAGAATATAATATCAAAAGTGACTATAATAGAGATACAAAAGATATATTTTCAAAATGTTGAATTAAAAAAAGGTTGAAAGCCACTGTATCAAAAGAAATAAAAACAGAAATGCAACACTTATTGTAAGTAAAACCTCCTTTTTATGCATCTACAGGTATATCTATGACAATAATTAATGATTGTCGAGTCAAATAGATTTTTATCAAAAATAAACTAGTCTTATCATTCGTAAGCTCGTATTTATGTGAATTTTAAAGATAATTAAAAAAAATTATAACACGTTCGCATAAAAAAAAAAAAGATGTGTGGACAAAAATCACATACTTAATCAATAAATTAATTACAATTTAACATCTAATTATCACAATGAAAACAAATTTGAAATAATAAAAATAAATAATATTTTATTACTAAGATTCTTTCATTATAAAATTAAAGTTATTGCTTTTGAACAACGCAATGAAAACTTTTTTTATTCAGAATATAAATATAGGAAGAAAAGAAAAAAAAAATACAATTTCAAACAAAGTATGGAAATGTTTATTATACGTAAATGCGACGGAACCGTTAAAATAAAAAAACGATCCCTATCAATATTGACACAAACACTTAAAATTACAAAATAAAATGAGTGATAATTAGATAATTTTGTAAGTTTTAAGTGCAATGAGAAATTGAAAGCCATAATAATACTTATGTACATGTTTGTGTGTGTGTAATGAGAAAGTGCACACACACATACATACATTATACTTGTTGAATGAATTTTCAACACTTAAATGAGATAGTTTTTACGCATTAAATTCTGACCCAACACGATGAAAGCTCAATTTTATTCAATTTATTGCACGATTTCATACAACCCAGAGCACATAATTATGTTAAAAAAATCCAAAAGTTAACACCAAAATGGGATTTTATAAAATTAAACATAAATCAAGACCATCGGAATAAAAAGGAACTAAATACATTTTACTATTTTTGAAAAAACTGTTTGATAATACTTAAAAAAAAAAACGAAATTTCCTTTCTACTTGAATATCATATTTATTAAATAGAATCCACTATGGGTATTCTGTAAATGAAACCAAGATTTAAGATGAATTAAATGGAACAAGTACAAAACATATATTATTAAATTATAACCCATTTAAGACACACGTGATTTTTTTCATTTTCCCTAATTTATAATGGGGCCATTCACGATCCGTTTTCGCCGGAGTACAAAACAGACATCTCGTTAAAAAACATCGGGAATGTGCTAAATCGACAGTTTTCAATCAATTTAGCACATTCCGATGTTTTTTAACGAGACGTCCTTTTATAGGAGGGGGAAAACGGATCGGGAACGGCCACCATTACACTCGGTAATAGATCCAAGTATATTTTTTATCAAAAAAATGTTTTTACCCGATTTTCTTTCTGATAGCCTCGATTAATGAAATAGTTGAAACAAACTAACGATATGTTTAATAGCAAAAGTTGATTTTAATGTGAGCGTGAGGGAGCTATCTCAATTAAGCGCAATGACGAGACAACGCTGTATGGAATAAATATATGCTTTTGGATACAAAAGTTGTGGAAGTATTTTACAAGAGATATATGTAATATATATATATATAATAAAAATTAAAATGTTTAGACATGATTTAGATGGGCGTTTCAACCGAACCATGGTGGCGACCTCGCTTGGGCGGTGCCAAGAACCTCGGCTTGTTGGAAGACGAGGCGTTGCCCGAGTCTTCTGCGTCAATGTACGCGATGTCAACGGGTAACCGACCTGCCCGCAGCTTCAGAGCAGGCAAACTGTGCGAACTGTGGACGCTGAGACGTTCCTCCAAGTCCTCCAGTGTCGATTTGAAAGCGCGCACCACGCGCAGCTGGAACGTAAACATATACCAACACACGAGGATTGTAGGAGCCATTTTTTACTCCGACCTGCTCACATGCCCCACTGCCGTATTTTTACTTTTTTTTAACTTTTCATTATATCAGTACAATAATAATGATTCTTAATATCCATCGACTAACGAAAGTCTTACCTTGATTTAAAATTAAAATAAATATATATGATACACTGCACTATTACGATAACGATCGCCGAGTGAAGCACGATTCAAATCACCGTTACTTATGTACATATATACTATATTGTAGATACCTATAGTATGAAAATATACCTTTCGTCCAAACATAAAAATAGGAATCAGAAAAATATTCACTGAATTTTCAAGTGAAGGTAAAATTTTAATTATTCTAGCGAATATATTTGTAGTATGTGCGAGTAGAAAAAAATTCGGTTAAACTGATTTTGAATGTCAAATAATGAATTTATGAAAAATAACCTAATCTAACTAGAATTCGAGAAGAAGAATCTCAAATTCATGAAACTTATTTAATACTTATTTTTAATATGAAGATTACACAAGTAACCGTCATATAAGGTAGAAATTATTTGTGGTCTAAATAGAACACAAAAATCAATGAAGCATTGAATTTTAAAAGCTCTAAATTTTCATGATTAGTATGTTGTAAAAAGATATTTATTTTGATTTGATTTGATTCGATTGAATAAATACAAATTGGAATTGTAATCACTTCCTACTTTAAACCACAAACAAATTTAGAAGACAGGGAATGAAATAACTTGGAGAGGAAGTGTGAAAGAAGATTGTTGAATTTTGTTTTAACCAGAAAAGAAATTAACAAAACAGATAAGAAGTAAATATTTTTGCTATGTCAAGATCAAAGAGTTAAAAGTTTAATCAGACAACTAATCGCAAATTAAAGAGCTTACGAGAATTGAAATTGGGTTTATATGTACAAATATAATAAATATATATAATAACATATACGGAAAAACACACACGTGCATTCGTATGAAGATTCACATTTTATACGCATAAAATCTCTAGCGGAATACGGCAATGGAAAGATAGTTGAAGAAGCAACTGAAGATTTTAAAAACACATCAACAATGAAGACATTTTGCTGGGGTATGTTCATTCCTTTTTTTTTCAATTAGATTAAACTAATGGAAAGTGAACAAGATTGACTCCTTGGAGAATTTAAAAATAGCTAAACGAAAAAGTTATTGTATTTAAAACAAATTAGTGATCAATTTCAGGGTTAGAATAATTTTTTTATATAATATCTCGTATGTAAGCAACCTGGGCATAATTTTGTAATTTATTTGTATCCTTGAACTCTTAAATATCTATATATTAGTTAACTAGAAAAAAAATTACAAATGTTTTTTTTCTACGACTATGTATTACGGTTTACATTTTGCTAGTTTAATAACTGTAGTCTTCTAAATAATTAAATTACGGTGTCTCCTCTATAATATTGAATAACTTCTAATTCAATATTTGGAAGTAAAAATAACGATATAAAATAAAATAATCAAACTTTTATCATTTCACTTCAAATGATATAATTAATAGTTTTAATAGCATGCTCGTATTATAACTACTTCTACGCTATCCTTTTCGATGAATCTATTTTAATAGTAACAAACATTTCTAAATTTCCAATTCTTGTTACAAATATAATAAACTAACATATCTAATATATTTCATTTAATACAATAGACATGTGTCATTATAATGAATATATAAAATAATAGTTTGATGTCCTTTTAGCATAGAAAAGGTAGAGTCACGGTATTTCAAAGCCCCTCGTATTTCAAATTCAAATTGAATATACATATAAAACAGTTGGTTAACGTGTTGGTTAACTGCCCATAATTGAAATTTGAAGTATGTATTCGTAATGCAGTAGATAAAATAGTGTTACAAAAAATTGAGAATCTAACTAAAGGTTTATAGTTTTGTTTATATTTTATGTTACATTATGACAACCTGTCTGTTTATTTAGAGCTATTTTATTTAACAGTGTCAATTTTAAATTTCAACGACATTTTATACACATAAACGAAAATCTGTTTGACGTTAACATAACAAATGATATAACTGGTGTTTGACAAGTGTGTAAATCAAATTAGTGCATCCCATGCAAAAAATTTATTTTTACCAATCTCACACGTCAAAAAGTAGGCACTCTACCAAAATTCAGCTAACAAGGCAAAAAATCAACGTGATAATTTTTAAATAGACACAAACAATCAAAAAAAAAAAAACCACTATATTATCTAAGTGACTTTCAATAACTACCAATCTACAATATAAACAAGCCACAATACACAACACAACTATACGCTCTATGCCAAGTGCATACGTTGTGCCCGTATATATGATTTTTCACTCATCTAGGAGTCTATCGCCTGCTGGAACTAGATTGGCAGTGATATTTACGGGATATAATAAATGATAAAATAAAAAAATTAACATAAAAACGATAGTTCAGACGACAATGATATGATAATTTGATGATCTACATTGTATTCACAACAAATATGAGAAATGTAGCAATGTGCTTTACACATAGAGAGAGAGAGAGAGAGAGAGAGAGAGAGAGATAAGAGATATAGAGAGATAGATAAATGACAATCAAAAAATTTGTAGGACACTTTCAACATTCAAATAAACAACACTGGATTATGACTTAGTAGATAATTTAATTAGGTATGAAAAAAACCAAAGATGTGACAAAAAGAAAAATGACTATATAGTGATAGTGGTGACAGATTGACACGTAATCTCACTTCACTCACTTTGTTGTAGTATTACACTTCAAACCCTTACATATTTGATATTCAATAGTCAATATGCATGCTCGTTAAGTGCACATACAGAGTATATTATGTAGTTGTCGAACGACAATATCATGCTATGTTTATTTTAATCGTATAATATAAATAATAAAACGGCAACAGGTGATCATACAATATTTTAAATTGTGTACAGTTATAAAGATATATTGTAATAGAGAAATTTGCACTTATCGCCGAAAAATCAGATAAGAAACAGTCCTTGCATAACAACCATAATCCAAAATAATAAAAAAATACTATGAAGAAAGTGATTGAAGTGATTTTCTGTTGTGGATTATAATAATAAAAATATACCTATAGTCATAAAAACAATACAAACAATCCTCTCAAATTTGGGGGGGCTGAGGGGTGGGGGTGGGGGGGGGGGGTGGTGAAAGACATGGCGCTAAGGGAACTTGGTCAGGCTGAATGAGATCAAATTAGGGATCGCATAACAACTAATAGGGGAAGTGCTGATACGTTATCAGATCACAAGCGTACCTAATATGGAATCTAAATGAGACGGGGGGGGGGGGGCGGGGGCATTGCCATAAAAAGGGAATTTCTAGAAACAATGCGAGGCATACAAAAAGTACAGTGTATATGGAGAAATATGGGACATACTGGTCAGTAGTCGACCAAGCACAACATTTCAGACCAAAAAAGAAAATATGTATGTATGTCAAATATTTAAATATACTATGTATAAGTTTACAATTATTGGAGTTATAAGTTAAATTTGAACCAACGAAGAAAACTATCCATACACATATGAAAAAAAATATAGCGATAATGCATTTGGTACATTTGAACAGTTCATATGGAATACATGTACATAATTTCTTAAACAGTCTGAAATAATGCAAGCCGAATTCAAGATACCAAACCTGATGCTATCTTGTTATCAAAAACGAAAATAAAAGGATGGAATTCAATTCGGATTACGGTTTAAATAAAAAAAAAAGTCAAACGTGTCAAAATTTCCGTTTATATTGAATATGTATTTCTGTATATTTTTTTGCATCAATATTTTAGTGGTGCGTAGTAATTGCAGAGAACAAAACAGACAAACACACACTCAAACGCATGCATTTATAGAAACACGAACAAAGTTTCCAGGGTTGAAACAATATGAAAACGAAAGTGGATTTTAGATTAACGACACTTGCATCATAAAGAAATTTACATATTCGCACGCATCGGCCGATTTTCAGCATGCACCGACATCCAACCAATCAAGCTCAAACCTTCACTACGACGATGACAGATATCTCTACACATTTTCAACCCATAGATATAGAATACATAGGTATGCCCCTTCATACTTTTCAGTCGACAAAAATCGTCGCAAGAGTGGGGTTGAATGAACAGAACCCGAGAGTCGAATAACAAAGAAGTGACCTTTTTTTTTTCAACACTTCGACTCTCACGACTAGGATTTTTATAACTGAGCGACTATTCTACATTATGATTATGGTACAATTTCAATACAAATGACGACAGTCAAAAACCAACTGTTTCCCACAACCAAGATTTTTATACCTGGTTAGTCGGAATTTTTTTAGAGCTTGAGGGCGTATCTAGACTATTCTACATATATGTATATGTAGTTCAACCACTACAAATTACATTGCAAATAATTTCATAGATTATTGAATATTATATTATCGCTCGACGGCGAGCTCTCTCTCTCGATCTTTTGGCGGTTACTAGCAGTCTGAATTTGGAGCTCAACGTTCATTCAATCTACAACAGACAGACTTATGGATACTTCGACTTGTCGTTACGACTGAACTTGTAAAACCGCAACTATACAGTTTTGAACATTTTAATCACTCATTCGACAACAACAAATACACACCACTAAAGCAATTCGCATGGCAGATTATACATACATAGGTGTGTTCTAAAAAAAATCAAGTGGAACGAGCACAAAATCATCTGCCGTTGAAGATCAACTTTAACGCTACGTCTCGGTGTTCGCGAATACGGGTCAAATAATAAGCGGTGAATCGAGGAGCAGAAATCAATAAGTGCACAGGATTTGATTTGGATAATAGGATTATTGTGAGGGTGTTGTACCGTGGGGCGCACAACGCGTAGGCTGCCACCCCCAGGCGCTCCCTACACCTCCGTCTCCAGAATGTACCGCGTCGGCTGCGCCCCCAACAGACACACACATCAATTTCATACAAATCAAATCATATATAAATGAATTATATTTCAAAAAAGTCAACGATGATAGATTTATATGAAGTAGTAATAAAATAGTATCATATCTAAAATATGAAAATATACACTTAAATATGTAGACAATTGAAGAGTTGTAAACAAAAACTATATATGACAACAATATATCGTATGTAAGAAACGCTTATTTGGATATATATATATAAAATTTCATTCCTAACTAAATATTTCATAATTTATATGAACACTAGTGTTTCGTGTGTGTGCGTTCATACGGTTACATTAATTTTACATAATCCTCCATACACAATTTGAATGACGTGTCGCTCGCATGTAAGTACACACAATGTCACTTAAATACCATGAAATATATAATTAAAAAAAAGAGGGAAAAAAAAGAAAATACTACACATCTAGGCTATATTAAATTAAATTAAAAGAAGGTCATTTCAGAGTCGAAGAAGTAATGTGATTTTTTTTTTTTACACAATCATTAAATATACCTAAGATGTGTATGTAAATATTATATTATGATGTGTGAATTAATATAATGTAAAATATATCGATATACTTTTGCCAACACTAACAGAATGAAAACATTCAATTTCTACTAAATAAACAGGTATATTCAAAAAGGAATTTAATTTTAGTGTATTTAATTATTTATATTTTAGGATTTAAGGTTGATTTAAGATTGATTTTATTTTATTTTAATAATAAATTAAAGGGGTACACAGGTAACAGAATTGATGTTAATTTCTATTCAAAAAAGCAGTCAAAATAAAGGTGTTCTACAAGTTTTAGTCCCTGTTGAGTGTAATTGGGGTAAAATATATAATGAAATACATTAATACTATTTCCTTTTTGAAACCATATAGCAAGAAATTCGTTCTATAATTGTGATTAAAGCAAGTGATAATCCAAAATACATTTCATAACGGTTATAATACATTTCTTAGGTAACATGTACGGTCAAAAAAAAAATACTATATACAATATATTAATTATATATGTGGGTGAATAATCTCAAAGATACGATTCCTAATAGCTAAAAAACAAAAGGAAAGTATCGTTCTGATCGAAAAACCGACATAGATAAAGCGCTGAACTTGTCAGTATATTAAAGTATATGAATAATATTCATACACCCACAATGTACGATTGTAAGTTATTATAATAATTAATAAAATACGATAAGCTTTCGTATATATGAATGAGGTTTACGTACTACATCAATTGTGTGTATTGAAATGATAGTGAAAATTAAATTGTATGTAAAACTAAAACATAACTTACATGTCCGTAATATTCGACGAAGTTGCCTATATAAAGGCTTATACGAAGTTTTTTTTGTTATATTTTATATTGGGAGAGTTATCAATAATAGTGAGAGAAAATCAATAATTTTTAAATGTATAAACCAAATAAATAATAAAAATCCATGCTAAAACTCATTCATGTTAGCTGACATTTGAGCACACGCACGCACGCACGCACCACACGTGTTATCATTAAAATTTCCACACATTAATAAGTCACTGTACATTTAACCGACAGGAACGATGATAGTATTGTTTTGACATTGGTGTCCCATTATTCCTGCCGGTTTCGGATAAATCAACGCTAGTGATGACGGTAATTAAGAAATCATACGAAATGATACTTTTAATAATGAATAAAGTAAAATAAAAACCATTTAACAATACTGGCAGAGGGACTTGGGAGCAGAACAAGCAAAATAATTATTATAAACTAAAAAACAAACATTTTAAAAATATTAATAAAAAATGCTATTAAGACACAAAAATAAATGGTTGGATAATATTACAAAAACAATAAAAGGTTTCAATTATATTTTTTGTACTGTTATTTTGAATAGATTTAAGCTAAGCATCTTTTGTAATATTATCCATAAAAAACACAATATTTCAACATTAATTTAAAGATAGATAACTTAAGAATTAGACAATTTAGATATTGTATTTAAAATTTTAAAATTAATGAAAAATATTGTGCTTTATAAAAAAATATGTGAAAATATCAAAAAATGCTAAAAAAAATAAAAATTAAAAAACAATATAGCATGCAAACACAGGATTATATAAATTTGTGATCATATAAGTTTAAAAATTTATTTATTTGAAAAATGTTACTTTTTTACTTCAATATTGAATAAAATTGGCTTATCTAAGTAAATTATGACAAAAGAATTAAAAGATCGCAATTCAATATAATCGCTGTTGAAAATGGTATCAATTAAAAAATATTAAAAGTTTAAAAAATTATATCAAAAAAAATTGGAAGTAGAAAAAGGAATGCTAAAAATAGGATAAGAATTAATGAACGAAATGAAAGTGTTTAAAAATGATTAATAGTGAAATACGTCAAAAGAATAATTAGATAGAAGGAAAAAATCAACGTAAATACAAAATTTAAGGATGTTAATAAGTTTATACATACAGTAATCGACACAAAATGCTAATATTTTATATACTTTGGACACGACACACTACATGCACACTTAATTCATTCACATCATCCTTTTTTTAAAAATCACAAATTAAAAAGAAAATATTAACGAATGAGTACAAAAAAAAAACGTGTCAAATTTGTGTGAGTTGGTGTTGAAAATATTTTTGGGATGTTTATTAAATATTAATGTGATTTAAGGAGTAACAAATACTCAAATATTACTACATATTATTGTTTGGAAATAATTGTTAAATTTATTTCACTATTTCGAAACATAAAAATTGGATCTCGTAATGAATATATCAGCTGAAATATAAATAAAAACCAAACGAAAAGGGAAAATAATATATTAAAATATCACATTAAGATGCATAAAATGTGCAGTAAAACTTGAGCGATGTATTGTTTTGTCAATTGTTTTCACATTGTTTTCAAATAATTTAAAAAATATATAAAAAATATAGGTAATAAAATATTCTATTGATAAAATTATCTGAATGGTTAATAAATGTTAATTATTTAAGATTATATAAAAATTCCGAATCTTCTGTTTGTCTCTCTTTTCAAGAAATAAATATGGTGAAAATTTGTACTTGTCAGATTCAAAATTATGATACGGATACATCAAATATATGTGTACAATAAAAAAATGCATTTCGTGTGTAAATATGTATGTAGAAAAAAAAAAGTAAAAAGGGATATTTATGGATGTGTTTGTCGTATCCTATTCAATATTCAAAAACTTCATACGATAATGTGGAATTTAATTATGTACAATTTCTAAATCAATTTTTTGATGATTAAATACTGAAATTCCACCAAAATAGGACTGTTTTGTGCGTGAAATTTCAATAGTCAGTATATTATGAAGAAATCAAAAAACGATACACATAACAAATCAAAAACACTCAATGTGTATCCTATAGAGATTATTTTATGGTACTATAAGTTATGATATATCATCACACCACAAAATAGCCCAAATGCGTATGACATTGTATCTTTTTATTAAAAACACTAAGACTTTGATCCTCATAAGTACACTCGGTGATCACAATGACGTGTTTTCGTTAACGAATGGAATTTCCACAGAGGAACAAAGTCTCGTTGATTGAGTGAAAGTATAAGTTATATATATAATTATATAAACCGTGTATGAACGTTGATATAATAAACCCAGTGGAAAAAGATTATTAATAAATAAATAAATTAAAATTAAAATGAAAGCAGTCAGATAAAGAGAGATAGTTGTATACAGAGTAAAGATGAAAAAAGATATAAAGATATCAGGACAGGAGGTGGAACAGGTCAAGGATATGTACCTGTGTTTGAAGACGTGTGAGTCCACGAATCCACAATATCTGACCGGCTCTCGGTTTCTTATCCGAGTCAGGATCGAATTTCTCATCACCAAGATGAATCGCTTCCGTGTATTCATCAGGTTGACCTCGTCCCCATCTTCAACAATAAATCAATACTTTTAGCATTTATAAAAGGTACTTGTCGTGAAAATGAAAGACACCAAACTCTTTAAATTAACATCTTGAGGGCTGGTACTGAAATAGGATCAATTGAATTATACCTACTCTTTTAACATAGGTTTTACTTTTTTTTTTATGCGTTTTGATACTTCTTTGTGTGCTTAAGTTTATATGCTTATCCTAGAAATATACAAATACAAAGAAGAAAGAAATGTGTATGAAATAATGAATGGATAAAGTAATAATAAAATTTGATTTGATCTAACTACAGGTATACCATATTTCTTGGCAGATGATGGACTTAAAAATTTTGCACTTTAGCTTTTGTTCGAATCGTAAACAATAAGAGATTGCATGTCATATCGGGTCAATCCAGGGATATTTTGCTGTAAATTATGACGTATATGTTTCAAGCATTGTCAATTTTGACAAGTGTGCTGAAAACGTTCATCGCATTTCGACTGCCAAGTTAAACCTGTATTACTATATAGTGAATGTTTCCTGAAAATTTCATTTAAAATATCCATTGAATCTAAAGTAACGATACGGAGCCAAAAATTTCTTGTCATACGAACAAAAATAAAGTAAAAAAATCAGTACCGTGTGAATGTGTCCTCAAAATGTTTTCAACATAAAGTTATTTATTTATTTACACAGTAGTAATTGCATGTAATACTTACGATAGTTTTTTAGGAATCTTTCGAGTCGGTATTGAGGTGACAAGCTGTCCCCAAATAAGTGTGCCTAATCCGAAAAATAAACACCATAGCCATTGCTCTAGGGTTAATCCTTTTGTACTAAAAGCCATTTTTCCAAATTGAATAATTAAAACCTTAAAAAATAAAACGCAAAGTTAATAAAAAAAACACAAAAAATAACAATAAAATAAGGTTACAATTAAAAGAGCATGCTCGATTGAAAAGCAAAAATTAAAAATGGAGGCACAATACCTGCGATACACACGTTCCAATCCATATCGAATAAAATATTGGATTAGTGAAAATACCCTGAAAAACGTTTCTTTGACCGTGAATCTTTCGTGCGTTGAATTCATTGAACAACGTCATCATAACAAACGAATTGAATATAACGGTGAAATGCTGATTAGGATCCGAGTTCAGCTGTTGACCACGTCCTGACGGAATGTCTAGCAATCTGTCACCTAAAAATTACACAAAGTCAAATATAATCATCATTGTGCATTTTTCATTATTAACTATTTTACATTTGCTAGTACAGTACGCACCGACGAAGAGTAGAGAGAAAATAATGAACAATTGATAGACAGCTTGACCGAGAATGTTCTTCATCATTGTACGACTAATAAGAGGTTTCGTTCTACCATAAGGTTTACGCAATAAAAGGTCAGGTGTCGGCATCTCAGTAGCCAAAGCCAATGAAGCCAAAGTGTCCATAATTAGGTTAACCCATAACATTTGTACAGCCTGAAAAACAACAAAGCACGATTAGATAAGGCACGAAAGGCTTGAAATTTTATTCTAGGAGTATCAACGTTCAATACACTTCTTTCATTTCATTGAAAATTTTAATTGTTATTTTTACCCCATAGCCCATAGTTACTGCTATTGTTAGCCCACTTATATATCAATAATAAAAATCACGTTTTTGAGTTACCCAAGTGGAGACTCAAAAATTATTACTAATTCTGACCCATTGAATCCAAATATGATAATGAAATTTGTTGGTTAGCTCTCGTTTGTGAGATATGAGCGTTTAAAAAAATGGACAATTTTTTACTTTTGCGGTCTATAACTCAAAATTTAGTACTTCTGTGTTCAAAATGAGTATTGGAAGTAATAGTCAGATGTTTTTGCTATTAATCACACTTTTAAAGTTTTAAAATATTACAATTAATAGACCCAGTAGCACTAAATTTTGAGCTACAAATCGTAAAAGTCAAAAAAATGGAATTGTCCATTTTTTTAAACACTCGTATCTCATAAACGAGAGCTAACCAACAAATTTCATTAATGATAATGAAATTTGCAGTGTTAGACTCCGAATATGAATTAGGATTCAGTGGGTCAAACTTCGTAAGGATTGACTAGTCTCTGCTCCGGTAGTTTTTTTAGTTACACAGTGTTATCAATGGGCAATACTATAATATTAAAGTAAAATAAATATATGCAAATGCACACATTTCAAGGAGCTAAAGCAAAAACGAAGTGTCCGTTTGACCCGGAACTACACTATATTATTTATATTCTACAGAATTATTCGTATAATTAACCTTTAGAGGACTATCTTGTATGGCACAGGCACCAATAAAGGCAACAATAACAGCTACAACATTTACAGTAAGCTGGAACTGAAGGAACTTTGCAATGGAGTCGTAAACATTACGACCCCACATTACAGCTTTAACAATGGATGAGAAATTATCATCGGTGAGTATAATATCTGACGCTTCTTTGGCCACATCCGTACCGGCTATGCCCTATAACAAAATTATCACAGATTAAAATGTATTCGATGGCTACAAATATATGCAACGAATTACATATACGGCCAATACCATCGCAAAGCCGACATCGGCTTTCTTTAAAGCGGGACCGTCATTAGTTCCATCACCAGTTACGGCGACTACTTCTCGAGTTACGGATATTTTAGAATCGATCATTCCTTTCACTAGAGTATATTTATCGGTGGGTGATGAGCGAGCGAGGACCCGCAGTTTCGGCCACACTTTGTCTAATAAATGTTGTTGAACCTGAGGATTAGATAATATGTCACGATTAATACAGGTAAATATATATAGCTTTATAGATTTATTAGTAGCTTATCAAATGATAGTCGTATACTAACATCACCGTTTGCATCTCGTATACGTCTATTGAACTCTTTACCCTCTAGAATAATGTAATCGTCTGCCGGTTTAAGGATTCCACACTTGGCAGCGATAGATCGAGCGGTGTTTATATTGTCACCCGTCACCATTCTTACTGTGATACCAGCTTTTTGACATTTTCTAATAGCATCAGGCACCTACAAATAAGTACAATGTTACATTAAAAATATGATCCAACATACAAATTGTATTCTTATAATGTTTCGTCTTACTTCTGGTCTAACAGGATCTTCAATTCCAACAACGCATAAGCACGTAAGGTTGTTGACGATGTTTTCTTCGTCTTCCCAATTTGGTTCAGCGTCAATGTGCACCTACAAATACAATCCGTGTGAAAAACGAGTGTAATAAATAATTAGATCTTGGATTTTTAATCTGATCTGTCTCCGTATTCGGCCACCAAAAATCCGAGATGTACTAATAGTAAATTTTTTTCGATTGTATGAACAATTGTTTAATTTACCTGGTTGATTTCAGCTTTTCCAGGTACAAAATCTCTAAAAGCTACCGAAATAGTTCTAAGACCATCACAGGCCATTGGTTCAATTACTTGATGAAGAAGACGTTCCTGCATGTCTCTAGTAAATTTCTCCAAATGACCGTCGTGACCGTAAATAAAAGCACATCTGAAAAAATCAAAAGATTCAATTAAGAACATCGGTATATACTATCATTCAAAAAATAATGTTTCAAACTGACTTTTTTAACACAATTTCAGAAGCGCCTTTGGTGTACAGCCGGTATCCACCTTTGTAAGGGATAATAGTGGACATACTTTTACGGACGGAGTTAAATGTATATACTCTCGTAAATGATTCTTCAGGATAGTCCTCGCGGACACCCTGATAACTACGATTTAACGCATTTACAAAACCTAATAGTGCACATTCAGTTTTATTTCCGACTTGCATCGGGGGTCCTGTTGGATCTTGACTAGGCTAAAAGAAGGAAATTTTACAATCAACACTATTTTTAAATGAAAAATTACTATATACCAATTTAGATTCCTTCTTACCATAATTCTACTGGTGTATGCGCTGTTTACAGCTATGCCTTGAACGATAGTTTCGCCGACAAAACCGGGTATATCAGTAAAGCGTGGTATTACTTTGCAAAGCTTTTCACAAATATACGACTGGACTACGGTCATTCTGTTCGTAGTCAGGGTACCAGTTTTATCTGAACATATAGCGGTGGCGTTGCCCATTGTTTCGCACGCGTCTAAATGCCGCACCAAGTTGTTGTCTTTCATCATTTTCTACAAACGTTATATACAGAATAAATACTAAAGCACTACGCTACGTACATAGGATAGATGATACGTTTATACGTCAAGTTTATTACCTTAACAGAATAAGCTAACGATAGGGTAACGGCCAAAGGTAAACCTTCGGGCACAGCAACGACAAGTACAGTAACACCGATAATTAAATGTTTCACTAAATTATTGACGTATGTTGTCTTCCACTGCTTTTGATCGATGACGAACGTTTTAACGCAAAACTGAATGATGAGAATGATGACGGTAAGTACGGCAATCGTAGAACCTGCATAGCCAATCTAAAAACAATAAAATAAAGATTTGTAATTGCCGTTTTAATATTCGCAATAGAAATTAAATATGTAATGGGCATACTTGGATGGCAAGTTTAGTGAGTTTAGCTTGGAGTACAGATTTCTCTTTTTTATGGCCAGATTCAGACGGTGGTGCGGCCGCCGGTGCTACGTGATTATCTTCCTCTTGTGATACATGATTATTACTGGTGACACCAGCTTCTTCATCACCTAATTTTATTTTAATTAAATCATTATAAATATGTAAAGTTTTAAATTTTAGCTTTATGTAAGGGTTATTAGTGCTGATTAGTTATGGCATAACAAATCCATAAATTTAATCAACTACAAACATTTCTTGGGATTGTTAATATTCAATTGATTATATAATATGATTTCTCCGTCGATGCCAATTTCATACCAATGGCTTTTTTTGACACACAACAGACAACATTAAATATACATATACGCATTTACCTGATAAGCTCTTCTTCTTTTTTTTTTTTTTGGCTTCTGCAGATTTTAGATAGACAATTTGTGGTAATAGATGCATGCGTTGGCAAGTCACGTTGATTCAACATTTCAGTAATACGACGGCGACACATCAACAAGGCAACATTTGATTTGTATCGGTCGTTTTTGGGGTTGAGACATCGAACGTGCAGCAGGGCAGGAAAGACAGGGGTAAAGAAAAAAAATAAGAGCAATATAAATATTATGAAAAATGTCTTTTTACAAAATAATAAATTCACTAATAATACTAATATGTACTGCTGACTTATCTAAGAAAATAAATTATTGAGATAAATACGACATTCGACTGTTTATAATGAATTGAAAATTTCAACGATAAGTCAACAATGCAATATATAAAAACATTTTGGGTAATATATAATTTAAATAATACATGCCAATATTGAAATAAAATTTACGCATAAATATATTTGTAAACTCAAAATAAAGCGTTAAAATAATCATTTACTAAATAAACATCAATTTCGACTAAATAAAAAGGTGGTTTGCATTTATGTATATGCGCACACAATCAGGGATAAACGCACAAACACCTAAACAATGAATTCAACAACATAGTATTGGATCTTACTAATAAATAGTGAATAGTAATAGTAACATACACGTATCGTGAGACATAATCATCGCTTGGAAAATAATCATTCTATGTAACGTCTGAACGTACTCTTACCAGCTAGATAGGATTCAAGAAATTAGAAGCATGCAGATATAACTGTATGGGTTCAAATATTTCTTGGAATTCTAAATCAAAATATACATCACTGTTTGAAAAATAAAATTTTAATTGTTGCTCGGTAAATATAAGGGGGATGTACAAGTATACATAGTTTCTACAAAAAAATTAAATATTCAATGTGTAATTGTAATGAAATGATAACGATACCTTTCTTCATCTTTTTGATATGCTGTTCTTGTTGGTCAACAGCGGCACCGAGCAGGGTAAAGATGATACCTGCTTGAGAGTTAACACCGACAGCCGTTACTAACATTTTACCAGAGCCTTCCATGACATGGGTGCCGGATAAAACCATCGGATCAAAGGATTCTCCTTTTTTGACATGATCGGATTCACCAGTTAAAGACGACTCATCAATCTGAAGCGAGAAACGTTCCAGTTAAATACACACGAGAGCAATGTCGGTAAAACTGACATGAAACAGAGTCAAAGATCACACCTTTAGATCATTGCTTTGAATTAGAACGCCATCAGCTGGCAAAAGATCGCCATATTTAATTTGACATATATCACCGACTATTATATCTCCTACTGATATCTGCTTTACTTCGGTCTGTCGAATGACAGAGAATTTATGTTCACCTTCTATCCGAGATTGCAAACCTCTGGAAATAAAAATAGCCAACGTTTAAACACATCGTAAAAACTTGCATTGAAGATATCGCACTGTTTGTAGTATTACCTAAATTGTCTTTCTTTTGTGTAGTCATTGAAAGCGGTTACAATTACAACTACAATAACGGAAATTAAAATGGCTAAACCTTCTATCCATGCATAATGACCTTCTTCTTCGTCGGCAGTAGCTGAAAATTCATTGAAAAAAATCAATCAGTACAGTGAAACAAACGATGATAATTGAAAATATAAATATGCAGAACGATAGTTACGGTCATCATCAGCAGGTTGGTAAAATGAAAGACCAAGTGAAACCAAAGCAGCTACTTCGAGAATAATGAGAGTAACATCCTGCAGTGCTTCCCACACAAGTGTAAGGAATGTTTTTGGCGGCTTGGGAGGAATGGTGTTTGAGCCGAACGTTTCTCTCCTGTGTTCTGTGTCTGCTTTTGATCCACTTAATCCTGAAATTTAAGTTTATCAAGTATGAAATAGGTTTGCCAAGTACAAAATTAGTTTTTTTCAAGTAAGTACTACTACTTAATACTTGACGTTTACAATTTAAATTGAACCGAAGCATGTTTAACTGAACAAAAACGCTTGTAAAATAGTGAGAGAAGTATTCATTGCCGAAAATATTCATACTGTACGACTACAATGTTATGCATTTGCATATTGATACGACCGCCAGTATGTTTCGTAAACCATATCAATAAATACAGTTACTCGGCTTATCAATTCTGTTCACGCACGGTCTATGGGACAGGAGGGAATGCTGACTAGGCTGTTGGCATATTGAAGCAACCAGGGGTTCTTACACCAAGTTTCACTTAATAATATTAACATTTCATACAACAGTATACAAACGGAACGTTTGACTGTTGAGAGATATATACCAGTCTTGTAAAAAAGAAAAGCGTATGTACATAGGGCGATAAAACAGACCCATCGTCAAGCCTACATTGTTAGCCCCGGCGAGAACATAAATTTAATTCCCCTGGGGGGATGCGGACGCATCATATATTCAAGTGGCATCCCGACAGGGTCTATCAGGTTCAGAACATTTCAAACGTCGAACATTCAGAGTATGGTGATATACAAAATTTTGTACTTGATAACACCTGCATCCAAATACCCGAAGGATAGCACCTGCAGGTAACGTTGCCAATTTCGATTTGCATCACGTTTCAACGTACCCGAAATGGGGAATTAGTGTATAGGCTTGAGGCTTCAGATTTGCAAGTACCCATAGCTTCTAAATAAGCTATGGTTTTAGAGACTACATACAAATATACAGAGAGTGTTGGTGGCGTTTTTATATCAGTAATCAACGGTGCGAACATAAATACGAAAAAAATCCTCGTTTCCCTTCTCACACATTTCCCCTTAACTATTACATTATTCAGAGCGTTAAGCGAACGATATTATTCATCGGCAGAATTGTACAGCTGAAGATTGGTTTCTCTGTACCTTGTAAACGCTCACCAGCCAAAAGTTCGGTGATTTATAGAGTCACGAGGGGGTCTGGAGTGGATATACATTAATAATTCATTCGACAGGGTGAGAAGTGTGTGAGGGAAATGAAAGAGGGGGTGGATAGACGAACAAGAGTTACGCCACTTACACAAAACAAAGAGATTAATCCTATCCGACACTAAGACAGAGAGCCGATGAAAGTGAATAATAGTGACGGATTAAGGAAAGGCTCTTTTAAATCGGAGAACGCTGCATATATTAAAACATATCACAATCTTAAAATCCCTTCGACAGTGGGTCAATAAATGCCAAAATAAGGGAAACGTACAAAGAACGAGAAGACCTCAGAAGCAAAATATGAAGATATTGAATACTGGAGAACTATAAAGCTGCGAATTGGAATGATCAGAAACTATACCTTTCCTATTGCTCTGTTTGGTGTAGAACGGCTTACATTATTCCATAAATATGCAATAAAAAGGAAGAATTGTTTTGGAAAATATACTGCAGCTCGTTATATAGGGTCTATTAGGATCTCGCGGTCTACAAGATGAGTATTAGATACTTCTTCTAAGATAGGGGTGGGTAATATAAAATTGAGTTGATCTGCAGCAGATGATGATACCATAAACTTAATGATCTCTATACCGTTCCTATACCAATTGGTCTTTATAGTGTAGAAAGGTTAACATGGGATATTACCTTGGCAACTACACTGCAGCTGGTTATCTACTGTTAATAAATTAATAATCTTAAGGAAGATTCTAGGAAAGGTGGGGAACTATTAGAAAGATCTTGCAGTTTAGAAATATTTCAAATCTAGCTGATCTTCAGCAGACGTTGATACCCAGAAGAAATATAAACTTAATGATTTCTATAACGTTCCTATTCCTATTGGTCTTTATAGTGTAGAAAGGTTAAGAGGGGATATTATCTAGGCAAATACACTGCAGCTGGTTTTCTACTGTTAATAAATTATCTTACAGAAGATTCTAGGAAAGGTGAGGACCTATTAGAAAGATCTCGCAATTTAGAAATATTTCAAATCCTGCTGATCTATAGTAGAATATGGTATCCAGAAGAAGAAAGATGAGTTTAAAGTTATGGTACAGCAGATGCCTTCTCAGATGGAGTCTATTTATGGCTCCCTTGAGATACTCAGAATTTCTCAAGCATAAACCTATTTATGGAAGGCATTATGTTTTGAATTATTATCGAGGACCTCGGGGTTGGTTTCAACGCTAAAAATGAAAGTTCACCTTCGTTGGGGGAGGTGTAAAGCTTCTTGCAGAGCTCCTGCGTGCCACCGAGCATGCCGAGCCTCTGGATGCCTTCGGCTCCACGGTGCTCCATCAGCTCGCGCAGTTGCTTCAGCGTCACGCCGTACTGCGCCGGCCGCCCGTCTATCGTCGCCATCGCGAGCCAGTTCTGAAAACAACAATAAAACACTCTCAATATGCGATTAAAATCCTGTTTCCGCAGATGCGATGACGGTGATCGTCCCATTACTGGGTCATCGAATCACGACTTCGATACGAGTGAAATCGTTAAACGTTCTATATCGATTTTATAGCCTGGAACAAAACGCCCAAAGGCAAATCAAACGCATTCTCGTAAAACTTCGGGGTATATATTTAGGAATGCAATAAATTTCAAACAGTCACTGGTGCTAAAATTACGGAAAAATCGTGTCACACATCTCAAAACACGGTTACATTTAGATATTTAACAATTTGATGGTAAATTAGTAAACCAAGCTTTCAGTTTGAGTGTGATTTTTCATATACTTTTTAAATAAATACATATTGTTTAAAAAGATAACCTACATACTATTTAAATACAATATTAGCAAAAGGTTTCATATGTTTAAAAATTTCTGAACGTTCTGATGAAACTAAATTAACACAATTTGCTCGCTCTGGCACGCGGCCGCCAGCGAACCGACTCCATAAAGGCACTGACACACTTGAGCGGTTTCGCCGCGTCAAGCTGACGCCCCTATCGTCGTCCCATTCGTAACGATATAATTCACATTGTGCGAATCAACGACGATAGAGGACCAAAACTTGACGCAGCGATATCTGTGTGAGCGCCTTTACGCTTGGTTTCGCAAGTGGCCGACTTGGCCGTTGAGGCTGCGGCCACTTTCCAGGCATCTGTCAAATTCTATACAAAAAAAAACCACGGGGTTGGCCTTTTCCCCTACGTACGGCCTACCTCGAGTGGCGTCGGCCACGACATCCAAGTCGGCCACTTGCGAAACCAAACCATTAACGAGACCTACTCGTTAAGACTATTATAGAGTGAACACTTAGAATGAAATCGGGGAAACAATAAACATGAGAAAATATCCTTTTGCCTGAAGTTAATATATGTATGTAGAATAGATATCAATACTGTTTCACCGTTTCGACGCTAAGAAATGTAACCGAATAGATTTTCGTACGGATTTTCTCGGGTTTAAGCCGATTTAATGAAAAGACACTGATATATCTCCAGTTTAGACAATCCATTTGTCTAAACCGACCGATTTTAGATAATAAAATTAATTCGAACGTCGACACGTGACTATTAACATTATACTGTTGACCATCTGAAACATCTATGCACCGCGAGTGCCAAATTACACGAATAGAACGGGATTAATTAAACGCCAGGCAAAGCACACGTTAGCCACAATTTGGTATTATCAGCATAGCAGTATTCTGAACGACGAACACGCCTCCGTAAATATTATTAGTAATTCAACGAAATTGAATATGAATAGGTGAAAATTTAAACGCCCGTGTATATTTAACCGCTAAATAATAGATATAAAGGGGGGGAGGGTTCGTTCGATGTATACATATATTCTGTTGTTGTAATCAATTTCTCGGTCTACTAATGCGATCGCCTCGGACTTTATGTATATACATATATCGGCGAGAGTTTGCCGGGTTAAACATACATTTATATGTATAATGGGAAAAAGGACGAAATTGCCTCGGGACTACACACAATAAGCAAACACAAACAAGTCCGATAGTCCCTTTCGAGGTATTGTCGCGTAAAAATAACCTTTAATTCAAGGCAAAGTAGCACCGGAGACTGGATCTTTCATTCCCGGGGATTGGGCAGCTGTGAAGCACGAGGCGTCGACTTGTGCCGAGTCACCGGAAAAGCGGGAAAACTCGAGCGAAAATTCCCATCGCGCCGCATTTTTCCGACGCCGTGATTGAACGGTGCGAATTCGATTTGAATTCGAGATTACTTTTTTTTTTTTTTTCCGACGTGTCGGAAAATTCTCCCAGTGCGAATTCGACTGGGGCGGTTTTAACACACTAACGACCGCATGCAAATTAATGCATACATATTTATAAAGCGCCGGCGCTGCCATTCGAGTTGTTGAAAAATGCCGTCTCGGAAAGTGAAACGTGCGATGCGAATTCTCAAAAAATTAAATTGTGGCAACGTACGAGTGATGTTTTTATTCAGATGAGGGGTCGAAAGCCTTTATTTGGGTAAAGAAAATATGATGATATTTAAAAACATACATGAAAATACTAATCGCATTTAGAAAATGTTAAAATTTGCTAACTCGGGGCATAGCGTGACGTCGAATACGATTCAATATACTTAATTCCAATTGGTACTATAAAATACAAATGCATGTACATATTTTGCCTATTTTATCTACAGTCAATATTTTATTTCGCTATAGTTTGATCAATCTTTCGAACAAAATAATGTTATAAGTCTGTCTGTCTGTTTGCCGGAATCGCTCGGCACACTTTTTCATAAGCTTAAATGTGACTGTCTATCGAGAAGGCACGATATACTTCTTTATACCCTTAAGTCTGTCCGTATGTCCGTCTAGAACACTCGACACACTTCGTTATAAGCTTAAGTATGTATGTTTGTTTGTCTGTCAAGAACGCTTGACGTACTTCTTTATACCCCCTTTTGTCTGTTTGTATCTGTCAAGAAT
This sequence comes from Parapsyche elsis, assembly GCA_022651745.1. NCBI lineage: Eukaryota > Metazoa > Arthropoda > Insecta > Trichoptera > Hydropsychidae > Parapsyche > Parapsyche elsis. Next base: position 2,467,457 of record JAGVSN010000017.1, read on the forward strand.
GCTTGACATACTTATTTTTACCCTTAAGTCTGTCTGTATGTCCGTCAAGAACACTCGACACGATTCGTTATAAGCGTAAGTCTGTCTGTATGTCTGTCAAGAACGCTTGTCATACTTCTGTATATCCTTATGCCTTTCTGTACGTCCATCAAGAACACTCGACACACTTCGTTATAAGCTTAAGTCTGTCTGTATGTCTGTCAAGAACGCTTGACGTACTTCTTTATACCCTTTTGTCTGTTTGTATCTGTCAAGAATGCTTGACATACATATTTTTACCCTTACGTCTGTCTGTATGTCCGTCAAGAACACTCGACACGATTCGTTATAAGCGTAAGTCTGTCTGTATGTCTGTCAAGAACGCTTGTCATACTTCTGTATATCCTTATGCCTTTCTGTACGTCCATCAAGAACACTCGACACACTTCGTTATAAGCTTAAGTCTGTCTGTATGTCTGTCAAGAACGCTCGATATACTTCTTTACACCATTAAGCATGTCTGTGGGTATGTCCATCTAGAACACTCGACACACTTCGTTATAAGCCTAAGTATGTTTGTTTGTCCGTCAAGAACGCTCGACATACTTATTCATTGGAAATAATAATTTTGATGTTTATTTATATTATCGTTATATACATAGTTAGCCTACTTACATGTATGTTAATAATATATACCCGTTGATCGTCAACAGGCAAAACTCTACATCGATGATAAGCAACCTTTCATCGCCAACGGGCAATTCTCCAGTTTGCTTATAATTATAACAATGAAAGTACATATGTACATACATAGATACGGCATAGTATAATTTCGGAAAACGAAAATATCACGAAAACTTTGATTATAACAAAACCACAACTACCGTCAATCCCAGTGATCCGATTTAGATTACTGAAAGATACAGTTCACGTATTTACGAGCATATTAAAGTATAAATGCCCCATTACATATTCAAAAATGCAACATTTCAATAAATAAAAAATCGAGGTTTTTCCGTCGAAGATACGATGCCACATTTATAATGACAAAGTTAAACTATTCAAATAAATTGGCCACAACATAAACGTACCCGAAAAGCACACTATTAATATTGGATCGCTGTAAATCTGACACACAGACACACGTGGAAAGAGAACTCCAAATCGATCGACGCGTTTTAAATTATTCAGATTCGTGTATGTCGCAAAAACCTCAATAGTTTATTCAACGATTGATTTAAAATTAGGGACGAAATTGATTGAATATCACCTCTAGCGTGCAGCCATTGATTAATATTTGATACACCAATACACAAAAACCATTTTATACAATGCCCAAAATCGCCAGGCACAGTTCAAAATGGACTACTATTGAAATAGAAATATGAAAGAATAAAACCAGTTACAATTGTTCTTCAGAATCAGCTGGTCAGATTGGCGAGATAAAAATGATTCAGACATTGTATAAAATGACTATGCGTTATATGCGATGAGAGGATTTCATAGTTTGCCTGTAACGTGTACGTGTGTTTGTTTAATGTTTGCGGTCAGAATCAAACACCTGCAGTATACAATATTACACAACTGCATCGAGATAATGCACTCTGGAGCCGTTCGCTTTAATTGTGTTGCATTTTCGCGGAACGGAGCGATGCATTCAGCTATTTAACACACGTCAATCTCAATTCTGCGAAACGTACATACATATGTATATAGATCCGAAGCCATAGATGTGTTGATGGCGTTGTGTTGACGTGCGGAATCAAACGCGAGTGCATTTGAATGCATTTCGAGTGCACATTGACGTCGTTGCAGTCAATTGGGTGAATTTGATAGATACGAAAATGTAACTTGTAATGTCATTTGGAGGAAAATGTCACCGAATAATTAGATAATGAGAGTTGGCTATGACGCAGGTCGTTCGTTCTATTGTAATCGTTGGAAATTGGGCAAAGCTCTGACGTACAAAGTTGAAATATTATAAAAATAACAACAAAAATGTGTCCCGACAAAAACGCAAATGTACGTTGATGGCGTACTTCCTTATTACAAAGTTAAAAAAAATTATATTTTTTTAGTTGGTTACTTACTAGTATACATATACACGCAGGGGCACCTACGCGTTTTTATTAATCAACGGTTGAGTTGCTGAATTTTGATTAATTCGGTGTTTTTGGTTCTCAAAGTGTACCTGAACGTTATTTACCACAGCGAAGCACATTAATACTATTGAAATCAAATATGTAATTCATACACAATTAAATTACGCGTCAATGATGACTCATCAGTGGAATAGCAACGTTTGCGGGTTCAATTTCAATACTCAAACCAGCTAACGAAACATTATATAAGCATGAAAATCGACATTCAATAGTGTATTCTATAAATGCTGGTATATAACTTAAAATAAGGTGTGTAGAGCAAATTTTAAAGTTATATTTAGTCGCTATGTACATATGTATGTACATACATATGAGATAGTAGTTGGTTTCAATACAATATAATCGCTGCTCCGGAAGAACAATGACGCAAGTGCAATTTTGGACATTTCGTGTTAATAAATATGTACATATGTTAAAAGTGCGGCACTTTATAATACCGGCGGCTCCGGAGCCGAATGCGGCTCTTTGTATGAAAGCCTGCGGTTCTCGCTGTCATCCAACGTATTGCGTGAAACACAAATTACACAAAATCAAAATGAATCCTATTTCCAATAATTCATAAAAAGCTTGAAGATTGTTTTTCAGATTAAACTTTATAATACTTTTTAGTAATAAACTGTTGAACATTAACAAATATCATGAAGCTTATTTCTTAAAGCTATCCATTTCACAAATAAGTAAAATTTAATCTCATTTTTAATATATGTAGGTAGGTACCTACCTAGATGCATATGTACGTATATTCAAAAAATAAAATCCGAAAATAATATGTTGCTGCTCCCAAGCTTATCAATTTTGCAAGGTTTTCCCTAATTTGGCTCTTAGCTCAAAAAAGGTTCCCGACCACTGGCTTAGATGATGCCAGTGTACAGATGCGTCGTTGTTCTATTATTCAAATTTCAATCGTGTGTTCCAGAAGAACTCCAGTGTAATATTGCAATTGCGTCATTGTTCTTCCGGAGTAGCAATATGATCAATTAACTTTTTAACAATACCTTTACGATTAGCCATCGAATAATTATCATTTTGAATGGTTTTATATCAAAGATTCGCATTGAAGAGTGAAATGTTAAATACACGCATCAGTATCAAGGTGTGTGAATGTTTCAAACCATTGAATAAGTTTTGGCTATTAAACTGTTCAAATTCATAACCTAACCAATGACTTGAGATGTGAGCACTCTTATGCTGCGTACACACCGACGAATCGAACAGCGAACGACGAAGGGTCGAAGGGACGCGGCATTACAACTTATAACTAAGAACGTTCGTATACAATTATTCAAATTAGACAAATTAAGGTTCATTGAAAAATCGGCACTGATGTTGAATATAAAATTGTTCAATTAGAGAATGGTTTGAGAAACGCCAACGTATCGGCAATAAACTCAGTTGATATATTATTGCTGTGAATGTTTATAAATAAACCTCTTCTCACTTGTACTTACAAACATACATAGATATGTAGGATTAGAATATTTACTTGTTACGTCAACGTACGCAAAACTTCAAAAGTGTGCCACGGTCGAAAAGTTTTAAGGAACGTAACAGCACTACGTTACATTTGGATGAAGTACAAATGAAAAACTCAAAAAAAAAAAAATGTATTTGTGAGGTTTCTGATTTAAGGCGCGCCGCACACTGAAGGATCGAACGGACGAATGTAATTCGCGCGGATATAGTAGACGTGTATTATAATATCGAAGTGGGTTTTCGCATTAGGAAAGCGGCACGGTCGTGATATTTTATTCATTTCTGGCGATTTACGCTTTTCCGCATTTTCCAGCCGTGCGGAAAATGTAAATGTTGGGGTTCCTTCGGTCGTCTACATTATTTCAGAAGGTCCACGGCATTTTTATCACGTGCCGCGCGCGACACAGTTTGAGAATTGATGGCGCGCGAATAAAACGCTGCGGTCAAGTCGAAATCAATCGGGGGAAGAAAAGAAAAGAAAATAAAATAAATAAAAAAAAACCACCCCCTTTCTGACCACAAGGGTGGGTGAATTCACTTTCGCAAAGTGAACTGGGTTTTTTTTACACGTGATGTCGAAGCGACGGAAAGTTCAATTTTGCATGCCGCCACGGTTTTATTTATTAATGCCAATTGCTATGTACATAGATAGGTACCTACCCACTGGCAGGTTTATCGACTCTCTTCGATAAAGTTAAACCGACACTTATGTGTTTAAAAATAACAAGTGCAATGAATAGTTGATGCGATATATATACCTGTATTGCCCTGACCCGTGATTAGTTTCAGCGCCGGGCACTACCGCGGCCGCGGCCCTCCCTTACGCAAGATCTGCAAAGAAAAAAAAAACAGTTTTATTAATAATGAGTTCAAATATATCCAATATAACGGACATTAATATATGTGATAGGTAGTGATGTTGATGAGATGGCTAATATTTTAAATATAGAATTAAATTATATAAGTGACTAGCTGAATTGCCCGGCGTTGCTCGGCCGGGGGTTGTATATGGGGGGGGGGCCGTCGACCCCCTGATCCGACCCCTTCCAAAACCCACCTACGGTCTGACTTAGGGTATCATGAGATAGTATACCAAGTTTGGCGGTTCTAAGTTGAAAACTGTAGATTTGCATAGCGAAACGACAAACAAACAAACATTGAATTTTATATACATAGTAGATTGGTTGTGTGAAAATAAATTAAAACTAAATGTGAATAAAACAAAAATGATGTGGTTGAATAGTAAAAATGTGTTGAATGAAGTTAGGATTAATGATACAATTATTGAAATAGTTGATAATTTAAAATATTTGGGAATTCATATAGGTACATATGTATGTATGTATGTATGTATGTAGACTCTAAACTGAACTTTAAGGTACATGCTGAATATATAATTTAAAAAATGGCTAGAAAAGTTGGTGTTTTATGTAGGTTAAGAAATATTTTAAGTAGAAGAAGTAAGGTTTTAGTCTATAATACAATTGTCTTGCCACACCTGGTTTATTGTGCCACTGTACTTAATATGTTCAGTGGCCAAGATTTAGATAAAATGCAAAGGTTACAAAATAGAGCTATGAGAGGTATTTTGAATGTCGGTAGGTTAAAAAGTATTAGAAGTATGTTAGATGAATTGGGATTGGCACGAATGGCTGCGTGTTTCGGCCTTTACCCACGTTATACATAGTACTAGTGTAAGCCCGTTGAATATCAACGCCCGCTGAATTGTAAATATCGTAAAGCGCTTTTTTAATAGAGATCCCCACTAATTGATCGAAAAAACAAACAAAAAAAAAAATAGTTTTTATAGCACCATCTATGTATTATAGCAATCCCCACTAATTGAACCCTATCGATACCCACTCAAAAAAAATATTTTTTTTTACTTTACTATTTATATTATAATTATTAATTATTATATGTATATGTATATAATAATTATAATTTTGTAAGTGATTTTGTAAAAATCAAAAAACAAAAAAAAATAATAGTTTCTATAGTGCCATCTATGTATTATTAGCAGAATCACGATCCCTTTTGTAGGTAACGCCGAGTCACGATATATTTAAAAAAAAAAAAAAAGGACTAAACCGACCAAGGGTGATAGAGTAAGCGTTAGCGTGATGACTCTCGAGCTTGCGGTCGTGGGTTCGATCCCCCACTCGTTCTGGGTGGTTTTTTAATAATTTTTCCTCAGCGAGCGTTATCAGCAGACAGACAGACAGACAGACGGATTTCGGCTATTATATATATAATTACTATATGTAATAGCGCAACGGTCTGCCTGGTTGGCTTGGTAGTCGCAGAACGCTCGTAGACACTCACGACACCGGTAGCACACACCAATACATATTATTTCATATACAAACTAAGATGGAGCGCTTTCGAAAGAATGAACATAGTTTTTAAATCCAACATTTCGCTATGCTTAAAAAATAAGGCATACGACCAATACGTACGGATGTGAAACGTGGATGCTGAATTCGAGAATGTTACGTAAGATCCAGTGCACACTGAGAAGCATGGCAAAATGTTTGCTCGGTATAACAAGGATAAATCGTAAGAGGAGTATATGAAACGTGTAAAAAAGTGGCAATGCGAGAAATATTCGAATGGTATCCGATAGAATGTGAAAGAAAGCAATGTAGACTGAATGGACGATGGGCTGATGAATTAAGAAGAATTTGTGGAATACATGGGTGAGACGTATGACCAAAGTGGCAGATATAGCAGAACGAGTGAAAAAGTTGAAGTGGACACATAGCGAGAAGAATGGATGGCAGGTGGACGCGCGAAATACTGGAATGGTATCCGAGAGGGTGTGAAAGAAAGCAAGGTAGACCGAGTGGAAGATGGGCTTATGAATTGAGAAGAAGTGGGTGCAGATTTGTCGAGACTAACAGGAATGGAAGAAGATCGGAGAGGCCAGTGGATGGCGAACGGCTGAAAATGATGATACTTAAATTTATGTAAATACACTATACATATGTACATAAATGATACTATGACACTATCAACGGGCAGTACAATTATCAATTGTGTACAAACTGCAGTACGCTAAATTTGAATTGAAAATACTCGTATTACAATCAAAAGGAAAACCACCACTTCCAGTCAACAAAGTGTCACTATCATCAAACTATTATCAAATTTAAATACACTCGTTATAAATGTGTCTGTATATGAATGTTAAACGCGATAATACATATAAAGATCAACACATTATATCCGTTCAAAATTGTATTGGATACACATATGTACATACACATGCAAGTCGAATCGATACAGCGCGAAAGCTCTCGCGTTCGCACAATAATTTATGAACGTCACGACCGGAAAGAGAACGTTTGAATTTGACGCTGAATCTGAATGTGTCAAACGAAAGACGCGTTCCACATTTTACGTTTCGCGTAGCTCGTAAAGTGTACGTCTGTCTCCACAGTTTCCACGGGCAAAGAAGATACGGCTACAAATGCGCCCGGAGAGACTTACAGACAGACAGACGAGAGATTATCGAGAGACATCTCCACGAAGATACGCAGAGGCTCGGCGAGTGGAACCAAAGAGACGAGAGAGGAAGAGAAAAAAAAATCGTTTCCTTATTGTGTGACGAAGTACACGAGCAGATGGCGGAGATTATACGCGTCTCGCGCAGACACCGGATGAAAAGGTCTCCGAGTTCAAAAACGGCACAATTAATTCGCAAATAAAACAAAATTTCCACCGGTGGAGATTTTCCGTGAGGCGACTGTGATCGTTCGAACGGAAAACGCAATGGGGCTTCGTCTAGTGGAAAATTTGCTTTAATGCATCCAGCTGTTGTGTATCGATCTCGGTATCGAATGTCTGCCATTCGATATTGTTAATTAATCAATTAATTAGCACAATTACGCGAGTGGAAACTGTCAATGTGCACTACTCAATATAAACATTCGACTGAACAATGTATCGAACTAACCTAAGTAGTGGTGGAATATTGGAAACGACGTATCCGCTCAAGTAATGCTTGACAACTGTTCGAAGTACACGCTATTAGTTTGTAGACACTTAGACAGTCACGTGTATTCCAAGAAGTGTGTGAGTTACCAGTGAAAGTTGAGTAACGTATCTAATGACGAATTGACCCAACATGGTAAGTAGAATACACACACACTTTGATAGTGTGGTTAGATTATAGTTTAAACACAGCAAATCAACGTAAGTGTGTTTTTTTTTAATCTAAATCGAAGTTGTCTAAATCAAATCTATTCACAAGTCATCTCTTGATAGATTACAAGTGTGACTAAAATTTAAATACATACGTCTCGGTCTACTTACTTATAACGAGAAGTTTGTATATACTTGAGTCAATAAGATATGAAGCTTTTTTTTTATTTTAGGGGTATTTAAGTATTTAAATCCATGAGTACATTTACGCAATGCTATATTTAAATCAAAGTAAACACTTTGAAGGTCTACTGCATTGTGATTTTTGGTCGAAATGAGTACAGCGTGACATGCGGCAGGGCCAACTTGCACATTTTAGAATGCTCTGACATTCAAAAGGGTTTTGTATGCTATTTTAACATTCTTGACGATTATGATGGTATCCCATTGGTGTGTTTGATTATGTAGAACACTTCAGGCAGTAGAGTCGGTTGTGACGTACAGAAATTCGCTTATTTTTACTGTATCCACACATACATAGTACAGTATTGTTATTTTCATGCAACTGGATAAATATGGCAGTGTATGAAAATTCGCATTCAAATGAACAGCGTGGAAAACATTTCAGGTATTCCGTTTGTTGCCAATCAAAACGCGGTAGTTGCGAGTGGAATGTGCACCGAAAAATAAACACTACATAGAACATGCTGAAAAATCACCATCAGCTGAATAAGTCTTGAAAAACATGGAGTGAAGGGGTTGAGATGGAGTCTCGTTCGACAGACGTGTACATACATAAATACATACATACATATATAAAAATAGGGTTGTCAAATTGTAAACGGGTCGAGGACAAATGTTTAGAATTCGAACCACGACCCTTACAAAAGAAAAGGCCATCACGTAGCGTGTCAAAAAATCACATGCAACAAATGAATAGCTGATATAAAAGATATTAAAAACACACAAAAGGGTTAAAAAGTACACGTGATACGATTGAAAAATTGATTCAGTCCAAAGCGGAACGTTTACAAAGCAATTTTGCAGTCTATTTTTCCGATGGTCGCGTACCGTCTAATGACGAAAATGACTTAATGCAATACGTAAAATATTCACAAACATTATACCTATACATACGTATAACCCCAATAATGTGAACTACAAATGCGATACTAATTCGAGACTATGCGATATTGAAAAATCAATGATTTGACCCGTTTAAAATAGCAATCGATACGTGTGGCTCATCGTGGTCATATGTATGTAGTTGATGATACGTAGACAGTTCAAAGTTTAAGTGTTAATAAATATTTACAGGTCAATTGGTAAAATATTGTGCGGTGTCACACACGATGGTCGCAGTCGAACTGTTTGATACGAATCTCTTGGCAAATGTACGACAATTAATCCTATTTGCTTCTTGATAAATTTGACGTGATAAGGAGATTCAACATGGCAAACATTAACCAACAGTTTTAGGCAATATAATAACAGTCGCTCCGTGAAAGATTATATCGGATTCGAAATACATACATAAGTGAATATGAACGTCCGCATTGTATGCCGCATACTCGAGTAAACGGATTAGATTCGAGCGTGTGCGTAAATAAGTATTGCATAAGTTATATGTATGTACATACTAAAATATCATTTTCAGTCGTTCACCATCCACTGCTGGATGAAGGCCTCTCCAATCCTCTTCCATTCATGTCTGCCTTGAGCAATCCGCATCCAATGACTCCACACATTCTTCTCAATTCATTAGCCCATCGTCCACTCGCTCTACTTTGCTTGCTCTCGGATACCATTCAAGTATTTCTCTCATCCATTCTTCTCGCTATGTGTCCAGCCCATTGCCACTTTTTTCACGTACCGCTATATCTGCCATTTTGGTCATGCTTCTTACCCATGTATTCCTCTTACGATCTCTTCTTGTTATACCAAGCATACATCTTTCCATGCTTCTCTGTGTGCACTGGATTTATGTATATGTCAATCAATCAATGCGCATACTATCCGCATTGATTGATTGATTTGTTAATCAATAATTTCGATAAGGTTTACCACGTCGATAAATATGTATATTGTGTACGAAATATAACTTTTGTTGAAGATGAAGTCACCGTGAGTCATTATTTGAAAAAGGAAGGTTTGAAGTTTTAAAGGTTAAACTGAAGTACAACGAGCCGCACGCGAATTTATTTATTTATGGAGGCATATAATTAAATTTTATGTGTAACATTTGTATATTTAATAAAAAATATCGTGATCTGTGCAAATTATTAAAATATATAATATATACATAGGTATTGACGATACATTGATGGTTAAAAAAAAACAATGTCGCACAACACTGATAATCGAGCTTAGTAGAAAAACTTATGAAGCTCGATTTACACGAAAGATTAACCTTATGTACATATGTATATCTGTTAATGGCAAAGTGTAAAATCTCCGTTTTATATAAAGTGCCTAAGCGTTTTAGATAAAGTATGAAATAAATGAATTTTGCTTTCCGAATCATTTATCTCACCGATCTGACCAGCAGGAAAAATTTTAACTAGTTTTTTTCATGTAAACTTCAATTTTTCATACTATTTCAATTTATGAAGCGTAGTATGAAGTGAATATTTTGGGCAACGTATAAAATTCCTAGGCTTTAAAAACTTGATCTGTAACATATCGATTTGTCGTAAACGAAGAAAAGTTCACGCAAAATTAATATGTCATTTCATATAAAGACATTAGGCGTAATCATTTAACATGGGAGTGGTTTTCGTACGCAAATAATGCATGCCACATATGTACATATGTATGTATGTATGTATGTATGTATGTATACATATACATATATACAGACCTACATACATACATAGATACTTAATGCTATATTATAACACATACGCGAAAGATAAGAAATGCCGCATTGCCAAACAAATTTCAAGGAAACCAAATAAATCAAAACGAAGATTGGAGAAAATTCTATCATATGTGTGCATACATATTTATGTACATACATATATGTATTACTATAAAAGATGTAATCGCTTAAAACTTGTCATGTTGGAATATAATGTGCACTGTTTTTTTTTACTATTGATTTTTTAACTACACGCTACGTTCAACGATCACAGATTGTATCTGCTAATTATAACCGCAATGCAATAGTAGAATTAAAATTTTAAACACACAAAGTAGTGGGTGATGTAGAATAAAATAACTACAACGATTGTTGATAAACATTTCGTGACAAAATGACATAAAACTACCGTAAACATTATACAGTATGACAAATTGTAAGCGAAGTGTTGGCAATATTGAATTGGATTAAAACGGCATATTTTTTTTTTTTTATTAGTAATTAATAATACTAAATAAAAATGTATGTTATATTATATATTTGAGTGCATGCGTGATAAGAGTTAATTACGTGCGTAAAACGACCAGTCGCATTGCGGTGTGACGATAAGGTTATCAATAAACGTAAAACTCAGTTAAATTACTTAACCTTCGTAAGGGTATATGATCCAGGCAATGTGTGAAACGCCTAGTCATTTTATACAACGCATAAGCGTTTAAGGAAAAATATAAAATAGCATTGAACCATTTTTTTTTCGTGCCGTCTTTCTCAAATTTTAGTTTTTCACACGTATGAATTTGTTTAACCATTGGTTCTCAGTTACATTAGCTAATTTGTCAAAATAAGTCAAGAGGACTTCTTGGAACTCTTAAAATCTGCTCTATTACAATACCGCACACTTTCTTCGCATTTTCTAACACCTATTCTTATAATAAACTACATATATTTAAACGACTGAGTTCAGCAATTCGGACATGTTACAGAAACGTTCACCTTGATGACTGTTTGCGTTTTGCTATAAGTATGTAATTACATATAAACCTATTTTTTTGAAAATAGGTTAATATTTTCATCGCAATGCGTACTGCCAGTTATTACGTATGGATGTGAAACTTGGATGCTAAATTCCAGAGTACTACGTAAGATCCAGTGCACACAGAGAAGCATGGAAAGATGTATGCTCGGTATAACGAGAAGAGATCGTAAGAGGAATACGTGGATAAGAACCATGACCAAAGTGGCAGATATAGCGGAACGTGTGAAAAAGTTGAAATGGACACACATCGAGAAGAATGGATAGCAGACGGACGCGAGAAATAGTGGAATGGTATCCAAGAGGATGTGAAAGAAAGCAAGGTAGACCGAGTGGACGATAGGCTGATGAATTGAGAAGAATGTGTGGAGTCAACTGGATGCAGATTGCCCAAGACAGACAGGAATGGAAGAGGGTTGGAGAGGCCTTCATCCAGCAGTGGATGGTGAACGGCTGAAAATGATGATGATGATTATACTCAATATTAAATCTTGCACGGAAGTCGGTCGCCATACAAATTAAAATAAAAAAGTACATAGTTCCCAAACTGAAAAAGGTTGAGCATCCTTGCAATAAACAGAAGAAATTCACCAGTAACTAATATGTAAAATAAAACGAGTGGCCATTGTCACGATGTCAAAAAGGGGTTTTTCGGTGACACCTTGTCACTTGACTTCGGTTGGGAAATTTTTGTCACTTTTGAATGATCGACTTTGTGCCATCCGCGCTAATTCGGGAATTATACTGTCAATCTTTTCGTTTCAAAGACGCTTACCGATGTCAAATTTATATACATCAATATTTCCGACGGGAAAGTATGCGAAAGATTTGTCGAGTAATTAAATTTGACGCCGCGTCGAGCGCAAATCTGAGCGAAAGAGCGATATTTATCGAGTTTTATTATATATACATACATATGTATGTACATACATTCGTCGTAGTACCTCGTAGTGTAGGACAATTGAATTATTCCAAAACTCCAGCGTAGAATGGGTGTTCAGTAATTTAATCATGTAAGCCGCACGCGCACCGACGGTTCTCGATCGGCAAAACACTTAAGCGGCCTTTCAGTTCCGCGACGTTCAAGTATAATAAATTGAGAGTGATGAAATAAAAATACATGAAGTTTCAACTACATAATTCACTTCAGTAGTTTTAGAGTAAAAAATCCTTTAGCATAGGCAAAACGACGTGACTTATAAAGCAAAGTGGAAAATTGTTTCGTTCGGATAGCGATAGTGGAAAGTTTGATCCAACTTGAGCTTTATATGTATGTATGTATGTAAATACACGTTTAGTTTTTGTTCAGTAAACTTAATGGCGTTTAAGTTATGGACACAGACAGCTTTGCAAAAATCGGTCAAAACGTCTTCAGAAGACGATATATGTACAATATCTATTAGTCTAACGCATGGGTACTCAACCAGTCGATCACGAAGTAAAATTTAGTCGATCCCAAATACGACTTTGCTTCGTGAACTTTCTGTTTTTACCAATTTTCTATAATGATTCAATTTGTTTTACTAAGTCCAGGCCAATGACTATTCGAAAATGATCGGTCAAAGGAAGGGACAGTTATTTTTGCGTGGTATGCATTTGTTTAATCATTGGTTCTCACACTACATAGCTTATTCGTGAAAATAAGTCAAGAGGACTTTTTGGAACTTTTAATATCTGCTCTATTACAATTCCGCACACTTTCTTCGAAATGGCTAATACAAAATACGTGTTCTTGTGAGAAACTATATTTAAACGACTGCATTCAGCAATGCAGACACGTTTGACTGACGATCATCTCGATGACTGTTTGCGTTTTGGTATTAGTAATTATAAACCTAATTATTTGAAAATATGTAGGTTTATATTTTCATTGCATATTTTTATCGACGGCTTTAAAAAAACTAAAAATTTTGTAAAATTCTTCCTCTCCTTAAATTCTTGCATTGGAAGTCGAACGCCATGCAAATTAAAATAAAAAGTAGCTCCCAAACTGAAAAAGGTTGAGCACCAGTCTAACGATTAATATTTCGCATACAAATAATGTGAATGTATGTAATTTGTTAGTAATTTTCAATAGCTTCAAAGCAAATCGTGCGCTTATTATATATATGAACAAGTTTGACTGCAGCTATTGTGAATGTCACTAAAAACCACCGCTTCAATTTGTGACGCAACCTAAGGAATATAATTTTTAAATATTCCAATTGTGTATAACTTAAAAAAAGTCTAATTATAAAAATTCGCGTGCTGTATATCTAAGTTTGTGAGAATTTAGTGCTTTAAAAAAACTTGTGTTAAATCGAAAGCAAAAGTTATAATCAATGGAGCTACATAAGTTTTCCAACCAACTAATACTACTAAACCAACTACTTTTTTAACCAAATCTATAATTTTCTTCAGAAGACTATTGTCATAGTGAACCTAAAATGTTCAATTTATCAATAGTAATGCGTTATTTATAGTAAGGCTTTGGTAAACTATTTATTTATTCATTTGAAATTTTACATGGGGAGGCGGCATAGCCGATGGAGCCCAGGGGTCAGATATAAATTTTACATATACATACATTGTATGTATGTATGTATGTAGATGTACATATGTACATATAAGTATACTTTAATTTTGTCAACCCGTACAACATGACTTACATATATTCAAAAACTTGTCGAGATGATTTTTAAACAGATTTATATTTCAAGAAGTTACTAGCAGATTTGGGAGGCGGTTCCAAACTTCGACCACTCTATTTGAAAAGAATGAGTCTCTGTCAATTTTGTTACCTAGATTTGTCTTTTAGGAGTCTCAGAGTTATGACCTCTGAAATGTGCGTTTTTATTGAACGTGAGGAGGTTTCTATTGGGCATTTATATATATTATTTATTATTTTAAACACTTCTATTTGATCGCCTCCCAATCTTCATCTCCTAGTCTAGTCAGAACATCATACAAAACTTTTCCTTGGATAGTGATTGGCCAGTGAGAATATTTAAATTCTACGACAGTCTTAAGGTGTGCTAGACGATTATAAAAATACAATATGACCACCCTTACCGGCCTAATTCCCACGTAGGCCATTTATTTCCTCGAATTTCCTCTTTCGTGGGTTGCGGCACTAGTTGAAGCCTCTATGCATATTTAAACGTCGCTTTTCCGGACCTGAGGCGAAGAAAATCAAGGTGTCCAATTATAATTTGGACGAATCGGGGCACTGATTAAACATTCACGATGGAAAATCTGACACATCGTCGTCGACGAATGAAATATTCACCGTCGATAACTCGCTTTGTCGAAAATCAATCGTCCACGAAACGAGCGATCGGCGCCAACACGCAATTAGAAACGATCGATCGGAATGTATCATCTGTGGGAGGATAGTTCATAGACAGACAAATTATAATGCATGTATGTACGAAGGTATGTAGGTGTGTTTGCAGAATTCCGTGCGAAATTCCATCAATTTGTCACGCGTCGATGCAAATATCCGCGGTGTCGATTCCGCGTATTTCAGCACAGATTAACCGGTTCAGTGAAGGATATCTATAGCGTTTCAAAAAAAAAAAAATAAAATACGCACTAGAGTTCTATTTACATAAGTAGTCGTTTTGTAAAGTTGTGAATAGTTTTATCGGTGCTAAAAATTCGAGCGAGATATATGTACATATGTAATTGTGGGTTCGGCGATCAAACACACGTCCAGGAGTCGGAAACCTTTTGTGGGTCACGTCAAATTGGAATTTCATAGCCGGTGGGAATATTTGTTTACGTACCGATGACAGCTGTCTCGTTCGGGTTTGACAGAAGCCACCAAACGCGGTGTGTATATAAACAAGCTGTCCCTTAGAGAGATTAAATTTGGTCGATTATGTACAATGCACAATAATAATCTATGAAAATTGATCGATGATCGTGTATATATATATACATACGTATGTTTAAAAACTCAGTGCTAGTTTAGTTTAAGTCAAAGTTTAATGAATAAATCTTCTGTCGGTCGGATACACTTCTTTTTATTTACATGTATTTATTAAACGCTTTTTAGGGCTTTTAAACACTAATAAATAAATAAATAATAAAACGTTGTCTTAGGGACGAAAGATTAGTATTAAAAAAAATCAATAAATCCGGAGTATTTATTGCCATATCTGATCATTCTGGGGATGGGAGAATGAAGATAATAATGATTACGTGAAATATTTTTACAATCCAATAAAAAACGAGAACCTTTAAACGAAAAGTCGAATGAACAATATTAGAGTTTGTTATTTAACATAAAACAATTAAATCGAAAATTATTATATTGCTTAATTTTATCATTTTTAATTTTGACAGAAGATGAAGTTAAAAATAAAGTTGACGTTTCTCAAAAATTCATGTTGTATTTTTTCAATAGAATGAGAATGTATGACAAAGTGAGGTGTCCAAAATATAGAATTATATTCTTGCTTCTAACTAGCGAACAGAATAATAATTTAAAAGTATTAAGATTGTGAAAACGCTTTACTGTTCTGATAATGACGTCCAGTAATCTGTTCCCATTCCTCAGTTATATGGTATCCGAGAGGATGTGAAAGAAAGCAAAGTAGACCGAGTGGAAGATGGGCTTATGAATTGAGAAGAAGTGGGTGCAGATTTGTCGAGACTAACAGGAATGGAAGAAGATCGGAGAGGCCAGTGGATGGCGATGGGCTGATGAATTGAGAAGAATGTGTGGATGCAGATTGCTCACGACAGACAGGAATGGACGAGGATTGGAGAGGCCTTCATCCAGCAGTGGATGGTGAACGGCTGAAGATGATGATTAATATGCTCGACAAATGTAAGTCACTCGTTAAAAACCACATCCAAATCCTTTATTTTAGAAACAACATGGATACTTATGAACAATAATGTACTATGTATAAAGATTTGATAGTTACCGCTATTGTTAGACCACTGTTTAATAAACACGCGTCGATCGTAAAATTGGAACTTTTTGTGTGAAAATACATTTCGGTTAAAAAATAAAAACAGAAATGTCTTTTCGTTAAAATGAACAGTGTACATCACGGGTTCCCAACCTATGAGTCGCGACCCCAAATGGGGTCGCGAAGGGTATTCTGTGAAATGAAACAGTAAACTACAAAAAATATTGACTATAATTCAATTTTCTGTCAGTTATGACGTGTGGATGTGAAACGTGGATGCTAAATTCAAGAATGCTACGTTAAGATCCAGTGCACATAGATAAGCGTGGAAAGAGGCACAGATAAGCATGTGAAAGAAAGCAAGGCAGACCGAGTGGAAGATAGACTGATGAATTGAGAAGAGTCAAGTGGATGCAGATTGCTCAAGACAGACGGAAATGGAAGAGGATTGGAGAGGCCTTCTTTTAGCAGTGATTATTGTTCTATCGTGGAAAAAGAGAAGATGTTCTATCAAGGGGGATCTGCTATATTGAAGATTTAAATTTGATCAGGTAGCTACATATGTATTTCTAAAAAAAGGTATGATCTATATTAATGAATCTTAAATTCAGTACATTAATTCTAATTAATAATTAGAAAGATTAGAGAGAATAAAAAATATAAACACTACTCTTAAAATTTTCATTAGTTTTTATAGTT
Source organism: Parapsyche elsis (assembly GCA_022651745.1). Taxonomy (NCBI): domain Eukaryota; kingdom Metazoa; phylum Arthropoda; class Insecta; order Trichoptera; family Hydropsychidae; genus Parapsyche; species Parapsyche elsis. The sequence goes on from JAGVSN010000017.1 coordinate 2,484,713, forward strand.
TAACTAAAAAACATTGATTTTGTATATCAATAATAAATTTATTTTTTAAGAACTTCAATAAAAAAAGACCTATAATTCTTCTATAAAAGGGGTCGCTACTCGATAAAGGTTGGGAACCTGTGGTGTACATACATTGTTCATAGTTTGTACAGTGAGATACATAGCTTGCACTCTCTGAGCATTATACAAAGGAGCACTTTAATATCATGGTAATTGGAAACGTCTCACGTTTCCGCCGTGACATAGTCAATTATGCAAAGAAAGGACGCGTAGGAAGTAAACCCAGCCTCCAAGTCCTTCGGCGGCGTGCACACTCTATAATAAATGAGAGAAAACTTGCACGAGAACGAATCCTGTCCGAACCGTTGGAACATTTTAATAAATTTACTTTACCGCGGGGTAACAGCTGCGACTGTAGATTCGCTAAGCACTGGCAGCGAGTATCTGGCACAGAGTTTCCACATAAACCAGAGATGATTATCGACGTGAAAACTTCAGAGCGATTATTGTGTAGCAAAGCGGGTAGAGAGAGGCTGTCGCATCAGCACAGATAGCGCGCTGCACATTACGGAAGCACATCGATAGAGATCCAAAAGGGGACGATAGAGGGATGGGAAATGGGGTTGTGGAAGGGAGCGAGAGGGAAAAACTGGAACGAGGGGGAGGACAAGGCCTATTACCAGCTTTGGGTAGACAGAAATAGCGAGACACGCTTTCCTCCATGTGTGACGTAAGCGGAATGACGTCACACGGCACAGAGTAGTACATACATACATATAGCAGCACTGCCAGTGTGTGACCGTGTTATTTAAATACAAATCGGGTCATCTCCAGTAGGTACCTACTCCAGTGTGTGTGTGTGTTTGGATTAACTGACTTCTAGTTGTTCTAAACTCTCCTCCCTTCACTTTGTACGTATATGTACATAGAATGATCCTTTGATACTAGCGCGTTAGAGTTAATGGCTTTGTCGCACACATTAATTAGTCTCGTTTGGAATAGGTATTGCAAGATGCCCCTATCTATACGAGTGACAAATTCGCTCACCCGCCGGTGAAACGTTACTGATAAACAGCTCTCGTGACGGTCGCCAGTGAACGGCCGTGAGCGCAGCGAAACCGACGCCGTCTACATACACACTGATACCGCTATACGACTATTCGCTTAAAAATTCCGGTACGTTTTAGCCGCTTTGGATTTTCTATTTCGCGTAATAATTATTATCTTCATCTCCCGGAATGATTAGATATGGTAATAAATGTTATGATTTTATTGATTTTTTTAAATATTAATCTGTCATCAGGCAAAGGCAAAGACTTATTATTTACATTATCAACTCTACATAATTTATTTATTAGTTTTTTTCTTTCTTTATGTTTTAATATAATATATTATGTATTGTTTAATGTAAAAGCCCTATAATATATAATAAATAAATAAGTTGTATAACATTTCATAGCGAATGTCCAGAATGTGAGATGAATAAGTGGAAAGCATCACACGCATTTCTACCCACATTTACTGGTAAATTTGAAAGCGTACTACTTTATGATCGGCCAGAGTATACGTACAAGGTTTAGGAGTACCTGGTATGTGAATGTATGGATGTACCTAGATACATATGTATACAGCTGATCTATTTGCTCGAAAGTGATGTATTTCATATTTTTAAGGATTAGATTAGATGTCTTTTGGTTACACTCAAATTTACGCCAATACAAACATTGGACATATTAGCGTAAATTTGATCAAAATGGGTATAAAACAACCACCAAAATTGTAGTTAAGGGTCATGAAACTATTTTATGTAAATGGTATGTTAAAATATGAGGAATTCTGTAAGTACAATCGCCGGAAAATAATGCATATATCTCGTAAGAAATGGGCGAAAAGTGCACGCTGTTACTAACAAGTACATAAATACGACCTAGAAACGTAAGAGTTCATACATATGTATGTAGTATTGAACGTCTGTGGAAGTTGATGACAAAAATTCAATTTGCTCAGTTGGTTATTGAGTTTGGTGGAATCAGATGCATTAGGACATCGGTCATAATTGAATTTGAACCCCGAGAGCCAACGTGTATTTCGTGAAAACAAAAAATTCCGCAAACGAAAGATGAAAGTGATCGCATAAACACAAAAGTGGGTTTAGGAAGCGACGTTCGAATACTAAAGAAAATATTAATTACGAGTGTGCCTTTTTTAACGCGTCGGGGGCCAAAAACAATATGAAAAATGGACGCTTTCCACGTCGTCGTCGGAAAATTGTGAAAGAAAAATTTAATATTAGATCGGGGGAGAATTTGCACGTAGTGAATTAAAATTTTGTAATTTTGCTATTTTTTTTTTTACAATTTTAATTTAGAATGACCGATAAATCGTTCGAGTCGAATTTTCAGGTTCTATTTCGAGCGGGAACACTTTACGAGCTCGCACAGTTTATTTATAGCCGGTTAGTTTTTTCATCTGCATAAAAAGGTATATTTTTCACTAATGGCGTACGTTCGTGTGATTGCCGATCGAAAATAAAATGCACGAAGTTTTCTAACCTTTACATTTCTCCGTGCAATATTACATTACAAAATTGGCAACTAATAATATAATACATATAAAATAGTTTATTGGTTATTAAACACGAGCCACGGTTAATAATTGTAATATTCGGAATTAACTAGTGAAAGGTTATACTAATTACTATAAATAGTAGCGCAACGGTCTGCCCGACTGGCTGACTGGTCGGCCGGCTCCTTGAGTAGCCGCGGAACGCTCACATACACTCACGACACGTACACATACATTCACGGGACTACCAACAACATTTTAAACTACTAAACACACTAAATGAAGCATGGAAAGATGTATGCTTGGTATAGCAAGAAATATGACCAAAGTGGCAGATATAGCGGAACGTGTGAAAAAGTTAATATATTTGCACTGTTGCTTTTTTTTTATATTATACACATCGCACCTCTAGATCAAAACAGTATCAACTCAAAAATTAAGATTTTTTAAGAGGCTGCACGAACCAACAAAACAGTAAACTCCTATTACTTATAGCGAGATGACAACAAGTTTTTCGTCGTTCCTGAAAAAAGTGTTCTTTTTTTTTTTAGTTAATACTGTTTAGATGCGATATATGTACATAGATCCAGTGCACACAGAAGCATAAAAAATGTATGCTTGGTATAACAAGAGATCGTAAGAGGAATACGTGGGTAAGAAGCATGACCAAAGTGGCAGATTTAGCGGAACGTGAAAAAAGTAGCAATGTGCTGGACACAGCGAGAAGAATGGATGAGAGAAATACTTGAATGGTATCCGAGAGAATGTGAAAGTAAGCAAGGTAGACTGAGTGGACGATGGGCTAATGAATTGAGAAGAATGTGTGGAGTCAAGTGGATGCAAATTGTTCAAGACAAACAGGAATGGAAGAGGATTGGAGAGGCTTTGTCCAGCAGTGGATGGTGAACGGCTGAAAATGACGATGATGATGAAATAAACTATATGTAGGTACACACATAAATGACAACTGTCAATGGGCAGTGACTAGTTCCCATTATAAGCGAATTTTCTTCGTGAAAATCTTACTACCTACATATATGTATAGTAAAAGTAGAAAGTTTTCCATTCAAAATTGAAAATTTAAACGGAAATTAAGGAATATCGACAGCTTCGCTGTTGCTGATATCGCACTTATTAAATTTTGATATCGAGCACTGAAAAAATCTAGCGCTAGTACGTCATAAAAAATTTACGACCCAGACAATCGTTGAACGCCAAACAATTTATTCAATATAACCTACTTTGTTCACATGTACACAGTCGCACTACTACTGGGAAATATAATACGAAAAAGTATTTTTCATACGTCACAACTACAACATTACCGCATTACGATTACTACAGTCGTATTTTTACTTTATCCTAATCGGATAAAGTATTGTGATCGTACGAAAATTCGACCTCGAGATTTTGACTGATTTGTATCAGGTATCATCCCCTGATCACGTTTTCATGATTTTAAAAAAATGTCTGTATGTCTGTGTACTTATGTGTGTGTGTGTGTCTGTATGCGTGTTTTCTCCGAAACTGTCAAGTCTATCAAGCTGAAATTTCATATCTATTATTTCCACGTAAGGTGTAAGAGCCATAACGAATTTGGTCAACATCAGTGAACCGAAAGTAGGGTTTTTTTCTTGTAGAAAATTCTAAAATTCTTTTACCGCAGAATATTTCCGAATCTGCCCCATCGATCAAGTTGAAATTTCATATCTATAGTTTTCACGTTAGCCTTAAGAGATACTGTGATTTTGGTCAAAATCCGTCTGACAGAAGTGGCAGTTTACTCTTGAACGATTTTTTTTTTTTTATTTTTTTCGGCCTTTTAAATGTATGTAGTATCGTCACCATATTGTAATATTGTAATTCTCATAGAAATTGCTATTTAAAAAAAAAAATTATTAAAATTAGTCAACCGGAAGTAGGTTTTTTTTTTTGTCGAAAAGTTTACCGCAGAATATTTCCGAAACTGCACCGGCGATTTCGTCGAAATTTCATATCTATAGTTTTCACGTTAGCCTTAAAAGATACTGTGATTTTGGTCAACATCTGACTACCGGAAATGGCAGTTTACTCTTGAACGATTTTTTGTTTTTTTTTTTTTTCGGCCTTTTAATATGTACTATCGTCACAATATTATAATCTTGTACTCCTGAGTAAAATTGCTAGTTACGAAAAAATAAATCATTAAAATCAGTCAACCGGAAGTAGGGTTTTTTTTTTGTCGAAAAGTTTACCACAGAATATTTCAGAAACTGCCCTATTGATCAAGTCGAAAATTTATATTTATAATTATCATATAAAATTTAAGAGTTGATAAGGTTTTGATTAAAATCCGCCGACCGAAAGTGGTAGTTTTTCTTATTTGAATATATGCCGAAGATCGTATTTTATATACGCGAGCGCACTCAACACAGTCATTTCATGATATGTACATATGTATGTATGTATTTTGATTGGTGTGGTGGTGGTGTATGCGTTTTATTTACTTACGTACTTAAATTAATTTCGTTACTCTTTGTATTCCTCAAATATATGGATAAAGTCATGGGTTGGCTACACCCGAATTTTTTTTTTATATTATTGCGAAAGCCGTTACAAATATTTTCTTCTCACGGTGTGGAAGAAGGGTGAGGTTAGCTGTCACTGAAGACGCTTCTGGAGCTCACACAACTTTTCGTAATGATAGATTAGCGCCCATCTCGCGCGGGTTTAATCAGCGTCAAACGGCCCTACGAAAAGCGTAGAGGTTCTACGACCCACGATGGGGATTAGAAGGGGTGGTTGGGGTTGTTAGGAGGGGTCGAACGAAGCATGGGAAGATTGATGGCCGGCCATCAAGGCTCTCCTGCATCGTCTCAGGATCACTTCGCATTTTCGATATTAGCGAGGGTTCGCCAGGGCACGTGGACCAAGTTTACGATTGCGTAGTAACACACGTGAGATGATTCGGTCATTCCAGGGCCAACGTGCGCTTCTCAAAGCTTGACCCTCTAAAAGGGTCGACAAAATGGTGGACGTCAAGTTCTTTCAACTTGAAAAAATTCAGAGTGTATTTTCAACATGCTTAAAGAGTTAGGAGGTAAAAATGAAAATGATTTAAAAGCTTATTGAATCGATTGAAATTATACTACGGTGGAACCCCTTTTATCGTTCTCGCATGCATTGTTTTTTTCGCATATAGATATCGCTATTTTTTCATAGTCCCGGCCAAACACCCATAAGAACAGTGTTAAATAATCTCGCTTGAATCGTTCTCCTATATATCGTTATTCTGTATCAATCGTCTAAATATTACGGTCCCGTCACAAATTTTACCATGATAGATCGTTTTTTTTTGTCGCACGTGCGAGAACTCAGTCTTGAATAAGTACTATACATATGTACATACATAGGTACATAAATGTACCGACATAAGTAAAGACCTTATTTATTTAATATCAAGCATACAGCTCATAAAGTACAATATAAAATAAAATTAATTCCACATAATAACAACACGGCCAAAATAGTTACAAACAAAGAACAAATCATAGCAAGAAAGGAACTTTAGGAGTTAGGGCTGGAAAGGGACTTGAGTAAAGAAAATCTGAAGGGGGGCAAGGAATAGTGAAAAGGATCAATATGTGTAGGAATTTCGTTGAATGACGAGCATGATCTATGGATGAAGGAGTTTTGCGAATAATTAGTAGAACAAAGATTCAAATGAAACAATGGAGGATTTCTAACAGATCTAGGGGAACAATGGAGAAGGATCCTACTTTGCAAGTAAGAGCCATCTGATAAATTATTTAATAGCTTAAATACAAAGCAGAGATCCCAAGACTATCCTCCCAGACCGCAGAGGGACATGTGTATGTAATCATGGGAATTGGAAGAAGAAGAGGAAAGACGAAACCTGGAAATAGAGTACGCATGGAACTTCTTATTTTTTTTTTCCAGTTTAGTAATCAGTTTCCATAATCTTGGTAAAACCGGTTCCATATAGTACTAGCAAATTCCAGGTGGCTTCTCACAAATACATTGTATAGCAGACACAGTATCAAAGGACTTAAAGGACCTGGATACTCATTATGAATCCTAAGCTCCTATAAGCTTTATTGACAACCGCATCAATGTTGGAATTAAAAGGTATGTAATTTACTATGTAATAAAACACCTATGTATGTAGGTCTCTTACACAATCAACTCTCAATACTCGTGTCTGCCCAATAAATAAGTCAAACAATACAGGGGAAGCAAGTCTGGAGAAAGTGATATGAAAACATTTATCAATATTAACGAACTGGTTAGAGTCACAGTAGTTTGAAAACGAGTCAAGATCATTTTGAAGATTAAGGCAGTCTTCGAGGATTTAAAACGTATTTTAAATGTGTTAATTCCCGTTTTCAGTAAGATATTCAGCACATTCACAATCCATTTTAATAATACGTCCGTGTGTACGTCGAGGAATACGGACCGTGAATGGCCACCATAAGGTTATGATTTCAACTGGATCGGGATCTGGACTAGCAAATTGATTTACATATATGTATAAGTAGTACCTATAATTTCAATCGATTCAATAAGTTTTTACATCATTTTCATGTTTACGTCATTTCAACTGGACCAGGATCTGGACTAGCAAAATGATGAATAAAGAAAAAAACCGATAACAAATAAATACAGATAGAACGTTGCCAGTTAATACAGATTTAATATTGAAAGTACAATAATATAATAATAAATTGTTTATCGCGCCATCTTGTATGTAGGTACATACATATGTATTAAAGTACGCATATGTAAATAAATAAACAAACAAATGAGAGAAGACGACCATACAGAAATAATTAGATTTACTTACAGACGTCCTTTAAGAACTCGCAGACACTCTATAATATGAGACAATAATATAAATTACATGATTCAATTACATTCACAACCGTTCGCTTTGTTCTCCGAATGCTTTCACAGTTAAATATACTTTTCCTTAAATGGATAAAAAAAAAAAAGAAACGGTGTTTTCAATAGACTTGATTTAAGTAGAAACGTGCCTTTCCGATCCACGTAAGAACTTTGACTTTGCATTTGAAAATAAAAAAAAGGAAAACGGTACGTTAGAAGCTTTTAAAACGGATGTACCACTTGAATTCATTCCATTATCCGAAATGCACTCAAGATCGCATAATGTACCTATCTGTGTATGTATGTATGTACTACACGAGTTTGACTCTCGAGAGGAAAATGTACTGAAACGCGCGTTTCCTCTTGAAGCACCATTTAGTATTTGGCTTTATATTTTTCTTTTGGGAAAATTCGTATTATAAACGTACAGGCATGCAAATGATTTGTGTCGAAATGTAAAGGTACTTGCGTTTTCAGCAAACGCGACATTTCACTTCCAGATATGAACGATCGGATATCATTCGAGAAATGTTCGTGACCGTTACTGATATGGCGTTCGGATTGAAAATAGCCAATTTTATCTATTCACAAATTTATACAAAAAAAATAAAGAAAGTCTCAGATGTCGACGAAGCTCGTTGGCAACACAACAATAAGCATCGTATATTTGTATATCGTATTCCATCGACAATGCGAATATGTAATATGAAAACGTAATCCGTAGCAAAGTTTTCGAATACATTTCATGCGGCGAAATACAAAATATAATATATAGGTACATTCTAACTTTGACTTATGTACTAGCCAGAGTGCAAACAATGTGTCTGAACCGTAGTGTGGGGGGGGTTGGTTTGTGAACTGGCGAGAAAATAGGGTAAAAAGTGTGCAAGCTTTTTAAGCCAGTATAACGAAACGAAACAACAAAGTTTGCAGTGGCAACAAAAGAATAAAACGCGCTTTTGCACCAGCTCGAACGTTATACTCTGATCCGTTATTGTTCGAATTTAAAATGAATTTATTTCGAAATGAAGAATTTTCAGCATCGTTCACGAGACCAGAATACTAATGTAAGAATGCTACACAAGTTGCGCGAGTGATGTTCAAACTTTCTAGTTGATAAATAATAATTGTCGTACGGTGACTCACAATTTTGTATTTCAGTGTTCAAGTAGAGCTTTCGAGATAAAAGAGTTGACTTATAATATAAACCGAAGCTACAAAGATCTAAATTTACACATATTTCAGAGAAACATCGGAAACTTTAGAGGAAGAATTTCATAGACTGAACCTAATGATAATATTGACGATTGTGAAATATCTCTAAAAAATGATACCCAGAGATAAATTCTTGGAAAATTTGAATGAAAAACAAAAAATTCAATACGGAATTTTAATTTTATTTTGCTTTTGAATTTAAAAATAAGCAGATTTATGTAATAGATATATAAAGCTTTCATTAATTGAGCCGTTATATATATATGAAAGTGGTTTAAGTCCAATTTTGAAAAAAATGAGTTAATAATAGTTTTGGCTACAAACATATGTGATCTACAGTTACGCGTTGTATGAAAATTACTTAGAAACAAATAAATATTTATTTTATTTCATATAAATTCAAATAAAGAAAAATAATTTAACAAATTCATCAGTTATAATTAGTTAAACCAAACCCGGAAACACTTTTTGTACACAGTGTTGACTTTTATATAGTCACGCAATAGCGCGTTGTATGAGAATCGCGTTATACGGGAGTCTACTGTATTTATTTTAATCAATATCTCAAAACACAAAAAAATGGACTTACAGCACTTTAATTTATAACGGCTCAATTAGGCATTGAAACTGGAACCTTTACTATCGATAAATAATCAATAGTTTAACTTAATAATTTGCTATAATATTTTGAATAACTTGAAAATTGTAAGATAACAAACAATAGTTCACATACAATATTGAAAGCATAGTACAAACGGAATAGTTTTGTTATTGATAGTATAACTATGTATTTAAAGGGATCACTTTAAGAAATTTTGATTCGTTTCTTGAACTTTGAACCAAAATACCTATGAATAAATTTAATTGTCATACATTTTTTGAGATAAGCGCGTGCGGAATACACACGGTTGAGAAGCAATCTCGTGGGAAATTTCCAACATATACATATTTTTCACAAAAGGAGAGCATTGTGAGCGATTTTTGGTACGGGAACACCTTTATGGATTATCTATCGTGTCTCCTGTGCCGGGCACAATCCCAAATTTACTTCAGATACCAAGGTTGTCCCCATTTCACAGTTACGTAATGCCTGTTCGCCACTTTTATTCGTGTGGACGACGTACACACACATTACAACCACAAATCGAGAGGAATTCTCTTGGCACGTATGTAACTCCTGCTCCAAAATCAATTATTTTGCTGCCAGTGGAGAGTGCACTCGTGATGGTTATCACTTGAACCAGCTCCCGTTCCAATGCAAGCAAGCGCCAATATTTCACACTAATTCCATGTGATTTGTAACCTTTTTCCAATATGGGCCAACCTCACGAGCACGGCGTTTGTCAAAACTGGAATCGTGCAACGGACACAATTTTCCAACGAGCGAATAAATCGGAATTTTCAAAATGAAATCCCGTACTAAAAACTCGTCTGTAATATGCAATTACGGTAGAGTGCGACAGAATCCATCACAAGTGGGAATGTATTCCGGTCGTGTGTCGCGGAAGTGAAGTGGTCTTCCTTGACCCATTATAAAGGATGGACGAGATAAAGCATGTCACTCTCTTTATATTGTATAAGTGGAGCAGTATCATTAACTCTATTGTTCTTCTGTTGGCTTTTATCGATGAACCAGTTCCGCACCCGACAAGGCTGGTCAATGTACCGAAACGATACAGATCACAATAACGTCATATGTACCCAGTTTTAATATGAACATAAACGTGAATAATACCTATACATTCGACACTACAACAGCAGAATGCTGACTGGACTTTATCTGTGAAATAATCTATTGACCGATACTATGTAATTCGCTGCAGTCACAACTACCGAAAGACTATAAGTGCTTAAAGCTTGAAGTTGATCTTTTTTAATTATAATTCGATAGTTTATCTATCTGTGCGTTTGAAATGGTTCTTTACAAAGCATACCGTAAATCTCTTACGTCTGATTCATTCTATTATATTCTATGTACAACGACTGGAACGTTGATCAATATTTATTTATTTATCAAGTAACACACCGCTCATAAAGTACAAAATAAAATAAAATTAGTTCCGCATAATAACAATACAGCCAAAATATGTAGTTACAAACAAAGAACAAATCATAGCAAGGAACTTTAGGAGTTTAGGAGGAGAAAGGATGTGCAGGAATTTCGTTGAATGACCAGCAGGATCTATGAATGTAGGAGTTTTGCGAATAATTAGTAAGAACAAAGATTCAAATGAAACAATGGAGGATTTCTAACAGATCTAGAGGAACAATGGAGAAGGATCCTACTTTGCAAGTAAGGGTTATCTGATGAATTATTAAATAGCTTAAATACAAAGCAGAAATACAAGACTGTCCTCCTAGACCGCAGAGGGACATATGTATGTAATCATGGGAATTGGAAGAAGAAGAGGAAAGACGAAACCTGGAAATACATAGAGTACGCATGGAACTTCTTATTATTTTTTTCCAGTTTAGTAATGGAATTTAGAATTTAGTAATGGAATCCATATATGTAGTACTAGCAAATTTCAGGTGGCTTTTCACAAATACACTGTACGTATAGCAGAGACACAGTATCAAAGGACTTATAGGACCTGGATACTCATTATGAATCCTAAGCTCCAACATACAAGCTTTATTGACAACCGCATCAATGTTGGAATTAAAAGGTATGTAATATACTATCTAATAAAACACCTATGTATAAGTCTATTACACAATCAACTCTCAATACTCGTGTCTGCCCAATAAAGAAGTCAAACAATACGGGTGAAGCAAGTCTGGAGAAATTGATATGAAAACATTTATCAATATTAACATAATCACGGGAATTGGAAGAAGAGTAAAGACGAAACTTGGAAATGGAGTACGCATGGAACTACTTAATAGTAATGGAATCTTGTTAAAACGGGTTCCATATTCCACAATTCCACACTAGCAAATTCCACAGTATCAGTCTGGATACTTTCATTATGAATCGTGAGCTTTATTGACCACCGCATCAATGTAGGAATTAACAGTTAATTTACTATTTAGTTACACAATCAACACTCAATACTCATGTCGGCCCAATAAACAAGTCAAATTCATTTGATATCGTACGAAATTTATTTCAATTGTTACGTAAGTAAATGGCCCAGCTGGGTGAGTTTCTTTTGAACCATTTTCATAATACACGTCTAAACTATCACACTTCGTTACAAGCGGGGGTGTGCTTGCTACACGCACTGTTTACAAGAATTTACCCCCGAGTGAAAATGCAATGAAAAATTTAGACCCCGCGCGAGTTATTAACGCACGCGCGTAAACATATATCATATTCTGGGGGGAAAATGAGATAAGGGTGGCGAATTTCCCTCGTCTGGTTTTCGCCGACGGCTTTCCCGCCCTTAAATAAACGATGAGGGCTTTTATTTAGAGAGCCAGATCCTCGCGAAAATAGACCCCGGAGGGCAGGACAAGCGAATGGCGAGTGTGGTGTGTGAGGTACGAAAAAAGACCCCGACACTCTCGGCACCGCGTGCCGCTACCGCAAAGAACACACTGTGCATTTATTATGATGACGCGGTGAGTGGAAAGCCTCGTAAATTTGGCCAGAGGTTTGTGCGGGGATTTTCCGAGGGAAATTTTAATTACTGGGAAGCTGTGTTTGTTTGTGTGTGTGTGAGAGAATCGTCTTGCAGACTAGAAATATGTCGATGATTAACGAGACGTTTAGGCATGTGGAGTAATGCCAAGGCGCCTCGCGTTGTTTTGTCACGGTTCTAACAATATCAGGTGGCTCGTTTCGAATTATCGAAGCGCCTACAGGAAACGACAGCCAGGGATTGTCAACCGAGAGATAAGAGGGGCGAACGTTCGAAATCCGGTAACCAGTCGTTTTGGTTGTACTATTATCGAGAAAAGATGGGTATGTTGGTTACAAAGAGCACAAAATCAATTTGAGAATTTTATACTGATCGTAGGTATGTACATATGTACGTTGGTTCACGTAATAGTTCAGAATAAGAGTGGCAATATAGCGAGAAGAATGGATGGCAGATGTACGCGAGAAAAACTGGAATGGTATCCGAGAGGATGTGAAAGAAAGCAAGGTAGATTTACCAATTGTACCGTTTATCATAGTAGTGTCCTGGGATAATAATCTACAATAGTTACGTTCTGGAGGGGGCGGAAAGGAAAACCTAATAATTTTAAGGCTTAATGTACATAATTTGGTACCAATTTCAAATTACTATATGTAATAGCGTAAGTATCTGTCTGACTGGCTGGCTGTCTGGGCAGCCGCGGAACGCTCGCATACACTCGCGGCATACGTAGATCCGATGCACACACAGAAGCAAGGAAAGATGTATGCTTGGTACAGATCTTGGTACATGGTACAAACGAGGTCGTAAGAGGAATACATGGGACCGAATGGCAGATGGAGGCGAGAAATACTAATAGAAATAGAAAGGAATGGTATCCGAGAGGATGTGAAAGAAAGCAAGGTAGACCGAGTGGACGATGGGCTGATTAATTGAAAAGAATGTGTGGAGTCAAGTCGATGCAGATTGCTCAAGACACACAGGAGTGAAAGAGGATTGGAAAGGCCTTCATCCAGCAGTGAATGGTGAACGGTTGAAAATGATGATGATTATTTATCGTTATAAGCCCACTGTTTTTAAATTGAAATTTAAAGAAAAATCAGCCAGGAGTTTGTGTGTAAAATTGGTGATGATCTTATGTTGAAATTATAATACTTGAATAGTACACTTTTTAAAACGTTGAAATAAAATATGAAGGAGTCACAGACAAGATCAAAGAAATTTTTTTGACTTTTTTGGCACTTTAGTTCCAACCTAACCTCATTCTAAAGCAATATACATACATATGTACTACAGGTTACACATAAGAAATTATATTTCATTATTTCCATTGTTTAGTTTGTGAGCAGTGTTGAATACACACATGTACATACATTCGAAGACGCACACTTATTCAAAACGTATGTACATAAGTTTCGATCAAACTTCCGATTGTAGTACAAGGAAGTAAAACGTTGTTATAAATTCTACAACAGTACTTCGATTCATCGAATCGGAATAAAAATAAACCAATACAGAGAGTAGTAGTTGCGGTCGACTCGATTGAATATGAAAAACAATAGGATTCTAAACGACGTATCATTTGTATTCATGCGGCCTTCGTTCGCATATCCCTATACGTTTTCAGTACTCTGTATAGACCTACATATTCTGATTCTATACGTAGTATACATATAGGTACGGTAATATCATACATACTGACATGGCTTGGCATATAGCGAATAATCTGTGGATCAATGCAACGACACAATGGAACGTCGGCCAGCTAAAAGGCCATCATAATAATACACAATCGGAACGTAGAAGGGGGAAAAGTCCGCGGATTACGCGGACACTGCACGTGGATAGATGGAAAATCCCGGAAAAGCTCCTATGTACAATTGCCAATTTCCGATATTTCCACACACACAAAGGATGGCACACACCCATTGCATTTAGTCTGAATTAGAAGCGGTCAAATTTCACCCCGGAATGAATAATTTCAGCCGAGGTTCAACGAAGAGCAAACTCGCATGGCGAAACAGTAATCCGGCGGAATTAAGTCGCAAACTAAATTCCAAGCATACATAAGTATCTAAAACTTGATAGCGTGGACAAATCCAACCATAGATTTATGTAGTATTATCAAAACCGGTATATTGTATAGATGTACGTACGTGTATTGTGTGTGTTTAGTCGTCACCATACACTCATACGTCAAACGATAAAATATTTTTGGGGTCAAACGGGTGTTAATCCCGTAAATTAGTTTAGCGGCGAAGCACCAAAGAATTTTTATGACCGTCGAGATCAATCGAATCTAAGCCAATGAGCGACCCCTTTTGACCCCAAATGTTACAGATCACCGACCGATGTAAAAGATAGTGGACGTTTATGTTTAAGTAAGTTAATTGTTCAATTTGGACTGTGATAGATAGGGGTCGCGTGAAGATTTTACATAGTAATAACCATCTTAATTGATAGGAAAAATGGGGGCATACTGTAGGTCAGTGTTCGCCACGGTGTGTATTACAGTCTCAGTGGACAAAAGGATCTATAAGATAATGATAATCAATATAAACAGCAAATAGGTGGCCGTCTTTCGTATAGGTACATAAATTTGCAATATTCAGTCCTAAGACTTGTGCGTATACGCTGGCAGGTCCCAGTTGGCAATTTATTTGAGCGAAAACTGTCGTCAACTAACACTCATTCTCTCCTAACAATACTTTCAAGCTTTTACGTGAATTGGCATGGTATTCTATGAGGGTTACACGTAAATTCAATTAGAAAACAACCGAAGAAAATAAAAGCCTAGAAAGATAATAGTATAAAAAAAAAATTACATTTGAACTCAATGATAATGAGAACGTGGATCAAATCTAAAATTATAGTAAAAATAATGTATGAAATATTTGATTAGATGTGAAATGTCTTACATGTACATTACAGCTTGGTTTACAACTAGAAAAATAGTTCCAAAGCCCACGCTTGCCAATTGACCGTGGTAAATCTATATTAAGCATTTAATACAGCATGTATTTTAAGGTTGCCAATTGAGAATAACTGTCAAATTAACCAGCATATCTATGTATGTACATATATAGAGCAACTCCACCTCCTTTCTCCTCAAGACCCTCACATAAGGCCACCAACGAATATACGTAGTCTATTGACCTTTCCGTTGGAGACAACTAACTAACTAGCAATACCTAAAATAGAAATATCCCTAGTTTAATTAAAAGTAATCGAAACTACTACAATGAATTGTGTACGATCCGATCCGTCAATTTTTCCGCCAACAAGCAAACTTTTGCGAAACAAAATTAAACTTGCATACCTCCTGATGTTCGACTACTATTTACCTACAGCTGTTCGGAAAATTCAACGTTGTAAATATTTTTGCAGAGAAAATTAATTAATTGGCGTTGACACACAGACAACACTGCACCGAGCGAAAATAGTAACGTGTCGTTCTTTCGAGAGGGACGTCACGACAAAAACCAGACGACACTTTTTTTTTTTTTTTTTGCGTCATTCGAACATTCGATCGAGTCGAGAGCTTTTTCGCCAGCTCGAAAATGTCATGCAAACTTTCGGCAAAACGGAAAACGTTTCGCGCACTTGAAATTTCACCCCACACTTTGTGAATAACGAACGTGACGTTGAATGACAAAATGTCGCATAATTAAAGCGATAATTAAAATATAATCATAATTTTACGACGAAAACGCTCGAGACCATTTTAAAATGATAATTTAACGTAATATAAGCAATTAGATGTTTTGTGTGACACGCGACGCTTTTACAAATCGTTTATTATTAAAATATTGCTTTTTTTTTGAAGACACGCGATGAGTCGACAATGTTTGCTGATCCACAATACCTTTATAATACCCGCTTTCTATACATGTAAGTTTATACATATGAATCTACTGAACAGATTGATACCGAACTTTCACTGACAGATTCATTAGAATCTTGAAGAAGTGTTAGGGTAAACATTATTCTTCTAACATACTCATATGGCGACATGGCATTGATAATTATAATTGATGTAACTTTTAATATGTATCATCTTTTCATTATGTATTTTAAGTGAAAAATCAATTTGGCAAAGCCAAGTACGTAAAGTTTATAGTCTGTATTTACAAGACAGTATAAGGTTCAAGTATCGACTTCGAACCGACAAAAGTCCCTTTTCAACACACCCAGTTAGAAGAAACACATACTCAAACTGTATACTATCTTGCTAATAAGAATAATAGTAATATAATATGCCAATATAAATCGTAAACGACGAGCTCATGAACGTGAGAGGCGATATTTCCGGAAGTAATTTTCAATACAAAGTGAATGGAATTTCAACACTGAAAAAAAATCGCGTTCGCAAATATGACCATTGTATAGTTAAAATCGCATATATTTCAACAACGAGTTCGTTTTTCAAAAGGCTACCCCTAACGTCCCTAACACTTTTAAATTTAAATTATATGTAAAGGGTAGGCTTAGAGTGAAGCAAGAATCGGCTTATGTCACCAAAAAATAATCTTAATTATCCCTCGGAAGTCCAGTTAATCCCACAGGGATTAAAAATCTTCGGTGTCTTTAAGGTGGGGTAAAAGTAGGGGTTGAATGTGTTGACAAAAATAATGAGAAGGGTATGGGGTGTGAGAGACTCGTAACTAATGCGTTCCTTTTAAAACCCTTAATCGCGAAGTCATTTGCCAGAATGGCTATATAATGTTAATAAGGCCTATTTTCCTTTTTATAAAGCGACGCGTACTTTACAGTGCAAACAAATTTCAACAGCGTGTATACCGACGAAGTTAATCGAACATTACGCTTAGTACTATACTCGTTATTTTATAAAGTCGTGCCGAATAATGCGAATTGAAATCGGTTAATGAAACGTAGTCTGATAAAACAACTCGTTAAGTAAACAAAACTGTACATAAATCTGAATTGTATGCAATATAATGAATGTCAAGCCAGAAATAGACGTTGATACGTCAAAACATTTTGATGCAAATCTCGGTTAATACCATTGATTCGGTAAACTAAAACGTGACGCATTTACGCTCAAGCGATTTTAGCACCACCGCCAATTAGTGCATTTACTAACCCCTATGTATAATTAAATGAAATTGTACAATAGACGAGTCGCAAGGGAATTACATTTTCTGTAATCAGAATTCGAATAAACTAGCGAATTACAAAGTTATGACCGGTTCGCATACACACATACACACAGTCGGTTGAACAAATACAATAAATATGTCGACCTTACTGAGATTTGCACAGCGCGTTATAAATCTGGGGTGCGTATTTAGAAACCCTTGAAATTGTTATTGCTATTACGACATAATTTAAATACAATGTAGCGAGCCGCTTGAATGTACTGTGCGTCAAAACGGATAGTCAAATAAATCTTTCACTCCGAGATGGTAATAAAAAAACTTCAGAAGAGGAGACTAATCCATTTAATCCATTAAATTTACGACGAGCAAATCCTACAATGTAATGCTCCATATAAAAATAGTTTGTGTAATTTTTTTTCTGGTTTATTTTAAATTTGAATCAGTTTGACTTCTGTGGGGCAGATTTAACTGAAGTTTGTACAGGCAGTTAGTAGTTTGGCTTCTGAAAGGCTCACGCGTTGATGATTTATGTATTTTCTTTGACAAAGATTTATTATAAATAACAATGAAAGTGTGGTGTTTTAACAAGTTCGACCTCGTAACCATACGCGTTAGCTTTTATTCAATTAGCACATCGGGGAAAAACGATCCAATCTGTTGGTTAGACGTTAAGAAACAACGGAAAAGGTGTATTTGTGTGTTGTGCGTGTGTGTATATAAACACAATATAAAGGAATTGTGCCAATCCGCATTTAGCTGACGGACGAACCGTCACCGTTTGCCAACACGACAATAACACAAAACTTTTCGATTTTGCAACGAGTTAAAACGAAAACGGTGACCGTCATTGCTAACTGCAGAAACTAACTCTCAAACTTCTACGCTCGAATTAATCAACACACCCGTGCGGCGATTAATACAAGTGTCATGCGTGGAAAACTTTCAAACGTCGTAACCAGACTGGCCTAACGTTCAAATAAGTGAAAATGTGATTTAGGCACATTACTCCTATGTATACTTTTTAGAGGTATTCAGATATTTCAGAGTTTTGAGAAATTGTGGTGATCAATGCCATACCTATGTATGTACAACATATGTATGTAAATGCGCCAAATACAAGTGGATAAAATGGCTGATATTCTAAACAGACTTCGACTAACTCTCAATATTCTCCAAATTTATTATTTATTTATTAAACGCCTATTAGGGTTTTACATATTAAATTAGAAAAAAAACACAAAGGGAAAAAAAAAACAATAAATAAATAATGTTGAGTTAATAAAATAAATTATAAGTCTTTGCAACGAAAGATTAGTATCAAAAAAGTTCAATAAATTCGGAGTATTTATTGCCATATCTAATCATTCTGGGGATGGGAGAATGAAGATAATAATTATTACGTGAAATATTTTCACAATTCAATAAAAAAAGAGAACGGGTAACACGCAAGTCGAATGAACAAGAATAGGACTATTAGAGAGTTTGATATTTTATATTTGAAAAAATTACGTCGAATATGATTGTTCTATTACTTAATTTTATCATTTTTAATTTTGACAGAAGAGAATCACGACATAAATATTCAAAATTTTATATTATTAGTTGGAATTTAGTCGGTTTGGCTTATGTAAGGTTAAAAGTATGTACATACATATATAAACATGCAGGTATACTATCTATCTACATATATCCCAAACGAACATGTTCCTTTCTATATATCTTCCGGTCATGCTGAAAAAAAAAGCTCAAGTTACGACCTAAGCTACATACATCCATACAGATAGGACACGTAATGTCTTCAGTACATATATATATTCGGCACTCAAACGATAAGAAGTCAAGACCTTTTTGCGAGTTGTTTACATACTAATGACAGGCACTTGAATTTTATACAGCACGTATCACACTCTATTAAGTCGATAGATAGCATACCGACAGTTCATACAAAATGACTCACGATGTTACAAGGGTGGATAAATTATGTATGTATGTATACGTATATAATCTTGTATGTATGGTGAGATTTTCTTTCTGCAAAAGACCTCTTCTATCATTATGTGTACCGCGAACCGTGAATCACTATGTATAAAGCGCGGAAAAGGCTCATAAAATCGAGAAAGCTTTGAAGCTTTACGTCGCTTCGTGGCGTGTAGTTCTAAAGTTTTAATAGCACAGAGGGGAAGCAGGTCATTTTCCAGCAAACGAGTTGATTAAAAAAATAGCCGCAAACGTACGAAACCGTAAAATTTGTGCAATTAAAAAGAATACCACAGCGGAATAGCATAGTAATGAATGCGGATGGAAAAAGCCACGGTATAAGAGGCAAACAAAAATACTTATATGTACATATATGTATGTGTGGGGAGAGCATAAAACAAAAAGCTTTGATCTGTGAGGGGAAAATTACACACACAACCGTAAAACTAGCTCCCATTGTGTCCGGAAGAATTTTTCATCAACGGCAAGGGGCCTGTAAAGGGCAGTTTCTGAAAGAAATCAATATGGGTGCCACGCGAGAAGAGGAGTGGGGTAGGTCACAACCCCAGCTGGCTGGCAGTAGTTAAAATATCGATCTGGCGACGGTAGCGCAGTTTGAAACCACGCGATTCGTAGTAGAGAGAGCTATTTCGGCAACATATCCACTATGTATGTATGTATGCAAGTATCTACTATGCCAGGGGTAGCCAAGCTTATAGGCTTAGGGGGCGACTCGCCTCTTGAGACAAACGACAACGGTCTACAATAACTGTCAGACTTCAAAAGAGCACACGAGGAAAAAATTACCTTCCTTTGAAAATTTTTGCCGAGCTTTTACCTGCACTAACCTTAAAGAGCTTTAAAAAATAAGTAAAAAAGGCTACAGGCAAAAATTTTTTTTTGCCTGTAGCCTTTTCTGAAAAACCTTTTCTGATCATCATTTTCAGCCGTTCACCGTTCACTGCTCTCAATTTCTCTTCCATTCTTGTCTGTCTTGAGCGGTCTGCATCCACATTCTTCTTAATTCGTCTACCTCGCTTTCTTTCACATCCTCTCGAATACCATTCCAGTATTTCTCGCGTCCGTCTGCCATCCATTCTTCTCGCTATGTGTCCACTCGAACTTTTTCACACGTTCTGCGTTATATTTGCCACTTTGGTCATACTTCTTACCCATGTACTCCTCTTACGATCTCTTCTTGTTATACCAAGCATACATCTTTCCATGCTTCTCTGTGTGAACTGGATCTTACGTAGCATTCTCGAATTTAGCATCCAAGTTTCACATCCACACGTCATAACTGGCAGTACGCATTGGTCGTATGCCTTCTTTTTACGGAGTGATTTTGGAATTATTGATATACTATGTAGATTGTGGACCAGTGCAGTGGTCGGGAACCTTTTTCGAGCTAATAGCAGAATTAGGGAAACCTCCAACATATTATTTTCGGATTATACAATATGTGCGTGTATTTAAAATGAAATTAAATGTTACTCATTTATGAAATGGATAACTGAAAGAAATACGCTATCTTCGTGATATTTATTTATGATCGACAGTTTATTACTAAAAAGTATTATAATATGAAAACCGATCTTCAAGCTTTTTATAGCCATGAAGTTACGGAAGTAAGATTCATTTTGATTTTGTGTAAATTGTATGTTTTGTGTTTAACGCGACAGTTCAACAACCGTTCAAAGTGCATCAATTGAGAGCCACCAAAGAGAATGTCAACTCGCAGTGATCAATATACAACTGGAAAATAAAGTAAAACCTAGGATAGGCAGAGGCAACATATCGAAATAACAATTCCATAAATTCCATAATTCCATGTATCAACAGAAAGAAACGAGGTCAAAATGCAATGACACTTTTAGCAGATTTTAGACTTAAAATATGACTCTCCACATGAATCTTCACTTTCACAAAGTAAACTCGGTTGAAATATAAGCTCTTGATTTAAAGAATTTGTCGAATTTTAGTGTCAATGTTTCACCAACGTACCAATTCTGGTACGACATTTGAAAATGTACCGATTTCATGGTACTTTTCCACATTTATGGATTGCACCCTTAGATGGCAACCCCAGCGCCTACATACATATACATATACCGACCTAATGAGAGTATCAAGTTTTTCCGGCGCGGAAAATTCGGCTCGGAAGTTTCGGGGATATCCGAAAAGCCGGAATTCCTCCGGGATCGCGCAATCACCATTCGCGAGACATTTGAATAATCGCGCTCGCGTCGAACTTTCCACGCTCTGACATCGGGCACGTTGCTAAATTCCCGCGGGAACAAAGGATATCTGCGTCGTTTGACGTCATAACTTCGGTGAAAATATACCACGGGATGTGCTATAATACCAGGCGAAACTCGGCCACGTTTCGGGGAATAAATCATCGGCTATTTCGGGGGCCGTGGATGTTCTGGTCGAGCACACCTGACGCAGCCTTGACGGTTGCGAGTTCCGATCCCACAATGGATTAGTGCTCGGCCAATTAGCGCTAATGATCGAATTAATTACCATATTACTACCGGGATTAATTTTAAACTCGTCCAAAAACTCTGTGTGTGTGTGTGATTTTTTATTATAATTGGCAGGTATCGAAAATGTGATGTGAATTTCCGTCAGATTTTAAATAAAAATACTTGAAAGATACATATGTATGTATGTATGTACATTATGTATAGGAGGTAGGTTTCCAAGTGAAAACGAACTGCATTTAAAGTTCAAATAGTTTTAAAAGCTCATTGCATGTAAGACTGCAGTTGCACTAACTACTTAATGAGTATTAAAAAGTGAGAAGCGGTTAAAGATATACTCTTTATAAAATAGGGATTGTATGTATTTATAAAATTTTACCAAGCTTCTGTTAATTTTTATTTAATTTGAAAATATTATCGTTTAAAAATTAAATTTTATAAAATTAATTTATTAAAATCTTAACAACAATAAAAAAATTATGTTTATTTATATATGTACTATGTACTTCGAAATTACCCCTAGGGTCAAACAGTATGAGAAGAAGCTTAATAGAGCTATTATAATACACCTAATCAAATTAGACTATTTTAAGTTAATTGTTAAAAAAAAATTGAAACGAAACGCTTAAATGTATACTATTTATACATAATTGAAAAGGGCAGTGAAAGAAAGGCAAAGCTTGAGAGAGCAAAGCTTTTAAGAAGTCAAACAAACAGCTTTGTTTTTATTTGCAAAAATAAATAAGAGGACAAACAGTGCAACGACAAAATTACACAAAGGAAAACGAATACAACACAATGGAAAATATCATCAATCAGATTTATACGATTATATCAATCGAGTTTATATAGGTATGTGGTAGTTTATAGGAAGGTATACAGTTACCATTGGATGGTAAATTTTCATTTGCGAATTACAGCGGTACGTTTCTCTTTGTATCCACAAATATAAATAATCCAACATGGATAGAGTAATTGTTAAAAAAAATATACATATACATATATCGGCGCACACAAAAGCGAAATTTGATCGAATCCATTCAATAAACGAGGTCGACAAACAATGCCGACGAAATTCTAAGAGAGCGAAAATCACAATATTTACGTTCACATATTGATTTTGAGTAATGTTGTGCAATAAATTCCACGAACGGACCGGTCCGGATTATCGCCAAAGCTTTTTCCCGTTAAATACACAAATAAAATCTTTATTTTTCGTCGATCGTGGATAACTGAAATAATAAAAAAAATGTTTAGAAAAGCGTAACGCAGCTTCGCACCATCAACGACTGATGGATTGATGGACAGACGGACAAAAGGAATTCCGTTTACGCAACGCACATCTAGCGAACGGGGCGTGATGATACACGAAAAATAACTGTAGAAAATAATAAGTGCGACGTGGAGCAGTTACTCGGAACGATATATGTTAACAGGGATTAATTGTGTACGACACGCGAATTCAAAACGCAACGTATACATATAAATCAGAATTAACTGGATATTAGTACAATTTTTACTATAATAAGTAAAATTTTCATCACACTATTGTATGTACATACATATGTATATATTCGTTTTATTGTATATCATAAATTTAGGTCGCGAATGAAACATGACCAATTATGAAAATTGCAGTATAGACTGCAATTTTCATGATTGGTATGTTTCATTCATACATATATGTATGTACATATGTTTCAAATTGATATATCTATTTTTCATTAGGTTTGAAAAATATATCAATTTGCACGTGCACTTACAAAAATATTTGAGCTCATATTTTGATGGTGACTCAATGATAAGCTATACATAGTAGTTATTTTTTCAAATTTAAAAGTAAAATTAACATTTCTAAAGTTCTTATACAAATGAAACGTGTAAAATACACCAAAACGATGTGTTCGCAAGGTTAAATAGTTTTGAGAAACTTGCTTAGTTAAAATGTTGACACTTGTTGCCTCTTATCTATCCCAGACTAACTAACTCTACATTACTAAAATCGAAACAATAGTTTTCAGTGTAGATTAACAGTTACACAAATTATGTACATACCAACATTGAATGTACAAATTACAGTGTGCGTTTCTACTCTACATACATACATATGTATGTACACAGAATGCGACCGTGTTTTACGACGACAACGGAGATTATTCCACGTTTTATAGATAGCACACGAATTGTATACAACAAAAGTAGCTTTCGCCATAAAAGAAATATGCGTTGCGCGATTTTTCTCAAACAGACATACCGTCCGGAGACATTTCGCGGGGAAAAACGGCGGAAAAGTCGCGAACGCGCTACGACACGGCGAAATTGCTCAAAACAAGAAAATAGCACACGAGAAAATAAAGATTTACGATTCGCAAAGGTCCCTTCCGCTCGCTGCTACATAGATAGTTACAGTGCGAGAACACATTCGCAATCTGTCTTTGGCGAGTTTGCACACAAATACAAAGCTTCCAAATGTATGTATGTACATATGTACATACATACATACATATATGTATGCGGTACTATTGATCCGTGCCATTTGAAAGATCGACAGTGGCTAGAAGCAACCCTGTGCGATGTCCAGATATGGATGGGTGATGAATTCAATCGTTACAGAGCGGACGGTTTACTTTTCCCTCAGCGAAAACTCGAAACATTGTTCCGAATCATATATATTAGCCCTATTCCGTCTGTCTGTCTGTGGGTCTGTCTGCTGATAACGCTCGCCTCAGTAAATAATTAAAAAACCAGAACGTCGCACGAGTGGGATTTGAACCCGGTACCACTGATTCGGAACAGAGCGCTTACGCGGTGAGCCAAACCAAATGATAATAGGCAGGCTTCAACATGATTATTTAATATGAAAAATAGGCTCGCGACTTTGTTAAATTGTTACGTTGTTGTATTACAACGCGCAATAGATGGCGCATTGTTGCATAGATGCAACAACTATAACAACATATAGATTACAAATATTACAAAATAAAGGTATGAGATGTATTTTAAATGCGGATAGGTATGCTAGTGTAACAAAGATGATGATTGAATTAGATTGGTTGAATGTGAATGATACTTTGAGAATTTGTATGTTCGTATTTATATTTAAGTTAGATAATAATATGTTACCGTCATATTTTAGTAAATTTATTGTGAGAGGAATGGATGTATGTGAATATAATTTAATTATAAAAAATGTTAAAATAAATAGAAATCGGAGAAGCATATTTGTACGTACAGAGGTGTTTTGGAGTATAATAGACTGCCGGATGGAATTAGAAGTTCCAAAACTATTGAAAAATTCCTGGCAGTCTTAAAAAAACATCTCTGTACAGGTGCTTAGTTAAGGATTATATAATTAGCTTAAGCTACTGTATGTATTATATAAATAAATAACTATTAAGTTTAATATTATTTTTCAGTACGGGTGATGAGAATGCTCCATTGATATCACTGAACAACAAAAAAAAACATACCCAGAGGGGAGATTAGTCAATCTTTACTAAGTTTGACCCACTGAATTCGAATCCGATAATGATTTTTGTTGAAATGCTCTCGTTTATGAGATATTCGCGATTTAAAAAATGTAAAAAATATCCATTTTTTTTGGCTTTTGCGGGGTATAACTCAAAATATAGTATTGATTTGCTCAAAGTGAGTATTGAAATCAACAGTCAGATATTTTTTTCTATTGATTGTGATTTTTTATTGCCTGGAAATACTAATAATTAATTATCTAACGAATTTTTAAAGTCAAAAACATATCTTTTTTTACACATTTTTTTCCCGTGTTATTTGGCATTTGTTTAGAGAAATTTATATTTCACCACGTTTATAAGGATTGATTTTCTATATCAATATTTTTTTATTTTATTTAAACGTACTAATTCGAGCGGTAAATGATTTTAAATTACGTGTATTCAACGGGCTTACACTCGTCATATTATATACATAATAACACTATTCTGTCTGTCTTTGTGTGTATGTCTGTTTGCTGATAAAGTTCACGATTTGAACCCGTGATCATCAGGTTGGACAGAACCGTGCTAACACTATCATACAACGGATGCAATGACGGGCCTGCTACGATTTGACAATATTAATATCTCAATAGGCTCGCAACTTTGCTAAACTGTTACGTGTTGTATTATAACGCGCCATCTATGCAACAACTATAAAAAAAAACTATTAAATACACATATACTCACCCGTGAAAGCATACGTTGATATTCAACGGGCTTACACTGGTGAAATAATAAAGGCCTGGGTTTTGCAGGGCCTTTCGTCGCGTCGACATCGGCGGAAATTGGTCGTTCTGAGACTTCTCGAGAGTCGAGAATGGATTTTCTCGACCGTAACCCGGGTACGTGATGCCGAAAACGATACAGACGTATGAAACGGATTATTCCCGTCTGTCGCCTTTCCGAATTTAAATTGAAAATATAAATGAAAACATCCTGTGCACGTACAAAATGTATCCTTTTGTAAAGTTTGGTTTGTTTTCGTCGGCACAAGAGTAATTACTATGATAAAAGCGACGACCATTGTGATATTTGGTGGTGCTGCGTAAACGTGAAAAATAACGGTTGTTACGTTGGACAAGTTGCCCTGTTTAGGAATTTAATCAGCGAAAACTCAGCGAGTGTACGAGAATTATTAGGCCGAGGGGTACCTACAGGCGATTTTATGCCTTAATTACGACGCGATAAAATCTTAATTACGCGATATATATTATCGTACACCTGGATAGATAGGTGGATTAAGACGTTTTTCGGTAGGAGGAATCGCTTGATTTCGCCACGTTGGATTCGAAAGCGTAACCTTCGCCATGGAGGCGAATTTATCACACTTCACTTGTTGGGTTTCGGATTTAACGAATGAATGATCGATTGGTGGGGAATTTGCAATCGGAAAACTTTGCGTTTGTAGCACTTTCGGTGATATAATTCGCATTATTTATAAATCCCTTTAACGCGCGAGTGAAATCTAGAAGCTATAAAGGCTCTCATCCACCAAGTACGTTGACATGCGTTACGTCGACGTACGATATCCATCCACCAATTACAGCACGGCTTTTTCGCTCGTGCTGCAAAACTCGTACTGCAATTGGTGCGTGGATGTCGTACGTCGACGTAACGCATGTCAACGTACTTGGTGGATGAGAGCCTTTACATACGTTCGAGGATGCTTATCTCAATTTTATTTTATTTTAAATTTACCTAACAGGTAACCCCAATTCGTAACAACCAGATACAATTAAAATTCATAGAATAAAATTAATTAATAAAAATAAGAGATATGTAGTATGAAATATCATCATTTTCAGCCGTTCACCATCCACTGCTGCATCCAGTTGACTCCACACATTCTTCACAATTCATCAGCCCATCGTCCACTCGGTCTACCTTGCTTTCTTCAACATCCTCTCGGATACCATTCCAGTATTTCTCGCATTGCCACTTAAACTTTTTCACACGTTCCACTATATCTGCCACCTTGGTCATACTTCTTACCCACGAATTCCTCTTACGATCTCTTCTCGTTATATCGAGCATACATATTTCTATGCTTCTCTGTGTGCACTGGATCTTGCGGAACATTCTTGAATTTAGCATCCACGTTTCACATCCATACGTCATAACTGATAGTACGCATTGGTTGTATGCCTTCTTTTATTTAAGCATAGCGGAATTTTGGATTTAAAAATGTTCATTCTTCCAAAAGCACTCCATCCTAGTTTCATTCCTTATTTTTTTACAACCAGTCATATTCACCAATTGTCCTAGTTATAAATAACTATCAACTATCCCTACAATATGATTATCTACAGTGACTACGGATTAGTTTTAAAATTATAAGTTAACAAAATCGAGTGCGAGAGGAAAGTCACGATCTGATGTGAATTCGCACTACATAAATGTATCAGATTCAGTCTCAGAATGATTTAATTTAAATTGATTTGGTAGCAGTGGAATTATGTTCTCGCTACCATAATGACCGATAAACAATTGGTTATGAGAGACTTTGCGTAATGATACGTCATCGATTGCAAGCGTTCAGCCATGGTGACCAAATTGTTTCATCCGTACAATTGGAGCGCTGGCTTAAAATTTCGCAACACGGCCATATACGAGCGTAACACACGCACACGCACGCGAAGTTAGTTAATAATACATCATAGCATTCCTAACCTATAAACTGTTTTAAAAAATCAAAAGGGTTATACGTAAAGTTAAATGTGTAAAAAGTATCGACACATGTTTAAGAGTCACTGCCAATATTCGTGTCTGGCAGCCGACACGAAATACGATAGCGAAGCGAAACATTTTTCAAAGGTCAAATTTTATTTTGTTTCAAAAACGATTTTCGCTCAATCATAACTTCATTAGCGAAGAATTCTCGCAATTCCCTTTCAGGGTTTTTCAAACGATAACAACCGACTACGACTCAATCGTAGAACGCGTTCGATTTAAGACGATAAATTAAAACATTTCAGATGTGCGTCTAAATTGAGCATTCAAAAGAAACGCCAACGTAAATTCACTCCGCATAATATGGAAATATGTACATACATAATATGTACTCTCACTAAAAGATAATTAATGAAATTTTGGAGACATTTTTGAGTGTGCGAATTCGTACGGCGAAAAAATCTCGAGGAAATTAATGTGTCGCTTGTGACATCTTTGCGATATATTATCTCGTTACGCAAGATTAATGTACGCGTATGACTTTCGTTAAGTGATTTAAAATCAGAAACGGAGTTTTCACGCTAGAAAAGATAATTTATCGACAAAACGTACGAGGGGTACGTTTCACATTTAGCAATATACGTCGACATGTGTCACTTTCGGTTACGGCAATATATTAACGTTCTCTTACACGCGCGTGCAATACAATTTATCCAAAATTAGATTACATTTTCATTTTTTTGCAATACAAAGAAAACTAGACGGTTCGAACCCGGTTATAATATCAAAAGCAACGATATTTATGATATGAGTTATATCGAACGGCGTTCGTACGGTCCTTTACAAAAAAAAATACAAACGTGTACGTGTGTTTCGAATGTGTACGTCTGTCCAATAAATAATCATAACAAAAGTACACGCTGGCATATCTGAAAAATCGATGGTCGTTTTCGTGACAATATATAAATTACGTTTGGAGCCCCCGAGCTGTAATGCGATCGTAGCGTGAAGATAAAAACAAACGATTACGTGTACACAGTGCGACGTAAAATTTGAATTAGCCACGACTTAGTCCAGGGAGAGTGTGCTATTATAATTTTTTTCAGCTGAAAAATATTTACAGGCGTCTTAAGAAGGCGTTAACTATGTCCGGTTACACCATTGAACATTCCGTGGCCGTTTGTACATCGACAAGTTTGCCCCATCTACATATAGCTTATTTTTAAATTTAGTAAATAGGGTAATTAAAAACTACAAAATAGAGCTATACGGAGTACCTATTTTAAATGTCAATAGATTAACTAGTATAAGATATATGTTGAATGAATTGAATTGGATGAATGTAAATGAAACCTTAAAAGTGTACATGCTAGTGGGTATATATTTTTAAATTAGATGAGAATTTATTACCAAAGTATTTCGATAAATATTTAATAAGAGGGTATAGCTCTATATACGGTATAGACCTAGAAGTATCTTTTACAGAGGGGTTGTTGAATATAATGACCTGTCAGAAGTTCGCAGAAATATAAATAAAATTAATAGATTCCTGGCAGCCTTAAAACAGCACCTCTGTGCAAGTGTTAGTCGATAATAAGTTTATTTTGTAATTTTAGTTTTAAGTAATGTTTGTTTGTTTAAGCTACCTTATTAATGCTTTTTAAGCTACCTTAAATAAATTAATTAGATAAATGTACGAAAATGGATGTCTCAAATTGATAACACTGTGTAATAGCGTAAAATCTGCTCACCTGGGTGGTTGCGGTTACGCTGACATTGCCAACATAACAAACAATTGAGCCGAAAACGCGATTTTATGGTATCAACAGTACACTGTACAATTGTACTATTTTAAATATAAATAGATTAACTAGTATAATAAATATGTCGAATGAATTGAATTGGATGAATGTTAGTGAAGCCTTGGTAAAAATTTATTACCAAGTATTTAATAAGGGGATATAACATACATATTCATAATACTAGGGCCAAGAATCAGTTAATAGATAGTTAAGAATTTGAAATTAACTAGATCTAGAAGAAGTATCTTGTACAGGGGTGTTGTTGGATACAATGGACTGCTAGAAGGTCTTAAAAATAGATTCCTGGCAGCCTTAAAACAACACATCTGTACAAGTGCTAATAGATAATTGAGTTACTTTTTTGTTTGTAATTAACTTTTTAAGCTATTTAAATTAAGCACTGTGGCACTGTTACACGATGGGCCAGGGGCTGTACTGTCATTATACAAACCAGCGCGCACAGTATGAATAATCTAGTCGAAATATAAAAACACGTAAAACTTGATAAATTTAACCAACACGTTGCGTACCCCTGCATTGTAAACGGATTAAAAATTCTCTTACGAACGAGTAGAAAAGTAATTGAAGGGTTGTTAAAATTAAACAGTCTAAGTGCCCCAAGTATGAATAATCAATACAAACTAACAAAAAGTCAACGTACATATTACATATAATATGTAGCATAGAGAATTTTTCACTTTATATAGGTATAATATGAAGACATTATATTTAACACGCTATCAGACAACATATTACATTATTACTTCATATACATATGTATGTACATATACGTAGTATGATAAAGTAGTGATAGAATTGCTATAACTCAAAAACTATCAATCCATGAAATTTCGTACAAGCATTCAAATTATGAAAAAATATTAGTTAGATTAATTTGACGCGACTCCAACGTGCACTTTAAAATCCATTGAAATAAACACTTGCAAATACATAATCATAATTTCGTGACCTTGAATTGTACACACTTGAATGACTACATATAAAATAAAAATTCAACAGATAAACGACTTTTAAAACATTTGTAACAAACCGTCAACGCAATAAATACCTTTAAGGTTAAATTTTAGGTACGTGAATTTTCCGACCTATGCAACGGTCTTCTAATTCAGCAACGATGGGCGAAAATACACCTTGAATTTTTCATCGGATCATTTTGAATTTAATAAATAGGACAATTAAAGATATGTAGGTTGCAAAAACAGTAAAATAAGAGCTATGCGGAGCATTTTAAATTTCAATAGATTAACTAGTATAAGATATATGTTGAATGGATTCAATTGAATCAATGTACTTAAAAGTGTGCATGTTAGTATATGTATATTTTTCAATTAAATGAGAATGGTGGGGTGTTGTTGAATATAACGGCCTGCCGGAAGTTCGCAGAAATATAAATAAAATTGATAGATTCCTTAGCCTTGATAACCTTAAATTGATTGGATTAGATTGATAGCCTTAAAACAGCACCTCTGTACAAGTGCTAATACATAAATAATAAGTTTATTTTGTACTTTTAGGCTCAAACTAATGTTAAATAAATAATCACCTTAGTCAGCACAGTCAGTATGGTACACACACACGAGGATTGATTCCACGACACGGTACACTCCCGACTTAACTCGGAGGCGAAAAATTTAACTGCATTCCGAATTCCGACAGTTACGTAAGTCGGCCAAAGCTACGGGCATGGCGTATGCTGTGGAATCGTCCGAATCTTGCAACGAGCTGGGCCCGAGGATCAACATCACAGAAACGGGTGAGTTTCGGTATAGCACGTGTACCTACAACCCTGCTCGCTCGATGTGGGAGACTTTGTGGAACGAGGGGATGGTTCGGTGTAGGGTCCGGGTCCCCACAACTGTGAGCCTTTACTTTTCGTATGGGGGTGGAGGGACCAACCCGGGGGGTTTGGGTTGGTTTGTGGGGTTTTAGGGGTAGAAAAAAGGGGTTTAAGGGGGTTTAGGAGAAGTGCTAGCGCCGGTCGCCAGGGGCGCTAGTGGTCTTCGCCCAACGTGGATCGATAAAGCCCCGCAGAAACGAGAAAAAACCGAATAGATCCGCCAAAAAAATAGCACACACACACACACGCGCGCGGGCAATGTGCAAAATGCCCGAATGTATTGAAACAATGCATCGATCAGTCAAGTTAAAAAATATAAACCGATGATTGGTCGTGTTGAGCGCGTGTACGTTGGATTGAATTCAGGTCGGTGAAAATTTGACACTGTGAAAATGTCCCGTGGCAATCGAGCGACTCAAACTCGACGGTGTTAAGTTTTGCTGTAAAGTTTGGGGCGAATTAAACACAGTGATAGCTCAGTGGATATGGCTCTAAGCGTGTGACTTTCTTAAGTTGAAGTGGCAATGGGCTGACCACATAGCGAGAAGAACTCGAGAAATACTGGAATGCAAGGTAGACCGAGTGAAAGGTGGGCTGGTGAATTGAGAAGAATGTGTGGAGTCAAGTGGATGCAGATTGCTCAAGACAGACAGGATATTATATTACAATACAAAGCATGTAAAGATGTACGCTCGGTATAACGAGAAGAGATCGTAAGAGGAATACATGGATAAGAACCATGACCAAAGTGGCAGATATAGCGGAACGTGTGAAAAAGTTGAAGTGGACACATAGCGAGAACAATGGATGGCAGATGGACGCGAGAAATACTGGTATGGTATCCAAGAGGATGTGAAAGAAAGCAAGGTAAGTAGAGTGGACGATAGGCTGATGAATTGAGAAGAATGTGTGGAGTCAACTGGGTGCAGATTTCCCAAGACAGACAGGAATGGAAGGGGATTGAAGAGGTCTTCATCCTGTAGTGGATGGTGAACGGCTGAAAATGATTTATTTCTTAAAGCTAAAATTACAAAATAAACTTATTATCTATTAGCACTTGTAGGTGCTGTTGTAAGGCTGCCAGGAATCTATCAATTTTATTTATATTTTTGAGAACTTCTGACAGGCCATTATATTCAACAACACCCCTGTACAAGATACATATGTAGATCTCCTAAATCTACTTAATTTTAAATTTTCAACTATTAACTTATTCTTACCCCTAATATTATGACTTTATCGAAATACTTTGGTAATAAATTCGTATCTAATTTAAAAATATATACTAACATGCCCACTTTTAAGGTTTCTTTTATATTCATCCAATTCAATTCATTCAACATATTATACTAGTTAGGCCGGGCGCACACTGGGTACGTATTCGTGTCGTACGTATGTTGTTGTCCCTCACACGTACGGCGTTGTCTCACGCCCAGAGAGAGACAACGCCATACGTGTGAGGGACAACAACATATGTACGTACGACACGAATTCGTACGTATTCGTAATTTTTAACACTCCGCATGGCTTTATTTTGCAGTTTCTGCAACCTATCATTAATTGCCCTATTTACTAAATTTAAAAATGTTATGATATAGTGACATTACATACATGTATCCCCATACGTCACTATAGAGGTACATACAGATAATGTTTTATTATTTAACATTCAGAAGACAAAAGGAAAACATAGGAAAGTATATGTACTTCCCTAGATACTTTACTTACCAGTGTGAGAAATAGTAGGTACTTTACAAAAAACCAGCTTGTTAAAATCCGATTTTAAGGTTTTTGACATGCAGCAATTTCACACGGGTCCTTCCCAGCAGACGTTTTCCAAAAATATAAAAATCGTGTTCGGGAGACCATTCAAAATATCGAGGTAGAATTTTTTTCAGGACAATGTTAAAAGATAATAAAAAAATACAATTAAAACGAGACTTTTCACGGACTCTGTAACATAGCGTCGCGTCCGATTAATTAAATTACCCCTCAAAAAAAAAAAGGGGAATAAATAAAAATTATCCATAAAAGTGTCATAAATTTTACAATTCCATTGAGGCTTGATAAATAACTAGCGTGACGAGTTTACGCGCGCGTTGAATTTTTCCAGCAGCTATCAACATTTTACAGCAAACACTCGATTAAATCAATTTATCGGTCATGTACACTCATCGATCAAAAATAAACACAACGTATAAAGTAAATACTACGTTTTATCATGTCAATAAGAAAAATGGTGTGTTTATTTGAAAATTTAACATAAATATAGGATTTTTCTTTAAGCGAAATGAAATCATTCGCTATTTTTGTGTAGATGAATGATTCAATTTCAACGTTGAAACCAAAATAAAGTACGTAATAGCTTTGACACGTTGAAGTATGGCGTATCGAATTTCCTATAGCCCCTTCTACATTTTCCAGCTTTCCCAACCCCAAACTCCAGTCTGTCACAATCATTATTCAAAGTGCGTTTATCTATGTACGTATAAAATCAAAAAAAAACTGCCTAACTCGTGCGAATGTTAAAATGAACAATAAAAACGGTCTCCACTCTTCGGAGTTAAGATCTACTTAAATATACTGTGTATCGAATCGACTTGATTGGAACTTTTATAAGGGTCATAAAACAATCCTTACGTACATATGTACATGGAAATGTTTATCCAATTATGTATATACAGAAACTTTTTAGTATGTACGATGCAAATAGCCCATAATAGTTACGTCACCGTTGAAAGTCACAATATATCAGATAATGGATGCGAAGAACGATGTCAAAAAAAATAATTGAACCAACAAAAACCCACCCCCAATTGAGGCAGTGTATTTATGACTTTCAACCTAGGGGCCATAAATACATATCTGGCACACGTGGGACCGACGAACACGAGTAAAGGAAAACGCAACAAATATAAGCACATAAGAGAAGAAAAAGGAACCTCTTTCTCAGCACGCGTCTTACATATTACATTTCACGCATCACATTCACACACGGAATAGAATAATGCCGATTTTTTGTCTCCGGTATGGGATATTTTTATTACAACACCAGTTGTAGCACCCGGCGTTGCCTGGATGCATTTTGGATTAAATTTATTATTGAAGACACTTGTATTTCTCGAATATAATATATATTCGAGAAATACAAGTGTCTCCATTAATTGGAGTCACACTATGACGAAATTTATTGTTAAAGGATTCATTTTGATATATATGTATGTAGGTACTATGCAAAATGAAAATACTATATAATAAATGAAAGACCATGCTTTGGAGGCTTATATAACTACACTAGCCGAATTGCCCGGCGTTGCTCGGGTTAGTGAATTATGAAAACAAACGAATATCAAAATAAACATTTATTCTCCAGTACAAAATAATAATTAAAAATTTTATATGGGGGCCATTTGACCCCGGGCTCCGATCCCCTCCAAAAACCGTCTATGGTCTATAAGTTAAAGTACCATGAGATAGTATACTAAATTTGGTGGTTCTAAATAGAACATTCAACTTGCTAGTATATGTAGATACGGAAACTAACAGTTATGACGTATGGATGTGAAACGTAGATACTGAATTCTATGCAAGATCCAGTGCACACAGAGAAGCATGAAAAGACGTATGTATACTTGGTATAACAAGAAGAGTTTGAAAGAGGAATATACGGGTAAGAAGCATGACTAAAGTGCGGAACGTATGAAAAAGTTGAATTGGCAATGGGCTGGGCACGCAGTAAGAAGAATGGATGGCAGATGGACGCGAGAAATACTGAAATGGTATCCGAGAGGATGTGAAAGAAAGGTAGTCGAGTCAAATGGAGGCAGATTTGTCAAGGCAGATAGGAATGGAAGAGGACTAGAGAGGCCTACATCAAGCAATGGAAGGTGAACGGCTGAAAATGATGATATACAGAAAGGGCTCAAGTATGTTGGTTTGCTCCATCCGGAACGCTTGCATAGTTAATTTGCGTGAAAGTCACACAGTCACAAAGTCACACAGTTGAAATGTCAACTAACTAGTATACAGTCGGTTTATACAATGCAATCAATTTTTTTATTGAACCAATCTGACCAAGCTGATCCTCAAGAACAATTTAAACTATTTTTTTCGTGCGATATTTCTCAATGCTCGAGGGTTTCTCATACGTGCGATTTCCATTTCAATAGTACATTTTGCACTCGACCAATTTGGGCATTTTAGACAATGTGGGATTTCACACCTTCCCTGTGACATACAGATATATTATATATACATATATATGTATGTATGTACGTGTATGTAAATGAAATAAATTTTGGTGTCAGCAAGCGGGGATGACACGTGTCCTGCTCATATCGATCCTCTGAGCGAAGTTCGCGAAAGGTTAAGAGCCCCTGCCTCTGACCGGGGAAGAGCATGCAAATTCTTATTCGGAAAATACATACATATTACCAAGGGTATACGTAGGCAAGTGCCGAAGGGGAGGAAAGGCGGAAGGGGGAGGGAAGTTCGGAAAAAAATGAAGAAATCCGCGTAAATTCCGACGCCAACCATCCCCGATGTTTTTTCCGTCATAAAAAAGAACGTTTCGCTGAAACGGCGGGCGCGCGCTGAAATTTTAATGCGAACATTCGAAATTTCGCCAAGGCTATTACAATACGGCACTATAGTGAAATATTGTTCGCATCAATCCTTAATATCCCCCGAAACTGATCCGGATGAGCCGAAATCGACGACGATCTGATACAAAGTGTGCGAGGGATTACTTGCGTTTACTTTTTCGCTACGCAAGACGATATTAAATGACACTTCATAAATATTAACTACAATAAAACATACACCTACACATATATATGTAAATATCCTACGCGTTGCAATAAATTTACATTTCGTTATCATAACAACGAATCTGCTAATGTTGTGCGCATATGTACTTGTGCACGTAATCAGTTAAAAATATATAATATAGCACAGCGATGATATACGGCAAGTTTTACATAAATCATGTAAAATTACGGTGCGGTGCCTTGTAATAACCCCTTTTAATTAGCAATTATCCTTTTTAATTTCGAAAAAGCACCATATCAAAAGTTCAAGCGAGGTTAATAGACGTCTGCAGATAGTGCACTCTAATAAATTAACCGTAGAAAGGAAATTATACACACAATCAATTATAAACAAACGGTGATAGATGTATTGCGGTTCACGCAAAGCTTTCTTTATCATCGTCGTATTGAAGGTGATCGTAATTAGATATATTTCGTCCTTACATTAAAACACGATCGATACTACAAGTTCATTTACACAATTACACACGAACGTTGTAATTATCCGTAATTGCCAGAGCAATCAAACTGTTGAAACATTTGTGAATTGTAAAAAAACGTTCATGTTTAATAAATTCAAGATCGATCACACTATTACTATAACGAAATGAATTTCATCGAATTTATCTATGTACATATGTACACATACACGAGTGGTTATATATGTACAGTAGAAGTTGAACGTACGTATGACGCACGCATCCGTCAATACGCTACAGATAAGATTCACCAAGTAAACAAATTCCATTCAATAAATTGCACATTGCAGATAGCAAATGACACCCAGAGCATGCATCAAATACAAATCGACGGCAAAAAGTTGCAAAAATACGCAACGGAAGCTACGGTGTAAAATTTCGCACAGAAATAGGCGGGAAAAATTTCTATTTTTGTGCAGATAATTCGACGGGAAGCCGACCGGAAACTTCAGATAATGTCTAATGTGTATACTGTATGTACATATATGTGTCGACAATATTTTTAGATAAAGTGTTTCATATGCGTATTGTTACGCTCTTGAAGTGTGACTCACGTGGAAGATATTCGTATGCCATTAAAACGTTAAACGTGTCCTCGATTGTAAACATTTCAACTATGTATAAAAATAAGTAACAATTTCGTTTGACTTTTACGGTAGACATTGTCATAAGTTTTCCCCCCTAAGAAGGTTTCTTATGAAAAATGGGAAATTATCGACGTACAAGAGACGTTTGAAGAGACAACCTTTAAAACTATCACACACTACAATAACCCAGTATCGAATTAACAAAACGTAAAGATAGAAAAAGTGTGTCATGAAGAATTCAAGTCACATCCGACATTTGAAACTTTCATGATTCACAAAACAGTCCCGCGACAAAAATAGCAAAACTATAACATATTTGTACATGTGATAAAAACGAGTATGGTAACTGCGAATTTTCCGTGGAAAATTCCAAGAAAATTCATACTCGTCGCTGATGGTCCATCCACTTTAATGTATACGTATAAAAATGCGACGCTGCAAACTACTCGACATGTACATACATACATACACAAGTGTATGCATATATAATAAAAATAAGAGAAATAGAAGCGGTAAGAGTATTATGCGGTTTAGAGAAGAGGGAATAAACGGGACCGACTTGCTAGACAGACTCCCCAGGGACATTTCACAGGGGAAGAAAAAGGAATAGCTGCAGGGGAGGCGGCGACATAACGAAAACGAGAAAACGACATTAATAACGTATGAAGGGTAGCACGTTTTAAATGGAACGAATCATACACGTTTAAAAAACAATATTATAAAGCGGAAAACGATTCAAACGAAATAAATGCTCATTCGCATGAAATGAAAAAGTTTTGGTTTTTTTTATTCCGATTATACAATATTATTTTCGGTCTACTTCCCTCGCGGCATTGTCAAAATATGGAATTATGTATGACAATAATTGTGCGCACGACAATGAAAATGTGTATATGTGATATTCGTGTGAATGCAATTCGCTGGAACGTGTCCGTTTCAACGCTGCAATTTTGTACGTACGACAAAATTCAAATATTTTAATTAAAATACACGTGTATTTTACTGATTCAAACGTATTCAAATTTAAAATTAACATACGTACATAAATTATGGTAACGTTTCTTATCTGCGGTTGCACGACCGCATTTATATAAAGTGCAATTTTACGGCGCGATTTTTACTTTTTTTAATTTATTATACGAGGTAATAAACTGTACGCATAAAAATGGCACACGTCGACGGATTGCTCCATGAAATTTGAAGATTTCTCACGGGATTTTTATGGATAATCAACGGAACGGGGCAATACTATTGTACTTTACACAACAGTGAAAAGATACCAGTCTACGTATACCAATTCGGATTCACGAGGGACTACTTTCGTTACACCTTACGATTCTGTGTTGTTCAGACTTGGCACTGATTAAAATTTATCTTAACAGCAAATAGGCAACCTTCGCCCGTTAGATAAAATGACAGTCGATTATATTATTCTATACATTCACAGAAAACGCGAACCTTAAGTCCTGTTCTCAAGTTTCGATGTTGAAAGTACATACATAATATGTAGGCTCACACTTATCAACAGAACTGTCTTTCAGCAGTCACTTGATCAATAAAAATTGAACCGTGGAAGCTAGGTTTAAAACTTGTACTAAGTTATATTTGTATGTACAATTGTACACTCATCTGTCGATTTACGCGATTTTACAGAATAGACACATTTATAAATTCTTTATTCACAAAGTTTGAATGGGAGTAGTAGTAACTAGAAGTAATCATATCCCACCAAGACAGAAAGAAATTGATCAGATTATAAGCATATCGACTTCATTAGGAGACGGTTTTCAAGATTTGAATAATCATAATATTGAGGAATTATTCAGCGAAGATGAAATAACTGAAGACGATCTAGTTAACATGGTCTGTAGTCCTGAAATCGAAAGCAAATCTATCGATGATTTTGAAAAACCAAATCTATTCACTGCTTACTGATGTTAAAAGTGCTTTAAAAATTGAACGAGATAAAAAATAAATTGAAGAAATGCATAGGACTGACTAAAAATAAAAGACAAACGTCTAACACCAGTAACCAAGGAGTGTTCTACTCTAAATGGATCAGAATTTAAATATTTCTACTGATGGTGATAGCGACGTTGAACCGATTATGTACATATGTATTTTTACTTTATTTTCATTTTAATGCGTAAATAATATATTATTTTATTCCTCGTATGTCATCATAGATTTTTTAAGCGATTTTTTGGAACGTATCCCCACATTTTGTATGAGTTACACACACATACGTTTGGATTTACGTGGTTTTTTTATACCTTGGAACCTATCCCACGATTTTGTATGACCTCCATAACTTTTTTTACGCGGTTTTTCGCGTACCGCATAAATCGAGGGACGGCTGTACGAGTATACTAATTTGGCAAGTCTGAACACTGTATGGTCAGTATGATCGGCAATCAACATAATTTTTCAACTAACGCGAACACAGACCACATTTCTTGTTGGTGGTACATGTTTTTTGTTCATGGAACTGTTCTTTCGACACGTTGCCTAGATTGCACGGTGGATTTAAACGGCAAATGTTGTCAACAACTGTAGCAAACGAAATAAAACGCCTGTAAGATCGAGCCCGGTCTAACAATTCTAGATATTTGGATCGGTTTCAACAGAGTCAATAAAACGAGACGTCTCATCCTGGAGTGTTTTCATTCGAGTTGCTTCTTCTTCATCTCTTTTCCTCCTTCTTGTTTCCGATCGGACGATGCGTGGCCGTCGGCCAAACCGCACTCTCGATACGTGCTTTTCCTCTAACATTGATCAATCGCTAAAACTCATCCCCATTCGGTGTCAGCGGTTCCCAAATATCCATCATCGTACGACCTTCTGGGTTTTGCAAAGTTGCGGTTTCGCGAAACTCGGAACGCGCTGAAACTTCACACGCACAATTCAATTTGTAGTTGTTTCATCTCGCACGTCTGAAACGGTCTTCAGAAGTAATTCGAATTGACGAGTATTTATAAGCCGCACCCCGCTTCGAGTAAAGCGTACCGAGTCGAAATGAACCATGCGAGCGAAATAAATTACTGTGCGAATGTCGGTGAGGATGTTTGTAGTTTTGGTGGTTTTTCTTTACAGTTTCTGTGTCGATGGCGGTCTTTCACTGCCAAATGTTTGGCGATTTATGCAACTTGGCACGGACGCGAATGTAGAAACTTGTAGAGAGCATCTTCGTGTTCATTGCTAAGAATGCGCGCGCGCAACGCGCGGAACTCGAATCGAAGCAGTTATAAACCTTTTTTTTTTTTTTTTTTGTAAAAACAGGTCAAATTAAGAAAATCAATCATCCCCTTTAAACCTTGAGGATCAATTTGACGGTACTGACTCAATTATTTGACAGTAAACGACAATACAACAGGGTATATTACCGTAAATGCACCCAACGTGCACTAAACTAATTAATACGTACACGGTATACGTCAATGAATCGTTCAAAATTAATCGGCGAATTCGCGACAATAAAAGTTTCAAAGTGTTATTTATTATTCCGGGAACATTCACTGATATTTACAAGTTTAAGTAATTCAATATGTGATTAAACATTGAATCGCTCATCAACAATCCTGAATGGTTCAATTATGTAGATCGGGTAATTGGCATGATTCATACCTACATAATATAATATACATATATGCCGTTACATTCACAATACATCAATCACCGCATTGTGATTGAGTTGATGATAAAAAAACAAAACAAAAAAAATAAAATAAAAATAAACAACGATAATAAATTTTCTCTTTGTGGCAGTTGTGCGACTGTTTCGCGACGATTTATCAAAAATTCAACAAAAAAAAAAAAAAAAATACGTTTCGCCGAAATATTTTCCTTTTAAAATCCCCGAAAGAGTATGGCGCATTTTCGCGAGCCAATTCAATCAATTTACAAAGGTTCAATTTGACGTGTCGGCTCGTTCGCGCTTAATTGTCGTCATGGAGCGATCGAAAGAGGAAGAAGAACCTGCGATAGCGTCACGACGACTTAATGACTGTGTAATGGGGATGTAATGGGGTTGTAATGGGGAAAGGACAAAAAGCTCAATTACCCCCCCCTGTCAGGAATAGGAAAGGAAGACCCATTAAATTAACACAAACCTGTAACGGACCCTACCTATCTGTATGAAAATAATATACCCGCACGATAGAGTGGTGCAGGCCTATCGAGAGGCCATTCCCTTCTGAATATTTCAGGCATGACCTTAATAATGAAATGTTTCCATTCTTGGATATAGCCTTAGAGCTTAATACGCACAGAGGCAACAAGTATAAACATTTTGACTTTTTGCAGCAGATTTCGTAACTCGTTTTCGAAGAGTTTGTAAAAGGCACGTATTTTTCATGCACAAGCACGAAGTGCCCGTTATTAATGCGGGTATTACACAGGGATAGTTTACTCGCTACTATCTCGTTTATCTGGTTTACTAACCACTAGTAAACTAGCTCGTGTAACACGCGAAGCTAGTAAACTATCTGACCTTTTCGGCCGAGCGAGTGAAGTTCGAACGTTTGAACTTTACTCTGACTAGTGTGATGTCACTTCATTTTGACAGTTTGAGGTTAAGCGGTTCATTTTCAGCTCCCAACACACACATACATATATGAAGGTTTAGTCAAAATTGTATTACATATTACAATTTTGAATTACTGAAACAAGTACTGTAGACTGTGTACAAATAATGTAAAACAAGTTGACGACGGTTGAGTACACTAAACACATGTTATAGGATTACTAGCTACTCGCTACTAGCTAGTAAACTAGCGAGTAAACTATCCATGTTTAATACCCGCTTAAGCAACGAGCGTGCACTACAGTAATGGCCGTGTCACGTTTGACGACTCGTGAATCGTATAGGGTCGTGCACACCGACAGCTGGCGCCGCTC
The DNA here is from genome assembly GCA_022651745.1 of Parapsyche elsis. NCBI lineage: Eukaryota > Metazoa > Arthropoda > Insecta > Trichoptera > Hydropsychidae > Parapsyche > Parapsyche elsis. The sequence goes on from JAGVSN010000017.1 coordinate 2,527,162, forward strand.
ACTCGCTCTACATAACTGCTACCAACAGGCAGGCACATTTTTCAATGTTGGTATATTACCGTGGTACTGATTTTTCATTAGAAACTCAAAATTTTAATGACACACGTACAATGTATGTACATGGGTTTTAAGCCTCGGTTACAGAACAGTTCCATAAACACGAAACACGTACAGGTAGTAAACGGTGTTTTCACACGCATTAGTGACACAAATGGTACAGTTACTAGTTGGAAAAACTGCTGCAAAGTTATAATGTTAATAGTCGTTGCCTTTGTCTAGCCCTGGCTTAATTGTATTCGTGGTAAAATGCAAATGCATTGTTTAGGGTTGAGATAATCTCTAATTATAGGCGCCGAGCTTTCGTGAGAAGATTGCAGTGTTAGTCATACACGCAAAAGACAATGCAAATGTCAAAATACTCAAATTTTATTTTAGTTTTAAGTTATAAGAGACCAGGTGTGTTCAGCTTTAGTTTTCTGTAACAAAAAAGGTTAACGCGGCGCACGGAAAACTTCAGTGACGTTCGTCAAAACTATAACCGAGCGAAAATAGCTCAAACAAAGCGTGCCGATTCGAAGCAGCTGTCTTCTCTGGGAAAAATCGATTGAAATGTCCCAATTCGCCGGTAAAAGTCAAAAACGGTCGTTAAAATATCCAAGTGTGCTTTTGAAAGCTCGTAGCCGTCTAGCATACATAGGTATGATAATAATATATCAGCAACAACGCGCGTGGGAGACCTTAAAGCGTTAAATTTAACGAAGTCGTATCACTTTGCATTACGGCAATATATGCAAATAACGGGTACACCGTTGCGATAAAATAATTATTCAAATTAAACACCCCAGTTTCCCCCTTCCCCATCTATGGTAAAATTGTGACGATTTCGGTTTCAGTACGTGTACAATGTACATACATATGTATGTATGTATGTACCAATGCTGAAAATTTCGATAAGGTTCACCGATGCGATATACATAGTATTATATTGTGAATTGAGCGGTTACTGTTGAGCATACACACATAAATAAGCTAATTCAGTGCAAATATTTAAATTAATTATATATTCTGAATATAAAAAAGGGTCTTTACAGCCATTTTCCGCGCTATAAAAATGATACTTCAAAACGAATGTTGATCTTTTTTCGGCCGTAATTACAAATTAAGTAAAGGGATCAATAAAAATTTACATACAAATTTTTACGCTAGCTTAATTCGATTATTATACATTTTATAAAAAGGGCTTCGTCGAGTCATTCCCGTATCCTCGGAGGTGAAATAAGAATCCTTTAAAGAGCCACACAGTTAAATAACAAATACAATGGGACATAATTCAAAGGAAACTGTTGTTTAAATTAAGTAATTTAATTTTCTGCGAACCCTGCACAATCCCTATGGACTAGTCCCGACGACCCTACACTAAAAACCTTCATTCTAATGAATGCGAAAGTGCAGTGTGTGTACGGGTTTAATTAAATGACCCAACAAAAGCTTTAAATGATTAAATAAATCTCAAAATAACAAAAGACCACGATGAAATCTTTAAAATCCACTTCAGATAGATATCAAATAGCCCAATTAATGTTATCGTTTAAGATTGTTACTATCTGATGATGTCGAAATCAAGTTTAATTATTTTTAAAACATACAGATAAGTGTACTTTAAACGATTACACAAAGCGAGATTACAGAGTGTGAAATCCCAATTATATTATTATATACATACACACATACCTATGTATATAATAACCCTATTTCGTCTGTTTGCTGATAACGCTCGCCTCGGTAAATAATTTAAAAAACCCAGAACGTCGCGCGAGTGGGATTTGAACCCGGTATCACTGGTTCGGAACATTGAGCGCTCACGCTGTGATCCAAGCTAGATAATAACGGGCCTGCTAAAATTTGACAATATAAATTATAAATAGGCTAGCGACTTTGTTATTATAACGCGCCATCTATGCAACAACTATAAAAAACTTTAATATTATTTTTCAGTACGGGTGATGAGAACGCTCCGTTGATATTCAACGGGCTTACACTAGTATACATATAATGTGTGTCTGTCTGTTTGTCTGCTGATAACGCTCGCCCTAGATAATGGCTGAAATTCAAATTTAATTGAAAATACACGAACGTCGCAAGTGGGATTTGAACCCGTGATCACCAGGTTGGGTGAGTTAGCGCTAACGCGTTCACCCAACACCGGTGATGGGAGGCCTCCTATAATTTTAAAATATTAATCCTTAGTAGACTTTGCTAAATTTTTACGTAATCAATTACGAAAACATTTGATCGATTTATTTAGTTAGCACGTTGAATACTTTTTCTATCGTAGGTACATATTTCTATGTATAAAATTCCTAGGCATTTTATACAGTGCGTGATTTCACAGTTGGCCAACGGGGACGTTGTTTTATTCATTTCGCGTTCGAAACAACTGAAAGATTCGACGATATCTAGCAAAATGCGAAGATAAACCGGATGTAATCTCAGCTGAAATTAGGACGCGCGCATACCTTGTTAACGGATTTTCGCACGACCTGTGGGGAAATTCCCGATAGTACATAGTCTAGTTTGAATATTAACCCTATATATGTAGAATGCTGAGGGGGTGTGAATAACCCACACCTTTACCTCGGGCCAGGGTGTGTAATATAGGGGTGCGGCGCACTCTCAACATCCGTTTTATGTAAATTGCGAAAGGAAATGCGCTCAGTCGACACGGTTGCAATTTAATTAGAGATTTCCCCACACCGTATATTTATATTACGTACATATGTATGTATGTATATAAACGTAGGCGCTGTCGGTGCTTCTCAAACTGTATAAAATTGTACGGTGAAATCTATTCGCCTATAGGAATCTATAGGCGAACGCGGCAAACGCGTACCTCAAAGTCGCGAAATCGACTTACTTTCGCTTTCTCATTAAAGGGAGTCTTACCCCTTAATTGCATATCGTACGACAGGGTTGTTAATAATTCCCTTGTTGTCGGAAGAATAAAAAGGAAAATTAACGGGTTGCTCTCACACGATGCTTTCAGCGAGTCGACGTAAGTAAACGCCTAAAGGGAAAGTAACGAACGTAACGGTGGCTGAAAGCTTCGGTCTCTATGTATATTTACTTGTGGAGTAAATTTCCCGCACCTTTTGAATTGTTCCCCCTTCGTTCACTCAGCGCTCAAAAGGTTAAATTAATGGCCGCGAATCTTACATTAATTTCGATCAATTAATATTCACAAGCGATTTTACAAAAGCGACATAGCGTAGGTTTACGCCCACTTGTATGCAACCACTATCAAAATGTGCATGATAAATTATTCAACTGCGCAGCAGTTGAATTCAAATAAAAATAAGTTAAAAAATCTCACCTTAATCTTGCTAGGAACAAGGCACGCTGTCAACTACCGACACCTGAAAAGATCAAAACAATATCCAATTAGTAATTTGATAAATGTTTAATTAGTATAAGTGTAAGAGTAAACATCACATGAATAGGTATAAGCTGTCAAACGTTTTACTTAGAACTACATACGGTGGGGGGTCTAGGGCAATAAAAATATGTTCCCTTTAGGTACACTCAACTATCATTGGAGGAGAATATAAAAATTGCGACTTTGGCAAACTCTGGACATTCGTTGTGGTCAATTTCTAAGCAAGTGGGATGTTCTGTATCTGCCGTGTCAAGAATAATGAAAAGAAAAAAGGATTCTGGAACTTTTACTCGTAAGTCCCCTTCTTACTGGACTGAAAAGTTGCACATCCGAGAGACAAGATCGCCTGATAACTCGATTATCTTTTAAAACTGCTGTAGAGATAAGAAAAGATATCTATGGTCAATTTTCAATTGAAATCAGTGACGCAACCTCAAGAAGACGACTCAGAGAACCTGGACTATTAGAATGGGCGTGTATGGGAACTCATTATCCAAAATCGTCGAAACAAAGCTATAAGTATGTGTGTTGAGACGAGAAAATAAAATGCAACACATTATGGGTGCATTTTTTTTGGTGTACGCCACCCACTTGCATTTTTGTCACCTTTTAGCACACGCTCTAGTTCCATGGTCTCTTGTTGCAAAAAAACAAACTATGTACGCTCAAGTGGATACTTGAATGATCCTGATAGGAGTATCATAAAAAGTACCATTGCAAACGTTGGTTACGTCGGGTCAAAGGGTGTGGGAATTTATAAGTCACAATCGGACATAGAGGCAAAGAGTTCATTTTTATAAATATAATAAATGGAGCTTTTATTGTGTGGAGAGCTTTGCGCGAGTACCGAGTAACGACAGTGAAATGACAAGTGCAATTACTGAGAGGCATACTAGATTTTTATTAGGCGCGTTATCATCCCCCCCGACAAATGATCGCCGAAGGTATTTATTATGGGTCTACGCCGTAGGCATCTGGAAATGCTTCATGAAATTTAATGTGCCGAAGAAGAACCTTAACATTTCCAGTCACGAATCGCACCCCCAATCTTCCCCAGCCTCCACAGAGAACAAGACCCTAAAATCTGCAATTGGCCATGCTTGCGGTTTGTGTGGCCATTTCCAGTTTTGCTGACACAGACGAGCGTGTACATACAATACATTCGGCCTCTTCGTAATACAAGGGTCACTTTATTGACCCTTTAAAAAGACGTAGCGCGATTTGAATACGACAGTAGTATTAAACACACTTCAATGTATAATGACATCCGATACCGATTCTAACTAGAATAAACTTAAACTTTACACGACTAGTGATTTAGGCCAGTTTATTGAATTGTAGTGAAAGAAAATCACTGACGACTAAATAAAAGTTGTGCACTGACACTCGTTTACACACAACTGACCCAATAACTGACCGAAAACAGGACCAGGTTGTAGTATTGCCAGTTGTGTGTAGGCAAGCGTCAGTGCAGAACTTTTATTAAGTCTGCACTGACTGCTGGATGAAGACCTCTCCAATCTTCTTCCATTCCTGTCTGTCTTGAGCAATCTGCATCCAGTTAACTCCACACATTCTTCTCAATTCATCCACTCGGTCTACCTTGCTTTCTTTCACATCCTCTCGGATACAGTGCCAGTATTTCTCGCTATGTGACCACTTCAAGTTTTTCACACACTCCACTATATCTGCCACTTTGATCATGCTTCGTACCCATGTATTCCTCTTACGATCTCTTCTTGCTATACCGAGCATACATCTTTCTATGCATCTATGTGTGCACTGGATCTTACGCGGCATTCTTGAATTGAACACATCCATACGTTATAACTGGCAGTACGCATTGGTCGTATGCCTTATTTTTTAAGCGTAGCGGAATATTGGATTTAAAAACAATGTTCATTCTTCCAAAAGCACTCCATCCTAGTTTCATTCTTCGTTTTATTTCTTCTTCTTTACAACCGGTCATATTCACAAATTGTCCTAGTTATAAATAACTATCAACTATCTCTACAATATGCTTATCTACAGTGACAACGTTTTGCGTGCAAAATTCATTGAACAAAATTTTTAAACAAAAAACAGAATGGGCGAGTCAAATCCGCATTTATTATTATAACTTGTCCGGTCTTATGTGCGATTACGATATATCGACTTTTTATCGTGGGTAATTTCACTAGATTGTTTCGGCTTGGTATAATTGTATTTCACTATTCACGCTATTGTGTGATATGCGCGTCCATAAAAACTGGGCCATCTGGATTCCGTAACTTTCGAATAGCGCCGTTAACGTTAATTAACGTTCTCGTTAATCTCGCCCGGGGACCGAATATATCATTTTCGTTAATGCGATGGCCGAATTTTCCCGGCGATTTCCCTTCATTTTCCCCCAGAGTCATCGACGAGAGAAATATCGACTATGCAGAGAATTGCCTCAATCTCGCTTGATTGATTGTTTGTGAGGAAAAAAAAGTGGGGCCAAACTATAGCAGCAGTCAATCTTAAGGGTACTTGATCATCACACCATTAAGCCATTAATGTGTAAAATATAATTCTATCACATTTGAATAGGAATGCAAATATTCTGCATTCTTATTAATATGTAATATATTAATATAAGTAGAGGCATTCAGAATATGCAGAGCAATAGTTTCGACAGTCTGCTTAATTAAAGGAATGCACAAATGCAGTAACGAAGTTTTAATTAATTTTCGAGCATCCGATTACGGGTGCAATATTTGCATGCAAAGTATAGGAGTGGACAAACTCGGGACAAACAGTGAACCAATCCCACTAGACTAAAATGTGATTCTACTATGTACATATATTTGTATGAAGCGGAATCGTTTGATTGCGTACTTGTAGTTAAAATAATTATAACGAAACATATACACAATAAGTGATAACGAGCAATATACATTTGTACCTATATAATGGCTAAAATTGAGCCAGAGCAACGCCGAACACTTACAATTACTTCAAAACATATTCAAAACAAGGTCATTTATTTACAGAAACCGGATGAGTATCATCACAATTATACCCTAATTACACTTTAAGTATGAAGTACGCGTACAATTATATGTTCAAATTTTGTAAGGTTTATTAGTGTTCATATAACATATTTTAGTTGTAAACTGGATATTATGACAACCATGAATCTACACACTATATATATAATAGCCGAAATCCGTCTGTCATACATGGCGCTATAAAAACTATTAAATTTAATATTATTTTTCAGTACGGGTGATGAGAACGCTCCGTTGATATTCAACGGGCTTACACTGGTTATGTATATAATAGCACAATTCCGTCTGTCTGTCTGCTGATAACGCTCACCTCGGTAAAAATTGAAAAAACAAGAACGTCGCGAGTGGGATTTGAACACGTGATCACCAGGTTGGGTGAGTTAGCGTTAACGCGTTCACCCAAAACCGGTGATGGGAGGCCTCTTATAATTTTAAAATGTTGATCCTCAGTAGGTTCGCGACTTTGCTAAGTTGTTACGTAATCAATTACGTCAAACACGTCCGTTGATATTCAACGGGGTTACACTAGTATAAAATGAAAGGCTTATTCATTAGATCAAACGTTTAAGTATGTTATTTTTTAACAAGAGAGTATACCTACAGTTTGAGTTAGAGTGTATGTTTCTTCGTACCGCGGCTGTTAATATGGGACAGAAATTTGAGTGGCACCAACTTGTGACTTACTTTTGTTATTTTTTTAATGAACGCGATTAGAAAAAAAACAGATAATCAAACTGAAATTACACACTCCTCTCGTTATAAAACCAAACTCGATGATACAAATTAGTAAAAAATTTATTTCGAACTTATTAATAAAAATTGCGATTCGAACTGGTCAGCCAACCGTAGATAGAACTTTTCCAGCGTAATCCAGGATTAATTGTATGCGTCTCTTCCTCGGCTTCCACTGTATGGAAATGAATCATCGCCGCAAATGAAGAACAAATGCAACGCGAATATTAAAGTGCAACGAGCGCAAAACGGGGTCACCTCCCATATCTCTATCTCGCTCCAACCCAACCCAGTCGTATCGATCTGTCTCGCTCGGTGTGCGCAAGAATCGCGCAAAATAATAATGCAAAATGGCAAAAAAAATTTATATTACCATTCCGTATCAGTTTTCCCTACGAAACTGATAAATTATACGACAAAGTTGTGGATAATGAGCTGTGCGCGACACTGCGTTTGTAATGCGCTATGCTTTGAAGTGGCACTGCACGCGACATTCTATTTTATTGTCATACCGGTGCGAATTTCCCGTTGTAATTAGGTAAGAAGAGAAATGAGTGAAAGCCGAGCGTAATTAATTTTATTCAATTTCAGCAAAATATTGTTCACAAGTAGTAAGTATCGTTGTTCATTTTGTATTACGTTGTACGAAGAGTTTCCGATGTAATTATTGCAAACTTTATTGTGGAATTTCTACAGTATCTTACAAAATCTTGTACAATTATGTATTATTAGACATGTTTATTATTATATTTATCGGAGGAGATAATCGATGTTTGATTTTTTTACTTGGATAGTCGATATACATACATACACATATAATAAATCCAAAGATAACAACTTCGTTGTAAACAAAACGTAGTAGTAAGATTGATTTTAAATTCGTAGATTAAATATATCAAATTATGAATGAAATACATTTTCACTTTGTTTATATTGTAAATATGATATGATTTACAATCCACGTTACCGATAAACTTTTATAAACATAAACGATATCAGTATAAATAAAATGTGTGCAAAACCTTGTACAGAGAAATATTCCGTTGAAATTTAATATTTGGGCTATTGATGTATAAAAAGGAATTAGTTTCCATTCCGGTAAACATTTAATTGGCAACGAAAGGAAATTTCACCCGGGAAACGCCGTATACTATTGCAAATAAAAATTTATATTTATTTTATTCAGTTTGCATTGGGTTGTATTACCGACCGTAAATGCAATCAATTGCACTTCAGGTAATGAAATAATCAAACTGAAAACGTTCACAGGCGCAACAGTAGTGTAGAAACGATTGGGAATATAATAAAGTTAAAACGGAATGAATAAAATGAAATTGGGATTGTGAACAAAGTACGCGTACTTGAAGTGGGCATGCAATAGATATTCGAAATAATCGATAGAACATTTACAGTAATATACTTTGGTGGTTTACTTTAAAAATTCATGCAAATTATGCGGGTACGTTATTACAATTTCCTAGAAGACAGCAGTTTTAGAAATTGACACTGGTAAAATATTCACATGTGCGTTAAAACTATATGCAAATATTCGTATGTTCAAATACAACACAAAAGGCATGTGTGTATTTTTATTTTACATGATAATCGAACGCGTTCCGAACAGAATATGTATTACATTAAGATTTGTTAAAACTAAACACGGGGTTTACGACAGGTCCGAGAAAGCATTAACGTAATCGTTATAAATCTAAGCGGGATCGGAAAAGGCGAGTTTTCCCCGTTGTTTTTCTTTGCGGCTGTGAAGATAATAAAAAATGCACAAAGATATTGTTCAGACTGTGTCGTAAATCAGATGCTCTATTTATACGTACGTTTGACCCGTTCACCGACGCGTAACTATACGTATTATAATAATAATAAATAAAATAAAGTAAAAAGAGCAAAACGCAATCGATACACACACATATGGCTTCGCCGCTTTTGTAGATTTATGTAATCGCCGGTAAGGTTTTTCGCATTCGGCACACAAAATAGAACCGAACGGGTAATAAATCTCTTTTTAAAGATCCACCGCGATTGGAACAAATAAAGGCAGCAAAAACGGATAACGATCGTTGGAAAAATACACATGAAAAACATTAAAAAATAAACGGAAAAGTCGTGCGGAAACTCAATACTCGAGAGCTCAAAGCTCAGTGCGTAAGCGAATTTGAATAAAAAGGCAGTTTTAAACGAGTCACATATGTACATTCATTCAAATTAATACACTATAAAATTAGCCAGACAACAGCTCAATTTATATAATATTTACGAGAATGGTTTGTAATGTGCTAGAAATATTCAGTATGCGTGTCATTCGCGACTATTCAATATTTATAATGGTGACTGTTGCGCTTATGTCACTTCGTAGTGATGATGATGGTGATGATGCCTTGTTAAATTACAAGGCTTGCATTTTAAATTATAGTTTGCATATTTTGCAGCTGAGCACACGGCAAAATATACCACCATGATTGATGTTATATATTAATCAAAGTATGAGGATAATCAATAACAGTCAAAAATTTATATCCACGATGCTAGTGAGACATGCATTGATGCACAATAGTAAGGCCATTCGTTGACATTTAAAAAAAAATAAAAGTGTTCATATTGAAAGTTGTTGAATATTGAATTAAAGAACTCCAAAGCCTCACCAAATAAATAAAAAAAACCCTTGACGCACACATAGTTCTAGTGTGAGTCACACTTTCAGACTACGTGTGGTAATTTTAAAATATCGTCTAACTAGCATCGCATCAACACCTCGCGTGAAAAGCATATTGTGAACTTTAACCTCGGCGTGACCTATGATAAGTGCATGCTCGTCTGCTAAGCTTATTGGCTTATACCCAGACGGAAAATCCACTGAATGGATTGCAGAGAGCGTGTTGTTCGATAGGGGGATTTTTCCGGGAATGACCGCACGATCGTGAAAATTTTCGATGTTTCCACACTGAAACACTAACAGTAGCATTGTTCCAACTTACAACTGTAAAACTGCTAATTTTAAAGAGTGACCACAATTTAGAAACGACAAATTCGTTTCAATAGATAACATGACGGACTGGTCTAATACATTTAAACAAATTGCGCTCCTAAGCCTCATGGATATATGTATTATATGTATGTATGTACACTGTCGGTCCCAGATAGAAAGTCTAAATTTTACCGTTTATCATAGTAGTGTCCTGGGAAAATAAACTACAATAGTTTCGTTTTGGAGGGGACGGAAAAATTAACAATTTTAAGACTAAATGTAATTTGGTACCAATTTCATATATTACTATATTTGGTAAAATTTCATATTACATATGTATATGTATGTACATATTTGATAATAAATAAATTATATTATTATACTCTGTGAAACATTATATTATATTCTGTGTAACTTAAAATTTAAATTCTAGCACTGTTTTTGTTACTATTTTATTATTAGCTTTTTGATATTCTTATTCTTTTTTTTTTTTATATATGTATGTATTTTAAATATGTATATGTAATCTTCTATTTTGGGCTAAAACCTGTTAAATAAATATATATATATATAATAGCGTAAGGACAGCCTAGTTGGCTGTCTGGGTAGCCGCGGAACGCTCGCATATACTCACAGCACGGATAACGCGAAGCGTTCGCATTTTTCAACTACCTACTACATACACTATATGGATGTGAAACGTGGATGCTTAACTCAATAATGTTACCTAAGATCCAGTGCACACAGACAAGCAAGGAAAGATGTATGTTAAGTACAACAAGAGATTGTAAGAGGAATACAAATGGACGCGAAAAATACTGGAACGGTATCCGAGAGGATGTGAAATAAAGCAAGGTAGACCGAGTGGACGATGAGCTTATGCATTGAAAAGAATGTGTGGAGTCAAGTGGATGCAGATCGCTCAAGACAGACAGGAATGGAACAGAATTGGACAGGCCTTCATCCAGCAGTGGATGGTGAACGGGTGAAAATTACGACGATGACACTGTCAAGTGGCAATGGACTGGACACAGCATGAAGAATGAATGGCAGATGGACGCGAGAAGTATTTGAATGGTATCCAAGAGGATGTGAAAGAAAGCAAGGTAGACCGAGTGGACGATGGGCTGATGAATCGAGAACAATGCGTGGAGTCTATTGGATGCAGATTGCTCGAGACAGACAGGAACGGAAGAGGATCCAGCAGTGGATGGGGAACGGCTGATAAGTACGATGATGATAACCACCCGACGACACTGTCAACGATCATTGACTATCAAAACCATAACAACTGGATCAGATCAATCGAAAAATTCCAACAGATTTTAATAACACCAAAATCTAAACTATGAACTTTCAGTCCGTGATTCCAAAGTTCTACCGACGTTGCCGTCGCAGTAATTGAATAGTACCTGGCACAAGAAAATAGATACGAAAAGTTCGAATTCGACAGGGTCCACGCTGGGCTGAACCCCAGCCAAGATTGAGGAATGTTCCCCGTACCTCTCACCGAGTATCTACGTACGTCTGGTCGTTCAACGGTCAGGCGCCACTTGATTTCAAAGGAGGGTCGGCATGCCGTCTGCGTGTCGAGGGGTTATTATGACGGATTAGTGCTGAAAACACTGGCTAAGGAATGCCGGATTAGGGCAGCGGTGGCGGGTGAGGTGAGGGCCCGGTTTGAGGCTATTTCCGTACTGCGTTCTGCCACGTGGTTTGCTCCGAACCACGTGCGTGCCCAGCCAAGATGCAACACAGCATCTAAATTCGGACGCCCAGCTGTCGCTCGGCCGTGTGTTCCTCTCGACAGCGACAGTCTAACAGCGGCGGTGACAGCTCGGTCTCGGCTACTACGGTGCATTTTCCCTGTATGTCTGTCTGGACTTGCCCGAGACGGCGACCTTCTCGCGGACGACCTCAAGATTTTTCCCGACGACGAGGAAAAACCGGCGCCGCTTTTCCCGCCAGGCTATCGTCTATATTTACAATGGCGACCGGACGACGCGTTCATTTGTCAGTTTGGATCGTTGTCGGGGTCGACGAGTGCACGTCTCCTCTAGCGATTTACAGTAATGCTGACGTCTGTCAGACGATGGATCAATACACCACTACGCATTTCAATATAGCCATACTAAAACACAAAAGCCACCACCAAAGGCCTTATGTGATTCAATGGAATATTATTCCACCGATACATTTCGTCGCAAATGAGATATGGTCTTAAAGGGCCCTACCCACGGTCAAGTCTGCTCGTACGATTTGGACTGATCAGTGCACATCGCATCGTGTGTAGGCAGATCGTATATTTCCCAGACCGCCGATCGAATCGTACGAGCAGGCTTGACCGTGAGTAGGGCCCTTAAAAGCTCAAAATACATCACTTAGTTTTAATGTAGATGTGGACAAAGTTTAGTTAATATTTTGTCGGGGTCAACGAGTGCACGTCTCATCTAGGAATGTACAGTGTGATGCAGACGACTGTCAGACGATGGATCAATACACCATTACGCATTTCAATATATCCATACTAAAGCACAAAAGCCACCACCAAAAATGCCTTTTGTGATTGTTGATATTCAAAAGGATAATATTCCACCGATACATTTCGTCGCAAATGAGATATGGTCTTAATGGGCCCTACTCGCGGTCAAGCGTGCTCGTACGATTTGCACTGATCAGTGCAAATCGCATCGTGTGTAGTCAGATCGTATATTTTCCAGACTGCCGATCGAATCGTAAGAGCAGGCTTGACCGTGAGTAGGGCCTTTAAAAGCTCAAAATACATCACTTAAGGTGGCTGTACACGATCAACATATTCTCGGCAATGTATTGCCGGTAATATTACTGCAATATGGTGATGTGGGCCGGAAATATAGTCGTGTTTCCCGACACTATTGTTCCAATATTGCTGGTATGGCAGTGTGTTAAACTGTGGACAAAGTTTAGTTAATATTTTGTCGGGTTCGACGAGTGCACGTCTCATCTAGGAATGTACAATGATGCAGACGACTGTCAGACGATGGATCAATACACCATTACGCATTTTAATATAGCCAGAGGTCATACTAAAGCACAAAAGCCACCACCAAAGGCCTTTTGTGATTTTTGATATTCAATGGGATATCTATTCCACCGATACATTTCGTCACAAATGAGATATGGTCTTAATGGGCCCTACTCGCGGTCAAGCGTGCTCGTACGATTTGCACTGAACAGTGCACATCGCATCGTGTGTAGTCAGATCGTATATTTCCCAGACCGCCGATCGAATCGTAAGAGCAGGCTTGACCGTAAGTAGGGCCCTTAAAAGCTCAAAATACATCACTTAAGTTTTAATGTAGATGTGGACAAAGTTCAGTTAATATTTTGTCGGGGTCGACGAGTGCACGTCTCATCTAGTTTAGTTTAGTTTAGACAAAGTTTAGTTGATAAAGAACGCAAATAGGTAAACTTGTTTCAGTTAGATAAAATATATTTATAGAAGGGAAGTTCTAAAAGTACACTATGGGCTGCGGTAGGCAACTATGTATGATAGACACTACCTTAGCTAACACGTCATTGTATGTACATATTTCCATCATTCGTTGATTTTTTTTGTTTTGTTGGGGGAAAGCTAACGAACAGGTCTAAGAACACAAGGATCCAGACCCAATAACAGTCTCGCAACTAAATGAAATAAATTGTCAAATTTTAACAGGAGACGACCGATCTGGATTTAGTCATGTCCATATCTTGGCAATGATGATAATTAAGGTTAAAAAAACCATTGAGAAAATCATTCGACATGCGAATATCAAACCAGGGATCTTCGCTCGAGACTAACGCTCCAACCGCTGAGCTATCGCCCGTCGAAACAATTCGAAACTCTCAAAAGGACAATTCTAATGTGATTTCTTAGTATATCATATAATACATACAATGGAACCGAAGCTTGTTCATAATTAATAATGTGTTGGGAAAATTTAGATGTTCGTCTATCAATCCATTTCCTTTCAACCGTGTTAAAGAATAACTATTCAGCCAAACAACGCGTCATAGTTGGATAGCAGTCATTATTTACACATTGATTTAAGTTCACAAATTAATTGATTCAAATTCCAACGCATCCTGTTGGGATGTGAGTAATGTGTACGATGCACTTACCAACAAATTTACCAAAAGAGTATCAATAAAACCATTAGCATGTATTTGAGGAGTAATTGTAGATTCTGAAATGAAGTGATGACGTAATTGTTATTCGTGTATGTACATGGTGCAAGTCGAATGATTTATCACAGTTTCAGTGGAAAATGTAGACGTAGAAAATATGACATGTTTTCTTATTTTAAATGAACATTCATCGGTCTCGAAGGGGATTAAAAAGAGTAAGATCACCTTGACTATGACATCAGAAAGTTTACGTCGTTCGTAAGGTGATTCATTTAATAGCAGAACCTTTCAAGTAAAATATTATAAGAATTTAATTTAACGTGTATGTAAATTGCGTGCACGTGGGGTTCAAATTTGAAAAAATGAGTACCTTACGTGTCCAAATTAAATCAAGAGCAATCAAAGCGTTTACATTATACCCGCACATGGGCGTATAATCGTCTATTATCGGCCATAGTCGACCGTTCCAACGCGAAAATCAATAACGTGAAAATCTCGCAGCAAATACTGTTTGATGTGTTCATCCGAAAGGTTAAACGAGAAAACGCTGTCGGACGCAAAAACAAGCCCTATATTCTTGGGCGTGTTTTATATACATATGTATATGAATTTACCACGCATAAATATTTACAAAATTCAAAACAGCACAAAAAGCGCGACATCAAAGGTATGTAGTATATTATATAGTAGGGACGCGATTGTTAAGTTTGAAAGGGGTCAAAATTTGTTTAATGTTTACTTTTTTGCCCCCACGTGGTTTCGGTCGTTAAATTGCATACTAGTAGCTGCAGCCATGGCAAACCCCCCCCTACTTTTGGAGTTTTTAATAATATATTATTAACGACCTTTGAAAGTGCTTCTAGTGCGAAAACTCCGGCATAGACGGTAGAGCGAAGTTGGCGCTTTTGAACCCAACTTCAATAAGCTCGCAGTTTGCCGAAAGTCTGAAAATACATACATTATCTGAAGTTTTAGTTGGGAGAAGAGGCACATCGTGAATTCGTTTATTTCCAAAAGAACAAAACAAACAAGAGCGCAAAAACTTATACCCAAAGAATTACAGGAGACGGCTCTAACGAACCCACCCAATCCTTTCAATTCACAAAAGTGAGTTAGATTTCGGCTTGGATCTCGGTCTGTTTTTATTTTCATAAAAGAGTATGCAGTTTGAGTTTAAGTATCGATTTCTTCGAACTTTGTGCATGTGTGTGTTGAAAAGAGACAAAAGTTCCCACGGAGAGACCGACTTAAAGCTGGGTCCACATGGTCCACTGGGTTCGTCGTTCGCTGTTCGGTTCATCAATGTGGACACAGCTTAAGAAGCATCTTGTTTTCACGCAACTAAAAAAAAAAGAGGATATTTACGACTCTGTTTGGTTATCGTAAAGGCCCTCACAAACCTGAGCGGTACCGCTGCGTCAAGTTGACGTCCTCTATCGTCGTTGATTCGCACCTATGCGAATTATATCGGTGCGAATGGGACGACGATAGGGGCGTCTGTTTGACGCAGCGATACCGCTCCGGTTTGTGAGGGCCTTTAATGTTTATTCCAAAAAGCCGAGATGGTGGCAAAGTTCATTGGTTAAATCGGTCAAGACTACTATTGCTTAACGCCATCGGTCACGCTTGGATGTTGGTCCCTTTTAAACACACACGGTTAGAATAAAGCACATGTTCAAACTGCACATAGTTCAGACAATAGATTTTGGAAGGGATGAGTAATTAAAGGAAAATCCTTGTAGTCTCGAAAAGCTTGAGATAGAAACTCCACTTGACCACGTTCCCAAATGTTCTTCGGAACACTCTAGAGCAAACTTCACCCCTGGCACCAGACCGACCCCGTTATACACTCAAATTTATACAATGTTTAACGACAAAGAAATTCAGGCAATACAGTAAAGGCTAGGGGGGAGTGGGGGGTAGCCTTTAAAGCATACGAAGTAAAAAAAAGACGAACGCGAAGAAAACTCTCATAAATATTTATCTAAGCGAAACCGCGATAAAATCGAAAGCAAAAAAAAATAAAGTAAAAACTCGCCCCCTGCAAAAAAAAAAAAAACAACACCGTTGAATTTTTCACGCAGAGTTGGGTTTTACGCTTTCGTTAGGCCAGAACAATTAGCTCGATAGCGGTCCCTCAATAATTCAAACGGTAATAACGGGGCCACCCGACACCCGAGTAGTGTTTTTCTTGATGGGCGATAAATTCGACTCTTGAGGGTTATCAAAATTGCAAGGGTTGGGGTTTTGAGGGCGCTCAATCAAAAACATTCGTTTCAAATTCGCGCGATTTCAATAAATCTGAGAGTCGTCGATGTTGACGTGAATATTATTTCATCGTGCAAAAATTTTTCGAATGGTGTAAGATCGATAATGGAAAAAAAAAAAAAAACGCACAAAGAAAGGTCAAGTCTAAAATGGGCTCGTTGAAATTTACCCGTAAACAAATCGAAAATAAAATAAAAATAAAACCTAGTGAATAATTAAGTTGCGAAATATAAATGCGAATCACTTTTGTGCATTGGAATTCAAATGGTCGGTTCGTGGAACCGAAATAAGATTGCGGTCTTACAATCGCGCAATCCATCAGGGTTATAAACTAAAAATGTAATCTCATGCGGTTAAACGAGGATAATATTGTAAAAGAATCAAAATTATCAAAACTACTAGGTAATATTAAAGGTAAAATTTAATGTTGTGGTTATTTTATTTTTTAATATGCCTTGGCAACTTATTTTGAAACATTTTAAAATGGAGATATTATCAAACAATGCGTAAGTCTGCTTACTCACTCATGAATGCAATCAAAACCATAACGACGGATAAACAACGGGATTGTCACACGCACAGAGTAATTTTACTAGACATATTAGTCATATTACTATATATAATAACGCAAGGGTCAGCCTGGCTGGGTATTCGCGGAACGCTCGCATACGCTCGCGGCACTTACAGATACACTCACGGCACGGGTAGCCCTCCCATTTTTCAACTACCTACTACATTTTGTACTAAATACATAAAAGATAACCACCCGATGACACTGTCAACGAGCAGTTGTAAAATTTGACGTTTGACAGATATGCGAGATATGGCAACACTTGCTTAGATATCAATGTAGCTTAAATTAAGCTCATCGTAAATTTCGCGGAATAAGCAATATTTTGCCAATTTCGCGAAATAATTCGGCATAGCATATATATCGTTTTACCTGCATTACGATCTGGACAAATATCTGTAGTGTCGTGCAGGATGATTATGTAAATAAATAACAAACATGTTAAATCGGTGAGTTGGCAATAAGTCGCTATCCGTTAGAGCTGGTTCAAGTCGACATCGCGATTTTGTGCTCATACACCCATTCAATTAACGGTACACTATACAATTGTTTCACTACTATCAAACGGGCTATGGCCTGTTCTGTTATTGTACAAACCAACGTGCACCAGTGGGCGTTGGGCTTAAAATCTACCGTCATATGGCGGGCAATATCGTTCCATTAATGAAAATCTGAATAGCTATTATTATCTTCTTCGAGATCGAATCACTCTGAAATATTTATGACGGAAAATTGAACAATTGAAAAGGAAAATAAACAATATCATTCGACGCCATTCTCCATCTACAACAATTGAAACTTTTCTCGGTTCATTAGCGGAAAATACAAAAACTCATTCAGTGACGTCAGCGAATGGGAAAATCATACACTTGTGTAATTTCAATGAATGAACGCCGAAAAGCAATGCGATTGGATTCGATAGCGAGTTGCAAACAATAAATGAAAACCTTTACAGTCATGTCATGTCATGACAGTCATGTCTCCTTACGAAATGGCGATTTAGCCAATTTAACGATAGAAAATAAAAATAGTGTGGGAGCTTTTGATCGCCGTCGGAATTCTCACGACGGCAACTCTGAACTCGGTTTATCGCCACAATACGTATTCGAGTGGAGCAAGTTGGAACTGGTGCAGCTAAAATAAGCTCAAAACTTGAACCGAGCACGGTTCGAGGGGCAGCAATAGGTACTAAAGGGAGCGAGGAGAGCAGCTGGATCAATATTGAACGTCGAAAATAGCCGCAAAACGGGATGTGCAAGCAATTTCGTACGCGAAATGCAATTCCCGAGGAACCGTCCGTTAACCTCGACTAGAGACGGAAGAGGCAAAACGCGCACGTCACAGCCAAAGGGTTAATTGGATCGTGTGCGGTGAGATTTTAATGGAATCTTCAGTGTTTTCGTTGAAAGTTCGCGCAACAATACACCCACGTCGGAAGACATTTCTCGCTCGCGTGCCCCAGTGGCATTTATTTGTGTTGCGGTCTAAAAACCTAATTTAATAATACAAACCGACAAATTCAACAGTATGTACATATGATCGAAATCTATAAAATGTTTTGAATCGAGACTAGAATTCGATACAAATATTTGAATTGTCAAATATATGTACATAGATACCATATCATCGTCATTATCAGCCGTTCACCATCCACTGCTGGATGAATTCTGTCCGTCTTGAGCAATCTGCATCCAGTTGACTCCACACATTCATTCACACACTCGGTCTACCTTGCTTTCTTTCACATCCTCTCGGATACCATTCCAGTATTTCTCGCGTCCATTTGCCATCCATTCTTCTTTTCACACGTTCCGCTATATCAGCCACTTTGTTCATGCTTCTTACCCATGTATTTCTCTTGCGATCGCTTCTTGTTATACCAAGCATACACTTTCCATGCTTCTCTGTGCGCACTGGTTGTTACGTAACATTCAAGTTTTATATCCATACGTCATAACTGGCAATACGCATTGATCGTATACCTTCTTTTTTAAGCATAGCGGAATGTTGGATTTAAAAATGTTCATTCTTTAAAAAGCACTCCATCCTAGTTTAATTATTCTTCTCATACTTTGTATATACATACATATGTATAAAGACCCAAATTTTTAAATTTGTTGCATTGTTGAAATTGCAACCGTAACTACCGTTACTACGCACGCTACTATATTATTACTATAAATAATAGCCCACGCGTCTGCCTGCCTAGTTGGATGGGTAGTCACGGAACGCTAGCATTTTTTAACTACCAGGAGTATAACAATATATGTATATATATATGTATGTACATAAATGACACTGTCAACGGGTAGTAGCTGGTTCGCTGTCTATCAAAGCTGGTTCTAATCGACAACGCGATTTTATGGCCACTCAATCAACGTTACAATTGTTTCACATACTGTCAAACGTGCTAGCGCTTGTACTGTTATTGTACAAACCAGCGCACACGGGTGGGAGGTTGGGGTTAAAATCCACCGTTATGTGACGGGTAAACCAGCTAGTATACATATGTACCTATATCGATAACAAACACCAATTACAAAATTTATTTTGTTTCATTGAAAATTTAAATTGTTATGTTTGTAACCAATAATTATAAACACGCGTTAATTGTCAAAGTGCTTTCTATAAATGTATACTTTAGTGCCAAATAGTTCAAATATTCCAGCAATATTAAATTAATTCATTAAACTAATGATTAAATATCATATCCGAATATTGTTTTAACAACTTTAAAATATTAAGGTATTAAAATATTCGAAATTTGCATTATAACACTGAAAATCGATGTTGTGTTCTAATAAGCGAAATGGTGAACCTGGGAAGCCCTGAGACCCAAATGCCAACACATCGGTGGGGAGCCGAAGTAGTCTTATGAACTTCAAACGGTTAATTTAACATATTGGAAAAATTTTGTTCGCCAGATCTCTCGTAACAAGTTGTGTTGTGTAAGTATTGTATTGATCTGCAAATATCCAACATACATAAAAGCTACATGAAACTTTTTAAAACGTATATCATTTCAAGCAGGAGAACTGCACCAGTATTTTTCAACACATTCGCATGAAAATAACATTTATAGCACGGCCATTATTTGAGTTGTGCAACATTGTGGCACTGAAAAACTGCCGTTTCTACACAACGCTGCCATTATTCCGCGTTGAAAGATATTCTCATACAGCATTTCAAACTTTTAGTCGTAACTCAAAACCGTTATTCAAATGCGCCGCTTTTATTAAACCAAGGGTTGAAAAAGGGACGACAAATCAAATAAACTTCACATGCGGTAACTTTATGACGCACTCGTATCAGTGCAATTGTTTGGAATTAGAACACAAACCATATTGAAAGTTTCAACGAAAGCACATCTGGCGCACTCGAAATTACATTGAACAAGAAACAGAGGCTATATCAATATGCATTTCGCACGCCGTTAAAAAGCCGTTACTGAGTTGCAAAATTTAACGAAGCTCGCAAAGTCAATAAGCCGATAGCTAAAATCTTAACTATTATTGATATTTAAACATACATACATACACAAGGAAAATCTACCTATAAAATCATCATTCGTTCCTTCTATCCCTTCCTCCCCTCTAGAAGGTAATGGGAAACCACTGGAAAGTATCTTAGTTACTTTACTATGGGAAACAGTAAAATGTTTGTCAAATAGGCAACGCTTTTTATTCAAGTATGCCACCTTCAGAATAAGGAAAATCTACGTGCTCGAAGTTACTATGACGACCGATAAGGAAGTCCTGTAACGTGGCATCACCGGTCACGAGCGAACAGCCGCGCCGTAGCAACCAAATCGTTTGATCAATATTTCGGGATTGCAGCGTCGGCTTAAACTTGGCGACACGGCCATATAAAAACGCAGCGAGAACGACGCCGTGCACACACTTTTTATAATTTATAACCACTTAGTCATAGATAATATAATGCTTTGAAAAGTGCTCTCAAAAGCATCAAAAGCATTTTTTACGATTATTAAAAGCGGCATTGACCCGACAAAACACTAGTAATTTATAAATGCGAATAATACAAAATAATAAACGTCCATCCCGGAATTTAATTCGCCGATTGTAAATATGCAAATTGTATCGTGTTTTTGAAGGTGAAAAATTTACATTTTTTCCCACAATCACACACACACATACATGCAAACACGTGAAAAATGTTAACATTATTAAATCGTAGTTGCTAAAAATGAAATTTCGTGCAATTTTTGGAAACAAACGCCGAAATGCGATTTCGTTTATACTACATTAAATAGCAAAAGGAGAAAACAAACAATAGACCATGATAAAGTTCTCGGCAAGAGAAAAATTCCGTTATTTTTTTTGTTATCCCTAATGAATTGCAGTTGGAGAACCGTGACTCACTCTAGGAATAAAGTCGAATTTACACACCATTACCCCCATTCGGTGGTATCAAAGTAAATTTCGAGACTTTCGGTCTCCCGTATTGATTTACTACACAAAAGAAATTAAACTCGCGTGCGTAACTGAACATTGGCCAAGCGATTGCTAAGTAATAGCGGATTAAAAAAATAAGTTCAAAACTATAATTATTTATATTGCTATCGAGTGATTAATTTGTCGGCGTATAGCCTTAATGGTAAAAACGGCAATGGCAATAATTACACGTACTCATATTTGTATAGGAAAATTTAATTGAATTGTTGATTATTTATCAGCAACTCGCAGCAAGTAGGTGAAGAAACGATTATGTAAAGGTCGTTTTGAAAGTCATTAATATTGGCGTCAAATTAATGTAGCAGCGATATTTCAATCGAAAATTCCAAAGCTGAATCAAATTAAGATTTACACTGTATTTAGACAATCAATTATAACAATCTAATATAAATAGCATGTATACAGTTTCTGTCCTTACGGCACTCGAGAAAACATATATTACTGTATATAATAGCGCAAGGGTCTGCCTGCCTGGCTAGCAACGTAACGCTCGCATACACTCACGGCACGTACACGTACACTCACAGCACGGATAGCGTGAAACGCTCACGGCACATGAGTAGATTTACATGTGAGCCGTTATTTTTAAGTGGCGCAAGTCTAATTTTGAGTTAATGGTTAACAAACAGATATGAAATATTTATTTTTAAAGAAATCAGTCACAATAAAAAATGGACTTGCACCACTTAAAAAAAAGTCTCATACGTATGTATAAATAGGTACATAAAAAATACGCCATATGTATACATAAATGGTGGTATGTATGCATAGGTAGATATGCACATACAAAGTGAATGTGAAAGTAAATCGAAAATTAAGTCAGTTACTCTATACTTAAATCAGACAATGCCCGTTGAAGCAGCGTGATCGGCGACGTCACGCGACCCAAGTTGTTTATCGATCGCGATAGTAGCGTTCTGCAGTGAACCGGCCGAGCACATTCTTCGCTCTCATCTACAGTAATATTTGAAGCAGTCGAATAATCAAAATAACTAATTGAAAAAAATTGGCAATCCAATCAATTTCGTGAAAATTTTTAATGCAAACATTCTTAATTTTTTTTAAATTCTTCAACATTAAACAATGACCATCAAGGTTACATGACCAAAAAAAATGCACACACTAATTGATTGATTCACTGTTCAAATGTCGCAAATTCCACAAATCTACGACCGTGACGAAGACGAGTGCACTTTCGACAATATAAAGGCTACCCTACACGTCACACGCTTGCCTGTTTGTGATCAATTTTCACAAATTTCAAACAATGTCTCAAGTACTAGAGGCTAGCACTTGAGTACCAAGTTTGCCTCGAGTTAAGCATGCACGTTTAAAGTTTGTGATAAATAGAGGCAGCATCAAAGTGTCCACACGTCGAAAGAACAAACACGTACCAACGATGTCACAAAACGTTCACCAACTAATTATTTTGACAGTTGCTGGGTGTGTACTAAGGCTTCAAATGTTGACGATCGCTGATCTTCGTAAGAACTACTCGAGTCGAATTATTTGTTGGCCGCAACAAACGAGAATAGCAATAGGGGGCAGTGTGTGGTTTACGACAAGTGGTCGAGCCACGGGTAGACGATCGATTAAAATTCAATATCCACAAAGAGAACACTATCTCGGAAGTCGATATCCAGATGGCCAGTGAGGATGGACACCGGGATGAGGTGGTGGGTTGGGGGAATAGTATAGGGTTATTTTTGGGTGGGAGAACAGCTTGCACGAGCACTGCATAAAAGATCGTTATTATTCCAGAGATAGAGAGAGAGGAAAACACGCGCCCACGTTTCGGACACACCAGTATTGACACAATCGATAAAAATATTAACTCAAACATATAATATATGGACTTAAACCTCCACTAGGGTGAAGGGGGTGGGTGGGTTGTTATCGTTGAGGTCGAGTTTTTTTTTTTCAGAAGATTTATACTCAGGGTTGTGTGGCACTAGATGGCATGCTGCAAAACCTTGGAAACACACACGACAAAGCTATTCTTCCAGATATCAATGATAAATTCTTCTGTTGGCCTCAATTCGTTTTTAATTCTCCAAACGTTCCCATTTCATCCGCACAACCTCGCTTTGAATTTCAATATTTGAACGCGCACCGTCTACTTTTATGTGTGTGCTTAACTTCGTTTCAAGTGTACTTTATTTTGATGAAACGCGGTTATTAATCATTTAATACACAATGGTAGCACAAACTTTAACGCTTTATTCCGGAACACTTTTACGATCTGATCTATAATATAAGAGTGTGTCAGTCGCAAACTCATACGTGCCCAAATCGTATTATTCTCAGTGTAACAGGGAAGGGGAGGTAAAGACTAAGATTAGCGCTCGGCGCTTGCGACCGTATTTTGTATGGATTTTGACACCACCTATGGGGCAGAGCGAGGATAAAATACAATGAAAATGTAAATGTTTAAAAACAGAAAATTGGTACTTCGAGTATAAAGAACGATCTCTATACATTCCCTGTAAGGCTAAAATTAGACTCAGCAACGAGACCGACACCACCAACTTTTTGGCCTTTTTAAAATTCAAATTCATTGTATTCGAGTAGGACGATGCGAAAAAAAGGTTTCGCATACAATGAATTCTTGGTGTGGTGTCGGTGCAGTTGCTCTAGTCTAATTTAAAGTCGGTCCTAATGGTGGCCATTCACTGACATGTCAGTGCGACCATTTTAGTACATTCACAATCCATTTTAATCTGCGTCGAATAATACGGACCACGAACAGCCGTTCACCATCCACTGCTGGACGAAGGCCTCACCAATCCTCTCTCCATTCCTGTCTGTCTTGAGCAATCTGCATCCAGTTGACCCCACACATTCTTCTCAATTCATCAGCCCACCATCCACTCGGTCTACCTTGCTTTATTTCACATCCTCTCGGATACCATTCCAGTATTTCTCGCGTCCATCTTCCATCCATTATTCTCGCTATGTGTCCAGCCCATTGCCACTTCAACTTTTTCACACGTTCTGCTATATATGCCACTTTGGTCATACTTCTTACCCATGTATTTCTCATACGATCTCTCCAAGCATACATCTTTCCATACGTCTCCGTGTGCACTGGATCTTACGTAGCATTATTGAATTTAGCATCCAAGTTTCATATCCATACTGGCACATTCTTTCACATCCTCTCGTATACCATTCAAATACTTATCGCGTCCATCTGTCATCCATTCTTCTCGATATGTGTCCAACCCATTGCCACTTCAACTTTTTCACACGTTCATACTCTTATATACAATTTTTCAAAAATGAAGTCAAATTTTCATCTCAAAAAATTTCATCTCAAAAATGAAGTCAAAGTAAATTTCGAGCTACGCTCGACATACGAGTTCAAAGAGTTAATACTCAAAATATTCTTTTAGGTTGCAAAAAACTTGATAAAGCAAGATAACGTCCAAATGTTACCTACCTCTAATTTAAATCGAAACAATAATCAACTTCAACTGAATAGAGCTGTTGCATTATGTATATTGTATAGTCAGGCTTGAATTGGTTAGATCATAAAAATATCAAACGGTAATTCG
Organism: Parapsyche elsis; assembly: GCA_022651745.1. NCBI lineage: Eukaryota > Metazoa > Arthropoda > Insecta > Trichoptera > Hydropsychidae > Parapsyche > Parapsyche elsis. Next base: position 2,552,359 of record JAGVSN010000017.1, read on the forward strand.
ATTTCATATGTACATCAAACTGAATCTATAATTGTGCATATGTAGAGTGCATGTCATAGAAAATAGAGCTTCAACGGCAAAAATAAATAAAAATGCATCATAAACAATAAAATGTTCAACCATGTATTTCCGACATCCACGAGAATTTCATTGATGTCCAGCCAGCCAGTCAGTTGCTCACGATCGATGAAACAATAAAACCTTACCGATAGTAATATTGTAATGCGACAAAAAAAACGCAAACGCGAGGCACGCGAAGCGGTTTGCGGGTCAGAGCCGCGTTAATGCCCATTGATGCGAGGGACCGGAGGTGGAAGTGACGTCACGCGAGGTAACCGCGTTGTCTACGGTCGCTCATTAGTCTCAATTAGACCGATGGACGAAAAAAATAAAAATAAAAAAAATAAATAAAAGAGGGTTTTACTTTATTGTTATCAAGGGACCGTGCTAAATAGGACTTCCTCCCCAGCCCGCGCTCCGGATGTTTGGAATTGCGTCGAGAACAAGGTGAGATACGCATTTTACAACGAACCCCTCATTTTAGCCCCAACTAGACATCCAAGTGTGCTAAATTGCATTTGATACTGGATATCGATACGAAGTTTTACACTTCCACAACATTTGATACGTCTCGGGAACAGTCGGATAGAGATCGATGAATATTATCAGCAGAATTAAAATGTTTATGTGGTTTCTTCTTATTCTTGTGTAATTAAGGATTAGATCCTTGTCTATGAACCCTTTTCTAAATATTTCGATCAGTGGGCCTTTCTTTTCATAGTTATTGCAATCTGCATCCAGTTAACTCCACACATTCTTCTCAATTCACCAACCCATCATCCATTCGGTCTACCTTGCTTTCTTTCACATCCTCTCGGATACCATTCAAATACTTCTTGCTATGTGTCCACTTCAACTTTTTCACACGCTCCGCTGTATCTACCACCTTGGTCATGCTTCTTACCCATGTATTCCTCTTACGATCTCTATAGCGGACCTTACACGGTCAATAATAACTGTCACTAATAACACGGTCATTATTAATGACAGTATCCCCTCCACTCGCCAATACTGATGCTCCGATATCAAAATATCCGGTTTCGCGTCATTACTTGCCGATATTCCGTCAATATTGAGTTTACACGATCAATAATAGTGTCATTACTTTCCAGTAATGGCAGTGTAAGGTCCGCTTATTATCTGGCTTATGTATTATTTTCCTTGGAGTTACTTTTCCCTCTATAATGTTGCTCAAAAATTTACTTATGTGGGATATTGGTGGTAAAAAGACCAATTTCAAGATATCTTATCTAATTCAAAAAAATCAAAATATCCACTGTAGTTCTGAGGAATAAAGGTAACAAAAGTTTGCAATTGAAAATGGACACTAAGGTTTTGTCCTCTTGCTCCACACTAAGTGTCCGTTCTCCCCGGACTTTGACTTTACAGCAATTTAAAGCCAGAATGTCATATTTGTAATAAGTTCAATTAATACTCGAATTCTCAATATTTTAGTTTTCCTTTAGACATTGATAGCTCAAGCGCGTGAAAGTGTATGTAGACATAGGAAGTACAATTCAATTCGTATAATTTAATTCATTCAAAATTTTACATTTTTAAAACAATACATTTATCTGAATGTGAAGTGTGGATAAAAATGAAGTCAATTAAAGCGTTGTATCAAAACACGCGAAAATATTTCTATAGCAGTGGGTAAATGAAACGTCACTCGGTTCATTGTTTAAACGCAGTGCGTGTGTAGAATGTTTTTTTTTTTGTGTTTTTTAATACACTTTCACCAAAGAGGTAGGATTAATAATAAAAAATATATAAAAATGAAAACGCGAATTCGCACCACACCTGTCGTGTCTTTTGCCGTGACGCGTCACGTAATGGCAAAAACGGTGACAAAACGTACCAAATTACCGAAGCATTACGCCATTATATGACGTTGTAAAATTTTACGCATAAAAGCCACCCCTCGCGTAGTAGCACATTAAAAATAATTTACATTTAGCGGGTAGGTGCGTACAATGGGTACATATGTATAATGTTTTGACGCATAAGTACACTGTGGACTCGTAAAAAAAACGTTTTGTGTAAATATACGAAACGAACTTCAGAAGGCATTGCAAGTATTCGAATTACAGGCTGATATTTTTATGATCTAACCAATTCAAGCCTGACTACCATACCAAAACTATTGTTTCGATTTCTAAACTATTACTTACCTCTTAAGGTGACCTATAAATACATAGTAGGAAATATTTGGCTGTTATCTTTTTTTATCAAGTTTTTTGTAAACCATAAAATGAACATATAAAATTTCCATAATAAATAAAATAATCAAAGTTAAACATCGTATATGTACATATGTATACGTATGGTGATAAGAATAGGGAATTTATTCATTGACGTTCGTAGAAATGTGAACTAAACAGATATGAACTTATCGATAGTAAATCGATAAAATTTTTACATCAACACTTTAACCCAGCATAGGCCGGGTTTATTTTTAATTGCAAATATTGCATAAATATATTGAAAGAAAAACAACTGAACATCGTCACCCATACATAAAATATGGATAACGTAAAAACTAATGTACTGATTTGAGGAATACGAATAGTCCTCAGGCCAAATGTCTACCGTGCCTCGTGAGGCAAAATTGTACAAACATTGCGAGGCACGCCTCGCAACCGTTGCCTCGCAGTGTGTACACGGCTTTATAACCATCACGGGCTGGCTTATTCACAATTGCTAAACGCTACAGCCACCGACTCGCCGTGTCGTCCACAATAATAAAGTATCTATCTGTTGTTTTTTTTTTTTTATTGTTATGTATTGTTATTATGTATCTCTAGATGATTTATTCCGCGGTGCACGGCGAGTCGGTGGCTGTAGCGTTTAGCAATTGTGAATATGCCACGGGCTGCCTAACGTGATATGGGCATTACTGTACTGTGCACAAACACTTCAAATAGAATATGATTAAAATGAAGCAAGCCTTCATAAACTCGGTCGTAAGCATACGTACGAGATTAAATTGAATATTGTACAATTGATAATGTTATCGTGGCAGTCAATAGACGAAACGTCCACTATTTAATTTTCATACATTATCTAACGCAGTGCTATTTGCATATCAGAAGCCACGATAAAAGAGAAACGATATTTTTCTCTATTTGTTCGACTAATTTTTGTGCAAATAATGATTGACGTCATAACATGCACAATAAAAACCGCTGAACATCATTGGAAACACCCGGCTCTTTCGATTAGCTATTTTTTACGCGCATCTGGTGCTAGACAGCGTCACATAACAACGAAAAGTTTGACGAGGTACCAGTTAAATTTATTTTTTGTCGTTAAAATAACAATAATAAGCACAAGCTGACTTGTTACGAACAAAACATCATTAGTGTCGATGGGCTCGTTACGCGAGTTACAACAAACACAGGTAATGTATAATTGGTGTAACTACATAAGTATCCCTTCTTTGAAGCCGCGTATGTATTATTGCTATAGTTTTATGGCATTTTACGAGCACATCATAATTTAATTGAATTGATCAATAATCCTTGCGAACATCGGGATTTGCCCGGCTGAGGACTAATCGAGCACGAACGGGTTGATTTGCACGGATTATCGAAATGCATGTACGTCAGGTGTCACGTGAACGTGTGCGAATTAATCAACGCTAAAGGCGAGTTTATACGGTGTTATTTCGGCAGAAAAAAAAAGCAACAGGGGCTTACTTGTGGAGCATATTACCTACGTCAGCAGAATCGATCGAAAGAATTTAGTATGTCGAAAAATTATGCCGAACCTTTTTTGGGTCAATTTATCATTTGGGTATATTTAAATTCCGAAAGGATTCTATTGAATTTCTTTTATGATGGCGAAGGTCCATATCCATAACCAAAGAATTTGAATATATCTATAGAGTGGATGTAAGTATTATTTCTCATACAAGTTACAGCTAAAATGTGTAGCCAAGGTGAGATGAGGATTCAGTACATATGTATGTATACCAGTTTTCAAACCTACTCCGCCACTCTAGTACTTTCAAACTCTTTGTTTACAATCTTGAATGTTCGATTTTCAGTTCGGTCTTGACCAAATACTATATTTAAAATGTAAAAAGATATCATCGTTTAATTAAAATGACCACACATCCATCACGATTAGTGATCAGAATCCTCCTCTCCTGCAGTGTCTCGCGTGAAGGTACTAACTAGTATTATTCAAACGACTTCGTACACACTTGCGAGGCGGCTTTGACTCGGGCGTGCCTCGCAATGTGTGTACCATTTTGCCTCGCATACGTGAGTACAAGACTTTTTGTACGTGTGTACAAGACTTAATACGCAGAGTTGTTAATACATATGTACTATAAAACAATACTTTACCACGTATATCTTATCGCCCAAAAAAATGTCTTAACCACGACCAGTGCACTCAGTGTCAGTTGCTTGCTTGACTGCGAAGCGAGTAGAGCAGTTATTCTACGTATATCCATGCTGCCGAGTCGAAGTTCACTTCACTTTAGAAAAAGGTCACTTCTTTGTTATTCGTGTCTCGGGTTCTGTCCATTCTTGCGACGATTTTTGTCGAAAAGTATGAAGGGGCATATCTATGTACGTATATGGATAAAGTAAAAACATACATACATACATATATTAGTAAAGTGTCGCTTAAAAGGCCACAAAGTATAAATATTTTTTAAAAAATGTACAATTTCACCTGTAGAAAAACGGAAAGGACACGACGATAAAACATCCGAAATAAAATAGAACCGGAACGATACGGCGAAAAATAAAATAAACGACACGGCCCACAGATATGATATGCCCATTTGGTCGGCACATAAAAGTGAAGAGGACACGCCGGCGGGTACACGCGTCATAAAAGTTTCAGAAGCGCTTTCAGTCTAAAAAAAAAAAGTGTAGATACACACATCCATAGGTATTACACTTATACATCCACAAAGAGAGATGAGGAGAAGATGGAGATATATATGTGTGTATGTAGGTGCGAGTCGAGCTTATCGAGCTCCCCCTACTGTACATACATTGGAAATTCCTGCGTGATGCCAAGGGTACGCAAGTTGGGGAGAGCTTGCGAATACGGGGTGGGGTAGGGCTCGAAAAGGGCAAAGGGAACTAGGGTGCGAGGAGGAGCCAGCCCGTTGACCCAGTTTCTTCCAAAGGTCAACAAATTACAGTGAAAACCACTCGCAGAGCCGGGACACAGCTCCTGCCATGGACTTCTGGAGGTTTAATGGCGCTTGACTAATCCAACGACGGGGACTCCTTTCGCCGATACTTTGTCAAGAAGACTTATTCTTAAGCAATCCCGAAAAAAAATAAAGATTGGCCAGATACAAAGAATAAACATTGATCGGAATGACTAAATACGTTGTACTTAAATATTCACGTGTAGTCGTGTTTCGTGATAAGATCGTGGGTTGCCATTATTATGCAAGCGTACGTAGTTTTGTAAGTGGAGAATATTCTGAGACTATTCTCCAAAAGATTATTCGCCGAGAATATTCGAGAATTTTATTTTTTCTTGGTTATAAAACATCTCTAGATAGTTTAATAGCTTTTTAGAGGATTCTAGTATATTTTCAGAACCTAATAGGAGTAATAGAACTTTCTAGAGCACAGGTTCCCAAACTTAATCGAGTTTTTTATAAAAGCCAAGTGACTCGATATATTTGAAAAAGGTACAAAATATTATTCAAACATAAAGACACAAGACACATCATTTTCAGCTGTTCACCATCCACTGCTGGATGAAGACCTTTACAATCCTCTTTCATTACTGTCTGTTTTGAGCAATCTGCATCCACACGACTCCACACATTCTTCTCAATTCATCAGCCCATCCTCCACTACCTTGCTTTCTTTCAAATCCTCTCGGATACCGTTTCAGTATTTCTCGCATCCATCTGCCATCCATTCTTCTCGATATGTGTCCAATCCAACTTTTTCACACGTTCCGTTTTATCTGCCACTTTGGTCATACACTGAATCCTACGTAGCATTCTTGAATTAAGCATCCACGTTTCACATCCATGCGTCACAACTGACAGAAAATTGCATTATAGTCAATATTTTTTTTAGTTTATTGTTTCAGTCGGCGACCCCACGGAAAAACCTTAGCGACCCCATTTGGGGTCGCGACCCATAGGTTGGGAACCCGTGTTCTAGAGTGTCTGAGAGCATTTTGAATGACATTTTTTTCATTCTGACGACACTGAATGTGTCATTTCGTCATTTTAACATACGCACTACTAGCATGAACGTTTTCCGCGAAATTCTCACAGGAATGCAATATGCTTATTAACTCTGGAAGCAATAAATTAAGTATACATATTTTTATTGTTTTGGTTATGATATTCCAGTGAAATTGTTCCAACTTATGATATAATCATTCATTTAAACTTCCACGCAAAAATCACGCCCCATCAAATTTAGTATTTATTTATTTAAAATACACGGTGGCCGATGGAGGCCAGGGTACATTGCATTATGTACGACAATTATTTTAAACAGAAAATTCTCGGTTTGGAGAATATTCTCCAAAAGATTATTCCCGAGAATTTTACAACACTAAGCGTACGTATGTAATTGACGTCATTCCGTTTCGACAAACTGGAGATTCGACACTGTTGAAATAAATTGGCAGATTAAATAGTCGATCGGGTTCCAGTTGGGTATTTGATTAAAATACCACAGACGCAATTAGCGCCCTAGCGAGTGAACAGCCCTTGAAAATGTCGTTAAGCAGAAGGGCGCGAACCACTTTAAGCAAAGTGTATGTTTTACTATCGCATTCCCCGAGTATTTTCCGATAAGTAGGTTTATTTAAAATAAATTAACATACACATCGAAACTTAATGACGCCTACATATAAATCAATGAACGATAAGAAAATCATTAATTCAGAATTTTCAAGGACGCTTCGAACTAAGCAACTCAAGAAATGAAAGATTAAGTTTATGTACATTTCAGCACGACATCGACATGGCCGTAGAGGCGATAGGAAATGCCAAATTGAATGAGAGCATTATTAACGGTCAAGTAACGAAACGGTAAAAACAATGATGTTTATGTATGTAGTTTTGGATGTGCCTCGCGTGACGAGCGAAACAATGGTACAGTTGCGTAAATGCGTATACGAGAGACTCGATTAGTTAAACGTGATCGCAATTACGCATTATCAAGCGAGCTAAACCAAGTTGAACGTGTGTAATGGTGTGTCCACATTGACGAACCGAACAGCGAAAAGGACGAAGGCGAATTCGGGCTATTCGGAACCGAACGAATTCGCATTCGCCGCGACGTCCATACAGCGTCCAAATAGCCCGAATTAGCCTTCGTCGTTCGCTGTTCGGTTCGTCAATGTGGACACACCATAAGGCCCGTAACGCACTTGGCTGCCTGGCTGCGCAGCCATGGCCGCGGCGGCCACAACGATGTTAGAAAATGTATGTGGCTGCTTGTTTGACAACGCACTGAAGCAGCCAGGAAACTCTGGCTGTGCGGCCACAGGTACCGGCTCCGATACGCAGCAGCCAGACAGGCAGCCACTGGCCGCCGCGGCCAACACGAGATGTATTTAACAAAGCAAATGTATGTGGCTGCCTGTGCGATGCTCGTATTAGCAGCCTGGCTGCTCGGCAGCCAGTCAATTCACGTTTGCCATTTCAGATTTTCAGCCACTTCGGCTGAAAATCTGAATAAACAATTCCAATTCCATTATAAGTTTTATACTAAATTCAACGAATAAGATAAAAATATAAAAAAAAAATCTCGCTAATGTTGGAAATAATGTATATAAAACTATTTTCAACGAATTATTTTCATCTACATATGTACATACAGTACAAAAGGATCCGAGATCCGAGATTACAAACCAAATATTGCATTGAAAATATGTTGTATCTACAATGTTATCGCTGACCATTTGTGAGTGTGTTCTCATCGTTCTGGCTGCCCCTTTGGCTGCTTGAACTGGGTGCACGTTTTTCTGGCCATGGCTGCGCAGCCAGGCAGCCAAGTGCGTTACGGGCCTAAGTGTTTACAATTTTGAACGGCGGGGATATTGCAATAAAATACATATGTACTTCAAAACGTTAAAAGAGATGGTTTGATAGAGAAATTTGCTAAATTAGAGCACGCTGAAGTTCAATTGAATCTGAGAAACAATCATACGAAGCGATTACGATTGAAGATGATGAACACGTGCTGGTGACCCCGTAGAGTCAAAAAGGATCGCGCGGGTCAATTTATAACTGGGAGCAAACAATTGGTACAATTTGTCGATTGAATGAAGACGCAAAGCCAGATGGATGAATGAGCCACTTAAACGAAGAGTGTAAACTGTGCACAACCGATGTAATATGATAAATCTGTGGACCGATTGAACTCGCAAACCGAATTGTGTGACAGCGGCTCGTTCGGTGGACACGCGCTCCGACAATTACGAGGCAACATACATATTTTATAACGAGACGAAGGAGACTGCTGATAAATCTGAACTTGATTGATGTTTGCACATGCGAAGCTACACTATTCCAAGCGATTCCCAAATTGAACATCAGTCCGGTTGTGAAAGCAGTTTACATATGTAGGTGTGGCGAGAAAACTAGACGTAGGAATTTTTCGCAAAATGCAAATATGTAGGTAACCGACACGAAAAAGAAAACTGTAAATTAAGAGTAAGAGTTGAAAAGTGAAAAAAAGTATTTTTAGCACTATGATTCACACTGACATCGTCTTAACAGGGAACTGAATAAAGATGACCCGGGAGAGGCGTAAAAAGGCGTGAAACGAGTTTTTGCGACAGGTCGGCAAAAACGTGCGAAAAAATCGGGTTCAGAAAAAAAAATAAACGAAGAAGAAGAGTGTACAACACAAGTTGTGAAAACCGCATAAAAAAGTTCTACATATGCGCGTGAGGATCGCAAAAACTAGATGGGTTCTAATTCTGCGATAAGCTGTGCGGTTACTCGCGCACTTCAGAGTGTGCGTTTGAAACCCTCAAGAAATACATAGATAGTATCTATCGAACGGGAGTTTACTTAAGCATGAAGATTTCAGAAATGAAAAGATAAGATAACTGCAGTATAATAAGGGTGAAGTTTTACCCTTGGTTATGATGGAAGTCTATCAGATCCTTAACAGGATTTGTAATGAAGAGACAATCTAAGACTAAAGAGTGGGGTTAAGGAAGGGGGGGGAGAAGAATGATTGGTAGCTGTTGGGAGGTATTGTGGAGGGCCATTGTGGGTATCCGTGGATGGGGTGAGAAGGGAGATTGGGTGGTGTTAGGGAGGGTTCCATGAAAGGAACTAGGGCAAGGCTGCTTAATCAATACTGTGGGGCAGCTCTTGTCACACTTGCGAAGAAAAACTGTTCGAATAAGAAGTTGAACATCATCGACTACCCCAATCGGTCCCTCGTCGCGCTTACACATCCGATCCCCTCCCATAAAAATTATGCGATTTCGCAAGCAGGGTGAGAGCTGGAGGCACGAAATTCTCATTTCGATTCTACAAATTTATGTAAAATGGTTCGATTTCTATCGCTCGTGTTACACTCTATCGCAACAAGATATCTGGGGATCCCACCGTCGTTCTTTAGAATTTATCGCATTAAAAACTTGGTCACGCAGTCGGTCGCGACAGCGTTTTTCAAACATTACATAATGGTGTCTTATCCCTCCCCACCCTCTCATCCTTACTTTCCACCTCAGAGAGATTGCCTTTGTGACTCTTTCAAGTGTCAGTTGAAATACGCGTTTTTCGAGTAAACGTCGAATTCGACAAATAGAAGCTGGGGAGGAAAATCCGCTTAAGCGAATACAATACGGAAACATTTTTATTGCAAGTGTTTATCTAGCAGCCCCCGCCAGTCAATGATAGAAATGGGGATAAGGGCTCGTTTCAAAAGAACATACAGGGGGCTTTTCACTGTTAAATACCAATAAAGAGAATATCAGAATCAAACTTACCCTGAAGTAAGTTTCGACAGTGTAAAGCTTATGAGGCTTTCGAGGATCATTCATACGAAAAGTTTACTAGATTCCGATTACGCAGAAATAACAATCGAACCAGAAAGTCAACATAGCATGAAGACTAGCGCGAGTCGGAACCAAATGGCTTATGAAAACAAACAGCCAGGGGTAATTTGGGTTTAACGAAAACAAATACGAGTGCAAATGAAGCGCAACGGTGCAAATTTATTGAGACAGATGGGAGACCTTTTGATATTTTACAAAATTTTCAACGTTTCGGGATTTTTCCGGACAGGAAAAACGACAGTGTATTGGTTCCCAGGCTTAGCCGAGTGCAAAAAAGGGATCAAACAGCAAACAATGTCTAATGAAGATGCTTTCTTTCTTTCATAAGGAGACAGTTGATTGATAGTTTCCTCCTGATTGTTGTTTGTTGGCGATAAATAGTTTTCTTTGTGATGCTGATGTTTTTATCCCATTATCCACGGACCGATTGTTCTTGTAATATACCCATATCCTGTACTCGACCTTTTGTATACTTACATATAATTATTTTATTCTTGCGGCTCACAAGGATTATGGCCATCAAACATTTTCATACGAGCATAATGAGAATGAAGATGCTACATATATCTACAATTTCAAAAAATAAGGGATATCGACGAATTCGAACGTTTTCGAGAAGACAAACTGTACAAATCGTTATCCCTACTTTCTCGCGTCTTATCCCTTACGTCTATAGATTGAAGGGCAAAAATCCTTCTTTTCGCGAAATAAAATACGCCATTAGATAATCTTACAACAGCACTGGGCAAAATCGCATAATCTCTGGCGGATGCATACGTCAAAAGTAAAAGTGGAAAGCGATAAAACCACCAATTAAAACAAATAAATAAGAATAAAAAAAAATACCACAAGCATTACGACAGATAAATATGGTGCACATTGTATAGACGAGGTCATAATAACGCCTCTGGTAGTGTGTCACGGTAGAAACAAAACGTACAAGTGCTATCGCAAATGCGTCAAGATACTATAGAAAAAACGAGCACTGAAAATGTTAAACCAGAGGAAAAATTTACTTGAAACCTAAACAGGATGCAAGCAACAATCAACAATGCCACAAAAAAACTACTAGCATCATTATGACCAGACGTACAATATACAGGTAATATTTTTGTTTCGCATCACGAAATATCATTAACGTTAATCTTACACCACAAAAATTACTGCTAGTCATCACTCGTGTTTCTGAGAACTTACCAATGTTAGCGATGAAGTGAATATCACCATAAAACCGATTAAATTTTGCAAGAACCGGTTACGGTACAGCAACACGTAGGCGTGCGTACGACTAACGTAATTTCATTTGAATGAGTCACCAACAACTGTTGTCCGATGTGATTTGAACAATACCAATACAGCTGTGGACGATCAGAAAACTGGTATTGTGCTCTTGAGTGTTTATGAATAGCACTTAGCAATTGACTTATGCCAATAGTCGTACAGGTGGACATAAATTCGGATTTTAGAAAAAATATACATATTAGGAAAACAGAATCAGAATTTAGGACGTGCTACAATACAGCTGTAATCCATCACTTGGCAACTAAAACAGCGGTCGGGAACCTGCAGCTCCGGAGCCGCATGCGACTCTTTCATGTATATGAAAATCTGCGGCTCTTTATGTTTACAACGTTTATGTAAAATGAAATAAATATTCCGAAAAGGGTGTTAGAAACAGAAATTTCAAAAAATCAATATGAATCTATGCTAATTTTTCCCTTTTCAACTTTTCACACAACCTTCATGTCCTTAGAAGGCTTTAAATTCGTTTTCAAGGTTAAACATTATAATAATTTTTAACAATAAATTGATTCTTTTAACCAAGGAATATCACAAAGATACATAAATTTTCATACAATTCTCCAGTCACAAATGAGTAGCATTTATTTTTATTTTAAATTATATATATAATAGCCCAAATCTGTCTGTCTGTCTGCTGATAACGCTCGCCGAGGTAAATAATTAAAAGACACGAGCCTGCTACGATTTGACAATATTAATTGTCTACAGGCTCGCGACTTTGCTAAATTGTTACGTTGTTGTATTATAACGCGACAACTATAAAAACAGTCTATGTCTATGCAACAACTATAAAAACTATTAAATACACATAGATATACTCACCCACACAAACATCCGTTGATATTCAACGCGCTTACACTAGTATGTATATAATATGTTGCGGCTCCCAAAATTGCCAATTTTGCAATTTTTTCCTTGATTTGGCTCTTAGCTAGAAAAAGGTTCCCGACCACTGAACTAGAAGGTTTATTGTGATGTTTTTGAAAAATCTACAGTGAGTTAAGTAAATTTATAAAAAATCGAGGTTCTAAACGAGGGAACCCAATTTATTGTTAGTTGTAATGAAATACAAAGTCCTGCTGATTTGTCAAAATGAGTTACGGAACCCACTCCTTTAGGATTAGGATATGAGAATTGTGCATGTGAACACAATAATAACAGAACTCTGTAAAAAATATATTACGTCATAGCTTTTACTCCAAATAATAAGCATCAACTTATTAGGTCCTCGACTTTTGCAAAAATCAATAAGCGATTTAGCAATTCCAAGGTGAGAGAAAACATTCAAGTTTTATTTTACCACCCTACATACATATACATATGTATGTAGGTGTGAAAAGGTAAAAATTGGCCAAAGTGCACATTTTCTACTAATTAGGATAGAGTGTGTAAAAGATAAGCGATCGATAGCGTTAAGGGGTTAACCCCTTAACGGCGGGTGTGCGCAATGTTGCCGACATGACGTAACGACCATGTGCTCGTTACGTAACACATTTTCGTATATTGCAGACTTTTCTCACGTTGCGAAGGTTGCAAAATTAGTCTGCACTGAATGAAACCACATTTAAGATGAACACAAGTCGCCTCGAGAAAAATCTCAAGATTTGCATCAATCAAAAATACAAAATCAATGAGGTAATAAATAACGACTAAGAGGCGACAGCTTGTTTATTAGTTGCTTTCTGGTTTTTCATAAGCCAATTTCCATATATTGGTAGATGTGAATCGAATCTCGCATAGTTGGATATAATCAAATTATGTTAGGCCACGTAAATTATGTTTACATGTGATAGCTATGTGCACAAATTATTTACTTGGCGCAAAATTCAAGTAATTCCGAGTACGCTACAAGATACATAATTCTCAAACGACCACAGTTTCGCATCATCCTCATCTTTTAGCGTACAAACTTACATATACACACACATGTACGCAAATTTGCGAGAAGTGACGAAACAGACGATCTGAAATAGAGATGACTCTGACGGAAAAAATAGCCGTAGAATACGCGTGTCCGGATATTTTGATATGTGACGTGGTCGATTCTTTTCGAATATCATAATTATTATTTACGCCCCGTTTGCCATTTAGCGGTTTTCCTGTGTTTGGCAATAGTAGACGAGCTTTGAAAAAAAATTCCTATCGATGGGAGACTACTATATAAAAAAATTTAAACGTAACATCTTAATAGCCGACAGTATATAAGTGTATCGGAAATAGATTGGCAATGTAAATATTTACGTTGAACGGTTTTTAACAAGAAATTCGATACATTGTTGAAAGAAATGAGAATGAATGTGTACTGAAGCGCAGCTGAGCGGAACCTTTTCATCTAACCAAATCTATGGAAAATTTAAATGCCATCGAAGGATCGAAATCAGACGGAATCTTCTTATTTGAGATGAAAAAAAAAAATGAACATTCCGAATAATCCGAAATCCTACGAAGAATAGTAGAAAGTTATACGCCCCGTAACCGTATATCTAAATAAAAATGTCACGTGTGAAAAATGACAAGTTAACGAGATAAACGCTGCTCCAGACCTAGATCGACGCACACACATACACATAATCGTACGATATGTCGCGACATTTCCGATTTATGACTCGATGTGATTTATATTTTGGACTGGGGACTAGATGAGGCACACCATGATAGATAGTTCGATTCGAGAAAACAGATTCATATACAACACATGTACAGCAAAAAATGTACGACCTGACGCAAGACGCGATCGTCATCAATGACATCAAAGAGCATCCCTCCTGATGTCATAAGGAGTTTGCGTCATCGGAAGATACACAACGAGGGAGAGATACTTCAATGACGTCATCAAAGAGTGCAAGGGTCTTCCCAGTCGGTTGCCAACGGGGAAATACTGCGACTCGACCAGACGGGGAGACGACCAAAAGAAGACACTGGGTCAAAGCTCTCTCGTCGAATATCTCCTGTTTTCGCAACATCAAGAAATATAGCAAGAAACTACTATTTTAAAATATTAGATGCATATTTGAAGCTCTAGGCTCAGCGGTCAGGAGCCGCATGCAGTTCTTTGTATGAAAACCTGCGGCTTTCGTTGTCATCCAACGTTTTGCGTGAAACACAAAACGTTGACATACAATTTACACAAAATCAAAACGAATTCAATTTCCATAACTTTACAAGGCTATAAAAAGCTCGAAGATCGATTTTCATATTATAATACTCGTATAGTAGAAATATCATGAAGAAAGGTTATTTCTTACATCCATAAATGAGTAACATTTAATTTAATTTTGAATATATGATCAGAAAATAATAAGGCGGCTATAACTTACTTACCAATTATGCAAAGTTTTCCCTAATTTGGCTCTTAGCTCGAAAAAGGTTCCCGCCCACTGTTCTATATAACTAATACATTGGTAGACTCGTAAGGTCAAAATCAATGTTTTAATATTACTTATGCGCATTATCAAACATGTACATATTCCTGTTAATTAATCAACGGTGTTGCAGTATTGTTCCTAATCAGAATACAGTCTCACACTGATATATTTTATATACAATTCAATCCTTAGCAATTCCAAGTGAACTGGAAAAAAACTTGTTAGTATCATTACATCGAGACGAATGGGCAAAAAATTGATTCAGTAATAAGTAAGGAATTATTCCGGGTCGAAAGAACATCTCGTAAATTATTGCTGAATCTTTGTTTTATGTCATAAAATCCTATTGTCGAGGTCTGTAGGTACATGCCTACGAATTACGCAAGGACCGATTGTAAGCTGTCGCATCGATCATGCGAAAAATGTTGGGTCAAAGAAAGGCAAAGAGCGACCCAACTAAACAAGGAAGAAGAACACGGGGGGGGGGTCCGAAAGCCGGGCAGGGCCTTCGAGCTTAAATTTTATTATGAGGATATATCGAACAGGCCCCCCCCTGCTACGAAACGGAATTTCGTACCCTTTTCTTATTATTGCGACCACGATTTTGTATATGGTTTTCCGATAACGACCCAGGGTCGTTGCGGGCGAAATCGGCTCGTCCACGGTTGTGTTCTGACGAAACGATCACAAATCGAGAGATGAAAAATATCCAACAACGAAACACGATAATCAGCCTATTTCGTGCGATAAATCGTCGCCGTTTCCGGAATACCACCACCAATTATATTGCAAAAGGAAAGCATTTCAAAGCAATCAACAATTGACCAAAAAGTCACGAAGAAATATCACCATTCTGACGATATAATTTCACATTAATTATTCATACCTTACTTATCATACGGTATTTTGCTTATTTTATTACAAAAATACTTAGATATTAGACAGAATTGGTATAGCCAGTGCGTAAATTGTGCATTTATGATGATTATTCTGATGAAACACCTGCGACTAGCGATTAGCTCGTAATAGCAAATAGCACCATGACATGCCTATGAACTTCTACAATTCTTATTGCTACTAAACTACCGAGTATGTACAGCGTAAGTATTCATTAATACGAATACCTGATAAAAATTACCATTGGTAACTCCAGCACATCATACTTTCGGTACTTCGTTAAGTGGGCAGATATTGAACTTGCAGGATTTGATGACGCGTTCAGCGTCTCACATTCTTTTGGTTAATATCTGATAATTGCACAAATGTATCATCGATACGATCGTTAGAGGTAGATCTTTTTGTCTACGATTTGGTGGTAAAAAACGATACACTGTACGTTTCAGACATTTTTTTGGTGTCTCATTCACCTCTATCGCGTTTGTGGAGTAAGTGGAGTAAGCTCGGAACGGTGGTTCTTCAATTTAAGTCACTCAATCATGTCGCCGACGCACAACTGATTTTTTGGAGCAGTAGCAGTCATCTGGTCAGCAGACGGCGTCTCGTCTACCCACGAACGTATTGGAAATAACTATGACATAAGGAGAGCTGTGCTCACCTAGCACCGCGACCGTCAAATGGTAAGCAGCAGCAGCAGCAGCACCACCAGAAGAAGACGATCGATCGACTGGTACAAACACCCAGCCGAGCAGTTGGCACAGAAACGGCCATAAAACAAGACAACAATTGGAACAGCTGCAACTGAAGCAACGTGAACTTGGTTGCATAACCGCGTCATTGCATTTTGGGGTTGTTACATCTCTCCACGGTGGCGAATAAAGCTGCGGAAAATCAACGATAGTCCACGCTATCGCCAATGTACATACAATTCGAAGGCTGCGCGCTCTTTACGTAACCGATTATGGGGGTGTGAGAGTGCACCGATCGAATATTTGTAAGCCTCGTCGGGTCGGTTGCATTAAAATGAGAACATTTTCGAAGAATCTGAACGGGAGATGTTCGAAATCTATTATTAATGTTCTGTCGACAGATTTTGATCGCTGGCAGCGGCCAATAAGACCGGCGGCCAAACACGCGATAATGGGAGTTCTCTAATCGAGTACTATCGATTGTGTAGAAATGTTTCGATATTAGCATGTGTATTGATTTTTGATACGCTGCATCTTTCAAACTTCACATAACTTTGAATCTTCAAATATTTTCATTTCCAGAGACGCAAACTTGCGACGAATGATATCTAATCGTCGTGTGCACACAAGTTTCAAACGGTTTGAACCAAAGTTGTCACACTTATCAAACATCGATTTAAAACCATAAAAAGAGTCGGGTCTTCGAGGGCAGTGGGCACAAATATATCTCGACGATTATCACCGTATTTCGTAGATCGAATCACAATTCACCATTCATTATTGACAAATCATTGAAAATTTTCTCAAAATCACCAACGGTGACGCTAGGTGTTCCATGTAAACTTCATCGAGAATCGGTTTTCGGTGCCGGTCGATTATCTCACTCGTCGACCTTACACTTGATCGCCGACCGGAGCGCAGAATTTCACCAGAACAATCATCACAACAATCAGCACTTGCGTCGTAATTTCTCTGTTAAAATTAAAAATATATATTAAAATTCAACGGCTGATAAAAGTAGGGGTTGGGTTGACTCACCAGAACCGGGCAAGACGTTGGACCGGGATTATGAGGCTGCGCTGGAGCTCCTTCGTTCCACCCCCGCACAACAGTTTGTAATCCCAAACAGTATCATATAATACGAGAGGCACTGTGTAGTTTCATCATAAAACGACTAACATCGAAGCACCGAGATTGTCGCAACACCACCGGTTATTATTTTTATTTACTTATTAATTTTACGTCGAGTCCTCGATCCGGTCGTCCGTTTGCATCGTCTTCGAAGTTGAGCGATAGGTGTGAGAGTGAGCGAGTGAAAGACAGACTGTGAGAGAGAGAGAAAGAAGGGTCGGAGGGTGGAGGGTGGGGGGTGTGAGGGATGGGAAAAACTAATATTTTTACTTATTGTGCATACTTTCTTTTATACATTTGATTTGAAGAGTTCTTTGTTTTTCTCGTGACGGGGTTGTGTATACGGCGAGCACGCGTGCCGGGTCTGGTCTATTCACAGGGCGTGAAGTCCTCCCTTGCTGAAAGGCGAAAACGTCAGGGGTAAAGTCGCGGTTTTCTTCGTGTGGGGGGGGGGGGGGGGGGGTTGGGATGGAGGGGTTGCGGACGCGGGCCAAAAGGTCGCCGAACGAAAGCCGCTTTTCCGGCGGCTTCGCCCCCAGACCGGAGTCCGCAATCGATAAGTGCAAGCAGCGGAGACGCCCGCCGAGGACTCGCCCCGAAACCGGTCCGCGCCCCCGAGTCTGCGCACTCGGAAACGACATGGCCGACACCCCCACAAAACCACCCCCCAACCACCCCACACTCTAAAGCGTGCGTTCGTGTCGAAGCGTCTCGACGCTCGCCGAGGCGCTCCGACGCGAACGCACCCCTAACCTCGCACCACGCGACACCCGAAAGCCGGCGTTCGCGCGCAAAACCGCTTACTTTTCCCGCGGAATATACCTTCCCTAGATGAAAGGTCGAGCGTACTATTTTAAAAATAGTGTCGGCTCGGCTCGAGACGTCGAGAGAGAGATAGAGAGAGATAGAGATAGAGAGAGAGAGGGCGCGAGAGGCGGGAGTTTCGCCGCACTAAATATAGTACGACCCGAGACGGGTCGGAGTCCCCCGCTCGCTAGGAGGTTCGGACACGCGCGAATACTTTCACCACATCGACCTATTTGCGGGGCGGCGAAAAGTTGGCGCGTTACGTCAGCCCACCCGCCAGTCGCGCCAACTGTCAGATTTGGCGGGGAGAGTGGAGATGGTTCAGGGTGTCGGCGTGTGCGCGCGTGTGTGACGTCAGAGTGTCCCCGGGCTGGCCCTCAAAATCGATAGGCGGTTGCAGTCGCGGTCGCGGTTGCGGTTTGCGGTTCCGGTCGCGGTCGAGGGACGAAACCTCGAAGGGTCGTGGGGGTGAAGTGACGTTCGTCGGGGAGAGTCGAGCGAGTTGGGCGAATTGAGCGAATTGGGCGAGTTGGCCGTTGTCGTGTCTGACGGCGCACCTGTTCCGCTCCGCGGCTCCGGCGCCACCTCGCATCTCACAGCTCCGCGCCGACTGCCTGAAGCCGCTCTCCGCGCAACGCTCGCGCGCCGGACGCCCCCTTCCCTTTTTCGCCTCTCGGTCGCAGTGTTGCCACCGCGACCGTATTTCTGGTGCCGGCACTTCGTATTGGACGAGCGGTGCCGAGCGCCGAGGTGTGTGGGTACGTCGCTCCAACATTTGCGCGTTAAGGCCAACGTACTTTGTAAACATTCGCGCGGTATCCGCAAAAGTTGAGCGACCGCGAATCATGTGGAACAATTCGGTGACTCTGAACTTTTTCGAAATTCTCTCCAGCAAGAACCCGCGATATGGAATCCAAAACACCGATGACACTTTGTTCGCTGCCGCTTGCTAGTTGACACTAAAGGGGCGCCACTAACAATACGATCGCAGCGCTCAGTGCGGGCGAGCAAGCGGCAGCTGACCACAACGCTAAGGCCAACTTTCCACGAACATTCGCGCCATGGTGAAGTGGCGGCATGACATTTCAATTCAATTATGCCGGCACTTCATATTGGACGAGCGGTGCCGAGCGCCACGGTGTGCAAAAGTATCCGCAAAAGTTGAGCGACCGCGAAAAAGAGATGGCGAACCCTTCTCCACACGCCGGACCCCTCCAGTGTCGTCTGTGCCTTTAGTGCGTAATCATGTGGACCAATTCAGTGACTCTGAACTTTCTAGAAATTCTCCTTAGAGAACCCGCGATATGGGATCCAAAACACCGATGACACGATGACACTTCGTTCGCTGCCGCTTGTTACAGCTGACCACAACGCTAAGGTCAACATTTCACGAACATTCGCGCCATGGTGAAGTAGCGGCATAACATTTCAATTCAATTATGCCGGCACTTCATATTGGACGAGCGCTGACGTGCGGTGCCGAGCGCCAAGGTGTGGGTATATGCTCGAGCTAACTCGCGTTAACGCCAACGTACTTTATAAACATTCGCGCGGTATCCGCAAAAGTTGCGCGACCGCGAAAAAAGCAAGATGGCGGACCCTTCCCCACACCCTGGACCCCTCCAGTGTCGTCTGTGCCTTTAGTGCGTAATCATGTGGACCAATTCAGTGACTGTGAACTTTCTCGAAATTCTCCACCAAGAACCCGCGATATGGGATTCAAAACAACGATGCATCGGTGTTGCCACGCCTACCACGATGACACTTCGTTCGCTGCCGCTTGCTAGTTGACACCAGAGTGGCGCCACTAGCGATACGATCCCATTTTTCGTAAAATATGAAAAAATGGGAATGTAAAAATAATATGCAACAAAATTTAAAAAAACGAGACTGCACAACAGAGAATAGGATGCGTCCGAGCAAATTGCGTTGGCATTGTGTGACGAAGCATCCGGATTTTAAAAACAAGTCACTAGAATTTTTTGAAAGACAACTGAAACAGCTCAAGTCGTCGAAATCGAAGCTTTCGCATTACACCAGCATTAAGCTAGTAAGCCGCACACAATTGGGAAGACTACCATCTACCAGCTACCGTCAATAAAAGACACGGTTGGAATTATGTTTGATGATAAGAGCAAGAAAGAAGTACATACATATGTATATCTAGAAGTCGAAACGATTTCGCTTATAATACGATTGCACGCAGAATCGATGAAATGACCCAGTGGGCAGTTAGTGAGACATTTTTAGAGTTAGTGAGTTAGTAACATTTTTCTCATTGCAAATGGACGAGTCCACGCATATACATATGTATAAGGTTTATACCAGCTGCTTGTCTTCGTTAATTATAAATTATTTAAAAATAAATAAAACTCTGGATATTTTTAAGTATAAAAACAGTATTAAAAATAATTTAAATACCACCCTATCCCCACCCCCCCATCATGTCCATTAAAACTAGGTGGGTCGCGAAAATTTGTCCTTCTAAAACGTGAGTCGTGGTACTAAAAAGTTTGGGAAGCACTGCACTAGAGCCATCTAAGATTCGCTTATGGCATAGTCAAGGTTGCATGCGACTCATAGATTTACACGAAAGTATGGAAGTGGAATTAAAAATTAATTTCAATAAATAGATAAGGCTCTAGTCTAGATCGGGAGACGGCAAGAGGTTTCCCGCGAAGCGTTTTGAAATGTCCCGCGACTCATTTGAAAGCATTGTATGGAATTCTAGGAATTCGTAAATAGGATGTTCTTTACCTGCTATGTCCAACGCCAATCTGGCTCGGGCACTGGTCTAATCTAAAACGGATGTTTTACTTTCTTTATCTTTTATCCTTTATTCACTCTTGCGATTATTATTACTATTATTAGTACTGTTAGTTCGCGTACAAACGTTAAAGCGATCGGATGTGTTTATATTATTTCTTCTCCAATGAATGATTTGAATTTAAAACTCCAAGGGAAAGGAAAACTAATTCATGAAACGTTTTCAGAAGTGAAAGCATTTGAAATGAAACTCAAATTATTTAAAACATAATAGAAATAAACTTCATAATTTGAGATTAATAAGTTATTTATTGAAAAAGATAAAAACACTAATATTACCAACAAATTTATTTTTAGAATATATTGAATCTCTTCAAAATTATGTAATTTTCGAGGCGATTTTCAGACTTCCATAAACACTCCAAAGAAATTCATCTCTTTCAAAATCCTTTTGCTCCCAATATTGAAGATTTTCCTCATTATTTACAACTGGAAGTAATTGATTTACAAACCAATGACGCATTAAAAGACACTTTTAAAGTGATGAAGTTAACAGAATTCTATACTGGACTTTCAACTTCCTTATTTCCTGCTCTGAAGAAATTTTCAGCTGGAATGGTAACTACACATATTTGCCAGCACATATATTTGTCAACAAACATTTTCTCGGATGAATTATATAAAAAATATACATCGGACTAAAATTACAGATGGTTATTTATGTTCGTTGTTTCGAGTAAGTTGCTAGTTTCGACGTTGATTTTACTAAATTGCAAAAACATCAAACCTCTCATTAATTTTTATTTGTTTAAAAAAAAATGATTTTAAAAGTCTATTTTTTTACTAATTCATTATAAAAAAAATTGATTTAAAAATCTAAAAAATTACTTCAAATGTGGCCCTCTGACAAATCCCAATATCTCAATATCCCAATGCCGACCCCTGCTCTAGATAAGCATATTGTAGACTGTAGACATAGTTGATAGTTATTTACATATATCTAGGACAATTGGTGAATATAATTGGTTGTAAAGAAGAAGAAATAAAACGAAGAATGAAACTAGGGTGGAGTGCTTTTGGAAGAATGAACATTGTTTTTAAATCCAACATTTCGCTATGCTTAAAAAAGAAGACATACGACCAATGCGTACTGCCAGTTATGACGTACATATATGTATAATATAAATTTTATCATATATCACTAAAATATAACTTAAAAAATGAGATGCAATAAACAAACAAAAATTAAGATATATAATTTAATAACGATCAATTATTTATTGTTGTCTGAGTCAGCGGAATTCGAGGTTAATTCGTGAATACAGTCATCGACAGTTTAGGTTTCGTCTGACTGAATTTTATTTTGCAACAAGCTAGATCGAAACACAACATAAACCCGTTGGTAGAATGTTGCCATACATAAATAATACCACGCTTGTGCACTTGGTGTTGCCAAACGCTAATTTTATTTAATAAACAATTGTTTTTTCCTAATTTTCCCGGTTTTTTCCCATCCTTGCATCACTAGTCCACACAGGACACTCAAACTCGGTATCCTTCGCTCACATATTAAAGTCAACCTAAACGTCCGCTGCGTGTCTTCTTCAACCATTGCCCTCGCACTCCAACAATGTTATACATATGTAGAAAAATGTATGTAGTTAAAAGAGGCTCGCTTCATTTTGACCTTCTATACAAAGACGTGACACGTGGATGCTGAATTCAAATGTTACGTAAGATCCAGTGCACACAGAGAAGCATGGAAAGATGTATGCTCGGTATAACAAGAAGAGATCATAAGAGGATTTACGTGAGTAAGAAGCATGACCAAAGTGACAGATATTGCGGAACGTGTGAAAAAGTTGGGGTGGACACAGCGAGAAGACTGGATGGTAGATGGACGCGAGAAATAATGGAATGGCATCTGAGAAAGCAACGTAGACCGAGTCGACGATGGGCTGATGAATTAAGAAGAATGTTTGGAGTCAAGTTGATGCAGATTGCTCAAGACAGACAGGAATGGAAGATTGGCGAGCGGCTGAAAATGATAATGATAATTGAATTAAAATAATCTATATCTCTTGGGTCTTCAAGGGGTGTCCCGCGGGCAAGATGTTGCCTTACTGGTGTTTTCATCTCACGAAGTGAAATTCCCACTCTCGACCTTAGATGCGCAGTGACAAAAAGGACGCTTATTGGTTAAGGCTTTGTGGGAATTTTGTGGGAATTTTCACAATGGCAACACTGCGTTTCACCCCTAACCGCAGCATAGGGAGATTGATACCAGCTATATATAGGAAATACCAGCGCAGCCTATTGTTCAAGTAGCATTCTTACCATCTTCGCTCACAGACTTCTTATTAAATATATACATATATATTAACTGCGTAAAACTGTAACCTAAAAATGTAAAGAAGCTTTTTTACTTTAATCGGATAAAGTATTGTGATCATGCGAAAATTCGACCTCGAGATTTTGACTGATTTGGATCAAGTATCACCCCTAATCACGTTTTCATGATTTCTGGAATACGTCTGTGTACTGTGTGTTTTCTCCGAAACTATCAAGTCTATCAAGCTGAAATTTCATATCTACTATTTTCACGTAAGGTGTAAGAGCCATATGGAATTTAGTCGACATCAGTCAACCGGAAGTAGGTTTTCACGTTAGCCGTAAGAGATACTATGATTTTGGTCAACATCTGACGACAATTACAACTTTTTGCATTAAAAAAATAAAATAGGGTTTGCAAGATCACTGACGGTATCTTGAAAAGTGGCAAAAATGTGAAATACAAAATCTCCTATCCCACCAACCTTCCTATAGTGCCATCAGCATAACTTGAAAACGGCAAACACCTGAAAAGACCCTTTCCCACCCAATCTTCCCCAACGCTGCTTTCAGTCTTTGTTTTGTTTTGTGAAATTTCCCATTATTGTACATACGAGTAGGTATACGCCTGCATGTCAGAAGTATCGAAACTAACACGCAGTACTGTTAAGTTTCATAGTTCGGCTAAAAGGAGAAACTAATGAAAGAACCGATAAATATTAAATTATTTTTCCCAATCTTCTACTTTACTGTCAAACGTCGCATTTGTGATCATATTTTTGTCATCATCATTATTTTCAGCCGTTCACCATCCACTGCTGGATGAAGGCCTCTACAATCCTCTTTCATTCATGTCTGTCTTGTAATACAGACAGACGAATCTGCATCCAGTTGACTGCACACATTCTTCTCAATTCATCAGCCAATCTTACACTCGGTCTACCTTGCTTTCTTTCCCATTCTCTCGGATACCATTCCAGTATTTCTCGCGTTCATCTGCCATCGATACTTTTAGGTATGTCACGCCCATTGCTACTTCAACTTTTTCACACGTTCCTCTATATATACCACTTTGGTCATGCTTAGAGACCCGTGTTTTTCGCATATATTTTTTATCGATTTTAGCATTTTGATCTGTCATTTTAGCATATTGTAGCGAATAAAGTGTTTGATTTTAGCATCTATTTAGCATTTATTTTTATTAGATAACTTTTTTAATACAGATCAATTTCAATACTCTGTAACAGAATTTATATATACAAACAATTTAAAACTAACGTGACAAATAAAAAATAGTAGAAAATTATTAAGAAATAGCAATATGGAGAAATACGAAGACAAAAATCATGAATTAAAAAATAAAATATAACATTAATTTAAAATTTATTAAAACTAAGCATGGAACATATTTCCACAGACGACTCTTTTTAGTTAGTACAACGATCAGTTACCACTAAATTATATTTACTAAGAAATCTTTCTGCATCCACACTATTTACAGGACACCAAATTGATTTTATTGCAGCAGAACCAAACTCTTCATATTTAATTTTTGTGGTCATTAACAATTGCAGTATATCAGGTTTTAATCCACTTTTTATATTACTTTATTATTATTTATTTTTACTTTTACAAATCGTTAAAAAAATGCTTGAATGGTATTGTTTATAGTAAGTTTTGAAATTGCATTCCGATGATTTATAGATTTCAAATGTTTTTCCAAGTTATCCTTTTTTCTGCCACTCCACTCGACAATTACAACGTCTGCACATTAAAATGTTTAATGTAATAATTTATATAAATTCCGCGGGCTTTGTATGGATTTGCTCTGTCATGAAGATTAATATTAGTACATCCCATGCTGAAGCTAAAAAAAAATATTTTACATTTTAATAAATTTCTGAACATTGATACTTTAATAAAATTTTGTATTAAATTATGGTCGATTTTCGTGAATTTTATAGTTAAACCAAATTATGAAAATGATAAATTCGTAAAGTAAATAAATACTAGCCTTTTTAATCTGTCCAAGTCAAAAATCTTTCACGTTCAAGAATCTTCAAAAGTTCACGACTGCACGTAAGAGACCGATCGCGAGACAAAAAGAACGACTCTTGCTGAAGTTAAACGACGAACTGGTTTTTATTTGCAAATTTGTTTTAAATAATACTGCATGCTGCATAGTTTTCGATATTTCCCATCAATAAAACTACTTTAGGTAAAACTATCTCAATTTTTGCCTCCAGGTAAAAAAACTTATTTGGGTACAATTTTCGTATGGGTTTTTCTTTAACTCATCATTGCCGACCCAGGTATTCACAACCCAACGTATCAATATGGACACGACTGTTAACTTTCAGTTATTAGTTCGCTAGTTAGTGTGTACAAACAAGTCTCAACGTTGTTTTAATAATATTTTTCTTTAAAAAAAATTAATTTTAATTAATTTTTGTGAATTTTAGCATCTATTCGCATATATCCTGAATTTTAGCATATATATCGCATTTATCGCAAAATGCGAAAAACACGGGTCTCTAGTCATGCTTCTTACCCATGTATTCCTCTTACAATCTCTTCTTGTTATATCGTTTATGCAGTATACTGTACTAATTGAATAACCTAAATTTATATGACCTAATAAATAAATACTTACATTTTTCGTATTGTACCATGTACTTACTTGGTACATGACTTACAGCATTCGCATTAGAATTTATCAGTTATTTCCATAATTTCTCCTTTTCGAAGATGTATAAAACTTGATAAAGAGCACGGGTTCCCAACCTATGGGAAGAGTTTTCTATGGGGTCGCCAACTGATACAGTAAATTTAAAAAAATATATTGACTATACATAATTACGGTGACTATATGTATGTACGTCCTTTATTTCACTACTCTGTCCTTTAGATTTTTTTTCTAAAATGGCCATTTTGTCTTTTATTTTCTGAATTGAAATAGTAAATTGTATGTCTATTGCCGCATATCACGCAGTCAATAATTGCATAAGCACTGGTGTCGATTGTCTTCCGGTAGATATTGAAGTGATATTAGTAAAAATTTATTCATTTTTTTACATAAACACAATGAGAGTGGAAAAATTGAAAGAATTTTGTAATTATGTAGATGTTCAATATAAAAAACTACAGCGTTACGCGATGGCTAACTTTTCTACCAGCTATAGAGAGATTGTTAAAACTACTTAAGCCAATGCAATCGTACTTTTTGAAAGTCGAAAAATAGCCCACTACTCTGAAATTTTTTAATGATGTGTTAGCTGAGGCATGGCTATATTTTATTCACAGCCAAGCTTCAACATTTCAACAATATATTTGGACAATTATTGAATCACAAGAATTCGCAATGTGTGAAGCTTCCATGCATTTAAAATAATTGAAGCTAAAGTTAATTGAACGAAAAAATCAAGGGTTTTTAGATTTAGAAAAAACCCAAAACATCGATGCCAACATATTTAAAGATGCAACTCAATCGAGGAAAGCATTTTGTTAATTTCCAGTCACTGAAACTTAAATATAAATGACGGCGAACTATTTGATGAAATTTTGTGTATTAAAAGTTATGTCACCAGTGAAAAGATCAACGAATGGCGACAAAATGACGAGTTCTGCCAACCTAGATGGGTTGGAATTTTTAAATATTTCACAGATAAATACGAATCTTTTAAAAATCTCACTGGATCTAATACCCCCACTGAACGAGTATTTTCATTAATGGACTAGTGAAAAAACAATTAAAAATCGAAACATTAGAAGCGTGCATTTATACCAAATGTAACTTTGGTATGAATTATATACAGTTTTATAACTTCTTAAAACACAAACCTGACCTATTAAAAAAAGTTAATTCTAGTTAAAAATATCAAAATTAATTTATTTTAAGTACATAATAATATGATTTGAAAAAAATACTATGTATGTACGTACATACATATATGCTTATATTTTATAATAGAAGTTATAAAGCTTTTAAGTTTTAGTGAAACAAATAACCGCAACCTACATTTTTAATCGGTGTCTTGATGTTTGAATAATATCTTTTGCCTTTTTCAAATACATACAATATATCGGGGTCGTGGGTCACTTGGCTTTTATAAAAGGGGATCGCTACTAAAAAAAGGTTGGGAACCTGTGATATAGAGCCACCAGTATGTATACGAGCGTTGCGGATACGAAGGGCGAACTCGACAAACATCGATTTACATATCGCACACCTACATATGTACATACATACATAGATCAAAACAGTATCAACTCAAAAATTTAGATTTTTTAGTTAATCATTTATTCGGATTCTACAAACGAAGCTGCATGAACCAACAAAACAAAATGAAATGTTTTAATCTGAACTTTCTTTAGTATGCTTGTTTTCAAAAAAAAAAAAAAACAGTAAATTCCTATCACTTATAGCGAAATGACAACAAGTTTTTAGTCGTTCCTAAAAAAAGTGTTTTTTTGAGTTGATACTGTTTAGATCAGTGGTCGGGAACCGGCGGCTCCGGGCGCGAAAATTGGCGGCTCCGTTTATAATCCAACACTTCTTTCTTCACAAGAAAGAGTTATAACAATTGCTTCAGATGTCTCAAATATGCAAGTTACCGACATTAACGCTGCTGATTATACATATGTACATATCTCTCGCTGTTGATATTTAAAGATGTAACTGACATTTCACAGTGTTTGTAGTAATATATAATATTTCAAAATATTTAGAATAATCAGGAGACAATAAAATTCATGCTCAATCCATTGAAATGTGATATAAAACTAATGAATTTAAAGGCGTTTCCTGTTATATCTATTTTAGAACTTGAATTGGTATTTACAAGTGTTTGGACTGAAAAACTAACGGAAATGGTTAGACAAGAGGAATTAAATCTAACCACCAATTAGACCACGGCAAGTGATATCATATTCAAATGTTGGCAATCATTTCCAGTCGATTATTTATTCGAACGTCAGGAAGCTTGCATTTGCTGTCTTGACGCTTTTTAGTTCCACATACAATAATTAATTATTGTGAAAATTTTTTTTCTTCGATGAAATTTGTGAAAAATTCGTACCGTAATCAATTAAGTGACAAAAGTTTTAATACACTGATGCAATTGAAAACCACTAAATATGTACGTTCCGAATTTATATAAATTGTCCGAAAATTCAAAGTTCAAAAATTGCATTAGCTTTTAAAAATCACATTAAAATCCGTTTTCAGACAAAATATTTATTTTTATCATAAGTAATATCGTGAACTCTACAGCTTGCAAGTCAGTAAAATTTATTTATATACATACATATATATATTTTTTTTTATTAAATAATATGTGGCGGCTCCGAAAATTTGCCATTTTTTGGATTTTTCGCTGATTTGGCTCCGGCCACCAAAAAGGTTGCCGACCACTGGTTTAGATCTACATATGTACATATGTAGGTGTGCGATTTGTGGCCCATACACCTACAGGCCGCCGGAAGATATCGGCCGGGTGTCTTCCGGCCGTTTTTGTCATAATTAGAGAAAACCATGCTTTAAGTTTTCTCGCCCAGTACGATGGCGATGGTTTTCTATGATCCAAGCTTTATTTTTATACGGTTATGATGGACGAACTAAAAAAAAATGATGGAAAAGAAAATGACCCGATGTCGAGTTCGCCCTTCGTATCCGCAACGCCTCATACATATCTTAACAATAAATAGCACTGCGTTCACAACGACGTATGTAATATTGAACTTCGCATTGCCATATACAAATGCTGCCTTCGATATTTCTCATATTTTTGACATACCTACATACATATTATGTATGTACATATATAAAAATAGGCGAAATTTCGCCCACAAACCAAATTCTTAAAGTTGCGGTGGGGAAGGTTGGTTGGGAAGGGAACTTTTACTTCAGGCGTTTGCGGGTTTGCAAAAATTCTTATGGCAGCGTATTTAAAAGCGGAATTTCGCTCAAAATACAAAGCATGCGTCACATTTGACAGCTGTGGTGGGAAGAGGACTTTGCATTTCACATTTCAGTCGCTGTTCAACTTACTACCCGTCAGAATGTCAGTTCGCTGGCGGCCAATCGCCATACATGTCACACACATTGAAATTATCAACGGGCAATACACTAGTAAAGCCTCATTTGTCTTGCTGTCAATTTGGAACGGGTACAGGTAGCGCAGCCAGAGTTGAGGCGAACCACACACACACACAAATTTTCACTAAATGCAACGATAAAAACGACCTGTCTCTTTCGCGCGCGTACACGTTACCAGTGTAACAGAGACACTATTCCTTCAGTCCAATCATTCAGTCTTCGATTTTTATATCGTTTGTTGGTTTAGTTAGAATATCCCGTATCCAGAGAAAAGCATAAAACCCATTTTATATGACATAATACTAAAGAATAAGCCAAATTACCAAAAATTTGTAGGTACTTGACAAAATCCTGGAAGATCACGGGCATAGTTCACGGCGCCTACCACCCAGAACTAAGCCCTATAGAGTGTGGGGTATTATTAAGGGTAAAGTTAAAATTAAATATTAAAAAAGATATTTGCATCAGTCTGTATACTAAAAATGCATATGTGTGTGTGTGTGGTTCGTCTCAATAGTTTATGCGCGGACTTTTGAATTTTCGCGCCCGAATCAAACGCAAGTGTTGCCATACACGTACCGATTTTCCAACTTGTCAAATTTTCATGAAATATTTGAGTAACTAGAATGAGCATGATAAAAAAAATTCATTTCCAAAATAGACAATCACATCTTTATTTAATACCAACAATCAAAAATAAAGAATATTTTACATTTTTTTAAAACTTTCTATTCCTAATATATTATATGATAAAATACACCTACAAATGAATCCGTGATTCATTGATGAGATTGTAGACACAAATATTATAATATAGACATAATTTAATAACTAAAAACATAAAAAGGCCATAGAATCAAAATAAAATATATCAAGTTTTACTACTTAAACAATACGACTTTTTGCATTGGCCAATGTACAAAAAGACATGCTCATGTATGTATGTACATACACTACATAATCATTCAATTTGTTCACATGCTAAATTATAATACGTAAAATAGTGTAATTAATTTTGGTCAATGTGACATAAAATCATGAAAATCGACCGCTATTATTTGGAAAAATTCAACAGTATTAAATTGTATCATTGAAATGAAACGCAGTGTAAAAACCTTCAATTAAGTCAATCAATAAAATAGTACTATTTAAGAGTAAAATAAATTCTACCGACAAAACATAAATTACAATATGAAATACATAAGATAAATAAAATCAAAATAATGTACTTCAAGTGTATATAAAGGGCATCACAAGCCAGAGCGGATAAATACGCTCGATGGTATGTGGTGGGGGTTGTAACACATTATGTTACCACCGAGCGTATTTATCCGCACGCGAATAGTAATTCGCTCCGGTTTGTGTGGCCTTAATTTTATAAAAAGATACTATGAGATTTTTTTTCGCGCTCGTGTAAACGCACTATAGTAAAATTTATCATTTTCAACTGAAAATAATAAATTGAAACTTATTTTTAATTCAAATTTGAAAGGAAACTCGTGATGAAAATAATAATCATAAATGCAGATGGTTCCAAGTAATTAACAATTTAATACACATGTACTAAATTTATGATAGATCAGAACAAAGAAAAGTGACGTGACTGCATAAATATTATTATTATTTTATTCATATTTTTCTTTTATCATTTCAAACGAGTCTTAGGACACCATTACATTTGGTATTCGTGGAATGCGGGATAAGACATTAGAGTTGCTTAAAATTGAATTTGTCTTATCTGAAAAAAAAAATAGTAATACAGTTAATATGCTTTTTATTCGAATTGAAAAGTAAATAAGAAAAATTACAAACCGCATAAATCTGGAGGTGGACTTCCTGGTGGTGGAGCTGGTGGAGGCAATTTATCCCAACGAGGATGATAATCGGGCCAATTTGTAGGACAAGGATATGCATGTCCACCACATGACTTTCGTTTTTTCTTTTTTACAGTGTTTCCTTTGGGTGACGAAGACGGGATCTACAATAATTAAAAACGGAAACTTAAATTCAGTCGTTATTGGATAGCTAAAATAAAAATTAATAAATAATAAGATAATCGTACTACTGAATTGACAAGTTCATTTTCACAGTCAGAATCTTGTCCCGGTGCAAATCCATCGGCAAAACTAACTTTTTTACCCTTCACTATTCGTGGATCAACCCTAGTCAATCTAGCACCGCCTCTATAAAAAAAAAAAACATTTAAAAAATTAGCGAATACAAAATTTACGTAATAAAACACTTTTGTCAGACTTACACAATGAGAATTCCCTTTTCGGGCGACTTTTCAGATTTCAGCGGTTGTTCATTTACCTCAAGACCTGAAAGAAGAAGGTAGTTGGAAACATCGGCTTCACAAATAAACGTGTACAAATCAAATGATAGTATGTACCTGGATATTTTAAAACCATATTAATTCTATCATCCAATGATATTTTCCTAAGCGGTGTTCTACCATCGGAAAATTCGGATTTTAAATCAGTGCCAAATTCGTCGCCGTCCATATTTTGCTTATCGAATACGTCATAGTTTTCATAATTCTCTAGATCATTGTCGTAGTTTTGAGTATTCGGTACAATGTTTCGAGACGAAATGGTTTGAATTTTGTAAATTTTATTTTCAGTCTTTATGTCAATGTCATCATTTAGATTCTGGTAGATTTGACCGTCGGATTCGATTTCAGCGTATGGATTTTTTTTATTCAAATCTGTCTCATTCTGGATGGAAACTGTGGAGCTGGCTTCGAGGAAAGAGGTGTCTCTGTCGGCAATGCTGCCTACATATCGAATAAAAAAACATTGCTTTATAATATAAGGGATTTGAAACAAATTGTCAAATATTAATAATAAAAATTACCCCATCGAGAAGGTTTCTTCTCTCTGTGTGCTTTTAAGGGTGTGGTGCTGGGACGCCAATCACATTCCACTGTTCCAATACGAGTTGTAACGACTTTTTCAATCTCAAGTTTTACCTACAATACAATATTATTTTCCTCCGTCTTAAAATACTTTAACTTAGACAATTTGATTTATGTATGGTTTACGACTTTTACCTGATTTTGGCTAGTTTCGATGTTTTTATCATCTGTAAATTCCATTGATGAAATGTCTTTTTCTATACGATGAATAGTTTCAAGTAGATTTTTATTAGAATTTTGTGAAACACTACTATCACTGTGCATTTTAATATTTTCATTCACGGTTGATTTTGTGCTGGCTAATTTTTCATCGTTATGATTTTGCAAAATTTCAGTCTTAACAATAATGTCATTGGCGTTATCCTTGCTATTGTTTCCTTTTAGAAAATCATTTTGTAATTCACTTGCACTTATAATTTCTTGTCTATATATCGTTCGAATATTACCAGAAGATTCGTCAGTTTTGACCTTTTTCTGGATATCTTCTTCATCAGAAACTTTTTCTTTTTTAATATTCAGCACTGTATTCATGCTGAAAACATAATTTTCATCTTCTACAAAGTCATCCTCGACATTTTTACTTTTCTTTGACTGTAAAATGAATTCACTAGGATTATCACAACTATCTCTAATCCTTTTTTTACTAGTTTTATCAATGCTAGATTGGTCGGATTCACTAGATGAATAGGAACTATTGGAAGTATCAATTTCAATTGATTGTTTTCTTTTTTTGTGTTTAACTTTATTTTTTTTGTCTTTCATCCTACGTTTTCTATCCTTTTTAAGTTTTGGAATCATTTTCAAGTTATCACTTACAAGTTGAGCATTTTCATCATCGTCCAGTAAGTTAAATTCCGTCATCATTTCTTTTCTAAACAAAAATGTATCATCTTGAATAATTTTCTTTTCTCGTGCAAGTTTTTCTTTCAATTTTCGCTTTTTCTTTCTTAGTCTTAGCTTTTTGGCCAGTTCTTTAGCCTTTGCCAAAAGTTGTTTTTTCCTACGTTTTGATTTAGACAATTTTTTATATTTCTGAAAAATAAAAACAAAAAAAAATATTAAAGCAATCCAAAATGTCACCTTGTGATTTAAAAATTTGAGACATTTAAGGTAGTATGTATATGTAAAAATATAAAAAATTTAAAATTACCTTTTTTGAGAGTGCTAGTTTTTTCTTAGATTTAGACCGTATTTCGTCTGATGATGAATCGCTACTACTCGAAGATGATAAATCTGTACTACTACTCGTAGAATCAGTACTTGATGTAGAACTTACACTACTCGTCGAAGAATCACTGCTGGTTGTCGTGCTATCATCAGAAATACTGCAATTCTCAGAGTTGCTACTTTCAGAGGATGACCCTTCACTATTAGATGAAGAATCGGTCGCAGAAGATGATTGATAATAATCCTTTTTATTCGATTTCTTTTTTTGTTTGCCTTTATGGCGCCGTGAGCTAATTTTTGCATGACCTTTCCGTTGTTTTGTCGGCTTAGTGCTGAAATACAAAATGATTATTTAGAAGTTTCATAAGAAATTTTGAAATAGAAAGTATACCCATCACATTCAATTTGTTAAATTACCTTATAATATTGGAATTTACATATTTTTCTTTCTTTTGATCATCGGAAAGATTATCACTACTCCAACAATCAGCTATTGTCTTCGTTTCATTTATATTGTTTATTAAACTGTCTGCGAAAATATCTGTAGTAAGACTGTCCTCGAGATTTAGCTTGGGGTTAGATTTATCAATATCAGATAAATTTGACAAACCAATTTTTTCAGGTATACATTTGATTGTGTCCATTTTGAAATCAGAATCAGACTTTTTACCAGAAAGAAAATTACCATCTGTTCGTTTACTATCAAGAGAAAATTCTTCGAAATTTTGACTACTAGAATGAACGGGTGACATTTCTTTGATGGTACTCGAGTCGGGGATTTTTTCAGGCTGGTTAGATTCAATGGCAATTTCCGGCCACACAGCTTCCATAAATTTTTCATATTCTGAATCCAGCGACGAGGCGCCAGGTACTGGAATACAAGGAACATTCTCCACCATGTTTGTATTGCAAGGGCGTGCATCGCTTGTAGGTACAGCAATATTAGGGGAAATGTTTAAGCTTTTAAAGTTCAATATGGTTTCTTTACGGTGCGATACGTCTTCAGGTTTGTGAGAAGCTAAATTATCTTGAAGTTTTGGCACAGGATTTGAAGAAAGCGATGAAGAGTCGTCTGTTTCCCAATTTGAAAAAACCTCGGGCGGTGGTATGTCTTTAAATGCATTATCAGTCTTAGGATACCAATTCCTAATCAAATCTTCATCTTTCTCATAACTAAAATTAATTTGAGTATTGATTTAATTGGATTTATTAACAAATAGTTCAAACCTCTATAACAAAATACAAATACCTTTGATTGGTAGACATTGACACTGTTATGAGATCAGCATTGGATGAAAGTTTTTCGAAACATTTTGTTCGTACTTCTATACATTGGCATGTGTTCAAATTCTCACAATAGTCTAACGATGGCTGAGTACAAGTTTTTCTATGATGACAATTACAAATAATACTTAATAATATAATATAAATGATGCATAACTTAATTAAAAAAATTATCGTAAAAATTACCTGAGGCATTTAATAGAGCTATGTTTATTCGGTTGGCAAATTTTCTCTATATCTAACCAGACATCATTAGCTTTTCCACTTTCAATATTAAATTCATTGTTTAGTGTCCGATCTATGCTGGGAGCATAACTTATCTTATTCGCCAATGATAAATTATGAAACAACGGAGTAGGTTCTCTACTTGATTCCATCCCAGGGCTATACAGAGCTTTACTTCTATTAAATGTGTCTGAAAGATCGAAGTCTTGATTTTTATTATAGGACATAGGAGTTGTACTATAATGCTCTAAGTCGACAGCGATTTTTCGGTCTTGAGAAACATCTCTTTGAGGAGACGGAACACGTTGTGTGATTGAATTCGACGTTTTGCACAATTCAGAAATCGGCACAAATTTATCTCGTAAAAATTTACTGTATATTATTTGCGATTCCTGGTTGACTTCCGGGATCGGAGACACCTTTGCAATTTCTTTCTCGATATCGTGTTTGCCATCGCTGACGTTGCTTTTATAAGAGTTATCAATATCAAACATATCAACATTGTTTACTTCATCGATAAATTCTTGTTGTACAGTTGGTTCATCCCGTTGAATATTATCTACGTTTGGAACGAGAACTGGCGGTGCAATTTCATTTAAATCCGGGTTATTTATTTCGGGTTTAGTCTTTTCAACGCTGTCATCTCTTTTATCGAGATTATGTTTGGAATCTCTGGGACTTTCTTTCCGGGTTCTATTACTGGAAGAATGGTGATTTGAACGTCTACCGGAAGATTCAGGCGATCGACGGTTTGACCTGGAGTGAGAATCACGTCTTTTTCTCGTCCTGTGCCTATCGTTCCTATCGTTTCTATTATCGTCCCACCGATCAGAGAACCTCCCTCGGTTGGTCCTGCTTCGGTCGAAATATTTATATCGAAAATTTTCATCTCTATCATTTTTTTCGGGTGGTTTATATTTTTGAGATTTTTTATCGTCCATAATGGGAGATTTATATTTCAATTGCACATTACCGGGAAATAAATTCGCTTCATTGAGAAGTAATTCTACTTCTTGTGGATCTGGATTTAAATATTTACATTTATTTTTAGACATACATAGTAATAGCACTGTGTAACAAAAAAAAACAACCGGAGCTGAGACAAACCAATCTTTACTAAGTTTCACCCACTGAATCTGAATATGATAATTAAATTTGTTGATTTGCTCTTGTAGTTTACTTATTATTTTATAATTCCTCATCATCATTTTCAGCCGTTCACCATCCACTGCTGGATGAAGGCCTCTCCAATCCTCTTCCATTCCTGTCTGTCTTGAGCAATCTGCATCCAGTTGATTCCACACATTGCTCTCAATTCATCGGCACATCGTCCACTCTGTCTACCTTGCTTTCTTTCACATCTTCTCGGATACCATTCCAGTATTTCTCGCGTCCATTTGCCATCCATTCTACTCGCTATGTGTCCATTCCAACTTTTTCACACGTTCCGCTATACATATCTGCCACTTTGGTCATGCTTCTAACCCATGTATTTCTCTTACCTCTTCTTGTTATACCAAGTATACATATTTCAATGCTTCTGTGTGCACTGGATTCAGCATTCAACATTCTTGAATTCAGCATCCACGTTTCACATCCATGTCAAAAAGGGCAGTACGAATTGGGATTTTGGATTTAAAAAATATGTTCATTCTTCATTTTATTTCTTCTTCTTTACATCTAGTCATATTCACCAATTGTCCTAGGTATAAATAACTATCAACTATCTCTACAATATTATTATCTACTGTGACTACGTTTTGCGTGCAAAATTAATTAATATTATTAAGTATTTCAAAACATTCAAATATCACAACTAATAAGAAAAACATCTAACTATTGCTTCCAATACTCATTCGGAACGCAGAAGCACTAAATTTTGAGTTACAGACCGCAAAAGCCAAAAAAATGCAAAAATTGTGCATTTTTTTAAAAACACATCTCATAAATGAGAGCAAACCAACAAATTTCATTATCATATTCGGATTCAGTGTGTCAGAATTAGCGATAATTTTTTGGGTAATCCACCAGTGATTTTTTGTCGCACAGTGTAATTTGAACAAGATTAAAATTTGTATAAATATTTACCTAATAATTTCTGTACAGGTGGCATGGCTTTCGTTGGCATAGCTTTTGAAGTGAGACCGGGAATTAAACCGAGAGGTATCCCTAATTTCACTAAAGCTAATTTTGTATCCTCTTCTTTCTTCAATTCCAGAATTTCCATTAAGGTTGAACAACTCTTTTCATATCCGTTCATTGCTTAAAATTGTAAAATATAAAAAAAACATACATACATTTAAGTATTAAAATGTAAAATAAAATACATAGTCAAAATAATAATAGTCACCTTTTTTAAATGTTTTTTTGGGTGTACTGTTTTTCATTCTTTCCGAAGTTTCTTCCAAGCAGTTGGTTTTTGAAACATTTGACACCTTTTTCAACGATCCGTGCATCTTATTTCCAATCAATACAGGGTTCAACGTATCTAAACAAACAATCATTGTAAACATTGCACAAAACAATCTAATAAAATGTACCTACATATACATATATAGCAAACGAGAATTTCTCACTTGAGGTTTGTTGCAATGATGATGGTGAGTTAGTTGCATTACTTTGCTTCTTTTGTATACAGAATGCTTGCAATCTCTTTTTTGCAAGTTCCGCTCCGAGGACAGACGACTTATAGGTAAAGGGTGGAGCAGGAGACGTCTGAAAAACAGATATTGAAATATATCGTACAATGTACCCACTTGGATTGCAGTTGAAATGGCCGAATCCAATAAGAATGAATCCACTATGGCCGAACGAATAAGATCTTATACGAATTAGGTAGAAAGTGGATTTGATCCAAAGGTAAAAATATGCAAAAAATATCAAAATTCACTTTCTACATAATTCGTATTAGACCTTATTCGTTTGGCCATAATGAATTCGTTCTTATTGGATTCGGCCAATTCAACGCCTTCTTGAATCAGTTAACTATTGACGCAATATTTTCATTGTAACAATGAATATGGAATTGAACTTTAACTCTGAGATGTTTTACAGTATCATTATAGTGAGTATTGACTATTTTTTATTATTATTTTGAGTACATATGTCGCATTTTACAGTTTTTAAATCCAACATCCCGCTATGCTTAAAGAAGAAGGCACACGGCAAATGCGTACTGCCCGTTATGACGTATGGATGTGAAACGTGGATGTTGAATTCAAGAATGTTACGTAAGATCCAGTGCACACAGAGAAGCATGGAAAGATGTATGCTCCGTATATCAAGAAGAGATCGTAAGAGGAATACACGAGTTAGAAGCATGACCAAAGTGGCAGATATAGCGGAACGTGTGAAAAAGTTGAAGTGGACACATAGCGAGAAGAATGGATGGCAGACGGACGCAAGAAATACTGAAATGGTATCCGAGAGGATGTGAAAGAAAGCAAGGTAGACCGAGCGGATTATGGGCTGACGAATTAAGAAAAATGTGCAGAGTGGATGCAGACCGCTCAAGACAGACAAGAATGGAAGAGGAATGGAGAGACCTTCATCCAGCAGTAAAAGGTGAACGGCTGAACTACGGTAAACACTGACCGTTCATATAAATTTACTCACCGTTTAGTATTAATTACTGACACAATAAACACATTCCGTTTAATAATACCGATAACAACATCTGCTGCACACACTTACTTTTGCCATAACCTATGAAGTGTCATTTGACAATCGACTTTAAACGTTATATAAGCTGCATCGAGGAGAAACACCTCCGCAACCGTTCGCCTTAAGACCATCACACGAGGCCACCAAGCCTCCAACAAATATAACTTTGCAGATTTGTCAACTTTAAATGTTGTGCAAATATGCAACACTTACCATATCAATACTCCAAACCTCTCGGGGTAAGGTTCAGTAGCATATTCATCGTCGTAGAGCAGAAACCGGACAATCAATCTGAACTGATTCTGACCTCTGAAGAACGAATATGATACATCTCTGTTCCGGTAGTAACTGATCCTAGGGTTACATCAAACGGTATAATCATAAAATACTCACCGGTACATGGTGGTTGACAGGTGTGAGCCCTTTGGTATCTTTGGTGAATTTATTGAGGAGGCCGTCCGTGTCCAAAGAACCATATTTGATCGGGGGTAAGATGTGAGAGTACTCGTCAGTCCCTGGCAGTGACACACCGGGTGGTAGTAAGATTTCTCTACTTGGGGGTGGTTCATCTCCTGGTATTGGAATGTCCAATAGGGGCCGTAGCGGGATCCCCGGGATCGGGATTTCCTCCAGCTGGTAGTCAAACGGACCGTTAGAGTTCATGCTGTCACCTGTCACCCTCAGCCGTCACCCAGCTGCTGTCAACTGTCAGCTGTCAAACAGTTAGTCAGGATCGGTGTGAACCATTCCAGCCACAGGTTATGACAGTAGAGCCGCGCCGCCCCCAGTGGCAGTCCTAACGTTCAAATACACGGCCATGATCGTTTCGATGTTATTTTCATTTTTTTGATTTTGATATCGTGGGAAAATTATTCCGAAGTATTTTTATTCCTCGTTGGTAGGCTTGTTATTGAGGTTTTTTGAACTCGTTTTGTGACTTTGTTTTTGTTCATTTTTACAGGGGGAAATTTCTGATTTAATTACTGCCAGTTATGACATATGGATGTGAAACGTGGATGTTGAATTTAAGAATGCTACGCAATATCCAGTGCACACAGAGAAGCGTGGAAAGATGTATGCTTGGTATAATAAGAAGAGATCGCAAAAGGAATACATGGATGAGAAGCATGACCAAAGTGGCAGATATAGCGATGCGTGTGAAAAAGTTGAAGTGGACACATAGCAAGAAGAATGGATGGGAGATGGATGTGAGAAATACTTGAATGGTATCCCGGTAGGGTTGACAACATTGTGTCAATGCTGATCCGGAGAAAAAAAAATCCTTTGTGATTGAAAGTTGATACTATTTGATTCGCGGCTTTGATAACAACTTTCGCGGGTAATTTAACATATTAAACTCGCGGGTGATTACTGCGCGACAGGCTTGTGACCAGGATTCTAGTTTTAATCTTTTTTGTTTGATTATTTTGATTGCGATTATTTCGACTTATTGAAGATGTTGTCGATATGGAATGAGATAACTGCATCTTGGGTGGGGCACTTATAGAAACTTTAACTTTATCCCTACCTCTATTTTAGTCACAAAATAATAGTAAAATTAACTTGGAGTATACTTCGACACTACGACGTTCATAGACGGCCAAAACCCCAGACGACTGCACAACAACATAGGCTGAAGATGAGAGCATGCTCTAACCATCCCTCGTCTTTTCACTCACTCTTGTCACCTAACAGCTTAACACACATGAGTGCGCGAGAGGGATAAAAGTCCACCGCACGAGCCTGGGGGACATTCTTATTTTCCTCTCTTTACTTGCCAAACAATGGTCGAAATCAGTCAATTCGTATGCAATTATGCAGTCACCCGCACCAACTTTAATTTTTTTACATTTTTTTAATATTGTATGATGTTCTCCCACCACGAGTTCAGATGATAATTTGTAACAAATTATTAATAAAATAGTAATTACTATAAATATTATCGTATGTAATACCTACATATATGATTACCTAACCAAACTGAACTCTTTCCCGTACCATTCAATAGTCATCTGAAACAATAAAAACACATTTTAACAAACTCCACTGTAGGAATATGTAGAAAATGTAGATATAAGAAAAAAAAGCATGTATCTATAGGTATGTATAGGTAAATGCATGCATACATATATCTACATAAATTATTAATTTTTTTAAATACAATAAAATCTTTTAAACCATCGCAAGCTTCACGTACGGTAGTGCTGCTATTCGTGATATCCTGGTTGGGTTGGGCAGCAGAGGTAATTTTATTGGCGGGGACACCTTGTGATAAGGAGAGTATTTATAGGTACAGAAACTATTTGATGAAGTGGATTATGCTGGAGATTGAAACGGTATAGAAGGAGGGGTGAGTTTAGAGTAAAAGCAGATTGAAGCGATAATTTGTCCATCCTGGCATAAGAAATTATTTTCGAAATAAATTTAAGGGCTATACTCTGCTGAAATGTATTTAGATCTTTCAAATGTGTTGCGACATATCTCCCAAATGTCTGGCGCACTTTCTGGTTCAGGTGACAAAATTTTTTGGATGCTATCTACCAGTACTTGCCGATTGTTTATTAAATTTTTGCGATTTTTTTTGTAGCCGGTGCTTTAAATACCAAAGAATCCCTTTGATAGCTTTGTTCAGATACCTTCAACTGAATATAAATAAATGGAAAGAAACAGCTAAAACTTGGACGGTGCGAGAAATAGTTATTGTCTTTAAACATTAGTGCTCTGTTTTACACGTAGGCCAGGTAAAACAAAGCACTAATTGGTCGACGACGGACTACTTTGAACCGAGTCTCTCTGATATCAAAATAAGTCTCGTCGCAGTCGAAGATGTACTCAATGGGCTATATCAAAGTTACAGTTTGCTGCGAAGGTTCATTCTTCACTCGGTTGTTCATTGGATTCAAACTAGTAGTCCTAAACTCAAATGATTTTAAGTATAATCGTATCGGCTGTCGGCTGTCATCGTTCGTATATGGGAGCTCTGAGCTCGTCAAGGTCAAGGTATACCATAGCAGGGAATACTTGGAAGGTTATACGACTATCTGCCCTGCTCTAGAAGTAAATCATTGATGTATTAACGTAGTTCAATTATTGGTCAATTTCACACTTGACTGACGTTTCAATATGTCAACAATGCACATATACACGCTTCTCCAATACACTCTCAGGGAGGCGATTGTCAAACGGTAGGAGGTACAATCACTGGGGGTACCACTTCCGGCTTGCGGCTAAAAGACAAGTACCACTTTAAATACTGACACTGTTCATATAAATTTACTTACCGTTTAGTATTAATTACTGACCATTTAATATACATATGTAAGTAAGTACTGACCGTTCTAAAATTTACTGACCATTTATTAAAATTAAAAAAAATACAGATAATATATAAAATTTTTTTTTTTTAATCGAATTTGTGACATACATACATACATAGTATAAATTAAATCGATAAGAGTCGTTATTCATCGCAAATGACTCGAAATAAAATTCAAATTAATGTTTTGTTTATCTTACTTATGTACATATCTTCACGAAGGTAATAACGCAGCGGCTGAAGGCAACGCTCGATTCTAATCAATCCATGGAACAAGCAGGGTTCAGGGCCAATTTCAGCACAATGGATCATCTTCAGGTGGTAAGTGAATTGGTTGAGCGCGCGAATGAATACCGCCAACCACTATGTTTAGGTTTCATCGACTACGAAAAGGCGTTTGACTCAGTCAGTCAAACAGCCGTACTGGATGCCCTCTAGAAACAAGTCGTTGCGCAACCGTACGCCAGCCTGCTAGCTGCCATCTACAAAAAGGCAACAGCCTCAGTACGTCTCTTTGAAGACACGGAGCAATTCGGTATTGAGAAAGGTTTTAGGCAAGGAGACACCATTTCTCCTAAATTATTCAATGCGGTGCTCGAGGACATATTTAGGTCGCTGGAATGGCAAAAATCAGGGGCCAAGATTAACGGAAGACATTTGAGCCATCTAAGATTCGCTGACGACATAGTTATAGTTGCATGTAACTCAGTAGATTTACAAAATAGGTTAACAGAATTAAGTAACGAAAGTAGGAAAGTAGGCTTAAAAATTAATTTTAATAAAACTAAAATTATGTATAATGAATTTTGCACGCAAAACGTAGTCACAGTAGATAACCATATTGTAGAGATAGTTGATAGTTATTTATACCTAGGGCAGTTGGTGAATATGACGTATATATGAATATGGATATGGATGTAAAGAAGAATAAATAAAACGAAGAATGAAACTAGGATGGAGTGCTTTTGGAAGAATGAACATAGTTTTTAAATCCAACATTCCGCTATGCTTAAAAAATAAGGCATACGACCAATGCGTACTGCCAGTTATGACGTATGGATGTGAAACTTGGACGCTAAATTCAAGAATGCCACGAAAGATCCAGTGCATACAGAGAAGCATGGAAAGATGTATGCTTGGCATAACAAGAAGAGATCGCAAAAGAAATACATGGGTAAGAAGTATGACCAAAGTGGCAGATGGTATCCGAGAGGATGTGAAAGAAAGCAAGGTAGACCGAGTGGAAGATGGGCTGATGAATTGAGAAGAATGTGTGGAGTCAAGTGGATGCAAATTGCCCAAGACAGACAAGAATGGAAGAGGATTGGAGAGGCCTTCATCCAGCAGTGGATGGTGAACGGCTGAAAATGATGATGATGACTTATGTACATGTTGCAATACTTATTTCACGCATTACTGTTGTGGACAGAGCATTTGCGAATAGTTAAGTGCTCTATTTCATATTTACTTGTGAAATTGGTCAGTTTATAGGAACGTTGTGGTTACTAGTTACAAGAACGGGTGATGGTGTGTATGTAACGTTCATCTACTCTATAAAATTCAATGTTTGTTTGTGATTCCGCTATGCAAATCTACAGTTTTCAACTTAGAACCGCCAAACTTGGTATACTATCTCATGATACCCTAGCTCAGACCGTAGGTGGGTTTTGGAAGGGGTCGGATCAGGGGGTCGACGGCCCTCATATACAAAATTTTTAATCAATTTTTTTTTGAACTGGAGAATAAATGTTTTCATTTGTTTCAATTTAAGTTTGTATTGGTTTGCACTGGAATGTTTATTTCGATATTCATTTGTTTTGATTTTATTTTTTTTTCATTCATAAACTTTCGATCAACGCCGGGCAATTCAGCTAGTATTTCATAAAAAGTGGAGTTTCTATTGTTCTATTCTAGTGGAGGTTCTAAAATAGCAGTTTTCCCGCGTTGAAAGTAAGATATTAAATATTTAAAAATCATTTTCAGGTGTTCACCATCCACTGCTGGATGAAGGCCTCATTAATCGTCTTCTATTCCTGTTTTTTTAAGTAATCTGCATCCACTTGATTCTACACATTTTTCTAAATGCGTCAGCCCACCGTCCGCTTGGTCTTCCTTGCTTTCTCTCACATTCTCTCGGATACAGTGCTCGAATTCAGCGGGAGCGGCAGGGAGCAGGCGTTCCCTTTCGTGAGATTTGAAAACGTAGCGTACCCTTTCGTGAAATCTGTAAATTTAGCGCTCCCTTTCGTAAAAAACCAAAATTTCCTTGCTCTTTCAATAATTATTGCCGAAAAAATGTTAGAAGGTGAATTTTTTTTTACATTTATGACTCCTAAATCACAATCTTGGACTGAAAGTTAAATTCTTTACATTTCAATTCCGACAAAGGCATCTTATCTGTAGCCAAAAGCCATTTAAAATATTATTATGTTTTGAAAAAGCTGGATGCACTTGTGTTACTTGAAGATAACATTTAGAATTCGAGGGTTTTTATGCGCAAAAAGTTTTATTGCTATATGGTCGGCACTGTCTGTCACACTATGGTCGAACTGCAACGGGTCCCTCTCGGGGCATCGGTCATTTCGATAATTTACGATATCTTTCTTTGAATTGTCGGCTTTCTTATTTTAACAAAATTTCTAAAGCAGCTGTACCGCTACCATTATACTAAAGGAACCAAAATTTCAAAATACTTCAGTTTTGCCTG
Organism: Parapsyche elsis; assembly: GCA_022651745.1. Taxonomy (NCBI): domain Eukaryota; kingdom Metazoa; phylum Arthropoda; class Insecta; order Trichoptera; family Hydropsychidae; genus Parapsyche; species Parapsyche elsis. The sequence continues at coordinate 2,597,118 of JAGVSN010000017.1, forward strand.
TCCCTCTGATTAGAGAACTAGAATTTACCGAACATATTTGCAATTTCAATCTATCATCGGGAATCGCTTGATTATTTTTTTTATTTATATTTTATTACCGCACTTCATCACTAACAAACACTTTTCTAGCAACATTTTTTAAGTTGTCTGAATTATAATTACTGCACGTGACTAACTAAATAGTGACATTAACAATTATTCAAATTTAAAAAAATTAACCGTGTAAATTGTGCATTAATGTAATACAATTTCTATAATAATAATACTAATAACCTAATATATACACCCATAAATTCATATATATTGGTGTACATATGTTACGTAATTAATAAGTGTTTTGGTGTTATAATATACATATGTAGGTATAGGTATCTACATAAATACATATAATTAAAAAAAAAAGGTCATTTGATATTTTTTGAAAATTATCGAGCGCTCCCATTCGTGAAAATTTCCATTTCGAGCACTGCTCGGATACCATTCAAGTATTTCATGCGTCCATCTGCCATCCATTCTTCTCGGTACATTCGTTCACTGCCACTTCAGCTTTTTCACACGATCCGCTATATCCGTCACTTTGGTTATACTTCTTACCCATGTATTCTCTTTTCGATCTTTAATATTATCCACAGTGCCTTTTACGTATTGAGTTCTTCAAAAAATTACTTTGTAAAAATTGTTCCTTGCTTTCTTTTATAACCATTTGTAAAGACTGGGGACAAAAAGCCGCAATACTTCCCCACCCTGTGAAATGTCTCACTCAATGCAACACGACACCGGAAATTTGATTAGGGTGTCAGAACATGCTTGCATAGCAACATTAGCAACCTATTCAAATATTCAATGTCGTATTTCGCCAACGTGAAAGCGCTAAATCGAGTCAAACATGAGCATCTGATCACACCTCGCCAATTGCTTGGCTGTCGCACCTTGCGACTGCCACTCCCTCCATCTCCACTTCGGCCGTCACACACCTGCGCTCCATCTTTCAAAGCACTGTGACATCATCCATTGATATATTTTGTGTATTTGGTTTTTTCTTATTTACTCAGCTTTAACTTTTTGGCACATAGACTTTCAACCATTCAATTATAATTAATTTAAATCAAGGGTGCTCAACCTTTTTCAGTTTGGGAGCTATTTTTTATTATTTTTATTTGCATGGTCATCGATTTCCATGCAAGAATTTTGAAAAGCTCCGAATATAATATACTAACTTATAAGAATTTTACAAAATTTCTCGTTAACTTTTTTTACTCTTTCAAAGCTATTCGGAAATTTAATCAAACCCAAATACGGTTTTCGTTTCTCAAATTTACTACATACAATGATCAAAAAAAGTGACCGTTATTTTTTCGTGGTATGCATTTGGTTAATCATCGGTTTTTAGGTTTATTATTTATCAAAAGGACTTCTTGGAACTTTTAAGATCTCCTCTATTACAATACAGCACATTTTCTTTAAAATTGCTAATCCAAAACACGTGTTCTTATGAGAAACTATATTTAAACGACTGCATTCATCAATGTGGACACGTTTGACTGATACTTCGATGACTGTTTGCGTTTTGCTACAAGTAATTATTAATCTAATTATTTGAAAATAGGTCGTCGTAATTGTTTTTAGATAGTTTACGGGAGCAAGCTATCTCACATATCAATCGAGCGGGTTGTATCAAATCTAGCACTCGAAGTTTGGGGGATTGTGCACTAGATGTTTCTTTTGTCTGGTGAGCTACAAGCAAAAGCGTGAAGCATGGGGTATGGTTGCGGGTGGGAATTCTCGGAATATCGGTTGCTGTAAGATGAAAACAGATATTTTCATCGCTTTTATATTCGGACCTCTCCCTAAATTCTCGCATGGAAGTTGATCGCCATACAAATTAAAACGAAAAAAGTAGCTCATAAACTGAAAACGGTCGAGTAAACTGTCGCAACTTTCAGATTTGCTCCAAACACGGCTAGGATCGAACCACGGATCCAAACACGGCTAGGATAGAAACGCTGCTCAATCGCCTAGCAACTACAATTTAATTTGGCCACGACCGACCGTCCGAGCGAACGCACCGTTAATTATTTTCATCGAAAGATAAGCACGAGCCCAGGAAGCATGTAGTAAATTAAAAAAACGAAATGTAATTCGAAGGTTACAATAAATTTTTGTAAAATTCTTATAAGATTCATATTAGCATATTACATTCGGACTTCTCCCTAAATTCTCGCACGGAAGTCGATCGCCGTGCAGATTAAAACAAAACTGTCGCAACTTTCAAATTTTGCGGCGAACGCGGCGAAGATCTGAAACTATCGTGACGTCACGCGGCTGAATCGCTCCCCAACTACAACTTAATTTGGCCATAATCGTGCGAGCGAAAGCGCCGCCTCCCGTCGCCGCCGCGCCGCAGACGAAAGGAAACTCGCACAAAAAAAAAAATAAAGCAATATATGTATATAAAAATAAAATAACAAAAAAAACACCCTAATAATATCCCACCATTGACGAACGAGACGATCCTCCGGCGAGGGGAACGAACGTCGGCGAAAATTTCACCTAATAAAAGGAGGCCGCACGTTTAAAAAGAGAGAGAGAGAGACGGGGAGACACACCACCACCACCACCACCGCCACCGGTGAGCAGAGGGGTGTGTGTCTGCGTCTGTGTGTAACGCTGTGTGTTTGCGTGCGTGTGTGTGTCGGCGGCGTTGCGGGTCGGCGGCTGCAGCGGCTGCGGCTGGGCCCGACCCGACAACCATCACCACAGCACCACTTCCGATTTCCGATTTCCGATTTCCGACTTCCGACTTCCGACTTCCGACTTTCGACGTCCGACGACGGGACGGGAATCTCCCCCTCTCCCCCCGAACTCCGACGACATCTCCCCCTCGCCGCAGACATGTCGGACCGGGGCAGCCACGAGGACGGCCTCTCAGCACAGAGTCAGTATCGATATCAGTACAATCGCCCTAATGTTCCATCTGCATCCCGTCGACGCTCCGTCTATCGCACGTCACACATACATCCATACATCACACATCACACGTCGATGGGCGGATGGCCGCAATTGCATTCGGATCGCTGCACCGGCTTTCCTCTCTTCTCTCCCCTCTCCCCTCACCCCCTCACCCCCCTTCTCCCCGCCGGTTTCGTTCGAATCCCTGCAATTGAAGTTGGGGGGGGCGCAGAATGGCCGGCATCCATCCGCCCTCGCCCGAAAGTTCCTTTGTTCTCTCGTTTGACAGTCGAGCCGCAGCCCGTCGACTTCTTCCCCTCTTCCCCCTCCCCTTCACCCCCACCTCACCTCACCTCAATCTCGTTCCCGTCGAATTCCCCCTCCAGCCGTCCCCCCCCCCTTCTCCCCTCCGTCTCGAATGTCAATCCTCGCCCCGAAGTATAGTCTTGTCTATGGATTTTTTTGTCGCAACGGACGTATGGAGTGTGTGCCGTATAACCTCGCCTAATTAAAATGGTGTCACGTCGCGCTCCAGTTGGTCAGTCTGGTCGACGATTCGATCGTTCGGTTTTATCGATTAATCGATTATTTCGTCGATTGTTCCTCTTTTTTTTTTTTCTCGTTCGATTGTCCTACATGTGTATGTGCATACATGATCGATTATGATTTTCGTCGCGCCTCGAGTCTTGTTGGAGTCTCGTCGGATTCTGGTGCGATTTGCGGCTTGCGTGTTTTGACGATGCGCGTGTGTGTGTGTGTGTGTGTGTGTGTGTGTGTGTGTGTGTGTGTGTGTGTGTGTGTGTGTGTGTGTGTATGGTGTGACGTGGAAGAGATCGAAAGTGGAATACGCCGGTGAGAAGTGTGTGATGGATGCGAGAAGTCGATTGGATGATGGCCAATGTAGGTGATGTGTGACCAAGTTTGCATATATACACGGTGAACGAATGGATGTGAGAAATACTCGAATGGTATCCGGGTGGATGTTAAATAAAGCGAGGAAGACCGAGCGGATGATGGAATGAGATTAAATCGTAAGAGGAATATATGGGTGAATGGTGTGAGAATATAGAGAAATAGTGGATGGCAGATGGATGCGAAAAGTATTTGAATGATATCCGAGAGGATGTTAAATAAAGTGAGGAAGACCGAGCAGACGATGAAATAAAAGGAAACCGTAAGAGGAATACATTGGTGATCGGTGCGATCAGAGTGGCAGGTATAGCGAATGTATGGATGTGAGAAATACTTGAATGGTATCTAAGTGAATGTGAAAGATAGCGAGGAAGACCGAGCAGATAATGAAGCGAGAAGAGATCGCAAGAGTTATAAAGCGTGACCACCGGAGTGGGAGATATAGCGAAAGAATGGATGGCAAATGGAAGCGGTGAATGGTATCTGAAATGATATGAAGGAAAGCAAGGAAAACTAAACGGATGATGAGCTGATAGATTCAGAAGATTGTGTGGAGTCTAGTGGATGTAGATTGCTCAAGAAAGATAGGAATGGAATGGTAGAGGATTGAAGAAGCCTTCATCCAGCAGTCGATGGTGAACGGCTGAAAATGGTGATGATGATGAAATATATTGTTGCGGTTATGTAAATTCGGGTGACCGGTCGATGAAGGTGATAATGCTTTCATAGAAACGGTTACGTTTCTAGTTTATAGTTTGATAATGACCAGTTGGATTCTTGTACGATTCTGTTTGAGTAAAAATTCTGTACAATGAATACCCATGTCAAAATCTCGATTTTTTTTTAAATTCTGTTATCGTGAAATACTCGTATGTTTGCATGTATTACAAATCATGTGTCAAAAAACGCTTCACTTGGTTAGTATTACGATTGTTCTTAATCACACAAATTGTTAAGGTTTCTTTAAAATTGTGATACTTCGAAAACTCTTTTCTGAAAAATAATTTTTTTGACTTATGTTATTGTTCCTTCCAGGTGTACAGAATTATTCTATTGAATTCATTAAAATACAATACAGGCGATAAATGATGAAATTTGCATATTTTTAAATTGTACAATATGGAAATTTTTTCCATCACTTTTTACTTACTTTTTCAATTGAGCGACAAAGTGGAATAAGTTTTACTTGCAATTCAAATATCGCTGTCTTTAAACTAAAAGGAATATGCTAATGATACAATTTGAATAATTTAATTCATATTATATCATTTTTTGTCTTATCGAAATATTGGACTAATCCACGGTTGAAATTCTTACTTGTAATTCAAATATCACTGTATTTAAAACGAACATGTTTAAAGGTGTACTATGCGTGGCTTACAAACTTTACTGAATTTCATTTTCAAGTTGTCAATTCGCAATAAATGTAATTCAAATAAAGTATGGCTTCCATCAAGTTCCTGCATACCAACTCCATGTATGTACATATGTATGTTAATCATACTTTGTTGTATGTAGTGGAAAACTGCTTTTAGATTAAATTTAAAAGAATTTTTTTTTATGAGTTAACTTCTCAAATTAACGTAAATTGTAGGCAGGGCCTCATCTAAATTTAAACACGATCTGACTAATTTGGAGTAATTACATTTGAACGATTCAAAGTACCATACACTTATTTGATAATTGGATTTTCTAACAATGTATGCTTGTCTTTTAAAAACACATTTCGAGCTCTTTGTGATAACTGATATTTGTGTTTTGGTTCACTTAATCTTTTCCAGCTAGTTTTTATTCTTATCATAATTTCATTCGAATTTTTCATTTCAGTTTCCAATACATATTAAATATTTATTTTATAACTTAATATTGTTTTTTATGTTTGTGTATAAACGAGCAATAAAAACGACCATTGCATAAGTTTCATTTTTTCTTTTGCAGAATACCATGGCCAAGGAATGGAGTCAAATAGCAATAACTTTGACTCTGGTAATATATTTGTGTTTTTTTTATACATAAAATGTCATAACTTCATTTTAACCTTAATATAATTTCATTGTTATATATTTTTATAGAAAAATACACCATCAATTATATTCAATTCATCATTTATTTAAGAGTTTTAAGTAAATTATTTGTATCTTATGTTCCGGTAAAATTGCTTCAGGTCAACAACAACAAGAGCAAGAATTAGCGACTAAAATGCTTCAAATTCAATCTAAACGTTTTTATCTCGATGTGAAACAAAATCGACGAGGTCGATTCATCAAAGTTGCTGAGGTAGTTTAGGTTATTCAATTTGATATAGAATATGGTATACATTTTGCCTACTAAATCTGAAATATTTTATAAACTTTTATAGATTGGTGCGGACGGTAGACGTAGTCAGGTTTTCTTGGCTCTGTCGACAGCAGCTGAGTTCCGCGATCATCTGTCTTCTTTTAGTGATTACTATTCATCTCTCGGTTTGTTTGCTTTTTAATATTTTCAACTATTTTGCAATAGATCGGATTTTAAATGTAATTTGCGATTATTTATCGTTATTCAGGTCCTCCGAATCCAGATAGTGTACCTGAAGATGGTAAATTAAAATCTGAAATGATGCTAAAAGATAACAGACGATATTATTTGGATCTAAAAGAGAATTCTAGGGGAAGATTTTTACGTGTAAGTTTATATGTTTATACGTAACGTTTGCATCTCTAACCAAACGATGCTTTATTAAACCATGTTTTCAAATTTAAGGTTTCTCAAACTATACCAAGAGGAGGGCAACGGACACAAGTAGCAATCCCAGCTCAGGGAATGATCGAGTTCCGAGATGCCCTTACGGACTTATTAGAAGATTTTGGGACCGATGATGGAGGGTTTGTAGATCTTGCTAAATTTTTAACTTTTTTTCGATTGAAGCAAGTTTAACTATTGTATTGCATTTTAATGTTACAGTTTCAAAGGAGAACTACCCGAGGGTCGACTTTTGCGAGTCGACAACAAGATATTCTATTTCGATATTGGTCAAAATCATCGTGGAATCTATATGCGCGTTAGTGAGGTGAGTTGCATACATATGTAGATTTTGTACCATCTTTGTAATTGTTTTCAGTCAGTGTAACATCAATTTGATTAAATTGTTTGTCACTCACGCTTTCCAACATTGACATGTAGTGTTTGATGTCATTTGATCCGCAGGTTAAAAACAAATTTCGCACTGCAATCACAGTTCCGGAGAAGTGTTGGGGTAACTTTCGCGATATATTAGCGGAATATTGTGATAAGATGGGTCGTGCCGCTACCGGAATTACTCCGGCTGCGCCTACTACACCCAATCCACCGGCACATCAAGATATGGTATTTTAAGACTACACGAGGATTTATTTAATTTGATTTACATACATATGCCCCGTTGAAGGTTTACTGATGTTTGGTTTTTGTTATTCAACAGTAATCGAAGCTTGTTGTTGGTGGAATCTACTTATAAGGTGAGTATATATTACCAGGTCTATCAAATGCATGTTTTATAACTGGCAGATAATACTTTCAACTTCAATCTCTTTGATTCGTTGTAAATTTTCAAAAGGCGTATTTTCATGTTTGTAATAGTAATGTACTTGTAATTTTCATGTACTCAATTGCTGATTTGTTGGATGCATATTTACTGTTGAAAATTGTTGTTTACAAATTTTATTTATTATTATACCACGTAGCCATTGATTAATTTCGTTTTTAATTTCGTATTTCAGAAAGAGAGGGATAATTGGTCAAACAGGATTCAATCTGAATGTTCTACAAACATCTAAGGGCTGTATGCTGAAATAACAAAATTATGTAAAAAAAATTAAGAATTCTATTAAAACTCAAAACAAATTAAGTTTTCATATGCATTAAATGCGCAAATGTGTTTTGTGCCCCACGACAAAGTGATATTATGGATATGTTTATAAAATCATTTTGTGTAAATTATATCAAAAAACATCAATTTTGAAATCAGCGATCGAAAAAAATTACAAATTTAAATTTTGGCACAGTGTAAAACAATATGAGTAACTTAGTGTTCACTGTCGATACTTTGCTGTTGTAATTTTGGGGTACGAATGTGCATTTTTGGTAGATCTCCGAATAAATCTTGTGATTTAATTGAATTTAAGTGGCGTTCAAAGCAATTCATTAAAAAAAAAAAGTTATATATGTTTTTTTAGAAGGGGAACTGTCATAAGTTTTGTTTCGTTAATTCTCTGTATTTGGCGTAACTGTTTTTTTTTTTTTTTTAATAAGTATATTTTCACCATTTGCTCATAGTCGCTTAACGTGATATCTCTGTATTTTAATAATCGTCTCACTGTAGTAGTACAACATATTTGTGTACACATTTATGACAAGATCACCGCTTTGTTTTAATTTATATACTATATATGTATGTACGTTTATGTAAACATTTAGGCAAGTCTTTAATGTTTCACAATTCAACCCGTAAGTCTCATCAACTTACTAATTGTTGTTATTTTTTTTGTCTTATTTATATTATAAGTTATTCACGTATTGATTATCTTATTTAATTAAGTTGCGTAACTTAGTATTGCGTACCTATTATATTATTAAGTTATTTAAGGTGATGCTTAAATTAATGCATTACCCTTTAGCTTTTCATGCAAGCTGCTTGAATATTTTCTCCGCTTATATATTTAGATTTTTCACTTTAAGGTACAAAAAGCCTAATTTCATATTGAGGGTAACTTCTCGGAGGATTTTTATTTGATTTCATAGATCGTAAAAATGACGAAACCTCATTGTAACACTTTATATACATATTATATTTTGTTCACACACGTTTTTGTATCTCCTCGATACGTTCACTCACAGGCAGCTTTATATAATTTTTCGTTTTTCGGTGAAGTGCTTCTGTATAATGCCGTCTGTTCATTCCATTTTTCAATACATCGGCTCACGTCTTAATCGTTGTCGTTTATCTAAGCTCTTCCCGTAAACCGATTCTTTAATTCGATCTTACGATCTTATCATTGAAAAGTGTACCTTAATTTGCTTGAATTTTGAAGTCGCATTGATTTCTTTTTGTTCGAGTGGAATGTTTCAGATAGCAGCTTTTTAGTTTGTAACGAATAAGTGGAGTAAAAAAATGGAGGATGCGAGAAAAAAAATCGCGTGTTCTTGTAAAAAATCTTTTCAGATGCATTGTTGAGAATGCAGCTGAAATGTATCAAGACAATTTTCGTTCAATTACAGTGGCTTCAAATTGAAACTGCAATATAAAAAAATACAAAAAAACACAAGTACATGCCAACTAACGATACAAATTAAATACAAACTATTCAAGCAAAATTTTAATGTTTAAATAATAGTAATTATTAATTTTAAATATAAAAAAAGAATAATGAACGACGACTTCATGAAATATATAAACACACTTGCAAGTTAATAGTTGTCCCCTTTTATATAGTGTTGTTGACATTTAAATATATAATATATTGATAATAAATACATTTATTATCATTTCCTATTATTTTTCCATTGATTTTGTACAGTAATGTATAAATAATTTGTATTTGAACAGTTTCCCGCAGTCAGCCTTCTAGGAGTTTTGCAAAAAAAAATTACTTATGGAAACTGATCATTTCCAAATTGACCTTTTTTTTGTGTTGAATCCCAATTGTTTAGATTAATGCAACACTGCCAAATTATGTATTTTTAAATCTATATAATTCACATAAGTAATTTTGCATAGGTTCATAAATGCACTATTTTATTATCACTAACAAAAGTACATATGTTTTAATGATTATACATATTCGGTTATGATGAAATAAATTAAAAATAAATATGACACTAATAACGAGGGTTGACTGCTGTTCCTTATAACATAAATATTGTAACATATTTTTAAACACATACACATTTATATGCACATACATTACACTCGAAAAACATACACCGTGAAGTGTGCGAATGTTTTTTGCATATGCATACATCGCATACACACACACACACACAAAGACATTTATATATGTATGTGTTTATTACATATTTGTATTTGGATTAGTGTTTTTTTAAATGAGTGTTATTTTTATTGTAACAGCTATGAATGTGGATTTAATTAATTTTGTTATTATAGTTATGGTTTTCCAAAGGTGTCAGCGATGCGGGGCGGACTCAGGTCGCTTTCGGTTTTTATGTATAAACACTCGTTACGATACAGGGTGCCCCTCTTTTATTTCATTTTCGTTTATTACAAGCTGCAAATTGATAATTTTGAGTATGACAAGCATCGTTCGTATGATGAAAAGTGACTTTCTATGACCATATGCTTACTAGTGACCGCATCTCGGATGCTTAGTTAAAATTTTTTAACACTACATAACTATAACAAAATTGGCACACCGTTGTCGGTGTTTTAAATCATCAATAAAAATTGGGATACTTTCGTTTCTTAAATTTTAATATTTGCATATGGTCTTTGACGAGCACTGAGGCAAACTTTTTATTACATATACCTATATATATTTTGTATTTGTGTTTCATTCATCACGTCGTCTTTTGTTGTTAACGATAATGTAATATATTAAATTTATACGTGTATGTATAAAGTTTAACAGTACTCGAGTACAAAAGTGTGACTTAATAGTGCATGGTTTGAGATCTAAGCACGGACATAGAATAGCCGGTTTCATTACACAAGTGTTCGTACGATGGCGTCTTATACAATCTGTATAATAAATAACCTAAAGTTCATCTCTCGTAATTCATCACCAAATATTTCTCGGTTAATTCGCAAAATCCGGTCGTCGCTTATCGCATAGTTTTTAGTTTAGTAACGAAGCAAGTCAATAGTTCGAGTTTGCGAAGACGCCATCTTCCGTTTTGAATTTATGTTACTTTAACAAAGCCAATCGCACATTGTAACAGTTTAATAATTGCGTACGATCGTGATGTATAATAATTAATGTACATTTAATTGAATATGTATCGCACAATGTGCACGGCTTACAGTACACAAATCGAAGACCCGTTTTAAGAGCGTAGATATTTTCTGCCTTTCTGTGATAAAATTATGCAGCTGTTTATGATTTATTTTCGTTTTTCTTTTTGGATTATTTACTCACAATAATTCACAATTGCATACACATTACACAAAAAGTATGTACGTACATATATACCGTATTTACTGTCATTTTCAATGATCGATTTTACTGCACTTTATGACTAAATTGTGTTCAATTTTATCTCAATTAAATTAATATCATAAATTAATATATGATTTGACTTTTATATTGTTGAAAATGACGGTAGATTTATGTATATATATTTTTTTTTCAATATTTTTAAGTCTTGTCTGAGTCCAATCCCATCGCTGCCTTACTACTATTATTATAAATAAATAAATAGTACCAGATTCAATTTATATATCATTCTAAAGTTATGTATATTGCATTATATATTAATAATTATGAAAAAAAATAGTGAAATAAAAATAGTTTCTAGTAGGGGTTTTAAAGAGTAACAAAAAAAAGAATTTATAATTGAAGATGTAATTGATAATTTCTACACTCTATTTACTAATTACTCTGTGCATAGAGTCTAAAATTATTATGGTTCTACTTTATTATTAATTGATATTATGAGTCGAAATTAAATGTTTAAACGGTGTTATAAGCGATTCAACAAATAGTTATATAGCATGGATCGGTATACTGCTTCTTATTGATATCTTAAAAAAAGGAAAATTAATCTTTGTGTATCTGATTGTATCACTGTATGTAATACTGTCGTAATGTATTGAAATCCTTGTATTGAATTAGTCTTCAAGTGTTTTACTCTCAAGTATATCTCCATGCAATATAACCATTTACACACCCAACTATAATATTTTGGTTACTAGCATATGTGTATATGCATTTCTCGTAATGATGACTCACTTGTGCAGCTCTCCATATATTTTAAATTTCGGTGATATACATCCAGAGTTATTGGATCGTATATCGTGTATACATTATATTGTATTTTTAATTCTCCAAGATCGCAAAGTACTAAAAATATTAAAACGATTCCCGTTATTCTTCTTTGATGTATAATTCTGGCCGTCCATCATAAATATATTAATAAATTGAAAATTTACATTTTTTTTGCATTGTTGAATTGTTTGTGGTTTTTACGTATTCAAAAGCAATCGAGTTGTGTAATAAGTTCAAATCTGTTAACTCTGGATGTACGTTTTGCCGTAGAAAAGAATGTTTTTTGAATAAATCAGTTTCGGACACTTCGCAGTTGGTATGTGTCGCAATTTAAGTTTTTTTCTGAGATTTACACCTAAGAGTAGTCGTTGCCATTCAGTCAGATTCAAGTAATAGAATATTTCAATGTGATAGTAACGTGCGTCGTTTGATTAAGAACATGTATTTAACTGACCCAATGTTGAAAGTTTCAATCCGATTGATTTGTTAGTTTTAGCAGTCGATCGAGACTTTTCAGCATGATTCAAATTTGCGTTTTACACTACGAGAAGTTCACGCGTTGATTATGTAATTAAACTTGGCTCGATTGCGAAACTATCAATCGCTCTATTTTGTAGTTGACGTACATAGTTAAAATTTGTTTTGATTCGATTACTGGAAAATTAGCATCTATTTACAAAATGGTCTGTATTTACAAGAATTGGTGTTCAATATTGTTTAAAAAAAAAATATATAAATGTATGTGAACTTAAAAATAACGGTGAATCATCAATAATAGTGACTCTTTGACGCTAGAGTTGCGTTTTGCACCAAAGACGATTCATCGTTCAAAATGATTAACTCCTCACTTTGCGTTATTACTACGCCTAGGATCGTACGCGACCGATTTCCGATTTTGTATAACGCTATTATATGTCGATTTGCAAAGTTGTATTGTCGAATACGCGGTTTCAAACTTATTTCGATCCGTTGCAAATCGGGGGACGTTTACGACGGTGGACTCAAGAGAATTTGAAATTTTTGAATAGCTCGCTTTACGTTGATGTGTGCGTTTGTGATTTTTGCGATCGCGAACGTGTCGCTAAATCACACCCGACCGGTTTTCGTCTCGGCGAAACTCGGCCATCGTAGCAGCTTCTCACATGACGGTGACAGTGTCGGGAGTTAAATTACATTTGTTGTAATTCTACTGATAACATACTGTGGAGTGGGCGTGGTGGGCTTTGACGTGTGAAAAATTTACAAAAAAAAGCGTGTAAAAGTGTAAAATAGTCGTATTATTAATGTGTAAGCTAGTTTTTAGTTCTATTGTCATTGAAGTAAAGAATCAGGAAATTAAAAAAAAAAAAAAGAGTTAGGCTAAAAACAACTAGAGGTGGATAACAGTGTGTTTTGTTACTAATCAGAACAATTTTACATTTGTCTGTCGTGGCCATTAAACCATCTAATAAATAGCACATTTACATCATCACACTATAAAGTTTAACCGTATGTTTGTTTTGGATTCGCATTTTGTTCGTACATTATTTTATCCTTTTTACTCCTTTAATGGAATATTAAATTTATAATAAAAATTAGTGTCATCGTTTGATTTTCTTTCGTTCTAATTGTAGCGGTCACAAATCGGTGACAGACTAGAATATGAAATTGCTAATGTGAAGGGTTATTTTTTCTTAATTATTGGCATTCTATTTTAAATCTAATGTTTTATATATGCATGCTTAATTTTTGTATGTATTGCTTTAAAAAAAAAAAAAAATTGTTCATACATCCTACTTGTATGAAAGTTGTCCGCGCGCGTATTCAAATTGAATTTTATCATTATATTTTTTCAATGTCTCTATTTATACAATATATATGTATTTTCTAAAATCTAAAACGTTACGACTGTCGTGTCGTAAATACTTGTAATAAATTTTTGCAATCGTTGAATTTGTGCGAAGAGAGAGAGCGTGGGAGAGAGTATTGATTATGAATTGACGTGTATTTATCAAAAAGAGTTGGAGATGAGAGCTTGTATATAAATGGAAAATGTATAAGAATGGTGTTATTGTCTTCACCATCACTTCTACTGATTGTATAAATTTTTTTTTGGTTATTGAAAATTGAAGAGAAAGCTAAAATTTATTTATTGTACTTAAGACTTACAAAAAATTAAAGAAAAAATATTTTACTTGATTATGTGTAATTGTTGACATGATATATATATATTTACATTTTAATTTTCAACAAACTGTTGGCGTAAAAAAAATGTTGTAAATTTAACGTTTAAATGATGGTGAAGAAGGTTTATTTTATAATCGCGGTTGATTATATTCGGTGATGGCTATTTGTAATTTGCAATATTAAATCCCTGTTGCAATGTTGTGTGCACAATACTCTCGTCTACCATCGATAATTTGATTTTGCATCGTACGTGTAATGAATTAATAAAAAAAAACTTACCAATTTTCTCAGTTTAAATTACATAGCAATAATTTTGAGCGTTTCGAGTATGTATATTTATATATATTATTAAACATTAAATGTTGAGGGGGGGGTAGACGGGGGTTTTTGCACGGGTGTCGGTGATGCGGAAAGTGATGCTAGTAGCTAAGCTATCTATGCTTGAAGTGAGAAATGCTAAGCGTATGATGTGATATGTTAGGTTTAAGTTGGAGCGCTTCGAGCGCAGCTTGTCAGTTAGGTATAGTTTATTTTTCTCATTCAATATAGTTATCCGTCAAGTCAGAGCCAAATAAAAGTAAAATATGTATACATATATATTTATAAAATAATAATTATTGAATATTGTATATTTTTGTCTTAACTTGCATTTAATGCACGACGGGAAGCCATTCTATCACAATGTATGTATTATTGCCATTTGAATAAATGCCATCGGTGTTTCGGCGCGAGCGTCGTCCATCGAAGAACCAAATTTTCTAGCTAGTCCATAATGACAAAGTAAAATGTTGAACAAATATAAATTAAAAAGTAAAATTTTGATCAAAGTGAAAGTGTTATCTTTTTAGGCATTGAAAAGAGATTTTTTATAAAATATTTTTGTGATTTATTAGAGTTTCGGTGTGCGATGAGGACGACAGTTAAAAAAAAAGCATGGCTCCTTGTCTCGATTTCTATATTTTCGACTATGTAGCGTTAAAAGTGTTGAACTTAATATCACAGCCCATATGACGGGATGTAGAATTTATTTATTTTACTGTATTGTTCTAAATTATTTTTGTGCGTGTACGTAATGACCGGCGGGACACTTGCGAGCGTATTGCGAACTTTGATCTTGAATAATATTGCGGAGCGATTCACCTTCTGCGTGCGGACAGTTTGCGTAATACGCTCGCGAATCCTAAAGGCTAGAACTACTACTAGACAGAAGGAAAATGTTTCTCATAATGTATTTATGTGTAACAGAGACGCGTTGATGTTATGCGCGTGTCGCTAATTTGCTGAATTTTTTTGTTTGTTTTCGTTTTAATTGTACGCTATCAATGTGAAGGGCGTTCACGACCAGGACAACTCTACGATTACCTTATGAAGGTTATTTATGTACTTTTTTTTTTTTTAACTTTTGTCAATTGTATTCTTTTGTGTGAAGCCTTTTGTATCTCAAACATAATCATTGAGTTTCAATTAAGAAAATATCATTCGTATTTGGAAAGGATAATGAGTAATGGAAGAAAAGAGAAAGGTCAAATATATATCTTGATGTTGTGCTCGTGAGAAGGAATTTCATAATTATTTTTCTATTGAATAACGTTTACCCTCTTATGGTTACTATTATTATTATATTATTAATTATTATTATTGGTCTTAGATGACGTTAAATTAATATTATGAATAGTAGATATTTTTTTAAATTAAAATTTAAATGTCCTGTCGTCCCGAGAGTCTCTTGAATAGGCGCCCACATTGGTCGACTTATGATCTGAATTTCCGGTTATGCATTAAAATTATCATAGAAAGGTTGAGAGCAATTTCGTAGGAATGAAGTATCGTACCCCTCCCCGTCCCCTCCTCCTACATGTTTTCTAGTAATTCACTGTTTAATTAATCCAATTCGAACACTTAAAATATCACTGTATGTTTGTTATAGATTATTATTACATGTATTTAAATACTGCAACATTTTTGCGTTCGTCGGTACGTATATAGGATTTTAAAATCATATTAAAACAGTATGAAAAAAAAAAGTAAAAAACGGTTTATAATAATCATCTCCTAATTCTAAGCTCAATTTGTATTTGTTAAAAAAATAAAATGACCATAGAATGATAACGGTTATTAACATTTTCATTGATATTGTCAATAGGTACATTTGGCTGATGGGCGTTGTCGTATTGTGTTGACGATGTAAATGTTATATTATTAATTAATCTGTGTCAATTCAAATCGCAAAATATGTTAAAAAATATGAAAACCTTACCACTCATGAACATGAAAAAATATATATATACACACACACACCCCGCAGACATGACACACATTCACACAACATACACTCTCATGTAACGATTTGTAATCAAAACTTCAAAAATATTTCACACTGTGAGGTTTTTGTGCTGATTGGAATTATTTTGTACTGGGAAAAACATGCGTTGGTTTCTGTGTTGGCGAAGTGTCACCACCATGTGGACGATTTTATGATGATACATGATGAATAAACGAAAAAAGTGTTTTATTTATTGTTTTTTATTTTTATGTTCTTCACTTTTCTGTCTGTTCCTGTTTTCGCTGATTTTATTCAGTGTTCCTTTCTCATAACGCAGGAATGAGGTGTCTCCCAAAATTATTGCAATAATTCGTTGGAGACCCTTCCAAATTGGATTCAAGGCGATATTTTGAGGGGATTTAGAAAATCTAATGGTTCTGTGTGACTACTTTCAACCTGATTTGAAGAATCTAGAGTGGATACGAAATCCTTTCAGTTCTAATTTGTACTTCATATGCAGAAGGACGCTTCATCAATTTACAGAGCAAAGCTTTGCTGAAACAAGAATTCTCCAATCGACACCTCGATGAATTTTTGTGCTCTCAAACAGTTGCCTATTCAAATTTGGTAAGAATCGACTTAATTTAGTTTGTATATTAAAAATATTTTAAGGTTTTTTAAGATATAATAAATTATATCAAATCAGGATACAGTTTATGATTAAGAGATTTAGAGTCTAAATTTATATTGAATGATCTTTCTTGATTTTTTTTATTAAACTGGTACACAAGATATGTATATTATGTTATAAATTATTAAATAATATATTTTATATTCATTTCACTTACATTACTATCTATGCTTGCGAATCTGGATTTTCAAAATTAGGTTAGTATTACGATAAAAGCTACGAATCTTTTGGATGTCAAGACACATTATATATCTTTTGTATGTATGTACATATGTAGATATATGTATGTAATTTTTTTTGAAAAAAAAAATCAGTTATAATTTTAATCATCTCTTAAAAGGTTCAATGAATTCGGGATAGGGGGGGTAATGAATAATTGTGTTCACTTTCGAGAGAGGAAATGAGCGCATAAAGTTAACCCCTGTTCTAATGTTAGTGTTATAGTGTCACCAGTATAACTTGAAAAACGGTAAATGCGTTAAGCAAAAGTTCACTCATCTCTTCACTCTTCACTTAACCTTCCCCACAGCAGCTTTCAAACTATGTTTTGTGAGCGAAGTTACGCTTATATGTAGGTATATCGTATATATGTATGTAGTGGTGTAAGCGTCTGCCAGGCTGGGTAGCCGCGAAGCGCACGCATACACTCACTCACTTGCATTTTTCAACTACCTACTACATTTTGAGCTACTAAATACATACACCACCCAACGACACTGTCAACCGGCATTGACTAGTTTTTGTAGTATGCGGTAATGTGAAATTCAATGTTACGCCACTACAGTGGCGTAACTAGGAATTTTGGGCCCGTAAGCAAAAAGTCATCAAGGGCCCCCCTCGAATTTTTAAATCTACATAAATACGAAATTTTTGCTTTCGCAACGCAGTATTAATATAAATATAATTATTGTTAATATGTAGGTACATAATATAATTTTCTGAATTTAACTCACCAATTTTAAAATTTCTTCTTTCGAGCCTTACTGTTTGCAAAATCCTGAATTAGTTGTTTGAGTTCTATTTTGGCTGCTTCTTTGTGCTCAATTGTAAGCAAAGATAGTTCATTGAGTCTGGTTTGACCGATCGAATTTCTTTTGTAGTCTTTAATTATTTTTAATTTATTGAATGTTCCTTCTACACTAGCCACAGTTACCGGAAGAGTAAAAAATAATATAAATGCGGTATATACTTCTGAAAAATCACTCTCTAAACAACTGTATTTGGTAATAAGTAATTCTGAAAATTGTCTTATGGTCATTTTTTCAGAAAGATCATTCTTTATTAATAAAAGTGCATGAGTAAATTGAAATTCTAATTGATCTGAGAAAACTTCCGGATATTTTTTTCTGAGATTTGAGCAATGGTCTGGAATATCCGTTTCCGGCATATTAATAATATTTCTAGGTTCAAGAAAACCGAAATAGTTTTTCACTACCTGCATTCCCGCAAAACGTGTCTTTATTTGAACAGTTATTTTGTCGATTACATAGTAAAAAACATTAACTCTGAATAGATGTTCTCTGTTGTCAAATCGATAATCTGAAGTTAATTCATCAAAATATCGTTTAACGTTTCTTTGTCGTTTGATTTGAAAATCACTGTCTGAACCCCACTTTTTTGTTAATGTATTAACTTCTAATTTTATATCGTCATATGAATTTCTCAAGTCACTTATATTTTTATGAACACGATTTAATACTAAAATAGCTTCATCTAAGACCAGATCGCGTTTTTGTAAAGTTTTTGAAGCATAATTAATTTCACTCATCACTTTGCATAAAAATACACAAATAAATGCAAAATGAAATGTTGTCATTGTATTTTTAATTCTGAGTGATTCTTCTCGCTCTTCTTTTTTTGTGGATTTTAGATTGATCTCTGTTAACGATTTAATTATATCAATAAAACGCAATTTTATAGCTAATAAAGATTGCAATCTACCTGACCAGCGAGTTGGGTTAAGCTTTTTTAAGGTAATTTCTGATTCCATGGTAAATTTAGAAAGAAGATCCCACCTTTTTATACTATTTCCGAAAAAAGTATATATACTTTGAAGAGTGGCAAAAAATGATGATACTTCATGGCAATCAATAACAGTGTCGTTAATCACTAAATTTAAATTATGACTGGCATAATGCACATATTCCGCATTTGATTGGATACTTTTAATCCTTGTTTGTACACCACTCATTACACTAGCCCCATCGTAACCCTGCCCGTAACACTTTTCAATAGGGATATTCATGTTTCTTAATAACTCCATTACTTGATTCGTCATTCCTTCTGCTGAATGATCTTTCAATTCGTAAAATCCTAAAAAATATCTCACAAATAATAAAGTTTTGGGTTGTTGATTTTCGTCCTGACTAATATGTACATGTCGTACAATAACGCTTAACTGGTCACATTTGGTAATGTCCTGTGTCGTATCCAACATTAAAGCATAAAAAGGTGATGAATTTATCTTAGATACCAATTCCTTTAATAACTTTTTTCCTAGGCATTGAATTAGCTCGTTCTGTATCTTTGGACTTAAATATTTTATTGACCCAGATGGCATATCTATTATTTGCTTCATAATATCGTCGTAATTAGCAAGCAATTGAACTAGCGATAAAAAGATTCCATTATAGTCCTCCGAAAGTCCTTCCCAATGACCACGGAATGCTAAGGAATTTTTAGCCAGCATAAGTGTTATACGAAATAAACGTTCCAAAACCATCTTCCAAAAAGAAGCATTATATCGAATTTCTTCTTCAATATTTTTATCGATGGTTACATTTTTTTTCCACATTTCGTACACTGCACACGCTTCAATATGTTGTTGAGAGGAACTGTGTCTTTTTATGCCTAAGGATAAATTTCTCCAATTTCTTACACCAGATCGCCATTGACTCTTAATTGTTGAAAAAAGCCAACATGGCCAACAGCCATATGCAAAGTCTAAAATACTAGAATAACAGAGCCACAAGCGTGGAATCAAACCGTAATTTGATTTATAATTGTAATAAGTTTCATTAAAACTTCTATTCTGTTGGCAAGTATCTTTAGGAAATGGTCCATTGGGTCTATGAGGCGGAAAACTCATTATTAAACGTTTGGTTTCATCAGAAATATCTTGATTGATATGATTTCCAAGATCATTCGTAGCAACATTCACCAAATCGGGTGTATCAGATATCTCGTTAATGTTTACATCTTCTATATTATCATCATCTTCAATTATTTTGTCTGAAAACCTTTTTGACCTTCATATCGTTCGGAATCTGCATGGGTTGTAATAGCATCACTAACACTTTCTTCCTGTTCTCCTTCTTCAACAATTTCAGGTAACTGTTCGTGTATTTCACAGTTATCTTGAGAAGTTTCAGCTTGGTTGGGTCTGATTTTAGTTATGAACTGATCAAGTTTAGGCAATTTTTTAATGATTTTTCTTTTTCTTTTTTGTGCCCCACTCATCACTTTTTTTGAACCCTCCATTTCACTAAGAATATTATTAGAAATAGTGTGTGCAAATTTTGATATGAATTTTCGACCGTTATGAAACAAACGAAACGCGGTTAATCAGATCACAGTGCGATGGTGACTACATGAATACTGGAAAACTATTGTTTTCGAAAAAAAATTAAAAAGAACCCTACAGACGTTCAGTTTTTGTAAAGATTACTGTTTCGATTTAGAAAAATTTTACGATTTAAAATCGTCACGCGTGTATGTGCAAATTTTACTCTGGCCATATCGACCGTAAAGTCTGTCACTGTGTGAAATTTAACGTAAAAATTTATGAAATCGTTACGTTAAAAAATTATGGAATAAAAATCATTCTAAAAAGACTGAAAGTCTATAGGGGCCTTTAATTTCATAATATAAAACACTGACAGTGTCAGTGACTCATCGACACAAGTTCGAATATTTTATGACTCGAAAATAATTAACTTCAAATAGAGAATTGTGTCATAAGCTGTGTGAACTCATTAAATTTTAACGTTTTCAATTTTTCACGCGCTTTGTTCTATTTCGATACCACTATTTCTTTGTGAACAAAATTTCATTATTTAAAAAAAATTGTCGTAAGATTTAGGGCCCCCTATCTCCGTGGGCCCTTAAGCATTGCTTACCCCCGCTACATAGTAGTTATGCCACTGCGCCACTATGCCATTTATTATCAAGATATACCGGTGGCTCTGTAGGAATCCCGATGCATGTGCAATGCACGCACGAGTTGGTACCACCCACGCGTGTAAACCCATTGAGATTCCCGGAAGCATGTCTCGAGCAGACACACAAAAGACTGGGGGCGTGAACCAAATAAAACCACTCTAATTTGAAGCTGTGGGAAAACGCACAAAAACAACACTGTTCCTGAACTCTCTCCACTGAAGGAAGACCACCACCTGGACTCTCACCGCTCCACTGGGCCCTCAACGGGCCACCACGGAGATGAACGTCCCCCTGGCACACGAGTCCGCACCAGACGAAGCCACGCTGCTTACGACAACCGTAGCCAAGCTGCCCACGACAACCGTAGCCACGCTACTCACGACAACCGTAGCCACACTGCTCACAACTACGTAGACACTTAATTTCCATGCACCTGTGAATCGCTGTACATACTTCAAAGAATAAATAAAAATACAAAACTCTACTTTGTACAAAAATAGAACGTTTCACACACCTGACCCAGCGTTCCACCAATTGGTAGTGACAACGTCTCTATAACTGGTGACCCTGCCGTCTTCTAAACTGGTGACCACGTCTATAACTGGTGACCCCGCCGTCTTCTAAACTGGTGACCACATCTATAACTGGTGACCCCGAAGAAAATACGCAACCTTCATGGAGACAGAAGCCACATCTCTATAACCACCAGTTCATCTCTATAACTGGTGACCCCGCCGTCTTCTAAACTGGTGACCACATCTATGACTGGTGACCCAGAAGAAAATACGCAACCTTCATGGTGACAGAAGCCACTCCAGAAGACACGCAACCTTCATCCCTTCATTAAGAAAGAAACCTCGAATCAAGGAAGACACGCATCCTCCATGAAGACAGACAACTTCTTTGTACAGTAAGCAGCAGCAGCGAACCACAGCAGTACTATCGTTCCACCACCTACAATTGGTGACCTTCACGAACGATTTGACGATCAAGGAGATGAAACAAAACCACACTGGATCTACACGGCACACAAGGACCTTCAACAACAAGGATCTTCAGCACACACAGTACCTGTTACTGTACCTGCAGCCACTTGGGAACAGTCGCAAATCACCGCAGTTCCCGACCGTGCAGCGAGAGAACTCCACAGGCTGCGACGCAACAACACATACATATGTATGTATATGTATACGGAACACACACGTATCTGCACAGCGACACGGTGACCACAGGCGGAAAGTACACCCAGTTCTTTACCTGTAACCTCACGGAAGCTCATCACGCCTTTCACGCTCACAAATGAACATCGCGACGCAACAGCCTATGAACACACGTACCATCAATCCAGTGTCACGAGGTACCATAGATGGAAGCAACGCCACGTTCTTCGTCTACGACCTCATCGAAGAGATCCATTCATTCACGCCACTAGCACACGAGGTACCACAGATGGAAGCAACGCCACGTTCTTCGTCTACGACCTCATCGAGGATTCTTCACGCCACTATCTGAAGACATCCACGTTCCACGTTCCATACACGTATCAACATAGCACACGAGGTACCACAGATGGAAGCAATGCCACGTTCTTCGTCTACGACCTCATCGAGGATTCTTCACGCCATTCGCGCTCACGAAGACATCCGCTATTCTTCACGCCATTTGCGCTCACGAAGATATGCAGCCAAGCCTACCCGCGTACCAACCAAGTGTACCAACGTAGCAACGAGGAAACTCAGCCCGAAGCAGAGCTCATCTCTTCACCAACGGAAGATTCTTCACGCCATCCGTGCTCACGAAGACATCCACTATTCTTCACGCCTACAGCACCCTCGAAGACAGCAACAACAGCGTTCATCAACACAACGCTACCAGACATCGTGATTCCTCCAACTTTAAAACATCGCTTTCGCTAGGGGGAACTCTGTAGGAATCCCGATGCATGTGCAATGCACGCACGAGTTGGTACCACCCACGCGTGTAAACCCATTGAGATTCCCGGAAGCATGTCTCGAGCAGACACACAAAAGACTGGGGGAGTGAACCAAATAAAACCACCCTAATTTGAAGCTGTGGGAAAACGCACAAAAACAACACTGTTCCTGAACTCTCTCCACTGAAGGAAGACCACCACCTGGACTCTCACCGCTCCACTGGGCCCTCAACGGGCCACCACGGAGATGAACGTCCCCCTGGCACACGAGTCCGCACCAGACGAAGCCACGCTGCCTACGACAACCGTAGCCAAGCTACTCACGACAACCGTAGCCACACTGCTCACAACTACGTAGACACTTAATTTCCATGCACCTGTGAATCGCTGTACATACTTCAAAGAATAAATAAAAATACAAAACTCTACTTTGTACAAAAATAGAACGTTTCACACACCTGACCCAGCGTTCCACTAATTGGTAGTGACAACGTCTCTATAACTGGTGACCCCAACGTCTCTATAGCTCTATAGTAGAATTTTTTGTATGATACAATATCAATAAAATGGTATGAAATTGGTAAAACAATTAGATTATTGTAACATTTTCATAATTTATATACATAGAACATGATTGCACATAAAATAAATACATTAAAACAAATATTTATAATAAATTCACAACGGAAGTACAATTTAAAAGTGTGTCTTGTAAATATCATCCGTTACACAGTAAAATATAATGTATGATGGATCCTCGAGACCAATATTGAACCGTCGGTTGAACAATCTGTAGCCTCAACTATCAAAATTTTAAAACTATCAAACAGTATTAAGAGACAGTTAAAAATGCTCGAACCGTTCCCGCTAATACACTTATGGCCAATACGTATCTATTGTGTTCAAGTGGTTAACTTATCCCTAATCTATTTCAATCTAATGAAAGCTAAAAAGTAGTGGAATTAGAAATAGCGTTTATATAAAATATTATTTTATACATAAATAACAAATATAGCAAATTCAGTGTTGCAAAACTAACGATAAATACTGTTGCAATGGTGCGTCATTATTAATGAAAAGTTTGAAACGCTGAAGCTTTAACGCGAAAACTGTCGTGAATGTGATATGTGTAAATTTTTATGGTACCCATAACAAACAGCTAGCCGCCTACGATTGATATATAATTTTTTCGCTTCATCTATCGGGAATGTTAAGTTAATTGCATGTAATACAAAAAATCATTAAAAACGTTTATCATTTTGTACAGAACATGTTAAATTATTTGTATACATTATAACTAATTCGACAGTTTGGATACACTGTCATCGTTCGAACACCTCGCTAGAATGTTTTGGTTTCGCCTAATTTTTGAATATCAGTCTGTTTAGTGTGCTATTTTCTAAAGGAGGCGATAACAGGTCTGCGTAGTGAAGAAGTGTTTCTTTCAAAGGTATGGCTACTTGAGCTCCGCCATTACCGGCTGCACATTCCACCAGCTCGGGGTATAAACCTGAACAAATTCAGAAAATTAGCAATAGTTAATTGCTGAAAAAATAAACCAGCAGTACAAATTTGAATACCTATCAATTTTTCCCACGCTTTTTTGTCAACTTTTCCTTTAGGAGCTTTCTTCATTGAATCCATCAAGGTAGCAATCGCCTTTAGAACAAATGATATCTCCGACAATCTCGCTCTGAAAATTAAACACGTCAATATCGCTTTGTAAGTTTGTTTAATTAAGATTTTTGCAAATTTTTTTTACCTAGGTAATTCTGCTTGTGAACTAGCTACTCGATAGTTATGCACAGCCTCTCCGAATCTTTCTAGTAAAGCTGCCACTGCAAGTTCGCCTATAAACATTTATATAAACAAACAACTATGTAGAATTGTGTATCCGTATGAAAAACTTTGTTTATATGATTCAAAGAGTAAAGGTACAATTACACAGTCAATGTTTTCGACCGGTAATTAGGTTGCAGTGTGTAAACAAGCGTTAGTGCAGCTCTTTTATCAGGTCTTCACTCGTTAGTGCGTTGTAGAGAAATTTCAAAATCCTACCCTAGGGAATGTTTTCACTCTTGATCCTTTCTACAGTAGTGTTAACGCAGTTAGGTGCCAAAACATTATTAGCAATTGCTTCAGTTTTTGTTCTGGCATTGGAAACATTTTAAGCAATCTAGAGTCACCGAATAACTTGCAGCAACAGAACTCATTGTCGTTACCGACAGAGTACAAGCATTTTATTTTGTCAGTTCAAAAAGAGTAAGGCTTCGGTTAAGTAAACAGTAAGAGTATGCTGTTTTACATTCACCAAGTGAATGTATGTATATAAGTATTTTCATAAAGCACAAAGCTAGAGTTTTTCAAAACATCAGTGATTGTATACTATTGGTGTGGTCACTTAGTTTTTACTTTATCCTAATCGGATAAAGTATTGTGATCGTGCGAAAATTCGACCTCGAGATTTTGACTGATTTGTATCGAGTATCATCCCCAGATCACGTTTTCATGATTTCTAAAAAATGTCTGTATGTCTGTATGTCTGTGTACTATGTGTGTGTATGTCTGTGTGTTTTCTCCGAAACTATCAAGTCTATCAAGCTGAAATTTCATATCTATTATTTTCACGTAAAGTTTAAAAGCCATAAGGAATTTGGTCAACATCATTCAACCGGAAGTAGGGTTTTTTTCGTGCAGAAAATTCAAAAATCCGGTAAAAAATCATATTTCCGAAACTGCACCGGGAATTTTCTCCAAATTTCATATCTATAGTTTTCACATTAGCCTTAAGAGATACTGTGATTTTAGTCAACTTCTGACTACCGGAAATGGCAGTTTACTCTTGAACGATTTTTTTTGATTTTTTTTTTTCTCGACCTTTTAAATATGTGGTATCGTCACAATATTGTAATGTTGTAATTTTGAGAGAAATTGATATTTAAAAAAAAAATAAATTAATAAAACTAGTCAACCGGAAGTAGGTTTTTTTTTTGTTGAAAAGTTTACCGCAAAATATTTCCGAAACCGCACCGGGAATTTTCTCGAAATTTCATATCTATAGTTTTCACGTTAGCCTTAAGAGATACTGTGATTTTAGTCAACTTCTGACTACCGGAAATGGCAGTTTACTCTTGAACGATTTTTTGTTTTTTTTTTTTTTTTTCGACCTTTTAAATATGTGGTATCGTCACAATATTGTAATGTTGTAATTTTGAGAGAAATTGATATTAAAAAAAAAATAAATTAATAAAACTAGTCAACCGGAAGTAGGTTTTTTTTTTTTGTTGAAAAGTTTACCGCAAAATATTTCCGAAACCGCACCGGGAATTTTCTCGAAATTTCATATCTATAGTTTTCACATTAGCCTTAAGAGATACTGTGATTTTAGTCAACTTCTGACTACCGGAAATGGCAGTTTACTCTTGAACGATTTTTTTTTTTTTTTTTTTTTCGACCTTTTAAATATGTGGTATCGTCACAATATTGTAATGTTGTAATTTTGAGAGAAATTGATATTTAAAAAAAAATAAATTAATAAAACTAGTCAACCGGAAGTAGGTTTTTTTTTTTGTTGAAAAGTTTACCGCAAAATATTTCCGAAACCGCACCGGGAATTTTCTCGAAATTTCATATCTATAGTTTTCACGTTAGCCTTAAGAGATACTGTGATTTTAGTCAACTTCTGACTACCGGAAATGGCAGTTTACTCTTGAACGATTTTTTTTTTTTTTTTTTTTTTTCGACCTTTTAAATATGTGGTATCGTCACAATATTGTAATGTTGTAATTTTGAGAGAAATTGATATTTAAAAAAAAATAAATTAATAAAACTAGTCAACCGGAAGTAGGATTTTTTTTTTTTTTTGTTGAAAAGTTTACCGCAAAATATTTCCGAAACCGCACCGGAATTTTCTCCAAATTTCATATCTATAGTTTTCACATTAGCCTTAAGAGATAATGTGATTTTAGTCAACTTCTGACTACCGGAAATGGCAGTTTACTCTTGAACGATTTTTTTGTTTTTTTTTTTTTTTTTTCGACCTTTTAAATATGTGGTATCGTCACAATATTGTAATGTTGTAATTTTGAGAGAAATTGATATTAAAAAAAAAAAATAAATTAATAAAACTAGTCAACCGGAAGTTTTTTTTTTTTTTTTTTTTGTTGAAAAGTTTACCGCAAAATATTTCCGAAACCGCACCGGGAATTTTCTCGAAATTTCATATGATTTTAAGGCTAACATCTGACTACCAGAAATGGCAGTTTACTCTTGAACGATTTTTTGATTTTTTTTTTTTTTTTTTCGGCCTTTTAAATATGTACTATCGTCACAATATTATAATGTTGTAATTTTGAGTAAAATTGCTAGTTAAAAAAAAAAATAAATCATTGAAAAAATCAGTCAACCGGAAGTAGGAATTTTTTTTTTTTTGTCGAAAAGTTTACCACAGAATATTTCAGAAACTGCCCGGAATTGATCAAGTCGAAAATTTATATTTATAATTATCATATAAAATTTAAGAGTTGATAAGGTTTTGATTAAAATCCGCCGATCGGAAGTGGTAGTTTTTCTTATTTGAATATATGCCGAAGATCGTATTTTATATACGCGCGCGCACTCAACACAGTAATTTCATGATATGTACATACATATGTATGTATTTTGATTGGTGTGGTGGTGGTGTATGCGTTTTATTTACTTACGTACTTAAAAAATTAATTTCGTTACTCTTTGTATTCCTCAAATATATGGATAAAGTCATGGGTTGGCTACACCCGAATTTTTTTTTTATATACCCGGCAAATATTTTAAAATGTACAAAATGTTATCGATATCTGCTAAAATCCAATTATGCTCGATGTTCTTTGAAAGAATAATGATTTTTATAGTTTGCAGATCAAGCAACTAAGTCACTGTCGAATTTGAAGGGGAATATCCAAGATCAGCTCAGGCCCGTGCAGACCTATAGTGCGTTGCTATTGCTCCATTTCAATTAAGTGGTCAAAGACACTGGCCGTGTAAACTTAGCTTAATAATTATAAAACACGTACCATTTTCAGTAGTGATACTATCGACATTTTCCAACAGGGAGAATTGCAAAAGCGTTTCGAAACACGTTCGAGCAAACTCTTCTCGCATCTTCAGTTCATTTTCGCATTCTACAATCAAAATAAAATTGTCGCATTAATTATATTGAATGATATTTATAGAACATCATTCACAACTTAAATTCATTTCGAGCACCTATATTTCTGGAGAAAGCCGTGTGGATCGAGCCACGATTAAGCAACGCTACGATTGCTGTCAAGAAACTCCTCGGCAATTGAGCGGCGTGGGGTAACACTTCCGATCTGACTAACATGACGAGTTCACAACACAGCCTCTCATCCTCAACCCTAAAATTGACATAGACAATTACATTTTCGAACATATGTTGAATTGAATTTTTGCCGTCGTAATCAGACATACCTGGCGTCGAACATAAAACATTCAAGTATCGGTGGAAGCACATCCCAAAAGTTTGAATACTGAGATGGATCCTTCCTGGCGAGAGGAAGTCCAGCTTCGAGGGTTTGTAATAAGGCGGGGAGAGGTGCAGGTGGTGGAATATCACCGTCCGTTTCCTTCCTGCCAATTATGGCACATTCTTTCAATATCTAAAACACAATACAACCGGTTAGAATCATTTTATATGGCACACAAGTGCAATTTGTGTTTGTGGATTTACCGTCACGATATCGTTTAATATATTGGCTTTGATCACTTCCGGCAACGTGGCGCTGGTTTGATACAATCTTACGGCTTGAGACAACGCTCGATCTCCTGACGGAGACGGTCCTGCACAGTTCAAGCCTTCGGTTCTAGTTCCACCCCATCCCAATCGAGCCAGACGAAGCAAAGCCGTAAATAAAGATGGTAGTAATACGGGTCGAGCTACTGCTTCCTATAAATCAAGTAAGCAAATGATTAGCGTACTCCATGTCTTCAAAAGCAGTACAAATAGTGGTTTTTTTTAACGAGAGAGTATGCAATTTGACAATGGCGGTGGATCCGAGCCGGAAATAAGACGAAGAATTGTGTTGGTTAATTTGGCAATGTCGCAGCTTACCAAGATTTGGAAGAATAGAACCATAACAACCGCAACCAATATCCGTCTTGTGAGAAGTCTAGTTCTCTATCTGTCTGTATGCTGTGGAAACATGGACAATGAAAGTAGCTGATAGAAGGAGATTGGATTCTTTCGAGATTGTAGTGTTGGAGGCGGTTGTTGAGGATCCTCTGGACTGGGGACCTGGACGGAGGACAGTCTGGAGCAGCTCGTTGTAGAAGGAACGAGAGGAAGAGGAAAGTCCCCTACGCACTGCACTAACCAGATCCGTGCCGCGACAGGCTGCACTTTAGTGGTAGCTCTTTGTGCTGCAGAGTCCAGAGATAACTCACCAGGTAGCCGACTACAAATCATGGTCACGATCCCCAACAAAGAGGCATACGACTCAGAAGAATGCAGTTTGAGTTTGAGTGATGTTTCATCTAACCGTGCGTGTTAAAAAGTGAAAACAAAAATTCGAGCGGCACCAAATGCATCAATAGCGTGTAACTCAAACTCAAAATAACATACTACCTATATATGTATATATGTACATACATACATATACATACTACATATACCTATGTATATGTAGTTGTGAAACTCACTTGTTGTAAATGTTCTAAGCAGTGTAAAACTGCCGAATGAAGCAAAGACACAGAACCCGTGTCTACGATTGATTGAGGAGAATGTGACGATACAATGATGATTTGTTCTAATAGAGCTCCGAGTGTTGTGAGATCGTCCGTTGTAAAGCTGTAATTCAAAATATTAACATGAATATACTATAACTTATAAAAAAATGATTTCAAAATCAAGCCAATGAATAACCTGGCTTTAATATTTTGGAATATCGTCGGGAATATTTGAACGAGTGCCGTCAAAAAGGCTTGCGAGGGAATGTAGTCGCTGGACGTAGCTTGGTGGTTTTTGTTATTACAATTCGCTTGAGCAATTTGTTCCAATCTTTGATTGGCTGAAAAAAACAATGCAAAATGAAAAGTCATTACAATAATTTACACGAAAATATAAAAATCCTTACTGGAAGCTTCCCGAGCGATGTATATCCAAACTTGCCAAGAAAGTGAACACACTTCACGCTCTAGATCCAAATCGGGACATCTCTTCATCAGTAAAACTTCTTGAAACGATTTCAACGCACCCACAGATACCTTGAAAACATTAAAAAATAAACATAAACCGTACAACGGTCAATACAGTCCGAATGAAATTCAACATTAAATCAAACTAACTTCATGATTTTGACACAGTGCAAAATTCTGAATGAAATCCAAAAGGACGGCCCACGCTCGAGCGAAATCTCCCAATCCTTGCAAAACTTGATGCTTCGTGTGAAACACTCTCGCAACACCCGATAAAGCCAACACCTGAAATTATGCAACATTTTAAAACTGCAACAATTTGCAATATGAAATCAAACGTTAAACGGTGGAATTACTTGTGTTTCTGCCCATTGTTTCTGAGCAGTATTCCTAGAGTGGTGAATTAGAATATGTTCACCCGTGTCTACTTTTTCCGAACTGGCCATGTTGGCTTGATTTTGTACCTGAAAGTTAACATGTGTTAAATTTTACAACAACAAAAACGTGTATCGTAAGAAAGTATTAAAAATACCTTGTGTAACATTGGAAATAAGACAGCCCATAGAAGAGGTCGCCAAGCTGCCGGTTGAAGAGAACCACCATGAGCTCCGATACAACTGAATAAAGTTTGACACGCAGCTCTTCTGACTGATGGTCGCCCTTCTGTACACAGTTCTCCTGAAATCAAACGAAACATTACAAAATTATTAAATGGAAGACAATCTGGAAATATTCAAGTGTGAAAGCACACTAACCTAAGCGAATGTATAAACACATCCAAAGCTTTTCAAATTGTGGCAGATCAACAGTTCCGGGAAACTCAGGATATACGCTATTGTCTTCGCTCAAGATTGCATTGAGCCTCTCTTGATTGTGGTAGAAATAGTCCGATATATTCCACTGAAATTAATTCCGGTGTAACGGTTAACGTGCTTTGAACAATTTAAGGTTATGATATGCAAAATGGCGTCCGTTACTCGTATGGTATTAGACGCCATTTTGAACATAACCTCCATGTTTTCTTTATGCGATGCGAAAGCGGTTTAAAAGTCAAATACCATTAGTCCGACGGCGGTGAGGCTAACATTCAGATCTTGAGACTGACGTGCGAATCGAGCTGCAGCTGCGGCCGCACGTCTGAGTCCAGCAGCACCTCCGCCACCAGATGCACCGCCTACTGCACCTTCGCCGGCTACGAGTTCAGCGCATACAACTTGCAAGCATTGAAAAGCCGATCGGACCAATACGGGACTACAAACATTCAAATTATTAAAAAAAAAATAGCAAATTGATACAACGAATAGTCCAAAATGATGCAAAACGCACCTGTGATGATCAGCTATAGCCGCTACGATGTGCAACAATTGAGGATACGCAGCCGACAAAGCCTGTCCGTGAGAATGAAGCAACTGTGAGACGCATTCCAATTGTCGCTGTCGTACGTCGGCGTGCTGTATGGAACTCAGAGATCCCAACGGTTCTACGAGGAGTACCTCGAGTTTTTCTTTACCCTGTTCGGGATGTTTGAACTTGTAATGAAGAGCCGACTTAACGAGGTACGTTATAGCCTCGACGCCCCACTCTCTCATCCTTATATGAGGATGTTGACACACCTTCAAAATACACAGCGCAATTAGAATTTATCACAATTAAATAAAGTAACGTATCACCGTTGTGAATTTACTTCGAGTAGATGAGTCGTAAGCGGTCTCCAGATAATTTCAACCCGGTGAAGATTGGCTAGGCCGGTCTCTAACAGTTTAGCAACGGCAAACAAAGACGGTTCCTATAACATACAAAAATATTACTTTGAATACAATACAAACGTTTGATTGATTAAAATACGGCATAAGTATTAACCCTATTTGAATACGCTAGTTCCATAGCTTCATTCGACAATTTGCATAGTGCGTCTAATAGATATTGTAAAGCATCAGCGTCTAAGTTTCCTGAAGATTCGAACACTTTGCTGACCAATCCAGATAACACTGCAATGCAAATAAAATACATAAATCATAACAAATTCAATTAAAAAGCAATGTACATATATTAAATAAGGCTTACTAGGAAGATCTGCCATGACGGCAGCCGTGCTCATCAAAGCGTGAGAATCCGTATGAGCACGACCCGCTTTAAGACTACCACCTGTTGAAGGCTTCAAGCCTAAAATCCAGACCTAAACCACAAAAGAAACCATAATGAATGTATTTTAGGTATTATGAGGCAGTGTTCTTCACAGGTGTCCAGTGCATACGCACAAGAACACTCGTATATGAAATGTATAAATGAAAAATTGCAATAACCAAATGTTGCAGTGTAGTGAGAACCGGTAGCCACGCTTGTTGCAAAGCCGCACCGTGAAGAGCGGCTAATCTCAGCAAAGCTCTCAATCCGGTAACCTGCCGACCGGTCACTACCACCCAACCAGGTTGACCTGATCGATCACAACAATACCATTGTATCATTTGTAAAGTTTGAATATAAATAAGAGTATTTGATTATTCAATCGTTAAATACCGGGAGGAGGTGCTGTCGACGGTAGCGGAGTACCGACGGCGACCACTTGATGTCTAGGATCAGGATCCGTAGCCGATCCGGAATTTGACATTGCGGAAGTTTGACTCGGTCTCGGTCCTGGAAGAGCGCCGAGAGCGGCCAGAGGATAGTGTGCCGGAAGAGCGGCACGACATAAAGCTCCAGCACACGCGTCTCGTGCAGCATTATGACCTACCTAAAATATCAAATAACCCAATTAAAACACCCCATATTCCGCACTATAGTCGAATCGTGCAGAATATATGTACCTTAGCGCTGACTCTAGCCATTGTGTGAATGGCTCTCAAGACTAATTCCAATTCTCCGATACTAGCTTCGGCTAAGACCGACAGTCCCCAAACTAGTCCACACCAGCTAGATTGTATCAACTGCAATATCAATTTTCAATGTAGTTTAAGTCATTCAATGAAGATTATGTACGTATGTGAAATTAAGTACCTGTAACTGAAGCGCTTGTTTCTTTTCATCTTCTTCCACTTTTTTATTGTCAATGTTGGAAAAGTTTATGTCAATAGTCGGATCGTTTTCGTTTGGCGACAGATCCTTCTGCAGAATAGTCGACACGTTGCGTTCATTGTTTCTGATTTCAAAATCTAAAAAAATGTATTTATTCAGTAATTTAATAGTAATTTTGATAATTTTAACAATAATAAGTATTTGAAAGTACCTGAAGGTTCATAGTCTTGATCATGTAAATACTCGAGACCGCCAACTGTGAGAGCGATAGATCGTACGACTTCTATCAAACAAGCGAAAGCTACCGATATACCGTAACCATCTTGTACTTGCGGTGCTTCTGTACGGTCTAACATTTCTAAACTATATAAAGATTAAAATAATTAGTAACTATTATAATAATATTAAATATTACGTTAAACGACAAGCTTACTAAGTCCATTTTGAAGTACCAGGAGGAAAAGTGCTACAGAGAGGAAGCCATATACCCTTCCAAAAGAAACCATTTTGTTGAGGAACAGCAGACATTCCTGGTAAATTTAAAAATTACGTTAACCTTCTGATACAAAGAATCAATAAAAGGTTTGTATTTATTGGGTCTTTATTGTATTTATTCCAACCTTCGGTCAGTTATGTTAACCAAATGGTCAATACTTAAGTGATCAGTAAATACATTAAATGGTCAGTAAACAATACTAAACGGTCGGTATTTGACCGATTCGTTAATTTTTACCGACCGTTTGTGAAAAAGTCACTTACTAAAATTATTTTTTTAGGAACCTTTTTTTAGCCGAGCAAAATTTTCTTGAAAAGTTATGACCGATTAATTAGTCGCCTTAGTAAAATGTGCGGAAAAAAAAAGATCATTACCCATCGGAGCGTTCATTTGTGACGCGACGAAGAGACTTTGCAAATACGCTCCCAACGAATTGACGATGTCTTGAAATATATTCGTGGCATGAGGACGAAAATCGTAACACTCACAAAACGAAGTCAACAGTTCTGAAAAAAATAAAATACCAAAAATGTATTAAATATTCAGAGAAGCGTACACGTACGACAGGAACGCACTACGAACCAGGTCGAATTGACATTTTGTGCAAAACTTCTAAAGCGAGAGCGCGTTGCCATAGCGGTTTATCAGGATCTAAGAATTTAATTGTCAGGGACAAAAATATTTCACACTCCGTGACCTAAAATTTAAACGATCCAACATTTTATTATATATTAAAAGGAAACTTAATCGAATACTAATGTTGTGATATTAACCAGCATGGAATGGTATTTGTGTATGATTACTGAAACCATTCTTAAAAGTCGCATGCTAACGGGAAAGTGAGGTCGATCGTGACCCGGAGCCGTCTGAGCACCACCAGCACCGAGATTAATGTTTCCACCTCCGCTTCCTCCAGCCATTGCACCACCGAGACCACTGCGAAATTTAACATTCGGTGAAAATAAGCGTATGATCAAAGCGCATACGTGTTCCTTGAGAAGGAATCGGAATTCGGTGATCTGAAATAGAAATAGAAAGAATGTATTTTGGATACGTTTAATTTTTACAATGTGCTATCATGTATGTAATTATACCTTGAAGAATATCTCTGAAAAGTCAGTCAAAACAGTTTCCAATAGTTCTAGGCCGAAGGTTTTCGATATTTCCGTAACGCCGACGAGCCAATGTGGTTGATCGCCGTTTACCAATTGCACAATGTCCTTTTGCGTACAATGCACAGTAAATAGTTAGAAAACAAACAAAATTAAATTATATGTATATGTACTGAAATTATACCTGAAACATTAAATATGCATCGGCAGCGCAAGGTCGCAAATCTCTAGGCGCTTTGATATTTTGAGGTCGAACATCGACGGGATTAATCTCTCGATTGTCTCCTATGAAATATTATTATGGTTATTGTACATACTATGCATAAACAGCTAAAGTCTGTATGTCTGTCGATAGTGCAGTTCATTTAATACACCCGTCGGGAACATGTGGCTCTCATCGTCAACCAACATTTACGTGAAATAGCATAAATTTCACAAAAAAAAAAGATGAATCTATCGCAATTTTTCCCTTTCCTGCTTTTTATGTAAACTTCGTGCTCTTAAAAAACTTTAAAATCGTTTTCAAGAGGGAAAAATTATGATAGATTCATCTTGATTTTGTGAAATTTATGCTTTAAACACTCTTTTCGCAATATACATGTATATTTCACGTAAATGTCGGTTAAACGTGAGAGCCGTAGGTTTTGATACAAAGAGCCGCAGGTTCCCGACCGTTGAATCAGACCAATCATAATCAATTAGTACTAACTGAGTTGATATTGTGCCATAATTACCGCTATAATCGAGGGTCGCCCGTTCGAAGACGAGCGAAACGAGTTGTCTAACTGTGGCTCCGGCAGCATGTTGAGCTCCACCAGGAGTACCTTGCAGTCTTAAACAAACCACTAACGTCTGAAACAATCAATGAAATGTATAACATAATACAATAAAGTTATCATAAATTAACGTAACATGAACAAACCCTGGCGAGAGTGTCTCCGCGGACCAGATCCGACGTCGTAAGTAACAAAGCTGCCGTTTGCAATAGACGAGGTTCTAAACCGGTGGCTGGAGCCAGGGTCGCTAAGCAATCTACGACGTGACGTGCTCCACGTGCATCTACACCTCGACCCGCTATTAATCTTTGCATCGTTCCCAGGCAAAACTGAAATTTGCACAATATTATTACGTCGTAAGATCAAAACAGTTAGTGTGTGTGTGGTGTGTAATTACCTTTATTATTTTGGTATCTTTAGATTCGCATCCTTGCACTAGAGGGTATAAGATCTGATTGACGACGCCGTACAGGGAAGCTTGAGGGTTGTTTGCCGCAAGTGAGAGTTTCTCAATCGCTTCATCGCAAGACTGAAATCATTTTGGATATGAATATGTATGCTTAGGGTTACAACTTACATATATATTTCAAGAGTCTACTTAGTTGTTTATGATTTTTGTTCCGAATGAAAAGTTTCATTTCAATACAAAATATACATATGTATGTATGTAGTATTAGAATAATGTTTACAGTTGAAATGGGCGAAACCAATAAGAACGAATCCACTATGGCCGAACGAATAAGGTTCAATAAGAATAGGGTCTGATACGAATTAGGTAGAACCTGGATTTGATCTTTAGGTAAAAATATCGAAAAAATACATCATCATTTTTTCATTTTTTCAGCCTTTCACCCAGTGCTCGAATTCAGCGGGAGCGGCATACCCAGAGAATTCACGTTTGGTAAAATCCAAACGTCTGGTGAGTGTATTATGTGTGACTGGGTTAACACCTCTTTGATTTGGGGATGTTTTTTCCTGGTCTCGATGGTGAGGTGTCTGAAATCGGCCGTGAGCAATTGAAGGAAACGTGTCTCTCCGGCGAGGGCTGGTGCTGCGGCTGGGGGCGAAGCCACGTTGGAGCCGCCAAAGCCGCCTAAGCCTCCGACCCCTCCTCCACCCCCAACGGTGCCCTCCGCACCCACCATTGACTCACTGAATCGCCAACTGATTACGCTTATCACTGACAAGACGACAGTCGCCAACACCCACCGGCGAACTGTCAAAACGCCGTGAATTGACACGACAACGGACTTGACACCTCACATCACGGCCATTACATAAATTAAATTAATTTATCTCTTTTTTTGTAATTTCAACCGATTCATTGTACAGTTGGTCCTACTGTTTGTTTAATTAAAAAATAATACGAGAAAAATGTATTCGAATTTTTAAAACGTTTGTAAGGTTTTTAAACGTCGTTTGAAAATTCACCGAAACATTTTGTATTTCATCATCATTTTTAGCCGTTCACCGTGCAATCCTTTTCCATTCCTGTCTGTTTTGAGCAATGTGCATCCATTTGACTCCACACATTCTTCTCAATTCATCACCCCATCGTTCACTCGGTTTACCTTGCTTTCTTTCACATCCTCTCGGATACCATTCCAGTATTTCTCGCGTCCATCTGCCATTCATTCTTGTCGCTATGTGTTCACTTCAACTATATCTGCCACTTTGATCATGCTTCTTACCCATATATTCCCCTTACCTCTTCTTGTTATACCAAGCATACATATTATGTATATGCAGGAACTCGGGAATCAAGCAAGGCATTTCAATCCGCATCTTCAACAATTTATCAGCCACCGGCCCTTCCTGTATTAACAACCAGACGATATACTGATCAAAATGCATCGATCCAGGACATTCTAGTGAACCCTTTATCGCCAAGACCTCCACATACTGCTCCCAGTTCAGTCAATACACAGTCAACAGCCTCTAAAGGATTTTGGTCAGGGAAACTTTCATAAATCTATGAAAGTTACCTAGATGCGTCTTGTTATTAGTATTAATATTATAACTAACATTAACATTAGCACCAAGGGAAAATGACAAGCCAAATTTAAATTAACATATCACTTATGATGATGACCGGGAATTTGCCATCAAGCGGGAAACAGAATGTTGTCTGGGAAGTGAAAAGCAATCAAATTCAAAATGGAAGCAGTATTTGAAGGTATTTGACCACCTGGGCCCCCTTCATTCCGAAAGAGTGAATATTAATATTTAACCACCATATTTTCTTGCATAAGAACATTTTGTATCTAAACTAATTAAAATTGAATCTCTTATTCAATTTAAAATAGTTTAGTCATTTTAGTCATTTAATTTTGTAAAAAACTCTAAAAAATGTAGTAAATTATCAGAATAAATATTCTCTGATTCGACGTATAATTTTTCTTATGAGAAAAGGAAAAAACTTTCATTTTGCATAGTGATTTTTTATTATACATTTACATTGTTTAAGTATTAGAAATTTCAATACATCATCACAGTTAAAATTAAAAACTATTTTATCATAGGTATGTACATTATATATTTCATTTAAATATTCAGAACTATTTAATGAGAGTAAAATAATTTAATGTCGTTATTTTACCTAAACGTTAACAAATATCTGTTTAGTATTTATTTTTTACAATTATAATGAACATTTTTTTAATTTTCACAGATATTCATAGTGTGTGTACCCGATTTCTTTTTTCTTCTTTTTTTTATTATTATTTATATTTACAACACATGAAATGCAATTATGAAAACATTTCAAACATATACGGTATTTTGTCGCAAATATTTTCGTTTGAGAGATTTGGATCCTCTGAATAATATTGTAATAATTATTCGTTTGTATAAAAGCCAATGGTCAAAATATGAAGCCGATATGTGTTTGAAGTGTTTTGCACAATTTGAAATATAAATAGCAAATATTCACATCATTTTTACTTTATCCATATACAAATGCAGTATAGATAAAGTATTGTTTTTTTTTATAATCTGCTTAAGAAAACATTAATGGACAATCTTAGAGATTTTTTTGTTTTTTTTTAACAAGGCAATTTCTTTTTATAAAAGTATAAAAATCTATGCACATAATTTATTTACAAAAATCTTAGACGAAATAATAATTATATGTTTTTTTTTCATATTTATAATATATAAGTCTCACTTGAAAAGATATGAAAAAATACAGATAGTTAAAATACTAAATTATCATTAAATAATTAATAAGTTAAATTAAACCCTGAAATGATTAATTTGTTAAAATGAAACTTCAGAAAGAACGTTATCAAGATTTTTCTTTGTTAATTTATTTACAACTACAGACAACATTATTTGCATGTACATTTATTTTTGTTTTCAGCTTCTGTTAAACATAACACTTATCATATTTTAAGCACGATCAAGTGGTATAAACATAATACTTCACTTAAATAAGCGAACAAAATCACAAAAATCATTTCCAATACCAATAAACAGTCAATCAATCAATTTTTTTGATATTGGAAATAGGATTCGTGTTTAAATTCGTCAATGTATTATAAATAGGCCATTCTAAGCAATTTTGCAAAAAAAATTAATTGTACTTTAAAAATATTTTAAGGAATAAATGCAAATTGTTAACATAATATTTGGCACACTTGATTAACAATATGAATGTTCAATATAAGACAGTGTATTTAAGAAAAAAAAAAAACTAGCAACTTGAATATGCATATGATTATGTTTTTTGTGGTAAATATAGTCAAGGAATGATTATGTTGTCAATGATAATAATAAAAACAATAATAAAAGACATTTTATCAATAATTTAGCATTTTAAGTTATTTACAATTAATGTTCAACTTGAATATTTAAATATAATATATATGTTTATATATTATATATATGTATGTATATGTGTTATAATAATATCACTGGCCTCAGAAATATTAATTTATTTATTTTTTTTATATAAAAGTCCACTTTATAAATACACAATTGAACAATTAATTAAATATCTAATTAATTACGGGTATCATAACGAACATCCTTAAATACAACTCTCTTGGATACGATTTGAAGTGGTCACTATTTCCGGTCGTAACCTGTGCATCGTTAACGTGGACGTTACATTTACACCTGACGAGAGCGGGCTGCAAGCATTCACACCTTTATGTGCTCTTCCCAGACTATGATATGACTGTAAAGTGAGAAATTGACAAATTAAGATGAGCCACTGGTGGAAATTTAGTATAAATATTGTCCAAAATTTACATTGGTTGGAGTAATTTTAAGATCTTTAGGCTTGAACTGAAAGACTCCACCGTCGGGATCTGATCTTTCTTCGTCGGATGTAGCTTTTGTGATTAAGCGTAGGGATGGAGTCCTCTGTAAGCTCATGTACCCTTTGATTACAGGTCTCCTCTCTATTAAAAATGAATAAATATCTGAATATAATAATAGTTTCACATCAAAAAAGTTAATATGTACATATTTATAGGATGGGCAAAACCAACCAGAGCTGTTTTTATAAAAGTTATATCTTTGAAACTAATAACACCACTGTGATGAAAACAATAAAAATTATAGATCATTCAATCCTCTTTCTAATAATAAATTGATTTTTGCCAAACGGATTAATTAATTATTGCCGAATTTAATAAAAGTAAAAAAATATATTGTATGAAATTTTCATATAAAATGTGTTTTTCTAGTAAATTTTTTTCAAACACTAATTTTGACGTTAAAAATTATTCGTTATGTCAAAAAGGTTTATTTTTCATCACCTCTGCGTTATTAGTTTCGGAGATATAAATTTTGAAAACAGGACTAATTTTTTTGCCCAACTGTAGAATCAATACGTACCATATTGGTTGGGAATGATATCTGGATCAGTATCTTCATTATTATCACCGGAGACTGGTCCTGAAGGGTGAAGTAATGGCAGAGCACCGGCGGCAACACATGATGGATAGTCTAACGGCGATGCTGACCTGCCTCCGCTGCCCAAAACTGCACCTCCCATACTCTCCGTGCACAAACTCTCACCGGATCTATGTGATCCATCCAAAGGTCTGTATTAAAATTGTTAATTTTATTACGTAATATGCATAACATATATGTAATGTTAGTAGGAGTATTTAGATGTTTACTGTACCTGAGTGGTGCGTGCTTGGCCGGAAGAGGTGCAGCGGTGGCACCATGTCTACGGTAAAGTGCTGCAAGAACCACACATACTACTGCTGCTAAAAGTGCTGCTGTAACCATAAGTCCTGCCAATACAGG
Source organism: Parapsyche elsis (assembly GCA_022651745.1). Lineage (NCBI taxonomy): Eukaryota > Metazoa > Arthropoda > Insecta > Trichoptera > Hydropsychidae > Parapsyche > Parapsyche elsis. The sequence continues at coordinate 2,638,003 of JAGVSN010000017.1, forward strand.
ACTCAATGGAATGCTACTGCTTGGACCTAAATAAGAAATTATTGAAATTTTGCTCTAAAAACTTATTCTAGTTTGAAGTTTTTTCAACTTACCGACGAATTTGGCTTGTCCTTTGAAAACTACTGTTTCAATTGTGGCTGGATCGCTCCTTCCTTTTCCGTTTACAGAATACATATTGAGGCGATAGCTAGCACCGGGTTCCAAACCTTCAATTTCGAATGCAGGAGGAGTGCGAAAGCTGCTCACATTGTACCGCAACTAGTTTGAAATAAAAGTAAAACTTATAGAGTATTGCCCGTTGACGATATATGTATATTATCGACATGTCGGCTAAATAAGATAGAGGTAAATATATGCCACATGAAAAATGAGGTGTTAAAAAATCACAAATTAGTGTCGAGCGACAGACAGACTCGTGGCTTTTTTATATTACTAGTGTAAACCCGTTGAATATCAACGGACGTGTTTTTTGTAAGTGATTTTAACGATAGAAAATTTTTTCAACGTGGTAACTAAATAAATCGATCAAATGTTTTCGTAACAATTTAGCAACGTGTGTGTGTGTATGATTTGATTGATAGCCAAGTGGCCGAGCCAACTAAGCGTTCTGGACGGACCAACAGACAAACTATAAGACTTAAGGCATATACATATAATGTAATAATACCGTTTGTATACTGAGGTCGCAGGGCAACATTCATGAACTCTGTTTAACAATAATTTTTTCTGTATTTCAATTCAATATTCTATTATATCTGTAGAGGAAATATATAATATACATATATGACCTAATGAGCATTCATATAAATAAAATGGTACTACATATATCTTTTGAAATATTGAAGTTGAATTAATTAGTTAAATATTATATACATATGTATGTATATTTGATACTCTGATATACATATGTATGTATGTACATACATATATGTACATACGTAGATAAAATCTGAACAAGAGGATATCAAAAGGATAGTATTTGGTTCACAATCCAAAGTAGAATAAAAGAAAAAGCAAATATGGCTAATTGAACGGGTCAAACATTAGCACTTGATAGGTGATAATAAAAGAGTGTGTAATCAATGAGTTGTAAGTAGTTTTTTGTTTTTTTTTTTACCTTGAGACCCGGAAGTTCCAAAAGTTCCATTAGGAAAGTTTGCGGCAAACCACCATCGAATCCTTCGAGGCATTCTACTCTCAGACCATCAGCACTCTGATTAGCCACCGTGCAGTTTGAAAGCGGAAATGGACGACCTGAACACAGGGGAAAGAACGTTAATTACAATTTTACACTTTTGAAGTATATGTTAATCGAAATGAGTGGAAAATACCTGCTGCTACTAATTGATAGAGACAAGGAGATCTCTGATGTCCCACTGCATTGACACCCCAACACGCTAGCGTACCATAATCAAGATCACTAGCCGGTGTATAGTTGAGCCTCGAAACAGAGCCTTCGCTGCTGTAAAGCCGAGCTGCCACTTCTGTCTGCTCACCAGAATTGTTGAAAGTCCAATGGAAGTTCACAAGTGGTGGATTGGCATCGACTTCGCATCTCAATTGCACGGTCTCGTGTTTCAAAGCGCCGAAAAGCTCTTCGCGTTGATCGCGACACATCGGAACATCTGAAATGTAAAATGCAATACCTGTAATTTATCGGATTCGCATACAGTTTGGATGTGGGGCCAATAGAAAAACGTTATTCTGACGCGATTTATCGTGCTCTCTGGGTCATTGGGTATGGCGAAATAATGGCGTAACACATTCTGCTGCGGTAATTTATGCCATCGATGCAATCGGCAATACGAAACGACCATAAATATCGCCGATAGATAGTACTAGTGGGCAATGCCCTTTTATCTGGTGTCAATTTTGCACCGTTGCATTTTATTGCTGTGTGAAAATTTCGACCGATAAAATAATATTGTGCGATAAATCAAAATTGATATTTGCAACGGTTGACTGCCTATGAAACATCTCTCTTTTGTTTTTTTTTTTGGGGAATAGGTGCAGATAGGGTAACATTCGTCAAGATTTCGTAGCCAGCGAGCTGTGATTGATGCTCGACTGGAGTTTATTCAGACAACATCTGGAACGGCTCGTTTAGCTCGACTTTGCACTACATGTACGTTTGTTGAATTGAATAAAGGAATAAAACAAGGTAACACATCATATGTACTAAAATATGCAATTCAATTAGTTAATTTATACGTATAGTAAATCAGATTGTTACGCGAAACTTTTGAATCTACTGGATTTAGTCAAATTTTCATTCAAAGATTCAACGGAATGTCGATGAAGTTTCAAAGTTAGTTTTATTCTGGCAACCAGGTAACGTTAGCCATTTATAAGATATGGTAGTTTTTCTGCAAATTGAGTGATTTAGCATACAGAAAGGCTCTTTAAGTTAAGTAAGTTCCATTTGTTAAGTAAAATGTTAGTATGTGGCATATGATTATTTAATTAGATTTTGTTCAGTATTATATTTGAAATGTTCAGTAAAACATAATGTTTGTCAAATCGTTATTGAATAAAAGTAGTTTTGACAAGTAAGTGCTAGTTTGTGGGAGCTTACCATATTGTTATACGTGATATTGATTAAAAATACTGAACGCTTACTGTTTAAAACAATAATTGACATTTACTATTTATACAGAACAAAAGTTTTGCATTATTGAGAAAATACTGAACTAAGTATCTATTGCGTAAACTTGATATGCATTCAGCTTATGCTGCGTACACACCGACGAACCGAACAGCGAACGACGAAGGGTTGCTATTGTGTGGACGTTCATAAATCACCGGACGTTATTGTGTGGAGCGGTCCACACAATAGCAACCGTTCGTCGTTCGCTTTTCGGTTCGTCGGTGTGTACGCAGCTTTACGTTGGGAACTATATGCAAGTCTTAATACAATATACACATACAAAACTGTAAGTGGGAAGACTAGTACTTTTGAATAAACTTACTATTGATACTTTTACTAGAAGATAAAATTAATAAAAAATTAAAATATACTTACATCGTACTATAAGTGCAACTGGATTGCTAGTGCCTTTTCCTTCCGTATTAGCAGCCATACAAGTGAAATTTCCCGCAGTTTTCCTCGCAACGCTCTGAAGAACCAAACTCTGATCGCTCAAAATAACCCCAGCTGATACATTATGGTGTATTTCTTCACCCTGAAAGATAAAAAATAAAAAAATAATGTTTATATTCATAGTAAGCGGGTAACCTTATTAACTCGCCACTGCATCAAAGGGGTGTGGGATGATTGCGGCGAGTTAGCTTTGGCGGTAGCCATGTTAATGGCGGACAATACACCCGCTAATTATACCCTGTAATTGTAATGAAATGGCGGTGAATATTGCGGGGAGCTCAATTGGCGCATGTAAATGAGCCGAACTGAAATGGCGTCGACCAGTTTTTGCAGACCGGTGCATCATCATCAATAGGAGGCGTAATTGCGCGAAACAAGTGCGTTTCGCATGCAGTCGTGTCGCCGATGATTTAATAGCGTGCTGTACTACCATGTACCGGACGACGAATCTTTTTTAACTTTTATTATATTGCAAAGAGTTGAATTGACCTTCAGTCGTGTCCTGATGCAATTTGACGGTGCACATACTGAAAAGTTATATAAATAACTACGTCTAATGGTGCATACACACCGACGAATCGAAGGCGAACCGAAGCCGAAGCGAAAGCGAATTCGGGCTATTTGGACGCTATGTGGACGTCGTCGCAGCGAATGCGAACCGAACGATCCTATCGCTAGGTCTCGGAGCGATCGTTCACAGCGAATGGTTTTTTGTTACTTTGTTGCTCTATAAAACAATTTTTTTTGTGTATGTATGTATATATTTATTTATTTGAATTTTAAACACTCATATGGCCCTTACATAAACGTTTTTAGTGTGACGTACAATCAAGTGAACAAACATGAATTGTGAATATGTATGCAGGTAAATTTTAAATGCAGTTCTACGGCTGAAACTTGACTGAATTTTAAATAAAATTGTGCTCCTAAGTGTCATTTTTATGATATCAAGCCTTGAAAGTATTCGCGCGCGCACATACATACATACAATGTACATATGTACATGCAAGTGAACCCACACTATATAATATGTACCTACATATGTATGTATATACATATGTATATGTACATAGTAGGTACATATGTATATCACACCAGGCAATGGTGAAACGGATTCCCCAAGGTAAGTTTTGTAATGTTTACAATTTACCCGGTAGATTATATAAACGTAAAAATATATAAAATTCAACCCCTCATCATTTTTTCTGAATTTCATTGTATGTACAAAAGTTTCGAAAGTGAGTTGATTTATTGATTTATTGCGATATTTATTACTACCACTACTATTGTTGATAAGTACAACTGCTCGCCAAGATGCCACGAACAAAGACGCAATGCACAAAAAAAAAAGGGATTCTTTTGATTTTACCGCTCTAAGAGCGATATTGGAGCAACTCCAAATAGAGTATTTTTTTGTTGGTTGGGTTATTGTTAAAGATCTTCTTTTATTAATTCTGCCTATTGTATTTCCGTTCGAGGGTCGGTGTTCGGTGCGAATATTTAGGTGTGGACTTACAACCAACGAAGCGAATCCTATCGTTCGCTTCGCATTCGCTTCGAATTCGGTTCGCCTTCGATTCGTCGGTGTGTACGCACCATAAATAAGATACGTTTTTTACTTCAAACGTGAACTTTGAGTCTCAATTTTCCCCAATGCTTTGAGATAAGAGTTGTTGTATGAAAAAACGAAGAAATTACAAAAGAGCTACTCTGCAAATGAAAGGAAATTCATTCTCAATCAAATAAAAAAGGTTTCTGACCAGCTTTTTCAATACTATTGTAGTATACCTATACATCATTATATAAAAGTTTCAAGTCTGTCTGGAACGATCAATACAGTTCTGTTGTTTCAGTTGAATTCTATACAATTTTAATTTTGAGCATTAAGTTTGTCCGTTTGTCAGGAACACTCGACACTTTTTTTTGTTTGACAATTATAAAAACACGATTCACAACGATGTATTAAATGTATATGTATAAATGTACTCTTGTACTAAATATTATAAGCGGATTCAACTTGAATCCGATTCGCTTTGTTTGAAATTGGTAAAGGACTAAAGGCCCTCACTAACCCGAGTGAATAATTTGACGCTTGGCGTCTGCGACTGACGCCGCTATTGTCGTCCCATTCGCACCGATATAATTCGCATTGGTGCGAATCAACGACGATAGAGGGTCGCAGACGCCATGCGTCAAATTATTCGCTCGGGTTAGTGAGGGCCTTGAAGGTGTGTCGAAACTAAACTGAATAGAATGATGCTGATATTAGTGCTAGTTAAGGGGTGGACAAAATCTAACTAATCTTTAGAAAAATGCAAAAATTGGTACCCTTCCTTCAAGATAAAAGACAGTTGGTTGTATAAATTCAAACAAAAGGCGATCTAAAGCCAGTTTGCGGTATTTAAAACAAGATAGCGCCGTTATTATCGTCCCAGTATTAAATTACACCTGTCAATCAAATCAAAAGTTGTGTCAGACATTTTGAAAAACGTCGCGAATTATATAAACGTAAGCGTCAATCACACTGGACCACTTTGACGGGACCGGTATAGGGCCGTCAAATGACGGGGCCGCGTCCCTGGTGCGGTCGCGCGTCAACCGGTCAACCGGTCAACCGGTTCGTTTCGAAATGTGGCGAATTTCTGCGAAAATAGACGGTTAATTCGATTTCGAAACCGTACTACCACCACCGCACAATGAACGCGGCGATAATTGCAAATGTACATTTCGCGCAAACAACAATGGCCGACGAGCGGGCAAAATAATTGCCGAATTCACACGCACACCGATAGATACTACATATTCAAAATCCAATAAATGACCGAAATGCTTACACGAAATAAAAAAAAAAAATTACACGTACTTCCAGTTCGGCTCGGCAGTTAGTGTTCGTTGAAATTTAAATGCTGCGCCGTATGAAACGAGATACTAACGAAGGGTTTGAGAGAAGATGTTGAGGGCGAACCCTGACCCATATCGAGGGTTTGTTCGGCAGATTGAAGCCATATAAATGTATTTAAATTAATTATACGAGATCGGAAAAGGGTGAGGCGGAAGTGGAAAGGGTTGGGATAATTTATTGATCGAGCGGTTGTGCGGTCTTCGAATCCGATCAAAAATTCAATGAATTGAGTCAATACACTAAAATTAATGGAGGCTTTTCGCGTAATGGCTCTATTGACTGCTGTTACACTATTGTACATTATTCATTGAGTTGAATATTTAGACACTTGAATATTGCACGATAGCTTGGTGCTCATCATTTCAGATACGCTTTACCTTTGTAAATATTTCAGCTACATATCTATATCCTTGCAGATACGCTATGATTTTGTTTTTTGGCATAAATCGTAACCTTCTCACGCCTGAAGAACAATTGAAGATTACGAGTATTGCTATAGCTTCCAGCAGAATTTTGTATGACAATTTATTCTATGTATACATAGGTAGATTGGCCTTCTCATGACCGACTTCGCTGATTTTATCTGACTTGTGGTAGGAATTCATGGAATTGAGTCGCAGTGTTGCCAGTTGTGTGTAAACACAAAAAGCACTTTTAATTGGTCATTGCATTGCCTTCACTGGAATACAATAAACTGTCTGAAAAAACTAAACGTATAATCATACATTAAGTGCTTAAGTGGTTGAGACGGTTCTAACAGTATCCTTTCCTTATTTCTTTTCGTTAACCTCCACAAGGTAATGGGAAACCTCTGGAGAGTATATTTCCCTAGATAATACAATGTAAAGTGATGAGGCTACGCTTGAAATCAAGTAAGCCACTTTAAGAAAATGGTATTTAGGTATGTATTACAAAACGGATGATGCGCGAACAAAACAAGCTTCAATAAGCTCAACGTGAAGTGAGCGCTTATGCAGTAGTTAAGTAATTAAGCTTTCACTGGCGAATGTATTGTTTAGGGTTGGTATAAATAAGTTCGCAAATTATGTAGAGCAACGTGCAAGTCTGAAAATGGTAAACTCACATAAAATATAAGTGTTATTCTTTTGTATATATTATCATACGTGTCTTTAAGAATGTTGGTATAAAGTTGCTGTCAAAATTTTATAAATCCTTCATTAGACCTAAATTAGAATTAGCTGTAATTTGGAACCCTTATTTTGAGAAAACCTAGGACAATTGGTGAATATGACCGGATGTAAGGAAGAAGAAATAAAACGAAGAATGAAACTAGGACGGAGTGCTTTTGGAAGAATGAACAAAGTTTTTAAATCCAACATTCCGCTGTGCGTAAAAAAAGGCATACGACCAATGCGTCCTGCCAGTTATGACGTATGGATGTGAAACTTGGATGCTAAATTCAAGAATGCTACGTAAGATCCAGTGCACGGTGGAAGATGGCCTGATGAATTGAGAAGAATGCGTGTCAAGTGGATGCAGATTGCTCAAGACAGACAGGAATGGAGGAGGATTGGAGAGGCCTTCATCCAGCAGTGGATAGTGAGCGGCTGAAAATGATGATGATTTTATGAAAGATATTATAGGTTCAAAGAAGGATTACAAGAATGCCATCTGAACTTTAATCACAATAACGAAATGTTGAAGAGAATGATTCTCACCTCAATTGAGACGAGAAGATTGAGAGGTGATTTAATATACATACATATGTAATGAAATAAAATAATCAATAACACTGAGCAACAAAAAATCACGTTTTTTAAAACCCAGAGCGGAGATTGGTCAATCTTTACTATGTTTGATCCACTGAATTCGAATCCGATAATTTTGTTGATATGCTCTCGTTTATGAAATATTCGCGATTTAAAAAATGTAAAAAATATCCATTTTTTTGGCTTTTGCGGTCTATAACTCAAAATATAGTATGGCTGTGCTCAAAGTGAGTATTGAAATCAATAGTCAGATATTTTTCCTATTGATTGTGATTTTTTATTGCTTTAAAATACTTATAATTAATTATCTAGCAATTTTTTAAAGTTAAAAATATATTTTTTTTTACATATTTTTTTCCATACTATTTGGCGTTTATTTGGAGAGTTTTTTTAATTTCACCACGTTTAAAAAAATTGGTTTTATCTCAATATTTTTTATTTTATCTTAACGTTCTAATTCGATCGGAAAATGATTTTAAATTACGTTATGATATGTTACCGGCGGCACGTTTATCGTCATCCTTCAATTATAATTTAAAAAAATAATAAAAATTGTATGTACATACATATGTATCTACATAATGTAATAGACCCCTGGGCCCCATCGGCTATGCCGCCTGCCCATGTATTTAAAATAAATAAATATGTACATACATCCAGAGATGATACATATATTATGTATGTACTTTGAGTATACCAATGTGTTAGGCACCAAGCTATCGTGCGGGGACTAAATTGGTAAGGAAAAGGGAAAATTAATTCAACTTCGTTTCATTATTAGAGCAATTGAGTATATTGCAAAGTTGTACCAGTATGTATTGGCGTTCGGGGTCTGCATAGTGTTTTTCGTGGGAAAAGCTGGAAAATTTGCGCCACAGTCCGAAACAAGAACAAAACACGCAAATTGTCGAGGAAAAGCCGAATGCCTACAGTGAAATATGTTGCAAGCCGGGCTCTTGCTTGTCATCGTTAATGTCCGCACCGGCCCTGGACGAATGAATGTACGAATGTGTTTTCTTGGACGAACGTCCCAGGGCGGCCAGTCGACTAATTTACTTTATTCGAAGGGACTCGTACTTTCGTGGAAAGTTATTGTCTTATAAATAAGAAACCCAGGGGCGATAGTTTAACCCCTTTGATGCTAAAATGCATCAGCGCTTTTTTCCGGAAGTCTCTATTTCCGGAAAAATAACTATTTTTATACTGGCGTGTTTTTTTTTTTTCTTCCGCTGTACTAATTCTATTGTGGGAGTGTTTGTTTGTTGCTATTAGGGTTTCCGCGATAAATTTTACGTAGCATTTTTTTTTGTTGTTGCATATTACGGCGAAATGCGTATTAAAGACTTTTGACTTTATCATCCATTAATTACGGCTCGTTAAAGTGTTCGCGTTCGGTTGTTTGTTCGGTGAACCGCAAATTTTGCGAAAAGTCGTCGTCAAAAGTGCGGATTTTGTTTACGTGAAATTTATATTGAATTACGGTCAATTAGTTGCAATTAACGAACTTTCGCTAAGCGAAAATATCGATAATTAAAATAAAATTATATCCGGCAGACGGGTATACCTACCTTAATGATAATGCTGTAAGTAAAAATCGAATTTGATTGATTTTTTAAACAATTCTATTATTCTTCATAAATGGATCACTCAGGATCAACATGTCTATTTTCAGTAATCAGTGACGTATGTTTTAAATAATAGATAAAACAACAGACTGTCCAATGATTAACTAGTATAAGATATATGTTGAACGAATTGAATTGTATGAATGAAAATGAAATCCTAAAATTGTGCACGTTAGTATACATTTGTAAATTTAATAAGAATTTATTTCCAAAGTATTTCGATGAATATTTAATAAGAGGGTATAATATACCTAGTCATAATACTAGGGGTAAGAATAAGTTAATAGTTAAGAATTTAAAATTAAGTAGATCTACATAGGTGAAGTATCTTGTACGGGGGTGTTGTTGAATATAATAGCCTGCCAGAAGATCTCTGAAATGTAAACAAAATTATTGATAGATTCCTAGCAGCCTTAAAACAGCACCTCCGTACAAGTGCCAATAGATAATTAAGTTTATTTTGTAATTTTAGATTTAAGTTACTGTTTGTTTCTAATTAGCTTCTTAAGCTATCTTAAAAAAATGAATTAGCACTTGAAAAAAAATTCACAGAATCAATTAACATTGATAAAATTTAGTTTTAAATGATAATCACCAACATTACAATTACAACGACGCTTGAATGATTCAATACGGTTAACTTTGAAACGATAGTTTTATTTTGCCCACTGTGTACAATGGATTACGGAGTATGTACATACATACATATGTATGTACATATGTAGGTACATATTTTAAAATTCATTTGTTTAGATGTATGTGATACAAGTCACATTGTGTTTTCTGTCCAATTTAAAATATGAAAAGACGAAAAAATGTATTCAAATTCAGATGTCTATAACTTTGAGTAACTCTGTAGATAAAATGTACATACATACAGTACAGTCATATATGAGACCGAAATTGGAGTATGCATACAATGTTTGGAATCCCCATTTAAAAAAAGATATTCTATGTCTCGAGAGGAAAAAAGAAGAATTACAAAAATGCCATCCGAACTTCGATCACTACCTTATCATGAAATATTGAAAAGACTGAATCTCTCCACATTGGAGACGAGGAGATTAAGAGGTGATTTAATTGAAGTATTCAAAATAATAAATAATCATCATTCTTGTGAAATGACCAACCTCATTATGTTAAATGAGAACCTTCATCTATGTAAAAGGTCATAACTCTTAGACTCCGAAAAGAAAAATCAAATAAGATTGTTAGAGATTCATTCTTTTCAAATAGAGTGGTTCAAGTTTGGAATAGTCTTCCGGATTCAATAGTCACATCAACTAGATTTATTCTTAAAAAACAATGGGTATTTTAATAAATGGACCATTATTCATTTTATTTTTATGTTAATTTAATTTAATTTTATCTTTGTTTTATTTTTTTTTTTTTTTTATTTTGATTTTTAACTGATACCAAACCCCATGGGTCTATCGGCTATGCCGCCGCCTCTCCATGTAATTATTAAATAAATAAACAAATAATAAATAAAAGTGTCCGTTTGCTCCATAACTACAAACCAGAAATAGATCGACAGTATTGTACGATAGTGTATCGTTTTCATCAGTTGATTTTTCAATAGACACTTAGCAACGTTCGTAATAATGTACTTTAGTTAATGGTTAACGGTCCCCTACTCGTTCGTTAGTATATTTTTTCGCAGTGGGTGAAAAAAAAAAAATGGTGGAACAGGGGGAGGGTTATTTAATAAAAGCGATTCGGGACGATGGAGCAGGATGGGGTGAAAAGGGGGAGGCATTGCCGAATTTTCACGTGAAAAATCTTAATTATGGTGATAATTACGAAACAGGCGGTGGTGATGAATGGGCGGCCTCGTCGCCACGTGCGCAATTCCCTGGTCAATTTAGCTTTAATCGCATTAACACCGAAGAACCGCGGCCCAGTTTTTTTTTTTTTTTTACCCACCCAGTTCTGCCTCTTTAGAGGGGGTGGGAGATGGGAGTTCAGTAATGAACCCATTTTTTCCGCAGCCCTAGCAGCTGCCCGGCCCTCTACGCTGGCGTTGAGTGGTCATAAAGAAGGCGAAGAAGAGATACATCACTTCGAAAAACATACCTCGAGTGTGCGGGTTCGTTTCGCGGCGAATGAGAACCGGGGAAAAAAATACACGGGTTCGGTAGCCATTAAGGGTCGGCGTAGGTTGTGTTGGGCGAGAGAGAGTATAGGGGGGTGAGTGGGTGGATAGTGCACCGCTTGTAAATCAATCTTATCGCTCGTTTTGCGGAGATGGACTCGAATTGTTTGCTGTGACTAGGAAAGGTGGGCTTTTAATTAAATTTATAGGTTGTAAAAAAAAAATATCGACGATATACCAACGAAGTGTAATTTGAGCGTTTGTTACAATACAATGTATACAGACGTCGACATAACCAGCGAATGTCGTAATACACCGAATGGATTCTATATGATATTTATTTTGTGTATAGCGAGTAGGTACAGATGCAGATTCAGTGCATGTAAGCTATAAAGATGTATGCTTGGTATAAGAAACGTGACCAATGTTGCAGATATAGCGGAACGTGTGAAAAAGTTGAAGTGTCACATAGTGAGAAAAATGGATGGCAGATGGACGTGAGAAATACTAGAACGGTATCCGAGAGGATATGAAAGGATGCAAGGAAGACCAAGTAGACGATGGGCTGATGAAATGAGATGAATGTGTGGATTATATGTACGTACATATATTGAAATTTAATGAAGGCATACGACCGATGCGTACTGCCAGTTATAACGATGTGAAATGTGGATGCTGAATTCAAGAATGTTACGTAAGATCCAGGGCATACAGAGAAGCGAGAAAAGATGTATGCTCGGTATAACAAGAAGAGATCGTAAGCGGAATACATGGGTAAGAACCATGACCAAAGTGGCAGATATAGCGGAACGTCTGAAAAAATTGAAGTGTCACATAGCAAGAAAAATGGATGGCAGATAGACGTGAGAAATACTAGAACGGTATCCGAGAGGATGTGAACGGATGCGAAGAAGACCAAGTAGACGATGGGCTGATGAATTGAGATGAATGTGTGGATTATATGTACATATATTGAAAATTAAATAAGGCATACGACCGGTGCGTACTGCCAGTTATAACGTATACATAGATGTGAAAAGTGGATGCTGAATTCAAGAATGTTACGTAAGATCCAGGGCACACAGAGAAACATGAAAAGATGTATGCTCGGTATAAGAAGAAGAGGAATAAATACATGGGTAAGAACCATGACCAAAGTGGCAGATATAGCGGAACGTGTGAAAAAGTTGAAGTGAACACATAGCAAGAAAAATGGATGGCAGATGGACGTGAGAAATACTAGAACGGTATCCGAGAGGATATGAAAGGATGAAAGGAAGACCAAGTAGACGATGGGCTGATGAATTGAGATGAATGTGTGGAGTCAAGTGGATGTAGATTACTCAAGACGGATGGTGACATTGTGGATGATGAACTGCTGAAAATGATTATGAAGCTATGTGTTCTTAATTAGCCGTTCGAGCTTTGAGCGTCTATGTTGGGGAGAAAAGCTCGTACGTTATACTGCTATGGTAATTCATTTTGTCAACCGGTGTCCGGTAGAGATATAAGTTATTTTAATCCTCATTCATTTGCAACGCGTTCGACTGATAAAAGCGCACACGTATTTTACTACAGTTCAATGAAAATGGAAAAGGGGAACAATGCTCGTACTGTATGTAAGACCCATGCTAGTGTGAGGCGACTATGATTGATTTCCCTAGAATCCAAGTATTTTATTATTATAACTGAAGCACGTCAACCTACGTATTTCACCGTGCACATTATTCTCAGTTAGTCAAACTAAAATTGAATACTTGGCTACTATACGTATGTAATTTTATTCTACCCACCAGTTCTACCATGCAAACAACCCCATCTCTCCACCTATATTAGATTTGACATTGGATATACTTTTCACCGATACGGTGGGTGCGTTTTGAGTTTCATTATTTGTCGCTTCCCGGGTCATAGTGTGTATTCAGCTCAGCTTTCAGTCTCTTGGGGCGCACGAGCGCCACTTTCTTCCAGGAGCTTGTCATCCCTATACCCCCGGGAGACCAGCCCTTGCAAATTAGTCATCTCGGCTGTCTGAAGAGAGCCTTCACTTTGAATGTAGTCAAAAGATGCTCACCGCAAAACACATCCATTGAATTAAATATAACAACATTTTGTCGTATACTATACAATATAATTTTTTTACGATATATAAACTACTCGTAGCTTTATATTGGGCATACATGCATACATATACTATTCTTATTCAGGGAATTTCGGTCCAATTAGTGGACGGGCGTTATTTTCAGCCGAATCAAATTCGGGTCCGTGTTTCGCTCTCGATTCGCGTAGAATTTGGGGTGGTTCGAAAACCCCGAACCGAAACGTTCACCCCCTATTTAATTGAAGTTTCGTTATCTGTTGAATGTTGGGCGCGACCGATACACGCCAACACTAGCCGAATCAATAGATTCTGTTGATTTGCTCCGAAAGCACAACCCTATATGTATATGTATGTACATATGTATGTAGGTACATTGTATGGGTGCACACGTACGCAATTTCGGTTTAGCCGAACCGGAACCCGAATGGACGAATTTCGTTTTGCAGGCTTTACCGCATTTGATTTTGTGCCAATCCGAAAAATAATTGAACTCTGTTTTCAATCCGGTCTGGTCGGTGACACTAGTGCTAGTATTTTTTTTATTTTTATCTTTTAGTATTAAATCTGTGGTTTAGTTCTACAAAAAGGGCGAATTTTACAATATCTTATTCAAAGTAATCAGAGTTATTTATTTTTATGAGGTACTAGTGTACTCAGTACTCAGAAGAAAAAAAAACGAAGAATGAAACTAGGATGGAGTGCTTTTGGAAGAATGAACATTCGGCTATGCTTAAAAAAGAAGGCATACGACCAATGCGTACTGCCAGTTATGACGTACAGATGTGAAACTTGAGACGCTTAATTCAAGAATGCTACGAAAGATGCAGTGCACACAGAGAAGCATGGAACGATGTATGCTTGGTATAACAAGAAGAGATCGCAAAAGGAATATATGGGTAAGAAGCATGGCAGATATAGCGGAACGTGTGAAAAAGTTGAAGTGAACACATAGCGAGAAGAATGGATGGCAGATGGATGCGGAAAGTACTGGAATGGTATCCGCGGGAATGTGAAAGAAAGCAAGATAGACCGAGTGGTCGATGGGCTGATAAATTGAGTAGAATGTGTGAATTATATGTACATATATTGAAAATTAAAGAAGGCATACGACCAATGCGTATTGCCAGTTATGACGTATGGATGTGAAATGTGGATGCTGAATTCGAGAATGTTACATAAGATCCAGTGCACACAGAGAAGCATGGAAATATGTATGCTCGGTATAACAAGAAGAGATCGTAAGAGGAATACATACATGGGTAAGAAGCATGACCAAATTGGCCGATATAGCGGAGCGTGTGAATAGTAACTCCAATCAAATTACAATACAAAAAAGATCATTAGATAAAACAAGAACGGGTAGTGATTGGCTGTCAATGAGTAGTGAATAAGCCGATTGGAGTTAAGAATTTTCCAGTACCAGTACTAGTACTATGTATGTACATACATATCTATGTGTGTATATGTGAAAGCCTCAAGTGTGCCTGTCCATCAGCTATTTTTTAACACGTACGAATATTTTTTAATATTTGTCAAAGGAAAGATACTCTCCAGTATTTCCCCCCTTGGATTATTGAGAAGGAAGGTATAAAAGGAATAGGCAATGATTTGGTACATAGGTAGAAAAGTAATTTTTTTCGGTGGTGCCAATTTTGTAGAAGCGTAATGCAACTTAGTTAGATAAATTGCATTACACTATAAAAATACTAAAATTTGGTTTAGTAATATCTAGATCTTGCCAATATTAACATTTAAGGCTGAAAACCATCCAGAAAAATTTTCATCACACAGGGATTGAACCCTGAAACTTTCGCTCAAACGACCAACGCTCTAACCACTGAGCTTTATTTATTCCAATAATACTTAGACATTGACATTGATAAAAATCAATGTCGCTTTAGATTTTCGAACATTCCGTGGTCCAAATTCCAGTTGGCACGATTCGCAACGATTGTTTCAGCAGGTTTGCGTGACTTGTCTCTAAACAACTATGTATCCAGCTAAAATGTGTGTAGGAGAGTTGCAATATGAAGTCGTTTCCTAGTGGTTTCACTTTGGCTAGAGCCGTGCAAAACCGACAAGCACTCCAACTAGCGATGGGGACGTTCTTTACTAAGTTTTCAGGCAGATAAGCAACTTTGGAATAGAGTTACGCGATTGTTCGTAAACTCGCTTACAATTTCACACGGTGAACCGCTTATTCCGCACAGAAGCGTTCGCTAAATTTTAATAATTATTTCGGATTAGGCGCCGTCAGCGGTGAGCATGCGCACCTCTCAAAGTAATTTAAATTAATGACGCTGTGTGTACATCTACCTACGAGCGATGCATTGTAATTGAAATTGTTTATTTTCATTTTATTATATACACCTAACTATAAGTGAATTTAGTTCTGGAATCTTATTTGCACACTTTTGTAATAGCTAGTAGACAGGTATACTTCAAAGCTCGGCTTTGCGCTCGACACGTACCGTTACTGCACGCGTCCAGCTCTAATCCGAGCTTCAGATGACGTATAAAGCGAGCATTTTTCAAATTTAAGTTCCGAACAGTTAAAAAATATTAGTATATACGATGTACTCTTTAGTTACTAGTATGACTGTACACGGCGTCTTCTCTCTGCGCTCGTGTATATATATACATACATATGTATGTGCAATGTGTGGATGCGACAGCTTGCGAATGTATGACTGTTTCGCAAAGTGTTTCAGTCAATGCGGCCATGCGCTGGGAGCGTTTCATAAGCTGTTTATTCGTCGTCATGGTTTTCGTTCCATTAACTACATACGTATATAGTAAACTTTCGCTTTTATGATATACATAGTAATGATTAGAACTCGGAATTTCGGATTCTTGAATCTTTTGCAGCAGGTACATATATTCGGGTGTTGCCATTGCTCATCTAAATTTTCGTTCGAGATAATGAATATTATTTATTAGATTTTGTATGTACATATGTATAAAATAAATTATATATTTAGCTTAATATATAATATAATGTTCGAGTTAATATGTATTTAGAATAAAAGTGTTCAAGGAAAAATCATCTTAACTGAGATAGTCAGCATTTCGCAGAATTTGTCATATTTCGTAATTTGTACGAATTTTAGAAAAAAAATAGAAGGCATTAAAAAATGCATTAAGAGCATTTTCTCGCCAATTGGAGACAGTAAAACCTCATTTTTTTTGGGTATGTAGAAAATACATATATAAATAATATTATTGAGTAAAATTATGTATATGTATGTATGTATATATACATAGGTATTATTGGTTAAAATATGTTATTTTAAATAATTATTCTGAAAAGGATGGAGAGAATATGTTAATGGTGAAAGTGTTTAGGGTCCAAAGGTCAAAAGCATCCATCTTTCCGCAGTCTAGTAATAATATTAAATATTTTTGCTAATAATAAAAACTATATGTAATAGCAGAGTTTAAAATTGTCTTAAATATGTATGTAGATTTTGTGTCGAGTTTGTAAGCATACATTGTAAGGAGGAAAAAAATAATAACTAGATAAGTTAGTCGACATTTTCAGCCGAGAACACGCCACAATCTCGTTACGCTGAAATTTTTAAATCAAACTAGACGTGAATAACAAGTTTCAGACACATAAAAACGCGCTTAATATACGGCGTTAAATCGAGTGCAAATCTGGTTAAAGTCGTTAAAGTTTTGCACACCATCGTTACACCGACGAAACCGAACCGAAGTTTAGCCTTAGCACTTTATTATGCACTAAATTTACATTAGTTATAACATTGAACAGTCGCAGTCAGTGAAACAGTCGAGGAAAATTAAAATCTAAAAAATTATGAAAAAGGAGCACAGCTTAACAAATTTATTTCGCGATAATAATTAAAAAAAAAATAATCGCGTAATTTTATATTCGCTTTTGGATAACAATGGCGGCAATTAGTACGATCGCGTTTTATTATTAGGGATCGCAAGACATGGACGAGAATAATTCTATTACGAATTTTAAAAACAACAGCGTCAAAACAATGGCGGCCGTGATTGATGCCGGCCATAAATATTACAATGTAATTCCGAGCAATTATTAATATCGAAAATTCTCCACTGAACGATTTTAAAATTGAAATTCCGCATATTTTAAACGCATTTCATTAATTAATACCTACTAAGGCACTTGAGCCACCTAAGATTCGCTGACGACAAAGTTATACATATGTACATACATACATACATAGTTATGTATGTATGTATATACATGTGACTCAGTAGATTAACACAATTAATTAACGAAAATATGAAAGTAGTAAAACTAAAATTATGTTAAATGAAGTTTGCAAGCAAAACGTAGTCACGGTAGATAACCATACTGTAGAGATAGTTGATAGTTATTTACACCTAAGATAATTAGTGACTATAACTGGCTGTAAAGAAGAAGAAATAAAATGAAGAATGAAACTAGGATGGAGTGCTTTTGGAAGAATGAACATAGCTTATAAATCCAACATTCAGCTATGCTTAAAAAATAGGGCATACGACCAATGCGTACTGCCAGATATGACGTATTGATGTGAAACGTGGATGCTGAATTCAAGAATGTTACGTAAGATCCAGTGCACACAGAGAAGCATTGAAATATGTATGCTTGGTATATTAAGAAGAGGTAATAGGAATACATTGGTAAGAAGCTTGATCAAAGTGGCAGATATATGTAGTTGAAGTGAACACATAGCGAGAAGAATGAATGGATGATGTGATAAAAATGAGAGGATGTGAAAAAAAACAAGGTAGACCAAATGGACGATGCTAATGATTTGAGAAGAATCTGTGGAGTCAAGTGGATGCAGATTGCTCAAGACAGACAGGAATGGAAGAGGATTGGAGAGGACTTCATCCAGCAGTGGATGGTGAACGGTTGAAAATGATCAGGATGAACAATTTTTCATCGAGTAATGAACGCGTTGTTTATACATAACCGTTTTGAGGTTACGTTTGTTACATAACCTCAATTCAACCATTCGCCGTTACGAATGTATGTACATAGCTTGAAATTATATCGTTTTGCTTGCGTTTTTAGGATGTTTCAGTTGAAATTTCTGTGTAAAAATTGCGACCGAATTTGTTTATGATAATTGTGCGACGACGATACGCTAAGGAAATAATAAAGGACGAGAAAGGAGCGGGTTTAGAGGGGTAAAGGGGAGGGTCGGAGAGAGTTGGGGGCAGTTTCAGGAGAATTCAACTTAAACTTGGCGCATTATTTACCCGAGTGCGAAAGTATTACGCGTATTACGTTTAAACAAATGTTTAATTATGTGAAACGGTTGGAGTTAATACTTTCGCAACTGTTTATGCCGAAGGAGCGTCTTCCTTTGTTGCGCAAAAAGTCCGAAATTCGTTTATTACACAACGTGTACTCTATTTTTTTCTCTTTCATGAATATATAAAGCGTTTGTATGGTTTGAAATGTACACGCGTCGATGAAATGTCGGAAATCAGAGTCGAATAGAAATAGTATCGGAAACCTGTTGTATACATGTACATTTGAACAGGACTACAGTATTTCCCGTTGATTGTCAACGGGTGTTTATTATTGACTTATTAGTGGTGACTATGGATTTCGGGAATAAAATACTCCCGAAGGAATTTCAATGCAATACAAAGCTTTTTTTGTTTAGTATAACAAATACAACCACAGCCTATATATACATATGTACATATATGTAGGAATGTATATCATTACTATAGTATATATATATATATACTAGCTGACCCGGCATGCGTTGCAATGCCCGTTCCTGTTCCCGTTCCCGATCCCGTTCCCGTTCTTAGTACGTTATCTGACGCGTGAGCAGGCCCGTTCCCGTTCCCGTTTTTTCACGATTTTTTTTCACAGGAACCATCCCCGGCATGATCACAATAAGTCCTAAAAGTTTCATCGCGATCGGTTGAGTGGTTTAGGAGCTTATAAGAGACAAACAGACATTCATTTTTATATACATGTGTATATAGATATATAGTAGTGCAGGAATCTGCCTGGCTGGCTGAGTAGTCTAGACGCGGATCGCTCACATACACACATACACCCACTCACTCGCTCGAGTGGTAGCGTTATATAACCTTCACACATCGCATACCACGGCATGGCACGTACACATACATTCACTCACTATTTCAGACACCACACAAGACACGGGTTGCTAACCACCCGATGATACTGTCAACGGGCAGTAAAATCTGTTTGTCTGACCGTCACCAACGTTTAATTTATATACATTTATTGTTTTACCGTAACCCATTATCGTTAGTCCAGTATATCAATAATAAACACCCGTTGATAGTCAACGGGCAATACTACAAACATATGTCAAAAACTTTAGTTTATTACCTTCATACATATATGTTTGTACATACATATGTATGTATGTATATAAAATATAGTGTATGTACATGTTAAAGCCTTCAGGCATCCCTACACGCTTGTACTTGGTTGCGCAAACCTGTTTGTGTTAAGTTTGCGCACATAAGATTACTATTGCCTAAATAAAGGCCCACGATAGAGGGCGTCAGCCGCAGACGTCATGCGTCAAATTATTCGCTCGGGTTAGTGAGGGCATTAAAATGGCGTACACAAACCGAGTTCGTATACGCAAACCTCGAACCAAGCACAAGCGTGTAGGGCTTCCCTTAGAAAGCTCTCAAAACGTGATGTAAAAAATCAAATCGTATAAAGATAACTTTAATCAATTCAATGCATCAGTACTATTTTCGTCTTTTTTTCCCCCCCCTGCAATCGTTCCAATTAATTTAATTAAATTTGACTCGAGCGTAAATCTATTAGCCCGCAATATAAAGTTACAGTCATCGAACACAAAACAACACAGTGTACATGTAATTATATTGGCCATATTTTATTTACAACAAATTACAATAAAATCGATAGAGCCTCGAGGGCTCGTCAATCTTAATTAAGGGCATCTTTCGCCGGCAAACGTTGTTGTTCGGCCAAAGTTTCACAATCTTTTCAACAATGTGCCCATCGATTATAATCTATACTTACACACAGATACTGCTTATTCTTTTATTATTCATTCCTCACGACGACAAGTACGACCCTTTATTCCGAAAGATTTTTACACTGACATTTTTACACGTCGCATTGCAAACTTTTCGCTCACGTTTCACTTTTAATTTTAACGCGCCTTTTCAACCCTCTACCCCTACCCCTATTTTTACGCCACTTCCCATCCCTATAATGGAAACTGAAAAACAAACTGGAATAGCGACCTTACGACATTCCTACATCCTCCCTCCCACCCCCCTTCCCCGGAGACAAATGTCTGAATTTAATCGCACCTCCCCCCTCATCCACCGAACCACCCCGACACGTTCGCTTGAATATAAATTCTCTATTAGTAGAATATACAAAATTGGAGTTTGTAAATCCTCAGGCCTCCCGGTGTCACGCACAAGTAATAATTACTTTGGAAGTGTTCGCGAGCTGAGGGGTAGGGAGCGTGAGGAAGTGAGGCCAGGGAGCAGTTCTGTTAGAAATATGGCACGAGTGGGTGGAAATGTGGGTGGGTGGGTGGGTAGGGTTGGGGGGGTCGATAAAGTGTGCGAAATTTGTGGAAACTTTAATTTGATCTTTGTAACGCGCTCTTTCTCGCTCTCCGTTACTGACGGATGGACATATGATGGAGTGATGAGATGACGACGTTTGAGGACTTGTCGTAATATTCGGAACGTGTGCCCCCTTCCGTATCCGGTTGCTTGCGGCGACCGGAATTGAAATTTGATATTTTTTTGCAGACGAGAATTCAACGTGATGTTAGATGTGATGTACATATAAAGGGGAGAGAGAGAGAGGTGGTGGAGGATGTGCTTTTAAGATTACCGGTACGCGCTCCTTTTCCTTTGTAATTTTGTGCAGTGGTCGATTTCGTTTTTATTTTTAGACGGTTGTTTATTAAATTTTATTTTGGATATTTACTGTGTGGAGTGGTCCACACAATAACAACGATTAGATTAGTAATAATACATATGTACATAGAACCGTCTCACAACTAAATTAGATAAATTCTAGCAAGAGACGGATTTAGTAATGTCTAGCTCTTGCTAATGACGATAATTAAGGTCGAAAAACTGTCGAGAAAATCATTTCGATATTCGCTCGAGAGACTAACGTCTCCAACCTATCGCCTGGTTTTATTACATTTCATTAAGTATTCAAAAGCTTTAAAGACTAATGCTGGGCAAGTCAAATTCAATTTGGTAAATGCTAATTTCACGCTTTTAAATTAGCGCAATAAATTTGATCGACTATAGGGAATTGTAGCAATTGAAAGACGAATAATATATTGTTGCAATATCGTTCAATACAAGTTTAAAAAAAATTATGTCCACCAATCCAACTTTTCACTCACTTTCGAAAGGTAAATCGAAACCATTGATGTATGTATATTTTCCTGAAAACATTACTATTATAGCCCGTAAAAGTGTTTCTCAAAAGCTTTATATCCAATATGATTTGAATTTTGATACAAAATAACAAAATTACAATGAGTATGTATAATAGAGATCAAATCCAACATTCCGCTATACTTAAAAAATAAGGCATACGACCAATGCGCACTGCCAGTTATGACGCATGGATGTGAAACTTGGATGCTAAATTCAAGAATTCACACAGTTATGCTTGGTATAACAAGAAGAGATCGTAAGAGGAATACATCGGTAAGAAGTACGACCAAAGTGGCAGATATAGCAGAACGTGTGAAAAAGTTGAAGTGGACACATAACGAGAAATACTGGAATGGTATCCTAGAGGATGTGAAAGAAAGCAAGGTAGACCAAGTGGAAGATGTGCTGATGAATTATGTGTGGAGTCAAGTGGATGTACATATAGATTGCTCAAGACAGACAGGAATGGAAGAGGATCGGAGAGGCTTTCATCCAGTAGTGGATGGTGAACGTCTGAAAATGATGAATAGACGATCAATACAGGAAAATTGCATAAAATTTCATCGAGATACTAAAAGTAGGCTCCTCGTCCAAATTACTGCAGAAAGAAGGGGGCAGCAAATATTAAAATTGATACCCGGGTAGTATAATATAAATAAATTTTTTACACTTACAACTTCCAGTTTAAAAAAGTTTTTATTTCAAAGTTTACGATTTAAAGTTTACGCGGGAAAGTTTACCCTAACCGCCCGCCATTTCTCCCCGCAACCGATAAATATAATAACAGTGAACGGCCGCAGCCCTGGCCGGGCCCTTCATAAAAATATTTTGAGAGCTTCCGCTCGCGCAATAACAGGTATTGCTCGTCAATTTGCAAGTTTGGGCGCGTTGTGGGTATGGCGCATGCGTCGAATCGTGCTTCGCGCCGAGTTTGACAGCCGTGGTTCCAGGCCGCCACTCACCGTCTAAATTTAATATGCTAGCCGCCGTTTCGCTAGCAGTTCAACTTTAGAAACTATGACAGCGCGAAGACACCGCCAAGTTTTCAATACTTCAAACCGGAGAGGGAGTGGGGCTTCACTTTTGCACAGGGACGACAAAATGGCGCCCCTGAGAAAGAGGATGCCAAAGTAGATAATAACTTGACCTCAACTCCCATATGTTTTCCTCCTCTTTGAATACGAAGTGTAATAGATAAACTATTGCTGAAATGTTACATCAATGCTCACGAGTTGAATTCTCCTCAATTTCACTACAAAACTCCTAACTCTAAATAAGACGGAAACTAGTCCATATGTAGCTAAAAAATGGTACTGCTTTCTCGATCTTCACGTTGGCCTCACGTTACTATTTACTAGTTTTTAGATTAAACGTTTACTATAAATACTAACAACCCGTGACCGGAGGGCCTCCACTCTGAACGTCACCCCTTCAGACTGGACTCCCTCTGGGTAGCCTCATTAATTTTTTTTTGCTACCGTTCAGCTATCACGAATGCTATCTACTAATGCTGCGTACACACCGACGAACGGAACAGCGAACGACGAAGGGTTGCTATTGTGTGGACGTTCCCAAATCATCGGACGTTATTGTGTATAGCGGTCCACATAATAGCATCCCTTCGTTTGAATACGAAGTGTAATAGATAAACTATTGCTGAAATGTTACATCAATGCTCACGAGTTGAATTCTCCTCAATTTCACTACAAAACTCCTAACTCTAAATAAGACGGAAACTAGTCCATATGTAGCTAAAAAATGGTGCTCCTTTCTCGATCTTCACGTTGGCCTCACGTTACTATTTCCTAGTTTTTAGATTAAACGTTTACTATAAATACCAACAACCCGTGACCGGAGGGCCTCCACTCTGAACGTCACCCCTTGAGACTGGACTCCCTCTGGGTAGCCTGATTATTTTTTTTTTGCTACCGTTCAGCTATCACGAATGCTATCTACTAATGCTGCGTACACACCGACGAACCGAACAGCGAACGACAAAGGGTTGCTATTGTGTGGACGTTCCCAAAACATCGGACGTTATTGTGTATAGCGATCCACACAATAGCAACCCTTCGTCGTTCGCTGTTCGGTTCGTCGGTGTGTACGCACCATTATGGTCCTTGTGTGCGTTAAAAATAATTAGAGTCACCCTCTTTGGGCACTACAGAAAATACGGGGTGTGTAGTGGATGTGAAACTCCTCGAAACAAAGTTATATAATATAGTAGCGCAAGGGTGTGCCTGGCAGGGTAGCCGCGGAACCCTCGCACACACTCACGTCACATACATTTAATTAGATTTATGTAAATATACTAATATACATATGTAGATAAATGATAGTGTTAACGAGCAGTGACTAGTAATAAAATAAAATGTTTCGAATTATTTTTCCAACTACAACTATCTGTAAGTTTGGGGGCAATACTGCTATTGTCGACGGTTATATTTTATTTCCGTGTAAAAGAAATTGCCGTTTTTGCACAATTCCGTATTACAATTATTGAAACCAAACAAAAAGTTACGATAGAAGCCCACAATAATGAAATTAGCTTTTGAGTAAACAAAAACATAAATGAAAAGAAAAATAATGAGTTTAAAATAAATTTGGGTCAAAAATTTTTCAAATGCAAATTTTCAGTTTCAACTAAATTAACTTGTAAGTATACATTCGTTTAGCTTGAACAATGAATAATATAGTGAAAAAATTTTGTAAAACGCTTATTGTGTCTACTAGCTAGAAAGTTGTAGACATTGTGCCATTTGATCATAATGGAAAATAAAATAAATTTGATAGGGTACTATAATTGGTATTACACCGTGCACATTTCTTATTGTAATTAGATAAATCCAATGAAGAAATCTTGAGTTGCTTTCAGTGATAAAAAAAAAAAACATAAGAATAAGGGAGCGTGGGAAATTTCATTAGAGCTTGGCGCAACATTCACATACACACGTAGAGAGATAGAACCTCGAGAAAAACGGAGCTACGGTGCAGTCTCTCGTAAATTAGAAATTGCACAAGTTGGCAAGGTGGCAAAAACAATTCAAAGGTCTCGACAGTGTTACCGACCAGCTGTCTGGCACTTCGCACCCTTCCTGGGTACCAACCCAGTACCAACGAGCACTCCGTCAAATAGAACCACCACTAATTAGATAGGGAGGGTGTGTGCAATGCTGAGGGATGCAACGGACAACTTTTTCCAGTTTAACTTAGCCGAAAGCAGTTTGTACCTACTAAGCAGTTAAGACTTACATATATAATACGGTGCTATATTTATTTTATTTGCTTATAATTAGAATGGAGTGCTTTTGAAAACTAGAATGGAGTGCTTTTGGAAGAATGAACATACAGAATGAACCTGTGAAAAAGTTGAAGTGGGAAGAATGGATGGCAGATGGATGTGAGAAATACTGGAATGGTATCCGAGAGGATGTGAAAGAAAGCAAGGCAGACCGAGTAGACGATGGGCTGGTGAATTGAGAAGAATGTGTGGAGTCAACTGGATGCAGATTGCTCAACAACAGACAGGAATGGAAGAGGATTGGAGAGACCTTCATCCAGCAGTGGATGGTGAACGTCTGAAAATGATGATAATTAGAATCGTATCTAAGCCAATGAGCTTAACAATTTCCATAGCTTCTTCAAGTCTCACTTAATAAAGTTATCGAGAAATTGGTCTGTACCTTATTAGACCTGCAGGATGATACGGAGTAGCTCTGTAAAGTTTGGTATCGAT
The DNA here is from genome assembly GCA_022651745.1 of Parapsyche elsis. Taxonomy (NCBI): domain Eukaryota; kingdom Metazoa; phylum Arthropoda; class Insecta; order Trichoptera; family Hydropsychidae; genus Parapsyche; species Parapsyche elsis. The sequence goes on from JAGVSN010000017.1 coordinate 2,663,731, forward strand.
CGGTCAAAGGGATGTGCTTATAAGGATGAAACGAACAAATAATGGTTCAATTACTTTATGTACTAGTGTAAGTGTTTGCCCGCGTAACTGGGTCATTTACAAACAAACGACAGTTTATTTTAAGTAGAGTGTTGGCAACAAGCCGCTATCTATCAACGCGTTTTTATGGCAATACATCCATTCAATCAACGGTACACTGTACAATTGTTTTATACTGTCAAACGAGCTATGGACTGTACTCGTATTGTACGAAAATCGGTGAGGGTTGGGGGTGGGGTTAGAATCTACTGTCATGTGATGGGTAAACCGGCTAGTTTTAAATACGAGTCGTTTTGTTTGAAAGTGCAATTCAATGCACTTTTTACAGACATAATTTCTGTAATTTATATTGTTTAAGTGTACATATGTACATATATGACCGAAAGCACAATGTTTTTGGACAATCACTTTCACACTTACGGTTTTTACTTTTAATAGTTGCTGCCTATGATCCTGCAAGTCTAATAGGATAATTGAATAATAGGATATTTTTATTTAGGGTAGCTAGCATACTCAGTTTTGTTTAGATGATTCCAGCTGGTGACAGATAGAGTATTGCCAGTTCAGAAAAAATGGAAAATTATGACTATAGCTCCTGGAAAACGTCGGGTATTTACAGCTGATGTATTTATGTACATATGTATATTAGGTAATATATATTACTGGAAGGTGAAATCGAGCGAAACTGAATACTGGGAATTATCGTAGTGTACGTTCTTTTCTCTCTCGTTGTTTTTTAGCTTCGATGGCTTATCGAAATCGCTTCGAAGAAGTTTAAAAATCGCTGCTTCCTCAGCACGGCAGCCTCGGGGGCCAATAAGCTATTCCAATTAAGTCTTAATTAAGATTAAATTATTGCCCCGAACCAAGGAAAAGTCCGGAGAAAAGTTGTTTTTTCTCAAGGCAAAAGAGAACGTTCAAAGTGGGTGGGGAGTTCGGAGGAGGGGGTGTGTGGGTGGCAGAAGATAAGAGGTAATTTAAATCGGGGAGGTCACCTAGTATGAAACATTGAGATCTGATTAACGATTTTCTAGCAGCAGTCTGGTGGGGACTATAATTCTCAGTAATAAAGGACCGGTTTTAAAAATACTAAATCGTTTGCAATGGGAAACTTACCCTCGCCGCAATTTTGATACGCGTTTCGATGCATTTGAGAATTAATATGCAACGTCATCGGACACTGTTCGAGTTAAAAGCTCCTGAGAGCCGCACTCTGGGGGTTAAATTCGCAGTTAAACCGTTACGTTGCGGCTTCGAGCTTAGCGCAAGTTTGCAATAATTGAAACTGATACAAACGTAGGCATTCGATGCCATTTGTATGCATGCAATGGAAAACCGTAAAATATCAATAGCACATACAAATTCTTCAAATATTTACATTTAATTTTTTTATTATTTGATTCAGATTTTTATTGTATGCCATTTCTTTACCAGAAAACGGTTTATATTTTATATAAACATATTCCTAAGAGATACTTTCATTTTAAAATGATTAATAATGAACAAAATGTAATCAAATATGCTAGTCTTTAATATCTATTATGCAGTTTAAAGTATACGTACTAATTTTATTTATTTACATATTATACGCCTAGGTTTTTACATAGAAAATACATAATATATTATATTAGAGAAACATAAAGAAAAAAAAAACTAATAAATAAATTATGTAGTGTTGATAAAATAAATATTATGTCGTTGTCTCAGGGACGACAGATTACTATTAAAAAAAATCAATAAAATCAGAGTATTTATGTATTACCATATCTATGTAATCATTCTGGGGATGGGAGAATGAAGATAATAATTGTTACGCGAAATAGTTTATAATAAAAAACGTACCGGAACTTTTAAGCGAAGAGTCAAATGAATAATAAAACTTAAACTTAAAATTTAAAGAGTTTAATATTTTATATAAAAAAAATTACATCAAATATGATTCTTCTAAATTTGGGTAGAAACTGTGTTTATCGTATAATTATGAGCGTAATTAAATTCAATAGTTTTGGAAACACTGTATGGGAAGAACTTAAATGCAAAAAGTAACCTTATGGTGGTATCGTTCTATCGTACTTTGTTTGTTTAGGATTAGCTTGCAACGTTAACCCATCGTTAACACATCTGTGTAATTTCGAGCCCATTTAGGATACAAAACCATAACAACAAAAGGTAGATTAACTTTCAAATTTAGCGTATACCGTTTGCGGACGTAACGGATCGTTTACAACGGCGAACACATGCCGAATATTAATAATTATTTAGGTAATACAGCGGGCGAATAAATTACGTACATTTTATCTGCGGTCACAGACGAGCACGTAGTTTGGTAATATTGCACAATATAAAACCGATTCTTTGGCAAGTCTAGTTGTGTGTTTAGGATTGTTATCCTCGTGGCGTACGAAGGGGTTTGCTTTTGCGGAATAATTTAGCGGCGTAGAAAAGGGCGAAATTCCGCGAAGAGAAACCAGCGCTTTAGAAATGTATACATAATACAATATCGAGGTGCACACTTCAAGGTGCATTTCATATGCACGTGTCGTTGACTCGTAGTGCGGGACAGTGGTGGTATTATGCGGTCTCCGTACACCTCGGTTAATCAAAAGAAAGACGTACCCGAAGAAGTTACGGTGTCGTTGAGAGGATTGAGAAACGTTCGCTTTGACGTCGAGGAACTGTCGAGGTGATTCTCCTCGCTCGAAGAAACCGTATTAAATCGTCAGCTGAATTAATATAATGTCGTACAAATGCATAAAGGAGAGCGAACAACGAGCAGGCTGAATTGTATAATTGTGTGTGACTTCAAAGTCAGTGAGATGGAGATTCATTTTTTAAGAATTTAATCCGTGAAACCTTATCTAGGCATCCTAGAACTATATTTTTGTGTTCGGTGCTATGGAATACACTATTTGGTACTCGTTCTGATTTGATACAGGTCAAGAAGGGTTGGGTTAGGTTACGTAAGTTAAAAATGTTGGATCAGATTAGGCTAGGTTTTTAAGCTATGAGCTACATTTTTTTGAGCAATACCTATGTATTGCTTTTGTTATTTTTATATATTTCGATAGCTGTGATAAGCTTGTATCCTATTGTTTGAAACGCTAATGCAATAAACCGTACATTTTTTTGTTTGTAAGAAATCCTACATATGAGTCGCCTAGTTCCAAATCCCGATAAGTCCACAATATATAAAAAACGAGGATAAAATATTTTTTGGTTCTAAGAATGTTTTAAAACGATGCCTTATACTTGAATTATTCCAAATACCGCCAAGTGCGCCAAAAAAAAATATTGAAAATCAGTGTTAGTTCCAAAAACTGACAATTGCACCATGATAAAAGCTGATAAAAGCCATATTTAGAAACAAACAACGATAAGTCCATGTTTCTAATCTCAATATTTTGTTTAATATCAACAAAATTAAGTTTAAATGAGTTTTAAACGCCATCAAGCAAATAAGTCTGTAGCAGAAAAACCGCGTTTGCGAACAAGTGAGTTTTATGGACTTATCGGGATTTGGAACTAGGCGACTCATATGTCAAATTTTGCGATCGATTCTAGTATTCTACTAACATATGTATAAAACGTACCTTATTGGGATATATGCACAAAGGCACATTCACTGATTAACATGTATGCGCAGTAGTTCCCAAAACTATTGGTCGCGAGCTGATTTTTAGTGGGTGGTAAAAGTTTTTGAAATGTTAATTTTTTTACATTGTTCAAATCAAATAAAAAAAATGGATTTTTGTGGAGTGGACACGAAGAAGATGCACGGTTGCAGTGTGTTATTTACTGCGATGTACTCGCAAACGAGAGCATGCGACCGAACAAATTGTGTTGGAATATTTAGACCAAGCATGCGGATTTGAAAAACTTGAAAGACGATTTGAACAGCTTGTCGTCGAAAATGAGGCTTTCACATTACACCAGCAATATTGAAAAATTTCTCCACACCTAGTGACCTAATTAGTTTGCGAATCGCGTAAGTTGGTAAGCAGCACACGATTGCCAAGTCTTTAGTGCTCCTAGCAATAAAATATACGGTTGAAGTTGTTTGATGATAAGAGCAAGAAAGAAGTTTAAAAGTCGAAACGATTTCGCTTTCAAACAACACGATTGCGAGCAGAATCGATGAAATGGCCCAGTAGGCAGAAGATGAGCTGATCCAAAGAGTCGGTGAGAGTACATTTTTCCACGAATGTACAAGGTTTATCCCAGCTGCTTGTTTGCGTTAATTATGAATTATATAAAAATAAATTAAACTGGATATTGGTAAGTATAAAAACAGTATTAAAATTAATTTAAATATCCCCCCCCCTTCATGTTCATTAAATCTAGGTGGGTCGCGGTATTAAAAAGTTTGGTAAGCACTGATGTATGGTATGCGTACGTTTGATAATTTTGCATTGAATTCGGCATTTGCGTAATAGTGCTAGTGTAAAATTTTAACAGTCAACAAATTTCCGACTGAATTAAACGATTTTTTTGTGTATTTCTGCATCCGTAGATAAATAGTGTGCAGCGGGTAATGGGAATAGCTGGTACGAATTAATCTATGTGACGTCATCTTGCAAGGGAGCCGAACTGCGGCCTGGAATCCTTCTGGTAATCCTGGTGGACATCCTCGGCATTATCTGGTCTCACAGACAAATGCTTCAGACTCTCTATACGGACAAAATAGGGACGGGACGAATGTCCGGACACTCGAATTATCGCTTTTGGCCCCTGGACCATCGCAACGAATTAAGTGAAAGACCATTTACCACATTTATATTACAAATACTGCGCAAACTAACATAGATATGTACATTTACTATAGGTATTTATAGGTATATATAGGTATTTACTATAGGAGTTACGACTATATATAGATATGTACATATGTACATTCATACTGATACTACATATATTGTTTTCAGATACTAGTAAGTCGGCTTCGTCAACGTAGTTCATTCCCTGGGGCTTTCACTACAAACACTCAGACCAACTGGCTAAATACACAACTTGTCGTCTCGCGTCTGTACAAAGGCTCTTATTACGGTCAATATTTCCCATTGAGATTTCCCAGAGCTGCTATTATTATGATTGTTCAGCGACCATGAAAAATTGTACGAGTCAAACGAATAAAAAACAAAAAAACCAATAAAACGTTTCAGTCCGAGTATTGCTTTCGATCGAAACGCTATCGATGACAAAGCAAGACTTTCCACGTACTAAAACAATATCCGATACGACGCACCATTTAAATGACGTGAAATTGTATTAGTCACATTGAATGTATACTTTAAGGATTTCGCTTGGCGATTTTGAGCTTGATTAAATTATTTCAACGACGCTCAACGCGTGGTTGTAGTGAAAATGTCCACAGCTTGCAGAGTATAAGTGTTCACAAAACGACTAAAGTTTGTGTAGGTGGGTTAAGTTTGCAAGTCGACATAGCTCGTACTTGTGTAAGTTTGAAGACCCCTCTCGATGCTTCAGAAACCTTCAAAGACGAATCGGAAGTCCCACGAGGGGGTACCGGGGTGGTAGATTCATCAGACAAGGTCTGAGTGGTTACTAGTTTATTTATATAAATTAATTGGCTCCCGATTCTGGGGAAACAAAGATGCCCCCTCAACGACGAGGAGTTCTCTAAATCGTAATGAGATTTGGTTCGATATAATTTGTGTGCATTTTACTCACGTTGTGGTACCAGGCCAGTCTGTGGGGTTTTGGATTGGCTCGAACGTTGCATTCAAAGTAGACGTCGTCTCCTTCTTTGATGTCGTCTGGGTTCAAGCTGGAGCCCATCTTCAGCGAAACTACTGGAAGATCTGCAATTAAAGATGGACAAATTGTAAATTGAATTGTAGTGAAAGCAATCCTCAAACAGTAAGGAAATCGGTTTAAATGCAACCAAAACCATTACGTACAAGGTGGTACCAATAAGAATTGTATAATATTTCATAATCCAAACAAAATTGTAATAAAATTTAATAATTTAATAGTAAGTTTTATATGGATCAAACTGTAATATTTTTCATGTTTATTTACATATAAAATTTAAATAAAAAGCTGATAGAATTTATAATAAATTTGAATGTATGTCAATAATGTGCAAAAAGTGTAACAATTAGCATAATAAATAATTCATATTGACTCAGTGAAAATGGCTACCCTAATCACCATATTCAAATGAATATGATTTTTTGTTGTATAATATGCAATTTACTAATTAAAATTCAAGTTAATTAAAAAGTACCCATTCAAATTTGATATTGAGCATTAATTCAATGATTGAAATGTGAAAAGCAGATCAAATAGGGTGATTAATTTTTTGACCGATTGATGTAAAGAAGAAATAAAACAAAGAATGAAACTAGGATGAAGTGCCTTTGGAAGAATGAACATAGATCTTAAATTCAATATTCGGCTATGCTAAAAAAATAAGGCAAAAGAAATACACGGGTAAAAAGTATGAGCAAAGTGGCAAATATAGCAGTACGTGTGAAAAAGTTAAAGTGGCAATGGATGGCAGATGGACGCAAGAAATAATGGAATGGTATCCGAGAGGAGATGACAGAAAACAAGGTAGACCGAGTGGAAGATGGGCTGATGAATTGAGAAGAATGTGTGGAGTCAAGTGGATGCAGATTGCTCAAGACAAACAGGAATGGAGACAGTGGCGGAACTTCAAATTTTGGGCCCCCCCAAAAAAAAATATATGGCCAAACAAAACCAAAAAAATAAACAAATTTAAAAAAAAAAAAAAAAAATTCTGGATGGTGGATGGAGAAAAAAATTCTTAAAATGTAAAATCTTTCTTCCTACTCTTCATGTTCGCAAAGTCTTGGATTATGTCCTTCGTTTCCATTTTATTCGCCACTTTTGCTTCTATTGTCAATAATGAAAGATCATGTAAACGATTCTGAGACATCGAATTTCGCAAATATTTTTTTATGATATTCTATTTTGAAAAATACCGTTCAGATGTTGCAACTGTAATTGGAAGTGTCAGTTGGAGTAATAATGCGGTTATTACTTCCGAAAAACTAGACGCTAGACTAGAATATTTAATAATTTAGAGTTCAGCTAATTCTCGTATTGAAGAAATTTTGGAAATTTCCATCTTAAGCGTTGATTGAAAAATGTTCTAATATATCTTTATTTATTTTTTTTGCAATGCTTCTGCCAATTTAATCATTTCACAATATTCAATATTTAATATTTTGTTAGGTTGGAGAAATGCAAATACCATTCCTACTTACTTTAATCCGTTTAATCTAGTATTGAGTTGACTATTGACTAAATCCAAATTTTCGACGAAGACATTTACTCGGTAGTTATTTTCGGTTCTGAAGCGATAATAATCATTCACCAACTCATCGAAATAATGCTTAGCAAAGTGCATGTATGTATGTACCTAGATAGAATATGCTTTTTTTCATTAAAAAAAATTATATTTGACTGAAAATGGGCTCCTTCTGGGGAGAGACCCCCCCACACTGCGGGGTCTGCTCCCACCTAGTTCCGCTACTGATTGGAGAGGCCTTCATCCAGCAGTGGATGGTGAACGGCTGAAAATGATGATGATGATGATGAACTATTATAAGGATAACTATCGTACGGTGTGCATTATCACCGTATATGTATATGTACGGTTAACTGTTAACACAACACGAATTAGAACTGAGAGCTCATAGCAAAGTTGAAGCAGTTAGCCATCTGATGTAAGCAACCCCTTATGTAGGTCAGAAGGTGGGTTGGGTTGTCGTTCAACCCCCCTCAGTTTCCGGCCAACATTTATTACCCGAGACCATTGACGCGCGTCACTCGCTGCAAAAGCGTTATTGTTATGCTCAAACCCAACCCAACTACCTCGAAAAAGGAGAATGGTGGTGGGTAGCAGGGCTAAACCCGCTTCACCTGTGCAAAAACAGGGGTAGGAGTTTGGTGAGGGTTGTTCTTACGACGTGTCGTTCCGCTAAATCTCGCCCACACCCCGAGATTTGCCAGGGTTGCGGCAATTCACTCTCATTTTTATGTAATCTCTGAGGCTTTCTGGGTCGGACCGTTTCAGCTTCAGAAATTGTTACACTTTTTCACCGTGAAATACCGCTGGAATACCTCAACGTATTATTAGGTTTCGCTCGATTCAATGGACCTATCCGTTATTTACAGCTCGGATATGCGCAGTGTGAGGTGAGTGCTAGTATTAAATATTATATATGACTACTTACATAAATATGATGTATATTGGAATAGTTCAATTTTAATGCTATACTAATGTTTTATCTTATGCAGAATGATTCGCAAATCATCGACGGATAATTACGAGATTAACTGAAGTTTAAGTTGAAACTGTACCAAACTGATACTTGCTTTATCCTAATCGGATAGAGTATTGTGATCGTGCAACAATTCGACCTCGAGATTTTGACTGATTTTTGTATGAGGTGTCATCCCCTGATCACGTTTTCAAGATTACTGGAAAATGTCTGCACCTATGTCTCTGTGTCTGTGTGCTTTTTATTTCGTTAGTGCCATATAAAGTGTCTGTTTGCCTCAAAATAACTTTATAAATTGTAAGGAATTATGAGGATATCGTTAAAATAAAGTTATATGTATATGAATGTATAAAATAGTCTAGGACAGTGGTCGGAAACCTTTTTTTCGAGCTAAGAGCCAAATTAGGGAGAGCCTTGCAAAATTGGTAAGTTTGGGAGTTGCAATATATTATCTTCGAATTATATATGTATCTATATTCTACCTAGATTCTATAATAATTCGAAGATAATATGTTGCAACTCCCAAACTTACCAATTTTGCAAGGCTCTCCCTAATTTGGCTCTTGGCTCGAAAAAGGTTCCCGACCACCGTCCTAGACTATTTTATACATTCATATCGCCTTCGTCTTTTCATCCCCAACTGTCAACTTCTCCAATTCAATTTACAGAAATTCTTAAATTAAATTAAATTTTACTCATTTATGAAATGGGTAGCAGTAAGAAATAAGCTATCTTCGTGATATTTCTTAATGCTTATTACTAAAAAGTATTATTGATAGCATTTTATAGCCATGAAGTTATATGTACTCGTAGAAATAGGATTAATTTTGATTTTGTGTAGATTGTGTGTCGACGTTTAGTGTTCGACGTAAAACGTTGGATGACAGCGAGAGTCGCAGGTTTTCGTAGATAGAGCCGCATGAGGATCCGGAGCCGCCGGTTCCCGACCACTGGTCTAGGATCTTCAAATGTATCTATACATTGATTGATTTTTTGGTTTTATTTACATATTTCATGAGGTGTAAATCACTCTGTATATTTTGTGTGGAACAAAATTCAAAAGATTGTAGATCAGGTAAGGGATAGGTAACCGAAGTCGACGTGATTGATTCTCCGGTTGTTGGAATATCGCTTTTGTGAAACTGAAATAGCGCGTCATAACAGGAAATTTTCCATCAGCAGGAAAAGCCACCACCGCTAGCCCATTTTCCGCTCCTTTCAGAATATACTAGACTTTGCCTGGGGGCGTTTGTCGCATTTTAGCGAAAAAACATTTGCATTTCAAATTAGAGCCGAGTAGTTTTGTGGCCGTATAGTAGTCCTTTTATTTTGTAAAGCGCGCAGCTCGTTTTTCACCACACAGAGAAAGAGAGAAAAAGTGTGACCGTTTTGCGGAAAACTCCAACTATTATGAAAATTTTTGTAAACTCTTGTTTTTTGTACACCGTGAAGAATTACGTCGCACGAATGATTGACGATTTGCTTTCACTAGCTTTTTTTTTTTTTTTTTTTTTTTTTTTTTGGTTCGACTGAAACGTGATCACAATATCTGAACGGTTTTCGTAAAGTACAACACATACATACACGACATGGAAAATGTTGATTTGTGTCAAAATCTCATGAACAACTAAATACTCCATTCGAAGCATAGAAACTGAACGAAATGGTAAAAGCAAACATTATATAGGTATGTATGTACAAATGTATAAATTTGCCTTACTTTTATCTGTCTGCTTGTTAAGCAACGCTCAAAAAATTTTATAAAAAAAACTACCGGAGCAAAGACTAGTGAATTTTTACTTAAGTTTGACCCACTGAATCTGAATATGATAATGAAATTTGTTGGTTAGCTCTTGTTTATGAGATATGAGCGTTTAAAAAAATTTACAATTTTTTTGACTTTTGCGGTCTGTAACTAAAAATTTAGTACTTTTGTGTTCAAAATGAGCATTGGAAGCAATAATTGTGATATTTAAAAGCATTAAAGTATTTATAAATAATCGTCTACCAAATTTTAAACGTCAAAAATTTATTTTTTTTTTTTCGGATTTATTTATCATATTCGGATTCAGAATTAATAGTAATTTTTTGGTCTCCGCTCGGATAACTCAAAAACGTGTTTTTTTTTGTATTATTAATACTATGACACTTTGTCTATATTGGAAGCAGAAGTACATTAAATAAAGCTAGAGACACGTAGTCTTGCAAAAATTTAACCTTGATATACATATTTACCGTTGAAGTTTGAAAAGAGTGATAAATTGTGAGCCCGTTCTATGTAGTGCAACTACGATTTAGTGAAGCAAAATGTTACCCATTTCGAATTTGTAGGAGTTTATTCAGATTATATTCAGTAGGAGTATATTCAGATGTATTTTCTATTAATTGTGATATTTAAATGTTTTAAAATACTTATAAGTAATCGTTTAGCGAATTTTAAAAGTCAAAAATATTTCCCGATATTATTATGCGTTACGTTGACCATTTTTTTGTTATTTTAATGCATTTATAAAGATTGGTTCTGCATGCAAGTATTTTTTATTTTTGTCTAAACGTACAAATTTGAGCTGTTGTGGCGTGAGGCGTTTGGGGTCTTATAAATTATAAATAGTTGAAAGTAAATTTGTGATGTTCAAATTATATTGTCTCATTATCCATGCGTCATACACATTTATACAAGTCAATTTCACAGCAGGCCACAAATTTTCGATATCAATTCTTATTAGTTTTAACGTTTGAAAGTGCACCTTTTTTTTTTACTCTACATTAAACTTACATATGCGTGAAGCGCAAATTTGTAATATTTCACCATTAGCATCAGTCTATCGTTCTACTAAATTATGCGAAGGGTGTGCGTAAATTGAGACGCCATGAAAAATGTCGTTCGGTTCGTCTTTCGAAAAGGAAAATACCAGACCCCCCACACCTTTCACACGCCCCTACATTTTCCGACGAGGCGAAAGAAAAAAAGATAACATTGGCACTACCTACCCCACACCCCGAGTACGTGTAAGTTCGCGAATGTCTCTGAAAGACAAATGATGGAAGAAACACCTCTAATTTGTACATTTTGAGAGATAAGAGTGCCGAAGAAAAAAAAAAAACATGTTGCTATTTATCTCTGAAAGGCGGTAGGGAGAAACATCTTCGCGTCTCCGAAGTGAGGGTAGTCTGATGGGGTTGCTTCACAGGGGGTGAATTAAAATGTCCCTCTAATGAGGTTTGCTGATGTAATCGCGTCGCTTGACGCCCCTCTGAAGAATTAATGTGCACTCTTTGTTTCTACGAAACGATAATAGTTTTGTCGCCGTGCATTACCGAGAAACACCGGCTGAAAGTGTTTTCAGACGGGCGAACCGCATACTGAAAGATCGACGCGTTTACTACTAGCAAAGCTCGTACGAAATTATAATACTGCTCGAATTAACGGGGGTTTTCCCAAGTACGGTAGTGTATTTCAAGAGCGCCGTGTGCGGATATTGCTATTAAGTAATTTGTTTGTCTCGTGAATTTTACGCTATTACGTACATGTGTATCCACTAGCTGGTTTGTCCGTCATATGACGGTGGATTGAAACTCCACATCGCAACCCTCACTAGTACGCGCTAGTTTCTGCAACAGCACCACAAGCCCATAGTCCATTTGACCGCATGCGAAACGATTTTATAGTGTATCGTTGATTGAATGGGTGTATGGTCATAATTCGACTCAAACCAGCTTTGACGGATAGCAGCTTGTTACCAACACAATGGGAGCGTGATCCGACAGGCAGGCAAACGGACGCTTACGCTAATATGTACATACTAGCTTTATTACCCGGCTTTGCCCGGGGTGTAAATAATATAATGTAATATAGTGTTTGTTTAGTAAATTATTTCGGGGCCCCAAAAAAGGGGCCGCCGGGGCAGGAGGGCCCCTTTACCCTCCCCCCAGACCCCCTCCTATCCCGGCGACCCTTTTTTGGACTCCCTCAAGCCATGCCGGCCCCCTACCACCCCCCAGACCCCCCTCAAGCCCCGGCGGCCCCTTTTATGGGCTCCCTAAACGCTATGCCGGCCCCTTACCACCCCCAAACCCTCCTTCTTACCCTGGCGGCCTTTTTTTTGGACTCCCGAAAAGCAATGTCGGCCCCTTACCACCCCACCAGACCACCCTCCTACCCCGGCGGCCCCTTTTTGGACTTCCGAAAAACTATGACGGCCCCTTACCCCCCCCCCAGACCCCCCCTCCTGCCCCGGCGGCCCCTTTTGGGCTCCCGAAACACTATCTGCTTAAATCTACTTAAATCTGCCGAAAACATCTACTATCGTGTGTACTTCGTCGTTTCTATTAATCGCGCCCGAGCAACGCCTGGTAATTGACGAATGACCCATACGTAAATACATACAAACTTAAGCGTTTTATATGTATATTAGATGTATATGTAATAATGAAAATGTAAATCCAATATAGTCAAACGATAGCTTCATAGTTTTGAGGTAGACCGAATATGTCGAAAGGTTAATACAAGATTTGGATCTGGCATGTAATGCTGCGTAGACACCGGCGAACCGAACAGCTGTTCGCTGGTCGATGTGTACGCAGCACCGCAACGACCCAGGCAGGCAGATACGTAGACGCTTAAGCGTCATATAGTATTAAAATCCTTCCGTATTTTCAATGCATTCCATTAATAAGGGAGAGCATTAGATCAATTTTGAGGGAGAGCTAGTCTAAAGGATCCCCACACCGTCGTGCTTGGTTCGATGGTAGCGTGTACAAACTTAGTTTGTACACGCTATACGGAGGGTATAGTTGATTAAATTTTATTTAGGCAATAGTAATCTTATGTGCGCAAACTCTGCATAAACAGTTAGTTACAAGAGCGTATAGGGACGTCTTTAAAGTTAAACTGTTAGATCCCGTGCTTGCGTGAGGTGTCTGGTGTTATACACATAGATTCAAAATACACATGCATGTTGTCTTAGAAGACAACATATGTATGTGGAAAAAGATTAAGGATAGAATACTTGTAAAAGCGTTGAGGTAAAAATTCGACAACTTAAAAAAATTTGAAAGTAGTAAAATATAACAATTGAAACATTTCAATGTTTGTTCACATATATTACGTATTCATTTTGAGCATATGATTTCTAAACGTTGTGATAAACATAAGGGATGTAATACTACTATTTCGGATCGATGGTTGGTTTTGTGTATATAAAACCTTTCCCCATAATATACATACAACATATGGTAGGGGATCATTCGTAGAATTTATTCACTGGGGGTGTAAATAAATTATTCCCGTCGTCGACCACCATTTTGTGGTCGAAATGTGGCGCCATCTTGTGCGCCTCGTTCGTTAGTTGAAAGTCCCCCGGTTGAAAGTCTTTACGGATTAAAAGGAGAAAAAGGAAAAAAAAAAATAAATAAAGATCTCGTCGAGCGGTAGAAATTAAATTTATAAAGCACCTGTACATAAATTTCCATTTTGCGTGCACTTTTTAACCGCTTTACGCCGCTCGTAAATCAACCGCAAGCCGGTTTAAATTTTCAACTTTACCCGTCCTTGTCTCGACTCTTCTCTCGACACCCCCACCGAACACCTTTAGACAAGATGATCCCAGTCAGCTATCCCCAACAATTTTTCGTTTCATAAGAAAATAATTAAGAAACATATTTGCTCCACAGATTATCAGATTTGGATAACACTTCTATGTGCGTATGTATGTACATACTTTATTTTATACACGTATGAAACATACTAATCTATAATCGAAGAAATTATATTTTTCAACGACGTAAAAATATCTCAAGGTCAATTTTTTGCAAGACAACCTCTCATTGTTGTGTTACTGCTTCGTATACAGACAAGTTATAATGGTGAGTGATACACCCCTACAAATTATTCGAAATGGGTAACAACATTTTGTTTCTCTAAATCGTAGTTGCACTACATATGTAGAACGGGGTCACAATTTATCACTCTTTTCAAACTGTAAAGGTAAATATGTATCTCAAGGTCAAATTTTTGCAAGGCTACGTGTCTCTAGCTTTATTTAATGTACTTCTGCTTCCGATATAGACAAAGTGTCATAGTATTAATAATACAAAAAAACACGTTTTATCACGTGTTATTCGAGCGGAGACCAAAAAATTACTATTAACTCTGACCCACTGAATCCGAATATGATAAAGAAATCCGAAAAAAATTTTGACGTTCAAAATTGGCTGGACGATTATTTATAAATACTTTTATTGCTTCCAATACTCATTTTGAACACAAAAGTACTAAATTTTTAGTTACAGACCGTAAAAAAAAAAAAAAAAATGGTAAAATTTTTTTAAACGCTCATATCTCATAAACCAAAGCTAATCAACAAATTTCATTATCATATTCGGATTCAGTGGGTCAAACTTACTAAAGATTGACTAGTCTCCACTCGAGTAGTTTTTGGTTTTGTTGCACAGTACTACTGCTTCCAATACAGACGTATCACTTTTACAATTTTTTTCCAATATTCAATATACATATGTATATATGTATATTTCAGTTTATTCACGGAATAAACACAATACAAAGAAAAGTATACACGCGAGGAAAAGCGTTTAAATATGATGCCATTGTATAAATGGAATTGATGCCGCTCACAATAATTTGCATAGCATAAAGGTAGCCAGCAATATGTACATATGTTCATACAATGAAGGCTAAAACTACTAGTGCACGGTAAACGTAATGATATTATGACGTTCGTTCCCAGTGGTCCGGTCGAAATCCTCAGACCGGAAGTTAGATATTGACGCTGTGCTCACTTCAGTGCACACAGTTGAGCATGTGCATTTCGCGAGATTATACACACAGCGACGGGGATACCGCCCACTGTGCGGTGAAATTGCGCGGCTCACGACCTGATAATAAAAAGGCTCCAACGAAGGGTGGGAGAAGATGTGGGGGAAAACGTTAAAAACAACAACCCTTTGGTCGAGACAAAGTCTCGCAATATAACCGCGGGGAAGCTGCCAGCTTTCGGACCGAGCGAGCTTTTGTTCGCGCGCGGAGCTAGAGCTTTTATTTTCCAGTGCGCATTTTCGGCCAGTTAAGATTAGAAGTGGATTTATATATACGCAATGCAAGGGTCGTTATTGTAATTTTTTCCACATTGCCTGTGGCTATTTCGGATTTCGTTTTTGGGTGTTGCAAATCGTTTGTTCAAGTCAATTTTACACTCGTTACAACGTATAGTAATAATTGTGTCGACAAATGAGCGAGTGGTGTTACAGTTTATGTATGTACATGCATACATGTGCGCTCAACGTTCGTTCGTTTGCTGAGGTTTCATCGAATTCATCACGCTAATTACTTTCAGCGAGCTGAAGTGTGAATTTTAAACACTTTGTATGCAACGTAGGAAGCTTTCGATTTTGTCAGTCGGATAAACTCGTACATTTTCTCAGCTAAACTAACGAATCCAACATTATTATATGCGGATGAGTAAACAAGTATCCACAATGTGTGTACATACATATGTACGTATGTATGTAGTTCTATGTACTTTTACGTGTAAGTTTGTATCTCGATTGGTCTAGTGTAGTTTCGTCGGTGTGAATTTTACTTACCCGTACACACAGAAGATCAACAAAGTTTTGTAGACTTTTGAGATTTCACGTTAATTAAAAACTTACGTGTAGTATTTTGAATCGAATTTTATGTGTTTTTTTTATATAGTAGAATATCAAAAATTGGACAAATCTAACGAATAAAACAAAATATGGCACATTAGGGCATACGTAGGTACTATTTCTTTTAGTAAAAAAATAATTTATGATCGTTTAAAGAAGTTGGTTTAACTTTAAAATAAAGGCAATGAAATTTAAGGATTTTATTATGAAAACGTATTGGACTCACTTTCATATGTATGTAAAGTAATTAATGATTTATACTAAATTAAAATTTCTTAAGTCTATGCTTTATTAATGGATCAAGTTACAATTTTGAAAAACAGCTTTTTTGTATATTGTGTGTTGATAACATGAGTAAAATAGCCACACGAATAGTAGTACAATTTTCGAGTTGTACATAGTACTACATATGTATGTATGTATTGTACATAGTTTTTTTTACTTCTGTCTGAAGTTTAAATGTCTCACTATCGTTTTTATGAACTTGATCTATTAATATAGTGAATCCTCTATTGAGATGTGATTGTTTACTTACATTCCACGTTCAATCTCCACTTGTCCTCTAGGGCCGAATCTGGAATTGACGGATTTTCAGCCCTACACGTCAAGTATTTGCCGTCGTCGTCTATCGACGGCATGAAAGATAGCAGACTCAGCGTCTGGTTGTTGGCTTCAGAAAACTGAAAGGAAAAAAAAAAAAAAACGAAAATAGATAGAACCACGTACAATTTTATTAATTTTATAAGGTCGCAACGTGTACAAATACGGAGCCAGGCTTCAGAGGTTGTTTGACAAGACGTCCGCGGCCGGCTGGCCTAATTCGATTTAACATCATCAAGAACCGACGAGGTTTGTATATTTAGGATTTTGAGAGAATTCTGATTGAGGGGTGGGGCAGGGAGATGCTTACGTTTTTTGCTATCCTTTTTATTTGCCTGCTGCCTTTCCACCACGAGACGACTGCTTCCGGTCGAGAGCCGGAAGCTCTGCATTCAACTTCGTACTTCTTGTCTGCGGATACTTTCTTCTCCTTCGTCAGAATCATCACGGATATTGGTTTCACTGAAAATTTAAAACAAATCAATAAAAAGTTTATTTCAATATTAACGACTTCTTATATATGTATGTAAATATTTAAGTTCGATCACTATCCTATAATGAAAGGTTGAAGAAAATGAGTCTCACATCTTTGGAGACGAGAAGATTAAGAGGCGATCTAATATATGTAAGTCTACAAAATAATAAATAATAAATATAAATGCCCAATGAAAAACCTTCTTACTTTCAATAAAAACGCACATCTCAGAGGCCATACACTGAAATTACTAAAAGACAAATCAAACAAAATTGTCAGAAAGTCTTTTTTTTCAAATAGAGTGGGCGAAGCTTGGAACCGTCTGCCGAATCAGCTAGTAACTTCCGAAAATACAAATCTATTTAAAAATCATCTCGATAAGTTTTTGAACATAAATGGATTTTTGCAATCCTTCAAATATAAATAATTAAGAATTGTATGTACAAGTTATGTCAAACCCCTGGGCTCCATCGGCTATGATGCCTGCCCATGTATTTTAAATAAATAAATATATATGTATGTAATAGCTGAAATCAGTCTGTCTGTCTGTGTGTATGTGTGTGTGTGTGTGTGTGTGTCTGTCTGCTGATAACGCTCGCCTCGGTAAATACTTAAAAAACTAGAATGTCGCATGAGTGGGATTTGAACCCGGTATCACTGATTCGGAACAGAGCGCTTACGCGGTGAGCCAAACCAGATGATAATGGGCAGGCTTAACTTGACTATTTATATAATAAAAAATAGGCTCGCCACTTTGTTAAATTGTTACTTTGTTGTATTATAACGCGCCATAGATGGTGCATCGTTGTACATATACATAGATGCAACAACTATAAAAAAAAACTATTAAATTCAATATTATTTTTCAGTACGGGTGATGAGAACGCTCCGTTGATATTCAACGGGCTTACACTATATACTACAACTAGCTTATTGCCCGTTGAAGATTGACAGTGGTTTATTAATGATATACGAGTGAGCTGACATTGGTAACTACCGGTTACGGGAAAAAAAACCTCAAAGTAAGTGTGTCGTGCGTTTTTGTCGTGACATAAACACTTCTTTATAACAATTCTTTATACACAAATAGAAATACTGAGTGTTGTTATAGATTTGTTCAATACTCCTTTACAAATGAATTTTAAAATGAAACTAATATGCATTTAGATTATTTGGATTCAGTTAAATATAATGGAGGGTTAGAGTTGCGTTATAAAATGATCGATGTCTTTTAAAGTTATTTATTTATTTGAAATACATGGTGAGGTGGCTTAGCCGATAAAGCCCAGGAGTTTGTTGTTATTTGTACATACAACTTTTATTTATTTAGCTATTTAAAAATCCATTTATATTCAAAAACTTGTCGAGATGATTTTTAAGGAGATTTATATTTTAAGAAGTTATTTCTGATTTCGGAGGCGGTTCCAAACTTCAACCACTCTATTTGAAAAGAGTCCTCTAAGTTGAGCGTTTTTATTGGCAATATATATTTATTATTTATTATTTTATACACTTATGTATATTAGATCGCATTTTAATCTTTTCGTCTCCAAAGATTGTGTTGTGATTTTAAACGAATTCAGGGTACGCGGGTACTCTAAGAATATTGCTGTTAGATTAAAGACGGCAACTGTTGGATTAAATTGAATTCCATTCAAAAGTTGATGTTTGTTCACGCCTTTAATTTCTTAACAATACGAACGTTGAATAATTCCTTGGCTCACTGTTACACTCGCGAAACAACATAAATTACATTGTATACAACTCTTTCGCGCTTTAATGTCGACGGAGGCGGTGAAAGCAACAAAGTAAAAAAAAAAGCGAAATAATTGCAAAATATTCAAAAGGGAAAAAAGAGGGTCGAACGAACGGTTGTTATGTAAATTTTTCTAAGAAAGATTAAAAAAAGAGAAACTCTAATTAAAATCACTCTCCTTATAAAGCACTCTTTCATTACTCTTAAGGAGCGTGGGAGGATGGGGGAGGGTTGGTTCTAGTTTTTTTTTTAATAATTGAATAAGAAGTTCCGACGTCGCCGTCGGGGTGTGGAAAAGTGCGAAAATGAAATACATTTTCCGCGAATCGTGCGGGAGGTTGGAAAAATGAGGAAAATCTCCACTTGCTGGAATGACGTGATTACGAGAGAACGCCTCGAAAATCCGGGAAATTCTTTTAATGGCCGTTCGTTCTGTTCCGAAGCATCGTTTTCAATACCTTTCCGAGTTTAATATTAAACATTGATTTATACTCACGGTTCACGTCCAATATCAGTACTTTCGACGAGGGTGGGGCCAAATTGGTGTTCGAAGCTTGACATATCAGTCTTGCATTGAGATGTTGTCTGCCCACGTTTGGAAATGTTAAACTGTTGACTGTTAGTCCTTCTGCTCTCTGTTCGTACGAGTCGTCTATGACAGTGTTCTCCAAGTACCAAGTCACTCTTGGTCTGGGTTTGCCTGTTGGAGAAGTTATATCATTAGTAAAAGCAATGTATATAGCATGGAATAGGTTACCTAGAATTTGAATCGACTATTCCACATTCTTATACTAAGCGTTTTATTGCTTTATAAAATTGTATTAGTAGTAAAATGATGAGATTGATAAATTTTTCCCAGTTATAGGATACATACAGTTGAAGTATTAATTTGTAATTTTTTTTCATTTTCTATAACTTTTATGTCAAATCAGATTGATTTAGTTAGAATTGATAGAATATTTCACTGTCGAAATAAATTTAATAGGTTTGCCTAAGAAGTCCAAAGTATCGTTGATTATTTACCTACAGAATCTAGAATGTAACAGTCAAAATTTTCATATTAAAACAATACTCTCAATTGGGTTTTGGAGGTTACTTTCCACTTTTATTTAGCCTATTAAGTGGTCGGGAACCTTTTTCGAGCTAAGAGCCAAATTAGGGAAAACCTTGCAAAATTTGTAGGTTTGGGAGCCGCAACATATGCATTATTTTTTAATTATACATATATTCAAAATTAAATTAAATGTTTCTCATTAATCATTAATAATAGTAAGAAATAAGTTGTCTTCGTGATATTTCTTAACGTTCGACAGTTTATCACTAAAAACTATTATAAAGTTTAATCTGACAAACCATCTTAAAGCATTTTATAGCCACGAAATTGTGGAAATGGGATTCATTTTAATCTTGTGTAAACTGTTTGTCAACATTTCGTATTTCACGCAAAACGTTGGATGACGGCATGAGCCACAGGTTTTCATACAAAGAGCCGCATGCGGCTCCGGAGCCGCCAGTTCCCGACCACTGGTCTATTTCATATCAAATATTTGCTTCAATTTTTATAATTTTGTATGCTGTACACTATTATGCCTATTGTGTAAATCGAAATCGAAATTTGCACTTTTAATTGTAGTTTAGTAAAGTAAAGATTATTTGTACCTACATACATTACTATATGATATGTATACTATACAACTGCATGACTGGGTAGCCGCGTAACGTTTGCATACACTCACAGCACGGGTAGCGTGAAACGCTCAAATTTTTCAACTACCTACTACATTTTTTTTACACTTTGAACTACTAAATATATGTATGTAATATCAGTATATGTATATTATAAATACTAGCTGACCCGGCATGCGTTGCAATGCCCGATCCCGTTCCCGTTCCCGTTCCTAGTACGTTTTCTGACGCGTTAGCAGGCCCGTTCCCGAACCCGTTCCTGTTCCCGTTCCCGTTCCTAGTACGTCATCTGACACGTGAGCAGGCCCGTTCCCGTTTTTCCCAGATTTTTTTTCACAAGAACCATCCCCGGCATGATGACAATAAGTCCTAAAAGTTTCATCGCGATCGGTTCAATGGTTTAGGAGCCTATAAGAGACATACAGACAGACAGACATTGATTTTTATATATATCTATAGATAACTAGCTGACCCGGCATGCGTTGCAATGCCCGATCCCGTTCCCGTTCCCGTTCCAGATCCCGTTCCCGATCCCGGTCCCGATCACGTTCCCGATCCCGTTCCCGTTCCTAGTACGTCATCTGACGCGTGAGCAGGCCCGTTCCCGTTCCCGTTTTTTCCCGATTTTTTTTCACAGGAACCATCCCCGGCATGAGCACAATAAGTTTTGAAAGTTTCATTGCGATCGGTTGAGTGGTTTAGGAGCCTATAAGAGACAAACAGACAGACATTGATTTTTATATACATATATAGATAGCTGTCTGTCTGCTGATGACGCTCGCCGAGGTAAATGATTAAAAGACACGAACCGTCGCGCGCGAGTGGGATTTGAACCCGAGATCACCAGGTTGGAATGAGGTCGTGCTTACACTATCATCCAACGGAGGCGACGATTTGACAATATAAATTCTCCGTAAGTTCGCGACTTTGCTAAATCGTCACGTTGTTGTATTATAACGCGCCATCTATGCAACAACTACAAAAACCATTAAATACACAAACACTCACAGTACGGGTGATGAGAAACGAGTGATGAGAAACTCCGTTGATATTCAACGGGCTTACACTAGTACTTAAATGATGAATACCCAATGTTACTGGACATAGTACATAGTACAATATAAGCATGTTTGTTTTAATTTCTCTTCGATCATATTAATTTTCGTATGCCGAATCTCCATTGTTTGCATAATGAGATTGGAAAAACTGAAAATGTATGTATACATATGTACATAGGTACACACTGAAGAATTCCGCAATCTGTTTGCGGGCGCGCGGCGTGTGTAATAATTCAAAAACAATATTTACTCATTCGAGCAAAGAACGATAGAGAGAAAGCAGGAGCGATTCACGTTTTCTTCGACGGCAAACATAAACAATGGCATTCGCTGGAAAGTCGTTGCAAATACGAATTTGGGGAAAGCGTACCCGGCCCGAGACTTCGATCCGATCGTTCGTTAGGAAAATTCTTGTTTGCCGACGACAAAATGACCAGAGAGCGCATTGCATTCGAAATGATCGAGCTCCGTTCGAATAATTGAGACCATTGTCGAGCTCAAAGCTTTTCAACTTACAGAAAGGACAATCGCGATCGAAAGGACTATGCATTGTACGGCTACGTGTACATATGTACATACATACATTTTATTTTTTATTTTTTATTTTTTTATTTTGTTCAAATTTGGCAATACTGTCCTCTCATTCTTTCTTTTTCATTTATAATACTTTTTTTTTTTTGATTTTTAACTAAAACCAAACCCCATGGGCCTATCGGCTATGCCGCCTCTCCATGTAATTATTAAATAAATAAAAAATAAATAAATAAATAAATACATATCCGTGGAGTGAGCACACTCGTTGAAAGGCAGCACGCGAAGAAGACTCAGGAATGCGAAATTACACGGACAAATAAGTAAATTGAGCATGTCCAATGGATGGGGAGGAGCGTCAAGAGGATGAGGAAGAGCACTCAAGTTGCATTTTCAGCTCGTTAAACCCTAGAGTCGTCGGAAAATGCCGGGAAAAGCGCAACGCTCGAAACGCGAGCCGTTCAATTAACTCGCAGACGCTAAAGTAAACAAAATTATTTGTTAAATCCGCAGACACACGCAAACATACCGGAGAGTTTTGGGTCTCTCGCAGATTGCTCTGGTGTTTATCCCCAGTTTAGAAGCTCAAAAGGAATTCACCGTCTAAGTGCTGGGTGGGGTACGTGCCACGTCGTCGCCGAGTTTTGGCCTCCTTAATAAACTAATGTGATGAAGCAGCAGTGCGAAATTAAGTCTGCAGAGAGGGTTGGTTGTGTGTGGAACTACCCCTGGAGACACCTGGCTGGCTGGCTGGCTGGTGGTTATGTTCTGGTGCAATTGCTTGGTTTAACAAACGGCGCGAAGCTATTTCTTCGCGTATCATACGCGAAGCTTACGAGTTACTCGAGTGTTCTGCACCGTGAGTTTTGCACTAGAGAATCTGCATTTGAAGACGAAACTTGGCACGTTTAAATGTAAACTAATCGTATTTAACGCGAGTTGGTCAGGTACAGATTGAATGACATAATGGGCTAATGGTGTGATCACACTGGGTCAGATGCTATGTATTCCATACGTTCGTAATGTACATACAAATGGTATTATTCTACCTATACATATGTACAATGTAGAGTAAATGAGCCAATTTATGATACTTAAGCTACATTTACACGGCCAGTATCTTTGACTAGTTTATTGCATTGTAGCGATGGAAACGCACTAAAAACCTAATAAAAGTGCTTCACTGACAGTTGTTTACACATGACTGGAAACACTGCATCCAATTACACTTGTCATGTAACTGAACCTTGACTGTGTTCGTGTAAGTGATAAATTCAAATTAGTGTTAGTATATGTAGGTTAAGGTATGTCAAAATCATATTAATTTCAAGACACATTGTATGTACATATGTCTTAATCAAATAAATGACAAAAACAAATGTATTTTATCTGCGTTTTAATACTGCTCTATGAACCTTTCACTTTTAGCTAAAAACACATTTCTTCTAAATTTTTAACTCCATTGGGAAAGTATAAAGAGTTAAAATATAAAAAAAAATAATTACACCGTTTGTTTCGTATATCCATAGAGCAACTTTTCCAAACCCAAGCATTTCGATTTTCAAAAAAAATAATTTCGCTCCACCTACTAACCATGGGAAGATTTTATATATTTTTCCCAGTATTCAAGCAGCTTGGGGCAGTACTATACATTAATATTTTGCAGTTATGATGGGTATATGATAGAGCACTAATCCGGCACCCAAGCTTTTTGATATTACGAAAAAAAAATTTCTTCATACAAGATCGCTCCACCCTTAACGTATGTACATATGAGTCGCCTAGTTCCAAATCCCGATAAGTCCACAATATATAAAAAACGAGGATAAAATATTTTCTGGTTCTAAGAATGTTTTCAAACGATGCCTTATAGGTACTTGAATTATTCCAAATACCGCCAAGTGCGCCGTAAAACAATATTGAAAATCAGTGTTAGTTCCAAAAACTGTCAATTACACTATGATAAAAGCCATATTTAGAAATAAACAACGATAAGTCCATGTTTCTAATCTCAATATTTTGTTTAATATCAACAAAATTAAGTTTAAATGAGTTTAAACGCCATCAAGCAAATAAGTCTGTAGCAGAAAAACCGCGTTTGCGAACAAGTGAGTTTTATGGACTTATCGGGATTTGGAACTAGGCGACTCATGTGTACATACATATGTATGTATGTACATTCGCAAAAAATTGGTTTTAAGCTTTTTTCGTATGAAATTTGGTAGTCATTGTTCTCTTAATACGAACACCATGTAAATTATTTTTGGGCTAAAAGCATTTTTGGGATTTATCGAGTGGTTAAAGTACGACGTTTTCAGAAAAGTGAATATATTATGAAAATAAATTTGCATACGTGTGTATGTTGAAAAAATACTGAATTGATTTTGTAATAAAATGTCTATAAAAGCATTATAGATTGAATCCTTCTCATAAAGTATCTAATTTCTAATACTTGTCCAGAGTTTTACTATTCATGTGGTTCTTTCTGTCTACGCTACGGAGTGATATTAAAATTTTACTGGTCATAAATCGAATGTCTTTGTCGACGAACGTTTTTCCCGTCGCGGCGGGAAACAAACCTCGCTGTTTTTTTTTTTTATATACATATATATATATATATTTGCCTTCTTTCTTCTTTTTCCTTTTTAAATTCGCAGCGTTCCCGCCATAAATTTGAATTACTACCGACACGGAGTTTCCGGCCGCGGCGAAAGCTTGCGGCCGCGGTTTTCCGGACCTCTTCGGTTTACCGGACCTTATAGTCGACCGGAGATACATAAAAAGCTTACATAAAAATTCAACGTGACCAACACGCGACTTTACTTTCGGCTTATCAGCTTGCCTTAAACTGAACTACTGCTAGAACATATCAAGGAATACCAATTTCTTGCAATGGAATTTTTATTTCACTACACACACTTCACCTAAGACAATTGGTGAATATGACCGGATGTAAAGAAGAAGAAATGGAGTGATGAAGAAGTGAAGAAAGGATGGAGTGCTTTTGGAAGAATGAATATACATATGTAGTTTTTAAATCAAACATCCCGCTATGCTTAAAGGCGCTCACACACCTTAGCGAAATCGCTACATCAAACTTTCGCCCCTATCGTCGCCCCATTCTCACCGATATGATTCGCATTGTTGCGAATGAACGACGATAGCTTGCATTAGTTTGACGCAGCGATTTCGCTAAGGTGTGTGAGCGCCATAAAAAAAAGAAGGCATACGAGCAATGCGTACTGGATGTGAAACTGATGAATTAAGTAGAATGTGTGGAGTCAACTGGATGCAGATTGTTTAAGACAGACAGGAATGGAAGAGGGTTGGAGAAGCCTTTATCCAGCAGTGGATGGTGAACGGGTGAAAACGATGATGACTTCTGTTATTGACACAAAATGTAGATATGTATGTGTTTTAACCACCCATTGGCCACGAAAAGAGCAATTCTTCAAAAATTGTGACTTGATCCATTAATATACATACATACATATGTACATACAATAATAGTTTTTAATTCCAAAATTCCGCTATGTTAAAAAAAGAAGGCATACGACGAAAGCGTACTGCCAGTTATGACGTATAGATGTGAAACGTGGATGCTAAATTAAAGAATGCTACGTAAAATTCAGTGCATACAGAGAAGCAAGGAAAGATGTATGCTCGGTATAACAAGAAGAAATCGTAAGAGAAATACATGAATAAGAAGTATTTAAATAAAAAAAAAAGCTTTTATTGTTAATATACATATGTACATATGTACATATACATACACAATACACAATACACAATACACATTAAATTTATTTTAATAGCTACTGGTCCAGTGACCATTATCTATTTTCGATTTTTTTATTTTAATGTTAGTTTAAGCATAATAAGAGAAAGAGATAAGACGTATGACCAAAGTGGCAGATACATGTAGTAGAACGTGTGAAAAAGTTAAAGTGGACACATAGCGAGAAGAATGGATGGCAGATGGACGCGAGAAATACTGGAATGGTATCCGAGAGGATGTGAAAGAAAGCAAGGTAGAACGAGTGGAAGATGGGCTGATGAATTGAGAAGAATGTGTGGAGTCAAGTGGATGCAGATTACTCAACAGCCTTTCACGGCCGTTAGGGAATAGTGAACGGCTGAAAATGATGACGATGATAACACACACTTTCATCCTATATACTAGTTTTTAGAAAGAAATTAGTTAAATAACGTGGTTACTACGTTAGTCTTTTAGGCTAAGGTCAAGAGTTCGATCCTGTTGAAAGGTTTTCGACGGTCTTCGATTTTAAATATCTTCATTGGCAAGATCAGGATATTATTAAATAGAATTTATCGGTTATCTAGCTAAGAGCTATACAATTCCATTCTGCCCACCAAATCATAGTTCGTTATCCTTTCCTGATTACTTCACAGTGAAATGTTTGTCAAAATAGTGAGGACGCCACTTTTAAATGTTGCTATTTTGACTCATTCACACCAATGAATATGTGAAAGTGTGAAAGCCACGTCTTATATCAAGAACACGTAAAATAAACTTTTTCCTATTATATTTTAAAGATTTTCAGCATCGCGGGATAACGCTCTTGTTCGCCGATGTAAATGGGCCATTAGTCGCCACGTTGACACTTTTACAATAATAAAGACGGCCAAAAGCGCAAGAAAATTGTTTCGTTTGTGCGAAAATTCTCCAGCCCACCCCTTTCCCCCACCCCACAGTTTTCATCCCGTCGAAAGCTAAAAGCCATATAATTAAAAAGGGCGTTTCAAATATAAATTCAGATTAATTTCGGCGTTACACAGCTGCGGCGTAATCAGTTACGTTACTATTTAATATCGCGCTCGGCGACATGGCGGCCGCGTACATGAAGGGGAAAGTGGAGGGGGGGTTTGAAGGGCGGCAAAGGGTTAAAATGTAAATAAATGCGAAATTCAACAGAGGAAAAGAGCGACCTCGGCGAAAACGCCACTCTGCAAATAAAGCGGCTTGGAGGTGGTGGTGTGGCGGAATCGCATTTTATAAATTGCACGCCACGTCAAATTAATTAAAATCTAAAAGGGAAATAAATTCGTATACTCGTACATAATACTAATACAAAAATTAACAACGTAAAAAGGTAACACTAGCATTTATCCGGGTGTAAATTGCACGTGTATTGAAAACGTACATTGTAGGTACGTAGATCGTGTTTGTGTCAAATTGCACGGACTGGAAGCACACTATCTGTGTTCAAATTATTTGAAAGAAGAGTGTCACATGGCAGCGTTTTTCAACCTTTTTGAGTATAATCGGTTCATCCAACGTTCCATACAAACCATTTATTCGGGTGCATAATATGTACTGATACTTATTTTTACGCAATAAATATTCGTATTTAATAAATATATAATTAAATTCAAAGCCTTCTAATTACTTCATTACAAAATTATTTAAAAGCAAATTGAAGAAAGTTTCAAACCACAGCACTGCTCTATTAGTTGTATTCTGACACACACACACACGAGAAACACACGCATTTGATGCTTAAGGCTGCATACACATACGAACTTTTCTCCTCCTGCGACGAGTTTCAAGCTCGCAATTTTACCGATTGAAAATTCAGCACACTTCTAATTAACCCCTTTAAACGAAAACAAAAAATAGTGGAGCCAGAACACTATTCCAATAAACGTGTTTCAATAGAAAATACTCAATATAAAATAGTATTAACAGTGGGAAAAAATTCCAAGTGAAAATACATACTTTTGACTTTTGATTTGAACTAGACGACTACTTAGAAAGATCTGAAAGCTGAAAAGTACTACAAATGAAAGATAAAATACCCGACTATAGATTTCAATATTCATTTTGAATAAAAAATTGACAGATTTTGAGACCTCGAACGAACAACACCAAGAAATAGAAAAATCGCGTGATTTAAAAAACAGATATATCTCCGAATCTCGAGCCAATCAACATTTTTTATTACCCGATTCGTGTTCACTGGGCATAGATCTATAAGAAAAGTCATATTTCGTCTCGGAAGCATTTTTCGTGTCGAACAGTGTTATTTATTTATTTATTTAATAATTACATGGAGAGGCGGCATAGCCGATAGGCCCATGGGGTTTGGTTTTAGTTAAAAATAAAAAAAAAAACAGTATTATAAATGAAAAAGAAAGAATGAGAGGACAGTATTGCCAAATTTGAACAAAATAAAAAAAAAAAAAAAAAAAAAAAAAAAAAAAAAAAAAAAGAGAAAAAAAAAAATAGTAACAAAAAATAAAAAAATAGAGATAAAAAATAAAAATAGAGATAAAAATAAAAAAATAGAGATAAAAAAAATAAAAGAATAAGAAAAAACAAACAAAAATAAAAAAAAAAAACAAAAATAAAAATAAAGATAAAAAAAAAAAATAAAATGAATAATGGTCCATTTATTAAAGAATTACAAATATCCATTGTTTTTTAAGAATAAATCTAGCTGATTTTTATATAAATTAACATTTTTTGAAGTGACTATTGAATCTGGAAGACTATTCCAAACTTGAACCACTCTATTTGAAAAGAATGAATCTCTAACAATCTTATTTGATTTTTTTTTTTGGAGTCTAAGAGTATGACCTCTTAGATGAGGGTTCTCATTGAACATAATGAGGTTGGTCATATCACATGAATAATGATTATTTATTATTTTGAATACTTCAATTAAATCACCTCTTAATCTCCTCGTCTCCAATGTGGAGAGATTCAGTCTTTTCAATCTTTCATGATAAGGTAGTGATCGAAGTTCGGATGGCATTTTTGTAATTCTTCTTTGGACCCTCTCGAGACATAGAATATCTTTTTTTAAAATGGGGATTCCAAACATTATATGCATACTCCAATTTCGGTCTGATATATGACTTATATATTTTTTAACAACAAATTTTCATCCAATGATTTGAAGACACATCTAATGATATATATATAAAGGAATTTACTTTTTTTGACTAACTGGTTGATGTGCACAGACCATTTTAAATCTTTGGTGATAGTTACACCCAGATCACATTGGGAGGAAACATTAGTCAATATTTGATTATCAATCATATACGGAATTTGCGCATTGAAGGATCCTAAATGAAGAGTATTGCATTTGGCTGCATTTAAAGACAAAAGCCAAACTTTAGACCATATGTTAATACAGTTCAGGTCATTTTGCAAATCTCTACGTCCATCGATAGTTGCCGGACCGAAAAGTTTAATATCGTCTGCAAACAATGAATGACTTGAAACAAGACCATCCACAATGTCGCTAATGTATATAAGAAACAAAACAGGTCCCAGAACCGAACCCTGGGGAACTCCACTGAGAACCGGTAGTGAGTCGGAAAGACAGTCACCGATCCTCACCGTGAACTTCCTCAGTCTCAAGAACTCCCCAATCCATTTCAAGAGTGAGCCTCTAACACCGACATGATCCAGTTTCAACATCAAACGTTCAATAGGGACTCTGTCAAATATAATATTTTTCAAAATCCAAATAAATGACATCTTTGTATATTGGAACAACAATTGAAGTTTTCCATACCTCTGGCATAGAAGAAGACTTAAAGGATTCATTAAATATTTTACATAATGGATGAGAAATGGTAGTTGCAGTATATTTCAGTAAAATGGAGGGCAAGTTGTCACTGCCTGGAGCTGAGTTATTTGAGAGACCAGACAGCACCTCAGCAATTTCTTTTTTATTAAAACTTACACTACAAACTTCATTAGTTCTACGAGATTCAATTGGCAACGAGGGCATATCATCTAATGGTTCATCGATATAGGCTTTAATGAAAGACTTGGCAAATATGTTTGCAACTGACAAAGGTTCAGTAATAAGTACATCATTATCATCATTTATATTGGAAATTGAAACATTTGATTTAAGATTGCAATTAAGATATTTAAAAAAAAGGATTTATTATTATTAGTTACAATATTTAATTCATAATCACGTTTTGAATTTCTAATTAACATAGTTACTTCGTTGTTTACTTTTCTATATTTAGAATAACTATTGGAAGTATTATATTTTTTTTATGGGCATTCCATAATTTGCGTTTAAGTTTAATTTGATTTAGAATTAGGTTGTTTATCCAAGGTTTATTCCTTGGTTTGAAAGGTCTTGCTAGTGGAACATATTCGTTGATACCATTTTCTAAGGTTTTATAAAAAAAAATCCCATTTTTCTTGAACATTACAATCAGAATCTAAAATTTCCAGTCTATAGTTTCCAGATATGAGTTAAAACTTACATAATCAGCATTTTTAAAATTATGGGTACAATTTGGATGCCATTTCTTATTAGATTGAGAATCATTATTCCATTGAATCAGTGAACTAATGACAATGTGGTCACTAAGACCAATGGGAGTGTCAGGGATAATGGTGGATAAAAAAATTTTCAGTGTTCGAAAAAATCAAATCTAACATAGACGGACGATCATTTCCTCTAAAACGTGTTGGAAAATCTATCAATTGGTGCAATCCAGAGTTAATAGTCTTGTTCAATAACTCGGCTGAAGACTCAGATAAACCCACCATACTTGGACACAACCAATTTATGCCAGGGTTGTTAAAGTCTCCGAAAATCAGTATGGGGCACTTTCTCGAGCCCTCATTTGAGATGCAGTCAAATATAATCATATCATCTTCTAGTTTGGAATTTGGCGGTCTATAAATGCAAACAATAGCAAATTTGCATGTGTTGAATGATAGATTTAGCCACAGATGACTAATACCAACCTCTTGATTGGTAGGACAATATCGTGTGACATTTATATAAGGATTATATGCAGAAACCCTGATATACGCGCAAACACCACCTCCTTTCTTACCTTCACGATCTTGCCTAAATAGGGTGTAGTTTGGCAAATTAACCACACTATCCGGTATTTTGACATTTAACCAAGATTCAGTGATAAGAATAATATCTGGTTTGACGGAGTTGACATATATATGGAATTCACTAAATTTGGAAATTAATGATGAAATGTTAGTATACATAATCTTAATATCTAGATACCCATTGTTATTTGCCATGTTAGCCATAATAGATTTATATAATTAACATTGTGATGTATTACAAGAATTAAAATAAAGTAAATTATAATGAAGTAAATTCAAATAAAGTAAATTAAAATAAAGTAAATTAAAATAAAGTAAATTTCAATAAGTAAATTAAAATAAAGTAAATTAAAATAAAGTATATTAAAATAAAGTAAATTTTAATAAAGTAAATTAAAATAAAGTAAATTAAAATAAAGAAGGCTACTTAATATTCGATAAACTCTTTACGTCACGGATCAATATCGATTTCGATGTATCGTCTTTTCGCACAAAAATTTTTCCAAATTTGACCCAAACATATTTATAGTTCTTCTCTTTGGCAGCAGCTCTAGCGGTACCATGTAGAATTTTCATGTCAGGTGAGAGGTGTTCAGCTACGTAGATCCTGACTGGCGAGCCAGTGACGCCCAGATGAGTAGAGTTAAGTAGGTTGTCTTTCTTCTCCTTGTTTGCACGATTGTAGCGTTGCACTGCAGACAGCACACGATCACGATGACGCGAACTAGGAAGACTGACAACTATGTTGCGGGGACGGTCATTTCTTGTGTTCACACTGAACTTCGCAGTTCTGTGGCAAGATACAATCATTTCATCTTCGATAGGCTCAGAGATAGCATTGCACAAATTTTTTAAAATTTGAACCACATTCTCTGTATTTTTTTCTGAAACAGCTTGGAGCTCAATGTTATTTATTACTGCGTGACTTTATATCAATTTCATTTTGTCGATATTTAATTAAGTTGATTTGGCCTTTTTCAGATTCAAAATTTTTTTCTAACTCTTTAACTGTTCCTTTCATACTATCAACCTCATTTTTTAGGTCCTTGTTTTCATTTGCAACAAATTCAGCAAAGTTTTTAAGGTCATCAATTTCCTTTGTGAAATATGCTGTTTGAGACCGAAGCTCGCGGTTTTCTTTAGAAAGACCTTCAATAAGTTTTTTATTTGATTCTACAGCAAGCTTGAGTTCGAGGATTATATCGTGAAAATTGTCATCACAGTTTAAATCAGCATGACAAATATTGCATTTCCAGGAAGCTTTGTATTTCTTCGCTTGTTTTTTGTAGTTATCTAACGTAATATTGAGGCACATATAGTGAAAGCATCGTGAGCAGGATGAACAAGACATCTTATCGCTTTCCGCAACACACTTTTTACACGCATCGCAATTGGAAGTGACCGGTTTAGGACCCATGATAATAATAAAAATAATAATAATAAAAAAAATAAATAAAAATATGGATCAAAAGTCCAACGCCGAGTTTGCGAATCGAACCGACCGCGAAGATTCCACGACGAACAGTACTGTTGTGAGCTATACCACTAGACCATTACCATTCATACACTTATGGCATAGATAACACTATTAGTTTATTCGAATAAATGATTATTGATAGTGAGTGTAGAAAGTATTGTTGCCAAAAACTGATTGCACAATTGACACTTAGTTGAATATCAATTTCTACGTTCGTCAGCAGATCACATGTATAAAAAAAAGTATATTTTTAAGCAATGAGTACATCAGTAAATAATTTATCGGAAGATTATTGATTTCGGATAACTTGGATCGCGCAATAGTCAAACAGCACGTATAATACGTCCGACCACGACTAAAACTTCAACCAAACTCCTGTTATTGATTCAGGGTTTCAAAATGAAATGGATTTTTTATCCAAATGCTTTTCTATGCTGTTTCAAATTTCTACACTGGAAAATAGTTATCATAGCTTTGGGATAGAGAAGTGAGATGTGATGTGAGTTTTAACTATTTTAAATTATCTTCATTGACAATGTTAAACAATGATAGAGGAACTGACCATTCCGGTGTCATGATTTTTTCCGTTTGTCGCGACCCATTTTATTTACTTTGCGACCCACCAATGGGCCCCACAGTTTGAAAAACCTTGTCGTATGGCACATGAAATATCTTAAAAATCACGAACGATCATCGAAAGTACTTCTGAAAAGTTTGGTCACACTTTGGTCATGATTACTTAAACAGTATGGGGATGTAAAGGTATAAGTAAAATAGACTGATAGACAAGCAGATAGAGATACATATTTAATAAATATATGTACATAGGGAGATTATATGTATGTGCAGGGGGTATAGGGGGTGTGAGGAACGATGATTGTTTTATTTTGTGTTGGGGTAACTAATGGCGATTGGAGAATCTGATTCCTCCCCAACCCATTCTCACCCTATTTTACGAAGTGAAGGTATGGGAAGCTTGCCATCCGCGAATACTGAATAATGGCTTGTAAAAAAATAGCAAACCGCGACTTATTGTCGATGTGTGCTCTTTTTATTGTCAGAATAAGCTACAATTCTATGTACATAATCTGATATTGAAAGAATATGGAATGCGCGTTGAAAAATTGCGCAAATTATTCACGTGGAGATTGTATTACATACAATCTGTGTGAGATAATCATATTGTAGAGATAGTTGATAGTTATTTATACCTAGGGCAATTGGTGGATATAACTGAATGTAAAGAATAATAATTAAACTAGGATGGAGTGATTTTGAAGACTGAACACAGTTTTTAAATCCAACATTCCGCTATGCTTAAAAAATAAGGCATACGACCAATGCGAACTACCAGTTATGACGTATGGATGTGAAACTTGGATGCTACGTAAGATCCAGTGCACAGAGTTAAGCGTCGAAAGGTGTATGTTTGGTATAACAGCAAGAGATCGTAAGATAGAGAAATACATGGGTAAGAAGTATGTACATATGACCATCGTGGCAGATATAGCAGTACGTGTGAATGTGTGGCACATGGATGGTATCCGAGAGGATGTGAAAGAAAGCATGGTAGACCGAGCAGAAGATGGGCTGATGAATTGAGAAGAATGTGTGGAGTCAAGTGGTTGCAGAACGGCTGAAAATGATGATGATGACAAAACTGTGTACGCCAATTTGAGCAGTACTTTGAATTTGTTATTGTGTGGAAAAATTACACCCACGGAATGTGAATTACTGACTGAGTAGAATATACGATGCAGTACACATTGAAAATTGAATTTTATTGAAGTCACTCACGTGTTTTTTTTTATGTATAGCACCTGTCAATCACAATGAAGAACCCCTACTCGACAGCTTTAGCTCACTACAATCGACTTAACGCTAGAGCGCACAGCTAGGGTCGGCGTCAAACTTGTCGACACGTCAAATCTAGACAGAGCCTTGCCGTCACTTAACAATAAGAACGGAAAAACCAAAGGTTGTAGCGGCATTGAAAAATTCAATTTTATACATTTAAAGAAAACGAGAACTTCACTGGGGCGAACGGGAGCATCAAAAAAAGGTACACGGAAAAGAAAACAAACCGGAAAAGAACGAGAAAAAAAAAACTGGAAGCATCGATGTCGGCACGCTTTGAATTATTGAACGATTCGACTACGTCCACTGTGCATTTTTGGGATGGAAAAACGAGGTGTTTTTTCTTTGTTCGTTGAGTGGGTGGTGGTCTCCACCCCACGGTTCACCTGAATTATCCAAATGCATGTGCCGGAATTGCTCGGTTATCCGGCAGTAGGTTTATCCGGGTTTTTTTTTCCGTGTGTCGTCGGTTTATACGTACGAATCCCCCACCTAACCTAACCTCACCGAAAATTATTACGGTGAGACGTAGTGAGGTTTATTGCAGGCGGTATCACGGTCGAATGCACGGCCAGGGTTGGTATCAGTTCTGCCGTAAAAACGATTAAGGCTCCCGCACACCGTTACGAAATCGCGTATGAAAACCTAGCGCGGCAAACCTAGATATCAAACTACCATTAATTACTCATTAATGCCACACACGCGCATCTCACATTATTTATTGCGAATTTGTTTCAATTCTATTAATAATCAATTGTTTTTGCACTAATTTACGTAATATATATATTATAACAGCTAAAAATTAAATAATGGACGTATATAATCGCCCCCGCCACCCCCTTGGCCCGTTTAAAGGAAAACTAAAGTTTTCACCACGTGCTTATACTCGAATATTTAGCGGTTAAAGCCAACTTTGCTGTCACGCGCTCTGTTTGGCTTATTAACTGAATAAATCGTGGCTATGCGATACAACTCCCCACCATACCACCTTTGATATTTTCCTACCTGTTCGCAGCGGTGCAATAATCCGCAAAGGAGAAACAAAGCTATAGCGTAACGTTTACGCGATAAGCGTTCATCAATTAGTCAATATTGTTACATATACGATTTTAATTATACAGTGTGATGTTTCATCGAATTGTTGATACTGCTTTGGTCTATTATTATTATTAACAAGTCTACTTAATTTAAGTCTATTAAAATGAAATGAGTTAAATGGTCGGTTACCTCCTTCCACTTCGCACACTAGTACGACGTCAGAGCCCTCGTTGTAAGGCTCTATCAGCTTGGTCTTGTCTCTCCTTTTTCCATCGTATATCACCGGTCTTCCTGGTGGAACTGCAAAAGAAAAGCATATAACGTTTTAATCTAAAATAATGTATTAGTTTGCTCACAACGTTGACTTTCGAAATCAAAAGAAAATTCCTCCGAAATAAATCACGAGACAGTTTTGTCTCGTTGCTCGTTAGTTCAGAATTTTAGCCACTGTCTTGTTTTATTACTGTCACTATAACGATTGACTTAAATTTTAATGTTTTTACTTTATCCTGGTCGGATAAATTGTGGTCGTGGGAAAATTCGACCTCAATTTTGACTGATTGATTTTTTAGAAACTGTCTGTATATCTGTGTTAGGCGGGTGTGTGTAGAATCGCTATACATAACTCAAAAACCGTTTATTCGACATATAACACTGAAACTTCATTTTTTTTAAATGTAATTCACTTCAATGAATCTATTCAATAACTATTATCATGGCTTTAGTTGAAGTAATCTAAATAAATTGAAATTTGATTCATGTTTGAATTTTACCACAATTAAAAGGTAAAAATTGATGAAAGCTTTTGAAAGGTAAAAAGATATATGTTACAGACACAGGGTGCAATTCTGCATCGTATAATTTTATGGAATGCCTATGCGTTTTAGGAAAAGTATGAACTATGCTAATCAATCTAAGCAACTGATCTCGAAGAACTTGCAGTGAAACTGCATACTACACATTTGTTTGGCTATTTCGACAGTGCATGACATTCGCGGACAATACCTGTCACCTTATACATACCAGTCAAAATTTAAAGGTCGAATTTTCGCATGATCTGATACTACGTATGTACATATGTATATTGTATATGGATAAAGTAAATACAAGTTTGTAGCATAATTAAATAAGAGCGTGGTAATTTTTATACGATTCTTTCACAGGCATTCAAAGGGTTATCGCACCCTTTGATTATGCTTTAAGCTTTTGGTCATATTTTTTGGCTGTTTCGCCGTTAATCTCACAACCGTGCTTTGCTTTCGCCCCCAAACAGAATGTACCAGTGAGAGATTAATGAATATCGTTCGGTGACTAATAAGCGGTCTGGCGTCATGGCGACCTGTTCTATTCTCGATACACAAATACACGAGACACATATGTACATATGTACATATGTATGTAGATACAGAATACGTCGAAACAGCATACGAAGGAGAGCTTTCATTGTCCGGTTGGAAATACGAAGACGATGGCCACGGGATTACGTATACGGAAATACATGCAGCTGGGATTAATCCCGGTGAACGGGACAATGGTTGAAATGTGCATTTGCATGTTGCATTGTACGGCCGACTGTGTACATATGTATGCTGTTTCAGCTAGAAAATGGCCACTTCCAATTGGACGGTTAAACGAGACGAATCAGCTGAAAGTAGCCTTCAGCAAAATAGGCTATGAACATTGAAGATTCTGCAAATTGTTATGTATGGTATGTTTGACTAGTCGGAAGTAAGCTTGGGTACTTCATATGAATTGAACAATCCGATCGATCTGATGTGGTGTGAAAGTTTTGAATCGACGAGTTGGGCAAAAATAAATGGCACCTGTTTTGTAAAATATGTCTTCGTAACTTTTAAGATACGGCATTATAAAATTAATTTTGTCTTCTTTCTGATGATATGATGGTATTTGCCAAAAAAATCATTAGTAATTCCAAAATTAATAATGCTAATACTAATAATGCGAATTTAAATATAAATATACACGATAGAAGATTATAAATAGTTAATAGTATTGGTAATAAATAAACTAGATTTTAAAATACACGGAGAGATGGTCATTAAAAAAAGTAGAATTATTATGTAGATTAAGGAATATTACTATCTAGAAATACAAAAATATTAGTTTATAATGCAATTGTTCGTCCTCATGTGGCTCATTTTTAAATTTAATAAATAGAGTAATTAAAGATAGGTTGCAAAAACTGCAAAACAGAGCTACGTGGAGTATTTTAAATGTACATATGTATGTTGAGTGAATTGAATTGGATGAATGTAAATGAAACCTTAAAAGTGTGCATTTTCGTATATATTTTTTTAATTAGATTTAATAAGGGGATATAATATACACAGTCATAATATTTACTAGGTTAAGAATATGTTAACAGTTGATTGATAGTTGAATTTTGAATGTTAGCATTAAGTTACTGTTTGTTTGTAATTAGCCTCTTAAACTATCTCAAATAAATAAATTAGCAGTTGAAAAAAATTCACAGAATCAAGTAACAAATGATAACCACCAACATTACAGTTAATTGACGCTTGAATGATTCAACATGGTTAACTTTGTAACGATAGTTTTATTTTGTTTACTCTGTACAATTGATTACGGATTATGTATGTACATACATAGGTACTTATTTTAAAATACATTTGTTTAGATGTCATATTTTGATCTGAACGTGTGTACTGTGTGTCCATTTTAAAAAAATATGAAAGGACGAAAAAAAAAAACTATCCAAATTCAGATGTCTATAACTTTGAGTATGTGACTGTGTAGATAAAATGTACATTTATAAAGTGGCGTATTATTTATGCAAAATACTTTTCTTTGCGTGGTACGTGTTTCGGCTACCTTTGGGGACTAATACGTAATAGAAACGTGTATTATTTATTTCGGGTTCGCCCATGCAAAGTCCACTAGCACGTGTCCTAGTGAAGATAGATACTCGTAGATGAGACGTTTCTCCACTACGCTTTTATTTCGGTTTATTTTTTTCTCCTATTCTGCTTCAAGGTTAGAAGATATTCTTTCGTTGCCTGCAAAAAAAAGTCGTCTAATTTCTAATTTATATGACCTTTTTCCCTTTGGCCCGAGAGACAAAAGGGACTGTGACGCAATTTCGAGTTTTTCTACTGTAAGTGGGAAGAAGCAGAATTTTTACAGGAGTGGACCGGAGACGGGTCCAACCCAGTTGGGCCAAGAAACAAACGCAATTTCACGGGGTGCGGTTTTGCCATTCCCTCAGGTCATCCCTATACTCTTTTTGCTCTTGTTGTCACAGTGACAGCTGTTTTTGTCCTCTATTTTGCGTTGCATGTCTTATCAACTGTGCCAATATATCACAGTCCCTCATGTCCCGTCGCGAGATAACCATACAAGGAAAATGCAAAAATAGATAATCGCGAAACTATTTCCATCGACCGTTGGCACTTAGTTTAATTAAAACTCAAAGTATTACGCTAGGGTTCACAATATTAATGGATCGAGTCCATAAAAAACGAAGAATGAAACTAGTATGGAGTGCTTTTGGAAGAATGAACATTGTTTTTAAATCCAACATTCCGCTATGCTTAAAAAATAAGGCATACGACCAATGCGTACAGCCAATTATGACGTATGGATGTGAAACGTGGATGCTAAATTCAAGAATGTTACGCAAGAAGCATGAAATGATGTATGTTTGGTATAACGAGAAGAGACCGTAAGAGGAATGCATGGGTAAGAAGCATGACCAAGGTGGCAGATATGGCAGAACGTGTGAAAAAGTTAAAGTGGACACATAGCGAGAAGAATGGATGGCAGATTAACGCGAAAAATACTGGAATGGTATTCAACAGGATGTGAAAGAAAGGAAGGTAGACCGAGTGGACGATGGGCTGATGAATTGAGAAGAATGTGTGGAGTCAAGTGGATGCAGATCGCTCTAGACAGACAGGAATAGAATTGGAGGATTGGAGAGGCCTTCATCCAGCAGTGGATAGTGTACGGCTGAAAATGATGATGTACTGTTATTCGTACAGCTATTTTAAAAATTAGACCTCTGTTATTGACACGATGTAGATATGATTTTTAATTACACATTGGGGTAGAAAAGAGCACGTTTTCAAAAGTGTGACCTGTTTAATTAATACTGAAAAATCTGTTCTTGAGATAAAGCGTTGCCACACACAGTTGATCTGTTACTCCGATAGTTAGACGTTTCACACTCTAAGTGTTGTAATCGTGTGGTATTTCAGCAGATGATTGAAGAAATAAATTTCAAAGCATCCGCAAGCAATATCTAAAGCTCTTGATTGCGGCAAAGGGGACAAAAATAAAGAATGGAAAATAAACAGTGGAAGCAAACGAGTAGTTCATATTTTGCAAAAGCGCGCGTCCTGCGGTACAAAACGCTCCAAAACGACTCAAACAAGGAGCGAAGCACTTTATTGTCTCGGAAGCGGAAAATATTAACTTTGTGGCATTAAAGTTGAAACTTTGGTGCACTCACTATCTTGCCCTGTCGAGATACGGACAACCCAGACCCCTTGAAATGCTAAAGCGGAAAGGGAGGGTGAGATTTTTACTTTAGTTATTTTTTCCCGCGAGCAGTACTATGTAAATACAGACTTCGAATCGACTTCATAACTTATTATTTTTTAAGTGCACTTTCATATCTGTGATTGAAAGTGCTGCGATGCAGTGTAACTACCCTTTAGTGCTTTTTCCCTCGTTTTGTTACATACGAAAATTACAATGGTTTAATAAACTACATAGTGCATTGAAAGAGTTCTAAGTTTTAACACGTATTGTACATATGTACATACGATAACGGCTTGTTTGAAACAATGCTAAAATTTTAATTACGATTCTAATACAAAAGAGACTCACTTACCTACATTAAATAGCAAAACATAAATTTTTTTTTGGCGAATACGTCATGTGCTAAAAAACTTTCTTTTAAAATTTCGATAGGAAGACCTTCTTCTATATGTACGTACATATGTAGGTATCATTATGACATACTTCTACAAGACTGGATATTTAATTTTGAGCTTATTAGCAAATTTAATATATTAAATTTAAATTAAAACAAAGCGTATTCACCCTTTTCATTTGAAATGTTTCAAACATACTCGTATACATACATACATACATACATATGTACATACATACATACATATGTCATAAGACTGAATTTTTTTTTAAAAACAAAAAAAATCAATCAATTGCAATTTGTAACTAATATAAAAGGTGCAACTTTATTATTGATAATAATTTGTGGCTTAAAGCTCTTAGAGATTTTGGAGCTTAAACTCATATAAAACTAAATATTTTACTCGTTTATATAAAACGTTTTACTCGTTCTCAATTTTTATTAGATTATGAAACTATTTCGCGTAGTAATTATTATCATCATTCTACCATCCTTAGAATGATTAGATATGGTAATAAATATTCTGATTTAATTAAATTTTTTTATATTAATCTATCGTCCTTAAGGCAACCATTTAATATTTATTTTATCAACTTTACATAATTTATTTAAGAATGTTACGCAAGATCCCAGTGCACACAAAGAAGCATGGAAAGACGTATGCTCGGTATAACAAGAAGAGATCGTAAGAGGAATACATGGGTAAGAAGCATACCCAAAGTGGCAGATATAGCAGTACGTGTGAATGTGTGGCAGATGGATGTGAGAAATACTGCAATGGTTTCCGAGAGGATGTGAAAGAAATCAAGGTAGACTGAGCAGAAGATGGGCTGATGAATTGAGAAGAATGTGTGGAGTCAAGTGGATGCAGATTGCTCAAGACAGACAGGAATGGAAGAGGATTGGATTGGAGACAGTTATGACGTATGGATGTGAAACGTGGATGCTAAATTCGAGAATGTTGCGCAAGATTAAGTGCACACAGAAAGATGTACATATGCTCGGTATAACGAGAAGAGATCGCAAGAAGAATGAAGAACCAAAGTGACAGATATAGGGGAACGTGTGAAAAAGTCGGAATGGACACAGCGAAAAGAATGGATGGTAGATGGACGCGAGAAATACTGGAATGGTATCCAAGAGGATGTGAAAGAAAGCAAGTTAGACCGAGTGGAAGATGGGCTGATGAATTGAGAAGAATGTGTGGAGTCCTGGGATGCAGATTGATCAAGATAGACAGGAATGGAAGAGGATTGGAGAGGCCTTCATCCGGGCCTTCAAAATGATGATGATGATGAATACACTTATGCTTAAAAACGTTTATACGACGGTTTTTTGATCATACAAAGCAAACGGTCCAATATAATGGATGCATTGCGCTAACATAGCCGACGTATAACAAAACCAACATACATATGTACCTTTCGAGCGGAAATTCAGCCAAGCCAAGCCACCTAGACTTAATTCCAAATCCAAACAATGCTAAACGTGAGCGATTGCAGTGACCAAACTCACCAACGACCATAACATAAACTAGAACCATCGAAAATACGAAACCATCGCTTGCGAAACACAGGAATTCGCCGGCCAAATCCATGAAATACGACCTCGCGTCACTCGGCGGCGAAAAAGGTTGCCGACCACTGATCTACGACCATAGTCAGAAAAGCGCAATCGTAAATAAAGGAGACTACACACACGTGTCCCAGCGAATGGTGGGTCGAGGTTTTAACCGGCTCGTCGCCGTGTCGGTTTTGGCGCAGCACTTGCACTTGACAATGGTGGTTTTCATGGGGTTCGGGTCCTATCCGAGGGTCCTTCGTGACGTTCGAGCATCCATCTTGCGGCTCGAGGATATACCATGTGTGTGTTGGTGCTGGTTTTACGGCTCCAGGGATTAATTCGGAGGACGTGCGTGGACTTTATACGGCCGGGTCGTAAAAAACTTACTCAGATTTGAACGTGTCTGTCTGCGCTTTGAAATATACATATATGTATATGCACATTGTTGATGATCGGCTACATGGTAGTCACTGTAGTCTCTGCAAGAGATCATTGTGGATTTTTGGTATGCGAACTAATTATACCACGCAGAGCGCTATCCTTTGACGATCAACGTGTTGTTGACGTGAATTGCGATAGCTGAAAATGAGATGTTGTATGTCTAGTGTTTCTGACGGACAGACGGATAGAATTCGGGCTGGTATATACATACATATATACTATAGTAGAGTGTTGAGTGTGTGCCTTGTAAAGTAAAGTAACACAAATGACTTGATGACTTTTGTATTTTAATTTTTAATTGAATTTTCAAACTAGAACAAAAAAATGTGGTGACTTACAAGGGGTGGTGTATCGCTTCCGGTTGACGAAAATATTAAAAAAACCTTTATGGATTATAAAGTTCGGTACTAAAACACACACACACATATATATATA
Source organism: Parapsyche elsis (assembly GCA_022651745.1). NCBI lineage: Eukaryota > Metazoa > Arthropoda > Insecta > Trichoptera > Hydropsychidae > Parapsyche > Parapsyche elsis. The sequence goes on from JAGVSN010000017.1 coordinate 2,706,400, forward strand.
TATATATATATATATAAGAAAAGTTTCAGTGTCATAAGGTAAACGGTTATTTTAGTTATGGCGATTCTACACACATCCGCACAACACACAGACATTTTCCAGAAATCACAAAAATGTGATAAGACTGATACAAATCAGTCAAAATCTCGCACGATCACAATACTATTGTATGTAGGATACAATATCCGATTAGGATAAAGTAAAAACAACGTTAAAAGCTGACAATTTTATTATGTCAACATATTGATGGTAAATTTTTTTTATGTAAATTAGAATACGGCAGTCTAAATTTTGTATTTTGTAAATAGTTTTGAATAAGTATCGAGAGCCAATGAGAATCAATAAAAATGGATGCTAAAAACATAGACGAAATTTTAGGTGTTACATATTTTAAGACCTATAATTTAATACGTACATATGTACATATATACCTATGTAGGTATTACGTGCAAAATTTAGCGTATGTATTTTGTTTTCAATGCTACATGCTACAGCGTTTAAATACATATAATAAATTCATCAGTACATCCAGTTGATATAGAAAAAAATTTTTTTACTGAAAAAAATCAGGGGACGATATCTGATACATATCAGTCAGAACTTTCGCACGATTACAATACTTTATCTATCTATGTATACTGTAAATGGATAAATTAAAAATGTATTAATGTGTAACTAGCTTTTTAAGAATACGGTATTTTATTGATTTTTAGATATAAATACATTGCAACATTCATCCAACTATCGAGTGCGACAAGTGTTTGGGAAGGAGCGAGTAGCACCCGTTTCTACAGCAAACACAATACTTTAATACAATGAGAGTGGAGCGCAAGTTACCTCTAGGGCACACGGAGTACACAGTCTAGTTAAGGGCAATCTGGTTCCTATTCTAAAGGCAAAACCAGGAGCTAAAAGGAATAATTCTGGATACCAGCTATACACTGCACGTCGAAGAGTAGCCTCGAGGGGCCTGTGCGGCAGTCTTTATTATGACCCTATTTGGAGAAAAACACTCTCGACTCTGAGGACCCCGAGGCAAATCGACGACTGGAATTTTCCACCCCCTCTCAACCGGTTACCCTCAACCTCCCTTTAACCGGTCGTAGGGGACCGGTTTTCAATTCCGAAGCTAGACCGCTCCGGGACGCTGATGGCGCGGATTCGAACGGCTGCGGCCAAATGAGATTGGCCTTTAGAGTCCACATAAAGTCGAGATAAATTCCAGAAGTCGTCATTTCGAATTCGATCACGTTAATGTGCAAATAATTTATACGAGTTTTCCCCGAGTTTCGATGGAAACGTCAATTTATTAACCCGTATAGCCGTAAAAGCTCGAGATAATCTTGTTGTATTGTCTGCAAAGTTTTACCACTAGTGCATTTTATCTAGTATGACCGTACGCGAAAGTGAAATCCTTTAGTGTACTTAGTGTAAATTAGGGTTGTCGCTTGTATCTGTCGACAATTCGTTTACAATTTGGTGCAATTTAATTAAAATCTCACTAAAGTTATATCGTTTAATACGGTGCAATGTAGTTTCGGTATACAATCGTAGTGTACGATCAAAATAAAGATTGTCAACTGAAGAAAATTGAAACGAATTTCGCTCGCACAAGAACGTACTGGTAAACTACTGAAGATATTTTTTTGCTTAAGAAACTTTTCTATTACAGAAAAGAGAACGGAAAGTGAAAGAAATGAGTAGGCAATTGAAATAAAACGGACTACTTTTAAATTTTGAACACAAACCTTAATGTGACTGTTTAATATAAGAATTTTGATTGTATGTAATTGATACTTTTAATCACAATTGTATGGAATTGATCAATCTTGGATTATAAAGTATGTATGTCTATAGAGTTAGGGAAATGAATAATCCGAAATTGTATTATATACATACATAGTCATAATACTAAGAATAAGTATATATAAATAAGGTAAGAATAAGTTAATAGTTAAGAATTTAAAATTAACTAGATCCAGGAGAAGTGTCTTGTACTGGGTTGTTGTTGAATATACATACATAATGGCCTGCCAGAAGTTCTCAGAAATATAAATAAAATTGATAGATTCCTGGCAGCCTTAAAACAACACCCCTGTACAAGTGCTAGTAGATAATAAGTTTATTTTGTAATTTTAGCTTTAAGTAATGTTTGTTTGTAATTAAATAAATAAATAAATTGATTTAAATTCACGTACGAAAACATAAGCAGCAAAAATTTCAATTTAACATGCAAAGTTCACTTCCTCGTTAAAAAAAGGATACTCAAATTTATTATTAACTAAAAATAAGTATTCAATAATAATTGAAACGAACATGCGAATGCCACGCGGCAATTAGACAACGTTCGACACGTCAATTATAACGAGCAAATTGGCCGTCGTTGTTCGTTATAAGAGTTAATTAACGGCGACGAGTAATTTTCGCCCAGTAATGCAAACTAGAACGCAATAAAAGCACTGAAAAACTTATCGCATGAAAATTATTCGAATACTTGTGGGGAAAAAGTAAAAAACGGATTGTCCGAGACCGAAGTATTGGCTCGAGGCATTTTGTACATTCTTTACAGTATTATTAATAACTAGTGTAAGCCCGTTGAATATCAAGGGAGCGTTCTCATCACCCGTACTAAAAAATAATATTAAATTTAATAGTTTTTATAGTTGTTGCCAGTGCAACAATATGTTGCGCCATCTATGGCGCGTTATAATAACAAAGTAACAATTTAACAAAGTCGCGAGCCATATTATATTCAGCTATAAATAGTCACGTTGAAGCCTGCCCTACATCATATGGTTTGGCTCACCGCGTAAGCGCACTATGTTCCGAATCAGTGGTACTGGGTTCAAATCCCACTCGTGCGACGTTCTGGTTTTTTTTTAATATTATTTAAATCGGCGAGCGTTATCAGCAGCAGACACACACACGGACAGACGGAATAGGGCTATTATATATACACTAGTGTAAGCCCGTTGAATATCAACACCCGCTGAATTTTAAATTACGTAAAGCGCTTTTTTAATAGATCCCCACTAATTGATCGCACGGTTGTAAGTGACAAAAAAATATAATAGTTTTTATAGCGCCATCTATGTATTATAGCAATCCCGTAGTATTGATTTTTTTTTTAACTTTACTATTTATATTATAATTATTAATTATTATAATTTTGTAAGTGATTTTGTAAAAATCAAAAAACAAAAAAAAAATATAATAGTTTTTATAGCGTCATTTATGTATTATTAGCAGAGTCACGATCCCTTTTGTAGGTAAAGCAGAGTCACGATCCCTTGATAGCGGATAGCATTAGTGTGAGTCCTCTCCAGCCTGGGGTCCTGGGTTCGATCCCGCACTCTTTCTGGTTTTTAAATTATTTTTCCTCAGCGAGCGTTATCAGCAGACAGATAGACAGACATACAGACATACGGATTTCGGCTATTATATATATAATGTATATAATACGAGGAAAGTTTCGGTAACGCCGAAGGGTCCAAACTTTTATCTCAAACTCGAACATACGCCATTCTTCTCTCGGTTGCGCTTTTTTGTAAGTAGACAGCGCGTCGTCGAAGTGAAGTATGCGGTCTCCGAATTCATTACACGGTGAAAAGCGGTCTCGGATTCTGTTCTTCGTGACGGCCCTGGCCGTCGCATATTTCATTATTCACTTTAATCTTTTAAGTAAGACTTAGGGAACGGTAGTCCGAGTCGGCGGACAGATAAAGCATCCCCTTTTGTCTCCTCGGCAGGGTGGAAAAGGGGGGTTTTGTGGGGGGAATTTGTTGTTTGTATCGTATCGTTTCGAATTGTATCGATACACGTAGATGTCGTTTGATAAGCCGAGCCGGGGATAAATTGTGTGCCCGTTTCGGATTTACAAATCGGACGGACACAAACCGTTTTAGAAACCGGCGCTTGCAATTTTTCACCACTGATAACGCCTATATGTATACTTATACGTGGGTTTGAGCTGCCAACAGCTCAGGCTTTCCAGTTCAAATCTAAGATCTTCTGCTACAAGCTGGGCGTATATACATAGTATGCTTGAAGTTGCCGCAAAAACACGATTTGATTTAATAGCGTGCTAATTTAGTGTCTTGCAAGTTTGTCTTCTTATCTGACTGCTAAGTCCCAGATTTTCAGAAATAAACTCTATGTACAGTGGCCATTGCTTAATTTGTTGGTCGAGAGTTGAGACGTCCCCGATAAACTCCTACAAAACAAAACGAACGAAAGTCGCCACGTTTGTGAATAATAATTTTGTAAATAATGTACAGAGCAACGTACACGGAAACAATGGTAAGTTAAAATTAAGCATTGTATATAACTTTCAGTATTTAAATTGGAACGTTCAACTTGATGTTTATATGAAAAACTAGTGTAAGCCCGTTGAATATCAACGGAGCGGTATCACTCGTACTGAATTTAATATTTTTTTTAGTTGTTGCATAGATGGCGTGTTATAATAACAACGTAACAGTTTAGCAAAGTCGCGAGCCTATTTATTCTATATAGTCAAGTTAAAGCCAGTTCGTAATTATCTGGTTTGGCTCACCGCGTAAGCGCTCAGAATCAGTGATACCGGGTTCAAATCCCACTCGCGCGACCTTCTGGTTTTTTTAATTATTTACATCGGCGAGCGTTATCAGCAGACAGACGGAATAGGCTATTATATACATATATATATAACTAGTGTAAGCCCGTTGAATCTCAACGGAGCGTTCTCATCACCCGTACTGAAAAATAATATTAAATTTAATAGTTTTTATAGTTGTTGCATAGATGACGCGTTATAATACAACAAGGTTACAATTTAGCAAAGTATGCGGGCCAATTGAGAAATTAATATTGTCCAATTGCAGCAGGCTCGTCATCACCCCGTTTGGATCACAGCGTAAACGCTCAATGTTTCAAACTGGTGATATCGGGTTCAAATCCCACTCGCGCCCAGACGGTTCGTGTCTTTTAATTATTTACCGAGGCGAGCTTTATCGGCAGACAGACACACACACAGACAGACAGACGGAATAGGGCTATTGTATTTTAGACGCAGACTGTTTGTTCTATTCAAATAATTATTTAAAATTTGATTATTTTGGGCACGTACATACATACATACATACATACATAATTGGCACCTATGTATGTTTTTAAATTAATAAAGATTTGACGTTTGATTTCACGTGTCGTTCATATACACGAAAGAAAGAAAAGAGCCTTGAATACATTATGTATGTATACGTTTCGTGACAGTTAAGTGTCTATGATTTGGTATGTAATTAAAATGTAACGCATACATAATATACAGAAGCACGTTCAATTATGTAGTTAAATTCAAAGTGAGGATACTACGCCGAGAATGATAGCCGTTTAAAGTTTACGCAATTGAATGTGATTACATGTTCAATTAATTGGTACGTAGTTTGGTAACGAACTTGGTTAGGATTCGTGGAAATTCTCTGTACGTATGTTATGTTATGTTCGTCTACTAGTATTTCGCCCACGCGAGCAACCCTTTGGTTTAGATTCGCGTATCGCAATAATCGTACTGTGCGTCGACACGGACGCATATAACGTATAAATCGAGCGCATCTCTATGGTCATCGTCCAGGGGTAATCAAGTCGAGAGGAGCAAGGGGTAATTGATACTTTCATTAGGGAGAGTGGTTTCCGTATCGTGACGAGGAGGTCGTGCTGGTGTATATACCTACATATAGGTGGGTTGGGTAGAGATGGTAGCGTTTAGCCGGCTTAACTCGTCCGAGGATTAACAGCGACAGGGACGTTTGGCTTCGTGTTGTCCTCTCTGAAACGGACAATTTCAGCCATGCCCACTGTCAAATTAAACCGAAACCGCATGTGCAAAATTTCAGCCTTTGCAAAGTATCGAAAATTCGCGTCGTACGTGGGTATTAACACCGCGAATGATTATACTTGCTTATAAATTAACGTTTTCATTGTATGTATGTATGTATGTATGTATACTGGCTGAATTACTCAAAAATTATACTCGAACGGTCGTAAATCATCGAGCGAAACACATTATCAAAGGTTTTGCACGCAAAACGTAGTCACAGTAGAAAACCATATTTTAGAGATAGTTGATTGTAATTTATACCTAGGACAATTGAGTCGCCTAGTTCCAAATCCCGATAAGTCCACAATATAATAAAAAACGAGGATAAAATATTTTCTGGTTCTAAGAATGTTTTCAAACGATGCCTTATACTTGAATTATTCCAAATACCGCCAAGTGCGCCGTAAAAAAATATTGAAAATCAGTGTTAGTTCCAAAAACTGACAATTGCACTATGATAAAAGCCATATTTAGAAATAAACAACGATAAGTCCATGTTTCTAATCTCAATATTTTGTTTAATATCAACAAAATTAAGTTTAAATGAGTTTAAACGCCAAAAAGCAAATAAGTCCGTAGCAGAAAAACCGCGTTTGCGAACAAGTGAGTTTTATGGACTTATCGGGATTTGGAACTAGGCGACTCAATTTGTGAATGTGACTGGATGTAAAGAAGAAGAAATAAACTAGGATGGAGTGCTTTTGGAAGAATGAACATAGTTTTTAAATCCAAAATTACGCTATACTTAAAAAAGAAGGCATACGACCAATGCGAACTACCAGTTATGACGTATGGATGTGAAACTTGGATGCTACGTTAGATTCAGTGCACACAGTGAAGCGTCGAAAGATGTACGGTTGGTATAACAACAAGAGATCGTAAGAGAAATACATGGGTAAGAAGTATGACCATCGTGGCAGATATAGCAGTACGTGTGAATGTGTGGCACATGGACGGTATCCGAGAGGATGTGAAAGAAAGCAAGGTAGACCGAGCAGAAGATGGGCTGATGAATTGAGAAGAATGTCACTAATTGACACTATGATGGAGCGCTTTCGGAAGAATGAACAACATGCCAATTCGCACTGCTGAGTTTTGACGTATGGATGTGAAATGTGGATGATAAATTCAAGAATGTTACGTAAGATCCTGTGCACACAGAGAAGCATGCTCGGTCATAACGAGAAGAGATCGTAAGAGGAATACATGCGAGGAGAATGGACACATAGCGAGAAGAATGGGTGGAAGATGGACGCGAGGAATACTGGAATGGTATCACAGAGGATGTGAAAGAAAGCAAGGTAGACCGAGTGGACGATGGGGTGATGAATTGAGAAGAATGTGTGGACAGTCAAGTGGATGCAGATCGTTCAAGACAGACAGGAATGGAAGAGGAATGGTGAGACCTTCATCCAGCAGTGGATGGTGAACGGCTGAAAATGATAATGATGATGATATACTAGTTAGGAATTAGACTTATGTATGTACATAATTGTAAATACTGTTTGAGTTGCTCTATAGGTAAATATTACAACGGAATTGTTTTTTAATGTATAAAATATATATTGGTATGCATTTATTATATTTACATTAACACATATATGTATATATTGCATTTCAATTCAATATTTTATTTTTATAGAGTTTTCTTTGTTGTTTGCGTATAAAGGCTTTCAGTATAAATGTAATACTGAAGCCTACTATGTACTAGAAATGTAAAACAAAAAAATTGAACGAGAGTCGCGTTTCAAATGCGTATTTGATAACGTAAAAAACTTTTACTATGATTTTATTCAATGTTTAAAGTAAAATAAACGGGCATATCATCGAAATTTATTTTACATTATACACGTAAAGGTATCACACATACACTACAAAGAAAATGGCGATCCCTAAATTTTGGCATGTCTTCCGAAAATAGACAAAAGGAAAAATAGCGAGACACGTGAATATCTACCCGCGTGTATGTGTTTATATATTAACATTGCAACTGCGGACCAGGTTCTGATTTATGTTCAGCGACACGCCGTCGCTATAAAATTGCGAATAGTAAAAACGAAAAAGGCGCGCAAAAAAAAAAAAAAAAAAAAAACACGTAAAACCGGAAAACCGACGCCCGTGACATTTTTTTGACGGAAAATTTACGACGCTTTTCTTTCGGACGCGTTTGAAGAAGGCGAATTAGTCACGCCAAACGACCGGCCTGCAACTGTCATGCGGTTTAAATTCACCATTATGAGTGCACAACTACATACATACGTACTGCAGTGGTTCTAAACCTTTGAGTCCTCAATATCGTGGGAGTCAAAAATTTCACGTATTGCCTGTATAGAGTTAATAAAAAAAAAAAAAAATAATCATTTCAAACATTGAATTGAAGCCTTTCAATAAATTTTGTCTAACTTTAAATGAAATTAACAATTTAATAAGTATTTTTGTGAATGATGAAATAAATGTATGCATCAACTGCTTATTTGTATGTCGCGACTAGTGTTTTGCACGTTCACAATTTCAACGGGTGTTTATCATTCATATACAATTCATAAGAACAGTGCAGTGCAGTGCAGTTCGCACGTCCTATGTTTACTTAATTTTCATTAACGATATATTTATTTAATAATTACATGGAGAGGCGGCATAGCCGATAGGCCCATGGGGTTTGGTTTTAGTTAAAATCAAAAAAAAAAAAAAAAAAAAAACAGTATTATAAATGAAAAAAAAAGAAAGAATGAGAGGACAGTATTGCCAAATTTGAACAAAAAAAAAAAAATAAAAAAAAAATAAAATAAAAAAACAAAAGAAAAAAAAAAATAGTAACAAAAAAATAAAAATAGAGATAAAAATAAAAATAGAGATAAAAAAAAATAAAAGAATAAGAAAAAACAAACAAAAATAAAAATAAAAACAAAAATAAAAATAAAGATAAAAACAAAAATAAAATGAATAATGGTCCATTTATTAAAGAATTACAAATATCCATTGTTTTTAAGAATAAATCTAGCTGATTTTTTATATAAATTAATTTTTTTTTGAAGTGACTATTGAATCTGGAAGACTATTCCAAACTTGAACCACTCTATTTGAAAAGAATGAATCTCTAACAATCTTATTTGATTTTTTTTCTTTTTGGAGTCTAAGAGTATGACCTCTTAGATGAGGGTTCTCATTGAACATAATGAGGTTGGTCATATCACATGAATAATGATTATTTATTATTTTGAATACTTCAATTAAATCACCTCTTAATCTCCTCGTCTCCAATGTGGAGAGATTCAGTCTTTTCAATCTTTCATGATAAGGTAGTGATCGAAGTTCGGATGGCATTTTTGTAATTCTTTGGACCCTCTCGAGACATAGAATATCTTTTTTTAAAATGGGGATTCCAAACATTATATGCATACTCCAATTTCGGTCTGATATATGACTTATATATTTTTAACAACAAATTTTCATCCAATGATTTGAAGACACATCTAATGATATATATAAAGGAATTTACTTTTTTTGACTAACTGGTTGATGTGCACAGACCATTTTAAATCTTTGGTGATAGTTACACCCAGATCACATTGGGAGGAAACATTAGTCAATATTTGATTATCAATCATATACGGAATTTGCGCATTGAAGGATCCTAAATGAAGAGTATTGCATTTGGCTGCATTTAAAGACAAAAGCCAAACTTTAGACCATATGTTAATACAGTTCAGGTCATTTTGCAAATCTCTACGTCCATCGATAGTTGCCGGACCGAAAAGTTTAATATCGTCTGCAAACAATGAATGACTTGAAACAAGACCATCCACAATGTCGCTAATGTATATAAGAAACAAAACAGGTCCCAGAACCGAACCCTGGGAACTCCACTGAGAACCGGTAGTGAGTCGGAAAGACAGTCACCGATCCTCACCGTGAACTTCCTCAGTCTCAAGAACTCCCCAATCCATTTCAAGAGTGAGCCTCTAACACCGACATGATCCAGTTTCAACATCAAACGTTCAATAGGGACTCTGTCAAATGCCTTTTCAAAATCCAAATAAATGACATCCGTAGGAACATCATTATTTAGACTTTGAGTCCACTCATTTAAAGATGCCAGTAGATTACTCATTACAGACCTTCCCAGTAGAAAGCCATGTTGCGTGGAGGGTATAATATTATTATCCATAACATGTTTTATGAGCCTTTTTACGATCACCTTCTCCATGCATTTGAGGATGATGGATGAAAGGCTTATTGGGCGAAAGTTTAAAGCCTTCAGTTTATTGCCCTTTTTGTATATTGGAACAACAATTGAAGTTTTCCATACCTCTGGCATAGAAGAAGACTTAAAGGATTCATTAAATATTTTACATAATGGATGAGAAATGGTAGTTGCAGTATATTTCAGTAAAATGGAGGGCAAGTTGTCACTGCCTGGAGCTGAGTTATTTGAGAGACCAGACAGCACCTCAGCACCTCAGCACCTCATATGTATGTATATGAAATGCCAAAAAAGTAAGCATTGCGTGAGTTTTTCATTTCTCAGTAGAAATAATATTTTCAGGCTGAAAAATTTATTTTCTCTGAAATTCAACTGGATAGACCAATACCTCACTTTTCGGCCGAGATGCGTTCCGGGAAAGTTGGCCATATAGCGAATCATTTCTTTTGATACAAACCCGATGAAAATTATATCATTCATTTAGTCACCAGAAATATTTGTGTAATTCGATATTGAATTCACATTAAAAAAAACAAACGCGGGAACTATTCGCTACATCTAATATAAAAATACGTATTAGGTTACTCGACTTTTTTTCGGCCGTATATCGAAAAATTTTAAACCGAAAACCGAAACTGATCTACCTATAATTAATAAAGTAAAAAAGGCCGCAAATAGCAAAAAGCCGTATATATGTAGAGGTATGAGTGAATAATCAAAAGCGAGGATTTAATGCTTGACACGATGACCTTGAAAAGTAGTAATTTTTTTTTGCAATTACATTTCAAGAGACATTGCCGCAAAGCTGTTATTTATTCATTTAATAAAAATAGCTTGAAAAGCTAATAACAAACAAACAGTAACTTAAAGCTAAAATTACAAAATAAAATAAATTATCTATTAGCACTTACATATTATACAGAGGCGCTGTTTTAAAGCTCCCAGGAATATACCAATTTGACTTATTTTTCTAAGATATTCTGGCAGTTCATTGTATTCAACAACACCCCGGTACAAGATACTTCTTCTAGATCTATTTAATTTTAAATTCATAACTATTAACTTATTCTTACCCCCAGTATGACTATGAATATTTATACCCTCTTATTAAATATTTTTGGTAATAAATTCTTATCTAATTTAAAAATATATACTGACATGCACACTTTTAAGGTTTCATTTACATTCATCCAATTCAATTAATTCAACATATATCTTATACTAGTTAATATATTGACTTTTAAAATACTCCACATACATAGCTCTATTTTGCAGTTTTTGCAACCTATCATTAATTACACTATTTACTACATTTACATAAAAATGAACCACATTATATCAATTTCATACTTTGACTAAACCGCTTAAGCATTGCATAAAACGAATAGCCGTGGGTATAATTACTTCGATTAGGCATCTCATAGAAAAGTTGACTTTTTTTTTCGCAATACAAATAAATTTTACATTCTCGCAATTCATGCATTGATTCAATAAACTTTTTTTACATGTACATACGTCGTACATACTTGTGCGTAGAAACACAATTGATTTGTCGCGTTTTAACTATGTGTATTATTACCCTCTTATTAAATACTTATTGGTAATAAATTTTTATCTTACTCGAAAAAATATATACAAACATGCACATTTTTACGGTGCAACACATTTCTTACGCTAGTTAATCTATTTAAATACTGCGGGTAGCACTGTTTTGCAATTTTTACAAACTATATTTAATTACCCTATTTATTAAATTTAAAAATGAGCCACACGAGGATGAACAATTGCATTATAAACTGATATATTTGTATTTCTATATAGTAATATTCCTTAATCTATATAATAATTCTACTTTTTTTAATGATCATCTCTCCGTGTATTTTAAAATCCAGTTTATTACCAATACTATTAACTATTTCTAATCTTCTATCGTGTATATTTATATTTAAATTTGCATTATTAATTTTGGAATTACTAATGATTTTTTGGCAACTACCACCATATCATTAAAAATGATATTTAATGAAAGATTTATGATTAGAAATGAAAGATTAAAAAAAAAATTAAGGAAATAAAAGATTTATGCTCACCTAATTAAATTTAAAAATGAACCATAATATATAAAATGAGGCCGAATAATTGCATTATAGACCAATACCTTTGCCACATCGAGTACGCACGTGTCGAAGTCAGATCGCAGCCATTCTTCGGTACGTTCCGAATCTTATTTATTTATATACATACATACACACGTTGCAAATTTTTTTTTGGCAAAAGCCGAGTTCGAGAGGTCGTTCAGGGTTGGCTGGGGGTGAATTTGGGGCTTCGTCGTGGAAGCGTGGAATTTGATTCGGGGACGATTGTGCGGAAAGGAAACATGGCGCGTGCGGCGACAGAATGTGCTACGCGCCTCGGGACCCATATCAAATTGACATTGAAACTCAATATTGTATGTAATATAAATAAATGTGTGTATGTGTGTGTGTGCGTATGTATCTGTATAACGGTGTTTCGAAGCGCGATAAGCTATGGGAGCGATTTTATGGGCGCTCGTTGCGGATGTAGCGAATCAAACGTTTTTATGGAAATCGAAAAATTTCAGATTATAAACGTGCAGTAATGCCTTATGTATGTATGCATATGAGGGAATACTTTGAGTGTACAGGGACGGCGCGCCAAGTGTGTATTTTTACCGACAAAATAAAATATGGTAAAAGGTATTGATTTTTTCCAGGTCTATGGATATCATTGGTGGAAATTTGATGTATAGCGCAGCTATACATAATATATTATACTAGCTTGTAAGTGTCGTCTTGTTACAACATTTAAACTGGTGTAATTAGAGTAACTATGATTGTAATGTTTGCTGAGAAAGTATTTATTGGGTCGGTAACTTTTCCGATTTTCTGTCAGCTATTTTAACTACTAAATGGCGAGTAATTTAAATAAATGATTTAAAAATAAGTGAATATCATCATTTTCAGCCGTTCACCATCCAATGCTGGATAAAGGCCATTTTAATCCTCTTCCATTCCTGTCTGTCTTGAGGAATCTGCATCCAGTTAACACACATCCACACATTCTTCTCAATTCATCAGCCCATCGTCTACTCAGTCTACTTTCCTTTCTTTCACATCCTCTCCGATACCATTCTAATATTTCTCGCGTCTATCTACCATCCATTCTTCTCGCTGTGTCCATTCCGACTTTTTCACACGTTCCCCTAGATCTGTCACTTTGGTTATACTTCTTACGATCTCTTCTCGTTATACCGAGCATACATCTTTCCATGCTTCTCTGTGTGCACTGGATCTTGCGCAACATTCTCGAATTTAGCATCGTTTCACATCCATACGTCATAACTGGCAGTACGCATTGGTCGTATGCCTTCTTTTTTACGCATAGCGGAATGTTGGATTGAAAAACAATGTTCATTCTTCCAAAAGCACTCCATTCTGGCTTTCTTGGCTGGTCTTGAGCAATCTGCATTCTTTTTAATTCATCAGCCCATCGTCCATTCGGTCTACAAGTTATCAAAAATATATTTAACAGTGACCATTTTCTTGAAAAGTTACTGACCGATTTAAATATTGATTTAAATACTGACCGATTAATTAGTTAGCCAAAATATATATGGAATTTTTTTTGTTTGATATATTAATTTCAGTCGGTGAATTTCAATCAACAAATGTATTCTTTTGATTTAAATTGCATATGTAATATACATATATAAATGAAATATTTATGTGCTTAGTAAATAATGTTTCTTATACTTTTAAAGCATTTTTGTAGATTTAAATAAAACAATAAACAAATACGCAGACTAATCAATTTGCAAGTAATCAATAGTGAAAGCAAAATATAAAAGTAAGAGCCAAATATTTTTAATATGCTCAAATAATGTTTGTTCAACAGTACAATGCGTTATATTTATGTCTTATACTTTTGAACCAATATTGATGTTAAATTAAACAATAAACAAAATTCGCAGACTCATCAATTTGCATGTAAATACGCATGTACAATTTATTATGAAAATTTTGCACAATTGTTTAGCGTAGATAGTCAAAATAAAATATTAAAGTGAGAGTCTAATATGAGAAAATTCTCATTAATCAACAGAGCAATACAGTAACGTCAAAATACACATTAAGCAATTATACCCGGAGTATAAAATAAACAATTCTGTGTATAGTAACAAAAAAACATATATATTTAATTCATAGCGATAATAGCTCATAAATATCGTCTACGATACACGATAGTAATTTATAAAAATGCGAATATATAAAACGTGAAAAATGGGGTAAGCGATTAATGGCGATAGAGCGCAATGCAACGCCCCTGGCCAAAGAAATCCGCTTCGGAAATTCTCATAAGCCATAACATTGTCGAATGTGAAAATATTACAAAGTTTTTCCAGGTCAGGTCGGAAAAATTTTTATTAATCTGAAATATAGTATAGGGGTGGGAAAAGAGTAGAGGGAAAGAGGCGCACATATAAATTTTGCTTACCCCGTCAGTAATGGTTCGGCTGCCGTAACATATGAAATCCACTCGTATAAGTATTTTTATGGGATAGATTGGGGGGCTTTTGGGGTGCAAAAGGGGATGAGGGTGCTAAGGGGTCATACATATATCATCCACGGTGTACATATGTGTCCGTATTTGTGACTGTGTATCGAAATATACACGGCGAACGGTATGCAGTAGTGTGGCGTTGAAAAGTACGCGCGATAATACGCATCGCGTGCTTTCGATGCTTTTCCGACCAGTTTTACCACGGATTTGAGTTTTTCAAAATGGTTAATATTATTAAGTATACTATGCAGTATTGCGTGTACAATATGAAGTTTTCAAAATTTGGATACATTATTGAGTTTGAGGCGATCAAAGCTCACGTTTAATTTCGCGCACGATTACGTTTGTTTGTACCTATACACACAGTACACGTACCGTATTCGTTGGACAAAAGTCAAATTTTATTATAAAATGTGAAACATTTTAACGCAAACGTTGTAAACGTACACATGTCATTATAAAACAGTTAAAAAATTTAAATATATATGCTTTGTATTAGGTTTAAACAGTTGTCGACAAGATCGCTTCGTTCTTTGTGAGCGATCAATTTTGGCCGTTTCCGCTCGGCGAATTCGTTTCTCGTTGTAAATTACCGCATTTTCGACGTACGGGCTGTAATTTCATTTGGAAACCTCGTTCGTCCTTTGACCGGGTAGCATTTTCCGTAGCGTTTTCCGACCGCGGAATTTTCCGCGAACGTGCGCGACGCAATTCGCACGTAATTAAAGGGTGCGTGTGCGTGACGGACCGAATACGTGACGTTAAAACGCGACAAATCAATTGTGTTTCTACGCACATGTATGTACGTGTAAAAAAATGTTTATTGTATCAATGCATGAATTGCGAGTATGTAAAATTTATTTCGATTGCGAAAAACGCGAGCTTGCTATAGAAAAAAAAAAAAAAAACGCAACAAAGTCAACTTTTCTATGAAATGCCCGATCGAAGTATGTGATTATACCTGTTACTGTTAAAGTGTGAAATTCTCCTTTTATCTATTCGTTTTATACAATGCTTAAGTCGGTTTAGTCAAAGTATGAAATTGATAATGAAATTTATATATTGTGATTCATTTTTAAATTTAGTAAATAGGGTAATTAAAGATAGGTTGCAAAAATTGCAAAATAGTGTTATGCGGAGTATTTAAAACGTCAATAGATTAACTAGTATAAGATTGAAGGAATTGAATTGTTACCAAATCATTTCGATGTATTCGAAATAAGAGGGTATTATACACACAGTCATAATAAGTTAATGATTGAGTATCTTGTAAAGGGGTGTTGTTGAATACAATGGCCTGCCAGAAGATCTGAGAAATATAAACAAAATTGATAGATTCTTGGCAGCCTTAAAACAGCACCTCTGTACCTATATAAGTGCTAATAGATAATGAAGTTAATTTTGTAATTTTAGCTTTAAGTTACTGTTTGTTTGTAATTAGTTTCTTAAGCTATCTGAAATAAATAAAATAAAATAAGCGAATTTTGCCGTCTGAGACTTTTTATCTCACCAATTTAATCAGCCGATACTGACAACAATAATTCGAACCAGTCTTTAGTTTTTTATACGTGTTATTTCTACATACATGTCACTCTACCGAAAATAACATAAACTAGTTCAATACGATTAATACAGCAAATAAAAAGGAATGTTATATTGAAAGTCGATTCTCATGTCTTTGTTTCGCGTACGTACTACATACATACATATATGGGTATATAAAACGTACGTATTGAGCATTTCGACTCGAAGTTTTAAAAAAAAGGCGCTTTTTAGTGGCACTTTTTCACGCGAAAATCGTAAAAGCCGTTACGGCAATATGAGAATCGATAAGTCTGAACATTTTATACCTCAACGTGAACGTGTGTGTGTGTTTTATATGGAGTTTTTCACAATTTCACCGGAAACGTATTGGGGCTTAACAGGCGAAAAAACATACGACCATAGCCGCGAGCAATCTGTCGCAAACGTGAACGTTTATTGACAACCTCTGACCTACCCACACACCCACATATGTACCTTTTCCAGAGCTTTGAAATGTGTACTGCAAATGTAATATATACTTTTTCACTTCAATCGAAAAATTCGCATGAGTCTTGTCGACGCGTTGAATCATTGCGGGTTTACTTTGCGCACGTACGTACATATGTAGGTACATAACATATGTACATATGTATGTAATATGTATATATGTATCTTCAAATTGAAAAATTATCGAATAGATTTGAAACCACTGCTCGAAACTATTTACACGGGCAGTATATAGCCGCTGGGTCACATTTGGGTCACGGTGTCTGGCTTACTTTGAGACGACCCCTGTTTGATTAGGTGGGGTAACCGAATCACGTTATTCGCGAATTTCGTTCTTTTTTTTTAGTACGTCTTTCACGTCTATTATTCGAGAGAAAAGGGTGAAAATAAAATATAGTTAGAACAGAATAGGATTGAAATTAAATAAAAATCAAATATAGATTCCTCATATGGGTATATGTAGAGATTAGAGATTAGTTCAACAGGCACTACCCCATTTTTATGACTTATTATCATCATTTTCAGCCGTTCACAATCCACTGCTGAATAAAGGCCTTTCCAATCCTCTTCCGTTCCTGTATGTCTTCAGCAATCTGCATCCACTCCACACATTCTGTCCAATTCTCTCGGATACCATTCCAGTATTCTCCGACTTTTTCACACGTTCCGCTATATCAGCCACTTTGGTCACGCTTCTTACCCATGTATTCCTCTTACAATCTCTTGATGCTTCTCTGTGTCCACTGGATCTTACGTAACATTTTTTTGAATTTAGCATCCACGTTTCACATCCATACGTCATAACTGGCAGTAGGTACACATTGGTTTTATGCCTTATTTTTTAAGCACAGCATGATGTTGAATTTAAAAATTGTATAAGTACCTACATATAAGCAATTATCAACTAGCTCAACAATATGATTATTTACAATGACTTACATATATTTATTTTATATACATACTATTAAAGATTATCTCAAATATTTAAAAATAAAGCCATCCGCATTGCATAAACAGACTTAAATAGTGTAGTTGTAAACCGAAAACAATAATTTCCTTTCCTGGCACGCAATGGAAAAATTTAATTGTTCCGACAATGCAATGTTTGTTTGCTCTATTTACATACATAATATGTATAAACTAGTGATTAAAGACAAACGTAAGGCTAAAATTGAAGCCTTTTATACAATTTATCAGTATAAACTTTGAGCAAAGTTATGAAAAAGGCCATAGACAGAGTCAAAGTTTGTTGAAATCATTTGTTGGAAGTACTTTTTAACTATTAACGTAATATGTTAAAATATAATGTATTAAACTATATTCTGCAATTAATAGTATACAATTTTCTTATAGAAAGAGACAAGCAAATGGCAAACGTTGAAACCAATTATACAATTTATTAATATAAAGTTTGAATAGACCTATGAAAAATGTCGTAGAAACAAGTTTGCCAAAACGGCAGAGAAACCAAATTTTGGAAGTAATTTTTAAAGTAAGTTAAAATACAAGGTATTAAACTACATTTTGTAATAAGCAGTTGAAACTTTTCCTCGTCGCTTTAAAAGTTGTAAGCAAAACACACGAGTCCGCTATGTGAAATTTAGAATTGAATTTGTGCGCGTATTTGTATGTGTACATGTGTTGAAAATTGAGGCGTCAAAACGTTTTATACCGGTTTTAGGGGTCAAAACGTGCGTCTTTGAAACGTGTAATTTCGGTTGAAAAAGTACGCAATGTGTACAATTTTAAGGGTCAAAATTGGACGGGTTTCGTACGCGCTACGGGATACCACTTTTGCTCACAAAGGGACACATCAAAAGCTCGTTTGCGGATCGTCTAAATAAAATACACGTTTTGTACGCAAACGTGTACATACGTACGTTTGACAGCATGGACATTTTTTAATGACGTTACGCATGTATAAAATAATATAAAAATACGATCGGCGAATTTCTGAAGAATCTTGAATGGGGATCGAAGACAGTCAAAGATGGGGGTCGTCTAAAAATTGCTTTATCATAATTGAAAACGCGATTTAAAATTACTGAGGTAAAAATAACAGAATTTCCTCTCATTAACCCTTTGCGTTTGAGAGGTTCTCGAATCCAATTAACGGAACGGGCGCTAAAGCGACGGACGCACTAACGAGAGAAATTGATACGCGACGAGATATAAACAAAAATATTAAACGAAGCATTAAAACGTTAAGTACGATAAAAAACAGAAAATGATTACCGAAAATGCGAAAGTTCAATGTCACGAAAAAATTCAAAAAGAAAATGGAATTAGCGTCGCGAGAAAATGCGACGCTTTGATGTTTCGCATTGAAGAATTATTGATGAACGTTTCTAAGAAGATTCTACATTTTAAAACGCAAATAAATACCCATCTGCGTATAGTTTATTTAGTAAATTATCTTTGGTTCATGCAGTGGTACGAGTCTCATAAATAAAGTAGGCATAAAATACCAGTTTGAAATGTAGTATTAAATTTGTGCACGTCTGGTAAGTACAATAAACGATCGTACGCCGTTGATAATAATTTAAATTGAATGTCTTTTATGCGCAAATTCTTTTCAGAATCGAAAGCTCGGAGAGTGAGGGTGGGAAATGATTCGGAATAAAAACGTTTTTATTTATTTTTTCAATTTAAAATAGAAGTTTCATTCGTCGGCAATGTAAGTACATGGAAGAGAGAAATGAAAAAGCTTTACTTAATGCAAACGACTCGGGTGTGTAATGGGATCAAATTTGTGTATCGCCCCACGGGGACACTTTATCCTTTAGGTGTTTATTTATGCATTGAAAATAATTACAATTAATATTCATCATCATCATTTTCAGTCGTTCACCATCCACTGCTGAATAAAGGCCTTTCCAATCCTCTTCCATTCCTGTCTGCCTTGAGGAATCTGCATCCAGTTAAAACACATCCACACATTCTTCTCAAATCATCAGCCCATCGTCCCTCGGGGATACCATTCCAGTATTTCTCGCGTCCATCTACCATCCATTCTTTTCGCTGTGTCCATTCCGACTTTTTCCCACGTTCCCCTATATCTATCACTTTGGTCATACTTCTTACCCATGTATTCTTCCGAGCATACATCTTTCCATACTTCTCTGTGTGCACTGGATCTTGCGCATCATTCTCGAATTTAGCATCCACGTTTCACATCCATACGTCATAACTGGCAGTACGCATTGGTCGTATGCCTTCTTTTTTACGCATAGCGGAATGTTGGATTTGAAAACAATGTTCATTCTTCCAAAAGCACTCCATTCTGGCTTCATTCTTCGTTTTATTTTTTTCCATGCTTCTCTGTGTGCACTGGATCTTGCGCAACATTCTTGAATTTAGCATTCACGTTTCACACCCATGCGTCATAACTGGCAGTACTTTTTACAAAGTCCTTTTTAAGTCCTAAGTTGGATTTAAAAACAATATTCATTCGTCCAAAACCAAATTAATATTATTATTGTATATATTAGGTACATGTTGACGTATTGCAGTTGAATCGAATAATTGTTTTGAAAATGGATTATGATGTAATATTATATATGTATGTATGTATGTATGTATGTATGTGTAATGCGAGCATTGCTTTTAAAGTATTATATATGTATGTATGTATAATTCCAGCATTGCTTTTAAAATGTTTAAGATTTTTGAGTCGACAGCGTCGAGAGCTGTAAAAGGGCTTTTATCTCAGCCTTTCTTCCTCTCGTTCTCTCTCCTTCTCATAAAAATGTTTTCCGCCCTTAATCTTGGAAGGGTTTAAAACAACCGTCAAGATAAAGTCAAACAAAAAAAGATCACAAACACTTCACGTTCTTTCTTTTTTTTTTTTTATATTCATTAGAACTTTGAGTAATTTAAACTTTTTAAGTGGCCTTTGCGAATTTTTTTTAAGCGCAAGTAGCCGTGCCGTAGCAAGCTCGCCGGCAAAGTGGAAAAAAGCTCACGTTCGTAATTAGATAGATTCGAACGTTTTTCGCGTGCGGTTATTTTCCGTATGTCGTGTACGGGGAAAATCTTGACAAAAACTCGAGGTAAATACGTGGGATTTGCTTGCGTAACGTTTGGCAATGTTTTACCGTTTTTCGCGTGTGTGTTTCACCTTAATTCCGCGTAAGCTCTCACGTAGCTTACAAAACAATCACCGAGCTTTCAAAGTACGTGCTGAAGTCTCTTCAGCACCTTTTTTCCCTCTTATCTTTATATATTCCGTTACGTACAGCTATAAATTTATATTTAACTACAAAATTTATTACTGGGAAGTCATAGATGAGTCATAGACGAAGCTTTTGCTGATTAGTAATCATAATACTGCAGATGATTACATACCTAAGTTTTAATTTAAATTTATAAGATACGTATCATTCAATTGCTCGTGACTGTACGTGTCACATAACAAAGATTGTTTTTCGCATTATTGCTCATTTTGACCGTAAAGCAAAGATCAAACAACACATACAGCAAGCTAATATAATAACGTAATAATATTCAAAAGCAAGGTTCGCTTTGACCCCCACGTGTAGCAGTAAAACGTGAAACCCCTTTATGCATTGTAAGGTGTAAAGAAATTCTTTTCATCGCAAAAAACAAAGCAATTTAATTATGAACATACACACAGCATTATATATATGTACATACTATTGTTCGACCTTTGACCTTTCACTTGTCGGCTAAATAATTAAAATTGATTACGACGTCAACACCAACCGTTTTTATACTCTAATTTCATCTTAAACAGCCATACATCAAGAGAATTCCACACAAATATATAGAATTCTAGCCGTGTGTCATTTTCACATTGCCCGGTTGCAGTCTTTATACTTATTTCACGTATAAACGTACAATGCTTTTTATAAACTGGCAATAATAGTCGAACAGACTAAACTCAAATCGAATTTTCGCACGATAACAATACTTTATGGGATTAGAATAATGTAACAATTAAACAGACAGACGGAGAGAAAGATGGACACATAAGATTGTTGTTCTTAATTTATACGTGTGACATTGCAAGTCATATTATATCTAGCAATTCAATATTTGCTGATGACATTAAACTTTTTAGTCCCGTCTCTCCGGGTATAAACAGTTTACAGGATGACCCAAACTCAATAAATAGATGGTGCCAAAAGTGGGTATTGTCTTTATTCTGCTACCTAAGCCGAACTAAACCCCAAATCCGTTATTTAATTGATAATGTAAGTGTTCCAAAATCTGCATCTCAAATGGACCTGGGTGTTGTTATCACCAAAAACCTTAAATGGTCAACTCATATGAACTCATTAGTAAATAAGTGTTATTCATTTATATATATTATCAAACGAGTAGTTTTTGAAATTTAGTATCCAGTTGCTGTCAAAAATTTATAAATTCTATATTAGACCTACATAAATTAGAATTTGTTGTAAATGTTTGGAACCCTAACTTCAAAAAAGACATTGTATGTTTAGAAAGGGTTCAAAGAACGATTACAAAAATGTAATCTGAACTTCGATCACTACCCTTTTATTTACATAATAAAAGGCTGAAGAGAATGAGTCTCACCTCTTTGGAGACGAGAAGATTGAGAGGTAATCTAATAGACGTGTATAAAATAATAAATAATACATATAAATGCCTCATAAAAAATCTCTTCTCGTCCAATAAAAACGCACATCTTAAAGGTCATATACTGAGACTCCTAATAGAAAAATCTAATAAAACTCAAAACTCATACTTTTCAAATAGAATGGTCAAAGTTTGGAACCGCCTGCCAAATTAGCTAGTAAGTTCTGAACATAAAGATCCGTTTAAAAATCATCTCGACAAGTTTTTGAATATAAATGAATTTTTGTAATCCTTCAAATATCAAATTTAAAATTAAAAACCTTATGTACAATTTATACCAGACCCCTGAACTCCATCGGCTATGCCGTTTGCCCATGTATCTATATACATATATATATCTATATATATAAAAATCAATGTCTGTCTGTCTGTCTGTTTGTTTGTTTGTCTGTCTCTTATAGACTCCTAAACCACTCAACCGATCACAACGAAACTTTCAGGACTTATTGTGATTATGCCGGGGATGGTTCCTGAAAAAAAAATCGGGATAAAACGGGAACGGGAACGGCGGGAACGGGGGATCAGAATCGGGAACGGACCGGGATCTGGAATCGGGGAAAAAACGGGAACGGGAACAGGAACGGGCCTGCTCACGCGTCAGATAACGTACTAGGAACAGGATCGGGATCGGAAACAGGACCGGGATCTGGAACGGGAACGGGAACGGGATCGGGAACGGGAACAGGATCGGGAACGGCCTGCTCACGCGTCAGAAAACGTACTAGGAACGGAACGGATCGGGCATTGCAACGGGACGGGTCATCTAGGAATATAAAAACGGGAACGGGATCTGGGACTGTCTGGATCGGGAACGGGCCTGCTCATAGGTCTAGAAACCACTCAGGACCGGGAACGCGGAAACTTTCGGACATTGCAATCATGCCAGGGATGGTTAGTGGAAAAAAAAAATAAAATACGGGAAAGCCGACAGACATAACGTACTAGGAACGGGAACGGACGGGAGGAATCGGGATTAGGAACAGACAGACTCAGAAAACTTTCTGTATGAACGGGAACGGAATCGGGTCATTACAGAATGCCAGACTAGTTTTAATAAAGAAAATATAGAACGTAACGGTAACATACAGATGGAGGAAAGTTAGGCAGACAAAAAATGCCGTTTAAAAGAATACAGAATTTAAGATAAAATTTTTAACGGTAACATGGCAAAAAAAAGGCCGTTTAAAATGGTAATGAATTTAAAATTTAAGGCTGGCTAGAAAATGGTTTATCGATCGTCCGTTTTTCCGATGGGAAAACAATTTTCCTCAGGGTGAAAATGAATCGACGATATGGGGGTGATGTGTGTGTGGCTGCCATTACGTTCCTGCCAGCGATCTGTTTCAGGTGGACGTGAGAATCCACGCTTGAGCACCCCTGGCTCGCAACGATTTCCTTCGAACAGCTTCCGTGTTGCATTTCAGATGCGACGGAAATGCCACTGCTGCTGCTCCACAGACACATACCCACACTGTGCTTTTGTAAACCTCCTACAGACCCTCGTAAATATGGAGCGAGACGATTTTCAGCAAAGGTGGACGGAATATCCCTATATGCTTCGCATTTTAGCCGACTGAAATTCGATAATACTGTAATTCCGGGAAGTAAATTCTACAACTTCAGACCGGTGCAATTTTTCTTTAAAGATATATTTTTCATATCTGTCTACCTAAAATTGTAAACATTTGTACATATACAACTTAAAAAGTTGCAGTAGTAACTACTATTTCCTCCAACGTTGTTTTCGCGTGAACATTCAATTTACAGTTTTATTATATTTCATCCTTCCGCGGGGTATTATTACACATAAGAAATGTGATTACTTTTGTAAAGCGCCTAAGCACGTTCATGTAAAATAAAATATTACACTTTATAGACGTGAGCGCGTTAGTTCAATTTTCCGGCTTATTCTCAGGTGAGCACACAGAATATAGAACACGCTTTTGACGAGAGAAAATTTCTATTAATAATATCGCGCATCGAGAGAGTTCAAAATGATTTTTTAAGCGACATCAATACCTAATACAATTTATTTATTACACTGAGAATATAGACTGAACTACGGAAAAATAGCTAATTGAACCCACCATGGTTCGATTCCTGAGATTGAAAGATTTTTTTGACGGTTTTGAGCGTTGCTAAAGTTGCCGACAAGATTAGGGTGTTATTAAAATGCAGATACAGATCTTCTGCCAGAGTTTTCATGGTTCAACTACTACTCTTCGAGAGGTAATAGGAAGTCGCTGAAGTTTTAAAATGTGAAATGTTGTCAAAAATTGAAGCAGCTAATCATGAAATATAATGCTAATTTAAATGATAGAAGATTTAAATATTTAGGAGTAATACTTGATGATAAGTAAGAATTTAAATTACATGGTGAGATTATTATTAAAAAAGTAGCGAAGAAAGTTGGATTATTGTGTAGATTAAGAAATATACATATTTACTATCTAGAAATACAAAAAGTATTAGTTTATAATGAAATTGTTCGTCCTCATTTTATATATTGTGGTTCATTTTTTTTAATTTAGTGAATAGGGTAATTAAAGATAGGTTGCAAAAACTGCAAAATAGAGCTATGCGGAGTATTTTAAATGTCAATAGATTAACTAGTATAAGATACATATATATTAAATTAATTGGATGAATGTAAATGAAACCTTAAAAGTGTGCATGTTAGTACATATGTGTGTATATTTTTAAATTAGATAAGAATTTATTACCAAAAATATTTAATAAGAGGGTATAAATATTCATAGTCATACTGGGGGTAAGAATAAGTTAATAGTTAATAGTATTTAAAATTAAGTAGAACCAGGAGAAGTATCTTGTACAGGGATTTTTTTGAATACTAGAAGATCTCAGAAATGTAAACAAAATTGCTGGTGTCCTGGCAGCCTTAAAATAGCACCTCTACATAGATAATAAGTTAAGTTTATTTTGTAATTTTAGCTTTAAGTAATGTTTTTTTGTAATTAGCTTTTTAAGCTATCTCAAATAAATAAATAAATAATAAATCCAGTATTGATATACTCAAAATAGTATATCATTCATTATCAATCCCTAATTTGAATAAATGGAATAGAATCATCTCGATTTAAATTTTCAACCCTCACACACACACACACACACACACACACACACACACAAAAGAGTATCGCGTTAACGTATTATTTTTCAATAGCGATTACGGTCGCTGAATTTTCCTCGAGGCCGATTTTCCTCGCATTATATCCGCGAACAAACGGCGCCTCATTAAGCCCTCGCTAGAGTGAGAGTGAGAGAGAGGCGCCTTCGCCCTCAAATGGCGCCCCCATTTTCCAGGACCCCTATCTTTAAATGCCTAATGAGGGGGTTGGTTGCTTCACCCCTCATTCGCCGCAAAATTCCTTCCGGCCTTCGTCATGACGTCATCACACCGGAAATGCACCGTTACGCTCGCGAGAATCCATTTAATACTATCAACGGAATATTTTCGCATTCAAATTTGATTAGATGTTGTCTATAATATGGATTAGAATACTTATCTGTCTGTATGGTCGTTTGTTTATTATACATCAGCACCGAACTTTGCAGAGTTACTCCGCACGACACACCGATCGTAGGGTAGTCGATATGCCAGTTTGCTTTAGTTTTGTTTCAATGACTCTAACTCGGCGTTTTTCAAACTTTACTTACTACGACCCACTGCAAGAACTTCATTTTGTATTGCGACCCAGTAATATGATTGCCGAAATCCGTCTGTCTGTCTGCTGATAGCGCTCGCCGAGGTAAATGATTAAAAAATCAGAACGTAGCGCGAGTGGGATTTGAACCCGACATCACCGGTTCGGAGCATTGAGCGCTTACGCTATGATCCAACGGAGGCGATGACGAGCCTGCTACGATTTGACAATATTAATTATTGTCAATAGGCTCGCGACTTTGCTAAATTGTTACGTTGTTGTATTATAACGCGCCATCTATGCAACAACTATAAAAACTATTAAATATACATACGTATACTCACCAAACAAACATCCGTTGATATTCAACGGGCTTACACTAGTGCCTATATAATAATGTATCAAACACAAACTCTGTCCATTATGTTCCTTTATTTACTATTGACACATGATATATGCATATTTATGGATGAAACTACATACATACATATGTAGTTGATGAACAAAATGATTTAATTGCTGAAAATCATTCTTCAGTGTAAATGAACTCTTCGGGATTTGAATGAAGGCTTTTCTTTACTGTTTCAAATTTTTGCACTGGAAAATAGTTATCAAAGCTTTGGGATAGATAAGTGAGCTGTGACAATATCTCAAGTTTCAATTCTTTGAAAATATCTTCATTGACAATGTTTAACAATGATAGAGGAACTGACCATTCCGGTGTCGTGATTTTTTCCGTTTGTCGCGACCCATTTTATTTATTTTGCCACCCATCAATGGTTTGAAAAACCCTGCTCTAACTGATGAGAATCGACAGATGTAGTTGTTTTATAGTGGTTTAAGTCTATTTTTTGTGTTTTGAGATAAATAGATCACATATGGTTGTAGCCAAAACTATCATTTACTCATTTTTTTTCAATTGGACTTAAACCACTATATATAATGGGCTCATATATAAAAGTAGGCGGAATTTCGCTAACAAAACAAAGTCTGAAAACTGCGGTGGGGAAGGTTGGAGGAGGGAGGGGACTCTTACTTAACGCGTTTGCCATTTTTCAAGTTATACCGGTGGCAATATACTCTCGTTATAATTTCAGCACGAACGTTGACAAAAAATTCATTAGAAAAAAGCTTAAAAAATGTTGCTGTAGACTTACATATTATATAACACCTTTAAGGCCCTCACAAACCCGAGCGGGATCACTGCGTCAAGTTTAACGTCCTCTATCGTCATTAATTCGCACCAAAGCGAATTATATTGGTGCGAGTGGGACGACGACAGAGGCGTCAGTTTGACGCAGCGATCCCGCTCGGGTTTGTGAGCCCTTTTAATTATACTGGTGGCCCTATATTTTATTTGATTTCGATACTACATAGTACTAGGAATGTCAGCTTGTACTATGTATGTATGTATGTATAGGTATATTGAGTGTTATCTAGTGTTCCGAGTTGTTATGAGTACTGTCTAGTGTTCCGAGTTGTTATGAGTGCTATCGAGTGTTCGTTGACAATTTGTGATTGAAAATATACCCGCTATATATATGTAATTGGTAAAAAATAAACTAAGTTAAAGGTATTTCGTTAACAAGTTGCAAGTGAGACTTTCTAGCGCTAGTGCGGCTGCACCGGCTGCGTAATACTACCCGTGCAAAGTTAATAATTGAACAACTTACATGTATTATATAAAGGTCGACATGTTTTCCCACCGGCGAGAGAGAAAGGAAAACTGTTCACAATAAAAGCAACCGCGCTTCCGGAAAATGCGAAAGCCGAAAAGGCCATTAGTGCATGTGCGGTTCGGTGCGAGATTGATGTTCGTTTTTATTCCGGCTAAATAAGAAGTTGACCGTAAAGACCCCGACTTCCGGACACTCGTAATGGTCCGAGACAGACAGACAGACAGACGGCAATGGGACATGACGACTTGGTCCGTTGGGGTAGAAGCACAACCATAAAAATGATCCTCGACCCTGTAATGAAGCCGGTCGAGACGACCTACAGTTTCCCGGAGAAAATTGCCGATAAATTCAACCGTGAAAAGTCACTTACAGGAAGATACAATTGCAAGGTTTCAGTTTAAAATGACAAAAGTACCATCTTAAATAAAAATCATTGTTATGGTGGCTAGATAGAAATTAGTCAAACTGATAAATTTACATTTCAATAATGTTTCATAGTCGAAATTGACAAACAGCATCGAAAAAAAAAGTTTCCCAGGAGAAAATTGCCGATAAATTCAACCGTGAAAAGTCACTTACAGGAAGATACAATTGCAAGGTTTCAGTTTAAAATGACAAAAGTACCATCTTAAATAAAAATCATTGTTATGGTGGCTAGATAGAAATTAGTCAAACTGATAAATTTACATTTCAATAATGTTTCATAGTCGAAATTGACAAACAGCATCGAAAAAGTTTCCCGGAG
This sequence comes from Parapsyche elsis, assembly GCA_022651745.1. Taxonomy (NCBI): domain Eukaryota; kingdom Metazoa; phylum Arthropoda; class Insecta; order Trichoptera; family Hydropsychidae; genus Parapsyche; species Parapsyche elsis. The sequence goes on from JAGVSN010000017.1 coordinate 2,734,787, forward strand.
AAAATTGCCGATAAATTCAACCGTGAAAAGTCACTTACAGGAAGATACAATTGCAAGGTTTCAGTTTAAAATGACAAAAGTACCATCTTAAATAAAAATCATTGTTATGGTGGCTGGATAGAAATTAGTCAAACTGATAAATTTACATTTCAATAATGTTTCATAGTCGAAATTGACAAACAGCATCGAAAAAGTTTCCCGGATACCACCTAGTACACATTAAATAATTTAGTTCAATTTATTTGAACTGTGAATCTTAACATGCAGTAATTATGCTTTTTAACTTGTTTAGTGAATTAACGGATCTATTACGCAATAGGATTGTATACTCTTAATATTAGATAGTGGTGTAAAATGTATTTTTTACTAGTCTAAATCAAAATAGTTTGAAAACATTAAAACTACCATGTTATTTCTTAGGATTTCAGTACTAAATAATGATTAAAGGTTTGATTGTTTATTTGTTCGGTGAAAGTTAACCAACAGGTCTAAGAATACAAGGATCCTGATTCAGTAACAAGTTAACGTTGGAATAATGGATAGGAAGTGCCAATAAAATTGTATGTGGAACCATCTCTCAACTACGTTAGATAAATAGATTTAGTAATATCCAGATTTTGCCAATGATGATAATTAAGGTCGAAAAAACCAACTGAACCTTCGTTCAATAGACTCAGCTATAATATTTTTTTTATATTTAGTACTGTGGTCGGGAACCTTTTTCGAGCTAAGAGTCAAATTAGTGAAAACCTTGCACATTTTGTAAGTTTGGGAGCCGCAACAAATTATCTTCGGATTATATATTCAAAATAAAATTAAATGTTACTCATTCATGAAATTGGATAGCAGTAAGAAATAAGCTAACTTCGTGACATTTCTTAATGTTCCTGGACTGTTTATTACTAAAAAGTATTATTGAAAAACCATTTAACGATTTTTATAGCCATAAAAATAAGATTAATATTGATTTGATAGGATTAATATTGAAAATGTGTGTTTCGCGCAAAACGTTATGATGACAGCCAGAACCACAGTTTTTATACAAAGAACCGCATGAGGCTCCAGAGCCGTCGCTTCCCGACCACTGGTTAAGCTGAACGTATTTGCTGAACAAGTGCTGACTGTCTGATAAGAAACTGTAAACATATATATGTACATATATCTCGTATTTATTATTTTAAGCGCCGAGTCATTTTTATAAAATCATTCTATAGGTGCATAAAAGCTGTATCTTGTTTTACGATTATACATACTTGTATTATCATAAAGTGTACTTTTTTTTTTATTCGCGCGTCATTATCCTCTTAAAATATTAATAATATGGTAGCAGCGAATGAGATTCAATAAAAAAACACGTAAACATAAACATCAACACACAAGCTACGTAAGTGCAAACGAACGGAAACAACAAGCAGCGTGCTTTTTGTGCGTATATACATTGTTTCTCACTATCGGTACACTGTTCATGTTTATGGAACTGTTCTTAGAACTTTTTAACTCTGTGTGTTTTGAGCTTTGAGAATTCGCAAAAGTTCAACCCACATGCGGATTAAATACAAAAATACGCGGACAGGAGATGTAGCGCACGGCTCACCTATGCATTATGTATTAAGTACGTACGTACGTTCGCAGACACGAAACTATATTTATTTACATTTATTCTAGCACGCAACTTGTTGATATCTCATAAACATATCTCGCCCAACGCATATCTCATATTCATCACGGTGATAAATTATCCGGAACGGGGATGAGAGAGACGGGAAAAAAAGCACGCACACGGACGCGCCGAGCAGTTTTTCATCCCCGCACAGGTAACTTTCCCATTACGCGGCGCGAGTTTTCTTTCGCGAAATTTATTCTGGAACTCTTAACCGAGTTTTCCCGGCTCGGTAATATCGTTAAATGAGAAGAGGATACCGCGAATAAAAGGTTATCGCGCCGCCTCATAATAAAACGTCGAACGGCTAATGCGTTCCGGCGGTGTGGCCCCCGTACGTCTCGTGAATTATGCACGAAGAAAACCCGGAGAAAATACTATCGTATACGTGTGTGTGTGTGTGTCGGAAAATAAACGAACAAAATAACGCGTAATGGAAAATGTCTTCTCGCGCGTGATATATGCCCGGTAACCAAGTCGGAAAAGCGGGGAAAACTCGACAAGCGCTCGCGGTTATCGCAACAACGGAACGTTTGTGAGTTGTTGGACAAGTTGACTCGTGTTCCGACACTCAAATTATGCTAAATGGAATAAACACAAGCCTGTCGGCTGAAATGCTATCGGTTTACTTTAATCAAAGCCTCGGCGATTAATAACAATCTGTTAAATCGTCAATGGATGGTTTCGGTCGAATATTACACTAACTAACGTGACGTTCAATTTAAGTTTTATACTTACTTTAATTGCTATCAATTAGAAGCAAGTTTAATTTACTCTAAAATCAACTGAAAACGTTATACGTACATATATACTAAAATGATTCCACTATGCTTAAAAAATAAGGCGTACGATTAATGCGCACTGCCGGTTATGACGGTTGTGAAACGTATCGATGCTGAATTGAGTCGCCTAGTTCCAAATCCCGATAAGTCCATAAAACTCACTTGTTCGCAAACGCGGTTTTTCTGCTACAGACTTATTTGCTTGATGGTGTTTAAACTCATTTAAACTTAATTTTGTTGATATTAAACAAAATATTGAGATTAGAAACATAGACTTATCGTTGTTTGTTTCTAAATATGGCTTTTATCATAGTGCAATTGTCAGTTTTTGGAACTAACACTGATTTTCAATATTTTTTTACGGCGCACTTGGCGGTATTTGGAATAATTCAAGTATAAGGCATCGTTTGAAAACATTCTTAGAACCAGAAAATATTTTATCCTCGTTTTTTATATATTGTGGACTTATCGGGATTTGGAACTAGGCGACTCAATTCAAGAATGTTACACACGTAAGATCCAATGCACACAAAGAAGCACAAAAAGATGTACATATACTTGGTATAACAAGAAGAGATCGTAAGAGGAATACAAAGGGTAAATAAGCGAAAATAATGGATGGCAGATGGACGTGAGAAATACTTAAATGGTATGCAAGATGATGTAAAAGAAAGCAAGGTAGACCGAATCGACGATAGGCTGATGAATTGAGAAGAATGTGTGGAGTCAAGTGGATGCAGATTCCTCAAGACAAACAGTAATGGAAGAGGATTGGAGAGTCCTTCGGTGGATGGTGAACGGCTGAAAATGATGGATATGATGATATCTTTTGTGGGTCCATAAAAGTTAACTTTCTTTCAATCAATGCCTTTATGTCAATTTTCACATCAAAATGATATTTTAACATCATTTTACGATTTTTAATAAAATTGATTGATAGTATTGTAGGTTTGGTATTGGTATTTGATGCTGGTTCGTTGGGTTACGTTTGTATTACTAACATAACAAATAAACATTTTTTATCGGTGTATTAGCACCAAGCACCAAGCCAAGCTGTCAAAACTGGTTTGAGTTGACAACGTGATTCAATCAACGGTACACTATATAATTGTTTCATGTACTATCAAACGGGCTATTGACTGTGCTGTTATTGTACAAACCAGCGCAAACGGGTGGGGGTTGAGGGGTGTGGTTCTAATCTACCGTCATATGACGAGCAAACCGGCTAGTTAGTGTGGAAAAAATATTTAAAGTGCTCATAATGGACTGATGATTATATTTTCACGACTATGTATGTATAAATCAAAATTTCTTATTGAAATACAACAAAGTAACTACGAATACGAGTAAAATTTAAATTGTATCAAAGATAGACTTTCTATAAATTTTAATTGCATAAAATAATGAGCATGTACGTATTTATGTATACGTTGGAAATAAAAATATGTACGTATGCACGCGTTTCATTAAGCATACACAATGGTATTACTAATTCTAAAGCTGGTCGCGTCAACCTCTTCACTCACTCGAAGTCTTTCCACACACACACACACACACATATACACGCTTATTTTTTCATTTTCGTTTTTGCTTTTTAATGAAGCGAGGACTGGTCTCATTTTCGTCGCACAAAGGCCAGGCATTATGAGTCCCTTTCACGGCGTTGAATTTTCTGACGTGACGTGGCCTGATGACAACTTGAAGAGTTGCTCCAACGTGACCTCGAAGACAACGACGAGAGTACCAGGCATTATCCGGTGACATTATTGATCCCGAGAAGTCGACACTTGTCGACCCACAGCGTGCTCTCTAATTGTCACGGGGGATGACTTTACAAACCTCCATTCTATTTTCCGGTACGACATATCGTTATATATGTATGTACAATATAGAACGATTCATATTTCATTCATAGAAATGAACTAAACCGTGAAAATGGATATTTATTTATACACATTCGAACCTTTTTGTACATTCAGGCTGTAAACTTTTGAAAAGAGTGTATCAAATCATTATTACAAGTAAGAAATGGCAAGTCAAACTATTTTTGGATTCAATTTGTAAGTTAGTAGTTTATTATCGAAATTGTAAACGCTTGAAAAATTAAATGTATGGAAAAATTGAATATTCTACCAGGAGCATATGATTCATCAGGAGTTAACCTTTTAACCCCTTTACTTATTTGCGTGTTAATTAAAATTAAAATATTGGCATCTACATACATACATATGTATATGAATATTTATGTTATGATTCTCTCCTGTCAAAATTAAAAATGATGAAATTAAGTAATAGAAGAATCATATTCAAGGTAATTTTTTTTAAATAAAATATTAAACTCTCTAATAGATAGTTAGTTATATTCTTATTTATGCAAATGTTCGTTTAAAGGTACCGGTGTGTTACCCGTTCTCGTTTTTTATTGGATTGTGAAAGTATTTCACGTAATAATTATTATATTCATTCTCCAATCCTCAGAATGATTAGATACTGCAATAGATACTCAGAATTCATTAATTTTTTTTAATACTAATCCTTCGTCCCTAAGACAGCGACTTATTATTTATTTTATTAACTCAACATAATTTATTTATTTTTTTTTTTTCCTTTTTTTTTTTTTTCTAATTTAATATAGTATGTATGTACATAGTTTATATGTAAAAACCCCAATGGCGTTTGTTGGTAGGCTAAAAAGTATTAGAAGTATGTTAGATGAATTGGGATGGGTGAGTATTAGAAATTGTTTAAAGTTAAGCACATTGTCTTTTGTTTATAAGTTAGATCATAAGTTATTGCCAAATTATTTTAAGAGTTATATCATTAGAAATAGTGATATCCATAGTTATTGTACTAGAAATAAGAACCAATTAGTTGTAGGTAGAGTAAGAAAAACAAAGACAGCTGGTGGTGTTTTTTTCAGGGGTGTATTAATGTATAATGCCCTCCCGGAGTGCGTCAAGTTTTCTAAGACCATAGATGTATTCTTGAAAAGTGTGAGGAGACACCTCTGTGAGAGATAGTAGTTATGTAGTATAAGTATAGTGTATAATGTGTAATAGATTTATGTAGTTGTTTTAAATATGTAATAGATGTAAGTTAAATTAGCTAATTAGCTAATATTATATAAAATAAATAGATATGCTTTAATATGTGAATATACATACACATATACATATATACAGGTACATAAAATGAAACTGTCATCAGGCAGTAACTATTTTTAAAAAAGCCGCATACTCATTATCGAACATATGTATGAGCGTGTAATGCAACAAATTTTGTAAATGTGTACGCGTTCGCGAGCATATGTACATACTTTGAGCGCGTTCTGAAACGTTCGTGGCGTTTTTGGCGCGAACACAAAGGGGCTCGCAGTCGTTTGCAGTTGGTTGCACGGCAAGTGTGTACATGGCGTCCACATTAGCGAGCATTACATTACACGCTCATGTTCGCTAATGAGTACGCGGCTTTAGATTTTAGGTGTGCGCTGATGATTCAGATATGAAATTTAAACAAATGGTTGTACATATATATGTAGAAAGGCAAAGTTGCGGTGTAAAAGTCGCGATATTTTTTCCACCCCACCCCTCGTCTATACCTCTACGCAAATTTCAGCGTAGCACCCTTTCGTAGCAATCTACGGAATTAATCGAAAAAAAATGAAACGGGGTTACGACGCGCCGTAAAGCGTGTAAAGTAACGGCGTCTAATTGCGTCGTTATTGTAAGTGCGGGGGTTCGCTACACGGTGTTCCGTCGACTATTGAATATTAACGAGACGCATTCTCTGTGTATATACATACATATATATTTTTTGCAACCCATTTCCATGCTAATATTGCCCATCGAGGGTAGCGGCGACGGCTCTTACGCAATTAGTTTTTGTCGGACGAATCGCTCGGGATAAGGGTCAAGGCTTAACAATGGCTACTTACTGATCACGGTGAAGTTGACTTTGAGGTTTCTGGTCGGTGAGTTTTTGAAGTCCACTCTGCACCTGTAGACCCCAGCATCTGTGGCTCTGACCTCATTGACGAACAGGTGGGCGGGTTCTGCTGAAGCTCTGAAGTGAGCTCTGTCACCAAAGCCAGCTTTTGATGACCACAGTTTGGCTTGGTTGAATTGACGACCGCGTACGTCGAAACTGAAATTCAAAATTAGAACAAAAATTAATTAAAATGTCTGTTTGTACATATTTGGATGAAAAAATTAGATACTAGGTATTTCTATGGAAGAATTGTATCAATTCAATTTTTTCACGGTGGTAATTATTCAGGTTAAGAAACAATGTAATGTTCGGTAAGATTATGTATGTAAGTTTATGTGAAGCTCGTTAAGCCTAGGAAATTAAGGAAAGTTTATTTATTTATTTAAGATAGCTTAAAAATGTAATTACTGAAAGCTAAAATTACAAAATAAACTTATTATATAATAGCACTTGTACAGAGGTGTTATGTGTGTGTGTGTACGTGCCGTGCCATTGTATGCGATCATTACGCGGCTATCCTCATCGAGAGTGTTTGTGTGAAGTGGGGTTATGTAGCGTCAGCACTTTGCGCAAAACCTGTCGTGTGAGTGACCGTATGTGTACGTGCCGTGCCGGGTATGCAAACGTTCCGCGGCTAGGCTACCCAACCAGCCAGGGAGATTACTGCGCATATAGTAATATATACAATAGGTATATGAATTCTGAGTTTTTAATTATAAAAATGATGATTTCATTGTATGTATGTATGTAGATGTGTATGGTATGGCATATGATTATTTTATTTATTTATTTAAGATAGTCTAAGAAGCTAACTCCCAACAAACAGCAACTGAAAGCTAAAATTACAAAATAAACTTAATTAACTATTAGCACTTGTGCTATTTTAAGGCTGCCAGGAATCTATCAATTTTGTTTATATTTCTGAGATCTTCTTGCAGGCCATTGTATTCAACAACACCCCTGTACAAGATACTTCTCCTGGATTTACTTAATTTTAAATTCTTAACTATTAACTTATTCTTACCTAGTTTTATGACTATGCATATAAATACCCTCTTATTAAATATTTATCGAAGTATTTTGGTAATAAATTCTTATCTAATTTAATAAGTAAAGTAAAATTCGACAAGGTTGCGTAAGGTAAGGTCAGATTAAATTAAACATTACCTATCCTTAAAACCTAGCAAGTTAATGTTACAATAGAATGACAGACTTCACTTCAAATTAATTAAAATAACGTTCAAAATAATATCATCAATATTCACAGATCTAGTCAAAATGTTGATTACATTTATTGACGATATACTTGAGAACATCTTGCTGTAAAAGATTATCAAACTATACTGATGAAGTTAGTACTCGTGATTAGGGTACTAATGTAACAATCAACTCTACATATAACTCTCGACAAAGTAATTCAGGGAATAATTTACTCAAATCTAATCCAGCTTAGTGGTGGTATTCGTTATCGCAGTTGATTAAAAATTGTTCTTCTTCTTCGAAAAAAAAAGCGCAGAACTTTATCTGAAAATAATACAGACAACTTAATTGACAGATTAGTCTCGTGGTGATATAGTAGAGATAGCAATCGTTCATTGTTTCCAGCATCATCATCGAGGAGAACTACCTTGATCCCCTCGAGGGAGCATCCATCATCGTATTCGGCACCAGAACACACCGTCGAGCAATCGTTTTTTTTTTTTTTCATTTTATTATATTATTTTCGTATTCTTTCGCAAAATCTCTTCGGGCAACTGTTGCTTTGCGGGATACGCAAGGGTATGAGAGACTTTTACCAGAGCACCCCGGGTATAATTTGTGGATAAACAAAAGGAAACGACCGGACAAAAGACAAGAGAGCCCGTGCATCTTTTGACGAGCAAACGAACAAATCCGACCCGTTCTTTCAACCCTTGCCAACATTAATTAAAACTATTGTATTTTTCAGGGTTGGTCACAGTCGTCTAGCATTAATCTGGACGGCTTTCATCTGAAAGCAGCTCTCGAGATTGCTTCTCGTTTGTTCGAAATTACACCGAAGAAATAATGTCTGTGTTCGAGGAAACAATAATAGGGCACCCGGAGACAAAATTACACTTTCTACCCGTACCGATTCCCAAATATAATATCGCTGAATTATGTACGAGCGTACTGCGCTTTGAACAGCACACTGAGCATTGTCCGTGGAATGGTTTGAAAGGACAGATTTCAAACATTAAAATACTACAAGTGTGGTTGTTAATAATGTGCAACGATTCAACATAAAAAAGATTGAAAGCAACTGAAGAGATACGGTACAAGTGTGATAGTGCTCCCGAGTCGCTCATTAAAACGGACGAGCGTCCTGGGCGATATTCAAAATTTTAATATACACCCGACGACAGTATAGTCCGGAATTACGTCGAGCATATCCTGATCTAGAAATCGTAACGGTTCTTTTGAAATAAATTTCACTGCAACCGAGGAGAATCGACGCAAACTTGCGCAACGCGGTAGTTTAAGCGGTGAACACGCTCCCGTGTACGGGAATAATTTCTAGTCGGGTTATTGCGAAAGACACGAAAGTTATATTCAATATTCCAGTAGAGGAGGATGTTGGGGATAGTAGGTTGTTGGAAAACTTAGCTCATAACCGGTGAAAAATCGTTGTTTCGAGGATGAGAGGTGCACCGTCCGCGTTATATATGCGTTCGTGTAAGCGATGTCAGTGAGCGCTTTTCCAAGTTTTTCCATTCTTTTAGCTCAGTATCTCATATTAAATCGCGTACGCGTTCAACGAAGGGGGAGAGATTGGGGGGATATGGAGGAGAAGGGAAGGTTGTTCGAGTGTCAAAACACCGACGAGGAGAATGTAATAAATGCGATAAAATTTACCACACAATAAAAGTGTAACTCGACGAACATGGTACTAAAGTTTTCCGTTGAAATAAATAATATAATCGCACGAAATATTAACAATCGATGGATATTTTTTTTAGTTTAAACTGTTAAGTTAAATGTAATTAATTATTAAAAATTAAATAAAAGTCACACTTGACATATACATACATATTTGGGATAAAAAAACGCTGTCTTAATAATATACATAGAATTGATTTATAAATGAGCTATTTTGTTATAAATTTTTAAATAAATGTAGTTATTCACTTACAGTGGCATCTGTATTTTCATTTAAAAACTTATAAATTTAATTAATATGTATTGTTACTTAAGGAAAACCAAAAGTACATTTTAGTACTACTGTACATTATAATTGTTTTAATACATTCAAATGTATAAAATGTGAATTAATTTTCACGATTAATTAAAAGTTTATATCAAAACTGTTTCCACTCTGTATATTTATATTGTATATATAAAATAAATAATGACATTATTTAAACTGTGAAAACAAGTTCTCACTCACACCTACAACTTTATAATATTATTCACAGCGAAAGTTTACACTTGAGCCGTTCCATTCTTCGCTACGTTGTCGCAATCGTTTCGTCCATTGTAATCCTTTAATCCCGATTTCCTCCGAACAACATACAAATCTTTGATCCTCGCCGGTTTCGCTCGGTCTTTTAATCCCGAAACGGATTCAATAAGCTAACGGGGAAAATTCACCGTTAATCCCCAACTGTCTTACGTTTAACGCTAATTAATCTGAAATACAATCGAATATCAACTCCTTACAATCGATACTGTTTAGCAACTGAACTCGATGCATATCCTGTCTTGAGATCTTAAAGTCTCAATTCGATCGTTTTTCAGCGACCAGGTGAACTCAATCGATGCAATTTACACACACACACACACACAAGCATATTTTTTTTTTGTTATCGCACAGAGAACAAACTTCTCTCTTTGCCCTCGAACGAGGTGTAGAGAAAGAAGGGCGAAAGAATTAAAGAAAAGACGTAGATGCGGCCATTTGTATTCATGAGTCCTCTTTTCGAGGGCTCCTTCCCATCCTTCCCGAAAATAAAACAGATGTGTGTGTGTGTGTGTGTGTGCTGGGAAGAACACGAACAAAAAGAAGGAGAAAACGAGGCGCCGAAATGGCTTTTGTTCCCAAATTATTGTTTTACGGGGCATTGCTCTTAATTACCATTTTTTTTCGGCAACGTCGACGGTAAGAATTAACGCCGTTTTTTTCCCCTGCTTCTCCTTCTTCTTCGTCCTTAACACCACCTCTGTATAACGAGAGTAAATCGTCGCCTCTTGTTTGCTTAATGTGCTTCTTATTCTTCAGGTGAGTTCAATGCGACACAACGAAGCTTTGTGTGTGTGCGTTTAGGTTGTAACACCTATAGAATCGTTTTTATGTGACAATACAGAGCGGATAATATGAATCTCACAGTTTTAATCAATACTTCATCATCATCATCATTTTCAGCCGTTCACCATCCACTGCTGGATGAAGACCTCTACAATCCTCTTTCATTCATATCTGTCTTGAGCAATTTGCATCCACTTGACTCCACACATTCTTCTCAATTCATCAGCCCATCTTCCACTCGGTCTACCTTGCTTTCTTTCACATCCTCTCGGATACCATTCCAGTATTTCTCGCGTCCATCTGCCATCCATTCTTCTCGCCACTCTGGTCATACTTCTCACTCATGTATTTCTTTTACGATCTCTTCTTGTTATTCCAAGCATACATCTGTCCATGTTTCTCTGTGTGCACTGGATCTTTCGTAGCATTATTGAATTTAGCGTCCAAGTTTTACACCCATACGTCATAACTGGCAGTACGCATTGGTCGTATGCCTTCTTTTTTAAGCATAGCGGAATGTTGGATTTAAAAACTATGTTCATTCTTCCAAAAGCACACCATCCTAGTTTTATTTCTTCTTTTTTACATCCAGTCATATTCACCAACTGCCCTAGGTATAGATAACTATCAACTACATCTACAATATGATTATCTACTGTGACTACTTTACGTGCAAAATTCATTAAACATAATTATTGTAATTAAATAAAATTATTTTGTTGATGATTTTCGTATACACATATATTTGCATTAACGAAAATACGTCTTTTATATTGTAGGAACTCATCGCTTTATTATAGTAAGATCGAATAGCTTAGACGTGAAAATGTATCACTCCAAACAATGACCATTTTAAAATTACAAAACGATCTTAAAATCTTTGGTAGTTACACTCAAATATATCTAATTAATCAAAATATTGTGTTATTTATATTGAAAATATGTATAACAAAATAAGTTGTTATATTAAAATACATTGTATGTCTATATGATATATCGAAAATATCTCTTATTTATAATTGAAGGAATTCATCACTTTATTTTAGTAAGATTGAATAGCTTAAACATGAAAATATGTCCCTCCAAACAAGGACCATTTTAAAATTACAATACGATCTTAAAATCTAGATCAGTCGGGAACCTTTTTCGGGCTAAGAGCCAAATTAGGGAAAACCTTGCAAAATTAGTAAGTTTGGGAGTCGCAACAAATTATTTTCCGATTATATATTCAAAATTAAATTAAATGTTACTTATTTATGAAGAAATAAGTTATCATCATGATATTTCTTAATGTTTGACAGTTTATTACTGAAAAGCTAATCTGAAAAAACGACTTTAAAGTTTTTTATAGCCATAACGTTGTGGAAATGAGATTAATTTTGATCTTGTGTAAATTGTGTGTCAACATTTTGTATTTCGGACAAAACGTTTGATGACAGCGAGAGCCGCAGGTATTTATATAAAGAGATACATGCGGCTCTGGAGCCGCCGGTTTTCGACAACTGATCTAGACGAATAAGTTGTATTACAAGATGAATAAATAAAATTAAAATACGTAAAACAAAACATTTTCCAATAAATAAAATATGCTAAAAGCTTTCTTCAATTCACACGAAAGGGATGAAATGAATCACTAATTTGAATACAATGCTATACATAGCCGCAAATATAATGTTGCCCAATTCTTAAACTGTTTAGTTAAACACGGTTAATATATTATAAATGTAATATACATATATATGCAAGTGTCTGTTTAATGAACGCGAAGGAACGAGTACGAACATTAAAAAAATATCTCTCATCGAACACAGAAGACTTCCAATTAGTTGCATTCGCTCGTTTACGGATCGGATCGACCGCGTTCGAAAATGCGATTCTTTTCCACCCCTTTAGTGGAAAAAAAAAATTGAAGGAGTGAACGTAGAATGAATGCACCTTGCACTATGGCTACGCGAGACGAGTGGATGCACTTAATGCTCAGTTTCCCCAACAAAGAAATAATGAGGCACTTTTGTTGCAAGTCGCGCTTTTTGTTCGCGGCGGGATCTCTTTGCGGCCGCCTTCGCTTCTACGAAGCTTCTACGCCGTAGATGTAAACAGAAGGAAAGTGTTTACCCATCTGGAGAGAGACAGAGAGCGTAGCAAACTATTAAAAATTTAAATAGAAAATTCTAAATTGAAAATATCAACGGAAACGTTGTGTTTCGATGGAGCGTGTCTGCGAATAAGCAACGTCGCGTGGGATAAGTGTATCAAATTAGTACACCGTGAGCATAGTAATGTATTTGGAATTTAAGTATTGTATCCATTAGGTGAATATTACATCGGTAACGTTTAAAATTGTATTAAAAAATGATACTATATCGATATTTTCGTTAGAGTGCCGCGGTGAGGTTCAATATGGCGAGAAAAATAAGCGTCGCAACTGTTTTGGTTCTTGTATATTTATTACGCACACACGCGTACATATTGCAAACTACAACGTTTCTATTATCTGCAGAACGAATCTCTTGACTTATTCTTATGATATTCATATGATGGCGTTTTTTACAACGGAAGAAATTGCTTTTTATCCCGCGAACATTTTTTATTACACCGCTTCCTCTCGACTCGCGCGGGGGAACAAAAGCAATTTTTCATATTTTTCATTCCGATTCTATATAGCGTCTCCGATTTCGTACCCCGACCCCCCCTCCGCCATTTCATTCCTTTCCCTTCGAAGAAAATGCAAAAAAAAATCATATTAAATTATCGCTAAAATTTGCATTGAAAAGGCATCGCGAAAAAAAAAACGAAGGCAATCACACAGGTCACCCTTATCGATTGACTTGAAAGCGTGACTTAAAAAAAAATCGTATTTATTTAAGTTTTAAACAAACGAAAATTTACAATCATTTTAATTACTTGCACGTATAAATTATACATTTTATGTTTTTGTATTATTTGTTGTACATTTATTTGCAGTGTGAAAATTGGAATATATGTAATATCGAAAGATAAACAACGGTTGGAAGCTTTTAAAATGTCGTGCTGGTGCATATGAAGATATACATACTATCTTAAATAAACGAAAAATGGCAAATAATTCATCGATACAATAAGAGGAATCTGCATTGGATACTCTTTGCGCCATGTTGAATTTTTAACCAAATTGATAGCGGTAAAGGTATGTACAAGTGAAGAGAAGAAACGAATGAAATCAATAAAAGAATGCATGAGATAATACATGAGCCAAACAGTCTGATTCTATCAACTATCATGTCATGAAAAAAATTCGGGTGTGGCGAACCCATGAACCAATTTATCCATATATTTAAGGAATATGAAGAGTAACCAAAAACTGCAAAAGTCACAAAACTGTGCACAAAGAAAAATAACAGGATTTTTGACTATTTTACAAGAAAAAAATCCCACTTTCAGGTTGGACGATTTTGATGATTTTTTTCACAGATTATTAGAATATTATGAAGATACCAAATATTTAAAGGCCGAAAAAAAATAAAAAAACCAAATCTTGTTCAAGGGTTAACTGCCACTTCCGGTTGGTGGATGTTGACCAAAATCATAATATCTCTTACACCTTACGTGAAATTTCAGCTTGATAGACTTGACAGTTTTGGAGAAAAAATTAGTTAAAAAATACAGACACACAGACATTTTCGAGAAATCATGAAAACGTGATCAGGGGATGATACCTCATACAAATCAGTCAAAATCTCAATGTCGAATTTTTTGCACCATCACAATACTTTATCCGATGAAGGCCTCTCCAATTCTCTTCCATTTCTGTCTGTCTTGAGCAATCTGCATCCACTTGACTCCACACATTCATCTCAATTCGTCAACCCAACATCAACTCGGTCTACCTTGCTTTCTTTCAAATCCTCTCGGATACCATTCTAGTGTTTCTCACGTCAACAATTCAACAATTCAATTTTTTCACACGTTCCGCTATATGTATCTAACACTTTGGTCATGCTTTTTTACCCATGTATTCCACTTACTGACTCTTCTCGTCGTACCGAGCATACAACTTTCCATGCTTCCCTGTGTGCACTAGATCTTACGTAACATACTTGAATTCACCATCCACGTTTCACATCCACACGTCATAACTGGCAGTACGCATTGGTCGTATACCTTATTTTTTAAGCGGGTAGCGGAATGTTGTATTCATTCTTACAAAAGCGCTCCATCCTAGTTTCATTATTGTTCTTTACATATGTATGTCGTGAATTATCTACAGTAAGTAGAAGTATCATTGTGAAAAATTTCACGATCGCCACTATAAAATGTACCATAACAATTGTCCGTCAAGTACGACGTGGAATATTATAATATTAAAATACAGGGCCCGCCTTTTGCACATCTATGCAGAACGCTTTCAACCGTTCGCAGCACAATCGATAAATTGCCGCTCCGTCGAGTTGTCGAAAGAGCGAAACTTTCCAAAGTTTCCTAATGAAATACTTTGACTTCCTTTATAATCCGTAATGAGGCTCGAAGTCCTCGCATAATCTGCGGAGAAAACGCGCTCACGCAAACTTGTCCGATTGCGCGATAGTGACGCGCCACCACCACTACCCCTTATAATATTAAAATTTATTATTAAAACGAGAGCACGAACAGATCGATAATTATGAAAGTTGAGAGTGTGGGGAATAAAGTCCATTCTTGCTAGCGCGCGTACAAGCTGTGGAATGGGCTAGGAAGGAACTTCGTCGGTTATTAGTGTGGAAAAAGGGAAAGCGGATTAAACCCACATCAAATATTGAAACATTAATCCGTCGGATTTCCTTGGCGAACGATTCGGGGTCTTCGGTCCATTCCCCTCTTTCCTCAAACCCCCCCCCCCCCTCCGACACAACGTCCGCTTCCGGTTCCGGGATAACCCACTTCGGGTTAAACCGGATTTCGACAGTTTTGACATGCGAAAAAAAAAGTCGAAAGAGAGAGAGAGAGAGCGCGCGCATTGACCTTTTTCTTGCGCTCGTTCGGAGTGGGTGGTGTTTTTCCGCGAATGTGTCCGGAAAAGGTGCGGAAGAGTTTTCCGGACGATTTGAGGCTGTAAAATCGAATGATTGACAGGAACCACTCGTACACTATCTTTTCATTTCAATTATTTAGCGTATATTGTGTTTTGCACGTATGTAGACGTTTGTGTGCACCGTGCCCGTTTATTATCGACATATGAGCGGGCTGACTATAGCGATAGTAATGTATTAAGCGTTAAGGGGAAAATGTAATGATTCTAATTTGAAATTCAATTAAAGAAGCGGGTCTATTGGTGATACTCCTGGAATAAAATTTCAAGCGTTCTGAACCAATCGCCAAACTAAGCAACGCTCTTAAATCCATATGGTCATTCGTGCCTGGTCACTCGTGGTGGACGGTCGCTCCGCTCGCCAGCAGGTACCTTAAGGCCATTACCCATTCGCCCCCATTATTAACACCCACGACGAAGCGTCTACGTAGTACACATCCATGACGGCGTCCTTTTCTAAAAAAAAAGAAGTCGCTCAAAGTTATCTTAGAGACGGCATCCTCATATGGAGACGGATTGCTGGCAGATCGAAGAAAAACTGCCAAACGAGCTCCACCTTCAATTGTCAAAGCAAAAATCGGTTTGAAGGACTTGCATCAGAGGAAATAAAAAGTGGTAGGGTACCACCAATTATAATGTCTGCAACTGGCACTCACGGCACCATGACGGACACCATCAAGAAGTTCACGAAGGACTTCACGATTAAGTACATCGGTAACAATAATGTGTCGATTCAATGTCGTAGCATTGAGACTTCGAGAAGCTTCGAGATGGTCTGAGGTCACCAGCACTCGGACAAAACTTCCATACCTTCTCCAGGAAAGAGGAGAAAATTATAAAAGCGTCGTCCGGGGTCCAGAATGCGACATCAAAGAGGACCTCATAGCCCAAAGGTTTCCCCGTAGCAAAAGTCCTCACCATGAAGACTAAAGAACCGATGAGCAACTCAACCGAGTTGTACCTAGTGTTCTTCGAACCGACGGTCAACACGAAGAAAATAAAGAAATCCGGTACATCTGCCACACACGGGTTAGTATATCTAAATACACAAATCGTTCACCAAATGTTACCCAATGTTTCAGGTGCCAAGATTATGGACATGCAGCGAAAAACTGCAATCGACCTGCCAAGTGCGTCAAGTGCACAGGATCCCACCTCACAGCGGACTGTTCCAAAAGGACAGGACTACTCCAGCCACCTGTGTGGGTTGCTCAGGACCACACCCTGCGAATTTCAAGGACTGCCCTCGAGGCAAGAATACTTGAAAATCCTAGAGGCGAGGAAGACTAGAAGACCAGCTACCAATCCATGGAAGACTCCTGAGGTCGCCACCAATCGAAGTGCACCTCTAATCAACAACATAACCTTCCCAAGTCTACCCATAAAGACTAATCCTATACCTAAATAAACCCCACGAAGATCCCACAATCCAATCCTGAATTGACGTCTATTGCATCACTGCAAAGATGATAAAGATCCTCAAAGAGATGCGTGCCAAGACAAGCGGGTGCACCGATAAATTGGAGCTGGCACTCATACTAGTCGAATACCTCGATGAATTCGAATAAGTGGACTGAACATCCTCGCATGGAATGCTCGGGGCTTAGAAATAAATTGACGAACTGGAATCGGTAATCGGTGAGCTCAATGTTGGAGACATTCCTAAAACCGCATGTGCATATTAACCTAAAGAATTTTAACTGTCATCGCGAAGACCGAGACCGTCAGCATGGAGGCGGCGTTGCCATTTTTATAAAACGATCAAACCTCCCGCGTAATAACACCAATACTAACAAACTTAGAACTTCTGCTATTGAACTAATGGTTACACCCGTCATATTATAGCTTCGGCGTATAATCCTCCTCAGAAGGAGTTATTGATGTCTGATTTTAACAAAATAAATTTGGGTAACTCGGTAGTAATAGCCGGAGATTTCAATGCCAAGCATCCATTATGGAACTGCCTGAGCACAGATCGTCAGGATCATCACTTTTCCAACATGTTCAACATACGGATACCACCTTACTACACCCAGGCACACATACACATTACCCCCACAAACAACTCTCTACACTCGACCTCGTTCTCGTCAGAAACTCTCCAACTATATCACTACCGGTGACCCTTCAGAATCCTATCTTCTGACCATCTTCCAATTATGTTTTCAATAGAGGAAAACTAGAAGAAGCCCCCAAACGTGGATGGAACTATAAAGACAGACTGGAAGTCGTTCAAATCTTACGTGAACGACCACACAACTCTTACATCATCTACTTTAAAAATGACATTGAGAACTCCATCACTCAATTGACTGATACCATAACTAAATCCAAACACCTTCATATACCAATCATCCAATTCACTTCGAAAAATATAGAAATCACAGACTTTGTTAAATATCTTATCATAAGTAAAAATAAATTACGTAAAATCTGGCAGAGAACAAAAGATCCGACACTGAAACCTTTAATTAATAAACTTTCATATCAAATTAAAATTAGAATCAAGCGAATTAAAAATGACCTTGGTCAGAAAAATTAGAAAAATTAAATGCAATAGATGGCTCCCTCTGAAATTAACGAAAGCGATCCGTAGATCAAAATTCGATCCCTCCATTGGTGATGGCGTGAACATGGTGACACGAGACAGTGACAAGGCGGAACTCTTAGCAAACGCATTCCAAAAGCATCACATACTCACACATCACTACCATCACACACCGACATACAACAAAGTCAACCATTCTATCAAAAGCATATTAAAACTGATACTAACAATACTAATTCTGTGAAACTAGTCCATCCGTGCGAAATTCAAAATATAATTCATAGTTTAAAGAAAAAAAAAGCTCCTGGCCGTGACGCAATAGATAATAAAACAACTTCCGTTCAGAACCTTTAGTATTATTGTCAAAAATATTTAAAGTGGGTATTTCCCAGAATACTGAAAGTCGCAAAAGTCATTCCACTGCCGAAGCCAGGTGACCCAAAAACCCAGTCAATTACCGACCCATCAGTTTACTTTGCACTCTCTCTAAAATTTTAGAAAAAATCAATCGCGCTTACTAAAATAGTTGATAAAAATCTGATTAATGAACAATTTGGTTTCCGCTCGGGACATTCCACAACCCAGCAGCTTACCAGATTAACTGAGCACGTGACGAAGAACTTTAATATGAAGAGCATACGGGGATGGTGTGTCTCGACATAGAAAAAGCCTTCGACACAGTTTGGCACGATGGACTAATTCACAAACTAATCAATAACAAAGTACCCAACTACCTTATTAATATCATCCGATCATACCTAACCGATAGAAAACTAATAGTTAACGTAAAGACGAACCATCGATGCCGAAACCGATCGTGGCGGGAGTTCCACAGGGAAGTTGACTAGGGCCACTCCTATTTGCCATATATATAAATGATATTCCCGTTCCAAAAAAGTGCCACTTAGCACTCTATGCAGACGATACTGCTTGCTTTACGTTAAGCACCAAACCTGACGCAATTCGTAAAAATCTTGAATTAGCTTTAAAATCATTAAACGACCATTTTACAAAGTGGAAAATAAAAATTAACCATACAAAAACGGACGCTATATTCTTTAGTGTTCGAAAGCACAGGCCGAGTTCAGAACTGAAGATCCCATCAGGAGAAAGGCTGAAATGGCAAGCTCAGTTGAAATATTTAGGAATAATATTTGATAGAAGAATGCGCTGGGCCCCACAATTAGAGTCAGCGAGGTGCAAGGCGATGCGCGCGATGGCAGCCGTCTATCCGTTGTTCAACCGTCGTAGCGCTTTGTCACGATCCAATCGCATCAAAATGTATCGCGCCCTAATACTACCAATATTAACATACGCTGCGCCTGTTTGGAACAATGCCTCCACCACTAACCATACTAAACTGCAAATCGTGGCCATCAAAATCATATATAAAATGTATACTAACCTCAAAACGCTTCACTCGCGAAACAACATCCCACTTGTGGCAACTGATATTACTAACAAATTGAAGTTTTACCAAAAACTACCAATAACCACGCTAACAAATTAGTAAAAGTCTCGGTGATTACGATAGTGTGTCATTACCATTCAGGTATAAACATAGGCTCCCGAAACATAATCTGTTTTACGTTTACAGTAAGTCACTAGAAATAAGAATTTAATGTATCTGCATGCATACCCTATTTATTATGTATTGTATTTAAAAAATAAAAATAAAATTTGTAAATAGGTTTTTTAGCTTAAATTTTCCTACTGTAAAAACAAACACTAACGATAAAGTAAGATTATTTTCCTATTACTACTAACACACATTTATTGTAAAATGGATAATGGCCACTTGACCAGGAGGATACGTTTTTAGTAAATAAGAAGTATTATGAACATTAATGGATAAATAAAAAGTTTAAAAAAAAAAAAAAAAAAAAAAAAATCCATATGGTGGTATAAAGGCACGAAATCGTTGTGTATGACGCCCCCATTCAGTCGCAGACGCAAAGCGTCAAATTATTCGCTCGGGTTAGTGAGGGCCTCAAAGAAGGCATACGACCAATGCGTACTGAAAGTTATGACGTATGGATGTGAAACGTGGATGCTAAATGCAATAATGTTACGTAAGATCCAGTGCACACAGATAAGCACGTATGATTGGTATAATAAGAAGAGATCGTAAGAGGAATACATGGGTAAGAAGTAAGACCAAAGTGGCAGATATATGTACATAGAGGAACGTGTGAAAAAGTTGAAGTGGCAATGGGCCGAACACAACGAGAAGAATGGATGACAGATGTACGCGAGAAATACTGGAATGGTATCCGAGAGGATGTGAAAGAAAGCAAGGTAGACCGAGTCAAAAATGGGCTGATGAATTGAGAAGAATGTTTGGAGTCAAGTGGATGCAGATTGCTCAAGACAGATAGGAATGGAAGAGGATTGGAGAAGCCTTCATCCAGCAGTGAACGGTGAATGGCTGAAAATGATGATGATATGTACATACATATGTATGTATGTATATAAGCAATTACACAGAATTTGGAATAATTTAACGTGTTGCAATGAATATGACATTATAGGCGAAGAAAAGTGGAGAATTTTAAATATACGAATGTATTTTGATTTATGAACCGAATCATTTTGCTGTGTTATTTTTAGTTCACCGATACATTGATACCTGTTAATTGAAAATTTGATTAGGTAGTTTCGTATCGTATATTATCAAAATGTAGTTTGTCAACTTTATTTAAGTAATAAAACAATTTTAAATGCGACGTATAATTATGATGGATGAAAAGTGTATAAAATTTACGATGCGTATTATTTTATGTAATAAAAAAATTATTACTCGCAAACATTAAGCTCTTTTTGACGTCATCGTACAAAAGTACCAAGTTTATTGCACACTTATTATTATACCTATACATGGACGTATCGCAGGAAGTAAAATTGGCTAACAAAGTTCTATCTATTTTTAATGTAATTTTAGATACGCACTCTTTGCAAATTTTTAACATTTTTTTTTTATAAACAGCGTCTGGCGAGAATTATCCGAAATTTTTCGTGCAAAAGTGAAAAGAAAAAAAAAACGCTATCGTGAAACAAAATAGGCGCCTTAAACTTTTCACGTGGAAAATTAAATATAAGCGAATTGCGTTTTTGCCCCGCGCCAAACTAATTTAACTCCGCGGAAAATAATTTTCCAATTTGATAATAATAATAATAAAGAATAACAGATTATTATCCGCAAAATGTATGGCGGGTAATGTTGACGCATTGAAATTAATTTTTCGACGTGTAAACACGAAGCGTATCGATTCACTGACTCGTTGCTTTTTCATTAGATTATATATGGCGCACACAATGAGAGAGGGACCTTCCGATAATACACATAATCCCCTATTGATAAAAAATTTTGCATTCAATAACGACGCCAATGTTATTACACCCACACAAATTTATACCGCGAAAATTGAAAATTCATCATCATTGTATCAAAAAAACATACGAGCGGTACAACGCTGTATACTGAAGGCGACAGCCAGAAATTCTGAATTATTATCAATTGTCGATAAACTACAACTTCCGGCCGATGAAAAACATACATATTCAATGGGTACATTTTATATACACGTATATAGTTTAATCCGATTTTCGATAGTTTTATTTGGAACGTGACGGAAGCACGTTCGCCCGTTTCGGCCGTAAAGCGCGTAAAAGCTCACCGGCCGGACAAAAGCTTCGTTCGACCCAATGGCCGATGACGTACTAGAGACTTCAGTGGTCCACGTGTCCATAAAATAAATGATTTATGCACCACGTGCCGCTCCATAACCATTAGTGTCGGTTTACGCACACCCCCTACCCGAATCCACGGTGATAACAAAGAAATTGCAAGCCGGAAATAAAAACTCCCCCATTGGTTCCAATACCGAGTGAAATGCGTAAAAAAAAGCTCTTGGCTAGGTTGCGATATCGAATTTGTCATATTTTTTAATTATATACGCACTTAAACCACGTAAGTGAAAACGTTGACGTATACGACTTCAGGTATTCGGAGCGAGTTCGAATTTATGTACTTTTATTGTATGTAAAACGTGAGAGAGAGTGCGCGAATGACCGATATGACCGATAAGCGCGCCGCCGGTAACATCTCATAACGTAGTTTAAAATCATTTTCCGCTCGAATCAGTACGTTTAGATAAAATTAAAAAATATTAAGATAGAAAACCAATCCTTACGTGGTGAAATAAAAAAACTCATCAAATAAACGCCAAATAGTACGGGAAAAAATTGTGTAAAAAAAAATCTATTTTTGACTTTAAAAATTCGCTAGATAATTAATTATTAGTATTTCAAAGCAATAAAAATTCATAATCAATAGAAAAAATATCTGACTATTGATTTCAATACTCACTTTGAGCACACCGATACTATATTTTGAGTTATAAACCGTAAAAGCCAAAAAAAATTGATATATTTTTAAAATTTTTTAAATCGCAAATATCTCATAAACGAGAGCATATCAACAAATATCATTATCGGATTCGAATTCAGTGGGTGAAACTTGGGGATTGATATTTTCAAATTATAGAAGGCCTCCCATTACCGGTGTTGGGTGAACGCGTTAGCGCTAACTCACCCAAACTTATGATCACGGGTTCAAATTCCAATCGCGACGTTCGTGTTTTTTCAATTAAATTTAAATAAGCGCTATCAGCAGACGGACGGACAGAGACAGATGAAATTGGGGTATTATATTGTATTTTTTATGAAGCCTTATAGTTTGAAAAGGTTTAGATATTGACCGTTGAAATAATATATATGTAAATAGAATTGTATTGAAAATGTGCATCTTTTGATCGATTTATTTACATACACTGAATTAATGACTCAATTACTATACATATACTAATTGAATTTTAAAAGGAACGTAAATATACCATGTTATTTTTTAGGATTTTTAGAAATACAGTAAGGTTTGTCCGTTGGGTCAGGGGGAAAGATAACCAACAACAGTTTAACATAGGAATAATTGATAGGAAGTGCCAATTTTTTGTTGATCTGGATTTAGCAATGTCCCAGATCTTGTCAATGACGAGAGTTAAGGTCGAAAAAAAACAATCGAGAAAATCATTTGACATCAACGCTCTAACGCCAGCGGTCGCCAACCAGTGGTCCGCGATAGAATTTTGGTGGTCTGCACATTTCATAATGAATATATCGTTTGTTGATTAAAACTTTTCTATCATTATAGGGTGGTATTTAATTTTTTGCAAATAACTTGGGGTGCAAATACAAGTGTAATTGCCATTTCATATTTAGAATGTTGCTTTTATGGAAAAAAATCATGGTTGGCGACCGCTGCAGTCTATCGCCTGGTTTTTAATGATTTTATATTTAACCTAACCTGACTAAATTTATAAATTTTACACACACAAAAATTAGTACATTCATAGGAGAAGTATTTCAGCCTACCTCATGATAATTTCACATTGATAAACATTAATCAAATAGTCTTTAATTTTTTTATGTCCACAAATTCAATAGCCCAATATTTTCTAAAGCATACAATTCGATCGGTATGTATGTACATATAAAGCTCATATTTTAATACGCACGTGCAAAAAAAAAAAAAGAAAAAAATCAAAATCCATGTCAATCGTACACGTCACGCGTCCGTCAACTTTTACGACGCGTCATCGGAAAAATTGGCCTGAAAATCTTATCAACTGCGCGATTCTACCCCCCACACACACGATATTCGATAACGCGAATTCCGGGTTTTTACAAGCGTTAAACTTCACCCATAAAAATAGAAGGCAGAAGTGTGCACGAGTCACGTGCAAACGCGAGTATGGAGAGACTCGAATATATTCAGGAGTGAGGAAGGAGAGGACGTATCAGGAACGGATCGGTACCGTAGACCCCTATCGTAAAACGATTCAACGAGAGTGGTCCTGTACCCCCACATCTCCTACCTCTCACCCTTCAAACTCCAGGTCCTATGCTGTATCTCCCTACCCCCCGGTTAACCGCCGAAAAGCGATTTATAGCCGGGGACGACAGGATAAATTGCCCATCGACGGGGAAATTTCATTTGTCCGGTGGTCCGGCTCGCGTTTGTCCGCTCGTTATGGCTCCAACTCTGATTGATGATGAGCGATGGCGTTCCGAAGCCAAGAAAACCAATTGCAATGCATTGGCCCAGTGAATGCATCCCCTCAAAACTATTACGGCTATTTATCCTAAACAATCCTACGATGTGATTGAAGAGAACGTCTAAATCAGTGGAGCACAACCTATTTGATACAAGGGCCAATTTATTCATTTTCTAATTCAGCGTTTCCAAAACTGTGGGTTGCGACCCACTTGTGGGTCACATTTCAAAGAATGTGATTTTTTTTAAATTATTTAAAAATAAAATATGAAAAAATGGGAAAGTAAAAATAATATGCAACAAAATTTAATAAAAAAATTTCGACAAAATCGCCGGTGCCGTTTCGGAAATATTCTGTGTTAAACTTTTCGACAAAAAAAGAAACCTACTTCCGATTGACTGATTTTAATGATTTATTTTTTCAAAAATAGCAATTTCTCTCTTGATTACAAAATTACAATGTTGTGACGATACTACATATTTAAAAGGCCGAAAAAAAAAAAAAACAATAAATCGTTCAAGAGTAAACTGCCATTTCCGGTCGTACGATTTTGACTAAAATCACAGTATCTTTACGGCTAACGTGAAAACTATAGATATGAAATTTCAACTTGATCAATGTGTTAGTTTCGGAAATATGATTTTTAACAGGATTTTTGAATTTTCTGTACGAAAAAAACCCAAATTCCTTATGGCTTTTACACCTTGCGTGAAAATAATAAATATGAATTTTCAGCTTGATAAACTTGACGGTTTCGGAGAAAATACACAGACAAACACACACACACACACAGTACACAGACATACAGACATTTTCCAGAAATCATGAAAACGTGATCAGGGGATGATACTTGATCCAAATCAGTCAAAATCTCGAGG
This sequence comes from Parapsyche elsis, assembly GCA_022651745.1. Lineage (NCBI taxonomy): Eukaryota > Metazoa > Arthropoda > Insecta > Trichoptera > Hydropsychidae > Parapsyche > Parapsyche elsis. Next base: position 2,760,063 of record JAGVSN010000017.1, read on the forward strand.
TCGAATTTTCGCACGATCACAATACTTTATCCGATCAGGATAAAGTAAAGACGATACAAGAGAGAATAGGATGCGTCCGACAAAATTGCGTTGGCATGTTGTGACGAAGCATCCGGATTTTAAAAACAAGCTACTAGAATTTTTTGAAAGACAACTGGAACAGTGTAAGTCGTCGAAATCGAAGCTTTCGTATTACACCAGGATTAATGAAGAATCTCTCCACGCCTCGTACCTGATTAGTTTGCAAATCGCGCAAGCTAGTAAGCCGGACACAATTTGCAAGACTTAAGTGCTACCACCAATAAAATACACGGTTGGAATTACATATGTTTGATGATAAGAGCAAGATAGAAGTATGGAAGTCGTAACGATAATACGATTGCATGAAATGAACCCAGTGGGCAGAAAATGAGCTGATCCAAAGAGTTAGTAACGTTTTCTTATTGCAACTGGACGAGTCCATGGATGTACAAAGTTTACCCCAGCTGCATGTTTTCGTTAATTATAAGTTATTTAAAAATAAATAAAACTCTGGATATTTTTAAGTATAAAACAATATTAAAAATAATTTAAATACCCCCACACCCCCGCCACTTACCATCATGTCCATTAAAACTTGGTGGGTCGCGAAAGTTTGTCCTTTTGAAACGTGGGTCGCGGTACTAAATAGCAAACTATTAAGTTATTAGTTTTTAAGCATAATTTTTAAGTATTTCAATTTATTTATCTCGTTTAAATTATTCTATCGTTAATTATTTTCTTCTAGTTTAACCTTTCTCCTGTATTATTCAGTCACAAACTCTTTTTTTTTTTTTGAAAAGGAAGCACTGTTCTAATTGTTCACGGGCCACACAAAATCTCCTTTCAAAAGATTATTGAATTCGGATGATGTGAAAAGCATACTTTTGGCTGGAATCAATGCCATGTAAGGATAACATTTCTTTGCAGTGCGGAAAGATATTTCCTCTTAGCATTGTGAATAAAACAATTTCAGTTTTTCCTGGAAGTCTAAGATGTAATGATTTTTCCCTTGCAATCGAAGATTGCCTTTGCTACTGCATAATTTGTTAACATATGTATCAAACAGAATTTTTTTATATTCAATGAACTAATTGTCATTTTGGGCCGCAGGAAATGTCACTTCGGGCCGCAGGTCACTTCGCATCACTGGTCTAAATTGTAGCTCGATTTAAAATTGTGCCCAGTTAAAGTTTTTCTACTCAAAGCTATGTCATCATTATCATTTTCAGCCATTCACAATTCACTGTTGGATGAGGGCCCCTCCAATTTTCTTCACATTCGTGTCTGTCTTGAGAAATTTGCATCTATTTTACCCATGTATTTATCTTACGATCTCTTATCGTTATACCGAGCATACTTCTTTCCATGCTTCTCTGTGTGCACTAGATCTTGCGTAACATTCTTGAATTTAGCATCCATGTTTCACATCCATACGTCATACCTGGCAGTACGCATTGGTCGTATGCTTTATTTTTAAGCAAAGCGGAATTTTGGAGTTAAAAACAATTTTCAGTCTTCCAAAAGCATTCCATTCTAGTTTCACTACATTACATACTATATTCACCTAAATGTACATACATAGTGTTTCGAAATAATCGATACGTACGTAGAAGAGACATTTCAATACAACATATCATTTTCAGCCGTTCATCATCCACTGCTGTATGAAGGCCTCTCTAATCCTCTTCCATTCCTGTCTGTCTTGAGCAATCTGCATAAGTACATTCTTCTCAATTCATCAGCCATCCCTCGGATACCATTCCAGTATTTCTCGCGTCCATCTGCCATCCATTCTATGTGACACTTCAACTTTTTTACACATTCTGCTATATCTGCTACTTTGGTCATGCTGCTTACCCACGTATTCCTCTTATGGTATTTTCTTGTTATGCCGAGCATACTTTCACCGAGAAAAGCATCTTTCAATGCTTTTCTGTGTGAATATACACATGTGAACCGGAAAAATTGTAAGCTTTTCGAACAGTAAATGAGATCTATGTACAATACTTGTAGTTGTGTAAAATTTGCCGAAATATAATATATAAGCTATATAAAATATAGGCTAAGCATTTTACGAAGTTTTCAATGTGTTTAAATAAACAAACTTCAATCTGTTTAATTTAGAACTTTGTATAGTGTTTATAAATAAATACAGAAAGTGTACCAATTTATTGTAATAAAATGAAAAAAGCGATTTTTTAAATAATGTAATGATAACAATAACTATAATGTATGTATATTGTTGATTTTGAACGTTTCTGATTTGCAAATTAGATTTTTTTTTTAATTTAAGCAGATATAATATTATACGACAGAATTACAAGCATTGAAATATTGATGTGATGGAAATTATGTCATATTTTATAATTCATGTGATCTACCTATATGTATCACAATAAATATTATACCTACATACATATATGTATGTATATAAATATTTTATGTTTCAGATTATGTATATCATATATAAACTAGTTAAATTTATAATTTATAGAATAATCGACGTTTTGAAAATTTTCCACATTTATGCTGCACTTATGGATACATATTAAATTGAAATAATTACCTGTATAATGGCTCTCCATCGGATTCCTTGAACCACAACACCATTGAAACTGAATCGTCTCGATCCAACGGCTCAATGTCGCACGGGAGTGCAACTTTCTTCGACAGTACACCCTGGACGTCTGATATTGGAACTGAAACGAAAAAAATAAACGACCCAAAATTACTCTCAAAACTTTCGTAATTCGTAATTTAAAGGGAATATTTGCGATACGTGCGACGGTAAAGCATCGTTAAAAAGTTTGAGTAGCGGGCGAATATCGCCGAGTAACACGAACCGCATTCTTCTCGTATTCACACCTGGGGAAATCATCGTCGCCAATTTAAGAATTTTCCGAGAAAATTTTCCGCCTCTTTCACCCTAAAACCACCACCACACCTTTTCAGTTGTTGTTCGGCTGTAACGACACGCGCTCGGAAAATGCGACTTTTACGTCTTTGCAAATCATTTTTCGGAAAATTTCACTATTGCAAACCGCACGCGTGCACACTTGATCATTATATAAAAGGTTTAGTTGCCGTTAAATGCGACGAATTGATTATTTTAAGCGAGCATTAGACGCTCGAACGGTTCCGCCGCGTTTAAATTAGAGTCTGTCTAAGTTGGTCGGCACGGTAGAGTTTCGCCGAGCGAATATAACCGCTGAAGGGGAGTTTCGATACTGAAATGAGTCCGCAAGGAGACGGTTGAGAAACTTTGCGATGAGTACGCAAAATGAGTTTCGCCGATGCAATTCGGCGAGACGAGGTGCAGCATCAAAAAATTGCACGGTAGCAAACCGTAGAAATCGACATAAAACATACAACATATTGATATATTAATATATCAACACATGAATCATTTTGTTTGAAAGTTGATAAAAATATGAGTTAAACACAACTCGACATGAGTCCAGTAATGACTACATTGAAGTAGTTAGAAGTAAATTAGAGTATAACTCTCTAGTTAGAAGTAAGTAAGAAGTAAATTAGAGTATAACTCTCTAGTTAGAAGTTTGTAAGAAGTAAGTTTGGTCACTTTATTATTCTAATCATTCGAATTCTTTAGGAAGAATTCAAAATAATTTTTTAAGATACATTAATTATAAATTCAAGAATTCTTTTGGTGATATGTGTTATGATTCTCCTTTACTTGGCTTGAAAATGAATATATCGAGTTATAGGAGAGTCATTAATGATTTAATCTTTTTTTATAAAGTTGTTACTTCTTTTTTTGATTGTCCTTCTCTTGTTGAGTCTTTTTTATTTATTTAATAATTACATGGAGGCGGCATAGCCAATAGGCCCATGGGGTTTGGTATCAGTTAACAAGATAAAAAAAAAAAACAGTATTTTAAACGAAAAAGAAAGAGAGGACAGTATTGCCAAAATTGAACAAAATTAAAATAAAAAAAAAAAAACAAAGATAAAAAATAGTAACAAAAATAAAATTAACATAAAAATAAAATGAATGTAAAATGAATAATGGTCCATATATTAAAGAGTTACAAATACCCATTGTTTTTTAAGAATAAATTTAGTTGATTTTTATATAAATTAACATTTTTTTTAAAGTGACTATTGAATCTGGAAGACTATTCCAATACTTGAACCCCTTTTTTTGTTTAAGAGTTCCTACACGAGTTACTCGATCTCAATTTTTATTTGAGTGTGAGAGTAACTCGTGTACTAATTACTACCTGAACTCACGTATTCCTAGACTGATTTGGCTTGCCAATAAATATGGTTATTTGTCCTAACAAATAATTATTCTAATTTCTTTATAAATCTTTATTTAGTAAGGCTTAAGCTGAGACATTCTTTCAGTATTTCTTCTTCTTAATTCAAAAAGAGAAAAGGAATTTTATTATTCTTATTTTTACTTTTAATTTTGTTCTTATTTGTACATTTATATTACTTATCTTATATTATATTATGTTATTATTTTTATCATATTATATGTATGTAAAAGCCTTATTTTAGGCGTGTAACAACAATAAATAATTAATGCTAATTTGTCAATCAATAGACATTGTCTGGTTGTATTATATTCGAAGTTGAAGTTTAGAAACTAGTTGGTGAAGACTGCACTTGCCTTTTGTCAGAGCAAACAAGTTGAAATTCAGCAAATATCTCACCATGTGGAAGCACTAGGTAGGCTGTAGTATATAGGTACATACATGTACTTATACTGTGTTTGTCCAACAATACTCTGGGAGCACTTGAAGGTAAACTAGGGCTGTCACATTTTGTACGTACGAGTTATGTCTATAAATTTTCCCAGCTAGGGATTATGAGCGTGTCATGCGGCCATTTCGTAAAAAGTGGTTTAACGTACACGTATGGTGCTTTAGAGGGGGCGTTACTAAAATGTCAATTGAGATTGAACAAAAAAATATTAAGTTAAAAACGCGGATGACAGAATGAAATTGCCATTTGCGTAATTTGAAAGATAATATCAGTGGATATTTAATTTTACATTCTAACTTAGCTTTTATTGTATTGGTCAACGCCCTTTTAATGGTTTTGATTTTTTTGGATCTGGGGTTAAAAAATAGTCGGGAGTGCAAAAAATGGTGCCGTAGGGGTAGGGGACGGGTCTGTGGGGTTGAGGGGCCGGCATAGCTTTTTCGGGAGTGCAGAAATGGTGCCGTAGGGCAGGGGAGGGGTCTGGGGGTGCGGCATAGCTTTTCAGGGAGTGCTGAAAAAAGGGGGGGGGGTCTGTGGGGTGGTGAGGGGCCGGCATTGCTTTTCGGGAGTCAAAAAAAGGGGCCGCCGGGGTAGAAGGCGGCTCTGGGGTGGTGATGGGCCGGCGGATGGGGACGGAAATCAAAAAAAAAAAATCAAAAAAAAAAATTGTTCCAAAAAAAAAAATCACAAAAAAAAAAAGTTTCCAAAAAAAAAATTCAAAAAAAAAGTTCCAAAAAAAAATCCAAAAAAAAAGTTGAAAAAATCCAAAAAAAAAAAATTCAAAAAAAGTTCCAAAAAAAAATCCAAAAAAAAAAGTTGAAAAAATCCAAAAAAAAAAAAAATAAAAAAAAAGTTCCAAAAAAAAAAAAAATCCAAAGTTCCAAAAAAAAAATCCAAAAAAAAAGTTGAAAAAATCCAAAAAAAAAAATTCAAAAAAAGTTCCAAAAAAAAAATCCAAAAAAAAAGTTGGAAATATCCAAAAAAAAAAAAAAAAAAAAAATTTTCAAAAAATATATTCATAGAAAAAACTCGAAAAAAATCCTATAGTGGATATTTAATTTTACATTCTAACTTAGCTTTTTATTGTTTATTATAAAATTTAATGGATTCTTTTGTGTTTGAAGTAAAAAAAAATTATACAAATATCGCTTGCTTGCGATCTTGAAATTATCATAAAGTATGTGTGTGAAGATTAGAAATTTAGCTAGATTAGATTAGGTTAAAAATTAAATCACAAAAATCCAGGCGATAGCAATAGCTCAGTGGTCGGGAATCGGCGGCTCCGGAGCCTCATGCGGCTCTTTGTATGAAAACCTGCGGCTCTCGCTGTAATCCAACGTTATGTGCGAAACACAAAACTTCGACACACCAATTTACACAAAATCAAAATGAATCCTATTTCCACAACGTCATGACTATAAAAAGCTTTAAAGTCGTTATTCAGATTAGGTTTTTAGTAATAAACTGTCAAACATTAAGAAATATCATATTCTTACATGTATCCATTTCACAAATGAGTAACATTCAATTTCATTTTGAATGTACATATAATCCGAAATTACAAATTTTGCAAGGTTTTCCCTAATTTAGCTCTTTACTCGAAAAAGATTCCCGACCACTGGGCTAGAGCGTTGGTCTCTTGAGAAAAGGTCTGAGGTTCGATCCTCCAATGTAGAATGATTTTCTAGATGGTTTTTTCGACCTTAATTATCGTCACCGGCAAGATCTTGACATTACTAAATTCAGATCGGCCATATTTTGCTAGAATTTTCCAATTTATCTAACTTAGTTTTGAAGCGCTTTCACTAAAAATTAATACACCTATTTTAAACTGTTATTGGGTCTGGATTGTTGTGTTTTTATGTAGACCTAACGGCTAACTTTTGCCCAGCACATTTTTATTATGCAATATATATTTTAAGTACTTCTCAATTAACTATTCCATTAAAATTTTGCGTTTTTTCGATTGTTTTTTCTTTCACTCAATATCTTTATAAAAGTTTGAAGTTTCCTAATTAGTTTCAGTATGATAGTTGCTAAAAATTAATTTGGATTGAGCGACGCGTGAAATTCGCTTAGGAAAATCCAGAGTATTTTTATAATAGAGAATACCTAAAATTCAATTCGCATTTGGCTTCTGCGAATGAAACAAACAGAATTGCGGCGGCACCTGCCTTTTGTGTAAATAAAACAGAGCTTTTGTTTTCAACCCGTTGCGTCGGTCTTTGAGGGGTAGTAGTTTCCAGCCATGTACGACTTCCGGACGAAAAAGAATCATGACGAAAGCTCTTTGTTGCAACACTGTCGATCACAAAAGGCGGGAAAAAGAAAACTCGCACCGTGGAAAAACAGACTAAGGGAGAGAGAGACGACCGAGGAGGGTTTTTAAGCCACTAGAAAAACAAACAGCAACCTCAAAAGGCACGACAAACACTCACTTGACTCGAAATTGTTATTTCATCGCGTCGCATTGGCGAGATTTGCTCTGAAAAATGCCACTTGGAGGGATTAGAAAAGCGATACGATTACGTGGTGTGTTCTATACGCGGTGTACTTCCCTTTAGCGATGTCGAGTTTTCAGTTTGGCACTCAAAACATAAGTATGAACTTTCGGCGAACATTTTCGATGGCGTGTTGGTTATTTAAGTTTTCGTGAAAAGGTTTTGTGAAGGAGACGAGTGTGACACGAGAGGTTCAAACGCGAGCGCTGAAAAGCTCGTCGGGTCAATTTCCATATACATTGTCTTCTCGATTAGTTGTACACAGCTCGGTGTCAACGTAGAGGGGCTTTCTTTCACAATTTTAAGCTTCAATTTTTATGCAAATGTTACGCTTTCAACAAGCTTCATCCTCGAATATACTCAAAAATTCTCATTTTTCACATAGATAATATATTTTTGTTGGAAACTTTCCAGTATGTGATAATTATGCGATATTTTTAATCAAAAGTTTCTTTATACGACGTCTGATATTATTTTATTTTTTGAATTTTGTCTGATTCACCGGTGGAATATAATTTCTTATAGACTTATGCTAACTGAGGACTCACATATGACTAATTTCTTATTGGTCAAGTTAAAAACTCGTGCATTTAAAAACCTGCCGATACCTGTATCATCAGAAATCGGTTTAATCAGCGGTTTGTGATATCATATACATATTCAATAGGCATAAATCTTTAAGAAAAGTTATATCTCATAATTTAAACAGTGTTATTTATGGACGAAAATCAGCACCGAAGAAATGGTCTTAATTTGAGACGCTATAAATTAAAATTGAATGAAAAACATCACCACTAAGTAAGAAAAGTTGTTATACAGATTTTGGGTGCTCGGATTAATTCGCACAGAAAAATGCGCTCACGAAAATAGCGGACATGGAAAAATGCGCACATTGGAGAAATGCACACATAAAAATCCGCACATAGAAAAATATTCACATTTAAATTACTCTAATCTTTTTCTGTGTTTTTCAGCTTTAAGCTTTAACCTTAATAAAATTAATTTATTAATGAAAACTAATTTCTGTTACATTCTAATTTCTGAAAAACACAGTAAAAGAGTAATTTAAATGTGAATATTTTTTTATGTTGCGAATTTTTTTGTGTGCATTTTTCCAATGTGCGCATTTTTCCCTGTGTGCGCATTCTTACGTGTCCGCTATTTTAGTGTATACATTTTTCTGTGCGGAGTTTTCACGTGCGGATTTTTATGTGTGCATTTTTCTATGTCCGCTATTTTCCGTGTGCGTATTTCTCTGTGCGGAGTTTTCCTGTGCGGATTTATCACCGAACCAGATTTTCATAGACAGGGCTAGGAATCAGCTATAAAAAAAAAGCTGAAATAAAGTGAGCTTTCAATATAAAACAATACGATTGTATTGGAGCAATTTCAGTGTGAACAAAAATTTGCAAATGAAAAAAAAAATCAATCCAAATTTAACCTACGTACTTTTCCAAAGCGTTCAGACGAATGCAATTTTCAATCGCAGCAATTCTTCACACGGCTCGTAATCGTCAGAAACTTTTAATTACTCAATTATCTGAACACACACACACACAAACAATCTCCATTTTGCATAGCAACGGGCAGGGTGCAGATATACATTTTTTAATTTTATTTTTGTAAAACGCGTTTAATTATGGCCGCTGATTGAGCGCCGCCATTAGGATAATGTCGCCGGCTCGTTTGCGCCACCATTCGACCGGTAACGATTTTAATTTCCATTTTTATGGTCGCTTAACGGTTAACGCGAATTACAATGGGAAATTATTTAACGAAGGGTGTCGTATTCACTCACATACACACACGTACAAACACCAACCCCTGGCGTTGTTTGTATCGTAGGACAACGCGTCTCGTGTGTACACCTTTGTAACAGCTCAAGAGCTCGCACACAGCTCTAAAATTGTGTATTGTTACGCCCATGTGTCTCCGGTTAACAAAAACGACCCCATCCCGTCAAAAAGCTTTGTGTTTCAAACGGTTCGATATGACACGCGTGCTTCAATCTAAACGAAGCCTCGTTAGAGTGTAAATATGAGTATTATTAGGCCACACAAGCCTACGTATACATATGTATAGTATGCTTCTGAAGGTGGTGTACTTGATATCAAACATTTTACCATCTGTTATAGTGAGTTACTAGTGAAAAATACTTTCGAGTGGTAAAACCATTGCCTTCTGAAGGGGCTGAAGCGATAGAAGGAACGGACGATGATTTGGTAAGTAGGATGGAATTTTTTGTATGCAATTTTGTGGAACTTTTACACCCACAGCTATATAAATTATCTATATCTATCTATATATATGTATATATAAATGAATGTCTGTCTGTCTGTTTGTTTCTCTGTCCGTCTCTTATAGGCTCCTAAACCACTCAACCGATCGCGATGAAACTTTCAGGACTTATTGTGATAATGCCGGGGGTGGTTCATGTGAAAAAAAATCGGAAAAAAACGGGAACGGGCCTGCTCACGCGTCAGATAACGTACTAGGAACGGGATTGGGAACGGGATCGGGAACGGGACCAGGAACGGGATCGGGAACGGGCCTGCTCACGCGTCAGATAACGTACTAGGACCGGGAACGGGATCGGGAACAGGAACAGGAACGGGATCGGGAACGGGAACAGGAACGACATCGGGCATTGCAACGCATGCCGGTTCAGCTAGTAAATTATAAAATTTTAACAGGTCGTTTTGGTTTTAGTAATATCTATCTCTTGTTAGGATAATCATATTGTAGAGTTAGTTGATAGTTATTTATAACTAGGACAATTAGTGAACCAGAATGGAGTGCTTTTGGAAGAATGAACGTTGTTTTTAAATCCAACATTCCGCTATGCTTAAAAAATAAGGCATACGATCAATGCGTACTGCCAGCTATGACGTATGGTTGTGAAACTGGAATGTTAAATTCAAGAATGTTACGCAAGATCCAGTACACACAGAGAAGCATGGAAAGATGTATGCTCGGTATAACGAGAAGAGATCTCAAGAGGAATACATGAGTAAGAAGCGCTACCAAGGTGGCAGATATAGCGGAACGTATGAAAAAGTCGAGAAGAATGGATGGCAGAAATACTGGAATGGTATCCGAGAGGATGTAGACCAAGTGGACGATGGGCTGATGAGTTGAGAAGAATGTGTGGAGTCAACTGGATGCAGATCGCTCAAGACAGGACAGGAATGGAAGTGGATTATCGAGGCCTTTATCCAAATGGATGATGCACGGCTGAAAATGATGATGTTTAAGTTCTAAAATCGTCGCGTAAACCTATCGACATACGGAGATCAAGCCCTAGACCTTCGCTCAAGAGACTAACGGTCTAGCCACTGAGCTATCGCCTATATATATATGTAAGTACATAGATATATATAATTGAATATTTTTTATGGGGTTTTCGGGTCGTCAGCGGTCACGGTCCTATTTGACCGTGTGACCCGTGGGTCGAGGATGTGGAAAACTCGCATCAGCTTAAGTCAATACAATTTTTCTTGGCGCAGGCTTTCCCGCTTCGTCGGTTTTCCTTATTCGAGGATTTTTTGGAGGGGTTGCGCGGACACTCCTTTGATCCGCGGCCAGTGGTGGCCATCTCTTTATCTCGGAAATATTTTCACCGAAGACCTTCGTCTGGATGTGTACTGTTGGTATCCCAACCCAGTCCGTGGAAAATTGGAAAAATTCATTCAATGATGTAAGCAATATGAATTTAAGTTGTAAAAATCGATAATGATTACTTTAACTATCGGCAGGTCGATCATGTTTATTATATGTATTTACTAAACGCCTGTCTGTTAAAATACATAATATATTAAATTATAAAAAAAAGTAATAAATAAATTGTTGAATTAATAAAAAAAAAGAATAAATCGTTGCCTTAGGGACGACAGATTAATGTTAAAAAAATCAATAAGTTCGGAGTATTTATTGCCATATCTAATCATTCTGGGGATGGGAGAATGAAGGTGTATTACGTGACATACTTTCACAATCTAATAAAAAACGAGACCGGGTAATACGCGCAGGTACTTTTAAGCGAAGAGTTGAATGAATAGAAATAGGACTATCTATTAGAGAGTTTAATATTTAACAAAAAACTTTACATCAAATATGATTCTTCTATTTTTTAATTTTAACAGAAGAGAATCATAACATTCATTAGGTTTATATTGTATTTTTTCAATTGAATAAAAACGAATGGCAAAATGAGGTGACCAAACTATGTAATGTATTATTGAAGTGCATACAACTATTTATATACGCAAATTTATAATATGCTAGTAATGTATGTATGTACATATACCATTTGTGTAATTTATATGTATTGATCGATCAAAAAACTGACTTACATAACTGCCGGCTCGTAAATTTATTGATTTTTTTATGTTAAAGTTGATTGAATAAGTTTTTAAATATGTACATACATACACATTTGAAATAACAGATTGTGGAAATAGTTTCTGATAGATTAGTTGTCAAAAGTAGGCGATTTCGAAGATATTGTCAAAATATAACAGCTGTACACTATTTAGTAAAAGCTACAAATGAAATTTCTAACAAAACAAAACTGCTCTCTGTATTATTGCAGAAACCAAAATCCACATTGAAACATTACGAATTTATGTAATAAGCGATAACCGCAACTTGCATATAATCGTCGAGTAGGATCTAAGTAGGTATGTACGTCAAATTTGCACGTACTTAGATCCTACTTTTGAAACTCACTGTACAAGACTTTACTATGAATTTTGATATACGAGCACGATAGTTGTGTTTATAATGAGACGTGCAAATATGCATGAACTTACATGGCCCGATTGACAGTGTCACTTGTCAGGTGCAAGTGCAACACGGTGTTGCCTAACAAGCGCGTCAAGGATGCAAATCCGCAACAAGGGAAGGGGCGAGAGGGGAACGGGGAAGGATATGCATCGAATAACCAAATCAATTTACATGTGAGAGTGGTTTGTGTTTGTCTCAAATTGTGATCTTTTTCATACTACTTCTGCAGCTTTCAAAGAGTATCAGAATACAGACAACGAATGACAAGTTATGAAATTGTATGTATTAAATTAGTGCATCAACGTTTTGCGCGAAACACAAAACGTTGACCCACAATTTACACAAAATCAAAATAAATCCTATTTCTACATATAACTTCATAGCTATAAAAAGCATTAAATCGTTTTTCGATAATACTTTTTAGTAATAAACTGTCCAACATTAAGAAATACCACGAAGATAGCTTATTTCTTACTGGTATCCATTTCATAAATGAGTAACATTTCATTTTGAATATACATATAATCTGAAGATAATGTGTAATATAAAAATTTTGCGAGCTTTTCCTTAATTTGGCTCTTAGCTTAAAAAAGGTTCCTGTTCACTGTACTAAATATAAAGAATGTTATCACTGTGGTTAGAGCGTGGGTCTGTTGAACGAAAGTTAAGATGGTTTTTACGACCTTAATTATCGTCATTGGCAAAATCCGACTCCTGTTAAAATTTGCCAATTTATCTAACGTAGTTAAGAGACCTCCTATCCATTATTTAAATGTTAACTTGTTAATGGATCAGGATCCTTGTATTCTTAGACCTGTTGGTTAACTTTCCCAGAACAAATAAACAAAAAAACTTTTAATCATTTTGTATTACTGAAATCCTTCGAAATAACATGGTAGGTTCAATGTTTTCAAACTATTTTGATTTAGACCAGTAAGAAATACATTTTACACCACTATTTAATATTAAGAGTATATTTGACACAATTCTATTGTTTAATACTATAAAGCCGATTGAATTAAAATGTGTATACACAAAAAAAATATAATTACTAGTGTAAGCCCGTTGAATATCAACGGAGCGTTCTTATCACCCGTACTGAAAAATAATATTAAATTTAATAGTTTTTATAGTTGTTGCCTGTGCAACAATATGTTGCGCCATCTATGGCGCGTTATAATAACAAAGTAACAATTTAGCAAAGTCGCGAGCCATATTATATTCGGCTATAAATAGTCACGTTGAAGCCTGACCTACATCATCTGGTTTGGCTCACCGCGTAAGCGCGCTCTGTTCCGAATCAGTGGTACTGGGTTCAAATCTCACTCGTGCGACGTTCTGGTTTTTAATTATTTACCGAGGCGAGATTTATTTATTTACAGGCAGATTTCGGCTATTATATATGTGTATAATTAATTACCAGATGATGATAAATGAGAGTCGGATTTGAAGTGTATTTTTCTTCAATATCACTCTGAACACTGTATACTGTATATATTTATAATAGAACGTCAGAATCTTATGTCGAAACATATACAACTTAAAAGATTCAATCGAAATAATTGTAATATGGAAGCGAATACGTATACACAGAAGTCTGCGGATGAGAGTATCGATTTTATTTATAATTATGGTCCAAAAGTCGAATACGAGCCACCCAGGCAGGATATAATAATTTTATTCGGTGCGTAACGTAAAATCTGATCTTTTACTGTCGAAACTTTTACGCGGGTCGATCTCGAGCGAAATGAAATGAAATGAAAAAAAAAAAAAAAAAAAAGAAAAAAAAGGGGGGATGGGTACGTGTCTACCTACTGGGTCGGGGTCGTAGAGAATGGAGAGGGTTTTTTCGCGGGAAAAAAAAAAAAAAAATGGCCGGAGGCTTTCGAGGTGGGATCGAATATCCTAGCGCGCGATTTTCGATTGTGTGATTGCAAATACACGTGTGCTCACGTGGAAAATCCGAAATGGGACACTGCGTTTCCGGCAGACCCTCGGCTCGCTTCATTACACGCCCTCTACCTGCCCTTGCCCGATCACCCCTAGAGGTTTAAGGGATGGGGTGGGTGGGAAAAGGGCGTCGATATTTCACGGGTTCGGGGGGTTGGGAAATTTCTCATTTTGAAACGCCGCGATGCATGCAATGATGACGATTCAAATCGATCACGTCGTACTAAATACACGTGGGAAAAAAAATCCCCACGTGACTAGCACGCAATCTCGTATGTAAAGTATTAAAAAATGTTCTAGATTATGTGCAAATACTATGTATAGCTAGGTATGTTTTGAATTGTGATTGAATTTTTGTATTAGTTCTAGAGTACATATGTACATACATATATGGAAAAATGTTCTATCGTGTGACAAAAAATTATAACGACTAGGCATTTTTCAGTTTAAGTTATATGTATGTATGTATAATATATTAAAATTAATACAGTGCGTTGTCAATATCAAAATGATTTTATATGTCGGCAACATAATTTACACGGGGGCCACATTGAGATATTGGGATTTGTCAGGGGGCCACAAATTTATTTATTTATTTATATAATACAGTAGCTAAAGCTAATTATATAATCCTTAACTAAGCACCTGTACAGAGATGTTTTTGTAAGACTGCCAGGAATTTATTAATAGTTTTGGAACTTTTAATTCCATCCGGCAGTCTATGTATTATACTCCAAAACACCTCTGTACAAGATGCTTCTCCTATTTCTATTTATTCCAACATTTTTTATGATTAAATTATTTTTATTCCTTAAATTATATTCACATACATCCATTCCTCTAACAATAAATTTATTAAAATATGACGGTAACATATTATTATCTAGCTTAAATATAAATACGAACATACAAATCCTCAAAGTAACATTCACATTCAACCAATCTATGTAATTCAAACATCATCTTTTTTATACTAGCATACCTATCCGCATTTAAAATACATTTCATACCTCTAAATATTTGATAATAATATATGAAATTATTTTTTTTACCTAAATGTGATTCTTTAGATTTAAAAATCTAAAGAATCACATTTATTAAAAAATGATATAAAAAAATACAAGAAAAAAATTAGAAGCAAAACAAACATAAAAATTAATCAGAGGTTTTGTATTTTTGCAATTTAGTAAAATCAACGTCGAAACTAGTGGTGCTAACTCGAAGCAACGAACGTAAATGACCATTTGTAATATAATTCTAGTCCGATGTTAATTTTTTATTTTACAAATTACATATACCATAGTGACATGTCAGGTTGCCCCAATTCGTCACTATGGTGAGACATGAGAAAAAACCTTTTACATAATTCATTCGAGAAAATATTATTTTGTTCACAAATATATGTATGTGCTGGCAAATATATTTTTCGTTCCAGTTGAAAATTTCTTCAGAGCGGGAAATAAAGAAGTTGAAAGTCCAGTATAGAACTCTGTTAACTTCATCACTTTAAAAGCGTCTTTTAATACATCATTGGTTTGTAAATCAATTACTTCCAGTTGCAAATAGTCAGGAACATCTTCAATATTGGGAGCGAAAGGATTTTGAAAAAGACGAATTTCTTTGGAGTGTTTCAACTTTAACTCAACTTTTTCACACGTTCCGCTATGTATGCCACCTTGGTCATGCTTCATACCCATGTATCCATCTTATGATCTCTTCTTGTTATACCGAGCATACGATTTGCACTGGAATTTATCATCCACGTTTCACATATGCATTGGGTCGTTGCCTAATTTTTTAAGCATAGCGTTATGTTGGATTTAAAAACTATGTTCATTCTTCCAAAAGCGCTCCTCCGAACAAAAGTCATGTTCACCAATTATCCTTAGTATAATTATCAACTATGTACCTCTACAATATGGTTGTCTAGTGTGATTACGTTTTGCGTGCATAATTCATTCATAAATAAATTAAAATTACTATTTCGGTTATTTACGCATTGCGTTATCTTGTACGCATCGGTAGCATACATAACTTACGATTCCTTTTTTCAATATAAATATTATCGTCCCGCTTTATGTGACACCTGGGGAATATTTTCACCATCCTCATTCATATCTACGATCCTTCACACACATAATACACATACATATATATGTACATACAGTGTCGATAATAAATCAGGCGTATAAAAAGTGGCGCGTGCGATCCGGCACGTACGGGCTGTTAGCGAAATTAGTACGCGCGCATCTGCAAAAAGTGTTTACTTTCAATATCCACACACACAAACCGCACAAATATATATATATTTTTTATTGTGGAAACTTTGGCAGTCAATATATTTTTATTGCCCTCGAGGCTTATCTATCGCACCCGTATAAATCTTCCCCGGAAGCTTTTTTACGGGTGTCGCTCTCGAAAACCCACACACATATATATATATATATATATATATGTATATATACCCCGGTCTCAAAATCTGTTTGGACCGAACCGCAAAACTGTCGCGTAAACGAAAATGTCCACTCGGACATTTGCGGGCACAAATCATCAATCCAGAGTATCGTTTCGCATAATTTATACCCGTGTGTATGTTTTCGACTCGCGTGCAAACATCCGCACACGCATCGGAAACATTCCGATGTGGAAAAATCCGAACGCCTTCGTTAAGAATTGATCTCTCAATCTTTCCGCCCCTCGGTATGGGTATGTATTAAATTGTATCGAGAGGAATTTAAAATTTATCGGTTTTCGTACTTTGGTACATGTACACACGTTTCTGTGTTTCTCTCTCTCTCTCTCTCTCTCGGTTGCGCTCTGGAATTTTCCCGGTGTTTTTTTTTTTCCGCAGTCCCCTATCAATCTTTGGGTGGAATGCTGTCTATCTGTCAACTCGTCAATCAATTTTCACCAGGTGAACGACTACGGCAATCCCATTTGTGGCAACCCAATACTGCCACGTCGATTTGACCGCAACCCCCATTCCCATTCTCTTCCCCTTATGGCTAAAACCCATCCACCCACCTTTCATCTGTGTGAGAAAGTCGAGTGACTTAACTCAAGGCTTCTATGTAATAATGAAAAAGAAAAGAATATAGAAATCCAATATAAAGTATATTAAAAGTGTAGGTTCAGTCACTGGTAAGCGAAACGAAAACCATGATGACGGATAAGCAATTCATGAAACATTACAGGTGCGTGGATGCATTGGAAGAAAGCGTCGCGATGCAGGAATACCTTCACAAACATATTGCAGTGAGAAGAATACATAGCGGATGGATAGATCAGCGGTCGGAAACCGGCGGTTCCGGAGCCGCATGCGGTTCTTTGTATGAAGATCCGCGGCTCTCGCTGTCATCCAAAGTTTTGGACGAAACACAAAACGTTGACACGTAGTTTAC
This sequence comes from Parapsyche elsis, assembly GCA_022651745.1. Taxonomy (NCBI): domain Eukaryota; kingdom Metazoa; phylum Arthropoda; class Insecta; order Trichoptera; family Hydropsychidae; genus Parapsyche; species Parapsyche elsis. Next base: position 2,777,455 of record JAGVSN010000017.1, read on the forward strand.
ACAGAATCAGAATGAATCCCATTTCCATAACTTCATGGCTAGAAACAGCTTGAAAATCGTTTTTCAGATTAAACTTTATATGTAATACTTTTTAGTAATATACTGTCGAACATTAAGAAATATCACGAATCTTATTTTATTTTTTTTTTTATATTATTTCTTACAGCTATCAATTCCATAAATGAGTAATATTTCATTTCTTTTTGAACTATGTATATAATCCAAAAATAATATGTTACGTCTCCCAAACACCAATTTTGCACTTAGCTCGAAAAAGGTTCCTGACCACTGGGATAGATCTATAGCGACAAAGAATACTAGGTGTCTCTCTATTTAATGCGTGAGAAATGCTTTGGACCGTGACGGATGGCGCTGGGTGATCGAAAGCGTATTAATTATCGTAAGCATAATATTCATTTGAGTGTTGCTAAAAATGTATGTATGTATCAAAAAAGGCAAGAAAATATTCCCCTTGAAGAAATTATGTAAATATTTCACAAAAGTATTGTAGCTGTTAAAAATAAACAATTTTCAATTATAAAATTTTGAAGTAATGTTTAATTATAAGCTTTAATCATAAGCGACCAATTTAGTTGTTTCGTTGAAACTTTTTTTTCTGATATTTTGCGAAACTGAGATTCATTTTCGTTTTTAAAATGTAAAACGAAAAAGAGAAAAAAACATAAAACACAGCAAATATACATCTAAATAGGCAGACAATGTAATTAAAAAGCTGTGCGAGTTGGACGCCGAAAGGAAACAAAGCAAAATTATCAAACTTTGACGTAATTACAGTTCTCATATTTCAAAAGAGTTTTCCCGCTCAGCTTCTTGTTAATTATCGTTTTCATTTTTCATTTCTAACTTTCCCCTATCCTTTCTCTCACTCACCCTCACTCTCTTTCTCACTTTCTTTGTTTATCTAATTACATCCATATTTATATAAATATGTATAATACACCGCCACGTTGTATTATACGTACATATATTGGTATTATAATATATACGGGGGTATAATGATTGAACATTTGAATCGTATCTAATATATCCGTTTCAATATTGAGTTGAGGACATCGACGGGTCTGTCTCCTGGGAAACAACGTAATGGAAAACTGAACGATTCAATGCGAAGTATTGACATATAGATAGATCTATATATGTACATACATGTATGTATGTATCTATGTGCATTTTTGCGATACATCAGAAACAAGTCTTTCAAAGTACGAATTCAAAGCACTTAAAAGCAAGATCTATATATGTATGTATGTATGTACATTGTATATGTATAAAATTGAATTCGAGTTTGTCCGTCTGTTTGTCTATTAAAAATTCCCACACCGTACATCTAAGCGAGACCAAACTATGCAGAGGTACTTCCTATGACCCTGTGGAACTTGAGGGCGATATGACATTTTTCGCTAGATTTGTTTCAATGACTACAACTGGTGATAGAACGATTTTTTTTTATTTTATAGTGCGCACGTACATATGTATGTACATACATATGTACGTATGTACCCGAGACACAGCAGAAGAGGAGCATTTTAATCAATTTAATATTAATATTAGTGCACAGCTGTTAGTACATACGTAAATGTGATACTCTTTTGACCAATTGGGACTGAGCTTTGCAAAATTATAGCCTGACTCTCTAGATTTTATAGTGCACCTATTTGAGTTTGGATAGATTTTTTCCAATTAATAACATATTGATTAGTGCCAGTTTAGAAAAAAAGTACAATATGTGGCCAAAAAGTGTATATATGTATGTATTTTCAACCAGGGCAATATACAATTATTAAAATACTTGTAAATGGCCGTGTCATGAACCTCAGTTAGTGACTAAGTTGGGCGAAACATTTATTTATTTAAAATACATGGGCAGGCATAGCTGATGGAGTCCAGGGTTCTGATATAAAGTTTTTATTTGTTTTTGTTATTTATTATTTATATTTGAAGGATTACAAAAATCCATTTATATTAAAAAAATTGTCGAGATGATTTTTAAAGAGATTTGTATTATCACAAGTTACTAACTGATTTGGGAGGCGGTTCCAAACTTCAACCACTCTATTTAAAAATAATAAGTCTCTTACAATTTTGTTAGATTTGTCTTTTGGGAGTCTCAGAGTATGATCTCCGAGATGAGCGTTTTTATTAAATGTGAGGTGGTTTTTTTTTTTATTGGGCATTTATATTTATTATTTATTATTTCATACACTTCTATTAGATCGCCTCTCAATCTTTTCGTCTCCAAAGAGGAGAGACTCATTCTCTTCAACCTTTCGTTATAGGGCATCGATGGCATTCTTGTAATCCTTCTTTGAACCCTTTCTAAACATACAATGTTTTTTTTAAGGTTAGGGTTCCAAACATTTACAGCAAATTCTAATTTAAGTCTAATATAGGATAGCAACTGGATATTAAAATTCTTAAATACACGTTTGATTATATATATAAATGAATAACAATTATTTATTAAAGAGTTTATACGAGTTGATCATTGTAGGTCTATTGAGGTAAATTTGTGATGCAACTTTTGGGACACTTACCATATCATTGATCGAACAATTTGGCTGCAACATCTGTTCGCTCGCAACCGATGACGCGATGGTAATCAGTGACGTCACGTCACAGTAATTGTTTATCGGTCGTTATAGTAACGTTCAACACGCGGATTTTGCCTTTATATATATGTGGATAATTTAATGCATTGGAAGTAGCATATGTTCTTTCGGAAACGTGTCGAAGCCTTTTGTATGGCAGCTCCAGTGTACTGCGAGGGCGTTTAGCAAATATCCAGTGCAAATTATCCCATTATGCGCGATTCAATCATACGCTTCGGTTGGCCTGAATCCCGTTTCACACGGTGCACGTTGCATTTGCATTCAAATAAGATACATGTGGATTAGCTGCGGTGCGGATTATTATTGGTGAGAGAGTCAATGAGAATGCAACAGTTCCAGTGGCATATCGTGTATAGGTAAATAAAGCCGTGATTGAACTGTTTAAATATTTAAAATGTAAGTTTTTCAATATACTGTGTATATGGAGAGGTACGTGGAATCTATTGGCACGTGAGTAATTCGCAAACCTGTACCGTTGCCAGATTACGTTGAGGGGTAGATATGCTGGATATCCCCATCCCTTATGTGAAACAATCTAATCATTGGCCGTGGCAAACTAGATACAAAATTAGTGTCGAGAGCACACTTGCAAATTGTGTGCATTTGAAAGGTGCACGTCGATGCAATTTAGCCCGTCCGAATTATATTAATATCGCAAGAATAGTTTTCTCTATTAAGCTCAACATGTTCCGTTTAATATTCAGAAATATTAACAGTCTTCACCGCATGCCGTATGACAAATTAATATTATACGACAGTGTGTTACAAAAAAAATTTGATGACTTTCAAGGTCACTGTGCCTTTGAAAGTTGAAGATAAAATTCTTATTTTTCATTACGTTTGATGTAAAGTTGCAAAAAATTATATTTGCCATTCGAAAAATATGTTTTTTCGGCGTGTTTGGTTCACGCGCTACAATTTAACTTTTTTTCTATCGTCCTTCAGGTACTTTAATGTTATGTTTTTATATGTATGTACATATGTACACTTATGTTGAAAATACTATTATATATATAATAGCCGATATCCGTCTGTCTGTCTGTCTGTCTGTCTGTCTGTCTGTCCGCTGATAACGCTCGCTGAGGAAAAATTATTAAAAAACCAGAAAGAGTAGGGGATCGAACCCACGACCGCAAGCTCGAGAGTCATCACGCTAACGCTATACTCTATCGCCCTTGGTCGGTTTAGTCCTTTTTTACTTTATCCTAATCGGATAAAGTATTGTGATCGTGCGAAAATTCGACTTCGAGATTTTGACTGATTTTTTTTAAACATTACCTATACGAGAAATGTTGACTCTGCTTTACCTACATACCTACCTACCTACCTACATTACCTACATTACCTACATATAGATAACGCTATAAAAACTATAATTTTTTTTTTGTTTTTTTACTTACAAAATTATAATTATTATATATGTATATAATAATAAGTAAGGTATGAAAAAAAATATCGACCTGGTTATTAATTAAATTATCGAAATTATCGTTACCGTTGGATCAATTAGATGGCGCTATAAAAACTATTAATTTTTTTGGTTTTTTGATTTTTAGTGGGGACATAGATGGCGCTATAAAAACTATTATTTTTTTTTGTTACAACTCACTTACAAAATAGCAGAATAAGTTTAAGTGCTACGTAATCAATTACGTCAAACACGTCCGTTGATATTCAACGGGCTTACACTAGTCTATATTATGTATATAATAGCCGAAATTCGTCTGTCTGTCTGCTGATAACGCTCGCCTCGGTAAATGATTAAAATGCACAAACCGTCCGCGCGCGAGTGGGATTTGAACCCGTGATCACCAGGTTGGGATGAGTCGTGATGACGGACGTGCTATAATTGGCCAATATTAATTCTTAAAGTGTTCGCGACTTTGTTAAATTGTTACGTGTTGTATTATAACGCGCCATCTATGCAACGACTATAAAAACTATTAAATACTCATATATGTACTCACCCACGCAAACATACGTTGATATTGAACGGGCTTACACTAGTATTGAATAATTTTGATGAACTATACATATGTATGTAGCTACCATTTTGTTTGGTTTATAAAAAAGTGTGTAGAAAACGGCTCGGTCAAATACAGGCCACGTCAACACCACAAAAACTGACAGTTCATTGACAATTCTTCTCTCAAGTAGAAACTACAACATTATAACGAGAATGGACGAAATTGATTCAACCTCAATACAATGCCAAATGCAATATGAGTATAATTGCATTAATAAATACAAGTTGTATGTCAAAGTTAACGTTGAGAGAGTTTTGCTGAAAATTTCTCACACGATGTAAAAGTTTCCAACGTCGGTGGTGCAGGTCATCGAAGTATGATGAAGATTGTTCGTTGAAAGTTCGCCATGAAACACTCTCTGACATCGTTGCATAAAGTTTAGTATTTCGAGTTATTACCGGGTACAACGAGGTTATATCAACGCGGTACGTGCTTTATTTATTTTTTTATAAGTTAGCAAACAACCGCTCTCTGATATACGAGTCGAGGATCGATGAAGACTTTGCCCATAAATTCAATAATGGTACACGAACAAACAACAAACTTGTGCAACAAATGTCGACACACATACATATGTATGTTGTTATTAATTTCAACAAAAGCGAAACGTGCTGATGCAGTCTCAATTTTTGCGTACAGTTTATCAAACCACTGTGTAAATACTATTTAAAACTAGTCAGCATGTTAATTGAGATATCAAAAGCGTATTTAGATAAGCACTGAAGTGCGATGCGCTCGTTAATTAAACAAATTCAAACTATATACATATATCTAATAGTCGCAAACACAGCTTTGAAAGTTATTCAAATTAGTTTGTAAAGCACGTCATAATATTTGATTCATAAACATAGAAAGTACGATTATATTCAAGATTTTCTTTGAAAATTGGCCAAAAGAAATAAATCACAAACCACAACACAATATTTATTATTTTCCATTGATTTGAATATGCTGATGAATGTTGCGTATCTGAATGAGAAAGCATATGAATTCGAGTGAGCTCAAAAGTTAATCTAATCTCAATGAATTTTAATTTGATTAACAAAAAATGGATCAATATAACATATAGTAACTGCCCGTTGACACTGTCATCGTGTGGTTATCATTTATGTGTGTCCCTGTAGTGTATTTGGTAGTTCAAAATGTAGTTGATATTTGAAAAATGCGAGTATAAAATACCCGTGTCGTGCCGTTGCATGAGATCGTTTCGCGGCTACCCTCGCCGAGAGTGTTTGCGCGAGTGAGGTTATGTGTACGTGCCGTGAGTGTATGCGAGTGGCTATCCAGGGAGCCAGCCAGGCAGATAGTTGCGCTACTATTTATAGTAACTATTCAATACCCGTTGACAGTGTCATCTAGTGGTTGTCATTTATGTACCTATAGTGTATTTAGTGGTACAAAATGCGAGCGCTTCACGCTACCCGTGCCGTGAGTATATGTCTACGTGTCGTGAGTGTATGCGCTAGTAAGCTAGTACTATATATATTGATTAGCGTAAGCGTTTGCCTGCCTGCTTGGGTCGTTGCGGTCACGGTAACTTTGCCAAAATAACAAAAAGGTATTTTACTGCATACGATATTTAGTAAAATTGGTTGATAGTACTGTTGGCTTGCTATTGGTATTTTTTAATATTACTCTATAAGGGCCCGTCTGCTGGCTCGTTGGGTTACGCTCGTATTACCAACATAATAAATAAACTTTTTTAGCGGTGTGTTGGCAACAAGCCGCTATCTGTCAAAGCTAGTTCGAGTCAATAACGCAATTTTATGGCCATACGGTACACTTTAAAATTGTTTCATGTACTATCAAACGGTCTATTAACTGTGCTCTTATTGTACAAACCAGCGCAAACGGGTGGGGTTTGGGGGGGGTGTGGTTAGAATCTACCGTCATATGACGAGTAAACCGGCTAGTCTATCGTTGTGTGGAAAAAAGTGCTCACAATGAACTTACATTGTTATTACCATCCACCAATGATATATTTTTACAACACAATCGTTTCGCGTACTTTCAAACGCGCCAGGGGCTGTACTGTTAATGTAAAAACCAGCGCACAAGGGTGGGGTTAAAATCCGCCGTCATATGACGAGCAAACCGGCTAGTCTATTGTTGTGTGGAAAAAATATTTAAAGTGCTCATAATGAACTTACATTGTTATTACCATCCACCAATGATATATTTTTACAACACAATCGTTTCGCGTACTTTCAAACGCACCAGGGCCTGTACTGTTAATGTAAAAACCAGCGCACATGGGTGGGGTTAAAATCCGCCGTCATATGACGAGCAAACCGGCTAGTCTATCGTTGTGTGGAAAAAATACTGAAAGTGCTCATAATGAACTTACATTGTTATTACCATCCACCAATGATATATTTTTACAACACAATCGTTTCGCGTACTTTCAAACGCACCAGGGGCTGTACTGTTCATGTAAAAACCAGCGCACAAGTGTGGGGTTAAAACCGGCTACTTCTATGTACATATTCATACTTTATTCAAGTTTGGTGAATTTATTTATGCAATCAAAAACGACCTTTATGTATGCGCACTGTGTTCCTAGCACGGATTAATACGTTTTTAAGGTATCGAGCCGGAGTCGAAAGCACTTTGGCCAAACTTGGCATCTATTGCTGAACTTAAATTGAACTTTTTGTTCGGGAAAAGTGTGCTCAGGACGACAGCTGACTACTACCATTTTTTTTCTTTTCTTTTTTTTTTCTCCTTTCGCCCCCGACCTTATTTTCCCCGTTAACCTGGAACGAATTCCGATGGCCTGAAGCCAGCGGATCGCAACCTTTGCGAAACGGCCAAACTTTACTACGCCGAGACACTGGCTTATATTATATAACACGAGCGAGTGTATGCGTCTGTGTATTAAACTGGATATTTTAATTACAAACTTAATACATTTAAGCCGTAATACCTCGTGCGTATGATTACGCACCGCGGGGGGGGGTACAGGGGTACGCGGTCGCCCTATATTATGTACGAAATTAAACTCCAAATCCCAGAATGACAATGACAAAGCCACTTTATATTTATCGTTGCGGTACAACGTGCGGTTGGTTGTGGTGAATACCTTTTTTTGGCCACTAAAAAAAATATAAAATAAATAAATACGCGTGGGTGGGAGGGGTGGGTGGGAAGGGGTTTCGGTCGGCACGTTAATACATTCTTTATTTGTGTACATCGTCAATAAGCCGCGTCATTTTGATAGGCTTAGTCGATTGTTATTGTGAAGACGGACGGAATTTTATTTTTTAGGAAATTGAAATTGTACCGTATAGTGGTTTTATATAAAATGGGGCTTTTTGTTCGACGCGGATACGTGGAAAATGAGCACAATAAGCGGGCGAATCGATTATCAAACAAAAAGGCTAGACTTTTCGCCGGAAAATGTGGAATTTCGTAACGTCAATGTGTAATTACGTTTTAGTCAAAGGTTACAATGAATAATTTATTATTACTTTGTCCGTATCGGATAAAGTATTGTGATCGTGCGAAAATTTGACGTCGAGATTTTGATTGATTTGTATCAGGTATCATACCATGATCGAGTTTTAATGATTTTTAGAAAATGTCGGTATGTGTGTCAAAAGACCATTAATTCTATCTGACTGAAACTTCATATTTATCGATCTTTACAATTCGTAAGATTTAAGTACGCGAAAAGTTCCATTTATTATTATTCCAGATAATTAAAAATAAATATATCTAGAATTCGTGTTTTTTTTTTGTAAATTTTGATCATTTATTGTCTTTTTTTTTTAAAATGGTATTGCAATAACATTACAATACCTATACATCAAATGGATTCCTTAATTTTAAACAACTTTGTATTTTGATCAAAAGGTTTATTTAGGCACTGAAGTAGAATTTCTTTAGAACAAACAAATAAAGTAATATAAATTTTGATGAAGCGTATTAATGATATCTCATAAAAGTGATCCGAATCGAATATAATCATATTTCGTCGTGTTTGTATCGAAATTAAGGTACAGTACAGTATGTACATATATGCAGACATGTCTTAAATTGTACATCAATGTAAAAGCTACCATAGTATTATTTTCAAGTGGAATTGGTTCACTTTTTCATTCCATTCGAAGCGAGCAAAGCCTGTTAAAAATTATCCGACACTGACGCGAACTCGATACGTTCAATTCATAGCACAGTTGCGCAAGTACAATCAATTTCCCGAAAGAGTACCTACATATACACTGGATAAAACATAACGATCTGGTTCTACGGCGCACTTGGAGGATATCGGATGGCGTAGCGACCCTCAAACTGTGAAACAACAACCCTCGAAATAATAATCCCTATCAAATTTAAACCGAACGAAACAAAACCACCGAACGAAACACGAAAAACAGTAAAAAATTCAATAAAAAATGAATAAACGAATATAAGGAAATGGTTGAATTTGTTTGAAGCTTTACATGGGGGATTTAAACGGTTACACAGTTTGAGAGTCGTATATCTGGGACGTGTTATATGGCAGGCGATATGTCGCAAATGTGCATCATCATGGCGTGTCGAGAAAGAAATACGATCCGATCTGATGGCCCCCTGGCTGCGGCATCCGTCCCATTTGTCTGGTCGGATCTGTGCTGCTTCCTTCAGGTCCGATCAGACCAGACAATTCGTTTACGGAACCCATGGCAAAAACCGGAAGTCGACCATTAGATATATTAAAAATATTTCACAACGATACACACTGAAACAAACTTACGGACGAGGACTTAAAAAAGGACGAGTCAAAAATTGTCTGATTTTATTTTATAAAAATAATAACTAATATAAATTATGACTTTTAAGACTATCAGTATGAGCATTGAATCCTCTTTCTTTTATTAATTTGATAAAAAATTGTATATAGTAGTTTAATCAGTCGGAAGCTATAGTTTTTTTTACTGCAAGATGTAAAACGTATGCACGGTTTCCTATACTCTGTGTTGCTTAATTCTCGAAAAACCAAATACTGAGTGCTATGTATGTAGTATTAGTTGAAGTATTAGATCAGTGGTCAAGAATCTTTCCATACTAAGAGCAAAATCAAAAAAAAAAATGACAAATTTGAGAGCCGCTAGTTTTACATATGTATGTACATATGTCCTAGCTTAGCACTGGCGAGTTGTATGTATAGGTACATAATAAATTTACAGTAAGTATAACTGAATGATAGACAAAACAATATTGAAACGTTTTTCAGGTTTTTATGTTCAAGAGTGTTATACAAAAGGTTATTTTTTAAATGTCGGTTAAATTGTTGAGATTTTATAAAAATCAGCGGTCGGGAACCTTTTTCGGGAAGAAATTTGCAAGATTTGAAAGGCTGAGTCGCAGCATATTATTATAGAATTTTATATCATGATAATAATTATCAGCCTTTCACCATCCACTACTGGATGAAGGCCTCTCCAATCCTCTTATATTCCTGTCTGTTTTGAGCAATCTGCATCTACTTGACTCCACACATTCTTTTCAATTCATCAGCCCATCGTTCACTCAGTCTACCTTGCTTTCTTTCACATCCTCTCGGATACCATTCCAGTATTTCTCGCGTCCACCTGCCATCCGTTCTTCTCTCTGTGTGTCCAGCCTAATGCCACTTTGATTATGCTTCTTACCCATGTATTCCTTTTACGGTCTCTTCTTGTTATACCAACCATACATCTTTCCACGATTATCTGTGTGCACTGGATCTTACGTAACATTCTTGAATTCAGCATCCATACGTCATAAGCAGTACTTATTGGTCGTATGCCTTATTTTAAATGTTATACTGGAAAATTATAAGAAACTAGTTATTTTCACGGTATTATTCAATGATTCTCATTATAAAGTTTGATCTACAAAATGATTTTAAAGGTTTTTATTTCCGAGAAGTTGGTTAAATTAATGGAATTTTTTTAAAATTGTGTTTTTGAAATGTTTTATTTCATTCAACGCAAAACATTGAACCAACGAAGGCTGCAGGTATCTATTCATACAATGAACGTTAAATTGTTTTGCGATTAACAATACACGTTCTTTATATCGCCACTCAATGAATAATTTCATTTAACACTAGTCCAATTGAACGAAAGCACACCTGAAATGATGAGCTTTCAAAGGTAACTATTTTTTTTTAATAAATCTTACAAATAATATGTACATTTGGGGATTATCGCTATATAATAATATAATATTATTTTATTTTTATTTTTATAAATAAAAATAAAAAATAAAATAAATAATATATATATATAATAGCCGAAATCCGTCTGTCTGTCTGTCTGTCTGTCTGTCTGCCTGTCTGCTGATAACGCTCGCTCAGGAAAAATTATTAAAAAACCACTAGAACGAGCGGGGGATCGAACCCACGACCTTAGGCTCAAGAGTCATCGCACTAATGCTATACACTATCGCCCGGCCATGAGTTTGTCCTTTAGTTACATTACCTATAGTTACAATAAAGGAGGAAAAGGAGGAAAAATAATAAAAATACCAGATTGAGCGGGATTTGAACTCGGAACGACAAGTTGGTAATTGAGAACGCTAACGTATCAGCTATGGGTGCTCGCTAAGAGAGACCTTTTTTACCTACAATATACACGCGAACTTGACTGCTTTACCTACATACCTACCTACCTACCTATAAAAACTATAATTTTTTTTTTGTTTTTTCGATTAATTAGTGGGGATCTCTATTAAAAAAGCGCTTTACGTAATTTAAAATTCAGCGGGCGTTGATATTCAACGGGCTTACACTAGTACATATATAATAGCCGAAATCTGCTGATAACGCTCGCTGAAGTAAATAATTATTCTTACAAGGGTTCGCGACTTTGCTAAATTCTTACATTGTTGTTATTATAACGCGCCATAGATGGAGCTCGATTGAATCGATGCAACAACTATAATAACTATTAAATTTAATATTATTTTTCAGTGCGGGTGATGAGGAACCGCTCCGTCGATATTCAACGGGCTTACACTAGCGATGGATATATTGACTCGCCGCAGTAGTAGTTATATGATAATCGTATCAAGTCTAGCGTGAGGATTAACATAATATGAACGATGTCACCGGCACGTTCGCTTTGACGAATTTCAATTAAATCTGGCTACACGAATGTGCATCTCTCTGTATTCGTCAGTCAAACGAGACGTCCGACTGAGAAACGCGCCGCCATTTAATTAAATCTCGATAAGACAGGGGCGCTCAACTCGAATTGACCCGCGGGCACCTCAGAGCTTTAAAGCACGCACACTCCGGTTAGTCAAACACGTGTATAACTATTGTGTTCGATATACAGGCTTTCACATGTCTCGAACAGTTACGCTCGAACGTGTTTATAAATGCGGTGGTTTAATTGTTACCGTTAAATATTTGGCTCAGTGCCGCGTGAAAAGGAAACCCGATTTCAATTGAGAAATTAATTAAATGTTAATTAATTACAGCGTAGAAGACGTGCTGTGGATTTGATGGGGAATATTAAACTAATTTTGAAATTAACAGTTAAAAATATAAAGTTTCAATGTGATAAATGTGGTAAATATCAGGGGACGATACCAGTCAAAATTTCGATGATGAATTTTTGCACGATTGCAATATTGTACTGGATGAATGTCTCATGTTGAGCAATCTGCATCCACTTGACTCCGAATATCCTTCTCAATTCGTCAGCCCATCGTCCACTTGGTCTACTTTGCTTTTTTTCATATCCTCTCGGATACCATTCCAGTGTTTCTCGTGTCAACAATTCAACTTTTTCACACGTTCCGCTATATCTGCCACTTTGGTCATGCTTCTTACTCATGTATTCCTCTTACGATCTCTTCTTGTTATATAACCAAGCATACATCTTTCCGTGCTTCTCTGAGTGCACTGGATCTTACGTAACATTCTTGAATTCGGCATCAACGTTTCACATCCATACGTCATAACTGGCAGTACGCATTGGTCGTATGTCTTCTTTTTTAAGCATCCAGAATAGCGGATTTAAAAAAAAAACATTCTTCGAAAAGTGCTCCATCCTATGTAGTTTCATTCTTCGCTATTCTATGTACGAGTAGGTATTGTATATGTATGTATATATACCTATACATATGTATGTATATGTAAAATAAGAGGTTCCGTTAAGAGTTTTTCTAACTATTGATCTGTCTTATTGTATGTTTCACGCCTTGTTGTATTCCATTCAAAAGATTTATTGCAAAAGTTTCAATCCAAACGAATTGAATGTGATTTTATTAGTCTATAGACTATTTTGTGTCTATCTGATTATCCAATAGTCCTTTTACACTACTTACACTGAGCAACAAAAAATCACGTTTTTTAAAACCCAGAGCGGAGATTAGTCAATTAATTAGTAATTAGTAATTAAATTCAAACTCGCTGCTAATCCTTCATCTCGCCTTCTTCGACTTCATCTTCTGCCCCTCTAATATATAATACATTGTTGCATCTGATTAAAACTTCTCCGATAAGTAAAAAAATTAAAAAATTGCTAAATAACTAAATGTAAGTATTTCAAAGCAATAAAAAATCACAATCAATAGGAAAAACGTCCGACTGTTGATTTCAATACTCACTTTGAGCACAGCGATACTATATTTTGAGTTGTAGACCGCCAAAGCCAAAAAATTGATATTTTTTACATTTTTTAAATCGCGAATATCTCATAAACAAGATCATACCAACAAAAATCATGAGATTTGAATTTAGTATGTCAAAATTAGTAAAGATTGATCAATCTCCGCTCTGGGTATTTTTTTTGTTGCTCAGTGTTATTAATACATTTTGTTTCAATATCCTCAACCGACAATTCGTAATTTAACATTTACTTTGTACATTGAAGCGTTACAGTATACATTGATCAAAAGATCACAACTTTTACGGTATGGAAAATTTCAACAACTTTACAACTTGTCACTGAAATTTTTATGCAATTTTTGTACATGACTGTCAAAAAACTAATCTCAACTGATTGATACATGCAAGCGTGGTCCTTATTTTAGCATATGTGTGACGTATGTATGTTTTTGGAATAGAATACACACAAATGTAGTATGAAAAACTACGGTAGTAAAAAATTAACAAACAAAATCTCACGGGCCACAGATTGACCGTTTTGTCTCGTCGCATCCGGCTTTGCACCCACAAGACTCTCCCAACTACCCACGTGTAATACTACACACAAGATCTCACCGAAATCTGGCGGTTTGTGTCACTTGTGTCACTCGTGTCACGTGTCACTGGCGACAGACATTAAGCCGATATGAATAAAGGGGTAGCCGACGCTCGGTGCATCGGTGCATCTCAATGCACTATTTGAACGCATCCAATCCGCGTGAGAACGAATGCAATTCAAATTATCCAAAAAAAACCTACGTAGAATTGAGATACGACATAAGATTCAATTCGGCGACGGTCAAAAGCTTAAAACGTGCATTTTTACACGTAAAATAAACACGAGGTGCGAGTGCATACGCGCATAAAGTACTTTTAGCTAATGGGACTCTGCCCTTACATGGTTAACGAGCGTTCGCTTGCATTGTGTTATTATGCACTTTTTAGGCGGTCGTAACGTGTTCACTTAACGATGATGATAAACAAAAAGTAATATGTGAAAACGGGAACACATCTGCGTTTTTTATTTTGGGAATTTGTGTAGGTTTTAATTCACGTCGAGCATTATCCGAATACGTGTCGTATTAATTTCATTTCTAAGTGGTGATGCATATTCATGAGATATTAATGTGAACGCTAATGTGCTTATCTGTAACTTTTATATTCAATTAAAGTCATATCTAGGTATTTAATTAGGAATTCGTTCTGTCGGAACGCATCCGTTGATATTTTTACATTATTTTTTTTTTTTGTCGATTTTCCCAAGACTCGGTTCAAATCGAAACACTACGAATGAAGCGTAATACGATGTAAATTATAATTCATCAATGGAATTAATATTTTTTTTCTCCACCACAACTAACTAAAGAAGTTTATTTTTATTGTTAACTATTGTGTCATTTCCCTTTGGCACTACACAACTTTCACACGATAATTTTATGTTTATAACACTTAATTTAGTAAGAAGCATCACCGAGGTGGCAGATATAGCAGAACGTGTGAAAAAGTTTAAGTGCCAATAGGCTGTTCACAACACGAGAAACACTGGAATGGTATCCGAGAGGATGTGAAAGAAAGGAGTGGACGATGGGTTGATGAATTGAGAAGAATGTGTGGAGGCAACTGGATGCAGATTGCTCAAGACAGACAGCAATGGAAAATAATTGAAGAGGCCTTCATCCAGCAGTGGATGGTGAACGGCTGAAAATGATAAACACTTAATTCATTAGTTCGAATGGTTTAACCCTTTTTAATCTCCGCACTAACTCTGTATCGAGGAGTAGTTGGAGTTCGTGTGCTGATGAAGTCTATTTTGGTGTTTTTTCGCTTGCTTCCTTATCTCGTCAGCAACTGTGTCCATTTTTAACTCTCTGTGAATGTCACTATTACGAAGGAGCATTGATGATAGGACTAATTGAATAGAGAAAAAAATCATCATTTGATTTTTTTGATCGCAGATCTATGTATCTATGTATGTATTGTACATATGTATAATAATTTTCAAACAAAAACATGAGCTTAAACACATAACACATAACACATAACACACACGAAAGTAAATTTATTTTATATATAAATACATCAGAGTAAACAGAATATAATGTTTCCTATAAATATATCGACAAATTTATGTACCTATGAGAGAATACCAATTTCATCGCAGAGCGATATTACAGCGATGTTTACCCACATTATTATGATAATTCATAATTCATTGGATAAGCAGATGATTAGGAGAGAGAGAGAGTGGAATGAAGCGGTCAAAAAGCAAAGGCCTCGCACACCGACGATATCATAATCGAATAAAGCCCACATCAGAGGCGGGGATGGAAAAGGTTTATTTTTTATTGCGTCAATATTCGCTATCTCGTATCGAGCCCTGGAGGCCAAAACACATATCATATAATATATATATATATTGTATATATATATATTCACGGTCAACATTATCGAGAGAGATCGGCCGCCCATACACGCTCCGCAGATCAAAAGGGACCCGTGCACGCTCGATAAAAACCACGATTCGGATTATACAATTCATTGGTACAAAAGGCCCCGGGATAATGCCGCTGTAAATCCAATCATCTCAAAGAAATGGGATATCTGCGGGGTCGTTTCGGCCACCCAGTACCGTTTTTCCAAAACCCATCGGTCCCCTTCTCACCCCCCTTTCACCCCATTCCTGTCCCCTTCAATGTGACCGGGTTGTAGAATTTCGAACTGTGTGTGTGTGTGTCCCCTTTTATTCCAGAGAAACTATTTTAAACGATGATGATGATAGGGAAAGAATTTTATACGTTACGTTAAGTTATCACGTATAGATTTGATTGTAAGCTTATATGACCATAATGTAATATTTATATGCTATTTTACAATTGACAATCTTCCAAGTATATTACTGTTGTTTCGGGAATTCAGAATACTAGTATTTATGTTTGCCGAAAAAGATACATCGACTCTATGTATGTTGAGTGTGTAAAAATCATTTGATTTTTGCTCCAGTATTGATTATTTCATAGGGAAACCAAACAAGAAAGATATCAGCAGTGCGTTGTTACTAACTTTCGAGAATACTTTGTTTAATTTTAGCATGTTTTGTATAAGCATAAATACATTGGTTTTGAAGAAGAAATAAAACTAGGATGGAGTGCTTTTGGAATAATGAACACAGTTCATAACTGGCAGTGCGACCAATGCGTACTGCTAGTTATGACGTATGCATGTGAAACTGGAATGCTACGTAAGATTCAGTGCACACAGAGAAGCATGGGAAGATGTATGCATGGTTATAACAAGTACGTAGAGATCGTAAGAGGAATACATGGCTAAGAAGTAAGAGCAAAGTGGCAGATATAGCGGAACGTGTGAAAAAGTTGAAGTTAAATTGTTGAAACGAGAAACACTGGAATGGTATCCGAGAGGATGTGAAAGAAAGCAAGGTAGACCGAGTGGAAGATGGGCTAATTAATTGAGAAGAATGTGTGGAGTCAAGTGGATGCAGATTGCCCAAGACAGACAAGAATGGGAGAGGATTGGAGAGGCCTTCATCCAGCAATGGTGAACGGTTGAAAATGATGGCTTAGAAGACGATGCATAAAAGAAATCTGTCAAAATTTTCTCAGACAAAGTTACATTGTTAAATAACCATTAATACTAAGCGCTTTCACCTCAGACAACTAAAATTGACATAAAGTATGTCAATTTTTACATTCAGTGTTCGTTTTATTAAAAATGTTTCAGTTATGTTTTAAAAATAATTAATAATTATTTTCTGAAAGAAAGACTTCTGCTTGTATTTTATAGACGGCTTGGAAACTTCTGCTTTAGATGTAATTATTTCAAATTCAATTGAACAAGGCTTAGGTAATCGACGTGGCAAATTTTCAATTGGAGTCGCGCTAGGTATAATTTACTGGCCTGATTAGGAAATAGATTAATTTGAGGTCGCGCTTTGTCTCCGCGTCCTGCGATCAAAGTTTGACGACCCCTGCCCCATTATAACGCCAGCCGATATATGTATATATATATATATATATATATATATATGTATACCTACGTATATTTACACGCACGTATTATAAGAGTAGGAAGGTTTTAAAGGGTAGGAGTATACATAATAACGGACAAAAGGGTTGGAATTCGTTCACAGCCAACGATGTTTTTCGTTTTTGAATGGACCCGAGCTGCAATGGTTCGGTGGGATGAAAAGGGGATGAATTGTGGGTGGTTGAAGAACGGACTTACAAGGGAATATCATTGTTTGAAACTTATTATACATTCAGGTCCGACAAAACGAGAGGAGAATTAAACGCATTTTATGTTTGTCTAATTTCCGTATTAATTTCGGATAAAAATACACGCTCACAAAAAAGGTTACACAGTCGCTTACGATATTTTAAAAGTTAAACACACTTTTATGTATTGGTAATTGATATCATCATAAACTGGAAAACATTTGTAGAGTTGTATTGTGTACGCATTGGATTATGTTATCTTAGGCTATGCGAAAATTGGTTGGGTACACATTTACACAATGCACCCCAACGTTCACATAGCTAGTATCCATCACAGTTTAAAGACAATGTTATGTTTATAATATCGCAAAGATACGACGTCGTAAATAGCGTCATAAACCTTAGTTATACGATGCTAATATAAAGCGAACGGGTTATAATGCTCAATGACGATAGCTAGAATTCGTTCAGGGCTGTCGAATTGTATCTTTTTTCCCCCGAATTTCAGCTGAACAATCTGCGATACGTTGATAAAAACACATGCATACGTAAATAAAGGGGGGTTTGGGGGTGTATTCTATTTTATGGACGGGTAAATATTTGGCCGTGAATAATATTTACCTTTATCGTTCGATAAACGCATCAGTCTGTTCGTTAACAAAGCGTAGCGCTTCATTTACTTTCGCGGGCAACGCGATAAAATTCACTCGAACGTTTAATGCAATCCGAAACTGGCAGAATATATTTATTTATATCAGTGGGGGTGGGTTTTTATTATGCTTCTGAAAATTCGCATTTCAGGCCTTCGTCGTTTTAACGCGTAAATAAAAGGGTAATACTGCCGAGGCGCCGTTCTCTTTCTACGTTATCGACGAAAGCAGCAGATGAAGATTTATCACTTCGATTAGGCTCTTCGCACCTGACCGCCGGGTGAATGGAAAATCAAGCAATAAACGAGAAATTATTGTCGATAAGGAATTTTCCAGCTTTGGGGAAAATTTCGCGTGGAAAATTCGTCGGAAGTGGCTATCACGTTCAACTTGCAATTTGGCTGAAACGTATTTGGATCTAACTTTATTACACGATAGTGTAACCTACATACACTATCAAATGAATGCTGATAGTTATTACATATCACAGAAATATGCTTGAAAGTATAAAAATCACATTTTATCATTAAAAATGAAACATTATCTTTTTACCACATAAATATGTATAAAATTCATCGAGTTTGATTAAATTTTTAGCTTAAAATCACGTTTTGTTACATTTTTATATACCTTTATAACGTCTTTAATCATTCACCTTCAAATAACAAACTTTCACATGTCTAATCGACACTTTGACACAAGTGATGCGTCTTCTGTACAGTGTTTATAGTCAAAAAACTAACGGATTTTAAAATGAATGAACTTTAAAAAGAAACAAAGCTAAAATAGTTGTTTATCAACTAGTAACAGTGTCATCGGGTGTTTAGCGACCCGCGTCATGTGTGTGTACGTGCCGTGTCGTTCTATGCGATGAGTGTTTGTGTGAGTGAGGTAATGTAGCGTGAGCACTTTGCGAAACTCGTGTCGTGTGAGTGAGCGTATGTGTGACGTTCTACGGCTAGGCTACCCAACTAGCCAGGAAGATTCCTGCGCTACTATATGTACATACATATATGAGTTTTTTATTATAAAATTTACGATTTCATTGTAGATGATTGAGTATTTTATTTATTTATTTAAGAAACCTAAAGAAGCTTATTACAAACAAACAGTGACTTAGAGCTAAAATTACAAAATAAACTTAATTATCTATTAGCACTCACACAGAGGTACTGTTTTAAGGCTGCCAGAAATCTATCAATTTTGTTTACATTCCTGAGATCATCTGGCAGGCCATTGTATTCAACAACACCCCTGTACAAGATACTTCTCCTGGATCTACTTAATTTTAAATTTATAACTACAGTGGAACCCCGTTGCATCGTTCTCGCTTGTATTGTTTTTTCGCATATATCGCTATTTTTTCATAATCCCGGCCAAACACCCATAAGAACAGTGTTAAATAATCTCGTTTGCATCGTTCTCCTATATATCGTTATCCTGTATCAATCGTCTAAATATACTTTATCGTATAAGTCGTTTTTCTGCATACATCGTTTTTTTTTTTTTTTTTTTACGGTCCCATGAAAAACGATGCAACGGGGTTCCACTGGTATTAACTTATTACCAACGGTATTAACTTATTCTCACCCCTAGTATTAATGACTATGTACATATATTATATCTCCTTATTGGTAATAAATTCTTATCTAATTTAAAAATATATACTAACATGCACACTTTTAAGGTTTCATTTACATTCATACATTTATCTGTTACTGGTTAATCTATTGACATTTAAAATACTCTATTTTCTAATTAACCTATTTACATTTCTATTTGAATGCTAAAACGTATGAATGGTGGAGAATTGTATCGATTTGCGAGTTGTGCCACTTCAATTCGGATCATTGACGCGATCCGTCGAAGCCGAACGTAGCGAAATACACATTTTCGAACTGGCAATCGAACACGTCTCGCATGTACGTATTTGGGCGTCTAATTTGCTTTTATTAAAAGCGGTAAAACCTCCAGCTTTGGTGAAATCGAATGCGAAGAGTTGCACACAAAGACGCGTAAGCCCATCCCTAGAAGCGCTACACTAGTAATATCGAGTGTAATTTCGCGCTATAAATTGCGAGGGAAGCGAGCGCTCTAGCGTGCGAACTAATGAAGCCATTACACACACATAGGAAACTCGCACGTACATAGATGTGGCCCCTAGGTTGAAAACCACTGCCAATGCGGCAGTTTACAGCCTCCCGAAGGCTGCGCCAACAATTTCCCAACTGGACGATGGGCTAAACTATACGATCGGTTCAATACGTGTGAGCTTTTACAATGAGAATTGATAAATTTAAACAGTGGTGGAAAGCTCGAGTATGAAATTAAAATTTTGATTTTAGAGTTACTATGATTTTTTTGCTCTTTTCATACATTTAGATGTTTTCAATTATTACTATATTATACTGGATGTAAAGAAGAAGAGATAAAACGAAGAATAAAACTAGGGTGGAGCGCTTTTGGAAGAATGAACATAGTTTTTAAATCTAACATCCCGTTTAAAGTCGTTTAAAAATGACGTATGGATGTGAATTCAAGAATGTTACGTAAGATATAGTGCACACAGAGAAGCATGAAAAGTTGTACATACATACATATGCTTGGTTATGACGAGTAGAGTAAGAGGAATACATGGGTAAGAAGTTAGACCAAAGTGGCAGATATAGCGGAACGTGTGAAAAAGTTGAAGTGGACACATAGCGAGAAGATGGACTCGAGAAATGCTGGAATGGTATCCGAGAGGATGTGAAAGAAAGTAAGGTAGACCGAGTGGACGATGGGCTGATGAATTGACAAGAACGTGTGAAGTGGATGCAGATTGCTCAAGAAAGGCAGGAATGGAAATAGATTGGAGAGGCCTTCATCCAGCAGTAGATGGTGAACGGCTGAAAATGATGAATAATAAAAATAACGTTTATATCAATTTATACATCAAAATGAAGTATTTTACAGCATACGATATTTAGTTGAATCGTTAAGTTTAGTAGAATTGGCAAGAAGTTGCTATCTGATAAAGCTGGTTCGAGTCGACAACGTAATTTTACGGTCATACATCCATTCAA
Organism: Parapsyche elsis; assembly: GCA_022651745.1. Taxonomy (NCBI): domain Eukaryota; kingdom Metazoa; phylum Arthropoda; class Insecta; order Trichoptera; family Hydropsychidae; genus Parapsyche; species Parapsyche elsis. The sequence continues at coordinate 2,798,685 of JAGVSN010000017.1, forward strand.
TCCGTGGTACACTATTGAACGTGCTATGGATTGTACTGTCATTGTACAAAATCCACCGGGCACAGGTGGGGGGGGGGGGGGGTCGGAGGGTGGGGTTAAAATCCACCGTCATATGACGAGCAAGCCGGCTAGTATTTAAAATATTTACAGTACTACATTTTAATAGTTGTAGTGCTTAAAAAAAGCTTGTAAGTATATCACACACTTTTTAATCTACTCCGTATAGCTCTATGAACGATTAATTTAATGTTACAGTTCAAATATGTATAATATTTTTATATAAAATTTTAATAAGAATGTTTAGTATAAATTTAAATACATACTTGAAGTGTTTTAAAAATATTTTATTAGTTGGCTTATAAACAAGGGTGTCTAATACAAATAAATGGTTATTGAGTTTAAGCGATTCTATACTAATCCGCCTAACACACAGACACTTTTAAAAAGTCATAAAAACGTCATCAGGGGTCGATACCTAATACATATCAGTAACGATTTGGGAAACTGGAAGGTTATTATGGTAAAATTTTGTATAGATAAATAAATATCAGTCAAAATATTGAGGTCGAATTTTCGCACGATCACAACATGTATGTATGTACGTATAAAGAATAAAGTAATAAAATGGTACATTTAGTGTACCTTTAAAGTGCTATAAATTCAGTGAGGTTCTTGAAAAAAATCTAATTATTTTTGAATGTTACAAGTGTAAATATACTCAGCGGTGGCATTTAATTTAATAAATAATGAATCAAATGTTACAATTCAATGATCGGTACAGTATATTATATTGTTCTCGTGTTTGATGTCCGTATGACGTCATTTAACATAAGAAACCATTGAACAATGAAAGCTCTATGATACAACGCCCTCAAGTGCTTACACGTGTATAGGATATAAAATACGATAGCAGTGCGCCTTGGATACGCAAAAAAAGGCTTTCTCGTTCGTGGAAAAACGTCATTATTTCGGAATGAGAGAATAAAAGCCGATTAAGGCACTTGCCAATAATGAAACATCATCGAAAATAAAGCCTCTCTGCGTCGAGAGGGGTCACGAGTGCTTAGGCGAAGTTTGATTGACGTTCGACAGACAATGGGGATGTTGGCATCGATTGGGTTAACAAAATAAATCTTGATCTAAAAATTCATTCAAAAGTCACGCACGAGACTTGGGCTCAATTCCATGCAACTTGCCATATAAAAAAAAAATCAATAAGACACGTCAGTAATTGCTCAATGATTCAAATGTAATTTTTCATCATACATTTACATACAAACGCTCGTCCCTCGAAGGTTACGACACATTTATACATTACGTCCGTTAGATAACGTCTCTTCATTTGATATCTTCATCCATTCTTCAATTCCAAAACAACGGCACGTATATATGTATGTGTGTATATGATATAAAAATAATAAAAAGGTGAGCCGCAGCGGTTGTATTGTGTTACACGCACCTTTTTGTTCTATCTTCGAAAAATAAAATGAAAAAAATACCGATGTTTAATTTAACGCCCGTTTTTAGTGCGCCTTTGTCTTAACAAACGAAAATTTATATTTATTGATTTTCATTTCGTAGCTCGGATTTTCTGTACGCGTTTGAAATTCAATGCTGAGCAAGATGGAAAAAAAAGTATGACTGTTTTGTTTCGGGCACGGGTCAATTATCGTAAATATGATAACGCACTCGCATGTATGTAAAGTAAAACCAAATTTAACCTTATTGTACTTCTTAAATTCGTATATAAATAATTGAACAAAAGAAAGTTTAAAGCATTGGTTTTTGTTGTAAATTTGTTGTTATTGCAATGTATGCGTGTTTATTGCAAGGTGGTTCCACGCAAAGTATGGAATTATACGTAAAACTGACATTTTTGGTTTTCGTTAAAATTGCTGCTTTAATGTATTATTATGGAGTATTATTTTATTGAAATACTACAACAGTGTTCTAATTTGTTCTAGTTTAATAATTTTATTTAAATTAGCTGCACTGTAAATAGGGTCAGACTTTTTAAAAAGTGGTTTTTGACTGAACTCTTGTAAAAGTTACGTGTGTCAAAAATATTTTGCATTTAATTTGAACATAATGATTTTTTTATCTATTCATTTGTTTTCATCATTTTAAATCAGTGGTCGGGAGCCTTTTTCGAGCTAAAATCCAAAAACCTTGCAAAATTGGTAAGTTTGGGAGCCGCAACATATTATTTTCGGATTATACATATATTCAAAATGAAATTAAATGTTACTCATTTATGAAATACATAACATCATGATATTTCTTAATGTTTGACAGTTTATTACTAAAAGGCTAATCTGAAAAACGGCTTTTTATAGCCATGATGTTGTGGAAATGGGAAGCATTTTGATCTTGTGTAAATTGTGTGTTAATATTTTGCATTTCGGGGAAAACGTTTGATGACAGCGAGAGCCGCAGGTTTTCATACAAAGAACCGCATGCAGCTGCGGAGCCGCCGGTTCCCGACTACTGTTCTAAATAGATTCTGCATTTAATTGTGTTTATTATGTACAATGTTGTAAGTTTTGAAAGATATTTGAGCCGTTATAAATGAGTCTATTTTTTTATGTTTGTAGCCAAAAATAACATTAACTCATTTTTTTTCAAAATTGAACTTAAACCACTTTCATTTATAGCGGCTCAATTAATATACGTACATATAGCTATTGTAAGTGTTTATAATTATAATCAAAGCTATCAATTAAGCGTTGTAATGAAATTTTCATTCACAGTAAAATATTAATATTTTCTTAAAATATCGCGTGTGTCAACGTAGAACTTCCCAGCATTTAAGTTAATGCACTTGACTGTGCGCGCAATTGCTTCGTTCTTTTGCAAGCACGATATCTCCCTTATTTATAAACATATTTAAACGATTTTTTTTCCCACTATACAATCAAACACTTTAATTATATTTGTGTATAGTTTAAGTTAAATTAAAATGATATTTTCAGAGTGCGCGCGTCGTCGAACGCGCCTGTGCGAAATTGCGTACCGATTCGTTTGAATAAACGGACTGTATCGTCGACTGTTTTCTATAAATTAGATTACTTTTGTATAATTCCATGAACGGCCAGAAGAATCAGTCGAATCACATCTGTTTCCCCATTGATAAGGGTAGTTCGGTTCGCCGCTTCGCCCATCCGACCGGTTCGGTTTGTGTCCGACGACCCGAAAAACTAGTCCCACACTCGATACTCGCTCGTGTCCCATTTCCGAAAAATATTACAAAAGATCTAGGCTTCTCGGGTAGGGGATGAGATGAAGGTGGTAGTAGGAGGCAAAACGTGATCGGCGGATGAATCGATTCGTCCGACAATAGACAAGGGAAAAAAAAAAGACTTTTCCACGAAGGTCTCATCTCTAACGATATGATATTTTATCTCTATACAAATACGTGTGCGAATATTCAACGAAATTTATCATCACGTACACCGAAGGAATCCTTAGATAATTTCCATATATAAACTGAATAATAACAGCAACTAAGATAATAACTTATAATTAACAAATTCGAATTGATTGTCCGTGTCAAATATTGGAATTGTCGACGACACGAAAACTCCATATATCTCGACGCGGTTTATCTCCCGCATTGACGTTGCATTACCTTCGTATTCAATTTAATGCATCCGAAGCTCCAATTCTAATCTGAAATTGACCCTTTTTTTTTGTCGCCCGTTGGAATGTGTTCGGTTATCGCAACGTTACATATTAAATTAATCGACGTTTTAACCCGATCTATGCTACCCAAATGAAGAGTGGTTCATTCAATCAAAATACCAATGTACCTATACTTTATTAATTTTCAAATGAATTATCCATTGAAAAGTTTACCTTCACTGTTTCATTAGAACGAGTGAGCTTTCATACTGAAAGTACATGGATAGTTTTCATCGCACTATTGTGTATTACATATTGTATATGTATGTACGTGCTCTTACTTAAATTGAATGCGATATTGAACGCCGTAATAATAATCATAGTTGCAACATTAATACATAATGCGCAAAGCTATTAATGAAAGTGACACTGATACGATCGTATGGATTGGTTTAAATTTAGTTGATTAATTTACTGAGCAATCACACTATAATAAATAATTAAATACACTTTGAAAACAAAAATATATGTTTTTACTTACTCGGTACAATACTTTTGATTCATTGATTATATGTATATATGTATACAATTTGAACCATAAAAATATTCAAGTCAATGGAATGAGAGCGTAATTCAATTAATCGAATCAAAGATAAAAAATCTTAAGATTAATAAAACGAGACCGCATAAGAGAGCAAATGACAAATGGAAGAAGTTTCGGCGCACAGTGATCTCGCGATAGCAAGTGCAGGCTTTGAATGCAGGTCATGCGTTGCATTCGACGACTGCACCGGACGCTGCACATAAATTGCACTGCAATTTCGGACACCGGCTGCAATGGAAAACTGCGCACCGCTTTTTATACTCCCCTTTTTAAACTTATTTTAATTTTTTTACATCCCGGTAGTGGTACAGCGTTTTTTCGCCACGCTCTCGGGCAAAAGTTGGGCCTGTAATGTGTGTTGTGTTAACATGCGGTGCATGCAATATTGCATTACTCGTGCAACAAACTACGAGCCACTTGGACGAAACTTCGTCCTCTGGACTAATATGATGGCCCGTGTATCTGGGATTATATGGCGAGGTGAATCGATACCATTGAATATCCATTTTATACACCAGAAATGGAAAAGTTAAACTAGGATGGAGCACTTTCGCAAGAATGAATATAAATCCATCATCCTGCTATGCTTAAAGAAGAAGACTTTTGACCAATGCGTATTGCCAGTTATGACATATGGATCTGAAACGTGGATGCTACGCAAGATCTAGAGCACACAGAGAAGCTTGAAATAAGAAGAATACATACATAGGTGAGAAGCGTAACCAAAGTAGTGGATGTGGATATAGTGGAAGGCAAATGGACGCCAGAAGTACTTAATTGGTACCCAAGAGAATATGAAAGAAGAACAAACGGATGATGGGCTGACGAACTAATACACACGAGTGGAGTCGAATGGATGCAGATTGTTCAAAAGCTGAAATGCCATAGAATGGATTGCAGATGGGCGCAAAAAGTACTCGAATGTTATACCAGACGATGTGAAATAATGTGCGAATGAATTAAGAAGAATGTGTGAAGTCAAAATGAATACAGATTTTTCAAGATAGACAGGAATGGAAGGGGATTGTATTGGAATCAATCAGTGGATGATCAACGGCTGAAAACGATGGAGATGATATGAAAAACGTAAATTAAACACACAAGTCTAATTTTAGGTGAGGCATGTTTGTAAATTTAATAATAATTTTTTTTAATATCATAATACAATGTCTCCCTGCTGTAATTTTACCAGGATAATATCGTGTTTGCTTTTTATAAATTCACTTCATTTAAAATTTGCATCGGCCCATAATTCACATAGTACATAGAGTGCGCTATTAAAGGTGAAACAACGTTTTTTTAATAGTTTAATGTCGTAAATTGCACACACACACACACACATACACACTATACACAAATGATTTAGGTGCTAAAAATTTACATAAAAGTTGCAGCACTCACGTGAACAACGACTATGTTGCAATTTTTAAATTGGCGTAAAGAATTTTTCCCGACTAAAAAAAACGTTGCAACGAGCCACGGGGTCGGGTCGGCATTCATTTTTATATTAAATACCGCGAAAGTTTTACACATTAATAATTTTTCCCGATTGTACAGCATCACGTGTGTGTTGAAATTAAACAATTTCGCATCGCAACGTTACTGTACAGTATCAAAATTAAATATCAAACACAATTAACGCGCGAATCGTGTGGCGCGTGAGTGTGTTCACATTTAATTTTACTACATACATCGCACCTCTCGAATTTTAAACGAATTTTAACAGATAATTTAACCAATCTAAATTAACAACGACAGTGCGTTCAATATTAATAAAACAATCGACGGAAAGTATTTAATAATCCAATTTAATTTTTGCAAAGTTTAATGTTGTATATGAAGAGCGTTACTATTCAAATCTTGAGGGGAGGAGAAGGGCTTGGTATAAGGAAATTTTTTAAGGGCTAAAAGTTAATACGAGGCTTGGGTCGCCTATAAAAGAGACCTAACCTCCTTCCCAACCCACTCTCCTTTCAACTTTATTACCCTCCGCTCTTACTGGCGGGTAAAAGTTTTCAATCACTTTATAATGATATAACGAGCTTTTATACTGCAATACGGGGAAGCATTCTTCGTTAAATCACTGCGCCACTTTTACTATACAGGGTGCGCTCGAATCAAAGCCAATACTTTCAGCATTGAATACACGCTGTGTGGCTAAAATTTAAAGCTCGAATTTATTCAAACATTTTGAATTCAAAACGATATTTTCCCACGTCGTTCGCGCGGCCACATTAATCAACCCGTATTATTTATAGTAAATTCCACACGGTCATAATGGAAGTTGGCCGAGATAACCGGTTCGACCGATTGAGACGTCACCAGAGGGGGTGGAAGGTGGGGGGGGGTATGATTTGTTTAATTTGAACCGGTGGTGTACCCAGGTGGGACTATAAAGTGTAATTGTACCCCGGGACAGATTCGGCGATAAGCTGGTACACTTTGTCACCGTACGAATCCCTTGTACGTATTTTTTTTCAGTCGAAACTTATCCGAGTGTTCCTCTCACTCTATATTATATATGTATGTATAATAAATAAAAGATCACGGTTGTTTTTATTTTTGTGTATTTAAATTACACGTATGTGTATGTATATTGAAAATTGAGAGGCACTTTACGCTTCAATAAAAAATAGGGCGATAAAAGTATCATTTCAAAGCATATGTAAGTGTTATATGAGTCAACAGAATGCTCAAAGACTCACTGTGAACTTTTGAATTTTTCAAAACCTAAAAAAATTACAAGCTTTCAGTATTTACAGAAGGCGAACACAATATTGTCATTTATAAGCTGTATAATATGCCTGTAGTCTAGCGATAAGAAATATTCTGAAAGTTATCACCCTGTTTACTGCAATGTGAACAATTCAAACTTAAATAGGTACCTGTTTATACTTTATGAACTCATATTTAAAAAAAAAAAAAAAAGAAACACGCTGCTTCATATTATAAATTTAATTTGAAAATAGTAAGCGGTACGATATTTATTGCATTATACATATAACATTGTACTATTTAAACGATATATACTAGTCAATCTAATAAAAATAGTCAATGCCAATTGACAGTGTCATCGGGTGGTTAACATTTATGTACATATATATATAGTGTATTTCATCATCATCATCATTTTCAACCGTTCACCATCCACTGCTGGATGAAGGCCCTTGCAATCCTTTTTCCATTCCTGTCTGTCTTGAGTATCCATTTGATTTCACACATTCTTCTCAATTCACCAGCCCATATTCCACTCGGTCTACCTTGCTTTCTTTCACATCCTTTCGCATACCATTCCAGTATTTCCCGCAGACATTCTTGCCACTTCAACTTTTTCACACGTTCTGCTATATCTGCCACTTTGGTCATACTTCTTACCCATGTATTCCTCTTATTGTTATACCAAGCATTCATCTTTCCATGCTTCGCTGTGTGCACTGGATCTTACGTAGAATTCTACGTAAGCATTACGCATTGGTCGTATGCCTCCTTTTTTAAGCATAGCGGAATGTTTTATTTAAAAACGATGTACATTCTTCAAAAAGCACCATCCTAGTTTCATTCTTCGTTTTATTTCTTCTTCTTTACATCCGGTCATATTCAGCAATTATTCTAGGTATACATACATATACATAGTGTATTTAATAGTGTAAAATGTAGCAAAAATGCAGTGGGTAGTTGAAAAATGCGATTGCTTTGCGTTACCCGTGCATATCTGTGAGTAAGTGAGTGATTGTATGTGTACGTGCCGTGAGTGTACGCGAGCGACCAGCCAGGCAGACCCTTGCACTATTATATATAGTAATAAGCATCAAGTCGCAATATTCACTTTTTAGTTGATGCGTAAAAAGTAGATTGGATGGGTAATATTTCCGCAAAGGGGTACTAGCGTATACGTTCAAAATTAAAGTATTTATTATTATGCATCACATTAGACGCGAGAGATATTTTAATATCATCAAGAGAAGAGGTGGGGGTGGGAAGTGTAAAAGCGGCAGTCGCTAGAGTGTATACACCTACATATATAACATGGTAAAATTTTAATGAATTCTCGGCAATATGTCTAGAAACTCCTGCATACCGAATTTCATTACGCCCAAATTAAGAAATTCCTGAATTGTTCGAGTATTAAGTTTCTGACGTTTACCGATCGCGACTAGTCTCGTGCGCGAAAGCACACACTGCTCCAAAAAAGTGAACTAATACCCGTCTAAATCGTAAGTATTTATGTACATACATACATATGTATGTATATACATACATATATACGTGAGGATAGTAAGCACGTAAATCGCAACAGTGCATTGCAATGTACGTTGCGAAAAGCAGCTTCAGACGACAGAATCGGGCAAATTGGATATCTGGATCCCGGTTATTTAAGGATTCCGGTTGCAGGTCCGGCTCGAATTTTCAATAAGCCTCGTCCATTGAGAGTGGAGGTACAGAGCATGTCCGATCCGGCCCTGGAACGTGGGTAGGTGTCGCTATCGGGTTACTCTCGCCTTGTCAATTAGGAGATGCACCTGGCTCCGTGTGAATGGGTTAATATTTCCGAAACCGACACCGTTTAACACGTTCACTGTATTATATTCAGATTATATTGGGTGACGTAGAGGCAACTGACACGTTACAAAATGCTCTCCCCCGTCAAAAGAATTGGGGCTTGTGGAGATTTGTCAACATATCAATAAAGAGAAAATGTGATGCAGTATATGTAGATCAGTTTTTTTAATCTGGTTGCCTTCATCAGTCTAAAACTCATCTCGAATGTGCATACTTAGGATGTCTGATGTTTGCATCACGCAATGTGATACTGTTCTTAGCACGCAAGTTTAGTGGTCGGATATAGAAATACAGAATGGTTAAAGGTTTGTTTGTTTTTTTGTTCGTGGAAAGTTAACCAACAGGTCTAAGAATACAAGGATCCCGATCCAATAACAAGTTAACACTGGAAAAATGCATAGGAGGTGCCAATTGTTTGTGGAACCTCTCAATTACGTTAGATTAGATTGTGGAATCTCACAATTACGTTAGATAGATTGGCAAATTTTAACAGGAGACATCTGATCTAGATTTAGTAATATCCAGATTTTGCCAATGACGATAATTATGGTCGAAAAAACCACGACAACTATCGGAACCTTCGTTCAAAAGACTCACGCTCTAACCACAGCTATAACATTTCTTTATATTTAGTGCAGTGGTCGGGTATCTTTTTCGAGCTAAGAGCCAAATTAGGGAAAACCTTGCAAAATTGCTAAGATTGGGAGCCGCAACATATTATTTTAGAATTATATGTATATTCAAAATTAAATTAAATGTTACTCATTTATTAGTCATTAGTGAAATGGATAGCTGTAAGAAGTTAGTTATACTCGTGATATTTCTTAACGTTCGTCAGTTTATTACTAAAAAGTATTATAAAGTTCAATCTGAATAACGATCTTAAAGCTTTTTATTGCCACGACGTTGCAACGTTTAAAAAGTTGCAATGTCAAAAGTCATGGTCACAGCGTGGATTCATTTTGATCTTGTGTAAATTGTGCTTCACGCAAAACGCTGAATGACAGCGATAGCCGCATGTGGTCTCGAAGCCGCCGGTTCCCGACCACTGGTATAGCTATCGGTATCGCAACAGTACAATACAACCAAATGCTTATACTCTACTGAAGAAAATGTTCCTAGAAGGACAAACTTTAGATTTAGTCTTTTAAAATCGTATTGATACTACATATGTATCTACCACAAGTCTTGAAAATATGCTTTAAATGGCATTTAGTCTTCGCTTAATTAAAGTGTAACGATGTCTTCTAACTATAATTTTTCGAACAAGAGAGCATTTTATAATGTGAGAGTTATCTCGGTGCCACTCTGTATTTTGTATTGGACGTGAAATTTCATCTAAGATAGGGGCGTGCGTAATTCAAAAGGTTAAACGTATACATATATCGGTTTGTTTGCAGTCAACAAATCTATTGGGATCGGTAGGTACATTATCTGAGCGTATAGTATCCTAGTATGGTTTATGTTCTCCGTTTGTATATCTGACGTGTTTCACGACGTGCAAACAGGAGTAATTATACGCGAATTTCGCTGTGTTTGTGTATCTGTCTGAACGTACATACTACATACATATGTATGTTCATATATATGTGTGTGTGTCGACGACATTGTGGTGCACAATCTGGCGGCCATTATTTTAATCTAATATATATACACATATATATATTGAAATTTATGTGAACATTTGACAATGGCTTTCATCATTGTCTCGGTCTCATCCATCATCCACGTTATATACGACAAATTGCCGTGGACAGAGTACTCTGCGGCTACACCGCATCAGTATCAACTTTAACACGTAGAATATGTATGTATGTATGTATATATATAAATATATTATAATTAGAAATAGTTTATAGAGTGCTTTGGTAGAGCAAAGTATATTGAAAGTACTGGAAAAACTATTGAACATACATACATAAAACACTAATGTACAACGACTAAACATACGTACATACATACATATATACACAATAGTGCAAGAGTATAGGCTAATGAAAATTGCTCGATATACTAATATATTATTATTTTTTTACAGATTATGACAGCTGAGTATGTTTTTGATGGTATTTTCTGTCTAACGACCGAATTTAAAGTATAATTTTGATGCGAATAAGCCGTTAAAAAATGACCAATTTTATAAAATGTGCTTACATTTTCATACGTTTCGTTGTTTTTTATTTATTTTTACAAATTGCGATGAGAACCTCAACGATTGGCAGTGGCTATAAATATACATATAAGTACACCCGTCCCTCGATTTACGCGGTAGATACGTTCCACGAAAAATGAAAACCGCGTACAAAAAGACATGTGATTTTTAAACCCTTACATGCTGCAGACAATTTAAAATTGTAATTTTTTTCCAAATTTCTGGAATTTTAATAGATTCATCAACTTATGTCAAAATATTTTTGATATCATCATCATCATCATCATTTTCAGCCGTTCACAATCCACTGCTAGATGAAGGCCTCTCCAATCTGCATCCACTTGATTCCACACATTTTTCTCAATTCATCAGCCCATCATTCACTCGGTCAACCATGCTTTCTTTCACATCCTCTCGAATACCATTCCAGTGTTTCTCGTGTCAACTTCAACTTTTTCATACGTTCTGCTACATCTACATATGTTTGATAATAATATCCTTTAAATGTTGAAATGATACATTGATCTAATGGTTGGATTATTGAAGTATGTAGTATCCCCAGCTGACCTCTATTCGTCGCACAAACCGCGCGAGAAGATGCACGGGATGAATTAACAAAAAATTATCCATTTTGTGAAACCGCAACAGATTAAAATCGCGTAAATCGAGGGATGGCTGTTTTGACGTTCGTACAAAAAAAAATACTAAGATTGATCAATCAAAAAGTGGCACTCATTAGCTTCGAACTCCCACGGCGACAACGAGACCCGATGGGTGACCTTTTAAATACAAAAAAAAAAGAAAATATACATATTTTGGTAACAATTTATCGTTAACGACACCCCCTTTTTCTTCGTCCCCTCACCCACCGTTCTTTTGATAATTTTTTTCGACCAAAGGGTGTATATTTTTTTGTCGTGACGTCATCAATACACGTCGAAGTCGAGTCCCCGAGTTGGATCTTCAGGGAACGCTCCACTCGGCGGCTTATCGAGTGAATTAGGGTAGGAGGAGGTTGAAAACAGGGGGTTTGGCAATGATTGACAGAAAGGATCGTCGGGGACGTGATCTGGATTAGTCTGTTTACCCTACAACAACACCCCCTGTTGGGAACCATAATTTGTTTACGCGCCGTGTGACGGTAAAAAAGATTCCGAATTCCTTCGAAAAGAGTCTGAGATTTCTTCGCATTCGTATGCCTAAATTTTACAAATTTTCGCCACATATTTTCAACAGGTAATATAAACAGTATACAAATCTGTTCAATTATATAAAATAAAACAATTATGATATATGAAATGCATTGATTCAAAATTGAACGAGGCGCACAGTGTACGCCGAGTGGTAAACATGATATTAATATCTTCGCTCGTGTACGCTTATATTTGACAAATTATAAACAGAGAATAGATGTGTAAAAAATCTATAGTGAAATAGTTAATTTAATATGAAAAGTCATCATTTTCAACCGTCCACCATCCACTGTTGGATGAAGGCCTCCAATCCTCTTCCATTCCTGTCTGTCTTGAGCAATCTGCATCTAGTTTATCAGCCCATCGTTCACTCGGTCTACATACATATATTGCTTTCTTTCACATCCTCTCGGATACCATTCCAGTATTACTCGCGTCCATCTGCCATCGACTCTTCTCTTTATGTGCCACATTAATTATGCTTCTTACCCATGTATTCCTCTTACGGTCTCTTCTTGTTATACCAACCATACATCTTTCCACGATTCTCTGTGTGTATTGGATCATACGTAACATTCTTGAATTCAGCATCCACGTTTCACATCCATACGTCATAACTGGAAGTACGCATTGGTCGTATGCCTTCTTTTTTATGCATAGCGGAATGTTGGATTTAAAAACAATGTTCAGTTTGAGGACTCTTTAATTCAAAAAAATATTATAATAGAATTCTATCTGCATCCACTAGACTCCACACATTCTTCTCAATTCATCAGCCCATCTTCCACTTGGTCAATCTTGCTTTCTTTCCATCCTGTCGGATAACATTCCAGTATTTATCGCGTCCATCTGCCATCCATTCTTCTCGCTGTGCCACTACAACTTTTTTACACGTTCTGCTATCTCTGCTACTTTGGTCATACTTCTTGCCCATTTATTCCTCTTAAGATCTCTTCTTGTTATACTGAGCATACATCTTTCCATGCATCTCTGTGTGCACTGGACCTTGCGTAACATTCTCGAATTTAGTATCTAATTTGACAAATAAGAAATGCGCTTCGGGATATCATAGATACCCGATTATGTGAAAAAATTTAGTCTCAAGTATGCAAATGTGCATATTGCATGCAAAATAAATACGTACATATATTCCATGAATTTTGAATCAATCTATTTTACACCGTGTACCGACATAGAATTACAGTATATAAAACAATACACTTTACGAATCACAAGAGTCAAATGTTTCGTTTCGATTTTGGTGCCCCAATTTTTACGGGTCAACATTCTAATTCATAATTTTGTAAATTGGAACATTCAGCTCAAGGGCCAACATCGAGTAATTCCCACTAATCTGCATGCTTAATACAATTTTAATATCGAGTTAGGGTCGAATAACATTAGCATTTCTCGAGGAACAACGACTATTTTTAACCCTAAAAGGTTTTCACCCACATTTTGGATATCAATAAAATGATGGAAATTTCATCAAAGTAAATCTTTCATATAAAAATTTCTTGTTTTTGTTCATTTTGTAGATATAGTAATAAGGCATTGTTTTTTCAGTGACAAGCATAAAAAGTCTTCAGATGAAATATTTTTTAGGCGCCTCTTTGATGTAAGCTTTTTTTTTTGTTCATTATTGAAATACTTTCGAAAAATCTCATTTTATATAAACGTACAATACCGTGGCAAACGACTTATTCCGTTTAGTGTTGTTTACAATAACAAGCGATCTCCGCGTACGCAATGTGCTCGATTTATTCAAGGAATTTAAGTGCTCCATAGTGAACTCGAGTGGATTTTTTCATCCTCTTCTGCGAAAAACGCTTACAACGAATTAAATATCAAACGTTTCCCGCGGGGACTTATTAAACGTAAGCTTCACAATGGCAACGCTATATATCCGTGCCAAGAAAAAGCGAATATCCTGACGTAATTGAATTTTTCACTCTTCAAACATGTCGACGATAATATCCTTAATAATTTTGCGTTCGATGAAAAGAAGAATTCAAATACAAAAGAATTTATTACATGGAAATACGCTCTTTCAACTTTTTTTCGTACCTTCTACATTTAATATCGTACTTTTTCAATTGAATTCATTTAAACATTGTACCTATGTATGTACATATACATAACTAATAAGAAAAATTTTATACACAACATCTATTTATTTATTTATGTGTTGAAATTGAACCATTCATTAAATTACATTGCAACGAGTACTAGAGCGTATTTTAAGACGTACCTGCATATAAAATTTTCAAATGAAAACAGAAATGAATTGATAGATTATGATGAAACAGAAACATTACATACATGGAAGAGAAAGTTGCAAATACATATACTGTAAAAGATTACCTTTCCGACATTTTTGACGGATGGTAACTCCATTTCAACTGATTTAAGATGCAATACTTGTACCTTTTCGATAACATATTTAAACTCAGTGTACTGTCGTATAATTTTGAATCGATACTTATCACATTTTGCACGCAAAACGTAGTCACTGTAGATAATCATATTGTTGAGATAGTTGATAGTTATTTATACCTAGGACAATCGGTGGATATGACTGGTTGTAGAGAAGAAGAAATAAAACTAAGAATGAAACTAGGATGGAGTGCTTTTAGAAGAATGAAAATTGTTTTTAAATCCAACATTCCGCTATGCATAAAAAAGAAGGCATATGACCAATGCGTACTGTCAGTTATGACGTATGGATGTGAAACGTGGATGCTAAATTCAAGAATGCTACGTAAGATCCAGTGCACACACACAGAGAAGCATGGAAAGATGTATACATGGATGAGAAGTGCAGATGTAGCGAACGTGTGAAAAAGTTGAAGTAGACACACAGCGAGAAGAATGGATGGCAGATGGACGGAAAAAATACTGGAATGGTATCCGAGAAGATGTGAAAGAAAGCAAGGTAGACCGAGTAGACGATGGGCTGATGAATTGAGAAGAATGTGTGGAGTCAACTGGATGCAAATTGCTCAACAACAGACAGGAATGGAAGAGGATTGGAGAGACCTTCATCCAGCAGTGGATGGTGAACGGCTGAAAATGATGATGATATATTATATTACAGGCGAATTGTGAAACAGGCAATGCTCAAAATTACTAAACAAATTGCACAATGTACTAAGGTTCACAAATTGAAATATAAATAGTACGTATGAAAATCAGCTGTTCAGATCGGTGAAATAAAAAGGAGTCGGGCAGCAAAAATTATTTTGTTTCATACTTTGTACTTGCATTATATAAAATACCTAGTAAATTGTGGCACATATAAGTGTTATTCATTCATTTAAATATATTATCAAACGTGTATTTAAGACATTAGATATCCAGTTGCTGTCAAAAATTTATAAATCGTACATATATTAGACCTAAACTAGAATTTGCTGTAAATGTTTGGAACCCTAACTCTCTAAAGACATTGTATGTTTAGAAAGGGTTCAAAGAAGGATAACAAAAATTTCATCTGAACTTCGATCACTATCCTACAATGAAAGGTCGAAGAAAATGAGTCTCACATCTTTGGAGACGAGAAGATTAAGAGGCGGTCTAATAGAAGTCTACAAAATAATAAATAATAAATATAAATGCCCAAAGAAAAACCTCCTTACTTTCAATAAAAACGCACATGTCAGAGGCTGAAATTACTAAAAGACAAATCGAACAAAATTGTCAGAGACATTTTTTTTTTTCAAATAGAGTGGTCGAAGTTTGGAACCGTCTGCCAAATCAGTTAGAAACTTCCGAAAATACAAATCTATTTAAAAATCATCTCGATAAGTTTTTGAACACAAATGGATTTTTGTAATTCTTCAAATATAAAATATTAAGAATTGTATGTACAAGTTATGTCAGACCTCTGGGCTCCATCGGCTATGCCGCCTGCCCATGTATTTTAAATAAATAAATAAATAAAATGTATGTACATACGCATGTATATCAAATGAGATCTAATTAACTAACATTATTTCCAATCGAGACTAAGTAAACCACAAAAAATCCCAGCTAAAAGTACTAGTTAAAAAAATTAAATTAATTCAAGCGACGACGAAGGCTCTCGTTGCAATAAGCGAGCAATTTAAGCTCGTTAGCACACTACATAGTGGCGTCGACAACTTCATACAAGGGGTGTCGCGAAACTCACGCTCCTTGCGGATCGTACGAGTGTAAATGACGCTTTTTGATATGATAATAACTCGGCGAGTTGCGAGAGCTTTCGCTGGAGCTTTCACGAGCTTTTCTCATGGTGATCTATCACAATTACCGAGTCCGATGATGGATGAACGGGGGCGTTCCGGAACGTCCGGCTTGCAACGTGCAAAGACGTATCGCCGATGATAGATAATGCCGTGTGCAGACGTGGATGTTGCCGATGTTGATGGTGTTTTAAATAAAATTAGCATACGTGGTGTGCGGTGGCGGAATTCGCTAATAAATATACCTGTCCCTTTGTTCGGTTGGAAGTAAGTCGAGAATTGTGTGTCGAGGCTTGATGCATATACGGGACTCACCTGTAACAAAAAATAAAATTGGGATTAGTATAAATACGTAT
Organism: Parapsyche elsis; assembly: GCA_022651745.1. NCBI lineage: Eukaryota > Metazoa > Arthropoda > Insecta > Trichoptera > Hydropsychidae > Parapsyche > Parapsyche elsis. The sequence continues at coordinate 2,815,394 of JAGVSN010000017.1, forward strand.
ACAACAATTATTACACTCGTATCAATTAAGCGATGAAAGTATGAAGGTAGGCTTAACAATTTAAAAAAAAAATAATTAAATTTTTTTAGTGCATTTTCAGTAGTCACTGTAGATAATCATATTGTAAAAATGGTTGATAGTTATTTATACCTAGAACAATTGGTGAATTATGACTCGTTTTAAAGAGGAAGAAATAAAACTATGAATGAACATTGTTTTTAAATCCAATATTCCGCTACGCTTAAAAAATAAGGTATACGACCAATGCGTACTGCCAGTTATGACGTATGGATGTGAAACGTGGATGCTCAATTCAAGAATATTTCGCACGATCCAGTGCAACAAAGAAGCATGGAAATATATACGCTCGGTATAATAAGAAGAGATCGTGAAAGGAATACATGGGTAAGAAGCATGATCAAAGTGGCAGATATAACGGAACGTGTGAAAAAGTCGCAGTGGACACATAGCGAGAAGAATGAATGGCAGATAGACGCAAGAAATATTGGAATGGTGTCCGAGAGGATGTGAAAGAAAGCAATGTAGACCGAGTGGATGATGGGCTGATTGAGAAGAATGTGTCGAGTCAGCTGGATGTATGTAGATTGTTCAAAACAGACGGGGATGGAAGAGGATTGGAGAGGCCTTCATTCATAAAAGCCTTGTCTGTCTGGACTAGGAATGGAATTCATTATCAAAAGATACTCCATTTTGTCTTTCAATAATGCAACCTGTTTTTGTCAGTCCTTCTATTTGTTTCTACTGTCGAATTTTGAGGTGAAAGTTTGCTGAAAATCGGTTTGAATCCATTGATTTGAATCAAATAAAATTACTATGCGTAGTGGCGCAAAGGTCTGCCTGGATGGCTGAATAACCGCGGAACGCTCGCATGCACTCATGGCACGTACACATACAATTACGGCACGAGTAGCGCAACTACCTACTACATTTTATATACCTACATATACATATATATATATATATAAATCAATGTCTGTCTGTATGTCTGTTTGTTTGTCTGTTTGTCTGTCTCTTATAGGCTCCTAAACCACTCAACCGATCGCGATGAAACTTTCAGGACTTATTGTGTGTGATCATGCCGGGGATGGTTCCTGTGAAAAAAAATCGGGATAAAACGGGAACGGGAACGGGCATGCTCACGCGTCAGATAACGTACTAGGAACGGGAACGGGATCGGGATCGGGAACGGGATCAGGATCGGGAACGGGACCGGGATCTGGAATCGGGAAAAAACGGGAACGGGAACAGGAACGGGCCTACTCACGCGTCAGATAACGTACTAGGAACAGGAACGGGATCGGGTTCGGGATCTGGAACGGAAACAGGAACAGGATCGGGATCGGGATCGGGAACGGGGATCGGGAACGGGAACAGGAACTAGGAACGGGAACGGGAACGGGAACAGGAACAGGAACGGAACGGGCATTGCAACGCATGCCGGGTCAGCTAGTGTATGTATATAAATGATAACTACCCGATGACACCGTCAACGAGCATTGACTATTATATAAATTGTCAACGGGCATTGCATATAATATAACAAAAATTAGCCAAGTCAATAATAAACGAGCGGTGATCGTCAACCGGAAATACATACACACATTAGTTTCAAATAATAATTAATTTTACATTTCTATTGCCACATATTACAGTCGATTTATTCAGTGTATCTAATTTAATTCGTTGTTTAAAATTTACCACAGTGTATTGTTAGATTACAATCGATACAAAGTTCAGCCTCAAATGTCCCGAACGAATGATCGTTCAGTGAAATTAAATCAAACTGTTTCGTGAGGGGGGGGGGGATAAGGGTTAACTGAAACGTTTGCGTGAGTGTCCTGTCACTGTTGGAGTTAATTAAATTGAAATGCACTATTAATGGCAGATAGCCGTCGGGGTCTATTTATGCGAACTCCAAACTAAACATTGACGAAAAGGGGCCCCTCCAGAAATTTGCGAGGGTTCCGGGACCGCGACCGCAAAATAATTACACGGCCGAGGGGCCCATTAGCTTCTACTTCCACCTCATCCTCCGCTCCTCAGCCTCCCCATCGCCATTTTATCAGTATAACCGAGTGTTGAATGAAGTCGTTTGGAAACTATGGTTCAGTGTGCATGATTTGTGGGGGTCAGGTCGAGCGTTAGCCCCATGATTTCTAGGGGGCAAAAGGCTAGCCCTGATTCCCTTCCCCCTCACTGTGCGGGTTATAATTGCGACCTCTGCTAATGGGGACCAAGAGGGGACCCTCTGGTCGCCGGCCCGCGAAATTAACGTAACTTTCAAAAACACTTTGTAAACACACTGCAGATAGTTACATAGTTCTCGGGCTTTTGCTGATGATGTCGAATCGATATATTCGTCAGAATTTCAAATTTCTTATTTGTGTGATGATTTGTTTTGTTAACCAACACTTCCAAGAGCACAATGATCCATACCCAATATCAATTGAACTGTCTCACAAATGAATAAGATCAATTGGTAAATTCTGACAGCAGACGGTCAATTTATGTAGTAATGTTCAGATCTCGCCGATGGTGAAAAAACCGTCGAGAAAATAATTTTGACATACGGGGATCGAACGCTCTAACCTCTGAGCTATTGCTATCGTCTATGTACATATATTATATGTACATCAAATGCTGTCTCAGTGAGTGTAACGCACGTTCACATACCGAAGGATGAATGGGATTCAATATTGAAAGATACTCCATTTATTTATTTTATTTTAGAAATTATACCATAGTAACATGACAGGTTGCTTCAATAACTCAAACTTTCTATTTGTTTCTACTGTTGAATTTTTAACTGAAAGTTTGCTGAAATTCGATTGTACATAATATTTATTTTTACATATAATGTTCGTAATACTTCTTATCTACTAAAAACGCATCCTAATGGTTCCCGGTCAATTGGCCATTATCCATTTTACAATAAATGTGTGTTAGTGAAAATAAGGAAAATAATCTTACTTTATCGGTAGTATTTGTTTTTACAGTAGGAAAGATAATATTTAAGGCCCGCACAAACCTGAGCGGTATCGCTGCGTCAAGTTGACGTCCTCTATCGTCGTTGATTCGCACCAATGCGAATTATATCGGTGCGAATGGGACGACGATAGGGGCGTCAGTTACTTTATGATTAAAGTACACCGTATATAATAGGCCTATTCCGTCTGTGTGTGTGTGTGTCTGATAACGCTCGCTGAGGTAAATGATTAAAATACACGAACCGTACGTGCGCGAGTGGGATTTGAACCCGTGATCATCAGGTTGGAATGAGTCGTGCTAACACTATCATCCAACGGAGGCGATGACGAACCTGCTACGATTTGACAATATTAATTTATCAATAGGCTCGCCACTTTGCTAAATTGTTACGTTGTTGTATTATAACGCGCCATCTATGCAAAAACTATAAAAACTATTAAATTTAATATTATTTTTCAGTACGGGCGATGAGAACGCTCCGTTCATATTCAACGGGCTTACACTAGTCGGATATACATACTTGGTGATGCAATATCTTTTGAGAATCTAACAAAAATAGTATGTATGGTGTGCGTTTTAATTTAACATTGAATATTCCTACACAGTGCTTATTTTTCAAAGGAAAATTTTTATATTATAAATAATGTATTAAGCCATCGTCCCATTTTACTATTCATGAATACACAAAAGGCGATTCTCATCCTAGGCAAAGCCAACATTTTTATTACGGAATCATACATACAGTATAGACACAAAAGAATGCACATATTATGATATTACTAAGGGGGAGGGAAAAAGGGGGTGGGGGGGGGGGTTTGCTGCTGCTAGTTTTCTTAGGATTTTAAGACTGGCGAGGATTCGAAGCCGGGATATTCGAGTTACGGGAGAAAAACGTTGCACTCATCGCGGTCTGCAGGGGTCGTAAACCGACGCTCATAAACCGCGTTTACGGTGATTGTGTGCTGACCATACCCCTGCCACCCTTTGGTTTTTTTTTGGCACATCCCTTACGCTCGTCGTTATTAAGGGGTAGACGTTGATGGAACGCACAGACACTAGATGAGTCCTCGTAAACACCGCGCGAAAAAAAGACTTTTTTAAAGCTCAGACAACCCTTGTGGCACGCCAGAAAATTCAACGTACAAAATATCAGATATTATAGCCTGCAGTACTGGGCGTCGCCCAGGTGAAAAAATTCACACGAAACATCAAATTTGCACTGAAACGTCAGCCAAAGCCGACGACACAAAACTTTTTACGGCAGCCATTCGATGTAAGTAAATATAAAGGCGATTCGTATTCCCATCGCAGATTCGTTATGATGGGGAGTTGTATCGCATAACCGCAGGTGGCTCTGCCTACACCACGACGAAAAACCGTGCGAAATTTGTTGTACACGACTTTTTCAGCGATTCGCTCGATTTCGATGACGTTTGTGGAAAAATTATTGGCGACGGTGAAAAAGTATCCCATCCTGTACGATCTGAATTGATAGGTTATGAATTTATATAATAACCAAATCTTTCTCTCCGTTAAAATAAATAAATATAAATAAATATAAATTAAATTATTTACTAATCTATATATGTATATATAATATAAATTATAAAATTTATAAATATTTATCTATATACATATATAAAAATCAATGTCTGTCTGTCTGTCTGTTTGTTTGTTTGTCTGTCTCTTATAGGCTCTAAACCACTCAACCGATCGCGATGAAACTTTCAGGACTTATTGTGATCATGCCGGGGAACAGGAACAGGAACGGGCCTGCTCACGCGTCAGATAACGTACTAGGAACGGGAACGGGATCGGGATCGGGAACGGGAACGGGATATGGAACGGGATCGGGAACGGGCCTGCTCACGCGTCTAGTAACGTACTAGGAACGGGAACGGGATCGGGAACGGGAACGGAAACGGAACGTGAACGGGAACGGGATCGGGATCTGGAACGGGAACGGTATCGGGCATTGCAACGCATGCCGGATCAGCTAGTATAATTATAAAATATTTAGGTCGAACGGGTCGGAATTAGTCAAAAGTTCGCTATTCTATTGATTTTGCCCCTTCTCTTTAACAAAAAAAATCAAGGCAATCAATTTTATTTATTACAGCTTCATTACATTCATTACAAATTCATTACATACATTCATTACAAATTCATTACATACATTCATTACAAATTCATTACAGCTTCGCCTTCATCTGAGGAGAGTCCATGTCAGAATCGTGAGTGAAATACAAACGTTCCGAAAGCGAGGTGACAGATGCCTTGTTCGCTATTCGGCCGGTAGTCGTGCGGAATATCGTGCCTGTGTGTGCGGTAAAATTGACTGACTTGCGAAATTCGTGCGATTTTCCCACATGACGAAATTCGCAGCGGTGTGCGGGGGCGCCTTTACGGATGGATACTTTTGATACGTTTTGTAAACATTGATAATACACTTTTTCATAATAGAAAAAATAAATTAACTTTCACACGTTCACTATTCACGCGTGACATTATCGGACACGTCACGCGTGGAGTGTGACTCCGCATTTAACCTTTTCGCCGCTCGGACAATTGCGCAAATTTATGCGGGCGTATCTGATGAAAGGTTTATTATACAGGGTGTGTGCTCGGGCTTCCACCCCCTATCCCGATGACAAATAGACATAATCATCGGTGTAATCGCATGAATAATTGAAGCCAGTTTCCGCGATGACATTATTCACCCGATTTCATACCCCTCCCCCATCATCCACCATCGTTCCAATCTCCACACCGCAGATAGTTATGAGCGTTTCTGTAATAACGCATCTCTGTAAAATCACTATAATTTTCAGTTTTGTGTGTGTGTGTGTGTGTGCGGTTAAAATGATGGGGTAAGGGGGGAGGCTTTTGAGCGAGAAGCGTGGATTTAACCCCGCTCTGCAAAGTTAAATTTAACCGGGACGAATTTAACGCGCTATTACTTGTCACTTCGGATCAAATCCGTTGCGGAACGAGACGCTCGTGTAAACTTTGATTGCCGCTGCGAAATTATTCAACGTAACCGATTATCGTGCTACATGTTGTAAAATACAGACGATCCATTTATTGCGTAACCGAAACTTTGACAGTATGAAATTGTTCATTAATTTAAAGAAAATTTAATTAAATTGAATCAGACACAATCTTATACACACATTTTGATTAATTTGTGTTATAATGTAACATATGTATGTAGCTATATGTTTATCATTTTCAGCCGTCCTATTCAATCCTCATATATTCCTGTCTGTCTTGAGCAATCTGAATCCAGTTGACTCCACACATTCTTCTCAATTCATCAGCCCATCTTCCACTCGGTCTACTTTGCTTTCTTTCACATCCTCTCGGATACCATTCCAGTATTTCTCGCGTCCATCTGCCATCCATTCTTGTCGCTGTGCCACTACAATTTTTTTATACGTTCTGCTATCTCTGCTACTTTGGTCATACTTCTTGCCCATTTATTCCTCTTAAGATCTCTTCTTGATATACCGAGCATACATCTTTCCATGCTTCTCTGTGTGCACTAGATCTTGCGTAACATTCTTGAATTTAGTATCTAATTTGACAAATAAAAAATGCGCTTCGGGATATCATAGATACCCGATTACATTAAAAAATTTAGTCTTAAGTACTGCTGGATAAAGTCTTCTTCAATCCTCATATATTCCTGTCTGTCTTGAGCAATCTGCATCCAGTTGACTCTACACATTCTTCTCAATTCATCAGCCCATCTTACACTCGGTCTACTTTGCTTTCTTTCACATCCTCTCAGATACCATTCCAGTATTTCTCGTGTCCATCTACCATCCATTCTTTTCGCTACGTGTCCACTTCAACCTTTTCACACGTTCTGCTATATCTGCCACCTTGGTCATGTTTCTTACCCATGTATTCCGTAAGATCTCGTTATACCGAACATAGATACATCTTTCCATGCTTCTCTGTGTGCACTGGATATTGCGTAACATTCTTGAATTTAGCATCCACGTTTCACATCCATGTGTAATAACTGGTAGACATTTTGATTAATTTGTGGTATAATGTAACATATGTAGCTATATATATATACATATAGAAGTCGAGTGAGCAGCGCCAGCTATCAGTGTGAATAAGACAGCTGCACAGTTAACGGCTGACTGTCCACCATACACACTACACCATCCATAACAGACTATAGCAAATCATACGTGTCGAATTGGATGAGCCATTACAGTAATGTACACTCGTTCCGGAGCTTTGAAATGCGTACTAAGAAAGTATCTTTAATATAGCACTATCATTCTGTGTAATGAAACTTGCACGTTGGCATCGTCGTCGGTGCTTACTTTATATATGTTATTTATATAAAAAATACGACTTTATCTAAAAAGAGAGTTTGCTATAAAAAAAAGATAATCAAACTCGCTTGTTACAACTAGTTGTGCCGATAAATTCGGCAGTCCTCCGGGTACGGCCGGGATAATCATGGACCCTTATAAACCCCCTCAGGAATACTCTGGGGGCCCACTGCTCTAGTGGGGTCCCGTCCCCGGAGCCTCTCACAAGGCTCTCGAATAAGTCTGGAGCCTCGGGCACATATTTTCTCGCCTGTGCTTCGAGTGCAAGGAAATCTCTCGCTCCGAAAATTGGGTATTGTGCAAAAACTCCCTCCCTCCTTTCCATTTTCCCTTCCCTCGTCGCAGTGCTAGGTTTTTTGAAAACGTCCTAAAACTACCCTCATCCCTCGGCCATTATGCGAGCTGTCCGCTACAAGCTAGCAGGTCGGTGAAGAAATGGTCGGATTTTTTGTGAACGAGCGCGAATAGGGATGACGAGTTTGAACTGTGGAAACAATTGCGTTTAAATAATAGCCGAGGGTTGGTGGTTTTTTATTGCCATTTTGAACCTTTACAAGAGGACGTAGTAAACGTCAGGGAATAGTGGCCACGCACAAAAACTATAAATCGGAAAAATGTCACAAAATCCATTATACACACACACACACACTTAAATTATCTTGTATATAAAACTAATTTTCAAAGAAATGTCATCATGGTTTTACATACATATATAAATCAATAATTCAATATCATCATAATTTTCAGCCGTTCACCATTCAATGCTGGATGAAGGCCTCTCCAATCCTCTTCCATTCATATCGATCTTGAGCAATCTGCATCCACTTGACTTCTCAATTTGTCAGCCCACCTTCCACTCGGTCTACCTTGCTTTCTTTCACATCATCTGCCATTTCATTCTTCTCGCTATGTGTCCACTTCAACTTTTCCACACGATCTGCTATATCTGCCACTTTGGTCATACTTCTTACCCATGTTATCCTCTTACGATCTCTTCTTGTTACACCAAGCGTACATCTGTCCATGCTTCTCTGTGTGCACTGGATCTTACGTAGCATTCTTGAATTTAGCATCCATACGTCATAGCTGGCAGTAAGCATTGGTCGTGTGCCTTCTTTTTTAAGCACATTCAATATGGGGCCATTAAAACAAATCGTTGTAATGTAACTATCTTCATAAAAGTCACGTTTCACTTAAGACCTGCAGGATCAGGCAAAACGCAATTTTGTATGTGACCTTGTCTTTTATGCATGTACGTCCACTTTTTTGGCAAATTCGGCAAGTTTTTTTTAACGAACATTTTTGTGTACGTTTGTACTTAAATTAAAACGCATAGATATGTACATATATTATACATACATGTATGTAGGCTGCGGGCATTTGCGTTTAGATTTTTAGTTTTCCTATACACGGAGTTTAAACAAAATTGATTTGTAAACATTATGTCTGTCTGCTGATAACGCTCGCTGAGGTAAATAATTAAAAAAAAAACTAGATCGTCGCACGAGTGGGATTTGAACCCGAGATCACCAGGTTGGGAGGAATCACGCTCACACCATCTTCCAAACGGAGGCGATGACGGACGTGTTATAATTGGCCAATATTTATTCTTAAAGGGTTCGCTACTTTGTTAAATTGTTACGTTAATGTTATTAAAACGCGCCATAGATGGCGCTTGGTTGCATAGATGCAAAACTATAAAAACTATTAATTTTTTTAGTACGGGTCATTGAGAACGCTCCGTTGATATTCAACGGGCTTTCACTAGTTATATATATAATAGCCGAAATCCGTCTGTCTGCTAATAACGCTTGCCTTGGTAAATAATAAAAAAACCATAACGAGTGGGATTTAAGCCCGAGATCACCAGGTAGGGGAGGAATCGTGCTTACACTATCTTCCAATGGAGGCGACGACGGATGTCCTATAATTGGCCAACATTAGTTCTTAAAAGGGTTCGCGACTTTGCTGAATTGGTGTTGCGTGACCTGAACTGCCCGTTCATGCTTCTTCCGATCTATGACAGCTCGGACACCTGAACTTGCAGCCTTCTCCCTTCGGTCGGCAGCATAAGTATTAATTTGATGAACAATAGGAGAATGAAGGTCGTTGGTAGCGTCAATGTATTTATATTTCAGGTAGTCAGATTTTTATAATAAAGTGGACTGTAAAACTTAATAGTAATGAATCTAATTCTCAGTGACTGTATCACGTATCGCCATTATATAACTATAATGGCGACGATTCTACTCGACCGATCCAACTTTCTGCCCAGCATGGCAGAAGAATTCGCGACCGATTAGAACCACTTTCCTACGCTGAGTGATAATTGCCACCAATTTTTGTTGCCTCGTGGGGCTAACGCCGGGTAGCGAAACCTGTTCGCCACCCAACTAGATTTGGCCATAATCGAAATTTTAACAATTGGTACGTTGTTGTTATTATAACGCGCCATAGATAGCGCAACATTTTGCTGCATATAAAAACTATAAAATTTAATATTATTTTTTAGTACGGGTGACTTACACTACATAGTACCTATATAAGTCAAAATATATGTAGCTATTGATTTTTCATTATGAAATTGATTAAAAAAGTCACGCTGTAAAATTCTAATGATAATAACGAAATTGTATAATGTGATTTTGTCCAACAATTAAAAGTGTAATACGAGAGCTTCGCAGCGGAGCTTCGCAAAAAAGATGGTAATTTTCCGGACGTCCCGCGGGACACGACCGGCTCGTTCAGATAAGGGCCACTGGGCGTCCGTCCGTCCGTCCGGTTTTTGTATCGGATCCCTAATTAGGGCCTAGGTCCGGCGTCAAACTCGGGCGATATCTCACACCGGGGCATCGGCCATATTTCACTGGGTTGGCATGACAATGCGACCGCTTTCGCGACATAATGGCGCTACGACTAATGCGACGACAATATACGGAGAAGATGGAGGGTAAAGAGGAGGGGAAGGTGTGTCGAAAACAAAGGTTTTAGCTGTAAGGCTTTAGGTGTAAGCGTGCAAACGAATCTAAGGTTTTTCCAAAGATTTTCTTTGGGTTTCGCGCCTATTTGTCATACATTGCGCGTTGAAGTTTCCAAGCCTACAAAAAAATTTCAACATAGGTAAAACTGACTAAATTTTTTAGCGTTTTATTATCCGTCTACTCCGTGAGCAATAATTTCCATAAATGTATTACTTACTGTTACATCTGTGAACGTGGTGTGTCGATGTTTTGTTTTATTGTTTTTTATATATATAATAGCCGAAATCCGTCTGTCTGTCTGTCTGCTGATAACGCTCGCTGAGGAAAAATAATTAAAAAACCAGAATGAGTGGTGGATCAAACCCAGGACCCCAAGCTCGGGAAGAACGTGCTTACGCTAATCTGCCAAAACCAGTTGTCGATTTGGTCCTTTTTTTTTTAAACATTACCTACGAATGAGGTCGTGACTCTGCTTTACCTATAAAAGGGATCGTGATTCTGCTAAGAAATACACAGATGGCACTATAAAAACTATAATTTTTTTGTTGTATTATAACGCGCCAGAGATGGCGCTATAAAAACTATTAAATTTAATAAATAATTTTCCAGTACGGGTGATGAGAACGCTCCGTTGATATTCAACGGGCTTACACTAGTTTTATTATAATTATTATATCCGCTGCCACCAAGAAGAATTACACTGAGCAACAACAAAAAATAGCCAGAGCGGAGATTGGTCAATATTTACTAAGTTTGACCCATTGATTGATTTTTGTTGATATGCTCTCGTTTATGAGATATTTGCGATTTAAAAAATATCCATTTTTTTGGCTTTTGCGGTCTATAACTCAAAATATAGTATCGCTGTGCTCAAAGTGAGTATTGTAATCAATAGTCAGATATTTTTCCTATTGATTGTAATTTTTTATTGCTTTAAAATACTTATAATAAAACAAAACCAGAGACAATCTTCTACAGATATGACCATACTGGACCATACCAAAAAGGTAATGTCGTAGGACATGGAAGACCACATAACAATGTAACGCTTCTTAATGCTTACAAGGAAGTTCTATCGATAAGTGAAGCGAAGAAAACAGATTTAATTACTTTATGCAAAAGTGGTGCTATTCCAAGAGAGCTTTATCCCTGTCAGCTTTAAATCAGTGACAATGACAATGCAGAAACAGATTGCGATCAATTAAACTAATTATGAACTTAATCTTACTATTATTAATAAATTCATTCAAACATTTTTTTCTTATTCACACCTTGTTTTATGAAACTGTAATAAAAGTACTTAATGTGAAAATTAAAATCATTATTTGCAAGAGAAATACAAAATGAATTATTATTAGTATGAGTTTTCTTCTTGACTTACATATGTATGTATGTGTAAATATTTGACACAAAACTGTTTAAGAAACGGTAAGGCAAAGCAATCAAACCAACAAAATCAAAGCAAAGTTGTTTGTTGCAAAAAAAAAAACTTATCATAATCGAATGTTTTTTTTTTATTTTTTGAATATTAGATTTTTAATAATGAAAAGAATGTAAAATCCACTAGAACGAACTTGAAAATGTTAGATAATGAATTTTACCTCCTACATATACGATATTACTTATAATAAATTTATTTTAAATAAAGCAAAGCACACTTATATTCCGTAAAATGTTATATTATATATATGTACAATGTTGTTTGTGATTCGAAATGATTTTTTTTTTAATTCTGCAAGTCGTTTCTGGAATGAGGGGGAGGATTACGAATTTTGAAAAGTTTCGACCGCCGCAGGCGCCTTTCCAAAAGAAGTTTTCTTCCCTTATTTTTGGAGAGAATTTTCCGGCATTCATTCGTTAAGTAAAAGGGTGTCTCTTCCCGTTCCACTCGTCATCATCACTCTGAATTTCCAAACGGCTTAAAACGAAGCAAATTCGAACGCACAGAGTTCGCAGACGTGTGCCGAAAGACGCTTAAGTGTGTACACGTGCAAAAAGCGGCATTGAAAAAAAATAATACGCTTAGGAAACGACAAGAAGTTTCCAACTAATGAATTTCAAATGAGGGCAAAATTTGAATATTTTACGCAAAAACACTTTATTTTATTTATCGAACACACGGTCGATGGGAAAATTTCAATTTATTATTCATTTCTATTATACGCGTAAGAAAATAAGCTTGCATCACGCTCAATCTATTTGTATAATATAAGTACATATACATATATAAAAATAAATTATATATGTTTGTGCCCTATACATTTTTACACCATTTTCTTAAGCGATACCTAAATTTGCAGAGATATTTTCTTGATCTCTGAAATTAATATTTTGGATAGCTACCATACGATGTTTTGTTTCATCGGCTGCAAAAAAGTTCATATAAGACGCTTTTAAATTTTGATACAAATAAAAAAACCTTTTAAATAAGAAAAATACCCAGAGAGTGAGTACCGAAGTTCTGCTTAATTCACATCTAACAAGGTTCATTTTCCAGCCGATAAGTCGGCTTGCAAAAGGCGGATTTTTAACGGCCGTGATTCCGGCGGAAGTACATAGAAAGAGAGAAAGCTCACTGGAAAAACTAAACGGGAAAACTAGCGCCGCTTTTAATGAGCTCGACGCCTATTTGCCTTCCCGTTTCTTCGCCCATACGTTCGTCTCGTTCGTTTTAGCCTCTTAAAAAGTTTTATGGCCGTTGTTAACTAGTCCTCGGCGAGTTTAAAAGACCCGTTAAATCCTTTAAATAAACGCGTGCATATTAAATACGGGAACAAATCACAAATTTCTTTGTAAGGCTCTACAAACTCTTTGATCATGCATGGGGGAACAAGTGCCTATTAGACCATCAATGACAATCTGTCATAGTGAGGTTACTCGGAAAGGATACTCTTCACTGATTTTCCATTACCTTCTAATGGGCAAGAAGAGAAAGGAGGAACAGATTATCATTTGGTCGGTAAGAAGGATTTTTTCGATGGTGTTAATTTTATGGAACTGTCTAAATAAGATAAATCAGAAAATTTTAACAAAATGCAGCCGAACTGGATTTAGTAATATCTCATTATCATAATAATTTTCAGCCATTCACTATCCACTGCTAGATGAAGGCCTCTGCAATCCTCTTCCATTCCTGTCTGTCTTGAACAATCTGTATCTATTTGAATCCACACGCTATTCTCAATTCATTAGCCCACCTTCCACTCGGTCTACCTTGCTTTCTTTCACATCCTCTTGGATACCATTCTAGTATTTCTCGCGTCCATCTGCCAACCATTCTTTGCCACTGCAACTTTTTCACACGTTCCACTATGTATATCTGCCACTTTGGTCATGCTTCTTACCCGTGTATTCTGCAAAAGACATGTGATTTTTAAACCCTTACATGCTGCAGACAATTTAAAATTGTAATTTTATTCCAAATTTCTGGAATTGTAATCTTCATCAACCTACGTCAAATTATTTTGAAAAGTATGTTTGATATCATCATCATCATCATCATAATTTTCAGCCGTTCACCATCCACTGCTGGATGAAGGCCTCTCCAATCCTCTTCCATTCCTGTATGTCTTGAGCAATCTGCAACCACTTGACTCCACACGTTATTCTCAATTCATCAGCCCAACATCCACTTGGTCTAACTTGCTTTCTTTCACAACTCCTTCGGATACCATTCTTGTATTTTTCGCGTCCATCTGCCATCCATTCTTCTCGCTATGTGTCCACTTTAACTTTTCCACACGTTCTGCTATATCTGTCACTTTGGTCATACTTCTTACCAATGTATTATCTCTTTGTTTGTTATAACATAGTAATATCTACATATGTAGATCTTGCTTATGACGATATTTAAGGTCAAAAAACATATGTAATTGAACGCCAGTATTTTACTGAAGATGCTAACACTCGAACAACCGAGCTATCGCTTGGCAAATCGTGATACGTTTTTCTTGCTGCTCTCTGAACTTTTTGATCACGTATGGGGGATTTTAAGTGTCGCAGTACGAAAAGCACACACGTCCTTTTCCCCATGGCATGGTAAGGGGCACTATTGTGCTGCAGAAGAGTGCTAAGTGTTTCTGTATAATTTTTGTTGAGCATTTTAATGCAAATTTGCGGGTGGAGGGCGTGCCATTGAAACGCGCAACAAAGGGCGGTCGGATAATAAAGCTTTTAACGGCGAAAAACTAATGAAATTATACGAATGAATCTTGGGTGGTAGATTACTTTGCCGCGTGTCGCGATAATGGAACGAGGACTTTTCGCGAGCTTTTCGCGAGGATTTCACGCGCGATTCACGCGGCGTAATATTTACGAGAAAAGAATACATTGTGCCCGGAAGTGAGAGTGCAATCAAGCGTTCAGCTTTTCTACGTTCATAATAGGCCATTTTATATTGTAACTGACACACATATGTATGTATATTTAACATTGGAGCGAATTCCTGCTACAGTCGACCAGTTGATTACTATTTAATATAAAAATATAGCAACATCCAAAGTGTTTCTTTGTTGCTGCTTCAGAAAGCAATATATACATACATATAATGAAGTTTCCATTCCAGGAAACTCCACTATGACAGACAGCATAAGCGTTTGTTCAAAGTGAATAGACCATGCTCGAAATCGAGTATGGCACTTCGAGATGAAAAGTAATAAACTTAAATTAACAGACTTCAAAGAAGCTAAAAAAAATTTTCTCTAATGAAAAAATATTGTATACTAACGAAGGGTCGATTTTTAATTACTCTTGAGAGAATCGCCGTCAATATTTTTGCAATTACGAAATCTGCAATTCCGCTGCTTTAATTTTATGCATGTATACATAATACGGCATACATAATATTTTAATTTATTTATTAACAAATGTCTTTGAAATATTTTTACTTTTTACAACAGTTGTTGTCTTTCTTATCATTCATACAATTGAGTCACATAAAAAAACATTTTTTAGCGTGAATATGTATTACTAGAGAACTGAATCAACGATTGCTTTCTGTTGACATATGAGTTGGCTAACAATAGCGGTAGCAAAAATAATGTTTCAAGCGTTGATACACCTAAAACAATTTCAATACAAATATTAAATTTATTATCCAAATAGGATAATTAAAAATATCTTGAAAAAAGAGCTATACGGAGTATTTTAAATGTCAATAGATTAACTAGTATAAGATATATTATGTATGTTGAATGAATGTAAATGAAACCTTAAAAGTGTACATGTAAGTATATATTTTTAAATTACATAGATATTAAATTATTAACTAGATATTTAAATAAGTATTTAATGAGGGGATATAATATACATAGTCATAATACTAGGGGTAAGAATAAGTTAATAGCTAATAATTTAAAATTAAGCGGATCTAGGAGAAGTATTTTGTACAGGGTGTTGTTGAATACAATGGCCTGCCAGAAGATCTCAGAAATATAAACAAAATTGATAGATTCCTGGCGGCCTTAAAACAGCACCTCTGTATAAGTGCTAATAGATAATTATTGTGTAGTTTTAGCTTTAAGTTACTGTTTTTTTGTAATTAGCTTCTTAAGCTATCGCAAATAAATAAATAAAATACTCAATCATATGCCATACCATAAACATCTACAATGAAATCGTATATTATATAATGAAAAGCTCAGAATTCATATACCTATTGTATATGTATGTGTACATACATATGTATGTAGATAGGTTGGGTAGCCTAGCCGCGGAACGTTCGCATAAGTGTTAAGTGTATTTTGTAATTTTAGCTTTAAGTTACTGTTTGTTTGTAATTGGCTTCTTAAGATATCTTAACAAATATATAAATAAAATTCCGACAAACAGACTTTAGCTCTTTATGAACATAATCAATAGATTTTGTTGTATACGACATGTTTGATCAAAAGTTTGTATATTATTTGACTTTTTTTTATATGATTGATTTTATTTTGCAATTAGTGTAACGTTTCTGATGACCCTGTAGGCAATTTTCACATGTGTAACCAGGCAAATGTACAAGTATCCGATGGTCATCGTCGACGTGCTGCAACCAAAGCTCTTAAAGCGGATTCGCCCCCAGCATCCCGACCGAGAAAGGGATCAAATAAATAAGGGTTTTCCTTCGGCCAGACGCTTCGCAGCCCCTCTCCTGTTTAGCCTAATCTCGGAGAACAATAATAGGCGAAGGTGGAAGCCATTAGAGATATTAACGCCGGCAATTAAATTCGGCCTAAAATACTTACGGGAGGAATGCACAAACCTTCTTCCTCATCCTACCGGATCGGGATTAAGTCGGATGCCGGTTAAATGATGTGTTAAACGGGGACCTCGGGGCTCAAGCTTGGACTTCAAGCCAGGGTTTGTTTGGAATACCCGAATTCAGGCGAATAAACTCAGATTGACAAGCTTTGAATACTCAAAATAATCATCTGAAGATGGCGTACTTGATATCAAGCGTTGCCTCCTCACTATTTGATTAACATTTTAACGTCGTCTGACATAACAAAGTAACTAAGGAAATATACCCGCAATTGATTCCGTATTGCTTTCCGTAAAGAAGGATATAAAGAATGAACAATGATTCGGTAGCTAGTGCGGAATTTTTTGTTTAGTTAGTTAGTTTTGATAAGTTGGATTTTAAGTTTCATGGTCAATTTTTAATAAAAAAAGTAGGAATATTATGTCGGCTAAGAAAATTATTGTCTTAAGAAACTAAAATAATAATTTATAATGTAATTGTTAGACCTCATTTTATGTATTGTGGTTCATTATTAAATATGTTAGATATGTCAACTAGAGATAGATTACAAATATTACAAAATAGAGGTATGAGATGTATTTTAAATGCGGATAGGTATGCTAGTATAAAAAAGATGATGATTGAATTAAATTGGTTGAATGTGAGTGATACTTTGAGAATTTGTATGTTCGTATTTATATTTAAGTTAGATAATAATATGTTACCATCATATTTTAGTAAATTTATTGTGAGAGGAATGGATGTATGTGAATATAATTTAATTATAAAAAAATGTTAAAATAAATAGAAATAGGAGAAGCAACTTGTACAGAGGTGTTTTGGAGTATAATACAAAGATTGCCGGATGGAATTAGAAGTTCCAAAACTATTGAAAAATTCCTGGCAGTCTTAAAAATACATCTCTGTATAGATGCTTAGTTAAGGATTATAATTAATTAGCTTAAGCTACTATATTATATAAATAAATAAATAAATAGTGTCAATTGTGTAGAACCGTCTTACAATCAATGCCGATTTCGTACGAAATTCATGTAGGAAAATCGCACGAATTTTGCAAGTCTGTCAATTGTACCGCACACACTGGCACGACTGCAGCGCCATTCGACACACTACTGGCCGAATAGCGAACTATCATCTGACACCTCGCTTTCGGAACGTTTGTATTTCACTCACGATTCTGACATGGACTCCTCAGATGAAGACGAAGCTCTTATGTTGGCCGCGTATTTATATGAATGGTTAGTTAAATACTTTTATTGTTGAATGTAATTTAAAACGGTGTGTCAGCAAGGATCGGCTGACTGTTGACAAAATCGTCTGGTTTCTGACACTCTGACATAACCTATGAATTCAGATCGTACAGGATGGCATACTTTTTCAGCGTCTCCAATAACTTTTCCACAAACGTCATCGAAATTGATCGAATCGCCGAAAAAATCGTGTACAACAAATTCCGTTGCGATTCCGCGTCGTTCGCTATGCGAATACAAACTCGCAGAGGTGTGCGGGCGCCTTAAGTTAGATAAATTTGCAAAATTCTAGCAGGAGACGGCTTATCTAGTTAAGTAATATTCAAATCTTTCAATTGACGATATTTAAAATGGGGATCAAATCCCAGACCTTCGCCCAATAGATTAGCGGTCGAACCACTCAGCTATCACTTGATTGATCAACGTTTATACGTGGCAAAATTAACACAAATAAATCAAAACACTATACTAAAATTATAATATAAGATGTCGAACTTGTTGTTGTGTATTATAGCTCGTTAAGCTGTCTAAATTTCTCAATCGATACCGAAGCCGTATAGCCTAATGGTGTGCGGCTTCTTATTTCTCCGATTATTAAATTGGTTATTGCCTAGCTGTGCTTTTCTCACCGACTTGTTAAAATCTCCTTAATGGATTATTAAAATTGTGCCGGCGATGGTAAAATCATAAACGTGAATTATATATATTATGTGTATAATGTAACGTATACAATTTAAAAACCCGACAGCAACAACAACGACGAAACATAGTTTCGCGTCTCTTTTGAAATTATGTGCGACATTCGTGTAAATTTTACATTTGTCACGATGCTTTTAGTGTCACATTTTATGTGTACGATTTAACTCTCGACATTCGTACTGGTTTTTTTTTTTTATACTACGATACTTTCCAGTATATAAATAATATGTTTGTCAACTTTAATGTTTAAAAACATTTATCGAATCTACATACGTACATAATTGTGTGTGTCTACAAAATAGAGCTATGCGGAGTATTTTAAATGTCAATAGATTAACTATGTAGTATAAGATATATGTTGAATGATTGAATTGGATGAATGTAAATGAAACCTTAAAAGTGTGCATGTTAGTATATATTTTTAAATTAGATAAGAATTTATTACCAAGATATTTCAATAAGTATTTAATAAGGGGATATAATATACATTGTCATAATACTACGGTTAAGAGTAAGTTAATAGTTAAGAATTTAAAATTAAGTAGATCTAGGAGAAGTACATATGTATGTACATATATTGTACAGGGGTGTTGTTGAATACAATGTAAGTTTATTTTGTAATTAGCTTTTAAAGCTACCTTAAATAAATAAATAAATTCAATATATGTCTACTCTCTACTTTCATCTGATAAAATACCAACGAACAAGTATTTACTGTGACTTTTAAAAATAGTTTTAGACTATGAAATTAAAATTGAAATTGTGTTGACTACAAAGGGTTTATCTATTTTTAAACAAAGCGCTTCAAAGCTTTATGAATAGTAATAAAACAAAGCGTCGCGTCGGAAGCTTTATGTGGATTTGAATGACATGAGAATGCATTTGTTTGGAATTTTTTTAATATGAATTAACCCTTTGCCCGCCTATTTATCTTATTTTAATTATTGAATCAGCCGTCAATAGATTGAAATTCGATCGGTCGAATCTGACACATAGGTGAAAATTTACAGTAGCCAATAACTTAACGGACGTCAAGCTCGTAAACTATTGTATACATACATACATAGAATACTTGTACATACATAACGTGAGTAGGCGGTAAGAAAGCGCGCCTCCGCCGATTGTTAAACGGTGGTTCGCTCGTAAATCAGTATTTATTAGTGTCCACTCGAGATAAACGCGATTTAGGGGGGTGATTTACGCGCGCGTTGACATCATCACGCCACTCTCATCCTGATTTATGGCGGTAACTATTTGCGAGGAATGCGCTCTCCGCTCGGGGACGTATTTACTGTAGTAATTTTCCGGGTTCGGTTCGGCTATTTTTCCGAATAAAGTAAAAATTACTACCACGAAATATTAACGCGACCGGGCGTCTCCAAAGTAAAGGGGAAAATTTCGTCGAAGGAAAATATCATTTTGTTGACATTGATCTGAAAATAGTACTGTCGTTAAGTTAAGTCGAACTAACAGTCAAATTTTCAATATAAAGTATAATACTTGCTTACATGCAATGTTTTTGGATCAAATTATATACTGTAGAATTCAATTGGAACAGTTTGGTTTTATTTACTACTTGACCAAAAAATCACTTATTTTAAAATTTTAAAATTTTCTTAATTAAATCAACAAAACTATCGTAGATGAATATTCTACATATACATACATATATAAAAAATGTTTTTTGAATTTTAGAATTCTGGAATTCCATACCACTTTTTGATCCCTAAATCCCGGTATTAACTATACTGAAATGCCGGGATTTCCGGATAAAGTTATACTCACCGAGTGTAACTTTACTTTTTTACGATGTTCTAGCACAACTGTAGATTTTAACAAAACTATCATTAGATAATTAATCTTAGCACATAAAATCACAGCCAACTTTATGTGTTTTTATTTAACTTTGTACACTGAATTAGCCAAACTGTGAAAGACAAAGTGATACAAAACTATGTATGTATACTCTGTTCAGATCAAGAAAGACCTTTTACTTTACCGCTTTGGATACGTTCTGCGCATAATGTTACGCCCCCTTTCGGAACTGACCAACAACGATCATTTTTCATCAAGTAAACACTAACTCTCTAACCCTCCAACAGCTATTTAATTTAACGATATACAATAATTCTTTATATATTTTGATAATACATTCAAAATGAGTATTGTGGCATAGTGATCATAAAACATCACAACAAAATGTAACGTGTACGTATAAAGTATTTAATTTCACTCTGAACTTGCCATTCATTTTATTTAACGAAATTACTGGCATTCATTTTTATAAGTATGTATGTACATAAGTAAAAGTAAAAATGTAATCATCATCATTTTCAGTCCCTCCAATACTCTTCCATTCCTGTCTATCTTGAGCAATCTGCATCCACTTGACTCCACACATTCTTCTCAATTCATCAACCGCTCGGTCTACCTTGCTTTCTTTCACATCTTCTCGCATACTATTCCAGTATTTCTCGAGTCCATCTGCCATTCATTTTTCTCGCTAAGTGTCCACTTCAACCTTTTCACACGTTACGCTATATCTGCCACTTTGGTCATGCTTCTTATATGCATTCCTCGTACGATCTCTTCTTGTCATACCAAGCATACATCTTTCCATGCTTCTCTGTATGCACGGGATTTTACGTAACATTCTCGAATTCAGCATCCACGTTTCACATCCATACGTCATAACTGGCAGTACGCATTGTTCGTATGCCTTCTTGTTTAAGCATAGCGGGATGTTGAATTTAAAAACTATTTCACACGTTTCGCTATATCTGCCACTTCATATAAATAAAGTATTACTTGAAGCCAATTAGTTATGTGAGAGTTAGTCATTAATTTCGGACAGCCACTGCCCTTTTTTTTTTTAGCTGCGCGAAAGAAAGTTATTGTTAATGTGGACATACATAGTATAGGTATAGGACCAGTATTCAACGGGGATATTATTCCAGCTATAAAAAAATAAATATAAGCCATCGAATGAACGTTTCGTACGCTCGAAACGTACGTAGATAGAGACGCACATATATAAATACACACACACACGTAAAAAGTGAAGTGAGCGTAGTAGATGGAATCTAATTTATCTGGCGGAAGCCGTATTGTATACGTACACGCGAACTTGGTTTGTGTCAACATGTAGAGTCGACGACGAGGGTAAAATGGCGAATGTCACAAACACTTCCCCTGTTTATTTTAAAAGCAAAGACGTCCCGGTTTTCATTTAACGTGAGCCGAAACCGTCATACCGGAAACGCGAACGCGCACGCGCAACACACACGTATCCGGTTGTTTTCTTAAATACACACACCCACTCGTGTATTACTGTTTGTGTATGCGGACTTGTACCATCGCAATGGATTAAGTGGGTCGTGGTGTTTTTTGTCTCGTTGATGATATGTGCAAAAATATCGATTTTAACCCCCCGAGGAAAAGTTTGAGAAGCGGCGGGCGCATATGTTGCATTACGCTAGAGCTTGTCTGAATAATTTCACTCGTATGCATTTTATACTTATTTTTCTTCCTCTTTAGATTTGATTTTAGTTATTTCGTTCACCATCTACTGCTGGATGAAGGCCTCTCCAATTCGCTTCCATTTATGTCTGCCTTAAGTAATCTGAATCCACTTGACTCCACACATTCTTCTTAATTCGTCCACTTTTTTTTCTAGCTTTGTTTCACATCCTCTCGGATACCATTCCAGTATTTATCGTGTCCATTTGCCATCCATTCTTCTCGCTATGTGTCCACTTCAACTTTTTCACACGTTCTGCTATATCTGCCACTTTGGTCATACTGCTTACCCATGTATTGTACCAAGCATGCATATTTTCGTGCTTCTCTGTGTGCACTGGATCTTACGTAGCATTTTTGAATTTAGCAACCAAGTTTTACATCCATACGTCATAACTGGCAGTACGCATTGGTCGTATGCCTCTTTTTTTAAGCATAGCGGAATGTTTGATTTAAAAAATATGTTCGTTCTTCGTTTTGCTTTTTAATACTGTCCTAAATTTATTTTGCAAAATAGTAGATCTGAACTGTCGCTAGGTGGCACTAGTTTAGTTATACCTTTAAACGGCTTTAATTTTAACAATTTTTTTAAAGAAAATTTTAAGAAAAGGTTGGAAAATCAATTCTTCTCGCTATGTATCCAGCCCATTACCAGTTCAACTTTTTCACACGTTATATCTGCCACTTTGGTCATGCTTCTTACCCATGTATTCCTCTTACGATGTCTTCTTGTTATATCACGCATACATATTTCCATCCTTGTCTGAGTGCACTGGATCTTGCATAACATTCTTAAATTTAATATCCACGTTTCACATCCATACGTCATAGCTGTCGTATGCCTTCTTGTTTAAGCATAGCCAATTATAATTATCACTTTATTATTATCATCTATAATAGTTATATGGACGTTAAGGATCATAGTGGATGTCTAATATAATGATAATAAAATACAATAAATAGTTTATAATAGAGTTTCCATTGCTTATTTCCTTGCTGTCTGCAATAAAATCTATTTTTTCTTTATTTTATATCGGTTTTTTTCTGCTGTTGCTATAATTTTATACGATATTTTTATCATCGCAACAAAAGTTCATTAAGATTGTATCTTTAATATCATATTTTTTTGTTTTTGTGTAATAAGTATTGTTTCTAATAAATCATTAAATTATAGCAAGAGCAGAAAAAAACCGAAATGAATATAAATGTTTTTGAATTTTGATCTAAGCTGAATGGCTAGGTTAGGTTAGGTTGGGTTATTTAGAAAGATTTTGAATATGTAAAATATAAAAATTAATAAATCGATTTCATTGTTCATTTTTAGCATACGATTGCTACATCTGGTATATGTATAACGCCAAAAAATGTGAAAAAATAAGAATTATTCGTGTTCAGTGGTTAAAAATCTACAAGAAAAGTCATATCAACACATTAGTCCGCAGCATCTTGGAAACTGGTTCCATTATTTGGAGTCCCAGTTGCATTACATACTCTATGCAGATTGAAAGGATCCAGAGGAAATTTTTGAGATATCTGTATATGAGAGAGTTCGGTTATTATCCCCTTCTCTATTCCAGTGCTTTTGTTCTTGAGGCAGTTCTTTGTTATAAAACTTTAAAGTTAAGAAGAGATGCTCACCTCGTTTGTCATTTCCACAAACTCTAAGAGGTGACATCTCCAATCCTGTAGTCTTAGAGGAGATCAAACTTTTTGCTCCAGAGCATCCTCATGGATCTCGTTCACGACAATTGTTCTCTCCGGTTCGGGCGAGAACTGGTGTGCTGTTTTACTCCCCCATCGCCAGAGCCATACATCTTGCCACATTCCTTCAACTTTTTTATTGATTTTTTTTTATTTGCTTCTTCTAAATTTTTATTATGTATGTTATTTTTTATTGTTATTATTTTTTCCTTTTTTCCGTATACGCATCTGCTTTTTTATGTATTTGTTTTATATGTATCTGCCGCTATGGCGATTTGGGCAAACCTTTAATGCCACAGCGGTATATCTTTTATAAATAAATAAAATAAACATAGTCTGGCTTTAGTGATGTCGTGAAGCAACAATAAAATAAATATACATTGTTATTACAATTGTTATATAATAATTATATTATTATTTTTAATGTGTATCATTATTATTATTATTTTTTTTTATTATACTATTTGCACTACCTTGCTTGTCGTCTGCAATGAAATGAATCATTATTACCATACGATCAATCCAGATATCGCATACGATCCGGATATAATCCATACATTGTTTCGCTATTTCAAACGCACAATGCCAATGTGCGTTTTTTTATCTGTTCAATAATTTATCTTTTTTTGTGTCAGTTTGTCTTTTTATTTGTCTTTCTGCCAGTCTGTTTGTATCTCTACCTGTATTTCTATCCGTTTCTGTCTTTCTATATGATAACCTGCCTTTCTGTCTGTCTGTCTTTATGTCTGTACGTCTGCTACTTTTTTCTGTTTGTATCTCTACCTACATATATTGCTATTTGTTTTTCTGTCTGCTTGATTGTCTATGTCTTTCTCTATGCTTATCTGTCTTTCTGTCTATTTGTACAATTTTCTGTCTTTTTATCTGTTTGTATGTCTGTTTATGTGTCTGTTTGTGTGTCTGTTTGTGTGTCTATTTGTTTGTCTGTTTGTATGTCTGTTTTTATGTCTGTTTGTATGTCTGTTTGTCTGTCCGTTTGTATGTTTGTTTGCATGTCTGTTTTAATGTCTGTCTATCTTTTAGCTGTATGTCTGTCTGTTTGTTTATCTCTTGTTCATTCTAGCAAAATTTAATTAATCTTCACCTATGTATGTAACTATGTAGGACTTAAATGGATTTTCAATGATCTTGTGGAACTTACATACATATAAAACTTGGGCGTAATATATGTACATACCATTATTATTGCACGTTTTTACACGATTCCGACTAATACTATTTACCAGTTGAAAGAAATTTAGAATTGAAAGTTTAGAACACTATACATACATTGTATATGTACGTATGTATGTATGTATGTACATAACCAGTTTTTTGTTTCAAAAAGAGATTATTATTATTTTTTTATTATACTATTTTATTTGCACTACCTTGCTTGTCGTCTGCAATGAAATAAATCATTATTACCATACGATCAATCCAAATATCGCATACGATCCGAATATAATCCATACATTGTTTTGCTATTTCAAACGCACAATGCCAATGGGGCTAAATTTAAAATTAATCTATCGAACATCAACACGAACAGTCGGCGAAACGTGCTAAACGTCAAATAACCCGAAAGAGAAAGGTGATGGCTGACGTCAGGGGATAGTGATGTGGGGGTTGATTTATTTTTCTCTATATATTAGGAAAGTGTGGGGGGGGAGAGAGAGGGGTGTGTCCAAATCAAGCGTGGGGGAATCAAACGGCACAAAGGCACGCGCCTGTGAGCGTCGCGGCGCCGGCGTCTACGGGCGTCTGGAAAATTCCGAGCTTTCGACCCGGGGGCGCTTTCAATTAGGGGTCCCAGGCCCGTACGTGCCGCTCGCCTCACCTGGCCAGGGTACAAAAGGCCCCCCTCGTTAGGGACCACGGCCCACTTCCTGCTGAGCTTTTCACCCCCGAAGCCCAAACCGACAAATTCTATAATACAATCGAGCTTATGACTACAGATCGATCGATTCCAATTTCATAACCAATTAGTGGAAAATCAAAAATTGGTGCATTTTCCCGATGGTTATAAGCTAAACTTGTCACTGCCCGTTGACAGTGTCATCGGGTGGTTATTGTTTATGGTCTCGGTCCCGGGAGTTTCGCCTCCGCCGCACACCTCATCGAAAACACCAAATGAAAGAAAACCGATGTCGTTTTGTCTCAGTTTTGTATCCGGATTGCATATCCGTCATTAGATGAAATCTCTTACGTATTACCTGAATGTCTTCCTACAGCGGACGGAGTATAGTGAGATGGCATACCCAGTTAACTTCGATGCCATGTGAGTGAGCGAGACGACAATGGGTTTGAGTTTGAGAATGGAGATTGCTTGTTGAAATTGTGATAATATGTATTACCCGTTCCTATATCTGTGATCCGGATACAAAATTTTAATTTTGCTCTCTGGTCGCAGTGCAATCGGTCTCAAAGTCGTACACCCGCCTAAAAGAGGTTACTCTAACGGAGAAGTGTCACCTAGTCACCTACTACGTTTATGCATAAATTTCATCATCATTTTCAGCCGTTCACCATTCACTGTTGGATGAAGGCCTCTCCAATTCTCATCCATTCCTGTCTGTCTTGAGTAATCTGCATCCACTTGACTACACACATCTTCCATTCGCTCTATCTTGCTTTCTTTCACATCCTCTCGGATATCATTCCATTATTTCTCGCGTCCATCTGCCATCCATTATTCTCGCTACGTGTCCAGCCCATTGCCACTTCAACTTTTTCACACGTTTTGCTATACCACTGCCACTTTGGTCATACTTCTTACCACGTATTCCTCTTACGATCTCTTTTTGTTATACCAAGGATACATCTTTCCATGTTTATCTGTGTGCACTGGATCTTACCTAACATTCTTGAATTTAGCATCCACGTTTAACATCCATACGTTATATAACCGGCAGTACGCATTTAACCATAGCGGAATTTTTGATTTAAAAACTATGTTCATTCTTTAAAAAGCACTCCATCCTAGTTTCATTCTTCGTTTTATTTCTTCTTCTTTACATCCGGTCATATTCACCAATTTTCCTAGTTATAATTAACTATCAAATATCTCTACAGCATGATTATGTACTGTGACTACGCTTTGCGTGAAAAATTCATTATACATAATTTATAAAAATCAAGTTTTAACTTGTATACTTTCGTTGCTTCATTTTGTTAATCTGTATAAATGTAGTAGGTGAAAAATTTGAGTTCTTCGCGCTACCCGTGCCGTGAGCCAGGCAGATTTGTTTAAAGATGCATTCATTGCGTGTATAGTTATAAAGTTATAATAAGAGTTATAATATAATAAGACTTGCTGTGGTTGTCTGTTCGTAGATTGCCGTGTGTCTATTCATATTCATATAAAGCTCAAAATTTGATTAAATATTCAAGATACATATGAATGAGTTTATATTGATACGCATTTTATACCCGTTAATTATTAACCGGAAATAGTGCTTTATTTGGATTGTTATACTATTCACAGTTGATTGCAAAATCAAATTTAGCGTATGTGATGATTATTCAAATGAAATTTTCCAATCAAAGGCATATATTTAATTGGGAAATTTATATTTAGATAATGAAATCGCGGAATAAGCATTGCATAGCATTTATTGCTTTGAATATTTATCTTTCAGATTGAACTCTTACGTATGTTTTTCGAAATAAAATACAACGTGGAATTATAGATGCTACTTAGAGGCACCGAATGAATCAACATTGATTAAATTGTAGCACTGTGGTCCAGTTCGGACCTGAAATCGCTTATTCACAGTGCCAGAAATAATTGGAATCGTATGAAAGAGGATGATAAATAGGGGGCGCGTCACACGCGCACAAAAGAGGAAATGTTTGAGAAGCATCTGCTATGAGATGAGAACATCTCTAGTAACTAACATTAAAAATGAGCACAGAAACCTACATTTATCATAGGACGACTAGAGGACTGAACGATGTATATTTTATTAAAAAAATATATATTTAGACCTACACTGTGCTCATTTAGGCATATATTCTGGCACGTGAGCGTGTATATGGGCATGTCTCGCCGGATTAACATGTAAATTGAAATCCGCGAGTGAGCACTTTGTATGGATGGTGCGGGATTTTCCAACACCATCGCCTCTCTCTCCTCTCTTTTCTATCTTTAACCCCTCACCACCCACCCATACACACAACATTACCCCTAGCAGTGAAAAATTTCACGCCCCGACTCATTTGAATTTCTATCGAATTACGTCTATCTTTAAAAACGTCTTAAGCAATTTACGCACGTTGGCACGTCTGCCTGGAGCCATCGTCAGGTCTGAGAGAGAGGCTTTAGCCGTGACCTGAATTAATGCACGTTGTGAAAAAATATACCCCACCGTCTTTATTTATACCTATACTTAATGAACGCCGGGCGTTTATGGGTTTAAAAATAGTATTCAACGGTAAGCCGAAGCCCACCTAATAAATACAATAGAATAATATTCGTATTTATTAATATAGCATTGATCCGTCTGTCCTTTTGCCAGCCTGCTTGTCTGTATCTATGTATGTATGTACATAGATATGTCTATTTTTTTATCTTATCAATAATTTATCTTTTTTTGTGTCAGTTTGTCTTTTTATTTGTCTTTCTGCCAGTCTGTTTGTATCTTTACCTGTATTTCTATCCGTTTCTGTCTTTCTATATGATAACCTGCCTTTCTGTCTGTCTGTCTTTATGTCTGTACGTTTGCTACTTTTTTTCTGTTTGTATCTCTACCTACATTTGTATATTGCTATTCGTTTTTCTGTCTGCTTGATTGTCTTTGTCTTTCTTATGATTATCAGTCTTTCTGTCTATTTGTACCATTTTCTGTCTTTTTATCTGTTTGTATGTCTGTTTGTATGTCTGTTTGTATGTCTGTTTGTATATCTGTTTGTATGTCTGTTTGTATGTATGTTTTTGTATGACTGTTTGTATGTCTGTTTATATGTCTGTTTGTTTATCTCTTGTTCATTCTAACAAAATTTAATTAATCTTCACCTAACTTGGACTTAAATGGATTTTCAATGATATTGTGGAACTTACTTATAAAACTTGGGCGTAATATACATACATATGTACATATCTTTATTGTTGCACGTTTTTTCACGATTCCCACTAATACTATTGCCAGTTGAAAGAAATTTGGAATTTAAAGTTTAGAACACTATATGTACATTATATATGTACGTATGTACATAGGTACATAACCAGCTTTTTGTTTCAAAAAGAGATTTGAACCTGGGAAAAGTTCAGCACTACAGATAGTTGTTATAAATATGAAAAATAAAATGTAATAGTGCTCGCTTTAAGCTCTTCGAGTTGAAGGAGTCAGCACTCATCGAAGTGTGAACACGTTTCCTGGTTAGAACTTGGTCTTCAAGTCGTAATATCCCACTCGACAAACTTCGAGCGTGATCCTAGGCGGTTCTCGCATTCACTTTGTGGCACTGCACTGTGATGCAGTTGGAGTTTGACGTCAGTTACACCGCGTACACAATCTTAATGTAATATAATTCGCTAAGGAAACGTCTGTAATTGTATTGAACAGAAGTTATGGCATTAATCCACGCCGGAGTGCCGCAATGTAATTATGCGACTATGTTCGTACGTAGGTATCTATCTAGTGTGATACCGAAACTATTGCACTCTCGTTACTCAGTTGCATGTGACTTAAAATCATCCGGCGACAATATAATTATTAACTTAACACAGGCAGGAAATAGCTCAATGGTTAGAGCGTTGGTTTTTTGGGAGAATGTCTGGACCACGATGCTCATACGTCGAAAGGTTTGATAACATGATAACATGGCTTTATATACTGAAAGTTTACACATATTGATAAATGATAGCTAGTTTGATTAGTGTTTAGTAAGTGATTACAAATTCGTACACAAGGATTGTACTTGTGTCGACATAACTAGCTACTTTTAAGCGACGTATTACAATAGTATTTGAATATTAGGAGAGAATACAAAATAAAACATATACATATAGCAAATAAACATGTTATTATAAGCTAAATGTTTAAATGAGCTTTAGGTTTATACAAGTGATGAAACAAGAAAGTAAAGTGTGTGTAAAGTGGACCTTGCACGGTCAATAATACTGTCTTGTCACTCGAAAGTAATGACAATATTATTGATAGTGTAAACTCGATATTGACGGAGGGGAACACTGTCATTAATAGCACTGAGCAACAAAAAATCACGTTTTTTAAAACCCAGAGCGGAGATTGGTCAATCTTTACTAAGTTTGACCCACTGCATTGAATTTGAATTCGATAATGATTTTTGTTGATATGCTCTCGTTTGTGAGATATTCGCGATTTAAAAAATGTAAAATATATCCATTTTTTTGGCTTTTGCGGCTTATAACTCAAAATATAGTATTGCTGTGCTCAAAGTGAGTATTGAAATCAATTGTCAGATATTTTTCCCATTACTTTGAAATACAGAATATACAAAATAATAATTATCAAGCAAATTTTTAAAGTAAAAAATATATAATTTTTTCCCCTTTTATTTAGCGGTTTTTTTAGCCAATTTTTTATTTCACCACATTTATAAAGTTTGGTTTTCTATCTCAACATTTTTTTATTTTATCTTAACGTACTAATTCGAGCGGAAAATGATTTTCATTGATTCATATCAACAAAATCATTATCGTATTCAAATTCAGTGGGTCAAACTTAGTAAAGATTGACCAATCTCAGCTCTGGGTATTTTTTTTGTTGCTCAGTGTAATGTAACGACATTCGTATTGACCGTGTAAGGTCTGTTTAATACGTTATGGCTCAAGGTGTAGTACGTGTAAAGCCGCGTACTCATGAGCGTGTAATGCGACAAATTTTGAAAAAAGTGTACGCGTTCGCGAGCATACTGCAGTCGTTCGCGGTTGGTTGCACGGCGAGTGTGTACACGGCGTCCACACAAGCGAGCACACGAGTACGCGGCTTACGAAGTGTGGCCAAGCAACAAACAAAATATTCACATTCAGTGACGTCACTGTGTGTATCTCTCTAGCGAGCACACACACAGATACATCACAGAGGTTTATTATGTAAAAACGAGGTTACAAATTGGAGACAACGTAGAGATTTTGATCGCATTGAAAAGGGTTAATGATATTATGCGAACACACACACACACACACACATATATATAGATACTTATACATACATGACATCACACACTGGCTTAGGTACATACACGTGTAGGCTTTTTGTACAAGGGTGTAACGGACGCACAATGGGGTATATACGAGGGCAGTCTCGGTTTAGTGCTTGGCTTTAGGGGTTGGCAAACACGCCCCGCACCCCCCCTTCCCCTTATCATCCCCATTCGTACAAAAACCTCCCTTAAATTAGACGATCTGTTCATTTGGCCGATCTTTATTGTTCCACCCGCCTCTGGATGTGGCCGTTTCTGTGCCGTAGGGGGGAAAATTCAATGGGCGGCCAGTTGCGATATTTCATTTTGAAAGGTCTTCGGCTAGCCGGCCAGGGGTCGTCAACTGTGTGGGTGCACCTCAGGAATATATGGTCGTAGGGGGGCGAAGCCTTAATTTCGCCCCATTCAAAGGCACCGACTTGGGGGTGGTTTGAGAGATTGATTTCGATCGCTTTCACTATTTTTACATTCCGCAGGATTAGGCGGAAGCTATAACTTCCTCTTACACTGCGGTTGATGGGCTTTGTAGGCTTTTGCGGCAGCAGTGATGGTCAATCTTCCCAATGTCTATACGTACGTACATACATACATACATACATAGCCGGAAATTGGAAAAGTAAAGAAAAAAAAAAAAAAAAAAGCGGAAAAGAATTACCGATTCTCTTATTTTTATTCATTTATTTTTAAATTTAGTTAATATGTAGGGTAATTAAAGAAATTGCAAAATTTTAGTTTCAATAGACTGTAAATTAGTATAAGATATATGTATGTTGAATGAATTGAATTGGATAAATGTAAATGAAGCCATACAAATGTGCACGTTAGTATATATTTTTAAGTTATGTACATATGTACATATATAAGAATTTATTAAATCCAACATTCCGTTATGTTTAAAAAAGAAGGCGTGCGTACTGCCGGTTATGACGTGTGGATGCGAAACGTGGATGGCAAATTCGAGAACGCTACGTAAGATCCAGTGCACACAGAGAAGTATGGAAATATGTACGCTTGGTTATAACAAGAAGAGATCGTAAGAGTATGACCAAAGTGGCAGATATACTACATAGAACGTGTGAAAAAGTTGCAATGGTCTGGACACATAGCGTGAAGAATGGATGGTAGATGGACTCGAGAAATACTGGAATGATGGAGGAATGCAAGAGGATTGAAGATGCGTTCATCCAGCAGTGGATGGTGAACGGCTGAAAATGATGATGATGAATTTATTTTAATTTAATAAGGGAATACACATACATTAGTCATAATAATAGGGGTAAGAATAAGTTTAGTTAAGAATTTAAAATTAAGTATATCTAGTACAAGGGTATTGTTGAATAGAATGACCTGCAAGAAGATCTCAGATATATATATAAAAAAAATTGATAGATTCCTGGCGGCCTCAAAACAGCACCTCTGTATACGTGTTCATAGATAATTAAGTGTATTTTGTAACCTAAGCTTGAAGTTACTGTTTGTTTGTAATTAGCTTCTTATGCTATCTAAATTAAATAAATTCTATAAAGTGCATTTAAAACGAATCATAAAAATGGATGGTACATCATATGTACTACATACATACATATTTCAATTAAAATATTGAGATCGAATTTTCGCACAATCACAATATGTAAATTATTTATATTACGCATATGGATAACGTAAAAATAGCGACATCACTTCAAAGATGAACTTTCACAATTAAGGAAATTTTAGTTCAAAGTTGATGGAGTGATTTGTATTTGAAGAATAATCTCATGTTAAACGTGTAGACTGACATTTGAAATTGAGCGTCAGTTATGAATAAATTTAGATCACATAGTTTTAATTAGTTAATCGTGGAGGATCGTTTTTCAGATCAAAGTAATTGGAAGTTGGCCGCAATATACGAGAAACGTAATATTTCAAGTTTTTAAACAAGTACCTGATTTATTTCTACCAGTACATACAAGCTCGTAAAAAAAATTACTCATTGAATTGTCACAAAACGTAAAAATTTTTTTGAAGACATTTGTTGTTAATATTACAAAGCGATTATATTCCAACGTATTGTACTTTATATGTAAATAAATTTTATTACACACGAGAGTAATGATATACGTGTGTGCCACTGCGGCTATTTGAGAGCGCGTTCGCATCCGCAGCGATGCGGTTCCCTTTTTCGCCTTTCTACGTAATTAACTTTGAAGGCCTTTGAATAAAAGGCGGTTAAGCGAGGGGAAACCACCCCACCTATAAAAGGGAGAAGGAGAAAAACCACCCTTTGATCGAGGAGGTGGACCTGCCCATTCGTTTAAACTCGGCCACAATGAGAAAGAGAGAACGGGAACCGATCAAAAAGGCGTACCGGCTACAAAAATGGGCCTTGTTGTTGCGAAACAAAGCGCAGATAACGGCCACGGTTAGTCCCTCGACGGGTAAACATTCAAGGGAAAGAGAGGTGAGGGGGGGGGGGAACGTGTCTGAAAATTCAGAAAATTGCGCAAAATTCCAGTCGGTCGATCAGGTGAACGGCAAATATTTGCACGCGACCTCGTTGCCGATGAAAAGTCATCGGACGCGAAAGGGTTAAATCGAATTTAAACCCAGTCCGTGCTAATCCTCGTTACGATTCGGCGAATAATGAAGGTTTTGAATTCGCATAATAAATGTGGGTTGACGACGTTATTGTTATCGACGAATACTCACTGTGATCCTTTTGAAACTGCCGACAATTCAGTGGTAGGCAGTTCGTAACAGACGTGCGTTCACTTACCTGAAAAGATACAAATTACAATCGGTTATTAACAATGCAACAATGTAATAAAACCATCCGCAAGAAAGTTACATGTACGCATACGTAAAACGTGATCGAGTAAAATTTGATTACATTAAACCGACGATTCCCACTGTACACGTTCAAGTATTCAGAAAGAGTGCCCTGTCACAAGACGAGTCCCGTATACAAATCGCAGGTCATTTCTCATTTGATTCGTTCGAGCGTAAGTTACTCACTGTGGCTTACGTCTGGAATATACAGAGGCAACAAGTGTCAACTTTTTAACCTTGCAACTAGTTTCTGAACGTTGTTATGTTCGTGCCTTGCTAAAAAACATATCAGCTGCTAAAAAATGTATCTTTTGTGAATCAACTCATTCAAAGTATCGCACAGTACTTGTATTACTTTTCTACCTAACTAGTCAATCTCCGTAGAGAGTGTCATCGGGTGGTTATTATTTATTCATATACCAATATATAATCATACTCTAGACATAGTTGATAGTTATTTATACCCAGGACAATTGGTGAATATGACAGGATGTAAAGAAGAAGAATGAAACTGGACATGGTTTTGAAATCCAACATTCTGCTGTGCTTAAAAAAGGAGGCATACGACCAATGCGTACTGCCAGTTATGACGTATGCAAGATCCAGTACACACAGAGAAGCACGGAAATATGTATGCTCGGTATAACAAAAAGAGATCGTTAGAGGAATACGTGGGTAATAAGTAGAGACCGGTCAGAATTGGCATGAACGTAGGCTGCAGGTACAGAAACCGGTTTGTAGGGTCGTATTGGAAATTGTCGTCAAGGCTGAAATATAGGCGAGAAGTATGAAGGAGCGGAAACGGCTTGCAAAAGCTGATGTCATCGAAAAAATCACCTTTTCGAGTTTTACGACTTTCTTCGCGGTCCAAATTATAATCGTTTCCAGGATTCCATCACCATGCTTAGCAACGAACTATGTACGTTAGCGAAGAAAGTCGTAAAACTCGAAAAGTGGATTTTTTCGATGACATCAGCTTTTGCAAGCCGTTCCCGCTCCTAAATACTTCTCGCCTATATTTCAGCCTTGACGACAATTTCCAATACGGCCCTGCAAACCGGTTTCTGTACCTGCAGCCTACGTTCATGCCAATTCTGACCGGTCTCTAGTAATAAGTATGACCAAAGTGGCAGATATGGCAGAATGTGTTAAAAAGTTGAATTTGACACATAGCGAGAATAATGGATGGCAGATGATTTGAGTGAAAGCAAGATAGACCGAGTGGAAGATGGGCTGATGATTTGAGAAGAATGTGTGGAGTCAAGTGGATGCAGATTGCTCAAGACAGACAGGACTAGAAGTGGATTGGAGATGGTGAACGGCTGAAAATGATGTGACACAAACACACTGTTCATGAAACTGTTTTATCGACGTGTTGATACTCGTTGCGTATATCAACAACGATCGTCCTCATTAAACGCAACGAAAAAGTACGTGTTATAAAATATTTTCTCACACCTACCTCTAGGTGTTATATTATACACAAACGAAAGCAGAAAGATACTCTTGTCGAATATGTATCAATCTGATACGTTCGCGGCATCGGTGATTTCGCATTTGGCGTCGCTTGTAAGATACCCACGTACTATTCGCACACAGGTAGACAAGTCTGAATAGTTAGTTTTCCCCAACGACAGATCAATAGATCACACAACCGGGGAGGAAAAAAAAAGAAAAACTCGGGGGCGCGCACTACTATCCCGTTTCGTTCCCGAGACGCCAAAAGAGAAAAAAATAAATAAGGAACCCCAAAAAATAGACACACACACTGTGAGGGAAAAAAAAAAACACCTACGTTCGAGTCGAACGACAACAGTTGACAGTCGATTTAAAAAAAAAGAGGTCATCTCGTAGCGGGAGCGGGCATTCAATTTGGCACAACACGCGTACGCGCCACTGCGACTTGAATCCCAACAAGCCAGTACAAGAAACTTTGATACGGATCTAACAAGGGTGGTTGTTACCCCCCCCCCACCCCCCCTTCCCCGACATCCTCCTACCTCTCAGTGTCGACCTGTCGTTGGTTGAGAATCTCGGACTGAGGGTTAGAGTGGTGTTCCCACTCTCTCTCTTTCGTATCCAATCCTCCTTTGGAGAGTGGGCGATAGGTACGTGAGAGTGAAAAAAAAAATCTCATTCGATTTGATCCGTATCGCTCGAGAGGAATTTGCACAATGGGTCGGCGTTTAGGGGTTAAAATTGACTATGGGTCCGTGAATCGTGTGCGTGGACTTCGACGACATCATTTTATTTTATTTTCTTTATATTTGAACACTTCTTAACAAAGCCGTACGTATGTACATATATATGTATGTATGTATGTATAAATGTATGTACCGCATGGTATTATTATGTGTTGGCGAATGCGTAGAAAGGTTACGGTATTAAAAAGCTTTTGCGTTGTTGTGTGTATATTTACATAAAAATAAACAAAGTTGTACATTGAGGTAAATATGATGTTGTGCATTCAGTTGTTGTGCATCGGAATTGCGCATTAGTATTCGAGGACGGTAAAATTTCTTGCATTTACGAGATTTTCCTCGTTGCAAATTGCATACTGAACTTTAAAAAGGCTATTTTTATATGCACTGTACTTAACTTTTTATTATAATTAAAAATTTTCAAGATTTTATAGAAGAGTAAACACAGTATAAAATCATACAAATAAATAGTTGCAATTTATCTCAATCTAGCTTTTAATTTAAACGAAACGATCGACTGTTTGAGTGTCATTGTGATTTTTTTTTGGGAAAAGTAGGTATTCGAATAATTTTTCATTAATATAGGTTATACGAATTTTATCCACAATGAGTGTAATCCAACATTAAACCGAACTACAACGTAAACAATATACATATATATATGTATATACATATATGTTAGCGTAAACGTCTGCCTGCATGCCTGCCTGGGACGTTGCGGTCACGCTAGCATTGCCAACACAAAGAACAAAAAGTGTCGACGACGCGATTTTATTGCCATACATCCATTCAATCAACGATACACTCAACATTTTTTTCACCCACTGTCAAACGGGTTATATGGTGTTACTGATATCGTACAAATCAGAGCGCAGGGGTGGGGTTTGGTGGGTATAAGTAGACTTTACGGTCGTATGACGGGCAAACCAGCTAATAGTGTAACTATGTATGTATCATCGTAAAATCACAGTCGCTTCATTGTACTTTGTGATGTTTGACTAATGGTAATTTCACACACAATGTGGAAAACCATATTAATACTACTGGCCATATATGCATACATACATATGTACATACACATTCACCAAAACACAAAATGAGACCCTCAACTTACAAATTACAATATAAATTAATGTTTTTACTTTATCCATATACGTAGTATGATAACGTATGTATGTATGTATATTCTTCTAGGCACGTTTTGATGAACTTGGAAAATGTCTGTGGAATCGAAATATGACAAAAACCGTTAATCCTATCACACTGAAACTTCATGCTTAAAAGTTTGGTACTAGCCGTTACAATTTTCAATTTCTCTCTTTGTGACAGAGATGAACTTATCGTCGTCTGATCATGTTTTCATTATTTTTGGAAAATGTGTCTGTATATTAGGCCGTAACCTAAAAAACCGTTTATCCTATTAGACTGAAACTTCAATTTTTTTACACAATAGCCTATTATACCAGTGGTCGGGAACCTTTTTCGAGCTAAGAATCAAATTAGGGTAAACCTTGCAAAATTGGTAAGTTTGGGAGCCGCAACATACATATTATCTTCGGATTATATATTCAAAATGAAATGAAATTTTACTCATATATGAGATGGAATGTTCGTTCATTAATGTTCGACAGTTTATTACTAAAAAATATTATTGAAAATATTATTTATACCCACAAAGTTACATATATGTAAATATGTAATATATAAATGGGATTCATTTTAATTTTGTGTAAATTGTGTGTCAACGTTTTGTGTTTCGCGCAATACGTTGAGCCGCAGGTATTCATACAGAGAGCCGCATGAGGCTCCGGTGCCCTGGCCTCTATACAATACATGGCAGGTTCTCAAACTGTAATTCGATTTATGTATCAGTGGACGGGTGAAAATCAAATGAAACGCCTCCGTTCCAAATTAGTGACCCACATACGTATGTTTTAGGGGATTGGAAAATTCAGACAGGGGGTGGGTTCGCGTAACATTTGATTAACCCCGCGACTGCGGCCGCCCCAGCACTAAATACCGAGCGCCTGTCTATCACATTAGGCCCCCAGAGGGGCCTCGGGGGTCAACCTGGCGCCCCCAGAATTGAAACGTAAAGGAGGCCCCCTCAGTTACGTGCCGCCACTGCTGATTTCGTGGACGCAAAAGTGTTTCGGCCTCTTGTTTGCACCCCCAGGGTTTGAGAAGCCTCTTTCTTTGTATTAGGGACGCGTACGATGGTCCTTCGAGCAGGATCTGGAGCGCGCGCGCATAATATGATACACGACCGTAACGCGTAACACGTGACGCTAGACACTCTTTTTTTCTTTTTTGAATCTCTCTGACTGTCTTGTTGCTTCGTTGATTATTAATAAAGCGGACGTTTTCCGAATTTTCAACGATTTGTAGGTGTATTTTTTACGTAGACATTTTTTACGCTTAAATCCGGGGAAGTTCTTCAAAGTTTTGGACACGTTACCTTTGTGCTCCGAGGACTCGATATTAAAACCAAACAGTCAAACACTTGTACAGAGGTGTCCTTAGTCGCCAATCTGTGGATTGGTTTCATTTTAGGCAAATATACAAATATTACAAAATAGAGGTATGAGATGTATTTTAAATGCGGATAGGTATACTAGTATAAAAAAGATGATGATTGAATTAGATTGGTTGAATGTGAATGATACTTTGAGAATATTTGTATGTTCGTATTTATATTTAAGTTAGATAATAATATGTTACCATCATATTTTAGTAAATTTATTGTGAGAGGAATGGATGTATGTGAATATAATTTAAGGAATAAAAATAATTTAATTATAAAAAATGTTAAAATAAATAGAAATAGGAGAAGCATCTTGTACAGAGGTGTTTTGGAGTATAATAGACTGCCGGATGGAATTAGAAGTTCCAAAACTATTGAAAGATCCGTGGCAGTCTTAAAAAAATATCTCTGTACAGATGCTTAGTTAAGGATTATAATTAATTCGCTTAAACTACTAGATTATATAAATAAATAAATAAACTAGTCGGTTGTTATATTCTCTTATAACACCTCTGTGAAAAATCTAGTCCTACGCTAATTGGTTTTCGTTACAGCTAACTTATTTTTAATACTAGTGTTATAATTATGGTGCTCGGATTAAACCGAACAGAAAAATGCGCTCACGAAAATAGCGGACACGGAAAAAAGTGGACATTGGAAAAAAACGCACATTATTAATTAAACAAATTTATACTGAATATGACTGAAGCAAACAATAGATGAGAAATGGATAATATTATTTAAAGATCATCCCCCTTGTAATAGTTTGTATAAAATCGTGGCTCACATATGTA
The DNA here is from genome assembly GCA_022651745.1 of Parapsyche elsis. Lineage (NCBI taxonomy): Eukaryota > Metazoa > Arthropoda > Insecta > Trichoptera > Hydropsychidae > Parapsyche > Parapsyche elsis. The sequence continues at coordinate 2,854,670 of JAGVSN010000017.1, forward strand.
CATACATATGTACATACTCTCAATTCCACATTCCAATGCAATTTTCGAATGAATATTTAGTCTAACGTGTGCAGCCAGGAAAAAGGAGAGAAACAAATTAATGTTAAAAATTGTAGAAGTTGAATTAACGATCAAACAAAATTTTAATCACAATTGTAATTTTTTATCGCGCAAAGATGACGAACATATTTTGAAACAAGCTAAAAGCTCCGAAAAATACTTTTAATAAAACTGTTATGATTGTATAACTTTTTGTATTGAACTTGGAAAATGTGTGTCTGAAAGTTTGTAGTCAACTATTACAATTTTCAATTTCTCTCTTTGTGACAGAGATGAACTTATCCGTTTTTAGCACACGTGGTTAGAAGAAACAGACGTTCAAACTCGTACATAATACTTGTCAGTTAAAAAAAACAGGCTGTGTTCTGATTAAGTGTGCGTATTTTACTTGATTGCATTGCAGAATCAGTATGATTGAGGTGAAAGTTTATTATGAATTCAAGGAATATTGAAAACTTTGCTTAGAATATTTATATTGCAGTATTGTTTTATCTACAAATGTTAAATAAAAATCCAAATAACAATACGATGGAATACAATAAAAAACCAATTTCACAGGATGCAATTATATGGTAACTGTAGCTAAATTTATTTACATTACTATTTATGTGAAGTTAAACTTTTCGACTTAGTTATACATAGTCATACAAAATGCTTTAATTTGAGTTATCTCGCCCTTTTCACATGGAAAAAAAATTTTAATGGTAGTTTTACTATTTTGAGAAGTAAATTTGTTTTCTTTGAATAATAGATTATAAATAGTTCAGAAACATTTTCCTTTTGATATAAATGTGTACTTACTTTGTGTACGTTTTAAACATAAAATTAAAAATATGATCTTTGAAAGCTCTGGTGTACCAACAACAGAGAAAACTTATATGAATTCAAAATATATGTAATATTGAGTGTCAATTGGAAACGGAGTTCATATAAAACGTAGCGAAAACTCGGGCGGATATTAGGTTTAATAAATTTTCATATGAGCAACTAACAATTGTTCGGCACGCATAATGCGAAAGTGCGAAGGTGGAAAATAATTTTCCCCAACAATTTCAATTTCAGAGAAAAACTATTCACGGCCTTTCGATTTGACGGGCAAATTAATATCGGAAACATTCCGGATATTATTGTCATTTGGGGCCTCGTTCGAGAAACGCTTCCGGTAAAAGGACGAACGGGGAACAATGTAACGACGAAAGGACGCGGGACGTCTCGGTCTACATTGTTCCTTTTAGTGGGAAATTTCGTGATACGAGTGAGAGACGAAATTGAAATATCCGAGGTATTTTAACGGCGAGGGCGGAAAACGTTTTCGCCGCCCCGCGATAATCCTCGTAAATAGATATGTAAATATTTGCGCGAATTGTGAAATATTCGCGACACGTGTGGCCGATAAATATGGGAATATATCGTTCGCGGATGAAATTCTCAGAATATCCCGTGGGGATAACACCGCCATATACTACATACATATGTACATATAGTATGTACGATAACCTTATTCTTGCGGTACACACATAATATTTGACGACCGGTCGTAAATCATCTATTTGTCATATGGCGAACCCGACGAGACGTGCTCTGTGCAGTATCAAATGTGTGAAATATTGCCGAAAGCGTGTGCGTATCCTTAGGGCGAGGTTACACCGGCGAACCCAAATGTCAAGCATTTAATCTTTAATATCAGAAATGAGCTTATATGTATGTATATGGCTGTTCCTTGTACCTAAAATATATTCCGACACAACTAAACGAAACAAAATTTTGTAGAGATACTTAATATGACCCTTGGGGTCCTATACGATACTTAATTATACAGTGCAATAATACAATTAAAGAGGAATACATGGGTAAGAAGTATGATAACGAAGAATGGAACTATGTAGAATGGAGTGATTTTGGAAGAATGAACATAGTTTTTAAATCAGACAAAAGAAGGCATACATACGACCAAATGTGTACTGCCAGTTATGATGTATGGATGTGAAACGTGGATGCTAAATTCAAAAATGTTACGCAAGATTCAGTCCACACAGAGAAGCATGGATAGATGTATGATCAGTATAACGAGAAGAGATCGTAAGAGGAATACATGGGTAAGTTGAAGTTGCAATAGGCTGGACACACAGCGACAAGAATGGATGTGATAAATACTGGAATGTTATCTGACAGGATGTGAAAGAAAGCAAAGTAGACCGAGTTGGAAGATGGGCTGATGAATTGAGAAGAATGTGTGGAGTCAAGTGGATGCAGATTGCTCAAGACAGACAGGAATTAGAGGATTGGATTCAGATGTGGATGGTGAACGGCTGAAAATGATGATGAATGCAATTCAGGGCATTAAGATAAGCAATTTGTGTGGGAAAAAGTACATTTTTTTGCACCAAAGCTATGCCTAATACTTTCATTAAGACAAAGCATAATATTCAAGATGACTGGTAATACTGATAAGGTTTGATTTTAAAAGGTTCTAATTTTATTAAGTATTCTTAACTAGGTGGTCAGTTGGTAAAATTTGACATTATTATATGGTCTTGTATTATAAAATGATTTAAAAGATAATTAAAAAGTAATAAACTCGAGGAAAATTTGATTTATCGAATTAAAGTTTCCAGACAGACTCGAGATTTTCACTTTATTTTAAGTGTAAATAAGTACAAATATTTTCTTTTTTTTACTAAGGCTTGTAATTTATACAAGAAAATTCTTAGCAGACGTTTAATAATTCAGCTGAAAATTTCATAAGAAGCGTAAAGTATTTGTTCGTGCGAAAAAATAAAAAAATAAAGTAAGTAATAAAACAATTTTCCCATTTCGGGTACACATTGTATCAGGAAAAAATTTTCAGACGGTGAAAGTACAAAGAAAAAGAAACTTTCTGTTGAAAAATTTCGGTAAATTCTTACTTCAAACATTTCGTTTAACCTTCACAGTGACATTGAACAGCACACGTTTAACCCTCCCATCGCCGCGCAGAATCAAACTAAATAATAAAATTAGCCGCAATTGTTTATAGATTCGCTTAAGGCAAAAGGGTGGGCTCGTTTCAAATAGCGAAAGGGTGAAAATCGGATGGGCTTGGGGCTCGGCCGGCCCGTTGTAGCCAATTTGGGGTTAACCATTCGAGGCGGAAAAACTTCGGATACAGTTTTCCCGCCGGGAAACCCGAATTAGGGGATCAAATCCCCTCCAGGGGAAATTTTAATCCTAACCGTGTCCAGGTAAATTATGCCACGTTACTTAACAACGGTTAAGGGGGCGGGAGAAGCCCCAAGGTCCAGTGCGAAACCTAACCACCCCAAAACCACCCCACGTTAACCCCTCAACCGCCGGCGACTTTGCAAAAACGATATTATTAACCGTGAGGGGTGAAATTGCTTAGGGATGAGTCCCTAACGGATGGAAATGAGGATGGGGGGTGTTTTCGAAGTGATAATTTATTTCGTAATCGCATTATAATTTACCGACCGGTGCGCCGACGATACTTTTCCGCGACGAAGTTGAATGTATATAATTGAATAAAGAGTTTCCCTTTATCGTCGCGCAACGAAAGGGTCTGTGAGATGGGGAGAATTTCTGGTTTTATCATCGCGCTCATTTATTCGTTGAGAATTTTCGCGTTGCGGCTGGAAAAGGGTTGGTGATTGTTTTTCAGGATTGTGCTTTGCGTAACAAAGATATGACTTGATAATTGCGAAATTAATGGCAATTTGAATTCACCAACTATGTATGACATTATTAATTAAATATTTTTACATTGTACTATTATTAACATACATACATACATACATATAGTGAATTATTTTCCAAGTCAAACATAAGCTAATACGATAACTTTTATAATACAACATTCGTTTCAATATTTAGAGATCCTACAGTAGTCAAAAACATATTCAACTTACATAAGTTAGATTTGATTTTTTTGAGTTAGATTTGAAATTAAACTTCTGTAGTTCAAAGGAATAGTTTAAATGTTGATCTGTGTATGTGCTTTCTTTACACATCCTTGTCAACTAATCAAATAAGAAAAGCTAAAAATAATGTACTAGATTTGAGTCTGGTATAATATATAGAGGTAAAACTTACTAACTACATTTTTAAGAAAAGCCCGTTTTTTGTATTTTCTTCTCTAGCTTTTTATTATCTATCTACTCCATGTGCAATAATTTCTCTAAACTTACGAAGAAAAAAAAAGTTTGTTGAAGAAAAAAGTCATTTAGTGATTTGTTTTGATTTCAAAATTGTCCTGGTTGAATCTTAAATGCTTCAGATATGAAAAAAACAAACCAGATACAATCTTCTACGAATATGACCATACTGGACCATACAAAAAAAATTGATGTCAAAGGACATGGAAGTTCTACCGATAAGTGAAGCGAAGAAAACAGATTTGATTACTTTATGCAAAAGTGGTGTTTTTTCACGCGAACTTCATCCCTGCCATTTTAAGAAAAATTCCGAAACAATGACAATGCAGAAACTGATTGCGATTAAACTAATTATAAACTTAATTTTACTATTATTAATAAATTCAATCAAACCATTTTTTTCTTATTTACACCGTGTTAGATGAAACTCTAATAAAAATATAATTATTAGATTATTATTATTAATTTTCTTCTTAAATTTTAAATATTTGACACAAAACTGTTAAAGAAACGGTAAGCCAAAGCAATCTTTAAAAAATTAATTATCACAATCGAATGTTTTTTAATTTTAGAATATTAGTTTTTAATAATTAAAAGAATATTGAAACCACTATGTACACATATCCACTTTCTCGAAAATTTTAGTTAATGAATTTTACCTCTACATAGACGATATAGTAGAGTCTAGTGCAGCGGTGCCCAACCCGTAGCTTTTACCGTAGCTTGTACTGTTTTAATGTGGCTTGCGGCTCGCGTATAATTCAAAATACTGACTGATGAACTTGGTGTTGAGTATGGAACTTTAATGTTACATTCTGAAGTTAGATGGCTTAGTGAGGGCTTAATCGTCCGACAACGATTTGTAGAGCTTCTTCCAGAGATAAAACTGTTTGTAGAATCCAGAAACGAAACTTAATGATCATGGCTGGTTGTCGGATTTATCCTTTCTTACAGATATAACAACCAAAATGAAAAATTCAATCTTGAACTTCAGGGGAAACAATGAACTCTTTTTGAATTAATAGGAAGTGTAAATGCCTTTCAGCCTAAATTAAAATTGGTGGATATCCCAAATTAAATAATGAAACTACAGCCATTTTCCAAATTTAAAAAACTATATTCATAAATATAAGGAAATTGAATCAGATGAATATTTTGAAAATCTCGTCGAAATTAGATTTTCTGATTTTCGTAAAATTCATCCAATCGTTTCATTCATTTAAAATTCCATTTGTTGATATTAATATTTCTATATTGAATAAAAATTTCAGTATTTTAGAAATAAAAAATAATTGATTTTATCACAAACTGATTTTTGGACACTTGTGGATCATAGAAAATATCAACTTGTAAAGGAAACTTTTAAAATGTTAAACTCCTGCTTCGGATCAACTTACCTTTGTGAAAGAGGCTTTTCGACAATGACATTTTTAAAATCGAAGTTCAGATCAAGATTGACAAATGAACATCTGAATGATTGTATGACTCTTGCTGTAAAATCTTATGTACTAGAGTACAATAAACTGGCCACATTGATTAATTAATTATTAATATGTTTTGTTTGTCCTATATTGTATTTAATTTGTATTAGTGTAATATTATTGTGTTTTCTTTTACTTATTGTTGCTGATTTTTTCAAAAAAGGGTCATCGTCCTGTGTGGCTCGCCTAAAATTTTTAAATTCCTAATTTGCTCGAGATAGACCAAAGGTTGGGTACCACTGGTCTAGTGGAATATATACAGTAGACAACTAATATAAACAAATTTGTTTATATTAGTTGCCTGGCTTCAGATCTTTAACAACCCTTAAGAAAATCAATCAAAGGAGCATAGTTTACTATGTATATCCTTTGCTAGTTTATTCAATGTGAAACACTTAGAGTAATTAAAAATGAAAAGCTGTCAGCTGAATTGTATACATATTGTTAGTACAGTGTACATGGAATCTGCAAAGGCCGCAGTGTCGTACAGATCGATGACAACCCCTTGTGTACACAATGTTGTACATGCGGACAGACAGAGGGGTCCTTTACACCCCTATACACAATTTAAAACCACCCAGACGCTTTCGTATTTACGTTGGCGCGAGTTCAAACCCTTAATTTCCACTCGCCAATTAGACTATGCGGTGAAAAGTCACACATAAAGTCGCATCGAATACTAAATCATTCACCGAGTCGACTCGTTTTCTTTTCGCGAAGATATTTATGATAAGAGCTATTTATCTTTTTTGGCGCACGGGCTATGCATAACACGTCATTTCACAAAACACGAACAAAAGTGATTCAACACGTTTAATAAATGGCACCGTGGCATTGTTTCACGACGCGCACGTTTTGCATGACATTCTCGACTTTACTAGCCTGACGGTAAACGGGGAAAAGGACATTAAGGAATACGTCGACGCGGTGCAGTTCAAGAAAATAACAAAACTATGATGAATGGAGAAAAGCTTGCGAGAGTGTGAAGCGGGTGAATCTCCTCATCTCGCGAGTCGTTTCAGTTCAACGGCGACTTTCAGCTTGTCACGCGAAATACAGCGAGTGTTTAGAATGCGAGAATATATATATATTTACAATATATTCAAGGAGGCGAGAAGGAGACATGCCCAAGCTGCGAAGATCCCGGGAAGGAAGGGCTGAAATTAAGCTGAAGCACTCGCTGAAAGAGGGAATCCTCTTTGAAATTGAGTTAACAATGCACACGGTGCGAGAATGCATTATTTAGAATTTCCCGTGCGGTAACAGCACGCCTATACAAATTACGCTGATGAAACTATCAAGTATTAATTATTTTCTATTAAGTGGGTACTCTATAGTCTATATATGTAGTTTATCTGAGAAACAACAGAGTCGTAATTTGATATCAAGCGTTTTCTTGTCACTATTTGGAAAACGGCTGAATTTGCTGTAAATGTTTGGAACCCCATCTTAAAAAAAGACATTGTATGCTTAGCTTTGGTCAAAAAAAGGATTACAAGAAAGCCATCCGAACTTACACCTGAACCCTATAACGAAAGGTTGAAGAGAATGAGTCTCACGTCTTTAGAGACGTGAAGATTGAGAGGCGATCTAATATTAGTGTTTAAAATAATCAAAAAAAAAAACCTCCTCATGTTTAATAAAAACTCTCATCTCAGAGATCTTACTCTGAGACTCTCAAAAGACAAATCAAACAAAATTGTCAGTCAGATACTCATTCTTTTTAAACAGATTGAACTTTGGAAAATATAAATCTCTAAAAATCAACTTGACAAGTTTTTGAATATAAATGGATTTCTATAATCCTTCGAATTGTTATATCCCTCACCTTTCGTATTTGAATAACTTAATAATTTATATTAATTAACTTCATGGTTGACTATCACGGTCCATTGTGTGCATGTTCAAATCAGCTAACACGTGTGAGTCAACCATTTCCATAAGTAACTGCGTCTCAATAACAAGATCATATTAAATTTACTTGGAAACGGGGATTTTTCCAATGACATCATCCTGAAAATCAACCTTGGCCAAACTTGTAAAACAAAACGGGGATTCCTTATCTCGTAAACAAAAACGGATTTCCTATCTTAACTGCGCGACACGCTCCGCTTCTCCATTCCTCAAGACACTATAAATAGGCCCATACGCGGTCATTCTAATCAGTCAAGATTTACATATCAACCTAGCAGTTAGCTCTTATCACTTTTATACACCTACGCGTGTACCATGGACGATCAAGTGCCATTTTATAATCAGTCAAGATTTACTTATCAGTTGAAGATTTACTCGATCAATTGAGCCTCGTGCTCCTCTTCGAATATATGGATATACATATATTTAGCTAACGTCATGTTAACATTTTTTATACGATATTACCTGCGTGTTATTATCGTCATTCGTTTATAAGACACCTGTGAGCGTCTTCTCAACAATGTGCTTTCGAGTATCATTAATATATATACTTTCGAGTAATTGTATAAGAAAAGGAAATTATTAAGAAAATAAATAAAAGTTAAAATTAAAAGTTCTTCATTTATAAATAGAATTACTTCATTCATAATGGGATGATCTTTTCCCGATAATCGAAAGATCTGGTGGCAGCTAACTAATCGTCAATTAAGGCGATCAGGATTATAATTAACTTAACTACCAACATCAACTTACGACCAAAAATCCACACTACAATTTATAAGAACTTCTGCTGGACTACAACGCATGGATTAAATCACCAGCACCCACAATCGTAACAGAATATAAATAACTAAATTTGATATATTTTAGAATAATTATATTGTATTGAAAAAAGGTGACGTATTTTATCGTCAAATTCAAATTTAATACAGATGTATAGAATTGGTTAGTTTCATAAATAGTAAAATTTCAATCATAGATGTTGCAATTACATACATAGTTTGATAGCAATGTCATGAAATTATTCAATGAAAATTCGGTCAGAGCCAATCAACCGGAAGTGCCATGTAATTTACACATCGTTGTATTCATAACGCTAGCCGACCGATATCGCGCGCGCGCGTTTCACGTTCGAATTGCTATTTTAACATGTAGATTTTGCCTCTTTGAAATGCGATTCCGTCGATCGACAAACACAATAGTAGTACCCACAAATACCGGCTATAAACTGTGTACGGCAAATTTTAAATTAACCGACGGCGAATTGTAAATATTCGCGACATTGTGAAACGAAGCAACCGTGCACCGCGCGCGCGGAATATTAACTCGAATTTGAGTGCTTTCGCCGAAAAGGTTTTTAAGTTGAAATTTTACGGCACCAATAAAGTCCGCGCCGCCTGAGACTTTATATTGTGTGCTTCTTGACTTCTCAAAGCTCGTCCAGAAATAACGTTAACAACGACCGACAAAAAGCACGTTTTTCAATCATTAAAAAGACACTTGATTTTTATCGTCGCATAAACTCGATAAAGAGAGCGCCCGCGCGACCAAAGCTCCTTCGTGGATTTCCAAAGCAGTAAAAACCAAAGAGACGAGATAACTTTAACGTGCGTTTGTATATTGGGGGGTTTAAGCATTGTCGATAATGAAGCTGTATACCGTCTGAATAATATTCGAATACATCTCCGCGACGATAAGAATCGAACGTAAATTTAAAGGCATGGAAATTATCCAGGAGACGTTTCAAAATTATTGCGGTTCGCGAGGAAAAAAGAGTCGCCGCATAAAAATATTGCATTCGATTTATTGTTTTCTTTTATCTTTCGGATCGAACTTTGCTCGTATATTTTTAGCTTAATCATTATAAATGCGCAGGTGTACGTTCCAAAGCCACATACATACATCATATCGTAACACAGTGCACTCTCGCTATAGGGTACTCTCTCTCTCTCCCGTATAAGTTATTCAAAATTATGTATACGGATAACATTATGCGTGTTAAATGTTATTCAAAGCACTCGATACTGCATTTATATCGGCTTCGTTATCGATGGAAGATCAACAATCCAATAAACTTTAAGCACACATTATCTATATGTATGTATGTATGTATATAAATTGCAGTTTTAATTTAATTTTAAGCAGTTCAAATTACAGTAAATCAAAATTTACTAGACAAGTACATACATTCATACATACAATATAATTATGTAATATGCAAAATAAAAACGGTAAAGATTATAGTAAAATATTATAGTAGGTATTAAAATCAGATTTTAATATATTTACAGAAAAACAGACAAACAGATAAACGGACAGACAAACGGAAAAACAGACAAACAGACAGACAAACGGACAAACAGACAAACAGAGAAACAGACAGCCAGACAGCCAGACAAACAGACAAACATACAAACAGACAAACAGACAGCCAGACAAACAGACAAACAGAAGGACAGACACACATACACACAAACAGACAGCCAGACAAACAGACAGACAGACAAACATACAAACAGACGGATGTACAAACACACAGACAGACGGATAGATTTATATATATAACATCCAGACAGTTAAACAAACAGACAAACATACAAACAGACAGACAGACAAACAAGCAAACATACACACAGACAGATAGACAGACAGATGAACAAACACACAAACAGACAGACGGGCAGACGGACAGACCAACAGACAGACATACAGACAGATAGACAGACAAACAAACAAACAAACAGACAGACAGACAAACAGACAAACAGACAGACAGACAAACAGATAGACGAAGAGACGGACAATAGGACGGACAGACGGACAGACGGACATAACGGAGATAATCCAACTATGTACATATAATTCTTATTAAAATGATACATATAAACGAAATATTTTTATCTAAAAAAAAAAACGTCTTCCAAGAAACTTTTTCCATATAAAAATTTGAAGAAACTTTTACCGTATCGCTTGTGCGATATTTTTATACCGAGCGTTAGTCAAGTCAATGTAATTACGACGTAAATAATTGTATCAGATGTTAAATTTTGGAACTTTTCTACGAAAACCCAGCATTTATAAAGGTAGACACACACACACACATACATATATTACGTACCTTGCTGCTGTCATAATACAGGTAAGTAAATCACCCCTATAGCCACAGCACGCGAACAAATTACACGCCACGAGGGGTTCTTACGGCCTCTCCTCGCGCAAAGCCTACGTTGTTTATTTTTTGTGCGTAACCCTCTTTATCATTACGCCTCATTTCCACCCGTTACGGATCAATCTGGCCCTCGACGTATCAGAAGATATCTCAATAGTCCGCCGAGTTCAAATAAAAATTAATCATTAATGCATACTTGAATTTATGCATTTCAAATTGTGAATATTCAAATGTGGTGCGCTCGTTAATCAGCTCACGAAATTCTCCATTGATCTTCGCGCGAGAGAGATCGTGGTCTTTCTCCGTATTTATAAATGCAATTTTGTGTTGGGAATTCTTTCCTTTTTGTATTATAATAAAATTTGTCCGAGTTTCCCGTCTGCTGTGAAGATTTCTTCAGTTGTGAAGTTAAAACTTCAACCCCACCCCCCGTACTCTTAAGAATAACAAACGCCTTCTCTTTTGCTTTCGAAGAGAACTTTGTTCGAATTTAAGAAGTTTCGTATTAAATATACGAGAAGGGAACTACCGATATAAAAAAGTTGTAATGCCTTTGGTGTTCGAGTTTCGTTAATAATAAAACATCGGCGAATATTTATTTGGTCAAAACATTGATAAACATTATCAATATAATTTATGTACTAGAGTAAGCCCGTTGAATATCAACAGAGCGCCTTCTCATCACCCGTACCGAAAAATAATATTAAATTTAATAGTTTTTATAGTTGTTCCATAGATGGGACGTTATAATACAACACGTAACAACTTAAGAAAGTTATGAGCCTATTAAGATTATTATATATTGTCAAATCGTTGCCCGTTATTATGTAATTTGGATCACGGCGTAAGCGCTCAATGTTTCAAACTGGCGATACCGGGTTCAAATCCCACTCGCGCGACGTTCTGGTTTTTTAATTATTTACGTCGGCGAGCGTTATCAGCAGACAGATAGACAGATTTCGGCTATTATACATATATAGTGATGTGTTTTTTATAGTTTTTATAATGCCTCTCTAGATTTTAGGTAAATTTGGTGATTCTCAGGTACAAAATTTCAACATTCACATTGTGATGTTCTATCCATTGTTATGTTCTAGTAACTATCCATTTCAAATGTGTAGTCTGTTTTTTTACAAAGTAATACTATATAAATTAGTAACTAAGTTGGCAATCAGTTGGCAAGTTCGAACAAAAGACGGCTGATTTGGATTGAGTAATACATTCAGATCTTGCTAATCTTGAAATCCGTTTAGAAAATCATTCAATATTCAAAGATCGAACTGTGAACTTTTCATTCAAGGGACAAACGCTCTAACTGGCCAATTTATTGACAAATTCCTGGCAGTCTTAAAAAAACATCTCTGTATACTATATTATATAAATAAATATAAAAATTGTTGATAGGTATGCTAGTTAAAAAAAAAAGATGATGATTGAATTACATAGATTTGTTGAATGTGAATGACACTTTGAGGATTTGTATGTTGGTATATATGTATGTATGTATATTTACGTTAGATAATAATATATTACCATCATATTTTAATAAATTTATTGTGAGAGGAATGTATGTGAATATAATTTAAGGAATAAAAATAATTTAATTACAAAAATGTTAGAATAAATATGTAGAAATAGGAGAAGCATCCTGTACAGGGGTGTTTTGGAATATAATAGACTGCCGGATCTAGTCTATTATCCGGATCACCATCTAGGTATTATTAGCAGAGTTTTTATTTTATAGGTAAAGCAGAGCCACAAACCCTTGTATAGGTAATGTTAAAAAAAAAAAGGAGCATCTCAGCAACGGGCCGTGGCTTATGCGTTAGCGTGATAACTACCGACCTGGCGTCCCGGGTTCGAACCCCACTCATTCTGGTTTTTTAATTATTTTTCCTCATTTCCTATTTATTTTAACTATAGGTAATGTTTAAAAAAAAAGGACTAAATCGACGAAGGGCGATAGCGAATAGCATCAGTGCGAGTAACTCGAGCCTGGGGTCATGGGTTCGATCCCCACTCGTTCTGCCAAGTTTTTTCCCAATTTTTCCTCAGCGAGCGTTATCAGCAGACAGACAGACAGACGGATTTCGGCTATTATATATATATATATAATTCCTGGCAGTCTTAAAAAAACATCTCTGTATATGTAAGTGCTTAGTTAATGATTATGTAATCAGCTTTAGCTACTATATTAAATCTAATATATAAAACGCTTAAGTTTGTATGTATGTATGTACGTATGGGTCATTCGTCAATTACCAGGCGTTGCTCAGGCGCGTTTAATAGAAACGACGAAGTACACACGATAGTAGATGTTTTCGGCAGATTTAAGTAGATTTAAGCAGATAGTGTTTCGGGAGCCGAAAAAGGGGCCGCCGTGGCAGGAGGGGGGTCTGAGGGGTAGTAAGGGGCCGGCATTGGTTTTCAGGAGTCCAAAAAAGGGTGGCCGGGGCATGAGGGACGTCTGGGGGGTGGTTTGAGGGCCGGAATGGCTTTAGGGGGTATCAAAAGTTGAAAAAATCAAAAAAAAAAAAGTTCAAAGTTCAAAGAAGTTCAAAAAAAGTTCCAAAAAAAGTCCAAAAAAACCGAAAAAAACTCGAAAAATTCTATAGTGACGTCATAGCGTTACTATACTCCCTAAAATCTATGCCAGCCCCTTAGCACCCCCCCAGACCCCCCTCCTGCCCCGGCGGCCCTTTTTTTGGGCTCCCGAAATAATTTACTAAACAAACACTATATTACATTATATTAATTACACCCCGGACAAAGCCGGGTAATAAAGCTAGTAAATAAATAAATTCCGATAAAATTGTACTAAAATCGACACCGGCCACTTTTCTTCGTATGAATTTTAAATTTTTCAAATCCGTATCAAGTCGCACACACACATTAGTATTATAATTGAATTTTCGAAATCAAGACGAGGCAATTTCGCCCGCTTAAATACAAAACCGAGCTGAGGCAGACGAGGCTGGCGAAGTCAAATTCAGAGTGGCGATGTGCAAACTCGAGTGCATTATTGTATGAGCCGAGGCGCCATAACAAGGCGCCGGGAATATTAGTCGAGCCCAGGGCCGCCTCGTTGGTTGAAGACTAGGGGAAGGGAATCAAAGGGGGGGCGCCCTTTATATTGCCCAGGGGCGGCTCGTCTGCTCACCTGCAAAACCCAAGTATACTCATCACTGGTGGCGGGGCGCGATCTTCATATTAAATTCCGCCCCGGGAGCCGGCCTTTGTATGTTAATTTATTATCTGGCGAGGCGCTCGCGTACGGCCCTGGAGACGTGTAATCTTCACCTCTCGCCTTAATATTGACTCGGCTGATCTGCGAAACCGGCGCTCGACTTTCGCCAGGTCGAATTTATGCGTGCGCCTAAAGTCACTTTCGAGCCCTCGAATCACTTCAGACGTCGCGTTCAATTAATATGAAATTAGAAGCACGCTTGTGTGCCCAAAAATTACGGCAATGTATCTGCGAATTTACGTGTGTAAATTTCATCGACGTATCGTATGTACACGTTGAGTAATACGAGGGCAAACACAAGAGTATTGAAATTATTGACGGGGTGCGAAAGAAAAACGTGCGACTTTAAAATATTTCATACTTTGAATATTGAACGATTGAATCGACAGTACCATAAGTTTAAGTTGAATCAAATTAAATGATGATTAAAATACGATAAAAGGTAAGATGAAGAAGAATTACCATATACATACATTATATATATAATAGCCGAAATCCGTCTGTCTGTCTGTCTGTCTGTCTGCTGATAACGCTCGCTGAGGAAAAATTGGGGAAAAACTTGAAACAGAACTAGTGGGGATCGAACCCACGACCTCACGCTCAAGAGGTATCGCGCTAACGCTCACTATATCACGGTCGGTGGGTTTAGTCCTTTTAAACATTACCTATAGTTAAAAAAATATGAAATGAGGAAAAATAACTAAAATACCAGAATGAGCGGGATTTGAACTCGGAACGACAAGTTGGTAGTTGAGAACGCTAACGTATCAGCTACGGGTGCTCGCTAAGAGAGACCTTTTTTACCTATATACACGCGAACTTGACTGCTTTACCTACATACCTACCTACCTACCTATAAAAAACTATAATTTTTTTTTTTTTTTTTTTACTTACAAAATTATAATTATTATATACTAGCTGACCCGGCATGCACTGCAATGCCCGATCCCGTTTCCGTTCCCGTTCCAGATCCCGTTCCCGTTCCCGTTCCTGTTCTCGTTTCCGTTCTCGTTCCCGTTCCTAGTACGTTATCTGACGCGTGAGCAGGCCCGTTCCCGTTCCCGTTTTTTCCCGATTCCAGATCCCGGTCCCGTTCCCGATCCTCATCCCGTTCCCGATCCCGTTCCTGTTCCTGTTCCTAGTACGTGAGCAGGCCCGTTCCCGTTCCTGTTCCTGTTTTATTCCGATTTTTTTTCACAGGAACCATCCCCGGCAT
Organism: Parapsyche elsis; assembly: GCA_022651745.1. Classification (NCBI taxonomy): domain Eukaryota; kingdom Metazoa; phylum Arthropoda; class Insecta; order Trichoptera; family Hydropsychidae; genus Parapsyche; species Parapsyche elsis. The sequence continues at coordinate 2,869,905 of JAGVSN010000017.1, forward strand.
GATCACAATAAGTCCTGAAAGTTTCATCGCGATCGGTGGAGTGGTTTAGGAGCCTATAAGAGACAGACAAACAAACAAACAAACAAACAGACAGACAGACAGACATTCATTTTTATATATTATATATATGTATAATAGTTAATAATTATAATATAATAAAAATAAAACTGGGTATTAATTAAATTATCGAAATTATCGTTTCCGTTGGATCAATTAGATGGCGCTTTATAATCTATTATTTTTACTTTATCCTAATCGGATAAAGTATTGTGATCGTGCAAAAATTCGACCTCGAGATTTTGACTGATCACGTTTTCGTGATTTCTAAAAAATGTCTGTATGTCTGTATGTCTATGTACTTATGTGTGTGTGTGTCTGTATGCGTGTTTTCTCCGAAACTGTCAAGTCTATCAAGCTGAAATTTCATATCTATAGTTTTCACGTTAGCTGTAAGACATACTGTGATTTAGGTCAACATCTGACTACCGGAAATGGCAGTTAACTCTTGAACGATTTTTTGTTTTTTATTTTTTTCGACCTTTTAAATATGTAGTATCGTCACAATATTGTAATGTTGTAATTTTGAGAGAAATTTCTATTTAAAAAAAATAAATCATTAAAATTAGTCAACCGGAAGTAGGTTTTTTTTTTTGTCGAAAAGTTTACCGCAGAATATTTCCGAAACTGCACCGGCGATTTTGTTGAAATTTCATATCTATAGTTTTCACGTTAGCCTTAAAAGATACTGTGATTTTGTTCAACATCTGACTACCGGAAATGGCAGTTTACTCTTGAACGATTTTTTGTTTTTTATTTTTTTCGGCTTTTTCAGTTGAAAATTTATATTTATAATTATCATATAAAATTTAAGAGTTGATAAGGTTTTGATTAAAATCCGCCGACCGGAAGTGGTAGTTTTTCTTATTTGAATATATGCCGAAAATCGTATTTTATATACGCGCGCGCACTCAACAGTAATTTCATGATATGTATGTAGTATGTATTTTGATTGGTGTGGTGGTGGTTTATGCGTTTTATTTACTTACGTACTTAAAAAATTAATTTCGTTACTCTTTGTATTCCTCAAATATATGGATAAAGTCATGGGTTGGCTACACCCGAATTTTTTTTTATTACAACTCACTTACAAAATCACTTACAAAATAGCAGAATATTATTATATAAAATAATTAATAATTATAAGATAAATAGTAAAGGAAAAAAAAATTTCTTATCTGTGTGGAAGCTTATCATATATACTTACGGCGACCATACGTCCTTTATTTAAGAGGACAGTCCTTTATTTCACTGCTCTGTCCTTTAGATTTATTTTTTTTTGTTAAACGACCATTTTGTCTTTTATTTTGTGAATTGAAATAGTAAATTGAATATTGGCGCATATAACGCAGTGCAATAATTGCATAAGCACTATTATCGATTGTCTTCCGGTACATATTAAAGTGATATTAGTAAAAATTTATTCACATATTTATACCTAGGTCATACTCACCAATTGTCCTAGGTATAAATAACTATCAACTATCTCTACAATATGATTATCTACGGTGACTACCCACCCTTTGCGTGCAAAATTCATTAAACATAATTTTAGTTTTATTAAAATTATTTTTTAAGCCTACTTTCAAACTAAAAAAAAAATACTATAATGAAATAAAATTAAGTAAAAATAACAATAGGCATTGATTTTATTCGATGAGTAAATTTTTATGTTGAGCGCATTTACGCTTAAGCCCATACCTTGATGTATACATACATACATATGTATGTAGTATGTAATATGACACATTAAAATTTTATTTATCAAATCACACTACTACTACTGTTTTAATGAAAACAAATTAAATTATACAATATACATAAATATGTACACAGGTAACATTTTATTTAAAATGTGTCTAGTATGACAGTTACACACCCATTTATTAATTTGGCGATAAAGTTTGATATGATACTGTGTATGACCGTATGATACCTTAAAGTTGAATTTAAAGCCAAGGGATGGAGGGAAGCCCATCCTTGTCGAGCATACGGCTACAAAGCCACTCTAAACAGATCCGCAGGAGTGCTCAGATACTTCGGTACCCTAATTCAGACACCGGAACACACGCCGCGCGACACGACAAACTACCCCAAGTCGACGAAGGACTCCACAAGGTTTTTTTGCAAAACCCTCTGGAAAACCGGCAAAGCGGAAGGAGTGTGTCTCTAACTAGAAGGAGGAGAGTAGGGGAAGTAGAGGATGTATCCCCTTTTGGGGAAGTTAACGCGTTGTAAGAGCGCATAATGAAATTCCTCGCTAACGGCGAAACAAGGTCGTGTCATAGTTTAATATGACGCGTTTAATCACCGACGCGACTCTCAAGTACGCGGCCGAAAGGGTTAAAAGACCCGCGTGCGTATATTTTGATAATTTTTCGATCGAAATTTATGTAGGTACATACATATGTGGAACACTATACTTCAAAGCCGAATCACTGTAAATAGACATCATATGTATGTATATTTCGAGTACATATAAGGCTAGATTCCCAGTTGATTTCGCTCTTTTCTACATACTCTCAGTAGTATAGTATGTATGTATATTATATTGTACGGTCACGTCCAGAATTTAATCATCTTAAAGTCATTATTTTATATGTACAATATTTATTCGTAAACTGTCAACTGGGCAATGGGTAATTGCGGGACCCTAATTTGGGTGACAAAATAATAGATCAAATGTTACGCTTATATATTTTAAATTAACGTTTTGTCGTAAAAAGCTTTCTCTACATGCATATGTATAAAAAATATACTAGTACCATATTTTAAATAATTAAAAAATGCAACTTTCTAAATATGTACTTATAAAATTTTATTGATATTTTTTACTTTAGTTGGTGATACATATGTTTAGAAAAGGTTCAAAGAAGGATAACAAAAATGCCATCCGAACTTCGATCACTATCCTATAATGAAAGGTTGAAGAAAATGAGTCTCACATCTTTGCAGACGAGAAGATTAAGTGGCGATCTGATATAAGTCTAAAATAATAAATCTATATATATGTATATATAAATCAATGTCTGTCTGTTTGTCTGTTTGTCTCTTATAGGCTCCTAAACGGTGTCACGAAAAAACGTTCACGGACTAAACGTTCAACGACAAAAGGTTGCCGACAAAACGTTCACGGACAAATCATTCACAGACAAATGGTTCCCGACAAAACATTCACGATAAAATGTTCACAGACAAATCCGTCCACGATGAAATGTACACGACATAACGTTGAGGACGAAATGTTCACAGACAAATGGTTCACGATAAAACATTCACAGACGAATCGTTCACGACGAATCGTTCACGGATTAAATGTTCACGGATAAAATGTTCACAGACAAATTGTTCACGATGAATCGTTCACGATAAATCGTTCACGGACAAATAGTTCACGGACAAATCGTTCATAGATAAAATGTTCACAAATAAATTTTTCACGACAGCGTTCAGGGATTCACTTTAATCAATTTAATCAGATAATCGGTGACAATTTTTGTGATTAATCATTCAAAAACTGTACTAACCCTACAAGATTTTCATCATTTCCTTCTGTTATTATTTTATTTATAAATATATAGCTTTTTTCCAATTATGCTTCTCCATTCTTTTAATTTTAATCATATTTCGACACGCCACCGTCGTCATCGTCTCAGAGCACATACACTGAAATTACTAAAAGACAAATCGAACAATATTGTCAGAGACTCTTTTTTTTTCAAATAAAGTTTGGAACCATCTGCCAAATCAGCCAGTAACTTCCGAAAATACAAATCTATTTAAAAATCATCTCGGAAAAGTTTTTGAACACTTATAATATAAATAATTAAGAATTGTATTTCTCCTAAATTATTCAATGCGGTGCTCGAGGACATATTTAGGTCGCTGGAATGGCAAAAATCAGGGGCCAAGATTAACGGAAGACATTTGAGCCATCTAAGATTCGCTGACGATATAGTTATAGTTGCATGTAATTCAGTAGATTTACAAAATAGATTAACAGAATTAAGCAACGAAAGTATGAAAGTAGGCTTAAAAATTAATTTTAACAAAACTAAAATTATGTTTAATGAATTCTGCACGCAAAACGTAGTCACAGTAGATAATTATATTGTAGAGATAGTTGATAGTTATTTATACCTAGGACAATTGGTAAATATGACTGGATGTAAAGAAGAAGAAATAAAACGAAGAATGAAACTAGGGTGGAGTGCTTTTGGAAGAATGAACATAGTTTTTAAATCCAACATTCCGCTATGCTTAAAAAAGAAGGCGTACGACCAATGCGTACTGCCAGTTATGACGTATGGATGTGAAACTTGGACGCTAAATTCAAGAATGCTACGAAAGATCCAGTGCACACAGAGAAGCATGGAAAGATGTATGCTTGGCATAACAAGAAGAGATCGCAAACGAAATACATGGGTAAGAAGTATGACCAAAGTGGCAGATATAGCAGTGCGGGGTGAAAAGTTGAAGTGGCAATGGGCTGGACACATAGCGAGAAGAATGGATGGCAGATGGACGCGAGAAGTACTAGAATGGTATCCGAGAGGATGTGAAAGAAAACAAGGTAGACCAAGTGGAAGATGGGCTGACGAATTGAGAAGAATGTGTGGAGTCAAGTGGATGCAGATTGCTCAAGACAGACAAGAATGGAAGAGGATTGGAGAGGCCTTCATCCAGCAGTGGATGGTGAACGGCTGAAAATGATGATGATGATGATGATGTACAAGTTATGTCAGACCCCTGGGCTCCATCGGCTATGCCGCCTGCCCATGTATTTTAAATAAATAAATTTAAATCGAGCTGCATCGTGGTTCAAAAATTTAAAAACACTATGATAGAGTCAAAACCCTCCAGGTTACACGTAGTGCACTAATATTTATTTTAAATTAACAGTTTTGTTGTAAAAGTTTTCGCCGAGTCCGTTGAATGAGAAGCCCAATACTGTCGCATACTGATATTTACTGTTACTATTCCAAATGGAACGAAATCATTTTTTGTACTCAGTTTTTCGGGTTCATTAATACAATGATGTTCTGTCGATATCTATCACTCTATGGATTGAAGTATGAACGTCTTGAGTCTCGTAATCAAAATCCCTTTTCCTTTTCCCATACATATGTATACCAACTGTGTGTGTGTGTGTGTGTGTACACAAGCGCCGAATCTCGAATCCGGTCTTTGCGGATAATCCGGAATTGATTTCGCCGATATCCGGACTAGCTCTCAAACATTTGTGTGTTGTCGTTGACGAGTTTGCAAACACTCTCGAGGTCAACGCGTTTTAATTACTCCGGTACCGTTACGGACAGACAATCGACGAGTGTCGATCGACCGAAACTTGCCAATTGCCAATAAGTTTGCCAGTCACGATCGGTATTAGGAGCGGGATCCGCCAGGGATACACACCGACCCACCATTTCCCTTCGAAAACATACCCACACCAACTCCACGGATAATTGGTGAGGCAACAAGGGTTGGATTATGCCGTTGCCGCGGTCGAAACTTTGATCTTCATTTGCTTACCGCACAACTTGAACGCAGTCACTTAAGTTGTTGTTGCTCGTCGACCGACCGACCCCTCGTTTAGGGGTTGAACAGTAAAAATAAAACCGCTTATCTGTTTAGGTGTGGTACGATCTGCGTGGGGGGGTGAGGTAGCTCTTGTGTTTACCGTATGATCGCTTGTAATTGAAATTAAGGTGTTGCGTCGGGTTGAAGATGGGGCATAAAAGTTGTTTTGATGATGTTGATTTGTTAATATATTCCACAGATGAAAATGAGGTTATATTTTGCACTGAAAAGGTGCTCGCATGTAATCCAATCGAAACGATGTGTAAAATGAAAGTTTATTGATTTACATACTTATGTAGCTATCAACGAATTGCTTTGATAGTATATTTTAATTAAATAATTTTGGCTATTTATAGTTGGGGTTATTGTATATAGTAAGAACAAGGCTCCACCTGGCTTGCTGGTCGGCTCCCTGGGTAGCCGCGGAACGCTCGCATAAACATACAAACATTCACTCGTGGTATGGGTAGCGGCAAAGCACTTACATTTTAAATACTACTGAATAAACTATGATGTTACGCAAGATTTAGTGCACACAGAGAAGCATGGAAAGATGCATGCTCAGTATAACGAGAAGTGGTCGTAAGAGGAATACATGGGTAAGAAGCATGACCAAGGTGGCAGATATAGCGGAACAGTGGACACATAGCGAGAGAATGGATAACAGATGGACGCGAGAAATACTGGAATGATATCCGAGAGGATGTGAAAGAAAGCAAGGTAGACCGAGTGGACGATGGGCTGTTGAATTGATAAGAATGTGTGGAGTCAACTGGATGCAGATTTCTCAAGACAGACAGGAATGAAAGAGGACTGGAGAGGTCTTCATTCAGCAGTGGATGGTGAACGGCTGAAAATGATGATGATGATGATGAAATAAACTATAGATATATATATATTAGCATAGGCGTCCGCCTGCCTGCATGGGTCGTTAGATCACGCTGACATTGCCGACATAACAATCATTTTTAACGATGTGTTGGCAAGAAGCAGCTGTTATATTGCAGCAGATATTGTTCGAGTCGATAACGGTACACCATACAATTGTTTTCGTCAAACGGGCGATGAGCTGTACTGTTATCGTACAAATCAGCGCGCACGGATGGGGTTAGAATCTACCGTCGTGTGATGGGAAAATCGGCCAGTTATCTCAATAAACGGTCAGTAAAAACTATAACAGGTCAGTATGACATTCAAATTATCGACTATATTGACAGGAATAGTACTTAGTTATTATGATGAATACATGATAGCCATTTGTAAAAAATAAATAAAAGCCACAAACAATTTTCTGACATTAGGTTAAATATAAATGAAATGTCTGAAGTGTGCCAAAAAAATACAAATGGAAATTGAATGAAAGAAAAAATGAAACATTTGCACTACCGGCATTATGTAAAATAAATAAAAAAAAAATGTGAATTTAAAAGCATTTTTGATATTTTACTTTGAACCTTAAAATAAACGTATCTACTGTATTTTAAGCAACATCGATACAGTAGTAGCACGCTTTTAGTAAAATTAAAAGTAAAATTTTTAACAACGGCAGAAAAAAAAGCAGCTCGTAATATGACTAATGGTGGTTATTAATCTTCGAACCATCGCGACCGGTGAAAATCATTTCTCCCTCAGTGTTTCTTTTCACGTTCAGATATTTTTTCAATAAGCGCACATTTTCCGCACACAGTGGGTAAAAATTCTCGCCCTTGTGTTTTTGCATTGTTTCGTTTCGTCGAGGCTGTGCCGTTTTAACAAGGAGCAAATTCATCGACGGGGGGCGAATTGGAGTGCAAATTATTCGCTCATAATTGCATTTGAACACGTTGAAATTTCAATTTGGTAGCTTTCCGGCCTCGACCGGTTTCCGGTTCGTAAAACCCGGTTTCTGGCCTCGAAACGAAAGCCAACCCCTCTCCCGTGTGCCCGAAAACCACCTCGTAATTAATTTAAGACCGAGTTAAGTCCCCCCCATCGTGTGACATCTGACGACTTAATTTTTTACTAGGTTTTGTGAGCCGGGAAGCGATTTTAAAAATTAAGAACCAAAAAAAAAAAAGATGAAATAATTTTCGTACACTTTTACCATTTTGAAGGCTTAAATGCGACCGTTTCAATTTGGAAAAGAGGGTTGTTATTTTTTCTTTATATCGAATTCTTAATACTTTGACCTATTTTAACAATGTACCTACGCTAACAACTCGTGTATCAACAAAGATATGCAAGGTACTAACGATCCCATTAAAATTTTATTATTAGAATTTTTTAAAAGCATTCTCCTGTAAGTTTGCGCTCATTTCATTTGTATCTACTTTGTCCATATCGGACAAAGTATTGTGATCGTGCAAAAATTCGACCTCGAGATTTTAACTGATTTGTATCAGGTATCCCTGATCACGTTTTCACGATTTCTGGAAAATGTCCGTATGTCTGTGTTTAAAAAAAAAACTCATCAAAATCGGTTATAGTAGAAGTGACGGTTTATCGTGTTTCAGTATGCGTTGAAAATTGTTTGTTCGAGTAAAATTTGATTTTTGACTTTTCAAGTTACAAAATTGTATTCCTCAAATAATACATATATGGATAGGTCATGGCTGGCTACACCCGAATTTTTTTTTGCGTATTTAAAAAGTGCAACCTCAATAATATAGTGTTCAACAATAATTGCAACTCATCTATCGCCAAACTATGTACAAGTAAAACAAAATATAACTTTGGATGATAGAAAAATTGGTCTAATTAACTACCAAACTTGAAAATCGATTGCAAGTTTATTATTATCCTTACAAAGTATCAAAGCATAAAAAAAAAGTAACGTTCGCTTACAAAACGGAAATTAACTTTCTTAAAGGTGTATTTGCACCACTACAAGTTTTTGTATATAATTATGTTTGAATATAATAGCACTATAACACTTTAGTCTGTTATGTAGATAACAAGCCGGTTTGCTCGTCACATGACGGCGGATTCTAACCCTACCCATGCGCACTGGTTTGTACAATAACAGTACAGAACGTGAAACATTTGTACAGTATACCATCGATTGTATAGATGTATAACCATAAAATCGCATTGTCGACTCGAATCAACTTTGACAGATATGGGCTTGCTGCCAACGCACCGCTGAAGAGGTTTTGTTTGTTATGTCGGAAATGCGAGTGTGACCCAACGACCCAGACACACACATAGTTAATAAAGATAATTCATTTACTAAAATGGTACATTGAAGGAATATTGTATATACATATGTATGTAGATTAAATTGTATGAAGATTATTATCTAAAGAAACTAAAATAATAATTTATAATGTGATTGTCAGACTACATCTTATGTATTGTGGGTTCATTATTAAATATGTTAGATAAGTCAACTAGAGATTGATTACAAATATTACAAAATAGAGGTGTGAGATGTATTTTAAATGTTGATAGGTATGCTAGTATAAAAAAGATGATGATTGAATTCGATTGGTTGAATGTGAATGATACTTTCAGGATTTGTATGTTGGTATTTATATTTAAGTTAGTACATATTTCAGCCGTTCACCATCCACTGCTGGATGAAGCTTTTCCATTTTCCCTTTTCCATTCCTGTCTGTCTTGAGCAATCTGCGTCCACTTGACTCCACACATTCTTCTTAATTCATTAGCCCATTTTCCACTCGGTCTACCTTGCTTTCTTTCACATCCTCTCGGATACATTCTCGCGTCCATCTGCCATCCGTTCTTCTCGCTATGTGTCCACTTCAACTTTTTCACACGTTCTGCTATATATTACCACCATGTTACCATCATATTTTAGTAAATTTATCGTGAGAGGAATGGATGTATGTGAATATAATTTAATTATAAAAAATGTTAGAATAAATAGAAATAGGAGAAGCATCTTGTACAGAGGTGTTTTGGAATATAATAGACTGCCGGATGGAATTAGAAGTTCCAAAACTATTGATAAATTCTGGCAGTCTTAAAAATACATCTCTGTATAGGTGTTTAGTTGAGGATTATGATATTAGCTTTAGCTACTATATTATGTATATAAATAAATAAATAGGGTGTGAGATAGAAAAGAGGCATCGAAACGAATACGGAACGGCAAAAGTGTACGCAGTCGTAAATAGCGAATGCGCCACTTGTGTAAAGCGTGTGTTTCGCTTTTTGTAATTTAATTTCAAAAGCACGTGTACATAATACTATATACTACCACTACGGTTATCCTACAGGGGCGTAGGCGTGTTTTCTAACAAGAGACAAAAGTCAAAGAGTGTAACAGTTAGTAGCGTCTGCGTCGAATTCAACGTAGCTAAACAACGGGGGCTGGAAGATGGGGATGGCGAGAGCAAGGGGTTGAGTGTCCCAAACTTTGGAACCCAATTACACATTTTCGACGAAGGCGTCGGAACACCAAAACCCCACCACATACCACCCCCTAGGAACACCACCCCTCGTGAAATAAATACGAAACGGCTACGACAATAATAACGGCAATAAGCCATTCGCTGCTGGCATCCAAATGAACTTCGGCGCCGTTGAACAATAGTTTCCTTACGAGTGGCAGATAATAATGAGGACAATATGGCATCGAGGATCGGAAGGTCGGTGGTGTGAGGGTGGTGGATATCGTCCTATCCAGTCCTCGGGAAGAAACCGAAGTCGGCGGAATAATCGCCAATTTTAATTAAGGCCCAAAAAACAAAAGGGGAGCACCCACCCACCCCGCTTTCTCCATTCGTCGTCGGGATCCTAAGCGGCCGTAAATCAGTTTAATGAAAGTGTAAATACGGGAGGACAATGCCGGAGAGATATCGGAAATATCCTCCGGAGACGCTTTCAAGGGTGCTTTTTCGTATTTAAAAAAGGGCGCAATTATTAGGGGATGATCGAGAGATCGAGTCTTTTGCGTATCAAACGTCTCTTTGGGCGGGGCAGTGTCGTCTCGTTGATTGTGCCCTGCTCGGTTAAATAGGCAATTGTAAAGGTTTGATTAACGCGCTTAGATATATTTTATTTTACACATCTACGATTCACAGTGGAATTAAAGCCCACATATACACTTTGATAATAAGTAATATGTATATGGCAAAATTTATACCCAAACAATACATTATACATACATATGTATATATAATAGCTGAAATTCGTCTGTCTGTCTGTCTGTCTGTCTGTGTGTGTGTATGTCTGCTGATAACGCTCGCCTCGGTAAATGATTAAAAAATCAGAACGTCGCACGAGTGGGATTTGAACCCAAGATTCAAGCAGGTTGGGAGGAATCGTGCTTACACTATCTTCCAAACGGAGGTGATGACGTATGTACGTGCTATAATTTGCCAATATTAAATTTTAAAGTGTTCGCGACATTGCTAAATTGTTACGTTGTTGTATTATAACGCGCCACATATGGCCCTATAAAAACTATTAAATTTAATATTATTTGAGAACGCTCCGTTGGGCTTACACTAGTACAATATATTAATCAAGATATAGTAGATCAATCAAACGAATATAAGCAATTAGCATGAATATTTTAAAGACGTTCAAGCAATTTATGAAGAAGTTCCAACAAATTACTATATATGTACATATGTACATTAGCGAAAGCGTCTGCCTGGGTCATTGCGATTACGCTAGCATTGCCAACACAACAAACAATTTTCAGCAGTGTGTTGGCAACAAGGCGCTATCTGTCAAAGCTGGTTCGAGTTGACAACGGGATTTTATGGCATTACACCAATTGAATCAAAGGTGCACTAAAAAATTGTTTCGCGTAAGCAGGCTATGGGCTGTACTGTTATTGTATAACCCAGCGCGCACGGGTGGAGTTAGAATCCACCGTTATATGACGGGCAAGCCGGCTTGTATTTTCACGCTACCCCACGAAGCCACCACTTTTGATTCAATTAGTTAGTAATTCAAATAATGGATTCAAATTCAAAAGTAAATTTTATTTTTTCCTTGGCTCGAAACGAAAATTAATGCTCAAAAATTGTCTCTTTGAGAGAGAGAGAGTTATCTGATCAGTTAAGTTTAATTTTTAATGTCAAAATTTTGTAATTTAAATTTCAATAAGCGACACAATACAATTTGAATACTGTGTATGCGTTATCTTTTTAAATAATTGACAAAAGTCGAACTCAAAGTTAAGTTTGATGAGCGTGTTTGCATATTCGTTCAGAAATAAGATCAAAACACTCGCTACTGATGATACTTTGTCACGTTAACTTTTGATCTATTGATCTTTCGGTGGGAAACCCACCGACCCATCCTACCACTGGAGCTTTTGAAGTTGATAATTAACTGGGACGAGTCTCAAAATCTCCAGTCGCTAAGATGCGGGACAAATGATCCGTGAAAAATTGCCAGAGCGACTCGTCAATCCCGGCGACTCATTGTTTTGCTTTCAACAAAACAGATTTAAGTCGAAAAACTAATTAACAACTCTCGAAAAACGGACAAACGAGAGAGTACGAAGTCGGTAGGGGGAGAGTTAGGGGTTATTTACGGATCCCTTATTATATACATCCACCCCATTTTCACCCACGGCGAATTGTTGGGTAACGAGAAAATATGGACGAAAATATCGGACAACTTTTCAATTTGTATTGTGAAGCATTCCAAAGGCGATTAGGGATAATCACCGTTCGGAAACGAGATTCTGTTATTTTTTCTCGAAGGAGGTTCCTTCGTGGAAAAGTTTGAGAGCGTTTGGTACAGGAAATGAACCAACTTGGTAGTACTAACCCGACAACACAGTAAAGAGCTACATTGGCAGTAAAAGGCGACTCTCATTAGCAAACGTTCCTGAACGAACAATCTTCACACTTTTTGAAAACAGGGTATGATTCTTACTATTCAACTTTCATTCCAGTAAAAATAATTGAATAACCAAATTTTTCCCACATCCAATTATTTCTTTTTCTTTTGCCAAATCTCTAACGGGTTTAAGTGGAATATTATTTAAATATACAAGACTCTTAAAGAGAGGCTAGAAAACTAATTCCACTCAAGATTTAATTGAGACGTTTAAAGCCTATTTATAAAATGAAACATCGCCTTGAATTTTGCTTTGAAAGAAAAAGCAAACAAGACTTACTAAAACTGTAAATATACATTTTTATATATGCTATAAACTCTTGACAGTTACTGATATAAATTTAATTTCTATTTTTACATACGAAAATAAAGATAAAATTGTACGCAGTTCCTGGAAATTTTTCCATCTGGAAATATTTCAGTTTATTCCATTGAATGTTATTATAAGAATTCAACGAAATAAAATAAAATAAATTATTTTTCCATACAGTTTGTATGGAAAAATACATTCGACAATTCTCAGTCTGTTTTTTCTTAGAAGAGTTCATAAAATCATAATTTTGATTAATACATTTATTTCATTCTTAGAATTCCTCCTTATTTAATAAACAAATCACTGAATACACCAATAAATTATTATTTAAACAAATACAACATTGAAGAATATTCATACAAGTCTATAAATAAACGAACGGAAACATCGAAGAGATTCTATTACGTGTACATTTGAATAATTCTGTAGTAAAAAGTTTTCGAATTTCGTTAATGTTACATTTTCATCGAAAGTTCAAACTTAACGGAATGTAATATTTTTTTGATTTATTCACGTTGACCCCGTTTCGATGTTTTCGCTTTGTCAAGTACATAATGTGGGAAAATTCACATTGGGGAAAAGTTTTAACGTGAGCGAGAGCGGCAAACGATAAGATAAAATCAACGGATAGAGAAAAAAAAAAAGTTTCCTTTATTGAAAGATACGTTACGGAAAACAATACTCGTAAAAAAAAAACCGAATTAACATTTTACGAGTACGTACTTTGTTTTCGTGCATAAACACATATATACATAGCGTTCGGAGTATTTGCGCATGGCAAATTTATTTTTTTTGCACTGAATTTGCTTTTTTTCTATCGGTCAAATACAACTCTCGTCAATATCGGCATGTTTTTCCCTTTTTAAATGGAAAAGTCACAAATCGCCACTCTCTAGAACAGATCAGGCTTTGATCGCATCCGCCACGAGTAGTATTGACGCTCGTCTAAAGGGGGTTGGATAGATAAAAAGGCGAACCGGAAACGGTTCTACCCTCTCTTAAGGGGTGGAGAAAACCCTCCCCTCTCACCCCTTCCCTCACCCGGTCGGCACACTTCCGTTTCCGGTGCTAAAGGCGGCCGGAAGGAACACCGGAAGTCAGAGTACGAGCGATCCGCCTTAAGCGCCTTGTTAGCGATACGAGCGCTATATTTTCACAGTGCAATTTTACCGAGATGACATTTGCACGGCAAGCGTCTGCTAAATTAATGCAGTTTTCCCTTCTCACCTCACACCTCTTCAGTTTCCCCCGTGTTCGTTCCCTGAAAGGGCTTTTGTTTGTGTCGTGGAGGCTTTCGACGTTTGGTCCTTTCACATTGTCTGCTTTGTCGTCAAAGTGGATCTGGCAAACATGATGAGACACGGTGCCTGATTGGGCTCTGCTTTGGTAGTGCTGTACGTATGGTCGGAGATTATTTGGCAACGTGCAGATTGCATCGTTGCATCGGAACTGTTGCAAATGCAGTGCCCAATCAACGGACACGCTATACGGTCGATGTATGTACACGCGTTGATCATTACCGTAATTATGTATGTTGACATTGTATAAAAGTATACTACACGAGGAAAATGGTCCCGTCTACAAAACTAGCAAATTATTGCCAGAAAATTACCGTCGATTGCTCGAATCATACGTCTCTGGACGAAAATTCAGAGTTTCCCACGAAGAAGCTTATTTATTTATTTATTTAATAATTACACGGAGAGACGGTTGCACAGGGAACCTCGGAGAAGTTTTAATCAGATGCAACAATGTATTATATATTAGAGGGGCAGAAGATGAAGACGAAGAAGGCAAGATGAAGGATTAGCAGCGAATTTTAATTTAATTATAATTTTTTAACGTATTCCAACTTCTATCCAGCCCTAGCAGGAGTACCTCAGGGTAGCGTCTTAGGACCAATTCTATGTATATCTACTGCTGATATACCAATTACTGAAGAAACATTTATCGATAAATTTGCTGATGACATCGTGATAATGGCATCAAGAAAATCACAAACCGAAGCAGTTGAATACTTGCAAAATGCACTTGATAAAATTAGCCAATGGACTAAAGGCTGGAAAATCAAACTCAATGAGCGGAAATCAGTCCTCGGTGACTCGGGTGACCGATTGATTGAATTGTACTAAATAGGAACTGAATGATGGTTCATGTAAACTAAAACAATTCCCTTAATTTAAGCATTGTCATATATAGTAATAATTTATCAACGTTGATAAGATTGTACTTATTTATATTATTAATAAAAAATAAATAAAAAAATTGTGGCAAAAACTAGAAGCATACAGCTATTTGATAATTATAAATAGCAAATTTGTTCTATCAGTCAAATTACACATCAAAATATAAATGGTAAAAATCACTTCCGGTTGCGAATAAATGATGAAAAACCTCGCCGTGTAATGTGTTTAACAAAAATAAATATAAAGTTTTAGCTCTTTAACTTTAAGAGGATTTGAGGTTATACTCATATCGTTAATTGCAAAGAGATCAGAACGTATTCCGTGTAAACGTATACAGGGTGCACTACATTAATGGATGAAGTCACAATTCTGAAAAATAGCTCTTTATTGAAAAACAGGTAGTTAAAGCACATCCTGTGTGTCGTTAAAAGAAGTCTTACTTTAAAAAGAAACTTAAATAACTCTTTCTTTAAAAAGAAACGTCATATTTATAAATTATTTGCCGGCCATTACAGTCTAAAAGGCTTTCAAAATTTTTTAGTCAACCGAAAGTGGTACTTCCCTTGGAAAGTCACCTAATTTTCTGTTACCTTTGGGAGGCTTTCCAGCAAAACTATGATATTTATTAAGCTGAAAATTTGCATATGTAGTATGTGTAACGACCTTCAAAATAATAAAATTTGTAATTTTTTTTCTACCGGAAGTATGTTCGTACATACAATGTACATAGTTCTTTTAGTCTTGGTTTTTGAAGATTTTTAAGTTTTGTTCTTAAACTATTACCTCTATTAAGTTGAAATTTAGTATCTATAGTTTTCATGTTATGATATAATAATTTTATGATTTTGGTCAAAATCTGGCAGCCCTTTTAAATATTTAGTATCTTAATAATATTGTAATATTATAATTTTTAGGACAATATATATAAAAAAAACAAATAAATCATCAAAATCCTTCGACTGGAAGTGGGACTTTTCATTGTCGAAAAGTCAAAAATCGTGTTATTTTACTAAGTAAAATAAGTCTTTGAGTTTAAGTGGGTATAACAGTATCGATTTATGAACTGGAATTTTTTAATATTGCGAACGTCACCATATTTGGTTTACACCAGGACAAGTTTTCAAATAATTTCGATATTACTGTGATTGAAAAACAACAGCAATGAAGTCCCTTCTGCTTAAATCTACATAGGAAATAAACACGTCATGTTCGCATGAGGCAACGTTTGCCACCCGTGGCTCTCAGATTTATAGTTGCCAATTCAATTTCACTCACCGCAGTTATTCGCAACCGAGTCTACAGACCAGACAGCTTCTGCAGTGAGGACTTACGAGTTCCACTGGCAACAAAGAGCGCCAATAAATAGCGGGAACACCCTGTAGATAGGGTAGTCGAGAGCGCGTGACAGTCTCCCACCAACTCTGATTGATCGAGCACCACACATGTGCATGTGCATCTTGCACTTGCAATTTCGCACCGAGATAAAATCGGCAAATGTCAAAAACGAAACTGCTCGTCTCGAACATGATCGACGAGACGTTACGAAGTCAACGAAGCATTAATCAAGCGGATTGGGTCTTGATTTTATTCGAGTGTGTGTATTCGCTCATGTATGTATGATGCGAAATATTGAACCGGTCCCCGTTTGCTCTGAACGAATGCCGGAATTGCCGGCAATTTATGGCGAAATTCTTCCCGTTTTATTGCATCTCAGCAGACGGTGGAATCCACCACCGCTAACGATAGACATGTTTTATTGATGGACTAACAATAAAAAGACAATCGCTCCATGCAGCTGCTGCGTTCGCTATTCGTGCATTACGGTATAGTAAGCGTGTTTTACTTGCCGAGCTTCGCACACAACGTGGAAAAGTATCTACAAAGTAAACATTCTTATGAATCATATCTACATAGTGAAATTTTTCTCGACTGGAAAAGTATGGGGTAGGGGGGTAGGAAACGTCGGAAGTTTTTATCGAATTTTGCCGCCGAAATAACAAGAGGAAAATGTGGAAAACGTCGGAAAAGCGGATACCTAGAGGTATACATGACGCGTTCGCATACGAGTTTCAAATAATAGCAAATGTGACATTTGTTACATTGTATAATAATAATATATTATTTACATACGCAATACGTTTTGTTACATGTTGATGTGAAACGTGCTCTTATGTATATTATATTAACAGTCCGTATTAGTCCAAGTGTTTTCCGCATCGATGGTTGTATTTATATTACGTATCCAATTAAATGGTTCAATCGTGCATGATATACATAAGTGATCAATAGTTTATCAGTACATATTGTAAAATATTGTATAGCATCACCAGCCGAATTGCCCGGCGTTGCTCGGCCGGGTGAATTATGAATTATGAAAGCAAATCCATATCGAAATAAATATCTATTCTCCGGTACAAACAAAAATTGATTAAAAATTTCAAAACCCCTTCCCCTTGGTACGCTTTAAAAAAATCAGATTGGTTTTTTTACAATGTATATTTTTGACTTTTCAATTTGGATTGGAGAATTATTTACAAATATTATAATACTGTAAAATACAACAATTGAAAGATAAAACTTTTGATCATAGATCACAATACTCATTTTATATCAGATAGCCCTTACTTGCTAAGTAGGATCCTTCTGCATTGTTCCCCTATATTTGTTAGAAATCCTCCATTGTTTCATTTGAATCTTTGTTCTGCTAATTATTCGCAAAACTACTTCATTCATAGATCCTGCTCATCATTTAACGAAATTCCTGCACATATTGATCCTTTTTACTGTCCCTTGCCCTCCTTCAGATTTTCTTTACTCGAGTTCCTTTCCAGCCCTAACTCCCAAAGTTCCTTTCTTGCTATGATTTGTTTTTTGTTTGTAACTATTTTGGCTGCATTGTGTATTATGCGGAATTTATTTTATTTTATATTGTACTTTATGAGCTGTATGTTACTTGATATTTAATAAATAAATAAATAAATTATACGCAAAATTATCAGGTTATGTGATACCTTGTGATACTTTGAGACACCAAAGATGTCAAGAATCTGAAAACTTGTTCAATTTTATATATTAAACACCTATATAGGAATATAAACGCGTTTAGTTTTCACATTAGTGTTAAATGTATTATATGACTATTTTGAATTGAAGAGTCCTCACACTTTTTGATCATTTCATGTAGACATTGTTGGATACGCTTATGTCATCTTCCCGTTTCCCCCAATTTGGAAATAGCGTACGTACATACGTACATACATACCGTGAAATCCATTCCAGAATCAAAATCCCTATTCAAATTTAAGTCGAACGCAATCTGCACAAAACGCCATCGCGTATCATGTCGCGCCACATTATCATATTCAATATGTCGAATCTCATAGCTTGCCTGTACGTATGCTAAACATCGCTATCGTGTTTGTATAAGCTCAGGGGCGTGCCGATACGAGGCGAGAGCCCCAGGGCGCCTTTCGCGAGGGGGCGCAACAATTTTGCATATTACGTATATGTATATTTTTATGCCGAAAATAAATATTATTCTCAATACACATATAGAAGTCTTTTATCCGAGATTCCTGAATGAAATACTCCAAAAAAAAAGGATATAAAACACTCATTCCAAGTACGTGGCGTTACCCGAGTGCAATTTTTTCTGCAAATTGATGTATTTTATTTACTTTTTATGGATTGTCAGTATTCTGTAGGTCGAATTTCATTTTCTTTAGTCGCGTAAAACTGTTTTGTCGACTTGGTAATAGTCGATCTATTTCGACTGGTAACACTACATATTAAGTATGTACATATGAGTCGCCTAGTTCCAAATCCCGATAAGTCCACAATATATAAAAAAACGAGGATAAAATATTTTCTGGTTCTAAGAATGTTTTCAAACGATGCCTTATAAACTTGAATTATTCCAAATACCGCCAAGTGCGCCGTAAAAAAATATTGAAAATCAGTGTTAGTTCCAAAAACTGACAATTGCACTATGATAAAAGCTGATAAAAGCCATATTTAGAAACAAACAACGGTAAGTCCATGTTTCTAATCTCAATATTTTGTTTAATATCAAAAAAATTAAGTTTAAATGAGTTTAAACGCCATCAAGCAAATAGGTCTGTAGCAGAAAAACCGCATTTGCGAACAAGTGAGTTTTATGGACTTATCGGGATTTGGAACTAGGCGACTCGTATGTACATCCGTCATAACGCGGAGGTTTAGCTTAATAAGCTATATAGTCTGCCATGCTTAACACGATACATAGTATATACCAGTGGTCGGGAACCTTTTTCGAGGTGAGAGACAAAAATGGTAGGCTTGGGAGCCGCAACTTATTATTTTCGGATTTTATTTTTTGAATATAATTATGTGTATGTATATTCAAAATTAAATTAAATATTACTCATTTGTGAAATGTATAGCTGTAAGAAATAAGCTGTCTTCGTGATATTTCTCAGTTTATTATTAAAAAGTATTACAAAGTTTAATCTGAAAAACGATCTTCAAGCTTTTTATAGCCATGAAGTTATGGAAATGGGATTCTTTTTGATTTTGTGTAAATTATGTGTTTCACGCAAAGCGTTGGATGACAGCAAGAGCCGCAGGCTTTTATACAAAGAGCCGCATGCGGCTCCGGAGCCGCCGGTTCCCGACTGCTGGTAATTATACATATGTGGTTTGAGTGTATTGAAAAGGGACAAAAGTACGCATTTCTTATGAAGAAAGAGTATAACACTATCGAAGCATTTAGTGGCACTAGAATTTTTGTGTCTCGTTAACACACACCCAAACTCAAACCGAAAACTTTCTCTTTGAAAAATATTAGACCATATATATGTATGTACATATGTACATATATAACAAATAATCGAACTTTGTATGTTAGCTAGTCCGAAGAAAAATTCCTATAGCATTCAATTATTCAGAGCCACAGGATCATCGGTAGTAACTATTGAAAGTTTGACCCTAATTATTCAAATGGTGTAAGTACCACAAATTATATAAGTAGTTTGACAGTATAATTTTTTCAGCCGATCACCATCCACTGCTGGATGAAGACCTCTCCAATCATCTTCCATTTCCGTCTGTCTTGAGCAATCTGCATCCACTTGACTACAAACATTTTTTTCAATTCATCAGCCCATTGTCCACTCGGTCTACCTTACTTTCTTTCACATCCTCTCGGATACCATTCCAGTATTTTTCGAATCCATTCTTCTCGCTATGTGTCCACTCCAACTTTTTCACACGTTCCGCTATATCTGGTCATGCTTCTTACCCATGTATTCCTCTTACGATCTCTTCTCATTATACCAAGCATACATCTGTGTGCACTGGATCTTGCGAAACATTCTTGAATTTAGCATCCACGTTTCACATCCATACGTCATAACTGGCAGTACGCATTGGTCGTATGCCTTCTTTATTAAGCATATTGTACATATATTGTATAAGTAACACAAAAACAAGATTCGTTGTAATACATTTTACGTATACCATACAATGCACCGTTGTAAACGTAAACAAATATATTAACCAATACGGCAAAAGGAACGGTGTGAAATCTTTAAACCCCCGAATATTAACCCCAATTTGAGCGTCACCTCAATGTGTGTACGCTTTGAATCGTATCGGAATTTGGTACTTTGGGCGAAACGCGTTTTAACCCTCAAACCCCGCGTCCCAAATCACAGCTAGGAAAACCCCCCAGCGACCGCAACGTAACTCATGTTTACAACCCTAATATAAGAGGTTCACAATAGGGTTAGTGGCGTGGGTGGTAGGGAATCCAATACCGGCTTACCGGTATACCGGTAAATTGCCTAAAAATTCAATAATTTTTTTCGGCTTACAGAAACTTTCTACCGGTAGTTTTGAGCTATATCTTCTACTAATAAGATATCTAATGTTTCTCCTTTTTTTTTTTAACCGGTAATCGAAAAAATCGGTAAATTTGGACTCCCTAGTGGGGTGGGGTCTGTTGAACATTCCATCAATACAATATTCGGTGTATTTCGGTAATATGAAACTAGAATATGCACTCAGCGAACTGTGCCACAACCCTTAAACGCCCGCAGCTTACGTGCGTTTCAGCAAAGAGTAAAAGTTTTAATTTTAATATGAATGTATACGTATAATAATTGTTTTTCAGAAGAATATAATTTCAGCTGAAGGTACTTTATTTTTTTAAATTAATAATTTTAATGTGTGTGCTTTTCGTGTAAGTGAACACGAACGTCAACATTATTAATCCTGATTTTACCACTCCTTTTCTACATACTATGACTATTAGTTGTGTTTCGCGTACAAAAGTGAGAATTTCTCGGAAATAAAGAGAGAAGTGAAAAAATTCATTACCATATATATTATTATATTATATAAATGTTTACGCTATTGCGTCTGCTTGGCTGGATAGAAGCGGAACGCTCGCATCCACTCACGGCACGTACACATACACCCGCAGCTACCTACTACATTTTTGCTAGATTTTGAACTATTAAATATACACTATAGCAGAGGTAGCCAACTTCTTTGTTTGACACATTAACACACATGCTAAACAAAGGACAACTAATAAATAAAAGATTTTAATGAGTATGAGGGGAATTTACTTCGTTAAAATAAATTTATTAAGTAAAAGAAAAATCATACACAAATTATATGTGACTATAGGTATAAAAAACACTGTCAACGGACATTGACTAGTATATATCGTAATATTATTTGGATAGATGTACAAAATAAAAATTTTATAGTTTTAGAGTATCTATTTTGAGTTCGCATTATACTTTCATGAGAATGAATTGAATAACGTAAATTCCGAACGATTTTGCGAATCTCACACATTTTTTTCGATGTAAAATATTCGATAATTCAATGCGATGTTGTTATTATACAACTTTTATAAACGTATTTTAGAACAGTAGGTACATACATACATACATACCTATAAAAGGATTGATACCGAATTTTTGGGCAAATATTCGACCATGAATTTGTATAATTTTGAACGTTTTAAACATTTTCGAAATGATTTATACATATATGATCTTGATGTTATTATGTGATATCTCAATAGCTTTACGGTTTGCTTAAAGATTATGTGGTGTTCATTTAAACATCGATAAAACGAACCCTTTAAAGTCGAACACCATTTCCAACACCGAATTGAGTCAAACCACAATTAAACACCAACCGTCTACCCCATTTATTTTTTAACTCTTTTTTCCGTTTATTTTAGGTAAATACCATATATGTATGTAGATAGAGATACAGAAAGAGCATGAAAAGGTGTGGCCTTTTGCAGGATATCCTCAATTAGGCAACCCGAAAAAATCGGTTGATTCGAGCTCGCACCGATGTGGTTTTAAAAAAGGCACAAAACTCCACGGGTCAAATAGACCCCGTCGGCACCATCAATTTATATGCAAATTTTCAGTGGGGTCTTTAGACCAGCGCTTCTCGAATATTCTCTCGTCAAATTGGACCTGTATTTTGTGAGAACGCGTGCACAAATTTAAAAGTGACTTTGTTACAACGTGAATAATGTCGACTATTTATGCATGAAGCTTACACCTACATATGTATATGTAGTATAATAACATACACTCGTGGTGAACAAAAACTGGCAACTAGAACAGGTGTACACTGTACAGTACAGTAACGCCCGTGTACGATTATTTGATAGGTAATATGGTCGTAATACGCGGTGGTTAGATCTCAGCTAATTGAACAACTCGAAATGATCGTGTATGGTGTGCTGTGGATCAAGATGGTGGGACCTTGGCAGTAAGGTTATGGCACAACTGCAAAATAGAGCTATGCGGAGTATTTTAAATGTCAACAGATTAACTAGTATAAGATATATGTTGGATTAATTGAATTGGATGAATGTAAATTAAACCTTAATGGTGTGCATGTTAGTATATATTTTTAAATTAAATAGGAATTTATTACCAAAGTATTTCGATAAATAGTTAATAAGAGGGTATAATATATGTACATAGTGACAATACTAGGGTAAAAAATAAGTTAATAGTTAATAATTAAGTAGATCTAGGAGGAGTATTTTGTACAGGGGTTTTGTTGAATATAATGGGCCTGTCAGAAGTTATCAGAAATATAAATAAAATTGATAGATTCCTGGCAGTTTTAAAACAGCACCTCTGTACAAGTGCTAATATAAAATAATTTTATTTTGTAATTTTAGCTTTAAGTTAATGTTTGTTTGCAATCAGCTTTTTGAGCTATCTTAAATAAATAAATAAAAACAACTGTGCAACTGTTTCGTTCACAGCGACAGCTGGCGCCGCTCGCTCACTCTCACCCCTGCACAGTTTCACCGCAAACTTTTCGATTTTATATATAATACATAAACTAGAATGGAGTGCTTTTGAAAGAATGAACATTATTTTTAAATCCAACATTCCGCTATGCTTAAAAAAGAAGTCACACGACCAATGCGTACCACCAGTTACGACGTATGGATGTGAAACGTGGATGCTAAATTGAAGAATGTTACGCAAGTTCCAGTGTACACAGAGAAGCATGGAAAGATGTATGCTCGGTATAACGAGAAGACATCGTAAGATGAATACATTGGTAAGAAGTATGACCAAGGTGGCAGATATGTATAGCGGAACGTGCGAAAAAGTTGGAGTGGACACATAGCGAGAAGAATCGATGCGAGTAATACTGGAATGGTATCCGAGAGGATGTGAAAGAAAGCAAGGTAGACCGAGTGGAAGATGGTTTTATGAATTGAGAAGAATGTGTGGAGTCAAGTGGATGCAGATCGCTTAAGACAGACAGGAATGGAAGAGGATATGAGTGGCCTTCATCCAGCAGTGGATGGTGAACGGCTGAAAATGATATAATACATGTATTATACATACATACATACATATATACAAATGCACAAGCGACAAATACAAGTTTCAAACCGTGAGACCTGTTGATGGTAATACGACACGATCGCTTAAGCGCAACACTATCAATGTCGGATTAAGGTTCCGCTCGTTAGCCGCCAAACTGAAAATCTGGTCTTAATCGTTACACTGTTAATCCCACTTTAATTCAATCAATAGTTTAACACGGTTGATAGTTTCGTCGAAATCGATCTCGTCCTAAATGGGCAGTTATCCATGTCGAATTGAAACCAATGGTGATAAAATTGAAAAGACGATTGCGAAGTACACTTTTAGCACCCCATTACACTTTGTTCGAGATCGAATCAATCCGAATTATACGGTGCGATTTTATTACAGTGTGTGTTTTGAAGTGTGGCACGACAAATTATGATCGATGTAACCGAGTTTGATATCGGAATGAATGAAAAAAATCTGTATTTTACTTATATTCGCTGTGCGACAATTAACCTCAATTTTTAGTTGGCGCAGTCAAAACAGGTGAGTCGACACATTCGTGAGATCGATAATGTTAATAAATAGGCTGCAAAGTTTGAACGCCGCTGGAATTCGAATGAAGATATTGTTAGTGCGCGTACATGACTTGTGCTTGAATGAATTATTTTTTTAGGGCAATTCATTCATTGATCGTAAACATTTTTAAATACGTTGTTTTTATGCAATCTATTGATCGTAATTGCACGAAGGAAGTAAGTAGTATTTGTGGACACAAAAAATTAACTTAAAATCAATACAATTATTGTTAATGACTCAATCAGTCTTAAACTCAACAGTCATTTATGTAAGTCATTACGGTCATATTCTTTGATGAATTAATTCTATTGTAAGCATTGTGTCACAACGCAAAATATTTACGATTACGTACGTTAAAGTTGATAAGTAATAAAGTTACCTTTCACGAGTAACTAATGCGATAATTATTTGTAATCAACGCACGATATGCACACTTAAAGATAAAATATACTATAAGTTCAAAGAAACGACAATCTAATACTGATAGAGTGCGCGTATAATTTAGCGATAATCGTAGGCGGTTAAGATCTTGTTATAAGTCGAAAATGACCCTTTAAAGAGTGGACAACATTCGTCAGAGACGGGTCGGGTCCCTTTGAAGACCAGAACGACCCACGACGACCCATTTCGAAAATGAGAATAGTCTCGCGTACAGGAGAAAGGACGGACCCTCCGCGTTGTCTTCGATAGCACATTCAATAGAGCTAGATATCAAATAAAAAAAAAAAAAGACAAGCATCTTCAATGGAATCAAAAACACAACGCATCTATACAATGTATGTACCAATCGAATATTGATTTGGATTTCATCAATTCATTATTTTCAGCCGTTCACCATCCACTGCTGGATGAAGGCCTCTCCAATTCTCTTCCATTCCTGTCTGCTTTGAGCATTCTGCATCCCCTTGACTCCACACATTCTTCTCAATTCATCAGCCCGTCGCCCACTCGGTAAACCTTGAGTCTTTCACGAAATACTTTCGATTTTATTATTGTTTACGATTGAATTAAATCGACTTCCATAGTATCATTAGCTTTAGTTGAATCAAATTAAATGATGATTAAAATATGGTTAAAGCTAAGACGAAGAAGAATTATTATATGTAATAGCGTAAAGGTGTACTTGGCTGGGTAGCCGCGGAACGCTCGCATTTTTGAACTACCTACTACATTTTTTCTATATTTTGAACAACTAAAAACACAATCATCAATTTCAGCCGTTCACCATCAACTGGTGGATGAAGGCCTCTCCAATAATCTTCCATTCCTATCCTTCTTGAGCAATCTGCATCCACTCGATTCCACACATTCTTTTCAATTCATCAGTCCATCTTCCACATGGTCCACCTTGCTTTCTTTCACATCCTCTCGGATACCATTCCAATATTACTCGCATACATTATTCTCGCTATGTGTCCACTTCAACTTTTGCACACACGTTCTGCTATATCTCCCACTTTGGTCATACTTATTACCCATGTATTCCTCTTACGATCTCTTCTTGTTATACCAAGCATTCATCTTTCCATGCTTGTCTATGTGCACTGGATCTTATGTAGCATTCTTGAATTTAGCATCCACGTTTCACATCCATACGTCCATGGTTGTATGCCTTATTTTTTAAGCATAGCAGAATGTTGGATTTAAAAACTTTGTTCATTCTTCCAAAAGCACTCCATCATATGTAGTTTCATTTTTATTTTTTACAGCCGGTCATATTTAACAATTGTCCTAGGTATAAATAACTATCAACTATAATATCTACAATATGATTGATTATTATCTACTGTGACTACGCCTTGCGTGCAGAATTCATTAAAATTTGTATTTAATCATTAATAATAAGTTGGTTTAGCGCCTCTGTTTTAGTAGGAGTAAGGCAGTGTCGTTACCAATAACCCGTCATCTTTATCACTTATCAATTTTGTTATTCGATCCGAGCTATGAATACAAATCAGCTAAGACAAGATAAATACGGGTATACAAATATCCCACGGTTCTAACGCCAGGCGTTGTCAGTCGTTGAATTTTAGAGACAAAAGCCAATTTAAACTATGGAATAAGTGTTTTAAGGAATCGTACAGTACTTATCCAAATGTTTGTATTTTTTCCATTGAATTTAAATCAAATCAGATACGATTGTTTCGTTGTGTGTATTCTATGAATGTTTGCAGTACAAGTGCCGGTCTTACGGGAGTTAAAAGGAATGCCGAAATGCACTTGTGCGAATTGAGTGTTGTCGTGTGGAATTCTTTCCGTTGAAACTTTTATTAGACGGAGATTTTTAGACGGAATTTTACGACTCACTTAAGAAGTTTTGAATCGTTTGCATTAGTCTCGACTTTATCGATTGTCACACACGGGCAATAAAATTGTACAGTCAATGGGTATTTTGGAGCGGCTTTAATCTCGTTACAGATAAAACGGACTTTTCTTTAACGCCGTTTCCGCTCGTCGAAAATTCCCGAGAGTTTAAATTTTTCGGAGTTTTATTTTGGTTTTTTTTTTTTTTGGTAAACGTATGCACTTTGAAAATAAACTTTACGATAGTCACAAATTTGGCGAAGGTGTGTGTTGTGCCGCGCCCATAAAAATAAATACCGACCTTTGCCATTTTACAACATACAACCATAAAAGTCAAAATGTACAAACACACACATACGTATGTACAAAAATACGACGCATAGTAAAATTCGAACCGCAGTTCTCTGGCAGATTTAATTAAAACTGCCCTGCCATCGAGTGATTACAAAATTATTGAGACTAGAGGTACTACGGGTAAGGGGGGGGGTGGTTGGTGATCGTTTCAGTGTACTTTTCCGTTAATTAAATTGGTTTTTGGGTAAGTGGTCGCGTTTGAAAAAAAAAACAACGTTTCGAGTTCTTCGACGTGACGTTTGATTAATTCGACGATAATAAAAACTTTACGACGAATCGTAAACGTCCGTAGGAATTTCAGACTACCGGGTGTCTCTCTTTTTGGGTTTTAGGAGCCATCGAGATGCGTAATAACGTCATATGTACAATATATTATACGTATACGGATATATGTATGTACATACAGACACCTTTCGTAAATAAACATCACCCTGAAATCCGAACTAAACCAATAATCGAAAATCCAACCCAGTCTATGTATGTCTTTATACATAATATCATATCGATGGGTTAGTGCACAGATACATATTGTATGTCCAGTTTTATGATAAAATATTATAAGTGACATACATCTTTTTTTTTGCATGAAAAATATGAACGAAATGTTTGAATAAGGAAATATCTTCTCAAATATGCTATTTGGACATACAATATTTTTAAAACATGATGGTTTGATGCAGATGGACGTTTTGTGTATTTTGGTAAAAACTGGACATACAATATCTGTGCACTAACCCATCGATATTCTCTCCATCAGCTTAGATACATATATGTAGTATTTGATCACTAAAAGTCTAAATTTGTTAAATACCAAAACATATGGTTGTGTCGTATGTTGTACATTTGTTATTTACATCCAATTGAAATGAGATGAAATAAATGTATCTACATATGTATGTAAAATATTCATTCGCAATCTTTATCGTTCATTCGGATCTCAAGCTGCTTTCGCGAATCGCTCCTACGGAATTATTCAATATCCGTTGAAAACTAAAACAAAAAAAAAACAACAAAATAATGAAGAAGGAGAGGCGATTCGATTCAAAAGAATGTCGTATTGAGTCGATTTTTCCGAGACTGGGTTTGATTGAACGAAGCGAGCGGAACAAATGATTATTCTTACGGAAGCGTATTGGATTGATACGCAAAGAAATGAAGGGGAGACTTCAAAAGAACACAGAAAATCTGTACACTTGCGTGTCCGTCCGTCCGTCACGTCACAAAGAAGAAATTCGACGTGCGACCGTCCAACAATGCGAACGGGAAAAAATATAAATAAAAAAATAAACAAGTATATTTCCGACTTTTCAATACTCGGAATAGAAACGTAAATGTATTTTGTATTAACTGGTTCGTTTCAAATGTATATACCTACATACATACAGATAAATAAATACATATTCGGATTGAAACTTCGGCCTCATCAAAAATTTGCACAGAAATGGCAAGCGCTGCTTAACAAGCCGCTATTGTTCTTAATATTTTATTCATGTAGTTATTTTTCATGTAAATGTTTTCTTTGATGTCCAACTTCCCTTTTGATTTGTATACAACCGAGACTTTCATTGTATATTTATACACCTACACAGATCTACCTATACACTCGTTATATATACATATGAATATACAATATTACAAGTATATATACATATATAGTATGTACTTCTGAGAACTAATTTAAACTTGAGTTTTGTGCGTTAGCGGCGGCGCTTTCGCTCGTTAATTTACAACGAGCCAATTCATCGTTAATTTATCATAAATGCGGAATTTCAATGTTTAAAATCAGTTCAAGTCCGAAACTCAAATATAGGCAGTATATCAAAAATAATACTACACAAATTCGGTGTTGAGTAATTTAATCAATTAATTAAAACTCAAACGATAAACTACCCAACTTGTAATGGGTGCGGCAAAGATTTGAGCTAATACAAAAATTAAAACACTTAATTATACTAAAATGATAACTTTGATACATAACATTATACCATTTGAACCAATACATCAAATTTTACTTTTAACTAGGCAGAAAATCAACATTTTTGTCGATATCGGAGGAATGGTAGCAATCATCCTTTGTACCCAAAACACTATTTACAATATTCCGTTACCTGCCTGAATTTTAAAATGTACTGGATGGCTGAGATATGAGCGTACATGTTTTATTATAATATAAATTAAATTTATAAAATAAAAATGTAATTATTATTAATATAAATAGGCCAGACGACGGCTCAGTGGTTAGAGCGAACGTCTAGGGTTTGACCCCCCGTATGTTGAAATGGTTTATTCAACCATAACTATCGTCATTGGCAAGATATGAATATTGATAAGCCGAGATCGGCCGTCTTAGATTATAATTTGGTTAGAAAGGTGATGCTACAAGTATGTTGGTGTCTACACTCACATTTTTCTTGTATAACTAAAAAAAAACAGTAAAAAGTATGAGTCTTAAAAATATACTGAATTCAAAAAAATAAATACGATTCTACACACATCCGCTTAACACACAAACATACATACATATGTACATACAGACAATTTCCAAAAATCATGAAAAAGTTTGAGGATCACTGCACCATCCAATATCCTCCAAGTGTACGGTAGAACCAGATCGTTGTTTTATCCAGTGTACATACAATGGATACTCTTTCGGGAAATTAATTGTAGGTACTTGCGCAACTGTGCTATGAATTGAACGTATCGAGTTCGCGTCAGTGTCGGATAATTTTGAACAGGCTTTGCTCGCTTCGAATGGAATGAAAAAGTGAACCAATTTCACTTGAAAATAATACTATGGTAGCTCTTTATGAATTTCGTTTACATTGGTATAAAATTTAAGGCACGTCTGCATATACATATGTATGTATATACATACATACATACTATACCTAAATTTCAATACAAACACGACGAAATGTGATTATACTCGATTCGGATCACTTCTATAAGCTATCGTTAATAATCAACATAATCAAAAACGAGTTACGTTTCTTGAAAATTTATATTACTTTATTTGTTGGTTCCAAAGAAATTTTACTTCAGTGCCTAAATAAACCTTTTCATCAAAATACAAAGTTGTTAAAATTAAGGAATCCATTTGATGTAAAAGTATA
The DNA here is from genome assembly GCA_022651745.1 of Parapsyche elsis. Classification (NCBI taxonomy): domain Eukaryota; kingdom Metazoa; phylum Arthropoda; class Insecta; order Trichoptera; family Hydropsychidae; genus Parapsyche; species Parapsyche elsis. Next base: position 2,900,059 of record JAGVSN010000017.1, read on the forward strand.
TTGTTATGTTATTGGAATATCATTTTAAAAAAGACAATAAACGACCAAATTTTACCGAAAAAAACACGTATTCTATATATGTATGTACATATATTTATTTTTAATTATCGTTAGTCTTAAATAAATAGAACTTTTCGAGTACTTCGGTACCAAGCTTATAAATATGTATGAAGTTTTAGTAAGATAGAATTAATGGTTTTTGAGATAAAGCAATTTCACACACTGACATTTTCCAAAAACCATGAAAACGTGATCAGGTGATGCCGCCACTTCACCTTCGCGCGAATGTTCGTCGACGAAGTGTCGCCTCACTGCGTACAAAAATGTCAAAATGTCATGCCGACACTTCATATTGGACGAGCGCTGACGAGCGGTGCCGAGCGCCAAGGTGTGGGTATGTCGCTCGAACATTTTCGCGTTAACGCCAACGTACTTTATAGCATTCGCGCGACATCCGCAAAAGTTGAGCGAAGGCGAGCGAACCGCGAAAAAAGCAAGATGGCGGACCTTTACCCACACCCCGGACCCCTCCAGTGTTGTCTGTGCCTTTAGTGCGTAATCATGTGGACCAATTCAGTGACTCTGAACTTTCTCGAAATTCTCCACCAAGAATCCGCGATATGGGATCCAAAACACCAATGCCACGATGACAGTAGAGTGGCGCCACTAGCGATACAATAGCAGCGCTCTGGACGGGCGAGCAAGCGGCAGCTGACCACAGCGCTAAGGCCAACATTTCACGTACATTCTACGAACATTCGCGCGATGGTGAAGTGGCGGCAACAAGACATTGTGTGCAATTAGCACATACAACAATTATCTGGCATATCGCGGGTTATCGGTGGAGAATTGGTGGCACAGACAACACTGAATGTGAAGGGTCCGCCATCTTGCTTTCTTCGCGGTTCGCTCGACTTTTGTAGATGTCCCGCGAGTGCGCTAACAGTACGTTGACCTTAATGCGAAAATGTTCGAGTGACATACCCACACGTTGACGCTCGGTACTGCTCGTCAGCGCTCGCCCAATGTGAAGTGGCGGCACGATGATACCCGAAACAAATCAGTCAAAATTTCAATGTGGAACTTTCGCACGATCACAATACTTCATCGGATACGGATAAACTACACGAATTGGCAACCGATATGATTTTTGAACGCGTTTTTGGATTGAAACATTTATTAGTAAAAATCAGTCGATCGGATCAGTTATCGGTACGCTTACACATAGGTACGTTCGACGCCGAATTTAAATAATTGAAAGCGGCCGGGCGGCGCGGGCCCGCTTTAATTATAATTAATTATAAATAGTGCCCTCTTCAGGCCTCTCCGCTACAAATTGGAGCTTTCGAGTGTGGGCGGGGGCGAGCTTTTAGCGTAACAAATTACGCGATCGTGCGCCGCGGCAATTTATCAAGATCCCCCCCGACTCTCGACTCTCGGGCTAAATTGAATACGCGGCGTGATGTGTGCATCCGCACCCCCTTATTCATCACTCGTACTCACTCACTCGTACACACGTGTAAGTGTGTGTGTGTGACACTCGGAAAAACTGCACTGACGTGTCGAGAGCTTTTCACGAGAAAATGTGCGATTTTCCGAGAGAGCGAACGGCCGTGGACGCGTCGCGCCGCATCACCTTTTAACAATCGTCCGTAACGCGTCGGTTTTGATTACAATCTCAATAATCAATGTGTGGACTAATATATTCATCATAATTTTCAGCCGTTCAACACCCACTGCCTGGATGAAGGCCTCTCCAATCCTGGTCAATTCCTGTCGGTCTTGAGCGATCTGCATCCACTTGACTCCACATATTCTTCTCAATTCACCAGCCCATCTTCCACTCGGTCTACCTTCCTTTCTTTCACATCCTTTTTTTTCGCTACATTTATTTCAACTTTTCACACGTTCCGCTATATCTGAAATTTTGGTCATAATTCACACCAATGTATTCCTCTTACGATCACTTCTGATCCAAGCATCTTCCATTCGGTCTACCGTCCTTTCTTTCACATCCTCTCAGATACCATTTCAGTATAGATTATTTTCGCTATGTGTCCACTTCGAGTTTTTCACACGTTCTGCTATATCTGCCACTTTGGTCATACTTCTGCCACATGTATTCCTCTTACGATCTCTTCTTGTTATACCAAGCATACATCTTTCCATGCTTCTATGTGTGCTTGAATTTAGCAACCGAGTTTCACGTCTATACGTCATAACTGGCAGTACGCATTGGTCGTATGCCTTCTTTTTTCAGCATAGCAGAATATTGGATTTAAAAACACACCATCCTAGTTTCATTCTTCGTTTTATTTCTTCTAACTAATATATTAAGTATATGAAATATGTTGAATGAATGCCCATCATACGACGGTGGATACTAACACCAAAACCCACTCGTGTGCGCTGGTTTGTTCAATAACAGTACAGCTCCTAGCCCGTTTGATAGTTCGTGAAACCATTGTTTATTGTACTGTTGATTGACTCGAACCAACTTTGACAGATAGCGGCTTGTTGCCAAAACATCGCTAATACGACCCAGACAGACAGGTAGGCAGACGCATAAGCTAATATATGTATATGTAGTAATGACCGTGACTTTAAAAATGTGCATGTTAGTATATATTTTTAAGTAAGATAAGAATTTATTACCAAGATATTTCATTAAGTATTTAATAATGGGATATAATATATGTACAAACATACATCTGTAGTCATAATACCAAGGGTAAGAATATTATAATAGTTAAGAATTTATAACTAAGTATAGGTAGATCTAGGAAAAGTATCTTGTAAAGGGGTGTTGTTAAATACAATGGACTGCCAGAAGATCTCAGATTCTTGGCAGCCTTAAAACGGCACCCCTGTATAAGTGCTAATATGTAGATAGTTAAGTTTATTTTGTAATTTTAAATTTAAGTTACATTTTGTTTGTAATTAGCTTCTTGAGCTATTTTAATGAAATAAAATAAAATCTTAATCGATCACATATTGATCCGATTGTATAATATAAACAGATGGTCTATTGCTAAAAGTTAATAAATGTGGACACGAATCAAATGTATCGAATGGGACTCAAGTTGAAAGTAAATTTCTTATAATTTGAATTCATAAATGTGTGCCTAATTTTTTAAATTTATAAAGCTTTGATACTATTAATTCAATACTACAAATACACAGCACTAATGAAATATGTGCAATTGAAAAAACAGAGTCATCAAATTTACACCAATTGGCATTTAAACAATTAATTTCATTATATTGCATGATTTTGTTGAAAAAGGAATATTAAATATGAATGTAGACTACTGAATAATAGGACCCTTATTATTAAAATTTTGTTCATTGAATAAAATACTAATTTTTCCTATTATATAAATATAATTAGTGTTATAAAGAGTAAAAAGTTTTGAACATAACAGTTCTGTTACAAAAATATTGGAATCGTATATTTATATATGTAATTTCGTACTTATCTTTAGTTAACATCCTCGAATGGTTTAGGCATTTTTCATATTTGGACGAAATGCGCGAATCAGTGTACTCACCTGAAACCAGACAAAATAATCACATGAGATACAAACAATTTTAACATTTCCATAACAAATAAAATAACATTAAAGTTTACAGTGTATTATACACGATACAATCTAAATGCAGATGCGTCAAACACAATGTAAACACAATAAATCATCAGACACCATAACGTAAGATTTTGATTAGCGTTGAATAAACCGTTTATAGGCTAGGTTTATACTAATAGAAACTTCGAACGTGCGATCATCAAACACGACCGAATTGAATTTCAACACGTGAACGGAAAGTGTCAAAAATTAGTATGCACTTTTTCGAAAATTAGTTCGATGCCTAACCAGACGCTAACTGGGAGGCATAAATAACCGTGCGATAATGACTATAATTAATATCGCTTTCGAGATTGTTCTTGCGTAAAGTGTCGGTTACGGTCAGCGGACAGACCGGTCATTTTTACACCCAAACTAACCGACTTTTGAAAGAGGCAATAGCATTTTTTTTTTGTAACCGTGTATCCCGTAGTATTAATGCACCGGATTGATACGGTCGTCGATTGCATTCGGGTTAGGCAGTTTACGCTCACGGCATTCTTTACATAAATTTAAAGTCGCTCGTGTGTACTCGCACACACACGCACATGTGTATATTTTGTGGGAAAAAAAGGAACGAATTTAATTATGAACGTGTCGTGGGCGCACTGCTACGTAATTACACTGTTTAATTGTCGGTTTCGAATACGTGTAATTTGGTTTTGTCCACGTGCAACTTAATTAACGAAACGAGCCGACCGCGTTACGAAGATCGCATCGCGTTACTATCTGTTGCTAAGAAAGTTACGACAAATTCGTGACTTTGGTAATGTGGTATTATCGATTTTGATCTTTCGTTGCATCGTCGAAAAATTGTTTGTACAAGACGAAGTCACAGTAGATAACAATACTGTAGAGCTAGGGCAATTTTGGTGAACATGACTGGATGTAAAGAAGAAGAAATAAAACGAAGAATGAAACTAGGATGGAGTGCTTTTAGAAGAATGAGCATAGTTTTTAAATCCAACTTTCCGCTATGCTTAAAAAATAAGGCACACGAACAACGCGTACTGCCAGTTATGACGTGTGGATGTGAAACGTGGATGCTAAATTCAAGAATGTTACGTAAGATCCAGTGGACACAGACAAGCATGGAAATATGTATGCTTGGTAAAACAAAAAGAGATTGTAAGAGGAATATGTATGTACATACATGGGTAAGAAGTATGACCAAAGTGGCAGATATAGCGGAGCGTGTGAAAAAGTTTAAGTGGCAATGAGCTGGCGACAAGAGAGCGATGGACTCTAGAATGGTATTCGAGAGGATGTGAAAGAAAGCAGGATAGACCGAGTGGACGATGAGCTGATGAATTGAGAAGAATGTTTCAAGTGCATGCAGATTTCTAAAGACAGATAAGAATGGACGAAGATTGGAGAGACCTTCATCCAGCAGTGGATGGTAAACGTCTAAAGATAATGATGATGATGATGATACATGTCTCGTACAATGTGGGGTGGCCTCATATGAGGGTTTTGAGGAGAAGGAAGTTGGAGGTGTCTTCTCAAGGCATTTAATGTTTGATATTTGGACCGATTTACGTATGATTATTTTCCATCCATCATCCATTATAATAAGTAGAGTGTATTTTTTGTATGTAAATTACGTTAAGCGATCCTACAAACTATCAAAATCAAAATAATTGAAAAGTCATCCCGTAGGTACATATATTCTACGTAGAGAAGTTGGCACGCTGTTCTTTTTTTTTTTTTTTTTAAAAAAGCTTTTTATTGTTCTTATACTGTGTTCACAATACATCTTAAATCTATTTTAATAGCTACTGGTCCAGTGACCATTATCTATTTTACACATTGTTCATTTTGTTAGTATTTATAAGGATTCTTTTATTTTAATGTTAGTGTTTAAAGAATAATAGGAGAAAGAGCTCAAAAACCTATTTACAATTCTTATCAAATGTTTATAATATATTTTACATAATTAAATTAAATACTTACTTTTTAGAGTCGGCGATCTAAAGAAAATTATGTTTAGGTAATTTGTGTTTATACCTAAAGGGTAAAGACATCTTGCTATAATCACCGAGACTAATTTTTAACCACACTAATTTGTTAGTGTGGTTATTGGTAATTCTATCATAGAATCTACGACTAATGGGATGTTATACTGGGAATGTAGTCTTTTTAGGTTAGTATATATGGGCGTGTTATAAATGATTTTTAAAACACGCTGTTCTTGAACTGTGTTATACCTATAGAAATGGAGCTGAAACCGTACTAATTATACTGAATCAGCAAACGACTTGCAATCCAGAACTGAAACGTTCCTTTTCCCATTATTTATTTTTCACCAGTACCCGTTTTTGTTACGCCGTCTCCGGAGTATGCACCAGATCGGTCAATTGTAATTCATTCGAGCTTACGGCGACGAACTCTATATACAGTGCCTATACGAGTCGAACGAAAAGAATAGGTGTGCAGAGCAAGCTTTTTTTATTTTTATTTTCGCCAAAGAACTAAAGCGCTGAGGATTTCTCACGACTGGGACGAGAGAGAGAGTGGGTGGGTAATAAAAAGTGTATGAGAATAGAAGGAACACATCCGTACCCAGGGTGCACTGGACAGCTAAGTGCCAAGTTGATGGAGATTGAGAGTGGTCTATTTCTCAAACTACTATTTCCACCATGCCATTCGATCAATATTGCATCGCTCAGCAACTTAACGCTCGATTGAGAGACGAAAGTACACTCTTCTACTATTTATTTTTTAACTGCATACTTATACAACGGTATAACTTTGCAGTAAAGTGCACCCATTATTCGAATCGCGTCGTCGTCGTTCCTAACAGAATTGAACAGATTCGTTCATATTACTGCACACACGATTCCACAGCTTACAAACGACAAGATTCACAGAGTATTATGTTATTTACGAGGGTAGTGCTAGGCGCTGACGTGTGCGAATTAATCATATCAAAGTCGCGAAACTGCACGTGCAACACGTGTACGAAGAGACAGCCACTCTAATAGACATTTGATTGTGACGTTTTCAATTTGAGTCGTTCCCGCGCGTTACTTAATAGTACCTGTATGGGAATTCATCAAATTTATACCGGATGAGCTTAGATTAGTCGGCAAATCGTGGCTCTTGAGCCACATGTGGCTCTTTGAAAGTATTTGGCCACTATTAAAATTTTTCTCCTTTTAATATTTAACATACTATTGAAATCCAAATTGCTAGATTTAACGAGCAATGAGCTATGGAGCTCCAAATTCATACGCCTCGATAACGTAATAGAAAAACTGGAAAAAACAAAATGCGATTTGATTTTACAACAAAAGTGGACCGCTATGAAAGATCTATAGAAAGGACAATGGTTTTTGGCCTTCTATACTCATATATCTCACTATCTTCGACTCAATATGTTCCTGTGAGCAATTATAATGAGCAAATTCAGATGCCAAATAACTAATGAGAAGTACCGGATATACAGAAGCTTTCCCAAGAAATGCAAGACCATCCTTTACATTAGTTTTAAGTTAATAGGTATGTTTATTGATCTATTTGTTGGTTTTTAATACATTTTTAATAAAGATACTTGTATATTGAATTTGTGTACTTATTTAAAAGCCGTTCTTAGTCCGAGACAATTTTCATATCAATTCATTGTAAAAATATACTTGCTTATGGCTTTTGAAAATTTTGTAGATCATTGTACTATACATGTTTGGCCGTTTTGGCTCAGATGTTTGTCAAACCCCTGGCTTAGATGAATATACACTAAGGGTAGTTTGTATGTGATGCTCTACATGCATAGTATTGAAGTGCATATGTGTATGACGTGTTCTCGTTTTCACAGTAGTCCGGCTGATAATGGTCATGGAATTTACATGAAAGCTGGTTTATTGAAAGCTATCAATTGTGAATATGTGGGGTTGGGTGTGAGGTGGTGTACTAGAAACGTTGAAGAGCTACCAGTTTGTCGGTTTGCAACCGTGTAGTTCTCTTATCTGAGAGCTGACGGACAGTTCCGCTATTAGCAGACACTTAACGCCTGACCGAACGTGCGAGCTCGGAAAACCCCTAATGAAATTTGTGCCGGGGTAAGTATCGGATTTACAATCTAAAGTGGGGTAGTTAAATGAATATTTAATTACTTATCAAACTACCTCTTGTAAAGATTGTGCAATGGCTCAGTATTTTCTTTATACTTTTCCATTGCGACTTACTTACTTTTTTCTTCGCGTTTGAAACTTTTCTGCTGTTTTAATAGTATTAATTTATTTCATTTCATTTCCTTTCTGATAGTTAAAAATTATAAAAAAATCTACCCTCATCTCTTTACAAAACTCAACATTTTCCAAGAGCTATTTTCCCACTCATTGATTTCATTTCCTTATTTAATATATTGCACTTGTGTGTATGTACAATCAAAACTCTCCAGTACTTTGAATCCACTAGTTAATGCCCGTTGACAGTATCATCGGGTGGTTATCATTTACGTATATACTCAGTGTATTTGGTGAATTCAAGAATGTTACGCAACATTCCGCTATGCTTCAAAAAGAAGGCATACGAACAATGCGTACTGCCAGATATAAAGTATGGATGCTAAATTCAAGAATACTACGAAAGATCCAGTGCACACAGAGAAGCATGGAAAAGCATCTATGCTTGGTATAACGAGAAGAGATCGTAAGAGGAACACATAGGTACATACATATCAGAACGTGTGAAAAAGTTGAAGTGGACACATAGCGAGAAGAATGAATGGCAGATGGACGGGAGAAATACTGGAATGGTATCAGAGAGGATGTGAAAGAAAGCAAGGTTGACCGAGTGGACGATGATAATGTATTTAGTAGTTCAAAATGTAGTAGCTAGTTGAAAAATGCGAGCGCTTTGCGCTGTATTGCGCTGTGTGTATGCGAGCGTTCTCCAGCTACCCAGCCAGGTAGACCATTGCGCTATTATATATGCATGTATATGGTAATTCTTCTTCATCTTAGTTTTTATCGTATTTTAATCATCATTTAAGTTGATTCAACTAAAGCTTATGGTACTGACTTAAGTCGATTTAATTCAATCGTAAACAAAGTATTTGTAACCGAAATAAAATCAGTAGCATTTTAAATCAAATCATATTGTTAAAAGTAAGTTTAAATAGAATGTCAGTGCGTTAAGGTTAAGTTAAATGGGTAAATGAAGTGTACTAGAGTAAGATACTTCAAGTTAGAGTTAGATGGTCTCAAATATAATACATTGAAATACTTTCTAAATAAGAATCATTCATCAAAAAGTAGGTGGGCAATTTATGCGAAACGGACGATAAATTTTATATGTAAGAAAATTTCATTCTGGAACGTCGTAAAATTCGAAGATCCTTCACAGTCAAGCGTTCAAAGCCAAGTACATACATATGTACGTACGTACATCAAATAATCTAATCATTTTTATAACTCCCGCGAGTTTCAAACGAGAAAATGGAAACGCATAAACCACAATACCCCCCCCCGTAAGTTAACTTTTCAAAAATAAAACAAATTCACCGCGAGTAATTATGTAAGTAGTTAAAGTCAAACGGTACGTGGGGAACATTCATCACGAAGGTGAGATCTGATCGGAAACAAACTAGCGTTTGTCAAATATCAACCGACGGACATTATTAACAATACGATCCGATAGACCGGCAAATTTGTAACGAATCAAACGTGTCAATGGTGAAATATTTGGCTAGTTTTGGCAACTCGTTAACACAGATCGGACAGCCGACGATAATTATGGGGGGAGTCTGCATGACGGATACGCTCGCTCTCCGACAAAACGGATTATCGGGGGGTCGGATCCGATAAGGCGAAACTCGTAACGTGGCCGTATTATAATAATTTTAGATGAACAGGGGGGGTTGGGAGTGTGTTAATTACCCGGCGTCAACTCGAAATCGTACTTTGGGGTTGAAAAAGAGCACTGTTTGCGTAATAGCGTATGTGGGTTTCGCGCGAGCTCGTTATCTCGCATCCTTTTAACGGTGCTCGGAGGTGAAGGGGTTGAGAGGAGTGCGATTTGTATAATAATGTTTTATTTACGGTGTAAATTATGAGAATGATATAAAAAAAAAAAAAAAATAATATTTTGTATGAAAAATTTAATCACAGTTGAACAAAAACGCATTTAAATTAAAAAATTCGGGTGTAGCCAACCCATGACTTTATCCATATATTTGAGGAATACAAAGAGTAACGAAATTCATTTTTTAAGTACGTAAGTAAATAAAACGCATACACCACCACCACACCAATCAAAATACATACATATGTATGTACATATCATGAAATTACTGTGTTGAGTGCGCGCGCGTTTATATAAAATACGATCTTCGGCATATATTCAAATAAGAAAAACTACCACTTCCGGTCGGCGGATTTTAATCAAAACCTTATCAACTCTTAAATTTTATATGATAATTATAAATATAAGTTTTCGACTTGATCAATAGGGCAGTTTCTGAAATATTCTGTGGTAAAATTTTCGACAAAAAAAAAACCCTACTTCCGGTTGAATGATTTTAATGATTTATTTTTTCGTAACTAGCAATTTTACTCAGGAGTATAAAATTATAATATTGTGACGATAGTACATATTTAAAAGGCCGAAAAAAATAAAAAATCGTTCAAGAGTAAACTGCCATTTCCGGTAGTCAGATGTTGACCAAAATCACAGTATGTCTTACAGCTAACGTGAAAACTATAAATATGAAATTTGGACAAAATTCCCGGAGCCGTTTCGGAAATATTCTGTGGTAAAAGAATTTTAGAATTTTCTACAAGAAAAAAACCCTACTTCCGGTTCACTGATGTTGACCAAATTCGTTATGGCTCTTACACCTTACGTGAAAATAATAGATATGAAATTTCAGCTTGATAAACTTGACAGTTTCGGAGAAAACACGCATACAGACACACACACATAAGTACACAGACATACAGACATACAGACATTTTTTAGAAATCATGAAAACGTGATCAGGGGATGATACCTGATACAAATCAGTCAAAATCTCGAGGTCGAATTTTCGCACGATCACAATACTTTATCCGATTAGGATAAAGTAAAAATAATAGCTTTATTGGTTCATTTCTATAAATGATTATTTAAGTTCAGCTATTTATATTTATAAGGCATACGAACAATGCGTGCTGCCAGTTATAAAGTATGGATGTGAAATTTGGATGCTAAATTCAAGAATGCCACGAAAGATCCATCTATGCATCTATGCTTGGTATAACGAAAAGAGATCGTAAGAGGAACACGTGGGTAAGAAGTATGACCAAAGTGGCAGATATAGCAGAATGTGTGAAAAAGTTGAAGTAGACACATAGCGAAAATACTGGATGCTAGATGGACGCGAGAAATACTGGATTGGTATCCGAGAGGATGTGAAAGAAAGCAACTGGATGTAGATTGCTCAAGACAGACATGAATAAAAGAGGATTGGAGAGGTCTTCATCCAGCAGTGCATGGTGAACGGCTGAAAATGATGATGATGATAAAATACACGTATCTTATGCTTAATTATTGTGACTTTTACACGAATCAGACTACATTTTGCCGAATTCGTTAAATTAAAGCCGAGGCGGTAATATTCACGAATTCGGCAAAATACCCGCCGATTACGTGTAAATGCATATGGAAAATGTCATTTTGACAGTTACCGTATTTGTCAAAACGAGGGTCGATCAGTAGATTTTGAAAATCGATAACGCTAAAGTGTATAAAATATGAATTGAATAATAAAAATTTTGATAAATACACAAGTCCTTTTATTTCTATGTGCCTTTTTGATATTTTTCAATTAAAGTTTAATGCTTTGTATAAAAACATGTTTTACTGACAAACATTTTACCGTCTACCATACTAAAGTAACTAAGGAAAGATACTCTCCAATAGTTTCCCATTGCCTGCTACAGGGTAAGAAGGGGTAGAAGAAACGTATAATGATTAAGTGGGTAGTAAGGAATTTGTTTCGGTGGTGTCAATTCTATGGACAATTAAGTCTGCCAATTTCTCTAAATAAATTGGCAAATTCTAACTGGAGACGACCGATCTGTATTTAGTAATATTTAGATTTCGCCAGTGATATTTTGTTTTAATATAGAATCTTTCGCTCATGAGACCAACGCTCTAACCACAGAGCTATCGCCTATCAAGTAGTATTTTAAAATGTAATTTAAATCACTTTTCCAAATGTGAACTTTAACTATCGTTAGAATTCAATAAAATGCACAATTGTCGCCATATAAAAAACGCAACTTGACAAAATTAAATTTTAATCAAAGCTTTCATACTAAATTGGTAGTTTAAAAATTCAAACGTACCAATTTGAATAGCTGCCATTATACGTGTAGTATAATTTGAAGATATTACTTGAACGAAATTTCATATCAGAGCGGTCTGGCCGTGCTCCAACTTCAATCTCGTTGCGATTTGAATCGCGAAAATTGCCAAATTTTTAAACACTCGAATTAAGGTCAATTGCCTGGCGCGTGAAAATTCACAATTACCACCGGCACTGCACACGTGCGTACACACTTCAATCAATTTAGACACACACCTTATTAAATAAGCACATTAAATGTAATGATACGTACGACTTTTACGACACGTCCAACAATTAGGGACACGCGCGCGTCGCGTCGCTTTAAATTCGCTCATAAAGCCGTGCAAAATAATTGTTTTTGGAGTCGCGCCGGCCGTTAATGTGTTAAAGGCCGGGCAGTTCCACGCACGCGAGCCACAGTTCGTCCGTGGACCGCCACTTTACGACCCCATCCCCCATATATTCCAGAGATATTACTGCGGATAACAATGTTTTCGAGTGCGACACCGAATGCATTTGCGTTGCACCACCACTGAGAGATAAGTGGCGACAGCTGCTCTTTACTGGCAGAGATTTTCAACCGGTGCAGTTTTCTTCTCCGAGCTGGACTTCAGTGCTGAATCTGCTAGATTTTTCACGAAGGAATGCAAATATACGAGACCGTGCAGTGAAGGACTTTCAACTACACGCCGCATTTTCCGGTTCGATGAGATTTTCTTTGGCTTCTGTGTTAAATCGCCTATTTTGCATTTTGTACTTGAAATGTTTGATACTGAGATGCAATGTTTCGTGCGATTTAGTTTAAATTAAACGAATCACTATATGTATATAGGAACGCGAAAAATGTGCCTGCTAGCTTAAACATGATCATTGTGACCGATAAGCGAATGAAACGCTCCGGAATATGGTCGCGGGAACGATGCATTGACCTATGCACTTAATATGAGCATACTTAAGGCGCTCACACACCTTAGCGAAATCGCTGCGTCAAACTGACGCCCTCTATCGTCGTTGATTCGCACCAATGCGAATTATATCGGTGCGAATGGAAAAGTTTGACGTGGCGATACCGCAGCGATTTCGCTAAGGTGTGTGAGCGTCTTTACACTGATAAGTACGAGCGAAGCGAGAAAAATGCCGTGTACACACACACACTACATAGTACTGCATACATACATAGTAGAATTTAACATACATACATACATAAATGTTAAATTCATAAAACGCTCCGGAAAGTGGACGTGGGCACATGGAATTGTCCTAAGCACTTCATGGTACGAGCATTCATGAGCTGTCGCACACTTACACTGATATGAGCGAAGCGAGAACAACGCCGTGTATATACACACACACACACACACTAGTACCTAAGCGTTCCTGCCTGCCAGATAGACAGACAGAAAGACTTAAAGTTATATGTTAGTAGCATTGTCTCGGTATTTTATACAATGCCTAAACGTTTTAGGCAAAGTATGATTTGTATGGTAAACAAAACCCAGAATGGCAAGGAAAATTTCAAAATGTCTTAAACGCTTCATAATTTGAAATACAAATAGCACGTATCAAAAACTAAAAATTGAAAAAACCCGATTCAATGAATTGTTGTTTAGGATCAGCTGGCACAGTCTAAAACGCTTAGGCTTTGTATAAAATGAGTAGACATTGAGTTACATAAATATTATCATATCATCTTACAGATTAATGTATTTGCATATTTTCTCTCTCGGCACTATGTAAATACATATGTACATATGTACATATGTACATATTTACAATCGATTCGGAAACAGTACGCAATATTTACCAATAAATCGTCGACGAAAACAACACAATAATTGATTCTTCATCGGAAATGATTTATTTCACCTTCACGATTATCATTACAACGAACGATGGGCAAAGAATAATATGTGGTAATAAGCTACGGGGCGTGATACAGCCAAATTAAAATTTTGACAAATAGTAATTTCGATAAAAATTTACAGCCACACACCAACTACATACATACTACGTTCGGCTAAATCTATCGATTTTTCACGTTTCGTAATACCCCTAATTAATATTTCAATAATTAATTGCGCACGATCGCGTAACATTGTTTACAAAAGCGTTAGGCGTGTCGTAAATACGATATAATTGAATTCGAAACATCGGCCATGTTGTGCCTATACAAAACATCATAATATGTACTCGTAACTCATCGACAATAATTATGACGCTTTCACAGAGGGGATGAAAAAATCATCAACGTTGATTTTATAACCTAGTCGATTTTAATCATGTGAAATTTCGAACGAAAGCACATCGGAAGCTTTCCTATACATTCGCAGAACATCTGGCAAGCGCCGAAAGTTTTGATTCATTCCGACAATATGCGGTCAGTTCCCGGTTTCCCGGAACAAGGAAACACGTTGCAAAAGAAAAAGAGAAGCTTTCGCCATTGTTTGTCGGCCATCTGAACAAATGCAACCGAGGGCTAATGGATTTTGCAGAGCCATTACCGAGACCATTAGTACTCATGCCTTGGACTATGCTTACACTTACATATTATTGTACTCTCTCAACTATGTACACACAACATTATCCGTTTGTTTTGGCCGTCGGATATAAAAATCACGCGAAAGTCGACCCAGATTCGCCCCGGTTAAAAGCATATCATATCATCAATCAAATGAGATGAAGCTGAACGTAAATGGAACGCGAAGTTTTTATTTCCAATTTTTTTATTGTCTATCAATACCTTATTTATATGCGAACAAGTTAACTTCGACAGCGATCAATCAACGAAGGACTCTCGCCCACGTGTATGAGTTTAAGATCTTGCCATGTTTAGAATGAAGCCCTTGATCTTAAATATGAAAATGATTTACGTCACAACGAAAAGCGTATCGTTTTATTGCCGTGCGACAAGGAAAACCGTAATTTATGAGGCAAATCACATTCCGAGAATCGATTTCATAACGCGCCCTCAATAATTCAAAAATATTTCCGGTCGTATTGATGCTTTGTATGATTTTTTAAAATAATATTTATCTTTTAATACTACCTCAAAAAATTACACTTGAGTATTTATCTGAATGTGTGAGAATGTACGCACTGCAATATAAACAAACTGGTTACTCAAACTGGCGATCGGAAGTAATTACACGATGATTTAATAACAAATAAACATGTGGTAAAGCGGGTTGCGTGTTTAGAAAAAATACTAAAATTAATTTCGAATCCAATCATCGTATATTGTGAACATCTCTGACAAATGAGCAATATAATCGATTATACGATTCAAAGTTGTATAATACAATATTAATAAGAGTATTATTATGTAGCTTAATTTAATACAATCAAAAATTTCAGCATACCTGCTGAATTACAAACAAAAAATCTCTCTCTTAATGTGACGGGCGTAAAAGGCAACACATATGATATATCCTTTTGTTGACGCAACAAAAGGACTCCGCTCATAATGTACGCTTTTAATGGTTCATAAAACTTTTATGAACTATCTTACATACCTTTCGTTCGCTCGCATCGAAAGTAAAGTACAAAAAAAAATGATAATATAAACTTTATTATAATAAAAAGGCAATGTGTGCGCCCTTTACAATGGGAATTTCTCCACAACTAACTATTGTATTATGCGCAATAAAAATAAATTATTATATATCATCATTCTAACAAGGCGCCCACCCTCTCGCCTATTATATTATTGTTATTGGCGCATTATCGTTTTGTATAGGAAAACGTCGAAAGCAACAATGTTTTCGAAAGCTCGCGAGCGAGCGCGAATCGTACATTTCAATGCCGAGAGCTTTTAACATATTCATGGCGCGTTAATGGCTTTTTACGCGCTAGGAGCACGAAGCTCGCAACGACAACAACAATACACGACTAGATAAAATTTTATTGTAATCCTTAATTAATTCTTTTTTACGTAATTTCCTGGCGAGGGGAGAGACGGCAGGAGGTCCGATCCTCGGGGGAACAATTCGAGTGTTGTTCCCTTATTGTGTTCGAGGGCTTTCGACCTTAACGACCGGCACCCGTCCGTGTACTTATTCAAATATTATCCCTTATCGGATCGTCTCGCCGATTATGCATACTTGTGGGAACTGTGAAGAAATGTTTTTTTTTTTTTTTTTTAAATTTAGTTAGGTACCCGAAACCCACGAGGTAAATCGAAATAAAAAAAAAAATACTATTTCAATGGGATAATTATGTTAAGCGCGTCACAATGGCTACACTAGTATATTTTTAAAGGTCATTTTTGTCGTGGTGACTGTGATGTTTATGCTTTTGACGAGAAATTGTTATAGTTGTTGTTGTATTAACTTCACGAGCATTCAATCTGCGGCTGACCGCACATTTCGGATAGATATATATCGAGTTTGGATATCGATTATTTTGAAAAATTTCTACCCAAATGCAATTGATCCATCCGTACATTACTTTAATTAGTGGGATGCATACAATTTGCAAAATAAATTATATGTGGTGTTGGTTAAATTTTCTCGGTTGTATTTCAATTAATTAATATACACCAGATTCTCTTTTTGCACGGTTTTGACATAACACGGTCTGGGAAGACGGAACAATTATTTTTTTTTTTTTTAACACGGTTACAAAAAGTTCAAAAGAAAAACAGCAGTAAACGAGAAGCGACACTGAATGGATGTATTTTTTTTAATAATGAATTTAATTTAAATTGAAAACCATGTTAATTTATTACTTCATTGTGTATTACTTTTAAAAATATTTTTATGTATTTTTCTTTATACGGTTTTTATTTTGTACAGTAGCCCCTGGAACGTATACCCCGTGCAAAAAGAGAATCGGTTGTAATTTACATATGTACTTTCAAAGTCAATGCTTTACATAGTATTTTTTCATACTTGCATACATACATTTTTGCATACTTGACTGCAATGAATTTTCCAGAATTGCAATGAGAAACTCAAAGGAAGCCAAATGATTTTAGTAAAAAGTCGATTTTATACATATGTAGGTATACAGAATTGAGATTTTATGAAGCATATTATAAACATTGATTACATTAAACTACCCATGAAATGAGTAAAAATATTTATAAACAGTTTATTCAATTGATTTTTCATGAAAAAAAAATTATTTATGTATTTAAGGTAGCTTAAAAAGCTAATTACAAACAAACATCACTCAAAGCTAAAATTACAAAATAAACTTATCACTTACTAGCACTTGTACACTGTACAGAGGTGCTGTTTAAAGGCTTCCAGGAATCTATCTACAATTATATTTTACAACACCCCTGTACAAGATATGTACATCTCCTGGATCTAGTTAATTTTAAATTCTTAACTATTAACTCATTCTTATCCCTTTAACTTAAAGCTGAAATTACAAAAAAAAACTTAATTAACTACGTATAAGCACTTGTACAGAGGTGTTGTTTTAAAGCTTTTTTAATTTGGTTTATTTTTCTAAAACCTTCTAGCAGTCCATTGTATTCAACAACACCCCTGTAGAAATTACTCCTTCCAGATCTATGTATGTACTTAATTTTAAATTCTGTACTATTAATATATTCTTACCCCACAATATTACGACTTTATACATACATAGATTACATTCCCTTATTAAATACTTAATGAAATATCTGGTAATAAATTCTTGTAAACATTGAAAATATATGCACATTTTTAAGGTATCCTTTACGTTCATCCAATTCAATTCATTCAACATATTTCTTATACTAGTTTACATTTATTTAAAATACTCCGCATAACTCTATTTTGCAATTTTTGCAACCTATCTTTAATTACCCTGTTTACTAAATTTAAAAATACACCCCTGTACAAGATACTTCTACATACTACATAGATCCACTTAATTTTAAATTCTTAACTATTAACTTATTCTCACCCCTAGTATTAGGACCATGTATGTATGTATGTATATAATACCATATTATTAAATATTTTGCTAATAAATTCTTATCTAATTTAAAAATATTCATTTACATTCATCACATACATATATCTTATACTAGTTAAACTATTACATTTATATACACAATGTATATTTTACAAATACGTGTCTACAATATTTATTTCAGCCAACTATCTATGAGTGAAAAGCCCCCACTTTAAGTATTATAGGGTGGAATCTTTCGCCAATGCAATTTTCGATATCGATCTGCATTCTAAATGGCAATTAAGGCGGAAAGTCTCCGTTTTCGAGAGTCGAAAGCAATAAAAATCGTGACCGTTGTCTGTTAGAGGGTAAGTGCCAAGGTGTAAAAATGGGGAGAGGTAGCACCATTACTGGATATATGGAATAGATGGGGTGGATTTGGGGGTGGTAAGGTGGATGTCCAGCACGAGGACAGGTGGGTTGGCAGAGTCCACAAAAGGCCACCCCCGCACCATTAAACCCTCGGCATTTGTGACAACAAAAAGCGTGACATATATAAAAAGGGACGCCAATGTAACGAGATCTTTTGTCCGGCTAACATTTATTCGCGACTGGCAACATCTGCGACTGGACAACTCACGAGTCACGCGCGCCAGAGACCATTCCGTATAATGTGTACGTATGTACATATGTACGTGGCCCTATATTCATATTCAGATCTCGAACATCGGATAAACGTATACCGTACTCGGATACTCAACGGGTTAATGTGTAGTTAATGCGGAGGTAAATTTCAATACAGCTCGATACAATGTTAATGTGCTGTGGTATATGTACATAATAGTCACAGTTTAGATAATTTGACTCGCGATCTGAAAGTTATACATTGATTGGAGTATTTGAGCTACGTGTCATATACCTATGTATATATAATTGCTTTATTCCGTCTGTCTGTTTGTGTGTCTGTCTGCTGATAACGCTCGCCGACGTAAATAGTTTTAAAATACCAGAACGTCGGTCGCGCGAGTGGGATTTGAACCCGGTATCACTGATTCGGAACAGAGCGCTAACGCGGTGAGCCAAAACAGATGATAATGGGCAGGCTTCAACTTGACTATTTATATAATAACAAATAGGCTCGCGACTTTGCAACAACTATAAAATCTATTAAATTTAATATTATTTTTCAGTACGGGTGATGAGAAAGCGCTCCGTTGATATTCAAAGGGTTTACACTAGTGTACATATACCGAATGTATCATAATTCATAGTTGCATGCGACTTGGTAGATTTACAAAATAGATTAACACAATTAAGCAACGAAAGGATGAAATCAGGCTTAACAATTAATTTGAATACAACTAAAATTAGGTTTAATGAATTTTATAGATAATCACTGTAGATAATCATATTGTAGAGATAGTTATTTATACCTAAGACAATTGGTGAATATGACTGGATATAAAAAAAAACACTAGTTTTATGGAGTGCTTTTGGAAGAATGAACATAGTTTTTAAATCCAATGTTTAAAAAAGAAGGTTATGACGTATGGATGTGAAACGTGGATGCTAAATTCAAGAATGTTACTTGCACAGTAAGATTAATACATGGGTAAGAAGCATGACCAAAGTGGCAGATAGAGCGGAATGTGTGAAAAAGTTTGAAGTGGACACACAGCCAGAAGAATGGATGGCAGATGGATGCGAGAAATACTTGAATGGTATCTGAGAGGATGTGAAAGAAAGCGAGGTTGACGGATTGGACGATGGGCTGATAAATTGAGAAGAATGTGGGGAGTCAACTGGAAGCAGATTCCTTAAGACAGACAGGAATAGAAGATAATTTGAAAGGCCTTCATCCAGCAGTGGATGATAAACGGCTGAAAATGATGATAATTATGATATCATAATTATAAATATTTATCTTGCATATACATGAGCCATATGAGTTCATAAACAGAATAGTATAGTCCTAAATTACAGTTAAAAGGATTAGAAAAAAAAGATACTGATACAGTTCCATAGAAAACTTCATAATCGAATAAGTATCGAATAATATTCCTCTTGAGCACAACTTGATTGTCCTTTTTTGAGTGACTGACCCTCTAGAAAGGGACAATCAAATAATCCACTAGAGTTATATATAATACATTTCACTATAATATACGTTAAAAATGTTTGTTTACCAGTGAAGAGGCAATGCTTAATAAGAATAATTCTACATTTGAATGAAATCAGTTTGTTTTAATAAAACGAAGCACGATCAATACAAAGCTTCAATAATTAATTTCCACATCCTCGTGTCTATAAACTCGCATAGGAATTTGGGTTCAGGGCGCGTCGGCTTTAGATACACCCTCGTTCCAGTAAAAGTTGCATTATGATCACGTACGAAATAACAACGGCGAACAAATTTCCGCGTACGAGGACCCTAACCCGTCCTAATCCCAAAAATATATTCATGGCGTCTCGATATAGCTAGGCAGTGGAGGCTGAATCTGCGCTGGATTTCGCCAAAGTTCTTTTTTCGTCGGGAGAAATTGTGTGCGCGAGGAGGAGGCAAAATAAAATATATATATAAAAAAAAAGTTCTCACGGCGCTTCTTCCGGTCTCCACTCTGGACAAGAGGGTGAGAAACGCAAGAAAAGGGTTTTCTTCGCAGATGGAAATGGGTTAACGGTGCGAAGTCCTCGGAAAAGTGCTACCTCTCCTCCTACTCTTCGTGTTTTTCCCGTATGGGACACCTGGTGCTGGAAAGAGGCTCTTTCTCGACAATTTTCCGACCGGTCGTTGCGATTTCGTATTATTGAATGTGTATCGGCACGTTCACCCTCTATTTCCCATCTAAACTCCCTTCCCCAAACTCTTCACCATTTTCCCCATAAATAACATTATCCTATCCCCGGCCGCCAACACTACAAGTTGGGGAATGATAGACTCGGAAAATATTCAATGATTTTTTTCGTATACATATATTGAACTAACGTAGTCACTGTAGAAGTACATAGATAATCATATTGTAGAAAAAAGTTGATAGTTATTTATACCTAGGACAATTGGTGAATATGACTGGATGTAAAGAAGAAGAAATAAACTAGGATGGAGTGCTTTTGGAAGAAAAAAACAACAAAAGTATGAAAGTAGGCTTATAAATTAATTTTAATAAAACTAAAATTATGTTTAATGAATTTTATAGATAATCATATTGTAGAGATAGTTATTTATACCACAATTAGTGAATATGACTGGATGTACAGAAGAATAAATAAAACGACGAATGAAACTAACTATGAACATTTCGCTATGCTTAAAAAATAAGGCATAGGACCAATGCCTACTGCCAGTTATGACGTATGGATGTGAAACGTGGATGCTAAATTCAAGAATGTTACGTAAGATCCGATGCATGGAAAGATGTATGCTTGGTGTAACAAGAAGTACATGGGTAGAAGCATGACCAAAGTGGCAGATATAGCGGAACGTGTGAAAAAGTTGAATTGGCAATGGGCTGGACACATAGCGAGAAGAATGGATGGCAGATGAACAAAAATGATATCCAAGAGGATACGAAAGAAAGCAATGTAGACTGAGTGGAAGATGGGCTGATGAATTAAGTAGAATGTATGGAGTCAAGTGGATGTAGATTGCTTGAAGAGATAATAAGAGGAATACACGGGTAAGAAGTACGACCAAAGTGGCAGATATTAGCAGAACTTGTGAAAAAGTTGAAGTGAACACATAGCGAAAATACTGGATGCTAGATGGACGCGAGAAATACTAGAATGGTATTCGAGAGGATGTGAAAGAAAGCAAGGTAGATTGAGTGGAAGATGGGCTGATGAATTGAGAATAATGTGTGGAGTCAAGTGGATGCAGAGGTGAACGGCTGAAAATGATGATGATTATATTGAACTATCTTACGTAATATACGACCAAACTGGTGAAAGCACGATTTTAAAATTTCAGAAAGTCAAAATACATAGCCACATAGATTGAGAGTAATATACATATGACGATGTAAACATAAAAAGATCTGCATGTAAGGTTCAAAGCCAAGACTATGAAACTAGCCAAATAAAGTTATAGGAGAGTGCTGTAAAAGAGAAGGTGAATACTAGCTTATTCTGCATAATAAAGCTCAGAAACAAATGTGCATAAACATTTCATTTTGATAATCTGAGGTATATGTTTGTTTATATTGGTAGAAATTGGATGCAATTTTGATTATTTGATTTTTATTTTACGTTTGCATGTTTTACGATATGAGCAGTCTTAAATTTTATTACAATTTTACAATACGTGTATCGAATATGTGTTGCGATTGAAGAATCTACCCATATACACACACACACACACACACACACTACGGGGAATATTTCATTTGCGAAACGAAGATAAAACAGAGGCCAATAATATGTGGCACGCGATAAATTTCCCCGAATCAGATACGCCTCTCTTTTGCGTCTGTCGCTGCCGCAAATCCGCGAAAAAATCGCCCGCCAATCCGGAACGCACATAATGATATTTATTACTTTTCATTTCGCACATGTATGTACATACATACAGGCACAACGGGAAATGGGGAGGACGTATACGTTACGGTGAAACAATTCGCATTTGCGAAATTACCCCCGGATTTAACGGCAGTCCGGATAATTCCCGTGTACCGGTGCGGATACCGTACTCGTCGTCCGGATTGATCGCTCCGGATATATCAGTGCCATATTTCCGATTGAGAGGCGAAATCCCGGCCTACGATTTTCCGGGTACACCCCTTCCGAATTTTTCTCTCTCCTCTCCCCTAAGTCGCTTTTCCAGCCCCTGTCCCACTCGAGCGCGTCCCACTCTGGCCAAATCCAATTTTCGCCGGCGAAACTTTCGGTAATCCCGGAAAACTCTCGCATTTTCTCGTCGCCGCCTAAACAAGACGAATGACGCGGAGACATTACGGGGAAAAGGATAAAATGACGCATTGTGCACTAGACGCTTTTCCATACGTGAAAATTCCTAGAGGAAAATAGCATTGCTCTCAAGCGCTAATTCAATCTAATATAATCTACATGTGTATCATCATCATTTTCAGCCGTTCACCATCCACCTACATGTGTATATATATATCAGCTGGATCGTCCAATCTACAGAGAAGATTTGTGATAAATTGCTGAAAGCTGAAAGTGGTTATACATATAACTGTCTATGTACATATGAGTCGCCTAGTTACAAATCCCGATAAGTCCATAAAACTCACTTGTTCGCAAACGCGGTTTTTCTGCTACAGACTTATTTGCTTGATGGCGTTTAAACTCATTTAAACTTAATTTTGTTGATATTAAACAAACTATTTAGATTAGAAACATGGACTTATCGTTGTTTGTTTCTAAATATGGCTTTTATCAGCTTTTATCATAGTGCAATTGTCAGTTTTGGAACTAGCACTGATTTTCAATATTTTTTTTACGGCGCACTTGGCGGTATTTGGAATAATTCAAGTATAAGGCATCGTTTGAAAACATTCTTAGAACTAGAAAATATGTTATCCTCGTTTTTTATATATTGTGGACTTATCGGGATTTGGAACTAGGCGACTCATATATAAAGGACTAGCTGAATTGCCCGGCGTTACTCCGGCGGGTGAAAGTTTATGAATGAAAGTTTATGATTTTTATTCTCCAGTACAAACAAAAATTGAATGAAAAATTGAAACAAATGAAAACATTTATTCTCCAGATCAAAAAAAAAATTGATTAAAAATTGTGTATATGGGGGCCCGTCGACCCCTTGATCTGACCCCTTCCAAAACCCACCTATGGTCTGAGTTAGGGTATCATGAGATAGTATACCAAGTTTGGCGGTTCTAAGTTGAAAACTGTAGATTTGCATAGCGGAACGACAAAACACAGAAACACAGAAAGAAAGAAACAAACAAACATTGAATTTTATATAGTAGATGAGCAAAAAAACGGTATCTGTTTTCAACAAAATAAAAAAATAACCCTATTCCGTCTGTGTGTCTGTGTGTTTGTCTGTCTGGCTGATAACGCTATGACGTCACCCTCGCAAGTGTTCGCGACTTTGTTAAATTATATATATAATTGTTATTATAAAGCGCCGTCTATACAACAACTATAAAACTATTGAATACACTCGACCACACAAACACTCGGGTACAGTACGGGTGATGAGAAACCACTCCGTTGATATTCAATGGGCTTACACTAGTTATTATATATACCAATAGCCGAAATCTGTCTGCTGATAACGCTCGCCTCGGTAAATGATCAAAAAACCAGAAGGTTGGATTTGGTATCGTTGAAAGTCTACATACATATAAGGGTACTTGAAAATGTGATTGTTTCACAGAGTGCGTTTATCTAATTGAATGTTGCGGTTTTAATGTCGCACTCGCGTCAATTTTCCCTGGGAAAATTGGGTCGACGCCTTTTCATTTTCCTGCGGGAATGCGACACGTAACCCGATACCTTTTCCACAACTGTAGGCAGGGGTAAGAATCCGTTGGTCAGCGGTCCGAATTCCCGGAATAGTTTCAAATGTTAGTCTCATTCAACAGTTGTGGTCGACCCGAGTGTCAAAGAGGTACGAGCGGTTACCAAAACCACTGGCCTAATTCTAAAGTTTTGGAAACGGTTTTCGTCACATCTATGATTGATTGATTGACTGCAGTTGTAGTGTATTCAATTCTTAAGATAAGTTTCAATTGATTTCAATATTTTAATGTAGTACAAAAATTAGTACCTCCATCTAAGATTTTGGGATTGGAAACAATAGCATTTCTATTAAAGAGATGGTTATAGATATTTATTGATGTAAATCCTCATCACCATCATCATTTTCAGCCGTTCACCACCCACTGCTGGAAGAAGGCCACTCCAACCCTCTTCCATTCCTGTCTGTACATACATTCTTTTCAATTCATCAGCCCATCGTCCACTTGGTCTACCTTGCTTTCTTTCACATCCTCTCGGAAACCATTCCAGTATTTTTTGCGTCTATCTACCATTCATTCTTCTCGCTATGTGTCCACTTCAACTTTTTCACACGTTCCACTATATCTGCCACTTTCGTCATGCTTATTAGTTCTTACCCATGTATTCTTCTTACGATCTCTTCTTGTTATACAGAGCATACATATTTTCATGCACCGGATTTTACGTAACATTCTTGAATTTTGCATCCACGTTTCACATAAATACGTCATAACTGGCAGTACGCATTGGTCCTATGCTTTATTTTTTAAGCATAGCGAAATGTTGGATTTAAAAACTATGTTCATTCCATCCTAGTTTTATTTCTTCTTCTTAACATCCAGTCATATTCATTAATTGTCCTTGTTATAAATAACTATCTCTACAATATGATTATCTATAAAATTCATTTAACATAATTTTAGTTTTATTAAAATTAATGTATAAGCCTACTTTCATACTTTCGTTGCTTAATTGTGTTAACAATAATAAATCGAACAACTTCCAAGTATTTTTGACGTACAAGTTTCCATGTACATGTATACGATCGATGCGTTTCTATCACTATTACTATTATACGAATTAATTCAATCCACAATTGAACATTTACGTAGAGACGTAGGCGTTCTGAGTTATGGGCGTAAATTTACTCAGCTATTCAAATACAATTAAAATTTAAATTCATACCAGAGCGATGGATATACGTAGGTTTAGGCGTGGTTCCTTAAAACTAATAGTTTTGCCGGAACAATATTATTGTACGAGTCTGTATTCCGACACAGTGTTGCCTATCGCGCGGAACTCTATTGTTCTTCTTCTCAGAGTAGGGAGTGAGTTTGAGGAGATTCGGGAAAACCTCAAAATGGGGATGAGCTAAAAAGGGGGTTGGTAAAGTAGGAGAGGGTGGATTCGTCCTCCAGCAGAACATAAATAATGCATTTCCGAACAAACGTAGGGCTGAAATAAAAACAAGGGTTGTTCTCGTGGAGCGTGAGGCTTTTGAAACGCCAGGGGTGCGCTATAGAAGACACCGGTTTTTTTTTATTTTTTTATTTAGGGGTGGATACGAATCGGTAATGTCGCATTTGTATACACACCTGTCGGATCTGTCAAGAGGTGAATACTCAAAGACGTCTCTTTGGGTCAACGGGAAATATCCTTCGCCAGTTGAAGAGACTTTCAAAGTTTTATTATCCAAACCCGACAGAGCGTACCAATTTTTATTTCGGGAACAAATTTCAGCTTACATACAATACGTTCGTAGGTACAGTACGTTGATAAATTTATACATCGCTTATAAAGGAACCGGCGGCTCCGGAGCCGCATGCGGCTCTTTGTATGACAACCTTCGGCTCTCCTTGTCATCCAAAGTTTTACGTGAAATTTACACACAATTTAAACAAAATCTAAATTAATCCTATTACCATAACTTCATGTCAATAAAAAGCTTTAAATCGTTTTTCAGATTAAACTTTATAATACTTTTTAGTAATAAACAGTCAGACATTAAGAAATATCACGAAAATAACTTTTTTATTACAGCTATCCCATTTATAAATGAGCAACATTGAATTTCATTTTAAATATCATCATCATCATTTTCGGTCGTTCACCATCCACTGCTGGATGAAGGCCTCTCCAATCCTCTTCCATTCCTGGCTGTATTGAGCAATCTGCATCCGGTTGACTCCACACATTTTTCTCAATTCATTCCATTAGGTCTACCTTCCTTTCTTTCACATCCTCTCAGATACCATTCCAGTATTACTCGCATCCATTCTTTTCGCTGTGTCCACTTCAACTTTTTCACTCGTTCCGCTATATCTGCCACTTTGGTCATACTTTTTACCCATGCATTCCTCTTACGATCTCTTCTTGTTATACCGAGCATAAATATTTCCATGCTTCTCTGTGTGCACTGGATCTTATGTAACATTCTTGAATTAAGCATCCAAGTTTTAAGAATTTAGCATTAAGGCATAGCGGGATGTTGGATTTAAAAACTATGTTAATTCTTTCAAAAGTGCTCCATCCCAGTTTCATTATTTGTTTTATCTGTACATATAATCTGAAAATAATATATTGGGGCTCCCAAACTTAGCCATTTTGTAAGGTTTTCCCTAATTTGACTCTTAGCTCGAAAAAGGTTCCCGACCACTGATTTACATATTCGAAATTGAGAGGTTTACAGTTGCGCGAATAGTTTGAAGTATCGGTTGTAGAGTTACAATGCGAATTTGAAAATCGTGTGATGTTATATTATTTTAAATTATAAAGCACAATTCGTATATGTATGTTGATATTTGAATTAGCTGCATAACTTACACATAAAGACGTGAAATGCGTATGTTGTTATTTGACGTCTTTCGAGTGGCGCTCGTTCGTTTTATTTTTGTTGTTGTGAAACACGTGTTTGTTCCCGTAAAACATGTGCACGAATAACAGGTAGTCAGTCGTCTTCGTTTAGAATTGCGTTTTGTTCTATAATTGTTTATTTTATATTTCGTCACTGATGGTGAAGTCGTGTTAACGAAATTTATTTAACGAGAGTTCGTGTGTGTAGAAAATATTTGTGAGTAATCGACAGCCGCTAGTACCAAATATTAGTTTAACAAATAGCGTATTAATTTTTTCTACTGAATTTTACACATACATACGTACATAGTTTAAATTAAGTATGCCTTTATTAAATATTCTGGATTTGTCTTTAAATCTATGAGTAGAATGATGTAACAGTAATCAAAGGAAATCCGCTTAGGATTACGCGTATAAAGCTTCGTTGGATCATTTATTCGGAATTGATTCAACCGATTATAAAAAAATTCGATTTTAATTTTAAATGAAATTTGAGTACATTTTATGAGATTTAAACTATTTTGTTGATGTCTAGTTGGGGATCCCACCGCTGCCACTAATTTATGTTACAAATCGGGAATAATTGATATAATTTTCCCTTAGCTGGAGTTCTGAAAATTTGGGTAGTGGTGAAATTGCTGCCACCAGGCTATTTTTCTGGGATTAACCACCCGAATAAATGATAGACCGTTTAAGCGTTTAATAACTGTATTCAATTGAAGAACAGGTACACTCGCACAAGTGTAAGATATATGTAGTAGATACAAACACACAGGTGTATACATATATACATATGTATGTACATGAAGACACTCAGGTGTAAGGCAGAAGAGACACAAAGGAAAATAATAATTTGATCCAATGAGACAACTAGAGGTTGTCCTTTTTGATTAGCATTGCACAAATTATCTTCTCAGGACAATTGTGAGTCAATGCTGATTGTAGGCTATGTGAGGTATTGCTAAATTATTATGCATTATCAACTTACATTTTAATAAGCAGTTTTATATTATTTAAGCAATTAATTCCGTGTTAAATGCAAATACGCTAGTTACTAAACTACTGATGAACATATTTAGAAAAAACCATTACAATATTTAAATGTGAAAGGTTTAGGATTTAACAAGGCTTTTAATTATTATTTTGATAAACTGTGTCTATGTAAGCTATGCGGAGTATTTTATATGTCAATAGATTAACCAGTATAAGATATATGTATGATGAATTAATGAACCTTAAAAGTGTGCATGTTAGTATATATTTTTAAATTAGTTAAGAATTTATGACCAAAATATTTTGATAAATATTTAATAAGAGGGTATAATATACATAGTTATAATACAAGGTGTTGTTGAATATACTCAAATGGCCTGCTAGAAGTTCTCAGAAATATAAATAAAATTCCTGAAAGCCTCAAAACAGCACCTCTGTACAAGTGCTAGTAGATAATATTGTAATTTTAGCTTTAAGTGATGTTTGTCTTAAATAATAAATAAATCATGGTTAATTTTGGGTCAGGTAAGGTTAGATTAGATTAAGTTAGGTTACAGCTGTAACTTCTCTCGATTCCAACGACTATTTCACGTGGATATTATTTTTCTAAGTTGATCAAATACAGCTCAAAGACGCGTAGATACGTTTCATTCATACAAAAATTAAGCCTTTGCACAAATATTATATTACACATACGTTAGATTTCCGTGTACAGAATCGAGAATGTCAACACGAACATACGCACGTACAATACACATTTAATACACGGTAACGGGCCTATAAAAGCTAATATGTATTTTTACGGCATTACGCGTTTTACTTTACCCCCGGTTGATCAATGGCGCATATTTCCCATGTTTGCTTTGTCTTGCGGCGGCCAGGTACCTTACTCGCACATACCCAAAGCTCCCGCGGTAATAAAGCTTCTTTTGCGGTGTGCTTTTTGCCCAGCGAAAATTCTCCACCATATACGCATATGGGTATATACCTGAAAGTCTTCTGTATCATTAGGCGGCAGCCACATTCGATTCGTTTCGGTTTTTCCTTCCGTTTATTTCGGGACGCTTTCTGTTACCCCGCTCACGTCGATTCCTTTCCAATTTCACTTTCGTTTCAATTTTATTTTATTCACTTTTTTTTTTTTTTTTGTTCGCGTGCGTATATATATGCGTGTGTTAAAGTGGAGTTGTGTCGCTAACGATCCGAGCGAAATCTCTACGTTCGTTCGTTAAACGGGCTCGTTTATATACGCGCATTGTTTCCACCTCTCCTACCACCAGTTGGAAAAATGGAAAAAAAAAAAATACCCCGGGAAAACCGTCACGTGTGCGCAAAAAGGTGAAGCTTTCACCGTAAAGCTAAGGTTGTACCTTAAAAAAAGGGGCGGCCGGCTCTAGGAGAGTTCCCCTTTAATTAAGGCTAATTGGAGTCGGAATTACCTGTCGTTGCGTTTTTACTTTTTTTTTACGTTTTTTTGTTTTTATATAACTCTGGACCAACGGTAATGTCGTCCCCGCGTAATGGTAATTAATGTAACTTATTATCCGTCCGCACCCCCGGCCGGTTTTTTCGGGGTATGAAATCCGGACCCGCTCGCGTCCGGTTTTTACCGCCGTCGGTAATCTTAGGATTTTGAACCAACAAACGGGCCGCGGCTAATCACTCTTAAGTACACTTTAATGCGAGAGCTTTCCGTGATATTTGAATCCATTAAATGTGTTACGTGTACGTGAGCCACGTCGGTACCTGAATATTACACATAGGCATTATACGATAAGCGTGCCGCCGGTAACATCTCATAACGTAGTTTAAAATCATTTGCCGCTCGAATTAGTACGTTGAGATAAAATAAAAATAAATAGTGAGATAGAATACCAATCCTTATAAACGTGGTGAAATAAAAAAACTCGCTAAATAGCACGGGAAAAAAATATATTTTTGTTGATGGTTTTGTTGATGGTTTCTGTGAAAAAAAATCGGGATAAAATCGCGATGGAACTTATTGGGCCGGGGATGGCCTGCTCGGGAACGCGTCAGATAACGTACTAGGAACGGAAACGAGATCGGGAACGGATCAGGATCGGGAACGGGACCGGGATCTGGAATCGGGAAAAAAACGGGAACGGAACGGGACCGGGATCTGGAACGGGAACGGGAACGGGCCTGCTCACGCGTCGGAAAACGTACTAGGAACGGGAACGGTATCGGGCATTGCAACGCATGCCGGGTCAGCTAGTATATATATAAATCAATGTCTGTCTGTCTGTTTGTTTGTCTGTCTCTTATAGGCTCCTAAACCACTCAACCGATCGCGATGAAACTTTCAGGATTTATTGTGATCATGCCGGGGATGGTTCCTATGAAAAAAAATCGGGAAAAAACGGGAACGGGAACGGGCCTGCTCACGCGTCAGATAACGTACTAGGAACGGGAACGGGACCGGGATCGGGAAGGGGAACGGGAACGGGATCCGGAACGGGCCAGCTCACGCGTCAGAAAACGTACTAGGAACGGGAACGGGAACGGGATCGGGCATTGCAACGCATGCCGGGTCAGCTAGTATCTCATAAACGAGAGCATATCAACAAAAATCATTATTGGATTCGAATTTAGTGGGTCAAACTTTGTAATTGACCAATCTAAATTCAGTTCAAATGACCAGTGTAAATTGTTTGTCAACATTTTGTATTTCGCGCAAAACGTTGGATGACAGCGAGAGCTGCAGGTTTTCATACAAAGAGCCGCATGCGGCTCCGGAGCCGCCGGTTCCCGACCACTGATTTAGAATGATTCAAAGAGATTGAATTGAATGTACCTAATTATTTATCAACTCGACTTATTATTATATATTTTTATCCAAGCATGTAAAAGATCTGAAAATAAAAATCTCAATGTACAAAATTAGATATTACTATTAATAATAGCGCCATGGTTTACTACATTAATAAATACACTATAGGTCAGTGGTCGGGAACCGGCGGCTCCGGAGCCTCATGCGGCTCCTTGTATGGAAACCTGCGGCTCTTGCAGTCAACGTTTTGCGCGAAACACAAAACATTCACAAAGTCAAAATGAATCCTATGTCTACATACAAATATCTTCATGGCTATTAAAAGCATTAAGCCGTTTTTCAATAATACTTTTTAGTAATAAACTGTCGAACATTAAGAAATATCACGAAGATAGCCTATTCCTTACTGCTATCCATTTCAAAAATGAGTTACATTTAATTTAATTTTGAATATATAATTGCGGCTCCCAAACTTACAAATTTTGCAAGGTTTTCTAATTTGACTATTTGCTCGAAAACGGTTCCCGACCACTGCTATAGGTATGTACATAAATGATAACCACCCGATTATCAGTTAGGTAGAAAAGTAATACAATACAAGTACTATGCGATAGTTTGGATGAGTTGATACATTTTTTAGCTGTTGGTATGTTATAGCAAAGTACAAGAGTACTTTTTAAAAGTGTAATTTTTTGGACAAATCAAAGGTGTATTTAAAATTTAAAAATTTCTAATAAAATACCGAACCGAGCTTAGTGTGCTAGAATTAATTAAACTTCAAATGGTGTCAAATATCTCAGTGGAAGTTTGAGAAGTGCCGTTGCAGTCTCTCATCACTCCTTCAAAGGACACGATCTTCCCCTCCTCGTTCGCCCGTTCTAAACTGTGGATACGGCGAGACAAGATGCTGGCGATACGATAACTCGAGGGTAAATTGACTACTAAATGAGAATTTATATTGAAATTGGGGGGTGGTTGTGGGGGTTGGTTTATATGAAATTTTGCGGCAACGCTCTCGGGCCTGGGTTATAAAAGGCTTACGACGACGGGCAATTTCATCCTTACAAGAGGTGGTCGGTTAATATCGCAAGTCACGACTTTTTTCCCCATCGTCTCCTCTCACCAAAACGCTCTGAATTAAAATTTGATGCTTTCACTTAAAGGGCTCGCTCGATGTACTCTTAAAATGGAATAGGCCGCTCCGTCTACCATGGATACGTACACTTTTGTGCAATATAGGTTTTAATGGTGGAAATTCGGCGATTCTTTCATACTTTTCGACTTTATATCACCATTGAAGGTTGTAAGTCTTCCGTAATCTTCACGGTCCTTTGCTCTTCGTCCACACATCAATTTTACCCCCCCCGGGGCCTCCTTACTTTCCTTTTCTTCTTTTTCATTTCCTCTTTTACGCACTCGGATCTCGGTGGAATGGCTCGCGGTGATCATTGTTGTTCGAAATGTCTGGAGACGCGACCTTTTCAATTATATTTTCGGCCGAAAGACCCCTCGCCTTTGTTGTGGAATTCGCAGTCTGCATTTTTGCAGACTCTCACCGGTGGTTTTCGGTCTATTTTCGAGCACTTTACAACTCTATTTCACGTGAAAATACACCGATTTGTGGGTGGGATATTTCTTTTGTCGCACGCAAAGAGGACTCGAGTAAAAATTTCATTACAAACAGCCTACGTTTATATTTTAGGTATACCTACGTACATATATAACGCCTATTCTTAAATCTTACATTAAATATTTAACAATGAAATACTCGACATAGACTTTTTCCTCATTCAAAAAGTACCTAAAAAAGTAGGAATATTATGTCGGCTAAGAAAATTATTATCTAAAGAAACTAAAATAATAATATATAATGTAATTGTCAGACCTCATTTAATGTATTGTGGTCCATTATTAAAAATGTTAAATAAGTCAACTAGAGATTACAAATATTACAAAATAGAGGTATGAGATGTATTTTAAATGCGGATAGGTATGCTAGTATAAATAAAAAAAACAAAAAATCGTTCAAGAGTAAACTGCCATTTTCGCTAGTCAGAAGTTGACTAAAATCACAGTATCTCTTACGGCTAACGTGAAAACTATAGATATGAAATTTCGACAAAATTCCCGGAGCCGTTTTGGAAATATTCTGTGGTAAAAGAATTTTAGAATTTTCTACAAGAAAAAAAACCTACTTCCGGTTCACTGATATTGACCAAATTTCTTATGGCTCTTACACCTTACGTGAAAATAATAGATTTGAAATTTCAGCTTGATAGATTTGATAGTTTCGGAGAAAACACACATACAGACACACACACGCATAAGTACACAGACACACAGTCATACAGACACACAGACATACAGACATTTTTTAGAAATCATTAAAACGTGATCAGGGGATGATACTCGATACAAATCAGTCAAAATCTCGAGGTCGAATTTTCGCACGATCACAATACTTTATCCGATTAGGATAAAGTAAAAATATGATGATTGAATTAGATTGGTTGAATGTGAATGATACTTTTAGGATTTGTATGGTCGTATTTATTTTTAAGTTAGATAATATTATGTTACCATCATATTTTTGTAAATTTATTGTGAGAGGAATGGATGTATGTGAATATAATTTAAGGAATAAAAATAATTTAATTATAAAAAAATGTTAAAATAACTATAAATAGGAGAAGCATCTTGTACATAGGTGTTTTGGAGTATAATAGACTGCCGGATGGAATTAGAATTTCCAAAACTATTGAAAAATTTCTGGCAGTCTTTAAAAAACATCTCTGTACAGGTGCTTAGTTAAGGATAATATAATTAGCTTAAGCTACTCTATTATATAAATAAATAAACTATCAAACGTAAGATAGAACTTTAAAAAGAACAGATGACATACTAAAGCTCGTTAATTAGTACTGAATCGATTACAAAACATCACAAATACACAAAAGTCAAAACTATGTACAGAGTCATTTAAAAGTGACTTTTTTTAAGACAAAACGAAACGTACTGAAAAAAACTCTCATTTGACAGCTGAATATGTACATATAAACCAAAGATAAATGTTTAAACAATTATTGTTTGACGGAATACCAGTTATCGGAGACAAAACAAAGCAAACGAGGGCTTTACACAACGCGCCCCAATTTAGAACACGTAATTAAACGTATTCTCACGGTGTTCTTACGCGATAAACGAGTGGATTTACATAAACAAAAACACCGCTAGCACTTTTGGATAAATCGTAATTTTCGAATAAATTATGACGACTTAATTAAAGCGATCGTTGTAGTCGTAACGCGAGCGTGTGCGTAAAGTAAATTACAAAAACAAAACTACACTGGTTTAACAATGTAAATTAGCTACTCGTTTTCCTCGTACAATAGGTAAATGTGTATATTATTATACCAACATATTATATATACAGGAGTATTTATGTCGAACGTACATAATATTACCCTAAGAGTTAAAGTTTTAACAATGCGATGGCTTCCACGCAACTTTAAACTGGAAACAGACGCGGTCACAACTTATTTGCTATTCGGCAGGAATTTATTTGAATAAATTAATGACTGGGAAGTTTCCAGGTTGTTCAGCAATCTACATGGTACTGGTTAGTTTCAAATGAACTTCTACCAATATTACAAATTATAACATTTCATTCAAAAGTATAATTGAATAATACTTTACGGATCTGAAATGTAAAACTATACGTTGTCACATATTTTGAATCAATATATATGTAGGTACATTAGGGTGGAGCGACGATATATGAAACTTTTTTTTTGGGATACTCGTTTTGAAATAGTTATTAAAAGTTTCCTATACATTATACCTCTTATGTCCAAAAAAATCTGCTTAATTAAAAAAGTTTTTCTGGTCTCTACCAGCACTTTTATCTTAACACTTTTACTTGTATAAAAATTTCCAATTGATTGTTTCCAATCTCTATAAATAGCAATTTTAATTAGAAAATTAGTATGTATTTATTTTTACTATACATACTTAATTTACTCGTATATACTTATATGTACTCGTATGCCTCCCTCCACCGCGTTAACAAATTCACACTTATATGAATGATTCAAGGAATACGTAAATAAATTAGATTTTTACAAAAAGTACTTTTTTTTTATGAGCATGTTATCTAAAATTTTGTATTCTGTTCAGATTTCGAAATTAACAGGCAAATATTCATTTTTCGCCTTCATGTAGAGGTCTGAAGACATATTCACAGATTTTTTCAGTATTTTTACGAGAATACAGATGATACAACGAAACTTTTGGTAGGTATTACAATGCCGATTTTTAATTTTTGCAATGTCACTCCACTCTAATGTACGTGTTTGTATGTATGTATGTATGTATGTATGTACATGCAAACACTCGTGACGCTTTTTATTTGGGCTTAAAAGCGATTTCGCTTCAGACAATAAAAGCTTGCCGTTTTTTTTTTAATTGAGCATTAATTGGAGAGAACGTAGCCAGTGCTTGCAATAAAATTTTATTGCAAATTTGAAATATATTTTTCCTTTGTCTATCGTCGTGATTTAATTGTTAAAGTTTTCCTTTATTACGTATCGAATGCGATTGTGTATGAACGTTGTTAGCTTTATCCGAAAAACTCGAGATACTCTTTTGAACTTTATATTCGCGCTTTGTTTGATGAAAATTTTCATCTCTATTTTTATTTATTTTTATTAATACAGCATTCGACAGCGTCTATACAAAACACATAATTCAATTACGAAAAACCAATTTTTGGTTCTCTTTCAGACGAAACGAAACTTTGCGTGTCCATCGACGTCGCCAAAGCAACGTTACTATGTACTTCTCCCGGATCGTTTCAATACAAGTGTTTTTTGTTCAGATCTGTGTTTTGTTATTACATTTTTAGCATCGTCTACATTGGGGGAGGGAAATTGTGTACAGAATGTACATAAAAAAAATGTTTGAAAAGTCGCTTTGTGCGACGCGATATTGTTGTAATTGAATCAAACGGAAAATTTTAATTTACATTTCGGTCGGCGTAGGAGGCGAACAGGTTTTCCCGGAAGTGACTTTTCCCCCATTTTCCAATCCTCCACACCTCCCCTCTCTCATCTCGTTCGAAGGAGACTTTCCAGACTGCCAGGCGTGCCAATTTCGACGGTTTTCTTTGATCATCTTCCGCATTATCAACTATGAATATTCATGCTACGAGTGGTGGGAGATGTCGCTTCGATGTGCTACGATGGCGTCGTAGTCGCGTAGCACAAATGTAATTCGGTTAGTTATAAATGAACATGATGGGAATTATACGAATGATGAGTACTCCATATACAGAACGTATCAATGTGGAGATTCAGATGCCAAAGTGAACCAAGTCCTGTATGCATTACTACTAGGCAGGCACTACAACTTAAACCAGTGGTCGGGAAACTTTTTCGAGCTAAGAGCCATATTAGGGAAAACCTTGCAAAATTGGTTAAATTTGGGAGCCGCAACATATTATTTTCAGATTATATGTGATAAAAGGAAGAATGAAACTGGGATGGAGTGGTTTTGGAAGAATGAACATAGTTTTTAAGTCCAACATCCCGCTATGCTTAAAAAACAAAGCATACGACCAATGCGTACTTCCAGTTATGACGTATGGATGTGAAACGTAGATGTCAAATTCAAGAATGTTACATAAGATTCAGTGCACACAGAGAAGCATGGAAAGATGTATGCTTGGTATAACAAGAAAATATCGTAAGAGGAATACATGGGTAAGAAGTATGACCAAAATGGCAGATATAGCAGAACGTGTGAAAAAGTTGAAGTGGACACATACATAGCTAGAAGAATGGATGGCAAATGGAATCGAGAAATACTGGAATGGTATCTGAGAGGATGTGAAAGAAAGCAAGGTAGACCGAATGGACGATGGTCAAGTGGATGCAGATTGCTCAAGACAGACAGGAATGGAAGAGGATTGGAGAGGCCTTTATTCAGCAGTGAATGATGATGATATTCAAAATTAAATTAAATGTTGCTCATTTATGAAATGTATAGTTGTAAGAAAAAGTTATCTTCATGATATTTCTGATAGTTTATTACTAAAAAGTATTACATATATGTAAAGTTTAATCTGAAAACGATTTAAAGCTTTTTATACACATTATGTTATGGAAATAGTATTAATTTTATTTTGTGTAAATTGCGTGTCAACGTTTTGTTTAACGTAAAATTTTGGATGGCAGCGAGAGCCGCAGGTTTTCAAACAAAGAGCCGCATGCGGCTGCAGAGCCGCCGGTTTCTGACCGTTGACTTAAACCGAGGATACAATCCAACTTAACTGACCGTAGATCGAAAAAAAAAATACAAACTGAAGAATCTGGCTATCCATTAATAATATCAAAGTATTCAAATACATGTTTAATAACTACCGAGAGAGCGTTCATAATGCGAGTGATGAAAGCATCGGTAATTACACCGTACAAACTTAACAATTTCACATAGTTTTCGCTTTCCCAACAACGATAAACTTGTTTTAACGTATCCACTAAAACTAAAATACACACACACTATCGAAATCATTACAGTACTAAAGTGTAGCACACAATATGTAATTAATTGCGCGGAACTTGCGGACGTATCGAAGCACGGTGCATATCTGCGATCTGCGCTTGCAATTTCTAAACACATATATAGGTACACACATGCACGTAGATAAACCGATTCACCAGCAATTATAATCGATTCGATTGCTTCGGACCTTATCGGTAAATCTAGCAGTGTGTAGTGTCTAGTAAAGTACAGTAGCATTATTCCAGCACAGCTGCTCTATCTCTACGTATAGGTATATTAGCCAGAAAGGCGAGCGTGTAAAAGCGTTGCGCTAACTGCCATACATCATGCAAAGTACACAAGTTAAGCCCGACTTGTGTGAATATGTAATACAAATATAACGTGTGTGCGATAATTTGAATTTAATCACAATCGAAATTTATCGATCGGCGTATCTTACAGCGTTCTATGTTAATTAATTAGAAATGTTGTGGCACTTGAATCGTGTAAGCTTCTTGGAACGGTAAAGGTTCTATAATTGGAATTTCTACTGTAAGTCAGTGCGAAATATGAATATGAACTATCAGATCATTATGTTATGTACAATGTGTAAAATTTGAATTCAATACATACATTCAATACATTACACACAGATAAAAGCGTTTTGTTTGTCAAATCCATTTTTAATTCTTCTTCTTCTGTAATTAAGGATTAGATTATATATATGTAGGTACATACTTCAGTCGGTACTTTTCGTGACCTAATAGTTGGTAGAATCAAAGTGTTCTATTATGTAGCTTACATATTATTTTCTTCGTTTTCCTCTCTTCCATTTCCTTATATATTGGTTAAAAATTCATCATGGAGCAAAGCCTGGTCAATGTGGATTCCTCTTCTTGTCTTAATGCATAAAATTATTTTCTTTTTTCCATTGTTGTTATCGTTGTGTTATGTTTCATATCTCAAAATGTTAGTTGGTTTATATTTTTAAGTAAGATAATACTAGGGGTGAGACTAAGTTAATAGTTGAGAATTTAAAATTAAGTAGATCTAGTACAGTGGTCGGGAGCCGGCGGCTCCGGAGCCTCATGCGGCACTTTGTATGAAAACCTGCGGCTCTCGCTGTCGTCCAACGTTTTGCGCGAACACACAAAACATTGACACACAATTTACACAAAATCAAAATGAATCGTATTTCTACACATAACTTCATGGCTATAAAAAGCATTAAATCGTTTTTCAATAATACTTTTTAAGTAATAAACTGTCGAACATTAAGAAATTCCCTTTCATACATGAGTAACATATAATTTCATTTTGAATATATAATCCGAACTTACCAACTTTGCAAGGTTTTCCCTAATCGGGCTCTTAACCC
This sequence comes from Parapsyche elsis, assembly GCA_022651745.1. Classification (NCBI taxonomy): domain Eukaryota; kingdom Metazoa; phylum Arthropoda; class Insecta; order Trichoptera; family Hydropsychidae; genus Parapsyche; species Parapsyche elsis. Next base: position 2,938,947 of record JAGVSN010000017.1, read on the forward strand.
GAAAAAGGTTACCGACCACTGAGCTAGTACATAGGTATGTCTGAGTTCTTTTTCTTTCCCGTTCAGCTCACTTTCAAAATTTTGCGCCAGCACCATATCCCAAAAGCTTTCAAACGTTCTTTATCTTTTGATGTTATACTTCAACTTCCAAAAAGGGCTACTTTCAATTATATAGTGGAACAGTTCTCGCGTGTACATATGTACATATGTATCGATAGGTGTTCATATAAACCTCATTTCAATCTCACTAGGTATAGAGGGGTTACGTATATAAGTTCGAGGTGCAATTGGAGAAACCCCTTTTGAAAGAAGTGATACGAAAATATAAAACGTTTAAGAGGGGATAAAGCAAGTCGAGGCTCGGCTCTTTGGGGGTTGGGATATTCGTCATGTTGGGGCCCGTATAAGTCGGCTTACACTGACGGGTCTGGGGCTTTACTTATTTTCAGCTGAAGGGATGGTTGAGCCTCATTAATGGCCGACGAGATGGACGAAGATTTGTGTCTTCCACCTGTCCGAGGAGTTGCGCTCTGAGATTTTCACACAAATGTAGAAAACAATACAAAATAAAGTAAAAATAAAAAAAAGCAACATCAAAACGCGACAGTCGATAAAAGCGAGGCGAAGTACATTACTATTCGAATCGAAAGTCACTTTTGGTCGATGGTGAAAGTTTCGAGTGTTTGGTACTCTTTGGTTGCTTGAAAATGCAACGAGGGTTGCATTCGAAACGTCAGTTGCACTGGCGAAAGTTTGAATTCGCTCGCGAATCAAAAGCAAAAGTTTTGTATTGCGCGCTTATTGTTTCAGTGACTGGCGTTTAGCAATTGAAAGATTTACGTGAAAATAAAACTGCTAAAGTATTGACGGGACGAAGTGAATTTGAATTTCTACTTTGTGAGAACATTGTTGCGCTTTATATTGTACCTATAGATTGAATATTGTAAGATTTAAAAACTTGAGATTAATCTTAAAGACTTTTAGTATTTAAAAACGCTACAAACAATACAGATGCCATTAGAACATAATAAATAATTCGGGTGAATTTCAATTGGGATGAGAAATGCGTGAAAAAAAGTTCAAGGATGTTCCAGACACTATGAAATTTTTATATGAATATAAAGACAAAGCAAACAAGATATATGTAGGTATTATATTTTTTTTATAAAACCTAGCTTAATCTCTTTTTTACGTGGTAGTAATTATAATTAAATATTTAGGTCAAAGAGCGTGACGTAACTGCAGTAACTACTATCATATAAAATGCAATTTAATTATTTTTGATTGAATAAAATTATGATTAATTAATTTTAACCGCTTACGACGATCCGATTAAGTATAAATGAGGCTCACGCGTACATTTTATATGAAAATGGAAGAGCATAGTGTTTAAATCGTCATTTTTGACGCGTGATTTTCACAAGTTAAAATTTGAATACGACAACGAGTCTCGAAAATAATAATAAAAATAACCAATGTGTATCTTTTTCAGAAGAAAAAAAACACTACAGCAGACATTGTCGATGAATTTAAAACGGCTCGGTGTAAAAATACATGGCCTTTTTTGCCGTGCACACTCACTTTCTTTCTTACTAGACCAGTCAGCGAAGAGAACACTTGAACCGCTAGAGCCACTCAAAGTACTCGAAAACTTTTCTTAACGCGCTTATCTTTCACTCGTACACATAATACTAGGTACGAAGATGTGTGTTCTCGTTAACCGTCGATCTTCTGACAGTTTCTTTTTCAAAAAAAAAAATCGATTTGGTGCACAGCAGAGCTGAGTGTCATCACTCGAATCGCTCATACCATTTATGAAGTGATTTTGACGCGAGTTTATGTACATACATTCTGAATATGCACACGACGTGTCAATAGTACCTATCTACCGATCGAGATGCATTTTAGAGGTTTCTCGGAAAAAATTGCAAAATACATTCTAAGTATTGTACGTGAGTGAAGCTTAGTGGCGACGCTTAATGTTCGCTGACAGTTTGTGGATTGGTTTTCGCAGAATTCCAACAATAGTTTGATTACGCGCATTATTGTCGATAATAGAATGGGTTAGATCTTATCACGGGTTAAACTAACGGTGAGCATCCTCACACGTAACGTAATTAAACAATGAAAGCCTTTCAGCGAACGCTAAGCTCAATAGTGTAAATAATACGCGCATACTTCGATTGAAACTTGCGATTTTTTAATACAACACACGTTTAATATTTTTCACTCGATTTTTAAAATAGGCAAGACACTATTCTATTATATAAAAAAAATTTAGCAGAATCGGTACAGTAGTTTTTTGTGTAGGATTTTTTTAATATTATACGGGCGAGAATGTACTAAACGGTATAGTCACGCGATGCGCTATATCGGGTGTGTTATAAATTAAAAATTTATAAGCCGCAAAGTAATTTATTACAGGAAAATGAGCGCTTTTCTTGAACTTGTCTCGCCGGTTAACCAGATTAGAGACAGAATCTTCTCGATAAGCAGATTACGGAAAACGAATGAGGTGTCGTCACGCAATTTTTCGCTTACGTTCGTTAGAACGTTTCGCTCGAGCGAGACCCGGGCGCAAATATTAAAATAAAATAACAAACTAAGATACTAAATTATTTTTGAATTAATTAACATGAACAAATATCACTCGACTATTCAAATTCACCTTGGTTGTGGTGGAATTAGAAATTCGCTTAGATTTACATGCATATATGTACATATGTATGTACGTGAAAGTTAACATACTGCTAACGACGATAGTGCAGCTTGTTTTGTAAGATATTCAAACGATCACTCATTCACTGGTGAATGAAACGAAAACCACGACGACGGATAAACAACTGATGCGACAATCTGAGCGCGACTTTACATTCACCAGCTACGTATGTATGTGTTTACGTTATGTGGTGTCGTTACATTCATATAATATGTCTATGAGGTGCTTTTTGAATTCTAAATAATATGATCGACGTTTGAAATCGTAGTATAAGTTTATGTTTGCATCCTGCTGTGAGCTTTGCACGAGAAGTAAACAGAGAAAGGTTTACGTCGTAAGCTTTTTCTGCTACGGTTTAATTCTGAGAAGCTTTCAAACGGAAAATTGCACCGGGGAGCTTTTAAACAACGTCCTTGCGAAGATTCACATTGCAGGTAAAATTTCAAACACATATGTAGAATATTTTTGTACACACTGTAAAATTCTCAACTGTCCTGCTTAACTTAAAACCTTCCCCTGTTTGAAATTCGATTTTAACGCTTCACGGAGAGCTTTTTACGACGTATCCGTAATTTTAAACGACGGATCGACATCGTGATTTTTATAGTTTTCCCCGGTCGAGTTTATCCTTTGGACAGGTGGCGCACAGTTAAAAGAGGAAGTCGTAGTCCGGTTAAATTTAAACTTTTAGTATCCGAAGCAGCAGCGGCTGTAGTAGTCGCGGTTTTGCGTATACTACAAAGTCGTAAAGAATGTGAACTATGTACTAAAGCAGTCAAATTTTACAAGGTACATTATGGGCAGTTCCATGCAACGGAAATGATTTTACGAAGACATTTTTTTTTTTCATTGTCGTTTTATTGAAATATTGTTACATGGTCTTAAGGTTTATAATTTTAAAGATGCGTCAGTGTCATCTATCTACTACTATCTGTTTCCAAAATAACCTTTCAGGACAGTATTTCTACAATTAAAAAACAGCTATTGTTAGTGTTATTAATTATAAATAAAAAGTTATCCGCAAAGTTGTATTGTTAAAAAAGTTCTAAAATGTTAGTACATATATATTTTTAAGTTAGATAAGAATTTATTAGCAAGCTATTTCAATGAGTATTTAATAAGGGGATATAATATACATATGCACATAGTCATAATACTAGGGGTAAGAATAAGTTAATAGTTAAGAATTTAAAATGAAGTAGATCAAAGATAAAATATAAAATATCTTATAAATAAAATAAAAAAAAGATAAAAATATCTTGTACATGGCTGCTGTTCATTTATTTTTAAATTTAGTAAATAGGGTAATTAGAGATAGGTTGCAAAAATTGCAAAATAGAGTTATGCGGAGTATTTTAAATGTAAATAGATTAACTAGTATAAGAAATACGTTGAATGAATTGAATTGGATGAATGTAAAGATATCTTAAAAATGTGCATGTTAGTATATATTTTTAATGTATATTTAAGAATTTATTACCAAGTATTTAATAAGGGGATGTAATATACATACATAGTTGTAATACTACGGGGTAAGAATATGTTAATAGTTATGAATTTAAAATTAAGTAGATCTAGGAGAAGTATTTTGTACGGGGGGGGTTATTGAATACAATGGACTGCCAGAAGGTTTTAGAAAAATATACCGAATTGATTCCCGATAGCCTTAAAACAACACCTCTGTACAAGTGCTTTTTTGTTTGTAATTAACTTTTTAAGCTATTTTAATTAAATAAATAAATAAAAAATTCTTCGAATGTTGCGTGTATGATGTGGAACTTCCCTTGTACGAAACAGCAAAGGCTCTTCTACATTTTTATGTTTTATGTACGATCGAGTTACATCAGTGGCGTTTGACATGCGAGTCGATTACACAATCGTTATAGATTATAATCAAATTTTCCGGAAGATAGATAGTCGTGTGCGATGGCCATATTGTGTACCAGAGTCGTGCTCGTTCACTCCATGTGGACATGTCCCGATTAATGCCTGCATAATAATGTTCGACAAACACGTGTCGATCACGCACGTTCGCTTTTTTTACGTTTAGAAATTCAATTGAGTCATTAAGAACACCCTGTGTGTGTGTATTCGTGTGCGAGAGCCCCCTGTAGAGAGCTCGCAGTGGCGTCACGTGCGGCCGGCCGGCTTCGCAAATATTTACTCAATTAATGCGAAACCGAAAATGAGTTTCGTTCGGGGGTCGCGAAAGCAATAAAATTGCGTTATTATTTAATGTATTATAACGCTTTGCGGAATTGATTCAATTAATTACGTTCATTTGGAATACAAATGTTTTGCGGTATATAAAAATTATCTTATTTTAATCGGATTTTGCAGTTTGCGATACAAATGTATGTTGAAATTTTAGTAATCATGAACATGCTACATAATTTATCAATATAACAAAACTTATGAGTTGAAAGTTCAGACTGCTCATATTAGATTAAATTCTGATCATGTTAAAATATTAATAAAGCAAATTGCGTATTCCTTTTCGATTAAGTACCTTACCTAATTTAACCTAACATAACTTATCCTAAGATAATCTTAAAATGTAATAAATCTTAAAAGATTATCAATGAGGTTATGTTTAAAATACTGCATCGTTAAAATTTACCTAACGGTTATAAATAATTATAATACTTACGTACATCAAAACTATATGTATGTATGTAGATAAAATCTAATTTAAAAGCACCTGGACAGTATAAAACAAGAGTTGAATAAGACAACAGGATCTTGCATACTAAATCTAAGAGTTTAGCGAAATTCCAATAGTTTATAATCGGTTCTTGGAAGAGAGTTGCGTCAACCGGTTCGACCGGTTATCAATCGGTCAGCATAGTTGACGACCTTACGGAGGTCGTCAGCAAACGCAAAAGATAACAGGTGTCTTCTTCTTAGTGTTGTGTTATTAAACAAGATTCCTTAAGATTTGCACACCTACATTACTTGCGTAGTATTTAACATCGCACGCAAAGCCTCATCAACTTGTCAATGCTTGAAAATAAAACAAAACGAAACGTCAATTTAAATACTGACACATCTCAACACGACTTTGCACAATATGCTAATTATAGTGCCAAAAAAATCTATCGCCGATTTGAATTCGACGTTTATATTGTGTGTATGATGTATTATGCATGTAATACACTAGTTAACATGTCAAGCATAACGAGAAACGGCGAAGAAATCTTTAGGCGAGCGCAAAAGACCGTTTCAGGGCTGTGCCTATTTTCTACCACTTGATATATATATATATATATATACTCATACTCATACTCACAGCTCACACGAACCGTCATCAGTCGTGATTAATGACCATTTCCTTTTCCTGGCCATTGGTTTGTGTGTAATTCTCGCGCATTTTGCTCTGTCTACCGCATTACGAAATATAGGGTCCTTAATGTCCACTCGATATCCCCACTTACCTGAAATCAAAAGGAAAAATTTTCGGTTACAAATATTTTCATGGCTGCTAATGATGACTGATGGGGGCGCGTAAGGTTCGTGATTGACACGTAAAGGCGTAAAACAAATGTAATTTTGAAATGTGTTACACGCTAAGTCAGTCGTTTTCAACATGTACATTTCTAAACTTTATTTTCAGCCTTTGATTCCGATGAAAAATCGAATTATTGAAGATGTATAACCAATTTAAACAACCATTGAAAAAATATTGTATGATGGAGTTTCATTACGTAAAATTTTCAACTCAGATTTTTGATTCAGATGTCAAAGGATGCACTGAATTATATTATGTCATTTAATATTTTTTTTTTTAACGCCATTAAATATTTTGCTATTTAACGCTCTTTCATATTTATCTGTTAATTGCCATTTATTTCGAAGTTAAACGAATTATTATTTTTCTATTGAATACAATTACATATTTTGCTACTTAATGCCATTAAATATTTTGCTATTTAATGCCATTTAATATTTTGTCATTTGCCTTTTCATATTTTTGCCATTTATTTCATACATTTTCAATTACTAAAATTAAATATAAAAACAAATTGAGCATATATGTACATATATATTACAAGTGTAGATTAGTTTGAAGCTTATTTCTTAAAATCAGCATGTATCGTCCCATTACTTTGTATTTCTATAATATTGAAATAAGAAATCTAAGAAATGTAATTTCATGAAAAATGCACAACTTTTTTAAGAAGATATGACTTCTTTTCACAGTATGTAATAAAATTAAAAAAAAATCTAGGAATAACCAGTCCTCTTTCTTGTGAGTCTATGAACTTACAAAGGATGGAAATCGCTATGCTAGGACATTTTAATTTAAATCGAATGAAAAATTGTATGTAAAGAAGGAAGAAACCCTCATGTATGCATGTGTGTGTGTATGTAGGGGGTAAGAGATGATACAACAAAGAGGAGAGCAATCGTCTTATAATGCTCCAGTGGCCCAATAAAGCTCGGAAAAGCCGATACCCTTTGTACCGGAGGATCCTTATGGGATCCGAGTTGAGGAAAACTCATCCCGCGCGGGATGAAAACTCTGTCGGCGGCCTTGTTATTTTCCCTTTAACTGTGTTGTTTTCCTTCAGCAATAGGATTACCATATGTGCGGTTCGATTTAATTAATTAAAGTTTGATTCGCTCATCTCGAACTCCCCCTCGAAAGAGCGCGGCCGGGTCTTAAGGGCTAATTCCGCAGAGCCGTGTTCCCGCGAACCCCAACATCCCTAAAGGGTATACCTTAAAACAAAAACGTCATCGCTAGTACACGCAATGTATGTTTGATGGACCCGACATATGTTTTTGGCGAAATTTCACATTCAAATCGACGAATTCAATCGCATCGTACACGATTAGGGAGTGACGATACTCACCCGTGAATAAAAATATAGTTAATTATTTTGTTATGTGACGTGTGCGCGACAAGCGCAACATTAACAATTAAATATTGTAATGAGATTTCAGCAGTTGCGATCGCTCAAGCAACACGTCCCGCTTTATAAATTAACTCTGGTTTGAATTTTTATCATCGCTATAGTAGACATTAAAAATCAATTTTTATTTATACAACATACATATGTATGTTGATGCGAATATGCCCAAGACCCGCGTTAAAAGTATCCAAAATGCCATCGTTGCGTATATTATTTGCATTTTAAGTTAATTTATTTTTAAATGTGTCGCTTTTGGAAAATTTATATGTATTTTTTTGCGATAAACTCACACGTGATGTAAAAATTATGAAACTTTTCATTTAAATAATCAAGCTAATGTATTGAAACGATTTTATTTTTTTTTTTATATGATATTGTTATTTTTGTACATAACTATAATACATACTAAGATTTGACTGCTGAAATGTTGTATAATTTAAATTCTATATTTTAAATCAAAAAAACACGATGAAATGGGGGACAAATTTGAAATTCCATAGGGAGGAGGATGAAAGCAGAATACAAGTAATCCCCTTTCCAATTTAAAACTAAGATGGTTTGATTGAAAACGGGCCTATTCGACATGAATTATATCGAATTTTACAATCAACCGAAAAACGCAAACTCATCACAATTTATTTCGGAGACGATTTTAAAAATAGATTATAATCGATAATAATAATAAAACAATTTCGTAATAAAAGTCGAACTTTTCGCACACTGTGCTACACGCCATCTCATTTGTACACTAGAACAAATGGATGTGCGATTTGCAAATACATTTGTCAGATTTTATTAGAAACTTAGCATAAATAAGACACCTGTTGTATACGCAAACACGTCAGCGATTCTCAACACTAAAAAAGTCGACAGATTTTTTTTTATAAATAATTATCTTAGTTATTTTTTTTATTTTTCAATTTGCATAAGCGATGATTGGACGCAGGTGAGAGCACGTTTCGACATGTGTGTGTGTGTGGAATCTTCGACGATTATTAATTTATCGTTGTTTGTGTACGAAAACGAGCGTATTGATCCTAATTAGTGAAGGTCTCCTCTACCTGGTCACAACAGCCTTCGTACATTTTGAGCCAGAAACGCGTGAAATTGACTCAGAATGTCAAAGGTGCCATTTCAAAGGCGGCTCGTGTCGACCGCACGTGTATTCTATCCTCTACCGATACGAATCCACCGCCATTGGGGAGTTTCCGCCATTGAAAGTGACAAAAGTTGTTGGCTCGACGTTGAAATGCAACAAAATATACTGGGAAAATTCGCACGCTGTATATAACACGCGACGTGAGCCGTTTATATGGGAAATGTAGCGTTTGATATCGGGAAATTCTTTTTAAGGTACATAAATGTACAACGTTCAGTTGCTATAGTAAAATTCTACGTTAAAATATAATAGTACAATGTTTTATTGTCTGGTTACGTCATATATGTACATGGTGAAATATGACTCTGTGCATAAAGTGATTAAACAGTAATGTACACGTCGATGTAACATGCCCTATTTCGGTTAGTGTCATATTATGATAAGTAGATGAGTGAAAGCATCCTAAGAAAAAGCTTATTTAAGAATTGAAGAGAGTGTTGCTTACAATTTTTAAAATAAAATAAATTCTCTGATTAAATCTTATAGGAGCATCTTGATCTTAACAGTAGAAACTTCCTGTACACGTACGTATTATGTGGTGATGAAGAAGTTCTTTTGGAGATAAAAAGTCATTAGACCAACGACAAATAGTGTCGTTATTATTATAAAGAGTTGTGCAAGGGTTTGACTGGCTGGCTAGCTGACTGGTAGCCGCGGAACGCTCACATACATTCACGGCACGGGTAGCGCAAAGCGCTCGCATTTTGCAACTTTGTACTACATTTTTGCTGAATTTTGAACTACTATATGTATATGTACACTTTAGAGATCGTAAGAAGAATACATGGATAAGAAGCATGACTAAACGTGTGAAAAAGATGTAGTGGCAATGGGATGGACACATAGCGAGAAGAATGGATGGCAGATGAATGCAAGAAATACTAGTATCCGAGAGGATGTGAAAGAAAGCAAGGTAGACCGAGTGGACGATGGTTTGATGAACTGAGAAGAATGCTGAATTGATGAATGAGAAATGCAGATTGCTCATGGCAGACAGGAATAGAAGAGGATTGGAGAGGCCTTCATTCAGCAGTGGATGGTGAATGGTTGAAAATGATGAAATACACTATAGGTACATACATATGTATGTATGTATGTACATAAATGATAACTAAAGACCGGGAGTTTGCGGTAGAAACACCTAGACTGACTGGGTGGGGAGTACATTACTTTAATTGTAATTTAATCGTTGGAAAATTGAAACAAAATTTTCCTTCTAGGAATTTGGCTCTTCGTTACATTACAATTTAAGTATTAAATATTACGAAAAATTTCTCCCCCTCCAGTCAGTTTAGGTGTTTCTACCACAAGCCCCCGATATCTAATGACACCGTCAACGGGCATTGACTAGTTGAGATATAATTTTTGTTTCATCATTGAATCGTGCTGTATAAAGTGATGTTCTTCCTAAGTTAAAGTCAATATAGATATTCAATAAATGCATAGTATAAAGTAATCTCAAAATTATGACAATGTACTACGCTGTGTATATTTAGCATTGTACGAGCATTCGTTTTCGATTGAAAAATTAACACCACCGAGTCCACTTTAGATCGAATCTCCTCATTGAATCCAGTGGATATGACTTTCGAAAATTTATTCCAACAATAGATGTCATCACGGAAGTTTCCGGTTAGATTCCCACGACGAACGAACGAAATTATTAAACGCGTGGGCGAGCTAGTCTACGTTGCAACACCACAAACACAACGAGCTTCCAAACGTTACCCGAAATGTGTCACATCTCCTAAGAATGAGGCTTAAGATGTGATATGCATACATTGAAGCATGGTGGTTCGATTTAGACCCATTATCCGACAACAATGAGGGGATTTCAAGGGATACGAAACCTACATACATACATAGATAGAACGCTCAAATATTTCGAGCGAAGATGACTGTGCACATTTTTTGCCATCGTCGAATTTTGCAAACGTTTCACCTTTGACTTATCGTAGAGACACTCGTAATGGTATTTCATCATCGTTGTCATTAACCTCATAAACACCCACGACTAGTCCAAAGTATTTTGCGTTACGCATCCACAATTTTCCGTTACATCTAATTGATAGTCAAGAATCATCATTATCTTGGTTGAAGTCTACGAGTCTAATCGTATCAAAATATGCATTTTTTTCCAATCGAGACTTGTTATCCGATTGTGATTGATTTTCATACCAAATTGACAGGTGTGCCAAACAGCCGAATAAAACCCCGAACACACCATCAATCACTGTTCGTTCGTTCCTCGGTTAGTCCATCGATGTATTGAGACATTTCGGCACGCAAATCCGCGGTACAATCTAGCCTAAAGATAGTCGAACATATAGATAGTAAAACTCCGGGGTTTATACAACCATTTGTCATAGTGTCGGATGCGATCGTCAAAACACACGTTCGACACGCTCTCCTATGAAGTGAAAGTCTTCGAGGTGGTCGTTCGACGTACGCTCGATGATGTAACGATAAATTTTTGTGTTTATGTATGTGTGTGTGTGACAAAAAGTCATCGATTACTATCAATCATCGCGGTGTCGTCTCCGCTTTGTGCTATTGTCAAGTGAGAATTCAATCTAAAATTCGTTCACGGAATAAAATTGGTATCGTATATATTCTAATTTGAAATGCTCACCGTCAATTCTAAAGACCCAGAGCTTTGAGTCAAAAGTCAATACGATCAATTTGCCGTTGATTTTTGTCGCTGAGTCGTTCTTTTAACTGTAAATTGAATATAATAAATTGTACGATATAATATCGCACGCTGAGAATTCACCAACAAGTAACGGTACTCAGGTAAAGGTATAAAGTCATAGATTATTAAGATTCAAACGCACAGGTGATCACTATAAATATTTATAATGCAACATAAAACGACAGCAACAAGAAAAAAACTCGTTTTTCTCTTAGAGGTTATGTTATTACAATGAAATAACCATAAATTTCAAAAGACAATAGCATGCGTTGACGTTATTGATTTTTTTATGAATATAAAACAAACTGAATAAATGTCGTTGCGTAATTTTGAGCTTTTATATACTGAATGGTTCAGGACTCGTTGTTGATGTTGATTTAGGGAAAAAAATTGTAATAAAACGAGTGTGAAGATAAATTTTGTCCCAACTTTCAAGCGATTCTTGTATACACAGTAGGAAAATAGTCTCAAATCTACGAATCATTTTTAAATATGTACCACAGACTTGAACCATTATATATATATAATAGCCCAATTCCGTCTGTCTTTCTGCTGATAACACGAACGTCGCGAGTGGGATTTGAACCCGTGATCACCAGGTTGGGTGAGTTAGCGCTAACGCGTTCATCCAACACCGGTCATAGGAGGCCTCCTATAATTTGAAAATATTAATCCTTTGTAGATTAGCGACTTTGTCAAATTGTAACTTAATCAATTACGTCAAACACGTCCGTTGATATTCAACGGGTTTACACTAGTTATGTATAAGAGGCAAAACGTTTGTACTTCTATTTCCATAGACTCGAGAGAGTGTTCAAGTTTACAAAATATAAAGACCGATATCCGACAATGAATCCGTATATTTTTTTAATTTATTTATATCAACACGAGCACAAAGAGGATGTACGTACGATTCAATCACACTTGTGGGGTCGTTAAACGTATTTTAATTTACGCACTCGAAATGTGACGAGACTCGACGTCAACAATTATTATTTTCAGTACCCTTGTGGCTCGTCGCGTTATTTTTTTATTTCACCACGATAACAATCCAGAATGGTAGTAGGTACATACATACATAGTAGTACGAGTAGCTGTTTAGAGTTGGTTGAACAAGTTGTATTTTTTTTTTTTGGAAATCATCTCCAGTGGCTCGAGTGAGTCTGTCCGTCTGTCCGTCACGGCCTTCGACGACCTCGCCTTATAACCGAACAACCAACCGGTCGGAATTTACACACGTCGTAAATAAAGACCTAGCTCGTCTCGTATCGTATGGGTATATATATATACATATACCTGAAAGTCCATTTGCTTAATTGAATACTTAATTATGTCCATATTTTTAATTAATCACCGCCAAGTAGAGATAAACTTGCGTATTCTACGCATACAAACTGTCGAATTCCAAGCTTGTAAAAAGCCGTTCGATAAATTTTAATTTGTAGAAAATTGCATAATTTTTCGACGCTAACTTTGAAATGCTAAAATACGAGAAAATTTTTTTCTAACATACTAAAAATTACACGGAAAACTGACATGACATTGTATCCAAGTCTCGTAAACTTTTTTGGTAGTATATTACTTGAAATGCAAGAAAGCTTTAGTCGATTTGCATTTGATGACGTTTGATTGAAAATATTAGAAGTCGTAATAATGTGTGAGTGTTACTGTCACAATTAAGTTAAAAGCTGACGTAGAAAAGTTTTTTTTGAACACGAGCCTTCAAATATTAGTCATCGTCGTCATTTTCAGCCGTTCACCATCCACTGCCATTCCTGTCTGTCTTGAGCTATCTGCATCCAGTTGACTCCACACATTCTTCTCAATTCATCAGCCCATCGTCCACTCGGTCTACCTTGCTTTTTTCACATCCTCTCGGAAACATTCCAGCATTTCTCGCGTCCATCTGCCATCGATTCTTCTCGCCACTCTGGTCATACTTCTCACTCATGTATTTCTTTTGCGATCTCTGCTTGTTATACCGAGCATATGTACATCTTCTTTATATGCTCCTCTGTGTGCACCGGATCTTACGTAACATTCTTGAATTTTGCATCCACATTTCACATACGTCACAACTGGCAGTACGCATTGCTCGAATGCCTTACTTTTTAAGCATAGCGGAATGTTGGATTTAAAAACTATGTTCATAGTTAGTTTCATTCGTCGTTTTATTTCTTCTTCTTTATATCCAGTCATATTCACTAATTGTCCTTGGTATAAATAACTATCTCTAACATATGATTATCTATAAAATTCATTAAACATAATTTTAGTTTTATTAAAATTAATTTATAAGTCTACTTTCATACTTTCGTTGCTTAATTGTGTTAACAATAATAAATCGAACAACTTCCAAGCATTTTTGACGTACAAGTTTCCATGTACATAAATTTATACGATCGATGCGTTTCTATATCCTAGTTTTATTTCTTCTATTTTACATAAAGTCATATTTACCAATATTGTCCTAGCTATAAATATATCGACAATTGTATCATCTATTGTGACTTCGATTTTGCAAATATTCGTACACACTGTCAAAGTAAGCTCTATTCACAATGCGTACGACATGTCTACGGATATTTTACGTTAGGTTAGGTTAGGTTAGGTTCAAATAAAAGCTTAACAAACACAGAATAAGCAAGGAATCAATGGCACACGTCGAACGATCCGAACAAAGAAAGTGAGGAGGGGCAATAATAGCGAAAGCCGTGCAATCATTTGGCGCAATTTCCCGCACCGACCTGACCAATTATCCCGGAATCATCCCGGACGAACTCCGGTCGGATCCGGCCATCTCGTCTTAATAATAAGCGGTGGTTAGGATTATCCTTAAGGCTTTAATTACTGGCCCCGACGTAGCCTCGTCTCTTCGCGTAGCCACTTCCGCTTCCGTGGCAGAACGCAGAGTATAGGAAGGAGACGGGCGAGGGGTGAGTTAAGGGGAAAGGGGAAGGAGGGGGAGGGGGGGGGGGGTTTGGGATGAAACCGGAACCGGAACCGTCGTTATTAAGACGAGTGAGTGTACATTTTAAATGCAAAAACGCTGGATGTTTATTTTTCTTCGCCTCCTCTAACGTCGGCGGTTATTATTATTAAGCTTTTCCGAATTAATAATTGCAAATTATTAATTCTTTCATTTCTTTTTTTGACCGCAAGAAAATTTTTTTAATACTTTCGGTAAACAATCCCGAGAGGTTTCAGTGAAAAAAATTACATCATTCGTAGCATTGCATGGAAATTGTTTTTATATAAATATGTACTAGCTGACCCGGCATGCGTTGCAATGCCCGATACCGTTCCCGTTCCCGTTCCCGTTCCCGTTCCTAGTACGTTATCTGACGCGTGAGCAGGTCCGTTCCTGTTCCCGTTCCCGGTTTTTTCCGATTCCAGATCCCGGTCCCGTTCCCGATCCTGATCCCGTTCCTGATCCCGTTCCCGTTCACGTTCCTAATACGTTATCTGACGCGTGAGCAGGCCCGTTCCCGTTCCCGTTCCCGTTTTATCCCGATTTTTCCAATAAGTCCTGAAAGTATCATCGCGATCGGTTGAGTGGTTTAGGAGCCTATAAGAGACAGACAGACAGACAAACAGACAGACATTGATTTTTATATATATAGATGTATGTATATGTATACATATATTGTATCTTACTGAACTCAATACTCAATCTCGATCGCAAAGTGCCTAAAAAACTTGCAGAATCATAGAAAGAAAGATGCAAAGTTTAGTCCTGATTAGTCAAACGGCTTGAGAATGTATAGAGAACAAACAAACGGACAGAGAGTCAGTTTGAATTTTAATACCTATACATCAGTTATGACATATGCTTAGATGCTAAATTCAAGAATGCTACGTAATATCCAGTGCACACAGAGAAGCATGGAAAGATGTATGCTTGGTATAACAAGAAGAGATCGTAATAGGAATACATGGGTAAGAAGTATGACCGAAGTGGCAGATATAGCAGAACGTGTGAAAAAGTTGAAGTGGACACATGGCTAGAAGAATGGATGGCAGATGGACGCGAGAAATACTAGAATGGTATCCGAGAGGATGTGAAAGAAAGCAAGGTTGACCGATTGAATGATGGGCTGAAAATTGAGAATTCAAGTGGATGTACATAGATTGCTTCACCCACTCAGCCTTCATCCACTAGTGGATGGTGAACGGCTTGTACATATGTACATATGTAGACTATACATGAATATCTACAAAATTATAGAAAAACCTCTACAAAGTTTAGTTCCTAATATTTAAACGTTTTGGGAATGTATTGGTATACGGAAGAAACACATCAGTACAACAGACAGATAGACAGACAGAAAGAGTGACACAGAGACAGAGATATAGACAGACATATAGTTTTGATTATAATTTTAGTATAACGTATTACAAGAAAATACACCGACAATAATTCAATTTTATATAAACTATAATTTGAATTCCGAGTTTAAATGAACGCACGCACTAATCTACCCATATAAACTACAATAAAAATATAACATCACTTCGCACGTTTCTCAAATATTCAAATCTTAAACGGTTTATCGCTTTATAAGCGTACATTCGGGCAATAAACGCGTACGAAACGTTTCCCTACTTTATCTTTATAATGCCAATTAGCGAAACGCCGACCGGTCTCTTCGTTAATATTCAAATATTCCTAATTTATTTATAATATATTTTACTACGCAAACAAATACGATAAAAATCCACGTGCAGTTGAAAAAAAAAACCGTATACGAGCGCGTATAGGTAGGCATATAAAAATGAAAATCACAATATATTTGCATAATTCGGAATCGGGTTACCGACACAACACGCGAAGGAATTTCATACGCGACCTTTACGCATCCCCGTATGTTGCTTTCGGAATTTAATCAATTTTTTTCCCCCGTGGGTAAAATCCTATAATTTTAAAATAACATGCATAGATACGCCCACGTGTGATTTTTTGAAAATATTTGTGCGGAATTTCGTCCCGTGAAATTATTTTTCTTTGATGAATGGCTTTTTTCTCGAGACCGAATCGACCAAATCACGTCCGCCGCACAAAAACTATCGTATAATTACGTCGAGTGCCTTTTACGCCAATGTAATTCTTTAAAAATTTTTATTTTTTATTCAAATCATTAATTATAGCTATTGAGCAATATTTCTGTAATATCACATATAAATAAAATTGGGATATTGAACACGCTTTGCACAGTCAAAGTCATGCGTATTTTATTCACGCGCTCGGCCTATACAAAATGTTCGATGAGCAACATCGCACAAAAGGTATATTATAAAGCGTACAAAAAATAACACGAAAGTTGCATGTTATATTCTGAGCTCGTCTTTATAAATATACATATTCAATTTTAAGCAAATGTAATAGACTTTATATGAAAAGCAACTGGCTACAAAAAAAAAAAACAGTAAAAAAGGTATGTGAAGTATGGCAGTTGGAAAATACGCTCGAGAGTTTAAGTATATATAATTAAGTTCCGAGAAGTCCTGCACATCCTGAAGGACTTAAACAACGCCCACTTAACGAGGAGAAGTGCCTTAACTACAGCTGGCAGTGCAGGTATGCAATTAGGGGTTTGCTTTTTGCACTCACCGCGACGCATTAAATTGAGCGTAATATTCGCCACTTGAAGTATACGTTTTGTTGCACTCTCGCGTCACTTTTTGCAGTGCAATGTTTGTTATTATGCACCGCCGCTGCTTTAACGAGTTCCAAAGACACGTTCAGATTTAATACATCAAAAAAAAATATTGTTAAACAATAAATTTCATACCACAATGGATAACTAATTGTAAGTGTTATTTATGAGAATGGTATTATTCTATCCGGCCGAGGAAAGAACAGAAGCGCTTTCATTTTGGTTTTTTTTTTTTTGGTACTGAACCCTTTTCAAACGTAGATGTGTAGGTATTTTTGAAGTTTATCATCATCAATGTCGGTTCGTTATGAGTCTTAATTATTTTTGCGTAGCCGGGTTGATTGCACGGTCATTATATACGAGACTTGAAATTCGTTAACGAGGAACGTGGAACGTCTTCTGAATTCGTGAAAATATTCCACGGCCGCAGCATCGGCTATAAGCATTTGTCAAACGTCTATTATAACAGAATTATATTACATGTACAATTAAAATTATTATAAAAAGGAAATAAGAGAACACGTTCCGTAACACTGTAGTAAATATTGTACATACAATAGGAAGTACTACAAAAGAGTGGAATATTGAATTTTGTTCGTTGAGATTTGAATACGGAGTACTATCGAAGTACTTGTTCAGAAATTATTATCTACCGTATAGGTATATGTAATTTGAAAGCCTATTGAAATCGTTTGTAAAATTAATATAGAGCTTTGAAATACGTGCACAGAGTGGCAAAGAAGCCTTTCCTCATATCGTTTTATCTTTGAAATCAACGCATGAGATTGAATTAATTTGAATTAAAGTCAAACTGAATACATAATGTATAGGCATTAAATTTGACTAAGTTATGTTAGGTAAGGTTGATTATGTAAGCAGGTAAATATGTATTCTAACCAATACATACACATAATCTTAATCTTACTTAATAATTATTAAGTAAAGTTAAGATTCTGTTATGTATAGGTATGTTTTATTATACATACATAATAAAATTAGCCTACCATGATTTTACAAAGCTTTAAGAGTGGCTCATCTTAACATTTCTTATATCATCATAATTTTCAGCTATTAACCATCCAATGCTGGATGAAGGCCTCTCTAATCCTCTTCCATTTCTGTCTGTCTTGAGCAATTTGCTTTCGACTTTACTCCATACGTACATTTTTCCAAGCTTCTCTGTGTGCACTGGATCTTACGTAACATTCTTGAATTCAGCATCCACGGTTTCACAACCATACGTCATAACTGGCAGTACGCATTATTTTTTAAGCATAGCGGGTGTTAAAAACTGTTAATTCTGCCAATTCTCCATTCTAGTTTGATTCTTCGCTATTCTACAATGTACGAGTATATGTGTATGTGTAAAATAATATGGTCAAAATTTATGTTTAGTAGTTCTGTTAAGAGTTTTTCCAACTATTGATATGTCCTATTGTATGTTTCACGCCTTGTTGTATTCCATTCAAAAGCTATCCGCTTAAGATTTATTACAAAAGTTTCAATCGAAACATATCGAATATGATATTATTAGTCGGTTAATCTGATTATCCAATAGTCCTTTTACACTCCCTATTAATACATTTCGTTTTAATATCCTCAGCTGACAATTCGTGATGTAACATGTACATACATACATATGTATGCTTTAATTTGTACATTGAAAAGTTTATTCAATCGTTAAATATAAGCTGTAATAAACCGTTTGACTGATTTCATACGACAAACACGACATGCAACAATTTGTCGCGTTATACAAAAGTGATCAAGTCTCGATACTTTTAATTACATATTTGAAAATACCTGTAATTTATTTAATATCAAATAACATACAGCTCATAAAGTACAATATAAAATAAAATAAATTCCACATAATACAATACAGCCAAAATATTTACAAACAAAAAAAAAACAGAAAGGAACTTTAGTAGTTAGGGCTGGAAAGGAACTTGAGTAAAGAAAATCTGAAGGAAGGCAAGGAGTAGCGAAAAGGATCAATATGTGCAGGAATTTCATTGAATGACGAGCATGATCTATGAATGAAGTAGCTTTGCGAGTAATTAGTAGAACAAAGATTCAAATGAAACAATGTAGGATTTCTAACAGATCTAGGGGAACAACGGAGAAGGATCCTACTTAGCAAGTATTTGATAAATTATTTAATAGCTTAAATACAATGCAGAGATCCGAGACTGTCCTACTAGACCGCAGACGGACATAATCATGGGAATTGGAAGAAGAAGAGGAAAGACGAAACCTGGAACTTTTTATTATTTTTTTCCAGCTTAGTAATGAAATCTTGGTAAAACGTGTTCCATATATGTAGTGCTAGCAAATTCCAGGTGACTTTTCACAAATACATTGTATAACAGAGACACAGTAACAAAGGACTTACAGAGTCTGGATACTTTCATTATGAATCCTAAGCTCTTATAAGCTTTATTGACAACCGCATGTAAATAAAACACCCAAACACAACTCTTACACCAGCGGTCGCCAACCGGTGGTCCGCGAGAAAATTTTGGTGGTCCGCATTTTTCATAATCATCATCATATTCAGCCGTTCACCATCCACTGCTGGATAAAGACCTCTCCAATCCTCTTCCATACCTGTCTGTCTTGAGCAATCTGCATCCACTTGACTCCACCCATTCTTCTCAATTAATCAGCCCATCTTCCACTCGATCTACCTTGTTTTCTTTCACATCCTCTCGCATACCATTCCAGTATTTCTCGCGTGCATCTACCATCCATTCTTCTCGCTATATATCCACTTTAACTTTTTCACACGTTCTGCTATATCTGCCACCTTTGTCATGCTTCTTACCCATGTATTCCCCTTACGACCCCTTCTCGTTATACCGAGCATACATCTTTCCATGCTTCTCGGTATGCACTGGATCTTACGTAACATTCTTGAATCTAGCATCCACGTTTCACATCCATACGTCATAGCTGGCAGTATGCATTGGTCGTATGCCTAAGCATAACGGAATGTTGGATTAAAAAACAATGTTCATTCTTCCAAAAGCACTCCATCCTTGTTTCATTTCTTCTTCTTTACATCCAGTCAAATTCACCAATTGTCCCGGGTATAAATAACTATGATTATTTACACTTTTAATTTTTTTTAATTATTCACACGTTCCGCTATATCTGCCATTTTGGTCATATCTTATTGTGTCTGTCAAGCATACATCTTCCAATGCTTCTCTGTGTGCACTGGATCTTACGTAGCATTCTTGAATTTAGCATCAAAGTTTCACCTCCATACGTCATAACTGGCAGTTTTCATAATGAATAATGAATATATCGTTTATTATATCATTATATGTGTAATTACAATTTCATATTTAGAATGTTATTTTTATGGAAAAAAATCATGGTAGTAGTCCGCGGGATTCGAGATTTTGAGTTTAGTGGTCCGTGAGGTCCGAAAGGTTGGCGACCGCTGTCCTACACAATCAACTCTCAATACTCGCGTCTGCCCAATAAAAAAGTCAAACAATACAGGGGAAGCAAGTCTTTAGAAAGTGATATGAAAACTTTTTATATAATTACCCGGTGAAAACATACACAAACACACACACACACACAGGTATCGTCGAGGAAAATTCTACGGTTGGAAACACGTCAAAACAAAGGTAGCCCGTATTATTCGAAGGGAAATTAGATTTTCCGGCGTCGTCGCCCAAATAAGTAATGCGAACAGTGCGTGATGGAGTGTGGCGGCCTGTGTATGTTTTTAAATTGGATATTTTCGCATTATGCGGTCTCCATCTAACCCCCTAACCACCCCCCAAGCCCACGCAAACCCATCGCGAATTATTCGTCTTCGTCAACGAGGAGACGTCCGCTCACGGCGACATCTCTCACATGATTGAAGACGAATAGTTCCGGTTTTGGCCGCCGAGTGGCGCCACCGTATCCACCCTGTGGTTCTCAAACTTTACGGCTAGATGACGCTTTATTTTTAAGTGTTATTTCGTCGCGTCTAATCTGCGCGGGATGGGCGATGCGTAAACTTCGCTAGTTAGACGTTAAATAATTAATACGAATCTTGAGAGCGAGAGCGAGTCGTCGACAAAGCTTTTAAGTGCTGTTAACTTGTTTGATGCCCCCGTAACCGCAACCTCTTAACCGACACGCGAAATTATAATATTAATTTTGAAAGCTCTCCACGTGCGCGAGGTACTAGTTCGCGCGCGCGCGGGGCTCAACGTGTTAATTTATTATGACCGAAAGTTTTTACGACCCCACTAGCGGATAACCTTAAATCTCGCGAGATAACCTTAAATGTATGATGGTGGTGGGTTGTTGTTGTTTTTTTTTTTTTTTTCTTGCCTGTTTTTAACCTTTTCAGCAATTCCACTTAATGCCACAACACCGAGGGACGTTTACAGCACTTTTTTTTGATACTGTGTACTTCCTACCCTTCTTCTGTTACATCCTCCCCCACCCATTGTTCTTATCTCACTTCCTATCCTCTTTGACTTGTTTTGTTCTTGTGCTACATATCTTCTTAAACATCGCAACGCACAAGTTCAAAGTCAAGGTTATAATTATAATAAATCGCTGCTTGAATGCTTTTTTTTTTTTTTTTTAAACTTTTATTTATCCATATAATGTTCATAATACTTCTTATTTACTAAAAAACGTATCCTAATGGTTCCTGGTCAAGTGGCCATTATCCATTTTACAATAAATGTGTGTTAGTAGTAATAGGAAAATAATCTTACCTTATCGTTAGTGTTTGTTTTTACAGTAGGAAAATTTAAGCTAAAAAACCTATTTACAAATTTTATTTTTATTTTTTTAAATACAATACATAATAAATAGGGTATGCATGCAGATACATTAAATTCTTATTTCTAGTGACTTACTGTAAACGGAGGTTTAAAACAGATTATGTTTCGGGAGCCTATGTTTATACCTGAATGGTAATGACACACTATCGTAATCACCGAGACTTTTTACTAATTTGTTAGCGTGGTTATTGGTAGTTTTTTGGTAAAACTTCGTGGTTAATTTGTTAGTAATATCAGTACACGTACATACATATGTACAACGCTTAGCTTTGTCTTATTTGCATTGTGTAAACAATGCTCTACACTAAATATGTATGAGTAATAAAATATATGGCTTCTCTTGAAAACGAATATGATACTACATAACTAGAAATACTGATTGGCTTTAGTCTCAAAGCAATCATCCAGTCCAATCAATAATTCGAATTTTTTTCATTGTTGTTATCGTTGTGTTATGTTTCTTATCTCAAAATGTTAGTTAGATAATAAGAGGCTATAATATATGTACATAGTATAATACTAGGGGTGAAACCAAGTTAATAGTTGAGAATTTAAAATGAAGTAGATCTAGAACAGTGGGCATACCGGCGGCTCCGAAGCCGCATGCGGCTCTATGTATGAAAACCTGCGGCTCTCGCTATCATCCAACGTTTTGCGCGAAACACAAAACGTTGACGCACAATTTACACAAAATCAAAATTTCTACATATAACTTCATGGCTATAAAAATCTTTAAATCGTTTTTCAATGATACATCCATGCTACTATCCGTTTAATAAATGAGTAACATTTAATTTAATTTTGAATATACATACATATGTACCTATACATATAATCCGAAGACAATATGTTGTGGCTCCCAAACTTACCAATTTTGCAAGGTTTTCCCTAATTTGTCAGTTAGACAGATTCCTGGAAGCCTTAAAACAACACATGTACAAGTCCTAATATATTCATAGGTATAGATAGATAAGTTTATTATGATTTTTTAGCTTTAAGTTACTTTATTTGTTTTTAATTTGCTTTCAAGCTATTATAAATAACTAAAACGATAGCTAG
This sequence comes from Parapsyche elsis, assembly GCA_022651745.1. NCBI lineage: Eukaryota > Metazoa > Arthropoda > Insecta > Trichoptera > Hydropsychidae > Parapsyche > Parapsyche elsis. The sequence continues at coordinate 2,961,957 of JAGVSN010000017.1, forward strand.
GATTATGTCCTTTTCGTGTATAGTTTGGAGTTTTTCTTTTGAGAATTTATTGATGTGTCTTATTGTATGTTTCACACCTTGTTGTATTCCATTCAAAAGCATTCCGCTAAAGATTTATTACAAAAGTTTCAATCGAAACATATTGAATATGATTTTATTACTGGACAGACTTTTTTTGTGTCTATCTGATTAGCCAATAGTCCTTTTACTTATTAATACATTTCGTCTTAATATTCTCAACTGACAATTAGCTTACAAGCTATTATAATTAGATAAAACGTTAACTAGGATTTTGTCGCTTTTGAGAATTTATTACACTTCGCAACTTTGGTATGCCAAACGCTTGAATAATGTAATTTAGACTCGTCAAATCCTACATAATTTATTTATTTAAAAAAATAGTACACTATTGCCTCACTTTGCATACCGTCTCTCGTCCAAAGAGGTCACCCGGAATATAAATTGAGTTTTTAGGCGGTTCACAAGGTGTCGAGCGATTCATCACGAACGAGAAGCAACAGATCGCACGCCCACGTACAAATACCTCTGACTGCGCGAGTGCGCGCAAATAAAAATTATATTTTCGACATAAATATAATAACGGCGTCCCCGTGTTATTAATATGATTAATGCCTCAAAAGGACATTTTCATAAATATTCATGTCGTACGAAAAAAAAATCTCATGTTTGCTCATAAATGCGGAAAATGTGCAAAAACACTCACGCGAGCCAGAGCTCTGCGGTAATATATCATTACTGAGCCATATTTCATTCGATTAAATATTGAGAAATAAAACGAAAATCTGCCTGTATTGCATACGTATGTATTTAAATTCAAATAAATAATAATAAAGGCAACGTATAGATTACACGCCCGCTCAAAGTCACACCCTAATCGCAACGTCGCTGAAAATTCATATGGACGTGTGCGATTAGACTGTGATAAACTCTAAGTTATTCGTGCGCCAAAGGCGAATTTTCAATGCAATAAAATATCAAAAAAAACTATATAGGTATATGGATCGTTCGCAAATATAAATTCAATTGTCAAATTATAGTACCGTGTGATTTGTTCGAATGGAGTATTTTTATCCAAAAGGATAAATTATGAAAATTACAATATAAATCCTTCAAAATTTTCGAACGTAATGTGCGTTTTCAATTAATTTCATCGGATACAACACAATCGAAAAATTAATCATATTTACAACGCAAATTCGACGCTGGAAAAAATTGAAAATATTCACAGTTGATTTATGAGGTGTGCGAACGTGTTGTGAAAATATTAAATGCGTATATGTATGCGTGTGTGTGTGTGTGTGTGGGCGCGTTTAGGTTTCGCAAAGTTCATCAATATAATATTTGTACAACGTAAAACAACACTTAACTTTTTGATTGATGTTTGAGCAGAGGTCAATCCTACAAAAGGTCACGAATAATTCGTAACGGAAAATGAACAGTTGCCACATCAATATTTTAAATTGAGATTACGTATATTGTTTATCATATACGTTGAATATAGAACTTGTACTTACTTATGTTGTTGACCATAACTTATAAACTACATTCAATTACGACGCACAAACGTTTCATATACATACGTCTTCATTTACGATACGAACATTCTTGTTTACTTTGAAATTTATGCACGTTATAAATCGTACGATTCGAAATTTTGAAATTATCGCCTACTATACCTATGTACATACGTGTATCTCGAATGCATCGACTGCATCCCACAAGTTTTATACATAATGGTTTAATTTATTAAAAAGATTGGATGTTTATCATCGAATGGAACGTTTCGTAATTCAATGCTCGCGAGTATACCACTATTGATTATTTAAATTATACGCTTTTAAATTTACAGTAGTGTACAATGCGATAAACGAGAATTTGATGTACGGAATGAGTACGTCAGAATAAAATTAAAAATATGGCACAATCGCAGTTTTGAAATCTCAATCTGCAATTAGCAGATTTAACGAATGCGTTGTGGTAAATTTACGATTGACTTTCTAGACGTGGTATATATCATTTGAAAAACTATGCCCGAGGATGAGTTGGTTTCAATATATTAACGAGAGGCGTGTATTTATGTATGTACTAGGTCAGTAACTTTTCCGATTTTCGGTCAGTTAATTTAACCAAATGGTGAGTAATTTTAATAAATGGTTAGTAGGTTTTATAAAGACCCAGTACACACTGGTAAGTAAATATATTAAATGGTCAGTAATTAATACTAAACGGTTAGCAAATTTGTGTAAACGGTCGCTATTTAAAGTTTACAGACCGATTCCTTAATTTTTAGTACTCGTTTGTGAAAAAGTTACCAAAAATATATTTATAATGACCATGTATTATTTTTATTGATAATTTTCTTGAAATTAAATATAAAACTGACCGATTAATTGGTTAGCTTAATTAGATATGAGTAAATTGTATTTCCATATATTATTTATTCGAATAATGTAGCTCGAATAGCTTATAACGAACAAAAAGTAACTTAAAGCTAAAATTACATAATAAACTAATTATCTATTAGCACTCACATGTACAGACGTGTTGTTTTAAAGCTGCCAGGAATCTGTCAATTTGGTTTATATTTCTGAGATCTTCTTGCAGGCTATTTTATTCAATAAGACCCCTGTACAAGATACTTTTACATAGATCTACTTAATTTTAAATTATGACTACATACATACATACATAATGTATAATATATGTATTATATCCCCTTACTAAATACTTATTAAATTTTTATTTGTTTATTGGTTTATTTGTCTTTAGACTATCTGGCAGTCCATTGTATTCAACAACACCCTTGTAAAATATTTCTTCTAGATCTACTTAATTTTAAATTCTTAACTATTAATTTATTCTTACTCCTGCATTCTTATGTGTGTACCTACATACATATTATATATGCATATATGTATATGTATGTATGTATGTAGATACTTTTTCTTACCTATTATAAAAAAATTAAATCATCAAAACTTTCAAATAAGTGAATTATCGTGTAATATCTTTATTACTTTGTTTTTGGTGTCAAAATTAAATATAAATGTAATAAATCCATTAAATTTTTATACACGTGTATAATTTCATAAATCATTTTGGCATTTTTTTAACACACTACTACAAAGCTCTAATGATTATTATCTCTGCTTCGCAACAAAAACGGAACAAAGCGAATTAATAAATTTGAAATGACATGAATGCCAAATTATTCACACTTTTTGTTCCGACACAGTATCGCTTCTCCTTTTTTTTTCCACCGCGCCGGTCGCTATTTATATTGTGTAATATAATCGAACGATTGTGTGAAATCGTGACGTAAAAGCATGACCTTTCATATTTTGACATGTATGATTTTATTATTCGTTTTGATGAATCGATACATCGATGCAGCGCGATGTATCGGTTTCAATTTTCCGCTTCCTTCGACACGCGTTTATTGTTTGAAGTGTTAACACTTTCAACTCCGGCAATGTTTTAAATTGAATAAAAACGTATTCGGATATTGTACAGTTAAGAAAATTATGGTAATAATTGATTGCGACGATCCATCATGACCGCGAACATCAAAGCTTCCATAAAAGTGAATATTTTTATCGTTACGTCCAAAGCCCGGTTTTACCTGTTTATTTGACATATTATGAAACCTTTATGGCGATAAATAAAATTGCGAACTTAACACCGACGTCGCATTAAATAAAAAGAGATTCAACGATATTAAACTATTAGTGTGTGTGTGTGTGTATTTTTATTTCATTTTAAAAATTGATGCAAAATTGCTTTGATTATTATTACGAGGCGTGAATGGGATGTTCTCGACTGGTTTTCTAACATAATGACCTTTGGTTATTGTCAATATATAAATTTATAATATGTGAAATTATGTAAGGCGTTACCTGGTTCACACAAACTGTCACTGCGAGTGGTGATTAATGGAAGTGAGTTGGGTTCTAAAGTAGCAGTTGAAACTTTTCGATGTACAAACTTTTTTCTCTACGAAACTTACCTGAAAAGATAAAGAGAATTTTACATTAGAAAACATATGTACATTGAATTGTATTAAATGTATACATTTAAATTATTATAATAAAGGATACCGGAGGTAAAGAGCATTCAAACTAGGATGGGGCGCTTTTGGAAGAAGGAACATATATGTAGGTAGTTTTTAAATGCAACATTCCGCTATGCTTAAAAAATAAGGCATACGACCAATGCGTGCTGCCAGTTATGACGTATGGATGAGAAACGTGGATTCAATAATATTATGTAAGATCCAGTGCACACAGAGAAGCATGGAATGATATGTTTGATATAACAAGGAGAGATCGTAAGAGGAACACGTGGGTAAGAAGCATAACCATTGTGCATAAAAGTTGAAGTGGCAAGGCAGATGGACGCGAGAAATACTGGAATAGTATCCGAGAGGATGTGATAGTAAGACCGAGTGAAAGATGGGCTGATGGATGCAGTTTGCTCAAGACAGGCAGGAATGGAAAAGGATTGGAGAGGCCTTCATCCAGCAGTAGATGGTAAACGGGTGAAAATGATGATGATGATGAATAAAGGCGTTCACACACCTTAGCGGTATCGCTGCGTCAAACTGACGCCCCTATCTTTGGCCCATTCGCACCGTTATAATTCACATTGGTGCGAACCAACGACGATACTTGACGCAGCGCTATCGCTCAGGTTTGTGGGGGCCTTTAAGGATAATTTTTCATACTAATGTATGTTGTAGTTTTTATAGACAACTTTCAAACCAAAATTAACTAATGATATGAAGAGATTACAGATTCGAAAATGCAAGAAAATGTAAGAGAAAGGGGTGAAATAGTTTTAAAAAAATGAGAAGAAATGTGAAAGAATTTAATAACAAATAAATAATGCAACGCAATTTCCGTTTGTTAGATGAGTTTTTATGTACCATGACTAAAAATGTGTTGATTAAAAAAGTAATATACATTGACGTTTGAAATTTAATACACGTATGTATTAAGAAACATACATAAGTTTTTCAGCGGTTCTCAAAGTTTTTCAATCATTTAATTTGTGTTGAGATTTATTCGAGGCGATTCGCCACCCGAGCGTGGCTCGATTGTTATAATACATGTAACGGATGAGTGTAATAAATATGGAAAAAATAAGACGACAAGATTCAATTATAATCATACGGCGTTATCAGAACGGCGATGAATTCAAAACGGCAACGTCATGAATTTAAGGCGAAACACAAGGCCGATGATAAAAGTTGACACTAATTTATGGAGATCGTGTATATCTTGGGCTGGCGAGAAACACCACTAGAACGAGAATAAATAGATATACGAGGAGTTGTCGGATGACGGTGTGTGCGTACATACGTACACTTTAGGGGATGAGAGGGTTTTGGTAGGGGCGTGGAATAATTCATGAATTCAAAACGACTCCTCATACGCGGGAGAATCATTCATCTTGGATTCCTCGTCTTTGGCCAATATTTCCCCAGACGTTGTGGGGTTGGTCGTTCACACGATCGAAAATTGCGTGTGTGTGTGTGTTTGTTTGTGGCCTGGGCCAAAAAATTTATTTTTCTCTATGAAAATATTTCCATAAGGAAGAAATCGTTTGAACGTTCATCCACCCTTCTTTCCCCCTTTATATATATTGCGTATTTGTACGAGGCGATATCGATGACGCATGTGACTTTTTCTGCGTGGAAATACCACGACGAGAATTTTCCCGAAGTGGACCCACAGTATGATTCTTAAAACACTCGTAATAAATTGTGTAAAATACTTTCGACGTGATGTAAAAAAGGTATCAACGTTATACATTTGTTGTATTACTGAAATGTGAATGGACTGTAGAGTCGACTGACACATTTTAGAACTGTTTATACAGTAGATGAGGGTTTGTTTAAGTTGGGTTAATCCAACATTCCGCTATGTTTAACAAATAAGGCATGCGACCGATGCGTACTGCCGGTTATGACGTATGGATGTGAAACGTGGATGTTACGTAAGATCTAGTGGACACGGAGACGCATGGAAAGATATATGCTTGGTATAACAAGAAGAAATCGTAAGTGGAATACGTGGGTAATAAGTATGACCTTGGCATAGATATAGCAGAACGTGTGAAACAGCGAGAAGAATCAATGGCAGACGGACTCGAGAAATACATAGAAAGCAAGGTTGACCGATTGGACGATGGGCTAATGAATTGAGAAGAATGTGTGGAGTCAAGTGGATGCAGATTGCTCAAGAATGGAAGAGTATTGAAGAGGCCTTCATCCAGCAGTGGATGGTGAAGGGCTGAAATTTATGAGGTGAGTTAAATTTTTTATGCAATTTGTAGGACAATGCTCAGAAACATCACATTTTTAAACCTTGTTTTCCATCTCTACCAATTTGACTGAAAAAATAAACAAAATTAACATTTAAACAATTCGAATCTTTGGTTTGTGGTCTTGCGACACATCTCCAAAACCTTAATCTTCAGATAGGAGAGTATTATGAAGTGTGTCAGTCGTTACTGCGCCACTCTAGACTAACTCTATCGATTGGTTTTTGTTCGATATGTAACTAATAACTTTTATGAATCCTATTCTAAACCAGGCGTGCGCGCTAGTTTGTAGAATAACAGTACAGCCCATATCTCGTTTAAAAGTATGTGAACCAATCGATTGAATGCGTATATGGCCATAAAATCGCGGTATCGACTCGAATCAGCGTTGCCAGATAGCGAACTTGTTGCCAACACACCGCAAAAATAAATTTGTTTTGTTGACAATGCGAGCGTGATCCAATGACCCAGCTAATAATATACAGTAATGATATCCGTACAAGAAAAAAAAATAGCGTGTAGCCGTTACTCACTAGAGAAGTAAAACTTTTTTGCAATTTAAAGCAAGTGCAATGTACAAGAAGGAATACAGATATGAATGTGAAAGAATTGTGTACACAAATGTGGTTTTAAACGCTCACCCAATGACTCACTGTTCTCACTGCTACCTGACGTCTAGCTGAGGAGTGGGGGTCCCCGCTGACCGTTGACCGTCACTGGTTTTCGTGTCGTGCCACGCTTCGATGATACGTTTTTACTAAACTGAGTGGGCGGTGCGCGCCGCAGAGGGGACGCTCGAATTTTTGGGGCGGATCTCTCTCTCGCACGAACGCGAAAGAGCAAGAGAGAGAGAGAGCAATAGCCTACCTCCAAACTGGAGAAGTGGGGGCATGCGTCACAGCTTATCGCTCGCTCCGTTGGTATGGAACGTTGTATGAACCGTTTTTACTCTACCGAGCGAAAATAAGTTTTACTTCAAAAAAGTGAATGTGTAACTTTCGGTATAGCGATCGGTACAATGATTATTTCGGTTCTATTTCCGGACAAAATCGCTTCGCTTTAATTCGGAATTCGTTTCGCGTAAACATCGTTTATTTACCTTCGAACAATTAATTAGATTAATCATCGGCGGTTTTAGCGTGATCGAAGGCGCCCTAACCGGGGACACTTCGAAGAGAAAGGGGCATGGGGGGGTTGTGACGACACCGAACCACGTCTAATGACAAATTATCCCTTGAGATAACATGTCAAAATGTACCCCACCAACCCCAACCCCACTTTCACACCCCACCCATCGTTTCAATCTCACCGAGTTTTCCCGGCCTGGATCGAAACTATAAAGGACCCTTCATACAAATTGGTTCAAACGCCACTACGCGCGCACACCCTCGAGAGTATCGACCCACTCTCGGGATTAAGCTTCTATAATACGCGATATGATTGATGGTTCGATATGCGAATGGACGTTCAACATTGAGTACACCGCATACATAAAACATAGTATTAGAGAGCCGCTTGTGTTGAAAGTCGAATGATTCCACTTTGCTCCGCAAACTGTTTACAGGTGTGCACTTACGCAACACTTTCATATAAAATGTGAGCGACTGACGCAAATTTCCGTACGTTTTTCATTTGTGGACACTGTTACGTTTCTTGTATGTTAATTTGTGTACTAGCCGGTTTGCCCATCATAGGACGGACTCCATCGCCCAACCCCCACCCGTGCGCACTGTTTTGTTTAATAGCAATACAGTGTTTGTCAGTACGTGAAATTGTATAGTGTACCATAGATTGAATGGGTGTATGGTCTTTAAATCGACTGGAACCAGATTTGACAGATAGCGAGCTTGTCGCCAACACACCGCTTTTTTTTACTTTATTTTGTTTGTTATGTTTTTTTTTTTCTACTTTTTTTTTTGCGTCTTATTTTATTTCAGCAGAGATGCGCGGTTGTTCCGGCCTTACTGGACAACCGTCTGTCCCCAACGGAAAGGTCAACAGACTATATTCGTTGGGGGGGTGGTGGCCTCATGTGAGGGTCTTGGGGAGAAAGGGCGTGGAGGTGTTTCTCTTCAAGGCGGCTTATATATTGTTATGTTAGCAATGCCAGCGTAACCGTAATGACTCCGACAGGTTGATTTTACGCTAATGTATATATGTATGTATATAATATAAGAAGAAATTGGCAAAAGCCGCTATCTCTGGCTTTTGCCAACACACCGTTAAAAATTTTTGTTTGTTATGTTGGCAATGCTAGCGTGACCAACAGCCTAGACAGGCAGTCAGGCAAAAGCTTCGCTAATAAGTACAGTAATGTGAATGTTCTGTCAGTGTATTTTCTATTCCATAGCTTAAAACTGTAAAATTTTGTGCAAGCTGAAACACAAAACTCGATATAGTTCGAAATGATAAAAAGTTGACTTCCATAACTTTATTATATCCTCTGTCCTGATTTTATATATACATAGGTATTGTGGTTAATTTTTAAATTTAGTATATATGTACATAGGTTAATTAAAGATAGGTTGTAATAATTGCAAAATAGAGCTATGCAGAGTATTCTAAATGTAAATAGATTAACTAGTATAAGAACTATGTTGAATGAATTGAATTCGATAAATTTAAGTGAAACCTTAAAAGTGTGCATATTAGTATATATTTTTTAAGTTAGATAAGAAATTATTATCAAGCTAATTTAATAAGTATTTAGTAAGGGGATATAATACATATATTATACATTATGTATGTATGTATGTAGTCATAATTTAAAATTAAGTAGATCTATGTAAAAGTATCTTGTACAGGGGTCTTATTGAATAAAATAGCCTGCAAGAAGATCTCAGAAATATAAACCAAATTAATAGATTCCTGGCAGCCTTAAAACAACACTTCTGTACAAGTGCTAATAGATGATTAAGTTTATTTTGTAATTTGAGCTCTAAGTTACTTTTGTTAGCTTTTAAAGCTATTTTAATTAAATATGTAAATACATAAAAACGATCATAATAAAAATGTTGTTTTAAAGTGAAATGATTCAATCCATTACAAAAAAATGTGTGCCTTTAGGTTTAACACCCCAATCACCCCAATTAGGTTTAACACCCCAATCCCAGTCTTTCACTATTATATACATAACTTGAAAATCAATAGAAATGAAATTGTTCCACTTGCAAGTCCCGAAGCTCATTATATATTGTGTATTATTTTCAAGGAAAATCGTCGAACATTCCGTCGTCTCTAACTAATTCTGAAAGTGCTCACAGGCGCGTTTAATTCAGCTGCAGGTAAACATTTTCAGGCGTCTATTAATATTGGAGCGGGTCCTTTGAGACGCATACCACCCCTTTTCCCCCCCATTCCTCCCCTTCCTAAAGGAGACTGTCTGGGCAAACAAATACACCCCGTCCCCTGGATCCTGGCCTGGATTGCTAATTTGTCTGCGTACGTGGTGTTGCGTGCCCGCTATTGTATCGCGATTGCTATTGGCGTGCACGTGTACACACGCGATGGACCTTGACCCAAATTTTGGCATTTTGCAACGTGTCGGTATTTTAATCGAAAGTGTCAGTAATGTTCGTGAAACGAGTCGCCGTTTTAATTCAATTGTCAAATATTATTGGTGGGCTCGGGTCGTATCGATGGCAAGCCAATTAACAATTAACTAAAACTAGAAATATCTCAGACAGACTAAAAATTGAAATAGAACATTTAGAAGCAAACATTTGATATTGTTAGTACTATTGATTGCATACAAGATTTATATCAATATTAATATTTCGGGCACGCATGATGTTATTTGGGTTCATTTTGTTAATGTCATAGATCGAAACAACTATTCATAAATATATCAATTATCCCGAAATATAATGTGACTTTTAGTCTATATTTTCCAATAAGACTATGCAAACATATAAATACATATGTATGTATAAGATTTTTTCTATTAAAAAAAAACGTTATTTAATAGTATCTTATCCTTTATTATAAACTACTATACACACTAGCGTAAAATATGCCTATCTAAGTCATTACGGTTACGCTGACATTGCTAAAATGACAAACATAAAGCTTTTGCGCCGTCTGTCAAAATTGGTTTTGAGTCGACAACACAACTTTATGATCACACACCCATTCAATCAAAGGTACACTATACAATTGTTTCGCATACTGTCAAACAGGCCACGGACTGTACTGTTAATTGTACAAACCAGCGCACACGGATGGAGTCAGAATCCACCGTCATATAACGGGCAAACCGGCTACTTATCTAACTGTTCAACATAAAAATTTCACATTGATTTAATCACCATCATCGTCATATTCAATCCCCTTCCATTCCTGTCTATCTTGAGCAATTTACATCCACTCGACACATTCTTTTCAATTCATCAGCCCATCATTCCGCTATATCTGCCACCTTGGTCATGTTTCTTACTCATGTATTCCTCTTACGATCTCTTCTCGTTACACCGAGCATATGTACATCTTTCCATGTTTCTCTGTGTGCGCCGGGTCTTGCGTAACATTCTTCAATTTAACATCCATGCGTCATAACTGCAAGTACGCATTGGTCGTATGCCTCATTTTTTAAGCGTATTGATTTAATAGACCTTCAAAATTTTTTTCCATACGTTTTATTCTCATTTATACATGTATGTTTATTCCTAGCTTGAAGAGGCATATATGGAGGTTACAATGTACATATAAAATGATACGAAAATAATAATAAAAAAAAGGTAAAACCAAAAATAGTCCCTGTATATGTATGTATGCACCTACGGATGTGTGGTTGGAGACTATTATACGTATACCAAAATTTCGATCGCAATAGTCCAAATAATAATACCGACGACATTTCGAAACATTTCATCGACGTATAAGATACACGTTTACAGACCGAAAAGCGCTTCCGTGTCCCTATCGCGAAAAGAAGGAGATCCTGGAAGATTGGGTGGGTGGCTGGGGGGGGGGGGGGTTGGGGGCTAGGAGTCCTCATTTTGGCTATATTTTGGCAGAAATTTGGCGTCTGTGCGTGCCGCGTCGTGGACCACAGATGGTCACGGGAATTTTTTCTTCCTTTTCAGATTCCGAATCGGTAATGCCGTCTGCGAAGGGCGGAGGGCCGATTCCCGTCACGCGAGAGGGACCCAATCGTGACCCGCTTTCGGGAATCGCCCTTAACGCCCGAATCCGTAATTCGTTATCTCCGCCACTCTGCGGCCTTCCACCCACCCACCCACTGAATAAAGAAAATAAACAGGCGGAAAAGCGTCACCTGAATAAGCAAGTGGGGGGGTTCGTCGGTGGGCGGAGAGACGCGAAATCGCGGAACTTGTATCGCGTTATTAGCACTTTATTCCGCAATTTATTGCTTATTATATACCGAATGGATTTTCCGAAAGAAAAAATGCAGCCGGGGTAGGCGGCTTTCGCGCGACTTTTCCGATACATGAAAATTGTATAAAGTTTTTTTAAATTGTTGACTAGTTGGTTTTACCCGTCATATGACGGTGGATTTTGACCCTAATCTGGTTTGTACAAATACAGTAAAGCTCTAGCCCAATGCTTCCCAAGCTTTTTAGTACTTATGTAGTATTAGTAGCAGGGGGGGGGATATTTAAATTATTTTTAAATACTGTTTTTATACTTAGAAATATTCGGAGTTTTATTTTATTTTAAACTAGCTTCCCCGGCATGCGTTGCAATGCCCGATTCCGTTCCCGGCAGTGCGTTATCTGACGCGTGAGCAATGCCCGATCCCATTCCCGGTTCCATTCCAGATCCCGTTCCCGTTCCTAGTACGTTATCTGACGCGTGAGCAGGCCCGTTCCCGTTTTTTCTCGTGTTTTTTTCACAAGAACCATCCCCGGCATGGTCACAATAAGTCGCGATAAACTGAAAGTTTCATCGCGATCGGTTGAGTGGTTTAGGAGCCTATAAGAGACAAACAGACAAACAAACAAACAGACAGACGTTGATTTTTATATATATAGATATAACTTATAATTAACGAAAACAAGCAGCTGGGATAATCCTTGTACATCCGTAGACTCGTCCAGTTGCAATGAAAAAAATGATACTAATTCACTAACTCTTTGGATCATATTCTGCCCACTGGGCGATTTCATCGATTCTGCGTGCAATCGTATTATAAGTGAAATCGTTTCGACTATTATACTTCTTACTTGCTCTTATCATTAAACATAATTCCAACCGTGCATTTTATTGGTGGTAGTACTAAAGTCTTGCCGATTGCATGCGGCTTACTAGTTTGCGCGATTCGCAAACTAATCAGGTACGAGGCGTGGAGAGATTTTTTATTAATGCTGGTGTAATGCGAAAGCTCCGATTTCGACGACTTGAGCCGTTTCAGTTGCCTTTCAAAAAATTCCAGTGGCTTGTTGCATATTATTTTTACTTTCCCATTTTTTCATATTTTATTTTTAAATAATTAAAAAAATCAAATTCTTCGAAATTGAATTTTGAACTTCAAATTTTTCGCGACCCACTGAAAATCGGCTCGCGACCCAGAGTTTGGGAACCGCTGCTCTAGCCCATTTTACAGTACATGATACAATAGTACTGTGTACCGTTGAATGAATGGGTGTACGGCCACAAAATCACGTTGTCGATTCGAACCAGCTTTTAGCGCTAAAGTAAATTTGTTCGTTTTGGTGGAAATGTTAGTATGATCACAACGACCCAGATAGGCGGGTTTATACATACATGTATAATTGAGTGCACACAGAGAAGCATGGAAATATGTATGCTTGTTATAACAAGAAGATATCGTAAAGGGAATACATGTAGCGTGTGAAAAAGTTGAAGTGGCAATGGGCTGGACACATAGCGAAAAGCTTGTATTGCAGATGGACGCGAGAAATACTGGAATTGTATCCGAGAGGATGTGAAAGAATGCATCAGTCCATAGACCGAGTGGAAGCTGGACTGATGAATTTAGAATAATGTGTGGAGTCAAGTGGTTGCAGATTGCTCAAGACAGACAGGAATGGAAGAGAATTGGAGAGTCCTGAAAATGATGATTGATGATGATTTACTGAAGCTCAAAAGTCGTCGAGATCAGTGCTCTTTAAACATTGCTAACGAAGAGCACAATCCGCTCTTATTTATATTTGTACATACAAACATATCGTATATACAGTATGATCATAAATAGCATAAGACCGGGCGCACACTGGATACGTATTCGTACGAATTCGTGTCGTACGTATGTTGTTGTCCGTCACACGTATGGCGACGTCTCACGCAAATTCGTACGAATACGTACCCAGTGTGCGCCCGGCCTAAAGAATGATCCTAGTGTCATTTTGAACATAAATATCAGACATAATTAGAGGAAAACAGGTGATTTGTCTTTATGTTATTGATATTACATATATAGTTTTATAGTATGCAATTTAATAATACTCAAAGTAAAATTTTGAATTTTTATCAAGAAAAGTACAATTTTTTTAATACAAAATTCAGTAGAATATTGGTGATTTTTTACCGTCTTAAACGTAATATAATATTTGAGAATCCAGACGTTAAACGTTAAACAGTTTATTATATTTATCAATAAGATATGTAGGAGTGCGGTTGAATACTTAAATTTGACCGAATTTTTTAAGCATTGGTATAAATACACAATATTGAATTACACTACGAATCGTCGATTTCAAATTTCGCACATAACCCACTCTAAAGTTTTAGCGTACCCCATACTGATCAGCATTGAACGAAGTTTGACATACAATTTCAATGAAAAGTAACATCCCCAAAGCTTCGGCATTGCGGGGGGGCCTAGCGATCCACTCTAAAAAGCCAGATCGTATGACCCGGAGAGTTTCAACATCATCGAGGCAAAAAAGGGCACGGAATGCATACACGTTGAGAGGCTTATTTGCATACCATTATGCTAATGCTTCAATCGAACATCGACCCATTAAGCGAGATTACATCCGAAAGGTGCATTTTCCTCGCAAAGGGGGGGGGGGGATGTCAAATTACCATCACTACAACCCACCGCACCCCCGACATGAGTATGTATGTGCGATAAAATTGCCGAGATATCGGGTTTTCTTCGAAGTAGTGTGGGGGGGTGAGGGGGGTTTTGAGCTTTTCGCGAAGAAAGCTCGGAAGGAAATTCGAACCTAATCATAAAAAGGGTAACGCTCGCGCACGCGTAGACAATGGGTTCTCTAGATGCGTTTTCCAGATTAGGTTCTCGTGTCGACGCCAATTTTCCTCGAGGCGCTTTAACGGCGCGTTATTAGGCTTTTTGGCCCACCTGTTCTCTCTCGCTGCCGTTAAATAAATAACGGGCGCGTTGTGACACTCAAACGTAAATGTTAGTAGTGAGACAAATTCGCGATAGTTGACGACTAATTAGAGCAACGTTTGCCATTACGACTATTTGTTTTAAAATTAGTCTTCATATCTATGTATGTACATTACATGATATATATATATATATATAACTAGCTGACCCGGCGTGCGTTGCAATGCCCGATCCCGTTCCCGTTCCCGTTCCTAGTACGTTATCTGACGCGTGAGCAGGCCCGTTTTTTCCAGATGTCAGATTTCACAGGAACCATCCCCGGCATGATCACAATAAGTCCTGAAAGTTTCATCGCTATCGGTTGAGTGGTTTAGGAGCCTATAAGAGACAAACAAACAGACATTGATTTTTATATATATAGATAGGCCTATTCCGTCTGTCTGTCTGTCTGCTGATAACGCTCGCCTCGGCAAATGATTAAAAAACCAGAACGTCGGACGTGTGGGATTTGAACCCGGTACCACTGATTCGGAACAGAGCGCGCTTACGCGGTGAGCCAAATCAGATGATGTAGGGCAGGCTTCAACGTGACTATTTATAGCCGAATATAATATGGCTCGCCACTTTGCTAAATTGTTACTTTGTTATTATAACGCGCCATATATGGCGCAACATATTGTTGCACAGGCAACAACTATAAAATAATATTTTTTAGTACGGGTGATGAGAACGCTCCGTTGATATTCAACGGGATTACACTAGTACATACATATGTATATAAAGTGATTAAGAGCTTGGCAAAAGCTCGATCCAATTTGCCATTTTATGATTTAACATTAGAGTATGCAGTTTGAGTGCCTGTTTATTCTAACCGTGTGTGTTAAAAATTGATGAAACCACGTTTGACTGATGAACGCTACTCGCTATTGATGCATTTATTTATTGATTATACGCATGTTAGGGCTTTTAAATAATATATTATATTATTAGAGAAACTATAAAGAAAAAAAAACTAGTAAGTAAATGATGTAAGGTTGATAAAAGAAATAATTAGTCGTTGCCTTGGGAACGACAGATTAATATTTAAAAAATCAATAAAATTTGAATATTTATTACCATATCTAATCAATCTGAGGATGGGAGGATGAAGATAATAATTACACTGTGTGCAACAAAAAATCACGTTATTGGGTTTCCCGAGCGGAGACCTAAAAAATATTACTAATTCTGACCCACTGAATCCGAATATGATAATGAAATTTGTTGGTTAGCTCTTGTTTATGAGATATAAACGTTTAAAAAAATTGACATTTTTTTGACTTTTGCGGTCTGTAACTCAAAATTTAGAACTTTTGTGTTCAAAATGAGTATTGAATGCAATAGTCAGATGCTTTTAATATTATTGTGATATTGTTATATTACGCGAAGATTCGAATGAATAAGAATGGGACTGTCTATTAATGAGTTTAATGTGTTATATGAAAAAATTACATCAAATATGAAAGAATCGTAACATATTCAGTAGGTTTTTGAAAATAAAATTGATGTTTCTCAAAAATTAATATTGTATTTTTTCAATAGAATACGAATGAATGGCAAAATGAGGTGACCAAACTATAGAATTATAGTCAAGTTTACTTCTAACTAGCGAACAGAATAATAATTTAAAAGTACATTGTTTAAAAACACAAACTGTATCTTGGGCTAGAGTTGGAATTGTCAAACACAAGTTATTAAAAATACATTTAACTAGTCAGCGTTTAAAGTACATACATATTTCATAACTGTTTAATATTGAGTGATACAATTTGTAGCTTTGCGTTTATTATTATTGTTTTGTGGGCATTAAAATTGAATGGTACAAAACGTACTTATATACGTACCGTAATAAATATTAGTTGAATTTTGGATCAGATCACTTCCAAGAAGTTGATATTTATATGTATTACTATAGCCCTATAATATTATGTATACAATAATAATAACTGCCTGGATGGGTAGCCATGAAACAATCGTATACATATACATATGTATGTACACTCATTTACTCACACATATACTCATGGCACGGGTAGCACGTTTTACTATATTTTTACTACATTTTGAACTACTAAATATACTATAGGTATATATTATACATAAATGATAACCGCCCGATGACACTGTCAATGAGTATTTACTAGTAGTAAATATCACTCATTTGAACAAAAAGTACTGTATTGAATTTTTATGAAACGAAGCACTTGCAATCAGTAGGAATTGTAATCAACTACTGTAGAACAAAATAAAACTACATATATAGGTTATATACATATGTATGTATGTAGGAGTAGTGTTGTAAAATTCTCGGGAATAATATTTTGGAAAATATTCTCCAAACCGAGAATTTTCTGTTTAAAAATGTAGTACAAAATGCAGGCTCCATCGGCCACCATGTATTTTAAATAAATAAATACTAACTTTTACTGTATTTGCTTAAATATACAGTAAACTCCCTCTAATCCGGGCTAATACTTGGGAGAGGTGATACGGATTGCACGAATAATATTAGTTTAGTATCCGTGACAAAAACTAAATTTGATGGGGCGTGAATATTGCAAATTTTTTACGATATTTTGTGCTAAGTTTAAATGAATGATTATATCATAAGTTGGAATAATTTAACAGGAATATCATAAACAAAGCAATAAAAATATTTATTTTAAAATACATGGGCAGGCGGCATAGCCGATGGAGCCCAGGGGTCTGACATACCTTATATGTACATACATACAATTCTTAATTATTTATATTTGGAGGACTACAAAAATCCTTTAGTGTTCAAAAACTTATCGAGATGATTTTTAAATAGATTTGTATTTTCGGAAGTAACTAGCTGATTTGGCAGACGGTTCCAAACTTTGACTACTTTATTTGAAAAAAAAGAGTCTCTGACAATTTTGTTCGATTTGTCTTTTAGTAATTTCCGTGTATGGCCTCTGAGATGTGCGTTTTTATTGAAAGTAAGGAGGTTTTTTATTGGGCATTTATATTTATTATTTATTATTTTGTAGACTTCTATTAGATCGCCTCTTAATCTTCTCGTCTCCAAAGATGTGAGACTCATTTTCTTCAACCTTTCATTATAGGATAGTGATCGAAGTTCAGATGGCATTTTTGTTATCCTTCTTTGAACCCTTTCTAAACATACAAATGTGTATACAAAATTTATTGCTATTGTTGATAAGCATTGCATTCCTGTGGGAATTTCGCGGAAAACGTTCATGCTAGTAGTGCGTATTTTAAAATGACGAAATGACACATTCAGTGTCGTCAGAATGAAAAAAATTCATTCAAAATGCTCTCAGACACTCTAGAAAGTCCTATTACTCCTGAAAATATCCTAGAATCCTCTAAAAAGCTATAAAACTATCGATAGATGTTTTATAACCAAGAAAAAATAAAATTCTCGAATATTCTCGGAGAATAATCTTTTGGAAAATATTCTCAGAATATTCTCGTTCTTCGAGAATATTCTCGACTTACAACACTATGTATGTAGGTGTGTATCAGAAATTAAATATTGTAAATATTGACGTAGCGTTTGTTAGCACTGCGGCACGCTCATTACGAATATCGCACACGGGAAAGTTTATCGCGCGCAAAGTGGCGAAAGCTTCGCCGAAACTTTAAAAGCTTGCGCGCATAATTTTTTTAAGCTCTCTCGCCTAAGCAAACTGTTCATCGGTGCGTCGGCGTAACGGCGTCATAAATCGTCGTCTTGGTCGCGTCTCGCCGTTATTTATGCCGCATAATATCCCCGAAAGCTCAAAGCTCCAGTTCCGAATCCAAATAGTCGTGTTGTACAAACATAACACGGTAAATGCTAATGCGAGCAGGCGCTTTCGGCGAAACAAACTTTAAATATCGCATACATAATTCACTGCAAAGTTCGCACCAACAAACTCGCCTCGATCTCCCCATCTCCGACTTTCATACCCCACCTTCAGAAAACCAAACCCCCATCCAGTCCGTCCCCGTTCACCGGAGAATTCATTAAATTTTTCTTCTCAAAGAGGATATTTCCTACGTGCTAGATTCTAATGCAAATATGAAAACTTAATATCCACGAGAGAAACTCTCTCGAGTTGTTCGCGCTCGAGTAAGACGACCCGAGTTTTCGGTCTTCTTTTTTTTTTTTTTTTATTTTATTTTCAAGTATACGTACATATTTTTTTGAGCTTTCGCAAAATATGTACGCGAAGAAGAATCAACGTCGGAAACGAGGAGCTTTTAATGCGAATAAATAAGTTTGGCGTAACGCGTTTAAAAGTATCAAAATCTTTAATGCTCTCTCGGCCGGAGAGAGTTTTCTTCGCGAGCCTTAACTTTTATATTCCGATGCGTTCAAAGGAGAAAATGTTCCGATGAACATTTTAGCATTGGGGCGACAACACAATGGCGTCGAAACTCGACGAATTATAAATTAGCAGGTGTTGTATTTATACAACTTGCTTAACTTGATTATAATTCGTACACTGATAACAAAAGTTGTACCTACAATACATATGTACGTATAGTCAATGGCGACACTTAGGCAAATATGAACGAATGATAGATAATGGGCGCACGTTCTTGCCGAATCATTAATCAGGACGACACCTCGGTTTTGTTCCTTTGCGGCGGCCATTACTGAGCGACAAGATGGCCGCTGAACATTTTTCGCAGCTTTAAACGGAACATCCATCTTTCAAGCGCAATATCAATATTTTTCTCGCACAAGTTTTCCACCTACTGAAAAAGGACAAAAAAAAGCTCGATCTACCAAGAAAATGAATATTTATGACGGTGGCGGTAGTGTCAACTTGCGGTTTTTATATTTCGCGTTAAAAACGCGCTTATATTTTATATGTAAAAGCGTCTCTGTTGCTTTTTAATGTGAGCGATGGCCGACTCTACATAATTGGTTTTGTGTACATAAATCGCAATTGTGAAGGCTATGATGTTTTGTTGATTTAATAAAAGAAACATACAGAATATTCTGTGGTCATAAGAAAAGGATATCTATATTTAAAAGTTCATATTTCCAAACATAATTATACTAGGACAAAGTTCATATTGATGTTATTTGGTAAAAAGGTGCTAAAATGATCACTAAGAAAAATTTACATGGAAATTTCTTCGTCCAAAGTGTTTTTAGTTTTAGGCCTGGGATTATAATCTCATGAAAATGAGTATCGTTTTTTTATACCCACTCTGCATTTTAGATGTGTAATAGATTTTAATACAGCCAACGATCAATGTTTTTCTATAAGTGGGTAAAAATAATGTAGTCGATCGTTTTTGCGCGATAAAATATAGACATTCTCATTGAATGTTTTTTTTATTCAACGAGTTAAGTGGCCATTTTAGAGATTCAACGACAAATAAAATGAGGTTTTTAATCGTCGATTCGGAAAATTTCTGTGCGAGCCTTTGCCGATTTCATTAATTGAATACTTAAGAAGACCCTTTTTGCAAAAAGGTTCTTTCATTACACCCATTCCGAATTCCATTCCTTGTCCACGCACGTAAGCGGTTAAATATTTTACGAAATGAAAACGTAACAACTGAATAATTCATTTATATTAAATTTACATTTTTTTTACGCTGCGCGAAAAAAAAAGATCAGTCACGGACGATTGAATATAATGAAAATAACCACCGCTATTTCGCAATACAATAATAATATGTGAAGGCGAACAAAATAAACAAACTTATTACATTAGTCACACGTATTAGTTTTTTTTTTTTTCATCAAAAATATGCGAATTACGTAAAAATTTACCGTGAATCATCGGGCAATAATAATTAACGAGCACGTTGAATTCGATGGTGCAATTAAGCGTACCTTACGATGCTCACTAATGGACACTCGACACGCTTGGGATTTTTCGATCTTTAGCTGTAGTTTTCCGAGGAAAAATCCATTGCGTCAAATCGTGTATATCAGAATTTTTGAGTATACGATGACATAGTCGTAGATAAACCAAGGTGAAGAGGACACACGTCGCTTTAAAACAAAACAAGTAAATTAACCAAGCATTACATCATTCGGTTGTATATGAGGTACATATTATTTTTAAGTGAAGTCAAATAAAGCCATGGATTTATATATGTACATATGTATACAGGTATAATCATTAAGATTCACCGTTTTAAAAATATACCTATACTATATATAACATATACACACCTATCCCTCGATTTACGCGGTAATGAAATTGTACACGTAAATGAAAACCGCGTAAAAAAAGACACGGAGTTCATACAAAATCGTGGGATAGGACTAAAGGACTAAAACAGGATATAATGTATTTCTGTTCCTTTATGAATTTCTTCATATTGCATATACATAAATACTTTTTAATTTTCGTTGAATTTTTAAAGCTCTTTCAACATCAGGATCTAGTACATATATTTATCACCATATTTTCCAGTTTTCTAGCCAATTGAGTAACTTCGTTCACATTCGTAGCAGTAAATTAATCTGGTTCTTCAGAATTAGTGATGGATTCGTTTTTTATTTCAGGACTATAGACCATGTTAATTAGTTCGTCCTCGGTTATTATTTCTTCATCACCGAATAACTCCTCAATATCATGATAATTCAAATCTTGAAAACCCTCTCCCAATGAATTAGATCAGTGGTCGGGAACCTTTTTCGAGCTAAGAGCCACATTAAGGAAAACCTTGCAAGATTGGTTAAGTTTGGGAGCCGCAATATATTATTTTCAAATTATATATTCAAAATGAAATGAAATTTTGCTCATTTATGAAATGGACAGGTGTAAGAAAAAAGCTATCTTCGTGATATTTCTTAATGTCTGACAGTTTATTACTAACATGTATTATAAAGTTTAATCTGAAAAACGATTTTAAATTTATAGAAATAGGATTTACATATTTTGATTTTGTGTAAATATTGTGTGTCGACGTTGTGTTTCACGCAAAACATTGGATGACAGCGAGCGCCGCAGGTTTTCAAACAAAGAGCCGCATGTGGCTCCGGAGCCGCCGGTTCCTGACCGCTGTATTAGATATACCAATAATATGAATATGATTACCTTTAGTAACTATTTCTGGCCATAATGATCTGCACAATGTCCGTGTATATCTACATACATATATGTATCTAACTCGTGTAACGGGATGATTCTTTTGAAACTTTCAAACTAGAACGGAACTTTAGACTGAATACATTATTTCACTTGATATGTTATTTTGATCGATTAAATCGTTTTAACGTAAGCTAGATTTTAGAATGTGTACAGTTTGATAACAGCTCCGTTTTAAAACTATATTTGATAACTTTATCGTTTCGATAATATGTGTTGCAAATTTTTAACCGTTTCGAACACCTATTGAATGGGGATAGTCGACGTTCGACTGGAAGCAATCGTTTACCGTAAAAGCAATACACATTTCTCGTTAACATTTTCGACAGTGTTGGGGGAATCGGCGTATCCCAAAGCACTTATTGTCCACTTAACAATATGAATTTGCAAATAAATCGATAACCCACCGAGAGCCGAGAGATAGCTTGAAATTGACCCAATTCTGCGAGCACGCGTAATTACGCAGAGTGTCGCGCGCGCCGCTCTCAAAGGGTCAATCTTTTTTCAATTTCTTCCTTTTCTTCCCTTTTTGATCTTTCCAACTGAGAGAGGGGGGGGGGGGGGTATTGCTGACCCCGTCGTCTTTGAAAGGTTAGGCGTGTAGCTTTTTATTTCGACGTTGGGTCGTCGGTAATTCGGGCCTCGATACACGGGCGCCGATACATTAGTTTTCCTTAACAGCCTCCTCTTCTACGGATCTTTTCCGAATAAATTGGAAAACGGGTGTGGCACGAGATCCTTTACACACACCCTTCTTTGACTGTGTGTGTGTGTGTGTTCACGTCTCGTCCTTTTTGGACATTTTTACACTTCACCTGAGTCGAATTGGATACCTTTCGCGATAATTTAAGGAAGAATTCAAATAATACGCACACACACACACCCGTCGAGCCCCGAAGCTTTTGTCAATTTAATGGACACGATTTTTTAACGTTCGATATGTACCGAAAAAAAAAATACTAGAGCTCTCCTCGAATGTAACCGAGTTAAAATGTGTAATAAATATCGCATTTTCTGTAGGTTACGTTAGCGCGGAAAATTTATCAGTATGAAGTATTCACTAGTGCGGTTGCGCTATTTGTTCACCGCTAGGTGAGTTATTAAGATAGACGGTTTAGAGTGCTTTCATAGCAAGCTGAGATAACAATTAAATTAATCATCTAAATTTCTACATTCTAGCTTGATGTATAAATCAAAATAAGTAATGAATAATTCTACAGTCAAATACTTTAAAGTTAACTCAATTTATACACAAATAAGCTACATATGTACATATGTATGTATGAGAGCTACCCAAAATAAAAATGTTCTATCAGATGCACATATGTAAGTGTTCCATAAATATGATCATATGATCAGCAAAGTTTTATGCCAATTAGTCAAACGGTGTGCCTATGTATGTACAAGGAACTAAAAGTTATTCAATGTTATTCACACACCAGTGGCATGCGGTAACTTTCAGTATAGGGGATGATTTGAAAAGCATTTTTTTAAATAACATATGTGCGTACTCAAAACTTTAAGTGACTTATTGATTTGTCTTGTATTTAAGAAACTTATTTCCTTATGTTAAATTTTAATCCAAATGACAAATTATAAAAGACTTCTTGACGTTTAAAGGAATGAAAATAAAAACTCAGCTTTGTCTTGGATATGCAATAGAGATGATTAAAGCGGTCGAAGAAGCTGAGCGGCGAAAACATCCATCTGTCGAACGGATGATCAGAATCGATCGATTGCGATTGTTCGAAAGATGGATTATGCGCATGCGCGAGTGGAAGCGTATTCGCCACAGCATCATCTGGTGAATTGACGACACACGTCATCACGTCTCTACCGTTACGTTGTAATGATTGTGAATACTTGATGACTTTTTATACGCATTTGAATTTCGTATGTCATTTCAAAATCAAAAATTACAAACAATATCAAATCAAATATATTTTTAAGGCATCATTTATTTATTGCTCTAGGTTTCAGAGGATGCACTGCATCAACAGCATCCACGGATACATATTTACACCCGTTCAACATCCACTGCTGGATGAAGGCCTCTCCAGTCCTCTTCCATTCCTGTCTGTCTTGAGCAATCTGCATCCAGTTGACTCCACACATTCTTCTCAATTCATCAGCCCATCGTCCACTCGGTCTTCCTTGCTTTCTTTCACATCCTCTCGGATACCATATACAAGTGTCGAGCCGCTATATCTGCTACCTTGGTCATTCTTACCCATGTGTTCCTCTTACAATCTATTCTTGTTATACCGAGCATATATCATTCCATGCTTCTTTGTGTGCACTGAATTTTACGTAACATTCTTGAATCCATTTTTCACATCCATACGTCATAACTGACAGTACGCATTGGTCGTATGCCTTATTTTTGTACGCAATGTTCGTCATATGTACAAATTATGAGAAAGTTTACCTATACGGCAAAATAAAAAAAAAACAATTTAAAGTAAAACGCGTGTTTTTTACAGCATACGAAAACGCTCAAATTTAGTCGCGTATAAATTATGTTTATTTCGGTTTTGTCAAAAACTTAACCGAGGATACAATTTCGCAGGGCGTGGTACCAAAAAAAAATAGTACTCATAAGCAATATTTTATTCTCGTCGTTCTTTCCCGGTTTTTTATTTTATATTATCGAAATATTCCAGCATCCAAGTGGAGGAGGCAGAGAATGAGGTAGGGAGAAACATGAATTAGGCAAATTCTTCCGCTCCTTCCCCGTTGCTTACCTCTTATTTTTTTTTACAGTTACTGCTCGTCGGAGTGGGTGTAATGCGATTAACTTTCAATCGGAAGTACTTCGGTTCGAGTGAGCATTAAGCCTATTGTGAAACAAATTCATTTCCAATTCCGGAGCGTCAGTAACGCGCCCGGAAAATTGGGTCGTCGTCATTGATACCGTTTTCATTTTTTTTTTTTTCGCCGTTTTAACTTTTATCCGAAGGCGAAATAATATTACGGCGTGCGAAATTGAATTTGGAAAATTCGAATTATCGGCGGGCGAGAATAGCGTAATTAGTCGACGTAGCGAAGTTTGATATGGTAATTGGTGCGAAGCTTTAATTATAAAACCGGCTGGTATGTATGTATGCTTTAAGCCGAACTTTAATTTGTAACGATTGCTCCTCGCAGGCGAACAATTTCGCACTGGAGACCTTGACCCTACTTTAAAAGGTGTATACAATTTGGAATGTTCAACAGTTATTGTTCGAGATAAGCTCGAACGTTTTCCCGGCTATGTGTACATACAAATATCATGTATATAACGCGTTGATACAATATTATTCAGACCCCGCCGCTACTGTTGCGAAATTCACAACACGCTACTAATAATTAATTAGTTACTGGAATTAAAGCGTTTATAATAATTATTTCAGTAGTTGGTGGGATACTTAAGATACTATGACTAAAATAGTAACCAAGCAAATGCCCTACGTGTACGTTAACGCTTAACTTATAGCACATTATCTATGTACATACATATGTATGTATGTACATATAATGTAAAACATATTCAGACGGTTAATTTTACTTGACAAATTTCAACATAACACCTATTTCATTAATCGACTAATAAAGTTGGTTAAAATCTTAAAATCTTACCGATAAATTAAAAAAAAATAATAAACTTATATCGATTTTTATACACGATTTCCTTTATCGCCTAATGAAATTGGCTATTAAATATATTATACGATGAATTAAGCTCAGATGCTATTAGTAGATTAGTGACTTAAAACGTGATTATAATCAATTGAATAATATCGATTCTAAAAAAACGAAGTTCTTACTTAACAACTTAGATAACTGCCAATTATTTATCAAATTCAACGCCTACTTAAATTGGCTACTGATTTTTTTGTTTTTAATTTAATCAATCATCGTAATATTATTTGTATGAAAATTTACCTCACACACACACAAATAAGTGTTTTGATTTTATAATCATGATATTTTTTTGTCGTTTGATGTAATCAAAATCAATTAACTACGAGTTTATTGTAATCAGTAGATATTTTATGCACTAAAATACTTAGTATTCTTAGCTTTGCGTAATCTAAAACAGCGGTCGCCAACCGGTGGTTCGCATTTTTATAATCATCATCATTTTCAGCCGTTCACCATCCACTGCTGGATAAAAGCCTCTCCAATCCTCTTCTATTCCTGTCTGTCTTGAGCAATCTGCATCCACTTGACTCCACACATTCTTCTCAATTCATCAGCCCATCTTCAACGCGGTCTACCTTGCTTTCTTTCACATCCTCTCGGATACTATTCCAGTATTCTTCACGCTATGTGTCCGTCCCATTTCCGCACATTCTGCTATATCTGCCACTTTGATCATACTTATCTTGTTATACCAATCATACACATGTATATCTATGCTTCTCTGTGTGCACTAGATCTTACGTATCATTCTTGAATTTAGCATCCAAATTTCACATCCATACGTCACAACTGGCAGTTTTCATAATGAATAATGAACATATCGTTTATTTATTATAATTTTTCTATCATTATAAGGTGATATTTAACTTTTTGCAAATAACTTGGAGTGCAAATACAAGTGTAATTACCATTTTATATTTAGAATGTTACTTTTATGGAAAAAAAATCATGGTAGTGGTCCGCGGGATTCGAGATTTTGAGTTTAGTGGTCCGTGAGGTTCAAAAGATTGGCGACCGTTGATCTAAAATAAATTCTAAATCCGAATTGAAGGCTTTTGCGCTAATTAAGGGGAAACAATCGACTTTAAATTGTTGCGGAAAACTCCTCTGGATTCGTGTGATACACCACGTATAAATTTTCAAATTTTCCACCGATGGAAAAGCAACCTTTGCTTTTAGAAGGATGGGGTCGGATTTGGAAAATTGCCGCGTCAGATTTTCACCGAGCGCAGCACTTTGATTCTGAATTAATGACTTCATTACGGGAATAAAGCTCGGCTTTGATGGGTAGATAATGTACGGCGATCCCAACACCCCACTCTCACCCCTCATCCTCCACAATTCCATGTATAATACCCTATCAATTTGAAAGAAGTTGATCAAGGCAAGATTTGACTTTTATTATAAACCGTATGTGTTTCGGATTCAGTTTGAAACGTGATTTTGTCGGCGAGTTTTGACGCGCCGCGTTTTACGACCTCACGTCTCACAGATAAGGGATGCCATCAGGAGACAACCCCTAATGAAACTTTACCGGATAATCTAAGGTTTCTTTTAGCGTAAACCTACGCAAACGTTGGAACCTAAACCGTGAGAGACACACAAGTTCCAAAGGGTGGGTTATCTAGCCGAGAGATGCCCGGGGATACCCAGTGCTAGCAATGTAAGGGATGATCCACACCATCCCCCTTATAACCAACCCCTTGCACGTCGACGTAAAGGTGTCACCTATGTTATGTAGGACGCCCTTGAGAGTAGGCCGACCGTGCTAATTAAATTGAAATATAATAATGGCAACACTACACGTGCGATATGACGAAAACTTTGCACGCTCGACTAGTGTCGGTGGAAAAGCCACGGTGGGAAATGACGGCCACGTGAAACTTTGCAACGATACACTTTAAATAAATAGACCAAGTTGAACCGTCAATATCTTAATATGAATAAAATATTGACTAAAGTTTATCGCACATTCGTGTGCCGCACTATCTGATTACGTGTACGTAATTATAACGGCCTAACGTTAATTTATGGACAATGTATCTACATATACCGACTATTTTATGAATATTACGAACTGTCGAATTGTATACACAATGAATGTATGATAATATTATATGTTGTATAGTCATAATACTAGGGGTAAGATCTCAGAAATATAAACAAAATTGATAGACTGCGAGACTTAAAACAACACCTCTGTATAAGTGCTGATATATAATAAGGTTTATTTTGTAATTTTAGCTTTAAGTTACTGTTTGTTTGTAATTACATAATCGGAATTGTTATATTGTATTCATAATTAGGGTCATTCAATTAAGGTCAATAAAAGAAAATGTAGTTGATCAGCGGTCGGGAACCTGTGGCTCCAGAGCCGCACGCTGCTCTTTGTATGAAACCTTGCGGCTTGCGGTCACTCTGTTTGCAACGTAAGTTTTAAAAAATCATGATGAATCTAATTTAATAATTTTTATATAAACTTCATCTAAAAAGCTTCAAAATCATTTATAAGATTTAACTTTATAATGATTTTTACCAATACATTGTATAATAGTAAGAAATATCGCGACGATAATAATTTTAAATATATATTCCTAAGTTATCTATATCTATATCTATATATATATAAATCAATGTCTGTCTGTTTGTCTGTTTGTCTGTCTTTTATAGGCTCCTAAACCACTCAACCGATCGCGATGAAACTTTCAGGACTTATTGTGATCATGCCGGGGATGGTTCCTGAAAAAAAAAACGGGAACGGGAACGGGAACGGGATCGGGATCTGGAACGGGAACGGGATCGGGCATTGCAACGCATGCCGGGTCAGCTAGTATGTATATATTAATATATATTCTGAGAAGACACCTCTGTGGGATAGTAGATACATATGTATAAGTAAAGTGTATAATGTGTACTACTAGATTTATGTAGTTATTATAAATGTGTAATAGATGTAAGTTAAATTAGCTAATTAGCTAATATTATAGTTAATAAATAAATAAATAAGTTTGTTAAGAAGGCTCGTGTTTAAACCGATTCAAATGCTCTCAAAAAATACACATACACATTTTCCAGTCAAAATTTTTCAGTTTAGTTAGGGACATAGTTCTTTATGAGATTAGAAATAGCTGAAACCATTTTCAAATCACCTATCTGTATTTAAAAAAATGTTAATTTACCGTTAAAAGAATTTTTTTCGACTACTTTATCGGAAAGGATTTATAATATAAGAGTGTATCAAATAATTGTTTTAGAATTAGTATAAAATTCGCGCTTTAGACAGTGATACGAGCACACGTGAATCTTTTAGACACGTGTCAATAGAGAGCTTTTATTTATCGAACACAGGATAAAATGTGTTAGAAGATCGTGCTGGTGCCAAATTGTATTAAATCCCACCCCCAAAATCTACCCCTATTTAACACCCACCCCAAACCATCCGACTCGAGCACACACTTTACATACAAATCAGGCACCGCCACTTCCCCGAACAGTGTTTAATAATATAATTTTCTTAGCATTAACATATTTTTTCTGATAATCCAGTTAGCGTGGAGCGAGCGGCGAGAGCGCGCCGAGCAAGCGCTTCGAGTTATGTTTTAATTGAAAATGTTTTCGCGCGAGGGGCCCCCGCGAGTCTTGAATACGAAATTCGCCCCCGTTTGAGACCGAATTATTATTATATTATAATTTTTTTTTTTCGGTTTCCCAATCCGACCCCTCGTTCGCGCGGCAATGCGTAAAATCTTGCGACAACGAAAACGACGAGAGTTAAAGGCGCCGTGTAATATCGTGCCTGGGGGGGTTTGAAAATTATCAAGGGGTGATTTGAAAATATGAAAAATTCAATGACAATGTCGGAAAAGTGTGTCGTTTGGTGTCGGAAAAGCCCATCGTTCGAAACGGGGCTAAAGGGGACATTTAATACATGCGCACTTTTTGAAAGTTTCTGATATTGACATAAGCCCAGCTACTATGGAAGCTTTAAACCAAAAAAATAATATATTCCACTAAAGTTTTACACCTATATCGCTATTTGTATTTCATCATAATCATTTTCAGCGGTTCACCATCCACTGCTGGATGAAGGCCTCTCCAATGAACTTCCACACATTCATCTCAATTCATCAGCCCATCATCCATTTTTCAAATTTCAATATTCACTTTTTGATCTCTAAATGACCCATCCTACACATTGTACGAGACATGTGTCGTCTTGTATCATCATCATCATAATTTTCAGCTCGTCTTTTCCTGTTTGTCTTGAGCAATGTGCATCCATTTGGCACATTCTATTCAATTCATCAGCCCATCGTCCAATCGGGCAACTTTGCTTTCTTTCACATCCTCTCGTATACCATTCCAGTATTTCTCGCGTCCATCTGCCATCCATTCTTCTCGCTGTGTGTCCAATTCAACTTTTTCACACCTTCTCCTATATCTACCACTTTGGTCATGCTTTTTTTTTTACCCACAAGTTCCTCTTGCGATCTGTTATTGTTATACCAAGCATATATCATTCCATGCTTCTCTGTGTGCACTGGATATTAAGTAACAGTCATAACAGGCAGTACGCATTGGTCGTATGCCTATTTTTTAAGCATAGCGGAATGTAAGATTGCACTATGTTTATGCCATATTAACCAATTGTCCTAGGTATAAATAACTATTCACTATCTCATCTACTGTACGTTTTATGATCAATAAATTAAATCGTTGTATGTCTAACTTGAAAAATATGAATGTTTGTATTAGTTTATGAACAATTTTGGTTCATATTTCAATGGAGTTTAACATGGATTGTGTATAAACATAACTTACCCCAACAATATTTATAGGCGAACTTTCACCGATACGCTATTCTAATTCCGCAAAAACTTCAATACATCACATCGATACATATTATCCACGTACTAAACAAAGAAAGCAATGGTATCACATAAACTAAGGTGAACAAACAAACAACCAAACAAACAAACAAAAAAAAAAAGCAAGCCGCAGGAGAAAGTTTCAGACGAACGGACGGGCTCACTCGAGTCCGAAGGATGGAATAAAAAAAACTGGAAAAGGGAATAAGATGGCCATTTCGCCGAGACAGTAATAGCAGATCAGACGATTGATGGATAAATTAAGTGGCAGTCTGTTATCGCGAAACGGTGGAAACTTGACAAAAGGGCGTGTTATCTGCGGGAGGGGAAACGAGTTCGCCGAACGATTTATACGGAACGGATAATAATAAATACATCAGAGCGCCACGTGAACGTTGGTTACGTTACCGTGAAATATCGCCAGAACAATGAATTTCAATACCGAGGGGTAGTTTCAGTTTTAGATGCATAGTAAAAGGATTAGAGATTACACAATGTAGACTAACTTACCATGGAAAAGCTCCAGATTCTATTCCATCCATATAAAATTGAATATCTACATACATTTTCAAATACAAACCATTTTCCAAATCGAACTGTAAAATTACTTGAGTTTGATAGCTACAACATAAACTTTGTTTCAATGACTCTTTTGATTACCAAAATGTGCACAATCTTTAAATCAAAAATTCTGCTATGCTTAAAAAATAAGGCATACGACCAATGCGTACTGCCAGTTATGGCGTATGAATGTGAAACGTGGATGCTAAATACAAGAATTCTACGCAATATTCTGTGCACACAGAGAAGCATGCAAAGATATATGCTCAGTATAATGAGAAGAGATAGTAAGAGGAATGTATGGGTAAGAAGTATAGGTACATATGACAAAAGTGGCAGATATAGCAGAACGTGTGAAAAAGTGTAGCAATGGTCTGGACGCATAGCGAGAAGAATAGATGGCAGATGAACGCGAGAAATACTGGAATAGTATCCAAGAGGATGTGAAAGAAAGCAAGGTAGACCGAGTGGAAGGTGGGCTGATGAATTGAAAAGAATGTCAAGTGGATGCAGATTGCTCAAGACAGATAGGAAATGAAGAAGATTGGAGAGGAAGATTGGAGAGGAAGATTGGAGAGGAAGATTGGAGAGGAAGATTGGAGAGGAAGATTGGAGAGGAAGATTGGAGAGGAAGATTGGAGAGGAAGAGAGGAAGATTGGAGAGGAAGGAGGAAGATTGAGAGGAAGATTGGAGAGGAAGATTGGAGAGGAAGATTGGAGAGGAAGATTGGAGAGGAAGATTGGAGAGGAAGATTGGAGAGGAAGATTGGAGAGGAAGATTGGAGAGGAAGATTGGAGAGGAAGATTGGAGAGGAAGATTGGAGAGGAAGATTGGAGAGGAAGATTGGAGAGGAAGATTGGAGAGGAAGATTGGAGAGGAAGATTGGAGAGGAAGAGGAGGAAGATTGGAGAGGAAGATTGGGAGGAAGAGAGGAAGATTGAGAGGAAGATTGAGAGGAAGATTGGAGAGGAAGATTGGAGAGGAAATTGGAGAGGAAGATTGAGAGGAAGATTGGAGAGGAAGATTGGAGAGGAAGATTGGAGAGGAAGATTGGAGAGGAAGATTGGAGAGGAAGATTGGAGAGGAAGATTGGAGAGGAAGATTGGAGAGGAAGATTGGAGAGGAAGATTAGAATAGCTGAAAATGACGATGATGATGAACATAATCAATTTGTCCTGACTGGCAAAACACTATGTATGTATCATTAGTCGGAGTCGCAGTAATAAAACATTCAACTAATAGAAAGAAAATTTCCTTAAGCACTCAAGTATCTGGAAGGTCTGTAATGAGTAATCTACTGGCATCTTTAAATGAGTGGACTCAAAGTCTAAATAATGATGTTCCTACGGATGTCATTTATTTGGATTTTGAAAAGGCATTTGACAGAGTCCCTATTGAACGTTTGATGTTGAAACTGGATCATGTCGGTGTTAGAGGCTCACTCTTGAAATGGATTGGGGAGTTCTTGAGACTGAGGAAGTTCACGGTGAGGATCGGTGACTGTCTTTCCGACTCACTACCGGTTCTCAGTGGAGTTCCCCAGGGTTCGGTTCTGGGACCTGTTTTGTTTCTTATATACATTAGCGACATTGTGGATGGTCTTGTTTCAAGTCATTCATTGTTTGCAGACGATATTAAACTTTTCGGTCCGGCAACTATCGATGGACGTAGAGATTTGCAAAATGACCTGAACTGTATTAACATATGGTCTAAAGTTTGGCTTTTGTCTTTAAATGCAGCCAAATGCAATACTCTTCATTTAGGATCCTTCAATGCGCAAATTCCGTATATGATTGATAATCAAATATTGACTAATGTTTCCTCTCAATGTGATCTGGGTGTAACTATCACCAAAGATTTAAAATGGTCTGTGCACATCAACCAGTTAGTCAAAAAAAGTAAATTCCTTTATATATATCATTAGATGTGTCTTCAAATCATTGGATGAAAATTTGTTGTTAAAAATATATAAGTCATATATCAGACCGAAATTGGAGTATGCATATAATGTTTGGAATCCCCATTTTAAAAAAAGATATTCTATGTCTCGAGAGGGTCCAAAGAAGAATTACAAAAATGCCACCCGAACTTCGATCACTACCTTATCATGAAAGATTGAAAAGACTGAATCTCTCCACATTGGAGACGAGGAGATTAAGAGGTGATTTAATTGAAGTATTCAAAATAATAAATAATCATTATTCATGTGATATGACCAACCTCATTATGTTCAATGAGAACCCTCATCTAAGAGGTCATACTCTTAGACTCCAAAAAAAAAAAATCAAATAAGATTGTTAGAGATTCATTCTTTTCAAATAGAGTGGTTCAAGTTTGGAATAGTCTTCCAGATTCAATAGTCACTAAAAAAAAATGTTAATTTATATAAAAATCAGCTAGATTTATTCTTAAAAACAATGGATATTTGTAATTCTTTAATAAATGGACCATTATTCATTTTATTTTTTTTTTATTTTTATTTTTATTTTTATTTTTGTTTTATTTTTTTTTTTTTTTTTTTTTCTTATTCTTTTTTTTTTTTATCTCTATTTTTTTTTTGTTTTTACTGTTTTTTTTTTTTTTTTTCTTTTTTTTTTTTTATTTTTTTTATTTTGTTCAAATTTGGCAATACTGTCCTCTCATTCTTTCTTTTCATTTATAATAATGTTTTTTTTTTTTTTGATTTTTAACTAAAACCAAACCCCATGGGCCTATCGGCTATGCCGCCTCTCCATGTAATTATTAAATAAATAAATAAAAGTATCATATTTATTAAATCACCACGATCATAAGAAATACCTCTGCAAAGTTAAGTCTCCATTTTTAAAATGATGTGGAATTGTTTAAGAAACAAACACATGCAGATTTGTTGACCGTAGCGTAAAATGTCCCTCAAGTATTCAAAAGATTAACTTTAAAACAATTTCTCGGATGAAGCCGGGGCACTAAAGTCAATTATTGAGTTACATTGAGAATATCTAACTAATAATGCTTTTAAAGCGAGTGTTTCCATTGAATTTCTAATCACTAATACGTTCCGAGTGTGTCATTGTGTCGTGTTTGCGTATAAACTGGCGAGCGCGCGTGTGTGCCGCTAATTCGAATTTCGCGCGCGTGGTCGGCGCGAAAGCTTCGTAAAAAGCTCGCCGTACAATTTATCATGTAAACGTATTCTTGGGGGTTAAGAAGTTTGCCGGGGGCGGCGGAGGTTCGCGCTTTGAATTGCTAATCAGCACCCAAACCACCCGTATTCCGATCACGGACTGTCGCCAACAATCCAAGAAGTCCGCATTAAATTTTCGACATTAATTATTTTCGACAATCCGAACAGTAAAGAAGGGGATGAGAAGCGACGGTTGTCGACCCCCCTATTCCCCTCCCCCCCTTCCAATTCACCCCACTGGCCCCCCCCTGGTATCGTAATTAAATAAAAAATAAAATCCGCCGCGGATTAACGTGATCGGCGTGCCGCAGATCCCGTTCCGTTCCAACGCCGCGTTAAAGGGGAATAGATTTTCGTAAGCGTTTTCATATTAAAATGTACGAGATTTCCATTTTTTTTTTTATTCGAAAAAAATTTTTTTGTAATAAAAAAACCTCTCCTCCTGTCTAACCTTACGTAACGATCGCCGAAAATGAGTGCGATGAAAATCGGAAAATCCCTTAACGCCGAGTATAAAAAAATGTGACAATTTGATATGGGTGTTAGTGTAACAACTCAATACACTTTTTTCCCCGGCTTTATACATATATGTATACCTAATATATAGCAAACGTTTTTTTTGTAAATAAACAGTCAACGCAAAGTCAATTGATTATATTAAACTATGATACTGGCATACGATCAAAATGTACTGCCTGTTATGACGTATGGATGTGAAACTTGGATGCTAAATTCAAGGATGCTACGTAAGATCCAGTGCACACAGAGAAGCATGGACTAACAATAAGATATCGTAAGAGGAATATATTGGTAAGAAGTATGACCAAAGTGGTAGATATAGCAAAACGTGTGAAAAATGGATGGCAGATGTATGCGAGAGATACTGGAATGGTATCCGAGAGGATGTGAAAGAAAGCAAGGTAAACCGTGTGGAAGATGGGCTGATGACTTGAGAAGAATGTTTAGAGTCAAATGGATGCAGATTGCTCAAGACAGACAGGAATGGAAGAGTATTGGAGAGGCCTTCATCCAACAGTGGATGGTGAAAGGCACAAAATGATGATGTAGGTACTGTTAATTTTAATGAAATTACACCCGAAAATGAAAGCCTTATTGACTAAATGCAATAAATGCAAACTTACAAGTATATTCATCATCATTTTCAGCCGTCCATCATTGGATGAAGGCCTCTCCAATCCTCTTCCATTCCTGTCTGTCTCGAGCAATCTGAATCCATTTTTGACTCCACATATGTACTTCTCACGTTCATCTGCAATTCACTCTTGTCACTGCACCGTTTACACACGTTCCTCTATATCTGCCACTTTGGTCATGCTTCATACCTATGTATTCCTCTTTTGATCTCTTCCTATTATTCCATACACGCTGTCTGCGTTCTAGAGTTTAGCATCCACGTATAACTGGAAATACGCTTTGGATAGGGTGTCAAAATAAAAATACGCATGAATTTAATGACAGTCTTTCGATACAAATAATCTGCATCATCTATCTATATATATAAAAATCAATGTCTGTCCTGTCTGTCTGTTTGTTTGTTTGTTTGTCTGTCTCTTATAGGCTCCTAAACCACTCAACCGATCGCGATGAAACTTTCAGGACTTATTGTGATCATGCCGGGGATGGTTCCTGTGAAAAAAAATCGGGATAGAACGGGAACGGGAACGGGCCTGCTTACGCGTCAGATAACGTACTAGGAACGGGAACGGGAACGGGATCGGGAACGGGATCAGGATCGGGACCGGGATCTGGAATAACCGGGAACGGAAACAGGAACAGGAACGGGCCTGCTCGCGCGTCAGATAACGTACTAGGAACGGGAACGGGATCGGGATCGGGACCGGGATCGGGAACAGGACCGGGATCTGGATCGGGAATGGGATCTGGAACGGGAACGGGCCTGCTCACGCGTCAGATAACATACTAGGAACGGGAACGGGATCGAGACCGGGAAGCGGGATCGGGAACGGGACCAGGAACGGGACCGGGATCTGGAACGGGAACGGGCCTGCTCACGCGTCAGATAACGTACTAGGAACGGGATCGTGATCGGGATCGGGAACGGGAACGGATCTGGAACGGATCTGGAACGGATCGGGAACTGGCCTGCTCACGCGTCAGAAAACGTACAAAGGTCTCGCACACAGAGTTGAAGTGAACCAAACACACAAATTGCGTGTCTGTGAATAGTGAATAATAAGAATTTTCACTAAATGTAACAATAAAAAACACTCTGTCGCTTTCGCGCGCGTAAACGTTACGAATGTATGTATTATAGAACGGGAACGGCTATATAAATATTTATATTATTATATTATACATACATATATAGACTTGAACAATTTCATTCATATTTAATTTTTTTTTTCATAAATAGTATATAATTTTGATCTTATTATTGCTATACATATATAGTAGCGCAAGCGTCTGCCTGGCTGATTAGCCACGGAACGCTCGCGTACACTCACGTATTTTTCAACTACCTACTACATTTTGAACTACTAAATAAACAAATGATAACCACCCGATGACACTGTCAACGGGCATTATATATATGTACATACATATTACAACATTGTTTCATATGAGCTTACAGTCAAAACCTATAAGTCAAGGGTGCTCGACCTTTTTCAGTTACAAGCTACTTCCATTCAAGAATTTAGCGGGAGGTTCGGATTTATTATACCAATAAGAATCTTACAAAATATCTCGTAAACTTTTTTAGCTCTTCAAAGCTATCAAAAAAAATATGCGATGAAAATATAAACCCATTTTCAAATAATTAGGTATATAATTACCTACTTGTATCAAAACGCAAACAGTCAAACGTGTGAATGCAGTTATTTAAATATCGATTCTCATAAAAACACGTGTTTTTAATTAGAAATTTTGAAGAAAGTGTGCGCTATTGAAATATAGCAGATGTTTAGAGTTCCAAGAAGTCTTCTTGACTTTTTTTGACCAATCACGAAAAAATTACGGTCCTAATTGCGATCGACCGGTTGAGCACCCATGCTATCAATCATCGAAACAAATTGTTTGAGGTTCAATCCCATCATTTGTTTTGTAGTGCAATTGATAGCTTACCTGTATGTACATATAGTACATATTAAAACATAGTACAACATCTGTATGTATGTACATACAAAGTGTTGCACAATAAATTCATTATAGGTGATTTGAACAAGCTTCTGCCCAATCGGTGGCCGAGTGATTTACAGTCGTTTTCTGTTATTGCCGATGGGGAAATGGGGAAATAGGGAAGCGAAGGCATTGGTCAGGGTGTATTTGTAGCGGCTGAAAATAAGCGTGATGATGACATTCGATCGGCAGAGCGGAAAAACGAAAGGGAACTCCGCAAAGACGAAATTCGCAACACACCGATGCCGATGGCGCATTGCGGTAAGAGTGCTTTCCACCCCCTCACGTTCATTACCATGTGTGACGCTCGGCTCTCTTTGACCTTTCCCGATCTCAAACTACAATTAATCCCGTTCAAATTATATATTTTTTGTATCCAGAGTAACAAAAAAAAAACACTTGAAAAAACTTCGAATATAAAAAAATTATATTTAATGCGATTCTAAGCATGCTTATATTTGAAAATGTTACGCGAATCTCCCGATCGTTTAATATCCGTACAATAGTATTGTCAAAGTGTACATGAGTAAGTTCATTCATGAAGAGTCACAATAGTATCTTAATTTTCAAATTATATTTTGATATCAAATAAAAATGCTTTTGTATTCATATGTATTGTAACTTTTATATATGTACATATAATGCATTTTATTTGCTTATTTAAGGTAGCTTACAAAGCTAATTATA
Organism: Parapsyche elsis; assembly: GCA_022651745.1. NCBI lineage: Eukaryota > Metazoa > Arthropoda > Insecta > Trichoptera > Hydropsychidae > Parapsyche > Parapsyche elsis. Next base: position 2,999,842 of record JAGVSN010000017.1, read on the forward strand.
AACAAGTTACTTAAAGTTAAAATTACAAAATTAACTTATTATCTACTAGCAGATTATTATTATTATTATCTTGTACAGAGGTGTTGTTTTGAGGCTGCCAGGAATCTGTCAATTATATTCAACAACACCCCTGTACAAGATCCTGGATCTACTTAATTTTAAATTCTTAACTATTAACTTATTCTTACCCCTCTTGTTAAATATTTTGGTAATAAATTCTTATCTAATTTAAAAATATATACTAAGATGCACACTTTTAAGGTTTCATTTACATACATCCAATTCAATTCATTCAACATATGTATACTAGTTAATATTTTGACATTTAAAATACTTTGCATCGCTCTTATATATACATGTAGCATAACTTATATTATTCATAAATAGCGAGATTAAAATGATGATAAACGGTATTTGTACAAATATAACCTTCTATAGTTTTATACCTATGTACTTTCAAGTAAGCTATAAGCAAAAATTCATCTAATTATGTATATAACCCAAATACATACATATATTGCCCGTTGACGATAAACGCTTATTATTGGTTTAATTATAATTATTGACATACAGTATCTTGGGGCTACGATTTCATCGATGTGTTTTGACGATCTTATAATAGACATCGGTCAAATCAGTAAAAAGATTTGTGCTCATTATACATATTTATTATGAATATCGCATAAATGAATGAATTCCCTTGAAAAGAATTCTCCATATGTATGTACATACATATATAAAACAAAATGACATTTTAAAAATGCTCAGACGACACAATCCATTTGAGTTTGCATTGAATTTTTCATCGCATTTCGATTCGGAAGTATCCGCAAAATTTAATTGGCACAACGAAAGTATGAATATTAATGGAAACGTCATAGCTTTTTAGCATTCGACGACAACGTTGACGAAAATGTCGTTATTTTTCCATCGGAAAAACCAACCGAACCCATTCTACCTTTCCGTCGGGGACGGGTTTCGAAAATCGAAAACACACACAGAGAAATGCATAATGAAACGTCCACAACGCTAAAAGCAAACTTTGCAATAAAGCGAAAATTAATTCCCCTACGCTGAAAATGATCAGTTGATTTTCTTCCAAAGTACATTGCAGAGCAATTAACGAGACTTTTTCATTAGGTCGATTTGGCACAAAGGGAAAATTTTATATGAGAAAGATCGGAACGAAATCAGGTCGACTGGGGCTAATCTCGAAACCAGAACATGTTATTATGCGTATAAAAGGAGTTTTCTTCGTTTCTGAAAATTAAAGGTGCGCGCGTTCAAAGTTTAAATTTATGGTTATAAGATTTGGGATACTTACGACAAAAATTAGGACGAGATTGCCCCGAGGCTTACCGTTTTCTTATTTTTTTTTTTTTCAAACAACTCGATCTACGAAAATGATCTAAAAATTCGCTTTAAAAACGCGACAGAGTTTTCCGTACCGTTTCACGTTACATTTTACATCGTCATTCGTTTGCCAATATAATACTTAAAGTCAACGATCGTTGTATTACAAGATCGCTTGAATATTTAACGATATCACATTTCAAAGCAATCGCTTGAACGGCATCGGAGTGTGTTTGCAGTAACGAATTTGCGAAACATACGCAAACGGCTGTGTAAATTTGTATGTAAAATGGGATGTAAAACAATACAAATTTCGCATTCCGGTGAGTGCAATTAATAATTTAATTAAAATAGTTTACGCTCGCGTGGCGGATGATATTAATTTTAAAATTAATTAAAAGTTATATTATGTATACGACAAAATGTTCGAATAAACTTTTACGGTAAATGCAGCTTTAGCTGAAATTCAATTTGATTTTAATAATCGTATTATAACTATGTATGTAGTAGATGTCGATTTGTTTTGGATTCGATGCTATTATTTGATAATAAAATTATACTTACATACAATTGGAATAAACGCGCAAAATGTGGAAAACTATGCGTTATGCTAATATTATTATACTCGTGGATGTTCGATATACATACATATGTATGTACACTCATATATCATCATCATCATCATCATCATCATTTTCAGTCGTTTACCATCCACTGCTAGATGAAGGCTTTTCCAATCCTCTTCCATTCATGTCTGTCTTGAGCAATTTGTATCCACTTGACTCCATACATTCTTCTGGATTCATCAGCCGATCGTCCACTTGGTCTACCTTGCTTTCTTTCACATCCTCTAGGATACCATTCTAGTATTTTTCGCACCTCTTTGTCATCATTTTTTTTTTGGTGTGTGTCTGGGCCATTGCCACTTTAACTTTTTCACACGTTCCGCTATATCTGCCACTTCATACTTCTTACCCATGTATTCCTCTTACGATATCTTCTTGTTCTACCAAGCATACATTTTTCCATGTTTCTCCGTATGCACTGGATTTAACTTAACATTTTTGAATTTAGCATCCACGTTTCACAACCAAAGATTAAACTGGCAGTGCACATTCTTTTTTAAGCATAGCGGGATGTGGGATTTAAAAACTACATATGTTCATTTTTTTTAAGTTTAGTAGTACATAGTTTTGTTAGTTTCATTCTTCGTTTTATTTCTTCTTCTTTACATCCGGTCATATTCACCAATTTTCCCAGGTATAAACAACCACCAACTATACGTACTATTATAATATACAAAAATACTTTGTTGACTTGGCTTAACAGACGTTAGATCAATTAAACGTCCCGTAACTAATAAAATAATCAATGGTTAATTTACATATATACTAATTACTATATGTAGTAGCGCAGAAGTGTGCCTGCCTGGCTGGCTGGGTAGCCGCGGAACGCTCGCATACCATGGCACGGCACGTACACATACACTCACTCACTCACACACGGTGCGGATTGCGCAAAGGGCTCACACTACATAACCTCACGAACTCGTAAACACGAGTGTTTACATAAACACTCTTGGCACGGATACTATATTTTTAACACGGATAGTACAAACTACCTATGTACTACATTTTGAACTACTAAATATATGTAGGTATAAGTACATAAATGGTTACCCTGTCAACGGTCATTGACTGGTAGAAATATTATAGTTGCACATTAAATAGGTTATTTCATTGAAGTTATTTTGTACGTTTTAAATTTGCTCGTTTGGATATAAAATATACCGATTTATGTATACTAACATATACATATCTATGTATACTGGAGAATTGTGTTCAATTTTCGGACGCAAACATTTAAAAACGTAACAAATTTTAGAATTGATTTTCAAAAAAATGAAAAACGATACGTTTCGTACTTTGCGTTCAAACAGCCATCCATCAATTTTTTTAAAAATGGATTTTCATCTAAATTTTTCGCACTTAAGGCGCGCGGAAAATTCCTGCGCACTCGATCACTTTTTCACAATTTTTTTTTTTAGATATTCGAGCGCAAAAATATAACCCAAACAATTTATCAGGCGCGGCTGCAAAACGCGAAGCTTGTATAAATTTATATATTTTCGCTCGCCGCGGACGCACTTTAATCCCCATAAAAATCCGCATAATTAAGTCAAAACCCACTCAGGCCCTCGTCTTTTTTACCCGTGGGGTAGAGCGGAGGATCGAGGGGGTGGTTTTTTCCCCTTCATCGACAGATTTTTCGTAAGGGGGCTAGGTTTTGGACGAAGATGGCCTTTCAGCTTTTGACGGGTATGGCGAGATGAAAATGAGGCTGTGGCGGCTCGTTACCGTGCCTGAAAAATGATAATTAAACATTATTCAGGCGCGCCTCTAGGCTTCAGGCAATCAATCAACTTCGCGCACTCGGGACTTTACCGCCCACCACGCAAACATAACTCTATTAGCGCTGAAATAAAGCAAAATTCGCACCAAAGTGACGCTTTTCGATAAGTCTGTCAATACATTCAGGTCTGGAATCAATTAAAAAAATTTTTGAAGCAAATATAATAATAGTACATCGTTGTATACCATATTATTAAATCTCATTCGCGTGTGTGTTTGATTGATAAGGTTATTAATACCTAATACGGAATACTAGATTTACTATCTACATACATACATGAGGTACTAGTTAATGTTTAGAAAATTTATTATTAAAAAAAAAAAATTAAAAGAAAACACGAGCCAAACATTTGATTTTTGTAACTATAAGGTCATGTAAAGAAAGAATGGAAATAGTTGGAAAAGGGCTATTATGTATATGTACATATGTATATATACATATTAAGAGCTTGATAGCTAATTTAAACATAACGAAACGTAAAGCTAAAAAGTATACTTATCTATCTATTAGCACTTGTACAGAGCTGTTACCAGGCTACCAGGAATTTGTCGACTTGATTAATTTTTTTTAAACCATCTGGCAGCCCATTGTAATTAACAACACCTCTGTACACTTCTAATAAGATCTACTTAATTTTAAATTATTTAACTTATTCTTACTTCTATAATTATGATTTTGTACATTATGGGGGGTATTTAAATAATTTTTTTGCTCTTTTTATACTTAAGAGCATACAGAGTTTTATTTATTTTTAAATATGTATCTTATAATTAACGAAAACAAACAGCTGGGATAAAGCTTGTACATCCGTGGACTCGTCCAGTTGCAATAAGAAAAATGTTACTAACTCACTAACTCTAAAAATGTCTCACTATGTAACTCTTTGGATCAGCTCATCTTCTGCCCATAACTGCATATTTTGGGTCATTTCATCGATTCTGCGTGCAATCGTATTATAAGTGAAATTGTTTTGACTTCTATACTTCTTTCTTGCTCTTATCATCAAACATAATTCCAACTGTCTTTTATTGGTGGTAGCAGTAAAGTCTTGCCAATTGTGTGCGGCTTACTAGCTTGCGCGACTTGCAAACTAATCAGATACGAGGCGCGGAGAGTTTTTTTTATTAATGCTGGTGTAATGCGAAAGCTTCGGTTTCGACGACTTCAGCTGTTCCAGTTGTCTTTCAAAAAATTCTAGCGGCTTGTTTTAAAATCCGGGTGCTTCGTCACAAAATGTTAACGGAATGTTACTCAGACGCATTCTCTGTTGTGCCGTCTTGTTTTTTTTTTAATTTTGTTGCATATTATTTTTACTTTCCCAGTTTTTCATATTTTATTTTTAAATAATTAAAAAAAATCACATTCTTTGGAATGTGAATTTTGAACGTTGAATTTTTCGCGACCCACTAAAAATCGGCTCGCGACCCACATTTTGGGAAACGCTGATCTATATGATATAAGGGCATACTAAAAACGAACGCATTACGATTCAAGCTTAACGAAACCGCAAAGCGAAGCAAGCAAACACCTACGTAAAAGCGTCGACTTTGGACACGGCGTAAGTTACGCTCGATCCGATCCACAGTGCGGCGCGGCGGTATCAGCAGAAATTGGAGCCAATCCAAACTGCACCGATATCCGACTGCTGTTTGTCGAGAAATTCTCGAGAATTTCTCGAGAAAGTCTTCGGAGAGAGAGAGAGAGAATCTCTTTGGCGTGGCACGCGTCGTCGATCGTCACGTGTTCGCGATGAGCACGTAGAGCGCAACGCGTGTCGGAAGCTGCCAACTTTGCAGATTGCTCGCCGATCAAAACTCGCCAAGAGTGGCCTTTAGTTGGGCAAAGGGGATAACGAAGCGAATGTGCACCGGATAAGGTGTCGGCACGGATTCCAATAAATTCGATTCGATTCGAAAATAAAAATATGGTCACCCGATAGCCATCTTTCGTTCGAGCGGACATGTTAGTAATAAATCTGACAATGACTAGACTAGTCTGTAGCTAAAGTGTATGTATGTACATATGTATGTACGTCGCAATGTGGAGTCATACTAGGACATCCTTGTCGTTTATCGTTAGTTAGTTGTATCATTTGTATAACTTACTAGCTGACCCGTTCCCGTTTTTTCCCGATTTTTTTTCACAGGAACCATCCCCGGCATGATCACAATAAGTCCTAAAAGTTTAATCGCGATCGGTTGAGTGGTTTAGGAGCCTATAAGAGACAAACACAGACAGACAAACAAACAGACAGACATTGATTTTTATATACATACATATATAGATACACGGTGATCATTGAAAAACTAGTGCTGTTATCGAATATTTATATCTCAAACTAATCATCATCATTTTCAGCTGTTCACCATCCACCGCTGGATGAAGGCCTCTCCAATCCTATTCCATTTCACTTGACTCCACACATTCTTCTCAATTCATCAGCCCATCTTCCACTCGGTCTACCTTGCTTTGTTTCACATCCTCTTGGATAACATTCCAGTATTTCTCGCGTCCATCTCCCATCCATTCTTCTCGCTATGTGTCCACTTCAACTTTTTCACACGTTCTGCTATATCTGCCACTTTGGTCATACTTCATGCCAATGCATTCCTTTAACGATATCTTCTTGCTATACCAAGCATACATCTTTTCATGCTTTTCTGTATGCACTGGATCTTACGTAGCATTCTTGAATTTAGTATCCAATTTTCACATCCATGCGTCATAACTGGCAGTACGCATTGGTTGTACCTATCTCTTTTCTTTTAAGCATAGTGGAATGTTGGATTTAAAAACTACGTTCATTCTTCCAAAAGCACCCCATCCTAGTTTAATTCTTCTTTACATCCGGTATCTTTTATTATAATAATTTAACCGTATACATTTAATACAATTCAATGTATTACTCTTACGATGCCTTCTCAAACTAATAATGTACCAAATTTCCATATACCTATATGTATAATGTAACTTCAAACGCTAATTTCGACATTTATGGAAAAACTCATTGTATTTATTAATAGACCGTATGATCTTTAAAATGCTTTTAATTTAATCACAGTAGCGTTCTTAGTTTCGTAGGTGTAATTTTTTTGAAAACAGCACATCTTTACACTAATATTATTTTAAAACTATTTAGGTAATGTATGTAATAATATATGTTAACTTCAATACATCAACAACAATAGAAGGTAACACTATTTTGATCATCATTGCCATTTTCCTTTATTAAAAGGTTCACATTTATTATCTTAAAAGGAGAGATTTAACTGTTTTGCAATTCATTATAAATTGTATACATTGTTGTCCAAAAGCTTAGTGGTTTCCTAAATTTTTTACGAATTAAAACAGACTACAAACTACAAGAAAATAATACGTTCAAAATAATTTACATCGCAAAGTTTGTAAATGGGTATTTGAAGCTTTAACTTTGTATGAGTTTCTAGCTTTCGATTTACGGCTTTAGTGAATAAATGTAAATTTAAGTGAAATTTAGTTGAAGATTAAAGCACACCTACCCATAATGGTCGTGGTGTATTTTTATTGCCAAAGCTCCTACCGATGAAATAAATACTACACTTTAAACATAAAACAATAATATTCATTCCTATGAATATTATTTACATATATACAACTGGAAAACTTTTCAACTAACGTATGTACGTACATACATATGCATGTATGCTCCATCATTTACATATCGCACGCTCGTGTCCTATCATACGTTTGCATTCCGTTAAACTATTGCACACTACATGTTTAAACACTGCACATTTTCCCTTTCAGAGGGAACTTTAGTTTTTTTTTTATATTTTTTATTTCACAATAAGTACTTCGACATCTTTAAATTTTAACCACCACTACTACATAGATTCGTACGTACGAATTCGATCAACTCGCCGGAGATACTATTACCGGCGATCCGATAGCGGTTTTTCGCACGGGGAAGCGCATAAACCCCGAACACGAGACCGATACGGATCGGTTTATTTGCGATAAATCGTATCGCCTTTGTGCACATAGAGTCGGAAAGCGATATACATACATACAGACAGAGTCTCCTATATAATATATCTATCTAAGAGAAGACCGGCAAAGTGCATGCAGTCGGCCTCCAATAAAACTGGAGACTTCACAGTAGCTCGACAGTAAAAATAAGACCGATTCGACCGTTTACAATCAGAATAAATTGACTTTCGGCCTCTGGAGGGGTTCAAAATAAATTATGCATTTGGTGGGCCATCATCTCGCAGCCATGATTTGCGGATCACTCTAAAGTGAATTTTACGAGCGACGATTGATAGGCTTCGATTGCAGGCCGCACTTGTTGGGAAATTGGCCCTATAACCAAATTGATTGATTTCAATTTATTTTCTCGTATGTTTGTGAGTGTGTATTAGTAGGTAATTTCAGTAATTTATATTGAAAATATCAATAGAATCGAATCAATCAGCGTAGAGATGCAAACTCTCACGCCGATAGACATATTATATAGGGCGAAGTTTTTCTCGTAATATTCAACACAAACAAGTGGAATTACTTACTGAATATTTCTATTTATAATGGTATTATTACTTATCGAAAATATCAAGTCGAATATTTTAAGTGTCTCCTTTGTAGGTTGAAGTGAAGCTTATTTCATGAGCACTTTTGATATACATATTATGCAGTATTTCTTTAGGTATAATTCTGTAGAAAATCAACGTTTCGTAGAATCACTTATTAAGGAATTCTAAGTTTGAACATATGTACGTACTAAAAACAATGGCAAGATTTCACTTTGTTAAATGTGTGTTTAAATTGCAATGTAATGAATTGTTCAACGGTGCATAAGATAAATATGTACGTTGTTCCGGTACAATGGCGACTTGCATTGGACAATAGGGGGAACGTTTGTGCACTAACAAATGCCTAGGAAATATCGAAATATTCCTCTTATATATATGTATAAACACAGAATAGAATTCCATTGTGTGTGTGTGTGTTTGCAATTTTTATACGAAAATCTAAACTCACGTCTCACATGGACGTGTTCTTGGAAACTACTCGTTCCATACAGTATACGTTCCAGCTGAAGTTGCAGGTAAGAATTCAATATTCCTTGCACTGGACAGCAATAGGAATAAATGCGTTTTAGTCCTTACATGTTCATTGCACATGGAAATTCTTTAGAAAATTCCATACTCGCTTCTGCACCAAGTCGTATGCATAAGTTCAACATTATATGTATGTACATATGTACATACATATACTCAGTATAGTGAACTTTAATTGTTTGTTTCTTCGATCGTTAAACGTCGAAGATTGACCGGTCGATTGGTCTGTTTAAATAGAAATCGACAACCTTTTTATTTTCGGGTGTTTAACGACTCGAAAAAATAACGAGGCTGTTGATGAATGGTCTCGCCGTTGTCGATCGTATCGATTTTGATTGATTTTTATCCTTTTTGACGATGAGGGATATACCATGATTAGAAACTTCTCCAACACTTAAAACGAACCGCTCGATGCACTCGCCTTTGACAGCATCACCTTTGTGAAATTCAATAATAAAAAATAAAAAAAATAGTAACACGAGTCGCCTAACGCTTTTGAAGTAAGTACTTGTATAATATGTACCTATACATACGTAATACGGAACAGAAATTGAATTTTTTGCATTGTATTCAAATCTAGCGTACGCTTAATCCTCGAAAATCCGGATATTAAAGATTTGATTTTAGGGTCGCCTTATTAGGATCACCATTTAATAATACAATGAAAGTAATTTTATGTTAGATTAAAAACATATTAAAAGAGCTTCTCTTTATACACAGTAAATAAATTGCTTACAGGTGCATCGTCTCTCCGAACAATATCTAATTACTTTACAGACTTTTTAATGAACTTTTGATAATTTAAAATTTGATATGGATACTTAGAAACATTGCTATCTAACTGTGATGAAATTGACCCGGATTTGTTCATTCGTTATGCAGTTATTACATCAACAATGAAGCATACAATTTGCATCATATTCAAAAATAGCATTTATTCCTTTCGTGCATTTCGGAATTTATACATTTGAAATAAATAATATCGATAACGTTACTGCGGTTACGATAAATTGTCGTTTTTTACGCAATATATGCACATTTTAGTATTAATCAAAACATAAACACTTAACAGGTAATTAACGACGTGCATGTCCCGTTGAAAGCCTATGTATCTTGATTAAACGAATATTTTCATTATGATATTGTATTTTATATGTATTTCGCATTAAAACTCAGTTGAATTGAGATGTTTTGTGCGGAGTTTTCGTATCGTGACCGAAGCTTATTAGGAATATTTCGCTATATAGCGAGAGCGATCGCTCTAAGCACGTAATTGTGGGTTTTAATCGTAATTTATATCGTGTTAAAATAAACGCAAGTAATAGTCGCATGCCTTTCCATTAAATAAATTCAAATAAATCACACTAAATTACGAGCGGGAAATTTATCGTTTACGATATTGTGCAATAATTTGCGAGAAATCAGACCGGCGAATGTTTAAATTGTAACAATAGAGATATCGATCGACACTTACGCAGTATAAAGGTCACTGTTTTCCGCCTAGAAAATATAATACATCAAATTTAAGCTTCGTCGATAGTGCGGCGTGCGTACGAAACTATGATGCAATTATTTAAAATGAAATACCAATTTGACCGGGTGCTAATAATTGCCAATCTTAAGCACACTAAAGAGTGATCGATTGTGTTTTGCCGCAGTGTAAAGGTTGCGGGGGCACATCCGTTTAAAAATACCCACGTTTCAAATTATGTACAAGCACGTCTATAATTGAGTCCTAAATTGTGATTGCTTTGACCGAAAAAAAAAGCTAGTGTAAAAAATAAAAGGCGGAGGCTGAATTAAGGCCGCATCCGGATGCGGCTAGGATTTTTTTTTACTTTTTTTTATTTTCGCTAGCCATTCTTACAATGTCGGGTCATCGGTTCCTGCGATTGCTACGTGCCAACCGGATCTTCCGGGTTTTCGGGGATTTTTTTCGTTCGCCTTTTTGATTCTGGGAAATTTGAAGTGCGGTCATCTAAGAGGCGTCTGTGGAATGAGCGGTGCCGGATAAGGAATGTCGCGCTTCCGAGAACTCAAATCATTCGATCGATGACGTGGGTGGTTCAAATTTGATCATGATCTACTACAGAATACCTTCATAAATACAGTGACTTCAATTTTGAACGCTAGAGAAACTCATATGGACAAAATATTATGGTAAATACAAGCACAATGTGAATAAAAATACAAGTAAATGTTCGAGTGATTGAAAATCATTTACAATAATGAATATTATGATTAAAAATATGAATAGTTGTGGACTGTATCACAATGTAAGAAATATCCATTGTGAAGTGGTTAAATTTTAATCACAGCCAGGCGATAGCTCAGTGGTTAGAGCGTTTGTCTCTTGAGTGAAGGTTCAGGGTTTATCCCCGTATGTCAAAATGATTTTGTCGACCCAAATATCCTCATTGGCAAGATCTATACATTTTACACTCATATTGGCCGTCTCGTGTTAGAATTTTTTTTAATCATTTATTTAAGATAGCTTAAAAAGTTTATTATCTATTTAACACTTGAACATAGGTGCTATTTATCTATCAATTTTATTTATATTTCTGAGAACTTCTGGCAGGCCATTGTATTCAACAACACCCCTGTACAAGATACTTCTCCCAGATCAACTAAATTTTAAATTCATAACTATTAACTTATTATTACCTCTAGTATTATGATTATGCATATTATACCCTCTTATTAAATATTTTGGCTATAAATTCATATCTAATTTAAAAATATGTACTAACATGCGCACTTTTAAGGTTTCATTTGCATTCATCCAATTCAATTCATTCAACATATGTACATACATATGTCTTATTGACATTATAAATACTCCGCATAGAATTGGTCAATTTATCTAACTTAGTTGAGACGATTTCACCAAAAATTGCCACCATTTATCCATTACTCCTATGTATGTACATATGTATGTATGTACATATATTAACCTGCAATTGGTGTCCTTAGACCAGTTGATTAATTTTCCCTCTAACAAAAAAAAAAACAACAACATATAAAAAAATAAATTTCAAAATATGTGGACAAGTCGTTAAATTAAACCAAGTATCATAAAAAAATCAATTTTAAATGAAATAATCACATATATTATAAATTTTTTAACCAACTAAAAAAAATGTAAAGAAAAGCCGAAAAAGCAATAAATAACTCATTATCAATTGGACACAATTTCTGCAAACGTACGATCGGTCACATCTTTGTAAACCGGTACTAGTGTTTTTTTCTTCACGAATGATGCAATTATATTTTGCAAAAAGTGGCACCGTTAAATTGTTCAAAACAGTAAATGATATCACTTTTGAGTGTAACAAAATTTTAATAGTCAAAGTGTACCTCAAGGGAAGCACTATTGAAACTTTGCGCAGCCGAGTGAAACAGTATTAAAATTCTATACAAACACTTAGGAAAGTAGCTGAAATTCAACTACGCCAGACTACACAGAGACAATTAGCAAGAGTGCCAGAAAAAAACATCATTTATTTATTAAAAAACGTTCAAATGAATACTTTCGGCTTGCAAGCGAATACGCTCAGTTTGATTTGATACAATTAAGCTAAATCCTGTAGGTTTAATTCGATGAGAGTTGCTCTCGAGTGCCGAGCGGTCGACGGCAATCAGATCATCCTCGTAAAGGACGCAAGTAAACATTCAATTGTTCATCAATTATTTCAACACAGACGAAACAGTATCCGGACCACACAGTCATCTCCAGAGGTCCGTCTTACAACCCCATAAACGAGGGAGGATCAGAGCAGGCCAATAAAAGACCTCGACCCGAAATTATTACCGCATAAAAGACCCTATGGTGTGAGTTTAGTAGGATGGGGTTAAAGATGGGGGGGTATCGCACCGCTTGCTCCGACCCATAATTAATTCCTTGTCAGGACGATGCTTATCCTGGGCATTATAATGTAAACAGGACACTAAAGTTCAGGGATGATGCGCGCAAACAATCCAGGTTCTAATCCTCGCGAGAATCGAATTAATGACCGAATTTTCAGACGTTTCCAAATCTTAGTGTCGCACAATACAAGGGAACCCTGTTACGCACAACGACTTACGTATGATATATTGTAATATTGGTACGCGCTTTGTACAAGCAGTTGCTCCAAAACTTGGATTTGCGGATCCCCCAGAATCTTCGGTGATTTAAAATTTACTTAGATATGATATGTATTATCTTAGATATTAGTATTACAATTGAGCCAAATTTTTCCGAATTCTGTTATACAAACAAGAGCATTATTCATTTTCATACACCTATAGATTCACTTGTATATCTTGACTATACAAAATGGCACTGCGTTCGCAATATGTATGATCAAACATTGAACTTCGCATTACCATGTACTGCCTCCGATCTTTTTGACATTTTTTATATAATATGCAAAAATTGGTGGAATTTCGCTGACGAAACAAAGGTTGGAAGGTTGGCTTTTACTTCACGCGTTTGACGTTTTTCAAATTATATTGGCAACACTATGCAAAAATTGGTGGAATTTCGCTGACGAAACAAAGGTTGGAAGGTTGGCTTTTACTTCACGCGTTTGACGTTTTTCAAATTATACTGGCAACACTATGCAAGCTTTAAGTCATTCAATGTGTACGTAAGCAACGCTCATATATACATACATAGCCCATACCTAACTCTATACTTAGCCCATTGATATGTAATATATAAGCCACCATGGGGCCTCATGTGAGGGTCTTGAGGAGAAAGGACGTGCAGGTGTTCTCAAGGCAGCTTATAGATATTCATATGTAATAAAAAAACACTCGTTGATTAGCAAAAGGCAATAATTAGTATTTTAATGCATACTTTTATCATTTTCAGCCGTTCAACATCCACTGTTGGATGAAGGCCCTCTCCAATCTTCTTCCATTCCTGTCTGTCTCGAGGAATCTGTATCAACTTGACTCCACACTTTCAGCCCATCGTCCACTTGGTCTACCTTGCTTTCCTTTGATTGTGTAAGTCAGGTGAATATGTATTATAATCAATACATATGTACACATAATCATTATCTAACTTACAAATTATTAACTAAAGTTAAGATTTTGTTATGTACACATAGGTATGCTCTATTATACACAACAGAATTAGGATACCATGATTTTACTTTAAGAGTGTCTCATTTTAGCATTTCTTATCACACATTCACTACTGGATAAAGGCCTTTCTGATCCTCTTCCATTCCTTTCTGTCTTGAGCAATCCATCAACACATTCTTCATCAGCATCAGCACATCATCCACTTGGTCTACCTTGCTTTCTTATCTCTCGGATACCATTCCAGTATCGCGTTCATCTATCATCCATTCTTCGCGATATGTGTCCAACTCATTGTCAACTTTCTGCCAGTTTGGTCATGTTTCTTACCCATGTATTCTTCTTACAATCTCTTCTTGTTATACCAAGCATACATCTTTCGATGCTTTTATGTGTGCACTGGATCTTACGTACTACTGCACATTAAATACCTACTATTACTACGTACTACTGCACATAAGGTACCCACTGCACATTAAATATGAAAGCTTTTATATGAAATTCCGCTACATTGATCGGGGGGGGGGGGTTTACCAAATTGAAAAGCTTGAGAGTCACTGCAGTGCATATTACCTATATAATGAGAGCAATGGAACTATTTTATCCGGATGGAGAGATCGACTGCATTCCCGTCACGCTGTCGCATCCGATGCATTTTTACGGGCGATCGGTCTTTATGGACCTCCGTACGAATAAAAAGCATAAAAATCGTGCACGATTTCATTAAATATTCCACCAGGTTCATTTTTACAGAGTCACGAGCTCAACCGTGATACGACCTAAGCATGAAAGTATTCCATAAATTACAATATATTGCGCATTCGTTGTGAAAGTGCGGACGCATTTTTATCCGCAATCAAACGCATTTTTAAATATAATATATTAAAAATTCGCCATATTTATTCAAACGGACGAATCGGGCGGGTCGGCGTTGTTTATATTTTTCAACGCGGCGAATAAACAAAATACGCTTCATTTGAATAGATTAATATTTAATTTAACAGACGCGATAATATACCGCGAACGTGTACGCATTTGAATAATTTAATTTCTTTAATGTGTTTTTAAGTCGGTTTATTTTCGGTGCGATTCATTTGCATAGACTTTCACACTCTTTCAACCCCTTAATTGCCCGATGATAGTGTATAAGCGAGCGGTATTGCGATAATGCAGGGACGCATTAGGAAAGAACGACTAGAATTATCGGCCAAAGCGCAGAGAAAGTGATATATTTTTTTATACTCTCAATCTTTTATTATTTAGAATCGGGCACTCGAGAAAAAAAGGGGGAACACAGCAAGATTTACACGTCGGCTGTGGCGATGGATGGTGAATGGCAGCCGCAACGTTAATGCGTTTTAAATTGGCAAAACGGGCTGCGAAGCAGTTTTTTTTTCGCAGAAGATTAACTTGCGTTAGAGAACACTTTAGTACGGTTTTTTTCAACGGGCGAAATATAGATATAAAAAAAATAATGTAAAAAAACGGTCGTATTTGTACATTCTATAAAAGTTAATTCATACGTGAGCAACTGTTGCGTTAGCCACAGCTTACGTGCATAAATTAACTTCCAATATAGATTTTCGACATTTTTAAACTTTCAAATGTATCTGCAGGAAATTATGTCGTCTCATTAGCAGAATCCGAATATTTCCTTGCGCCATTATTAAAATATACATCATTAAAGACCTGGCGCCACTTGGAGCGGACACTTTCGAGTTTGTCCATCAATCACTAAAAAAAAAATGTTGAAAACATCTCACTCCACAAAGAAAAATTTTCGTCAAACCCTCCTTCTCCTCAGTCACCTCCTACTCCTGAGTAAGTCTATCGTCTTTTTAGGCGGGCGAGACAGGAAGAGGGAGATTTCAGCGTCGGAAACGTTTCAGTAGCGACGTCATCTTTCGCGTTTGTTATCTCAGAATAACGAGACAGCATCAAGAGTGTGGGTAAGGGGAAGGGGGAAAGGGGAGAAGAATCGAGAAAAGATCTCGAAAGCAAACAAACTCAATTCTAGGCAAATTGTTTTGATTTGAGTCGGGCAAAGTCGGCGAAAGGAAATCCGATTGATCAGTCGGCAACAACGGTGACAAACAATTATTTTTTTTTGTACTACAAATCTCAAGAGTGAAGAAAATACGGCTTTGAAGTACAGAACGGAATGGGGGGGCGGTGACCTTTCGTCGAAGATTATGAAATTGATAAAAAGGAGAAGAGGAAAAGAAAAGAAACGAAACGAACGGGGTCAGCGCTTCTTTCGAAGTTTCCGTTTGTCTGGGCCGGCGTGCACAGAGAGAGCCACATTTGAAATTCAGATTTTTCAACGACGTTATCATAATTCGCTTGTAAGCAGAACGCAGCAGAACAGAAAACTCTTGCCCTCTTATATGATACAATTTCAACGTCGTGTGTACGGAAAAACTACAAAGTATAAACGGTAATAAGGGATATGCTAAAATTGCGCTCACAAAGGAAAACTCGAAGGAAACGTGCGCTAGCTGAAGTATCATCGAAAATTGTAAGCACATATGAGAAAAATTCAATAAAGAACATATTTATAGTATGAATAAATTTGTTTATGTACCTTACCACGTAAATATAATACGTCGCGGCTCATTCAAGAAATTGTCGAACGAAACTGGATAAACCTCGGGCAAACGACGCTTTCAAATACTGGCAATATGGCGTAAGTAGTAAAGTAGTAAGTACGCCACAAAGTATGTACATTCGAGCATGTGATAAATTTAATATTATCGAGTTTTAATACGTTTAAATTTTTAAAAGCTTACCTACTTGTTTTGAATAAACTTTTACCGATAGTGTATTCATGGCATATTGGATAGTTTAAACGTAATTTTATGCAATGGCAATAACTGAGCCTTACATAAAAAGTTGATATTCTTAACAGACAATGGTTAATTTTTTTATTTATTTAATTAAAATATATAGGTTGGTGGCATAGCCGATGGATTCTGCATACCATTTTTATCTTTTTAGTTATTTATATTTAAAGGATTAAAAAAATCCGTTTATATTAAAAAACTTTTCAAGATGATTAATTTTTAAGGCGGATTATATTTTCTAAAGTTAATAGCTGATTTGGGAGATGGTTCCAAACTTCAACCACTCTATTTGAAAAGGATGAGTCTCTGACAATTTTCTTTGATTTGTCTTTTATGTAGAAGTCTCTGAGATGAGCGTTTTTATTTAACGTGAGGAGGTTTTTTATTGGAGATATACAATATTGATTATTTTGTACACTTATGTATATAAGATCGCCTCTCAATTTTCTCGTCACCAAAGAGGTGAAACTTATTCTCTTCAACCTTTCGTTATAGGGTAGTGATCAGAGTTCAGATGGAGTTCTTCTTTGAACCCTTTCTAAACATACAATATCTTTTTTAAAGTAAGGGTTCCAAACATTTACAGCAAATTCTAATTTAGGTCTAATAAAGGAATTGTAAATGTTTGACAGCAACTGGATATTAACATTTTTAAAGACACGTTTGATAATATATACAAATGAATAAAACTTATTTTCTAAAGACCTAGGTCAGTTTGTGATGCAAATTTTATGATATTTATATTATTTATTGAATAATGGATTTGGGGGTTTGATCGAGCTATATATGTAGGTGTAAAACAGAGCACTTATTAATGTTTAATAACAATCGCAATTTTTGGCACCATCTATTTATTATGTTTAGGTAATCCTACATGATATGTACATACATATATGATTCAATTGAGTCTTCGCAAAAGTATGAGTCGATTAACATGATTTCTATTTCTTATACAGAATATATATTATTTATTTTCGGTACGATTTCCCGATTCATTTGAATAGAATTTCTCAATTTTTAAAACCCCTAATTGCCCGATGATAGCGGTATTGCGATAATGCAGGGACCATAGATATATCTATTCTATATCTATGGCAGGGACGCATTAGGAAATCACGACTAGAATTATTAGTCTGTAAAATCAACATCCTTCTCCACTTAAAATAGTCAAATTAAATAAAAGAATGCTAAAACAAATAAATAATCATAATTTTATGTCGTCTTACTGATCAAAGACTTGTACAAAAGAGGAGCGGCTTTAATTCCATAAGTAGTTTTTTTAAATAAAAATATACATCTATTAATTATTAATTCAATGAAATTCATTGATATATTCAATGCGCATAAAAAAAATCCGATATATTCAAATTAAGCAATAAATTAAATCGTAATTTGTCTATATTCACAGTATGAAACAAAATATACATTTTTTTATCGGTTATTAAATTTAAAACTACAATACGAATATATTATTGGCAAAAGGTGAATACACATATGACTAAAAGTGCTTGCATCAGATGCGCCAAACCGTCGACACGCGGGGAACAAAATCATCAAAGCGATTAATTAACCCATTGCCGACGGAATCGGCGGTCGTGATTTGCGTAAAAAAAAAAAACGGAAGCGTTTTAATCGATATGTATTACATTTTAATTGGTCGTCGGGTGTCAAACGAGTTATTTTTTTGTCAGTATATCGACAGCGTTGCAATGATTGCTTTATCGTTCGATACAACGACTTAATAGAGCGACGTAAAAACGAACATAAATTACACCACTTATGCGATAAGCAGTTATTATAAAAAAAAAAAATAAAATTTGAACCGATAAAGCAACCTAAAAATGCTTAGGGCATATTATAATCTGTTAAGGCGCCGTATATAAACCGAATTGAACTATTTTATAATTTGACGCCAAAAGCGCTATTTTGATGCTTTAATTAAATTCTGTAATTTATTTTACACAAACAATGGCACATGTGAAAAAATGTTAAAAGTAACGTTAAAAGTATAACCATAGCCGCCTCTATAACCTCTCAAAGGAGACTAATTAAAGAATTTAGAATATTTTAAGTGGAATCTTCAGACGAAACAACTCTTTAAATATTAATCAGCGAATTCCTGATGTAAACTTTGGCAACAAATCGGAATGGAGGAGGCTAAAAAGGCCAGAAGGATGTACGGTCTGCTCCACTTTGTTCCCCCATCCTCTCTCTACCCTTTGCTTCCTTCGTCATAATAAAACGCTGTTCGAAAATAACAAAAAAGGTTTGTAAATAAATATATTATTCAACTTAATATTTTTGTGACGTTGAGAAAATACGCGAATTTGAATAGGTAAGTTCAAATTTTGAACGTTTACAACACATACAATAAGATAAAACAAGCCTTTTCCGTATCGCTGTACTGTTTCATTAAATAATACATGTATCTAGAAACGAAAAATCGAACTAACATTGTAAAAAGTTTTGTATTCACCGTACAGTCGAGACGATATGTGAAATCAGCATGATTTTAAACTCACCTGAAACAAACAAAACAAAGCAATTAATAATTTAATTAAATATCTACAAGTACCAAGCGTCGCCCAGTTGCAGTTTGAACTGTAAGTATTTCATCGTACTATATTTGCCCATACAAATATAGTACGATGCATATTTTATTTAAAATTTCGATGAAAGTTGTTAGCAAAAATCGACACAGTTAATCTATTAACTAAATAAGTTAATATCCTTGATATTTCAATCTTAAAATAGGCGCAGTACAATTTTTGCGTTTAAACACTACGCAAAATCCTTTGTCAGAATAAGGTTTAGTAGAAGAGCAAAATTGAAGATGAGAGGAACGGAAGGGAAGTGGGGTTGGCGGTTAACCGAATAAGACAATTAGGACAATTAATTAATTGGCATTGTGTTGGGGGAAATCGGAATAATAGAACGGGAATAAATTAGGAGCAGGTGAGGCGAACAGGGGATCCTTTTACACTTTGACGAGTGCCATTCATTTGAATAATTAAATAGATTTAAATAGAGGCCGACGAAAAATACCCTCGAAAGCTCAAAGTCATCGAGAGAGCAACTCGAATAATAAACGAAATCAACATAAACAATTAGCACTCGATGAAAAATCTACGCGTAAACATTTGCAAACTAGACAAAGCGTTTGTTTTGCACGACGAGGTTTATAAAAGCGACGACGATTGACTTGACAAGTGTGTGTTCGTACAACCAATGTAAATATTATTACGGTGAAGATAAATTGTTTGAATCGTGTGTGTCAATGGAGTTGTTGATGCGTTCGAATAGATTATTTACCAGTGTTTATGGTTGGCGACCGCTGGCTCTGTACGGTTAGTAGTGCGACCGTGATTTACGTGCGACGCGTGGGACGATTTTCATTCGTCGATCGAACTTACGAGCACGAATCGAAAATAATCGGTCGTAATGGCATCGAATGTCATTTAAATAATGATGTCGTTGAATTATTCATGGTTACCATCTACTACGAATTACGCGAGCATTGACACGTTTTTCCCCTATGCTCGTATTGTTAGTACGTACGACGATGTGAAATTATTGTGCGTGTACTCTATTATTATTATACATAATATGTACAAGAGATGTATGTATGTGTGCGTCGTGTCGTTAAAAATGACGGGTTTGAAGCATTGGAGAAATTGTATCATTGCATTGTTACAGTTTGTGATATGTGTCATAGAAAATTTCTATTCTATTGTTGACTGTACATATACATACTTAGAAGTGAGAATTCTAAAAATGATACAAATTTTGCATATTGAATTATAAGCTTCGTTGATTTTATATAACGTACGTAGGATCTGCTCCAATGTTTATCAATATAAATACGATATGATGTAACTAATTTGTGATAAAATTTAGAACCAATGAATAACCCGAATCCGATGAAAAATTGAATTGATTAATAAATTTAGCTAATGATTTTAATGTCAATGCGACTTTTTAATGAATCAGCATTTGTTATTTATTTATTTGATTAAAATAGCTTAAGAAGATAATTACAAACAAAAAGGAACTTAAAGCTATAATTAAAAAATAAACTTATTATCTACTAGCACTTGTACAGAGGTACTGTTTTAAGGCTGCTAGGAATCTATCAATTTTGTTTATATTTCTGAGAACTTCTGGCATGCCATTATATTCAAAAACACCCCTGTACAAGATACTTCTCCTAGATCTACTTAATTTTAAATTATTAACTATTAACTTATTATTACCCCTAGTATTATGACTATGTATATTATATCCCCTTACTAAATACTTATTGAAATATCTTGATAACAAATTTATATCTAACTTAAAAATATATACTAACGTGGAAATTTTTAAGGTCACGGTCATTACTACATATATGTACATATATATATTTATATATAAATACAGCATAAGCGTCTGCCTGCTTGTCTGCCTGGGTCATATTAGCGGAGCTTTGGCAACAAGCCGCTATCTGTCAAAGTTGGTTCGAGTCGACAAGGCAATTTTATGGCCATACACCCATTCAATCGACGGTAAAACAAACAATTGTTTCACGAACTGTCAAACGGGGCTGAGGCTGTACTGCTATTGAATAAACCAGCGCCCACCCAATCCATCGTCATATGACTGGCAAACCGGTTAGTTAAAAATAAAAGGTCAAATGAACGGTCTAACTGTCTATATCTGTCCATAACTTACTGACCAAAACTGCAATTTAGCTTTACTTAAATTCACAATGATGTATTTACAGTGACTATCTCACAAGTTCAATTTTAAGTTAGTCTAATCGCATTTGTCCATTTTAAGCATAGTTTATGGTATTATTAAAGTCTTTTTCGTTCTTAAGAATTAATTAAATTAAACCTTCCCCATATGTTTCAAGTGTATGAAATAATTCACGAACATTCCCGTCTATAAATTTAATATACCTACATACATATGTATGTACATATACACACAGACAATTCGACCGTTAGAAACGTGTGTGGGCAGGACAATGCACAAAGGGACTCTAAGTACGTTTTAGATGGTTAATGGTCATCCTGGGTAATCTTGGCGTTTGATAAATGTAAAATTTGTTTTGCGTAACGCCTAAATATGGTCACGAGTATCAGTCACGTAGATTGTGATGAGATTTAATTCACGATTCTATTAACGAGGAGTGTCTCTTTGCGTGCTTACGGTTGATTGTGATAACGAAATATTATTTTTCTCGAGGCGAGAGAGAGCCGCTTAAGTTTTGCTCACTTTCAATTAACACCTTCGCTGTCCTGTAATAAAACTAATTACAAGCTGCGGCGCGCAAGGGGTTTAAATTTAATGAGCTTTAATTGTAGACTGTACCCGAGAAGGATCCCTGCTTGCGTTTCGTGCCAAGAATTTAATTATTTCGTACCAGGGGGAACAATATAGCGATTATACGAACGAGACGATCGGAAAACGCTATCGTGTTTTTTACTTTATTTTTCCTTTTTCTCGCATTTTAGACATAGCTATCAAACGTTTCGTTGGAATTGTGAAATTTTAACGTTTACGTGACGTCACAGGTCGTGTTATTGGGGTCGAACAGTAGTACTTGTGAACATTATTGGAATGCTTCCGTACCACTGTGCCAAAGTAGGTACTAGCCAGCATTTCATGTTTAGCGAGACATGGCGTGCCGACTCTTATGGAGATTATATGGGTTTACCGACACGTACAAATATACGATTCGACTGAAAATGCAATAAATGATTAAATTACGAGTGTCGTAAATTTAAAACGTGAAATTTTAATGTACATTTCTAATATTAAAAACGTCGCGAAGTATGTATATATTTCTCACATTAATGCATCCCAGCGAATGTCGCGCGTTAAAACGTCACACTTTTAGTATAATTCGGCGATAAATTTAAAATTTTTTTTTATTATAATATCAACTGCAAATGAGAAGGAATACGTTGTACTATTTAATCAACATTGAAGTATTTAAGTTGGCAGTCTACACGCTAATTTAAATCGGTGCATAATAACGCTTGGCACTATCGTGCAATTACATAGTTTTGTTTGAAGTAAAATACAATAAAGACTGTTTCACACAAATAATTTTATGTTTGATGTGATAAAATAGAACTTTGAATATAATTTAAAATGAAATAAACAAAGGTACATCTTTTAAGACAGTTGTCGGGAACCTTTTTCGAGCTGAGCCAAATTAGTGAAAACCTTGTAAAATTGGTAAGTTTGGGAGCTGCATCATATTATTTTCGGATTTTATTTTTTGAATAATAATACATATGTATCATATCTACATACGTATGTATATTCAAAATTAAATTAAATGTTACTTATTTGTGAAATGGATAGCTGTGAGAAATAAGCTTCATGATAATTCTCAATGTTAGACAGTTTATTACTAAAAAGTATTATAAAGTTGATGTTATATGAATGCAGTGATCGGGAACCTTTTCCGAGCTAAGGGCCAAATTAGGGAAAACCTTGCAAAATTGGTAAGTTTGAGAGCCGCAACATATTATATGTATATTCAAAATGAAATTAAATGTTACTCATTTATGAAATATAACTGTGAGAAATTAGCTATATTCATGATATTAAGTTATGGAAATAGGATTCATTTTGATTTTGTGTTAATTATGTGTCAAATTTTTGCGCTACACGCAAAACGTTGGATGACAGCGAAGGCCGCAGTCTTTCATACAAAGAGCCGCATGCGGCTCCAGAGCCGCCGCTTCCCAACCGCTGCTTTAAGATGTCTAGATTCTGATTTTGAAACTTTGACTTTTACGTGCACATCTATGGACTTCAATAGGTGCAGTTGGATTTGTATGGATTCCTAGTCTTAGATTAGTCTTAAAGTTAGATTTACATAGAACCTTTAGATTTAACTATATAAAATTAGGCGTTTGAACACAAGAAACGATGCTAATGGTCGCAAGTTTAAAAATACATTAAAAAAAAAAAAAAAAAAAAAAATGGTAATATATGCGAAGGCGTGCGTACGTTTGTTAAAGAATGGAACGCACGTTTACTGAAGTGTTTTGACACGCGTTTCAGTATTTTTTCACGTGTCATAAGTATGAGAGCCGTTTGTTGGTTCATTTTTTTCAGTTTTGTTTTCGTAAACACGCCAAGTCACTGAAAATTGGGTCACATCAGGCCAGTGTCGACCACAAAAGGGGTTGTTTAGGTCAAGCTTTAGTTTCGCAGTAATTAATTGCTGACGTGGCGCACTTTTAATTAGTCCCTGTATTTTTTTTTACGACGCTCTAATGAATAGTATAGTCCGTTCCGCGAGCTCTAATAAAGGTGACGCGAAAGCTCTTGAATGGCACTGATGCTTTTACGACAGTACCGAAATGAACTTGGAATTTAATACATTAATTAATCACACTGGAATGGATTAGACTATGTTTTCATGCGAAGCGAATTAAAGCTTCAGCTATTTTTACCTCATTCATGAACTTTCTATATATATATATATATGTACATATGTATACCTATGTACATTTCACTGTTGAATATAAATAAAAAATGTTTTTTTTTTAAACCATTTACGAGTATACATTTACGAGTACCAACATACATATGTACATATATATGTAGGTATACCTATAACATGTTTGAAGTTTAATTTTGGCTTCTGAGTCATTTAATATGCACGATGTTAATTAGACAGCAGCGCTTTTTCAAAAACATCAAAAGCATTTCGAATTATGTGAAAAATACCATATTTCATTATATCGTCATAGAAATGTTTTACATATTTATTTATTTGCGACAAAAATGATAGAAAATGTCTAAGGCCTGTACGTATGTGAAAAAGAGGCTCACTTATGACTTTCATGAGACTTTCACTTGACTTTCATGTTTAGAGTTAATTTATAGATTTTGTAACTAAAACAGACTAAAGCAGCGGTCGGTAACCGACGGCTCCGGAGCCACATGTGGCTCTTTGTATGAAAACCTGCGGCTCACGCTGTCATCCAACGTTTCGCGTGAAACACAAAACGTTTACACACAATTTACACAAAATCAAAACGAATCCTATTTCTACAACTTGATGGCTATAAAGAGTTTTAAGATCGTTTTTTCAGATTATACTTTATAATACTTTTTAGTAATACACTGTCGAACGCGAAGAAATATCACGAAGATTTACAGCCATTTTAATTTCATTTTGAATATGTATTTCGAAAATAATATGTTGCAGGTCCCAAATTTAACAATTTTGTAAGGTTTACCTTGATTTAACTCTTAGCTTGAAAAAGGTCACCAACAACTGGACTAAATGGTACTATTGTTATTTTTAGCCGTTCACCATCCACTGCTGAATGAAGGCCTCTCCAATCCTATTCCACTCGATCTACTTTTCCTTTCTTTCACATCCTCTCGGATACCATTCCAGTATTTCTCGCGTCCATCTGCCATCCATTCTTCTCGCTATGTGTCCACGTCAACTTTTTCACACGTTCCGCTATATCTGCCACTTTGGTCATACTTCTTAACCATGTATTCCTCTTACGATCTCTTCTTGTAATACCAAGCATACAAGGTTTTCACTAGGTTTGCTCTTAGCTTGAAAAAAGTTCCCGACCACGAGATTAAAGA
Source organism: Parapsyche elsis (assembly GCA_022651745.1). NCBI lineage: Eukaryota > Metazoa > Arthropoda > Insecta > Trichoptera > Hydropsychidae > Parapsyche > Parapsyche elsis. Next base: position 3,025,241 of record JAGVSN010000017.1, read on the forward strand.
GTTTAAAAAAAAATTATCGATATAACAATAGCACTCACGTTTACGTCTCTCGATAGAAAAATATTATTTTTAATCGAATTATTAATTTTCTCCAATACTTGACTGAATTCATTGAACATCAAGGATTCAATGTTTGAAACGATGACCTTGAACGTATCAAGTATCAATAATTGACATTACAGGTACAATTATTGACGTGCTCTAGTGGGTGTATTGTAATGTTGAACAACGTTTCAATTCAACATTCCAGGTAAAAGATCCCTTTGATTATATTATATTGTGTAACACATCCACATATTCAAAAGGCACAATAGGACACGGGAAGGCCTAATTAAAAGCGTCCCGAAAATCCTTCGGCGACCGGAAAGTCTGTCAGTGGGTGGATATTCGACAAAATAAAAGCGTTCGTCAATTAGTGGTTATTTACTCTCGTGTGCTTCTTTGAATTTTTCATGACGCGTAAAAACCCTTTTATTTTAGACGCGAAATTCGCTATTCTCACAGGGTAGCGAGACCGAAAGTTGCGTGACCGTCGACGAGGGAAAAAAGCTCACAACACACACACACACAAACACGCATAAGCTTATATATACAGGAGGGACCGGTAATAGCGGCCGCCACCTTTGCCCTAATATTTATGTACGCGTGCGTGAATTTTCGCACGGCTTGCGAGATGTCACGCTGGAAAAGCTCAAAGCTTTGAATATAAAAAAAAACCATTAAATGTACATATGTATGTAATAGATTCAACCGATTCTTTGTTTGATACGTTAATGCAGGGGTTCTTAACATTTTGCGGTAGCGGGTGCATTCGACATTTAAGATAATAGTCGCGGGCGAACGCCGGATTTTTAAAAAAACATGATTTAAGTATTATGCGTTACATTTATTATATTATTACTAAATTATTATAAATCGGTAGATTATACATTTATTTACATTTATACGCCTGAACGGGCATTTACAAAAGAAACATAGAAAACCCACACAGTTACATATATGTACATACATACATACATATATCTATATATATAAAAATCAATGTCTGTCTGTTTGTTTGTCTCTTATAGGCTCCTAAACCACTCAACCGATCGCGATGATACTTTCAGGACTTATTGTGATCATGCCGTGGATGGTTCCTGTGAAAAAAAATGGGGAAAAAACGGGAACGGGAACGGGCCTGCTCACGCGTCAGATAACGTACTAGGAACGGGAACGGGAACGAGATCGGGAACGGGATTGGGACTGGGATCGGGATCGGGAACGGGAACGGGATCAGGAACGGGCCTGCTCACGCTTCAGATAACGTACTAGGAACGGAACGGAACGGGATCGGGACCGGGATCTGGAACGGGATCTGGAACGGGAACGGGAATGGGCCTGCTCACGCGTCAGAAAACGTACTAGGAACGGGAACGGGAACGGGATCGGGCATTGCAACGCATGCCGGGTCAGCTAGTGTACATATAAAAGATAACATATACACAATAAAGAGTAAAAAAATATATTCAAAATAACAATGCACAATTAGTGCGATTTTTGACATTGTATTTCACTTACTAATTTCTCAAAGTTGGGAATGTAAGACGATAATCCCAATCGTAAAGTTGGTATTGGTAAGTCGAGATCGGGTTTTTGATCTTATTGTATTCATGGTGGAAAATAAAGATTCGCACAAGTATGTGGAACCAAAACAGGATTTCGGTTTCAATAAACAATATTCTTAAAAAATACTATCAAGATTAAATTTGGATTTTTTCGTTATTTAATACTTTGTAGCGGGCGCATGAAAATAGCTCCGCGGGTGCAGGGTTAAGAACCCCTGCCAGTTAATGTAATCGACTAGTTTGCGATGCGTTTAGTTTTCAATCAATACAGACAAACACTGGTTTTAGCACAATTAACACTTTTGGCGCATTTAAACACACATGCACGTGTGTATATATCGATTTACAACGATTTGTGAATGCAAATTAATGCAAACAATGGTTCGTGTTGCACTGGCGCGTAAGAGCGTCGATCGTAATTAACGGTGAACTTTTTTTTTATTATTTCACATTGCAATATACATATATTCGACGCCGGTTCTTTTTACTTTATTTTCGCAATAGAACACCCATTTCGATATTTTAATTTTAGGAACGAACGTGAATTTGTCGGCAATTTTAGCAGAATAGCAGATGGAATGCACGCGAGCAATTACCGGGGCTTCGATCGAAACGTTGAAATTGCAAATACGACTATTCGCAAAAAAAAAACATACACAGGTACTTCAAATGTGAATAATATTTTCGGTATACGTGTGTAAGATATACCGATTGCGACAAAAAATTAAAAGCGCGTAATGCTTTATATGTATAAAAAGTACTAAAGCTATTAAAAAGCACTTAAAATATGCATATGCTATTGAGTTTAATTGCGCGCTTTTATATGAACGATATCAGTTCAATGTTTTCACTATTAACAATATTTCAAAGCGTCGAACTATTTACAATGTATTTACAAGTCCACGATAAGATTTATAGGCGATCGTATAGCAGTTAACGCTTATAATAATAGCTTTAGTTAGAGATTCGAATAAATTTCATTTAACCTTTTGAAGTGCTTCAGTGTAATTCGATATTATACGCGTCGTTTTCATCGTATAAATAACTAATCTCCAAGTTAAACAACTAATTTTCCACAATATTGAATTGCTGTCTCGTAATTCAAAATATAAATTATACCATTAGATACACTATCTACAGCGCCATCATTAGTGGTGCGATTGTTCTATTTTAATATTTAAAAAATGAATATAAAAACGTATGGAAAATGCTTTCAGTTATTTCAAAGAGTAAGATCGGAAAGGCGATTGAATGAAAATTGATTTTTTTTTTTTTTTTATTTTATACGCTAACACATCGAAAATATTTTACACATTGAGCACGTTTCGTTAAGCTTTTTAGATTATGTAGAATTGTAAAGGGTTCTTTTTTTTGTGTTCGCTTGTGGCGCCGACTTTAGAACACCCTATATATTGAACGAAGTGGAAAATATTGCCGATTCGGCGCTACCTGTGTAAAATTCGAACGCGACCATTAAAACGTCTGTACTAAAATAGCAACGAATTCGCGAACACAAAGCAACGTTTGAATGCTAGAACGAGTCAAAAGACCTGCACAACTATTATTTAATACAATACATTGTAAATATGTCGACACTTGTAGCGCAGATTGTGACATTTGACAGGCGTTGTATAACAAAAAAAATATAGTAAAAAAAAAACCACAAGAATTTCATTTCAAAGGATGACGCGAAAGTTTACTCGATAGGGTCCTACATATGGTGGCAACTGTTTTCTGGCAACCCTGTACAAACAAACGATTCAGGGCTGCCAGTTTATGTACACGCGAACCAAGACGGCAAACAAGACGCACCGAAAACAAACAAACGCGTCAGACTGAAATAGAACCGATGCACAGATTCGTACGGTAAACATCGACGATAAAAAGGGTTCGCCGCTTAATGTTATCACTTTGTGGAATGTCAATTTTGACTTGACACTGTAGACATCAAAAAAGAATACAAATAAATTATCATCATTTTCAGCTGGATGAAGGCCTTTACAATCCTGTTCCATTCCCGTCTGTCTTGAGCAATCTGCATCCACTTGACTCTACACATTCTTATCAATTAATCAGCCCATCTTCCACTCGGTCTACCTTGCTTTCTTTCACATCCTCTCAGATACCATTCCAGTATTTCTCGCGTCCACCTGTGTCTATGTGTCCATTTCAACTTTTTCACACTGTATATATCTGCCACTTTGGTCATACTTCTAACCCATGTATTCCTCTAACGATCACTTATTGTTATACCAAGCGTAGGTACATCTTTCCACGCTTCTCTAAGCGCATTGCATCATACGTAACATTCTACAAATGTTTGATTTGTATGGAATAAATTAATAAAATGCTTAAAAATGAAGAGTTTTTACATATGCATATGTTTAATCTGAGATTTTGAGTCAATCATTGCACTTCTTATACTTCCATGTATTCCTCTAACGTTCTATTCGTGTTATACTGAGCATACATATTTTCATGCTTCTCTGTGTTCACTGGATCTTACGTAGCATTCTTGAATTTAGCGTCCAAGTTTCACATCCATGCGTCATAACTGGCAGTACGCATTGGTCGTATGCCTTATTTTTTAAGCATAGCGGAATGTTGGATTTAAAAACCACGTTCATTCTTCCGAAAGCACTCCATCCTAGTTTTATTTATTCTTCTTTACATCCCATCATATTGACCAATTGTCCTAGGTATAAACAAGTCTCTACAAGGTTTGCTTCTGATTGCAGTATGGGATTGTATAGGTACATACATACGTACGAGGAAAAGAACAACAATTAAATATTACAAACATAGTTATGTATATTCCAACAAATTTATTGTCTTATTTTTTATTTATTTATTTATTTAGAGTAGCTTAAAAGCTAATTACACACAAAAGTATCTTAAAGCTAAAATTACAAAATAAACTTATCTATCTATTAGCACTTGTACAGAGGTGCCGTTTTAAGGCTGCCAGGAATTTGTCCACTTGATTTATTTGTCTCAGACCATCTGGCAGTCCATTATATTCAACCACACCCCTGTACAAGATACTTCTCCTAGATCTACGTAATTTTAAATTCTTAACTATTAACTTATTCTTACCCCTAGTATTATAATTATGTATATTAAACCCTCTTATTAAATAGTCATCAAAATATTTTGGTAATAGACTCTTATCTAACTTAAAAATATATACTAACATGCACATTTTTAAGGTTTCATTTACATTCATCCAATTCAATTCTTTCAACATATTTAAAACACTAGTTAATCTATTCACATTCAAAATACTTCGCATAGCTCTATTTTGCAATATTTGCATTCTATCTTTAATTGACTTATTTACAAAACTAAAAAAAGAACCACAATACATTAAATGAGGACGAATTATTGCATTATATACTAATATCTTTGTATTTTTTGATAGTATTTTTCCTAATGTACACAATAATCCTACTTTCTTCGCTACTTTTTTTATAATCATGTATTTATAATCATGTACTTATGATCAAGTATTACTACTAAATATTTAAAACTATTAACTATTTCTAATCTTCTATCATTTATATGTATATTCAAATTAGCAATATTAAAATTTTTATAATATAATTAGCATTGCTTTAGTTTTATCAATATTTAATTTTAATTTATTACTATATAGTCTAGTAAATTTTAATATTTACCTAAAACTAAAATAAATTATAAAATATTAAAACTAACGCGTGAACGAGTACAAGGAAAAGTGTGTAACTCAGCGCACGACCAAATCGTATCAATACATTGAAACGACTGTAACTCAATAACTACTAGGTTTAATAATTTCAGTACACGTTTGAATATGACGCAATTGAAACAGGGGTATTACAAACAAGAATATACATCAATTGAGCGATAGATTGGTCCCCTTTAGATGCGGCGCCACGGACGATCTTCCCCTTCGCCCGGTTACGACCACGCGTCTGAACATTATACGGCCGCATAAAAAGCGTTTCATACAAATTCGGCATAATTTCCCCATATACACGTAGGGCTAAAATCGAGTTCATCACCACACCCCTTTATCCCCCAAACCCTTCACATACATTTTATTCTACGTACGTCGACCGAGAAAAGGTTTCACCGTATCGCTCTCGCGCGAGCTTTCCCTCTCTCCATGCGAAAGGAGATATTTATGCGAAGGCTCATTTCGCGTTCGCAGGCCGTAAAGATTGCGAGAGCCCGCGAAAATGGCCGCTGTATCTGTGTTTATTTGTCAAACTGTACCCCGAACGTATAAAGAGTAGGTGGGGTGGGTTTTTGGGGGTGTGGTGGTCGCCATAATAGCCAGCTATTTCCATAACGACTTAATGGTAACTACTGATGCGAGATACGACGCTGATGTACGGGATACTTGTTGGACTCGAGCTCAAGATTTTCCTATCCCAAACGATCCACTTTTTCACCTCATCTTTTCATTGTCTTGATACAATTTCTATGTGGGAAATATTCATCGTATTCATCATCATCATATTACAGAAATAAAGTCGACTACGTGCAATCTGTTGGAATATTTTATAATAAAGCCAAACTTTGACACGAGTTCTATCAAACTGGCACACACTTTGATGTAAAACTTTGAGTGGATGATTGAAATGCTATTAAAAAATTTTAGTGCAGCAATGAGAGATAATATAATACACATTCAGTGTTTGATTTCATCATCATTTTCACTGCTGGATGAAGACCTCTCCAATATCAATTAAACCTCAACAATCTGCATCCACTTGACTCCACACATTCTTTTAAATTCGTCAGCCCATCGTCCACTCGTTCTACCATGCTTTCTTCCAAATCCTCTCAGATACCATTCCAGGATATCTGACATCCATTATTCTCGCTATGTGTCCAGCTTAAACCTTTTTTACACGTGCCACTTTGGTCATACTTCTTACCCATGTATTCCTTTAACGATCTCTTCTTGTTATACCAAGCATACATCTTTCCACGCTTCTCTGTGTGCACTGGATCTTACGTAACATTCATAAATTCTGCAAATACACTAGGTATATACATACATACGTAAATGATAAACATCCGATGATACTGTCAATGGACATTGACTAGTGGATTTGGAGTACTAGGGAGTTTTGATTGTATGTACATACATATGTACACACAAGTGTAATATATTAAATAAGGAAATAAAATCAATGGGTGGAAAAATAGCTCTTGGAAGATGTTGAGTTTTGTATAGGGCTATAAATGAGGGTAGATTTTTTTATCTTTTATCTTTTCTTTTACTATCAGAAATTGAAAAGTATAAAGAAGATACTGAGTCATTGCACAAATTTTACAACAATTGTTTGATTTGTATGTAATAAATTAATAAAAAAACTTATAGTTTTTACATATGCATGTGTGTAATCTGAGTTTTTGAGTTAATTATTGCATTCTTGGTCTTTTTTGCTAAATGAAATGTGCAGTTGGAATTTCAACGTACATATGTAGGTACTACAATGTACATACATACATATGTACATATGTATAAACACGGTTTCGTATAAGGAAGTGGCCAACTGGTTTTATTTATTTTTCCTACACACCATATTCGAAATAGAAATTAAGAAAAACAAGCACTTCCCGGTCGAGAGTAAATTGTTGCGTTTTTCTTTATGGCTATCATCACGCAATTGTGCCATTTTCATCACACCATCAAAAATGTATATGGAAACGCACAAGAGGGGCTTTTTTTTTGAAAGGGAGCTTTGAATAAATCACACGGGGCCGATGGATCTAAACCGGGGCTGGGCATATCACTATTATTCTTTATCGATACTGGGTCATTGTACCGGGGCGGGTTCGAATCCCAACAGGGCAATTTGTATTTTTAACGTGCGCCCACTGGAATATACACGGACTATACGAATAATCGGCACCGAAATGGTGATTTACGCGAACGATCGTAAATTCGGATAAAAAAAAAAAAAAACAAAACCTCCATCAGCTTAATAATAGAACAACGGTTAATCCGAAACAACGATACGTCCGCGTGCACTATTGCAAAGTTTATCGCGATCGTTTTGAATATGAAATGTGTGCGTGTGTGTGCAGAATCTCGAGTCGCTGGTGAAATTAAACAATCAATGAAATGAATGTACAATGTGATCAAATAAATAATTTCAAGCTATTTTTATATTGTGCGAGAGTTCAAAGCGAAAAAAAAAGTGTGCTGTTTATTTGTATTGCTCTCGAACGTTGTTTGAAGAGTAAATTAAACAATGAATCAGTAGAAATGTGTTTAATTTAAACGACTTCCTTGTCGTTATAAAATTGCGCAAAAAAAATGAATGACATTGTTTCTATACATACATACATACATACGTACATATAGCGTTGTAAATATAATTCATTAACAAATAACATTAAATCGTATATTACATAAGGCGTACATTTTTATGATCACGATAACGATTACGTTTTTCGGAATATGGTCGGGAACCGGCGGCTCCGGAGCCACATGCGGCTCTCGCTGTCATTCAGTGTTTTGCGTGAAACACAAAATTTACACAAATTCGAAATGCATCCTATTTATGGCTATAAAAAGCTTTAATATCGTTTGTCAGATTAAATTTTATAATGAATTTTACTAATAAACTGTCGAACGTTAATTTCTTACAGCTATCCATTTCACTATTGATTAATGAGTAACATTTAATTTAATTTTGAATATATAATTCGAAAACAATATATTACGACTCCCAATCTTAACAATTTTGCAAGGTTCCCGACCACTGGAATAGATCAATATAAGTTTATGTAATTCTAAAATAATTTATTATGGAATGATTATAATTATGCATTGTCATTTGTAAGCGTAATTTTATAGGCAACATAAGCAGCCTTTAGTGAAGAGTTTATATAAAAAAATGTGCTTCGTAATTGGGACTCTTATCAAATAATTTAATATTCAACGTACTAATTGAATAAGCTTAAAATGAAATGTTGTGTTTATAAGAGCATGACTTTCAAATAAAATGTTTTGAGAATTAATCCCATATAAAATATCTTCAAAGCACGGTACAAGAGCTACCGAAAATTTCGCTATTTATATCATTTCGATTTTCCTTCGCGGAAAATCGGGAAAATAATAGAGAGCGAACACTCGTATCGCAGTTTTTACGGGATTCGAAGCCGAGACGAATAAGTTCCGATTTTTTTTTCACCATACCATTGCTGGGGGGGTTTTTTTTTTAACACACGAGGGGTACGTGTGGTCAAGCGATGATGGAGAAAACGGAGACGATCCGAAATGAGAGCTTTCGGCGAAGCTTTCCTCATAAAAGGTCTTTTCGCGCTTGCGAGTGGAGGAAAAGCCGGAAACCGGGCAAAAACTGAACCTTCATTAGTCTCGGTCTTGTCCGAGCGCGAAAAAAGAAAACTCACAAGTGAAGGTCAAACTGGGAAAAGACACGTACACACATATGTATATATGTATATACATAAAAGACGTACATATGTATGTGTGTATGTAATTTTTTTTAAAGCGCGGAAAAGTAAATAAACGCAAATGTGAAAGCGAGCGCGTGCCGTAACGAAAGAGCTTTCCCGGGACAGCGAGAATAAGTTGATGAGAACAAGTCCAGGCCGCTCTGAATAAATAAATACGAGCTTTTTAATAAATATTCAACGTCTACGTCTACGTCTCTGAGTACGTTTGCCGATTGTTTTATTTTGAAAATCCTGAAATAATACAAAATAATCGCTGTGCAGACGCGATGCGCTTAATTTCGACGAAAATTTGATTCCGAATATTCGCATTAGTCTTTTTGTTCCCGTGCCATACGAATTAACAGCAGAGGGGTGCAACGACCGCATAGGGTGACTGTACAAATAAAACACCCCATGTAAGTTTTCGCATATCATTAACGAATAATTTGTAACGTGTCACCGGGGAAAGGGGTTCAGTTACGTTTCCTCGGTGCTTTCCGCTCTGGAGGCGTATATAATTACAAATATACGAATGAATTATTATTATTGTACACTGTAAGGCATACACAATCTTAAAAATATATGTACATATGGTAATGTTTGTGTGTCTACTTTTGGAAAACAATAAAATGTTCAAAACAAAACCAGTAAAACCGAACGCTTTACATATGTACATAGGTTTATTAAGTGAAAATTTTCATCTGGAAGTGGCAAATGTAGGTATTAAAAAGAGAGTTAAACTGGATACAGACATGTAATTATTCATTTCCTTTATTTTAACAATTGTCATGTATGGAAAAGATTTGCTATTGCATCGAAAAGTTATAACATCCTGCAATGCTTAAAAAATAAGGCATACGACCAATGCGTACTGCCAGTAATGACGTATGGATGTGAAACGTGTGTGTATGGTTTTAATGCCATGTTCACCAACTTGAAAAAACTATAAATTTGCTAGTAATATTTTCTAACAAACTGTCTATTTTTCACACTGGAGTATTGCCCGTTGATGAATGACAGGTTTTATTATCGGTAGAATGAGTGGTTGCCAGTTATGACGTATGGATACTGAATTCAAGAATGTTACGTAAGATCCAGTTGCATGCTTGGTTTAACAGGAAGAGATCGTTAGAGCAATACATGGGTAAGAAGTATTACTAAAGTGACAGATATAGCAGAACGTGTGAAAAAGTTGAAGTGGACGCATTGAGAAAAGAATGGATGGCAGGAATACTGGAACGGTATCCGGGAGGATGTGAAAGAAAGCAAGATAGACCGATGAGCTGACGAATTGAGACGAATGTGTGGAGTCAAGTGGATGCAGATTGCTCAAGAGTCAAGGCAGACATAAATGGAAGAGAATTGAACGGTTGAAAATGATGATGAATAAATTATAAAAAAAAATCACCTTGTTTGGTCTCCGTACAAACTTTCTATTTTTAAATAAAACTTCATAGTGTACATATGTAAGTTCCACAAAAACTCAAATGTATAAAAATTCACTGAGGATTATAGACTATCGCTTATCCAATGCAATTCTTTATCACTTCGCACAAACTTCCATTAAAGCTATGTATTTAAAATACGAGTTATTTTATCTCACAATAATAAACTGACATAATTGTATATGAAGCAGTGCATTATCGCAACTCTGCAATCCATTAAACTTCAGTTCGAAGTTTAAGTGAATTTTAGCATTGCCTTCAAGCGCAGCCTACGAAAGTGCATAGGGCTGTCCCTAACAGAACAGACACATCTTCATAATACACACCAGCGAGATAATACACCGGAAATTGGAAAATCCAAAGAGCCAGAGACACGCCAAACAGCGTCGATCATCTCTGTCGACGACAATAACAATTTAACCCCTCGACGACTGACTACTCATACGACACGCGTAAATAAACACACACGTTCACTCACACAGTGGGGGGGTAGGAATTTAGCGAAAGTGTCGACGAGGGTTGCTCTAGGTAGGATTTCTTTGTGGTGTAACGTGCTCGTTGGGCAAATATTGACGCTGGATAAACGCCCGAATGTGAAAACGTCCACTCCAGTGAGTGAAGAGCAAAGTTTGACGGAAAAATGTGTGTCTACCACTGTCGATTGTGTACACAAGCCCTGTCGCTTACGCGCTACGAATTATCGATGAGTTGTATGAGCCGTTTGTTTTGAAATTGGACTATGTTGCCTTTGCGAAAAAATTGAGCTATGTTATCTTCAGTAATTGACGAAAGTCGTATGTTTAAAAAATCTTAGGAATCGAGCAAGAGATATGTTGGAGCAAAACGAAATCAAACATCACTGTTGTTTGACAATGGACTATGTTCCATACATTTTCAAATTTTGTTTTCAGAATTAAAGGGACGTAAGGAGTCGGCTCTTTTGGTGTTGTTTATTTATTTATTTATTTATTTGACGCCTAAAAAGGCTTTTACATGAAATAATATAAGCAAAAAAAAAGATAAGAATACAAGAGTAATGTACATATGTATAAATAGAAACAAAAAATATAAAAAAATAACTATAAGAACAGTAAAATTTAATTGAACTGAGAAGAGAAACTTCTTAAAGAAAGCAGCTTTACCAAATGAATGCTCATGCAGAAATAATCCAAAAGATTCCCATACTCATTGCCGGTCCGAATCAACCTAGGAATAGGAGATTGTATATAATAGTTGGTGCATGAATTACCGATGTTATGAATAAAGCAAGTTGAAACACAAAACACAATATAACACAAAACTATAAAAAAAGTGAACGTATTCCATACGCATACCTACACGGTTCATACAAAGTGCTAAAAACTACAAGTTTATTCAAACGATGAATAAATAATATAAATGTGTGTGTGCTTAACATTATGTATATTTTTATAGCGCGTAGGTTAAGTAAAGACTCGAAAAGAAGGCAATTGTGAAGATTACTTGGATTTATCAGCGGTCGGAAACTAGCGGCTCCGGAGCCGCATGCGGCTCTTTGTATGAAAACCTGCGGCTCTCGCCGTCATCGAACATTTCGCGTGAAACACAACGTTGACACAAAATTTATACAAGATCAAAATTAATCATATTTCCATAACTTCATGGCTATAAAAAGCTTTAAAATCGGTTTTCAGATTAAACTGTATAATAATTTTTAGTAATATACAGACAACTATTTTATAAATGAGCAAGATTTAATTTCATTTTAAATATATAATCTGAAAATAATATGTTGCGGCTCCCAAACTAAACCAATTTTGCAAAGTTTTCCCTAATTTGGCTCACAGCTCGAAAAAGGTTCCCGACCACTGATGTAGACCGAGTGGACAATGGGCTGATGAATTGAAAAGAATGTGTGGAGTCAAGTGAATGCAGATTGCTCGCGACAGACGGTAATGGAAGAGGATTGGAGAGGCCTTCATCCAGCTGGTGGATGGTGAATAGCTGAACATGATAATGATGATAGTTTCATAACAGAAATGTTACCTACGTAATGTGTGGGTACTTTTACATAAATTTTCCTTTCGATTCATTCAATAAGTATTTCGAAAGTATGACTGTAACAGAATGACTAGGAACGCTGTGACAAATTCTGCAATTGGTAGATAACTATATAGACCAGGGATTCCCAACCCCGTGCCCGCGGGCACCATGGCGCCCGCTGACCGATTTGTGTGCGCCCGCCACTATTCGACCACGACAGAATTTTTTAAACTTTGAATTGCTGGGAAAAGACAAACATGTAGCTAAAATGATAGGCTCTGTAAACTCATTTAAAGCAAGCCAAACTGTTTTTGTGGATATCACATCTGCAGATGAAGTCTCTCGTGCATTTTCCAAATATGAAGAAAATGGCAGGTAACAGTGAATTCAACGTGTCATTATTTGTTAAGCACCTTCAAGTGCTTCAAGAAGAGTTTGAAAAGAGATTTCAGCAGTTTACTATCATCGAGCCAATGGTCTCTTTTTTTATCAATCCTTTTACTTGCCAAATAAATATGTATAATGGAAATAGCTGCATACATTGCAGAGCTTGTTCAAGTGAAGGCAGAAGAACTGGAGCTAGAAATTTTGGACCTTCAGAATGATATTATGCTAAAATCCTTAATATCAGATAAGGACTTCTGGAATACAGTGGACAGAAAAAAGTTTTCATTCTTAAAAAAAAGCGGCATTATTTTATTGTGTATTATTTATTACCTAAATTTGCTTTGAAAAAAAGGTGGTGCCCGCCGCCCTACCAATATTTTAAAATGTGCTCTAAGGTACAAAAAGGTTGGGAACTCTTGACATAGACACTAGAGACAAATACAAGAATGCACATGAACCGGCAAATACGCATAGGATGCGTGCATTAGATACTCAAATAGCTTTGGTGAATGTGCACACTCACCGGGAAATGTACTAGTGTTGAGCCCACTCACATCCAACAGTAGCCAATTAGCAATCAAGATCTCAATGGGGACGGTTTCCACCGTCCATATTTACGCTCGGGACTTTTGGGGTTTTCCCGACCCCCGATGATTGATGTCCGAATTGGACGGGCCGGTTGCAGGACGAAAGCGGCGAACAAATTGCCTCGAGTGTTTGAGTGACACCACGCAAATATAGTAGTCGCGGTCGAATGATGGATAACCCTGAAGGTACCTAGCGTATGGTCGAATATACCCCTCGGCGCTTTATTGAGTTTAGCACTCGGTAAATATCAAAATTCACTAGACTATAAAATGACACAATAAATTTGTTGGAATATATCTATGTAATATTGAATTGTTGTTATGTTCCTTGTACGTACAACCCCATACTGTTTAAATATGTAATCAGAAGCAAACTTTTTAGAGACTTCCTTTGATTGTAATAATGTTTGATATTTTCGAGTAGTGGCCGTACAAAGTTTTGTTTTGATGATTTCGGCTTATAGCTGGTGCAGTGTTATACACATGTATGTAGGACTAAATATTTCTGATATTTTCAAGTTCATGGTGAATATGACCGGATGTAAAAAGAAGAAATAAAACGAAGAACAAAACTAGGATGGATTGCTTTTGGAAGAATATATCCAACATTTCGCTATGGTTTAAAACTAAGGCATACTGCCAGTTATGACGTATGCATGTGAAACTTGGATGTTTAGTTGGAGAATGCTACGTAAGATCCACTGCACACAGAGTAGCATGGTATAACAAGAAGAGATCGTAAGAGGAATACATGGGTAAGATAATAAAAAAAGTGGCAGATATAGCAGAACGTGTGAAAAAGTTGAAGTGGACACATAGCGAGAAGAATGCATGAAGATGGATGCGAGAAATACTGGAATGGTATCCGAGAGGATGTGAAAGAAAGCAAGGTAGACCGAGTGGAAGATCGGCTGATGAATTGATAAGAATGTGCGTAGTCAAGTGGATGCAGATTGCTCAAGACAGACAGGAATGGAAGAGTATCGGAGAGGACTTCTTCTGATGAAAAAATGATGATGAAAAACACAATTGTATTACGTTCTAATACAAATTAAATTTGCCACCGAGCAACGCCTGGCACTAAAGATAGTTTATATCTACATAATTGACCTGTACGTTTGCTCCTTATAACTTAAAACATCGTTTGACCGATTGGGACAACACTTTTCAGAGGTGCTTCTTGTGATCCTGCGGGTTTTTTGCAGTACTTACATACTTGAATACGGCACGAGATATTTGCAGAAATACAACGTTTTGTTGTGATGATTTTGGATTATAACAGATGCAGTTTTGTCAGTCAAAACAGTTCTATGTAGTAATGCCAAGTTCATAAGAAACTCTTACGTTTCAATACATATTATATTTGCATCCAAGCAACGCCCAACACAATAACTATGTAGTTTCTATGTACATATGTAAGTAGTCTGTCTGTTTGTTCCTTACAGATTACAACACCGTTTGACCGATTGGTATTAAATTTAGCAGAAGTGCTTCCTATGATCCCGTAGGTCTTATGCGGTACTTGAATACGGTAGAATGAGTTTCTTTTAAGTAGCTGCCATACAAAGTTAAACTTAAACTCTTCAGTTAATAACCAATAGAGCCAACTTAGATAAGGGGATATATGTGAAGCAATACTCATCGCTTATAGAGTATTTGAGCTCAGGCAACGCCTGATACTTACAGCCAGTGTATGTAATATGAAAAAATGCAATATAGTATGAGGCAAATTGTCGCTGGCTATAAACGTGTTGCGGGCTCACTTTCATCGTCGACACACTTCATTGAATTTTCCGCGTGCGGGAATTTTCTCAACGTCTAACACTTTTCCATCGGCAGGGTTTTGGTATCTTTCAGCCCTTTACTTTCCAACACTCCCCATCCCCTATTTACCCCCTTCAACCCCTTTGCGTTTCAGCCGTTGGCGTATATACGCCGTGTAATAAAATAAATCAACATTTTTTTGTAGCCGTTTATTTTTTACGATCGCCTAAGCTTTCTGTAAAAGGTTTTCCCGCGCACTTTGAGGCCGATCGGGTTATTCGCGGGCCCTTTGCAGCGCCATTAAAAGCCCTCCGAATATTTTATGACGTTTGAATATTTTCTGCGTTGCTCTCGAGCCGGGGTTTGGCGTTTGGGCCCTATTTACTGTTTATTTTTTAATGCAGAAATGGATTGAATCATCCGCTCGGGGATGGCTCGCCGAGGAGCTAAGTGACAGCTTGCTAAAGTCTAATATTCTTTGGAAATATTTTACGCTTGAATTTATTCATATTTTATGTTCCATTTTTTTTTTGTTTGGGCTCACTTAAATAATAATCAATTCTACTCGAAGAGTCAGAGATACTTTGTTTTGAAATTGGACTATGTTGGCTTTGCGAAAAATTGAATAACGCCGCTTACGGCCATGCACTTACCCAATCCATAATATATAAGATGTACAGACATATGTATATAGCGTGCTAAATTCAAGAATGCTACGTAAAATGCAATGCACACAAAGAACCATGGAAATATGTATGCTTGGTATAAAAAGAAAAGATCGTAAGAGGAGTACATACATACATATGTATGTATATATATGGGCATGACCAAAGTGGCAGATATAGCGAAACTTGTGAAAAAGTTGGATTGGACACATAGCGAGAAGAATGGATGCGAGAAATACTGGAATGGTATCCGAGATGATGTGAAAGAAAGCAAGGTAGACCGAGTGGAAAATGGGCTGATGAATTGAGAAGAATTTACAGTGGATGGTGAACGGCTGAAAATTATGATATATAGCGTGTGTGTTTTTACTTTATCCATATTTTATTAGTTTGAGAAACTATAGGTAATTTTGTGAAGATTTTTTTTATTTATCCATGTACGTACTACGAATTTAGAGCATTGAACTCGCGTACAAAGGCTTGTGGTTAAATTTACGACACGGTCGAAATATTTCGACTGTCAAAATTTAACAGTTAATTATTTATTATTGTTGAGACGGTTCGATACAAATTTGGCACTACTGAAAGTTCTTCCTAAATACTAACTGTTATTATGAAGTTACTAAAAGTGATTATTTTATGAAACTATTTATAAAATGTTACAGTCAGACATGTCGTTTCCTTTTGCGCGGTAAAAAATTTGTGTTTTTTTTTGTGGTCTACAATTCTTTAAATTGCAATGTCAATAATATTAATCAAAAGGAAGTGGTTTTCAACTGTGATATGAATATCTTCAGATACATATAAATAATCATTGAAAAACATAATCAATTTGCTAATAATCTTTTTTTTCAGTTTTAATGACTTTTATGCAATAGTCAATTTCTGAGTATTTTGAATACGTTAACACATGTAGACTTTTTAATTTTCTTTAAGAGAAAACTCACGACGTTGAATATAGGTACAAGATGTTTGAAAAAAAAAGCCAAACCCAAATTTACGAACTTTCTAAGTCAACATATGAACAAATGCATGAAACAGCAGAAAAACGTTATGAAAAAAAAAGGATATGATTCTAATTCTCTGATGAATATAAAATAGTTGTTTACTCCTGTATCTAGGATGAACGCATTCTCACCCTTCACCCACTCACCCCATCCCTACATCCTATCCCGTTCAATAGTAACTCTCGAATATAAACGGGTATGACTCGTTCGAAATCTCGTTACTGTGCGAACGTTCGCGTTATTTGCATAACACTCGCGGCGACCCCTCAATCACGAGACCTCCGATGCACGGCTCGGAAACCAATTCGGAAAAACCGGCACGCGCTGCCAGGAAAATCCCACATACTTAGATATGTAGATAGAGTGAGACGACATCGTACTAGAGCTGAAAGTGTCATCTTTTCCCTGTGAAATATGCCGTGAGAATTTTTTCACACTCTCGTCCCAGACGTTGGGAAAAAATTACGTTGAAAATTACACCTGAAATTTTCAACAGTTGCCTAAGTCTACTTAAATGAAATCTTAATATTTTAATCAATCATACAATAAGTCAGTGTTTAGTTGAACTTTTCAAACAAAATCGGCAGCTAACTGTAAAATGAGGTTCATTTCGAAAACATTCGTATTTTAAATTGAAATTCAAAAGTTAAAGAAAGCAAAGTAGAGCGAGTGGACTATGGGCTGATGAATTGATAAGAATGTGTAGTGTCAATTGGATGCAGATTGCTCAAGACAGACCGGAATGGAAGAGGATCGGAAGAGGCCTTCATCCAGCAGTGGATGGTGAACGGCTAAAAATGATGATGACGAAGGCAATGGGAAACCAAAATGTGTAGGAGAAACGTTTGATATTACATAAATAAAGTACATAGTCATAGTAAATCATTACAAAAAGTGTAAATGTTATTTATCAGATTGATTCAATTTTTATAATTTTGGGAGCCCCAAAATAAGGCCAAGAAAGTATTATAATGCTCTCGAGGCATAATTTGCGAATCTCCGTTCAGAAGAATGTGCGCAGCGATACGCGAGATCAGTTAAATTGACCCAAAAATAATCTTCCCATGTTTACCAGGAACACAATGGCAAATTTGAGTGATTTCCTTTATAAGGTGCTCATTGTATGAGCGTATATTGTCGGTAATAGGTTTTGTTATGAATGTCTATTTATTGTGTGTTCGCAGAGCGAAAGTAAGCAAACTCGAATGTTTGGGATAGTTGAGACGTTAGAATCGGGGCTATTTCAGACGTAAACACGACGTGTTTAATTTAAACGTTAACGTCGATATTATTGTATTCAATTTGGTGTTACGTCAAAAAAATATTGTTTATTTACGCGACAAGCGAAACGCGTAAACGTTTATGTTATCATTATGGATAGTTTTAGTATGCGGGAAATGATTGTGAAAATGCCCGAGCGCGTTTTTACTTTCGTTACGAAATTATTTTGCTTTAAACTATAAAGCGTATGGTGTTTCGAAATACTTCATAAGGAAATTTACGCTATTGATGAAAATTTGATTTCAGCGCTTTTTGTATTAGATCGTTCTTCAATTTAAAATTAAATTAGGACATGTAAACATTAGCGTATACTTATAATATTTCATCAAAATCAAAACCCATACGGATGCAGCTATGACAAAATAAATATTTATGTATTTTTTCATTAAGCGATTTACAATAGAACCTTATTACCATAACATTTTATTACAAACGACGCTATATATCGAATTCTGAAGATAAATACTATTTGTTTCAAAATTGCAGTGCTTTGTTCAATTAAATTCGACAAACAAGTCAAATCCCTCGTTAAATTTTGTATATTTGCGCTTAATCTCTGTATATACATATGTATGTACATATGTAGACAGTGAATATTTTGGTTTAAATATAGCCTTATCAATTAGTTGTGCTGGTACAGCATTTAACCCCAAAATAGTCGACTAATTATCAAACTGAAGACCTTTTGCTAGCTTTCCCCGAATCAACTCTATTTCCATAGATATGTACATACATATGATTCTGATTTGCCATTGGTAAGCTTTGATCTAATATTGTAATACGAGGACAAACGTCCACTGCTCAACGCACGTGATTATTATAAATACTAATAGTATCACGAAGCTTAAACGCAATTCTAATCGAATTAAGGTTTCTGGACTGGGAACAAATTCCGCGTTCGCAGAATTACACACTTTAAACAAGCCAGCGGCAAAACAACAAAGTTGAAGAGATGACGCTTTAAAAACGACGCAATTGTGTCGATTTTAATGAGCTACGGGTTTAATTTGACCCCCCCATCATCCCATCCCTTAGTCTAATTTTAACCCTCAACACTCTCGTGTTGGGCTTACGGCAAATTTTCACAAACGAAACGCGAAAAGCGTTCTGCAGGTTTGAAAAAGGGGTGGGGCCAAGTCAAAAGTGACTTGACAAATAATGAAAAAATGCTTCAAACCCTCTCCTTCCCCACCCTCCAACTAACTCCCTCGTGTACAAAGGGCGGAAAAGGAAATCAAAGCAGATAAGGGTGATAAATTACTTCGCTAACTTTATTTGAGAAATTACATTGTCAGCGTTATCTGTGTGACCCGTTCGTTGCCGCTCGAAAATGACAGTGCAAACAATTATGGAAATAACTTTTGAATATTTGACGGGTGCGACTAATGAATGGACACCCCATTCAACTCCCTATACCTCTCCTAAATAGTGAACGATATTTGTAAAATGTTTTTTTTTCATTCAATTGAGAAGCTTCGATAGAACGCCAACAAACGCGTTGGATGTTCAAAATTTCAGAAAAATGGCTAAAATGTATGACATCATATTTTACTGTTCATACATACATATGTATGTACATGGAAATGAGAAGAAGAAATAAAACGAAAAATGAAACTAGGATGCAGTGTTTTTGGAAGATTGAACATACTTTCTAAATCCAACATTCCGCTATGCTTAAAAAATAAGACATACGATCGATCTGTACTGCCTGTGGATGTGAAACTTGGATGCTAAATTCAAGAAGGCTACCTAAGATCTAGTTCACACAGAGAAGCATGGAAAGATGTATGTTTGGTATAACAAGAAGAGATTGTAAGAGGAAAACATGAGTAAGAAGTATGACCAAAGAAGTGTGAAAAAGTTGTAGTGGACACGGAGAAGATTGTATGCAATACTGGAATGGTATCCGAGAGGATGTGAAAGAAAGCAACGTAGACCGAGTGGAAGATAAGCTGATGAATTGAGAAGAATGTGTTGAGTCAAGTGGATGCACATTTCTCAACACAGACAGGAATGGAAGAGAGCATTGGAGAGGCCTTCATCCAGCAGAGGATGGTGAAAGGCAAACATATGAAATTTGTCTCACAGTATAGATTGTTTATTTTGAAAATTATGATAAATCGGGAAATTTTTTAACGACTCCTAATCCACCAAAATACGCTGACTGTGACTCCAAAGCTTTGGCTATAAAAAAACAGTACAGTTTTCAAGCGATATAATGAAACTGCACCGATATTACAGTGGATTACTTTAACAACGTTTAACTTTCATATATTTTTAATGAAATACTTACACCAGTTCTTTGAAGAGTACAAATTTAATATTATGTATATGCAAAAAATTAAAATTAACTATGGCAAACTTCATAAAATCAGTCAGCTTTGAAAGAGTGAAGCAAATCCACCTGTTTGAAGAGAAAATTTTCCGAATTTCGCACGGGTCTTGCTAATTGATTCAAAGCGTTTCAGCACACTCTCGCGCCAGGAAGTCTCGCATTTCGCAAGTTTTCCGCCTCGCCGGAAGTGCGCCCGGAAAATGCTGAATTCGTAAACCGGCACCGCACCGAAAAGGAAGAGAAAGACGACTAGCAGTACGTACACAACCCACCCACACGTACAATGTATCAAATATAGTTCGAGACTTGTAGTGAGAGTGTAGTGAGCTTACAAGGCTGCACAGGCCGCCGAGCTCGTGACTAATGGATGTGTATGGAAACTGCTGCCGCATAACAGGAGATGCCTCCGGGCCGTAAATTACCTGCAGAGTAATTGCAGGTGTCTGATTGAGCGTTCCGGAACGTCGGATCACTTATTCAGAGCAGGGGCGTCGTAGCTGCCAAAATTAGCCGAACTTGAGCGACGGGATTAAAGAGGTTAATTAGATCGAGTGTACTGAGAGACGTGTGTACGTGGAGATAGCGCGAATTAATTACGAGTTTCCCCCTGCCGCATCCACTGCCTGCAATTCAGCACAAACGCCACAAAGTGAGGTTAATTTAAATTGGGAATAAAACGTTAAGAGTATTTGGCATACTATTAAAAATAAATCAAAAGAGTCTTTCTGGTACTGTTTATTTATTTAAAATACATGGGCAGGTGGCATAGCCGATGGAGCCCAGGGGTCTGATATATGTAAATTGTACATACAGTTTTTAATTTTATATTTGAAGGATTACAAAAATCCAAGTATATTCAAAAACTTGTCGAGATGATTTTTAAACAGATTGTTTTGGATTGAGAGTCTCTGACAATTTTGCGAGATTTGTCTTTTAGAAGTCTTAAAGAATGACCTCTGAAATGTGCGTTTTTATTGAACGTGAGGTTTTTTATTGGGCATTTACATTTATTATTTATTATTTTATACACTTCTATTAAATTGCCTCTCAATCTTCTCGCCTCCAAAGAGGTGAGACTCATTCTCTTCAACCTATCGTTATAGGGTAGTGATCGAAGTTCAAATGGAATTTTTGTAATCCTTCTTTGAACCCTTTCTAAACATACAATGTCTTTTTTAAAGTTAGAGTTCCAAACATTTACAGCAAATTCTAATACATACATATATGTAGGATTTATAATTTTTTTACAGCAACTGGATACTAAATTTCTTAAATACACGTTTGATAATAATATATATGAATATAATGAATAATACTTGTTTACTAATGAGTTTATACGAGTTGATCATTTGAGATAACAACACCCAGGTCTTATACTATATCCTTGATACTTTTCAAAACCTGCTAAACAATAATAGTTTTATTCCAAGCGGCAAGGAGAGTAGTGTAATCCTTATCGTTCACATAACTGTTGTAGATAATAATAAAATAAAAATCATGTACTTGAAAGTGAAGTACGTGACCCCCAACGAACATCTGATAAACTCTGCATCTCTTTGTTATATTCCCAGTTATTACCAGAAATATATTGCATTTTAATTTCAATGATTTTTTGATGATGCTTTTGCAACCCCTGACGTCTTATAATATATATTAGCAGGGATAGCGTTGCTTCAATAAGACCATAACAATCTATCAGTGGATCTTGAGCAAACATTTACTAGGTACTGCTGACGACCGTATATATATTCCTAGGCTCGTGTCTATGCCTGGTGCATCCACTCATCATCACGAGCTGCAGTGACCTTTGTGAGTCGAATACACCCACCCACCCACCCACTCATTCTGTGCATCATTCGCTGCATCAGATGATGAGTTGTCTGGGTTATCCGGTCAGGTCATCTCGCGGTTGCATCAAGTAAGTATATGCCGATCGTGTGCGCAAACACTTCACTTTCTTCAACAACAACGCAACCGTTGAAAAAGAAAGGGAGAAACTCGAATGAAAAAATGAAAAGGGGCAGAAACGAGACACGACGAGGATCAAAGAAAAGATAAATGAGCAAATTCCCACGGGGTGATGTCGAGTTTTTAATGTCGGAAAGATTCCTCTTTGCGTCGTTTGTATCCGTCTGTCCGGCTTCGTTTTGTTGATTTTGCACTTGGCGTTGCATAAAGCTGCTTCACCAATTTACCAATAGTGTGCGCTCTTAAATAGTGCCATTGACTGTAATAAATCACACGCGACTTCGTTTTTAGCATTCGGTTATGATGTAAATATCACTATTGTTCAAAATTCATAAGGCCACAGTAAGCATTAATAATGTGTCAAAGTTTGAAATATATTTGGTAAAGTTCCAAGAAATCTTACGAACAGTTTTTTTTTTGAGGAAAACGTGAAAAGGGCACCAAACTTAAAAAAAAAGAATAATCGGAATTGAAAATATTGAATTATTTTATGGTAAGTTGAGATAAAATGTAACATACAAATAAAATATGACGTACATACGTTGATTCGCAGTTGACTGCTTTATTATTTAAAAAAAAAAAGTAATTAAAACTTCATCACTGTATAGTCTCTATATTGTTCCATTAAAGTAAAATGTCTCACTTAAAATAACCGTACGTACTATTTAGACGAATATTATAAATTACACTTTTGTGAATTTATAAACGTTTTTTTTTTAACTTTACTATTGTTAAAAGAGGCAAAAAAGACATAGAGAGCATAACCGCTTTAATAACGTATTCACGAAAAGGTCTCTCTTTCGGTTGAAAATTCATCACGTTTTTATTCGGCAAGTTTTAACTGCGCGCGAAGAAAAACTAACGAGAGTTTACAGAACAAAATGAGAAAGTTACCAACGGTTAAAGTGTAATCGCGTTACTGGCACTGTCGAGTTTAAAAGTACAGTACGAACTGAAAATTTCATCAGGCTAATTTAATAACCGACGACTACAGACAGACTACAACACAATTCCACATTGGACGAGTCATTTTTCTGTTCAAAGATATTATTAAAGTTTAGATATCGATGCTTTATATTGTTACGCTATGGATGTATTGTATTGTATTTCAGTGCGAGCACAAAGCGCATCCCAGCCGGAAGATCGGAAAATCGGTTCACTTTTGGCCTGTGAGTTTTCCTCAGAACTATTCCAAGTGTCTACAAGAGGAAACGGAATAACGGTGATGTATAGCATTTTTTTCAGCGCGACCGACGCTCATTCACTGTAGTTTTTTTTCTTCTTTTTCTTCTTCTTTACTTTTTTTCCGCCATTTCAGACCACAAATCTTGTTCCCACACAACGTACGCGTTTGGGGGGTAATTCAAAACCTACCCCTAACCCCCCTTCGACCCCGTATGCCGTTCACTTATACGGCAAACTTTCTTTATTCGTATGAAAAAATTCAAGAATTCAAAAAATGAAGTGTCAGCCATACAAATATATGAGACGTGAGTGTATATAATAAATATATTTCGTTCGGCGAAGAGGTTCAACCGTCGAATATATCACGCGCTATTGTTGTTTTCGTTGGAGGAAGTTATTAGAAGTAATAAAAATCACCGTTATGGCAAAGTGCCGAGAAGAAGCTCGACGCTAATATTGAAAGATTACATTATACATAAACAATATAGAGCAAAGGGGTTGAATAAAATAATAAAAAAAGCACACGTATTAAGCGAAAGAAAAAATTACTTTCGCTTTGTACACATCAAAGACACATAAATCTATTTAACTGCATAAACGCTTTTGTGATACCAATTACTTTGATGTAAAAAGGACATGAACACTATATTAAAATCATATGAATGGAATCTATATATGCTACAGGGAAAGTGTGCATTGTATAAAATGCCAAAAAAAGACAGGCAAAGCTTCATAAATTGAAATAGAAGCAGCACGTATGAAAAACTCAAGTTTGAGATGAAACTGATTCAAACTGTTCTTCAGGATCAGCTAGTCAGATTGGCGAGATGAAAACTAATTTGGACAGTAAGATTCCTCTTTTTGATACTTTACCTAAAACGCTAAGGTTGTTTAAAAACAACTAGGCATTTTATATAATGTGGTTATTTCACATTTTGCTTGTTAATTACATGATATGAATCAATACTGTATCCGATGTGAATAAAGTAAAAAGGAGGATAAGTGTAAAAATATTTGATTGTAACCAATTTGATTCCATTAAACGATGGAGGCTGTTTGAAAATAGGCAAAAGCCTGTTTACCGAAAGGATCGTGGAATTTTTTCGTGTACTCGGTGCATTATGCAGGTGTATTCATTCGCCTGCAGTGCCATTCTCACGCGATGCATTTTTCGCGTCGAAGCTCTCGTCGCTAAAAATAAACGCATTCGTGGTTTGACGTCGTTTGAAAAATAATAATATCCAGTCGAGAGAGTGTCGTGTTTGCCACCGTAGGAATTTTTTCGCCGAGACTTTATAAAGAAATTTTGCAAAATTACCGATGTTAAAATTCGACAGAGTTGTCGGTTGCGATTTTCAAACTGTTCGGTAATAAATTTTGCATACTTTTCGTTTTGCACACACAAATGCACTCACTATTGTTGGATTTTAGTTGTTTGCAGAGTTGGCCATATCGATTGCGTGATTGCCGCAATGTTTATTTACTGTCGTACGTCCACTTATTAGTGCATTACTATCCGATGCACTTTGTTGCAGTCGCATGCCAGTGCATTCGATTTTAAACACGCATACCTCTTCATTTGCCCATCAAATATCTATCCAAAACTATGCATAGTATTTTATTTTGTCTATTGACGCATTCTTGAAAATGTTTTTGGCATAATATTTATGATCACAGTAGGCTAATGTCTGTGTGTTTAAATTTGATACGAGTCTAATTAACCATGTTAAAATCTAATCTGGAAAGAATGTCTTCACTTACAACATTCCTGGATCAAATTATTCAAATAGAGCACAGGGCTTTAATAGGATTTAACTCTTTTCCTACACATTTTACGATTTAATTTAGTACGGCAGTCGCTGTTGAACATTTCATGTACAAGGAGATCGTAAACAATACCGTGTTTTTTCTTTGTGATTATCTCGAAACGACGTTTTCTTTTACGCGAGATGATAACTCGAAAAGGGAAATTGCTTTTCCTAGCACTGCCACTGCGAAGCTTGCATAAATAGAATATTATAATGAAAACAAAATCAACAGTTCCTTTGAATTTGAACTAAATATTCAAAGCACTATCAAGATTAAATATAAAATGTCAGCGTATACGCGCACCCGTATATACACGCGTCTTCGTACAATATTAAAGCTCTCGTCTCCCGGAAGCAGGAAGTGGATTTAATTCCATGCGAAAGTAGATCTTTTAAAATTCATAATCCAGCAGGGACTAAAGGTGAGCAATTGCATAATTCAAATTCAACTTTAATACTTGATTAAGCGTTCCAGTTTCGACTCGACATACTGCAACATCTGAAGCTCGAACATCAGCGCGAGCTTTGTAACGCATTTTTGTGCGAGTTTGGTCTATTAATGGTTGTGTTAAAACCAGAATGAGAACTATGCAGTCCTGCAGTCGAGTGATTAATTCAAGTTTATTATTTTAAAGTCCTCCTTGAGGCTAGTGCACTTCATCACGTGCATAGGGACAGATTGCGTGTCGGCTGGAAATGTTGAATGCGGAATGAAACCAATTACAACGTAATTTAAGGCCTCCACTCCAGAAGAAAAATTGCATCGACTTTTACAACCAACTGCTTGTAGAGCGAGTATTTTACGGCCACCATTATTTGCCGCTTAATTGTGTTAGAGGAATAAGATTAGTTTTTGGTTGCATGAAGTTCAATAATTGGTTTCAGCATTTCTCAGAATCAAAATCTCTAAATCCATTGTATGATAACATAAAACTTTTCACTCACCGCCTCATCTTCCATTTATCTAACATTTAACATCCACGAGACTTGACCTTGATAGTTCTTGTATTGAAACTTATCTGCTCAACTTTTTTTAGACCCACATCAATATTATGTATGTATGTATATATCACAGTCTACAAGAAGTCTAAAAAGTTCTTGTATAAATGCCAATATCAAACTTCAGTATAATTTTTTTGTAGTGGAATAAATCTACTTGTACAATATTATAGGAAATCTCTTTGAACGCACTAAATCAGCGGTTTGGAGCCACATGTGGCTCTTTGCATGACAACCTGTAGCTTTCGCTGTCATCCAATGTTTTGCGTTAAACATAATTTACACAAAATCAAAATGAATCCTATGTATTTCTATAACGTCATGGCTATAAATCGCTTTTCAGATTAAACTTTATCTGTACATATGTATCTACATAATAACTCCTTAAGTAATAAACTGTCTAACATTAAGAGATATCACGAAGATTTATAATTTCTTATTTCTTACAGCTAACCAGTTGATAAATGAGTAACATTTAATTTAATTTTGAATATATAATCCGAAAATAATATGCTGCGGCTCTGAAACTTGCCAATTTTGTAAACTTTTCCCTGATATGACTCTTAGCTTGTAAAATGTCACCAACCACTGGAAAAATGGTACCGTTGCTATTTTTATTGTTTTCATCATTTTCAGCCGTTCACCATCCACTGCTGGATGAAATCCTCTCCAATTCTCTTCCACTCCTGTCTGTTTTGATCAATTCTCAATTCATCAGCCCATCATCCACTATCTACCTTACTTTCTTTCACATCCTCTCGTATACCATTCCAGTATTATTCGCGTCTATCTATTCTTCTCGTTATGTGACCAACTTCAACCTTTTTATAAGTTCCGCTATATCTTCTACTTTTGTCATGCTTCTCTGTTTACACAGGATCTTACATTACAGTCTCGAATTTAGCATCCACGTTTCACATCCATACGTCATAACTGGCAGTACGCATTCGTCGTGCTCACTCTTCCAAAGTTTTATTTCTATCCTACATATGTAGTTTTATTTGTAGCATTCAGGCAAGGTTTTCTTTTGATAATTTCAATTAATGACAGAAAATAGTATAACTATGTATTTGTATCAGGAAGGTTTCCGATATTCACAGCTTGTAAATATTAACTTTTTGCTTGATTGAATTTATATTATACTAGCTGACCCGGCATGCGTTGCTATGCCCGATCCCGTTCCCGTTCCCGATCCCGTTCCCGTTCCCAATTCCGTTCCCGTTCCTAGTACGTTTTCTGACGCGTGAGCAGGCCCGTTCCCGATCCCGTTCCCGTTCCAGATCCCGTTCCCGATCCCGGTCCCAATCCCGATCCCGTTCCCGATCCCGTTCCTAGTACGTTATCTGACGCGTGAGTAGGCCCGTTCCCGTTCCCGTTTTTTCCCGATTTTTTTCACAGGAACCATCCCCGGCATGATGACGGCAATAAGTCCTGAAAGTTTCATCGCGATCGGTTGAGTGGCTTAGGAGCCTATAAGAGACAGACAGACAGACAAACAGACATTCATTTTTATATACATATGTAGATATCATATCAAGGAATTTGAATATTATATTTAAACAATCAACGGTTCGTTTTAAAATTTAAACGACACTATCTATGCATGCAAAAGAATACGACTAATTCTGCGTGTATTATCGTCCTTTTGACCAGGATAAAGGATTTTAAATATCACATATTAACCTCGAAAGTACTACTCGTGATAGGTAAGATCAATTTAGTATAGATATGTATGCTTACAAAAAAAAACTTAATTTTGCTTTCTGTAACAATTAGTAAGGCATCAACAAGGCAATCCATTCCGTCAACACTTAATAGAGCTGATAGAGTTTTCTTCGATAACTTTTTGACACACTATGTATCGTCATTCAAAATTTACACTTTACCGGGGAACTTTACCACGGCTAAATGCACTAGAGCTTCTTAAACGTTTCCCTCGTCGAATTTAGTTACACGTGAGAACCACAGTTGCCGTGCAAGAAGTGAGTCAGCAGCCTCGCGCGCTAATTCAATACGGGCCAATTAGCGGTGTTTCCTTTGAAAAGCTCAAAAATTTTCCTCCATTTTCCTGGGAGCACGAACGGACCGACGGACAGACACGCGCGCCGCACGAGCGAACACAACGTATCGTGTAATCACATTATTCGACACGACACGCTTTCCAACTCCAGCGTCAACACGCCAGAAGATAAGACACCTGGGTGTTAATTTGACAAATTGAATTCAGGTATGTGTGTGTGTGTGGGTGTGTATGTTGTGTATTACCATCTCTGCCCGATGATGATCATGACACGTGAGGTGATCTAGTGATTTGAGCTAAACTAGAAAGGAATAGTAATAAATCAACGTTCAAGTGTGTACGAAGTGTATTTAGAACGTTTAAAAGCTGTAGTGTATGTATAACACGTGTAATAGTTCATTTGCATGTATACAGTAAAGTGGCTGTGTCACGTATACGCTTTTGCACTCACTTTTCGCTATCGACGCGTCCAATCTTATACATAATAAACTTCCAACTACAATTTTTTTTTTTAAATAGTACGCCTAAGCTTTCAAGGTAGGTACTATTCAAAAAAAAAAAAAATACTATTTTTAGCATTGAAACGCATTCAATCAATCCGAAATGGAAAAATTGCTCATATATGTACGTGTATACCTTGTGTGTGTTTGGTATAATTTCATTTTCTCATTATTATTTGTCGTTCTAATTATACACCGCATTTGTAACACGTATGTACATAGTTATATGGTTCGTAGATTTGCGATTAAATTTAACATGTTTTTAATATTTGAAAACGTGTCACAACTTTAATTAAAAGATAACGATTGTATCGATAGCGACTTTGGCGCGATCGTGATGGAAACGTATAGAGTTGCTCTATTGTTAATTTCATATATGTATGTATGTATACATTTAACTTTAATACAAAGATCAATTCAAAACTGAGTTACGTTATCGCTATCGAATAAGGCACGAATGCTGTTTTGTTTAATTGTGTGGAATTTTCATGAAACAGTCGTTGAAAAATGTGCGCTGTACTGAAAATTTATAGTTATTTCAAATTAATTTGAACAAACGACCGATATTAAGGAAAAGACTCAAGGAATGTAAAGTTCAGGTGAGCGTTCAAATTAACCGTGCGAAAATAAATTTAATTTATTTACATCAAAAGTGTTGCGGGCATTTTTTTTTTATTCTCTATAAGCGTATTCATAATAACCTCAGGCAGGCCGCAATGGCGCTTTCGAGCAATATTGCCCCGCGTATAATTTCATCCGCGCGCTTGGGGTCAAATTGATCCCAAACGTATTTGCGAACACGTTCTGCGCGCGTCAAAGCGCGTGTTTATATGTAAAATTTATTTGGCTCGTATGCTAATGGCTCCTCGCAGGCAAAGTGTTAGCTGAAAGCTTCCACCATCAAACCCCCCTCGTATATCGGTTATGATACGCTTCAATTTGCCGTATTATGTTATGTGTTTGTGTGTAGTTCTACACCTCGGACGTAGCGCGTAACGCACATAAATGTAATTTATCGAGCACGAAAGTCTCGTGGGGTACGCACTACGATACGATAAACCGTCAACGAACACGCTAATAAACTCACAGTGACCAACACACGACTTTTTCTCTGTGTCTTCTACCGAAAATGTACAAATTAACAGTCCTAGACGCGATTGAATTTACTGCGGTGCGAATTTAGTTCCAATTTTTACTATGTAACCTTAAGATTAGATTATGAAAGCTTGATTTTAAATTCAATTTAAGTCACGGTACAATAATTTCAGAACAATTCAGTGTGATTTACCATAGCAATGTATGTATCTAAAAACTGATTTTAAACTCATAAAAGGTCTAAATCAGTGGTCGGGAACCTTTTTCGAGCTAACAGCCAAATTAGGGAATACCTTGCGAGATTGATTTAAGATTGGAAGCCGCAACATATTTATTTTCAGATTATGTATTCAAAGTGAAATTAAATATTGCTCATTTATGAAACGGATAGCTGTAAGAAATAAGTTGATGATATGATATTTCTTAATGTCCGACAGTTTATTACTAAAAGTATTATAAAGTTTAATATGAAAAAAACAAAAAACGATCTGAAGCGTTTTATAGCCATGAAAATATGTAAATAGGATTCATTATGATTTTGTGTAAATTGTGTGTCAAAACGTTGGATGACAACGAGAGCCGCAGGTTTTCATAGAAAGAGCCGCATGCGGTTTCGGAGTCGCCTGTTCCCGATCGCTGGTCTAAATTATGAGACTAGCCTCTGTATTTATTATGAGACGGTGGATTCTCACACTGCGAGTGCACTGGTTTGTTTAATAACAGTACACACCATAGCCCGTGTGACAGCGCATGAAACAATTGTATAGTGATCGTTGATTGGGTGGGTATACAATCGCGTTGTTGTCTCGAACCAGCTTTGACACTTAGCGGCTTATTACCAAGCCCACCGCTAAAAAAACATTGTTTACTATTTTGACAATGCTATCGTGACCGCATCGACAGGCAGACTTTCACGTTAATATTTATAATACATATGTACATATATATGATAAGCATCCACACAGAGATGCATGTATGATTGGTGAAAAACTTGGACGTGTGAAAAAGTTGGAGTGGACACATAGCGAAAAGAATGGATGGCAGATGGACGCAAAAATGGTATATGAGTGGATGTGAAAGAAAGCAAGGTAGACCGAGTGGGCGATGGGCTGATGAATTGAGAAGAATGTGGAGACAAGTGGATGTACATAGATTGCTCAAGACAGACAGGAATGGAAGAGCATTGGTAAGGCCTGCGTCCAGCAGTAGATGATGAACTGCAATTTTATGTTGTACATTGAACTGCAACTTTCGGTTGGCACAAGTGAGCGAATATTCTTCAGCAACGAACCTTAACATTTTCATCGAATGCGTACTAATATAGGTTGAACTGATGAATAATTTCATCAATTAACTGTGGTCAAAAGGCACATGACACAGTTACCGTTACAGCGCATCGGAAACGTGAGTCGATCGTACAGATAGATAGTTTTCCGAGTCGAAGAGCGAAGCTTAGAGACGTTTCGCCGGATGATCAATTACTGGCAATAGCCGGGATTAGAGCTTGGCTCACTAGATTCTAGAATACCTCAAAACCGAGAAGCTATCGGTGTCTCGGGGGCCCATTGTTTGCCATTACGACAACACCGGTGCCGGTTTGCACAAATGGCCGCCATTAAGTTTGATCCCTACCTTATCCCGCGTGCGATTTCAAGCACTTAAACACATATCCCGAATAGTTTCTGAGGTATTGCCGTATACCTAGTGCCATCCGCAAGCGTTCGCCGGAACAATTTCAGAGATTACCGATTTCGGGAAGACGACACACACCCCCAAACTACACCCCCGCCTAGGCTTCGTTTCACGTACACAATCGTTACTGAGATAACGTACCCCATTATCCCTTCTACAAGTCGATTTCGCCCTAAACTCATATTTAATCTCAAGGTTTATGGCAACGTATCACTTATGTCGTACGTAAAAATTTAATTCGTATCCCAACGGGATCATTAAAACATTCATCGATGATATTTCAATGTGTGTACTACAATAAGCATACTGCACACAACTCTATATCATCACAATTTTCAGCCGTTCACCATCTTCTTCTGGATGGCTTCTGGATGCTGGATGAAGGAAATATTCATCATATTCATCATCATCATATTGCATAACATATTACATTACAATAATTTATAATAAAGCCAAACTTTGACGCGAATTCTATCAAACTAGCACACACTTTGATATAAAATCTTTAAGTAGACGATTCAAATGCTATTCAAAATTTTCAGTACAGTAATAAATAACACATTCAGATTTGATTTCATCATCATTTTCAGCCGTTCACCATCCACTGCTTGATGAAGGCTTCTCCAATCCTATTCCATTCCTTTCTGTCTTGAGCAATTTGCATCCACTTGATTCTTCTCAATTCATCAACCAATCGTCCACTTGGGCTAACTTGCTTTCTTTCACATCCTCTCGGATACCATTCCAGTATTTTTCTGCCATCCATTCTTCTCGCTATGTGTCCACTACAACTTTTTCACAAGTTCCGCTATATCTGGCCTTTTGGTCATATGTACTTCTTACCCATGTATTCCTCTTACGATCTCGGTATAACAAGCATATGTACATATTTCCATGCTTTTCTGTGTACATTCTCGAATTCAGCATCCACGTTTCGCATTCATACGTCATAACTGGCAGTACGCATTGGTGGTATTCCTTCTTTTTTAAGCATAGCAGGATGTTGGATTAAAAAACGATGTTAATTCTTCCAAAAGCGCTTCATTCTAGATAGTTTCATTATTCGTTTTTTTTTATTTTTCTTTAAATCCAGTCATATTCACCAATTGTCCTTAGTATTAATAACTATCAACTATCTTTATAATATGCTTATCTAAACTCCATATTATATACATACATATGTTCCTTATTAAATTTTGCATAACTACTTACGTCGCACTTGGGTAAGGTTTTCTTTTGGTCATTTCAACTAATGACAGGCTGACCACTGTCTGTTTAGAAAAAGCAAATACAGATTATAGTATAACTATTTGTATCCGGAAAGTTTCCGATACTTACAGCTAGTAAATATTAACTTTTAGCTTGATTGAATTTATATTAGCTATCATATCAAGAAATTTAAAGATTATATTCAAACATTTAGTTCATTTTTAAATTCAAACGACACTATCTATGCATGCAAAAGAACACGACTAATTCTACGTGTAGCAAGTAGGGTCGCGATACATCTTTCGTGCTATCTTTTTCGACGGCGAAACTTTAAAATCGCCCATAATAACTTTAAATTTGCCCAAGTTTAGCATACGCCATTATACTAATTAATATTTATTTTCGGCGAACTTACGTCGTGTAGTAATGTCGCTGTTCGCGAACATGCAATCGAGCAACGGCCAAAGCTCAACGGACTATCTATCTTTTTTACTTTTTTTTTTTTGTAAACTGGGGACCAAAACAGGGCCAGACGTTTCGCGTGATTCCGGTAAAAGAATACATTAAACGGATAAATACAAGGAGGGTCGGGGAAAAAAAAAAAAAACGAAAACGTAAAATTGGGATTTAATTCTGTAATCGGGTATTCGTGACGATTGTACGACCGCGTGTAAACACGGCAAATCGACGTGGTTTTTCAAATTAAACATTTACATGTATCTTCTAAGTATCACCACCCCATTTTTTTTTACAAAAGCTCACAAACATATAATATACATATTTGAGCACATCAATCCAATACAACAAATGCAACTCAAAGTTTGTCACTTTCTATGTCATTACTTTTTCGAAGTGATACTTATAATAACTTGAATATTTTAGCATAAAGCCTTAAGCGTATTTAGTGCATTTGTGATTACAAATTAATCATAATTTTTAAAATCAAGCTATCAAATTCCTTCAAAAGTCAATGTATTTTTAGTGTTAATATGATGAAATTACTTAAATGGGTTTCAACCTTTTGGGAGATTCTGTATATAAATAACATGAGGGTGGGGAATTTAAACAGGTATACCTAACTTTTTATACAATGTGAAAAAGGTGGGCAATTAACGGTTGAAACCTTAATTTTTCCGAGCACTCGCGCTCTTTAATATCGCGCCAGGGTACAATAGCGAGCGGTGCACACATTTCCCGAACATTGGATATGTAAATATTGGAGTTTTTGCACAAGTATTTGGCGCGTTATGAATTCGTTATACGTGTTGTGTGCGAGCAACATTCTACGATCCAATCCCGCCAAAATTGCCAAAGTTGCCGAAGGATAACAACGGTCCGAGCGCAGGATAGAGAGAGAGAGAGTAACTTTCACACAGAGGAAACACAACGGGGAATCCTTCTTACAACTTTTAAGGCGTAATACGCAACTTCGTGATTAACTAATAAGGTGTACGTTTAGTGCCAAAGAATATGGAAAAGTTCTAATTTCGAGCATTCGGTAAATGGAAAATCTTCGCTCTTATCAGAGAGACACAAAAAAACGTTCTCATACACTGCACTCGAATATAATGCACGATGTATAGAATTTTAGTTTTTACGAAGGAGGATGCTTTTCGTTGACATTGAACGAAAGCTACCTACGGTAAAATGTTTTGTCAAGACTGTCGTCCGAACACGCGATTTAACTATTAAAGGCAATGAGGGGGAAATTAAGTATTATTTCGGATTGTAATTACGAGGAAAAGGGCGAGTGTTTTAATAAATTAAATAGTAGAGCTTCTGCATAAGTATTCTTTGTGCGCATGTACCTATATATGTATGTACACGAAGAAAACGCTATAAATCTAATTGACGCAATAATGTAATGTATACAGAGCTCACCATAAGCATAGGTATAGGTAGATTATTAAAGGCTAACTGAGGAAATTTTTGCTATTGCATATTATTTGATATCAGATTTGCATAAGATAAATGTCTCAAATTGAGTTGCAATAGATGTTTGTATTTTAATCATATTTATTTATTTATTTAACGCCTGTTGGGGCTTTTACATATAAAATACATCATATATTAAATTAGAAAAAACTCAAAGGAATAAAAAACTAATAAATTAATTATGTTGAGTTAATAAAATAAATAGAAAGTCGTTGTCTTTAAGACGAAAGATTAATGTTAAAAAAATCAATAAATTCGTAGTATTTATTGCCACATCTAATCATTCCGGAGATGGGAAAATGATGAGAATAATTATTACGTGAAATATTTTCACAATCAAATAAAAAACGACAACGAGTAACACGCACCGGTACCTTTAAACGAAAAGTCGAATGAAAGAGAATAGAACTATCTTATAGAGAGTTTAATATTTTATATTAAAAAAATTACATCGAATATGAGTTACTCAAAGAAACAATAAGTCACTGTCTTAAGGATGAAAGATATATGTATGTAATAAAAATCAATAAATTCGGAGTATTTATTGCCATATCTAATCATTCTGGGGATGGGAGAATGAAGGTGATAATTATTACGTGAAATGATAACAGAGCTTAAATTTTACAACAAGCTGAATATTAAGGATTCAATACCTACACAAATGATGCCATACAAATGTTATTAAAATTTAATTGTTAAGTTTTGCAATTGATCTAAATATTGCATCATATATTTACACAAAACGATGAAATACAATATTTGTGACAATAACTAGAGACCGGTCAAAATTGGCATGAACGTAGGCTGCAGGTACAGAAACCCGTTTGCAGGGCCGTATTGGAAATTGTCGTCAAGGCTGAAATATAGGCGAGAAGTATGAAGGAGCGGGAACGGCTTGCAAAAGCTGATGTCATCGAAAAAATCCACTTATCGAGTTTTACGACTTTCTTCGCGGTCCAAATTATAATCGTTTCCAGGATTTCATGAACTTATTTGTTAAGACGTACATAGTTCGTTGCTAAGCATGGTGATGAAATCAATTCTGACCGGTCTCTAACAATAACAGTACTTGGTAGCTCACGTTAAAACTTGCAAAAAATAAAGAATGAAGCTTTAGTCGAATGGAATTATTATTAATGTGTGGAGGAGTGTAAGGCAGTCACAACGTATTATTGTATCGCACATTCGAGCCGGAAATACTAAGCGTTTTCCACTTCGGGCGAGCTTTAAGCCCTTCGCGTTGCCATTTATCGAGTCCGATACATTTTCCACGCGATTTTTCCGATGCGATAAGAGCGACGGAGGTGTCGCGTGCCATTTTCACCAAAGCACATTTACCCTGGGTAAAATTGCAGATCAGAATCGGGGAGCCCGCGACGTTTGCCAGTCATCTACAGCAGCTTTCGAAGGCGAGGCTCGCAACTTCCATCATCGTGGGTAATTACAACGCCCCCGGCCCGAGTGAAAAGCACTAGTAATTCTATTTTATTTTTTTTATTTTTATTTCCACGTTTAATTATTTTCCGCCGCTGGAAATAATTAGCGACACGCACGCGTGGGGATTCTGAAAGCTCAAAGCTCGAAGCTCTGAAGGGCAAGTCTCGGACCAATATAGCACCACGTATCCGACGGGCTTATGTCGCGTTAATTGTTCTTCTTTGCACGGTGAGGTCGAATGGAATTCTGCGAAAACTTTCACGTAAGCGGATTTTCGTCCAATTTTCCGGAAAAGCGCCGAGCAAATATCGGGAAGCGAGGTTTTCCACAGCCTCTGAGCAAATAATCGAAAATACCCCCACGTTTTCCTTTTACACTATCGCACAAAGGGGGATTTTTTTTTTTTTTATTTGAAACGCGTCCTCAAGTACCTAGACTTTATATTCAGCTGACCATTTCATTTGAAAATTAACAAACAATTACTAAACTAAAAACACAAATGAATATTATTCTTATTTATTTATATAATATAGTAGCTAAAGCTAATTACATAATCCTTAACTAAGCACCTATACAGAGATGTTTTTTTTTAAGACTGCCAGGAATTTATCAATAGTTTTGGAACTTCTAATTCCACCCGGCAGTCTATTATATTCCAAAACACTTCTGTACAAGATGCTTCTCCTATTTCTATTTACTACATTTTTTATAATTAAATTATTTTTATTCCTTAAATTATACTATTATTATATCCATTCCTCTCACAATAAATTGACTAAAATATGATGGTAACATATATGGTAATATGGTAACATGATGGTAATATATAGCAGAACGTGTGAAAAAGTTGAAGTGGTCATGGGCTGGACACATAGCGAAAAGAACAGATGGCAGATGGACGCGAGAATGTATCCGAGAGGATGTGAAAGAAAGCAAGGTAGACTGAGTGGAAAATGGGCTAATGAATTGAGAATAATGTGTGGAGTCAAGTGGATGCAGATTTCTCAAGATAGACAGGAATGGAAAAGGATTAGAGCTTCATCCAGAAGTGGATGGTGATCGGCTGAAAATTCTTTGTTGGCTTTGTTCTATTTATTCTAACATTTTTATAATCAAATTATTTTTATTCCTTAAATTATATTCACATACATCCATTCCTCTCACAATAAATTTACTAAAATATGATGGTAACATATTATTATCTAACGTAAATATAAATACCAACATACAAATCCTCAAAGCATAATATCTCAATCAAATTACTGAAGCTCTTTTTCATTTAAAACACAAAGAGCTAAAGTCTGTCTATCTGTATTAAAATTGTTTCAGGAGTATTAACCATCGACATACAGCTTTTGTTGTCATAGCACTATTAATAATCCACCCATAAGTTAATAATAATATCCCGTTGGTTTTCAAGAAGCAATATAGAAAAAGTGTAGTGTAATATAGAATGAGTATAGTATAGTACAGGATGAGTATATTATTGTACAGAATGAGCACCTTAATCTCTTTAAAGCTAAAATGCTTTGAAATTGTATCAAAAAAGGTATTCCCATTAAATTTAAACGATTTTTAAAACGGCTAATGGTACCTTTGATAGTACAAGCTTAGAATAATTGTATAATAATGCTTTAGAAATCTAAAAATGTTTCAATCTTTTCGAATATCAGATTGAAATCTACCCTACCCTTATACTCTTTACAATGACTGAATCTATATAAACTAGCATGTACACAGAACCGATTAAAGCACGCGCTGTATTAATGGAACAAAGATAACACACAATACATAGACATTAGCGGTGAAAAGTTTGATAAATGTCACAGTATTAGACTTACGTGAATCGTACGCGATCGAACGAATCAAACACGTAGCGAATGAAGACTTTAAACTCACCTGAAACAGAATAAAAAAAAAATTCAATTAGACATTATAGTATAAAAGCTTTTTACAGTTATTTATTTATTTGATATAGTATTAGCTAATTAGCTAAATTAACTTACATCTATTATATATTTATAACAACTACATAAATTATACACTACACTACACTATACATATCTACTATCCCTCACAGAGGTGTCTCCTCACACTTTGCAAGAATGCATCTTTGGTATTAGAAGAACTGACGCACTATACATTAACACACCCCTGTGAAAAACGCCACCAGCTGTCTTTGTTTTCCTTACTCTACCTACAACTAAATGGTTCTTATTTCTAGTACAATAACTGTGGATATAACTATTTCTAATGATATAATTCTTAAAATAATTTGGCAATCACTTATCATCTTACTTATAAACAAAATACAATGTGCTGAACTTTAAACAATTTCTAATACTCACCCATCCCAATTCATATAACGTACTTCTTATATTTTTTAGCCTATCAACATTCAAAATACCTCTCATAACATATTAAGTACAGTGGCACAATAAACCAGGTGTGGCAAGACAATTGTATTATAGACTAAAACCTTACTTTTGACGTGAATACGTCTATACGCGGACCATTATGGGGTACCAGTTCGGAAACGGCGGTGTTACGTTTGGATGGGCATACATTCCACACTATAACTTCGTTACTAATCAGACGATTGACATGAATGTTATTTTATTCGCTTGGATATACATCTACGACACATTTATGATTTTGAGTTGGCACTGTACATGCGCGACGCGCGGAGGAGAGAGCGTATCTTCCAACGGCTATTTTGGACGTTTTTGGAAATTTCCAAGTAGTATATCTCGCGACTTTGACGTGCTAGCGCAGTGATTTTAATACTAAACGAAATATCTCTTTAAGATCTGTTGATTTAAGCCGTAAAAAGTGAACGGTATAAATTATTTGTTGGTGAAAAATCAAAAACAAGTCGAAAAAAAATCTAAAATCTCACTATATCGGCCCATACTCACCAAAAAGCCAATAGGAAATACAAAAAACGTATATAGTCAGAAAGAGGGTCTAATCATCTATCGATTAGTATCAAAATTTCTGTGACAGAATGAGTGAGACGGTATTGGGAACATTAGAAAGTCGACGTGGCGCGAAGGGAAAACAACGACGCGAGCACCTGTTTAAATTGATGTAAATGATAAATTAAATTGTAATCTAAATAAAAATATATTAAGTTGTCCATTTCGATGCTTTCATTTCATTCTCATATTTCAAATATTAGCCACTAACGCAGACGTATTCACGAAAACCTACGGCCGTGTTCGACACAGCCACACCCCGAATTTTTTTCTACTTAAAATATTTCTCAACCTATGTACATAAAACACCAACTTTTCTAGCCATTTTTTAAATTAGATATTTGGCATGTACCTTAAAGTTCAGTTTGGAGTCTATATGAATTCCCAAATATATAAAATTATCAACTATTTCAATAATTGTATTATTAATCCCAACTTCATTCAACACATTTTTACTATTCAACCACATCATTTTTGTTTTATTCACATTTAGTTTTAATTTATTTTCCCACAACCAATCACTTGTATAATTGTATATATTTATAATATAAGCCATCTCACCAAAGCCATACGATAACAGTTCAATTGAATCGCTAAACAATCGCTTGCTGTATGTACGATGTGGTTTCTTTTTGTATGTGTTTGGAATAGGCGAGCGAACGGTTTCGATTGAATGTGCAAAAAGCCGGTGTGTAGTAAACAGTGGTCGATTCGGTGAATCGGTTGAAAAGCTCGGCTCGAGCTTTATTTCGTATCGGTCGGTCGGGGGAAAAACGACGTTGAATTTTCCACACGGGCCGCCGAACACGACCGGAAAATAAAAAGCTCATCTCCTTCCGGCACTTCCGATATTGGTCGTAAAATCAGAGCCTTGAATATTTGACGACGACGAGATGTAGTCTCCCTACATACAAAATTATAACGTGGACCGTTCGATTCCGGGGGTCGCGCTCGACCGCCTTTTACGATCCTCTTTTCATTTATCACTCGTAAATGTGTACATTTACCGGCGAACGTACCATATTTGCGCGTAGAAAATTTGGCACTCGTTCGAACCGGCGAATTCGTGTACACAATATCTATCAATTGGATACTCTCCACATACATACATATGTATATCAAATGTAAATTAGTTCCACGCAAAAGATCCAATGTCAAATTACCTTTTTTTGATTGTCCCAAAATTTACGCAAGAAGTAATTTTGATAGAAAATACAGGTTTTTAATTAAAAATCGTAAATTTTTTATTGATTCATAAAGTATACAGTATAGGGTTATTGTATGGAGCAGCATAAAAAAAAAAAAACAATTTAAGCATCCCGAAAGTTTACGTGTATTCGAAAGTTAATCACACTTTCACAACTCTTGAATTCAACAAAATAAAATTGTTGTTCTGAATAGTCGAAGGTCTTTCTTTTTTATTCACTATGCTTTTGTGCACTTGTGAGTATTTTTGAATGAATCAAATCACTGGAACCGATATAAGCATACGGTTCAGGACAGTAGGACGCTTCTTGTTGGGAATGAACCCCGATATGCTACTCTATACATAACCTTATACTGTATATGATTATGCAATAGGCCAATCAATATTTTGTGAAAATTTTTCCCAGATAAAGCTGTCGACGTGACTCCAGGGAATTAAACCCTAACGCCCCTAGTAAAAATGCACTAGGGTAAAGCCACGGATATCTTCTATACAGTCTTTCGTAAAGAGATCTGAGAAACCTTTTATGCACACTTTCCAATTTTAAGCAGTGTGCTCTATTATACATATATGTATGTACATATGTACTAAATGGATGCTAAATTCAAGAATGTTATGTAAGATTCAGTGCACACAGAGAAGCATGGAAATGTGTATGCTTGGTATAATAAGAAGAGGTTGTAAGAGGAATACATGGGTAAGAAGCATGACCAAAGTGACTGTATAGCAGAACGTGTGAAAAAGTTAGAATGGACACATAGCGAGAAGAATGGGTGGCAGATGGACGCAAACAATACTGGAATGGTATCCGAGAGGATGTGAAGGAAAGCAAAATAGACCGAGTGGACGATGGGCTGATGAATTGAGAAGAATGTGTGGAGTCATGTGGATGCAGATTGCTTAAGACATACAGGAATGGAAGAAGATTGGATAATAAACCAAACGCAACCTACATATCTATATTATATTTTTTTGAATGGTCAAAGTATATACGTATTCGAATATTACATTAGACTCACTTAAGGGTAGAAACTTTTACTTATTTTTTAAGGCCTCGTAGGAGAACGATACATTTTTTATATTCACCATTTCGGAATCATTAGTTTTTATTGTCACAAAACATTTACATACACACATATATATGTATGTATGTATGTATAATATATTATAAGCTTTCATAAAACCCACAGTTTGTACAAGTGGCCGCATGCGGCTCTTTGTATGAAAACCTGCGGCTCCAATTGTCACCCAACGTATGTGTCACCCAACGTTATAAAATAATCCAAAAAGGTGTTTAAAACATATATTTCATAAAATCAAGATAAATCTATCCTAATTTTCCTCTTTTCTACTTTTCATATAACCCTGATGCCATTCAAAGGCATTCAAATCGTTTTCAAGATTAAATATTATATTTGCTCCCAAACTTACCAATTTTGCAACATTTCCTTGATTTGGCTCTTAGCTAAAAAAAGGTTCCCGACCGCTGGTTTATATAAACCATTATAATAAATGAATAATAGACATAAAATAAGAAAGTTTCATCAAAAATCCTGCTAATTACTTGTACCTGTATTTTCCGCATTTTATTTCACACGGTACTTTGAATAGAATAAAGTAACATTTAATATTGTACCACTCAGAGGCTTAAATTACAAATTACATCAAATTTTATTCGATTTGCTGATTCTATTATAATAGGATTAAACAATTACGTTTATTTGAAATCGACAAAATTTCCACGAAATTAATCTGTTGAATACGTGTGCGGCCTCAATATAAATTAAATATGTATTGTAATTCATTAGTATAAGTATTATTTAATATACACAGTTTTTATATAAAATCAGATTGTAATATTGAGCTCACGCTCATAAATACACATTGGTATATGATTTATTACTAAACGTTCGAATGATGTGGAAAGCTTACTTAGC
The DNA here is from genome assembly GCA_022651745.1 of Parapsyche elsis. NCBI lineage: Eukaryota > Metazoa > Arthropoda > Insecta > Trichoptera > Hydropsychidae > Parapsyche > Parapsyche elsis. Next base: position 3,067,772 of record JAGVSN010000017.1, read on the forward strand.
GCGCGCTACACAAATAAGTCGAACGGGAATAAATATTGACTTGAACTTTATCGCAGGATCAAATTCAATTTCCGGCTATTTTCCGGCCGGCCTGTTTGTCATACGAAATTATATCCGGTTTGCTTCCAATTAAAAAAAAAAAAATCACAGACAGAGCAGTGTTATTATTAACCGGCAATTACTTTAGGTAAATTGTTCCACATCGATTCCATACCAATTTGACTAAATTCCCAAAAGCGTGTTTTGCCTCTCAAGTGTCAATATACAGTTTATTATCGACGAGTAGATAAAAGAGGGTTTGCTGTAAATTTTTCACGGTAATTTTACATTTTCCGCCAGTTGTGCGCCGATGCTTTCCCGTGCAATAAAACGCTGAAAGTGCATCGCCAATAGTCACGGCTCTCGGAGCACAATAATAACGATAATAATAATAAAAGTCCAGCGGCAAAGCCTGCAAAAGCTCCCACCGAAAAGCACCCGCTCTGTTGCATAGTTTGCACACCCGCCAAAGTATAGCGTGAAAAAATAGGGAGAATACAAAAAAAAAACACGTACGTAGGTACATATGTACGTGTGTACATACATATGTGTACGTTTGTGCAAATGAAAATTAAAAAATTTCATTTCGACGACGGTCACTCAATATATAAAAAAAAAATGGTAAAAATTTCGTATATCGAGTACAGTTTGTGTTAGTTTATGTTATGAGATATTTTTTCTCGTATGCTGATACGCGCATCGTCGAATTTCAATCAAAATTCTCATATTCATTTTAAAAACATTGCGAGTTGCGTAATAAATTTATTAAAATGAATAGTATGTAAAAAAAAATTCGGGTGTAGCCAACCCATGACTTTATCCATATATTTGAGGAATACAAAGAGTAACGAAATTAATTTAAGTACGTAAGTAAATAAAACGCATACACCACCACCACACCAATCAAAATACATACATATGTATGTACATATCATGAAATTACTGTGTTGAGTGCGCGCGCGTATATAAAATACGATTTTCGGCATATATTCAAATAAGAAAAACTACCACTTCCGGTCGGCGGATTTTAATCAAAACCTTATTAACTCTTAAATTTTATATGATAATTATAAATATAAATTTTCGACTTGATCAATAGGGCAGTTTCTGAAATATTCTGTGGTAAACTTTTCGACAAAAAAAAACCCTACTTCCGGTTGACTGATTTTAATGATTTATTTTTTTTCGTAACTAGCAATTTTACTCAGGAGTACAAAATTACAATATTGTGACGATACCACATATTTAAAAGGTCGAAAAAAAATAAAAAAACAAAAAAATCGTTCAAGAGTAAACTGCCATTTCCGGTAGTCAGAAGTTGACTAAAATCACATTATCTCTTAAGGCTAATGTGAAAACTATAGATATGAAATTTGGAGAAAATTCCCGATGCGGTTTCGGAAATATTTTGCGGTAAACTTTTCAACAAAAAAAAAAAAAAAACCTACTTCCGGTTGACTAGTTTTATTAATTTATTTTTTTTTAAATATCAATTTCTCTCAAAATTACAACATTACAATATTGTGACGATACCACATATTTAAAAGGTCGAAAAAAAAAAAAAACAAAAAAAATCGTTCAAGAGTAAACTGCCATTTCCGGTAGTCAGAAGTTGACTAAAATCACATTATCTCTTAAGGCTAATGTGAAAACTATAGATATGAAATTTGGAGAAAATTCCCGGTGCAGTTTCGAAATATGATTTTTTTACCGGATTTTTTGAATTTTCTGCACGAAAAAAAAACCCTACTTCCGGTTGAATGATGTTGACCAAATTCCTTATGGCTTTTAAACTTTACGTGAAAATAATAGATATGAAATTTCAGCTTGATAGACTTGATAGTTTCGGAGAAAACACACAGACATACACACACACACACATAGTACACAGACATACAGACATACAGACATTTTTTTAGAAATCATGAAAACGTGATCTGGGGATGATACTCGATACAAATCAGTCAAAATCTCGAGGTCGAATTTTCGCACGATCACAATACTTTATCCGATTAGGATAAAGTAAAAAAGGTGCATGAAGTGAAATGAGGGATTCAAATAAAAGTTCAATTCGGATATCGATCAGATTTTAATAAAAATTTTCGCAAAGCGATCAAAAAAGTGTTTTAAGCACAATTTTGACAAAATCCTTTTAAATCAATTTGTATGTATGTTGTTTCAGTAATAAATTATCAATTGCTATTTATAGTATTGCACACTGGCTGGCTGGATAGCCAAGCCTCGGAACGCTCACATACCCGAAACGGCATGTACACATATGCTAGTTCATTCACACGACACGGGTTGCCCTAAGTGGTAACGCTCCATAACCTCACAAGCACTTCAAGCACAGCATACCGTGGCATGGCAGGTACACATACACTCACTCACTCACACACACGACACGGGTTGCTAACTACTCGATGACACTGTCAACGGGTGGTTACTAGTCATTGAATAATACCAATAAGATAACTAATGTAATGTAATTTAATGTAAAATAAATAAATATAAGCTCTATATATGTATGTAAATAATTTTATAAGCTGTACTGTGTGATAATGGCCTGTATTTATTGAGTCAGTAACTTTTCCGATTTCCGGTCAGTTATTTTAGCCAAATTAAGTAAGTTATATGAAGGGTCAGTACTTAGTGATCAATATACATATAAATAAAATGGTCAGTAATAAATACTAAACGGTAAGTAAATTTATATAAACGGTCGGTATTTAACTGTAAAATTGTTATTTACTAACCGTTTTTAAAAAAGTTACTTCGCAAAAATATATTTTTTACTGATTGTTTTCTAAATAGAATATTGACCATTTTCTTGAAAAGTTACTGACCGTTTATTGATTTAAATACTGAACGAACAATTAGTTGCCTATGATAATACATCCCTATACATACATATGTATGTATGTAGATAAGTCTTGTATTGAGCAACAAAATATCAAAGTTACAACAAAATCCTGCATATAAATGAAAATATAATACGTATAGGTTTTTACGTTCCAGCATTTTCGATAAGTTTTCGCCAGAAAGTGCACAGGTCATCGCGATAAGCTTAAATTGAATCGTTAAAACGACTTTTCCTTAGAATCAACGTAGCTTACTGCTCGTTTACGATTTTAAATCTAACTGTGGATTGAATCCTTTTTACTTTATTTCTATTATATTGAATCGCATCGTCTAACTCCAACACGAGTGCAAAAAATACAATATAAATCATCCTCATACGTACCGAGTGGAAAAAAAAAAAATGTAAAAAATGCCCGTAATTTTTGGACAGTTTGTGGACTTACGCCGTATAAAGTACAAAGAAAATACTTCGAATATTTGTTCAAAAGAAAAATCTCGGAAAATTTTCGTATTTTTGGCACGCCGTTGCACCGCGCGTACCCGCCAGGGATAAATGGTTTAGCTGCCATCGAGTTTGTTGCAAAAATTTTTGGCCAGCTTGCAACCGCGTGATGCAATTTGTACACCAGTATGTACATATGTATGTATCTTATAAATAATTCATTTGATAAAAGGTGTATTTTGCGGCCAAAATCGTTGCAATTCGCGCGTAAACCAGATGTTACACGATTTGTATGCCGTCATCGTGAAAATCATATTCCACGTCACACGTTCAAAATATTTTATTATCATATTATCTTAATTTTTTTGAACAGTCGAACCAAATTTTTTTAATATTAGAGTTAATATTATAATAATTCATTATATTTTACTAATTATAAATACAAAACACAAGCAAGTGTTAAGCAGAAAACATTAAGTTCGTTAGCGATAACTATTTCAGAGAATTTCAGTAACACGCCCTTCTGAATAATAAATAAGTTTCTTCGAAAAAAAACAACTGAGTGTTCCGAGAATAAGTTATATTTAAATTTGCTGATTATTTGGAGTCTAGAATTGTTTATTTGCGTAAGTTCGTATAAATACTAACAAAATTTTGTACATACATACATACAATACATAATATAGAGATCGGCTGGACAAATTAATATGAAATGTATTGCTACATACGATAATGTAATAGAGATATATTTTCTGTATCGTTCATACACAACTAAAACACAAATATTGATTGAGCAAACTTCCAAGGCAAATCCATAAAATTTAATATTCAATTTGGAGAGTCGAACGCGGATGGAGGAAGTTGTATGGAGGGAGAGAGAGAGAAAGTACGGGAAAAAAAAAGCAAATAAATTTCGGAGCAATATAAACTTTTCGTTGTTTGGTCGTTTGCGAAAAATAAAAGCGGCTCTGCGTACAAAAAAAAAATCTGAAAGGTGAGGGGTCGAACTTTGATTAGAAATCAAAAATTTATAATTGGTCCAGCGGGTGAGCCTTCGGGGACTGAGAGAGTATTCCGATCGGCGCAGAGAGGATGGGAAGCTGGGCTTACGAGCTTTTTTTTCTTAGCGTGTGAGAGGAGCTTCCGAAGCTACTTAGCTTTAGCAAAACTGAGTGTAAATTGAACTGGGATTAGGGGATGGGTTGGGGGTAATTAGGTGCCCGGAAAGACAGTAACAGCTCGGATTTATACAGTTGAGATGATTCACTTTCTAATTAACACATTTTAATATATAATAAGCTTATTCTATGCGTAAATAAGTCCATTCTCTCCAAAAATAAATTAGTTAAATTGACTGCAACGATACACTTGCACAATATTTTCATTCATAAAATTAATAGGGATCATATCGATGGGTTAGTGCACAGATATTGTATGTCCAGTTTTTACCAAAATTGAGTTATAATACTCAAAACGTCCATATGCATCAAAACTCCATGTATAAAAAGTATTGTATGTCCAAATAGTATATTTGAGAAGATATTGTCTTATTCAAATATATAATATGTCCATTTCGTCCTATATTTTTCATGCAAAAGAAATGTATGTCACTTACAATATTTTAAAACAAAACTGGACATACAATATCTGTGCACTAACCCATCGATATCTTAAAAAAAAAAAAAAATTCAATAAATAGATATGCTAACTTCGTGTTATCTCAATAATAAAAAAATGGATTTATTCCATTTCAATCAGCAAGTGCAATATTTTTACTATCAAAGTTCAAGGAAAAGTGCAGGATCTATGTATTACAGAACTACAAAGTCGTTTACAAACTGTTTTAGACAGATATGTGTATATTGAAAACAATACCAATTAAGTTCAATCAAGAGGTGTGACTCTGCCTAAGAGTTTGCATAGAAAAAACGCCTAATAACAATAAACATTCGCCGCACATTTAACCACCCCGTACACCCCGATGGGCGTGAGAGGGTTTGTTCGAAGGGTTTGGTGCGGTCGAGCGCCGCAGGTTCGAAATGGCCCTAATATGCAAATAATTCGAACCGATTATTAATCTTTGCAGCTACCAAAACCTCCCACCCACCCATACAGCCCTCTGGTTGAACAATTAATGGTCGTAGCTAGAGTGGTAGCAGAAATCTCAAATTACGTATTAACATGGAAATTAGCGTTGGGTCTCGGCAACGTAATGGCGGCAAAGCTGCGCCACGTTTAAAATACAATAAAATAAATTAATATATTTATTTGAATGCACGATAAGTTTCACCAGAGACAACCAGCCCTTAACGGTATCTCGGAAACGGAAGTGTGTGACCGAATTAGTCAGTTCGCACATAACACAGAAGAACACTCCGAGATTGAGACAACGTACGAAACCATCAAGTCCCCGAGAAGCGAGAGTGTCTGCGTTTTAAAAGCATCTGTTCCGCTTTTGCAACGATTTACTTACCAACTTAAAGGATGTTTCAGTCCTAGTTAATGTGCACGATACATTTATGTATCTGCACTTGACTTGCAAAACGCAATTTTTGTAACTGAATTTAGCTTGTGAATAATACAATACAACAAAATATAAACTATCATTGTATTTTTTTTACTTTATCCATATCGGATAATGTGTATTGTGATGGTGTGAAAATTCGACATCGAGACTTTGACTGATTTGTATCAGGTATCATCACCTGATTACGTTTTCGCGATTTCTGGAAAATGTCTGTATGACTGTGTACTGTGTGTGTGTGTGTCTGTCTGTGTGTTTTCTCCTAAAATATCAAGTTTATCAAACTGAAATTTCATATCTATTATTTTCACGTAAGGTGTAAGAGCCATAAGGAATTTGGTCAACATCAGTTAACCGGAAGCAGTGTTTTTTCTTGTAGAAAATTCTAAAATTCTGTTACCACAGAATATTTCCGAAACTCCTGCGGCGATCTTGTCGAAATTTCAGTGTGTCTGTATAGTTTTTAACTATAACTTTTTCTCCGAAGTCGATCAAGCTGAAATTTTATATATGATTTAAGTCAACATCCGCCAACCGGAAGTGGCAGTTTTTTTTTTTTTTTTTAGGCCTTTTAAATATTTGGAATCTTCATAATATTGTAATACTATAATCCTTAGGGCAATACCTAATTATGACAAAATAAACCATTAAAATCAGCCAACCAAAAGTTAGTTTTATTTCGTTTTATTGTAGAAAAGTCAAAAATCCTGTCATTGCGCAATATTTCCGAAACTACTTAACCGATTAAGCTAAAAATTTATATATTTTTGTTTCAACATTGTATTCAAACGTCATAACCATATTGATATATTAACGGTAGCGCATTAGATTCGATAACTTGACGATTTTTATACGTTTATAAGATTATCTCGGAAGTTTCAAGTGCTACTATAGGTGATGGAAAGCGATTGCGATTCTATTATGATTAAGATGGGCCATTTTTTGAAAGAATTTTCTAATTTATCTTACTTTGCAGCTAAGACGATTCCATATAAAATTAGCACCATTCAACATTATTCATTGTTTCGTCCGTCTTTCCATTCTATTTAGTATAAAATGCAACGGAAAGCCACTGAAGAGTATCCTTCCCTAATTACTTGACTAATACTTTCAAAACGCAACGTTTGATATCAAAACAGTAGGTATGCCACTTTGATAAGTTGAAAATTATTAAACTCAATTCCGTATTATTCAACTCCATACAAGAAAATATTACTTATCATTCTAAAAGTAGGCTTCAAAGACACCCCATCTCGGACAGCGTATTTTGGAGCGTGGGATTTTCCTTCTTGGCGCTTTAATTGCGGCTCGCAGCTCTCGAGCAAACCGCAGCAAACACATTCCGGTATAAGGAGGTCGTTCCAAATGGGATGGGGTGGGATAATTGGTAACTAATTCGCACGGTTCCCAGCCCCATATATCCAGTTGGCTTAAACATTAGTTTGCATGCCAAATGATTCGACCATCAAGAGAGTCGGCCGCGTGATCAACGGGCACACACCCCCGAAAACTTTGGCCACCGAAGAAAACGCGAATCGCCACGCCGATGTTATATACGGCCTCAATTAAATGGTAATGAGAATGAATATACACGCTTATACAAATTTATACACGTATATATACGAAGCGCCAAATGGCGTCGTCGTCGTGCAAAAAGCGAATAATTAAACGCGCAAAGACGGGAAACAAAAACGCGTGTTGCGGCCGCACAATTACGACCGGATCGAATAATGCCCGGCTTTGCGGTGGAAATTAGACTTTTGTCTCTTTATTTTGATTAAACGACCCACCCCCTACATCCCTTCGGTTCATCCTTCCTCCAAATTCGGTACTGTGGCCCTGTGTGGTACTGTGCTTTTGTGCTAGGGGGGGCGGCGGCTTTTGTACACGAATTAAAATTTATGCAAACACTAATGAAAATGCTCTTAGCTCGCCAAGATAACGGACTCTATATTTAGAAGACTTTGAGTGAAAAAAAAAACAGAGGCAATTGAAGTGCTACAATCAGTGTTGACAACACGCTACTTTATCTGTCGTATTATGTAGTCGGAAATGAATGGACAAATTTACGGCTTACGTCTTAAGTACCTTATAGTAAGCTTTTATCAAATTAAATATTATAAACGCGCACAATTTTTATTTGAACCTAAGATTTATAAGCTTTATGTAAGAATTTAAACTGAATTGAAACAATGTTGACAATCGCTTTTTCATTATATTTTTATACCTTTTCATATAAATCCTTTATTAGACCTAAATTTAGAATTGGCTGTAAACGTTTGGATCACCCTTACTTAAAAAAAGATATTTTATGTTAAGAAAGTGTTTAATGAAGGATTACAAGAATTTCACTACTGAATTTGAAAATAATGAGTGTCATCTATTTGAAGATGTGAGACTCAATCGGGGAACCGGCGGTTCCGGAGCCGCATGCGGCTCTTTGTATGAAAACCTGCTGCTCTCCCTGTCATCCAACGTTTTGTACGAAATACAAAACGTTGACACACTAATTACACAAAATTAAAATTAATCCTATTTCCATACCTTAATGGCTATAAGATCGTTTTTCAGATCACAGTTTAATACTTTTAGTAATGAGCTGTCGAATATTAAAACATTTCATGAACTTATTTATTTCTTAAAAGAGCAACATTTAATTTCATTTTGAATATACATACATACATATAATTCCACAATAATATGTTGCGGCTCCCAAACTTAATTTGGCTCTTACTAGCCTTAGTGGCTCTTAGCTCGAAATAGGTTCGCAACCATTGATCTTATAGAAGTGTATACAATAATAAATTATCAATATATGTAAATGTCTAAAGGTCATACTCGGAGACTCCTAAAAGACAAATCAAACAAAATTGTCAGAGACTTATTATTTTCAAATAGAGTGGTCAAAGTTTGGTACCGCCTTCTATGTAAATCAGCTAGTTACTTTATATATAAACCTCTATAAAAATAATCTAGACAAATTTTTGAATACTAATGAATGCTTTTTGTAATCCTTCAAATATAAATAACTAAATAGATAAAAATTGTTTTGTACATAATGCGACATTATGACTGGGCTCCATCAGCTACTCTGTCTACCTAAGTATTTTAAATAAACAAATATCATAAAATAAAGTAACGGGGAAACAATCATATTATCTTTCCGAGAAAACTCTACTATGAGAGACAGTAAAATGATATGAAAGTATATTTGGAAAATTCTTAGAATCCACGATTCCACTCTGAGAAAAGACTTTCAGAACATTGACATAATTATAATGTACTACAATATTTCTTTGCGTACAATACAAATTTTTTTTCGTCGAAACATTGAAAACCACCAAAGCTTTCATAAGTATGAAAAATATGAACTTCACGTTACAAACGATAAATGATGTCAAGTGACACATTGACGTAAATCGTTTCAATGGAATTTTTCCTACCACAATATGCAACATTATACACGCCAATGTATTTCTAATACGTCTGCGATCAATTGTATCGTATATAAACGGTCAACGTGTGTGTGTTTGTGCATTTTGGGTGTGGTAACGACTCTGTGTGTTCGTTATAACGGCTCTCGGTATCGGCCAACGGGGAATAATCCTACGGTACGGGTTGAGCACAACTCTTTATCTGCGACTCCTATCACTCTCCAGAGGCGGAAATTCCATCCCCTTCCCCTCATCATTCCCTTCTAGTTCAAATCCAGGACCCGTAAGCTGAAACGTACCCAGGGGTGCGTTCACAATTACCGCTTCGACCGACCCCTAAATACACATACGCTCTCTCATTACCGATTTCCAATAAGTTTCCATGGAATGTACATAGATATAAGGAAAAAACTCCATTTTTATGCAAAATTTACTTTAAAATGCATAGTTTTTAAATCCAACATCCCGCTATGCTTAACAATAAGGCAAACGACCGATGCATACTGCCAGTTATGACGTATTATGTCAAAACGTGGATGCTGAATTCAAGAACGTTACGTAAGATCCAGTGCACACAGAAAAACATGGAAAACTGTACATATGCTTGGTGCTCTTGTTATACCAAGATCGTAAGAGGAATAAAAGTAGTTGATAGTAATTTATACCTAGGACAATTGGTGAACGTGAATGGATGTAAAGAAGAATGAAACTAGTATGGGGCGCTTTTGGAAGAATGAAAATAGTTTTAAAATCCAACATTCCGCTATGCTTAAAAAAGAAGACATACGATCGGTGCGTACTGCCAGCTATGATGTATAGACGTGAAACGTGGATGCTGAATTCAAGAATGTTACGTAAAATCCAGTGCACACAGAGAAGCATGGAATGATGTATTCTTTGTATAACAAGAAGAGATCGTAAGAGGAATACATAGGTAAGAAGTATGAACAAAACGGTAGATATAGCGGAACGTGTGAAAAAGTTGATGTGGAGTGTCGCGAGAAATACTGTAATGGTATCCGAGAGGATGTGAAAGAAAGCAAGGTACTCCAAGTGAACGATGAGCTGATGAATTGAGAAAAATGTGTAGAGTCAAGTGGATGCAGATTGCTCATGATAGACGGGAATGGAAGAAGGTTGGAGAGGCTTTCGTACAAGCAAAAACAAAAATACAATCCCCTGTATTATCTCAAATGGAATCGTTCCACTTTCAAGCCCCAACTTTCTTATATAAAAGTCTAAGGTCGTAAGAAATTATGAGATATCGAATGGGAAAAGCTAATCAAAGCACATTCTGCGAAATGCGTTTCGCCATAATACTGTATTATATGAGGTATTATGCTATGTACTAGTATTTATGTGTTCGGTATATCGCCGCGGACAACTGCCGGCTATAAAACTGCCATTGGCTATGATATACGGGTTCTTCAAGATCAGCAAAACCCCACGAGCTTATCCGGCGAAGCTTTCGCTCGATGGAGGACTTTATCTATTTTGACCGAATGAAATAATCGAACCATTAGTTAATCGATACTGTATGTACGTGCGCGCGTGTGTGTGTGGTTCTCGTTTATTCGCACTGGAAATATATGTAGGCCAATACGTATACATACAGTACGAAAATGCTTACAATGCTGTGAATAATACGTATGATACATTACGTTTTATATTTTGGTATTATATAACAGCAATCAGTTTAAATGAATAAATAATCAACTTTACAATGATGCACTTTTCCCTTGATGGAAAATTTGTGTCGCATTACTGTGAATCATTTATGATGTTCAATTAAAGTACCACAATTATCATTACAGAGATGTACATAGGTTATTTATTAAAATATGGTATTTTTATGTTGAATCAAACCATCATGACTAAAATGTATTATTATTGACTATTTTATCTTCATTGTCACTGCTGGATGAAGACCTCTCCAATCCTCTTTCATTCGCGTGTGTCTTGAGCAATCTGCATCCACTTGACTCCACACATTCTTCTCAATTCATCAGCCTATTGTCCACTCGATCTACTTTTCCTTTCTTTCACATCCTTTTAGATACCATTCCAGTATTTCTCGCGTCCATCTGCCATCCAATCTTCTCGCTATGTGTCCACTTCAACTTTTCACACATTCCGCTATATCTGCCACTTTGCTCATACTTCTTACCCATGTATTCCTCTTCTTGTTATAACAAGTTTATGTACATATTTCCATGTTTCTGTGTGCACTGGATCTTAGATAACATTCTTGAATTTAGCATCCACGTTTCACAACCATACGTCATAACTGAAAGTACACATTATTTTTTAACCATAGCGGGATGTTGCGCCCACTTGACTCTCCACATTCTTCTCAATTTATCAGCTCATCGCTCACTCGGTCTACCTTGCTTTCTTTCACATCCTCTCCGATACCATTCCAGTATTCTTCTCACTATGTGTCCAGCCCATTTCCACTTCAACTTTTTCACACATTCTGCTATATCTGCTTGTTATACAAAGAATACATCTTTCCATGCTTCTCTGTGTGCCCTGGATCTTACGTAACATTCTTGAATTCAGCATCCACGTTTCACATATATACATCATGACTGGCAGTACGCATTGTATCGTATGCCTTATTTTTTAAGCATAGCGGAATGTTGGATTTTAAAACTATGTTCATTCTTCCAAAAGCGCTCCATCTTAGTTTAATTCTTCGTTTTATCACTCCTTTACATTCAGTCATGTTCACCAATTGTCCTAAGTATAAATAATTATCAACTATCTCTACAATATGGTTATCTACTCTGACTACGTTTTGCGTGCAAAATTCATTAAACATAATTTTAGTTTTATTAAAATTAGCTCTTAAACCTACATAAATACTTATCTTATTATTGTATTAAAATGGATATTTTTAATGTAATTGAATCGTCGACGCGCGTATCAGTATCTCCGTTTTCCAATTTAAATAAAAAAAATACGCGCACGCATATTTTTTCGTACAAATAATACTTTAATAATTCGAAAGAAATAGTCCAAGCGAAATTGATATTTTTTCGCTTTTAATGATGATTTTGTGTGCGTGCGCGATTCGCGGCGGCGAAAACGCGCAAAAAAAGCATCATTAAAATTAATTTATACCGCACAATGCGTACATATTATATTTGCGTAAATTTACATATTCGAAAAGGACTTGAGGTTGAAGGGGGGGGGGAGGGGTTTGTTTTTCTTTTTTCTTTCGCTACACGAAATTCATCCCCGTATGCCATCAAACATCAAGATAAAAATAAATATACATTATGCGCGCTCGCGCTCCGATATATTCGTTTCCTTCTTTTCCCACGAATGTGAAAATATCGGAAAGCCTTCGCGCCGCGCAAACCGTAATAAAATTTCAATATACTGACGCAGGATAAATAAATAATATGTATTTTTGTATGAAAATTCGATACGGGGAAAAGCCAACGCTTTCCACTTACGGATCGAGGCCGAAGCCGATATTTCAATATTTATTGACGATATTATAATTACGCGCGATTTCCATTAAGGCTCTCCCGTTCCCCTCGGCATATCTCTCTCTTTCCAGATGTGAGTGTGGTGTACTCGTGCTAAAGTGAATATAATTTTAAATGTGATCAAAACCGAAATTGAATTATGTATGTGCGGGAGATCCGAGGTCAACGACGGACGTACTCGATTATGTACAATTAATTTTGGATAGGGGTAGTTCATTATGAATAAAATTCAACGTTTCAATTATTTCAATGAGGTCAAGTTTTAATTCGATATTATGATCGATCAAAATAACGTTGGGATTGTATTATGATTTGTATATAATTTAGCATAAATTGTAAAGAAGACTGGAAATTAAATGAAACATTCTTTTGGAAGTCGAATAAGTCTACTTTAAAAATTATCAAAAAAAAGGTATTGAGTGGTTTATCTGTTGTGTATGCAAGTTGAGAAACAAAAACTCAAAATGATAAAAAGTGACACTCTTTAACTTTTAAAATAAGTGACACAGTTATTGCAACAGAATTTTGAACTTTAAATTTATTTATTTATTTATTTATTTAAAATACATACATGGGCAGGCGGCATATCCGATGGAGCCCAAAGGTCTCATATAAATTGTACATCATCATCATCATAATCATCATTTTTAGCCGTTCACCATCCACTGCTGGATGAAGGTCTCTCCAAATTCTTCTCAATTCATCAGCCCATCGTCCACTCGGTCTATCTTGCTTTCTTTCACATCCTCTCGGATACCATTCCAGTATTTGTCGCGTCCATCTGCTATCCATTTTTCTGGTTATGTGTCCACTTAAACTTTTTCACACGATCCGCTATATCTGCCACCTTGATCATCCTCCTTCCCATGTATTCCTCTTACGATCTCTTCTCGTTATACCGAGCATACATCTTTCCATGCTTCTCTGTGTGTACTGGATCTTGCGAAACATTCTTGAATTTAGCATTCGTTGTACATACAGTTTTTAATTAATTTTAGTAATTTATATTTTATATTTGAAGGATTACAAAAATCCATTTATATTCAAAAATTTGTCGAGATGATTTTTAAACGAATTTGTATTTAAAAAAAGTTGATTCAACCACTTTATTTGAAAAGAATTAAGAGTAGGTATTTTATTACCCCTATTCCCATTTACTTAATTCTTCCGTAGCTAAAAATTGAACAATGAAATGATTACATTTCAAATAAATGATCTAAGTCTTACAAAGGATGCGTTTATGTTTCACTAGGTATTGAATAAACTAACTATTGAATTTTATTAACATTAAAAATTTATATGCTTCATTTGTCTCTAAATGGATTACCATATTGAAAATAAAATACGTTTTTTAATAATGGAACGGAAAGAAATTGTAATTTGTGCTAAAGTATTATATTATCAAAATCCCATTCTTCATCGTTTCATGTAAGATCTTATAAAGAGATTATACCCTGCCCGGGTGGAAAAGGGAACGAATGAGAGACAGTGAGATAGATGGAGAGTGAAGCAACGAGATTCTGTAAAATTTTTGCCCATTTCGTCCGACGTTTCCCAACTAAAGCGATATTTACCGTCGGAATTATAAAATTTCCCGGTTGTTTGCACAGCACAGATTTGATGAATACAAATCTCGCTTCGGCTCTCCAAAGCGTCTTCACTCTTCATGAAGTAAAAGGGAGAGGATGAAACAAAAAAAAAATTGATGGAAACGGACGTTGCGTTTCAAACCGGCCACCATTTATCCGAGGCGGGAAAAAACTTTTGCTCGCGGATTTTTTTTAATGAAATTTTCGCTTAACGCAGAGAGAGCGAACGCAGGAGCAGCTGTAAGGGTAAATAAGGAAACTGTATGAGGAAAAATGGAAAAACTGAAATACTAAAATGAAAAAATAAATAAAAACGAATGGTGAAGGAGCGAGTCTAGGGAGAGCACTCTTTTTCGCGATATGACGCGCTCACAATTAAAAGCTCGGCACGCCGGAAAAACTTTTACGAGATTTTCCTTCGCTGCTGCCGGTGCACGTCATTTATGTGAAGAAAATTGAATTCGAGTCTGCAAAACGATCATGTACAACATGCACCGTTCTTTTATCTACATTCGCAATCAAAAATAATTACATTTTATTAACAAAATTACACTCGAATTGTTTTACCTATACATAATAGACAAAAATTTAATAAAACTCTCACCGTGAACATTGCACTTGTTCAAATACACATACTTACTTGGAAATGTATACTTAATATATTTAGATCCCTTTTACGATAATAAGAATATATTTTAAATCATAGAAGATGGTTACTGAACATAATCTGGAAAATAAAGTCAAATACTGACTTGCAACACTTTTAAAGTAAAACATTTTCTTACACTCTTACATATAGTACTAAATTTTGTTACCTTCTGAAGTTAAAAGCAATGAAAAATATAAATAATTTATATAAATCAGATAATTCTGACAGAAGACAGTCAATCGGACTTCAATTTCACCCAAATTTCGCCAGAAGCTTTTGCAAATCTTTATGGCCATGTCAAATCATGTACCTTTACTTTAATCATACATACATATAAATATGTATGTATGTATATGCTGCCTTGAGGAGAACACCTTCAACTTCTTTCTCTTCAAGACCCTTACACGAGGTTACCCTTACAAGACCCATACACCACATCTCCCAACGAATATACATACATAATATAATCCAGTGATCGGGCAGCTAAGAGCCAAATTAGAGAAAACTTTGCAAAATTGGTTATGTTTGGTAGCCGCAACATATTATTTTCAGGTTACACATTCAAAATTAAATTATGAAATGGATAGCTGTAAGAAAAAAGTTATCTTCGTGATATTTATTAATGTGTGACAGTTTATTACTAAAAAGTATTATAAAGTTTCTGGATTTGAAAAACGAACTTAAAGTTTTTTATCGCCATGAAGTTATGTATACATATGTAGGATTTATTTTGATTTTGTATGAATTGTGTGTCAAAGTTTCATGTTTCACGTAAAACATTGGATGACACGTTTTCATACAAAGAGCCACATGCGGTTTTGGAGCCGCGGGTTTCCCACCAGTGATATAGTCTATTGACCTGTCTGTTGGAGAGAGATGGTCACTGCTAAAATAAAAAGAGAGAAGGCACAACAAAGCTCATACTCTATGTATGTACATACATATAAGTCCAATAGTCTTTTGACTATAAAACTCAGTTTAATGATTTAAAGCTTTTGTAATATTAGTCTACATATGATAGTATTTTGTCCACTCGCTCGAGGGCACACTGTAAAAATTTTGATTAGAGTTGGCAATGAGGAGCTAGCACTTCATGAACCAACCGAGAGCGACTTCATACCGACCGAAATTGAATTTCTTAATGAGGTCGAACTTCTTCAACTAACCTGGAGGAGTGCAGCGGCATACTACTAGTACTAGAAGGCGACGAGATAAAAGGAGTCCTGGCGCCGGATAAAAGGGAACGAGACGACTTGTCCCAGATAGGTAGAGGCATCGTCCTTCCACGTTGTCTTTTGTACGTCATCCGGCTGCCGAGTTGTAAATTTAATTTGCCAGCAGCCAGTCGAGGCGAACAGCCGCTTGTCTAATTGCACTGCCAACTCTTGTATGCCCTGTCGGCCTTTGTTTAAGGAGCTTTAAGCTCCTCCGTGAAGCGCGCGAGCTTTGACCGTTGATGGTACTGTAGGGCGCGAGATTTCGTCCTCGTCCACTGGACCGATGGAGTGGTTTCAAAATAGGCACCTCTGTGTTTATTCAACATTCATTTTGAACTTGTGCAATACCGCGACCGTAAGCGTATGATTTCGGTATGAGTTTTCAAATTAATGTCCGTAAATATCTTATGATTCCGACTGCAGTTTGAAATTGGACCCGCTTTCCCGTAAAATCCATTCAAACTTCTCCATTCTTGAATTGAACTCTTCGTAGTGAAATGAATTTTATGTTAAGCTCGTGCGATAACTTAAGCTCCCCAGTGCACTCAAACGATACATAATGAATGTATGAACGAAATACAATACAATGAATTTAATATTATTAAGTATCTTATACATATATATGTATATAGGTAATTGACGTGATTATATATAATATTTTTTCATGCAAGATTAAATGATGAAAGTGTAATGTTGCTTTGTAATGAAGACAAGTTTTTGTTCACGATCAACGCGTGTTTATTAACGGTTGGTATGGGTTACGCGAGTAATAACAATTCAAATTTTCAACGATAACATAAGTTTATCTCGTTTACGTGTTAAGTAACTGTAACTAATCGATCTCAATAATGCGTCGGTCAAACCAGCAGACAGATTTAAGCTCTTTGTAAATACAGTAGTATGATAATATGATTATACAATGCGTAAATGTAATTAGAATTATTAAAATTAGGTTAGGTTATGTTTATATACATATATGTACATATACGTATGTATGTATATATGTAGAAAGAATCATTTATTGCTGATATGTATGTAATTTTGGTATAACAAGAAGAGATTAGTAAGTAGCATGTTACAAGTGGCAGATATAGCGGAATGTGTGAAAAGGTTGAAAAAAAGAGAAGAATTAATGGCAGATGGACGCAATACTGGAATGATACACCAAGTGGACGATGTAGTGATGGATTGAGAATAATGTGAAGAATCAAGTGGATACAGATTGCTCTAGACCAGTGTTCCGGAACCTTTTTTAAGCTAAGAGCCAAATTAGGGAAAACCCTACAAAATTTGCAAGTTATGGAGCCGCAACATACTATTTTTGGATTACATATTCATAATAAAATAAAATGTTACTCCTTTATGAAATGGATTGCTGTAAGAAATAAGTTATCTTCGTGATATTTCTTAATGTTAGATAGTTTATTACTAAAAAGTATTTTATCTGAAAAACAATCCGGAAGCTTTTTATAGCCACGAAGTTGTGGAAATCGGATTTATTTTGATTTTGTTTAAATCGTGTCAAAGAATTGTGTTTCATGCAAAACGTTGGATGACAGCGAGAGCCGCAGGTTTTCATTCAAAGAGCCGCATGCGGCTCCGGAGCCGCTGGTTCCCGACCACTGCTCTAGACAGATAGAAATGAAAGAGGATTGAAGAGGTCTTCATCCAGCAGTGGATGTCGAACGGCTGCAAATGATGACGATGATAATGTAATTCGATGAATGTAAGGAATTTCATTATAACGATTGTATAACTTTCCAAAAGTTCGTCGACGCTTAAGACGTAAACGTGTCAAATGTAAAAGTCTATTCCGTAAAGTAGCTTTTAAGTTTATTAAACGGTGGAATAATTTTTTAAATCGAAATTTCACCCATAAACTTTAAACTTTTCATACGCTTTTCGGGCCGCGCGCGCTCGGTGATCTCGCAAATAACGACTCCATCGAGAGATTAGAAAACTTTCCAATCGAAAGGCGAATTTAAAAGCTTAACCTACCCCTCACACCGGACCGGAACACTATCACCTCACATTTTACGAGAGCTCTATGTACATAATAAAAGGCGAGAGCAGTTGTTTGCCGCTACCGGCAGTTGTAAAACAGCGACTATATCATACAAAGTCCACGCTAAAAGCTCTAACAGTCCAGTCGGTGGACGCCATTGTAACAATTATTATCGCCAACGTCATTTCGCAAGTGCACAGGTATAATTAAACGCTGGGTACTTTATCGAAGCGTGTGCGGACCGCTTGGCTTAGCCTGTTGAGCTGCCCTGGCCCACATTGTTGCAACCCTTTTATGACTGTGAGACGACGGGGTCCTTTATACCCACTAGTGCAAATAGCCGGTACTTTCAACCCCGTTTATCCGCGTTTTTACGATCGCGATCATTTTTATGGCGACCGCTCGTCCAAACCCCCCCCCCATATCCGGTTGACGGACGGGAAAAGCGGGAAAAGCCGGAAAAGTGTCCTCAGAGTTGTACAATGTGTGTGCATAATATGAGCTATTGGTCTCGCAATCGTTCATCGCTTCAATCGTTTCAAATCAGCTCTAGTGCACTAGTTGGGGGTTGAATGCGTTTGTTAAAGTGAAGTTCAAACAAGTGTACTTTTTATCTTTGATATTATAGGTACATTACATTTTTATGTTATGTTTTCAATTTGTGAAAGGCTATCAATGGACACTTGAAAATTTCTATTGTTTTGTTTTAATTCTAATTGGCAATCTTTCACGTTATATAAATATTTATTGTTGTTGTTACACGCCTTAAATAAGGCTTTTACATATGTACATATAAAATAAAAAGAACAAAATTAAAAATAAGACTAATAAAGTTCCCTTTCTCTTTTTTTTTTTTTTAAGGAATAAGAAATACTAAACGAAAGTCTCAGCATAATCTAACAAATGACTATATTTATTGGCAAACCTAATCAGTCTTGGAATAGGTGAGTTTAGGTAGTAATTAGTACACGAGTTACACTCAAATAAAAATTGAGATCGAGTAAATCGTGTAGGAACACTTAAACACAAAAAAGACTCGACAAAAGAAGGACAATCAAAAAGAGAATTAACGGCTTTATAAAAAAAAAAAAAAATCAAATCATTTATGATTGTCGTATCACTCAATTTATTCATTTTTAAACCAAGTAAACCAACACATATCACCAAAAGAATTCTTGAATTTATAATTAATATATTTTAAAAATTTATTTTGAATTCTTTCTAAATAATTCGAATGAATAGTATAATGAGGTGACCAAACTGTAGTGTTATACTCTAACTTACCTCTAACAAGAGAACAAAATAACAATTTTAGAGTATTAACATTATAAAAAGGCTTAACAACTCTAAGAATAAAACCTAATAACCTATAACAAAATAGTGTTAATTAAAACTTTGTGTGATCCTTTAAAATTCCGCATAAGATGCAACGAAACAAAGACGGTATAATATACATAGTCATAATACTAGGGGTAAGAATAAGTTCATAGTTATGAATTTAAAATTAGATAGATCTAGGAGAAGATCTTGTACACGGGTGTTCTTGAATACAATGGGCCTGCCAGAAGATCTCAGAAATATAAACAAAATTGATATATGTAAGTGCTAATATATAATTAAGTTTATTTTGTAATTTTAGCTTCAAGTTACTGGTTTTGTTTGTAATTAGCTTCTCAAGGTATCTTAAATAAATAAATAAATAAAGTATGTAGATTATGGCAGAGTTTGTATTACAACTAAGCAAATGCTACAACTTTCATTATGAATGCAAATATAAATTTAAAACTTTATGTTTCTAAGCTTTTGAAAGAAAAGTTAATGAAGGTACAAAAACTTTACTACAATAGTTTTAAAATTAAGAAAAATATTAAATAAGCCATACGTTGATTCAAAATTAAAAATAGCCTAAATAGCGCCTAGAAATTTCATCTAACACGTTCGTAAGCGAACATAAGGCTATATATGTATGTATATATAGGTGTGAGTTAAAAACGGGACGGCGCAATATAGACTTCGTTTGACCGGAAAATCCCTGGAAAAAAAAATTCTGCGCGGAATTGATAAACGGCACGCTTGGGATTGTTCGACGTGAATACCAAACAATAAACACGTATCGGGGGCAACGTTTCGAAGCGTACGTCGAACACATCGTCAGGCCCATTTATCCGGCGAAAGTGTTAAAAGACACAGCCACGCGATGAATACTAAACCAAGAGAGGCACGATAGGGTACCGAAACGCATCGATCCCATATTTTTTTCCTCACTTCGAGAAAGTAATCCCCAACCCCCGGTACACTCACACTGACGATGAAATTATTTTCCCACACTTGAACTGCTACTGTTTAAATTATAGAACAATGCAGTCTGCAAATTTAAAGCTAGACCGCAACCGTAACATCAAAAGGCATATATAAAGTGGGGGGGTTCTCGCTGTGTCCGGGAAGTTCACGTGAAGCTTTCTGTTGGAGACAAACAGCTCAGTTTATGTGTGTGCGCTCGCTAAGATGCACAACTGCATTCGGGTGCAGTCCGAGTGTTAAATTGGCTTTCGTCTATTTGGCGTTGTGCATTTGCTGGCGTGCACTGTGACCGCACATTGCGATAAAGCTTCCAAGAGTTGCTCCATAAAGCTCCCACTAAGCAGCCTAATGAGGTAACAAAGTTTTTCCAGGGAAAACGGCTAACAAACTCTGACTGGTAATTATTGCCCAAAAGCGAGTTGGGTATGTTCAACCTTTTCCCGGTACACTAAAAGCATGTTTATTATACTGAACACCTTGTAGATGCAACTGAATAAATAAAATTTGCAAATTTATCGAAAATTTTAGTAAATGTCAGTCAAATTGATATGAGAATTTGAGTCAACTATGGTTTGATTCTGCATTTGTTAGATTTTTGATAGTTTGTGAATGTTTCTATAGCTGCTGGCAATACTTGTTATTCAAATACGAAATTGGCCATCTTCTGCCAGACCTTTATATATATATATATTTATTTAAGGTAGCTTACAAAGCTAATTTCAAACAAACATTACTTAAAGCTAAAATTACAAAATAAACTTATTATCTACTAGCATTTATATAGAGGTGCTGTTTTAAGGCTGCCAGGAATCTATCAATTTTATTTATATTTCTGAGAACTTCTGGCAGGTCATTATATTCAACAACACCCCTGTACGAAATACTTCTCCTGGATCTACTAAATTTTAAATTCTTAACTATTAACTTATTCTTACCCCTAGTATTATAACTATGTATGTATATTATACCCTTTTATTAAAATATTTTGGTAATAAATTCTTATCTAATTTAAAAATATATACTAACATGCACACTTTTAAGGTTTCATTTACATTCATCCAATTCAATTTATTCAACATATATCTTATACTAGTTTATCTACTTATACTGACAGTTTATCGATTCTATGTATATGATTATCTTACTGATTTATCCAAACAAAATTAGCACAATCTGCCATAAGAAGGAAGTTGCCTACTTCAACCATATTTCCCGAGACACTTCACTGTGATCAACGTCAAAATTCAACGCGTTCAAGTACTCATTTGTAAAAAAATGTCAAGGTTGAATTTTGCACGACGAAAATCTACACGCAAAATAACACCAAACGGTTTCATTCACTGTAAATTGTTACGTTTTTGTAAAAGTGTACCACCGAATGTCGAATAATTTACAATTTCAGCCGCATAATTGATAATTCGTGAGGCTTACGGTATGTTTTTATACTATTTATATTTCATTTCATAAGTGGATGCGTTGTAACCGGTTGAATTTCAACCGCGACACGCAATCGCCAAAGTGCCGAAAGGGTTAAACGAATGTGACGCCAGGCGTTAATATTCAAAATTTACAACGTATCTATAATTTTAAATTACAGGCGTACACACAATATTTGAATACGTAAAAGCACTTTTTATTAAAGGTGTGGTTGATTAATTAATTAATATTACGGTAAATACTGCTGTTGTCGATATTAAACCACCGCACGTCAAATGCAAGCTTTATTACACTAATTAAATTGCAACGTTTCATTTAACGCATGCAATATTTCAAACGCGAATAATTTATGTGACTATAGTTACATAGTATATAAAACGCATCTACATATGTACATATGTATGTATGTATATGCGTTGCCAAAACAACACGCAATCAGATTGCTTATTCATTTCATACAATGCCTATGCGTTTTAGGCAAAATCTCACCAATCTGACCAGGCGACCCAGAAGAAGTTAGATTTTCACATATTACAATTTGAATGTATTAAGCATTGCAACAATTCGTAGCATGATCATTTTGTACATTGTATAAAACTTTTAGACATTCTATACAATGCGAAATATGACATTTTGTCTGCAACATCGACAATATCTGATGATCCGACAATGCTCAAAGTTCACGCCACTAATAATCACTTTTTAGAGATAGTATATAATTATTTACATCCGGGACAATTAGTGTATATGACTAGATGTAAAGAAAAATAAATAAAACAATCGATGAAACTAGGATAGAGCGCTTTCGGAATAATGAATGTATGTACATACATATGTATGTACATAGTTTTTAAATCCAACATCCCACTAAGCTTGAAAAAGAAAGCTTTTGACCAATGCGTATTTATTATTTCGTTATTATATTATATTAGAGAAAACACAAATAAAAAAAAAACTAATAAGTAAATTATGTAGATTTGATAAAATAAATATGTAATAAGTCGTTGCCTTAGGCACGACAGATTAATATTTAAAAATCAAAAAAAATCAGAGTATTTATTACTATATCTAATCGTTCTGGGGATGGGAGAATGAAGATAATAATTGTAATTGTATTGCCAGTTATGACATGCAGATCTTGAAACGTGGATGCTGAATTCTAAAACGCCACGCAAGATTCAATGCACACAGAGAAGCATGGAAATATGTATGCTTGGAATAACAAGAAGAGATCGTTACAGGAATACATGGGTGAGAAGCATGACCAAAGTGGCAGATATAGCAGAACGTGTGAAAAAGTTGGAGTGGACACATAGCGAGAAGAATGGGTGGCAGATGGATGCGAGAAATACTGAAATAGTATCCGAGAGGATGTGAAAGAAAGCAAGTAGACCGAGTGAACGATGGGCTGATGAATTGAGAAGAATGTGTGGATGCAGATTGCTCAAAACAGACAGGAATGGAATAGGATTAGAGAGGCCTTCATCCAGCAGTGGATGAGGACAATACAAATAGCAATGGAACCATTTGTCCAGTGGTTGGTGACCTTTAACAAGCTAAGAGTCAAATCAGGCAAATCCACAACATGACCAAGTGGCGGATAAATGGATGGGCAGAAAAGTACTTAAATGGTACCCCAGAGAATGTGGAAGACCAAACGGACGATGGATTGATGAATTAAGATGATTTTAGATGCCTTCATCCAACAAGTTTAGTATGATCGAACGGTCGAAAATGACGATAAGGTTTCTCGAGCGACTTTATACCTATATATGTATGTACCTTTATAGAAATTGTGAATATCGACAAACTGCAACGTGTGAGCTTTTACTGCAAAACTCACACGTCCTTAAACTAAATAGCGACAACATCAAAACGTTTGGATTAAGCCGTAAAAAACACACGAGCGTGAAATTTCGAATGTAAACCGCGAAACGAGCTTCGTCACTGGCTCATTTTTATTTCAAGCGACCCACATTGTGGCACCTACGAAAGCTGTTATTATCAATTCCAACACACGTTGTGTAAAGGAAGGTAGGGGGAGGGTCTGGCGTGCGATTCCAGGTTTAGCCCCAGCCAAGCCTATAATCCGCCAGTGGGTGGGGTGGGTGGTATAAAATTTATGTAAGCTTGAAAATTTACACACGACATTGTACCGTATATAATATAGGTATACCCATAGGTGTACCGGGGGGGCCATGTGGGGTGAATTTGTGTATGTGTACACCGCGTCAATTTCTCCGTCTGTTTCGTCCATTAGGTTAGGTGGCGCGCTCGGTGTATACTTATTATAATGACTGTATTAAGGCACAGGCACACCGGTCGCACAGGCGTTGACGACAAGTTAACTCGAAGTTAACGGCCCCGTTGAGCTCAACGCGGGGCCAATCTAACACTCATTTTTATTGCCGTGTGCTGTGTACTGCAAAAAATTACCCAGGTACTTGTCGCATAAATGAGTGTCGTTTTAGTTAAATGTCGAGGTTTTTGAAGTAAAACTTATTTTCGCTCGGTAGGGTAGAAACGGTTCGCATATTGAACTAACGCTAGTGAGCAGCGACACAGACACGCCCCGAGCGAGACCGCAGATGGGGATGGGCATGTGTGCGAGCGAGTGAGCGCTATCCGGCTTTGTTTGGCTGTGTGCGAGCGTATCGAATCCTGTGCGTAATGGATAATGTGTACTACGTATAACAGTGGTCGGGAACCTTTTTCGAGCTAAGAGCCAAATTAGTGAAAACCCTGCTGAATTGGTAAGCTTGGAAGCCGCAACATATTCTTTTCGAATTATATATACATATTTAAAATTAAATTAAATGTTACTCATTAATCATCAATGAAATTTGATAAATAAGTTGTCCTCGTGATGTATCTCAACGTTCGACAGTTTATTAATAAAGTTTAATCTGAAAAACGACCGTAAACTTGTTGACGCTGTGGAAATGGGATTAATTTTGATATTGTGTATCAAAGTTTTGTTTTCCTAGCAAAACGTTGGATGACAGGGAAAGCCGCAGGTTTACATACAAAGAACCGCATGCGGCTCCGGAGCCGCCGGTTCCCAACCACTGATGTATAGGTATATAAGCTTTTTTGGATCAAAGGTGAAAATTCTCTTATATGTAGGCCGAAAGTCACAAGCAAAGTTATCTCAATTCAAGAAGTTTTGGTTTGTGTGTTTCATATTAACGTGCTTTGTTCACATGATAAAAAAATTTTAAAACAAAACTATGTACATATTGTATGTATGTATGTATGTACATAGATCTAAGCTTTGAAATTTCTATTGAAAAGTTTCGAATAAGGTACAAAGACAGTGTCACTAGCAGATACTCAAGATTTCACATTTCAGTACACAATATGATTCAATGTACAATGAAAAGAAGTAAAACGGTTCTGCATTTTTACTATTTGGAAAAAAAAGTTAAATGTGATATTAATTTCTTAAATTAAAATGAATCCAATTTGTAAAGTAGATTTTGATCGTAAAAACGACTTGTGACTAAATTGAAACCTCAGGTAACATTAAGTGATTAATTTCTGTTTGCGATTTGACAGGCCACAGTTTTATGCGTAAAATTTCAGAAAAGTTTCAAAATTATCTTACAAAGTTAAGCGACCTTGCGCAAAAATATTGAAGGTTGCTTACTCTCGCAAGAGAGAGAGAACGTCGTCCTTTAATATTCATACGCAAAAGTCGTCCTTCTTTGGACAGATTTCCCTTTGGGTCACATTTTGCAAAAGCAACGTTTCACCGGGGACTCGTTTTTCTCTGCGCAAATAGCTTTACTGCGGCAATACAAAATCCTACGACCGAATTTTCATAATTGTGCAATTTAACGTTAAATAAAGAAAAAAATAAGAAAAGAAATGTCCCACAAATAAAGTTCGCGTAGTACCGAGCACACGAGTAGATTCGAGTATCAAACGTAAAGCTTTGGCGTATTGGAAAACGACAATATAATATTTATACGTCGAGTTTTATCGGCAATAAAATATAGTTTGATGCAATGTAACGCGTTCGAGATATATCGTTTCGATACGGCCGAATCGTCGATCAATTTGTAATATACATAGAGGGGTTGCAGTGAATCGAGTGTACGCGAAAATCATCCCTAACGACTATTTATAAATTTTATTTCCACTTGAAATATAAAAATATTTCGAATAAAATTAGATACTGTCGCTATCTAATGAAGCGTAAAAAAAATGATATAAAATTAAATTTCTAAAATAGGTCAAACACTTACGAGCTTGATCTAAAACGGTTCAAATATTGCTATAAATTTTAGCGTCCCATTAACGAAGTCTACGATCAAAGGGTTAAGCTGAGATTTGTTCGGTGGAACCCTTTCGGTCACGAACCGTTTACAGACATTAAGATACTAAATGATAACCGATGCAAGATAAGTTCAATGGAGAACCAAATTCACATAAGAAAATCAAATTCGACTGGTATTTACATTCGGCATGACATTCTCAAACGGTTACAGTTACTTATTGATTAATTCAAGCCAACAATAGTAATTTAAAGCGATTGAAAATTAAACGAATTTTCTTATGAAAAATAAAACGGTTCAATTCTTTGAATGCTTCAAGGTCAAAAAATATTTTACCTGAAATTTTTTACTACAATATGTATATAGCCCATTTAGCGGAAAACGGTTTGGAATCTTCGTTCAAATATACAAAAACAATTATTTATTTATTTAAGGTAGCTTAAAAAGCTAACAAGCTAACAAGCAAACATTACTTAAAGCTAAAATTACAAAATAAAATTATTATCTACCAGCACTTGTACAGAGGTGCTTTTTTAAGGCTGCCAGGAATCTATCAATTTTATTTATACTTCTGAGAACTTCTGGCAGGCCATTATATTCAACAACACACCTGTACAAGATACTTCTCCTGGATGTACATAATTTTAAATTCTTAACTATAAATTTATTCTTACCTCTAGTACATATTATGACTAGGGGTAGTATATATATATATATATATATATTATATCCCCTTATTAATATCTTCATAAAAAATTCTTATATAACTTAAAAATATATACTAACATGCACATTTTTAAGGTCACGGTCATTACTACACATATTCATATTGTATATTAGCGTAAGCGTCTGCCTACCTGTCTGCCTGGGTTATATTAGCAGGGCTTTGGCAACACGATCTGTCAAAGTTGGTTTGAGTCGACAACGCAATTTTACGCCCATACACCCGTTCAATCAACGGTAAAATAAACAATTGCTTCACGAACTGTCAAACGGGGCTGGGGCTGTATTGTTATTGAATAAACCAGCGCCCACCAGTAGGCTTTGTGGTTAGAATCCATCGAAATATTTTGGTAATAATATGATAGTTTCAAGTTCGGAATCGCTTTAATGAAAGCTTTTTTGCGAACAATTAACAAAAATGGTTAATTTGCACTCGTTCAAGTACTACCTGTTAGTTTCAAATCACGATTATTTAACCATTTCATACTAGTTGTTCAGATTACAGTTGAGAACAATTTTAATCTATTATTTTCAATTTATATTGAAACACAAACTACATACTATTATCATCTCGTATAATAAATAATATGTATGTCAAACGCTCAAATTTCTAACAATGGTGGATAGCGACGCTAAACCGACGCCGCTACAACACTACGCCTAAAGTTTGATCTCAATTTGCTTTTCGGTCTCAAAACAATAACGTACATACCCACACACACACATACACATACACACATAAACATAGAGTTATGTAAACGGTTAAATTAGGCGGTTAAGTCGCGCGTGTCAAGCCCGCGGCACCACTTGCGGCTTCCGGACTTTTAACCCATTCCCAACCACCCCCTTTCGCTATCTCCATAATCCACGACCCCTTCACTGAAACACCAGCCACTTCCGGTGACGCTTTCCCGAACAGACGGACTCGACACTGATGTGTAAATACCAATTCGTTTCATATCAATTTCGAAAAGCAATTTCGCTCGACGAATTAGTTGGCGATTTCCATTACATAGTTTTCAATTTCGCCTCGACATACATATGTATGTAACATATCAAAGCTGAGTTTGTTTGCTGCGAACTTTAAGAATCTGTTAAATGTTCTCACTTCCGAATTCGGTGTGTTTCGCTATTAATAAACGTGTTTCGAACGTAGGTGGAAAAACACGCGCCAGCGTCGAAAGCGAACACATTAGTGTGAGAAAACTCGACGCGAAAGTTGAGCGGTGAAATTCGTCGGTTTTCGAAACGAATTCGCCGCGTTTACATACATACACGTTTTGGCAACACATCAAAAGGCAAAGTCAAAAGGCGAACGTAAAAGGGGCGTAACTGAAAAAAGAAAAAAAGCCGAACGAACGAACGAACGAAACACGGTAACAGAATTGCCTAAAAGGGCTTAAAATACGGCGAAAGAATGCAACACAATGTTTTCATTGCGAGTTTACTCACTCAGAAGTGAAATTTTACTCCTCCTATTTTGCCCCCCGTCGAAAATTTACCTTAAAATATAACGTTATTTATACGCGTAATTTGCGTCAAATTATGTTGAAGTAAAGCAAACGTATTATGCAAGTTAAATATTACATATTCATACAGATGGGAAAATTCGGTGTAACGAACGCACATTTTGTTTTAACGATTATCTTAATATAAATAATAGACGTGTTTTGAGTATGAATTTGTGTTATGAAACCTTGTTTATTGTTTTAAATATGAAATTATTATAATCGTTATATACATACATAGAATCGCTTAGTTACGATATTGTATATAGCTTGAATTTGTTTCTGTATTGAATTTCTATTAAGAAAATACGATAATGTAGGATAACAATGAAAGCATATTAGGGAATATTTCCACATTTTCTCTCGTCGAAATATCGTATCGTTTCCGAATTAAATACGTGTCGAGATAACGACATTGACGCGCGCGTTCTCACATATTTACATCGAGGGGAATTTTCCGCGTACAAAAGATTAATGTTCGCGATAAAACCGAACGGATACTAAACAAAGAAAAACCGACGGAGAAATACAAAACAAAAAAAAAACGGGGAAAAACTTCCGCTTTAAAACGGCAGCGGCCGCTACTAAGAACGAGAAGACGAAAGATGAAGACGCGAACTAAGAAAAAAAAAAAAAAATAAAAAAAACACACTTCGGTTTCGGCTCTCGCCGCTCTCTCTCTCTCCCTGACGCATTTATGAATAGGTTTTCACATCAAACGAAAGAAAAACTTTGCGATTTCGACTTCTTTATTTCGGCGAAAGCTCGCGCGAGTTACCCCCATCCAAAATCCACACCCCACTTTCCCCACAGAAGCGTCGAAGTAGAAGTTTCGTGGATCAACAGCGAGCGTGGTGTGAGAGGCGGGGGGGTGGTTTCGGGAAGATAATTAATGTATATCTGTATACTTCTTGTGTTCCGAAGCAGTCGGGGGAGATTTTCCACTGCTTCTTCTTCTTCTTAATTACGAAAGAATAGTCGAAGGCACGGCCGAAATTTAGTCCACGGCCAAGAAGAAGAAAAGTCGGCGCAAAGTCTCCCCGCTTGTTACTCTCGATCGAAATCAGAGTTGTAATTACTTGGTAATAACGTTTTCCGAAGCTCTCTCGGATGACTTTTCGCGTTTTCCTTCGACTTTTTTCCACCATCTCGCTCTCATCCCAAAATACTGCTCGCTTAGCACGTAACGTATCCATCCATTCGAACAAGTTAAACCATAAAATTGAAACAAAGCTATCGAGATATCATCATCATTTTCAGCCGTTCACCATTCCTGCTGGATGAAGGGCTCTCCAATCCTCTTCTATTCCTGTCTGTCTTAACCAATCTGTATCCAGTTAACTTTACACATTCTTCTCAAATCATCAGCCCATCTTCCACTTGGTCTACCTTGCTTTCTTTTACATCCTCTCGGATACCATTCCAGTACTTCTCGCGTCCATCTGCCATCCATTCTCGCTATGTGTCCAGCCCATTGCCACTTCAACTTTTTCACCCGTACTGCCCTATATCTGCCACTTTGGTCATACTTCTTACCCATGTATTTCTTTTGCGATCTCTTCTTGTTATGCCAAGCATACATCTTTCCATGCTTCTCTGTGTGCACTGGATCTTTCGTAGCATTCTTGAATTTAGCGTCCAAGTTTCACATCCATACGTCATAACTGGCAGTACACATTGGTCGTACGCCTTCTTTTTTAAGCATAGCGGAATGTTGGATTTAAAAACTATGTTCATTCTTCCAAAAGCACTCCATCCTAGTTTCATTCTTCGTTTTATTTCTTCTTCTTTACATCCAGTCATATTCACTAATTGTCCTAGGTATAAATAACTATCAACTATCTCTACAATATGATTATCTACTGTGACTACGTTTTGCGTGCAAAATTCATTAAGCATCGATTTTGAACTATACCTCACTTAGAAATACAACTTGAACATATTACATTATATTCAAAAAGCTTTTCGTCATCATTTTCAGCCGTTCACCATCCACACCTCTCCATTCCTGTCTGTATTAAGCAATCTGCAGACACTTGAATCAACACATTCTTCTCAATTAATCAGCCCATCATCCAATCGGTTTACCTTGCTTTCTTTCACATCCTCTCGGATACTATTCCAGTATTTCTCGCGTCCATCTGCCATCCATTCTTCTCGCTATGTGTCCACTTCAAATTTTTCACACGTTCCACTATATTTGCCACCTTGGTCATGCTTCTTACCCATATATTCCTCTTACGATCTCTTCCCGTTGCGTAACATTCTTGAATTTAGCATCCACGTTTCACATCCATACGTCACAACTGGCAGTACGCATTAGACGTATGCCTTACTTTTTAAGCATAGCGTAATGTTGGATTTAAAAACAATGTTCATTCTTCCAAAAGCACTCCATCCTAGATTTTATCGAGTTATAAAGTACAAAAATCATAATTGATTTATATATTTCGAATGCAAACATTCAAACTTTAAAAAAAAAAGTTAATGTGTATAATCCACTTCGTATTAAAACATCGATCATTCATACGAGATATATGTACATACAACGTGGAGATTATCAGATTGTCCGATACACATCAACAATGAGTTTAAACACGCGAATTTTAACATACATATGTACAATGAAGCTATAAATATTTAAGTAAAATTTTTAAATAAATATTTTTTCCACACACAAGTAAATTACGCCCAACATTAAAAATATAATTATTATTATAAACTCAAGGGCGGAATCGATAACAAACGACGCGTGCTAGATGCCATTACCATCAAGCTCACTCAAAAGTGTGACCCACATGACCAATTTTCATACGTAGCTCGGAAAATTTCAGTTTTTCCGACTCCTGGTGGGAAAATTCAAATTGATACGTTCCCACCGCTTATTTGCAGCCTCGGCGAAAGCTTCGCCTCTGAGGCTCTTTTGACCAAACGAAGAGGAAAAAGAGAACGGGGGTACGATAGCCAGCACGGACTAGTTGGCTATTTCGGTCACAGTTTTCCGCAGTGTTTGCCCAAACGGTGGAAATTCGCTGAATTGCACAGAGGAAAAGCCGAGTTAAATTTTCAAACAGCACCCGCGCATTTATCGCACATACCTGCACGTGTGTATATATTTATGTATGTCTAAATATATGTACGTGTGTTTTCGGCGCGCCATTCTAAAGCAGGTCGTGCAAATTTGTACAATGTCTAAATTTGAACGGTCCCGATGCACACACAATGAACACTTCGTGTTCGCTAACTATACTATGTTATGCTATGTGTTCTGCCCGTCCGATTAGTGCTTGGCCTGTGATGTGTTAATTGCGAATTGAATGTTCTTTTCAAAGGGTACGTTCGCGGTTTGCAGGTTAATTGGTTTTGTAGCTACCGACGACCGCGTGTGTGAACTAAACGCATCGGTGAACTTTCATGCATAATTGAGCACTAATTCCTCGTGTTGAATTACAAAAAAAAGAGTTGTGTAATCGATGTACTGTAAATCATTCAATAAATAGATTGAATTTAAGGTATATTAAAACAAAAAGTGAGTTGCTATAGATTTGACGACTTACAGTTGATCGACTTTGATGTCATTACATAAAATTTTCAGCATTAAAATATTATACGTATTACGTACACTCACCAATCCGGTTAAAAGTCATGTTGAATAACTTACCTGAAACAAATCAAAATCAACATTTTAATAATTAATCAAATTGTGGAAGTATGAACTTTAAATAAGCCGCTTCAGAGAGTGCATATACTATCAGCAAAGTGTTAAGTAATTTTATGCAAGGCTTGGTTTCGCAAGTGGCTGCGGCCTGACTGACTTGGCTGACGTGGCCGTTGTGGCTGCGGCCACTTTCCATCCATCTGTCAAATTCTATAGAAAAACCAAGCGTCTTGGCCGTTGTGGTCATCGTGGCTGATGCCACATGAGGGAAGCCTTCTAAAAGGGGTGCGGGGAAACGGCAAAGACGGCCACAAATCCAAGACGTTTGATTTGTATAGAATTTGACAGATTTATGTAAAGCAGCCGCAGCCACAACAGCCACATTGTCCAAGTCGGCCAGGCCGCGGCCACTTGCGAAACCAAACCTTGTAACTATGTAATAAATAATTTTACCTGTAGCAAATTATACATTTGATTACAGTAATATTTTTATAATTTAAATTAAATTGAAATCTTATCTAGATTTTACCCCGTATTTCATTTGATTGAATTGTTAAGTACAAAGTAAACAATACATTTTTTCACCAAGGAAACGCTTACGACCGGTTGTGTGCTTAGGGCTCACACACACTTACCACACGCGTCTTCCGACGAAATCCTTAACGCACGAATCTCTATAGTTTTGTATGGCGTAGAGACACACTTGCAACACCCCACCCCAATTCACAACTGATAACAACGGCGTCACGTCACGTGTGGTGTGGTAAGTGTGTATGAGCCTTGGGCCGGGCGCACACTGTGTATTTGTACGAATTCGTGTCGTACGTATGTTGTTGTCCCTCACACGTATGGCGTTGTCTCTCTCTGAGAGAGAGACAACGCCATACGTACACTGGGTACGAATACGTACCCAGTGTGCTCGGTCTTAATCGTATCATAGTTCCACGACACGTTAAACTTAAAGCATATACATATGTAATGAAAATTGAAAAATCAACTTACTCATCGTTTATTTTTCATCACATTAAGAACACACCTAGTTAATTGTCGATGATATTTTTATGACATTCACGACTGAAGCGTCAAATACCACCA
Source organism: Parapsyche elsis (assembly GCA_022651745.1). Classification (NCBI taxonomy): domain Eukaryota; kingdom Metazoa; phylum Arthropoda; class Insecta; order Trichoptera; family Hydropsychidae; genus Parapsyche; species Parapsyche elsis. Next base: position 3,101,035 of record JAGVSN010000017.1, read on the forward strand.
GTCAAATTCAACAATGGACGTTTCGCGCATAATTTATAGAGTAAGGGGAGAGAGGAGGGGGGGGGAGAATTTTCCTTTAACGGATTTCAGAAATCAATGAACGAAATGGAAACCCACCTTAACACACCTCTGCAGGCCGTCAAAGTCACGGATGGACAGAGGAAAGAGCCGATGGGGGAGAGTTGGATGGAGGCGAACGCCAAATTGAATACTGTAGACCTTTTTTTCGCATCCTAAGTATAATGCGAGGGGGTTGGAGAAGCGGAAAAAGGCCCTTTTTTTCGTACGCGAGTATTTGACATAATGGATTGCTTAGCGCGGCAAAAGAAATAAATTGGGTATAGTCTTTTCGGGCGGTTCGTGAAATATGATGCGGGATCTCGCAAATTGTGCTTTGACTTTTGAATTTTTTTCAATACGCACCAATTTAAATGGGATAGTAAATTTTCATTTAAATACAAAATATTGAAAAAAAACTGCCTTCAATCGACTGTGATTGTACAAAGTGCATCTACAAGACATCAGGAGTTGATTTTTTTGCTATAGCTTTTAAACTGTTCAATGAAAATCATTGCAGTAATTTTTTAATACATTTTACTAATTTTGGCGTAAGTCTTTCAGCATTTATTTAGTTGAACATCCACCAGAGAAATCAAAATTTATTAGTTTTTTTCCGGCTTTTGATTTGTATAATGGTATAATATGGCTATAATGGTATAAATTCACAAAAAAAAAGTTTTCAGTTCAATTAAATTTTACTGTTCTTATAGTCATTTTTTTATATTTTTGTTTCTATTTATACATATGTACATTACTCTTGTATTCTTATCTTTTTTGTTTATATTATTTCTTGTAAAAGCCTTTTAGGCGTCTAATAAATAAATAAATAAAACAAAAATCGTAGTAAATTTAAGTAAGTTAGTTAATAGGTAAGAATTTAAAATTAAGTAGATCTACATATAAGAACGGTCGGGAACCTACGGCTCTCGTTGTCATCTAAAGTTTTGCGTGTAAAAGAAAACGTTGAAACCAAATTTATACAAAATCAAAATGAATCCTATTTACATAACTTTGTGGCTGTAAAAAGCTTTAAGATCGTTTTTCATATTAGACTTTATAATACTTTTTAGTAATAAACTGCTGATTCTTATTTCTTACAGCTATCCATTTCATAAATGAGCAACATTGAATTTAATTATTTTGAATGTATGTATAATATATAACTTACCAATTTTGTAAGGCTTTTCCTGATTCGACTATTAGCTTGTAAAAGGTCGCAGACTACTGGACAAATGAGACCATTGTTACCACTACTATCGTGCTTTTGACTAGGATAAAGCATTTTTTTATCAAATCAAATTTTGAAAGGTTTTCCATAATTTAGCTTTTAGCTCAAAAAAGGTTTCCGACCACTGATTTAGAATAAGTGTCTTGTACAGGGGTGTTTGTTGTTGACAACGATCGACTGCCAGATAGTTAAAATTAAACAAAGTGACAGATTCCCCGATTAAAACAACACCTCCGTACAAGTACCAATAGATAGATACGATTATTATGTAATTTCAGCTTTCAATTACATAGCTTTCCAGCTATTATAGTTGCATAAATAAACCAGTATCGAAACACAGGAAAATAGTAATACTCAATCAACGCCAAAAATAACTGAAATTACACACGAAAACACGTTAAAATTATTATACTGTACAATTTGAATAGAAAATCGTTACGGTCTATCGGTTAAAATTTGCATTAACGAATCGTTGAATCGTGCTTAGTGGCACGCCCGATTAATCAATATTTCAAGCCCGGATAATTCGATACAATCGTGGCTTTTTGCTCGAGCCGTTTCATACCCCCTGCAAAAAAAAAAAAAAAATATAAAAAATCCGCCAATTAAAACTACCACTGAAAATCGACATTATTGTGAACCGTGAAAAATCGATACTGTGTGTATAGTGTGTATACCGAACGGCACTATACAGGTGAAACACGTGACGCGACCGTTCAAACTGACATAATAACCCTTTACGGCCGATAAACGTACAACGACGTTTTAAAAGGTTCAATTTAGAGGACGTCCCCCTCTCTGGGTTTTCCTCGATGCGCGTTAACTGGGCCGGCAGTTAAACGTTAAAGGGCAATTAACTGTATGCTAATCCGAATGCGGGCAGAGACGTCTCGCGACAGGATGTGCCGGGTTTATGGCGTCGTCTTTCCTATGGTGTTTCTCAATTTGCGGCTCGGAAAACCACCCCTTTCCTTCGTCTTCGTAGAAGTTAACTTCCCAACCCTTCCGGTCTCATATGACCCGCTGTAATAAAATTATTAAGCCGCAATTCTTGAAGCCTCCGGGTATTCTCAGGTGAGAAATTCAACACGTGCAGCGGGTATGATTCGGAGATGTGTCTCCGGGGAGGAAATTGGTTTCACGCCGAAAATACGCTCTTAATTAAGTTCGACTCGAGTTTCGTTCAGTTTGAGTGTGATGCGTTTTTAAATACGGTTTTCGTTAACATTTTCGAGTTGAAACTCAAAGCTCATACACGAGAAAGTTTCAACTTACTACGTTTATAAATCATAAATAATTCAAGAGTGTTATGCAAGATCTAGTGGACACAGAGAAGCATGGAAAGATGTATGCTCGGTATAATGAGAAAAGATCGCAAGAGGAATACATGGTTAGGAAGCATGAAAAAGGTGCCAATGGGCTGGATAAAACTAGGATGGAGCGCTTTTGGAAGAATGAACATAATTTTTAAATCCAACATCGTGCAATGCTTAAAAAATAAGGTATACAACCAATGCATACTGCCAGTTATGACGTATGGATGTGAAACGTGGATGCTGCATTCGAGAATGTAACGTAAGATCCTGTGCACACAGAAAAGCATGGAAAGATGAACATATGCTTGTTATAATTTTTGCTAAACCAAGATCGTAAGAGGAATATATGGGTAAGAAGTATGACCAAAGTCTTAGATATAGTGGAACGTGTGAAAAAGTTGATGTCGACACACAATATAAGAATGGATGGCAGATGGACGCGAGAAATACTGGAATGGTATCCGAGACGATGTGAAAGAAAGCATGGTACACCGAGTGGACGATGGGCTGATGAATTGAGAAGAATGTGTGGAGTCAACTGGATGCAGATTGCTCAAGACAGACAGGAATAGAAAAGGATTGGAAAGGGCTTCATCCAGCAGAGGATGGCGAATTGCTGAAAATGCTGATGAAATAAGTAAATACCCTCATAAATTCACATTGCAATGAAAAAACGGTATACGGTTTGTAGTGAGCCACACAATAATACCTTAGGCAGTGTCCGTCTGCCCAAAAATTACGAAAATTAAAAAAAAATACAATTACTCGAAAGTATAAGTGTGCCTATACTACATACATATCTTAAATCTGAATATAATTCATGAAAAAGCCCACTCCTGATCGTAATAAATAAATGTTACTTAAAAAAATTACGTCAATTTCATCAAACAAATTAAATATTATATCTTTCATTTAAAACATTGAAATGCCACAAAGTATCGTCATTTCTCAGCTATCATAAGCTTTCGTTTAATTTCTTTGTGTGATTTAATTATGTATTGTTATACATATATTTTAAGAATACTTCGGACGGCAGGGATTATTTTTACTCCCCTTGTCGTCTGGAATGAAAAATATTATTATTAATGCTTTGGGTAAAGTATTGACGAGTCCCGACCGTTTTAGCAATAGTTTTTCGAATTCATATCCATATCTAGATCAACGGTCGGAAGCTCCAGAGCCGCATGCGGCTCTTTGTATGAAAACCTGCGGCTCTCACTTTTGCGTGAAATGCAAAAGGTGAAAAGAAATTTATTTTGCTTTAGTTGCATAGCATACTTTGTATGTACATATGTACATATAATAAGTCAAACAATCAAGTATATTTATTACGTCTGTTTCGCAGTAAAGCAATTGTGCCTTAGCAATTGTGCAAAGCAATTGTGACTGTGTACAAAAGTCACAGTCACAACACTGAGTACCTCACGGCAAACAAAGCGTTATTTCGGTAACACAAAAAGAAATTCATTTCTACAAGAAAGCGTACAAGTTTATTTACAAAAACAAGAAAAATTACACACTTAATCAATTACAACACCTAGCGACGCACATTTCAAACAAACGAACGGCAAATTTAAAGCCCACGTTGAAACAGAACAAGAGAGAGGGGTAGGTTTTGAAGCTTTTCCCCGAGCCTCCCCGTGGGTCGTAGATCCAATATTTTTCAACGGCATTCGTACAAGTACCTAATAAGAAACAAAAGCCCTTTTCTAGGTAGGCGTCCGTGTCCCGCGGGGACGCCTTTTTAATAACGACGTCGACCGGTTATTCCGCCCAGACGAACACCTTAAATATTCATAACGTTTTGGCCTCGCGGGTTTCCCCTCACCGTCGACTTTCACCCATACCTACCCCATTTTGAAAATAATTTTGCCACTTTTCCAATATAAATTTTTGGCTGGCCTGTGCGAGAAAACAAACGGACTTTTTCCGCCAAGTTCGGGAGCGTAAACATTCGGCGACGCAGGCGTCGCGAAAATCGCGGAAAATCCGGGAAAATCTCGACGAACGGACGACGTTCTCCTCTCCCCGTTCGTTTATTTATATGCGAGATTTTCCACTACGAAACGAATCGTTATTTATTGACTGTCGAAGAAAATTAATATTGACGCAAAAAAAAATTGAATATGTACACTTCTACCGTCCATTTTTTCTACAATTGGATTTTCTATACATATTATATGTATAGTCTTCCATGTCCTGGGTTCATTAGGAATCCTCAAGTGCTGCAGAGGTTTGGCTTGTTTGTGCCGAATAATTACATTCGTTCACGAACACACCATCTACTCCAGTGGTCGGGAACCTTTCTCGAGCTAAGAGCCAAGTTAGGGAAAGACTTGCAAAATTGGTAAGTTTGGAAGCCGCAACGTATCATTTTCGAATTATATGTACATACATATATTTTTAAATAAAATAAAATGTTACTCATTAATCACACTGAGCAACAAAAAAAATACCCAGAGCGAAGATTAGTCAATCTTTATTAAGTTTGACCCACTGAATTCGAATCCGATAATTATTTTTGTTGATATGCTCTCGTTTATGAGATATTCGCGATTTTAAAAATGTAAAAAATATCCATTTTTTTGGCTTTTGTGGTCTATAACTCAAAATATAGTATCGCTATGTTCAAAGGGAGTAATCAATAGATAACTAAGATTGACCAATAAGATTGACCAATCTCCACTCTGGGTTTTAAAAAACGTGATTTTTTGAAACGTGTCATTAATGAAATGTAAGAAATAAGTTATACTCGTGATATTTCTTAACGTTCGACAGTTTATTACTGAAAAGTATTATAAAGTTGAATCTGAAAAACCATCTTAAAGCATTTTATAGCCATGACGTTGTGAAAATGGGATTCATTTTGATCTTGTGTAAAATGTGTGTTGAAATTTTGTATTTCACGCAAAACGTTGAATGACAGCGAAAGCCGCAGGTTTTTATATAGAGAGCCGCAGGTTTTCATACAGATAGCCGCAGGTTTTTTTTTTTTGTATGTAAATAAAATAAAATATCTATAGAATACAGTGTATGTATTTCAACACACGAAAGTGAATCCACACTCTTTGTCCCGTGATGCGCAGTAGCAAAAAGTAGCACGTATTTGTCGCTAACAAACACATTTAAAACCTGAAAAGGTGGGGATTCACATTCAAGAGATGAAAATACTGTACATATGGATGTATGGTACACATATGTATGTTATAGGTAAAGTATGAAGTGATCCAAAATGACTAAACAAAGTGTAAAATGTAATTCGCCTTACATGTACATTAAAATAAAAAGAGCACGCATAAAAGTTAATGAGAGAAATTGTACTGTCTTCCGTAATCAGCTGATGAAAAGTGATTTCAACATAGAATTTATTAAGATCATAGGTTGCCTAAAACGCCTAGGCGTTGTATAAAACGACTAGGTATTTAATATAATGCAGGGTTTTTCCACAATGCTTGTAACCAATACAAGTACATACATATGTACATACACTCGGTTATCGTGAGCTCGTATGCAAAATATGCAATATTACAACAATTAACTTTTAATACCGAATTTCGTGTAAATCGCAAACATTCGCAATTTGACCTTAAAGTGTATTTTAAATTGGCGATGCAATCTTTGCAAACCAATTAAATTTAAATTAGAACAGAGATTCGATCTCGACACCGCGTGCACAATATTTAAACGAGTACGCTCTGTATGTACATATGTATAAGTACACGTGTGCGCTTTAATAAATTCCATCGAACCAATTCAAATTTGATCCGTTTCTGTTCCGCTAACAAGCTGCAGTTCTGAGTTTGCGGAAATTCGTACTCTAATTAAATTTAAACGTGTATTAGACCACTTAAATGTTTGTGTACTCGTATTTCGTACGTTTGAACGTACGTGCAATGCGCCGTATATTAAGGAATGCCTTCGGGTTAAATTTAACTCGCCGATTGCGGATTCATTGTTACTCTCATATACACATATTTTATATAATAAACTACAATGGACTAACAAATTTATACTTTATGGATCAGAGAAAATTTTCCATACAGAGAAAATTGCGGTTCCTTTGAAATGCATATATGTACATGAGAAATAAGCTAAACAATGCTAAACACTTCGACAGGAAAATAGTTGTTCGAAATTTAGTACGAGTTACTTTTGAATTTAATATTAAATTTAGACTAATGATAATTTTACATGGATATTATCATAATAAGTTCGTTCTTATATGGCGTAAATATTATCCTTTAAATTTAGCTTAAAAAATTTTTGTTTAGTTTAGTTGTCAAATTTCGCGATTTTCATAGTGAGAATTTAAATAATCTTTACTTTAAACCGGTGGTCGGGATCCTATTTCGAGCTTAGAGCTAATTTAGGGAAAACCTTGCAAAATTGGTAAGTTTGGGAACCGCAACATATTATTTTCGAATTATACATATGTATGTACATATTCAAGAATGTTACGCAAGATCCAAATTACACAGAAAAGAATGGAAAGATGTATGCTCGGTATAACGAGAAGAGATCGTAAGTGGAATACATGGGTAAGAAGCATGAGATAAAGTGGAACGTGTGAAAAAGTTGAAGTTGACACATAGCGAGAATAATAGATGGTAGACGGACGCGAGAAATACTGGAATGGTATCCGAGAGGATGTGAAAGAAAGCAAGGTAGACCGAGTAGACAATAGGCTGATGAATTGAGAAGAATGTATGGAGTTAACTGGTAGCATCATTGATTGCTCAAAATAGATTGGAATGGAAAAGGATTGGAGAGGCCTTCATCCAGCAGTAGATGGTGAAGGGCTGAAAATGATTATTATGACATACATATGTACATACATATATGTATGTATATATTCAAGATTAAATTAAATTTTACTCATTAATAATTAATTAAATGTAAGAAATAAGTCATCCTCGTTACATTTCTAAACGTTCGACAGCTTATTACTAAAAAGTATTATAATGTTTATTCTGAAAAACGACCTTAAAGAATTTTATAGCCTTGACGTTGTGGAAATGGGATTCATTTTGATCTTGTGTAAACTGTGCGTCAACATTTTGTATTTCACGCAAAACGTTGGATGACAGCGACAAAGAGCCGCACGCGGCTCCGGAGCCGCCGGTTCCCGACCACTACTTTTAACATTTAAATTTCAATTTTGATAAACGGCACTGACGAACACATTGTTTTTATTTGAATATAAATGAAATTGAAAACGTACGAATGTATAGAACGTTATAGTGAATTGTTATTCATTCATTTTAATCATTTTTTTATCACCGACCCGATAGCGTTGATACTAATTGCAATTAAAGTAAAAAAGGAAAATAAAATTCAAACGACCCCACTACAATAATTAACCTTATCAAATCGTTATTAAAAGTAAAGATCGATCGATCGCACGCCTCATAGTAAAGCAAGCTAGTTACAAAAGAATGTCGTAGTCGCGAACCACGACGACAAAAAAAAAAAAAAAAAAAAGTAAAAAACCAAGGAAAAGTCGAAACGCGAGATCCATTCGCCGGATAAGCGAAATTATAACGGAATATCGGAACGAGTTGGCACTCGATGTTAAAAATATCGCACAGGGAAGGGAGCAATAGAGGGGTAGCTCTCTACCCCTAGAGTCGACTCGGACTCGCACAACCGGCAAACACACCCCGTTTGACTTTGATGGATTATTTCCAATTAGGTCGGATTCGGAGCGGTGGAAAACTCGGAAAACTCTCGAGTTTTCCGACACCCTTTTTTCCCCGAGTATCGAGAGTCGTTCGAGCTCGCGCGCAGATGGCGACGACGAATCATTTGTGATTTTGAGCCTGTGCTTTCAAAATTAACCTCTGACTTATACGCATGAGATCGTTAGCCTAATAGGGGTCGAATTAACCCCTTCGCAGCCCACGACCGCGAGCGAAACGTTCAATCAATCTTTCAATATGATTTTCAACGTTGAATCAGACATGGCTGCTCTTATTGGGTAGGTTAGGTATGTATACTGTGACAAGCCAGTATATTACGGCAAGTTTGAATTCGTGTAGGTATTAAGCGACAGTGTTCACACCTGAGCCTTAAGATTAAGACTAATGAAAACACGTTAAATATACATGCTTGAAGTTGTCAACCCCTATTGTTACCCTTGTTGTTTGCAGTTGGCCGTATCAATACGGAAACTGTACAATAGTTGATCATTGAAAGTAATCTACTCATTTGAGTAGATTTATACACGAAATAGACTGTAAATTTTTAATATTAAAACTAAAATTATTTTTTATCAAATCGTAGTTACTGTAATTAATCACATTGTAGAGCTAGTTATACTTTTTTCTGTATTTGTTTTTTCTGAACTGACAGTGCTCAGCCTGTCGTTAGTCGGAATGATCAAAAGAAAACCTTGCATGTATGCTACGTAAACAAATCACGCAAGATTATTGGAACTAGTTACGCAAAATGTAGTTAAAAAACAAATAGAGTTTAGATAATCATATTGTAGAAATGGTAAATGGTTATTTATATTTGGGTCGATTGGTGAATATGACTGGATGTAAGGAAGAATAATGAAACTAGGATGGAGCGCTTTTGAAGCATGAACATAGTTTTTTATTCCAGCATCCTTCTATGCTTACAGAAGAAGGCTGCGTACTGCCAGTTACATATAACGCATGGATGTGAAACGTGGATGTTGAATTCAAGAATGTAAAGTAAGTGCACACAGAAAAGCATGGAAAGCTGTATGTATGCTTGGTATAACAAGATCGTAAGAGAAACACGTGGGTAAGAAGCATGACCAAAGTGGCAGATATAGCAGAACGTGTGAAAAAGTTGAAGTGGACACCTAGCGAGAATAATGGATGGCAGATGGACGCGAAAAATACTGGAATGGTATCCGAGAGGATGTGAAAGAAAGCAAGGTAGACCAAGTGGAAGCTGAGCTGATGAATTGAGAAGAATGTGTGAAGTCAATTGGATGCAGATTGCTCAAGACAGACAGGAATGGAAGAATATTGTAGATGTATTCATTCAGCAGTGGATGGTGAATGTCTGAAAATGATGATGATATATGTACACATTGAAATAAATAAAAAATCGTATTAAAATAGTCGATTAATTCGAATTATATCAATGTTGAATCTTACCATAATTGAAAGTACCTGACTTTATACATGTTACGCGTTTAAGAAATGTAAAGCAAATTTCGGATCAACGTCGCACGATATGCAATTACTTAAGTGGGTACTATTGATATGTAAAATTCAAACCTTTTAAGTGTATTAGAAAGTTTTAGTATTCGATAACACCTTATGCGCCAATCAGCGTGATTTTTTAAAGTGGAAAAAAAAAGTAGAAAATCGAAGCTTACCGAAGTGTTTGCTCAGCCCGTTGACCCATTGGCACCCCGTCGACGAGGGACGGGCGTGAGCGGGTTAGCGCCAACATTTACCCCACACTTTGATGGTTGCGGGTCAATTGAAAAAAGCAAACAGAACGAGGCGAAGGGGTTAACTCGAGCGTCGATGTGTTGACTCGACGCTAATTACGTTCAAATTGCCTCGATCTACACACAATGAATAAAAATTTATTCATTCAACACCCGATATCAAATCAATATAATATTTTTCTCGTGTGAAAATATTTTCACGATACGTTGAGATACAAAATATTTATGTTATTATTATTTCACACACACACACACACGAGAAGATCTAGGTTACACATAATGAAAAAAAGTGACCGTGCAAAGCTTGGTCCATTAGGAGCTTTTAGGCTATGTAAATATTATCGCAGTGGAGTGGCTCAAGTTGTTACTTCTAGATACGGATACGGATATTCCATTCGGAAATAAAATAGAATTCAAGGAACGTACGCGGAAAATACACACAAACACACTATATAAACAATATAAATTATTTGCTATTAATTATGACATAATAGATTCGTTTTGTATTGTAATGAATTGGATAAGGATGTGGTTTATTAATAGCGATATTCTGTCGAGGAAAATCTTTGTACCATGTTGTGTTTTCCAGGAAGAGTTGCGCTTCCGCTTTTCCTGTTCGCGTGCATTGAAAAGCCCACGCGATGTCAGTTGACTTATTACGTCAATATTGATTCAGTAATCGGAAAATTTGCCTGGTTTATTGACTTGGCCCTCTTTTCCTCTCACCCCTCCTTCATCCCCTATTCTTAGCTTAATTCAACCCGTCGAAAGTAGCAACACGTTTCAATAATAGAGAGCTTTCGTTCAGGGTGGCTCCCCTCACCCGTGCAGTCACGCAACAATAATAATCCGATCGGAAATCTGCACAGCTGTAAAAGACGTTAAGGAAAATTAACACGAGGTGAGAGAGGGATTGAGACGTTGGAAAATTTGATTTCAATTTGATTTTACAAAAAGTTCCGCCGAGTTCACTTGAACGCGTTTTCAAGTGAAGTTGTTTGTGTATATTAAGCTGAGGATTTCTCAACTTCAAAATAGCACAGCGTCGAGATTTGTTCAGTTTTTATTTATCGCTCGTTGGGATAAGTGAGGCTTCAGTTTGAAATTTTTATCAAAGCCCACTTTTAAATCGATATTTGAATCTGAACGCATGTCGAAAAAAATCTCTCTTGATAAATCAAGGACAAATATTTGAATTTTCTATGTACATATGTATGTATATATGTAGGTATTATAATTCTCATTGAAATATTCACGATTTACTTCTAAGTGAATCATCTTTATAAGCCAATTAAATACGCATAGCATATTTTTCACGAACATGATTCACTTACAGCTAAAATCATATCAGAAAAAAAAAACAAGTTTAGAAAAGGAATGAAAACATGGTGAATGTTATAATCAATGTGATTCATTTGTCTAATCTAATTGGATACATTTAAGTCAGTAGTCGGGAACCTGTGGCTCCGGATCCACATGCGGCCCCCATTGAAACATAATTTTCACAAAATCGCATTGATTTATACTGACAAATAATCTTTTCCATACTATTCCTACAAAATTATTAGTCGTAAAAAGGTTTAAACCGTTTTTTAGATTAAAATTTACAATATTTTTTAGTAATAAGTTGTCTAACATTAAGAAATACCGCGACGATAACTATGTATGTAGGTACTTTCATAAAACTCTCAATTCCAGAGCTAAATTTTTTACCGCGTAATTTAACTTTGTCTCTTTTTAAGCCCCACCTCTACAAATTTATTGGTACAGGTGGCTAAATTATAGCCAAAAACTATGCCTCTAGGAATTTGTGGCTCCTTTATTTTGCTCGTAGTTCTAAAAAGGTTCCCGACTACTGATTTTAGTTAAAGCAAGTGAATATGTGTGTTAATTGGATCTGAATACGCCATACAACTTAATTTCATTGATTATAAAATTCACCCTATGTATGTATGTATGTATGTATTTCTTTAGATTTGATTTATTATCAATGTGACAAAAGATTCATTAAATGGATTTCATTTACAAAATCCAGTATATTATTGGCTGTAAGGTGTTCAGGATTCAATATTAGAATTATAAACTATGTTCATTCAAGCACATTTGAATAGGTTAAGATTAAATGTGTATCATTTTATTCATTTAGTGTACTATTCAATATTGAGTTAGTAAAAGAAAAGATAATTTGTTTCAAATTATAAATAATATAATATTTATTACCTTCATTTTATATTTACTGTGCATTCATTTTAATATTTGATTAATTCCTTTATAATTATCCTATTAAGAGGAACCCTTTATTCGTTTTTAATAGCTCTATAATGAAATATAATTGATAAGCCTTAATGACTTTACAAAAAAAAAAAAATTATAAGGTAGCCAACGATAAAACTTATACGATCGTCATAAAATATCATTACATCCTAACCGCACGGTGGTACATACATATATAATATGTAAATACAAATTGTATAAATGCCGTATAATATTTTAATCCAATTTATACGATCGACAGTAAAAATCGAAAAAAAAACAAAGGGCCATAAAGATTATACCTATGTATATGTATGTACATACATATATACATATAGGTATAATACACATTGAGAGCAATCGTTCACAGATACAAATGGGATATTAAAACGAATACATACTTGGCTTATCTAGGTCGCTGATGAACTCCTCAGCATCTACGTAGGACTTAGCTGCAACAACTGGAAGTGCAAGTGCAACATGCACCACCATGACGATCGTCAAACGCCTCATGATCTTCATCGTAACACTGCACTCGCGTTTAACACACTTTTTCATTATTAATCTCACAATCATTATTTATAGTACACGGATATTATATTATGTGTCTGATACAGCAACAGTTTCACCTGTAAAGATAATAAAAAAATTATAATTAAATTACATTGAAAACAAAAGGAATACACATATGTACCTACATACATATTCTATTTATAGGCGAGATTTGCTTGTTTGTGCCGTTCTTTGTGTGCGAAAATTTATTTAATTCAATGTAATTAACGTTATTGAACGTATTATACGTACATAATGGGGCATTCGGTAATTGACGTGTCTTATACACCTCGACGAAATGTTTCTTTCATTATTCGACTCACTCGCCTGAGCTTTGATAATTACGTATTGAAAACGTTAATGGAGATGTGAATGTCGCTCTGTTTTGTGTATATACATACATATATACGAGTATGTGTGAAAGCGAGTACTACATAGTACATACATATGTAAGGCTGTTCAATTCATATATGTATGTACATATGTATGTATGTACAATATATAATATTATCAATTTTAAATGGATAAAAATTACGCAAATCGATCAACATATACGTTATTATAATGAATGATTAATTACCTAAGCTTATTTAAATCTAAAAAAATGAAATATGAGTGTAATTGTAATTGCGGAAAAAAATGAACAGTCAACAAGTACAGTGCGGCAAAATAATGGCGATAAATACATAATAATGGGCGATAAATACATTTTTTTTATATTTAACAAATTTTAAATACATTTATAAATAATTTTAAAATTAAAAAAGAAAGTATAATTTCATAATTATGCTAAATTTATATAAAATTCAATATATTCGCTATTTATATTGTATTACAAACAAATACTCCAATGTAAAACGTAAAGAATGCGGCACATAAATAGAGTAAACTAAAAAAAATATGTTTATTATATAACATAATCCAGGTGATAGCTCAGTGGTTAAAGCGTTGGTCTCTTGAGCGAAAGGTTTGGTGTTCAATCCTCGCATGTCTATATTACTATATTTAGTCTGCTGTTAGAATTTACCAATTTATCTAACTTAATTATTGTAAAAAGGTTCCGAAAAATTGACACCACCGAAACAATTCCTTACAACCTACCAAATCATTGTCCGTTCTTTCTATCACTTCCAGAAGGTCATGGTAAACCACTGGAGAGTATATTTCCTCAGTTACTTCAGTAAAATGTTAAATAGTGAAGTAGCAACGTTTGATATTCAAGTACGCCACCTTCAAAGAGGGAGATTATATAATACTAGTGTAAGCCTGTTGAATATCAACGGAGGTGTTTGACGTAATTGATAACGTAACAATTTAGCAAAGTCGCAAACCTACTTAGGATTCATATTTTCAAATTATAGGAGGTGTTGGGTGAACGCGTTAGCGCTAACTCCCAACCTGGTGATCACGGGTTCAAATCCCACTCGCGACGTTTGTGTTTTTTGAAATAAATTTAAATTTCAGCCATTAGCAAAGCGAGCTTTATCAGCAGACAGATGGAATTGGGTTATTATATGTATATATACATAATTAATTTATGATTACTCAACCATTTTATCATCATCATTATTTTCAGCCGTTCACTGTCTCCCGATGGATGAAGTCCTTTTCAATACTCTTCCATTCCTGTCTGTCTCGAGAAATATGAATCCATTTGACTCAACATATTCTTCACAACTCATCAACCCATCGCACAATGGTCCAGATGCCCGATTTGATGTGTCAGCGTGAGTTTTGCGAATTTCAAAATTTCAACAATATTGCAATGGAATACAATCCTCATACATCCATAGCTTCTATATTTAGACATTTTATATGTTTCGGCTGGCCGTGAGTAAGTGTGAGAGTAATGCAAACAATGAGTTTTGATCATTCGCACGTGCAGTAACTTTCAGTCACCTTTTGTCGTGTGCATTGATTAGACGACAATATTGTTAGTGAGAAAGCCAGCTGCAATTGAAAAAATGCAATAGAAAGCAAATTGTACGTACTTTAGCATGATTTTTAAAGATTTACGATGCATCATCTACTCGGTCTATTTTGCTTTCTTTTACATCCTCTCGGATACCATTCCAGTATTAATCGCATCCATCTGCCATCCATTCTTCTCGCTATGTGTCCACTTCAACTTTTTCACACGTTCCACTATACATATCTGCCACCTTGGTCATGCTTCTTATCCATGTATTCTTGTTACGATCTCTTCTTGTTATACCAAGCATACACATTTCCATGCTTCTCATTCTTGAATTCAACACTGGACCATTTGTGATAATAATAAAAAATGAAGTTTGTATTATATTTTCAGATTCAGATAAGATTTTCACTATTGAGAGTGTTTTATTGATGATAGGGGCTGTTATTAATCTACACAGTTTGAGAATCTTTGGTATGAGAGGCGCGTGTAGACGTATGAAGTGGACCTCCATTCATCGGCGTTGTCCCCTGTCCGAACGGCGTCTGTTCAACGGGGACAAGGTGGGTGGTTGTGGGGTGATTTTGGGGTGGTTTTGGGGGGGTTTTGGGGTGGTTTTGGGGTGGTGGTTTGGTTAGAGGGTTGGTCTAGAAATATGCCACGTCTGCCGTGAAAGCCTTAGCGGTGGCTACGTAACCGAGTCACGTAGACGAGAGCGGTTGCCGATGAATTAGGTGTCAGATCTCCTAACGCCGCACAATTGGTTTCCCCTTTTCTCTATGCCCGGCTAATTTCGTGTACCGAACCATTACGCTCCAATAATGTCTCCATTATATATGTATACGAGTTGTGTGGAACCGTGTGCCAGAATTCAATAAAGGACGCTCTATTTTTGTATATGAAATAGATCAAAGTGTGTGTATGTGTGAAATGGGTGCAATTTGTTCAAAAAAAAATACGATCTTCGGCATATATTCAAATAGGAAAAACTACCACTTTCGGTCGGCGGATTTTGATCCTTAACTCTTAAATTTTATATGGAAATTATAAATATAAATTTTTTGCTTGATCGGCTAAGTAGTTTCAGAAATATTTTGTGGTAATATGATTTTTGACTTTTCTACAAGAAAAAACCCAACTTCCGGTTGACTGATTTTAATGATTTATTTTTTCGTAACTAGCAATTTTTTTCAGAATTACAACATTACAATATTGTGACGATACTACATATTTAAAAGGCCGAAAAAAATAAAAAAAAAACAAAATCAGTATCAAAAAAAATCAAAATCAAAAACAGTATCTCTTACGGCTAACGTGAAAACTATAAATATGAAATTTTAACTGGAGCAGTTTCGGAAATATTATGTGGTAACAGAATTTTTGAATTTTCTACAAGAAAAAAACCCTACTTCCTGTTGACTGATGTTGATCAAACTCCTTATGTCTCTTACACCTTACGTGAAAATAATAGATATGAAATTTCAGCTTGATAAACTTGAAAGTTTCGGAGTACACAGACATACAGACATTTTCCAAAAATCATGAAAACGGGATCAGGGATACAAATCAGTCAAAATCTCGAGGTTGAATTTTCGCACGATCACAATACTTTATCCGATTAGGATAAAGTAAAAATCGAATGTTTTGATAACTGTGCATGTTAATGTATAGGTATATGAAAATCATTTGAAACTGTAATAACTTTGATGGAAAGCATTGTTTAAGGAAAATAGTACTATGCGTATTGTGCATTTACTCATTTGGATATATGTAAGTTTCTGAAACGTTTTAAATTAATTTACGAATTTTGTATATAAAATTTACATTCAGAAGGTACTGACTGGGATATTCAATTTGTCTTTGAATTGTCGATAGATTTGTCATATGAAAATTTGTGTAAACAGTTTTTTTATTAATATTTGAAATATTTTATATGATGAAGATTTGTGGATGATAGAATCTTATATAAAGCTAAAAAAATGGTTATTCACAGAAATGTATACACTTAGTTGTAAGCTTATAGTGAATGAATACTTAAAGCGTTATATTTGTAGATTCATCATCATAATTTTGAGCCGTTCACCATTCACTGCTGGATGAATCCTCTTGCCTGTCTTGAGCATTCTGCATCCACTTTACTCCAGACATTCTTCTTAATTCATCAGCCCATCATCCACTCGGTCTACCTTGATTTTTTCACATTCTCTTGGATACCATTCAAGTATTTCTCGCATCCATCTGCCATCCATTCTTCTCGCAATGTGTCCACTTCAACTTTTTAACACGTTCTGCTATATCTGCAACTTTGATCATGCTTCTTACCCATGTATTCCTCTTACGATCTTTTCTTGTTATACCAAGCATACAACTTTCCATGCTTATCTGTATGCACTGGATCTTGCGTAATATTCTTAAATTCAGCATCGACATTTAACATTCATCCGTCATAACTGGCAGTACGTATTGGTCGTATGCTTTCTTTTTTAAGCATAGCGGGATGTTGAATTTAAAAACAATGTCCATCGTAGTTGTATATCTTTTTCTTTACATTCAGTCATGTTCACCAATTGTCCTAGGTATAAAAAATCAACTATGTCTATAATATTTGTTGATTGTGTACTCAAAATTATCGCATAATTGTTCAAAGTCTTCTAATTTCTTATATGAATTTGGCCTTGAATACTCAACAATGTATTACATCGATACAATACATGCTTTGTGTGTTGCGCAAATATAAAGCTCGGGCGTTTGAATAATAAATAAAGACAGCGCGTCGTAAAAAATATTCAAATGACAAAGCAAAATTTCGTAATAATATATACGCACCCGGTAGAACTTATTAATTATTCGTGTTTGATACCATGTTTCTGGTAAAGAATTCCAAAGTTTGTTATATGTACTACATACATCGCGCCGTATCATTTACAAGCGTAAGTTCGCGTTTTGACCGTAAACTATTTTTACGAAAACTCACCCCAACGCCGAATGAATTATTCATGAGCGAATTCTTTTCGGAATGGAGAGTGGGGCGCGAAGGTGTTATCAATCATAACAACCCCGTGTAAATTAATCTCCAGTCAAATAATTATTCGACGCGGATTAATTAGAACGGACGTTTTAGCAATACGCATACTCTATTAAAATTAATGTTGTATTTTATACCCCTTCCACGCCGCGTTCACGTCAACTTGTCTTTTGAATGTACAGCATCTGAAACAATGAAAGTGTACGTTAGTGTTGTGGAATTTGTTGAATACATACATAGTGTGTGGGCGTGAAGAAAAGTGAGTAAAGCGATGAATTGGAAATGTTTGATATGTAACCGGAAGTTAAAGTAAACTAGGTAATCCATAATTTATTAGTAGGCCGGCAGATGCCTATGTAACACGCCACCACGAAATGTTTGACCCTTGAAAGCCTACGAAAGTTTTTCCTTAAAAAATAATCGAGAAGGTCGATATGGTGAGAAAAATATATACCTAATTTCCATTTGTGATTTGAACGTTGTGAATATAAATTGTTTGTGTAACAAAGCGATTCGATTTTTTTTGTTTTGAATTATGTTCTGCGACGTGGTCTACTTTGAAATTAGTTTACCATAAAGATTAAGTCAAATTGTGTCGGGGAAAAGTTTCTGCGAGGATACGGAGAGCTGTTTTGTGGTCGGTTGTTTTACCGCGAAAGAGATTATAAACGCGCATCAAAGGTT
Source organism: Parapsyche elsis (assembly GCA_022651745.1). Lineage (NCBI taxonomy): Eukaryota > Metazoa > Arthropoda > Insecta > Trichoptera > Hydropsychidae > Parapsyche > Parapsyche elsis. The sequence goes on from JAGVSN010000017.1 coordinate 3,119,503, forward strand.
TTCAGTTGATTTTCACTCAAAACTTTCAACACAAAAGAAAATCGTGTGTCTTAAACGTCGCAAGAGAGCTTTTCAAAGTTTACTTACCACGCTTAAACACGTGTGAGTCACTATCGCGTGAGAGAAAACGCTCAAACGCTAGAAAGGATTTTTATTTTGAAAGTACGCCCACCACACTTACATAAGAACTGACAAAACTAAAGTAATAATTTCATATGCATATTTTTAAAATGACATGTAAAATGGATTAAATTTAAATCAAAGGTGGATTTATAATTGTTTACTAATAAATCTTATTGAAGATAACGTATACTATGTATTAACAAATACAAGAATAGTTCAGAAAAATGACGAACTACAGACATAAATACACATAAACCCAACAACTCTTCTACATAGTTATTCAACTTTTTCTTTTCTATATTAGCGCTGTGATTGTTTTCCTTACGCTTCAATTGCTAGCCATTCAAATTCCGTTGACAAAACATTTCAGCTATCACTGTTGATTACAGTACTATCTTTTGTATGTAAACAAACTTTTGTATGGTGGCAAACTGAAAATTTTCCTTTGGCACTTTAGAATAATCACATAAGAAGTACCTCTCCAAAGTCCCGTTTCGGTTAATCAAATGGTTTGGAAATATATACCTACAGAAAAGTATCCTTGCAAACTTATTAATATTGGTTTTTATTTTTGTCGTAGTAAATACAGGTGGTCGAGCGGGGAGCATAGGTTTTTATATATCCCGTATTGCTCTTATAATGTCGCGACTAAGTTAAAAATAAGTTGAACTCCCATTCCGTACGAGAGTCGTTATGTGTCGAATAAAACGAGCCGAGTCAATAATACGACGACGAAGAGGGCAAAAAAAAAAAAATGTTTATTGCCACGTGGAAATGTCAGCTTTTCCGGATAAGCCGAGTAAACAAATTGAATTTTCCGCTCAATTTGAGCGGAATTTTTCCCCGATGGAAACGCGCTTTTATTGCGATCGCTCATCTCGCCACGCGATAGACTTTTCCGCATTTTCCGTGACCGCGCGCAGACTTCCGAACAAATAATGCCGGAAAAAAAGGCAACATTAAAACGGGTCATTTTGACGAGGGTGGGGGGGGGGTTTGGGGGGGGGGTTGGGATGCGAGCTTTCTGTGAAAAGAGGGAAAGAACAAAAATAATAGAGCCTTTAAGGGTGCGCGCAGGGGAAGCTGTTTGTTCGGTATCATGCCGGTTAAACAATCAAAGCCGGAAAACGAAAAATAACAGTCGAAATAATGCCGGTGGGCCGAGAGCCGTCCCTTGATTGGTTCCGCTCGATTCGCAAACTGCTTTTCCCCAGATATTTTCCTTTTAGCGGGCATGTTTATTGATCTACCGAATTCAATTCATCGCCCAACGCTAATATTTTCAATCCAAATATGACGAGATATGAAAGGGAAAATACCGGAGGCGAAGGCGTTTCAAGTTCACAATGTAAGCAGCTTACAAGTCAAAAGAAACATTATTATAGTACAACTCGCACAGATTAATTGAAAATTGTGACAACTGTCGCCTTTTTTCACACTTTCATTTATTCGACGGCTTCAAAGATATAAAAATTAAATACGTATACATTTACGCGTTTGAACATTGTTTTGACGTGTCTATGTACATATGTATGTACATATGACAATATACGCGGAACAGTATGGGATACCAGTTCGGAAACGGCGGTGTAACGTTTGGATGGGCATACATTCCGACACTATAACTTCGTTACTAATACCACGATTGACATAAATCTTATATCATTCGCTCGAATATACGTCTATAATGCATTTATGATTTTGAGTTGGCACTCTGAATGCGCGAGGCGCGGAGGAGAGGGCGTATTTTCCAAAGGCTATTTTGGATGTTTTTGGAAATTTCCAAGCAGTATATATCGCGACTCTGATGTGCTAACGCGGTGATTTTACTACTAAAAAAAATATATTTTTAAGATCTGTTGATTTAAGCTGTAAAAAGTGAACGGTGTAAATTATTTATTGGTGAAAAATTAAAAAACAAGTCGAAAAAAAATCTAAAATTTCACTATATCGGCTCATACTCACTAATAAGCTAATGGGAAATACAAAAATCGTATATCATCAGAAAGAGGGTCTAATCATCTATCGATCAGTAGCAAAATGTCTGTGACAGAACGAGTGAGACGGTATTGGGAACATCAGAAAGCCGATGCAGGGAAAACAACGACGCGAGCACCTCGACGGCCACTATTTACCACAGGTCAATGATAAATAAAATTGTAATCGATTACTAGTTGAGACTTAATAAAAATATAATAATGTGTCTTTTTTTTATGTACATACATATGTACGTTATATATATATGTTGCCAATTAAGCAATGAAAGTATGAAAGTAGGCTTAAAAATTAATTTTATTAAAACTAAAATTATGTTTAATGAATTTTGCACTGAAAGCGCAGTCACAGTAGATAATCATATTGTAGAAATAGTTGATAGTTATTTATACCTAGGACAATTGGTGAATATGACCGGATGTAAAGAAGAAGAAGAAATAAAACCAATAATAAAACGAGGATGAAGTGCTTTTGGAATAATGAACATTGTTTTTAAATCCAACATTCCGCTATGCTTAAGAAAGAAGGCATACGATCAATGCGTACTGCAGTTATGACTTACGACGTATGGATGTGAAACGTGGATGCGAAATTCAAGAATGCTACGTAAGATCCAGTGCACACAGAGTAGCATGGAAAGATGTATGTTTGGTATATCAATAAGAGATCATAAAAGGAATACATGGGTAAGAAATATGACCAAAGTGGCAGATATAGCAGAAAGTGTGAAAAAGTTGAAGTGGAAATTGGCTTGACACAGCGAGAAGAATGGATGGCAGATGAACGTGATAAATACTGGAATGGTATCCGAGTGGATGTGAAAGAACTCAAGGTAGACCGAGTGGAAGATGGTCTGATGAATTGAGAAAAATGTGTAGAGTCAAGTGGATGCAGATTGCTCCAAGCAGACAGGAATGGAAGAGGATTGGAGAGGCCTTCATCCAGCAGTGGATGGTGAACGACTGAAAATGATGATGTGATACATAAAATATGAGTGTCAAAGTATGTATAAAAGGCAGAATAGAAGAATTTTTAAGCAGAATCGAAGAATTGAGCAGTACTAGCATATGAAATACATTGAATAAATTGAATCGGATGAATATAATTGAAACATTAAAAGTATGCATGTTAGTTTATATTATTACGAATTTGTTATCAAAATATTTAATTAGATAATAAAATTAAAATTATCATAATACCTAGGGTTAAGAATAGGTTAAAAGTTAAAAATTTAAAATTAAGTAGAACTACATAGTATGTACATATGTACATAGTATTTTGTACGGAGATGTTGTTCATTACAATGCAATGGGCTGTCAGATGGTTTAAGAAATATTAACCAAGTTGACAGATTCCTGACAGTCTTAAAACAACACCTCCATACAAGTGCTAATAGATTAGTATAGTATGTACTTCTTAGCTTTACGATAATGTTTTAATTAGCTTTCAAGCTATTAAATTATATTATCCAGAAAGAAAACCTTATTTCACAATTTTATATATACATAATGTACATACTATGTATGAATGTGCAAGTATATAAGATTCAATTTTGAATGCTTGCAATGAATACTCGCTAATGTTAGTCGTTTAAATTCTAATTATAGCCAATTAAGCTTAGTTTGAATGTCTCCGAATTTGGCGATTACTGCGTAAAATGGCATTACCGTAATGTACTGTGTGAAATTTTAATAACTTTTATTGATATTATGTATACCAGTAATTGTCGGTTGACGGTGTCATCGGATGGTTAGTAACCCGTGCAGTGTGTGTGTGTGTGTGTGAGCGTTCCGCGTCTCGGCTACTCAGCCAGGCAGATTCCTGCGCGTACAATAGTATCGCTACCGTTTTATTACATTTCCATATGTTACACATTCAAAATCAATTTCGTTCATTGGATATACAATGTGCCCACGACGCGTGGAGTGTTTCAACGTGGGCGCTTTTCTTTTCTTTTGTTCAAGAGCTTTTATCAGTATTAAAGCTCGGCATCGAGTGGGGACACACGGAAAAAATACCCGCGTAAACGATAAACCAATACCGAAAAAGCCCCGAAAACATTTTGAGGATCCCATAGAGGTGAAAGACGGCCTGCTTGAAGAGAGAGAGAAAAGAAAAAATAAAGGAAAACATACAGTGCGACGGGAGGGGAAAGGAAAACCGGGAAGAAAAACGTGTCATTGCACTCGGGAAAATGTAAGGGCCTGGATTAGCATAACAAAAGAGAACGCCTTCCGATAAATAAAAGCGACTTTTACGGCGAATCGACCCCGCATAACGTCGAAATGATACGACGACGAGCTTAGTTATGTTTTATTTATTATAGCCGGGGTAAAAAAAGCTCACCCATCCTCCCCCTCTGCAAACACACAACTTTCGTACCGTATTTATTCGTTGCCGCGTTTGCGGCGATTAAATAAATATTGGGGAGTTATCGTGTATGGCGGCTGAATCGAATCCCTTTTCAGCACATCTTGAAAGCTTTGTATAAAGCCGTATATATTTTTTCAGTCAAAAAAAAAAAAAGTATTCACCATTTACAGAATTGACTGCGAGTCGACTCCAACAATGAGTACGCTCTGCTGCCGGTCATACGAAAAAAAAAATGCGAAAACGAAAACGAAAGTAAAGTCGATGAAAATCTGAATAGTGGACGCGACAATGGGTGTCGAATTTGCGAGCGGAAAGTTTTCGGTTCGAATCCCAAATCGACTCCATTCGAATGTTATCGATTGTAAATTCAAATTTTTCGATCGCAATCTAACACACTTAGAAACGTTCCTTTGCACAATTCGTCACATTTATTAAATTACGCGGTGTAGTTTAAAGGCGTGTATATGTAAATGAGAGGTGACAAGTTCAAAACCCCGAAATCGGGGAGTGGGTCAGATGTTTCGCATTAATTCGTAGGGTGACCATAAAACTATGCAAAATTAACGCGGTACACGTGTTGAGATGTTGACCGAACAACGTGCATTAATTCACCCCTGCGAAATAATTCCCGTGGAGAAGTTTGTTGCGAATTAATTTATAAACGAGGACACGTGTTGAAGATTTGTTCGATTGAAATCTTCATACATATGTAGTATGGGGTTAGAAAATTTTCCACTTGTGATGCGGTTGAAAATAATTGCAATTGAATGGTACATACAATTGAATCAAAGTGCAAACAGGATTGTACACGAAATTGGTTATTCGAACCGCAAAGCTTATCGTCCTCACCTGTAGTGATGATGTGATTGCAATTTCATTTTGCAATGTAAAGCGATTTAATAATAACAAAATTATATTTACAATTAATGCCATTTTAATATCCAATTCTTTATTTTATATAATGTGGTTCATTTTTTAATTTAGTAAATAGGGTAATTAAAGATAGGTTCCAAAACTTGTAAAATAGAGCTATGCGAAGTATTTTAAATGTAAATATATTAACTAGTATAAGAAATATGTTTAATGAATTGAATTGGATTAATGTAAATAAAACCTTAAAGTGTGCATGTTAGTATATGTAGGTACATATATTTTTTTAAATTATAATTTATTACCAAGATATTTCAATAAGTATAAAGCGATATAATAATACTAGAGGTAAGAATAAGTTAATAGTTAAAAATTTAAAATTAAGTTGATCTAGGAGAAGTATCCTGTACAGGGTGCTATATATATATATATATGATAGATTCCTGGCAGCCTTAAAACAGCACCTCTGTATAAGTCCTAATAGATAATTAAGTTTATTTTGTACTCTTTATTTATAACTAGCTTCTTAGACTACTTTAATTAAATAAATAAATGACGTCACAATTTTATTTGGCATCACAAAGTACAAAAGTTCTACTAATATTCATGCAGCACAGTCCGGACTTTGTGCATGCAATTTGAAACATTTATCTGTGTAAATTGAATAAAATTTAAGCAACACCTCTGTATGAGTGATAGTAGATATGTAATTAAGTTGTAATTTTAGCTTTAAGTTACTGTTAAAGTTAATAAAATAAATAAATGAAAGATGAACTACAGGTCAGTTTAAGTTAGATATCACTATGCCTATTAAAGCGCTTATATCAAAACGATGCAATTGCCCTTCGTAAGTGACAGGAAGTTGTCACAACTTAATAATTGAACAATTGAACAACACATCGTATACATCTGTCCAATTATCGTAACAATGCGACAAAAATGCTGCAGTTAAACCGTCCTTCTATCATTCACCGTTGACCGATGTACGCAGTACCAAAACAAAGCGGTAGTAATCACTCATTTTCTATATGACGGCTTTCGGGGAAATCTTTTTATCCATTTTTCCCCGTACACACATATTCGCATTCGCTCCCTTTAATCCCAACACACACATACTCAAACAGACAGATTCAGTTCGAGTCTATTTATTTCGTCCACGTATACGCGGATGGCCGTTTAAGCGTATCAATCAGCCAATAATTCCCCTGGATAGATTGAAACGTGGGATGTATATATGTTTATGTATACAATATAATGTTGTTCGAGTGATTGGATCGTGGATTAATTTGTATTCTTCGTCGCAAAGTGTATCTATGTACGTGTCTTGTGATGTGAAAGTCGAATATCATACACATCGATTTGAATCCTTGGGGATGCAGACTGTACTTAGATTTCGTTTGCGGTCCTGCAAAGGAAGATTTTCCAGTAGACGCTATGAAAGTTTTATAAAACGATTTCCTAATCCCCGAGGCTTTCGGATAAAAACTTGTCAGTGTCAAAGCAAAACACACGCGCTCGCCGAGTTACAATTTTCGTATAGCGAAAGCCTTTTAAGACAATTTATATTCGGCTAAATTGGAGTATTTCGTTCAATCGCTGCAGTAGATGCCTTTTGACATCGTTGATGATAAATGTGCGACATTTTAGCACTCTGGCGCGAGGAAATATATTGCGGTGATGTGAAAAGCTAACATCTCGATGCTTGTGAATATTCGACGTTTGTGTATTATCGATTTCATCCATACAGTGTGTATGTATAATATATGGGAGAATACAATGTGATATATAGGCGAGCAGGACGAATGGATTTCGCCGATTTATCACCGAGAAAACGAACGTCTTATATATATAAAAATATTTCCCGAGATGTCACGCTGTCACGCACGCTGTTCCGGCACGCATCTCGCAAAGTCACTTCTGTCGTTTTATTATAAGTTTTCCGAATGTACACGCGAAATTCTCGTGTTTTTCCGACACGCATACGCGTGAGAGCGTGCTTAGTTATGTACAATATGTGTGTGGGTGTCTGCGAAAAATCCGCAGATTTATCTACTCAGCCGATACCACCACGGTGTTTTGTTTATCTCGCAGAGTGGATGTATAATATTTGTAAAAAAATATGTACCTACACCATCTTTAGTGTGATAGTACAATATACTTAGTAGATTAAAAATTTTCTCACGTAAATGTGATTGGACGGTTAAATTATATATGGATGTATGTAAATAGACTTAGGTCACCAATAGTTAATAAATATTGTCACCCGCATCTCGGTTGTGATATTTAGCACAAATAAATGTGATATTTAACCTCTAGCTATATTTAATTATTATCACCCCCTCGTCTCCCAGCAATCTGATGTACATACATATAGGTATATTACACACAAAAAGAGTACAAGTTCTTTAATAGTACTTGTTTTCATTCGATATACATAACATAACAATGCTTATTATGAACATATTCAATAAATTGGGTATAATATTTATTTATTAAACGCCTAATAGAGCTTTCACATGTAAAATACATAATATATTAAATTAGAAACAACAAAAAAGGAAAAAAAAACTAATAAATAAATTATGTTGAGTTAATAAAATAAATAATAAGTCGTTGTCTTTGGGACGAAAAATTTGTATTAAAAAAAAAACAATAAATTCTGAGTATTTATTGCCATATCTAATCATTCTGGGGATGGAAGAATGAGGATAATAATTATTACGTGAAATATTTTCACAATTCAATAAAAAACGAGAACGAGTAACACGCACCCGGTACCTACGAAAAGTCGAATGAAGAATAATAGGACTATCTATTATGTAGAGAGATTAATATTTTATATAAAAATATTACATCGAATATTATGATTCTTCTGTTACTTAATTTTGACAGAAGAAAATCGTAACAGTAGGTTTATAAAAAATAAAATAAATATTTCTAAAAAATTCACATTGTATTCTTTCAATACAAAATTAGGTGACCAAACTATAGAATTATACTTTAGTTTGCCTCTAACTAGCGAACAGAATAAGTAATTAACAAAAATAATCATTACAATCTAATTCAATGCAGTATACAGAAAAAAATGTGCATCAAAGTGATGGGGCAATGTTTGACATTAAGTATGAAACTACATATATAGAAGAAATTGCTATGTGAATAAATAACAAATTTTAGTTAGCATAGTTTTGTATAGATAATTTTACAAATCCAGTCATATACTATTTCAATACGCATAATATAAATAAGATATAAGTTTGAATTCATTTTATGCAGTCCATACACATTTCGTAAACAATTTTGGATCTGAATTTAAAACTGTGCAAGAATTGTAAGAATTTTTTATGCTAAATATTTTGTTCCTTTGATTGCTATTCAAGCTCGTGCGAATGGATGAATTTGAGTCTGGATGCATGCTCAAATCAGCACCGGTGTCATAGGAATGAAACGAATAGTGATACGCGTAGATACACGTGATATATACGTGCCATAATTATCACTTACGTAAAGATGACATCTTCAGCGACAGACCTAATACGTTGAGTGGATAGAGTGGCAAAATCATGGGGAGTGAGTGGGTCGTGGAAGAAGAAGTCTTACGGGCGTTCTTCTTTCAGCACGGGAAAGCCTTCAGTCCCCCTTCTTTGAAAATGAATAATGTATCGACAGAAGAAAAGGCCGTCGTGTAAATAAATCACGAGAGGGGTGGGTTGGAAAATAACACTCCCCATTCCTCAGACCGCACCTTCATCTTTTGGATTGGTCCACGGCAGATGGGTGGATGGGGGTCGGAAAGTCCTTGGAAATCATTTGTAATGTTTTCCCGTCTATATTGAGTGTTTTGACAAGTCTATTATGCGTAAGGGTGGGCGGGTCGCGAACTGAATGGGTCCCGAGACGACTCATTAAGGGCCTCAGAGACCCCGACGATCGATACGAGAAAATTCCCCGCTAAACGATCGTGGTTTGGCCGTTTAAGTTTTAGCTAATTTTCCAAACCCCTGCCTCCCCCTTTCGATTGTGTGAGTCATAAATCAAACTTTCATACATATTATGTGTATTTGTGTGTGGTTCTTGTAGGTGTAGTGTGTGTGCCTTTTGTTGTGGAGGAGAGTTATTATTATGCGCGTGCAAAACGCTAGTAGTATACGCTATGGCCCCCGAGTCCGGGGAATTATTCCAATAATTTGATATTATTAGTATTTCATGTATGGAATAAAGTTTGGGGAATGTTGGCAAACTTGGAATTGTTTGTGTTGTTAATTTTTGCTACATTTACTTACCATGTGAAATGTAAATCATTTGATCAAGTTTCACCGAGCAACTATTACCTACTAATTAAATATGCGCTAATTACACTGAGCATCAAAAAAAGAGACTAGGCAATCTTTACTAAGTTTGACTCACTGAATCCGAATATTACAATGAAATTTGTTGTATTTTAAAACTTTCAAATATTACAATTCATAGCAAAAACATCTGAGTATTACTTCCAATACTCATTTCGAACACAAAAGTACTAAATTTTGAGTTAAAAAAATTCAAAAAAATTGTAAAAATGTGAATTTTTCTTAAACGCTCATATCTCATAAACAAGACATAATCAACAAATTTCATTATCATATTCGGATTCAGTGAGTTAAACTTAGTAAAGATTGCCTAGTCGCCGCTCCGGTAGTTTTTACTTTATCCTAATCGGATAAAGTATTGTGATCGTGCGAAAATTCGACCTCGAGATTTTGACTGATTTTTATCGAGTATCGAGTACGTTGAATGACAGCGAAAGCCGCAGGTTTTTATATAGAGAGCCGCAGGTTTTCATACAGATAGCCGCAGGGTTTTATACAGAGAGCCGCATGCGGCTCCGAAGCCGCCGGTTGGCGACTACTGATCTACTCAGTGAGCCATTAGTTAGGTCTAATATATTGGCAGATTACTATACTACGGCTCTCCAGTTATTTAATGCCCTGGTAACCGATAGAGTGAACTTTGTTTTCATCACATATTCGCACTGTATCATATACATATGTACATACATATATGACTTAATTTAGCTAGGATACTAAACGGGGATGATGGTGTTTTATTTATTTATTTATTTTGAAGCTTATATGTATCTATTGTCGATGTTGATATGTAATTGAATTTTTCATGTAACATGGTTTATTTTTACTTTATCCTAATCGGATAAAGTATTGTGATCGTGCGAAAATTCGACCTCGAGATTTTGACTGATTTGTATCGAGTATCATCCCCTGATCACGTTTTCATGATTTCTAAAAAATGTCTGTATGTCGTGTGTCTGTGTACTTATGCGTGTGTGTGTCTGTATGTGTGTTTTCTCCGAAACTATCAAGTCTATCAAGCTGAAATTTCATATCTATCATTTTCACGTAAGGTGTAAGAGCCATAAGGAATTTAGTCAACATCAGTGAACCGGAAGTAGGGTTTTTTTCTTGTAGAAAATTCTAAAATTCTTTTACCGTAGAATATTTCCGAAACGGCTCCTGGAATTTTGATTAAATTTCATATCTATAGTTTTCACGTTAGCCGTAAGCGATACTGTGATTTTAGTCAACTTCTGACTAGCGAAAATGGCAGTTTACTCTTGAACGATTTTTTGTTTTTTTTTTTTTTCGACCTTTTAAATATGTAGTATCGTCACAATATTGTAATGTTGTAATTCTAAGAAAAATTCATATTTAAAAAAAAAATAATAATTAAAATTAGTCAACCGGAAGTAGGAAGTAAGAAGCATGACCAAAGTGGTAGATGAAAAAGTTGAAGTGGCAACAGTTGGACACATTGGAATGGATTGCAGATGGACGCGAGAAATACTTGAATGGTATCCGAGAGGATGTGAAAGAAAGCAAGGTATGCAGATTGTTTAATACAGACAGAAATGAAGAGGCCTTCATCCAGCAGTAGATATATGGTGAACGGCTGAAAATGATGATGATGATGACCTAATTAACAATTAAGTGTAATATTTTGCATTGCATTGAAACTACGTATTCTTTTGGAATGGAAATCATAATTTTATAATATGAGAATAAATCGATAGTAAATATCTCGTTGTTTCCATTCATTAAATAGACAGTTTATGCGACTAAATTAACCTTTGACTTTCATTTAATAATATTCAAGCATTGCGTATTGCATAGTTGATGCATCAATCAAAGCCCACTTATCTTGTAATTAAATACACGTTCGTCGATTTATATAATATCTTACATGGAATTAGCAATGGCGTAAATGACAAGAAGCACCTCATTTCATTGCTCCCTTGAGGTTTTCCTTTTATGAAGTTTTCCCTTTCTTGTTTGGAGTTTTTTCACTTGTTAGCGCAGAGCGTCGCTTCATTTGCTTGAAAGGTTGACGTGAATGATGCGAAAATTCGGTTCCCCTAACGATCTGACCTAATATTAAAACCCTAAAAAATAATAAAAAAAAAAATCAAAGGATCTCTCGCGAAAACAAACCGGCGTCATTCTAAACAGTGCCATTGTCAAATTATTTCAATGTGAAAACATTGTAAATTGAAACGAAATCACTATTGTTTGTTTGTTTGTGCGTTGTATCGTATTTTCGTACGTTCGCCCTTGATTGGTAATATACGCGTTTCTTTCTTAGATCGAAACATCACATTGGCCTTTAAGTCGATTAGGAACTTTGCCTTTCGGAGAAAGTTATTTCGTCTACTTATTTTTTTTTCTTCTTCTTTCTCGCGGCACACCCGGTACTTGGGCTTTGGGCCCACTGTGTCACCCGGTGACATTTTTCACGAAAAACTTTCTTTCCTCTGTTCGGAAGGTCTACGATTCTTCGGATAAAGTCGCGCATAAAAAACCCAACCAACGGGGAAGCTTTCGTATTAATAAAAAGTTCTAATAAATTAACTTTTTTTTTTTCGCCAAGCCGTAGTAGTCCACTAACGCGTCCAATTGTATACTTTGCGTTAAATTTTACACGGTCTTTCAAACTATACAAATAAATTAAGACTTTTAAATCCGACGTCCTTCGAATCGACCATTCATCGCAACGATGATTGTTACGAAAATTGTTCTAACGATTTATCTAAGATAGTATTCGACCATAACATTATACACGTTATGAAAAAATAAATGTCTATTGTTCATTAAAGTTTTCGCCAGTCACTCTTCACTAATTAAAAAGCACTAGGTAGTAAGATTGACAAAGTACGATTTTAATTTTAACTTTGACGTTAGTCCGCTTAACCGTTCACACTTATCAATATGAAATGCTATCGATGTTGATATAAAGTGTTTGAGGAATGTAGATTGAAAATTTGTTTGATATTCATAGTTTGAAACATTAATAGTGTCCAAAATTCATCATATACTACATTACACATTACATCATTATTGATATATTGTTATAAAAACACTTTGTACAAAGATTGAAATTAATGTCAACATGCAATGAACTTGTACTTTTGGATAAGTGTACGTTCGAGTAAAAGTAGCCTAAACGACATAATAATAGACCGATCAAAGAAAAAATTATACCACTGTAAAGACAGATGTTTTGCGTCTGTATTTATTTATATAATATAGTAGCTAAAAGCTAATTAAACTAAGGACCTACACAGAAATGTTTTTTTAAGACTGCCAGGAGTTTATCAATAGTTTTGGAACTTCTAATTCCATCCGGCAGTCTATTATATTCCAAAACACCTCTGTACAAGACACTTCTCCTATTCTATTCACTCTAACATTTTTTATAATTAAATTATTTTTACTCCTTAAATTATATTCACATACATCCATTCCTCTAACAATAAATTTACTAAAATATGATGGTAACATATTATTAACCATGTATGTATGAAAAACTATATAACTGAGACATCAGAAATTACGACTTTTGATTCATCATTCAAACAAGACATAATCAACAAATTTCATTATCATATTCGGATTCAGTGAGTTAAACTTAGTAAAGATTGCCTAGTCGCCGCTCCGGTAGTTTTTACTTTATCCTAATCGGATAAAGTATTGTGATCGTGCGAAAATTCGACCTCGAGATTTTGACTGATTTGTATCGAGTATCATCCCCTGATCACGTTTTCATGATTTCTAAAAAATGTCTGTTTGTCTGTGTGTCTGTGTACTTATGTGTGTGTGTCTGTATGTGTGTTTTCTCCGAAACTATCAAGTCTATCAAGCTGAAATTTCATATCTATCATTTTCACGTAAGGTGTAAGAGCCATAAGGAATTTAGTCAACATCAGTGAACCGGAAGTAGGGTTTTTTTTCTTGTAGAAAATTCTAAAATTCTTTTACCATAGAATATTTCCGAAACAGCAGTAGATATATTGTTATAAAATTACTTTGTACAAAGATTGAAATTAATGTCAACATGCAATGAACTTGTACTTTTGGATAAGTGTACGTTCGAGTAAAAGTAGCCTAAACGACATAATAATAGACCGATCAAAGAAAAAATTATACCACTGTAAAGACAGATGTTTTGCGTCTGTATTTATTTATATAATATAGTAGCTAAAAGCTAATTAAACTAAGGACCTACACAGAAATGTTTTTTTAAGACTGCCAGGAGTTTATCAATAGTTTTGGAACTTCTAATTCCATCCGGCAGTCTATTATATTCCAAAACACCTCTGTACAAGACACTTCTCCTATTCTATTCACTCTAACATTTTTTATAATTAAATTATTTTTACTCCTTAAATTATATTCACATACATCCATTCCTCTAACAATAAATTTACTAAAATATGATGGTAACATATTATTAACCATGTATGTATGAAAAACTATATATGTAATTATAACTGAGACATCAGAAATTACGACTTTTTGATTCATCCTCTTATTATTTTATAATAAATTAATGTATCATTAAAATACCTGAAAAAATTGGTCGAAAAACGTATTTCTCGTATCCTTAATTGGGCACAGATATTTACTTATCTTTATTGTAGAATATTATACTACATATAATAGCATTTACCGTTCCATTGTTATGGTCGAGCGCAAGCGATCGACTGATGCGAGTGCATCGAATGCACTTTGAACGTCGTATAATGACTGCGATCGTTCCTTTATTGCGAAGGAAAAAGCTCCGCCAGGGGACCACGGTCCAAGGAAAAATGTAAATTTTCCGAGGCTGCTGCTCGAGCAGTGGAAAATTCGAACGGGCTTATCTCGTTATTTTACATAGAAGCTCCAATTCCTGCACGTATCGTACGTTCGTTCGTTCGGCACTGTACTTACATACATACATACTCCCCAAAGCTCCGCACTATAATATTATACACATATGTACATAAATATCTATACAACGAGAGTAATACGAGCGAAACGTTCATATGACGGTTTAATTTCGCGATTCAATATTTGCACAGATGGAAAGGCGTGTCTAACTTTAACATTCGCACACACTGCCGTACAGGAAATGTGTATGAGAAGATAAAAATTGAAGTATCGCGCTCTTGTCTTATACGCAGTGATATATTGTGTTCCGAGTCGTCGCCTACGAGAGCAATAAAACTCTTTCCTTGGGATGAAATTTCAAGTGAAATTAACGCCTCTGAAGGCGAACAAAAAATGTACACATATCTCACGCCGTATCTATACAAGTATAGGGTGTTTAGAATGGGTCGTTTTGCTCTGCATCGGCGGGTAAATAATTAATAACTTCACAAGGCAACCGCGTTGTATAAATCTAAATTTATGTACGCATTTGACGTTTCCCCCACACGTTCATTTGTCAGACTTGAAATACGCCTAAATAAGGGTCGTTGTCCACACATATGTACATACATACATACATATATGTATGTACGAACGGAAGGACGTGCTTGTTCAATGTCTATTTGTGTCACTCGAAACACCGAAATCGGAAATAATAATGTAGTCTGAACGTTGGGTAATATGTCTACAAGGTTTTATAAACTATGTCGAATTTTTAATATAAAGTTTCTATGTACTTACATTTCCTATATAATGAGTAGATTTATTGGATATATACCTCAAAATATTACATGTGAACATTTTTTGATAAATACATATATTGAAAGTTTGTAGTTTATGTAGTGTACGATTCTTCCGAGTATGTTACGCTTAAGTCTGAAACATACATGCCACACCACACGTGAATTCATACATACACACCACAATTCGTGAATTCTTTAATCTCCCATACGTTGTAATGGGAGATTAAGAGTTTCGTCTAAAACCTTATTTATTACGGCTTTATAAAAAGACAAACTAACTATAGTATTCTTTCTGAAAATTAAAAAAAAATGAAGAACCAGTCACGTGTGGCCGTTGGAAACATACATTTGTTACTCGTGTGGAGTAGGGTGTTGCATGTATGTTTCTACTCGATATAAAACTATAGAGATTCGCATGTTCAGGATAGTGGTCGGAAACCTTTTTAGAGCTAAGAGTCGAATCAGGGAAAGCCTTGCAGAAATGGCAAGCTTTGGAGCCGCAACGTTTATGACCTGGAAAGCTGTAAGAATTTATTATTATCCAAAATACAATAATTTATAGCCATTGAGTTATGGAAATAAGAAAATTTGGTTATATCAATCGTGTTCCAAGCACCGTTTGCGGAATATTTATTTTATTTCACACGATACTTTGGATGGCAATGAGAACAGCTGGTTTAAGTATAAAGAGCCGCATGCGGCTCTGGAGCCGCAGATTTCCGACGACTGGTTTAGGATCTCGTCAGAAGACGTGGGTGACGTGGCGTGTTGTATGTATGTTCCTGCCTTTATTATTAAAAAAACGCAAATCAAAGTGTCGGTTCAAAATAAAACCCCATAATAGAACAATTCCCACGAGTTAATGAAAATACACTGACCATACAATATATCGCATTATGAAATGAAAAATTGGATTTTTAAAAGTGAGTACATTGTGGTTATTTGATTTTAGACTTAAAAGTCAACGCCAACGTATGACTGGTGTATATCATCCTTGTTTATATACAGGGTGCGGGTGAAAGTGGCGGTCGGATCGATCCGACGGGTGACCTGGCAGGCACACCGCTGCTTTTTATCTCAAATCTCTAATTTTCTTATGTAAAACATCCATCACGGGGACGCCATTCCAACACGTGAAAGCCTCATTTGAGCGAGGGCTGCGGAAAAGTAGAAAAAATAGAATAAACAGCCCCACTTCATACACGCGGATAGAAGAAAATCATCTATCACGCAAACGTTTTCGTATTATAATCAGCTGAATTGTGCGATGGGACAATGTTTGGCGAAAGCTCCGGCCTAATTAAACCGATGGGGAAATTAAACTCCCCTTGTTCGATTCGTTTAAATTCGAGAGCGAGCTTCGGCTCGTATACAATTGTGGAAAATTACAATGAGAGGTTTAAATTGTATAGGTGATAATGCTTTTGGAGTGGAGCTTAACAAACCTTGAATATAATATACCATCGGTTTGAACTAACGAAAATTATATGTTTGGTTCTCTCGATCCAAAAGAGACTATGCCAACATCCGTAACGTTACGCTCATCATTAATTTGCATGTAAATTTTGTAAGAGTTGCGCAATCGACTATCGTCTCGATGGAACACCTTTTGCGTAACGTAACGTGTTGTTGTTGATGTTTGACCCGGTTATTATGCTTTTGAAATTTAACCGCGAGACCGGATCGGAGATTATTGAGACCTGTCGTCGAGGTGACGACCTTTCAATTAGTCTGTAAGTCGAAAATAATTAGACAAAAAAACAAACTAGTATCGAGTAACGTGACCGAGCTTTGTAATACCATATAATCCAATTATTTACGGTGGTAAAAAAAATATTTTTAATTAAAATTTATAAGCTTGCAATCAAAGCCAACGCTCTATTTATATGTGAGTATTTTTATTTTGAGCGCAATCGATCGTTTTATGACTTAAAATTTACGTTGATCAGTAGATAGAGTCAACATTGTGTTGGCTAGCTAGCCGAACTTTGTGTTAACTAGCTGGTTGACATTGTGTTAGCTAGCTAGATTAAATATCACAATTTGAATATTTAAGATCCATTAAAAACTTTTTGCAAAACGTAGTCACAGTAGATAACCATACTGTAGAAATAGTTGATAGTAATTTATACCTAGGACAATTGGTGAACATGACTGGATCTAAAGAAGAATAGATAAAACGAAGAATGACACTAGGATGGAGCGCTTTTGGAAGAATGAACATTGTTTTTAAATCCAACATTCCGCTATGCTTAAAAAATAAGGCATACGATCAATGCATACTGCCAGTTATGACGTATGGATGTGAACGTGGATGCTGAATTCAAGAATGTTACATAAGATCCAGTGCACATAGAGAAGCATGTAAAGATGTATGTA
The DNA here is from genome assembly GCA_022651745.1 of Parapsyche elsis. Lineage (NCBI taxonomy): Eukaryota > Metazoa > Arthropoda > Insecta > Trichoptera > Hydropsychidae > Parapsyche > Parapsyche elsis. The sequence goes on from JAGVSN010000017.1 coordinate 3,137,225, forward strand.
TGCTTGATATAACAAGAAGAGATCGTAAGAGGAACACGTGGGTAAGAAGCATGACCAAAGTGGCAGATATAACGGAACATTTGAAAAATAGCGAGAAGCGATAGACGCGAGAAATACTGGAATGGTATCCGAGAGGATGTGAAAGAAAGTAAGGTAGACTGATTGGATGATGGGCTGATTAATTGAAAAGAATATGTGGATTCAAAATGGATTCAAATTGCTCGAGACATACAGGAATGGAAGAGTATTGAAAAGAAGACAGTGAACGGCTGAAAATGATGATGATGATAAAATGGTTGAGTAATAGTTACGTTATCAATTACGTCAAACACGTCCGTTGATATTCAACGGGCTTACACTAGTATTATATAATTTTCCTCTTTGAAGGTGGCGAACTTGAATATCAAACGTTGCCACTTCACTATTTGACAAACATTTTACCGTCCGTCATAGTGAAGTAACTGAGGAAATATACTCTCCAGTGGTTTCCCATTACCTTCAAGGTAGACTGATTGGACGATGGGCTGATGAATTGAGAAGAATGTGTGGATTCAAGTATCTGCAGATTGCTTAATAGAGACAGGTATGGATGGTGAACGGCTGAAAATGATGACGAAAAGCTTTTTGAATATAATGTAATATGTTCAAGTTGTATTTCTAAGTAAGGCTTAGTTCAAAATCGATCGTCTTAAGAGTGTTCATGGCTATTCTCACGCATATGCAAATACCAGCACATGATAAATTTAACAGAGGTGTAGAGAAGAGGGGGTCTTATAGCCGAATGTGTTGTACAAATGTCCATATATTCGTGTGACGTTTAATTTGGAGCAAGTGTCCCTCAACCCCTAGAGCGCGGAGACCTTTATCGCGCTCGGCCCCGGCAATATTTCTTCCCGGAAACGGGCCGGCGAAAATAACAGGAAATAACAAGCGGTTCGCGGCTTATTATCAAATGCAAATACAGCCACAAAACACAGCCACACACGTAGGAATGTGGCATAGTGTGGTTGGTTGAAAAAAAAAACGGCCCTAAATTTTATTAGAGGGGCTTGCGCTTTTTCGCGCGTTATCGCTTCGACGGCCGTTGTTCGGTCGCTAATCTGCTTATCGGATCTGTTTGTTCTGGGCTCTTGCATTTTTATACGGCCATAACGTGTTATAGTGAATGTGTGTAAAAAAAAAACCCCTCGGTTAAAGCCTTAGCGTGATTTTTGTTGCCAGAACTGACGTAAAAATGATACTTTGGCGCGATACGCACGCCGCGTAAGCTTTCCTTTGTTGCGATAGGTTTTCGCATTAACATAATATTCTTATCAAATTTACGCACAAAAGAAAACATTTCTCCGACAATAAAAATGTCAAAATAATATCTCGACAATGCGAACTTTCTTTGTGTGATTTTGTTTAATTTTTATTATAATCAACACATGGCAAAATCATCGAATAAAAAGTTAATGTTCAACAGCACAGTTGGCATACATTCATACTATGAATATTTCAAACAAACAAATTACACATTTAATGATATTTGACAAACATCCCGTTTGCTGAAAGTTATTACGGGAAAGTATACAAAAACTGAAATATTGAATAAAAGTGAACCATACTTACTTCCGGTTTAACTAAAAAAATAAATATGTTTTATATAATCAGCCGTTTTTGATCAATGTTGAGTGCCTACGAAGCTTCAGATGACAGATTTCACAAATAAGTTTATAAATTCAATGTACATACATGAATATTGAATCAAACAGTATTAATACACATTGTACGAAACATATGTATGTACATACGTAAATAGTCGGTAGCATCATAATTTGTTATGTAAAAATGGTTTTCCTTTGAAAATTTTCAATGTATACATAATATATCAATCGTACATAAGCGTAGTAAACTAATATTTTTCGTTACGAACGTTGTAAAATGTGAAAATAAAATAAAAATAAACGCCGTTTGATGTATTGACTGTCATAAAATACGTAACTCCCACACGTCGCGTAATTCGAGTCTACTGGCGTAATAATATTATCAAAAAAGGTTAATAAAAATCGTGTTCGACGTTGTTGTATGGTTTTGACGAAAGTGTGCGTAACAATCGATTACGTCAAACTTCCAAACGTCTATTTCTGTCAACTTTGATGAGTTTTATTTATAAATTTAACAATCGATACACGGCTTTATTAATATTCAAAGCCGCGCCGACACGTTATTATGGATACGTGTGAGCTTTTGACAGGAAAAAAAATAGTAATAAATAAATAAAATAGGCTTCGACGTTAATAACATCAATGCATAAATTATTTCGAGTAGTAAAATTATCGTGGAAGCGTCTCATAAGCGATTTTAAATTGCTACGTTTGCCGCAAACGTGTATACTGTGATTTATTTCAAATGTTGAAACGGTAGGAGAACACTCTTCTAACGCTTTAAAAAAAAAACTTGTAATTTCCCAATTGAAAAATCAATGTAAACGACATCGTACTTTAATGGGTTAATTTTATGTAAGCACGCGGTCAAGGCTTAACTTGAACGGGCAATAAAAAAATGATTACTAATTATTTATTTTAAATTAATTGCAATAATATTGTAATATATTTAAAATGATAGTTATAATTGGCAAAGAATTCTATAATAAAATTTCATAGTTCGTTTTTCTTTTGCAAATTTTTCTATATTTTAAAATTTTCTATAATTTATATATTTATAGCAACACAACGACTTTGTACATCTCATTTAAACGCAATGTAATAAGCATGGATAAACCATTAAATAATTTAAAAAAACCAAAAGTAAAAGTACTACTTCCGGTTGACAAAAGAATTTTAAAAATCTTATGAATTGTAAACATCGGTATCAATCTTATGAATTGTAAACATCGGTATCAAACTTATAAATATGAAGTTTCAGTAAGATAGAATTAACGCTTTTTGAGATACAGCGATTTAAACACACATTTTCATTTACATTTTCCAGAAATCATAAAAATATGATCAGATACAAATCAGTGAAAATCTCAAGCTCGAATTTTTGCACGATCACAATGCTTTATCCAACATGGATAAAGTAAAAAGTCAGTTCGTCAAAAAAAAAAAAACAAAGGCAATAATAAAAATACAAGAATTTGCGTAACGTTTGAAGGAAGTTCATTTAAACAACGTAATATAAAAATTACGAAGTTTTCCACAATTTTTGACGGTACGCAGCTTAAATAAGCATAGCATCAACATCGATTACATTTCCGTCAAATCTGACGGCAAAAACTAAAACTTTCAATACGCTAAACGAAAACAGATATAAGGCACACTCATACAACAATCAAAGCACAGAACAAACACTCAAAAACATTCACTGGGTTTAAACGCACTTACATATTTGCGTTCCCGGTTCTAAACATTTCAATATTTAATTCCAAATTACACACACACACCGTAAAACACTTAAATGGGACCTTTAGCGCGATCAAACGCGCATAATAATCGATCGATCGACACACGGAATGTAATAATGACCACTACACATACTTAACTGTAATACTACACACTCAACCACCCCATAGCAATTATATATCAATCGTGACGATTGGTCATTACCGTCTTTGGGGTCACGACCCCGGAGCATCTAATGGCGTTACGACCGCTTAACGTCCGACATATTATGCCAGTTTTATTCAATTTCACAATGAGAGACCTCCCCATCGTCGATCGGCAGCGGCAATAATGACCGCGGCAGTCTAAGGGTCATAAAGACGGTCGTTACTGCGGCTTTTTTTTTACGCGTCGTCGCCTTTAGAGCAGCACAATAAATAAATATCCCGTTCTAATTAAGTATATGAGCTTTATTTCGTTCGATGTATACGTAGTGCGGGTTTTCTTAAGTTGCCAATTACGCAAATTGGGCAAAAATTTGCCTTATTTTTTAAAATTGGCAAAAATATTTGAAACAGTATTTAGCAATAGGTATTCTTTATTTTTTTTATTATTAAGACAACTTACAACGATACAGTGTGACGTAATAGGTTATAAATAATAATAACATGGCCAATTATGAGCATTCCTAGAAGTACAAGGTAAGGTAAACCAACATACTGTAAAAATATGAGTCAGTATGTTATGTTGTACAGAGAATTATGCGTCGCCTGTGTAATTTTTGATTTGGATGTACATACATATGTAGTTTTATTAGTCAGGATAAAAGCTACTTGGTCGTGAAGGCGTTGATTAAACAGTGATAAATGCAAATTGAGGCAAAGTAAGTATTACATTCATTCAATTGAAATAAATAATTTGTAGAGAAAGTACTTATTTGAAGAACATAAAAATCGAGTGATGCTATAATTTGTATTATATTTTTGTGTAGTAAAATATTATTTTTACTCTTATTATGAATGTGAAGTGTATTTTCTTCGAGCACTCTTTCAGCTTGAAGCTTTATGACTCATATATACATATACTCATACATAGCTCATATATACATAGGTACATAATTTGTAAGCTTAGTAGTACGAGTGCAATTTCTTCGAATCTATTAGGCCCATTTTCAGTAAAGTATTCAACAAAAACTCAAAGAGATTTTAAATTAATTTTACTCTTGTGACGTAAATTGTTTTTAAGCTATAGAAATGTTATGTAAAATCAAACAAATTAACTAAATTTTTGCTTAGCTTGTCAAAAGTAAGCAATATTTCAAATTCAACGTAACATATATGTATGAACAATGTATATTTTTATTTGATTTCGATGATCGATCTATCCCGTCGTGTGATATTTGATATGACAAACGAATTCTAGCCGTGCGCTCTTGATTTATACCTACACACATGTACGCTTTGGAAAAAAAAAAGTGAGATTTACGATTATTGCGCAATACGCAGGATCGTATGTTACATATGTAATGTAACGTAACGAGATTACGATGACAAAAACCGTATTTCGATGGTATCGTGTGTCGTATTAAACGGTAAATAAAATACGACCGTTAGGTACGATATACGCACTTTACGCGATACGTACGAAATTTGATTCGCAATACTACTCAATAAATAAGTATGAATTCGTGCGTATTGTAATGCCTTTGGGTGTCAAATTAGATGAATGTATTTTATATCAATTTGTAATAAAAGTGACGTGATCGATCACGCTTTATATTTACGGCGAGCGGAATAAAAAATGTGGATAACTAGCACGGTTAACATTTGGACGTGTGCACAATTGAATGCGCAATAAACTTTTAACTGTTCGAATTTTTCCATAAACGGGCCGCTATTGTACAAAGCCGATTGGATTCAAATTTTTGCTAAATAAAAAATGAATCGGTTTCGAATAATACCAATGTCCTGTAGTGTGCTTTGCAGCTATCGGGCAAAGCTCATATGGAAAGCTCGCTCGTTTCATTTTTTTTTTATGTGTGTTATTTGCATTTACGACATTGTTGTATAAATTATTGTGACTCAAAATCAATATCAGATTATGTTAAAGATGTTCCAGCGTCGGTAAACCGGTCGTTTGTACGAATTCTTCTTTATTTTTTTGGAATTAAATTAAAACATAGGCGCGCAATAAATTAGATTACTCAAATTAGAATTTCTACGCAGTATGTTCTCTTATCGTTTAGATAAATTACTTCGAACACTTGATAAAGATAGTCTTTGTAATTAATTTTTAAAAGTGATTATTAGTTGTGAACGTGAAATCAATGTACAAAGTGTGAAAACATCATTTCTCAGAATAGGTTTAACATTTAAGATTAAATAATCGATTCTACAAAAAAGAAAAACGCCAAACAATTTAACCCTACAGTGCATAGTGATTCATATATGCATCGCTGTGCATTTTTGCATATAAGTTTGTGAGGAAGATTTTTTTTTATCTGAATGTATGGCGATTCAATTATTGTGAACCAACGACCCACCAGATGTTAAGTCAAAAAATAATCCCTAAACTTGTACTGACCATTTTGTATCGATCTTTGGACTGGTCAACACGGGTAGTGACTTCGTGCTACTTTTCAAAGAAATATCTTCCATTACGTCTTCAAGATATGTATGTATGTCTAAATATTTTTAATTGTATTGTATATATCCTAGAGAATTATGTCGAGATGTTAGATCTTGAATTGATTTGTATTTATTTCTCTTATACGACAAATACTGGATGATTCATATATGAATCAACATGCAATTGTATTTGCTTATAGCTATTGTATTTGCTCATAGCTATTGTATTTGCTTATAGCATTGAGTACTTTAGCTAGAATACGTATTTTTATATATTCATATTAAAGTTCAGCTTCTCTTTATGAGAATATTGCCATTGTAATGAAATGCACTTCAATGAAATTTTACCTAAAGTATAATATTAAATCGAACAACTTATGAATATATACCATATTTTTTTATTTAATTAAGAAAGTTTAAAAAGATTATTACAAACAGTAACTTAAAGCTTAAATTAGAGAATAAACTTAATTCCGCAAATAGGCTACCCAGCTAGTCGACCAGGCAGATTCCTGCATATGTATAGTAATTACAGACAAAGCGTAATTGCTTTGGCAAGGTATGAAATTAATTAATTTTGATGTTCAAATCAGTTTTTATCTCATTAATCTGAACAACTGAATAATTTGAACTATTTTTTTCACGTGTTTCATACGTGTTATTACTTTTTCAATGTATGAACCGTAGAACACTTTGATTTTTGCTATTTTATACCATGTACTCTTCCTGTAGCATATCCAATATTGAGTATTTATTTAATTAAAATAGCTTAAGAAGCTTCAAACAAAAGTAACTTAAAGCTTAAATTACAGAATTAACTTAATTATCTATTAGCACTTATACAGAGGTGCTGTTTTAAGGCTGCCTGGAATTTACCAATTTTTTTTATATTTCTGAGATCCTCCGGCAGTTAAGTTTATCATAGTTAAGTGTATCATTTGATACTAAAAGTTCAAATAAACGAAGACTCTGTGTATTTTTTTCAATTTAACTTTAAAAGGGTTCTTGCCCCTAATTATAAAGAACAATTTATCGCGACAGATACGAGATTCTGAAACGACTGTCAAAGTAGACTCCACCATGGGTAAACACATTTCACTTTTAACCAAACGACCGGTCGAGCAATACTGCAGAAATTTTTACGACCTCTTTTCTGACCCCTTCGCAACCCCGAGTCGAGCGTGCACATACACTTTAATAAAAAATATACATATTTATATGCGAAAATGGTAAATGTCTTTGGCGATAGCGCGGTCACTTCGCTTTTTATTATTACAACTGATAATTTATACGGTTGCAGTATATTACGGACATACATCCTCGGTCGGTCGGAGAGGGGTTCGGTTGGTTTTTAATGCGTATTTTTCCGTCCAATTTCAGTTTGTACAAACGCCATTCATCACGGAACAAAAGCATCGGGGGCCGGACAGTAATTTTGCGCCACGATGACTAATTTCAACCCTCTCTGGCGGTGGCGACCCCGCATTTTTCACCGGTGAAAACCCACCGAATTCGAGGGGTGAGGAAGGGGTTGAAACAGGGCAGAGTAGGGGGAGAAGCGCACGAGGGTATCCCCGATTTGATCAGCGTCCCACATTTATTATGTGCAAAACGTACAAGTAAAAAGGTAAACAGGATAGTAGGGTTTCGCGGTCGAGCAATATTAAATTCAAAAAATGATATCAACGAGTTTATTGTACTCTGTGGAGAATTTTCCGTGGTAAAAAAAAACGTATTTGAACTATGTATATAATACCTACCCGTGAGAGCAGAATATGATATTTTTTTGCAACATACCCGTACAAACAAGCTGAATTTTGTATTGAAACGTGAAACTTACTATATCTGCCTGTATCAGTGGTTGGAAACCTTTTTCGAGCTAAGAGCCAAATTAGGGAAAACCTTGCAAAATTGGCAAGTTTGAGAGCGGCAACATACTATTTACGGATTATATATTCAAAATGAAATTAAATGTTACTCATTTATGAAATGGATACATGTAAGAACATCACGATATTTCATAATGTTTGACAGTTTATTACTAAAAAGCTAATCTGAAAAACGACTTTAATGCTTTTTGTGGGATTCATTTTGTTGTATAAATTGTGTGTCAACATTTTGCATTTCGGGCAAAACGTTTGATGACAGCGAGAGCCGCAGGTTTTCATACAAAGAGCCGCATGCGGCTCCGGAGCCGCCGGTTCCCAACTACTGGCCTATATTATGTGCACTGGTAATATCACAAGCTAGATTCATCAAAGTAAAACATTACATGGCACCGACTCAAATTAAAACGATTCTATTACAAGTACATCTGCAATGTTTTGTCCTAATTGGTTGAACAGTTATAAGATTTCATAATCGATATTTTACATACATATGTTAGTTTTTTATACGCATCTGAAGTATAATTTAGGTAAATTAGAATGCGATTACATTATGTATTAATTACAATGGCGACATATATAATAATATACATGTCGTGGAAAGTATGTCTAATCGTTTCCGGACACCTGTGATTTTTTTTTTTGTCGAAACCCGCCTCTTTTACGTACAGCAATCTCTAAAAGACTCGGTATGTTTTTTGGTACGTAAAAATGCAAATTTACCGACAACGCTAATAAAGTGGTGAGTTTTAGATGTCGTGGATTTATCTAAAGCAGATAAAAAAAACAAGTTGAGAGGTTATTCGAATCATCGAATGTTACCGTGGAATTGAGTGGATACTCACAAATGTATCTGATATGCTAAACAGTTCTACGGATTTGACACGTCACTCAAATAGCAATATGTGCTTGATTTAATTAAAATTCCACTCGAATCATGTTTCACAAAGTATGAAGTCATATAAATCACAAAAAATATATGTAAATAGTTCAATAAATACAATACATTTACATAAAAGGATATTTCATATGAAATAAGTATACCATGTCATAATTGAATTTTACAGTAAATGAGTGTAATATTAATTTCTATGCTAAATATCTATATTTAAATTTATATACATATATCTAAATTTCTATAATAAATGCCTATTTAGAATCTGACAGTGTCTAATAACTTTGTGGTATTCTAGAATAGTTAAGTTTCAATATATTATATTCTCGACAGTTTCATGGTATCAGCATGCATGTTTACGGTTATGTTCATCAGTCTAAATTCCACATTATATTGTTTGAACGTTTCAAAAATCAAATGATCGTTCGTTACAAAGTCAATTTACACTTTCGACTATGAAATATTCCCATAAATACGTTAGGAAATCGCTTGAGTGGATTGCATCTGCCACTTTTTGTCGAATATAATCTGTTTCATCATTGAACTGAAGTATCCAAGTATCGTATCTCATTTTAAATTATTATCCACGTATTCACATCGCAAATAACTCAATACAGCCTACGCTTAAATTGGATGTTGCGAACATCTCAACGGTATAAATCACACGAACGACAGCGAAATTAACAAAACACGCATACGACATTAACACTACACATATAATTCAAATATGCAAATATCTATTTCAAAGTGGGAATATAAATTTGTACACGTACAAATTGATTCAAATTCAGAGGTGTCGATAATAGGTGAGGATAAATAAATTAAACGACATCCTAAAATCAAATAAATTAACGCGAAATATGCTCCAATGGAGTACACATAACCTGGGTGTGTGTATGTTTTTGTTATTGATTTTAAATTAACTACGATGTACTAAAATGACCGATCCGGTTCGACTTAACCCGTTCGGTCGGGCAGTTAAAATCTCATTAGACCGGGCCAGTTTTGCATAATTTCGACGTGCACGAAATATGAAATGGGCATTTTTCGATCGTACACAAACATAATAATACATTTAATCGATATAATCGCTTTAAAATACAAGAATGATAACTCGATAATGAAAGCGTAACGGCCGGTGTACCTGAGAACGCTTAATGGTCTCTCAGCCACCTATCAATCAACGATTACGTTATGCGACCGATAATTTTAATAAAATGAAAAAAAGATACACCATTAAAAGCCCACGGATTCGCCCACGGACATGCGAATGATGATTTAATCGAATTTTGTTTTTTTTAATGACTAGTACGAAAATTTTGATAATATGTAGTTATCTCAGTTGTACGTGTTCGTACAAACCGCTCGTTTTTACGACTCAGGTGTGATTTTAATGAATATTATTCGTAAATAATAGGAAGCGTTGTTGTTTTACCAGTTTTTAGCTGCAGAGTTGACGTTTCTCTAAATATTATCATTAGAACGGACTGTGTTGTTGTAACTTGTGATTCCAATTGTTGAGTTGTACCTGTAATGTAAAAAATACATACAAATTACAATAATGGAATAATCAAACGATAACAATTAAATAATAATTTTATGAAAATCTTATTAAAAGGAAATCGTTTGCTTATTTAATTTTTGAATAATTTAGTTATTATTCACAACTTCAATTAAACTCGTAAGAATCACAGTCGTATATCGTATCATAATGTCGAATAATAACGTTTATATCTGTAGAAGTAATTTTGATTGCTATTATATTATAAAAAGACTAACGAAAAGCGTGTATTTTTTCTGTACTTCTGAAATAATGAAGCTCTCAAATCTACATTAATTGTATTAAGATTGAAATTCAATTACGATTTTGAAAAGCAAAGCGAAACCAAAATCAGCGTTTATAAATCTAGTTTAATTGATCAAGGCAAAAAAAATATGCCGTAGATCTAATTTCGATTTATAAAAAGTCTATAAAAAAAGGTTATAGCAGAATCAAAATAATATTATACATATAAAGATGAAAGAGATTCATCTTGTTTTATTTCACTTTCATTCTTTGATTTCTCAATTAAAATTTAACATTCCGATTTAAGCTATACCACAAGTATCAAGATCAAGAAGTGCCTTCTTTCGAGATTTACGACTAACCCTCACATAACTAACTGGTTTTAAGTTATATTTTATTTATGTATTAAATTATCAGCTTACTTAGATACTTATATATAATAGCGAATGTCAGTAATTTCGTTAAAGGAAAATTCAAAGTGAACAACAAAACAACAAGCATACATCTTATTGGTCATGTGCGAAAAGGGGTGTAACATTATGCGCAGAGCGTATTCAAAAGGTTCTTATTGAATTAGACAGGGTATACTTCGATCGTAACATATACCATTCGTTACTACTAAATTAGCTTTTGTGTAGTATGAATTCAAACTAAAGCAAAAAAATACATATATAGTTTGAGTTAGAAAACACAATGAATAGTACGAGCACACATTCAAAAATTTCCCTCCATTGATTGTAAACGATAGTAAATGTGACCGATTAATAAAATTGTACATAAATAAAAAAAAAAAAAAACACACGATGCGATTAATATAGTGGGCAACTGGCGTGTAAATCAGACTTGTCCATTAGCAGCTGGCTGAAAAATTCATACACAACAAATGGCCATAAAGAGCGATTTCATCAGTGTCACGCGTTTCAGGGGCACACATGAGTGCCACTCTCTTTGGTGACGAGAGCTGATCGATAGTGTCATTAACCACTCGGTTAAGAGCTGTGTCGAGTGCCATTGCAACAGTTAACGCCAACTTTATTATTTTTTTGTACCCCGTATATTTGTATTGAATTTTGCACGTAAACGTAGTCACGGAAGATAACCATACGGTAGAGATAGTAGATAGTTATTATACCTAGGACAATTAGTGAACGTGACTGGATGTAGAGAAGATGAATGAAACTAGGATGGAGCACTTTTGGAAGAATGAACATCTACATACATATATATAAAGAAATGAATGTCTGTTTGTTTGTCTGTCTGTCTGTGTCTCTTATAGGCTCCTAAACCACTCAACCGATCGCGATGAAACTTTCAGGACTTATTGTGATCATGCCGGGGATGGTTTCTGTGAAAAAAATCGGGAAAAAACGGGAACGGTAACGGGAACGGGCCTGCTCACGCGTCAGATAATGTACTAGGAACGGGAACGGGATCGGGACCGGGATCAGGAACAGGAACGGGATCTGGAACGGGAACGGGAACGGGATCGGGAACGGACCTGCTCACGCGTCAGAAAACGTACTAGGAACGGAATCGGGTATTGCAACGCATGCCGGGTCAGCTAGTAGTTTATAAATCTAACATTCCGCTATGCTTACAAAATAAGGCATACGACCAATGCGTACTGCCAGTTATGACGTATGGATGTGAAACGTGGATGCTGAATTCAAGAATTTTATGTAAGATCCAGTCCACACAGAGAAGCATGGAAAGATGTATGCTTGGTATGACAAGAAGAGATCGTAAGAGGAACACGCGGGTAAGAAGTATGACCAAAGTGGCAGATATAGCGCAACGTGTGAAAAAGTTGAAGTGGACACATAGCGAGAAGAATGGATGGCAGATTGACGCGAGAAGTATTCTTCATCCAGCAGTGGATGGTGAACGGCTGAAAATGATAATATGTATATTATTATATTGTTGGTGCGCGTTGGAAGTCAACATGTTAAAAGCGAACAATGAAAGAGATATTCGGGTCTCGACTACCATGTGGGGTTGGTCGGTTAAAAAAAATGGTTTTGTCGCAAGAAGCAGCTCGTTAATCAAAGATCAATCTTTTGAATAATAGTCGGATTTAAATTTTTTTCATCCCTATGATATGTTGAAGTTTTTCAACAATAGTTTCACTATTCGGATGTCAATCATCGTTCAAGTGTTGCAAGCTTAAGCTTGTAGTAGAACAAAAAAAATTGTATTTGATCGAAAGGTCAAGTAGGGTACATACATACATATATCTGTTTGAATTGAACGCCTAATTTGTTAATTATAGACATAACAATGTGTATCTGTATTAGGCACTGTGCTACTGTGTTTCACATTTAAACAAATGTGGAATTATTTAGGCTACTTGTATCGATTAGTTCAGTTTTTTATATCGATTTGCAAGATTAATGGCAACATAAAAAGAAGATTTGTTTTTTGTTTGGGGAAAGTTAACCAACAGGTCCAAGAGCACAAGGATCCAAACCCAATAACAGGTTAACATACATAGAATGGATATGAGGTGCTATTTTTTAATGAAATCGTCTCAACTAAGGACTAAATTAGACCTGAGAAACTCCACCGACACTCCACCAAGAGTTCATTGTACATATTAGAATTGTTTTTTTTTTGCATCGTCCTACTTGAATACAACGAATTTGAGCATAAAAAAGTGTCGGTGTGGTTGCCGGTTCTAATTTGAGCTTAAGTTAAATAAATAGGCAAATTCTAACAGGAGACGGCCGATTTGGATTTATTAATGTCCAGATCATGCCAATGTTGGAAAAACTGTTGAGAGTCACTTGACATACGAGATTCGAACCTACGCCCAAGGGAATAAAGCCAGAAGTGTCTCATAACAAAATTTATATATGCAATAAGAGTATTTAAAGAATAAATCAGAATACATAGATTGTATAGAAGCAGAAACGAAATATATTTTCGAGGAATAGTAGAAAATGAGAGAGTTATATTTATTCTAATCTAAGAATCGATTGGGGCGAAGTGAATTGTGAACATTTAAAAAATATATAATACAAAGTTAGGGATCAGAAGCTTGGAATGATGTATGTGTGTATGCTTGGTATAACAAGAAGACATCGTAAGAGTAATACATGGGTAAGTATGGCCCATGTGGCAGATATAGCGAAACGTGTGAAAAAGTTGAACTAGACACATAGCGAGAAGAATGGATGGCAGATGGACGCAAGAAATACTGAAATGGTATCCGAGAGAATGTGAATGAAAGCAAGGTAGACCGAGTGAAAGATTGGCTGATGAATTGAGAAGAATGTGTGGAGTCAAGTAGATGCAGATCGCTCGAGATAGACGGGAATGGAAGAGGATTGGAGAGGCCTTCATCCAGCAGTGGATGGTGAACGGCTGAAAATGATGATGATGATATAAATCGATTCACTGAAGTATTCCCGTCGACAGGTGCACGCGTACAAGTTTGCACCATTTTGTTAAGGTTAAGGTTTAATTTAGTAATTAGATATCTATATGTAGACTTTGATACGTTCAAGTATGACTTATTGATACAATTGATTTAAAAATTTATACGACTACACATAGGCACACATCTCGTATACGACACATTTGTTTATTTTAGTCTGCAACACTCTGTACTATACACGATCACACAATGATTAATATTGAGAGTGTCGGTACGTGCGTGGGATACGACGCGTACACCGTTAACCCATTAGCGACCCGACGCGTCCCCTAGCCCAACCTAAATCATACAAAACGCGCATGTTTCGATTAATTACCTCGCTTGCTATTTTTTCTGTTCATTTTTTTTTGGCCCACACACACACACGCGAAGTTAAAAACGCGCGTAAATTAAACGCGCAGGCGAAGGTGTCAAAAGACGCGCTCGCTATAAATCTTTGTATTAAATCTTATTATTGTTATTTTTGCTATTACTTTTGAATTTATCGCATAGCGTGCGGTGAAATGGATTATTTTTTCACTTCGATTCGTTTAAATTGCCCTCGTAATGTGTGTTCTGTACGTTTAATTATCGGTTTTCCTAGATTGCTTTTAAAATACACGTGTTTTTGTTTTGCTCGGTCGTCAATTATCCGGAATCGGCAAGTTCCGGTTGATCGAACGAAAAAATCGATACTCGAAATTCTTTCAAAGCGCTTTTTTGTCCGACACGTCGATTGCATCATTGATTTTAATTGTATTTTTTTTTTGAGCGAAGATTGATGATCTCAATTGCGACTTACATAGACTAATTTAAGTGTGACGTCACTTTTTGTTCAGCGTAAGTTACGTCACAAAGGTTGTAATGTGTCACGTGTGTGACGGATATAAATAAAATATACAAAAATGTAAATTATGCAATACAAAGTATTGTATGTATGCGGTGCGGTACGTTTTTTGCGTGCATTAAAGTCGCACGATCGTTAAACATTATATTTTTTAAGTGAAATAGAGGCATTAACCCTTTCGCTCCGTAATGGGTTCACTTTGCGCAATGATGCGTGCAAGTATTTGCTTCAAAGCTATGTGTGAACTGATCTTGTGTTACGATTTCATAAAGAGGGCCACACACGTTGAAGGCATATCGATCAAATGCGATGCAAAAATATGTACAATTTTCTGTTGATTTTTAACAATTACAGTAACAGATATAATGAGGCAAAGTTTGTATACACTTTCATTGCGAATTAAATGACGGTAAAGTCAAGAATATGCTCTTGAAATAAACACTGTTTAGCGATAAAGCTTCAGTGAAAACTATTCTGATGTTTGTAATTAGAATCTGATTCCACAAATGATAATATTTATTCAATGTTAAATAGCTCAAAAATTTAAGAGTAGATACCAGAAGGTGAAAATCTGTACAACGACGAATTTTAAGTGCTTTTTTACATCATTTAATTAGTTTGACTTTATACTACATATGTATATCATCATCATTTTCTGCCGTTCACCATCCAATGCTGGATGAAGGCCTCTCCAATCCTCCCATTCATGTATGTCTCGAGCAATCTGCACCCACTTGACTCCACGCATTCTTCTCAATGTAACAGCCCATATTCCCCTCGGTCTACCTTGCTTTCTTTCACATCCTCTCGGATACCATTCCAGTATTTCTCGCGTCATTTTTTTCGCTATTTTTCACACGTTCCGTTATATCTGCCACTTGGGCATACTTCTTACACGTGTGTTCCTCTTACGATCTCTTCTTGTTATACCATGCATACATCTTTCCATGCTTCTCTGTGTGCCTGGATCTTAACATTCCTAAGTTCAGCATCCACGTTTCACATCCATACGTCATAACTGGCAGTATGCATTGATCGTATGCCTTCTTTTTTAAGCATGGAATGTTGGATATAAAAACTATGTTTATTTTTCCAAAACGCTCTATCCTAGTTTTATTTCTTCTTTGTACTATATATTCAGATTAAAATCTACCTAGTCTTAAATTGGAATTGGGTGCGACTATGAATATATCATCAAACGTGTCAAATTATTCAAAAGGAACAGTTTCCAGTTCCGTAATTGTTTCACTATTTGATATTGTGTACCTATTAATCGAAAGTTTTGAGAAACTTCGTGCTCGTGTTTAGGCCTCGTACACACAATGAAAAATTAATTACTGACCGACCGTTTTGACTCATACGAACTTTGAGGCCACACACCCACACACACACACACTATTATTATACATAATATAATATAATATATACAGGGCGTATGGAAAGTTACGTTCTGTTTAGACCGCATCGATACAATCGTGAATGCCTAAACTCGCGTGTAATTATTTCATCCCGAAATTTCGTTTCGAGTCAATTACAGTTTGACAGTTCAATTTTGATTAGTCGAAGCGTCACATACAGATGTACACGTTTGTGCGAAATTATTGTTATTATTGTGATTTTATGACGTGATAGTTAGTGGTTACGACGGCTTCTGTCCGTCTGTATCGTTATGTACCTACATAAGTGTGTGTGAATATTCGTTCGTCAGGAAAAGACCGGTTTTTTGACCGGTACCCGGGTAACCTACTAAAAATATTACCGTCTGGTAGATTGCGGTAAAGGTACTTAAGTTAACGATGAAATTTTTCGCATAATTAGCGAACTTTCAACCCGAGAGCCCATCCTCTAGTCTAGTCTAAACGTTAATACGTTCATTTATATTCTATGAACTTAATTTTCAATGAAAATCCTATTTTAACCGTATAAAACTAAGTTGTTGTACAAAAAAGTTACTTAGTATAGAGCAATTTTAGAAGGTTAAATTTTGGTTAGATTAAAATCAAGCCAGTGCAAATAAAATGCGTGTACGCACTTGGTTAATTGGCTATATTGAAAATTGTGCATTTCTTCTGATTGAAGGTTGCACAGTTAAGTTTTCACATTGTAAAGTTGCGTTATCGTTAACTTTGATCATTTATCATGTCGATAAAATGGCAGATGAAAAGCAGTTTATTGCAATGTAATGACAGTTAACCTTAAAACAGTCGACTCGTATTAATTTTGCAATGGTATTTCTCACGTTCTTGTTGGGACTTTCAGTTAAAAGTGACAGTCGAAAATTTTCATTCAATTAAAAATGACGACTATAAATATTTTGAATTTAACTTGTTCAAAGTTTTATTGATTTCGATGTGTATGACTCGTAGAAAAACATACTATACTCTAAGATGTACTTATATAAAACCACTGTGAAATACGTATCGGAATGTGACTTTGAAGCACTCGTGACGGTTTTTCCCAATGTGATTTTTCTTCTGCGGAAAAAAATCATCTCGGAAGCCACAAAAACTAATAATAATCGTAAACTATACAAGAGTGACAAAGGCTAAATAACATTTTCTAACAACATTCATATATATTATAAGGTTAAAGTTGTATATCGTCATAGCAGCATGCCATTGTGTCTACGTATATAAGGGTCAATTTTATTATTGTCCATCCCTTTGAGCTATTGCGAAGCTCCCTTAATTCCCAGAGGGGTTGAGAGTGAGCTGGCAATAATTGGGATTTACCACCGAGCCAGCATCACACTTTTATGGATCGTCAACTTTAACAATGATCAATACGAGGCGTGAAATTTCGTCACTCGGAAGTACAAAAAAAATTTTTTTTATTATTATTATCACAAAAGTATTATCAAAGTGTGATATCTGTTTCATACTTTTGACATAATGTGCTTCGTTCGCGAAATGTTACACTGCATTGGACATCGAAACGATAAATCACGACTATTGACAAAATTATAACACATTTTTACATGTGTACGTACAAAACAACACACACTGACCATTTATCACGTTTAAGTGTGACAATTTATGTATACAAAATTTGTCACTATACACACAATTGGGACGACTTTCTTTGCGGTATATTTATTGTAAATAATAAATATAGGTACGTAGGGTTTTGTAAATGTTAAATTGAATTATTTGTCGTGCCGGGAATATTCCCCGGTTTGAAGAGCTGAGATTTTATCCGACCAGAAATCAATTTACTTGATTATTCGAAACTTCGACGTAGTTTGACTGGTTCGTAATCCAAACTAATTAACTCGAAGAGGCGTTCAGATTAATGACTATCGAGTGTCTATTAAGATGATTAATAATAAAGCACATCTTGGGCGAAAAATTTGACCTATTATAATTATATATAAGTGCTCGAAATTTCAAAACTCGTTCGTTTCGAGTTGAAATTTATCTCATTTTGAACGAAACGAGTCGAATACATTACAACACAGAACTTTTAACTAAATAAATTGCAACACATTACAAATCAAAGTAAATATATTAATTGTACGAACTTTCTTATACAATTATTTACACACACTATGGCGTCAAAGTCAACAAGCAAAAATAAAAGTTTCAATCATAAAGTCACACAACTTTCACGCACATATAAGCTAAGTTAGATTGCAAATTGGAATTTCGTGTCATAATTGGTTTATGTTGTATAAATTGATTGATTTATGTACTTTTACGCTAAAATTTCTATATGACTTAAAAGCTTTCCTCATTACTTAATATCCTGATGCATTTTAATCAATTCAAATAAACTACGGTAAAGATTGGCTTACGTAAAACTATCTAGCATACTAATTTTGTCCATTTCACGATTAAATGACTTTTCGCAAGCCCGACAAAGACATAACAAACATAATCGAGAAGATTGAAGCGCAAGTTGCTTCCGAAGCAATTTATTCGTTCCGAACCATAAATATTCAATGAATCGAGCATGAAATCTCCAACGATTGTAATTCAAGCATGTAAATATTCCATTGAATATTATTATTTGACATTCACAATAGAGCATGACATATTAGCGTAAACATTGCGTTGTCTTCGGGTCTTTGATCACATCGGCATCTTCAACCGAACAAATAGAATCTATTCAATGACAAACATGTTAAAATCTTCACGTATTTGAATATGAGGAAAAAAATATTGTTACATTAAAAATAAAGTGACATCGACCTCGCCGGTCATCATCAACGTCATCTCGGCGTCAATGCGGTTTGACGGATCCATTTTCCGGGTTTATCTTTCCGGATAATGCGGAGCCATTGTGTTGTTGTCCGTAATCGATCATAATTATTCACCTCGGATGCTGATCCACTTCTTTCTTCGCGAGCGGCTTCGACAATGCGCGGATCGTTTGTCATATTTTACGCGACCCCAATCTCGAGGGTAACTATTTATTGATGGCGATCGATTAATTCACGTCGTCTAGTTCAAACAAATTAAAATTAAGACGAAGAAGAAGATCTGACGTGTATAAAAAGTTTAAAAATAAAAGAAATAAACGAGAGGCACGATCATTTTTCACGCGATTTTAAAAGCGGATCTAGTATCTCGTTATTGCGAAGCAATGCGATTCGGTCTAATTATAATATTACGATCATTTTTCATTTTGACTTTAAAATTTTAATTGCCTACTCGTCGTTTGATTATTTATTTATTTATAAAATATGTGAATTAATCTCGTAAATAAATCAATTGCTTAAAGAAATAAATTGCAAAACAAAATGTTTTGATAATTCTATACTACATAAAATCGGTAATCATTAATTATAGTCTATTCGACAATCGGTAGTTTTAAATTTAAGACGTTAAGGTTAGGTTAGGTAAGTTCAGTGGTCGGAAACCTTTTTTGAGCTAAGAGCCAAATTAAGGATAAACCTACAAAATTGGTAAACTTAGGGGCTGCAACATATTATTTTCGGATTATATGTACATATATATATTCAAAATTAAATTAAATGTTGCTCTTTTAAGAAATAAATAGCTGTAAGAAATAAGTTATCTTCATGAAATGTTTTAGTGTTCGACAGTTTATTTACACTTTAATCTGAAAAACGATCTTATAGCTTTTTATAGTCATGAAGTTGTGGAAATAGGATTCATTTTGATTTTGTGTAAATTGGATGTCAACGTTTTGCGTTTCACGCAAAACGTTGGATGGCAGGGAGAGCCGCGGGTTTCCATACAAAGAGCCGCATGCGGCTCCGGAGCCGCTGGTTTCCGACCAATGGGTTAGGTTAAGTAAAGTATAAACTAAAATTATTCGCCATTCCACGGGTTTACCTATTATTTATTAGAATCGCCGTGTATTCAATAAATAAAATCATGAAATGTCTGAATAAACTGATTCCTTCATTGATTGTTAAAATATTTGATGAAAAATTAGCAAAAATCTATTGTATATTAAAATGTGAAAAATCTAAAATTTGTATCGTTTTCAATAAAATTGATTGTATAGGTAGTTGTATTATACGTGGTTTGTATGCTGTCTATTATTACTACCTTTATATTCGATCTATGACCTATTTTATTACTATTATATTATTTTCTTTCACGTCAATTCTTTCGATACTTTATTCACCCTATGTCTTAATTATTAAAATACAGTAAGAAAGCCCGATAAGTGAAAAGCTCCAACAATACGCTGGAGGACAAAAATACGCAATGGGATACGGTATTAAAAATTGTATTCAACATTGAAACGATGCAATAGAAAAGTGCGAGATTTGAACGAATCGAGCGTATAAAAGCGTTAAGAAATAGCGGCAAAAGAAAAAGAATAAGGAAACGCAGAACATTTCTACTTATGAAAATATTTTTCCATCTAAGCGTTTTTGTCTTTCTGTGTGTCGTGTTATTGGAACAGTTTTCCATTTTTACCCTTCCATTTCCTAACATAACCCAATGCCATATAATTTTAGTGGTTCGGTTATCGTTATGTATGCCAGATAACACATAGTTATTTTTTTCCCTTTTCGCTTTCATATTCTCTCTCACTCTCGCTCATCGTCTACGAAAATTCTCCATTCGACCTAATCTAACGTTAAATTGACCAAAAATACTAATGCGAAAAAAAAAAAAAACGGGACACGTAATGACGCTACAACGGCACATGTGAAAAAGAAAAGCATGTTTTACACGCGATTTAAAAAAAAAAAGTATATTTATACGTAAGTATTATTCAAATTTCATTTTAAAACTCGGTTTGTTAGAACTGAACGGAATTACTTCGTCTTGTCATTGTTTCAGTATTGTTGTGGCTGTTTTTTTTTTTTTGTATTTTATTAAAGTTGTCTGCAATTTGAGGAAGTTTTAAATTACTTTTTTTCGCGTGTCAGTGGTGGGGTAGGAAAAATTATACATTTTTTTTTATCATTCGCGAAAAGGTTGCGATGGCTCGAGGGCACTTTTCGTATCATTGTTCGTAAAAGTTATTATCGAAATTGTAATTTTTGGCCGAGAAAGTGTATCAACAAACGAGCCGAGCCGTGTTTCTGACAAGTTGACTTGTCATCGTCGTCTGAACTTGACAGCTACCCAAAAAAACAATTCGCTACTTAAATGAATACATTTTCCGGCCAATAGTTGCTATAATTCAAAAAATATATAAACATTGATAACATTGAATCTCACAAGTCGCAAGTCTGTCGCGTTCCAAAGCGTCGTTTATTTCACAACCGATACGACAGTAGTTGCGCACATTATTGCCGATTAAAGTACCTACGTATCATTATGCAAATCGTTATCAAAAAAAAAAAGTATCGAAATTCGACAGCTCGTATATACAAAAAAAAAAAAAAACCTCAATAGGAAACAACGCAGTGTGGGCGTCAGTTGAAAAAATTATACAAAAATTGTCGAAAATGTCAGAGAAACGAGTTTTTTCAACGAAACCGTCTGATTATCAATTGGTTTGATTTTATTGAATATTTTATTGACGGAACACGCGATTTGTTAGACCGTTTGATTTGTAAATAAAAAGCAATATTTCGCACAGTCATCAACGTTTACCTTGCCACGATTTATAAATTGCTTTGGCGAACGCGTTAAACGCTTCAATTTTTCATTGATTTATTTCTTTATTTATTACCGCATAAATTATTGGCATCCTTCTCAAATAGATAAAGATCGGCCATTTTGTACTTTTAATTAGCTTGTTGTGTCTTACAAGACGCGTGCTTGTGATCGATGGTAATTTGTCTTCGAGTTCAGATGATATTCATTCAAAGAAATCTTTATATTATAATTTTTACGTAAACAAATGCTTTAAATTATGCAAGTCTATCCAAAAGCGTCATAACACATTATCATATAATCATTATAACACACGAGCTTATTTAATCAAATAAAAAAAGGCCAATAAGAAAACAACTGTTAAAGTAACCTAATTTGATGTTAACAATATTGAAAGAATCACAACAACTTTTTTTGAAACTTACACAAAACTACTAATTTTGTGATAAGTTCAAACATTCGATAACTCAACATTGAAGAACGTGAGTAATTGTATGAATTCTTATCTGATGTTATAAGCTAAGCTTGGGCTATGTATTGTTTAGATCAGTGGTCGGGAACCGGCGGCTCCGGAGCCTCATGCAGCTCTTTGTACGAAAACCTACGGCTTTCGCTGACATTCAACGCGAAACACAAAACGTTAACATACATTACATACAACATCAAAATTAATCCTATTTTTACATTCATGGCTATAAAAAGCATTAAATCGTTTTTCAATACTATTTTTTTGTATTAAACTGTTGAACATTAGATTATCAACATCACGAAGATAGCTTATTTCTTATTGCTATCTATTTTATAAATGAGTAACATTTAATTTAATTTTATAAGATAATATGTTGCGGCTCCCAAACTTACCAATTTTGCAAGGTTTTGCTTAATTTGGCTCTTAGCTAGAAAATGGTACCCGACCACTGGATTAGGTAATGAAATTAATTGAAACTGCTTAGATTTTGATAGTGTGATTATTTACCTTGAAGCGGAAACAAAAAAAAATGTATAGTAATGAATTTAGCCGCAACAATCGCAGATTCGCAATATTAGCATCGCAATCGCAATATTTATCGGTCGAATTCGCATAGTTTTTCCCGAGACAGAATGGAAAAAAGAAAACATTAGACAGGCGTTAAACGAGCGCCTTTAACGGAGAAAGAAAAGCGTTCTATTTTTATATTTTTTTTTTCCCCGGTATTATTTTATACAATTTTTTTATCAGTCGGAAAAGCGGCAAACAAGACATTTGGCAAAAGCATGACGGTTACACGCGATTGAATTTGCCACATGACGTGGAAAAACACGGAAAAAAATTATCTCGTTTTCGCCAGGGCTGGTCGGTATGTATGTATATATGTATATACATACATACATACGTATACATACAACGCTTCGTGACAAATGGCACTTACCAAAGGTGCCATCAAGTGCTTTGCCCGCAAAATATGCTTTCATCTTTCGCACGAGCTTATCGCTGAAAAATGAACGCGAAAGAGAACGCAGAATATATACATAGAAATCGACCCGCGTGAAATATTAAAACATTACACGGGGAAAAGTTCAAACCTCAGCCAGTGAGTTTCGATACTATGTAGATATGAGCCGTTTGTTTTGAAAATTGACTATGTTGACCTTCAAAATAAATTCAGTTACTTAAAATAGGGTGATTTATTTATCCAATCTATGGAATAGATATAAATCGCATCATAAAAAAATCTTATGAAATGAAATTTTGGCGCAAAACGGATTAGAGTATTTTTATTGTTTGATAATAGACTATGTTCCATCCATACATTTCCATATTTTTTCTATAAAAATTGAAATGTTATGAAAATATACAAATACTAGAGTAAGCCCGTTGAATATCAACGGAGCGGTTTCTCATCACTCGTACTGTGAGTGTTTATTTGGGTGAGTATGTGTGCATTTAATAGTTCTTATAGTTTTTGTATAGATGACGCTTTATAATACAACGTCACAATTTAGCAAAGTCGCGAATATTGTCAAATTTTAGCAGGCCCGTTATTATCTAGTTTGGTTGAATGCGTAAGCGAACCCTCTTCCGAACTGGTGATCTCTGGTTCAAATCCCACTCACGCGACGTTCTGGTTTTTAAATCATTTACCTTGGCAAGCGTTATCATCAGACAGACGGGTTTAGGCTATTATATGTGTATATAATTCGCCAGGAAATAGTTCAGTGGTTAGAGCGTTAGTTTTTTGGGCGAAGGTCCAGCGTTCGATCCCTGTAGGTCGAAATGCTTTTTTTGACCTTAGTTATAGTCATTGGTAAGATGTTGGCGCTACTAAATCCACAATGGTCTTAGAATTAGAATTTTACAAATTATCTAACTTAGTTGTGAGACGGTTCCAGCAAAAATCGGCACCTTCTATTCATTATTCCAACGTTCACCTGTTATTGGGTTTGAATCTTTGTGTTCTAAGGACGTCGGTTTACTTTACCTCAACAAAGAACAAAAAAAAAAATGGTTAAAACAAAGCTTAGAGAAGTTTTGGTGTTGTAGGTAAACAAGTCGAAGCACAAAAATCAATATAACTTTATATATAAAATTATAAAAAGAGAACATAGTCAATTTTTTCATACTGAACACAAAACGTTAAATATTTACCCACACTTTTCGGTATACAAAAGTGCAAACCATGGTCCACTGTAAATTCAAACCATTCATTCAACCATTCTATGTATGTATAGTTAAACACTGTTACTATACGATATGAGTATTCTAAAACCTCTTTAACAACTTCCATAAAATGTTTCCTCTAGAATATGGGTCACGTATGTAATATTGTATAATACATCGAAACGTTTAACCGTTGTCGTTACAAGATAATCGATGAATGTTACAACCCTCGTAATGGGATATGAAAATCGTTTATGGACCAAAAACTTTACGATGGCTTCAATACATTACTTACACTCGACACTGTACAACGCTAGTGTATCACTAGAGCGCAGATTAAAAGCGCAAAACTTTGTTTTGTGTTTTGGAAATGTTGTGCAAAGTTTTAATACGTGCGACCCGCGACGATCGAGAGCTTAAACAGGCCTGAACTCCGATTCAATATATAAAAAAAAATTGTACTGCATTATAAAGTATCTGCGTGCAAAAAGTTCGAGTTTTTTTTACGCTTCGCAAGCGTGACTGGTCGAAAAAAAAAAAGTTTATTGACAGTCATACGGAAGTTCGCCATTGATCCGGATAATTGTGCAATAATCATGCAATGGTCAAAAATCAAGAGGTCACGATAAAATCTTAAATATTTAGAATAGCACGTGCAAAAAACAGGTCACGCTTTTAAAATTCTAACAAATTACAATGAATATCATTCCGTCTGCATATAAAAGATTGACCTTTTCGTTGCGACTCGCGTACAGTGTAAATTAAGTGTACGCAAAAAAAAAAGTCGTACAGTATAATTTGCTAGTAAATTACCCACCGCATATACACGATGATTGCGGTTTTAAAATCGCAACCTTTTTTTTGGTCGCCCTAATGGGACGATTAAATAAATAGTTTAATAACTGATGATGTTGTGGGCTGTGCCGAAAATTAATTTCGTACACTCTCTAATGAAAACGTATTGCAAAGTTAGACTTAATTTCATTTAATGCGTTGCAATTTCATATCATAATCAAATGGTAATGCAAAAGTGAATGAATAGTGGGAAAAGTTTAGCCCAGCCTGATCTTTTAAAGAAATTCTCAACAAAGGTATACTTATTGTAATTAATTTAAATTTAGATAGGAACTTAAGTCTTGATCCATCAAAATACTTGTATATTGCCCGTTGACACTCAACGCATATTGCTTGGGCAATTTAAATTTTCATTGAAAACAAAACGAGTGTTTATTGTTGAGGTTTTTATTACGGTGACTAAGATTACGATTTCAACAATGAGTTTCGACGGTCCAAAAGACGTCGGTCAAACCGGCAAACAGACTTGAGCTCTTTATAATTATATACATATATAGTGTAGCATATTTATCACCTACAAGAATATAAATTGATGAATATTGGACATCTGGCATTAGCACAGTAGACTATATTCGCTGGGGGCTCATGTGAGGGTCTTGAAGAGAAAGAAGTTGGAGGTGTTCAACTCAAGCGTCATGAATATTTAAATATACTTAAAATATTACAAATAGCTATTATTTCAAAGCAATGTTATACGAGTGATTTTTTGTTATTTTTGTTGAAAAATAGTTGTAAGTTATTTCATTGTATTTTTTTAGGAAAATGATAACACTGTATTTCCAATTGTACAATTTGTAAAAAAGTTAAGATAGATATAAACTTAAAAAATGTCCAACAAAGTATTAGGTTTGGGTTAATGTTACCGAAGTCTAATATAACCGAATCGCATGCTACATATAACAATTATTTATTTATTTATTTAAGGTAGCTTAAAAAGCCAATTACAAACATTACTTAAAGCTAAAATTACAAAATAAACATATGATATACTAGCACATGTACAGAGGTGCTGTTTTAAGGCTGCCAGGAATCTATCAATTTTATTTATATTTCTGAGAAGGCAAGCCATTATATCCAACAAAACCCTTGTACAAGATATGTACTTCTCCTGCATCTACTTAATTTTAAATTCTTAACTATTAACTTATACTTACCCCTAGTATTATGATTATGTATATTATACCCTCTTATTAAATATTTATCAAAATATTTTGGTAATATATTCTTACATGCACATTTTTAAGGTTTTATTTACATTCATCCAATTAAATTCATTCAACATATGTATATCTTATACTAGTAAATCTATTGACATTTAAAATACTATACGTATAGCTCTATTTTGTAATTTTTGCAACCTATCTTTAATCTTTAATTACCCTATTTGGTAAATTTAAAAATGAACCACAATATATAAAATGTATTAGACGTATTCTTAGCTACTGATGAATTTCACGTACTTTCGAGATAAATTACATAAAAAAAAAAAAAAAAACAGAAAAGTGAAAAATATATATACAAATTCAGTTAGATACGCTTCTGAAGATACTGAAAAAGTGAAAAAAAAAACAAAGAGTCAAATCTTTCCAGGTATTAAAGGATGAGCCAGCCGTCAGCCGAACGAAAAATGTTCTCGTTCATTTTTCACGCGCTCGCTAGCGAAAAAGTCAAAACGCGCGTGTGATTCATGCGAAAAAAATGAAATTCTTACGACAAAAAGAAGAAAAAAAAAGAAGAAGCGGCTGAAAGAGAAGTGGAATAGGAAGAAGAGGATACGACCCACACCCACGACCTGCTCGGTCTGAACCAATCTCACATTCGCGCACACATAAAAGGAACGGGAAGGGCAGGTGTCGCTTAGTGGGGCGCCTCGTGCGCTTTACGATCGCATTCATTATTCAAATGTGCTTCTTTTTTACGCTACTTCTTCTTATTTTCCCCGCACAGGTCGTCCGAGGATAGCCCCCCGAAATCTTGGGTACTTTTCTATTTTTTCCCCCTTGAACTCGACGTCTGAGACGCACCGGACGCCAACTAAAAGGCGCTCTTCCCTGTCGCGCTCCCGTCTTTCTTCCTGGCTAATTCTCAACGCACAAAAGAGGAAATGCGTGTATATGTGTAAAAGAAGATGAACGCGTTTGTCACATAAATTTAAATAAGAAAAAAACTCCAGCGCATTATTTAAGCGAGTAAAATGTTTCCTTCTCACCATAAAAGCCCACTTGCGCGAGTTATACGAGCTTTCGTGGCAGGCGACGATGAATTTATTAACCCTTTCGGTTCCCAATTGAAACAATAGTACAGTTACAATTGCAACATAATATAATCACTTGGCTACTAAAAATTTTGGCATTTACTTGTTACATTTGCAGAACTGCATTGTATGTTAAATTTTATAATGTTTGAAGAAAATTGTTTGTAATATTTGATGGGACGTGTGATACTTATTAATTAATTGATATTGGATCGCATCGTCATTTTAAGCCGTTCACCATCCACTGCTGGATGAAGACCTCTCCAATCCACTTCCATTCCTGTCTGTCTTGAGCAATCTGCATCCAGTTTACTCCACACACTCATCGCAATTCATCAACCCATCGTCCACTCGGTCTACCTTGCTTTCTTTCACATCCTCTCGAATGCCATTCCAGTATTTCTCGCGTCCATCTGCCACTGTCCATCAACTTTTTCACACGTTCCACTATATCTGTCACTTGCTTATCCATGTATTCCTCTTGCAATCTCTTCTCGTTATACCGAGCATATATGTACATTTCTTTTCAGGCTTTTCTGTGTGCACTGGATCTTGCGTAACACTATTGAATTTAGCATCTACGTTTCACATCCGTACGTCATAACTGGCGGATGTTGTCACCATCCAGATAACAAATGTTGGATGATCTAAGTGTCTGTAAACTTATCTATGTATGTCATATATGTAGCTACAAGCAAAACTGTTGAAGATTCAGTCTACCGCTCTAAAGCACAATGTTAAAATGAAAATTTCATATTACCTTTGTAGAGCAAATCACTTATGCGGAAATGATGTAACCATGTTTGACCTTTGCTTCAGCTTATTAGTCGGTTTAATGACACGAGAGTCGGAAAGTTTGATAGTAAGACGTTCGCTATATTAAACTAGTCTATGTACATATGTATGTATATAGGTGATAAGGTGCTAATAAAGCCTTTATGATTGACAGCAGCTATAACTTACCAATTTCCTTCACATTTGTAAGTATGAATAGCGAACGTCCTACCCAAAGATTTAACGCTTAACTTTAATGAAATTATATTTAACAATTCCTATTATATATGTACATACATATATACATATATGGGTATAATTAAGAAGTGGTGTTTACATAACGCGCCCAGTTATGCGCTTTAAGAAACTAGCAAGTGCAGCATAATTACATGTTATTAAGACGGTTTTCAACGAGAGTTGGCTGCAACCGCAATACCATTAACGAGATTTACGTCGGACCTATCAAAAGCGAAGTGGGTCGGCAAAAAATTAGCTGAAAATGCATTTCTGCAAGATGCGCCGAGAATGCGTCCTCGTTAAACCGAAAAGGCTTTCACGTTGTTTGTGCAAACGAGCGCGCAAGCCGTTGTCGTTAATTACGACGCGAGAGGCCATCAAAAACGTTGAAAATAACTGCGAAATGACTGAACGATCCTTCATCCTGGGAATATTTTCCCGCTGGAGTAATGTAATATAACTTTTTGACGGAGATTATATTTTTAAGTTGGAAATTTTTATATATAAAAGTATTTATGAACTCTCGAGTGTTGAAAGGAATCCGTTGATTGTGATAAGAATGACTCAAATAGAATCTCAAAGGAATATAAATACCCAAAAGGGTATTTATACGATTTATTAAAAATTCAAATGAGACCCAACAAGCCCATCGTCCTAAAAATAGAACTCTTTGCCTTTTTAATTAACCTGATTCAAAATTTAGCAATTTTGTTTGTGTTTAGAAACATTTTTGTTTCATGGATTGAATCAAATGATTTCTTCGAAAAATTATGAAATTGTTCAACATTTCTCATACAAAGCAATCCCCAATTTAAATTTCAACCGAAATACACAAACAACGTATCATTGCAGCCAAGTCAAGATCACATCAACAGCAAAACAAAAGACCGATCAAAGTCAAACTTTAACAAAAGCAACAGCATCTCAACTAGAATGTTAATGAAAAGATATTTCAAAAATTTAACCACAAATCTATCATCATTTTGAATAGGTATCAACTCGGCTTCTGCAATGCTTATATGTATGTATGTACTCAAAAGTATGGAGCCGCCAAGTTAAAGACTCGTCAATTACACAAAAACAAACCGATCAAGGTGAAACCACCACCAAAGTGACACAAGATACAGTACACACACATGTCTAAAATGATAATGTACTCAAAAGTGTGGAGCCGCCAAGTTAAAGACTCGTCAATCACACAAAAACAAACCGATCAAGGTGAAATCACCACGAAAGTGACACAAAATACAATACACGCATGTTTAAAATGATAATTTACTCAAAAGTGTGGAGCCGCCAAGTTAAAGGCTCGTCAATCACACAAAAACAAACCGAACAAGGTGAAACCACCACTAAAGTGACACAAGATACAGTACACAGTAAAAACATGATTGAAATGATAATGTACTCAAAAGTATGGAGCCGCCAAGTTAAAGGCTCGTCAATCACACAAAAACAAACCGAACAAGGTGAAACCACCACTAAAGTGACACAAGATACAGTACACAGTAAACACATGATTGAAATGATAATGTACTCAAAAGTATGGAGCCGCCAAGTTAAAGACTCGTCAATTACATAAAAACAAACCGATCAAGGTGAAACCACCACCAAAATGACATGAGATACAGTATGTACATAGGTACACACATGTTTACAATGATAAAATTAGAATTAGAACGTATTGACTCGCGCTTAGTAATATGTAAATTATATCGGCTCATTCCATTCTGACTAGTAGAGTGTTGAATGGCTAAATATACTCGCAATAATATGCGCACCGAAACTGAATTAAACATTACAATTACGCCAATTACGCCACTCAAGCCCCGAACACTTTAAGGGTTGCGACCTCTATTTATTAACGAGCTAACGAGTCCAAGAAAATTTATTCAAATTTAAACTTAACTCCGTTGGATGCGAAGCGTCGCCATGTCTTAATCGGTAATGAATAAGATTAGCGCACCGGAGAAACTTCTCTCCGCGGGGTTTACATATTCATGGTGTTACCGCTGCCATGTTAACGTATTGCCGCCCCACTAGTATCGATCCTCTAAACTAAAGGGTTAACCCTTTCGTCGTCGTCGTCGTCGGTCCGTCAAACCGCATCGATCAACCGCTAGTCGGTGTTTCTGTTTAATTTTCAACGCCGCGTCGTGGGATGGGAGCTTTTGATTTGTAGCGCGAAGAGCTTTCGGAAAAGTTCCGTGTAACTTTTCCCGATGGATCTGAAGGCTCGTCTCAGGTGTGCCGTCTCGGATCCGTGGCTGAATTTAAATGTTAATTTTTTCATTAATATTTATTTGTGATTAAGAAAACGTTACGTGTGAGCTGTCTGGAAATTTAAATTTAGAGTAAAATTTTAGTCGAATGACGCGTTCAATGTGACGAAAAACTCGTTTGCTATTTTACGATAAGAAATTTGTTTCATACGTTTTATTTTAAAGTTTAGTCACCAACCGTAAAGCAGAGAGCTTAATAAATTTGTTTTTATTATTTGATACATTGAACAAATTTGATTCTTAAATTGGTAACAATAATTTTAATTTAGCTTAATTATAGATTTATGCATTAAGGAATACTGATAATTTAAATAATATTTTTAAACTCTTAATTCTTTGTTCAACTCAAATCCTACTCCACTAGAAACTAGTATAACTATAAATAACCTTTGCTTTTTGTTTAAACTCTTAAATAATTTGGTTATTTCCTTTTTAAAATTTAATTCAATTGTCCTACCAGAACGTTCTGCAACCCTTACTTCAAATTCCTCTCAAAATTAATTTATTTATATAAAATGTAAAACTTTAACAAAATTTCAAGCTACATATATACATGAATACTTTCTCTTCCAACCTTTCAACATTCAAAATCCCGTTATAGATACAAACACCTTTTCCAATCCCCAATTCCTCTTACACATAAAATTTAATCCAATATTTTCCTCCCCCTTATATCATTTTTTTTTTTTTACTACTGATATATGTACATATTATAGTTATTGTACAGAAACTATTCTGGTGTAATGAAGTTTTTCTTGTATTATATTATGTATTTTTTTTATATACTCGTAAATAAATAAAAAAAGTATAAAGTTTTAAAAGTACCCATATATTTCACATAGAGAGTTAGGTTAAGTTCAATGAATTTAATGCAAAAGTTCTACTAATTGAACATGAAGAGTTTAATCTTTTTAAGTAACTTGTTTTGTGGAAAATATCAATCAGAAATGGTCTAAGATTTATATCATCATTTTGATGAAGGCCTCTCCAATCCTCTTCCATTCTTGTATGGCTTGAGCAATCTGCATCCGATTGACTCCACACATTCTTCTCAATTCATCAGCCCATCGTTTACTCGGTTAAACTTGCTTTCTTTCACACCCTCTCGAATAACATTCCAGTATTTCTCGCTATCTCGTCCATCGGCCATCCATTCTTCTCGCTATCTCGTCCATCGGCCATCCATTCTTCTCGCTATGTGTCCACTTCAACTTTTTCACACGTTCCTCTATATCTGCCACTAACATGCTTTATGCTTCTTACCCATGTTTCCTCTTACGATCTCTTCTCGTTATACCGAGAGTACATCTTTCCATTCTTAAATTTAGCATCCACGTTTCACATCCATACGTCATAACTGGCGGTACGCATTGGTCGTATGTCTTCTTTTTTAAGCACAGCGGAATGTTGGATTTAAAAAAAATGTTCATCCTTCCAAAAGCTCTCCATCCTTGTTTTATTTATTCTTCTTTACAACTAGTCATATTCACCAATTGTCCTAGGTATAAATAACTATCTACTGTCTACTATCTCTAAAATATGATTATCTACAGTAAGATTTATATACTACGTGGAAATTTGAATATAAGTCATCAAATTTAATTACATTTGTAGTCAAATGTCTCCGTCAAATTAAGCTCGACTTGAATCAGTATTATAATATTACAAGAAAAATACGCCTACGATGCTGAGAAGACGGTAGGGTCGATTCGGCACGCATAAATTTGATTTAATAGTACAATTTGATAGAAATTCTGGTCAGGGTCGTCATCCCCTCTGACTTAACGACCCCTACGACCGACAAAATCCTCGCAACACAATATAAAACGTATGTATTCTGGGCAAAAGTTTTCCAACGCACAAAAGTAAATGAGTGAGGCCAGAAAGCGACGGAGAAAACTCGACACACAACTAACTCCTACACGACTCACCCTCATCCACTTCCGCTCGCATAAATTGTTAACGAATCGGGACTTTATACTCGTATCTATACGTAAACGTAGGTATGTAGATACGCTTATACATCTACTACCTACACATCAGAGTAAATAAAATGCTAATTAAGACACGCGGTGCGAGACTTTTGCTAATTTTCCGACCGACTGGGGGTGAAATGTAACTTTCGCGCTCGGTGAAAAACTTTAACTTGTTTAGACACTCCCTCTTCTTCACTAAGATGAATGGTTAAACAATGCGAAACGAGCCCTAAATAAATTTTGAACGATGACGCAGACGTTTCTCGAGTGTTTGAAGGTCATTTATAAGGGTTCAAATGGTTAATTTATGATAGCGTTGGAATCTCAGATTCCATTGATAAGCCAAATGTTGTGTTTTTCCTTTAGATTTTCTTGTAGATTGTGTAATTAGAGGTATTGTTTTTCCCTTCGTACTATTTATTCGGTAAATATATTATTTATGATAAAATATGAGACGGGAAACGTAATCACGGAACTCGAAATAAAACAAAACAGAACGGAGCAGCGAAAAAAAAAAAACGACCACAACACAACGTGACTGATTCATTTCATCGTTTATCTTATGAATTTTTCTCGGAAAAAAAAAAAAGCTTAATGTTAATTTAATATTCATTGCGGATGCTAGAAAAAGAAATAATATATTTTCGTTAGAACACTCATTTTTCTCCTTTTCCTCTTATTTCCTTATTTTTTTTTTTTTTGAATGATTAATGGGCCTTTTTGCCATTTTTGAGATAAAACCCATAAAGTGTACAAAACGCGTCTTTTCGCGTTAAAAAAGCTCGCGAGCTTTTTTTTCTTGCTTTCGAGTCGATGGCCGACTTTTTAACGACTCGCAAATTGTTATTAATTATTCTATTCAGTTTCGCTTTACGACTGTGTCGTTCTACGCACACGTACTCGCGTTGATTAAAAATGCAACGTTGATTCTAAAGTCATAAAACGGCTTTTATGACAGTGTTATGGACGCATTTTACATACATACATCCCGAATATGGCCTTACAAACGGTTCCGTATGAATAACATTATCGTAATAACTTTATGCTATTTATCTTTCAACTATAAAATTTATACTTAACATTATGTAATAAGATATTATGACAAGTGAACTTTTCTAAAGTTTAATTTATTTATGTGAAACATAAGACAAACTTTTGATAATTTATATGTTTCGTATAAAATCCTAATCACTAACTGTAATTTCTATACAACATCCAAACACAAATGAAAATATTTCCATATGAAAAAGGCGAACATACATACATACATAGATTAAATACGACGCAAACTAAATAACCACTTCTCGTTTACTGATTACACTACGTTTATATTAATCTATAATCCGCTGTATTATTAGTTTTGTTAAACAAATTTGGCACAACAGCAATCAGTAACAAAAAAATTACATACTATACAAAACCAAATGACCATTTTCGTTATGTAAATTTGTACGATTTCATTTTCACATCCAAATTTAGTGGCTATCGAACTTCTATGTATGTATGTATGTAGATACAATTCTCATTACGCTTCATAATATTTTAAGTCAATAAATAAGATGTATTGATACAAGACTATTGATCAAAATAATCATTATAGTGTGATTGCCATTTTTTTTAATGTCATTTGAAATTAAACTTCGGATCGGAAACTTAATCTAAAAGACTGCTAGTTCTTACATACCCACAGACATATCTTCCTTAATTAAATTCTCGCATCAATCTAATGACCAAAAACACGATTAGAATATCAACAAGCGACCTGTCGACCTTGTCGAACGTCAAAACAACCATAATCCAAAAAAAAAAAAGAAAAACGAACCGAAAAACATTACATTCGCAACGATCATTGTGAAACGCCCGTACAATCTACTTATAGATAGGAACTATTCAACCGTTCGTGTACGCGCTCCAAAAAACTAGATAAACGCCTAATTTACGATCCGTACATACGAAATCAAGATCGAACGTAAAGAGAGAGAGAGAACCACCCAGAGGCCCTTCAGTAAAAAGTATAAATCGTATTTACAAACCCATGTTTACAAGTATAGTGTGTGTGTATAAATCACGACGCGCCTAATCCGGCTAATTTGATACGAGCGACGAGCGGAAAAAAGCGCCTCGGCCGCAATTAAAACGATTGATCGTATTTGTTTTTTTCATTTTCTGAAAAATAGCGGGTTGTTACGGTGCCTAGGCTAGATTTGGCGTGGCTCGGTCTCGAGGAAAGCTCGTAAAAGCGCGGAAAGAAAACGGATGGGTGTTAAAATTTTACTGCTGCGACAGAACGGCATAAAAGTGACATTTGTTTTTGTAATAACAGTATTGCGCCCGTTGTACGCACTACGGCTTATATTAAGCGAAATAAATATAAAAAAAAACAACAACAAGCTACCCAGTGCACAAGAGAATTGGAGACTTTAGAGATCGCTTAGTTCTTATTCGGGTGAAATTTCACGACAAACCCAATATATGTATTCCAGTTGGATGAAAGATTCCCTGCACTAAACTTCATATTACTATATGTATGTATATGTATATTAAATGAATTTCATAAGAACCAAAATTAGTTTTACAAAACATATGACTCACAGTAAATCGAAGAACAGAAACTTAGCTATGACTTTTGCAATGCATATAGAATTGCTCATACAAAAACATTGCTCAATACACTTATGTAGGTATAAAGTACGTTGAAAAGGACATCATAAGAATGATAATCTACATATGTAGTTCACGAAGTTATCTTAATAATAATAACCAATGATCTACCTTACAAGAATAGCTTTAGAAGTCAAGAATTTGACTATCTATGACTCAGTGATCGGGAACGGGCGGCGCCGGAGCCGCATGCGGATCTTTGTATGAAATCCTGTGGCTCTCGCTGTTATCCAACGTTTTGCGTGAAACACAAAACGTTGAAACATAATTTACACCAAATCAATTTCCATAACTTCATGGCAAAAAAAAGCTTGAAGATAATTTTTCAGATTGAATTTAATAATACTTTTTAGTAATACACTGTCAAACATTCAGAAATATCACGAAGATAGCTTATTTCTTACTGTTATCCATTTCATAAATGAGTAACATTTAATTTTATTTTGAATATGTAATTCGAGGATAATATGTTGCGGCTCCCAAACTTATCAATTTTGCAAGGTTTTCTGTAATTTGGCTCTTAGCTCAAAAAAAGGTCCCCGACCACTGATCTATGTATGTATGTATGTATTCATTTTAAATTTGTTTGAATGTTAAAGTGCGCGCATTGACAGTAATGTGGAAATATATCTTAGAACTCTATTGTGTTACACAAATTTGAATAAAATGTACGATAAAAAGCTTCAAGTATGGCATGTGTATGAAAAAGTTCATTCATTGACGTATTGAGATTAATAATATGCAACATTCTTAAGGATAGAATCAGTTTGATGAATTTTACTACAAAATATTGTACTTAGTATAATTTTATTGAAACATTGAGCTCTCTACTGTACAGGTAGACGTAAAAATTCTGTTTGTTATTTTTTTTTCCAAACTAATGAGTCGACACATTGTCGTGGAAACAACAACCCTATTCCGTGCAGAAAACTAAAATTAAATATACACAAAAAAATGCTCGGTACACATTTATAGATTATAATCGTACAAAAAACAAAAAAAAAGTTATGAATGAAGAGTTTATAAATATCGCACGATACGATCGCCATATTCTATTAAGGAGGAACGAAATTATAATAAACACGAAGCTCGACTTCCGCCACTACCCTAGCTGTGGCAGTAAAGCTCACAAAAATCAAATCTCACGTGTAAAATTACCATAAAAATGCTACTTTACAACGTAATGCCGTATAATTGAACATCTATTCAATCTGAACGCGATATTTAGCGAATTTCAGCCTGGGAATTATACAATATACCGGCGTCATTACGGTTGCGTTTCCAACGCTTTATTACGATTCGACATGAATGCGAACGAGACAAAAAAATAAAAATATTATTATTGTTATGAACGAAAATTCTTCACCTTATCGCGGGACCAGGGACATATTATTCCAACTTTGGCACTTACGTCTTTACGACACGCGGCCGCCCCTGATTTATCGGTGGCTATTTTGTTTTTTAATTTTATTTTTATACATTGAAGAGCTTTAAACGACTCGTAATATATTTCGACGGGAAGGGTAGGACGAAAAAAAACACGAAATCCGTGAAAGCAAAATGGGGCATTGCTTAAAAATAGGGAGAGGGGAAGTTTGGTGGGGGAGGAGGAAGAGTCATTCCCAAAGGGAAACATTCGGTTACTTTATTTATACGAGATTCCGAACGGAAAGTATTAAGAGGGGTTTTTGAATCTGAAACAAAATAGCGCGACTGACAGCGTTAGACTCTGCAAGACCATCTCTTTTTATGTATTTTTATATACACCTAGTAAGTACGAGCATGTATTGTATATAAATGCAACATAGCTGTAAATATTTCAGCGCTTTAATACCCGCTGAAAGCTTCGACGTCTTTAAAGGAAAGTTTTTCAGCGTCGTTAAAAGTTTATCCGTTGCATTTTGTTTCGCACTACGAATGCTGTCTATTCGACAATGATAAATTTTAACATCGTTTATAACTTTGTGTATTTTATATTTTTTAATAATAATTTTAACAGTAATGAAACAAATCGAACATATGTCCGAATGCATATGGCGGGCAAAAAATAAACGGTACATTGTGCAAAAAATTATATCTCCGAAACCAATAACGCTACAGTGATGAAAACAAAATCGTTTTATAGTTCATTTCATATTCTTTCTAATGATATAATGGTTTTTCCCAAACAAATAATTCCAGAATTGATAAAAAATTACAGTAAAAATGCATTTTTCATATAAGGGAATTTAATATTGATAATATTTAATAAGAGGGTATAATATACATAGTCATAATACTAGGGATAAGAATAAGTTAAGAATTTAAAATTGACTAGATCCAGGAAAAGTATCTTTTACAGGGATGTTGTTGAATATAATGGCCTGCCAAAAGTTCTCAGAAATATAAATAAAATTGATAGATTCCTGGCAGCCTTTAAAACAGCATCTCTGTACAAGTGCTAGTGGATAATAAGTTTATTTCGTAATTTTAGCTTTAAGTTATGTTTCTTTGTAATTAGGTTTTTAAGCTACATACCTTAAATAAATAAATATATAATTTTTTTAAAGCGGAAATGTCTCGATCGACATTTACTTAATAGTGCAATTAGGCATAAATAGTATGCTTTTAAGCCAAGCAAACTTTAAAATGCTTTAAATTTCAGCACTGTAGTCAATTCCGGATATTTTTTAATTTTTTTTTAAACATGATTAGTATTTTCTTTGCCCACTCTGAATTTGCCCATTGTACAACATTTTTAACTTCACACTGTACCTATACAATGCGTCACTTGTATCATGACTTTTGGAATGTAGCGCATTTCTCACTTGCTCGCTGTTAAGTAATCGGACAAAGCGTGTCTATAAAATATTCACAGTTGAGCAACACTACATATGTACATATATATTAGTAGTACATATAATAAGGAATCGATTCGATTGTTTCAACGTTTCGGAATTGTTCAAAGGCAAACTCGAACGGAAAGGTATGCGCCAAAAGTGCAATTGGATAAGATAAGACGTACGCACGGAGCTTTTGCCCCAGGGCGCCTATAAAACGTACCGGATCTCGTGTGCGGTGTGTAGATTTTGGAATTTTCAACGTTATCTAAGACAGGCCGACGACAGATAAACACCAAATTGTTTATGACTTCCACGCTATCCGATGATATACGCCTCCAGCTCACGTGATTTCTTATCCAATGGGAAATGGAGATGGGAATGGAAATACTAACTCCCCCTCCCTCATCTCTCTACACATTTTCCTTTTACCTCAAACCATCTACAACCTCCTACCTCTACACAAAATGAAAAAGTAAAAACGCCGGAAAGGAAAGCACACGAGGCTGGATAAATAGGCGAACGGAAACGGGAACTATTTGCTCAGCGAAATGCGAGAGTCGACCTTTCAACGGTTGAAATCGAAAGTATCAGCGCTAAAGTTGAATGTGATAAAATTTAACCAGACATTTTTGTTAATTACGCTATTATTAACGACAAAGTTTCTTTCACTCGAACGAATCCATCTTGACAAATGACTCGTTTTTAATGCCCAAACACGTTAACGCTTCGGATACTTTCTCTCGCATGTCATCGAATATTTTCACATTGCAACTGTACATGACAATATATATTTGAAATTGGTTAATTTTGTAAAAATACACGTAGGCGAGAGAAGAGACCTCACCGTAAAGAAGACGTTCAACGAAAGGCAATATAATGGCAAACGAACCGGTCTCTTTCAAGTTTCCATTTAACGAACGACCTCTCGCCTATTATTAGTTTTCACGCTGCACATCAAATTTGCATACATTATATTTTATTTTAAAGCCACGAGTCGATCTGCTTAACGCTGCTAAAAATAAAATAAAAACCGTATTGTTCAACCGTACTATTTGCATGACGCTAGTTAAGTGATCGATTATGTGTATTTGTTCTATAATGTATACATACATAAGTATATTTGCTCTAGTTTTCAAAACGTACTGGCGTATAACCTTACAATAAAGCGTAGATTTGTATAACTAAATTAATATGTTGCTCGTGTTAGTCACTATCTTTATACTCTGATCAAATTAAATAATCAACTTCACAGTGTACTATTTTTAAAGCTTACTTTACAGCGTAATGAGCAATACGTTCTCGTGCGCTTTCCAGTTGTTTATTTATATCTTAAAGTATAGGACTGTTCAATTTAGTTCACCGTCTTGTATAAAGTAAATTGCTAATAGACTATATACATATGTACGTGCATAGAATACATTCGTTTCGAGGAACACGCTTTCGTTAAAAAACAGTTTTCATTATTACTGTCAACGTTACGCCGTCGAACGTTTTTCAAGTCGTTCAACTTCATTTTCATTGTTGTAGTTTTTTTTTGTTGAGGATGTCGATGAATTCCGAGTTGAAAATGCCCAGTTTCGGATTTCGATTTGGGCGGCTGAAAATGGCACACTGTGTCGGTTTTTACACCATCGATTAACGATCGATGATAACATCTGAAAATAACTCCACGAAACGGTCGTATAAAATCGGCTGAAAGAACGAAAGCCTACCGGGCGAACTTGACAGGTGAATTGCTACTCGACGGTTTAAGTTTGTGTGGGTAAAAAAACATCAAAATAATGATTGTGATCTATTTTTTAGACACCCCCATTTTCTATTTACGATATACATATAAGCGCTAATAATTTTGCAAATACAATTTTTTTTTTCAATTTGTTTACACGCGATACATTAAAAGAAAATTTCACTTTTTCATGTCGTTGCTTTGTATTTGATGTATTTTGGAACAATAGAATTGTATGCGGTTTGATTTTACTTTCAAAAGTACATAAACACTGTGATTTATATTTGACTTAAATTTATTCAATTATTTTTCATTCCATTCTTATTTATTACATTACAAAAAATAAGCGAGTGAAATGGCAATAAATAAAAAAAATTTCCCAAAAACGTTAAGCTTACATGGAATAATAGGGAAATTGCTAAAACGATTAATTACACCTTATTTGTTGTTAAAGAACCTTGTATTATTTACGTGTAGAAAACTCGTAAATATCTCAAATCATTCCGAATGAATAATTGGAGTAACATCTGTTGATTGTTATACTTTTTTTATCGCAATACGCTGTGATACAAAAAAATGTATTCAAATCATAAACATATTTTGCATAATAGACCATAAAAAAGCATTTCTTAGAGATTATAATCGAGTGGAAAATTATGTTTCGATTTTAATGGTATTATAATTTAAAAAGCGAAAAGTATATTATTATAATGGAATGATGTATTTTATTTTAAAAAAATCATTCCTTGGTACTGAAAATAATAAATATTCAACTAAAATGTTTATAAAAAAAATAATTACTGCAACGAAACCAGCATAATGTATGCGAGATGTGAATCATTAAAAAAAATGTGTTTAGGAATCTGTAAAATACCTAAACGTTCAAGCGTAGGAATGTGAATAATGATAATTTATATAATAAATATGCAAAATTGATTTTACAAAACTATTACGTTGCGATATTTTGAATTGATA
The DNA here is from genome assembly GCA_022651745.1 of Parapsyche elsis. Classification (NCBI taxonomy): domain Eukaryota; kingdom Metazoa; phylum Arthropoda; class Insecta; order Trichoptera; family Hydropsychidae; genus Parapsyche; species Parapsyche elsis. The sequence goes on from JAGVSN010000017.1 coordinate 3,178,277, forward strand.
TTAACCAAAAAAAAGGTATTCTAAAGGGCATCCGTTTCAAATCAGTAGCCGCTTAATAGCCTTCGAAGGAGGAGAAAAATTTCAAAATTATCGAAAATGTTTACAAATTAATAACGACATGTACATTGATAATTAATTTATCCACCGCACGAAGTAGCCAGTTAAATATTTTTAATTGCTAATTTCGTGTAATTAACAGCTTGCGGATACGAACGACTAATATGTATGTACGAGCGTTTCAACACCACGTTGTCGCTTTCAGGTATTAAATGACATTTGAAATGCACAATGTGAATAAAAACTGATTCAACCGGTACACACGATTCTCATTTGTGATGAAAATCGTGAATTTTTCCTCGCTTTTCCCGGATAATTCGTGAAGGCTGCGGGGGAAATCGCTCGGGGTGGATCCCTGGCGAGTGCAATTGACACGCGAGAATTTATCTCAAAACTTTATCTTTCATATCAAATTCAGCACTTGTCGCTCGCGTCGAGAAGTAGGGGTGGTTTTTGAAAAGTGAAGAAGACTAGGGAGAGGTGCGGGGGATGAAAATTCAATATATAATATTTCCGCCGGAAGCGATGACTTGATTAAAGTTTGCGCTAAAAATTTTCGCGCGTATCTTCTTAAACAAGAAATGTATACGAAGTACACGTTTGATTGTTGCGACGATGGAAAATACTACATTTACGTTTTTGAACATTGTTTTTATGTGCATATGTATGTAAGTTACCGATTAAGCAACGAAAGTATGAAATTAAGCTTAAAATTTCAATAAAAAATCCGCTATGCTTAAATAATAAGGCATATGACCAATGCGTACTGCCGGTTATGACGTATGGATGTGAAACGTGGATGCTAAATTCAAGAATGCTACGTAAGATTCAATGCATACAGAGAAGCATGGAATGATGCATGCTTGGTATAACAAGAAAGGATCGTAAGAGGAATACATGGGTAAAAAGTATGACCAAAGTGGCAGATATAGCGGAACGTGTGAAAAAGTTGAAGTGGACACATAGCGAGAAGAATGAATGGTATCCGAGAGGATGTGAAAGAAAGCAAGGTTAACCGAGTGGAAGATGGGCTGATTAATTGAGAAGAATGAGTGGAGTCAAGTAGATGCAGATTGCTCAAGACAGACAAGAATGAAAGAGGATTGGAGAGGCCTTCATCCAAAGTAGATGGTGATCGGCTGAAAATGATGATGATGATGTACATACATATGTTACAGGCAGTGCAAACTTACGCATTGTATCAAATTCGCAAAATTGTGGTAAATTGAAAAATGTACATATGTACTACGCTTCATAAATTGATATACCTATATTATGTACATATAAAGAGAACGTATGAGACAATAAAGTTTGAAGAAGACCGGATTACAAATTTTTGATCAAATTGTTCTTTGGGATCAGCTGGTTAGATTAGTGAGATAAAAAAAAATTATTCAGCAGTGAAATGTTCAAAAAGCGACATTCTTTCATTTTATCTATGTGTAAAATGTGAAAATCAATAAACCTTGTAAAACAACTCATTAACTAATTTAAATATTTCAACCAAGAGACTTTTTGTTTACTTGCAACTTCTATATGTATTAATACGTAAAGTCTTCGAAAGGTCAAAATCCCTAGGGCTTACGTGAATAATTTTATTTCACATAATATTTTTCTCGAGAGTAAGTCACAGGTACATACAAAATGTCATATTTATAATTGAGACAGAAAAATAAAATAAAAACGAAATATCTGCTTATAAAAAAAAAACACACAGTATTCCGGTGTTTCGTAATTGTACTCTGTATTTATTAAAGTTAGTTTTATTATTAGATAGTGATTTGTCATGCGTTATTAATGACGTGTAATTGCGAGATCGCGTGAAAACACTTTCTAGTTGCTCTTATAATAATAATATTGCTAGTGATTCGCGAAACGTTACATTTGTACGAACGAAATAGTGGACCAATTCGCAAAATCAACCGTACGGAAATACATACACAGTAATAATATTTTATTGTGAATTGTAAAAGTGTCATTAGTACGATACATACGTACGTTACATTCATGTTTTATTCCATTTCCCCTTTGAATTTAAAGTCTCATTTGGTATGTGGAAAAATTTGATTGATTGCCGTCTAAACATTTATATTATTATAAGGCGGGGAATGATTTACGAAACAATTCCACTTATACTATGTTAGAAATAGTTTAATAATTTTAATAAATGCATAAAATATGCTACATAGTATATACAAACAATAAACATCTGTTTTTTAAATTTACATCTCTGAAACTACGCAAAAAACGCTACGGTAATAAAATAAAAATTATTTGATCTTATTTCTAATCATATAATGAATGTGCTAATTTTGTCAATATTAGTTTTACAATACCGTTTGAACATTCGAATGGATTATATTTGATACTTAAGCGTAATTTTCTTCGGTGATACAATTTTTTAAAACCAGGAACCGTTTTCTCGTGTCTATCCTGTACGTTTGATGTGGAAGCGGAAAAGGATTTTCCTTTGCGATTGTAATACGCGTTTTATTAGAGTTTTTATTGGCGAATTCGGAGAGGCTTCAGCGCTGAAAAGGCGATGAAAAGTGCCGTCGAAATAATTGAGTTACTCGTTTTGACGAGTAGACATGTCATTACCGGGGAAAATTCTCACATTTTCGCCGCATTCATTTCTCAAAAAAAGCAGATGTCGGAAAATGGAAGGAAAGGCTCTCGCCCTCCCATTCTTTTTTTACATTATTTTTTCCTCGCTGTCACGTTCGTCTTAGCGCTGATTGACTCGAAAAATTGACAAAGTCGATACGTTGTAACGTTTCATACAATTTTCTATATACCCATATATAAAACGTACGCCTAATATGTATACGGGTGGGTATTATCTACATCATGCGAAAATTTCGGCTTACAAAAGCCGAACACGTAAGACTAATCTCCGATCTGAATTTTCCCCATTCTCTCTCTCTCTACTTCCCCATACCGTAAATGTACGAGAATTAATAACAGCGTGCCACGCGCCGAATTACATACTATCGCACACCACATTTCCATTCTGAATATTTACTCTACATTTTGCCCGTGTACATTTGCGATATGTGAGCTATTCGAGGCGAAAGCGAACCGTACCAAAAGCCAAGTAAAATGAGTCATGAAATCGTTACGAAATTTTAATTGAATATATCAATATTGAAAGCTTATCAAATTGTGTAAATCTATGTACGGGAATAATTAATTATGTTAAAGTGCGTTTGAATAATTTATACAAACATAATTTAAGAATTGCATATAAGTTACGTGAAAATATACGGAGTGGCATATTTTGTAAAAATCCGTAATTAATTTAATCCGAATAACAACTTCGTAATTTCTTAATTAAACAATTAGGAAAAATATAAATTGGCGAATTATCATACGTAAATTTAAAAATCGTAAATATTTTACGATGTTTTGCACGGTATGTAATATGTAATTTGCACTGCACCAACGAATAGTATACGAGTTTAATTTAATTCAATTTTGAACACATTTTAAAATTCAAGCCGCAAGCTCACGTGTAACTTTATTTTTACGCGAAGAGCTTATATTCTTCAAACTCAGTCGAGAAGCTTGCGACATTAATTTAAAATACGTGTAAATCAACTGAAATAAATTAACTATGGTTGAATTTTGTACACAAATTCGCTTCAAACGAATTAACCGTCGACAGAAAAAATGTTGAATACAATTTTTTTCAATGCCGTTAATTAAATACGTTTTATCGAATATAATTCAATAAAACAAGAGCTTTGACACGTTAAATTGTACCAGAAACAATAAATCAACTCACTTTTATCGTTAAAGTGTATCAATTTTCGTTTGATCGATATCAAACGGGACGAACAAACAATTTTAAAAAGTTTGCGATCACATTCGCAAAACAACAGTAATATTCACTATAATTAATTATAAAACAATCATCGCAATAACTACTTATAGCTGGCGAAAAATGGCAATTTAAAAGCGTCACGTCGCCGCTTTCATACAATATCGCAAATCTATTGTTGCGGCACGTCGTAATTTTTTTTTTTACATTCTTTCATCGAATTTTTTTCCGTAAAAAGAGGTCCCTCGGAATAAAAACGGCCGGAAGTATTATCGTCACACATATAAGCGAAGGAAAATTTATCGTCTATCCGGGGAAATTTCAGCAACGTTCAGCACATTTGATTCAGAAGAGCGCACGATTTATATACACGATTTTTGCCTTTCACATACACACACACATTGCAGACGTACAATAATAAAAAAACCCGTCAATAGTTATGTATATGTATGTAATGTACCTTATTTTATTTCAAAAAAATTTCCATTGCAGACTGGATAGGATGCGGTAGAGTTTTCCAACGACGCACGTGAACTTTTCACATGCACACAACAAAACGATACGTCGCCGTCGTATCAGTATACACAAAAGCACAATTTATACAATATATATTGCAGCTTTGATACGTCGCACGGTTTAAATCGACGACACTTTATTGCGGAGCTTTCCGATTTGAATTAATGAACGATCGCGTCGTTGGTTTTTTTTTTTACATAATTTTTTTTTTTTTTTTTTTTTTTTTTTATTTCGTGCACTGGACGTTGCCGGGGGTGTCACGGTACGTCGGTGTAACTTCGTTCGCGATTTTCGTATATCACTGAGAGATGTCACGGTTCGTCTTTTCGATATTTTGTCGTATAGAGTTCGCGAATGTTCGTGATTTGGTTGTCGCGATTCGACCGCATACGTCCTTTCGTCGCGACGTCGCGGCGCGAACTGGTCTCTCTACTGAGAGCAACGGACCAGTCGTTTCACGGAACGGTGCCGGACCGGCGCGTAATGTACGTCACTGATGACAGGTTTGTACGTCACGTCAGTGATAATGATGTTTGGGCAGGTGGGGTTGTTTAAAGTTCGCCAAAAACCTCCCGTGAATTGTGCTTACGCTGATTTGGTTAAATGTACATTGAGGGTGGAGCGGCGATGTATGGAACTTTTTACTTTATCCTAATCGAATAAAGTAGTGTGATCGTGCGAAAATTCGACCTTGATATTTTAGATGATTTGTATCGGGTATCATCCCCTGATTACGTTTTCACGATTTCTGGAAAACGTCTGTATACTGTGTGTGTGTGTCTATGTGTTTTCGCCGAAACTATCAAATAATTTCATATCTATTATTTTCACGTGAGGTGTAAGACAAGTGCTACTCAAACTTTCCGATATATGGCGGACCGGTAAATTTTTATCAAATTTTCCGCGAACCGGTACCCTATACCTATATAATATTATCTACTAGCTGACCCGGCATGCGTTGCAATCCCCGATACCGTTCCCGTTCCAGATCCCGATCCCGTTGCCGTTCCCGTTCCCGATTCCGTTTCCGTTCCTGGTCCCGATCCCGTTCCCGATCCCGTTCCTAGTACGTTATCTGACGCGTGAGCAGGCCGTTCCTGTTCCCGTTCCCGTTTTTTCCCGATTCCAGATCGGTCCCGTTCCCGATCCGTTCCTAGTACGTTATCTGACGCGTGAGCAGGCCCGTTCCTTTCCGTTTTATCCCGATTTTTTTTTTTCAGGAACCATCCTCGGCATGATCACAATAAGTCCTGAAAGTTTCATCGCGATCGGTTGAGTGGTTTAGGAGCCTATAAGAGACAGACAAACAGACAGACAGACAGATAGACATTGATTTTTTATATACATATATAGATATCTATATACATATGTATATAAAAATTATGTCTGTCTGTCTCTTATAGGCTCCTAAACCACCCAACCGATCGCGATGAAACTTTCAGGACTTATTGTGATCATGCCGGGGATGGTTCCTGTGAAAAAAAATCTGGGAAAAACGGGAACGGGAACGGGCCTGCTCACACGCGTCGTCAAAAACGTACTAGGAACGGGAACGGGAACGGGATCGGGCATTGCAACGCATGCCGGGTCAGCTAGTACGTGTGGAATATATTGAATTCAAATGTTCAGTTCTATGGATAAATAAATTTAAAGATCTTCGCCGACGTCTTGAAAACACAGAACACTATCACATGAATGCAATATCATGCTAAGGTGTCGATGCCAGTAAATGTATAATGTTTTTAAAAAATTGCATTTGCTCTATTATCGACATTCGGATCGACGTATTCTTGTGAGCAAACATTTTCCCAAATGAAATGTGTCCAGAATAGTCTGCGAAATAGACTAACAACAGAAAATCTTGATTCGTGTGTACAACTTACGTAAATTACATGTGTACATATGTATGTATGTATGTACATATACGTACATACATACATATGTATGTATGCCAAATATCGAAAAACTTTCAAAAAAAATTCAAAACCAGCCAAAGCCAAAGCCACTGACCAGTCCTTAATTAAATTAATTTATATATAATTTATTAAAATATATGTACATATATTTTATTTTATATAAACAAAATTGTGTTTAATAATTTCGTAAAATTTTAATTTTAATTTTTACCCACTAACCATATAAAATTTTCAAGAGTGAAATAATTTACCCAGTCCCCCAAAAGGTTGCCGACCACTGCTCTACATCATACCTCTTCTGTCTAAAAAAATCGGTTTAATAAAAAAAGTGTTTCTGGTCTCTACCAGCACTTTTAATCTAATGCTTTTACTTCCAAACTTTTACTTTTGCTTCCTTTTCAAGCTTTTACAAGCTTTTACTTCCAAAATTTCCAATTGATTGTTTCGAATCTCTATAAATAGCAATTTTAATTGGAAAATTAGTATTTATTTTTACTATACATACTTACTTTACTCGTATATACATATATTTACTCGTATGTCTCCCTCCACCGCTCTCACAAATTCACACTTATTTGAATAATTCAAGGAATACGTAAATATTATTAGGTATTAATTACAATGCCGATTTTTAATTTTTGCAATGTCGCACCACCCTAATGTATGTACATACATACATATGTACATATCGCGTCCTCAGAGCACAATGGTGAAATGTCCAAAATTGTACGTTGTTTAATAGTTTTTAATAATATTAAATTCAATAGTTTTTATAGTTGTTGCATCTATGCAACAATGCGCCATCTATGGCGCATTATAATACAACAACGTAACAATTTATCAAAGTCGCAAGCCTATTTTTTATTATATAATTAGTCATGTTCATTATCAACGTTCAAGTTGATGTGGTTTATACTGACTTCAAAAAAGCGTTCGACAAAGTCGATCATAGTATTCTTATCCGTAAATTGTTTGGTCTCGGTTTTTCATATAATATCACAAAATTGTTTGTTGATTATCTGAGTGGGCGTTGTCAATTCGTGAAATATGAATCTCAATATTCCAATGTGTATCCCACATTCTCAGGAATACCACAGGGTTCCAATTTGGGTCCATTGTTGTTTCTTATATTTATTAATGATATCCATACAGTCATTTCTAATTCCAATCTGTTATTGTATGCTGATGATCTCAAGGTGTACAGAGATATTCGAACGACAGCAGATTTCACTGCTCTACAAAATGACTTAAATTCGCTGTGGGAATGGGCATCTGATAACCATTTACCATTTAGCATAGAGAAATGTCATGTCGTTTCTTATTCCCGTTCTCTTGCACCTTTAGTACATCCATATAGTCTTGGTGGAAATATATTAGAAATGAAACCTTCCACAAGTGATCTCGGGATTACGTTTGAAAGCAGGTGGAAGTTTGTAGTGCATATCTCAGACATATGTAACAGGGCGTCAAAGATGCTAGGATTCGTCGTGCGTAATGCTCATCATTTCAATGATATGAGGGTATTACGCCTTCTTTACGACACTTTGGTCCGCAGCATCTTGGAATCTGGTTCTATTATATGGAATCCCAGAGAAGTCAAGTATAATTTACAGATTGAAAGAGTTCAGCGGAAATTTCTCCGATACCTATACATGAGACAATACGGCTACTATCCCTCACTGTATCCTAGTGCTTTTGTTCTAGGTACATTGGGATACAGCACTCTGTCTTCTCGTAGGGATAAACTCCTTGTGAATCACTTCTGTATTTTATTGAGAGGTGACATATGCAACCCACCAATCCTCGAGGAGATGAAGTTGTGGGCTCCTGCACACTTCCGGGAGTTGCGTACGCGTCAATTGTTTCAGGTTGTCAGAGCGAGAACCGGAGTCCTTGCTGACTCGCCCATTGCTCGAGCCATTCAATGCCTCAATTCACTTGCGCAACATTTGGATATTTTTTGCACTACGCAGCATCAGATCGCCACATTTCTCATGCACTTTAAATTTTGATTTTGTTTGTAATAATTTAATTTATTTATAATTGATTTGCTGATTTTATGTTAACTTTTAATTTGATTCTATTATTATTATTATTTAATTTTATTATTATTAATACTTTCCAATTATTATTTAATTGTGTTTAATTTAAATTTAATGTAATTCGATTATACATATATGTATATATATTTTTTTACTACCATTATTTTATATATAATGTTTTTTTTCATGTCTCGCCATAGTGACGAATTGGGGAAACCTGTTATGTCACTATGGTATAATTTGTAAAATAAAATAAATAATAAAATAAATGTTGAAGCCAGGCCATTATTATCTGGTTTGGCTCACCGCGTAAGCGCTCTGTTCAGAATCAGTGATACCGGGTTCAAATCCCACTCGTGCGACGATCTGGTTTATTAATTATTAACGTCGGCTAGCGTTATCAGCAGACAGACAGACGCATTTCGGCTATCATATATATAGTATATGTAATTATAATGAAATACACTGGAACGACTGAAGTCTAAAATATCGATTACGTAAGCGGCTTCAGAACAATAGGCCGCAACTCTGATGCAATTACATACGGCGTAATGAGCTTTTGTACAATTATTTTTATCCACACATCAAACGATTAACAAGTCACAGTACAATTCTATGTAGCAATCGTTAAAGCGCACGTGGTGACTATTTTCAAAATCCCACCAACCACAATAATTCCAACGGAAATTTCAAATTGAATCACGTAAATCACACCGCGAGATTTGTCTCGCTATTAATTGACACACGTCACCGCATAATTCGAATCAGCGTTTGTACGTAAGTCGCGTTCGCCACCCCAAACCACCCCACCAAAGCAAATTGACTCCTAATGGGCTTACAAAGGTTCGATCCCCCACATTCTCCCCTACCTTTCAAACCCCGAGGTTCAAAAGGATAACCTCGTCCCCTTATTTTCCTACCTACGGCAAAATATAATTGCGTGGACCCCGTCGTCTCTGACCTATCATACGTATATCTCTACTTATTATTATATTTATGTATGGTATATCCTTTGCGAAGAATGTCGCAAAAGGACCGCACACGTGCGTTTCATATTTGGCGCAGTTAACTTGCGGTTTTCGATAGCGTAAACAAAACACTCCAGAGACGACGGAGACGTTTTTGAAGAATTAAGTTTGAGACGCTTTTGATGATCGTTCGGGAGCTACTTTTAACGACCGGTAGTTTGCACGAATGTATGTATGTGTCTATATTATATGTATACGTATTTATTTATTTAGGGACTGAATGTATCTTTACGCACTTGAAAAGTTTTAATGTATTGCGGTTAATTTAACTGAGGTTTCGCAAAGCGACTGTAAACCGAGTCGGAAGTTTATTGCAAAAGCGATTGAAATTTTACAAGGACATCAATTTCAATAATAATAATTATAATCTTCAATTCTTTCAATACAGTTGCTTCAACGTCGTATAAAAGACTTTATGCCCGCCTGAAAAGTTTCGCTTAGAGACGAGCTTTAAACTTTTAAATTATCTTATAAATACAAAACAGCTATAACGCAAAGTAGCTATAATATGTAATACTGTTTTTAAAGCGTTACATTCCATAATATACCCCTAGTCCATTTTTCTTATTTGGTGTTAACGATAAGCGGAGCGTCTAAATAAAGAGCATGTCAACAATGCACATACTGACAAATCAAGATCAAAAGTCCCTCCAAATATAAGACATAGAGTATGCATAGGTACGCTAAAAACGACAAAATTACATCTTCATTTATAGTAATTATGATCAAATTTCGAATAGAATCGATTTAACCTGTAATTATAGACCAGCAGTCTATCTGGCTTGCTTTCTTTCACATCCTCTCGAATACCATTTCAGTATTTCTCGCGTCGATTTGCCATCTATTCTTCTCGCTATGTGCCCACTTCAAACTTTTCACACTTTCTGTTATACATATAATATGCCACTTTGGTCATACTTCTTACCCATATGTATTCCTCTTACGATCTCTTCTTGTTATACCGAGCATACATCTTTCGATGCTTCTCTGTGTACTGGATCTTACGTAACATTATTGAATTTAGCATCAACGTTTCACATCCATATGTCATAACTGGCAATGCGCATTGGTCGTATGCCTTCTTTTTTAAGCATAGCAGAATGTTGGATTTAAAAACAATTTTCATTCTTCCAAAAGCGCTCCTTTCCAGTTTCATTCTTCGTTTTATCACATCTAATCTGAAAATAATATGTTACAACTTAACCAATTTTGCAAGGTTTTCCAAAATTTGGCTCTTAACTCGAAAAAGGTTCCCGATCACTATTATTATTTTATTTATTTATATAATACAGTAGCTAAAGCTAATTATATAATCCACAACTAAGCACCTGTACAGAGATGTTTTTTTAAGAGTGCCAGGAATTTATCAATAGTTTTGGAACTTCTAATTTCATCCGGCAGTATATTATACTCAAAAACACCTCTGTACAAGATGCTTCTCCTATTTTTATTTATTCTAACATTTTTTGTAATTAAATTATTTTTATTCTTTAATTTATATTCACATACATCCATTCCTCTCACAATAAATTTACTAAAATATGATCGTATGATATGACAAATAAATTTGATATTCACGCTACAAAATTACACATATCCATGAATGATTTAATTATTGTCGTTGTACTAATATTAAATAATTGTATAGCGTATCGTTGATTGCTGGGGTTGTATGGCCATAAAATCTGGTTCGTCGCCTCGAACCAGCTTTGACAGATAGCTGCTTGTTGCCAGACACCGCTATTTTTTTTTAAATATAATGCGAGCGTTCCCCAGCTACCCAGGCAAGCAGGCAGACACTATAAATATATAGTAATTCCGTATTAGATCGAAAATTAGAGTCGAGACTTCAAAACAGCGTAAAATTCCAATCAGGGGAATGTGCAACCTTTCGCTAGGGATTTCGAACTGGATTTAATTTTCCGAAGGGTTGATTTTTATTATGTGGTCGCGTGCGCGTCTACGAGCAGGAACGTCACCTGTCTCAAACCCCCTTCTCACCCCCATGAGCACATACATAAACACAGACATACACACAGACATAAACCACCCCATCCTCTTCTCCCATCCCCCAGGTCGAGATTGGCTCAACTAGTGCCGGGCGTGCTCAACAAGCCTGAAGTGATCCGTCTGCGAGGGGGCGGCTTGTTTGCTTAACACTTGCTTACATTTTTTTCACAACCCCTGCACGACGACATGTGGGTGTCGTATATACATATATATATAAGTACCCAAACGTATGTGGGTGTGACTTGTCAAACAAAAAGTTCAAGCCCGCCGCCACATGTCACCGCGAAGAACTCGCTGGCTGCAAATATACGTGTGGTATGACAGGGGTAGTCAAGATGAATGAACGTAGCTTAAATTCCGATACGGTCGAAAGATTTACTCGATGGTTTTCGACTGTTGGTATCGCTCTTAGTATGATTTTAATATTGTAAAATGCACATGGACTGTCTCCTGTCAGAAGTTTATGAACCTCCGAACTAGTGTGTCGAGCTTTCTTCAGATTATTTGGTCCTTCTGCCTCCATCTGCCTTTTGCTGACAGGAGACAACGACAAACCACTAAGTGTCTTTGCTTTGTAACTTTACTATGAAAGTACGTGAAACAATTGTATAGTGGTAAAATGTGTGTCAAATAGTGAAGAGGAAACGATTGATATCAAGAATTATGATCCACAGGTGATGGCTCTTGAGCGAAGATTCGGGGTTCGATTCCCGTAATGATGTCGAAATGATTTTTTCACCTTAACTATCGCCATTGACAATATCTTGATAAAAAATAATAAATCCAGATCTCCGGTTAGAATTTTCCAAATTTTCTAACGTAGTTGTGAGACGGTTCAACCAAAAATTAGCAATACTATTCCTATATCAAATTGTTATTAAGTATGGATCCTTTGCCTGATCAGCCTCCTATTAGAATTTATTAATTTATTTGACTTAGTTGATGAGATCCTTCCATGCAAAATTAATACTAAACAACAACGATAGCTCAATGATACAGTCGAAAGATTATCTTGACAGTTTTTGACTTCTACTATATCTGTTTGGAAGCTTAGGATATTATCAAAGTTTATCTTCCTTGGTTGCATCAACTAACATTCTTCCTAGTCACCAATTCATTGTCCCTTCCTTTTGGTCCCCTCTTGAAGCCAACGAGAAACTCCTCGGTAAATCAAAATGAAAAATCAAATCAAACTGTTCCCCATCCGCTGCTCCAATCCGCTCCAACCTTTTTTCATTACTGTCTGTCTTGAGCAATCTGAATCCACTTGACTCCACACATTTATCTCAATTCATCAGCCCATCGTCCACTCGATCTACCTTGCTTTCTTTCACATCCTCTCGGATACCATTCCAGTATTTTTCGCGTCCATCTACCATCCATTATTCGCGCTGTGTGTCCAGCTCATTGCCATTTCAACTTTTTCACACGTTCCACTATATCTGCCACCTTGGTCATGCTTCTTACCCATGTGTTCCTCTTGCGATATCTTCTCATTATACCGAGTATACATCTTTCCATACTTTTCTGTGTGCACTGGATCTTGCGTAACATTTTTTAGTAGCACAAAAACTAAAACTAGCTTAAATCCACTGATCGAAAGAAATATTGGTAGAAGTAAAGGGTAACCAAAAATTTTCAGAATGAGGCAATGTTATCCCTGTGTACCTTTTGTTATAACAGCGGTATACCGCTGTTATTAATTTCTACACCAAATCGTCCCTTAATTCAAAAATATTGGTCGCCCCTGTTGTAAAGTATGTGGGTGTTTAAAAAATTTTACTGTATTTTCGATATCAGTGACATTTTCTTCATTTCCTGTGTGCAACCCCCGCACAACCTCAACAATTTCCACGTCCGCTCTCCTCGACTAGCAGGTGATATCGGAAGTTGGATTGAAGGGGTTGTTAAACCACCCCCTAAGGTGTCTGTGTGTGTAGACGAGAGAAGAGCGTACGCTAGTAGTCGGCAATGGGTTAAGTTTCACACTTTGTATGTAATTGAACGGATGCAATCAAATACCTCGCATTCCCGACTGCAATCGAATAGATAGTTAATTATAGGAATATTGCTGTTATGATTCATTTCAAAACGTCTATACGTATCTAGACGTGAGTTTTATATCAATTGAGAAATTTTGTTCTTCACTATCATTGAAATCAATAATGGTAAGATTTTTACGATTGTCTTAATGGTGCTTTAATGGTATGGATTTATTTATTTTATCTTTATTGCAAGACGATAAAGCATACCGGGTTAAAACTTTAAGTTTATGATGCCGATAAAAGTTTTTGCAATTGAAGTAAGTAGGTTATTTTAAATTTTCATAAACCGGAATGCGATTGAAAATTCTCTCATTTTCCATCCAAGAACGGTATAAATCTTACACGAATAATAAATTACACTGAATTTTAGTATTACTACTACTTGGTTGTTGATTTCTTAAGCAGTTTGAGTTGAATTGATTTAACTTTTGCGTTTAAATTTATTGTATTAAAAGTATACGTTCTAGAGTAATAATTTTTGTGGCTTCATATTCTCAATGGTACACGTTTCAACTGTCTTATAAAATTAACACTGAGATATTTTTCAATTATATACATACATACATATGTTCAATCTCTACCAATATATTTTTTTTTTTTTTTTTTCGTCTACATACAACTTTCGTCTACACATTCATGGACACTAATAAAGGTTAGCCGGTACGGAAATAGGTTAAGGCTCCACCACTATCTTCTTGGAATCCGGTCGGCGAATTCAATTCAACTTTTGTGTGTGACCCTTGCTACAGCTTCCCACGGGTATGGTCTGCAAAGAAAACTAGGAATAGACGGCTTCAATCTATTTTCCGACAATTTTTAAACGAATACCACGTACGTACAAGTGCGATGTATAAAATTTTACGCAATCGCATCGACACAATCACAATCGCGAGTACAGCGGCAAATTTTCCTCGTATTTTATTTTTAATTTCGTAGAGCTTCTTCGAGATTACTGGGGACTCGAATAAAGTCACGCTCGATAGGAGGCTGCGGTCTTGCTAAAGTTTTCGAAATTTTTTGTTTCGTCGTTCATTATCTCCGCGGCTCTCTGATTTAGTTAGCTCAAAAGGCGCGATAGCGTTTCCGCGAACGAATTTCGCCGAATTTCAAACCGCCCTACGCAATCTCCACATCGTTAAAGATTCAGCTTTCCTATCGCTTGACGCTTTTCCGAGAGAAAACAGGAAAGTTTCCCTCGTGTTTATTCAACTTGCTATACTGTTACTGGTGTTTGTTAACTTTTTGCTCTGCGCGCTGTTCCACTTTCATTTGTTCTAGTTGATATATTTACTTACCAACTCTTCCCCTATTTTTTTTGGCAGAACTTCTTCCTAGTCCAAATTTCTTCAGAGTGGCACTGTCACATGTCATTGCATTTTTCTTTACATATAAAACATTTAAAAGTCTTATATAATATGCAGCAATCTCAATTGCGTGGTTAACTAACATCGACGCAATACAAGGGTTATAATATAACACTAAGTGGGGTTGTTCATTGAGAAAGTCTCATAAAATATCCATGGAAACTATTTTAATTGACAATCAAGCAATCTTGTACGTGCTTCACGACATTTCGTCACGTGAGTGTTAATTATGCACGAAGACACCTCGCATCGATTGAAAAGTTACCTGTATGTGTATAGGTCCCATTAAATCGGTTTTATTGGTATCTAAATTAGGTATGCATTGTATGTGCCTCTTTTGGTATACAGTAGATGTTCTCCATGCTGGTAGAAAGTCAACTACAACAACCTGGACCGAGTGAGTTTGCACTCGGATTCGAGTGCAATAAAAGAAAAAAAACATAGTATTTGATCTTTAATGAAAATGTTATCCTACGTCCCCGCGCTGGAAGAAGTTCTCGAATTCAGCGATTTTTACTACGTACGTTGTTGAAGTTTGTCGGAAATATCGAAACGGATTAACTTTTGGCTGTAGCTGTTGTTTTTTTTTTGCGTATTTTTATTGTAAGCGTGTGGTACTGTGAAAGTACTCAGTGACATCTATGTGTACAAAGTTTTAATTGACTCGATTTTATTTGGAGATTAACGTTGAAAGTTTTTTACGAAGTTAAATTTATTATTAGATTATATGTTGGTTTGGCTTATATTTGAAGATAAAATTGCGAATTAATTTTGACGGTATGCATACCGTACTTGGACATTATTTTGACCTCACTTTAAAATTAGCGTACTTTTCAACTTGGCTCGTGTATCAGCTATGTACATACACACGTCGGTTTTGAACATATCACAGATATTATTAATCCATTATGGGGTTGAAGGGGAGGGATGCTTCCGGTTTAAGAAGGTTTCAACCCTTTTTACAGTGTTCTCGGTCTACGGGTCTAGCATTTCGAGCGTCGTCTTATTTATGCACAACGGTCTCGACATCAATTGGTAATTTGGTTCAGGCTTCGCCAACTCTACCGGCTAATCTGTGATATGAAACGTAACCCCTTTACGACCAGTATTCGAAAATTTTTCTTTAATTTATACGGTGACCTCGCGAAATAATCGTTTGTACACATGACGCTACGTGTTTTTCCGGCTGCTTATTGTTTGTCGGGGTGAAGTAAAAAATAAAATAAAAAAAATACACGAAGATAATAAAATAAAGAAATATTTAGCTGAAGTGAAAAAAAAAAAATGCGGAAAAAACACGAGTGTCAATCTTTGTCAAAGGAACGGCAGAGAAAGAAAAATCAACAAATAAATAGAAGGAGACCTTAAAAGGGCCGCGAACTTCTATTTAGGGAACAATGGCGGCCGGCGTGCCATAGTCATACCTCTACCACCCATTCTTTCCCCCCAACATCACCCGCCGAAAAAGAAGGAGCACTCTGAAAGGAAATATAAATATCAAAGAGGAAAGGTCTCCATGCGACATTCTAAGAAGTTTTTTTTGTATCATTGCTCCTCACTCTCCCACTCCTCTTCCCCTTCTCGCGAGTCCCTCTCCTCATCGGAGATGTGTCCTTCTGCTCCCGTTTACCTACGTATTATCCCATTGTGTATGCAAAAAGATTGATAAAGGTAGGACTCGGTACTAAAGAGAGTCCTTAATCTTTGTGAAAAAATATATGCGATTTCATAGCGGAGCTTCAATGTTGATTAATTTTAACTACTACAAACATTATAACCTTTTTTGACGTGTATTTCTTCGGGCATGTCCAATTCCAACATAACAATACTCTGAAATCATCAATAAATTATTTAAAGGACCTGAAAGCTCTTCTGTTCATAAATTGGAATAAAAAATTGTGACCAAATGAAAAGCGCTTTTATTATTAATTTTTTAAAAGTTATGTCAAGTAGTAGAGCAGCGTTTTTCAAGCTTTTTTTTACTACGAACCACTGCAAAAACTGCATTTTGTATTGGGACCCAGTATGCCTATATGTATAATAATATATCAAACATAAACTACGTAGGTCCATTATGTTCCTTTATTTACTATTGACACATGATATATGCATATTTATGGATACACTTTGTTTTTAATTTAAATAAAGTGGAGAATACTAGTTCACACACATAAGTTGAAGTAAAAGGTAATAGTATAAAGATTGCTTTTTAATTTAAAAGTGGCAATTCTCCTTTAACCTTAATTCAAAATGATGAAAAATTTTATTGCTGAAAATCATTCTTCATTTTAAATGTACTAATACGGTGCAGAAATTCAGCCTCCTCTTCAGGATCAAAGTTTAACTCAATTATTGATTCGGGGCTTTCAAAGGCTTTTCTTCACTGTTTCAAATTTCTGCACTGGAAATAGTTATCAAAGCTTTGCGATAGAGAAGTGAAATGTGACAATACCTCGAGTTTTAATTCTTTTAATCTTCATTGACAATGTTAAACAATGACAGATGAACTGACCATTCCGGTGTTACGATTTTATCCGTCTGTTGCGGCTCATTTTATTTATTTTGCGACCACCAATGGTTTGAAAAACACTGTAATTTGTTTCTAGATTTTATACGTATCAAATTTCGATGGTCTTTTTGCAATTATTTTATAAAGAAAAATGTTACAAAATCAACGTTTCTCTTTCGTTTATTTATTTATTGAACGCCTGTTAGGGCTTTTACATATAAAATACATAATATATTAAATTAGAAAAAAACACAATGGAAAAAAAGTAATAAATAAATTATGTATGTCTGTTGAGTTAACAAAATAAATAATAAGTCGTTGTCTTGGGGACGAACGATTAATGTAAAAAAAATCAATAAAGTCGAATAAAAATAATAAATTATATTTCCCGTAGGAATTCTATGCTGAAAATAACATTAATAATATAAAAACAGTATTGCCGTGTTCTGTATCAACATATGCCAAAAGTCGTATTTTAAAATTCACCAGACTCACCGGCGATAATTCGATTCTTAGAAAACGAGACGCAACCATTTAACATTTAACCCATTAAAAGCAACACCTTAGCGACCTACCTACTATGTACATACAGATGTATAACAAATTCCTATAACGATAAGAATGACAGTGGATAATTTATGCTGAATAATTGCATTCGATTATACGGCTTGCCCGGTGGGTAATGGGTTACGGAATTATCAGCGCGCCGAGATCAAATCACGATACGACCACACTTTAAACCGGCACCACACGGATGATGAATGCGATATGAGAACTTGATCTTTCACCTATTCGAGTGCCACCGATCGTCAACCTTTTCCATACCGGGTGACTTTTAACGACGCGAATTAACACATTAGCGGCCAGGTCGGTCACACGCATTTATCAAACGGTACACTAATTTGTGTAATACATACGTTATTCTGGTCACTTGTGCTTTTGGGGGGCGAATTTGAAGCCCGGCGATATATCGTCCGCCAAACCGGAGCGGAATACTAATGGCCGACATTTCGTCACCAGTTTTGTTCGGCCACCCACTGCGAGATGAATAACGCTTACATCGCCGCAATCGTACGCTACTAAGAATTCGTACCGGGTTGAAAAAAAAAATAAAAGGAAAAACAAAACGTCATGCGAAAAATGAAAACGAAAAAACAATGACGTGTACGTACAAGTGTGTGAATCGTCGTAGGCTTTGGTACAGTTGATGACCGCAGCAGGTCAGCCAGATGAAATATTGTGATCATGAATAGGTCATTAGTGTTGCAGTGGTTCGGCGAAAGTGGCGCCATACTATATTTTTTACGACCTAAGTAGTTTCAAATGATTTTAGTGTAGGTACATATATAGGAATTACAGTTGGTAAAAACAATGATTTGAATGCGATACAGATTGTGTATTGTAACTGTGTTGGTACTATTGACCTGGTTCAATTCAGCTTTCGTTCGTTTCAAATTGAAGGGATATTGCAGTCAAATGCCAATAGACTACAAAACCGTTACTTGGAGATGATGACTAGTTTCTGTAATTTAAAAATTGACTAACTTTGGAATACATATCATTTTCGGCCGTTCACCATCCACTGCTGAATGAAGGCCTTTTAAATCCTCTTCCATTCCTGTCTGTCTTGAGCAATCTGCATTCTATTGTATCTACACATTCTTCTCAATTCAGCTTATCGTATACTTGGTATACCTTGCTTTCTTTCACATCCTCTAAGATACCGTTTCAGTATCCAGTATTCTTCTCGCACTTCTGCCACTTTAACTTTTTCACACTTCTGCTATATCTGTCACTTTGGTCTTACTTCTTACCTATGTATGTATTCCTCTTACGACCTCTTCTTGTTATACCAAGCATACTCCTTTCCATGTTTTTTTTGTGTTTACTGGATCTTACGTAACATTCTTGAATTAAGCATCCTAGTTTCACATCCATACATCATAACTGGCAGTAGGCATTGGTCGTATGCCTTATTTTTTAAGTATAGGGGGATTTTGGATTTAAAAATTATGTTCATTCTTCCAAAAGTGAGAATAAATATAGTATATAAGTACCTATATATTTTTGAGTTAGATAAGAATTTACTACCAAGATATTTCAATAAGTGTTTAATAAGGTGATTCATAGTCATAATACTAGGATTAAGAATAAGTTAATAATTAAGAATTTAAAATTAAGTAGAGTATAATGGACTGCCAGAGGGTCTTAGAAATTTAAACAAAATTGATAGATTCCTGTCAGTCTTAAAACAGCACTCTGTATAAGTGCTATTCTAATAGCACTTATACAGAGTTACGTTTATTTTGTAATTTTAGCTTTAAATTACTTTTTCATTGTAATTAGCTTCTTAAGCTATTTTAATTAATTAAATACTCAATATTGAATATGCTACAGGAAGAGTGCATGGTATAAAATAGCAAAAAGTAAAATGTTCTAAGATTCATACATTGAAATAGTAATAGCACGTATGAAACACATTATAAACACAGTTCAAATTATTCTTCAGAATCAAGTTGCTCAGATTAATTGAGATAAAGACTGATTTGGACATCAAAATTCATTAATTTCATACCTTGCCTAAAATACTTACGCTTTGTCTGCTATATAGTAACGCAGGAATCTGGTTGAGTAGCCTATCTGCGGAACGTTCGCATACCACGGCATAGCACGTACAGATATGCTCACTCACACGCTACATAACCTCACCAACTCACGATACGGGAAGTGTGAAATGATAACCACCCGATTACACTATCAACCGGAAGTTACTAGTAGACACATTAAAAATTGTATCAATGATACTTTCCGGTAAAATTGGCGGTTTTTTGTATGTATTAATTTGTATTGTTCTGTCAATGGTTGGGAGCATCTGATCGCATTGTAAATCATTAGCAAGTTTGTCGAAGTATCAAGACAACTTCGCGCTATTCAACAATCATTGCGTTATGCACAGTTTCACCTTTAGCGCGTGGAAATTGTTTACGAGTAAAGTCGTGACTGCAAATAATCGCCACCGTTTATTTTCCTCACGCTATTTGAGCTTCTGTGATCTTTAGAATACGTGTCGTCAAATCGATCGTATCTCCTCTGTGGGGTAATAAATAAACAAATGAGGGGTTGAAAATTTGAAAGAACCAGATCGGTGTTTTCCGCACCGGAAAAAAAGGCTCTATCGGCCACCTGTTATCGAAACTTTTTTCCTTGGCAGTCAGCCATCGACTATGAAAAACTAACTTCCTTACCCCTAACTAATAAATTGTCACCAAACAAGGGGCGGGAAAAATGTGGGGGCGCGCGAATGCGTACGAAAAATATTGTTTCGCACGCTTGTCCGCAACAAGCTCGTAAAAAGCAAACTATTAAATATATTGCACACTTGTATATTTATTGCGAATAAAACGTATTTTAAAATTTAGTGCTCGTTTTTTTTTTTTTTGTACGGGTGTACATTTTTATTTCAACTCTTTGATAAGTAATTGACGGATTTTGCTCAGTATTTTATGATCACAATATTAAAATATAACGATATTCACAATATTTTTGTACATTATACACGTATATAAAATTTTAGACCAGTATAAAATGCTTAGTATAAAATAGTATTTTATTAAATTTAGTTAAGTTGAATATACCGAAATTAATAGAAAATGCTTTAACATTAACTTGGATATAAAAGTGAAATTTCGCTTTGCTTCATAAGCTGATGATAGTATTTACAAACATATACAACACAACAATATTATATGCCTGGAATTAGCTGGAAGAAAGATTCATCTCGTATATCGTCTATTTATTTAGTTTTCTTCCACAAAAACCTTCAGCAACTTCTTCCCCTTAAGGCATTTCCCAACTACCTTCCGCTACAGTTATCCCCTATGGCCTTTCCCAACTACCATCCCTTAAGCCTTCCCCTAAACTTCCTTTAGGTCTTCCTTTAAAGCATTCCTCTAAAGCAGCGGTCGGTAATCGGCGGCTCTTTGTATGAAAACCTGCGGCTCTCGCTGTCATCCAACGTTTTGCGTGAAACACAACGTTGACACACAATGTACACAAAATCAAAATGAATCCTATTTCCATAACTTCGTGGCTATAAATAACTTTAAAGTCGTTTTTCAGATAAAACTTTTATACTTTTTAGTAATAAACTGTCAAACATTAAAAAATATCATGATGATAATTTAATTCTTATCTATCCATTTCATAAACGAGTAACATTTAATTTAATTTTGAATATACATATGTATAATCCGAAAATAATATGTTGCGGCTCCCAAGCTTACCAATTTTGCAAGGTTTTCCCTAATTTGGCTCTTAGCTCGAAAAAGGTTCCCGACCACTGCTCTAAAGTCTTCCTCAACTACCTCATTTTATTGCCTTCTCCAACTACCTTCTTCTAAACTCTAAAGCTTTGCTTAGTTAATTTATCCTAGAGCCTTCTCAACTACTTCCTTCTACGGCCATCTAGCCCAACTATCTTCCCCAATTAACTTTCCCTACAGCCTTCTCCAACTACCTTCTCAGACTACTTCTCCAAATACCTTATCCAACTACCTACCGCAACTACCTTCCCAGACTACCTTCCCCAACTATCTTCCCCAACTTCCTTCCCCAACTACGTTCCCAAATACCTTCCCAACTACCTTCCTGAATTTCAAAAAATGAATGAAATGCCGCACGGGTGATTTATTGTGATTATTTTATAGTGAGTGTGTAGATATGTATGTATGTATGTATGCGGTGAAAGTGTATATTTTTTACCGGTTCCGGTTCGTAAATTAAAACGGACATCGGTTGATTAATTATACGACATTAAATCAATGAATAGGAAAGCTTTGTGTTTTCCTTGCAAAAGCTCCCCGGATAAAATAAGGAAAACAAAGAACAATCCACAAACCTCTAAAGCGGGACATACGTACGATTCATTTCCTCTCGCCTCGTCTCACTAGCGATAAATATTATTTATTCAACAAAAAAATAATAAAACCAACATTTTTATTTGATATTAAATTGATTTGGGTGTCTGTAATATTAGGAATTACATTTTATCGAACTTGTGTATCTATTTAGTGAAGATATTCATGGGAAACTTTGTCCAGGAAATGATATTCAAATTGAGAGAGGTTTTCCGGCTTAGAGAAATGTTTTTTTATTTTGAAACACATCAAAAGACGTACATATTACACATAAAAAGCACGTGTTTTGGAAATAGCCTAGATTGCTTTTCTCCTGGAAATCGCTTTTGTATTTAATAATAGAGTGTTTCGCTCATATTGCTTACATTTATTTCCCACCATTCAAACAAAATTCATGTCGCAGTTTAACAAATAACCAAATTTGTACAATTTTGTAGTGAATTAATTTTTAAGTAAGTTACGCAGTTTGATAGCTATTAAAACTAAATTCCTTTACTTGAGTCGAATTTTCGCAACGGTCAATAGGTCAAAGCTATCAGCTGTGGATCACTCAGTAACCTGCAGGCCATAATCAATCGATCACTCATTTTTTTATTGTATCATATTTATATATGAAATATGTATTTACGGGCATAGTTCAAAGTGTAATTTCAAAACACGATTTTTCAAAATGATATTACTCCAAAACGAGCCATTATATTTTAATGAATTTTGCATAGAATATATAAATGAAATGTATTGAAACTTTTGCGAGGCATACAAATAATACACATTTAAATACACAATAATATTTCAGAATTCTAATAGTATTAATAGTTGTGGTACATTTTAAACGACGTAATACGGTTGTGGCACTTAACGATCCGCTCGGGTCATAGTTATCTTAACGGCGGGTATAAAAGCCTCTCGCGACGAGAATACAATCTCAAATGAGTTGTAAATTGAACTTTTATACAATTTTTCTCGTTTTCATCCAACTACCAGGATTACTATTACTATTACCATCCGGCAACACTCGTTCGAACGTGAACGTAAGAACGTACTCGGAGTGTAGCTACGGCACGCTTTATCGGCCCTCGGCTCAATCGGACGATCTTCGATGACAGTTTAATTAAAAAAGGCTTCGCTGGACCGTTAATTATTAAATTTAACCCATCCGTCCGTCCGTCCGTTCGAGTCGTAATCGAGTCTCGTTTAATTAGTGTTTGTCGGGCCCGCAGCGGAGAGAGCGTGAACCGCTCATTAGGCGCGAGATGTACAACGTGTCGTAAAACGAGATTGACGTATAACACGACCAAAACGTATATAAAGTATGACATGTGATTGCTACTGATCTTTACACGTCTTTTGACATTCAATTTAATGAATCAAAAATCACTTTTGACCACACAAACGCCCAGATGCCCTTGTATGATCGTCTTAATGTCTGATGTAAATCTGTATTGAAATTAATTCAGTGATCAATTATAAAATTAAAGATATTATTTTACATTCCATATTAAAATGTATAAGAAAGGGTATTAGATATAATTCAAATCAACATATGTATGTTATACAAGATGGTTTAAACATGCGTTTGAAGTGTGCGCTTGTTGCACACCCGTAATCGTTGGTGGCACAATTTAATTTTATACTTGTGAGTGAAAGTCTCATCAGAACTATCATTCCATATTTTGCTCGTGTATCCATTACTGTAATAAACGATAGTAATATAATTTCTTTGAATACATAGGAATTTAAGTAATCGTGTCTGTTGCAAAAGCGTGTTAACATTACTTCAAGACCCGTCCGTGCGGTTTTAACAATTCAATTTGTGCAAAGCTCTAGACAAATACGTTCCATTTAACAAAGTCCGCTTGCATTAAAATTTCATTGAAAGGAATCTATTTTTCAAAAGATTACCTTCTGCAGTGCAAGCGAATTATCGAATGGAATTGCTGAAACGTTCTTTAAAATTTCAATTGTCTGAGAGCAGTGGACGCAACACCAATCAACCGAACGCGAAAGCTTCATTAGCTTAAAAAATGTGATAGTGTGGCTAAATATTACAATTACAAAAAGAAAGGCTTTAACCTCTAATTTTCAATGTTATATTCTAATAATTTGTCGATGAATATGTTGTAACACATTAACATTATAATACGGAAATCACTTTGTGCGTGCGTCCTGTATGATAATTCGATATTGTGGTTTATCGTACATTGTAAATTATTTTATATCACTTCGGGATTAAAATTTATTGAGGGCGCATCAAACAATACATAATACATATATATTATTACATCATTCGACGGGATAAATTCTCCCCACTATATTATAAACCAGAGCTTCCAAAAACAAAAAAAAAGTACAGTAAAAAATGTATGAACACGTTTCGGTCAAAGGAAATACGAATTTATCGTTTGTTATATAATACAGAACAAAATGCGTATATTTTTATTTTATATACGATATGTATACAGACGTAGTGTTCTGTTGTTGTACGAGAAGACAATCGTTAAGTATGTAAATGCACATTATGCGTTTGATTTGTTAACGGGCACCGAAGGGTTGACGTTAACAAAAAACCACCAACATAAAATATTAATTAAGCCAAGTCGAAGACGTATCGAACAATGACGATTAAAAAAACAAAAAGTGAAGATCCGATGATCGTCGAAAAAAAAAAAAAAATGTAGAAAACGTTATGCCTAATCGAGCGTGAGTGCCTGATTAACCCTTTAACCGTGAAGATCATCGCGCGTGAAAGGACTTCGATGTACATTTTTATTTAGTCCTGTTCTAATTACTGCGGTGATCTATTTTTTTTTCCGGTTATCTTATACCGGTCATTACATATAAGGGTCGGCTTATAAACGGTTCAATTTGTGTTAAAACTTAAACCTTTTACTATTACAATTTAAGCTGTTATAAATTTCATTCGCATAAACTACATACATATAATAGATATTTCAATGTATGTATGTATTTATATGTATAGTAACGTTCATTATGACGAGTACTACTAATAAACGTCTTCTCTACCATACGGCCGCCAGCGAAGTGACCTCTTCGCACGTCCTGCACTCTTTTTTTAAAATTGTGAACGTTACTGACGGACAGACAAATACTTAAAGCTATACATACATATGTAACCTAGTAATTATTCGTACTTTAATGAGTATTATTTAAGTACTAGAAACTAGTCACATGAGTGTTTGTATGAGTTAGTGAGGTTATGTAGCGTGAGCGCTCCGCGCAACCTCTGTCGTGTGTGTATGTGTGAGTGAGTGAACGTATGTATGTGTACGTACCATGCGTGCGTTCCGCGGCTAGGCTACTCGGCCAGTCGTTCGGTCGGCCAGCCGGCCAGCTAGACAGATTCCTGCGCTACTCAGTAATAGTAATAGAGTTAATGGAGCTAATCCACTACTTAGTATGACCAAGTTATTTCAGTTAATCAACCATTACAAATTACATAGCATATGCACCGCAGGCGAAATTCTTACTTGATTACGTTCGCAATAAATTGTCGATTGCAATATTTCTGACATTTATGTACTATATGTATGTATGTATCAAGTTGAATGTTTGTCTGTTTGCCCGCTATGTAAATCTACAGTTTTCAACTTAGAACCACCAAATTTGGTATACTTTCTCACGGTACTCTAACTTAGACCGTAAACAGGTTTTGGGAAGGGGTTCAAAGCCCGGGGTCAAGGGGGCCCCCATGCAATTATTTTTATTTTTAATCAATTTTTGTTTGTACAGGAGAATAAATGTTTATTTCGATATTCATTTGTTTTAATAGTTCACCCGCCCGAGCAACGCCAGGCAATTCGGCCAGTAACTAATAGAATAACACCAAATCTAGAACACGTCCTTGGTAAATCAGGATATTTCCTAACCACATCCTCGACGAGGCTAGATGGCCTCAAGTGTGAACACTGACTGCTGCTAGTCTACATACTATGTACATACATATGTACATAGTTAGGGCATGCAAATTTACCGGAAACTTTCATTACCGGTAATTTAAAAAGTGTATAAATTTATAAAAAATACATTTAAATGGAGAAAAAAATTATATCTACGTGTTATTCGTTAAATAAAAATTATTTAAATAATTCTCTTTCAGAAGAAGAGTTAAAGTGAGCCCTTAAAAACACATGTTTAACGTGTCATGATTTAAGCTAGATCTAATTTTAGTGCAGATCACTCCCGCTGAAGAGAAAGCTTACTCCGATTCTACACTAGTTGGCTGAATTGTATAATAATTAAATGCTAATTGTAAATATTTCCCTCAAATGTATCATTTCTCTTATTTGCCAAATCGTTAGTTATGTTATTTGTGGCATGACTTTCTATTACTTTTTTTTGTGTTTATAATTTGCTGAAGTTTATCCTTCATTGATAATTTAGCAACACAGCAACTGACGATTTCTCTGGACTAAAACATATAACTACATCTTCATTTTGACTTAAATCAACTATCTCTCCATCTTTATTAGCCAATCGTTTTATCAACTTGACAATTTGTTTTGTAATTTCATTTTTACTATGTTGGTAAAATATGTCATTATTCTTGAAAAAGTATCCGCGATCCCCAAAGCCAAACATCTGTTTCTTCGGAGAGAATTCTACGAATTTCTAGGTAAAGAAACACCCCTGATCTTTTCCGCTGCAAACATCGTCACATAATATCGTAGTTTCAGAATAAAATTACGTTAAAAACTAAAAAAATGTAATTTTTTGTAATTTACCGAAATAACGGTAATTAGACATATATTTACCGGTAATTCGGGATGGGTTTTGGTAGTTGTATTTACCGGTAATAGCCGGTTTGCCGAAAACCGGCAATGCATGCCCTAAAGCCCGAACACACCGAGCGACTTTGGTCGGCCGACTCGTGAGCGACCAGACCAAATGTATGAAATTATTTAATTGGTTGGCCGACCACGCGGTGACCAGGTATGGCATGCTCCATATAACTGCATACGTTTGGTCTGGTCGGCTAATCGGCTAAACTAATCGGCCGACAAGTCGCCCGGTGTGTTCCGGGTCTAAGTCAAGTCGGACGCCTCTAAGCTCACTCCTCCATGCTAACCTCGCCGAGGCGCTTCGACGTAAACGCACCCTTACGGCACTCTACACACACATACGCATATAGAGCTTTCGCCCGCACCTTTACCGTGTTCGTTTTATTCGAATACCTCGCTATCCGCGCTCACAAAGAGATCCTCCCCGAGCGCCGAAGTTAAAATTGAAAATGATATATGGCCGCGAAGAGATTTTCTTTTGAAGTCGTCGGCCGCGAGATAATGCCTCGGCGACGAAACTTTCCCTGACGAGGGGTCGTTTTCACCCCATCCCCCTCCCCCCTACCCTCCCCCTTTCTGATTTATGCGTCGGAAACTATGCGTCGGTGGGGGGGTAATTTTAACCCCGTTTCCGGGTATCAAGGCTGCCGACGCATAAGTGTTAACTCGTCGCGGTATGTAAGCGCTTGTGTGGATGAGCCATATTGTTGGCAATAGAGGTCAATAAGTCGGTGCTCTTTGATGGTTGAATTGGCATTTGATATAATTGAGGCTTGCGCGAGATTTATTGTGGAAAATTTCCTATTATGTTCGTTTATTGAATGTAGTAAACCTTGAGAGTTCAATTTGTAATATCGGTAATGGTAATTTTGCATTTTTTCTCCTCCCCCCCCGCGTATAATCGCAGTTATGAAATTGGATTGATATTTTGATTGATTTGTTGTAACTGATGCGGTTTTTTGCCGTATAAAGTGTTGTTGACGTGCAAAAAGTTCGACCTTGAGCCGTGATCGATTTAAAAATATTTCGGTTTGTGATTTTTATATCACAATTTCAGTTCACTAGAAAATATGTAGAACAGTTCATATGAACGTCCATAGCGATTCGGATTTTCATTGAACCAAAAGTAGCACATTTTTTTTTGTCACAAGTTTTGGATTTTGCTTTTGTCCAACATAGATTGTCTTATAATATAATGCGATCATGATATTTAAAACTAGGATGGAGCGCTTTTGGAAGAATGAACATAGTTTTAACGCTATGCTTAAAAAATAAGGCATACGACCAATGCGTAGGTACTGCCAGTTATGACATATGGATGCGAAACGTGGATGCTGAATTCAAGAATGTTACGTATGATCCAGTGCACACAGAGAAGCATGGAATGATGTATGCTTGGTATAACAAGAAGAGATCGTAAAAGGAATACATGGATACGAAGCATGACCAAAGTGGCAGATAGAATCGGAACGTGTAAAAAAGTCGAATGAATGATATGGACGGGAGAAATACTGGAATGGTATCCGAGAGGATGTGAATAAAAGCAAGGTAGACCGAGTGGACGATGATCTGATGAATTGAGAAGAATGTGTGGAGTCAAGTGGATGCAGATTGCTCAAGACAGACAGAAATGGAAGAGGATTGGATAGGCCTTCAACCAGCACTGGATAGTGAACGGCTAAAAATGATGATGATTGAAATGCTGGATATGTACAACTAAGCTACATATTTATGACTTTTTACGTATTAAAATTTAAAGTGAAAACTCAGTTTGGCACAATTTTTTTTTGCATTCGAAGAATGTAAGCCGTGTAGAATATATTCTCCAAATATTTCATATGCAGCAAACGTGATTTAGCCACACTAGATTTTTTCGTATGTATGTATGTATATGTTTCTACATATACATATACAAAAAATTGTACAAGTTTGATCTACATTCTGTAGATCAAACTTGTACAATTTTTTTCTACATTTAATGTGGAAGCTGAGCGCGCCCACCGGCGAAGCAAAGCCGATCCGCTACCGGGAAGTCGTAAAGCCGGGAAAACAAAGAGCGTTTCCTTTCTTTAGCTTATTCTTAATATTCCGGACGGGTTTCATCTCTGCTCATATGTCTGTCAATTCGCGTGTAAACATTCTTAGGCCGCGCGATTTGATATGAATAAACATGGACGATGCCGCTAAGCCGAGCTACACTCCTTGCACACACGAGAAGAAGTGAAGCCTGGAGTGAATTTTAAACGAGTGTGTTTGAATTTCGTTTCGAATGAACGACAGTAGCCAAAGTGACGGGGGATATTAAGTTTACGTGTGTCTTGTGTTTGTGTGTATATTATATTATTATTATGGAATAGTTATTGCAAAGTGTAATAGCCTATAAATTAATGGCGCCGCGTCTCCCCAATAAGTCGGCTAATGTTAATCCCGGCCTTTGGTTGCCTTTTGTCTTTCAGTTACTACATATAATCGAACAGAAGGCCTTAAGGTTGAGAGTCGAGTGACACGCTTGTCGTCTAGCCGCCTAATCCGGCCCACTAAGCTAAAAATCGAAACTACGAAGTGGCACTTATTGAACTTCGCCGTTTGGCGCGATAATATATTTTGTTGAATACAATTTAACCATCGAAAAGATGTACTATTTTCAAGGTCAAACTTCTAAGGAAATTCGTCAAACTTTTATCAGTTAGTTTTATTTGGAATCTGACTTTGCACCTTACAATAAAATGATCCAAATTTTTGCATCATACTTGTATTATGTAAGTAAGTACATAGGTGATATAAAATGAAATAAAAATAATTCTAGGTATAATACATACATATGTATATACCTGCGTATTATGCATTATCGTGAAATTTTCTATTATTACCAAAAGCTTTCTGTATCAAATTCAGTTTGTGTATTCTATCTGTATTAAAAGCTTTATTTATGTTCATAGACGTGTGAATTTTGATTACATCATTCGTATATCTAAAGATTAGATCAGAGATTACATGTAAAAAAATCTTTGAGCCAATCTTTTTGACTGAATCAGTTCTTAGAAAAGGGTTGAAAGGTATTAAGAAAAGTGACCCTTTAGTTTTTGTGCCATTTTAATACATATTTTAGTTACAGTTCATGGGTTATGATTATGAAATGCACTGAATGTAAACAACTACATAGTAATGTGAAATTTATTTATTTTTTAATAAAATTGATTTGATTTTCAATGATGGTTATTTGTATTTTAAAAAAATGCAAAATAACAGGTTGTCCAACGATTAAGCGCTCCGTCGAAAATTTGTTCACCTTGTCTTTCATTAGGCGCTACAAATAGAGGCATCTTAGAGTTATGTTTTAATTAAGATTCTGTTCGGGCCCACTGGAAGTACTCGTATACACATACTGTTACGTTTTATTGATATAAATATAATACATGGTGGTTATAAAGCGCTTTTTCAATATTTATTTTAATTTTATTGCCACCAAATAGTAAGCAGCGGTAGTCAACTCGAGATAAATAATAAATTTCGATGATTTATCAACGAGACATTTATCTCGCGGTGGCTGGCGTTTATCTCGGGGGTCCCTTCGATACTGAAGGGGGACCCCTTTCGAGCCTCAATTAGGGTTAGTTTGTTCACGATAAAAAGGTCTCTCCGACGACGTTTAACTCCATCCCATGACAACTTTAATTGGTGATAATTCACGGCAGCCGAGCGGAAGGGGTAATGAGCGGCTTTAACCCTCACAGTGCGGCGCCCGACCATTAACGCGCCCACAAAAAAAATTAAATATATATCACGCTGTGACAAGAGGTTCACTGATGGAATTTTTTCCAAGGAATTATTTATACGTCTTGTTGACAGTGTAGAAAAAAAAAAAAAGGAGCCAATTTTTTTTTGTCCCACTAAATTAACATTGTAAATTCAATTGTCGCGAGATTCCCTACGGTTCTGGCGTACTTATTCTGTTAAACAATTTCGATGTAAATTCAAGTTCTTGTTCACTTTTTAGTGTTGTGTCTGTCTTTTTGCATTGTATAAGTCGTCTTCAATCCGCACGCCCCCTTAATGAAATTCCTTGCAAAAATCTGTACATTAATTTGTTATTTATTATTTAAATATAGTGTAGTAGAGCTTACGCAAAAAATGGGCACTTTGCTTAAGAGCCACTTTAACTCGATTAATTTGCTAGATTTCAGCCTTTGGACATTATTTAACATAAAAACTGTAACAATATGTTTCTGAACATCTTGATCAGTGGTCGGGAAACTTGTTCGAGCCAAATTAGAACCTTGCAAAATAGTGTAAGTTTGGGAGCCGCAGCATATTAATTAAATTAAATGTTATTAATAAATAAGAAATGCTGCAGTTTCGTGATATTTCTTAGCGTTCGACAGTTTATTACTAAAAAGTATTAATTAAGTATGTAGTTTAATCTGAAAAACCATCTACATATAAAAAGTTGGCCACAATTTGATCGTGCGTAAATTGTGCATCAACATTTTGTGTTTCACGCAAAATGTTGGATGACAGTGAGAGCCGCAGGTTTTCATACAAAGAGCCGCATGCGGCTCCGTAGCCGCCGGTTCCCCACCACTGATCTTGATTTTAAAATAATTTCAACGAAAGGAACATAATGAAATAAAATTCAATTTACTACATTTTTTTTTTCAATCCAATCTAGATTTCTAGTTAACTTCGTCAAAGAAGCAATTTCAATGACTTATAATTTAAATTTTATTACTGTTTTATTTCTAGAATCTTTGTATCGACTTGAGATGTTATAATACAAAATAATACATCAAGACATTGTATCTCTATTGGTTATGATTATGAATTTAATTAATTTTTTTTATATTAAAATCATTCTTTCGACTCTGAACCCATAGATTGGACTAATTTCGAGATGCGCGCATGTTTTTGACGGATTTATTCGCTTTTGAAGCCTAGTTTTGGAATTCCACAGTCCACGCACCCTCTCCGGTTTCTAATCAACCCCTTCCGGACGAATTAGAATGCGCGGGGTTGCCGCGTACCCCAATTAGCGCGTTTCGGGTTAACCGGAGCGCGGCTAACTTCACACGGTCGAACCAGAGACGGCTCGTGAAACTAATTTCACCCGTTCAACTTTCGTTGATGAACTTTAAAACAAGAATGGCGCGTGGCCGGGATGCCGAACGACAAAATTATCACATAATAACACTAGAAAAGTAAGAACGAAATAGAATCTAATTCGGTGCCACGGTTTGAATTTCGCGAGAGTCGCATCTAGGAAACTGCACGCGAATGCACTCCGCGGATAAAGTTTAAGTAAGCAGCGGCTTGTTATTCTCATTAGTCAGAGCGTCAGGGGAGGGTAATGTTTATACGCGTCAACTACAACCAACCCCTGTGCAAAAACAGAAACTTGACTGTGGAAGACGGTCGGTTATCCTCGGAATCGTGTTCGACCCACTTGCAAGGATGCACCAAAACTGCATATGATACCCTAAAACTCGCCTTGTTTAACTTTCCCCATTGTGTTCCGCTTTATTGCTGTTTTACGTTCGTTTGTTTTGTTTGAGGATGCAGTTTCGCCTGCACCGTGCATGCAATTCCTCAAGGTCACACTTTCAGCTAACTATGTAAAGTTTATCAACTATTACAATTATTGGATACACAGATGTGACTACTGGGTGATTGAATGTTGGTGTATAAAATATATGTGTGCGAAGAGGTTTAAATTTTGATTGAGCAATATCGAAATTTTGCTAGTTAAAAGTTTGTAAAACCATTGTGTGGGGTTTGAACTTTGAAACTCAAGCATCTATTATCTATTTCGGGATTGTTACAAACTATATTTAGAGCATAGCTAATCGAAAGCTCGCACTCAAATATGTGAAAAGGTTAAAGATTTCTTTGTATCGATTAAAATAAATACGCTCGGAACTGTTCAAAGCGGAACCGTACACAAACAGTAGCACGAGTAACCCTTCAGTTACAAGCTTACAAGTATTTTTTTTCCGTTTAAAATAAATACCGATAGATATTTGGATAGTAAAAAATGCATGGGAAAATTTTTCAATGTCGTTAAACGCATATAAAAAGCATTGCGGGGGTGTATCTTATTTTATTTCGGATTGAAACTTTTTTTATTTGTATGTAAATTACACAAAAATTAACCACTTGACGTTTATACATATAAACGACTTAACACTACAAAGATTTATTTCACTTGTAGTACACAAAGTGTGCGTGAAATATTGATGTAAACATTATGACAGGATTGGTAGTTATTGTAGGATTAGTGTGTCGAGGAATGGAGTCACTTGAATAATTCAAAATTTTAAATACACCCAAAACCACCATTTTAGATTGTAATCGATGGTATTTAAAGTACAGTGTGCTGGTTTTCATCACTTCCGGTAAACAGTGAGCTTTGGGCCGGGAATACGTGATTTGATGCAGTACGAATTGGACACATCAAATACTAACTATGTAGTTTACGTGTACGTCAAAAATGACGTGTTGATTATCTCTTGCTGCCTTTATATACTTCCTATTCAATTCCGCTTCCTGTTAAAATCACCGATTCATTGATTTATCTGTCTAAGGTCAACTTACTTCTTTGATTAATCATTGGTTTGACACTGCAAGCTCAGCTAAAGTTAGAATATAAAAACGTAGAGTTGATCCGCCAGTTCGGTGAATGTTCTAATTTGACCATTGGCCAGTTTATCTCTAGCTGACTCTACTCAGTTTGAGCCAAACGGTGTCGCATTCCTTCATTCTCCCGGCTTCCGACATTCACATAATACACATAAGCCAGTTTGTAACCACTTTAAAACATGTGCCTCGTGTTTACACAATGCCCGTAGGGAAAATCACATGCTCGTCTGTCTCTGCCGCCACTTTTTACAGCTCTCGTATAATATTTTTACGCGTGTTAAGGGGAACGAGCTCGTATAAGTCTTCATAATTACCTGCATCCGTCGTGCAGCCGTGATTTTTACGTATGCGCGATCGTAAATTATTCCAAAAAAGTTGCCATTGTGTAAATATTACCTTTATATATATTGTATTAAATTATATAACCCCCCCTCCCACTCAGTGTACTTTCTTTTTGGCCGTGTAATAGATGTTGTATAAAATAGTCGCACACTTATTTTAATATAATGAATTGTTTACTTTTATGCTGTTGTCGTTTAGTTTGAACGGTGTGAGCTTTAACTGTGGGAAAATTGCACTGGTCCATGAAATGTTTTATTTATTCGAAGATTATAAATAATTTAGTTATATGTAGTTCATGTATGTACATACATATGTACATAGAATTGTAGAACAATAGTAATGCTGTTTTGTGAAATTTTAATTTAATAATAGGACTTACAAGCATTAAATATATTTGGGGTAAACAATATTACTTATTTGGTTTAAATATAATTATAAAATTATGTAATAGAAGAATCATATATTCGATGTAACTTTTTTGTATAAAATATTAAACTCTCTAATAGTCCTATAGTCCTATTCTTGTTCATTTGAATTTCGTATGCCATAAAGGTATGCGTTTAACCCGTTCTCATCCCCAGAATGATTAGATATGGCAATAAATACTCCGAATTTATTTATTTCTTTAATATTAATCTTTCGTCCCTAGGACAACGATTTATTATTTATTTTATTAACTCAACGTAATTTATTTATTAATTTTATTTTCCCTTTGTGTTTTTTTTCTAATTTAATATATTATGTATTTTATATGTAAAAGCCTTAAACAGGCGTTTAATAAATAAATAAATAAATATAAAAATGAATTTGTACCATATTGCCAATATTGCAAAAATGGGCAAGTGGCAGTTTATTGTTTAATTTTGAGTATGTTTTTTGTCATGATAAGCTTTTATAATGAAGCACAAAAAATCGACCCTTTAACGAAAATATATCATAGCTATCTTTCATTTTGGATGAATATAAATGATAAGTTGCCGAAATTAATTGACATTATTCACGTAAAATATATACATATTATTGTTTGCAAAAATCTATTTCTCAATGACGCGACGTCAAGCAAGTATCAAAATCAAAAAGATTGAAAAATACCAAGAAAATGAGCTCATAAAAATTTTAAAATAAGCACTCGTTGAATAGCAAGCATTTTTTAGTTAATATTGACGTAATTCAAAAGTATCTTCCTAGAATAAGCCCTTAAAAAGGCTTTGCCATAATATCGTATGTATAGAGAAGCGGAAAAACCTCACCGATCGTTCTCAGAATTTATCCCCAATATTTAGAGTGCTTCAATAGTATATTTATTGATTATTCGATACGATACGACACGACCCGTATAATATACAACAATGTATTGAAACGATCAAGCTTTCAACAATCGTTTTGAAAGCTGTGTAATACTAAGTTACCTTAATTGATACGTCATACTAATACACGGTATAAAATTTGAGCTTACACACCTACCTCTTACATATACACATGGGTGATAGGTAATATAATTTAATTTGGGTGGAAGTTTCTCGCATTCGAATGTTATTATTCCGTTGTCGGCAGAGGCCCCGTTAATGACCCGTTGTGTTAGGGAGTGATGATACATATTAGGAAATGCCACGTAATATTCTCGACATTACCAGACGCGCCATGCCTTTTGCCTAATGTGATATCATTATTATAATGACGTTTCGAAAACGATCCATTGTCGACGATCGTTCATCAGAACGGATTCACCACTCTTATTTTTATTTATTTATTTCTAATATTTATTAGTATTGATATGATGATACTTTTAATGTACCTAACTTACAGGTGATGAGGATGCGTTACGCTGCAGTGAATTTCTTGATGATTTACTTTGAAGGTATGCATTATTACTTTGAAGGGTGACAAAATATCTAATTTTACATTTTTCTTGTTATTTTCATGAATTCCTATCTATACACGTGTAATGAAAATGTTTGTAATTTTGTACTGTTAAATGACAGAAAAGTTTCCAAATATGATCAAAACAGTCTATTTCTCGAAGTTTAACTTTTCAATAAATTGAAATTCAACCGTAATTTGCACCGTTTTTATTTTAGTTTTAATTTAGTATATCTGCTGAACAATTTTGGCATCAAAAAAAATCTATATTTCTAGCTTTATTTACGAAAGCTGTTCATTCCAACGTATGTAACCGAACGAAAGTATCAGTACGAGTGAGCGCAGGCAAGAGTATCGTTATGAATTTTTTAGATTAAAAAATGAAATTTGTTTGCCTTTATACATATGTGCACTAGTGTAAGCCCGTTGAATATCAACTGAGCGGTTTCTCATCACCCATACTGAAAAACAATATTTAATTTAATAGTTTTTATAGCGTCATCTATGGCGCGTTATAATACAACAACGTAACAATGATTTGCAAAGTCACGAACCCTTTTACGATTTAATATTGGTCAATTATAGAACGTCCGTTATCGCCTCCGTTTGGAAGATAGTGACAACACGTTTCCTCCCGACTTGGTGATCTTGGATCATCAGCAGACAGACAGATAGACGGAGAGATAGACGGAATAGGCCTATTATATATGTACATATGTACGTATGTACATATATAATAGATATTGAGATGCAAGCTGAATTCAAAAATGTTACATAAGATCCAGTGCACAAAGAGTAGTATGGAAACGTGTATGCTTGGTATGAGAAGAAGAGATCGTAAGAGGATTACATATGTAATGGTGCGTACACATTGGCGAACAGAACAGCGAACGACGAGGGGTTGTTATTTTGTGGACCGCTCCACACAATAACGTACGATGATTTATGAACGTCCACACGATAACAACCCTCCATCGTTCGCTGTTCGGTTCGCTAATGTGTACCCACCATAAGAAGCGTGACCAAAGTGGCAGATATAGCGGAACGTGTGAAAAACGTGACTGGACACATAGCGAGAAGAAAAGATGGCAGATGAACGCCAGGAATACGGGTATGGTATCCGAGAGGATGTGAAAGAAAGCAAGGTAGATGAATTGAGAAGAATGTGTGGAGTCTACTGGATGAAGATTACTCAACACAGACGGGAATGGAAGAAGGTTGGAGAGGCCTTCATCCAGCAGTGGATGGTGAACGCCTGAAAATGATGACGATTTAGATGCTTGATATGTACATATGTATGTATATGCTAGTCATAGATGTATTATTGTTGGCGATGTATGTACATACATAGGTGAAGGTTGATATGATTTTCTACATATGCCAATCATATTGTTCGCCTTTTCTTTCGCCGTACATGGAATTCGTCATTCAAAAGTAGTAATTTTAGTTGCACATCAGTGTCCGGTTAAGGTAAACCGTAAAATCTATCAAATTACATTCCACGGAGCATCGAGGAGAGCGCATCACATCACGAGCCGAACAAAACAACGATTTGTGTGTCCCGGCCGAACAAATCCCCGAGGGTCGTGTCGTTAGTTGGCCGCGTGGCGCGCGATCATTACGCCCCTCGCCACCGATAGCCCTAACGGTCCATTACATTATTTATACTCTCATTACTGCCTTCCTGGCCCGTTATCCCTCTTCGTTTCGAACGATGGGGTTCTTTCTGTCCTTCCGCGTCCACACATTCAACCACAGACGGACGGACAAACCACCCACCCCCTATTTCCACCCCAAAACACGAACACAGACTACCCTCCCTGCGCCTTATTTTTCTTTTCGTCGGTCGTTCTCATGTCGAATCATAAATAATTCAGACGAGGCTATCTGCCCGTTACGCAACAATTGTTTTCAGCGAAGAGAGAATTTCTCCAGGGCACGTCGATCAATCAATGCGGCAGAAATAACGCGAGACGATATTTCGACAAATTACGTGAAATCCGTTCTAAAACTGTACTAGAATATTTTTGACATTCGGTGCGTATGCGTGTGTGTATATGCAACCTGTTAAACAGTTAACTGCAATTGACGTGTTGTTTGGCGTTTGATCACGCATGTGTTTACCTACAAAGCGAACGCGATCAATAAGCGCTAATTATTCTATAACTTACATTGTATAATGTGAGCTGGATACGGTATGTGTATTTGGAATATAAATTTACGTATTTATATAACAAATAAGCTACGATTGAATTCTGATTAAATAATATAAAAACAATTCAGTAGAAATTATATACTTTTTCAATTATGGCGGAATGAACATGTGATTATCTTTATTTCCTTGTATTATTATTTATCTCAATGAAATCTGTACAAATAAACAAGGATAGAGAAAAATAACATTAAACCTTGTACAGAGCCACCGGTATATCTTGACAGTAAATGGTGCTACGTTAGCAACGTGCCGTAACATTGAACTTCGCATTACCGCCTTCGATCTTTTTGACAGCTTTGCCGTATATAAAAATAGGCGGAATTTCGCTCACAAAATAAAAGATGCGATGGGGACTTTTTTTTAAGTTATACTTTGGCTCTCCAACTTATAATACAATTTTACTTGTAATATACCTTGTCGATTCATATAATTGTCACATAGTGTACGGTATGATAAATTTCAACAATACAAATGCATGGATAATTTAATTTGATTTAAAAACGGTCACATACGAACCGGATGACCCTCACGAAGCTGGGGCAACGATTCCAGCAATGCCCCGCACACCCACAACAGTTCACTACTATACAAATTTATTTCGGATAATCTGATGTTTACCACGGTTGTAAAATATCTAAATTGTTGAAGTGATCAAAACTTTTGACTGTTTTTTTTTTTTCTATTTCACCTTCCTTCCTCCTACTCTTGCTCACTACTGCCACATTCCTATTGTGATATTTGGATGAACGGTTCCGTAGATCAGAGCCGAGTGAGATCAAGGCGCTCGATTGTACATACGTATACCTACAAATGTACATACATATACTTGTATACGTACCGAAAGCAAAGGAGACTAGAACGCGTTCAACAAATATTTGTTTTCAATTTTGTGTACCCGTGATGGGGTGCGTGATCGAGATTTACGCCGCGCCGTACGTACGCTCGTACAAATGTGTGAATAGTAAATTAATACAAACAGATATCTTTCGTTCGGTGAGGGGCATTCTGTTTTCACTCAGTCTGCTAGTGCGTCTGTTCGTCCGTCTGTCTATCCTTGCCACGTGAATGATATATACGGGATAACCGGTCGGGAATGGAGCCGATTACGTTGCCGACTTAAACAGATGGCGCGGGTGAAAAGGAGTGATGATCGGCCGGTCGACTGACATAACACTTTGCCTTCGATTCTCATTTGTCAAAAGTTCGATTAACGGCACGGTTGAGTCAAATGTATCTAATGTGCGATACGTGGAACTTTTTAAGGGTTTTTACGGTCAAATATTGACAAATGGAATAGAGCAAAGTTGATCTCATTGTGAGTAAACTATGTACATAATGTGCAATAGACAATATTTTCGATATTCAGTTTGATTGCTCTGAAACGTGGATGCTGAATTCGAGATTGTTACATAAGATCCAGTGCACACAGAGAAGCATGGAAAAATGTATGTTTGGTATAACAAGAAAAGATCGATGGAGTAATAAATGGATAAGAAGCATGACCAAATTGGCAGATATAGCGGAACGTGTGAAAAAGTTGAAGTGGACACATAGCGAGAAGAATGGATGGCAGATGTACGCCAGGAATACTGGAATGGTATCCAAGAGGATGTGAAAGAAAGCAAGGTAGACCAAGTGATGAATTGAGAATGTGTGGAGTCAAATGGATGCAGATTGCTCAAGACAGACGTGAATGGAAGAGGATTGGATTGGAGTGGATGGTTGAAAATGATGAACTTAAAATGTATTTAGAATAATTAGGTATGTACATATGTAACGAAAAGTCATAAAATAAAGCTCATCAATATATAAGCAATTTTTAGCTCGTTTTAATAATCAGTTGATTTCATTGTATGTATAGTAAAAGGTAATTTTGATATTATATGTGTACCAGAGTATTTTCTGAATATTTTAAAATAAATGTTGTCGTTTTATTTGTGTTTGAATAAGTTTTTCAATATAATTACATTTTTGTCTGTATAAAAACAACACGGTTTAGCTACATATATTAAGTATCGGTACATTTGTTTGTGAAAAGTTTGAGAGTCGTTCGTTCCTCCTAGTGAAATAAAACTGACTATTGAAAAACATTGAATTCAGTACACATCCTCGGAACAATGCAGATGTTACGAGAATAGAAAAATAAAGGAGAAAAATCTCACAAAATCCATAATATATGATAATAAAACAGCAGTCGGTTTAAAACTACCCATGATGAATAAAAAGCTATCCGAAAAAAAAGCCGCCAAGCAATAATTCAAAGGCGTTCAAAACACGGCCTTTATTTTATTAGGCGGTTATCCATCGCTCACACGGACCACTACAATAGAACCAGGAGTATATCCAGAGTCAAAGTTGGGTACGAAAAAAAGAAAGAAACGGAAAAAATAAACGTAAAAAGGAAACAAGTAGACGGTAGGGTCCAGGAATAGTTTGTTTATTGTCTCGAATGCTTGCCAGGAATGTTTTGTTTACGCTTTGCTTCTTCGACTCTAAACAAGATTAGGAAATAAAACCTTCCAAATGAAGATGCACCGCTGCATCGTAAATTAATCGGAACTGCCATACAAAAGAATTGATATTGTATCCCTAAAAAGGTATTATGTACAATTAAGATTTTATTTGTACAAATTTTTTTATAATAAAGTATTTATTGCAGAAGTATCGATTCGATTTTTCGTTGCATCGTAAAAATTATAACGCTCAAGCGTCACTTAACCTCGTGTCTGCGGCTCAACTATGATGATACTGATAGTGGTGAGTTTTAAAAATAATAAAAAAAAAAAAAAGGTAACGGCGAGGGTCGATACAAATAAACGTATCGGATGCACATTATCGAAACGTAAATTACAACGAGTACGGTATCGATTTACGAGCTTACCCTAGTTCGATGATGAATGGTACGACCCAGAAGTGGGCATCGAAGATGGACGACAAGTGCGTATCGTTTTCGTATGTTAATTTTTGTAATGGCTCTATTCACGATGGCGAGTGGAAAGATCGAAGCTTAAAATAAGGGTATGTCATCTGTCAAATTTTATTCGTTACATGTTTACGATCGGTGTGTGTCGATTATGAAAAATTCATGCTATTCCATCCCCTTATCTCTCGATTCGGATTAAAATTGAGTCAAAATTCAGTTTTAGGCATTGTTAAAATGATCCGATGAATATATAGCGTTACTGCAGATGAAAATTTAATGAAACGTACCAATTTCTACATTATAAAAATATTTGTTGTATAATATTAAATATATTGATATAACCCGTCAGAAAATGATTTCTATATAACTTAGGAAATTTCACCCCCACTTATAAAATAAATTTAATTTAATTTTACAATGAAAATGTAATGTTTTTAGTTAAACTATATAAATAAAGAAATGTTAATAATTGTAATTTACTAAAAATTAAATTAGAAGTTTAATTGGGTTGACATTTCGCTGGATTTAATTGGAATTTATATTTAAATATAAATATATCTTATATATATGTAGATTAGTAAATAATTTATATATTTATATTTATTTATAATAATTATAGGTTTATAAATATTTTATTATTATATAAATATTTATAAATTTTATAATTTATATTATATATATATAGATTATGTAAATTTTGATTTCTTAATATTCATTTTGAATTAATTATAAATGCGAAAACAACGTTTCCCGGATATATGTAGGTATAATGCACCGGTGTACGTTAATACAAAATTTGTATCCTTATTAAAATGTTCTCGCACATATGTACATATGTATGTACATACACACATTGTAGTTAGTATAGAATATAAATTATATATAATGTGAAAAGTACTATGTATTTTGTTTAATTCGTTTAGATATAATTACATACCATCGGTATATTGAGGTATTCTCGTAACAAATTTATGCTCTAAACCAGTGGTCGGGAACCTTCTTCGAGCTAAGAGCCAAATTAGGGAAAACCTTGCAAAATTCGTAAGTTTGGGAGCCGTAATATATTATCTTCGGATTATATATTCAAAATTAAATTAAATGTAACTTATTTATGAAATGGATAGCAGTTAACTATCTTGGTGATTTTCTTAATGTTCGACAGTTTATTACTAAAACGTATTATTGAAAAACGATTTGATGCTTTTGATAGCCATGAAGTTATATCTAGAAATAGGATTCATTTTGATTTTGTGCAAATTGTGTGTTTCGCCCAAAACGTTGGATGACAGCGAGAGCCGCAGGTTTTCATACAAAGGGCCACATGAGGCTCTGGGGCCGCCGGTTTCCGACCACTGCTCTAAACTGTAAAGCGGAATATTAATAAGTCATACACATTTCACTGAAAGTCACCTATTATGTATATAAAATAGCCGAAATCCGTCTGTCTGTCTGTCCGTTCATCTGTCTGTCCGTCCATCTGTCTGTCCGTCCATCTGTCTGTCTGCTGATA
Organism: Parapsyche elsis; assembly: GCA_022651745.1. Classification (NCBI taxonomy): domain Eukaryota; kingdom Metazoa; phylum Arthropoda; class Insecta; order Trichoptera; family Hydropsychidae; genus Parapsyche; species Parapsyche elsis. The sequence continues at coordinate 3,220,785 of JAGVSN010000017.1, forward strand.
ACGTTCGCCGAGGTAAATGATTAAAAGACACGAACCGTCCGCGCGCGAGTGGGATTTGAACCCGTGATCACCAGGTTAGAATGAGTCATGCTAACACTATCATGCAATGGAGGCGATGACGAACCTGCTACGATTTGACAATATTAGTTGTTAATAGGCTCGTGACTTTGCTAAATTGTTACGTCGTTGTATTATAACGCACCATCCTATGCAACAACTATAAAAACTATTAAATTTAATATTATTTTTCAGTACGGGTGATGAGAACGCTCCGTTGATATACAACGGGTTTATACTAGTTATACATGTATATAATAGCCCAAATTCGTCCGTCTGTCTGTCCGCTGATAACGCTCGCTGGGGTAACCAGGTTGAAATGAGATCGCGCTAACACTTTCAATCAACGGAGGCGATGACGGAACTGCTACAATTGGACAATATTAAACCTCAATAGGCTCGCAACTTTGCTAAATTGTTACGTTGTTGTTATTATAAAGCGCCATCTATACAAAAACTATTAAATACACATATACATACTCACCCACAAAAACACTCACAGTACCTACGGGTGATGAGAAACCCCTCCGTTGATATTCAACGGGCTTATAATATATCATTAGATGTAAAATTTATATGAACTCAAAATACAGGTAGCGTACTGAGATCAAAGCAATCAATGGTTTATCACATGAATTATAATTAAATCGTGGATGAAAAATATTACGAATTCCGCCAAATCTGTCAACGGGATTATTAAAGCCCACACAGAGCGCGAAATAATTCCCGGGACAAAAAGCTGCAATGTTCCCGGGATCGGGAAATGGTGTTCGGCAATAAAGCGCGAGTCTGGTTAATATCGCACGACCATAATGAATGCCCATTGTGCGAATATTTGTTTCGCGACAGACCGTGTAATTTGGAAATGCAAACCACCCCATACACCCACCCTTTAACACCGTATAACCGGAGGCTGGCTGTGCGAAAATAACTCGACAAATTATTAAATTAATACCGGCTTAAAATGGAGAACGCACGCGTATTATTTCGTGCTGTACACATAGTTCGTTTGCGGGGTGGGCGTTATAGGGTTTTATTTTAGGTGATTACTAAGTGGCGGCCTTTTATCGAGCGCCATTTGCCCTCTGGGCCCTCTCACTCTCTCTCTATCGTCGAAATTATTATCATTATCGTAATTTTCGACGAACAAACCCTTAAATAACCCGATGGATCGACATCTATTCTACGCGTAAGGTTACGCGATACCGCTTACGTCATAATCATTGTGTAGGTTACTGTGTAGTAGTAATAATAGCATAGTAATGAAGTAGTAAGTAAGTAAGTAATTATTGTGGTTTTAGGATACTACATATATATATTGTTTTCCCTGCATGACGATCTGGATTTATATCTGTAATGTCTTGCAGGACGTTTTTGTAAATAAATAAATAATAATTAACGGTATCAATTTAATTTTGCAGTTATTAATTAATAATTTCAAAGTATATGTACATACATACATATAAATCGCTCGTTATACTGGATAATTTGCACTGGGCGTTCGTTTGTACATAAATACATACATACATACGTTCGTTTTCCGCGCGTGCGAAATCACGGCTTTCCTTGCTGATGAAAGGTTAATTAACGCAATCCTGCCGTTGATGAATAATCAAAAATTTATACACTGTGTGTGTGTGAATTATTATATTATATTGTTCTTGGCAAAAATTAGCCGTATTAAGGACGTGTGCATGTTTTAGTATCAGGTCAATCTGTGTGCACACTCTTTAATCCGAGTAAATATAGAAGTAAGTGCTAGAAACTTTTTTGCTCTATTTTGCAGTTCGTTTGGTGTCCTTTTGATGTTCCTAAATATAACATAACGGTTGAATAAATCAATCAATTTAATAAAAGCAGAACAATGAAATCCACTCTCGGTTAAATGATTGGATTAAGAAATATACAATACGTAGTATATGTATGTAAGTGATCAAATTTTCAATAAGTTTTTAATAGCACAATATGTGGGGTGGGGGGGGGGGGGGTTACGAATAGGGATTCCAATCGAGCATTCGAATACTTTACATATGTATGTATGTATATTTGATATATTCGGGCGTTTTTTTTAGCCATTCGTTAACAATTTGCTGAATTATACGAATAGTATTCGCAAGAATGTGTTACATTCATTACTTATTCATTGACAGTAATTTGTGTAATGTTCTAGAATCTAGATATTAAAAATGATAATAGAAATCAAAATATTAAAATATCGGCTTAGTTGAGTTACATACATATGTAGGTGAGGTTAGTTACGCTTGGCATAGTAAAGTTTGGTAAGATAAGATAAGGTTAAGTAAGGTTAGGTAATATTATGATATTAATGGTTTACAATTTATTTTAATTATTTATCGTGATCAATAAATGTTACACTGTTCAAAACCAGTGGTCGGGAACCGGCGGATTCGAAGCCGCATGCGGCTCTTTGTATGAAAACCTGCGGCTCTCGCTCTCATCCAACGCGTGAAATACAAAATGTTAAACAAGATCAAAATGAATCCCATTTCTACACCATCATGGCTATAAAATACTTTAAGATCGTTTTTAAGATTACACTTTTTAGTAATAAACTGTCGAACGTTAAGAAATATCACGAGAATAACATATTTCAATGATGATTAATGAGTAGCATTTAATTTAATTTTATATATCATTTTCAGCTGTTCACAATCCACTGCTGGATGAAGGGCTCTCCAATCCTCTTCCATTCTCCAATCTTGAGCAATCTGCATCCATTTGAATCTACACATTCCTCTCGACTCATCAGCCCATCTTCCACACGGTCTATCTTGCTTTCTTTCACATCCTCTCGGATACTATTCCAGTATTTAGCGCGGTCATCTGCCAACCATTCTTCTCGCTATGTGTCCACTTCAACTTTTTTACACGTTTTGCTATATTTGCCACTTTGGTTATCCTTTTTACCCATGTATTCCTCTCTCTTCTTGTTATACCAAACATACATGCTTATCTGTGTGCATTGGATTTTACGTAGCATTCATGAATTTAGCATCCAAGTTTCACATCCGTACCTCATAACTGGCAGCTTACCAGCAACTTACCAATTTTGCAAGGTCTTAGTTCGAAAAAGGTTCCCGACCGCTGTTCTAAACGTTTCAAATGAAAATAGATATCAAAAGAAAGAATATCAGCTAAGTTGAGTAAGGTTAGTAAAGTCAGGTGAGGTTAGTTAATGATTAGATATTTATACGTAAACGTCGTCGATCGAAAAAAAAAATCACACTTGCATACATATTCTTTTTTGCACGCACCGTCGAATAATTAATTAGCTACGGCGTGCACGGTGGAGGATTGCGAGATCCTCAACGAAAATAATTGTCTTAATTACGAGTCGAATTTCCCTTCGTTAGAGTTTTCCCAGGCACGTGTTCATTATTGACGTGAATCCATTATTATTTATTCAGTGCCGAGAGCCAGGAGCGGCCCGGCCGACTACATAGCTGCGAAATTTTCCGCGGACGCATCTTGGCAACACAAAAAGACATTAGTTATAACGGCACCTCGGAGTCGAATTTGAGGATTTCCCGACGCCGAGTTTCATTTCAGGAGGGGGTGGAAAAGTTCCGAGGATCGGAGTTTCCTTAAATGTTAATGAGGCCACCCCGGGCTCGCCCGCTCATTACGGGGAGCAGGTGAACTCGCAAGTTTTTCATGAATTTACATGAGAAAAGTTCGCAATTTTCGAGACGAGTGCGTGTGCGAACGTTTCCTCCTTTGAGGAGTCAGAATCCCCGTGCGTATCCTTGATTAATAAATAAATGCGAAAATTCCGCAAACAATACCCGTAAGTCGACTTCGCGAGATCGTACCGTAATATCGCAATGTTGCACGGCGCGCCCATTCAATACAATATCTATTATAGGTATTATAAAGCGTGCTTGGCATTTTATCGTTCTTATCTAAGATATGACGGCAATTCAATTTTTTTTTTAATTTAATATCTTTTAAACGCGTCGTATATACTTATATACGAAAAAGGGTCGAAATTCTTTAAACAAAATTGAAATTCTCAGAATAATTATCCACCTTTCGTTTTGCTCATTTTTTTGCGCGTGCAAAAAAAGTTAACCTCCGTATTTTGCGTTTTTTTATATCTCCAATCTACCCCCCCCCCCCGCAACCCCCTCTTTTCTTTTTCCTTTTCACTTTTGAGCATTGTCGTTGCTTGTTTAAGGCTTTATTAAATTTCATACTCTTGCTATGGATATTATAATGAATGTCAAAGAAAATTAAAATATCAATCTAAAATATAAGAATGACAGTGAGAGTGACATTAGTATGAGTATTATATGAGCCGTTATAAATGAAATTGGTTTAAGTCCAATTAAAAAGAAGGCATACGACCAATGCGTACTGCCGTTGAAACGTGGATGCTAAATTCAAGAATGCAACGTGTGATCCAGTGCACACACAGAGAAGCATGGAAAGATGTATGCTTGGTATAACAAGAAGAGATCGCAAGAGGAATACATGGTAAGAAGTATGACCAAAGTGGCAGATAGAGCGGAACGTGTGAAAAAGTTGAAGTGGACACATAACGAGAAGAATGGATGGCAGATGGATGCGAGAAATACTGAAATGGTATCCGAGAGGATGTGAAAGAAAGCAAGGTAGACCGCGTGGAAGATGGGCTGATGAATTGAGAAGAATGTGTGGAGTCGAGTGGATGCAGATTGCTCTCAAAACAGACAGGAATGGAAGAGGATTGGAAAGGCCTTCACCCAGCACTGGATGGTGAACGGATGAAAATGATGCCGATGATGATATATTTAAAATATATATGTTACTGACAAATTTTGGAATGCCGCATTGTATAAAATGCCTAAAATGGTCAAACAAAGTGTAAAATGTACCTACTGTGGTTCATAAATTGAAATACATAAATATAGCATGTGTGAAAACTAAAGTTTAAGATACTGGTACAGAGTCCGATTGATGAGCTTTTTCGGATAGAAAATTTAATTTATTTCATACTTTGCCTAAAGCTGTTAGGCATTTTACACAGTGCGAGGATTTCAATTTTTTCCTGTACTATACATATGTATATACTCTCAAATATACATCATCATCATCATTTTTAGCCATTCATCATCCACTGCTGGATGAAGGCCTTTCCAATCCTCCTCCATTCCTGTCTGACTTGATCAATCTGCATCCAGTTTACTCTACACATTCTTCTCAATTCATCAGTCCATCGTTTGCTCGGTCTACCTTGTTTTTTTTCGCGTCCGCTCGGATACCATTCCAGTATTTCTCGCGTCCATCTGCCATCCTTTGTTCTTGCTATGTATGTATGTATGTATGTGTCCAGTCCATTTCCATTTCAACTTTTTCACACGTTCCTCTATATCTGCCACCTTGGTCATGCTTCTTACCCACGTATTCCTCTTCCGATCTCTTCTCGTTTTTTCGACCAATGCATATTTCCATGATTTTCTGTGTGCACTGGATCTTGCGTAACATTCTCGAATTTAGCATCCACGTTTCACATTCACACGTCATAACTGGCAGTACGCACTGGTCGTATGCCTTATTTTTTAAGCATAGCGGAATGTTTGATTTAAAAACAATGTTCATTCTTTCAAAAGCACCCCACCCTAGTTTTATTTCTTCTTCTTTACAACCAGTCATATTCACCAATTGTCCTAGGTATAAATAACTATCAACTAACTCTAGAATATGATTATCTACACTCTACAGTGACTACGTTTTGCGTGCAAAATTCATTAAATTAATCCTACTTTAATTGTGTTAATCTATTTTGTTAATCGCATGCAACTATGACTATGTCGTCAGCGAATCTTAGGTGGCTCATAAAATTTATATATACAGAGTGATTCAAAAATCTTAGTAGACACTGCAAACGTTGATCGGAGGGGTTGTTTTGTGTAAAAAAGTGATTAAACTTAACCGATCGAATTTCGTTTTTAACTTTGACTGTTAATTTAATCTCCGACTGAGAACCACTGTCAATACCCCAACCTTCCACAAGGTTCTGCGGATGGCTTTGAAGGGCACAATCGTTAAAGTAAAACATTAGCACTTGCCGAATTTACATTGCGGACCGTTTATCCGACCGGAGGCGTAGGCTTCACATAAAACCGCATTAACACGGTGCGATTTTTTACCCCTGACACACACCACCCACTACCCACCCACCACCCACAAACCCACTCGTTGACTTCTGGCTCTATTTTTTTCATCGCATCAGCACCGGTCAAATGAGGGGTGAGGTACGAGACGATGAAGTGGAACAGTACCCCGTGCTCTCTCACGCACCCTTGCTATCGTGAGTACACTAACACCCCCCCCCAAACCCCTCAAACCCACCCCCCCCCCTCCCAAGCGTCCGGTATTGTTCCGTTAATTTTGCCTATTAATCACTGGTCCAACGAGCACAGCAAAAACAATTAAAACAATAGTGATAGATTAACACGGACCGCAAACGACCGCACATAATGAGCTCTTTGTACGGACGAATTTTCATTACGCAGACTCGAATTTTGCACAGTCGGCCCTTGCGGCTCTCTATATTCGACGAATTAGATGTATCTATGTGTGTGTTCAAGGCATATCTCTATACCCATCCCTTGAGCTCTTCGTGTCGCAGATTTTTAATGAATGGAAAATAGTTCTGCACGTAAAAGTGTGCTGTATTGTCTCGGTCGAAGTACATAAGTGGTGTGTATTGTACTTTTGTAAATTAAGTGTATCTATAAAGATTAATGCTTTGCTAGTAATAGGGCAAAACTTTATTGTGCTTTGTATATTTCGAGGCTAAATTCTCGTATGGCACCTATATCTGAACCAAATCAAGAAACAAGATTGGCAAGTTTGGGAGCCGCAACGTATTATTTTCGGATTATGTAAAAGATGTCCCAAAATTCACGCAAGAAGTAATTTTGATAGAAAACACGGGTTTCTAATTAAAAATTGTAAATTTTGTATCGATTCATAAAGTATACAGTATAAGGTTATGTATGGAGTACGTAAGTACAGTGGAACGTAAGCTACTGTCCTGAACCGTATACTTGTATCGGTGAAGTACCAGTGATTTGATTCATTCAAAAATACTCACTAGTGCACATTGTCACGACAAAGCATAATTTGTGAATAAAAAAGATAGACCTTCTACTATTCAGAGCAACAATTTTATTTTGTTCAATTCAATAGTTGTGAAAGTGTGATTAACTTTCGAATATGTACATGTAAACTTTCGGATGTGTAAATTGTTTTTTTTTTTTTATTTATGCTACCCCATACTGTATATTTTATGAATCAATAAAAGATTAGTTTAATTAAAAACCTGTGTTTTCTTTCAAAATTACTTCTTGCGTAAATTTTGGGACACCTTTACATATGTACATTTGTATGTATATAAAATTAAAATAAATGCTTATACATACATAGATATGTCTGATTATACTCTTCTTAGAGAATTTAGAATACCGGTGGCTCCGGAGCCGCATGCGGCTCTTTGTATGAAAGCCTGCGGCTCTCGCTGTCATCCAATGTTTTGCGTGAAACACAAAGTTGACACACAATTTACACAAAATCAAAATGAATCCTATTTCCATAACTTCATGGCTATAAAAAGCTTTAAAATTGTTTTTCAGATTAAACTGTCAGACAAAATAACTATTTTCTTACAGCAATCCATTTCATGTTCGTTTCTAACTATTTTGGCTGTAGTGTATTGTGTGAAATTAATATTATTTTGTATTTATATTTTATATTGTACAGTATAAGCTGTTAGTAAATAAATAAATATAAATATAAATGAGCAACATAATATGTTGCGGCTCCCAAATTTAACCAATTTTGCTAGGTTATCGCCTGATTTGGCTCTTAGTTTGAAAAAGGTTCCCGACCACTGTTCTGTAGTATTAAAATATGTTCATTAAGGCATTTAACAAAATATTAATATTCAATTGACCAAACCACACCAAATTGATTCCACTCAATACCGTTATTTCTCGGGATCCCGTTTTCTATTCAATTTCCATCATAAACGTGTCATTAGCTTTAATGTAATTAGTATGCAACACACTTGTAATTTTAATTTCGGCTGTATATTCAGTTGCATTAACATTTTTTTCAATATGAATTTCGTACAAACGATTCGAGAGCCGTTTTTTTTTTTCACTGCTTCGCGGAAAAGTTTATATTTGCATCGTTTGGAATATGAAATAATTTGAAAGGGCATAAAATGCGCAGTGTAATTGTATGGTAAAGTCAGTGGTCCGTCAGGCTCGTGAAAATTTTCATTACGTCTGTTTTATATTGACGCTTTGATAATGGCTATAAACGTGCATGGGGCACTTTTCCGTGACACACGGGCGTCCTATCACTTGGTTTTTTTTTTTAATATTAAAATTTTGCAACTTGCGGAGACTTTTTGACTAATTTAAAATGACACGAGCGACGGGTTAAGGTACCCAATTAGGAATTTGATTACTTAATCCAATTTACATCGCAAACTTCCTTTCGAGTTGGACGTTAACTCGCGATAGCACCGTTTCACTCTTTACGCTTTTCATCTTAACGAGTTGACGAATTTTTATTTCAATATTCTAACCATACATAATATCGTATTACTGATTATTTTTAATGATCAAAGGTATCCTTGGGCTTATTTAGCTAATGGGGAATGAGTGAATTGTATTGTATTTAAATTTTGAGACTCGAAATTGCGAGGCAAATCGCCGCCACTGCTGCGACTTGACTCTCCAGTAAATAACGAATGACGTTAAGATAACGACACCCGAAATAATAATATAACGGCGTAATGAACGAAATACAGAAGTGTTTTTACGCCAAAAGATGTTACACTTTTTGTCGCGTTTTATCGCCACTGACATTGAAATATTATAACGTGGCCGAGCGAGTGCTATCAAATCTCGCCACAAAGCCTATTTTTTTTAATGCATATTTTATTTCAACTTCTCTTGGACACTTAGGATACGTTTATTCCGCCTGAAAAATAAACAAAATTCTCTCCTCTCCCCCCCTCTCCCCGTCTTTACCGTTTTTTTTTACGTAAAAAGTAATAATATTAAAAGTTTCAAAAAGTCCCACCCACGCACGTTAGAAAGAAAGTTTACGCTTAATCATTTACGATCGGACGCTGAAAAATTCGTAAATTTCATGTACATTTAAATAAATTTTACGTTAAATATAATACTTAAACATGTGGTAATATAGTAGTAGTAAAACTAATGAAATTTTGTTTTAATCAATCAAAAACCATTTTCGGATTATATAATCAACTCTTTCACGTAAGCTCTTATTTTTTGTACCTAAATTAATATGTATGTAATTAATTATATACAAATAAATTATCATATTTTGAAAGTGAAATCAAATTTAATAAAACTTAGCTATGGGATAGAAATAAAATTAGATCCATAAAGCTAATGTGTTAATAAACAATAAATAAATATAACTGTAGCGTGTATAGTTAAATATGTCATCATTTTAATTTCATATTTAACCGTTAACCATCCACTGCTGGATGAAGGCCTCTCCAATCCTTTTGCATTCCTGTCTATCTTGAGCAATCTGCATCCACTTGACTATACACATTCTTCTCAATTCATCAGCCCATCGTCCATTCGGTTTACCTTGCTTTCTTTCACATCCTCTCGGATACCATTGCAGTATTTCTCGCGTTCATCTGCCACATCAAATTTTTCACTATATCTGCCACTTTGGTAATGCTTCTTATCCATGTATTCCTCTTGCGATCTCTTCTTATTATACCAAGCCTTTATACCTATTATACCTTTACATGCTTCTCTGTGTGCGCTGGATCTTACTTAACATTCTCGAATTCAGCATCCACATTTCACATCCATACGTCACACACATTTGTTGTATGCCTTGTTTTTTAAGCATAGAGGGATGTTGGATTTAAATATCAGTCATGTTCACCAATTAATTGTCCTAGGTATAAATAATTATCAATTATCTCTACAATATGGTTATCTAGTGTGACTACGTTTTATATGTGTATGTATAATATTTTAAATTTTTTTTTAGTTTTACTTTATTTCTCAAATTAGGCTATAGCGATATATGTACATATATTTATATATTTATTTATTATAGAAAAACATCCTTGCACTGCATAACAGCTTACGCCAATTCGCCGTACAGGGAGAGCGATTAGTCGATTACAAATATACATTATGTATAAGAAAAAAAAAAAAGTAAAACATGACATATAAAACAAGTATAAAACGAACAACAGTAAAAACAAGAAAAAAAAAAAAAGTAAAAAGTAGTAAAATAACAAAGTAGAACAAAAATAATAAATAATAGTTAATCATTCATTACACAGCATATCCACAATGTCATTTATAAAACTAAAAACAGAAAATCATAAAATAATTGTAGTTATTCGCAGTTTTTTCAATGAAACGTCATTTGCGTTCAACGTTTTTTCATTCAGAATTTAGACATTCAATTAAAGTTTATCGATAAAAATTTGAACTTAAAACCCGAAATTCAAGCGTCGGCAATTTAAACTCAATTTTGCTTTACAAGATGTTCTAAAAACAATTTGGTCAACGTATATTTTATGAGCTTGTTATTAATAATTTCATAAGATTAATTTTCACAAATTTAACACGTCAACGGCAGCTTCGAACCGACTCTTTTTATAATAATGAATTTCAAAGTAGTAATTGCGAATGTTCCCGTGTTAAATATTAAAACACAAAGACGGGGAACTGCACGACCGAGAATATAACAAACTTAAAACGCAAGTACTGCACGGGGCGTTATTATTCAACGTCATTTTAATAGCCTCGTTCGTGAATATTTAGCGTGAAAGGGGCCAGAGAGAGGAGGGGTCCTTGTTTATGTGCAACACAAAAGACGCGCCAAAATTAAATCTAAAACTAAAATGGCAAATGCGAAAGTATTTAGTGAGAGCGCGTGCGCGAACAAATAGTACGTACATACAGTACTCGAGTGTCGCGACGCCGGTATCGTCGTTATTTGTTTCTGGTTCGTTCGGAACCCAACAGCCTTCGGTCCTATAAAAGAGCCGAGCTTTATGCGCGAAAGCTTTCAGAACTTTAAGCTCCACGCTATATGGACGTCCTTTCGTCCCCTTTTCGGATGACAGACAAACGTCCGCGGGGCGCTCACTCCATTTTCTTTTAACCATGCACATCCATTTTTTTTCCATTTCATTGCAATATAAATTGATTCAATGCAAAAAGTACTACATACAATCTATATATGTAGATAACTTTTGGTTAAATAATGATCAGATGAATAGTTTATCATTTGATCATTTTTCAGTAAAACTATATTTTACGTTTTAAACGTAACTATATTATACTACGTTTTACTATATTATAGTAAAACGTTCACAAATCATATATTTCATCTTTTGATATGTTAATTTGGACATATGTAAATTAAAAATATTATATATAATTAACTCTTTAAGACACCATACTCAATTATACCATAATTAATTTTCCTATACTACAATTAATTGAAAGTGTTGACGATTACAGTAAGAAGTTTGATTACGTTAAAAAGTTATTATTATATAAGTAGTACAATACCTTAGTAATAAGTTTATTGATAAACAGCTTTCCAGTTAATGTAATCAAACTGAATGAATTTAAATCCAATATTTCCGAAATATATACATACATCGATGGGTTAGTGCACAGATATTGTATGTCCAGTTGTAGCAAAATTGAGTTATCATACACGAAACGTCCATTTGCATCAAACCTTCATGTTTAATGTACATATGTCAAAATATTATCGGACATTCAATTATTGCTCTATTCAAATGTATAATATGTCCATTTCGTCCATATTTTTCATGCAAAAAAGATGTATGTCACTTACAATATTTTACAACAAAACTGGACATATATGTATGTATGTGAAAAGTGTGGTTATCATTTATGTGTACCTGCATTATAGTGAATTGAACCATAATTGAACCATCCACTGCTGGATGTAGGCCTCTCCAATCCTCTTCCATTCCTGTCTGTCTTGAGCAATCTACATCTACATATGTAGTTGACTCCATACATTCTTCTCGTTTCACTAGCTCATCGTCCACTCGGTCTACCTTGCTTTCTTTCACATCCTCTCGGATACCATTCCAGTATTTCTCGCGTCCTTCTGTCATCCATTCTTCTCGCTATGTGTCCACTTTTTCACACGTTCCACTTTGGTCATACTTCTTACCCAAGTATTCCTCTTAAGATCTCTTATATAGTGTATTTAGTCATTCAAAATGTAGTAGGTAGTTGAAAAGTACAAGCGTCGCGCTACCCGTGCCGTGAGTATATGTATGCAAGCGTTCCGCGGATACCCAGTCAGGTAGCCAGGTTGCACTATTATATATAGTTTTTGATACATTTTCAAGCTAGATTAAGTTCTTACATCCAGTATTATTCAGATACAATACAAGACAGTTGTATTACTAAAGTTTTAAAGAGGATTGTTTATTAAAGTAGAGAAAAGTAAAATAAGATAAGAAAGTTACGTTTTGAGTTATGTTAATATTGTCTCTCACGGCATTGTTTATCTTTTGATCGGTCATTGTTATTATTGTTAAAACTCTCGCACACGAGTGCTGCTCGGAAAATTTTCCGGTTTTCCACGGAGTTTTTCACGACTGCGAGAACATTGGAGACGGGACGGGGAAAGGGGGGGTGCAAGGGTATCACGGAAAGGGTTTATCGCGTGTACTGGGCGCTGAAAAATACCACGTAAACAAAATAGGGGACAATATAAAACGACAACGGTCGAGTGGGGGCGTTTATTCTCCGGAAAATGTGTTCGGAATGAGCGGAAAACCCGCCCGCGCGTGCGAGAACCACTGCTCTTTATACTGATGGGAGAGTAGGCGGTCGTGGAGGGGGGGGAGCTTAGAGTTTTCCGCTGGAAAACTTGAGCTTTCACGTCTTTTGCGTGTTTGAATAAAATCATCGTCGCTTAAAGACTATCGACTATTGTTCTAGTGTTGGGAACTGTCCCATAAACGAACGCAATACGTTTTTCCTATCTAAAGTGTTTAACTCTACATACAGTCATATGTAAGTTGTTTGATACATTTTAATACGTTGTTTTTTTTTTACAAATTTACCATCAAAGGACTGTAAAACTAACAATATATTTTCAGTTCAAATTTGAAACGGCAATGAATGTGTCACTGGACAGCGCGTAAAAACAAATAATAAGCATTTTATTATTTTGCAGTGGCGTTTCACTTAAAATTTAATTAGTTTTTAATACACAAAGAAAATACACCCACTTTCTAGATCGTCAAAGAAAATTATTTAAGTAATTTATTTATATTATACGTAATGTAATGAAGAAGAAATGAAGCCAGGATGGAGCACTATTGGAAGAATAAACATAGTTTTTAAATCCAACATCCCGCTATTCTTAAAAAAATAAGGCATACGACCAATGCATACTGCTAGTTATGACGTATGCTAAATTCAATATTGTTACGTAAGATCTAGTGCACACAGAGAAACACGTATGTTTGGTATAACAAGAAGAAATCGTAAGAGGAATACATGGATAAGAAGCATGACCAAGGTGGCACATATAGTGGAACGTGTGGAAAAGTTGAAGTGGACACATAGCGAGAAGAATAAATGGCAGATGGTTGCAAGAAATACTAGAATGGTATCTGAGGGGATGTGAAAGAAAGCAAGGTAGACCGAATGGACGATGGGCTGATGAATTGTGAAGAATGTGTAGATTCAAATGGATGCAGATTAATCAAGACAGACAGGAATGGAAGAAAATTGTGGATGGGGAACGGCTTAAATTGATGATTCACAGAACTTATATATATATATATATATATATATATATATAACAGTTTTTCAACTTTATAGGTAGATAAAAATATTTGTAAAAAGGACATTTTTCAGCTCAAGCTTTTAATAAATATTGTAGCGTTTTCGGTACCCCTCCGATATAAGATATTCGCAGTGTTGCCTCAGCAACACTTGTATGAGATTATATGAGGTTAGCAAGACTTGTCTTGCTAACTTAACTGGTCTGAGATGGCCGTCTAGCCGTACATTTGTATACTAATAAAGAGATGTAAAGTTAACTGTCGTCTTTGGTTCCCTTGAGTCCATCCCTCCAAGCACGTTCCACGCAACAATATCTAAATTAAATTTAAGCTAATTCTACTAAAAGCTATGTGTGGATCATTTATGTCAAAGAGAGAGAATGTTTGCTCAGTAAAAATTAGTTATTTTAATTATATATATAATAGCCGAAATCCGTCTGTCTGTCTGCTGATAACGCTCGCTGAGAAAAAATTATTAAAAAACCACCAGTACGACTGGGGTTCGAACCCACGACCTCAGGCCCGGGAAGAACGTCGTTAGACCAATCTGCTAAAACCAGTTGTCGGTTGGCTGCTTTTTTTTTTAAACATATTGTCACGATCCATTTACCTACAAAATGAATCGTGATTCTGCTAATAATACATAGATGACACTATAGAAACAATTATTTTTTTTTGTTTTTTGATTTTTACAAAATTATAATTATTATATATATAATAATGATTAATTATTATATAAATAGTAAAAAAAAAAAAAATTTTTTTCTGTGGGTATCGATCGATAGCATTCAATTAGTGGGGATTGCTATATAATACATGGATGGCGCGATAAAAACTATTTTTTTTTTGGTTTTTCGATCAATTAGTGGGGATCTCTATTAAAAAAGCGCTTTACGATATTTAAAATTCAGCGGGCGTTGATATTCAACGGGCTTACACTAGTATGTACATAAATGTAACACGAGGCGTCTATGCATACATACATACATACATACACATATTCAACCGCAGTACACAATACCACAAATCAGAGATATCCGAATGTGGGTCGCGGTCCAAAGCGCGAGGGTTCCACACACTGATTGCTTGTCATATTTCAAATTTTGGACCGGTTACGATTGCGACGTACATACGTGGCTTGTGTTGCCTTTGATTAGGTTGTAAATTTTTCAAAAACACAATCCCGCACGACAAACACGACACTTAAAAATGATTTTTCCATCCCCCACTACCGTACCGACCGACGATTCAAAGCATACCGAGACTCGTGTATTAAGGAATGTACATAGTGCAAAATTTAATTCCTGAGCTTATTTGCCGCGCAGAACTTTCCGGACAAAAGCCAAACAGCGTACAGACCATATTTGCCGGGGACCGAGGTGAGGCTTGCGGTTCGCGGTTGGGTCCCCCTGACGCCTCGACCCTTAATCCCGGTCATCCTGTTTGAATCGGGGGCCCACATCATCCACTGATTTATATGCCGTTTGACCTGTAAGACCCAACGATATGATTAACTGTCCCATTGTCTTTTATCATAGCCAATACGATAATTCCTCATAAAAAATAAATTAGACACAATGTGAGAATTATTGTGATGGCAAATATCATAATAACAATATAATAGTATATTTGTAATATATGTAGGTACGAGTGTATTGTAACAGATTTGATATTAACTAAGGTCAATGGTGCTCAATTGAAAGCTATCTTCTGTTTAGTAACTTGTTCCAAATATGAATTAATCTTTTCGTGCAATATACATAGACACTATGAGAATTTTTGTGACAGCAATACATAGATTAGTATATTCTTTGAGTATATATACGAGTATATTATTATATCACATATTTGATATTAGCTTAAGTCAGTGGTGCTCAAGTGCAAGCTATCATCTGCTTTGTTAACTTGTTCCAAATAAAAATTAAGCTCTTCATGTAATTTGGAAAACATTATATATATTATATATGTATAAAATAGCCCTATTCCGTCTGTCTGTGTGTCTGTCTGTCTGCTGATAACGCTCGCCGATGTAAATAATTAAAAAAAAAACCAGAACGATGCGCGAGTGGGATTTGAAACTGCTATCACCAGGTTGGAACATTGAGCCATAATCCAACGCCGATGATGAGAGATCCCCATATATTTTGATCATATAAATCGTTTGAAAGTTCGCGACTTTCAAACGATTTATGCCGTTGTTATTATAAAGTGCCATCTCTATACAAGAACTATAAAAACTATTAAATTTAATATTATTTTTCAGTGCGGGTGATGAGAAACCGCTCCGTTGATATTGAACGGGCTTACACTAGTACCTATATAATAGCCGAAATCCGTCTGTCTGTCTGTCTGCTGATAACGCTCGCCTCGGTAAATAATTAAAAAATCAGAACGTCGCGCGAGTGGGATTTGAACCCGGCATCACCAGGTTGGGATGAATCGTGCTAACACTATCGTTCAAGGAGGCGATGACGGGCCTGCTACGATTTGACAATATATAATAATCTCAATAGGCTCGCGACTTTGCTAAATTGTTACGTATTTTTATTATAACGCGCCATCTATCTAACAACTATAAAAACTATTAAACTCACATATATGTAACTCACCTACTCATCCGTTGATATTCAACGGGCAGTATTATTTGCGACTCGTGGTTCTTTTGTGTATTCTACATTCAGATAATGTTTTGAAAATACTTGATAAAATTGATAAAATTCGTTCAGCAATGAACCGCCCACATAAGTTATGGTGTAGAAATTTAATAAATTGTGTTAAAACAATAGTTGTAATGGAATTGAATTATATTTTTTCAGCTGAAACAAACTGAAATTCATTTGTCGAGACGTGAGAACAAAGTCTGCGCAAAAGTTTGCACAACTAACTAAAACAAAAGTACGAAAGAGATCTGTCGTGTCGCACGACTGCGATGCGACGACGTGTACAAGTAAGCCAACAATATCTCAAATATAATATTTTTAGACATTAATAAAAAAAATACAGCGCTTTACAACAAAAAAAACTGTGCAAATTGAATTTTAAATTGAAATTTTTTACTTTGAATGATTTTTTACGTCTTTTTCAGAGATGTGAACTTTCGCAAATGGTATCGCATTTTTGTACCGTTGGTTGTTTCAATACTATTTAATTTATGCACTGTACAATTGTAACGTTGCACATTCCACTCGTCTTCGCCAAACAGAGCAAGAGAAAAGGCGATAGCTCGGACAGGGACGGAGATGTCAAAACTTTGATATTGAATGCACCTCCGGATCCGGCTCCGCTCCGGGGGATGATGTAATAAAAAATGGATTGTTTGCATAAGAATTTCATTACGACCGAGACTTTCAAATAATGAAGTTATAACTCTTTGAAGGAGAGAGGTCTGTTTCTAGCGCCGCACAGGGGAGGACTTTACTTTGGTGAGGGAGTGGTGGTCAGAGCTTTTCTCAACCGAGTGAGGGAAAGAGGGGCAAGACGCTCCAGATGTGCTTTTCCGGCGGTCTGTGAACCAAGCACTAAAATTAAAGTGAAATTATGCAAATGGACTGATAGGGCACTTGCAAGGAGGCCGAGACAACGTTAAAGTGCACCCCATCTTAATATTTAGTTGAACGTTTGCCTCGTGTCAAATGCAAAAAAAAATAACCGAGTTATTTTTCATTGAATATTCAATCGCAGTGTGTGCTTATTTAGTCTTGACTTATTTAAATGAAGCACACTCTATATATAAGTCTATAACTATGTAGTTCCGAAATGCAAAACCAATGTATTTGCTAACAGTATAACTCGTGAATATTGTAGCACCTGAGAAATTTCATATTCCGTTTGTACATAAATTCAAAATCGGGTAAGTTTCGCAATGTTTGTGGTTTCGACGTTTCAAAGAGTCAAAATTATTATATAGGTACTAGTGTTAGCCCGTTGAATATCAACGGAGCGTTCTCATCACCGGTACTGAAAAATAATATTAAATTTTTATAGTTGTTGCATCTATGCAACAATGCGCCATCTAATAGCAACAACGTAAAAATTTATCAAAGTCGCGAGCCTATTTTTAATATTAAACAGTCACGTTGAAGCCTGCCTATTATCATCTGGTTTGGCTGACCGCGTAAGCGCTCTGTTCCGAATCAGTGATACCGGGTTCAAATCGCACTCGCCCGACGTTCTGGTTTTTTAATTATTTACATCGGCGAGCGTTATCAGCAGACAGACAGACGGAATAGGTCTATTATATATATAATTATAAGATTTTTATGAAATTTAAAGTGATTCAAAATATATTTCGATGTATTTAATTACTCATTTTTAATATTAAAAACAAATTATATTTTATATACAAGATACAAAAGAATTTAATATCAAAACAGTTCTTAATAACTTCCAATTATAAATATTGGAGTTTACGGATTTTTGCGTAATCTTCCTTTTAAGATTATTTTATTTTATTTTTTCAGTCACAAAACGCCTACCGCTATTACATATTTGAATTATTATTGTATTCTCTAGTATATTATTATTATTATTTTGTCCTCTAGTAATTTCTCAATATCGATAAGAAAATACTGTCATACATTTTCTATCGAATTTTCCACGGAGAGTGCTTAAAAATTTTTCACTTTACTCATTCTGTACGTAAAAATGTACATTTGCGACGGTACTTTTGAGTCATTACGGTCCGTTACACTTATATTATTATTATCTTTTCCCCGAGTTTTCCGGTGGACCATTTGTTTTTTATTATACCGCAGGTGAGGCTTTATCGACCGAACAAACGAACGAACGCCACTACGCATAGCAACTGCGAGGAAACATTTTTGCAAAAGACCAACCCCCTAACCCCCTACCGTCTGCGAGGCAGCAATATTTAAAAATAAACCAAATCATACACGCACATGTGTATAGGATTTATATACGATCTTAGTTAAAAGTGGAGCTCTTGCGCGCTCGCGCTCAAAGGGTCAAAACAGTTAGCGCGCGAAAGTTTTCCACTGCAAAGCTCGACGGGTGATACCCCGTCGGTTTATCCCCTTTAATGCGGGCATACATAAAATTATATCTTCGCAAACGTCGTTAAATTTTACTTTAAGGCAACGAACGACGAGGTACGCTCGATAAGTCACCTTCGCCATTCCCCCACCTCTCTCTCTCCCACACTGTAAATACGAAATGAATTTTAATGCAGTCTCCACTAACATAATCTGCAGGTTAACGTTTCGTGTGATTTAATTCTGTCGCACTTTGTCGCAGGGGTGGGTTGTTCAAGAATGGTCTTTTAATATTAAAACTAGGGTGGAAATTCATTCAGAGTGATTAAGCGTAATTAATACGAGTGCACACACAATGGTGAATTTTTACAGATAAGAGTTGGTCCGTTTGAAATTTTTGCTCCGATTCAACCTTTCTAACTCGGCAAGTCGTTAGGGGAAAACTTTCCGTTTTTCAGTGAGCTTTTGTATGCAGTTGAAACAAACTCGTCCACTTTTCCATTATTACGCTTTGAATATTGAATCGTTTTATAAGACAATTCCAACCGAATGTTATCGAATAATATAATTCACTTGTACGAGGTCGTATTTTATAGTCCAAGGATTGTTGTTCTTGTTGTTGTACACGCGTTTAAAACGTTTATAATAATGAAGCATACAAGGAAAATAATAAATGAGCGTATCCCGCGTTATACGCACGCATATACTGATAGACAAATTGGCTTCGGGGAAAGCCCTTGATAAGGGTGTGGCATTTTTTTCGTTTTCCCTTTGAGTTTTCCCATAAAGCACGCACACATACACGAGTACATGCACGCCTAACGGCTAACCCTTTTCCACTCCGTTTTTGTTTTACACTAATGTCTTATGACAATGAACAAAAAAAAAAAAAAACATCCAAAACGAAACAACCTAATATTTGCAAGGACGAGTTTCACGGTCAGGATCTCTTGCGTAGAAATTCAACTTGAAAATAGACAGTTCATAGACATTTAGCAACGTCTCTGCTTGATCACGTTTGAATTATGTTCATCACATAATGGTGAAATTTTCATTATTGAATTTCAACGATATAATAAACCTTTTATTTAAATATTAAACTTTAATCTCACAGAGCATCGTAAATTGAAAGTGCCCTATTTCATTTCAAAGCTTTATTGCATAGCTATCAAATTTAAATATTTACAATATTAAAAAAGTCTGGAAATCATTTTTTATACAAACTTAATAAATAAAATTCTTCGTACTCTCCCACCTGAAAATCAATATAATTTGTCTGAAAATTAAATTTTGCATGTTAGTATATAATTATTTATTTATTTATTTTACGGGTTATTAGCCCAAAATATATCTTACATATACAGTGGAACCCCGTTGCAAAAAAAACGATGTATGTAGAAAAACGACTTATACGATAAAGTATATTTAGTACGTAATATTTAGACAATTGATACGGGATAACGATATATAGGAGAACGATGCAAACGAGATTATTTAACACTGTTCTTATGGGTGTTTGGCCGGGACTATGAACAAATAGCGATATATGCGAAAAAACAATACAAGCGAGAACGATGCAACGGGGTTCCACTGTACGTACATACATACTATATTATACATATGTACATACATATTTTATTAGACGTAAGGAAAAATTAAAAAACATCAAAATCAAAATAACAAAAAAAGAAATAATAACAAAATAATACTAATACTCATCGATGAAATTGGATAGCTGTACAAAGTAAGTTCGTGGTATTTAGTACACGTTCGACAGTGTATTACTAAAAACTATTATAAAGCTTTTTATAGCCATCAAGTTGTGGAAATAGGATTCATTTCGATTTTGTGTAAATTGTGTGTAAACGTTTTGTGTTTCACGCAAAATGTTGGATGACAGTGAGAGCCGCAGGTCTTCATACAAAGGGCCGCATGCGGCTCCAGAACCACCGGTTCCCGACCGCTGAATTATAAAGTGTTCATTTTTACATTTTATTTCACGAACTAATTGATGTAACGTTTAAAATGTTAAATCAGAATGTGACTCAAATGGCCAATAGCTGTAGTGTGTACGCTTTTATACGACCGTTTCTATAATGAGATAATTTATCGACACACGGACATTAAGTCCAGAGTTTGAGAGTGTGAGGGACACTTTTCCGGTTTTTTCAGACGTCGGAAAAGCCGACGTGTTCGAACGGGTGGTTTTTCCTCAATTCAAATGCACCTAAGTGGCATTAAGCGATTAGACAAATGTACGAGAAATTCGAATAAAGGCAACGTTTATTTGCCTTTTGCGGGGATAATATCCCCAGGCTTCGTTCTGCCAAATTAATGAAATAGCCCGTTAAGATATATTGCGGAGTGCCGGTTTGAGGAAATTTTCAGCGGACGGACGGACAGACGTTTAATACCCCTGGCCCCGTATCTGGCTGTTCACGCCCCACGGCCTATCTTTGACTTTGTTCGAGTAAGAGTTTTATACACTTGCGCAGAAATCGTTTCCGTCACACCGTGTGAACGTCGACGCAATAAAGCATTTAAAGAACATACAGAGAGACTTTGAATAAGCTTTCGCAATCAATGGGACTAAATTTTGCGTGTAAATTAAAATTCTGAAAATTTATGGAAAAAAATACTCCAATCAGTTGCAATTTTAATACATTTAAAACAGTAGTCGGGAACCCTTTTCTTGCAAAGGGCCGAATCAAGCATAAAGTTGCAAAATTAGCAAGGCTTGAAAACCTAAATAAATTATACTCATTTGTGAACAGGAGAGGTATGAAAATAGTTATCTTCGTGTTGGTGTTACACAATTTATTTCGGAAAATATTATAAAGCTTAGAAAACGATTTTAATGCTATTTAAGGCCATAAAAGTAGAGAAAGGAAAAAATCAACTTAGATTTGTATTGTTTTTGGAGAACACCCTTATCGGAATTATTTTTTTTAATTGACGCAAAACGTTGGGTAAAAGTTAGAGGCGCAGGTTCACAAACGCATGTTTAATTTTGATGAGTCGATTTTCAAGACTAAAATTGTCAAATTCATCGCAAAAACCAATTCTTTAGATTGTAAAAAGTTTTGGCTTTTATAATATGTGTACCCCAATACATACATAAAAGTATATGTAACCATATAATGCATCAGAATACGCGAGCAAGAAGAATTATGCGACATTTTATCGGTTTTTACGGGGCAAACGGACACTTTGCATTGAGGTACACCGCAAGTGGCACTATAGTGTCCGTTTGCCCCGAATAATCTTTAATTATTTTATTTCAATTAAATTTTCTAACATTGAATATATACATACATAGAGCTTACAAACAGTATAATTTTTTTTGTTATATATAATTATTTCGACAGTTCTTCCCAGAGTTCCAAAGCACATCACAAATAAAAAAAATATATATATATATAAAGTGCATACACAGAAACTACATTAATGTGTTTTTTTTTATTTGATAAACATACATAACATAAGTACTATAATCATATATTTACGTATGTATACAAACCCAACCTAACCCAACCTCACGTAAAAGAGAGATTTTCGGAAATTCAGACAAAAAAATTGAATAATTCCAAAACGTACTTCTGGCCAACCTGCACCTCAACTACATTTACGAAATGTAGACATTTTTTTAAAAATATAGTCAAAAAATGCGATAAACGAAAATTAAATTTATGCCAACCCAACCTAACCCAACCTCACGTAAAAGAGAGATTTTTCGGAAATTCAGACAAAAAAATTGAATAATTCCAAAACGTACTTCTGGCCAACCTGCACCTCAACTACATTTACGAAATGTAGAAATTTTTATCAAAATATAGTCAAAAATGCGATAAACGAAAATTAAATTTATGCCAACCCAACCTAACCCAACCTCACGTAAAAGAGAGATTTTTCGGAAATTCAGACAAAAAAATCGTATAATTACAAAACGTACTTCTGGCCAACCTGCACCTCAACTACCTTTACGAAATGTAGACATTTTTTCAAAATATAGTCAAAAAATGCGATAAACGAAAATTAAATTTATGCCAACCCAACCTAACCCAACCTCACGTAAAAGAGATTTTTCGGAAATTCAGACAAAAAAATCGTATCATTACAAAACGTACTTCTGGTCAACCTGCCCCTCAACTACCTTTACGAAATGTAGAAATTTTTATCAAAATATAAAAAAAAAAAGCGATAAACGAAAATTAATTTATGCCAACCCAACCTAACCCAACCTCACGTAAAAAAGAGATTTTTCGGAAATTCAGACAAAAAAATTGAATAATTCCAAAACGTACTTCTGGCCAACCTGCCCCTCAAAACTATTTACGAAATGTAGAAATTTTTTCAAAATATAGTCAAAAATGCGATAAACGAAAATTAAATTTATGCCAACCCAACCTAACCCAACCTCACGTAAAAGAGAGATTTTTCGGAAATTCAGACAAAAAAATCGTATCATTACAAAACGTACTTCTGGTCAACCTGCCCCTCAACTACCTTTACGAAATGTAGAAATTTTTATCAAAATATATTAAAAAAAAGCGATAAACGAAAATTAATTTATGCCAACCCAACCTAACCAAACCTCACGTAAAAAGAGATTTTTTTCGGAAATTCAGACAAAAAAAATTGAATAATTCAAAACGTACTTCTGGCCAACCTGCCCTCAACTATTTTTTACGAAATGTAGAAATTTTTTTCAAAATATATTCAAAAAAAGCGATAAACGAAAATTAATTTATGCCAACCCAACCTAACCCAACCTCACGTAAAAGAGAGATTTTTCGGAAATTCAGACAAAAAAATTGAATAATTCCAAAACGTACTTCTGGCCAACCTGCCCCTCAAATACCTTTACGAAATGTAGAAATTTTTATCAAAATATAGTCAAAGAATGCGATAAACGAAAATTAAATTTATGCCAACCCAACCTAACCCAACCTCACGTAAAAGAGATTTTTTCGGAAATTCAGACAAAAAAAATCGAATAATTCAAAACGTACTTCTGGTCAACCTGCCCTCAACTACCTTTACGAAATGTAGAAATTTTTTTAAAAAATATAGTCAAAAAATGCGATAAACGAAAATTAAATTTATGCCAACCCAACCTAACCCAACCTCACGTAAAAGAGATTTTTCGGAAATTCAGACAAAAAAATTGAATAATTCCAAAACGTACTTCTGGCCAACCTGCCCCTCAACCTTTTTACGAAATGTAGATTTTTTTAAAAAAATATAGTCAAAAAATGCGATAAACGAAAATTAAATTTATGCCAACCCAACCTAACCCAACCTCACGTAAAAGAGAGATTTTTCGGAAATTCAGACAAAAAAATCGTATAATTACAAAACGTACTTCTGGCCAACCTGCCCCTCAACTACTTTACGAAATGTAGAATTTTTTATCAAAATATTCAAAAAATGCGATAAACGAAAATTAAATTTATGCCAACCCAACCTAACCCAACCTCACGTAAAAAGAGATTTTTCGGAAATTCAGAGAAAAAAATTGAATAATTCCAAAACGTACTTCTGGCCAACCTGCCCCTCAACTACCTTTACGAAATGTAGAAATTTTTTTTAAAAATATAGTCAAAAAATGCGATAAACGAAAATTAAATTTATGCCAACCCAACCTAACCCAACCTCACGTAAAAGAGATTTTTCGGAAATTCAGACAAAAAAAATTGAATAATTCCAAAACGTACTTCTGGCCAACC
Source organism: Parapsyche elsis (assembly GCA_022651745.1). Classification (NCBI taxonomy): domain Eukaryota; kingdom Metazoa; phylum Arthropoda; class Insecta; order Trichoptera; family Hydropsychidae; genus Parapsyche; species Parapsyche elsis. The sequence goes on from JAGVSN010000017.1 coordinate 3,245,447, forward strand.
TGCACCTCAACTACCTTTACGAAATGTAGAAATTTTTTTTTCAAAATATAGTCAAAAAATGCGATAAACGAAAATTAAATTTATGCCAACCCAACCTAACCCAACCTCACGTAAAAAGAGATTTTTTTCGGAAATTCAGACAAAAAAATTGAATAATTCCAAAACGTACTTCTGGCCAACCTGCCCCTCAACTACCTTTACGAAATGTAGAAATTTTTATCAAAATATAGTAAAAAATGCGATAAACGAAAATTAAATTTATGCCAACCCAACCTAACCCAACCTCACGTAAAAAGAGATTTTTTTCGGAAATTCAGACAAAAAAAATTGAATAATTCCAAAACGTACTTCTGGCCAACCTGCACCTCAACTACCTTTACGAAATGTAGAAATTTTTTCAAAATATAGTCAAAAAAATGCGATAAACGAAAATTAAATTTATGCCAACCCAACCCAACCTAACGTAAAAAGAACCTCGTATAATTCCAAACGTCAAAAGTCAAAAAAAGATTTTTAACCCAACCTCACGTAAAAGAGAGATTTTTTTTCGATTTTCAGAGAAAAAAAATTGAATAATTACAAAACGTACTTTTGGCCAACCTGCACCTCAACTACCTTTACGAAATGTAGAAATTTTTTTCAAAATATATTCAAAAAAAGCGATAAACGAAAATTAATTTATGCCAACCCAACCTAACCCAACCTCACGTAAAAGAGATTTTTCGGAAATTCAGACAAAAAAATTGAATAATTCCAAAACGTACTTCTGGCCAACCTGCCCCTCAACTACCTTTACGAAATGTAGATTTTTTTTCAAAATATAGTCAAAAAAAATGCGATAAACGAAAATTAATTTATGCCAACCCAACCTAACCCAACCTCACGTAAAAAAGAGATTTTTCGGAAATTCAGACAAAAAAATTGAATAATTACAAAACGTACTTCTGGCCAACCTGCCCCTCAACTACTTTTTACGAAATGTAGAAATTTTTATCAAAATATAGTCAAAAAAAGCGATAAACGAAAATTAAATTTATGCCAACCCAACCTAACCCAACCTCACGTAAAAGAGAGATTTTTCGGAAATTCAGAAAAAAAAATTGAATAATTCCAAAACGTACTTCTGGCCAACCTGCACCTCAACTACCTTTACGAAATGTAGACATTTTTTTAAAAAAATATAGTAAAAAAATGCGATAAACGAAAATTAAATTTATGCCAACCCAACCTAACCAACCTCACGTAAAAGAGAGATTTTTTTCGGAAATTCAGAAAAAAAAAAATGAATTAATTCAAAACGTACTTCTGGCCAACCTGCCCCTCAACTACCTTTACGAAATGTAGAAATTTTTTCAAAATATAGTCAAAAAATGCGATAAACGAAAATTAAATTTATGCCAACCCAACCTAACCCAACCTCACGTAAAAGAGAGATTTTTCGGAAATTCAGACAAAAAATTGAATAATTCCAAAACGTACTTCTGGCCAACCTGCCCTCAACTACCTTTACGAAATGTAGAAATTTTTTTATCAAAAATATAAAAAAAAAATGCGATAAACGAAAATTAAATTTATGCCAACCCAACCTAACCCAACCTCACGTAAAAAGAGATTTTTTTTTTTTCGAAAATTCAAAAAATTGAATAATTCCAAAACGTACTTCTGGCCAACCTGCCCCTCAACTACCCCTTTACGAAATGTAGAAATTTTTCAAAATATAGTCAAAAAATGCGATAAACGAAAATTAAATTTATGCCAACCCAACCTAACCCAACCTCACGTAAAAGAGAGATTTTTCGGAAATTCAGACAAAAAAATCGTATCATTACAAAACGTACTTCTGGCCAACCTGCCCCTCAACTACCTTTACGAAATGTAGAAATTTTTATCAAAATATTCAAAAAAAGCGATAAACGAAAATTAATTTATGCCAACCCAACCTAACCCAACCTCACGTAAAAAAGAGATTTTTCGGAAATTCAGACAAAAAAATTGAATAATTCCAAAACGTACTTCTGGCCAACCTGCCCCTCAACTACCTTTACGAAATGTAGAAATTTTTATCAAAATATAGTCAAAAAAAGCGATAAACGAAAATTAAATTTATGCCAACCCAACCTAACCCAACCTCACGTAAAAGAGAGTTTTTTCGGAAATTCAGAAAAAAAAATTGAATAATTCCAAAACGTACTTCTGGCCAACCTGCACCTCAACTACCTTTACGAAATGTAGAAATTTTTTCAAAATATAGTCAAAAAATGCGATAAACGAAAATTAAATTTATGCAACCCAACCTAACCCAACCTCACGTAAAAGAGAGATTTTTCGGAAATTCAGACAAAAAAATTGTATAATTACAAAACGTACTTTGGCCAACCTGCACCTCAACTACCTTTACGAAATGTAGACATTTTTTTCAAAATATAGTCAAAAAATGCGATAAACGAAAATTAATTTATGCCAACCCAACCTAACCCAACCTCACGTAAAAAGAGATTTTTCGGAAATTCAGACAAAAAAATTGAATAATTCCAAAACGTACTTCTGGTCAACCTGCCCTCAACTACCTTTACGAAATGTAGAAATTTTTTATCAAAAATATTTCAAAAAATGCGATAAACGAAAAAATTAAATTTATGCCAACCCAACCTAAACCAACCTCACGTAAAAAGAGATTTTTCGGAAATTCAGACAAAAAAATTGAATAATTCCAAAACGTACTTCTGGCCAACCCTGCCCTCAACTACATTTACGAAATGTAGAAATTTTTTTAAAAATATAGTCAAAAAATGCGATAAACGAAAATTAAATTTATGCCAACCCAACCTAACCCAACCTCACGTAAAAGAGAGATTTTTCGGAAATTCAGACAAAAAAATCGTATAATTACAAAACGTACTTCTGGCCAACCTGCCCCTCAACTACCTTTACGAAATGTAGAATTTTTTTTCAAAATATAGTCAAAAAAATGCGATAAACGAAAATTAAATTTATGCCAACCCAACCTAACCCAACCTCACGTAAAAGAGAGATTTTTCGGAAATTCAGACAAAAAATTGAATAATTCCAAAACGTACTTCTGGCCAACCTGCACCTCAACTACCTTTACGAAATGTAGACATTTTTTCAAAATATAGTCAAAAATGCGATAAACGAAAATTAAATTTATGCTAACCCAACCTAACCCAACCTCACGTAAAAGAGAGATTTTCGTATCCCACTTGTGTATTCTAAGATGGCAGGATGGAATGCTAAAAATATGACCTGATGTTGACTTTGCCCTTCGTATCTGCAACGCCCTTGGATATGGAAGTTTTTTATATCTATGGCATCGCCTCAATTACATACATACATATGTATGTATATTCTCGAGATTCTCGTAAACGGTTTCTCAAGAAACAAGAATCTCGATATTTCATATTAAAATATTCTCGAGAAAAGAGTATCTCTAAATTTTACAATAAATATATTCTCGGGAAACGAGAATCAAAATTATTCAAAATTTTTCGACAATTCTTGAGATGAGTTTTCTCTATCACAACCTCTAGTTATAATGTTATATGTACATTGTATTACAAAGTCTATCACACGATCCAGTTCGAATAATAATGAAGTATAACATGGGAAATTCCCATTCGCTCAATGGCCATAGCGGTATAGTGATCTCTTTGGTTTATTGGAGCGATCCTCGCTAGCCGGGTGTATAATTTTCGTACGAGGCAGGGGCGCTATGCAAGGGTTCGCGGTCGTATTATCTTACAGGAATTTATTGTTATGTCCGCGGCGCGGTCTACCTAGTAAACCGTTTTTCATATAATGCACTCACCCGCATGCATTATGAAAGGGATGCCTTTCTCGCTGTTCAAACGCCGTATTGGCTTAAGTAAAATTAAATTTCATAGAAAATAATGATATGTTCACTGAAGATTTCCAGCTCTTGGTGTTTATTTTGTTGAAACGCCTTCAGATGCTGAATATGTAAGCGTCTGTGCTGTTGGCAGCTCAGACGTGCGTGTGGGATCAGCGTTGAACTTGCCTCTGCCTATGTTAATTTAAATGCAAAACCTTTATTTATTTTTAATTCATAATGCCATAAGACTTTTAAACGTCGAATTACATTTTCGTCAAATGATAACACTGAGCAACAAAACCAATACCCAGAGTGAAGATTAGTTAATTTTTACTAAGTTTAACCCACCAAATTCGAATCCGATAATGATTTTTGTTGAAATGCTCTCGTTTATGAGATATTCGCGATTTAAAAAATGTAAAAAATATCCATTTTTTTGGCATTTGCGGGGTATAACTCAAAATATAGTATTTAAAATCATTTTCCGCTCGAATTAGTACGTTTAAATAAAATAAAAAAAAATATTGAGATAGAAAACCAATCCTTATAAACGTGGTGAAATATAAATTTCTCTAAACAAATGCCAAATAACACGGGAAAAAAATGTGTAAAAAAAATATATTTTTGACCTTAAAAATTTGTTAGATAATTAATTAAAGATAATTAATTCAAAGCATTAAAAAATCACAATCAATAAGAAAAATATCTGACTATTGATTTCAATACTCACTTTGAGCACAGCAATACTATATTTTGAGTTATAGGCCGCAAAAGCCAAATAAATGGATATTTTTTACATTTTTTAAATCGCAAATATCTCATAAACGAGAGCATTTCAACAAAAATCATTATTGAATTCGAATTTAGTGGGTCAAATTTAGTAAAGATTTATTAATCTCCGCTCTGGGTTTTAAAAAACGTGATTTTTTGTTGCTCAGTGTAATTGAAATGAAAAAAATGTTGTGTTCTCGATGTAAGGTAAAATTTGTATTACAATTTCGTATCATTATTAGATTTTATAGATTATTTTATAAGATGGATACACAATACACATTGGTTCTTATACTTCTGCTGCAATGCACTATTCAATGCATAGACACTACACTCTTAGCAGCTCTACACAATCTACCAATGTCTTTATCGATATACTTTTTATATCATTAGCCGTTCTCCAATCCTCTTCCATTCCTGTATGTCTTGAGCAATCTGCATCCACTTGACTTCACACATTCTTCTCAATTCATCAGCCCATCGTTCACTCGGTCTACCTTGCTTTCTGTCACATCCTCTCGGATACCATTCCAGTATTTCTTGCGTCCATCTTCTCGCTTTGTTCAGCCCATTACCACTTCAACTTTTTCACACGTTCTACGTATGTATGTATATCTGCCACTTTGGTCATACTTCTTACCCGTGTATTCTTCTTACGATCTTTTATTGTTATACCAAGCAAACATGCTTCTCTATGTGCACTGGATCTTACGTAACATTTTTTTTAATTCAGCATCCACGTTTCACATTCATACCTCATAACTGGCAGTACGCATTGCTCGCATGCCTTCTCTTTTAAGCATTGCGGGATGTTGGATTTAAAAACTATGTTCATTCTTCCAAAAGCGCTTCATCCTAGAGTTATACATATATATATACATACATACATCAATCCAATAATGATCGATTTTTGATGTCAGTCAGACGAGGCTGTATTATATAATAAACGGTTGACATTTCAACGGATGTAACCTTCTGAAGACGTGTGTGTATGTATGACTCGGCTGAGCCCCCTAAGCATTCTGGATGGACCAACAGACTTAAGGCCTTATGTATGTATGTACATATATAATAATTATACATAGTTAAATGATTCCATAATCCCTAAATAATACAAAAATAAATAAATTAAGCCTTTATACCGTTGCAGTAAAGCGGATGACCTTTTGCAGTGGCGTGCGCTGTGTACTGCGATGCATTATTGGGCCGCAGCCAAAAGGTTTTAGGTGAGAGCTCGAGCTGAAGTACCTCGGTTAGCGAGGAACTCTCGTACAACGAGATACGCAACCCCACCCACTTACCCACTTCATACATATTTATTGCTAGTGGAATACTCTCACTGTCTCTTAACGAAATCGAAGGAAATTTTATGCGCCAGCCATTGAGGGTGGGGTTGAAATTACCCCTTGGGTTTTTCGCAAAATCCACGAACGCTAAATCAACACTCCCCTCTGCATATGTACATATGTATGTATGTATGTATGTACAAACTTATTAGTATACGCGTGCCTTGCCACGTGTATATGCTTTATTCTTCCGCAAATATTATACCATCGAACGTTAGAATATTCATAGCGGCTTTGGGAATAACGATAACGTTCCGCTCTAATATTCAATGTTAATCTTTTTTTTTTGCGCCACTTGGGGATGTTGAGTAAACGTTATAAACAGTATCAGTAGTAGAGTTCTTTCAGTTGTAATTTTTTTTAAGTTTATCCTACCGGGAGTTTGTTAAACGTTTATGCGAAAATTTACATCGTCACATTGTTTGCAATGCGAAAGTCGCTTTTGGCGAATAAGTCCGTTTGCAAAATGCTTGTACATATGATGCAGTTGGCGCTTATCACCTGCAACATTGTTAGCATCAAATGTAAGAGGATTCAATTTTTTGCTTTTGAGCGTTTACTGCGGCATAATAATCTGACAACTATCATTTGATAATTTTTCAAAATAAAATTTAAATATATTCTATTATTATAACGTTATTCTACTGAATAACATTTTAATTAACTGATACATTTAAATTAAGCTTAATTTTAATGGCAAATTTTAGTTACGCAATGAGAATAGTGTTCTTTTTGTGTCTGGAGAAAGTATTTTTATTTTTTTAAATAATCAACGCGTTCATGTGGTGCATTAAGTGCGGTATAATAATCTGATGAATGAAAATCAATAATTTATCAATCATTTTAAATTTTAAATCTTATTTTTCTTTTCATATATTCCGTAAAATGAATGCTTCAATTTAATTAATAAGAAGAATAGAAATTCTTCTTGAGCTTTTTGTTTTGCTTGGGTGGTACCGAAATCGTATCAAATTATTTTTCATTATATGTATGTATCGGCATTTATATACGCCATATTGAATTCGAGATGGTCAATTTGTTTTTCCAAAGACCGCATTTCGACGGCATAAATTATCCTTTTGATTCGTAGATGTTCATCAAACTTTTCCGTTTGATTTGTTGTGTCAACACGACCGACCGATGCCATTTTAGGCGAAATGGCAGCGATGCGCAACCATTCTGCCGGCTCCGCTTCGATAAATAAACGACCCTCTAATCCCGGTGACTTATGGAATTTCATTATTTATATTGAACGCGAACGTAAATAAATATGTGGCGTATTAGCTCAAAGGGAAACAATGACAAGAACAAATAAAAACCGGGGAGAAGTGAAGGGGGGGGGGGGGAAAAGAACTGGTAAAAAAAAACCGCGAAAGCCTTTTATCTTTTCCGCCGGAAGAACTCGATTGAGTAGAAGAAAAATAAGAGGAGGAGGGGAAGCTTCGATACCGAATTCGAATGAAAAATTCATTCGCATACATATATGTACATATATAAATGGCCCCCCTGTATATACTTATACACACTACTTTTGAGCGTATTGAAACGTTCTGAATATGACATTTATTGTCAATATTTTTACACTGGGAAACAAAAACAACCGTTTCCGAATTTTATAAGCCTTCATCCAATCATCCGTTCTATTTGAGCTTTTATATTGTATTCTTTGGATTCGCAATGACTATTTTTTTTCTCTTTTATATCGATATTATATCTTAAATTCTGTCATATGACCTATCGTCATTGCGATAATGAAAACTCACTAAAAAAAATCCTATTATATTAGATGTTTAGTGACTGTAAAACTCGTAGTAACACTAAGCCCATATTTTGTTTTAAAATATATGAAAATCGTATTCGTATTCATGTGTTAAAAAATATATATTTTCACATTGTATGTAATTAGAACCGGTATTAGAACCAGGGTTTCTCAAAGTTTTCCTACAACGGAACACTTCGCAAATCCCAAAATTTTGATTTGACCTTGGTTATTTTAAAGGGTAGGTAGTTATAATTTTAGTTAAAATTTCCAGAAGAGATTCACCTTTATGTACGATGTGAAAAAACCCAGGGCTGGCACAAATTGCATATTAATTTTAATAATTTTTCACAGAACACTTACACACTCTCCGCGGAACACAAGTGCGGAACATATGTAGTTTGGAGAAACCCTGTTAAATTAGACAATACAAACTATATAGGTAGATATATGAATAAGTTAATAGTGAAGAATTTAAAATTAAGTAGATCTACTAAATTAAGTGGTCGGGAACATTTCTCGAGCTAGGAGCCAAATTAGGGAAAACCTTGCAAAATTGGTAAGCTTGGGAGCCGCAACATATTATTTTCGAATTATACATACGTATGTACATATATATTTAAAATTTAATTTAATTTTACTCATTAATCATTAATGAAATATAAGAAATAAGTTATCCTCGTGATATTTCTCAATGTTCGACAGTTTATTACTAAAAAGTATCACAAAGTTTAATCTGTAAAACGATCTTAAAACTTTTTAAAGCCATGACGTTGTTCATTTTGATCTTGTGTAAATTGTATATCAACATTTTGTGTTTCACGCAAAACGATAGATGAAGCGAGAGCCGCAGGTTTTTATATAAAGAGCCGCATGCGGCTCCGGAGCCGCCGGTCTCCGACCACTGATCTAGAAAAAGTATCTTGAAGATTACAACGGACTGCCAGATAGTTTAAAACAGATTAACCAAATTGACAGATTCCTAGCAGCTTTAAAACGACACCTCTGTACACGTACTAGTACTAATAGATAAGTTTATTTTGTAATTTAATCCCCAAGTTACTTTCTTTATATATATAATTCAACTTTCAAGCTATTATAATTAAATAAATAAAAAGTTAAAATTCTCTTAAATTTAATGACTAGATTTTAGATTCAAAAGATTGAGTACCTATGTAGGTTCACGTGATTTATTTTATTATACATAATATTTCAGCAATCATCATTATCATCATTTTCACCATCCACTACTGGATGAAGGCCTCTCCAATCCTCTTCCATTCCTGTCTGTCTTGAGCAATCTGCATCCACTTGACTCCACACATTCTTCTCAATTCATCAGCCCATCTTCCACTCGGTCTACCTTGCTTTCTTTCACATCCTCTCGGATACCATTCCAGTTCTTCTGCGTCCATCTGCCATCTATTCTTCTTGCTATGTCCAGCACATTGCCACTTCAACTTTTTCACCCGTACTGTTATATCTGCCACTTTGGTCATACTTCTTACCCATGTATTTCTTTTGCGATCTCTTCTTGTTATGCCAAGCATACATCTTTCCATGCTTCTCTGTGTGCACTGGATCTTTCGTAGCATTCTTGAATTTAGCGTCCAAGTTTCACATCCATACGTCATAACTGGCAGTACGCATTGGTCGTACGCCTTCTTTTTTAAGCATAGCGGAATCTTGGATTTAAAAACTGTTCATTCTTCCAAAAGCTCTCCATCCTAGTTTCATTATTCGTTTTATTTCAGCAATAGGCATTTTTTAATAAGTAGCTGAATTTCATTCTTTTCATTCAAGTAATTCACTATTTTACGTTAAGTTTTCAACCGCTCACAACTTCAGATACTACGTACAATACCTTTTTGTATTAACTGAAAATTATTTTGCAGTAAAACTTTCAAGGAGACTCCGGGACATATTCGCTAATACCTAAAGTTTCACAGAGCTCACTTGAAAGCCTCTTTACAGACAATCCGCATTGTGTACCGTTTAGCGTGGATTTGTATACACGTACGAGTGTGTGGCATCCCTTAGAATGAGCCCAGCAGCCAGATGGTGGTGTGACTGCAGGCATTGACAACCCTGATCGATGACCTGCAAATGCACACCTGCATGAAGATGTGCATCGGCAGAGTGCATCCGGCGGATTGAGTCGAATGTGGCACGGGGTTGGGATTTGCACAGCTGCACCCGCATGAATAACAGCCATTGTGCATGCCAATACGAAACGATAATTCCCAGGACACATAGGGGATGGTTGTGCCCAAGCAAGGCTTTAGAGGGTGCACTTCACTAATCAACAATGCGCTCATTGATACGACTTATCGGAAAAATCTTTTATGCAATCGAGTGGTGGGAAAATGGCGTACACGTACCATCACATCGCCGCCAGTCGATGTTGCATTGTTCGAATTCATTATGTTAGTTCTATTGAATTGAACATGATAGTACTTTCTACTACGTGTGTTCTACATATATAATATATGCATTTTTCTCATCGATGGTTGTGTACATATGTATGTACATACCATACACGTATTGAAAGCATTGTGAATTTTTTTTATGTTGATCTGTATTAGTTATCGTACATAAACAATAAAAACCCCACGGATTCATCAATACATAATATACCCCGAATTCACTACATCATACAATATTATATTTAAAATGTCCATCGGAATTTGTTAACACCGATGACTTTTTATTTGGTGCAAAGACGAAATGTAACTTTTCGAAGACGATTCTGATTGGCTAATGATTCGGAGATAAATGTGTTTTATTTCTTGATGTTGTACGCGGTCGCTTTCTCAAAATCTGTTAATTTTCTGTTCAAAATTAAAATTGGAATCAATAGTCAGATACTTTATGTTCCATTTTATTTATTTATATATTTATTTATTACCGTATCCTAATCATTCTGGGGTTGGGAGAATGAAGATAATAATTGTTACATGAAATAGTTTCCATATAATCTAATAAAAATCGAGAACGGGCAAAACGTACCAGTACTTTTAAGCGAAGAGTCGATTGAATAAAAATGGAACTGTGTATGCATTTAGAGTTTAATATTTTATATAAAAAACTAGCTGACCCGGCATGCGTTGCAATGCCCGATCCGTTTCCGTTCCAGATCCCGATCCCGTTGCCGATCCTGTTCCCGTTTCCGTTTCCGTTCCCGTTCTCGTTCCCATTCCCGATCCCGTTCCCGTTTCCGTTCCTAGTACGTTATCTGACGCGTGAGCAGGCCCGTTCCCGATCCCGTTTCAGATCCCGTTCCCGATCCCGTTCCCGATCCCGTTCCAGATCCCGTTCCCGTTCCCGATCCCGATCCCGTTCCCGTTCCTAGTACGTTATCTGACGCGTGAGCAGGCCCGTTCTTGTTCCCGTTCCCGTTTTTTCCCGATTTTTTTTCACAGGAACCATCCCCGGCATGATCACAATAAGTCCTGAAAGTTTCATCGCGATCGGTTGAGTGGTTTAGGAGCCTATAAGAGACAGACAGACAGACAGACATTGATTTATATATATATATATATATATATAGATAGATTACTTCGAATATGATTCTTCTATTACTTAATTTTATCATTTTTAATTTTGATAGAGAGAATCATAACAAATATTCAATTGGTTTATTAAAAATAAAATTGTAGTTTCTCAAAAATTTGTATTGAATTTTTTCAATAGAATACGAATGAGTGGCAAAACGAGGTGACCAAACTATATGATTATATTCATTTGCTTCTAACTAGCGAACAGAATAATAATTTAAAAGTATTAAGATTGTATAAAAGCTCGACAGTTCTGTTAATGAAGCCAAGTAATCTTTTCCCATCCTCAGTTATATGATTATACATAAATGTATGTATGTATGATCAATATCACTAATCAAAAATCACACCCAATTGTTTTATTTTGGAGACAACATATAAATTTGTTCCATCGATTCAGTAAGTAGTACTTTTCATTTTGCAAATCATTCTAAGCAGTTGTCCAGTCCAAATCAAAAGTCAAATATATAGGTATGTACATATGTATATGTATGTATGTGTTTTTAACTTGATGTTTGTTTTCACCGATAATATTATTTAATTTTACACAGCGTTGTTGTTATTGGAATACATTTTAGGACGATATTTTCTTTAATACACCTTTTTTCATGTTGAATAGTATAATTTAATGGTATATTTTTCAATTTTTGTACTTTGATACTTACATATATGTATGACCTAAATCTTTATAATAATTCAGTTCAGACGAAGAGTCAAAAAACAATTTCCGCAGCTCTTCAGCCAATTTTTTTCTTAGTTAAAATTCTTTATGAAGATTGTATTATTTCTGCACAGTTTTTGTTTTTGTTCAAAGGTGTAAATTATAACGTGAATGTGGATTTCAAATAGTGCGTCTGACCGTCATGACAAAAGTTGTGTACATATATTATAAATTCATCCTTAGTATTGGAGAGAAGTAACTGATATTTCACATATTTATTGTACTACTCTCAGTATATTAAACATTATTTTCTATTATTTGACATATCTAGCACAGATGTAAACAAATTTTCCGGCAGCGTGCGAACGCACCGGCAAGTTTTTCCCGAAACGTTGACACACAGTCGGGTGATCGATTATAGGGGAAACGCGAGACACAACAACACAACACAGCAAAACGGAAGACGCAAACAATTTCCCAATACTTGACGACCGTGGAAAATGGAAGTATCTTTCCGTGGGGTTTTTCCAGCCACAGCCTCCGAAAATACCGCAACGCGCGCTCTCGCAATATTGAAAATTGTGAAGCCATCAAAAGAGTCGCGACAACACGTATCGACATTTTGACACTTACTTTCACATAATGTGGCAATTTTTCAAAAGGTGCTTTGTAGACGTTTCGCTTTTATTTTTTTGTCCTCCTCCCTCATCTTACTCTTTCATTGTATTTTTTACACATACGAATGTTTTTAGTGTCATTCAAACACATAAGTATATTTATTTATATATTTATATAATACAGTAGCTAAAGCTAATTATATAATGCACAACTAAGCACCTGTACAGAGATGTTTTTTTAAGACTGCCAGGAATTTATCAATAGTTTTGGAACTTCTAATTTCATTCGGCAGTCTATTATACTCCAAAACACCTCTGTACAAGGTGCTTCTCCTATTTTTATTTATCCTAACATTTTTTATAATTAAATTATTTTTATTCCTTAAATTATATTCACATACATCCATTCCTCTCACAATAAATTTACTAAAATATGATGGTAACATATTATTATCTAAATTAAATATAAATACGAACATACAAATCCTCAAAGTATCATTCACATTCGACCAATCTAATTCAATCATCTTTTTTATACTAGTATTTAAAATACATCTCATACCTCTATTTCTCTCTATCTCTATCTCTCTCTATCTCTACCTCTATCTCTAGTTGACTTATCTAACATATAGTATAATTAAAGTAAAATTTAAAGTAGTATTTAATCAAGTTGAAATTTAGGTACTTCAAATGAAACTCTTGAGATCTGAATTATTTATTTATAATGTAACGTTAACTTAAGCTACTTTATTCACTCCAATGCGTTATAAGCACACCCACTTTTAAAGCAAACAAAACATAGCAAGCAAACAAAGCATACTTATAAAATATTATTTAAATTGAAAGGGCAATCTATTAAAAAACACATTGTATATAATATTGTTTCAATTGATTCCACGTATTTTGTGTAATTTAAGAAATTGGTACTTTATAAATAAGACAGTCATTATACAAGTATGAAAAACGTATAATTTTATCGCTTTTGATTTATCACATATTTTTATTCATCTACATCATTTTCAGCCGTTCACCATCCACTGCTGGATGAAGGCCTCTGCAATCCTCTTCCACTCCTGTCTGTCTTGAGCGATCTGAATCTACATGACCACACATTCTAATTAATTCCTCAGCCCATCGTCCACTCGGTCTTTCTAGAATTCTTCCACGTCCTGTTGGATACCATTACAGAATTTTTCGAATACATCTACAATCCATTCTTCTCGCTATGTGTCCAGTCTATTGCCACTTCAACTTTTTCACACGTTCCGCTATATCTGCCACTTTAGTCATGCTTCTTACCCATGTATTCCTCTCACGATATCTTCTTGTTATACCGAGCATACAACTTTCCACGTTTCTCTGTGTTCACTGGATCTTGCATAGCATTCTTGAATCTAACATTGACGCTTCACATTCATACGTCATGGTACGTATTGGTCGTATACCTTATTTTTTAAGCAAAGCGGGATATTGGATTTAAAAACGATCCTCATTCTTTGTCTTATTTCTTCTGATATTTTTATTAATATTAAAAATATGTATAAAACAAATTCATTCCAAAGTAGGTACCTATACATACATATGTATATGTATGTAGTTACATTTTTTTTTTTTCGGCAAAGAAAACACACTAGGTACATTATGTCGATGAATTTTAGCACTCAATGGAAGCCTTTCACCGTCGATAGACCAATTTGATACATTCTCTCATATGGTTATTCGTTATTTTCCCAGGATTTTTCTTTCAGATGTTTGTCAACGTGGGGTGTTGGTTACTGAGGCAACACGCGTTACCCTGGTGACGCTCTTTCCTATTCATCTTCACATTCAACACCTGCTCTCGCCGAAAGAGAGGACAAGCAAGGGTCGACATCCATCTTCGTACATCCAGGGGTCATAATAATTCACTTGCCACTAAAGAAACATCGTGATTTTCTAAATAATAATATAAAAAAAATGGCTATTAATGGTCACTTGAATGATTTGACGCGTCCATTATCGATATTGGTAACGCGATACAAGTCAAAACAGTACGTTTTTAGCTGAAATGTCATCGGAATCGAACACAAGGCAAACATGTCAAGTAATTGATACGTACTCTGTGTATTGTCTACAAACTGAGACAGTATTCATACATATATGTATCTCCAAATATAGCGAATGTCACAGTAAGGTCGAATTGTATTATATACAAGACAGTACAAAAATAAACTACATTGAAATACGTTCCTAAAAAGCATTTCAGCGTAAAAAGGATATTTGTATCTACAGCGTGGAAAATTCTAAGCAGTTACTTATAGCAAATATTTTGTTCAAAGAAAAGTTATCGATGAATCACACTAATTTGTCGTAAAACAATAATTAATTAATTAAGTTCTAAATTTTTATGTAGTTCAATATATTTGATTTGATATTATTTGAAATTTTCGTTTTGAAATGACGTATACGAAATGCTATTGCGTATAAAACAGTTATAAAAGACCCACAACCATTGCGACGAAACGGCAAGTCGTAATGACGTGTGACGGAAATGCAAGAGTGACGCTATATTCTATAGGTAAATATGATGATGCTGTGGCGGAAAAGCATCCGTTGCGCATGCGCATTAACTCTCTCTCGAAAAAAGTCCATCGATCGATTTTGATAATTATGTACATAGTTCGACTAACGCATGCGCTCGCCCGATTGGGTTCTTCGGCCACTTTTACCATTTCCATCTTAAACAAAACTGTGTTTTCATTTTTTATTCTTTTTAGCTGTCGAGACTACTTTTGTTATTGTTATTCATCATTTGGGTTAAAATTTCAATTTAACATAAGGAAATACGTTTAGTGTTTTTCAATACGAAATGGAAAATCGGTCACACAATTTTTGTTGTTTTTGCTATTATATATGTATGTATAGTAGTGCAAGGGTTTACCTAGCTGGGTAGCCGTGGAACGCTGGTATACACCCATTCAGGGCACGGATAGCGCGAAGCGTTTGCATTTATCAACTACCTATGTACTACATTTTTAACTGCTAAATACACTATAGGTATATGCATAATTGATAACCGCCCGATGACACTGTCAACGGGCATTGACTAATGAAATTCATTATTCATTAATGAAAATGCTTTTCGAAGCATCCCTTATAGGCCTTTACTTAGAGTCACAGTATTGTAGTACAGTAGTACAAAAATGTATTTACGGCACACGTGCTTTGCATAATATAACATATGTACATACATATCTATGTATGTATGTATGTAATATGTAGTCTAAACGTTAAGATACGCTCAAAATACTTCTTTCGTTTTCATTGAAATTTGAATTATTACTTTTCTATATTTAATTTTTATAAGCCACTGTTGTAAACCCACTCATAGTAAAATAATGAAGAACTGTTCAAATAAATTCAATATTTTGATTTTAAGTGTTTATAGTCATTTTAATGTTGTTTATGGTCGTACCATTACCATTAATGGTAAGGTCATACCATTAAATGATAAAACTGTTAGCACAAGTAAGTAGTTTTTATGTTTAAAAATTTGATACTTTAGATCAGTGGTCGGAAACCGGCGGCTCCGGAGCCTCATGCGGCTCTATGTATGGCTCTCGCTGTCATCCAACGTTTTGCGCGAAACACAAAACGTTGACACACTTTACACAGTATCAAAAATTAATCCTTTTTCTACATATAACTTAATGGCTATTGAAAAGCATTAAATCGTGTTTCAACAATACTTTTTAGTAATAAACTTAAGTGACAAGCATTAAGAAATTAGTGTAAGTCCGTTGAATATCAACGGAGCGCTTTCTCATCACCCGTACTGAAAAATTATATTAAATTTAATAGTTTTTATAGTTGTTGCATAGATGGCGCGTTATAATACAACAACGTAACAATTTAGCAAAGTTGCGAGCCTATTGTCATTTTTCATTTTATATTGTCAAATCGTAGCCGGCCCGTCATCGCCCCGCGGATGATAGTGTTAGCACGACTTCATTCCAACTTGGTGACCACGGACTCAAATCCCACTCGCGTGACGTTCTGGTTTTTAATTATCAGCGAGCGTTATCAGCAGACAGACAGACAGACAGAAGGATTTCGGCTATTATATATATAACTAGTGTAAGCCCGTTATATGTACATATAATCAACGGAGCGCTTTCTCATCACCCGTACTGAAAAATATTTATTAAATTTTATAGTTTTTATAGTTGTTGCATAGATGGCGCGTTATAATAACAACGTAACAAAGTCGCGAGCCAATTTATTATATAAATAGTCAAGTTGAAGCCAGCCCATATTATCTGGTTTGGCTCACCGCGTAAGCGCTCAGTGTTCCGTTTTATTTATTTACATCGGCGAGCGTTATCAGCAGACAGACAGACACACAGACACATACACAGACAGACGGAATAGGGCTATTATATATAATAATATACAATATACCTACATAATATCACGAAGATTATTTCTTACTGCCATCCATTTACATACATATGAGTCGCCTAGTTCCAAATCCCTAGTTCCAAGTCCACAATATATAAAAAACGAGGATAAAATATTTTCTGGTTCTAAGAATGTTTTCAAACGATGCCTTATACTTGAATTATTCCAAATACCACCAAGTGCGCCGTAAAAAAATATTGAAAATCAGTGTTAGTTCCAAAAACTGACAACTGCACTATGATAAAAGCTGATAAAAGCCATATTTAGAAACAAACAACGATAAATCCATGTTTCTAATCTAATCAACAAAATTAAGTTTAAATGAGTTTAAACGCCATCAAGCAAATAAGTCTGTAGCAGAAAAACCGCGTTTGCGAACAAGTGAGTTTTATGGACTAGTCGACTCATACATATATACATACATTCATTTATATGATTAAAATTTTATTTAATTTTGAATAGGTATATAATCCGAAAATAATATGTCGCGGCTCCTACACTTACCAATTTCGCAAGGATTTTCCCTCACAGTTCGAAAAAGGTCAAAACAATTATATTCGTTTTAACTTGTGTTAGGGCAAGCAACAGTTTATGTTTTAGCTTTAGATATGTACATATATAAAAAAAAAAAAAAAAAGAGTGTTAAAATACGCCCTACCATCGGATCTAATTGAACAATCGCGTATCGGGAAAACCTCGCCGTGGACTCACACAGATGTTGGAAAAGCGTCGTTTTTCCTCGTCGGTTTGGCCATAGCGCTGTCGGCCGTCAGCCATAACTAAGCGCGAAGGGTGGTCCGGTCGGCCGCATGTCGGAAAATCGCCGGAAAATGGCACGACGACACGTGTTTTTCATTGAACATTCAACCTACCCCCCCCCCCGGCTGCAACACGCCCGTAAAAAACGCGCTCGATTTTAGCACTGTGCGAAAATATGAAATAATAAAAACCGGGGGCATGCACACGGCGCGGCGCAGCACTCGATATTTTCGTTTTATGCGGACATTAGGGGGGGGGGGGGAGGAAATGAACGGTGGTGGGGGGGTGTGGGTGAAGCTTTTTGCTGTCGGAAAAGCGCCGACGGTCATTCATAAAGTTTGGCGGAAAATTAAATCCGCGCGCGAATTTTTCCGATCTGCGATACTATTGGTAGTGGGAAAGTTTGCCGGGAGCCGTTGGAGTAAATCACTCTTACGTTGTTTTTTTTTAATATCGATACGCGCTTTAGGCTATTTTTATGTTAAAATATACTAATTTGTTAACGTTTATATGCACATACACTAGTGTAAGCATATAAACATTAAAAGATGCGAAAAAGGTTCGTGTCTACCGTAAAAAACGCGAACGGTTGTGTCTTTTTAATAATTTACCTCAGCGAGCGTTATCAGCGGACAGACAGACGGACGGATTTGGGCTATTGTATGCATGTATAACTAGTGCAAGCCTGTTGTATATCAACGGAGCGTTCTCATCACCCGTACTGAAAAATAATATTAAATTTAATAGTTTTTATAGTTGTTGCATAGATGGCGCATTATAATACAACAACCTAACAATTTAGCAAAGTCGCGAGCCTATTGATAATAAATTAATATTGTTAAATCGTAGCAGGCACGTCATCGCCTCCGTTGGATGATAGTGTTAGCATGACCTCATACCAACCTGGTGATCACGGGTTCAAATGCCACTAGCGCGACGTTCTAGTTTTTTTTTTAATTATTTACGTTGGCGAGCGTTATGAGCAGACAGATAGACGGACAGACAGACAGACAGACGGATTTCGGGTTTTTACGATTTTCGGAAACTATAGCGCATACAAATTTAATCCACAAAATCGTAAAGATATGATTATTTAGTGCAGTGGTCGGGAATCGGCGGCTCCGTAACCTGATGCGGCTCTTTGTAACCTGCGGCTCTCGCTATCATCAAACATTTTGCGCAAAACACAAATCGTTAACACACAACTTACACAAAATCAAAATGAATCCTATTTCTACATATGTACGTTAGGTATATGTAACTTCATGGTTTATATCGTTTTTCGATAATACTTTTTAGTGATAATCTGTCGAACATTAAGAAATATCACGCAGATTATTTATTTCTTACTGCTATCCATTTCATAAATTAGTAACATTTAATTTAATTTTGAATATATAATTCGAAGATAATATGTTGCGGTTCACAAACTTACTAATTTTGCGAGGTTTTCGTTAATTTGGCTCTTAGCTCGAAAAAGGTTCCCGATCACTGATTTAGTATTTTGATAGTGCATTACTGATCGATACATAGACAGAATTAGTAACAAAACATTTAGATTATCAATTAGAAATAGCACTGTATTTAATAACTAAAGGAAAACTAGTACATACATATGTATGTATAAAAGAATAATTATAATTTAATTTTAATTATATGTAACATTGTTGTATTAATGAGTGATTTCTATACCATAGAAAGTGTTATTTAACACATATTTCAAATCAAATTATTACAAAATTTTAGGCGGAATGCTTTGAGGAATATTTGTTAATTTTATATGTTCAAATATATGTAATTGGTAAAGTAAAGTATGTATGACTATAATAAATGATATTATGCTTCATTCAGCGTATTTGTTGGATTAGGGCTATTCGAAATATTCATTATAAAGGTAGCGCTTTCAATTTGAAATGCGTGTAATAAAAACTATATACTTTTATTAATTTTTAATCAAGCGCGCTTACTCAATGCGAAAATGTTAATTAAAAAATCTGGTAAATATAAATTGAAAAATTATTTTTTTACGTTCTATTTTTCGAAATTGCACTTTCGCGGTCCACGAAGTGAGTTCGCTTTTTATCGGTCTTAATTGATTTTTATACAAAGTTCACGAGCTCACGGCGCCAAAGGGGTTAACCGTGGCGGAGCGCGGCCGAAATTGGAGTTTTCGCTTAAATTTACCGTAATCAATTTTTTGCGTGTACTTTTTTTTCCATTTCGAATAAAAAAAAGCACCCTTACCTCCCCCTAACCGACGCCCACTCGCTTTTAGCCCCTCTCAGCGCCGTGTATCGAAATTACAAAAAAAAAAAAAAAAGTAAGCGGGGCGGAAAATTGACGATTGAAAATAACGTATGCGCGCACTCGCTGTGTTAATTACCAGTGCGAAATCATGGTACGAAAATTTACCAAAATTCAACGCTTTTATCGGGAACGGTTCAATAATTTACTAACCTCTATATAAGAATGTTCAACTAAATTTGCATAATATCTCAATTGAACGAACGAAAAACAGGCTAAAAAAATATCACAAATTCATAAACACGCTTTTGAAAAAAACAAAATTTCAATGCTCCTTTATTCATATTATGAATATATTTCTTATTATCTATACATTTAAATTATGTATTATATAAATTATACGTATTCATACTCAGAAATATATTTGTGACATATTAATGATTACAGTTGAAATGGTCGAAAACAATAAGAACGAATCCCATTAGGGCCGAACGAATAATATTTAATTAGAATAAGGTCTAATTCGAATTATGTTGAAAGTGAAGTAATTTCTCTAAAGATTTTAGGTCCAGTGATTCTAAACCTTTTTAAATCGAAGAATGTGCTGTTATATGTACAATATTTTTACTTGCGTTGATTGCTAAAACTACCTATGACATGAAGACTCCAAACTAGATTCAATGATTTTCAATATATTTTCCTCGATCTTTTATGTATTTTTTCGATATTTAACCTGTAGATAAAATTCACTTTCTACATATGTACATATGTAATTCGTATTAGACTTTATTCTCACTAAATCCTGTTCGTATTATATCTTATTAATTCGACCGTAATGGATTCGTTATTATTGGTTTCGGCCATTTCAACGCCTCCCACATTGTTTCATGTGGTTATAGGGATCTAAAATCAAAATGAAACGACGTGGGTAGTTGCGTCTTTCATCTGTAAAATGATTTTTCTTTAATAATAAGCACCTATTTATAAGAACACCTATTCTCCGGCTTACGAGTTATTCAATTTACGCGATTCCACTTATACTCGGTGAAAAAAAATTGAACTGAAACGTTAAAAATACATTCATCTGGGCTTAAATGTCTATGTATGAGGGTATAGAATCGAATTAAATGTGATACTGCTTCTGTTGACAATATAACCTTAAGACCATTCTCTCGGGGAGTTTTTGTAAAACCTACCGCGTAAGTTGAAGGAAGTGTTGATTAGTTTTACGACTAATATGTATAATTAAAGGTAAGGTTTATATCAGTGTTCAATCTTTACAACTTTTTGTCACACGATGGAGTAAAAGTCAATAATTTTAACTAAAAAATAGAGGCATACGTCACTGACGCAGGCTTCTGACCCAAATCGAATTGAATCCTTCATAAAAATTCTATTAATTAAAGTATTTTTCAGCCACCCTGTGAATCGACAGGCATCTGTGGGACTTTGCGGTTCGATTTACAATGGCCGGCTGCGGGGTATCCGCCATTCAAATTAAACCGGTCCCCATTTAGACGCCAAAGTCGACCGGTTATCTTCGGGTTCCCGGCACACTGGGAAGCTTCGGGTACTGGGGCCTTCGTGGGGACCAAAGTTTATTGGGACTCGGTGTGCAATTATCCCCGGTGAAAGGGCTGAAAGCGACGGGCATACGCGTGAATCATACCCTGTCGCCTTTTGTTGCTGATATAGATACTAGCCTATTCGGAAATATAGGGGAGGACGAGGTGGTGGAAAAACCTAATTGAGCGGCAACACGGAAAATCCAACCTACCCCATCGCACCACACCATCGATTTATGTGTGTCCCACATAATCGTGTTTTCCCGCATACGGTTTATCTCGGTGCACGATATAGTACACTTATGTATGTATGTATGTGTGTGTGTGATAGGTTCTTTTCACACGTAAAAGTAACGCAGTGAGATTCAAATTTTCGCATAATGAATTCCGTACTGTACAATACTAGAACATTTATAAACTTTTCCACACAATATGAGTATCTTTTTGAATCTGACTTCGTTTTGACTTCAATTTTATCATTGTAGTTAAGTTGAGTTGCTCTCCAACTTCATGTTAATTTATTTAAAATAAATGTGCTGTTTGACTGGTGCTACTCTGCCGTCCTAAGCCTACAACGTAACTGACAAAAATTACGAAAATGAGTTAGATGTGTATTCTTGCGATTTTTCATATCAAAATTAATGTACATATCTTCATCCAAAAGTGACTTTTTTAAGTTATTAAATCTAACGTATCTGCATGCGCAGAGAAATAGTATCACCAATACTTGGTGAAAATAGCGTACCCAATATTTACTTCGGTCACTACCTTATCATGAAAGATTGAAAAGACTGAATCTCTCCACATTGGAGACGAGTATTCAAAATAATAAATAATCATTATCATGTGAAATGACCAACCTCATTATGTTCAATGAGAACCATCATCTAAGAGGTCATACTCTTAGACTCCGAAAAGAAAAATCAAATAAAATTGTTAGAGATTCATTCTTTTCAAATAGAGTGGTTGAAGTTTGGAATAGTCATATGTATGTATGTACATACATATACATTCATAATGAATAAGTGACGTAACTATTAAAGTATTCTTTTTTTTTTTTTAATTTTTCCTTAGAATTATCAAAACACAATAGAAAATAACCTCATGCACTAAAAATAAGTTTAAATAAATTAGTAATATTTATATGAAGAAAAACACAAATTTAGAATAAAACTTTCAAGTTCATTTATCTCGATATTGTTGTTTTGTCAGTTACGTTAAGTGAGCTTAGGACGGCAGTTAACTATGTTATTGATTTCACAATATTCTATATTAGTGGTCGGGAACCGGCGGCTCCTTATATTTTCTATTCCGAGTACATATTATAAACTATCAATTACTTTATCTGCATAGGTACAATAGTTGTAAACAGGTGGAATTACATTACGTAGTTAAGTTCTCGGTATAAAGTACTTCGTATAAAAGTCTTCGAGCTTCGCTCTCAGTGTGAGTTTTCATTGGTATTTTCCAGCTAGATATAATTCTTGATTTTTCAATAAATCACTCCAGGCGAATTAATCGGGCCGCGCACACTACGCGGATTTCCACGGATTATTTGCGAATTCATTACCGGGGGGAATTAAACTGAAATGTCTGAAAAAATGTATGTGTGTGTGTGTGTGTGTGTGTGTGTGTACTACGTACGTGTACGGTTCAAATGTTAAGCTTTTTCGCCTCTTTGATTTGAAAGGCTTTACGGCCTGCGGTGCCACGATAAGGAGGTTCTGCAAAAGCGTTTCTATTTATTTGGAGAAAATATTTCCCTTCCCTGAATCCAGCGGAGAGAGCCGATGCCGATTGATTTTCCCGAATAATCTCCGTTCGACAATAATAAATCGACGGGCAAATTTAAATTACGCAAACACATTATACCTATGCCTTTATATACAGAATGATTCACGACACTTGCTTACCACTAAAATTAATGAGAAGATCACCTGGAGAAAGAAAATTGATTGATTAAAATATGTACTATGAGTTACAATGACCCGAAAAGAAACGAGAACTAAATTTAATAAATGGAAAATAGGCAAATAGTAAGATTTATTGCGATTAGAAGAGGAATTTGTATTGACCACGTTCTGCGCCATAATAATTTAACCAACGTCGTATAGCAGCGGTCGGGAACCGGCGGCTCCTGGGCCACATGCGGCTCTTTGTATGAAAACCTGCGGCTCGCGTTGTCATTCAACGTTTTACGTGAAACACAAAACGTTGACATACAATTTACACAAAATTAAAATAAATCTTATTTCCATAACTTCATGGCTATAAAAAGCTTTAAATTCGTTTTTCAGATTAGCTTTTTAGTAATAAACTGTCAAACATGATGATAACTTATCTCTTACATATATCCATTTCATAAATGAGTAACATTTTATTTAATTTTGTATATGTAATCCGAAAATAATATGTTGCGGCCCCCAAGCTTACCAATTTTGTAAGGTTTTCCCTAATTTGGCTCTTAGCTCGAAAAAGGTTCCCGACCACTGTCGTAGAGGAAAATGTATACACGAGTCAGATAATAAATAATAATAAATCATGAAAAAAATGTAATTGACTGAAATATTTTTAAAAAAATTCACAGACAAGAAACGAAACCCTAATTACAAGAGAAAATTTTGTTTGTGTTGTATTACACATACTTGGCAAGATATCGATGCGTTGTTAAATTACCTTGAATAAATATGATTAAATTATTGTGACGGTTGAGCTTTCAGTAAGTTGTTTAGCGTTCGGTCGAGGGAACGCTTATAAAGGGGAGCTTTTGTCGCTTGCACTGTTTTCGTGTAAGCCCAGCTTCTCTGAAACACTTGGTTGAATGGCTGAAGCGGCGCAATGTTCAGCTGTAACAACTGCGTCGCATTAATCTACGCTTCGAATGCACCCTTGTGCGATAGACACTGCGTCGATATACCCACAGGAATAATTAAAAAATATTATATGCATTAAGCATGTGCTGCTAATAGCCTTTCTCGTATAAAAATTAAAAAAATACCATACTGGAGGCCTAAGGGCAAATTGAGCATCGAGGATAAGGGGGAACATTCCCCTTTGTATGGTTCAATTGTCACAGGATTTCAATCATTCCATACACATATACCTATAATAAATACTTTCGTTGCGTCATTGTATGAAAATGGGAAATGAAGGTCTTTTTTTTGTTGGTGGAAGGTTTACAAAGATCTGGATATAACCAATAACAGGTTAACATAGGAATAGATGACAATTTTTTATGAAATCGGGTCGGAACTAATTTAGATAAATTCGCAAATTCGGACAGGAGACGGCCAATCTGGATTTAATAATGTCCAGATCTTGCCAATGACGATAATTGAGGTAAAAATCATTTCGACATCAAGGAATCGAATCCCGGAACTTCGTTCTAGAGACTAACGCTCTAACCACTGAGCTATCGCCTTTTTAAAATTGTTTTAACTATAAAACTTAATTTGTATATAGATTCAACGTATGTACACATTTACAATATATATGTACGAGTGTATCCCTTAAATTATAGTATTTCTATAAACCGTTGTAGTTTTAATCCACATTTTTGAACTTCAATAGAAAGAATTTTTCTTGGAAATTTAAATTATCGTAAAATTAAAGCTCCTAGCAGTAGTTAGATCATAAAATGAACCAATTATGCAAAATTCCTATGGTAGGAAATTGAAGTAATAACATTTTTTCAAATGTAAATTGGTAGTTAAATTTGAATAAATTTTTATTGTTGATTACATTATCGAAGCAATTAGGTTTTATGTGGAAATATATGCTACGCCGTCTATATAATATCTACATGCAATATATAACAATAAATTAAAATACGTAATACTCGTTAATATTATTTGTATGAAAAAAAAGTGAATTTATTCCATTTTTAATTGAGTATATGAAAATATCTGTTTACTGTGGCTCCTTTGTATTATGTTCCGTTTGTAAATATCCATAATTTATTATCAAATCGACGCATTGTTCTGTAAAGTGAAATTAGACGGTGTTGCAAACATTTATCGCATACCTATGTACATATGTATGCATCTACAAACATACAAAGGAATTTGAAAAAAATTTAATATTTTAATTCCCTTTGAAGTCACAACACGTATTCGCTTTACACATTCGCAACGTGATTTTCACTCTTTTAACATACCAACGAAACGACTGCTGAATTAAAAACTTAATTATTATCATGTCCGTACGAGTGAAAGTGTACGTAGGTACAGCATGTCTCGATCCACGTTCTATTCTGACAAAATGTCAGGATAATAATAATTGCCAGGATACGAGCGGGAAGCGGCTCGCGGTTAATATATCTTCATTGCGGTTTGTCATCCGCTAAGTGACAAACCCTCGACAATACAAATATTTTGATTTCGATCAATCACCGCTTCTCCAAGTTTTTCCCTTTTTTATTTTCCGGTCGGTCGTACGCAGACCCCCGGTTCCACCAACTACCATTATTTCCAATGACAGTGACAGTAATCAATCAATTTCGACGAGATGGTGACGAAAAAAAAAAATACATAATTTTGGCATCGAAGGTAAACAGCACTTTTCAAGATCGACGATATTTCACTGTGATGATATGCTTTTAAATTTCCGATCAATTTTACACCAATTTGTCAGTCGAATGGTCAACACGTCGATCGATTCTCAAATTGGGTTGATTTTCATCGTAGAGCATTTGTCTGTTTAATCTAAGGATTTCGATTGAAAACTTTGATACTTACAGTCGGAAGTAATCGTGATTAATTTCTTAATCCAGTACTCGTGCAGTTTATTCCGTTTTTTTTTTTTTATTAGATCGACCACTAAAACGTGGAGCTTTTTCTCCTCTTTTTTATAAAAGTGACTCCGTGCGAAAGTCGTTAAATAACTTCTATATATTATTGGCTTCGAAAATTGGCAAGTGGTCATAAATTTCATTGGCATCACTCGCAGGATCAAGCGAGAGGGGGTAACTCGTACAGAAAACTTTTGACAAACTCTTATAACTTTCAGAAAAATAGCCCATCGTACGGAATTTAGCGAAGCCTTTTTTTTCCCCTACCGAACCACCGCAAAAACACAATCGCGGACTTTTCACGAGAAAATTTTGCGTGCGAGGAAAATTTGATTATACCATAATTCACATAGACACCCTTGTCCTTTTAACATGTGTACATGCGTTCATTGGTTATAATTTACTTTGTATACATGCAAAGTAAATAGGTATTACATTAAATCCATACGTACGCTTGCGCCGTAACGCTTTCGTGATATTTGGCAGTTTGTGAAGCAATAATGAATTTATTATTATGAGAGAACGGAGAGAAAAGTGAGCGTAGGCGGGGCACGCGTTCTTCTCGACGGATTTTCCCTCTGATTAATGCCGCAATTTTCCGCACACAAGTATTGGAAAAAGCAAGGAGGCGAGATCAAATGTACCGGAACAAATTTACTGCGAAAGCAGGAAGGTCGCGTCTTATTAAAACCGGAAATTTCTCAGTTTATTATTGCAGCGAGCGTTGCAATGAACGCCTCGAGGTGCATAAAACTACATTGTTGAAAATAAATTGCTCTCGTTCGATACCATTTTAAACACCATTATATGTAGTACATATACCTATACAATAGACTTATAACGGGATCAGCACAGCTCGTGCACTGTGTAGCACGCGAGTTGTTTATTGGTCGTAATAGTAACGTGAGAACAGGCATGTTTTTTGCTTGTATGTAAATTCATCATCATCATCATTTTAAGCCGTTCACCATCCACTTCTGGATGAACGCCTCTCCAATCCTATTCCATTCTTGTCTATCTTGAGCAATCTGCATCCAGTTAAATCCACACATTTTTCTCAATTCATCAGCCTATCTTCCACTTGGTCTACCTTGCTTTCTTTCACATCCTCTCGGATACCATTCCAGTATGTATCGCGTCCATCTGCCATTCATTCTTCTTGCCACTTTAGTCATTTTTTTTTTTTAATTTTATTTATTTAAGGTACATAGGTAACTTAAAAAGCTAATTACAAGCAAAAATTACTTAAAGCTCAAATTACAAAATAAACTTATTATCTACTAGCACATGTACAGAGGTGTTGTTTTAAAACTGCCAGGAATCTATCAATTTTATTTATATTTCTGAGAACTTCTGGCAGGCCATTATATTCAACAACACCCCCGTACAAGATATTTTTTTCTGGATCTATTTAATTTTAAATTCTTAACTATTAACTTATTCTTACCCCTAGTGTTATAACTATTTTACCCTCTTATTAAATATTTATTAAAATACTTTTAAATAACTTTTTATCCATGTATTCCTCTTACGATCTCTTCTTATTTTACCAAGCATACATCGTTCCATGCTTCTCTGCGTGCACTGTATTATTACGTAGCATTCTTGAATTTAGCATCCACGCTTCACATCCATTCCTGTCTGCCTCTTCCATTCCTGTCTGCTTAGAGCAATCTGCATCCACTTGACCCCACACATTTTTCTCAATTCATCAGACCATCTTCCACTCGGTCTACCTTGAGTTCTTTCACATCCTCTCGGATACCATTCCAGTATTTCTCGCGTTCATCTTCCATCCATTCTTCTCGATATATGTCCACTTCAACTTTTTCACACGTTCCGCAATATATGTATGTATGCCACTTTGGTCATGCTTCTTACCCATGTATTCCTTTTACAATCTCTTCTTGTTATACCAAGCATACATCTTTCCATGCTTCTCTGCGTGCACTCGATCTTACGTAACATTTTTCATAACTCATACGTCATAGCTGGCAGTACGCATTGGTCGTATGCCTTCTTTTTTAAACATAGCGGAATGTTGGATTTAAAAACTATTGCTTGTATATATCGACCGTCAACCGTCAATTTTTCCTATCTCCGTGTGATTTTGTTTCGAGTAAGGTGATATTGCCAGTTCACAGTCGATATATGTACATACATATACAATTTGGAATACAGTAGGTTTGCTTTGAAAAGCACTGATAAGTCGAAACATCCATGGACGTAGTTAGCCGAGTAAATCATCTCAAACCGTCTGATGTGGGGGACACTTTCTCCAGCTTTCGTCGCTTCCCCTATTCCTCCTCCTCCACTTTCACCGGAAACCTGCAGAATGTGAACGACGGAAAGGGGGATGGGGAGGGAAGGGTGGAGGGTTGGCTCGTTACTTCCGGCCCATTACGCGGGAAAGACGGGAAATCGCCGCGATTTCTAATTTTATGAAACCGATTGATGTGCTCGAGCGGCGGTTGTAAATGGCCGAGATAAAACGACGCCGGTGGAGCCAGATTCGCTCTCATATCTTATCGGCAAGCCGGTAAAAAACGGCCCGGGACCCGCAGGACAAATCGGTTGTTTTCCCTTTTTTGTCTCTCGGCCCACTTTTGTACGGGAAAATTCAGCATCCTACCCCCATCTTCCCCCGTCAAACGACACCAAAGCTCTATGTACCTATGTACTTACTCCTTTCAAAGTGGCGCGCTTTGTATCACACGAATCGTACTTTGAAGTGTACATTATTATAATATACAGAATATTATTTAAATAATAATAAAGAAGGATGTATTGGTAACCAGTTTCAACTTACATATATGTACAAGTATGTATAGGTACATACATACATATTACATATTGCTAGAGGTAACCAACGGGTCTAATAACAAATTAACATAAGGTATTATTTTTTCTGTGGAACCGTTTCACAACTAAGTTAGATCTACACCCGATTCTCTTTTTGCACGGGGGATACGTTCCAGAGACTACCATGCAAAAAAAAGCCGTGTAAAAAAAATATATGTACATACATTGACGACAAAAATTTTCAGGAAATCAAAAATAAATCGAATTTATTTTTTTTTATTTATATGTACATAAGAATTAGCTATACATAATGATGTAATAAATTGACATGGTTTTCGATTTAAATTTAAATTAATATAATAAAATATATCAATTCAGTGTCGCTACTTGACAATAAACGTGCCCGTTTAATTTTTTGTAACCGTGTTAAAAAAAAAAAAAAATCAGTGTAAAAATAATAATTGGTCCGTTTTCCTGGACTGTGTTGTTTCAAACTCGTGCAAAAAGAGAATCGGGTGTATTGGGAAATTCAAACCGGAGACGGTCGATCTAGATTTAGTAATGTTCAGATTTTGCCAATGACAGTTAAGGTCAAAAAACTTTACAAATAGGGAAATTAAGCTCAGAACCTTCACGTATGAGATTAAAGCTTTGAAAACTGTGCAATCACCTGGCTATCTAATTAATTTTATCATTCAATAGTTTGTAACTTGTACCTTTTCTTATGGTTATGTATGTTACAATATGCCTCCTGAAGCAGTTTTATTCAAATAACTTGTATTAGATATATATATTATAAACTTTAACAGCACAAAATTGTCTATAAATTATGTTTTCACGTGTGTATGTAATCGTACATACTTACAGTACTATGTAATAATTTTGATTGAACAAACCGAATAAATCCAGCTCTCAAGTCATTATGCGCAATAGTTATACAAATTAACTCACTCTTTTAAAGTAAACATGATAGTTTTTGATAATATTATGATTGAACTGAAAAGTTGAGGGGAATACACTTCCTTTTTGTTTGTAATCAAATTTTGATATAAATATATGATGTCGTTAATATAGTGTACATACATACATATGTATGTATGTATATTTGAGACATTCTATAAATGGATAAATTTAATTATTGAATTTAGTTTTCCCTAACGCGATCGTGATGAAGTGTGATTTTCCTAATAATTAATTCGCCGCTCCTTCGATCGCAAAGTGTATCACTTTCGCGGAAATTCGCGCCGTTTTGAAGAGAGCTCAGAGGATATTCAATACGGGATCGACCTAATATTGAATGCGACACAAAGTTTGCGGTAATCAAATATGACGGGGGAGTTTCTTGAAATTGGAAACTCGAACGGGGGAGACGACGAATAATAACAAGAAATATCGAAAGACGCACAGCTTAATTAGTGCCGTCAAAGGACTAAAGGAGACAACCGAGCCCAAAAGATATTTGTTTCGTCGAGATAATTTATCACGGGGATCGCTGTGTATTATCCCGTGCGAAATTATGACGACTTCGCATTAATAATAAAATTACAATAATGATAAATAAATAAAAGTCGTCAGCGTTTCGAAAAAGATTGTATATTATATATAGGTATAATACATTTCGCACACAATGTTCATATATAAAAATATTTATTTCGAAATCAATTTATAATATATATAAAAAATACATATAAAACTATCTAATGATAACGTTTAAAAAACACATACGTTACATTCTAATTATTAAAAAAATAATTTGTTTTCATGGAATTAGGCATGCTCTTATTACAAACAATACATTTACGTTACTTTTTAACATTTAGTTTGTACAGAACTTCGACAATTTTTCAAATGTACTAAAAACTATAGGATAGTGTATATTTTAATATGCCATTAGTTAATAGAACCAGCTGCATAATGTGATAAAATTTTAACTGTAAATGTACGTAAATTGAGGGTCTCTTAGCTCAATAGTAAAATATGATTGTAATAATACTAAAAAAATAGTCACGCATTCGTTTATTACCCAATTCATTAGTAGTCTAAAATTACCATTAACACGCTTAACGTTAAATTTTCTTACGTTACATTATAAAGTAAGAGGTATATTTTTTTGGCCTGCCTTTTACTGTTACGCTAAAAGTAAACTGTGTTAAATTAATTCGTACACTTATAAAAAAAAATTAAAGTACTCGCTTTTTATTATATCGAAACGACATGGCAGTGCGAAAGCACACGTTAAAGTGAGGTATCAAAAATAATAAAGAATACTCGTTCGGGGGAAATAAAATAAGCGAAAAAATAAACAAACGACGCCGTTTTTCATATTAAAAAATATGCGAATAATAAAGCGGCCTAGAAAATTCTCGCAAAAATAAAAAAAAAAAAAAACAATATAGGTGCACATACATACATACATACATACACATGTATATATATATAATACGGCAAACAAGCGTGAAATTCCTCAAAACGGGGAATTTTTATTATTCGCGGAATTTCATTCGCTTTCGCTGACATGGATTCGCCTTTTAAAATACCGATTCGATGTAGAGCGGGAAAACCGGAGGAAAATCTACGCGCGAAAATCGCACGGGACCCGCTCTTTGGAATTTCATAAATTTTGCACGGCTACGCACAGATGAAATTTAAAAATTTCTTCATTTAAAATAAATCGTTGGCGAGTACTCTACGCGTGTTAGTACAGTGTCTAGAGATTTGTACGCATTGACTTAAATAGAAACAGAGAATAAATTAATTTAAAAATAGTACGTTAAGCTACTTATTTAATATGAAAATGACCGAACTTATGTATATTTGGTAAACGCACGAACCATGTCCAGTCACGATCAAAATTAATTAAATAAATTACTTGATGTCAATACGAGGAACATGTGAAAAGTATCTAATGCTTATTTCACTACGTAAACTAATACCATTTTAGGCTTTTCTGTTTATATTACACAATAGTGTTGTAAAACGGATACAATCTATTATTTATATTTCAGTCCAACGCCTTTAAACCTTTTTCGTAGCACCTAAGAGGATTTAAAATGTCTCGAGATCCCCACCATTAATGCTCTAAAAAATATAATAAAAAATATTTAACGATCTCTACTACTTTATTATGCTATTTTTGAACTTCAACGTTTTAATGTGTAGTCTTAAAGTATGATACGAAGAAGGGATCTGAGTTGTCTTTAGCTTAACAGTTCCTACAATATACTTTGATATTCGTGTATAAAGTATACAGAGTTTTGTTCGATGCAAGCAACTTTTACAGCATATATTCAACTTGTTTGCTTATAAAAAAATATTTAAGATACTGTAATAAGTCTTCTGTTTTTCACTGTGTAACTTCAGCTTTATTTTGCAAAACTGGCGTCGGAGATTCAATCTTTTGAATGTTTTCTTGCGAGATTAAATCAGGTTCTGTCAATGGATAAAGTAAAAATACAAATTAAACGTATAAAGCAGTGCTTATTAATTATCAAATTGAAAATTGGAAATTTTACTTACTGCTCAATTCAAACCGAACAACAGTTCCAACGTCCTTATTGGAGATCTCCACTCTGGCTATGTTATTATCGGTGAATCTCAGAATTTGATCATTGTTTCTAGGCATGCAATAAATAGGCGGTGCTATCATCTGAACCATTTGTAATCCTGAACTATCAGCAGGGACGTATATGGGCATCACCGAATTTCTTGAACCCAAGTTTGAACATTCGCTTCCGGCATCCGAACTTGCAACGCCGAAATCTCTAGAGCCTCTAGGTGCCATGTCCATACTTTGCCTGAAGCTGGCGATCCTCTGCAACTGATGATGAGTCATCGGATGGTAACCGACAATATTCGGTGCTTGGTACATAACTTCTTCGGGATAGGCTCCGGAATCGACACTGTACGGTATGAATTGTACTCTCCGTCTGTCCAATTCCGGATCTTGTATTTCAGAAGATCCCACTCTTGACATTTGGGGATTGACCAGCTCGGAGTTTGGCGATGCAAAATCATTATCGGCTTCTTCTTGAACGGGCAGAGCTTGTAATACTGAGGGATCTTCTTGGGAGGCTATCAAAGAAGATAAAGCACGAGAAGCCCTACGACTGTCCCTTCTTATATCGGCGCAAGGTCTTATCATTACGTTTGGGGTGCCGAAGTGTAGACCGAAACCGTTTTCATCTTCAGGGTCGGAATACATCGAAGGACCACATCTAAAATTCAATCCATTTATATAAATAAAAAATCGCAAATTGCATAAGTGATTTATTATAAATACGTACCCAGATTGGCGTTTGTCTGAACCGCAACCGAAGAATCCTGAATTTGATGTTCTTTTTCTACAAAGTACTAATGTTGTCGCTACAATAATAGCAAGTACGATAAGAAGTGCAGCTGCAATCACTGCACCGAGAATCATAGCCATAGATTGGTGTGGAGATAAAATGAAGTTGTCGTTGTTTGATTTCTTGTCAGTGTTCATATTGTAGAAGTGATCTGCAAAATAATATATGAGCCGTTTTAATTAGTGTGACTTTTGACGATTGCGTGCTTTGCCACAAGTTATACGTAATTACATTATGTTGAAAATTGTTTGACCTTTGCACGTCTTTCAGCCGAAGCTTCGGCGTGCTTTATTTAAAAGGTAAAGTCAGCGAAATTCAAATTAGTAGGTATAGAGATTTCACGTCGTTGCCTCTGACACTAAATAAAATATAAATTAAGTAAACGTTTGTCTCGAAACGAAATGCGAGAGAAATTGCGTAATTGCTTTGTGTGCTCTCTCTGTTCGGCGGCCACGTTTAGTTTGGGAAGAAATCATTACAACATTTTAATTTTTTATTCAGAATAATTTTTGATCTATTCAGAAGATTTTTTTTTCTATATGATGTCGTTCGTAAGTCACGTCAAAGAAGGAATGGAGTGTTTTGAATACATTCTACAAAGACTTGGATCACTTTTTCTCACAGAAGTCAAACAGCGTAAAAAAAAAAAATGAAAGGTCTTTACTGTCATTGTTTTGATACGTATTCGCATTCGCTGGGGGAGGAATAAAAAAAGGCGCCTCGTTTAATCCATAAATGTTGACTTTCATTTTCTCCTAGATTTGAATACGCATTCAAATTTGACACCATTACAAGAGAGAGAGAGGGAGAGCTCGAACCGAGCGTTTCAAAGGACTCCAAAGGACTCTCGCGCACGAGCGCGATTCCACGAAACGAAACAAAGTGAACGCAAAAAAATAAAATAAAAGGACACGACAAAATAAATAACAACAACCTGAATAATAATAATTCGGAAAAGTAAAGTATGGGGTCGAATGAAAGCGGCAGCCGAATAAAAACGTTAACAAAGACCCGCTAGAAGGCGTTGACGTATCGCCGAGGAGTTTCGTCCTGTTCGTTTGCCGTATTATACTTACGTACCTAGTGGTGGTGGGGATGCTGAAAATGACAAGTCCAATATTGCTCCTTTGGGGCGATTGAGCCGTATTTCAGGTTTTCGTGGGGCATTTGAATAGTCCTGTTTCGTGCCGATGAGACGTTTTCCTTTTGAGACGCGTCGAGTTTGATAGAGTGGATAGAGCAAAGGACAAAAATCTCATAATGGATGTGTTTTCGCACTTACATATACATACAATGTCACTTTGGCGTTTTTATTATTACCTAATATTCTATGAGTGTAAACGATATAATCGGCCTTGTAAATTTACCTCAGTAATATCGTGAATTATTACATCGTACTTCACTGAATTGAGTCCGTAACAAGAAGAGATCGCAAAAGAAATACATGGGTAAGAAGTATGACCAAAGTGGCAGATATAGCAGTACGGGTGAAAAAGTTGAAGTGGTAATGAGCTGAACACATTGAGAAGATGGACGCAAGTAATACTGGAATGGTATCCGAGAGGATGTGAAAGAAAGCAAGGTAGACCGAGTGGACGATGGGCTGATTGAGAAGAATGTGTGGAGTCAAGTGGATGCTGATTAGGGTGGAGCGTCCATGTATGGAACTTTTTTTTTGGGATATTCGTTTTGAAATAGTTATAAAAAGTTGTCTCTACATCATAACTCTTCTGTCAAAAAAAATCTGCTTAATTAGAAGAGGTTTTCTGGTCTCTACCAGCACTTTTATCTTAATACTTTTACTTGTATGAAAATGTTCAATTGATTGTTTCCAATTAAAATAGCAATTTTAATTGGAAAATTAGTATTTATTTTTACTATACATACTTTACTCGTATATACATAGTTATATTTGCTCGTATGCTTCCCTCCATCACGCTCACAAATTCACACTTACATATTTTAATAATTCAAGGAATACTTAAATAAATTAGATTTTTACAAAAAGTACTTAAAATATTAAATAAAGTTGGGGTAACTTTATAAGCATATTAACTAAATTTTTTTATTCTGTTTTCAGATTTCGAAATTTATAGGCAAATTTTTATTTTTCAGGTAGAGGCCTGAAGACATATTCACAGATTTTTTTCAGTATTTTACGAGAATACGGACGATACAACAAAACTTTTGGTAGGTATTACAATGCCGATTTTTTAATTTTACAATGTCACTCCACCCAAATGCAGATTGCTTAAGAGTCAAGACAGACAGGAATGGAAGAGATTGGATGGTGAACGGCTGAAAATGATGATGATGAAAAACATAATTAATAACAATGAAATTCGACAAGAATTTCATTGGTTTCAAATTTTAATGAAAGGCATTTTATATGCTGTGAAAAAAATTTTCACTTTTCCTTCACGCAAATTAATGGGACGAAATTTTCTTCAATAAGTATGTAATTGGTTGAAAATCGAATTAGATTCCATAAAAGCCACACGAAAGCTTCTTCAAAACCACTATGATGCATTTTGCAGTGGGTGTGTGTCTGTTTATTTTAAAATAAAATTGGCACGTGCAATGTCCCATTGTCGCGCATGATGATCCCGACAAGATGGCGGCCGGCCGTAAACAAGATGGCGGACCAGTCACGCGCGCGCGAAACGGTAGCACATGTCGCCGCGCTTTATGGGTCACACAATATGGCGACGTGCGGATATGGAGCACGCTAATTGTGCACGGATGCACCGAGTCGATGCATTGCGATGCAAAAGCGCACTGACTTGCTTCCGTCATCATTAAATATTCCACAGTAAGCAACTCACATATGCATAGACGCTATATGAATAAAAATTCAATTCTACCGAGGTTTATTACAATAATAATTAAAATAAATGTACCTGCTAATGATTCGGGAACTGTAATGTCTTGAATTGTAGCCGGGGAAGATCTTCCTTTGGCATTCACCGCGTATACTAAAAGTCCGTATTTGTGTCCCGGTCTGAGACCTCGAAGTGCAAACCTTGGATTCTCTCCAGTCTCCTTGTAAAGTGTCACTGGATACGCAGCTGGCCAAGATCCCTAATGTTTAACAACAAATTATTAAAATTGAGGCAAATTCAAGGCCAGTTGATAAAATTTTTAGTTAAATTAAAACACATACATATGTATAAGTTTCCTTCGTTTTTTTCTAGACGAAGAATGAAATTAGAATGGAGCGCTTTTAGAAGAATGAACATAGTTTTTAAATACAACATCCCGCTATGTTTAAAGAAAAAGTTTATTACTAAATCTATCATTGAAAAACGATTTAAAGTTTTTATAGCCATGAAGTTATACATATGTACATACATATGTAGAAATAGGATTCATTTTTGATTTTGTGTAAATTGTAGTATGTCAACGTTTTGTGTTTCTCGCAAAACGTTGGATGACAGCGAGAGCCACAGGTTTTCATACAAAGAGCCGCACGAGGCTCCGCAACCGCCGGTTCCCGACCACTGGTTTAAATGGTGTAAATTTTGTTTCAAATCAATCAACTATGTATGTACATAGCTAAATCTTCAATATTCTATTGAAATACATATGTATGTATGTATGTATTTCAATACACAATACTATAATGCAAGTATGTGTAGATAAACATACCTGATCATTCATGGTAGAAATTTCATTTTCTTCGTTATTGATCGGCGGTGGGGTGCTGTGAATCAAATTGTGAACTCCGTCGACAACTTCCAACAGGAAGTGTTGAGGAATTCCACCATCAGCTCCAGCCGTGCATACAACTTCAAAAGGCACACTGACGTTGACCAAATTGCATTCGCTCGGTGCATCCGGAATTTCTGCAAAATCAAAAATTAAATATTCATAATACGGTAGATACACCTGTACGGCTATGCGTCGAAGCTGAATAGCGGATGAGCTTAAACTGCGTTTCGCAGCCCTTCATTAGTAGCAGAGATTATATCTAACGAGCCCTTTATGTAACCGGGGCGTAACATACGCCCCGTTTCGTAAACTAATTGCTTCACAACGATTAAGTCTCGTGTGTGCGTGTCTTTAAAGCAACGAGTTTTAAATAATGCAGGTATATTTTACGTGAGAAGTTTTTTGTATCGAAACTGTGCATTAATCCCGGTTGAACTGATTGGATGCGTTGTCGTTGCAAATGCGCGCATTTTTCCGGTATTTTCGCACGCCATTTATATTCAGCGGACGGATTCGATCATCGGTGGACGGTTTCGTAATCCGGTGCCGGATAATGGGATGCAAATCGGCCAGTGGTTCGGCTTATTAACCGCCAACCGTAGACCGCGTGGATCCACGTCAAAATGGAACGCAACAAGTGATACTGTGAAT
The DNA here is from genome assembly GCA_022651745.1 of Parapsyche elsis. NCBI lineage: Eukaryota > Metazoa > Arthropoda > Insecta > Trichoptera > Hydropsychidae > Parapsyche > Parapsyche elsis. The sequence continues at coordinate 3,283,315 of JAGVSN010000017.1, forward strand.
TTTACACGTTATAATATTCGAGTTGGTACAGTAGTTCAATTTTTTATTATTTAATACTAAATTATGTTAAATTATGCGGGAGTGATAAATTTTATTAAAATAAATTGAATCAAATCGCAAAAATGATTTGGGTTAATTCTAAATTATTAATTCTAAAGGAATTGGAAAACTAAAGTTCAAACGGTGATAAATATGGTTAAAAAAAATTTTGACATACATTTTTACATTTATAATGAATTTCATTCATGTTATCTGTCTGGATTAGGAATTTAGGTTGCTTTAAAATTATTTACTAAATACTTTGTATTATTTATATGAAATCAGTAACGAATTGAAGTATTTAGAATAACTGGCAGCCTTAAGACAATACCTCTGTGCAATTATTGCTCATAGATAGATAAGCTAAGTAGGCTTTTTTAAAGTTATTCTACTCTACATATTCTATTGTATTCTAAATTTTGAGTTACAGACCGCAAAGCTCAAAAAAATGTAAAAATTGTCCATATTTTTAAACGCTCATATTTCATAAACGAAAGCTAACCAAAAAAAATTCATTATCATATTCGGATTCAGTGGGTCAGAATTACATAGTAATAATTTTTGGGTCTCCGCACTGGTAACTCAAAAACGTTTTTTTTTTTTTTTTTTTTTTGTTTTTGTTGCACAACTTATTGGCTTTCACGCTCTTTTAAATAAATACTTAAACCTAATAATACTAAGTAGAAGAAAGAAGATGTCAAAATTGTGAATGGAACATTTTCCCCGATTCAAAAAAAAACTCCAGATAACTTTCTAGATCTAATTCTCTACTTAGGATGTTACATACATATATGTATGTATGTATGTCATTTTCCATATATATTTCAGTATTTTTTTTATTCAAACCAAATTATATAAAAGCGCATTAATATAAAATAGTAACTAGCGTTAATCGTGTTATGAATAAATTCGAATAAAATCAAATATGAGCCGTTATTTTTGAGTCAATAGTATGTACATAGTTGCAAACAAATATGATATATTTATTTTTAAAGAGTCAAGACTTACACCACTTTCAAACATAACGGCTCATATTTGATTCTATTCCAATTCATAACTTCGTTAATTGACAATCGGTAAAATGACTTGAATCATACAACAAATGCATAATATAAATACTGATCACAATAAATTAATTGAAAATAATACTTCCACAACATAATATGATCGCGAAGCACACAGAAAGTAAAAACGTGACGCGTCGCCGAAGCGAAATCGCAAATTCTTTTTCAGCGAGGACATCACGTATGAAAAACGTATTTTCTCACGTTACGTATGTGTGCCGCACGACGAAATTGCATATTTTTCCAACGTGCACTCGCTTCACTGCATTTGTCATATTTCACTGCAATTCCCAAAGTGTGGTACATACCTATCCACTTCGTATCGGGCAAAAAGCACAAACCCACCCCTCTTACCCAGCACATGCATATTCACGACAACAACATGATACACCAACACGTTAACAATCGTCATTAAACGCGCCCAAATGCAAACGATCGATAGTTATAATAATCAGCACACACACACATTACAATATATAAGACATAACTGTTCATTAAGTTGAGTGCAAGTTTCGGAAAATTCGCCAACGGTGCATATCCCTTTTAAAACGTCATAAATTCCCGATCTCGCAACGGCGTTTAAATATTAAATACGGAATATAGGCTCTAGAGGAGGCGGAAGATAGGATGGCGAGGGGTTGGGGGAGGAGGCAATTTGTATAATTTGTACAAATAATGTTTGCATAATTAGCCACGCCCGAAACGGCACATTGCCCTCGTGTTTTCCCGGAAACTTGGGCCAAAAGGAAAATTTACTGCGTAAGCTGCCGCCGCTTAGCCGATATTGTTATCCTTGCAGTTCGTACGTACCGTTGCCAATTTAGAACCAGTTTCGCACTCAGTTTCCCATTAGACTCGTTGCCGCTTAAAAGGTTGCGCTGCGATATGGAAGAAAATAGAAAAAAAAAGTATACACACACACGTTGTTATGTATGTATATTAAACGTGGAAAAGTCTTTGTAAGGTTTTCGATACGGTGATGCGCGTTCGTTTGTGCAGCCTCGCTGCATCCTTTCCGAGTTTGCTTTTACGTTTTCAGAACGTAATGTAAATATTGTAAAAGTGCACACGATCGTTGTAGGATACGGTGAGAGAGCGTGTGTTTGTTTTTTTCCGATTTGTACATAGACAGGATGCGTCGATGCAACAGTTTGTTGACCCAGCTTTTATAATAGTTTATATATGTATATATGTATATGTACATATATATATATATATATATATATGTGTGTGTACTTGTTGAAGTGGCAATGGACTGGACACATAGCGAGAAGAATGGAATGGTATCCGAGAGGATGTGAAAGAAAGCTAGGTAGACCAAGTGGACAATGGGCCGATGAATTGACAAGAATGTGTGGAGTGGATGCAGATTGCTCAAGACAGACATGGATGGAAGAAGTTTGTAGAGACCTTAATCCAGCAGTGGATGGTGAACGGCTTAAAATGATGATGATGATGATGATTTACATACAAGCAAAAAACATGCCTGCTCACGTTACTATTACGACCGATAAACAACTCGCTTGCTAAATAGTGCACGAGCTGTGCTTCAGAATTGTGCTATTGTATATGTACTAGGTGTTTGGTGTTTGTATTCAACTTCGTGTGATATTTTGTATTTTACATTTACATACAATTATAGCATTGACTTGACAAGTTTTTGCAAAATGTCTCAATGGACAAACTAAAATCAGAAAATAACTTTATATAAAAAACAAAAACTTGTCTATGAAAAGTATGAAAATTTTAATGAAAGCCCTGAAATTTCATTTCGAATTTTTTTGTTTGATATGGAATATCTACATCGGTAAAACTATACCCAATGGAAAACTTTCTATCGAATGCCGTAAGCTTTGTTATACAGTTCCAATTATTTTTTGCCTTTTATTTTCAGTAAATGATTTATAATAGGTATGTAATTTAGTCGTATGTATGTATGTATGTACATACATTACTTACATATCCTAATTCTATAGATAGCAGAACAACTCTTTATAGAGGACGATTACCGGCAATGTAAACTCAACTATAATTAAAATAAGGTTTACTTTATTCTCTGAGCTTTAATTGAAAGGGCTTGTATTGTATTGGGTCGGTAACTTTTCCGATTTTCGGTCACTTATTTTAACCAAATGGTGAGCAATTGTAATAATTGGTCAGTTAGTTTTATAAAGGGTCAGTACTCAAGTGATCAGTAAATATTTTAAATGATCAGTAAGTACATTATACTAAACGGTAAGTAAATTTATATAAACGGTCGGTATTTAAAAATTCACTGACCGATTCGCTATTTTTTTACTGATGGTTTACTTGAAAAGTTACTGGCCGTTTATTGATTTAAATACTGATCGATTACATTGTAGTTAAGAGTGTACATTTAGAACAACGCATTACATTAGCATAGTGGCCTTAAACGCTAAAATTTCAATGTAATGAATTCAACGTAATCGGGTGACAATGTTTCTATTGTGACATGATACTATGTAAGTACTACTGAATTTACAATTTAGCTCTAGTATTTTCCTTTATAGTGTAATTTTACGGAAGTTTAATCATTCCAGCTACTTTTTTCATAAACAAAAAGGAGTATGATATTAAGAGGAGGAGGAGGAGAGGCTGAGCGAAAAAAAAATACGAATCTCAAAAACTTTATAATGCCATCTTCGAGCGGATTCCAATTGGTGCTTGTTATCATCGGAGACAATGTTCGCCGTTCAGTGCATCGGTGCAGTCGCTCGGTTGCACTCATAAAATATAATTTGATTAAGTTCCGCAAGTGCATCTCCTGAAGGCAAGATAACGCAAGCCGGTCCATGGAAAAACTTTTGTTACGTGCCCGTCGTCGGTGCTCTCTCACTAGAGTTATCTAGAGCCGGAAGTAGAAGCATCTACTCCGAAAAGTTAGTTGGTCGCGATGAAAACCAGCCTTATCTGAATGCCGATAGCAAAAAAAAAGTGAAAAAGAAGTCGTCGTTAAAGTTACCGACTCGTATAATTACGACAGGATATCGGTTAAAGTTAACTGAACCCACCCCATACCATTCCCTCTCACTCTCATTCATTTTAAACCCCCTGCGTCTGTCTTAAAAGGAAAAGTGCGTTTGTATGTATATTTGAGTGACGTTTCAATAAGAAAACAAACGATTGATTGATCAAATAATTTTCAATCTAAAATTCGATATAATTTTTCAATCAAACATGAGTGATCAATTTTGACATTTTTTTTTTTTTGAGCAATTACTTTCAGATTTTAATTGAATATCTCGCGTGATCTAATTCGTCCCTTTATAAAAGTATGGTTTAAAAAAAAGGCGATATCTTAATGGCCTTCTCGGCTATTCAAATTCAAACATTAAAAACTGTATGAATAACTTCCGAGCCACTTGCCACTCTAAAACTGCTATCTGAGACACTTAAGCCGTTAAGCGCCGCTAATCTCACCTTCCTTTTTATTTTATTTTATTTTATTCTTCGCGTTTTAATTCTTCTCGTTTTTTTTTTATTTTCAACCGTGTTCGGTTCGATATGAAACAGAGCGAACGTCCGCATAAAGACTCCGACGCGCGTAAAACCTGAATTATTTATAAAATGGCTCATTTCGAAAAGTTCATCTGCACGAAAGTTAGACTTCGTTAAGTTTTGTTTAACGAGAGAGCTTCCTGCGTAGACTACGTAGACTCACCTACGAAAGTTTAGCCGGAGGCCACGCTTTAATAATTATATACAATGTTAGTGTTTTGCGCTCGATAGTGATGCACGTTCAAACTTTTTATTTGTTTAGAGCTGAGCAAAATTCATATAACTTACTCGCTGGTTGTACGGTGAAGAGACACGGATACTTTTGATGACCGACACTGTTTGTCGCCCAACACGCCACTGTTCCAAAATCTGCTGACGTCATCGGAGTGTATGCAAGCTCGCTAACTCTACCTGAGCTTGTAGCTCTCGTTGATGGTATCTGAAGTATTCAAATGTATTAATTCATTTAATATAAAACGATCAGTTATGTATTTATAGTTTGTATCTACTTACGGGTAGAACGTCTCTCGTTTTATTGAAGGTCCACGAAAATTTCAGCAGACCAGCATCAGCAGGTGAATCTACTTCACAACGAAGAGGAGTAGGGGTGTGCCTCAAAGCTGCAACTTCTTTTGCATCAAATCCGCCTTTACATATAGGAACATCTATAAAATAAATGAAATATTTCAAAGGTTATTACCTAAAATTTTATATAACAGTATATAATGTGCAATATAACGTATATAAAGCTTGGCGATAGCTCAGTAGTTAGAGCGTTAGTCTTTTGAGCGAAGGTCCGGGGTTTGATTACCGCATGTCATAAGATTTTCTCAACCTAAACTATCATCATTGGCAAGATCTGGATATTACTAAATCCAGATTGGTCAACTCCTGATAGAATTTTCCAATTTATCTGACTTAGTTGTGAGACGGTTCTACCAAAAATTGGAACCCTTATCCATTACTCCTATGTTATTGTTACCAGTTATTTGATCTTTGTGTTCTTAGACCTGTTGGTAAACTTTGCCCCCAACAAAATAAAAAAAAATGCTTGTTAGTTTGACCGACGTCCGTTGGACCATTAAAACGCTTTGTTGAATGCGTTCGTTACGTTACCATCAGTAATAAACAATTATGTATAATAAAACTTCGTTTTTCATTGAAAATTTGAATTGTTATTTTATTCTCGTCGTCCATATCACCTTACACGGTCAATATTGTTGACCCAGACGTTTGGAAATTCGAATCCGCTTCAATTTAATCCACCAATACGTTAAACCATCCATATTTCCACATTACACGGTCAATATGATAAGGCATTGTCAATAATATTGACCGTGTAAGGTGCCCAATAGTAACCGACAATGCGCGAACAAATGCGCGTTAATCATCACTAGTATAAAATAATACATAGAAAACGGCAATTAGTTTGGTTTAAAAATAAATCTAAGCCACACGAGGCTTTATTCTAAAATGCACATTTCATTAGATTTTCTTTACACATTGCGAACTTTTGTAATAAAGCTTCGAAGATGCTAGGATTTGTAATACGTAATGCTCATCAGTTTTACAATATGTGGGTGTTACGTCTCCTTTACAGTACATTAGTCCGAAGCATCTTAAAATCTGGTTCCATAATTTGGAGTCCCAGTTTCAGTTTCATTACATTGTGCATTACTGCACAATGTAATGAAACTGGGATTTTGAAACCTGATTGAAAGGATCAAAGGGAAATTCTTGAGATATCTGTACTTGAGAGAGTTCGGCTATTATCCCTTTCTGTTTCTCAGCGCTTTTGTCCTGGATGCAGTGGGATATAAAACTTTGTCTTCTCGGAGAGATGCTCACCTCGTTTATCACTTTTACAAACTGTTAAGAGGTGACATCTTCAATCCTCTAGTCTTGAAGGAGTTGAAGCTTTTGGCGCCTGAACATACATCCTCATGGATCTCGTTCACGCCTATTGTTTTCACCAATCTGAGCCAGATCCTGTATCATCCGTGATTCACCCGTCGCCCGAGCTATTTGGAGGCTGAATACTGTTGCACAGAATATTGATTTATTTAACATAAGTCCTCAACATCCTAACAGATTCCTTTATTTTTCACTTTAATTTATGTTTTTGTTTGTCTTACGTATATAGATACGGAAAATAATAGCTCGTAGTTAAGAGAAATGGCGCTCTGTAAGGCCCGTAACGCCCTTGGCAGCCTGGCTGCGCGGCCATGGCCGCGGCGGCCACAACGATGTTAGGAAATGTATGTGGCTGCCTGTTTGACAACGCACTGAGGCAGCCAGGAAACTCTGGCTGCGCGGCCACAGGTACCGGCTCCGATACGCAGCAGCCAGACAGGCAGCCACTGGCCGCCGCGGCCAACACGAGATGTATTTAACAAAGCAAATGTATGTGGCTGCCTGTGCGATGCACGCACTAGCAGCCTGGCTGCTCGGCAGCCAGTCAATTCACGTTTGCCATTTCTGATTTTCAGCCGCTTCGGCTGAAAATACAATTAGGCTGAATAAACAATTCCAATTCCATTATAAATTTTACACTAAATTCAATGAATAAGATAAAAATATAAAAAAAAAATCTCGCTAATATTTCGCGCTGGAAATAATGTATATAAAACTATTTTCAACGAATTATTTGCATCTACATATGTGTACATACAGTACAAAAGGATCCGAAATCCGAGATTACGAACCAAATATTGCATTGAAAATAATATGTCGTATCGCTGTCCATTTGTGAGCATCTTTTGTTTGAGAACTTGCCGCTAAATTTCTGAGAACTGAGCTCTGGCTGCCGCTTTGGCTGCTTGAACTGGGTGCACGTTTTTCTGGCCGCCGCGGCCATGGCCGGGCAGCCAGGCTGCCAAGTGCGTTACGGGCCTAATTGTATCTGGCCTTGGTGACGAATTGGGGTAACCTGTTTGCGGTATGCATATTTCGTTTGTAACGGTATGCATATTTCGGATCCGCACCTAAGCGCAGGACGTGTTGTAGTCGAGAATATTCTCCAAAAGATTACTCGCCGAGAATATTCGAGACTTTTTTTTTTTTCTTGGTTATAAAACATCTCTTGATAGTTTAATAGCTTTATAGAGGATTCATGGATATTTTCAGAACCGAATAGGAGTAATAGGACTTTCTAGAATGTCTAATAGCCTTTTGAATGACATTTTTTTTCATTCTGAAGACACTGAATGTGTCATTTCGTCATATTTAACATACGCACTACCAGCATGAACGTTTTCCGCGAAATTCTCACAAGAATGCTTATTATTGTTATTGCTTTGGTCAAGACACTCCAGTGATACTCGTGCTTAGGTGCGGATCCGAAACATGCTCACGGTATATGTATTGTGAAAATAAATTAGCCACTATTCAAACGACCCTCAAGCCTTAAAATCCTACCGCAAATTTATAGCAGTGCTTAAAATATGCAATACTGCAAAATCGATCTCACGAAACGCACTCACTTTTCCCCCACGAATCTCGTATTTATACATATTTATGAAAAATAAACCACCTGTCCGTCTGTCGGTCGGTCGGTCTGTACTACCCTCCCACCCCCTCATCCCCCCTCTACCACCACCTCTTCCCCCTTCCACCTTCCCTTCCCGCTACAATTTCGTACCCCGCAAATGCCGCCTGCGGCAATAAAACAAACACAACTCGGGGCCCAGTAATGAAATTGAAATTCGACCAATCCGAGGGCCAAAACCACCCCCCCTCTCCACATTTCCTCCCCCCCGCAAAACCAACCCCCGACCCCTGAGCGTCTTGATGCTTTACGGCGTCGGCGTCCTCGCAAAACACGCATAAATATTCAAATTCGGTATCCGGGGCAATTTAGGTACGCGAAACCGGCAAAAATGCCCAGTTTTGAATAATGGACGCCACCAAAGATTGCCCCTCTCACCCCCTCCTATATACTTTCCACCCCCCCCCCCCCGCATTTCCGGTTATTCCGGCACACGCACACGTTTCCGGTATATCGAAGAGTGGAGAGTTGTTGCGTCGTAAACCGAACTGCATCCATTTCACCGCCCCAAATAAGGACGTAAATAGTCCGAATGAGTGGGTCGATTTAGGTTTTTTTTTTATCACAGACGAGCTCATCGTATTTATCCACCGGATGTAATATCATCATCATCATCAACATCATCGTTGTATAAACGTTATGCCGCCACTTCGCCATCGCGCAAATGTTCGTGAAATGTTGGCCTTAGCGCTGTGGTCGGCTGCCGCTTGCTCGCCCGTCCAGAGCGCTGCTATCGTATCGCTAGTGGGTGCCACTCTAGTGTCAACTAGCAAGCGGCAGCGAACAAAGTGTCATCGTGGCATCGGTGCTTTGGATCCCATGTCGCCGGTTCTTGGTGGCGAATTACGAGAAAGTTCAGAGTCACTGAATTGGTTCACATGATTACGCACTAGACACTTTTTTGGATGTCGCGCGAATGTAATAAAGTACGTTGGCGGTAACGTGAAAATGTTCGAGCGACATACCTTGGCGCTCGGCACCGCTCGTCCAATATGAAGTGCCGGCATTAGAATTTTACGTAGCAGTGCGCTGAACGAGTCACATTTTTCTGCACATACTTGTAGATTTGAACTTCATTTGACATACTTTTTTTAATGACGTCTGTAACTTGCATCATTTGACGCATATTCATATTTTATTTATTTATATGTTTAAGATAGCTTAATAAGTTATGTATGTACATACATATGTATGTGATAACAAACAAGCAAAAGCTAAAGTTACAAAATAAACTTATGTAATAATTGTCTATTAGCGCTTACATATACAAAGGTGATGGTTTAAGGCTGCCAGGTACGAGTATCTATCAAACGTGGACGTGAACGTAAACGTAAATATAAACGTGAACGTGAACGAGAACGTAACAATTTAGCAAAGTCGCGAGCCTATTTTTTTATTATAAATAGTCAAGTTGAAGCCTGCCTATTTATCATCTGGTTTGGCTCACCGCGTAAGCGCTCTGTTCCGAATCAGCGATACCGGGTTCAAATCCCACTCGTGTGACGTTCTGGTTTTTTAATTATTTACGTTGGCGAGCATTATCAGCAGACAGACAGACAGACAGACGGAATAGGGCTATTACATATATACATATATAATGGGTTCGTGCACATATATTATATGTCCAGTTTTTACCAACACAAAACGTCCATCTGCATCAAACCTTCATGTTTAAAAAGTATTGTATGTACATATGTACATATATCAAAATAGTATATTTGAGAAGATATTGCCTTATTGAAATATATAATGTCCATAGTTTTCACGAAAAAGAGATGTATGTCACTTACAATATTTTAAAACAAAACTGCACACACAATATCTGTGCACTAACCCATCGATATATGATATGTAAGTATAGTAAGTATATTATAAGTAACCTATATTAGCTACTGTTACTTTATTTTTCTGTTATTTTTTTTTACTTTACTACATATATTACCGTTGTAATTTACTAGCTGTTTTTACTTTATTCTATTATTCTATACTATACTACATACAGTTACTTTACTTTAATTTACTGTTGTTCTATATTGGCTGTTGTCTTGTGTTATGTTACTCTGTTTTATTGACTTTGATTTTGATTTTTTCTTTCTTACATTGTTACTATTTGTGGAGACCTGTTATTGGCTTTCTGTATTTATATAAGTTTTTTTTTTTATAACAAAGCTGTTGGTCTTCCTTAAAATAAATAAAATTATAAAAAAAACCTATAATATGAGTATGTACCTCAAAAATAGCTTAAGTGTGGCCTTAAAAGATTTATGAGCATTGATATAAAACGCACCCAATTAATTATTTTAGTTTGTACGCGTCGCAAGTTTGATTCTACATACATACATACATATGTACATATGTATGTACATACATACATAGCTCGCGCAATAAAACATACGAACCTAGAATTCGTTCGTCGAAAGGCGGAAAAAAAAAGTATATGTAAAACGATGATCGCATTATTAAGCGACGTAGCAAATAAATTAGCAAAACAAACATAAATCTCGAATGCAATTATTTACGCAAGATAATTGCCGTCGAGGGATGGAAGCAGGGGGTGGACCAAAAAAGCAGGTGCGCCGCCTTGCCGACCTCACCACCCCCTTTTCCCACCCACTATTACCACCCCCTATTTCCACCTCATCTTTCTACCCCTGGAATACCTTCCCCTGCTACCCACCCTGGGGCAGATAACGCTAATATGAGACACGACCGCGGGCCGCGACCCCGTGACGTCGCCGCACTAAATCTGCCGCCCCCTCGCTCTCGCCTGCACGGCCCTGCGTCAAGTGGTCCGCTGATAACAACCTGCTGCCGTATATACACAGCCAAGAGCGAAAGTAGCGTCCGCAGATTAATATTAAATACGATGTGCCAGTTCAAAGCCGCGCTAAAAGTAGACGCCGGGGTCGAGCTGTGAAGAAATGCCTCGTATACCACAAAATTTGTATGAAAATGTAAAAGCCGCCACTTCACATTCGCGCGAATGTTCGTGTAATTTTCGCGCGAATATCCGCCAACCGTTGGCCTTGGGTGACGTCGTCGAATGCTGATGCCGGCACTTCATATTGGACGAGCGCTGACGAGCGGTGCCGAGCGTCAAGGTGTGGGTATGTCGCTCAAGCCATTTCGCGTTAACGCCAACGTACTTTATAACATTCGTGCGACATCCGAAAAAGTTGAGCGAACCGCGAAAAAAGCAAGATAGCGGACCCTTCCCCACACCCCAGACCCCTCCAGTGTTGTCTGTGCCTTTAGTGCGTAATCATGTGGACCAATTCAGTGACTCACCAAGAACCCGCGATACGGGATCCAAAACACCGATGCCACAATGACACACAGTTCGCTTCCGCTTGCTAGTTGACACTAGAGTGCCGCGACCAGCGATACGATAGCAGCGCTCTGGCCACACGTGTCACTTCCATGCGAATGCTCGTCAGCATTCGACGACGTCACCTAAGGCCAACTGTTGGCAAACATTCGCGCGAATGTGAAGTGGCGGCATTAGGTGACCTCGTCGAATGCTGACGAGCATTCGCATGAAAGTGACTGAATGTGTGACACTGAATGTGGAGTGGGGAGGTCCGCCATCTTGCTTTATCATCTTTCGAGTGGGGCAATCGCGAGCATTCGTTCAGTGCGTTGGCCTAAACGCGAAAAAGCGCTAGCGACCTCCTACACATGGACGCTCGGGATTGCTCGTCAGTGCTCGCCACATGTGAAGTGCTGCCATTACGAATGGTGCTAGTGTGTAGTAGTGATATGGCCAAACACGAATCGGTCACATCAGATTGCTAAGGCCGAGGATGATAGTCAAGATAAATAAGATACGGAAAAATAGTCGTCGTTGTCGCCATCTTAAGCTTGGAAAGGAAACATCTCGATCAGTGGTCGGGAACCGGCGGCTCTTTATATGAAAACCTGTGGCTCTCGCTGTCATCCAACACAATTTACACAAAATCAAAATTAATCCTATTTCCATAACTTAATGGCGATAAAAGGCTTTAATATCGTTTTTCAGATTAAAATTTATAACACTTTTTAGTAATAAACTGTCGAACGTTAAGAAATATCACGAGGAAAACTTATTTCTTACATTTCATTAATGATTAATGAGAAACATTTAAATTAATTTTGAATATATACATATCTAATTCGAAAATAATAAGTTGCTGCTCCCAAACTTACGAATTTTGCAAGGTATTCCCTAATTTGGCTCTTAGCTTGAAAAAGCTTCCCGACCACTGATCTAAATATTGTGGCGACCTATGTAGAAAGCGCAGAATAGTTAGTTAGAGAGCTTGGAGATAAGGTTAAGAGGATTGGATAGCGGTTCGCTTCGTGTAGGAACAACGTGAAAAAGACAACTTCCTATAAAGAAGTGGAGTTTCGAGGTGTGGGAAGACCTGGAGCTGTTGGGATGCAGTTGGTCATTGAAGTTTTGTCCAGAAAGAAACTGTTAAGAACCTGGAGCTGTTAGAATACAGTTGGTCACATTACTGCGAATCAGCCTGGACTCTTAATACACGTATGTATGTATGTATGTACAATTTCTAAAATCTAAATCGGTATGTAAAATTGAATTTATGTCTCTGTCCATCTGTATGTCTGGTTATCTGAATGTATACTTGAGTACTGTAAAGTATGAATAAGTACTTTTTTCTATCCTGTGGGTCTTATTGACTATAGTGCTGTGGGAAATTTTCCTTTAGTATACACGTACATACATACATAGCTGCAATACAATGCTATGTATGTATAGGTAAATATGACTGCATTGCCAGCAAAAAAAGATTTGGAAAAAAAAAGTATTGACAGCTCAGAATTATTGGATTTTGGATTGGATTTTAGGTTTTGCGGTTAATATTTTTTACGTCCATTTATTTTCACCCGGGAAATGCCGGGTATAACAGCGAGTAAATTTTCCAAAAATAAAGTGTGCTTAATATTCGATGGTGGTCATAAATTATGCACGTCGATGTCCAAAGTGAAACTTTGCTATGCAAAACATTTTCTTTCGGTATTTTTTTGACCTTTTTTCCTCGAAGTCGACATTTAATCCCGTTCAATCCCGAACGATAAAAGTTTTGTTTTGCAAAATAAGAGAAAATCGCATCGCCAGTTTTCCCTGCGACGGACGAAAGAAGCAAAACGTTTCTTGTTGGAAAAAGTTGACTTAAACTCGTATAAATCAAATGAAATGCAACGCTTCTGCATAAGTCGCCAACAAAATGGATGATTTAATTTAATTTCTTATAGACTTTAAAGTGTAAAGTATTAAACATTAAAATATTCAATGCACTTGCCTTTTGTATTTTTCAATTCGTTTCCTGGTTTAAAATAATTTTCTGCAGCATTACACGTAAATGCTTTTAAATATAAATATTATACACACAAACGAGCAGAAATGATAGCATATCGTGAGTGTCATTTTCAATGTAAAATAAATATTTTGCGTAAGCGAAAAAAGTGTATTTGCACAAAGCGAACGAGCGTCGGAAATTTTTTTGACGTTTTCCGCGGATAAAATGTTCAACATCGCTGAAAAGCGACGCGAAGAACATTTTCGCATATTTTAATAACCGACTGATGCCGGCTTCGTGTACATTTTCGCACAATTATTAAAATTTTGTATTAAAATTTAACGTCGTTCATGCGAAATGGCGTTTTCGTATTTATTTGTATAAAGAAAACGATTCGATAATGAATACTCAGAAAGCTTTGATCTATACTGAACCAATCTCCGACAATTTCTAAAAGTTTCGCATAGAATGTATCCAAGAAAGCATCACTAATATCGAGCACTGTATATTTTGCAATGAAACTTAATAGAAATAATATTATTTTCACTCGTATATTAAACGTAGAATGGCCCATATTTTAAGGTATCATTTTATGCTGATTCTAATAGTAGAGAAACACATAAGTACGCAGTAATTTAATAGCGAAATACCATTATTTTAAAGCAGTGAGTCTGAAGCTGCAATTTTTTTTCTATTTCCGTCGTAAACTTTGATGGAATAATACATAGATAAATTTTCTATCGAAGTAATCCGAATAATAAATAACGCCTTTCGCTTTAAACCACGCTATCAAAAGGGGAGATTAACCGAGCGTTGGGTTATTTTAACCGGTGCCCGGTTAAAATTTTTCCTCGAAAGATCCAGCAAAGATTTTTCACATCCCCAAAGGCTTTTGCACACAACGTACCATCCCTTCTTCTCTCCCCTTCGTATATCTTTCCCTGCTCACTAAAATCGGCCCGGACAGTTGAGAAAATATGACTTCTTTTCAAAACGGATGGTGGGGAGACCAAGTTTTAAAAAATTCACCGTATTGCTTCGCGATAACATGATCGCCTTTGTACAAAGGCAGCTTTTAGCTTTAAAAAAACAAATTATGCAGACTATTATTAATATTTTCAACACCTACACAGCACATTGATGGTAAGAGTTTGACTCATGACGTTTCCTTCTGAATTGGAAGCTTTGCATGAATAATTTCCGGAATCCTCTTTCGTGAGATTTCTTATTCTCATCGTCCTTCCGAGCACCACTAGACCTTCAGAAGGGTTGTTACTCAATTGATCCTTCTGAAAAAAAAAAAAAATAAACACATTTTAGATACAACTCCAATTTTAGCACAACAATATGCTCAAATATTAAATTTAACATACAAAATCTACATCCTGCATTACAATAATTCATATTTTTAGAGTATTAAACCTTATTAACATGAATTTTTCACAATATTTTATTAAGAATATCTATTAAAAACATTCACATAACTATAATAAACGCTATGTTAAATTATTTTGCTTAAATTCAATTGAATTTGTAAAACTAATGTGCATATTTTTATAATCCATATATCGATACGTATCAATCGCTCGTCTGCAGTACGATTATTACTGGTTACACCAAAGCTTTTTGTTGAAAATTCAACAACTAAAGTGTAGTTCAATTCTGTGACAATACGAGATTGTTACATGTAAAAAAATAAATTGCGAAAAAAAGAGACAGCAAAAAAAAAATACACCATTCAACTGTGAAACAATCGCCCTTTGTGACGGCAAATCTATATACGCTCGACGTGAAAAATCCTCGTTGATTTTCACGTTTCGGAAATAAAAACGCATATTCACCCTTCGAATGCAGGGTGAGTGTCCGTTTTTTTGACTTTTTTTTGTGTTTTCGGCCGGACAAATCTGGATTTAGACCCTCGAAACTGGACGCGGTCCCCATTTGCCAGTGTTCGTCCGTTGATAAACCACCATAGAGTTAACAGGCCAAATTAATAATGCTCACGCACGCTTAACTGTACAAATTGTCGACACCCCACACAACGATACATTAGCAAGTTTATCATACGGATAAAAAGTCGTGTGTTGGTCACGTGTAATTTTTGTCATACATCCTTACACAATACATAGTACTATTTCAACAATTCATCTGTCATTAGTGCTAAAAAATACTTTTGAGTTGAAACGACATAACGTACATGAACGAAAATGGTACTATCAAATACACACTATGTATACTATAGCAGTTCTCAACCGGTGTGTCGTCTGTAGTTGCTTAGTGTGTTACAAAGATGCAGAAAATGAAGAATTAATCGGGGTTTCTTCTAATTCTTTGCTCAAGTCAAAATTTCAAGACATTCCAATAGATGGATTCTTGGATTTCTTTCGAAAATTATTATCCTGCAATAAGGCGTTGAACATTTCATCAAACTTAGTTCCATAAGTTTTATATTCTAAAAAAGATTTTAAATTCACGATAAATTTCACTTAATTTAGAGTTTGTATATCGTTGTTAAAAAATTATTTTTTAAAATTTTTTCATCCCCAAAGGCAATGAAGTCAAAATATCGGTCGAGACTTATTAATATTGATAGTGAGTTTGTCTACCATTCGCCATCGCTATGATAAATTATGTGAACTTCATCAGGCTCTGGTCTCCCATGAATGACAGATATTATATGTAAACATGTATGTATGTATGTATGCATGTACAAGTACGTGGAAGGAGATAAGATAATGTCAAGAAAATAATTACTGTAAAAATTATTGTTTGATACTTTGATACTTTTCTAAATTTAACAATTTGACATACAATATTCGTTGTTTGTTTGTTCGTTTTTTTTTTTAATTTTAAAAAGCTTATGTCTGTGTGTCGCTATTGGGAAAAGGTTGAAATCCCCTGCGTATAGTACATATAGGATATAAAATTGTATTGGAAATTTTACCGTAATCTGCAGAGGATAAATTGCAGAAGCGGAATAAGCAAATTGCACTACACATTCCGATGAAAAATTCCATAATTATTGCACATCGTTTCTTTTGTACATGTTTATTTTATACTTTTATACATCAGATGCAGAGCTTCCGTTGCCGCTCTTTGATACGTTTGTATTCTAAGGGAAAAGAGCAAGTATTGCGACATCGTTATCGATAATGAGACAAGGGATATTTTCAACGAAAACAATTCCGAAACAATCTCATTACTTTTTACCTCAACAATATACCTACCCATTAATTTCGCGTCATACTTTTCATTCATTCTGATGTATCATTTTTAACGAGATCGTTCGCATTGTAGCTCGATGTGTGTAATGCGTCCTAGAAACCAATTAAAATATCGATTAAGCCGAAAAAAATAAAAGGAATTCGGGGTGTGCGTATTCGCATGACGAATGTGCGCGTATTCGTACTTTAGAGAAGGGTCTTTCTCGTTATACTTTCTTCCGTTTCTATTGGTCTCCGAGCTCCACTATAAGCCCGATATTTACGCAGGGAAATGGATAAATTATTAGGGTCGCTATTTAAATAAGAAATTTCGCAAAGAGCTTGTTTATCAAATATATCACAACAAAGTGTTGTGTCAGGGGACCAACCTCCTTCTGACCGACTAGCAGCACCGGTACCCACCAGGTTTTACATTCCGACCTGGTAAGTACCTTGCGAAGGTCCCAAAGGGATGGGAATATGTCAATGCTTATGCCCCGGTTAAGGATTACGTGGGTTCCCTTCGCAGCCGACCAGTATTTCATGCCCTTTCGCCTGAAAACAACAGACGAAACGTTTCACCGATGCCCCATTATACACGTGCCTATTAGAGATCCACACCTTCTACGTGGAATTGCGTAAGACGAAAATAAAATTAAAGTATCTCGACTGTGCCAGTTACACAATATTACATTTCCACTGGACGATGTGCCCTTGAATGTGAACCGTTTCGCCTGAGGTTATCCGAGACGTGCTCGGTAATTTTGTACACAGATAGTTTATTACGCTAACAACTGACACGCGTATAATTTATTATATAAATTGTCTGGGGACTGTGACGAAATGTGTGTTTTACACTGGTGGGTACTTGGAGATATTAAATTTTCACATTTCGGTGTTAAAATTTAAATGCCGGATGAAAATTTAACTGGCCACACACAGACAAAGAGCGAAATTTACATTTGACTCGTAATACGATTGTATTACACGATTCAAGGTCAAATCAAATATCCTCAGAAATGTAGGATGCCATAACAAAAATAATTACTATCAGTAATAAAATTTTATACGATCATACAAAATCATACATTTTATACCACGTACAAATTCTTGATTTGGCATTTTATTTATATCACACCTAATTCGAAAAAGCGTCTTTTTCTAATGCTTTGTTAAAATTTCGATTAATCTTTTTAATAAAATTTATGTGAAATATAGCTTTGAAAAATGTTAAAGTTTCATTTTAAATAATTGTGGTCAAGAAACTATAGCGCTTTTGTTTAAATAGTTGAATAGAATTATCAATGAAGTTAAATTTTTGAGTAATACTTTCAAGCACATGACCTTATAGTCTACAAAATTTATTAAATGTGAATTTACATCGATCAACTTGAACCATACCACAACAAATAATTACAAACCGTACTATAATTGTATACGATCTTCATACAAAATATTGATTTGGCGTATTTTTAGCATTTTTTTCATATCAAATCTAATTCTAATTATATGTTATTCTTTCGATTGCCCTTTTTAATAAAATTTATGTTAAATACATATGTATATGTAGCTTTGAAAAATGTTACAGGTTCAATTTGAATAATGATGGTCATGAAACTATAGCGCTTTCGTTTAAATAGTTGAATAGAATTATGAATGAAGTTAAATTTTTGAGTAATACTTTCAAGCACACGACCTTGTAATCTACAAAATTAATTATACGTGAATTTACATCGATCAACTTGAATGAAAAATAACATTTTCAAGTGTCCAACATTCGATTGAGTCTATTAGATTACGATAGCTCGATCGTTTCAATTCGAAATTTATTTTTATTTGTGCACGGGTTTTACGTTTCGGTAATTTTGTATTTTATTTTATTTTTCCTTGGCCTAGAACCTACATATGTATGTAGCTATAGTGTCCGTTGGGCAATCGTGACAAATCGACCCTTTTGTTTCAATTGTAAGACATTCAATCTAGGCGCGTAGACCCATCGTTCAGAGAACCCCTCAGCCACCCTCACTGTCCCACAGTTCGATAAATAGATAGCGGATTGTTTTCACCGAGGGGTCCCCAAACGAGGACACAAGAAGAGAAAGGGGGTTGGTTGTGAAGGGGTTAGAGGAGGTGAGGTGGGACCTAGGTCCGCCCGCGGACCCAGGATTTACATGACACGAAAATCCTCGGCCATAATTTGTACGGATTAGTGCTTAAGGTTAAACTAATGCAATAATTGATGAAGCCGGGGACCGAGTGAGTGTGTTATTATTACACAATGGGCGCAAAACGGACAAATCTCGCAGCGCGCGTGCTCAAGACGCGCGGCCGGGCTTTAGGGGTTAATGCCGGAGCGCGCGCGCGCGCCGCACCGGGAAAACCTTAAATGTTCGCACACGTCGCTGAAAACCTTCCCGTTAATCATTCCATTTTTAAGTTGTAAATTTTGGCACTTTCGGTGGTCGCCGAAAGCGTCGGCGATTAACCCTTTCGCATCTGCGCGTACGCTTTTGTAAATTAATGGTTTTAATACCGGGGCACGATTTGCACTGTGCGTGGGACAATTCGCCGCGGAACCTTTGCGTATTAGGATATCTATGTATGTATGTATATGCCTTTTAGATTTTTATGTGTATTTTATTTTATTACTAAAACATCCACCATGACATAACAGATTAACCAAATCGTCATGGTGGGTAAATTACAAAAATATACATAATTATATATATAATAGCCGAAATCCGTCTGTCTGTCTGTCTGTCTGCTGATAACGCTCGCTGAGGAAAAATGATTAAAAAACCACCAGAACGATTGGGGGATCGAACCCACGACCGCAAGCTCGAGAGTCATCACGCTAACGCTTACTCTATCACCCTTGGTCGGTTTAGTCCTTTTTTTTTTAAACATATCGAGACTCGGCGTATAAAAGGTATCGTGATTCTGCTAAAAATACATATATGGCACTATAGAAACTATTATTTTTTTTTTTTTTTGATTTTTACAAAATCACTTACAAAATTATAATTATTATATACATACATATATAATAATTAATAATTATAATATAAATCGATACTACGAGATTGCTATTATACATAGATAGCGCTATAAAAACTATTATATTTTTTTTGTCACTTACAACCGGGCGATCAATTAGTGGGGATCTCTATTAAAAAAGCGCTTTACGATATTTAAAATTCAGCGGGCGTTGATATTCAACGGGCTTACACTAGTATATATATAAAAGCCGAAATCCGTCTGTCTGTCTGCTGATAACGCTCGCCCGAAGTAAATAATTAAAAAAAACCAGAAAGTGAGTGGGATTTGAACCCATGATCACCAAGTTGGAATGATATCGTGCTAACACTTTCATTCAACGGAGGCGATGACGGACCTGCTGCAATTGGACAATATTAATTTCTCAATAGGCTCGCGACTTTGCTAAATTGTTACGTTGTTGTATTATAACGCGCCGTCTATGCAACAACTATAAAAACTATTAAATACACATATATGTACTCACCCAGCAAACATCCGTTGATATTCAACGGGCTTACACTAAATGTAATGTATAAATTGAAAAATAAATGTAAAAATAGACATAATGACATAAATGACTTTGTATATGTACATTCAAAATGCATACAAAATCATTCGACCCTTAGTAACCGTTCAATCAAGCAACTCTCAAGCAAACTTTTAAAGAAAATATCAAACGAGACAGCTACCCGATTGAGCAGATTAATTGCTCTGACCACCGTAGAAGATGACACCATATTGGTTCGTGCCTCAGGTGGAAAGAAAAGTAAATGCGGCATATGCTGCCTGGAATTGTGAAATTGGCTCGGTACCCACAATTTCATTTCTCTTAAGATCTGAGGATTGTGCACCAAACCAATCAGCAACTTGTAGAAATGTTTTCCTAAAAATAGTTGCCGTCTAGACTCCAACGAGTAGAAGCCCAGGGCAACCTGTAGGAAGGCAGTTGGGTACATCCAAGGTACATTGTCACTGCCCGTTGACAGTGTCATCGGATGGTTTTTTTTTTGTATAGTCTTGGTTCCAAGAGTTTCGCCTCCACCCCACACCCCATGTGTATGTACATATGTATGGTCATGGAACATACATTCATTATAATACATAAATATACTCTTTGTAGTTGAAAAATGCGAGCGCTTCGCGCTACCCGTGCCGTGAGTGTATGCTAGCGTTCTGCGACTACCCAGGGAGCCGGCCAGTCAGTCCAGGACGCAAACCCTTGCGCTACTATATTTATTTAATTAAGATAGCTTAAGAAGCTAATTAATTACAAACAAAAAGTAACTTAAAGCTATAATTACAAAATAAACGTAATTATCTATTAACACCTACATACATATGTACATACAGGTGTTTTTTTTTTAAAGCTGCCAGAAATCTATCAATTTTTTTTATATTTCTGAGATCTTCTGGTAAGCCATTGCATTCAACAAGATACAAAATACTGTACCCTGATATAAGATAATTCTCCTAGATCGACTTAATTTTAAATTCTTAACTATTAACTTAACCTAGTATTATGACTATGTATGTATGTACCTATATATTAATCTCATTATTAAATACTTATTGAAATATCTTGGTAATAAATTCTTATCTAACCGAAAAATATATACTAACATATGTATAGGTACATACATTCATGCAATTCAATCCATTCAACATACATATATATTATACTAGTTAATCTACATATTTACATTTAAAATACTTCACATAGCTCTATTTTGCAATTTTTGCAACCTATCTTTAATTCATTAATGGTAATAATACCCGCAGAATCAACGTTGATGATATATATTATGTACATATGTATGTACCTACACACATATGCAAAGTAAAAATATTACGTAATGGTTTAGTTAGAAAGTGGATTGTAAATTCACCAACTGCTGACGAATTGTTATAGAGATAAGGTTACCGGTAGTGAATTTCAATGTCTATATTTTATGTGAAGAGTTTTGCAAGCGTTGCATCGGAGTCAAATCGTAGCTTTAGGGATAAATTGTAGTTTAAGCAAACTTCAAAAATAAACCTGAAAACGAATCAAAATTTACAAGAATTAGTCACAAGTGTGTTGCTTTGCTACATTATATAAATCAAAGTTCAATGTAACATAATTTTTCAATGCGGTAAACATCTACATATATTATCTGTCGATATTTGTAGTACGTCAACGATCACAAATTTATATTGATAGTGATGAATTTCAATTAAATAATTCACACATTTATAATATACATTTATTGGTATATTCGCCGAATGACCATCGGCCAAAGAAAAAGTCTCAACCGCCCCGTTTAAACAAACATCCGGCCGCAGATCCACGGTAAATCACATCCGGAGATCGGTTAATTTGGCGTTTCGCTTTTGTTTTCTTAGGGCGAGTTATAAATCTTTTCCGGCCGCTTTTCCGAGGATGCTCTCACCAGCGGGACGAGCCTAACGAATCTGTGGGAATTCGGCCATACGACGAACAATAAATTTTCCAGCTGCCTCAGCAGATGGAGAGCAGAGCCTTGACCTCTCAGGCCGTGTTTACACTGAAAATATGGGAATAATTGCGGTGCTAGCACAAAAAAACAAACCGTCTCTACTATTATTTATTTGACAGTTAATTAGGACCACATAAACTATCCGCGATTTTATCCTCGGAAAACAGAATAATTGAATACTCTATCATCAACTACATACATAATCTGTCTATTTATATATAGGTATACCTAATTGAATTATTGCCTGTCTCTCTGTTAGTTTTTTATACCAGCAGTTTCCAAACTGTGAATCGTGAAAAAAATTTGAAATGTGAACTATTTTTTTTAAATTGTTTGAAAATAAAAAAATGTATTTAAAAAATTGGTTTTCGTGGAATGGAGACAAATAAGATCCACGGTCGCAGTGTGTTATTCGCTGCGATGTACTCGCGAACGAGAGCATGCGACCGAACAAATTGCGTCGGCACAATTAAACGAAGCGTCCGGAATAGAATTTTTCGAGAGACAACACGAACAGCTTGTCGCCGAAAACGAAGCATTCGCATTACACCAGCAATATTGAAAAATATCTCCACACCTCGTAAACCTGATTAGTTTGCGAATTGCGCAAGCTGGTAAGCTGCGCACAATCGACAAGTCGTTAGTGCTCCCAACAATATAGCACACGGTTGGAGTTGTTTGATGATAAGAGCAAGAAAGAATTTTAGAAGTCGAAAGTCAGAGGATCACGATTGCACCA
The DNA here is from genome assembly GCA_022651745.1 of Parapsyche elsis. Taxonomy (NCBI): domain Eukaryota; kingdom Metazoa; phylum Arthropoda; class Insecta; order Trichoptera; family Hydropsychidae; genus Parapsyche; species Parapsyche elsis. Next base: position 3,306,260 of record JAGVSN010000017.1, read on the forward strand.
AGTGGGCAGAGGATGAGCTGATCCAAAGAGTTGGTGAGAGTATATTTTTGTCATTGTACATAACTAGACGAGTCCACGGGAGCACAAGGTTTATCCTAACTGCATGTTTTCGTTAATTATAAATTATATAAAAATTAATAAAACTCTGTATATTGTTAAGTATAAAGACAGTATTTAAAAAAAATAAATACCCTCCCCTTCATGTCCATTAAAGCTGGGTCGCGAAATTTTGTCGTTCAAAAAAGTGGGTCGCGGTACTAAAAAGTTTGGGAAGCACTGCTTTATACATTTCCATACCGTTTGACAAATCGGCACCAAACTTTGCAAGGATACTTTCTAATGATTCTACAAAGTCTTATGTGGAAAATATAATGGAAAACTAGCACAATTTGCGCCCTATCAACGCCAGCTATTTACAGATAGTATCATAAAAAACAAAAAAAATATCTTAAATTCAATTTCAAAAAAAAAGTCTTCATACAAATCGTTTGCAAATTCTGACGAATTGTAAGGCAGTCGTATTTAATACAAATTGTATTGCTGTGTCATATTTTTTCACGAAACGAATGTGCATAAGCAAACCTTGAACTCTACAGGCTCCAAAAACAAGTATTTTATACGTTTATAATAAAATGAAGCCTTACATTCTGAAAGCAATTTAGCAACTAGCAAACGTGCCTGATTCCAAAGAACGCATTAGAACAATAGGAACTGAAAAACAGAACTCTTTAGTATATAACAAAGCGTTATAAAACTTATAAAAGCAATGTTATATAGCAATGTTATAATTGTATAATCACAGAGTGTTCGCAAATGCGTAATGCGAAGAAGAAGTGTGTGCGGGATTTGAATTTAAGCATATTTAATCGTTTTGAATTAGCGGGTGACAGTCGAGTGTGCTCTTCACAAATTGAATTATCGTCAGGTAATGCGCATCTGGAGACGCAGAGCGGCTAAACGTCGACGCCAAGAGCTTGACGCAATCTAGAGGCAATTAGCACTCATGAATATTTGAAGACATTCAGGCTATGCAGCCAGCATTAGGGTCAAAGCACACCGGTGACACGCCAAAGCTCCGCGAACGCGATTGAATCCTTGTCAAATTTGCACTAATCACCGTGGTGTGTATTTACAACATCGATACAACTGTGAGATTGTTTTGGTCTTAAATTAAATTTTGAAAATGCATCGACTTTGAAATTGCACGGTGGAAAAATGGCATCGAAAGCTGCCTCTCGTTGTGAAGAAGCGTGCGGAACTTTTTCAATGGCTTCCTGGAAAACTTTAATGGCATGTTATTTCAAACTTGATATGTTCGAAAACTTACTGTAGGCGAAAAATCAAACGTCGAGCTCACCTTTTGAAATTATATACTTCTATTTCGTTTGAAAGTTTTACTCATTATATTTTGAAATGTGAGACGACTATACATACATACATACATATTCATGGTACGTACATGCATACATATACAACGTACAATAAACTGGATATTGAATTTTAATTCATTTTAAGTGAACATTTTCACATTTTGTTTTGCTAGAATTTAGTTCATTACAGCCGGGGAAATTACGTAATATAATAATACATATTTAGAATGCCATTCAAATATGTAAGCCAATACCTACATAAAAAAGTTATTTGTTTTAACCTATTTTGTAATGCATACAATGAAATGAATCTACCTTATCTAAATCAGTGGTCGGGAACTTTTTTTGAGCTTAGAGCCAAATTAGGGAAAACCTTACAAAATTGTTAAGATTGGAGGCCCCAACATATTATCTTCGGATTATATATTCAAAATTAAATTAAATGTTACTAATTTATGAAATGGATAGTAGTAAGAAATAAGTGATATTTCTTAATGTTCGACAGTTTATTACTAAAAAGTATTGTTGAAAAACGATTTAAGCCATCAAGTTACATATACATCCATATGTACATAGAAATATGATTCATTTTGATTTTGCGTAAATTGTGTTTTGTGTTTCCCGCAAAACGTTGGTTCCCGATTCCCGGTTCCCGACCACTGATATAAATACTTTTCCACGGTACAGAAATATGCTTGAGCTTTAAATTCCACCTAGCGTTAAAACGTACCTACACGAATATGATTCTACCAGATTGTAAAATAGCACGAGAAAAGTCGACTCAAAAAGGATCAACACATTTTACGTTTTCTATTTGAACAGTTCTACATTGTATACGAACAAAATTCGATCAATATGTGTGTGTGTGTGTGTACAATTTCAAACAATTTGTTAGTTCGGATACTATTTGTAGTACTGGGATGCACCTGCTACACAGACCAGCTTTAGAACGACCGTAGGACAAAATGCAAATCGATATAAATATGCGCATGTAAAAGTGCATTTTAATACGGGGGGGGGCTTTGTATTGAATTTATTTTACCCGAATGACCGTTTCACTAAGTCTGCTTTAACTGCATTAAACGATTACATTGGATATTGAAAGAATGCAATACATACCCTATATGAAAATGAAACTCGCACTATATTCATTTCAACTGCCATAATTGTCACATCTGATTCATAACATTGAGTCGAACTGCAAAGTTTACTCCGCACAGATACATATACATACATGTTTGGCAGACAAAACGATCCGGCGTCCTATTATTACACGGCAAATCGAACTATTCGGATAATTCGCAAGAATTCCAATCGAACACCGTGGTTCTCTCTCTCACTCTTCTCTTTTGTGCGACGTTCAATTGATTTCTACCGCCTCTTCCTGCCCACCCACTACTACCCATACTACCCATACCCACCCACATCCGTTAGACCAACGTGGAAGTTTGGAATAAATGAGCCACCACCCCTCTGGATGAAAGCCTGAGAGGCTCTATCGCCGATCGTCGCACCTGGAGACCTCCTGAATGCCACGAACACAATGAAAGAGAGTATCATCTGCTGGGGAGATTTGTGGAAGCTCGTGAGGTCGCACCTAATCCAGTGACGGCCGATAAATGCTTCAGAAAGTTCTAGATTGATCGTTGTACTAAAGAAATGTAAACAAATATTACATACATTCGATATTACACCCATATATAATATAAGCCATCCTCCTATACAAATATTCAAATACTAATACATATTCTTTAAATTCGTTATATTTTCAAGGAAGTGCTATGTAACATTTAATTCAACGCTGGTGATAAATTCGAGCGTCAAACTTTAAAGGGCTAAGTTTCATATTGAATCTTAAGTACTAAATCAGCGAAAAGAGCAAAGTTTCCCGAACATGCCCATTCAATTGAGTCGAAGTATCAAGTATGTTATATTATGATCTATGTGCATTTGAGTTCGCCTCGTACCTACTGCAAATTTTGCACAATTAATTCACTTTATTGAATATTTATATTGTAACATATTCGTAAAAAAAATTCAGCATTTTCTGTTTAAGTTATCGTCGAAATAAAAAAAACAAGGTTAAACTCCACTTCGACTTGACGAAATTTTTGTAAAACCTTATGACCAAACTTATAAATATGAAGTTTCAGCGTGATACGACAAGCAATCACATCTGCCTAGCACACAGATATTTTCCAAAAATTATGTAAACGTGATCAGGGTACGACACCCGATACAGATCAATCAAAATTTCGAGGTCAAATTTTCGCACGATCTCAATACTTTTCACCGAGATCTGTTTGAAATCCTTCTTTGTTTCGTTTGAGTCTTCGTTCTACTAATTATTCGCAAAACTCCTTCATTCATAGATCCTGCGCACCATTCAACGAAATTCCTGCACATATTGATCATTTTCACTATTCCTTGCCCTCCTTCAGATTTTCTTTACTCAAGTTCCTTTCAAGCCCCAACACTTAAAGTTCCTTTCTTGCTATGATTTTATTTATTTGATAATTACATGGAGAGGCGGCATAGCCTATAGGCCCATGGGGTTTGGTACAAAAAATAAAAATAAGATTAAAACAAAAATAAAATTAACATAAAAATAAAATGAATAGTGGTCCATTTATTGAAGAATTACAAATACCCATTGTTTTTTAAGAATATATCTAGTTGATTTTTTTATATAAATTAACATTTTTTAAAGTGACTATTGAATCCGGAAGACTATTCCAAACTTCAACCACTCTATTTGAAAATAATGAATTTCTAACAATCTTATTTGATTTTTCTTTACGGAGTCTAAGAGTATGACCTCTTAGATGAGGGTTCTCATTGAACAATATGAGGTTTGTCATTTCACATGAATAATGATTGTTTATTATTTTGAATACTTCGATTAAATCACCTCTTAATCTTCTCGTCTCCAGTGTGATTTGTTCTTTGTTTGTAACTATTTTGGCTGTATGTGGAATTCATTTTATTTTATATTGTACGTTACGAGCTGTATGTTACTTGATATTAAATACATGAATTAATTAATAATTTTAATGGATTTGTGTAAAATCATTAAAAAATCCCTATGACAGTAAAGTACGATGCCTTCAAGTTGACCCCCGTTGACCTTGAATGACCTTGAACCGCAAATATATGTACATATTCCAAAAGGACGAAAATATAAAATCTCGACAGAAAGACGTCCCGATTGGCTTAGCGGAGGCACACCCTCAACGAGCTTCAACGATTCGAGCTTATTAAGCTCGAGCGAAACCCGACTTTTGAATATAGAGACGTGTGTTTTCCCTCCCGAGGGTGCAATCTTTCACGTTGACCGCACAAGACACGACATGGGGTGGTTTCGAGAGGGTGGGCAGCTTTTATTCTTCGTCGGAGATAGATATGAATCATGACCCATTGTTTGGCGGAGCACACCCCACCTTGGCGGCTGGCGGCGTGTGAATTACGAAAATATTGCGGATTTCAATCATCCCCCTAATGCTGTGGCCGGCAATATAGTGATAAAGACTTGAGGGATGACCGTGACCAGGGGGGTTGGTGAGGGGGTGGTCCGTTATTTATGGGGCACTTGCAAACCCCATGTCCACCCATCCACTCCTGTGGCCACACCTTTCAGCTGAAAGTGACGTTGCCTTCGAAGCTTTTGCTTGCACATACTATGTGCATTTAAAGCTAAATATAGCTTCTAAATCAAATATGGATGCAGTGCGAATATAAAAAATTTAGCGAAAACTTTCTGTTCCCTGCTGCTTAGAAGGCAAGAGAAGAAGTGGGTGATTTAGAAAAACAGCGATTTGAAGCTAATTGACATACAAATGATGCTTTCAATATATTTTTATTGGAATCTGGTTCTATAATATGGAGTCCCAGTGGAATTACTTAGGCCCGTAACACACTTGGCAGCCTGGCTGCGCAGCGATGGCCGCGGCGGCCACAACGATGTTAGAAAATGTATGTGGCTGCCTGTTTGATGACGCACTAAGGCCGGTTTCACAGGGCACGGTTTTACGGCACGGTTTGTCCAGGCTCCTTTGTCGGCGCGCCGTTGACAAAGCAGCCGCAACCGTGTGAAACCGGCCTAAGGCAGCCAGGAAACTCTGGCTGCGCAGCCACAGGTACGGGCTCCGATACGCAGCAGCCAGACAGGCAGCCACTGGCCGCCAGCACGAGATGTATTTAACAAAGCAAATGTATGTGGCTGCCTGTGCGATGCACGCACTAGCAGCCTGGCTGCTCGGCAGCCAGTCAATACACGTTTGCCATTTCAGATTTTCAGCCGCTTCGGATGAAAATCTGAATAAAAAATTCCAATTCCATTATAAATTTTATACTAAATTCAACGAATAAGATAAAAAATATAAAAAAAAAAATCTCGCTAATGTTGCGCGCTGGAAATAATGCATATAAAACTATTTTCAACGAATTATTTGCATCTACATATGTATGTACATACAGTACAAAAGGATCCGAGATCCGAGATTACGAACCAAATATTGCATTGAAAATATGTTGTATCTACAATGTTATCGCTGACCATTTGTGAGTGTGTTCTCATCGTTATGGCTGCCCCTTTGGCTGCTTGAACTGGGTGCACGTTTTTCTGGCCGCCGCGGCCATGGCTGCGCAGCCAGGCAGCCAAGTGCGTTACGGGTCTTACTCGTTACAGATTGAAAGGATTCAGAGGGAATTCCTCAGATACCTGTACATGAGAGAGTTCGGCTACTATCCCTTTCTGTATCCCAGTGCCTTTGTTCTAGGATCAGTGAGATATAATTCTTTCTCCGTCTTCTCGTAGGGATGCTCATCTTGTTTGTCACTTCCACAAGTTACTAAGGATTTGCAATCCATCAGTATTGGAAGAACTGAAGCTGTAGGCTACCGAGAACTTTCGGGATTCTCGCACGCGGATGTTGTTTCGGACTATTAGAGCGAGAACCGGTGTCCTTCCATTGCCCGGGCCATTCTAAGACTAAATCTGCTTGCAATAGATCTGGATATATTTAGTGCGAATCCACTTCAGATCCCCATTTTCCTCTCGCACTCGAGATTTGTGTTGAAAAACTTTATTTTATGTTTAACTAATTGTTAATTTGTTATTTTATATTCCATATTATCTCTTACTTCACTTACTTAATTAATTTAATTGTATGTAATAATTTGGCTGTTAATAACCTGTTAGGTCATCACAGTATATATATATTTTAAATAAATAAATAAATGTACATATACATATGTACATACTACTTTAGTTTTGTTTGTGAACTTTTGATTAAAAAGCACCATTGTCTTGAGCAATCTGCATCCACTTGATTCCACGCATTCATCTCAATTCATCAGCCCATCGTCCACTCGGTTTACCTCGCTTTCTTTCACATCCTCTCTGGGATACCATTCCAGTATTTCTCGAGTCCATCTGCCATTGCCACTTCAACTTTTTCACACGTTCCACTATATCTGCCACTTTGGTCATGCTTATTACCCGTGTATTCCTCTTACGACCTTTTCTTGTTATACCAAGCATACATCTTTACATGCTTCTCTGTGTTTATTGGTTAAAATTTATTAACAATGGGGTAAAAGAGAATTGATTCAACCTTAAGAAAATCATAAGTTAACAAAACTCTTCTTCTATTCAACTCGAGGGCTATTTATATCTTTCAAAAGATGCATTGTTTCGCCCACGTATCAACAATCCACCATCAATTATTTCGAGAGTTTTCTTCGAGTGTATGGAGGACATATGTTCCACCATTCATACGGGGATTCATTGTCGCCAAACTCTACCACGCTTCCAAAAACTCACAAAAACGCCCCTAATTCAAGTCACCCCTTATATACACCTACTTAGGCATACATATATACATACATATGTATATCCCTTAGCCCGGTGACATATGGCCGATTTTGAGATGCACGGATGAACACGTCGCCCCATCAATTCTTCCTTCAATCATCTCGAGTCAAGTTAAAAGGACGCTTTGTGAAACGTTTTCGTTCCCGTTCATTGTGTGGATCCTTTTTATTTTCCTACCCCCTATACGTTTATCGGCGTTCGCATTTTCCCTACTTCTCCGCGTCATAAAAGGCATTTCATTATTCAAAACGGCCTTACGAATCCATCCCCCTTTGACAGTTAAAGCATAATTAATACCACTATTATGCATCGGGCCATTCACACGAGGCCGTGTACTATTATTTTCTTCGTTGAATCGAATATCACCCGAATAATATATTGCGCGATTTTATCCGTTGAATTATATATGTACTAGTTAATAAGTAATCAGCAATTCCTAGAATCACGAGCGTTTTACTAGCACGTGTAATTAAACAGCTACACTCACATTTCAACAATATATGAATGTATAATAATATATATGTAAATCACAATTTAAATTGAAAATTTTGATAACCGTTGCAAATTCAATACTATTATTCCAAGACATTCTTAGAAAATTTCATCATTCAAAGACATTTCATCGATTTTTATACGGCACATAAGGATCTAACAATAGAAATATTTAATAAAATACACAAAGAATAACAATTTATGAATTCTCGAAATAAATATCAAAAGATATCTGTATCGTACAATACAATATCCGTATCGTTCAATACGGCAATACTTGAATTAATCAAATATATTGAGATATTCTTCAAATAAAAGCACTCCAAATAAGTACTCGATAAAAACAATTTAGTGCTTTGATGTTTAACATCATTTTGCATCACCTTTGATAGTTTAAGTTTCTGCATTATAGGGTATTGAATTACATAAAATTTTCACCATATGTATCTAAAATGAATATGACTCAAATCAAACATTTCGAACATTCTACATTAACCTTTGATTATGTAGGAATTCTAACCTCATATTTTAATATGGCACCATCCCCAAACGCAAAAACGCGTTTTGACAATCGAATGGGAGAAAAACATCTATGTATGTACGTTCATACATACAAACATACTTATTCTTTAACCTACATTATAATAACTTCGTAGACCTGTTATAACATGTACAATGTAAAGTCGATAAAACAAAATACTATACAAATATAAGCGTAAGCATCTGTCCGCCTGCCTGGATCATTGCGCTGACGCTAGTATTGCCAAAATAATTTTAATTTTTAGTATTGCCTGTCTAATTTTATCATATTACGTTTTTTGCAATCATATGTATGTACATATTAATATAAATATATTAAATATACGATATCGACAATTTTTAAACATTTAATGAAAGTTCTATATACATATGTATAAAGAACTTCAAAACATTTTAAAATTTAAACAAAACCAACTAGTGCTATACATACATATAAACGGTGATCATACGTCCTATATTTCACTGTTCTATCTTTTAGATTTTTTTTTTTTCTAAAATTGCCATTTTGTCCTTTATTTTGTGAATTTAAATTTTGAAATAGTAAATTGAATATTGGCGCATATCACGCAGTGCAACAATCGCACAGTTTTTGGCGTAGCGAATAATATGCATATGCGCTGACATCAACAGGCGTTTGTGCGTCCATACGGTCGATTCATCAAATACAAACGCCAGAGTGCTACAGCCAGTGTTGTAAAATTCTCGGAAATAATCTTTTGGAGAATATTATCCAAAACGAGAATTTTCTATTTAAAATTGTAGTACATAATGCAATGTACCCTGGACTCCATCGGCCACCATGTATTTTAAATAAATAAATACTTACTGTATTTGCTTAAATATACAGTAAACTCCCTCTAATCCGGGCTAATACTTGAGAGCGGTGATACGGATTACACGAATTATACTAGTTTAGTATCCGTGACAAAAACTAAATTTTATGGGGCGTAATATGTCAATTTTTTTACAATCTTTTAAATGAATGATTATATCATAAGTTGGAACAATTTCACTGGAATATCATTACCAAAGCAATAAAAATGTGCATTCATAATTTATTACTTTATTCGTGTGAGAATTTCGCGGAAAACGTTAATGCCAGTATGTTAAAATTTTGAAATGACACATTCAGTCTCGTCAGAATAAAAAAATGTCATTCAAAATGCTCTCAGACTCTATAGAAAGTCCTATTACTCCTATTCAGTGGCGTAGAGACCGCGTTCGCAGACCCCGCAATGCGGGGGGGGCGCTGAAACTCGAGGGGCGCCACGAAGTGGCGCGCCTTTTTCACTAATTTTTACTTTATCCTGATTGTGTATTGTGATCGTGCAAAAATTCGACCTATAAACTCAAAAACCATTTATTCCATTACACTGAAACTTCATATGCATATGTTTTTTGCCGGCTATTACAATCCTTAAGGCTTTCAAAAATTTTCGTCAACCGAAGGTGGTACTTCGCTTGGAAAGTCACCTAATTTTTGTCTAATCTTTGAAAGGTTTCTCCAACACATTAAGCTGAAATTTTGCATATGTATGTAGTATGTGTAACAACCTTCAAAATAGTCTATCATGCTGAAATTTCATTTCTATTATTTTCACCTAAGGTGTAAGAGCAAAATTTGATTTTTGACTTTCATGGGTTGGCCATGGCCAAGTTATGGGTTGGCCACATCCAAATTTAACTTATTCTGTAATTTCTTTCTGACTAATTTTTTAAATGTTCCTTTCTCATTTTTCAACCTATTTGCATCTCGTTTTATTTCATTTAACGAAATAATGAAAGTGTTTACCAATGCGAAGTCCAGAACAAAAAAAATCTACCTAAAAAAGATACATATTATTTTGGAAAGTACTTTGCTGTAAGGAAATAATATGTATATATAGGGGCACCTGGAATTCACGCTACGCCACTGCTCCTATTAGGTTCTGAAAATATCCTAGAATACTCTAAAAAGCTATTAAACTATCTAGAGATGTTTTATAACCAAGAAAAAAGAAAATTCTCGAATATTCTCGGAGAATAATCTTTTGGAGAATATTCTCGACTTACAACACTAGCTACAGCGAGCTGCGTTACCGACCTGCGTTGTCTTCAACGGGGTATTGGAATTACGCAGCACTGACCACGGTCGTTATTTTGCACAGCGAGGCTTCCTCGCTGCGTTGCCTCGGGACACGTGTCCAAGACTTTTACGAGCTACGACTACGATTGTACACAAAAAACAGGCTTTAAAGTAGTGTTGCATTGTGTGCGAAAGCGGGGGCGAAAGAGCGATGTCGCCATCGATCACGTTTAGAGTCACCAAACATCGTCAGCGGTCATTATCATAATAACGCGATTTTCCGAGCCGCGAATTTCCATAAATAAGGTTGGGCGTCGAAGCGCGCTTTTCCGGCGCGCGTGGACGCCGCCTCGGTCCGGACAGACGGACAAATGTGCCACATTTGTCTTCTCCGCGGAAAAACAATGCGCTCGGAAAAACCGACCTACCCTCCAACAACTCCCCCTCCCCCCTTCCCCAATTTTCCACCCCCATTTTCCACCCCCTCTAGTCAGCCGGCTCACTCACAAACGACTCGGATAATGCCTTATCGTCGACGCCACCCTCTAATTCAACGCCCTCGAAAACAAAGCAAAAAAAAAAAAAATACATATAAATTCGTATTGTGTGCCACTTTGCGCCAAATTAAAATTAGATTATTTCATTTTACGCCGGATTTTCTTACGATCCATCAAAAACAATGCGAGTATATGTATACGTTTGTGTGTGTGTACTTATTGCGAACGCGTACTACAGTGGGGCTTTCCCTACTGTATTATGCGGAAAAGTGAGATTATTGTATGGGGATATTCTATAATTGAACTGTATGTATGTATAATGAATGGTATGTTTAAATTATTAATTATACAAACGCGTGTAAGACAATGGAAAATAAAATAAATATTGTTAAATTTCGTACATAATATCAAATTTTGCGGTCTATTTTCATCGTTGAAAATATAACACAAAGCTCGTCAAAAGTACACTGTCTGAATATACATACATACATACATACATTGTATGTACATATGTATAGGGAAAATTATTATTAATATTGTTCGTTTCTCAGAATTATTATCCCATTTACAATGAACAGATATTATATTCGAACTAGTCAATGCCCGTTGACAGTGTCATCGGGTGGCTATGATTTATAATTTATTTATTTATTTATTTTTTTGCGCGCTGAGACTGAATCTGCTTGGATGTATTTAATGCGAATCCACATCAGATCGCCACTATCCTCTCACACTCGATATTTGTGTTTAAAAACTTTATTTTATATTTATCTAATTGTTAATTTATATTTTTACGTTTAATATTATCTCTTATATCATTTTCAGCCGTTCACCATCCACTGCTGGATGAAGGCCTCTCCGATCCTCTTCCATTCCTGTCTGTCTTGAGCAATCTGCATCCACTTGACTCCACACATTCTTCTCAATTCATCAGCCCATCTTCCACTCGGTCTGCCTTGCTTTCTTTCACATCCTCTCGGATACCATTCCAGTATTTCTTATACTTGGTTAATTAATTTTAATTTTATCTGGCTGTGATGACAAATTGGGGTAATCTATTAGGTCATCATGGTATATTTTTAAAATAAAATGCATGTAGTGGGTAGTTAAAAAATGCGAGCGCCTTGCGCTACCCATGTCGTGAGTGTATGTGGGGGTGACTGAGTGTATGTGTACGTGCTGTGAGTGTATGCGAGCGTTCCGCAGCTTTCCAGGAAGCCGGTGAGTCAGCCAGGGACACGGATCCTTGCGCTACTATATATAGCAATTATAAAATATTAAATACACATGTATGTATGTATGTATATTGATTTTTGGTATATTTTCTACTGTGCTCAATTTTGCAGTTCATATACATACATATGTATGTACATATGAAGCTAAATATATAAAGTAATTAAAATTTTAATCAAAATGTATTACTAATTTTTTGAATTCCATTTAATACTTTACATGTCAGTGTATAGGTTGAGTTAAAATAAATTGCAATGTCAAATATGATTACTTTATCCGTATACGTGGTTTTTTACGTACTAATAAAAGCGGAAATCGGAACTCGGCGAAATTTGTATTTTGTTTGAAAAAAAAAACGCAGCAAAATAAAATAAAATAAACTTTTTGTTTGTACAGTTTTGTAAACGTTTACTCGGTAAACAGATTACACGCGATGCGTTTCGATGCAAATTTCTGCAAATCGAATTTGCCGCATTCGAGAGCGAACGAACGAACGAACTAACGTGCATCCACGTCGAGTGTTCGCATACATGTATGCTGAAATTTAATATTGATTGATAACACTTCAGCTGAAAAAATCTCGTACGAAGAATAAATATGATATTTTAATACACTAGTAGCAGTCGAGTAACATTTTCAATTTTGCCTGATTTTCACACGGATCTAACGCTCATCCCGCAAACGTACATTTATATAGGTATATAATACATTGTTTTTTTATTTATTCAACGGCCTCACTGCGGAAAAAATACACCTAAATGGGGGTGAGGACCCTAAGATGAGGAGGTATAAAAAAAGGGACACAAAAATAAGAAGCGAGAGCTGAGAAACTGAAAATATTAAGTTTCTTATGTATCCATAGTGTAACAGTGTATTATGCGTGGGGGAAGGTTTGTTCGCGTTTTGCAGTGCTGAAAATGTGCGCGCCGAAAGTGATATGAAAAAATATTACGAAATAACCCGTAATAAGAGGCGAACCCTTGACAAAATAAAGATGTAAATGACGAAAGGATATGGAAGGACTAAATCACATCATATATTCCCGGGTAAAAAAAAAACCAGACGATAAAATAAAACGATACGCGATGAGGGAACGCAAAATTTCTGGGGTTACCGGGGGGAAGGGATGGTTTTCAAACCAGAAATACGTAGAGAGCGCAGGGGTTTTTCCCTGTTTTTCTTTAGCTTTCGCATACTCGAGCTTCAGCTCTTATGAGAAATTTTCAGAATGGAAGGCAATATGTTGCGCTGGAGTGGTGCGTTGAGCGTTTTATTCGGTTATTTTCGGAGCGTTGAACTCGCGCGTTCGAAACGAAAAAAAATAATACTTTCCGAGCTGACAAATCGATGTCTATTGAATTCTATCAATGAATAAACAAACATACATATATGTATGTATATGCGAATATCAATTTGGAACGTTTAAAGTTGTGTATACGACTACTACATTGAACGGAACTGTTGTATCGCGTTTATACGCATGCAAAGTGCGGCAGAAATACAGGCCAACTTAAATATACAATATTATTTTATAATTATCATATTTAACTTAATATACATACACCGTGTTTTAGTGAATGTAATACAATTACATTTTTTTGGCAAATAAATTTTCAAGATCATTTAATTTCAACGCAAAACACTCTTGAGTTATGGGCATGACTGAAATTCGTAGCGCGCAAGTCAAAATACAATATATGTACATATGTATGTATGTACGCGTACACATTGCGTCCTCGGAACACAAAGGTGATACGTCCATAATAGTAAATTGTTCGGGACATTAGTTTTTAAGTGTGTATAAAATTTAACTTAGTTAAATATGTACTTATTTTTTTTGAACTTCATATAAAAATAATAATTATCGTACATATTGTATCCTAGATTTTAGGATGCTATTTCAATGTTATTCAACTAACACAAGTAAATTTTTCAAATTGCATGCATAAAGTCCGGACATGTCACTTGTGTGCTCCGAGAATATTAGTAGAACTTATGTACTTGGTGACAAATAAAATTGTGACGTCATTTATTTGTTTAACTAAAGTAGCCTAAGAAGCTAATTAATTATAGGTAAACAAAAAATAACTTAAAGTTAAAATTACAAAATATACTTAATTATCTATGTATTAGCACTTATATGTACAGAGGTGCTGTTTTATGTTTTTTTATAATTTTGTTTATATTTCTGAGATCTTCTGGCAGGCCATTGTATTCAACAACATCACTGTACAAGTGTACAAGTTACTTCTCCCAGTACATACTTTATTTTAAATTCTTAACTATTAACTTATTCTTATCCCAAGTATTATGACTATGTATATTATATCCCTTTATTATATTCTTATTGAAATAACTTGGTAATAAACTCTTATCTAATTTAAAAATATATATTAACATGCACACTATTATGGTGTCATTGTCAGGTTTGTCATTTTAATGTGCCACTTGACTGCCCAAATGGAATAATTAAAGAGGAACAAAGTTGCATTCGTAACTCATTTTCGCAAAATCTTGGACATGTCACCTTTGAGCTCTGAGGACGCGATATATTGTCATAAAAGTGTTTTAAATATAAATTTGAACTGTCTAATGACTTTTTTAGTTGTGCTTCAGTCTCATATAGAATCAACAATGGAAAATTCACATAAAATTTGATTTCAATTATCATTTTCATAACGGTACAAGTTAAATCATTTTGTCAGAGTTAGCTTTTATACAGAGTGAACGTTAAATTTTCATTTAATATTGTGTCAGTATTAAATGATATGAATTTTTCATTCTAATTAATATATTTATGTTATAATTATTTGTTGTACTAGTTTTTTCCGCTACACTCTGTACACAGCAATGATCGAACAACAATAACTTATACGTTCGGGAATCGATCGCGTGGCGTTTTTCATGGGATTTTCCGCACGCGCTTTTCCTCTACTCGGCGCCAATCTTCTCTTCTATGGACGCTTTTTTCACGGAAGGGGTTTTCCGATCGAGAGAGAGAGAGGGGGAGGGGAAGGGAAAGGGGTCGTTCGTTTCTCGCAAATGCCTGTTGATAAATTGAATATCGTTTTGATATTAATGGTCGAGATATATCATTCGCGCGGGAAGTTTTCGGTTCGGAACCGACGCCGGGTTCCGGGCGCACCGACGATATTTGCATAAAGGAATAAGTGGAAAATGTACGTACGTATGTACGTTTTACGTAAGTGAGACGAGCCAGAATGAATACTTACAAGAACCGCGTTACCAAAAATATTTCACAGCTATTCGGGAGAATAGCTCGTTTTAATGTTTGATTTTAATGATTTCAAGCTAATTTTATCACTGTTGGATTTTACTGCATCATGTCAAATGAATTTCATTGTATCGGTTACAAAGTCAATCTGTCAAAATTGGAATGAATTTACCTTTGTGTTCAAACAAATGAATTCACTTTATGAAATAAAATTTATTTTTTTTATTTTTTAATCCTATTATAAGCCGCAAGTGATACCTATTTCAATTATGTATATGCGCAATATTGGGGACGACAATGTAAATTATCTGTATAATACATGCCAATTGCCAAATTGTACAAATCAATTAGTGTGTTGACTGAGGGATTAGTTCAACGCATCAATTGAATTAACAATGACTGAATTGAAGCCATTGTAAAATTTAATTTATAACCACACTATGTACATATATTCTGTACAATATATTTGTTTATTGCGACTCGTCGGTAAGTTTATATTTACCCCTTTTAATTTTGCAACCGTTTCAGTAACATAACAAATCGTATTAACTCTTAGTAAATAAGTGTTATTCATTTATATACATGTGTATTTTAGACATTTAGTATCCAATTACTGTCAAAAATTTATAAATCGTATATTAGACCTAAACTAGAATATGTTGTAAATGTTTGGAACCCTAACTTCGAAAAAGACATTGTATGGTTAGAAAGGGTCTAAAGAAGGATAACAAAAATGCCATCTGAACTTCGATCACTATCCTATAATGAAAGGTTGAATGAGTCTCATATCTTTTGGAGACGAGAAGATTAAGAGGCGATCTAACAGAAGTCTACAAAATAATAAATAATAAATGTAAATGCCCAATGAACAACCTCCTTACTTTCAATAAAAACGCACATCTCAGAGGTCATACACTGAAACTACTAAAAGACAAATCAAACAAAATTCTCAGACTTTTTTTTTTTTTTAAATAGAGTGGTCGAAGTTTGCAACCGTCTGCCAAATCAGCTAATAACTTCTGAAAATACAAATCTCTTTAAAAATCATCTCGATAAGTTTTTGAACATAAATGAATTTTTGTAATCCTTCAAATATAAAAAATGTACAAATTATGACAGACCCCTGGGCTCCATTGGCTATGCCGCCTGTCCATTTATTTTTAAATAAATAAATAATCACTACAAAATTTACTTAAAACTGACATTAACTCCCCAAAAGAAGTATCAGATTTGTTTTAATATTTTATTAGAATTTTACATACAAAGGATAGTATGAGCAATTGCATAGCATGCTACTAACTAGAGTAACCTTTACATTCATAGTTAAAACAATTTCAAACAAAGTTGTACTTCATAAAGCATGCATCTCAATTAAATCTAATTTCAACAGATCATAATATAGGGGGAAGTTGAGTTCCAAAAATTTGCGTCATCTTTTCACTGCTTAATGCGCTCGTTTCGACGTGGCATTTGAGCGATACACCCTCGCAAGCCAAAAAGTGTCTCAAATTAGGAATAATATTTTAACATGTTAGCGGCGAAGAAGAGGGGAAGGGGTTGTTCAAAACGTGCAATTGTATACGCCCTTCGAGATGTGCTCTTATTTCGTTAGAAGCTCGCCGAACGGCTTTCCATATTTATGGAGAAGACGCTCTTAATGCCCCGACCAATTTGTCAAAAGCTCCCGGGGAGCGAAGCTCTGAACTTTTTTCATACTGCCGGGTATTTTTTTTTACGTTTTTTTTTTCCTCCAGTCGACTACGATTTACCCTCCTCCTATATCCGGCCGCAACTTTGAACTTTGCATACGCGGAAAAAGAAGTCGCTTTCAGGCGCAGACGGATAGGGAAAAAAGCGCCTACAAGTGTTGAAGAATACTGGGGCATTAGTTATCTTCACGGCCACTTCACCCCGCGGAAAAACTCACGAGCTTTTCCGCTCTTTTCCTCCACCCCACACTCACAATATCTCCAACCACCTCAAACTATGACGGACCATTTCCTCGTATCTCCGGCTGCATTTATTTCCTCTCGTTTGGCTCGCTCCGGCGACTACTTGTTACCACGCTAGTGTGTCAATATTTGAAGTGAAAAAAATACGAACCATATATAAAAAAAAAACCAGATATAAACACTGTGAATGTATGTATGTATATATTATCCGGTGGTGTGACAAGCGGCTCGTTGCTCGCGCGTGTGGGATATTGAATCCAAATGCTCTTTTTTTACGAGTGCTTTAGTCTCTTACCACCCCCACACACTAACCCCGCATCCACCTTTTTATCTACTGGCAAGAGCTATCCGTTATGGTGGATTCACTTTTTTATTCACTTTATGTTTACTTTTATGCCGATATTTCCATTTCATTCCATATTGGAGGATGCGAGGTGCTTCAAGTGAAGCCTCCGACGCGAACTGTTCGAGAACGAAACGTTTAACCGGTTCGGTGCTCACGCTAGAGATTAAACATCAAATGAAAAAAATAGCCTACGATTAACTTGCAATGTGTATCATTGCACTCAACCTATTAACTATACAATTTAACTGTGAAAATTAAATTTATAAATCATTTTTGCTTATGATATTAGTTTACATATAATTTAAATCAATGTCAAACTCAACACTTACGTATTAAAAAAAAAAAAATAAACTCTGTTTGCATGGACGTGTCCTTTTAAAGCGGTGGTCGGGAACCGGCGGCTCCGGAGCCTCATGCAGATCTTTGTGTGAAATACAAAATACAAAATTTCAAAAAATGTATAACTTCATGGTTTAAATCCTTTTTCATAACATTGAGAAACATCACATCCATTTCATAAATGAGTAATATTTAATTCCATTTTTAATATATAATCCGAAGATAATATGTTGCAAAGTTTTCCACGATTTGGCTTTAGCTCGAAAAAGGTCCTCGACCACTGTTTTAAAGCCACCAAAAATCTGTCAATTCGTTCAATTTTTGACAAACAAACTGACAGCTTATTATATTCTTCGACACTGTATAAAATGTTCAGTCTAGTTCTACTCTTATTGATTTTCTTTATAGCTTTGTATGTATTTGAAACATCTGGTAACAAAAATCAAACCATAAAATTTACGCATTAAAAAACAGCGTTTAATCCGTTTTCAATCACATCGCGGTTGAATTTAAAATTTTAACTAAGCCTTCAGAATGCATATGGTGATTTTTTTTTCATTTATATAACGCGTATTCATTCTGGAACAGTTGCAAGCACGCCAGCAAATTTTCAATATACTATGAAGTTTTCACTTGAATGCCCCATATTCCCTAGCGATGTTTCCTGCATATTCATCCACACATAAACCAAACTGTGTCACATCATTCCCTATGACTTTTGTTTCGTCCTTTTTTTCGCCAGGATCGTTCGCAATACCGTGCCGCAATGTCCGTCCATAGGTACATAACTACATACATACATACGTCACTTGAGAATCTCATAAAACTTTGAATCGAATTTTTTCATATCAAACACTTATACACAGCGAGTATATTTTTTCTTCCAAAGCCCACAGACGATATAACCTACGTATAGATAGGTATTATTCGCAGAACTCGTTCGTTCCAATTAATAAATTATGCAATAATAAAAATGAGGCGAACGCTTCGGTATGGAACGTTCGATAGTAATCCGGCACTAAGCTCCGAGCCCCACGGTGAAATATTGACTAAGTTTCGAGCAAAACTCGACCACAGAACAAAAGGGGATCAGCGATTATTTATACGGATGGCATTTCCTGTCGTAAGATACCCCATTCTCCCTGTATAATATACCATACAACCGATCGGACGTCCAACTGAGAGAGCCAACACTTCGGAGATAAGCCGTGGGATTACGCGCGAATTGTTCATTAATCTCGTTCGATGACTGCATATTGGGCACGGCCATTACAATTGCAATATGCACCTTGACAATGTGCAATGCATATTACATATATGGCACGACGACGAGTACGGTTGTATAGTATCTGTCGAATTGTGGCGCGCGCACTTAAGGGATTTTGCGATTATGATAAATAATTGAAGCGCATCTAACGTATGTACATACATATGTACCTGCATACCTTGAATCGCAAATATTAACATACTTACATAATTTATATGTGATTAAGTCCGTATTAAACTTCCAATATTCAAATTCAAAATTTTGTGTTATATCATACTAGTGTAAGCCCGTTGAATATCAACGGAGTGGTTTCTCATCACCCGTACTGTACCCAAGTTTTTTTGTGTGGTTGAGTATACAATGTGTATTTAATAGTTTTTACAATTGTTGTATAGATGGCGCTAATAACAATTTAATAAAGTCGCGAACACTTGCGAGTGAAAAAAATTCGAAAAAACCCGATGGTGACGTCGTAGCGTTATCAGCAGACAAACAGACGGATTTCGGCTATTATATACATATATAATACGCCATTCATATTGCAATATATGTATGTGTATGTAACGATTAATCTAAATGGCACATTATACTATTTATTTATTTAATATCAAGTAACATACAGCTCATAAAGTACAATATAAAATAAAGTTAATTCTACATAATACAATACAGCAAAAACAAAATCAAATCATAGCAAGAAAGGAACTTTAGTAGTTAGGGTTTGAAAGGAATTTGAATAAAGAAAATCTGAAGGAGGGCAAGGAATAAGGAAAAGGATCAATATGTGCAGAAATTTATGCTAGTGCATTGTGCAATTATTGAGCGTATGATATGCAATTATTGAGCATGTCAATATGCCGATTACACTGAGCAACAAAAAATCACATTTTTTAAAACCCAGAGCGGAGATTATTAAATCTTTACTAAATTTGACCCACTGAATTCGAATCCGATAATGATTTCTGTTGAAATGCTCTCGTTTATGAGATATTTTTGATTTAAAAAAATTTAAAAAATATCCATTTTTTTGGCTTTTGCGGCCTATAACTTAAAATATAGTATTGCTGTGCTCAAATTGAGTATTTAAATCAATAGATATTTTTCCTATTAAATTTGATTGCTTTAAAATACTTATAATTAATTATTTATAGAATTTTTAAAGTCAAAAATACATTTTTTTTTTGCACATTTTTTCCGCGTGCTATTATGCGTTTATTTGGCCAGTTTTTTTTATTTCATCGCGTATATAGGGATTGGTTTTCTATTTTAATATTTTTTTATTTTATCTAAGCGTACTAATTTGAGCGTCAAATGATTTTAAATTTAACGTTGTGAGATGTTTTTCCTACCCCCATAACTTTTTTGTTTATTTTCCAATGAGCTAAGCAATTTTTCACACTCACTGGAGATTTCTTGATAAATTATGTATGTTATTTTTGACAAATATTAGCATAAGTACTTTTTACACGTAACCACAGAAATATTGACCTTTCAGCATGTCTACATTCATTGGGCATAAGCTTAAAGTACGATAATTTTGCACATTATTTATTTACGGGTGTGGATTCGGCCGCAGCCAAAAAGAGAGAGAGAGAGAGAGTTATCTATAAAATGGAAAGCAAAGTGCGAAAGCGAATGTTGAGAACGTCTCGTTTATTGCGTATTCCCACACCGCTTACCAAAAGCGAATGGAAAGAAGGAAATAGGGGGAAGTGGACGAGTGTGCAAACTTTCCGACTTCGGGACCCGGGAAAAAAATTACATTATGCAAAACATCAGTTAATGCATTCCTCAGACCACGCGGCGGGGCCAAATCTCCCAGCCCCGCTCTTGCCCTTTTCTTTTTTTCTCCAAATCGGAACGGTTGAGGATGTTGAAGGGGGGCACTTTTTACCAAGTTGGAGATGAGGAGAATGAGGGGGGTGGTCCAACTGGACTCGAGGGACCTCTAAAGCCTGCTGCCATCGAAAAAACGAATTTAACTCGCAGCCAAAAACACGCCAAACTGCCAAACGCTCAGACCGCAACCGGTTTCCCGGTTCGTCCCGTTCCCGTCCAAGGGAAAATAATTAAATTGATCGACCGGAAAAGCCCACAACCGGGAAAATCTCCGAAAATTGACGTAAAAGAAGCGGGGGGTAGGGTGTGGAAATTCATCGAAGCGCAACGTGTGTGCATGTGCCCGTTCGTTTTACCTAATTCTATACGGCAGTGCTTCCCAAACTTTTTAATACCGCGACCTATGTTTTAGAAAGACAATCTTTCGCGACCCACCTAGTTTTAATGGACATGATTGGGGGGGGGGGTATTTAAATATTTTTAATATTGTTTTTATACTTAAAAATATCCAGAGTTTTATTTATTTTAAATAACTTATAATTAACGAAAACAAGCAGCTGGTATGAACCTTGTACGTCCGTGGACTCATCCAGTTGCAATGAGAAAAATGTTACTAACTCACTAACTCTAAGAATGTGTCACTAACTCTTTGGATCAGCTCATCTTCTGCCCACTGGGTCATTTCATCGATTCTGCGTGCAATCGTATTATAAGCAAAATCGTTTCGACTTATATGTATACTTATTTCCAACAAACATTTCCATCAAACATAATTCCAACCGTGTCTTTTATTGGTGGTAGCACTATAATCTTGCCAATTGTGTGCGGCTTACTAGCTTGCGCGAACGGTAATCAGGAACCGTGGAGAGATTTTTTCATTACAACTGGTGTAACTTCGATTTCGACGACTTAAGGTTCAGGTTGTCTTTTAAATAATTCTAGTGGCTTATTTTTAAAATCCGGATGCTTCGTCACAAAATGCCAACGCAATTTGCTCAGACGCATATTCTCTGTAGTTCCGTCTTGTTTTTTTAAATTTTGTTCCATATTATTTTTACTTTCCCATTTTTCCATATTTTACTTTTTAAATAATTTAAAAAAAATCACATTCTTTGGAATGTGAATTTTTCGCGACCCACTAAAAATCGGCTCGCGATCCACAGTTTGGGAAACGCTGCTATACAGTATAAGATAAAGACCTTCGGAATTCGAGGGGGGGGGGGATTTATTTTGTTTTCTTATCGTGTTTGCTCAATTATGGTTCGCTTTGACGACAAAAATAGACATGAGTGTGTTTTCATTGTACGTTTTCCGGTATTGACTCCCAAAGCTCATACACAAAGAGGACATAATATTTGCCAGAGCGCTTTACACATACGCGATTTTGTGTGTGTACAAACTACATATGGCTTGCGATCTTTTGAATTGATTTCAAATATATTTTAAAATGCGAACTGTACCTATGTATGTATGTACATTATTTTTAGCGAATTGAAAGGCTTCAAAATAAAATGTAGACACATAAAAAGTAAAAATTGTTACTTCGATGAATATTATTATTTTGTATGTATAAATTTTGCCCTTATTGTAAATAATATAGGTATTTGTGTGGAGACAATGATGGTTTATAAACGTTGATTTGGTGTTGAGGCAATTTAACGAGAATGCTAGTGCTAGTGCTAATGCTATTTAAATTGACTATCGCGTATTTTTTATATAATTTAACAAGGCTTTGATTTTCAGCATGTAATGTACATAAATATATGAGAAATAAAAATTATTACATATAAAATACGCAGCTCCTGTCAAATTGTCTTCAATGTATGACTTTGGCTCTTATCTATAGTACATAAATATCTTTTAAATAAAAATCACAAAATTTATTAACGGAAATTAATGAATTAATAATCATAAAGGACCTTTTTAGAAAATACATATTCATCATCATCATTTTCAGCCGTTCACCATCTACTGCTGGATGAAGCCCTCTCCAATCCTTTTCCATTCCTGTCTTGAGCAATCTTCTTCCACTCGACTCCAAACATTCTTCTCAATTCATCAGCCCATCGTTTTTAATTTCGCTTTATACAGTTGAATTTTTTTTTTTGCAACAGCCTGCAACCATTATGCAGGCTGTTGCAGAAAGTTGACAGTGATTCGCTCTGCATTTAATCATATTGTTGATGTAATTGAACAGATAAAGGGGATGAGGAACTAATTCAGAAGAATCATATCAGACTGTTTATAAAAAAAGCTTCTACAACAGCAATATCTGTTGGAATCGTAGTTATGAAGTTGTGGTTTTGATAAATGAAACCACGTCATGTTCACCATTTGTCCTAGGTATAAATAATTATCAACTATCTCTATAATATGGTTATCTACTGTGACTGAAACTCATACATGTACATACATACATATAAATTCTTAGTACATACATACATCTAATGTTTTACATTAAATCTAAATAAAGAAAAGTTTATAATGCGTAATCCAAATTACTTTTATTGGAAACGGACTATGGTCGGAAGTGAGACGCAATTTATAATCTAGTACTAATTAATTTTCGTGCGATTAAAGCATAAATCAATTTGTGCGAAGCACATTTGAAAGGTTCAAAAGAGACGAGAGAGGGAAAAAAAAAACGGCGTGATTAACGACGGTGTGACCTTACGTGGCTCGCTAAACCCAACTATGACTAATTTCAGTTCACCTCTGATCCGTTATTATTGGGAAAGCGAAGAAAACACACAGTTAGAGCGAGAGTTGCCGCCTATATTAATATGTCCCCATTAATTACGGGGTTGGGGCCCGGAGGCCAGCGGTCACCAACCTTCGGCGCCCGCTTAATTTTCGGACGACGTGCGAGCTCAATTTTCAATTTAACTTTCCCATTTAATAGTTTCGGGCACATATTTCGTTACGGGTTAAAACTTTATAATTTCGGGGGCTTTATAATTCGGCCGGAGCCCTTTTCCATGCACGATTTCGGCTCGCGGAACAAAACGGAAGCGGGAGCTTGCGTCAAACGAGATTACGTGGCTAATCCGTCGTAATCGACCTTTGTCCCGGAAGCGTAACGGCGTATATAACAATGTATCGAATTTTGGGAAAGCTTTTCGCGGAAAGCGGCGACGTGTTAAATAGTGGAAAAATCGTTTAAACTCCGTGTGGAAGTGTGCTCGAGAAGTCCCCGGAGGAGCTGCCGATGGTGGAGCAGTCGAGTTTTCGAAGTTGGACTGGTATAAGCCGCCGACAACTTTGGCCCTCTAAAGCTTCAGGTCCTGAGTGGAAACACTCGCTTTTACAGCGTACAATAGCTCCTCTCTTGCGGGCGACAAAAGCTTTTGTCGAAGTCAGCTTATCTGTGACGCTAAGGTCAATCGGGTTGCGAATACCGCACGCGTTTAAATCACCATCTTTTAAGGCACTTCAGTCGAAAATGACAGTTTGAAGAAAATACGTTGAATATCATGGATCAGTTAAATTAACTATCATAATTATTAAATTTCTTAAAATAAACAGAATTTTGCGCCTGATTTTATACTATTTCTTTTACATGTACGATATATAATTTGACTACTTCAGGCTGTTTTGAATTTATGATGATGGATGTGAAACGTGGATGCTGAATTCAAGAATCGTGAATCACACAGAGAAGCATGGAAAGATGTACATATGCTTGGTATCACAAGAAGAGATCGTACATGGGTAAGAAACGTGACCTTAGTGTCAGATATAGCGGAACGTGTGAACAATGGCCTGGAGACAGCGAAAATAATGGATGGTAGATGGAGACAAGAAATTCTGGTATGGTATCCGAAAGGATGTGATAGAATGCAAGGTAGACTGCGTGGACGATGGGCTGATGAATTGAGAAGAATTATGTGGAGTACATAATATCCACATACACTCACGATACGGGTAGCGCAAAGCGCTCGAATTTTTCAACTACCTACTATTTACTACATTTTGAACTACTAAATAAACAATTGGCATTATGCATTTTATTTTAAAAAATATACCATGATGACCTAACAGATTACCCCAATTTTTCATCACAGCCAGATAAAATTAAAATTAATTAACCAAGTATAAGAAATACTGGAATGGTATACGAAAGGATGTGAAAGAAAGCAAGGTACACCGAGTGGACGATGGGCTGATGATTCGAGAAGAATGTGTGGAGTTAACTGGATGCAGATTGTTTAAGACGGACAGGAATGAAAGAGGATTGGAGAGAGTTTCATCCAGCAATGGATGGTGAAATACCTTTAAAAAGGTACTTTGTGTGTTTTTATTTAATAGATTTTTACAATAAGAGCAAAATTTATACAGTGAAGACAATTTTACAGGAGCTACGTATTTTATATGTTACAATTTTTATTTTTCACCTATTTATGTACATAACATGTTTAAAATCAAAGCCTTGTTAAATAATATTTAAAAAAATACTCGACAGTCAATATTTAAATACACAAGCACTCTCGTCGTATTGCCTCGACACCGAATCGACGTTTATAAACCGTCATTTGTCTCCGCACAAATATATTATACATATACATAATACCTAGTTATTTGGGGCACAAACATTCGAAGCGTTCTATTATTGCATCGCACAATACCGCAATAATAATGCGGTTTTATTGGGAATCGTCTGTGTAAAATTGTGGCGGGCCAAAGGGGGAAAACCAGAGAGACGGAATGAGAATAGTATGGGGGGGTGAAAAGGGGGTGGTTTTGATCCGGAACCGTCGTCCTTTGTGCGGCGCGCCGTAACGCAGAATCGAGCCAGGGTTTCTATGGCGCGGAAAAGATGAATGGGGCGCGCGTGCTGCGGCCCGCGGTCCAGATAAGGCCCCCGTCCGGTTAACGTCTCACGTGTTCCGGATACGCGGTGGGGACCCGATGTTTTGCACCTGACGATCCGGCAATCGTAACCGTTTTATCGGCACGACCGACCTAACATAGCGACTACCTATCGGAAATTACCGGAAATGTAATTCGAATTTCTATGCATACGCATATTTGTTTTTACTTTATCCTAATCGGATAAAGTACATATTGTGATCGTGGGAAAATTCGACCTCGAGATTTTGACTGATTTGTATCAGGTATCATCACGTTGATCACGTTTTCATGATTTCTGGAAAATGTCTGTATGGCTGTGTACTGTGTGTGTGTGTGTGTGTGTGTGCCTGTATGTGTGTTTTCTCCGAAACTATCAAGTCTATCAAGCTGAAATTTCACATCTATTATTTTCACGTAAGGTGTAAGAGCCATTAGGAATTTGGCCAACATCAGTCAGCCGGAAATAGGGTTTTTTACCACAGAATATTTCCGAAACTGCTCCGGCGATCTTGTTGAAATTTCATATCTATAGTTTCAACGTTAGCCGTTTGGTCAAAATCCCTCTTGCAGAAGTGGCAGTTTACTCTTGAACGATTTGTTGTTTTATTTTTTTCGGCCTTTTAAATATGTAGTATCGTCACAATATTGTAATCTTGTACTTCTGAGAGAAATTGCTAGTTATGAAAAAATAAATCATTAAAATCAGTCAACCGGATGTAGGGTTTTTTTTGTCGAAAAGTTTACCACATAATATTTCCGAAACTGCCCCGGCGATCAAGTCGAAATTTCGTATCTATAGTTTTACGTTAGCTGTAAGAGATACTGTGATTTTGGTCAACATCTGATGACCGCAAGTGGCAGTTTTTCCCATTTGAATATATGACTATATAATAATATATAATTCAATATATGTATGTTGGTTGGTGTGGTGGTGTGCATGCGTTTTATTTACTTACGTACTTAAAAAATTAATTTCGTTACTCTTTGCATTCCACAAATATATGGATAAAGTCATTTTCAATGATTTTGTTCAATAAAATTTGTTCATCAAAAGTAAAATACGTAGACTTCAGTACACGGGTATCGAAATCTGAAGCTAAACTGCTTAAATCCGAATTGTCAGAATTCAAAATATAGTAAGCTTGCTTGAAAGAGTGGCCTACAATGCTACAACAGCTTTCTTTGCAAAACTCGCAAATGAGGCTACCATTCAAATAAGT
Source organism: Parapsyche elsis (assembly GCA_022651745.1). Classification (NCBI taxonomy): domain Eukaryota; kingdom Metazoa; phylum Arthropoda; class Insecta; order Trichoptera; family Hydropsychidae; genus Parapsyche; species Parapsyche elsis. Next base: position 3,333,381 of record JAGVSN010000017.1, read on the forward strand.
TAAATAAGATATTTCCTTCGAAAAAAAAACAAGCTACTAGTCCACGGGTCGCTGGACAGGAACAATATTACATTTAGGATCGAGATCAAACAAGTTTCTGAGATTCTGTTTAGAAATTTGTACCCTGTATTACAGGGTTGCCAGATTTTCCAAATCACAGATCGGAACAGTCGCCATTTTGAACGATTAAAATTTTTTTTATATAGAATAAATGTACATACATACATACCATACATATGTACATATGTATGTATGTATATACATTTAAGAGATCACATAAAAAATAGTCGCAGAATAATCATTAGCAGGAATCACAGTTATTATAATATATTGATTAGACACAATCACAGGAATTACATTTTGATTTTAATACAAACAGTTATACAATCATAACAGTTTTATTTAAAGTATTTTCGGAGCTTTTAGCTTGTTTCTAAATATGTTTGCCATCTTTGTTCGATTAAAATTTTCTGAAGTCGTTACAATTGTGATTAAAATTTTGTTTGATCATTAATTCTACGGTTTTTAACGATAATTTGTTTCTCTCCTTCCTCTAGGCTGCACTCTTTAGACTAAATATTCTTTCGCAAATTGCATTGGAATGTGGAATTGAGAGTATGAAGCCACGATTTTTTATACAAGCATTACTCATCTATTATCATCCATTATTATTCTCTCCTATTATTTTCCATTCCTGTCTGTCTTGAGCAATCTGCATCCACTTGACTCCACACATTCTTATCAATTCATCAGCGCATTGTCCACTCGGTCTACCTTGCTTACTTTCACATCCTCTCGGATACCATTCCAGTATTTCTCTCATCCATTCTTCTCGCTATGTATACAGCTCATTGCCACATTAACTTTTTCACACGTTACGTTATAAATTGACTAAATTACAACGATAATCTTCGAAATCTTAGTATATGTACATAGAAGGTCAAAATTATACATTTTTTACATTTATAATTTTTGTTAAATCGGGATTTTCAGAGGCAATTCGGGTCTCAAGACTTTATCTGTTGAACTTGGGACAGTCTCGCTCAAATCGGAACATCTGGCAACCCTACCCGTAGTATGTAGAACATATTCTTCAATAGTATCAGATCACAGTAGGAGCCATGAAAATGTATGGAATTAATAAGCCAAAGAACATTGTAATACGTTAAGAGCCTCGTTAGTACGTTTTGTTTGTGAGGTCACGATTGGCGGACCGGGTCGTTAGTAAGCATCTACCCCCTGAACATCTCATCCCCATCCCTTTCATAGCAGGGGTTTCTAGCACGTTCGCTTCGCATTAATCTCGCTCCAAATTGATGACATTCATAATCTGCATCCAGAATTTAAGGGTTTGCGAACGCGATCAAGACAAAACGCCGCAGAGCTGACCTCCTTCGCCGTGGAATAATTCACCCCTTTCGATCTATTTGTCAATTTTCCCCGGTCAATTGATAACGACCTCCCCTAAGGGGTCTCAATTTGAGTTTTTCCTCGAGAATTTTCCGATTAAAGCCAGGCAAAGTCGGAAAACGTGCGACCAAAGTCACCCTCGTAGCGTTTATTAATTTAAGCGCGCGGGTCTCGTTCGTTGTCTTGCTCCGATACAACTTTCCTTTTACGCACAAACTTTGGCTTATAAATAATTCTTGCACTTCGGGATTGTGCCAATTATATCCGAATTATTTCGGAAGTTGGACAAAGGCGCGGAACGCGCCAGTACAGTCTGGCGCAAAACTATTCGCACAAACGTCGTGATTCATTTGCAATGTTCATTGTTTTGCACCCCCGAATACACCTATCTAAAGCTACCGATTCCTCGATTGTATAATATAATAATTTTTTGAAGGACTCTTACCTCTCTGTACCAAACGTATTTGTCCACTGGTGGTTTTGCTTCAGTGGTGCATATCAGTTGAACGTCTCCACCTTCTTTTAGAGCTTCCGGATCTTCACTGGAGCCCACAGTTAACGTAACTCTCGGAGGATCTATTAAAAATAATTGTAATGTAAGCCTACATATGTAGAAACAAATAGGAAAAAAAAACGCGCATTTATCATCGATCATTTACGACTCTTTTCAAGTAAGCTTATATAGGTACATTGAATTTGACCGTGAATTGAACCTATTTATTTTTATTTTTTTTTTTAAATAATAATTGGTAAACAAGACATTATTCTTTTGGTATAAAACCCAATGAGTCGTTCAATATAATTTTTTACAAGCCAAGGATTATCTAATAAAATAATATTTGTATTATTTATTTTTCTACGCGTGTACAATTATGTATTACGACTCGGCTAAATGATAAGCATACGTGTATCATTAAAGCATACTTAAAATATGATTAAATTAATAGATTATTATATGTTTATTATTAAGCATGTCGCAAATCACTGTTAAGCGTAAAGACAAAGCAAACACTTTCAACATACTAAATACATACATATATATGTACGTGCGTATATTATAATACGACTATTTCCGAATAGGATTTCCCGGGAAAATCCGACCTGGAGAGAGGCTCTAGTTAATACGCTCTAATAATTTATTTAACACGTTTGTTCAACGAATTCGAAGAATAGTTTGAATGCGTTCAGATTAATATAAATACCTTCGCTCTTCACAATCGAAACTCGACGATTACAAAGCACTCGTAATTGAATTCATCGAAAACCAGTAGGAGTATTTTCATATATTTTGATGTACATTTCCCGTATGCACTTGTGTGATTTTTAAATTATTTTGCTCAAATCGTTCTGGGACTTGATCGAGTCACAGAGCAATCTAGAGGGCACATTTGCGATTCAGTCGAATCGTACCCGACTTAAATTACCCGACGAGACGAACGGACGGACGGACGGAACTTCGATATTGACTCGGTCAGTCAATTTAACTTGCGGCAAAGTCGTTTAAATGGTCAACGGTTCGGCTTTAAACTTCCACGACGATGAAAATCGTCGATACTCGCTTCCCTCTATTTCTATGTCTCTCTCTCTGGTTCTTTGCTATACATACATATGTATGTACGTATTTTTCGAAAACGCAGAATAAACATTTGCCGATTTTAGAACTCGTTATAGTATGCACCAAGTTATCAGGGATCAAAAACCTTTAATAAAATTGTAACATGTATAAAAAACGTCTCAATGCGTATTTTAAAAGTATCAACATTTGTTTGTACACTTGTTCTAAGGTAAAAAACAACTAAATTCGTTTATCATAGTAACGTTTTTAAACGACATACTACATACATTACAAAACTAGTCTGTTTACTATTTAAAAATCTTTTTACTTTATCTGTATACGTAAAGATCCACCAGTATATCTTAACAATAAGTGGCTCTGCGTTCGCAACGTGACGTAACATTGAACTTCGCATTGACTCGTACTGACATACATCTTTTTGACATTCAAAAATAACGGCTCATGAAGATATAAAATTAGGCGAAATTTCGCACAACAAACAAAGTTTGAAAGCTACGGCAGGTAAGGTTGGTGGGAAAGGATACTTTTACTTTACGCGTTTGCCGTTTTTTCAAGTTATACTGGTGGATCTATACTATAGATTCTATAGTATAGTATTGTTTTCATTATTTATCATAGTGAAGTGCCTTGGAAGAGCTCCCTAATGGTTGTTGTTGTTTTTCAAGGTCAAATAGAGTAGAAAGAGTGTTAAAATAGAAAGAATGTTAAAAATAGAATGAAAATAAGTAGTGCCAATCTTTGCCTACATAGATCAGCGCTCGAAAACCGGTGGCTCCGGAGCCGCATGCGGCTCTTTGTATGAAAACTTGCCGCTCTCGCTGTCATCCAACGTTTTGCGTGAAACACAAGACGTTGACAGACAATTTAGACAAAATTAAAATGAATCCCATTTGCATAATTTCATGGCTATAAAAAGCTTTGAGATCGTTTTTCAGATTCAACTTTATAATAATTTTTAGTAATAAACTGTTGAACGTTAAGAAATATCATGAAGATGAATTTATTTCTTCAGATCCATTTCATTAATAATATTAATATGTAAAAATTTTAATATATATACATACATATACATATGTATGTATGTAATTCGAAAATAATATGTTGCGCCTCCCAACCTTACCAATTTTGCAAGGTTTTCCCTAATTTGGCTCTTAGCTCAAGAAAGGTTCTCGACCATTGTTCTAGATCTACTAAATTTTCAATTCTTAACTGTTAACTTATTCTTATATCTATAGCTTGTATTGTCTAATACACAATGTGAAAATACTATTTTTTTTAACAAATAAATATGAACACGATTTTCATATATGTACATATGTACATATATTTTTTTATACAAAATTTGGCCATAGTGTTACTAAAAGCTTTACAGGCACTAAACTTCTAAAATATATATTTTTTAAATAAATTATTGCTATATATGACAATGCTTAAATTAAGGGACTTGTTTTGGTTTACATGAATCATCATTTAATTCCTATTTAGTACAATTCAATCAATCGGTCACCCGAGTCACCTGAACAGCTCAGATACATACCTACATATGTATATATTACAATTACAACTTACCAGAGCCACACGAATAAAAGATATTAAACTAAACTAAAATAATAAGTTTTTTTTTTGTGAGATTTCATTATCGCAATGACGATAGGTCATAACTGAATTGAAGATAGAATATCGATATAAAAAAATAAAAAAAATAGTCATTGCGAATACAAAGAATACAATATAAAAGCTCAAACTGAACGGATGTTTGGATGAAGGCTTATAGGTTTTCCTTCTTAAAGAAGGAAATTTTTCCCTAATTTGGCTCTTAGGTTGAAAAACGTTCCCGACCACTAGTCTAGACTGTAGATGATTAGAAAATTCTATTATGAAACAGTTGATCTGAATTTAATAGCTTTGATCCTAGGAGATTCGCCTCCACCACACACCCCTTCTCCTCTGTAGTGCCCAAAAGAGGTCACTCTAACGGAGAAGGCTCTTGCAAGTTATTATTCTCTTAACACGCACGAGGATCATGGGTCTCAATCACTCGTGATGGCTGAACGGCAGCAAAAGTTAATGAGGCTACCCGGAGGGAGTTCAGTCTGAAGGGGTGACATTTAGAGTGGAGGCCCTCCAGTCACGGGTTATTAGTAGGGACATTGGTGCAAAGTTATTATATAAATTGATAATAGGGAACAATAAGAAAAGAAAATAAGTAAATATAAATTAACGACAGCAAATTGTTCGCTAGTTTTTTTTTGCGATCACATGTACATTTTACAAAAAAGATAATAAGTAAGAAATAAAATTTGAAAGAAATCTGAATTTAATAGAATGCAAAGCTTGTGTATTTTCCGTTGAAATTATTATATACAGAGTAGGTGCGGTATGTGAAGCCTATGATTTCTACTTTTGTCGCCGACTGGGAAATCTAGTGTGGGACATATTCAAATGTGGAAGTTTCGCCACCCCTGTGACCATCGTCGATTTTCCAGCGGGGATGTTAAAGCGGCTGCGTAACGAGAGTGTTTGGGTTGCAATTTCCCTTTTGGAGCGCCCCTAACGCCAGAATGCAACCGGATAATTGAGAATTACACGCTCGAAGATGTGTATTCGTACCACAGTTTGACAAGGGGGACCGAATCCCGTGGGTACAGCTCGCTAGTGCGGGTTTTAACTAGTTTGACAATCGCGTAACGTGAACGTAGACTGGAAAGGGGGTATTGGTTGGAAACTAATTAACACAACCACCCTGGTTTTGGAAGCCTTGCGCGTATTAAACTATATGAGTGTGTATTTAGAAAAGTTGAAACGCATCAAAATACAGTGTCGATTGAATGTAGAGAAGTTCCATGTGACTTTGAAGAAGATTTTTAGAAAGAGTCGACATATACATTAATTGTATGTTATTTTGAAAGCAGAACACTTTGATTGCTGTATCTGAGGTAATCTGTCTGTTTATCACACCAATGCAGTGGCACTAATTATACAATACATAACAGATTTGGTGTCAGAAGTGGGATCACCCGCCAAATCATTGGGATATACATAACAAAGTCAAGTATTTCAATCACAAATATCCTACAAATTATAAAACGTAGGAAATTGTTATAAACACAGTTAAATACGTAATCCTTTTGGACTTATATAAATTAATCAAAAACTAAAAACTTTTCCTTTTATGCAGAATATCTTCGTCCCACACGCAACTTAAAACAACAACTTTTCAAAAAGGCTGACACAGTACTTTCAAAAGCGTACTAATCTTATAAAGTTTTGTGACCATATTAAAATAGAAAACAGTAGCAATATTTTAACAGCATAATATTTTATGATAATACAATTTCAATGAAAAACAAAAATGTGTGTTTTACGTATAATCGCCACTTTCGCATTGTACTGTACTTTAAACCCAATTTTAAGATACCTCGCATTAAAAATTCACAAAATAAAGTACTAGCAACTTACAAGAAACGCTTATAGTCCTCCTGTCTTCGATGATCCCACCAGGAAACCAAGGATTAGTAGCTCTGCACGTCAAATCCTTTCCATCGTCGGAAGCAGCAAGTATGAGAGTGGCTATACTCGACGTTGAATTCCCCACGTTGGTCACCTGAAGACGAACAACACAAGCGAGTCACAATTGCATGCGAATGTTCAAAAACAATTTGCATTAAGTAGTTTTGAATAATTGAGCACTCACCGTGATCGGTTGCGAACGTATGACTTCACCGTTCAAAAGCCAGGAGAGACGAGCTGCGGGATGCGAGCCCAAAGTTTCGCATCTCAAAGCGTGCGGTTTTCCCGAGGACAAAAGTTCATTCGGCGATACTATTCTCACGAACAGGGGCTTCACTGCAAATTGAAAATTACATTATTGAAACGATCGTATGATATTGTGATTGTGTGAAACGGAACAGATTGCTAAAACTGACTGCAAACTGCTCGATGTCTCAAACGTAGGTACAATGTGTATGTAGGTTATATGTATATTTCCGTGTGCGTAATTTTATTTATGGTGTATAAAATGAGACAACTTTCACGCTGAAAATGGCGTTCACACGTGAATATATTGTATTTTTGAAAGTCAAAACGAAATGTGCAATATTGAGGAAACGCTGCAGCGCGCGCTTGCATTATGAGAAACTATCATCGGAATTTTGCAAGAGTTGCATGCATAAAACGTTCATATTCGATAAATTGTGATGCACAACATTACTGTCAATACGTGTAAAATATAACTTAAATTTTATTATAAATATTTTACTATTGAAAATAAAATTTTATTTTGTGTGTAATTTACATATGTAGCCATCGTGATTGTTATTCTGTAATTACTAGAGTATTGGATATATTTATATATTTGTATAAAAGTATATTTGAAGTAGTGGAAGTTCTATAATTTATTAGTGTTTGTTATTTGACAGGTATATTTTGACTTCATATTATATCTGAGAAGAAGAATTAACAATTTTTAAATCCAATATCCCGCTTCGACCAATGCGTATTGTATTATCACATACGAATGTGAAACGTGGATGCTGAACTCTAGAATGCTACGCAAGATTCATTGCACACAGATAAACGTCGATAGATGTATGCTTAGAATAACAAAAAGAGATCGAAAGAGGAATACATGGATGAGAAGCATGACCAAAATGGCAGATATAGCGGAACGCGTGAAAAAGTAGAAGTGGCAATGGGCTGGACACAACGACCCAGACAAGCAGACAAACTGTTACGCTAATATATATTTTTACTAGTGTAAGGCCGTTGAATATCAACGGAGCGTTCTCATCACCCGTACTGAAAAATAATATTAAATTTAATAGTTTTTATAGCGCCATTCATGGCGCGATATAATACAACAACGTAACAATGATTAGCAAAGTCGTGAACCCTTTTACGATTTAATATTGACCAATTATAGAACGTACGTCATCGCCTCCGTTTGGAAGATAGTGTAAGCACGATTCCTTCCAACCTGGTGGTACTAGGTTCAAATCCCACTCGTGCAACGTTCTGGTTTTTTTTTTAATTATTTACTGAGGCGAGCGTTATCAGCAGACAGGCTATTATATATATAACTAGTGTAAGCCTTTTGAATATCAACGGAGTGGTTTCTCATCACCCATACTTTACCCGAGTGTTTTTGGGTGGTTGAGTATTGTACATATGTGTATTTAATAGTTGTTGTATAGATGGCGCTTTATAATTAATTATTTAATTATATGTATGTATATATAGTTGTTATTATAAAGCGCCATCTATACAACAACTATAAAAACTATTATATTTACATATAATTTAGCAATGTCGCAAACACTTGCGAGGGTGACGTCATAGCGTTATCAGCAGACAGACGGATTTCGGCTATTATGTATATATATATAATGAGGAATACATGGTAATGACCAAAGTGGCAGATATAATAGAACGTGTGTAAAAGTTAAAGTGGCAGTGGGCTGGACACAGCGCAGCGAGGAGAATGGATGGCAGATGGACGCGAGAAATACTTGAATGGCATCCGAGAGGATATGAAAGAAAGGAAGGTAGACTGATTGGACGATGGGCTGATTAATTGAGAAGAATGTGTGTAGTCAAATGAATGCAAATTACTCAAGACAAATAGTAATGAAAGAGGATTGGAGAGGCTTTCATTCAGCAGTGGAAAATTATACATGTACAATTGTGCATATGAGTCGTCTAGTCCATAAAACTCACTTGTTCGCAAACGCGGTTTTTCTGCTACAGAGTTATTTGCTTGATGGCGTTTAAACTCATTTAAACTTAATTTTGTTGATATTAAACAAAATATTGAGATTAGAAACATGGACTTATCGTTGTTTGTTTCTAAATATGGCTTTTATCAGCTTTTATCATAGTGCAATTGTCAGTTTTTGGAACTAACACTGATTTTCAATATTTTTTTACGGCTCACTTGGCGGTATTTGGAATAATTCAAGTATAAGGCATCGTTTGAAAACATTCTTAGAACCAGAAAATATTTTATCCTCGTTTTTATATATTGTGGACTTATCGGGATTTGGAACTAGGCGACTCATATGTACGTTGTACATAGAATGTTAGTACTGGTGTTTTTTAAATTTCATAAAAATGAATGTTCCATATATTGTCTATAAATGAGGCTTATTTGTGTAGTATTTAATAATGCGATCGCACTGTATTGGGTGACTCAACATTCAAGCAACTCGATACGGTTAATCTTATTAAACGCGAAAAGAAAAAGCTTCATTTTTTCAGGCGCGCTTTCGCCACGGGCCGCGTAATGCGAACCTCCTTCACACCCTCCCTACGGTTCCTTATTTTTTCAGCGTTTTTCCATAATAAAACATTTATTTCAATATAATTCAGCTAGATCTCTCGCCCCGCGCCATAAATCACCACGGCGGCAATTTCTTGGCCGTGAGAGCGCATAACCAAGGGGGTAGGGAGGGCTGGGGCGCTTCTTTTCGTCGCGAATTTTGCTTAATCAAAAGCAAAAAAGTCGCCGGTCCTCCTCCTGCTCGAAGAGACACAAAAAACATTAATTATAGTCAAGGAAGTGGAAAAAGTAAAGAGTTCTCTGAAACTTCGCAGCGTCCCATTCCCCCGGCCGAGGAACACCGGCTACCCGAGTTTTCTTGATTAGACAAAGATAGCGCGCCGAGAGCTTCCATTAGGATTTCTTTATTAACTTCATTCCTTGACTCGGACTATGTTTAATTGAGTTGAAAGTTGGTATCATAATGCAGAGACAAGGGAGTGAATAAAACGCCACTCCTCCGCGTATACAAATTAAAACGACACCTTACTTTTTCCTTACTCAGAAATTGAAATGAGCATACTAACATTGGAACTTTACCTTCAAAGGCAAACACGTCTACTAGGAATTCTATTTAAATTCTAACGAAAATAATTACGATCATTCCAAGATATCGCTTTCATTAGAGAGCCCTCACTTTGAAACACACTTAATATAACATTCTGAATGTCGTCAGAAATATAACATTTTTTTGCAAAATCATCCATCGTGCATTTACATTTTGTTCTGTATGCAATGTATATGTTACAGCGATTGTATATGTATTTCTACTGGTGAAAATATATTTTAACAGATACTCACTGGTGAAATTATATTCGTTTCCGAACTGTCATTGAAACTAAATTTGACAGTTGTGAAATGACCAATCGAATCTTATAATCTGCTGAAATATTCAATCCCAGTTATTTTGTCGCTTCTTCTTATCGTGCCCTGGCCGTGTTCAGTCGTAGACTTTTACTGGTTAGTACCAATTATAGTTTACAATGAGTCTTTGTCGATTTTATAACAATTGACTTATAATGGTCGGTTTAAGAAGAAAAGAGCACGTGATGCTACCCTCACAAAATAATGCGAGTGAAACGTTACAAAATAATTGGGAGGACATTCAATTTCACGCGCTTACAATGAATTAAAGTTTCAATGAGTGTTTGTTGATTTTATATCAATTGAGAATATTTGAACAATTGACTTATATTTAAAGTCGCAATGAGATGGCTTTTATAACCCGGGTCCGATACATGGTAGTATTGTAGTATTCGGAATCCTCAGATATAACAACGCCACATAAACAAGTCACAAACACATACGCTTACTTTAATATACTTCCACCAATACTGACCAGTGAAACTGTAAATTCATTGTTTGATACATTTTCACTGCCCGAATTGGTAAAAAATTATTTATACCAGTGAAAATATATTTTCACTTGAAATATGCTTTCGCTGTTAAATATATGTACATACGTACATACATACATTCTTTGGCCTTTTGCGCTAAAATCTGATATAATCCAAATATGAATTCGTTGAAAATTACACCATAAGGCAGGAGGAGAAAGGTGTCACCATCGAGCGTTGCGTAATGAAAAACAAAGGTAACTCAGCACGTCTTAGACACGGGATCCTCTCGTATTACTCGCGCGTGTCGGGATCCTTTAGACAGGATTAATCACACGCTCGTTACGCGCGCTCATAAAGTGCGATAATGGATGCTGTCTTGTATTTTCGAAGATTGATACTGGAGCCTAAGTGACACAAACACATATACAGACACACACACTCGACAAACTAACGAGAGGAGCGCGCGTCAGGTGTTGCAAGACGTCGTTGCGCAATCCGAGCTTAATTTCGCACATCATCCCCTATTCCTTTACTATTTTTCGGCATTGCTCTGAAGGAGAGAGCTTTGAGAGGAGCTGTGAAGATTTTTCAATTGGAATCGTAAAGTTATGACCGCTCGCCTTCGATGCAGTAAAGTACTACCCATAAATAGTAATTCAGTTAAAGTACATATCCGTTTGATACGCGTAATAACCGAGCGTAGTATAAGTTAGATTTTGAAAGCATTTACATTTTAAATATCCGCAAATTTATACATGGAAGCCACTCTATTATGTTACAAAAATTCTGAAATGAATGGCTTGTTGTATTATGCGTGAAGTTTGTCAACAAAATGAAATGCACTTTGCCGCATGAAAGTACATAAAATAGTCACATTTAATTATCTATAGGGGTACTACGAACGTCGTGGTTAATTGGTGAGATTTTAGAGTTATCTAAACGCTTGCACAATGTGAACTTTGTTAAGCTTAAGAGTTCCACCTAAATAAAGGCAAAGTTCGTCGGTGCGGCAAACGCGTTTATACGAGTGAACTTTTGTGACAAATTAACCATTGAAGGCATTACAAAATATATGAATGATAAATTTAATACAAGTCTCTATCAATGTGAAACATAATCGTGATTTTCCATCATAGTATGTAAAAATAAACGATTTTTGAGTTATTAGCGATTTTACACAGACTTACAGACACACAGACATTTTCCAGAAAACATGCAAACGTGATCAGTCAAAATCTCGAGGTCGAATTTTCGCACGATAACAATACTTTATCCGATTAGGATAAAGTAAAAATGTTGTTTAACAAACTAACGCAGATTGTTTCTCTTATCCTTTTCCTACTCACAGTGTACCTGTTTCGTTAGTGTTTCTTTAATCCTATTACCACTCCTCATTTTATCAGTCAGTTATATTTCGAGTGCATTAGCCTGCCTGTCTGTGATTTTAGCTGCATTTCCCATAGGAATCATTCAAACTACATAAATCTGGTTTATTTAATTTAATACATGCCGAAGAACTGATTTGAATTAAAATTAAATCAAATTTTGTTTCATATTTTAAAATGGGACTGACAAATTCAAAAATTTGATTAACTTTGAAAGGTTAACATTTGATAGAACATCTACGTAGAAATTAACACGTACCCAAATACCCGAAAGCCGCTAATTGCGATTTCTGCTGAACTCTCATCGAGTCGACTGCGCGTTGAAATATTTCAGACGAGAAGTTGAAAGTCCCTGGCGTATATTTGTATGTATATGTATGTGTCTGTATGTGCGGATAATCCGACAGCGGCCAAATTCGATAGTGCTGCACAAAGTCAACGTTTGTTTTGGAATTTGAGCCGCGACTCATCCGTCCCGTTTGAGTTGGCCGCAAAGTTGTGTCGGGGGTGCAAAGGGGTAGCAAAATGGGGGTTGGTAATGAGCCACCTTTCCTCCTCCTTCCATTTCTGGTGAATCGTGTAAACACCCCTCCTCCCCCATCTCTGTGTCGAGCATGGTGAAAATTTGCCGGAAATTCGCAAGTTGCGCGGGTCCGGTGCGAGCTTTTGTAAGCTCGCCGAGATTCGACCGGAAGCCGGAAACCGAGAGCGGTGAGGTCAAGCGACGCGAAAAATATCAATAGTTTGCACGGTGCTTTTGTCCCATTGTTGGTACAACAATTCTCAATTTATTATATTGAACTCAAACTGATTCAAACATTGGGTATTCTGATGGACGAAATGAAACCAGACTAAAATGAAACACTTCAAAGTCGTACACGAGACATAATTTTTATGTCGATGCGCTTTTTAGCATTGTAAAACTGTCAATTTTTTTACAAGATGAGATAGTTCTGCTCTATGAGATTTAACGAATACATTCTCGAGAGGGTCCAAGGAAGAATTACAAAAATCGCATCCGAACTTCGGTCACCACCTTATCATGAAAGATTGAAAAGACTGAATCCCTCCACACTAGAGACGAGGAGATTAAGAGGTGATTTAATTTAAATATTCAAAATAATAAACAATAATTATTCATGTGAAATGAGAACCGTCATCTAAGAGGTCATACTCTTAGACTCCGTAAAGAAAAATCAAATAAGATTGTTAGAGATTCATTCTTTTCAAATAGAGTGGTTGAAGTTTGGAATAGTTTCCGGATTCAATAGTCACTTTAAAAAATGTTAATTTATATAAAAAACTAATTTAAAAAAACAATGGGGTTTCGGAGAAAAAGTTAATGTAAAAAGTATACAGACATTTTCATTTTCATACAGACATTTTCCATAAATTATGAAAACGTGATACAAATCAGTCAAAATCTCAATTTCAAATTTGCGCACGATCACAATACTTTATCAGATTAGGATAAAGTAATAAACAGAAATTGAAATTGGTAACTTATTTCTAGGAAAGTTTGACGTAAGCAATGTCAATTCTACACAGTGTGTGCAAAATGCTTTTTTATGATGCCATGGGTATCAAATTTTGATATAGAAAGACACAATAATGAAGAAAAACCTTCTTGTATCCTTGAAATGTGTATAGAATTTAAACTCGTTACACCTAAGAATTTATTATAAATACAGACGAAGTTTTGTTTTCGTATCATCCAAAGTTATCTGTTTACTGTCTGTGAATTCGATACCATTTATGCAAATTTCCAGACGATCAATTTTTACGAGTAGGATAAAACTCCACAGCGCACTTAATACCTCTTCTAGGGATGCACAGCTGGAGCACCACGGTTATGAGTGGTTGTCGTTTGGCAACACGGTCGAGTTTAGAGAGTGTGAACTCTTGTCGGGTAATGCTTCTTGCGCTTTTATAACCCCATAGTGTCTCCCATATCGATAGCACCAAAGACACATTGAAAATTACAAGTGTCCCCGGGGGCTAAAGCGACCAATCCGTTACTTGCTCTATCTGAAGGGTGTGCTAAACCGACATTTTTCATACGAATGTGGTTTTATAAATATTACTCACGGTATACTTGAAGTTGAATATCCTTCACCACCGGTGGTAGTAGATGGGAAACGTGAGCTTTGCACTGCAATTTAGCTCCGTACAAAGATCTGGTTACCGTTCCGATGAAGAGTTGACTAACTACGGTTCCTTCTGGACTCGTTATATCTTCAATTCCGTCTAATAAGACTGAATCGTGCCACCAAGATACTTCCGGCTTTGGTATTCCTGAAAGTCACATATAAAAATATATTAAATTCAACTGTAAGCGTAAAACAAAATTGGTTTCAAGCAATCGATACTTTACCTCCAGTGACTTGACACGATAGAAACAAATCATACTCTTGTCTGAAAGGACCTGCCATTCCACTTATTTCCCTGCCTTGTCCGTCGAATATTTTAGGTTCGTTTGGTGGTACTGAAATTGATCAAAATATAAAACAATCTCAAGATGTATTATTTGTTTTTTGGCATTAAAATATATCACTTACTTATAAGTGACAGGTTGACTTTGTAGTTTCGCGTAGGCGAATTGAAAAAGTCTATCCTGCATCGGAACACTCCTTCGTCTGATCTTGTGATGGATTTTATAGTTAAATGTGCATCTTCAGGTTTCTTATCATCCAGAATGAAATGAGTCCTGCTACCCAAATCATCAGTCGTAACCAAGTGTTCCAACGATCTCCCACGAAAGTCCAAACTGTGAACAAAATATTGATTGTATTAGTTGCATAATTTCAATACTACCATTTAAGAAGCGATTTGATGTCACAATTTTACCATCAGCAAAATTTTGCTTCAATTTCGTTGAGTAGCTTTTTTGCTGATGCTTCGATAAGTTTTGCAAACATTTATTTTTTTAATACACTGGATTCATTAGTTCGCTTCTACAGCGGCGACCTATGATTTGAGAGTACACGTTTTGCTTTCGCGTATGAGGACACGTGCACATTTCCAATTTTCTCATGCTACTTTCAGCAAAATTCACAGTACGTAACCACGTCTACGTTTCTCAATCTGTGAGAACGACTGCGCGACGATGCAGTAAAAGTAATTTCGGTTGCGAAAAAATTAAAGCAAACGTACGCCTTTATGTCAACGTCACAACAACGTACCTCAACAGTACCAGTAACAAGGTATACCTAATAAACACTTTAATTTTGAATCTTTTTGATGTATACATGGTTATATTCTGTTAAAAAAAAAAAAGTTTATGCCATGGGAAATTAGTACAATCCAGATAGTCAAACGGCAGTCTGGATAAGTCAGAGTGGAGGAAGGAACTTGCGAGCAAAGCCTCATTTCTGTACCGTATCGCCAAAGCTTTGGGGTAAAGCTCGAGCTATTACCGACCAGGCGAACGAGGGAGCTTTTTATCGGTTCCGTACGTGCAAATGTGATGCCGGGAGCTTTGTAAAATCCGCGGGGCAATCTCAGAGCGAAATGAATTAAAAAACTCACGACGAATTAGAGACCCAATCTCGAAGTTTTTCAACGAGCGAAAAGCTCAAGTAGGCTCAAGCTGCGGTCCAGACTTAAAATTCAAACGTCTTTAACGGCAAATTATTCGTCTACTTGTTTGCATCGAGGGAACAAAGTTTTCCCTTCGCGTCAAAGTGGCAGCACACACAGAGAAAAGCTAGAAGCTTGCAGCATCTGCGGCAGGGGGTTGATTCGGCACTCGGGGTTATTCAATATTTACTCGGGGGTAACTTTATCGCCGCGCCTCCGTGTATAGCTATAGATACACCCCTATATATATATATATATATAATTCACACAATTGTCATGAACATAATATTATGCTGACTTAGCGAAAGTTATACGAGCACGCGCCATAACCGGGGAAGCACATTTTAAACTTGCAGATGACGACACTCCCGAGAGCCGTGTACCAATAAAAGTACGACTTGGTGAACTCGCGCTCGCTCTCTAGCTCCTTACGCTCCAAACGACAATTTCACCTCTTCAACTTGATGTATAGGGGTACGTATTTATAACTAAGGTTACGTATTTATAACAGCGTTTTGGTGTGTGTTTGCAGCAGGAATGCAGCCAACGAACGCCGAGGTTCGCTCGAGTCTGATAATGTCCAATATTAGATCGATGCTTGAAGCTAATTCGCTAATAGAATCATAAACACCTTTAAATTTCAAATAAAATCTAGTAATTATTGTATATATACATATATGTATATGTAGTCACTGTAGATAATCATATTGTAGAGATAGTTGATAGTTATTTATACCTAGGGCAATTGGTGAATATGACTGGTTGTAAAGAAGAAGAATGAAACTAGGATGGAGTGCTTTTGGAAGAATGAACGTTGTTTTTAAATTCAACATTCCGCTATGATTAAAAAAAAGGCATACGACCAATGCGTAGTGCCAGTTATGACGTATGGATGTGAAACGTGGATGCAAAATCAAGAATTTTACGCAAGATCTATAGTGCACACAGATAAGTATGGAAAGATCGTAAGAAGAATACATGGGTAAGAAGCATGACCAATGTGGCAGATATAGCGGAACGTGTGAAAAAGTTGAAATGGGCACATAGCAAGAAGAATGGATGGCAGATGGACGCGAGAAATACCGGAATGGTATCTGAGAGGATGTGAAAGAAAGCAAGGTAGACCGAGTGGACGATTTGCTGATGATTTGAGACGAATGTGTGAAGTCAACTGGATGCAGATTGCCCAAGACAGACAGAAATGGAAGAGGATTGGAGAGGCCTTCATTCAGCAGTGTATGGTTGACGGCTGAAAATGATGATTAAACACACGGTTTGAAAATTTTCAATCAATGTGTAAGTCTAATAATGTACTGCTAAGAATATGTGAATTAAATCCGAAATATCTACGTATATAAGTTGATTGATATTATACCTAATACGATTGAAATAAATGTTTTGATAGATAACGCTAGTGAGTACGACTACGAAATACATAAAGAAATAAGAAAAGTCAACGTTCCTCCAATTACACTTTCAGAATTTATCGTTACAATACACGAGTTTTATACAAAGTTAGTACAAATCGAAGAACAACCCTCTCGCTCCCCAGTCTCAAAGGGTTCAATCCCAATTAATCATTTCGCCTGTTTCGCCGAACAAAACACCAATTTATCTTTCGCGCGGGCAAACCCCACTGCGTCCGGCAACGGCACGATATCGCCATTTAAAAACTTTCGGTCAAAAATAATTTTTATATTCCGCCAAACCCCTTCTTATACTTCTGTGTGGAAATTTAATTTATTCCACATTCCAAATCCGGCTAGAATTTATATTGGATTTGAAGCGGCCGGACAGCGATCCGGGGGTGAAAAGAGGACGGAGGCAAAACGTCCGAGGGGAGGACGATATTTGAGTCTTGATTAAAAAAATATGTCAATCCCCCATCAGGGAATACTCCCAGTTTGAACTTCCTCTTTCCCACCCCCACCACTTTGGCGTCGACGTCCGTCGGGATTAATTCTCATTAAAAAGTGAGGAAAAAAAAAAGACACGGTCGGTTTTCCAGGATTTCGTAGCGTCGGAGATCGCGTTAAATTTGACGTCTTGTACTCACACCAAATTAAATTCGGTTTAATAATAATGCCCGGCCGGCCTTCGTCAATTTTAATTAAGAGAATCTCATGGGGAAAATCTATTTTTCCGCTGGAAAATTCTCTCTGCTTCCCCGGCCAACGCGACGCGGTGCGATACACGCGAGCAACAGATGATAATATGTATAACGCACGATTTGACCCACATCAACACATACAGGGTGTGATAAATTTTAATCGATGACCTTGAAGGATACATGAAAGTGACGTATTTCGTATGATTAAATTATATTGAACGTTGCTTTATTTTATGTTCAGTCAACAGGCACAAAATTCACTCCAATGATTATCCTACACTAATTTAAAATAGCATATGCTATTTATGGACAACGCAAAATTCATAAATACAAAGCAATATTTTTTTTATCAAAATATGTGAGAAAAGATACCTTATATATTTTTCGGCAGATATCATTATTTTTACTTTATCCGTATCGGATAAAGAATTGTGAGCGTGCGAAAATTCGACCTCGAGATATTGACTGATGTGTATCAGGTATTGTCCCCTGATGATTTTTAGAAAATATCTGTATGCGTGTATAATCGCTGTAACTGAAAAACCGTTTATCCCATCACACTGAAACTTCTCACAACCTATAAGGTTTTCAAAAACTTTCGGCAACCGGAAGTGATACTTCGTTTTGTAAGTCACCTTATTGCGAGTTTTCTCTGTGAATTTTTTCCTCAAAAACTGTTGTAACTGTTTAAATTGTAATTTGCATAAATTGTTCTATGAAATTACGCAATACAATAATTTGTAAGCCTTTTCGTATTTCTATTAGTTATTTAACTCAGAATGACTTATATTATTATTTAAATAGATGATTTCTCGTCATATGGTGGTGCTTTCTAACCCCACACGCCAACCCCAATTACCCATGCGCACTGGTTTGTAAAATAACAATACAGCCCGTAGCTCGTTTGACAGAACGTGAAACAATTGTAAAGTGTACCATTGCTTAAATGGCCAGATAGTGGCTTATTACCAACACACCGCTACAAAAAAGTTGTTTGTTATGTTAACAATGCGAATGTTTCCCAACGATTCAGACAGACAGGCAGAGGATTACGCTAATACTGTCCATAGTAATAATATTTATTTATTAAACGCCTATTAGGGCTTTTACATGTAAAATACATCATATATTAAATTAGAAAAAACCCGGAGTATTTATCGCCATATTTAATCATTCTAGGGATGAGAGAATGAAGATAATAATTATTACGTGAAATATTTTCACAATCCAATAA
The DNA here is from genome assembly GCA_022651745.1 of Parapsyche elsis. Classification (NCBI taxonomy): domain Eukaryota; kingdom Metazoa; phylum Arthropoda; class Insecta; order Trichoptera; family Hydropsychidae; genus Parapsyche; species Parapsyche elsis. The sequence goes on from JAGVSN010000017.1 coordinate 3,352,331, forward strand.
AAACCGTGAACGAGTAACACGCACCGGTACCTTTAAATACCTTTGATTATACTAACTAAAAGGTGATGAAGAGTAACTGATCGAAATAGTTTTAAAAAATGTACAATAATTCTTAAATAGCAATGAAAGAACACTCATATCGTTATTATTTGAAACTTGATTATTATTATTCAGAGTAAATTCAAATTACATGCATACATAAGAGGCGTTGCGGATACGAAGGGCGAACTCGATAAACATCGATTTAGAGAAAACCACGTTTTAAGTTTTCTATGCCCAGTGCAATAGCGATAATTTTCCATGTTTCAAACTTTATTTTTAAACGGTTATGATGAAGGAACTCAAAAAAAAAAAATTACCAGTATGTTCTAAGAAGGCAGGAAAACGGAACGGTAAAAAAAAGATCCATGTCGAGTTCGCCCTTCGTATCCGCAACGCCTCATACTTTTATCAGAAAGATATAATCTACTGTACTTTTTTAGTCACACGTACAGTATTCCTCAATTGAAACACACACATACATAAAAGTTATATTATTTTTCATTTTTTGACATAGCATTCGTGTTACGGACGTTAACAGGTGTATTCGGACGTGACACGATTAACTTATAACGAGTTCGACTAGTGAGTCCATCACCGTCGAATAACGACGGGTAAATTGTCGCTTTATGCACTCGCAATTTCAAAGAGTGCATAATGCAGTAGTGACACGTTCGCACAAATGGGGCGTGTTTTATCGCCAAAACGTAAACCGATGCACGTTGTCCCGTATGAATTCGCCCGTGCTCCAGAGATGACATCTCCGCGTGAAATATGGTCCGACTTTACCCGCATCCGGTTGAGAAAAATTAGATGCGGCAACTTCCGCACTCTTATGCACCTGAGGCCGACACTATGACGCCTCCGAAGCGGGGGAAAATTTAAGAAAATTCCGGAAAAGCTGCTACGTCTCATTCAGCCGGCAATCCGTCAACGCGGCGGCAATGTCTCCGCTTGTTTGCATTTAAAAACAGACGAGTTTTCCGAATGTGAACGTAAAATTTTTCCAACCACTAAAGCCTTACACAGCACGATCTATGCTTATTTATACTATAAACTATTTTACAGTGTAATAAATATATTGTACCAAAGTCGAGTTTAATTTCAAAGCCCATGTCACGAAGTACTTAGGCCAACGCCAACGCCCACGTCCGTCATACGTTACGCCATGGGCAGATTGTTCCCATTTATATATCTTTTATTTATTTTTAATTTAAAATACATGGACAGGCGGCATAGCCGATGGAGCCCAGGGGTCTGATATAAATTGTACATAGAGTTTTTTTTTTAATTTTTTAGCTATTTATATTTTACTAGTGTAAGCCCGTTGAATATCAACGCCCGCTGAATTTTAAATATCGTAAAGCGCGCTCGTAAAGCGTAAAACGAATTTTAAATATCGTAATATCGTAATAGAGATCCTCATTACCCAAATTGTTCGATCCCCAATACCACTGGAATTTTTTTTTTTTTTACTTTACTATTTATATTATAATTATTAATTATTATATATATAATAATTATAATTTTGTAAGTGATTTTGTAAAAATCAAAACACAAAAAAAAAATAATAGTTTTTATATCGACATCTATGTATTATTAGCAGAGTTTTTATGTTATAGGTAAAGCAGACTTACATACGATCCTTTTTGTAGGTAATGTTTAAAAAAAAAAGGACTAAATTGAGCAAGGGTGATGGCAGATTAGTCTTACGACGTTCTTCCCGAGCCTGAGGTCGTGGGTTCGATCCCCCACTCGTTCTGGTGGTTTTTTAAATAATTTTTCTTCAGCGAGCGTTATCAGCAGACAGGCAGACAGACAGACAGACTGATTTCAACTATCATATATATAATATTTGAAGGATTACAAAAATCCAATTATATTCATAAACTTGTTGAGATGATTTTTAAACAGATTTGTATTTTCAGAAGTTACTAGCTGATTTGGGAGGCGGTTCCAAACTTCAACCACTCTATTTGAAAATAATGGTCTCTGACAATTTCGTTAGATTTGTCTTTTAAGAGTATCAGAGTATGACAGTATGAGATGTCCGTTTTTATTGAACGTGAGGATATTTATTATTTATTATTTTATACACTTCTATTAGATCGCCTCTCAATATTCTCATCTCGAAAGAGGTGAGACTCATTCTCTTTAACCTTTCGTTATAGGGTAGTGATCCAGATTGCATTTTTGTAATTATTTTTTGAACCCTTTCTAAACATACAATGTCTTTTTTAAAGTTAGGGTTCCAAACATTTACAGCAAATTCTTATTTAGGTCTAATTTTTGCAGCAACTGGATACTAAAATTCTTAAATACATGTATCTCCATCATAATTTTAAGCCACCATCTAATGCTAGAAGAAGGCCTCTTCAATCCTTAGTACAGCAAAGTTGTATCTTTATACAGGTGCGATAGTTGTTTGTATGAAATGTATTATTGTTAATTTATCAATGAGACATACACTGTACTTTCAGTATCATCACCATCATTTTCATCCGTTCACCATCCACTGCTGAATAATCTCTCTGCTCTCCAATCATTTTCCATTCCTGTCGGCTATGAGCAATTTGCATCCACTTGACTCTACACATTCTTCTTAATTCGTCAGCCCATCGTCTACTTGGTCTTCCTAGTTTACTTCCACATACCTTCGGATCAAGTATTTCTCACGTTCATCTACCATCCATTCTTCTCGCTACGTGTCCAGCCCAGTATCACCTCAGCTATTTCACACTTACCTTTAATATACATACATACATACATATTATTTAGATTGGATACTAATTGTTGTTTAGTTTTTAATGAGATAAATTACAAATGGTAAATATTTTATTTTCAAAGATACATACATATATAAAGCAATAACAATAATAATAATAAAATCGAAGATCGTATTATTGTCGAAAATGAGAAATTCGCCGAAGAAACAACGTTGACGTAGATTTCTCCTTCGAATGTAAATAATAATGCGAGAAACGTCTGAAAAATAACGAGAACACGAAAAACAGTAGAAAGGAAAAGTTTTTTTTTCTCCCCCTTCTTCGAATCTCGTTACATCTTATTTTCGTTCGAGTCATCGCGTCACTGTATGAGAGATCAGTATACGTCGATAGATTTTCAATTTGTCTCACAAAGGTAGCGACGTATTATTACTGCTTCCGTGTATCGCGCTTGCCCGCGGAAAAACGAGACTTTTCCTGCGTAATTGGAAAAGTCTTACAATCCAATATATTGGTTCACTTAATGAATATCAACAGAAACTTCAAAATAAATAAACGAATATAAAAGAAATCCCTATGCTATTAAAGTGTATACAGTGAGATTTATCGTCCGTGGAAATGCTCGGTATGTGTATTGCAAACACCGTGAGAGTTTTAAATGTTGAATTTTGTACAAAAATGTATCGGGTATGCAAAGGAAATGCAAAGATCGAACGGCAAACCTCTCGTCGGGGGAAGTTTCCACGTCTTCAACCGCATCGGAATCACTTTCATAAGTCTCGAAGAAATAAGAAAAGACCACACAATGGCATAAGTTGGTAATGGGCTCCGTGTCGTGCTCGATAAACCGCGAAACCCATAACTTCCCATGCGGGTGTGGGGAAAGCGAAAGCTCCTTCGAAATCGCACCTAGAGAACGAATCAAATTATAAAATTTAATCTTATAATTATTTTAATCGAAAGATTAAAAAAAATCAACATAAAACGATCTAAAAATTCTTCAACGGATCCATTTGAGCTATTTCTACAGTATTTTCATTGTCCACTTGGTCTTCCTTGCTTTCTTTCACATCCTCTCGGATACCATTACAGTATTTCTCGCTATGTGTCAACTTGAACTTTTTCACAAGTTCCGCTATATCTACCACTTTGGTCATGCTTCTTACCCACGTATTTCACCACTTATTCTTACCACGCATACATATTTCCATGCTTCTCTATGTGCACTGGATCTTACGTAACATTCTTGAATTCGGCATCCACGTTTCACATCCATACGTCATAACTGGCAGTACGCATTGGTCGTATGCCTTCTTTTTTAAAAAATACGTAACTGGATTTAAAAAATTCTTGCAAAAGCGCTCCATTATTCTTCTTCTTTACATCCAGTCATATTCACCAATACGTACTAATAATGCTCGACTCTCTCTACAATTTTATTATCTATGTACAGTGACCACCGCTTAATATAATTTTAGTTTTATTAAAATTAATTTTTAACCTACTTTCATACTTTGATTGCTTAATTGTGTTGATCTATTTTGTGAATCTAAATATATAATAGCCCTATTCCGTCTGTATGTGTGTGTATGTGTCTGTCTGCTGATAACGCTCGCCGATGTAAATAATAAAAAAAAAAACCAGAACGTCGCAAGAGTGGGATTTTAACCCGGTATCGCTGATTCGGAATAGAGCGTTTACGCGGTGAACCAAACCAGATGATAATGGGCAGGCTTTTAATATGAAAAATAGGCTCGCGACTTTGCTAAATTGTTACGTTGTTGTATTATAAAGCGCCATAGATGGCGCATTGTTGCATACATAGATGCAACAACTATAAAAACTATTAAATTTAATATTATTTTTCAGTACGGGTGATGAGAACGCTCCGTTGATATTCAACGGGCTTACACTATGTAGTCTAAATATAAATGTACCAAAACTTTAATATATTCTTAAGAAAAATTGTTTTTATGATACATTGACTATAGAGAGTATCAGTGCATTGCGTGCAGCGTATTATCGTGCGACTAAATTCGAATATGTATTTTAACTGAAATTTAAACTATTTATTGGATTTTGTATTATGATATGTATTGTATGTATATTTTTAGTTTATTATAAAAAATGAATAAATGTTTTATTGACAATTTACAATAGCCCGTTTCTTCGCCTCGTAGTACCGAATTTATCACACACTATCCCATATCCATTTCAACGATATTGATATTTTGAAGCAGACAGTAAAACCGCGACATTGCCTTGTTCCACGACGCGTTTATTTCGGATTTATGCCATCAAAAAAAAAAGACGTAAGCCCGTTGACACCGTAAAACACTACCCCTTTGAGCCTTGTCGACCGGGTGTTTTTCACCCCTTTAAAACACACACGCACGAGCAAAAATCTGAAGGGTAAGTCGTCGCCGATGTCGAATTTTTTCACTCGCTATTTTTTTCTATTATTATTTATTACAAAAATGCTTCCCGTCAGTAACGAACGGTTCGGTTTTGGGCTATTTTTTGCGTTGTCATTCTCAACTGGTGGCTATTTTGAGTCCGAGTCCCAAGCAGGTGACTCATTAAAAAGAAAACTTCAAAGGGAATCTTGACATATCGAGCATAAAATTTCAGCGAACGAATACCGCAAATAACGTCGAGCGTATGCCGAAATACAAATATGCATAAATGAACATGGGTAACGACGGACAGATGTTTGAAACGCCAACTTTCTAAAACTCATTCAAGCTATGAGTGCAACTCAAGCTAAATCAGGTACACGAACTCTTTAAGAATGAACGATTATATTATTAGACATGCAAGAGTCCTGGGATGAAATGTAGATGAGCTAAAATGATGCATAGTTCAACGATTCGAAACGCGACTAAATAGTGAGTATATTCAGTTTATTTTTAATGCATCAGGGAATATGTACGTTTAGGAGCGTTCTCGCTCCGTAAATAAACCGCTAAGTATTTCAACTATTTCGTACGACACGGATGAAACTTGGAAATCGAAAAAATTACAACGAAATCGTAAATTTTCATAGCGGAAACTCTCGATAAGGTGACGTGTCGATTTTTCAATTTTAAAGTTTTCCCACGGAAAGTCTTTGTTTGGAAAAAGTTTCAAAACCCTCTCCCATGCTCGACACACATAGACATGATTTAGTTTATCTGCGTTCTCTGAGCGTCCCCTTGCCACTATTTATGTCTTTACTTATAAATATACCTTTAGGAAAGATGCCCGTTTTTGGGTCTTGGACTCTTGGGTCTTGGCCAACAAAAAATCCAACTTCCTGTCTTTCCAGAGCGAACGGTAAACCTCAACGTCTCCGAATCAGTGGAAGAATCGGAACAAGGTGACTGGAATCTAAAAACGTGACATTCAACGAATCAAGTTTCGATGAAAACCAACCGAACCATCGCCTTTCAAACTGTATGCACTTTGAACTCTGCGAAGCTCGCTAAGGATAAATTTCGCAAATTGTTACAGTGCCTGAAAATATCGCATGAAATTTTCACAAATTGTTTCAATACCTGAAAATATCGCATGAAATTTTCTCGTAAAAAATATTTATGACGGAATGTAAAGCGTGTATTCCGAAATTGTTTAACATAACTTTAAAATTTATATTCAACGAACATTCTTCTATAAGAGAACTGTCTACTTTACATAGTCCTTATAAGCGTTCGTGAAGTTCAGAATGAAACTCGATTTTGTACCCGTCGTGCGAAACGTCTAGGCACTATCAAAAAGTTGCGTGACTGGATTTTTATTTAATCGAGCGATTAAATAAACACACAACAACTTTATTATTGTAAAATTTCACGCTTACAATTTTTACAAGTTACACTTTTTATCACAATGAGGCCTTGAAACGACCGTTTGATTTACAACACACATTAAACGATCGTTTAATTGTTAAGCACATAGTTTAATATAACCATCAGATTGCGATATACAAACAATATAAACGTAAATCAATCGCCGACAGACTAATTCATTATACAAAATGATACAGTTGAAATCACGCACAGTTAACTTGCAAAGCTTGTATGTATGTACATACAAATCCTTGTAGCTTTAATTATGACTAAGCGAATCGATTTAATCGAATGGATTCTAACCAAAATCCCCACTTTAAAAATTCATATGTAAATTTTAGATTTAAAATAATTCCAAAAACATTTTTGTATACAGTGTTAGTGTCTAGCAGGTGAATTGCATGTGCAGTTTCGTCTGTGCCCGCAATGCAAATCGCCTAGCAATTTAAATACATCAAGCAGATTTAGTAGACTAGCGCTCGTCTCAACGTTCATTCCTATATACATCTCCACTGAAACAGACCGCAAGATAGCCAGACAGTGTTCTGAAACTTTTTAACGCAAAACACGTTCTGAAATGCCGTTTTCGAGCAAAATAAAAAGCCCAATAAATAATTGGATAGAATTAATGGAAGTGTGCGAGCTTTTAGTTTTTATTTCAAGTTGCTTTCGATCGATTTATTCCCAATTGACAAGCTGAAAATTTGCTTTGTACATTGCCTCATTCGCCCGCACGAGCGAAAGTTATAATTCAATTTTTAATTTGCTCAAGACATTTAACGTATTACGGTCGCTGGATGGAAAAGTGTACGCGAGACTATTTTTTCTTTATTATAAACGCAAACTTTCTACAAAATAAACTTTATTTTCTATAAGCAATTTAAACATGTTATCGCTCATACGGATTGGAAAACTTATTTTTTTTATTTCACACAAAGAACTTTATCTACAGTTTTTGTTTTTATTACATTTCATGCCGTAGACACAAAATATAAATAAAACACAAATAATGTATTGTGAAAATACCTTATTTTAAATTTATAAAATTCCATCAAATAAAAACAACCTGTATTTCAATATTACAAATATGCCAACCATCCTTTTGATACACCATTAATATTATATTTAAAGGTTGCGAGTCAAAGCTCTGTGTGAAATTAATTGTCTCAAAGATCAAAACTATTAAATTGAATTAAGCATCACATCAACTTTGTTCTTTTATATTCTAAAATAATATTTAGAATATGACTAATATTTGTATTCAATTATGTATATTATAAAATACGCTGTTGATAATAATTGGATATAAAATTTGTAAAATCATATGCATTGTTGTCAATATTTTATACCCAAACTATTAAGAAACAGTCATTGAAAAAAATTACGCTTACGCTTATGGTAAAATCTTAATTTATGGAATTTTAAAGTTTAAGAAGCGCTGATGCTATGCGTTGGCTATCTCGTCTTTGGCACGACATCGCTCTGCATACAAACGGGATAAATATCAGAGGACAGTTGCGAACCACACGAAACTTTCAAAACCGTACCAAACAAACATTAATTTTAATACGAAAAATAAAAATCTGTACAAATACAACACGTTGAATCATCATAACACATTACCCGTGACGACTCAACTCGCATACGTTTCACGCCGTGAAAGTTAGTACGGTACAAAGTGCTACAATGTTTTGAAGAGAATTACACTGAAAAGCCCTCCACTTCACGGACTGCAAACTTGAGAATTATTCCAAGGATAATATGCGAAATTTAGTCTACACACTCGTATTTATACTGTGTATATACGTCTCTTTTATATTCGCGGGCCCATTCATGCGAAGTGTATCATTTGCGTTTGGCGCGCGAGTAAACACCGTTCAAAAGTTAAAACCGCACAGTATAAGACTTTTACACACACGTACAATATTTGGAATTTTTTAATGTTTTTCATTCATTTTCCAACGACCCGCATATAAATTGCGAATGTTAAAAAGTTACCGTTGCAGCAATAGTATGTATGTACATATGTACATATATATGAGTGTGTGTTGGAGATATGCTCGGTTGTACTTTTTAATATTACTCAGAAGCCCGTATAATACGTGGTTTCCCTTGCAAATTTTGCGGGGCCGATTCGCACCGCACCATAAATCGTCGCAACTTTTCGTGGGTAATCCATTAATGGGCTTCGGTGGGATAAGATACATGCACCAGGGATGATATATTGTATGAACTCGCCGGAAGCAAGCCTCATCCCCCTCTCTTACTATTACCCATGGGGGAATTTCAAGTTCAACTTCATGTGAACGATGATGATGGAAATTGCAGCGGAACACTGCGGCGGATCGGTCATTAAACTTTTCGACTCGGTCTATCGTAGTCGTAATGTACATGAATATGTCGGTAAAGATTGGCAAAGGTTTAACTCTCTCAGCGGGGGGCAAAGGTTAAACAATTTTCCGATCAGTGGAAAAATGCATCCTCGATAGTTTAAATTTAATTTTGTCTTGAAATAAAATGATCCACGGGCATAGAAAACAATAAAGTTAAACGCTAAGATAATCAAAATATGCTAATTAATGAAATTAACTGTATCCATCGTTTCATTCAATTTCAAATTAATTTTAAATAATTTATTACGATTAATCTTCTGTAGGTGCATACATACATGCAAGTACAACAAATGAATAGTTTCAAGAGGTTAAATATGAAAACGATCTAGAATCGCTATACGTATGTACATACATATAATATGAAATGCACACCGTTAAAATTTATAGATAGGTGCGTATTTCATGTTTCAATTTTGTAAGTGTTTTAGTTTTTCACATATGTATATGTAGAGCTTTCAATCTTGCATACACCAATACAGAGAAATCTATCTGTAAATTATATATCGCCCGTTGGTTATCAATTGCTGTTTATTATTCATGAGTGAATTTTTTGAAGCCTTTTTTTTTAAACAGCGGAATGTTGGATTGAAAAAAATTGTTCATTCTTGCAAAAACGCTCCATCCTAGTTTCATTCCTCGTCTTATTTTTTATTCTTTACATCCAGTCATATTCACCCATTGTCCTACGGACAAATAATACTCAACTCTCTCTACAATGTGATTATCTATGAACAGTGACACGTTTTGCATGGTCTATTTTGTAAATCAAAATATAAATGTACTAAAACTTTAATATATTCATGGGAAAATGGTTTTGTAAATATGTACTTTGACTATAGAGCAGAGTTTTTCAAACTTTTTTTACTACGACCCATTTGCAAGAACTGCATTTTGTATTGCGACCCACTATGCCAATATAATAATATATTAAACACTTCTGTCCATTATATTCCTTTGTTTACTATTGACACTTGATATAAATAGATATGCATATTTATGGATAAAACTAGTTTTCAATAAAATTAGAAACTTTGTTTTTAATTGAGATAAAGTGGAGAATCCTAGTTCACACAAATAAGTTGAAGTAAAAGGTAAAAGTATAAAAATTGTTTTTTTACTTAGAGTGGAAATCCTCCCTTAACCTTAATCCAAAATTATGAAAAATTTAATTGCTGAAAAGCATTCTTCAGTGTAAATTAACTAATAAGGTGCAGAAATTCAGCCTCCTCTTCAGGATCAAAGTTTAACTCAATTATTGATTCGGGGCTTTCAACATCAGATGAATTTTTTATCCAAATGCTTTTCTTAACTGTTTCAAATTTCTGCACTGGAAAACAGTTATCAAAGCTTTGGGATAGAGAAGTGAGATGTGACAAAATCTCAATTTTTAATTTTTTTGAAATATCTTCATCGACACTGACCATTCTGGTGTCATGATTTTTTTCGTTTATGCGACCCATTTTATTTATTTTGCGACCGACCAATGGGTTGAAACCCACAGTTTGAAAAACCCTGCTATAAAGAGTATCAGTGCTCTGCGTGCTTATAATCGTACGTCAAAGTTCGAATAAGTATTTTAACTGAAATATAAACTATTGAGGCTTTAGTTTATATATGTTTACAAAATAGATTAACAGAATTAAACAACGAAAGTATGAAAGTAGGCTTAACAATTAATTTTAATAAAACTAAAATTATGTTTAATGAATTTTGCACGCAAAACGTAGTCACAGTGGATAATCATATTGTAGAGATAGTTGATAGTTATTTATACCTAGGACAATTGGTTTTATTAAATTTTTTAAATCCAACATTCCGCTATGCTTAAAAAAGAAGGCGTACGACCAATGCGTACTGCCAGTTATGACGTATGGATGTAAGACTTGGACGCTAAATTCAAGAATGCTACGAAAGATCCAGTGCACACAGAGAAGCATGGAAAGATGTATGCTTGGCATAACAAGAAGAGATCGCAAAAGAAATACATGGCAGATATAGCAGTATGTGTAAAAAAGTTGGAGTAGACACATAGCGAGAAAAATGGAAGGCAGATAGACCCAAAAAATACTGGAATGGTATCCGAGAGGATGTGAAAGAAAGCAAGGTAGAACGACTGGAAGATGGGCTGATGAGTTGAGAAGAATGTGTGTAGTCAAGTGGATGCAGATTGCTCAAGACAGACAGGAATGGAAGAGGATTGGAGAGGCCTTCATCCAGCAGTGGATGGTGAACGGCTGAAAATGATGATGTATCTATAGTATACAAACTGAAAGAGCCACTGAAATGAAATCTATCGTGTCGACATTTATTCTGAGCAAAAATTGAAATTTTCCCCCGCTGACGAAACTAAAGTATCAATTGCCGTAATCCGAGACGAGTCGTCATTTGTGTGCTTTTATTATTACGCAGTATTGTTTTGTTTGCTGCTGTTTTTTTTTTACTCTGCACGTATGTGTATGTGGTGCGTTCCCGTTGTCAGAATACACTCCATCATATCGCATTGTTTACTTTGGACCGTCTCCTTGCGGCCTCCGAGCCGCATATTGTGTTGCGGCCCATTGTGCCGCGACCTCAAGTGCCATTTGTCATTTCGAAGTAATTTGCTGCGAAACAAGACAATTCATTTGTATTGCCCCATCAACAAGTCGGCTTGCGGCCATACCGACCCCCATTCTCCCATATACCAAAAACCCACCCCCATCACTTCGACGTCCTTTCTGCGCCATTCGACCATTGTTTTCCCGGGAAAAACGACAGGAAAATCTCGAACCGGTCCCCCTTTGTTTCAGGAATGCGCTGTATGGTAAAACCGATGCGTTTTTGTACGCCCAACGGCCATACACATTGTGCATCGGTTGTTCACCGAAAATAAAAGCGACACACTTTATATGTACGCGCAAAAAAATCCTTTCAATTCATCGGATGTTCGATTCGACGGGGTGTGGTCGAAAAGGCTTTGTTACGATTCATTCGGAAAAATAAACTGCACTTGCAATTTAAACGCGTGACTATGTGTGGTGGCGTAAAAGGATTCCCGAAATAACGATATCAATTCCAGGTAGTGTGGTAGTACTTGCCGATCCTCGGAAAATGTACAAGTAATCGTGTGATCTATTTTCGGTACCTCATATTGTGTCAAAAGCCCTTCACATTGTACATGTCACGTCTGTCGTGTGTTTCGCGATAGTTAAATTTAAATTTAGTACAGCAAAAGTGTATCTTTTGATAGTTGTTTGTATGAAATGAACCACGGTTTGTAAGGTCATTTGAAGAATCAAGTCTTAAATGTATAAAGCACAGTTCAACGTTATCATTGTTACCATTATCGAGTTACTCAAATGTAAAAGAAACATACTAGCACAATTTTGCAAGTAAGAGCTCTTTTAAAAAGGTATACTCTCATTTATAGTAGGTACATATACATATGTATCATCATAATTATTTTCAGCCGTTCACCATCCACTGCTGGATGAAGGCCTCTCCGATTCTCTTCCATTCCTGTCCGTCTTAAGCAATCTGCATCCATTTGACTACACACATTCTACTTGATTTGTCAGCTCATCGTTCGGAAAATCCTCTCGGGTACCATTCAAGTACTTTTTGCTATATGTCCATTGCCACTCACACGTTCTGGTATATCCGCCACTTTGTAAAGGCATGTATTCGTCTTTCGATCTCTTCATAGTTTGAAAAATAATTGTCTCTAATATACATATGTATATTAAAATTCGTATGCAATTGACTTGTATGGATTATGTTTGAGGTTCAATTTAACCGCCCATACATCATGCATTGAATCCGCAACAACAATAAACTAACAATTACATTTAACCTATTCGAATCGTGCGTTTATTCCGAGCAATTGGTTTTGAATTAATTGCTGCACAGACTGCTTGATTGATAGTTGAAATTGAATCGCGCCATGTCTAGTCGAATTACTTGTGGAACATAATTCAATTTCAATAATACCACTTCTTAGATCACATTCGAAACGCACACATAAATCTCAGACTTCACCGTAACCACTCTCTTTAAAATTACATTATAAATTATGTCATACTATTTCGTATCGTCGTCGTATCTAATGCAGTTTATCGGGATAGACGTACGAACAATCTCTCTCCGTTCCAATTTATCAAGTCTGTTCCTTGTCAGGTATATTTTGCTACCGTTGCAATTTTCCCTGAATTTGGCTTCGGAACGAGAGAAAAATCGTAACGTAACTGTATCTAGAGTGCACCGGGAACTCGCCAAGTTGGACAAAAGCCAACCGACTTCGGCCAAAGGACGATGCGATATGAAAACTTGAAAAACTCACACTTAATCAAAATATGCACATATACACACACCGGTTAAGTACGACTTTCAAACAACGCATAAAGCTCTAGACGGGAAATATTATACATAAATACTATAAAATATATGTACATATATGTATGTATATCTCGCACTGGTAGTTACGCATATACGGTAAAAATTTATTCGACGCGTGCAAAATTTATGGAAAATTCGTCGATAGGTCAACTGAGGAATTCACAAGCGGTGTGCGTGAATTTCCCTCAATTTTCCGGATCATTTGCTGGGCAAAGTATAGACTTATACAGAGTGCGGCTGCTTTTCCACCTCAACGTTTGAAAGTTCTCATTCTTTGTCGATCACACGTATGTATGTATATATTTTAAATTTTATTTATAGTCCTTTAATACATTCTTAATTTTGAATGTCGAATATATATTATGTTCACCATTGACCCTCAAATACAATCGCCCGTCGACATTAGTGTACTCCCGAAAAATTCAAGTCCAAATAACCCGTATTTAAAAAACTAAACGAGCGCTTTCAAGCTTTCGTCGTTACACTACATCACGCCGGTCTTTATGGCATACAAAATTAATGGCGCTCGGGTTCCTTTTATTCCGTAATTAAAACGAGTCAAAGAGAGACGACGCAAAAACAGTCCGTTTAAGGAAAAGTAACCGGTATCCGAGAGCTTTGGGGTGGGGAAAGCTCGGACCGAGACCTAGGAGGGAGGTTTAAATCAGTTTTAAGTGGGGCTTTATCTGTTTTTCCTGGCGAGTTACTGCAGTTAGGTGCTGTGCTATAAAGATGCGTTCGTTCAGATAACGGACTACGTCAAAGTCGTCCACCGTCGGTTTGATGCTCGTTTCCGGTGTTAAATTGTAGCCAGTGATTGTCTGAGCTTTAAAGCCTGGATCAATGACATCAAAATCATCCTTCAATATATTTAAAATTTAATAAAATGACCTAAACAAGTCTCGTTCGATTTTTTTGTATGAAAATACTGAAACGTGTACATAGTAAGATTGGTATTTGCTATGATGATTTTTCTAATACAATTAATTTTCTAAATACATTTTGAAACCTTTGGTACGATTGCTTATTCGACTGAAATTTTCCGGTCCGTTCAAAAGATCGATATCCGCGAAAAACAATAAAGTGACTTCAACGGTATCGTAAAATTAAATTTATTTTACACACTCGCCCTGTAACGATCAAAGACTCCCGTCCCTTTATACAAATTTATTTTTCAAGTAACGTGTTTTCTTTCTTTTTTTTTTGTTTTGTTTTTAATATTATTTTCCTTTTCAGTCGGCACGGAAACACTTAAAAGGCAATTACGAGCATTTACATATCAAACTTACATATTTCGCTGGAAAATATGGCCGACGCGCTCGCTTTATTTCGCGACTGATGAAAACCGACGCCGTAAAATGCAAAGCCGTTTCATTTGAAACCTTAAACACATCGGAACAGATTTGAAAACAAAGCCAACAAAACATTCACAAGAAATTCACAGAACTAAATATTCAATTCAAAGAGCACAAATTTCACAAAGACAACCCTGAATTTAATTATCGTGGATTTAATACCATTTATTTATTACTACATATACATATGTATACATATGTATCAGTGGTCGGGAACCTATTTCGAGCAAAGAGCCAAATTAGGGAAAACCTTGCGAAAAAGTTTGGGAGCCGCAACATAGATATTATTATATAATATTATATCTTACGTATTATATATTCAAAATTAAATTAAATGTTACTCATTTATGAAATGGATAGCAGTTAGAAATAATCTTTGTGATATTTTTTAATGTTCGACAGTTTATTACTAAAAAGTATTATTGAAAAACGATTTAATGCTTTTTAAAGCCACCAAGTATATTAAGTTAAATAGGATTAATTTTGATTGTGTGAGACTGCAAACAAAGAGCTGCATGAGGGTACGGAGCCGCCGGTTTCCGACCGCTGCTATATGCTATTACTTGTGTAATAATTACTAGTAATCTGCCTGGCTGGCTGGATAGCCTAGCCGAGGAACGCTCGCATACCCGGCACGGCACGAAGACATACGCTCACTCGGTCACATGGGTTGCGCGAAGTGGTAACGCTACATAACCTCACAAACGGATAGCCGCTGAACGATCGAATACAACGGCACGACACGTACACGTACACTCATTCATTCACACACGACACGGGTGCTACCAATAACAACCACCGGATAACACTGTCAACGGGCAGTTACCAATTTTAATACAATTAGATATCCTTCTATAATATACTTACAGTATTATCATAACAATAGCCACCATAGAAAAACATCACCGATTACATGTGGTTATTTTTCGTTAAAATTTTCCTTTTATATCTACAATATTGAATCTTCGGTGGCTTGAATATCCTTTGAAACACCGTACATATGTATATGTATAGCAAAACCAGCTTAATTTGGCAGTTAAAATGAAGGCAACCTAAAGTGCATCCATCCATTGGATACACATGTCGAGGAGGCTTTCCTGCTGACAATTCTAAACATAGTGTGGAGCTTTTAGACACACATTTTCCCTTTACACATTTCTTACAAATATCCACCAACATACAAATAGATTGAATGACAACAATTTAAATTGAATTTTAAATCAAAATAGCCTCCAAAGTATGAACACAAGCTTATGTATGTACATACATACATATACACAGTCATACGTAACAACGCAACTTGTACACACGAACTATGGCTGCATGGCATAAATCCTATTGGAATTTTCACGCGTTTTACTACAGAGGTACACGAACCCGGCAATTTGGTACATAGCGAGGCTAAAACGTCGCATCGATTCGTTATGTATTTTTGTTGGCGACAATTCAACAATCCAACGTGTGTGCCAGAGGCGCCATGGGCAAATTTAATCTTGCCGTATGCAATATAACCCCACATTTGAGTATTGCTTTCGGAGGGGTCGTTTCAATACACAAACATACAATTTACGATTAACCTTACTGTTAAGATCTCCGATCTACTCATAACTGATCAAAAACTTCATCAGATCATTAGGTAAAGACCGATTTGTATCAGCAAGTCTCTTTTCATCGTGTAATTTTTAAGTCTAGACACACAGAAACAATTTAACATTGCAGCGGGTTTACGAACATTTTTACTTTATCCTAATCGGATAAAGTAAAATGTGTCTGTGTGTCTGTGTACTTCTTAACCTTAACTTTTTCTCCGAAACTATCAATTCTATCAAGCTGAAATTTCAAACCTATTATTTTCACGTAAGGTGTAAGAGATATTATGATTTTGGTCAACATCCGCCAACCGGAAGTGGCAGTTTACTCTTAAATGAGATTACTTTTTTTTTTTGTTTCAGCCTTTTAAATATTTGGTATCTTCATAATATTGCTATATTACAATCCTTAAAGCAATACCCACATAATTACGAAAAAATTAATCATTAAAAACAGTTAACCGGAAGTTGGTATTTTGTTATCTAGGCAAAAATCCTGTTATTACGGAATATTTCATATTTATAGTTTTCACGAAGGAAGAGATACTATAATTTTAGTCAAAATCCGCCAACCGGAAGTGGCAGTTTACTCTTGCACGATTTGTTTCATACATGGACGTGTTTCAACTTTTGGAAACTGTTTTTATGACTCTTTTGAGTCTGTTTGTACATATATATATATATATCAGGGTTATACATATATATCAGTTACCAAATTAGTTTTGTAATATCCATTTTAAATAAATCATTTGGTGGCAGTGCAAAAAATGCAATAATACTAAAATTTGTCGACGTCAATAAGTAAATTGTAACAGTATCTATACAAAAATATCTCGAATTTATTTTAACCAATTCAGACGTTTTATTTTATTGTCTGAAGTCCTTTGTATACGTCTGAATTGTGTGTCGGCTGAAACAATATATCGAAACCGAAGTCACTTAACCGCAAGTGGATGTTCGCACGGTGCAGCGAGAGGAATCCGGAACGAATCCGGAACGAGGCTGGAAAATCTCCCCCAACCCTAAATTCCCCATTTTCCCATCCACACAGTATCCGGAAAAACCACCGAATCCGGAACCCGTCCCTTCGCCGGTCGATTTATCGCCCAATCGACATTCCCGCGTCGATACAAAAGCGAAAGCGATTTAAGCCGCACGACGACGACTACGATGGAAAACATCGAAACATAATACATACGAAGGAAAAAAAATGTTATTAATATATAATATTTCCCGGGAAAACATCGCACGAACGGGACACAAGTGGGAATTTCTTATATATGTACCTTTCTTTCCCTTTGTGCAGCGCTGCGTATGAAAACTCGGTTCATACACGAGTAAATACATACATACATGTAATACTTTAAACGTATCAAATTTAAAATGAACCAACTTCAAACGTGGCCGCGTAAGAGATACTGGGAATACTGGGATAGATGGGGGCGAAAAATACATCGAAGTGCAGCAGCTCAAAAGGGGGAGTGAGTGGAAATAGCTATTTGCGGCTTTGCACTCGGTCTGGTTCCACGTCGATTCTGCAGCTCGTGAGCTTCAGAGAAACTTGGTGGGATTTTCGACGTCTTCTTTCACGGATGTTCGGTGTTCAAACACAGACCTTCGAGAACTGTGTGCTGCGAGGATATCGCAAAAATGCTTAAGGAAGTGTCGCAGAGCTAGCCATGTGCCCGAAGAGTGCATGGCGTATTTCGAACTGTAATTCTACTTAAAAATTTTGGTTTTAAAGCTCAAAGTCCTTTGGGAAGTTTGAATTTAAAAGCTCAAAGACTTTAGGAACCGTGGCATATTAAAATAAATAGATGGTGCAAAAATGGTTATTTTCATTAAACATTAATACAAGTACTCTGTTTTACACCTAGGCCGAACAAACCCCCAAATCCATTATTCAATTGATAATATAAATATCCCAGAAGTTGCATCACAAATTGACCTAGGAATTGCTATCACAAAAGACCTTTAAACTCTTTACTAAATAAGTGTTATTGATTTGTATATATGTATTATCAAACGTGTCTTTAAGAATTTTAGTATCCAGTTGCTGTCCAAAATTTATAAATCCTTTATAAGACCTAAATTAAAATTTGCTGTAAATGTTTGGAATCCTGATTTTAATAAAGACATTGTATGTACGTTTAGAAAGGGTAATAAGAATGCCATCTGAACGTCGATCACTACACTACAGCGAAATGTGGAAGTGAATTTAGTTTCATCTCTTTGGAGACGAGAATATTAGGAGGCGATCTTATAATAACAAATATAAATGTCAAAAAATAAACCTCCTCACGTTCGATAAAAACGCTCACCTCCGAGACTCCTAAAAGACAAATCTAACAAAATTGTCACAGACTCATTCTTTTCAAATAGAGTGATTAAAGTTTGGAACCGTCACACAAATCAGCTACTTATTACTTCTGAAAATATGAATCCCTTTAAAAGTTCTTGAATATAAATGGATATTTGTAATCCTTCACATATAAATAACTAAATAAATAAAAATTGTATGTACAAATTACAACAGACCCCCGGGCTCCAACGCCAATTCCGCCTGCCCAATAATTTAAATAAATATTATTTTCGGATTATAATATGTTTTAAAATAAAATAAGTTTTTCTCGCTTAGTACTGGATATTTGTACGGAAACAGTTACCTTTATGGTATTAGTGAATGATATACATAAATATGTATGTACATACATACATATGTTAGATGATAAAACGACGTTACAAGTCTTAATGTTCATGCATTTTACAAAGGTATGGAAAAGGTTATTACTTTATCCTAATCGGATAAAGTACGTATTGTGATCGTGCGAAAATTCGACCTCGAGATTTTGACTGATTTGTATCGAGTATCATCCCCTGATCACGTTTTCATGATTTCTAAAAAATGTCTGTATGTCTGTGTGTCTGTGTACTTATGCGTGTGTGTGTCTGTATGTGTGTTTTCTCCGAAACTATCAAGACTATCAAGCTGAAATTTCATATCTATTATTTTCACGTAAGGTGTAAGAGCCATAAGGAATTTGGTCAACATCAGTGAACCGGAAGTAGGGTTTTTTTCTTGTAGAAAATTCTAAAATTCTCTTACCACAGAATATTTTCGAAACGGCTCCGGGAATTTTGATAAAATTTCATATCAATAGTTTTCACGTTAGCTGTAAGAGATACTGTGATTTTAGTTAACTTCTGACTAGCGAAAATAGCAGTTTACTCTTGAACGATTTTTTGTTTTTTTTTTTTTTCGACCTTTTAAATATGTAGTATCGTCACAATATTGTAATGTTGTAATTCTAAGAGAAATTTATATTTAAAAAAAAAAAAAAAAATTAAAATTAGTCAACCGGAAGTAGGTTTTTTTTTTTTTTTTCGTCGAAAAGTTTATGACAGAATATTTCCGAAACGGCTCCGGGAATTTTGACAAAAATTCATATATATAGTTTTCAAGTTAGCCGTAAGAGATACTGTGATTTTAGTCAACTTCTGACGAGCGAAAGTGGCAGTTTACTCTTGAACGATTTGTTGTTTTTTTTTATTTTTTTCGGCCTTTTAGATATATAGTATCATCACAATATTACTAATGTTGTAATTCCGAGAGAAATTTATATTTAGGAAAAAATAAATCATTAAAATCAGTCAACCGGAAGTAGGTTTTTTTTGTCGAAAAGTTTACCACAGAATATTTCTGAAACTGCTTCGGCGATCTTGTCGAAAATTTATATTTACATATAATTTTCATATAAAAATGAAGAGTTGATAAGGTTTTGATCAAAATCCGCTGACCGGAAGTGGTAGTTAAATATATGCCGAAGATCGTATTTTACATACGCGCGCGCACTCAATATAGTAATTTCATGATATTTATGTATGTATTTTGGTCGGTGTGGTGGTGTGCATGCGTTTTATTTACTTACGTACATACTTAAAAAAATAATTTCGTTACTCTTTGTATTCCTCAAATATATGGATAAAGTCATGGGTTGGCCACACCCGAATTTTTTTTTTTTAAGTTTCATGGAAATTAATAAGATTTTATAGTAGTCTTTCACACTCTTTTTTGGGATGTCTATTTCACTTGACGCAAAACTTTGTAGGACAATGTGAGCCGCTGGTTTACGACCGCTAATTTTAAATCGTCTTAGAGAATTGTAGTAAATTCTGTATTTCGTTACAAATATGCTACATTGCCACAGTTGGCGTCTAAAACCTCGCATAAAAATGCATCTCGAGGCAAAAAAAAAAGCGCAATATTGTCGCAGCGAGTTAACCCTGTGCATTCGTCGTCGTCCGGTACGTGACGCGCAGTTAAAAGGTAAACGGGAGGATCGAGAGGGGCGTTGTAGGAACGGGAGACTACCGCGCGCGTTAACCCCTCGAGTGCCGGGCTCGATATTAAAATGCGTTACGACTCCGACCGTTAACTTTTATCGTTCGGCAGAATTAAAATCACCATAAAGCACGAAAGCAAACAGCCGTAAACAAAAAGTGTGGAGACAACACCGGCAAACACAATATCACGCTCGGCGATAAGTGTCGCTCTTGAGTAATTTACGAACAAGATGGTTTACCATTTATAAAGTGCAATACACCCCCCCCCAAACCATCAAATTTAGACTCCCTTCCTCCCACCCTTTATCCCCATACCAAAATGCGGTGGTAGTATTCATAAACAAGATTCAGGTAGATTGTACGTGGTGCGGCACGGTGACGAACGCGTGCTATTTTTACAACTGCTGGAAATAGCGCTTTAAACACACCTGTCACCGTCAATTTATTATTATATTTTGCGGTTGATAAAGAATGCTTAGAAGGACACGAACAGCTTCCTGTTTTTACATAATATTGATTTAAAATTATATATACCAAGGGCGGATTAGTGTATGAAAATTTCTGACGTGTTAATTTATCATGCAAGTTTTTTACCTACGTTTTTTTTATATTCGATTTTTTCAATAAAAATTGAACATTACATATCCCGATAGGTTGTACCTTTAACTTTTTATGGTATTTAATGCAAACTTTTACTGGTTCTATTTCGGTTCTAGGATTATTTGGTAGAGGATTAAAATTATCAGTCAACGTGCTATAATAAAGTTCGTGTTTGTATTAAAAATGATATACAATGTATTATCAAGAAGTATTTAAAGTGTATGGAGTTTCCTTTACCGATATAATAACTAATATATTACCACGTGTTATTACTAGTACTCGTATATTACTAGTATACAAACTCGTGTTTACTATTTTTTGCCATTGGCTACCATTGTTTACCATTGGTAACCATTGGTTACCATTGGTTACCATTGGTTACCATTGGTTACCATTAGTTACCATTGTTTACCATTGTTTACCATTGTTTACCATTGTTTACCATTGTTTGCCATTAGTTACCATTGCTTACCATTGCTTACCATTGTTTACCATTGGTTACCATTGTTTACCATTGGTTACCATTGTTTACCATTGTTTACCATTGGTTACCATTGGTTACCATTATTTACCATTATTTACCATCGGTTACCATTGTTTACCATCGGTTACCATTGTTTACCATCGGTTACCATTGGTTACCATTGGTTACCATTGTTTACCATTGTTTACCATTGTTTGCCATTAGTTACCATTGATTACCATTGTTTACCATTGGTTTACCATTGGTTACCATTGGTTACCATTGTTTACCATTAGTTACCATTGTTTACCATTGTTTACCATTGGTTACCATTGGTTACCATTGGTTACCATTGGTTACCATTGGTTACCATTATTTACCATCGGTTACCATTGTTTACCATCGGTAACCATTGGTTACCATTGTTTACCATTGGTTACCATTGGACACTATTAGTTACCATTGGTTACAATAGTTACAATAGTTACTATAGTTACAATAAGTAAGTTAATAGTTACAATAGTTACTATTGGTTGCAACAACAAGAAGTTTATTTATTAGTATTACTATCGGTTAATATCGGTAACCATCGATTACTATTGGTTGCTATTGGTTTCTGTTCGTTACTATTAGTTACAATCGGTAACAATCGGTTACTATTAGTTAATATTTCTTGCAACGACAAGCTGTTTATTTATTATTGTTACTATCGGTTATTATTACTATTACTATTGGTTGCTATGAAAAAAATATGAATTCCAATTTTTAATGAAAACAAAAGAAGTTTAATTGATGGGTTAACAAAAGTCACTGTAGCGTCCGTTCGGTCCAACGGTCGTCGGTTAAACCGACAAAAATATTTTTTTCAATTAAATTATAGGCCCGAGATCTTTCTAATCAATACAAAACCGAAGTTCTTACAAAGGAAGAAATAATTTAAAAAAAAATAATCCTTTTCATAAAAAATCTTTTCGACGTCATATTCACAAACGCCATTGGAACCAATAAAATTTGCGAAAATCACTCATTTAAGAGAAAATTCAACGGAAACTTCCGAGCGAATAATTTCAACTGTCGAATTTACATTGCTCGCCCTCACACATACCTACAATATATAATTTAATCTTGAATTTCATTTGCGTACCTAAAATTAACATAGGGATGCATATTCGTCGTGCTAACGCGAGCGCGGTGCACCCGTCACACGCAGGACCCGACTTTTGCGCTCGCCCTGTGCAAAAACCGTAATATATACGGCCAGTGCAATTGTCTGCAGCACACGTGCACACGTCGGGAATGCACGCATGAACGCACCGCCAGAGATTGTGCACGCGAAACGTGAGGGTTCCCCGAAAAAGGTAAAGCGAGTAGGCTCGCAAATAATACACCCACACATTCACAGGTGCGTGTGTGTGAAAGATCAGGTGAAAAAACGCGGAGAATCCATTTCAAATGTGATGAAATTACCACTGAGCGGATGCGGTTTCAATCATTATGCAATAGTATATAATTATAATTTGACCCCTGCGGCCGCATAATCGTGAAAACTGAATGACGTTTCAATTATGGTCGTATGAGAGCGCGTCGTCAAAGTGGAAATAATCCGCGTGTATAATAAACTACGGTCGAAGTATCAATTACTGTGCACACCCTGTACGTCGTCGGTGCAGTGGCGTGCCAATCTCTTAATAAAATATTAAATTTATGTGAGGAAATTGTAACTTACGCGAGGTGATTTCTTAATCTGGTATGTTGTTTAACAGTATAACTCACCTGAAACAAAAATAGGTATTATTTATAGGTAAAATTAAACGAGATACAATTAATTGCAAGTCATCAGAATTGTGAATTACAATCAATTTTTTTGGATTTATCGAAAAATTAATATCTTTTAGAGAAATTAATATCTTTTGGAGAAATTAATATCTTTATAATATCATTTAGAGAAATTAATATCTCTTAAAGCTGAAAATCTGTGTAAGTATGTATCTATATTTAAGTTCTTCTTCTCAGCCTTAGTTTCATATTTTTGGAACCTTTAAAATTTATTAGAATCCATAATTGACGTATAAATATAGTAATCTACATATGTAAATAAATATCTGTGTTAAGTTTAAAATCGGGACAATCGTTTGATTTATTAAATAATTGCCTACATCCTTTAACTTCCACTACTTCAAATTCTTTCCAATTACAGAGAGCTTTACAACATAAAGATGTCACCCATGATAAACAACACTATGTATTAAAAATCAAAATATCATACATTTTGGTTGGTGGTAAGAAAAACTATTCTTATTTTCATAGAAGGAAAAATTTAATTTTGTTCCGCTTAAATCTTTTTCAAGTGTTCAGTGTATATGTACATACTTTGTTTATTACTGTAGATTTTGACAGTCAAGTTGAGTTGCAGATGCAGTTAAAAAAATTGTCAAAATGTATCAAATCAGCCGTAATACAGTTGGGGAATTTATGGTGCAATAAAAAAAAATGACACTAATGACGAAATTTTTTTTAAAAGCACGTATATTTTTAAATAAATTAATTAAATTCCTAGTATTGCTACGTAAATACGACACGCGTCTTCCCCCTCGAAACGTTCGAAATAAACTTTAACGAACGTCCATAATATACGTATACTCTGAAAGTTCACAGCGAATGGTTAATGTCCACTGACAGTTAAATAGTCAGGACGTGGATTTTTATTAGCGCTAAACAGAAACTAGTTTTACGAACCACCCTGTACGTGACGAGCTCGTTGGTACGTCCGTAAAATCAACTAGGAAGATACGAAACGAATTGTAATCTTGAATTTGAATTTAAACCAAAATATAGCAATTAACGAACTACCGACTGATTTTATCTGTATTAAAATCGAATTTTCGAAATATCACACATTAGAATTAATTAAAATTTAATCATTTAAATGTATTACATTTATTACAGTTTTCTTAAGGCAAACGTTATAAAACACAAAGTAACAAAATTAACGCTTCTTTATATTCACATAATATAATATATTAATAATAATAATATAATAAAATAAAATTAGCATATTAAAAGTTATACGAGAAGGAAAGTCCGGTGATTACATAAACTCTTCATATTAAAATTTACAATTATGAATATATTCAAATGTGACGAAATACTATAAACTTAATTTAACAGTAACTTGAAGGTACTTTGCTACAAAATATGGAAAAATATTGTATTAATAAATAATTTTCCATTCGTTAAGATACAAGGACATGTTTAATTTTATACATAACTGAATAATAAAATTCATTTCAAAATAAACCTGTAAAAGAAGTCTAATATTTTTGTATCACTAATTTCTATATAAGAAATATCAAACGCACATTAACGATGTACAATAGATAAATGATCTATTGTTAGCTTTAATTGCCATCATTAAATAGTAATCCAAACTAAAAAGAACCTCACGAGCCATTACAATGTTAAACAATACAATTCAATTAAAACAATGGCTTGTCAAAATGATTAAATCGTGCGGTATTTAGATTTCAGGTGTAATATTTTAATTTTAACAATAAATATTTCTCTGTACCCAATCGTCGCAGTAAAATGACCATGTTGTTATTATAAATCAGGTCGCAATGATAATAAGTGACATTGTAACAATTTATCAATGAAAAAAACCCATTGAAAGGTTCAACCGTGAACTTTATCTGACAATCCTTAACGTTTAACGTTCACGAAACGATCACTTGTATTTAATCGCTCACATTTGCATATAATTCATTATTTTTCGATCGGTAACAATTGCGACAATACATCATTAATAATAGTTACATTGGTTGAAAATGATTTATTTGATAACTTTTGTCTCATTGTTGATTGAAACCAACGGCCAAATACTCGTAAGTCTACCAAAAATAATTCAAATCAAATTTTTGTTCATATATTAATGTTTTTAAGTTAAAATTGTATATAAGGGACCTGCTGATATAAAATTGACAAGAATGGAAAAGTGTTCTGAAGACGATCAAGGTTTTAAAGTTGAGTTTTTAATGCATAAAGTTAACAGAACGCATCAAGGTATCGACTTTACGTTTACAGTTCCGTTTGATTTGGATGAAAACGTTGCAGTAATATATTTTATGTTTGTTTTAATAATAATTTACAAATATAAATCTAAATATATGTATATCGTAAATTCTATTTTAACTTGAGGTCAACGCTTCGGCGGCTAAATGGGGAGACGGAGGTTGGAAGCCGAATTTTTTCGACTTATATGATGGTTACATGTGCAATTTCATGATGAAATTCGGCGAGAAGCAAGTAAAAGAAGTCTTTGGAATATTTAAACAACCACAAAGATGTCCTCTCGTCGCTGTAATCAACCATTTTCATTATTTCAAAACAATTTTGGAATCGTAACTTCATTCTGTTTATTTTTTAGGGAACTTATTCGGCGAAAAATTTTGTTTACGACGGTGAAATGAACAATCCAATGGTGTTTGGGGATTTTAGATTGGATCTTACATTTTTGAGAAACAATGCTAGTTTTGCATGCATTCGAGCCTTTGCTACGTCTTCGCCTAAGAATATTAATTTCGGTCGTTAATGTACAATATTTAAATTATGTATATAATAAACTTTTTTATAAGTATTTTGAAGACTTTTGCAATTTTATTTGACCTTTGCAATAGCCTCATCTAAGAAAAGTGTGTAAAAGGATGTAATCTGGATATAAAACTTCATCAAATAATAGCTCAAATAGTTCATAATGGGTCGACTAGATCGAGGCCATGTTTTGAATAAATATGTAACGAGGTTACAACTTATCTAGAATAATATAAAATTCAAACTAATTATTCAATAGTGGGCGTGTATGTATTGATATTAATGAATGTATAGGTACAATAATTATCTGAAACATGTCCAATTGTACATGTAATTACACGTTTGATAGAATCAAAGCTGTCACAATAGAATCACATTGTGAAAAAAACATAGTTATATTAGAAATAAAATTATGTCCGTTCATTATTGCAAGTGATTTTGCATCACGGTGACATACATATGTACAATATTGTTCATATTGCAATGTTGAAGAGTTTCTTGTTTATCGTATTTATCGTGGAAATATCCACATCGGACTTTTTGGTGATTTTCAAATTTGACGATATATCAATATAGCAATCAAAATTATTATACATTCATCGGTTTCAGGGACCTGCCATTATAGACGTAAAACGAATGGAAAGGTGCGGTGAAGATTTGTTAGGTACAGAATTCACTTACTTTCGGCACAGAGTTAACCGTACGACTCAGGGGACAAGTATGAATTTTACCACACCGTTCCCACTCGATGATACAATTTCGGTAAGTCCTAATATTATAAATATATACGATTTTGACTAGTTAAATATGTGATTCACGTTTTAGATTAACGCATCGGCGTCAATATGGGGAGATGGAGGCTGGAAACCGAACGCTTTTGACATGTATAACGATAAATTGTGCAGTTTCATGACTGCAGCTTTGCCCGGACTAATGAAAGATTTCCTAAAATTGCTTGGACAGAATGAAGACTGCCCTTTAGCAGCGGTAAATAATTTTTTTTAATTCGCTTAATATGAATTAATTAATTAGCCCTTAAATTGGTGTTACTGTTTTTCAGGGAGAATACATGATTGAAAATTTCACGTACGGTGGTACGCTTACGTTTCCTTTTATATATGGAAAATTCATGTTTGACATTTCACTGACGAAAGACGGCGTAACGTTCATGTGTACGAGATTTTACATCACTAGTGATCCAATGAAACAATAAAGTCATGAATGAATTAATGTAATTGAAAAATATTAGTATGGGGGAGAAGAGAGGGAGAGATAACTTTGAAAAATCTATAATTGGACATATGTATGTATGTATGTACATACATAGTATAAACAATTTCTTTCTGATTTTTGTATTTAACCTTATACCTACATATATGTAGGTACTATTTGTTTATATGTATATCTGTAGATTTTATATACACATAAAATAAATGAAAACTAATTAAGAATTTATGTGCTTATGTTGAATGCTGTGACAGATTAAATTGAAAGACATTATTATTATTAGCTGTGTATTTAATTTAAGTTTGCTCTTATAAGCTGGTTAATGTATATAATACTTTTCATAACGTTCTTTTAACGAGCGTTGAATTTCAATATAAAGTTTGATATATAAACTATGTATAACAGTATAAAGGCACCTCTACGGATTTCGCGCGAAATTTGTCGATGAATATCGCACGAATTTCGCCAACGTTTGTATTTCTTTCGGAACATTTGTATTTCACTCACGACTCTTCAAATGAAGAGTCGTGAAGTAACGTCTAGCGTAAAGAAACGTTTGTATTTCACTGGACTCTTCAAATGAAGACGATGCTCTTATGTTGGCCGCATATTTATATGAATGGTTAGTTAAATACTAACTAAAATTGTTGAATGTAATTTATAACATTTATAATTTATACATAATTTATATTATATTTATTTATATTTATATAATTTATACATATTGTTTATTTTGATTTGATTTCTTTATATTTTGCCAATATTATTAATATAAATAAATATAATGTTTTTTTCACATGTCTCGGCATAATTTGTAAAATAAATAAATAAATAAATAACGGTGTCATCAAGGATCAAATGACTGTTGACAAAATCGTCTGGTTTCTATCACTCTGACAACCTATCAAGTCAGATCGTACAGGATAGGATACTTCTTCATCGTTTCGATCAGCTTTTCCACAAATGTCATACCTGGCTGCGCGGCCATGGCCGCGCAGCCAGGCTTCCAAGTGCGTTACGGGCCTAAAGCCTAATGCAACCCAGCGTGAATGAATAATATTTACATTGTTTGTATATCTCAGAAAATTGTTAATGTCGCTTCTCCGTCAGTAAAAGGTCTTAATAATAATTTAACGATATCTTCACCATCAAAACTTACTTCCGTAGCCTCATTTGCAGTTTCGATAAACTTTTAAAATATTGTTTGTTGAGTTTATTCTTGCTTATTTTTTATTTTTAATGTGATAAAATTTTCGCTAATCGCTATTCTTAATTTTTGTAAACGACAGTAGTCCATTTGGAAAAAAATTGAAATGAGTATACAATTCATTATGTGTAATTCGATAGAAGCAATTCAATTAGTCGAGTTGATTCATTTATGCCTCAATTATGTCCGTTTTCGTATGAAAATCTAATAATTCATATACGGATTTTGCGTGATTTAACTAAACATAATAAAACAGTTTATATTTATTATTTACGACTGCATCATTGAAACCGTTTGTTGTCAAAATGTCGTTGAATATAAACATACTCAATTTTTTTACATCCAGTGCCTTGGTTTTGGGCAATATTTTAGTGTAAAGAATATGCATTCAATATTATAATAATATAAACCGACGAATTTTTATTAAAGACAATAGGAGGATACAATTTATTATTAGTGAAATTCTAATTTATAACGGTTCATAGATACGATTTAAATTCGACCTTTTATACATTGTGTTTTTATGGATGCATACACAATTCAATTAGATCGTGTTAATCGTCTGTATTGATTGGAGTAAACCTCATTGTGTTCGTTATTGTATGAAAAGTTTATTATTATTGTAAATGAGGCTTTTGTGCGATATAACTAAGCGTGTTTAAAACAATATGTAGTACATATACATATGTATATAGGTATTCATTCCTTGTGGTCTCATCATTGCAGCAGTTTGGTTTCAAAATATTCATAATGTTCAATACGATCATATTTATTTTTTTCGCGTACAGTACTTTGGTCATTGGCGATATTTTAGTAGGAAGAATGTGTTGCAACTATTTTAATGTGAAAGAATTTTTATAATTTAATTTTTTTTTTTTAATTTCGAGGGTCCATCCGATATAACTTTGAAAAGTTTGGAAAAGTGTGCCGAGGACGCTTTGAACTTCGAATTGAATTTAATAATGCGCAAAGTTAACAGAACTCATATGGGAATAGATGCTAATATGACATTGCCGTTTGCCCTAGGTGAAGAAATTGCGGTAAATTTTCAATTACTTAATGTTAAAATCATTTTGTTAAAAAAATTGGATTATGTTGAACTAAAGTTTTAGATGAACTTCACAGTCTATAAGTGGGGAGATGGTGGTTGGAAGCCTAACTACATGGATCATTATGAAAAAAGTTGTTGTGCGGCGGCCGTAAAATACGTAAATGATAAATTTAGTGAAATTTTAAGGAGATTAGAACAACCAGAACAGTGTCCATTGGCTCCTGTAAGACTTTCGAATTTTTATTTATATGATTATTTCTACTTAAACTTAATAATTCACATGATCTCTACTTTCAGGGAAAATATTTCTTAAAGAATTACATTTTTGATGGTAAAATTAAATATCCAACAGTATATGGTAAATTAAAAGTTGAAACAGTGTTTATTAAAGACAATGTTCAAATTACGTGCATCAGATTTTTCATAAATATAGTGCCAAAAAATCCTATGGTGGCATTCTGATTTTTTATCACACATGACAATAATTTCTAAAATTAAATGTACACATGCATCTTGTAAATTTTATGATAAAAAATAATTTTTATTAAAGAATTTAATATCCAGTACTACTATGTATATTAATCACCAATATTCATTACCTATATTATGACAATCACTAATTAATATAATCATTTATGTATAATATTGTGTATTTACATATCAAACCGTACATACATACATAAATCGTATGTACATATGTATGTACATACATACATGTGAATTGTGTACATATATTATGTATTCATACACATACTTTTTATATTTTGGTTTCCCTGCAAGACGATCTGGAGGAAAATGTAATGTAATGTCATGCAGGACGTTTATGCGTCTGTAATGACAGAACGCATGCGTCTATAATGTCATGCAGGACGATTATGTAAATAAATAAACAAAATGTAAAATATTCAATTTAATTCATGCGTTTATTAAATTTTAAAACGATCACATCTGTATACCATACGTCATACTACACACATCTGAAGAAATCCTGAATTTCTATGGTTTTGCATGGCGTAGATAAACACTTGTAAAACCCCAACCAATGTCACAATTCATAGCACTCCGAGCAACTCGTGTCATGTGTGTGGGTACATTTGCGTGCTGTGGTACTTCCATCTGAAAGCTACCTAATTTTTGCGTAATCTTTGGAAGGTTTTTCCAGCAAAACTATCCTACACATTAAGCTGAAATTTTTCATATGTAGTATAATATAATATTTTTACATTTTTAATCCAACCGGAAGTAGTACTTTTACTCTTGGTTTTTGGAGTTTTTAACTTTTTCTCCGAAGCTATCAAGTCTATCAAGCTGAAATTTCATATCTATTATTTTCACGTAGGGTGTAAGAGATATTATGATTTTGGTCAACATCCGCCAACCGAAAATGGCATTTTACTCTTGAACGCGATTTTGTCTTTCATTTTTGTGATCGTGCGAAAATTCGACATTGAGATTTTGACTGATTTGTATCAGGTATCATCCCCTGATCACGTTTTCATGATTTCTGGAAAATGTCTGTATGGCTATGTGTGTGTATGTGACTGTCTGTGTGTTTTCTCAGAAACTATCAAGTCTATCAAGCTGAAATTTCATATCTATTATTTTCACGTAAGGTGTAAGGGACATAAGGAATTTGGTCAACATCAGTTAACCGGAAGTGGGGTTTTTTTTTTGTCGAAAAGTTTACCACAGAATATTTCCGAAACAGCCTTGGCGATCAAGTCAAAATTTCATATACATATATAGTTTTTACGTTAGCAGTAAAAGATACTGTGATTTTGGTGAAATCCGTCTTGCGGATTTTTTTTTTTTTTTGGCCTTTTTAATATGTAGTATCGTCATAATATTACAATGGTGTAATCCTGAGAGAAATTGCTAGTTACAAACAAATAAATCATTAAAATCAGTCGACCGGAAGTAGGGTTTTTTTTTTTGTCGAAAAGTTTACCACAGAATATTTCAGAAACTGCCCCATTGATCATGTCGAAAATTTATATTTATAATTTCCATATAAAATTTAAGAGTTGATAAGGTTTTGATTAAAATCCGCCGACTGGAAGTGGTAGTTTTTCCTATTTGAATATATGCCGAAGATCGAATTTAACATACGCGCGCGCACTCAACACAGTAATTTCATGATATGTACATACATATGTATGTATGTATGTTG
The DNA here is from genome assembly GCA_022651745.1 of Parapsyche elsis. Classification (NCBI taxonomy): domain Eukaryota; kingdom Metazoa; phylum Arthropoda; class Insecta; order Trichoptera; family Hydropsychidae; genus Parapsyche; species Parapsyche elsis. The sequence continues at coordinate 3,384,280 of JAGVSN010000017.1, forward strand.
GTTGGTGTGGTGGTGTGCATGCAATTTATTTACTTAAGTATAAATATGGATAAAGTCATGGGTTGGCCACACCCGAATTTTTTACATTGTGTTTGTATGGATGCATAAAAAATTTAATTAGATCGTGTTGATCGTCTATATTGATTGTAGTAAACCTAATTATTTTCGTCATTGTATGAAAAGTTAATTATTATTGTTAACGAGGTTTTTGTGCGATATACATAATTATGTAACTACATAAGTGCGTTTAAAATAATATGTATAGGTAGATATTCATTCCTTGTGTTCTCATCATTGGAGCAATTTGGTTCCAAAATATCCATGATGTTCAATACGATCATATTAATTTTGTTCGCATACAGTGCTTTGGTGTTCGGCAATATTTTAGTAAGAAGGATGTGTAGCAAATATTTTAATGTGAAGAATATTTGTTTAATTTATTTTTTTTTATATTTTGAGGGTCCATCCGATATAATTTTGAAGAGGGTGGAAAAGTGTGGTGAAGACGCTTTGGATTCCGAGTGGAATTTCTCCATGCACAAAGTTAACAGAACTCATACGGGATTAGATCTTAACCTGACATTGCCGTTTCCGTTGGATGAAAAATTGGCGGTAATTTTTTATTACTTTATAGTTTATACTTAAATCAATTGTTAAACATTTGCATTTGGTTCAACTAAAATTTTATGATGAAATTCACAGCATCCAAGTGGGGTGACGGTGGCTGGAAAGCTAACACCTTGGATTTATATGAAAGTAATTTTTGTGCGTCAGCAATGAAATACATAAATGATAATCTAAAGGAAATTTTCGGGATATTAAAACAACCAGAACGGTGTCCATTGGCTCCTGTAAGACTTTCGAATTTATATCTCTATGATTCTTTCTACTTAAACTTAATAATTTAAGTATAATTAAACTTAATAATTATACTTTCAGGGAAAATATGTTCTAAAGAATTACGTTTTTGATGGTCAAATGAATTATCCAGCAATATATGGTGAATACAAAAGTGAAATACAGTTAATTAAAGACAATATTCAAGCGACGTGCATCAGATTCTTCCTAAATGCAGTTCCAAAAAGTCCTATTGCGTTATTCTGATTTTTTATCACCCATGACAATTTCTAAAATTAAATTTACATACATATGTATGTATGCTGTAATTTTTATGATAAAAAAATATTTTTATTAAATAATTCAATATCATGTAGTATTTTATTCATTAAACATATTCATCACCAATACGCATATAAGCGTTTAAAAAAATGGACAGTTTTACATTTTTTTAGTTTTTGCAGTCTATAAATCAAAACATGGTGCTTTTATGTTCAAAATGAGTAATGAAAGCAATAGTCAGATGTTATTCCTATTATTTGTGATATTTGAAAGCTTTAAAATACTTAAAAATAGTCGTCTAACAAATTTTAAACATAACATTAAAAATACTTTATTTCTGTTGGATTTTCTCCCGGTGTTATTATGCGAGAATTCAAATGGACCAATGACGTGTCGCATAATATATGTAGGTACCTACATACATACATACATACATCACCATTTTCAGCCGTTCACCATCTATGTACTGCTGGATGAAGGCCTCTCCAATACTGTTCCATTTCTGTCTGTCATGAGGAATCTGACTCCATACACACTATTCTCAATTCATCAGCAAACCATCCACTCGATCTAACTTGCTTTCTTTCACATCCTCTCGGATACCGTTCCAACAATTCTCGCGTCCATTTGTGTACGAGATTTTACCTCGCTAGTGATGCAATAAAACCAAAATAAAAAGTGAAATAGGTAATCAACCGGTAATATTTACGAAATCAACAAAATATCTACTGATTACGTGTAATTACAATTGTCAAATATATGTAGATTTAATTTAAAAAGCAAAAGCCTATAGAAACTATCATTTTTTCCGTATCTGTCAAAATGATGGTCAACAACAAATAAAGATATTATTAATCAACTTCTATGTATAAGATCATCCAGTATATCTCGACAATCAAAAATGCTGATATATAAATATAATATAATATAAATATAAATATACATAAATATAAATATAAATATAAATAGGTATAATATAATATAAATATAAATATAATATAATATAATATAAATATAAATATAAATATAAATATAAATATAAATATAAATATAAATATAAATATAAATATAAATATAAATATAAATATAAATATAAATATAAATATAAATATAAATATAAAATAAATATAAATATAAATATAAATATAAATATAAATATAAATATAAATATAAATATAAATATAAATATAAATATAAATATAAATATAAATATAAATATAAATATAAATATAAATATAAATATAAATATAAATATAATATAATATAAATATACATATTATGTAGTTCAATGGAAGAAATTCAATTAGTCGAGTTGATCAGCTGCATTTATGTCCGTTTTTTACAACAGTTTACATTTTATCTTTACAACTTGATCATTGAAACCGTTTGTTGTCAAAATGTCGTTGAATATAATCATAGTCAATTTGTTTACATCCAGTGCCTTGGTTTTGGATGATATTTTAGTAGAAAGAATATGCTTTCAATTTTATAAAGCGTCGAATTTTTGTTATAGACAATAGGAGGATACAATTTCTTATTAGTAAAATTCCAATTAATATGGCTCATAGATACGATTTAAATTCGACCTTTTATATATTGTGTTTTTGTGGTTGAATACATAATTTAATTAGATCGTGTTGATCGTCTGTATTGATTGGAGGAGACCTCATTGTGTCCGTTGTTGTATGAAAAGTTCATTATTATTGTTATGAGGTTTTTGTGCGATATAACTAAGTGCGTTTAAAACAATATGTACATATAGATAGGTATTCATTTCTTGTGCTCTCATCATTGGAGCGGTTTGGTTTCAAAATATCCAAGATGTACAATACGATGATAGTAATTTTGTTAGCAAACAGTGCTTTAGCCATCGGCGTAGATTTTTTTGTAGGAAAAATGTGTTGCAACTATTTTAATGTGAGAGTTTTTTGTTGAATTTAATTTTTTTTTAATTTCGAGGGCCCTGTCGATGTAACTGTGAAACGTTTTGAAAAGTGTGACGAGGACGCTTTGGACTCCGAATGGAATTTCTCAATGCACAAAGTTAACAGAACTCATATGGGAATAGACTTTAACCTGACATTGCCGTTTGCCTGGAATGAAGAAATGGCGGTATTTTTTTAATTATTTTATACTTAAATCAATTGTTAAACATTTCCACTAGGCTCAACTAAAATTTTAGATGAACCTCACAACGTCCAAGTGGGGTGACGGTGGCTGGAAGGCTAACACCTTTGATTTCTATGAAAGTAATTTTTGTGCGTTAGCAATGAAATACATGAATGATAATCTAAAAGAAATATTCAGGATATTAAAACAACCAGAACAGTGTCCATTGGCTCCCGTAAGACTTTCGAATTTATATCTTTATGATTCTTTCTATTTAAAATTAATAATTTACATGATAATTATACTTTCAGGGAAAATACGTTGTAAAGAATTACGTTTTTGATGGTGAAGTTAAAGTTCCATTAATGTATGGCGAATTCAAAGCTGAAATAATGTTTCTTAAAAACAATGTTCAAGCTACGTGCATAAGAATGTTCCTAAATACATTTCCAAAAAATCCTATCGCGTTATTCTGATTTTTTATCACACATGACAATTTCTAAAATTAAATGTATCTTGTAATTTTTATTAAAGAATTTAATACCATGTATTTTATTTATTTCAACATATGTATGTATTTATAACCAAAACTTATTACTTATACATACATACATATGTATAATGATAACATCTCTCATTGTACAATAAAAAAACTATCGGAAACTCAATCAATATTTACTAAATTTCACCCGTTGAATCCGAATATGAGAATGAAATTTGTTGGGTTGCTTTCATTTATGAGATATAAGCGTTTAAAAAATGAACAGTTTTTACATTTTTTTTGGTTTTGCAGTATGTAAACCAAAACATAGTGCATTTATGTTCAAAATGAGTAATGAAAGCAATAGTCAGATGTTATTCCTATTATTTGTGATATTTTAAAGCTTTAAAATACTAAAAAATAATCGTCCAACGAATTTTAAACATTAACATTAAAAGTACTCTTTTTCTGTTGGATTATTTCCCTGTGTTATTATGCGAGAATTCAAATCAACTAATGACGTGTCGCATAATATCTACATCATCATTTTCAACCGCCACCATTGTGGCAATATTATAAATTGGGAAGAGGTAATAGAGTCTCCCCACAACAAATTCATAGATAAAGAGACTATTTTACAAGCTATTGCCGATTAAAAAGTAATAAACAGTCATTTTACATCAGATATAGATTTTTCCTTGCCACACTCAAGCTACACAGTGAAAATAGTGACAGAAGTCTTTGATAACATTTGTGGTAATAACCCTTAAGGTGAGATGGTTTCATAAAAACCATACTATAATCACGAAAAATAATGCCTATTTTAAAAACAAAAAAATATTATTACCCCTAGTATTTAGGTTATTTTTAATTTTTTCTTGTGGGATTCTGGTATGATTTTTTCTATGTTTTTTGTTCTTAATCAATAGTTTAAGCGTGTGTGTTACTTATTTGCAATGTCTTAAACCAAATAAACGAAAACAAATGTACTTTATCTGCGTTTTAATACCGCACATGAACCTTCCACTTTTAGCTAAAAACATATTATTTACAAATTTTTAATCCCTTTGCGGCAGTATAAAGAATTAAAATATCAAAAAAATATTTATACCGTTTGTTTTGTATACCCATGGAGCAACTATCCCAAACCCAAGCATTTTGATTAAAAAAAAAACGACCTTTTTGCAGCGACATGATGCACAATTTATAAAATTAGATACATACGTATGTACATATATTGATTAAACATTTTGAATGAAATTTAATATTAAAAAAATGCCAATTTTAATACATAACAAAAATAATTAAATTTTTTCAAAAAAATGAGAGAAATGTCACCAAAATTTTCGTTTTTGCTTTTATGCTTTTAAGCCATTCAATAAAAATCGAATCTTCTGATTATCAAATATAAGTTCTTTAGCTATTTTTAAAATTAGCAGTGATAAATAATATTCCATACACACGTAAATACTAAGCTTTGTATGTACGTATGTATGTACTTCCACGCTAAGTTATACAAAGACCTAAATCAATTCCTATGGAAATTTTTTTTCATTTTGCTTTTTGCGGCTTTTCAACTGTAAAGACTATTATTATTCTATAAACTTTACATTTCCGATAACTCGCAGAATTAACAAATGCACATTTCAGGAAATATAATCGTCAAACCATCACGTAAGCCGAATCAATTAAACAAATATAGATTGTAGATAATAGATTGTTCTCATTCATTGTCTGTTAATTGTTTCATGACAACTTACAACAAACACAGAGTATTATCGAAAAACATTAGATGAAAAAAAAAATCATCCAATGCTATCACGACAGAAAGCATGCTATTCTAGTTCAGTCTGTCGAGTGCATATGTACAATGAGCGTCGACTTCAAGTATCATATTGCATTATTTGCAATATGGTTAATTGTTCGGTATTTACCAGCAAACAATGGCCAGTTATTAGTAAGAATTATTTGAATATACATAGATAAGTCATAATTATGTATCACAGTAATATTTATATTTATATGTTTCGTAATGAGCTATCTACCAAGTTTTGATAATGTTGTTGATTTTTTTCGCTACGAGTAGAAGAATATAAATATAGTAATTCATTTAGGACAAAGGATTTTCATTTTATTTATTATTTTACTGTAAAGGGCCCTGCTGATGTAACTTTGAAACGTTTTGAAAAGTGTGGCGAGGACGCTTTGGATTCCAAATGGAATTTCTCAATGCGCAAAGTTAACAGAACTCATATGGGAATAGATGTTGACCTGACGTTGCCGTTTGCCTGGGATGAAGAGCTCGCAGTAAGTTTAATACTACATTATGTTTAAATCAATTTTTAAATATTTGCATTGGGATAAGGCTATATTCCATTTTTAGATGAACTTTACGACTTCTAAATGGGGAGACGGTGGTTGGAAGCCTAATATTCTGGATGTGTATGAAAGTAATTTCTGTGAGTCAGCCATGAAATATGCTGGAGATAAATTCAAGGAAATATTAAGACTTATAAATCAACCAGAAATGTGTCCATTGGCTCCTGTAAGAATTATAAATATACATATATGTTTCATAATTTTTTCAACTTGAACTTAAATAATTGTCTTTTACTTTCAGGGAAGGCATATTTTAAAAGATTATGTGTTTGATGGTCAACCCCAAGTCCCAACATTGTATGGTGAATTCAAAATTGATGTAATCTTTTATAAAAACAACGTACAGGTCTCGTGCATCACAGTATTTGCAAATGCAGCACCAAGAAATCCGATAGGGTAGAATTTTTTTTATTAATCGAAAAATGAAATTCCTTAGTGAAATGAAATGTATCTTGTTGTAATTTTTAAGATAAATGTAATACATACATTTTCGATATTAAAAAAAATTAGCACAAAATATTCTTTTTTTTATTTTATTCGGTGTAAAGTTGATAAATAAAATCATTTTGGTGATGTACTTAAGTTTTAAAGGGCTAATATTTAATTTTTATATGAAAATAAATAATCGTATTGTCGATATACATACATAGTTGATAGTTATTTACTATACCTTTGTCGTGTGTGTGTGTGTGTGTGTGTGTGTGTGTGTGAGTGACTATGTGTACGCGATTATTCCGCGGACTGAATGTTTGTATTGTTATGTCGCGTGACTGCCCACTCCGAGCAACTCGTGTCATGTGTGTGCGTACGGTGCGGCGACATTAGCGCGCGAACATTAGCGCGTCGACGTTAGCGCGCAATTTATTATTTTTATATTTAATAAAAAAATAGAAAACAACTATTCTAAGAACTTAAAACACATACATGAAAAAAGAACCATAAAAAAAACTATTCAAAAAAAAAAAGGCAAACGTACATGTGTGTGTTAAAACACACAAATACATATACATACATAAAGACGAATTTCAATTTCAATATTATTAGAGATCCTTCTTAAGAATTCCAATTTACTGATACTAATTTAATTTAATTAATTTACTGATACAATTTACTGAAGTTGGCTTCCAACCTTTTATTTAATTTGGCATATTTCGATTTTGAGCAATTTAGACGCCTGAAGCCAGATTTAAATCTTTTGATTATTATTTCGGAATGGTCTTGTTCCGCGATGAATTGTTCACACAATTTATATACTGTAGGATGCACAATATTAATAGTCTTTGTCAGTTTCACAACAATTGAGAATATTTAAACAATTGGCTTTTAGTTAAAGTTGGAATGACCTTTACTTTGAACATAAAAGGCCCGAAACTGTTTCATTTCACCGCCGCTGGACACAAAGCTCAAATTTTATTTATACAAATTTGAGCTGTAGATGATTTGAAGTCGCGTTTAGAGGTAGTTGTGGCGTCAGGTGTTTGGGGAGACGTGATTCTGACCCCAAACGCCTGACGCCACAACCACCTCTAAACGCAACTTTAAATCATCTACAGCTCAAAAATAAAAATAATATCTTGGCATCAAGGTGTTTAAAAAGGTATTCAAAGAAATGAATTTGGCCATTTATTCGCTAAAAAAAGATATGTGTGATATTTGCTCTGCACACAAACAAGGAAATGCAGTGGCGTAGCGTGAATTCCAGGCGCCCCCCCGCAAAATATTTTAAAGGCATACATACATATTATTTTCAAAATAATATTACATACCTTTTATTAGATAGAAAAAAATTTACTTCTGCACTTCACATTGGTAAACGCCGATTATTTCAAAATAAAACGAGATGCAAATAGGTTGAAAATTTTTTGAAACTTGAAAAGTCAAAAACACAACAGAAAAAGTGTGGCCAACCTATGACTTTATCCATATATATAAAAAAATACTGAAACACGATAAACCGTGACTACTACCGTCACGTTTTTGTTAAACTTACCATTGCTATAAGAATTCTAATTTTATAATATTGTGAAGATTCAAAATATATAAAAGGCCGGAAAAAATAAAAAAACAAAAAATCATGCAAGAGTAAACTACCACTTCTGGTGGACGGATTTTGATCAAAACCTTATCAACTCTTACGCCTTGTGTGAAAACTATAGATATGAAATTTGAACTTGATTGGCTAAGTAGTTTCGGTCATCACCAAACATCTCCATTCTTATTATTTTACGACTTTGTTGCAGCGACTTGATGCATAATTTATAATATTACATATATTTATTAAACAATTTGAATGAAATTTAATATTAAAAAATGTCAACTTTAATACATAATGATAACAATATAATTTTTTCAAAAATGAGAGTAATTTCACCGAAATTTTTGTTTTTGCTTTTATGCTTTTAAACCATTCAACAAAAATCAAATCAGTAAATTTCAAATATTAGTTCTAAGGCTATTTTTAAAATAAGCAATGATAAATATACATAGGTAATATTGCGTAAATACTAAGCTACTTCCGCGCTAAGTTTTACAGAAACCAAAATCAATGATTCGATTCATATGGAAATTTTGTTATTATTTATTTCTCTTCATTTTGCTACCGTTTGGAGCTTTTTAACTGTAAAGATAATTATTGTATAATAACTGTAACTAGCACGTAAGCCGAATCAATTAAACAGATATAGATTGTTTTCATTCATTGTGTGCTAATTATTTAATTACAACTTACAGCAAACACAAAGTATTATCGAAAATAATTAAAAAATATAAAAGTCGTCCAATACTAACACGACAGAAAGCATTCTACATATTCTAGTTCAGTCTGTCGAGTGCATATGTACAATGAGCGTCAACTTCAAGTACATCTATGCACTATTTGCAATATTGTTAATTGTTCCGTATTTACCAGCAAACAATGGCCAGTTATTAGTAAGAATTATTTGAATATACATAGATGTCATAATTATGTATCACAGTAATATTTATATTTATATGTTTCGTACGAGCTATCTACCAAGTTTTGATAATGTTGTTGATTTTTTTCGCTACGAGTAGAAGAATATAAATATAGTAATTCATTTAGGACAAAGGATTTTCATTTTATTTATTTTTTACTTTAAAGGGCCCTGCCGATATAACATTGAAACGTTTTGAAAAGTGTGGCGAGGACGCTTTGGATTCCAAATGGAATTTCTCAATGCGCAAAGTTAACAGAACTCATATGGGAATAGATGCTAACGTGACGTTGCCGTTTCCCGGGGATAAAGAGCTCGCAGTAAGTTTAATACTACATTATGTTTAAATCAATTTTTAAATATTTGCATTAGGTTATATTCAATTTTTAGTTGAACTTTACGACTTCTATATGGGGAGATGGTGGTTGGAAGCCTAACTTTCTGGATGTGTATGAAAGTAATTTCTGTGAGGCAGCCATGAAATTTGGTGCAAATACATTCATAGAAATATTAAGACTATTAAATCATCCAGAAAAGTGTCCAGTGGCTCCTGTAAGAATTATAAATATATATGTTTCATTATTTTTTCAACTTGAACTATATCTACTTATTGTGTTTTACTTTCAGGGAAAGTATATTTTAAAAGATTACATATTTGATGGTCAACCTAAACTCCCATCATTGTTTGGTGAATTTAAAATTGAGGTAATCGCTCTTAAAAACAATGTACAGGTCTCGTGCATCAGAATATTTGCAAATGTATCGCCAAGAAATCCGTTCGGATAGAAAATTTTATTAATCGATGAAATGAAATTCCCAAGTGAAATGAAATGAATCTTGTTGTAATTTTTAATATATTAATATTCTTTTATTTATTTTATTAGGTGTAAAGTTGATTAATAAAATTATTTTGGTAATTTATTTATTTATTTATACATATACGGTCTTTTCAATAGACCATTTGAAAAATACACTTGATAGATAAAAATAAAATAAAAAATTACAAAAAAATAAATGAATTGCAAAAGGAAAATAATTACAAGAAGAAAAGAAATACAAGAGAAAATAATATACAAATTTTATGTGTCTAAAAAATATGAAAATAAAAAAATTCCTTTATAAACATCTTAGAATTATAAAAAAAAAAATCAATTTCTCCAAAATCATTACCCAGTTTATGTATTCTGGGTATTAAAGAATATTTTAAGTAATTCGTAGTAGGATTGGGTAAAGCAAACAAATAGCTGTTCCTGGTAGATCTACTTGGGACATGCAGTGATATAAGTCCAACCAATTCACTGCAATCTATAACGCCATTGAGAATATTAAACAGACACATCAGATCACTAATTATTCTCCTATCATTGAGTTTTAATAAATTCAGCTCCTTATATATAGAAATTTATTGCTCAGATTTATTTGTTTAAAGAATTTAAAATCAATGAACCTCAAGAATCTATTTTGTACCTTCTCAATAGAATTACTATGCAACTGTGAATTAGGTAACCATATGGTAGAATTATATTCAAGTTGATTTCTCACTAAGGATATATATAATAATTTAATTGTTTTTATATTGTTAAAATGTATTGAATTTCTAATAACAAATCCTAGGGTTTTGAAGATTTTTTTAGTAATAGCATTAATGTGCGGTATAAATGTAAGTTTTTCAAAAAAAAAAAAATACCTAGGTCTTTAACAATAGTTTTTGATGATAGATTAATATTATTTATTTTATAATCGAATACTATATTTGTATTCGATCTACTGAATCTAATTAAGTTACATTTTCCAGTATTTAAAAATAACTTGTTTAATATGCACCATTCATGTAAATAATTTAAATTAGATTGCATGATAATACAGTCATTAAAATTTCTGATAGGTTTAAATATTTTCAAGTCATCAGCGAATAAAAGGACATGGACATCTTTAAAAAATATGGACTATATCATTAATAAAAAAATATTGAACAATGTTGGTCCAAGGTGTGACCCTTGTGGTACTCCACTATTGGGGGGTAAGGGCATAGGATTTGCATGATCCAATTTTAACTGTCAATTTTCTATTAATTAAATAATCTTTAAACCAATTAAGCAAGACACCTTCAATACCAGCATTGTACAATTTTGATACTTGAATTTCAATATTAACTTTGTCAAAAGCTTTACTAAAATCAGTGTATATAGAATCAACTTGAATTTTTTTTGAGAAAGCATCAAAGATATGATTTTCATAAATCATTAAATTGGTCAAAGTAGATCTAACACCAACAAAACCATGTTGTTGAGGAACAATCATATTACTAACGAAAGATAAAATCTCATCCAATACCAAACTTTCAAATAATTTTGGAATAGTTGATTGGATACATATGGCTCTATAATTTTCTACATTGCTTTTTTTCACCACTTTTAAGTAAAGATATTAAATAGCTCAGTTTCCAGAGACTGGGAAAAACACCACTAGACAAGGAGTGATTGAATATGTTATACAAGGGGCAGGCCAGATTAATAATACATTGTTTTATAAAAAATGGAGGAATATTATCTGGTCCAGCAGATTTATTTAAATCTAATGAGTTTAATTTTTTTAACAATTTGCACATGTATTTTGTAATTTGTAATGTATTTAAGTTTTTAAGGATTCATATTTAACTTTTAATTTAAATAAATAGATAATCATATTGTATGTAGATAGAATTGATAGTGATTTATACCTTTGTCAATTGTCAATAAAACATTTATTAATTTTTTATAAAAAACTAGCGATACATAATATAAAACTAAGAACGTTTTTATTTTAAATATTGAAAGAAAAATCCGATAAATTTCAGTAAAAATACTTATTCGAACTTATGTAGACGCACGACAATAAGCTGCACGCAATCTACTGATGCTCTCTATAGCCAAAGTATAAAATACATTAAGGTTTTGGTACATTTATATTTAGATTTATAAAACAGACCAACACTTTTAAGTAATCAAAGAATGAAAGTAGGTTTAAGAATTAATTTTAATAAAACTAAAATTATGTTTATCGAATTTTGCACGCAAAACGTGGTTTAGAGAGAGTTGGGCATTATTTGAACTTAGGACAATTGGTAAATATGACTGGATGAAAAGAAGAAGAATTAAACCAGGATTAAACCAAAGCCTTCTTAAAAAAGAAGGCATACGACCAATGCGTACTGCCAGTTATGACATATGGATGTGAATCTAGGATGTTAAATTCAATAATGCTGTGCAATATCCACTGCACACAAATAAGCATGAAAAGATGTATGCATTGTATAACAAGAAGAGATTGTAAAAGGAATACAGGGGTAAGAAGCATGACGAAAGTGGCAGATATAGCGAAACGTGTGAAAAGCCTGAAATGGCAGTATAAGGTATGAAAAAAGAGAAATAAACTTTGAAAACAGAAAACGTAGGTATTAATGATAAACCCAAAAAGATTAATTTGCGCCACCTTGGACAATCAACAAATTTAGATAGGTAGTTCGGCTTATGAAAAACTCATATACCGATAAAGAGAATCAAAAAGTATAAAGTTTTTCCACAATAAAAGTCTATTTCAAATTTACCCACAAGAAAATGAAACATATTAAGAAGTAACACTTCAATTTTTATTTCTACTTTGAGAGGAGTTTCTTAACGACAGCAGTGAGGTGCAGTGGAGATCAGTGCAGTGACGTTTTTAAAAATCAACATTACTAATTTTATTCATACGGCACTCAATCAAACTGAATATTCTAAAAATACATTTAACAATACGCACTGATATAAAGATTTAACAAGCGATTTCCTTTTCTTTATTGAGAAAAATAATTTATATTCAAAATTCAAATAGATTTTAATGTATTTATTTACTGTAATACACGAAAATGCATTAATTTCTAAATAGTTAATTATACTATGTATGTATGTACATATTAGCATCGACAGTGTTGGACTTGTTAAGTTGGATTTTCGTACTTACATATATTAATATGGAGATTAACGCAATTTTTGGTAATAATGATTCACTATACTTCCTATAGATAAGTAAGATAATTGTAATAATTAAATTAGATCTGGTTAAATTAAGGGTCCTGATAATATTACATTGAAAAATTGGAAAAATGTGAAGAAGATGTTTTAGGTGTTCAAGTCAGCTTTTACGTACACAAAGTCAACAGATCTCATCTTGGAATGATAACGATACCATTTCTGGTAGACGAAACTTTTGATTGATTTACTTTAATGTTAATGAATTAAATTGGGAAGACTGGGGAATTGGAAGTGTGAGTTTCATACAAGATTATGTACAAATTAAGCCATTCAGTTTTAATTCTATGTTGCCTATTTTCAGGGAAATTACGTGACGAGAAACTACGTTTTTGATATAGAGGTCTGACTATTATACCGGTCATGTATGAAGATTTCAAAATAGAGCTTCGCTTTATAAAGGACAATGTCACGGCTTTGTGTCTAAGAATGTTCATACATATGTACATACATACATATGTATGTATGTACATACCAAACCGATAGATATGACGAAAGGCTTGGGAAAATAATTTTGATTTTGTTGTGCTATAAATTATTCCAATGTTGTTTTCATATTATATACATATGTATGTATTGTAAAATAAAGATTTATAATTATAATATTTCCTTTCTAATTATTAAAAGATTATTTTTATGCCTGACCAAACTTCTGTACCGTATATACATACGTACATACGACAGTAAACGAAGAAAATTCTAAACACGAAGCGAATCTTCGGAAATATTATCATCTGATTAAAAAATCTGTACTATGTAAAATTAGATGACCTAAAATTTACATTGCGCAAAATCGGCAAACGTTTTAATTCAGCGATGATCAACTGAATGTTTTTCTTTGTTTACGTTGAATTTGTATTGAGTTTTCCATTTTTGCGCTAATTGAAAGTGCACTTATATTTATAATGCAATTGTTCGTCCTCATTTTATATATTGTGATTCATTTTTATATTAAGTAAAATAATAGGGTAATTAAAGATAGTTTGTAAAAACTACAAAATAGAGCTATGCGGAGTATTTTAAATGTCAATAGATTAACTAGTATAAGATATATGTATGTTGAATGAATTGAATTGGATGAATGTAAATGATACCTTAAAAGTGTGCATGTTGATATATATTTTTAAATTAGATAAGAATTTCTTACCAAAGTATGTTGATAAATATTTAATAAGAGGGTATACATAATATACATAGGCATAATACTAGGAGTAAGAATAATTTAATAGATAAGAATTTAAAATTAAGTAGATCCAGAAGTATCTTTTATATTGTATCTTGTTGAATATGATGGCCTGCCAGAAGTTCTCAGAAATATAAATAAAATTGATAGATTCCTGGCAGCCTTAAAACAGCACCTCTGTACAAGTGCTAGTAGATAATAGGTTTATTTTGTAATTTTAGCTTTAAGTAATGTTTATTTGTAATTAGCTTTTTAAGCTATCTTAAATAAATAAATAAAGAATCGATGCTCAAAGCTTAAAGTGGTAATATTTCATAAGAGATCCAATCACATGATAGATTTAAAACTATAATATGTAGAAATCGTTTAACTCAATATGTATGTAAAATAAAAAGGCATGTATGTATAATCAAAATTTATTTTTAACTAACTCTGAAGCAATAGCACCTTACAAATAAAAATATATATTTAGATTTACACAAATAATTTTTTTTATTTAATACATACAATTATTATTGATTCACATTGAAAGAAATACAATCGCACAACAAACACGTAAACCAATTCTATGAAACCGATATAAATCATTCAATTGATTTATCTTATTCATTCAGCGACCATTATATGCCGATAACGAACACGAAACATTTGTTAAAATAATAAAACATATCAACCGTCCAATATTCAAATGACAGAATTCATTCCATTAATTGTAATTCCAGTTCAGTATCACCGAGCACACAATGAACGTTAGATCCGAGTGCATCTATACACTATTTGCAATATGGCTAATTGTTCCATATTTGCCAGCAAGCAAAGCCCAGTTCTTAGTGAGAAATACTTGTACTTGGATCCATCGCAGCTTCGTGTTATTTGGTATAATTTAATTATTGTTTCATTTTAGGGACCGGCTCACGTAACTGTCAAGCGTATTGAGAAATGCGGCGAAGACGGTGAAGGTGTTAAAATCGAGGTTGAAGTGCACAAATTCAATCGTACCCATCAAGGTATCGATGTGTTAGTTGAAACTGAACATGAATTCGGAGATGAAATATCAGTAAGATTAATATATTGCGACCGATACACTGTTTAAAATTATTTTTAAAATTAATCATTTAATTTTGTTACTTAAAGTTGAATGCAACTGTAGCTAAATGGGGTGATGGTGGATGGAAGCCCCACATTCTTGACGTGTCCGAACCTAATGCTTGTAATTTTTTCATGAAATACGGTGAAGACAAGTTTCAAGACTTGCTGCAATTGAACAATCATGCTCCAGAATGCCCTAAAAAAAAGGTACGTTAAACTATTTTCAACATAGAACTAAAATTAAGTAATAGAATAATCATATTTGTTGTAATTTTTTTATATAAAATATTAAACTCTTTAATATAGGTAGATTGTCCCATTCTTATTCATTCGACTCTTCGCTTAAAAGTTCCGGTACATTTTACCCGTTCTCGATTTTTATGATTATTTTACGTAATAATTATTATCTTCATTCTCCCATCCCCAGAATGATTAGATATGGTAATAAATATTCTGATTATATTGATTTTTTTACTTTATCCTAATCGGATAAAGTATTGTGATCGTGCAAAAATTCGACCTTGAGATTTTGACTGATTTGTATCAGATATCATCCCCTGTTCACATTTTCATGATTTCTGAAAAATGTCTGTATGTCTGTGTGTCAGTGTGTCTGTAAGTTTGTGTACCTGTGTGTAAAATCGCTAATAACTCAAAAACCGTTTATCCTATTCAACTGAAACTTCATATTTATATTTTTTTTTTACCGGCCATTAAAATTCATTAGGCTTTCAAAAATTTCCATCAACCGGAAGTGGTACTTCCCTTAGAAAACCACCTAATTTTTGTGTAATCTTTAGAAGGTTTTTCCAGCAAAACTATCATACACATAGGGCTGAAATTTTGCATATGTATATATATATACATACATAAATACCGAGCCGATCAAGTCAAAATTTCATATCTATGTATAGTTTTCATGTTAGTCGTAAGAGATAATGTGATTTTGGTCAACATCCGCCTACCTGAAGTGGCAGTTTACTCTCGAACGATTTTTTGTTTGTGTTTTTTTTATTTTTTTCGGCCTTTTAAATATGTAGTATCGTCATAATATTGTAATATTATAATCCTGAGGTAAATACCTCGTTTATTATTAATTATGTTGGTTGGTGTGGTGGTGTGCATGCGTTTTATTTATTTACGTACTTAAAAAAATAATTTCATTACTCTTGCTATTCCTCAAATATATGGATAAAGTCATGGGTTGGCCACACCAGAATTTTACAATATTAATCTGTCGTTCCCAAGGCAACGACTCATTATTTATTTTATCAACTCAACATAATTTATTTATTAATTTTTTTTTATGTTTTCTAAAATATAATATATAATGTATTTTTTTATGTAAAAGCTCTAACAGGCGTATAATAACTAAATAAATAATATTTAAATGCATCCATAAAACGAAAACAAATCATTCCGAAAAAATCAGGAAAGTTGATATTTCCCGCTGAAATTTGGATATAGAGAGCTAACTCTCATATTTCATGTATTTTTGTAAACTTTTCCATGCATTCTAATGAGTTTGAACATTCGTAAAGTATAATGTTGAATTCCATCAATATAAATAATCACTATCTAGATTCGCATTAGAATAATTGTAAATAATAAATAATCTTAAAATAATTGTATCTATCATTTGTGCTAGTGCTATATGCAGTAATAATCGAATATAATTCATTTCAGGGAAAATATCAAGTGAAAGACTACTATTACGATGGTGATTTACCAGTGCCTAGTTTTTACGGTGATTTCATGGTAGACATGATGCTACTTAAAGGCAATGTTCAACTGACTTGCGTCAAAGTTTTCATTCGAAACGATCCAAAAAAGACAGATTCCATGGGGGGATGAAAATAATATAATTGTATAATAATACACTAATTAAATATTTGATTGCTTTGATTTAAACTGTCTTTTTATCCACTAATAAAATCTCGAACTATCTACATAATATACAGATACATATATGTAATGTTTAAAATTGATTTCTTATTACCAGTTTGTTTGCTTGCTTATTCCTTATAGTCCTTATACACTCATTGTTTGACTAATAGAGATAGGGTTACCATATGGTTACCAAAAGGAGGACATGTCCTCCATCCGCTTAATATCCTCTTTTTTTGGTTTACACTGCTTCACACACACAACTCAGATCTCAGAAGATTGATTAGAAGAATCGTTATCATTTTTGTCGTAAAACTGTACTATCAATTTTGCTACGTGATTTCATTCCTCAAATCCGAAAAGATAGGGATTGAGTTCTATAAACATCATAAGCTTCATGAACAATGAATAATATTCTTTTGAATCTTGTCTCAATATCGATTTCTTTTCAGAACTAAATATGTATGTATTTGAAATATGTGAATTTTATTTTTGTATTTCTGCCCATAATCTACATAAATGTTGAGAGTTTTTTCGTTGACTTAATATGGAGTCAGTGAAGTGGAATCACTCACACAATACAATTTAAAGAATATGACGTGCATGGATTTGTATAGTCATCTGCTGAAAAACGAAGAATTTTTGTCAAAAATGGAAGCTCCTAAAAGTAAACCTAAATAATTTAAATTGATTTCATGATTTTCTTTTTTCATTTTTGCATCTGGTAACCCTAACTAAGGACAGTAAGTTATTCTTTATGATCATGCGTATCTGACGGGGTACTTGCAAGTGATGAGACTTTTTCTATCGAGTAGCTACAGCTACCATAAAAAGTTTAATTTCGATGACTTCGGCTAATAGCAATTATAATAGGTCCAGTTGACTTAAAATGAAAGCATAATCACCATTTTCAATCGAAAATGAGCCAGGGCAACGCCGTGCATTTTTATAACTAATAAAAATAGATTAAACACACCGGAACATTAATAGTTTGATTATAATTTTGTTGCAAGCGTTGAGCTCCACTCGTGCAACGAGCGAGCGGCGTGCGGTTTATAATAAAAAGGGGATTTTCGTATGCAAATTGCGACTTGGCTTACTTTTCGCTGAAATTTACGTATCAATTAGGATAGCACCGACCTGTAAAACGGCATTCCGACGGAATCCTTGAACCACATGATCATGCTGACTTCGTCGTTTGCAGTCGGCAAGCTGGAATCGCATGGCAGAGTCGCCTCGCCTCCTGTTGCAGCCCACACCACGTGAGCCACTGAAAAAAAATCACAATAAATTAACAAACGGGGATTACTAGTTGACTTATAAACATTATTAGAGATAGCGTACAATTAGAAAATAGAAGAAGAGCCCGAGCCAATCCACCGGCACTCGCGCTTCTAAATTACTAACCATTCAAATCCTATTGCCCAAAACCAGACAGATAACACCGCTCATTAAGGCCAAAGTCGGATCTTTAGTTGCAAATAGAAAAAGTTAGTATCGAATAGAAGAAGAGTTCAGGGCAATCCACAGGCAAATGACCAACAGTAAACCCAACAGCTATATATGTATTATACAACGCTACAGGTCTTTCCCGAAGTGACGTCACACGACTAGTTGCTCCTCTTCTTCATGTTTATCTCCACGCTCTATTAACAAGGGTTATTCTTAACCTACGGTGTTTTCCTCCCTAAAGGAAGAGTGTAAGGTCTACAAGGAAGAAATGAGGTGTCTTCCCAAAAAAATGTAATAATTCGTTAGGTACACTTCCAGATTAGATTCAAGGCGATATTTTGACGGATTTGGAGAGTCCTTTGATTATTTTCAACCTCATTTAAAAAAAAAAAAATTACGTTGGATACGATTTTCGTTTTAATTTGGACTCCATGGATGATGCTTACATGCAGAAGGACGACTTCTTCGCTTTACAGAGCAAATCTCTACTGAAGCAAGAATTCACAAATCAAAACCTCGATGAATTTTGGTACTCTCAAACCCATACCCATCCAGATTTGGCAAATAAGCACTTTATTCCATTTCCTATGTGTCTTTACGAATCTGGATTCTCAAAATTAGTCACCATTGAGACAAAATCTAGGAATCCAAAAATGAGGTAGGGGGGAGGAATGAACACTGTGTTCCAGGGGAGGAAATTAGCGTATATGGTTAAGAGTCCCTGTTTTATTTGCTAGATGTGCAATGTTGCAGTCCAATATTGCTGTAACAGAGAAAGCATATTTCAAGTGAAAATATATTTTCACTGGCGTTTTGGTGAAATCATATCCATGCACATTTTCACTAGTATGTACATATATGTATATGTATGTGTGTATGTACATATGCACTAGTGAAAATATATTTTAACAGATACTCACTAGTGAAATTATATTTTAACAGATACTCGCTAGTGAAATTAAATTGAAACTAAATTTGACAGTTGTGAAATCATATAATCTGCTGAAATATTCAATCCTAGTTATTTTGTCGCATTTTTTTCTCATCGTACCGCGCCCGTGTTCAGGCGTAGGCTTTCACTGGTTAGTACCAATTATAGTTTACAATGAGTCTTTGTCGATTTTATAACAATTGACTTGTAATGGTCGGTTTAAAAAGAAAAGAGCACGTGTTGCTACCCTCAGATATAACAACGTTTCGTTCAAAACACACTTGTAGGGATGACACATCATCGACAAGTCACAAACACATACATACATATGCTTACTTTAATACATATACTTTCACCGATACTGAGAAGTGACACTGTAAATTCATTGTTTGGTACATTTTCACTGGCTAAATTAGTAAAAATATTTTTTCACTTGAAATATACTTTCGCATTTCGACTAAACGCAACAGATAGCACCGCTCGTTACACGGTGTGTCATAATGAAATGCGTGAGAGTCACTAGCGTGTCGCGAAAATGGTTAGCCTAGGCTTTAAACGACTACGTGGTAACTTTAATCTGTTGTTGCAAAATAACGAGGCCAACGACGACAAAACAACAGCTTCTCAACATTTTTGCATCGCGTCACTTGGCCGCTGCTGGTGCAATTAAACCTGGGACGAGTGGGACCATCGGGCACGAGTGCGAGCAACCAACCCCTCGACGATGTGCAAACCCCTTGCCCCCCCCCCTCCCCCTTCTCCAGTTACATCCGGAATAATTGCATTTTAATTGCACCCCTCCGCGGTCTAATTAGGAACAAAACAACGACGCTCTACCCCCTTCCCTCCTCCCACAATCTCTTCATGCAGGTGAGTGCCTCAATATGAATAATGCATCGCAACCGAGGACGCGACGACGCCTCAAATCGCTATGAAAAAATTCAAATATGAATATAAAATGTAGGGTGAAAAAGTAGACAAAGTCCTAAAGGCTAACATTGGTAAATTTTCAGATCAAATCAATATGTGCAACATTATTTTCAGCCGTTCACCATCCACTGCTGGATGACGGCCTCTCCAATCCTCTTAAATTCCTGTCTGTCTTGAGCAATCTGCATTCATCTCAATTCATCAGCCCATCTTCCACTCGGTATACCTTGCTTTCTTTCACATCCTCTCGGATACAATTCCAGTATTTCTCGCGTCCATCTGCCATCCATTCTTCTCGCTATGTGTCCATTGCCACTTCAAATTTTTCACCCGTACAGCTATATCTGCCACTTTGGTCATACTTCTTACCCATGTATTTCTTTTGCGATCTCTTCTTGTTATGCCAAGCATACATCTTTCCATGATTCTCCGTGTGCACTGGATCTTTCGTAGCATTCTTGAATTTATCGTCCAAGTTTCACATCCATACATCATAACTGGCAGTAAGCATTGTCCATTTTTTTAAACGCTCATATGTCATAAACACAGCTTACCAACAAATTTCACTATCATATTCGGATTCAGTGGAATAATTTTTGGGTCTCCGCTCGGGTAACTGAAAAACGTGATTTTTTGTTTTGCACATTGTTATCGTTTAAATATTTACAATTATTATCATTTTGGTTTAAAAGAAATTGAAATGTTACGCAAATTTATCAGATCTTACATATAAATAAAGGGTTATAAGCCTATATTTTCCTCAAAGCACGTAACGTAAGAGCGTTATTATAATATTCAGAATAAACAAACATTCTACTCGCAGGTAAATACAATTTCATATTATTTTCCGCAAAACAACTTTCAGGTGGAAAATCGTATTTTTAAAAGGAAATCTAAACATCTCCGGCACGAATGTTAAGTTCTTTGACTTTAATATGTATAAAATATGTACGTACGCATGTATGTAGTACATTACGATATATATACTTTTTTTTTTGTACAGTATTAGCTCTCGGTATATCACCACTACTAAATACCATACTTTTGAAACACTTTGAAAAGTTAAATAAACATTTTTTTTTTTAGTTTGCAATGATCACGATTAAACATTCGAAGTAATGCACTTTTCACATACGCTCACTTTTGAGCATCGTTGAAAATATGAACGCTGCATTTTCACTCGGAGAGCGAAATGCAATTTCGGTGCACGGCCGAGTGTGCAAACTGCACTCACGACTCGAGGCCAACAGTGCAAACGTATGCCGGGGCAGAAAAAGGGGCATTCGTATGAATTGGGAAAACTTAATTTTCCAACCCCCATCCCCATCTAGACTCATAGAGACTCACCTTTTTCCCACTTCACCTCTCGGACTTCCAAATAAATACAAAATCATAAGTTATTCACATGACATATGTACATACATACATACATACATATGAAGCAAACTTCCTTACGTGAATCTCATTATAAGAACGAACTCGTATCGTATCTATGTACATAGACATATCCAACAACCCCATATCCAACACCAGAGTGAGGCAGACATATTCTTATACTATTATTATTATTATTATTATTATTGTAATAACTACAACCTTTGCTTGCTCACGTCGTCACATACAAAAGGCTCTCTTCTACAACATAATTAGCAATATAGTCCCGGGGATTATTTCAAATAGTACTGGGCCAAATTGGGTTTATCCTCTGGCGAAATTGTAATAGGCTGAAATATAACCTTCGCATGTCTCGCGCAATTCAATGTGTACTCTTACCTATACAGAAGCCTCCCCCCCCACCCTTCTTCCTACCCCTCAACGAATAATGAGTACCCCAGCTTTTCGATGGCTTCGATAAAGTTAAATGTAGGTAGGTATACGTTTCTTGCAGATGCAATTTACATCGACACTGATTTTAGTTATGATCTCATCATTATTTTCAGCCGTTCACCATCCACCGCTGGATGAAGGCCCCTTCAATCCTCTTCCATTCCTGTCTGTCTTGAGCAATCTGCATCCAGTTGACTCCGCACATTCTTCTCAATTCATCAAAACATCGTCCACTCGGTCTACCTTGCATTCTTTCACATCCTCTCGGATACCATTCCAGTATTTCTCGAGTCCATCTGCCATTCATTCTTCTCGCTGTGTCCACTTCAACTTTTTCACACGTTACGCTATATCTCTTCTCGTTATGCCGAACATACACATTTCCATGCTTCTCTGTGTGCATTGGATCTTGCGTAGCATTCTTGAATTTAGCATCCACGTTTCACATCCATACGTCATAACTGGCAGTACGCATTGGTCGTATGCCTTGTTGGATTTAAAAACTATGTTCATTCTCTCTAAACATATGTACATATTACGCATTAAAAAAAAATTTTCGCATTGAATTACATTAATTTTACACCTTTCGCATTTGAAACACAATTCTTTCACATCCTCTTAGGTATCATTCCAGTATTTCTCGTGTCCATCTACCATCCATTATTCTCGCTATGTGTCCACCCCATTGCCACTTCACCTTTTACACACATCTTCTTACCCATGTCTTCCTCTTACGATATCTTGTTGTTATACTGAGCATACATCTTTCCATGCTTCTCTGTATGCACTGGATCATGAATTTATCATCCATATCCATACTTCATAACTGGCAGTACGCATTGGTCGTATGCCTTATTTTTTGTCAAATCGTAATAGGCCCGTCATCGCCTAAGTTTGATAGTGTTAGCACGATTCATTCGAATCTGGTGATCACGGGTTCAAATCCCACTAGCGCGCGGACAGTTCGTGTCTTTTAATCATTTACCGAGGCGAGCGTTATCAGCATACAAACAGACAGACAGACGGATTTTGGATATTATATGTATGTAAATGTTTCGTGTGTCAAAAATATGCCATGCATTGACTGAAAGCAATATAGAACGGAATCATTCCGAAGCCCGTGTATGTTTTCGAGGGTTGATCGATTAGGATTGTCGGGGATGTTGCCTGTGCACGCATAGAGCTTTACATCTTTGTGGGTGGGCGTAGGGGGAGGTAATTACTTGGGGTGGTTCACGCGTAAAACGCGTTTATCATGCCCCCTAATCATCTTAATTAGAATTGTTGTCGTATTTAGGGGCTGACACCCTCGAGGTGTGAGCAGGTAGCAGAGAGATATTCCAGTCGGGTGAAAGGAGTGGGTTGACAACCCTTAAACGCCGATCGGGACACGGGTGCGAAGCGACGAAAGGGGATAAGTGAAATTCAAAGCTCTTTGTGACGAAATGTGATTAAAGCTTTCGTATTTTGCTTCGCACAAGAACGAGACGGATTGTGCGAATGCATTCCGATGCGAACAACAAACGACTTTTTTTTCATATTTACTATTACTATGCTTTTATGTTTCGTGAATGTAATTTGTAATTTGTAATTTCAATGCTATAAAGGCTCTCACACACAGCTGCGAAATCGCGTATGAAAACCTAGCGCGGCAAACCTAGCGAATTTCGGTAGGTATGCTGCTTGATAGTATAACAGAGTGCGTGACAGCAAAGTTGGATTTAACCGCTAAATATTCGGACATAACCACGTGGTGAAAACTTTAGTTTGCATTGAAACGGGCGTAGGGGTTGGCGGGGGCGATTATATACGTCCATTATATATTTGTTGGCTGTTATAATAGATATATTACGTAAACTGTGCAAAAACAATTGAAACAAATTCGCAATAAAAAAAGTTGATGCGCGTGCTTGAATAGAATAACCCGAATACGCGTCTACACCAAGAAGGATCGATGACGTTTGTGGAAAAGTTTATATCTTGTATGTATGTAAATAGCTCTGACTTGAGTCCATGTCAGAACTGTGAGTGAAATACAAACGTTCCGAAAGCGAGGTGACAGATGGTAGTTTGATAGGCTATGTCAGAGTGACAGAAACCGGTGCTTGCGCAGGCCTGTAGACTTGCAAAATTTTCTAGATTTTCCTAGCGAAATTCGCTAGGTTTTCATACGCGATTTCGCAGCTGTGTGTGAGAGCCTTAAGCAGGCATGGCCAACGGTCAATCGTGGAGCCCATTTTTGGTCGATCGCGGCCGAATTCGCAATTTTCATTCTAAAATCAAAAATGAAATTGATTTTATATTACTACTAGTGTAAGCCCGTTGAATATCAACGGAGCGTTCTCACCACCCGTACTGAAAAATAATATTAAATTTAATAGTTTTTACAGTTGTTGCATCTATGCAACAATGCGCCATCTATGGCGCGTTATAATACAACAACGTAACAATTTAGCAAAGTCGTGAACTTTCAACCGATTTATGTATATGTTCAAAATAAAAGGGATCTCACATCATCTGGTTTGGCTCACCGCGTTTGGCCTACTCTGTTCCGAATCAGTGATACCGGGTTCAAATCCCACTTGTGCGACGTTCTGGTTTTTTAATCATTTACCGAGGCGAGCGTTATCAGCAGACAGACAGACAGACGGAATAGAGCTATTATATATATAATGCTTTTATGTTTTGTGAACGTGATTTGTAACATGTAATTTCAATGTTATAAAGCAGGCATGGTCAACAGGTCGATCGCGCGGAGTTATTTTTGGTCGATCGCAATTTTCATTCTAAAATCAAAAATGAAATTGTTTTGAATATTATCTATAAGTATATTATTATGAATGAAATAAACGAATGCTAATCATCGTTCTATGTTGAAGATTCCCTAAGATTGTCCATTTCTTGCTTTAGTTTGGTAGAACGCTTGGTAGAAGATATGTACATAGACCAAAAACTTCTTATAAATAAATCTTTTATTTATAAGTTATACTTTTTCTTAATATGTATGTCTATTTCAAAATTATAAAAGTAAATTTCTGTTTTATTCGTTAAATTTTGTTGTCAAAAACTTTTATCTATTTTTTTTGTATTTACAAAGGGAATTAAAAACTTTGTTGTCACGGGTAGCTCGCGACTACTTTTTATATAAAAAAAGTCGATCGCAACAACAAACAAGTCGGCCGCCCCTGAGTATAAGGATAATCTTATCTGAAAATAATAAAACTTATCCTCGCTAGATTGATTCGTTGGAATTATATACATACAAAAATTGAGCATTGAAGCATAATTTGCATATTATAGGTAGTTTTTTTTATATAATCTTTCATTTGTGAATTGTTTGATTTAATGTAATTTGTGAATTATTTCATTCAATGTAATTTGTAAATTATTTGATTAATGTAATTTGATTTTATTTAATTTTACAATCAATATGTTAAATATAATGTTTTTTTCATGTCTCGCCATAGTGACGAATTGGGGCAATCTGTAATGTCACTATGGTATAATTTGTAAAAAAATAAATATGATAATGGCTGTTCTTTAAAGAAATTACATGCAGAACTACTATACATAATAATTCATAAATTGAACAAGCATTATATGTATATGTACATACATGTAGGTATATAAATTCTTCTAGTCTAAAAAGATCATACTTGAAATGCACTTCTTTAATCAAATATGAAAAGTTTATATGAAAACTTAATAGTGAGCAAGAAGCTATTTGAAAACTTTCAGAAGGTAAATTTTAGCATATGTATATTTAAGTTGCACACGTGATGTATGTAAGCATACTGAAAGACGGATTTAAATGGTGTCATAGACTCCTAATTATTATGAAAGGTAAATGTACTCAAAGAACGCGTTGCGTAATAGCATTGTAAATAGTTCGCGTAAAACTTGGCTTGTACCATACATTGGTAACGAGCCAATCAAGAGTGAGTAAAATGATGAGCGACAACGACTCGCTGAGTGAAAAACACGCAAAAATACAACGTGAATCACGCACAATGCCATTTATAATATCGAAATCCGTAACGAGAGGGCAGGGTTAACAGTTAAAGAGCAATATACACGCTGTTTGCTCGTTAACCCTTCTCGGATATCAACGATAATTCTTAGAGGCAAACCGACCGACCCTTAAGTGCTATCGCGGAAAATTTTCACTAACCGAAATTCGCAAATGAAGCCGTTTAACCTTTTGAAATGTAATAATTTGCATTGCAAATATTTCGCGGAAGGATGCCACCGAGGTTTTATTTTTAAACGTTTCGCCCACACTTAGGTGGTAGTTATATGTACATACATACATACATATTTATATTTGATTCGAAATTATTATAAGACGAAACAGAATATGCGCCTATTTAGCATAAGATCAAGAGTCAAGTTTGTTCTAGATAATTTTTCGTTATCGTTTAATTTGCTGTAATTTCTGTAGAGATAAAGGATTCCAACTAATTATCGCAAACGATAGGCGCAGCCAGTACTGGTGATTCTTTTCAGACTTTCATTTTAATAATCTTTTATGCGTTTGCCCGAGTTTTTCCAAAAAAAAAGAAGAAAAAAGCAATTTAAAGTTTCCTACTTTGCCGCTACTTTGCGCTCTTTTTTCGGACCTGAAGTCGCCTTTTCTTCGTTTGCTTCGGGGGTTTGAAACACACTTTTACAAATTGCTCTTTATTTCGACAGCGATTTTAATACACGCAAAGCATAGCCCAATAAAATGATAAAAACGAATACCATTCAGCGACCAACACACAACTTTTTCAACAAAATTTCATTAAACGTCTGAATACCTTTAGATATTGAGTTTAAAGTGGTGTATAGGAAAATATTTTCTACAGTATTTTTCCGAGAAAGACAAGAAGTAAGAAAAGGACAATTGTATGGGACTATCTCAAAATTTAAGTCAAATAGACTGGAAATTTCTGACAGAAGACGGCTATATGCATATCACCATCATCATTTTCAACCGTTCACCACCCACTGGTGGATGAAGGCCTCTCCAATCCGCCTGTCTTGAGCAATCTGCATCCACTTGACTCCATACATTCTTCTCAATTCATCAGCCAATCTTCCACTCGTTCTTACTTGCTTTCTTTCACATCCTCTCGGATACCATTCCAGTATTTCTCGCGTCCATCTGCCATCGATTTTTCTCGCTATGTGTCCACTGCGACTTTTTCACACGTTCCGCTATATCTGCCACTTTGGTCATGCTTCTTACCCATGTATTCCTCTTGCGAACTCATCTCGATAAGCAGTGATGATAATAGTAGAAATGTATCGAAAAAATGTTTCAACCATATCTGGAATAAAACCACAAACTCTCCAATAAAAAAAACGACACTTTTCAATCATTCATTCGAAAGTTCAACGCTCAATTGAAAGTGAGCGCTTTAGCTGCGGTATAATCATAGCCAGAACAATATAAATAAAGCATCTCGTCTGCGGTTGAGCTTAATTCTAAACTTGGGACAGAGAAAAGAGAAAGGAGGGGAGCTAGGATGGGAGACTAGGGGTTGACAATGACGCATTTTCACATTTTAATAACAATATTTTGATTGACACGCCGTGATTGATTCGCCTCCGCTGAGAATGGATATCGGAAAATTGCCTCGTACACTCCCCTCCCCCCTCCCTCACCCCCTTTCGTTTTCCATAATTTTGCCAAAACTAATTTTGGACCCCTCGAATATACATCGTCTTCATTATTATTCGCTTTGCTAAAATGATTATTATTATTATTATTATTGCTGTAACTACGTGAAATATTCGCGAGATGAAAAATCGAAGCGAGACAATGAATTTTCCCAATTCTTCATCGAGATTGACATTTAAGTTTCGCTATATCGAACGAACTTCGTCGCTCGACGGTTAATCAACTGCTAAGACTAATTACACCTTTGTGAGAAATCAATTTATATTTAAATTGCGAAAACACTCGATATAAAGTACACGCAGACACTTTGCTGCGAGATTAATACAACAAATACACTTCAAAATGATCGATTCGATTAAATTTATATTTGTTTTGCTATGAATTTAATGCAATTAATATTATACTTCAACACGTTGGTCGGAAACCGGCGGCTCCGGAGCCGCATGCGGCTCTTTGTATAACAGCCTGCGGCTCGCAAGATCAAAATTAATCACACGTTGTGGCCATGACGTTGCAACTAAAAAAACATTAAAAAAAAATCATTCTATGTCAGCGGTCGGGAACCGGCGGCTGCGGAGCCGCATGTGGCTCTTTGTATGAAAACCTGCGGCTCTCACTTTTGCGTGAAACACAAAACGTTTATATGCAATAATTTAAACAAAATCTAAATTAATCCTATGTATTTACGTCATGGCTATAAAAAGTTATAAGATCGTTCTTCAGATTAAACTTTATAATACTTTTTAGTAATATACCGCCGAAGAAATATAATGTGGATAACTTATTTCTTAGAGCTATCCAATTTCATTAATGATTAATGAGTATCATTTAATTGAACTAAGTTGGCTCTTAGCTCGAAAAAGGTTCCCGACCACTGCTTTAACATATTGATAACGATAGGTTCAATTTTTAATTAAATTCAAATTTTAATCGAAAGCTTAAAATCTAATGGACAATTAACAGAAATGAACTCAAATTTCTACTTTCCAAACAAACCTTACATTTATTCAATTAAAAATGAAAAAAAAAATTATAATTTTCAATGCAAATATTTGTACAAAGTAATACGAAAATTGAAAAATTACTATCACTTTCAACTGGGAGCTTTTGAGCAATGAGGTTTCATAAACACATGTAAGCCAGCGAGAATTAAGTCAATAATTTTCCGTATTTAAACAGGCACACATTGAGCGACAAAGCGTTCGAAATAAGCGCACTTGAGCTTTCGAGAATTGGCGCGTTAAATTGCTTCGTAAGCTTCCCATTTCGCGTGACCATAATTGCCACGATTAATTTGTCCAATTCCTACAAACGCACTGTTCAAAATTATAATCTGCGAATACCGAAAAGTGCACACTGTATATTCTCGGCACATTTTCGTGTCGCATCGCAGATGATAGTGAGAATATTCGAACGCAGATATCCAGGGGTCGCGATGAATTTTCCTCGTAAAGTATTTACGGGTGGGCGTGTGCTTTTTTTTTTCATCGGCCTTCCGGTACAAGAGTTTTTCCTCACATCCGAGTGAAAAACTGACTGATTTCCCAACGGACGCCACTTTTGAACCTACGTATCAACGTGGCCGCCAGTCAGCAGTGACGGCCGGCAAACGATCCCAGTAAGCACAATAATATTATAAGGAGGCAAACAATAACATTAAAAGTATATCAGATAGGTTGTTCATATACGAGGTTGCTAAAATACAATCGCGATGTAAGAGAATCTGCGATCGATGACTGTGAACCCTACCTTGATATAAAATGAGTTCGATACAGCTGTAGTTAATTGGCATGAAAAGCACACTAATGAACACAAACACGAATTGTATGCCTATATAATTTTATCACAAAGGGAAATCAATTAAGATCGATATCTAAAATACAGACATTGTTTTTTTAACTATTCAATAGATTACAGCGTTTTTCAAACTTTTTTTACTGCGACCCAATGCAAGAACTGCATTTTATATTGCGACCCAGTATGCC
This sequence comes from Parapsyche elsis, assembly GCA_022651745.1. Classification (NCBI taxonomy): domain Eukaryota; kingdom Metazoa; phylum Arthropoda; class Insecta; order Trichoptera; family Hydropsychidae; genus Parapsyche; species Parapsyche elsis. Next base: position 3,414,320 of record JAGVSN010000017.1, read on the forward strand.
TATATAATAACAAAAAACTCTGTCCATTGTTTATACTTTATTTACTATTGACACGTGATACATATATATTTATGGATGAAACAAGTTTTCAATTGGAAACATTGTTTTTAATTGAGATAAAGTGGAAAATCCTAGTTCACACAAATAAGTTGAAGTAAAAGGTACTAGTATAAAGATTGCTTTTTGATTTAAAAGTGGAAATTATCCTTTAACCTTAATCCAAAATGATGAAAAATTTAATTTCTGAAAATCATTCTTCAGTGTAAATGTACTAATAAGGTACAGAAATTCAGCCTCCTCTTCGGGATCAAAGTTTAGCTCAATTATTGATTCGGGGCTTCCAAAGGCTTTTCTTTTCTGCACTGAAAAATAGATTTCTGCACTAAAAATAGATGTGATAATATCACAAGTTTCAATGATAAAAGGACTGACCATTCTGGTGTCGTGCGAACGGCTCTTTAATGAATTCTATGAAATCATAAAATATAGGTAAAGTCGACTCGTTCCATTCTCAATATTTGCAACGTTTGACGTTTATTTATTTTGCGACCCACTAATGGGTCGAGACCCACAGTTTGAAAAATCCTATTTTTATTGAATAGAACATAAACTCAATTTACAAAAATTTTCAACGATAACCATCGTTTAGCAGTGAAAGCATTCCTGTCGGGTTTCAAACTCGCGTCTATTTATGTTTACGACGTCACTGTTGTCACTGGGCCGGACGTATACGTCCTGTTAAAACGTGATGTGGCATACCGATTCAAAAATGTTCCACAACACATGAAAAAAACTACAAAGAATGCTAGAAATTAAACGCTAATTCCATACTGTTAAGTGATGTGTGAAATCAGCGGCTATACTCTCGACCTATTTACCTACACATGATCTTTAAGCTTTTAAAGTGGAATGTTTCAATTTTTTTTTTGTTTTGTATGTTATTACAAGGCTTACTTTTCTGAAGTAGACTGTCCAAATTTTTGTTGAATGCTATTGCTTTTTCCATCGATACTTAGTTCGTAAATATCTTAATTACCAATTGACAATTGTGACAATGTTTATTATTGACATAAAATGAATTCACATCTGTTCTGGCAGACAATCGCCAGCAAACTGACCATTTCACACGTTCTACGACCTCAAATTCCTTTATTTTTCAATTGCAAGCATTCCTAGACATACAGACAGAATGAAGGCGAAAATAGATATTATTTCCAGACGTAAACAAGGTATTGAATCTTAAAGTACCATATTATTATTTATTTATTTATACATGATATTAAATTAGAAAAATCACAATGGGAAAATCAAACTAATAAATAAAATATGTTGAATTAATAAAAGAAATAATTACATAGTTGTTGCCTTAGGGACGACAGATTAATGTTAAAAAAAAAAATAAATTCGAAGTATTTATTGCCATATCTAATGATGGGAGAATGAAGGTAATAATTATTACGTGAAATATTTTCACAATCCAATAAAAAACGAAAACAGGTAACACGCACCGGTACCTTTAAACCAGTGGTCGGGAACCTTTTTCGAGCTAAGAGCCATATTAGGGAAAACCTTGCAAAATTGATAAAGTTTGGGAGCCGCAACATATTATTTTCAAATTATATATGCAAAATTAAACTACATGTTGCTCATTTATGAAATGGATAGCTTTAAGAAAATGAGTTATCTTCGTGATATATCTTAAATGTCTGACAGTTTATTACTAAAAAGCATTATAAAGTTTAATCTTAAAGCTTTTTATAGCCATGAAGCTATAGGTAGAAGTAAATAGGATTCATTTAGATTTTGTATGAATTGCGTGTGAACGTTTTGTATTTCACAGAAAGTGAGGGCCGCAGGTTTTCATACAAAGAACCGCATGCGGCTCCAGAGCCGCCAGTTTCCGACCGCTGCTTTAAACGAAAAGTCGCATGAAGAAGAATATGAGCAGAACTATCTATTAGAGAGTTCAGAAAATTACATCGAATATCATTCTTCTATTACTTAATTTTATCATTTTTAATTTTGACAGAAGATGATCATAACATAAATATTCAGTAGGTTTATTAAAAATAAAGTTAATATTTCTCAAAAATTTAAATTTATTATAAGCGTGGATGGAATAATTGCACTATCATACAAGAACTAGTTTAAAAATACTTAAAACCTAGTAGAATAAAACGTCTTTATTACAATTTTGACTTTTTTCTTGAATGTTTTTACTTTATCAATTATAGATAAAGATCGTGTGAAAATTCGACCTTGAGATTTTGAGATAGCATTCTTGTCAATTGTTTAGAGATGAAAGTACACGTCGTTTTTTTAGAAATTTGAATTTATTCCGCTTTCAAAACAAACGATTCATATAATATAAATTGAAACAGAACTGCATCTGACATTATTAAAATCAGCAGTGACATTTTGAAAGTACCTAAATACAATATCGTGCAACACGATTATCGGCAGACATCTGCGTCGCCGAAGATTTTTCCGAATTTCTTTTTTTAATCATCGCAAAACGGGAACGGGGGGGGATATTGAGGGGGGCCTTTGTTCTTCCGGCCGTCTCCTTTCGTTTAATTTCCGCTTCCGCAGCATTGCCAATATCTGAGAGCAGATCGGCCGTGAAGAGAACCGAACCAGAGAGCCTCTGGGTCGACGTCCTCTGTGCGCCCAGTTTACCCCCCTACAAAAGCGAAATATTACCTAATAGAAATTCAGAGATCCATTCGATTATACACTAACAACTACCAGTGAAAAATTCAATCGAACATTGAAATAAAGTCTTTTTAAATTTAAAATTGTATTGGAAGACAAGGTGAATGAACTCCATAGTACGATACAATTTAATATGTTGACGTAGTCACTGTAGATAATCATATTGTAGAAATAGTTCATAGTTATTTATACCTAGGACAATTGGTGAATATGACTGGATGTAAAGATGAAGAAATAATACTAGGATAGAGTGCTTTTAAAAGAATGAACATAGTTTTCAAATCCAACATTCCGCTATGCTTAAAAAAGAAGGCATACGACCAGTTACGTACTGCCAGTTATGACGTATGGATGTGAAACGTGGATGCTGAATTCAAGAATGTTACTAAGATTCAGTGTACACAGAGAGGCATGGAAAGATTTATGCTTGGTATATGACTAAAGTATGCCAAAGTATGACGAAAGTGGCAGATATACATATGTACCTACATAGCAAAAGTTTTTATTCGATTGTATACACGTTAAAAAATTGTATCTTTGAATGTATGAATATTAGGTAAATATTTATGTATGTAAGTATGGAAACACGTATGCTTGGTAAACAAGAAGAGATGGTAAGAGGAATATATGGGTAAGAAGCATGACCAAAGTGGCAGATATAGCGGAACGTGTGAAAAAGTTCAAGAAGAATGGATGGTAGATGGACGCGAGAAATGGTATCCGAGAGGATGTGAAAGAAAACAAGGTAGACTGAGGGGAAGATGGGCTGATGAATTGAGAAGAATGTGCGGAGTCAACTGAATGCAGATTGCTCAAGACAGACAGGAATGAAAGAGTATCGGAGAGGCCTTCATCCAGCAGTGAACGGTGAACGGCTGAAAATGATGATGATACTAAATGAAATAAAGTCAAATTACCTGTGCTAAGATCGACTGTTTAAATAAGAAATAGGATACGAGCCAAAATATCTCGCGCGTTCTGAGCTTGTCAAAACACGTTCAAAAACGTATACACAAACGCGTGCTGCGGGAAAAAAAACGCGAATATCGCATTCGAAAGACAATTTATCAAATCGTTTATAAATTGCCGGAACGTTTATTCTTTTACTGTATTTTTCTGGAAACGTCAGCCGCAATTTACAAACAACCTATGTACATATGTAACAATGTATGTATGTATATACAGATGTACATTTTATGAAAGTAAACGTACGAACTAGTCGGTATGTGTGTACGTGGGATCGTACGCACGAGTCGCTGGAGGCTTTCGCGTCCTTTGAAGTCTACAGTGGCTCTGGTCTAGTCCTTTGTCAGAATAATCCCGGTGCAGAATAAGGAGAGTTTGCAATTTTGCCAACCGCACGTAAATTGAATTTGTTCGCGAGTGGATAAGAAGTGAAGTAACCGATTCAACGATGCGACCTTTGAACGGGACGGAAATTCGCAACTCATAAAACGGAATTTATAAAATCATCGGAAACGCCACCGATACAGCCTTAAGCGCAAAAGCTCACACAGAAACAATTTGACAAGTGAAAACTACGACCCACTGCAAGAACTTAATATATAATAATATATCAAACACAAACTCTGTCCTTTATTTACTATTGACACATGATATGTATGTATATGTATGCATATTTATGGATGAAACTTTTCAATTAGAAACATTGTTTTTAATATTGAGATTAAGTGGAGAATCCTAGTTCATACAAATAAGTTGAAGTAAAAGGTAGTATGTAGTATAAAGATTGTTTTTTTTTATTTAAAAGTGGAAATTCTCATTTTACCTTAATCCAAAATTATGAAAAATGTAATTGCTGAAAATCATTCTTCAGTGTAAATCAGTTGTCGGGAGTCTTTTCGAGCTGAGAGCCTAATTAGGGAAATTAGGCAACATATTACATATCTTCGGATTATATGTACATATGTATGTATGTATATTCAAAATTTAATTAAATGTTACTCGTTTGTGAAATGGATAGCAGTAAGAAATAAGCTATCTTCGTGATATTTCTTAATGTTCGACAATTTATTACTAAAAAGTATTATTGAAAAACGATTTAGAGCTTTTTGAGGCCACGAAGTTATATGTAGAAATATAATTCATTTTTATTTTGTGTAAATTGTGTGTTTCACGCAAAACGTTGGATGACAACGAGAGCCGCATGAGGCTCCGAAGCCGCCGGTTCCCGACCACTGGTGTAAATGTACTAACAAGGTACAGAAATTCAGCCTCCTCTTCAGGATCAAAGTTTAACTCAATTATTAATTCGCGGCTTCGAACGGCTTTTCTTTACTGTTTCAAATTTCTGCCCTGGAAAATAGCTATCAAAGCTTTGGGATAGAGAAGTGATGTGTGACAATATTTCGAGATTTAATTTCTTTTAAAATATCTTCATTGACAATGTTAAACAATGATAAAAAGAACTGACCATTCTATTTATTTATTTTTTGAACCCACAGTTTGAAAAACCCTGCACTATTCGGATAATTGGAATCAAATTTTGCAGAATACTTCATTGACTCCATAGCATGACATTTAGAGCTTTGCCAATCGACGAAAACATTAATATACTTATATATAACTAACTATAGTCCGTAGACAAAGAATCGTAAAATTTTCAATATTTTAAAAGAAGCCTGCATTTCAGTACGCGCGCTACCTTCACAAAGTGCATCAGTATTATAATATTCAGATATGCATATTTTTATTACGAAGTATGTTTTCAGCGTGCAAAAATTTTACCACGATACTACTTAGGGTCGTTATCACGTGAAAAATCTTCACCATCACACTTAAAAACTTGAAATTAGCTAGGAGCTGAAAGAAGTGAGCGTACAGTTTTAAAGCGTGTTCGGGTGTGCGCGAAAGCGTTCGCCGCTGATTGAAAACCCAGCCGGGCGTTTGGGGTTAATTTGCGATAAAAATCAGCACACCGTTGCACATCGTACACCAGCTGATTGATTTTAATTAGCGTAATGCCCTCCACTGGGGAAGGATATGGACGTGGTAGAAGATGGATCGTGACGGAAATACGGGGCACGCGAGCCACAATCAACACGCTTCCTGTCGCGATAGAGCAGCTCGAATTAGCGTGTCCCCGGAGACCTTATCGCTGGGATTTTACCACCCCTACTACCCCTATTACCCACCCTATATTGTGGAAAAATCCCTCTTGGATTTTTAGCTTTTCATTCTGTAAATTTAATAACCCAAATACTTACCCGTACATAGCAATTTGCGGTTAACATTGAAAGATGCGATAGTTTCGGTCATTTGAAGAATCAAGTCATGTGAGCATTGTTCGACATTATCATTGTTACCATTATCGAGTTATTCAAATGTAAAAGTAACATACTGGCACGATTTTGCAAGTAAGAGCTCTTTTAAAATGGTATATGAATACAGTATCATAATTTTCAGCCTCACCAATCCTCTCCCATTCCTGTCTCTCTTGACCGATCTGCATCCATTCAATTGCACACCTTCTTCTTTATTCGTCAATAATCGTCCGTTTGGTACCATTCAAGTACGTCTATCTGCCATATATTCTTCTCGCTATACATATGTATGTATGTATGTCACTTCAACTTTTCACACGTTCCGCTATATCCGCCACTTAAGTCATACTTCTCACCCATGTGTTCCTCTCTCTATCTCTTCTTGTAATTTCATATTTACATGGTTCTCTGTGTGCACTGGATCTTGCGTCACATTCTTGAATTCAACTTGTACATATTGTTGGGTTAGTGCACAGATATTGTATGTCCATTTTGTTCATATTTTTCATGCAAAACAGATGTATGTACATATGTCACTTACAATATTTTAAAACAAAACTGGATATACAATATCTGTGTAACCCATCGATATGTACGTTTCAAATCTGTATGTCTGACAATATGTTATTGGATATTGTTTCACTATATTATTATCATTTGATACGGTCTGATTTTTTTAAGCACAAAACGTTTGAGTGGTTGTGTACTTCACACATACTTTTTTTTTTTGTGTGAAATATTTAATAATTGTATAATATTGGAGAAAAACTTGAATGTATTCCCGTGAAATTTCATTATATGAACAAACTAAAAAGCGCATCGTAAAACGACTACTTTGTTTTTATTGCAAATAATCCAATTTCACGACTTTTCCAGTTAGTCAAAAAGTTTATGAAGCGAAAATAGTCTTAAATGTATGTATGTGTATAATTTAATTTCGGAAAAATGATTATAATTATGTACTACCTTCTATAATTCAGTGGTCGGGAACCAGCGGCTCCGGAGCCTCATGCGGCACTTTGCATGAAAACCTGCGGCTCTCGCTGACATCCGACGTTTTGCGCGAAACACAAAACGTTGACACACAATTTACATGAAATCAAAATGAATCCTATTTCTACACGGTTTTCAATATTACTTTTAGTGATAAACTGTCGAACGTTAAGAAATATCACGAAGATAGTTTATTTCTTACTGCTATCCATTTCATAAATGAGTAACATTTAATTTCATTTTGAATATATAATACATATGTTGCGGCTCCCAAACTTGCAAGTTTTTTCCTAATTTGGCTCTTAGCTTGAAAAAGGTTCCCGACCACTTTTCTATATCAACCTAATCCGTACCACAATCCCTGAATCACCTTATCCATGTATTATGTATGCATAATATGTGATAACAGCAAATATTTCCACACTCGAATTAAAGGCGAAATCGAGCGCGTTGAAAATTTTTCCGTCGTGGAAAAACGTCCGGAAAAACCGGGAATTTTCCCTCGTCGTCCGGTTTGACGTGTAATTACTGTTTTAACCGACGTTTTAGCTTTGTTCTCTGTGGGTGCGTGGGTGGACACAAATCGGAGCTTTGATCAGTCGGATAGCGAGCGGTAAAATAATCGCTCTTCACTTTCGAATTCCTTTGTTACGATGTCATGCAACGATCAATGTTATTTCAAACCCACATACGTAAATCGCTGAAAAGTTGATTTTACCCGCTAGTTATCTCATTTTCGATTGATTGAATTTTTTTCACGTGGCAGCAGGCTCTCGTTATGCTGTCGTAAATTGGTTTAACGTGGGCTGCTATATAATAAACGAGTACGCAGATCAAATATTTAGAGCGCGGAAAAGTTACAGCGTTAGTTACAGTTAGGCGTCAGTGGTAAATGGGCCGTTATGCGAAAAATGTTTCGAATTTAAATTTTCAGCGGTTTACTTATGACGACGATTCGGCGTAAAAGTTGATTATCTAATGGGGCTTTACGAACTTTCGCCACTTGTGGAACCTCTTTCGGTGATGCCTTTTCGCTCGGGGTGTCCTTGAAAATCAATATTTCAAGGATCTTTGAAATGTGAAAAAGTTTGAGTTTTGTATTAAGCATTAATATTCAATTTTGTGGATAAAATTAAATTTTCAACTTCCAGTGAGCTTAATGGCAATTGAGGCTACTACGGTTTTGGAAGGAATGATCTACTTGCATATTAAATCAAACTTTATCAGGAATTGAAAAAACTAATCAAATATTGATCAAGTCAAGGTCATACTATTCCTGAATATTAATTTATCGATACAATACAGTACTTTTATTAAAAAATCGCAGTGATCACTATATGTATGTAGAAGTAAAACTTCTTTGCAATTTAAAGCAAGTGCAATGTACAAGAAGGAATACAGATTTGAATGTGAATGTGAAAGAATTGTGTACACAAATGTGGTCTCACTGCTACCTGACGTCTAGCCGAGGAGTGGGGTACCCACTCACCGCTGGTCGTGACTGGTTTTCGTGTCGTGCCACGCTTCGATGACACGTTTTTACTAAACTGATAAGCGGTGCGGGGCGCAGAGGGGACGCTCGAATTTTCGGGGTTGATCTCTCTCTCGCACGAACGCAAAAGTGCAAGAGAGAGGGCTATAGCCTACCTCCAAACTGGTAGGTAAGTACTACTACTTATCGCTCGCTCCGTTTGTATAGAACGTTGGATGAACCGTTTTTACTCTACCGAGCGAAAAGAAGTTTTACTTAAAAAATCTCTATGTATAATATACCTATTACAAATATTGTTCATTGATCCTATACGTCGACACGCCAGTAGGTACACAAATATTTACTGATTTAAGTCATATTTTATTCCAGTCAGACATGTTTAATTCTGCAAAAATTCCACCCAACACACGCATGCATTATAGTAGATTAGTCTTTATTAGCCGCAATTAATTTGCACGCGGACACGTTTCGCGACGCTTACTAATATCGACAGCTGGCAACGAAGCGTCATCGCTTAAACAGCTCACGTGTAACTTCAGCCAGTTTTATAACTCTACCTATAACTCTTCGATACGATATTGTGGATATTTTACACGTGAATAAGACGACGCGTTCGTTGCTTTGCGAGTGATCAATTTTAATTTATTGCCGAGATGATTCTTCGCTGAAAGCCGTCCATCTCACTTCTCGTTAATTAATTATTCATTCTGCGAAGTGTGTCGTTAGCGCACTCGACATCGCCAGGTTTGAAATTAAAAATTAAGGTATTTATGGATGTGACTCATACTTAATACATAGCTATCATTCTATGGCAGCGGTCGGGAACCGGCGGCTCCGGAGCTGCATGTGGCTCTTTGTATGAAAACCTGCCGCTCTCACTTTTGCGTGAAACACAAAACGTTTATATGCAATAATTTAAACAAAATCTAAATTAATCCTATTTACATGGCTATAAAAAGTTATGAAATCGTTTTTCAGATTAAGCTTTCTAATAAATTTTAGTAATAAACTGTCAGACATTAAGAAATATCATGTACATAGATAACTCATTTTCTTAGCCATGAATGTAATAAATGAGCAACATTTTATTTTATTTTGCATATATAATTTGAAAATATTATGTTGCGGCTCCCAAACTTTATCTATTTTGTAAGGTTTTCCCTAATATGGCTCTTAGCTCAAAAAAGGTTCCCGACCACTGTTCTATAGGTGTATAGAATGGTTGAAATATAAAAATTTGTAAGTTAACACGTGGAATACTATGTACAATTGTACATATGTACATACATATTATGTACTTTGATCAATCTACATATAACATTTTACTTATGAAAATATTGTATATGATCAAACAACATAAATAACCAGTATTTAGCACTTTTTGGCTATTTTTTGTCTTTACATACTTTGAGCATTATAATTAGTTTATATTCAACAAAATAAATGTAAAATTAGACATGTCCTTCAGAAGTGTACTTTCTTTTAGGCTTAGTCCTAGAAGGTGGCCTACTTGAATATTAAGCGTTGCCTATTCACTATTTGACAAACATTTTACCGTCTATCATAGTGAAGTACATAACTAGGTAAAATATACTCTCCAGTGGTTTCTTATTGCCTTCTGGAGTGTGGGAGAAAGGGATAGGAGGAACGGACAATGATTTGGTAGGTAGTAAGGAATTGTTTGGGTAGTGTCAATTTCATGGAACCGTTTCACAATTAAGTGAGATAAATCGGCAAATTCTAACAGGAGACGGCAGATCTGCATTTAATAATATCCAAATCTTGTCAGTGTACTTACCCGACAAAAGTGTCAAAATCAACTTACACAATTCGCACTCGAATTCAGCCATGCCTAAACTAACACAACGGATACAACGAGAGCGCTCACTATAGCCGAATTCCACCGCGCTATGATAATTCTACATTGTCGTGGGAATCTGCACGAAATTGTTTGCATTTCGCTTTCTTACAATGCGTGAATCATCTCGCGCGTAGTAATTGAGCGTAATGAATCATTACATCAACACACATATCATAAACTCGTATGCATACCGCAATTCATAATTCATAATTTGTAATACAAACGTAATTTGACTTCGTTTGTACGTATGTAACTTATACTAATCTTTAAACGGATCATTCAAAGACAGTCCTTAATTGGCGAATATGCGCTATTCTTAGAAGGAACATGTAAAATTGTAAAATTGTCATAAAAATCAACTCGCACCAATTGCGGTATTTCTGAGAACGGGTTTTCTGCAGCAAAAGCTTCCGACTAATTAGACGAGTCGCACCGAAAAATGTGACATTGGTTAACCGTGGATATTTTTAAACCAGACGACTACGAAATACCTACAGTCAATTGAACCCTTCGCTTGCTAAACACTAGTTAATTATGTGGTATTCTTATAATCTAAACGACATCGGCCTTGCGGGCAAATATACAATGAGAATTCTAGTACAACCCATCATTAATCAATCGAGAGGTAGCTGTCGATAATAATCCGCAACGTTCCTTTGATGTTTAAATACGCGGTGTACTGATGAAAAGTTTCATCAGAATTTTATTTCGCACGAGCGTCAAACTGTCACATGCCGAGACCGCAGAACGAAATTAATACCGATCGTTCGGACTGCGGTTTAACCGCGAAATTGCCATTATTAATAACACGCCGTTTATCGCAGTGTGTTGTCGAATATTAAAAATTATAAAATACAAAATGGCGAATGCGCCAAAGCGTCGACGACAACCGCATGTCACCCGTTCGCGTAATGTTTACGCAAAATTTGATTGCGGCAATTAAAATAATAATAAAAAATAAAACCACCGTTTTAATTACACAAATGAAAAAGGCAGAGTTTGGCCGACACGTACTAGCGATTTCTGGTAGTAAATGATTCACAAAGGAGTGGAAATTTCGCGGGTTTTTCTCGGAAAAGCCGCCGCGCTCTATGCGGTTGATATATTGACGCCGCTCACACAATACGTGATATCTAATAAACTATCTAAATTGAGGACATGTGGTGTGCGGCTGTGTTGATGATTCCTAACGTGTGACTCAGTTACATATTGAACTTGTGTTTTATTTTTATTTTTTCGTCACAAAAAATGACTGAAATGCGTTTATACTATGCCTATGTCTTTTTTTTCACACTTAAAGCTTAGAGGAAATGTACAATCAAATGAATTATGATTTAATGCATGATATACTGTTTATATTATAACATTGCCTTTTTTTACAAAGCCAAACAAACCCCCAAATCCGTTGCTTAATTAATAATATAAATATCCCAGAAGTTGCATCACAAATTGACCTAGGTATTGTTATCATAAAATACCTAAAAATGGTCAACTCATATAAACTCTTTACTAAATAAGTGTTATTCATTTGTATATACATATTATCAAACGTGTTTTTAAGATTTTTTGTATCCAGTTGCTGTCAAAAATTTATAAATCATTTATTAGACCTAAATTAGAATTTGCTGTAAATGTTTGGAATCCTAATTTTAATAAAGACCAAACGAACGATGGGCTGACGAATTAAGAAAATGAAAATGATGATGATATATGTTAAGAAAGGGTTCAAAGAAGGATTACAAGAATGCCATCTGTACTTCGATCATTGTTGAATATAATGAAAGGTTGAAGAGAATGAGTCTCACCTCTCTGGAGACGAGAAGATTGAGAGGCGATCTAATAGAATTGCATAAAATAATAAATAATAAATATAAATGTCTAACAAAAACCTCTTCACGTTCGATAAAAACGCTCACGAGACTCATAAAAGAAAAATCTTACACAATATTGTCACAGACTCGTTCTTTTCAAATAGAGTGGTTGAAGTTTGGAACCGCCTAAATCAGCTAGTAACTTCTAAAAATACAAATCTCTTTAAAAATCATCTCAACAAGTTTTTGAATATAAATGGATTTTTGAAATCTTTCAAATATAAAATATAAATAACTAAATAATTAAAAACTGTATGTACAATTTATATCACACCTCTGGGCTAATTAGTCTCTTTCTTAATTCTTCTCTTAAATCTTTCTTAATTCTTCTCTTAAATCTTTTCTTAAATATTTTCTTAAATCTTTCTTAATTCTTTGTAATATAATTGGTGTTAATCTATTGATTTAATAACCTACAGTATTATTTCCATGTAGATTATTCAAGCATATCTTACAATACAATACAAGCATATCTTACAATACAATTTTGATTTCCAATCAAATAGTTTAATATAAATAATTTTTCTAATCAATTTATCTATAACAATAATCTTAACAATTTCACTATAATTTTAAGAATAGCACTATATGTAGGTTTTGAGCTGCAAAAGTACTAGAGTTTCATAACATAAGTTTAAATATTAGTGTCAATTATCTGGACTTATCTATTATTAATATAGTGTACCCTCCAAATATTGAAATTGCCACTAAAAGGAAGATTCGTTTCGTTTAATTAGCAAAGTGTAAAACAATTCAGTTTCATATATGTATGTATATAGATATATGTAGACACTTCAAAATAATTGCAATTCATTAAGTGCACCAATGCAATGCAACCGTTTTTATGAATTCCGCGATCACATTAATGCGATTTGATTTGTCTATGGTCCAATATTTTATATTGGATAACATATATGTATATGTATAATCGACTAGCGATGCGTAATACATATACCAAAATAATTTTCGACCTGCGTAAAAGCTTTCAAATTAACGCAAAAACCCTCGCAAATCTGCACTTGGGCGAAAATTACAAAAAATATAAATAAAACACAGTGCATTGGACTATCGAAATATGGCCATATTGGCGTTGGTTTTATTTATTTTCGGGAAAAATTTTACGCCTTCGAATATTCGTTTTATGTCGGTCGTTTTGTCACGTTGCAAAATGTGCATATGCAAAAATTACTGCAGCAATTTGACGCGAGCGCAAGTTAATAAAAGCCCGATTGCAACGACCGAATTAAAATGCGTCGATTGTGCAATTTAGCAATTTTATTTGTTTTTTAGCCATACCATTTTCGAACGGCTTTTGTGACAAAGCGGACATGCCGTCTGAAAATCTCGTATCTAGATCGCAGCGAAAGCTCCGGTGCAACGAATCATTTTTATTTATTTTTTTGCGCAACCTAAAGACCACCTACGTTGACGTGTGTGTATTTTTGTGACCGTTTTGACCCGTTTTTCGTTTTTCGCAGTCAATCAATCCGTTCGGTGCACTTTTTGTTTAATCTGCATATGTACGGTAGTATTAAAATTTTCGTTGTTGGTATACATAGTTGACATGTGCGCTCTCGTTACTTTCTCACGAAAAGAATTGTGTATAGGTACCTACATATGTACATATGTACAGAGTACGTTCGTGTCGCAATTGTGTTTGCGGTCGACTTAATCGCTTTAATATGTTTTAGATTAAATGTAGTGTTGTTAGAGATTAGCCTACTTAATGGGCTGACGACCCATTTATGTAAAATGAGTTCCGTCTGATGTTTACCGCAGTGCTGTGTTGATTTTTTCGCATACAAATGTAATAAGGAAATAAATAAATAAATAAATAAATAAGGAAATTTAAAATAAACAGCATCTTAAAATCAACAAGAATCTAACACTCATACAGTCATATGTACGTATAATTTTACTACCATCATTATCATTTTCAGCCGTTCACCATCCATTGCTGGATGAAGGCCTCTCCAATCGTCTTTTACTTCTGTCTGTCCTGAGCAATCGTCTTTCAGTTCACTGCACACATTCTTCTGCCCATCAGCCCATCAGCCCATTGTGCACTCGGTCTACCTTGCTTTCTATCACATCCTCTTGGATACCATTCCAGTATTTCTCGCATCCATCTGCCATACATTTTTCTCGCTATGTGTCCAGCCCATTGCCACTTTAACTTTTTCACACTTTCCGCTATATCTACCACTTTGCTCATGCTTCTTACCTATGTATTCCTCTTACGATCTCTTCTTGTTATACCGAACATACATATTTCCATGCTTCTCTGTGTACACTGGATCTTACGTAACATTCTTGAATCTAGCATGCACGTTTCACATCCATACGTAATTTTACCATATGGTATGTACATACATACATATGTATATGTATGTACATATATAATTGAAGTAATACATATTAACCAATCATTAGATTGATTCTAATACAAAAAATATCTCATGGTCAAATTAGTACTCTATTTATACTACGTAGCTGTTTGGATAAAGTAATAATATGACTAAATGTTTGATTACATCGTTCGACCGTATAATATTTACCGTTTCGGTACATCAATCTACATAAGAGGCGGCGAACAAAACATCAAACATTTTTGCTAATGTATTAAAATACTACATCCGGCAAACGAAAATTTACCAATCTTAACATTGAATAAAGTACATGTAAACGTACCAATAAAAAGCATTTCAAATTCATAAATGGGTAAAAATACATACATTCTCTTCAAAATCGAACACCGTGAATAACAATCCAAGGAAAAATCTCGTAAGAAAATCGCACCGGATTTAAAGTCGATTTCGTCGGATTTCTTTACATCAGTCGGATGTATTTGATTCACGATTGAATATTACAGTACTGTGGGTGAAAATTTTCTCACTCATACACGTTTATCACACGTCAAGTTGAAACGTTACGTTGTGCAAAGACAGCGCATAGAAAATATCCACAATTCCAAGTAAATGCTTGCGGCGCTTTTACGACCGCGCTTGTATATTAAAAAGGGTCCTATTTACTCTTTTTTTTTTTTTTCTTCTTCTCCACCGTCGCAACATCCTTATTAACATCATTATTCACTTAATTACGCAATAAATCAGGAGGGGCGCCTCGACGCCATATTAAAATAGCTCGCGTACATCGTCATCGCGCGCACGCATAATGCGAAATTATGGCCGATTTTCCTTGCCTCGCTCTTCGGTCCAAATCGCGATTTATTAAGACGGGTCGTTACACCGAACCGATATGGCCGATTTGGTGCAACGAAGACGATGGACTTGTAACCAAAACGAATGTATTGAATGCAACAAAGAACGACCGTAAAGAAACGCTTTCCGTGAATTACGAGAGCGTAACTGCCACCTTACGAATAGTCAATAGTGCAAAGCAGTGACGGAGCTGGGAAGGATACTCATTTACCCTTTAAATGAATCTTAAATTATATGTGTGGACTTGTTCTACAATTTAAAATAACTTTATAATCGTTTCAATGTGTAATTAATACCTATATTCTATCAAAAATTTATCCCTACTAAGATCAAATCTTTTCAGTGCCTCAAAATATGGAATATGTTAGACTTTTCCGTACGCAACTAGCCGCAACTAGCCGCAACTGCGTCCGATTTGAGGTAATATTACCATATACATATATTAGCGCAAAATCTGTTTATTTGCTTATCTGATTCGTTGCGGTCATGCTAGTTAGAGTCAACGACGCAATTTATGGCCATACATACATTCAATCAACGGTACACTATACAATGGCGATACAAGCCAGGCGATAGCTCAGTGGTAAGAGCGTTAGTCTCTC
The DNA here is from genome assembly GCA_022651745.1 of Parapsyche elsis. Lineage (NCBI taxonomy): Eukaryota > Metazoa > Arthropoda > Insecta > Trichoptera > Hydropsychidae > Parapsyche > Parapsyche elsis. The sequence continues at coordinate 3,430,359 of JAGVSN010000017.1, forward strand.
GAGCGAAGGTCCGGGATTTAATCCTCGTATGTCGAAATGGAAGGCAACTATGCTGACCATTACACGAAGAGATCGTGAGAATCATGACTAAAGTGACAGATATAGTGTGAAAAACGTGGCAGAACACATAGCGAGAAGAATGGATGGCAAATGGACGCGAGAAATACTGGAATGGTATCTGTGAGGATTTGAAAGAAAGCAACGTAGACCGAGTGGATGATGGGCTGATGAATTGAGAAGAATGTTTGGAGTCAAGTGGATGCAGAATTCTCGTGACATTGAAGAGGCCTTCATCCAGCAGTGGGCGGTGAACGGCTGAAAATTATGATGATGCTATCTACATGTATGTACATATGTACATATCTCTGTATATTTCTCTATACGTGCGAGTCTTTGTCTGTATGTCTCTCTATCTGTCTATCTCTTTTTCCATCTGCCTTTATATCCATCTGTCTCTCGACTCTATGTATGTCTCTGTTTCTCTGTTTTATCAAAAAGTCTCTTTCTGGTCTAATAATCTACATACTACTCAGTAATCCACTAATCGTGTTGCTTAACTATTGCCACACTATTTTGCTGGATGAGAGGCCTTCATCCAGCAGTGGATGGTGAACGGCTGAAAATGATGATGATTAATTATCGTAATTGGCAACATCTGGACATTACTAAATCTACTCTCCTGTTAGAATTTGCCACTTGGTACATTATTCGTATGTTAACCTGTTATTGGGTCTGAATCATTGTCCTTAAAACTGTTGTTTAACTTTCCACCCAAAAAACAAACAATTGTTTCATGCACTTTCTGTCAAATTCTATTGGCTAGTTTTAATTAGAATATCTATAATTTTTATATGCATATTTATGCTATTCTCAGTACAGCACTGGTTTCATCCCCAAACTCCATTTAAACCGCGTCACTGGTGCATAAAACAGCATACTTTAGTGCACTGAGAAAATCTACGAGCACGGTGGGGTCGATTGCACCGATCCGAAATTTCAAATTCTTTCGCGTCATCAACTTTAGAACGTAACAAGCTCTCGCGTGCTTTTTTTTCCATTGACAAAAATCCATAACCTACCTGTGTATAACACCCGACGTATAAAAAAACACTTCTAAATACATATAAAAAGCAGTTTTGCTTTATAACACGTCTAGACTAAAACGGTTGACAGTTTCGCACATGCGGTCTTAGTCCAAAATTGCATTCGGAATGCGGTCCGCGAACACAGACAGGTTGACGTCCCCTGATAGGGTACGACCGAACTTGTCGCTGACGTTATTGAAACAACCTACAAGTACCTACGTACCAGACAAATTTATAACCCTACCCAAGTATAAAACACCCGTTCAATTAAAATGCAATACATCAATTTTCACTCGTGTAAAAGAAACCGAAAATTTCATAATTTTAAGTGCTTGTCTTCTCAGGTGAGATAAATTTATGGATTGTTTAACGCGAGCCGTTACGATATTTAACGTGAAAATTATGAACGACGTGAAACGAGATATGTATTTTGTCATTTTAAACGACGTAAATCCACAACTGTGTAACACAAAGCGCTACCAGGCAAAGTCTTCAAACAAATATGTTCAGTGAGGAGAAAGTTGGACATTCATTTTTATGTTGAATTTATTTTAATATCGCTTTCGTATTATTATATTCACTTTGATGGAGAACAGTAGGAAATTCACAAAATGTATACATTAACGCGGAATGTGTCTAATAGTACTATTTTATTTTCATTTTTAAATTAACAATAAAACCACAATCACATATATGAGTCATAAAATTCAATTTTATATGCTAATTCAAAAAGCTTTCACGTAAACAACTATTTTACAATCATATTTTTAACTGACGCCATCAAAGTAATACTCTTGAATTAAGTATCGATTGTATAAAAAAAAATATATGTACATATATATGTACTATTGAACGCTTTCCAAAGGGATTACTAATGTTTTGATTTAAGCAAATTATCCACTCTTAAGTCTGGGTTTCATAAAATTGAACGCTGAAAAATTTAAAGATACATAACATTTTACTAATAGATCATCATCATCATTTTCAGCCGTTCACCATCGACTGCTGAATGAAGGGCCGTCTTGAGCAATCTGCATCCACTTGACTCCACACATTCTTCTCAATTCATCAGCCCATCATCCACTTAGTCTATGTACCTTGCTTTCTTTCACATCCTCTCGGATACCATTCCAGTATTCTCCTGTTGTTCATCTGCCATTAATTCTTCTCGCTGTGTCCAGTCACGTTTTTCATACGTTCCGCTATATCTGCCACTTTGGTCATGCTTCTAACCCATGTATTACTCTTACGATATTTTCTTGTTATACCCTATCTTAACATTCTTGAATTGAGCACGTTTCACATCCATACGTCATAACTGGCAGTACGCATTGGTCATATGACTTATCTTTTAAGCATAGCGGGATGTTGGATTTAAAAACTATGTTCATTCTTCTTTACATCCAGTCATGTTCACCAATTGTCCTAGGTGTATGTACATAAATAACTGTGTATGGTTATCTACTGTTACTACGTTTTGCGTGCAAAATTCATTAAATTTACCAATAGATTTAAAAAGCATAAAAGTTTGGAAACCACCGATGAATACACACGACTAATTTGTAAGTGATACATCTAAGTATCATTCACAGCAAACAATAGAATGCACCGACTACTTTTTCGAACATCTTGTAACCTTTAACAAGAATACGTCGTAAAATTCCCCACCATAATAGCATCTTGCACTACCGTGCGGTAATTTAAAACTCCTCCCGAATGAAAGATACACAGACCCGCTTCACAAACAAAATACAAAAATGCAACAGAGCAACTTGATTTAAACACAACGAACTGCGATTCGACGCACCCACCCTAAATTCCAAATTAAATACAAATTAGGGAGGGTAAAACAGAGAGCGAGAACGACCGTTTTGATAAATCATCGTAAACACCACGTGCAAGGATACGTACCGAAATTTGTATGTATATATATAAAAGAGGGCTGCATTTATTCGTTTTATTACCCATTTTTTTTTATTTTCGACAAAATACGAACACTAAAAACGTCCCCTTCTGAACGAATGTTCAACACTGTCGGTACCTAAGGCTACTTGCAAAGCGGTTACATGTGGCACCACTTTCTCGCGATGCCAGCAGCCCTCCCGTTTCATTTCGTCGGATTGCATAGGAAATCACGTGTCCTCAGAATTCCCATAAGCTGGCCCTCCTCACAGTCCGACACGTGTGCGTTGAAAAAATTAAAACTCACGACAAGTTTCCGCAACGCGGCGGCACGACACTGGTGATTTATATACGCGAAGAAGAGAGCCAAAGCTCCACGGGTGAAAGCCAAAAGGGAACAAAGTACACACGTCACATGTGTATCTGTATATGAGTGTCATGTACATACATATGTGTTTGTACTCTTTCCGTGAAATCTTTTCTCGTTCTCATGGTGAGGGAGCCCTCTCGGAACACGCGCTCCAGTAGGGCGCCTCGTTCGACCACGTGGATATAATGTATCATGTGCGAATAATAAAAACTGCTTCACTATGCGAACTTTCCCACCTATTATTGGTCTGGTGAGGAAGTTGGGTGGATGGGGTGGTTTGGTGAGGATGTGCCTCAGCAAATTTTCGTGCCCTCCCAAACTTCTACGAAGAGGGGGATGCTCATAATAATAACAGTCAATGTATATCTAGTATAAGGTTCCATATTGTTTCTGAAGTTGTTCATTATTTTCCAGCTAATTATAGATAGGTAGATAGTTCAAAACTTCGTTAAAATGGTGAAATAACCTATACGTAGACATACCGATGACTCAGTGATAGAAATTACTATATAGTATGTACCTACTATACACCCGTCCCTCGATTTACGCGGCAGATACGTCCTACGAAAAACCGCGTACAAAAAGACTTCTATACGCGTATCAGTATGGGGTACCAGTATGGAAACGGCGGTGTTACGTTTGGATTACGTTAGATACATTCTGACACTATAACTTCGTTACTACATAATAGCATGATTGACATGAATTTTATTTTATTCGCACAGGTATACGTCTACGATACATTTATGGCCTTGAGTTGGCAATGTGCATGCGTGAGGCGCGGAGCAGGGGACGTATCTTACAACGGTTATTTTAGACGTTTTTGGAAATTTCCTAGAAATATATGCATCTCGCGAGTCTGACGTGCTAGCGCGGTGGTTTTGCTACTAAAAGAAATATATTTTCAAAATCTGTCGATGTAAGCCATAAAAAGTGAACGGTGTAAATTATTTGTTGGTGAAAAATCAAAAACAAGTCGAAAAAAGATCTAAAATTTCACTATGTCGGCCCATACTTGGCGAAAATCCAATAGAAAATACAAAAAATGCATATCATCAGAAAGAGGGTATAATCATCTATCGATCGGTATCAAAATGTATGTGACAGAACGAGTGAGACGGTATCAGGAACATAGTCCGAACAGACGGCCAGTTTACCACAGGCCAATGATAAATATGTAAAATTGAAATCGATTATTATCAGTTAAGACTTTATTCGTTATGCTAAATAAAAATAATATTAATGTATCCATTTAGATGCTTTCATTTCATTCTCATATTCCAAATTAAATATTAGCCGCTAATGTTTTAAGTCCTTACATGCTGCAGACAATTTAAAATTGTGAATTTTTTCAAATTTGTCGAATTGTAATAGATTCATCTTCATCAACCTTCCACAAAATATCTTGAAAAGTGTATTTGATATAATATCCTTTCAATGTTGAGATGACACCTTGATCTAATGGTAGGATTGTCGAAGTATGTAGTATCCCCAGCTGACCTCTATTCGTTACACTAACTGCACGGGAAGACGCACGAGATGAATCTAGAAAAATTGTCCATTTTGTAAAACCGCGCAAATGGAGAGACGGGTGAGTATTTTGAGCCGGACAGGCAGACCCTTGCACTACTACTTATATATTAACGTAAGCGTTTGCCTGCTTACCTGACAGTGTCATTGCAATCACGCTAGCATTGCCAACAAACAAATTTTTGCGATGTGTTGGCACCAAAAGCTGGTTCGAGTCGACAGCGCGATTTTATGGCCATACATCCATTCAATCAACAGTACACTATACTATTATTATACAAACTAGTGTGCACGGGTGGGGGTTTGGGGTTGGGATGATAGATTGGGATCCACCGTCATATGACAAGCAAACCAGATAGTATGTATTATATAAATACATATAATAAAAATTGGTAACCTTTTTAATTAAATATGTATCGTCTTGCATAAAAACATCATGATCATCGAATTCGGTTGATATTTTACGACTGTGGGAAGTATTCGGTAAATCATCGAAGATTTGCAATCGAGAAGAAAAGTTGTAAATCTATGGATTATATAGCTCGCGGCGAACTTATCCACTTTGAGAATCTTTTTGCGATTTGAGTCGACCCAAATTAATTTCGCTTGACACTTTGGGCAAACTTGTGTTATTTCTCAAAATGAATTAAATTACACTTAGCATCCACCATATGGCCGGTTGGGGTTTACAAATTAGAAGTGTGGCCCTAAACCAGCCACAGTCAAATCGACGGCAACTGTACACTTTTAGAAATGTATTCTACACTCACCATTTCGATCGGATTCAGCAGAGTCGTCGGCAAAGCAGCAACAGCACACAGCCGCTAAAAGCAGCGTATTCAGATGCATGTTTGAATATCAGCGGTCAACTAACGCACTAGTAGCCGAAGCTCGTGTAAACGCGCCCCCAAATTGGCCCATGGTTGCACTCGTTGCGTTGAATCGTGCGCGTTTACACTAATTTTTTTTTCACTTGCACTAATTCAAACTTGCACACTGAACCACTTCACTTCTGCGACGATCCTCACTGTATCTGAAACAATGTACGAAAATTTAAATTTAATTTACCGGCTATTTTTCAGTGATGATTGTTGAACTGAGGATGCCGAAATACTAATTACGGTACACACGTGGCACCGCAACCCCGCTACTGCCATGTTGTTTACAAGCAGACTGTGTTCCGTTTATTTGTTTGGATAAACCGCTTATATTGACTGGAAGCCGACACCTATAGTTCAACATTCTCATGCGAGTTTAGAGTCGTTAAAATGAAACCCTTTTATTCCGACACTCTTTTTATACGACATAAATTATCGTAGAATCAAAATTAAAAAGACAACGCTATAGAATTTCAATTTCATAAACAAATCTCGGTGACTTAGAGACGTGTGGGTGTCGTATTTCGATATGTCAATTTAAACCTGTTGAAAAAAACATAATGGTTCATTATGTTACATGTCTTCTGTCAAAATTAAAAATGATAAAATTAAGTAATAGAAGAATCTTATTCTCTCTATTAATAGATATTCCTATTCTTGTTTATTCGACTCTTCGCTTAAAGGTACCGGTGCGTGTTACCCATTCTCGTTTTTTATTAGATTGTGAAAGTATTTCATGTAATAATTATTATAACCTTCATTCTCCCATCCCCAGAATGATTAAATATGGCAATAAATACTCCAAATTTATTGATTTTTTTAACATTAATCTGTCGTCCCTAAGGCAACAAATTATTATTTATCAATTTGTTTTTTTGTTGTGCTTTTTATAATTTGATACATTATGTATCTTTTATGTAGCCCTAACAGGCGTTTTATAAATAAATATTTAAAAAAATCAACAATGCTATAAGAGATAATTCAATCAATGTGCAATTCAAATAATTTCTAGCAATTTTAAATAAGTCAAATATAAACCGATAACGTATACATTTTATGTTTATATTTTCGATCGGTATCCGATAAGTTTGAAATACATACATACATATTATCCGTGTATGTCTGGATTGTAGTGGCAATTGAGCCGAAACTGAATCGCTCTGTGGGAAAAATTGCCAGGAATAAAGTAAAGTGGAAAACGTTGCGGGGGAGATTTCCATTTAATGGCATATGAACAATTGACTATAACGGCGCCGAATATAAACAACACATAATGGAATCCGCATTTTATTATACCTACAGCTTCTACGAACAGGAGAGAGAGAGAACGGGAATATGTGAGCTCAGTTCTTAAACTTACAATTTGATACCCACGTAAAGTTAAATTCGTTAGGGGCGCGTGTAAAAGAAAGCGTGTTAAATTTATATAAGCTGAAAATAGCGAGGGTTCACGAACTCGCGTTCAATTAACGGAATATTCCCGGATTGCACGTTTACATTACGGATTAATTTTATATCAGGATTATACACAGCTAGTATACATTGCCTTTGAGGATGTCAGACTTCGTGTTCAACACCTACGATCGACTCGATTATGATCCTGGCCTTCCGCAACGGCGTATGTACGTACGCCACTGAAGCAAATTATTACCGTTCGAATTGCTTAAGTGGTTTGTGTGACACGCGACTTACACGCTTAATAGACGTAAATTTGTCACACCAACTAGTTGCAATAAGTAACATATTCTCATATGAGGTAGTTCGGCTTAGAAACTAAACAATTCTACCTCAAAAACAAGACCTTTACCTTGTAAGCGATATGCGCAACCAAATGAAAGACTTCTAACTTAGTGCAAAATGGATCTTTTTTAAATAATAAGATAAAGTTTTAAGCCTATCATACTCTTTGAACCCTGAGCATAGATATTTAAAGTATATTCACAAATATTAGTATATGAAAATGGGTTCCAATCGAGGTTAAAAGCGCCCGCATATACTGTCATTTCAGAATGCACTTATTCTACTTCTTCTTTAGGTGAAGTTACATATATGTACTCTGTAAATGTATTTTCGATAAAATGGTGATAAATTTGGTATCGCCAGTGTTTCCAAATCTGCAATAAAAATTCAAATCTTGCGATGGACATGCTTTTGCGTGGAGAATTTCCATACAAAGTCGACAAAGCAAATGTGACGACAAAAATAACGGACAGAGTTAACTCTGCTGGCAAAATAAACAAAAGATCATGTAAAAAAGGCGTAGCGAACTATCCGCGTGATATACAGACGTTCAGCGACACTAAAACTGTCCCGCCGCAAAACCCCACTTTAAAAATACATTTAGCATACATAAATTGCAACCATTGTCTGCACACGCAAATACTGCTTTTGTCGAATTTAAATTAAACTATTCCAAGCGCAATCGAATCATAGTAAGTCGATGAATGCAATGTATGTACATATGTACACATGTAGATTCAGATTAAATGAAACAAGCCATCTATTTTTGATATACCCCTACACTTTTGGATTGTATTTACCGTCAACAAACGCGGAAACAATATTTCGTCACAAATACAAGGCGAATGTTTGTTTGTATTATTTTTAGGGAGCAAACTAATTTCAAATCCGGAAAGGTACACAAATGCCGGAGCACATTTTCAAACCCGGACAAAAGGATACGAGATATTAAAACCGACGTCTTAAGCAAATCAGAACTTCAAAGGAGCAAACGCAGCGCGCCTAAGTCAGATTTCATGTGGAGAAATTGAAAACGACAAGAATAGGAAGAGAGATACTACGGTAGATAATATACAATGCACAAAAACGACATGGAATATAATCGTAGATGGATACATTATTTATTTGCACGAACAGTTTTGCACGTTCTCCTTCACCGTTCAAATTTCATTTAAAAACAGTTTGAAAAGCTCTACTTTCCGCACTCTGTACAACACTACACAGTGTCACAGTCGAATCAACGGTTAAAGTGAATGTACACACGCACAGATCGTTTTGAAACTGTCAGATATTCTCAAACTTTTATTTTTAGCTATGTATGTATGTATGTAGCTTGTTTGCGGAATAGCAAGCATATATTTCACTCCACTCTAGTCAAGTATGCTCGAAAGAGCCACTTTGAAATTCAAATTTTTAAATTGCCAGCTCGTTATAGTGCATACATACATACATACCTGCACTAGTGAATTTATGCGAGGTTTCGTTAATCAAGCGGTTTTAATTTCGCGTGTTAATTCTTATGTACAAACTTTAAAAGTACACATTATACAACTGAAAATTAGTACACTATATAATCATCATGTAAAAACTTGAAAATTTTAATATGAAATAGTTTTTATGCTCAACGTTCAAAACTTAATGCGTTGAGAATAAAATAACACCCAAGATAATCTTCAAGTGCCGAAATTATTCATGTACTAACATAGCTTAAAAGTTATTCGATTACACACACTAACTAAAACTAAAATCTATTATTATCAAACCTTTCAACCATAACAACTAATTTGCTTAGAGTTTCATACACAAAATATAGTAATCATCTAAAATTGTATATCTAACGAATCTGTTGGAATAGTAATACAACTATCGCTCGTAAATCAACAGTTACTCCATTACTCAATATGGTATAATTAGCCGACACTTTTTCCACGTAGACTTTAAAGGGTGTATTTGTACCTCACCCTAGCAGAGTTAAATTAATCTTAATGAGCCTGTTTGTATATCATCATCGGCGTATATATTCACTGAAAGCGTTTATAGTTACCGAGCTCATACATCCTTCATTTTGGTAGCAGTAGATAGTAATGTTAGAGAAGCGGTATGGAAGCTGACAGAACCGAGCTATTAGTGGTCCAAGTTGTGGAGCTTTTAGTGTGCTTTTTTCTTCAGCATTAGCTTCTATTTCGGTAGACGTGTCCCTACTAAACACACGAGACTCGAATCCGAACGAATTCTCGAATTTTTTCACTTCAAAATCTTTCAGTCGTTAATACGTTGTGGCACCCGTCCTTGTATTCTTACCAATATTTTCGACTAAATTACAACTCGACGAAAGCCGGAAAATATAACGAATGTAATAATCCAACAAACTAATATATCTTCCCACGCGACATTTTTTCGTATTTTGAACTTGGCAAACCTAGCGCTGTGGATTTCACGCAAGATTCGTCCGGATTAATGAAAATTTGCATACGTACGTAAAAATGAACGCGATTCAATATAATTTATTTTTTGCCCAGTTCATTCATCAGTTGTAAACGAGTTTTATTGGTATTAAAAAGTGTATTATTAGAACGTTTAGCAAGCTGTGCCTGCCGAAAGTGAATGTTTACGAGCCCTGAACGCATATTCGCTGACGGATACCACAATCGACTTCAAAAACTGTTTATTTAAAATTCGCATTATGTTTGATAGATATTTGTCGTATTTATATAATCCTTGAAATATCATGTTTTAGAAAATCTGCCAAAATATTTAAAATTCTTATACGAATACACAAAAATTTTACTTAAAAGAAAATTTTCATTCATAAGCATAATGTGTTATATGAAAATTTAAAACCATTATTTCTTATACACTTTTATATGATGATTCAAATTAAATAACATCGCTAATTTGTAAACATGCTTCAGATTATAATTAATATGTAAATACATTAAAATAGTGAATAGTATTTAATTTTTAATTTGAAAACAAGACGTGCCAGACGACAGATTAATATGCGTAAAAGCAAATGCTACTTTTGACATTAAATATGCTGCTTATAAATCATAAATCACGCTGTCATATAATCTTAAAAGCGTAAAGCATATTCAGTTAATACATTAATATAATATTACCAGTTCAAATTTAAACAGAAAACTTCAAAAGGCACAATAACACTTTGATAGTTATTAGACATTTTAGCTCGAGTTTTCAGAGTCGTTGAATCTTGACGATCGGAAGATCAAATTTTTACTCGACAGTATCTTTGAAGGTGACGTTTCAAGAGCACAGCCACTCCGAAGTTGTTTCTTGACATTCCACTTATGATCTCGCGTTACGAGCTATGAAAGTTCGCGCGATAAGGAGTTAAAGCTTTAAAGCTCCGCGGAACGTAAAAAAGCCAACGTAACAAAGCAAATTGCTTCTTCACATACGAAACGCTTCGTTTTATTCCGAAATTAGCTCGCCAGTCTTAAAATATGCATTTTTTATCGGCAACTAACATTATCATAATCCTAGAACTATGTACATACATACCCTATATGTATATATATGTACATACTAGAATTATCTAGTACACCCGCAAAAGCTTTGAAGTTGTAAAACTTATTAATAATATTATTACACACGAAATATCCACCACTAAAAGTATACATCTGAATTTGTTTATACGGGAAATATTATTATGACTGTTAGAAACATATCCTGTAGTGGTTTTGCATTATGGTGATTTTTATTACGTCAAATATAGAAACTTTTACGTCAATTCCGACGATACGTTTTGGCAAGTGGTTCCATTTCGAATGCGTATAACCTGTGTATAAATATCGATTTGAATCGCATCGAATGTAATAATCTGCAAAGTTTATTACCGAAGTGATTCAGATTCATATTTCCACCAATCAAAATTGAAAAGCTTTTAATAATATTGAAGATATGTATATTCATTCTAAAATTTAATATGTGAAATTTCTAAGGCAATATTGAATGTTTCGTTTTATTATTATTAACTTATTGGAATTAACTAAATAACTCCAGTATAATAATCACATAGATGATTATTACAATACGACTAGTTCAGTTTACTGAGTAAGAAAACGCATTGGAGAATAATTTACGATCTGAAATCGTGAAAAAAATACGTGTTTATACTTTTTGACCTAAATGTAGGAATCTGTTTTGTTTTACGTTAAAGTTATTCACGCCGATCTCGCATATCGCCATATTTAACACCTGCCAAGATGTCTTAAATCACGGTTATTATCGTTCCATATACATACATATACGAGGTTTTTTTTTTTTTTTTTACCTATTTTCGTGCAATAAATATATTCGAAACATAAATAATCAAAACGAGAACTGGCGCTCTTCAGAAGCGCCTGAAATAAAAAAAAAACACATATATATTTATAACGGCTCATTCAAAAATACAATTTTTCCGAACCTTTACAATCTACACATACGGAAGACAAACACATTTTATTGTTAGTGATTTATTAGTGTTTCAAATTGGGTCACGTAAATATTATTAATCTAACTATTCACCGTGTACACGACGATTCCTTGTTGTGTTCATGTGTGTGTATATGGCCGTGTCGCGGACTTTAAGCCAGTGAACCAGTTGTACGGGTGAAACATTGATATGTTGTGACAACTCGTGAATTTTATTTATTTATTTAATTTAAACAGCTAAAAAGTAACTTAAAGCTAAAATAAACTTAATTATCCATTAGCACTTATACAGAGGTGTTGTTTAAAGGCTGCCAGGAATCTATCAATTCTGTTTATATTTCTGAGATCTTCTGGCAGTCCATTGTATTCAGCAACACCCCTGTACAAGATACTTCTCCTATGTAGATCTACTTAATTTTAAATTCTCAACTATTAACTTAAACCCTAGTACTATGACTATGTACCTACATACATATGTATGTATACTACATATATCCCCTTATTGAAATAATTTGGTAATAAATTACACTGTTTGACACGAAAAATGCTTCAGAGACGAGATATGACTTTTCTTATACATACATAGATGTTCACTGGGCATAGATCTATAAGAAAAGTCATATCTCGTCTCTGAAGCAAAAAAAAGTCGTCATTTGTCAAACAGTGTTATTATCTAACTAAAAAATATGTATATACCTACTAACATGCACACTTACATTCATCCATTTCAATTAATTGAACATACATATGTATTTCTTATACTAGTTAATCTATTTATGTACATTTAAAATACATACTTCGCATGTCTCTACTTTGCAATTTTTGCAACCTATCTTTATTTGAGCTAAATTCAAAAATTAACCACATTATATCATGATGTGATCGTTAAAATTGACGTAACGTTACGGTAACTGTTTATCGGTCGTTTAAAGACACATTACGCACTGAGATTTCGTATTTACATATACCAATATAATTACATTTCAATCTAAAGAGTCAACAAGTAATCAAGAATTATCTACATACAATATTTTCCATATACATACATATATAAGGATACCTGTTTTACTATTCATACGCTTTCATTCGGAACACAAATTAAAACGCATTGAGCGCTTACAAAAACTACGTATTAAAAAATATGCAGTAACCATTTGGAAAAATTTGATTTAGAGTTGTGTGCGTTCGTTGGGCTTTCCATATTTTTTCATATTTAATTTTGTCGTATTGTGCAAGCCGGCTCGTTTCTCCCACAGTTTGTTTATTTTATTTGGGCGAAAAAGTGAGCGAAACCCACCGACAATCGCCGCACGGGCACACAAAGGGTTTGTTTATTTATTTTTTTAAGCGTGTGAATAGCGCCCACCCAGTACCCACCCATCCGTATACGTTTCGAAATTCGGCATCGAGTTTGTTTACGTTTTTACGATAACAATAACAAGGGTGATTTTTGCAATATCGCACGCGGTCGTCGTGAATGAAAAAATAATTCACAAATACCGATTATTTCATTCAAACTACGGAACAGTGAAGGGGAATGTGCAAGCAAGCGCACAACTTACTCACAGTGCGAGATTAACGTTTCAAAGCGAATTTATAAACGCGGGAAATCTCGTTAAACATTAAAAAATTTGGCAAAACGTCAACACATTGATCCAGGTGTATATGCCGTAGGAAAATTTTAAAATTCCAAATTAAAATAATTATTTAGCGAAATTCGAAACGCGGGCCACACATAGCGGCGCGCGCTTCCCGATGATTGATCGACCTCGTCGACTCGAAATTACTGTCATTATTGGCACTTTTGACACAGAAAAAAATTAACACTGACCGGCCGGAAGGCGTCAATTGTCAACTTGCGCAATTTTTGCACCAGGGCCGGCGCTAGGTTAATTTAGCCCAGGCGCGCGAGCGCACAGCAAACGACGCTTCGGTTCATTAGTGGGCGCACTTGTTTACGTTTCGCGCAAATTTACGACTAAAGTGTTTCTCAAAGTGTCACGTGTCAAATCGGCACAAAGCTATCGATGTTTACGATAATGGTTCAAAGGATATTTGCGGCGGAATGTATTTCGAAACAATGTAATCAACTAATGGAATAACTGAACTTTACCATACGACAGGTAAAATGCCAATGATCAAATTCGTTAAAGAATATACATATGTATTTAAAATACATCAACGAGTTAAGCTTGTGAAATTGACGAGCTAAAACCTTAGACACGATTGCATGCTTCATTATTTGAAAATTTGAACAATCTATTAATTCACAATAACTCACAATCATCAGCGACACGAGTAAAAAACGAAAGCGCACGTGTGTAGTAGCCCAAATACCTAAGATATTTTACTAAGTCGGTTACTAAAAAAGTTCCGCATTAAACATGCCGAAAGGTCAACAGATGATTCGTGATCTATAAATATATTATTTTTCATTTTAAAATGATGAAATCTTTAACGGAGCAGTTATGTATGTACATATGTATGTAGTTAGTTAGCGCACGTAACTTCCGATTCCTCAAATTTTCCATTACTCATTCCAATCGAAGATTTTTCATTTTAACCGATCAAGATTTTCTAGTTTTGCTAGTTTGTATTTCATTATGTAAAAATATTGTGTATTGCTCAAAGGTAATAAAGCGGCTTGATTTCCTCTTATCTTTTGCATACATCAAGCGTACAGTTTTACGTGCTATGTCCTTCTCTTATACAATTATTATTTATTATCACTAATGAAATTCAAGTATTCCGATGAACAAAACTGTTACGTACAAATTAAATTTAAATATTTTTGAATATTAATTGAGAATATGCCATGTTATCATTAATATAATTTAATACTTTCGATAAACACTACATTACATTTGGCATTTATACCAAATACTCACTCGTCCTTGACCACGGATCTTATGCATCAATTAAGAGTTCAAAAAGGCGTTTTATACATATACCAGTTTTGGCAATGACAAAACGGCGCACGTGCCATCAATTTGTCAGCGCCGAATCATTCAATAAGATTCACAACAGTTAACTGTCACTTTTACACGCATCAAATCGATAAAAATAAGCATGCGAAATTAAACGCGAATTATTGGATTTGACACCGGGAGCCGACGAGTCTTCTTCGATCAGGTATTTCCAGTTTGGCCGATCACGTGCGCAAAATCAATTAAATGCCTATTTTTTCCAATGGAATATTCCGACAATCCTTAATAATACACATTATAGAACATTACACAACATCAACAACAAAAAATTAATCACCTTTTCGACAAAACTTTGATGCAAATTCAAATTGAAAAAAATAACAATAAAGGCTCGAATCACTGGGGTGGGCTTTGGGGACTATTTCACTGCACGCAAATGAGAACTTTCGTGTCCCTGTCGATAGGGTCGATATTCGCTAACACGTTCGTGCGCAATAAGCGCGCACGACGCGCACGCGCGCCGTCGTGCTAAGGACTGAAGCGTCGCGACGCTTTGCGCATAGTCTATTCGTAAACCGGATGTTGGCGCGCTGACCTGCGCGCACGCATCCAAAAACAACGACACTTCCGATGCCACTTTTATACGTATTAATACACCATCTGTGTCACTCGCTAATCATTCTGTCCGATCTCGCCTAATTCACTCGTACATTGAGTGTATGCAGATCGAGTTTTCCGAGGATGTTTGTCTGATATATCAGGAAATTTCAAATATGTATATATATAACAGCTGAAATCCGTATGTCTGTCTGTCTGTCCGTCTGTCTGCTGATAACGCTCGCCCACGTAAATAATTTTAAAAAACCTGAACGTTGCACGAGTGGGATTTGAACCCGGTATCACTGATTACGCGATGAGCCAAACCAGATGATGCGAGATCCCTTTTATTTTGAACATCAGTTAAAAGTTTGCTAAATTGTTACGTTGTTGTAGTATAACGCGCCATAGATGGCTCATTGTTGAATAGATGCAACAACTATAAATACTATTAAATTTAATATTATTTTTCAGTACGGGCGATGAGAACGCTCCGTTGATATTCAACGGGCCTAAACTAGTTAAATATAAACTGAAGCTTCGTACGGGGTATGTTTTGTGTCATTGAGCACTTTAACCTTTTAACGATCTAATGCAGCTACCAGTTCATTTAATGGGATGTTTTTACCCTTGTAAAGATGAAATATCATTTTCGTTGAGTAAATGAGACAAGAAGCATGACCAGTGGCAGATATAGCGGAACGTGTGAAAAAGTTAAAGTGGCAATGGGCTGGACACATAGCGATAAGAATGGATGGTAGAAGGATGCGAAAGAAAGCAAGGTAGACCGAGTGGACGATGGGCTGACGTGTAAAGGGATGGAGATTACTCAAGATAGCCAGGAATGGAAGAAGATTGGAAAGGTCTTCATCCAGCAGTGGATGGTGAACGGTTGAAAATGATGATGATTAAGATGCTTGACTTAAGATGTACAACTTGATTAAGATGTACAACTAAGCTATTTATTTATTGTATTATTGTACATATGTATATATTGTATATATTGTACATATGTACATATGTACATATTATTGTTGGCGATGGCGATGAAATGGAAGAAGATTGAAATCCAGGAGTGGACGTTGAACGGTTGAAAATGATAATGATAATGAAATGAGATAAAATACTTAAATGGTGCTCAAGAGGATGTGGAAGAAAGCAAAAAAGACCTAACGGGCGATGGGCAGATGGATGAGAGAAATACTGGGATGGTATCCGAGAGGATGTGAAAGAAAGCAAGGTAGACCGAGTGGAAGAGGGGCTGATGAATTGAGAATAATGTATGGAGTCAAATGGATGCAGATTGCTCATGGCAGACAGGAATGGAAAAGGATTGTAGTGGATTCATTCAGCAGTGGATGGTGAACGGCTGAAAATAATGAAATTAAACAAAAACTCTTACGACTAAAATATACAAGCTTTCATTGACCTTATATCTATAAGTACTTTCATTTGATTTATCTCCTTTCTAAACTGTTGAACGAAACAATTTTTTTTTTACAACAAACAGGTTTATTTACAAAAACAATACATCAAATTTTAGTTCTAAATTTATTCAAATTCATAACAGTATAATTTAAACTTATTTTACTGTCTGAATTTACAATGAAATAACTTAATTTGAAGAAACACGTTATTTATTGCGGTTTCATAGAAAGCATTAGTTATTCTAACCACAAAAACTAAAGAATACTGCAATAAAATGTACAATGACAGCAGGATTATAAAATCAAAACGTATTTACAGTAAAATTAAATAAAAACTTTCTCTTTATAATCCCATACAACGGTCAACAATTAGCATGCAAAGTAATGATACATAAACGATTTCAAAACACTAGTGTCTCAAACAGGTTTTACTATTTACAAATTACGCATACTTTTCATTCAAAAGTTTGCACAATAAAACTACCGACAAACAGTCTATCACTAAATTAATGCGGTATTCAAAATCAAAATATGTCGAATCGACCATTTCGTGTATACAAAAGACGAGATCACACCGTTCCGATAAATAAAGAATCTTCCGTAAGAAAAGCGATTAAGAGACACGTTCGAATCAATACACACTTGTACCTACCAACGTACATTATTACCACATCGAACCAGTTTTATATACCTATATACGGTTTTTTTCGTCTTTCTCTCTCGGGTTTGATTAGAGACGAGACCCAGCCGAGATCAGGGGTCGGCAATAAATAAATTGGCGCTACTTTCGGTCTTGTCACCGGTGTCAAAGCGAGACCGTACATTATACCGAATTCTAATTAATATGATTTATCGGTAACCGCGAACGATTTATAACGGGGGCCCTTTTTGCGATCGGTTACTGAGCTTTTTTTATCAACACCTTTTTGAATTTTCTCACGTGCTCATTATCGAGGAGATTATTTAAGGTACTTACTACAGTTTGATTTATATTTGGTTCTCTTGGAATCGCATACTATGTTAAATGCGATTGACCGATCAAAATCAGTTAAATAGAAACTTCTACTCGTTCATTACAATTTTTAAATGCCACTTTGTATTTTAGGCATTTAACGCACCTTATGAATATTCAACCGGTTGAGTCAACGCGATCTTTTGTCTGATCGATGATTTCTGTCTGCGCGTTTATTATACATAGATTATGTGTATGTTAAGTGTACATTTTTTAAAAGGATGTATATCGTTTCCCACATGTGCATCCATGTACATACACTCCATCATGCAATTAGTTGAATCAAGACCCCATGTGTCATGGAGCGACAAACCCTGACAACCCGCCTTATGAAAATTAATGACAATTAGTTGCGTTTATTTCGTTAGAATTTCTTCAAAAGTTAATTTTTGGGTCTATTGAAAAAACGCTCGGAAGTTGTTAACCCCTATGTGAGACCACCCGTACTGAGTTTCAACGGTTTTGTCGAGCTTGAGATCAAGATTCAAGATTCTGACAAGATTGGGTACGTTTTTGCAGACGAAATCTAAAAATATGATACGTTTCAAGGAATTGCTTCTTACTTCTTAGTATTTCACGTTAAATCTTCTTCTTCTAAAGGTACTTGAATATCAAGCGTTGCCTCTTCATTATTTGACAAACATTTTACCGTCTGCCATAGTGAAGTAAAGAAGGAAAGATACTCTCTAGTGGTATCTCATTGCTTTCTTGTGTAATAGAAGGAACGGACAATGATTTTGTACGTAGTAAGGAATTTGTTTCAGTGGTGCCAATTTTATGGAACCGTCTCACAATTAAGTTAGATAAATTATGAGTAAATTTATAAATCGTATATTAAGACCTACATAAATTAGAAATTACTGTAAATTTTTGGAATCCTACTTTAAAAAAAGATGTTGTATGTTTAGAAAGGGTCCAAAGAAGGATTACAAAAATGGCATCTGAACTTCGATCACTATCCTATAATGAAAGGTTGAAGAAAATGAGTCTCGCATCTTTGGAGATGAGAAGATTAAAGAGGCGATCTAATAGAAGTCTACAAAATAATAAATAATAAATATAAATGCTCAATGAAAAACCTCCTCACTTTCAATAAAAACGCACATCTCAGAGGTCATACACTGAAACTACTAAAAGACAAATCGAACAAAATTGTCAGAGACTCTTTCTTTTCAAATAGAGTGGTCGAAATTTGAAACCACCTGCCAAATCAGCTAGTAACTTCTGAAAATACAAATCTCTAAAAATCATCTCGATAAGTTTTTGAACATAAATGGATTTTTGTAATCCTTCAAATATAAATAATTAAAAATTGTATCTACAAATTATAACAGACCCCTGGGCTCCACCGGCTGCTCGTGTATTTTAAATAAATAAAAAATTGGCAAAGTCTAACAGGAGACGGCCGATCTGAATTTAGTCATATCCAGATCTTGTCAGTAACGATATTTTTTAAGGTCGAAAAAACCTTCGGGGTTCGAACTCTTTGCTAAAGAGACCAACGCTCTAACCACTGAGCTATTGCCTGGCTATACTGAATAGACTTAAATAAAATTATCGTCAAAATCAGAATGGGGATCGTTGTCTTGTGTGTCTGCATTATATTCAAGAAAAAAAATCAATGTGACTATTTATTCTATTGGCTTTATTCAGGGCACAAAAACTCTTCTTTGTAATGAGACATTTGCGCCAAATCCGCATTGCCCAATAATTACGCACCTTTTATTCTATTGTAACGAGTAAAAGCGATCCGGTCTAATCGCCGTCATCATCATCATCGTAGCCGTCGTTTGGATTGTTTGAATTTTTTCTAAATTTCCATTCAATTGAAACTCTTCGAGTGAGGTATTTTTGTTCAATTTTCATGGTGTTTGCGCGACTAGAGTCGGCCTTCGATAGGCATCCACAAAAAGTGGCTGAAAAAGAAATCCATCAACGATGATTGACGTCGGATGCCGTTGGTCAAAACAAAAATTTCCTATATTTCAA
Source organism: Parapsyche elsis (assembly GCA_022651745.1). NCBI lineage: Eukaryota > Metazoa > Arthropoda > Insecta > Trichoptera > Hydropsychidae > Parapsyche > Parapsyche elsis. The sequence continues at coordinate 3,450,253 of JAGVSN010000017.1, forward strand.
TGTTAACAAGAACAATTGACGTGCATGTGGTCACTACCAAGCGTAGAAACAGTCGCTTAATCTGCATAATATGGACAAAAGACCGCGAACATCTAAATATGCACATATTTTAAGCTTGCCACAGACCAAAACTATCAGTGTGTTCGTTCAGTTATTTTTAAAGAAAAAACCGACAGAAATTATTTTCATAGATGAACACTATTATGTAAACTATTGCTGCAATTCAATATGAAGCGTTAGCTCGTCAGAGCCCAAGCCCAACAAATTATTCGTAATTTTTTTAAACTATCGTATAATTAAATTCAAGCATTGAAAACATCTACTCAAGGCAATCTACTACTACTTAATATAATCAAAAGGAAATAATTCAATATCGTGCAGTACTTTTACAAAATACGACTACATATTTAATTATTCCATTAGCGTGTTTTTAAGCGCAAATGAAAAATTAATGTAATGGATTTGATAATCAATTTATAAACAACAGATTTAATTTATGTACTCTTAAATCGTCATTAGCAAACCAAAATATATTTATCGAGAGCAACATCCTGAATGAATATAAATGATGCTTTAAAGAATTTTTAATAATAGTTTTGAAAAGGAATGTTTATTATCATTATATTCACAATGCCTATATTGAATATTCTATTGCGTTGAATATTTTTTGCATATTTTCAAGCCAATAAAAATACCTCTATTATTGGGCTATTTTCGTTCAACGTAAAATGTAAATTATTGAAAGTTTTTTGAGTATATTTTTTGTAATTTTGCGTGGAATATTATATGCTTTTGCTACTACATACATAGAAGTTTAGTTTAACTCGTTGCGTTTATAAATCAATTATTCGTCATTTCAACTAAGAAGTTTGTTTATTTTGAATGTCAAATCTAATTTGCAACGAATGCCGCAATAAAACGGATAATATAATTTAAAATTTACGCTTTCGCCATAACTTTCCAGTTAACGTTTAAACCGCGCTGACGGTCTCACGTACTGGCAATTAATTATTTCCACAGGCAAACTCTATGCTAGGGAACAATGATATGTTCTCGTGTTGAATTTCAACAATAATAAAAACAATAGCACAACTGTGGACGCGAAACTTAAAACTCAACAAACACATACACATACAATACATACAATAATTGTTCAAACCGTTGAAAATAAATGCGAGAAAATTGCCGAAATTCGTTTTTCCCCGAAACAACTACGGAAATCGTGCGTCAGAAAAAAAATAGAAAGTATCCGGAAGTCGACCAGAATAATGTACAATTTTAAGATTTCCGAAATGGGACTCGCGGTAACGTATAATGTGTGTGTGTACGACGGAAACACGTAGAAAATGAGACCACAACACCGTGAAATGTTAATCTCGCAACCCCCCAAATAGGGGTTCGTGCCCTTTCGTCCCCGAGGGGTTATTCTTTACATGATCTCTGGTGCATTTGCGAATGTGCTGCATTTTTTTTTTGCGCGTAAGTACGTCGTTTGAAATCTGAGTCAATTTCGTTTTGACTCAGAAAATGTATCGCGCTCGTAAATAGGGGAGATTTTGATTATGATTTCCTTTCATCTATTTATATGTACCTATATAAAATTGTACGCTTGTCTGTATATTTGTCTGACGGTCTATTTTTCTATACATCTACATATGTATGTTTTTATTGTTTATTTGCTGGTATGTCTGTCTGCTATGACTGTTAATGGCACATTACATCACATAATGGTATATACATAGAGTGTTGCCAATCGAAGCAGATCAAGTATTGTTAGTGCATGAAAAGACAAACATTATTATGTTTCAATGAAAATGGCATTTATGTACGTCTAGACGAGTGGGCGGGAACCTGTTTCGAGCTAAGACTCAAATTAGAGAAAACCTTTCGAAATTGGTCAGTTTCGGAGTTCGGATTAAATATTGTATATTGAAATGCTTGAAAGGGTACAGAAATAATTTTTCAGATATTTATATCTAAGGATGTATGGTTATCACCCATACCTGTATCCTAGTAAATTTATTCTGGGCATGATTGGCATGCACTCACTTGAGAAGAGATATGTTGTTATTACGACACATGTTTATTTTATTTCTTGGGTTCATCTGGAATCCTCAAGTGTTGTAGAGGATTGGCTTGTTTGTGCCGAATAATTATATTCGTTCACGAACACATCGCCTACTTAATGAGCCGTTAGTTAGGTCTAATGCATTGGCAGTTTCTCCCGTTAATAAGGCTCTAAAACTATTTAATGCTCTGGCAACCGATGATATGGACATTTTTTCCATTACTTATCCTCGCTTTGTGTCATATCTTAAGCTTAATTTAGCTAGGATACTAAGCGGGGATGATGATGGTATTTGATTAATGTATATTTTTTTTTTACTATCAATATGTAATATGTAATGTTTATATCATTTATATGGGATGTTTATATTATGTTATTTTAATTGTAATTTTTATACATCCAAATTTTGTTTATACATTAATTTGGGCGTTTGCCTTTAAATAAATAAATAAATTCAAAATTAAATTAAATGTTACTCATTTATGAAATGGTAAGAAATAATCTTCGTGATATTTCTTAATGTTCGACAGTTTATTACTAAAAAGTATTATTAAAAAACGATTTAATGCTTTTTATAGACACGAAGTTATATATATGTAGAAATATAATTAATTTTGATTTTGTGTAAATTGTGTCAACGTTTTGTGTTTCGCGCAAAACGTTGAATGACAGCGAGAGTCGCAGATTTTCATACAAAAAACCGTATGAGGCTCCGGAGCCGCCGGTTTCAAACCACCGGTCTAGACAATGTTAGTAAAATACATATGTAATAAAAGAAAACTTTTCAATAATTCTATGTATGTATGTATGTACATACACGATGTTGAGCGATTTAAAAGACAAAGTCTTAAAAGACCCCATATGCACGTGAGGTCTTATTCTCTATCCGTATATCGTAACAGGGACACAAATATTATATTATATAAATATACATAGATAGGTTTATATTATACTTTTGTATAAACCCATAGCTAAGAGGTAGTGTCGTTTGTGCAATGGCGTGCACCATATGAACCCTTACGTCTCGGCAAAAATATATGATAAAAATTTGCTATACGACCGAAAGAAAAAACCGTGCAATCCCATTCTTCCGTTTCAGTTCTTTTTCGCTCCTTCTCGTTTTCAATTTCTTTTCACCGTTTCAGCGGAGAGCTTTCGCAGAAATAAAATTTTATGAAATGAAACGTAACGCTTTCAGCGCGGCGACCGTAAAACGCTTTTTATTCCCAAATACATAATCCGCACGGCAAGACTAGATTAAACTATTAAACTGCTATACGAGTTTCGTTCGACGAAACATACGCACGATTCTTTCGATCGAAGTAATTTACCGTTCAGTACCGTCTTTGAAGCAAATTGATAAGAATTTATTTCAAATCGTAATATGAAATTAAAATGAAGACGCTCTTGAGTCTTGAGACTTTTTTTTTTTTATCAAAAGGAAAAATTTTACTGAGCGAGTGAGAGAGCGCGCGTCTTTAACGGTATTTTCCAGTGAGCAAGTTAACGATGATCAATTTTAATTTAAAAAAAAAAAAAAAAAAAAAAACGATGGATCGCTGCAATATTTTCACGGACATCAAAGGGCATCGGAAAACATTTCGATCGGAACAAATCCATAGCTGTAGGGGCCTCCCTAGACGATCAAAGGGTCTCTCGCCGCTTTGTCTCGTAGAAGCGGCCCGCGAAAATTCTCGAAATATTATACCTGCACCGTAAATTGACGGAATGAATAAAAATTCGGACCGGTAGGAGAGAGATCGGGGGTTGAATCGAGGAAAAATCCCAACCGGAAAACTCGTAGGTAGACCAAAGGGAAAATAGGTGGGGGAAGACGAGAGTCGCGGCGCGGGAAAAATTTATAAGCGCCGAGGAAAAAGCGAAACTCCTCGCACGGAGCAAAATGAAAAATTTCCTTTAGCGATAATATTTATTCAAAACATTTCCCTTAGGTCATACGAAAAGGTATTATGGAATCTCGTATCTCATAGCGCTAGAAGGGAGTTCTGCGGGGTTCGGGGTGGTCTCCGGGGGTGGGAAATTGGGGGCGAGTGAAAATCGGCGGAAAACTCGCGGCTTTTCACTCTTCCGGTGACAGTGTTGAGATTTTGTATCGAACATTTTCACGAAAGCTCTAAGCGATGTGTAACCTTGTGCTTACATATAACTGGTACTAGCTGAAAGTACCCGGAATTGCCTGGTGAAAATACTGTCAGATTTTTTTCTGGTCATTAGTCGATGTCATCGTAAATAAAATTTGCACTATAGCTAATTGAAAAAAAAATGTCACATACATACATTGCTTACGAAATCTGCAAGATCATAAAAAGTACCTCTGCAGAATTCAGTTTCATTTTGTCAAACTGTGTGAGAATTTACATAACGTACTAGAATTTTAAGATAGATCATAGATAAATATGTAAATCGACGCAAGCAGATATATTTTTGCACTAGGACAGCGGTTGGGAACCTGCGACTCCGGAGCCGCATGTGGCTCTTTGTTTGAAAACCTGTGGTTTTTATTTTCAACCAACGTTTACGTTAAATAATATAAATATTCCGAAAAGGGTGTTTGTAACATATGTATGTACATATTCCTACATACATACATTTCACACAATAAAGATGAATCTATCCTAATTTTCAGAATATAACATTTATTTATTTCTATTTATATTAAAATAATTAAAGATGTATTAAAATAAATATCGTATGGTAAAGAGTGAAGGTTAGAAGGAAGATGAATTTAGGGATTTCGTAGGTGTTTCGGGACAGAGATTTTGACAATTGAATTAGAAATATTGTTAAAGTTGATCGGTAAATAAATGAGTTTCGGAAGAAATTTGTAAGTGAAAACTTGAGATGAAATAGTTTAGGATTTCAAAATGATCTAGGGGGGCAATTAAATGGAATTTCGGAAAGAAGAAAAGGCGAGTCAATAAAGTAATTAATTAATTTGTAAAGGAAACAATTGATGATCCTTCTAGTCACCAATTATACAAAATTGGAATTCGAAAATCTTTAACATTAAACATTATAACAAATGAGAAGTGTCTATTTTAATTTTAAATATATAATCCGAAAACAAAATGTTGCGGCTCCTAAACTTGCCAATTTTGCGACTATTTCCTCGATTTAACTCTTAGTTAGATAAAAGGTTCCCGACCACTGCTCTAGCGAAACTGATCACCAATTCGCTCGAATTAAACATTTATACATGCTAATTGTCAACACCGATATATGTACATAGTTAACCGTACAACGACACTACTATAATAAATTTATGACGATTTTATACACGACGTGTTTGCGTACGCGCACACGGTGCAAAAAAAAAACGAAAAAAGCGCAAACGACCCCATTCACGCACGGCACAAAAAAAAACGACCCATACACACTCGAACCGATCCCTTCACCCCCCCCCCCCCGCCCCATCCCGCACTTCACCTCACCCCCTCTCCAGGAAGATTTTATTTTATTCTTGCGCCGCGGGACGGAACTGCTTAAATAAATAAGCGATAAATAAACAAATGGGACCGTTAAGAAAAAAATATCTCATTTCGAGCCGACACTGCAAAACAAAGGGGGCTCGCGCAACGCGCACGTTCGGTTTTATATTTATGCGGGAAATAAATAAACACGGGGGACCGGCCGAGGCGCTAACGGCTCGAATCTATCACGTGCGGGTCTGGTAGACCCCCATATCCTCATTTCACCGACAGAATGTGTTTGGTCAGCGGGCCAAATGCCCAAAAATGAAACGGACCCGCAAAATAGTCCCAGCCTCTTCTGACCCCCAAACCCCCGCCACTTAAGAGCACCATCCCCGTATATATTTCGCACAGGGCGACGTATCCCGTAATCTAAGATTTGTTGTTCAGATCTTGGGATTCGGAACTCGACCGTTATACCATTTTTGGAAATAGTGTGGGTTGGGGCTATTGTGGGGGTGAAGGGTAGGTAGGGGGGGGGAAGGGGCTTGGCACTGTAAAATATGTCTTTGGGACAGAAAAATGTGTAAAAATTCTATTATTAGTATTCGAACGGGTTGTTTCAAACGCGAATGGTGTAAAATGTAACGTAAAGCGAAAAATTTTGCTTAATGCATTATATGTATGCTTAGAGAGAATGAACATTGTTTTTAAATCCAACCTTCCGCTATGCTTAAAACGGAGAGCATACGACCAATGCGTACTGCCAGTTATGACGTATGGATGTGAAACGTGGATGCTAAATTCAAGAATGTTACGCAAGATCCAATGCACACATGAAACATGTATGCTCGGCATAACGAGAAGAGATCGCAAAAGGAAGCAGATATAGCGGAACGTGAAAAAAAAAGTTGAAGTGGCACATAGCGAGAAGAATAGATGGCAGATGGACGCGATAAATACTGGAATGGTAACCGAGAGGATGTGAAAGAAAGCAAGGTAGACCGATTGGTCGATGTGCTGATTAATTCATAGCAAAGTTTTTTATTCAATTGCTCACACGTTAAAAAATGTGAATTATATCTTTGAATTTATAAATATTAGGTATATATGTATGTATGAAAGTATAACAAGAAGAGATAGTAAGAGGAACACATGGGTAAGAAGCATGACCAAAGTGGCAGATATAGCGGAACGTGTGAAAAAGTTCAAGAAGAATGGATGGCAAATGGACGCAGAAGACCAAAGACCAAACGAACGATGGGCTGACGAATTAAGAAGAATGTGTGCAATCGAGTGGATGCAGATTGCTCAAGACAGACAGGAATGGAACAGGATTGGAGAGGCTTTCATACAGCAATGGATGGTGAACGGCTGAAAATGATGATGATATATGTTTAGAATGGGTTCAAAGAAGGATTACAAGAGTGTCATTCGAACTTCGATCATCGTTGAATAATATAATGAAAGTTCGACTTTAACGTTGACCCGATACCTACAAAATTCGATTAACGGCTAAGTTCAATCTAAAATCAGTTGTACATATATGACGAAAAAGATATATAACCACACCTCTTTGGAGACGAGAAAATTGAGAGGCGATCTAATAGAATTGTATAAAATAATAAATAATAAATATAAATGTCCAATAAAAAACCTCCTCGCGTTCGATAAAAACGCTCATCTCAGAGACTTCTAAACTTTAGTGTTTCTCAACCAGCGGTCCGCAGAAATTTTCTGGTTGTCCTATTTTCCTATTTTCAGTTGTCCGCCGGTGTAAAAAGGTTGATGAAAACTGTTTTTATGGACAAATCTAACACAATTGTGAGAAAATCATTATTTTCAAATTTGGTGGTCAAAGTTTAGAGCCGCCCCCCAAATCAGCTAGTAACTTCTGAAAATATGAATCCCTTTAAAAATCATCTCGACAAGTTTTTGAGTATAAATGGATTTTTGTAATCCTTCAAATATAAATAACTAAATAAATAAAAATTGTATGTATGTACAAATTACAACAGACCCTTGGGCTCCATCGGTTACGCCGCCTGCCCATGTATTTTAAATAAATAATTTTCCATGAGGTAGGGACAACAAAAGTTTTCTTTAAAAGTCGTATACATTCGTAGAAAAGTCGCTAATAAGCTTTGTGTGTATATATGTACATATATTCTTGGATACGCGTTGAGAAAATGCAGTAAGCAAAGTAAACCTATTTATAATGAATATTTATCCATATATGTGTGTACAATCATTCGGTGGCTATTTATTTACTAACCGGTTTGCCCGTTGGATTAAGTAACGGTGGATTCAAACCGCACCCCCCATACCGTTACCCATGCGCTACAAAATTTCAATAAAAAATCGCTTAAATATTTTTTTTTGATATGTTACATTAGACAGGCAGATTCTTACGCTAATATATGTATTATACATATATATAATAGCCCTATTCCGTCTGTATGCCTGTGTGTGTGTCTGTGTATGTGTGTTTCTGTTTGCTGATGACACTCGCCGATGTAAATAATTAAAAAACCAGAACCCGGTATCACCAGTTCGATAGAGGGTGCGCTTACGCATTCAACCAAACGAAGGTGATGAAGTGCTATAATCGGCCAATATTAACTCTTTAAGTGTTCGCGACTTTGCTAAATTGTTACATTGTTGTATTATAACGCGCCATCTATACAACAACTATAAAAACTATTAAATTTTTCAGTACAGGTGATGAGAAACAGCTCCGTTGATATTCAACGGGCTCACACTTGTACAATAATAAGTTTAATATTTTTTTCAGCAAACAGTTATTTAAAATAATAAAAGATTAGGTGCTGAATATTTAAATAAACACCTTTAATACAAACCAGTGAATATTTAAATACTTTCGTGCCCAATAGTTCTATTTTTAATGAATGTGAAGTTTTCAAAAAATTAAAGTTCAGAGTTAGTCAAATTTTCCACGTATGTAATATGTATACTTTTTGAATTATTTGTCCAAAAGTTATATGTGTGTGTGTGCTTTCTAAGGGTTTATAAGCTGCGCTCGGAAGACAAATTGCAGCGTTTTTTTCGAAATGCACATTTTTACAACACTGAACCAAATGAGAAAAAGCATTCAAGTGACACCGCAAATGTTCGTTTCGAAATGGTAGCAGTAGCAGTAGCAGAAATAAAGAAAATCCAGTTGAATGTGGCCTGCCGGCATAAATCCCGCGAAAAGCTGTTGTTCTCTTGAGGGCTTATCTCGACTTTGTACGTGTATGTCTGTGTATGTGGGTGGGTATTTCTTTTATTACGAAACGGAAATTAACGGGTTGAAACCGAAAGACTTTTTCTGACTTCTTTCCAGCGGATAGAAAAATCTCAAAGCTTAATACAACACATGATACAAACACATATTTCAGTGAACAATCAAATTGAACTAACATATTCCCGACCCGATTGAAAGTTTAACCTCTGAACTAACCGGTTAAACCGGGTAAAAGTTTTCCTCGGAATTCGTCAGCGCATTTCAATGAATTTTCCAACAGTTTTATCGTATTAAAAAATGCATAGAAATCATTTATTAACCATTAAATGACGCCCTCGTAAAACTGTCGAACAAACACGGAATTACAATAGTACTAATTAGAACATATGTACATACATACGTTTTGCATAAATTTACATATACATTTATAATAGTTTTTGTATCGGCTACGATCACTCTGGTACAGTATGCCCTGAGCGAAAATATGCTATTTTCTATTTATTATTGCCGTTATCGTGTGCAGAATTGCGAAATGTATTAGTTTTATTGCGGGCAATTTATACGCGTAACAAATTGCCTCACTTGTTGTATACGCTTCGAATTTAATCTATTTTATTCCGCCGAGGAACGTTTGGAAATTTTATGGTTGTATCTAAAGGAGTATTTAAAGGACTGTACATACATACATATATAACATAAAACATTGTAATATTTAATATTAATCATATAAAAATTTATACGTAATCTATTCAAGTAGGGACAGTTATCTATACATGCAAATTTCATACACCAAATGACCTCAATTGTATCCAATATTCAATATTATAATTTGCATATATAGTAGGTAAGATTGCAAGGTGTATCATTGTGTATAAATTTTCCACGTATTTGCTATTATGAAATTGTCACAAATCGTTTGAAATTGTCGTAGGGCGCGTTCCAATGTCACTGGTTGGGAAAATTTTCGCTTAAAGTCGTCGTCACGATGCTATGGCAATTTGATGATTATGGTTTCGTGTCATGGACATGGACATTAACATAAGCGCGATGCAGATTTCTGCTCTGGTAACCTTTTCGTCGACTATTGGCCACACTTTGAACTTCATGCATTATGTAGAGCACGTACTCGCTATGGGCTAACGACATCCAGCTGAGATACTACTGTCGAGGCTGTTATGTCAACGCTTATGATAAACAAGGGCGGCTCGTTGCGCGAAAAATTCGCATAAATAAACAAATGTACAAAAAATAAATACACCATCAAAAACATTGCTTACTACACATGTCTGCGATGACACAACACATCAAACATTTAATTTCATTAATTTATTTAAGGAATGCATTCCGATACATGCTTAAAATTATACGCATTTTTAGGCAATTTGAGCAATCTACAAATAGTGTGCTCAAGAAAAAGTATGCAGTAATTTACCTAATTGACATTCTCTCCCTTCGGATCGTTCACATCTATTCCCTCGCATTTAGTCTCTTCATATTTCACCCCATTATCAATTTTCAACCCCTTAATCTATACCTCGATTGTAATTTATACCTAAATAATACCAATCATGTTATATGCGTGCATTTACTACATTAACTAGATCAGTGGTTGGGAAACTTTTTCGAGCCAAGAGCCAAATTTTGGAAAAGTCTTGCAAAATTGGTAATTTTAGCCGACAACATATTATTTTCGAATTAAATGCATATTCAAAATGAGATGTAAAATGTGTAATTTGTGTAAATAAAAAAAAAATGTGTAATTTGTGAAAAAATAGGCTATCTTGGTGATATTTCCTTAATGTTAAACAGTTGATTAAAAGTATTATTGAAAAACGATTTAATGCTTTTTATAGCCGTGAATTTATTTGTAGAAATATAAATTTTGATTGTGTAAATTGTGTGTCAACATTTTGTATTTCGCGCAAAACGTTGGATGACAGCGAGAGCCACAGGTTTTTATACAAAGAGCCGCTGGTTTCCGACCACTGAACTAGATACATAGATACACAAAACTACAATTAAAAAGCGATTTAAGATCAATAATGAAACCCTCTCCAATCCTCGTCCATTCCTGTCTGTCTTGAGAAATATACATCCACTCGACTGCACACATTCTTCTTAATTCGTCAGCCCATCATCCGTTTGGTCTTCGTTGCTTTCTTGCACATTCTCTCTGGTACCATTAAAGTATTTCCTGCGACCATTTGCCATCCATATTTATTGAAATTTTTCACACGTTCTGTTATATCTGCCACTTTGGTCATACTTCTTACCCATGTATTCCTCTTACGATCTATTCTTATTATACCAAGCATACATCTTTCCATGCTTCTCTGTATAGACTGGATCTTACGTAGCATTCTTGAATTTAGCCAAAGATCAATAAGGTTTAAAAAATTTATATTGATTTTATAATACTCTGAATCTAAAAAACAAATCGAAAGCTTACCCCTCACGCAAACACAAAGCACACACCCGACTGTAAAGAAATATGAAAGCTCACTAAAAAGCTCACTGACGCACGTTTCCCCCAGCTAGCTATTAGTCATAATGTGGGGGTCATCCTCTACAATTACAAGTTACGAGTATCTTAATATCGAAAAAAAAACTAAATGACGTCATAGTCCCATGGGGGTTCAATCTCGCGCCGTCACTGAAATCCCGTGAACCACTTTTGATATAAATCGCGACCATTACACAATAAGGTCGCACAATGAATGCCGGACATCCGAACGAAGAGCAACGATATCGATCGCAATGATCAACATAACATTGAGCTGCATTTTAATATTGACCGCTGTCAAATTGACATGCTGTCAAAGCCCGCTACTGTTGGCAGCTGAAGATACGAGTCCGTACGTGGCCAAGTGCGTGTTGAAGCTTTCGGCCAAGTATTTCGTGTCGAAGAAAGCTCTGAGCGGCAGCATTGTCATCGTCAACATCAACTCGTACAGTTCAAAAACGCAACAGCTTCTGCTCGAGACGATACACGAAGGAAAAAAGTATTCGGTGATGGTGAAAGATTCCGCTTATAAACACAAAAATGCGTCTCATTTTCCCGAAAAAGCTAAGAACTATATGATGCTTTTGGAAGAGAAAGAAGAACTGTTGAGAAATATCCACCAATTGAACGCTTTACCCACGTGGAATCCGCACGCCAAAACTGTCGTTTATATATCGCTAAAGCCGGAACACGATTTAGATTCGTTGGTGAAAGAGTTGATTAACACTTTGAGAGATTTTAAACTGCTGCAAACTATAGTCTTAATACATTTTCCGGAAACTAGAGAGCTGAAGTCGTACACGTGGAAACCGTACAGTCTTACGAATTGTGGTGGAAAATGTGATCGCTTTTACACACTTGACATTTGTAAATCGGATCATATAATCGAAGTGAATCCCCTATCGGTTTTGGTACCTCACAATATGAACTTGTGTCCCCTAAAAGTGTATTCTGTAATAAGCGAACCGTACGTTATTTCTCCAAAGCGAAAAATAACCAACAGCGAATACGACGACGAGTACGAATTCGACTACGGAATTGAAATCAACCTGTTGAAAATCATCACTGAATTCACCAACATGTCCCTCGTCATACGAATGTCTGACAAAGCCGAAGATTGGGGACATTTACAAGAAGACGGAGCTGCAACGGGTCTGTACGAAAAATTGAGAAGCGAACAAGTCGACGTGATCATTGGTGATTTAGAAGTGAATCGACTCGTTCGACAATGGTTCGATTCATCGCACACCTACATGCAAGATGATTACACGTGGTGTGTTCCCAAAGCGAGTGCAGCTTCCACTCGGTCTAATTTGGTGACAATTTTCAAATTATCCACATGGATGACGACTTTCGCTTCGATACTGCTAGTTTCGCTGATGTTGCATTGGTTCAAGCGCAAAGAAAATCCAAAGTATACAAAATGGCCGACTAGATCTATTCTGATGACCGTCGGTATGGTTTTGGGATGGGGAGCTTTATTCAATCCAAAAGGGACTGCCTTCAGGTTGTTACTGTTGAGCTGGTTGCTCTTCAGCATTAATATAAACACGTCTTATCAGAGCTTTTTGCGAAGCTTTCTCATACACCCTAAATACGAGAAGCAAATAGACACGCCGGACGGAATAGTTACGGCAGAATTTGACGTGGGTGGCAAAGAGAGCACAAAAGAGCACTTCAAAGATGCAGATCCAACTTCCAAGTATCTATTCAAGCATTATGAAATTTGCAAGTCGTTCAAAAACTTTGTAAAACGTGTCGGCATCGATAAGAACTTTGCAGTTGCAGCACCTCGTCGTCAAGCTTTATACCACGCGCAAAAACTCGGCAAAGGTGGTGATTTGGTATACTGTTTTCCCGAAGAAAATATGATTTATAAATACGGAATTGCAATTTTGACTAGGAAGTGGTTTCCAATTTTGACCAGGTTCAATGGCATCATCAGAAGTGTGACGGAAAATGGTTTAATTTGGAAGTGGAACAATGAAGTGTACATGCATACAAAAAGCTTGTCAGATACGAGCGACATAGTTCCGTTGGGTATGACTCACATGCTCGGTGCTTTTTTGATGATAGTGATAAGCTATTCGACATGCTTTATGGTGTTCACGTGTGAAATTTTATTTTTTAAATCAAAGAAATACTTTAAGCAATGTTCAATCAAAAAAAGGTTATGCTTAAGACATAGAAAATGAACTATATGTATGTATGTACGTTCATGTTGATTAAAATACGCTAGCCAGTTGGTAAGTGGTAATAAATTTAATTCAAACATATCAAATTACAGAATAGAGTCTCGTAAAAATTCACAAACACCGTAAAATTTATACAATGTACATACGTCGGTCAGTGTGTAGGTGTTAGATTTTAACGGGATATACCTCGCTGCACTGTTGCATAAAAGCATTATTGTATCTACGAAATCGATGCATAAATAATAATGTACGAACGAGTCGAGCTTAAAGCTGATAATTTTCCATGAATAGTATCGATGTGGATATTTACATTACATGTACATACATACATACATACATACATACATACATAGATACGTGAATGTATTTTTATTTTTTTATCAGTTTCCTTTGTCTACTAAAAATTCAGTGCTTTATTAATATCCGATTGTAAATATAGATACGTATTTGTTTAATCTGTGTACATAGTAGTTATCATGTTTGCATTTTAAACTATCTAAATTGCGACGGTAGTTCCTAAATCCCGATTCGACGAGCTAAAGTGTAATTTATCGTCGTTATTAGGCTACATAGCACGAGTTCAAATCTACGTGTACGTTCATCGCGAATGTTAATAACGATTATGCAAGGATTTATTGCTGAAACAATTAAACACGTTGTTAGCCGTGAAAAGCAGCGTAAAATCGTTGCACACAATTTTGTAATCCTATTATTGATAGACACACAATAATTATTAGTATTTTGACGCTCCAATGCTATTCTATGTATTAACATTATAAACTAGCCAAGTGTCCGTTGTTAAACGACGAGTGTACAGTACAGTAATGCCCGTGTTGAATATAGGACAGCAGGCATTTCAAACTCATTTAGGCCCGTGGGCCACATTGAATAGAAAAAAATGTCCTATTAATAATGTGGTTTAATTAATTTCTTGGGATGATGCCACATTTATTATTGCGCATATGTACATTTATGGTTATCAGTTAATCGTATCAGAGCGTTCAGGATACTTTTTTTTTCATAACTGAAAATATTTACTCATATAAATGTAGGATAAGGCTGGGGACGATGATCGAAATGAAACCAATAGTCTCGTTCACTAAGTCTGTTTAATCAACACATCGTAACCCTCCGGGTTGTACTCGACAACTGCCGTTACTCTCGCACGTCCTTTCAGTCCTCTCTTCTCATTCCCGCATATGCTCGCTTATCGTTCACTCGTCCCGTACAGATCACTCATCACTAACATTCCTTCTCTTGCATTCAAAATTCGAAACATCGAGATGAATAAAATACTTAAATAAGCTATCTTGGTTAAAACAACATCCATCCTATCTCAGCATTCATCCTCAGACGAACTTGCAGTCTCCGGCTGCTCCCATGGCTTCATGAAGTCAGCTGACGTTGATGATTTGATAGGCCCTTCGCCTACACCGACCTTCTTCACCTCGTATCGGTCGCTGCCATTGTTCTTAGTGTCTTGGTACGGTCCCAAGAACTTGGTCCTGAACTTCAGTCCGGCTCCAAATTGTGTCCTTTTGATCGCGACCAGGTCACCTATGTTGTATTGGTGACTCGGCTTCCTCTTCTTGTTGTAAGTTTTTCTATTCTCTTCCTGAACTCTCAGCATTTGCAACTTTTGTCGATCTTGTTTTATAGCATCTAGCTCAGTCGTCTGTAAAGTCATTTGAATTTGAACATCCGATAACTGCTTTTCAAGTCGACTACAACTCGATATATCACCGTCGGAAATTTCAGACGTAGTCGATGTTATAACTTCATCATTCAGTACATCACTCTTAGATTCAAGTCTCAACCGTTCATTGTCGGCGATCAAATCCTTGATTTGTCGACTCAACGTACCGCATCTATTCTCTAAGTTCAATATACGCTTGTCTTTCTCGAGAACGTTCTGGGCAAACGTCTTGGCAATCAGCTCAGTGGAATGAATAAGCGCCGATATTCTACTCTCAATGATAGTTTTATCGCCATCGATTGGTCCCATTACGTTATTGATACCAACGTGTTTTGGGACCCTGCCGTTTCCGGTGTCAATTGCTGTAAGGACTCTCCTTTTCTGCTTCTCGCAATTGGCAGCTATGTGGCCGAATCTGTTGCAGTCGAAACACCGCGTCCCTCGGCTCCTCGCCGGACACGCAGCTGCTACATTGTATGTGTCCGTGCTGGCCGCAGCCGAAGCATCTTGACGACCTCAAGTCTCTGTGGCCCCGACTCTCCGTCTTTTCTACTCTGTCGCACGGGGCTGAAACTTTCTTGCTAAATCTGATTCCTCTGTCGTCGATTCGGGTATCAACTTCGCCCAAGAAGTCTTGCCCCAATAACGCCTTCATGGGAATGTCTTCATCAGCGACAATGTGGAATTCTATCGGGTATGTTTCCCCATCTATCTCCGTTTCTGCCATTATTGTCCCACGAGTGTTTACTTTATTCCCGCCCAAACCTTTTAGAGTTATTGTTCCCTTCCCAGGATTGTCCGGACAAACCTTTTTGGCCACCGATGACCGCATCATATTCACGTCACTACTAGTGTCCACCAATGTTTCAATGACTATTTGTTTAATGCATATCATTTTAACTTTCTTCATGCTTCTCTTCGTCGCATATAGCACCTGAGGTGTACTTTCTCTTGACTTCGGACACTCTCTCGAGATATGACCGAAGCTATTGCATTTAAAGCATCTTTTCCCCTTTTCTTTTGATCTACACTCACTGGACCAGTGGCCCACACCCCCCGCAGTTGTAGCAGCGTCTGTCCCTGTCAGAGTTGGCCATGTGTGTTGCGGTCGGTTGCTTCTTATCGGGTGGGACGGGGCTTTGAACTCCTTCTGTGGCTTGGTACTCTCGGATTGTTGGATCCTCCTAATTGCATCCCCCCGTCTTATTTTGTCCTTGAGTTCCTCTACCGAATTCGCCTGCATAAGCGTTCCTTTATCATGTTCCTCGCAACCGAGACCATTGATAATATATAAAATCACCGCTTCCTCTTCGATATGTTCGCACTTATTGGCGATCTTTTTTTCATCCTGTAGACGTACTCCAGGCTCTCTTCCTCCTTCGTCTTTTTTTGTCCTCTGCAACTCGTTGTGTACGTCGACACTGTTCGCTTTTTTTTTCCAAACTCTTTCAATAGTTTTCTTTTCAGAATGGTCCACGAAGTCAGACCATTCTCGGATTCCAGGAATTGCTTCGCAGTTCCCTCGCAAAACCTCCTTCTATACACCAGCTGTTGCAGCTCCGTCCATGCGAATATCTTCTCCTGCTCCTCCATGTTCTGGATCCATTGCGACACCAAGCCGCTGCTTTTTGCCGTCGAACCTCGGCGCGTACGGTTCAAAATCTCTGACGCAGAAGTTTGTTCTTTGCGCCGCCGCCGCCGCTTGCTCGGACTTGCGTGAACCAGCAATGCTGCTCACTATTTCCGCTTCTTCCTCTTCTTCCTCGTCCTCGTCCTCGTCCTCTTCCTCGTCGACTGATCTCCCGATGCTTCCGACCAGGAGCTCGTTCAATATGGACGCGGACAGCTCACTCGGTTCCACCGCATCTGGGTTGATGCACATCATGTTGCAGATTCCCCGCAATACAGGAATCGTTAACGCAATCAACTCTAGTTTTACTCGGAATTCGTCCGATTACGCACTGTATGCGAACCCTTCAAACTCGCGTAGTTTCCGGCTTCGGGTTCGGTCTCCATCTTCCCCGAAGATATATTGGTGAAGCGCCTTCACCGACTTCAGCGGGAACCGTGTAATGTTCGCCGCTATTCTTGGGCTTGTACCCAAACTCGCCATTTTGAAAGGTGGTTTCGCCGCACGTGGTTTGCACGTGGTCTGCTCGTGGCAAAACTTAACCTCACTCGTCACTCGTTTTGGTTACGCCGACGATCGTCTGCCGTTATCCCGAATATCTTGATGTATCCCGGACGAGCCCCAAATGTAGGATAAGGCTGGGGACGATGATCGAAATGAAACCAATAGTCTCGTTCACTAAGTCTGTTTAATCAACACATCGTAACCCTCCGGGTTGTACTCGACAACTGCCGTTACTCTCGCACGTCCTTTCAGTCCTCTCTTCTCATTCCCGCATATGCTCGCTCATCGTTCACTCGTCCCGTACAGATCACTCATCACTAATATTCCTTCTCTTGCATTCAAAATTCGAATCCTACATAAATATGTGCTGCCAAATATGCACAATATATTTGGCAAGCAAATTTAAAAAAATATTAAGAAACGATCAGCTGGCAAATGCGAATACAAATTTGGTATGTCAATATTCATAAACTTTTTTTTCAAAACAGAGTCACACTGCAATAATTCAATTAATTTTACTGTATATCAGCATCAGCATCAGAATTCGTATCTCATTAATGACTTATTTTGTCGTTCTGCGATATGATCTATCACTCGATCTTTGATAGAATTATGCTTTGGAAATCCTTTAATTGTCCTTGAATCGATCTGCGAGCCGCATTTGGCCCACGTGCCGCTAGTTTGACACGCCTGCAGTACAGTGTACATACATATGTATATTCTGCCGTCCTAAGCCCACTTAACGTAACTGACAAAAATTACGAAAACGAGTTAGATGTGTTTTATAGGCTATGGGGGTATATTCTTGCGATTTTTCATATCAAAATTAATGTATCTTCACCCAAAAGTGACTTTTTTAAGCTATTAAATCTAACGTATCTGCATGCGCAGAGAAATAGTATCACCAATACTTAGCGAAAATAATGTATCCAACATTTACATAGCAAATTCAACGTATCTGCGTGCACATACGTTTTTTCGTCTAAGGATAATGCTGTTACGTTAGTTTAGCTAGTTGATACCGAAGCATTTTGCCTAGCTAAAATAACGCAACTATTAAAATACATATGATTTTCTAAGCAAATTTCACGTATAGCACTTACGTTATTAAAATTAAGTAGATTTCCTAAGCAAATTTAACGTAAGTGTAAAAAAGTGACTTTTGTAAGTAAGTAAAAAAAATGAATACTTACTATTTTTTATTTTTCCTTAGAATTATCAAAACACAATAGAAAATAACCTCATGCACTAAAAAAAAGTTGAAATAAATCAGTAATATATGAAATAAAACACAAATTTAGAATAAAACTTTCAAGTCCATTTATCTCGATATTGTTGTTTTATCAGTTACGTTAAGTGGGCTTAGGACGGCAGTATTATGCTAGTCGCGTGCTACGCTTCGCTGGTGGACAGTGACGTCACGTGTCTGGAGTTGCTTTTTCGGTCGTTATAGTAACGTGACAGCAGGCACATTTATCGCTTTTATGTAGCAATATTATAAAATATATAATTTAAGCCAAATAAAATGAAAAACTTACTCAAAAAAATATACTTTGGAATATGTTTTTTTTTTATTTTATAAAAAATAAATTCGAATTAAAATAACATTTTATATTAAACTCGAATTTCAAAGCTTGGAATAGAAATGGTTAAAAATTGTACCAAAGCTATTTGGTAATTTATCACGACGTATTCACGGTATCGCACTCGGACCGCGACCCTCGCATTTGACCTCCCTTATAAGCGGCTTTATCACTAGCTCCGAGGGGTAGGAAGGGCTAAAGAGACACAGAGACGGGGTAGGAGTTAGTGAGTGCAAGGATTAACACCCACTTGCACCGCAATGATTTATATTATATAAAATACATACCTATATATGTATGTATAAATCGCTAACTTCGCAAAAGAACCGAACCGGTTGAAAGTGCAACGTGGCTGGCCGATAAGTGTAAATTGACCGTTGATTGCATTTTTGCGGTTTTCCGCCATTATTAACGTTCGCCGCACTGTGGCGCCATCTAGTGACGAACGGCTGTCGCATGTCGCATTTGCCAAATTGATTTATTTCGCTAATTATATCACCAACGACTGAATGATTTATAGCTGCGTACACCACTGGTCTTCGTGTATAAATTTTGCATTATAAATTCATTTGACTATAATGAGCGTATTATTTTTCCATATTGTAATATGTACGTAGTATAAATAAAGTATTGTAATAATTAAGTTTATGAAATTCATACATATATGTATATTGCAATAATTTTAATATTTGTATACTTGTACAATTCACATAATAAAATGTGTGTAATATAAGAGAGAGGAGAACAGTTACTATCTGTGGATTATTTTCACACTATGGTTATAAGAGTGAGAAGAAGAGAGAAGATAGAAAAAAGAAAAAGCAAAAATTTATGATGATGATGAGGTATATATGTATATATACCTCATCATCATTATCAGCCTTTCACCATCCACTGCTGGATGAAGGCCTCTCCAATCCTCTTCAATTCCTGTCTGTCTTGAGCAATCTACATCCGCTCGACTGCACACATTCTTCTCAATTCGTCAGCCCATCGTCCGTTTGGTCTTTATTGCTTTCTTGCACATCCTCTCTGGTACCATTCAAGCACTTCCTACGTCCATTTTCCGCCCATTCTTCTTGAACTTTTTAACACTCTTACTATCTCTTCTTGTTATACTTACATTCATATGTACATATATATGTACCTAATATTCATAAATTCAAAGATATAATTCACATTTTTTAACGTGTGAGCAATTGAATAAAAACTTTTGCTATGCTAATTTATTTGTATTCAATTATTTTGAGTTAATTATATTATTTGTTGCATCCCTTTAAAGTATCTTAAAAGGTTTTGTTTTTTTAAATGATCTTGATACATATTAGCATATTAAATATTTTTATTCAAATTAAAAATATTCATAAAATAGAGTGATGATTTAAAATAAAGTATATTGAAAAAAAATCAACAGTATATTTACCGCGTAAATTCATATCAAAAAACGCAAAACTCATACAATATTAATTTATTACTTATATCCATTTCGAGCGTTGTACGTTTTATCTCCAAGATCCAACACAGAAACCGCGCTATGTGATGCAAAGTATAATTAAATATCACTTAGGAACGCGTATTTTACATATAAATTATTTTTTTCGTCCGGTATAAATACAGATTTTCTTTTAATTTCCATTCACACACGAACCAAACGTACGTACGCGAATACATAAATCAAATACGAGAGCGGCTAAAATGAAGCTCACATTTTGCACTCTGTTCGCGATGACTTCCACATTTGCAATCGTCGCATCGTACGGCTTCTATGGATACGGAAGAGACGTAATGATGAAGCAAATTGACTCTCAAGACAAGATCAAGAGGGCACAGTGCGTGATGGACATGATAAAGAAATACTTTGATTTGGGAAAGCAGAGGGAGAAAATGGGCGACACGATCTACGTAAAAACTTCTACTTCGACACCTCTCATACAACGAATGCTGCTAAAATATCTGCACAACTTGCGAAGATTCAGGATCATATCCAAAGACAAAGGCGGTCTGAAGAAGCAATCGAAAGACGACGGCGATGAAATTATAGCGTACATTGTCCTCATTAAATACCCGCTGGATATAATTCAAGACATTACAAACATGAAAAAACTACCCGGTTGGAATCCTCGAGGTATATTTTTCATAGTTTTGGAAGGCAACGATGTGGAAACAGACTCGCTTATAGGAATTTTCAACGAATTGCGAAAGCACAGAGTCATGAACGCTTTCATCATATCCACGAACGATTTAACTAACGAAGTGAGATCTTTCACATGGTTGCCGTACTTTAACGGAACTTGTGGCGTAAAATGTACACAACTGTATGAATTACATTATTGCAAAGACAACAATCTGGAACAGTTGAATCCATACGAACCGAAAATTCCTAGAAATCTCAACCTCTGTCCTATCAAAGTGGCCGTTATAGTTTCTGAACCGTACGTACTAGCACCTCGCATTGTAAACAACACAAAGTATTTCGAAAGGGGCATTGAGATAAAATTGCTACAGGAATTGGCGGACATTTCGAATGCAAGTTTGGAAATATCACTGCTCGGTAACTATAGTTCAGGCGATCACTTGGAAAAAATACGAGAAATGATGGACAACGAAGATGTGGATATAATAGCTGGAAATATATTTCCAGGTCTTTTCACAGACGTACAATCGTCAGTAGAAGCGCTGAGGTACGATTTTCAAGAAAAGATAACGTGGTGCGTAGCTGAAGCCGATTCTATAGGATACTTGCTAAATCTCATCTATATATTCAGATTCGAAGCTTGGATTGTGATCGTTCTAATGGTGATCATGATAAGTGGCTTTGTCGTATTTTTCGAAGTGAAAGATGATAATTTCACAGTGCAAAGTCCTCTTATTTACTTTTTCGTCGTGTTTGCAATGCTCGCAGGGTGCGTCGCTAGGATTTTTCCTCAAGAACTGTCGTTTCGTATGATGTTGTCTGGATGGCTAATGGCGGCCATAGTGACGAACGTGATAGTTCAAAGCTCTTCGCAAAGCTCCTTAATACGACCGAGATTAGAGGACCAAATAGACACCTTCCCGGAAGTAATGTCTAAACTTAAAATAGGCGGACACGCTTTACATGTAAGCAGTTTCGATATAAATGTCAAGGAAGAGTTTGAATTTCGGTGTAAATATATAATTTGCGCTCCGGTTAGACCGTGTATAGAGAGAGTGGTGATAAAAGAGGATTTTGCAATTTTGGCACCGCTTCGTTATATTGATTATTATGAACGTTTCAATAAGAGCAAGAGCTTGCCGAAAATGTATTGTTTGCGTCGTAACGTGCTGAGAACTTACAATCCGTCGTTGATGACTTGGAGGCAGTATCCGTTTCTGGACCAGTTTCAGATCATCCTGAAGCACATATTCGAGAGCGGTTTGGTTTTCAAATGGTCCTCGGACATTATGCCGAAATACGTCGCCGAGAAGAAATCGGGAGGATTTCGCGTTTTGGGTATGAAACATTTGATGGGTGTTTTCAATATGCTCTTCTTCTTCTGGGGTGTTTGCACGCTCGTTTTCGTGATGGAAATTGTCACAGCGCATAAAAGAATGAAAAAAATATGCTCGAGTCAGTGCTTTTCGACGGTTCGTATTCGACGAATCTTTTTAAAGATTAAAAATAAAATTAGATCGGTTAATTAAACTAGATATTGAATCGTCTAGTTCCAAAACCCGGTAAAAGCGCATCACTCGATTTTTGGTGAACGGAACAAACACATGTCGTTTTTGCCGTTTTTGGAACAAAGCAAAATTTTCAATATTATTTGTAGTCATTTAACTTGGTTTTAGAAATAATCCAAGTAGATATAACGTATTGTGTGAAAATATTCCAAAAATCAGAATACATTTTTATCTCAGTTTT
This sequence comes from Parapsyche elsis, assembly GCA_022651745.1. NCBI lineage: Eukaryota > Metazoa > Arthropoda > Insecta > Trichoptera > Hydropsychidae > Parapsyche > Parapsyche elsis. Next base: position 3,472,993 of record JAGVSN010000017.1, read on the forward strand.
GACCAAATATGCAGATACCGGGTTCTGGAACTACGCGATTCATTATACATATTTTGTCGTTCTCCTGAACGAGCAGTTGTGAAGGAGCTATCTTTGTTACCACGGGGATTAGATCATCCCGTGCCATCCGTCACGGTTCAAAGCATTGCTTTTGCATATATGTATGTACATATCATTGCCTATTAAAATGATAAGTTTACTAACATCTTTGAAATTAAAGAAATAAACTGAAAACATAGTATTAATACATTAATTTAATATTTACATTTAAATACATATTGAAAATTTTAAATAATTGTGACTATTATACCAAATTAACCAAATTGCACAAAATGCGTATCACTTTAAAACATTGTATTTCAGTTTCATTTAATATTATTAATTAAATGTATTTAATAGCTAGCCGGTTTATCCGACATACGACGGTGAACTCCCGTGTGTGAACTCACGTGTGTGCTAGTTTGTACAATAGCAGTACAACCCATGGCCCGTTTTACAGTACATGAAACAAATGTATTGAAAATAATATAGCGTTATTGATTCGAACCAGCTTGATCCAATGACCTAGGCAGGCAGGCAGACGTTTACGCTAATATATACCTTAGTAATGTGTAGAATACTTTGTACGTAGAAACTAACAGAGGCTCTCAGTGCAAAATTTAAATAAAAATAACTAACAAAGAATGTGAATAAATTTATTTCAAAGTATAACCGCAACGAGTTTTTTAATTTTATTGTGAAATGTGCTCCAATTATTGACCATTTTCTTTTAAGGAAAAAACGAGGAATACATCACATCAGACGGACAGCACGTGTTGATTTTTTCTCAGCCCAAATGAAAGCACACATAGGCAAGTATATCGTAAATAAGAAAACATGTAAGCTAACCCAATTCAGTTATCCTCATAAAAGCGTCATCAAAGCGGGAAAAGTCGGTGTGGGGAAAATGGAGAGTCGCGTTTTCTTAGCGCGCGACAAACGAACGCGAAAAGTGCACGTACCACAAAAAAAAGCTCTTGCGAAAGCTCATATTCGGTCAAACACACACACACACATTAAAGCCTTGCCCATTTGCTGGACACGCCGAGGAACTCCCTCGGGACCTCGATGCCGAGGATAAAAGCTCACGGCTTTCGAAAGATTAGGTTATATTATATACACTCCGTTTTCCGGTCGTACCGAACTCCTTGTGGCGTCACGTCATCGTTTACGGCGCTCGCTCTTTTCGTTCAACGTTATTATTTACACATTCGAAGCGCGAAGTAACGTACATGGGTATATTCTTCCGGTTGGGAAAATTCCACTTCCGGTTCGGGGAAAAGGGGGTGGGATGGGGGGGGTCAAACCCGGAATGGCCCGTTTTTGGACCGCGTCGCTCGTCCTACCTCAGTTTACGAGCATCTGTCGACGCGATGACCGAAACTGAATATTATGCAGATTACGCAAATGCAATTTGAAAGTCTAATTTTCGAACGTTTGGTGGAGAAAAGTTTACCCGCTCTCGGTTAATGGACGCGCGCGCGCGCTCACGATACGACTCTTCATTATGCGAACAATTTATTATGTTTAATAACTTTCGAAATGATGCCCATTCACGTTTGATATTTTTCCACACACAAGTCGAGAATGTGTAATATTTTTAAATGAATTAAAAGTAGTGCACGCGTGGTAGTTTTAAATACACAACTTCCGTTTCAACGTAAATATGTACTCGTATGCGCTCCAAGTCAGCGTTTAACTTTCGCAAACAGTGCGTTTATTGCAACTTGTATAAATTTACGTATGAAATATCATATAATTTACTTAATGACCCGGTCAGCGGTCGACGCTAGAGTTACGCCGTTTTTGAACTAAAGTGCAATCGAAAAATACGCTTTTGATCAAAATTACTTGCACATTCAAATTTATTATATTATATTTTGCCTTTTGAGTGTAGGGATTGGTTCCGCTTTGTATGAAGCTGGAATAAAACCTTACAGTGTCCGTTTGACCCAGCATTATTCTACTCATTCAGAATTCAATAAAATGCTTATTTCCTAAGTGCAGTGCTAACCAATCTTTTTGGCACCGCGATCCACTTTTTAGAACGACAAAACTTTCGCGACCTACCTAGCCTTAAAGGACATGAGAGAGGAGGGGTATATATGAGGCGTTGCGGATACGAAGGGCGAACTCGACAAACATTTTCGACAAAGTTTTCTCGCCCAGTACGATGGCGATGATTTCCTATGCATCAAACTTTATTTTTATACGGTTATGATGAACTAACTCAAAAACAAAATCCACCAGTGTATTCTAAGAAGGTAGAAAAACTGAATGGTTAAAAAAAAAAAATGACCTGATGTCGAGTTCGCCCTTCGTATCCGCAACGTCTCATATGTATAGGTATGTATGTATGTATGTATGTACATACATACATTATTTTTTTTTTTCTATAGAACGCCATTTTGAATTATTTATTAAAAAAAAAAACTTTCAATAAAAAAACAATATTGTGAAATAAAAAATTGAAAGAATTTAATCCATTTTGAAATTATTACTTTATAGAAAAATGTTCGCTTGGAATATTATTTAGACTAACTTTTTATATAAGTATTCGATCGATACACATTTTGACCACACACTAAAACAAGATCATATCAATCAAAAAATACACCTTTTCGAAACACGTCCTTAGTGTCGAATGCCTCACTTCGCCAGCTTCGATCGACGCGCTGAAATGATGAATTTTCACTCTCAAACACTATTACATACATATTTTGCAAATTGATACGATTCGCGAACCGTCAATTTCGTCGAGGACGCGGTCAGCACGGTATAGTACGATTATTCAGGTGTTTTCAAGCTCACCGGTGCTAAATTCATATCAGTCCATAACGGGAACGTATGGGGCCCATGATTTCCAATTTCTGTCCCACGGCAACGGGCCCATACGTTTCTATTGCGACCCGATATTTAGCCCGTGCAAATTTACCACCGCAGATCTGCATCCACTTTGCTCCGAACGCTGTATGCAACCACCACACAAATGCAACTGAAATTTACCGCCACTATACCGTCGATTTATTGCATACCATACCCACAAGCCCCGGTTGAGAAAAAGCAATACAAACCTATCAATTTCTATTCACATACTATGAATAACCCCATATGCATACTGAAAGGAACAAACTTTTAACTTTTGAACACATTTTGAACGAGCATATTCAATATCTTCACTAATTCAACACAGAGCTTTTTTCAAATGTCTATTTCCTGAACGGTTATGTTACAATAAATTAAAATTAAATATTGATAAAACAAAAGCCATATAAGATAAGAAAACGTTGATAGTTTTTAATATTTATGGGTAATAAATACTAGACAATAAGCTAGATTTAAAATTCAACTGAAAGATGATTATTAAAAAAGTAGGATCATTTTATATGTAGATTGAGAAATATACTATCTTATCTATAAATACAAAGATATTGGTTTATAATGCAAATTGTTCGTTCTCATTTTATATATTGTGGTTCACACATCAATTAAAGATAGGTTGTAAGAATTGCAAAATAGAGCCATGCGGAGTATTTTAAATTTAAATATGTAGATTAATTTTTATAAGTAACTAGTGTAAACCTAAGTTAGTAGTGTAAGTTTAAGTTATTTTTTGTTTGTCGTTTTAGATTTAAGTTACTTTTTGCTTGTAATTTTAGCTTTAAGTAACTTTTTGTTTGTAATTAGCTTCTCAAGCTATTTTTAATTAAACAAATAAATAATAACGTATGTTTAGATGTGTACAGCTCAAACGATATAACTTTGGATTCGTGAGCGAATGTTAGCTAATGCGTTCGAAAGATTTTTCCGACTCTGGATATGATTTAAATATTAGTTGATCCAGGTGAATTTTTCAAGTTTATCTTAGTTTTTGAGATGGTTCCGTACAAATTTGGCACGACCGCACTGTTTTACCCCGCTTACCTTTATTCTCCTGCAAAAAAGCAATTTGAAACCACTGTATAGTATCATTCACTCTGACAAATATCAAAAATTGAAGAGGCACCGTTTGATATCAAGTAAGCTACTTTAAGAATAAAAATAGACCGATAAATAATCTTCCAAAGCTACGAATCACTCTTATTGATAGTTTTAGTACCTGTCAATATTCAGAATGAAGGTACATTAATCTGATTACTATGCTCGAATTTATTACCGTGTGTGTGCGTTCAGTTAACAGTATCGGTTCATAATTATTATGTACCTACATACATAGGTACAGTAAACGACACACATGGTGGCACTTGTCAAATGCGAGCGAGACAGCTGTCATCGGCACGTAAACGAAAATTCCGTCGACGGATGACCGAATATGAAATTTTATTACTACATACATACATACATACATATATATGTAGCTAAAAAAAGCTCCTCAACTTTCGGAAGTGTGATGACAGTTTGACTCAAGTTTGACACACGCCACTGCGACAGCAATGTACTATAAATTATTCACCTTTTCATATCACTTCAACGTAATATCTTTCACCACTTAACAGCTTTGTGTAAATTGTATGAAAATTCGCTGTTATGCGTAATTCTATTTAGTTAAAGCCCTAATATCATCATCATCATTTTCAGCCGTTCACCATCCACTGCTGGGTGAAAGCTTCTCTAATCCTCTTCCATTCTTGTCTGTCTTGACTCTTGAGCAATCTGCATCCACTTGACTCCACACATTCTTCTCAACTCATCAGCCCATCGTCCACTCGGTCTACCTTGCTTTCTTTCACATCCTCTCGGACACCATTCCAGTATTTCTCGCGTCCATCTGCCATCCATTATTCTCGCTATGTGTCCACTTCAACTTTTTCACACGTTCCGCTATATCTGCCACTTTGGTCATGCTTCTTACCCATGTATTCCTCTTACGATCTCTTCTTGTTATACCGAGCATACACCTTTCCATGCGTATCTGTGTACACTGGATCTTACGTAGCATTCTCGAATTTAGCATCCACGTTTCACATCTATACGTCTTAACTGGCAGTACGCATTGGTCGTATGCCTTATTTTTTAAGCATAGCGGAATGTTGGATTTAATAACACTGTTCAGTCTTCCAAAAGCGCTCCATCCTAGTTTCATTATATCCAGTCATATTCACAAATTGTCCTACGTATAAGTAACTATCGACTATCTCTACAATTTGATTATCTATCGTATAATGTACATATCTAGGCCATTGCCACTACTTCTTACCCATGTATTCCTCTTACGATCTCTTCTTGTTATGTCGAGTATCACAGACAGTAAACTGTTTGTCAAATAGTGAAGAGGAAACGTTCGATATCAAGTACACCACCTTTAGAAGGATATGTCACATATTAAATAGCAGTAGTGTTAAAAACTTCAACTTTTTCACACGTTCCGCTATATCTGCCACCTTGGTCATGCTTCTTACCCATGTATTCATCTTACGATATTTTCTTGTTATACCGAGCATACATCTTTCCATGCTTCTCTGTGTGCACTGGATCTTTCGTAGCATTCTTGAATTCAGCATCCACGGTACATACGTCATAACTGGCAGTACGTATTGGTCGTATGCCTTCTTTTTTAAGCAAAAGTTTTAATTTGACTAAAACTACTTGTCTGAATTTCAGTCCATCCTTTTTAGTCAGGAATGCGTTGGATGCTTTCGAAATGCATGTCAATTTGGGGGGGGGGGGGTGATCGCTTTTGGATCACATTCAAAACTTCCATTTCGGGCTTTGAACGGTGCACATTTCAATTGCGGACATACGCGACAAATAATGGCATAGCCGACCGGCGTGCATCGCTACCGGCATCGCATTGCAATAATTCTGCATCACGCTAATGCACTTCGAGCCACATTGTTCGCATTTGGCACGCGAATTTACTGCACACCGCGCTAACCGAGTTTGTCTGTTGACATATTCGAGTGAGCTGGTCGTCTCTTTTTCTGAATCTATAGTCGCTCGGTGGGGATGCTTGGAATTCATTCAAATTGCTGTGTATTTATTTCTAGTCAAAATTTCTATCCACCGAGCGTATAAACTTCTCGGCGTAACCTCGTACCTTTAGTAGATGCACTCGAGCCAAGCTCGTACAATGTTTACCTAGTGTGGATCTACGATGCAGCCTGGCGACGCAAGTGCATTGTTTGTCTTATGAGTATGTAGTGTGCATTGTTGAGCTAAGACCGGTGCTTCTCAAAGGTTTCGATCAACAGTCTACTAAATACTACAAAAGTCTAAGCATGCTGATATTTTGTACAATGGTATCAAAAACTGCCTCAACACCATTCGACAGACATTTTACCGTAGGTATCACAGTGAAGTGACCTAGCAAAGGCACTCTCCAGTAGATACCCGTTGCCATTTGGAGTGTAAAGAAAGGAAAAAATTCGGGTGTAGCCAACCCATGACTTTATCCATATATTTGAGGAATACAAAGAGTAACGAAATTAATTTTTTAAGTACGTAAGTAAATAAAACGCATACACCACCACCACACCAATCAAAATACATACATATGTACATATCATGAAATTACTGTGTTGAGTGCGCGCGCGTATGTAAAATACGATCTTCGGCATATATTCAAATAAGAAAAACTACCACTTCCGGTCGGCGGATTTTAATCAAAACCTTATCAACTCTTAAATTTTATATGATAATTATAAATATAAATTTTCGACTTGATCAATAGGGCAGTTTCTGAAATATTCTGTGGTAAACTTTTCGACAAAAAAAAAAACCCTACTTCCGGTTGACTGATTTTATTGATTATTTTTTTTCGTAACTAGCAATTTTACTCAGGAGTACAACATTATAATATTGTGACGATAATACATATTTAAAAGGCCGAAAAAATAAAAAACAAAAAAAATCTTTCAAGAGTAAACTGCCATTTCCGGTAGTCAGATGTTGACCAAAATCACAGTATCTCTTAAGGCTAATGTGAAAACTATAGATATGAAATTTGGAGAAAATCCCGGTGCAGTTTCGGAAATATGATTTTTTACCGGATTTTTGAATTTTCTGCACGAAAAAAACCCTACTTCCGGTTAACTGATGTTGACCAAATTCCTTATGGCTTTTAAACTTTACGTGAAAATAATAGATATGAAATTTCAGCTTGATAGACTTGATAGTTTCGGAGAAAACACACAGACGTACACACACACACATAGTACACAGAAATTCAGACATTTTCCAGAAATCATGAAAACGTGATCATGGGATGATACTTGATCCAAATCAGTCAAAATCTCGAAGTCGAATTTTCGCTCGATCACAATACTTTATCCGATTAGGATAAAGTAAAAAGGAAAAGACAAGGAATTGGTAGGGTTTTTTTAGTGCATGCGCGTATTATGTAAATACACAGCTGTTTTAATAAGAATAGTGTCATCATCTGAGATACTGCAAGATATGAGGATTTTGATCGTTAATTTGCAGGTAGGTAGAATTTTAGACGATGCCAATCTACATACATATAACGGAACAACAACTAAACCAAATAAAATTGGAAAATGTATACTTATATCAGGTATACTAACCTATGGCTCTCATTAGATGACTCTGAAACACAATTTTCACAAAATGACATTTATTTGTAGTATTTATAATAATAAACAAATAATCTTTTCCATAGTATTCGTACAAACTTAATAGTCATAAATGGCTTTAAAGCGTTTTGTAGATTCAAATTTGTAATAAATTGTTTAACATTAAGAAATACCGCGATGATAACTCTGTAATTTCACACAATTCTCTATTCCAAAGCTAAATTGTTTACAGAGTAGTTTACCTCTGTCCCTTTCTAAGCCCCACCTCCACGAATTTGTAGTTATAGCCAAAAGCTACGCATCTAGGAATTTGTGGCTGTGAATATTTTTTAACTTATAATTCGAAAAGCCTGTATTTATTGGGTCAGTTGTTTTAACCAAATGGTGTGAAATTTTAATAAATTTTCAGTAAGTTTTACAAAGGGTCAGTAAATATATTAAATGGTCAGTAATTGATACTAAATAAAAAGTAAACTTATATATAAAACGGTCGGTATTCAAAGTTAACTGACCGATTCGTTAATTTTTACTGAACATTTTCTACATAAATATAATACTGACCGTTTATTGATTTAAATACTGACCGATTAATTGTGGGCCATTGGGAAATAATATGTTGCGGCTCCCTAAATTTCCCTGATTTGGCTCTTAGCTATAAAAAGATTACCGACCGCTGCAATAGACGAACTGAAAATGTTGAAATGATATGAAAATATTCAGTTTGACTTCTGAAAGTATCATACATAGGTTGGTGCTACTTTCCTTTTCAAACTTTGTAATTTGTGATATATGTACATGTATGTATATACCTACCTACTACACCCGATTCTCTTTTTTTCGACTTTTTTATGCACGGTTTTCTTTTTGCACGGTCTAAAAAAATGGACCAATTATTTTTTACACCGATTTTTTTTGTTTTAACACGGTTATAAAAAAATTAAAAGAATAAAATTATTTATCAAAAAGAATTGCATTTCACTAGTCGCCTATATTGCATGCATATACTCATATGCATGCAATGCTCATAAACGTTGGAGAAAGTTTAATAATCCCGCTGATCACAATGAATTTCGCAGTTTGCGCGCTCAATCAAAAGGATTAATCTTATCTTGCCACAGCAATTATATAAAAATATGTGAAAATGCATTGCGCAGTGATCCGAAATCTTTTTTTTGGAATTTTGTGAACGCAAAACGTACTACCCAATCTAAACTGTCAATTATGTCTAAAGGAAGTGAGACTTTCGAAGGTCCCGAAAGCATTGCCATGGGCTTCGCTCAACATTTCCAGTCAGTGTTTTCTGACTCTCCTTCCTCGATTAATTTCAGTGATGATTGTGGTCTCTCATCGTCTCCATGGTCACCCACTTTGATAATCAACGAATTTGACATTTGTGATATGGAGTATGGTTTCAAAAAATTGAAATCAATTAGATCTTTTGGTCCAGATTTGATACCGGATTTCATTTTAAAAGGCTGCCAATTAAGTCTGTCAAATCCACTTCAATTTATCTTTAATTTATCGCTGAAGACGTCGTCATTCCCAAACTCATGGAAATGCACGAAAGTCACGCCGATTCACAAGAAGGGTGATAAATCGCTAATTGACAATTACAGACCAATTGCCATAGTTTCTTCGCCAGCCAAGTTAATGGAAATCATTTTACATAAATACATCTACCATCATGTAAAGCCATTTCTCATTGACCAACAACATGGTTTTCGCCCCGCCCGGTCTACAACAACTAACCTCCTGTCTCTCTCCAACTTCATCACGAAATCGATGGACTCGAACGTTCAAGTTGATGTGGTTTATACTGACTTTAAAAAAAGCGTTCGACAAAGTCGATCATAGTATTCTTATCCGTAAGTTGTTTGATCTCGGTTTTTCATATAATATCACAAAATTGTTTGTTGATTATCTGAGTGGGCGTTGTCAATTCGTGAAATATGAATCTCAATATTCCAATGTGTATCCCACATTCTCTGGAATACCACAGGGTTCCAATTTGGGTCCATTGTTGTTTCTTATATTTATTAATGATATCCATACAGTCATTTCTAATTCCAATCTGTTATTGTATGCTGATGATCTCAAGGTGTACAGAGATATTCGAACGACAGCAGATTTCACTGCTCTGCAAAATGACTTAAATTCGCTGTGGGAATGGGCATCTGATAACCATTTACCATTTAGCATAGAGAAATGTCATGTCGTTTCTTATTCCCGATCTCTTGCACCTTTAGTACATCCATATAGTCTTGGTGGAAATATATTAGAAATGAAACCTTCCACAAGTGATCTCGGGATTACGTTTGAAAGCAGGTGGAAGTTTGTGGTGCATATCTCAGACATATGTAACAGGGCGTCAAAGATGCTAGGATTCGTCGTGCGTAATGCTCATCATTTCAATGATATGAGGGTATTACGCCTTCTTTACGACACTTTGGTCCGCAGCATCTTGGAATCTGGTTCTATTATATGGAATCCCAGAGAAGTCAAGTATAATTTACAGATTGAAAGAGTTCAGCGGAAATTTCTCCGATACCTATACATGAGACAATACGGCTACTATCCCTCACTGTATCCTAGTGCTTTTGTTCTAGGTGCATTGGGATATAGCACTCTGTCATCTCGTAGGGATAAACTCCTTGTGAATCACTTCTGTAATTTATTGAGAGGTGACATATGCAACCCACCAATCCTCGAGGAGATGAAGTTGTGGGCTCCTGCACACTTCCGGGAGTTGCGTACGCGTCAATTGTTTCAGGTTGTCAGAGCGAGAACCGGTGTCCTTGCTGACTCGCCCATTGCTCGAGCCATTCAATGCCTCAATTCACTTGCGCAACATTTGGATTTTTTTGCGCTACGCAGCATCAGATCGCCACATTTCTCATGCACTTTAAATTTTGATTTTGTTTGTAATAATTTAATTTATTTATAATTGATTTGCTGATTTTATGTTAACTTTTAATTTGATTCTATTATTATTGTTATTTAATTTTATTATTATTAATACTTTCTAATTATTATTTAATTGTGTTTAATTTAAATTTAATGTAATTCGATTATACATATATATATATTTTTTTTACTACCATTATTTTATATATAATGTTTTTTTTTCATGTCTCGCCATAGTGACGAATTGGGGAAACCTGTTATGTCACTATGGTATAATTTGTAAATAAATAAATAAATAAATATGTTGTCAGCAATACAACATCCCTGATTCAACCACTAGATCGGGGTATAATTTCAACATTCAAAGCATACATATCTTTTCTTTACACGGTTGTCCCTGGAACGTATCCCCAGTGCACAAAGAGAATCGGGCGTATATCCTACAACATATCCATGAGCCGTGAATATTTCTGTTAAATTAAATATTTTCAGTGAATATTTCACACAGGGGTGAATGTTTACGAGCGTCTGAACTTTCCGTGGGTAATTTTATTACGTTGGGCCCTCCCGCAGCTATCGTAACAAATTGTATGACCCCGAGACCCATTGAAAAACAAGGGCAAGTCACGCGTGGGTTTACGTCCAGCTAGATGGATCCGTCGTAAAGTTCCAGGACATATCGATTCGATATGTGTGGCCGAGTGAACGAGTGTCGAGGAGAGGGCCCCCGACCTCATAACCCGAAGGGACACGTATTTGCACAAGAGAAACCCAAAGGGAGAGTGATAGATGCCCGGCAGCTCGGGCACAAAAGCTTTGATATATCGCCGAATCCGGCGGGTTAAAGAATTAAAGTATTATTCAAATTGAATGCTCGGATACCCTCTCGAGGGTTCGGCGGGGTTGTGGCAGGGTGAGGGGTGTGGGGGGGTACAGCTGCCTTGGTTTAACCTGTGTGATCTGGAGAGGTTCTATTCAAAAGCGTTTAAAGATTTCGTAGTGGAACCGTTTTTACTTTTTTTTTTTCTTATTCGGAAAAATGTATACCTCCCCAGTGGATAGGCTGAAAAATCTATTAACATTCATCTGTCCCTGTGGACTAAATGATTCAAATATAACATCTCCTATTATTTTTATGTAAGTAATTTTCCAACATTATGTACCTGTAGGATTCAACAAAAGTCAGCAATATTTCTCTGTGTTCAAATATTAAAATTATTTGATGTAATTTTTTTTACATATAAAATATTAAACTCTTTAATAGATAGTCCCACTCTTATTCATCCGACTCTTCGCTTAAAAGTTCCGGTACATTTTACACGTTCTCGATTTTTATTAGATTACTAGCTGACCCGGCATGCGTTACAATGCCCGATCCCGTTCCTGTTGCCGTTCCAGATCCCGTTCCTGTTCCCGTTCCTAGTACGTTATCTGACACGTGAGCAGACCCGTTCCCGTTCCCGTTTTTCCCAGATTTTTTTCACAGGAACCATCCCCGGCATGATCATAATAAGTCCTGTAAGTTTAATCGCGATCGGTTGAGTGGTTTAGGAGCCTATAAGAGACAGACAGACAGACAAACAGACATTCATTTTTATATATATAGAAGATATAGAAGATAGATGAAACTATTTCGCGTAACAATTATTATCTTACCCAGAATGATTAGATATGGTAATATATGTATACTCTGATTTTATTAATTTTTTAAATATTAATCTGTCGTCCTTAAGGCAACGACTCATTATTTATTTTATCAACTCAACATTATTTATTTATTGGTTTATTTTTCTTTAGGTTTTCTCTAATATAATATATTATGTACATATTTTCTACCTACATACATAGATATGTATGTATATATATATAAAAGCCCTAGCAGGCGTATAATAAATAAATATTAAATTATTTTCTTTTCTCTTCAGAAGGCAATTTTATTGGAAACATTAACCTAACATACAATCAAAATGTTTATCAAAGTCAGGGTAAATGATTTTTAAATCAAGTACACTGCTTTAAGAAGTAATTTCAACAATAGACAGTTTACTTTTCTGTAACAATTTTCATTTCAAAAAGAAAAATTAAAAGTCTCATACTATTGGTATACTAGCCAATTTGCCCGTCATATGACCCCAACCTCCACCCTTTCGCGCTGATTTATACAATTGCCCGTTTGACAGTACATGGATTCCGTTGGCCGATACGCTCACACACAGCCAGACAAAGCCGGATAGCGCTTACTCGCTCGCACATATGCCCATCCCCATCTGCGGTCTCGCTCGGGGCGTGTCTGTGTTGCTGCTCACTAACGTTAGTTCAATATGCCAACGGACAAAGTCATCGGATCGATTTGGTTCAATTTTTGACATTGCGTAGGGCGACATCCGGGATGGGTTATTAGAGGGGGAGGATAGAGGGTCTAACAGGGCACAGGTTGACCTCTAAATCGAGCAGGCGATGGGCGTTTTAAGTGCGTAATTAGGTCCAGCCCGCTTTATTATTCAAGGTGTGATTTGGGCGGCAGGTGGGCGGCCCTAACGACCGCTCGTAACGGCCGCGCGCGCAATGCATACGTTTTTCTATTAATCTGGCCAATCTCGCATTATGTCCGCACAATGACAGTGCTCAAACGACCTCCGATAGGTGAGGGGTAGGAGGGTTGGGGGGTTTATTTTTGGGGTTTTCGGAAACGACCAAGGCGAGTGAACGTGCACTTAACGGGGCCATTGTCCGCGATATTGTTAAAGTTCGACTTTAACATTGACCCGATACCTACATATAAAATTCGGTTCAAGGTTTAGTTAAATCTGAAATCAGTCGTGTATGACGAAAAAAATATATAAAAACCACACCTAAAGGTGTCTGTAAACGATCAAAATTTTTCAGCAATATTGCTCGTCAACCATCCAGCAACATTTTCGGCATCACATGCGGAAGTAAAAAAATAAAATTAAGGTAAATATTCCAAAATTTGCAACACAAATTGACCTATGTCCATAAGTATTGTTATAACAAAAGACGTGTCAACTCATATAAACTCTTTACTAAGTATGTGTTATTGATTTGTATATATTATATTATCAAACGTGTCTTTAAGAATTGAGGCGTTGCGGATACGAAAGGCGAACTCGACATCGGGTCATTATTTTTTTGTACCATTCCGTTCTCTTGCCTTTTTAGAATACACTATTTTTTTTTTTTTGAGTTTGTCCATCATATCTATAAAAATAAAGCTTGAAACATAGGAAATCATCGTCATCGTACTGGACAAGAAAACTTAAAACGTGTTTTTCTCTAAATCGATGTTTGTTGAGTTCGCCTTTCGTATCCGCAATGCTTCAATTTTAGTATCCAATGCTGTCAAAAATTTATAAATCCTTTATTAGACCTAAATTAGATTTTGCTGTAAATGTTTGGAATTTATTTTATTCTCCTTATTTTAATAAAGACATTGTACGTTTGGAAAGGGTTCAAAAGAACGATTACAAGAATGCCATCTGAACTTCTATCACTACGCTACAGCGAAAGGTGAAAGAGAATTTAGTCTCACCTGTTTGGAGATGAGAAGATTGAGACGCGATCTAAAATAAGTGTACAAAGTAATAAATAATCAATATAAACGACCAATAAAAAAACCTCCTCACGTCCGATAAAAACACTCACTCATACTCTAAGACTCCTAAAAGACAAATCAAACACAATTGTCAGAGACTCATTCTTTTCAAATATGTAGAGTGGTTGAAGTTTGGAACCGCCAACCAAATCAGCTAGTAACTTCTGAAAATACAAATCTCTTTAAAAATCATCTCGACAAGTTTTTGAATATAAATGGATTTTTGTAATCCTTCAAATATAAATAACTAAATAATAAAAAATTGTATGTACAAGTTACATATATCAAAACTTATGCCCATGTACATATTTTTAAATAAATAAATAAAACTAAACTTTTGAAATGTCATTTTTTTGTTTGATAAGCTCATTTCGAGCCTTGTTAATTTGCAACAGTATTTGTATGATATAAAATTACAAAACTGTTTTGTTTTATTTATGTAGTTGGGAGGGAAAGAGAAGCAACAGGTTAAGTCTGAGAACACAAGGATTCGGACCCAATAACAGGTTAACATAGGAATAAGAATAAGAATAAGAATAGGAATAATAAGAGCCATGTGGAGTGTTCTAAGTGTAAATACATTAACTTGTAAAAGTAATATGTTGAATTAATTGAATTGGATGAATGTAAGTGAAACTTTAAAAGTGTAGGTATTTATTTTTAAGTTAGATAATAATTTATTACCAAGCTATTTCAATAAGTATTTAATAGGGGGATATAATATACACACATAGTCATAATACTAGAGGTAAGAATAAGTTAATAGTCAAAAATTCAAAATGAAGTTCATCTATGTATAAGTATCTATCTTGTACAGGGGTATTGTTGAATACAATGGACTGTCTTAGAAATATAAACAAAATTAAAAGATTCCTGGCAGCCTTAAAGCAACACATCTATACAAGCGCTGATAGATAATTAAGTTTTATTGTGTAATTTTAGCTTTAAGTTACTTTTTTGTTTGTAATTAGGTTTTTAAGCTATTTTAATTAATTAAATAAATAAATAAATAATGGCTAGCAGGTGTCAATTTTTTATGGAACCGTCTCACAGCAATATTAAACAAATTGGCATATTCTGACAGATCTTGCCAATGACGATAATTATGGTAAAAAAAACCGTCGAGAAAATCATTCGAAATTCCAGACTTTCGCTCGATAGACTATCGCTCTAACCACTTGAGCTATCGCCTAGTTTTTCGTCTGTGGATATATGTAAATAGTATTTTCGCCACTAGCGGTGTTCAGTTTCCACAATAACTAACTTGAAAGTTATTGTAGTACGCATTGTCGCCTTCTTGGCATTTTCGCAGTATTCAATTGCCAACTTTGTTATTTATTACATATGTACATGTTTCCTTTCAAAAATAATTTTCCAACCAAATTTCAAATGGAAACTCAATTTTTAGTCCAACTCTTATATTCACACTATACATATGTATATTTTATTATAAATTTTCCAAAATTAAATGCAATATTAGATCGTGTTAAATAAAATGTATTTTAACTTGCACTGGCACGATTTTCCGTGTTAGGCCTTAAGCGAACCTCATTGGAATGTTAAAAATTCAACACCTCATCGGGGTCAACCCTCACAGTTTCGTTGGCCTGTGATGAAACGGTTAAATATTAGCCCGAACGCCAGCCCTATAAACTTTGCACATTAAACATGGATGAGACCCTGCACAAAACCAACACTGAATCAATTATAAAATAATTACCTATAGGGAAAATAATCCGAGAGCTTCCAAGTGAATATATGCCAAAAAATAGAGAGACCCAACGTGCTCTTTAAAGCATCTATTTAAAATATTTTGCAATATAAAGCGGTCTCGAGGAAAAAAAACACAACGGCTTTTAAGCACCGCAAAAGAATTATGGCATATTCATAAAGACTGAAGACCTGTGTGTCTAAGAGGAAAATTGGCTAATATATTACAAAAGCTTCGCCTAATGTAGAAGGGAACAACCCTGGCCGAGCCGTTGCACAGTGTGTTCATACTTTAGTTATACGTTATATTGGAAAGAGACTGTTTTGTATAATTACGAGCTTTAAATATGTATATGTATGGAATAAATTTTGGGTAAAAGTACAGTCTGTTCGTATAAAATACACCGAACACGCAAGTAAGAACTAATCGTTTACAATTCCACGGCAATTATTCAGTCTGGTCCTTCTTTTTTCAATTTCACATATTGTTAAGGTTCGTTTGAAAGTTGTGTGAAAAAAATGTGTGTGTGTGTGTGCGCTTAATTCTTTACCCTCTTTCGTCTGGTAGAAATTCTAACGAGACCGAAGAATAATTTGAAACTTTTAATAGACGGGTTCAACCGAACGTTAACCGACTATTTTCAATTGGTTTTCTTTGTTTTTTTTTTGCAACCCATTTAAAAAGCTTCAGTTTGAATTTCAACTTTTAAGTTTCATTTTCATTCAGAATTGTTTTTAAATGTAGTATTATCGCGGTTGAGTGCCGAGTTACTTTAAATTTTATAATTACAATGTAACTCATCCAACGTACAAATTATATTAAGAGCGTACTGTTAAAACCATTAAAAATCAACGGTGTTCAATTTCCACTTTCCTTAAATCAAAAACAAAATACTTATATTGTTATCGAAATGAGTGGCTAATTAGTATTCGCAATTGTTTGAGCTTAAGTTAATAGAATACATTTTAATTCTAAGAATCTCAAATATCAGGATACGTACATGTATCTATAAATATATATGGTTGGAAAGGATTGCACTACCCTCCTTACCATCTTGAATAAACCATTATTATGAGTAGAGATACGTGATTTTCGCATCTATTTTTATAAAATTTCGCGTTTTGACTCTTCAATTTCGCGTTTTGGAGCAAATAAAATAACAAATTTTCGCATCTATTTAGCGCTTATTTCTTTTTCACAAATTTGAAGTTAACAAGTCCAATTTAAATACAATCAATAGAGAAACAAAACAAAACATGGATACAAAAATAAATTTGATTAAAATTAATTAAAACTCAGCATAGAACATGTTTCTATAGATGATTGTTTTAATCTAGTACAGTGGTCGGGAACCGGCGGCTCCGGAGTCGCATGCGGCTCCGGGCGCAAAAATTGGCGGCTCCGTTTATAATCCAACACTTTTCGTAAAAAAAAATAAAAAAAATGTAAATTAGTTTTTTTTGACCCTAAATTTACTCGCGTCTTATAGAAATTAAAAATAGAAGTATTTGAACTGAAAAACTAACGGAAATGTTTAGACAAGTGGAAATAAATTTAACCACCAAAAAGAGCACGGCAAGTGGTATTATATTCAAATTTTGGCAATCATTTCCAGCCAATTATTCGAACGTCAGGAAGCTTGCATTTGCTGTCTTAACGCTTTTTGGTTCCACATACAATATTGTGAACAATTTTTTTATTCGATGAAATTTGTGAAAAGTTCGTACCGTAATCAATCAAGTTTTAATGCACTGATGCAATTGAAGAACACTAAATACGTTCCGAATTTATGTAAATTTTCCGAAAATGTACAAGTTCAAAAGACGCATTAGCTTTTAAAAATAACATTAAAATCCGTTTTCAGACAAAATATTTATTTTTTTAGGGCTGAATTGTGTAACGTTAAGTAATATTTATTTATATACATATACATATATGTATGTATGTACGTATATATATTTTTTTTTATTAAATTGTATAATATTTTATTAAATATAATTTAATATTTAAGTATAATTAATTAAAGTATAATTTAAAGGTATAATAATATTGGATGATAAGTTAGATTTTAAGTTACACGGTCAATTTTTAATTAAAAAAGTAGCTAAAAAACACACATTGAAGATGAGAAGTGATATTTGTGCGAGATATTTTTCATTTTTCGCATCTATTCGCATATTTTACTGTTTTCGCATCTATATCGCGATTATCGGTTTTATCGCATCTATATCGCATTTATCGCAAAACGCGATAATCACGTATCTCTAATTATGAGTATGCCTTGTGTACTAATAAAATTTTGTTATATGTACATATACACATTTTTCATATTAAATCTAACAATAGAATAAATTTCCTATACAAAAAACATCAACAAAATACCTCCTTCGCAAAGATCACAAATGAGAAGAAAAAAGTACACCATTCGCAATTAAACGACGGGATACTCAATTAACCATACAACGAAACTTAAGCTAAACCAGCGGTCGGGAACCGGCGGCTCCGGAGCTGCATGCGGCTCTTTGTATGAAAACCTGCGGCTCTCGCTGTCATCCAACGTTTTGCGTGAAACACAACGTTGACACACAATAAATTTACACAAGATCAAAATTAATCCTATTTCTACACGTTGTGGCCATGAAGTTGCAACTAAAAAGCTTTAAGATCATTTTTCAGATTAAACTTTATAATACTTTTTAGTAATAAGCTGACAAACGTTAAGAAATATCACGAGAATAATATATTTCTTACAGCTATACAATTTCATTAATGATTAATGAGTTACATTTAACTCAATGTTGAATATATAATTCGAAATAGTATATTGCGGCTCCCAAACTTACCAATTTTGCAAGGTTTTCCCTAATTTGGCTCTTAGCTCGAAAAAGGTTCCCGACCAGTGACCTAAACTGTCCTAACTCAAAACGTTAACCCAGTGGTCACCAACTGTCCCCAAAAAGTATACGTACACTCGCACGCACACTAAGGTATATCAGAGGCTTTCAACCAAATATACGAGTACATTAAAACTAACAAAAAAAATGTGTGACGAAAAAAAAATGCAAATGGTTATATCCTTTTTACTATTCTGCATTTCTGAACAGGGAAATTCCAACGAATGGGAATTTCCACAATCGTACTTTTATGAATTTAATTTAATTTCCTAATGAAATGCGTTTTTACCAAGAAGAGTGCTTTTGCTACGTGTAAAAAAAGTGTCTTAGAATAATTAGCTCGAAGTATAAAAGGAAACTAACAACTTCCAGACTAGATCACTGTAAAAAAGTCATTTGAATCTATAACACAGGTATTTGCCATCATCAAAAGGTCTTTGCCATCATCCTGAACTCCTGTGGGTAAGTTTCGTTTCTTTTCTTTCATTACTATTCTCTGTTTATATACATACATATGTGTATCATATTATGTAGTTTTGTTCAAGACAAAAAAATATACCATTAGAAACTTTTTGGGGTCGTGTAAACTCGGAATATGGAGCACTGAGCTCTATTACCATTAAAAAAAATTTAATTTTTTCTACCACCTACCTATGCGAACAGGCATTTTCTACAATGTCCAATATAAAAACATGTTAACGAAATCGCCTCAAAATTGAAAACCTAATCCGTGTCGCTATATCCACGATAAGCCCAAGAATAGTAGATTTAATAAATTGAAGATAGTGTTGCTAGTGTGGATTAATTTTTGTTTCAATACATTTATATTTATGTATTATTTTATGTTTAATAAAGTATTATAATTAATTTTTTTTTGGTATTATTTTTATTTCAAAATGACTACCCCTGTTCCAACTTAAAATACGTAGAATTTATTATAAAAGGACTTAAGTCAGTGAAATGTGCATCCAAAAAGTCACAAAAAACTATGAAGGGTCAGTGAGCATTTCAGGTAGCGGATTAGCGTACATAGCTTTGGTAATATTTCTAACTGAAATAAATGACAATAGAGATGTCGTCATCAGTTATTACGTAGACGGGATTGGCTGTTAAAAAGGCAAGGCTCCACCCACACCTATACATATAAAAACTGGGAATAGCGTGGTGACCGCTGCGTTAACCCATCAAGCACCAACATACACTGAAGAAATAAATTCAAAAGTTCTCAAAGTACTGACTGAAATCACAAATCCAAAACATTTCACGGCGGATCGTGATTTACATTAATTCAAAATTCCCACTCGACCAGATGAATAACCGTGACCCCAATCTTTAATACACATATAAAGTTAAGCGTGCGTGTTTTTCATTACACCTTTGCACCCGGCTAAAGAGTGTAAGCACACATAATGCCGGCACTTCATATTAGACGAGCGCTGGCGAGCGGTGCCGAGCGCCAAGGTGTGGGTATGTCACTCGAGCATTTTCGCATTAACGCCAACGTACTTTATAACATTCGCGCGACATCCGCAAAAGTTGAGCGAAGGCGAGCGAACCACGAAAAAAGCAAGATGGCGGACCCTTCAATACACCCCGGACCCCTCCAGTGTTGTCTGTACCTTTAGTGCGTAATCATGTGGACCAATTCAGTGACTCGGAACTTTCTCGAAATTCTCCACCAAGAACCCGCGATATGGGATCTAAAACACCGATGCCACGATGACACTTCGTTCGCTGCCGCTTGCTAGTTGACATTAGAGTGGCGCCACTAGCGATACGATAGCAGCGCTCTGGATGGGCGAGCAAGCGGCAGCTGACCACAGCACTAAGGCCAACATTTGATGCCGGCTCTTCATATTGAATGAGCGGTGCCAAGCGCCAAGGTGTGGGTAAACATTCGCGCGAAGGCCAACGTACTTTATAAAGATTCGCGCGGTATCCGCAAAAGTTGAGTGAACGCGAGTGATGGCGAAAAAAGCAATGTGACGAACCATTGTATATCAATGTGACGAACCCTTCCCCCTCCACATTCAGTGTTGTCTGTGAGTTTACTGCCCAATCATGTGGACAAATTCAGTAACCGTTTTTTTACCTTCCAGGCATTGCATACTGCCAGATAGTAATAATTGTATGTGCTTATTGCACACAAGGTGGTCGCATAGATTACTGCGATGTCTTGAACGCTTGAAATTTCTGTATTCAGTGACGCGACACTTCGTTCGCTGCCGCTTGCTAGTTGACACTAGGGTGGCGCCACTAGCGATACGATCGCAGTGCTCAAAAACCTCGCGAGCAGCGGCAGCTGACCACAACGCTAAGGCCAATATTTCACGAACATTCGACGAATATTCCACGAACATTTGCGCGATGGTGAAGTGGCGGCATAACAATTGCAGCGTTCAATAAATACACGTTCCTCGTTGACAAATTACCCACATCTCATCGCGGACAATCTATTGTTTGCTTACAATTTTAATTACTACATACGAGTAGGTATCGCTTGTTGCGTTCGAAGTTTACACGCAGATATATTGTCTATATAAATTTTCAGTATTTTTACACTACGCTTGATGGATTGCTCTCGCACACGGGCTATTTATCATGTCGAGTGTAGTATGTCAAGTGACTAACAACCCCGAGCAACCTTGGCCTCTCTCCGTAGTGTGCGTCCCCCTTTACTATCTTGATCGATGTTACGTTGTAAAGTTGCGACAAAACTCCCAACCCACCACCTCCAACCCTTTGCCCGTGAAAGGGGATTCCCTCCAGGATCGTGTTAAGATAAACGTGCACTGATGGCCTCCTGCCGTCCTGCAGATCTCCTATCCGTTGACGCTAATTAGTTTTTTCTTCGGACGTTGTGTTCCATGTTGAAGAAGAGCAATGTACGATTATTATAAATGAAATCTATTGGAAACACTGTTCTAGGGTAGTTCAAAGTAAATAACAATTATTCGTAAAAAATGTTATTGCAATATACATGCAATATTGTATCAATTGCTATCCAGCATTTAATACTACTGGATGTAAAAAAAAAAAATTCGGGTGTGGCCAACCCATGACTTTATCCATATATTTGAGGAATACAAAGAGTAACGAAATTAATTTTTTAAGTACGTAAGTTAATAAAACGCATGCATACCACCACACTAACCAACATACATACATACATATGTACATATCATAGAATCACTGTGTTGAGTGCGCGCGCGTATGTAAAATACGATCTTCGGCATATATTCAAATAGGAAAAACTGCCACTTTCGGTCATCAGAAGTTGACTAAAATTACAGTATCTCTTACAAATAACGTGAAAACTATAGATATGAAATTTCGACGAAATCGCCGATGCAGTTTCGGAAATATTCTGCGGTAAACTTTTCGACAAAAAATTAAAAAAAACCTACTTCCGGTTGACTAATTTTATTTTTTTTTTTTTTTTTAAATATCAAATTCTCTCAAAATTACAACATTACAATATTATGACGATACTACATATTTAAAAGGTCGAAAAAAATAAAAAAAAAAAAATCGTTCCAGAGTAAACTGCCATTTCCGGTAGTCAGAAGTTGACTAAAATCACAGTATCTCTTAAAGCTAACGTGAAAACTATAGATATGAAATTTCGAGAAAATTCCCGGTGCGGTTTCGGAAATATTTTGCGGAAAAATTTTCACAAAAAAAAAAAACCTACTTCCGGTTGACTAGTTTTATTAATTTATTTTTTTTTAAATATAAATTTCTCTCAAAATTACAAAATTACAATATTGTGACGATACCACATATTTAAAAGGCCGAAAAAAATAAAAAACAAAAAAATCGTTCAAGAGTAAACTGCCATTTCCGGTAGTCAGATGTTGACCAAAATCACAGTATGTCTTACGGCTAACGTAAAAAACTATAGATATGAAATTTGGACAAAATTCCGGAGCCGTTTCGGAAATATTCTCTCAAAAAAAGAATTTTAGTATTTTCTACAAAATAAAAAAAAACCCTACTTCCGGTTTACTGATGTTGACCAAATTCGTTATGGCTCTTACACCTTACATGGAAATAATAGATATGAAATTTCAGCTTGATAGACTTGACAGTTTTGGAGAAAACACGCATACAGACACACACACACATATAAGTACACAGACATACAGACATACAGACATTTTTTAGAAATCATGAAAACGTGATCAGGGGATGATACCTGATACAAATCAGTCAAAATCTCGAGGTCGAATTTTCGCACGATCACAATACTTTATCCGATTAGGAAGTGGTAGTTTTTCTTATTTGAATATATGCCGAAGATCGTATTTTATATACGCGCGCGCACTCAACACAGTAATTTCATGATATGTACATACATATGTATGTATTTTGATTGGTGTGGTGGTGGTGTATGAAAATTTTTTATTTACTTACGTACTTAAAAAATTAATTTCGTTACTCTTTGTATTCCTCAAATATATGGATAAAGTCATGGGTTGGCTACACCCGAATTTTTTTTATTCATCAGTTGGCTTGACATTTCAATTTAACATTAGGTTAATGTTTTCAAATACGAGGTGGTCAATATGTTACTGAAAATTTTAATTTTATTATACGAATATTTGTTTTTTATTTAAAAAAATGCTTTTTAAAGCATCCGCTGTACTGAAAGTCACCGAACGCCACTGATACATACATACATACATATGTACAATGAGCTTTTGAAAAAAATTTGACTTTCATCCAATTAAATATGGCAATTTTGATTTAAAACTTATCCTATTGATCGTTTTTCAGATTAAACTTTGTGATACTTTTTAATAATACACAAGAAATATCACAAGCATAACTTACTTTTTACATCTGTGCATTTTATTGGTGAGTAACATTCAATTTTGAATACATGAAAATATTTAAATTTGAATTCGGAAATACATAATACATATGTTGCGGCTCCTGAATTTACCAATTTTACAAGATTTTCCCTAGTTTGGCTCATAGCTCGAAAAAGGTTCCCGACCACTGAATTCTAGGAGAGGTATCTTATACAAGGGTGTTGTTGAATACAATGGACTGCCAGAAGGTCTTAAAAAATAAATCAAATTGATAGATTCCTGTCAGTCTTAAAACAACACCTGTGCAAGTACTACCTATGTAAGTTACTTTTTGTTTATAAATAGATTTTCAAGCTAATTTAATTAAATAAATGACAACCACTCAATGACAATGTCAACATGCATTGACTAGTATTAAAATAGTTCTGTGGTGTTTTATATCTATTTTTTAGTAGTACTACCAGTCAAAGTTGCGTGTGACAAATATTCCGCATTTACTTTAAATATAATGAAAGTTTTCGATCACTTGATTAATTTTAATTGTTCCAAGTGGATTTTGTATTTAACTTTTTTTATTGCAAAAGTTTTATTGTTATTAAGATATTTGTAATCGAAATTTGTACTTCAGTTGCGTCAGCGACGATTTTGTTTCCTTGTACTTTCTACTTTCTTAATAGCCTTTCGTGACAACCTTTCTACAACTATTATAGAGCTATTACAATTATAACAAAAGTTATCTGCTAAGTGGTGTGGTTAAATTTGTATTCACGACACAATTGTCAAAATTTTCTTCTAATGTTGCGTGTATGACTTTTGACTTTTTTTTTTGAGTGAAATATAAATTTTATTACAGATTTGTGCCCACTGAACACTAATATGATAATTTAAAGTGTAGATATGTTTTGGTTAGATATATTGTGAACAGCAAAGAAAAAATAATGTATTTATTTAATAATAAATACAATATTTTCTTCAAAAGTTGAAAATTTATCTTCGGTGAATTAAAGCATGAGTCTACGGTATTGTGATTCAAAAATTTTTATAATAACATTTTAATTGAGGTCGATTTCTTCAAGTTTGGGAGAGGGAAATGTAACGGGGGTACACGGGGAGAGCATAATTGCGTTAAGCAGCACAAGGGAGCGAATATTTCCGGGAGTCTGTGAAACTTCACGACCTTAATAACTCCGGTTACACAATTATTTTCCTCTAATTCCCGGGTAATTTCCATGAAAAATAATCGCAAAAGCCTCCGCCGAGGGGGGGCAAGTTTGCGTTTAATGCCCCAAGTTCTTTTTTTTTCTTCCTTCTTTTTACACTCCGGCAGCAAAGGACCGAACGTTTTCTACCTTTCTAGTCGTGGCGACCGGCAATTATAACGGCGAGAACTCAAGGAAAGAGAGCAAACTTTACATACAATGCGACAAAAAGAAATGTCTCGAGAATTCAACCGAAAGAAAATAAAAATTTCATTCTACGTCGGATTAACACGTTTGCCGTTTGCATCATAATTTTATATTATAACTATTGTAGCCGTTATACAATGATAAAACTTTTACTATAATGTATTTTGGGCTTGCACTACTGAATCTGTTTCGACTGGAAAAATTTCATCAAAACAACTTTTTATAGCTTCTAACCGAAATAAAAAAGGCTTATCGCTCTCAAGTACTGCAAAGTTTTTTCCGATTAGTCTAATGGTTTAGAAATGTTTATGTAACAAGCAGACAGAAAGACAGTGAGGCAAACGTATAGATATACAAAAATATATACTATATCAATTCGGAAAGACAGACAAGTATTTAAAATACATATTGTACATAGACCAGAGTGGCAGATATAGCGGAACGTGTGAAAAAGCTGAAGTGGCAGTGGACTGGACACATAGCGAGAAGAATGAATGACAGATGCACGCGAAAAATACTTGAATGGTATCCGAGAGGATGTAAAAGAAAGCTCGGAAGGCCAAGTGGACGATGGGCTGACGAATTAAGAAGAATGTGTGAAGTGGCTGCAGATTGCTCAAGACAGACAAGCATGGAATATGATTGGAGAGGCCTTCATCCAGCAGTGGATGGTGAACGGCTGAAAATGATGATATACCTTTTTAACATTACATATGTAAGTGAACGAACACAAGTGGTAACTATGGTTTACAGGAAAAAATTACATACATATATGTACATATGTACAATTTACATATCTCCATATATAATAATTCAACTTTTAGGTAGATTTACCGCTTTTACATACATATATACTTACATACTACATAGTAAATGCCCGTTGACAGTTTTATCGGGTGGTTATCATTTGCGTATATACTTAGTAGTTTAGTTGTAGTTCAAAATGTAGCAAAAATGTAGTAGGTACTAAATAAATGCGAACGCTTCACACTAACCGCATTAAGCGTTCCGCGGCTACCCAGACAGCCAGGCAGACCCCAGCGCTACAATTTATATTTCAAATCCTATTCAGTACTATGAACATACATATTTAGTACTATGTACCTACATGTATATTCAACGTCAATAGTCCGAGTATGAATAAAATATCCATGCACTATCGACCCTGTTGTCGCGGTCAAGATGTCCCGTTAGCGAGGCTTTTCCAAACGAAGAAGGGGTGGAAGAGGGATGAGAAGGAGCAGAAGGGGGAAAAGTGGAGGCTTGGCCCCCTCAGAGCGGCCCCTAATGTAATTTGAAAAACATTCAAATAATGAGATTAGCCGCGGAAGAAGCGGCCCCGGGACGAGGGTAATTTTTTCGAGTCTGTAATTAACATCGGTGGAAGGGCCGGGGCCCTTGTTCTTTATGGGGGCCCGGACTTGTAATTTTTCTCCCGATTTTACGACCCTTTTTTTTTTTTGACCCCGGCAGTTTCCCTTAACCAAGAAAAATTTAAATGGAGACGGGTAGCACACACACCCACACACACACACACACACACACACACACACACACACAAACAAACAAACGTAAACTGATAAGTATTATTACTGAAAACTGAAAAGTACAAATTACCAACTTTCAAGTAAAACCTTAGTGATATAATAAAACCGAAAATTTTAAACCAAAATGCGCTATAGACACACTTGTAGTCCCACGTAGAGATAGACCTCGATCAACCGTCGAATTTAAATTTATTATACGTAACAACCGTTACGAAGGCTTTGAAGAATGTGAGAAATGGAAGAGGGGGGGTTGTGGGTGGTGGGTGGCAGCCATTTTTTTCGGGTCGACCGTTTTAATGAAGAAGAGAGCGTCGGTTAAGTGTGGCGTAGCCGCGGACCGTGGCAAAACCTTAATGGGATGTTTGCCGAGAGGGATCCCGAGGGCCCCCATCGACTATGGGGCCCCATTGGGATACACCTTCCCCTCACCCAAACCCCCCCCCCTTTCCCATCAGATCTCAACTGCAGTTCGAGAGTCGGCGCCGTTTGTAATTGATCAGCTTCGAATTGAACCACCTTCAATTATTTGATATCCACGGTCCTCCACCGTGCTGAATGTACTCCTCGGGGAAAGAATCGAATGCTGTATAAAATAAATAGATTTAATTATTTTCATTGGGTAGTATGAAGATTCAATTTCATGCGATGAAAATCGGCTTCGGAAAACTTAGATGAAAATGCGTGTTACGCCTCTCACTTATCAGACGATACTGTGAAAAATAAATATCACCGATATAAAATATTCAATTATAAAGCACCGTATCTAATTAATATTGATTTTTTTGATCATCAAGGAAAAGTTGAGGAGTCCATGCCAGAGTTTTACAAACTGCGATAAACGGATAAAATCCAAAAAAAAAATTGGTTTCGTCAAACGTTACAAATATGTAGAATGAAACGAGTCGTCTTTACCTAGATTTTATGACTTCATAGAATTTTCCGTTCCGTTCGCCTAACACCGGAATGGTCAATTCCTCATTGTTTAACATTTGTCAATGAAGATATTTTAAAAGAATCAAACCTCGAGATATTGTCACATCTCTTTTTTTTATCCCAAAGCTCTGATAACTATTTTCCAGTGCACAAGTTTGAAACAGTAAAGTCTTGGATAAAAAATCCATTTGATTTTGAAAACCCTAAATCAATAATTGAGTTAAGCTTTGATCCTGAAGAGGAGGCTGAATTTCTGCACCCTATTAGAACATTTACACTGAAGAATGATTTTCAGCAATTAAATTTGTCATTATCATTTTCATAAATTTGTAATCATTGTCAGAATTTCCACTTTTAAGTAAAAAAGCAATTTATTTTTATACTGTTACCGTTTACTTTTTTTTTTTTTTTTTTTTTTTTTTTTTTTTAAGTAGGATTTTCTACTTAAAAACAAAGTCTCTAATTTATCGAAAACTAGTTTCATCCATAAATATGCATACATATATCATGTGTCAATAGTAAATAAAGCAACACAATGGACAGAGTTTGTCTGATATTACTAGTGTAAGCCCGTTGAATATCAACGGAGCGTTCTCATCACCCGTACTGAAAAATAATATTAAATTTAATAGTTTTTATAGTTGTCGCATCTATGCGACAATGCGCCATCCATGGCGCGTTATAATACAACAACGTAACAATTTAGCAAAGTCGCGAACTTTCAACCGATTTATATGTTCAAAATAAAAGGGATCTCGCATCATCTGGTTTGGCTCACCGCGTGAGCGCTCTGTTCCGAATCAGTGATACCGAGTTCAAATCCCACTCGTACGACGTTCTGGTTTTTTAATTATTTACGTCGGCGAGCGTTGTAAGCAGACAGACAGATGGAATAGGGCTATTATATATAAAATAATATAGGCATATATGTATGTAGGTCGCAATAAAAAATGCAATTCTTGCAGTGGGTCGTAGTAAAAAAAGTTTGTAAAACGCTCTATAGACTCTATGCAATACATTTCCTTTTGATTATATTCTACGGCTTCTTCGGTCCATTTTTAAATACCTACATATGTACCATTTTCAATTAAATTTTAAAGTAACAGCTGACATTTCAGTCCACAACTTGAAAATTTATTATTAACGATTTAACTGTTCCGTAAGTACATTTTTAAATTATACAACCTACATTTGACTACACCATAGTATGAAGCATACTTTTAGATATCGTAAATTTATTCAAGAGGGCGTTAGTATCGCCACGTTGGGCTTGGATCATAGCATTCGATCAAACACAGCACTGAGTATATGTATGTACATATGTACATATGTACATACATACATACATACGTATGTAACCTTGGCCTAAAGCACGCTACGAAAATTTTAAATTAAATTAAAGCGGATTGCGCTCGAGCTTCCGAAGGCTTTAAAACTTGTTTAGCTTTTACCTATGTGTGTACGAAACAAGTCCCGAAAATAAATACTCATTCCCTTCTTAATACGAGGGGACGCGTACGTTCGCTGAGCTGAAGATTTGTAGGCTCGCTTAACGCCAAGATCACGAAGACTCTTGATGAATATTCACCCCCCTCATACCCTATCCCCCCCATCCATGGGGTTGATGTGAAGTTTTCTTATCAGTGGAGCGGCAGCAGGCCAGATTATCCACGGCGAGGGGGATGTAGATCCAAGGGGAAGCGGGGTACGAGCATTTATGCGTCTAAGTATTTCTGGCACGCAAATGTTTCCGCACCTCCCACGTGAGGATTACAGAGGCCCCCCCCTTACGAATATAATTAAGCTGTCCGAATTGCTCGAGAGGATACGCGAGACTATGTTGCAGAGGTACTACGTACTCGTCGAGATCCGCCTTCAATTATTTTTGCATAAATTTGCAAGGCGACAACTACCCCCCACCCTGTCATCACTCGACAATATTCTCCCCCGCTCGAGATAGAGATGGCCAATTAAAATATTCACAAATAGAACGGTTTCGTCTGGTCTAAATCGTATTTTACGACATGGTTTGGTGTTTGTGTGAAGGGTCAGGGGCATCTTGTTAATAATTCAGCAACTATTCGCACACGAGCGGACTTGAGAGCCCGCGTGCCGACTATTAATTTCATAATGAAGCTTACGCGGCTTTTATTGCCGCGATTAAGTTTACGGCCCTCTCCTCTACAGCCTAAAGTTTATCCATGAAGCACGTGACCGGTTGAGAGCTCACCTCTATATCCAACATCTAAATTGCCGATGATAATCCTCGTAGGTATAAGGAAAGTCGTATGGTGGGCCGAGTTATATTCATTGTATTAACAGCCTTCAGCGTCTTCAATACTGTTTGATTAGTTAGGTGAAATTATGTTGGAAAGTTCTTAACCTAGGCTCTGTTGACTTTACTAACAATTTATATTACAATCATTATTTAATGTGTTGCTGAAAATTCCATGTGTGGTTAAGATTTTCCGAACTATTCGACAAATTTACTTTTCATAGTCCAATTTGAGATAGGACGATGAACATTTACATATATAAGCAATTTGAAAACAAAACATGATAAAATTAAGTACATAATAGAAGAATCATATTCTATGTAATTTTATTATAGAAAATATTAAACTCTCTAATTCTAATACAGCGGTCGCCAACCTTTCGGACCCCACGGACCACTAAACTGAAAATCTCGAATCCCGTGGACCACTACCGTGATTTTTTCCATAAAAATAACATTTTAAATATGAAATGGTAATTAAACTTGCATTTGCACTCCAAGTTATTTGAAAAAAGTTGGATATCATCTTATAATGATAGAAAAATTATAATAAATAAAAGATATATCTATGTACATATTCATTATTCATTGTGAAAACTGCCTGTTATGACGTCTGGATGTGAAACTTGGATGCTAAATTCAAGAATGCTACGTAAGATCCAGTGCACACAGAGAAGCATTCAAATGTGTATGCTGGGTATAACAAGAAGAGATCGTAAGAGGAATACATGGGTAAGAAGTATGACCAA
This sequence comes from Parapsyche elsis, assembly GCA_022651745.1. NCBI lineage: Eukaryota > Metazoa > Arthropoda > Insecta > Trichoptera > Hydropsychidae > Parapsyche > Parapsyche elsis. The sequence continues at coordinate 3,503,413 of JAGVSN010000017.1, forward strand.
AGTGGCAGATACAGCAAAACGTGTAAAAAAGTTGGAGTGGATACATAGCGAGAAGAATGGATGGCAGATGGACGCGAGAAATACTGGAATGGTATCCGAGAGGATGTGAAAGAAAGCAAGGTAGACCGAGTGGAAGATGGGCTGATGAATTGAGAAGAATGTGTGGAGTCAAGTGGATGCAGATTGCTCAGGAATGGAAGAGGATTGGAGAGGCCTTTATGCAACAGTGGATATGATGATGATTATAAAAAATGCGGACCACCAAAATTCTCTCGCGGACCACCGGTTGGCGACCGCTGCTCTAATAGATAGTCCTATTCTTCTTCATTCGACTTTTCTTTAAAAGGTACCGGTGCGTGTTACCCGTTCTCATTTATTATTGGATTGTGAAAATGATTCACGTAATAATTATTATCTTCATTCTACCATCCCCAGAATGATTAGATATGGAAATAAATACTCGGAACTTATTGATTGTTTTAATACTAATCTTTCGCTCCAAAGCCAACGACTGATTATTTCAACATAATTTATGTATTAGTTTTTTTTCCCTTTGTATTTTTTTTCTAATTTAATATATTGTGTATTTTATATGTAAAAGCCCTAATAGGCATTTAATAAATAAACAAATAATAATAAAAACTTGATAATCTGAAAATTATTTCCAATCGTCCGAATAAAGACAACCACATTTGTTAGAATAAAGACAACCACATCTATCAGATATTCCAAGTCATATTCTACAACCTTAAACTTGTGTAGTGATTGTCTATATATCGTTGCAGATTATATTCATGGTTTCAATACATTTTATATTTACTTTGATATGTATGAAAGATGCCAGGCGAAAAAAAAAAAACACAAAATTGAAGTAGAACTTTAAACGACTCTTTATTCGATTAAAGCTCGTCTTGAAAAACACGAGTCGACAGCCAGCAAATCTTCCGGGAGAAATCGCGAAAAATAAAATAAAAAACAAAAAGTTTCCCCCCCCCCTCCCCCTCCCTTGTACGATCTTCCAATTAAGGGATGCTGAAGCGCATCTGCGAAACCCGACCGGGGTGAAAATCGGAAGTGATTCCTCGGAGGTTTCCTCTGCCGAGCCAGCTTCCGGTTTTCCGAGACCTGGACCCCGCGGGCGAGATCGAGGCGGGAAAGCTTAGTCAGGATGAGAAGTCGAGGATAGAAAGAGGTGGGAAGAGAGGAAGACTGCGAGACGTTGCCAGCAGGAAGCTGAATACAAACGACCGAATTAAAACCGGAACTTCCGGGTCGGGTTCAGGAGCCCGGTAAAGTAGGCTTTAAAGCTGCTGAACATAACCAATTGGCGTTGCAGAGACGAGCGATCGCAAATTGATTTTGAGCCATGATTAAGTTAGTCGACACTACAGTCATTTTCCGTAGAAAATATTATCTGGAAAATTTGCCGCAGCCTAATAGAAAAATTCAATATTTCAACAATTTCCGATAAAAACAAACTTACGCTAGTTTACTATGGACGAAATGCAAATCTCAAGTTGTACCTACCCACACATACCAAAATAAATATTAAGCAAATTTGAATCTTTGAACTTTTACATCAAATCTTATAGCAAAGTTGATCACAAGAACCCAAACCAAATTATGTAGTATCAGTTTTGGGGTGGATGCAATTTAGTTAATCGTAATAGAAAGCGAATGGCCAAATAGGTATCCTTCTTTCAGCTTTGGGTGGTTAATAACATTAGCTTTATATATATATAATATTTACTAGTGTAAACCCGTTGAATATCAACGGATGTGTTTGACGCAATTGATTAAAGGATTAATATTTTCAAATTATAGTAGGCCTCCCATCACCGGTGTTGGGTGAACGCGTTAGCGCCAACTCAAATCCCACTCGCGACGTTCGTGTTTATTTCAGCCTTTACCGAGGCGAGCCTTATCAGCAGACGGACAGACAGACGGAATTGAGCTATTATATTTACATATAATTGAAAAGAATTGCCCTATACATAAGCATTTACATACACATAATACTTCAAAAATGTTTTCAAAAGAAAAACACTACAAAAACGTGTACTGGTCGTAAAATGAATATAGTTTCAGTCTGTAAAGTCCAGTGGTCGGGAAACTTTTTTAAACTGAGAGCGATATTAGGGAAAACCTTGTGTTGCTCATTTATGAAATGCATTGTAAAGTTTAATCTGAAAAGCGATCGTAATGCTTTTTATAGTCATGAAGTTATGAAAACGGGATTCATTTTGATTTTGTGTAAATTGTGTGTCAACGTTTTGCGTTTCACGCACAATGTTGGATGACAGCGAGAGCCGCAGGATTCGTACAAAGAGCCGCACGCGGCTCCGGAGCCGCCGGTTCCCGACCGCTCTTATAATCTATTGTTTTCAAAAGTCCAATACTGTAGTAAAATTTGTAGTGCTGTGTGGCTAAATATTTTTTATGAAACTTTTGATGAAACGTCTTTTGTTACGAAACAATGCTACTTTTGCAAAATGGAGCTAAATAACTGCTTTCAGTTGTATTTTCAATCATCCCTTAGGGTATGGAAACGGAATGAAAGCCCCTCCCATTCGAAAATGTTGTTCGTAGAATACAAAGCAAGGTAACTCATCACTTCCCTCTCGTGTCCTGAGGGACTGGATGGACGCAGTGTTTCCCATTTAAGTTATATTTTAGTGCAGTTGTTGCAGGAGTTGCATTTCGTGCAATTTTGACCTGGCCGGCGAGAGCGTCTAGTCACTGAGTAAACAAAAATTTTGATTAAAATAGAAGGTTAATGTAAACTTTCCGATTGAATACATTTCCTCATCTATGAAAATAGCTTTCAATTTAAAATATATGTAGGTACATAAAACTAGTTTAAATTGTTTCATAAGTAGAATATAATCCTATTGGTTAATTTTCCAATGTTCAGTACGTATTTTAACGAGCACGTTGTGCTTCATCACGAGCGTTATCAAATTTTCTAGATATTTCCTATTTCAAACTAATGCGGCTTGTGTAATCCTATTACACTTAAATTTCATTAAAACTCCATCAAAGCTCGCACAACACGCTAAAATGCAATAAATAGAGCAAAATACCAGCGTTGAACTTTAACAAAGGCTTATTATTATTACCAAACTTTCAATCAGTAAATGAACGTTTTGAATATGTATTTCCGATTCAATTCAATATTGAAATATTGTCGTCGAATTAAATTCGATCTATGAAAATATTATAAAAATTTGTTAGGTAAAGGTTTAAAATACAAACACGTTTGTATATATAGTTTAAATCATTTATTTACTTTTTTTGCATTCAAATCAAAATCATAACTGCAACAAGTAATGGTTAACATTAAATCTATCCAGAATGGGTTAAGTAATTGATTCTCTTTCAAGTAATGCAATTTTACTATTGTCGGTCGACAATAAAATTTTATATATGTCAAACTTTCGACTAATCTACAAATTGTTCGATCGGTGGTTTTTTATACATAATTAATTATTAATGATAATAATATAATATATATGTATATAAAGTATAATTAACATTTTTGTTTTACTTTACATTACATTTACATCATTGAGTGCAAGCACATATCTACATTAACACTTAAACGAGTTTCAGATATTGCACAATACATATATATATATATTAATATATATATACACATATATATTTATATATTGTAGAAAGGCAAAGATTTACACACAATATTTGAAACTGGGTCGTTATTATTCGATACGAGAAATTGAAACAAAGATAGTATTGAATATGAACATTTTTTATACATATTGAAAACTAAGCTATTATGTAGGATTGTTAGGAAATAAATTTTAATTTTGCATACGAGAACATCTATTTAATAAGAAAACGCAAAAAGGAACCCTGGTTAATATTTTCAATATTTACAAATGCTTAGTAAATGTATGTATGTATATGTATTTATTTATTTATTTATTTATTTACCCGTTTTATTCGAACTTTCTATATGTATAATATGCATTTATTATTATTTATAATTTCATATTGAACTATGTATGTATATTGTTTAGGAATAGTAGTAGCCAATGCAATCGTTTTAATGTATGTACATATAGTAAATGTGTTTTAAATTATATGACAAAGCTTTTCAAATTGTTCATCTTACAATTAAATCAAGTCAAAGTTAGAATTTCTGCTGAATTTGGTTATTATTTGAAAAGCTTTAGAATACTTTTAATATGTTAAAAATATGTAGCAAATGATCGTTTCTATTTAAGTGGATTGCACAACAAGATTTTTAAATGAAATGAATTTTGATGATGTTATAAAAAATATATACAATTTGATTATACATATCATTATATATTTACTATATAGATAATTAAGAAGATTTTTGAATTGAGATATTTGAATAATTGTATATAGTACACAAGTCGGACAATAGTAAAAAGTTAAAGGTACAAAAAAAGAAATTTATGCATACCAAGAGAAGTATTTGTGCTTGCTTTTTTTAAATATAAAAACCACTTAGTGTAAATTAATATATAATACATATATACGAGTTTAATTGCATATAGATATGCATTCACATTTAATAAGTCTTATGTAAGTCGATATGCATTTTTGTACAGTTGGCAAGCTCAGTGACTTCTTTTGCAATTTAAAATCAATATATTTTGTGTTGAAATCACTGGTCGTCAATTAAACAATTATAAATAGTATTCAAATCCAGATACATTTATTATTTAGGAATTTTAAAATACACAATAGAATTTCTTTCGGTATTAGGCTTAGTAAGAACAAAAAAGTATCAACTTGGAGCAAAATTCATTAATCAAATTAACTATTCAATGATTCACTACAGTTTTTGTAAATTGAATTATTGTCTTACTATGTATTATAAATCACATTAACAAATTGAATTGGAAATTTAAAATAATTTGAACATACATATGTATGTATGTACATACATATGTAAATATCTGAATTTCAATACTATTAAAATAATGTTTATTTGTGTTACAATTTCAAGTTATTATCTGCTAAAATAAGTAAATAAAATATTACGAGAGAAGCTATTTCTAAAATTCTGTTCTATTTGAAGTTTTAATAATTTTACATTACATTGATAGTTTCAGTCGTATAGTAAACTAATGTCAAAGCGAACCGTTATCAAATTCTATTTTTCAAATCAAAAATCCAAATCCACACATGTAAATTGTAAAAAAATTACTTGTAGAAGACTAAAGATTATATTGATCCAACTATTCGAAAAAATCACATCTTATTTTGATATCAATGACTTTATCCAGTCAAACTTCTTTACCGGATATTATTTAATGTATCCATTCTAACCACAAATTTTACAAGTAAAATATATGTACTCTCACAAAAACAAGTTTTCGGAAATCAGTTTCGAATAAAATATGTGTATAGAACACTATAAATTTAAAAGATTTTCTACTGATTGATCATTTGATATTTCATTCTGGAATAAACATGATATTAACCTTTACAAGCTCTTGCATACCAATCATACTTTTTGGTGTAAATTTCATACCATAATAGTATCGATATTAATTTTAATTGTATATACATATTGTACGTACATGTACATATAAGTACAAGTACATATGTACATATGTATACAAATCAATGGACAACCTACAAAGTACAGTTGCTTTTATTAACGTGTGCTTAACAGATGTATTTTAGAATGAATTAATTGGATAACTATTCAAGTTTCGATTGCTTTCTATGAACTCACTCAAGTCCTTCTTAGTTAACCTCACTCAAGCCTTATTTTATTGAAAAATTTGTTGCAATGTAAAATATTGTTTGAACAATCAATAATATTATAGATAAGGAGACATTTTTATAAATATTTTGAAGTGAATTTTAGAGTCCGTTAAACGATACTATGGGATCTTAACTTTAGCATACTATAGCTAACTTTATTCAACACGCTTTAAACAATGACAAAAATTACAAAAATCTTTGAGCACAGCCAAAAATGAACTGCATATTCTTAAGGACTATAATAAAACATAAGCGCTTCAAATTTACTATGAATTATCATATTTGAAACATCGTACATTTCGTTTACATCAAAATTAAAGTAATATGTATATCAAATGTTTTTGTTTTCTGTACTGTAAAACATTTAAGAATAGTAAAATGAATTTAGCAAAACTTTTTCGTATTAAACAATTTCATCAAACGAATGTCAAATGACTACATGTAATAAATTCGAGCGTTCAATAGAATATTATTTAATTTATCACTATATTATCTTCCGAAGGTACATTTCGAAAGATCTACAGTGAAGTTACATTAGAGAGTGCATTTTTAATACGTGTCTAATTTTAAATATAAATATAAATTTACAATATTATGTTTGAAGATAGATTTAGTTATTTTTTTATTATAATGTTGTGTTAAATGGATTGATGCTCATCGCTAAGTATTTAATTTTAAACTTGTCCAGGCTTCGCCTAAGGCCTCTGTTTATAATACAATTCGTTTCATTAAGCATATCCATTCCGATTGTAATTCGAAAATGTTACTTTTGAATGTATATATTTGACTTTTTTCTTTAGAAGGATATGCTCAATTCTCCCATGTCCAAAATCAGACGAGAAATGATTTTTTTCAATAAAAATGTTTGAATAATATGATAATATGAATTTATTATTATATTTTTGACTTGGGAGATTTCATACTAATTGTTGAATAGTATATGGATGAATATAAAATATTGAATAATACATAGCGATACAGAACAATTGTATGGGTAATGTTTGTATTGAAGTATATTTCAGAGATGAGCATTTGTTTTGAGTCTCAATGTTTATATTACTCTATATGATTAAAAATAAGTCAATTAAACGTCATCAATAAAAAAACAACATTCTGAACTATGAAATGTATACAGACTAAATTCACATACATAATCTACTATAAAAAATATATATAACGATCACTGTCTACAGTCGCATATATTTTATTTCACGACACTGCAAACAAACATTTGCAAAACTACATTGTGTTTTTTTTACAATTTCACTACGCTGCTTTTTTTTTTTTTATTTATTTACTTTTTTTATTATTCCCCTGTTTATAAAATTGACAAGTCCTGAGATCACATTTCGGTTTTCATATATACTCTTTTTTTATTTATTTATTTACGTGCGGATCATCACTCTATTGTACCGGTACAATACTTGGCTCGGAGATTAACTACATTCATTAATTTTTTGCAGTGCTTCTTACTTATATCACTAGTAACTTCGTAATCCGTGCATACTTAACAAATAATACACTAGCGCCATATATACTTTTTACATCATCTTAACGCGTAGAAAAAGCATCGCTCGACCGACCCGTACAATGTGACAAGTCTATTTATACAACCCTCGTATCAAAAGAAAAGATCTTACTTTGAAACATCATTGTCGTTTCACTCGGCTATTTATCGTATGTACACAATTTTTAAATCCTTAAAAAGTAATTCTAGTCGACACTTTCACACTGTTATTTTTATTATTAAATACTGTCGATGCTGTGTTATAGAGCATCGCTTCAAATGATATGTGAACTAATAACGAATAAACACTGTCTTTTTTTTAAACGTACCATTCCTTTATATCTTTACTATCTCTTTTTTTGCCATTGGCACCGTTTCTCGGTAACGGTACCGGTGCTGCATTCCGCTGCATAGACGCTCCGTTCATCTGATATCCAACATTTGCTTGACTGGATTGTACCTAAAAATCAACAATAGTACTTATTTAGAATCTCGTTATAAAAATGTCAATTGATATGATTTTATACGTACTTGATTGCCGAGTAATGTAGCGTTAGCACCTTGCTGGAACGATTTGTCATCTTCTACTTTATATGACGGATCTTGTCGAGACTTAAACTTAAGAATAATCAAAACAACCAAAATGACTGCTATTAAGGCGCTTGCCACAATTCCTAAAAACAAAAAATAATATCAATATATATGTACCTACATACATACATATTAGGTACATACATATGTATGTATATTATAATAAAATAATTATTTTTTAAAAAAATACATACCTATTATCATGGCTGTATATTCGGACGCTTCTGAGTTGATTCTCTCCCTGTGTTTATTTCTAGGTGTGTAAGAAGTTGGCGGATAGTAAATAGGTGGCACAGGAGCCGGTGGTAAGCGGTCCGGAATATGTGGATACATCGGTGAAGATTCGTCGACGGGACCCATCGTGAACAAATCGGGACTTGTATGTGTGACGTGAATGGGTGAAGAAGGCTCTTCAGTTTCCCTCATTGTTGTTCCTATCTTGGTGGTGAACAATTGCTCCATTCCAGAGTTGGTATTCCATGAAGATATCGGCTCGCCGAGAGTCGTCGGACCGCTGGAACCTGCTGATGTACTACTAGTAATACCTGACGTCGATGTTCCAATATCTGTCGTGCTTGTTCCAATAATTCCAACACTGAAAAAATTTCGTATAAATTAATCTCAACATTATAACTATTCTACATTATTATATTATACGCACCTCGGTGTGATGGTGTGATCAGTTTCAGTGACAATCTCACTAGATCCAGAGCCATCGAAGCAATCCTCATCATCGCAAGCCTTTTCCAATTTACCACTCTTTTGATCCTTGTCCTAAAATGACGATTTTATTATAATCACTTCCGTCACAAACGTACGAGCAATGTTATCTAAGTTATTTACCTGTTTATGTTTGGTACTTGAAGTTGGTCTCGGTTGTGGTGGAACGTATACTGGTGTTATAAGATCGTCTCCTCCAGATCCTGCTTCGGGTGCTGGTAAACATTCATCTTCATCGTCGTCACGACAGCCGGATCCGGCTCCGGAGAATACGAGTTCGTCTAATACGCCTACTCCTCCATACCCTGAAGCTGGAGTCTTAAATTATACAAGATAACATTGAATTACACATACATAAGAGAATGAAATAGCAAACAATACTATATCCATACTACATACATACATACATATATAAATAGATAAAGTAAAAATAGAATTCACATATCAATTATATATATTTTGGAATACTGTACTATGGTAGTAGTGAATACTCAAAACTATTCACCTGTTGCATTCTGTGAAGCTCATTCCTGTCTAAAATTCCAGTCATCAATTGTGCATCACCTCGAACGGATGCTCCGGAATCCTTTTCAGCAGCCAAATCCAACACACGTATTCCGTTAACAACGAGACCAGCTATAACTCCACTGAATCCCCGTTCGACTCTTGACTTGGCTTTGTTCCATTTACCTCCAACATATATCGCCGATTGACTATTGAACACGGTTGCTTGTTGACCTATTGAAACAATAAACATTATTATCACACAATCAAGTGGAATCCTAAGCCGGAATTGAACATTCAACCAAGTACCTTGAGGATGGTTAACTTGTACGTTGAAATCGTCGACTTGTAACGTCGAATTTGCACCATGACGAGTGAATCTTACTACATGGTACGCATTATCGTTTACTTTAACACCAATATCGCCTAACGGATGATCGTTACTTCCTACATTGTACACCATGAAGACGTTCCCTTCAACCTGAAAACAATTTATAACATTAACCATACTTGTATGCATGCCCTTTGTTCACTTCAATACTTACTATTTCCATTTCCATGTAGTCTTGCGTCGTCGCTGATTCTACTCTCAATAAGACAGCATCTGAACGAGAGGTTACAAAACCTAAAGCGACTAAATCTTGTTCAGTGTCGGCGATACGTGATCCCGGGAACGTGTATTGTACCATTCCTCGATTAGGTCCGAACTCATACGCGATTGATTCTGTATATGGTTAAGGAAATTTTTAAATTTGTACCACTATTTATAATTTGATCTATGAAATTTAATATTTTTACCATCGTAACAAGTTGGACCGGTGAAGGATGTCATATCGCAATCACAAGCGTACGTATTCCATTGTTGTACGCATATTCCTTTGTTGGCACAAGCGTTATGACTGCATTTTGTAGGTCCTAAATGAAGTATATAATACGAAGATGATGTATTATTGTTTTGTAATGTTATCTACATAGCTCAATTGTATCCAAATAGTAAATAGAAGTATGTAATGTATTATTAAGAATGAAACTATCATTCATATACATACATTAACGACATATATTACAAAATGTTGATCTAGAATGTATTTATGTACTTATTACCTTCACAGCCGGTCAAAAGAGAACTACTGGGTACTACGGCGTCTTCAATCAATGAAGGACTTTCTCCTGGTAAATCCAAACTTGCTAGGCAACCTTCAAAACCTTGTCTAGATATTATTCCAGTTCCTAATCCAGCATACATATCCTTCATTACGCCTCCGATGTATAAAATACTATCTAGTTCAAAAGTCAACACTGAACCTGAAATTAAAATAACGTTCCAAATCATACAAAAACAATTTTTAGAAAATTTTAAGATGGAATAATCATTCAACATACCTGTGCCGCTAAAAACTTCAAACGTATCATCAACAGTTAAAGTGTGAATTTTAGGTATCGGCCGTCTAACCGATACCGAGTGCCACCTATTGTCATTCAGAGGCGCTTTTGCTTTATCTTTCAACGTAACAACACCATCGCCTAAGTTAAAAACGTAATGAACGTGTCCATTGACTAGTTCGATCGCTATAAAGTCTTGCTTTTTACCCCCGTTGTACACGAGTATGCCATTTGACTCCAAAGTCTTGAAGTAAAAGTCGATGTAAACGTTTGAATATGCTTTTAGCAGAGGCAATCCTACATAGGTGTGCTTTGATCGGAACGTGACCGCTTTGTAGATGTTTGTGTGTTCGTTTTTGGTGAACTTTCCAGTCACTTTGATCTGAGGATAGGTCGATATCAAGTTGTTGAAGCCGAGACCCATAGTCTTGGCGAGATCGATGAATCGCAAGCCGTTGAAGATGAATCCTTGAAGATATCCGACAAAGTGTGGCAGTGTTGTCGTCATCTGGATTTCTTCTTCAGCATGGAAAAGACCTCCCAAGTGAATTGTTGTTATTTCCAACGTGGAAGCTTTTCCCAAGATCGTTTCAGCTGTATCAGATAAGAGGCATCGTATAAGTATTAAACTTGTAATTGCTTCTTGCAAAAGTTCACAACATCGAAGATTATATATATCAGCAAATTAAAAGTCAAGTTTGACAGATTTATCTTCAGAAAAACCAAAGAGACAGCTTTAGAATATTAAAAGATCAACAAAGCAGAAGCATGTATGAACTGAATAGTCGTCGATTATATTATGTACTCGAATATATGAAATTCGTTCAACGGTGATGTATGAAATAACAATTTAATTGCGTTGTTATAAATTACAGTATGAAATGTTTCCGATGTTAAAATCATAATGATATTACAATAAACATAAATATAAATACCTTAAAAGTGTTAAACATGTTATTATTATGTTAAATGTCTACAGTAGCTTACATATTATAAAACTAGTACATTTAAATGTGTTTTGCTAATGTTTACACATCAAACACGTATGTTGAAATTTATTGCATTTATGTTATGTTGGTTTATTAAGTTGTATTTAATTACAAGCACTATTCTAACATATATCTGTATGTTTTTTTTTTTTATTATTGTAAGTAAGTGTTTAAGTTTGTTTTTAATATGTTTGATAGTTACAATGTTAGGAAATATAAGAGACATTCACACATACACTAAGATAGAAGAGCAGGCACAGTGAAAAATCATTCTAATAAAAAAATAAAAAAAAAATAGAAATTGAAGGAAAATAAAGCATAAAAAAATGAGGTAACCAAAAAATAAAGTGCCCACTAATAAGATAAATAATAAAGATAAAGTTTTGAAATTTGCATATTCATATAAATTGGTTGAATTTAAAACTAAAATTTTCTATCTACATATGTATGTACATATGTACATATAGAAGATTTTTTTTTCATTTTGATAATGTTATAATGAAATTTATATTGTAATATGCAAACTTCACTAAAATCTATTTTATGGGATACACACTTAAAAAGGCAATATAAGTATTAATTTATAGACCGTTATTGAATTTTTTTCATCAAAATTAAAATAAACATAGGTATACACTAAATAAATATAAGTTTTTAAAATAATCATTTTATTTAATGTCAAAAAATATATAATTTATACGAATAAGTAATTTAAAGTTTTTTTTATTATAAATCAATGAAAAATATGTAATTATGAAATAAAATGTTTTAGTTATTTTTTTTAATCATTTTAATTTTACTATAATGACAAAAATATCTACTGAATACACGTTTAAAAATTCCAAAAATAATAAAAACAATAATTTCACTGAAAAAAATACTGACATGCTGAGTATAAAACACGTATAGGCGACAACAATAAAATAAATATTCATCAAATCATCATCAGTAATAATAACTAGCTAATAAATTTTTCCATAAACGTACACAGTGGTGTGTGCATGTGCTTTTATATATAATAATATAATATAATATTAAATACAAAATTTGGCTTGTACCAAAACTTTCAATCTAGAACGAAAATTATACAATCCCCTTATATTGCCTTCGAATTTCTCATCATTAAGATGTCATTTTTTTTGTTCCTGTGTACACAAAAATTACTTAACGGGTAAAAAATACTTCAATTGGATTGGATTTAAATAACATCACGATGATAAGAAAGATGCTCGTACAAACTTTTAACAATATTTATTAATTACTTTTGTATGATTTTAAATATTGTATGAAATACTGTGACCGACACTGACTTGCATATAGATATTATCAATTTGTGCCTCAAGTAAGATAATTATTGAAAAGTCTAATAAACCTTGCTAAAAGTCTGTACACGCCATATTATACTGATAAAGGTAAAACAATAATAAGTGTGCGCGGTGGTGTGCCCAATACATACTTAACATACCCCTCACGGGCACAGCCGAGTCCACCTGAAGCTTCAAATTAGAGGCCTTCCTCGAGAAGCGTACCGTGTGCCACTCGTTGTTGTTCACATTCTGTCCGGCTAATAAGTTCTGGGAATCAAATACACACTTAGCAACAACTAGCGACATAATAGTAGTGTGAGATCATTGGAAACATAACAGAGGAGACAATCAATGAAAAAGAACAAATTTGTGCACGTTAATTAAACTAGCGAAGCAAACCTTTTCCCTGTCACCCAATCGTACACTGGCCCTAACTCTTCCAGCCACTACGGCCAACTCGAGACGATCAGCAGCATTGGCAGCCGTCGTGATCAGCAAAAGTCCCAACGGTCTCGATGTACGAAACCTTAATACTAACTCCTCCGTCTGTGTGAGATGTTCAGGACCCAAAGATATAGATATGTGTTGACTGCCGTTCAACGATACCGTCGCTGATTCTGAAATTTCAAACAAATACTATATTAATAACCATATAGCTTAAACCTACCTTCAATACATGGATTTGACTTACCTCGTCCACATGTCGGACCCGTATAACTAGTGGCCGAGCAATCGCACAAAGGACGATTCCATCCTTCTGAACATGGACCACCATGTTGACAGGTAGTTGGCGTACATTGTGCAGGAAGTACATGACATGACGCTCGAACAGAACCTTTAAAAATATTAAAAAATTAATGAACATACATCCAGACACTCTGATGAGGCCTAACATTGTGCTTTTACATAGAATATGACCTTACGGCGTACTAAATATGAAGTTTTCACACTTATGCATTAATTTTCGTTTACAGTATTAATATAAACCTGAATCTTGCTGTCTGGCGTAGTTGGTTAGATCAATAGGCTTTCCATTGGTTATAAAATCTCTAATACACCCCACAAAGCCTTGGCGTAGAGCTGCCGTCCAAAGTGCAGGTGGGGTGTTCACCGAAGAGTGCGACGGACCCAACCCACCAAGATATAAAGGTCCATCCAATTCCAATTGATTAGATTCACCTGAAAGCAAATTGCATTAACAAGAACCTCATTGGAAGTCTTGGAATGTTCATTATCGTTCCAGTCGACGTACCGGGAGTTCTGAACTCAGCCGAAGCACCGTCGACGGTGATTTTTCCATCTCTTCCGTTTCTTCTCAATGTCAAATCGTGCCATTGAGCATCGTCTACTCTTCTTCTGGAAGCTCGTACTCTCACACCACCGGAGCCCAAATCCACGTGGAGATATATATGACCGTTTAAAAGCTCAACGGCAAATAAATCAGACTATATGAACATAAAAAACAATGATACATTAGTATACTATTGAAATCACAATATTTACATACTCACAATGATTCCATTAAAAGGAATTTATAATCAATATTCTATACATATTGCTACTTGCTACGTAATATTGCTTCAATATCGATAATGGAAAATGGGTTAATGCCAAAAAGATTAGCATACAAAAATAATGCGAAAACGTTTAAATATACATACAATGTATATGTCGCGATTGAGAAATGTCAGAACATTATCAATAATTCAAAAAATAATAACATTCAAGGATGTCTGTCAAATATCGTATTCGATACTCGACAAATACTATTTTCGAAATTGAATTGTAATCAAATATTGACTATTTGATAGTAATCATAATTTGAAATATGGAAAATTGTCGTCAAATTATGATTCGTTGAATAATTTAGTAATCAAAATACATACACAAAAAAAAAAAACACTACATTCAAATACTGATTGTTACAAAAAATACTTTATACTCGAGTGTTACAGAAAATAAATACAAATAAAATAAATATTTCATCACTACATTTATGTACATTTACGTGAGGACGTATACAGTATACACACGAGATCAAATGATGATATATCATCAGTGAAGCATTGGCATTGTGATACATCGCCAATTGATCTCGCAAACAACAAACTTTAGATTGTGGTGAATGAAAATGCAAACAAAACTCAAAAGTGTAAATAACAAAACGCAACGGTGAAAATGAGAAGCGTGTGCAAAAATGTAAAACAAATACAATCCAGTGACGTTTTCATTAATAAAAAAAAACCGTGCCATAAATTCGTGAAAGCATCTAGTCTCCAGTGTTAAGTGAAATATAAACAACCAATCCAATTAGACTATTTGTTCAAAACAAACAAATCAATACATCAAGTGTTTATATAATATATACAATATATATACGGTACACGGTATAATACAAGCTCGTGGAAACAAAACAAAACCATCGAAAGCGAAAGGTATCAACACTTTGAAACGCAATTATTTGGCGGAACGGTACAGCGAACGATCTCATTAAAATTTAACTCGAACGTGTCTTTTCGCATGTGTGCACGTGTGTAAATTTTGAACCGCTTAACACTGAACTGAACAACGACAATATTTTATAATAATGAATCAGAGAACGTACCAAAAGGGAGAAACGCATGTGAGGAGAGTGTCTGATTGAATATCTATGAGCATGACGATTTGATGTCGAAGTAGAATGTTGAGAAGACTAGAATAGAAACCTGGGATACGCGGGGAACCCCAAAAGATGCAAACGATTGCGTTTCGCGGCGCTGCTTACCGTACAACCTACCCTTGGCGGTTTTACACCGGTGTTGAAAGCAATCAGACCATTGGGTTCGTTGGTCCGGAACTTGAACGAGATGGTGCCAGTCTTGACAGCCTCCCACGGTGGCAGTACCTGAGGACGAAAAAAAAAAGACAAAGAAAAATGAAAACGACTTGATCGATTTGGTCCTATTTTTCAACGTGTGTGTGTGGGGGGGTGTAGTTTGGTACGTGTGGAGAATTGCACTCTCCCTCCCGTGGCTCGTGGTGCTAATTAATCGGCCTCAGTGCGCCATTAAGGAAGTCCATTCAATATCCTGAAAGCTTCGGAAAGCTCTCGACCCTCCTCTCTACCTCTACATACTACTAGCCTCCCTTCCTCTTCTTCTTCTTGAGTCCATTCGGTCACTCTTATCCCCTGACTGGCATTGTATAAAAGACACTTTCTTAGAGGGCCGATTTCGTTCAATTACCGTTGCAATTTTCAAATTGAAACGTAAGTCCTATCAGTGTATAGTGTGACTCGTTCGATAGTATCAAAAGTAAGTAGAGTTTTATGTTTCATTTACTCTTGTAAAGGTTCTAATTTTTACTTCGTTTTTGGCTTTGGTTACACTGTGCAACAAAAATAACTACCGGAGAAGACTAGTCAATCTTTACTAATTCTGACCCACTGAATCCGGATGTGATAATGTAATTTGTTGGTTAGTTTTTGGTTAAGAGATATGAGTGTTTAACAAAATTGACATTTTTTTTTACTTTTACGATCTGTAACTAAAAATTTAGTACTTTTGTGTTCAAAATGAGTATTGGAAGCAATAGTCAGATATTTTTGCTGTTAATTGTCATATTTGAAAGCTTTTAAATACTTATCAGTCTAGCAAATATTTTAAAGGTCAAAAATTTCTTTCGGATTTTTCCCCGGCGTAATTATTCGTTAAGTTGGCCAGTTTTTTTATTTTATCGCATTTATAAGGATTGGTTTTCAATGTCAGTTTTTTTTTTTTGTCTAAATGTACAAATTTGAGCTGTAGATGAGTTGAAGTCGCGTTTGGAGGTGGTTGTGCCCTAACCTAACCTAACCAACAAATTTCATTGTCATATTCGGATTCAGTGGGTCAGAATTAGTAATAATCTTTAAGTCTCCGCTCGGGTAACTGAAAAACGTAATTTTTTGTTCATTCCATTCAATCGACGGTGTAACAATTGCTTCACCTACTATAAAACGGGCTAGGGGCTGTACTGTTATTATACACAGGGATGGTGAGGGATTGGCGTTAGAGTCCACCGTCATATGACGGGTATACCAGCTAGTTACTCTACAAATGTGGCATTCATAAAATTGAACTTACGAGATCGATTTCAGAATAACTGAAAACAATTTATGGTGGTAATAAAATATGCCAAATTTTGCACTCAGTTACGCTATTTTGATTAAACTTTAGCATAATTTAATGATTTTTGTTGCTGTTCAATTGATTTGAACATGGCTCCAAACAAAAGTTAAAACATACAAAGTGCCACAGTTCCTTATACATACGTATGTACGAATATTGATATTAATTATTCACGATTTAATCATACATTTGTTTGAAACACGTAGATAGAACATTTTCAATAGAAATTACCCATACAATTATTTTTTCAATACCGCTATTATAATGCGATTTGAATTAAGTTCGAAATTCGAAAGGCAAACGTAACTTTTAACCGACGTAGATATTACACAGTCGGAAAGTTTTAATCTAGTCACGCAGCGTATCACATGTGAAAAGGGACCAACTCCATGGCCACCGTCTATTTTAAGAAGAAACGACACAAATTTGCTTAGGACGAATGTAATTAATTCTTCAAAATAGACACGCCTCTCAACTTTCATCCCACATAGCTACCAACGTCATCCCCAATTTAGTGGGTAAAACGTGGAGCGATTTCATACACACGCGCACACTGTGCTTAAAATTAAGCTCACCAGTATAAAATTAAAATTAAAATGGCCGAAATTGCCCTGTCATTAACTATATGGCCAAAATTAAAACTGAAACATCAGCGAACGTTTGCTGATTTATAAGTAATATCAAAGGGTTGATTATTTAATTTGTGACCCGTGTTAAAATTTGATGCACGTGTAAAGTTTCCCATCGGCGTGGATTGATGTCGCCTATGAATTATTCAATCGAATGATCGGGTCTAGAGTTAACCTAAGGGCGGCCAACAATCAGCCCCTATATTCGTAGGGGTAGCTTTTGTAAATATTTTATGTCGACAGAAAACATTCAATCAGACGTTTGTGCGGCGAACTAAGCGTGCCAGCACTTTAGAAGTCGATTCTTAATTATTCAACTGGACGAACGTACATACGTTCGATTGGTTCGAATTCGTTCTGGGTAATTTCGTCGCTGCCAACTCGACATTTTTGCTAATGGATTATTGGAATCTAAAGGCGTATGGTAAATTTAGAACGTTGATTGTATTATGCAGGCTGCACAGTACAACAATACAACGTGTGGTGAAATTCAACTTCGAGAAAATCGACTTTATATATGTATGTAATGTATGTATGTATGTACATACGAGTAGTACATAATTGAATTTTTTGTATGGATTCTCTTTTAAATATTAGTATTACATTACAACTAAAGTCTTGCCCGTCGACAGTCAATGGGTATTTATTATTTACACTAGTGTAAGCCCGTTGAATATCAATGGGGCGGTTTCTCATCACCCGTACTGAAAAATAATATTAAATTTAATAGTTTCTATAGTTGTTGCATCTATGCAACAATGCGCCATCTATGGCGCGTTATAATAACAACAACGTAACAATTTAGCAAAGTCGCGAGTCTATTTTTCAAAAGCGCTCTGTTCCGAATCAGCGGTACCGGGTTAAAATCCCACTCGTGCAACGTTCTGGTTTTTTAATTATTTACCGAGGCGAGCGTTATCAGCAGACAGACACAGACGGAAAAGAGCTATTATACCTATGTATATATATATTATACGAGTGGACTAACAATGGCAAGTTAGGTTATTATGTTATTCATCATTTTTAGCCGTTCACCATCCACTGTTGGATGAATGCCTTTATTCCATTCCTATCTGTCTGCATTTGCATCCAGTTGACTGCACACATTCTTCTCAATTCATCAGCCCATCGTCCACTCGGTCTACCTTGCTTTCTTTCAGATCCTCTCGGATACCATTCCAGTATTTCTCGCGTTCATCTGCCATCCATTCTTCTCGCTATGGGTCCACTTCAACTTTTTCACACGTTCCGCTATATCTGCCACTTTGGTCATGCTTCTTACCCACGTATTCCTTTTACGATCTCTTCTCGTTATAGCGAGCATACATCTTTCCATGCTTTTATTATGTGGGTTAAATCTTTGATGGGTGGCCTTAAGAGTACAAGTCAAATTTTGATCAAAACAGGATAAGTGCACATTTGAAGTTCTTAAGTTGATGTCCATGTTCACACCAAAGCGTGGAAACCATTTGGAACTTGTCGAAATGAAGGTGATCATACTATGTATGCACTGCTAATTTTATTTTGTTGTTTGACTCTCCTGAAAAGTTACCTTTTTTGACTTGAACTTTTAAGGTCGCCCATCAAAGAAAAATGGGCTACGGCAAAAAATTAGATAATTCAAATTTTCATTTTTAACAAAAAAAGTGTGTTGAGAGCACTCCTGGCGGACAGATAGACTTAATCTCATCTGTTCATTAGTATAACATTGCGAACAATCTGAATCCGAGCACTGAAAAAATATTAAAAGACCTTGAATATACATACATACGTATATTCAAATTCTGCAAAAAACTTAATTTGAAAAAACGCAAATGGAACACAATGGATTGAATCAACAAACTTTGCAATGCAAATTCGTGGATTTGCGTACAAAATTGTAACTATGGAACTAATTTTAGGTTTAAATTTAATATATTACCTACTAAAAAAAATAAAGTTTAAAATAATGGTACCTACGCGTAATCTTACAGTATTCCAATGAAATTATTCATGTTGACTGAAATATCTAATTTATTAACTACGAAATATCATCAAATATCAATCGAACGAAATAACGAGTATACGTACGTATGTACATATGTATGGACCCGTTTAAAGATGAACTAGCGTGTGCATAATGTAAAATAACCAAATTAGAATTACATACATTCGATCGATTCGTCGAATAGGTAGTATGTACATACATAGTAGTAAACATTCGAAAGTATATTTTCGTTTAATTAACTCGTCTCTTCGGAAAGCGTCTCGTCCAATTTGCGTATCGACAATTGAAAGGCTTTCGTTCTGACGTTGAAGGCCTCCATTCTCTCTCTCTCTCTCTCTCGACATTTCAATCGATTTTATTTCAACTGCTGCCACCCGCAGTTGCGAAAAATTAATAACATCGAATTCAAAAAGACGACAACGGTAACTTTAGACAGAGAGACGTCCGCGGCTTGGCTCGATTTGACGGATGGGTTAATTAAGTCAGACTGGGGAAAGTAACGCGAGAACCGCGCCAAAATAACGATCCCCTTGAATACTTGATGCTTGGGAGCTTTGCTGGTACAATTAATCAGCTTAATCAGATGGAAAAACTGTTTGGTATAATTGAGAAGTTAAATTCGTGATTTACTATGTGAAAAATAAAACACTTGACATAATTAGATGTTAAGGTATAAACAATCAACTACGTTTACTAAGAACGTATGTTTTAAAATGGATTCGATTGTTCTGGTTTCGGTTTTCAAATCAATTATACATAACAGTTTACACCAGTGGTCAGGAACCTTTTTCAAGGTAAGTTTGGTAGCCACAGCATACTATTTTCGGATTATATATTTAAAATGAAATTAAATGTTACTCATTTATGAAATGGATACAAGTTATCATCGTGATATTTCTTAGACAGTTTATTACTAAAAAGCTAATCTGAAAAACGACTCTAATGCTTTTTATAGCCACGACGTTGTGGAAATGGGATTCATTTTGATCTTGTGTAAATTGTGTGTCAACATTTTACATTTCGGGCAAAACGTTTGATGACAGCGAGAGCCGCAGGTTTTCATACAAAGAGCAGCATGCGGCTCCGGAGCCCCCGGTTCCCGACTATTGGTTTACACATTTTAATTAAACAAAAAGTAATTTAACTTTTACACACTCGATCCAAGAAAGTAAGTCACAAATTTACCTTTGATTATATTAATTATCAATAGATACCATCAACTATCAAAAATATACAGAATGTCACAGGTATAAATAATTCCAAGTTTCAAGAATTGATAGATGATTTCATTCTTATTAAACATCTCTATTATGCGATGGGAGCTTATTGTTAACCGTCTTTGAGCTATTTATAACGTTCGGTAGAATCTTAACATTTGTACAGAAATATCTCAAATGAGATTGAAAATTGGTCCTTCCTCGTTTGTGATGCTATTTTTACCCAGAATGAAGATATGTATCTTTCAACTTTTGAAGTTTCACAAACGGCAAACAAAGTTTCACAAACAGCAAACTCGAGCTCCGTGAAATTATTTCTATCATACGTTTTAGAAACCTGATTATTTTTACTTATTACTATACTATATATATATATATATATATATTTACTTATTACTTTACTATATATGAATATTGGCGTAAAATCTGCCTGTCTTGGTCGTTGCGATCACGCTGACATTGCCAACATAACAAACAAAAGCGAATTAGCAGCGTGTTGTCACCAAGCCGCTATCCGTCAAAGCTGGTTCGATTCGACAACGCGATTTTATAGCCATACACCCACACAATCAACGGTACACTTTACAGTTGTACTATTAAACGGATACTGTTATTGTACAAAAACCTGCGGGCTTAGAATTCAACGTTATAAGTCGGACAAACCGGCTAGTAGTAGAAAAAGCTAAATTTTATCCTACATACTTTTGAATTTCTCGTAGCTCACCATAATCATGATCATTTTCAGCCGTTTACCATCCACTGCTGGATGAAGGCCTCTCCAATCCTCTTCGATTCCTGTCTGTCTTGAGCAATCTGCATCCAGTTGACTCCACACATTCTTCTCAATTCATCAGCCCATCGTCCACTCGTCCACATCGTACACATTCTTCTCACACGTACTGCTATATCTGCCACTTCGTATTCCTCCACCATGTATTCCTCTTACGATCTCTTCTTGTACATACATCTTTCAATGCTTCTCTGTGTACTCTGGACTTGAATTTAGCATCCAAGTTTCACATCCATACGTCATAACTGGCAGTTTTCATAATGAATAATGAATGTATCGTTTATTTATTATATTTTTATATATTTATATTATCATTATAAGGTGATATCCAACTTTTTGCAAATAACTTGGAGTGCAAATACTAGTCTAATTACCATTTCATAATTTTCTTTTTCACACGTTCCGCTATATCTGCCACCTTGGTCATGTTTCTTAACCATGTATCCCTCTTGCGATATTTTCTTGTTATACCAAGCTTCTATGTGTGTACTGGATCTTACGTAGCATCCACGTTTCACAACCATACATACGTCATAATTGGCAGTACGCCGAATGTTGGATTTAAAAACAATGTTCATTCTTCCAAAAGCACTCCATCCTAGTTTCATTCTTATTACTCGTAGCTATCCGGTGAAATTTAAACTCGTACCCAGGTGCCAGTACACATATTACACATGTCTAATAATTCTAATTTCACATTAAACGCACAGACATTGAATGTCCCTCGTACATTTTCAACCATGTGATACGACATGCGTCGCGGTGATAAATCATCCTATCTCCGGGTGATCAGTCTTGGGGCCCCCCGTCTCGTTTAATTTCGGGTCCCTCCACACCACACCTGGGGCCTCGACTTTGGGACTGGGGGCTTCGCAATACCCCACCAACCAAAGCCCCCACACTAATTATGAGACGCGTGGCCCCGTTTTTCACGTACGTCGTTGTGTGAAAAAAAAAAAACGATTACCAAAGTTTGAGCAGCCCAAAGCTCCCGCAATAATCTCGATGGAGCTTTCGGTGACTTACCAAGTGAGAGTCCCTCGTGGTGAATGTGACCGGATCTGCTGTGTCACCCGAAGAACAGGCGTACTCGACACTTCCGGTAACGCTGATCAATTTGCTTCCGGTTCGCGCCAAATCTATCAGATTCAGTCTGAGTGTATCCGCTGAAAATTCGACCTGAAAGGAAAAATTTACACGCTGTAATAAAGTGCATTGTGTACTTGATCACACATGTATAGGAGATAAGTCAATCGTAAAATGGTGGAGTTTGATGACGTGTCTGTAGACGGGTCGTAAGCCATTGACACGTAAAACGACGAAATAACATTGGGTTACTGTACACGAATCTAAGTAAGCAAGTTTTGAGTTTTACATGCATGTAAAACATTGTAGACAAACACATTTATTTCGAAACATTGACGATACTTTCGCGATATGAGACTGCTTTGTAACAAAATGAGTTTATCTGACGAAAACATGACGACGTTTGCTGGTCGTTTTAAAGGATTAAGTAAGTTAGAACGTGAAAATAATACTTCGCAATGGTACAAGGGCTCAAATCGTACAAGGTTTTTTCTTTTAATAAACTTAACTGTAAATTTATACTCATACTTTATTACCTCGGCGTGAAAAATTATGTATTATAAAAAAAACATGATTGTGCGCTTGAGAAAATGTGATTAATGAAAGATTCTTCACGGACAAAAAAAAAGTTGCCGCTAATTTAATTCAGCTACCAACTTTAAAGTGAAATTTCCTTGTGCCGAAATTATAATTTTTGATCAATTTGGCTAAGTGTTTCCGTATACTTGTTTATATTATAAAATAATCTATGTACCTGAATATTAAATTGCCCGAGAATTTGTTTAATATTGTGGAGTTGCTTTATTCTAAGATTTACGTGGGAGTAATCATTGTATGTATCATTATATTATACATGCTGGAAATAATTAATGAAACATCCTTTCTCTTATTATTACGCATACCTAATTAACAATATGATAAAGCCTCGTATTATATCTTTCGTGCAAAACGAGCAACATGTCTAACATATTAATTATAAATATGTATTTTCCATTACTTTTGTCAATTACTGGCACTCAGAACAACGTACACAATATTATATTGTTTATAATTATTGTATGTAAAGCATGTGGAATATTAAACTGTGTTGTAATTAAAAATGAAATATACATTTGTATTGTTCGGAGGGTTATATAGAAAAATTAAATAAAGCTCGCGGAAACCCACTTTAGCAACTCGAAACTTCCGCACAGGAAGTTTCACAAACTTTTAAGGGTTTTTCTCAAATACGCACAGATTTATTTAAATAATAAAAAAAAATATATAATATTAATGGGTTTTTTACGCGGAAAGCGGATATCATTTAGCCAGTCGTAAGCGTGGTACAGTTTTAAAACAAAAATGTCCACTCGCAGATGATAAATGAGGGTACATTGCGAGCGCGAAAAAAAATCACATTATCAAATCGGTCGCCGATTTTAATATTTGCCGTGCGAATTTTTGATTTTCATATAAACAATAGCGTCGAATAGACACTACATCGCCTGTAAGAAATCATACTTGTATAAGTCACGTTCAAAACAACGTGAGTGACATTATCGAAAAAGTTTCAAACTCGACATGACAATGCGCTTAACGTGAAAGGTGAAGAAAATTGTTGAAAATTTAACGAAAAATGTTTACTAAAATAAATTTAATACGAGTGTTTATATATTTTGGTGATTCTCAAATAAATATAAGCAACCGATCGATCGCCGATTTTGTTTATTTACTCAGGTATTCACGAATTCGGTGGGCCAAAACGAACGTGAGTTACACAGAAATGTGGGGTAGGGGGAATGGGGTGAGAGGGGGGCGACCAAAAAACACCAGATCAAATCGCTGTCGAGGAAATGAACTGAGTTATTCAATCATACCCTGGACGCTATCTGACGATATCGAATTTTCCCGCGTAAAAAAAAAAGAGTAAAATTGACAAAGGCCGAAGCGTCTCAGCGAAATTTGAAAGCGAATTTTAGAATTTACATCAAACGTAAAATGTTCATTTAAATGAATAATTATGTCACTCAACAGTCTAAAATTTTAACGAAGTCAATATTGAACTTTGTAACTTTGTAGATGTAGGTTGTAAGATTCGACTCTTATTGCTATTACTTTTAATTTATTTTTTGTTCGATATTAAATTTACCTTTTTGAGACATCCAATGAAGTTGTTGTGCACTCTTGCACCCAATAAAGCTCTGGGATTCAAAGAACCAGCCACATATGCTCTGCTCGATGCCAACATGCTAAATTGTCCAGCTACGTGCGAATGTTCCGCATAGACATCGTCCACGACGGCAGATACCTGAAAAAAAAACACAAAAAATCATTACAAAACAAGATCCGAAAAACATTTTGTCCACGTTTTACATTGAAAAATACGATCCTAAGTAGAAAAATTTCGTTCAATAAAAGTTAAGTAAAAAATTATGCATAATTTCCTAGCAAACTACAACGCGGGCCAGTTAAAATCACAATTTAAGCTATTGTTATTTTTATAGCGATTTTTTTCATTTAAAAGATAAATACGCGATAACTTTTAGAATTTAAATAAAAAATACATAATTCATTTAAACAACCTGACAAACACGTTCGATCGTTGGATTTTATTGTACTTTATTTATTTACCTTAAAAGATAAATTCACCAAAAACAAACCCATACAATTTATATCAATTGAAAGTTAAAATTTATACACATGTATCCGTAGTCACGTTATATTGTAGAGATAGTTGATAGTTATTTATACCTAGGACAATTGGTGAATATGACTGGATGTAAAGAAGAAGAAATGAAACTAGGATGCTGTTGGAAGAATGAAAATAGTTTTTAAATCCAACATGCGTACTGCCAGTTATGACGTATTATAACGTGTTACGTAAAATCCAGTGCACACAGAGAAGCATGGAAAAATGTATGTTCAGTATAGCAAGAAGAGATCGCAAGAGGAATACATGGGTAAGAAGCATGACCAAAGTAGTAGATATAGCGGAACGTGTGAAAAAGTTGAAGTGGAGATATTGCGAGAAGCATGGATGGCAGATGGACGCGATAAACACTGGAACGGTATCCAAGAGGATGTAAAAGAAAGCAGTGTAGACTGAGTGAGCGATGGGCTGATGAATTGAGAAGAATGTGTGGAGTCAACTGGATGCCGATTGCTCAAGACAAACAAGAATTGAAGATGATTGGAGGGATTCAATTATAATTTTATAGTTTTATTCAATTTTTAAATAGTTGCAGGTAATCTTAACAAAGTAATTCAAAGCTGTGTTGGTGATACAGATGTTTTGAACGTAATATAATAATATCACAATCAAAATCAACGGTAAAAGTAAAAGCTTCAAACGATCAATTCTCTCGAGCCATGTAAAGGCATATTACATTATAGAAACTGAAATTAGCATATTTTCTAAACACGGCACCATTTCCATATACACGACAGTAGTGGCTCGGCGTACCAACTGTCACCGTGCCTTAAACTATTCCGAAATCAAATTGACAAACGTCACTTTAGACCCCCAAATTACCATGACTGACGCTAGGAAAAAAAAACTGTATTTTGTCACTCCTGCTTAGTTTAATGTACACCTAGAGGTGGAGATTAAATCTCCCGTGGGTTTTAGTAGCTCGGACAGCTGTGAGCGATTACACAGCAATCGCTCTTGGTCTCCAACAATCCGGAAAGCATTTTTCCTAGCGTGCCCGCAAGCGAAATGATCGTATGGAAGATTTTTAAACTCGCCCTTAAGGCTGATTTAGACCAGCCTAGTACATAGTTAGGAGAGTAGCCAGTAGCCTTCCCCCACCCCGTCTTTAGGCCAGTTCAGTAGTAAGTGTCAAAGCTTCTCAATACAAAGCACTAGTGAATGGGACATTTCGATGTCGTTTGCAAAAGGCTGATTTCAATGAAATTAATTACACAGCCTTGTGACACGATTGTTTTATATGTATATGTACATATGTAAGAACACGATTAAATTGTAATTTTCTTTTTTTCAAAATGTTTTATTTTGACATAAGAATCTGATTAAGTAAATAAATAGAATAATATAAAGCTAATTACAAAAAATCGGTCTCCGAAGTTATTTAATTAAATTATTTAATATTCTATCTTTGGAATAGCGCTGACTGGTTCTCGGGAACAATTCGACCATTTCGGCAGCCATGCGCAAAGAGTCATCACGAAGCACGTTCTGATCGTAAATCACATCTGAGAAGTTGTAAAAAGCTACCCACCAAGAAAATACAGTTGATTGTATTTTTCATCGAGGTGTCTCGCCGGCGTTGAAATTTAGTTGACTGTTGTCGCAAAGGCGAATTAAGTGGCCTAAAGACGCGCGAAAAGCGTGGTGGGGGAAGGCTACTTGCTCACAGTGACTAAAAAGAAAAAGCGAGCTGGCCACCCATGCTACTCTCCTAAATACTAGCCTGGTCTAAATCAGCCTTTACACACATATTGTAGCGGCGAGTCAGAGCGATCAATTAGCGCGCAGAACGGAAAAGTAAACACATTAAACAACACTTAGGAGCTTACAGTTTTATCTGAACGTTTCAGCCGGTCCTCGAGACTGGCAACTTTAATATAAGGAGGACCTTAAAAGTTTCCCCAGTCCCTGGCAATTTACTATGCCCGGGAACTTTTCGTTTTATTTGCACTCCGTTTGAATTTACACGCCGAACGAAGCGTGTGTCCATATTTGTATTATAAAGGGTTTCGGAAATTACCCCGCGGAATAATACAATAACGTTTGTTTCAGGCATAATGATACATAATCTGATTTATGCGACATTGTGTGTGGCAAGTAAGTCGTTTATGAATTGTTCGAAACTATGTATCGAATCGCTCTATTCAATTATTCGCAAGCATCGATGGCGAAGCAAGTTTTGAATTCTCGCACAAGTTCGATCACAATGAGATACATACATAGGTATGGATGGTTTCAAATTCGCCGAAGTATTATTATTACAAGACGTGAAATATTATCGATATAAATTACGTGGGATTTTTGTATTCCTTGTGAACGAAGGGGATACAATAGGAGATTCGACTTCCGTTTATTTGTGTTGCGTCGAAGTATCGGATTTTGTTAAGGCGCTAGGGTTGGCACTCGACCTTTTACATTGTTTTAGCCCTTTAACACGTCGATTCTTCGACAAGTGGTGCTTAAACTTCGCAAAAACACTCGACGAGATTTTGGAATCATCGCAAGGCGAAACTTTCGCACTGAGTACCTTTTTTTTTTTTTTTTTTTACCTTTCTTTCCCATCTCTCTTTTGTTTGAGCCGATCTCAAATCTAAGTGAAAGTGTGTAGTATGGATATTTTTAATCAGCGAGTGTGTGTGTATGTATGTAAATTTTGCATATCGATTCAATTCGCTAATATAACCGTACGTTGCGGATGTGGAATTATGTATACAAATTACATTGGTATGAAAGCGTCTTTTGTACAACGTGCTTACTTCACCACTCGCTGAACACTCAATGACTGTGAAAACTGAAAGGTGCGGAATATTAATCTATCTTTTGAATACTGCTGTAAATTAATTTTAAATTTACGAATTTCATACCAATTTTAACTTGAATAAAATCGCATTAGGGTTTTCGTACACAATGTATAATTTATTTATTTTATTTTATTTATTTGAGAAAGAAACATACAGTTATAATTAAAGAAATACAAAATAGAGATGAACAAAGTTATGACATAAACCAAAGTAGTTTCTATAAATAGATTTGATATAACATAGGTGAAGAAATATAAAGATAATAGACATAGTTTATATAAGTAAAATTAGATATAACATATGTAAATAAAGAATAGAAAGATGATGAATGTAAGAAACATAAAGAAAGTAGTGAGAAGGGAGAGGGAGATTTGGAAGAGTGTGGGTAGGATTAGGGATTGGAAAAGTGTTTATATAGATAAAAAATAAAAATACAGGTATCCCATTTATAAGTACGTCCACAGCAACCATCCAAAATTCTTTATCTACCTTATATACCATTACATTCGTATAATATATATTCTTCCTTATATATAACAAAACACCTCCGGTGTGTCTAGAGTTAGAATCACACCTCACAACATTATATCCTTCCACACACAATTCATAATCCTCAATATCACTAGTAATATGCGTTTCACTCAGACCCAAAAACCATGGTTTCTCACAAACAATCAAATTCTCAATTTCATCCTTATGACTCAGCAATCCCTGAACATTCACACTGATTCCAAATGGTGGTTGCTATATATAATTAGTTTTACTTCTCTTCCATCCCTCTTGTCTCTTATACATTGCACAATCACGATCAAAAGGATCATGATTCAAACTCAAATTCAAATTTAATTTACTATTTGTTCTCTCACAATTTGTACATTTATCTTCTATGTCGAGAATTTACATACCATAATTACATATAATGAAAAAAAAATTATACAAAACATAACTTATTTATTCAACATATGTAATGTAATAAATATTTAAGGTTATGTTTGCTGTTGTAAGTTCTCCACTATTGAGTTAATTTGAGACGAGATCTTTTATAAGGATTTCATCTCAATAACAATGATAAACTGTAAAATCTTTTAATTTAAAACAAAACCTAACCTAACATTACTTAACCTAACACAGCTATACCTAACATTATGAAGACATTTTCAGCCGTTCACTAACCACTGCTGGATGAAGGCCTCTCCGATATTATTCCATTCCTGTTTGTCTTGAGCAATCTGCATCCAGTAGACTCCACACATTTTTCTCAGTTCATCAGCCCATCGTCCACTCAGTCTACCTTGCTTTCTTTCACATCCTCTCGGATACCATTCCAGTATTTGTCGCTACCATCCATGCTTCTCGCAATGTGTCCACTTCGACTTTTTCACACATTCCGCTATATCTGTCACTTTGATCATACTTCTCACCCATGTATTCCTCTTGCGATCTCTTCTCGTGCATACATTTTTCCATGCTTCTCTGTGTGCACCGGATCTTACGTAACACGTAATACGTCATAACTGGCAGTACGCATGTTGCATTTAAAAACTATAACAGCACTCCATCCTAGTTCCATTTCTTCTTCTTTACATCCAGTCATATTCACCATCAACTATTTTTCCTTGTTATACCAAGCTTTTCTGCGTGCACTGGATCTTACGTAACATTCCTGAATTTAACATCCACGTTTCACATCCATAGGTTATAACTGGCCGTATGCCTTATTCAAAAATCAAATATACCATAATTTACATATTCAAACCAAATTCGAAAAAAAATTATAACGAATGACCTTTTCATGAAACATTTCATTCAAAACTAAAAACAAATCCATTAATTGCCCAGTCTGTGACAGTTAAATTGACTGATTGTTAAAGTAAAGTTATTCATTCAAAACAAAATTGATACACAACACGTTGCAACTTTTCACACAGAAACGTTGCACGTATTCCACAGTAGTTACACCTAACGTAAAGCTCATTTAGACACAATGTATTCATATCTAATTCACCAAAGCTAAAGCTTAAAGCACACTCGACCTCGAACTTGACCTTTAGCGCGTGCCTTACGCGGTTTGCACGTGTTGCCGATTTATTTGGCGACCTCGCCTACGAAAATGGCCATTTTTTTTCCACCTAGCGCACGAACCAAGTGGCGGGAAAATCGATTTCGTTTGAAAAATTATCGAACAGAGTTGTAAGGCTCGCACGGAAAATGCGTAACGTTACTACTTTTATACACACGCTCGCATGACTTCCGGTTGTTACCGGATCGAAACGAGCCCCATAACTTTATACGACTCTATCGAGAAAGCGACTCGATGAGTTATATTTTTTACCCCCTACGCGAAAATTATCAACGGCGTAAATTTACGTTCGCGTGTGTAAATTATTTACACGCCTAAGGGGGTTCGGGAAAGGTGTACTTCGGGTAATCTTCACTCTCTTTTTCCGCGGTGCTAATTGCTGACCTCATTAGGGTGCACCCTTCGTTCAGATCGAGCTTCTTTGCCGTGCAAAAAAAGTCGAGGGTTGGCCCCCGTCTCTCTCTCTCACTCACTTCGGTTCGGTTTGTCCGGAGCAAGTTTTAATTGAACACATAACTAAGCGCGTTTAACGAGTTGTTCGGGTAACAATGGAGACCTAACGCGGGTGGGTTTCCCAAAATCCCGGACCTTCGCCAACAACTATCGCCATTAGAGGACGAACTGTCGTACATAGTATGGCCATACCGTACGTGTGAATCGAATTATAATTGGAACGTCGAAATGGTTAGGCGAGCCGCACATACGTGTGTCCAAAGTATTATATGTACATACGTAGGAACATATGAGTCGCCTAGTTCCAAATCCCGATAAGTCCACAATATATAAAAAACGAGGATAAAATATTTTCTAGTTCTAAGAATGTTTTCAAACGATGCCTTATACTTGAATTATTCCAAATACCGCCAAGTGCGCCGTAAAAAAATATTGAAAATCATTGTTAGTTCCAAAACCGACAATTGCACTATGATAAAAGCCATATTTAGAAACAAACAACGATAACTCCATGTTTCTAATCTCAATATTTTGTTTAATATCAACAAAATTAAGTTTAAATGAGTTTAAACACCATCAAGCAACTAAGTCTGTAGCAGAAAAACCGCGTTTGCGAACAAGTGAGTTTTATGGACTTATCGGGATTTGGAACTAGGTGACTCATATATAAGAATGTACATATGTATGCACGTAGCGCAGATTCAAATTATTTGTCAGTAAGGTCTGTCGTCCGAATTTGACGATTTACTTTTATTCGTTACGTGTCTATCTGTCTGTCCCTTTATCGTTTTTACTAGGCGGAGAGTGTATGTAAAGCGGTCGGTCGCATCATTTGAAATTCACATATCATCATCATCATTATTTTCAGCCGTTCACCATCCACTGCTGGATGAAGGCTTCTCCAATCCTCTTCCATTCCTGTCTGTCTTGAACAATCTGCATCCAAGTGACTCCACACATTCTTCTCAATTTATCAACCCATCAGTGCACTCGGTCTACCTTGTTTTCTTTCACATCCTCTCGGATGTCATTCCAGTATTTCTCGCGTCTATCAGCCACTTTGATCATGTTTCTAACCCATGTATTCCTTTTACGATCTCTTCTCGTTGTATCGAGCATACATCTTAACATGCTTCTCTGTATGCATTGGATCTTGCGTAACATTCTTGAATTTAGCATCCATACGTCATAACTGGCGGTACGCATTGGTCGTATGCCTTCTTTTTTAAGCATAGCGGTATGTTGGATTTAAAAACAATGTTCATTCTTCCAAAAGCGCTCCATCCTAGTTTCATACTTCGTTTTATTTCTTCTTGTTTATAACCAGTCATATTCACCAATTGTCCTAGGTGAAATTCACATATACCACAAATCAACACAACGACAACAACACTTTTCGTACGAGATCATTTAAAAGTTCAAATCAAGACATATTAAAATAAATAGATGGAGCAAGAATGACTATCGTCATTAAACATAAATATGTGCTCTTTTACACCTAAGCCGATCAAACCCCCAAATCCACTATTCAATTGATAATATAAATATCCCAGAAGTTGCATCACAAATTGACCTAGGAATTTTTATCACAAAAGACTTAAAATGGTCAACTCATTATATATAAACTCTTAACTAGATAAGTGTGATTCATTTGTATATATTATCAAACGTGTCTTTAAGAATTTTCGTATCCTGTTGCTGTCAAAAGTTTATAAATCCTTTATTAGAGCTTAATTAGAATTTGCTGTAAATTCTAATAAAGACATTGTACGTTTCGAAAGGGTTCAAAGAACGATTACAAGAATGCCATCTGAACGTCGATCACTACGCTTCACGGAGACAAGAAGATTGAGAGGCGATCTAGTAGAAGTGTATAAAATATATAAATAATAAATATAAATCCCAAAAAAAAAACCTTCCCACGTTAAATAAAAACGCTCGTCTCAGAGGTCATCCTCTGAGACTCTTAAAGGACAAATCTAACAAAATTGTCAGAGTGGTTGAAGTTTGGAACCGCCTCCCAAATCAGCTAGTAACTTCTGAAAATTTAAATCTCTTTAAAAATCAAAGTTTTTGAATATAAATGAATTTTTGCAATCCTCCAAATATAAATAACTAAATAATTAAAAATTGTTTGTACCAATTATAACAGACCCCTGGGCTCCATCGGCCATGCCGTCTGCCCGTGTATTTAAAAAAAAAACATATTCGTTAACATTTTAAATTAAAAATACAGTTTACCCGAAATGGCAATGCGAATTTTAACTTTTGATCCGAGCTAGGCGATTATTCAAAGCCCGACTATTGATTTCAATATATATTTTAAACACGATATTGTTAAAAAGTCGGCTACATTATGGATTCATGCAATATTTCAAAGTTGTCAGTGTGATCTGATTTCCCTTTGACCATAATGACACAATATTAATAAGCGCACGTTAAAAGTTACGTTTATATCGATCACAAATGAAAAGTTCACATATAAACCTGCACATAAACACACACACACACACACACACACACGTCTACGTATACAAAAAGACTCGTCAAAGTTGTACGTGCCTGTTATTTTGAGCTTTCCCTTTCGCAATTTCCCACTTTACATATGCAAATTCACAGTCATTGTTCGACTTTCCCGGGAGATTCGCCTCTACGGGAAAATTTGTTTTTTCCCCCCTCACTTCCGTCTCGAACCGACGGGTCTCGCTTTCCATACCATTGACAGTCACGATCGCACTATTAATCTCCGTGTATTAAGCCGCGTCCGCAACGTTAACAAGTAATAATATCTCTTATTGCGACGGGTGAAAATAAAAATTCGGAATATAA
Source organism: Parapsyche elsis (assembly GCA_022651745.1). Lineage (NCBI taxonomy): Eukaryota > Metazoa > Arthropoda > Insecta > Trichoptera > Hydropsychidae > Parapsyche > Parapsyche elsis. Next base: position 3,536,892 of record JAGVSN010000017.1, read on the forward strand.
AGTCCGGTTGGTATGTATGTAAAATCCAGACCAAGCTTTTCAGCGAGCGAAAAGCCTCTTTTGGTGATGTTACGAGAGGCGGAACATTGCGAGAAGCCCCTCAAAGAATTAAAATAGGGGATGTGGTTTCGTTAGCCGTCTGGATGGATTATCTTTTCCCGGCAAACATCGAGATGAAAATTCGGTAGGGGGTTATGGTGTGAGTGTGAAGGAGTCAAGCTCGCCAATGCCTTGTTAAATCGCGATAAAAATCCAGCTTTTCCAAACGCGGAAAATTCCTCGAGGGAAATCTATGACGAGTGTTCATGTTTGTTATTGCGCGCGAGATTTGATTTGCAATACCTGAATGCGTATCGGAAAATTGGAATAGAATTAATGTTTTTTTTTTTTTGTTGTTATAATTACAATACGTACGCAATAAATACAACGTAATGTTTATTAATGGGAATATGTTGTAAGGACCGATTTATTTCACCCGTTTGTTAAATTATGTATATTGGCGATTTTGGCAAGGTCTCATATTTGGGGAATCGTTTGAAACATGTCTTTAACGCGACCTTACAGTATGTTTATATTAACTTGTCACATTTCGCATGGTACGCATTGTTAGGAGTGACAGGTAAGGTCATTTAGAAAAAAAACGTCAAATCGGTACAAGTGCGGAAAGCGTTGTATTGCTATATGTATATATACATATGTACATATTATGTAACAGTGGCGTACCGTTCACAGATGCTATGGATGAGTTTGAAATTTTTAGTTTTGAAATTAGGTATCCTTGATGACTATATGTAGAAGTAATCAAGTACACACAACCTTTATAACGAAACGGAAAAGCCGTGACGAGTCGGGTAGCGTTTTACTCTATGATGATGCTGTGTTGGAAAATCATCCGCTTGCGCATGCGCACTAGCTCTCTCTCGAACAATCGCGATCGATCGACTTTTGATCATTTGTTCGACCAACGTATGCTCTCGCCGCTCAGCTTCTTTGGCACCCTGTATCATCTCTGAGACAAAACTGCGTTTGCATTCTTATGATTTTAGTTGTCGAGAGTACTTTTGTTATTTTTATTTATCAGTTGGGTTAACATTTCATTTTAACATTAAGAAATAAGTTTAATGTTTTCAAATACGAGGTGGTCAGTAGTATGTTACTGAAAATTTTGATTTTGCTAAAAGTATATTTGTTTTGTATTAAAAAAAAAATCTTTTTAAACCATCCGTGATACAAAAAGTCACCGCACGCCACTAATACATATGTATGTATGTACAATGTACAAGTATTTCAGATAGAGAGAATTCGACTTTCATCCAAATAAATATGGCAATTTTTATTTATTTTTAATTTAATTTATGGCAAACTTATCCAATTTCATTTTAATAAGCTTATATAGTGCCTATCACGTTCGCTGGTATGCAATTTAAAAATACTTGTAGATATGTACATATGAATACAAATGACTGAATTCAAGAATGTTACGTAAGATCCAGTGCACACAGAGAAGCATGGAATGATGTACATATGCACGGTATAACAAAAAGAGATCGTAACAGGAACACGTGGGTAAGAAGCATGACCAAAATGGCAGATATGGCGGAACGTGTGAAAAAGTTGGAGTGGATACATAGCGAGAAGAATGAACGTGTGAAATACTGGAATGGTATCCGAGAAGATGTGAAAGAAAGGAAGGTAGACCGAGTGGACGATGGGCTGATGAATCGAGCAGAATGTGTAGAGTCAATTGGATGCAGATTGCTTGAGACAGACATGAATGGAACGGAACGGCTGAAAATGATGATGATGTATGTACATATGTATACAAATGTACTTTATTTTTTACTTTAATATTTATATTATAATTATTAATTATTACATTTATAATAATTATAATTTTGTAAGTTAAAAAACCAAAAAAAAATTATAGTTTTTATAGCATCATCTATATGTAGGTAATGTAGGTAGGTAAGTAGGTATGTAGGTAAAGCAGAGTAAAGATCCCTTCTATAGGTAATGTTTAAAAAAAAAAAGGACTAAATTGACCAAGAGTGATAGAGTAAGCGTTAGCGTGATGACTCTCGAGCTTGCGGTCGTGGGTTCGATCCCCCACTCGTTCTGGTGGTTTTTTAATAATTTTTCCTCATCGAGCGTTATCAGCAGACAGGCAGACAGACAGACAGACAGACAGACAGACGGATTTCGGCTATTATATATATAATTTTAATATTTATCCACGCCTTCCCTTTCGTCCTCTGATTTCTCTATGGCCATTCACAACTACAATAGTACAACTTGTATGTATACGACAAAAGTGACCAGCAAATTCACACCATTGCGTAAACAGAAATTACCGCGCGAACAAAAACCATCGCAGTTACTGGGTAAAGCCGGCCGCACACTACACGGCGCTCCGCGGTCCGCGCAATCGTAAAGCTCGCCTCACACGTGCGTTGCACATGCCTATTAAATTTTATTATTTTATTTGGAGTTGGCAAAGGGTCGGCCACCTCGACCCAACCCGGTAACGACCCGCACGACCCTACCGTACCGAAACGCACGGATCAAATGTATTCATCGGTGGGTTTTACGACCAAACCTACCTCATCCCCTAAAATCCACCCCCTTACAATCCTCCCCACCTTATATCGTGTTGAACAAACCTACTTTTTCTAACGCGCTGCCATATAAATATAATCGAGTCAGTGGAAAGAATTGGCTATTGATCCGAGAGGCGCACACATGCGACACGGTCGATTCGCCCACACACCCGATTCTACCGAGTATGTACATACATATGTATGTATTTATATATATGGCCCTTTTGGCCGAGTTTTGTGGACCACCCTGTCGTCTGCCATATACAGACACACACACACATATCGATTTCGGAAGGCGAGATTGCTGCAATCTGCGCCAAGTGGCCATGTCATTCACCCCCTCGAACACCGCACGTGATTGTATCTTTAATGCTGCGATCCGAAAATAATAATATGAAAAAAATAAGTGAAAGTTTGACGTGGAAAAACGTACAAGTTCGTCCGTGCGATGTGTTTGTGAAAAAAAGTGAACATACACAAATTAAATACTACCTACGAGAATAAATTCAATGCCTTTTATCGAAAACTAAGAAATGCTCGTGAAATAGTATACACACACACACTAAACCAATCTAAAAAGTATTTGTTAACTTTAATCAATTAATTAAGATCAATGCTATATCAAATTTGTTATATTACTGCTGTAATGAAGGTATTTAACGCGCAAATATAATAATAAATCTGTTAGTTCCGGTTTTGCACTGGGAAACCGTAGCCTCTCAGAATGATATTTGACCTCGACTTTTCAAATTTCAATCATTCTCTATTTAAACAGTCATACCTGGGACAATTGGTGAATGTGACTGGTTGTAAAGAAGAAGAATGAAACTTGGATGGAGTGCTTTTGGAAGAATGAACATTGTTTTTAAATCCAACATTCCGCTATGCTTAAAAAAGAAGGCATACGATCGATGCGTACTGCCAGTCATGACGTATTGATGTGAAACGTGGATGCTAAATTCAAGAAAGTTACGCAAGATCCAGTGCACACAGGGAAGCATGTATGTTTGGTATAACAAAAAGAGATCGTAAGAGGAATACATTGTTAAGAAGTATGACCAAAGTGGCAGATATAGCGGAGCGTGTGAAAAAGTTGAAGTGGGCACATAGCGAGAAGAATGGATGGCAGATGGACGCGAGAAATACTGGAATAGTATGCGAGAGGATGTGAAAGTAAGCAAGGTACACCGAGTGGACGATGGGCTGATGAATTGAGAAGAATGTGCGGAGTCGAGTGGATGCAAATTGCTCAAGACAGACAGGAACGGAAGAGGATTGGAGAGGCTTTCATCCAGTAGTGGATGGTGAACGACTGAAAATGATGACGATATAAGAAAATATCAATTGATGAGTTCTACACTACACTTGATAGTTTTCACAGGAAAATTCACATGAAAAATTAACTAATTCAAAGTTAAATTTATCGATAACTTTAAGACCTAAATCTACAGAATTATAATTGTTTTTATAAATAAAAAAGAACATAGAAATAAATTCCCAATATAGGCTTTTAGCTTATTTTGCTTTACACGCGGATAATATAATCAACGTAGTTAATTACATTATAGAATGACTTTTCGACGTTTAAAAAATTTTACCGAAAATATAAATGTAAGTAATAAAATTTTCGCATAAATTTAAAAATGCCGTATCTGATAGATTCTCGTTCATATCGCACTCTGACAAAACACGAATTTTACACTGTTTTCGAATTTTAATCCGTGCACCGAATGAACAACACGACCGAAAGAGAGAGAGGAAGATCACAATCGGCGGAATTGCCGGTACAAAACTGGTCATTTTGTACGTTCGAATTCGCCAGTCGACGTTTTGCGATAAGACACATGCTCGAAAACCCAACCGGCGAAATGTTATTATATTATTAGAAACGTCAAGGGTCAAAACCGTTCTGAAAACTAACGATTTCATAATTATTACTATTGTACCCCATTGAATGTACACCTACTGTTTGTACAATCGAGCGAATGTGAATAACGGGAGAATGTGTAATATGTACGAGAAGCTTTCATTCAATATGGTGACATATTTCACATCGTTCGTATGCGGGTTTGTTTTATACGTGTGTTTCGACATACAATATATAAACAATTGCGTATTTGGGTCACATTTTAATGTCACCGCAAGCATTTTCGGGGGGTAAGTCACTTTTTAACCTATTGCGCGCTACTTTGCCAAACGAAAAGTATGATACTGTACATAATAATACCTGTGATAATTCGCATGTGAATGGAAATGTCATTCGTCACGCATTTGCCGTAGCGAAATGATACTTTTCCGTTTGTAGCTGTCGAGTGACAATTGTCCCGGGGATCGTTATATTATTATTAAATAGACTTTTGAAGCTTTTCGCTAGTGCGAAGTTCTATCTGACAGTTTGAGAAAGAGCCTCGAGTGTTCTGTAGACGAGTGTACGTTAAGAGGACTCTCCGAAAAGTCAACAGCTTTGTTGCGACCTCGAAGAACAATGGCCGACGGGAAAACTTGAGCATTTTCCGAGATTTTTCCTCGTCTGAATGTCGCGCGCATATTCCCTGTGAATTTCAACTACATTAAAAAAATACACAGTGCATGGAAAATGCAATAAAATTAAACTCACATTGAATGGTTTGAGATAAATAAATGTATCCATGAACTAAAAGAACAATAATGAACTCGATGAGAATCAAACTTGTAACCTTTACTATAAGTAATTATTTAAAATCTGTCGAATTTAGTTGGTCGGTAATTAGTTCGTCTTCCATTTCTATCTGTATCGGGTAATCTACATCAATTTTACTCCACACATTCTTCTTAATTCGACAGTCCATCGTCCGTTTGGTTTTCCTTGCTTTCTTCCACGTCCTCTCGGGTACCATTCAAGTACTTTTCGCGTCCATTCTTCTCGCTGTATCCACTGCCACTTCAGCTTTTTCACACGTTCCGCTATATCCGTCACTTTGGTCATGCATCCTGCCCATGTATTCCTTCTTACGATCTCTTATTGTTATAACAAGTATACATCTTTCCATGATTCTCTGAGTGCATTGGACCTTGCGTAGTATTCTTGAATTCAGCATCCACATTTCACATCCATACGTCATAACTGGCAGTACGCATTGGTCGTATGCCTTATTTTTTAAGCATAGCGGAATGTTGGATTTAAAAACAATGTTCATTCTTCTAAAAGCACTCCATCCTAATTATTCGTTTTATTTATTCTTCTTTACAACCAGTCATATTTACCAATTGTCCTAGATATAAACTATGTACATACACTCACTCAAACAAATACTCACGGCATACATAATATACTTACTAAAATACACTATAGGTATATATGTACTTACATACATAAATGAAAACCACCCTATGACACTGTCAACGGGCATTTACTAGTAAGTAGTTAAGCATAGTGGATGATGTTCATTCTTCCAAAAGCACTCCATCCTAGTTACATTGTTCGTCTTATGTCTTCTTCTTTGAATTCAGTCATATTTATCAATTGTTTTATGTATAAATAACTATCAATTATCTCAACAATATGATTATTTACTGTGAATAAGTTTTGCATTTTTTTTTTTGCATATTCTATTCTAATTCATTGCGGAATCCGGGCCTGCATTTAAGCTGTCGCATGTCTACCAATTCCGTTTCGATGTGATTAATTACAGTGACTGTGTTATGCGTGCAAAATTGAATAAACATAATTTAAGTTTTGTTAAAATTAAGTTAGTCGATATATGAAAATATCATTAAGAACAAAATATCGAAAGAAGCTTTTAACTACGGCCAGAACTTACATTATAAAGGTGAACCAAATAAACACAGTATTACAAAATGCAAAATCATTGATGTTATGCTGAATTTTCCGAAATTCAAACAATCTTATCATGAAAATGAGCTATTGATTTTCCAGCAACGGCTTGTGTCTATACAATTTTCTCTCGAATATAGGATTCAGTCCACCGTTGAATTAAAACAATCGTCGATTCTCAGCAAGAATCAATACGACATTAAGTGTACATCGCTTCGTACAAAATAAACGTTAACGTCTGCGCTGGGAATACATTGAATATTTTCCTTTTGCAACGAACGATAATACCGAAACGTCTAATTTTAGACATCCTGAGGGAACGTAGCGTGTAGAACTCGAAAGCTTGCATACACGCATATCCCCACAATAGAACACACTCAACATTGTTATCGAAGAACTTAAAACCAACCGTATATATTATAATACTATATCAGTTTATACATTTAAGGCGCCCACACATCGCTGCGAATTCGTGTATGCAAACCTAGCAAATTTCGCAAGTCCGCTAGCGTTTTTTGCAAATCTACCGGCCTGCGCATCATATCAAACTACCTATCAAAGACATAATCCATCAAACTACCATCTGTCACCTCGCTTTCGGAACGTTTGTATTTCACTCACGATTCTGATATATGTAGACTCAAGTCAGAGTTATTTACATACAACTTTTCCACAAACTTCATCGAAATCGAGCTAATCGGCGAACTTCACGGACGCAGAAATCCTTCGCGGTGTAGGCAGCGCCACGCGTATTCAGTTAAGCTAAACAGAACGCGCGATAGCTCTCTATATTAGCATTTTCGCTAGTATAGAGAGCTATTCGTGCATTAATGCCACACACGCGCATCTCACATTATTTATTGCGAATTTGTTTCAATTCTACTAATAATCAATTGTTTTTGCACTACTTTACGTAATATATCTATCATAACAGATAACAAATATATAATGGACGTATATAATCCACCTCCTACGCCCGTTTTAAGGTTCATCACGTAGTTATGCCCGAATATTTAGCAGTTTAATCCAAATTTGCTGTCATTTGTTGATATCAACTTTGACGTTCGCGCTATCGTGCGTTCTGTTTAACTGAATTAATCGCGGCTATGCGATACAATTCCCCACCATACCAACCTTGAGATTTTCCTACCTGTTGGCAGCGGTGTGCGGGTGCCTTTAAAGTGAATTTTCATGAATAATATTAAAAATTTTCCACCAACGTCGATAAATAACGCATCTGCCTAACGTCAAAAGTTGGCGATTTCCCAACTGGGCGGGAAAATTCGCGTGCGCCATTTATTTAATGCGTATTGACGATGACGGATCATTTTCGACGTTGTTTGGCCAATTTTTATTTATTTTTTTCACTTGGTTTCGTTTTTTTTTTTCAGCAAAAGGAGGCGTCCCCGCATATTCACCAGCGGCCGGTAAATTTAATTTGGCGTCGCGATAATTGGTCATCTTTTATTCAGCGGGTGTTGTAACCGCCGCCGGTTGTATAAATGTATAATTGTCACGTCAGCTATCCATTTTGCCTAATCTATTTTGGCTTCACAGTAGGGCCAATGTTTTTCCCTCTTACACATACATACATACAATCGTATGTATGTATGTATGTATATATGCCCACTTATTTTATATTCACGTGTATTGAATTTTGTTCAATTTGGGCATACTCGACCGCGAAAGATTAAATTGATACACTCATTGATCGAATTGAGTCGGCGGCCATTATGTTAATTCGCCCATTAGGAAAATTGGACGCGCGCTTTTGCCCGGATCTTTCCCTTTTACATAGACGCTTTTCGTACCTCGCTTTTCCCCCCCTCCATCTCGTTTTGAAGTCCTTTTCGCTGAAAATTCGCTTAGGGGAGTCCTACGTTGGAACTTTTGTGAAAGAGGACGACGTGGGAAACTAGCGCTGTGCCATCTTTATTTACCTCCGAGGAAAATTTATATACTTATTTAGTATATACGTACATACGTATGTAGTATCTACTTGAATGAATGAATTTTTCTGGTGTAACATTTCATAACAATATCATTTCATGAGATATTTTTGGAGAAGCAAAATAAACTTGGCCTATCCAATAACCTTATGAGTCCTTTCAGAAGTTACTTTGAGAATAGGACACAATATGTTTGTTGTTATTCTAAATCTTCATCGGAATACATTACTTTTTCGGGTGTGCCCCAAGGATCTAATTTAGGTCCTTTGCTGTTCTTAATTTTTATAAATTATGTAGATCAGCTGTCGCCAACCAGTGGTCCGCATCATCATATTCAGCCGTTCTCCATCCACTACTGGATAAAGGCCTCTCCAATCCTTTTCCATTCCTGTCTGTCTTGAGCAATCTGCATCCACTTGACTCCACCCCTTCTTCTCAATTCATCAGCCTATCTTCCACTCGGTCTACCTTGCTTTCTTTCACATCCTCTCAGATACCATTCCAGTATTTCTCGCGTCCATCTCCCATCCATTCTTCTCGCTATGTATCCACTCCAACTTTTTTACACGTTCTGCTATATCTGCCACTTTGGTCATACTTCTTACCCATGTATTCCTCTTACGATCTCTTCTTGTTATACCAAGCATACACATTTCAATGCTTCTCTGTGTGAAAATTTAGCATTCTTGAATTAAGTATCCAAGTTTCACATCCATACGTCGTAACTGGCAGTTTTCATAGTGAATAATGAATATTTATATCTTTTATTTATTATAATTTTTCTATCATTATAAGGTGATATCCAACTTTTTTCAAATAACTTGGAGTGCAAATACAAGTATAATTACCATTTCATATTGAGAATTTTATTTTTATGGAAAAAATCAATGTAAAATCAAATTCGAGATTTTGAGTTTAGTGGTCCGTGGGGTCCGAAAGATTGGCGGCCGGTGATATATGTAGATAAAATAAAGTTCTCTGAATTTCTACTTTTCGCAGATGATCTGAAATTGTACAGAGTAATTGAGTCTATTGAAGATTCTACTCTTAACTACATCTGGATCTGGATTCTATTGCTGCCTGGTCGACAAGAAACTGTTTGTCTCTCAATGTACAAAAATGCTGTTCCTTAATATTCTCCAGGTCTCCCAACCAAATAAAGGCTGTTTACTGTGTCTACGACTTAAACTTGGATTCAGTTTTGTAGACTTGGGTGTCCTATTTACGTCTTCGTTGAATTTTGGTAGGCACATTTAAGCTGTATGCTCAAAATCGTCTAAAATGCTGGGTTTCATTTTAAGGGTGAGTAAGCCCTTTCAATCTGTTATAGTACTAAGGATTCTTTGTGAATCACTAGTGCGAACAGTTTTGGAATTGTGATTTATTTCCTTATGGAGCAATTCTCAGTACATGGGCACTTTGTAAATTTAGAACTAGAGTAAATTTTGAAGTGTCCGTTAGCGCCGAAAATACAATAGTGTATGTATATATATTGTATTGTATGGTTGAGAACCTTTCTCGAGCTAAGAGCCAAATCAGGGAAAAACTTGCAAAATTGTCAAGTGATGGTGCGGCAACGTATTATTTTCGATGTTTCTCATTTACGAACCAGATAGCTGTATGAATTTAGTTATCTCCGTGATATTTATTAATGTTAGATACCTACATATGTATATTATAAAGTTATAAAAAAATATTATCAAGTTAAATCTGAAAAACGATCTTTTTGTAGCGATAAAGTTACGGAAATGGGAAAATTAGGCCTATATTCATTTTAATTTTGTGTAAATTTTATTTCAAACACCTTTTGTGGAATATTTATTTTATCCACGCAAAACGTTGGATGGCAATCAGAGGCGTAGGTTTGCATACAAAGAGTCACGTGCGGCTCCAGAGCCGCAGGTTTCAGGTCACCGGTTTAAGCTAAGATGAAACGTCAAATAAATAGTCATCCGAAAATGAACCAATATCAAGTTAGGCCTACTAACTATCTAATTTTATTCAAGAAATCAACTATTGAAAACAACATTGAATCTAAAATCATGGAAATTGGATCAATTTGGAAGCAAAACACTACTACTATGAAATTTTTAAGTTAGTACCTATAACTTTATAACGGTAAATTTATATATGAACGCTATTATCACATGTTACAGTATTCACAATGATATATAAATCGTCTAATAGAATTATAGATGGTATTGTACATACATATGTATGTTATGTACATTAGGGTGGAGCGACGATGTATGGAACTTTTCTTTTTGGGATAGGTACTCGTTTTGAAATAGTTTTAAAAAGCTGCCTCTATGTACATCATACCTCTTCTGTCAAAAATCTGCTTAATTTAAAACGTTTTTCTGGTCTCTACCAGCACTTTTGAAATGAAAATTTGTATGAAAATTTCCAATTGGTTGTTTCCAATCTCTATAAATAGCAATTTTAATTAGAAAATCAGTATTTATTTTTACTATTCATACTTACTTTACTCGTATATACTTATGTTTACTCGTATTCCTCCCTCCACCGCGCTCACAAATTCACACTTATTTGAATAATTCAAGGAATACGTAAATAAATTAGATTTTTACAAAAAGTACTTATAATATTCAATAAAATTAGGGTAATTTTATGAGCATGTTATCAAAAAATTTGTATTCTGAGTTCAGATTTCGGAATTAATAGGCAAATTTTCATTTTTCGCCTTCAGGTAGAGGCCTGAAGACATATTCAGAGATTTTTTTCAGTATTTTTACGAGAATACGGATAATACAATGAAACTTTTGGTAAGTATAACAATGCCAATTTTTAATTTTTGCAATGTCGCTCCACCCTAATGTACATATGTATATATGTATATGTGGTTATCAATAGAATTTTAATTATCTTATGACATTGTTTCCCTCGGAGAATAGTTCAGCAGATTAATATACGCTATATATTTTCTGAACGGTGTACTATATATGTATTATAAATGTTGTGTCCGTCATTTTTAAGTGGAAAATGTCCCCCCGGTGACGTGTACACATTACGTGCGGGGAAAATGTGGAAAGCTCGCGTCGTTTCTTTGCCCGGGACCAATGACAGGGACGAGCGAAGAGAAAATATTCGCCAGGGCATAAAACCGTGAGGAAAATACCGTGGAAATTTCCCGTTCACGATGCGACGAGGAAATGAAAATTGATATAAGCCATATTCCGGGCGCAGATGGATGCTGAAAGTGGCCACGAGACGACGGGAAAGAAAGCGCGTCTGCGACGAAAGATTGAATAGAATCGACCGATAGACTCGAGAGATTGTCGAATCCCTCGTTTTTTTTTTCTTTCCGTGGAAACGGTATGGATGAAAATACCTCTCCGTTAAAACTTGAAAACGTTTAATTTGAACGAGGACAAAAAAAAAATATGATTAAACTCACCCTGCAGAAGCTCGTTATGGCAGATATCTGAAAAATTAAAAAGAAAATATATTATTAGACACGGTATAAATTGCAAACAACATTTTTGTATTATGTCTACGCTGCTGTATAATGTTTACATTGTCCTCGCATGGCTATAAAATGGATCCGTACCTACGTACATACATAGCGATGCGAAGAGGACCACTAGAACGGAAAAAAAAAGGTTTCTCTTGATGTAATGGACCTGAACGGGATTACGAGAATAAATAACAGTGATAAAAGGTCTGCAAACAATCTTGAAAGTGCTTGCAGGGATGCGCACAGCAATGACCTAATTTTTGCGTCCCTGAATCGGTGTTGACCTGTACGCCATAACAATAGATAAGGAATCATTTGGTTTTATTTCCTGACACAAATCACAAATCAAACAAGCGAACGCTTAAATCCATCGAAATAAATAAAAATTACCTCAAATACATTTAATATTTGATCAATATCATAGATAGATTTATTTCTTACTGTCTAAGCCAGCGATCGTGAACCTTTTTCGAGCTAAGAGCCAAACTAGGGAAAACCTTGTAAAATTTGGGAGCAGCTACATATTATATTATAATTATATGTTCAAAATTAAATTAAATGTTGCTCATCAATGAAATGGATATAGCTGTTAAAAGTGAGTCATCTTCGTGATATTATTCAGCGTTCGGCAGTGTATTACATACTGTACATACATATTAAGTATTACATATAAAGTATTATAAAGTCTAATCTGAAAAACGATCTTAAAGCTTTTTATAGCCATCAAGTTATGGAAATAGGATTCATTTTGATTTTGTGTAAACGTTTTGTGTTTCACGCAAAACGCAGGTTTTCATACAAAGAACCGCATGCGGCTCCGGAGCCGCCGGTTCCCGACCGCTGGTCTAAGCTTATCTAGAAATTATGTCTAAAGATCAATATTGTTACTTTAGTACACCAAAAAGTGAAAAGCACGTTTCAAATTATGCGAATGCAATTTACTCAGTATATAAACAATTTGTTTGATCAAATTAAATAACTGCATAAATTGCATTCGATCAAATTTGTAGATTAATTGAAAGCTTTTAAGAGACTTATAATAGAGTTAAAAAGCTTAGTATATTTAATCTTCAAAGAAACTATCTATACCTATAGATGAGCAATTGTGTGTTTGTAGCATTTAGTTACCGATTTAGTGTTAAATTCAAATCAAATAAGCAATACATATGTATGTACATACGTACATAGATAATTTTTTACCATGTTATAAAAATTTTACTAAATAACGACACATAAAATTGAGTGGTGGGTACTATTTTTAAATTGATTTTTTATGTCTAAAATTCTTAAATAAGAGAAATCGGTATCATTTACTGAATTCTATCCACTAACTAGTAGCTAGAAAGTGTCTATTCCTGATCAACGATCCCCGGAAATACCACTTTCGGGCAATTTAACAGAAATGTAACCTTGCATGCTCTACTACTATGTAGACAATGGATAATAACGAACGCTTTCAAAATGTCCCAGTTTATCTGAGAGCCACCACCTTTATTTCAAGCCAGCATCTATGTACATATGTAGTTCTAATATAACAAACGCTACAGTGACTGCTTTGTACTACGGTATAATAATACATCACGATAGTTCCAATGCTTCTTAAATACAAAACTACATAGGTATATATGTATGTATGTAGGTACATTCGCAATGGTCAACGTTTCAATGGATATTCGAGATGCACTCCCGTTCTTACGAAAACATCGAACTCAATACCGCGCTTTCATTTATTTTGATATGCGATATCTTCGTTTTAAAAGGAAAATATATGAGGTTTTTTTTGTTTGAACGTGGAATAAGTCTGTTTATGTAGCATTTCTAGATGTTTGTTTTAACATTTTTTTACGAGACGGTTGAGGAAACCCTTTGCATTCATTTAAAGTAGTGCCGTTTCTTTGCGGCGACATTTGGTATGCAGCCAAATTGACTATGTAATTAGAGTAGTTACCGGAAACTTCATTCTGTCTGTGGAAACTACGCAGCTTGCATATATTTACTGTGTTACAAAAGCACCACACGGATGCGGAATTTCGATAGGATTCCCTTTGCATGATAATTTTTAGACGTTCACCATCCACTGCTGGATGAAGGCCTCTCCAATCCTTTTCCATTCTTGTCCACCTTGAGCAATCTGCATATAATTGGCTCGACACATTCTTTTCAATTCATCAGCCCATCTTCCACTCGGTGTACCTTGCTTTCTTTCACATCTTCTCGGATACCATTCCAGTACAGTTTTTTCACACCTATTTTTTTTTCACACTTTGGTCATGCTTCTTACCCATGTATTCCTCTTACGATATCTTATTGTCATACCAAGCATACACCTTCCACGCTTCCCTGTGTGCATTGGATCCTACGTAGCGTTCTTGAATTCAAAATCCACATACGTCATAACTGGCAGTACGCATTAGTCGTATGCCTTATTTTTTAAGTATAGGGGGATGTTGAATTTAAAAACCACGTTCATTCTTTTTTACATCCAGTCATGTTCACCAATTGTCCCGGGTATAAATAGCTATCAACTGTGTATGTACATATATCTACAATATCATTATCTACTGTAACTACGTTTTGAATGCAAAATTCATAAAACTTACCAATAGATAAAATGTATAAAAGTTTGACCGAATACTTTTTCGAACATCTTGTAACCTTAACAAGAATACGTCGTAAAATTCCCTATCATAATAGCATCTAAAAACCATGTTGATTATTTAAAAGCGCTCTATTCTTCTTCTTTACATCCAGTCATATTGACCAATTGTCCTAGGTATAAATAACTATCAACTATCTCTACAATATGATTATCTACTGTGACTACGTTTTGTGTGTATTTGTTTGTATTTGTCTCGTTTGTTTAAGCAAAGCATTGCGAAATTCGGACCCGCATTTATGCTGTCGCATGTCTACCAATTCCGTTTCGCCGAAATACATAGTGCCGAGCTATTAATATGCACAGGGTGATATTTATTGTGAGGTTGCGTTTATTTATCGATCGTTGTATGTATGTATGTACGGGTGCGGGAAAAGCGGGCGTAATGACCCCATTACGCGCCAAAAAATATTGAATTGGCGTCGGGTGTGAATTTTCCGAAATTTTTCCGAGCGCGCTAAATCGGTTGCAGTGCATATGCGTAACTAACGCGCTCGGAAAAGCGGAAATGGCCAATTAACACATTTCGCTCTGTTGTTATCGTCGATCGTCGACTTCGTATTCTCTCTGTATGAATTATGTATGTACTAGTCAATGCCCGTTGACAGTATCATAGGTTGGTTATCATTTACATATGTATGTACATACATATATCTATACCTATAGTGTATTTTACTGAGTATATTATCTATTATCTGTAGTTTATACCTAGGACAATATTTGGTGAATATGACTGGTTGTAAAGAAGAATAAATAAAACGAAGGATGAAACTAGCATGGAGTGCTTTTGGAAGAATGAACATTTTTTTTAAATCGAAGTATAGTGGAGCGGACCACTACCATGATTTTTTCCATAAAAACAACATTCTAAATATGAAATGGTAATTACACTTGTATTTGCACTTTAAGTTATTTGCAAAAAGTTGGATATCACCTTAACCTAATGATAGAAAAATAAACGATATATTCATTGTTAATTATGAAAACTGCCAGTTATGACGAATGGCTGTGAAACTTGGATGCTAAATTCAAGAATGCTACGTAAGATTCGTGGCACACACAGAAGCATTGTATTACAAGAAGAGATCGTAAGAGGAGTACGTGGGTAAGAAGTATAGTAACATATATGCGAAGTATGAGTATAGCTATCTATACCTAGGGCAGTTGGTGAATATGACTGGATGTAAAGAAGAAGAAATAAAACGAAGAATGAAACTAGGATGGAGTGCTTTTGGAAGAATGAACATTGTTTTTAAATCTAACATTCCGCTATGCTTAAAAAATAAGGCATACGACCAATGCGTACTGCCAGTTATGAAGTATGGATGTGAAACGTGGATGCTAAATTCACGAATGTTATGCAAGATCCAGTGCACACAGAAAAGATACGATCGTAAAGAGATCGCAAGAGGAATATATATGACAGATATAGCAAAACGTGGGACATAGCAAGAAGAATGGATGGCAGATGAAAGCGAGATATACTGGAATGGCATCCGAGAGGATGTGAAAGAAAGCAAGGTAGACCGAGTGAACGATAGGCTGATGAATTGAGATGAGTCAAGTGGATGCAGATTGCTCAAGACAGACAAAAATGGAAGAGGATCGGAGACGCCCTAATCCAGCAGTGGATGGTAAACGGCTGAAAATGATGATGATGATGATGTAGCGTGAGCGTGAGCACGACCCGTGTCATGAGTGAGTGTGTGAGTGAACCAAGTTATTTAGCGTGAGGCTACCCAGCCAGTCGTTCGGTTAGCAAGGCAGATTCCTGCACTACTATTATTATAGTATACTAATTGATCATATAATTTCATGTCTAGATACTCAAACTGTTTGTATTAATAGTATTATACAAACAAAAATTTGCATAAATCACTCGAATATAAACCAACTAGGCTACCTACATACATACATATGTATACTAAACAAGCATAGTTAAAAGCTAACCTTTCCTAACTATATGAGAAAATTAATTTGAATTGATTGTATTCATTTGGCACATTCAGTAGATTTGTTTTATCATAAATTTAGTCATATAATAATATAGTTAACCCTTTGGTTAATTAGAAGGAGTCTGTGATTAAATTTCACTGGACTAGTGGTCGGGAACCTTTTTCGTACTACGAGCCAAATCGGAGAGAATTTTGCAAAATTAACAAGTTTGAGAGCCAAATTTGTTTTCGGAATTTATACCTACATATATTTAAAATAAAAATAGTTGTCTACTGAAAATAAAGTTTGATCTAAAAAATGATTTAAAAGTTTTTTATGTCCGTTAAGTGGGTTAAATTAATGGGATTTTGTAAAAATTGCGTTTTAAACACATTTTTGGAATGTTTTATTTCACTTCACGAAAAACTTTAAATGGCAATGAGAGCCGTAGGTTTTCACACGAAGATAAATTTATAATTAAAGTTTGTAGAGTACAATATAATATTTGATCAAATTTACTATATTTTCCATTTATGTACCTATGTACAATACAAAATATCATATTTCCCGTACAGACAAAATAAAAAATATATACGTGATCCATTTGATATGTGATACTTTCACAGTAGAGATAAAACAGTATTACATTTTGTATGAAGAATAATAATAATAATAATTAACTGAATTCCCACACTGCATCGCAATCGTTCCGATGCACAGTTCAAATATTTACATTATTTTCACGTAACAAAATTGCAAAAACATAGCAAGACGACTTCATTTGGATACAAACGTGTATGGTATGTTTTAATTCGCAAAAATACTCGAATACAAACTTAATAAACGTAGATCAGCGTGGGTACACACAAAAGCTTCCATTACCATTTTTTTGTTTTGAATGCACACATGTGCTCTCGTAAATAACGTCCAGTGTGTGTGCTTTTATTGTTTTCCGAGCTTTTACCTTTTATATGTGCGTGAGTTTTCCGCGCACACACACACACAAAAAAAAAAAAAATACGATTAAAAAACTATTTATCGTTACATACATTCATAAGACTTTAATCTCGAAAGTGTGCACGAAAATCTCGACATAATTTAAATTTAATTTTACACCGGCTTGTATACAATAATTATATTATTTAAAATCTTAACTCTCGAAGATGAATAAATTATTGACGGCAAAGCGGATTAGGCGTCGCAAAGTCGACCTTTTAACGGATTTTAATAATCAATTTGAGCTGCGAAAACTCAACTAAACTGAGCCAAGTCTACATTTGACGAATTGTATATGCGTATTATTATATAAAGGTAAATGTAAATACAAATATCTAACCTTTTGGATGCGCGACGTCACCTCAAATTATCGGTAATTTGACGGGAAACGTTTCAACAAAGAACGTCACCGTCAAAATCAAGGCATCTATCTCTACATACACATCTTAAGCTTTTAAATTTAGCCTACGCAAATCCTTTTGAGACGTACATACATACATACATACGTAAGCCTTGTATTTTATATGTGTATGTATGTACTACATATACATGAATACGTGCGAAGAACATTTTTGGATCAGCATCCAGGATTTGTTTTGTGTATTCAATGGAACGTTTCTGAGCTGGGTCAAATTTTGTCTCGCCGTGATTTCATTACGTATTCATGAAAGTTTTCCCGTGTAGTGTCGATGGACCATATCGACCGGATCGGACACCCCCATGGATTCGAAAAACCCATAGATACGCGTGACGAGGAGCGAAAAGGGTCCTTTGCTAGATTGTAAATCAACCGGAAAACAGATATCGAAATAAATAAGAACTGAACCGTATAAATTATCCTCACCTCTTGTATCCTGCGGTGAACGGTGACTCTGTGCCATTGGTGATCGTCGAATCTGACTCTGGCCGGTTTAATATGCATCTCTTGTTTCCCATTGGACAAACCCATAGTCAGAGATACTCCGCCGTCCCTGACCGCCAGGTTAAGATAGTCCTGGCCGTGACCTGAAAGGTTAAAAGTCAAAAGGAAATCATTTTAGCATAAGATTAGGAGGTTTTTTTTTCCGCGCGCGATGAGTTTCCGAGTTCAGTGTGAAAGAAAGAAAAATACTAAAGAAGTGAAATCGTAAAGTTTGGACGACTTACGCACTCGCGTACTGGTTTTCTTTTAATAATTTCACGAGCTTGCGAAAATTTATTTTCTACTTTACGATTTCATCTCGTACCGCTTTTATGTGCGTGAGTATTTGACTTTTTTCATTTTGAATACGATATTGTAGTAAGGAAATGATTTTGCGCTTATATGTACACCTATCTATAAAGAGTTGCGCTTAAATATACAACTAAGTAGAATTCTTAACGTATTATACAATTTTCCAATATTGAATATTGAAAAGTTCAATTTGAATCCGTTCAAAGCTAACGTAATAAGCGATAAAGTGTACATAGATAGAAAGTATGAAGAAATCTTTGATATTGCCTTAAGTCAACAAATATTACAAAATAGAGGTATGAGATGTATTTTAAATGTTGATAGGTATGCTAAGTATAAAAAAGATGATGATTGAATTAGATTGGTTGAATGTGAATGATACTTTGAGGATTTGTATGTTGGTATTTACATATATTTGAGTTAGATAATAATATGTTACCATCATATTTTAGTAAATTTATTGTGAGAGTATGTGAATATAATTTAAGGAATAAAATAATTTATGTATAAAAAATGTTAGAATAAACAGAAATAGGAGAAGCATCTTGTACAGAGGTGTTTTGGAATATAATAGACTACCGGATGGAATTAGAAGTTACAAAACAATTGATAAATTCCTGGCAGTCTTAAAAAAACATCTCTGAATTGGTTAAAGATTATGTAATTAGCTTTAGCTACTACATATATTATATAAATAAAATAAATAAATAAACAATAGCGAGCTTTCTGAATATACATAAATATAATCAATTTGAGAAATGAGTTCATACATACATAATAAAGCAATGATGTTTTTCTACGAAACGGAAAATATCAATCAAGTGAAAAAAGAGAGTGGCTATTCAAGTGACAATGAAGTTCAAATTTTAATATATTTTTTCACTGTTGAAAACAATGTTCATATAAAATTAATGAATTCTGTTCGTCCACTTAGCGGTCGAATCGTAAAATATTAAATTAGCACTTAAGATATAAGAGTGTATCTTTCTTTTTCAATCCAATTTAAAATTGAACCACTGCTGTATTTTTACTAGTCGTTACAATTTTCAAATGGAAGCTGACAGGTTCGGTGATCAATAAAATAAAGTAAAAAAACCAATACATTTATATATTAAGCAAACGGCGACAAACAAAGCCCCTGCAAATAATGGAAATCTTCGTCGCAGAGTTGATTTCGAATACGTAGAGACGTCTTTCGTGCCATTTCAACTAAGCAAGCATCGAAATTCTTGATCAAATACATGGAAGTGCGCGCGACCCTCCTCTATCCAACCCTCTCTTTCTCTACTCGTCTGAATTTTCCTCAGAGGCTTTCCGGGGTTTTCCCCAACCACCCTCTGTCCGTCTGTCAAAGATGCAACCACCTACATACATAGCTTTAGAGCGAGATATCGGGGCATCTTTTGTGGGGATCCCTTCCGCAGCGGTTAACCCGCTTCCCGCATATCCGTTGTGAAACTGCGTCAAAACAAGCGTGAACTAATCCGCCCTCTAAACACATAAGGCTCTCTCTCATACGTTGAAACTGAACCTTTATTACATGCGATATGTTTAAATTCATTGTATACGATTTTGTTTTATGTTGTATTATTTTTTTTTTTGATAGAAATAGATGATAGTTTATACCAGTGGTCGGGAACCTTTTTCGAGCTAAGAGCCATTTAAGGGAAAACCTTGCAAAATTAATTAAGTTTGGGAGCCGCATATTATTATATATGAAATATAAAATTAACAGTTTAATACTAAAATTTATTACAAAGTTTATTCTGAAAAACGATCTTATAACTTTTTATAGCCATGAATCTATTGTAAATAGGATTAATTTAGATTTTGTGTACACGTTTTGTGTTTCACGCAAAAGCGAAAGCCGCAGGTTTTCATACAAAGTACCGCATGCGGCTCCGGAGCCGCCGGTTCCCGACCGCTGGTTTATACCTAGGACAATTGGTGAATATGACTGGATGTAAAGAAAAATAATGAAATAAGGATGGAGCGCTTTTGGAAGAATGAACATTACATATGTACATAGTTTTTAAATCAAACATTCCGCTATGCTTAAAAAATAAGGCAACGACCAATTCGTACTGCCAGTTATGACGTATGGATGTGAAACTTGGATGCTGAATTCAAGAATGCTACGTAAGATCCAATGCATACAGAGAAGCATGGAAAGACCAATGGGCTAAGTTAGTGCACAGATATTTTATGTCCATTTAAAAAATTTTTTAATTATCATACACAAAACATCCATCTGCATCAAACCTTCATGTTTAAAAAGTATTGTATGCCCAAATAGTATATTTGAGAAGATATTGTCTTATTCAAATATATAAAATGTCCATTTCGTCCATAGTTTTCATGCGAAAGAGATGTATGTCACTTACAATATTTTAAAACAAAACTGGACATACAATATCTGTGCACTAACCCATCGACATGTATGCTTGGTATAACAAGAATTGAACGTAAGAGGAATACATGGGTAAGAAATATGACCAAAGTGGCAGGTATAGCGGAACGTGTGAAAAAAAGACACATAGCGAGAAATACTGGAATGGTAACCAAGAGGATGTGAAATAAATCAAGGTAGACTGAGTGGACGATGGGCTGATGAATTGAGAAGAATGTGTGGAGTCAAGTGGTTGCAGATTGCTCAAAACAGAACAGACAGGAATGGAAGAGGATTGGAGATCCAGCAGTGGATGGTGAACGGTTGAAAATGATGACGATGAAACGAAATGATTTGACGTATAATATCTACACTACTACTTCATCAGATAATGTTGATATTATAAAAAATAAATATTCCTTACACTTAGGTATATTACATTGCCGTTTCATTATTTTAATTTTTTAAGAAAAATTGAGAGTTGTAAGAGAGGTAAATATGCAAGATTGAAAATGTCGACCATTTTCATTCGCGTTGACTTTTGAACACTTTGTATAACACGCCTACACTTTTTCAATTAAAGCCCAACATGAAAACGAAAAATAATTACTTCGCATTTATATTCAAAGCATTTCATTTTATTTATAACCTAAACTAACCTTTTCGTGAAAATCAGTCTCATTTATAAATAAACCTACAATAATAATAAATAAATAATTTTTAATTTCAAACATGTGCCATCAAAAAAATATGTCCTTCCTATATTTTTCGAACGCGTTAAATTTTTCAATATATTTTTTTGAATACGGGACTCTTCTTAGTTCAAACATAAATAACACTGAATGTCCACAAAAAAAATATTTTTGTTGAGTCAAGGTTATGCTTATATCTTTTATGATAAATAATATCAATTTTTGTAATTAAAAATAAATTACATATAATTCAATCATTCGATGAAACTGAGCAATATTATTATATACAAGTGTAAGCCCGTTGAATATCAACGGAGCGATTTCTCATCACCCGTACTGAAAAATAATATTTAATTTTTATAATTGTTCGATAGATGGCGCGTTATAATACAACACGTAATAATTTAGCAAAGTCGCGAGCATATTAATATTAAATATAAGTTGAAGCTGGCCCGTTATTATCTAGTTTGGCTCACAGCGTAAGCACTCAGTGATACCGGGTTCAAATACCACGCGAGGTTCTGGTTTTTTAATTATATACCTAGGTGAGCGTTTTCAGCAGACAGACAGACGGATTACGGCTACTATACATATAATATTAGCGTAATATTCAACCTGCCCTCGTCGTTGCGGTCACGTTAGCATTGCCATTGTCATTGTCAGGGCACTATATCGGTGCGAATGGAACAACTATACGAGTTTGACGCAGCGATACCGCTCAGGTTTGTGAGGACCTTTAAGGCGCTCACGCTCACAAGTGTTCGCCCTCTATCGTCGTTGATTCGCACCAAAGCGAATTATATCGTTGCGAATGGGACGACGATAAGGGCATCAGTTTTACGCAACGAAACCGCTAAGGTGTGTGAGCGACAAGTCGACGCGACAACGCGATTTTATGACCATACACCTATTCCATCAGCGGTACACTATACCAGCGGTCGCCAACCGGTGGTCCGCGAGAGAATTTTGGTGCTCCGCATTTTTCATAATCATCATCGTATTCAGCCGTTCACCATCCACTGCTGGATAAAGGCCTCTCTAATCCTTTTCCATTCCTGTCTGTCTTGAGAATTCTGCATCCACTTGACTCCACACCCATTCTTAATTCATCAGCCCATCTTTCACTCGGTCTACCTTGCTTTCTTTCACATCCTCTCGGATACCATTCCAGTATTTCTCGCGTCCATCTGCCATCCATTCTTTTCGCTATGTGTCCAGCCCATTGCCACTTCAACTGTTTCACACGTTCTGCTATATCTACCACTTTCGTAGCATTCTTGAATTTAGCGTCCAAGTTTCACATCCATACGTCATAACTAGCAGTACGCATTGGTCGTGTGCCTTCTTTTTTAAGCATAGCGCAATGTTGGATTTAAAAACTATGTTCATTCTTCCAAAAGCACTCCATCCTAGTTTCATTCTTCGATTTATTTATTCTTCTTTACATCCAGTCATATTCACCAATTGCCGTAGGTATAGATAGCTATACTCATACTTCGCATATAACTATAGTCATAATTCTTACCCACGTATTCGTCTCACGATCTCTTCTTGTAATACTATGCTTCTTTGTGTGCCATGTATCTTACGTAGCATTCTTGAATTTAGCATCCAAGCTTCACAGTCTTACTCCATAACTGGCAGTTTTCATAATGAATAATGAATATATCTATTATAATTTTTCTATCATTATAAGGTGATATATGTATATTGTAAATAAATTAGAGTGCAAATACAAGTGTAATTACCATTTCATATTTAGAATGTTATTTTTATGGAAAAAATCATGGTAGTGGTCCGCTCCACTATACAATAGTTTCACGTACTGTCTGTACTGCAATTTTACAACTTTACCACTAGCGACGGTTGGGGAGCATTGTCCTACGACGGGAAAACCGTCTAGTTTTACAACATGAACTTAAAAACAGAGCTTTCGTTCTCGGAAAAATTGAATAGACATTTCAAACTGAATATTTTCACCCCGCCGCAGACGTGTCCCAAAGTGGACAAGTCACTGGAAAACAAACAAACCGACACAGGCTGCACAACTCTATGTACATACGTTTTGCGGATAGAAACAAAATAAAAAGGTTGTGCGCGCACGCTGCAGCGCACCCCCCATCCGCTCGGTTGGACCCCACTAGTCTTCTCTCGCCCAAAAGCTCTTGAGCTGCGCTCTAAACCGTCGGTTTGCGAGCCCGGTAATCCTCCGGTAAGCTCCGCTAAACTCTCATAATAGAAAACGACGCTTCAGTCTGTATTCAAAGCGTTCACGCTCGACGTACCGACGAGTATACATCCGTCTTTGGCACAAAACGGCACGCCATTGTCACGCCGCTCACGCGTGCCAGAATAGGAAAACCTAACCGGAAAAGCTCACACTTTTCCACCAACTCTGGACTGACGAAAAACTAATTTTTCGCATCACATTGACAATTATTAGAAATTGACCTCAAATTGCCGACAAGTCTTATTCCACACACCTTGAGAAGTCAACAGACTGAAAGTATCATTCCCTCGTTACCAGGGGCGGATTCAAATTTTCCGCTAAAATTATGATGACTTTTTTCCAGACGTGAATTACCTAGCAAGTCCGCTGAAACTTTTTTGACGCGTCAGTCATAAAACCACATTCTACACTAAACCATTGTTCTTGGCCAACTTATATCGGCTCGTTGAAATTTGACTATAAAGAGCCAGTCTCACATGTCGAGGAAAGTCGAAAATCATTTACATCTCCCTCTAGTATCAAGGAAACACGTCGTAGCATTTCAATTTTAAATCTTTCACTTTTTCTTAAACAATTCTCAAATTAAATTATGAAATTTTAAACAATTCAATTTTCTGAGTGTACGGTCGGCTATTATACCTCTTCGAAAATGAACGCGTCCAAATTCTTAAAAATGGGTGATGGTAGAAAACGGTTGTGGATCACAATTGTTATGTCTCTGCCTAACCGGTGGCTCATAAATATGACGCACCAGTATAATCGAATTTCGAAGCCGACTTTCGGTGCAATACGAATTTAACTTGAAATGAATCATGCATTGTTATTTTCTGCGTGTTTTGGCTAAAAGATCGGTGCTGCCTGGATATGAGTCAGAGGTCGCGACACATACCCCCTTACCTCTCCTCCCTCAGTCTAAGTTGCTATCGACCAATCAGAGTCCGACAATGCATCGAACGACAATCATCGACCAATTGCAATCGATCCAGACATTAGCTGCTTTCTCCTAACCCCCAAAACTCTTAAATCTATATAGCGATGTAAAGGTCAGAATTACCTTATTCATCCAACCATACGAGTCATACACAGACGTAAACTCTTACGTCATTCAATCATTCAATTCGATCAACCGTCATACGAGCTATACACAGTCCACTCTTCAGTCAAACAATTAACCCACACGGACTAAACTATAATAACAGTTGCCAAAACGCAACTTTTCCAAATTATTAAACACGCAAATCTTATATTTTACTGTAACTGTGCCATCAAATGAACCATTGTGAAATCAATCAATAAACGAACGATCATCATACTATCAAGTGATGTTTTCTCATTTTTCTCTGTTCCTCAACCTCCAATACATAACACAATACAAAAAAATGCCAAAGGAAAAACTAAGAACTGAGAGCCAAATTAGGGAAACCATGCACAATTGGTTAAATTTGGAAGCCGCAACATATGTATTATGGTGCTCATTTATGAAATGGATAGCTGTAAGAAAAATGGTATCTTCATGACATTTCTTAATGTCTGACAGTTTATTACTAAAAAGTAGTATAAAGTTTAATCTGAAAACGTCTCTGATACGAAAAAAATCATTATATCATGACAATGAATATTCTTAGAACGAAAAATGTATTTAATGGTGGAGATAGCGTACTACATACATATAACAGTAGCTATGTAAAAAATTATTGAAGCAAAATTTACACTTCCTTTTGATTTTATGTCCGTAAATTTCGAGTTTTGCATAAAAATAACGTTTATTTAAAAAAAAAAATTAAAATTATTTATGGAGGGGGGGCGGCAATAATCTTATAGCCTATAGGCAGCAAAGTGGTAAATCCGCCTCTGCTCGTTACTCATAATGATAGACGGTAAAAGTGTTTGTCAACAGGTGAATAGACACATTTATAGTTACCTGTATAGAATAGCAGTCCGTTGGATTGTCTGGTTTTGAAGTATATCGAGATGGCATCTTGGGTACTGACGATGGGTTCACCGCCAGTTTGCGACAGGTCGTACGACAGGAACTCGCCACCTCTGAATGTGGCTTCCGATGGTGCCTTATCTGCAACAAACGAAATCATAAATGATCAATCGTCCTTTGAAATGAGCACGAGTCATTGAAATTTTATGCGATTCCTATCGCATCCGTTTTTATAATATACATACTACATAGTTTTGCAGCCTTGAAGTTATCGGGTACTTGAACTGAAATTTTATTTTAAGATTACAAAGCTCGATACTACCCGAGTGTATTGTTTACGCTTGTAGTGGATTGCGATTGGCGTGATTGTTATTTCTTTTTAATTTGTAGTAGTAAAAAATGGTACAAGGTTTTAAATTTAAATTTAAATACGTTGTGACTCTAAATATGCATGCTTTTACGTTTAATGGTAGTATTCGAAACTTTTAATGATACGTTTTAATTTTAGTTTGTTTTACATACGGGTTGGCCTCATATTTTTAACATTTTAGAACTACATATACATACATACATACATATACATACATACATGATATAAGAACGTGTGAACGTGTGAACATTCCGCTATTCTTAAAAAATAAGGCATACGACCAATGCGTACTGCCAGTTATGTAATAAATATGACCAAAGTGGTAGATATAGCAGAACGTGTGAAAAAGTTGAAGTTGCAATGGGCTGGACACGTAGCGAGAAGAATGGATGGCAGATGGACTCGAGAAATACTGGAATAGTATTCGAGAGGATGTGAAAGAAAGCAAGGTACACCGAGTGGACGATGGGCTGATGAATTGAGAAGAATGTGCGGAGTTGAGTGGATGCAGATTGCTCAAGACAGACAGGAATGGAAGATGATTGGGGAGGCTTTCATCCAAGAGTGGATGGTGAACGGCTGGAAATGATGATGATAAAATATAAATTATTATTGTCGATTTATATTACAATATTCAGAAATACTTCAATTTATCACTATATCCATATACGTATAAAGTATTATGATCGTGCGAAAATTTTACTGATTTGTATCAGGTATCATCCCCTGATCACGTTTTCACGATTTTTGGAAAATATATGTGCTGTGTGCAAATTGGATATGTGTAGAATCGCTTTTTCTCAAAAACCATTTATTTTTATTAAACCACTAAAATTAAAATAAATTGTTTAAAGTAGGTAGATAAAATTTTACACCAAAAACCACACATGTGTATTCCTAATTGATCTTGAATAAATTACATTGTCATTAAACAACAACCATAACAATGGGTGAAACTATTTAAAGTGAACTCAAGACTACAGTATGCTGAACTGAAAATGATCCACTTTAGAATGTGCCCATTCACATTCAAAACACGTTTAACAGCACACTTGAAACTACAACTTGAAACGCACATACAACATCATGCGATATTTACACAAGCCACGCTCGCCGAAAAAAAAAAAACCAACACGACTTTCTATAATGTTACTAAAAGCCGAACACGTTCAATTTGCATTATTTAAATTCGCCTCCTTAAAATATACATAAATAATTCACACAGACGATAAGCATCGACCGATTGCGCGCAACGCCGAACATTATTAGCTGGATACTCTGAGCGAGAGAGCTTTCATTAGCTAGTGTTTGGCATTTCGCGGCGAAAGTTGTGCCGAAATTTTAGCAACCTGCTCTCGCACCGCTTCACGTGAGGCTAATGTACGAGGGTGAGAGAAATGGGGATGATGGTGGTTATAATTTAAGCTCTGGTATTAGTGTCAGTCGAATGGACGTGTACTGCTAATAACCAACCGAACGGATGGTCGCACTAATCGACTGCACCACCAACGTGCAAGTCTACGCTGAGTTTGGCAATTATTTTTGATACGATGCACTTTTGCATTCAATTTTTACTTTGTTCATATGCGTCGTATATATATATGTAGTATGAATTTTTCTCAGTGTGCCTTTTTAATGTTTGAAAATACATCCAATACTAAATAGCATAAATTTTACCATATTTACTTTATCCATACACCTATGTATGTACATATACTCTGTCCAGATAAAGAAGGAACTTTTACAGTAGCGTTTCAAGACGTTCTACATCCCCTTTCGGATTGATTACAGTGAATTTTCATCAAACACTTTCTAAACTAGGATAGAGCGCTTTTGGAAGAATGAACATAGTTTTTAAGTCCAAAATTCCGCTATGCTTAAAAAATAAGGCGTAAGACCAATGCGTACTGCCAGTTATGACGTATGGATGTGAAACGTGGATGCTGAATTGCAATTGAAAGTGGCAATGGGCTGGACACATTACGAAAAGATTGGATAGTATATGGACGCGAGAAATACTGGAACGGTATCCGAGAAGATGTGAAAGAAAGTAAGGTAGACCGAGTGGAAGATGGGCTGATGAATTGAGAAGAATGTGTGGAATGCAGTGGATGCAGATTGCTCAAGACAGACAAAAATAGAAGAGGAGGGGCAGAGGCCTTCATCCAGCGGTGGATGGTGAACGGCTGAAAATTATAATGATGATGATGAAACACTTTCTATTATATGTAAATCCTCCAAAGGACGTAACTATTTAAATTTACTACATACGTATGTATGTATGTACATATACATATATGTACAATTTTTATACAGTAATTCGATTTACTTTTTAGCAAATTTTATATTTGTATGTACCATTGTACCAAATGTACCATTTCTAATATATGTACATAATATAAAAATGTACTTGTACGAACTAAGTGTTGTATTTCACTTTGAATTTTCCTATCATTTCGATTTTTTATTATTATTATATTTATTATTTCATTTCGAAATACTCAACTTGCCCGAGTCCTTATTATTATTTCATTTCGATTTTTTATTTTCAGAAAACGATTTTAAAGCTTTTTAAGACCCCGAAGGTTATATGGAAATGGAAAAATTAATTTTTCTCGATTTTGTGAAATTTTTGTTTGAAACAAACATCCTTTTTGGAATATTTATTTTATTTCTCGCAAAACGTTGCATGACAATGAGAGCTGTATTATGTATGTACATATGTATAATAGTTATTGTGAGAGCGATGATGAACCTTTTATTCAAAATACAATCGTTCTGCCACCAAATTGTTAGTTTTGGGTATAAATACCACTAAATGAGACTAAAGATCACGATGATACCAAAATTAACTTTCAAATAATTAATTTTTCATCCCCGTAGCGTTTTTAGTAGATTTTGAAAATGGTATCGTTTTATTTCTTGCCTTGTGTGTATTTCAACTACATGTATGTATGTATGTATGTACGTCAGGCCAATAGTAAAGTGTAAACAAAACTAGTCATTTGTACAAGCAGTCCTAGGCATTACACAAAAAAAAATTCACCAACGCTTTCGCAGCGTCGTAAATTGGTCTCATTCTATCGGTTATAAAAATGCAATGAGACTGATTATTGCATTAGGTTAGGTTAGGGGTGAATTTATCGCCGTTTGATGCGATTACGGCGTGCCGGAGACACGTATAATTCATATTTAATTATGCGAAGTGGCGCACATCCCCCAACTCCCATACCCCAGTCTCATTTGTATGGACGCCGAGTGTCGTTATTTTATTAAAACAAAGCGTGGTTATGGCAATTATTTAAATTTTATTAACCGACGTGTACTAGAAAGGTACATACACACACATTGGAATACTCGCAACCTTCATAAATCAAACATGCGTGCTTTTATGAATCGTATTCACCTTTTGCGCGTTGATACAAATCTATAGAGCACAGCAGGACCTTTTCCCGCGAAGGACATTGAATTTATACGGCGTTTCGGTTGTTTAAATTGAGTTTTTTTTTCCAGTGTGTTTGCGCGCGTGGCATGTTCCCGATCTGTAAGTGTACATATGTAGGTTCTAGTCACGAATTGTAACTGTTTTAAAATGTAGTAGTTTACTCGGTTGTCTCGTTTTCGCTCTGGAACCAATTGAGGGGAAAATTTGCGACGTCGAAGGCGTCGATTTGCGAGGCCTTAGCGAGAAGCCTCGGAGCGTGAGTTGGGACTTGGCGATGGGACTTTGGTTCTGCCAGGCCCTGGGGCTTAGTGTGCCGACAGGGAGGGCGTGGCGTTGGGAAATTGAACCTTAAAGTCGCATTTGCTACGACAACATGCCTCTGAGCACTTCCAGTCGAGCTTTCGTGCTCTTTTTAATAAGAATTAAATTCACGTGCAAAGGTACTTGCTGTACTTTGACTGAATTATGCGCCGGAATGGATCGCATGATTTAAATATTCCGCATTGAAAAACGATGAAAATTTATTATAAAAGTCTTCATGAAAGTTAACTAACTGTTAAGACGTTCAGACGTTCACCATCCACAGCTGAATGAACGCCTCTCCAATCCTTTTGCATTCCTGTCTGTCTTGAGCAAACTGCATCCACACAATTTTCCAATTGATCTAAATTGCTTTCTTTCACATCCTCTCGGATACCATTCCAGTATTTCTCGTGTCCATCTGCTATCTATTATTCTCGCTATGTGTCCAGCCCATTGCCACTTCAACTTTTTCACACGTTCTGCTATATCTGCCACTTTGGTCATGCTTCTTACCCATGTATTCCTCTTACGATCTCTTCTTGTTATCATCATCATTACCATTTTCAGCCGTTCACCATCCACTGCTGAATGAAGGCCTCTCCGATCCTCTTCCATTCCTGTCTGTCTTGAGCGATCTGCATCCACTTGACTCCACAGATTCTTCTCAATTCATCAACTCATCTTCCATTCGGTCTACTTTGCTTTCTTTCACATCCTCTCGGATACCATTCCAGTATTTCTGGCTCTGTGTCCACTTCAACTTTTTCACACGTTCCGCTATATCTGCCACTTTGGTCATGCTTCTTACCCATGCATTCCTCTTACGATCTATTTTTGTTATACCAAGCATAAATCTTTCGATGCTTCTCTATATGCACTGGGTAACATTCTTGAATTCAGCATCCACGTTTCACATCCATACGTCATAACTAGAAGTACGCATTGGTCGTATGCCTTATTTTTTACGCATAGTGGTATGTTGGATTTAAAAACTATGTTCATTCTTCCAAAAGCGCCCCATCCTAGATTCATTATTTTTCTTTACATCAACTATTCACCAATTGTCCTAGGTATAAATAACTATCAACTATCTCTATCATTATCAACATACTATCGGATGTTGGTCAAATCAGTTCGCATATTGTAGCTGTCTATACATATTATATCGTATACGAAATAGGCACAGAGCAAATTACAGAAGGTCCTTTTCGCAAATAAATTGAATTATCGGAATAAATAAAACATTGGTGCAGAGATAATTTTATTAATTCAAAGATAAACAAACGTTGACTGTAAATGTATAGTATTTGATGTAGTAATCGGCGAAAAGCCTCAAACAGATCATTTGAAACGATTGAATCTGGAATAATTATTTGACTCGAGTGCCTTTGAGCTTCAGATGAGCGTTCTCACTGAACACTGGAAGACACTTTGGAGATCTTGTAAAGATATTTAAAATTTTAGCGAAGAACTATGTACATACGTACACGACGAGTCTTTGAGATTGTTTTGATATGATTTATTCAAGCCTTACAAGTAGTACAAACTTTTAGTTGAAGTATGTACATATATGCAAAAACGACTCGAGTTTGAAAACATTTTTGTAATATCTCATCACCATACTGCTTGATTTATAATCAAATTGATTTGTTCCATTGTAAAAATATTTTCTCTCGATTTTTCTGCTACTGTAATTTTGATAAATTTTCGATATTGACAAGTGTATTTTGGGAATACCTATTGAATTCGAAAGGCTACGATAGTGGTCCACTCGAAACGATATCACATCTCTATCCGTGACCTGAAATATTTCTACCGGTTAGGAATCTGCACTGCGGCATCTCGTACGTGGAGACACGCCGGAATGATAAACGACCAGATATTTGTCTGTTTAAACCTACCAGTTTGTCTGGACTAGTATGCTGTGGGCTCACAGATATGCAAACACACCGAGTCAACGCACCACAGTTTAAAAACCACAGTTTTATCCAAGCTCGTGTATGACATTAGAACTTTATTGTTCGGAGTTCATGCGTGACGCGAGCTTTTCGTGGCGAAGTGCCGTTCAGTGCGTGTTATCGAGTTCCTTTCCATCTCCTGAACTCTGATATTTTTTCTTTCAATAAATACAGGCTTGTTCGAAATGTGAAAAAATAATTCGGGGAAATTCGTTTAAAAATACACTTCGAATGCGAGAAATCGCGAACGACTCGAAGCGGGGTTATCTCCGATAAGCGGAGTCAAACCCGCTCTCATATACGGGGGTATTTCGTGTAAACAGCTTTTTTATACCTAATATATGAAGAAAATATGCGTATATGTGTATATAAGTCTTCTACGTATGTTTAGAAAAGGTTATTTTTTTTTTTTTTCTGTTGTTACGTTTGAAATTTTCCGGATATAAATCTATCGAAAAAAGTCTACGCGAAAAAAGATCTCTCAGAAACCGAATAATATGTCATCCTATTGATAATAATTGTCAATGGAATTTTTTATTACAACGTTGACATTTATATAATATATTTATAGATCTATGAGTTCATTGAAATACTTACTTGTGTGATACAAACGTGACTCACATTGTCCAATTTATTACAGACAATCCACCATCAGATAAAAATATACCACATAAATACTACGGTCATATATTTCAATCAAAATTATAAATTGCGCTTCTCGGTCGTAATTAGCGTAACTTCTAACTTTGAATTACAACATCTTTATACTTCTAATTTGGGGAAACAAAATTCATTTTACGTTTCGCATGTACTACATGACATGTTTTCAAAAACTTAAATTGAGTCATTTTCATAACTGGAAGTTTCAAGCGTATGAATTTAATTAGACTTTGAGTTTTCGCGCTCTTCAACAACGAGACCGATTATAAAAGTTTCTCACGACGATGACGAAGAGCTCACAGAGCAGACGCTTTGCGATAAACGAACACGCAGTCAAAAGGTCACAAACTGAAGAATGATACAGTCAATCGCAGACGAATGACTAATATGTATCGAGCGTTTTGAAATATTAACCGTTCGCGCGAAACAAAGCTGTCCTATTACTGTGACTGTGAGAAATGAACGAGACTTATAAATAGGATACTTTTTTCTTTATATTCTTTTCAGCTGAAATAAACGCTACGATTGACGGCAGATACGCCAACGTCTCGCTATACATTTAATTTTGCGGCGTTCATCTGAAAAGCACCGTGCCGTATCGAATCCATTTCCATAGCAAAATACATTCAATTTTCGTTTTCGGGGAAGAATTTTCTCGAAATTGAAATAGAAAAAGTTGCACAGTCGACACCATACGCGCGTATGGCTTTGTAAAATGAGATTTTCCGGATTATCAGTGTCAAGCAATAAAAACTGAGTTATCGTTAACCATTGACGCCAGTGTGAAACGAGAATTACATCATCTTTTACTCGAGTTCTTATTATAAAAACTGTCATATATTATATTGCAAAAATATTCCCACTATCGTGCACATTCAAAAAAATAATAATACTATTACAATACGCGTATACGTCCGTTGTATAATTTAATTTTATTAAGTGCGCAATCTAACTGAAAGCGTTAAAGACGACACGGGAGCGTTTGAACGTTCGTTGTTTTCGCTGTTTTTTTTTACACGGTCGTTACGTTAATTATGCGACTTTTTAAAAAGAAAACCTTATTGCCGAGGTATTGAATTACTTATTAAGAGTTTTCCATTTAAGCAGTTAATCTGAAATAAATTCACGTGAAAACGACATAAACAGGCGTGAACGAACACGCTTTGCAATTAACCGAGGATTAATGTGCTCGAAGGTCGCATTTTAATACTAAAATCAATCTTTATTTTTTTAATAAACGTTTAAGAAAAAAATAAGCACACGATTCAGTGTAAATTAATAGTCTTTTGAATTATAAAAACGTTTTGCCCTTATAAAATATACGAAAAAATGATATAGGAAGAAACATTTTCACTATATTGCACGAGTACAACGCAAGATACATCGTATTGTTATGTTTTTCCATTTATACAAAGTGACTCCGTAAGCACCTATGTTTATTCGATTTGCGTATATGTACATATTTTATTTATTTATGTTTCCGTAATATCATTTTCTATTTCAGTAACATGTTTATTATTATTTGAATTGAAATACAATGTATAATATTTGTTGTTATTCTGAGCGATCGTATGTATTTTGCTTTGCTTGAGAATATGAACCAATAAAAAATTTTCAATATGAAGAGAATAAACATTAGATTTTTAACTAGGTAAATCTAATTGCGATACAGAAATAAATGGTTTTTTAAATACAGCGATTCTACACCAATCCGCCTAGCACACAGACATTACAGACACACAGACACACAGACACACCTAACACGATTTCTGATACAAATCAGTAAAAATGTCAAGGTCGCATTTTCGCACAATCACAATACTATATCTATAAGTACATACCTACTATGAATATGGATAAAGTATAAATGCCACTATCGTTTTCAACGTGAAAAGCTTATTAAAATAATACCTACATATAGGGGTAATTGATATAAATCAACATATACTTACATATATTGTTATACAATAACTGAATTCAATAATGTTACATAAGATCCAGTGCACACACAGAAGCGTGAAAAGATATATTCTTGGTATAACAAGAAAAGATCCTAAGAATAAGAAGCATGACCGAAGTGGCAGATATGTATAACGGAACGTGTGAAAAAGTTGAATTGGCAATGGACTGGACACATAGCAAGAATAATGGATGGCATATGGACGCGAAAAGTACTGAAATGGTATCCGAGAGGATGTGAAAGAAAGCAGGGTAGACCGAGTGGACGATAGACTGATGAATTGAGATGAATGTTACGTAAAATCCAGTCCACACAGAAAAGCATGGAAAGATGTTTGCTTAGTATAACAATAATAGATCGTAATAGGAATACACGGGTAAGAAGTATGAAGTGGCAGATATAGCGGAACGTGTGAAAAAGTTGAAGTGGCACATTGCGAGAAAAATGGATGCGAAAAATACTGGAATGGTATCCGAGAGGATGTGAAAGAAAGCAATGCAGAATGGACGATGCCCTGATGAATTGAGAAGAATGTGTGGAGTCAAGTGGATGCAGATTGCTCAAGACAGACAGGAATTGAAGAGGATCGGAGAGACCTTCATCCATTAGTGGATGGTGAACGGCTGAAAATGATGATAGTGACATTTAAGTTTGGTTGAATTGTTCTAGCAGGTAGATTAGGCTAAATTAATATAGGTTAGTTATATGTATGATTCAGTTGCATTGGGTTAACTGTAAGGTTAGGTTTCTGTATATTTAAAATTACATATATTCGAATACCACATTGTGTAAGCATCCAAAAACTGAATTTTCGGATTGCAGTTTTAATCCGCATATGTAGTTGATCTACAGTTGCAACTCACAAGCCAACTAATACATTACACTCGGACGTCTAATATAATAAGTAAACAGCATAACTTGCAGTCACCATGTAAATACATGAGTTGTTTGCGTTAATAAGTCAACTGCAAATTTTTCAATGTCTCTTCTCGCGCACAGCAGCTGTCTCCCCGCCACAAAGGAATATGAATTGCTTCGGCCATGTCTATTGTGACAATATGGCGGAGCGACAAACGAACCAGTATGGCCGTCACACTGACAACACGACACAATATAATGGCGGCCCACACCGCATAAATCTCGCTTTACGTCGACGTGTTAACTTGTCAAAAAAAAAAAAAAGCACACACAACACCTCACAATGGGGGGGGAGCTTTTCCCAGCTTCCGCTTCCCACGTACCTATTTACAAAAGTGTGCGAAACTTTCGACCGGATCAAATTTATCGACGCCATTTTGAATTTACTGGCTGAAAAAGAAAGCTCCGTATAAAAAATGGTACGAGTGCGATTCCGCCAACCGAGTTACGAAAGTGTAGCGTTACTTTTTAGTACAGCTTCAGTGCATACAGTACATATAAACATTTTCCGATGTTAAGTTTACGGCAGCCATAACAAAAAGATGGCAGAACGTTCTGATATGCAAATTTTTGCGAATTCGTAGCTCCCAACCTGTGTATGTACTGTCTAAAAATTATCTCGTATTTCATTCGAGAAAACTCCTAATGGAATGATTGAAATTTTGACGATCATTGACGTAAAAGTAAAAATAAAATACGTACACGTTCACCATTTGGGCAAATCCATATTGAAAGTGTGCAGCTTCGCTTTCAAAGATCAATTGAATTGTGTTTGCAAATAGAATATTTTATTATATTTATATCACATGTCAAATTTCGGTATCGCAATATTTTATTCATATTGCGAAAAGTGCTCTTAGCGTAGAAATTTGACGTTTCCTCTCTACGTTGTCTAAATTGACAATTTGTGTATGTTTTTATGCGGGCGAAGCTTGTAGCCGAACAAAACTAAATTTAAATCAATTCCGAACAATCTTCTAATTAAATAACCATTTGCAATCCGTTTCGTTTTGCGGTAACGATGAATTCACGTGAAATTGGCTAAAAATTGTTTTTTAATGACAACATTACGAACCGTACATAAACATATTGAAATTAAATTTGAATCGAATGCGAGATAAGTATTGATAGGTAATTATCGAATAAGTACGTATACGCTAAATATACATTATTTTGTGATACTCGTAGTCTACGTTAATACCTTGTATGCTTTTTTCCATGATTATTATTATCTTTACCAACATTTTTACATACTTCAAATTATATAGTATCATTAATGTGACGTTCAAAATTTTGGATTCAACAAAAATATATTTGTTTTTACTTATTTTTACGTGTTTCTCTGTCTGTATATCTGTCCATCTGTCTGTTTGTTCCTAATATAATATATTAACATTTTATGTTTTGAGATATTTTTTTCAAAGTTGAACTTAAACCACTTTCATTTGTAACGGCTCATATTCTGTCAATGTGTGACTAATCAACGTCAAATTTTGCCGATGTACTTTATATTATCCAGCAGGTATCGTAAGATATTCCATACTAGTGTAATCCCGTTGAATATCAACGGACGTGTTTGACGCAATTGATTACGCAACAATTTATCAAAGTGGCGAACCTACTAAGGATTAATATTTTCAAATTATAGGAGACCTCTTATCACCGATGTTGGGTGAACGCGTTAGCGGTAACTCACCCAACCTGGTGATCACGGACTCAAATCCCACTCGCGACGTTCGTGTTTTTCCTTTAGCAGACGGACAGACAGACGGAATTAGGCTATTACATATGTATATACATAACAGAAATACTACACACAAAAGCTTCATTTCAAAAAACTCCATCCAATAACTGTCGACAGATTTCCGCATTTCCAGTGCAAAATGATCACGGGCAGCGCCCGGGTCAACAATACAGCTAATTATAATAAAAAACCGATTTATTCAAATTGAATCACTTGGAATTTAATAACGGGAACTTGCGCACTTAAAAAAAATTACTTGGGCTTTATTGCCCTCACGTTACGCTACTATTTTTTAATACACCAAGCCCACAATATGCAGCCCACGAGAGACCACAGCTGGGCTTTGCGCTAATTTTATTATTCCACGTACCCCCGTGGGCGGCAATATCGAAAAATCCAGGCCGGAAGTAGGCGGAAGTGGGCAAGAAGGGAATGGGGAAGAAAAAAATGGAAGGGGAGGTATTTCATCCGCGTGGCGAACAGGTGTTTAGATGGAGAATTATGCAAATCGTGTCGACATTAGGCCGAGCTCTTATTTGCGGCTTATGAAAATACGGTCGCACGCCAACCGTAACCCTTCGACGACCGAAACCGAATATTATATATGTATATACATATGTATGGACATATATACATATATATAATATATTCGCAAAGGTTCGATACAATGCATAAGTGGATGCGGTCCGATCTGCATTAATGGGCTCGCAGATGAAATTAATTTCACGGTCGCCCGAATTTGTGCCGATTCGTTGAGTTTTCTTCGCTCGACAAACACGGGGGCTTTCTCTAATTAGATTAGTACGTAAATCTTAAAGTTCTAAACAAATTAGGGGACGTGAAAGTTGCCACGGCTCGTATAAAAGTCCCCACAAAAGATTCTCAAACAATACCAACATACATATACTCGTATTTACATATACATACATATAGCGTATAAAGCATTCAATTCTTTTCGTTTTGAAAACTTTTGTATTATTTTATTCCGCTTTATGAAATGAAAATTTAACACATCCAATATACGCTGTTGCTTTATACCTTGTGAGGTAAAAACTCAACTTAGCAAGAGTATGAGGAATTTTAGAACATTGCTGCGAAACGAAACACGAGCACGGCTATCTATACATACATACATACATAGGTACGTAGAAACGAGAGTTTCGTACGTGCTAAGTTTAAGTTTTCTTGCAAGATAAGCATGTTGCTGGAAATTCTTGCTTTTACTCATATTCGCCTCCGGGGATGCATTTTTAAGCGACGACAAAAAGTTCCAGTGGAAAAACTGCATGCTTTCATTAATTAATATCTTGTTTTTCATAGCAGTAACGCGACACGTAAGAATACATTTAAAATAAACAAAAAAAGAACAGTAAACTTTTTGTACTGAATATCTCATACGAAAGGCAAGCAAATATCGATAAATAATTGATCATGGCGAAATTTCTGTTCCATTCCTTTCTGAAATGAGCGTAAAAGTGCGAAAATAGTATAATAATTCAATGCCAATTTATATAATCATCATCATTTTCAGCCGTTCATCATACACTTCTGGATGAATGCCTCTCCAATCCTCTTCCATTCCTGTCTATCTTGAGCAATCTGCATCCACTTGATTCCACACATCATTCTTAATTCATCAGCCCATCGTCCACTTGATTTTCCTTGCTATTACATGTATAACGATTTGAAAATATCTCATTTAAGTCACTAAAAGCAGTACTATTACTCAATTTTATTTAGTTAGGGCTTTCACAGAGATACATAGATAAAGAAAATAAGAATAATACATAAAGAAAACAAACTAATAAATAAATTATGTTGAGTTGAAAAATGTTCTAATGAGTCGTCGCCTTATGTACGACAGATAAATATTTTAAAAAATCAATAAAATCAGAGTATTTATTACCGTATCTAACCATTTTGGGGATGGGAGAATGAAGATAATAATTGTTACATGAAAACAGTTTTATAATCTAATTAAAATTGAGAACGGGTAACACGTACCGATACTTTGACGGTAAAGGTTTAGTAATTACTCACTGCTGACGGCTCAAAAATAGGCGATAATACTAAAGTGCTGGTATAAAGTGATCATATTTATGTCGATATAAAAAATCTCAATATAAATTACCATCCAGTGTCATTTGAATGCATGTCAGGTTTAATGTAACAAATCAGTTACGGTGAACAAAAACACAAAATTGAATTGAAGTCGACATTTCTTTGGGAAAATTATATATTTTTCAATATAGTTTCGGGCTAGAATTCCGATCGGTAAAATATGCAATGAATAAATAAATAAAAAGCTATTTCGTTAGGGTCACGTGAGGGTTAAATCGTAACGCGAGGTCACATACGCTACGGTTTTTATATGAAAAGCGCGTGCTTCACGGTCGAACTGCCAAATAGCAGAGCGCATAAACCAGCGTATCTCAAACGTGGCCAATTAAATGCCGTAATTCAACTTTAAATGTAATAATAATAATAATAATAATAATAAAGATTAAATTACATAATCGTATCCGAAACTACATACATACATATGTATGGGTTTTAACGTACAAGCGGGTAAATTTAAGTAGCGAAAATACCCTCAGACCTTTCGACTGTAGAGTTGTTCAGTGTTTTTCAGACCGAAAAAGCTTACATGCGAGTTTCATTCGACGATTTGAGGTTTACTTTCGAGTGGATAGCAAAATCCGTATTATGTAGCCATACTACACTAACTAGCCACTGAAACTTGTGTGGATGTATGTACATACGTACATACATATGTATGCAGTTGGGTATAAAGCAAAATATTCAGCTATTGAAACGATGCGTAATTCAATATGCGAAATGGCGTTCCGCGTGTATTTTTCTTTCCAATTTTTCATGCGTTTATCTAGACGTCGAATAAATAATAACATTTTTAATAATTTACGACCTTTAAGCTTTCGAGTGCATTTTTAAATCTCCTTCGAGTCGAATATGTGCGTGTCGTGATTTCTTTGAGGTCCTTAAATACGCCGAAGCCGAGAAAAGGTGGGGCAGGGGGAGAGAAAGGGGATGTGAATAACGATTTTTTGATGCGAGATATGAAATAAGTGCTCGGGATTGTTTTAAAATAAAAATAAAACAGTCTTAATACACGCACTTTACGAATCTCCTACATCGTCGATATTATTACATACATATAAGTATATACTTTAATGTATAATATTACATTAATCACATCGTCAGTTTTCCGTATCTAATATCGATTTAAATGTTATTTTATTTTAAAATCAAAATTATTTAACATTTAACTGAAATTTACGTTAACGGTCTTCATATTTGAACTACAAATTGTAACTTAATATTGATGAATGCTACTCGATAGACGTCTGCATGTAAATATACGGGCAACAAATGTAATATAGAACATACTGCCGTCGTAAATAAAATATACGTTTTGATCCACTATCGCGTTTATAGATGTGAAATATTACATGCGGGGAATATGATTTAATAAATTTTTCCTCGATAAATCGATCGTACGTTTCAATTTGCACGTACATGGCTGGGGAAAAATCCATTTTCCGACGCCACGTGAAAAGTTCAAGGCGCGCGCGCTATCGCCCTCAGGTCGCACAAAGAAAACTGAATCTTCCTCTTCCCGTCAACTCGTCCTCGAGTGTCGAGAGACTTTTACTCCACTTCCTTTTTCGGAAAAAATCTCTAAAAATTGGCGAAGATATCTGCGCCCTTGCGAATTTCGCCGAAGTGGGCGCAGATCTCGCGATAATCTATTGAATTTCATCGGCAATAACTCGCTGCAACGGCTCTTCGACCGCGGCGACGGATTATCCGGTCGAAAAATGATCCGTTATGCTAAGCGGAAGTAGGCGACTGGAAAAGTGAAGATCGAAAATACCAAAAAATGTGCGCCGAATGGAGAAAAAAAAAACCTGACGACGGTAGATAAGACAGAGGAGAGAGAGAGAGAGATAATCCGACTGGGTCGGGCTGAACGGACTGTTTGTATTACTGATAAACCGAAGAAATCCACTGAGGGGTGGAAAATACCCCGTGAGGATTTTCCGGGGATTTCCTCTACGGGGAGATGCGGTGAATTCATTACGACGCGTGAAAAATACTTAAAACGTTACCAAAATCTACCATATGCGACGACGAAGCATTTATAGTGATTATCGTTTATACCAAGAAAGGTTATTGTATAGATTAAGAAATAGTACCTAAAAATACAAAAGTATTAGCTTATAATGCAATTGTTTGTCCTCATTTTATGTATTGTGGTTCATTTTTAAATTTAGTAAATAGGGTAATTAAATATAGTTTGCAAAAACTACAAAATAGAGCTATGCGGAGTACTTTAAATGTCAATAAATTAACTAGTATAAGATATATGTTGAATGAATTGAATTGGATGGATGAATATTTCGATAAATATTTAATAAAAGGGTATAATATACATATTTATAATACTAGGGGTAAGAATAAGTTACGAATTTAAAATTAAGTAGATCTAGAAGAAGTATTTTGTACAATAATATATTGTTTAATACAATAGACTGCCAGAAGGTCTTAGAAATATAAATTAAATTGATAGATTCCTGGCAGCCTTAAAACAGCACCTTTGTACAAGTGCTAATAGATAGTAAGTTTATTTTGTAATTTTAGCTTTAAATTAATGTTTGTTTGAGATTTATAAGCTATTTTAATGTAGTGAATAAATGAATAGAGACTTGCCCAATGAAAATCAATGAATGTTCATTGTGGACATCTGATTGGTAGGTATACAAATATATTTGAATACGGGAATAATATAATGACAACAAAGAAGTGTGTTAATAAATAGACCCTTAGGCTTTTACGTCTGGTTAAATAAGTGAACCTTTATAATTAGGGTAAAATTTTCGGTGTCAATTACTCGTAAATGCTAAAAGTAGTTAATTGTTAAATTTTTGAATTGCTTCCTATCCAATATCAAACCCAGTATCTAAGACTAAACCGTAATTGAATCGTGTTTAGCTTGCATAGTCAGATAGTGTGCCACGAACGAATACGTCTACATATGTATGTATGTACATACACAAGGAGGATAAACTTTCAAGGTTTCGTCGGTTTTATAAATTGAGTACAATTCGAAAAACTTTTCGGCATACGGTTCGAATTAAAAAAAAAATCGGAAAAGAGACCGAAGTGAAACTTTTCCGGGCGACTTTCCTCTCTCGTTCGTACCGTGGAAAGTTTCGAAAGGGACGAACAGATGATTTACAAAGTTTGCCGCGTGTCCGCATCATAAGATGCGGAAAATTCTGGTTCCAGTGGGTCACCGTGGCGAAAAAATAAAATAAAATAAGACGTAGAGATAAAAAAAAAAGTCCACCGCAAGATGACGACGGGTACGTTCGAACGCAAACGAAAAGATCGAAATTGAGTTGAGAAAAAGTATACGAACGGAAGTAATTAACGGCTATGTTAGATTCGACTCGACGAGAGATAATCGATGGTGAGAGACGACAGAATTGAACAGTTTCGTGTGGAGAAAATGGAAAGGGCAATTTGACGGTGTGGGGTGGAAAACTTTCGGAAAATTTACTGGGAAATTATACGCACCGATTATATCGACTATTAGTCGGTCTGTGTTAGAATATTAGTCAAACTTGGGTCGTCGATGTTATGCTGCATAAGAAATTAACGGGTTTAAGTCTACTCGGCTTTGGTTTATCCAAGGTTTGCGAAGAACTTTAACTGTAATGTGTTACATTCATATACCATATATATGTATATGTATATCTACTAGCAAAAGCGTGTACCTATTATATATGTTATAACATCAACAAGTTCTCTGTTTTAGCACGCACAAGTACATATACACAATATTTTAATTAAATAAAATAATAATACATATACGTACTTTCGACCATTAATATTATGTAACCTGTGAGACAATTTCGAAGTTCATTAAGTAAAACGTAAGCTATGTAAGTAGAACGTTAAATTGAACATAACCTCACCTTAATTTTAACAAACCACCTCCTCAATTATTGAATACTTTGATTTCATTGCACATAGAATTACTTATGTACATATACATATATGTACATATGTGGATGCTGATTGAGGTTCAAATTAATAATTAAGATATAAAAGTAGGAAGACTTCTTCTTGTGTATTGCCAGTTACGACATACGGATATGAAGCGTGGATGCTGAACTCAAGAATGCTATGTAATATCCCGCAGTGTGGAAAGATGTATGCTTGAATAATAACACGAAGAGATCGAAAGAGGAATACATGGGTAAAAAGCATACATTAAGTTGCGGATATAGCGGAACGTGTGAAAAACTGAAGTTACAAATAATTGTACCTACGTATATATGCGTATTTTTAATTAACCAAATTGTTCTGTTAGTAGTTGACTTGACAGTTAGGTTAAATTTGATAAAGTTTAGGTAAGGTTTGGTTATATAGAATCTAAACTGAACTTTAAGGTACATGCTGAATATATAATGTGTTATGTACTATGTACATATGTTATGTGTTATGTAATTAAAAAAAAAAGGCTAGAAAAGTTGGTGTTTTATGTAGGTTAAGAAATATTTTAAGTAGAAAAAGAAAGGTTTTAGTCTACATATAATACAATTGTCTTTCCACACGTGGTTTATAGTGCCACTGTACTTAATATGTTCAGTGGCCAAGATTTAGATAAAATGCAAAGGTTATAAAATAGAGCTACATATGAGAGGTATATTGAATGTTGGTAGGCTAAAAAGTATTAGAAGTATGTTAGATGAATTGGGATTTGTGAGTATTAGAAATTGTTTAAAGTTTAAAGCACATTGTCTTTTGTTTATAAGTTAGATCATAAGTTATTGGAAAATTATTTTAAGAATTATATCATTAGAAAAAAATGATATCCACAATTATTGTACTATAAATAAGAACCATTTAGTTGTAGATAGAGTGAGGAAAATGAAGACAACGAAGACATAGATGTAAGTTAAATTAGCTTGTTAGCTAATATTATATTAAATAAATAAATAGTGTAGTAACTGAGGCAACATACTCTCCAGTGGTTTTCCATTGCCTTAGGTTAAGTTAGATAAAGTTATAAATGATTAGACACATTACATAAAGTTAAACAGACTATAAAGATTACGGAAATACGCTTTCAATTTTTGACACACACTTTCACGACCGTTCGTCAAATTGAATGGACGCCCAAAAATAATAATAAAACCAACCGGAAGTTGGGGGGGGGGGGTAAGAAAACGACATTAAAAGTGCCATAAGAGGGCATAACTCGAACCCCTTTGAGAACTTAGCGAATGATGCGACGCGTCTCGGCGACAAAAATATTTAAATCTTCTTACGAGGTCGACACGTGTCGCAAATGAGGCGCTCGTAAAACGTGACACTCTAAAAACATAATTTCGAATCGACGACGACGAAGGGACACTCGCATAGATATAGAGGGCGTTAGTAGCGACCCCCTATAACACTTTGACGACGTGTAAAGATGGCGTCGCGGTTTTATGGCGTCGCGTTATTAGGCGTCTCGTGAATAAAAATGAACGCAAATTTTGAAATTTCTTCAACACAAAATTCGCAGAAAACGCTACCGTGGAGTGTCTACGCCGAAAGCTAATTGTGCTACGTGCTACGTGGTTGGTGTAGTCGGTTTCCGC
This sequence comes from Parapsyche elsis, assembly GCA_022651745.1. Taxonomy (NCBI): domain Eukaryota; kingdom Metazoa; phylum Arthropoda; class Insecta; order Trichoptera; family Hydropsychidae; genus Parapsyche; species Parapsyche elsis. The sequence goes on from JAGVSN010000017.1 coordinate 3,581,805, forward strand.
TTCCGCATACGTGTATGACTGTGAATATGGGTATGTATGTATGTGGTGCAAAAGCTCGTTAACAACTCGGTACCTACTTACCCGTTGAAATGTTTATTCATCCAAAAATGTACGAGTATAATAATTGCGCCTGATATGATACACTAGTTGTTGGTACTCGGCGTAATTCGCATTGAGAATTAAAAGTGTATATGTATCCGATGGATTAGTGCACAGATATTGTATGTCCAGTTTTGTTTTAAAATATTGTAAGTGACATATGTATGTACATCTCTTTTGCACGAAAACTATGGACAAAATGGACGTATTATATATTTGAATAAGGCAACATCTTCTCAAATATACTATTTGGACATACAATACTTTTTAAACATGAAGGTTTGATGCAGAGGGACGTTTTGTGTATGATAATTCAATTTTTTTTTAAACTGGACATACAATATCTGTGCACTAACCCATCGATATGTTGTATGTTTCCAAAATAACAATACTAAATCTGTGTCAACTTGCAATGCAATTGCAACCTTCTGATACCTGAAAAATCTTCTATCGCACTAGATCATAGAAAGTACCTCTGTAACGTTTGGCCTCAATTTAACAAACGATAAGTGAAAGTATAAGGACACATAAACAGATTTAGAGAATTTTATATATAATGGAATGGTATTCGAGAGAAATGGAATGAAAGCAAGGTAGACCAAGTGGAATATGGGCTGATGAATTGAGAAGAATGTGTGGAGTCAAGTGGATGCAGATTGCTCAAGACATATGTACAGTAATGGAAGAGGATTGGAAAGGCCTCCATCCAGCAGTGGATTGTGAACGGCTGAAAATGATGATGATGTATACATACAAATGTACCAATCCCTCTATGTAAAATAAGGCATACGACCAATGCGTACTGCCAGTTATGACGTATGGATGTGAAACGTGGATGCTGAATTCAAGAATGCAACGTAAAACCCAGTGCACACAGGGAAGCATGGAAAGGTGTATGCTTGGTATAACAAGAAGTGATCGTAAGATAAATACATGGGTAAGAAGCATGATCAAATTTATGGAAATAGCGGAACGTGTGAAAAAGCATATTTATATCGTTTGGAATTATCATCATATATGTAGTTTGATTATAATAATATGAGTCTAAAATTAACTTCGACATATCGTAATTAGATAAATTAATACGTGCGAATGCTAATTGAATATTTAATGTTTGAATTTGATTTGTTATACGTGTGTGTGTGTGTTTATATATGTACATATACATATGTGGAATCAATTCGTTAGCCGATATGTATATAATGTACATATTTTGTATGTTTGAAATGTAATGATAATAAACATAATTTATGGTTGGGTGAGGTTTTTTTATGTGGATATATGCCAGCCATTAATGTTATGAACCAATATGTATATATTAAGTTTTATTGAACTATATTAATCTGTCAGTTTTATCGTCGTAAATCATAGAGATGTATGTTTGCAAATTATGTCGGCCGCAAAATGTGTGCGTATTAAACGATTAGCGTAAGAGGCGCTATGGAAATTAGTATTTTATAGAGGCGGGATAGCAGCTAGAGTGATTATTTCATCCAGTAGAATAGTTAAAAAAAAAAAAAGGTACAATGAAATTGAAATTTAAGAGCCCATTTTAAGACATGGAGAAAAATGAACCAGTTAAATCTAGAAAGAGAAAGGGGAGTGATTAATAAGAAGCACAATATGAATGTCGAAAAGGAAATAGGAATGTTTGATAAAATAATCAAATTTCCACAATTTTTACTGGACACAGTTTTACAAGTCATGCATATTATTGCATGCATTGCATATTACTTTTTTATTGAAAATATATGTACCTACATACATAAATTAGCGATAGTAAAAATTTTCTTATAGTGACGCAAGATACATACATACATACATACATATGTATTTACATAGTATAGCACGAATTTTGAACAGATTTACAAAAACCATTAAGAGCACATCACCTACGCGAGTTTACTTGGTATAAAAATTTAGTAATTATCGTGTACTTTCTAAAGTCAGCGTTTTTCAAACTTTTTTTACTAAGACCCATTGCAATAACTGCATTTTGTATTGCGACCCAGTATGCCCATATAATAATATATCAAACACAAATTCTGTCCATTATGTTCCTTTATTTACTATTGACACATGATATATGCATATTTATGGTTTTTGAAACTAGTTTTCAATTTGAAACTTCGTTTTTAATTGAGATAAAGTGGAGAATCATAGTCCACACAAATAAGTTGAAGTTAAAGGTAAATAGTATGTATAAATATTGCTTTTTTACGTAAAAGTGGAAATTCTCCTTGATGAAATCCAAAATGATGAAAAATGTAATTACTGAAAATCGTTCTTCGAGTCGAATCTACCAAATAGACTTTACAATATGTATTTGTTACAATGTGTCTTTACAATCATCATTTCACATTAATGACGTCTATTCAAGTAGCCAATAATAACTAACCATCAAAAATATGAAAATGATCATTTATGTATATATGTATGTATGTATGTATGTATGTACATATACGAGATAAGAGTAATTTAAACAACAAGATAAGAAAGTGTCTCTATTACTGTTAATTTATTGACCTGTTATCTGTTTTAATTTATGAGATGCAGATTTGATGCAACCAATTAATACAATCAAAAATAGAATCTCTCTTCCCCCAAATATTTTAAAAGACATAGTATTTAAGGTATAGAAAAGCTCATGTCTGGGCTCATTATTCAAATAGACATAGATACACCACATGACTTGCACTCTCAATTAGAAATAAATAAAAGATGTTTTAACAATCAAATCGATGCGGCTCTTTGCATGAAAACCTACGGCTCTTGCTAACATCCAACATTTTGGGTGAAATACAAAATGTTGACGCAATGAATCCCATTTCCACAAAATCAAGGCTATAAAATGCTTTAAGGTCGTTTTGTAGATAAAACTTATAGTACTTTTCTAGTAATAAACTGTCGAACGTTATGAAATACATATAAAGAAGATAACGTATTTATTACATTTCATTAATCAATAATTTAATTTTGAATATATGTACATATACATACATATGTATGTATGTCATAATAATTATTTTCAGCCGTTCACCATCCACTGCTGGATGAAAGCCTCTTCAATCCTCTTCCATTCCTGTCTGTCTTGAGCAATCAATGATGCATCCAGTTAATTCCACACATTCATCTCAAATCTACCTTGCTTTCTTTCACATCCTCTTGGACACCATTCCAGTATTTCTCGCATCCATCTGCCATTAATTCTTCTCGCCATGTGTCCACTTCAATTTTTACACACGTTCCGCTATGTCTGCCACCTTGGTCATGCTTCTTACTTATGTATTCCTCTTACGATCTCTTCTCGTTATACCGAACATACATCTTTCCATGAATATGTACATACATATGTATAATTCGAAAATAATATGTTGCGGCTCCCAAACTTACCAATTTTGCAAGGTTTTCCCTAATTTATGTAGCTCTTAGCTCGAAAAAGGTTCCCGACCACTGGTCTATACGGAAAACATAACATATCAAAGCTTTAGGATAGAATATCTTCATTGACAATGAACTGACCATTCCGGTGTCATGCAAAAATTCTATGAAGATTATAAAATCTATGGACATAGGTAAAGACGACTCGTTCCATTCTCAATATTTGCAACGTTCGACGAAATCAATTTTTTTTTTAATTTTTTCCGTTAGCGCGACTCATTTTATTTATTTTGCGACTCACCAGTGAGTCGAGACCCACAGTTTGAAAAACCCTAGAATCTAAAATAGATGATCGTTCATGCGTGAATTGCGAAAGACGCCAATTCGCAGTGTCGTTGACGCACTTCCGACCTCGCCGTCATTTATACATGGGAAACATTCTCATTTCCGTTTTGCCCCTAATACCGGCCCCGCCGCCGCGAATGTGAAATGATTCGCATACACTCAATATTCGAGACCTCACATTACCCCACCACACGGTGACTGGTAAGTATATGTAGTATTTAACGATGTACCCATCGGTGGAAAAGACATCGACCGACGGACGTGATTGATGTGTGTGGGTAAATTTTTATGAAAATTAATTGTTAACAGCGTGCGATCGAGTCAACGGCCATTAGTCAAATCCAATCGCAAAGTTTTTCCGGCAGCCTTAGCAAAGCCTCATAATTTTCTCGAGACCTCCCGCCGATCGTGGAGGGCCTCCTAGTGGGATGAGGGTCTCTCCGCTCCCAACTTTGCTGGTGTGAAAATCCCCGTCGAAGCCTCCGTCGTCGGCCGGTAATTGGAAATCTCCGTGACTGGAATGCGAGTAATTTTTACGATAATAATACCGAGAGGGGGAGCGTCGGCGATATAAAAATTAAAAATTAAAGAAAATGGGTAGAAAAAAAATCAAACTGAATGTATTTTCCAGTGAAAAGTCTTGATGTGGTCTTTTCGCCGGCTCGGAAAACTCGGGAGCAGATCTCGCGAGCGCCCCGCGGGGATTTGTGCAAAAATAGCGGATCAAAAGGTATTCAGGTTTTCCAGTTCATATATTTATAGCTTCCAGAACGGATACGAGGAATCGGAAAATCTGAAAACGAAGCGCTTTCTGACAGAAAAGTGAAAAAAAAAATTCGGTAACAACGAAAACGAAGTATGCAAAATTTCGGCGAAACGTTAACTACTTAAAATAGACACAAATTACAGATGATATTAGTGGTTAGAAATAAAATCAAGAAATAAACCCAAGTTTAACCTAATCTATACATCAATGGTCGGTAGCTGGCGGTTCCGGAGCCGCATGCGGCTCTTTGTATGAAAACCCGCGGCTCTCGCTTTCATCCAACGTTTTGCGTGAAACGTCATGTTACAACGTCATGGCTATAAAAAGCTTTTAATAATGTTTTTTAGATTAAACCTTATAATACTTTTTTAGTAATAAACTGTCGAACGTTAAGAAATATCACGAACTTATTTCATACAGCTATCCTTTTCATAGGTGATTAATGAGTAACATTTAATTTAATTTTGAATATATGTATAATTCAAAAAAAATATCTTGCGGCTCTTATCAATTTAAAATTATCAATTTAAAACTATCAATTTATCAACTTATCAATTTTGCAAAGTTTGCCCTAATTTGGCACTTAGATCGAAAAAGATTTCCGACTACTGCTACATATACATATGTACATAGATACATACAAGCAAAAGTTCAACAACAAACATTTCAACAATATTTAGAACGTATACGCGTTGATATTTATTATATAAAATTTAATTTGCGTTAATACAATGCATGTCCATTTACCCAAATTAATCAAAAGCTGTCAATTCATAATTCATTTGCCAATACAGTATCCACATAAATCATTGTATATTAAGTGACCCTATATTATATTTTATATTTATTATAATTAAATGTGTAACATACATACATACATAAATGATGTGGAATATTTAAATGACTTGAATAAAACGGGTATAGTTGTTTGAAAACTTATGGCCCCGTAGCTAATTATAAATTTCACGATGAAAACGTGTTAAAAATCCAATACGTTCGAATTGGTGATAAAACTTTTCCGCACATAAAATATACGTACGTACATAAAAGTTATTAGGACGTTGAAATAAATTTGATGAAAAGTTTAATAGAGTGTGTCGCAGGCGCGGATTTTTTTTTTTTTTTTTTTTTTGCTCGTACCCGAAAAAATATATTATGAAGTTTTATTGTTACGGTTTTTGGCAGTTTAAATTTCCATAATTTTCCGGGAAAGCCGTCGTTTTCTCACACCCCCTCTGCCTGCGGGCCTTTGTCTTTATAAATGTGATTAATGCGACGAACGTAAGACGTGTGAGCGCACGCGAAACTCGCCGCAGCGAAAGGGTTGTTTTGGACTATTTCTCACGCTGTCCGAATGACTTACGAATATTGCCCGATTGCAATCTCAACTATACCTGTAGGGGGATGGGGGATGGTGAATTTGAAAATAACACGGCCAAATTTTGGTCAAGGTGATACAATTCATATTGAATGGCTTTTCGTTTTAGCGGTGGGGAAAATACGGCGCCGGCTGATTTCGCATGCAAATTGCAACAAATTTAATGGCCTTTCAACGGGCATATTTATTACGAGACTTTGCGCAACAGTACATAGTATTCAAAATACTATTTTTACTAGTCTATTTTCGATACATCGTACATATTGTATAACCAGCTATAAAAAGTCATCAGTCATTTATTAGACTATTTACATAATTTATTCAAAGGCAATTTATTTTTTTAACAGTTTCAAGAATCCAAATATGTACATCCTTGACGAACAAATAGACATACAGACAAGGCTTTGGTGTACAGTCGATTCCGCTTAAATGGGACACCGGTTATTTGGGACAAATCCCAAGGAACAGAAACCAAATGAAGAAACTAATAGTAATTTACTTCGGTTATCCGGGGCACCATTCCGTTTAATTGGAACAAAAAATTTAAAATATTTTAGATATAAGTGCTAAAATTAGCTTCCTACAAGCGATACAGTTTGTCGTTAATAGTTAGCTAGCTATAAAGACCAAAACTATACAGAATTGCTTTGCTACTTGTAGCTTTAAACGTTTGGAGATGCAAAAAAATTCTATGTTCCAATTGTTACATATTTGTTTTACTCAACCTAAGCTATTGTTTTACTCAACCTGGTGGCAGACTCTTTTGATATATTTTCGGGAAGTTAAGCTAACCTGGTTGAGACTATGCTTAGATTATAAAATTTATTTCTTTTTATGATTCAAAAGCCTTCTTGCTTTTTCTCTATAATTTTTATTTTTTATTTTATATATTTTTTGTATTTTTATATTCTATGTGTTATGTTTTATATTCTATGTGTTATGTTTTATATTCTATGTGTTATGTTTTATATTCTATGTATTATGTTTTATATTCTATGTACTTAGTACATACATATGTATATCTAATGTTTCTAACTTCTTAATTTTTTTTTATAATACCTATGTATGTATGTATGTATATACATATGTACATATATGTATTTGTTTCCCTGCATGGTGATCTGGATGTATATCTGTAATGTCTTGCAGGACGTTTATGTAAATAAATAAATAAATAAAAATATCTAGAATTTTCGACAATATGTACATATGTATGTAATAACAATTTAGCATTAACTAGATAACAATTTAGCATGTTACGATAAAAATGAAGACTGTGTAGATGCAATTGTTGATGCAATTGTTGGTTAGGTTAGGAGAGCTATAAAAACCAACACCATACAGAATTGCTTTGCTACTGGTGGCTTTAAACGTTTGGAGATGTTAATTATCTAGAATTTTTGACATTAGATAACAAATTAGTATGTTACAATAAAAATGAAAACTGCGTAGATGCAATAAATTGTTGAAGTCAATAGAGAAAACGACGACAAGTACATAAAGTATAAAAAATATATATTTTTTAATTTTTCTTTAGACTTCGTTAAATTAGAGTCAGCCGCAAAATTTCCCAATTAAGCATAATCGACTGTATATTTAGAACGTTTTTGTTCAAATGCTCTATCATTTCTAAATATACACATAACATGAAACAGTGAATCGTTCCGTATAATGAACTTTTTCCTAGACGCTTATAAAATACCTTGTTTATAAATTATGCACCGCTCTTTTGTTCCAGGTAACAATAAAAGAAAACACAAACACACACAAAAAAAAGGAACAAGTCATTAATTCCGGCGTACAAGTGAGGAAGACTTCAACAGCGACAACAACAACAACAGACACGGTGAGAGAGCAAAATTCGCATGTAAATTTCAGATGATATCTCAGTCGCCGAGCTTTCAGACCCCGACAGAGACATCAGAGGGGATGAAATAAAGAGGCAGTGGGTGGATGGGGTGGGTTTGTTCGAACCCTCGGATTTTGAACCTCGGTGCAATGCACCTCTGAAAATTCGATTAAGGTCGTAGCACGGCAGAGCGCCACTTAAGATCGATATCTCGGACCATTACGGACGTACGAACCAGTAAAAGACCAAAACCGTATATACCTACGTGGTAACCAGTTGTGCTGCTGACTAGCCACGTCTATGTATCTAAACATTTTTCTATTTTTTTTTTCATTACTTATTAGATTTTTTCGTAAGGTTAACCCCTACTATCTTACTTCCCGTTCGGGAACTAACCGCCTTATTCGATCTAATGAGATAAAATAGTGAATATTTTAAAGGAAAGGTATAGGTACATATACATACATATCATCATCATATTCAGCCGCTTACCATCCACTGCTTTGTGGATGAAGGCCTCTCCAATCCTCTTCCATTCCTGTCTGTATTGAGCAATCTGCACCCAGTTGACTACAAATATTCTTCTCAATTCATCAGAACATCGTCCACTCGGTCTACCTTGCTTTCTATCACATCCTCTCGGATACCGTTCCAGTATTTTTCGCGTCCATCTACCATCCATTCTTCTATGTGTCCACTTCAACATTTTCACACGCTTCTCACCCATGTATTCCTCTTACGATCTCTTCTCGTTATACAGAGCATACATTTTTCCATGCTTTTCTGTGTGCACTGGATCTTACGTAACATTCTTGAATTCAGTTTCACATCCATACGTCATAACTGGCTGTACGCATTGGTCGTATGCCTTATTTTTTAAGCATAGTGGGATGTTGAATTTAAAAACTATGTTCATTCTTTCAAAAGCGCTCTATCCTAGTTTAATTATTCTTCTTTACAACCAGTCATATTCATAGTATAAATAACTGTCAACTGTCTCTACAATATGATTATCTACAGTGACTACGTTTTGCGTGCAAAATTCATTAAACATAATAGTATTATTAAAGTAAATTTTTAAGCTTACTTTCATACTTTCGTTGCTTAATTGTGTTAATCTACAATACATATATGTACATATATATGATAAAAAAAGAATTGTAGGTTGATATTTTTAGATTGTATGAACTAAAGAAGAGTCGTACTTTAGTATGAGAAATATAATGCAAAATTAATTAGTCATCAGATTCAAAGTACTTATCGATGAGTTCATCGTCTATTGTACGGAACGATCTTGCGATACGCTTAGGAAAAATTCAATTCTACCACAGCGTATAAATTAAACCTCAAAGGGGACATTTCCATGTTGTAATCTGCGTAATGTGAAATGGTGAGTTAAAACTTCGAATTGCATCTTTTGTTATGCAGAAATGGAACTCCTTCAAAGGCAAACACTGTCTCTGCAGCAAAGCGAAGAGATTGCCTCTTCTTATTCTTATTGTATTATTTGTTTTATATTTATTTAGCCATCTTCAGACGAACCGTTCAAAAATCTCCATATTTATTTTTATATAATATAACGGAACGTGTAACCAGTTTCTAGCCAAAGGGATACATTCTGTACGCAAAAAAATATAATATCAATTTTTTTCTTCCTTTACACGATCCTTTGGTACGGCCTCGCGTTACGTTGCGTACTTTATTTTTATTAGCGCAGAAAAACCTAATAAAATCCTTAACGCCACATTGGAATAATACAAGGTTTCGCCGCTGTACTGTAATAAGCTTTACTGTGATTAGCTTTCGCCGGGGTCAATTGTAATCCCGATTTTCGCAGGGTTTACAATCAGGGTTTGCCAATCACGTGACCCACGTCTCGGCCGAAAATTAACGTCCTTCGAACGTCAAACAATAATTAATTGTGCGAAACAAACGTGTATACGGAGCATCTGATATAGAATTATCTTAATTGAAATTAAAATTGATAATAATAAAATTGATAAAAATTGATAAATAAATTCGTAAACGAAAGGTTAAACCGCACTGCATGTTATATTTACACAAAGACACACTTTGAATAGACTGTTTAGTTAAAAACGACCGTGCGAAAAAAAAAATAACATTGCATGCAATGTAAATGGCTTTTTTTGTTATTTTTGTACTTTAGCGCGTTGATTTGCATAAAAATGGACCTTTTGTTTCATAATAAAAATATACCTCTTTTTTATCTGTTTTAACGTGCGCACTTTTTAAACGGACAATTCGTAAGCGTATGCCGCAGCTTTTCGCGGCAAATTACGAGTACGTGCGCTTAAAAATAATGAATTTTTTTTTCTGTCACTGTTAAGAGCGACCACCAACCTTTTTCGCAGAAGGCTCCTTCGTATTCGAGATTTCTGCATTCGCAGATGGGTCCAGAATCGGTGCTGATGCAGATGCCTCCGTGTTGGCACGGATCTTGCCTCTCGCAAGCGTCAGTCTGATTTCCTCGTGAACTCTGCAAACAAACAAAAATCAAATTGAGATAATTGCAAATTGAGGCACGATAGTGCAACAATGAAAGCCGAAGTTTCTCAAACTGTTATTAATTAGCGGTGAGCGGTGTATTTTCCCCCATAGGATTGTTGCCGTCACGCAATATAAACGCCCCGTGCTTTATGGTGTGCGGTTCGCGTGCTTTTATTTACGACGCGAAAGCTTATCGAATCGAAAGCTTGTAATGTACGGTATGCGTTGTATTTGTCAATTTAAAAATCGGGATATGTAATTAGGCGGATGTGTGCCTAAAAAGTTTTGGGACTTTATTTCGTTTAATTATACCCCATTGTTAACGGTGTGATTTACGAGTATGTGATATTTTATACACCTCATAAAGCCCATATACAATATAAAGAAAAGTATCAATATTTTTAACAAAACAAAACACCGAACAAAAATGAGCTAACTTTCATATTTCAACAACAAACATTGAAGCCGTTCACCATCCACTGCTGGATGAAAGCCTCTCCAATCCTCTTCCATTCCTGTCTGTCTTGGAGCAATCTGCATCCACTTGACTCCACCCATTCTTCTCAATTCATCAGCCCATCATCCACTCGGACCATCTTGCTTTCTTTCACATCCTCTCAGATACCATTCCAGTATTTTTCGCGTTCATCTGCCATCCATTCTTCTCGCTATGTGTCAACTTCAACTTTTTCACGCCTAGGTCATGCTTCTTACCCATGTATTCCTCTTACGATCTCTTCTCGTTATACCGAGCATATGTACATATTTCCATGCTTCTCTGTTAACATTATGTTTATTAATTTAACCGGAAATAATAGTTTTGGTCGCTTGAATATCGCTCTAATTTAATTCAATTATTAACTTGTAACAAAAGGATGCAATTTAATCTGCTTAAATTAAATGAAATACATTAAAAGCAGAATGTAAGCCGCTTTAGATTTTCATTCAAACTTCACATTTATACAATAGATCCGAAGCGTACAGATTGTCGAGTTTGACTCGGGAAATTGTGTTCTTTGTCGTTGAATAATGTATGCGCGTATATCATTTCGTTACGAGGAATAAGCGTTTCAGCTTTGATCGATCACAAACGGAAGCCTCCCAATGTGCTAAAAACGTATGCAAATCTTTTATTATTAAAAAGCTTATCCACACTGCAACGCTGAAGATTGCGATTAGCAATAAAAGCGTCGCAAAAGTCCGCAGCTTCAAAATCTGTGTATGACACTGTTCGGTAATTGAAAAAAAAAGCACTCTTTTTACTACTGAACGATAAAATATTACTGACGCGACGAGTAGTTTTCCTAGAGCTAGGTTTATTGTGGCCGTATAGTAGCGCGAGCCAAACACAGAGCAGAATTCTGAATGAGGCTGAAAGCTAAAAAGAAGAAGTAAAAAAACACACACACACACACTCGCAACAAAAACGACGTGATACTATTTCAAGAAGCGTACCTACGTACGATTCCGAATTGTAAATATGTAATCGGCCGACTACGTAATGCCATAATAAATTAAATTATCTCCGAGATTGGATTTGGCACGGTATACCTATACTTTTAACTGATTCGACCGTTCTATGTACATACAAAAGCCTTTGGCTATATGGAAAGTTGTGTTTTAAGATTGCAATTAGCCAACTTCAACAGTGCAGTGTGGTGATTTTGATAATGTGAAAGGGTAACTTTGAACCGTTTCCGATAATTTGACCGCTCTAAGAGAGTTAACCAGAAGAGCGAGCGAATATCGAACGTTATGACCACAACGTTAACGTTCCACATACATACATACATACATACATACATACATATGTACATATGTACATACAGAGTGTTCTTAAAACATTTTATACACTGTTAAAGGTAATTCACAACTCATAGTTCACATTATGAATGGCATTAGAAATAAAAATAACATATTAAGTGAATCTCTCCACATTGGAGACGAGGAGATTAAGAGGTGATTTAATTGAAGTATTCAAAATAATAAATAATCATTATTCATGTAAAATAACCAACCTCATTATGTTCAATGAGAACCCTCATCTAAGACTCAGAAACGAAAAATCAAATAAGATTATTAGAGATTCATTATTTTCAAATAGAGTGGTTCAAGTTTGGAATAGTCTTCCGGATTTAATAGTCACTTTAAAAAATGTTAATTAATATAAAAATAACTAGATTTATTCTTAAAAAATAATGGTTATTTGTAACTCTTTAATATATGGACCATTATTCATTTTAAATTCAATTATTTTTATGTTAATTTTATTTTTGTATTTATCTTTATTTTTTTAATTTTGTTCAATTTTGGCAATACTATCCTCTCTTTCTTTTTCGTTTATTATACTGTTTTATTTATCTTGTTAACTGATATCAAACCCCATGGGCCTATCGGCTATGCCACCTCTCCATGTAATTATTAAATAAATAAAATATTACATATACACAGGTTCAAAAACAAACTTATACTTAAATAGCAAATACTTATTTTCATACATTCCTATATAAGCCACCTTGTATAATAATTGAGCCGTTATTAGAGTTATTAAGTACATTTTTTATCTTGACTGTGAATTATTCTTTAAAATTAAATATATCTGTTTGTAACTGAAACTACCATTAACTCAAAATTGAACTAACACCACTTTCAAAAATAGCACCTCATTTATAGAAAATACATTACATACATATTATGTACATTCTTATAATAGGAAATGAAAGTTTTAATTGATTATATCGATGGGTTAGTGCACAGATATTGTATGTCCAGTTTTAAAAAAAATTTTATTATCATACACAAAACGTCCACCTGTGCATCAAACCTTCATGTTTAAAAAGTATTGTATATCCAAATAGTATATTTGTGAAGATGTTGCCTTATTCAAATATATAATCGTTCATAGTTTTCATGCAAAAGTGATGTATGTATATCACTTACAGTATTTTAAAACAAAACTGTACATATGTATGTACAATATCTGTGCACTAACCCATCGATATGTACTATTTTTGATTTATTCTTGAAATTAATATATTATACGTAATCAAGGGGGTTACGACTTGAACGAATCAAGCCATAGACGACCCTATACACAATTATATTAATGTATATCTCGAGAGCATCCTGTGTATAGACACCTCGTGTTTGTGTTCGATCTATGAGTGGACGAGTAAGAGGAGTAGAATAGTAGGTGGGAAATGGGGTGGAGAGAAGTTGCATTCTCTGGCAAATTGAAGCACCTTGCAATAGTAAGCGAATATTCAGCGATGCGGTTATGCAGATGCAGTTTGCGGACGATCAAGTCGCTTAACGAGAATTTCTCGAATTGTTTGGAGAGAGAGAGAGGTGGGGGAGGACTTCCGGTTGGCGACAATTCGCTGTTTCCGAGTTTGACCCGGATTCTATGGTGAATTCTACACCTACCCACCCATACCCGGATAACACTCTATTAGCGCTGAAATTCCGCACGACGTGATACAAAGTTTCAACCTCGATTTAATTAATTGTATTGGATTGAAATGTTCGGCAGATCCTTTCCTCACAAAGCAGTACTAGTCGGCTGTATTGCGGGTAAAAAAGATCGATTTGGAAAATTTCACGTCGACAGATTGATATTTCATTGTGAAGCTTTCGATGGTCGAATTCGACGGAAGCTTTCGCCGGTGAAAAATGTTGAACGATTACTCAACAATTTCGACGGGGATGATTGAAGTTCGTTAATTTCTCGAGATTCGGTCGCTTGTCAGCTTTCAGATGTATAAAAAAAAAGCGAACAATCGAACTGATGAAATCCGCCTCATGAATATACATGAGGTTTTAATATCGCTTAAAAGCGAGAATATTTAAAAGTCACTTGCGTATCGAATAAATTTTCAAATCGGCGAAACTCATCAATCTTTTACTTAAGCGTGTATCGATATTTTTCTTTTTATATATTCAACTACATACATAGCTATAGTACCAGGCATTGCCCTGGTTTGTATTGAAACGTTAAAATGTCATTTGACCGAACTGGCTATACTCTGTTTATAAGATCTGCACGGTCATAGGAAATATGTATGCAATGTTTGGTTCATATTAGTCAAGAACAGTGTCCTATAATTTCATTTTGAAGGATCCACGTAAGAGTTGGCACACTCAAAATAAGAAGGGATACAAACGTTCGCCAAAATAATAAAAAGAGTGTTTTAAATATGAAGGATCAATCCGAGCGGAGTGAGTACATACATACAAAGAAGAAGAAAAAAAATAAAATGAAAATCATGCGGATTTTCTCTCTGATCTTTCAGGATTATCGACATTCGCATACTTTGACAACCGACGGATGAAAAAGTTTTCCCGAATCGCGCTTATCTCGCAATATGACAATTCCAAGAGGAACCCTCTTTAAAAAATGACGTCACGGTATAATTAACGTCAAAAGACTATTTCGGGATATTCATTTTGGGCGCCCACACTCGATCGGTATCCTTTACGCCTACCTGAGTGTAAAATTTCAAACGTACCATATTTTTGAGCACACAGGATGGACAAAGAAAATCGGTACCCATGCTAAAATTTTATATGTTCAAATATAATGATGCACCGTTCATAAAACGCTACGTTTTTCTCCTCGAATTTTTTTCAAACGCCAATTTTTCCATTAAAATTTATTTGTTTGACAAAAACCATTATAGAACTTGTAAGAAGAGGGTATAAATTTTAAAAATCTTTTAATTTTATTAATGTAGCTTTATTACACTTGGAGATGTAAATTTTTGAATACAGGACCAGCGTATTTTCGACTATCCTTAAAACCGCTTTCGGCACAAAGCTTTTTAACATTTTGGTAATATATCGTAAGCTAGTGTTTTAGAAGGACTCCTCAACTTAAAATAACTCGGAATTATGATTCGATGAAAAGCTGTGGTCGCGTTGAATTACACTGAGCAACAAAAAAAAATACCCAGAGCGGAGATTGGTCAATCTTTACTAAGTTTGACCCACTAAATTCGAATCTGATAATTATTTTTGTTAAAATGCTCTCGTTTATGAAATATTCGCGATTTAAAAAATGTAGAAAATATCCATTTTTTTGGCTTTTGCGGGTGTATAACCAAAATAAAGTATCGCTGTGCCAAAGTATTGAAATTAATAGTCATATATTTTTTCTATTGATTGTGATTTTTATTGCTTTTAAATAATTATAATTAATTATATAACGAATTTTTAAAGTCAAAAATATTTTTTTTTCCTGTGCTATTTGGCGTTTATTTGGAGAGTTTTTTATTTCATCACGTTTATAAGGATTGGTTTTCTATTTCAATGTTTTTTTATTTTATCTTAACGTACTAATTCGAGCGGCAAATTATTTTAAACTACGTTATGATATGTTACCAGCGGCGCGCTTATCGGTCATTCGCGCGCTTTCTCTCGCGTAAAACGTTCAATAGAAGACGTTCGAGAGAAGATGGGAAAAAGAGAGCGCAAATATCTCATAAACGAGAGCATATCAAAAAAAATCATTATCGGATTCGAATTCAGTGGGTCAAACTTAGTAAAGATTGACCAATCTCCGCTCTGGGTTTAAAAAACGTGATTTTTTGTTGCTCAGTGTTATCGATGTGACGTGTTTTCTCGCGAAGAAAACTGCGTGGGAGTTTGTGTCGGAAAATTAGTATGAAAATTGAAAAACTACCCCTAATTCAGACGTATCCATTTCCACCCACGCCCAAACCCCATCCCACCGGAAAATAAGCAGCAAGAGCGTGGGAGTTTATGTGTTAAGGCTAATGTGTTATCTAAACAAGTTCTGTAACGGGAAATTGGAGTACGTGTGGAAAAACACCGACACGTAGTGATTTTGCTATTACTCGCACGTCGTTGTATTTCAATGTGTATTTTTGTTTGCCACTTCCTCAATACGATTTGTCGTAACGAATGTAACAATTTAACCTTCGACTTGCGCAGTTGAGGAGGAAAGTGTCGCGATCGCGAAAACGGTGCAATAAAAATGTGCTTTGTCGCGACGAACGAGCGTATAAAATATAAATCGTGGCAACTTTATAGGCGCTCGTATTGTCCTCAATAGTTGCGATAAATTCAATGGGTTCTATTTGCGCAGATAAAATAATAAAAAACTGAATAAACAATGCACTTCCGGTTTGGCGAAGCCTTGCGATTCGACGAGGCGACGAGGTGAGAATTTTATTTAATAATTAAAGATTGGTTGCAAAAATTGCAAAATAGAGCTATGCGTCATATTTCAAATGTAAAAAGAATAACTAGTTAGTATAAGAAATATGTTGAATGAATGTAAGTGAAATCTTAAAAGTGTGCATGTTAGTATACATTTGTTATTAAGTTATTTCAATAAGGGGATATAATATACACAGTCATAATACTAGGGGTAACAATAAGTTAATAGTTAAGAATTTAAAATTAAGTACATCCAGGAGAAGTATCTTGTACAGGATGTTGTTGAATACAATACATTGCCGGAAGGTCTTATAAATATAAACAAACTTAATGGATTCCTGGCAGCCTTAAAACAACACCTCGGTACAAGTGCTAATAGATAATTAAGTTTATTTAGTAATTTTAGCTTTAAGTGACTTTTTTGTTTGTAATTAGCTTTATAAGCTATTTTAATTAAATCAATACATATCTGTAAACACTGAGTGTTTCTCGGGTATGGATGGTTATACTTTTTTACACTTGCATGGGTATTTTTCAGTACTAGTAATTCTCTCTAGCTGTCATTAGTTTGAGTCATCGAAATAAAACTTCGTGTGGAAATTAGCCGAATACAAAATGTCATATTGCGTTCTTATTATATACATATATAATAGCCCAAATCCGTCTGTCTGTCTGCTGATAACGCTTGCCTCGGTAAATGATTAAAAGACACGAACCGTCCGCGCGCGAGTGGGATTTAACCCCGAGATCACCAGTTCGGAAGAGTGAGCGCTTACGCTATCATCCAAACTGGATAATGCGAGCCTGCTACAATTTTACGATATTAATTCTCAATAGGTTTGCGACTTTCCTAAATTGTTACATTGTTGTATTATATAGCGTCATCTACTCAAAAACTATAAAAACTATTAAATTCACATATACTCACCGCACAAACACTCACAGTACGGGTGATGAGATACCACTCCGTTGATATTCAACGGGCTTAACGACTAAGATTCGATCTTATAAGATCTATAGGATCACATGAAATACACGTTATATATTTTATATTCCAGAGGTTTCCTGGGTGCAAACGTTTATGTTATATTCCCAAATGTAGCTATTTCTTAACTAGTAACACTCACTGACAGTTTTTTATTGCAGAAAAATGTTTCAAATATCACGAATTCCGAATTGTTTCAATAAGTCAAACTATTGTATGGAAATGTATGATATAATATTATGAAATAAATTATAGTACATATAATAATAAATAATAGACAGCTCTACTGTTCGCGTATAGTTTTCTTTTTGGAGTATTTTTAATAACTCTCGCGAAAGGTATCGAAAAAAAATTCAAGAAGGAAAAAATATGCATGATCGTACATACTATATATTTTCCATTCGATTTTATGGAGCGTGTCGTGAATGATAAAAACTGTGATAAAGTTAACCGAGACGCGAACACCACCACTACTTACCACCCCCTTTACAATGGAGGATGCGTGTGGATGTTCGTGGTATGAGGGAGTGGGATGCGATAGGGTAAAATAAAAGTTTTCGCGTAAATCATACGTTCACAATTTTCCTTTGTCTCTTTTTACGCACTCTGGGGCGTGAGCTTTTCTAAGGCCGCATATAAATTCTTTAATATTATACATAAGTATGTGCGACTTTTGGAAATTTTAAGTTTTAGATTAAAATTTACGTATTCCTTTCGAAAGTTTAATTTATCTTATATATACATATATCTCAATATATTCCTACTTTCATAATCATCATTTTCAGCCGTTCACCATCCACTGCTGGATGAAGGCCTCTCCAAACCTCTTCCATTCTTGTCTGTCTTGAGCAATCTGCATCCACTTGACACAACAGATTCTTCTCAATTCATCAGCCCATCGTCCACTCGGTGTACCTTGCTTTCTTTCGCATCCTCTCGGATACCATTCCAGTATTTCTCGCGTCCATCTACCATCCATTCTTCTCGCTATGTGTCCACTTCTACTTTGGTCATACTTCTTATCCATGTACGTATATACAAAGCATAAATCTTTCCATGCTTCTCTGTGTGCACTGGATCTTACGTAACATTCTTAAATTTAGCATCCACGTTTCACATCAATACGCCATAACTGGCAGTACGCATTGGTCGTATCACTTATTTTTTAAGCATTGCGGAAATGTTGGATTTAAAAACTGTTCATTCTTCCAAAAACACTCCATCCTAGTTTCATTCTTCTTCTTTACATCCAGTCATATTCACCAACTGCCCTAGGCATAGATAACTATCAACTATACAATATGATTATCTACATACTGTGAAGGTATATAATTTTAGACGCATGCCACATGTGTAATTTTCCGTAAAATTAACACAATAACGTTCAACGTTTACTATTTCACGTGTACGTCAAAAACTTTTGTTGAATGGCTCATATTATACATCGTTACTTCAATGTAAACACTTCATTATAATTTCTCAATATACATAGTCTGTGATAATAAATGCGCTATAGTGAAACTCTAGATCAGTGATCGGGAATTTTTTTGAGCTAAGAGCCAAATTAGGGAAAACCTTGTAAAATTGGTAAGTTTGGGAGTCGCAACATATTATTTTCGAATAATATGTATTTATGTATGTTCGAAATGAATGTTATTCGTCAATGAAATGGATTGCTGTAAAAAGTAAGTTATCTTCGTGATATTTCTTGGCGTTCGTTAGTGTATTACTATAAAGTATTATAAAGTTTAATCTGAAAAGCGATCTTTTTATAGCCATCAAGTTGTGGATTCATTTTGATTTCGTGTAAACGTTATGTGTTTCACGCACAACGTTGGATGACAGCGAGAGCCGCAGGTTTTCATACAAAGAGCCGCATGCGGCTCTGGAGCCGCCGGTTCCCGACCGCTGCTCTAGATTGAGTCGAAAGTTATATTGAAATCGTTTCGTTTATGATTTATATTTAAATTACTATGCGAATCACACTAACGATTTTTCAAATCATTAAATACGCTAAACTCGACAGTGATGTGTTTTCTTTGATAAACTAGCCATTAAATTGCTTTTCACGGATATTTTTTTCCTATTGATTCACAAGCGAATGGTATATTACACGAACGATACTTTTTTGAATGAAAAAACCTTCATACTTTGGCGTGAATAGTTTTAGGAAATAAGCACAAAATTTCGCTCTCCAAGGACGTACATACATATGTGTATAAAAGTTAATTAATTACCTTTTTACGTATTATAATATGTGAGCGTTTGTATAGCTTTGAACACTTTATATACACGGTACTGAAATGAATGAAGCAATTTGATAATTATGATTCATATTTCTAACATTCTAGTCTTACTCCTTTTAGTTATTATTCTTCACATTATCGAAATTGATACCGTGACGATAATTTCAACCTTGTCGCAAACCGAGTGAAAGTTTTAATGTGCATCGCACAAAAGGGGACGGTTAATATCGCGGAAAAATCGCGAAGAGTGGCGAAAAGCTCGCGGTCGGCAACTTTTTTCCGGGCAAAGCTTTGCGGAAAAGTCGACCCAAGACTTTTTCTAGATTTTCCTTTTTTTTTTCTACCCTCATCCCCTTCCTTTCCCAAAGCAGATAAAAGCAGCTCGGCATAAGCGGACACACGAGCGTGTTTTGCCGTACGTAGTTATCTGTCCCGCGGGGTGTGACTCCAACTCTTACCCGTAATTTCATACAATTTTTCAGTTAAGCATTCCCCAGCTTCATTCATATCCATTAAGTTCATTGTTTATACCCCGGTGCGTCTTAACCCTTCTAACTACCGAATACTCAATACACACAGTACAGGAACTTCCAAAAGTAATCACTCGATTTATACTACATACACTAGCGTACGCCCGTTGAATATCAACGAATGTTTGTGTGAGTGAGTATATGTGTATTTAATAGTTGTTGCATAGATGGCGCGTTATAATACAACACGTAACAATTTAGCAAAGTCGCAAGATATTATATTGTCAAATCGTAGCAGGTCCGTTATTACCTACATAGTTTGGTTGAAAGCTTAAGCGCACCCTCTATCAAACTGGTGAGACTGGTGAATCTGGTTTTGTAATTCTTTACATCGGTGAGCGTTATCAGCAGACAGACAGACATACAGACACACGGATTTTGGCTATTATAATTCAAGAATGCTACGAAAGATCCAGTGCACACAGAGAAGCATGGAAAGATGTATGCTTGGTATAACAAGAAGAGATTGTAAGTGGAATACACGGGTAAGAAGTATGACCAAAGTGGTGTGAAAAAGTTGAAGTGGCACATAGCGAGAAGAATAGACGGCAGATTGATGCGAGAACTACTGGAACGGTATCCGAGAGGATGTGAAAGAAAGCAAGGTAGACCGAGTGGAAGATGGGCTGATGAATTGAGAAGAATGTGTGGAGTCAAGTGGATGCAGATTGCTCAAGACAGACAATAATGGAAGAGGTTTTGAGAGGCCTTCATCCAGCAGTGGATGGTGAACGGCTGAAAATGATGATGATGATGATACATACTAGTGTAAGACCGTTGAATATCAACGGAGCGCTTTCTCATCACCCGTACTGAAAAATAATATTAAATTTAATAGTTTTTATAGTTGTTGCATAGGTTTTCGCGTTGTAATACAACAACGTAACAATTTAGCAAAGTCGCGAGCCAATTGTCATTTTTCATTTTATATTGTAAAATCGTAGCCGGCCCGTCATCGCCCCGTTGGATGATAATATTAGCACGACCTCATTCCAATCTGGTGATCGCGGGTTCAAATCCCACTCGCGCGACGTTCTGGTTCTTTTTAATTATTTACATCGGCCAGCGTTATCAGGTGACAGATTGACGGACAGACAGACAGACAGCCCGACGGATTTCGGCTATTATATATATGTATGTATAATATAATAAGCACGTTGAATATCAACGGAGCATTCTCATCACCCGTACTGAAAAATAATATTAAATTTAATAGTTTATATAGTTACGTACCAATTTAGCATAGTCCCTTTTAAGAACTAATGTTGGCCATGTATAGCACATTCGTCATCGCCTCCGTTGGAAATAGTGTAAGCACGATGCCTCCCAACCTGGTGATCTCGGGCTCAAATCCTTCTCGTTCTGGTTTTTTAATTATTTAACTCGGCGACCGTTATCAGCAGACAGACAGACAGACATACGAATTTCGGCTATTATACATATATGTACAATATGAAAAACTTTACACTGTAACTTTCAAATATACTTTATATCCATATATTGGACGAGTGACTTTCAGAAGACCCTATGTGTATTATTATTTCAAGCAAAGTACCATATCCGAATATCGCCGGCGACAGCTTACAAGCTCGTAAGTGTATGTACAAAAGCTCGCATTATACCATAATATAAATATATTTACAGACGCATCTCACACCGAACGAGTTATAAATGGGTGAACAAACAATCGTGATCGAACAAAAAAAAAAAAAAAAACCGAACGGATAAGGGTTGATGCGCGAACATAATATGAACATAACCGAAAGCTACTAGATTTCCATATAAAGCACGTGCGTAGACGCTTCAGAGTTGACAAAAGCTCAAAGATTCCTTCCGCCAACATTACGGTCCATTATAATCCCGCACTCGGTTTTTTTTTTAACTGCAAAAAGCTTCGTTTGACGAAATATGGTTTATTTAGTCTTAGGCTGTGGATTAAAGGGTACGTGCGTGTAATATGTACTGTTGTAGTTGTCGTTTCGTTTAAAAATTGAATGTGTCGAGGGTTATTAATAACCATTAAAGTCGCCTCGTTTATCAAGCGATCGCCACACGTTCGCGCGTTGAGCAATTTCAACCCTTTCGCTACGCGGCTTATCGAGCTTAACGCCCACTCACTCGGCGTGTTCAGCGAACTTTCGCTTGATGTACAAATACGGGTAAACAATATGGTCTATAAAAAAGTGTGTGCCATATTTATCTGCAAAACGGTGCGACGTGTTAAGCGCTCGTCGCGGTCGTGTTTTGTTCCCCAATTTTCATCTTTCATGTTTTGCCCTGCGTACAGAGTGAGAGAGAAAGAGCTTGCGGTTTAATTAAAAACGGACTAATTAATAAAAAGTAAGATGGAGAGTCGCTCGGCTTGTTGTTCGTCTGTGTGTTTAATTAAAAGCGGGGTTCGTTTTCGACACTGGGGTCTAGAAATGGGGGGGTGACTATACGACGAGTGCTATTTTCGCGAGGGTTAGGGGTTGAAAAATCGTTTTGTTTGTTTATTTTTTTTTTTTTTTTTTTTTCGGGTCCTATCGTTTATAATTAAACGTGAAAACCGCAGAAAATGAGCCCGAGTGACAACTGAGACATACAATTTCATTTATATTAGAGTAACGCAAAGGTTCAAAAAATAACGTAAAAAGCGAGCGATGCAATTAAAACTTGAAAATTGTTGAAAAGCGGCAACCGTTTTATTATCACTCTGCAAAAATTGTTAGGGTGCAATGAAAATTTCAAATAAAAATATTTTTTGCGACCTACCACTTCAATTTACATCATATTTTATGACTTATTCATCTTTAAGCACGGTTATTGCATCAAACAACAAGAACAATGTCATTTTAAAGTCAAAATACAACAATAAAACTATATGCAATGAAGATTAGCCTGACTAGTCTTACTTAGACTCACTTGTAGTAATTAAAACCAATATACATGCTTAAGATTTATTCAGTGGATGAAGCTTAATTCAATGGTCTTAATTTAATCTTACATGTTCTTGGTATGCTGTAAAACACAACAGACGTATTCGTCTTAAATCTCAGATTAAATATTTATCGAGCCGATATACACTTATGAAAGATTCGAAATATAAATCTTCAACTTGCGAGTTTTGAATCTAGCAAACGCAAGCTATTTTAAAACACGCGCGTCTTTATTAATTGTTTTTTAATACGTTTAAGTTATTCATTGGGGAAAAACGTATACGCACATGAATTTATTTTAAAATATTCTTTCATCTTACATCAACATATTGTGTTTGTGTTATAAATAATAAAAATAACACAACGCCCACCGCGCTAACGCCCACATAATAAATTCACAACCCTCAAGTTTCCACACACAATAAGAGAAAGTTTGATATTTTTAATGCGATTAACAAACTTTCACTTCGAACAGTGGTCATATTATATTCAGCGTAGTTTTCATAAGGTGGGAATTACGTATGAAATTTCTCATGGCAACGAACACTCCTCCCCTAAGGGAGGCCTATAAAATGTCTTCCTGCAGAACGGACAACCCTTCTACTTTTTTTTTTAAATGTGAGAGGCAAAAAATATGTATGCAAAACTCTTTCACCTGGACGCGAAAGTCCTGAGGGATTTCTGGCAGTGTGAACCGTCGGTTGACCTTTCAGACGGGGTATTAGGCAAGTAAGACACTGAAATAAATGGGACGTGGCGAACGTGAAAAAAGCAACCACTCTCGTGCTTCCTTTTTAAATTATATTTATAGGTATATCGGGTCACCCATAAGTCACTGATGTTCTTTATTTGATATTTTCATTTGAATAAATGAAAATCAGCAGTTAATAAAAGCTGTTGAATACTACATACATAGATACCGAGAGAAAGTTCAACTATATTAACACCTATACAATACTTGTTTAAAAAAATAGGCATAGGACCAATGCGTACCGCCAGTTTTGACGTATGGATGTTAAATTCGAAAATGCTACGTAAGATCCAATGCACACAGAGCAGCATGGAAACATGTATGCTCGGTATAACAAGAAGAGATTGTAAGAGGAATACTTAGGTAAAAATTATGAACTAAGTGGCAGACATAGCGGAACGTGTGAAAAAGTCGAAGTGGACACATAGCGAGAAGAATGGATGGTAGATGGACGCGAGAAATACTGAAATGGTATCCGAGAGGATGTGAAAGAAAGCAAGGTAGATCGAGTGGACGATGGGCTGATGAATTGAGAGGAATGTGTAGAATCAACTGGATGCAGATTACTCAAGACAGACAAGAATGGAAGAGGATTAGAGAGGCCATCATCCAGCAGTGGATGGTGAACGGCTGAAAATGATATGTATTATAACCTATATTCACCTTTCCATTAAAAAAATCTTTTTTTTATCTCATTAGATCGAATAAGGCGGTTAGTTCCCGAATGGGAAGTAAGATAGTAGGGGTTAACCTTACGAGAAAATCATATTCAGAGTCAAGTGGATGCAGATTGCTCAAGACAGACGGGGTTGGAAGAGGATTGGAGAGCCCTTCATCCAGCAGTGGATGGTGAACAGCTGAAAATGACGATGATGATGAATACAATACTAATGAACATTACAAATTTCTTATTTCCAGTAGAACGAAAATCTAACATTTTAATCATATTATCAAGTGTTTGAAATTTAAATTTAATTTAACAAAAAATGAAATTTCTTCCGCTCAATGCATACATAACGTAGATTCCACTTGTTGCATCATAAGCATTACGTGAATTTGCGTAAAATAATTCTGCATTATTTTTAATATAGGCCAATTTGCACGTGTTAAGCTAATGATTTATGGTGTAATGTCATCATTTTTATTGAAAAATTCAAAAGTTATGCCGAAAATAAAAGGTTCAGCGACTTTTGCACCACACAATATATCGCAAAGGTCTTTATAGGGTTGTGCGATAAACAACCGTCGGGGAAAAATATCCCTGTTGGCGAGACCTTAAACAGCGACGCCCACAACAATGCGATAAAACAACGCAGGACGATTCGAGTGGGAGGACGATGGGAGCTTAGGGGTTTGATAAAGGGGTGATTCCACATTTTCGATACAAATTTCTTCCCCCAAAACGTAATTAATGGGGCTTAGATGCGAACGCGGTGATTTGCAAACGGCAAAGCTGCCGCCATGTAAAGCGGAGAGAGGGAGATACGGACCTGGAAATATTCCCCTTCAGTCCGAAATACAGGTGACACATAAATTCACATTAGCAAAGGTGGGTTGTCGGAGAATCCCCGATGATAATTTATCGCGGATCGGGGCTATTTGAAACCCTCCTGCCCTTAATGAATTGGGCGCCGTGTAAAAGATTCCCTTCGGATATCGGCTTATTTGCCGTTGTGCCTTTATTATGATCGAACTTGTGCGAATAAAAATTCGGCGCGTGCTTTGACTTTCGCTATCGCCTCGCACGTTCGCTGTTTACGGCTTTATTTAATTAAAGATTTAAAGTTGACGACTGAACCGTTTCAAGTTTCCGAATCACGTGTAAATTCCGACCGGCTTAAAAGTTTTAATTGGCATCTGTGTGCTCGTAGTCTACGGTGAATGCCATCCGGAGTCAACCGTCGCTGGTTCAAATCCTGCTATTAGCAATTTACACGGCTTCCTCTACAGGGATTATTTGAATAATAAGTAAACTTTTATAGTTTACATATTTTTAAAGTGCGAGTTTTATGGTATTATAACGCGTAAAACGCGTTTCGGTTCGAAGCTGGCAATGTTCAATATGCTTCAACATGCAACGTTCAACCGTCACAAGTTGTCGAAACAAAACATTGTACGGCAAAAAATATCCCAAAGGATCGTTGAAAGTACCTCAGCAAATTTTGCTCATTTATTTAAGGTAGCTTAAAAAGCTAATTAGCTAAAATTAAAAAATAAACTTATTATCTAATAGCACTTGTACCTATACAGAGGTGATTTTTAAGGCTGAATTTTATTTATATTTCTGAGAACTTCTGGCAGGCTATTTATTATATTCAACAACACCCCTGTACAAGATACTTTTCCTGGATCTACTTAATTTTAAATTCTTGGCTATTAACTTATTCTTGACTATGTATGTACATATATTATATCCCTTTAAATTGGTAATAAATTTTTGTCTAACTTAAAAATATATACAAACATGCACACTTTTAAGGTTGCATTTACATTCATTCAATTCAATTCATTCAACATATATCTTATACTAGTTAATCTATTGACATTTAAAATACTCTGCATAGCTCTATTTTGTAGATTTTGCAACCTATCTTTAATTACGCTATTTACTAAATTTAAATTTAAATTCATTGAGACAGACTGACAAAATGACATACTTCACTTATGACAAGTATAGCTCTACACTTGTACGAATAATGAACAGTTAAACAAACACTGTTTGTTCTACGTGACATCCAAGCTCTTGTTAGTTTATAGAAGATCGTCGAAAAGCAAATAAAAATAATTTCCCCCTGTCTTCGAAATGGCGACGGGGTAAAATTCTAGCTCGAATTTTCCGAATCGATCTAGCGAATAAGCGGTATAATAAAATGCACTAGGGTCAACAAAATAATTAAAAGCGAATCGAAATGCGTATTTTTCCGAGGCAAAACGTATAGGGGTAAGGGTCGTTGCGACAAAACACGCAAAGGCATTTTCAGTCGGCACGAAAACCCCGATAAGGACATGCAATTTTTAAAATGCACAAACGTATCGCGAAAAAAATGCAACCGCCCATTATTATGACGCTCGCAATTGGTGTGTTTTTCAATTATGTGTAATCGTTGTTTATTATATTAACAAATCCATTAAAATTTGAGAATAATTGAAATAATTCTTTCACCTAACCTTAAATGAGAAACCTTCTGATACTTCATACTTCATATATGTAGATATCATTATCATCATCATCATTTTCAGCCGTTTGCCATCAACTGCTGGATGAAGGCCTCTCCAATCCTCTTCCATTCCTGTCTGTCTTGAGCAATCTGCATTCACTTGACTCCACACATTCTTCTCAATTCATCAGCATCTTCCACTCGGGCTACCTTGCTTTCTTTCACATCCTGTCGAATACCATTCCATTGTCTTTACCTTTATAATACCTTTATATATCCTTATAGATATATAAAACTGAATTCTTATGTGTGTATGTATATAATTATAACGTATCATCGTTTGTTTAATTGTAGCCAAATATTACAGAGTTACTTTTTATGATCCTGCGACTCTTATATAGGGTATACTAGTGCGATAGAAAATTTTTATTTCTGATACCTACCATACAATGTTTTGTGTGGTTGGTATCAGATTGGTATGCAATTGCAATTCAAGTTGACACAGATTTAGTGTTGTCAGTCGGAAAAAAACACAAAAACACCTTTACTTACTTACCTAGGAGATGAAAAGTTTTGTTTAACAATTTGCACCCGGGAAACGCTATTATACTCGTACATTTTGTGATGAATAAACGTTTCAACGATAAGTAGGTACCGAGTTGTTAACGAGCTTTTGAACCACATACAAGTAAGTATATTTGTTAGTTAATTACTTCACTGAAAGTATTTCGTCACGTTTTAAATATAAAACTTACGTTCGGAGCAAAACGAAAAAAAAAATATCACCCCTTTTTAATATTATGCAAATATTTAACCTTAATAGCTTTTGCATACTGACCTAGTGCAACTCGACATGCCAACTACCCTAACCTTACACACTATCTAAACAAAAAATAATATCACCTAAATGCAACACTATAAGGCAAACATAAACACTGACTATACCTAAATGAATTTCGCTCGTTTGAAATATGAAACGGTGAGTCGTGCGAGACACCTTGTCTTTTGAGTCAACGTTTCAAGAACACGACCCCTCGGGAATTTCATCCCCTTTGTGCATTTCGTATAAATGTTACCATCTCTAAAATTGCTTCCCGACACAGAGGGTTTGAGTCGAAACGACATTCGCGCAAATATAATATTAAAAAGCGTCGTATTGTAAATTTGTCACATTTTTAATTTTAACGCCCTCCCATTTTTTAAACCGACCGTTCTTCGGAGAATTTTTCGATTAAAAATTGAAGGTGACTTTTACGTCACAAACTTGACACGAAACGTCATAAACGTCGACACGAATGTGCAATATCTGAAACAAACATTAAACACGACAATATAATCTAAAAATATTTTGTTATTACAGCTATCCTTCCGAGATATACATTCTGTAAATTAAATGTTAGAATATATGTATGCATGTACTAATCCATTCTCATTATTGGAAATTGGATATGAGCTCACTTGAACGGCGTTAGCTCGCACGAGATATTCAATATGCAATATTAAAATAGTTTTCTCTACTAATAACCGTAAAAAAATACGCTCGAAAGCTCGTTATGAAAAGTTTACCTTGCCGTTTAATTAAGCTCGGAATCTGTATAGGAAATTCACATTTAATAATATTATATAAGGCTCAAAAGTCACGTACTTTATAACCTTATGCATATCGCGATACGCACTGAAAGACTTTACCATTCATAATCGATATTAATATTAAGTGCTTTTCGGATAACTTACATTATACCTTCACCCACACATTTTCTTTATCAAAAGGGGGTTCCAATAACACGGAAAACGCTTCAAGATCGACCGCAACAACCTAATTATGATTAACGACCCCGAAGACTATTTGGGTAGCCTTATCAACTTGTGCATCAAATTCTCAGTGACGTCTCTGACCCGTGAAAATAATACGGAGTAATCTAATCGGGTTCAAAAGGTCAGGTAGAATCACGCCATACTTCCCACGAAAAAACTAAAACGCCATAAAATTTATATTATACATAAAAATTATCCCACGCACAAAGCGGCTTGCAAGATTTGTACGTTGTATAATACGTCCCGACTGGATTTAATATACAAACCCTTATAATTCCAGGTATGAGTACGGTTGACCATAACATTAATTGTAGATGATATTGCGCTTAAAACTGACAAGTACATACGTACCTGGCCGTATATTTGACGCAGAACTGTCTCGTTTGATTTAACATGAGATACAAGTAACGTTGCAAACTCGACACCAAATTGCTACAGTTTTGACTTTCACGTATGTGTATGGAAACAACTCAACTGGTGAAGTTTTCCGGGGAAATTGCATCCGTTACGTATGTGAGATCACAAGCGCATTGCATTGTCTATATATACATTCATGTATATGAATGATTCTATGTACATATGTATGTACATACATACATACATATGTCTGTACGTCCGTTTATTCCTTATACAATTCATCATCAATTGACTAGTGGGTATTAAACTTAACAGAAGTAGATGCTTCTTGCGATCCAACGGCTACATTATTGCAATATTTACATAGAAGCAAACTAGAATATAATTGTATAGTTTGGTCACCTCATTTTTTTATGCATTCTTATTCTATTGAAAAAATACAATATAAATTTTTGAGAAACCTACTGAATATTCAGTATTATGATCCTCTTATATCAAGATTAAAAATGATAAAATTAAGTAATAGAAGAATCGTATTCGATGTAATTTTTTAATATAAAATATTAAACTCTCCAATATGTAGATAGAACCACTCTTATTCATTCGACTCTTCGCTTTAAAGTACCGGTACGTTTTACCCGTTCTCGACTTTTATTAGATTATGAAACTGCTTCACGTAACATTTACATATTATCTTCATTCTCCTATCCCCAGATTTTATTGATTCATTATTTATTTTATCAACTCGAAATAATTTATTTATTAGTTTGTTTTTTCTAATATACTATATGTATTATGTATTTTCTATTTAATAGCCCTAACAGGCGTATGATAAATAAATAAATAAATAGTCCATTTTTAGTTGTATTTCAACGAATACAGCTAATGGCAGTGACAGGTAGAGTTTTTCCAGTTGAAAAGGTCAACTTAAGTGACATTTGTATACTGGAAACGCCCGATATTGTAGTCGGTGTGTATATTTTCATTGTCGTTATCGGTTGTACGAAAACACATAGATATTCATTGCGAGATACTATTAGAGGAAAACTAACAAAACAAGCGGCACGGTTACTAGGAAAAATAAAACAAAAAAAAAAAGAACGAGGCGTTTGTTAACGTCTAAAGAATGGCGTATCCACCGAGGCGCGTAAAGTACCCGGAGAAAATATTTGTTTTCGTCTCGTCGTCCTTGTCGTCGACGAGGGGAGACAATCGTCGCGTTTGTAATCCCGTGAGCCGATTACGGTACACGGGTCAAAAAATAAATCCTGGATAAAAAAAAAGTGTATAGGTAGGTAAACCTTCAGAGTGGTATCGAATCCTGGACGTGTGCGGCAAGGCAAGCCTCCGAAAGCCTCATTTACATTTTTCACCCGTAGGCCATTTCGGCGAAAATGTAAGTGTGATGTGTGTGAATTTGCTATAAAATAGTATGAAAATATATTCAGCATCGATAATTTATCGAATTAGGTGATTAAAATAACACAAATCGCACAAAAAAAAACAGCCAGTCGAATCTATTGTACATACTTTCAAGTTTTTATGTGTCTATATATAGATATCAAATTTATTAATACAATGCCCAAACTTTACGATACTTGAATCAAACTAGAACGATTTTAAGTTTATTTGACTTGATCATCTTTACATGTAAACCCACAAATTGCTCATTTTGTGAACTATGTGACTATCGAGTACGCGAACTTTGAACGTGTTCGACAAGTTTTAAGTTAGAGCACGGTAAGTACGAGTATATATGTATGTATATCAGTTCTACGTATTTTATTTTAGCTAATTACAAAAAAACGTTGCTTAAAGCTAAAATTACAAAATAAACTTATTATCCACCAGCACTTGTACAGAGGTGCTGTTTTTAAGGCTGCCGGGAATTTACAGAACATGTTATGCTTGTATCAAAATTCTAAGCTCTATCAATACACTATCTTTCAATGTTTTAACATGTATCAACTCCTTATACGTTATGGTTATACCAATACCTTAATTTTTTCCTCTATTTATTTAAGGTAGCTTAAGAAGCTAATTACAAACAAACATTACTTAATGCTAAAATTACAAAATAAACCTATCATCTACTAGCACTTGTACATACATAGGTACTATGTATTTTGAGGCTGCCAGGAATCTATCAATTCTCTTTATATTTCTGCGAACTTCTGGCAGGCATATAATCAACAACACCCATATACAATATACTTCTCCTGGATCTAATTAATTTTAAATTCTTAACTATTAACTTATTATTACCCCTAGTATTGTATTGTGACTATGTATAGTATACCCTCTTATTAAATTAGGTACATTATATACATACATACATAGGTAGTACACGTATCTTAAATCTAGGAGTACTCATCGACGACAGTGTTGAGACAATACACAAAAGATTATTTAAAATTTAAATGAAGTAGGACAGTCTAATTGTAAGAGCGTTCAGTTTCATCCTGCGATCACTATCCCCATCTACATATGTATGTACGTATGTACATACATAAATCCACAAAATACTACACACAATGCAAAATAGTGCAACTACAAAACGGCTGAGCCTCGGCTAACAACTGTTCCCCGTACTTTGGTAGATAGATTTCTAGGTACGTATAGTTTTGGTCGTATATCGAGGTGCGCCCGAGGCTCGCAGACAATAGTTTCGCATCGGATATCCAGCGAAAGCTCTACCCGGGGGTAAACAAAGGGGCACTCGCCGCACAAAGCTCTCTTTTATTATTTATTCGCCGGGTGTGGAAGCCCGGAAAGCTTCCGCTAAATTAGCTTTCGTCCAGGTCGACGTTTAATAAGCTGCGACAAGACCGAATCCCGATCGAGCTTTCTCGAAACGCGAGCTTTAACCGATATCGCAGAGTACGAACACGACCTGGTACTACATAGTATATGTATGTACACACTCTCGGTGCTCTGTCTTGAGCCAATATTTGTTCAAATGCTGTAACGTTGTTCAATAAACACACCCAATGACATACGGAACTGTCTACTAGAGCTCTACAATTGACATCGATTTCGCGACAGCTTATTTGGCACAAAAGCTCCACAAATATGTATATGGAGTCAAACTGTCAAAACTATACCTCAAAGCACTCGCTTCAATATCGGAAAGTTTAATTAATTTCAACACAACAACGTTAAGCAACATTGAGATAATAATTTGTAGTTTTAAGAATGACAAGTGACAAATTGGATTTGATTCACTCTTACAAATTCCATGTTACGCGGCTACAACATATAAATCAATCATTCCGACACCAATTTCCCTTATAATAAATATTCAAAGATAATACTCTAATCCTTGTAAAATTAGATCCATCAATCACTTTGTTTCGTTACGTTGTAAACTAGTTTCCTCGCTCACATTATGTTATGCATAGTGAAACTCTTACTTTTCAGACTCGATTAAAATATAAATTGGCAGTGATGCAAAATTTTAGAGTATGACAATATTTTGAATCGATCAACAGGTTATTACGTGGCCGCGATTAACTCATCGTTTCCGAAATAATTTAACCCTCTTTTGAATCCGTGATTTATGCGCGAGCTCGGTCGCCGAACAATGGCCAAAAGTGAATTATGCCGATTGGACTAGTAATACAAACCGAGTCACAGTTTTATTATTGTTATGCGCGAACGAACCGGTCGAAATTTTTTGGTGGTGAAATTCTCTCGTGCGAATTAAATTTTCGGCCCGGTTCGGAACCCTCGCAATATGTGAGATATGCTCGCGAGCTTTTGAAAGCTCACTTGTTGAAACAAAACAAGTTCCATTCGTCGTGCAAAGTTCAGCAACAAACATAGCGCTCGGAAAACTTATGAAGATGCACGCAAAACTAACTTCTGCTCGTTAATATATTTTAATGGAGAGGGCAGAGAACCCGCGTTGAAAGTTGCGGGTTTCTTAATAAAACTTGGCATATTTTACTATTGCCGTATACGATGCTCTAATTTAAATATTTCATTTCATATGAGCAGGACGTGCGCTTACATGAAAATAACTCAAAGTTAAACGGAACTGGAAGCGAAACCGAAACCAGAGCAAAATATAACAGTTCGCTACTAATGAAAATTTTTTAGAGATTTTTAGCTCTACATATGTATCTATTATATAGCTTTTTATACATACATTCTGAAAGTGGCGTACTTGAATATCAACCCTCTTCACTATTTGACAAACACTTTACTGTTTGCCATAGTGGTAATTAAGGAAATATACTATCCAGTGAATTCGCATTGCCTTCTGGAAGAGAGGAAAGGATAGAAGGAAAAGACAATGATTTGGTAGGTAGTAAGAAATTGTTTCAGTGGTGCCAATTTTATGGAACCGTATAACAATATTCAGATCTTGCCAGTGACGATATTTTTAAGGTCGAAAAACTGCAAGGAACGAACACTTTCGAAAGCCCAGAAGAAAAGACCTCTCCCTAACCACTAAGTTATCGTCTGGCTATGCATATATATACCTATGTATCTATGTACATAGAACACGTGAAATTACATTGAAACCCCATAAAGATTATTTTTTTGACTTAGATCAATCAAGAAGAAGAATCATTTCACAAGAAAAATTTTCAAATGTTGTCTCTTTACATATTGACAAACATTTTTCACAGTGAAATGATGAAATGAAAGGATGGATACTCTTCAGTGATTTCCGGTTGCCTTCTGGAGGGGAGAAAACGATAATAGGAATAGCACAATGCATTGGTAGTTTTAAAAAAAAAAAACATTTTATAGAGAACCATTTCAACAACTAAGTCAAATAAAATAAATAAATTCATATGCATAGAAGAAAGCGTGTCTGAATTTTGATAATATTCAAAACAAGCCAGAAACTAAAACAATACTCCAAAACGTACGAAAAGTCAAATAAATAATTCCAACTAACATCTAAAATATTATTCATATATTTTTGAAGATCAACCGGTGTTTATGATTGACATAACGAGTGGGCTAGCAAAGCGTTAACTTTGAGTTACGGGGAAAAATAATAATTCAAGCTTTCAGCGAAAACAAAAGATGTGAGTCGAACGTTCCTGACAAACAGATTTAAGACTTATGTATGTATGTACATATGTACATATATAATAAAAGACACACTGTTGCTAAGCAATAAGACATCAACAAAATTCACATAAGTGTATTTTATAAGCGTGGTCCTCGGTTATATGATGAAATTATGTAATTTGTTTTTTACAAGGTTTACACTTCAATTTTATTTCACTTCAAGGTTTTCAATTCAATTTTTAGGCACAGAGTCTAGACTTTTTACAGAGAGAGGATCTACAATACGTATATAAAATTTCAACATTATTGCTCAACCATAAAACGATCCTCCAGGACCTTGTCGTAAGAAACCAATTTATTAATAAACAAAAAATTCAAGGTCAATTCAATTTAGGGTTATGCAATAATTTTCAAAATTTAACATAATTATTTTGGACCACCTCTGTGACTACATAAATTCTGCCCTAGAATCAGTCAAAGTTTGAGCCTTGTAAAAAATAAATTACAATATTTAACCACACAATTAATGACCGATTCCGCTCCTACTCACACATGCGCTAGTTTGTACAATAATACTAAATCTCTGGCCCGTTTGACAGTACTTGAATCAATTGTATAGCGTACCTACCGTTGGTTGAACGGATGTATGGCCATAAATCGC
This sequence comes from Parapsyche elsis, assembly GCA_022651745.1. NCBI lineage: Eukaryota > Metazoa > Arthropoda > Insecta > Trichoptera > Hydropsychidae > Parapsyche > Parapsyche elsis. Next base: position 3,616,763 of record JAGVSN010000017.1, read on the forward strand.
GTTATCAACTCTAACCAGCTGTGACATATAACGGACCACTAAATATTTTGTTTGCCATGTTGACAATACTAGCGGAACCGCAACGAGTCAGACAGGCAGAGTTTACGCCAATATATTGTATATCGCATCCTCGGAGCACAGAGGTGACATGTCCACAATAGTAAATTGTTCGGGGCAGCAGTTTTAAAGTTTGAAATGGTCACCATAGATCGGGGAACTTTATATTAAAAAAAATGATAATTGTGCATATTGTACTCTAGACTTTTAGATACTATTTCATAGTTATTGTTTACATACATGATAAAAACATAAATATACAGTAAAATTATTATTATGCAACCCCATTCCGGCCAAGCACCGCAGCAAAATGTAACATCAGATAGGCCACAAAACTAGGATAGGGTATGCAAAATAAATCGATACCATCGGCGGCCAGGGCATTAAATATGCGGATAACTTCAACAACAGGAGATGCAGCTCCCATGAGAGTCTAACTAAGGGTTGTTGGAAGAGACGATGAGATCGCGAACGAATGTAATTTTCGGACGCAAGCAGGCTAAGTCTTTCAAGCACTGGAGGATTCCTACATCGCCTCTGTACACTAGGAACGTGTGCCACTCGACTGCCCTGATAGAAAAATTAAAGAGGAACAAAGTTGTATTCATAACCCATTTTCGCAAAATCTTGGACATGTCACCTTTGTGCTCTGAGGACGCTATATATACATATGAATATATTAGGGTAGAGCGGTCTTGTATGAAAACAATTTTTTTTCATAATATCAAAAAGCTTGAGTGCGGGATTAGTGCTCTATCACATACCCATCATAACTGCAAAATATCTCCTAAAAATATTAATGTTTAGCACTGCCCCAAGCTGCTTGAATATTGGGGAAAAAATATAAAATAACCTAAATACTAGGGGTGATAATCTTTTTTTGTGTTGAAAATTGGCATTATTTTTCGTGATTCGAATCTCGTTTTTATGAAACCACCTTAAGGGTTTAGGCTATTTTTAAGTTTTTCTTGTGGGACGCTGGTATGATATTACCTTTGTTTTTTGTTCTTAATTAGTACCTGAAACATATTTATTACATGTTTTCATTGTCTTGAATCAAATAAACGACAAGAAATGTATCTATCTGCGTTTTAATGAACCTTTCAATTTCATTTCTTCTTTCTTTCAACATTTCTTCTAAATTTGACTCCATTGGGGCTGTATTAAGAGTTAAAATATCAAAAATATAATTACACCGTTTGTTTTGTACCTACATATGTATATACATACATATGTATGTATATATGCATGTACATACATATGTATATACCCATGGAGCAACTTTCGCAAGCCCAGCATTTTGATTTTCAAAAAACAAATTTCCTCCACTCTAATACATATAATATATACAATGTATGTTGTATAATGTTTTCAACATATTGACATATTTGATGCCAATTATGATGAGGTTGAATTATTATGTTTTTTTTTTATACACACAATTAATCTTTTATTTGTGGAATTATTTGACTTAATGTAATTTGATTAATATTTAATTTTAATATCAATTGTTTAAATTTACTATCAATTACATATGTTTAATTTTATGTTATTGTTTATTTTTATTTGATTTCTTTATATTTTGCTAATGTTATTTAATATAAATACATATATCTAATGTTTTTTCTCATGTCTCGCCATAGTGACGAATTGGGGCAACCTGTAATGTCACTATGGTATATTTTGTAAAAATAAAATAAAATAAACATATGTATGTATGTACATATACGTATGAGTACCTACATATGTATACATACGAGTTCATTGCACGGTGAATCAATCGACTAAATTTAGCCGAAATTCTTAAAAATTCAACACACGCCCCGCCAAAGCCTCGAATAAGCTGAAATTTAGCAAATAATGAGATAGATAGACGGTGACGTCGTTTCTGGTCGAAAAAATCTGATTACCCATCGGCTGAAAAAGCTTTTGAACAGTTCGTCGTACCGGAACCGCGCGACGCTATTCCGTCAGTTGGAAAACCGCCACCGATAAACTGAACGGTTATTTCGATGAAATATGATTTCGATTTTCTTTGATGTTCTTTTGAACTTACAACGCGGGCCGAGGGGTGGATCGAATCGGGTCCATTTGGAACGGGAAAGGGGTGAGAATAGGCCACGGGGGTGGATCGGACGATTATTTATATAGATTTATAGAGGGCAATTTTTGCATCGTACCCACCTCGTCGATTCGAAAGTCTGATATAGTGACGGTGGTGGTTTTCGTACGAAGAGAGAGCATTTTATAAATTCTATCATATCGAACGATTTGTTAGCGCGGCCGCGTCTTCTGGAACACTCGGTGGGCGAGCTATTTCAAAAACGTATAAATGTACGTCAAACTCCATTATTTCGAGGTGATTCTTTTATATTATTTTTACCGTCACTGCTGCTGCTGTTCCGACCAACAGTTTATAAACTGCTTCTATTATATAATATCTGCAATGTACGGTAATAATAGAAAGCGTACAAATTCGTTCCGCATACATTATTAAGTATGTTAGTTAAGTCAACTAGAGATAGATTACAAATATGTATTACAAAATAGAGGTATGAGATGTATTTTAAATGTGGATAGGTATGCTAGTATAAAAAAGATGATGATTGAATGTGAATGATACTTTGAGGATTTGTATGTTCATATTTATATTTATGTTAGGTAATAATATGTTACCATCATATTTTAGTAAATTTATTGTGAGAGGGTGTGAATATAATTTAAGGAATAAAAATAATTTAATTATAAAAAATGTTAGAATAAATAGAAATAGGAGAAGCATCTTGTACAGAGGTGTTTTGGAATATAATAGACTGCCGAATGGAATTAGAAGTTCCAAAACTGGCAGTCTTAAAAAAACATCTCAGTACAGGTGCTTAGTTAAGGATTATATGTATAATTAGCTTTAGCTACTGTATTATATAAATAAATAAATACAATGACCTGAAGTTTAGCTGTACTGTGATTTCACAACTGTATTTTCAATGGAACAATAATTTGATTTGTTATTTTTACACCCTTTGACTAATCTGGAACAAACTTTGCAGTGTTCAAACTTTCTATGATCTTATACGGGTACTTGATTGCGAAAGGACACCTTTCTTTCGGGTAATTATCATGCATAGTTTAAAATGAACCTAGCTCATTATATAATGTCAGTAGAAACATTATAAGTATTGCCAGTTCAGAAAAATCATATAAATTATAAATATTTGCAATTAAAATGCACTAGAGCATTGGTCGGGAACCTTTTTCAAGCTAACAGCCAAACTAGGGAAAACCTTGTAATGTTTGGGAGCCGCAACATATTATCTTCAGATTATATATTCAAAATGAAACTAAATGTTACTCATTTATGAAATGGATAGAAGTAAAAAGTAAGCTATCTCGTGATGTTTCTTAATGCATTGTTACTAACTAAAAGCATTGTTAAGTATAAACTAAGCATAAACTAAAAAAAAGCATTGTTGAAAAACGATTTAATGCTTTTAACAACCATGAAATTATATGTAGAAAGAGGATTCATTTTGATTTTGTTTAAATTTTGTGTTTGGTGCAAAACGTTGGATGAGCTGAATTTTAATGGTTTTGATTTTTGGATCTGGGGGGGGGGGTGGTAAGGGGCCGGCATAGCTTTTCGGGAGTGCAAAAAAAAAGGTGCCGTAGGGGGTAGGGGTGGTCTGGGGGGTGGTGAGGGTCGGCATACCTTTTCGGGAGTGCAGAAAAGGTGCCGTAGGGGCAGTGGAGGGGGGGGGGGTGGTGAGGGGCCGGCATAGCTTTTCGGGAGTGCAAAAAAGGTGCCGTAGGGGTAGGGGGGGGTCTGTGGGGTAATGAGGGGCCGGCATAGCTTTTCGGGAATGCTGAAAAGGTGCCGTAGGGGTAGGGGGGTCTGTGGGGTGGTGAGGGGCCGGCATAGCTTTTCGGGAGTGCTGAAAAGTTGCCGCAGGGTAGAAGGCGGCTCTGGGGTGGTGATGGTCCGGCATGGCTTTTAGTGAGTCAAAAAAAAAAGGGGGGTGGTAAGGGGCCGGCATAGTTTTTTTGGGAGTCCAAAAGGGACCGCCGGGGTAGGGGGTCTGGCGGGTGGTAAAGGGCCGGCATAGCTTTTCGGGAGCGCAGAAAAGATTCCGTAGGGGCAGTGGGGGGGGGGGGTGGCGAGGGGCCGGCATAGCTTTCGGGAGTGCTGAAAAGGTGCCGTAGGGGTAGGGGGGGGTCTGTGGGGTGGTGAGGGGCCGGCATAGCTTCGGGAGTGCTGCTGAAAAGGTGCCGTAGGGGTAGAAGGCGGCTCTGGGTGGTGATGGGCCGGCATGGCTTTAAGTGAGTCAAAAAAAGGTGAGGGTGGTGAGGGTCCGATATAGCTTTTCGGGAGTGCTGAAAAGGTGCCGTAAGGGGGGGTCTGTGGGGTGGTGAGGGGCCGGCATAGCTTTTCGGGAGTGCTGAAAAGGTGCCGTAGGGGAAGGGGGTCTGGGGGGTGGTGAAAATGGGGGGGGGGGTCTGTGGGGTGGTGGGGGGCCGGAATGGCTTTTAGGGGTATCAAAAGTTGAAAAAAAAAAAAAAAAATCAAAAAAAAAAAGTTTCAAAAAAAATTCAAAAAAAAAAAAAAAAGTTCAAAAAAAATCCAAACAAACCGAAAAAAAAAAAAAACCGAAAAAAAAAAAATTCAAAATATATTCATAAAAAAGTTGAAAAAAAAAAAAAAAAAAAATTCAAAAAAAATCCAAAAAAAAAAAGTTGAAAAATCCAAAAAAAAAAAAAAAAAGTTCCAAAAAAAATCAAAAAAAAAAAAGTTGAAAAAATCCAAAAAAAAAAAAATTCAAAAAAAAAGTTCAAAAAAAAAAAAAAAAAAAAAAAAAAAAAAAAAAAAAATTCAAAAAAAAAGTTCCAAAAAAAAAAAAATCCAAAAAAAGTTGAAAAAAAAAAAAAAAAAAAAAAAAAAAAAAAAAAAAAAAAAAAAAAAAAAAAAAAAATCAAAAAAAAAAAAAAGTTGGAAATATCCAAAAAAACCGAAAAAAAAATTTTCAAAAATATATTCATAGAAAAAAACTCGAAAAATCCTATAGTGACGTCATAGCGTTACGGGACAGGACAGACACACAGACACACACACAGACACACACACACACACAGACACACAGACACACACATTAAGCTCTTTATTAATAGTACTAGCTTATTGCCCGTTGATAATCAACGCCCGCTGAATTTTAATGGTTTTGATTTTGGATTTGGATCTCGGGAGGGGGGTGGTAAGGGGCCGGCATAGCTTTTCGGGAGTGCAAAAAAAGGTGCCGTAGGGGGGGGGGTAGGGACGGGTCTGGGGGGTGGTGAGGGGCCGGCATAGCTTTTCGGGAGTGCAGAAAAGGTGCCGTAGGGGCAGGGAGGGTCTGGGGGGGTGGTGAGGGGCCGGCATAGCTTTTCGGGAGTGCAAAAAAAAGGTGCCGTAGGGGGGGGGGGGGTCTGTGGGGTGGTGAGGGGCCGGCATAGCTTTTCGGGAGTGCCAAAGGGTGCCGCCGGGGTAGAAGGCGGCTCTGGGGTGGTGATGGGCCGGCATGGCTTTTAAGTGAGTCAAAAAAAAAAAAAAGGGGGGGGGGTCTCTGGGGGTGGTCAAAGGGGCCGGCATAGCTTTTTCGGGAGTCAAAAAAGGTGCCGTAGGGGTAGGGGGGGGGGTGGGTGGTAAGGGGGGAATGGCTTTAGGGGTAAAAAAAGTTGAAAAAATCCAAAAAAAAAATTGCAAAAAAGTTCCAAAAAAAAATCCAAAAAAAAAGTTGAAAAATCCAAAAAAAAAAAAAAAGTTCAAAAAAAAAAGGTGCAAAAAAATCCAAAGGGGTCTGGTCTGGGGTTCAAAAAAAAAAAAAAAAAAATCCAAAAAAAGTTCCAAAAAAAAAAAATCCAAAAAAAAAAGTTGAAAAATCCAAAAAAAAAAAAAAAAAGTTCAAAAAAAAATCAAAAAAAAAAGTTGAAAAATCCAAAAAAAAAAAAAATTCAAAAAAAAAGTTCCAAAAAAAAAAATCAAAAAAAAAAAAAAAAAAAATCAAAAAAAAAAAAAAATTCAAAAAAATCCAAAAAAAAAAGTCAAAAAAAAAAAAATCAAAAAAAAGTTCCAAAAAAAAATCCAAAAAGTTGAAAAAAAAAATCAAAAAAAAAAAAAAAAAAAATTCAAAAAAAAAGTTCAAAAAAAAAAAAAAAAAAAAGTTGGAAATATCCAAAAAAAAACCAAAAAAAAAAAAAAATTTTCAAAAATATATTCATAGAAAAAAAACTCGAAAAAAATCCTATAGTGACGTCATAGCGTTACGGGACAGACACAGAACACACACACACACACACACACACACACACACACACACACACACAGACACACACACATTAAGCTCTTTATTAATATAACTAGCTTATTGCCCGTTGATAATCAACGCCCGCTGAATTTTAATGGTTTGGTTTTGATTTTGGGGGGGGGTGGTAAGGGGCCGGCATAGCTTTTCGGGAGTGCAAAAAAGGTGCCGTAGGGGTAGGGGGGGGGGGGTGGTGTGGGGCCGGCATACCTTTCGGGAGTGCAGAAAAAAGGTGCCGTAGGGGCAGTGGAGGGTCTGGGGGGGGGGGTGGTGGGGCCGGCAGCTTTTCGGGAGTGCAGAAAAAGGTGCCGGGGGGGGGGGGGGTCTGTGGGTGGTGGGGCCGGCATAGCTTTCGGGAGTGCTGAAAAAAGGTGCCGTAGGGGTAGAAGGCGGCTCTGGGGTGGTGATGGGCCGGCATGGCATGGTCGGGTGGTGAAAAAAAGTTTTTCGGGGTGCAAAAGGGTCAGGGGGGGGGGGGTGGGGTGGAGGGGCCGGCATAGCTTTTTTCGGGAGTGCTGAAAAGGTGCCGTAGGGATAGGGGGGGTCTGTGGGGTGGTGAGGGGCCGGCATAGCTTTTCGGGAGTGCAGAAAAAAGGGGCAGGGGGGTGGGGGGGGGGTGGTGAGGGGTCGGCAAAGCTTTTCGGGAGTGCAAAAAAAAAGGTGCAAAAAAAAAAAAAATCCAAAAAAAAAAGTTCAAAAAAGTTGAAAAAAAAAAAAAAATGGCTTTAAAAAAAGTTCCAAAAAAAAAAAAAAAAAAAAAATCAAAAAAAAAAAAAAAAAAGTTCAAAAAAAATCCAAAAAAAAAAAAAAATCCAAAAAAAAAAGTTCAAAAAAAAATCCAAAAAAAAAGTTGAAAAAATCCAAAAAAAATTCAAAAAAAAAAATCCAAAAAAAAGTTGAAAAAATCCAAAAAAAAAAATTCAAAAAAGTTTCAAAAAAAAATCCAAAAAAAAAAGTTGGAAATATCCAAAAAACCGAAAAAAAAATTTTGAAAAAAAAAATATATTCATAGAAAAAAAAACTCCAAAAAAAATCCTATAGTGACGTCATAGCGTTACAGGAAAAGAACCACAAAAAACACACACACACACACACAGAACACACACACAGACACACAGACACACACACAGACACACACACATTAAGCTCTTTATTAATATAACTAGCTTATTGCCCGTTGATAATCAACGCCCGCTGAATTTTAATGGTTTTGATTTTTGGATCTGGGGGGTGTAAAAAAGGGGCCGGCATAGCTTTTCGGGAGTGCAAAAAAAAAGGTGCCGTAGGGGTAGGGGTGGTCTGGGGGTGGTGGTGGGGTCGGCATACCTTTTCGGGAGTGCAGAAAAAAGGTGCCGTAGGGGCAGTGGGCATAGCTTTTCGGGGGGTCGCAGGGGTAGGGGGGGGTGGTGAGGGGCCGGCATAGCTTTTCGGGAGTGCTGAAAAGGTGCCGTAGGGGTAGGGGGGGGTCTGGGGGGTGGTGAGGGGCCGGCATAGCTTTTCGGGAGTGCTGAAAAGGTGCCGTAGGGCAGGGGGGTCTGGGGGTGGTGGGGGGCCGGCATAGCTTTTCGGGAGTGCAAAAAAAAGGTGCCGTAGGGGTAGGGGGGGGGGGGTCTGGGGGGTGGTGAGGGGCCGGCATAGCTTTTCGGGAGTGCTGAAAAGGTGCCGTAGGGGGGAAGGGGGCTCTGGGGTGGTGATGGGCCGGGGGCTTTTCGGGAGTTTTTCGGGAAAAAAAAAAAGGGTCTCTGGGTGGTGAGGGGCCGGCATGGCTTTTCGGGAGTGCTGAAAAGGTGCCGTAGGGGGGGGGGGGTCTGGGGTGGTGAGGGGCCGGCATAGCTTTTTCGGGAGTGCTGAAAAAAGGTGCCGTAGGGATAGGGGGGGTCTGTGGGGTGGTGAGGGGCCGGCATAGCTTTTCGGGAGTGCTGAAAAGGTGCCGTAGGGGGGGGGGGGGGGGTGGGGGGGGTGGTGGGGTCGGCATAGCTTTTCGGGAGTGCTGAAAAGGTGCCGTAGGGGGGGGGTCTGTGGGGTGGTAAGGGGCCGGAATGGCTTTAGGGGGGTATCAAAAAAGTTGAAAAAAAAAAAAAAAAAAAAAAAAAAAAAAAAATTCAAAAAAAAAAATCCAAAAAAAAGTTGAAAAAATCCAAAAAAAAAAAAAAAAAATCAAAAAAAAAGTTCCAAAAAAAAAAATCAAAAAAAAAAAGTTGAAAAAATCAAAAAAAAAAAAAAAATTCAAAAAAAAAAAAGTTCAAAAAAAAAAAAATCCAAAAAAAAAGTTCAAAAAAAAAAATCCAAAAAAAAAATTCAAAAAAAGTTCCAAAAAAAAAAAAAAAAAAAGTTGAAAAAATCCAAAAAAAAAAAATTCAAAAAAAAAGTTTCCAAAAAAAAAGTTGAAAAAAAAAAAAAAAAAAAATTCAAAAAAAAAGTTCCAAAAAAAAAATTGAAAAAAAAAAAAAAAAAAAAAAAAAATTCCAAAAAAAAAAAAAGTTCCAAAAAAAATTCAAAAAAAAAAAAAAAAATCCAAAAAAAAGTTGGAAATATCCAAAAAACCGAAAAAAAAAAAATTTTTCAAAAATATATTCAAAAGAAAATTTATTATCCAATCTCGCCTCGTTCGTTCGTTGTTGTTCGCGGGATGTACCTTTCTTTCTTTACATTTCATTACTCGGAGGGCAAAAAAAAAGAAAAAAAAAAAATAGATAGACATGAAATACGTTTTGAATATAAATTCAACTCGCACGACTCGAGTGTGATACCTACCGCGAAATTTCGAATCATAACCGGGATTTAGCATGCGACGACTGTTCCTATGGGATTTGCACTACAGAGAATGTGACCTAACTCGGTACGTATTTGTAAAAAATTAGTTCAACTTTCTAGCATAAATTCAAATTAAGTCCAATCTACAACAATGTTGGTTTTAATTTATAATGGGACGCAAATACGCTGCGACAATTTTGCATGCAATCTCGTTCCTCGAAAGGTTTCATTTGTGATTTGAAGTCTATTGAAAGCGTTTTCCAAATATAGATATATTGTACGTACAAGGTGACCCAGATATTGCTAAAGGTTTCGTTTCGTTACGATGTTTTTTTATTTAATATTTTTTCAATTAAAAAAACTGCACCTGGAAGATCTATAAATAAATAGCAGTTACATAAATAGCCATCGAAAACTATTCATGTTTATTTTTCTAACGGAAGAAAAAGTTCAATACAACTTAATGTCTTGTTACCAAAGCAATTACCTTAAAGAGGCGACGTATTTCAACTAGATTCAAACATTATCGGAATTTTAAAACAACATTTTAATGACTTAACAAACACAAACTAATATAACGAGCGTTTTATATGATCATTCAATTTAGTATAATTTAAAATATGCGTACAAATTCTGTACATTTTGTTTTGTTTGGGGAAAGTTAACAGGTCTAATACCCAGACCCAATAACAAGCCAACATTGGAATAATGGATTGCAGATACCAATTTTTGGTGGAAGCGTCTAACTAAGTTAGATAAATTGGCAAATTCTAATAAGAGACGGTCGATCTGGATTTGATAATGTCCAGATCTTGCCAATGATGATAATTATGGTAAAAAAAACCGTCAAGAAAATCATTCGACATGCGTGGATTAAGCACTGTACCATTGCTCAAGAGTTTAATGCAGCGGTCGGGAACCGGCGGCTCCGGAGCCACATGCGTCTCTTTGTATGAAACACGCTGACATACAATTTACACAAAATCAAAATAAATCCTATTTCCATTACTTTGTGGCTATGGTTTTTTAGATTAAATTTTATAATACATTACATATGTACATAGGTAGTAATAAACTTTCAGACATTAATAAATATCATGAACATAGCAACATTTGATTTAATTTTGAATATATAATTTGAAAATAATATGTTGCGGCTCCCAAACTTAACCAATTTTGCAAGGTTTTTCCTAATTTGGCTCTTAGCTCGAAAAAGGTTCCCAGCCACTGGTAGTATAATGCTCTCATCACTGAACTATCGCCTAGCTACATACATCAAATTTTCACTATCATACAATGGATATTATCTTATGGAACAAGACTTTGCAGTCTTTGCACTTTGCGCAAAAGCAAATTTCGTTGAACTAACATGAATTGATTGAATTGAGCTTTCTTTGGGAGCTTAAAAGTTCAAGTAAAGGCAAAACCTTCGGCGACTTATAGGCCAACGTGTATTATACACGCCATTTTGTTCAATTTCACAGACTGTCGTCTCTGTCCGAGTAATATTGCAACCGGCACGTGAACTCCTGCGGCAATATCCTTCCACAGTCAAACTTTCAAGGATCGAAAAAGAGATTTTCGTATGCGAGCTTCTCCCCCAGGTCATACGATGGTTCGCATTTTGCAAGGGTAGGGGAAAATATACGTGACCGACAAGCCGAAGTGGCCTCTTAAAAACTTCTTAATCTTCGTCTACGCCTTTCGACCGAAAACCATTCGTCATACCGAGAATTCGTTAGCGAGGGTTGAAATTAGCGTTGACAAAAAAAAAATTCTCTTAAGATCTTTTTAATACCCGTCGACCCTTTTTTCACGCGAGTGTTTGCACTAGAAATTATTAGCCTTTGCCATGTTTGGCATGACTTTTCAAAGGAATTTCAACGTCAAAGTACAAAGGTAAGCACTCTCGTAAGATATTCTCAACACAAAGAGTTTTGATTCTTTACACCGTGGAAAAAGCACCGCATAATTTAAATCTTGATCCTTGTCGTTAAATTCGTTCGTTCGCGAGTGCATGTGAGATTAAATTGTTTGAGGATTCCACTGAATATTCATCCGACAATTTATTATGAATACAAAGCGCATACGTGGAAAGGAGTGCAAAGCTCCACAAAGCCACCGGCAAAACAGAGATTCAATGAGATTTAATAATAAACGTCAAACGCATTCGAATCATACTCCGTACAATAGTAAGCACATAAGCACCCACATATCTGAATAGAGATTCAATCAAGTAATCTAAACAATCTACAATATTTTGTTCTACTTATTCAATACAATCACAGTACAATAACTTCGTGAAATGCTAATGGAATAATTGTTAAACCTGATATCTTTTTATAAAAAAGTGTCATATAATTCTCGCTCATAATATTATATTTATATATAATAGCCCTATTCCGTCTGTGTGTCTGTCTGTCTGCTGATAACGCTCGCCGATGTAAATAATTAAAAAAACCAGAACGTCGCACGAGTGTGATTTGAGCCCCGTATCACTAATTCGGTACACTGAGCGCTTACGCGGTGAGCCAAACCAGATGATTTTGAACATACATATAAATCGGTTGAAAGTTCGCGACTTTGCTAAATTGTTACGTTGTTGTATTATAACGCGCCATAAATAGCACATTGTTGCATAGATGCAAGAACTATAAAAACTATTAAATTTAATATAATTTTTGAGTACGGGTGATGAGAACGCTCCGTTGATATTCAACGAGCTTACACTAGTATATATATATATATAATAGCCCAAATCCGTCTGTCTGCTGATAACGCTCGCCTCAGTAAATGATTAAAAGACACGAATCGTCGGCACGCGAGTTGGATTTGAACCCGAGATCACCAGTTCGGAAGAGTGAGCGCTTACGCTATCATCCAAACTAGATAATAACGAGCCTGCTACAATTTAACAATATCAATCTTCAATAGGTTTGCAAATTGTTACGTCGTTGTATTATAACGCAACATCTATGCAAAAACTATTAAATACACGTACATATACTCACCCACACAAACACTCACAGTACGGGTGTTGAGAAACCACTCCGTTGATATTCAACGGGCTTACACTAGTGTATACATAATAGGCAAGTGCACACTGTATTGAAAAACGTTCAAATACAAGCCCAATAAATTTAAGCAGCCCACTCTACAGTTCACTTCGTTCAAACAAAAATCTTAATACTCTCATTCTTTCCAATGATGAATTTCACCGACACCGCTCATTTAATAATCCCTCGCGAAATAATTTCCGGTTGGAAAAGGCAATATGGCCGAGTTCAAAATAGAACTGAACGATTGCTTCAAATTCAATATATATTTTAATGGTGCGCTTCCCTTCTAAAATTCAAATTATATTTTAGAGCCGGAGCTCTTCTCGCGCTCTTGTTTTACGAGCGGCATCCAATAAAAAGGGGATTATTCAACCCTCAAAAACACAAAAACGTGCCCAATTCTTATTTTATTATTTCCTTTTCTGTTTATCGCTCGAGAAATTCGCGGAAAAAATAAACGAAAGTACATAATGTATGTATGTATGTATGTATGTACATAAGTCGCGCGATACACACGAGCGAAAAATCGATTAGTTACTAGGGGCAAATGTCAGATGTGACGAACCTTTATATCTCTCGGCTGTCTCGCCTCTTGTCTTCTTGGAGCACCTCCTGGTTGATCGGCGTATACTAAATTGCGTACCGAGCCTCTGTATCTGGGCTCGAAGACCACACTTGGCAACGCCAACTGGGTCAACTTTGCATTGTACCTGAAAGAAAAAAAAAAAACAATTAAATTAATTTTCATTTTAATTAAATGGGTCAAAAGGTGACAGAGTAGCATTTTGCTAACTTTTTTATGGTGAATATTTTTAAAGCTCAATCTTACGCTGTAAACACCCACACAACGTGGTTAGTGAAAATTAATTTTGCGGCAAAGTGTCCCATTCATTAAAATGTATTTTTAAATTAAAAAATTAAACTACTCAATATTTTTCACTTAAATTTTAATTCGAAAACGTATTTTTAGTTTATTTTGTTGGATTTTTATCGCTCATTATATTATTCTTATTCATAAGTTTTAGCACGAGATAGCAAGCAAGTATTTTGCAGCACATATTTTGTCTTACTTAAGTGATGATTTGTGGATGCTAAATTCAAGAATGTTACGCAAGATCCACTGCACACAGAGAAACATGGAAATATGTATGCTCAATATAACGAGAAGAGATCGTAAAAGGAATACAAGGGTAAGAAGCATGACCAGATATAGCGGAACGTATGAAAAAGTTGAAGTGGACATACATTGTATAGTGAGAAGAATGGATGCGAGAAACATTTGAATGGTATCCGAAAGGATGTAAAATAAAGTAAGGTAGAACGTTGGGCTGATGGGTTGATGAATTGAGAAGAATGTGTGGAGTCAACTGGATGCAAATTGCTCAAGGCAAACAGGAATGTAAGAGGATTAAAGAGGCCTTCATCCAGCAGTGGACGGTGAACGACTAGTTAGGTTTAGTTTCACAAGAGGTTGCCGATTACTGAACTACAGCATTTTTAAACATTTAAAAGCTTGTATCAATTTTGCACGCAATGCGTAGTCACAGTAGATAATCATATTGTAGAGATATTTGATAGCTATCTATACCTGGACGCTCAATTCAAGAATGCAACGAAAGATCCAGTGCACATAGAGAAGCATGGAAAGATGTATGCTTGGTATAACAAGAAGAGATCGCAAAATAAATACATGGGTAACAAGTATGACCAAAGTGGCAGATATAGCAGTACATGTGAAAAAGATGAAGTGGCAATGGGCTGGACACATAGCGAGAAGAATGGATGACAGATGGACGCGAGAAATACTGGAATGGTATCCGAGAGGATGTGAAAGAAAGCAAGCTAGACCAAGTGGAAGATGGGCTGATGAATTGAGAAGAATGTGTGGAGTCAAGTGGATGCAGATTGCTAAAGACAGACAGGAATGGAAGAGGATTTGAGAGGTCTTCATCCAGCAGTGGTTGGTGAACGGCTGAAAATGATGATGATGAAAACCTTGTATGTACATATGTAGGTATTAAAGAGAAGTATCAAAAATTCAAAATTTGACAATACTACTAGTGCCAGTTTGTATACTTTAATCCCATTTTCACACATCAACATTTGAAAGACATTGTACGTAAAATCCGAAGTGAAACTCGCACAACAGCTCCGCTAATTATATTTCACGTGCAGTTGGTACATACATATTTTTACGTAAATTTAACGTGCAAAATTTTAATTACTTTCCCAAGAGCCACAAATGTACGGACACCGTACCTTACGTACGTATCGTAATGAAAACGTACATCGTAAGTTTGGAAGATCAGATTTAATCTGACCTACATGCGAGGCAGATCGTGTAACCCCATTAGAATCGTGAACACACACATACACACATACATACATATACCATGCAAACAGAACATTGGCCTATCCAGGGTTGTTGCCAAATCGTTGCCAGTGCCTATGGGACCGAGAACATGCAATTTAGGGCCAGCCTTGACCACCACAGCGCAAACTAATCTCCCACATCTCCATGGGAGGAGTTGAGGGCGAGAGGACGCCGACATATTGATAACAGGGGGTTGGAAAAAGCCCTTTATCGGAACGTAGAAGCATGTAACGACCCTTGCTGCGGATTTAAGACCCCTATGGGCATGCCCATCACGTGCTAACTCCCCTACCCTCTGCAGACATCAAAGGTGCCGGGGAAAAGCTCAAGTTTGAAGCTTTTTCAGGATTCCCTCCTCCTCTCTCCCCCACCTCCTCTGTCTCGTTAGGCAGGTAGGTATGCAAATGAATGTAGAAAGCAAAAAAAAAAGTGTTAGTCGGGTGATTTAGTGCTTTTAACAGTACTAGTGGAAAGTGTTCACTCATTCTCACACTCGTAGCTTGAATCCAATTTAAAATGATACGTGTTATTTCAAATACGTATTATGTGTATGTATGTGTCTGAACGTGTGAAAAAGTTGAAGTGGCAATGGGCTGGATACATAGCGACAAGAATGAATGGCAGATGGATGCGAGAAGTACTGGAATGGTATCCGAGAGGATGTGAAAGAATGCAAGGTAGACTGAGTGGAAGATGGGTTGATGAATTGAGAAGAATGTGTGGATGGAGATTACACAAGACAGACAGGAATGGGAGAGGATTGGAGAGGTCTTCATCCAGCAGTGGATGGTGCACGGCTGAAAATGATGATGTATAACCTATATTTCCATTAAAAAATTCACTTTTTTATCTCATTAGATCGAATAAAGCGGTTAGTTCCCGAATGGCAAGTAAGATAGTAGGGGTTAACCTTACGAGAAAATCATATTCAGAGTCAAGTGGATGCAGATTGCTCAAGACAGACAGTAATGCAAGAGGATTGGAGAGGCCTTCATCCAGCAGTGGATGGTGAACGACTGAAAATTATGATGAATATATGTATCTATGTATTTACATACATGTGAAAATATACTTCAAGTTTTAAATCATTCAAGTTTCAGAATCACGTCTTAAAGACGATTTTGTTGAAACTTAGATGTTTTTAAAACTTTCATCTAACTATTACACTTTTAACTTGGAGGTTTTTAAGTTTTTTTTTTTTTCTTTTAATATACATATATGTACATAAATTATACTTGAAAGATAACAAAATTAATTGTACTTTGAATAATAATCTGTAAACCTTCATAGTGTTTTTTTTCTTCTTTTGATTTTTAATATTAAATAAATTATACCAAAATAGAGCAGACTCTAATAAACATAATACTGAATATACATATGTACATAGTATGTTAGTTTTACAGCTTGCGATATTTTCCAATATTTTCAATAACATTTTGAATAAAATTCCAAGCCAAAGTCTTATACTAAGGTTGTTTCACATTTTGACGATATAAGGCAAATTGACCTTTCAAATACTTTACAGACTTCGATTAAAATGAAATTTTCTTTGAGCTTGCGTATTATATGATCATTTTCGAATTTATCTCTCCGGGTACAGATATGTAGATAGATATTTCCTTTACATTTACAATCATGTGTGGGCAGCAGCAGCTACGAGATCGTTGTTTCAGTGGATTTTACACACGTTCTCAAATGTTACAACAAGTCCAATTTAACTTCTCCTATTAAAACGTCGGATATACGATAGTATCTCCGCGAAAGCGACAGAAAACCACCGCTACGCCAATCACATTTAAAAACCCCATGCGAATGAAAAAAATCACACAACCTTATGGTAATGTTTACGCCTGAAATTTACACACGAGCAAACGAATGCGTGATAAAATAAGCAATCGAAATTGTACTAGTGACAAAGTAAAAATACTAGTCGGGGAGAATTTCAACGTCGAGATAAATTCCTGAAAAGACACCTACATATACATATATATATAGTTCGAGCGTCCATTCAATCCGAAGTCAATATCTGAAACGTGGCGTCGTCGTCAGTGCGATTTTATCGCTACCACTTCAGACAATGTTTCAATAGGCCACGGTCTTAGTTATCTTTGGTCGATATCGACACGTAAAAGCGACGAAACTTTTCACCATTACCTTCTGATAAATAATTTAAATAAAACTATACAACTCTCCATATATTTATGTACTAGGGTAAATCAACCATAATCTGAAATGTATTGTCTGATTTTTACATTGATGATTTAATAGTGCCTTACAGTGTTGTGAAGTTTTCATCTTGATTTTTTGTAATGAAGAAATAATATCAAATTTCGGCGCTTTGTCGATGATGAAATCTTAATAAAGTAAACCTCATTTTTTGCACACTAATTATATTTATAAAAATAAGTACATATGAGTCACCTATGTAGTTCCAAATCCCGATAAGTTCACAATATATAAAAAACGAGGATAAAATATTTTCTGGTTCTAAGAATGTTTTCAAACGATGCCTTATACTTGAATTATTCCAAATACCGCCAAGTGCGCCGTAAAAAAATATTTAAAATCAGTGTTAATTCCAAAAACTAACAATTGCACTATGATAAAAGCTGATAAAAGCCATATTTAGAAACAAACAACGATAAGTCCATGTTTCTAATCTCAATATTTTGTTTAATATCAACAAAATTAAGTTTAAATGAGTTTAAACGCCATCAAGCAAATAAGTCTGTAGCAGAAAAACCGCGTTTGCGAACAAGTGAGTTTAATGGACTTATCGGGATTTGGAACTAGGCGACTCATATGTGTGCATGTACATATTAATTAATACATTAATTACATAATCAATTGATACCTTTCATTGTAATGATTTCAAGGATGAAATCGATAATTCCATCAGAAATAACCATTAAACTACTAAAATAGACGACAAACAGTACATATGTACGTACGGTTTTTTATACTTTTGCACTTTTGCGCCCGTTTTTGATCTTTTCAGTCAAACTATTTATTGCATTTTTTATGTTTTATCAAAAAAAAATAGTCAGAAAATGAGCTCAACAGATCAAAATTGAATACACAAGTGTAAAGATTGAAAAAAATCACTTATCAAAAACAAAAAAAAAATATCGGATACGTTGCAGACGCTTGTGATCTCTCAGTAAAATATGTATTTACAGACTGATCTAATAATTTGATACAATTTTAGACTAAGTTCATTTGAAAAGCAAGGATTAAATGCTTAAAATTTTATCAAATGTTTTTTGTGCGTAATTTAATAAAGCATTGACTAGTACGTCTATTTAATTCAAAAATTTAAACAGCAACGACACAAATATTGATTAGAAAAGCGACATCACACCGGGGAGAGAATTGCCTTCACCTGAAAATTTACAGAAGCTTTTAAGCGCAAATAACGGCTTATTTTAATGGGTCGTTTCAGCGGCAACGATTTAGCCAGTTTTATTTCGTCCATATAAAATAGGGTGTCGATGAACTGTATTCGATACGATACAACCCCGTTTTACGGTTCCGTGTCTATCGGGGCTTTTTTTTTGTCAAACGCGACAATATTTATTGTGCACAGCTTAATTAAATTTACGGTAGACGTAATATATTACGACGTGAAAAATCTTTGCAATATTTAAATTTTCCACTTTCAAAAGTGACCCCGCTCGTATTGCACGGTCGCGACTTAAACGTTTTAATAGCCGTACACAATTAACATTATTAATCATAATAAAAGCAAACGACTCGTATAACGCCGTTGTCTCTCAAGTAAAAAAAAGTATTACGTTTATTAAAAAAACCAGACAGCCTCTAGTGAACGTTGAGAGTTTTGTATGATTTCCCAACGGAATAAACTATTTCGCGTATGATAATTAGATTGAACTATTATATTTACTTTTTCAGCGTTTTTAAAATAAAACTTTCGACGCTTTAAACAAAATATAAACAACACCCTTAGGCTTGAAGATTCTTTGTGTATAATTTTCTGTATGTTCGTGTCTGGAATTTAAATCGACTTTAATTAAAGTTATCGTGTATACGTGTGAAGGTCTCGAGATTAACGCCGAAACTGGGACAATTATACGTCACGAATATTTTCTTGAAAATATAATATTATAAAGTTGTATTATTATTATTCTCCGGAGACTTTAAGGCCCACTTTCAAATATATAGTACAAGGAGGCGTTTGAGTTTGGACAGTCCTTGAAAATAGTTCACAGTGTGTCTTTAGTCTTGAAAACCCCTTTCAATGTCCTTCGAATGAAACTTGTTACACACAAACAACTGTTATATTAAAATTAAATGTGCCATGGAATAATGTGACCTATTTTTGGATTGGCGTAAAGTATAAATTGTAATAATCCTGGATATGAGTTTCATTGTTTGAAACGTCATCTTTGCGGGTACATTATTCGAAGCTGGGGAAATTAATTGGGGTATGGGTTTTGGCCGCAGCGGTCGACCATGTCCGTGGCCAGAGAGAGAGAGAGATCTCATGCTAGATGTTGGAGCTGGGAGATAAGGTGTTATTTAGAGTGGTGCGCAGGATGCGTTCAGGGGTTTCAAACCGGAAGTGGGTCGTGGCCGCACTGCAATGCCACAAGGACGAAAGAGCCACAACCCCTTCTCCACCAACACACCGCAAAAGGATAATTGGCCGCGATCGCAAACCGACAATGATACTTTGAAAACATCATCATTATTGTTTTTAATTTATTGTTGGTGATATAAACTTTTTAGTCCTGTTTCTCCGGACGTAAACAGTTTACATAATGACCTAAACTCTATAAATAGATGGTGCCAAAAATGACTATTGTCATTAAATATTAATAAGTGATTTATTTTACCCAAATCCATTATTCAATCTATATACATATCTATATATACATATATATAAATCAATGTCTGTCTGTCTGTCTGTTTGTCTGTCTGTTTGTCTGTCTCTTATAGGCTCCTAAACCACTCAACCGATCGCGATGAAACTTTCAGGACTTATTGTGATCATACCGGGGATGGTTCCTGTGAAAAAAAATCGGGATAAAACGGGAACGGGAACGGGAACGGGCCTGCTCACGCGTCAGATAACGTACTAGGAACGGGAACGGGATCGGGAACCGGAACAAAATCTGGAACGGGAACCGGCCTGCTCACGCGTCAGACAATGTACTAGCAACGGGAACGGGAACGGGATCGGGAACGGAAACGAAATCTGGAACGGGAACGGGAACGGGCCTGCTCACGCGTCAGATAATGTACTAGCAACGGGAACGGGAACGGGATCGGGCATTAAAACACATGCCGGGTCAGCTAGTTAATAATATAAATATCACAAATTGGCCTAGGTATTGTTGTCACTGAAGACCTAAAATGATCAACTCATATAAACTCTTTAGTAAATAAGTAACACGTTTAATAGTACATATATTCATTTGAAATATATACATATATGTATCTATATATTATCAAACGTGTTTTTAAGAATTTTAGTATCCAGTTGCTGTCAAAGCTTTATAAATCCTTTATTAGACCGAAATTAGAATTTGCTGTAAGCGTTTGGACCCCTAACTTTAAAAAAAGTCAATGTATGTTTAGAAATGGTTCAAAAGAGGATTTCCTGAAATCGAAAACGAAAAGGAAAACGATTGCCTGAAATTGAAATTTGACTATTAATAGTTTAAAAAAGCGTACAATAGGGTCTTTGACAGTGAAAATTTACTTTTGATTAAATTTATTATCGTGTAAACGTTGTAGTTCTTTTTCATAATTGAAATGTAGTGGATCTGAATGTTATTTAGAGTGTTTGGCCGTCGGATTTTTTTTATATATGAGTATCACCTCTTTGGAGGCGAAAAGATTGAAAGGCGATCTAATTGAAGTGTATAAAATAATAAATATAAATGTCCAATGAAAAACCTCTGATCTCAGAGGTCATACTCTGAGACTCCTAAAAGATAAATCCAACAAAATTGTCAAAGACTCATTATTTTCAAATAGAGCGGTTTCAGTTTGAACCCGCATTCAAAATCAGCTAGTAACTTCTGAAAAAATAAATCTCTCTAAAAATCATCTCGACAAGTTTTTGAATATATGTACATACATATGTATGTAAATGGATTTTTGTAATCCTTCAAATATAAATAAAAATTGCCCATGCATTTTAAATAAATATAATTAATATCGATAACTAAACCTATATCGTTTTATGCGGCCTATTTTTTTTATCTCAACACGTTTACTAGGACTGTACCCTTATTACACAACACTTTCCGTACAAAAGTGCTAAGTTAACGCCTCAATCCTAGAATAGACTGTGTAAATACGGTGAAAGAACAGTACCTAATATGTATGTATACACTCGAAACATGTAGAAAATAAAAAATAGGTTACTGGTACAAAAAGTTCAGCAAGTACATAGTTAAAAAATGTTGACAGTATCCTAAGTCGCGCGACTGACCGCTTAATAAAAGTGATGTGCGTTTTGGATTTGTTGATAATATTAATTAGCAGGTTGTAAACTGGGCGTTGTCACCATTGTTTGTACAGAACAATTAATTATATTATTCCGGTCACGTAATTATTAATTGGTGCAAAACAAATGACCGCAACACTACACTGTAGATTTCCGTAATTACCCCACCGACATACATATGTACATACAGTATAATAACATCAAATAACGTATTCAAATCCGTAAAGTTTCGCAAATAATTCCAGCGAAGCTTTAACTTATTCCGGAAATTCTAGATCGCACTGTATGATTGTCGGGATGTGTGTGTGTGTGTGTATGTTTATATTATATGTATATTTATGAGCTTAAATCAATGAAATGGAACTGTGCCCGAGATATATAGACATTTACATTTGCGAGTATAAATCAATATAATATAGTATATTGTCCGCTTTGGGAACCTCTCTATCCAAATATATGATTCGGCGAATACATCAATATACTTTTTATACTTTTGCTGGAACCATATCGATCAATTAAAACGGCAAATACTGATTGATGATGATCGATTTGGATGTGAATGATTGAACATTGATTTAAAACAAATTTAAATTGTACGTACATAGTACTTTTACGGATGTTCGTTGTATAGTTGTATCGTTTAAAGTTAGCATTAAGTCACACTGACAATTGATTTAGATTATACATCAACAGTCATAAGTTTAGTTGATAAACTTTTAAAGACTACCCTTAAGTTTATCAACATTGGAGCAAATTAACCTTTGCTCAATTAAGTCATTACATATTCAGTTGATTGTATGTACATACATAGGTAGAATCTGCTTGCATTATAGAAATACATTTTTAGTTATAAAACTAAGGTTTACTATGAACGTAATTTCCAGAGCTTTAAACAAAAAAATATAAAAACTTTTCCTGTCCAACTTTTTAACGACACATTGATGCATGGTTTTACTGAAAAACAAAACAAATTTTAGAACCAGCGTGCCAAAGTTACAACACGTCAAACTTGGCTCTTCCTGCACTAACCTAATAATACGCGTATGGAAAAGTTTTTCAATACATATGTATATTTAAAAACTAACCTAATTTTACTGTCGATACGCAAAAAGGTGGGGTCCTATTTTGGCATTCAACAGACGAAAATTGATTCTCGCTCTCAAATTCAGACCCAACATCAATTTTTCACGCGGAGATAATCCCAGAGCGTTGAGATGATTGACGCAACGCTAAGTGAAATTACTCGTACGACGACCGGAAAAGCGTCAGGAAAAGTTCACCCTGGTGATATTTCATTTTTAAAATATTACACATGAAAGGTGTAACCACTTGGGTAATATTTCTCTCTTTGGAGACCGAGAACATTACACCGTTACTTACGTGTACATTTTTCGACCCACGGTCGCCGCACATCGCATAAATCCATTTACTGACAAACTATTTCACTCACGTTCGCATCTCTTTTCTTTTTACGTTTTTTTTTTTGTACGTACTACACTTGTACAGTTTCGTGCGCGATTATTACTCGGTCGTAAATCGTCGACAATCACACCCCCCCTGACATTTTTTGCCAACGTTGGTTCTTAATGGAAATTCTAACGGTGCAAATCGACTGGCAGTGGTCGTCTATCGAAAATATCAGTTTCAATTTTGCGGTAGTGAAATGTTTTTCGACTTACCAAGGTGGCATGCCTCCGATGAAAACGTCCGAGTTCGATTGAAATTTTCCAAAGTCGAACTCTTTCCCTCTGGACGTTTTCGACAGAGCCGTTCCATCTACGCTCAACGAAGTGTGCTCGTCTCTTCGAGATACCTGCAAACATAATAAAAATACTTTTTAATAATTTGATACATTTAATAAATAAAATAATACATTTTTAATACTATTTTCATCTACTGAGCATTCATGAATTTACATTTTGTATTATATATAGAAATTATAAATGACCTTTGCTTTTTGTATAAACTAGTAAATAATATGGTTGACCACCATTATCTCCTTTAAAAAATTTCCTTCAATTGTCTTTCGAGAACATTCCGCAATCTTAATTTATTCCACCTAAATTTCTGTTAGAATTCATCCATTTACAGAACATGTTATGCTTGTAACAAAATTCCAGGCTCTATCAATCTTTAAACATTTATAAGCTCCTTATACCAATACCTTAAATTTTTCCTCTTTTTATTTATTTATTTATTTAAGGTAGCTTAAGAAGCTAATTACAAACAAACATTACTTAAAGCTAAAATTACATAATAAACTTATTATCTACTAGCGCTTGTACAGAGGTGCTGTTTTAAGGCTGCCAGGAATCTATCAATTTTATTTATATTTCTGAAAACTTCTGGCAGGTCATTATATTCAACAGCACCCCTGTACAAGAAACTTCTCCTGGATCTACTTAATTTTAAATTCTTAACTATTAACTTATTCTTACCCCTAGTGTTATGACTGTGTATATTATAACCTCTTTTAAAATACATATTTATCGAAATATTTTGAAAATAAATTCTTATCTAATTTAAAAGTACCTACATACATACATATGTATGTATGTATGTATATGTATACTAACATCTTATGTAATTTTTCTAATTTTGTATTTTACTGGTATGCTACAGTCAATCTATGAAAACTATTCTGATGTAATCCGCATTTTTATTTTGTGCTATTTTTATTATACACTACATACTAGTATATGTATGTTTCTACCTAATAAATAAAATATATTCGTTCTAAAATAACATTTTTATAACCTTTAGTCAAAATATATAAAAACTATGTACATATGTATGTATGTTCAATATATAAAAATAGAGAAATTTAATACATAAATATTTTCACCACTTTTTTAACTAGAAGGTAATCGTTACACTGTATTGAATTTTCATGTAAATTTTTTGCACTGGAATTTTGAAAAATTCCATTTAAAAGAACGCATGCGAAATAATGTACAAAAAAATTCCATTACTTGATAAAAGTGTTGGAATAAATAATAAATAATAAATAAATAATATGGAATGGAATAATGGAATAAATAATAAATAAACTAAAAACAGCAATAAGTTTAATGCAGAACCTATGTTAATTTTTTCATAATATCATCAAATGATGGTGGTACTTTCAACCCTTACGATGACGTAATTTTTTATTAAAACGTACATTCACCGCGCGCCCACTATCACACTCTACAGGGCTAACCTTTGAATATTTCAACATTTTCGCAGCGTCCATTAGCGAATCCATCCAAGGAAAATTCCGCATAAAAATTTCAGCAACAAGGCGGAATGTTTAACAACCGAAATTGTACCGAATCCAATTTGCGTGAATTAACACGGCGAAAACAAATGGGCGATACTCAATTTTAATCCGCGAAAATTTCGAATGCAACGTTGGCCTGTCGATCGATTTCCCGCATTTTTCCTCCGACAACGATACGATAGCGGAGCAAACGAGGCGAGAAAATTGGAAAATTCCTACCGACACACAGAGAGTCGTCGACCTTCGTCTTTGTTAAACATGGATCGTATCAATATTACAACACTTTGAAAATTCAAAACCTCCCCTACCCTTTCCATTACAAACGTCGACCTCGTTTTTTTTTTTAAATTGTAGCCCTTTGTTATTCAAATAAGCCGACCGGAGTGTTTCTCCTTTTTTGCCCATGTATTTTTGCTGTACAGTTTAAAAAACCAAAAAAAAAAAAGCAACGTAATCTAAACGGATCACTATCTCTCGCCGGACAAAAGGTGATAATTTATTTAATGGCGATAAGAACCAACCCTTAAATTAATGCATCCTCTGCTTGTACGAGCAACTTTCAACCCCTTCCCTTCACCGCGTTTGAAATATTCACTGTGTTTCTGTTTTTGTTTCTTAACAGGATAAGGGGAAAAAGAGGCGAAAAGGGGGGTGAGGTTGAGAAAATAAAGACCCTCATCAATTCGTGGACTTATTTAGTCTTTTACGACGTTGGCTTTTTATATGTGTGTGTGTGTGTTTTTCTTTCTTTTCAGCTTCTCTCAAAACTTTATTATTGCACGACGACCGGTGCGAACGAATAAAAGTAAACTGGAAATGTGGCTTTTATCCGCAGATTTATTGTTCGCTTTATTTTTTTGCGTATGAACGCGACTCGCAAAAGTACCGAGACTGACGTTTGTTATGCGTTCGAATAAATTCGTCAAATAAACGTGTCACAATATTCTAAATGTACAAGAG
Source organism: Parapsyche elsis (assembly GCA_022651745.1). NCBI lineage: Eukaryota > Metazoa > Arthropoda > Insecta > Trichoptera > Hydropsychidae > Parapsyche > Parapsyche elsis. The sequence goes on from JAGVSN010000017.1 coordinate 3,642,036, forward strand.
CCAGTAGCGTGCGAGTGTTGCCAATACAGTTTAAAAATAATTTAACAAACATACACACATTCACGTGTAACATGAAAACTCGATTTCGTCAACGTAACGATGCACTTTGCATGTAAATGCCCATTTTCGTACACATTGTAATTGTCAATCTATTTATAGGGCTATTCCGTTTGTGTAAATGCGAAAATATTAAATTGACCTCAATTTATATGACATATACGGCGGGCTTTGAGTTTATATCAAAACGAATTAAATTATAGCAAGTTTAACCGCATGAAATATGAATCACTCTTTGTACTAATTTTTGTCTGTTTTTCGTCTACCGAGTGCGTGTATAAAACATTGATAATAAATTACAATGTAACAGAGCACAATTGTAATACGCCGTATACACGGAATTAATTCTATTCGCAGTACGTACATAGGTACACAAGTTGATATATGTAGAGTTTTAACTATTAACAACACGTATGTACATATGTATATCTTGAAAGAATTACTTATATTACAAGTAAACACGAATAACTTATTACAGCAATCTTTGATTCACTCTACCAATTTACTCGCTTGTTAAGGCGTACGTGTACTTTATTGTATTGCAGATTTGATTCTGAATAAAAATTGATACTTATTTTTTATATAAATTCAAATAAACGTACCATGTGCATACTATTGTATTTGTACTAGTTACAAAGACGACGTTGAAACAAAGGCTAAAAACATTCGAATAACAGCCGTTAAAACGTGGAATATTTAATATTTACACTGAGGAGGATACACAGAGGCAAAGGTAATTGTTAAGGGTACTCCGCTGAGTTTCGTGTAATGAAAGCGAAATAAGAAAATGAAACTGCGCGTTTGTTTTTCCGAGATAAGAAGCCAATTGTACCTTTTCAAAACGACTTACAATAACATTACACAAAACCGCGCCACGGAATAACCACCTGCTCAGCATCGCTAACGTAAATGGGATTGCCGTATATGACTGTACATGTACTTAGATGTACCATGTACATGTACACAATACATGTATGTGTACTTGTGTATGTATATGTTGTGTTAATATATTAAAAAGTCGCCCGGCGTGAAAGTTTAAATTACGGCCATTTCTCTCGCACGACTCGAGGGGACGTTTTCAGCGGCGAAAACATTTCAACGGTGAGAGTTTGCACCGTTGGAAATTAAGTTGTGTGTGCAAGCACCGATGAACGATCAGTATTATTATTATAATGGAAGCTTTCTGCGAAAGTGCACGCTTTGAGAACGGGGTATGTTGTATGTAGGTGCAGAAAAGGTGCGAAACGCGCGGCCAAAAGGTCAAAAGGCCGCGCCGCGAACCGCAGCAGTGCATTAATTCAGGGGTCGAAAACACTCGCTAGACGATTTGCATAATTATGCTGATGGGAGAAGGGGAATGGGGGATGAGGGGAAGAAGCCATGGTCTCCCGACGCTCTGCGAATTTATTATATGCAAATATGACCGGGTTGAGATTTCCCGAAAGTCGTTAAGGAAAAGTCTACCGCCATTTTCTTCACCCGCACCCCTTTCACTTTATTTTCTCGCTTATATCGATACTAATTTTCCGAAATTAATGAAAAATCGATCCCGTTGCACATTTTTTATGCTTTTGTTAAAAGGATTTCATGTGTAATCATCATCATTTTCAGCCGTTCACCATCCACTGCTGGATGTACCTGTCTGTCTCGATCAATTGCATCCTGTTGACTCCACACATTAAACTCAATTCATCAGCCCATCGGTCTACCTTGCTTTCTTTCACATCCTCTCGGATACCATTCAAGTGTTTCTCGCATCCATTCTTCTCGCTATGTGTCCCCTTCAACTTTTTCACACGTTCCGCTATATCTGCCACTTTGGTCATGCTTCTTACCCATGTATTCCTCTTACGATCTCTTCTCGTTATACCGAGCATACATCTGTGTGCACTTGATCTTACGTGACACTCTTGAATTTAGCATCCATACGTCATAACTGGCAGTACGCATTGTTCGTATGCCTTATTTTTTAAGCATTCATATCTAATGTGTACATTAAACGATTCGGCAAGGATTTTCATAAAAATTAAGTTCTACATAAAATCATCACATAAGATATTATTACGTAACTGTATCTAATTTTTTTTCTATTCCGTGACAGTTTTGCTATGTATTTTCACTTTATCCATATAAGTATTGTGATCGTGTGAAAATTCAACCTTGAGATCTTCGGGTATTTTCGCCTGATCACGATTTCGTGATTTTTGGATAATGTCTGTGCGTTAGATGGATGTGTGTAGAATCGCTGTAACTCAAATACTATCACACTTGAGCTTCATCTGTATAAATTTGGTTCCATTACAATCTATAAGGTTTTAAAACAATTTCGTCAACCGGAAGTGGTACTACCCCACCTAATTTTAAACCTTTCTACAGCTGCTATGACCTGTCTATACGCATAAAGCTTTGAATCATCTGTTTTTCGTCATTTATTTTCTGCATCGTACATCTGCAAGTAAATATATGCTATTTTCTAATATGTACTAAGAAGAACTCGTAAAATTTACAAAATAGCACCAGATGAGTGCATTGCTGAGTGCAAGTGCAAGTGAATGGCTGACAACGCACTGTCCATTATTTATCTTAGTAAACATCTTCGACCTTAGCAATTTGCAGTCTGATTTATTTTGACTATAACGCCATATGCCATAACCATGACAACATCATCTTTTAGTTTGCAATAATTAAATTCAATGATTGATGAAATTGTGTGTTTACAAACTTCTGCTTCAAAAACAAAAAATATTTAAAATTTATCAAACAACGCATTGGCAATTTTACAATTCAAATTCAAGATTTAATTATTCTCGCCAACTAACCGTAGCTTTTAATCTAGTCATAAAGTTTCACCGTGAATAGAAACTATACCCAAAAACGAAAATTTCCATCAAAGTCATAACCAACAATGAAATTTTAGTACTCGACTGAAATACTCACATATACATACATATTGAATCACAATGTTATTCCAACGCACTTTCACAGTAGATAAATTTTGATATTCGCATCACTTATCACGATTTTCAATGCCGAATTGAAACAAACAACCGTTAAATGAACTAGTATACATTATTATGACTTTATAATACAAATGTGTACGATCTCTAGTCGCTTCCATTCAATTTATCAAACCGTAAATCATTATCGCTGGCAAGTCACGCATCCATTGTCATGTTCAAAGGACATACCCATTGAAAATTGAAGATTAATATGATAATAACCTCTCGAACAACAACACTAACTTGTTCTTTTCACACATACATATACCTACGGTGGTAGCTTTTAGTCTTTCAAATATTTGTATATATAATTTGCGAGTCGTTTGTAGGGGCACACATTAGTGATTTTTTTTTTCATACACCGTAAGTTAGGCTAAACAAAGCTCGCGTGTCTAAACGGTCGACCGATCAATAGATTCTGCGTACGAACGCTACTATTCCGTAGGGTTACGAAAAGAAATAAAAAAAAAAAAAAAAAAAAGCGCGTAGAAGTAAATACGGTCTAACGTTCGGCGAAATATAACTGAGATGTATTCAATATAAAAGAGAGAAATCAGTGGGGCGCGGTCAGGGGAAAAAAAAGTCATTGGAAAAAGTCGCTGAGTCATAAAAGACTGTACGTAAGATTTAATGAGTTCCTCCACAACAGATGCACACGGTTATTTGCCCGCAAAACGTATTAACCGATATATATAAATGTGTTTGTGGGCTTTTGTGTGCTATTTCGCGTGTGTTGTATACGGTGGGGTATTATGTGAAACTTCGTAGCGCTACTAGTGTATCTCTATTGGCTCGTTTTTCTTTCTCGAGATGAGAACACTTTTAACCGGCATACTTGTTCTCTCCACCCTATCCCCTTTCCAGCTTGTTATTTGTGTTTCGAGAAGGGCTTTTCTCTCGGTCCGATCTTGTAGTTTCCATCCCTTTGCTGGTAAAGGGCGTCAAGCTACAGTCGGACACTTTCAACGAACAATAGGTACACGGTCATATACGAAATTTGTATTAAAGTTTTCCCAAACAATTAATTTCTATATAAATTGTGCGTTTCATACAAAAATTCATATACATACATATATATTATGAATGAGCAATGGAAAAATGAACCAAATCTATCGCGAACAATGCCGTGAAAACACCCTTGCCCTATATTTGAATCATTAGCAGTTGAAGTGCGCACGTAATCGTATTATGAACTAAGATTCGTATCTAAAATCAATTGTGGTCATTTTCAAACATTCGTTGATTCTATTTATCGGATTGTATTTGATACTTTAGAATTGAATTGTGGTTAATTTCGGGTATAATCTGTTTGATTTAATACATGGTCATTGTATACTAGTGTAAGCCCGTTGAATATCAACGGAGCGGTTTCTCATCACCCGCACTGAAAAATAATATTAAATTTAATAGTTTTTATAGTTGTTGTATAGATTGCGCTTTATAATACAAAAACGTAACAATTTAGCAATGACGCGAACACTTAAATAATTAATATAGCACGTACGTCATCGTCTCCGTTTGGTTGAATGAGTAAGGGCACCCTCTATCGAACTGGTGATCATGGGTTCAAATCCCACTCGCGCGACGTTCTGGTTTTTTAATTATTTACATCGGCGAGCCTTATCAGCAGACAGACAGACACACACACACAGACAGACAGACGGAAAAGGGGTAGTATGTGTACAGTATATAATACCTCTATAATAAGTTACATACATACATACAAAGATACAATATATCGAGAGAATTTAAACTCTTATATAATACAATTGCACACTTTCTAGCATAACCTAATCATTATACAATTGATTTTATATGTATGTATATGAATTATATGAATTTTTATTGATCTTGATTTTGAGTAAACTATCAGTGAATTACAAAGTGTATCAAAATTAGGCTACACTGTTATTTTTATTGATAATTTTGCAATCGCCGCAAAATACAAATTTCAAAGACAGCGTCTATTTATATCACAGTCACGCGTCGACGTTTGACGAGCTTCAATTTGTCGTATGGAATTCGGCATTGATTAAATTAAATTATCCGCACGGTGATAGTAGGAATTCGATTAAGCGTAAAATAATCATTCTATTTAACCACCCCATAGCCCCAAAATAATACACGTACAGACAGACACACGTGAAATACGTACGATAGTGCAGATTAGCCGTATGCATTCTTCTGATAATTAACCCGACGGGTATTACACAGAACGGAATTCGCCAGCTAGCTTTCGAGCAAAAAGTTTTCCCCTCACACAAAGGCATCGCGACGCCTACCTAGAATATCGAACGTAATAAAGGGTAGGGGAATTTCGATTATTTAACGGCAATTTGCCTATCATTCAGCACTAGAGATACGTTTAATAACGTGTGTGTGTGTGCTCAATAATTGCAAACTCACATCCGCGCCTACGACGACACGTAATTAAATTCCACTCCTAATCAAGATTTCGATGCGAAGACAATTCCATCGCACGTAATTAGTGTTGTATTACTCGGAAGAGTATTAATATTTCAATCTGTCTTCGATAAATTAAATATTAATAAGCGCCACGCGCGCTGACGTGTGGAAAATTGCGTGAAAATTGGTCTGTTTTTTTCTTTTTCTCTCAGCACGTGGATGGGGAAGGTATTGTGCGATAACTGTAATATGTGCGTATTATCTCGCTGTGGAAAAACACCGTGTCGAGTAATCCAAAGTTTTATTTGAATATATGTAATCAGGAAACTTGGTTTATATTTAACTGCGCGCGGTCACGCTATTATAACCATCGCTGTCGAAAAACCCCAGAGTTTGTCTTTCCTTTGCGAAAATTTCACCTTCTCCGTAATAGAATAGGTTATACAATAGAAATACCGTTCATATACAATATGTATATATATTAATAGAGTGAGCTATATTACCGTGCGATAAAGTCTCGGCTTTAACGTTTTGATTAACCCGCAATGGGTTTTATTATTATTGTTTCAACGCTGATTTTTAACTGTGTAACGGAAAATTTCCATTCAAAAACATTCATATACAACGTATAATACTATCGGGTAGGTTTGTGTTATGTAATCTGATAATAGAAAACCCGGGTTAAGTACCCATTTAATGCTCTAAATTAAATGAAATATACAATTATTCGAATATAGTACGAGCTTATTGTACATACATATGTAAGTTTAGCTCTAGCTACCGATTCTTTCTATTTAAAAATAAAATTTTTTCGCACATTTACTATTTAAGAACTATTTAAGAAATTCAATCAATCAAAATTTCTTTCATTGTATGAAATATTTTCAGCTACTTTAATATACTTTCCTTAATGCGTTTTTCTTTTTCTCGTCTCTCAAGGCCATTAAAGTATATTACATTCATTTAAAAAAAATGTTTTGCATCGTTTTTGTACAACGTTCCAAATGAGAGTGTATTATTCGGACGTTATTTTAAATTTAAAACAGTAATTTGAAATTCATAAAGCATTAAATGCGACAATGTTACCTACATACATATATGTATGTAGGTTATAACGTACATACATATGTACGTACATAGATATTAACATCACTGCCAATATCCAACACTATGTATGTATATTTCAACATGCACCTACATAATTATATCATCATATATATATATATATAATAGCCCTATTCCGTCTGTCTGTCCGTATGTATGTGTGTCTGTCTGCTGATAACGCTCACCGAGGTAAATAATTAAAAACCAGAACGTCGCACGAGTGGGATTTGAACCCAAAATCACCAGGTTGGAATGAGGTCGTGCTAAAACTATCATCCAACGGAGGCGATGACGAGCCTGCTACAATTTGACAATATAAATTCTCAATAGGCTCGCGACTGCTAAATTGTTACGCTGTTGTATTATAACGCGCCATCTATGCAACAACTATAAAAACTATTAAATTTAATATTATTTTTCAGTATGGGTGATGAGAATGCTCCGTTGATATTCAACTTACACCAGTACATCTATAAAAGCCCAATTCCGTCTGTCTGTCTTTCTGCCCGTCTGCTGACAACGCTCGCCTCGGTAAAGGAAAAACACGATCGTCGCGAGTGGAATTTGAACCCGTGATCACCAGGTTGGGTGAGGCAACTTTGTTTAATTGTTACGTAATCAATTACGTCAAACACGTCCGTTGGTACGGCTTACTATTTGTGTCTATGTAAATACGTATCGTAAATTATTTCAACGCAAATTATGAAAGATACTTGAATCAAAGCTTATTGAATGAGTTTTTGAAAATTTCCCTCGACTTTTCTCTTTGGTTTACTCCCGTTAATTTTTAATAAATAAAACAAACGTTTAAGGTTACCCACCCGAAATTACTATATCAAGTAATAGTCGAATCGCATAAACTGACTCGCCTGGGGATTTCTCGAGTAATTATTAATAATTTAGACGGTAGCGTCGTAACGTATGTATGTATATGTGGACGCCTAGAGCCTATCGCCTCACTACGCTTCCTATGTATACAAAATATACACGGACACGCTCACAAACACACAATAAATACGAGTCGACTTCATTAATATTTATGCGGTGGAAAGCCTGTAATTTTAACCCGAATTTTAACGGTAGACACCTCTCCGGAAGGGCGGAGAGAGCGCACGCCGGCTCACCGACATAAATCACGCGAAACTCTAATGTCTAATATCTAACCGTTAAAAAATTGAATAAGTAATAATATTCATTGCAAATCGCACTTGGGCACTTTGCAGTAATTGATTTATATTAAAATTTAACTTTTTTTGCAAAGTTGCTTAATTTTGAAGATAGCATGCGTTGTCTCTTTACTTTCTGACAAATATTATACTATCTGTCATAGTGAAGTAAGAGGGTTAAGATATTCTGCATTAGTATCCAGTTGTTTTTAATAGGTGAATGAAAGGAGACAGTGAAGGTACAACATTCAACTCGAGAACAACGTTTTGCTTTTCGATTCTTGATTCAATCGAAAAGTTTTGTATACAGTTTTCAAGCATTACTATAGCTACTGGTTAAAATGTTTTTATACCGTTGCTTATTTTAAAGTGACGTACTTGATATCACACGTTGTCACGTTCACTTTTTGATAAAGATTTTACTGTATCATAGTACAAAGGTTAAGATACTCTCCATTAATTTACAATTGCTTTTGTATGTAAAAGAAAGGATAAAAAAAAAAGTAAAGTGGGGTAGACTCGAAAATGAAGGTTTACAGTTTGATTCTCTTTGACAGTTTTCGACTATTACTATGGCAGCTGGTAAAATGTTGATGTAAATATTCATTTGGGCCGCCTCCTGTTATAATTTTGCTATTTATCTGACTTACATGTTGAGATGGGTTCCATACAAAATTGGCAACACAAATTATTCCTGCCTAACAATTCAATGTTCCTTTCTTATTTTACCTCTAAAAAGCAACGAAAAACTATTAAAGAGTACTTTACTCTTGATGACTACCAATAAGGAAGGAAGAATGTTAAGGTAGTGCCAATTTTGTACGGAATAATCTCAACAATAATGTCTAATGTATTAAAAAATTCCGACAGTATCAATCAAATGTGTATTCAATAACGTCCATGTAGATAAAATTCTTTTAACGTATCGGAAGTCGAACTACGAATCTTTATTCACGAGTCCGGTGCCTTATTAGTAAGCCATGGCTATACTGTCTCTTGCGTATAAATAAAACAAGAACGCGCGGGCGAAATATGCCAAGTTTTTGAAAAACCCAAAGTTTAGTACTTAAAACCGCTGTAAACTGTCAGAAAAGTCGTGTAAAAATGAGTTATATATTATTTTTTTTTTGGAGAAGAATTTCTTTTTTTTTAATACTCTCTCAGGTGAGTGAGATGCGACTTTCGCAAGTTTAAATTAACGTCGCTCGAGCACTTGTCACAAATCGTACATGAGACGTTTATTATATGCGAGGTGGTTTTGGCAATATGCGCGACCAACATAACAATAATAATTACGATTATGAAAGGTGACGGAAGGGAAAACTAATCTCGCATGCTGGATTATTTCCCGACTTTGAGGATAGGGATGAGAGGGTTTCCTCAACCCTCGTCTGCTTCGTCCTTAATTGCCGATAAGCTTCCGAGGTATATATAGGTATATAACTATTATAGTTAGTTTCACGGTCTTACGGGGACGTGTCACTCTGAAATGTCGTCGAAGTTTCGTCAACTTCGATTCGAATTCCGTGGACTATTTTCAAGTATAAACTTATCCTAATAGAAAATGTTCAATTTGGGTGAGGTTAACAGCTCTGACTATGCCAAAAACACACATAAAGAATATATTGCTTAGTTTTTCATATGTTTACTGTGTACGTGCGAGCGATATTTCAAAACTCACCGAAAATACTAATAAGTTGTAAGCAGAAAATTTATATTTTTAGTTTTCGTATATACGTACGCTGTCAAAGTTTATAAAGTGTAAACAAAATTGTGTAGGGTAGTTTACTCTCGGTTTATATTTGGCATGCTATTACTTTATTTTTATCTATTTAAACAGTGTAACGAGTTCGACGAAGTAAAGTTTTGCGTTACTGATTTCTTAAAGTGACGTAATTAGTACATATAATAATAATCATAATAGCAATATTTTGTACGACTGAAAATGTAGTACATAGTTTCATATTAATTTTACCACAAAGGGAATGAAATTTTATACATAGCCACTTGAACAGAAATATTATACATATGATACAACAACCTTCAATTATTAATAGATGACATCACGCAGATAAATAATTACTAGACGATGAAGGTCTTTTATAAACTTTTTTCATCCCTAGCATTGCTAATATAACAAACAAATTTTCTTTAGCAGTGTATTGGCAACAAGCCGCTATCTATCAAACAATGAGATATTATGGCCATGCGACCATTCAATCAACAATTGTGTACGCACTGTCAAACGGGCTATGGGCTGTACTGTATTGTACAAACCAGCGTGCACGGCTAGAGGCTAGAGGATTGAATTAGAATCCACGTTCATATGACGGGAAAATCAGCTAGTATTTTAATAATGTCGTAAACATACATAACTGTATCGCTAAATATCAAACGTGGCGATCTCCACTTTTCAAAAATTTTGAGATTTTTATTGGATGAACTGTTTTTCATGTGTGTTTTCTCCAAATTCTTCCAGCTCCTCGTCAAACCTATAAAAATTTAGATTTTAGTGGACACTTTTAGTACACACTAGACCAGCGATCGGGAACCGGCGGCTCCGGAACCGCATTTGGTTCTTTGTATGAAAACTTGCGGTTCTCGCTGTCATCCAACGTTTTGCGTGAAACACAAAACGTTTTCACACAATTTACACAAAATCAAAATGAATCCTATTTCCACAACTTGATGGCTAAAAAAATCTCTAAGATCGTTCAGATTAAACTTTATAATACTTTTTAGTAATACACTGTCAAGCGCTAAGAAATATCACGAGTATAACTTATTTCTTACAGCTATCCATTTCATTGATGAATAATGAGTAACATTTAATTTTGAATATATAATTCGAAAATAATATCTTGCGGCTCCCAAATTTACCATGGTTTTCTCTAATCTGGCTCTTAGATCGAAAAAGGTTACACCGACCACTGCTATACATACATAGATAGTTACAAGCAAAAGTTCAACAACAAATATTTCAATATATATCATATCTAGAACGTAGGTACATGCATACATACATATGTATATATATACGCATCGATATTTATTTTATAAAATTAAATTTGTCAATACAATGCATGTCCATTTACCCAAATTAATCAAAAGCTGTCAATTTATAATTCATTTTCCAATACATTATCCACATAAATCATTGTATATTAAGTGACCCTATATTTTTCATTATTATTATAATTAAAAGGTTAACATACATACATAAATGATGTGGAATATTTAAATGACTTGATTTAAACTGGTATAGTTGTTTGAAAACTTATGGCCCCGTAGATAATTATAAATTTCACGATGAAAACGTTTTAAAAATCCAATACCTATGTAAGTTCGAACTGGTGATAAAACTTTTCCGCACATAAAATATACGTACGTATAAAGTTATGAATAAAAGTTATTGGGACTTTGAAATAAATTTGATGAAAGTTTAATAGAGTGTGTCGCAAGCGCGGATTTTTTTTTTTTTTAGGTTTTACTTAATTTGGCTCTTAGATCGAAAAAAGTTCCAGACCACTGCTCAGGAGAATATAGTCATTTTACTCAGTTTCAACATTTGTGGAGATAGCCACGTTTGAAATTAAGCGACACACCCAAAAACACAATCAGAGAATCAAAATTTTTGTTTCAAAATAGCACAAATATGTACGTACACAGGCCGTCCTAAGCCCACTTAACGTAACTGACAAAAATTACGAAAATGAGTTAGATGTGTTTTAGTGTATTCTTGCGATTTTTCATATCAAAATTAATGTATCTTCATCCAAAAGTGACTGTTTTAAGCTATTAAATCTTACGTATCTGCATGCGCAGAGAAATATGTAGTATCACCAATACATACTTAGCGAAAATAACGTATCCAATATTTACTTCGGTCACTACCTTATCATGAAAGATTGAAAAGACTGAATCTCTCCACATTGGAGACGAGGAGTATTCAAAATAATAAATAATCATTATTCATGTGAAATGAACAACCTCATTATGTTCAATGAAAACCCTCATCTAAGAGGTCATACTCCTAGATTCGGAAAAGAAAAATCAAATAAGATTGTTAGATATTCATTCTTTTCAAATAGAATGGTTGAAGTTTGGAATAGTCATATGTATACATTAATAATGATGAATAATGAAGTGACGTAACTACTAAATATTTTTTTTTTTTAATTTTTCCTTAGAATTATCAAAACACAATTGAAAATAACCTCACGCACTAAAAAAAAAAGTTGTAACAATCCCAGTTTTTTCCATATAATTTTCACCTGAAGCATTTTATTACATATCTGAAACACACTACGTATAAACGCTTATATATAAATTATATTCTTTACAATGAATTTCAACACACACCTACAACTCTTCTCATTCACACAACAATGAATACGTAGGCGTATACGTGAAAATCACATCCAAATCTCACATTTCCCATGACGTCATCGCATTCATACGAAAATACATATGACTCACCATGACTTTGTGCCAGTGGCTATCGTTGAGGTCCCTGCCCACGGTGATGATCTGAGCTCCACCACCTAAGTTGTACCTCAACCGGAGTGCACCCTCGACCAGCTTCAGTTCGAAAAAGTCGTATGTGCCACCGTCATCGGTGTACAAGAGCAGACCGTTTGGCTGATCGGTCTTGAACTCCAGCTCCAAACTGCCATTAGTGGCAGCATTCCACTTTCTAAACTGCGAGTACGAGTTCTGACTGCCGTCCAGCACGAAACTGGACGACAACACCACGCACACCATCAACCCCAGCAGCCTCAGCACGTGGCGAACCTTCGAAGGGTACATCGTGACGGGGCTTAAGGGTTATCGGGGATATTTCCGACTATCCCACTTTAACCGGAGAGTGCTTCGCGACACACACCACCATATCGCACCCCTCTAGCTGCACAACGACGACGATACGGTGCACTTTCGTTCGATCATGATGACGATGATGATGGTGATGGTGACGCGACGCGAGATGGGGGTGTCAGTCAACACGACGTTGTACTACGCGTGTCAAACGGACTTTTCTTTCACTATCGATCGCATAATAGAAACACCGCAACACCAACGCGCGCAAATTGTCGCGTACGAATTCCCCGTATGAGTGGCAGATTCACATGTCCTGAAACAAACAAAAAAAAAATACACATTAAATTGTGACATTTCAAGGTCATGACCTCGGGTGAGTAGTGTCACCTTCGAGTCGAGGTTGTCACGTTCGAAATCGAGCTTTGAGTAATGTGGTAATGAGCCGTTTTGTTTTGAGAGTGGTATAAAATTTTAGCGTGAAAATGGTACAAATTAATGACGAGTATCGTCTCGTTGCGGTGTAAAATACCTACTTCTGTTATTATTTTATAGACGTTTGTTAATTAGCGTGGCCGTTTCATATTTGCGCGTGACGCGTCTATTTGTTACAACTGGGCAAATATTAACCTACGCTCAAAGTGTTGTAACACAGAAACGACGAAAATATATGAAGAATGAACATTGTTTTTATATCCAACACTCCGCTATGCTTAAAAAATAAAGCATACGACCAGTGCGTACTGCCAGTTATGCCAGTGTGGATGTGAAACGTGGATGCTAAATTCAAGAATGTATATTTCAAAATATTCAAGAAATTCAAATATATGCTCGGTATAACGAGAAGAGATCGCAAAAGAAATACATGGGTAAGAAGTATGACCAAAGTGGCAGATATAGCAGTGCGGGTGAAAAAGTTGAAGTGGCAATGGGCTGGACACAGTAGAAGTACTGGAATGGTATCCGAGAGGATGTGAAAGAAAGCAAGGTTGACCGAGTGGAAGATGGGCTGATGAATTGAGAAGAATGTGTGGAGTCAGATTGCTCAAGGACAGGAATGGAAGAGGATTGGAGAGGTCTTCATCCAGCAGTGGATGGTGAACGGCTGAAAATGATGATGAAATGATGAACGAGGATAAATCGTAAGAGGAATACGTGGGTAAGAAGCATGACCAAAGTGGCAGATATGGCAGAACGTGTGAAAAAGTAGAAGAATGGATGGCAGATGGATGCGAGAAATACTGAAATGGTATTCGAGAAGGTGTGAAAAAAAGCAAGGTAGACCGAGTGGACGATGGGCTGATTAATTTAAAAGAATGTGTGAAATCAACTGGATGCAGATTGCTCAAGACAGACAGGAAAGGAAGAGGATTGGAAGAGTCCTTCATCCAGCAGTACATACATAGTGAACAGCTAAAAATGATGAAGTTTACAGTTAAAACTATGCTAACAACACATTTGAAGTTACAATATATTCATAAGCATTCACGAGATATTGGAATATGCATGTGGTTACAATTAGACATGAAAAATTGTGAAAGGTATTATCGGATACGTCTAGAATGCAATGTCGCTTCGTTTCCCCGAGGATTTGAATGCTAGTCTTCTACTGTCAATTTGCGCACAGACTCTATTCGCATTGTGTATACGGATTGAAAGCGTGTTATGTATAGTACATCCGTATAATGGAAAAAGTGGGGTCGCACGGACCCCTTTTCGCGTTCGCGGTTCCCAAATGGCTCCCTAATGATCCATCAATCTCTACGTTACAGAAGCTTTCTTGGTGCCTTTTTATCTCGGAAAATAATCGAGAAACATTATGACGAATAAAGGGCAATCGTGCACATAGAGAGAGGGAGAGCTAAATTAACCGTGGGGGGGTATTTTTCACCCCGCCGGAAAATAAAGCTCACAAAAGAAAGATACATCTCCCCGTTATGATTTTCGCGCACAAAGACAGTGTGGGTTTGTGTTTTTTTTTTATCTCACATCATACCTAAATTACACCCGAGACACATCCGCAAATATAATATACCTAATTCGTCTTGTTATCGTATAAATAAATCATTTTAAATGTATACCGAAATAACGCATTTTGGCGTGTAATGTTTTATTTATCGAACAGCGACCTCCCTGACACGTGCATAAGCGCATTAGTTTCGATACAAAGCAATAAAGCTCATTGTTAACGGCGAAACCGGATCGTTCTGAATTTAATTGACTTTTTTAATGGAATTTCAGCTGAAAATTCCCTGCTTTTTATTTTTCATTTTCGACGTAAACGCTAACCAGTATCTGTGCATTTGAGCGCGATTTCATATTACGCGGACCAAACGAAAGCTCGCACACGCCGATTGATTCGCGAAACGCGAAATCCGTTCATAATAGACCGCTGAAAACAACACACAAAAATGGTTTTGTAATAAACTGTCGAATTCGTCCGGAAAATATTGTGTAAAAAGCTCCGCTTCGTATTGTATTTTGTCCACCAGACCGAAAGGATAACGCGACGCCATAAAAACAAAGTGAAAAACCGAGAGAAAGCTTTAACCGTTCGTTTTAACAGTCGGTTCGTGGATACCGTGGCGAGCTTAAATTTGTCGCTAAAATAAAACTGCAATGCGCTTTTCCGTATATCGGATCTCATATCTGCGGGTATTTATGGATTTTATTGGTATATCAGTATTCATGGCTACGGCTGTACCACGTTTTGCTTCTACAGCTGATCCTCGATAACCATTACCGATCACCATAAACATAAATCACGATGTTTTTCGAGGAAAATTTATGGAAACGTACGAGCGAGACAATGCAACTCTTGCATATACGTCAGAGTTTGCATATTGGTTAGCTTAAAGCAGATGCACAACCCGCACGGCCCAAAATGACAAGTACTTCATTGAATATAAAAAAAATTCTATGTTTGATATGTTAACAAATTATGCAACACAAAGGAATATATGCACATAATCTGAATCGTCACTAACAGAAAACCATACAGTGCTATTTTATATTTTTTATTTAGTACTATTACTATTACAGACTATTTTTTCATGGGTAGAGATTTGCGACCAAAATTCATGTGTCCCACTCTCTACAATGCGGTTGCAGTCTATTTTTAGACAATCGTTTTCAAGACACGCACTTTAGTGTTAGTTCTCCCTAGAATATCGTCAGTGCACAACGTTTACGAAACAATATTGAAAATTCACCGTGATTCCCATTTATTTATAATGCCAGTAAATATTAAAAAAAAACAGTTCAAAGCCTTTCTTGATGAAATCGATGCTGAATATAATGACCCATTGTACTACTGCGAAGTTCGTTGGTTAAGCAGAGGCAAAGTTTTGAATAGATTTGTGTTACTTTTAAAATAAATCAAAATGTTCCTTATTAATATAGGAAAGTCGATCGATATTTTGATCCTCAATAGCTGGGTGACTTGGCATTTCTGACAAATATTACAACACACCTTTGATGATCTGAATCTTCGATTGCAAGGGAAAAATCATAACACCTCAGACTTCCAGGAAAAAATTAAACTGTTTCATTCACAGCTGAGAGAAAATATCTTTCCGCACTGCAAAGAAATGTTATCCTTACATGGTATTGATTCCAGCCACATAATCCGAATTCAAGAATCTTTTGAAAGGAGATTTTGTGCGGTCCGTGAGCAATTAGAAGATGGATAAATTGGCTCTTCTATCAAATAGGTTGTGCACCACTGGCTTACAGCTACGATTTATTCGAGGCGAATAATATATTCCGATACTCATAATTGCACTCTTGATAGTTGCCGTGTTGAAATTTTACATTGCAGAACAATTAATCCGACAAATTTGATATCGGATCGCAAAAGTGCCGTTGGGCGCTCGAAATTTTCATACGCTCGTCAATATGAGCGGGAAAAGCGGGGGAAAAGCCGTTAACGGTTTTCCGAACGCGACGGTGATGCTTTAATTGCGCTCGACGCTCGTAAAATCGAGACGAGCTTAAAGCTCCACGTCCCGTAGGTCCCGAAGGCGCCAAACACCATTAAGGTTCCCCTTTCGACGGGGTTGAAACTAGGGATAAGGGATGGTGATGTGGGGGGATGGAAAAACCCCGCGAACCGTTCGAAAAATGGGCGTTAAACGGATAACGATTTATAACGGCGTCCGCGAGAAATATAACCGTGCGTTGCCGTCGGCTTTAACCTGGATTTTCAAACGGCCGCTGATAACGTTGATCCACAAACGAGATACAATGAAGACTTTGATAAATGTTATCCATTCGAGTGTGTGTACGTATGTATATTTATTTATTTATTTAAAAATACATGGGCAGGCGGCATAGCCGATGGAGCCCAGGGGTCTGTCATAATTTGTACATATAATTTTTAATTATTTATATTTGAAATATTACAAAAATCCATTTATGTATGATTTTTAAAGAGATTTGTATTTTCAGAAGTTACAAGCTGATTTGGCAGACGGTTTCAATCTTCGACCACTCTATGTATTCGAAAAAAAAGAGTCTCTGACCTATGAGATGTGCGTTTTTATTGAAAGTAAGGAGGTTTTTCATTGGGCATTTATATTTATTATTTATTATTTTGTAGACTTCTATTAGATTGCCTCTTAATCTTCTCGTCTCCAAAGATGTGAGACTAATTTTCTTCAACCTTTCATTATAGGATAGTCATCGAAGTTCAGATGGCATTTTTGTTATCTTTTTTTAAAGTTAGGGTTCCAAACATTTACAGCAAATTCTAGTTTAGGTCTAATATACGATTTATAAATTTTTGACAGCAACTGGATACTAAATGTCTTAAGTACACGTTTGATAATATATATAAATGAACAAAACTTATTTACTGAGGAGTTAATATGAGTAGACTATTGAAGGTCTTTTGTGATAACAACACCCAGGTTTATTTGAGATGCAACTTTTGGGACACTTACATTATCAGTTAAATAACGGATTTGGGGGTTAGTTCGGCCTAGGTGTAAAACAGAGCACTTATTAATATTTAAAGACAATAGCCATGTTTGGCACCATCTATTTATAGAGTTTAGGTAATCCTGTAAACTGTCTATACCCGGAGAGACAGGTTTAGAGAGTAGATATATTTTATTATTTAATGCGTTTTGAAAAACGTTGTAACTGAGCAATGTCTATGAAAGTTTATTTATTGTATCAATTTCATTTTAAATTGCTATATTGGTGTAATCAAAGCTGGAAGCCAAAACAACGCTTGTGTAATCAAATAATTTTAACTGCGTAATTAAACGTTCTTGTAATGATTTATAAATAACGTTGTTTATTTTCGTTGACTATTCCAATTATAATAACATTTTTCAGTGTTTATAATTGGCAATACGCTGTAAAATAGCATAGTAGCAACTTTACGCAGTTAAAACAAATCTAAAGGAATCTTTATTGAAAATTTGTTAATTGTACAGTGACCTAACTGCCAGGAAATAGTTTATGTTTGTCTACTGTTGACTTCTTAGTGTTTAAATTAAGTAATATACTATCTAGAAATACATAAGTAATAGTTTATAATGCAATTGTTCGACCTTATTTTATATATTATGGTTCATTTGTAAATTAAGTAAATAGAGTAATTGAAGATAGGTTAAAAAAACTGCGAAATAGAGCTATGCGGAATATTTTTAATGTCAATAGATTAACTAGTTGAATGAATTGAATTGGATGAATGTAAATGAAACCTTAAAATTGTGCATGTTAGTATACGTAGGTATGTATATTTTAAATTAGATAAGAATTTATTACCAAAATATTTAATAAGAGGGTATAATATACGTAGTAATAATAATAGGAGTAAGAATAAGTTAATAGTT
Source organism: Parapsyche elsis (assembly GCA_022651745.1). Classification (NCBI taxonomy): domain Eukaryota; kingdom Metazoa; phylum Arthropoda; class Insecta; order Trichoptera; family Hydropsychidae; genus Parapsyche; species Parapsyche elsis. Next base: position 3,660,429 of record JAGVSN010000017.1, read on the forward strand.
AATAGAAAATTAAGTAGATCCAGGAGAAGTATCTTGTACAGGATGTTCTTGAATGTAATGGCCTGCCAGAAGTTCTCAGAAATACATATAAATAAAATTGATAGATTCCTGGCAGCCTTAAAACAGCACCTCTGTACAAGTGCTAGTGGATAATAAGTTTATTTTGTAATTTTAGCTTAAAGTAATGTCTGTTTGTAATTAGATTTTTAAGCTATCTTAAATAAATAAAAATAATAAATAATCGAACCCAAATGTCGGAATAATTATGTAGTCTCTTGTTGACTTCTTAATTTACGTTTAAAATAAACCTAACCTAACCTAACTGCCAGGATAATAGTTTATATTATTTGACTTCTTAAAATAAATACAGAGTAGTAAAAATAGTTTACTTTTATACAAATTATTTTCGACGCTTCAATTCTTTTCTTTTCAAAAACATCCAAAAATTGAAATTTAAATGATTTTTTAAGATCTGCGGTGAATGCAGCGCAGCGCGCGCACTCATCAGATAGCGGCTCAAAGTCCACCACCCTCAACCCTTACCCACCGAGCAATGATTCAAGGCGGCTAAGGGTTAAATAGGATGTTAACTGACGTATAGGGCTGCCCTGCCCACTTACGCGTAAACCCTAGATTGAGATAAGGTCACCGTAACATTTTCCAGACGACAGAGCCGGCACGACCGAGTCCGATCCAACCCTCGTCCTTTGGAAAGGGGTAAGAGGACACCAAAAAGGGAGAACGGGGATTTATTCGATTATCCGGACGCCTCCTTATCCGTAGGGTACAGGCGAATAGTATAATAAAAATAATTCGATAACGCGAAATACATCCGGCACGTACATACGCCATTGCATTAATTTATCCGTACGACACTTCCATATACACATTGTACAGATGGCGCAAAGTCCACTGACATATTGCAAAACGCTCTCTTGTACGAAAAGTGAAAACTAAAAGATGTCACAATACGTCAAACCGTACACAATTAGATACCATTTAAGTTTTTTTAGTTACAATGTAAAAATGAAACCTGCGATTCAAATAAAAAACGTGAGATTTATTTATTATCAAGTCATGCTTTTTTATGTATCTACTACATACATACATATGTACATGTCGGGAACCGGCGGCTCTTTGCATGATAACCCGCGGCTCTCGCTGTCATAAATAACAGAAAACTTTAACACACAATTGATACACAAAATCAAAATGAATCCTATTTACACATATGTATAACTTCGTGTCTATAAAAAACTTTAAATCGTTTTTTAATGATACTTTTTAGTAAATAAAATGTCGAACATTGAGAATTATTTCTTACTGCTGTCCATTTCATAAATGAGTAAAATTTAATTTCATTTTGAATATATAAACTGAAGATAAAATGTTGCGGCTCCCAAACTTACCAATTTTGCAAGGTTTTCCCTAATTTGGCTCTTTGCTCGAAAAAGGTTCCCGACCACTGCTTTAGGCCATAAACTTCTCTTGGATGTAACTACCTATAGGATGTCAAATTGTTACATCACGCGATTTGGTTCTGTTATTTACAGTTTCTATTCTGCACTGTTCTGTACAGTTACAGTTTTCAAAAAACTATACTTACTATGCTTTGAACGTAGTCAATATAGTCTTACTCGATGGAAATCGGGTATTTTAAGCATAACCAGAATAAATTTGGCACTGTAGTTTGTAGAAGGCTATCTTACTGTTGCTTTTTACCATAATTATAAATTGCATGTTTTGAACGTAAGCTTAGACTAAAAATTAAATAAAAGCCGTCTATGTAATTGATAAATGGCATCTAATTTTATATCAATTGACGCGTAGATAAATTATTCAACTCCCATTTTGGCTTTGCACCATCCAGTGGCTATTCAAATTTCGAATACTTTCTTAGGATACCCACGCCGCCTACCCAATTTATTTATATCCGGTGGTCGCCTTTTCTCAAACTGACACGTCGTCGTCTTGGAATGAATGGACGAGTCGACAAGACAACACTATTGAGCTTTCAGTCTAATCCGATTCAATGATTAGCAATGGGGCGAGCGTCGGGACCAACGTTTCGGCGAAGGGTTCGCCACCCTTTAACGAGTTTAACGGCTTGCTTTAGCTTTCTGTGTGTCCCTTCCATCTCTACTTAAAGGGTGGACGGACGGACGATTGTGAATCTTTCGTGCCATTAAGCCTGGACTCTACTTTAGAGAGTAGGTATGTACGTGCGAGACGTTTTCACGTCGTAAAGTTAGCCTGAAATATTAGCTTTCACTCCGAGCCGCAAAAAAGTCTTTTGCAATATAAATGAGAGCCTTAGAGTTACATGGTACATGCTACACTTTTACATTTTGAAGTAAGACTTCTTTTCATCATTTTGAAGTAAGACGGTTCATCCAACGTTCCATACAAACGGAACGAGCGATAAGTTGTAACGCATAGCCCCACTCCTTCAGTTTGGAGGTAGGCTGTTGCCCTCTCTCTTGCTCTTTCGCGTTTGTGCGAGATAGAGATCCGCCCCGAAAATTCGAGCGTCCTCTCTGCGCCCCGCACCGCCCCTCAGTGTAGTAAAAATGTTTCGACACGACACGAAAACCAGTAACGGCCAGCGGGTACCCCCACTCCTCGGCTAGACATCAAGTACAGGTCGCGCAGTTCACACACACATTGCGTGTGTGTAGTGTCTGTGAATAATACGAATTTTCACTACATGCAACAATAACTTTCGCGCGCGTACACGTTACGAGTGTAACAGAGATACTATTGTTTTGTACTGCGAATATTGCGATAAGCGCGCCGCCGGTAACATATCATAACGTAGTTTGAAATCATTTGCCGCTCGAATTAGTACGTTAAGATAAAATAAAAAAATATTGAAATAGAAAACCAATCCTTATAAACGTGGTGAAATAAAAATCTCTCCAAATAAACGCCAAATAGCATGGGAATAAAATATATAATTCGAATTCAGTGGTAGTAGTAGGTAGTAGGTAGTCAACTTAGTAAATATTGACTAATCTCCGCTCTGGGTTTTAAAAAACGTGGATTTTTTTGTTGCTCACTGTAATTATCAAAATGCATATGGGTGTGTGTGTGGCTCGCCTCAACTTTCGCTACATTTGTGTACACAATTCTTTAACATTCATATTCACAATTGTATTCCTTCTCGTACATTGCACTTTTTTAAATTGCAAAGAAGTTCTACTTCTACATATAGTGAGTAGCGGCTACATACTGCGATTTTTCTTTGGATATGATTCTTGTAAATCGTTCAAATTAATGTATTGCGTTAACGGTTGATTAGGTTGGTAAACATTTTTGGAAAGTTGAGCTATGCCACTTTCGCAATTAACTGTTCAAATGTTACTTAACATTTTGATCAAAATTCCTATGGAAAAACTTCAGCGTCCAACTTTATATATGTGTAACTTTATTCCGGCATACATTCAGATCACGCAAAATATCGTGATGGGTAATATTCCGGATTTGGATTCAAAATATTCGCGACCGGTTTTCTTACTGCCGGTTTCTGGTCAGCGGCGATAAGGTCGGACAAACCATAAAGTTTTCCACGTCCCAGCACTCGAGAGAGTGAGATCCCGGCTAGAGGAGGGGTTTTTGTTTTATCGTTCGACGCCGAAACATTTTTCATATCCGAACCATAAAACCGGCCGATTGCGGTGTCCGCCGGTGTCTGAAGCATTAGACGTCCGGGAAAATTAACGATTGAGCGCCGAACCGGAAATGAGAAGTTGGAAATGATAACGCGGCCGAAAGAAACGGATCGAAAATGGCGTGGCGTTTTCTTTGAGCGCGCGCGAGAAAATTACGGGCTTTTCCTTTTGCACGGATGGTCACCTTATCGCGCACAACGTATGAAAGAATTTCTGGTTTATTGTTTCAACCCTTCTTTAGTGCAACTATAAAACTGGAAAAATAATCGTTTCGTCAAATTTATAAGAATTTTTATAGTAAAATAACCTAACCTAACCTAACCTAACCTATGTATATTAATTTTAACCTAATCTACCTGCTAGAACAATTCAACCAAACTTAAATGTCACTATCATCACTTTCAGCCGTTCATCATCCACTGCTGGATGAAAGCTTCTCTAATCCTCTTCCATTCTTGTCTGTCTTGAGCAATCTGCATCCACTTGACTCATCACATTCTTCTGAATTCATCAGCCCATCGTCTACTTGGTCTACCTTACTTTCTTTCACATCCTCTCGGACACCATTCAGGTATTTATCGCGTCCATCTGTCATCCATTCGTCTCGCTATGTGTCCACTTCAACTTTTTCACACGTTCCGCTATATCTGCCACTTTGGTCATGCTTCTTACCCATGTATTCCTCTTACGATCTCTATGTGCAATGGATCTTGCGTAGCATTCTTGAATTTAGCATCCACGTTTCACATCCATACGTCATAACTGACAGTACGCACTGGTCGTATGCCTTATTTTTTAAGCATAGCGGAGTGTTGGATTTAAAAACAATGTTCATTCTTCCAAAAGCACACCATCCTAGTTTCATTCATTGTTTTATTTCTTCTTCTTTACAACCAGTCATATTCACAAATTGTCCTAGGTATAAATAACTATCAACTATCTCTACAATATGATTATCTACAGAAATTGTACATACGGTTTTAAATTTTTTTGTTATTTATATTTTATACTAGCTGAATTGCCCGGCGTTGCTCGGGCGGGTGACATTTATTCTCCAGTACAAACAAAAATTGAATGAAAAATTGAAACAAATGGAAACATTTATTCTGCAGTACAATTTTTTTTTCAGATTAAAAAATTTGTATGGGGCCCCCTTGACCCCCTGATCCGACCCCTTCCAAAACCCACCTGCGGTCTGACTTGGGGTATCATGAGATAGTATACCAAGTTTGGCAGTTAAAAACTGTAGATTTGCATAGCGGAATCATAAACAAACAAACAAACATTGAATTTTATACAGTAAGATTTGAAGGATTACAAAAATCTATTTATATTCAAAAACTTGTCGAGATGAATTTCAAACAGATTTATATTTTCAGAAGTTACTAGCTGATTTGGGAGGCGGTTCCAAACTTCGACCACTCTATTTGAAAATAATGAGTCTCTGACAATTTTGTTAGATTTGTCTTTTAGGGACTCGGGGTATGACCTTTGAGATGTGCGTTTTTATTGAACGTGAGGAGGTTTTTTATTGAGCATTTATATTTATTATTTATTATTTATTATTTTATACACTTCTATGATTTCGCCTCTCAATCTTCTGTCTCCAAAGAGGTGAGACTCATATATAACAGTAAAAAAGATCCGACGGCCGAGCACTCTAAATAAAATCCAGATCCACTACATTTCAATTATGAAACGTTCACACGCTAATAAATTTAATCAAAAGTAAATTTTCACTGTCAAAACCCTATATGTATAAACTTTTTTAAACTATTAATAGTCAAATTTCAATTTCAGGCAATCGTTTTGTTTCCATGTGCGATTTAATAATTAACAACTTCCAATAAAAGTTTGGTGATATTTCGTTTCAGACAAGTTTGTTCCAAAAATTTGCGATCAATTTCAATGGTTCAATTTATAAGGTTCAAACTCTATCGAATAAAATTAAAGCTACTCATCTCGAATTAATATCGCCACGCATCTCTAAATATAAACATTCTCAGGAAAAATAATAAGATGGCGTAATTCCAACTGTATTTAATTTCATATAAAAGAGATTCGAAATTATTGGAAAATTTTAACGAGAGCCTGAGCAAACGCGCAAAAAAAGCGTAACAACCGGAATAAGGCATGCTAATTTTTATATCGAAATATTACATTAAAGGTAAGCATAATTTTTTTCGTGTGTCTCAAACACAACAAGCACTAATAAGAAGCTTTGCCCACTTTGGGTAAAATAAGTATACATTATTATATTGTGTGTAGTTATATATTTTATTTTGTATATTTCATCGAGTAGCATCAAAGGAAAAAGTCTAACGAATGGATTACATTATAATGAAGAATTTCCTCGAATCTTCGACGTGGACGCAGCAGCGTCTTTTCCCCGTCGAAGGAAAACAATGATTAACCGCTTTGATGTTAGCATCACAAACGTTTCCTCGAGCTACAAATATTGAATTAAAATAAATCAAATTTGACGAAACGAAAGCTCGAAAGTTTACCGACATACCGACAATCCAAAGACGCAATATTGTAATACACATAATATGATGAGGAATTTTCCACACACATATTGGATATGAGGAGATTGGCCAAACACGAATTCAGTCTAATCATTTCTCTCGGCCGTCCTTTGTCGAGATTAATACTAACGGTAAAGCTCCCACGCAAATAACCCCTTCTTCTTTAAAATTAAGCCAAGCACGATGCCAGATATTACTAAAGTTGAGAGCTTCTTGTTTCCCAAACTCAAACAGATGTATTAAACGAGTATTTCGTTCGACATGAGTATACTAGCCGCACACGTACCAATATTTTTACGTACGTTTGAATGGCTTAATTTTTCCTCTTTCGTTTTTATCCCTAGACAGTATTATTATAATATAACAAATATTATAATACGATGCACGCGAAGGTTGTTCATCGCGCAGAGGTCACACTGGTGCCCAAAAAAGATCTATTAATAATGCGGTAAAGTCAAAATTGCGCACATACTTTTCCGCGAATCAATTTCCATAGATGTTGTATTATAATGCCTATATGTATGTACATATATACGTATGTATGTCAGTATGTATTATAATAGAAAACGACGTTTCTAAACGATGGATAAACAAAGAAGCACTACAACGTATGTACAATTTTAATCCTATAAACCTAAAAGACACGACTCGTTTCATGTATTCCATGTAAATTGATTTTTTAAGAATTTTATGTACGGGGGAAAAAAGTACTTTGAAGACATGTAATGACTGAAATGCAGAATTTTATTTAAAGAAAGTCTTAAATAGAATCAATATGTTATACGTTTTCAATCCAAACATTTTCTGTTATACATATATCTACTGTACAAGAACTGACTCTCATTGTAAATAAGCTGAATGCTGAATAGCCTTTGCTTATAAATCTTAACAGTATATTGAAATTGTGTAGTGAATACCCGTAAGGTCGATCGCGTAATGATTTAAAGTCGATCGCTGGTGAATAATATGTTAAAAGGGTATTTTGTTAACTTAAGTACTCGGAGAAATAGATAAATTTTGTACATAGTAACGATTTGCACAACTTAGTATAGTATGTCAAGATGAAATAATAGATATATTAAATTTCATTGCCAAAGAAAGGAAATGTGGAAAGACATTTTCAAACAGTGCACAATAATTATGAAATTAACCATCCACGTCAAAATTAGAGAACCAAAAGCGGGCCTTTCAGTTCAGCAGTCAATTTTTGAAAAACAGAAGCAGCAACCATTAAGTGTCACACAACAATTTTAAAGATACAACTTTAATAATAAACACCGATAAAAACTTTTCACTGGAAAATATTATTTGTGAAACCTTTTATTTCTACATAAATCGACATTTCATACGGGTTACTTATAAGCCAATAATAACTTATCAAAACTGTCCAAATACATAAAAGTTTTTTTTTAATTAAATAACCAAAATGCGCAAATACTTTCATAGCACTCGGATGAGATTTCAAATTAAACATTCCACCTTTTCCGCGAAATTTCATTTAATACACTACACACGCAAAAAATTTATGCGCCCGAAGTTCGAATAATACCCCCAATCGAGTTTCCCAAATGAAAATATTTATACATACACACACACACCGCAAAATTGCACGGATACGAAGGCTAGGGATTCCAAAATTACCGACATTTGCAAAAACCGGTATTATCGAAATTTTACCGGTTTTTTTTATTAATAAAAAAATCATTAATAAAAAATTCACATTTTACACAAACTTTTAATGTTGGAACTTTGATGAAACCGAGTCCTTCTATGCTGCGCGAATTACCGATCAGCGAGGACGTCAAAAGGACAGTACATACATTTTTGTGTACTTTTTGATCTAAGAATTTTTGTGTGGAAGGGATGGTTTTAGAATTTCAGTTGAATTACGAGAAAAAAATCGGCAGATGGGTTAAGTTCAAAATCGACGACATACTTGTAAATCATTATATGTATTCAAAAATAGTCTTAGGACTTAGTCCGATATTTTCAACGTACATTATCTTTGCTTTCGAGATTATAAATGTATGGTACCTACACTTGAAGGCTCGTTTGATAAACAGGTACCAAATGTCAAAAAGGTGCCAATTGTTTTTTGATTTGCTAGTCAAACGAACCGGCAAACTAGCCGTTAAAATGTTGTTTTCCGAATTCAAAACAATTCAGTGTTAGTACATTATATTGGGGGTCATAAAATATAAAGGTTTCCTTAGAAATGTGTACCTATCTTTTTTTTTGTATTGACGTAGACCATTAAATTCGAATATGAAATAATCTAGGGCTCAAAATAAAAAATATATATAAATTTGAACAAAATTTATATATTTCGGTAATTATTGGTAGTCTATTTTGTAATCCCGGTAATACCGAAAACCATATTTTGCTAAAAAAAAAACCGGTAATGCAATCCCTAATACGAACCCGACCGAACGAACTGCGGACACGTGTTTTTCATATAGAGCTAAGCTGAGGAATGCTACCCTCAGGATTTGAGACCGCTCAACGCAAAAACGAACCAAGACCACATCCCACGCGATAAAAATACTATTCAGAAAACACCTCAGCTTCAATGTACACATAGACACTAACGTTCGATCCGCACGTAATATACGTACATATACACATACGCGTATAAACATGTGCGTAAACGAGTCGATGGATCAATACGGTCGGCCGCTAAAAGTGAAAGCTTTTTAAAGTGAAATTCGAGTGCTTCGAATGCAAACACGAGGCCCCAAAGGCCCCCGAGGCGTATTACTATTACTGTGGCCCCACGAAAGCCTTCCGTATGTGTTCGCACGCAGATGCACGCCGGGGTCTAACAAAGACCCTCGCCCTGGGGTAGAAATAACAACGAAACGAATCCAGTCAGCATTAATGCTTCGTTGAAGGGGGAAGGTGGGGGGGCATGGGGGGGGAAAAGGGAAAAGGAAAAATGTGGAAAATTCGCTTATTTTTTCCCGCAAGGCGCCGTTTTATTCGCATCCGGAAGAATAAACAAGTGCATTTCGCGAAGGAAAAACGATACCCATATTCTCTGTGTAACGACTGCGTTAACCCTCGCGCGACATGTAATTTCATCAGTATTATTTCTCCTTTTTATTGTGTTTTTCTTGTTGTTTTTTTTTTTTACGCTAAAGTCTCTTTCTAATATTGAAGACTAAGTCCCTACTAGAAACAATGACATATTTAAGATTGGCTGGAGTCTCAAAAAATACGACCCGTAAGCTGAAAGTACGTGATAGCTAAATATAGCGTTCAAAATATTTTATACGTACAGAATAGAATGTTCGTAGCACTAAAATAAGAATAAACTTTCAATAGTGTGATTAATATGACTAATTGCGATAAAATATAATTTAAATCATAAAAGCTTTACTGACTAAGAAACAGTGACAAATATGAACCCATGACTTTGTCCATATACATATTTGAGGAATATTAAGAGTAATCAAAAACTGAAAAAGTCAAAAAACCGTGCACAAAGAAAAATAACAGGATTTTTGACTTTTTTTTACAAGAAAAAAAATCCCACTTCCGGTTGAGCGATTTTGATGATTTTTTTTCACAGATTGTAGTTAGCGATAATATTACAATATTATGAAGATACCAAATATTTAAAAGCAATCGAGTTCAAAAGTATACTGCCACTTTCGGTTGGCGGATGTTGACCAAAATCATAATATCTCTTACACATTACGGTGAAAATAATAAATATAAAATTTCAGTTTGATAGACTTGATAGTTTCGGTGAAAAATTTAAAGTTAAAAAGTACACAGACACAGAGTCATTTTCCAGAAATCATGTCAAAACGTGATCAGGGGATGATACCTGATACAAATCAATCAAATTTTCGAGGTTAAATTTTTGCACGATCACAACACTTTATCCGATAAGGATAAAGTAATAAAAATTAGGTAACTTCCGGTTGAGGAAAAACTTTGAAAGCATTATGATTTGTAATGGTTGTCAAAAAACCCATAAATATGAAGTTTCAGTGTGATAGGATAAACGGTTTTGAGTTATAGCGATTTCACACACGGGCACACATACAGAAATTTCCAGAAATCGCAAAAACGTAATCGGGGGACGATACCTGATACAAACTCGAGGTCGAATTTTCGCACGATCACAATACTCAATCCGATTGGGATAAATTTAAAATCGTCAAAATCTTGAGGTCACAACTTCGCACGATCACAATACTCTACCATACTAGGTATATGGATAAAATCTAAACTATGAGCGTTTTGTGATTGTATGAAGCATTACCAACTTTTTCAAACACTTATAAAATCGAGTTTCAACTGAACTTTTGATCAGTCCTTATTATCGCATATTAAAAAAGTTCCTACATTACATCTACGCATTGAAACCATTTCCATATCCAATATATATTTATCGAACGTGCGTTAATAAGTTTCAGGGTGATAATAATGAAAACGTGGAGGCCGATTTTCGGGATGAATTTTCCGGAAAATCCCCGAGGGAGAGAACGAAAGGGGAATGTATGTACATACAGCGTGCTCGCAAGCTTGACATATTGTACAATATTAAGTTTCACGGGTCCCTTTTACATTATTGTAGTATTATTTCGCTTATCAAATCTTGTTTGTACTACATAGATTGTACCTGTGTGTATTTTTTCGCACTTGCAATTTGGTTCAAGTGAGAAATGGTGCGACGGCACCTTCGCAGAATATATTTATGGGGTTTGATGAAGATAAGGCGATTGAATAGGGACGCCCTTGATCCATTTTAAAAAATTGACACGGGTTTTCCGACTCGAGTGGCGAGAAATGAAAAATCGATGACCTAATGGATGCCCCACACACACGCTATATTTCCCCATGAACGACTATATTTTCCACTTACCTAGACAAATATTGACAAGTTTAAATAATAAAATGTCTATTTTTCTATATATTTTTAAATCGTCACCTTACGTTTATACTGTAATCGATTTTTCAGTTCATTGACATTGAAAAATATACAAACATACATACATTTATTGAAACACTAAGTCTATTCAATCAACTACTCGTTTTGATTTTAAAATTGAATTACTCTTACTCTATGGTATACATATAAGCCAGTATAAGTTGATAGAACGACAGATGATTCGCAGCTCATACATATGTACATACATGGCTAGTTCAATATCGTTTATAAAATAAAATATTATTGTAATAAATTGGAGCTTCGCAAATTTAAAATGCCTCATGATAAGATTGATTTCCTTGCAAATCCACAATAGTTTTGAAACCAAAAAAATACATTTTCACTTAAGAGGTCAACTAAAATTGAATTTGTCAAAATTTTTTCATATTGTCGAACTAATTTCAATGACTTTGGATGGCAACTAAAAAATGTAACTACATATATTGATATTACTTTTTACCTACAAGTGACCTTTTATAGCACATCATGAGCCAGTAGAAATTAATATAACTCATACATAGCTAGTCCGATATACAGGGTATACATATGTACATAGTAGACATCGTATATAAAACAAAATATCATTGTAATAAATTGGAGCTTCGCAAATTTAAAATGCCTCATGAGAAGATTGATTTCCTTGCAAATCAACTATAGTTTTGAAACCAAAAAAATACATTTTCACTTAACAGGTCAACTAAAATTGAATTTGTCGAAATTTTTTCATATTGTTTTTCGTATTTCAATGAACTTGGATGGCAACTAAAGAATATTACTTTTTACCTACAAGTGACCTTTTATATCACATCATGACACGCAAATCATAATGTATACACAAAAAAGCTTAAGGCTGAGCGCTTTAATTTATTTAGATACACAGAAAATGTATGTAATCGTATTATATTTTCATACGGAAGGTAAGCTTACACTATTCATTATCACGTAACACTTTCTCAATCATGACTAAGGTAAACTTTTCGTTCATTATTAAGATATGTATGTATATGTGTGTGTCGTTGTCGTATGGAAAAGCCGCCAGCCGTGTACAATAACTCAACGTTCTATTTCTGAAGGCGCTCCGCGTAAAAGCGTCGGTTTTCCGCGAACCGATTTAAATTTTCCGGGCGTCGATTGTGTAATAATTTCTAGGTTCTCTCGAACCAACCGACCCCTTAACGATTTTCAACGGCGAAGGGCAAAATTGAATTAATCAAACGCGCCTCTGACGTCACACAGTGTCCGTTCGCTCGCGAAATCACGCGAATACGCGAATCCAGATACCGTATATTTATTATTACACATGTGAGATTCGCGGCGAGCGATTGCGAGCGGAACAATGTTCGGGCGGGGTTGAAACAACACCGCAAAAAATTAATATAAATTAAACAAAATAAATAAAGCGATTTATTATAATGAAAATTCTTTTGTTACACGTGCTCGTTGAGATTCTTAATAAGATTTCGCGGAAAGCTCAATCACGCCACGCTTTTTTTTTCCCCACACCGCAAACTCCACACAATACGTGGAAAAAAAATTCAAGTGCGTATGGATTTTCTCGCGTTATATGTAATAAAAAAAAAAAATAAATAGGATAAAATCCGACTCGTTCATTCGCCGCGTGAATTGTAAGTCTTCTTTGGTTGGAAAATCGCCTCACCCGAACGCGGAAACATAATGCTTCGCTAAGTACACCTTAGCGATAGTCGATAAGGGCTGTTGAGGGGGTAGAAGAAATATTTACACAACCCTTCCGGTTCATTTGCGTGTATCAATCATGTTTACGGCGCGTAAAGATGACGATGCAGAAGCTTAGACGTGGTGAAAGCGCATCAAACTCAAAATTCTATAAATAGCATCCGAGTAGAAACAGCGAACTAAGACCCTAATTATAAATTAGCCTACTATTGACAATTTCTATATATTTACACTAAAGAGAAATCACTCCGACATAATTTATACTAAGACAAAAGAACAACTTACAATAGACAAGACGACATTTTGTATACTCAATGCCTAAATAAAACAATGTTAACTTAATAAATGATTAATTTTATATATCATCCTAATGGCAATAGTGATGTACATCTATTGAACTTAAAAAGCACATAAAAAGGGGGTAAAACCTTTCAAAGTTGCCCGTAGAAATTTATGGATCTTAAGCCTACGACTTGACTGTATTGATGTTTTCAGACGTTCATTGAAGCAGTATTTGTTAAATATACAAATTTAACGAATTATAATAAATTGACAAAAAAACTTAATACAAAATAGCCATGGTATTGACATATATAAATATATGTACTAATGTATGCCCGTTGAATATCAACGGAGCGTCCTTATCACCCGTACTGAAAAATAATATTAAATTTAATAATTTTTATAGTTGTTGCATCTATGCGCGTTATAATAACAACAACGTACCAATACAGCAAATTCGCGAACCCTTTAGGAATAAATATTGGCCAATTACAGCCTCCGTTGGAAGATAGTGTAAGTACGATAAGCGAGCGTTATCAGCAGACAGACACACATGGACAAACACACACAGACAGACAGACAGACAGATTTCGGCTATTATATATATAATGCAAAATTTAATATGGGAATCAAATAGTGTATATTTTCCAACATCAATCCATTTCGAACAGTGGAAAATGGTCAAAATATTTATACGAACAAAGTTACAAATCCATTCTGCTGTATGACAGTCTACCGTTGGTTCGGGAAAACAAAAACGCAAACGGGGGAGGAAAAAACCAGTAAACGTTCACAAAACTCGAAAATTCATTGAACTGTGTCGTTTTCAATTTTCCACAGACACACACACATGCACAAGGAAATGGACATGTTCGAAATCGATTTGTCCGCGTGAAATATTAATGCAAAAATCGCTCTACGAAAATGCGGCATCGGTCGATTCGAAACTGTGTGAGGAAAATTGTATATTGAAAATTGCGCTGCACGGGTTTTCTTTTTGTTGTGCTTTTATATTATTTTTTCTCCTATTTACAATAACGACGATGGCGCTCGGCTACTACACACTTACAATTTTCCGCGATGAGAGAGTTTTTCCGGCGACGGGTGTAAATAATGCCAAATTGCCGGGGCACAAGCGAAAACAAACATAACGGTCCCGGGAAAATAAAGTATAACAAAAAAACCTCGACTATATCATTTTGATTGAAGGACGGTGAATGTGAAATATTTCACTATATTATTTGTTCACTTCAAATGAAACGTGCCGAAATCTACATACAACCATGTGTATGTGTATGTACATATGTACACGTAGCCCAATATGTATATAAAATTGAATTCTTGTACATACATACATATATCTGTCTATTTGTACCTAATACCGTTTAATTCAGAGTTTTTCAAACAGTGGTGGGTCTCAAAATAAATAAAATGGGTCGCGACAAGCGGAGAAAATCAAAAAAAAATTGCTTTCGTGAAACGTTGCAAATATTTAAAATGGAACGAGATGTCTTTACCTAGATTTTACGACTTCATAGAGTTTGTGAAATTCGCATGATATCGGAATGGTCAGTTCCTCTATCATTGTTTAACATTGTCAATGAAGATATTTTAAATGAATTAAAACTTGAGATATTGTCACATCTCACTTCGCCATCCCAAAGCTTTGATAATTATTTTCCAGTGTAGAAATTTGAAACAGTAAAGAAAAGCTTTTAGATAAAAAAAAATTGATTTTGAAAACCCTGAATCAATAACTGAGTTAAACTTTGATCTTGAATTTCTGCACCTTATTACATAGTTCATTTACACTGAAGAATGATTTTCAGCAATTAAATTTACCATCATTTTGGAGTAAGGTTAATGGAGAATTTCCACTTTTATGTAAAAAAAGCAATCTTTATACTATTACTTTTTACTTCAACTTATTTGTGTGAACTAGGATTTTCCACTTTATCTCAATTAAAAACAAATTTTCTAATTGAAAACTAGTTTCATTCATAAATATGCAAATATCATGTGTCAATAGTAAATAAAGCAACACAATGGACAGAGTTTGTGTTTGATATATTATTATACAGACATACTGGGTCGCAATACAAAATACAGTTCTTACAGTGGGTCGTAGTAAAAAAAGTTTATTTATTTATAAATGAGTGGCTTAAGTGCAATTAAAAAAAAAATAGTTAATAGTAGTTTCTATGACAAACAGAGAATTCAGAGTCAAGATAAAAAATGGACTTAAGCCACATTCATTTATTCAGCTCATATGTAGTTTTACCAGCTGAAAGAAATGATATTAATTTGTATCCGAAAAACGCCTGGTAATCCTTATATTTAAAATGTAACTCTAGCCTCTCGGTCTGTTCCTTCCATATACATAAATTCCCACATCGTTTAACTAATCGAAATAAAATACATATGTACTTCCTATGATCCTGCTGATTTTTTTTTAGTCTAACATTTTCCTGAACATTTTTCTTTAGTCTAACAGTGACGATTCGAAGTTTGATGACCCCAGTCAAAGACAGATTATTTATAGTTTGAAAAGAGCAATATAAGATTAATGTACTTTAATCTTCTATGAAATATCCATATTTTCTATAGATAAAATATCCAGAAGCCGACGAAACCTTTTCGGCCGAATTTAAAGCGTAATTCTTTCGTTTCGCCAACACACGAGCGCGACAAACACGCGAATACAACGCGTCAAATTAAGCTCGCATTAATCTCGGCCACAAAAGGGGCGAAGAAAAATCCACAAAGATATCGCAACAGCAGTAGACGTCCGGAGATTAATCTTCCCAAAGCTGGAGACAGTCGGGAAGATTCGATCTCGCGGGAGAAAAGATCGGCAAAAAGTCACAGGACATCGCGTTAACACTTTGCGAACCGAGAGTGACGAAAGCGTCTGTTTGCACGAAGCTGAAATTATAATGGCCGATAATTGAAACCCGCTGAAGCCTTCCCCCGAAGGCCGATCATTAATTTTCCAGTGGAAAATTTCCGGCCTGAACACCGGAATTGCCCTCAAAAGCGAACTTTAATGATTGACAGTCTTCTAGGAAATCTCCGTAACGGCGGCTCTGTTGAATCATTCATCCATCGTTAGTTAGTTCGCTCGAAATTAATTAAAATTCATATCTACCGATATGCACATTTCATATCGGAATATTTAAACCCTGCTTACTGTAACACACGATCGCAATAAAGTAACTTTAAGAAATTGCGACTTCTATTTACGGAGAATTTATTTAAAAGGCAAATGGGGGAAGGAAAACTTGCACGATCGGAATCGCACAACTTTCGAACGAAACGAAAGTTTTAATTATATTAAAGTATTCCACAGTCTAATAACAGCTCCAGGTGTGACCCCCACACACCCCATGCTCACAATTATCCGAAATTTCGGTATTTTCGTTCGATGTAGTAATACGTTTAATATGTTTATTCGGTTAAGTCGTCCGTGCGGTAATATTATATTGACCCAACTGAAAGTTATCGTTTATAAATATTGATGTGTACGAAAGTTTCTCTATAGTTTGCGCTTATGTACACAAAAAGCCTTTAATATTGTAGAAGTATTTCATTGAAATCGATTGTCTGACTGTACCATATCGCGTTGCGTAATATACGCCGTTCAATATTTTACATTAACTGTGTTACAAGTTTGCTCCTTTATCAAACTAATAATCAAATCAATACTGAAAGATATGCTCAAGTCGATTCACTAAAATTTGTGATGTTCTTTGAATATAAAACATTTTGCACGCTTTCTAATATCAATTACTAAATATATATTTTATATGTATATATCATCATTTTCAGCCATTCACCATCCACTGCTGGATGAAGGCCTCGCCAATCCTCTTCCATTCCTGTCTGCTTGAGCAATCTCCATCCACTTGACTCCACACATTCTTAGCAATTCGTCAGCCCATCTTCCACTCGGTCTACCTTGCTTTCTTTCACATTCTCTAAGATACAATTCCGGTATTTCGCGAGTCCATTATTTTCGCTATATGTCCACTTCACACGTTCTGCTATATCTGCCACTTTGGTCATACTTCTTATATATGTATATATTATAAATAGAGTTTGTCTGCCTGTTTGGGTCGTTGTGTCACGCTCGCATTGCCAACAACAAGGCCGCCATTTGTCGAAGCTAATTCTAGTCGACGACGCGATTTTATGGCCATACGCCCATTCAATCAACGGCACACTATACATTTGTATTACGTACTGTCAAACGGGCTATGGGCTGTACTGTTGTTGGACAAAAACCAGAGTGCACGAATGAGTCTATGTAGAATCCACCGTCATATCAAACCAGCTAGTTTTAATACAACAATAAAAAATCTCCATGGGAATAATTTGATAAATCACGATTTTGAACTTAAATAACGTACATACATTCGTCTTTCTGGCTCTAACTGGTAAGTATCTTGTTTTGATTTAATTTAAATAAAAAAAGTACTAAGATTTGAGTCACAAACTTTCAGCTAACTATTCTTATATCTATTGTATATATACTGCCGTCCTAAGCCCACTTAACGTAACTGACAAAAATTACGAAAATGAGTTAGATGTGCTTCAGGGGTTATGGGAATGTATTCTTGCGATTTTTCATATCAAAATTAATGTATCTTCATCCAAAAGTAACTTTTTAAAGCTATTAAATCTAACGTATCTGCATGCGCAGAGAAATAGTATCACCAATACTGAATCTCTCCACATTGGAGACGAGGAGATTAAGAGGTGATTTAATTGAAGTATTCAAAATAATAAATAATTCATTATTTATGTACATATGTGAAATGACCAACCTCATTATGTTCAACGAGAACCCTCATCTAAGAGGTCATACTCTTATACTCCGAAAAGATTGTCAAATAAGATTGTCAGAGATTCATTCTTTTCAAATAGAGTGGTTGAAGCTTGGAATAGTCATATGTGACGTAACTACAAAAGTATTCTTTTTTTTTTTTTAATTTTTCCTTAGAATTTTCAAAACACAACAGAAAATAACCTCATGCACTAAAAAAAAAGTTTAAATAAATCAGTAATATATGAAGAAAAACATAAATTTAGAATAAAACTTTCAAGTCCATTTATCTCGATATTGTTGTTTTGTCAGTTACGTTAAGTGGGCTCCGGACGGCAGTATACATATATGTATGTATGTACATATGTAGGTATATGAATTTATTACCATCATTGAAAGAAAGCATTTATTACTTGTGAAATCCATTAAAATCATCTCAACGTCAGAAGCGTCAGACCTACAGCGTTCCTTAGTTGGAATCCTTAAATTCCTATCCCCTTCGGAATATCCTTGCCGTCATCCCTGCAACTCCAATGAAGGGTAGGAGAAGCGAGAGGGGATGAAACTGTCGCCAATTTCTGGCAGCTAACCGCAAAGGGGCGGGCACACCTAAGGTCAAATTTAATCTCGAGTCCTGGGACTTTTTTTCCCCACCGTTAAAAGAAAAGGACGACCCTCCGATTTTAATCATATTACGCTTAACGAATTCCGGGTCGGTATAAAAGTTAGAGCTAGTATATTTTTTTTCCTTCGAGCGCACATAAGTAGCGAGTTTTGGCAACCGCTACCTATGTACGAGTAGGTTGACGGGTCAATTTCGGCGAAAACCCTTCGACCGCAGAATGCGACCGAACGCGTTATACAAGCCGCCGCACTCTACGGGTCACCATCACGGAAATATGTATGTGTGCGGAAGAATTCGAAACGTTTTAAAATTTCAACGTCAATCAAAACCGCAACACTCTCCACTGTCGAGTGCGCGCTTTTAATCATCGTCGGGGGGTAGGCCCCCAGTTACGACTTCATAAATCAAACAGGACTATAGTGAACGATAAAGAGAGCTCGTAAAACGGCCGTAAAGTATCCTAGTTAGTCCTGAAAAGCGCTGAAAAAGTTTTGCAACGACTTCGATCGAAACTGAGCGTCGTAAAAGCGTGAGTTAAATTCAACGCGGCGGAAAAAGCTCGTCGGACGAATTTTCCCCGCGCGAAAATCATCCTCGCATAATAAATAAAACGGAAAATTTTCATCTCGATTCCGCGCGCTCACACTCAAATTATGTAAATTAATCGATTTCAAAGATCAACATTCAATACGGGATACAAAGTAAACATTCGTTATATTACAAACGGACGAAACCGGCGGCAAATCCCATAAAATAAATTAAAAATTGTACCGAAGGCTGTTTGTGTAGGTACTTATTTATTGTTCTGAATTGCTTTTTACGCTCAGGCAAATATTAACGACCGGCCACGCCGACATTGAGAATACAATCGCAAAATATTTCGATGTACATATAATAAATGATTTATATAGTAATAATACAATGAAAACAATTTTTCAGTCTATACAGAATACTTATAAATCATGTATCACACAGTAAAACTCTTAATAACAGCACTCGACAACGAAGAAATTACCACATCCAATATAAAAAGCAACAAATGTACAAAAGGCATATAAATTTTTGTCTGTCAGATGAAAACAATGAATGAACAACATTTTCCACGTATATCAATCAAGTTTTATAAATATAATACAAAGAAAACTAACACAGCCTTTAAACAATGTACGCAGTAATACGATTCTAAGTAACTTCATAAATAAGTTTCTAAGAATTTAATGCGATAAAAATCTATATCCGTACCACCATTAGTATAATTTGATTTTTTTATGGAAAAAGTGACGTTTTCGCTTTGCTGCGAGAATTGTTTCAAAACTAAAATCATACGGTTAAATTTAATAAAAAAGTAAACGTCACGCAACTCAATTGATTTTGTAATGATTCATTCATGAAAGGATTGACCTAAGGGCCGCATGAGTACCAAAATGACAAGTACTTCATTGAATATAAAAAAAATCAATGTTTGATATGTTAACAAATTATGCAACAGCAAAGGAATATATGTATGTACATAATCTGAATCGTCACTAACAGAAAACCATACAGTGCTGTTTTATTATTTTTATTTAGTACGACTATTTTTTCATGGATAGAGATTTGTGACCAAAATTCATTTTTTTGCAAATGTGTCACACTCTCTACAATGCGGTTACATTCTATTTTTAGACAATTTTTTTCAAAACACGCACTTTAGTGTTAGTTCTCCTTAGAATATCGTCAGTGCACAACGTTTACGAAACAATATTGAAAGTTCGCCGTGATTCCCATTTATTTATAATGCCAGTAAATATTAAAAAAACAGTTCAGAGCCTTACTTGATGAAATCGATGTTGAATATAATGACCCATTGTACTACTGCAAAGTTCGTTGGCTAAGCAGAGGCAAGGTTTTGAATAGATTTGTGTTACTTTTAAAAGAAATCAAAATGTTCCATGTTAACAAAGGAAAGTCTATCGATATTTTGGAAGATCCTCAATAGCTGTGTGACTTGGCATTTCTGACAAATATTACAACACACCTTAATGATCTGAATCTTCGATTGCAAGGGAAAAATCATTACATCTCAGACTTCCAGGAAAAAATTAAATTGTTTCATTCACAGCTGAGAGAAAATATCTTTCCGTACTGCAAAGAAATGTTATCCTTACATGGCATTGATTCCAGCCAAAAGTATGCTTGCCACATCATCCGAATTGAAGAATCTTTTGAAAGGAGATTTTGTGCGGCCCGTGAACAATTAGATGATGGATAAATTGGCCCTTCTATCAAATAGGTTGTGCACCACTGCTCTATATGTATGTACATATGTATATAATAAACTTACAGCAAAATGTTATTAAATAAATTATAAGGAATACTTATAGAATACACGGCAACCGCTCACGTTAAATTGAATGCATCAAAATCGCATTTGCAAACGTTTACTTATCTAACATTGTACTGTCAACGAAATTGCTACTTCGTTTGATTTTCCTTTAGCATGCGACGAACGTTCTCTCTATTCCAACCAAGAGTACTAATGGAAAAATCTATATATGTACATAGGTGAGTGGAAAAAAATTGATAAAAATGAATGCACTTTCAGCGCATCGAAGCCACACAGCGTACAAGAGTTAACCCGAGTCCCGGGGAAAAGAGTTAACTCGGAGGTGAACGAGTTTTGCGCGCAGAAACGGGTCAAGGATCGAAAGTCAGGTAGGTAAAATTCAGTGAATTTTTCAGCGCGTTTCAGCTGAAAATAACTTGCAATTCACGTCGAACCGCGATCGTCGCGATACAGAATAGTATTATTGTGATGCATTTCGTGAAAAAATTTGCTACGTGCGCTGAACGGTGAAAAAATTGCAGCGGCGTTCATTCGCTGAAAATGCAATTTTAATTACAGTGGTGCTATTGTTGCTGTGCAAATGCTAGATTTTCACTGGATTGCAAGCGGAATTGGTGCATTTGCGAATGCGTTTTTCACTAATTAAATTATGCAGATGCAACCATATTCGGTGACCAAATTTGACGAATGTATGTAAAACAAAGTATAAACTTGTGTATAGAAATTCTATACCAATACAACATATGTAGGTCGCTTTTTATAATACAGAATGATTAAAAGGACTAAATTCGGACAAAATATTTTTGTTAAACGTATTTGGTCTGAGGCAGTGATCGGGATCCTTTTTCGAGCTAAGAGCCAAATTAGGGAAAACCTTGTAAAATTGGTAAGTTTGGGAGCCGCAACATATTATTATAGAATTATATGTTCAAAATTAAATTAAATGTTATTCGTCAATGAGATGGATAGCTGTAAAAAGTACGTTAACTTCGTGATATTTCTTAGTGTTCGATAGTGTAAAATAGTGTAATCTAAATAACGATCTTAAAGCTTTTTATAGCCATCAAGATGTGGAAATGGGATTCATTGTGATTTTGTGTAAACGTTTTGTGTTTCACGCAAAACGTTGGATGACAGCGAGAGTTGCAGGTTTTACAAAGAGCCACATCTGGCTCCGGAGCCGCCAGTTCCCGACCGCCGGTCAAAGGTTTTTTTTGAATACGATACAATTGAATATAGTTGAATGTACCTATAGTATAGTATGAGATAAAATGTTATGGAAATTGCCATTTTACACCAAATGCATATTAAATATATTTTGTACCTAAATTTCACTTGAATCGTCCAGTTTATGGAGCTTTTTACGATTTAAAATGAAAATTTTACATTATACTGAAAACAAATTGAATTTCTTACATGTATACAAAATTTGAATCGATATTACATTGTATAGCCGGTATTGCGTCATACAAACCAGAGTTCGCGAACAAAAGACGTCTTTTTTAATTCAATTTAAAGCCATGATAAATGTACACTATTCTCGCTGCGACCATTTCGTATCACATGGCGAAAAAGAAACGCAATAAAAATACTGAAACACTCACCGTACGTTATAATCTAACACCGACGTATTGTTTACGGTATTCGAAAAGTTATTAAACTTCCATTTAATCATCGACACCGAGCATCCATCTCGAAATAGACCCGAACGTTATATCTCGGTAATAGGATTACGTAAGATAGCACTGAAGTGGAGTGAGCCTGGGGAAGGGGTTAATTCAACCCCTTGGCAATGTTCTTAGTTCGATGCCAAAAACGGTACGGAGAGGCGAAGAAAAAGCGAGTAAAACCAAATTGAAACTTAAAAAACACCTGCGACGCACAACCCTTAATATCGAGACTGGAAAAGTGCGCAAGATTTTCCGAGAAAAAACGACGCTGATTTTTCCAAGTCCATTGATACTGTCGTAATGCGCGAGTGAATTCATCTCGCACAGTTTACGTACAGTTTTTTTTTTTTTTATACTATTCGTTGAATTCATAACTTAGACACGGTAACTGAATTTATGTGAACAGTAACATGTTCAATATTGAGTTATGTGACCCACATCAAGCCTCGTTATTATAACATCGGTTACAATTTGGTATTCCCCCGTGTGTGTGCGATCGGCGCTATTCGAACATCGAAGCGGCCCGATGTACCTACACGTTGAAAATTATTAATGAAGGGCTTGATTCATTTTTCAGCACCTGACTGAGAAATCTTGGTCGGTGATTAATGACGAGCTACCGCAGTGGGAATCTTCAGCAGATGAGAGCCGAGACCCGACACTAATGGCAAATGGAAACGTAAACACGCCGGTGTCAACGCTGGGGATTTTCCCGGTGGTGACGCGATTTCCGCTACACCGTTTTCCCATTTCGGAAAATTAAAGCCAAACCCCGTCTAAGCTGATGATATCAAAATAAAAAAAATCGAAAATTGTCACATCTATCTGTCCACATCATTGTTTCCCAAACTGTGGGTCGCGAGCCGATTTTTAGTGGGTTACGAAAAATTCAAAGTTCAAAATTCACATTCCAAAGAATGTGATTTTTTTTAATTATTTAAAAAGTAAAATGTTAAAAAATGGGAAAGTAAAAATAATATGCAACAAATTTAAAAAAAAACAACACGGCACAACAGAGAATAAGATGCGTCCGAGCAAATTGCGTTGGCATTTTGTGACGAAGCATCCGAATTTTAAAAACAAGCCACTAGAATTTTTTAAAAGACAACTGGAACAGCTTAAGTCGTCGAAATCGAAGCTTTCGCATTACACCAGCATTAATGAAAAAATAAATAAATAAATAATGATTAGTTTGCAAATCGCGCAAGCTAGTAAGCCGCACACAATTGACAAGACTTAAGTGCTACCACCGATAAAAGACACGGTTGGAATTATTTATTATTTATGGAGTTGGAGAATTATTATTTATGGAAGTCGAAACGATTTCGCTTATAATGCGATTGCACGCAGAATCGATGAAATGACCCACCCAGTGGGCAGAAAATGAGCTGATCCAAAGAGTTAGTGAGTTAGTAAAATTTTTCTCATTGCAACTGGACGAGTCGACGGATGTACAAGGTTTATCCCAGCTGCTTGTTAATTATAAGTTATTTAAAGTATAAAAACAGTATTAAAAATAATTTAAATACACCCCCCCCTCCCCCCCCTCCATTATGTACATTAAAACTAGGTGGGTCGCGAAAGTTTGTCCTTCTAAAACGTGGGTCGCGGTACTAAAAAGTTTGCGAAGCACTGATCTACATACAATATATAAAATTGTAAATGTCTATCTGTCTCTACTACTAACGTACGCTGCTCCCGTTTGGAATAATGCCTCCAATACTAACCAATCAAAGCTTCAAGTACTCCAAAATAAATCATTTATAACACGCCCATCTACATATTCTAACCTAAAAAGACTACATTCCCAGCATAATATCCCATTAGTCGTAGATGTCGCTAACACATTAGCCAGTACATTCTATGATAGAATTACCAATAACTACACTAACAAATTAGTGAAAGGTCTCGGTGATTATAGCAAGATGTCTTTACCCTTTAGGTATAAACACAAATTACCGAAACATAATTTACTTTAGATCGCTGACTCTAAAAAGTATTTAATTATGTAAAATATATTATGAACGTTTGATAAGAATTTATTGTAAATAGGTTTTTTGAGCTCTTTCTCCTATTATGCTTTAAACACTAACATTAAAATAAAAGAATCTTTATAAATACTAACAAAATGAACAATGTGTAAAATGGATAATGGTCACTGCACCAGTAACTATTAAAATAGATTTAAAATGTATTGTGAACATAGTATATGAACAAAAATAAGCTTTTTTAAATAAAAATAAAAAATATCTGTCTCTTTCTATCTGTTTGTTTCCCTGTCTGTCTCTTCTGTCTCTCCATATTTCTGTATATCTACATGAAAACGAAGAATGAAACTAAATAGAATGGAGTGCTTTTGGAAGAATGAACATAATTTTTAAATCCAACTTTCCGCTATGCTTAAAAATAAGGCATACGACCAATGAGTACTGCCAGTTATGACGTATGGATATGAAACGTGAATGTAAAATTCAAGAATTTTACGTAAAATCCAGTGCACACAGAGAAGCATGGAAAGATGTATGCTCGGTATAATAAGAGACATCGTAAGAGGAATACATGGGTAAGACGCATGAGCAAAGTGGCAGATATAGCAGAAGTGTAAAAAAGTGAAAGTGGACACATAGCGAGAAGAATGGATGCTGCGAGAAATACTGGAATGCTACTGAGAGGACGTGATAGAAAGCAAGGTATACCGGGTGGACGATGGCCTGTTGAATTGAAAAGAATGTGTGGAGTCAACTGGATGCAGTTCGCTCAAGACAGACAGGGATGGAAGAGAATTGGAGTGGCCTTCATCCAGCAGTGGATGGTTAACGGCTGAAAATAATGATGATGATGATGATATCTACATACATGTATGTACATACCTATCTCTGTCTATTTCTCTATCCGTGTTTGTCTTTGTCTGTATCCCTGTACATACGTATGTATGTATGTCTCTATCAGTCTATCCGCCTCTTTTTCTATCAATCTCTGTCTACATACATATGTACATATGTATATGTCTCTCTATCTGTCTATCTCTCGACTCTGTGTCTCTGTTTCTTTGTTTTATCAAATAGTCTCTTTTTGGTCTTATAATCTACTAATCGTGTTTCTTAACTATTCCCACACAATTTTGTTAATCGAGTCAGTAATCAGTACAAAGATTTACTGGGGTTCTTACTATCATCGTCTAGGTCTATCTAGGTCTAGGTATTTGAGTATTTGTGAGCGAAACGACATTTTTTGTGTAGCAATAAAAAGTTTTTCATTCGTTTAGTAAGTGGCAAACAATAGTATTTTCAACGCCTACACACTACTAATTTTGTGCTTTTGCCAAGCTTTATTTTCGATTCGAACGAAAATAATGTCTGGGAATATTTTCAATGTTTTCTATTGTGTGAAAACACTGAAAGCGTAATGGAAAACATTGTAGATTTTTATGATAAAAAACTTCATGCGCTTGTTGAAAGATGTAGTGAATTTATTACTTCAATGAATCTTAAATGCAAATATACTTTTCAATATCGTTTGTGGTTGGAAAATAGCTTGAATTCATTTATTTATAAGTTATTACATATACATATATTATAGATTATACATATATGTATAATCTAATCTGCGTTAAGAACAAGAAAACAAATTTAGCACTCTTATTTTTATTTTCCCATTATGAAATACGTACATTCATATGTATATTTGGCCATAGTGATGAATTGGGGTAACCTGTAATGTCACTATGGTATAATTTGTAAATAAAATAAAATAAAATATGTCATATATAAAAATAGGTCCAAATCCATCGTATATATTAAATCATCTTTCATGATTCTGCGTAATAAGATGTTTTCTAAAGAGCTTAAGTTGAAAATACGAGAAGTAGCAGCTGTAAAAAGCTTAAATCGTTAGTCGCTGGTATAAGAAAAATTTATAAATATAATTTTTATATATTTTACTTCCTACCGTTTTCATTTCGTAGCTGAAATAATACGTATTGTTATATTATCTTTCTTGACTTATGCCATTTTGAAAAATACTCACTTTTTTAACCCAAATAATGAAAATGAATATCTTAGATATCAAATAAATGCCAAAAAAATAATTATGGAAAATTTTTGACCTCTTTGTAAACGTACAAAAATTTGATTATTTTTCCAAAGAAATCCGACTATGACAAATTCGCCCTTGGCGATACTTTAATCGTTTTATTATGATCGTAAAATCACAACTTTCATGCTTAAGAATTTGTTTGGCGAAAAAATCAAAGAGTTCATTTATAACAATCGCGATATTTGCGATTCGATATAATTTGGGTCAAAATTTAGCGTGAAAAGCGTAAGTGATTTGTAAATTGGTAGTATAAGCACGCAACTGACGAAAATAGTTTCCCAAATTAAATTAATACACTAAAATGTGAGTTACTATTAAAAATATATAATTTCATCGTCATACATGGTCGTATCACTTACGGATAATCAAAATTTAAGCTCATCAAATCCTAACAACTCTAAATCATAAAGTACTTATATATGATATATTTTATGTATACCAAAATAGGTATACATATTCATACTTTATATACATATATATGTATATAGCGATAATTTCGGGAAATATGTCCTCACCGTCTATGGATTACTAGGCCGAGACACAAAATTTAATATTCAATGCGGTACCGAAGGATTCACTGAACCGGAAAATCATAATTCGTAAAGTTAATATACGTTCATAAATACGAATATTCGTTACCCGTATCCTATGTATATACATGTATACCCATATCTATGTACGTGAATGTGAAATGATATGATGTGATTTCGCATCGTTTCAATTCAAACATTCGCATGTGGATATTACATTACACATGATAGAATTCAAAGTAAGTGATTTTCGAGAGGACTCACATTCTGAAAGGTTTCCTCTTTGCGACGAATCAATGAATTGAAACAAACATGAGTTTTTGGCACACGTTTTATAATACACACACAATTCGACGGCAAATGTCGTATTTTTAACTTGGTCGAACTTTACGTTGGCGTTTTAAATTAATTTCGCTTCGTTTATTCGCGTATGAAATTTGATAAATTTACAATTAAACAACCTCTACGTGGGTACATATTGAACGCAAATAATGAATCGTTTCGCAGCAAATATTAAATCTTAATAAACGCGTACAATACTGTTTAATTTTAACAATGAAAATCTTTGAAAGGTGTTGGGTTTCAACTTAATTAATTTTGCACATTTATGCCAAATACTATTCAGTACAATTTTTGAACCGAAAACACTGAAAATTAAAAATTTAATTGGTCGAAGAAAATATTTTTTTACCAGATCCAACATCGTAACGTATAAAAGGAAAACATACCTGATATATCGATTTTTACATTATACGACAACATACCAGAGCGCTAAACGCACATCGGAACAGCTTTTTTCTGATTGTATTTATTTATTTACAGACAAACCGCCCAAATTAATTTAAAAACACATATACCTACATATATCGAGAGAGTCTCAAATGTTGTACCAAAAAGTCAACTCAACCAGAAGCACCGATGACAAAACACAATCCAAATCGAATTCAATCAAACAACAATCGATATTTTTGGTTCATTGAACTTCAAACCATAACTTGAACGCACACAGCAACACACACACTCAAAATCTATTATATAATTGTTTCAATTCACATTTTAACCTAGAAAACCGTATCGATCAGCTCTAGTCTGACAGTTGCGGTGTACAACACTACAAACACGCACAGACATCACACAGAGTATGAAAAATGCAGGGGAAAACCTGGCGTCTGCCAAAAGTGTGCGGAAAAGTGCCGTTGCTGCGCTCATCGATTCGACGCGAATGCGGAACGTAATAAACCGTAGTAGTACTACTTACGTGCGGTGGGGGGGTTGGGGTGGACGATGCTCCCGCTCTCGGATCCTCTCGCTGATCTCGCTGATCTCCGAAACCGCGATATTCTTCGACGGATGGAGTTACGAGGATTGCGACGAGGGATATGAAGGGCCAAGGGTGGAGTCGCAAAAGGTTTCTACGGTGTCATGGGTATTTTTATGGGGGCGCGAGCGCGCGACACGGTCCACACTCTCCGCCGTAATGGTGGCCGGTGAACGAGGGGTTCTCTTACGACAGAAGGGGTGTATGGGGATGAAGGGGGGATATTTAGGGGGGGGGTAGGTTTTCAGCCAACAGTGCGCCTGCGTCCCCCCTTTCAGCAATGGCGTCCGTAGACAGGGATGTGTGTAGGTTTGGATAGCGTCGTCTCGGTCCGTTTCGACGCTCGTGCTAGGTTTACACTCGGTGTTTTCATCTAGCCGCGGAAAATTGTCGGAAAAGCTCGGTTCAGACTTGCGGTTTTCAGCGCGGTTAAGTTCGCGGTTCAAGTTCGGCGGTTGAAAGCTCGGCGGCGTGAGCGTTTAGATTCGCGAGCGAAGATTCCCGAAAAAATCCCAGTTAAAAATAAACATTCCATATATAAATGATATATGTACACATTAACACATATACCTGTAGACCGAGCGGATAGATGGGCTGATGAATTGAGAAGAATGCAGATTGCTCAAGACAGACAGGAATGGAAGAGGATTGGTACAATAAGCGCGCCGCCGGTAACATATCATAACGTAGTTTAAAATCATTTGCCGCTTTTAGATAAAATAAAAAAACCAACCCTTATAAACATGGTGAAATAAAAAAAACTCTCCAAATAAACGCCAAATAGTACGGGAAAAAAATATGTAAAAAAATATATATTTTTGACTTTAAAAATTCGCTAGATAATAAATTATAAGTATTTTAAAGCAATAAGAAATCACAATCAATAGAAAAAATATCTCACTATTGATTTCAATACTCACTTTGAGCACAGCTATACTATATTTTGAGTTATAGACCGCAAAAGCCAAAAAAATATCTCAATAACGAGAGCATATCAACAAAAATCATTATCGGATTCGAATTCAGTGGGTCAAACTTAGTAATGATTGACCAATCTCCGCTCTGGGTTTTAAAAAACGTGATTTTTTTGTTGCTCAGTGTTATAAGTTATTTACTCTGGATATTTTTAAGTATAAAAACAGTATTAAAAATAATTTAAATACACCCCATTATGTCCATTAAAACTAGGTGGGTCGCGAAAGTTTGTCCTTCTAAAAAGTTTGGGAAGCACTGCATTAGACCTAACTAACGGCTCAATGAGTAGGCGATGTGTTCGTGAACACATACATACATATGTACGTACCAAATATTTAAAAGGCCGAAAAAAATTAAAAAAAAATCTCGTTCAAGAGTAAACTGCCACTTCCGGTTGGCGGATGTTGACCAAAATCATAATATCTTTTACGCCTTACGTCAAAATAATAGATATGAAATTTCAGCTTGATAGACTTGATAGTTTCGGAGTTAAAGTTAAAGTTAAAAAGTACACCGACACACAGGCACACAGATAACAGACATTTTCCAGAAATCATGAAAACGTGATCATGGGATGATACCTGATACAAATCAGTCAAAATCTCAATGTCGAATTTTCGCACAATCACAATACTTTATCTGATTAGGATCAAATAAAATACATGATATATTATATTAGAGAAAACATAAAGAAAGAAAAAACTAATAAATAAATTTGGTTAATAAAATAAGTTAATAAGTAATGAGTCGTTGCCTTGGGGGCGACAGATTATTATTAAAAAAATCATTAAAATCAGAATATTGATTACCATATCTAATCATTCTGGGGATGGGAAAATGAAAATAATAATTATTACGCGAAATAGTTTCAAAATCGAATAAAAATCGAGAACGGTTAAACGTACTCGAACTTTTAAGCGAAGAGTCGAATGAATAAGAATGGGAAAGGAGTTTAATATTTTATGTAAAAAAAATTACATCAAATATGATTCTTCTATTACTCAATTTTATGATTAATAAAACGTGGTTGTAAAAATTGGTAAAATCTGACTACAGATGATCTATTTGAACAGTAATTCATTATTATTAAATTAAATTAATTATTAGATATAAATTCGTATAATGGTAAGAAAACTTTTAAATAATTGGACTTCACTCAATTGTCTAACAAACCAGTCTTCAAAAAGTGTTTTGTAATGTTACGCATGAAAGTATAGTTGTTGTAAAAGTGTAAGGCCCACCGAAGTGACCTGACACGTGATCTGACCTCTTTAAGTTAAACCAATGCAGACAACCTCTAACTTGATGAATGTTTGTGTTTTGCTACAAGTAATTATAAACCTAATTATTTGAAAATAGGTTTATATTTTCATCGCATTTATATTGCATATTTTTATCGATTACTTTGAAAAACTAAAAAAAATTGAAAAATTCTTTTAAGATTCTCATTAGTACATACATATGTATATCATATCCGGACCTCCCCCTAAATTTTTGAATGGAAGTCGATCGCCATGCGAATTAAACTAAAAAAGTAACTCCTGAACTGAAAAAGGTTAGGTACCCTTGCACTAAGCTACATATACATATATCTATTTTTTCATAATAAAGTAATAATAAAAATTTCATCATTATTATTAACGTGTATAATATCTGATTTAATTTCGTATTGTAAGTACTTAAAATTATGTGAATAGTATAAATTGCCGCATGGATTAATATAATCGATAAGCTTCGCATGAGACTATTATAATTATAAATTAAAAGCCGATAGTGGTAAAAACCTTATCAGAAACGCTGTACATTACATGCTCTTATGGTTTGCTTGCTAAATTCAACGTACAAGTTTTCTTTACCATAATTAAGCAAAAAAAAATAAACATGCGGAATGATAAGTCTCGAATAATTCTTGTGATATTTTACAACTTGAATTTTAGTTTTCTAAGCATGATATCGCGAATTCTTTGGCATCGTGAAACTATTCTACCGAAATAATAACTTTTGAAAAATTTGAAACACATTTGACGATGCTTTTTCGCCAACTCGCTATTAATCTCAATTTTTTTCCTTTATATTCTGGTCGCATGCAAACTTGCATTGCTCGAACTCCACACACCGTTGATTTTAATAGATAAAACTATTCATAGCTAAGGTTTCAGGTGAGTTTCGTTCGTGTCCCCGAGATTTCGTTTTGGAAGTCTGCAGACTTTGAAATTGCTTTCTTTTTTTTTTTGTTTCCACTTTATTTTCTTTCCATTTTAAGTCGAAGCAAAATTACTGAGACTAACGCTTTTAACTTTTCACCCACCAGACATGCCCTTTCGTTTTCGAGAATTTTATATGAAAAATCTGTATTCAACATATGTACTGAGATGAGGAATAAAGGAGGGGTAACCTAGTGTACGTGTTTGTTTACAGCTTCAGTCGAATTGTACGAGGAGTTAATACAAAATCTGAACGTCAACTCAAATTTGAACAAGAATTTAATACAAGATTTTATTTAAATAGACATACTTTCAAAAAATTACATCTCGTAAACTCAAAGTGCTACGATGATAAAAATAACTGTCATCTTCTTTCTAATAATATGGT
This sequence comes from Parapsyche elsis, assembly GCA_022651745.1. Classification (NCBI taxonomy): domain Eukaryota; kingdom Metazoa; phylum Arthropoda; class Insecta; order Trichoptera; family Hydropsychidae; genus Parapsyche; species Parapsyche elsis. The sequence continues at coordinate 3,692,503 of JAGVSN010000017.1, forward strand.
GATTTTTTCAATCGAATGATTGATTTTTACATTATTTTTTCGTATGCTAATTTTGGCATAAATGATTACTCATTAAGTGAAAACCACCATATCATTAGAAAGGGGTTGAAATGAGCTTTAAAATGATTTTATTTTTATCGCTGTTGCATTATTAGTTTCGTAGATGTAAGCGTTAGAAAATAGGATCGGTTTTTTTTACATCATTTTGACAAATTCTTGTAGATAAATAATAATTAGTCTTGTATTCGAAATAATTGGTTTTAAAGTTAGTTACTGCGTCGCTGAAGCCATAGTAATACAATGAAGCAAAACGAAATCCCGAATAAGGACTTTATTCGTTCTTAAAGATTTTTCGTGCCGCATACCAAAAAAAAAAGGAAGACCGCCCACTTAAACCGATAATAATAAAAGTTAAATTAGTTTCAAACAAGAACAACTTAACTCGAGCGATTTTTTTTTTTTTTGAAGCTCAACTTTGTACACATAAATTCGACGAGTGCCCACGCAAAAAAAAACGTTCAGTATAATAATTAAGGACGATTCTTAAGCCCCGTCTATAAACGAATTTATTTCAGCATGTATAAAATTTCATCGTAAACAATGATTGGCGCTAGTTGGCAAGTGAAACAAACACATAGTTTCGATTGTCTCAATTGAAGGAAAACGATATTAACTTGGTGTGTGCGAGTTTCTTAACATTGTAGCGAAGTTAAACTCTCGCGCAAATGTTCTGACCTCATACTGTTTGAGCACAATACGAGTTATAATTTGAACCCTCGTTCAATTCAGTGTTAAAGCAAACGGTGAACGTAATCACCTTCATGGAATAAGTACATACCCTACACTTCTACATATTTGTTTCGTAAGATATTTATTTTATTTTATGTACTTTGAGAATAAATCAGCTAATAAAGATAATATTTCTAGTTAATATAATACACCAAAGTCAACTTAACCATGCATATTATAATAATTAACCTTATATTCGTTTGGTTAGCGCATTGAACCTGAATTATACGGTTGATTCATTTCTTGATTTTTAGCGGGTACCACAACAATCTTACAACTTAGTTATGTACATGGAATAGTTGTAAATTATTTATTATTGAATCGCGAGCGAAAGTTTGATGTTTCAACATTCTTTATCCAATTGTGGTGTTTCTTCGCGTCAATCGTTGCTGCAACCTATTATATCTCGTTTATTCTTCACGATCCTGATGTTCTTCTAACATCCGTGTAACAATTGTGACATTGGCCTCAATTGACATAATGACTCGCGATTAAGTGAATTGGTAAATTTGAATGTTTATTCATTCAATGGATGACGGATACGTGTCATGAATACAAGTCGGATTTCAATGAACGTACATACATATGTATGTATGTGTATTAATAAAAAACTAATACTTTTCCGACTTACGTAGCGTATGGAAAATTATGTTTCGTCCGAAAATATAGCATAATGTGAAAAAAATTATATGTAACAGTAGTCGAGGTCGATTGTAATCAACCGGGAAAACTTTTCATGAAACAATGCACCGTTGGAAAATCGCTTTTCCAACGCGTTGTGAAAAATGACTGTTGCAGGCTAACCGACCAAGGTAAACAACCCCAAGTTCGAACTTTGTCTGAAAAGGTTGCCACACTATTCTATTTTCATTTCCTATAATGAAAAACTTTCATTCAATTAATATTCCACGCTCATTTGAATAATGCAAAACATGGTTTTAGTTTTACATTCCGTTTTTTAAATACCCATCTATGTTTAAAAGGTTCACTCACCATAAGAAAAATGCCATTGATCTATCACTGTTTAACATGGCACGCCCAGTTAATTCATTAAAATACATCAAAAGACAAATAAATGAAAAAATATTAAATTAAATGTTAAATTACTCAAAAATTGAATGTCGAAGACGAACAAAGGTCAAGGAAATTTCCTGTTTTTGAAACTTGATATCTTCGAAATTAATAATGTTATAGTAGTGAAAATAAAACAATTTTAAAGTTAATTTTATCTTCTTTCTAATTATATGGTGGTTTTTGCCAATTGGATAATTATAAATGCCATAATTAGCGTTTCAAAAAAAAAAATACAGAAAAAAACGCACTTTACAATGAAATTTCATACAATAAATATAACGTATCTTTTATCATCAACCTTCGAGTAATTACTATTTACCCCTTTTAAAGTGTATCGTTTTATAATATTTTAAATATACATTATACTTTGCACAACCCTGACGGCACTCAGGTGCTATTGAATAATCCTCAAAGGCGTTTCCATCGCACGCTTTTCCGTTTTTCCATAACGCCGCAAAATATTTGAGCACCCCTGTTGCAAAACTTCTAACAGTAAATTACAACACGCTAAATCCCAACTATCGAGTATATACACAATAAAAGTTCAACGACGTATAATTAAAATGAACATCCCATCCGATGTGTTTACGACCGATCTTCATCTCGCATACTGTTTATTGTTCTCGGTTTAATTTTAACTTGTTACTAGTTTCTAAACTGTAACGCGACTGCTTTCGTGCGAAAGATAATATGTTAGGAGACGCGCAACTTCTATTGTTAATACAATGGTAGTGTCACTGCCCCTTGTTACCCCCGCTATGCTATACGTTTAGCTTGTATTCTCCGAAATCTCTTAAATGCAACTTGTGCAAATTAAATTGCGACAATTAAGCTTAACAATGCTAGACATAGGGATTAATATATTGTATTGCGGAAAAATTCGATCGATAAGCTCGCATCGTTGAATGTCTAGGTACATACATACATACATGAAGTTTGCACGGTAAAAAAGTATTCGGATAATGTAATTTTCCACGTGAGCTTTCGTTGTATTCGAGGCTAGACGAATGAAACGCCTTCACATTTGTAAACCTTAAACGGCTTAGACGTTAACCTTTTACTTTAAGTATTGCCATAAAGTTTTGTGATTCTATTATTATTATTATTATTATCATTATTATATATGAATATATAGCTGAATTCAAGAATGTTACGTAAGATCCAGTGTACACAGAGAAGCATGGAATGTATGCTTGTTATAACAATAAAATATCGCAAGAGGAATACGTGGGTAAGAAGCATGACCAAAGTGGCAGATATAGCGGAACGTGTGAAAAAGCTGAAGTGGACACATAACGAGAATAATGGGTGGCAGATGGACGCGAGAAATACTGGAATGGTATCTGAGAGGATGTGAAAGAAAGCAAGGTAGAGCGAGTGATCGTTGGACTGATGCATTGAGAGAATGTGTGGATTCAAGTGGATGCAAATTTCTCAAGACAGACAGGAATGGTAGAGGATTGGAGAGGCTTTCATCCAGCAGTGGATGGTGAACGGCTGAAAATGATGGATACGATGATATATGTACATATAGGTCTATATATATGTAATACGATTTTCAGAACTGTAAAAGATAATTTAAAAATAAATGATAAAAATAAATTCTAGGCTAACTTAGTAAACTAACCTTGAACTGTTGAAAATATAATATAAGAACAATGCATGTACTTTTGGCTAATATTTTTTAAGCTATAACAAATCGTTTGCTATCATATGAAATTACTTTTAACGGTTACTACCTACTAGATTGGATTAGATAAAGCTCCGTTCGTTGCAACTTACGTTAGAGTGAGTCGCGTTAGCCAAAATTTTGATAAGATTTAATTGTTGGCAGTTAAGTTATGTTACGTTAAGATTAGTTCAAGTTAGTTGCTTAGTTGCTTTAGTTGCAATTAAGTTGCAATTAGTTGCTTAAGTTCAATTTCACTAACAATACAATTTCAATAATCCATCATATAATTATGTAAATAATAGCTGAAATCCGTCTGTCTGTCTGTCTGCTGATAACGCTCGCTGAGGAAAAATAAAGTAAAGTAAAAATCGTGGATATCGGGGATCGATCGATTTGGGTAATTTATTTTATTTTATTTATTTATTTTATATAATAGTAGCTAAATTAGCTAATTTAACTTACATCTATTACATATTTATAACAACTACATAAATCAATTACTCATTATACACTATACTTATACATAACTATGTATGTATGTACTATCTCTCACAGAGGTGTCTCCTCACACTTTTCAAGAATGCATGGGGATCTCTATTAAAAAAGCGCTTTACGATATTTAAAATTCAGCGGGCGTTGATATTCAACGGGCTTACACTAGTTATGTAAATAATAGCCCTATTCCGTCTGTCTGCTGATAACGCTCACCGAGGTAAATAATTAAAAAACCAGAACTTCGCGCGAGTGGAATTTGAACCCGAGATAACCGGTTCGGGACAGTGAACGCTTACGCTATGATCCAAACGGGGGTGATGACGGGCCTGCTAAGATTTGACAATAGGCTCGCGACTTTGCTAAATTGTTACGTTGTTGTATTATAACGCGCCATCTATGCAACAACTATAAAAACTATTAAATTTAACATTATTTTTCAGTTGGTATTCAACGGGTTTACACTAGTATTATATATTAGTACGAACAAAAAAAATAATTAGACCATCAAACTGACACTTCATCAAAAGCGACAAAAGATACATAGTTGAATCCGGACAATCGTCGCAGTTTTAACCCCCCATAGCTGCCGTTAATAATAAACAATTAAACGCGCTATTAACGACAAAGACTTTCAGAGGACAAAAGGCGTCAAACGACGCAGCATTAACGACACCGTAACAACACTCATTCAGTCACATTATTCGGACAATAAAACAATACGAAACAAACAAAACACAAAACGGCACAGTCGGAAACGTTCAGTTATCGCGAGCTCGGAGCTAAGGCACAACCAACTCAACGTTGCGTTATAGTTTTACGATTTCCGTTTTGATATATACCTACATATTTATGTACAGAAGGAACACAACGGAGCAGTCGACTTTTCTGAATAATTAATAGTGTAATCAAGGCTGACGTTTCAGAACCAGGGGGGGGTGAATTTGTGGGTGGGTGGATGAGGGTGGGTCTTGGGGTGGCGAAATTACGTCAAAAGTGGTCTCGTTAATGGAAATTGCCGAATCCGTGACAATGGATCATTTGTACGGTTAATGGGACAACGCCGAGACACAACAGTGGGTGGCTGAAAGCGAACCCCACTCTTTGTTCTCCCCATGGACCCTTGTGATTTCGTCGCTGGGGTGGCCAATTAACAGCTCTGTATATCGAAGTGAGTGGTGTGGTCTCTTTGTCGAGTTGCATTATTCGATTCGAGCCTTGAGATGTGCTATAATTGAAGGAAAAAAAGTTAATAGTTCCAAGTTAGTATAATAATTAATTGAATGTTTGGTACTATGAGAATAAAAACGTTTAGTATGTCTGTAGTTGGCGTAAGTGCAGTTTCTTGGGATATTAACGTGCGCTCGGTTCATGTTAGGGGTTAATAATCTTTAGAAACATCGTGGGGTTGTGTATAGTGCCAATGATATTATAGATATATAAAAATGTGGTTTGTGTGTCTAGTATTGTAAAAAAATGTGATCTATCCCGGTTGAAATACAATGTTGACGATTGCTACGTTTTGATCAACGATGAATGAATACTTGATATAATTTCAATCTAATTGAAATGTTTTGGTTAATATATGTATCATCATTTTCAGCCGTTCACTATCCACTGCTGGATGAAGGCCTCTCCAATCCTCTTCCGCTCCTGTCTGTCTTGAGCAATCTGCATCCACTTGACTCCACACATTCTTCTCAATTCATCAGCCCATCGTCCACTCGGTCTACCCTGCTTTTTTTCACATCCTCTCGGATACCATTCTGGTATTTCTCGAGTCCATTCTTTTCGCTATGTGTCCACTTCAGCTTTTGTTCACACGTTCTGCTATATCTGCCACTTTGGTCATACTTCTTACCAATATATTCCTTTTACCATCACTTCTAGTTATACCAAGCATACGTATTTCGATGCTTCTCTGTGTGCACTGGATCTTACGTAACATTCTTGAGCAATTTGCATCCACTTGACTCCACACATTATTTTCAATCCATTAGCCCATCTTCCACTCGGTCTACCTTGCTTTCTTTCACATCCTCTCGGATACCAATTCCAGTATTTTTCGCGTCCATCTGCCATCCATTTTTCTCGGTATGTGTCCAGTACATTGCCACTTCAGCTTTTTCACACGTTCAGGTACATCTGTCTGCCTGCTGATAACGCTCGCCGAGGTAAATGATTAAAAGACACGAACCGTCGCGCGCGAGTGGGATTTGAACCCGAGATCACCAGGTCGAAACAGTGAGCGCTTACGCTATGATCCAACGCCGATAATGACAAGCCTGCTACAATTTTACAATATTAATAGGTATGCGACTTTCCTAAATTGTTACGTTGTTGTATTATAAAGTGCGATCTAATCAAAAACTATAAAAACTATTAAATACACATTTACTCACCCACACAAACACTCACAGTACGGGTGGTGAGAAACCACTCCGTTGATATTCAACGGGTTTACACTACATAATATGTACATATATATTAATCAATTACTTTGTCTTTCTAGAAAATACAGCATATAGATATAATAAATGCCTATTGTAAATTTGAAATTTTCAATGCTGAAAACAAATTGATTCATTTGTGAGTTTAAAATGTTAAAAATTGTATAGCAATCGATGGATATAAAATACTGGAATGTTATCCGAGAGGATGTAAAAGAAAGTAATGTAGACTGAGTGGACGATGGGCTGATGAATTAAGAATGTGTGGAGTCAAGTGGATGCAAATCGCTCAAGACAGACAGGAATGGAAGAGGATTGGAGAGGCCTTCATCCAGCAGTGGATAATGAACGGCTGAAATATGTAGATGTAAACGTTAAATATTTTTGTTGAAAAAACAAGCGTAAATAATGAAATTCATCGGTTTTAAGCTTTAAAGTCAATTTGGAAAATATGCATAATATTTAATAAAGTAAACATAATATTTCATTTTAATTTACTTTTCGCAAGTTTCATACTATTTTCCAAACATTAATATTTCAGCTTAATTTACCTTCCGCAAGTTTCATACTATTTTCCAGCCTACATATTATGTATATGTACATACATACATATATCAGTACAAGTTTTAAAATTAAAAGAGCAGAGGCCGGATAAGATTACCATTCGGTGCATTAGTGAAATGCGCTTTCCCATTTAGATATGTACATACATACATACATACATACATATGTAGGTGTATAGTCGACGACATCCCGCTCGCATCCCAGGGATGCATTTTATGATGCATAATTCTCTCTACGATGCAGTTTTCTCTGCTAGTAGGGGGATAATTCTATCATAACGACCGGGAAGTACCAATGTCGCACTGGTCATAAATCTTGTCGCATCTGCGATTGCATTCGATCGGTTTAACGTTCAATTTTCAAATGCATCCTTGTTTATATGCATTTTATTGCACATTTTTACAGTCTACATTAACATCCATAGATGTCACCGCAATATTCTAATGAAAAATATTTATAAACAATTTTTTTTCAATGGTTTTTTCCAACTGTAGTAAAGTGTAATAAATTGATTCGATTTTTCAAGCGTATTTTTGTTTCTCATTATAATCGTTTATTTATTTTTTTGATTCGATCGAGCTGATACGCCACTTTTCGGTCTAGACACGTCAATGTGCGATCATGCCTAATACGTTGAATTGGCGCGTTATCTGCAGATATATTTCAAGAATGTGTCGCGTGACCTACTCACTCACCCGCATACCCAATTTCTCCGTCTGCCAAGCCTGAATAATAAATTCAATATATTCACATCATACGATTAAAAAAAACAACGTTTGATTCGCGTTTATAAATATTATTTGGAGCATTTTTTTTTTGCACACCGTGTAATAAAAATAATAACTTTCGCCGAAATTTTACTCAAAACTTGAACAATGGAGATCCGTGTACTATTATAGTCTAACGTTTCAATTGTACCGAAGAAGCGCAAGTATAAAAAAAAAAGCTCTCTCGTATACGCTCGGCTTTGTGAGGCTTCTTCGGTCGAATGTATAGATAACGCAAAATTCTTTATCACACAAAAAAGAAAAGCCGCATTCAAAAGAAAAGCTCGACAACGGAAAGTTGGGCGCGAAAAGAGACTTTTCGCTAGTACATAAATAAAAAGGGAAAGAAAGTCCGATGTAAATTTCCGCGGATACAAACGCTTTATGACGAAAGTTGTTGTTCAGTTGACGTTTCATATTTTTCAGTACAAGCACAAATACCAGGCGTTACCTGGACCCTTGACGATTATAATTGTTTTAACACCGCACAACGATAAACGTCCACACTAGACTATAGGAAACGTAAGTTTCATAGATACGTCTATCTATCAAACTTACGTTTCCTCATTACATTGAATTTTTCATTAATTTCGAAAATTTACTTAAAACTTATTTTTAGCCTCTTATCTAGCTTGTAGAGGACAAAAGATTTAATTCGTATTAAAATATGGATTTGATTTTAATTTATACTAAAATTGATAATTTAGCAAAATTATTATTACCAATAAAATAAATGTATTTTTTACATGACATCTATGCATATACTGTCTAAGCTTTTTATAAATATTATAGTGCAAAAAATATTTCACAGATGTCAATATACAAAATAATATAATTTAATAAAAATTAGTTTTACAGAAATTAAATAGATGCCACTCTAAACCCCTTTAGACGATCCCATCCAGTTATCCGTCCATTCTCCGTTTCCGTCCAAGTAAATGCGAAAAACTAATGAATGGAACGTCAACAGACCGGAGATGAAACCGGAGACGGAGCCGGAGACGGAAACGGAAACGGAAACGGAGACGGAGACGGGTGGGTCGGCCCAACTTTTTCGATGTGTCATCCGTTAAAACGAGCAAACGTATAATCCAGCGGTCGACAACCTGCGGCTTTGGAAACGCATGCGGCTCTTTGTATGAAAACCCGCAGCTCTTACTATCACCCAAGGCTTGGCGAGATTTTAAAATAATTAACCGTTTCCAGACCATGCTCGTAAACATATATGTACATAAAGCCATTTATGACGTACGGATGTGAAACGTAGATGCTGAATTCAAGAATGTAACGTAAGATCCAGTGTACACAGAGAAGCATGGAAAGATGTATGCTTGGTATAACAAGAAGAAATCGTAAGAGGAATACATGAGTACGAAGCATTGCCAAAGTGGTAGATAAAGCGGAACGTGTGAAAGAGCTGAAGTGACAGAATGAATGGCAAATAGAGGCAAAATACTCGAATGGTATCTGAGAAAGACCGAGTGGACGATGGACTGATGAATTGAAAAGAATGTGTGGAGTCAAGTTAATGCATAAAACCAAGAATGAAACTAGGATGGAGTGTTTTTGGAAGAATGAACATAGTCATTAAATTCAACATTCTGCTGTGCTTAAAAAATAAGGCATACGACCAATGCGTACTACCAGTTATGACGAATTGATGCGAAACGTGGATGCTTAATTCAGAGTTTTACATAAGATCCAGTGTACACGGAGAAGCATGGAAAAATGTATGCTCGGTATAATAAGAGACATCGTAAGAGGAATACATGGGTAAGAAGCATGAGCAAAGTGGCAGATATAGCAGAACGTGTAAAAAAGTGAAAGTGGACACATAGCGAGAAGAATGAATGATGCGAGAAATACTGGAATGCAACTGAGAGGACGTGAAAGTAAGCAAGGTATACCGGGTGGACGATGGCCTGTTGAATTGAAAAGAGAGAATAATATGTGGAGTCACGTATGTTGTATGTTTTTATAACAAGAAAAGATCGCAAAAGGAATACATGGGTAAGAAGCATGACCAATGTGGCAGATATAGCGTAACGTATGAAAAAGTTGAAGTGGCAAAGGGCTGGACACAGCGAAAAGAATGGATGGCAGATGGACGCTAGAAATACTAGATTGGTATCTAACTGATGAATTGAGAAGAATGTGTGGAGTCAACTGGATGCAGATTGCTTAAAACAGACAGGAATGGAATAGGATTGGGGAGGCAGCAATGGATGGTGAACGGCTGAAAATGATGATATACATAAAAACCTTTGAATAAATAAAAGTTTTATAATAATTTTCAATAGAAAATTGTAAATTCCAAAATGAAAATTAATTTCTTGTAACTCCCCAGTCCTATGGGAGTAGCAATTATTTTTATTTTAAATACATAATAATCACAATATTATATGCTGCGGCTCCCAAATGTTTTGAAAAGGTTACTAGCCACTGGTGCTAATGGACTTGTCCGTCCACGTTTCAGTTGGAGGACGCAGGCGTCAGTAACCCAACGTACGATGGCACGAGAGCACGATTTTATCGTGGAATTTATCCAACTATACAAAAGCCAATCGTGTCTATGGCGAAAGAGCGATCCACAATATCGCAACTCGGTTAAAAGAGACACTGCCTATGGTGCACTTTTAGCCAAATTCCGAGAATACGACAAAAAGGCAACAAAAAAATGCGTCACTAAAAAGATAAACAACTTGCGTTCGGCCTATCTGAAAGAATACCGAAAAATTAAGGAAACGGATGAGAGTGGAGCGGCAATTGACGATGTATATCAACCACGATTGTGGTACTATGATCTATTGTCTTTTCTTCACGACCAGCCAGTATCTTACCGTGGCAAAATGGAAAGTAATGTAGAAGAAAACACGGTAAGTTTCATTATATATTTTATTTCTAAAACAATGTTACATTCGAATAGCTTATCACTCCATATTGCCAGGCCAATCTAAATATTTTTAACGCGAAATTCTTACACCCTAAGTTTTTAGTTACTTTATTTCATCGTTTGCTTGTTCTAGGATGAACTGATCTCTCTCGCTGAAAACGATAATTTCATTGATTGCGATCTTGCAGAACAAACATCTGTCCAGTCAACAGACAAGGATTTGATATATCCTTCTACATCGGCATATACTTCCTCCTATTACGCGGGAAAAAAAAAGCAGGATGTCATACGACATGCCAAATAAGAAAATATTACAATTGTTAGCGGATAGATTGGAGGATGGTAAAGACGCGAATAAACACTCTGCGTTTGCAAACCACGTCGCAGAAGAAATAAATAGCATACCATTGGAAATGGTACCTTTTGTCAAAAAGATTATAAACGATGCCATATTTGAGGGCCACATGAAGTCGTTGAATAAAACATCGACAATCCGAACACAGACACACAGAGAATTCGAAAACTATTCACCGATAGAAAGTTCATCAACATCATCAATAGCACCGATACGTAGTTCAAAATCAACGATCCCCATAGAATTTCGGAAGAGGAGATTAAGTAACCACACAGAGAATTCATCGCGCAAGTAATGCGACCTTACGTCATACTATGACGTAATATTATTAATTTTATAGTAATAAATCTTCAAGTTTTGTGTATTATATTTGACGTAAATAAATAAATATAATGAATTAAAATTTATAGTAAATATTTTTTATTGGAGGTGCGTGAGCACATTTTGAGAATTTTGGGGGTGCTGGCCTACAAAAAAGTTAATATTAACTGGTCTTAATGGACATTTGATTTTATTCTAAATATAACGAATTTTCATACAAAAAGTATTTTATGAAATTTCGATAGATGTCTCGATTTTTTCATTTGAATATTTCAATTTCGTTCATACAATAAAATACTCATTCATTAACCGTAAGGTTTTTAATTACATTTTTCATAATGATTATAAAGTTTTCATATAATACTTTAAAACGTGTGAAAAAGTTGAACTGGCAATGGGCTGGACACAGCGATAAGAATTGATAGGCAGACGGACGCAAAAAATACTGGAATGTTATCCGAGAGGACGTGAAAGAAAGCAAGGTAGACCGAATTAACGATGAGCTGATGAATTGAGAAGAATGTGTGGAGTCAAGTGGATGCAAATTGCTCAAGAATGTTACGTAAGATCCAGTGCACACATATAAGCATCGAAATACGTATGCTTGGTATAACTAGAAGTGATCGTAAAAGGAGTATATTGGTAAGAAGCATGACCAAAGTGGCAGATATAATGGAACATGTGAAAAAGCGAGAAGAATGCATGGCAGATGGACGTGACAAATACTGGAATGGTATCTGGATGATGAATTGAGAATAATGTGTGGAGTCAACTGGATGCAGATTGCTCAAGACAGACACGAGTGGAAGTGGATTGGTGAGGCCTTCATCCAGCAGTGAATGGTGAACAGTCGAAAATGATGATAATATTGTAAAACGATCGCGTTTTTTTTCACCCAAACATCAATATTAACATTGAATTAACATGAAAATGTAATCTTTACACGATAAACAATTTCATAAACTGGGTCAATATACAATAAAAATACACGCGTATAAAATAAACCAAATTTCCAGTTCATAGCGGGGCTTTAAACCTGCGGGCGCGTAAACCAAATTACACGATCGCGTATAATACATATTTCGCACAGCCTTTATTGGCAGAGCGAAATTTCAAATTCAAAATAGCAATGAGGGCAGCTGTTGCCCCGACCCAATATATTGTATTCCGAGTAACACCTGAAACCCATAAAAGGTAACAAAACCCGGAAAATTACGACACAACAACAACAACTTACTGTCGGCGTTTGGAGCCGCACCCTAGGAAAAATCGCACGACCCCCCCCCCCCACACTTTTAGCAATTTAAATTGCCTTTGCGATGCCGAATTCTTCGCGTAACTTTGAAATATTGGATGAAGTTTTATTCGCCGCAGCCGCAAAGTATCAATCAATCGAGAAGAGCGCTAAATGGGGGAGAGCGTTTTGACTCAGCTCGCCAGCCCGGTCATTAAATATATTGGCCATTAATTTATTTAACGACCAACCTTAACCTCCCACAAGCTGCCCTTTCTCCTCTCCCCCTTCCCCTCGGCCTCCCTTCGACCTTATATTGAAGGAATTAGAAAATTCTGCACATCTTGCAAAAAATACCCTCACAAATTGGACGGCTATACGTTGTGTTGGTATCGCGTTCAATTTATTATGAATAATATCGCGTATACTTTATATCATCACTATACACAAATTCAATTAGGTATTGAGATAGGCTTTAGTCAAGGAGACACCATTTCTCCTAAATTAGTCAATGCGGTGTTTGAGGGCATATTTGGATCGCTGGAATGACACAAAACAGGGGTCAAGATCAACGGAAAGCACTTGAGCCATCTAAGATTCGCCGACGACATCTGTAGATTTATAAAATAGATTAACACAATTAAGCAACGAAAGTATGAAAGTAGGCTTAAAAATTGATTTTATTAAAAGTAAAATTATGTTTTAATAAAATTTGCACGTAAAACGTAGTCACAGTATGTAGATAATCATATCGTATACAGGTAGAAATAGTTAATAGTTATTTATACCTAGGATAATTGGTGAATATGACTGTATGTAAAGTATTTTTTTTTATTTTATTTATTTTAAGGAAGACCAACAGCTATGTTACAAAAAAAAGAAACTTATATAAATACAGAAAGCCAATAACAGGTCTCTGCAAATAGTAATAATGTAAGAAATAAAAAATCAAAATCAAAGTCAATAAAACAGTGTAACAGAACACAAAACAACAGCCAATAAATGTACATACATATGTATGTAGTACAACAGTAAATTAAGCATATAGTATAGAATAATAGAATAAAGTAACAACCGCTAGTAAAGTACAATGGTAATATAGTAAAGTGAAATAAAGTAACAGTAGCTAATATAGCACAACAGTATATAATTATATAGTATGTATAATAAAGTAACAAGAGCCAGTATAATACTACCAACCCATAATTGTCACAAAGAACTACTATGGGGCAGAAAAAAAAACGATTACTTAATAAACCTCTAAGTAGAAGGAATGAAACTAGGATGGAGCGCTTTTGAAAGTATGAACATAGTTTTTAAATCCAACATTCCGCTATGCTTAAAAAAGAAGGCATACTACCAATGCGTACTGCCAGTTTTGATGTATGGATGTGAAACGCGGATGCTAAATTCAAAAGAAGCATGGAACGATGTATGCTCGGTATAACGAGAAGAGGTCGTAAGAGAAGATGGATAAGAAGCATGACCAAAGTGGTAGATATAGCGGAACATGTGAAAAAGTTGAAGTGGACACGATAGATACCGGAATGGTATCCGAGAGGATGTGGAAGAAAGCTAGGTAGACCGAGTGGACAATGGGTTGATGAATTGAGAAGAATGTGTGGGGTCAAATGCTCAAGACAGACAGGAATGGAAGAGGATTGGAGATGCCTTCATCCAGCAGTGGATGGTGAACGGCTGAAAATGATGATGATGACTATAAATAAATAGCTGTGTCGACCTGCCCGAGTAGCTGCCGTCACGCTCGCATTGCCACTATAACAAACAAACTTTTTGTATCGCTGTGTTGGCAGCAAGCCGCCGTCTGTCAATGTTGAGTCGACGGTGCGATTTTATGGCCATTCGATCAACGGTACACTATACAATTGTTTCACGCACTGTCAAACGGGGTATGGGCTTTACTGTAATTGTACAAACTAGCACACACGGGTGGGAGTTGGGTTGGAATCCACCGTCATATGACAGCTAAGCCGGCTAGTTATATCGAAACACTAAAGAATTTTTAATAAAATCGCACAATTTAATATGACAATGTATGTATGTACATATAATAAATCATACTGCAGAATATTGGCCAAAAATAGATATCACAATCATTACAAATGAGCCCAACTTTTATCTGAGTGCGTTTTCTTATAAAGTACCAGTCAAAAGATAAATCGCACATAGAAACTTACATAATTTTCAATTAATAATAAAATATATTGGCACAAAGTTTTATCAAAACTATCATGTACATACATATGTACATACAATGTAGGTAGAAAAAAACTTTTACTTTATAGTTAACTGTTTTAGTTGACAACAGTTGAATCGTATCTGTGTTGAAATTTTAAAAGTTAATTAAAGTTGGCTCTATCTCTTACCGTATACATATGTAGTATATACGAGTATTGTGTATGCCAACGCCTATTTTCGAGTTTCGAATTTTCAAGTTTCTGATCCATCCGAATTGTTTGACTAAGTCTCTTCCCTCACCACGCCTTTATCCCCCCCCCCCCCCCCCCCCACTTCATCCCCTCAGTATCCGCAAGTGGTGATCGTTTCTCGTTTCTGTGCTTTCGCTTCTCACAATGAAGCTGATTGTGATCGAAAAACTCTCGGGGGCATCGTCAAACAACTTGATAGGTTGTTCCCATTGTAGTTTCCAAGTTTTCAAATTACAAAACACCTACCCCTCCTCCCTTTCACCTACCCTTCCCCAATCTGCGTTTAGAAGTCCGTTTGACAAACTCGAGGACGTCTCCGAACAACGTACGAAATGTTCGGAGCGAAGTCTCGTCAAAGAGACGAATTAAAAGATCCACTGTTGAAAACGCTTTTAATTACAACGATCAAAGAGAATTATTTTTAATGTTTTTTTGTCACCAAACACGTTTATTTGATCAAAATTGGATGGGAGAATGTTCAAATTGAATTTTCGCAATACAAAAACTAAGGTTTAATGTAATCGCAAACCTGGTGGAAAAAAATAGCTTCAGCTTTTTGTGTTAATACACTTGCTTTATTGTGTCGCAAGAAACTGTATCGATAAAACACTCATGTACATACAATTAAAATTGAGTGTTTCAATATTGTGTACTACATACATACAAGTACTGAGCATTTCTATATATAAATCTTTAAACCTCATCAAAATAACGCTGAATCTTTCAGTGAAATTTTGTCTAAAATCAACCCACCTGGGAACGATGTGCATCGAATGCATCGATGTGCATCGATGCGAATTCACATCGATGTGCTAAACTATCATATCATATCATATACATATATAATAGCCCTATTCCGTATGTCTGACTGTATGTGTGTCTGTGTGTTTGTCTGTCTGACTGCTGATAACGTTCGCCGATGTAAATAATTAAAAAAAACCAGAACGTCTCGCAAGTGGGATTTGAATCCGGTATCACTGATTCGGAACAGAGCGCTTACGCGGTGAGCCAAATCAGATGATAATGGGCAGACTTCAAATTGACTATGTATTTATATAATTAAAAATTGGCTCGCGACTTTGCTAAATTGTTACATTGTTATTATAACACGCCATCTATGCAACAACTATAAAAACTATTGAATTTAATATTGTTTTTCAAAAGCTTGTTTTTATACAATTACCTACGCCATTTTCCAAATCCTCAATTTCGATAATCGAAACTCCTATTGCTAAACAATCACGTACGCGTAATCTGATGTCGTCTAACAGCGTAATCTTTACGTGATCGATTAGCATGAATGACGTCACGAAATGGCACAAATCTATCCGATTATTTATTTATCTACGCCAGTGCTACTGCAAATCGTCAATGTATGTACATACACAATACACCTAGTAGGTACATTCGAAGTCAAGTCACACAACATCTCAAATACCGCTAGACCGCTGAATTATTTACAATCGAATAACAATTAAGGATAATTTGTGTGTTTCGTAGGAATTCTCATCAGCCTTGTCGTGATTTAACACAACTATGTATGTATGTATAGTTGTGTGTGTGAGTCATTCGAGTAACCGAGTTTGAGTGGATGGGGATGAAACTGTCGAAATTGTGTGTGCCGACACCGACGAGTTAATCTAATATTAAATTGGGGTTCTAGATCCGATTCTGGCTAGCTGTGCCACCTGGAGCTTTCGCGGGCTCAGGTGTTTCTCCGCGAAAGCCTTATTTTCCGCTCATCGACAGGTAAACAACCAGGCAAAGTCTACCGTAATCGCGCTCGTTAATTCGACACTTTTTTTTTTCACGTGTGCAATATGTCAGTCAGTATAGATAAAGTGTAGTTGTCGTGCGAAAATTCCACCTCGAGATTTTGATATGGATCGAGTATCGTCCCTTGAGCACGTTTCGACCATCATTTGGAAAATGTCTGCGTTTGTGAAATCGTTATGAGAGTCGTTATTTTTTGAAGGTGGTGTAAGTCCATTTATTAACTGTGAATTCTTTAAAAATGAATATATCATATAATATCTGTTTGTGACTGAAACTACCGCGTACTCAAACTTGAACTTACACGCTGAAATTTTGTATCAATTTTCATTGTTATTTGGAAATGTATTAATATTGAATTTCAATCGTTTTTTTTAGTATTTATTTTAAATTTACAATGTAATAGTAATGGGTGATAAATTATTTCATCAATATTTAATGAAAACAAAAATGGTCAGCAAATTTAATAAACAGTCTGTATATGTATGTACATATGTATATATACATATGTAGTTGTTATTTAAATAGGGTAATAAAAGATAGATTGCAAAAACTACAAAATAAAGCCATGCCGAGTATTTTAAATGTCAATTGATTAACTACATAGTATAAGATATACATACATATGTATGTTGAATTAATTGAATTGGATGAATGTAAATGAAACCTTAAAAGTGTGCATGTTAGTATCTATCTATATCTATCTATATATGTATATAAAAATCAATGTCTGTCTGTCCGTTCCCGTTCCTAGTACGTTATCTGACGCGTGAGCAGGCCTATTCCCGATCCCATTCGTTTCCATTCCAGATCCAGTTCCCGTTCCTGATCCCGTTCCCGATCCCGTTCCCGTTCCCGTTCCTACCCGGATTACATAATAATTGAGAAGATTTACGTCAGTGTTTTAATTGTTGCCATTGACGACACAAACAACCAAACCGTTAAGCGACCTCTGTGGTCTATATTTTTGTATTAATAAAGAGTTTAATGTGTGTGCGTGTGTGTGTGTCTGTCCCGTAACGCTATGACGTCACTATAGGATTTTTCGAGTTTTTTTCAATGAATATATTTTTGAAAACTATTTTTTTTTTTTTTTCGATTTTTAATAATTTTTTTTGGATTTTCTCAATTTTTGATATCAGTGTTTTAAAGCCATGCCGGCCCTCAAACCACCCCCCAGACGCCCCTCCTACCCCGGCGAAAAATTTTTTTTTTTCGGTTTTTTTGGATTTTCTCAACTTTTGATATCCCCTAAAGCCATGCCGGCCCTCTAACCACCCCCCAGACGCCCCTCCTACCCCGGCGGCCTTCCTTTTGGACTCCCGAAAACCAATGCCGGCCCCTTACCACCCCCCAGACCCCCCTCCTGCCTCAGCGGCCCCTTTTTTGCACTCCCGAAAAGCTTTGCCGGCCCCTTACCACCCCGCCAGACTTACCACCCCGCCAGACGATATAAATACTGACCTTTATGATAAATTAAGTATTGTCCATTGGCAATAAACGGAAGTTTAATTGGGGGGGGGGATTTATTAACATATAAGTAAGCTAACAAAAGTAGTAGCTAAAAGTGGGTTGGCAGAAAGAAATTATATACAAAAAATAATAATTAAAATTACCAATGCAAACAAAATTGTGTCAAGCTTTCCGACGGACACACAGACTGACAAACTTAAACATAACCTAACCTAACCTAACCTAACCATTCATTACAAATATTGTAAACATATTATACAAATAAATAAAAGGCACAGTGATAATACACGCGTATTTTCATTCATACTAAAAACAATCTAAATTTATTGAATATACTATATTTTTACATATATTTTACGTGAACGTGTATGAATTTAATAACACAGATAGAATAATAGTATTTATCGCTTTCGCAGTTTGGGTAAAATGCGATTTTTCACACGAAAAACGACGCTAGAATACCTGAGAGATCTCATAAATAGATTTCGAAGAAATAGGTCTAGAGTACGTGATCGGTGTTCGTTTTTTTCTTCTTGTCTTTGTTCCTTTTGAGAACATTTCAGATCATTTCTCAAAAAAGTGAGCTCGTCAAATGGAATCGCTCTTATTACCGCTGCAACTTTTGAACTGAAGAAAATCGTCACGTTAAAATAAAATCTAGTCGCTTTTGAAGGTTCGCTTTATTTTTACGATCCAACTATTCCATTTTGAGTTTCGGTCTTCGAGATTCACGCTCGGTTATCTTTTTCGCCGAAGATTTATTTGTTATTTAGAGAACGTTGTTGTGTGCGAAATTTGCAAGTTTATTTTATTGTTTTATTGACTGTTCGAATTTACGACTACAGGGCAATTTTTTGACGTTTCGACATTTTCATTTGAACTATTAGTATTGTGTTCTCGTATTCGACTATTATTCGAAAACACTTGCTTTTAATTTTATTACATAATAAATGTTATCCAACTGTACACAGTTTGTTTGTGTGTTTTCGACAAACGAACGTTTTATGCAACGTCAAATGCACGTTTGATGCATTTTGATAAGAATAGAATGTACGTAACCTGTCAAACGCACACACAACTAAAATTCGAACAATACTATCTGTTATTTGCAAACGTCTGAATAAAGCTGGAATATTACAACGTCATTAGCAGATATTTCGTAAGCATTCAAAACATTTAATACGAGAATTATATGATGAATTGTGTCACTCTGTTTACCGTTGAGCTTTTATTTAACAAGACTTTAATACGAAATTCTTATTGTATAAGCTGGCGCTTATGCCCAAGCTTCTGCCATTGGAGGACTGCTTTAAATAAATAAGAAATAGCAAACGTAACATCGTTCATTTTATATTAAGCATATTTTTATTGAATCTATGTATACATTACGCGTTCATTTTAGAGTTTCTAAGGACAGACAATTACAAGAAAAGTGAGTAAACATAATCCCCAAATTGAGAAAATAAACCTATTGGCTACCAACGCCCAACACCATCATATGCTCAAACCATTTTAGAGCTGAAGATGTTTTAACTTAAACGAAATGTGTCAGGTTAAAAACAAGATGCAATTCCAATATTGGAGGTAAGCTTTAATTATTATTTTCTGTGTATTTAGATGTTGATTAATGTTTCGATGTTTCGAAGTTGTGTATTTCGAAGGTGCATTAATATTTATTTTTATTTAAAGGGGAAAAATAATCAAGACCCACTATTAGCAATGGACATCGAATCTACTTATACAACAGACGAAGAAATACAGGAAATAGTAGAGACACAACGAAAACACAAAATGAGAAGAAAAAAAAAATTAGAGAAAATCGTTTAAGTTTAATCGTTTAATCGTTTTTTTTACTTACTAAAAAAAAAAACACTTGAAATTATTTTTAAGGACTTGAAAGAAAAACGTTTTATTACAGAAGAAGAAGAAAGTCACTTAACCAACAATGAAAAAGCTTGTTCTATACTTTCTATACTAAATTTATTGTAGTTATTGTAGTGATGCGTTAGTTTCTAAAGATCTACTAACGCATCACAATTTAATTGTTTTAAAAGATAAAGGAGGGTTAGTTTACCCTACTCAAGAAGTGATAGAAATTTGCTGCACATGTGAAAAAATATTTAAATGTGCCTTAACAGCAAGTGGTAATAACACCTTATTGCCAAAATACGATCTAAATTTCTTTGTAAACAAAACATTACATCAACTATTAGATACCCCCATCATTAGTAGATTAGCTCCACATTTTAACGGAAATGCAGAAAGTCATTGTTTATTACTAATTAAAGAAATATTTTTTTACACGATTACATTTCGAAAGCAAAATGTTTACAATAAAAATTAAAGGCGAAAGTAACCGTCAACGCTTTAATAAGCAAATTCTTTTTAATGGTTTTTAATGTAATGTATCAAAATAAACATGTAGTTATTATCAAAAAGAACTTTTATTTCTGTAATGAATATGTGATGACCCTGATTCTAGTCCGTGCGTGTAGTAGTAGTGTACGCGCATATGTATGTGTAGTAGAGACCCGTGATTGCGATAAATGCGATATAGATGCTAAAATTCAGGATATATACGAATTTATGCTAAAATCCTAAAATATGCGAATAGATGCTAAAAATCACAAAAATTAATTAAAATTCATTTTTTTAAAAGAAAAATATTAATAAAACAACGTTGAGACTTGTTTGTACACACTAACTAGCGAACTAATAACTGAAAGTTAACAATCGTGTCCATATTGATACGTTGGGTTGTGGATACCTGGGTCGGCAATGATGAGTTAAAGAAAAACCCATACGAAAATTGTACCCAAATAAGTTTTTTTACCTGGAGGCAAAAAAAGAGTTGGTTTTTTACCCAAAGTAGTTTTATTAATGGGAAATATCGAAAACTATGCAGCATGCAGTATTATTTAAAACAAATTTGCAAATAAAAACCAGTTCGTCGTTTGACTTCAGCAAGGGTCGTTCTTGTCTCGCGATCGTTCTCTTACGTGCAGTCGTGATGAAGATTCTTGAACGTGAAAGATTTTTGACTTTTTTGGACTTGGACAGATTAAAAAGGCTAGTATTTATTTACTTTACAAATTTATCATTTTCATAATTTGGTTTAACTATAAAATTCACGAAAATAATTTAATACTAAACCGTAAACTTAACCTAACCTAAACCTAAAGACCGTAATTTAGTACTAAATTTTATTAAATTATCAATCAATGTTCAGAAATTTATTAAAATGTAAAATAATTTTTTTTAGCTTCAGTATGGGGCGTACTAATATTAATCTTCGTGACAGAGCAAATCCATACAAAGCCCGCGGAATTTATGTACATAAATTATGCTAACATTGTAATTGTCGAGTGCAGTAGCAGAAAAAAGGATAACTTGGAAAAACATCTGAAATCTATAAATCATCGGAATGCAATTTCAAAACTTACTACGAACAATACCATTCAAGCATTTTTTTAACGATTTGTAGCAAATATAAAAAGTGGGTTAAAACCTGATATACTGCAATTGTTAATGACCACAAAAATTAAATATGAAGAGTTTGGTTCTGCTGCAATAAAATCAATTTGGTGTCCTGTAAATAGTGTGGATGCAGAAAGATTTCTTAGTAAATATAATTTAGTGGTAACTGATCGTCGTACTAACTAAAAAGAGTCGTCTGTGGAAATATGTTATATGCTTAGTTTTAATAAATTTTAAATTAATGTTATATTTTATTTTTTAATTCATGATTTTTGTCTTCGTATTTCTCCATATTGCTATTTCTTAATAATTTTCTACTATTTTTTATTTGTCACGTTAGTTTTAAATTGTTTGTATATATAAATTGTGTTACAGAGTATTGAAATTGATCTGTATTAAAAAAAATTATCTAATAAAAATAAATGCTAAATATATGCTAAAATCAAACACTTTATTCGCTACAATATGCTAAAATGACAGATCAAAATGCTAAAATCGATAAAAAATATATGCGAAAAACACGGGTCTCTATATACCTACATGTATAAATAAAATATAAATTTAAGTATATATTTTTTTATAAACCCTCCCCTCTAAAATTGAGTTATTGCGGCATCGGTAACCGTTAAGGAAATTTACCATCAACAAAAATACAAAAGTGGGCGGTAGGTATTTGAAGGTTGAAGACCCCTGCAACACGCGGCCATTACGTGCGGTTGCCGGAGGTCGATAGCAGCTGGCGGCTGCCCCGTTATTTTTAGCCGTCTGTGTACAAACAGTGCTTCTCAACGTGGGGCGCAATTTGAATGTTTTGGAGGGGCGGGGGGGAATTTGCAAATCATTAATATTTTAGTCGCCTAGTTCCAAATCCCGATAAGTCCACAATATATAAAAAACGAGGATAAAATATTTTCTGGTTCTAAGAATGTTTTCAAACGATGCCTTATACTTGCTGTCGAGTGCAAAGACTTTTAGTATTGTAATATGCACGTGTTGTTGCATACAATGCTTATTATTACATATTTCTAATATATTTCAATTTTTCTATTCTATTCTATTCCAAATACCGCCAAGTGCGCCGTAAAAAAAAAATTGAAAATCAGTGTTAGTTCCAAAAACTGACAATTGCACTATGATAAAAGCTGATAAAAGCCATATTTAGAAACAAACAACGATATGTCCATGTTTCTAATCTAAATATTTTGTTTAATATCAACAAAATTAAGTTTAAATGAGTTTAAACGCCATCAAGCAAATAAGTCTGTAGCAGAAAAACCGTGTTTGCGAACAAGTGAGTTTTATGGACTTATCGGGATTTGGAACTAGGCGACTCATTTGTTATATGTATTCCTTCTTGTACATTGCACTTGCTTTAAATTGCAAAAAAGTTTTACTTCTATAGTGAGTAGCGGCTACACACTGCGATTTTTACTTTATCCTAATCGGATAAAGTATTGTGATCGTGCGAAAATTCGACCTCGAGATTTTTACTGATTTGGATCAAGTATCATCCCCTGATCACGTTTTCATGATTTTTTTTATTTTGCCAGAGTTTTTGATATCCACCACTGTTGAACTTACGTTTGCTCTCTTCATCATATTTAAGTTATAATAGTTCTTCTTGGCAAGTTATATCAACTTCAGTAAAGGGATTTCTCATCCAATCGTACACCTTCAAGTTCAAAATATCTTTAAATCGTTTTTCCATATCTAATCTAAGGTCTGGACGCTAAATTCAAGAATGCCACGAAAGATCCAGTGCACACAGAGAAGCATGTAAAGATGTATGCTTGGCATAACAAGAAGAGATCGCAAAAGAAATACACGGGTAAGAAGTATGACCAAAGTGGCAGATATAGCAGTACGGGTGAAAAAGTTAAAGTGGACACATAGCGAGAAGAATGGATGATGTGAGAAATACTGGAATTCTACTGAGAGGACGTGAAAGAAAGCAAGGTATACCGGGGGACGATGGCCTGTTGAATTGAAAAGAATGTGTGGAGTCAACTGGATGCAGTTCGCTCAAGACAGACAGGAATGGAAGAGGATTGGAAAGGCCTTCATCCAGCAGTGGATGGTGAACGGCTGAAAACGATGATGATGATGATAAATCTAAGTTCGTTTAGGTGACTACTGAACCATAAAATCTCCTCTGGAGTTACATCATCTTTTATAGATAACAATTCGGAGAGCTGGTGAAATTCTCTTAAAAAAAGATTTTGACGGAGAAGATTAAGTTTTTCCATAAATAATAGCACAATATTTTTGCAAATTTATAAAAATGGACAAAAACACTCACCGCCCGAATCGCCCACTAATCGCACAGGTTGAAGACCACTGGTGTGTTTCAATGTTCTGCCGCAACGCGGCCTCCGCCAACCACAAAAAAGAGGTTCGTGTGTCGCCGGCTTTGCGTTGATGTGCACGTGCAAGTTTACGTGCACACAACAGCTATTTATTATACGTGGACCAATTGCAATTGACCCTTAACCCCTCACCCTTGACCATCCATATTCCTCATCTTGACCATATCACTCCCGTGCGGATGACTGTTTGCGAAACACGCGTTGACATTTGATTGTTGCACGTTTTGCCCCCATGGATGACGATTCTGTGGACATTGATATTTTCATCAGCACAGTAAAATCCTTTCCCTGTATTTGGGATTACACCAGCTCGTCCTACAGTAACAGGATAAACAGACTAAATATTTGGACTAAGATTTGTCTAACATGTTTTCCGAGTTATGCCGACAAATCAATAAAGGAGAAAAACGAAATCTGTAAGTTTGAAAAAACATTTATTTTATGTATACAGTACATTTATTTTATACACTAGTGGAAGCCCGTTAAAAATCAACGGATTTTTTGTGCGGTGAGTATATGTGTATTTAATAGTTTTTATAGTCGTTGCATAGATGGTGCGTTACAATAACGCACCATCTATGCAACGACTATAAAAACTATTATTTTTCAGTACGGGTGATGAGAACGCTCCGTTTATATTCAACGGGTTCACAATAGTATATATAATAATTGTGGAAGCTTCACGTCTATAGGAATAGTGAAGTTGTACAAAAGAACACCCAGTACAATATATATTTTAAATTTTTAGGTCAAAGACTGCAACGCAAATGGAAAACTCTAAGAGACAGCTTTAATAGAGAGGTGTGCAGGAGCAAAAGTGGATCCGCAGCATCTCGAAGAAGGCAATACATCTACTATAAACAGTTGTCTTTTTTAAGTGTATTAGCAGATGCGAGAGCTACGACTGCGACTGCGAGCATGACTGACTGCATGAGCTCAGAAGAATCATCGTGCGATCCATTACTTACCACCCCGACAACGACAAAGACCATCAGACGACCAGTCATCAGCAAACCACCTACAAAAAAAGAAAAGATATCGGCCAAAAATGCGCGTTTCCAAATTTTGGCCAGAAAAGCCGAAGATAAAGATAAAATAACCGAGAAATCAATGGTCTCCATGGACGATGACAAGCTATTTTTACTATCGCTGCACGGGGATTTCCAAAATATTCCAGCCGATCAAAAATTAGACGCGAAAATAGAAATGATAGCTTTAATAAAAAGATTTCAAAGTCTAGAACAGTGACGAGCAACCATTTTTTGCAGCGGGCCAAACCTGAAAACTCAATAATCCGTACTTTATATTAATAATTTTTAATAGTTTTATAATGTTTAAATTAAAATTATAGTTTTCTGAATAAATGTGAATGTAAAAATATTTTATTTTTCATTTTTAAAGCATTAAAATTATATACATATGTACCTAATTGCTTACCCTAAAGTCATAGCAAGCCTTTCTTCAGCTGGAATACTTTTTCTCATCATCGTGTCATTGCGTTTAATTTTATGCTTCAAAAGTGAATGCAATTCATCGAAAGAAGCAATTGACATAGTTGTTACGAAACAAGAATTATTTTTTTCGGTTTCATAAGATTCAAGTTTTTTATTAATAAAGCAGAATTTTCAATACATAAACTGGTGTCGATTACGACTGATGGAGCTCCTGCTATGGTTGGGAAGCATAATGGGTTTATGACTTTATAAAATGATGATGATATTCCAAGTTTTACCAACTACCATTGCATTATCCATCAGCAGGTTTTGTGCAAAGATATTAAATTCAGACGATGTGATGAATTTCGCATTCAAAATAGTTAATTCTATTCGTGGAAGCAGTTTGCAAAGACAAAAATTCAGAGCATTACTAGAAGAATGTGAATCTGATATTGGGGAATTACTATTGCACACAGATGTAAGGTGGCTGAACCATGCTAAATTTTAAAAAAAATTCTTGGGTCTTTTACCTGAAATAAAGGAGTTTATGGCAACAGCTAATAAATCATATCCTCAATTAGAAGATGATAAGTGGGTGCTTGATCTTACTTTTCTCTCTGACATTACAGGAGAAGTAAATGAGTTAAATTTGCAACTTCGAGGAAAGAACAAAACATTGACTGACATGGTTAGCGTCGTGAATACATTCAAGGAGAAACTTTCTCTCCTAGAAGCGCAATTCAGGAGAGAGGATTTAAAACAATTCGAAGAAGATAGAAATTCATCTGAATATGATCAATATGTTGATAAGATAACTCTGTTACGAAATGAGTTTATAATGTAGAAGATTTAAAGATATTTCAAAAATAGAGAATATAATATTATTCGTATCATTCCCATTCAATAATGAAATGCAAATAGAAGAAATATCAATAAAATTAAAAGAATTTTTGGATATGTACCAAATACTGATAGAGGACGAAATACTTAAATGAAAATGCGATATATTTTTGAAATTAAGAACTTCTTCACAAAGTAATTTTAGAATTTACTTTGTGAAGAAAAATATTCATGTTTGTGGAGATGTGCGTTGTATTTGACAAATTTTTGGCTTTAAATAATTACTACTTTTAGTATTTCAAATTTTATAATGGCGCCGCCAATAATTTCAAAAGCAGATGAGCAAAACCATGATTTTTTCCATAAAAATAACATTCTATGTAAATATGAAATGGTAATTACACTTGTATTTGCACTCCAAGTTATTTGCAAAAAGTTGGATATCACCTTATACATATGTATGTATGTATGTAATGATAGAAAAATTATTATGTATAATAAATAAACGATATATTCATTATTCAATGTGAAAACTGCCAGTTATGACCTATGGATGTGAAACTTGGATGATAAATTTAAGAATGCTACGTAAGATCCAGTGCACACAGAGAAGCATTGAAAGATGTATGCTTGGTATAACAAGAAAAGATTGTAAGTGGAATACATGGGTAAGAAGTGTGACCAAAGTGGTGTGAAAAAGTTGAAGTGGCACATAGCGAGAAGAATAGACGGCAGATTGATGCGAGAACTACTGGAACGGTATCCGAGAACATTTGAAAGAAAGCAAGGTAGACCGAGTGGACGATGGGCTGATGAAATGAGAAGAATGTGTGGAGTCAAGTGGATGCAGACGCTCAATACAGACAGGAATGGAAGAAGATTGTAGAGGTCTTCTTTCAGCAGTGAATGGTGAACGGCTGAATATGATGATGATTATGAAAACTGCGGACCACCAAAATTCTCTCGCGGACCACCGGTTGGCGACCGCTGATTTAGATTATAAAATTCTCCTTGCAATCTATGTACGTATGTACATAGACTCCATTATTGGATGTATCCAAAATCTGCGATTTTTTTCTACTGCTTCTCCTATGCAAAAGAAGTGGTAACAAGCGTCGTCTTCAAAATCCATTGCGCAGCTGGTGATCCGCAAAGTCGACCTCCGGCAACCACAAAAAGAGGTTCGTGTGTTACCAGCCTTATGTGCTTCCTAAAGTCTGGACAGTGCAATCATCGTGTTATATTTATTATATGACTTTCGTGCTTTCCATAATGTAACATCAGGATTATTACACAGGGATGACAAACACGCCTATCTACTGGGGCAGAGGGCGTTCCTGTCCCAGTTTTGTGACCGACGAGGCCCCAATTGGGGGGCGGCGCCCTATATGGGCCAGTGCCCCAGTGGCCTACATTAAGGACGACGGCCGCCGGTGCAGCGGCTGGTCCCGGGAAAACACCTCAACTCGAATTTTCCAATTTCTACCTCCCAAAACCTCCTTCTCCCTATACTTAAATATTTGGCCGTTATTTGACAATACATTTCAATCAAACTCTCATATTAGTTTTTCAACAATCTCCCATATCTTTGCCGCACTTTATAATCAGTGCATATGTAAGTATTCCAACTGTAGCAGTTCAAAAATGAATTAATGATCAGTTTTTCGTTGCGTACTTTTAAGTAGACGTAAATAAAGGAAAATTTATCAACACTACGAAAAAAAAATGTCTACATTTTATCTTCTCTCTTGGTCTAAATCGCTTCATGTAGTGAAGCGTTCGCAAAGAAGGCAATGATTTCCCACAGGACGCGTAAAATTTTCCTTAATCAAAAACCCATCTTGCAGCTAAGACCGCAACGCTTGTGTATAATAAAATCCTAATGTAGTGTATTTCTAAAACTAACAAAAGAAACTAGTACCAAATAATACTGACGGAAACTTTAAGACAACTTTGTCAACAGGCTGACAATCAGTAAAAAACAAAAACTTTTCTTAAAGAAATGTGTCAATTTTACAAATTTATTATACTACACCTGCCTGCCTGGCTCATTGCGGTCACGCCTAGCATTGCCAACATTACAAAAAAAACACTTTCGCGATGTAGTTCGCAAAGCTCGTTCAAGTCGATAGCCCGATTTTATGACCCATTTAATCAACAGTTAATGTAATCTATACAACTGTTTTACATAGTGTCAAACGGACTCTGGGCTGTAATGTTATTGTGCAATCCAACCGTTCATTTTCAGCCGTTCACCATCCACTGCCGGATGAAGGCCTCTCCATTCCTCTTCCATTCCTGTCTGTCTTGAGCAATCTGACTCGACACATTATTCTCAATTCATCGGCCCATCTTCCACTCGGTCTACCTTGCTTTCTTTCACATCCTCTCGGATACCATTCCAGTATTTCTCACGTCCATCTGCCATCTATTGCCAATTCAACTTTTTGACACGTTCTGCTATTATCTGTCATTTTGGTCATACTTCTTACCCATGTATTCCTCTTACGATATCTTCTTGTTATACCAAGCATACACCTTTCCATGCTTCTCTGTGTGCACTGGATCTTTCGTAACATTTTTAACATATTACATATTACTATATCATCATCATTTTCAGCCGTTCACTATCCACTGCGGGATGAAAGCCTCTCCAACCCTCTTCCATTCCTGTCTGTCTTGAGCAATCTACATCCACTTGACTCCACACATTCTTCTCAATTCATCAGCACATCTTCCACTCGGTCTACCTTGCTTTCTTTCACATACATACCATTCCAGTATTTCTAGAGTCCATCTGTGTCCAGCCCATTTCCACTTTTCACACGTTCTGCTATATCTACCACATTATTATATTTGAACCACAAAGCTCCTCAAATTTCGCTTTGAATGTTAAGTATGACAAATATGAGCAATACAATAGTGTTTAAACTCCCGCTTACCAAAAAGATATACAGGGTTATTTTAACACCCTCGGCGGATCATTAGTCCGGAAACGGCCTCACTTCCGGTCGGCGATCGCACAAACTGGTCGAATAAATACGTCAATACGTGGAGATATCACCGAGCAACTGGTATCCCACAAATCGTGGGGTAATGGGTGACTTCCCCGTTGTACACGATATATTTATGTATACTCTGGTGGTAAATACAATATAGTTTCGTTGACCCCTTAGCAACCGGCCCGTAGATCTTTATGGATTTGCGTCCGGAAAGTAGGCCGACGGGGGGTCACGCGGCCAGCTCCGGTTTTTCCCGGTTCAACTGGGAGTGCAAGTGCATCTTGCATCGTTCACCGAATGCAATCGCAATATCCATTTCCGATAAACTGGAGCAAAATCCGTGGGCTCGACTATTTTCGTGCTGTCGCAGAAACGCTGACCGAATTTGAATGTTATCTATCACTAGTGTAAGCCCGTTGAATATCAACGGATGTTTGTGTGGTATGTGTATTTAACAGTTTTTATAGTTGTTGC
Source organism: Parapsyche elsis (assembly GCA_022651745.1). Taxonomy (NCBI): domain Eukaryota; kingdom Metazoa; phylum Arthropoda; class Insecta; order Trichoptera; family Hydropsychidae; genus Parapsyche; species Parapsyche elsis. The sequence goes on from JAGVSN010000017.1 coordinate 3,722,405, forward strand.
ATAGGTGGCGCGTTATAATACAACAACGTAACAATTTAGCAAAGTCGCGAGCCTATTGACAACTAATTTGTCAAATCGTAGCAGGCCCGCCATCGCCTACGATGGATGACAGTGTTAACGCGACCTCATTCCAATTTGGTGATCACGGGTACAAATCCCACTCGCGCGCGGACGGTTCGTGTCTTTTAATCATTTACCTCGGCGAGCGTTATCAGCAGACAGATTTGGGCTATTATATGTATAATACATCAACGGACGTGCTATTTTTTAAAGTTATTTGTGATGATCAAATGTTTTCGTAATTGATTACGTAACAACGTACTGAGGATTAATATTTTCAAATTATAGGATGCCTCCCATCACCGGTGTTGGGCGAACGCGTTAGCGCCAACTCACCCAACCTGGTGATCACAGGTTCATATCCCACTCACGACGTTCGTGTTTATTTCAGCCTTTACCGAAGCGAGCGTTATCAGCAGACGGACAGACATACGTAATTGGGCTATAATACATATGTATGTATATATATATATATATATATATATAATACTTGCATACCAGTGGCTAGCGGGTACTTTCAGTATAAGGGATGCTTTGGAAAGCAATTTTTTAAATATAAATAGGTATTTGTGTATACATATAATGCAAAATCGCTGACAACATAGTAATATATGTACATAGGTAGTTGCAAAAGCACATAGATTTACAAAATAGATTTTTAATAAAACTAAAATTATGTTTATTGAATTTTCCACGCAAAGCAGACAATCACAGTAGACAATCATATTGTAGAGATAGTTGATAGTTATTTATACCTACATAGTACAATTGGTGAATATGACTGTATGTAAAATAAAATGAATTAGTTTTTAAATCCAACATCCCGCTATGTTTAAAAAATAAGGCATACGATACCAATTCGTACTGCCAGTTATGTATGTTGTACGGATGTGAAACGTGACTGCTGAATTCAAATATGTTACGATCCAGTGCACACACAGAAGCATAAAAAGATGTATACTAGGTGTAACATGAAAATATCGTAATAGGAATACATGAGTACGAAGCATTGCCAAAATGGTAGATACATACATATGTACATATGTACATATAGCGGAACGTGTGAAAGGGCTGAAGTGGCACATAGCGAGAATAATGCAACAACGCCACTCGACTTTAGCTATTCTGTATCTAAGACCAAAGACAAATTAATACTATTATTACTATACTGGCATATTAATCTGGCATACGTATTATATATACTGCGTTTGAATTCAAAAGTTTAATAACGCAGTTAGCTTAAAGTCGACCTATAGCGTTGACAAAGTTAATCAATCTTTAGAAAGAACAAATCGACTTTTATACGTTTCTTCAGTTACATAGATATGTAGTTTCGCGTCAACATTTGAACATTTTTTCAGATGTAGCGTGTGTGACGGTGGAACTACCTTATAACTACGAACGAAGTCAGTGTTATGCAATAAGTCTTATGTGTACGTTGAAGTTGCCGTTCGACATCTGTGACGAACATGACTAAATGGAAGTGAATCCTAAATAAAATCCTGAGATAAATATAAGAACTGGAAAGTATTAAGGCTCACACATACTTACCACACTACAAGTTGGGTGATTGCGTGACGTGACGCTGTTGCTATGAATTGTGACGTGGGGTGGGGTGTTACATGTGTGTATCTACACCATACAAAACCGTAGAAATTCGTACGTTTAGGATTTCGTCAGAAGACGTTTGTGGTAAGTTTGTGCGACCGCTTACTTTGGAAACATAATTTTCCATTGATTGTCATATAACCAGTAAAAATTGACGGAAAGCATTATTGATTGCCGACAACATTAGCATGGTTAATTTTCGTTGTTATTTTAACACTGTCATGTTGTTGCATTGTGTTTTTTTCGACTTTCTTCGGGATAAGGACGATGTTCGTTTAACAGAGAAAGCTGCTGGCGGCTTGGTTAAACCGGGAGAACAGGAACAATCGGGAGAGGAGAGAGATAACGACACTTTGCAAACATGCATGAACATACATATGTATGTATGTAGCTTGTTGCCCACATACTCGCACTCGCGTTGGTACAACACATCTCTTGTTTGCGACGCGTCATACACCATCACACAATAAGCTCACAACGATAGTATCAACGGAAAAATAAAGAACATTACAAATTACTACCCTGTCCGAGTCGTATACAATATTCATACAAACCTTTTTTATTTATTTTATTAAAATAGTTTATAAAGCTCATTACAAACAAAAAGTAATTTAAAGCTAAAATTACAAAATAAACTTAATTATCTATCAGCACTTACATACATATACAGAGATGCTGTTATAAGGCTGCCAGGAATCTATCAATTTTGTATACATACATACATACATATGTATGTATACTTCTGAGATCTTCTGGCAGGCCATTGTATTCAAGATACATCTGCTAGATCTACTTAATTTTAAATTCTATTAACTTATTCTCTAGTATTATGACTATATATTTTATATCTCCTTATTGAAATATCTTGGCAATACATTCATATCTAACAAAAAAATATATACTTACATGCACACTTTTAAGATTTCCTTTACACTCATTCAACATATTATACTAGTTGATCTATTGACATTTACAATACTCCGTAAAGCTCTATTTTGCAAGTTTTGTAACCAATCTTTAATTACCTAATTTACTTAATTTAATAAATTAACCACAATATATAAAATGTGGACGAACAATTGCATTATAAACCAATATCTTTGTATTTCTAGATAGTATATTTCCGTGTAATTTAAAAAAATCTAACTAATTGTCTAGTATTACTTCTAAGTATTTAAAACTATTAACTATTCAACTGTCATTGTTTTTTACTTCAACTCGAATATGATTTTTCAGTTACATAGTTGTGAACTTTGAACGTCAGTTTTGATAAATTACCAAATAGTCCGACAAATTACCAAAACGCATTCTCCGACAGATTTATTCGACGCCATCTTGATTTCAACTATTGATTCAATTTAAACTAAAATGTAAGAACGTTCCACGATCGACTTGTTCAATTTTTATCGGTCATTAAACATTGATTAAAAAATATGAACTGGATTATTATTTGGCGCGAAGTCACATCCTCTATCGCTCTTCGTGCGGCAGAGCGTTTTATAACGTGTCAGTCGGCTCGATTCAACGCACCGTGTGCTTCTAGTGTGATGCGGTTTGATTCTGCGAATCCCCCTCGCTCCTTGGTCGAATATCTCCTCGACAAGCTGTAACCCCGATACAACCGACTGGGTGTGTATGTGACATATACTCGTGTAAATACTCAACCGCCGAGAGCTCTCTTTGCTCTCACACACGAAACAACAATGGTGCTTACTTACTTACTACACACACCGCGAACGCGTGCGTATGTTACGCAAAAGCAAACCGCACATTCCGCCGCAACGAAATCCGCATATTATGTGTTTTTGACTGAAAATACTAAAATTATTTGATTATTTGTTATTAGTTGGAGTCAGACATACAAAAATTCGACAATCGAGTGTTCGAGTGGTTCATCAGAAGTACCTGTGCAAAGTTTAGTTCCGATCGGTAAAACAGTGATGAGATAGTTAAAAACAAGATGGCGTCGAATGCAGATGTTGGCTATTGCGTTTTGGTAATTTATCGGACCAATACTCAAAACCGAAGTTCGAAGACCACAACTGACTAAATAATCATATTCGAGTTGAAGCAAAAAATAACGACAGTTGAATCCACAACTTTGAATCAACTTTATTGAAAAAAGGCCTTTCAACAGTCGTCGGATCATGAAAATTTGAAACGTGTGAACTGGACTTATAAAAGGATACACTTTCAATTGATTGTAGTACATTCATTAAGATTAGGAATAGTTGATGGTTTTAAATATTTAGGAGTAATACATACTAGACCAGTGGTCGGGAAACTTTTTCGAGCTGAGGGCAAAATTAGGGAAAACGTATTATCTTCGGATAATATATTCAAAATGAAATTAAATGTTACTCATTTATGAAATGGATAGCAGTAAGAAATAAGCTTTCTTCGTGTCTTACATTTTAATGTTCGACAGTTTATTACTAATAACTATTATTGGAAAACGATTTTAAGCTTTTTATAGCCATGAAGTTATGTACATGTATGGATGTACATATGTATGTATATGTACAAATTGGATGTATTTTGATTTTGTGTAAATTGTATGCCAACGTTTTGTGTTTCGCGCAAAACATTGGACGACGGCGAGAGCCGCAGGTTTTCATACAAAGAGCCGCATGAGGCTCCGGAGCCGCCGGTTCCCGACCACTGTACTAGACAATAAGTTAAATTTTAAATTACACAAAGAGATGATCATTAAAAAAGTAGCAAAGAAAGTAGGATTATTATGTACATATGTATACATATGTATGTATGTAGGTGTATTAAGAAATATTGTATGTACTATCTAGAAATACAAAGATATTGGTTTATAATGCAATTGTTCATCATTTTATATACATACTGTGCTTCATTTTTAAATTTAGTAAATAGGGTAATTAAAGATAGGTTGCAAAAATTGTAAAATCGAGCTATGCGGAGTATTTTAAATGTCAATAGATTAAGAAATATGTTGAATGAATTGAATTTGATGAATGTAAGTGAAAGCTGAAAGGTGTGCATGTTAGTTAGTATGCATTTTTAAGTTAGATATGAATTTATTACCAAGATATAATATATGTATGTACATACATAGTCATACATACTACTAGGGGTAAGAATAAATTAATAGTTAAGAATTTTAAATTTAGTAGATCTAGGAGAAGTAACTTGTACAGGGGTGTTGTTGAATACCTGTCTGAAGATCTCAGAAATATATACAAAATTGATTGATTCCTGGCAGCCTTAAAACAGCACCTTTGTATAAGTGCTAATTGATAATTAAGTTTATTTTGTAATTTTAGTTTTATGTTACTCTTTGTTTGTAATTAACTTCTTGAGCTATCTTAATTAAATAAATAAATAAAAAAAAACCAGCAACCGGATTGATTCATTCGTGTGCGATTGTTTCAAGTTCGAAGTGTGACCGAGTAATTGTTATTTCAGTCACGCTTTCCGCATAGAAGTGGAATAGGGAGGTTGGGTAATTTTGGCGAAATTTTATTATTACTCGCGCGAAATAATGGCGGAATGGCTCTTTTGTGAATTTCGTCCCTTTCGTTCGTTCATTGTGACGGAAAAGAAACGATAATGACAAATTTCGCAAAGTGATTCGTTAAATTGGGCGTCGCGTAAAATGGCAGAAAGATTTTTTTTTTTTTTTTTTTTTTGCGGAAGCTCGTAAAATAATAATTATCCGAGGAAACCTTATTAAATAGTTGAATTAAAATTCAGCACTGTATTTTTTATTACGATTGTCGGTTGATTGTATTATAATTTTTGATTTTCATTTTGTCGTTGAACATTTGTTTGTAACACATGCAAGTTTGTACGTGCATTCATTGCATTACCTATGTACATATGTATGTATATACTAATTTATGTACTCTATTCACGTCGGATCATTACTGAATTATAGCTCCAACACGTCTGAACCGTTTCGGCTCAAGTTAATTTATTATTTTTTGATTGAATTCATTAACAGTTCCCTCCAGGTTAACAGTCTGATGATAGAAAATGCAATTAGTCCGCGTCAAAAGCTCTAAGCACAGGAGAAAGCGCATCGAACCTCCGTCCATCTCACAGATTGAAAGCCTCTAGCACTTTTAGCCGCTGAAAAATGAATTTAATTCTAATCAACGAGTCTTTGTAATAATTGGTCGCGAGATGCAATAAAAAAATATGTTGCATTTTTGTATTAATTTGCTTTTACGAGATGCGAAATCTAATGAAACTCGGTTGAAAAGTTAAAACCGTTTATAAGACATTCAAATTAAACATCAAAGTCACAGCTCAAGCAAATTAACCGATTCACTTTTCAAAGCAAGGGTTTCAAACGGCAATTTAACTTTCACGTTCTGTGGAAATCGTTCCATGAAATGAAAGCTATTCAGTGAGTGTATGTACATATGTACATACATACATATGTACATACAACGTGGCAATAACTCGAAGCACTACAATCAAATGAATAACCAATAGTTTAAATTAAACGTTTTGATGGAAAATCACGTGGGCAAATCGTGGGATAACACCGTCTATTATAATCATGATTGAATTCGTCTGTGTACTTTCTGTATTCATCGTACCTAACGATAGCTTTGATAGTTCTACAGTCGAATTTCAAACTCAAGCCGCATTCAGTGTAACGCACGATCGTTTCTCTTCGGTTTAATTGTGTATTGAATAACTGAGCGGTGTCATTATTAATTATTTGTCTCATTTGTGCGAGGGGTACCTCAGAGGGACGTTCAGGAGTCCCGTTGAAGTTGAGTAGCGCGCCGACGCCCCGCACAGCTTATCCCTCAGGGGTACTAAACTATAATACCCATATTAAAATGTATCAATGATTTGACCACACGCGTCTATATCCAGTCATAAAACGAAGTATGGAACTAGGATGGAGTGCTTTTGGAAGAATGAACATTGTTTTTAAATCCAACATTCCGCTATGCTTAAAAAAGAAGGCATACGACCAATGGCGTACTGCCAGTTTTGACGTGTGGATGTGAAACGTGGATGCTAAATTCAAGAATGTTACGTAAGATCCAGTGCACGCAGAAGCATGGAAAGATGTATGCTCGGTATAACAAGAAGAGATCGTAAGGGGAATACATGGGTAAGAAGTATGACCAAAGTGGCAGATATAGCAGAACGTATGAAAAAGTTGAAGTGGACACATAGCGAGAAGAATGGATGGCAGATGGACGCGAGAAATACTGGAATGGTATCTGAGAGGATGTGAAAGAAAGCGAGGTAGACCGAGTGGAAGATGGGCTGATGAATTGAGAAAATTGTGTGGATGCAGATTGCTCAAGACAGACAGGAATGGAAGAGGATTGCAGAGGCCTTCATCCAGCAGTGGATAGCGGTAGACACATAGCGAGAAGAATGGATGGCAGATGGACTCGAGAAATACTAGATATCCGAAAGGATGTGAAAACTATTGTACAGTATAAAAATGTTTTTTGCGCTTTAGATTTTCGACTCACAAAAGTATGTATGTACAGTTCATTGCTTATGCCAATGATGTTCGTAAATAGAAAAGCGTAAGATCTTACCGTTCAAGGTCAAATGCTAAATCAGCGGTCGGGAATCTGCGGTTCCGGAGCCGCGTGCGGCTCTTTGTACGTAAACTTGCGACCCCCCTAGTATGACTCTAAAACACAATTTTCACAAAATCGCATCGATTTATAGTAGTGTTTATACTAACAAATAATCTTTTCCATACTATTCGTACATAAAAGTCATAAAAAGCTTTAAACCGTTTTCAATTGTGTAACATTAAAAAAAAGTTTCATACAACACTATTTCAAAGGGAAATTTTTCTGTCGCTTTCTAAGCCCCATCTCTATGAATTTATTGTTGCAGGTGGCTAAATTCTAGTAAAAAGCTATTCCACTGAAAATTTGAGGTTGCTAAACTGTAAATGGGTAATTTTTTGTAATATACATAGTATGTTGCGGCTCCCAAATTTTCCAATTTTCCTTGATTTGGCTCTTAGTTCTAAAAAATTCGGGTGTAGCCAACCCATGACTTTATCCATATATTTGAGGAATACAAAGAGTAACGAAATTATTTTTTTAAGTACGTAAGTAAATAAAACGCATACACCACCACCACACCAATCAAAATACATACATACATATCATGAAATTACTGTGTTGAGTGCGCGCGCGTATATAAAATACGATCTTCGGCATATATTCAAATAAGAAAAACTACCACTTCCGGTCGGCGGATTTTAATCAAAACCTTATCAACTCTTAAATTTTATATGATAATTATAAATATAAATTTTCGACTTGATCGATAGGGCAGTTTCTGAAATATTCTGTGGTAAACTTTTCGACAAAAAAAAAACCCTACTTCCGGTTGACTGATTTTAATGATTATTTTTTCGTAACTAGCAATTTTACTCAGGAGTACAACATTATAATATTGTGACGATAATACATATTTAAAAGGCCGAAAAAAATAAAAAAAAAAAAATCGTTCAAGAGTAAACTGCCACTTCTGTCAGACGGATTTTGACCAAAATCACAGTATCTCTTAAGGCTAACGTGAAAACTATAGATATGAAATTTCAACTTGATCGATGAGGCAGATTCGGAAATATTTTGCGGTAAACTTTTCAACAAAAAAAAAAACCTACTTCCGGTTGACTAATTTTATTAATTTATTTTTTTTTTTTAAATATAAATTTCTCTCAAAATTACAACATTACAATATTGTGACGATACCACATATTTAAAAGGTCGAAAAAAAAAAAAAAAAAAAAAAAAAATCGTTCAAGAGTAAACTGCCATTTCCGGTAGTCAGAAGTTGACTAAAATCACAGTATCTCTTAAGGCTAATGTGAAAACTATAGATATGAAATTTGGAGAAAATTCCCGGTGCAGTTTCGGAAATATGATTTTTTTACCGGATTTTGAATTTTCTGCACGAAAAAACCCTACTTCCGGTTGACTGATGTTGACCAAATTCCTTATGGCTTTTAAACTTTACGTGAAAATAATAGATATGAAATTTCAGCTTGATAGACTTGATAGTTTCGGAGAAAACACACAGACATATACACACACACATAGTACACAGACATACAGACATTTTCCAGAAATCATGAAAACGTGATCAGGGGATGATACTTGATCCAAATCAGTCAAAATCTCGAAGTCGAATTTTCGCACGATCACAAAAATTAGGCTTCTGATTTTGATATGTGCTTTAGCCACCTATTGGGTCAAAAAAGTGCAAAAATTGTGACATGATCCATTAATATGGTGAACCTCCCCCCCCCCCCCCAATATTGTGCAAAGCTTCTTAATTATTGACAATCGAACCTGTCAGTAGATTCTGACGCAACATTTCTTACCACAATAAATGTACATACATATGATTATTCGATTCTAATCGATTACATTCAATTTCTTTGTGTACGGTGACACATTTTTATCAGACTTTACGTAAAAAATATAAATTTTGCGGAATGTGTCGTCCACTTTGACGCTTTCGTTCAAGATGAAACTGTTTTTTTTTTGCATTGTATCTAGTATACAAGATTACTAGATTTGAATTTCATTTCCACGTGATATATAGGACTCCGATTCGAGATTCAGCACCCCTGATGGGAGGGCAATCTTCTCGTCGACGAGACTTTGGCCCAGACGGGACCAGAACTCAGTGAACGGGGAACCTTGGCCGGGTCCGCACCTGTTCAATCGCGTGGCCCCAAACGAATATATTTATATATATATATATATATATATATATATAAATATACACACATAACTGTAGAGAAAGTATATTTCAAAAATTCCTCATTTGTTGTACACGGGAATTCAGCGCCAAATATCACCATCACAATCGCGATGCACACATTCAACAAATTCGCCGATTTATGAACGGCGCTAAGATTGCCTATTTTTATTATTTCATATCATATCGAATGCACCGAGCTCACACTATGACTATATTTTGAAGTACTCGCCCAATACCAAACTTGCGCGGTTTTGTGTATTTAATTTCGGCCGCACGCACTCAAAAGGTAACTGATTAAACTTTTTAATATAATGCTATACTTACATATATGTTAAATATAAAATTTTACTCGCTATTAACGGTTGAATGTAACGAGACGTTGGGGCTCGCATGCTACTGACAGCCACACCTCCTTTTAACCGCGTTCAACTGTCAATAAGGCATTATCACATGTCTGGCGAATTGTATACCTGTAAGTACACACATACAACATATACCCTCTAGTATGCAATGTATTCGATAGCTTGTATGCACCGCGTAGATAGTGTCAAAAAAAAGTCAATTTTCATTCATAAGCTCGCGCTGTATAATAAATAAATGCGAAGATAATATCTCGTTTCGTATTTAAATGTATGTAAATTTTGCGAGTCAACACGTACCGTACGGGCGCAGTAAAAATACGATTTAGCACACTTTCGCTTATGTTAATTAGCAAAACAACGAGATTCGCAATGTCTCTGATGAGACGATCACAGTTTGATAGGCTTCAAAAATACTATGTATAAAATTTTAATCATTAGTTTTCTTACTATTAATTGATGTCGATTCAAGTAATCAATCCATCATTTTTTAATTAAAATTATAAATAGTTTGCAGTTTCAAACATTAAAATCAACTCCAAGCGAACAATCGTATTCAATTATTTGATTTTCATCAAATCGGCTGTCGCTGGTGGGGTAGTAAAAGTTAACAATGCAAAATTCCAAACTGTTACGATAATTGGCTTTTGAGCTATTCCAACAAAATGGTTCAATATAAAAATTGCAACGTTGCTTAAATGGAAAAAAAAATATTGGTTTGAAATCAATTTAAGCATTGAACTAAATAATTTGAAGTATTGTTAACTTGTCTTTTTTTTTTAATTGGTTTATTATATTGCATTATATAATTTATACATTTATGTATAGGTAAGGTACAAAAGTATATGTAGGTACAATCTTGAAACGTTTTTAAAACTTGAAATTCCCTAAGCGAAACTGTCGCGTGTAATTTTCAAAAATTAAAATTTACCACTGACAAGCACTCGCCCTCTCATTCTTCATCATCATCACAGCCGAAAAAGACCAGCAAACGGACGCCAGACAAAAATTTTGCCAAGGGTTTGAGGTTTGGGGGTGTAAAGAGAAGCCGACGAACAAAAAAGAAAAGACGGGCCGAGAAGAAAAGCGTGTCAGGTCCGCCGTAGTAGTAAATTAACGTTCCGAAATGAATTATGTATAAACAACGTGCGGAATTAAAAACGAAAAGGGGAGCGAAAAAATATATATATATATATATATATATATGTATAGAGAACCGCTAGAAGAAGTGCCCTAGAGATGACAGGGAGGTCTCAGGGAACACGTTGAATAACTCATAATTAACGTCAACCGAGAAGGGTTTTTTTTCACTCGGTGAAATGTCAACTGATACCGTAGTCTAGTCGACTCTTGAACATTTTTCCTCGTGAAAATTCGCCTACTCAGTTTTCCCATTAGCTTAATTTCGCATTGTGTGAAGCTAAGACTTGTGAAAATTGACGTGCACACCCAGATACGTTCGCACGTGTACAAAATTCGCCACAAACGTGTCAATTCGTACTTGACTCGTACGTGTGTGGGTCGCTTTACATCCGAGCAATCAACGAAAGGATAAATATGACACTAATTAAGTGTTGGCATAGGGAAAACAAACTCCGGATTGAGCAAACCAAAAATAGTAATCAGATTGGGACGAAGAAGTTTACGTGTTTGCTTTGAATCATTCGACAAACAAAGAATATCCGGAACGTGTGTATTCGCATCGAATGCGAGAATACCGGAAAATGGCGTACGAATGGGAAAAAATAGGATACATTTTCCTTTGTCCGTTAATTATTGTACATATGTATGTAGTTATTTCGATGAGGATTTGTTTTGTCGGATCTGCGATTTGACAAAACCTCGTACAATATACATATGTATGTATGTATGTATACTGTGAAACTATTCGTACTCGTATGTGTCTTCTACTTCATTGAACGGATCTGAACATTTTCCCGGTTTAATGTGCAACTGTGTAGAACGGCGTTAATTAACGCCGCTAATGCTACCAGCTGCAAAGCTCTAGATCAGCTATTCTCAATGCAAATTCTACGAATTTCCTGAAAATCTAACGAATTTAATATGAGCCACGTTAAAGTTACGCAAACCGTCTACTACAAATTTAATCATTTCAACTTATGTAAGTCGTCGACAAACTATGAGTGAATGTATTATGTATAGTTATAAGAGCTATTATTTTATACTAGTGTAAGCCCGTACTGAAAAATAATATTAAATTTAATAGTTTTTTCAGTTGCTATGCAACAATGCGCCATTTATGGCGCGTTATAATACAACAACGTAACAATTTAGCAAATTCATGAGCCTATTTTGTTATTATATAAATAGTCAAGTTGAAGCCAGCCCATTATTATTTGGTTTGGCTCACCGCGTAAGCGCTCTGTTCCGAATCAGTGATAACGGGTTCAAATCCCACTCGCGCGACGTTCTCGTTTTTTAATTATTTACATCGGCGAGCGTTATCACCAGACAGACAGACACACAGACATACACACACACACACACGCGCGCAGACAGACGGAATAGGGTTATTATATTGATATATAATTACAATTTTTATATCTATGTAAATCGATCCTAAAATTCGATTGAAAAGACATTGCTACGTTTTCCTTTTACAAAATAACTTTTTATTGTAAATTTTTTTTATTTATTCACAATACATCTTAAATCTATTTTAATAGCTACTGGTCCAGTGACCATTATCTATTTTACACATTGTTCATTTTGTTAGTATTTATAAGGATTCTTTTATTTTAATGTTAGTGTTTAAAGCATAATAGTTAACTATGTACCGAGAAATTCTTTCGCTTTTATGTATGGTAAAAATGTATATGTTATTAAATGAACGAAATCTTTAGAGCCGCTGCTTGTATTATGCATCGGTATAAAAAAAATACTCTTTTGTGTTGTACAGAGAGCTTATTAATTGATAGTCTGTAGTGGAAACTAAAAACTGGCAGATTTTCTTTGTGGAATGAAATATTCTGATAAATATGTATATGTACACGTATACATACATATGTATGTATTGTATAGATATTAAACGCTAACTCTTCAGATACACACCTCGTATATATGTATGTATGTACATATGTACATATAGCTATTATAGAACCTCGTTAAAAGGAAACTGGATACTTCAGAGGTTTTTTTAAAGTTATTGATATTTGTCAGGGCAATGGAATTTTCCGAGTTTTCCCAAGTGGACTCGCTCACTCTATCGAACGCAGTGTCACACCAGAGCGGGACACGAGCCGAATGAAAAGCGGCAACTTTAATAAATTATAGTGGAATTAAAGCTCCTTTTTATGCGCGGAAACATTACACATACATATGTATGTACATACATACGTATACAGAGAGAGAATGCGCTTCATTTGCACGCGTTAAAGCAATATTTTATTCTGGCGCTTCTTGGAGCTCCAGTCTCGGTAAACTAATCTCGCACACAAACGTTCCTCTTCTCGGCTCACAGTAACCCGATCCGGAAAAAAGGGTATAAATTTCATTTTGAACGTTTTTCCGACCCTTCCTACTACTTTTCTTACCCCGTCTCCGTTTTCTGTGAGTAGGGGATTTTCTTTCGCGGTCTAGTGATTCTCACCCCGAAGAAAACTCTTCGGCGAGTTTCCCATTCAAATCTACCCAGCACATCTCGTCCCTAATCTCGGGATTTATACTCCCGGCGAGCCTTCCTTCCATTTTTAAAATTGCATTCTTTTTAAAGCTCGACCCACACCAGGCGTGTAAGTCTTCTTTGAGCCGCCCACTTATTTCCAGTTCGGATGTGGAAATTTTGCGGACGAACGCGCTCGAAATTAATCAAGGAAAAACTATGAAAAATTCAAGGTTGGTGATAAAAGTTTTTCGCGAGCAAGTTTGCCGTAAAACATTTTATCACTGTGTTGCTTCTTTGTCCGTTATTGTTTCAAGTTTTGCCATACTACATACATATATACATGCGAAATATCAGTATAATACGCATTTAACATTGCAAAGTTTCCGAGTCTCATAACGAGAAATTGTCGACATCAGCACAACTTTTAATTATGTACGTTGGATAGTTTAACTTCGTGTGGTACGCAGAGAATGCAAACATGTCAAAAATTCTTTCAGATTTTAACTGGTATGTTTACCGAGATGAAACTTCATACTTTTGGTTTTGATGTTAACTTTTACGACTTCTTATGCTTTAGTGAACTTTTTTCATCAAGGACATTTGACACGTAACGTCTCTTATACTTTATCAAAGTAAACTTGTTTTGAATTATGTAATGTATGTAAGATGTATCATGTATCATTGCAATTCGTACAAAATTGTGCGTGTTAAATTGTGTAAAATTTTGACTTTATCCATATCGGATAATGTATTGTTTTATATATAAGTTGTATGTATGTTACATTATATATTTTTTTAAATTATTGTTAGGTATATGTATATGTAATATATGTAGCTTAATATGTAGCTTAATATGTAAACTTTCGTTATAAAATACTAAAGCACGACCGTTCAAAAGTGTTGAAGAAAAATGATATCGTTAAAGAACTATTACTTTTCCCCACCCGTCAAAAAATGAGTTATTTCGCGGAGACTGCGATATCATCCCCTGGCAAAATTTTCACCCCAATTTGAATAACAGCATTAAAAGTTGAAAATTATGAAATTTTTCCTTCATTTTTGCGGCAATTTCTTCGACGAGACGAGAACGGATTGAAGAAATTCTCAAATTCTCAATTGGATTAATTTTCACCGTAAAGTGAGTCAACTTGGAACAAAATGCCATTCGAATTAAATTAAATTTTTTCATGGCAGATTATAATGAATCGTACTATGAGGTATACATAGTATTATATATATTTTTCACTACTGAAAGTGGAATTATTTTATCTAAAATTCGCACTTATAAAAATATCATTCATTGTCAAGTTTGCTTTGAGTTAAATTCAGGTCAAGGTGTGCGTATAGATATTTCATACAACTATGAAAACGAATTACAATCCCATTGTTGGTTTAACTTTTTTCGAGTGCCGAAAACGAAGGAAAAATCTTCTCGAATTCAAAAGCCTATTGTAAATAGCTTTCACGTTAAATTTACAACTCTTATTAAATATAAGCGGCATTATTCTATTGTCCCATGGGTCAAATGTGGGCCTTTGGTGAAAATTTTACGCTTATTTTCATTTCGCGCGCCGTTAAAATACCATGTAAAAGCTCGCATGCAGCACAAATTTAATTTATTTTCTAGAAAACGAAAATGCTTGAAGCGAAAAGGTCTAATATGCTCGATTCGCACAAATTTTAATACGCATTCTAAATTTATAAATTAAATATTTGAAGTCAATTTTTGTATTATACTTTTGAAACAGGCACGTAATTTTATAAAAATCATATTTATCCTTTAGATATTGCAAAAAATTTTCAATTGAATTCGTCCATCGGCTTTTTTTCTTTTGTCGATTTTGCGGAATCAATTATTCGTTGAAATATCTCAACGTCAAAATGTTTCGTGGAGAGCGCAAGTCAAAAGAAAACAATAACAAAAATGATATTTTATATTTCCAACCAATTCAATTTATCTTGTTTTAATAAGGAAAAAAATAATAATGAGAATTTTACAAATCATATCATATTGAACGAATTCAATATCACAATTTCGTATCATCTCAATGTATCATATTTATAATGCGTACACCTTATCAAATACCAAGAGATTTCAATAATGTTGAGGATCAATGCTTAATCCTTAAACTGTATAGATAGTATATTGTATCGCTTATTTGGTTTAACTACCAAGTCTATTTTTATTAAGTATGGAATATGTGTGCATGTTTTGATATGTACTATATACATATATATATATGTGAGTATATGTGTTAATGGGTACTATATGTATATGTATATACATATATGTGTTAATGTGTACATATGCCTATGTGTGCATGGGATGTTTATATCATTTATATCATTTATACGGGGCGCTTATATCATGTTTATTTTTAACTGTAATTTTATCATCCTATAATTGTTTTTTGTTTATAAATTAATTTGGGCGTTTTGCCTGTAAATAAATAAATACATAAATAAGCATTTCAAGATAATGTAAACTTGATATAAAATCTGTATAAATTTTTTATAGTATATGATCGTTTGAGTGGATTTTTTCAATAGCAAGTTTGCTTTGCTTTATCGGTGATTTCCCACGTACACGAAGTACACATTTTCTGTCGCCAAAATAATAGGTATCCGATATTCTAAGCGTGCGTGTGAAATGTCCATTATGAAATCCGTTTACACTTTGGCTTACTCATACCGAAAATTCACCGTTCGCTCGCAAATTTCAATGGTTTTACGAACCTTTTAACAAGTTTTGTCCTAAAGCGAGCGCGGGAGATGACTTTGGCATGTGTGAGTGATTTTTTTTGCACCGCTTTTCGAAACAACGCGACGGGAAAATCGCGTGAAAGCCTTTCGCATTTTCGCATTAGTACACATTTCGTCAAAACATCCCGATGGAGGTTAAGTGCTTTTCGGGTGCGCCCCTAACAAGGGTTGAGATCGACCTCTTTTCTGCTCAACTGGCACTCTCGATCTTGGCGAGAGGGATTTTAGAGAGTCCCTGGCGCACTCTTCACTTCTTTGCGAATTTTTCGCACAAGAGTTGCCAAATCAAGCGAAAGCTCGCACGTATTGTGGGGTTTTGGCTGAGCGCGCGTTCATATCTCCATTATGACGCGAGCTTGTGTGTATCTAACAAACCATAACTTCTCGCGCCTATCCTTTTTACATGTAACATTTATATTCCACACATATGTTCGACAAGCTTATCGCGTATATCTGTGGCTTAGTTATTTTGAGAAGATGTACAGAACAACTAAAATAGAGAAATCAAAAGAAAATTTTACGAAAGAAAAAGAAAACGCAATACAGAGTAAGAAAAAATCAATGAATTAATAAGTGATATAGTCCCAGTTATATTATAAATATATAGTCTTTTGAAACTAATATTATATGTATATTTAACGAACTAAGCCCAAATGTGTATATCCAAATAATATAAAATTTAATTCTACTCTTTCTGTTTAATCCTCGCATTTCCTACACCATTTATTTATTTAAGATAGCTTAAAAAGCTAATTACAAACAAACATTACTTACATAAAGCTAAAATTACAAAATAAACTCAATTATCTATCAGCACTTATAGAGAGGTGCTGTTTTATTTTTGAAATCTTCTGGCAGGCCATTGTATTCAAGATACTCGTACTTCTCCCAGATCTACTTAATTTTAAATTCTTAACTATTACCTTATTCTCACTCCTAGTATTATGACTATGTATTATATATTATATCCCCTTATTGAAATATCTTGGTAATAAATTCTTATATAATTTAAAAATATATACTAACATGCACACTTTTAAGGTTTCATTTACATTCATTCAACATATATCTTATACTACAAGTTAATCTATTGACATTTAAAATACTCCGCATAGATTTATTTTGTAGTTTTTGCAACCTATCTTGAAATACCCTATACTAAAAATGAACCACAATATATATAATAATTTTGCAGAGATGATCCAGTGGGTTTTAAGTTCCGGAATAGCACTAGCCTCCATACAAAGTTAAAAGTGTTAATGTTCAGCTCAATTAAAGCAATATACGAAAAAGGGTATAAACTAACTGTTTGTATCCATAAAACAAACTAAAGCTTCACATAAAATGTCTACTTTCAAGTATAAAAATTCCATTCATCAATAACGAGGACTGGGCCGATTTAAGTGGTAAATTTCAAAATGTGCTTTATAGAAAAAGGAATCATTTGTATGTACATTATTCATTATCGTAACTGTAGCATCATTTCAAATTTAACTATACAATTATCTTGCGCTATAACTACATACATAGTACATACATACATATATACATAAATCTTGTAGGTATACATATAACAATGACACATCTCAAGTTGTGTGCGAAAACACCACATTTCACTCAGGACTGGGATATATAACAGAAGGAGAAGGGGGAATGGATATGTATAAAATAATTTTTATTCGCGCAATAAGAGATCGCGTCCCACTCGGGCTTTTAGTGTGTCGTAAAAGCGCGGTTCAACTAACGCAATTATCGAGAAAATGGCGAATGAAAAATGTCGTAAGTGCCCCTCCTCGTATAATGGTGTATTTAGAGCTGGTCACACACACGACACGGAGGAAATTGCGGGGAAAACATGGCGATCACGTGTGCGCGTCTATGAAAGCATCGCATTTTCCGCGCCCATTTACTCGCGGCTGTGGAAATTCTCGGAAAATTCGACGCGCGCCGAAGCCTCACAAACAGACATCGAAAACGTACAAGCGGTATAACGATTTCGACGCGATTGTTTTTTTAAATGAATTGTTTCCATTATTTTGTATATTTAATATGAGCTTTCTACAAATACGTCAACATTTATTTCTATTATAATACTCAACATACGTTTTGATACACAGAGGCTATGCTTAAAAAACATTCCGCTATGCTTAAGGCCGAGCGCACACTGGGTACGTATTCGTACGAATTCGTGTCGTACGTATGTTGTTGTCCCTCACACGTATGGCGTTGTCTCTGGGCGTGAGACAACGGCATAGGTGTGAGGAACAACAGCATACGTACGACACGAATACGTACCCAGTGTGCGCCCGGCTTAAAAAAGAAGGCATACGACCAATGCGTACTGCCAGTTATGACGTATGGATGTGAAACATGGATGCTAAATTCAAGAATGTTACGCAAGATTCAGTGCACACAGAGAAGCATGGAAAGATGTATGCTCGATATATCGAGAAGAGATCGTAAGTGGAATATATGGGTAAGAAGCATGACCAAGGTGGCAGATATAGCGGAACGTGTGAAGTTAAAGTGGCACATAGCGAGAAGAATGGATGGCAGATGGACGCGGGAAATACTGGAATGGTATCCGAGAGGATGTGAAAGAATGCAAGGTAGACCGAGTGGACGATGGGTTAATGAATTGAGAAGAATGTGTGGAGTTAACTGGATGCAGATTGCTCAAGACAGACAGGAATGGAAGAGGATCGGAGAGGCCTTCATCCAGCAGTGGATGGTGAACGGCTTAAAATGATGATGATGATGATATAATTATATTAAATTTTACTAGATCGTGCTCCTCTACATGTGTATGTACATATGTATGTATGTATGTTCTGTCAGAATTTACAAATTGTCTTAGTTGATATTGATTTATTATTTTTTCATTGCTATCTTTATCATATACGTACATATGTATATGTACGTAGAAAGCAGCGAGAAACCATTAAAAAATCCTAAGAAACTTCACTATTATAGAAAGTAAAAATTTCTGTCAAAAATAAAGAGTGAAATCAAGCACACTTTGTATTGATAGTGATTCTACATATACCTATAATACAAAATTTGTTGTGTCTAAGATTCTTGTAAATACTCTCATGAACGTATTAAGAATGTGTTTATACGCTTATCAAAGATACGATGTACATATTATCATAAGATAAATACTTAAGAAGAATACAAAAACAAACAATGTAATAAAATGTCGAATTTCGACTCGGACAATCTGAAAATACAAAATCACAAATAGAAGTCGGACATGTTTCACATTTTCTATTATTATCGTTGCTATGAAGAATCCTACTGCATTATTCACATGATACTATTTTTTCCCCACGAAACGAAAATACATTTTAAGACAAAGCATAGATATTTCAAGACCATATTTCGTATCATCGGACATAATTGTATTGCTTGTTTCAGATACCTGGGGGACGACCCGGAAAATGTTTTCCCTCTGCAAAAGGATGACAGGAGAAGAATACGGTAAGTCGCACACAATTCATACGTCATACTTGTATGTACCTCCATAATGCTATATAAAAATAAACAAACGTGAAGAGATTTTCATACGAATCTACTCATGAAACCGAACGACATGTTGTCCTTAAAAAACATCAGCCCCACTGAGAACCTTCGGGGAAAAAATTTTAATTAAAACGTATCGCGGTAAACAAGTCGACGAAATCTCCCAGCGAACGATCCGTGAAATATTCTATTAAAACGTTAATTTAACAAGCTCGTCAGAATGGAAATTCTCAATCATCTTTGCCGATAATTAGTTTGAGCCACGTGTGTACACATCGTTTTCCATCCCCCATGGCACGCGAGCGTCTTTTCTTCGCAGTCGAACGACCCTCGTTACGCACATCACAGACGTGTCAGCTTAGATAATATTATATATAATAATATAATAATATATATAATGCTTTGAGTAACCTGTCCCATCCTCCGATTTTCCTCTGTTGGCATAACGTGCGTTATTTGATTAGAGTCCGCTTACCCCCTGTGGGAAAATTGGTAAATTGGTACACACGGAACGAATTTCCCAGTCGGCGCTCTACTGTATTATCACTTTTATTTTCTCGCCTCGTAATTTGAAATTTCTAGCTGATGGTTTGCTGCTTTTGCGAATCAAACAAATCAACCGATTCATCATCTGCTTTCAGCGCGTTGAAATTTCATCATTTTGCCACATTACCCCCGCGACATGTGATTTATAGCGAAATGGATTTATATCGTACCCTCGTTCTAATATAAAGAATATATTATAGATATGTAACGTATAAATATTTATGATTGAATATAGATCAAATAGTGTTTTTTTTATTTAATTAAACTTTTTTGGACCCAATGTACATACGCTTTGTCTCTTTGCTCATTAGACTTCATCGAGAAAATCAGAGTATTGTCAATCAACTCTCATACTACCTATAAGTACTAGATGTTTTATACAAATGATATAAAATCTTAGCATTTATTTAAATACGCATAAAATTTAAAGTTACATAAGTGTGACAAAAAGTTCCGACCACTCAAGTGAAAACAGATTTTTGTAGATTATGTTAAATTTTAAAATAGTAAAAGAAACAAAACTATCTTGTTTTATATGAACGATTTATTTCTTAATCTATATACAATTTAAAAATATAAAATAATTAGTATTTTGTAATACCACGCCCATTGTCTAAAACAGCCTTTATTCGTCTAGGCATGCTCTCTATGCATGCCATTATTGTGTCAAATATAATCCATTATTTTTTCAGTTATTCTAAAGTAGTATTATGGCTGCTATAGACAATACTTTTCAATAACCTCCAACAGTTTTCAATCAATTTTTCACTTTATTTTATATAAAGTACGTAGTAATAAATAAAGTCTGTCCGTATTGAAATTTAACATTTTACGTCCCCACACTCGATGAGATTTTTCGTATTAAAACTGTGTACCGTTATTATATCAACAGTGAAACATTTGATGTTGCGATTGAAATACGAATTAATTCCATATTGAGCATAAACTACCCTCATAACATTTGACACAAATAGAAATGAGACACGATAATTTGCACTAATTTTATTCCAATTTTATAATTCCATATCAAAACGTACTGTTACAATCTTGGACATGACAAATTTCATATAAATTCAACGTTTGCGTATGATACAAAGCTATGACACGACCTTTCGTCTCTACACCCCATACCCTTCTTCCTACCCGATTCCCTTTCTCCATTTCGTCACTTCCGACGGGCCGAAGCGTGAAAAATAGATTTCGCATTATGAGGGAATGAGAGACCTGAGAATATTCGAAAACGGACCGACACGCCCATGACCGAAATGTTAAGGGGAGGAAATAACAACCGGGATTAGTTGCGATGTCTGTCTGTGAAATACGGTCCTGGACTCTGGGATCCGGACTCTGGGACAGACGTGATGAAATATCCTCAGATCCGAACAAACAAACGGATTATGAAAGCGAACTTGGCCGGCACGTGATGTGTCCCGCTGTTAGCTGTAGATAACTAAAATAATACCATACCGGATGAAACCGGTTCGTACACGTGGCCTTTAACCAGAAGATACTACAAAGTATACACTGTTGCAAAATGAATATCGCAACGCTGAATTGTGAGTACCTTACTCCATTTAAAGAATTAACATAGTTTTTAAATACAAAATCCCGCTAGGCATACGACCAATGCGTACTGCCAGTTATGACGTATGGATGTGAAACGTGTACGCTGAATTCAAGAATGTTACGTAAGATTCGGTGCACACAGAGAAGCATGGAAAAATGTAAAGAAGATATCGTAAGAAGAATACATGGGTAAGAAGCATGACCAAAGTGGTAGATATAGCGGAACGTGTGAAAAAGTTGAAGTGGATACACAGCGAGAAGAATGGATGGACGCGATAAATACTGGAATGGTATCCGAGAGGATGTGACACAAAGCAAGGTAGACCGAGTGGAAGATGGGCTGATGAATTGAGAAGAATGTGTGGAGTCAGATTGCTCAAGACAGACAGGAATGGAAGAGGATTGGAGAGACCTTCATCCAGCAGTGGATGGTGAACGGCTGAAAATGATGACTCCATTTAAAGTTTAATTGTATACAATGGCGGTGATCGAAGTCGCATTACATACTTTACCTTTCAATTTATTTAACTTTTTTGGTGTACATAACTATACCAATATATTCACAACAGTGTGTGAAGATTTTTATGTCTTTTTGTTAAATTGAACTATTTTATATATGTATGTATTTTAAGATTCACTCAGAACATTGACAGTCATAAATTTTGACATAAAGGCACAATTCTAAAAAGCGTCCCAAAGTGGCATTATTTTTTTGTTCTTAAAATAGCTACGTAGATATACATATATGCAAGCGTCTGCCTGTCTGTCTTTTTAATCAATTTAAATACTAACCGATTAATTAGTTGACGTATGTATGTATACTCATTGAGTACTCACCTGTTTTATTAAAGTGCAAAGTCTTATTAAAACATACGAATTGATTTCAATTTAATAAAAAAATCAAATAAAACACAACATTGTAAAAAACGCCAAATACTTATGTAATCAAAAAATTGCAATGAAGTGATGATGATGATGATTTCAATGGCCGATACTCTATACTGCGTATAAATAATGATGTCAATGTGTACGTCAAATTAAAAAAATTGTACCAACAATATTTTCTGGTATACAATTTAATTGTTTTCGATATGTATGTATGTACATATGTAGAAGACGAACGATTCGATAATCCTTGAGATATCCATTTCGTCGGCTCGGATTACGCTTGATTTCCACGTGTTATTCGAACGTAGAGCTTTCCTTGATCTAAATTTAGGGAGCTTTTCGTATGTCCCTGATACATTTGTCCATTGGGAACTGTTTGCCAAAATAACAGGTACTTACTACCTATAAAAAAAAAACGAAGTTCGACTTAATGGTTAAAACATTCGAGTCTCTCCTCTGACCCACTTTCGGCGTTAACCTAAATCGAATAATGTCTATATGGACGACTTAAAAAACAACAATACTTTATCTATACTACACATATGGATAAAGTGAATATACATACATACATATGTATGTATGTACATACTAATGTACATACACACGCACCGACTAGAAGCAAATATGCGATTTAAATTCAATAAACTCAGTCGCTCGCAACCGAAAGAGTGCTATTTAGTAATTGAATATGTAGGGGAGCGAAACTTTTGTTTTATACCGTCTATAAAAGGAAGAATAACTCGATTATTTTTTGAATCGCATGAAAAGTAGGTCACAAACATAATCATAAATATTTCGCAAAAAGAACATTCCGCATGTTCTAATATATATGTATATATAAATGCGGAAAGAATATCTGCTGATTAAAAAGCTTCAACGGATTCTAAATAACAGCAATGTCATGTCACATTTTTAATGATCATATTATTACATTTCGCAAGACTAGCTACATCAAAAATTACTATGTATGTTATATTATTTACTTGAAATTTAAACCAATTAAAATTTACGCTTTCTCACCATCTAAAATTGAATTGGGTTTTTGAACTTAAAAGGATTAAGTCTATGAAATTAATCTATAGTGTTGTATTATTTACATTAGACAACCTATTATAATCTTGCTTAAAACTATGCCTATAAATTTTAACTGATTCATGTAAGGTTGTAAGGTAACAACCCTTATTATAACAAATTAAATATTTTGGATGAGCATTTTTAAATTTCACTCTATTTATTTTATAAGTGTACATGATCTTTTATATTCTGCGTATGGTCCTGCGGCTCGTTAATATACATATCTAACTTTTTATTGTTTTATTCTTTATTAATGTGCTTTTTAATGTGGCATACTTGAATCAAGCCTTGCATTTTCATTATTTGACAAACGTTTTCACCATCGGTCATAGTGAAGTAACTAGAAGAAAATACTCTCCAGTGGTTGTACCAATTTTATCTAACTATCTCACACGTTAGATAAATTGCCAAATTCTAACAGGAGACGTAATATCCAGATCTTGCCAAGGCCGAAAACCTCCGTTCTAACCACTGAGCTATCGCTCAGGTGGTTGGATCTACATTTTCATTACTATACATATCAGCGTGAGTCTGTTTGCTCATCTGGATCGTTGGGCCACGCTCCCATCGTATTGAAAACAAGCTGCTATCTGTCAAAGCTGGTTCGAGTCGACAGCGTGATTGTATGACCGTACACCCATTCAATCAACGGTACACCTTACAATTGTTTCATGTACTGTCAAGCAGGCTGTATTGCTATCGTATCTAACCATTGAGCTAGCGCCTATGTTGTATGTATCATTAACATATGAAATTTATGTATGTATAGAATTGACTGTTCCTGATAACCCAGCTAAACTTCAACAAAGTCATCGAATGCCAACTTACACAATACGGTTGACACGTTTGATGAGCGTCGGTATACACAGTGCGGAAAATCATTGCAAAAAAAAATACATTTCTTAATACGCTAATTCGATTTTCACTCGCACCTGCCACCTATGTACATACATACATGGTTAACAGTATGAAAGTAGTCAACTTGTCGCGGATAAAATTTCAACTCGCGCAAACACGCGTATTTATTACGACCCACGTTTACTTTCGCGAGCCGTAATTGGAGAATTCAATTTAGTTTGTTTTACGGCTTTAATTTAAGTTTAGGTAACCGTTAAGTCCCAACAGGACCGATACGCTCGAGAAGCTTTGAATAAGTCCAGATTAACAACAATATAAACACGAGACGGTGGATGGTGGAGGAGAAAGCTCGTTTCGTTTTTGCGACCACCAAACCGCTCGACTTTGACTCTCTACACGACTAAAACGTTAATCTCTTAATCAGCATTTAATCATTCGAGCACGACGGAGATTAGTCGGGAGTGCGGGATTAGCTAGGGGAGGGTGGAGACCGTCGAGAAAGGGTTAAAATCTCGAATTCTCTGCGGTGAAATTGGATACGTACGGTCCGGTGCGGATTTCGCATTTCGCTCTTCCCCGATTTGAACCGTCTCTCTTAATCAAGACGAGAGCTCCACGACTGAATCTTAAATTCTATTTGTAAGTGTGTCTCGCCGATAAACGTTCTATAAATTACCCACGATGACCGCGTCCTTTTAATCAGTAATTGTATCGTCGTTCGTTAAATTTACTAGTCGATTTTGCTAACAATGACAGTAATCCGGTTGATAGTGTACATACCATGGCGACCACGTCTAAATGATAAATCAAAGATAGCTCGTATGTACATACCTACATATATTATGTAATTTTTTTCCAGTTTAGAATACTGTTCACTACATCTATTATATTTTACATGCATAAACAGCTAAAAAATATTGTTTTTTTATGACCGATATCAAAACGATTAATCAACCCGTTAATCTTATTTCGTTATCATTATTTATAGGCTTAGTGTGTAAATGTTTATCCATCATTGGCTATTGCCGAAAATAAAACCAAGAAAATAGTCAACCTACTTTTTAACAGAGTATACCTAGTGATACTATAATAACGCGATTATATCAGATGCTATATACTGCATAAACGAAGAATGAAACTAGGATGGAGTGCTTTTGGATGAATGAACATTGTTTTTAAATCCAACATTCCGCTGTGCTTAAAAAAAAAGAAGGTATACGACCAATGCGTACTGTCAGTTATGGCGTGTGGATGTGAAACGTGGATGCTAAATTCAAGAATGTTACGCAAGATCCAGTGCACACAGAGAAGCATTGAAATATGTATGCTCGGTATAACGAGAGGAGATGGTAACCAAAGTGGCAGATACAGCGGAACGTGTAAAAAAGTCAAAGTGGACAACATTGCGAGAAGAATGGATGGCAGATGGACGCGAGAAATACTGGAATGGTATCCGAGAGGATGTGAAAGAAAGCAAGGTAGACCGAGTGGACGATGGGCTGATGAATGCGTGTTTAAATCCAACATTCCGCTTTGCTTAAAAAATAAGGCATACGACCAATGCGTATGAATGTGAAACGTGGATGCTAAAGAATGCTACGCAAGCACAGAGCAGCATGGAAAGATGTATGCTCGGTATAATGAGAAGAGATCGTAATAGGAATACATGGGTCTGAAGCATGACCAAAGTGGCAGATATAGCGGAACGGTATCCGAGAGGATGTGAAAGAAAGCAAGGTAGATGGGCTTATGAATTAAACGATTAGAAAATCAAACTGGACGATGGGCTGGTGAATTGAGAAGAGTGTGTGGAGTCAACTGCATGCAGATTGCTCAAGACAGACAGGGTGGGTGAAAATGATGATATACCAAGAGCTAGATTAATAAATCCTTTGTATCGTGACGGATGACACCGAATGATCTTAGCTGCATATGTATGTTGCGCTTCTTTCAAATTCAACTTCTCATGCATCAGCAGTCTAAAAAGAATGAATAAAATGATGGAGAGAACTTTGTGGAACTTTTGCAACAATGTCGATTCACAACTATTCTATTAGCGTATTCCGTAAGCGCCGTTCTAAAATTCCACGGCGAACGTTACGCACGTCCGTAAAGAACAAAACGTAGTAAGTTAGTCCTCTCCATGGTGTGTTGATTCTTCAATGGAGGATTGAATTTCTCGACGTGAGCACTTGGCCGAACGAGCGTAGAGCTTTCATCGTCGGGTAATTGAGCTTTCAGCGCGAATAAACATTGTTCGCGAATTCCAAAGGGACTTACGTCCTACCCCCATCCCTGTATCCCTTTCACCTCACTTTTCTCTCTGAGGGACCAGGTAACTTCATACCGGTGGAGCTTGTTCGCATTCAGCCATGCCCCGGGATTAAGACTGCTCGCACAAAGGTGACTAGAGAGAGAGAGCTTTCGCGTCTAGTGTTTGTCTCCGTCGTCGTAGCGAGCCAAATTAGTAGTAGCTTTTGTCGACGTCGTAAACCCACCCACCGTGTTCTCTCTGACTCCAATTTTGTCCATTCATTCTTTGTATTCATGTGAATTTATTCGACGCTCCTTCGTCGCAAGTCAAACTCCCTGTCTATTATCAAGCGCGATACCAAACGTTCAAGTGCTTCCCAATGTTATCTTTTTCTCCAGATGCTAAGTAGACACACCCCGCTCAGGGTAGTAGAGATTTAACGTTAAAATAGAAAAAAATGCTCCGTCAAAAATTAAGTACAACTTCTCAGAAATATTATTTTAATATTTAATCCGAGCTCTTTTGAATTTCTTTTCAAGATGAAAATTCAGTCAAAAATATATTTTGATAGCAGTACTTTTCACGGAAAGCCATAAAAATGTGACAAATTTTGCTAACACTTATGACGCCAGTATCTTTTAATTTGTTTATTTAGCTTATTTGTTGATAATATATGTATACAAGCCGCCTTGAGGAGTGAAGCTTCTGATTGAAGCTTAAAATATATATATAAAATAGTTCAATTTAACAAAAAAACATAAAAATCTTCACACACTGTTGTGAATATATTGGTATAGTTATGTATACAAAAAAAGATAAATAAATTTAAAGGTAAAGTAATGCTACTTCGATGACCGCCATTGTATTCCTATACAATTAATTTTTTAAATGGAGTCATCATTTTCAGCCGTTCACCATCCACTGCTGGATGAAGGTCTCTCCAATCTTTTTCCATTCCTGTCTGTCTTGAGCAATCTGACTCCACACATTGTTCTCAATTCATCAGCCTATCTTCCACTCGGTCTACCTTGCTCTGTTTCACATCCTCTCAGATACCATTCCAGTATTTATCGCGTCCATCTGCCATCCATTCTTCTCGCTGTGTATCCACTTCAACCTTTTCACACGTTCTGCTATATCTGCCACTTTGATCAAGCTTCTTACCCATGTATTCTTCTTACGGTCACTTCTTGTTATACCAAGCATACATCTTGTCATGCTTCTTTGTGTGCACTCGATCTTATGTAAGATTCTGGAATCCTGAATCCTGGAAAGTATAAGCCTAAAATCCGTCACGGAAACTCGATAATTTTTTTTTGTTTTCATTGAAAATCATCATCAACTGGTAAATACTGTATTACGTTATACAAAGTCTATCTTTCTGTCCTTCAGGAACGCTCAAAATTGAAAAACAAAGGTATTGGGAGTGCATAAGAGGTCGATTCGCTGGCGGCCGCCTGCCAAATCAAACGTACATAAGTACTACTGCAATTCATTTTATGTCAGAAATTGTCAATGAGCAAAACACTAGTCATTAAATGATATGCCACAAAATGACTTGAGCATTTTCTGATCTATTTTATAGGACTATAATTTCAATGTACTGTTATGTTCTAACCAATTTCAATTCACATTATTTGAATAATATTAAGAGGAGTCGAATCCACCAAATGAACTTTACAATATGTAACTTGTTATATCTTTACTATTATCAATGCACATTAAATACGTCTATTCAAGTAGCCACTAATTAAAAGAGTAATTTAAACAATAAGATTGGGAAGTGTCTATATCACTGTTAATTTATAGACGATAACCCCTGATCACATAAATAACCATCAAAAATATGAAAATAATCTTTTATATGTAATATACGAGATAAAAGTAATGTAAACAACGAGATTAGAAAGTGTCTCTCTCAATGTTAATTTATAGACCATATATGTAGATATATTTTAATTTAGGAGATGCAGCTGTGATACAACCAATTGATACAATCAAGAATAGAATCTCCCTCTCCCAAATATTGTAAAATAGTATTTAAGGTATAGAAAAACTCATCTCTAGGGCAGTTCAGGGCAGTTGTTCAGTGGATAACACAGCACACAGACTCACTAATCGAATGGACATACGCCATGTCCGAGCGCACTGCTCACTGTTCACTCGCCAATAGACGTACGCCATGTCTGGGCTCATTCTGCTAACATATGTATGTACATACATACGCCATGTCTGAACTCACTATTCTATTAGACGTACACCACGTCACTTGTACTCTCAATTATAAATGAATACACGAAGTTCTACCTATCAAACCGATTGACTATCATTTTGAACATAACAATTCATAAACAAGCACTACAATCAAGAAGATGCATATGTCGCAAACGTCGTTATTTTCAAGTTATGTTTCATCTTCGACCGTCCTCCACATCGTCATCGTCCATCTCGATAGGACCGATCCGATGTACTATCAATCATCATACTAACAATCACACACGGGGGATGAAGATCGTCGAACGTCGCCCAGCAGCTTCTTCAAACGATCAAAGTCACGAGGAAATACATAACAGTACACATGTGGAATGTCCTAAGTTCGCTGATTGTAATGTCAAATGTCATTTAAATAATATATTTTTCGTTCCATTCCCGTCTAAAGTCTTACGTCTTGGAGGAACGTCTTAGTTTGACTTGGTGTGGGAGAGTCGAGCGCGCGGGCCAAGTTCGCGATGGCAATAATTTATGCGAATATTCAAATGTGGCTCGCGGCGCCCCCTCAACCCCCCAACAGCCATGTTGAACGTCTCGAACAGACGCCTGGGGGCTTTTATGTCCCAGTGACACGATTGTGAGACAAAAACATGCCTAGTAATGGGTACGCGAGCCACAGTTCTTTATGCTACCCATCCTTCGACGAGAATTTTCATTCGGAAAATTCAAACGCAAGCTTTTAAGCTTTCGCCATGTCTTATGACTAGTTTGTTGTTTTCAGTTAGTACATAGTACATATAATAATAACGCCCTATACTCTATATATGTAAAAGCTACCATTAAGCCATATTAAATTTATCCATACTACAAATTAATGTCGTTTTGATTTCGTTTCATTATTATTTAATGCGAGCTTTTGACGATGACCCTTTGCGTGTCGTCAACAACGCTAATTTGGCCGTTGTTAAAGCTCGAATATCAAATTATACAAATCGTCCCGTGTACGATACAATATTTTCGACGGTTTCCCTCGCTGCTTTTTTTCCCCTGTGCAAATAATCGCGATTTAGGACCGCAAGGGAATGGAGGCTAATTATGCGAAAGAAATATATTTTTTTGTTTGTTTAAGAATACACACTGTACCTATTCGCAATATATTTGACACGATGAAAATCATGTTTTTTTTTTTGTGAATAAATTCTTGGAATTTTCTATTTATGCAATAAATTGAATTATAAAATGTATGGAAAATTTTTGTGCGTCTTTTAAGCGTCAAAGAAAACATTTACTTATTCGTTATATTTATTCGCACCTTTTGTCCTTTTCGCCCTCTTCTTTCTGAAGCGAGCTGCCTTCAAACACATCTCGTTACGTTGTAAGTCGCTTTTTAGAATATTTTCTTTTATTATACAATTTTTATGAAAGCTGACGCGTTTGCGTGTCTGTCAGTGCCTCTGTCTTTACGTAACTTGCGACTAAAAACAAGCAGTGTATTTTGTAATTGTTTTTGCTGATTTTTTTTTTCATTTTGGCAAAAGGAAAACTCACATATGTATGTATGTACGTACGAGTATGTATGTAGTAAACGCGCGTTAAACGCTAGTTCCTGTTCAGCATCACTGTCTCTCCATCTAAATTACCCCTGTCACTCGCCCGTCTCTTCGCTCTATTTCTCGCAAATTTGTTCTCTATAATCTGCAAACTGTGACGCTTATTTCTCTATTTTCTCAGACCCCTGGAGACGTTTGCACTTTGAATTTTTCCTTGGAAAAGTACTTACATACGCTCGGACGGCCACCGAGTGAAATTCCATTTCCTTTCTTGATTTCCCTTTTGCACGTTTGCTTCAAATCAAAATCGATAAGTGCACCGATGCTCAAATTCGGAAAACTGCATTCCATATGTGAAATATTCGATATGCATCTTTGCATATATTGTAAATTCAATGCACGTCTTAAAACTCAATCAAAATTTATTTTATATACAATATCAAACAAACGTGAACGTACACCTACATACATACATATGTACATATGTATATGATTTCATGTCATTGCGAATACTATTAGTGTATTTTTATACATATAGTATTCGAAAATCATAAAATCTCACAAAAAATGTCAATAAGTCAATTGAGAATTTATAAATACAGTAAGCTTTTTACTTAATTCGTGTAGTATGATAAAGTATTGTGATTGTGCGAAAATTCGTCTTTTTGACTGATATGTATCAGGTATCGATGACGTTTTCATGATTTTCGAAAAATGTTCGTGTGTTTGGCGGATATGTGTAACTCAAAATCCGTTTATATTTTAATACTTGTTACAATAAACATAATGTCTGATTAAATTTTACGCCATATAATAAAAAAGATGTTGAATTTATTACTACTGTAATATAAATTTGCAGTATATTATCTTATTACATTAAACTCAGCTTTTATGTGAATGGATTCACGTTCGCCGATTTCAACATACATACATAAATACGTACATACCTATAACTTTTAGTATATCCAGTGTTGATAATTCGCGTTGCAAACGTTTGAAAAATCGCCTACACGCTTTCAAAGAGTTAACTTTATTTCGTTTGATATATCCGCCGACATAACTTTTACTAGACAGAAATTTTCACCAAAGCGTCAAGAGTTCCGACAAGATATACGACTCGGTAGGGGCGGTTTTTAACCCCCTCGCCGCGGCTGGAAATATGAAATTTAACGACCGCGGTTACTTCTCTTCTTTTATACATTACATGTCTCTCTTCTCTCTTTCATAAATATTTCATACACGTGGCACAGGCGTCGCGCAACTTTTGCATTTTGATATTTATTACATGCCTTTTTTTTTATTTACTTTCCGTAGGTAGTGGCGAACTGAAAAATAGTCCAGTTCGTTCGCGCCAAAAACTATTCCCGTTTCTATTTTTACTTTGTTTGTTTTCGAGGGTAAATAATAAATAAATAGGGGAAGAGTGCAGAAAAAAAATATGAAAAAGGGACCGGTAAGTCGTCGACGTGCGCGCCCATTAATCACTCGCCGAAATTATGCTAGACTTGTTACGTGACCCAATTTAGCACACGTGTCACTCGTGTCAGTTTCGTAAACTTTCGACGGTAATTAACCCCTTCGTCGTTGGCGCTCGTTAAATCTCTCTAAGTGAAGCTCTATAATCGAGAGAGGTTGAAATTCGCGCAACTCGCTCCGAATCTGCTACGGAGCGGCAACACGGCGTCTTTAATTATTGCAATTATTTATTACGATTGGAGTTTAATTTGATTGCAAACCTATGCTCCAGAAGCTCCTTCGTTGATATATAAAATTCAAAGCTTAAACCAAATACAAAAACGTACATTGATTGTCAAACTTTTCCAATTGCAAAACCGCAGGAAAATGTTTAGAACGTGAACTTTACATACAACATACAATTTATATTGCGTATTGATTGCCCTTACTTTTAAATATGAACCTTTTACATCTCTATTATGAATTATTATTATTAAACATTTTCATTTCATAATGCATTATTTATTATGCTACAAAGTTGAGCGTACGATTATGATTTATCTTCTGTAGTAAATTTGAACTGTTCTTTTACCTTAATTTCTGTATATTTTCATTTCAAATTGCTGGTAGGGTTAAAAGCAAAAAGCTTAGAACATGTACAGCGTGTGTAAGTTATATCTCATACAATTCTACATTAAAAAGTTAAGCCAAGTAATCGTAGTTATTTCAGTGCAAAAACCTGTACTATAAACTAGCGGTCGCCAACCGGTGGTCCTGGTCTCAATGTGAATTTTGGTGGATATATTACATTTTTCATAATGAATAATATTCATACGATACATTCATTGAATATATCGTTTATTTATTACAATTTTTCTATCATTATAAGGTGACTAGTGTAAGCCCGTTGCGTATCAACGGAGCGGTTTCTCATCACCCGTACTGAAAAATAATATTAAATTTAATAGTTTTTATAGTTGTTGTATAGATGGCGCTTTATGATAATAATTTAGCAAAGTCGCGAACACTTGCGAGCGTTATCAGCATACACACAGACACACACACACACACAGACAGACAGACAGATGGAATAGGGCTATTATACATATATATAATAATATCCGTATTTTACAAATAACTTGGAGTGCAAAAACAAGTATTATTACCATTTCATATTTAGAATGTTATTTTTATGGAAAAAAATTATGGTAGTGGTCCGCGGGTTTCGAGATTTTGAGTTTAGTGGTCAGTGAGGTTCG
Source organism: Parapsyche elsis (assembly GCA_022651745.1). NCBI lineage: Eukaryota > Metazoa > Arthropoda > Insecta > Trichoptera > Hydropsychidae > Parapsyche > Parapsyche elsis. The sequence goes on from JAGVSN010000017.1 coordinate 3,755,755, forward strand.
AAAGGTTGGCGACCGCTGAACTAGAGCACATGTTCCACAGTAAATCAAAGTTCATACAACTACTCTTGGTATATCACGCTGTTTGGTCAAACGTCTTTTGTTTTTTTGGCATCTAAATACGATATTGACACTTACTAGATTGAAAAGTGTCTTTTTATGTATTGTTTATATTCGTATTGTAATTTTCAACGTACCAAACTATAAATTGAAGTTAGAAAGGGGTGACTGGCGTCGAAACGGTATTAATAAATAAGTCTCACAATAATTACAGTACAAAGGTTCGCGTTGAAAACCTCTCGGCCTTAACTCATTGTGTTCGCAATGTGATATATTATATTCTGTTATATTTGTCGTGGGTACCCCCCAAATGTATATTACGAGAGAAACAATAATACTCGCCCGCCTTTGACAAATGGCCGACCCCGAAGAAATTAAAGGGCGAACAGGCTCTGGCTGCGAATAATCTTGAAAAATTGCGAATCCTTCATCAAGTCGCGAAGGGGGTAGGCAACATTCTGATACGGCGGGTCGCGTTATTAAAACCGATTTTTCAAAATGCAGAAAAAAAAATACCCAGCCTCCCGGTTTCTGCGAACCGAGACCGTGACCGGACTAATGGTTAAATCTTGAACCGTACGACCTTTTCCTCTAAGGACCGCTCAATCACCGATCACTTAACGTTTTCATTAAGGTAAAACTGCACACGCACACACTCAATAAAGGTTCTGGCTCAATTGGCGAAGTATGACGTACAAACGCGCATATTAAATTCCAGGAAAAGTTAGTGCAAAATTCTCCAAACTAATTTTCATCCCACGCTAGATTCAGAGCGATTGTAAAACGGCTTCCAAGTAACTAGAATATAGTTCTAAGTTTTGTTGTAAATTCGATAACCCTCATACATATGTACATATGTATGCATAATACTCATTTACATTTTTAATATGAAATTTTCCGGAAAATTCTCTTAGTATTTTCGTTTCAAGCCTTCAAATTTAAGTATGAATATTTATTCGATAATACGTATGAAAAAGGGTTTTTCCCGAAATGAATTTCGCCTTCAATTCAAATGAAATTCTCATATTATTATTTTAATTGATGATTTAATTACATACATACATATATAAGAACACGAATAAATTCGACTCTTAAAATTAATTATAATCTGGTATAAACCTCGTCGTTTTCTTCAATAGTCTTAAGGTTTAAAATGTGTATAAAATTATGCAACGAATCGTAGTTATCGTCGCTCGCAATGATCAGAAAACTTGTCTACACAATATAGCCAAACTTTCTAATTTTAAATTGTATGAAATTTCACCAATCCAAATACAATCATTGTATATTCAGATACAACAGCTAAGCCTCAAATTTTTCGACCGACCTTTTTCCACAAAATTTCCTTCTACCATTGAAATAAACGTTACACGTGCTGAAACTTATCCCACTTCTTCTATAATACACTACACACAAAAAAAAAATAAAAAAATAAACATAAACACCTAAATTTCAACGACTAGAAGATTTCCGCAGTCGGAAAACCCTCGCTATTCGAAGCAGCCATCGTATCGCTTATTTTATTTGGCGGATTTTGAACGCAGGGAAAACCTGACGATTTCCCGGTGTGTCGGGGAAAAGCGAACCGTTTTGTTTGTGTTTACCGTTCGAAGCTCGTAAAACTCCCTTTTCTACGATTTGATATATGGCGCCATTATCCGAATAAAATAATACATCGACATAGGTACCAAACAAAGAAAAAGCAAAAAGAAGAAATTCACGGATACGTACACGTGCGAACGGTTGAATAAAATTATCATACATATAAAAGATAAAATTCTAAGTACGTTTTAATACTAGTCATACACCTATAAAGTGTCTAGTACAAACTAGACATCATTATAAACTCTCTGCGGCATATGTGTAACGTGTATGGGGTAACGGACGCGTCTTTACGTCCGTTTTATGCGTGTGCGTAAAACATAATTTACCGGAAGCGGATTTACGACGTGTCTCTGATATATATGACTTCCGTTTTCGCGTAATGCTTAATGCGAAATGTATTTTTTATGCCCCCTCCCTACCCCTTTTTGCCTTTTTTGGTTTTCCTCTGAGAAGATTTTCACTTCTTCGATACGATACGACTTTAATTCCCTTTATTGAATATGATTTAGTGTCGACGCGTTCGGAAAAACCGTTGCCGTATCAGTTTTCCGCAGTCGGAAAATTTCGGAAAATATATTGAATATTATAGGTATCCTAATTCAATCATACATCGACTATTCAACTTTGTTGAATAAAATCAAAATATACCTTTGCTGGTGTATGTCTTCATTGATTTGTATTAGTGGTTATTAAATAGTAGTGTGGTTTCATGGTTAAGCAAATTGTTTATATTTGAAATTTGTTCGGATTTCGTTAAAAAATATCATATTAGATAAAGCTATCCGCAAAGGGCAATTATGTATATTATATTTATATATATAATAGCCCAATTCCGTCTGTCTTTCTGTATGTCTGTCCGTCTGCTGATAACGCTCGCCTCGGTAAATTGGCTGAAATTCAAATTTAATTGAAAAAACACGAACGTCGCGAGTAGAATTTGAACCCGTGATCACCAGGTTGGGTGATTTAGTGCTAACGCGTTCACCCAACACCGGTGATGTGAGGCCTCCTATAATTTGAAAATATTAATCCTTAGTAGGTTTGTGACTTTGTCAAATTGTTACGTAATCAATTACGAAAAAATTTGATTGATTTATTTAGTTAGCACGTTGAAAGCATTTTTCTATCGTTAAAATCACTTACAAAAAACACGTCCTTTGATATTCAACGGGCTTACACAAGTACATTATATATATAATAGCCGAAATCCGTCTGTCTGTCTGTCTGTCTGCTGATAACGCTCGCTGAGGAAAAATTATTAAAAAACCAGAAAGAGTGGGGGATCGAACCCAGGACCCCAGGCTCGAGAGAACTCGCACTAATGCTATTCGCTATCGCCCTCGGTCAATTTAGTCTTTTTTCTTTTAAACATTACCTATACAAGGGATCTTGACTACATATAGATGACGCTATAAAAACTATTATTTATTTATTTTGTTTTTTGATTTTTACAAAATCACTTACAAAATTATAATTATTATATACATTGTATATAATAATTAATAATTATAATATAAATAGTAAAGTAAAAAAAAAATATCGATACTATGGGATTGCTATAATACATAGATGGCGCTATAAAAACTATTATATTTTTTTTGTCACTTACAACCGCGCGATCAATTAGTGGGGATCTCTATAAAAAAAGCGCTTTACGTAATTTAAAATTCAGCGGGCGTTGATATTCAACGGGCTTACACTAGTATGTATATATTAGCCGAAATCCGTCTGTCTGCTGATAACGCTCGCCGAGGTAAATGATTAAAAAAAAACACGAACCGTCCGCGCGCGAGTGGGATTTGAACCCGTGATCACCAAGTTGTAATGAGTCGTACTAACACTATCATCCAACGGAGGCAATGACGAACCTGCTACGATTTGACAATATAACATCTCAATAGGCTCGCGACTTTGCTAAATTGTTACGTTGTTGTATTATAACGCGCCATCTATGCAACAACTGTAAAAACTATTAAATTTAATATTATTTTTCTGTGATGAGAAACCGCTCCGTTGATATTCAACGGGCTTCCACTAGTATCATTATATGAACGGATGTGTAATAATATATCCACATTAAAAATGAGACATTTATGCGTTGTAAATTGTATTATATTGTATTAAATTTCGTCGTGTTCTCCCCCGCAACCTGGAGTGGCCATTAATTAAAACTCGGTTGCGTAACAATAATTTAATTCGAAATTTATTATGAATTATCGTCGATCGTGCAATATTACGCGTAAAGCTCCAGCTTCCAGCTAGGAAATATGAAAGTTTAATTAAGGCCCTGTCTCTCTTGTCGCGGGCCCACTTCACATCCCATAAAAATCCCATTACAACGTGTTCGCGTTTGAACACGGGTCAAGTGCGCTTTGCGCGATATTTAATCGAGCGTTTCGTTTAATTATTATCGTCAACCTTTTTAATTTTTATTTAATTAAAACCAAAGCAAACCCATTTGGAAGAGTCCTTATATTCAAAATATTCTTCTGAAGGTACTTGCGTACTCTGGCGTACATATGTACTTGATATAAAGCTTTGACTCTATGTACACTACATATTTGACAAACATTTACCGTCTGTCGTAGTAAAGTAACTAGGGAAAGATACTCACTCTCCAGTGGTAAAACTATGTATATACTTCTGGAGAGGGGAAGGGAAATAAGGAATTGTCTTTGATTTGGTAGGTAGGAAGGGTTTTTACTAATATTCTTGGAGCACACTGATTCAATAACAATGAAATGGTATCTAAAAATCTACATACTAGATTATAATATGTACAATTATCTTTTGTTACTTTATCCATATCCGATAAAGTATTGTAATCGTGCGAAAATTATACCTCGAAATTTTGATTGATTTGTATCAGGTATCAACCCCAGATTAGGTTTTCATGATTTTTAGAAAATGTCTGTGTGTTAGGCGGATGTGTGTAGAATCGCTATAACTCAAACTCTTTATCTTATTACACTGAAACTTAATATTTATTGGTTTTTTGCCGGCCATTACAATCCGTAAGACTTTTAATAAATTTTCGTGGAACTTCCCGTAGAAAGTCGCTTAATTTTTACTTTATCCTAATCGGATAAAGTATTGGGATTGTGCAAAAGTTTGACCTCGAGATTTTGACTGATTTGTATTAGGTATCATCCCCTTATCACGTTTTCATGATTTCTGGAAAATGTCTGTACACATGACTGTGCATCTGTGTGTAGAATCGTTAATAACTCAAATACTGTTTATCCTATTACACTGAAAATTCATATTTATGGTTTCTGCAGGCCGTAACAACAAATAAAGCTTTCAAAAAATTTCCTCAACCGGAAGTGGTACTTCCCTTGGAAAGTCACCGATTTTTTTGTAATATTTGAAAAGTTTTTCCAGCAAAAATATGAACACATCAAGCTAAAATTTTGTATATGTAGTATAATTTTAAATTTATATAAAAAAAATTTATTTAAAATTATTAATTTATATTAATATATTTTGTTTGTGTAGTATAATTCAATTATCAATCAAAATTATCAAGTCTATCAAGCTGAAATTTCATATCTATTATTTTCACGTAAAGGTGTAAGAGAAAATATGATTTTGGTCAACATCCGCCAACCGAGAGTGGCAGTTTATTTTGGTTCGGTGTCAATTTTATGGAACTGTCTAAGATAGATAAATTGTAAAATTCTAACATGAGACGGCCCATCAAATTTAAACCAATTTAAATATACGCTTTCTCACCATCCAAAATCGAATTGGGTTTTTGAACTTAAAAGGATTAAGTCTATGAAATTAATCTATAGTGTTATATTATTCACATTAGACAACCTATGTATGTATGTATGTATATACAACCTACGTATGTATATACATATATATATAATCTTTCTGAAAACTGTGCCTATAAATTTTGACAGATTCATGTAAGGTTTTAAGGTATCCATTTAATAACAATTTAAAAAATTTTGGATGAGCATTTTTTAATTTCACCTGTTTGTACAAATGTACATGATCTTTTATATACTGCGCATAGTCACAGCTTGGTCCTGCGGGTCGCTAATGCCATTTTGAATATATGTACATATAACTTTTTATTGTTAATGTTCTTCTTAATGTGGCACACTTGAATCAAGCCTTGCATTTTCATTATTTGAAAAACGTTTTCACCATCGCTCACAGTGAAGTAACTAAAGGAAAATACTCTCCAGTGCAGTGGTACATTGCCTTATGGAGTCGAAAGAAAGAGAGAGATGAAACGGACAATGACTATGTACATACATATGTAGGTAGGTGAGGATTTTATTTTGGGTTGTACCAATTTTACGGCTGATCTAGACTTGGTAATAACCAGATCTTGCCAATGGCGATATTCAAAGTCGAAAACCTTCGCTCAAGAGACTCTCGGCTGGTTGGATCTACATTTTTATTACCATACATTTAAGCAAATCCAACATTCCGCTAAAAAAAGAAGGCATAGGACGAATGCGTACTGCCAGTTATGACGTATGGATGTAGAATTCAAGAATTTTACGTATGTAAGATACAGTGCACACAGAGAAGCATGGAAAGATGTATGCTCGGTATAGCGAGAAGAGATCATAAGAGGAATACATGGGTGAGAAGCATGATCAAGGTGGCAGATATAGCGGAACGTGTGAAAAAGTCGAAGTGGACAACATAGCGAGAAGAATGGATGGCAGATGGACGCGAGTAATACTAGAATTGTATCCGAGAGGATGTGAAAGAAAGCAAGGTAGATCGAGTGGACGATGGGCTGATGAATTAAGAAGAATTTGTGGAGTCAAGTGGATGCAGATTGCTCAAGACAGACAGGAATGGAAGAGGATTGGAGAGGCCTTCATCCAGCAGTAGATGGTGAACGGCTGAAAATGATGATGACATTTAAGCGTCTGTTTCCTTGTGTGGATCGTTGGGTCACGATCATGTTGGCAACAAGCTGCTTTCTCTCACAGCCGGTTCGAGTCGACAGCGCGATTTTACGACCGTACACCCATTCAATCAACGGTACACCGTACAATTGTTTCACGTACTGTCAAACAGACTGTATTGTACAAAAACCAGCGCGCACGTGTGGGGTTAGATTCCACCGTTATACGACGGGCTTATTTTATGAAATCAGTGCATGACATCGCAATACTTCTCTCACTCCAATCTTTTATTTCTCCAATCCATCTAAATTGCACGTGGATACAATGCAATCACGTACCTGTCAGTGGGAGAACAATTCTAGAATCGGATACGTTCAAGGTTGTGCTAAACGTGCTTTAGCTAAGATGGAAAGAGAAACGTGGGGGAAACAGAAAACCCTCCCTCAGCCACCCACCCACCTCCCCCTTTCCACCCAACCCCTCTTCCCCTCGACCCTGCCGACACGTGTTGTATTTATCAATGGGGCGAGATGAGCTCCGCTGGCTGAGAGCGGTTCACGGAAGACAACGGGGAGGGTAGGTTTAGGGTTAAAAGAGAGAGAGAGAGAGAGAGGGATGGTCGGGCCCATTCATGAGGCAGGGGCGCCGGATCGATACTCGTGGGCCAACACCAGAGATAACCAACCCCGCGCCGAACGCAGATTCTCCAATTGAATAAATAAAAACTTAATTATATTGTGTGGTTTGGCAGCAATGCTATTTTAATTATTTATTTGCGGTACGCGAATACAAGCGCGTGTGTCTGCCAAAATATACATGTGTAGTTAAAAGTTGTATTGATTAAAATAAAAGCTCGTTTTATATCTGCTAATAGGAAGTTATACGGGGTAGACGGAATTGAACGGACACTTTATACGGAACTGAAAGAAAAACTTTCGGCGAGTGTCCGTTTGCCCCAAATTTCGCTAATACACAGTTATTGTCCAAAATATGCGACTATGAGTGCGAACGTATCGCTCGTTTTTATTTAATCATTATTTAAGATCATTACATAAATTTTCAGTCACTTTGGAAAGCAATTTTTTTATATAAAATAAATAGGTCTGTGTGTGTGTATACGTATAATGCAAAATCGCTGACAACATAGTAATATATAGAGATACGTGATTTTCGCATCTATTTTTATAAAATTTCGCGTTTTGACTCTTCAATTTCGCGTTTTGGAGCAAATAAAATAACGAATTTTCGCATCTATTTAGCTCTTATTTCTTTTTCACAAATTTGAAGTTAACAAGTCCAATTTAAATACAATTAATAGAGAAACAAAACAAAACATGGATACAAAAATAAAATATGATTAAAATTAATTAAAACTCAGCATAGAACTTGTTTCTATAGATGATTGTTTTAATCTAGTACAGTGGTCGGGAACTGGCGGCTCCGGAGTCGCATGCGGCTCCGGGCGCAAAAATTGGCGGCTCCGTTTATAATCCAACACTTTTCGTAAAATAAAATAAAAAAAAATGTAAATTAGTTTTTTTTTTTTACCCTAAATTTACTCGCGTCTTATAGAAATTAAAAATAGAAGTATTTGAACTGAAAAAACTAACGGAAATAATTAGACAAGTGGAAATAAATTTAACCACCAAAAAAAGAGCACGGCAAGTGGTATTATATTCAAATTTTGGCAATCATTTCCAGCCAATTATTCGAACGTCAGGAAGCTTGCATTTGCTGTCTTGACGCTTTTTGGTTCCACATACATACAATATTGTGAACAATTTTTTTATTCGATGAAATTTGTGAAAAATTCGTACCGTAATCAATCAAGTTTTAATGCACTGATGCAATTGAAGAACACTAAATACGTTCCGAATTTATGTAAATTTTCCGAAAATGTACAAGTTCAAAAGACGCATTAGCTTTTAAAAATAACATTAAAATCCGTTTTCAGACAAAATATTTATTTTAGGGCTGAATTGTGTAACGTTAAGTAATATCTCTACAGCCTGCAAGTGAGTAAAATTTATTTATATACATATATATGTACATACATATATGTATGTATGTACGTATATATATTTTTTTTTATTAAATTGTATAATATTTTATTAAATATAATTTAATATTTTATTAAGTATAATTTAAAGGTATAATAATATTGGATGATAAGTTAGATTTTAAGTTACACGGTCAATTTTTAATAAAACAAGTAGCTAAAAAACACACATTGAAGATGAGAAGTGATATTTGTGCGAGATATTTTTCATTTTTCGCATCTATTCGCATATTTTACTGTTTTCGCATCTATATCGCGATTATCGGTTTTATCGCATATATATCGCACTTATCGCAAAACGCGATAATCACGTATCTCTAGTAATATATGTACAAAGGTAGTTGCATGCGACTAAGTAGATTCACAAAATAGATTTTTAATAAAACTAAAATTATGTTTAATGAATTTTCCAAGCAAAGCGTAGTCACAGTAGATAATCATATTGTAGTGACAATTGATAGTTATTTATACCTAGGGCAATTAGTGAATACAACTGAATGTAAAGTATATAAATGAAACTAGGATGGAACGCTTTTGAAAGAATGAACATAGTTTTTAAATCTGACTCAGTAGATTTACAAAATAGATTTTTAATAAAATTAAAATTATGTTTACATTATGTCACAGTAGAGTAATCATATTGTAGAGATAGTTGATAGTTATTTATGTATACTTAGGACAATTGGTGAATATGACTGTATGTAAAATAGACGGAATGAAACTAGGATGGAGTACCTTTGAAAGTATGAACTTAGTTTTTAAATCCAACATCCCGCTATGCTTAAATAAGAAGGCATACGACCAATGCGTACTGCCAGTTGTGACGTAAGGATTTGAAACGTGGATGCTGAATTCAAGAATGTTACGTAAGATCCAGTGTACACACAAAAGCACGGAAAGATGTATGCTTGGTATAACAAGAAAATATCGTAAGAGGAATACATAGGAGTACGAAGTATTGCCAAAGTGGTAGGTATAGCAGGACGTCTGAAAAAGTTGAAGTTGAAGACGCGAGAAATACTTGAATGGCATCCTTGAAGATGTGAAATATATAATAGCAAGTAGATGATGGGCTGATGAATTATGAAGGTTGTGTGGAGTCAATTGGATGCAGATTGTTCAAGACAGACAGGAATGGAAGAGGATTGGAGAGGCGTTCATCCAGCAATGAACGGCTGAAAATGATGATATTTTATTTAGAGGTAGACAAAAAAAAACGGTACCTACCTCTTTTCGAGAAATCTCTTAAGATGCATTTGTTAATTGCTAATTTGAACCAAATCATCAGAATGGTTTTTTTTTCATTATTATATGTATTTGGAGACATATACCTATGTACATGTTTGAAAACGGGTATCATTCTACAGTATATTGTTTCTCATTAAAAGTTCAATTGAATGTGTTGATGCTTTAAATAGTCCCGACTATTTATGCAAGTATGTATGACTTAATAGTTAACACAGTTTATACGACGTTTAATTCGCCCTTATTACTTTTACAATATATAGCATAAGTCGTGAATCGTTCCACACAATATAATGTTATCATCGATGATCGCTTTATCGGATTATCTCAACGCACATATTTACTACGGAATATCGTTACAATTCGTATGGTATTTTTTTTTTGTTTCGCGTGTAATTGATTCAGCCGTTTCCAGTTTGGTCCTGACATTAATAACATAATCTCCGTCTACACGGTCCAAATCTGAACTCATGCGACTAATTAATATTAGTATATATTTCACGATAAAATATATGGGCCTTTCGCAGCCATTACATGCTAGACTGATCGCGTAATCGTTTCACCCTTATTATACATAATATACAAACACATACACACATTGGCAAAGGAGCCGTTTCGCAAAGACGGCCGACATTTCCAAGCTTAATAGATTTGCGTATTTAAAACTTGTCGTTATAACTTTGTTTATCGTCGATTGTTCGCGCAAACTCTTCGAGGTTGCATCGTTTGAAAGTTGGTCGAAGTTTTAAATTGAGTTAATTCACCGTGCGAAATTAATTAAAAATATTTGAAATAAAACAACGCTATACTTGGGTATCGTTATATTTTATCACACTCGATGTATATCATTTGATAGAAAAATTTCCTGGGGATTACGCGGGATTAAATTTGTATGGTAAACTATTGGGCTTGCATCGCTTTTGGTAATTAATCAATAGAATGCTGTTGTTTCCACATAAAACTGATTAAAACCAATTTTGATTGAACAGCAATGGTTGAATTTGTGCATTTTGAAAATTGTATATTGCACTTTTCTTTTTTCATACAATTTACATATGTATATAGGAACTAATTTAAAATTTTTTTTTTTTACAATTTTTTACCTAATATGAAGTACATATGTAATGCGATACTAATTTTTTATTCAATTTAAAATGAATTAACAATCATACTAAAAAAAATTCGGGCGTGGCCAACCCGTGACTTTATCCATATATTTGAGGAATACAAAGAGTAACGAAATTAATTTTTTAAGTACGTAAATTTTATATGGAAATTATAAATATAAATTTTCGACTTGATCAATGGGGCAGTTTCTGAAATATTCTGTGGTAAACTTTTCGACAAAAAAAAAACCCTACTTCCGGTTGACTGATTTTAATGATTTATTTTTTCGTAACTAGCCATTTCTTTCAGAATTACAACATTAAAATATTGTGACGATACTATATATTTAAAAGGCTGAAAAAAAAAAAAAAAAACAAAAAATCGTTCAAGAGTAAAATGCCACTTCCGCAAAGCGGATTTTGACCAAAATCACAGTATCTCTTACGACTAACGTGAAAACTATATGTAGATATGAAATATCTAATTCTAAGCCTTTGGTCTAATTCTAACTCTTTAGTCTAACTCTAACTCTAACTCTTTAGTTTAATCTAATTATAACTTTATTCAGAAACCAATCGATTATGAGCATAAAATCAAAAATTTTGAACGTTTATTATTTATTTATTTACAAAATAATATCACAGTAACTTTACAGTTTCAAAAATCGTTACTGTGGCCAAGCAAATACACACATCATAAAAAACACAAATGTAGAACAAATCAAAAGCAAAAATGTAGAAATATAAATCATCCAAAAAATAATAAACTAAAATTTTATATTTAAAAACACCTCAACCATCCTCCCATAATGTGATTGAGATTTGAATTTATTTTTAAATCAAAATAGACGCTTTAATTTTTGCGCACACGGCACAAAGTAATCCACAGCTACATGCATAGTGTGATAAAAAACATAAAACCCGAATGCATCACAATAAATTTTGATTTTCGCCTAACGAACACATTTCAAACGCGACAATACGGCGTATTCCACCAGCGAGATTCACTTACTGTCGGATCAATCAAATCCGTACGATTTTTGGCGTGGAAATTTTTTTCTCCACAATGCGGATAAATAAATCCGCCCAGTTTTTCCGATGGACATTGATTTGTTTTTTGTGCTCGGGCTCAGGCCAGACCATGCCAGGCCATTCAGTAGGGTAAACACGCGCCAGGCAAAAGTAACGGGAGACAAAAAGAGGAGACTTCAGTCATTCTATATTGGTTTGTTTCAGTGGCACGTTTGTTCCAAAGGGTGGTATTATTTACCCGGGACTCTGACCCATCCCCTAGTTCTCTCACTACCCAATACTATCCTCCATTCCCGACGAGTTGCCGCCGTTGCGTAAGCCCCGGAACTTTTTCCCGCGCTTAAAAGCACTTTGTGTCTAAACGGACCGTGATTGATACGTTTCAATTGCCTCTAGCATTTAAATCAGTTTTTTTTCCCCATTTCATTTCATTCACAATCGTAACAAAGCACGATGAAAAAATACGTATGATTACTGTATTTAATCGGCTGCGAATACAGAATTGCATCACATCGTTACATGTCACATGCAGCATACCGTCATGCCTAATGACGTAAATTGATTATAGTGGCATTCCGCTAACAATCTCCGTCCCGTCTGTCAAACGTTGATATTGTTTTGACAGTTGTGTTGTTGAAACTGTTGAAGACAGTTGTGTGAAACGTAAACGTTGTGTGTACATCATGTAAATTTCATACTAAGCTATAGTGTAGTACAAAAACACTGCTACAGATGCATTGCAAAATAAATTTTCATTCTATACCTTACATACCATGTAGCCATACAGTATGCGGAAAGTGAAAAATACAACTTTGACTCATTTTTAGAAAATATGTGTATGTACATATGTACATATGAATATATGTACATATCATCATCAGTTTCAGCCGTTCACCATACACTGCTGGATGTAGGCCTCTTCAATCCTCTTCCATTCCTGTCTATCTTGAGCAATCTGCACCCACTTGACTCCACACATACTTCTCAATTCATCAGCCCATATTGATTTCTTTCGGATACCATTCCAGTATTTCTCGCGTCCATCTGCCATCCATTCTTCTCGCTATGTGCCACTTCAACTTTTTCACACGTTCTGCTATATCTGCCACTTTGATCATACTTCTTACCCGTGTATTCCTCTTACGATCTCTTCGTGTTATACCAAGCATACATCTTTCCATGCTACTCTGTGTGCACACGATTTTACGTAGCATTCTTATATACATATTAGTGTAACCCCGTTGAATATCAACGGAGCGGTTTCTCATCACCCGTACTGTGAGTGTTTGTGTGGGTGAGTATATGTGTACGTGCAGTATGTATGCGAGCGATCCGCGGCTATCCAGCCACGCAGACACTTGCGCTTCTATACATAGTAATACATACTTCAAAATTGACTGTACTGAAGTACTGAGCTTAAAATAATATTTAAATTTAATATTTTTTATAGTTTATGGTGCATAGATGGTGCATTATAATACAACAAGGTAACAATTTGGCAAAGTCGTGAATATATCGAAGATTAATATTGTCAAATTGTAGCAAGTCCGTCATTATCTAGTTTGGATAAATGCGTAAGCGCACCTTCTTCCGAACTGGTGATCTCGGGTTCAAATCCCACGCGCGGATGGTTCGTGTCTTTTAATTATTTAACAGACAGAATAGGGCTATTCTATATAGTGATATATGTACATATATAAAAAAAATAATAGAAACGAGTTCGAAATGGTTTGTCGTAATGTTTTTGTACAGAGTTAAGATTGTAATAAAACAACTGCGATCAGACGTCTGAAAAGGAACTACATTGTATGTACATAGTTCTATCTGCGTAAATCATAAAATTTTAGTGTATTTTTATGCTAACTTTATACTATGGATGCCGACTTTAGACTCGTTAACTGTAGAATGTCATTAATTCTTACTTAGTCACTATGAAGTATTTAAAATAATAAGTACCCACTATCAAACGGATAACGTTTTATATTGATCAATGTCATTTTTACACTAGAGTTCTAGCGTCTGCTCTTAATAAATGCGTTTCATCACACATAATAGTCGAGACAACCCTTAAATTCCTCCTGTACACCCTCGGGAGAGAACAGCACTAAAATTTCACGTTGGAATTCATACTCACGTGTATATGTACGTGCGAGTTCATACGACATTTGTCTCGCCGATAGCGTTACCATTGGCTTTTCCAGACGCAAAAGGAAAATTTTAATATTGAGCTTGCCACCGGAGATTTCCCAAGAAAGCTTAATATACACACACAAGTCTAACTTCCCCTCACTCCACTTACCCCTCAGCAGATACATACCTTTCCCGGCGTATGTTACGCGCGAATAAATAATATTTATTCGAAAGGGGCTGGTTACACACGTTTGGGAATTGAACCGGGTGTCGTGTACACGTTACCTGTGTGCCCGCGATACAATACCGTATCCCTTATTTAGTATTATGGGACTCGCTGTGCCCCACTTTGTGTACAATATTAATATATTCAGGGACGTGTGGCGTGTCGGATAAGCATCAATTGCTCGAAATTTATTCGCTCGGTTTTCTTATAACAAGTGGTTCGCGTCCGAGCGACCGGTAAACGTCGGAATTCTTCATTCGCGACCGATATGAATAATTGTCAATTCTTGGGATTTATATACTCTTGGATATTTGCTGTGTATGTTTCGGAATCTTGTTGTTTGTTGTTGGTTGACAACAGCTGACCTGGATTTTGATTCAAAATCTGCACCACTGTATTAAGCGTACGGTCTTGGTAAGTATGCGTAAGTCCAGCTTAGATCATTTTATATGGTCAGTTTCTGATTACAAGACATTTCTTATTTCAAATATTTATTATTTATATCCTAGTGCCTTTGTGTTGGGTTCTTTGGGTTTTAATTCTCATGCTTGTCTAAGATGCGTCAGTCTTGGAAAACATTCCAGACAGATTTATTCCACAGCCGTTCACCATCCACTGCTGGATCCTGCCTATCCAAACTTCTTCCATTCTTGTCTGTCTTGAGCAATCTGCATCCACTTGACTCCAAAAATTATTCTCAATTCATCAGCGATATCGTCCACTCAGTCTACCTTGCTTTCTTTTACATCCTCTCGGATACCATTCCAATATTTCTCGAGTCCATCTGCCATCCATTCTTCTCGCTATGTGTCCAACCCATTGCCTCTAACGATCTCTTCTTGTTATACCAAGCAAACATCTTTCCTTGGTTCTCTGTGTGCACTGGATCTTACGTAACATTCTTGAATTTAGCATCAACGTTTTACATCCATACGTCATAACTGGCAGTACGCATTGGTCGTATGCCTAATTTTTTAAGCATGGTTGAATGTTGGATTTAAAAACTATGTTCATTATTACAAAAGCGCTCCATTCTAGTTTCATTCTGCATATTTACATTCAGTCATATTCACTAATTGCCCTAGATATAAATAATTATCAACTATCTCTACAATATGGTTATCTACTGTGACTACGTTTTGCGTGCAAAATTCATTAAACATAATTATAATGTATTCAATTTTTTCCTCATGTCTGGCCATAGTGACGAAAATAAAATAAAATATTAGGATTGTGTCCTTCCTGTACGTTCCTTTTTTCGTTTAAAGAAGGTTAATGTGAGTTTTAAGTCGCACAACTTACCAAGACGCACTTTCAACCTATTAAAACTGATGTGTAATGCTTCCGGGATCGTTCCTATGTACATACACACATATGTGTAAAGTCAATTTCAATTTAAAGTCATTTAAAGTCATGTAAAGTCATTTTTAATTATAATTTTTGGCAGTCGACAGTTGTATTCAATTAATTGTAGTAATCAAATTTGTATTTGTGTGCCGGTTATTATTCAAGGTGTGTTCAAAACCGCGATGATGGTCAACGCGATTTTCATTTTTACTGTCGGCTAACCCACATCAGTGCACGACTGACAGGTCGCGACGTGCCAAAAATAAGAAGTCGCGTGCCAATTTCAAAAGATGCCCTTTACGTCGTTCTGGAGCTGACGCTGGAAAGCCCTTACGAAAGCCCTTAGATGTGTCCGACGAACCGTGACGATTTTCCGACGAGTGTCCGTTCACTCAAATGGCGAACCTTTTCGCCGTATTATAGTCCGACCGATGTCATAAAGCTGCAGCTACACGTGTCCGTCGACTAACTGGCAATTTCACAATATAATAAACAGTCTAGTCGCGTGAGCGGAATTTATCATCCATTTGGAAAAGTTTAAAACAAAATAAAAAGAGTGAGGTAGAGTAGAGCATGGGGGTATTTCATTCGCGACGTGAATACTTCAAGTACACATGTATGTATGTATGTATATATACATTGGTATAGATGCCGTCTTTGACAAAAATTTCAACGGAAAAAATAGCGTTATAAAGTAATAATACTTTATAGAAAGCACACAAAGTGAAATCGTGCGGAAAATGGGCGGATTATGATCAATTTTCAGGATAAAAGTCTTCGATGATGAAAAACCTATGATGGAAAATCACTGACTCGTGTGTTACTAAGTTTAATATATATTTTTTCTGTTATTAATTTCAGAACACAGCGGCGCACAAATCAAAGGAGGCTACATGCTAAGATATAAACGTGAGTATTATATTTATTACACAATTGAAATTTTTAATTAAACTATACCTACTGTACGTGTACACTATCGCTTTTCGAACTTGTCACCGCTGCAAAACCTTTTTTTTTGCGTAAATTTTTTGCATCTTTCGCTCATTCGACGATCCGGTGTCTAATATTGAATATAAATCTCCCTTTTCCCTTTATTTTTACTTGAATTTTATTTCGTTTTCCGCAGGGAGACTACTCTGGGGAACCTGGTCAGAAGAATGGGTAGTACTTTACGACGATTCGACAATGTCGTGGTTTAAGGTGAGAACATTTCCGTTAACCCTTTATCACTGAAGACCTGCCCTCTATCCACACACACACATTCAGAAAGATGGATGTAAATCTTCGAACCATAAAACCTTTTCTACTCGGGGAAAAGTCCTAATTGCCTTCGAGGCATTAGAATTGACTCTCGACCCAACGTTTGCCGTATCGATAAATTAAAATTCAATTCGGATTTTCCTTTCCATTTCATTTCATCCATACATAAATCATTTTCTAATACGACGATTTTGCCATTTTAGCCCATAGTTACTTTTACGTGAACGATCCTTTAATATAATTTATTAAGTTGTTCTATGTATTAAAGTCAACGCCTCCTAAGTTCAATACTATAATTAAAATCCAATCTGATTTTATTAGTTCATCTAATGACCGTAACTTTCATACTGGACGTTCTATGTACACACTAGTGCTCTAAAAACATACTGCATTATTATTCATCCACTAGTGTAAGCCCGTTGAATATCAACGGAGCGTTCTCATCACCCGTACTGAAAAATAATATAAAATTTAATAGTTTATTTAGTTGTTGCATATATGGCGCGTTACAATACAACAACGTAACAATTTAGCAAAGTCACGTGACTATTGAGAAATTATATAGACAAATTGTAGCAGGCCCGTTATTATCTAGTTTGGATCACAGCGTAAGCGCTCACTGTCCCGAACTGGTGATCTCGGATTAAAATCCCACTCGCGCGACGTTCTAGTTTTTTAATTATTATCAGCAGACAGATGAACTTCGGCTATTATTCATCTACTAGTGTAAGCCCGTTGAATATCAACGGAGCGCTTTCTCATCGCCCGTACTGAAAAATAATATTAAAATAGTTTTTATAGTTGTTGCAACAGTGCGCCATCTATGGCGCGTTATAATATAACAACGTAACAATTTATCAAAGTCGCGGGCCTATTTTTTATTATATAAATAGTAAAATTGAAGCAAGCCCATTATTATCTGGTTTGGCTCACCGCATAAGCGCTGTGTTCCGAATCAGTGGTACCGGGTTCAAATCCCACTCGTGCGACGTTCTGGTTTTTTTAATTATTTACCGAGGCGAGCGTTATCAACAGACCCACACACAGCTACAGAGACGTTATTAGAAGCTATTGTTGCAAACGGACTCGTTCGTAATTAATATAAAGCGGCCGCTACACGATCGTCACAATCGGGCACGCAATTAAAAGCCGCAAACAAATCCATTCCGAAGTGGTTAATTGCGAAAGTTTTTTGCCTAAAAACCCAACGGGGCCGAAACGGCAAGTGCGAAATCGTGTGACGTCAAACACCGCGCGCGGGTATACATATACATAAGTTTTCCGTTTCATTTTCTTTCTATTCCTTTTTACTTTATTTTTTTGTTGGAATGGAGTAAACAGGACGATAATGTTTTTTTAGGACGACTATTCGTCGTGCCGCGCGCTATTTTCGCAGACTATTATAATGGAAAAAATCACCGATGCTGAAAAAAAAGTCGACCGAATTCGTGAAAGTTACTTTCGTGCGCGCTTCACCACCTCCGAATATAAAATATTATTTCATGAATGAAAACTCCCACATTGGAGACACCCGAAAACACAAAAGGACTACAACCTTATGAATACTCGTACATAACAAAAATCAAATACCAAAATTGAATTTGTACGCGCATATGTATGTATGTATGGGTACATTATATATTGGTTGTATTTGTTCGAGATCCCGATAGGTACATATACCCTTTCTATACCAAATTTTAATTAGCAATGGAACTAGACGCTCAATTTAACACGCTGTTGACAGTCGAGAGATTGCCTTTGACGCTCGATTAGCATATAAAGGACTACGATGATTAAAACCGAATTGGAGCGACATTAAACCAGGTATCGCCAACCTTCTTTCGATGCATATAATGCACAAGAAATTAATCCGAACTGGTATAACCAAACACTTCTACGTAACCATCTTTAAATAGGTACGTCTATTCCTATTACACGAGAAATAAATTTAACCTCTCCTAACCTTACCTGACCTTATTTAACCTCACCCAACTCACATTACATAACCTTACCCAACCTTTTTTTTTAATTTTACACGCAAAAGTTTTACTTATTTTTACCCAATTTTTACCCAAAATTTTACACGCAAAGCGTAGCACAGTTTAGATAATTATATTGTAGAGATAGTTAATAATTATTTATTCCTAGGGTAATTAGTGAATATGGCTGAATGTAAAGAAGAATAATGAAACGGGGATGTAGCGCTTTTGGAAGAATGAACATAGTTTTTAAATCCAACATCCCGCTATGCTAAAAAAAGAAGGCATACGACCAATGCGTACTGCCAGTTATGACGTATGGATGTGAAACGTGGATGCTAAATTCAAGAATGTTGTGTAAAATTCAAAGCACACAGAGAAATATTGAAATATGTATGCTTGGTATAACAAGAAGAGATCGCAAGAGGAATACATGGGTAAGAAGCATGACCAAAGTGGCAGATGTAGTGGAACGTGTGAAAAAGTCGAAGTGGACACATAGCGAGAAGAATGGATGGCAGATGGACGCGAGAAATATTTTAATGGTATCCGAGAGGATGTGAAAGAAAGCAAGGTGGACCGAGTGGACGATGGGCTGATGAATTGAGAAGAATGTGTGGAGTCAATTGGATGCAGATTGCTCAAGACAGACAGGAATGGAAGAGGATTGGAGATGCCTTCATCCAGCAGTGGGTGGTGAACGGCTGAAATTGATGATGACCCAACCAAGTCCTGAAAACCGTTAATTTCCAATACCTGACTGAGAAATGTAAATAGCAATGAGCCCGTTGATTTGTCGTGCGCCATCAGTACTTGAACCCACTCTGCTGAGATTTCCGCGCTTGTAGATTTACGCCTCGATGCTTGAATATCAATTAACTGCTAAACGAGATTTCACCCCTACCAAAAAACAAAAGCGGAAAGCTCGCAGCAGAACTATCTGGAATAATCCAATTGAACGTTTCACAATGGAGCGCTCCTATATTCATTCAGTTTCTTCGCAACGACATTAATCGTACGCGAGAGGATCGTTCAATTCGAACCGTCTCAATCTCCGTTTTAAATTCATCCGTGCCATGGAATATTCATGAAGAGACTCTTTCTGATTTCGGATGAAGAAGAAAAAATGCAATTCGAATAAAAAGAAATTACACATCAAATATTTCACATTCCGATCGGACTCAATCGAAATATTATAAAAATAAATTCTTTATGTATTTCCGCAGCCTTTGTGAAGTAAGCTGTATTTTTTTGTGTGCTATTTGACCCATTATAATACCTACATATATATACATACATACATACATACATACATATGTATGTACATGGGTCAGAATTACCAGAGAACGCACAAACTCGATTGTCGTTGTCGTCTTCACGTCAGAAGCTTTTGATTTGATCTGCCAATAAGCGCTTGATTACCCTGATTTTATCTTCGCTTATTATTCTCTTTCTTCTGCTTCTATTATTCCCGAGACGAGAAATCGTCTTAAATATTTACGAATGAGAAGGGAGCCGAAAACGGGCAAAGAACATCCGAAAGGAACTCGTCAACTCGCGTACAATCGACGCTTAAAAACATACAAAAATAAATATATTTAATTTTAATTTTCACTCAATATATGTACATATGTACATATACTAAACTTATCAAAGTCAAGTCATTCAAGCACTGCTGTCTAATCAGTTATTTCATTTACTATAGATAGAAACAATGCTTAAAAAAGAAGGCATACGACCAATGCGTACTGCTAGTTATGACGTATGGATGTGAAAAATGGAATCAAGAATGTTACGCAAGATTCAGTGCACACAGAGAAGCGTGGAAATATGTATGCTCAGTATAACGAGAAGAGATCGTAAGAGGAATACATGGGTGAGAAACATGACTAAGATGGCACATAGCGAGAAGAATGGATGGCAGATGGTCGCGAGAAATACAGGAATGGTATCCGATAGGATGTGAAAGAAAGCAAGGTAGACCGCTCTTGCTCTTTGTCTCGAAAAAGCATAATTCTATTTCTAATAAGACATATAAGAATGAAACTAGGATGAAGTGATTTTGGAAGAATGAACATTGTTTTAAAATCCAACATTCCGCTATGCTCAAAAAAGAAGGCATACGACCAATGCGTACTGCCAGTTTTGACGTATGGATGTCAAACGTGGATGCTAAATTCAAGAATATTACGCAAGATCCCGTGGAAAGATGTAACTATACTTGGTATAACAAAAAGAGACCGCAAGAGGAATACATGGGTAAGAAGCATGACCAAAGTGGCAGATATAACGGAACGTGTGAAAAGGTTGAAGTGGCGAGAAGAATGGACGCGAGAAATGCTGGAATGGTATCCGAGAGGATGTGAAAAAAAGCAAGGTAGACCGAGTGGACTGATGAATTGAGAAGAATGTGTGAAGACAGACAGGAATGGAAGAGGATTGGAAAGGCTTTCATCCAGCAGTGGATGGTGAACCACTGAAAATGATGATGATGACATAGAAACTACGCGAGAGTAAACAATACTCACTGATTGTTTGTACATCATTGTTTAAACAATTTATTATGAATAACGGGTATTGTTATATTGATATTTTATATATTTTTGATTAGTGTGAGTTTTGGTTGTTATATTATACTGCATCAAACTTGAAGGTTCATTCGTACCTATTGGCGCGCTTTTAATTCTGTCGCATTTTCCACAATTTTCTCTCCCTCGTATTTTATTTTATTTTTTATTAAAACGCGCGAATAAATGTAGAAAGCCTCCAGCTTGCCTTCTGGCATTGTATTGTTTCCTTTATCCCGATAAAAGTGTATTTTCGGGCCGTTTGTCGACGGACGGATACAATAGTTTTATTATGGCGATGGTCGCTTTATCGGCGCGGACACCATTTCGGTGTCAATAAACCTTCCGACGCAATAATGACCACAAAGGGGGGTCTCCCCGAATGTCCAAGGGGGTCACTGGAATTGAAAAAATAAAATAAAATAAAACCCTGCGAGAAATACATTATGGAAAAGCGAAGCGAGAGAAACGGAGGCGCGCAGTTTCCCGTCCGTTTTGATGTGACAGCTCGCGCCTCGGCCCGTAACTCAAATATTATCTCAACCACGATTCGGACATCTAAAATTGATGTTTATGTTTATACCTACATACATACGTATACGGAAAAAAACGACATAGACACTCGGTCACGAAATTGAAAATACGCGATACAAAAAAAAAACATCGAAATCGCATTACATTTTCGATATTAACGTTTAATGCGTTTAAGCGCATGGTAAAAAGCAGAAGAAAATTGATTTGCATGCTAGTAATAATGAATTTTACACGCAAAGCGTAGTCACAGTAGATAACCATATTGAAGAGATAGTTTATATTTTTTTATATCTAGTACAATTAGTCAATATGACTGAATGTAAAGAAGAAGAATTAAACTAGCGTGGAGCGCTTTTGGAAGTATGAACATAGTTTTTTAAATCCAACATCCCGCTATACTTAAATAAAAGTCATACGACCAATGCGTACTGCTAGTTAAGACGTATGGATGTAGAATTCAAGAATTGTACGTATGTAAGATCCAGTGCACACAGAGAAGCATGTAAAGATGTATGATCGGTATAGCGAGAAGAGATCGTAAGAGGAATACATGGGTGAGAAGCATGACCAAGATGGCAGATATAGCGGAACGTGTGAAAAAGTCGAAGTGGACTACATAGCGAGAATAATGGATGGCAGATGAACGCGAGAAATACTTGAATGGTATCCAAGAGGATGTGAAAGAAAGCAGGGTAGACCGAGTGGAAGATGGGCTGATGAATTGAGAACAGTGTGTGGAATCAAGTGGATGCAGATTGTTCAAGACAAACAGGAATGGAAGAGGATTGGAGAGCCCTTAATCCAGCAGTGGATGGTGAACGGCTTAAAATGATGATGATGAAGCATACAGAGTGCTTAAGAACTCAAATAAGATTATATAATCTAAAGAGTAACAAAGGAAATCATGTTTAGACATAAAAAAAAGTCATATAAACTCAAACTAGAAATTGACCGTTACCATTTTATATATAAAATACAACGTGTTACAATAAGCAACGCGTGAAATTAATTAATTTTGAAGTCTGGATCATTTTTTCA
The DNA here is from genome assembly GCA_022651745.1 of Parapsyche elsis. Taxonomy (NCBI): domain Eukaryota; kingdom Metazoa; phylum Arthropoda; class Insecta; order Trichoptera; family Hydropsychidae; genus Parapsyche; species Parapsyche elsis. The sequence continues at coordinate 3,778,823 of JAGVSN010000017.1, forward strand.
TCTCACCAATCCGACCAGCTGATCCTGAAGAACGATTTAAACCAGTTTTATTCATGTACATAGTTCTCAAACCTTAGCTGTTCAATCCAAACCGAAATTATCATTTGCCTCATTGAAGTTAACTTTTAGCATTTGACCGAAATAGAATCGAGTTGATTTTTCAACATGCATATCTACCGAGTACACTTTGGCAATGGAGATTCCTTAAAAGGACAACTTTTTACGCGCTGTTGTCGGTGTGCTTTCGGGACTTCTATATTTAGCTTTTCAACTTACGCAACAACCATTTAAAAGCTTTCAACCCCGGCCATTACTTCGAGGGTTAATCCTTTAATTGTCTTGCGGGATTAAAAAGGAAGGGCGAAAGAGAACGAAGGAGAGTTGTTTCTGAAATTTACATTTTCTTTTCGTGTTTCGCGAGTATTATAGCAGATCTTAAACGGCACTTATTAATAGTAGGAACTTTCTTCAGGATTCCTCGGGGAAGAGACTGGCGACGCAGAAACACCTGGTAAAGGAGTGTCCAGACATGCTGGCCATTGGCTGGTGGACCGGCCAAGTTCCTAAACGTCCTCCACTACCAGCCGGAACATCTTTATCACAATTGATGGCCGTCGGATCGAGAAGAAACATGGCTTCCGCTGTTTGGATGTTGGCAAAGTCTGAAACTGAAATGAGGTAAGTCGAAACTTTGATTTGTATGGCGTAAATGTGACTTTTTTGATGTTTCGATTAATGCGTTTGATTTGTTGCACGCTCACGCAGAGATTGGATGACTGCAATATCGAAAACGGTAAGTCGAGTCCAAAGTACTTGTAAAGTGACTAATCAAAAGATGGTAGCTTTCGTCAGAAGTGCAAAATTTAGGTGCGCGATCCCCCATTATCTAACACAGTGTCGTTATAACTCGATTATGTTTCGCGAAATTGTTGCGCCACTCTCACACGCACATTATCGCGCAATATTAATACGCTTAGATGTGTGTGTGTGTGTAAAGAATGTTTCGCGTTATTTTTTATCACTTGTGTAAAATTACACCGTACGCCACTGAATATGTTACGCGAAAATTCATAACAGGATCAAACACGTTTAATAAATGGAAACAAAGGGAACTTTTTGTAGTATGCAAAAAGCCGGTCTATTTTTTTGCACACGTGACAAATAAACACCGTAGAAGTTGTATTTCGCATTTAAACTTTGCGTAACCATGTCTTAGTCTCGTTTCAGCCGTGCAATAATTGCAATTATACCGTAATTAACCGTATCGTTAACGTGCATTAACTTTGTCAATTGAAACTTAGTGAAATAGGGTTAAGTAACATGGTGATGGAAAAAATTATCTGAACATATTCTGTTTCTGTAATATTTTATAAATAAACTCGTCCAATTTTTCTATACATAATATAATACTAAGTAAACAAAAAGATTTGAATAATTTTATCGTTATTAAGCGAGTCTTTTGCCTCGTGTTCATATTCATGTGTTACGTTTATTGTCCACGCTTTTCCATGTAAAAGAATATGCAAAAGCTTTCGTCGTCTACGTTTCGGATATGAAATTCTTACAATATTTGCACAATACAACCTCCCTACTCGCATTTATTTTATGTGTATTGAAATTTCGCTGTAAATTTACCTTTTCAGCTTCCGCCACCCCCGCATATCGAACTAGTGATGACTTTGCCGCATTTGAGAACTGCATTCAAAAGACCGATGGTTCGAGTGAGACGTGAGTATAAAATGACACACGATTTTAGCTTAGCAAATTTATTATTATCGTACGTGTAGTTTGGGTAAAGTTTTGAAAATGTTATGTCCAAGTTTGGCCACTTCTATCTTCGTCTGTCATTCATTTTTGCGCGAGAATCGGATAGGGGATATTATTCGCCTTAATTTTCGGTCGCACATAAATATTATCTTTGGATTCGTAAGAATTAAGAAAGTTTCATTCGAAGCTTTCCATTTCATTTATTTTTTCCCTTCTTCTACATCTACTTTTGCACGCTAAATTACGAAAAAGTGCCGGATGAACGGAAAAGACAAGTGATAAGGCCGTCACGCTTTATGAAACAATGCTACCTCGGATTTATATATTACGTATTATAAAAAATAATCTGCTGTGACTAATACGCAACTTTTTCTATATAACAGTTTTTTTTAGAATGAGACGAATGTAACTAAAAAGAAACTGTACATACTATGTACAAATTATATGCTGAATGTTTAGTTTTCATTAAATTTTACTGTATGTATGTTATTAGATTTCAGACAATGCCTGTATGTGATATGTAAACCGAGACATCAATTTTAATTGTAAATTTCAACTACACACAACGTTAAATAAATTTATCACAGTGTAAAGGCCGTTGTACGTTAAACTAATTAATATTTTCAGGCCGTTGAATTCGAACAAGTTTAAAAATCAACGTAGTAAAGAAAAAAAAAAAACAACGCGACAGACGCATAAAAAATAATAACACACGGGCTAAAGCAACGAAATAGGGGATAAATTAAAAATTATCACATCATAATATACGCACATTTATTTCACAATACACCTGAATCTAAAATGTTAACATTTATATGCCTCCCGTGTGCGTGTGTGTTTGTGTACATAAAAATGGTCGTACGAGTCGAATGAAAAGAAAATGCTTTTCTTCATAAAGCAGTATAAACGCAAAGTATAATCATAAAACGAGACGTACTACCAGTGTTTGTATGCGAACATGAAAACATGAAACCGGCTCATCATGGTCGTAAAAATTCATATTCGACAAACACACACACACACTTTAATGTCATATTACATAAATATCCATTTCTAGGAACTAAAGATCAAAAGTTCTAGTACTAAAGTATATACAACATATGTACGTATGTTGAACCGAATCCATTTACGAAATTGATTGTAATACTGTACGTGTAAAAATCGTTCTCGTGAAAAATTCAATTGAATAGTATTCAAGCTGTCTATATTGCATGACTATTGGCGGAAAAGTTGAATGGAATTCTGAAAATCTTTCTGGATGAAAAAAAATCGGATCATTGAACGACATTCATCGCATTCTCCATCCTTTCCGGGTCACCAGTAACGAGCTTCTACAAAGTTTAGCCCAGCTCGTAAAGCCCTCGTCGGGAATCCGATAATGAAAGCTCCAGTTATGAGCTTATACGGTTGAAAATTTAATACTTTATGCGGAAAACGAGCTCGCCTTACACGGAGGGGTACACAATTGAGCAAAAAAAAAAAAAGCACGTAGAACCGGATTCTCCTCCGTCCGGAGCTATTTTTATCCGCGAAATCGGTTCAAATTTTATATAATAATTTCGAGTTTATTACGGTGCAATCTGTGTGTACGCTCGCATGCGAAAGGTCGTTCGGATAAAAGCTCAAAAGCTCATTTTCGCGAAATTCCTTACCCTTCCCCCCTCCTACGTAGTTCCGAATTCGTTATGAAGTCCCGTTGATTTCCCCCAATACACGGCGAGGAAAACCCTTTTATTGGATTCCGGCAAACGGAGGTCGTAAAAATTCACTCTATTTCCTATTTGGATTTTTCCTCGGCTAGTTTTTCCCGTCAATCTTTTTCCATCCCGATCGCCTATATAAATAAAATCGTTTGTGCCGTCGAATACCTTAAAAACTAAGCGTTTTCCGCTCCAATATATATTTATATACACAAAACAATGCAAACGACTCTATAAAATAAATTTTTCCCGTATTCAAAAAGTACAATTTTGAACGTAACGAAATCTTTGTAAAGCCCATCCAATACAACTATATGTATGTATGTATATACATAGTTCACCGATATAAGTTCAACTGTTGGATTTAACAATTCATATAACATACATAAATTATATTATTTTTCCTTTAAATAACAATATTTTCTTATATTCAACACTTATTTGAATAATTTATGTACAAGTTAAAAATGAAAATCAATTTTAAACTTTATATCAAAAACTTTGCATTGTGTATATATTCATCAAAAAAACTTTCCCATCGTAATTTAATAATAAAACTTTGAAAATGTCACATTTTTATGTGAAACGCAAACGTAAGCTCATTTTACTAATGTATCCATATTGCAATTGTATTTAAAAAGCCATCTTTGCAATGTATTCTTTTGAGAAAGCTTTCGAATGAAGTCTGCAAGATTCGATGATTTACATACTTTCGACAACAATCGAAGCTTTATTATACACATATATATGTACATAATGGCCGAAATCCGTCTGTCTGTCTGTCTGTGTGTGTGTCTGTCTGCTGATAACGCTCGCCTCGGTAAATAATTTAAAAAAACCAGAACGTCGCACAAGTGGGATTTGAACCCGGTATCACTGATTCGGAACAGGGCGCTTACGTGGTGAGCCAAACCAAATAATAATGGGCTGGCTTCAACTTGACTATTTATATAATAACAAAATAGGCTCATGAATTTGCTAAATTGTTACGTTGTTGTATTATAACGCGCCATAGATGGCGCATTGTTGCATAGATGCAACAACTATAAAAACTATTAAATTTAATATTATTTTTCAGTACGGGTGATGAGAAAGAGCTCCGTTGATATTCAACGGGCTTACACTAGTAGTAGGTATATTAGTTGTATCTCATTTTTAGCCAAAGCGAAAGCCCATCAATATCGCATAATAGAAGGGAAAATATGCCGAAAACGCAATAGCGAAAGCTCGCGCAAAACTTCAGAGGCGAAAGTTTTGCGAGCGACAGCTGCCGAGAGCTTTTACCGGGAGTTTCAGCCAGCGAAAGCTTCATCACTTATTTACTTAATCACTTCATACAGCGGTGCCCAAATTTTTTTCTTATTTTTGGTCCTCCTCACACACGGCTCCGATGTGCACAGTGAGATATTGCCCGTGGCGAATCTCCCCAGGCGCCTTGTTCTTCTGGAAATTTTGCGACGCGCTTCTATATTTCTTATTCAATATTCCAAATTACGGTTACATTTGTATTCCGCAGGGATCGAAAAGCGAAAGCGAAAAGTTGGAAAAGTTTATATTTTTCCCCCCCATTCTCGTATAATACACTCTGATCACTTATGACAAACCGAGTACAAGGTGTCTCAAAGTTTGGGCACCACATTATAATTCAGTCGGAAACACACATCGCTCATACTTAACTCTTACATCAAACAAATATACCCACTATATCATTTGTCTACATATTTACATACATACATATGTACATACAAAATGAGTACAATAAGAAGTTCATAAAAGCAATATATCGCCGAAAAGAAGTACAGCTACGCCGAATACATACAGCTAGTGTCTAATCAAAAACTAGAAAGTCATGTGTTAGTTTTAAAATACATATTTTATATAGGATGTCCTAGCATTTACGCAAGAAGTAATTTTGATAGAAAACACAGGTTTTTAATTAAAAATTATAATTTTTTTATTGATTCATAAAGTATACAGTATAAAGATATGTATGGAGTAGCATAAATAAATAAAAAAAATGTAGAAATTCCGAAAGTTCACATGTATTCGAAAGTTAATCACACTTTGAATTGAACAAAATGAAATTGTTGCTCTGAATAGTCGAAGGTCTTTCTTTTTTATTCACAAATTATGCTTTGTCGTGACAATGTGCACTAGTGAGTAATTTTGAATGAATCAAATCACTGGAACTTCATACGGCATACGGTTCGGGGCAGTAGCTTACGTTCCACTGTACGACGCTTCTTGTTGGGAATAAAATCTGATATGCTACTCCATACATAACCTTATACTATATACTTTATGAATCAATAAAAAAATTACAATTTTTAATTAAAAACCTATGTTTTCTAATCAAAATTACTTCTTGCGTAAATGCTGGGACACCCTACATACATATACAATAAGAAAATATATCAACTGCATTACATTACGATTGAGTATCTATCTTTTTGCGAATATTCCCAACTTGATCCTCGCAAAACTTCACCGTGGCTTTCTTTTTCGTTTAAACTATCGCCATATATGGAAAACTTCTTTAAAACTTCTCAAAACATTCCTCGCTTTACGGCGCGTCGTAAAATCGCACTGCACGTTATCGGTTCAAAAAACGCATTCGATCTTTTCATAAAAGTCTACATACATGTGTACCTGAGACGTGACTGCACTTTCTCACGTGCAATCTAATAAAATTCATAAATTCACATACTACGACATGTTCGTAGTTTCCTTTTACATTTTTAAAGGAAAATCTTGATTTTCTTATACTTTTTTGTTCGTAGTTTCTTGCGCCCGTAACATTTTAGTTCGCACGCTTTACACTAAAAATGCACCCTCGTTTAGTACCTCAAATTGCTACAAGAAAACCTAATAACAAATCATCTACCTCAATCTAGTTCGACAAGACAAACCTCCACCTATTTTCCGAAAACCTCCCACAAGCTACATATTTAATAGGGGGGGAAAAACTCCGACGCCAAACTAACCGGTCAGAATTTCACATCGTACATACAACATACTAAAAATAACACATAACGTTAATGCATAGCTTCCTCCAACTTTATACAAACCGACATTACTTTCGCAACGTACACATGCAGAATTCAGAAGTGTCCAAAAATAGACATTTAAAATGAAGCATAATTGAATGAAACTCTATGCACAGAGTAAAGCTCGCTGTGAATGCTCGAACGTGCATATTTGTCTAGACACGTCAAGAGCCTCTGATACATGTGGAATACATACTCAGACGTTAAAACGGCCAACTCCACTTAAGACGAAACTGAGATAATTAAAGTTTACCTGGAAAGTGTCAATAGTGTAAATTTACTGTATTAAGCGCAACGGTTGCCTTCAAAGAAAACGGGCAGGCAATCTATTTTTATACTTGATAACTTGATAAGTTTTGCATATGAGATTTCAATTGACAGTATAATGAAGACAAAATTTAAAATAGACTTGTATACCTTTTAGTTTGGTTTCTTCTTCTTAGCTACAATGTAATATGTAGCACTTTGACCCTGAAACTTTTTGTGTGTGCAGAGTGGGTGTAGTATTCTGCATCAACAAATTTCATCAACTATTTATCGAGCTTTGGCAGACTTCATGATTAAATCCGAAGCTTAAAAGCGATGCAAGCTCAATTTTCAATTCTACTGCCGGCACTTCATATTGGACGAGCGGTGACGAGCGATGCCGAGCGCCAAGGTGTGGGTATGTCGCTCGACCATTTTCGCGTTAACGCCAACGTACTTTATAACATTCGCGCGACATCCGCAAAAGTTGAGCGAACCGCGAAAAAAGTAAGATGGCGGACCCTTCCCCACACCCCGGACCCCTCCAGTGTTGTCTGTGCCTTTAGTGCGTAATCGTGTGGACCAATTCAGTGACTCTGAACTTTCTCGAAATTCTCCACCAAGAACCCGCGATATGGGATCCAAAACACCGATGCCACGATGACACTTTGTTCGCTGCCGCTTGCTAGTTGACACTAGAGTGGCACCACTAGCGATACGATAGCAGCGCTCTGGACGGGCGAGCAATCGGCAGCTGACCACAGCGCTAAGGCCAACATTTCACGTACATTTATGCCGGCTCTTTATATTGGAAGAGCGCTGACGAGCGGTGCCGAGCGCCAAGGTGTGGGTAAACATTCGCGCGGTATTCGCTAAAGTGGAGCGACGGCGAAAAAAGCAAGGTGGCGAACCATTGTATATCCCCCTCCATATTCAGTGTTGTCTGTGAGCTTACTGCGCAATCATGTGCACAAATTCAGTAACCGTTTTTTTACCTTCGAGGCATTGCATACTGCCAGATAGTAATTGTATGTGCTTATTGCCCACAAGGTGGTCGCATAGATTACTGCAATGTCTTGAACGCTTGACATTTCAGTGACGCGACACTTCGTTTGCTGCCGCTTGCTAGTTGACACTAGAGTGGCGCCACTAGCGATACGATCGTAGCGCTCGGTACGGACGAGCAGCGGCAGCTGACCACAACGCTAAGGCTAATATTTCACGAACATTCGACGAATATTCCACGAACATTAGCGCGATGGTGAAGTGGTGGTATCACGTACATTCCACGAACATTCACGCGATGGTGAATCCTAGCCACGATAGTGTAAAATATCAGCCAAGGTATTGAAGTCCACTCGACTCGGTAGCTCACATTAAAAACACCACCAGGTGGGAAAAGATCAAAAAAAAAAAATAAAACGAAAGCTCCGTGTGACGGGGGAGACTTTTGAAGTCGAAAACATCAAGAAATAAAATTCATAGACACTAGAATATAGAGTCTTTCGTCGGTTCGACAGCACGGTAGTACAAAGGCCTTTGAAGAGACCCACCCACCCCCTAGCTACGAATACACTGATAAATATTGCAAAAGGGCCGGGGCGTTTGAATCATAAGTCAATCTGATCGGGTGAAGTAGACCGTAAAATCACGCCCTGCCTCCACCCCTTTCTCACCCCTTCGTTCCCCTTCTCCCTACCAAAATAGACACTCGAATGTTTTGTTTTCTACTTTGTCATATGTCCTCTCAAAAGTCTGATGCGTGCCACTTCACAGGGGCTGCGCATTAGGGAAGAGCAAAGGACACTTCTCCAGAACCGTTCGCTTCCACCACCCCCCCCCCCCCCCCAAGGGGGAGATGATCCTGTTTTAGCGTTCCTTGTGGCGAAAAATTCCGCAAATAAAAAAAGGAACCGAGTGCGAAATGAGGGGAATAAATCTTCGCGAGCGAAACGAGTGAGTGGATCAACAACTTAACACTTCGAGTGCGTATGTACATATGTACACTCCATGTAAAAGAGTCAACGTTTAAATAAATAACACTGTGATTCACTAGCTTTGAGTGCCCGGCTTTGCCCAAGCTATAGTTTTTTTTTAGTTAGCTGATTTAGTCACCTATTAAATCGAATAGTGTGTGTGGGTGGGTGTGTGTCCTCTCACTGCGCTTGAATATGGCCGTGTCACGGATATTTGGGCTGGTTGTACGGGTTAAACATTAATCAAACGATTTGGTTACCACTGCTCGTGTTATGGAAAATTGTTTATCGATCGTTATAGTAACCTTGAGCACGACGACTTCACTTTAAGTAGTAATAATATTCATAAATAGATTAACGGAAAATATGAATGTAAGCTTAAAAATTAATTTTAATACAACTGCGTTTAATGAATTTTGCACGCAAATTGTAGTCGCCGTAGATAGTCGGATAACCGAATGTAAAGTAGAAATAAAACGAAGAGTGAAACTAGGACGTGAGAAATATTTGAACGGTATCTGAGAGGATGTGAAAGAAAGCAAGGTAGACCGAGTGGAAGATGGGCTGATGAATTGAGAGGAATGTATGGAGTCAAGTGGATGCAGATTGTTCAAGACAGATAGGAATAGAAGAGGATTGGAGAGGCCTTCATCCAGCAGTGGATGGTGAACGGCTGAAAATGATGATGATGAATAATCTGATCAGCCTGAGTAAGTCCTAGTACACATAGAGACAAGTTAACATTTTGACTAAACAGCGGGTGTTTGCACCAGTTTATTTAAACTTTAAATTTTCGTAGTTCACTTCTACATACATACATAGTTGGTACATGTTTCAACTGTACTTTCAACACTTTTTGGCGCCGTATATCCTAGCCTTAAAATTATTTAGTATCCAAACAAATAAACAACATTTGCAACGACACACTTTTTTCAATTCAATTTGTTTAAATCAGACTTTCAATTTCATGAAAGTGTAAAAGTTCTGTAATATATTGCGATGCATTCGCGTAAAAATGTGCAGCTTTGGGTATCTGCCCGATTCGATACAAAGTAAACCCGCCTATACACGTTTGATACTAATGGTTACACCGAGGGTTCATGTCCGGTGGATCCTAATCCGGAAATATATTTTAGTTTGGCGTGCCAAACGGGTGACCGCGCACAAAAGGATTCGCAAGGATTAAGAGTTTGACTGGAGAAGGATTACTAGGATATTGAAATGTATGCGCTCTGTATTGCGAATACGTACCCGTCTCGATACAAAACACAACCATGTTTGTGCCTACTTTGTTCTAAACATTCGTATAACATTTTATGTGTGGTCTAAACACGAATGAAAACCCCTATACTATAATACTGAAACCTTAGATTGGTTATAAATTAATCCCTAACCCTATTAACAAGATTTCTCTTTAACTAACTAAATCGGTAGATTATTTATTCTTCTTTGATAACGTTTCACTTTCAATCATATTAAACTAATGAGTATAATTTTAAATATTCACCTTACAAGAAGAGAGTACATATGTACATATGTATGTATGTATGTATGGAAACCTAAAAAAATATAGTTTTTCGGTATTATTCATACACTAGTCTACGCCCGTTGAATATCAACGGAGCGTTCTCATCACCCGTACTGAAAAATAATATTAAATTTAATAGTTTTTATAGTTGTTGCATAGATGGCGCGTTATAATACAACAACGTAACAATTTAGCAAAGTCGCGAGCCTATTGTCATTTTTAGTTTTATATAGTCAAATCGTAGCAGGCCCGTCATCACCCCGGTGGATGATAGTGTTAGCACGACCTGATTCCAACCTGGTGATCACGTGTTCAAATCCCACTCGCGCGACGTTCTGTATTTTAATTATTTACATTGGAGAGCGTTATCAGCAGACAGACAGACGGATTTCAGCCATTATATATATAATTTTTCATTATATCTACGACTATAATATGTACATATGTATAGTTCGATCGAAAATTTAATCTTCTACGACAGTTAAAATCATGTATATGTAATTGCAGTTAAACTTTAAGCATACGTAGATACATATCGATAGTAATTATCAAGTTTTTCGATTAATAATAACGTGACGGCAAAAATATTCCCATAAATTTTCAATGCTTTGAGTCCCTACAATATGGAATTTAATATGCAAATAAATGCATGTGCACACATTCGTGTATTCTCAACTGAACCGTAAACTTTACAATAAATAGGTATATTGCGAAAGCGCTTCTAACTCTTCTAACTGCCAACACTAGACATGTCGCATTACATTTCAACTTATCGCGAGATTTTCAAATTTGTACACGTCTAGCAATGTTTCGTTTTTAGCTTTTGTAGTTTTACAAATATACATACACACGTGTCCATTTTGTGAGATAATCGATCGCGAGCGCAGAGACAGAACAAACCGTGTACGAGTTTTCCGAACAATTTCGCGTGCTATCCTAAAGTTTCGCGCACATTCGGCATTTGGGAAAGCATGATTTAATGCGTTCAAAGCTGTCGCAGTCAAAGCACGTACTGCACCTGTCCAAAGTTTTAGAATTACGGGTTCAAAATACGCAAAACGTATGCAAAAATGACGTTTGGGAACGTTTAGTTACAGCCTCGTGTGGAAAAGTACGGAGCGCCAAAGTAATTCATAAAAATTGCTTATTAAACTAGTATTACATTAATATTGGCTATACTCAAGGTGAAATACTGAATATTATATTAGTTTATAGATAGTGATTTTTAATTCAAAAGTATCGAGTTCGTTTTCTATTCAATGAAAATTGATTGCTTTATTGTGTGTTCGTTCTAGTGACGTTCGTCAACGTTCTGAAGCAATTTACATACATATATACAAAAAGAATACAATATGAAATATTAACGCGTTTGAAAGCTTACGAGCTGTTTCCGAGTAAAATTAAAAGTAATTGAGTAAACAAGTTGAGCAATTAGACAAACTTTCGAAAGCTCCTCTTTCTGTGCGCTACACGCAATAATGAGCTTTAGCGCAAGCTCGCTCTTTAGCGATGTGTTCTCGAGCTCAGTTTTTCATCTTTCTTTATATCTTTTTTTTTCGGGGTGGGGCGATAATCTCGATATTAATTCTCGGAAAGGAAAATTTTCAGACTTTGAATAACGAGTCTGAAAGGGCCGAAAGAGCTTTTTATTAAAAGAAATATCTCCAGGCGACAAAGTAAAGCGCTTCCGATTGCTTTAGTTGCCTTTAATGACGTGAAAAGGTGGAATTCGAACCTTTTCACTCTTGACTTGGATCGTATCGAAATGAAATATTGTATAATAGATCCATTGTGATTTAATTCATTTGACCGGAAATTATAACCGTCACTTCCATATTCAATATGACGCAATTCGATTTTATATAGTTACTATCTACACACATACATATGTACATTTCAACAGTTAAAATATTGTACGATCTTATCTACAGTACATACAAATTGAATGGATTTTTATATTTGCACTTGTATGTGCATCGGAGCAGATAAGCAACGATACAAATAGTTCATAGAAAAATATAAATTGAATTTATGTATATGTATGTATATATACGTATGTATGTATTTTTTCGTATGTGCTAAGAAGTTCGATAGCTTTCACTGCAATCTGTTGTTTGTTTTTTGAACCGAACAAATACTTTGTTTTAATCATAATCTTAATTATCATATACATGATTCATACTACATACATATGTATTGTTATGTCCTGACGGACCGGAGATACAAAAAAATGGTATCTGATTCACAAGCAGATCAATGTTTGATCTACGAGCAAACCAGATAAACACTTAATTGTTTCCGTTAATAAAAGTCACCAATAAATAATAAGCGTTGATCATCAAAGAAGAATTTTTTTTTTTTTTAATTTTGTAACCCAGGCTAGCTAATATGATCAATCTGCTTCATCATCATCATCATTTTGAGATGTTCACCATCCAAGGCCTCTCCAATCCTCTTTCATTACTGTCTGTCTTGAGCAAACTGCATCCAGTTGACTCCACACATTCTTCTCAATTCATCAACCCATCGTCCACTCGGTCCACCTTGCTTTCTTTCACATCCTCTCGGATACCATTAAAATATTTCTCGCGTCCATCTGCCATCCATTCTTCTCGCTATGTGTCCACTTCGACTTTTTCACACGTTCCGCTATATCTGCCACCTTAGTCACGCTTCTTACCCATGTATTCCTCTAACGATCTCTTCTCGTTACACCGAGCATATATCTTTCCGTGCTTTTCTGTGTGCACTGCATATTCTTGAACTTACCATCCAAGTTTCACATCCATACACCATAACTGGCAATACGGATTGGTCGTATGCCTTCAATCTGCTTATAAAGATAAAAATATGCAACTCATACTACGTACTATGAAATTGGTGTGCGACAATATCGGCATTTTGATCTTCATTTAAAATTATTAGAAGAACATAAATATTCACATATGCAGTTTAATATACACGATAGTACAATTTTATTGTAATTATTATCATAAAAATATTAATATTCTGTATTCGTCCATTTTTACATAAATATAATGTTCATACTACGGTATGTAGTGTACAACTTGCACAGTTTGACCTACATATATAGAGATATCGAACGCACTTTAACCCAGGGGAGACTTTCACACTGAACAAACTTCATAGTCCATTAGCGATACATAAAACACTAAGCATATGTACTGTAACATGTGTATTGATTGTGTTTAACTTTACAGCGGCGACAGCTCAAGAATTGGCAGCTCGCGAAGTCAAACGATCGACCGGCCCCACTTCCGGCGAAAACGGGGTAACTTCCGGCAAAAATTTGGTGGCACTGCTGAAGAGGCAAGTACCACTGGCTGGACAACTGCATCGAGAGCTGGAATGGGGCCAGGGATGGGGCTGGGTCACACTACCCAACGGAGTATGGAGCGGAAGTACGTACAGGACTTTAGTTCATACAATTCTGGACACAGATCCTGGAATCGGTGTCACTGTGTGTGTGTGTTTTTATTGCAGGGTTGACATGGTCTCAAGAAGGTGAGGATTTCGCACTTCACGCGACACCTCTGGTGCATTCCAGTAATGCTGCAGCTGCACAAGTCGGTGCATGTGGTCCCGAAGGAGCTGCACTGTATGCTGGCTCGTACGACAGGACCCATGCCGAATATGGTGGTCTAAATATACAGGATTACGAGGATGCAGCTGCAGGTGCAGACGATTGGGATTTCAACGTTGACTGTGGCGACTTCATGATGTGAACGCACTGTCGTAATTGTTAAATTGCGGGAAAATTTTCGAGAGCACTTGGGTGGAAACTCTGCGATGTTTAATGATTCTTTACGTTTTTTGACATTTTTTTTTTATTGTTTTTGCACGAACGATTAATCATATTTCGGGCCCGAAAAGATAAACCGCAACCCAAGCGACAGTTTCGAGTAAACTTGAAACAAATTTGATTAATAGTCGACGAGCGCGAGAGAAAATGTTTATTTATCTTGACGGACCGGCGACAAAGTTGAGAGCCTCTGAATCGTCATTTTCATACAGTTTGATACGGATTTACATAAACATACACATTGTATTTGAATTAAAAATAATAAAAAAAAAATTACACCGTTTCGAATGCGACGCACAATAAATGAACTGGCGACTTTTCAATTATATTTTTATATGAAAATTCTCAATATTATCCCTAGTTTTGAATTTTGATTTATATCCCCTGATTTACACATCACGACATCGTATAACACCTGTGGTCAAATATCACGGTGTAATTATTAGAAAATAATGTAATATTTATGGATAACGTTTAAACGTAGCGCTCACGAGTACCTTCATACGTTAGTTACGATTTCCCATGTTTTGTATGAATCGATGTACTTTGTAAGCAAAATGTTTAGATTTTAAAAACTTGTATATGTCAATCATGAACCTCGAATTCAGTAGGTTTGTATGTGAATCCTTTGAAACTATAAATAATAGCATTGGATAATTAAAATTAATGTATTTGAAAGTAACTTGTGTGTGTGTGTAGATCGGTGTCATCTCTTATTTCAATATTATACCCGCAGAAGTATTATAAATGTAAAATGAATATAGTCCGCGAAATATTCAAGTGTTTCAATCATATTTTGACATGAATGTTTTTAGGTCCATCGACTTTTTACGACCTTACTACGTGTATATGTAATTTGTCTTTAGGATAAACTACATAGGTTCGTTTTTAATAATGCTTCCGACCTATCCAAAGACTGCCTATTAATCAAAAAAAAAAAATTGTATGTAAATTTTTGATAATCCCCTACACCTAGACGTGATGAATATAAATTTAAATTAAAAAAAATCGTAATAAACTAATTAAAAATATTGATTGTATGTACATACATACAATCATACAATGAACATACATAGTTGATTACGTAGATAGATGGTGAAGAAAAAAAAAACAAAACGTGTTCGTGGAAAAAAAATCGGTGTTTATTTGTATAATGCATGTATCCGTAAGTATATACATACAGTAGCATGTCTTATGAATTAAAAGTTAATTTTAATTTTTTGATTATATTACATACATTATACATATAAAAAAAATAATATATATATGTATGTATGTGAAAATGAAGCCTAATTCTAAGTAAACGTAGCTAGAAATTATTACCAGCTGTACCGAAAAGTATACGCTGATGAAATATTATTTTTTGTATTATCTATTGTTTGTCGTATTATCATTTTTCGTATTATCTATTGTTTGTCGTATTATCATTTTTCGTATTATCATCCCGATAGTAATTATTCATATTTAACCTATTCGGCGCAATGTCGCTAAAAAAAATATTACGAATATTTCATTTATCGTGCATTCCATCGTTGATTTTTCGTTTGACGAAATTTTGAACGCTTAGCGTATTTTCCTTTTTAGACGAAAAAAAAAAAAGTATTGATAGAAATTTTAATAATATAATGTGAAAAAGACGCTGGCGTTTTTTCGCAATATATGTATATTATATATATATTTTAAAATTTAATTAAAATTCGTGTTAGTTGAACTAATCGATATTGACTGTTGGCTGTATAGTGGAAAAAAAATATTATGTGTTTTAAATGGATTGAAAATTATTAATCAAAACAATAATAATAAAAAAAAAAAAAACACATAGTAAGTATAATAATAATGTGTATGTATTTTAATATGTGTGCGAATATTCAATATGTATCTATGTAATGTAAACAGAGATTATTATTTCAAGGGCCAATATTCTTATGCTGAATTGTGTGAAAATTTTAAATTTTAATATTCACCGCATATTTATTCCGTTGCTGTTTTTAATATCATATTATGATAAATTTCCGTGTTTGTTAGAGAAATTATTTAATCGTTGCACGAAATTGCACTTTTGAGCGCTACGGGTTAACGTAAATGTTAACCTATTGCGCTCGTATTTATTCACAGTTATTAACCGTACAGT
Source organism: Parapsyche elsis (assembly GCA_022651745.1). Classification (NCBI taxonomy): domain Eukaryota; kingdom Metazoa; phylum Arthropoda; class Insecta; order Trichoptera; family Hydropsychidae; genus Parapsyche; species Parapsyche elsis. Next base: position 3,795,041 of record JAGVSN010000017.1, read on the forward strand.
ACGTTTATTTTAATTGTTCGCAGTAGAGACAACTTTGGCATTAATAATAATAACTTTTGCATTCGCCTCAAGAGCAAAAGTTAGTACTTGCATACGTGTTAGTACTACATACATACATCGCAAAGGCGCATTTTTTTTTTTCGTAAAACTTTGCTGTGTTCAAAGTTAGCAAAATTGCAATAGCGTAGTTGACTGAAATTTATGAAAAAGTTAAACAACTGTCGACGTGTATGAAACTCAATTATTCTTCGTAAACAAATACTATGCTCAAAAAGCAATTTCTGCACAGTGAAAATAATTCACCGTAAATACACCGTATAATTTTATTCAATTGAACGAATTTGTCCTTTCCAAAATTGTGTGTATGTATTATTTATTATGTATGTATTTTATGTGTAACTATATAGATTCGTAAATGCATGTTTATAGCACAATACTATTATAACAAAAGAAATTGATATGAAATATTGCAACGTTGAAATTGAAAGATTAAAAAGGCGAGGAGAAATATTTTGATACAAAGAAAAGAGATATATGACGGTTAATCTAAACTAAACAATAAAAAAATAAAACCAACTGATTGGCATTTCGATTGTAATACATACATATGTACATACATTGTAAAACTAAAAGATCCAATTAAATCCTATTTGGTTTTGTAGTATGTATACGTATTTATATTACAGACTTCGTATTTAATTATTCAAAAACGACTTTAGCGCGGGGGATTCGAAGTGTCTAAATCGAATTTTGTCCCTCGTCGAATATACGAGAACACAGCCAGACAGCCAGACGCAGCTGATGGCTTTGGTTCGATAACTTTCAGCTTATTTCAATTGCGAAATACTCAATGGTGGCACAAACTGCATTAAATTAGTGTCCTGGTCAATATATTCACAATGTGCAAACCCGTCAACACTAACGTATTTTATGGGTTTAAATGTGTCAAGCCAATCTCTATTAAAAAAAAAATAAAACGAATATATTCAAATATTCTTCTCCTTTGTCCTGCTCTTGACAGAGCAGGTATGCTTCAGTTATCTGGGCTATGTTGATCTCTTGGATATGCGGCTATGATCATCCGTCGTAAACCTAATCTACCCTATTACCTAATCTACCCTAGCCTTCCTTAGCCTTACTTAACCTTACCCAACCTTATCTAACCTTATTTAACCTCCAATCCTCTTCCATTTCTGTCTATCTTGAGCAATCTGCATTCACTTGACTCCACATATTCTTCTTAATTCATCAGTCCATCGTCAACTTGGTCGACCTCGCTGTCTTTTTAACATTACTTAACCTTACCTAACTTTTCCTAACCTAACCTAATCTAATCCAACCTTATCTCACTTGAAGCAGAAGTACAGATACGCTAAGACACGCCTCGTTTGATATTCGTCAAATGAATTTCATCCAACAATCCAAAACAAACATTGTGCAAACGATAATCTGTAATAATAATCAATATATGTATGTACATTACGATTGTAAAAATGTCGAAAATTGCCCGAATCAAATATGACAACTTGTCGAACGAGACGTCACGCAAGTTTTCTGCTGAAAAATTTATCGTATTTTACCAGTTTAGTTTGCCCCACTTTTGACACGCACCTGTATAGCGTTAGCAAGTTCATACCCCTCAATTGAACTCAATAGGTTTGCAAAAATATTTCTGGCATGTACGGTTCAATGGTTTTCTTAACTACAATTGTGTAAGTTCGCGTAATACCTATTTGACCATTCATTTGTAAATTTTCAGTCAAATTTAGTTGAATACACGGAAAGTTCGATGAGTTGTGATTCAGCACCATGCCAATTCGTGTCAATCACATTATTCAACATTTGAAATGTACTATTTTGAATACTGTTTCAATATGATCAATCCTATTTCACAGAATTCATCAAAATGTTGGTTAAATCGAGCGTAAGTATTCGATGAAAGAATAAAATGAAATAGATTGATTTTAATGTCAACATAATATGTATAAAAGATACAACAATCGAAATGTCAATGAGTCAAAAGATGTTGAATGAAAAATATATATATTGTAAATATCATTTTTCGATATAAAATTGTCTCATGTATGCCAATTTTGACCATCGAAACTTAAATTTGGAGGTTACACATTAAACGCAAGTATTTCGTGTGTCAAAAGTAAGAATGTGTTTTTTGTGAAGAACCTGTACATTAAGTAAGATGGTATATATTATATATATTTAAATATTTGTATGTGTAGTGCCCTGATGTGCCAATAAAAAAAAAAAAAAACACCCTTTATATACACGTAGACTACACCTATCCGCCGATCGATAAACGATTTTTAATAGTATTTTATTTATTTATCTATTATTACTTAGAACAAATATATTTTACATGTCAAATTATTATATAATGTGACGACTTTGATGCGTCAGAATTATTATTATGAACGTTCATATCTATTTTATTGATGCAAATGTTTAATTTTGGTATTATGATGATTTGTTGTGTTGCGATTCATTCGCCGATATATGTTTCATTAATATAATTATTACGAGTCAATTACGAAAATGCGTTTCAAAAGTATATTTTTAATACTCAAAAATATAATTATTGATAATGTGTCATTGATCTTGTCGTTCATTTATTATTTGCACATATTTATGATAAATAATATTTACATTGTATGATGATTTTATTTTGGAGAGTTTATCGAATTCTAGACCATCCGTTTTATTCGTACTGCGATATATGTTTGTATGTAAATTTTATATAAAAAAATAAATAAAAAATATTAGACTGAATCATTTTTTGATTTCAGCAAACCAATAGTAACCTTGAACCTGAAGTGAAAATTCAAAGGGTTAAAAACTTTTTTTTTAACCCTTATCTGCAATATTAAACGTTATATAAGTGTTAGTCAATTTGGTATCACTTTTGTGCGTAGACACAAAAATTCGTAGTTCCAACGATTAATTAATCATTTACGAACATTCTGAATTCACCTATATACCTATATAATAGGAGATATCACCATGATATACCTTTAATTTAACGTATACAAGTAACTTTCAGTGAACAAAAAAAATATATCGATTTATCGTACAAAATTGCCTGTACAAGGTGAAAACTTTTCATAAAATCGTTTTTAAACATCATTTTTCTCAAATCGGTTTCCATTGTTATATAAGGACGTTATATACGTAATTTATTTTATTTTCATTCAGCTAAAATAAATAAAATTCCAATTTACGTTTCAAAAAGATTTTGTATTAATATTTTCAATTACTTCCACAGTGCATACAAAAAATAATTGTTTTGACTATTTTTGATATTTTATGTTTAACAAATCGGAAGTTAATAAAATGTAAAATGTATAAAAATAAACTACGATTGAACATTACCAGAACATTGTGTAACGTCACGAGTAGTTATTGAAATAAAGTAAAAAATAAAATAAAAAGCAGATGCGTATGTTTTGTGACGTGCGCGTGAATTTTATTAATTCTATTTGTAAACATTCCTTATATACTTAATATTAAACCGAGTTAAATGAAATAAGTTTATACTGTTTGCAGCAAAACGAGTTAGTTGATCTTAATTGTAAACATTCTCCACGAAAGCGTAAAATATAAGGTTTATTCAGTATAATGAAACGTTTCATCATGCAAGTTTTCGGCTTTTATCTGTACCACCTGTGCAAATTCGGCAATATGTCTGCAAATATTTTTTTTTTCGCTTCATCTTTCGGTTCAACGCAAAGTTCTCTTAAACCGCAAAACTTTTTTTTTTTTTACTCATTTGGAAAAGCTATTTTCTTTCACGCTTCAACGCGATTCAACTTTATTTCTTATGAACGCCGTAATCTACGCATTTAAAATTTAATAAAGTCATTTTTTTCTGACTTTTCGCTCAATCTACATTAATATATATATATGTATATATCTACATCGTCGAAAGAAGTGGCCCATTTTAATTTAAAGCAAATTCAAAGTTACCTACTCTTCTGCTAAATTTAATAGCATTCTGTAATGCGAATGGGACTAATTCGGATTACCGGGGAGCGTTTTCAATTTACTTTATCAGCAAACGGCTCGATTCAAAGCCGAAATCAAATTTTCCCATTTGCACACAGAACACCCCCACTATATAAATCCGCTCAGTTTGAAAGCGAATAACAAAAAAAATACTAATAAATGGATCATTTAGGCAAATAAACACTACTGTTTTGAAAATACCTTGCATGCATTACAATGTATTACGAAAATGTATTGAATTATTTTGAACTAACCTAATTGGGTAGTATCTCTTACTAGGTCACGCGTTGTACCTAAATAGGAATAAATTGGAATATCCAGGATATACCTATTTCCGCACCGGTGCCAGGAAATATTAATATTCCATTTTACAGGAAATGTACGTTGAAAGGGTGAGGGGGTTATATTTTCCAAATTCGAAACAACTCTTGGCCTATTTTTCGTACATAAAACCACTTTCCCTTCATTTTGATTATATGTAGCTATCGACCAAATTTACCGTTCATTTGCATAATTATACAACAAGATACACAATCCAGTAACCTTAGAAGATCCCATTCGAGTTTCAAATTCACACAACTCGAATTTCCATTGAGATCAACGACACAATACAGAGAGCTCTTTCAACAATATGCAACTTATGACGTTTGTGAATTCTTCGACAGTGTAGTCATCTCAGAATTAAACTTCGGCGTGTCTATCTACACTGAAAATGTATAGCAGATCTTCTTCGAGATTGGCCATAAAGAACACGGCAATAAAGTTCTTTTCGTGGGTAAAAAGTCATTTTAAATTTAGGACACGTCTCGGAGACAAATATTGTTGTTGCAGGAATGGTCACCGCATAATTTACTATACAAATCGAACAACATAACTTTTATGTCGTGCATAATTTTAGAAACTTACAGCACAAAGACTTCTTAGCAGTTGCGTGGTTTGCAGAATAAACTGATCAAGTACATTTTGACTGAAACTGAGACAATTACAGTGTGTTGACAGTAAGAAAACACACAAAAAGTATACCACTAATTATTTAACAAATCAGTGTGTCGTGTGTGGAACAATTACCGTGATATACGATATTATAACGCACCACATACACGTTCACAGTCGTAATAAATTAATAAAATATTGATACAATCGTGGCACGGCACCAACTCACGACTAGACTATTGATGAGTTTACACGCATACACAATGTGTGCAAAATTTCCAGACTAATAAAACACATACATACAACCATCTACTACTACCTCTTACTCATGAAAACCCTCGAATGAGGCCACCGACAACCTACCAACGAATATGGTATATTGAGACCGATAAAATAATATTGTACAGTTTTTACCACCTATACCAAAGTAGACCAGCTTAACCATAACTATTCCCAGAGACAGGACTTTTCTATCTATTTTCTATTAGGCTTATAGGTCGCGCAGCCAGAGTTGAGGCGAACCACACACACACACATATTTTTTTTTAGTATACAGGCTGATGCAAATTTTTTTTTAATATTTAATTTTAACTTTACCCTTAATAATACCCCACAGTAACTCTATAGGGTTTAGTTCTGGGTGGTAGGGTGGTAGGCGCAGTACACTATGTCCGTGATCTTCCAGGATTTTGTCAAATACCTACAAATTTTTGGTCATTTGGCTTATTCTTTTGTATTGTCATATAAAATGGGTTTTGTGCTTTTCTCTGGATACGGTATATTCTAACAAAACTCTAACTAAACTACTAAACCAACTACTCTAACTAAACCAACAAACGATATAAAAATTGAAGACTGAATGATTGGACTGAAGGAACATGCTGTATTTCACAAAACAATAGTGTCTCTGTTACACTCGTAACGTGTACGCGCGCGAAAGAGACAGAGCGTTTTTATTGTTGCATTTAAAGAAAATTCGTATTATTCACCTATTCACAGACACAATTTGTGAGTGTGTTGTTCGCCTCAACTCTGGCTGCGCGACCTGTACCTGCGCAAACCCATTTGTGCTAAGTTTGCACACATAATATTGCCTACATAAGATTTTACTACCGACACGCTCCGTTTTGCTTTGGCAAACCAAATTTGCACTCAATGCACGTGTAGGGCAGCCTTAGAAAAAACAGACAACAACTTGAAATGTCTAACGTGGCTTCTGGGGTGTAGCTAAATGCATGGTTTCGTGCGTGCTGCAGATTTCTGCAACCTGCTATGATGGTGCACTCTGCAGCTAGTAGGGAGAGGTGCATCTCACTCGAACGCCATACGATAGCGCGAGATGCGCTTCTCCCTTTTAGCTGCAGCACGCGCGAAACCAAACCTTAACCTTTCTCGAAATCCTTTTGTTCCACTTTTCAGATAAAGACAGTATGTAAATGTTTCAAGTTATTGTATGTTGGTTGTCCTTTCTGTAGTACTCCGAGGTAAGCAATTGGGCCTGTCGTTTTCCAAGCCCCACCTCTAGGAATGTACGGTTACTGGCTGATGTTCTCTGACCCATACATTCGGAAGGATCTTTGAATGACTTCACACAAAGTTTCAACACAACCGATGGGGTCAAAGTACGCAATATGCTCAAGTTGTTTTGACCCGATTCGATGGTGACTTCATCGTGTCAGTACACAAAAGTCTTCATGGTGAATAGGTAGGTGGCTTTCATGTCTGTTTCTCTCCATGATGACGTTTCGCAGTGATGACGGCACCTTCCCCTCTATCCCCCTCTCGCCCCTTCCCTGTCCGATCAGCTGCTTGTTGGCTGTGGCGGTCGCCGTTGAGTCAGTGTACGCGTAGCGGTCGAAACAGTCACTCGCACTAATCGCGCTTTTACTTTATATATATTGGAAAAGATCGTTGGAATTGAATCATTTCGGTAATAATATTGCAAAACGCAGATTCGCACGCTTCCGCAAATTTGAAAGCTTCGCGCGCGCACGCAGGGATGCCAACCCTCTCCTAGGGGATGTCTTTCTCAGCTACTCTCAACTACTAAAGACATTTTGCACAATTTAAACTTTACACATTCAAAACTTATCATTACACATAGTTATATAACAAATGGTTAATTGTTTGACAATTGTATCATATCAATGAGCCTTAATTTTGATGTGTTTCATTCGCGTTTACTTTTTGAAATTTCACAGAACAATAGGTACACCTAGATCTTATCAATGAAACTAACTTAACCTAGCCAAACTTTTCGTAACCTAACCTAACTTAAACGGGCCTTACCTAATACATATACATACATGCATAGCAGATCGTTTCAATTATATTTTTTCAGCTTAACTGCCCTTTCCTTTTTCCTTTCATTTACATTACAAATATACATTCTTATCTTTGCTTAGACCTTAAGTACACTGAAACAATAGTATTGAAATATTCTAAAGAACAATTTTGAATGCTTCAAAACATTCATCGACTCTCAACTCTGATGTTTTTATAGTTGGGTATAACAATACTTTGACATTTTTTTTTCCTTTGGCAGTTTTAGTTTTGAGAGAAGGTTGGCAACCCTGCTGAATGGTTATCGTTTGTTTTTGCAATTATAATAATATCTTATGGATCATATGGCTCATATATGGGGATATCACCAAATTCCTTGTATGTATGTGTGTGTAGTGATTTTTTTTATGAAGACCTTGATGACAAAATGGTCATGATCCATTAGATAGCTATCTTACCATATAAAGTCAACGAATAATGTTGCGTCAAACTCATTCAACTAATAATCCATAATTGAATACCGTACTTTAAAAAATATAAGTCATTCTAAAAATAGTTCGCTTTCGGTGTAAATTTTGACCTAAGTTAACTTTCACGTCAAAGCACATTCAAAACTTTGAGTATGCGTGAGAAAATCATATACGATTCGACTTATTTGGAACAGAATAATCGGTCGTACGTTATAAAAACGCGCATAATATTATAGAAGTGTTTCGCATGTTACCGAAATAGCGAACATTCAGATAAAATCTTACCGTTTGCGTGACGTTACGAAAAATTCTAACCAAAATTGAATTAAAAAAATAGGACGAAGCCTACTTACTGCGCTCTCAAAAGTATTTTTAACCATAAGAAGTCAAGTGTTATTTGATTCTACGAATTGCATAATTAACTCCTGAGTCGGCAGTTGATTTATCATCAACGCTTTGTAGCGGTATCTTTGTTTATGTAAACAGCAACAATAATAGTAATAAGCGGTTGTGTCATCGCGTATAATTGTCGGTATAAAAATTACGACATTACTATGTAACAGGAAAAAAATGATATCAAATTTTATCAGTTACGATAACTAAGGAGACAACGCAGCTGATAACGGCTCGAGTTATTTTAATTTATGTAAAATAATAATAAAGTGTTCGACGGTAAATGACTGGATTTCTTTTTTTACCCTAGATTTTTATTTTCTGCCAACTCGTAAATTTCTTCAATAAAAAAACCTTGCGAACGACCCGTCGTAAAATTGATAGTGAATTTTCTTACACAGTACCTATAATATTAATTCAATTAATTTTTTATACTGCTATATTAACCCGTAATGACGTTTAAATTGTGTTACAAACACGTAATGGCTAATTTATTGAATCTATATGCAAATTTTTGACAATCACTGTCGGAATGTGAAATCAACAATAATTCGCACTCAATTAAATCAGCCTTGGTATAAATTTATCAATATTGTTTACAATTTTAATTGAATTTTAAATAATTTTTTTGTTTTTTTTCTACTATGAAAATTTGTTTTAAATTGTTTTTTTTTCATTACTTTTTAGTAGCGATTGAGTTTGTCGTAAATATTTTGGCGCGAGATTTTAACATTTTAAATCAAAATTACAGATAAATCATTCGTAAGCTGTTCAAATATATATATTTTTATATAAATTAATTGTGCACGTGGAAGAAACTACTGCAAAAATGAGCACAGGCGGATCGAGACTCGCCGAAATGCAGGTAAATTCAATTACAACAATACTAACTAACCATATAAATGTCTGTCATTCAAATTTCGTACTTACATATATCCCAACAAGATAAGGTTCAATATCGCAATACAACATATGTAAATAGAATACACAAAATTTGGAACTCAACCACCGACATGATCTTGCACTTGACCGTCGATTTGTAAAAATCACATTTGTTATATATGTATGTACATATGTAGGTATTCAATTCATATTTAGCTAATTACATACATATACTGTTGATCTGGGGCAATGTTTGCATCTGAAGAAGATGCGAAAGTGTTTTCGTATCGTTGATGAGATGATGATGATGATGACATCCATTTAAACAATCGATAGTTTACCAACTAGGCCAACAAACTGACACGGTTCACTGTTTCGTCCGTGTCTATGGGCTAATAATTACGGCGACACGCGCAAATTTGCAAAAAATCGATACGCGAATAGAGTGACTAGGAGTAATTACAGGAGTAACGATATGCATATATAAAAGCGAAAAATCTGCCACGCTGGTAAAACTGTTCGGTTTAAACTGGCCAAAACCTTATTGCTGTTTCGCCGCCATCTTGATCTACAGCACTCCATACACACTACAACACTCGTATACCATATACTAGATTTTACCATAAATTCCTAAAGGCATGACTATCAAGACTCACATCCATACGTCATAACTGGCAGTACGTATTAGCCTTATTTTTTAAGCATAGCGGAATGTTGGATTTAAAAACTACATACATACATATGTATGTATGTTCATTCTTCCGAAAGCACTATATCCTGGTCTCATTCTTCGTTTTATTTCTTCTTTACATCCAGTCATATTTACCAATTGTCTTAGGTATAAATAACTATCAACTGTCTACAATATGATTATCTAATATAATAATATGATTATATATGTATATATATATACAATATATAATACAACTATTTTAGCCTTTGTGAACTAGTACTTCAATAATATTTTGTACGTAAGTGCTTGACACTTTAGCTCTGTACTTTTTTAACACCGTAGCATAACCGCGCTTGTATGAATGTGTGGTTACTGGCTAGTATGTACTCTGCTGTACACGATCGTCATATCTCGCGTTGTCAAATTGGTTGAGCCCTAACCGCCGCGTCTTATGACCGTATATACATATGTATGTATGTATGTACATATGTATGTATGTATACGCTCCACCGGCTTTCAAATTACGGTACACGAACGATACTACGTTCAGTTGTTTAACAAATGGCACCTAAAATACACTAACAATGTATTTTAGGATGATATATTAATTTAACTATTCGTTTTGGGGAATTAATTTCGATTAAACACGGAACGTCTGGTCTTGTGTAATTTTTCATCGGAATGTACTGTGGAAAAAAATTATAAAACTCGCCTCTCACCCAGTGTGTATTGTACATTGCGATTGTGTAGATTTTACGGTTGAAAATGATATGTGTTGTAGTCGTTTGCTTTGAAAGGAAAGAATGAAAAAACGGCGAAATAAAGTACAGTGGAGAAATCATCTGTGGGTGCTTACAGGAAACGGAAGGAGCGGAGAAAAACGTGGGAAATGGAAACATTCGCTGTTTCTTTCATTCCCTTTATTATTATTTCTTTTCTTTTCATTCTCACGCGTCGACTTTTTGATATTTTAATCCTAGCGCATAAATTAGCATTACGATGGTCCGGGTGAAGTATGGGGAAATAAAAAGGAAAAACTTTACAGTATCATGAGTATGTTGTATTCTTTCTTACGTGTGTGTGTGTGTGTGTATTATTAAAGCTTTCCGGTTTGTCGGTGTGCGTGTTCCGAAATTGAGTAAATATTTTCGTACTTATTGCTATTTACAATCGGTAAATATTAATCAAAACTATCTCGAGCAGTAAGTTTAACCCGGCGCCGAATCAAAGTTTTGTTTGTTCTTGTTCTTCTCTCGTTTATCCGACTTTCGCGGAACTTAAACCCCCATAAGAGTTCCGCACGCACTTACTCCCCGTCAGTTATTATTACTCGTAGACGGCGAAAACGAACCAAACCGCCTCGAATAGTTAATTAATGTGATGGACACCTTTGTGTCGACATTTTTCCACTCGCATTTCCAAACAGATGGCATCTCTAATCGGTGAGATATCCGTAATTGGTTGTCGTCGGCATTGTTCCCCCGCTGTTCATGATAAATTAAAATAGCTCGGAATATCGATGTTTAGGACGTGAAAATTATTTTCTCTCGTTTCTCGTTCGCATAGTTTCATACAAACTAGCCGAGTACTTGGAACAATTCCGATGGAATATTTCATTGCCAGGCTTCGTCGGGATGGAATGCTTTTGTTTTGACGATACGTCCGTCGTCTCCAGCAAACATTGTACCTATATATGTATATGTATAACCCTGTCAATATCCTTCGGATGTCCAATATCCGTTACATAGCTATTTTCATGTCCTTCGCATATCCTATGCCGCTTCCAGAATCGAATAGCTCGGCTCCGCGGAATATTGTCGATTTCGGAAATCAAATACGGCATCACCTTGAAATCGATGCATTAATTTCTGGTAGATAGATACGAGATAAATCAGATTTTGTCGTTTTTGAAAAAAAACTCGAATGAACACTGGATGAGTAATTTCCTGTAAAAATCAAAACTGCACAAACGCGATTCTAATGACCGGGTTGTGAGCTCATCGGCGAGGTCTTTTAACGAACGTCTCGTAATTGCATCGAAACCGCATCGAACAATAGCATGTACCCATTAAATACTCCTACAAATGATATATTTATACGTCACTAATTTTGTCTTGTAGGTACACTTGTACCTAAATGGTACATATGTAGTTATAGTGTTAATAGTCATCATCATCACTTTCAGCCGTTCACTATCCACTGCTGGATGAAGCGCTCTCCAAATCCTCTTCCATTCCTGTCTGTCTTGAGCAATCTGCATCCACTTAACTCCTCACATTATTCTCAATTCATCAGCCCATCATCCACTCGGTCTACCTTACTTTCTTTCACATCCTCTCGGATACCATTCCAGCATTTCTCGCGTCCATTCTTCTCGCCGTGTGTCCACTTCAACCTTTTCACACGTTCCGCTATATCTGCCACTTTGGTCATGCTTCTTACCCATGTATTCCTCTTGTGGTCTCTTTTTGTTATACCAAGTATAGGTACATCTTTCCACGGGATATTGCGTAATATTCTTGAATTTAACATCCACGTTTCACATCCATACGTCGTAACTGGCAGTACGCATTGGTCGTATGCCTTCTTTTTTTAGCATAGCGGAATGTTGGATTTAAAAACAATGTTCATTCTTCCAAAACCACTCCATCCTAGTTTCATTCTTATGTGTCTTATTAGAAATAGAATTATGCTTTTTCGAGACAAGAGCAATAAAATCATTATGGCACTATCTGAATACTATTCATATAGTCATTTGCAAACTTTTTAATGTTGGAAAAAATACCCTCCTCGAGTTTTTCCTTTCAAAGGAATAATTGTCAGTAGCTCCTCCTTCGAGAAAAAGTATTTGAAAACCATTCGAACGTATATGATTAGCTGATTAATCTGCCTATAAAGAAAAAGCTGTACCATTTTCAAGATCTTTCATTAAACTGCTCTTGCTCACTGCTCTTTTACATAAAACTGAACTAATTTCGTCCTTTCGTCCACTGTTCTACCTTATTTTCAAAGCCACAAAAAAACAGCCTCCAAACATGCGTTTGTAAACATTATTCTATTACGACTTTTTATTTATAGCAAAAATGTGCACGCGAAAAAATGCAACGGTTGCTGTTATGTAAAAATTGACTACTGAGCTGAAAGGCCCACTTTTAGTTCTCCAATTTCGACTTTCCGTAGTTCTCACAATTATTATGCACTGTTTTAAAATGTCTTTCCACATTTTCTTTCTTTGGCAATGAAATTTAATATATCTATTATTTCATCTTGAGATAATAAGTTATGTCTTTACTTTTTCCAAAATGTAACGATTTCTCTGAGTATATGAGTAAATAAAACATCCACTTAACATATTCACTGGCGATCGACCTTATGGGCACCACTGCTATACGTATTGCAATTTCAATTAGAGGTATGGCAGATTAATTAGGTGAGCTCTCGCTTTATTACCTTTATCAATATCAATTACCATGCTCGGTAAATGTACGTACACACACGTTACGAGTAAATGCCGAGGGCTTTGCCGTGGGTATGTCGGTGATTATTCGAGGTTGTACAACTTAGGCACATATTGTAATCACACCACTTACCCAAACTTGATATATAATAATTATAATGTCGCGGAATCTCTTGCCTCTGTGCTCGGGGGTTGATCGAGTGAAATAATTTCGTCGAGGGGCTGCATCCCTCTACTGTAACGTAGCAAAATTAAAATACATAACCTTAGTTATACCACAGGTATATAATATACAGATGTACATATGTGGAATAGCGGAAGTGTGCGTGGTAAAACGAAAACCATGACAACGATTAGCTGATTTGAGGGTCGTGTAGTATGACCCTCAAACGAGCTAATATCTTAAGACTTGTGCGGATGAACTTTTACGGTTTTGTTATCTTCTCGGTTGTTCTGATTCTCTTCTAACTTTCAAACGAAATCAATGTCTGGAAAACGCGATGAAATCAATATCTCATTTCGCTCAAAATCTAATTTGAATATTACAACGTGAAATCGTAAAATTTTCACGCACATTATGTATATGTAAAACAGTTTTATAGTATGCATTCAATTCGTATTTATTTATTTAATTAAAGTAGCTTGAAAAACTAATTACGAACAAAAAGTAACTTGAAGCTAAAAAGTACATAATAAACTTAATTATCTATTAGCACTTGTACGGAGGTGTTGTTTTAAGGCTGCCAGGAATCTGTCAATTTGGTTTATTTATCTAAGACCATCTGGCAGTCCATTGTATTACAGTTAAAGTGTTGAATCTCGTCAATGTATACATAAACTAAATGTCCTAGTTAAATCTCACAACATTACATTGCACGTTTACTTTAACTAGACAATGTTTAACAATGAATTAACTAGTAAGTGTATAAACTCACAGACAAGCGCTAGTAAAACGTCATTAATTTTATGGAATACTTACTTATTTTGACAAAAATATGTTTGATTCAATCATTTATAGCCGAGCTTATCAGCGGTCAATTTCGCCCGGGGTCTTTCTTGTTCGTAAGATTAAACAAAGAAATAAATATGCATGAAATTATACTCGTATGTATGTACCTACACGTAGAAGTTTATTTAGTGAATTTTTATTTCAAATTAAATTCATGACCATTGTCAGATTGTAAGACTGTTGGTGCACCAAATAACAAAAAATGATGTGCAACCTCTTCAGCTTTTTTACTTTTCAGAGATCTTAATATAACGAATTTCGTTAACGAAGATAAAATTGTATGGTTAATGTATGCATTGACTAGCAAATTCATTCTCCCGTGTACATATACTGTGGCTAAGCTAGACAATGTATGTATAGGTATACATTAACTATTGAATGCATACATAGACTAAGTATAACAAGAAGAGATCGTAAAAGGAATACATGGGTAAGAAGTATGACCAAAGTGGCAGATATAGCAGAACGTATTTAAAAGAAATACTGCAAGGTAAACCGAGTGGAAGATGCGCTAATGAATTGAGACGAATGTGTGGAGTCAAGTTGATGCAGATTGCTCAAGACAGACAGGAATGGAAGAGGATTGGAGAACCCTTCATCCAGCAGTGGATGGTGAACGGCTGAAAATGATAATGATGATATTCAACAACATTCCTATACTAGATCTACCCACTTACATAATTTTAAATTCGTATCTATTAGCGTATTCTTACACCGTGTATTTTGACTATGTATAATTATACCCCATTTTTTAACACTTATCGAAATATTTTGGTAACAAACTCTTTTAACTTATACACTCATATACCGAATTTTTTTTTGGATTTTTTATTGTACTCAGACCGCATAATCGTCGGTATCTTTTTCACATCCTCGAGACCGCATCCTGTTCGTAAACAGAAAAACTGTTTTGAAATGTAAATTTCGATGTACGTAAGTGCTCTCCATTCAAGTGCGAGAGCGGAATGCTCATGAGTAGTGAGTCATTCGTAAACATCTGTTTCGCAAATGATGCTGTTTTCATTCATGTGCAGCACCTATAAAAAGAAAGCATCTTCATCCTATTATCGAAATGCATATACTTGGATAATATTGTGTCGTTTGTCTTCCGCCTACCTGCGAAAACCACTGGATGAGTCATTGGCGAGCGACCTTTATCGCGTTAGTCACACCGGCTGCTCCACAGCATCCACGGCAACCTCATCAGATCATATTTGGTAAGAGACCATGGAACGAGAATCGAGCCTTGTCGTCGTCGATGGTAGGTAAAGGTAAATGTCGCAGTGTCTACTTGATTTCCCAATCGCAAATCAAAAACTCGCCTTGATCTCGAATCTCAAGCCAATTTTCGCTTTGTTTATCGCCCGTGTGTGACTCATTTGGAGTCTCTTGTTCGTGTGATTGGCACGTTTTCGGTGGTTGGTTTGATTGTTAATTGATTTATTTGTGTTGTCGTGATGGAAAATAATACTGTATTATTCAAGACGTTTTAGTTCTTGTGCGTTGTTTGTCGCTCAGTAGATAAACTAGCGTGAAAAAACTAGTGGGATCTTTTGTCTTGGATAATTTATGATTAATACATTCAATTAGATATTCTTTCGCTTTAAATGGTTACAATTTGATTTTCGGCTTATAATAATATGTTCTCTCGTCACTGTTCTGCTTGTTAGATTAGGTTCAGGCAATGCCTAGTAGTTGTAATTAGTAATGAATTTAACTAAAAAAAAAAAAATTAATCCAATTTTCGTACTAATGTTTAATTTATTAAATCATCGGTAATGTTGGTCGATTATAATATGTCTAAGTATGTGTTTTAAAATTATTATTATGAGCCACTCCTTTGAATGTACATACTCTAAAATCTAAATAGCATTGCGTTACATTTGTGTGCAATCATCGGAATGGAACATTTGGCAATTTTGTCGATAAATAGAGCTGAAACTGTCGACGAGCGACAATCTTCAATGATTTTTATTCCGTACTCTAATAATAAATTTGCCGAATTTATTTTAATGATCACTCAATTTTATAGTAAAACCTACATATGTACAAAAGAATTATTTTAATTTCATTTTGACACGAAGGAGACAATAATTTTTATTTTTATTTTTCAATCCGTTGGATACTTTATTGCAATACAATTTTTATGTGAAGTTTCTTGCGAGAGATGTGTCTGCAATCGCTGTTCGAAAATTGATAACACAAAATTTCCATTTGCTCCCTCTTGCATCGCATTGGATTGAAATATCTTGCGCGTAAATAGGATTATAGCCGAAGCATTTTCGGTCGACAAACGAGATCACGCTGCGAGTCAATTTCAATTGTCAAGACAGACAGACAGACAACGTAATTCGGACGATTCCAATAAAACTGTCAGATTTGCACTGAAACTTATTTTGCACACGCGATAAAAAATTTTTCAACCTTTTCCATCTCCACACACATACACGTAGGTACATTGGTGACTATGTACTTATAATACCCACTTTCAACATGTACATAAACGCATACGTATGTTTGTATACCTATTCACATGTGGAGTTCTTCGGTTTTTCGTCGATTTTCTCGTTTTCCGATTATCCTCGTCCGACCGAATTCGATTTTTAATAACTCAACATTCCTTTTGCGCTCCTCTCGCGCTAACAAAATTTGCGCCGCGTCTGCTCTTTTCAATTAGGTCCAATTTTTACGTTTGTTCAATGCCAATTTTTTAAAATGAATATGCGTATGTTTTTATGTATGTGTGTTTGCTCAAATTCAATTTATCTCGTCCATTTGCACCTACGTTTAGCCGTTAGTCGTAAATTGTTCTCGACGCTGTAACCTGTCGAATTTTCACCCCCTCACACTCCCCTTCGATGGTGTAATTTTTTTTTACTTGTCTTTATTTTCAGCACTTTCTTCTTCCTCTCTTCTCCTCATTTCTCATTCCCTAAACCATCTCGCCTTAACGGTGTTTCCTCGCTAAACGCTCTCCCGCCCACGCGACCGCAACTGTAATTCGCTCTAGGGCCCGCCTATTATAATTAAAACCGCCCACCGGATATGATTAAAGAAACATCATTTAATAATAATAATAATAATATCAACAACAGTGAATATCAACGATGACGAGGCTCTCATGTTAAATTTTGATCAAAAAGTTTTTGAATCAAAGTAAAATTTTAATTACTTTTCGATTCGTTTGTGATTCGGCAGACGCAATTTCAAACAAATGTCTTCGTAAGAGTCTACGTGTAATAATAATATATCACTAATTACGTTTAAATTTCGTCTGATTATTCCCACCGGAGCTGAGACCGGAGAGACGTTTTGCAAATTGCTAGGTGCGGTCACTTTGAGTAGAGGCGGATTAAGAAACGTTGACCTTTGCGTATTGTTTGCTAAGCTTTAGAGTTCGCTGTGATATGTTAACTTAAAACGTGAAATCAAAATAATTTTAACTGGTATAAGAGTCGTTTCAGTTGCGGCTATCGCCTGGTAAATACTAATTATTGTTGTATTAGTAATATAAGAACAATCAACTGTGAAACTAAATATTAAATCTAAACAACATTTATGTGTAGAAAATATGAACAATTTACCCACCATTACCAAAACAAATAAATCATAATGTACAAAGTTACCCTTGAGAAATCAACGAACGAAATCGAAACAATAGGGACAAAGTTTTGCACTCTCTCTACATTATTCTTCTCGCGTCAATTTAACATTATTAAATTTACAGTTCTAAAAGCTTGAAAATCTCTGCATTTCTATGTACTATGGTAAAATTAATTAATGGTTCGAAATTCCTTTTATTTCGAAAACGGTTTGGAAATTTTTGATATTGTGATCGTTCCGGACAGCAACAAATACACAAACAAATTCTCTCATTTTAGATTGTGAACTTACGACACCTAACTTTGTCTCGTTGTAGACCGGAGGTTGCGGTTTTTCGAACGAAAAAAAACCTACTAACGACCAAACTCAAAAATACAATAAAAATACATCCAAGTAGACAGAATCATCGAGCATAACGAAACGATGATGATGACCAGCTGAACCCAACCTTGAACCTGGTACGTCTGGTCGACAACGACACACTTGGCAAGAGAGAAAAAAACAGCACACACTACATACATAGTTCTGGAGCGTTCGAGAATCGATCAAATTTTGACGTGTGTCGATCAAATAACCAATCGAGCATCGCGACGACACACAAAAGGCCCGACAGTAGGTAGTATGCGGTCTACAAAAGCGGCTTATCTCTGAAAAGTTGACGGAGCACGCCTTTCAGCCTTATCGGCTGCGGGTAATTGCTTTATCTGCTCGACGTACCCACCTACATATTATATTGTGAAAACGATGTAAAACATAAATGGTTCGACGTTCATTGTGTGACGTTATCGAATGATACCTACCGCCGCGCGTACAGTCAATTTTAGTCATCCTAGTGTCGAGCGGTAGTATGCGGTCTTCAACGCGAGATTTGCTGCACGGTGTCGTTGAACCTCCAAATGAGCAATGTGCGACCAGTTGTTAGTCAAACTGGTTTAGTATCTGGGCCTTCTGCTGCTCCAGCCGGTGTATGGAATCTCTCATCCGTGTGTGTAGTGCCAAAACTGCATTCGAATAACAGTGTTTTCGTGTCTCGTCTAACCTGGTCTGTCTGTCTGGTGATGAATATGATTTCCCCACTCGGTTCGACCTTGTCGCTCGTTGCTCATGCGTTGCGAAAGATTCCTCAACAATTTTCGCATTGAGCATTTATGACTCTATGTACTCGTATGTCTTGCGATTGCAAAATAATAGCGTGAAATGTATGTACGCACGATTGTTATTAATGCGGATGAAAGCGAAACTGGCGTGCGTTCTTGTTACCGCCTTTTTGATGAAGATGCGTTTCGGAATTCCTGAATTCGATATTGCAATATAATTTGCAACGTCTACGTGTCTGAATATGAATCGGTGTATTTTATTTGTATTTTCATAATTTTTATATTTTGTATTTTTATCATTTGTTTCGTATGAATGTCTGTCGAAATCTAACCTAACTTATGTAGATTGATTATATGACTATATCTGTATATATAGTGTACTTGATTGACCACAGTAACGATGTGGGAAACTGTAAGGTTACTGTGATTAAAAATTGTATAAAATATAGCCGGTCGATAGCTCAGTGGTTAGAGCGTTGAGTGAAAGATCTGAGACCAACACTCTTCATCATATCATCATTTTTAGCCGTTCACCATCCACTGCTGGATGAAGGTCTCTCCAATCCTCTTCCGTTTCCGTCTGTCTTGAACAATCTGCATCCACTTGACTCCACACATTCTGCTCAATTCATCAACCCATTGTCCATTCGGTCTACCTTGCTTTCTTTCGCATTCTCTCGGATACTATTCCAGTATTTCTCGCGTCCATCTACCATCCATTCTTCTCGCTATGTCTCCAGACCATTGCCACTTCAACTTTTTCACACGTTCAACGCTCTTAAAAGACCTTAAAAATATCCTCACTTGCGAGATCTGAATATTAAATCCAGATCGGTCGGGTCGTCTCCTGTTAGAATTTGGCAATTTATCTAACTTAATTGTGAGACGGTTCAATAAAATTGGCACCAAAAAAAAAATTCCTTACTACCTACCAAATCATTATCCGTTCCTTCTATCCCTTCCTCGGACTCTAGAAGGCAATGGGAAACTTAGTTACTTCAATACTAAGGCGGACGGTAAAATGTTTGTCGTATAGTGAAGTGGCAACGTTTGATATCAGATATCAATTATTTAATTATTCGTGCAGCACATTCTTTAAATCAATCAGCATTGGAATTGAATATGAAAGTGACATTTGTCGAGCACGATATGAAAATAATATGAACTGAAACACGTTCGTCCGCTTAAAATTAGAGTTTGTGCAGTTGCACCGAATTCAACCGTTCGTCATATAAAGTACACGTTGTAAAATTGAATAAGCGAGAGCAGAGCCCTCGCATCTCGACCAACTTATTTCAAGCGTACTGCACGTGACTGAAATTTCGCTCCGAGAGCGCACATTTCAATTCATTTCTGAAATATGCACCGACGAGGAAGACTCTAAAAGTGCATCGACTTACAGCGAATTGTATGCACTTTTTGTTTTCTCTGTGTGTGTGTGCACTTCTTTATTTTCGATTCTCCAGTCGGGGGGGGGTGGATTTTTAACATTTCACCAAGCTCGCGTATTTATTTATTTATATAATACAGTAGCTTAAGCTAATTATATAATCCTTAACTAAGAACCTGTACAGAGATGTTTTTTTAAGACTGACTATTCAGCCAACTTATTAAATTACTTAATTCAAAATTTAATGTTTCCATTATAAAATTAATATTACTATCTACTATATAAATCAATGTGTCATCGGCAAATAAATGTATCTTACATTTATTTACAACCTTAACTATATCATTTATGTACACTAAAAATAATAATGGTCCCAATTTTGATCCTTGGGGAACGCCCCATACAACATTCAATTTGTCTGAGTACGTATCACCCAACTTAATCTTTTGTTGCCTGTCACATAAATAGCATTGCAGCCACTTCCACGCAATTCCACGTATTCCAATATTATAAATTTTTTTTAGTAATATTTCTCTATCGATTGTCTCAAATACTCTTTTGAAATCTAAAAAAACTGCACCTACCATATTCCCATTCTCATCAAGTGAATTCATCCAGTTAGACACTACCAACGGTATGGCTGTCTCTGTTGAGTGTTTTTCCCTGAAACCAGATTGCTCAGGAGCCAAGCAATTATTCCTATTTATATAATCTCTTAACTGTCGGATGACGATTTCCTCCATTATTTTTTCAGTTACAGGAAGCATGTTTATTGGTCTGAGTTCTTGTTGCCTTTTATCTTAGGAATAGGTATGATAGTTGTTATTTTTAGTTTCTTTGGTATAGTACCTTCAGTAAGTGTAATATTTATTATTCTAACTATTTGTTTTCCGATAGATTCCCAAGTTTCCTTAATAATATTTAAAGTTATCTCGTCTGTACTGCTAGTATTCTTCATATCAAATACAATTTATATTCGAATATATATATACAATGTATATTCGAAATGTTGCGTACAATTCGAATTGATCTAAAAGTGAGCATCGATAGGAAAACATCCGGTTGCCGTCCCTATAAAGAAACTCCAACCGCAAAAACCGAAATAGAAAAACAAATGGGAGCGTTGATTGTTCGCAGGATGTGGGAGTTTCTTATTTGACGCCAGCGATTCTGTTCGAATCAAGTTTTCCTAAAGTTAATTTTAAGACTTTTTCACCTTCCGCTATGTTTGCTTTTTTCTTTGTTTTTCTAGTCGGATGTTGAGTTATCTCCGCGGTGGAAAAACTAAGAAAATTGTTCACGATTTACATACGAGTCACGCGCACTCTCTTCGCGGCCGAAACGTTTCAATTATTTATCAATCGTTTATGTGTATAAAAAATGATGAAAAAAACTGGCGAAATATATTCGAGAGCTCGTTTAAAATTTTAATGCACGCTCTCGTGTAAGTTTTCCTATCCTAGTTTTCCGATAATCGCATTTTTCCTCTTGCTTTCATACAGTCTTAGCTTTCGTCTTCCGTTTCCCTGAGTGCTCTTTAAAACGACACGTACACAAAGAGTACAATGAAAAATACTCGAGGAAAGCTTTCCCGGTGCGCGCAGACAGACTCGGGTGTAAATTTCCGAGTTGAATTTTATATTTGCTTTAAATATGCAAATGGTCAAAGTTTCGCTCGGTAATGAAGATTGTTTTTATTTTAATTTTAGCACTCGGAGATATTTCCACTTTATATACGTACATACATACGCACATATAGAGATCGTAAGAGGGATACATGGGTAAGAAGCGTGACCAAGGTGGCAAATATAGCGGAACGTGTGAAAAAGTCGAAGTGGACACATAACGAGAAGAATGGATGGTAGATGGACGCGAGAAATACTGGAATGGTATCCGAGAGGATGTGAAAGAAAGCATGGTAGACCGAGTGGACAATGGGCTGATGAATTGAGAAGAATGTGTGAAGTCAACTGGATACAGATTGCTCAAGACAGACAGGAATGGAAGTGGATTGGAGAGGATCCAGCAGTGGATGGTGAACGGCTAAAAATGATGATGAAACACGCATATAGCGTCATCAGAGCACAAAGGTGACATGTCCACGATTTTGCGAAAATGTGTTATGAATGCGAATGGCGTCACAATATTTTTTGTGGTATCGCGAAGTACAAAAATTCTACTAATATTCTCGGAGCGCGCAAGTGACAAGTCCGAACTTTTTGCACGCAATTTGAAAAATTTACTTGTGCAAATTCAATAACAATTAAATGGCATCTACAATCTAGACCTAGAGTTTAATATTTACAATTATCATTTTTTTATATAATGTAAAAAATGTTCAAACTTTTATACTGCTGCCCTGAAAAATTTACTATTTTGGACATGTCACCTTTGTGCTCGGAGGACGCGGTACATCCTCGGATACGTTGCAAACTTTTTAAAATTTATCTTATTTAAGTAATTTTTTCTTTTGAAAGAAATAAACATTCGCAATATGTAGATTTCGATTAATATAGATTTCTAATAAATTCATTCCCTCTTATATTTTCAGTATTTCAATTATCAAAATTGACAATTTTTACAACTTGCATATTTCTATATTTCAATACTAAACAAACTATTTTCTGAAGTTTAGTCATGGTTTTAAAAAGCATACCCTATTTCAACTAATATCGCGTTCGAATTCTGCTCATTTACAAATTTGGTGCTCGCTTTAATTCATAATCTACATATACATATTATAAATGAACATAAATTAACAATGTATTTGAAGAAAAAACATTTTTTTTCGTAAGTTACGACAGCGTTATTTACCGCGAACTTCCTTTTGCCGATTGACTCACGAGTTTCCGTCGAGCTTCAACGCACTCTGAGAATAAAATTAAAGTGTGTGACTCACTTTAGAATTGTGACCGGAAGTGGCCGAACTTGTTTACACTTCGCAGACCATTTGGCAATACTGCGAGAGAAAATCACACACCGGTCTAAACTCCACTCTAATTAGTACGACACTACAAAATTGGTATACTACATAGTACACCATCTACATACATATGTATGTATGTATGTATGTACATTAGTGTGACCAACCGGGACAGTCCCACTTTTTCATGTCTCGTCCCTCTTTGTCAAGCGTCTCAAATATATCCCTCTTTTTTGGAAAATAATCCTTGTGTCCCAAAAAATAATTTAAAAATGTAAATGAAACTACTGGCAGCGCTGCCTTGCACTGCAAGAAACATCATTGACACGAGCGAATTCGTAGCAGTAGCCAATAAGTGAAAATAATGTTCTCAAACAGTTATTAATTAATCATCTTGATGGAGAAAAAGTTTTGGAGTTGAATGTTGTGCTCACATTATATATACATACATATGTATAATAACCCAATTCCATCTGTCTGTCCGTCTGCTGATAACGCTCGCCTCGGTAAAGGCTGAAATAAACACGAACGTCGTGAGTGGGATTTGAACCTGTGATCACCGGGTTGGGTGAGTTAGCGCTAACGCGTTCACCCAACACCTCATTTTATGTATTGTGGTTCATTATTAAATATGTTAGATAAGTCAACTGGAGATAGATTACAAATATTACAAAATAGAGGTATGAGATATATTTTAAATGCGGATAGGTATGCTTGTACAAAAAAGATGATGATTGAATTAGATTGGTTGAATGTGAATGATACTTTGAGGATTTCTATGTTCGTATTTATATTTAAGTTAGATAATAATATGTTACCATCATATTTTAGTAAATTTATTGTGAGAGGAATGTATGTATGTGAATATAATTTAAGGAATAAAAATAATTTAATTATAAAAAATGTTAAAATAAATAGAAATAGGAGAAGCATCTTGTACAGAGGTGTTTTGGAGTATAATAGACTGCCGGATGGAATTAAAAGTTCCAAAACTATTGAAAAATTCCTGGCAGTCTTAAAAAAACATCTCTGTACAGGTGCTTAGTTAAGGATTATATAATTAGCTTAAGTTACTGTATTATATAAATAAATAAATAAATGACACCAGTGATGGGAGGCCTCCTATAATTTTAAAATATTTATCCTTAGTAGTTTCGCGACTTTGCTAAATTGTTACGTAATCAATTACGTCAAACACGTCCGTTGATATTCAACGGGCTTACACTAATAAGTTCAAACTGTAGCAGGTACCTTTACCAGTTTCAATTGGGCTAATTTTATAGAAAATATAGTTCGGTTGGTTTTGTCCCTCCCTGGCATCTCAAAAAGTTAGTCAGCCTATAATGTATGTACATACATACATAGTATCATAGAAATAAGGTAATATTCATGAGTTTTCATCGGTTTTTTGGCGGTTTCTAACCTTGCTTCGACCTCGTTTCGTACGCAGAGGAAGAACCGAAGGTAAATGTCGGTATGGCGTGATACGAGCTGTTAAATTTTCGCGAACGCAAATATTCATCGCAGGTGTGGTAGTGTGGGGTGACCACCCCTTCCGGTTCGTGGGTTCATTTATCACGAACGTGGTACACCCATTTTGGGTCGCTGGTGTCACATTAAACGTGCTAAAAACACCAAGAGTGCCAACCCCTTTCCCACCCTTCAATTAATTAGCCAAAACTTTATTAGCATCGTCGCGAGTGACGCACATCACAACAATGTACGTATAATATGTATGTATGTACGTATTGTGCAAAAGTTCAATGTCTATTCTATATTTATTGTGGATTCGTTCGGTGTGAGTACACAATTGTGTATGTATTATTATTATTGCGGTTGTCGTTTGATGCTGTGTCGAAAATTATTCTAAAGTACACAGTCGGAACGGTTGTTCAATCTATGAATAGAACCTAGGGTTTCGATTCGATGGCGCTCTTGAGAATTAAAATATAGCCAGTGGCTCTCGAGCTCGCTCTGTCTATATAAGGATTGTATTTTCTCATTAGAATGTATTAATTGAAGTTGAAGTATGCCGTTGAACCTGTATTCTATAATAATACTTGACGACTGTGTTCTAAATTTGGCGCTTTTGAATTTTTTATTGGTGTATTTTCGAAATTGAAACGTCACTGAAAAGTGTATTTATGTATCGTCGGAATCGTTAACCAGTGTATAATTAATTTCCTTCGGTGTGGATAGCAAATAAAACTTAAACAAACCTCATCTAACTTGTGATAAAATTTTGACCGTCGATATAACAGTTATGTTAGAAAGTACTGCGAAGTTTATAATCGAAAATTATTGAAGTATTCATTACTATAATTACTAGTGTTAGCCCGTTGAATATTAACGGAGCGGTTTCTCATCACCCGTACTGAAAAATAATTTACATTTAAATTTTTTGTATTTTATTTTATATTTGTGTATATCAATATGTTATATAAATTTTGGGTTATAATAACCTGTATAAATAAATAAATAAATAAATATGTATGTTCAAATCCTAAATACGACAACGTAACAATTTAGCAAAGTAGCGAGCCTATTGAGAATTAATATTGTCAAATTGTAGCAGGTTCGTCATCGCCTCCGTTTGGATCATAGCGAAAGCGCTCACTGTTCTGAAATGGTGATCTCAGGTTCAAATCCCACTCAGCTCATGTCTTGTAATTATTTACCTCAGCGAGCGTTATCAGCAGACAGACACACACACACACACAGACAGACGGAAGACGGCTATTATATAATGGCTAAGTATAAGTATAATATAGTGATAAATCTTTTCAAAATTGATACTCAGTGTGTTGTACAGTACTCATTTCATACATACATAGAAAGCAGTATTGTGAATATAATTCAATTCAACATACATAGATTCTGATGAAAATTTGTACATACATTTTTCCAATTAGAAAATAATTGGTGAAAGCAGATGGTAAAACTTTTAGCAAGTTTTATTTCATTAAAATGATTATCATAGACTGTACACACAATATAAAGTGCACAATACACATCTGCGTATAATATTGAGTTCCGAATTAAATTGAACGAAACTCGACGTTTGAATCTGAAAAATGATTTGTTTGCATCTGCAACACTCCGATGAATATTTTATTGACATTTTAATCCCGTTTAATCTAATTTTACTGGCGCATCGCTTTCGCAACGGCTCCGTAATCCGATATAACGATTTAATTGGAAGACAACGTCTGAATACCTAGTCATCGGCGAAATAATGAATATTCATAGTCTCGTATTTTATTCGCAATTTTATACGACATCGTCGTCAAATATATTTATCGACGACGGTAGACACGGGTACGTGGGTATTCGAAGAACGTTACGCGGATATCCTCGCGAATATCTCGAAAGCCGATTCTTTTCACCGATCGGAAATTGGAAAATGGAATTTTCCCGTAACCGTTGTACGAGGCAATTTCGTCCGGGAACGGACCTTCGAAATCGCATTAAACGTTTTACCGATATCGATGTTGCCTCTTTTTTTTCATTTATATTGGGCATTGTACTGAATCGTGTACCCGGTCGCCAATTAAGCTTTCAAATTACAATTATAGTCTCTCGCAAAATTGTGTAATTGCACTTTCTTTCGTTTAAACGCCCCGCTGTCATACATCGATCATTTTAATTAATTACACTGTGTTCGTTACGTTTGTTGCGCCGCGTATTGTGCTCTTATCGTTTCCTATAATTCAATTAAACGTTATACAATACCGTGGTAAAACATTTCGCAAATGTTGAATAATTTTACGATATATTATCATCGTACAGTCATCGCTATAAATTTATGTGTTATTTGAACGATTCGTGCAAAGTTTTGCGTCATCATTTTTAATATACATACGTCCGTGTAAGGAAACGTGCAAAATAAACATCGGAATACGTCAATTATTATTATTTGGCACATCCAAATCGTTAACGTTTACGTAAACAAGTGCAGTTATAAAACCTGACATTTTTGCGCCAATCCGCCCACGATCGTCATTAGTACGTTATCTCGTTACGCTTTGATGTATTCATGATCGGTTCGATTTGAATATTATAATCCGTCGAATTATTATGTATATAGCCGTGTCGATATAATAATAAAGTGTATCGTAAAGAGATCGCCGTTTTATTAAGTGTGAAAAAAAAATATTCAAAGCGATCTGTATCACTTCTCGTTTTTTTTTCGACTATCAATAATATACTAAACGTATAAATGGTTCGACATGTGTACTATATTATGCGGTAAATATAAACTGAATAGTAATGGTTTGATACGTGGCGTTGTACTGTATGTAGAAGCTGTGGGTGATTGTGGGGGTGTTTGAAGCGTTGGCGACAAAATCGAAACACGTACATAGATCACTTTGGCAAAACAATGATCTAGAATCGATATAGGGACATTGTACTCTGTGTAAGTCAGATCGCACATTGACAAGGAGTAATAGCCTTATACTAATTATTATAATTCCATAGCAGACTCTCGGTAGGGGATTATTTATCAACGAAATGTTGTTTCAATATTACATAATATGTATGTAGATGTTGACAAGTTTCAATACTCGTTTATCCTATTAACGTGTATGATTCTCTTTTAAATTTGATTGCATACAAAGCTTCGTGTTTCAATGTCAACATGTCTCTGTATGAATCTGTATGAAGCGTGTTGATAAAAAATTCTTTTGTACTAAACACTGCTCGTTAAACTTGAATGACGTTGCGTTATAGTGGATGAGTGGATAAAGTGCTTATACCTTTTCGTCTCAAATGGCAATTCCTTTAAAAAGGTTTTGAGGGTGAATGATCGTACACTGTAAATGTGTATGTAGACTGTGCAAACCGCTGATCTATTACCAGCGAACAGCTATGAGACATTCGCTTTTCCAAACGAATTTTACAGGCATTGTAAATATTAAACAATCGTGCAGAACAATCCTATAAGTGTACACTTTAATCTGAAAGAATAATTCTATACTGTTTCGTGCGGGATTGTATGGGTTCGATTCGTACACTTGCGTGTGCGAATCAATTCAGATGTGTAACTCTCCGTACATTTTTTTCCATCGGTAAATCATTTTAATGTCTTTATCAGCGTGTAGTGTGTAGTCGCCCCCCATTCAACACTTGGATCGATTATCTTTTGTTGAATTCAATCGAACGGATTCAAATTATAGACTTTGAAGAAGAAAAAAAAACGACGATATTTTCGCATTGTATTGTAATAGTCGGCTCGCGCTTAAATAATATATTCAAATCCTAGAATGACAATACAATAATTTACCGATCAAATAAAACGGTGTCGTCAATACAGCCTTGGTTCTCTAGTGATTTATTTTCGGCAATCTGTGGGTGTTCGTTCGTTTGCCTTTCAATTTTGCAAGGATACAACGCCCAAACAAGCCACTCTTTGACCTATTTTTCGAGACCGATTTTGCGTGCGAAACGCAGATTTGGTCATCGAGCTTCAGTGTACATAAAATGTACAATTTTCCACGACTGTGGACGTTGGTCTTTATCGCCAAATATTCACAGTTATAATTTGCACGTAGCAAAGTGTCTTCGATACAATGCACAACAATGCATCCGAATAAGGAGCGTCGTCTTTCATCATCATCATCACACGAATCGTTATTATCATGCTAATTATATTATTGTCGCGCGCGTTTGCTCGCTCAAGTTGATCAATACCGAATAATTTCCCTCTGAATAAATTTTGACGTATTTTTCGTTCGAGCATCGAGTTATTTATTGATGGTTTTAATGGTGTTTTGACACAGTCATTGCCACGACCTTCACCTTCGAACGATTTTGACAGTAGCTTTGGCGTAGAGGCCTCTCCACCCCCTAGTGTTTCAATTATTTACGTCAGGTAATAATTTGGCTCACATGTCGACGTTTATCCCTAGTCAATTTAATGCCATTACGTACATACATATGTAGGTACGTATACGTCCCCGTCTCTTATTAAACCATCGATAAAGACAATGTATTTATGCGTCCCGTCGCGTCGCTACATACCTATGTATATATTAGAAGAGCTCTATCGTTAGACCAAATCAAGGTGTTCAAAGGTCGAAATCGATTTCGAGAAATCGCTTTAGATCGTCAACGATACGCCTTGACGTCTAAACAGACTCAAAAAATCACTATAATCGATGTTGCGAAGGACGTCCTTTTAACGTTTATATTTGATACGACCTTCGTTGTCTGAAAATGCTTTGTAAACAATATTCAGAAGCCTCGTGTCGAATTCGACACGAACGATATACATATAAAATTTGTCACATTGACACTTTTCGTATATGTACGATTGCGAATTAAACTAATTAGATAAAGTTTTCCGTCAAGTTTGCGATAGATCTGTAGTGTACATATATGGGTACAATATATGTACATATGTACATATGCAACATTCGTGATTAGTGGCGCATATTATAAGATAGGAAAAGCCATTGAGATAAAAATTCATCAGGACATACTATATACCATGTCAACTCACACCATTCAAACTACACCCATCCCTCGCTTTGCGGACGCCTTTGTTAACGGAATTTCGCTATTACGGAATTTAAAAATATGGAATTTTTTAATAGCACGTCGGCGCACTGTGATGATCAGATAATGAAAATAAAGGCCCAATCCTTATCGGCTGCTCTACAAAGTATCAAGAAAATAACCCGCCACAGAAGTGACTTGATCGAAAAAAACAGAAAAGCTCTTGTTGATATGGTTAGGGGATAATAATCAACGCAATATCCCAATGAGCAGTATGTTAAATACGAGAAAAAGCTAAAAGTCTATTTGAAACACTGAAGGAGAATTTTGAAGAGAGCTCTCAAACGGAATCGTTTACAGCTAGCAAAGGTTGGCTAGATAATTTTAAAACTCGTCATAGTCTACACAACATTAAAATGAAAGGAGAAGCTGCAAGTGCTGACGATGATGCAGCTCGTGCATATCCTGAATATATCAGGTCAATTATCCAAGATGGCGGCTATCTTCCTCAGCAAGTTTTTAATGTTGACGAGACTGGGCTTTTTTTGGAAATGAATACCTAATAGAACATTTATATCACAAGAGGAGAAATCTGTTCCCGGTTTCAAAGTCTCAAAAGAGCGGATGACACTTTTTCTTGGTGGCAATGCATCATGAGATTTTAAAATGAAACCATTAGTGATATATATTTTTTATGAAAATCCAAGGGCCTTTAAAGACATCGATATATTGGAGATCAAATAAGAAGGGATGGATAACCAAAGTTATATTCGAAGATTGGCTTGAAAATAACTTCATTCCTGAAGTAGAAAAATTTAACATATTTTATATGTATGTATATTTTATACATACGTATGTAAAAAATTGATTTACGGAATTTCGATTTAAGGATAACTTTTCGGGGAGGGATTACTTCCGTAAATTGAGGGATGGGTGTATTGTGAAATTTTTAAATACATATGTACCACGAGCCTAGAAATCTTTATACAATGTATTTATTTATTTTATATAATATTACATAGCTAGTTAGCCAATTTAACTTACATCTATTACATCTTTATATGTAACAACTACATAAATCTATGTAGTATTACACATTATACACTATACTTATACATATCTATGTACTATCCCTCACAGAAGTACTATGTACTATCCTCACACTTTGCAAGAATGCATCTACGTATGGTCTTAGAACAGCGTTTCCCAACTGACCAGATTTTTAGTGGGTCGCGAAAAATTCTAAATTTTGTAATTTTTTAATTTAAAAATAAAATAGGAAAAAATGGGAAATTAAAAATAATATGCAACAAAATTTTAAAAAGCAAGACGACACAACAGAGAATATGATGTGTCCGAGCAAATTGCGTTGGCGTTTTGTTATGAAGCATCCGGATTTTAAAAACAAGCCACTAGAATTTTTTGAAAGACAACTGGAACAGCTTAAGTCGTCGAAATCGAAGCCTTAATCGAAATTTCGCAAGCTAGTAAGCCGCAACAATTGGCAAGACTTTAATGCTACCACCAATATAATACACAATTGATGATAAGAGCAAGAAATAAGTATAGAAGTCGAAACGATTTCACGCAGAATCGATGAAATGATGAGGGCTGAAAATGAGCTGATCCGAAGAGTTAGTGAGTTAGTAACATTTTTCTCATTGCAACTGGAGTCTACGGATGTACAAGGTTTATCCCAGCTGCTTGTTTTCGTTAATTATAAATGGTTATTACAATAAAAAATAAAATAAAACTCGGGGCTGGATATTTTTAGTTTTGAGATATATCAAAAATCAGATATATCCTTATTATCTCTTAGGTATTTTTTTAACAAAAAAAATAATAACAAAACAATAAACTTGGTGGTGAACCTCGCATAAAATTGGGATCAGTTTAATTTGAACTGGTGGGTGGGTAAAGGGGTCAAAAAAATAAACTATTTTGGGGTGTTCGAGACCAGAACCAAAATGAACAATCCGCCAATTCTACCACCCATCCTGCCGTTATTTAATAAAACCCGAAATATTAGAATGGTATAAAAACTACTGAGGGTTAGGGCTTGGGGGTCTAAATCGCCGCTAAAGCCTTCACACACCCACCCCGTAACGGGACGCAACCCTTATTTATACGCGACCAGACCCGCTGCGACCGAGAAAAATGGACTAGAAAAAAAATCCCATACTATTCGAGCAAAAAGCGGCGGAATTGCCGTTTGGAAATTTTCGTCGACTTTTATCGGTGCGAAATGTGCGCGTAATCATCGCATTGTACAGATGCAATCGTACGATTCCATATGTATAATCGTGTCGAATTTTATTATGTATGTATGTACGTAGATCGGTTTGATTGAATCTGCCGTGTAAAGTTTACGTGGATCCAAGCAACGCCAGGTACTTCGTATTCTTTTTTATATTTTTAATAAATTCGATATGAATATATGTATGTATGTATGTATAGGTTGTGTACGTACGTATGTTTGTAGATACATATATTGATTGAATACTATATGAAATACTGCCAGCAGCTATTGTGCTAAGATATTTTAATCAGATAAAAATATGAAGTTTCAATAAAAAAAGAACGTTCTGTTTTTCTCAAAATCGCCAAAATTTTCACTTTGCATACACTTAAATCGAACCAAATCAAGAGTAAAACCATGAAAATTTAGCTAGCTAGATTTTCAAATAATGAATAACAATATTTTCTTTGACTTTTCTCCTCCTGCCTATAAAAAATAAAGTAAGGTCAATCCTTTGTTGTACGACAACGCAATTTTGTATTATAGAAATGGAGCGTACACTTTGTCGAATTTCAGAGGGTTAAATAGAACGCTCGATCTTGTCCTATGTGAGGTCAGGGATTAGGAATCGCTTTATTGAATCTCCTACTACTCCCTACATTTTTTCTTTCACACTGTTTTCTCGTCCTCCTATTCCAAACTCTAGATTTCCTTTCAGAGCGTATTCACTTTAATATACGAGCTCTGATCAATAAATACCCCTTTTCACGGCGGTATAAATGTCCAAGTTTGTTCCCGAGATATAAAAAATATATATATATATATATATATGTATATGTATGTATAGGACAGTCCATCCTTATTATATTTTCACCGAATACGTCCAATATAACGTACCGAGCAAAATACACACACTATGCCCGATTCTATCCGACAGAAAGGTCTATTTTCGCCGTTGATTTCTATGCGAAATATGGCAATTTTTCAGGATTACGCTCGTCTGAAATAATCGAAATTTATGAGCGTCTTTCAATTTTTCGTCCTCGACTATCTGCGGGTCGTTTATCTACCTTAGCGCAACTGTCAGAACGGTAAGATTTATTTTAAAAACGAAAAAATGAGACCACTCGACTCGACTCGACTCGGGACTTCTATGTACTATTGTTTCGTCTAGGAAACTAAATCCTCGCGGTGTACACGGGGAAAGGTTATTCATTGGTTTATATACGTACTGTGGCATTTTCTTCTTATTTGACTCGTTTGTACGTACGTTTTGATTTTATTTTTTTTTTTGTTTTTCAAAGGCTTAACCCTTTCGGCTCGGCGATGCCTTATGCTTCGCCGGAGTCTGCAGCGTCTGCTGAATCCTCGGACGCACAATTCATGGTACTCATTAGGGACTTCGGAGTGCTCCGATCCTGACGATAAGTCTTCGGAAAACCCAGCGCCATATTTATTGACCGTTCGCTCGATTGCCTCGCACGATACTACACAAAACGATCTATGTACATATGTACGTAAAACTCTAACGCAATTTATAATATAAACGTTCCTGCGAACGTTATTTGTATATATTTTGTTAAGGCTTTATTTTTAGCGTGAACATGACGTTATTGTTTAAGTCTCAATCGCATTTCGCTCACCTTTCTTTTTGAACAAAGCTACTAGTGATGAACTTTGTTTGAAGCTTTTCACCCGTATAAATGCGTACTTTCGTTTTTTTTTCTTTATACATACAGTGCGACAAAAAGCTCAACGTCAAAAACTTTTCAGACGTGTTTATTTATTCTTCATTTTGTATAGTCAGCGCTAGGACTAATTATTATTTCCGAGCTGTCGTGCTCAATAAGTACATATGAGGGTGATATATAGGTGGATAAATCTAGCAAATAGTATCGAACTTGATAACATTATATTACATACATACAGACTTATATCGAAGAATGAAACTTGGATGGATTGCTTTTGGAAGAATGAACATAGTTTTTAAATCCAACATTCCGCTATGCTTAAAAAAGAAGGCATGCTGCCAGTTACAACGTATGGATGTGAGACGTGGATGCTAAATTCAAGAATGTTACGTAAGATCCAGTGCACACAGAAGCATGGAAAGATGTACCTATTAGACTCGGTATAACAATAAGAGATCGCAAGAGGAATACATGGGTAAGAAGCGTGACCAAAGTGGCAGATATAGCGGAAGTTGTGAAAAGGTAATGGGCTGGACACATTGCGAAAAGAATGGAATGGTATCCGAGAGGATGTGAAAGAAAGCAAGGTAGACCGAGTGGACGATGGGCTGATGAATTGTGCAGAATGTGTGGAGTCAAGTGGATGCAGATTGCTCAAGATAGACAGGAATGAGGCCTTCATCCAGCAATTGATGGTGAACGGCTGAATATCATGATGATGATATATACATACATACATACA
Source organism: Parapsyche elsis (assembly GCA_022651745.1). NCBI lineage: Eukaryota > Metazoa > Arthropoda > Insecta > Trichoptera > Hydropsychidae > Parapsyche > Parapsyche elsis. The sequence goes on from JAGVSN010000017.1 coordinate 3,829,341, forward strand.
TATTATATGAGTCGTTATTTTTGTTAGTGGTGAAAATGGTAGTTTCGGTTACAAATATGTACCTACATAGGTGTAACGGAAATTACCATTAACTCAATTCTCAAGTTGGACTTACACCACATTCAAAAATAACGGCTCATATATAAATTGAAATTATTCAATGTCAATGCATCGCAAAAAGGGGCGATTATGTGAACCTTTCAATTTTAATCGACCGTTAAACTTTCGCGGTCGCGAATTTGCGGCGTCAAAGTGTTTTTCGTGGAAAAGCCGCTTTTTCCACGGTGCGACCCTACCTATTTTACGCTTTGAATTATAAATTCGCCAATTAGTCGATTCTGACCCGCTTTTGTTACCTACGCGTTTTGCAAATTTTGTTCTCCGCACCGCGCGAAAATGTTGTGCGCGAACACCGCGCCGTTTCATTTATTCAACGTACAATATACATGTATAATGTTTAATTATTAAATTGCACACCTACCGTATTTACATTTTGTCGATGCTGAAATTCGTATGATTATAACACAATGTGAATACGAACGATCCTTGTGTATGTACGGTTGTATTGCAATAGTGTTTTATTGTATTGTACGTGTATGGAAGTGTGTATCGGGGTACTTTTTCAACTGGATTTTCTCCCATACTCCGGCGTGACACTTTACCGAGTGCTCTGGATTACGCAGTTAATCTGCTAGCCGAGCGAAGGTTTCACCTCGTTATAATGTGAAAAGGTGAGTTCGGTGACCGGTCGACACATAAATCTGCACACGAGTGCCCATCGCACAATGAAGGGGGGTGTCGGGGTCGAATCCCAAAATTCGAGCGACCGCGCGCTGCCGTTGACACATTTTCCGTCAGCCACTCCAGGAGAAAAATGAAAATAATATTCGAAAACAGAAATAGACGACAACACCACACAAAGAAAATTCAACTATTCGAGCCTTTTCGAGAGATTTTTCCATACATTAAATTATACTTTGGCGGATACATTATTATTAAAGCGAACACACAACAGCACCCTTCCACGTATAATCCATTACATGTGTGCCTACCTATAGTATGTACAGATCTAAAGACCCAAAATATGATTTCTCATTCGAATGACTCGCCCATTGTTGAACTGATGAATGCTGAAAATTAGGTGAATTGTATTTGCTAGTGAGATTTGTAAGCGTACAGTGCTTTAAGTGCACTAAAAAACTGTTTGGACAATTATTCCAGGGCTGTTAAAAAAACGCGACTCCAACTCCAACAATTTTTTCCCATTTTTGTTCTTATATGTGTAAGACCATTTCCAGGTACATAAATATAGTCGTAATATCACCAACCAATGCGACGAATAGGCTAATTTTCGAATTGCCATTTTTAGCTTCAACCTGTCAGGCTCATTTGAACGAATTTTCCATCACTTTTATTAGAATTTCAGGTCTTAGCGCGTGTTCATCTCTTCTCTAATGTCAGCCTTCAGCTGCTGGGTGGTTATTGGTTTATTCACATTTACCCCAGACTTTCAGAAGGCCCACATAAAGAAGTCGACAGTCAAATCAGGTAAACGCAATGGCCATTAGACATCGAAAAATCGCATTGTTATTCGATCATCAAAATTTCCTCCACTATCATGATTCATGACCCTATCCTAATTGAACCACATCTCTGGATGCCTGGATTGTGTTTCTTGGCCCCCCCAAATGTTGACAACGTCTTCTCGTCGAGATTTTGTGGTTTTCTTCAAAGTTTTCTTGCACAAGAGCAATATTCTCCTCGATTCGTACCGAACGACGTCTTCTGAAACGTCTGGAGATTTTAGACAGTTCCTTTGTCCTGGAAATGATGAACCGATCGAATAATTGTTTGTATAGGTACCTACTAGGTGCGCCTCAAGCGTGGAAGTCATGACGGTGTGCTTGTTCAGTTAACCAACAATCGAACGTTTGTTTTAAAAATTAAATTAAATGCGGAAAAAGGAGTCGCTTGATTTTTTTTTATGACTCCAACTCTGACTCCACAGCCCTGAATTATTCACGAATTTAATTAGCGTCAATATAAAATTGCCGATTGATTTGCACTTAGCGACCTTTGTACGTCGATATGCAAATAAACATCGTTGGTAATTTAGAAATCGGTGACCGTGAACGTGCCAGTAGTTGCGATCAAACAATCGATAATAAAAATAAAATATATTCGTGAAATTGAGCGGGGATTCTTTCACCTATTCGTATATGTACGTATGTATATTGCGGATGTGGACCATTTTTCTTATCGTAATAAATCTATAACGGTGAAATTCCCACGGTCCAATGTGAGATATTAGAAACGGGGTGGATGGATTGTCGAGGGTGTTGCACAAACACCTACAAATACACACCCCATATGACGATTCATTTACCATGGCGACCCCGTGGAATTACCCCACAACAAACCATTCTTCTGTTGACAGACCATTATTCACGTTCGGACGCTGGAAACGCGCGCACATTTTTCTCACTCCGGGAAAATGTGAAAAATTACACGAAAACGCTACACTTTCGCCACCTAGTGATACTGACGCAATCGGTGCACTGTTTATTTCGCGTGAAACGATTCAAACGATAACCATCGATTGTGTGACGTCATAACTTAAGCTGTAACTTGGAAGTTGGACTTGAGTCGAGGACACAGTTCAATGGACACGATCGCTCGCTTCGAGTGTGAATTGAATCGTAAAGGAGTTCGTCGACAATGGATGAAAATTTCGATGTTGAATCGAGAAAGAGCAGAAACTGGAGGGACCTTTGGAAGGACAGTCGAATCCTGAGCAGGAGTTTGGGCTCGATACCCTCATGGGCAGAATTGCTAGGTGGTGCAAAACAACAACGGCAATTGGGTCACACGTGGAATCCTTCCGACAGGTACAACCACTCCCGCAGCGAAACCACATACAACGATCAGGTATATGTGTAATATTACACGACCAGTGTAACCCCGTTGAATATCAACGGAGCGGTTTCTCATCACCCGTACTGAAAAATAATATTAAATTTAATAGTTTTTATAGTTGTTGCATAGATGGCGCGTTATAATACAACAACGTAACAATTTGGCAATGTCGCGAGCCTACTGCGAATTAATATTGTCAAATTGTGGCAGGCTCGTTATCGCTTCCGTTTGGATCACAGTGTAAACGCTCACTGTTCCGAACTGGTGATTTCGGGTTCAAATCCCACTCGTGCGCGGACGGTTCGTGTCTTTTAATTACTTACCTCAGCGAGCGTTATCAGCAGACAGACACACACACACACAGACAGACGGAATAGGGCTATTATATGTATATATGATGTGCCATTTTATTGTTCGACGCGCAATTAGCGTTCGCGAACTGTGTGTCCTACCTTATAAGGACACGGGCATATCGAGGCTGTGGAAAGCCCACGCATTATGAACCGACTCAACAGTGCATTCATCTGGTTTGCTGTTTGCATGTTTCAGTATGTAGTTCTTATCGTCTTGTTTTGCATTCGTCGATGTTAGTTTCCCCAACTTGGTTGAAGTTTGCGTGAATGGGCCATTCATTGTCGAGCTGTGCTAGTTAGACTGCCGAACGTTTAATAAATAATTGCCACTAGTTATGCTCGAATTTTCAGTTGACAAAGGCTTAATTGTCTTGACGGAAGAAACCGTTTATCCCCCTCTCGAGAGGCTCGTTATGTTTGCATAGCTTCCGAGTTGAGTGTTACGCATGGGAACACTATATGTACAGCGTGATGCACTGTTCAAGTGAAGGTCAAGGTTGAAAAGTCAGTAGTGTTTTCTTACTAAACGGTTATGCATACATGCATATGAAACGATCGATAAATTGTAGAAACTTGCTTCGTTTTATCAAAATAATCATTCATGTGCATGTGAGTTCTATATATGTACATATGTACATGTAGGTACATACATTCGATGGAGATTTGAGCTCATTAGTTAACATGTTGAATTCGAGAGGTACGTATTTTCCAAATGCAAAACCACGTGTCGTCGTTTAAGCCGTGGTTATACATATATGTACATATATGTAGGTATATAATATATTATGGCGAATTTGATTATGCGTATTTGCGGATGAATCGCATTTACATACATGCGTTAGCAACACAGTTCTCAAAATTGAATCTCTTGACGTCGTGAATTTCCATACCATCCGAATTTAAATACATACTAAATTCGGTCTAGTCGGATTAAAATGTTGTTTACTATTATCGAATTGGTGGTAAGATTTTAGCTATAACCGTATTACTGTCGCTGTACGCCTCATATGACTTTTCTATTGAGTGATATAAAAATTCTATTGATATTATGTACATTATTTGCTATAATGCGTATAAACATTTACCGAGAAATACATACTTCGTGAGATTTGTAAGCTTTTCGTATCTAATATAGCAATGTAGTCAACAAACAAATCAATAGCGAAATTTCCAGAGAATTGTATGATATCGGAAATAACGTTTATTACATATTTAATACTTTATTCTTGTAAAAGCTTATAATGTTATATATATACATATATATATATATATTTTTTTTTTAAGTATGTGACTTGAAAGCTGTTCGAGGAGACCTTTAGCACTATGCTGGAGTACCAAATTGCAATTTGTCTGAATTCCTTCATAATTGCAGTGTCGAGTGTGTCGCAATGGGTGGTTCTCGACCGCAATCCACAAACTCTGCTCTACACTGGTTCAACACTCGTTAATTGATTTCAAACGTACAACACTGTGCACATGTACCACAATCAATTAGTTTTTAGTTCAAACCCGAGGGCAATTTATCCCTGTTGCTTTGGAAATCCCCTTCTCTTCTCCCCACTCTACCTCTCTCCCTTCAGTTTGTTTCTCTTTACACTTAATATCGATTAAACTTTGTCTCGGCAAAGACATTCGTCAGGCGTGGGCAACCAGTTCCGACCCGCCAGCCCCTTTTTAGAACCTGCTACTTTACATATAAGTCCACGTTGGCCGATCTCAAACAGTTAATTGAACTCTGAAGCTAGAATGACTTATCCTATAACTGTACGAACGCTCAAAATCAACGAAAGAATAACATTATTCAAACGTTAAATCGTTGTTTTGCTTGTTTCAGGCGAGGTTCCAACAAAAGCAACTAATGGAAAAAGAGCAGAAGCTGTTGAAGATGTACGAAGCGAGTCAGGCGCGAGTGTTGGGCAGGTTGGGAACACAATCGACGAATGCATCGACTGGAAAAGTGAGTAAAAAGTCATCAAAATTTCTATTTCAAATCATTTTCAAGTGCTATTTGTGTGTGTTGGTTGTTTTCAGGTGCGTCAAATGTTTGAAGAGCGTCGTACAAAAGCTGGAATCGACAAAAGTTATCCTCTTCAGCCGTTGCAAGGGGCTCCTGGGAACACCGTGTCCGGACAAATCAAAGTAGCACGCATGACAATCAACGGACATCACTCTTCGACAGAAAAATCGACAAAACAGGATGTTACCATTGAAATAAAACATGTATGTAATAGCACAATTAACTGTCGGTTGCACAAATGACTTATTTTCAATACAACGTTATCGTATGCTTGACTCAAATCAAAAACTAATGATGTCACTGTATTATTTCAGGCTACAACTTTGAATGAAGATTCAATGTCGGTTAAAAATCAACGATTTGAAATCAAATCCAGAGATATAAACCTCAACGACAATTTTGAAGATGTGGACACGGTCGATACTGCCGTAGAGTCGATAGCAAATAAACTGCCCAACGTCGGTGGTAGCCTACTGAGTCAAAAGCCGATCAAACGCGAAACTAATAATAACGTTAGAAATGGTACTGTGCCGAAAAAGCAGATTGAACCAATGTCTAGGACCAACGGTGATATCGGCTCCAAAGAAAAACTGTTGAATTCGCGTACAACTAAAACTCCCCCGTTGCAAGCCATCAGGCAAGTGCCTAAACCTACCAAAGCTCCAGTTGCATCAACGAAACCTCGATCTGTAGCTGTTTCACCGTCCCAACCTAAAACTCCAATACAGCAAACGGCTTCTTATGCATCGACGCCGACTCCTGCTAAACCGTCGGTTACTCCTGTAGAAAAAGTCAAGGTACATACATACATACATACATTGCACTATTGTTATAATTTATGCACTGCTAATAATAGCCTAATAAATTAAAGAATCCCATATTTATGTTTAAATTACTATTCTAGTATGGTACCACACATATGTATGTACATACATACATACATATGTATGTACATATAAAACAGAAAAAAATTTAAATTCACCAAACGACATCTATGTATCATAAAATATATGTAAATTTTATTAATAATATGTAGAGTATGTTCATATTAATGAAATCTTCTAAATAAAAAAATCAATGCTTTGATACATATATTTGGTTTCCAAGGTCATAATTGCTATGACAACTGAAAAGCATATCTTTTGTTGTTCAATGTTTTACGATTAAAATTGTGAACGTTTCAGTCTCCTGTGAAATCTTCATCGCCTGCAATGACGAGTAAACCGAGGGTATTTCATCATTTTACTATTCCACTTTCAAATATACCTACTGTAATGTATAATATATTTTAATAATATAATATTATTAACGTCAATAGCCTCCTCCGACTTCATCTGGAGCAGATTCAGAAAACTGTTGCAAAATATGTCAACGGCGCTTTGCACCAGACAGGTTACCAAAGCACCAGGAGATATGTTCCAAGACGGCCACTAAGAAGAGGAAAGTGTACGATGCCACCAAACACCGAGTAGCGGTCAGTACTATTGACATTATTTTTACTTAAACTTATGATATAGGTACTAATGTAAATCTTCTAATCCAGGGCACAGACGTAGAGTCGTACGTGAAACATACAAAGAAACCAGGCCGAGCTCAAGCTGTCGCCCGAGCCGTTAGACAAACACCTGCTCCGACGGCGAAGCAGAGTAACTGGCGTAAGAAGCACGAGGAATTCATAGCTGCCATTCGTGCAGCAAAACAAGTCCAAGCATATGTTAGCAAAGGAGGTGTGATTTTTGATGCTCCCATAATACATTGTACTAATAGTCACAAATGGAAATATGTTGTAATGTGTATTTTACTACATTTTTCAGGAAAGTTGTCAGATCTGCCACCTCCTCCTCCATCAGAAAATCCAGATTACGTATCGTGTCCTCATTGCAATAGAAGATTCAATATATCGGCTGCCGAAAGGCACATTCCCAAATGTGCCAACTTCCAGTTCAACAAACCGAAGCCCGTAGCCAAAAAGCGATAGGTTTTATGTTTTAACTATATTTTTAATTATTATCATTTTTTGAGCTCTGTGACTGATGGTATATATAATATAATGCTGACGATCATCATTGAATTTGACAGATTGTATCAGAAGTGGAAAAATTAAATAAAAACTTTGACGCACTCACGTAGAGTGGCGAGCTATCTAACATTCTTTTTTTTATACTTTTGATAAATCATCATATTGAATTGAATTTTAACGATCAGATTTTTTTCTGTGCAATTAATATCAATAAATATTATAAAGTAATTTGCTTTTCAATTAATAATTCGGTCTAATTTTCCTAATAGCAAAATACGATTCGTATGTGAATCGATTATATTTTGTTAAATTATGTGCTATATTAACAAAAATTAATATTAAAAATAGAGATATTTAACCTAATTCATATCAGCGTGCGGCATAAATTCAATATGACTATTTTTTTTAATCAAATGTAAGGCGCCTTAAATATTTGAAATAATATTTTTTATAAATAGATGTGTAAATGGAAATATATTTATCTATAAGCGGCAAAATAAATTTGAAAATGTGGCAGAAATCTTATATCAATGTAATGTACTTGTATTACTGGGAATGACGAAAAAACTGTGATAATTATAGTGTCCAACGATCAACGATGAATATGTATGTAAAATAGACAATTATTTGGTTTGTTCCTTTCTAACACGTGATGTATATGAAAAATTAATAAATTACATTTACATAGTTATATGTTTTATTATTCATTGCCTAGCCTACAGAGTGGACACAGAAACGATACCTGTTTTTTAACAATTTATATCTTTAAAACAAATAATGCTACGTTGCTAAAATATAAATCATTTAAAAGTTAGGTATTATGTTTTTATATATGTATGTATGTATATATAAATTATTTGTGTAATGATTGTAAAGATTAGGAAATGATTATACATACAATGGTTGTTTGAAATAGAATAACTATGTATGTATATTCATAATTACATCACATTACTTTATTTTCCTTATTACATTTTTTTTGTATTACAAAAACAATAATACTCAGTTATTAATGATAAAATATTTATGTATGGCATTTTTTTCCAACTGGTATATTTTTTTTTATCACTAGTAAATGGAACTTTTTTACTTTATCCATATCGGATTAAGTATTATTTTTATTATCCACATATATGTTCATAAGAAATATTAAATGTAACATACGCCATTCAAATAATTAAATCAAATATCCCATTTTCCAAAGTGTTATGTCATTAAGAATTTTGTTTCAGTGATTCTCCAACCTTTTTATTCTAAAAACACAATTTAATTTGAAAAACTCTATATAGTTATCATGGGGATATCATAGAATTTATAGCATAGTACAGTGCTTCCCAAACTTATTTTTAGAACCACAAACTTTCGCGACCCAACTAGCATTAATGGACATGTATTTATATTTTTTTTAATACTGTTTTTATTCTTAACAATATGCAGACTTATTTATTTTTATATAATTTATAATTAACGAAAACACGCAGCTGTGATAAACATTTTTCATCCGTGGACGTTGTATCGCAGTTGCGATGAGAAAAATTTACTTGCACCAACTCTTTGGATCAGCTCATCTTCTGCTCACTAAGTCACTAAGACATTTCATCGATTATGCGTGCAACCATGTTATTTGAAATCGAAATCGTTTTAACTTCTTTCTCGCTCTTAATCACCAAACATAATTAATTCCAACCGTGTCTTTTATTGCTAAAGACTAAAGACTAAAGACTTCCCAATTGTGTGCGGCTTACTAGCTTGCGCGATTCGCAAACTAATCAGGTACTAGGCGTGGTGAGATTTTTCATTAATGCCGGTGTAATGCGAAAGCTTCGTTTTCGACGACAAGCTATTCAAGTTGTCTTTCGAAAAATTATAATATCTTGTTTTTAAAATACGCATGTTTCGTCTCAATATGCCGACGTAATTTGTTCGGTCGCATGCTCTCTTTCGCGTGTACATCGCAGCAAATAACGCACCGTGGCCGTGGAACTTCTTCGTATCCATTCCACGAAAATCTGATTTTTAAATAGGTGGATGTTTTATTTTCAAATAATTAAAATCACATTTCAAAAGCTTTTTACAACCCGCCAAAAATGACGCCACAACCACCTCTAACGTGACTTCAAATCATCTACAACTCAAATTTGTACGTTTAGACGTTTACGTTTAGATCCGAAAGAAAAAAATATTTTTACTTTTAAAATTTGCTAGACGATTACTTTTAAAGTATTTAAAGCTTTCAGATATCACAATTAGGTAATAGCAAAAACATCTGACTATTTCTTACAATACTCATTTTGAACACAGAAGCACTAAAGTTTGAGTTACAAACCGGAAAAGTCAAAAAAAAATTTAAATTGTCCAATTTTTTGACTCATTATCATATTCGAATTCAGTGGAACAGAATTATTAATAATTTTTGGGTTTTCGCTTGGGTAACTCAAAAACGTTATTTTTGTTGCATAATGTAATTTAAAACTATTAAAAATTACAAAAAAAATTGAGAAACACCAGTTTGAAACTTTATAAACATGGCTTTTAATAATAAATTATTTGAAAATTTGAAGAGAAATAATTAAAAAATACAATTTATCTAAAGGAAAGTGTGAAAAACGGTAGTAAATAGAATAACAAAAAAATATTTGAGAACCACTGGTATGAAAAAAATATTTTTAAGAGCCTCTAAAATATGTACTACCATTGCAATATTTCATCTCCAAATTTCATCAATAGTAAAACTATATTACTTCAACTTTAAAAGTTTTAGAACCAAAAAAATCAGAGATTCTCGAACTTTTTTGATTTTGATCTCTTTTTTTTTAGCGATGATGTCAAGAAAATTTTTCATTGTGGAAGATAAGATGTAAAATCATTACTAATTGAGAAAATAATTTTTTTTATGGTATTTTCAATTATGGAAATTATGGTATTTTCAAGTTCGTGAAGATGAAATGGGTATGCTCCAGTACAAATGTTTGAGAAGCACTGGTTCGAAAGATTCGTCTAATGATTTTTCATCCTACATAACGCCAAGGACCAAAAAATATTTTTCATCGCAGGATGTTAAAAATTTTTTTTTTTAATTGATTTTATCGTTTGTAAATTGAAAAATAGTAAAATTAATTTCGAACTGACTAATCTTCAATTTGAAAAAAAATCCGAGTGAAAAGAGCTTTCAACTTCTGATTTATAAATAAATTCTCCTGAATTTCCACCTTGGACCGATTGTTGGAAAATTCTCTTTTCGGGCTGGTCTCGGGTCATGAAACTGACCCGAGGTCTGAAAAAAAAAAAACGTAAGAACTGACTATGTGGTATATGTAAACATTAAATAATGTTAAATATTAATACTATAAATAATAAAATGTTATTTTTTATTTCTATCAGTAGCAACTGCTATTTATAATAGTAATAAAATTATGTCTACAAATGAATAATTTTCAAAATTGCCCTAATTATTTCTAAATTTATTTTTATTTATGATCATATACAGATCAATGTACTTTTAGAAATTAAAAAGAAACTTAATCTGCAATAAGTCATTACGTTAATAATTATGACCTCATATTTTTGGTCTTTATTCGTTCGTTTAATAATTTCAGCACATTATTAACTATCCTGTTTTTCCTTCAAATAAAAAAATTAGAACATTTTTGCAGCTGATTATTTAAAAAGTAATCCTTTTTCTAATTTATTTCTTAATTTCATTAAAATACCCACGTGTACGGACTATTAGAGTACATATACGATCTGCGCTGCGCCGCTTCAGTACAAGAACGACAACAGGTTCTGAAATTTTTATGAAATATTACATTGCGTATTCACTCTGTTTTAATATGATCGTTATTATAAACATAAAAATTCTACTGACCTGCTATACAAAGGGTGATTACAATTACCAGCTTGGATAATCGATGTACAAGCTGAAAATGGCATCATATTGATACAACCAGGATGAATGTTAATACCTTGAATATAAAAATTCTATTTTAATTTCATTCACGTCGGATATTCAAAAGAGAAATCATCTATAAAATATATTACCTGATCTATCCATTTGTGTCATTGTACCCGATCTATCCATTTGTGTCATTGTACCTGATCTATCCATTTGTGTCATTGTACCTGATCTATCCATTTGTGTCATTATATCTGATATATCCATTGGTGTCATTGCATAGCCATCCACTTGTATCGTTGTAGAGCTGGAAGCGTAACTGTAGTCATTGCGAGCTTCACAACGATATTCTCCGGAATCGTATCGATTCAGATTGTACACCGTTAAGGTATTGCTTTCTAAAATTGGATAATATTTAAGATTAGAAGTACAAATCCTATATTATACAAAAAAAAAACAGCAGCAGAATGTTAACAAACCTGACATACGCACTCTATTGCTCTCTAATAAACGTTCGTTGTCTTTGTACCAAACAACACTAGGCTCTGGATATCCAGTCACAGAACAACTGAGAGATAATTTAGATCCTACTGACCATCTACCTTGTTCGCTTGTTAAATCAACCGTTACAGGAGCTGTGTAAAGTATTCATAGTGATACATCATGAGAAATAGATATAAAACACAAAACCCATTTCAAATTTGTTAAATCATACAGCCAAATCAAATAAAGCATAACCAAGAGAGCATTTGAAAGATTAGTATTTAGTAAAGAATTTATAACATTAAATATAAAAAGCAATAACTTAAGATATTCACATATGTATAAAAACAAATAGATAGACCAAAAAAGAACAAACCGTCGTACTGCAGTGGTTGATATACCGGCACTTCAAATTTCGGTGGTGGTCTGTATGGTCTTGGTGTCACTATTATTAAGAAAAAATTATGATTAGAATATTAAATTAGAATTATAAATTAGAATATTAAATTTCTCTATTACACATAAAAATACATTTTATTAAAATAAAACTTTATTGTTAAATTCTTAACGTTGAAGTAATAGATATAAAATACAAAACACATTTCAAATTAGTTAAATCATAAAGCATAACCATGAGAGTATTCAAAAGATTGGTTTGTAATAAAGAATTTATTAATTGCAGTAACTTAAGAAATTCACATATAAATCCAAATAGCTTGACGATAAAAGCACAAACCTTTATCCTGCGGCGGTTGATATTCCAGTTTTTCAACTTTCGGTGGTGATCTGTTCGGTCTCGGTGTCACTATTATTAAGAAAAAATTAATATTATAATATCAAATTTCTCTATTGCACAAAAAAATAAAATTTTATTGTTAAATTTTACGTTATGTATGTATGTACATATGTAGTAAAACACATTTCAAATTAGTTAAATCATAAAGCATAACCAAGAGAGCATTCAAAAGATTGGTTTGTTATAAAGAATTTATGAATTGCAATAACTAAAAACATTCACATATGTAAATCCAAATAGATTGACGATAAAAGCACAAACCTTTATCCTGCGGCGGTTGATATTCCAGTTTTTCAACTTTCGGTGGTGATTTGTTCGGTCTCGGTGTCACTATTATTAAGAAAAAAAATTAATATTATAATATCAAATTTCTCTATTACACATAAAAAAAAAAATTTTATTGTTAAATTTTTTGTCAAAGTCTTGTATGTAGAACATATGTAGATATAAAAAATACAAAACACATTTCAAATTAGTTAAATCATAAAGCATAACCAAGAGAGCATTCAAAAGATTGGTTTGTTATAAAGAATTTATGAATTGCAATGACTAAAGACTTTCATATAAATCCAAATAGATTGACTTCAAAAGCACAAACCTTTTTCCTGCGGCGGTTGATATACCGGTTCTTCAACTTTCGGTGGTGGTTTGTTCGGTGTCGGTGTCACTAATATTAAAAAAAAATTAAGATTAGAATATCTAATTTTTCTATTACACATAAAATTAAAATTTTATTTTAAATTTTCTTAACGTAGAACTATGTAGGTATAAAATACAAAACACATTTAAAATTAGTTAAATCATAAAGCATAACCAAGAGAGCATTCAAAAGATGGGTTTGTTATAAAGAATTTATGAATTGCAATGACTAAAGACTTTTACATATAAATCCTAATAGATTGACCACAAAAGCACAAACCGTTTTTCTGCGGCGGTTGATATACCGGTTCTTCAACTTTCGATGATGGTTTGTTCGGTGTCGGTGTCACTAATATTAAGAAAAAAAATAGGATTAGTATATCAAATTTCTCTATTACTCATAGAAATTAAATTTTATTGTTAAACTCTTAACGTAGAAGTAGATATAAAAATAAAACACATTTCAAATTGGTTTGTATTCAAAAGATGGGTTTGTTATAAAGAATTTATGTGCAATGACTAAAGACTTTACATATAAAAAAAGATTGACCACAAAAGAATACAAACCGTTATCGGTGGTTGATAAAACTTTCGGTGGTGGTTTGTTCGGTGTCGGTGTTGCTCTATTACACATAGAAATAAAATTTTATTGTTAAAATTCTTAACGTAGAAGTAGATATAAAATATAAAACACATTTCAAATTAGGTAAATCGTAAAGCCAAACCAAATAAAACATAACCAAGAGATCAAAAGATTGGTTTGTAATAAAGAATTTATGAACTTAAGTCATTCAGATATAAATCTAAATAGATTGACTACAAAAGTACAAACCTTCATCCTGCTGCAGCTGATATACCAGCTCTTCATCTTTCGGTGGTGATCTGTTCGGTCTCGGTGTCACTACTATTACGAAAAAAATAAGATTAGAAGATCAAATTTCTCTATTACACAAAAATGAAATACTTTTTTAAAAATAAAATTCTTAACACAGAAGTATGTAGATATAAAATACAAAACACATTTCAAATTAGTTAAAACATAAAGGCAAACCAAATAAAATATAACCAAGGGAGCATTCAAAAGATTGGTTTGTTATAAAGAATTTCTGAACTGCAATAACTTCCATTAATAAAAGCCATTCTGCTGAAGGTGTTTTTTCACTCAATTTGATAACATTGGAACAGAAACGAACAAGAATTATTTGCAAACCGTAAAACCTATTCAAATATATTCGAATAACTAAAGATTTTTATCGGAATAGCCGATTATTATAAATAAGCTCTTTATTAATATAATAATTGGAAAACCTAATTTTGATGTCTTCGGTTCCATGGTTGGTCTCGGACGTCTTTTTAATGATATCTGAGATGTATTGTTATTGTCCGATTTAACTGCTCCCGCAATTATGCTAAAACAATCCGGATTATCTTCAGTGCATAAAGAGCTTGCTTTTCGCAGAATAAGCTACAATATAATACAAGCTTCAGTTCAGTTAGTATAAACGTGGATATTACACAACACTAATAAGTAAATTTCTAAACAAAATGTATAGGTACGTTTAGAGGCATCTGATTCAATCTGATTGTTTTCAATAAATCATTTGTGTAATTCTTTCGGTCGGGCTTTGCCTGAAGCCATTTTTTTAATCCGTCGAATACCTCTTCTTCAGAAGTTACATTTAAATAATCTGACTTTAATACCTCAGACACGTCAGTTGCATTCAATTGCAACCACTCATTTCCCAATGCCAACTGCAACAAAAACATAACGATTAGGAATATGATAAAAGCACACGTTTATTTCATTTATGATAATCAAAAATTAAATGACATGCCATTCCAAAGTTGTCTTCTATTATATCGTATATTATTTCTATCGTCGCTGGAATTTCTAAATCTTTAAAAAGACTTAAAAATGATACATAGTTAAGCGTACTCAATTGTTGTCTCGTGAATGTGGCGCAAGCTCTATCTACACTTTTTATGCCTAATTTTTTGAAGATCCGCATTATTTCAGGGATATTACTTATATGCCAAGCTGAAATGTATCGAAGCCTTCACATTAATTAATATGAAATGAATCAGCTTAATGTCGAAAATGTGAGTTCATTCTCACCGTCTGTTTTATTCGTGTGCAGATAATCAAGAACATATTGAATCGTTGATGAGTCAAAATCTGAAACGTTATCGATTACAGCTTTCAAGATGTTGTGATTAAACACTTTCGAAATGTATTCACTGTTCATTGTCACCACGTTTGAATTTACCGGATATCTGTAAATTTTCATTAATTTTATTCACATTTCACACCAAAAATTATCTAACAAGAAGTCATCTCGCAACGAAACGATTTCTCATATTCGTTCAACTTAGCATATTCTTACATATGATCGTTGATATACAAGTTCGCGTCACATTTCAATTCACCCATGCAACCTGAAATATTATAAATAAATTATACATAGGTACATAAGTTTGCACAGCATTTTAAACGTATAGTGAATACTTACTTCGTATACATTTCGGTAACTGTGTGCTCCATGTGCCATTCACACAACGAAGTGGATTTAATGGGATATTGTTTAAAGGATGATACGATGGGATACAGATTGGATAGACTAAAGCGTCATGCTGCAAATATTCACTACATGGTATAGGCTTTCCATTGTAATAACAATCCAATTTAACTGTGGACTCGGTAATGCCTGTGCATAAGGCTACGTGAAAACAAATGTAATTTAAAATTATACTATACGAATAATATCAGTCATTATAATATGATATGTAATGTATTTACTTGTATTTAAGGCATTACAGCACACTTTCAATTTTTCCTTATCATATCCGCAACCTGATTTGGCGAAAAATAAAGCCTCGTTTGTAGTTTTAGTTTTATTATTTTTAATTTGCAATAATGGCGGACATTCATCGTCATATATGCACAGGCCGGGAAAATTGTCTGGTGTCGTACAATCTGAAACATTTAAGTGGGTATGACGAAACGTTTAAATGGGTATATACTGCTCTTGAAATGGTAAATATTATCTATGTATGTAATTGTAATATGTAATTATGAAAGTCACAAATAAAAAAAAAAAATGACAATGATACAGTTTTGTTTATATCATCGTATATTATAAATTATAACACACCCATACCTCGCTATACGGCCGCTCTTTATACGGCGTTTCTCTATAGCGCAGTGGTGCACAACCTATTTGATAGAAGGGCTAAATCGAAAAAAAGATCGAAGGATAAATTCACCTTTATTGAAGATTCCTGACCGTTTTCAGTCAATAAATAATATTATTAATTTTTGTTTGACTTGAGAGTCTTTTTTCACATAATATTAAAACGTTAAAATATATTGGAATATCATGACTCACTAAAATATGTATGTCACTTATACTAGGTCAGTGCTACTCAAACTTTCTGATATGGCGGATCGGTAAATTTTTATCAAATTTTCCGCGGACCGGTACCCTATATATGTATAATACTATTTTACAATAAAAAAATATATATTTTTTGAAATTTTATTAATAAACAAAAAAATGAAAAAAAAATACATTTAACTTACATAAATAGATAAACTAATAAAATAAACGATGATAAAAAAATTAATTTATTTCTTATGCGAGCATTGAGTATGTAACATATTTTAAATCTAACCTTCACTAATGTGAAGAATGAGCCTGCTTCGCCTTTACCCGCTTCTCCAGTCGCGGTTCTATTGTGTATAGTGCGACGCGTAGCGGAGGATGAATGTCCACACAATTCCTATATTTATTCTCAATGACGCTCATCATCGAAAACCCAGTTTCGCAAAGATAGGTCGAAGGAAATGGGAGAAGTGCTCCGTTTTAGCTTTTATCCAGAAGGCAGCATGTGATAATGTCTCGAAACTCATCCTAATTCCTTCATTTGCAGCCAGCTCCAATAACACTGTTCGACAAATGACGACTTTTTTTTGGTTCCGAGACGAGATATAACTTTTATTATAGATTTATGCCCACTGAATACGAATCTGGTAATAAAAAATGTTAATTGGCTCGAAATTCTGAGATATGTGTGTTTTTTAAATCGCGCGATTTTTCTATTTCTTGGTGTTGTTCGATGTCTCAAAACCTGTCAATTTCTTGTACAAAATGAATATTAGAATCTATAGTCGGTTATTTTATCTTTCATTTGTAGTACTTTTTAGCTTTCATATATTTCTAAGTAGTCATCCAGTTCAAATCAAAAGTCAAAAGTACGTATTTTCACTTGAGATTTTTTCCCACTGTTAATACTATTTTATATTGAATATTTTCTAACTGAAACATGTTTATTGAAATAGTGCTCTGGCCACACTATTTTTTTTTTGTTTAAAGGGGTTAATTGGAAGTGTGCTGAATTTTAAATCGGTAAAATAGCAAGCTAAAAACTCGTACGTATGTATGTATGTACATAGTACATATGTTGAGTCAAAGAAAGATCCTATTAATTAACAGCTAGGTCCGCGGAACATAGTTTGAGTAGCACTGTACTAGGTTATAGTTTATTTGTACCTACTTCCAGACTTACCCAAATGATTTTTCATGAAACCATTTATGCTCAAAGTAAACTTACTTACATTTTATATGGTAAAAGAACGACAAAACGAGTTGTTAAACAAAATGATTGGAATATGTAAAAACTATATACATATGTATAAAAATGTTTATTGCTTACAAAGTTAATAAGCGTTACATTTCTGTTGTTTCCCTGAATCGCTCAAAAACCACATTTGGTTACATACTATTTACGAAGAACTTTACAAAAACTTATTAACGAAACAGATGTTGAATCTTCGATTAAAATTTTTTTGGAAAAATGCAACCTCAAAGATCCCGTAGACACAACATTAGCAAATCATCGAAGGAGTTGAAGTCAACCACAATGAACCATGTATGAGAAAAAAATATGGTCAGAATGCATCTATGTATGTATGAATGAACTATGTAATGATCTTGAAATTGATTCTCTTTCCGAAATTCGACAAACTATATTGAATGGAAATATTATTTTTAAATGTAATAAAAATCAAAAAATGCATTTTCAACTAGAAATAGTGTTTTTCTACGAAATTGGAACGGATCCTCAGAAAATTGTATCAAAAATAAATGATTCGTTATATTCAGCATTTTAATTTTGGTTAATTTTAACCTAAAATTATTTTCCTAATTATTACTAACACATATTTATAGTAAAATGGATAATGGCCACTTGACCAGGAACTATTAGGATAAGTTTTAGTAAATAAGAAGTATTATGAACATTATAACAAACAACATACATATATATAGAACAAATAAAATAAATAAAATAAAATAAATAAATTATATGGATAAATAAAAGTTTGTAAAAAAACCCTAAAATTTAATTGTACTGAATTGTAATAAGTAAAAAGTAAATAATTAATGTGTGTGAGGTAATCCGCCAAGCATTTTCACGTATTTTTCACGTATTTTCCGCGTATTTTTGTTATCAATTACTCAAAATTTTCAAGCACAAAAACGCCAAAGTAAACAAAAAAAGTCTCGAAACTAAACAAAGGTTACTTGGACCACTTTCATAATTACCGGCACATATGTACATATGTATGTACTCACCGGTGATGGAGTAGACGAAAGTCAGCAAAGTGGTAAGAAAAAAAAATAATTTGAAATAGCACATTATGTTTGTGGCGAGTTTTGTGTCCTGTGGTATAACACTTAACAATGTGATTTTGATTTTTGATACGTTATAATTTATACTTGATAATATCGCTGGCAAAATAGAGTACATAATCGTCGGTCCTCAGTGTGAAAGGTTATCTTAAAGTTTTGAAAACCTATCTAAATAAAATTAACCTCCGATTTAATTTTTCGAATTATAATATTATTGAAAAAATCGAAGAATCAACAAATTAAACCACCATTACCGACTATTGAACGCAGAGAACGTTTATGGAAAGTATAAATGAATGAATTGTAACTGAAAAGTTCAAAAAATAAATATTTTTTAGCCTTTGCAAATTTAGTACGTAGGTACATACATATATACATATGTATGTACATATGATATGTTATTCAAATATTGCAAAATGAAATGTTTGTTTTCGAACTTATAGAATTCAATTTCATTCGTAATACATATGTATTATTCATAAATTTTCCCACTATCAGTAACCTAGAGGTCACGACTATTATTTTATATGGCGTGTTTTCTATTGGAATTCCCTAAGGTACACAGATGACGTCCTTAACATAGTATTTTTTGTGTTCGTGTAAAGTATTAAATTAAGGTGTAGTTATAGGTATAATTGATTTATCAACAATAATTTAATTGGTATATCAATAATTGATTTAATAATTGACTTAAATCTTTTATCCTCGTAAAAATTTCCTTCTTTGTTCCTCCTTTGGACTCGGAGTTTTCCGACCCCTGAACTAGGGCATGTTTTTATTCTATTCAGCCACTGCACTGGTGTTAAAAAGTGATATAAATATATGTATGTACATATATTTATATCACTTTTAAATGTACATGTACATATGTAGTGCAGTAGGCCGCTTACGAGCAGAGAAACTTCAAATGATCGGTACTCATTTTTTTCAGCAGGTATGTAACGAAAAATACTACATATTTTTACTCAAATGTATGACTCTAAAGGAGTATTTACTTATTTAGTAAAAGTGTTCATTTTGTATAGCGGTGCAGCCATGAAACCGTTGTCGGAAATACATAAACAGCAAAAATCTTAAACCAAACCAAAAACATTTTGTCGACAAGTTATTCAGTACTAATATCGTTGGCCCAAGGGCAAAAATCGACCAGCCGGCCTACCGGGAATTCTCCCTTTAAGCACTTTATTAAAATAATTATAATAATTACATTGAATGAAATATAATAAGAGGCATATACAGAAATAATAACACTGAGCAACAAAAAATCACGTTTTTTAAAAGTGCGGAGATTGGTCAATCTTTACTAAGTTTGACCCACTGAATTCGAATCCGATAATGATTTTTGTTGATATGCTCTCGTTTATGAGATATTTGAGATTTAAAAAATGTATCAATTGAAATCAATATATTTTTTCTATTGATTGTGATTTTTTATTGCTTTAAAATACTTATAATTAATAATCTAGCGAATTTTTAAAGTCAAAAATATATTTTTTTTTACATATTTTTTCTCGTGTTATTTGACATTATTTGGGTTTTTTTTTATTTCACCACGTTTATAAGGATTGGTTTTCTATTTCAATATTTTTTTTATTTTATCTTAATGTACTAATTCGAGCGTCAAATGATTTTAAACTATGTACGTTATGATATGTAACCGCGGCGGTGCGCTTATCGGTCATTCGCGCACTCTTTATTAGTAACGATCATTATAGTTTAATCACTTAGTTTTACATGAGAAGATCATCCACTGATGACCCTCAATCTCGTGCAAAATCAGCGACTCTTATCTCACTGGACGAGGTCATAATATACATAGATACATATAATACGCATTATAATAAGCAGCAAAATATTACGTACATATATATGTAAGAATCTTTAATAATTATAAAGAATCAAACTATGTACACAATAAATAAATAACCAGCACTAGTTTTAATTATTTTTTTTTTGTATGTACATAGTTACACAGTCTTATTAATATATAATTATTGTCATAAATAATCTTTACTACCGACGCGTCTGATTAAAATACCAAAAATAATAGCACAATCATGTCAATGCGTCAACTGTTTGAAGAGCGTCGTACAAAAGCATTAATAAATTACATTTACATAGTTATGTACATATATGATATATGACTTTTAACAATTTATATCTCTGAATGAAATAATTCTACGTTGCTAAAATATAAATCATTTGGAAGTTAGGTATTGTGTCTTTCTATATTTAAATGTGTAATGATTGAAAAGATCAGGAAATGGTTGCTATATGGTATACAATAGTTGTTTTGAAATAAAATAACTATTCATAATTACATCACATCACTTTATTTTCCTTATTATATACGGCAAAAAACAATAACACTCATCAGTTATTAATGATAAAATATTTATAGCATTTTATTCCAACTCATTCGTTTTTTTTTTAACAATAGTAAATGCAACTTTTTTTTATTATCCACATATATACATAATCATAAGAAATATTAAAAATAAACGCCATTCGAATAATTGAATCAAACAATCACACATAAATCTAATATTAAATATAAATACAAAATACAAATATAAATAAAAAATTAAATAAAATGTTATTTTTCGTTTCTATTGAAGCCATATAAAAGTAAAAAAATCAGAAAAGTAATTGAAATCAAAGTGAACAGTTCATTTATTATGCTTCCATTTGTCCACAAATGTATAATTTTCAAAAATTCCCTATTTAATTCTATTTATTTTTATTATAATAAAAAAATTGTTTTAATAATATACAGATCAATATACATATGTACACTGGCAGTGATTATAAATTAAAAAGAAACTTAATCTGCATTAAGTCGTTACGTTAATAATAAATTATGACCTTTTTTCGTTCGTTTAATAATTTCAGCACATTAACTATCCTGTTTTTTCTTCAAATAAAAATAAACTAGAACATTTTTGCAGCTGATAATTGAAAAAGTAATCGTCTTTCTAATTTACTTTTTGATTTCATTAGAGTACGTATGCGGACTGAGCTGCCCCGCTTCAGTACAAGAATGACAACAGAACCTGAAATTATTATGAAATATTACATTAAGTATTCACTATATATTATTATGATCGTTATTATAAACATAAAAATGCTACTGACCTGCTATATAAAGCGTGATTACAATAACGAGCTTGGACAATCAACGAACATTTTGCGAAGAATGAATTATCAGTACAATTAGAATGAATGTAAGTACCTTGAATATAAAAATTATATTTTTATTTCATTCACTTCTGATTTTCAAAAGAGAATTACATAATGTTTAAAATATATTACCTGGTGTATCCACTTGCATCGTTACAGAGCTGGAGGCGTAACTTGAAGAGGCGTTATTGCGTGCTTCACAACGATATTCTCCGGAATCGTTTTGGTTCAGATTGCACACCGTTAAGCGATTGGTTTCTAAAATTTATCTATGATACAAAAAAATCGCAGTGTGTAGCCGCTACTCACTATACATAGAAGTAAAACTTCTTTGCAGTTTAAAGCAAGTGGGATATATGTACATAGGTTAGGTGGGATGGGTGATTATCAATGAGCAAACACGAGTCAAAGGACTCTATTTTCCAAGACGACTCAGCGCCGTGTCACCGAATTAAAAGGGTATTTTTAATTTTTAATACGTTCATTACATATCGTTAAATAAATTTAACAACATTTTTTTCATACCATAACGTTATATTTTTTGTAGATAAAAAAAATACAAAGAAGACACGGTTTGAGACACGATACGGTTTCTACAATGGCTAGGTAATAGTCCGAATAGATAAACCCAATAGAAAATTTATGGGCCATAATAAAAACCTTCGATTCCTCGATTCCTCGAATTTCTCGATTTTACATCGTATGTATGGCAAATTCCATGCAAATTTTTTAATAACAATTGGACCACTTTCTGACCTGGCAACATCGATATTATTGATGACTGTGACTTTAAGAAACAATACCTGTTGCCCGAATGATTTCTTCATATTATTCATACATACTTCCCTTAGAACCCTGCACTAACTTGACTGGATTAATTGACCGTTTCGAGTTTTATTTTCCAAGAGAAGACGATCCACAGATAGGAACTGGATGGATCCGAAATCCATTTATTACATCAAAGGCTGATTTAAATGTAATTTTTCAAGATAAGCTGTTGGATCTATCTGCTGACGAAGGATTGAAAATGGTTTTTAAAACCATGACTTCACTAGCTTCTTTTTGGATACATATCAAAGCAGAATATCCTGAACTTGCTGAAATTGCCTTGAAAGTTCTCTTCCCATTTTCTTGACTTTAAAGAATTTAGAGAAGAACACACACACACATTACGCGTGTGTAGTGTTTGTGAATTGGGGTGAATAATACGAATTTTCACTACATGCAACAATAACTTTCGCGCGCGTACACGTTACGACTGTTTTGATTCATTGATTGTTACGATTTGATTTGATTGTTACGATTGTTTTACACTATTGTTTTGTATATTTTTGTTTTGCGAAATACAGCATGTTCCTTCGGTCCAATCATTATCAAAATGCATATGTGTGTGTGGCTCGCCTCAACTTTCGCTATATTTGTGTACACAATTCTTTCACTATCACATTCACATCTGTATTCCTTCTTGAACATTGCACTTGCTTTAAATTGCAAAGAAATTTTACTTCTATAGTGAGTAGTGGCTACACACTGCGATATTTTTTTTACAGAAACCTTCGCGGGCATGCACACAACAACTCATGAAAGTTTCATCGCAATCGGTTGAATGGTATAGGAACGCATAGCGCACAAACAAACAAACAAACAGACATTGATTTATATATATATAGATTTGAAAACCTAATTTTGATGTCTTCGGTTCCATGGTTGGTCTCGGACGTCTTTTTAATGATATCTGAGATGTATTGTTATTGTCCGATTTAACTGCTCCCGCAATTATGCTAAAACAATCCGGATTATCTTCAGTGCATAAAGAGCTTGTTTTTCGCAGAATAAGCTACAATATAATACAAGCTTCAGTTCAGTTAGTATAAACATGGATATTACACAACACTAATAATTAAATTTCTAAACAAAATGTATAGGTACGTTTAGAGGCATCTGATTCAATCTGATTGTTTTCAATAAATCATTTGTGTAATTCTTTCGGT
Source organism: Parapsyche elsis (assembly GCA_022651745.1). Taxonomy (NCBI): domain Eukaryota; kingdom Metazoa; phylum Arthropoda; class Insecta; order Trichoptera; family Hydropsychidae; genus Parapsyche; species Parapsyche elsis. Next base: position 3,853,318 of record JAGVSN010000017.1, read on the forward strand.
CGGGCTTTGCCTGAAGCCATTTTTTTAATCCGTCGAATACCTCTTCTTCAGAAGTTACATTTAAATAATCTGACTTTAATACCTCAGACACGTCAGTTGCATTCAATTGCAACCACTCATTTCCCAATGCCAACTGCAAAAAAAACATAACGATTAGGAATATGATTAAAGCACACGTTTATTTCATTTATGATAATCAAAAATTAAATGACATGCCATTCCAAAGTTGTCTTCTATTATATCGTATATTATTTCTATCGTCGCTGGAATTTCTAAATCTTAAAAAAGACTTAAAAATGATACATAGTTAAGCGTACTCAATTGTTGTCTCGTGAATGTGGCGCAAGCTCTATCTACACTTTTTATGCCTAATTTTTTGATGATCCGCATTATTTCAGGGATATTACTTATATGCCAAGCTGAAATGTATCGAAGCCTTCACATTAATTTATATGAAATTAATCAACTTTATGTCAAAAATGGGAGTTCATTCTCACCGTCTGTTTTATTCGTGTGCAGATAATCAAGAACATATTGAATCGTCGATGAGTCAAAATCTGAAACGTTATCGATTACAGCTTTCAAGATGTTGTGATTAAACACTTTCGAAATGTATTCACTGTTCATTGTCACCACGTTTGAATTTACCGGATATCTGTAAATTTTCATTAATTTTATTCACATTTCACACCAAGATTATTTATCAACGAAAACATATTCGTTCAAGTCATATTCGCAACGAAACGATTTCATTTCAATATTCGTTCAACCTGAAATATTATAAATATTCATTACATTAGTTTAGCATTTTAATCGTTGTGAATACAAGTTCGCGTCACATTTCAATTCACCCATGCAAGATGAAATTGGATAGACGTAAGCGTTGTGCTGCAAATATTCACTACATGGTATAGGCTTTCCATTGTAATAACAATCCAATTCAACTGTGGACTCGTTAATGCCTGTGCATAAGGCTACATGAAAACAAATTTAATATAAAATTAGACTAAACGAATAATATCAGTCATTATAATATGATATGTAATGTATTTACTTGTATTTAAGGCATCACAGCACACTTTTAATTTTTCCTTATCTCTTGCGCAGACTGATGTGGCGAAAAATAATGTATCGTTGCGAGTTCTAGTTCCGTTATTTTTTATTTGCATTAATGGCGGACATTCGTCGTCGTATATGCACAGGCCGGGAAAATTGTCTGGTGTCGTACAATCTGAAACATTTAAGTGGGTATGACGAAACGTGTAAGTGGGTATAAAATGCTCTTGAAATGGTAAATATTATCTACAAACATAAATATGTGCCAGTAATTATGAAAGTCAAAAAATTCCTTAATGATACAGTTTTGTTTATATCATCGTATATTATAAATTATAACACACCCATACCTCGCTATACGGCCGCTCTTTATACAGCGTTTCGCTATAACGGCCTTTTTTAATTATAACTCAATTTCAATTTACAGCCCCAAAATGTTTCGATATATTTACATATGTAGGTACATATATGTACGGCCAATTTCTGGCCGTATTTCTTTCCCTAGCATTTTTTGAAACGAAATGAAAAAAAAAAATTATTATTAATTTTTCTTCGAATTGAAAGTCTTTTTGAGAACGGATCCTCAGAAATTTGTATGGGTTTATACTAAAATAAATTATTCGTTATACGGACTTCGCTGCACGATAAACTTTCCCCGATCGTATCTCGGTCTTATATCGAGGTATTGGTGTACATTATATTAGGGTGGAGCGAAATTTTTTTTTTTGAAAATCAAAATTTGGCTTTATTAATTAATTAATAATTATAAATAATTAATTATTTATAATATTTTTTTGATATGCGAATTTTTTTATAATAAATTTTCTAAAATTTACGTTTACTTTTCAGCGCAATCGCGAGTACTATAGCTATTAGCGACTTTTCTTCTATCGTCCATTTGGTATCATGGGCATTTATCCGAACTGTTTTGAAATTCACGATACCAGGGGCGTGGCTTCCCGTTTAAACTACTAATTGCCAGTAAAAACTTTATAGCTATCATACCAATCCGACTGTGAATTTCGTAAAGAAACCGGTTCTCCTAACTGAAACCTCGTAAAATTTGAATCTGAAAATAGGCATTATTTGAAAAAAATTCAAATATCGTTTTTACGAAACCATGTCCGGCATGATGGAAAACAAACCACATTAATGTCACTATTTTAAATCTAAAAAAAATGAAAACCTCGATAGAATATTAAAATGGCGTATTTATTATGAAGCCAGATCGGCAAAGATGACTTGAAAAAAAGTTCTTCATTAATAAAAATTAATTAACAGAAGAAAGAAGACTCTGTTACATCTTCCCAATTTATAATTCTGCCAGTTGCAAGATACCGCAATGTTACAGTCAGAACCTTTCTCTTTTGGCGATAACATATTTTGTCTCAAATTTTTGTTTTGTTTAGTATTAAAATATCGAAAAAATAGTTAGTAATACCCATCGAAACCAAGGCAAGTATATGAAGTGTTTCAAACAAATCCTCAAAAAACTCATTCTATAGTAATTATGTAATCTTCGGTGTCACCGAAAGCATATGTTCAAAATGGGTATCAAACAATGAATATACAGTTTCATTTGCTCCGCATCGGTGAAAGTATATTAAAGTAAGCGTATGTGTTTGCGACTTGTTGATGTTGGCCTAAGTCGAGGTTGTGTCATCCACTGTGTTTTAAACAAAACGGTGGCGTTGACGTATCTGAGGATTCTGAGGATACGTGCAACGCATTTCAGTATCATGATTTCTTCTTAAACCACCAATATAAGTCATAATCCGTTTGAAAATCGACAGGCCCTAATTGTAAACTATAATTGGTACTAACCAGTAAAAGTCTACGCCTGAACACGGGCACGGCACGATAAGAAGAAGAAGCGACAAAATAACTAGGATTGAATATTTCAGCAAATTATATGATTCGATTGGTCATTTCACAACTGTCAAATTTAGTTTCAATGACAGTTCGAAAACGAATATAATTTCACCAGTGAGTATCAGTTAAAATATATTTTCACTGGTAGAAAATTTATATATCTACTAGTGAAAATGTGCTTGAATATGATTTCACCGAAACGCCAGTGAAAATATATTTTCACTTGAAATATGCTTTCACTGTAACATACATATGTATATGTATTCACCTGTGATGGAATAAACGAAGGCCAGCATGGTAAGAAAAAATAATAATTTTAAATAGCACATTGTGTTTGTGGTGAGTTTTGCGTCCTGTGATATACAACTTAACAATGTGATTGTAATTTTCGATACGTTATTATTTATGTATATGTACATGCTTGATGCAAAATAAAGTAATCGTCGGTCTTCAGGGTAAAAGGTTATCTTAAAGTTTTGAAAACCTTTCTAAATAAAATTAACCTTTGATTTCATTTTTCGAATTATAATATTGTAGGAAAATATCGAAGAATCAACAAATTAAACCACCATTACCGATTATTAAACGCAGAGAACGCCTATGGAAAGTCTATAGAATGACTTGTTACTGAAAAGTTCAAAAAATAAATATTTTTTAGTCTTAGCAAATTTAGTACGTCCATACATACATATGTATGTATGTTATTCAAATATTACAAAATTAAATGTTTATTTTCGAACTTATTGAATTAAATTTCTTTCGTAATACATATCTATAAATTTTCCCACTATCAGTAACCTAGAGGTCACGACTATTATTTTATATATGGCGTGTTTACTATTGCAGTGCTTCATAAACTTTTCAGTTTTTTGGTTCGGTAAAAAAATTAAAAAAGCACCGGGAACAAGGGCCAAATTAATTAATTATTATAAGTTTTGTTTGTTAAAGTTGTTTTAAAATAAAAATAAAATGCAATAGCAGTTTTTTTTTGAGATTTAATTAATTATCATAATTATAACTTAAGAATATAAAACAAATTTTGGAAAACGGTACCAAATTATATATTTACATTTGAAGATACAGAAAATGTTTGGAAATATCACAAATTTAACAAATCTTAATTTAAAACAAATTTTAATTAAGCCAAACTTGTTAAAATTAAAATCATATTAGCCAACAGCGACTATTTAATTCTAAAGGTGGGCTTGTTTGTTATTTCCAAGCTTATCAAGTCGAGGCTCGATTGTAGACAGTGAGTGCTACACGCAAAGGGGAACCAATATCCATACTGTTCCTGTACTTTAATATATATAATTATATATATATATATATATATATATATATATAATTTAGTCTTAATAATGCTCATGGACGAAAAACCAGTTTTGCAGAGGTAAGTTGAAGAAAATGGGAAGAGAACTTTCAAGGTAATTTCAAAATGAGGCTAGTGATATTATTATGGTTTTGAAACCATCTTCAATCCTTCGTCAGCAATTAGATCCAACAGTTTATCATGCAAAGTGACATTCAATCAGCCTATCCGTGGATCGTCTTTTATAAAATTTCAATAAAACTTAAACATCGAACTGCTGTATGGTAGGGCAAGTCAGGATATTCGGCTTCGATTTCTAATAAAAAAATCACGAAACTGACGATGGTGAAGTCCACATATGTAATATTACTGCGGAATGCGATGCTATATGTAAGAGCGCCACATTTCGTTATATCGCATAATTTGGACTTTTTTCAATTTTATAATATAAAATAAAATATTATTTTATTTTATTTGGATTTGGCCGCGGGTTGTAGTTTGCCGAGCCTTGACGTAGACTGTCACTTGTACTATCGCTATGTACATATGTACATACATATGTATGTATACGTGCACGAGAGCATACCTGCGTAAACGAGAGCATCTCTAAACGCGATTGAAAATCATCTACCGCTCGAATTAGCACGTTTAGATAAAAAAAAAAAATATTGAGATAGAAAACCAATCCTTATAACCGTGGTGAAATTAAAAATTGGTCGAATAATTATTTTTTCTTATTTTAAACTCAAGGCCTCTGTGCCAAACTTTATCAAAAACCTGAGCAACGTCGAGAAATAGTGCTGAGCAAATGTTTTTTTTATTATGTCGGTGATACGGCGGACGTGGTCTATGGTTGAATGTTTTTTTCCGAAATCCAAATTGATAAGAGGGAATTAGCTTTTTTTTCCTCTGGAATGGGTTTTAGGCGCTTCAGAAACGGTTTTTCAAATAATTTGGAGATTATTGGCAGTAGTGATGTTAGAAAATATTGATACCCAATAATATGCATCTGAACTAACTCTTTCGTGACCCATGAAAGTCCACCTATGAAAATTCGGTTCATGACCCATGGTATACAATAGTTGTTTTGAAATAAAATAACTGTTCATAATTACATCACATTACTTTATTTTCCTTATTATATACATTTTTTTTTATATTGCAAAAACAATAACACTCATCAGTTATTAATGATAAAATATTTATAGCATTTTATTCCAACTCGTTCGTTTTTTTTTTAACAATAGTAAATGCAACATTTTTTTATTATCCACATATATAATCATAAGAAATATTAAAAGTAAACGCCATTCGAATAATTGAATCAAACAATCACACATAAATATATAATATGTGTACAAAAAACACAATCAAATTTGATCCCTGATGGGATCGTCATGTTTTCTGCTATCTCACGTTTTTAAACTGTCGTATAAAATACGAAACTTCGATACATTTAAAAAATATATATGAACCTTTCTATATAAAATTATTTATTTTTGCTTTAATTCCAATTATTTATTTATATTTTAGCATACATTTTACATTGAACTGAATATTTACATATGCGAAAATTTAATTTTTAAGTAATTCGGCCAAATTCTTATGAAATATTTGTGCGTTCCGTAAATTTTGTAAAAATTTATGCTGTTTTTTATCATATAAAAATATTAATGTATAAAAATACTTTGATTTCATTAAGATAAATCTACGACAAAATTAGTACTAAAGCTTAGTTGGATAGTGAACAAAATAAAAGAAATGATAGTAACATTCACACGATAATTATTTCTAAACTAAAGAAAAGCTTTAAGCTTCTAAGCTTCTATCGTAATTTCTAAACACCTACTTTCGTACATACGTACATGATAAGCTAATCCTTACTCACATATAATTAATAGCTACTTAAACGTAAGAACTGACTATGTGGTATATGTAAACATTAAATAATATTAAATATAAATACTATAAATAATAAAATATTATTTTTCGATTATAAATTTCGTTTCAATTGAAGTAGCAACTGCTATTTATAAAAGTAAAAAAACAGAAAAGTAATTGGAATCAAAGTAAACAGTTCATTTATTGTGCATCCATTTGTCTACAAATGTATAATTTTCAAAATTTCCCTATTTAATTCTAAATTTATTTTTATTATAATAAAAAAATTCTTTTAATAATATACAGATCAATGTACATTGGCAGTGATTAGAAATACTCTTTTAGAAATTAAAAAGAAACTTAATCTGCAATAAGTCGTTACGTTAATAATTATGACCTCATATTTTTGGTCTTTATAATTTCGTTCGTTTAATAATTTCAGCACATTATTAACTATCCTGTTTTTTCTTCAAATAAAAAAAAACTAGAACATTTTTGCAGCTGATTATTTAAAAAGCAATCGTTTTTCTAATTTATTTCTTGATTTCATTAGAGTACGTATGCGGACTGAGCTGCCCCGCTTCAGTACAAGAACGACAACAGAACCTGAAATTATTATGAAATATTACATTGAGTATTCACTATATATTATTATGATCGTTATTATAAACATAACAATGCTACTGACCTGCTATAGTAAGCGTGATTACAATAACGAGCTTGGACAATCAACGGACATTTTGCGAAGAATGGATTATCGGTGCAATTAGGATGAATGTAAGTACCTTGAATATAAAAATTATATTTTAATTTCATTCACTTCTGATTTTCAAAAGAGAATTCATGTATAAAATATATTACCTGATGAATCCACTTGTATCGTTACAGAGCTGGAAGCGTAACTGAAGTTATTGCGTGCTTCACAACGATATTCTCCGGAATCGCTTTGATTCAGATTGTACACCGTTAAGCGATTGCTATCTAAAATTTAAGAATAATTAGGATTAGAAGAACACATTTATTTATTATACCTATATAAAACAAAAAAACTGCAGAATCTTAACAAACCTGACATACGCACTCTACTGCTCTCTTCTATTCGCTTGCTGTCTTTGTACCAAACAACACTAGGCTCTGGATATCCAGACACAGAACAACTGAGAGATAATTCTGATCCTACTGTCCATGTATCTTGTTCTCTTGTTAAATTAGCCGTTACAGGAGCTGTGTAAAGTATTCATAGTGATACATCATAAGAAGTAGATTCAAAACACAAAACCCATTTCAAATTTTTTGAATCATACAGCCAAACCAAATAAAGCATAACCAAGAAAGCATTCGAAAGATTAGTATGTAGTAAAGAATTTATGACATTAAATATAAAATGCAATAACTTAAGACATTCACATATAAATTCAAATAGATTGACCACAAAAGCACAAACCGTTATACTGCGGCGGTTGATATACCGGCTCTTCAACTTTCGGTGGTGGTCTGTACGGTCTCGGTGTCACTACTATAGGACCAGGATGTGTGGCCACTAAATATTTGCCATACAGTACTTCATCAGCCTCCGGTACATTGACGGGCCTTACAGATTGCACGACCACAGACCAAGATCCGGGGGCACCGAACCCGTTATAAGCCTGACAAATGTACTCGCCCAGATTTGAAATCTGGAGAGATCTGATCAATAGCGAATAGTCTCGTCGCATTTCGTATTGTTGGCTGTCCATCGGCAGCATGTTCGTACCGTGCCACCACTGAACCGTAGGCGCTGGCCAACCGTGAGCCAAGCATCTCAAGACCATCGGCGCACCGAGAGTTCCGATCACCGAACTATTCAATTCCACTATGTTAGATGGATGATTTGCCGGATCTAGCCACCGACACCAATGCAGAAAAGAAGAAAACATGCACATGCTCAAGTTAGACATAGAAACCACAATGCAAAAAAAAAAAACATAAAAATGTGTAAACCATTACCACAAAACATTCCTTATAAAATTTAAGTTTTCATTCAATATTAAGAATTTTAGAATTTCAAGCGCTATTATATTAAATTAAAGTTAAAAATATAGTAAAATTTTGACCAGATTAATTAGATACACCCATACAGTAACCAAATTAATTTTATATTTAATGAAAAATTTGCATAGCTTACCAACCTTCACTATTAACTAAAGCAGTGGTCGGGAACCTGCGGTTCTTTGTATGAAAACCTGAGGTTCTCATTGTCATTCAAAGTTTTGCGTGATATTAAATAAAACATTCCAAAAAAGTGTTTGCGACACAATTTTTGCAAAATCCCAACCAATTAACCAACATCACGGACATAAAAACCTTAAAAATCATTTTATATATCAAACGTAATAATAAGTTCTATCATTGAATAATACCGACATGTCTTATAATTTTCTAGTACATCATTATTTTAATCATAAGTATAAAATCCGAAAACAATATTTTGCGGCTAATTTTGCTAATTTTGCAAATTTCTCCCCGATTTGGCTCATAGCACGAAAAACGTTCCTGATCACTGAACTAAAGCATACGATGTATTGTAATTTCAATATTCATAAACGTTCAAACAAAGACTGTTATATAAAAAGGACAGTGACTTTTAATTTTAGGAAATGTCAAATAAACATAGGCTTTCAAAGCAAAAGTAAATAAATGTCATTTGTAAACTTCAAAAATCTCACAACACCGTTAAAAATATTTTATAATAAAAACTGACAACCGAAAAAGTTAATGCCCTGCATGCCATAGAATAATAAAAAATCATCATTAATAGTACCTTTGACTTGCAAATTGATATTTTTGGTAACCGGTGTTCCGACACCATTGTCGGCAACGCATACGTACACGCCGGAATCGTTTCTATACACTGAAATGATTTGCAATGTTCCATCCGTCATAATTCTGTGCCTTCCCTTCGATCCATCAATCTACAAACATCATTCGAAAGTTAATATCAATTAAACATTAACTACATACAACGTCAAAAGAAATATTACTCACAATAACAGAATCTTTCAACCAAGATATATTGGGCGGCGGATATCCGTAAACTATGCACCTGAGCGTTGCAACGTTTCCTTCTTCAGCTTCGACTTCCGGCTCTGCCTGTTCCTCAAATCTGGGCGCAATAGCTGAAATAGTATTCAACGTGAATAGCACTGCAATTAAAGTACTACATTTGTACATAGTCAAACAACAATACCTCCAGTGGCTTGCACAGTGAATGCCGGAGCTGATGTGTAAGGATGTTCTATTGCAGGAGGTACGCAATTGTAATTGCATCCAATGCGACAACATTTGCTTTCGCCTGAACAATCTGCATCGGTGTAACATTCTCGACCGCAACGATTGATTGGATTCATATCGTCTTCACCGCCATCAGGACATTCGCCTGGTTTGTTTACTAAAATTCACAATTCGAAAATTAATTTATAATACACTAGGACAGTACAAGACATAAAATACTTGAATCACTATCAATACACAATTGAACGCTAATTGGGTTGAATTCTGTATTGTGATCATGAATACAATGGACTGCCAGGTAGTCTAAGACAAATAAACCAAATTGACAGATTCTTGGCAGCCTTAAAACAGCACCTCTATACAAGTACTAATAGATATACTCTGTCCAACTTAAGAAGGACCTTTTTCTCGCGCAGCTAAAAAAAAGAGGGTTGTGACTGTCTATGGTTGGTTATCATTAATGTTTATTCCGAGATGCTGACGAAGCCCATTGGTTGAACCGCTCTCTTTTATGTGCAGAAGGACTCTAAATCGATCAAGACGGTCAATCGGTGTTTCTTAAGTTAGACAGAGTATAGATAAGTTTATTTTGTAGTTTTAGCTATATATTACTTTTTGTTTGTAATTAGCTTTTCAAGCTATTTTAATTAAATAATTATTTATTTAATTACTGTACAGATTTATATCTGTACTGTACCAATTTTGTCGAGCTGATAAATTCTATTCAAGTGTAAAGTTAGACTTGTTACATTAAAGAGAATTACATCAACGATAATAACAAACATTTCTGAAAACGTACAAATCCATCCGATCAGATAATCTGGTCTGAGCAAATTTATTACTATCCTAGATAATATTATACTAACTCAATCGACACACTGATTGGAATTTGGTCTCTCGAGTTTCGGGATCAGAGTATACGTCGACAGCACATGTAGAGCCGGCATCACAACGGGTATCTTCGCAAGGATCATTGCAACCGCACCTCTCGCAGCCGTCTGATTGAACGGTACGTGTCTCTCCATATTGACAATGGAACGTTTCACACTCTTCCTTGTATCTGATGCAACGATCTGGTTGTCGGACACTCTCCGGTTCGTTTGTTTTGCCGATTCGTTCGTCCACGTCAATTTCGTTTGAAACTGTGAAAATATACATTGTGTCAACTATAATGCTCGACCGAAAGCCGATACACTTGTATGAAGTCACATTTTAAAATTTCACATAATATCATAATGAATCTTAAAATTAAGCCAAGCAGTGTAAAAATTGGTGCATTAATGTGTGCATTAATTTATCATATGTGTGATTTAAGCTAGTGCAATGTGCCGGGTGCTTAAATACCAGAGCTCCAAAGCCATTCATAACACAAGACCATTTTATTTAACTATTATGTAATTTTTATCATGCATTTTGTATTTATTTCTAAATTTGTTATGTTATATTTTTTATGTTTACAATAATTTATAATGGATTTGTTTTTATAAATAGTCCAACATGTTACCTAAAATAAAATAACTTTATCATATTAATCATACAGTTTCAATTACATTAAACATACAATTTAAAATAAATATCATTACTATTGAATTAACTCAATTGCAGTCAAAGCCTAACCAAAAATTCCAAAATTGGCGATTTATTATGAATGAATTTATAATTATTGCAATATGGTTTTATTTTTAGTATGGAATGATTGCTTTGACTGCGTAGAAGCTAATTCAAGACTAGGTTAAGTTTCAATTACATATATAGATCATTTCAAAAATAATATGTATATCAAAAGAAGTTTTTCAACTCCGTATACTATTCTAATCCAATAGTAACCCCAGTACATATTAAAGTACATAAATACAAACAAATCAATTACGAACAAATAAATCATCCTAGGCAGTGCAATGTTTGTTTAATACACCAATTTGATTCTCAGGAGCCCTGCTAAGTGGTAATATTATTTTGTATAATACAACATTGAAGGTGGACGTGCCGTAGTGCCATTGAAATTTTTGAAGTCGTTGTATTCCTCATACTTACTCTCTTGAGCGCAAGATTTCAGGCACAAGTCGTACGATCTAAAGTTGTTGTTATTTCCACCACATCCAGTGTATATGAAAGCAACACACGTTTGCTGATCGCTACTGTAGTACCAACGTCTGTAATACTGACCGCTACAATTTCCTGACTGCACAGGCTGACGACATATGGCTAAATATTTAAAATTTCACATTAATCTGTTACACACCAATTATAAAAAATACATAAAAATTGGAGACAATCGAAACAATTATCAGTTTAAATTTCAGGTCCTAGCTATACAGTTAGATTAAATTTTTCTTGTTCGTCGATTGCTCCGTTGAATGTAAACATTCTTCAATGGCATGCAATATCTCGATTATATAAAATTTAGCTCTCGGTGATGTATTCATAGCTCAAAAGCAATGCTGGACACATGAGCAAACTGTGAACTCTTCATTTTAATACTAGAATCATTTTACTTAATTTTCATTTTAATACTAGATCATTGGGTGTTTATTATTATGTGAAAAATAGCGGTAAGTATGGGTTACGGGAAAAAAATTCAATGAAAAATGAACATACTGTAGCGTTATGAGACCGCGTGGCGATCCCGCCAAAATAGACCAATGGCGTTCTGATCGCCTACTATAAATAGAGGCACGATTGGCCTCAGAGAGCATTCTCGCTCAGGATGCTGGACCGAACGGACCGTTCGGCTCCAGTGGAATAAACCTCTTACAACCAACTTCGATCTTTCTCTCCGTTCACGGAACCACCCTTCCTGCCCACGCAACAATACTGAGCCAAAATCAATCAAAGCCAAAATATTTTAACAGTTTTCTTTTAGTTCAATATAAATCATCAACTCTCTCATTCTCAAAATGTTCAAGTGTAAGCTTTTTTCGACCCGAGCTGTACTCTGGTTAACGTTCACAGTATGCTCTTGAGTACCCCCCCCGTGATACCCTGATGCATATAGCATTCAAAATAAAACTTTCAATCTGAAACATATCCGTTATAATGCTTCGAATACCTTGATCAGTTTCAGTTCCATTGTCCGGCGGCGGCTCTTGGTGTTGTAAGCACACAGAACGACATTCGGCAACACTTGAGAATCTGTTTGGTCCTCCACCGCATCCACCATATGTGAATTCTAGACACTGTCGACGAGATCCATCAAAGAATACTTTACTATACGTATCTCGACAATCACCAGGATCGCGATCGTACCGGCAAACATCTGCAGATCACCGACAATTAATTTTACAAACTTATTCAAACATATACACGTCAACATCTTGTTAACATTACCCAATCCCCTGAACTGTCCACACTGTCGTTGACATTGCTCTTCGGATAAGAAACGATTCGAATTTCCGCTGCAGCCTGAATATAAGAAAGGCGTACACTCTCCCCGGATATAATCGTAGTACCAAGCGGGAATACTTTGACCGCAATTGCCCTGTTGTAGTGGAGTATAACACAAACTTGGCAAATCTTGATACGAAGGATACTAAAATTCATAAGCATTCAATGTATTCATTGTAATCATCCGTCTTAACGAGTGAATGTTTCCGACATTACCTCAGTCACAGGTGTGATGGCATTCTGATCTGGTTCAGACGGTCCCCTCTTACACCTCTGTTCACATTCATCTCTAGTATTAAATCTATAAACAATATTAACGAAAACTGAATTAAACCATTCGTGATTTACAAAATAAAAATAAAATTTTTACATACCTGTTTCCGTTTCCTTGACATCCACCGTAAGCGAATTGACTGCATGCGTCAGTATTTTTATCATAGAACCATTGAGTAACAGATGCTTCACAAGGACCAACAGCCATTGGGAGCTGACACAAATCTGTAATATTAAAATTTACATTTAAATTTCATCAAATTTCAAAATCATATCAAATGCGTTCAATCAAGTATATAACATGTATATCTTATAACCTTGTACACTGGAGCAATGACTTTCACATTCTTCTTTTTCGGCAAAGTTATTTTGATTACCTTCACAACCTCCGTACAAGAATTGCTTACAAATACCAACAGAACTATCGTAGAACCAACGAGCTTGAGAACTTCTGCACGACCCTTGTTCACTCGGTAAGAAACAGTATTCTAAGAAAATACAATATATTAATACCTCTTCAAAATTTATACTTATTATAGGCGTCTAAATTAAAGTACCCGATTGGAATGGTTCAGATCTTGGCTCGACAGTAGTCGTCGGTTGACTGTTACAACGAGACTCACATTCCTGTTCGCTCGGGAAGTTATTACTATTTCCTCCACATCCACCGAAGTAAAAGTTGCGGCATCTGATTTGAAATTTCATTATTTATATCCTTCTAAGAAATTGTAATAGCAAATGAATTTTTAACAACAAGTACCTTTTTTCGGCCGAATCATAATACCATCTCACTCTGTAATCATCGCACTCTCCAGTCACCGGTGGCAAGACACATATGTCTTGTTCTGTAAATGCAAGTTTAAAACATGTAACATAAATATATCCCCAATTTTGAAAAGTGTACCTATGTATGTACATATGTACTTTGCGATCAACGCTCAAAAAAGCGTAGTATGAAACGGTATATCTTAAAAATTTGATTAAAGCCAAAGTCAAATTTTTACATGTGTTACGAAGCAACAATAAAAGCCATAAATGCATGTTTAACAACGAAATAACATACATATGTATATATAAAAATTATTTTTTTCAAACATGAAGGTACTGAAACCTTAGATTGTAAGATTTCATATTTGAAAAGATTTGCACTAAGCAATCAAAGCAATTTCCCCACAAACTTACTTGTAACAAATATACAATAAAAACATCGACAACCAAAGCCACCAAATTTAAATTATACTTCCTGAACTTAAATTCTTTGTCCTTTTCGAATTTTTCTTAATACTTTCAAATATTAGCATCAGAATAAGCATACTAACCGACAACTTTAGGACAACTCTTATCGCACTCCTCCTCCATATCGAATTGATTATCGTTTCCTTCACATCCAGTGTAGTAGAATGGCATGCAGCGGTTCTCTTCTCGGTCAAAGAACCACTTGGGTATCTTCTCTGTACAGTTGCCTGCAGCTCTCGGCAGCAAACACATATCTACGCTTCGGCCAACACCATATTAATACATGCAGAACGTGCAAAAATTTGATTAAATTATTTGTTAGACTTCCGATCACCCATAATGCGATTCATGTTTTTGTATAATACGTACAAATTTCACGATTATTAATTAAATTAATCTCAAGTTAGCCACCACCATGTTCGTAATAATTAACCATGCAAAGCAACTGTCACCTCATCTCATGCTCACAGCACTTAAACCTAACCATTCTTACACTTTTGTACTCCGCTAACATTTCTTCACTAGATTGTTCAAATTCATAATCATAATGCATTTAATTACTTATGGTAACAATTTTAAGGACCTTTCATTTTTCCTGGTGTATCACAACGTAGAATACATGCTGACTCTGATATGAACCGATTCGTGTTACCGCCGCAGCCACCCCAAGTGAACGGTTGACATCTATGACTCGGAGTCGTATGCCCAACGAGTGTAGCTTCCACTGCACATTCCTTGCTCAGCAGGTGCAGAGCATTGATCTAAACGGCGAATTATTTATATAATGCAAAATTTTTCATCATTAATATCAATATCAAAAGAATTCCGTTTAGATAAAAATATTAAATGTTCATCGGTAATTATGTATTTTCCCAAAATTTAAAATTTCTGAAATAAAATTGTATGACAAATTTCATTAATAGTTAATGTGTATTGCGTTAAATTTATTACAGTCATTATGTTTTACCCTTTTCCGTTTAATTAGTGATGATTTCTTTAAGCTTATTCATAAAAATATTTTTAAATCCACATTACTACTTACTATAAGTATAGATAATTTCCAGGAAATTAATGAAACTTACCATCTGGCTTTGGTGCTTCACAATTTTTCTGACATTCTTCCTGATTTTGGTATCGATTATTGTTTTCGAGACATCCCCCATACACAAATTGACCGCATTGCTTACGATCATTGTCGTAATACCACATCGGATAGTAACCTTCGCATGGTCCTTTCACCTTAGGCAGCTTGCAAACATCTATAAAATATTATAAAACCAATTAAAAATCCATCGATTACAATTAATATTTAAATGTTAAGTATGCTAACCTTTTCCTTGTGGTTCGACGCAAGTGTCTTTACATTCATCTTGACTTTTAAACCTATTTTCGTTACCGTCGCATCCACCATACCAGAACCGCGAACAACCACCATATTCCATATCAAAGAACCATTTGACAGTGTAGTTTCTGCACGTACCCCTATCCTTCTCCAATTTGCACGATGCTGAAAACAATTCAAATTAGACCGATTGTACCGCTATTGAAGTTGACTATTGAACGTGCAATACCTTGAAGGTTTTCAGGCTTGTCTTCACATCCATCGAATTCTTTGCCCTTAGCCTCAGTGACACCGTCTGGACAACAGCCGAATTTACTAGCGGCACAATCACAACCAGCTCCATCGGCTCCGCTAGCAACAGTCTCTCCGTCGGAACAACAACCGAATTCGCTATCAGAACAACTGCAACCCTGCTGTCTTGGACCCTTTGCTATTAACTTTCCATCCGGACAACAGCCAAATTGATAAGTATAACATGGACAACCTTCGTAGTTTGGACCCAGAGCTGGTGTATATCTACAAGTTTACCAAAAGTTAAAGTATTGCTCCAGGTTAAAATAGTAATAATAGGAATCTAATATAGACCTGTTTGGACAACAGCCATTTGGCGTGTGCTCACATCCACAACCTGCGTTATCGTGTCCTCTTGCAGCTGTTTTCTTGTCTGGGCAGCATCCGTATGGAGAATATTCGCATCCGCAACCTTAAGCAATGAGTATTAAATAAATATACCAAAAATTTGTTATTTTATATATCGATTTGTTTAGTTACCTTCGAATTCTGAACCCTTGCTGCCACAATGTTATCAGGACAACAACCGAATGGTTGAACGAGACAACAACCTTCACCCAAAGGTCCATGAGCTGGAGTTTGCATATCTGGACAGCATCCAAACGTTGAACTGTTGCAGCCCTTCGCACATCCTTCGTCATCTGGACCAGTAGCTACCAATATAAATTTTAATTATAGTATATTTTAAGTAATACTAAATTAAGAGTATAATTTTCATATATGTATGTACCTTCTGATTGTTGATCTGGACAGCATCCGTGTTTCGACATAGAGCAGTCGCATCCTTCTTTGTCCGGTCCGGAAGCTGGCGAATTTTCATCATCACAACATCCAAATTCAGTATCTTTACAAGCGACTTCCGGTGCAGACGTGGTAACTTCTACAAATTTGTGTATTCACCAATCACTATTGTAAATCAAAATGCATAAAAAAAATCTGAAATAATAAAAAAAAAACCTCTTGTTTCAGGACATCCTTTCTTATTGGGACCTTTGGCTTCCTGTTCTTCATCAGCACAACATCCATATCTATCGAAAATAACAAAAAATAATTAGTCACAGAACTCATTTATCAATCGACTCATCGTTCATTCAACTTACTTTGATTTGGTACAAGCTGGTGGTGGTGGAGGACATCCTTCTTGGTTATTTCCTTCAGCAGGAGTTTTGTTGTCTTCGCAACATCCAAAAAGAGTATCCTTACATGGTACAACTGGACAGCCTTTATTTTTAGGTCCAGTAGCCGCCGAAACACCATCAGGACAACAGCCGTGTTTTGTTTCCTTACACGTTTCAGGGGCAGAGCAACCTAAAACCAAAATTAAATTGTATTTTAAGATTTATATAATGTGTGAATATCTAATAAAATAATTTTCTTTTTATAACCTTGTTCGAAAGGTCCTGTAGCGGCAGTTTTGTTATCGGAACAACAACCAAACGTAGATTTAAGGCACGCAGGTTTTTTCGGTCTCTTTTTGCACTTGCGAGTTGTCAGTGTTTTTCCAAGAATGTCTTCCAATGTGCTCATACTCCAAGCATTAGAACCTAAAGTAAAAGTCATTTTATTACTTAATAGGAACGACATCAACTAACGATTAAACTTATAATCAAATGAAAATACTTGTGCTTGATCCGAAGCCATCTTCAGTTGTTGAATAGCCATCGTCACTTGCAGTCACTGTTTCCATTGTAGAATCTGTAGAATCTGTACTAGACGAGTCCGTAGAAGACATATCTTTAGAGTCTGTACTAGACGAGTCCGTAGAAGACATATCTGTAGATTCTGTACTAGACGAGTCCGTAGAAGACATATCTGTAGATTCTGTACTAGACGAGTCCGTAGACGACATATCTGTAGAATCTGTAGAAGACATATCTGTAGAACCTGTACTGAGCGAATCCGTAGTAGAACCATTTGTTGTGCCTGTGATAATCGAGCAGTTAAAATTATGTCATTTTCCTTCAAATATTGATAATAATGTTAAAATGTGTTTATTACTTTCATATGTTGTTTCAGTAGACATTCCAGTTGCTGTAGATGACTCTGAAGTCAAATCCGTTGAAGAATCAGTCGATGACATTTCTGATGTTGAATATTGTTCTGTTGTGGAGTCTGTACCTTCTGAACTACTTTCACTTTCTGTTGAGCCTCCAGTTGTAGTATCTATTGTTGTTTCTATAAAAAATACCAATTAAAATACCTGCCAACTTTGTATAGCCCAATCCACTGAAATACGTTGTTAAAAAATCTTACGAATACCTTTAGGTTCACCTGATGATTTGTCAGTTTGAGGTTGATTAAATTCATCAGTATCAATTTCATTTTCAACCAGAGATCCTTCAGTAGTTGTTTCACCTATGGTTATTGATTAGAAAATTAAATCCACATCTAGAAAAAAATATTTGCTTACAATAATTAAATAAACATTATTCACCCTCTTCTATAGTTAGACCAGTAGTCATATCAGATGTGTCCATAGTTGATATATCAGTAGATGCTTCAGAACTAGATGATTCAGTTGATGAAATTTCAGTACTGGAAGATTCACTGCTGGAAGACTCACTGCTAGATGAATCAGTACTAGATTCTGTACTGGAAGAGTCTGTGCTAGAAGAATCTGTACTAGAGGAATCTGTGCTAGAAGAATCTGTGCTAGACGAATCTGTGCTAGAGGAATCTGTGCTAGAAGAATCTGTGCTAGAAGAATCTGTGCTAGAGGAATCTGTGCTTGATACATCTGTGCTGGAAGCATCTGTGCTTGATGCATCTGTACTGGAAGCGTCTGTACTAGATGCATCTGTACTGGACACGTCTGTGCTGGAAACATCTGAAGTTGAATCTTCTGTACTAGATACATCCGTGCTGGTAATATCTGTGCTGGATCCATCTGTGCTAGATCCATCTGTACTGGAAGCATCTGTACTGGAAGATTCTGTGCTAGCAACATCCGTACTAGACAACTCAACTGTTGATTCACTAGATGACTCGGTGCTTGAAATTGCAGATGTATCTGACGTTTCAGTGGTAGATTCGGTGCTATCGGTGGATAATCCGGACACTTCTGTCGAGCTTGAATTGGTTGTGGATTCGGAATCGGTTGTGAATTCGGAAGCGCTACTAGTACTTCCTTCTGTAGAGGTAATGTCCGTGCTCATACCTGTCGTTGAGGAGCTATCAACTTCAACTGTAGAACCGTCACTTGTATCTGTTGACGATATTGAATCGGTCGAGCTAGATTCGCCGGAAGATTCACCCATTGAACTTAAAATTAAATCGTCAGTTGTCAATGAAAAATCTTCAGGTGATGTTGGTCCTGCGGGGAAAATGCAAAAATAATATATAATCGATTTTTTAGATACTAGTTCATCGTATTCATTTTTGGAAATACCTGAAGAAGCCATTTCTCCAGATCCAGTTTCAAGTTCTGATGGATCAAATTCTGTCAGTGGGTAGTCATCATCACCGGATCCTGAAATCATGTAAGTAGATTGTATAAAAGACAGAAAAAATAGAAGAAACTAAAAATTTTCTCTAAATTTAATTCGTACAAAATAAAAAATACATAATTATTATACCCGTAGTTAAAGTTTCACCATCTCCTGAGCTAGTTCCAGGACCGTCACTCATCATAAGTTCATCATCCTTGAAAAATTAATTTTATTAATAATAAATAAATTCTATAAAAATTTATCGTTAATATAGGTACATACATATGTATGTATAAAATACGCACCATTGGCGAAGTTGCTTTTAAGAAATCGAGATCTTCATCATCTTCATCGTCGCAATACTCCTCTTCGTCGTCGTAATCTTCCGGTTGTGTTGAACCAACTTCAACAGGCAATACTTCATCTACAACGAAAAATCAAATTGAAATGTCAAAAACCGTTTCATCACATTAGAACAAAGAATTTTAACAAAAAAATACGTACCATCAGTGCAAGCTTGTTTATTACAACTTTGACTAGAATCAAGAATGGCTTCCTGTTCGCATTCACTACTGGAAACGGTTTTATTTTCTCGTAGACATAACACTTTACGTGCTTGTTCACCACCTCCGCAAGCTTTAGAACACTAAATAATACACAAAGATTAGTGATCAGATAATGAAATTATTTTCATCGAGCTGCAATAGGTATATTACCTCGGACCAAGGACCGGCAAGCCATTCAGCAGGGCAATCTTTGATATCCTGCTCACATGGTCTTGTATCTTCATACTTCTTTTTATCTTTACATTTATCCTCAGTAACTTTCTCAAGTGAATCTCCATTAAATATACCGCAGAACACTCGCCGAGACTGTACTCCGTCTCCACACTTACCCGAACACTAAATATTGGAAATAAAACATACTTTTAAAGACGAATTTAATTTTCTACATATTTCTTTGATTTAGTACTACCTTGCTCCATTCACTCGTGTACCATTGAGCGTCGCATACAGGCAGAGAGGTCGAATCACAATCTTCTTGCACTACCGGCTCCGGATGGTTGGAGCAAAACGAAGACGGGAATATGTCACCCTTTTCCGTAGCACAAAAAGCAGACCGCGTTTTGACTTTAGACGTGCACGAGTCGCACTGCAAATGTAACATTTATTCAATAATTTAAAATGTTCATACAAGTACATACAATGATTAAATTTGATCAATTTTTATTTACCCCACTCCATTCTGACAGAATCCAGTCGACACCTTCGCAAGGATGTATCATGCAGGACTGTTCATTGTCTGGTTTCTTTTCGGGACAGTGTTGATCTGGGAGCACTACTATTTTACCGTCTACTTTGCGGTAACATCTCACTGAACGCTTTTGCTTGCCGTCGCCGCATAATTTGTCACACTGAAAAATATCTGCTTTCACTACTACATCCTTAAGATATACCGAGATAGAAACACGGATAATTGTAAAATGATTAAAAACGCAAGCACCAAGCTATCGTGCAATTACTTTACTATACTCAAACCAGTTACTTCTGCCACCCAATTATATAATACTATACACGAACGGCTCAAGTCCGTCTGTTTATCTATCTACCCCTCGGAAATTGTATTGAAATTGTATTTCACGAGTAACTCTGTTACCTCTATCATAAACCCACTCATATATGAATTATAAAAACTGTTCGATTCAACGGGCAATAATCTAGCAAAACGATGAAATTAAATTTTAATCTTACTGGGTTCCAGGGTCCAATGTGCCAAGTGGGACACGGCAAACCGACATTGCACTTTTGATGAGCAGCCGGCTTTGGTCCCATCATTTCGAAACACTCGTCATCGTTCACTACCGACGGCAATCTGAAAACGTACAATATGGTACAATACACTCCTCGTTAATAGCAATGTGGCGATTGAATCTCAATGGTTTCCTTCGCGTGCTATTTTGATAAAATACCTAAAAAAAATATAATCACCCATGAGATACAATTTTGTAGCAATATATCTGCCTACTTTGTGTTCCACCGTCTCCGCACGCAGCACTACACTCTTCCCAAGCACCTTCGGACCACCGTGCAGCACACGGTATATTGGCACACGTTTGATTGTCGACAGGTCGCAGAACAGAATCGCAAAGATTATCGTCGACTTCGTTCAGCTCGCGCCGAGACGCACAGTGCACGTTCCGGGTCTGAAATCCTAGCACCCAAAACATTACAATCCATCAACTTCAATTCAAGCTCAAAGATGATAGCTCAATTTACCTCCACCGCAAGAGGCCGAGCACGGGGTAAAGTTTTCATGAACCCATGCATATTCATCATCATTACTTTTCGACACACCCGTAGGAACACTGTACTCGTACTGAATTCCTACATTGGTTCCTTGATATAATAACTAAAACACACAAGATTTTACAACATTTATACAATTTAAAACTTGAATGGTTCAAATGCTTCGTACATACAGCGAGATATACAGCCTCCGACGTTGGTCCTATGCAAGTTATGGAGTCGGGAGCAGCAAAACCTTGAGGTGTTCGTTCGTAATGCCAAATACAACCGGCGAATGTAAACGCTTGTGGGAAATCAATACGCCAATTTCCATTCAAGTAATAGTTTCCCTCTCTATTCCTGATTGCTGAAAACATATTCAATTTGCATCATTTGTTACATAATGTCTAATTTGTTTGAATATTGTTAATGAAGTTTATGTATAAAAATACCAAAATAGTTATTAGATGGTGTCCTTTCTTTGATCACAATGTGAGTAGCTCCTTGAGGAATCAGCAATACATCATTATATCCTGGAAAAAAGGTAAATTGAAACAACCACCGATGCAAGTCCGCCAATCCAACCACGATGTGTTCATCTAGCACTGTTAATTGATCCCATTTTAATTTAAATTAAATAATACACTTCGATTCTCACCTACAACAAGATCATCCTTATCATAAATGCCGTCAATGGTTTGACAACTCGAACTATCGCCGCCGCATATTCGACATTTATCTTCTTTAGCGTTCGATCCGAGCATCATATCACATCCTACAGGCTATAATACGATAAATAAATGCGCATTAATCTACAATTACCATTTTAAAGACCTATGTATGTCTTTATATTTGTTGCAAATCATCATACCTGACATTCGCCATCGACGCAAACATCCAACGACTCATCGCTACATTGTGTTCCGTCAATCACTTTTCTACTATGACGATAGTAAAATCGTTCGCCTTTTGGCATGCAGTTCAGCTCACACGGATTCGGAGCTTTCGTGTAAGGTACCCATCTGAAAATCATTTTTATTTAATTATTAAGACTTTTGATTCTAGAGATAATTATTTATACCTAGGGCAATTGGTGAATATGACTGGATGTAAAAAAAAATAAATAGACGAAGAATGAAACTAGGATGGAGCGCTTTTGAAAGAATGAACGTAGTTTTTAAATCAAACTTCCCGCTATGCTTAAAAAGGAAGGCATAAGACCAATGCGTATTGTCAGTTATGACGTATGGATGTGAAACTTGGATGCTGAATTCAAAAATTTTACGTAAAATCCAGTGCACACGTGGAAACATGAAAAGATGTATGCTTGGTATAATTAGAAGAAATCTTAAAAGGAACACGTGGGTAAGAAGCATGGCCAAAGTGGCAGATATAGCGGAACGTGCGAAAAGTTGAAGTGGATACATAGCGAGAACAATGGATGGCAGATGGACGCGAGAAATACTGGAATTGTATCCAAGAGGATGTGAAAGAAAGCAAGGTAAACGAAGTGGAAGATGGGCTGATGAATTGAAAATAATGTGTGGAGTCAAGTGGATGCAGATTGCTCAAGACAGACAGGAATGGAAGAGGATTGGAGAGACCTTCATCGAGCAGTGGATGGTGAACGGCTGAAAATTATGATGGTGATGAAAGACTTTTAACAACATTAAAGTACTTGTATCAGTATCAGTCTTCAGTCTAAAAGGACAATTTTTTATATGTCTTATTAATTGAACAAAATGTTAGGAAAGTATGACCTTCACACAAAATAAAGTAAAAATTCTCAAAGAGTATGATTTCATATACTAGAGAGGTTAAACAACTTTAATTGTTAAAAAGAACTTGATTGCTATTCAAGCATGTATGTATTGATGACAATTTATTCTTACTTGTATTTAACATTTTCAAATACTGTATCATCCTGCGATGAACACTGCTCTGATCGAAAATCTACACCGCCTTCATCACAGTCCTGCGAATAGAATTCAAAATATCATTAAAATAGTTACCCTCATCTTTGAGTTGATAATTAAACATTTCATATGGATTCAAATCACCTGTGTATTGCACGAGTAATGCTTCTTCGCTCCACCTTCACACCGTGGAGTACCATTATAACTGAAAAGATAAAAAAGGTACATACAATACAATACAATTCAATGCGTGTAAGATAAGATCTGAATTGTATTTTTATTACTCAATTTGTTCACAGCGGCGTATCTGCGTTGTGACACCTCCTCCACAAGAACGGGAACAAGGCGATGGGGGTTCCCATGGACCCCAACCAGCACCACCTTCCCCTCCAGGAATCACATATGATCCAGACAAGTAGAGATTCTCTCCTTGTTGTCGTTTATGACGCGATTTTACTGTGACCTGCAGTAAGAAAGAAAAAAAATAAAAATTCAATTAATAAAAATGTGATAGGCGCTTACGTCGTTTTGGATAAACTTGTATATGAACTGCACTACATCGTGCTTGCAAAACGACGTAACTACCATTCATTGTAATATTATCAATACTAACATTTAAATGCCTCGCAGCGGCGAATGTAAAGAATGTTGTGAGGATGAATGACAACAACACCAGAGATCTGAAAATAAAAATATAAATTCACATGAAATCGTTTTTTTTTTTCAATATTTAGCATAAATTTTGCACAAGCTTTAATACGTTTACAAATTTGTTAAAATAACACGGCTGCCGACATTTCCAACTCAATAAATATTATGTTTTAATTGCACCAACACACTGCATACATACATATATTTCAATATACGTTTCGCGTTTATTTTTGACGTGTGGAGAATTAAAACTTCAGCTCGCAAATCCGCAAGTGCGTGCCGGAACGGTCGTATGAAGGATTATTAAAACCGAGCCGGAATCCTAAGGATCAACAGGGATTTTAAAGTCAAAATTGTCACCGCATTCTAACCAACCGAGAATGAATAAATTAAACTACAAATAAGAACTTCGAACGTGTTCAATGAGTCGGGGTATCTGTTTACTTGAACAACCAAGATGGGGATATGGGGCTATTGTATCGAGTGTGTGTGTGTCTGACTCCCACGTGTCCCAGCATCAGTTCTTCGTCGAGATGCAAGTCATTGTAAAAAATTCAAAGGGAGACGTCTTAATGAACAGGAGAACTCTCAACCACAAAGAACTACCACTAACACCTGTGCATTTCGTTTGGCCTCACGATGAAAATTATACCTTTCACACAAAATGTCCGTAATTTGATTTAACCGTTAACGCTCATTATTTTATATAAGATTCCATAAATGGACAATTTTTTTAAATTGTGTAACACGATCATTATCAGCACATCGCGTCCTCGGAGCACAAAAGTGACATGTCCAAGATTTTACGAAAATGAGTGCAACTTTGTTCCTCTTTAATTTTATTCAATTGAGAAGAATGTGTGGAGTCAACTGGATGCAGATTTCTCAAGACAGACAGGAATTGAAGAGGATCGGAGAGACCTTCATCCAGCAGTGGATGGTGAACGGCTGAAAATGATGATCAATTTTTACTTTATCCTAATCGGATAAAGTATTGTGATCGTGCGAAAATTTGACTTCGAGATTTTGACTGATTTGGATCAAGTATCATCCCCTGATCACGTTTTCATGATTTCTGGAAAATGTCTGTATGTCTGTGTACTATGTGTGTGTGTGTATGTCTGTGTGTTTTCTCCGAAACTATCAAGTCTATCAAGCTGAAATTTCATATCTATTATTTTCACGTAAAGTTTAAAAGCCATAAGGAATTTGGTCAACATCAGTCAACCGGAAGTAGGGTTTTTTCGTGCAGAAAATTCAAAAAATCCGGTAAAAAAATCATATTTCCGAAACTGCACCGGGAATTTTCTCCAAATTTCATATCTATAGTTTTCACATTAGCCTTGAGAGATACTGTGATTTTAGTCAACTTCTGACTACCGGAAATGGCAGTTTACTCTTGAACGATTTTTTGTTTTTTATTTTTTTCGACCTTTTAAATATGTGGTATCGTCACAATATTGTAATGTTGTAATTTTGAGAGAAATTTATATTTAAAAATAAATAAATTAATAAAATTAGTCAACCGGAAGTAGGTTTTTTTTTTTTTGTTGAAAAGTTTACCGCAAAATATTTCCGAATCTGCCCCATCGATCAAGTTGAAATTTCATATCTATAGTTTTCACGTTAGCCTTAAGAGATACTGTGATTTTGGTCAAAATCCGTCTGACAGAAGTGGCAGTTTACTCTTGAACGATTTTTTTTTTTTTATTTTTTTCGGCCTTTTAAATATGTAGTATCGTCAGAATATTATAATGTTGTACTCCTGAGTAAAATTGCTAGTTACGAAAAAATAATCATTAAAATCAGTCAACCGGAAGTAGGGTTTTTTTTTTGTCGAAAAGTTTACCACAGAATATTTCAGAAACTGCCCTATTGATCAAGTCGAAAATTTATATTTATAATTATCATATAAAATTTAAGAGTTGATAAGGTTTTGATTAAAATCCGCCGACCGGAAGTGGTAGTTTTTCTTATTTGAATATATGCCGAAGATCGTATTTTATATACGCGCGCGCACTCAACACAGTAATTTCATGATATGTATGTATGTATTTTGATTGGTGTGGTGGTGGTGTATGCGTTTTATTTACTTACGTACTTAAAAAATTAATTTCGTTACTCTTTGTATTCCTCAAATATATGGATAAAGTCATGGGTTGGCTACACCCGAATTTTTTTCTATTCAATTGAAAAATACGAATATCGTCACAACTTTCTTATGGGCATCACAAAGTACAAAGTTACATGTCCTTTCTACACATGTGATAAGTGCGGACTTGTCACCAATGAAAATTTGAAAAATTTACATGTGTAAATTCAATAACAATGAAATAACATCTAAAAATCTAGAGTCGGTACAATATTTATTTATTTATTTAATTTATACGAGTTTTTCGCCCAAAAAAATAACTTTCTACTTTATAATTTTCTACCTTTCACTATTGGCTATTTATAACGAGTCAATCTAATGAATGTGCCTTTCGTTATATTCACCACAGTCACTTAATGAAACATACTTTGGTATATTATTATATTTAACTAGCGAGGGCCCGTTGACAGTTTCACCGGGTGGCTACCCGTTTCACCTTTCGTTGAAGTCTCCACAGCCAATGTCATGTGTACTGATTCTATACAAATGCGAGCGTGACGAACACAGATTTCTGCGTAACTATTTATATTTATAATTATAAAATAAATTTAATAACAATAACAATAAAAACTAACTTTTGTAACTTTTGATTTAATACAAAAAAAATCATTTTTATATAAAGTTCCCTTAATGACCAGTTCAAACATTAAAACTGCTGCCCTGAACAATTTATTATTTTGGACATGTCACCTTTGTGCTCTTAGGACGCGATATACATATTAATTTAAAATTGTACAATTTTACAAAACTACGTATGTATGTATGCTTTAAAACTGAATGACTCAATAGGCTGAAACTTTGTATGCATGTCTGAAGTAACTTGAAACTATTTTTAATCTACATACATAATATAAATATAGCACACATAAACATCTTTCTATATCAAATTCGTGGCAAAATTGTTTAGATTGAATACCCACGCATGAGGAAAATGTTTGTATGGGGAAAATCGTACAAAATAAAGAACATAGTTGCGATTATACAAGGGCACTTATCGTGCCCATGATCCACGATCGTTCACAAGCTTACACGTGTTAAATATTGCCATTATTATGTATATACCATTTTGACCTTTCTATCCGAAGATTCCACAACGCATATAATAGTACCTATATGTATACAATTTTTAAAAATGTACCTATATATAAAACAGTACCGATGGAAATATTAATATTTCAACACATTACTTTATTGAAATTAACAAGATTGTTGTGTCTATAATATTACATAGTTCCGATGAAAATTTTCTATGGTACTCTATAATTTATAAACGCGTTGTAATCATTTTGAGGGTAGCAGTTCTTCTTGTCTAGTCTCTCCTCCCACACGCTCGTGTGCGAGCCCTGAGATAACCCTTTCATCACGCTCGTACCGAGTCTGCGTTTCGTTACACCGTTGTTTAATTTTGTTTTCTTTCCAGCGTTTTTTTTTAGTTTGAAACATGCATTTACCATTTATTACAAATTCATTATTCACATCGTCATGTGAGATCGCTTTGCCCGTATCATAATATGTCTACATCCATTACGAATCGTGAACTACTATATTTGGGATTAACATATCATTCATATGTAGCACAACTGAAGATAAATCCAGACATTGTTGGACACGTCATGTAATTAGACGAAAAACGGTCTAAAACCTCAAAGTTTTGTTTGCATTAAACGGCAAGTAACTAACTAATAATACCTCTATATCCTCTACTACCGGATGTAAAGAAGAAGAATGAACATAGTTTTTAAATCCCAACATTCCACTATGCTAAAAAAAGAGGGCATACCACCAATGCGTACTGCCAGTTATGACGTATGGATGTGAAACGTGGATGCTAAATTCAAGAATGGTACGTAAGATCCGGTGCACACAGAGAAGCATGGAAAGATGTATGCATGGTATAACAAAAAGAGATCGTAAGAGGAATACATTGATAAGAAGCATGACCAAAGTGGCACATAGCGAGAAGAATCGATGGCAGATGGACGCGAGAAATACTGGAATGGTATCCGAGAAGATGTGAAAGAAACCAGGGTAGACCGAGTGGAAGATGGGCTGATGAATTGAGAAGACAGGAATCGACGAGGATTGGAGAGCAGTGGATGGTGAACGACTGAATATGATGATGATCTTCTACTATATAATTAATCGGAAATTGTTGTAGTAACAAATCAATACAATCGATTCAAACGTATATAAAAAACTTTCGATCCATTTCGCGTGTCTACAAACGGCCTCACTTTAAGTACCTATTTTTGTACAATATTTAAATCAAAACCGCAATTTATTTTATTCAGTATACACTTCTGTACTGTACTAGCTTTACATTTAATATTTTCAAAAATTAATTTTAAATATTTTCCTTGGAAAAATACGCCATAAAGTTTGATGGGTTTTAACAGGCGAGCGCAGCATAATAAATGATCCGATGATATGAAAACACGCTATTGTCAAATTTTGCATTCGTAAAACGTTTTGATTGCTGCATCACGGACAGACGGACGGACGGACGTGCATTAGTCATCGATTCGAGATCAATCGTTTGCAATTCAGCGGCCGCCTAAAGTCAATACGTTTGAAGTCACGAAATCGAGTAAATTATAATAAACTGTGGAATATTTTGAAATTCAATGCAGCCGCACAACGAAAGCTCAGCTCAAATTATATATGTACATATTACATATAGCGGCAGTTGAACGGTTAACTTTGTTGTATGTTTAGACCTTAAGATCATCTCTCAATCGATACACCTACCCGTGTTCTTGACGTAAAACACTCAATTGTGATCGGTATATATCTAAGTTTAAACGGCGCGATGATGGACGCTCGGCACGTGTGAATACCCCACAGTTTAAAATATTATCTGGAAAAGATTTGGCTAACGGGTTTCGTTTTGGATAGGTCTACGACTCCAATGCTTACGTTAGATTATATTTGGACGCGCTATTTTCCGTAATAAGCAGAGAAATTCTTGATAAAAAGTTGCATTACCCATACAATTCCTCGAATAAAACACTCGACGAGTTGAAAAGCCCTGATTTTGTCCGGGGAGTGTGTATATTCTAAAGCCCAGCGGTTAATTGCCATGTTGAGGTCCGCTTGAATGATGACGTCTCGAGGAGCTGACGGGTCATGTTTGCTTTCGAGCGGCGAAAATTAATTAAATTCCTTACTCCACACTCGATTATTAATTAATTTTTCATTATTATATAATTTCTTTAGCAGTCTAGACCTATTACATCCATTCGTCGTCTAATATTATCAATCAAAGTTGGTTGTTGCAATATCGGAAGTTCAAAGAACAGGTATTGCTACGAAGAGTCATGTGTGATTGTGATAACAGTGTGAAATTCCACACTGTGTATAAAGTGGCCACACAAAGTGCAAAATGTACTACGCCTCATAAGTTGAAATAACTATAGGTAGTTTAAAATGTTCTTCAGAATCAGCTGATCAAATTGGTGAGCAAAATCAATTTATTTCATACTACAACATATTTATCTAAATCCAAAATAGTACAAGTATTCAACCGAATCAACAAATCCTCATCGATAACATTTACCGTGAATTTCCGCTTGGTTATTATCAAGTCGTAGTTAAACTTCACTTTAAACCGTCGAATTGCGTTGATTTAACAATTTTGTATATTTTCAATAGTAATTTGTATACACGACGAGTATCCACTTTGATCGTACATTTTATTCATCCTCTGTTTTTTAACGTTTCACAATTTACACTGTACGATTATAACTATAATCCTAGCCGCGTAAATTGAACGATTTGATCGTATTTAAAATAATTTTATGTTACAATTTGCATTTTTCATTATTTACGTTGAGAGTTTGAGGATTTTTTTACCTTACGAAGAAATTTGTATAATAAAAATTCTGAATTTATCAGGTCGTTCGATCTAGGACGGGTGTTCGAAAAGGAATCCTCCCGTTAGGAGAGCGATCGTTCTTTTTGAGCCGTTAAAAATACGCTTAATAAAAAAATAAATAAAACGTTTGGTCGTCTTCGAAAGGGTATCATCCCGAAGAACAGGATTTTTTTTATATAGCCGAGTTCAATTCATCACAGATAAGAGCGAAATAACAAGGCATTAACGTACGATTTAACTAATCAGCGTACTGTATTATACGTGGGAATAATAAATTCAATGAATATTCATATTATTAACAGTAAAAATTCACACAATAGCCATTTTTTTTTTGTCAACGTTCAATAACCGATTCATAATCTACAACCCAAATATGGTTCTAGCGTCGTGTAACCAAATACATTATGCACATACAATAAGAAAAAAACTACATAAGTAAATACTGAATACGGATTTTTCGCATATGGCACATTTGCAAATATTGCATGAGTTATGCAAATCAAAAACTGTGTGTTCGCTTAAATATAAATCGACCATTATTTACATAAATTTGGCATAAGCTGTTGTTAAATTAATTTAATGTATGTATGTACACTATTATAAATTGAAACTGTCTTGTAACACTCTTATCGATATGGCCCGACGAAGTTCCGCGAGAATTTCGATGAGAATGTTATTCAAAAGAAATCCTTCATTGCTGATTAAAATTCGATAATGGCAGTGTCACACTGACATTACCTTTAATGAAAAATCAGATACATGATACAATTTTTGTTGTAAAAAAAAAAACAACTTGGACACTTAAAGTTTCCTGCAAAGTATAATAAATTACAACATTCGACAATCTACTTAGCACACGCTTTTCATTCAAACATTCGACGATCATAAATCAATGTATCCAAATTATAAAATACAAAAAAAAATACAACCTCCCGATAACTAACAAGCTAAACATTAACAGAATCGACTTTGACATGTCACAAGTGGTTTAAATTCACGTACGTGTGCATCAATTACCGGACACGCTCAAATAATGCGAATTTCACAGTTCACACGAGCGCAACGCTCTCATCAAACTGATCACGTACACTCAAATATAGGTCAATTTTATGAAACAATCTAAGCTGACATTATTCGGACCCATTGCGCAAATGCAATTACATATAACAAGTACCGGCGAATTCGAGTGTGATTACTATATGTAGAAGCCCACGATTCAATCAAGCGTGGAGCAGATTATGCGTTAATTGTATTTCATCATTTTCAACCGTTCACCATCCACTGCCGGATGAAGGCCTCTCCAATCCTATTCCATTCCTGTATGTCTTGAGCAATCTATGTACATCCACTTGACACATTCATCAGCCCATCGTCCACTCGGTCTACCTTACTTTCTTTCACATCCTCTCGGATGCCATTCCAGTACTTCTCGCGTTCATCTGCCATCCATTCTTCTCACTGTGTGTCCACTTCAACTTTTTCACACGTTCCGCTATATCTACCACTTTGGTCATGCTTCCTACTCATGTATTCCTCTTACGATCTCTTCTTGTTATACCAAGCATACATCTTTCCAAACATCTCTGTGTGCACTGGATCTCACTGCTGCGTACACACCGACGAACCGAACAGCAAACGATGAAGGGTTGCTAATGTGTGAACCGCTCCACACAATAGCAACCCTTCGTCGTTCGCTGTTCGGTTAGTGGGTGTGTACGCAGCATAACGTAACATTCTTGAATTCAGCATCCACGTTTCACATCCATACGTCATAACTGGCAGTACGCATTGGTCCATTGCCTTCTTTTTTAAGCATAACGAAATGGTGAATTTAAAAACTATGTTCAGTCTTCCAAAAGCGCTCCATCCTAGTTGCATTTCTCCTTCTTTACATCCTGTCATATTCACCAATTGTCCTAGGTATAAATAAATAACTATTCACTATCTCTGCAATATGATTATCTACTGTGACTACGTTTTGCGTGCAAAATTCATTAAAAATAATTTTAGTTTAATTAAAATTAATTTTTAATATTTTGTAAATGTACCGAGTCGCATGCAACTACTATAACTATGTCATCGGCGAATCTTAGATGACTCGAGTGCCTTCCATTAATCTTAACCCCTGTTTTGTTCCATTCCAGCGATCTAAATACGTCCTCAAGCACCGCATTGAATAATTTAGGAGAAATAATTAAATTTGTCAGTGGTAAATACAAACGAAGGGCGTGAACGTCTGATATATATATATTATATATTTTTTTTTTATTGCACTTTTTCCCTGTGATGTGGCCGTGGCTTGAGACTTGGAGGTCCGTGAGGTTAATTGGCCCGTGTCCCGAGGAGGGTCGCCCCCAGGCAACAGTCTGTAAACCCGAAAGGATCATTATAGGGCCATGAAATCAATGTTTATGCTTGGACTTGATGTGGATCGAATACAAGACCCTCCACATAGACCACAAGGAGAGAGAGAGAGATGAATACGATTCACATCGCAAAGCATTCCTAGAAACTCAATCGTATTTATGCATACCTTGTGATAGTAACTACGCAATGCCCGTTACTATGTAGTATGTACATATTCCTTCTTGAAAGTTTTTAACTTTTCGGTTAATGTTGTATGTACATACATATGTAGTTATGATTGAAGTTTGAGAAGCTTTGCGCGCGGTTCATTCGCCTTTCTCGAGCTTTGAGCCCGGCTTATGTAATTTGGTTTTATTTTGGCGCTTTTGTTTGGCGGGTTTTATGACTCGGCAGATGCGCCAGCACGTGTGAACTGATGATGCAAATGATGCAACTGCATTCATTCAAGGACAACAAGTATAATAGCATACATTGAACCGCAAATTTCATAATTATGACGTAAGCAATACTTCGTATAAAATTCATAAAAAGTAAGATTTTATAGCACGTGCGAATAAGTAGAGATAGTTGATAGTTATTTATACCTAGGGCAATTTGTGAATATGACTGGATGTAAAGAAGAAGAAATTAAATTAAAATGGAGCGCTTTTGGAAGAATGAACATAGTTTTTCAATGCAACATCCCGCTATGCTTAAAAAGGAAAGCATACGACCAATGTATACTGCCAGTTATGACGCATATAATGCTACACAAGCCCCAGTGCACACAGAGAATCATGAAAATATGTATGCTTGGTATAACAAGAAGATGTCAAAGTGATACATATAGCGGCACGTGTGAAAGAGCTGAAGTGGCACATAGCGAGAGGACTGGATGGCAGATGGACGCAAATACTTGTACGATATCCGAGAGGATGTGGAAGATAGCTAGAAAGACCAAGTGGACGATGGGCTGACGAATTGCGAAGAAATGTATGAAGTCTAGTGGATGCATGCTCAAGACAGACAGGAATGCAAGTGGATTGGCTGAAAATTATGATGATATTTTATGGTTCAAAAGCTTAGTACATATTGTATTTAACGTACTCTCTTACGGGACAGTCAATATTTTTTAATTTTTTAACCGTTTTATGCATACCTACTGATTGATTGATCGAACAATAAATAAAATTGGACTGATAGAATCTGCCAATGCGACTATTAACGATGTAGCGATTGAACGTGGTTAAAAGCCTTGTGCATATTGTAATATACTCGTATGATTATTCTTGGCTGTCTAAAAAAAATATGGATAGTGCAAAAGTACATTAAAATAATAATAAATATTTTACAACGTGTGAACATTGTGAACCCCTTTACATTTCATATCAAATAAAAAAAAAAAACTTTTCACGCAAACTTAATTTTAGCACGTTCAACACCGAATCATCGAATGCGATAAATTCATAAATTGTAAAACTCATCAATATCTACCATCGGCCGTAAAAAAATACGACTTAACCCATTACATTGCAGCGTTCGAATCGAATCGTAAGATGCAATTGAAACAGTCGTAAAACTGACACGGAACGTGAGAAGTTTACTCCATGCACAAGGCTATTTTATACTCACTTGCAATCCGTAGCGCGAAAATCGAGACGAGGGGTGTGAAAGAAAATGGCGGAAAATTTCTAGAATCACGCGACGAGATGGAAGGCTTCAATCAGCATCCTTCAATCATCATACGCGTCGACGACCTATCATTATCATTAAATTCTGATGAAGGAAATTGAACGCGGCGCAAACGAGGGGTCATCTTCTCGTCACTCTGATTACTTAATCATCGTTTCGAAGGGCGAGGTGTCTTAAAAATGCCTTTTACACATTATTTTAATACACAAATATTTTGCGCAACACTTAAAAACTTGCCTTATATACGTACATACAATAAGGATAAAGTAATTAAACGGTCAATACACAGTAGGTATAAGCCGTGTATATTTACATAGTTAATCATTGCGGCTCCACGCGCTATTTATTATTAAATCGAAAAATAAACAAACTAGGCGTGATTGATAAGTCAGCGCATACGTTAACCTTTTCATCGCCGGATATATTAAATTTTTTCACTGGCAAAACTTCGACGGCGGTTACTTTGAAGCTCTAAAAATCAATGATGACAGTGTGAAACTGTTTGGACCGATTAATACGTAAAACGTACGACACCGCGGCTAAAAAACGCGTCGAGACAGAATCGATTAAAGTGTATCATTTTTTGCGGCGAATAAGTACGCCGTCTACGAATTTTTTTTTTTTTTTTTGCGAATTATCACTTGGCGAAGTTGCATCCTGCAACGAATGATCGATGCACTCGGTGCGAAGTACGAAATCAATTATAAATGCATTAAGCTTTCTGGTGGAAGCTTTCCGCGTCAGCTGCCGTCCGCACGATCCGCTCTTTAAATATTATTTTCGAAAAAGAGTGCATTAGCTTTTGGGTCATCGTACTCGAAAGGTTTCGATACTTGTTAAGGCGGTTGAATAAAATTAATAAAAATAAAAGTATGCGAGATATCGTCAAAAGCGTACGAGCCTTACGTTTAATCATAATTCTAGTGGTTTCAAATGTAGGAATGTATCTAAAGATAAACATCAAAGGGTCGTACTAGTGCCACAGGAACTCAACTCTTCATATGGGATGATATTCATAGTAGAAACTTGTTTTAGTATAGGGTAAATCCACGTAACACTGACGCAACATTTGAAGAAAATTTGGACACTTTTAATTATAGGTACACAGCTTAGTGGCTAACTTTTATTATAATCGTAAACATTTCTAAAAGCTCTATATCAATTTAAGAAAAACTGATGAGAAAAGTTGCTTTGAAGGCATGAAATCAAAGAAAACAAAAACCTAGCTAACGCAACCGAAGAAATCGTGCATTTTAAGTAACAATTTCTATCACTAATATCTTTCAAATTACACAACTGAAAACATTGCAATTAAAAAGTTGAATAAAGAATCCTCTTAGGACAGCGTTTGGGAAGCGGCGGCTCCGGAGCCGCATGCGGCTCTTTGTATGGAAACCTGCTGCTCTCGCTTTTGCGTGATACACAAAGCGTTGACACACAATTTACACAATATGAAAATGAATCCTATCAACACAACTTCATGGCCATAAAAAGCATTCAGATCGTTTTTCAGATTAAACTTCATTAATTCAAATTTCAATTAAATCTGTCGGACATTAAGAAATATTATGAAGATAACTTATTTCTTATAGCTACCATTTCATAAATGAGCAACATTTAATTTCATTTTGAATATACATACATATAATTTGAAAATAATATGTTGCGACTCCCAAACTTAATCTTGCAAGATTTTCCCTAATTTGGCCCTTAGCTTGAAAAAGGTACTGACCACCATCTGAGGATGAATCGAGATTTAAAAAAATCTTATATTTAAAGTAAATGCACAGTATCTACATATGTAGTATGTCATCATCATACGCAACTTTCACAAAAATTCACTCAAAAACAACTTTTCAGTGATAATAGCTAGTCTGTGTTCTTCTTGTAGCAAAAATTTTGTCACCATATGAAAATATAACACTGCAGCAATATTTTAATAAAATAATACTCCATGGTAATACAATAAAACAGTAATTTTATTAAAAATCAAAAATACTGATTACATACATATATACTTACTTTAATACATACTTAACTCATACTACATATAACGATATACATACACTATATGTTAATTTCAATGATGCATTAGAAGCAATTTAGTATGCAAAATGCAACGATAGTTGCACAGTTAAGATTGAAATCGATCGATTTGATATTCTCGCATCGTAACGACAATTTGACAGTGGCCAATTTCGACGAGCTTCCTGTATCGCAAAAGCACGCCATTATGTATGTACGTACACAGTCAAACAATGAATCTGAAATCGATCTAATCTGCATATAATTATTATTGCGTACTTACGTTGCATCGGCCTTGCATTATACATCGTATAGGCGTATCTCTCAAAAATTTTCGAGATATAATTTGCAACGATAACGACGCATTTGCAAGTCACCGTTCTCTCATCTTGGTCTCGGTGTGAATTTCCTGCGTTTCGTAATAGGCCACTTCCTTTTGCATAGAGGAATTTTAAACAGACGGCCTTCAAAAGTGAGACTTCCTTGTTTGATGATTGAATTGTTGCGTGTATTTAACGCGCCAATCAAACAATACACGAGAGAAAAACTGGATCTGACTCAATTTGCGAGGATTCTATTGAAGCGTGCGAACGAAAAACGAATGTGTCATCTTTGAATCTACGTACAATTAAAACAGAATATTGCTATCAGAACTCTGTGTACAAAAAGTTTCATCGTGTTTTGCATTCAAATCTGCGCAACGAACACTGTGCACCTTATACAAACATAAATTAAGAAGTTAGGATGGTATTGCACTTCCTATTGGTATAATTGAGCTTAGATTAAATTACAATCAATACTGACCATATACATACATATGTATATACATGAGGATATTTACAATTAAGTATAATTTAAACACTGTACAGTAACTTTTACTAATGTGTCGTAATCTAAGAACAAATTGTGAACGTCACATGATAATGGTTGCAGTGAAACATTTCTCTCGCTGATAGTATATAACAGATAACAGATCATACTCATTGAAACTAATACTGACCGTATGAGAAAATTATAGACTAATTTTAACAATTGTTCAGATAAAACATCTCATGTGATCTTGTGAACTATAATTACTGCTGACAATTAACTAGGTATTTGAACTTGGGACTAGCGTTAATTTCAATATTTTTTAACACGAGTGTGTATAGAAAGCGGAAAGCTTGAGTGGAACCTTTTTTTTGTTTCATCTTTGCATCCCCTTTTAGCTACTTCATCGAGTTCAAATCTTCACAATACTTCGAGGATTATGTCAACGGGTAACAATTACGTCAACGTCCAAGTATCATAAGAATCAGTTTCAATTGCAGCGATGATAGTTCACCGCTCATCGTGGGAACAACTAGCACATAGACATGGCGAAGCTAGTGCACATGTACATACATATATGCCACTGACCGGCTGCACCATTCATCTTCAAAAATAAGACAAACGCAATGTCGCAACCATCTGCTACATTGTTGACGTGGAGCTTTCGTCAAATCAAGACGAATGGCTTTGATGAAACCCACCGATGTGAGCTCATCGATGACTCAACGGCACAAGTTCGAACGACATAATCCAGAGTCGTGGCACGTTCGACATGTGCAACTTACTCCACAGCAAGTATACGTATTCAAATCACCAGATAACAAATTGCCTTCGAACCACCATATCCACAGTGTGAATAAATTTAAAACGCGAGATATTTCAACTCAAACAATGGCAGCTTACGGTACGGTTCAAGTCAGGTGGAGAGCTTTTGGCGGAACTTCAAAGCTGCTTCGCAATACGAGGATCTTTCGTCTTCTCGGAAGACCACTTTCTTCACCTCCATTCACAGTCTGCCCTCATCTCTATAAAGTATGCTAATTTATGCCGGTCGTATTGTCGAGATCAAATGCTTTTTTTGTCTGAACGAGGGGCCACCTACTGCTATGATGATAAGTATCTGATTCTACAATCGTAAATGAGCTCGTTCTGGGCTTTAATTCCGTGTATTGATCACTTCTTATCGACTAAAAACATATAAAATACCCATACAGACAAATTCTTTTAATTTTAGCTAAATTTCACTCTAGTCTTTAAACCTACATACACCAATACCAATATTAGTGATCATTTGAACATTTCTATATATGTACATATGTACGATAATAACTTTAAACTTATAAATATAAACCATACAGATCTGAGTGCGAAAGGTTAAACACTACCCGCACCCTTTTGAATAACACATTTCCATAACTCTAAACCCCAAGTATTTACAATTGCTATTTTTAAGAACTATAACTTGAGTAAGTATACATATGTACATACGTATGTATGTAGATGTAATGAGGCAAATCTTAAGCGGGTATAGCACAGGGATAGTTTGCTCGCTACTATCTCACTAGTTTGCTAGCCGCTAGTAAACTAGCTCGTGTAATAGTCGAAGCTAGTAAACTACCTGGCTTTTTCGGCCGAGCGAGTGAAGTACACTCAACACGTGTAATAGGATTACTAGCTCTACGTGTCGACTAGTAAACTAGCGATATAGTAGCGAGTGAGCCATCCCTGTGTAATACCCGCTTTAAGACAAAAAACTAAGTTGATCCTTAAATTAGTCGTAAGCCTCATAAATTGATATCTTATCAGTCATAGGTTCCCAACCTTTTTCGAGTGGCGACCCCTTTTTTATAAAGA
The DNA here is from genome assembly GCA_022651745.1 of Parapsyche elsis. Classification (NCBI taxonomy): domain Eukaryota; kingdom Metazoa; phylum Arthropoda; class Insecta; order Trichoptera; family Hydropsychidae; genus Parapsyche; species Parapsyche elsis. The sequence goes on from JAGVSN010000017.1 coordinate 3,892,268, forward strand.
AAAGTGACCCGCTACCCCGATATATTTGAAAGGGTAAAAAATATTATTCAAACATCAAAACACCGATTAAAAATGAAAATTGCATTATATGTAGTTAAAAAAAATTTTTAGTTAACTGTTTCAGTTAGCGACCCCACAGAAAACCCTTCGCGACCCATATGTTGGGAGCCCGCGTGACTCATCTAGTGAGATAAAAAAACAAAACTATTGGTATTAGTACCTACAATTCTAGCAGTTGCAATTTAATAACGAAAGAAATAATCGTATACACAAATAAACAAAGAAACATAATACTAAATTTCAACAATTCAACCTTGTGGAAGCGATATCAAAAAAAATCTACCTGAATAAAAGATTTACGAATGAACATATCTAACCGAAGATAAAATTACTCCAGTAATAAAATGCTTTATATCTTCACCGGCGAGGATAACAATAACAATAATCCTTGAGATCAAAAACGACTACACGCATTAAACCACTTTAACGTTTGTTACCGTTGAACCCTTGTCGATTTTAATATCAAATATTATATTTAAGCACACAGGCTGTCTTTTAATTTTTATATTACCGATAAAATTTGAATACGCCGTCGTTTAGGTAAAGTCCAACGATAAAATATTCTAATTTATTGTTCAATGGCTTAATTTGGGCATCGATAAAAACACACATAGACATTGTAAATTAATGTCCAATGATTTACTATGCGATCGCTAAATAAATCGTACACATGTATAAAGCCGACCGAACCATGGCAATTTTTCAATGTTGGCATAACGTAACATTTGCAATACATGGGAAATTTTTCCCGCGCAAATCACATTCCCATCCCCTCCCCCCTCCCTCCCCCACCCCCCTGTTTATTCCCCATGATTTTGACATAAAGCAAATAAATTACGCGATGAAACACGCGAGTTGGTATCCCGCTGAAGTGGAATTTCTCGGCAATGTACCGATGCACGTTTCGAATTCGCGTTCGCACTTCACATTCAGACCAGTGGTATTCAAACTTCAGCTACCCTATACCTATAATATGGATGATGATGTATCGTATGACATTTTAATTAATTGCTGTGTCTTTGACGTAAATCGATCAAACCTGATATGCCTCAACCAAACATCGTATACGTTACAAGTTACAGGCAAATAAATGCCTAGGCCTTTTATACAATACTCAAAATGGCCAGGATAATAGAATGGAATTAGAACGTATGATAAACTGAGGTTCAAAAAATACTGCATCAAAAAAAATAGGTTCAAATTGTTCGTTAGAATCAACTGGTCAGATTGGTGACATAAAAAAACAATTCGGACATAAAATTTCATACTTTACCTAAAACATTTAAGCGAGCACTATTATTTTAGATACATACTCTGTACTTCAAAGTGAAGAAATCTAAAGATGCTACGACTACAATAACAGATTAATCTTTGGGAGAAAATTACAATGACGCTGACGCTAGGATACTGTTTCAAAGTAAATAGCCTCGTTCATAGTATGCGGCATAATACGCTTGAAAATAAATGTAAAACCGGATGCTCCTTAAATTTCAAAGAGTCCAAGAGCTTGTTAACATCCTTAAATACACATATTAAAAGCCGTTGTTTATAGAACATGCAAAAGCCCTGAACAAACAAAGCTCGTAAACAAAATCCTTCCGACCGCGCGTGTGTGTGTGTGTGTGTACTAAATATGTATATTGCCGCGTTTACTGAGTATTTGTAGGTACACAATTACCAAGTTTATTATTACGAATTTGTTGCGAAGGTATGTATATGTATCTACATATATGTATGTGGAAACGTCACTCATTTGTATACATCGACTTTACGTTGCATTCAAATATGACTGAAATAATAATAGAAGACGTTTATGATGTTAAAAGTCGTAAGCAATATGTATGCATGTGAAGAAACTTGCATTAACAATTATAAATATCTTTGAAACGAACACACGTGTGTATGTCCAAGTCTTTCGCTAATAAAATATTTTACGATTCGCATTCACATTTAAGAAGCGCAGAGTTAATCGATTTACGGTACAATCGAATCGTTGTACAAATGTAACATAAAAATAATAACTTTAAACGAGTGAACTTCACGCTTTCGATTCGAAAGAATTGCGGTTATCGGATTAATGCGTATTTTTTCACACAAAACAGTGAACCAAGTCCAATTATTTATTGGTAATAATAAATCTCGATGTTTCACAGCTGAATGGAGGAGTATACCTACACACGTACATATACTTAGGTACGTCATCGGCCTTTACATGTCGACCGGTTAAAATAAACTCCGGTTATTCGCAACCGAGCCGTTTTGTATACGTTATAAAGCAGACCGGTAGACAGACTAAAAACGGAACGTATCCCAGAAATGTTGCACATGGTGCGAACTCTGGAATTGGAATCGAATTTCGAGAATTTTGCTTTTACAACATGGAGTCAGGATCGAAAATAGTACAAAGGAACCGCGTGAATGAATCACAAACTTAATAATCGTTTTGGTGAAATCTTATCAGCAATGTGTAACAAGGGAGCTTTCAAGATTTGACAATCTAGAAATAATTATTTTGTATTGATCGTATTTAAAGAAAAGTAGCACTTTTATCATGGAAACGTATTTCGTTCGTTATACATTCCCATAACCTTTGACCCTTGACTAATAATGACAAAACTTTGCAGAGCCATTCCTGATGATTTTGCTAGTCTAATAGGGTACTTGTTTCAATGCGATATGACATATTTCTTTCGGGTAGCTACCATACAAAGTTTTGTTTCAGTGACACCAACTGTAAACAAATAGAGTATTGCCAGTTGAAATACAATATCGCAGTCTATACAGTAATATAATCATGCAGAAGTGGTGTGAATGTTCTGTACAGTTTTAATGAGATTACTTTGAAGAGCATTGTTAAACAGTTGTCAGACTATATGTATGTAGTCTCTCAAATATCATTGAATTGACATAAATTAGTACAATAAGTTTGCCGTGCAAAGCAAACGACACATCGTCCATCACACACAAAGTGATTTCACAACAAAAAGAAAAGAACAATGCATTGTGCCAAACGGTGCATTCGTTCAAAGGGAACGTGACGTTTATTTATCCATTTGCCTCAGACGGACAGACGGACAATCACGACTGTAGTAACTTTGTTTAATCCCTTTACGACTGTGCGTTGCGTTGTGGCAAGTTATGACAGTGCCTTTCATGTCTTCAAACGAAAAAAGCTGTTCGGCTGCTTCACACCACAATGACGACGATGAATTCTTCAGCTTTCCTTCACGACCAGCAGTCATCAAGCGGCAATCATCGTACGCTTTTTGGCGGTGCCCTTTGTATTTTTTTTCCCCGGTTCGATGGCTAAATTGCCTCACTTATTACGTCATCGTCCAATCGAGGTTCCTGTGATCGCTCACATGCGTATTTCAGATAGGAAAACTTATCTTTGGATGGATTATTTATCAGATGATCATATGACTGTAAAACCGCAGACGTGGCAAAACGTCAAGTTGACTGTTATCAGCAAGATATGAAGACCACACACGTATGAAATAAAATAACAAAACTAATGCACAATAACAGGTTCACTGTTTGAACAAGGTAAAGAAAGCAATTGCTGTGGTTCTTCAATTAAACTTTCAATGCAATAAAATTTTATTTTATCCACTGCTTCAAAAAAATTCACACTAGGCTACTTCAATGTGAAAAGTATCATAGAAAGTTATATGTTTGTCAAGCAAAATTAAATGTATACGTAAAAAAATAATATGCGGGTTTCAAATTTATCCGTGCGTCGGTGTCTCTCAAAGCTTGATTGAAAATTTTCGCATTTTCACTATGAATTTCTTTAACTTGATACAAAAAACACACACACAAATGAAACACCAAGATTTTTGTTGTAAATAATGATTTCCTACATATCATTTCAAGGTTTCGTACGACCGAAATTATAAAAAAAAAAATACAACATAATAATAATTAGCAGACGTCATGCAACGCGACAGTCTACATAATTTTCAAACAACAAAAAAAAAACACGTGCAAATAAATGCAACTTTTAATTGCAACCTTGAAAAAGCATGAAAATTCATAAGACAACGAACATGCTCTTAAAATGCTTCCGCGGAACGATTAGGCGTAACGATATTTCGAGACGTGCTCGTTCATGTCGAACCACTCCACTGTTTTGTTCTGCACAATTCAGCAATCGTCGTAAATGCGTTCATAGCTCACGTCACTTCCGGCTAACGATTTGCTAACAATTCAAAAACGCACATGCAAATTGCGAATGTCTCATTACATATTCTCAAAAGCGAACGCCGACTAGGCGAGCGCAGTCATCGATAACTCTCAAACGACTACACGATCAGATACAAATAAATTGATACTCTGTACGAAATAATCGTTAAATGTCACATCGTCGCAGTAAATTATCGTCTAATTTTCAAGATGGAACTTTATAAAGGGTATACACCGTAAGTGCATTCATTGTGTGGGACAACGACGATAAAGTCCCATTATAATATCGATCTTCATTGTGATCTACACACACCCACGAGGATGGTTTCCCGCTTGTACTTTGGTGGCTGTTGCCGCTCAAAAGAAATCAAAGGTTCCAGTTCATTACGTATGCATTGAAACGTGCTTCATTGCTCCTTGTAAAATTCCTTTAACTGCCATCGGATAGCGTAGATCGTCCATTATTATTATTGCTTCTTTCAACGTTTCAGTTCGTAATATACGACCAAGGGTACGACCTCATAAGCGAAAGCTCTCATTACACGTTATAAATTATAATTGTACGTCGTACGGTACGATAAATAACCGATATTCAAAAGTTGAAAAGCCCTGTCTATTTAGATCACATTTAACTTGCCACACTATGAATATACATATGTATGTACATATTTCAATCGCCATAACACCTAGTGTCGCATTGTTGAAAATGTATTGTGACTTTATGAACTGGCAATATTCAATCTGTTTCAACTGATAGCTCTAGGCCAGCGGTCGGGAACCGGCGGCTCCGGAGCCGCATGCGGCTCTCGCTGTCAGCCAAAGTTTTGCGTGAAACACAACGTTAACACACAATTTAAACAAAATCAAAATAAATCCTATTTCCATAACTTCATGGCTATAAAAAGCTTTAAAATCGTTTTTCAGATTAAACTTAATACATTTTAGTAATAAGCTGTCAGACATTAAGAAATATCATGAAGATAACTTTTTTCTTACAGCTATCCATTTCATAAATGAGCGACATTTAATTTCATTTTGAATATATAATTTTAAAATAATATATTGCGGCTCCCAAACTTAGCCAATCTTGCAAGGTTTTCCCCAATATGGCTCTTAGCTCGAAAAAGGTTCCCGACCACTGCTCTAGGCGGTCATCGAAACATAACTTTGGATGATTAGAAGTAACTCTGCAAAATTTAACCTTGATAATTCAAACGATGTTGGAATTTAAAAAAACCTGGTATAGACAGAGGCAACAAGTATAAACACGTCGAAGGCAACAAGTTCAGAAACCTGCTGCAATGTCAAAATCTTGAAACTTTTCGAAACAGAATTCGATTTCGTTTGTATTTTCAATACAAATTTATCCGTACATATTTTGTACAATACGCTCACTTGAACTAACTTGTCTGCGAACCAATTTTCATATGAAGAAAATCGCTAGTTTCGAGAAAATTTCAGTTTGAAAAGCTTTGGGTTTATATTTTTAACTTAACGCGTCCGTTTGTTCTTTGCGTGTGCGGCCTCACTTATAAACTCCTAACTAAACATTGGTTCATAAAAATCATGGCAAAATTTAGCTTATATTCTAAACAACCGATTTCCTAATAGCCATATCGACCTAGATACCGAATTTTTCCGATTAATCAAACTTTAACGATTCTCTTCCGTTTATGAAATGCGTAAGCTCAATAAATTGCACGTGCAACGTTAAAACGAATTAAAAAGTCAAATCGCCGCTATTGCGTCATATTATTTAGTAAAGACGTTAACCAACGAGAAGATTCTAATCAGTGCGGTTGATTTTTTAATGAGATCGTCATTTAATTTGGCCGACAATTAAAGTGGCTTTTTTTCCCCTTTTCGGCACGTAAGTGATGTATAATGATGTCATTCCAACATTTTAATGTAAACCATTGAATAAAAATAATTCGCTGGCGTTGTACGTTAAATCGCATCATTACTAAAACGGACATTTGACATCATAAGATACTGTGTACTCTCAAATAAACATAATCATGGAGGTCAGAGCTTAAAGCGTAATTTATCATAATCGTTTCAAAGCAATGCGTTCATGCGTTTTTCCCGGAAATCAACTGCAAAAAGAAACTACGTTATTCGATGAGCTACGACTTTATGATTGACGACCGCTATAGTATATGTGTCGTTTTATTTGGATTTAAAGCTATGAATTGTGGTGCTTTTACTCTCTTACAATATATTTAATTTTGTTAAATTTTTAGCTCAGCGCATTCCAATCTTTTTGAACCTAACATCAAACGTCAAGTGATACTTTGAAATGATACATTTTTTAGGTAATAAATTAATTAGTTATTTTTGAAGACCTTTCAAGCTATTTATGGAAAATTAAATATTCCAAATTTTCAAATTTCAAATCTCTATAATGCTCATTCATATTTTCATATAGGGTACATATATGAAAAATTTTGAAACTGATTCATTTCCTCATAAGAGCCCACAGTACATACTTTGTTACTACTTAAAATATAAATTTAAGAATGTGTAGTTAAAATTTCAAAAATAAAAGGACGCATATCTTCCGGGCCGTGTTGTATGTATGTATGTATAATAAAAAATTCTCCATATGAATTATGAGACTTGTCTAATAAATATTCGAGTATAATTACAATGACAGTAACCGCGTCACGCTTAAAACCGAACAGTCATTTTTAACTATTCAATTTAACCAAACAGACACACACACAAAAACGTAGCTTCAGTTCACACAACTATTTTTTTCAAATTAAAACATCTCCTAATAATTAAATTAAGTAATTATACAGGGGAAAAAACTATACAGCTAGGTACTAACACTAATCACTAGCCACGATGCGATCATAGTAGCAATTAAATAGACACTTACCTGAAACAAAACCAAACATTTAGTAAAATCGAATAGAACTTTAGACCGCCTGATGCGAGCACTGTTGGGCGTATTTAACCCCCAATTCCTACGGTCGAATAAATTTGATTATTTTTACCACGTTCGCACTCAGTATCGATTTTATGTTTATGTGTTATGTCATCGATCAAAAGAATGAATTTTCATAGTCCAACTTGCATACAAATAATAAAACTCGATGGTCAGTTGTTTTCGAACTCTGCCATGTGAGTATTTTTACACTCGACGTTTAATCTATCCGCGTTGACAATAATTCCTAGTTATTTTTATCACTGTTGAGCGTTGTAATCAATGAATTCGAATCGTGCATGACATCACGCTTTTTATTTCATTAATTTATTGATGAGAACGAAAAATAAAAAAAATGCGCAATTTTTAACGAGCAGGAAGAAACAAAATGACAAAAGTAATCCTCATACCTGCATAGTGTATTTCAATCACGATTTTATTATGTAAAATTGTAGATTACATCAGTGATTAAGTCAGTTTGAGATGATGACTCTTGAATTTTTTGCCAAATTTAATCCATACTGCACTTTTTAATAAGAAAAAATTAAATAAAAACTATTTTAGAAGCGATTTTCATTATCATAAAAATCAGAATCATTTTCTTACATACCTACTGCTAAATTGATATCTCATTTTAACCTAAGTCTAACCTATACTACCTATAGATATACTTTCAAAACATCTAAAGTCTGTTGGACCGTCAAAACGAATTGTTAAAATCGTAACCTCGGTTGATGATACAGGTAGAATGTACATAGAGTATGTTGTACGCTCATGTTTTCCATTTAAAAAATTTCCTCATACAATTTAGACTCTTCGAAAAGTAAATAGTATAAGATATTACTGAAAATTTGTATAATTGATATTTCTGATATGAACGAATATGATCATTGCTATAATTTTCTCTAGGTAATTAAATTATAAACGAACTTTTATCAAACACTACCAAAATAAAATCATACTGTACGATCGCAGGATTTCACTCGTTCGTTATGCAATGTATGTACATACATATGTAATTCCATAATCAAAATTAACAGGGTAACATCTAGTGATGTAGTACTATTCTGTTTGCACCAAGTAGATATATTTATACAATATCATATAGAGAAAACTTTAAGCTCTGCAAGGTTAAATTTTTACTTTATCCTAATCGGATAAAGTATTGTGATCGTGCGAAAATTCGACCTCGAGATTTTGACTGATTTGTATCAGGTATCATCCCCTGATCACGTTTTCGTGATTTTTTATGTTTCTCGACATATTTTTTCCATCAACACTTTTCCTCATACGATTAAGACGATTAAGATTTTCTAAAAGTTAATATTATTACATGTTCCGAAAGTGTGGGTAAAGATTGATCTTATAAGAGGAAAGGTGGATTAAAGGTTAACTAAGTAAAAAGTTAAGCTAAGAACAGATTTATTGGCGATATTTATAAATAGCATTATAAGAAAAGTTCAGCCTGATCCGCTGGAAAGTGACCGAATCTCCTCTCTTTATACGAAGTTGTCTTTTTCACATCGCTGTTAAACGACAAGTAGGTACTGCTAACCAATCCGGTTAAGTTTACTCCAACCTCTCAAATTGACTATTCTCTGATATCTAGGCCGCTTGTACAAGATGGCGACGACTAGGATTATTTTCTATGCCATGTTTATTTCGAATACCGTGCTCGGCCTAAACAACTATTATTCCCATTTGTTTTGCAAAAACGCCATAATCCACACCCCTAACAATATAAATAGCTAAAAAATATTGATTTCATATGAAAGAATATGACTTTTACTATAATTTCCTTTCTTGATACATACTGTTACATACTGTTAGATATTACTGAAACTTTATATGTATAATGATACGTTTCTTATGGAAGTATTCGATCATTGCTATAATTTTCTATAGATAAATAAAATATAAACCAGCATAAATCAACCCTTAACAAAATATTATAGAATCGGGTTGTACGCTAGTGGGATTTCGCCTTTCATTATGCAATGCGGTTGCATGGTCAAAATGAACGGGGTTGCATATTGTACGGAAGTACTATCCGGGCTGCACTAAATAGACATTTGTATGTACAATATGTACATATATCATCCCGAAGAAACTTTAAACTATGCAAATTCGACTATTTATGTTCTTATCAACGATTATTTCCCATTCAAAGAATTTCTTCACACAATTAAGACTCTCTTGGTAAAGTAAATATTGCAAGATGTTATTGAAAATTTGTACATACAGATATTGATACGTTTCTTATCGAAGAATTCAATCAGTGCTATAATTTTCTATTAAATAAGTTATAAACCAGCTTTGATCAACCCTTAACAAAATATTAAAGAATCGGGTTGTACGCTCGTGGGATTTTTCCGTTTATTATGCAATGCAGTTGCATGGTCAAAATGAACGGGGTTGCATATTGTACGGAAGTACTATCCGGTCTGCACTAAATAGACATGTATGTATATGTACAATATGTACATACATATATCATCCTGAAGAAACTTTAAACGATGCAAATTCGACTATTTAAGTTCTTATCAACGATTGTTTCCCTTTCTAAGCATTTTCTTGCAGAATTAAGACTCTCTTGGTAAAGTAAATATTATAAGATATTACTGAAAATTTATATATTGATACGTTTCTAGTAGAAGAATTCAATCTTTGTTATTATTTTCTGTAGTTAAATAAATTATAAACCAACTGTGATCAACCCCTAATAAAATATTATATAATCGAGAATACGCTCGTGAGATTTCTCCGTTTATTATGCAATGCAATTGCATGGTCAAAATGAACGGGGTAACATGTTGTACGGTAGTACTATCCGGTCTGCACTAAATAGACATGTATATGTACAATATGTACATATATCATCCTGAAGAAACTTTAAACCATGCAAATTCGACTATTTATGTTCTTATCAACGATTGTTTACCATTCAAAGAATTTCTTCACACAATTAAGACACTCTTGGTAAAGTAAATATTATAATATATTACTGATCATTGCTATAATTTTATATCATTAAATAAGTTATAAACCAGCTTGAATCAACCCTTAACAAAATATTATAGAATCAAAATATTGAATCGAATACGGTGTGGATATCCCCGTTCATTATGCAATGCAGTTGCATGGTCAAAATGAACGGGGTTGCATATTGTACGGAAGTACTATCCGGGCTGCACTAAATAGACATTTGTATGTACAATATGTACATATATCATCCTGAAGAAACTTTAAACGATGCAAATTCGACTATTTAAGTTCTTATCAACGATTGTTTCCCTTTCTAAGCATTTTCTTGCAGAATCAAGACTCTCTTGGTAAAGTAAATATTATAAGATATTACTGAAAATTTATATGAAAATGATACGTATCTTATGGAAGAATTCGATCATTGCTATAATTTTATAGCATTAAATAAGTTATAAACCAGCTTGAAGCAAGCCTTAACAAAATATTAAAGAATCGGGTTGTACGCTCGTGGGATTTCCCCGTTTATTATGCAATGCAGTTGCATGGTCAAAATGAACGGGATTGCATATTGTACGGAAGTACTATCCGGTCTGCACTAAATAGACATTTTTATGTACATATGTATATCATCCTGAAGAAACTTACAACTAAGCAAATTCGACTATTTATGTTCTTATCAACGATTGTTTCCCTTTCTAAGCATTTTCTTGCAGAATCAAGACTCTCTTGGTAAAGTAAATATTATAAGATATTACTGAAAATTTATATGAAAATGATACGTATCTTATGGAAGAATTCGATCATTGCTATAATTTTAAAGCATTAAATAAGTTATAAACCAGCTTGAATCAACCCTTAACAAAATATTAAAGAATCGGGTTGTACGCTCGTGGGATTTCCCCGTTTATTATGCAATGCAGTTGCATGGTCAAAATGAACGGGGTTGCATATTGTACGGAAGTACTATCCGGTCTGCACTAAATAGACATTTGTATGTACAATATGTACATATATCATCCTGAAGAAACTTTAAACTATGCAAATTCGACTATTTATGTTCTTATCAACGATTATTTCCCTTTCAAAGCATTTTCTTCACAGAATTAAGACTCTCTTGGTAAAGTAAATATTATAAGATGTTATTGAAAATTTGTACATACAGAAATTGATACGTTTCTTATGGAAGAATTCAATCATTGCTATAATTTTAAAGCATTAAATAAGTTATAAACCAGCTTGAATCAACCCTTAACAAAATATTAAAGAATCGGGTTGTACGCTCGTGGATTTTCCCGTTTATTATGCAATGCAGTTGCATGGTCAAAATGAACGGGGTTGCATATTGTACGGAAGTACTATCCGGTCTGCACTAAATAGACATTTGTATATGTACAATATATACATACATATATCATCCTGAAGAAACTTTAAACGATGCAAATTCGACTATTTATGTTCTTATCAACGATTGTTTCCTTTCTAAGCATTTTCTTGCAGAATTAAGACTCTTTGGTAAAGTAAATATTATAAGATATTACTGAAAATTTTATATTGATGAACGTTTCTATAGAAGAATTCAATCTTTGTTATTATTTTCTGTATTAAATAAATTATAAACCAACTGTGATCAACCCTAATAAAATATTATATAATCGAGAATACGCTCGTGAGATCCGTTTATTATGCAATGCAATTGCATGGTCAAAATGAACGGGGTAACATGTTGTACGGTAGTACTATCCGGTCTGCACTAAATAGACATGTATATGTACAATATGTACATATATCATCCTGAAGAAACTTTAAACCATGCAAATTCGACTATTTATGTTCTTATCAACGATTGTTTACCATTCAAAGAATTTCTTCACACAATTAAGACACTCTTGGTAAAGTAAATATTATAATATATTACTGATCATTGCTATAATTTTATATCATTAAATAAGTTATAAACCAGCTTGAATCAACCCTTAACAAAATATTATAGAATCGGGTTGTACGCTGGTAGGATATCCCCGTTCATTATGCAATGCAGTTGCATGGTCAAAATGAACGGGGTTGCATATTGTACGGAAGTACTATCCGGGCTGCACTAAATAGACATTTGTATGTACAATATGTACATATATCATCCTGAAGAAACTTTAAACGATGCAAATTCGACTATTTAAGTTCTTATCAACGATTGTTTCCCTTTCTAAGCATTTTCTTGCAGAATCAAGACTCTCTTGGTAAAGTAAATATTATAAGATATTACTGAAAATTTATATGAAAATGATACGTATCTTATGGAAGAATTCGATCATTGCTATAATTTTATAGCATTAAATAAGTTATAAACCAGCTTGAAGCAAGCCTTAACAAAATATTAAAGAATCGGGTTGTACGCTCGTGGGATTTCCCCGTGTATTATGCAATGCAGTTGCATGGTCAAAATGAACGGGATTGCATATTGTACGGAAGTACTATCCGGTCTGCACTAAATAGACATTTTTATGTACATATGTATATCATCCTGAAGAAACTTACAACTAAGCAAATTCGACTATTTATGTTCTTATCAACGATTGTTTCCCTTTCTAAGCATTTTCTTGCAGAATCAAGACTCTCTTGGTAAAGTAAATATTATAAGATATTACTGAAAATTTATATGAAAATGATACGTATCTTATGGAAGAATTCGATCATTGCTATAATTTTAAAGCATTAAATAAGTTATAAACCAGCTTGAAGCAAGCCTTAACAAAATATTAAAGAATCGGGTTATACGCTCGTGGGATTTCCCCGTTTATTATGCAATGCAGTTGCATGGTCAAAATGAACGGGGTTGCATATTGTACGGAAGTACTATCCGGTCTGCACTAAATAGACATTTTTATGTACATATGTATATCATCCTGAAGAAACTTACAACTAAGCAAATTCGACTATTTATGTTCTTATCAACGATTGTTTCCCTTTCTAAGCATTTTCTTGCAGAATCAAGACTCTCTTGGTAAAGTAAATATTATAAGATATTACTGAAAATTTATATGAAAATGATACGTTTCTTATGGAAGAATTCGATCATTGCTATAATTTTAAAGCATTAAATAAGTTATAAACCAGCTTGAATCAACCCTTAACAAAATATTAAAGAATCGGGTTGTACGCTCGTGGGATTTCCCCGTGTATTATGCAATGCAGTTGCATGGTCAAAATGAACGGGGTTGCATATTGTACGGAAGTACTATCCGGTCTGCACTAAATAGACATTTTTATGTACATATGTATATCATCCTGAAGAAACTTACAACTAAAGCAAATTCGACTATTTATGTTCTTATCAACGATTGTTTCCTTTCTAAGCATTTTCTTGCAGAATCAAGACTCTCTTGGTAAAGTAAATATTATAAGATATTACTGAAAATTTATATGAAAATGATACGTTTCTTATGGAAGAATTCGATCATTGCTATAATTTTAAATCATTAAATAAGTTATAAACCAGCTTGAATCAACCCTTAACAAAATATTAAAGAATCGGGTTGTACGCTCGTGGGATTTCCCGTGTATTATGCAATGCAGTTGCATGGTCAAAATGAACGGGGTTGCATATTGTACGGAAGTACTATCCGGTCTGCACTAAATAGACATTTTTATGTATGTACATATGTATATCATCCTGAAGAAACTTTAAACTAAGCAAATTCGACTATTTATGTTCTTATCAACGATTGTTTCCCTTTCTAAGCATTTTCTTGCAGAATCAAGACTCTCTTGGTAAAGTAAATATTATAAGATATTACTGAAAATTTATATGAAAATGATACGTTTCTTATGGAAGAATTCGATCATTGCTATAATTTTAAAGCATTAAATAAGTTATAAACCAGCTTGAATCAACCCTTAACAAAATATTAAAGAATCGGGTTGTACGCTCGTGGGATTTCCCGTTTATTATGCAATGCAGTTGCATGGTCAAAATGAACAGGGTTGCATATTGTACGGAAGTACTATCCGGTCTGCACTAAATAGACATTTTTATGTATGTACATATGTATATCATCCTGAAGAAACTTTAAACGATGCAAATTCGACTATTTATGTTCTTATCAACGATTGTTTCCCTTTCTAAGCATTTTCTTGCAGAATCAAGACTCTCTTGGTAAAGTAAATATTATAAGATATTACTAAAAATTTATATGAAAATGATACGTTTCTTATGGAAGAATTCGATCATTGCTATAATTTTATAGCATTAAATAAGTTATAAACCAGCTTGAATCAACCCTTAACAAAATATTAAAGAATCGGGTTGTACGCTCGTGGGATTTCCCCGTTTATTATGCAATGCAGTTGCATGGTCAAAATGAACGGGGTTGCATATTGTACGGAAGTACTATCCGGTCTGCACTAAATAGACATTTTTATGTATGTACATATGTATATCATCCTGAAGAAACTTACAACTAAGCAAATTCGACTATTTATGTTCTTATCAACGATTGTTTCCCTTTCTAAGCATTTTCTTGCAGAATCAAGACTCTCTTGGTAAAGTAAATATTATAAGATATTACTGAAAATTTATATGAAAAATGATACGTTCTTATGGAAGAATTCGATCATTGCTATAATTTTAAAGCATTAAATAAGTAATAAACCAGCTTGAATCAACCCTTAACAAAATATTAAAGAATCGGGTTGTACGCTCGTGGGATTTCCCCGTGTATTATGCAATGCAGTTGCATGGTCAAAATGAACGGGGTTGCATATTGTACGGAAGTACTATCCGGTCTGCACTAAATAGACATTTTATGTACATATGTATATCATCCTGAAGAAACTTACAACTAAGCAAATTCGACTATTTATGTTCTTATCAACGATTGTTTCCCTTTCTAAGCATTTTCTTGCAGAATCAAGACTCTCTTGGTAAAGTAAATATTATAAGATATTACTGAAAATTTATATGAAAATGATACGTTTCTTATGGAAGAATTCGATCATTGCTATAATTTTAAAGCATTAAATAAGTTATAAACCAGCTTGAATCAACCCTTAACAAAATATTAAAGAATCGGGTTGTACGCTCGTGGGATTTCCCGTGTATTATGCAATGCAGTTGCATGGTCAAAATGAACGGGATTGCATATTGTACGGAAGTACTATCCGGTCTGCACTAAATAGACATTTTTTTATGTACATATGTATATCATCCTGAAGAAACTTACAACTAAGCAAATTCGACTATTTATGTTCTTATCAACGATTGTTTCCCTTTCTAAGCATTTTCTTGCAGAATCAAGACTCTCTTGGTAAAGTAAATATTATAAGATATTACTGAAAATTTATATGAAAATGATACGTATCTTATGGAAGAATTCGATCATTGCTATAATTTTAAAGCATTAAATAAGTTATAAACCAGCTTGAATCAACCCTTAACAAAATATTAAAGAATCGGGTTGTACGCTCGTGGGATTTCCCCGTTTATTATGCAATGCAGTTGCATGGTCAAAATGAACGGGGTTGCATATTGTACGGAAGTACTATCCGGTCTGCACTAAATAGACATTTTTTTTATGTACATATGTATATCATCCTGAAGAAACTTACAACTAAGCAAATTCGACTATTTATGTTCTTATCAACGATTGTTTCCCTTTCTAAGCATTTTCTTGCAGAATCAAGACTCTCTTGGTAAAGTAAATATTATAAGATATTACTGAAAATTTATATGAAAATGATACGTTTCTTATGGAAGAATTCGATCATTGCTATAATTTTTAAAGCATTAAATAAGTTATAAACCAGCTTGAATCAACCCTTAACAAAATATTAAAGAATCGGGTTATACGCTCGTGGGATTTCCCCGTTTATTATGCAATGCAGTTGCATGGTCAAAATGAACAGGGTTGCATATTGTACGGAAGTACTATCCGGTCTGCACTAAATAGACATTTTTATGTACATATGTATATCATCCTGAAGAAACTTACAACTAAGAAAATTCGACTATTTATGTTCTTATCAACGATTGTTTCCCTTTCTAAGCATTTTCTTGCAGAATCAAGACTCTCTTGGTAAAGTAAATATTATAAGATATTACTGAAAATTTATATGAAAATGATACGTTTCTTATGGAAGAATTCGATCATTGCTATAATTTTAAATCATTAAATAAGTAATAAACCAGCTTGAATCAACCCTTAACAAAATATTAAAGAATCGGGTTGTACGCTCGTGGGATTTCCCCGTGTATTATGCAATGCAGTTGCATGGTCAAAATGAACGGGGTTGCATATTGTACGGAAGTACTATCCGGTCTGCACTAAATAGACATTTTTATGTACATATGTATATCATCCTGAAGAAACTTACAACTAAGCAAATTCGACTATTTATGTTCTTATCAACGATTGTTTCCCTTTCTAAGCATTTTCTTGCAGAATCAAGACTCTCTTGGTAAAGTAAATATTATAAGATATTACTGAAAATTTATATGAAAATGATACGTTTCTTATGGAAGAATTCGATCATTGCTATAATTTTAAAGCATTAAATAAGTTATAAGCCAGCTTGAATCAACCCTTAACAAAATATTAAAGAATCGGGTTGTACGCTCGTGGGATTTCCCCGTGTATTATGCAATGCAGTTGCATGGTCAAAATGAACGGGGTTGCATATTGTACGGAAGTACTATCCGGTCTGCACTAAATAGACATTTTTTTATGTACATATGTATATCATCCTGAAGAAACTTACAACTAAGCAAATTCGACTATTTATGTTCTTATCAACGATTGTTTCCCTTTCTAAGCATTTTCTTGCAGAATCAAGACTCTCTTGGTAAAGTAAATATTATAAGATATTACTGAAAATTTATATGAAAATGATACGTTTCTTATGGAAGAATTCGATCATTGCTATAATTTTAAATCATTAAATAAGTTATAAACCAGCTTGAATCAACCCTTAACAAAATATTAAAGAATCGGGTTGTACGCTCGTGGGATTTCCCCGTGTATTATGCAATGCAGTTGCATGGTCAAAATGAACAGGGTTGCATATTGTACGGAAGTACTATCCGGTCTGCACTAAATAGACATTTTTTTTATGTACATATGTATATCATCCTGAAGAAACTTACAACTAAGCAAATTCGACTATTTATGTTCTTATCAACGATTGTTTCCCTTTCTAAGCATTTTCTTGCAGAATCAAGACTCTCTTGGTAAAGTAAATATTATAAGATATTACTGAAAATTTATATGAAAATGATACGTTTCTTATGGAAGAATTCGATCATTGCTATAATTTTAAAGCATTAAATAAGTTATAAACCAGCTTGAATCAACCCTTAACAAAATATTAAAGAATCGGGTTGTACGCTCGTGGGATTTCCCCGTGTATTATGCAATGCAGTTGCATGGTCAAAATGAACGGGGTTGCATATTGTACGGAAGTACTATCCGGTCTGCACTAAATAGACATTTTTATGTACATATGTATATCATCCTGAAGAAACTTACAACTAAGCAAATTCGACTATTTATGTTCTTATCAACGATTGTTTCCCTTTCTAAGCATTTTCTTGCAGAATCAAGACTCTCTTGGTAAAGTAAATATTATAAGATATTACTGAAAATTTATATGAAAATGATACGTTTCTTATGGAAGAATTCGATCATTGCTATAATTTTAAAGCATTAAATAAGTTATAAACCAGCTTGAATCAACCCTTAACAAAATATTAAAGAATCGGGTTGTACGCTCGTGGGATTTCCCCGTGTATTATGCAATGCAGTTGCATGGTCAAAATGAACGGGGTTGCATATTGTACGGAAGTACTATCCGGTCTGCACTAAATAGACATTTTTATGTATGTACATATGTATATCATCCTGAAGAAACTTACAACGAAGCAAATTCGACTATTTATGTTCTTATCAACGATTGTTTCCCTTTCTAAGCATTTTCTTGCAGAATCAAGACTCTCTTGGTAAAGTAAATATTATAAGATATTACTGAAAATTTATATGAAAATGATACGTTTCTTATGGAAGAATTCGATCATTGCTATAATTTTAAATCATTAAATAAGTTATAAACCAGCTTGAATCAACCCTTAACAAAATATTAAAGAATCGGGTTGTACGCTCGTGGGATTTCCCCGTGTATTATGCAATGCAGTTGCATGGTCAAAATGAACGGGGTTTTACGGAAGTACTATCCGGTCTGCACTAAATAGACATTTTTATGTACATATGTATATCATCCTGAAGAAACTTACAACTAAGCAAATTCGACTATTTATGTTCTTATCAACGATTGTTTCCCTTTCTAAGCATTTTCTTGCAGAATCAAGACTCTCTTGGTAAAAGTAAATATTATAAGATATTACTGAAAATTTATATGAAAATGATACGTTTCTTATGGAAGAATTCGATCATTGCTATAATTTTAAAGCATTAAATAAGTTATCAGCTTGAATCAACCCTTAACAAAATATTAAATGTTTTTATTATACAATGCAGTTGCATGGTCAAAATGAACAGGGTTGCATATTGTACGGAAGTACTATCCGGTCTGCACTAAATAGACATTTTTATGTACATATGTATATCATCCTTTACAACTAAGAAAATTCGACTATTTATGTTCTTATCAACGATTGTTTCCTTTCTAAGCATTTTCTTGCAGAATCAAGACTCTCTTGGTAAAGTAAATATTATAAGATATTACTGAAAATTTATATGAAAATGATACGTTTCTTATGGAAGAATTCGATCATTGCTATAATTTTAAAGCATTAAATAAGTTATAAGCCAGCTTGAATCAACCCTTAACAAAATATTGAAGAATCGGGTTGTACGCTCGTGGGATTTCCCCGTGTATTATGCAATGCAGTTGCATGGTCAAAATGAACGGGGTTGCATATTGTACGGAAGTACTATCCGGTCTGCACTAAATTGACATTTTTTTATGTACATATGTATATCATCCTGAAGAAACTTACAACTAAGCAAATTCGACTATTTATGTTCTTATCAACGATTGTTTCCCTTTCTAAGCATTTTCTTGCAGAATCAAGACTCTCTTGGTAATAAATATTATAAGATATTACTGAAAATTTATATGAAAATGATACGTTTCTTATGGAAGAATTCGATCATTGCTATAATTTTAAAGCATTAAATAAGTAATAAACCAGCTTGAATCAACCCTTAACAAAATATTGAAGAATCGGGTTGTACGCTCGTGGGATTTCCCCGTGTATTATGCAATGCAGTTGCATGGTCAAAATGAACAGGGGTTGCATAACGGAAGTACTATCCGGTCTGCACTTAGACATTTTTTTATGTACATATGTATATCATCCTGAAGAAACTTACAACTAAGCAAATTCGACTATTTATGTTCTTATCAACGATTGTTTCCCTTTCTAAGCATTTTCTTGCAGAATCAAGACTCTCTTGGTAAAGTAAATATTATAAGATATTACTGAAAATTTTATATGAAAATGATACGTTTCTTATGGAAGAATTCGATCATTGCTATAATTTTAAATCATTAAATAAGTAACAAACCAGCTTGAATCAACCCTTAACAAAATATTAAAGAATCGGGTTGTACGCTCGTGGGATTTCCCCGTGTATTATGCAATGCAGTTGCATGGTCAAAATGAACGGGGTTGCATATTGTACAGCAGCACTATCTTGAGCTAGTATATTTAAAACGTCCTCAGAGCACAAAGGTGACATGTCCTTGATTTTAAGCGATAATTAATTATGAATGTAACTTTGTTCCTCTTTAATTTTTTGTCATCACAAAATACAATTTTTCTACTAATATTCTTGGAGCACGCGAGTAAGAAGTCTGGACTTTTTGCATACAATTTGAAATATTTACTAGTTTTGTTCAATAACAATATGTAGAATTATCATTTTTATAGTAAGTTCCCCTGATTTATGATGACCAGTTCAAACTTAAAAACGGCTATCCTGAAAATTTTACTATTTTGTTCTCATTCTCTCATTGAACCTCGCATGTTCTCACTGAACATAATGAGGTTGGTCACATGAATAATGATTATTTATTATTTTTAATACTTCAATTAAATCACCTCTTAATCTCCTCGTCTCCAATGTGGAGAGATTCAGTCTTTTCAATCTTTCATGATAAGGTAGTGACCGAAGTTAATATTGGATACATTATTTTCGCCAAGTATTGGTGATACTATTTCTCTGTGCATGCAGATACGTTAGATTTAATAGCTTAAAAAAGTCACTTTTGGATGAAGATACATTAATTTTGATATGAAAAATCGCAAGAATACACTCCCATAACCCCTAAAACACATCTAACTCATTTTCGTAATTTTTGTCAGTTACGTTAAGTGGGCTTAGGACGGCAGTATAGTACAGCGAATATTAATATATAATAATTATAATCGTATAATCAACATTCAATAATGATTCTTGCCACATTTGAGGTATCCTTAAAACAACAATACTTAATCTACACTGTGTACATGAGATAAGGAAGTAAAGTGTAGATAGCGAACAAAACTATGAAGTATCGTTTCGTATTTCGCGCGCATGGGGTGGACGCGCGCGGCACAGTAGAGCGCATGACAGTAGCGATGTCCCCTATCTTTGTATAAGTATCTTTGTATGTGTTCAAGCTTTCCACGTGTGTAGCTGACGCCCTGGTAGCGGGGACCTCCATCACGTGTTGCCGACTAGACGAATCCAGTCACAGAATATCGATCCAACCCCTACCATTCCCCTGAACAACCCCCTTGAAAGCCAACAGGTAACCACCCTACGGTACAGGACCGAATTCGCATACAATTTCATTTAATTGGACAATCCAGTTATTATTTTTTATATTAGTACCAGGGTAATATACGATGATACTATTCACATTCAGAACGTATACAGTATACCCAAACATAGTGTCGCTTTACTGTACGATAAATTATAATCCTCAATAGATATGTGGTCGATTCTAGAAAATTTGACATAATTTTTTTATTCCCGTAATAATGTTATACACGTGTCTGGCAACAAAAAAAAAAAATAATACTAAATATGTATACATATACCAATTCGACTCTGTGAATTCACGTGCAAACCGCTTTCAATGGACCGGCAGGTTGAGCTTTCAGGTGAACAACGGGCACAGGTATTCCGACGATGCGATAGCGAAACATTGATTCTCGTACCGTTTATATGCATTATTTATATTTTATATATTCTAAAGGATATTAATAAACTTTCTACCAACAAAAAATAATAATAAGAGCTCACACACACACACTTACCACTAAGCCACACACGTCTTCGCATGAATTTCTATGGTTTTGTATGGCGTAGATACACACTTGCAACACCCCACCCCGCGTCACGCAATCACGTCGCGTGTGATGTGGTGTGTGTGAGCCTTAAAGCTTGCACAAAGAATAAAATTTACGATCACATTTCATCAAAGTTTACCATTATGCACAATTTTTTTTCAATATTTGATTACCAGATCAAAAATTCAAAAACTAGGACAATTTCGGTTTTCGAATCGAGGACAAAATGAGAACACTTCTCTAATTACATCGTCTTATTTGAAAAATTAGATGCATAAGATACGTATCTTACCTCAAAAATTATTCTATTCAAAGAATATATCAATGTTTTTTAAATCATTTTATTGTATGAGTTGATAAAAAATATATGAGAACAAGTGTAAGCCCGTTGAGTAATAACGGACGTGTTTTTTTGTAAATGATTTTAACGATATAAAAATGTTTTCAACTAACTAAATAAATCGATCAAATGTTTTCGTAATTGATTGCGTTACAATTGAGCAAAGTCGCGAACCTACTAAGGATTTCATCATCATCATTTTCAGGCGTTCACCATCCACTGCTGGATGAAGGCCTCTCCAATCCTCTTCCATTCCTGTCTGTCTTGAGCAATCTGCATCCACTTGACTCCACACACTCTTCTCAATTCATCAGCCCATCTTCCACTCGGTCTACCTTGCTTTCTTTCACATTCTCTCGGATACCATTCCAGTATTTCTTGCGTCCATCTGCCATCCATTCTTCTCGCTATGTGTCCACTTTAACTTTTTCACGCGTACTGCTATATCTGCCACTTTGGTCATACTTCTTACCCGTGTATTTATTTTGCGATCTGTTCTTGTTATACCAAGCATACATCTTTCCATGCTTCTCTGTGTGCACTGGATCTTTTATATCATTCTTGAATTTAGCGTCCAAATTTCACATCCATACGTCATAACTGGCAGTACGCATTAGTCGTATGCCTTCTGTTTTAAGCATAGCGGAATGTTGGATTTAAAAACTATGTTCATTCTTCCAAAAGCACTCCATCCTAGTTTCATTCTTCGTTTTATTTCTTCTGCTTTATGTACATCCAGACATATTCATCTATAAGCTATAATTTATCATTTTACACCATCAAATTAACTTTGCGACCAAATTTTGAAACATCAGCGTTTCACCTGTAGACTTTTCACAGGTAAACTTCAACCGAAAGTTGTCGACCGCTGTTTGGGGGGTGTGACGTGTAGCGTTACCTGTGGCAGGGTGCCAGACGAACACCAGGAGCTCAGAACAACCAATGGATGTCAGGGCTGTCACACGTGGCCAAAAACACACCTGGGCGCATGCGCCAAACCCCTAACGAGACCGGTGTGCAAAAACACCTCAGTAAGGGTTGTGCCATGCCCCAAAACGCACCTGTTATACGCATACCTTTTACGCTCTTACTTTATACGCTCCTTTCTGATCGGATACCGAAATGCAATTGTTCTACGTTTTAAGATGAATTTTCTCCTCACTTATTATTACCAGGAAGTGACTAGGAAAACGGAAGCTGGTGGGCGTACGACATTTCCGCTGCATCCGATCAGAAAACAGTATAATTCATATGAATACCGACGAACTGCATTCAACTGCAACCGCTGATATAAACGTTAATTTTTACACAATCAAATGCAACAATTAAAATTTTCATACAAAGTAAACGTATGGAGTAAAACATGACTCCTAAAATAAGTGTAGTATTGCAGAAATACAAAAGAGTTAGTTAATAAATTTTAATAAACTAAAATTATGTTTAATGAATTTTGCACGCAAAGCGTAGCAAAGTACGTAAGCGCACAGTAGATAATCATATTGTAGAGATATAGTTGATAGTTATTTATACCTAGGGCAGTTCGTGAATATGACTGGATGTAAAGAAGAATGAAACTAGGATGGAGTGCTTTTGGAAGAATGAACATAGTTTTTAAATCCAACATTCCGCTATGCTTAAAAAATAAGGCATACGACCAATACGTACTGCCAGTTATGATGTATGGATGTAAAACTTGGACGCTAAATTCAAGAATGCTACGAAAGATCCAGTGCACACAGAGACGCATGGAAAGATGTATGCTTGGTATAACAAGAAGAGATCGTAAAAGAAATACATGGGTAAGAAGTAGCAGATATAGCAATACGCGTGAAAAAGTTGAAGTGGCAATGGGCTGGACACAGCGAGAAGAATAGATGGCAGATGGACGCGAGAAGTACTGGAATGGTATCCGAGAGGATGTGAAAGAAAGCAAGGTAGACCGAGTGGAAGGTGGGCTGATGAATTGAGAAGAATGTGTGAAGTCAAGTGGATGCAGATTGCTCAAGACAGACGGGAATGGAAGAGGATTGGAGAGGCCTTCATCCAGCAGTGGATGGTGAACGGCTGAAAATGATGATGATGATGAATAAGTTAGTGTAATCCATTATGAATCTCTCTCTCGGGTTCAATACAAAAAGTAAAAACAGTCAGATAGACGCGAGCGTGCGTCGCAAAGTGTCACCGAGACAATTACCCCGAACGCGCGGAGGCACCGAATCCGATACTGTCACAAAGGAATGTCTCGTTAAGCCTTTCGTGCCGTATAATATTTTTTTGTATTATTATTTTCGGGTCGACAAGTCTTCCCGACTTCCTGGGCAATGCGTCTTCATTACACGATTGTGGCACGAAGGAAAAAGGTTCCGACAATGGCGAACAAAAAAAAGGCCAAATTACACGCTCTTATGAGAAATATTAATAGTAAACGGCGACAGGTAAGCAGTCAACGAGTCCGAAAGATGAGAGGGATACGCAAAAAAAAATTCGTCGGTAGGGTAAGAAAAAACCCATTAACATATGAAGGATACTGTGTGCCGACCGGGTCGGTAATCCTGCTTTTGTTGTTATTGGCTATTGGATTGTGAAGTTTTTGGGTCGCGTTGAATTTGACCCTTTTTTTGTGGTCGCAGGGATGATACAGGTGGAATGTGGAGTAGTTTGTACGCTCGTGGGTTTTACCTCGTTCGTTATGCAATGCAATTGCATAATCATAATGAACAGGGTAGCATCTAGTACTGTGGTACTATTCGGTCGGTACTGAGTAAATATTTATACAATATCATAACTTTAAACATAAAACTTAAAACTTTGTAAGTTAAACTCGTGTTGAGTAAGATTTGTTTTTCATTCAAAACTTTTCCTCATACAATTAAGACTCTTCGAAAAGTAAATATTGTAAAAAAATTGCTGAAAATTTGTACATTGATATTTTTCATATGAAAGAATGTGATTATTGCTATAATTTTCGAATAAGTAAATAAATTATAAACAAACTTTTATCAACCACTAACAAGATAAAATCATATTGTACGATCGCAGGGTGTCACTCGTTCGTTATGCAATTGCATAATCATAATGAACAGGGTAGCATCTAGTACTGCAGTGCTATTCGTTCGGCACTACATAGTCATAATTATAATATGAACCGTTATAAATGAAAGTGGTTTAAGTCCAATTTTGACAAAAAATGAGTTAATGACAGTTTTGGCTACAAACTCATGTATGTGATCTCATGTTACAAACATATGTATGTTATCTCAAAACACAAAGAAATGTAGTTAAACCACTTTCATTTATAACGGCTCGTATGTATGTATATCATACGCTATAGCAGAACGTTTAGAAAAGTTGAAGTGGCAATGGGCTGGACACAGCGAAAATAATGGATGGTAGATGGACGCGAGAAATACTGGAATGGTATCCGAGAGGATGTAAAAGAAAGCAAGGTAGACCGAGTGGACGATGGGCTGGTGAATTGAGAAGAATATGTGTAGTCAAGTGGATGCAGATTGCTCAAGACAGACAGGAATGGAAGAGGATTAGAGAGGCCTTCATCCAGCAGTGGATGATGATATCATACGCAGAGAACTTAAAATTTTGCAAGCTTAACTGTTTGTAGTGCTTATTAACATTTTTTTCGAATTCTAGACTTTTCGCCTCTTCGAAAAGAAAATAATTTAAAATTACATATGAAAGAATATGAGTTTTGTTATTATGTTCTATACGCATAAGTTATAAACGAACTTAAATCAACCCCTAACAAAATATTATAAAATGGATTTCTTGGATATCCCCGTTTTTATTATGCAATGCAGTTGCATGGTCAAAATGAACAGGGTAACATCTTGTAATGTAGTACTATTCGGTTGACACTATAAGTAGAAATATTTATACAATATCGTATAGAGACAACATTAATCTATGCAAGTTTATTTCAACATTTATTTTCTGATAGAAAATCAACATTTATTTTCGATTCAAAGATTTTCCTCACACACTTAACTCACTCCGAAAAGTAAATATGTATTATAAGATATTACTGAAAACTATTATGTATATTGCTATTTATCATATACAAGATAGTTTAGTAGTAAATTGGTTATATACCAACTTGATTCAACCCCTAACACAATAAAATCATATTGTGCGATCGCGGGATTCCCCCGTTTATTATGCAATGAGGTTGCATGGTCAAAATGAACAGGAGGACATGTTGTACTGTAGTACTATCCTGTTGGCACTAAATAAAGATAGATATTTATAATACGTATATCATACGGAAGAAACTTTGAACTATGCAAGTTTGAATATCTATGCAAGTTTGAACAAATGTTAAGAAACAATTTCTTAACATTTTTTTTTCATACAAACATTTTCTTCACACAATTCAGACTCTCTACTAAAAGTAAATATTTTGTAAGATAACACTGACAATTTAATGATTAATATTTCTTAAGGAAAAAGATAAGTTTTCCTATAATTTATAATTTGCAAGTGCACAAGTTACGAACCAGCTTGAATCAACCCCTAACAAAATATTATAGAATCGGGTTGTACCCCGTTCGTTTATTATGATATGCAATTGCATGGTCAAAATGAACAGGTTAACATCTTGTACTGTAGTATCATTTGTTCGGCACTTAGTATATATATTTATACAAGATCATACTGAGAAAACCTCGAACCATGCAAGTTTAAATTATTATGATGTTTATAAACATTTCTTTTAATTCGAAATTTTTCTTGGTAAACTGTCTTGGTAAAATAAATTTTGTAATAATAAACACTTAGTAGTCATATTTACACAAAATCATACAAAGAATTTATTTTTATAGTGTTTATCAACATTTTTTTGTTTTCGATTAAATCCTCACAAACTTCAGAATCTCTTCGAAAAGTAAATATTTTAAGATATTATACAGAAAACTTGTATGATTATATTTTTCGTATGAAATAATATTGTTTTTGCTATAATTTTCTACATAAAAGTAATAAACCAATGTACTCATATCAACCATTAACAAAATAAAATCATATTTTGCAATCGCAAAATTTCACTCGTTCGTTGTCCAACGCAATTGCATAATCAAAATGAACCGGGTAGCATCAAGTACTGCAGTACTATTCGGTCGGCACTGAATAAAGATATTTATAATGTGTATATCATACGAAGAATATTTTATACTATGTAAGTTTGACTTTTTATACGGTTCACCCAATATATATTTTAATTCGAAACTTTTCTTCGTACAATTAAGATTCTCTTCGAAAAATAAATATCTAAAAAGTTGTTAATTGATATTTTTCATAAGAAAGAATGTGGTTTTTTTCTATATTCCATCCGTATAATCCAGCGGTCGGGGACCAGCGGCTCCGGAGCCACATGCGGCTCGGTATGAAAACCTGCGGTTCACGTTGTCATCCAACGTTTTGCGTGACACAATTTACACAAAATCAAAATGAATCCTATTTCCATAACTTTGTAGCTATAAAAGCTTTAAGATCGATTTTCAGATTAAAGTTTGTTATACTGTTTAGTAATAAACTGTCAAATATATCACGAAAATAAGTTATTTCATAAAAGAGCACAATTTAATTTAATTTTGAATATTGTATAATCCAAAAATATGTAATACATACATACATATGTACATACATATGTTGCAGCTCCCAAACTTACAAATTTTGCAAGGTTTTCCCTAATTTGGCTCTTAGCTCGTAAAAGGATCCCGACCCCTGGTACTAATCAATTAGAATCAACTAGTATCATAATCTACTATATAAAATTCAATGTTTGTTTGTTTCTTTCTTTCTTTCTGTGTTTGTCGTTCCGCTATGCAAATCTACAGTTTTCAACTTAGAACCGCCAAACTTGGTATACTATCTCATGATACCCTAACTCAGACCATAGGTGGGTTTTGGAAGGGATCGAATCAGGGGGTCGACGGGCCCCCATATACAAAATTTTTAATCAATTTTCATAAACAAATTCATAAACTTTCACCCGCCCGAGCAACGCCGGGCAATTCAGCTAGTAACCTATAAAATCGAGTTGTATGCTCGTAGGATATCACTCGTTCGATACGCAATGCAATTGCATCATCAAAATGAACAGGGGAGCACGTAATACTACACGTAGTATAAAAAGTACTATACGTAGTACTACGATTTCCACGTTTTCCACGGGATTTCCACGTTTATTATGCAATGCAATTGCATGGTCAAAATGAACAGGGTAACATCTTGTACTGCAGTACTAATCGATCGGCACTAAATAGAGATGTTTACAATATGTACATTGTACATCATACGAAGAAAACTTTAAAGTATGCAAGTTTGACTAATTAAGTTCTTATCAACGCTTGTTTTCCATTCAAAACATTCCTCACACAATCAGGTAAGACTCTCTTGGTATTATATTTATCTCTCTTATATTTGTATATTGATACGTTTCTTATGGAAGAATAAGTTATAAACCAGCTTGAATCAACCCTTAACAAAATATTATTGTAGAATCAGGTTGTACGCTCGTGGGATTTCCCCGTTTATTATGCAATGCAGTTGCATGGTCAAAATGACTAGGGTAACATATTGTCATATGTAGTACTCTCCGGTCATCACTTATACAAGATCATACACATAAGACTTTAAACTAAGCAAGTTTGACTTTTTATAGTTTTATCAACGTTATTTTCCCATTCAAAATTTTTCCTCACACAATTAAGACTCTCTTTAAGATTTTACTTTAAATTTCTTCACTGCTATTTTTTTATATTAAAGAATGGAATTTTTGCTATAATTTTCTATTGTTAAATAATTTATCAACCAGCTGAAATCATCCCTTAACAAAATGAAAACATATTGTACGATCGCGGGATTTTCCCGTTAAATATGCAATGAATTTGCATGGTCAAAATGAACAGGATAACATCTTATAACTGTAGTACTAATCGATCGGCACTAAATAGAGATATTTATAATATGTACCTACATCATACGAAGAAAGATTTAAACTAGGCAAATTTGAATGTTTAAGTTTATTTCCCATTCTAAGCACATCCTCACAAAATTAAGACTCTCTTGGTTAAAGTAAATATTGTAAGATTTTAGTGAAACTTTGTATATTGATACGTTTCTTATCGAAGAATTATATCAGTGCTATAATTTTCTATCATTAAATAAGTCATAAACCAGCTTGAATCAACCCTTAACAAAAAATTATAGAATCGGGTTGTACACTCGTGGGATTTCCCCGTTTATTATGCAATGCAGTTGCATGGTCAAAATGAATAGGGTAACATCTTGTCCTATAGTACTCTCCGGTCGGTACTTAGGATGTACAAGATCATACAGACAAAACTTTAAACTAAGCAAGTTTGACTTTTTATTGTGTTTATCAACCTTTGTTTTGTAATCCGATACTTTTCTTCGTACAATTGCGACTCTCTTCGAAAAGTATAAATTGTAATATATTATTATAAATTTGTATATTGTTGTTTTTTCAAATAAAAGAAAATGGTTTTACTATAATTATCTATGTGTAAAAGTAAAATAACAAACTTAAATCAACCAATAACAAAATATTAGAAAATCGAGATGTACTCGTACATATGTATGTACATACATACATATGTACGCTCGTGGAATTTCCCCGTTTGTCATACATATGTATGTACAATGCAGTTGCATGGCCAAAATGAACAGGGGAACACGTAGTACTGTAGTACTACAGGTAGTATTAAGTGTACATATGTAGGTCTGTACTTATGACACATGTGTATGTGTACACTCACTCACCCCTCGATTTACAAGGTAGAAACGTTCCACGGGAAACAAAACATTATAGCAAATATCAAATTCTTTCATATGAAAAATATCAATTTACAAATTTTCAGTCATATATTATGATGGCCATTCGTCGTATAATTCGTCGTACATACGCATATAAAATTAATTAAAACGGATTATGTGCCAATTTACACTGTCAGGAAGACCAACTTAGTACATTTACAATCCATTTTTCTAATACGTTCGTACATATGTACATACGTTGACTAAAGGTTCGTTCATGTCTACAGACATTGAACGTGGCAGACAAGAACAAGTCTTCGATCGATAGATGGCGAAACATTTTTAACAACAAATGTTCGAAGCGTCTTGACGCGATTCTATGTGCTTAGTAGCTTGTAATAGCGTAGTAGCTTGTCTATCTGTATACTATCGAAAATGTCGTTTGTGCCACGCTACGTGTCTGCCACGTTCAATGTACATACTATGTATGTCGATGTGAACGGGCGTTAAGATATTACTGAAATTTTTTATATTGATATTTTTCATGTGAAAGAATGCTATAATTTTCTATTGGTAAATAAGTTATAAACCAGCTTGAAAAAACTCGTAACAAAATATTAAAGAATCGGGTTGTACGCTCGTGGGATTTCCCCGTTTATTATGCAATGCAGTTGCATGGTCAAAATTAACGGGGTTGCATATTGTACGGAAGTACTATCCGGTCTGCACTAAATACACAATTATATGTATAATATGTATGTATATCGTCCAGAAGAAACCTTAAACTATGCAAATTTGAATGTTTAAGTTCTTACCAACGTTTATTTTCCATTCGAAGCATTTTCTTACACAATTATGACTGGCTTGGCAATGTAAATAATGTAAGATATTTGTGAAAATTTATATGTTTCTTATGGAAGAATTCGATAATTGCCATAATTTTCTATTGCTAAATTAATTATAAACCAACTTGAATCATCCCTAACAAAATAATATAGAATCGGGTTGTACGCTGGTGGGATCTCCCCGTTTATTATACATATGTACAATGCAGTTGCATGGTCAAAATGAACGGGGTTACATATTGTACGGTTTTACTATCCGGTCTGCACTAAATAGATATTTATATGTACAATATGTATATCATCCAGAAGAAACCTTAAACTATGCAAATTTGAATGTTTAACTTCTTACCAACATTTATTTTCCATTCAAAGCATTTTCTTACACAATTATGACTGTCTTGGTAATGTAAATAATGTAAGATATTAGTGAAAATTTGTATATTGATACGTTTCTTATTGAAGAATTTCATCATTGTTATAAACCAGTTTGAATCATCCCTTAACAAAATATTATAGAATCGGGTTGTACGCTCGTGGGATTTTCCCGTTTATTATGCAATGCAGTTGCATGGTCAAAATGAACAGGGTAACATCTTGCACTGTAGTATGTACTATCACATACATACAGATAAAACTATAAACTATGCTAGTTTAACTTTTTATATTGTATAGGTACCAACCTCCTTTTTGTAATTCGATACTTTTTTTTGTACAATTGCGACTATAAATTGTATTATATTACTGAAAACTTGTATATTGATATTTTCATATAAAAAACGACAGTTTTTGCTATAATTTTCTATTGGAAAATGAACGAGCGTTAAGATATTACTGAAAATTTTTATATTGATATTTTTAATATGAAAGAATTTGATCTTTGCTATAATTTTCTATTGGTAAATAAGTTATAAACCAGATTGAATCAACCCTTAACAAAATATTATAGAATCGTGTTATACGCTCGTGGAATTCCCCCGTTTGTTATGCAGTGCAGTTGCATGGTCATAATGAATAGGAGGACATGTAGTAGTACTGTTCGGTTCTATGATATTACTGAAAACTTGCGTATTTGCGTAGTTAAAAATATATACTTTATAATGTGCACAACTTGTTGTTAGCAAGCTACCACCAAGTTAAAATTATTCAAATGCCAAATAATTCCACTGGAGATAATTTAAATTAAAATGATTCCCAACAGGATCGTCGATCAACCGCACTGCATCCTGGTGCAGTAATAAATAAAGAATTCCTAAGTTATTGAAGAGGAGATGTCTAAAACTTGAACGTCATCCCGCCACCGAAATAAATCAGGATTAGTAAAACAAGAACGACAATCATCTTCCTGCTGCCAAGTCCCTAGTAGGGTGGTCCCTACGGAATCCCTCTCTAATGCTCCGACAATAATGGATGAATCTTTGAGGGGAGGTTCAGTCAAAACGTTACCATTCATCCTAAGATCAAACCCAATAAATAAATAAAAAAAATCGTGTTAATCATCATTAGCTTTCACTGGAATTGCATCGGAACCACAACATAGTCTCACTTGGAAATTCTTCTGATTTAAACTTTACACAATATACGATCGTAAATAACGAGTGAAGACGCTTCGCCACCGCATAAAAGAAGATAAGATCTGAATGAAGTATTAGCGTACGTACACATACCGAAGTGGTGTATAATTCTTGGCTGTATTACCCGTATGTATGTACATATGTATGTACATACATATCCACCGAATGCGAAAGTTGATAAATGCGTGTGGCCTGCTAGAGCAATTGAATCCAATGTCAAAAAAGACGAAAACAACAGCATATGCAGTGCAAGTCGACGAGATAGCATCGCAGCAACATGTGTTTGCTTCTTTTTTAAGATGCAATATATCCTCGAGGATCGTGAAGAAACTTCTACATATGAGAAAGTCGACGTTCACACGAACATGTGTGCAATGGTGACATTTTGGGGTGGCACATATGCATATATCATCTATCTATTCTACATATAAACGTCATTTACGAGTAGATCACTTCACTAAAAATATAATAATTTCAGTGCTAGCTTCGATCAAAGTTTAGTAAGATGAACCGTTCTAATAGAAAAGGATTAAATGAAACAATAGAAGGGTGCATTCTGCATTCCACCCGAACTAATCGCGTTCGGTTCACATAGACTTCCAGGAATCGAATTGCATTCCGTTGTACATACATATATGGTATATGCAAGCTCAAAAGCTTATATTTATTTTCGAATTTACTAATAAAATGCTGCATCATTCGTGAAATGTTATACTTTTCATTTGTAGTATAACGATAGTCAATAAATTGTAAAGTTTGTGAAACTAAAGAGGAACATATTGTTCCTGTTTTTACACCATAATTTATTTGTATAGAAAGTCAAAGATATCCCCAACGAAGCTTTTCACACGAGAAAGTCAACGCATCGTTGCACAATTCGTGAAAAATTGATGCATACAATTATGCATTATATGTAAAAGGCACATGTGAAGTGATTCTAATAACTACTCACATTTCCACACATATATATATATATATATATATAATACGATAATAATAACATATAGAAATGCACGCAACACGTGTAGATTGCAACCGCGCTTTATGTACGATTCAAACGCATACAACACGAATGTGTTCGCGCAGTCAAAGAGTTTCAAACACTATCTTAATGGAAGCTTTTAGAACTTTTCCACGTTGACCGATAAGCTTTTTTATACACGGTTTAAAACTTCACATACGAAATGCCCGCCCCTAGAATCGATATGAGGGACAAAAAGCTATTTTTTTTTTTTATTTACACTAATTCACGTGTGGTCTCTTATAGTGGCACAGCTGTGCACTCGGCAATGGGTTATCTTCATGCCGCTTCGCATGAAGCAATAATTATTCTGCGAGACACAACGCACAGATTTATGACCCTTAATTCGAGGTCCCATGCCCGAGAAAGGAATTATCACATCGTTTTGTGTGGCGCGTGAATGATTTGCGATCGCGGAAAATGCGGACAATAAACGTAACGGAATTTACAAAAAAAAAAAAAAAACATATAGATATATATATAATAATTACACGTGAAATGCACACGTGGCATGTACGAAATACCAAAGCTCGCATTAGTTTCCCATAATAACGGCGATAAATCAAACGGAGTGCACTACTAGTACACAATATCGAATATGGACCGAAATAACGCGAGATTGTTAACCCTCTCCCCGCCTTCCTGTTTCGTTTGAAAATCGTTTTAAAACCGTTATACACGGCACGGATTGTGTGTATAAATATGCACGTGCAAGTGAGGGCCGTGTGTCAACAATGTGCACGTTTTAAGTGCATTTTTGACGCGATTGCGCGTGCGTGTGTTTGCGCGCGTAAACTGACAGGTGCGTGGGTGTCAATCGTCCGGAAATTCCGGATAGAACAAACAATAAAAGACGACAAATTTAATTCTGAGTTGTGAGTAATGTTCGACATTCGGCTGAGATGTGTGAACATCACACAACTTTCACTGTACATTAGGAAAATGTAATAATACGTGGGTATAGATCGACCAGTATAACTTGAAACACGGCAAACGTGTGAAGTAAAGGCTCACACCACACGTGAATTGTGACGTGTTGTGGGGTGTTGCATGTGTGTATCTACGCCATACAAAACCATAGAAGGTCTAATCGGAATTATCTTTTCTACCGTCTTACACGATACATATTGCGTAGTCGCCCATTTTCAATTCATGCGCTTACGATTTCGTCAGAAGGCGTGTGGTAAGTGTGTGTGAGCCTTTAGCCTCCTTCCCCACCAACCTTCAAACTATGCTTTGTGTGCGAAATTCAATATATGTTAAACATGTAAAAAATGTCTAAGACAGTACACCGTAATGCGAAGTTCAATGCTACATATGTCACGTTGTGAAGTGGAATTATTGTCAAATTATACTGGTGGATGTATACCTGCATATGAATGTTTGCCCAACTTTTTAGCATATTGACAAAAAACTAAACGGAAATAAATGCACGTAATCACATGAGGAATTTACACTGCAGTATGTCAAAAACCAATAAGAAATTTTCTATTATAAGAGAGGAAAAACCAATCGTTATTTACTGCTGAAAGTACTGTCTACTCTCAACTATAATATTTAACAAATCCAAATCAATATAATAATTATATCAAAAATTAATTTACAATAGTCTTACAGCATGTTTTATAACAAAGCCATTGTACATAAATAGGTTTTTGAGCTCTTTCTCCCATTATGCTTTAAACACTAACATTAAAATAAAAGAATCCTTATAAATACTAACAAAATGAACAATGTGTAAAATAGATAATGGTCACTGGACCAGTAGCTATTAAAATAGATTTAAGATGTATTGTGAACATAGTATATGAACAATAAACAGCTTCTTTAAATAAATAAAAAATAACAAAGCCACTACTTTCAAACTTAAAACTTATTCAAAGCAACTATGTACTACAAACTACGAGAAAATGTATTTAATATTTAAGGATACTTTATATCCATCACATTTTCCGTTGTTTTTTCTGTATAATTTACCTAACGGCAATAAACCACAGACATACCTCAAAATCTTAACAACTTGTGCCCTTGACCGAACAAATAACACTACAAGAGAATTTTTCCACTGTATATACTCTTGCGAGAATAATTATAGTCTTGACACAATACCTAAATAACACAAACAGATATGATCCAGAAAACTGCAAAACCTCAAAAAAAAGTAGCACACACTTGATATCACATTCATAAAGTCCCGTCGTCCCCCCCCCCTTCTTCATCCCGCGTCCGACTTTCAAGAATGGCGCTTTCGTGCCGCGAATACGATCCGTTGATCGTTTTATCTGCACACATACGAAATAGCATAATGGGACATCGCATGTTCTGGACCATCATCACGTGCGCCTTTCAAAGGACTTCGAAAACGCCGAAAAACCAGTCGGACCACATCATGCGGTGGTATCGTCGTCTGCGACCATTTGAATAATGGCCGACAGAATCATCTACCGAACCGACCAGCTCGCCATCATCGTGCCTCGGGGCTTCCCCGAAATCAACGGAGAACCCTGACGTGGAAAATGCACACACATACTCATTATTCACCAACGTTATTTTCAGCCGTTGCTGGATGAAGGCCTCTCCAATCCTCTTCCATTCCCCATCAAACTTAGTTTTTGTCACGGATATCTACTAAAAACATGTGTACAAGAGGAAGAGAGAACTTTTACACTTATACACGAAACAAAGCGGGATGAAAATATATCGAAAGATAGTGAGAATACTGCGTTTTCAAATTACATACAGATGTATGTATGTACATCATCATCATCATCATTTTCAGCCGTTCACCATCCACTGCTAGATGAAGGCCTCTCAAATCCACTTCCATTCCTGTCTGTCTTGAGCAATCTACATC
Organism: Parapsyche elsis; assembly: GCA_022651745.1. Taxonomy (NCBI): domain Eukaryota; kingdom Metazoa; phylum Arthropoda; class Insecta; order Trichoptera; family Hydropsychidae; genus Parapsyche; species Parapsyche elsis. The sequence continues at coordinate 3,928,199 of JAGVSN010000017.1, forward strand.
CACTTGAATCCAGACATTCTAGTCAACTTGACTAAATTTGCATTTCATTTATTATATGATATCAAATTATGTTTGTAGTGAATGTATAATGAGAGTGCCACGGTGAATGTTATAATGGAATGTGAACAAAGAATCCAAACCAGTATTTTAAACTTGAAAATTAAGAGCTTATAAAATTAAATGGTGATTACATTTTTTATTATGACATCATAATCTAGATTATATAGTATCAATAATACTTAGATGTATTTATAGATATAAATTATATCTTAATATTTAATAAGTCTTTTTTTATATGTAATTTCATCAGCACATCGTCCACTCGGTCTACCTTGCTTTCTTTCACATCCTCTCGGATACCATTCCAGTATTTTTCGCGTCCATCCATTAATCTCGCTATCTGCTACTTCAACATGTATTCCTCTTACGATCTCTTCTTGTTATACCAAGCATACATCTTTCAGTGCTTCTCTGTATGCACTAGATCTTACGTAACATTCTTGAATTCAGCATCCACGTTTCACATCCATACGTCACAACTGACAGTACACATTGGTCGTATGCTGTCTTTTTTGATCGAATGGTGGATTTAAAAACTATGTTCATTCTTCTTCTTTACATCCAGTCATATTCACTAATTGTCCTAGGTATTAATAACTATCAACTATCTCTACAATATGATTATCTACTGTAACTACGTTTTGCGTGCAAAATTATTATTATGCAACGAAAATTACATTTGCAGTGCACTCTAATGTTGTTATCAACATGCAGATTAGTTCCGTACACCGCAACACCCACAACGAGTTTGCCAAAATGAGCTTTCAGTTTAATGTCAATGCAACTAACCGGTACAATGTCAAGCGGTATGGGAAGGTGAGCCAGTATGCCAATTGCGGTAATACAGGTTACCAGTTATACCTACTACACGCATCAACGAAAGAGAGAGAAAAAAAAAGAAAAACAACGTTCATTCATTCATTCATTGAAATCATTGTGTACGATGAAGATCGACTGGCCGGATATTAATGTAAAATCTTTTTTTTATTAGTATGTGTGTGTGTTGTTTCGTGTATACATTTGTGCTTATATGTAGTTGAACTCAAATAAGCGATCGTTCAATATCCGATAATGTACCCAACACGAAATTTTTATTTACTCGAAACAAACCCACGTTTAGAGCGGGCACGTTGGTATCCATCGATGATGTATCTATTTGCGAAATTTATTTTCGAACACGGCAAAGCTCTAGCTAAAAATTTCACAGTTTACTTAGATTTACTTTTTTTTATTTACTTTTGGCTAAATTGACGAAAAGGTTATTTAAAAAAAAAAAATTTACAGTATTGGGTATTTATTCTGATTAAAGTTTTGCAAACTTTTTATACATATTCGCGAAAAAAATTCAATACAGCTTTTATCAAATACGAAAACTCAATCAAATTCAACCTTATATGGTACACATAAACAACTTGGCATTGTCAAGGTTCATTTTTAAATGTAAAATGACATCTTAGAAACAGCTTACATCAAACGTCAAAGCCAAGTCAAGGTTTTGGCAAATTTTTCAATGAAAGTTTGTCGAAAATCGGCCGAGTAGATTCCAAGTTCTTAGCATACAAACTTTTAACCTTTACTCTTTCGTAAAATGCAGCTAGAAACTTTTTTCCACTATTCAATTTTTCACTGTTGATATTTTCAGACACAATACACGTATTTTGTTAGCAAAGCATTCTACGTAATTGTTTTCATTGCTGTGAATGTGTTATTATAAAAAACTGTAAAACAGTAGATATACATACATACATAACTGTACATTATAATCAAACAAATCATTTGCGTTGTTATAAACATTTTTGAAACCGCTGATAAATTATCGTGTAAACCGAACTCGCAAAACTCGCACGCATGTTTGTATAAGAACTTAAAATTGCACACATTGTGTAAATACATCTTTTGATCTCGAAGCGTTAGCTCATCAAAATCATACATACATACATAGTATGTATATATGTAGTGTGAAAGTTTGCAAAGGCGGGCGTTCTTTTTCATGGACTGAAACCCAAACAATGAACTCATCGCGAAAATTTCGCAGTATCGCGATGAAATCACATATTTATTATCGTAAATACAAATTTGAAATTGATTCACAATGATGCTCCAGATGCTCCAGACTATTTTAAACTATCGCCAACTACTTGTAATTTTATAATTTCTCAACAATCTGACGAATCGATGCCTAGTCGTTTTAAACGGCTCATTATAATAACAAACGATCCGTAAAATAATACACCAAAAACACTGACGTATTATTTCATCACTTCGTGGCTCTTTTATATGCATTCGAGATGAGTGACGTATGTATAGGTAAAATCCACACACACACACACACATAAAATATAGATTCGGCGTTTGTTTCTGTTTAACATTTATGTTAACTATAAATCTGCGATCGAACTTGTGTAAACATTGTATTTTTAATTCGAAGAAGCTCGCAGGAAACCGTCGAAAAAATTAGAAATTAGCCAACTTATTTTCGCGCTCAAACCCAAACGCGGAAAATCGACAATTAATGTAAATAATGTTTGGTTATTAAATTTTCTACGAACTTATGCGGTCATTAGCTTAATTATTATGAACTCACTAAAAGCTTCACGTAAACGCGAATTTAAAAAAAAAAAAATTAATGCAAACTGCATTTCGCGTCAGCGATTTATGATTCGCGTTTATTTTTCCTATTAACGTTTTGCCGATTTTTACGCAATGTTTATTTTATGTTTCTATCCGTATTTTTTTAGATGTCTTTCATGTGCATAGCATAAATATTATCTATGAAAACGTTGATAATTAACTACACATATAAAATTATACAAACAAAACGTGAAAATAATATACGAAATGAACAAAAAAAATCTTAACAATTGTTTTATTCATAAAAATATACGACGTAAATTCTCAAACTTGCAAAATTTATACAACAATGAATCTTTAATTGGAATGAACATTTTCCTGGAGATAACATATACATACATAAATGAAATCGTACACGTATTAATTTTTAATTTTTAGTACAACTTGGCAGATTTTCTTCAATTTAACCAACCAAATCATGTTCATTTGAATAAAAACAATATTAGTTTGAGCTACGTTTGTTTTAAAGTTAAACAATCGTCAAGGAAAAACCAATACGCGTACGAATAACGCAAACAAAAGGATTTTTTGATTTCGTTATTCTTAGGATTGACGACTGTATGTACATATTATATTGTATAGTGTATATTATGCAAAGACACGTACATACATACATACATATAACGAACAAATATTAATACTATGACGAAGCGACAAGTCTTGCCTAATTTGCACAATCGCCAATAGATGGTTAACCCTATCTAGTCCGACAAAAATTAGTTACTGTATATTTTCCAGTTTCTGAAATCGCATGCAAGATAGAAATGAATACGACGGTTGGTCTGAATGGGGTTAACGTTGATCTGTATCAATTTCGATAGACTAACAAAATCGCCCATACGCAACACAGTAATCGTGAACATTGCGCGAATTCTAAACGATCTTGGGTATATCGAGTCAAAATAAAAAAAGTTTCCTTTCATCCCGAATTACTCAATCGTCGACTTCGATAAACAAAACAACGGACAGACGGACGGACAGTTTACACTCGATATCTGGTGGACAAAACGCTTAGACCCGTTGGCGTGTTGACGTAAATAAAAGTCGGTGAAAATTCCGAGAAAAACACAAGAGCGGTCGGCGAATTCGCACACGAGATATGCGAGGATGCGTGATGGCGAAAGTGGACCCTTTTTGCGGCGAATAGCGTATCGCGTTTTTGGGTTAAAAAATAAAAATTCAAAAAAAATCAATCCCAAAAGTATTCGACTCGGGTATACTGTCCCCCCGTTGAAAGATTAACACACATTTCAAAACCGCAGATCACGTAATTATAATTGTAACTACATATAGACATTCATCAACAGTTTAACTTCTTCCTTGATTTTCTGATACGAGGAAAATTATAATCATTGAGGAAAACCTCAAAAACGTTTTCCCCTTTGCTTGTGATAATTTTAGTATAATTTAATTAAAATAATAAATTGAACCGCACAGTCGTTAACCGCAAACTTAAATATAAAAAAATAGAAATTAGAGTCTACGGTTTTAATAGATAAAAATCAAATATAACATTCAATGTAGAAGAGGCGTTAAGCTCTTCGTCCTGTTAGATAGTGAATTTTACTATCGCACGTTATCACGGCGTATTTATTCAATCTGAATTTGCAGTGTCTGACAACATACAATGGAATATGTAAAACGAAACGCTTAAAGCGGCGGTCGGGAACCGGCGGCTCCGGGGCCGCATGCGGCTCTTTGTGTGGAAACCTGCAGCTCTCGTTATCATCCAACGCTTTTTGTGACACACAAAATGAATCCTATCTCCACAACTTCGTGGCTATTAAAAGCTATAAAATCGTTTTTCAAATTAAAGTTTATAATACTGTCGAACTTTAAAAAATATCACGAAGGTAACTTATTTACTACAACTATCCATTTCATAAAATAGTAACATTTAACTTCATGTTGCGGTTACCAAACTTACCAATTATATTATATATATAATAGCCGAAATCCGTCTGTCTGTCTGTCTGTCTGTCTGCTGATAACGCTCGCTGAGGAAAAATTATTCAAAAAACCACTAGAACGAGCGGGGGATCGAACCCACGACCTTAGGCTCAAGAGTCATCGCACTAATGCTATACGCTATCGCCCGGCCGTGATTTTACTCCTTTAAAACATTACCTATAGTTACAATAAATAGGAAATAAGGAAAAATAATTAAAATACCAGATTTTACGGGATTTGAACCCATGACGTCGAAGTTGGTAGTCGAGCATTCTAACGTATCGACTACGGCGGGTTGGTGAGGGAGACTTTTGTTACCCATATAAGCGGTCTGGACTGCTACCTGGACTGGACCCCCCCCCCCCAATTTATCTCTGCCAATCGCTGCCTTGCATTACTAAGAAATTACCGTTCGTTACTTGCATTACCAAGAAATGTATATTTTACTCCTGTATTGATATCTTCTCTAGTTGTATAAAAGCTTTTTTATGTAAGTTCTATAACTATTGACATTTTTATTTAAGTTACATTACATCATTCTGACACTAAAACGATTTTAATACACCTCGCATTTATTTTTTTTTTTCCATATATTTAGTTCAGCGCCATCTATACAACAACTATAAAAACTATTAAATTTAATATTATTTTTTAGTAGGTACGGGTGATGAACGCTCCGTTGATACTCAACGGGCTTACACTAGTACATATATTATAGCCCAAATCCGTCTGTCTGTCTGCTGATAACGCTCGCTGGGGTAAATGATTAAAAGACACGAACCGTCGCGCGCTAGTGGGATTTGAACCCGAGATCACCAGATCGGAAGAGGGTGCGCTTACGCATTCATCCAAACTATGTAGGTAATGACGGGCCTGCTACAATCTGGCAATATTAATCCTCAAAAGGCTCGCGACTTTGCTAAATTGTTACGTTGTTGTATTATAACGCGCCATCTATGCAAAAACTATACTCACTCACAGTACGGGTGATGAGAAACCTCTCAGTTGATATTCAACTGGCTTACACTAGTTTAAGGTTTTCCCTAATTTGGCTCTTAGCTCGAAAAAGGTTCCCGACCACTGGTTTAGAGCGTGGGATACATGGAGGCAACAAGTGCTCCGTAAACATGAAGAAAACGTACAGTAGCTAGTATGTAGTTCAGAAATCTACGGTAGTCAAAATGTTGACACATCCCGTCACCCCAGGCTTAAGGAATTTCGAACACCAAACTAAAGGCGCTCACACACCTTAGCGAAATCGGCGCGTCAAACTGACGCTCTCTATTGTCGTTGATTCGCACCAATGCGAATGGGACGACGTGTGTGAGCGCCTTAAAGGGAAATATTTCTATTTCCACCAATTTCGCCGAATGATTTCTATGATTCCAAAAGGTAGTCCATCATCTTAATTGAAACGCATTATTCTCACGACACTACCACTAAGCCACAGCAACTGACGCGCGCTCTACCCCGACCACATTAGACACATAAAAAATAATAATTAACCCCGATAATCGGTTCAAGCGGATAACTTGACAGACGTGTCAGTTTAATTGTCACATTCAAATGCAACAATTGGTCAGGGCGGACAATAACAGTGGACTATTGATTAATATGTGCGTCTTTCGGGTCAAGTGAGAGAGGATTCGTCACCGATCAACCACTCAACACTCCTTTCTATGCTCACTTTAATATGCAATTGTCGTTAGTGATAATGGCTTTCGACAATTCAATCCGATCGCACATCGCGTACAGATCCGTCATTTCGATTCTTCTAATACGAAATTACGATTTTATGCTCGTTTTCAGCCGTTAAACTATAACGATTAACGATGTGTATTTTATGGACGCGTTCGATTGTTACGAGTCTTGTTGCTTCATTTACAAGCGTCTCTCATCAATTCGATACGCGCATAGTTGATTTTAGATGTGGTAAATTGATCGAAATGTATACTACATACATATAATAAAAGGTCAAATCGTTCAAAAGCCATTGTATCTACACATTTTTATGTGTTGGGACAAAGTTGCGTTTATTTTTATTTGACCGATTCGTATCACTCTCGCAACCGCGCACCGGCAACATCAAAGACGTTGAATGAAAGCTTCATCTCGGTTGATTTAACCCTCGTTTAAATTAACCAACATCAGTTGTAAAAATCCGATTAGGGAGGGGCAAGCTTCGAGGCCCGAAAACACACCACCTACAAATCGAAATCCAACTTGGGTGGTTTTGTAAGACCGTTCTGGAATGCAGTCCTGCTGGTCCCGTGATCCAGACTCCAGTTAAGCTTCGGAGTTTCAAAGTGCCCCACAATCAACCCTTTCGCGCTGCACGACATGATCTGGATCTGGATCCGAATCGAGACCTGTCAAAGAGTCGGAGGCAACGTTTGAGTTTCCTTTTTGTTGTATTTTATCGCGTGTCGGAGGATTTTTGCAACATAGCCGCCGTTGCGTATCGATGATGCATTCCTCGAATAGACGCGGTCATAAAAGCGAGAGCAATAAACCGAGCAAATAATGCGCAAGTATTTCCGGATTATATACCCAAAGCAATGACCGAAATGGCATGAGCTGAAAATCTGAAACATTCCATCCGCGGAATACTCAAAGTGCCTTTACAGTATTATGCAAATTCTTGATATACATAATATGAAGTACAATATAATTCGGAATACGTTTTTTTTTAAATGCACATTGCGAACAGTATCCAATACAGACTAGATACATGCACTCGTCGACTGTTAAGGAATATAATTTCGTAGTATGTACATATACCTTCAAAATATCTTAACAGTGTTCGCTTTATAAAAATGAAGAGCTAAAAATAGTAAAAATGTTAAAATTATGACCACAAATTAAACCGCAAACTCCTGGATATGATACCGCAGGATTCTACGGTCACGACTTTATAGCGGACAACATAATAAGATACAAGTTATAAAATTTACTAGGCTTGTGCATACAAAATGCGTTTGTGGTATTTTTAATTCCACCATAAACATAATGATAATCGTAAAATCTCGGAGTCCAGAAACTAAAATTGACATACAACGTCTGCAAAAGGACGATTTTTCAATGCTATATAATCTGTACAAATCAAGAAGAACCTATTACTTTATCATTTTGGAGACGTTCTGCGCATAATGTTACGCCCCTTTTCGGAACTGACCAATGATCATCATCATTTTCAGCCGTTCACCATCCACTGTTGGATGAAGGCCTCTTCAATCCTATTCCATTCCTGTCTGTCTTGAGCAATCTGCATCCACTTGACTCCACACATTCTTCTCAATTCATCAGCCCATCGTCCACTCGGTCTACTTTGCTTTCTTTCACATCCTCTCGGATACCATTCCAGTATTTCTCGCGTCCATCTTCCATCCACTCTTCAGTGTGTCCACTCCAAGTTTTTCACACGTTCTGCTATATCTGCCACTTTGATCATACTTCTTACCCATCTATTCCTCTTACGATCTCTTCTTGTTATACTATGACCAATGATATACATAATCAAACGCTAAATATAAGTCACCAACAGACGTAACTATTTAATTTTACAGTATTCAAACATTTTATATTTTAAAAATATAGATAGATCTGAATCAATCAAGGATGCTAAACTTTTGACTATGAGGAAAGGTTATACGATCCCCACCTTTCCTCTGCGCTTAACCGAAATGGAATTTCCTGCTATTGGGTTTTCTTCAGATGAGCGCTCGTTTAGTTGTTTCATCTGTCCGTGGCGGTTAAAACGTCTGAAAATCGTTAAGTGCTAAAATAGTTCGTATATTACAAACACGTTCGCCAGTTAATCGATGGCTCTTTACCGCAACCATTACCGAGCTCTGAGGCGAAGGTCGCAATTTGCCATGTATACACTGTAAAGACTTCGACACGACAAAATCGAGAACGAAATTGATTTCAGGTGAGACTGGAGATAAAAAAAAAGCATTAACATTACAAGCAACGAGAGAGCAATCAAATCTAAACGTTATTTTACTTAGAAATCGTATACACTGTAGGTTTGGCACCAACATCACAATCTAATATCACAGCGAGCAATATCGTCGTTTGACATTGTGACGTCAAATATAGTCGGAAAGACAATAAAGTGATAGAAGTACATAGAGTCAACCTGGTGAGGGACAATGTCCTCTAAGAAGAACCCAATTTACGACCACATGTTTTTACGGCCGTCGATACGCTTGATGGAAATTGCTCATTTTTATGGCACTTCATTACTGATGTTGGTGTGCAGGTCATCATCGCCGACGTCAAATTACCTCGGCCGATGATCTTTTCCAGGATGATAATAACGATAATAATGATCATCGAGTGAAAACGAAAATTTGACCCATTCATTATCATGCACCCGCTCGCGTACAATGGGTCTCGTGCCGAAAGTGGGACTTTTTTTTTTTTTTTTTTTTTTTTTTGCTCTTCGTCTCGTTCGATTCGCAGAAATGGGCGATATTTAGGATTCAGACTTGCGGGTGTAGAAAAAAAAACAATAAACGAAGAAAGACGAGGGGTAAAAAAAGCTCCCAATCTTAAAGTCTATTGTTTGCAGAGGACCTTTCCGCGCCGACTCGAGAGCGAATTGCAATAGAAGACGTTCAACCCGCACTAATTTATTTAAAACGAAACGATCGTCGAATAAATATACAGTTTTTATTGCCGAGTATTAAATATCACCAATTATTTATTTGTATTACATATGATTGGGTTTTATCATAGTGCCATTCCGCTGAACGAAAAAGTGAAATGAAATGCGGTTCAATACGAGTATAATAAAATCAATCTATTCTGATGGAATATATATAGAAAAGCAATTTATTTAACGGTGAAACTTATTGCTCTATAAGTGATAAAGAAAAGCTGATGCATGCAATTATGTAGAACGGGGAAAATAGAATTTTCCCGGAAATGACAACAGTAAAATGTTATATCCCAATTAAACTTCGGTTTCTTGCAGTTTTTCTAATGATTCTTAGACCGGTGCATCATCATCATTTTCAGTCGCTCACCATCTACTGCTTGATGAAGGCCTCTCCAATCCTCTTCCATTCCTGTCTGTCTGTCACACATTCTTCTCAATTTATCAGCCCATCCTCCACTCGATCTACCTTGCTTTCTTTCACATTCTCTCGGATACCATTCCAGTATTTCTCGCGTCCATCTGCCATCCATTCTTCTCGCTATGTGTCCACTTCAACTTTTTAACACGTTCTGCTATGTATATCTGCCACTTTGATCATGCTTCTCACCCATGTATTCCTCTTATGATCTCTTTTTGTCATACCGAGCATACATCTTCTCTGTGTGCACTGGATCTTGCGTAATTTAGCATCCACGTTTCACATCCATAAGTAATTGGCAGTACGCATTGGTCGTACGCCTTCTTTTTTAAGCATAGTCCGGTTAATGGTGCTAAAATAACCGCTACTTCCAATTAAATCGACACGATGCCGGATAACGCCCGGTGCTTAAAACCAGTAAGCGAGTAAGCATAAATAAATACAATGCAATATAAACAAGCCTCGAGAGATGCACCATAAGGACGATATATAATATAATTAGATAGCGCATAAAAGGACATTGAAAGCTCGGCTTTTGCGAAGGCATAACCATACTATCTCTGGACACGATTAAACGTACCTACAGAGGATACAACGTGTACTAAAATATTAGTATTTAAAAAAAAATACGACAAGCCGAAAGTATTATGTGACTAATGTGAGTTTCATGCATACCAATATTAGCACATGGGTTAAGATAATTTTTAGCATATTCGTAGCTCATCTTACAAAATACAAAAAACTTGATATGCGTGTCGATTGAATTGTCATCGATCTCCGATCGTATTTTCGGATAGATTTTTTTATGCTATTTGTGAATGAGACACGTTTCCGCCTAGCATTTGCGACTGATGTCATCCGACCTCGAGACTTCCTCGCTAATTGACTAATTGGGCCAAACTAAAGTAAACCAAAAGTGAAAAAAAATTTTGTACATTTGAGAATTGCGGCGAGTGTCTTTATCATTATGTGGCGTCAAAACGCACATTGAGAACGATAAAAATTAGATCAAACACAACCAGACACAGACACACTATGTATGTGTATGTCCATTCGGATGATGAATCAAAACATCTATCGGCCACCTACGCTTCATTTCACTTTTCTTTTCGTTCACGACCCGGGTCACGTCTTTTTTCTTGGCTCTTTGCAAATTACAAAATCTTATTATAAGTTCCAGTACGCAATCCGGCAAAATTGCGATACTTTTCCTATCGAAACATGCTACAGAAGATGTCCTGAATTCTGATTTGAATAAAATCGCAAACGAGACAAATTTACAAGGTTCAATTTCAAAGTTACCACGGTACATACATACATACATAGTATTGTTTCAGAGTAAACCTCGTTAAACATATGTACATAGTACATAGAAATAGACAGTTGAATGATTTACAGCATTTCCCTTGTCATTCTCGAGTTCGACATACATACAAATGTACATAATATATACTCACGCACACATCTCCTTGCACAAACAAAAGTCATGAGAACAAATACCATAAAATCGACTGGAGATTAGCAATAGAACTACCCTCGTCCGTTCGCAGGTTAAATGGACCTTTTGTCCGAAAACAATGCAAACTAAACTAGTCATTCGAAAGCTGACATAAAAAATCCGACAAAAGCGTCAAAATCATCTATGAATGTATTCATACTTTATTATTAGACAAAATAAGAAAATTTATATTTCAGCAAAGTTCAAATATCCGCATTAGGATCGTATAAATCTATAAAATTAACACATTACTCCGATGGACGTGCATATCGCCAAATTTTCATGTAGATCTGTATTACATCACCGAATACATGTGTTGTGTGTGCGATGCGCGTAAGCGATTATGGCAAACCGATAAATTTTTACTCTGAAAAATAGGTAATTTGATATATTATGCTATTTTTAAGTGTTTATATATGTGTATCAATGTGGGTTTTCGGTGAAATTGAAAGTTGATAGGATTCTGCGCGACCGAAGAAGAAAACCCGTTTGTTGCGTTAAAAAAGCACAAACACGTTGACAAATATTGGTCGAACGATCGAAGATCGACTATACAAACTTAAAGGTAACGGCCGAAATTTGTTCAAATAAATATTTTTGAATCGCAGAGCGGGAACCTGTCTATAGTGACCGTCTTCATAAATTATCATAAATCATCAGCGAACGGTTACTGTAAGTTGGAAAAGTTTCGATGAAGTTTTAGTGATCGCTCGACTGTGCGGCATAGTAATCTGACAAACTTCAAATGAAATTATCTCAAAATTGAATCAGTATAATTAAGGAAAAGTTAAAGAAAAAGTCAACGAATTTAATGTAATTTACAATTCAAAATACAAATTCAAAAAAAATATATGGTTTTTAATGGAAAATATTCAATATAATTCGTAATGCGTCCATGAACTAAGTACTCGCGGTCGAATTCAAGCAATTCCACCAAATACTAAAAATTAAAAGCTATGCAAATTCTTTTTATTACACATTTTATCAATTTAACTTTGAGTTTGTAAAATAATTTATAGCTCTTTATAGCTATGTAAAATTTATCAAATTAGAATGGTTGAACTTAATAAAAAAAATACAATTTGAAAATCGTCAACTTATTATGCCGCATTCTATTGAATGCTACAAGTGAGAAATTCTTTTCTCACAAACTTGGCATTTCTTTTATAATGAAATAATCACTCGCCATAAAATAAAGGAATCTTTAAAGCCAGACAGACACCCACCTCGTCTTCTTCACCGATCCTATTTCATGCAAATATTGTGCAAAATATGCAAAAATTGAAAGTTACGCGTTTAAAATACGACACCGATTATAACAAAAATTCGCCAACGTCAAAAAATTCCGACATATCTCATTAAAACGTTGTTTTATAACAAAATTACACGTGTTATCGACAATTTTAAAATTAGATACATACATAAAAAATTATATTGCAGGAAACGAACTACATGACTACGCGACGAAGTTTCAATGCCGTAAAAAATATTTGATACATATTTAAAATAAAATAAAAAAACACTCACCGCCTATGCGTCGAAATATTCATCATTGTTGCTGCATCACTTCCCAGCTTCAAACCTTCAAGAAATTGAAGTGGACAACTTCAGACCGAAAATCCCACTGGTTCTTCTGTCGACACAATAATAATAACACTTATGTTCACACTTCCATTTACAAAAAAAAAAAATGATCATAAATACATGCAATGGAAAAAAAACATTTCAGAAACGGCGGTGGCGCCATTAGCGCTTAAAAATTCGTACTGATGAATAGTTAATGACATATTGTCACAATTATACATTTGCAATGTATAGATATTATAATAACGAAGGTTATTTATACAGTGAAAAATTACTTTAACCCTTTGACCCGCCGTACGAACTGTGCAACAAGTGTTTCTTTAGACAGCGCGGAAATACGAATTCGATTTTAAACAATGCAGAAGATTTGTTAAACGAAATTACATAGAAGTAGCGATAGAAACCTAGACGTCTGCGTTTGTCTTATCAAATGAAGAAAAACTTACTTATACGTGAAAAAAAATGAAAACCGACTAATTATACAATACGCAACTATAATCGTTTTTATATATTTTTAATAGATTATAGATACAGTGTGCGGTGAAAAGTTTGGCGCCACCGAGTTTTGAATTTCGAATATGTTTTTGTGTACCGAGCGATGATCGCGACCGAGCGGCTACAACGCTGTTCTGGTACTGGCGCGGTTACTAACTTGGAACAACCCTTGCGCTGAACATTTGCCTGGACCGAACATCTACCACTGGTGCTCAAACTGTGCAACTCGAACTGTCTTACCACAGACTCCCCGCGGACCGATACACGAGAAAAAATAATAAAAAAAGTCGATACAAGAGCTGCCCGTCGTTAAAATACTGGAATAAATCTTCGACAGACGTGGACAGCGATGTGTACGTACATATTGTATATGTGTATTAAATTTTTGGTTGTACGAAATTAACGAGATTCAAACTACATACATGCCAAATCTTGTGTGATTCCAATTAATTTATCTGTGGTGATTCGTTGTTGGAAGTATGAGGTTCAAACTCGAAAACTTATGAAATTCCTAAAAATGAGGTTATATGTATATGTACATTAAGTTGTGGTTTTTAAACTGAAGAGCTATTATGTAATGATGTAAAATTACTATCGAAAATTTCTTTGTAAGAATCGATGCGTCAAATGTTGCGTAAAAGTTTGACAAGCGCTGAAATTCAGATGAAATATTCAACAAGGACCAAATTTCAATCAAAGGAATAGATATGTATGTATTCAAGATTCAAGTTTGACGTTTAAAATAAATCGTTTTTAGAATGTGTAATAAATCTAAATTAAATAAATATATATATATGTATTGTATCCACTACCTTTGAGTAAATGTGTTATTTTTTCACTTTACAATTATACAAATCATCAAAAACAGTGTATCTATAGTTTTATTAATGACTTCCATAACAACAGCAATACCTTACAGCATGTTGTAAATTTCATCACAATCAGTCAACCGGAAGTTTCAGCTTACTCCTGTTATCACATTTGATTTCTGTTAACTTCTCCCACATTATGTACAATTCCGACACATTTTGTTTACGTACATGTTTACACTAATGGAGTATTAAAAAAAAATCACCTATTTACATCGTACGCCTATGCGAAAAAATCTTCACATCAACGATCAAAAATGTAGCCTTTTGTAGTCAAATAGTATAAAAATATCAATCAAACAAAACGCAATACTGTAGAGAATACTGATAATTTTAAACAATGCTCATTGTAAAACGACATCGGTGCAAAACGATCCATCTATTCAAACGCAAACCGATTTACGATAATTTGGCACATCAAATAAAACCACCAGCACGTACATGTGTATGTATAAACTGTGCTATAAATCGCAATTTAGTGGCGCTCAATGTCCCACGTGTCAATTATAATTAAAAGGGGATTAAACATTTTGCACCGACAGCGTCGATTTGCAAAATTCAACGGCATTTATGCGCGTTTGTACAAAAGCCGCATTTTAACGTGACCGGACGAATCATTCCCATATCCGTTCATCCTAAAAAAGACCGATCAATTATAATGTCGCATATGCAAAATTAGACATTTGCAATGATTTTATTACGCACGTATCGGTAATTCCAATTTCCATTTATCTCATAGTTAAATATTGTACGATCTTTCATCGTGTTGTGTCTTTACGGTTTGGTTTGCTGTGTCAATTTCTCAAAGGTGGTCGCCATTATACAAAAAAATTGCTCAACGAAAACGATGACACAACTGTGAAAGATTAAACTACAATAATATATACATCAAAATTCTAATTAAACGTTTGTTTATATTATATTATAACGCTTAAAATAAACTTAAAAGACACGCCGAATAATTACGCCACTAGAAGTGTGTATTGATGTAGCTAAATCGTCGAGTAATCAATCTTCGATGATTACATTTGAAACATATGGCAATGTCACTCGTAAATTGTACGCCTAAATGCGGTCAAAGAGTTAAATCCGAAAAAAAGACACTCGCCTAGCACGAAAATGTCAGAGAAACAGCTGAAGCTTATCTCCTAAAACTGTACAAAAACATCATCTCGTTCAAGTTCCGAGTGTAAAAAACTCTCAAGTACAAAAATAAATTACCATTAATTTTATTACGCTGAATTTAATTCGTTTTAATTGTATATTAAGTAACATTAAATTAGCATACCTAGTAAATGCGAACGTATTGAACATTAACGCATCATTAATGTTTAATTTAGAATTAATTTTAATTAAAAAAGAAGTGTTCCTGAGAAATGCGACATGTAGCATTTTGTCGTTTGAAGGTTAGAGAGCATCCCGTTGATTTTTTAATGAAGATATTCGAGTGAAAAGGTTGAGGTCATTTCGTATTATCAACTTGTAAAACACTGTTCATCTCCAAAAATAAAAAAAAATAAAAATACGCCCAATTCTATGCATTTCTAGTAATAATAAAACAAACCAGTTATATGTATGTATAATCATGATTAGATGAGCACTCGTCAAATAAAGTAAAAAGTAACTGCTATGGAAAGGTTAATTTTTGCATCCACATCTAATAAGGCTTCTTCATATAATGAGATGACAAAATAATAATAAAAAATTAAATGAACAAGGATCAGACTACGTCCAAGGCGCCATCCTCGTGTACCACTGTCGACTCTCATTAATCACCTGATGCATCTTCCATCGTTGTCTTCATTCATCAACGTGAAGTGTGTCTTCATAAGCTTTACGCGTACATGTTTTCAAGTTTTAACAATGATAAGGAACAGATAGACGAGTAGACTATTGCGTTAACGGTTAACCCTTTATATTGTGTCACATGTGATTAAATTTTTCAAGTTTGCTGAAAAGGTAAATAACGACAAACCTTTGAACCAAACAATCTAATGATCATCAATTTTGTGACATCAAAGACTCCAATGAGAAATGTGTACAATTTTACATACAAAAGCTATCAAATTACACCATTGAAATTATGTACGGTGAGATAAGACAACACTCATGACGTGATAACACATCTTCTTGTGTTTAAAATAGACTCATCTCGCTCATTCTTGGATTCGACGATTTTCAATGGATGAAAACGAATTTAATATCACATTTCAATGCAAACAAATGACGTGGCGCTATTAGTATCACGTATATTACAATAGTGTTGCATAAAAATAAATTTTATTTTACTCCCATGTGTATTGAATTTCGCTGCACTTCAAATATGCGTTACGATCGAATTTTTCACGCGATGCACAAACAGCTCATCGTTACGAAGGTATCGTTTCGTCGAATCAATCGTACGTGCGCAAAGTATTACAATTAAACCAGGACCTGGTCCGAGATAAACGAAATTCGAATTGTACACTCGTTTCCTGGTGGCATAATCAAATTTTAAATCATACTCTCGTCGCCCTGTGCGGATGTAGAGCAAGCCAAAAATTGGGTTACAAATACATGTATTAATATCTGGTAATGATTATACGCACACGTATCCAGGCAAGTACGCGCAGATGAATGAATAGTTTTCGATAAGAGCGTAGCAAATCAGGAAACGCAGGAAGTCGCTAAGGACATCAACAACACGAATAGAAGCTGAAAAAAATAAATAATATACATAAAACGTGTGTAGGACGACGTGGGACCACGTGGTCTAGCGGTGTGCCAGTCGCACGCTGCTTCACAAAATGTCATAACTCATAAATGTCATGAATTTTATGGCAGTGTCGCGATAAAAAAACATATGGGTAGAAGAAAGGTCGCGTTCTTAATTCGATGTGCAAAAATCCAACGGATCGACCTTGCTTCTTCGTCGGTGATGCTTTTAAGATCAGACGGTCTATGACTTCATGTAGTTCAATTTCCTATTAGAAATTGGACAGTGCACGCGATCCGCTGTGAAAGAGGACTCAAATGCATCAGTCGTTCAAATTGATTGGGAAGAATTCCAAGTTGACCTGATTGACTTTTGGGTTCTCAGCTTACGTAGAATAGATACACTCTTGATCAATCGCTCTATTTCACTTTGTACTTTTGCTTCCATTGTTAACTGTGTGTAATCAAAAGCCACCTTCTTCTATTTAACTGAAATTTTAACATGTCTTTACTTACCCTAGCCTAAAACTAAATAATTCTTTTCAAATAGAGTGGTTGAATCAGCTAGTAACTTCTTAAAATACAAATCTCTTTAAAAATCATCTCGACAAGTTTTTGAATATATGTATGTATTCCTAAATGGATTTTTGTAATCCTTCAAATATAAATAAATTTAAAACTGTCAGACTCTTGGGCTCCATCGGCTATGCCGCCTGCCCATGTATTTTAAATAAATAAACCTGCTTCCTGTATTCTCACTGTGTATATTGCATTTGCGCTCAAGTGTATTGCTCTTCTTTCAAGGTCACAATTCCTTAACAGCGACGACATCCCTGATAGTATTTTGCCCGTCCAAATACAGTGACGTTTCCCGTCATAACTTTAAAAAATCCTTTTTCAAAGTAAGCATGTGAACACATTTAATAATCAATTTGAACAATTCCAAGGCTCCATATGTCTATTATTATATTGACTCATTAGCTGAATAATACGTCTTCGGCGAGGCCACCGTCGAACAAAACATTTCGCCATAAATAATGTCAGTGCGAAAACGGTGGGATGGACGATCAAGGCCCTAACAACAATATCCTGCAAAGTGCAAATAATTGCAACGCAAATATGTATGTATGTACATACGTGCGAGAGCTTTCACTCATTTGAATTTATAATCGAGATCCCACTCGATGCGACGCGTGGGGGTGCAGTTACAAAAAAAAAACCTTGCAGATAAATTCAACAAATACCATAAATTTTATCATATTTTGGCTGTGCACATTGGAGAACTAGTTTGCGTAACAACGTTTCGTTTGCCTTTCAGCGTGACTGGCGAACGAACGCGCGGTTTCAGTTTTGGCAACGGTCAGTTTGGGGAGCGCGGAATCCGATCGGAACGCGGAAGCGTAATATACATAATTCCACGTTTCGGCGATCGTCGAGCTATTTATTATATTGTTCGCAGATATCAAATGTGCGTGTACTTTTCAGTTGTGCGATAAAGTTTTTACATAAATACGCGCAATAATCAAGCACATAACGAAACGGCTCCAATTAAATTGGGGCCGAGCGAGGGCGGTCGACCAACAGGAAGGGAGATAACTGCCACCCACGACAGCCAGTGGTCACCATCGGCCACAGGAAGTCGACAGAGGAAGATGGCAGCTGGGGAAACGCCATTGAATCGCCCAGTCACCAACGACAGAAAAATCGTTCCGAGAAAACAGCTCAGAGGCCTGCGGAAGTGCTGAAAGGCGGCCACTCGTTCAGATTCTAAGAAGTAAAAAATGCGTTAAAATTGATAGTGTCTAATCTAACTGCACCGTAAATGAAGGTTTCGGGTTACACTCCTGATACGGTCGAAAGATTTTCTCGGTGGTTTTCAACTGTTACTATCGCCGCTGGCTAGATTTGAATATTATTGAATACTATAGTGTAAGACCGTTGAATATATCAACGGACGTGTTTAACGTAATTTATAACGTAAAAATTTAGCAAAGTTGCGAACCTATGTACTAAGGAGGTCTCCCATCACCGCGTTAGCGCTGACTCGCCCAACCTGGTGATCACGGGTTCAAATCCCACTCGTGACGTTTGTGTTTTGTCAATTAAATTTGAATTTCAGCCTTTACCGAGGCGAACGTTATCAGCAGACAGACAGACAAACGGAATTGGACTATTATACCTATGTGCATATGTATATATAAAATGGTTGCGTACGAAAATCGATTTTCAACAAAGTTTGACTTGAGAACATTGCTTGTGAAACTACATATCACTGAAATATTTTTCATGCTTGTTGACGATCAACATATATGTATGTGAGTACATTATCAACAATATTGACATATTCATGTATGAGTGAGTGGACTTACAATAGTAATAATAGCGGTAAAAAAAATAATTTAAATGAATGAAATGAAATAAAAAGAAGCATGTCGACCGTTCCTAACTGACAGACAGACAGGCAGAGTTAAGGCTTTTATACATTTAAGTAGTATATTTACTAGTGGAAAGTGAATTAATCATATCAAACATTCCGAAAACGAAAATTACTCTACTAAGCAATACGATTGAGATCACAGAATGTAAGTTCAAAATTTAATGCAGTTGTTTCTTTTAGTTCAGATACGAACATATGTAGTTTTAAGAGAATATTGATGATTGAAGAGAGATTGTAAAATTAGAAATTTCATTGACATCGTCTTAAGTTACGATAGTTTTATCTTCCTCGAAAGAATCACAATGAAAAGTTCAGATTTTTAATAACCAAGACAGTTTATCTCCTGCCATGGATCTGTTCCAATTATCCAATTGCTCTAAAATGGCAAACGATGGTAAAAAAAGAGCCAGGAACGCGATAATTGGCCGCGGCAATTTCTGGGTCAATGAACAAAATCTGAAGCGGCCGAATGACGCACAAATGAGTCAAAATCAACATTTCAACTATTTGCAATACGGCGTTTTATCGCAAAACTATGGGCACGTGTAATATGTAGATACATGTGTGATTTGTGTGAAGGACGCAGAAATGAAGAGTGACCGCAGGAAATGATCAGATTAAAAGAGAACGAAAAATGGCGTTTACAAAATTGTTAAATTGCCGTTTTATAAACGCGCGCGTTTTTCAATTCAATTTCAACGACGACCGTTGAAAGCCACTGTCAGATCACATTGCTCGTAATTCAAAATTTAGCACGCTTAAAATTACCCAGTGGCGGTAATCGACGATCAAATCTATTCGAAGATTGCCTATTGTAATAAATTTATTTCGATCGCTTAAGCACTTCGTGTGTGTTCGTCGGATATTTGATATTATGTATACCACTTGAAAATGATTAATTATTGTTATTCATTATCTACACAACCCGACTAAGATACCAACGGTGAAACCTTATAAGTTATGATATCATTTTACGCGAAATCATCGTTGGGAAACTAGGAATTGATAAAATGGTTGAAAAAAAACTTAAACCTCTCGCTGTTGTCTTAATAAACGACAATCCAGTTGATAAATACTAAGTTACATACTTGACATTTCTTTTAATAACACTGTGCAACAAAAAAAAAACTACCGGAGCGGAGACTAGTCAATCTTTACTAAGTTTGACCCACTGAATCCGAACATGATAATGAAATTGGTTGGTTAGCTCTTTTTTATGAGATATGAGCGTTTAAAAATGGACAATTTTACCATTTTTTTTTACTTTTGTGGTCTGTAACTCAAAATTTAGTGCTTTTGTGTTCAAAATCAGTATTGGAAGCAATAGTCAGATGTTTTTTCTATTAATTGTAATATTTGAAAGCCTTAAAATAATAACACCGGGGAAAAAATCCGAAATAAAAAAATATTTTTGAAGTTTAAAA
This sequence comes from Parapsyche elsis, assembly GCA_022651745.1. Taxonomy (NCBI): domain Eukaryota; kingdom Metazoa; phylum Arthropoda; class Insecta; order Trichoptera; family Hydropsychidae; genus Parapsyche; species Parapsyche elsis. The sequence goes on from JAGVSN010000017.1 coordinate 3,948,925, forward strand.
TTTGCTAGACGATTATGTATAAGTATTTTAAAGCTTTCAAATATCACAATGAATAGCAAAAACATCTGACTGTTGCTTCCAATACTCATTTTGAATACAAAAGTACTAAATTTTGAGTTACAGACTGCAAAGGTTAAAAAAATTTAAAAATTATCCATTTTTTTAAATGCTCGTTTCTCATAAACAAGAGCTAATCAATAAATTTCATTATCATATTCGGATTTAGTGGGTCAGAATTAGTAATATTTTTTTGGTCTCCGCTCCGGTAACTCAAAAACGTGATTTTTTTGTTGCAAAGTGTAATGAAAATGTCCATTAAAATAAAAATAAAATAGACATAATCCTTATGTTTTAAATAAACGAAAAGAAGCTATCGAAGAAATAAATAGATTTTCCACTGGAAATATATTTCAATTACTTTTTTTATTATTTTAAATATTTGGATTTTAAAATACATTAACAATATTTTACATTATATTACTTTTATAAACGTATTTAACAACTCGTTCAAAACGGCGTTTCTCAAAGGTACACTTTTTACTTTGTCCATATATGTACATTTTACATTTGTCCATATACGTATGTCCATATATGTACATGTATGTACATACATACATATGTACGTACGTGGTGGTTATGATATAGTATTGTGATCGTGCGAAAATTCGACTTCGAGATTTTGACTGATTTGTTTCGGGTATCATCCCCTGATCTTAATATCGATAAAACTTCTTTTGAAACTTTCATTTCTAAAATTACACTGAGCAACAAAAAAACACATTTTTTGAGTTACCCGAACGGAGGCCCCAAAATTATTATTAATTCTGACCCGCTAAGTCCGAATATGAATATGATTTGTTTTAGTTAGCTCTTGTTAATGAGATATGAGCGTTTAAAAAAATGGTCAATTTTTACATTTGCGGTCTTTAACTCAAAATCTAGTATCGTTGTGCTCAAAGTAAGTATTGAAATCAGTAGTCAGATGTTTTTTTTTCTATTGATTGTGATATTTCATTACTTCATCTGATTACTGATTTCAATACTTACTTTGAGCACAACGATACTAGATTTTGAGTTAAAAACCGCAAATGTAAAAATTTACCATTTTTTTAAACGCTTATATCTCATAAACAAGAGCTAACCAACAAATTTCATTATCATATTCGGATTCAGTGGGCCAAACTAAGTAAATATGGACTAGTTTCCGCTCCAGTAGTTTTTTTTTTTTGTTGCTCAGTGTTATTTGTCGGACTTTGACTGGCATTTGATTAAGAAAAGATGCCCCCATGACGTTCGATCTTTTGCACTAAACTTTGTGTTCGCATCAACTATTATACAACACTGTAGTTTTATTCACAGGTAAGCGTAAGTGTTTCCGTAGATATCTGTGGTATACGATGTCTGTTGCTCCTGTTGCTGTTGCTGAAGGGCTGCCGCCCTGGAGCGAGTGCTTCGCCCCCTTCTAGTTGTAGTAGCGACTGCAGCTAACGGGGGAACAGCTCCTGGATCCTGCCAACTGGATCCCACCGGTGACATAAGCATATATTGCAAATGTCTGATGTAACAAATCGCTATCCTGGAACAGGAAAACAGAATATGAACACACGTAGGGCATTCCTTCATATTTCAATTACACAGGTAAACACAAAAAAAAACAATACCTGTTTTTTTTTTATTTACATATGTATATGGTACATATATTTAAATTTACATATACATAGTAGATGACCATATTGTAGAGATAGTTGAAAATTATTTATACCTAGGACAATTGGTGAAAATGACTGGGTGTAAAGAAGAACAATGAAACTAGGATGGAGCCCTTTTGGAAGAATGAACATAGTTTTTAAATCCAACATTCCGCTATGCTTATAAAAGACAGTATGTATACGACCAATGTGTGCTGCCAGTTGTGATGTATGGATGTGAAACGTGGATGCTACGTAAGATTGAGTGCACACAGAGAAGTATGGAAAGATGTATGCTTGGTATAACAAAAAGTGACCGTAAGAGGAATGCATGGGTAAGAAGTATGATCAAAGTGGCAGATATAGCAGAACGTGTGAAAAAGTTGGAGTGGATACATAGCGAGAAGAATGGATGGATGTGAAAAATACTGGGTGTAAAGAAGAAGAAATAAAACGAAGAATGAAACTGGGGTGGAGCGCTTTTGGAAGAATGAACATAGTTTGTATGTCCAACATCCACGTAACAACAACGTAAAAAAGAAGGCATACGACCAATGCGTACTGCCAGTTATGACGTGAGGATGTGAAACGTAGATGATGAGTGCACCCAGACAAGCATGAAAAGAAACGGTAAGAGCAATACGTAAGAGCAAGTAACGTAAGAGCAATACAACGTAAGTAAACGTAAGAGCAATACATGGATAAGAAGTATGATCAAAGTAGCAGATATAGCGGAACGTGTGAAACAGTTGAAGTGGCAGTGGGCTGGACACAACGAAAAGAATGGATGGCAGATGGACGTGAGAAATAAATTTGTATCCGAGAGGATGTGAAAGAAAGCAAGGAAGACCAAGTGGACGATGGGCTGATGAATTAAGAAGGATGTTTGGAGTTTGCTCAAGACAGACAAGAATGGAAGAGGATTGGTGGATGGTGAACGTGCCTACTTGAAAATCAAAAGTTTAGCATTCTTGATTGATTCAGATCTATGTTTAAAAAATATAAAATGTTTGGATGCAGTAAAATTAAATACATAGTTACGTCTGTTGGTGGCTTATATTTAGCGTTTAACTAAGTGTATCATTGGTCATAGTATAACAATAAGAGATCGTAAGAGGAATACATGGGTAAGAAGTATGATCAAAGTGGCAGATATAGCGGAACGTGTGAAAAAGTTGAAGTACCAGATAGTGAGATGAATGGATGAACGCGAGAAATACTGGAATGGTATCCGAGAGAATGTGAAAGAAAGCAAAGTAGACCGAGTGAACGATCGGCAGATGAATTAAGAAGAATGTGTGGAGTCAAGTGGATGCAGATTGTTCAAGACAGACAGGAATGGAAGAGGATCGAAGAGGCCTTCATCCAGCGGTGGATGGTGAACGGCTGAAAATGATGATGATACGTTTTGTTTTGTGTCCACTATGTATAATATAAAGGTAATGTACCTTAGGCACTCTATTTTTGAGTACTTCTTCTTGGACGGTTTCGTCACGGGCAATTTGGACCTCAGCAGATCGAAGGCTTTGTTCATATCGCGCATTCTAGTACGCTCCCTGTCGCAAGCTGATCTTTTATATTCTGAAACAATAAAGAAAATCAAATGTTATCGCGGCAGCTTTGCAGGATCTTTGAACTGTTTAAAACTTTTTATACCGCTTGCTAGAATGTGCTAATTCAGCGTTCGTCGCGAGTGTCTGTGTGGTCTGTTTTTTGAGACAATAAGAGTAACTACATATGTAATAAATCCGATGATTTTTTGACTAGACGTTTGACTAGAATTTCATTGGCGCCTTTAAAACAGAGCAGGCGTCACCACTCGCAAATTTTATCACTTTTTAACTATGTACATATGTATGTAATACACCCGGCTAGGATAAACAGATATCTACATACTCTCTTGTATCAAAAAACAGACTACATATATAACAATAAGATGAAAATTCGAGTGGTACCAAATGCACCAATAGCGTGTAGCGTGTGTCTCTTTATGAGTTCCGAACTTTTGTCACTCTATTACACACGCAAACTCAACCTACACTCTCTCTTGTTAAAAAGAAAACAGACTATTAGCGTAGACAAAATTTAAATTAATCTTTAGAAACAGCAAAGAAGTATCCTCAAGCGGACCTTACACGGTCAATAATACTGTCATTACTCCATTAGTGACAGTATCCCCTCCAGTCTCAAATACTGATGCTCCGATATCAAAATATCCGGATTCGCGTCATTACTTGCCGTCATTCCATCAATATCGAGTTTACACGATCAATAATATTGTCACTACTTTCAAGTAACTACAGTATTATTGACCGTGTAAGGTCCGCTTTAGATACAACGACAATTGGCTCAATACGTTCACAGAAAAGGTATGTACAACCAGGATAGACACTCCTGACAAACACCGTTTATGGCATTGACGTCACGCCACGCGTTTAAGTAGCATTTTCACGTTTTACGCAATATGTATATGGAACTTGTAACGACGAAATACATCACATTTGAAAAGCATCCATTTGGCAACACTGCATCGTAGCAAACACAAAAAAAAACATCTGTCCAAACAGTCCGCAGAGTGTGATTCACAGAAATAGCTTAAATAAGACTCAAGCGTAATTAATTGTATTGTTTTACTGAACTGCATGGGTGTGAAATGACCTTTCTCTAGCTGGAGCGCTCTTTCCCTCCAAGAATGATTGTCCACCCTCATCATGGACTGATCGACTCCTTGCACAAGCGAACCCCTGGAGCCGACAGCAGTCATCTTTTCCACGCAGCCGAAGATAGAACCTCTGAAATCCAACTGCCCCATATCTCCAGAGATACCCATGGTCCTAGTATTCTTCTTTCCAACTTCCAGCTGGTTCGGGAGCTCGTAGCTCATGCTGAAACCGTGCTCGATGCTCCTTTCTATTCCGTCTGATAATGTCTCGGCATCTTCGCTCAATCCATGCTCACCGTACATCCTGTCTGCTGAGTCTCCCTGAGACCTGGACATCAGACCTGGACTATCGCTCCTGTATACCCTCTGGTGAGGAGACGTCTTATCGTACTTCTTATGGTAGAACGTGGGCATGCTCTCCACATCGTACTTGCACTTGGATTCGGGACCTCCTATCTCCAATATCACCTTGTCGTTGTCTTCGGCCACGATTGGGTCTCCTTCGAAGTTGTCGGAAACCCTTCTTGGGTAGTTGCCGGTGCAGACTGGCACCATGGGCATAGGCACAGACTCGCTCATGTACAACTCGGTGTACGGGGATGAATTGCTCATTGTTGCCACCGCGTACGATATTTGGACACGGACTGAAATTTGGATTTTTAATAAGGATCGGCATCGGCCCTTGTTTGATTAATGTGTGTGTACACAAGTGTTTTATTGAAACGGAATATAAAAAGAAAGAAGTTGATGGTTCGGTCGCAGGTGACACGTACCAAACATCCGCTCCCATTGTCGCCCTAGTCTGAAGATGTCTCCTGCCTCGAGCCACAAACACTGGATGAATCCTATTGTCCGCATTACCATAATCGTACCTGTTGTTCCTATTAAGTGCATTGTGATGGTACATATAAATTCAACGCTCTACCTACATATGTATGCCATAGCTGAATATCTAGCGCTGTGTACATCGCGAGTGCTCAAGGCGTATTAGTTTTTATGCGGGTGGGGGTAAAATGCTAGTCAAAATTTAGTTAGTCTTTAGTAATAGCAAATAGCAATAAAATGCTTCTTTCGGGTAAATGAAACGACAATTGACAGAAAAAGCGATATTAAGCCTTGTGCGTATTTGATTAACGTAACGTAATTGATTAAATATCGTTTGGTATTTTTAGATTTCAGTTTGGACTATAACAGTGGTCGGGAATCTTTTTCAAGAAAAAAGAACCAAATCAAAGAAAAAATTATTATTTCAGATTATATATTTAAAATTAAAAGAAATGATCCTCATTTGTGAACTGGAGAGTTGTATCAAAATATGTAGATATGTATATTCCTGATATTTATTGGTGTTTACAATTTATTTCTTAAAAATGTTATAAAGTTTAAACGATTTAAAATCTTTTTAAGAGCAACGAAAGTTATTTGAAAAGTAGGAAATGCGAAAATTGGGATAGATTCATCTTGATTTTGTGAAATTTATGTTTCAAACATATTTATTTTATTTCACGTAAATCTTGGGTAACGATGAGAGCCACAGGTTTTCATACAAAGAGACGCATGTGGCTGCGGAGCCGCAGGTTCCCTGCCGCTGGGCAGAATCTCCCAATAATATTAGGAAGTAAAGGAAAATTTATGTTGAGCAAAGGAAGATAAAAAAGAAAAGGAAGAAAGTAAGAAAAACATTTAGATATAAACCAGACATAATCAAGCCTTTCATTTTAGCTGTAAGTTTTGTATCTTCGTTTCACTATCTTTTTTACAAATTTTGGGGAATTTCGATAGAAATTTTTTATAGAATTTCTAAAAATATGTAAATTTTCAGTACCTTCTAGTAGGTTCTTAAAACAAATAGCATTAAATACACATTTTGATTTCACAAAATAAAACAACTATTTTTCATCGAGCATTTATTTAACTAAATATAGGCACTATAATAAGTGTGTAAGTATCTGTTACAAAATCAATAGTGTGAAATTCAAAAATATAACTCAATAAATATATCTAAAACTTCTTTGGACCAATCTTTGAATTATCACTCGTAATAATACCAAATCGGTACAGTCTGTACATGTATGTATGTATGTAGTTTCCTTATAACGAATACAATAAATTTCTCCCGACAAAAATATTAAAAAAAAAAAATGCATATCCTAAAATGAAGCGTAATCGCAGAATCACAATGATAGTGTGCAGTTCCAACGAATCAATGAATTCTAATGCCAAATCGTGTGTAAATAAATAGATGAATTATAAATAGACGAACGTCGGAAATATACATAATTTAAATAATAAATTATCAATATCGTCTAGTAAATCTAGCTTTATTATCAAAAGCTAAATAAAATCACAGTAGATAATTTGTTTTTTTTTTTTTGCTAATGATGCTGAAGCGGATTAGTTCTTGTTTGTAAAATTATAAACGTTTGCACAACACTATTTGTAATCAAACTTCAGCTTCCTAACGCTCATGTACTGTTTCAACACCTCATCGGTCACTTTTGCTCTTCTTTCTTGATATTCGGTGATTATTGGAGCTATACAGTCTATTGCGGCTTTCTTCAGCTCACCGGTTAACATTTCCCCTGAAATGTATCGCTGTCGTATCTGAAACATGTATGTACATCGGGATTACTCAAACGTATCTTTGCAATATTCTTACATACACATTCAGAATGCAAAACAGACCTCAGCTAATTTTTCATCATCTTCCAAGAAAAACTTCAAGTATTGATACGATATATCTATGTCTGGATTGCCTCCCTTCAATCGATGCTCTTCGACAGTGGGTTGACCACCAGAAAATGCATGTTTATTTATCTGAAATTAAGAGTAAAACATCTGTTGCAACATCAAAACAGTTGTTACCTTCTAAAATTCGACGTGTGCGTATTTCATTAACCTTGTTTTTTATTTGTTTAGCCGTATCGTTGAGGAATATCGAAGCGTTAACATCGCTGGCCGACATTTTAGTTTGAGCGCCTTGTAAAGCTGGAAGGAAAGTAGAATGTAACAGAGCCGGTTTGGGAAACTTCAATCGGGCAGATACGTCTCGAGTCATTCTAAAATAAGGATCTTGATCTATCGCACACGGTATGAGAACTGGAAGCTAAAAACAAGACACATATTAGTAATATAACAAGAGCTATACACTTACTTAATAACAGTCTGGAACGTTTATATTTACTTTTTTATCGTTGAATATAGCGGGAAAGCTCGTGGAAAAAGCGGGAGCTGCTTGAATGGTTGGGAATGTAATTTTTCCGACAACGTCCGAGTCTCCAAATCCAAAGATTCCTTTGACTTGATTGAACGTTACACACTTTTGTATTCTAACCATGTTTCTATAGAATTCTGGACATTGACTAAACAAAACAATGAATCCCATAAATAATAAATAAATCATAATTATGTCATACAATGAACAATAATCATTAATATTTATATAGTTTAACTAAAAACATTACATTTTCATTAAAGATGCTTACGATCTAACAATAATAAGATATTTCTAAAAAAAAACATAAATACAATCCCTAAAATTTTCATTAGTTTTTATAGTTAAATCAAAATACATTGATTTTGTATTATCATAATCATTTTCAGCCATTCACCATCCACAGCTGGATGAAGGCCTCTCAAATCCTCTTCCATTCCTGTCTGTCTTGAGCAATCTACATCCAGTTGACTCCACATATTTTTCTCAATTCATCAGCCCATTGTCCACTCGGTCTACCTTGCTTTATTTCACATCCTCTCGGATACCATTCCTGTATCTCTCACGTCCATATGCCATCCATTCTTCTCGCTATGTCCAGTCCATTGCTACTTCAACTTTTTCACACGTTCCGCTATATCTGTCACTTTGTTCATGCTTTTTACCCATGTATTTCTCTTACGATCTCTTCTTGTCATACCGAACATACATCTTTCCATGCTTCTGTGTGCACTGGATCTTATGTGACATTCTTGAATTTGGCATCCACGTTTCACATCCATACGTCATAACTGGCATTACGCATTGATCGTATGCCTTATTTTTTAAATATTAATAATTTCCAAAATTAATATTTTTATAAACTATTTAAGAAAAAAAAAGTCAAAGTTACCCTATATAAGTAAGATCGTTAAATATAAAAGTTTTTTCTAGATCGAATCCAACGGCAATAATATCCTTTGCATTATCGAATGCCATCTTCATAGACGTTTCTATTGTCATGTCTTTCCAAAATGCTTTTTCATCATCGGTCAATTGAATAACAAGTGGTACATCAAATACCTCTTGTAACCACCTAGAATACAATTCAAAATAAATTAATAATAGTAAATATTGATTAAAAATAATAAAGAAAAAAATTGTGTACTTTGTAAACATAAAGGGAATGAGATGGCCGAGATGCATAGAATCAGATGAGGGTCCTCGACCAGTGTATAAATAAAATTGTTTACCGGCTTCAACGAGATTCAATATTGAATGCATATCTCTATGAGAAAAAAATATTCCCCGTTTTAACAGATGATGCGCTGTGAAACAATACGACCATAAATAAAATTGCACAATAGTAGAAATATATCTTAAAGAGGCATATATATATATAATAAATTCACCTGGTTTTCCTGTAACCTTTTCAAACCGGGCAATCAATTCATCATCAACTTTGGAACAGCCAAATCTCTCTATAACAAAAATGACCCAGTTAATAATTACTTGAAAAAAATGGTTAACTGTAGTTAAATTTTACTTGCACTTACTTATTAATTTCTCATAGTCGACTCCAGTATCAGATTTGCTAGCAACATTCCATGGATCTACGATATCGTCATCTTCGTGTGAATTCAGTTCCAATTTTGAAACGTCAGCGAGTGGCGCAGATTCCTCCATGGCTACAAAGTTCTGAATAGAGTTTATAAGATCTGAAAAAGTTTTTGTGACAATTAATATTTATACACGTGGATGTCCAGGTGACACTTAAACACCTGTCACAAGCTTACACTGAGAAATATCCACTATTTGAACGGTTTAGTCAATATTGGATTGAGCGGTAGTGAAAGCATAATTGTATGAGTATTTTTTCATTCTAAAAGATGATGAAACAATCTTTGTGAAACGTAAGCAAAACTAACCTCAAATGTAGACACTAGACAGATGAATATGTCAGCCCACTGTGGCCCAAACCAACTTTTATCCGAGCATAAAAAATATTTATGTCTTCATTATCATTTTTAATTTTTGTCTTCAAATTTAAAATATATTTAGTTTAAAATTATACGGAGACTATACAGAAAATAGCATAAATACTAAAAATCTATATAGTATTAGTACAAGAATTAAGGAATAGCTCTCCCTTTCTCTCATTTTGAATTGTTTATCGATGGTAAAAATATGTACATGTGTGCTCATTGTTCTTATGAGTGTAATTAGCTCATATGTACAAGTACCATATTATTTCTAAATGTAGTAAACTAGTATCCAGTTGATTCTATTTATTTAATTCGACTAAAATTAGAGATGGCGCTGAGATCATGGTTGCCAGTTTTTTAAAACAGCATATCGGGATTTTATAGTAAAAAAAAGAACCAATAAAAAAATAATTCCAATCCGTGTTCAATTTTAACATTCTTTTACTTTTAATTCTTATTTCATTAAATATTTGTTGTTTGAGAGTTTTCAGAACCAAAATCAGACATTTTGAATATTTGTTCTAGAATTAATGAAAGACTTAATAAATAAGTAATTATTGAAAACAACAAGCTGAAGAAGCAAGAGTCTGTCTGAAGCTCTGCACAGCTGCCCACCTAATAATCGTTCAAAAACTGAATAATGTCTTTCTTTAGTTCGTTTTTTAATTTGTGCAAATCGGGAATTACAGACTGTATATCGAGAGTCGGGATTACAGTTTCTAAATTAGGACGCCTGGCAGCCCTGTTTGAGATCCAAAAGGAATACAAGGAGTACGATTTAAAAAGGATATGGAGTACGAGAAGAAAAGGCTGAATGTGAAACACGCAGTGAACGTTTTGGTAGTGTTTATTTCGTGAGCGACGGATACCGAATGGGAATGACCTATGTAACACTCGATCGCCGGTACTAAGATTGCCAACCGTCAGGCAGACAGTGACACGAACCCCAGCCCATTGGTTCAGCGAGTACCCACAAGAAGTACATACAGTAATGTAGTAAAAAAACTCTAAAAAGGAGTACGATTGGTCACCTTGGTATGAGCGTATATGGATTGCTCAAGTGGTCTAGAATAATCGTGAGCAATATTTATATTTTTCCCGTAAGTCTGTGCGTATGGAGATGTTGCCATGTCGAATAATGAATAAGGAGAGAATTCCTACAGTAAAATGAAAAAAATAACGACTTTCGAAGCTGGCCGTCGAACGTCGCGTTATGACAACTTTTTTGACAGTTGGCTCAATGGCCACTGTGTTGCCGTGAAACTTTCTCGCGCACTAGTTGCACTGACAGCTGATCTTTAAAATCCACATTCAAGGTCGAAATTGCAAGTAATGCAGTTATATTCTCATTTTTGCACCATAATATATCCACTAACGCTTCGCAATGTCCAAATTAATCACCTGCCAAAACCATTCTGTCACACCTACGTACGTCACAAATATAAATACACATTCACACAATGCGTACTAGTAGATAAGATGGATAAGGCTTTGGCAATTTGTTGTTTAAACGCTTCTTAAACTACCTGCATCCATAACACAGTATGCTTAAGATTCAACAATTTCTTTCCACACGTCAAACTGACAGAAGTGTTGCAAAACAATGAAAATTTGGCACTCGCTAGCTGCGAGTGTAAACGTGTCGCGTCACGCGAAGAAAAATACAACTCTAGTATGATCATCACGCTAATTCGTAACAAATTACATTATTTTAATAGTTCAATATACATATTATGTAATATACATTGAGGCCTTAAGTCTGTCAGTTTCTGTGTTGATCCGCCCAGAACGCTTGAAATTTTGTTTCAAGGACACTTTGTATTCATATAAAAAAAAAACTTGTTACCCACTCATATGTCAATCACCAGTAACTGCCAGTGGACAGGGTTATCATTTCGCACTTGTCATCTCGTGAGTGTTTGTGTGAGTTAGGGAGGTTATGTAGCGTGAGCGCTTTGCGCAACCCGTGTCGTGTAAGTGAGTGAACATATGTTGTACGTGCCGTGCCATGGTATGCAAGCGTTCCACGGCTATCCGTGCTGAGAGTGTGTGTTTGTTAGTGAGCTTATGTAGCGTAAGGGCTTTGCGCAATCCGTGTCGTGTGAGTGAGTGAGCGTATGTGTACGTGCCGTGCCATGATATGCGAACGTTCCACAGAGTGTTTGTGTGAGTTAGTGAGGTTATGTAGCGTGAACGCTTTGCGCAACCCGTGTTGTGTGAGCGAGTGAGCGTATGTGTACGTGTCGCTCGTGGTATGCGAGCGTTCCGCGGCTAAGCTACCCAGCTAGGTAGATTCATGCGCTACTTTATATAGCAACTATGCTATTTTTGCAATACCAAATTTTTACTTTTATATGATATAATAGATTATTCCCGGTTGATAATAAATAGATGATTGCTTTTGACATATGAGTGGGAAACGATTGCGATAAACGTGGCTAACAAATAATAATTCAAATTTTCAATGCAAACAAAAGAAGTGTCCTGATGGGCAAACAGACAGACAGATTTATAACTTTTATATATACATAGTCTAGCCGATTTTAATATAATAAAAAGTGAAATATTATGCAATGACTTTAAATATATTACTTGACAAACTTTTTCGGTATTTTCATACAATGTTGTTAAACGAATGTGTCAACAATGAATGGCACGAATCGATTCTTCATACATACATAGTTCAAAGGTTCACGCACATTTTGGTTTCGCGTGGGTAGAAAACCATTTTCGAATGCTAATAATTTCCATCAAGGTTGACGACACCCACTAAAGACACGTTTATTGTGCTCGGGATGATGGCACTGTACCACAATAGTAAATAACGTTTTACATTTTTAGAATTTCTGCTCAGTTCGGTTTTGATTCATAAGACAATTAATGTTATTTAACTTGTATTACTCCAAGCTACAAACATCCGCTCAGTGGCGTACGGCGCACAAAATTTAAATATTATGCGTGCACATATAATATTATTAGCATATTTTGCCCATTGTAGAATAATAATTGTTGTTAAACGTGTGCTTTTTTAGGTCAAGACTTTCACTCGTTCGTTTTTCGCCAAATGTTGATACAATTGTTGCGTATTCGATGCATATTTCGAATTTAGCGAATAACTTGTACTCTTTGATCAAATTAATATATGTATGTAATTCAAAAACCTAACCTATCTGGAATCGCGATGTTAAATTTTACACATTGACGGTTCTTATCAAAAGAATTTGTATTGAAAACCCCGTTCTCACGGTACGATTTTTCCGTTTGATTCGATTAGTTTTTATTCTTGAAAAACACATAGTATAGGTCCACCAGTATATTTTGATAATAAATGGCGTTGCGTTCGCAACGTGCCGTAACATTGAACTTCGCATTACCGCGTACTGCCTTCAATTTTTTTGACATTTTTGCCATATTACTATGTACATATGTATATGTGATAGCGCAATGGTCTACCTGTCTGGGTAGCGCGAAGCGCTCGCATTTTCCAACTGCCTACTACATTTTGAACTGCGACATATATGTACTAGGTGTATACAAAAATTATAACCACCCGATTACACCGTCAACGGGCATTGACTAGTATAAAAATAAGCGGAATTCCGCTCACAAAACAAAGACTGCGGTGGGGAAGTTTGCGGGGGAAGGGGACTTTTACTTCATGCGTTTACCATTTTTCAAGTTATACTGGTAGCACTATATAAAGGCCCTCGCAAACCTGAGCGGTATCGCCGCGTCAAACTGACGCCCCTATCGTCGTCCCATTCGCACCGATATAATTCGCATTGGTGCGAATCAACGACGATGGAGGACGTCAACTTGACGCAGCGATACCGCTCAGGTTTGTGAGAGCCTTTAAGTTGAATATCTTTTTGATCGAATCGCACCGTGAGAACCGGGCTTTAGTCACACATGGTTGTATTTTCACTTGTTCCCACTAACAACTCGCGATTGAGGGTCTTCCACTCTTGAAATTTTTACATTACCTAAAGTTGAATAAAAAAAAAAAAAAACAAATTTCGTACAGATTAGTATGAAAGGATTGTATTTGTCTGGATTTTGAACAATTTTATTATGGTTTTTTGTACTTTTTCGTTATTTATATCGCCTCCACTAGATTACATATATTACGCATCCTTTCACCGTAATGAAGTACTATCGAATTTTTGGCTGAACGTCAAACGCGATATGTCATTGTCAGACGTGTATCCACACCGATCGATACGCAGAATAAAATCTAATGCTATATTTGAGTGTAACGCACACGTTTGCGAATAATAATACATTGCACAACACTTCAAGGATCAATATTGCGTTCAGCCAAAACCTAAAACAATAACCGACCCCTGTTTTAAAAATTAACTTTCACTTTCATTATGTACATAATATGTACTCTAGCCCTTTCATATGCGTGTCGATATCGCGTGTCACCCTCGACTTTTTTTTTTTCGGTCAGTTTTCTGTGGAAAAATAGTCATTAAACTTTCAAATTAATACCTCAAAAGTCAATCGAGTACGTTGCTTACAATATTTTTAACCGTTAATCATTATTATGTATGTACATAGCACTGTTTGGAGCGATACTAATCAGGTTTTCTCGTTGCTTGACTTGTGTATTAATTAACTATACACATACATAGAATGTGTCTAATAGCACATATTCGTGTTTGCACAAGCTCGTTTTTTTTTTTTTTTTAGGAGCAATCCCCCTCCCCGTATATCTCGATGAACCTACCAAGATGATCTCAGGACTGACGGGCTATCTTGGCTCGTTCTACAACATGGTTACCCAGCGGTTGTGAGTAAAACGTTTCTGAAATGTTCGTTTGTACCTACGACTAGATCAGCGGTCGGGAACATTATTGCCGTAAAACTCGTGCTAACTTGCCTGTATGACTTTCGCTGAAAAAGATTTCAATTCAAAACAATGACGACTTAACCAAGAGTGGGAATATTCGCTCATATTTCAATAGAACGGAACAGTTTAAATCAGTTTACTTGAGTTGGAATTGAAATTTTTTGAAATAGACTTGATCAAAAGGTGGTTGGTTAAAAAAACACAATTTTACTACCTACATATGTACATATATGTATGTAGTATATCCGAAATCGCATTAATTTAAATAAAATAACTATTTCAACACCCATCGTGTAAAGTTCATGGACACAAAAGTTTTTATTTTATTATACTCACTTATTGGAAATTGGACACTTTGCATCAAATACATATAATAAGTAGAAGATAGACACTTAAAATTTTTGATTTTTAAGTACTACATGGGTACGTTCACCATCCACCAATCCTATTCCATTCCTGTCTGTCTTGAGCAAACTCCACACATCCTTCTTAATTCATCAGCCCATCGTCCACTTGGTCTTCCTTGCTTTCTTTCACATCCTCTCGGATACCATTTGGGTATTTCTCGCGTCCATCTGCCATCCATTCTTCTCGCTGTGTCACTGTGCCACTTCAACTGTTTCACACGTTCCGCTATATCTGCCACTTAGTTCATGCTTCTTACCCATGTACGTATTTCTCTTACGGTCTCTTCTTGTTATACCATACATATTTCCATGCTTTTGTGTGCACTGAATCTTACGTAACATTCTTGAATTTAACGTCCACGTTTCACATCCATACGTCACAACTGGCAATATGTCTTCTTTTTTAAGCATAGCGAGGTACGTTATACGGAAAAAATCCAAAATCCACAAATTTTCGGTGCTCGTTAAGTGACCGTATTGATTATGTTGATGCTCCTAAATTTGTCGATTTTGTAACTTTTTCCATGATTCGATTCTTAGCACGAAAAAGCATCCCGACCCCTGATCTAGATTGATCGATTTTTAACAAGAACTCGTTCTCAGTTGACCCCGTCGTTAGTTTTGCATTCGTTGAGGTCAGAAAATTTACTCAAAGCGGGTCACACACATCGTGCGATGTCGTGATAACTTCGCAACATTGTTGTATGATCGATAAGTTCGAATGTGTGAGTTAACCCGTCTAGAATTTCGACCTTTATTGTCTGAGTTTCACTTTCTGACTTTCGCCAAAGTCAGGCCGCGATAGTTCTGATGAACTTAGCCCGATATGGAAAACGGGCAATAAAAAGTACCTACACGGTCTTGATAACGTGTCGGAATAGAATACAATTTTCAAAATAAATTGCTTTCCTGGGGTTTTTTTTTTTTTTTTCCGTTTTGTGACGTTGGTGTCACGTAGTGCTGCCCAATTTTAAAAATGAGAAACATTTTGGCTTTGATATAGTTTTGGGTGTTTGAGATTTTTGCCATTAAATTGTATTTCAACCGGTACAGTTGTTCCCGATCATTAAACATGCTTTTTACTATCTATTATTTATGTGTATCGTACGTATTTATCTTGCATGGTTTGTTTTTGCGCACACATGCGATTTCCGGTGAGCGAGCAAACGTGCGTGCAAAAGACAGATCAGTTTTTATGCTCATTCCGAATGTATGTAACGTCTTTAAATCGTTCGGAAAAGTTTGCGGTTTTCTTTGTTGGGTTTTTCGGAGGTCGCATGTTGTGTGCATGTCTGTGGAAAATTTGCTTGTAGAATTAGAAGGGTTTGAACGATTTTGCGCTACAATTTAGTTTCGTAAAAGTACACTTTATGTCATGGAGTAGACTTTCGTGGTTAGTGTGTTAACGCAGTGCATAAATTTAAGTCGTTTTATTGCTTTGTTTTATACATTTATATCCAGTAAACTCAACTCGCAGTAGCGTAGAGTTAATTTGTTTCAGCTAAAAATGTAAAAATGCTAACGAGTTGATAAGTTTAACCAAGCCTTGTTTACTGTATACATTTATAGGTTTTTTTTTTTAACAATACCTTACATATTTTACACATACTCTACTTTCTCGTGAGTTTATTTTATTGATGGGCAGCGATGTAACATGAGATGAGCAAGCGCTGGAAAAAAAGGGATGCAAAGATAGAAGGGGCTTCTAGTGACGTTTTACCAGGGCCGTAACTGTGCGCTGGCACGGGGTGCAAGAAACCAAAGAGGTGCAAAAAACGATGGAGACATATGTACCTACCAATAATTTCAACATAATTTGAGACGTTGTCCAAAAATAGTCTATTTAATTAAACTTGCTCTCTCTTGAATGCGATGTAAAATGATCGATCTGAGAATCGGAAACTTTTTCAATCAGCAATTTGAGCTGTGCTTAACTCGTAATTGCGAGAATGTTTTTCGAATGTTCGCGTCTGGAATACTTTTCTTAAAAACAAAAAAAAATACTTTCCTGAACGATGAAATTAAATATTTAATCAACATTTATGTAGAAATTCACATAATATGCACATAAAATTCATCGATATCGCGTCCTCGGAGCACAAAGGTGACATGTCCAAAATAGTAACTTGTTCGGGGCAGCAGTTTGAAATCAGGGGACTTTATATAAAAATGATAATTGTACCTATGTACTTGGGTATTGTACTCTAGATTTTTAGATGTTATTTCATTATTGTTGAAGTCCGGACTTTTCATTTGTGTGCTTTAAGAATATTAGTAGAACTTTTGTATTTTGCTATGCCAAAAGAAAATGTGACGTCATTCGAATGTGCCATGCGACAGTCGCTGTTAGATTTATTTACATGGGCTTCCAACCGATGGGTTGCGACCCCAAATGGGGTCGCGAGGGGTATTCTGTAGGGTCGCCAACTTATACAGTAATGCAATTTTCATTTTTAATTGGTGTTTGAATAATATTTTTTGCTTTTTTCACATACATACATACATCGGGGTAGCAGGTCACTTGTCTTTTATAAAAGGGGGGTCGCCACTCGAAAAAGGCTGGGAACCTGCGTGTTAGAGTAACAAATTAAAGAGGAACATAAAGTTTCACTTTCGCATCGTGACATGACATGACGTGACATTTTCAAAATCGTGGACATGTCGCCTTTGCGCTCCGATATATGTAATCCATTCACCAAAAATGCAATTAAATTTGAATCAAAACAAAAACAAAATCTCGCATACGATCGCGACCGAAAAATTATTGCACTCTGTTGCGTGTTTGAATAAATTTTCATAAAAATTAACCCAACCTAAAAAGTTAAACTGTTTTCGACGAAATGACGTTTCAAATCAAAGTCGCGAACGCCTCTCCGACAATTTTCGTACACCTGTGCGTTTAATTTGATCTAGCGAAATTTTCATAACCTCAAAACTGGCGCAAAAATCATCGTCCATTTTGTTTAAACAATTCAATTGCCAAATGGCGGCTTCGGCGCGATTTCAACATTATAAAATGGCGCTCTTGGCGCGAAAAGCGTAGAAGCGTAGACGAAGAGTGCAGCGACGCGCGGCGGCCGAAAGCGGCAACAAAAACATACACCACCTACAAAGCGAGTATGTATGTATGTATGTACGTACATATATAATAGCATCGCTACAACTAGGGGGGACGAAAGAGGGAGTGTCTCGTAGCGATATAGAGAGAGTACATGAGCACATACAATATAATATAGCATAGTCTGCGTCAGTGGTCGCGCGAAGGGCGACGTGTCTACGCTCGTCTCGCCGTGGCGGGCGAGGCGGGTGAGGGAGGGGGAGGGGGAAGGGGAAGATCCAGTGGTTCTTCTCGTCGTAGTGGTCGAACTGGAAGACCCCGGTCCAACACCGTAGCTTCCGGGGGTTCCGGAGCACCCTCTAGGGCTCCGTGCGCCCCCTCGGTCCACAAACGAAACCTCTACGCGGTCTCCTTCCCTCTGATCGTCCTTTTCAACCTGCTACGCTCGCTCATCTACCAGCTCTTCGTCGTCTTCAAGTACGTCTACGCCGCTTCCCACAGGGTCTTCTCGACGACGGTGCCCAACGAGGAAGCCGTGCTCGACGCCGTCCGCAGCGACTCCCAACACAGGTTGTTGCAAGACATGGATAACACTCCGACCCATCAGCCGTCGCATCATCAGCCGTCGGCCGGAGATCCGCTGCTGGCCAAACAGAAACATCACCACCGTAGAGCTTTCGAGTACATATCTAAAGCGCTCAAGATCGACGAAGAGAATGAAGGTACTATCATAATCAATCAATGTTAATAATATAAATGTACATACATCACTCTTGATGTTTTTTTTTTCATTAGTATATTAACATACATTCACATTTAGGATGTATTACATACTACTACAACATAATAGTCTTTCGGTTTGATTGTTTGGTTATTTTAATCATCGGTGTTCGATTTTGTAAGTGTGGTGTGTCTCGCTTGTAAATTATTGATAAAAATTATCTTCCACCGGTTAAAATATGTATGTATGTGCCAAAAGTGATGTCTGGTTCAATTTCTGACAAATTCACATGTGCGCATTATTCGAATGTCACTTATTCTGCCCATTCGCTGTGTAATTTGCATAATTTAGTTATCTCGCGGTACAATGGTATATTCGCTGTAAAAAAATCGTGTATACCGCGCTTAAACAAGTGTGAATACTTAATGTGTTTATTGTTTTGTTGAAATATTAGATTGATGGTGAAAATCAATTATGAACGATACAAATATTCATGTTAGAACTGGAAAAATTTAACCATTTTGCTTTGAAAGGTTCATTTTATAGTGCAATACAAATAATGCGATTTACATTTTAACAAAAACTATTATTATCACATTAAAAAAAAAAATGGATAACATGCCATTCCATGTCAAGTCAACACAATTTTTAAGAAAAATTGACCTCACCCTCTTGGATTTCGATGATTTTTGGTTTATAAATTGTCCCTATAAAGGAAATAAATAATATAAATCTTTTGAGTTGGTGGTTGTTTTTTTTTTTTATTAATTTTCAAAATTTACGAAAAAGCCAAATTTTGCAAATACTTGAACTAAAAAATGCCAATAACTCTTTAACAAATAGACTTTCTTATGATATACATACATATGTATAAAGTAATTGTGGTTTCCATAAAAATATTTTTCAACATCAAACACTAGATTTCAAATGTGATTATCTCAAAAAAGGACATTTTTATAAATTTGAAAAAATAGTTCAAA
Organism: Parapsyche elsis; assembly: GCA_022651745.1. Lineage (NCBI taxonomy): Eukaryota > Metazoa > Arthropoda > Insecta > Trichoptera > Hydropsychidae > Parapsyche > Parapsyche elsis. Next base: position 3,968,474 of record JAGVSN010000017.1, read on the forward strand.
TATATTTATTGTATTTATTGCTCACAAAGTATCATCTTTGAATCGGGATTGAATCAAAAGATATGAGGGATACACAACTTTTGAACTCGGTGTTTTGCCCACAAAAACTTATCTCCATGCCAAAATAAATCGTATTTCTAAAACTACTATCTACACATTACATAATTCCCAACAGAGATAAACTCTGATGCGTGTAAAACTGCTCCTTTATACGGGACCACAATAACTAAACCAAAACAATCATACCATTCAACGTACGCTCTCATTGTTTCCTTTGTCTGTACTACTGTGTATACAGGGGCAACTTTTTACATCAACCATTAAAAAGTTAATAATAACCGATAGTAAACAGTTGCATTATCAATGCAACTGTTGCATTAAAGTCTAATCAACGAGATGCATTAAAATCTAACCACATTCTCACACTTAATATAAATTTTCTACGTGTATAGATATATGTATTTTCATTTGATAATCCTACACTGTAGTAGCGTACCCTTGAAATCTGCCGCAAATACCGTATAATTATGCACTTGTCTACAATACCAAACCGCATATGTACGTACGTCGTTATTCTCTGTCGAACTTGCACAATTATAACCGTTATATACGTTGGAAAAAAGCACATAAGAGTAATTGCATATTCATGGTCTATAAATCAAGCGAGAATAACTTATCTGACCAGTGGATATTATGTATATGAGATATTTATGCTACGTAGCCGGAAACAGAATCAGACACATTTACACTTTATATTTGCAGTGATTTCGTCGCACGTACGAGGTACCAGTTTCGCGTAATTATATACTAATGCGAGTCGCGATTTAATTTTGATCATACCGTCCGCTATTTTCCCACCCACTCGGCGTTTCGGTGTTAATTTTATTTTTTGTGTAATCTTTCATGGAATCCCCTCTTTTGCAGGTCAAAAAGAGTTGGCTATCGAACTCTACAAGAAGGGAATTGGCGAACTGGAACAGGGCATAGCCGTAGAATGTTGGGCAGGACGCGGAGAGGCGTGGCAACGCGCTCAAAGATTACACGACAAAATGCAGACTAACCTCGGCATGGCCAGAGACCGTTTGCACTTTTTGGGTGAGAATCGAATCCAAAACACCACTACATAGCTCTTGTATTGTACGCATATGTATGTATGTGCTAAATGTGTTTTACTTAATGTGTATGATGCACGATTGAATGATTCAGTTTTTGCTTTTGAGTATTCCACCTTTCTGTTTTTGTATTCAGCTTAGATTTTCTTTGTTATTATTTGATTATTTTGCATTATTACTGTTGTAATTGTTTAATTTTGTATTATTTTTACTTAAAATATTCGTTGTCAACGTTGAATTAAACGGTTCGTCCTGTATGCATAGCCTCGTTCTACAAATCAGAGCATTGTCGTTGACTCTTCGGTGGAAAACTATTTTTTGAATGACAGGAAAAGGTGTGCTTTCTATCAGGGTTCGCTCGGATGATTCCCAATTGTGACAATGATGTGAAAACAGTATTGATTTCCTTTCGCCGTAAATCCACAAGGCCCGTGTGAGAACACACTTTCATTTTTTGGAACTATCTCTTACTTTCATATAATTAATTATTTAAATTCACAGCAAACTTGATATTTTGTGCAATTACTACACTGTGATATAATTAACTTTAATCTACCTTTCTCAAATTTAATCAAGCACAATGTGTAAAATAGCCTTATGCAAATCTTCAGTGTGAATCGTATTGTATGCATTCCCATCATAGAAATAGTCTAATGAATTGTTTTATACATTTAACTTAACTTCAACTGCCAAAGTAAAAAAAACTGGTATTACTGTGCACATGTTTTATTTATAATTGTGCTTTATTGTTCAGTTCTTAGTATGGTTTGCTTATCTTTAATTTTTTTTTTTTTGAATGTTTATTGGCATATTTTATTCCCGTTTGTTTCAATCCGTGCACACTTTATTAAAAAAATTCGTAAAAGGTAAATAATAAATAAAACGAACGATTCGTGGTACATATATGAAAGTGAAACATCCAACATTAATGTCGTATTATAAACAGATTATGATGTATTTGAACAAAACTATTGAACATTTGTCCGCATACCCCCCATACAGTAAACTTAGAAGCGTTGCGCAAACTCGGAATGCCAGATGACAACTGCGAAACTGGTACATCCACGAGACTAGCGTCCAACGGGAGAACAATGGTCCGGTTCCGTCAACCTGGAACGCATAGTACGGTGACGGACGGTGAGAAGACAGAACGCAATAAGCACCGCCTTAACACTTACAACTCACAAAATAGCACTAGCATTAAACCCGCTGAAGGTAATATTTTTGTTTGATGATCAGGGCTTCCATTGGTCGGTATAGACGGCCGGGCTTTGCTGATATATATTTTGTGTAACCCGATTAATTGTGTTGTAAAAAAAGTTGTGATCTTTGCGTAGACATCATGTTTGCACTGTTGTTTTTAATTATTTACAGTCACAACTTAGTCTACAACCAAATCATCTTATTTCTGTGTTTTTTTAACAATCAAATTTAACATCTAATATTTTTCGTATTTTTATATGCGTATGAAAATGTTGGATGTTTAAAGAAGAGACAAACTAACCGCTTCTATATCTATTTTGTTTCCGTTGACCGTATACTTTATAAACCGTATTCCTATTTTATTTAATTTTGCTGTTTTAGCTCTAGATAATGTGTAGCCTTAAATTGTATGTAACAACAAAGATTGTCTTTTCTTTTTCGTTCGTATATCATGTTTTAACGACTAATATCTCATAATAAGTAGAATTCGTTCATTATTTTGTATCATTGTATTGTATTGAAAAACTTGTGTTTTTAGTGTACTTTAATTGATTGGACTTCAGTTGTGTTGCTTTTGAAACAATTTAACATCATTGTTTTGTTCTAATCGATCGTTTTTTTTATAGTATCCGGACGAAAGTTGACAGTGGCCGGACGTCGTGTCCCCGGAGCCGGTGGGATCATGTCAAAGTCTCTGACTCTCCCGCGGTCCATGGGTCGTACCATACCGACAACTCCAAACTCCACACCCGGTACCGGCTCCTACTTGTCTTATGGTGGCAATCGGCATCCCGTCAAACCGGCGAGCACACCACCCGCCGTCAAACGACAACTTTCGGTACCGCCATTGACTTTTAATATTGCATTTTAATTAATTCGACCATGTGCGTGCTCTAGAAACCGCATTGTATTAACTTAAATCACGTTTCCATCTATGGACTATGGTCTTATTCAGCTTGAAGTGTTGCTAATTCCATATGTTTACGTTTAAGGTCGGCGCTAATGGTTCACCAGTTCGTCGGGCTGGGGGTGCTACTAATGCTGCAGGACGTAATGCACCGACACGTCCTCGCACTCCGAGCAATCAACCTTCGACCAATCTTCGCGGTGTAGACTCAAAATTAGCTCAAATAATATTAGATGAAATCGTAGACGGCGGTCCTAAAATACAATGGGAAGATATTGCCGGACAAGAAGTAAGTGTTTTTTTTTTTTTTTTTTGCGTTTTTTCTATTTGTAATGTTTAGACTATTATACTGGAAGTATCGCTTGATTTTAGACTGCCAAACAGGCTCTTCAAGAGATGGTTGTATTGCCAGCGTTGAGGCCAGAATTATTCACCGGTTTGAGAGCTCCGGCACGAGGTCTACTCTTGTTTGGACCACCTGGAAACGGTAATGCATATTATTATGTTCATCGTCATCATCTTTTTCAGTCGTTCACCATCCACTGCAATCCTCTTCGATTCCTGTCTGTCTTATCAATCTGCATCCATTTGACTTTACACATTCTTCTCAATTCGTCAGCCCATCTGCCATACATTCTTCTCGCTGTGCCACTTCAACTTTCTCACACGTTCCGCTATATCTCCCACTTTGGTCATGATTCTCAACCATGCATTCCTCTTTTGATCTCTTCTTGTTATTCCGAGCATACATCTTCACTGGATCTTGCGTAGCATTTTTGAATTCAGCATCCACGTTTCACAACTGGCAGTACGCATTAGTCGTATGCCTTCTTTTTTAAGCATAGCGAGCATATGTTATACGAAAAAAATCCAAAATCCGTAAAGTAACAGGCTACTTTTATATCTACTTATTCATCTTACTCAGTATCTACAAATGTAGATAAGTACACCCGTTCCTCGATTTACGCGGTTTTACAAAATGGACAAATTTTCAATAATTGAGGAGTTGGTTCCAGTCCACTGCCACTTCAGCTTTTTCACACATCCGCCACTTTGGTCAATAATTTTTAATCAACCTATACTAATGTTTATATTTTACATTTTAGGCAAAACCCTCTTGGCTAGATGCGTAGCTGCGGAATGTTCAGCCACCTTTTTCTCCATATCGGCTGCAACGTTAACCAGCAAATACGTCGGCGACGGTGAAAAAATGGTCCGAGCACTTTTCCAAATAGCTAGGGAACTACAGGTCAGCCATTGTTTTAATACAATCATAACGTTCACTTGAAATAATTGATTATATAAATTAAATTAAATTTGCAGCCCTCCATAATATTCATCGACGAGGTCGATTCATTGCTCAGCGAACGATGTTCCGGTGAACATGAAGCATCCCGTCGTTTAAAAACTGAATTTCTCGTTGAATTCGACGGATTACCCGGTAGTGGAGATCATCGCGTTATCGTTATGGCCGCTACCAATAGACCTCAAGAACTAGACGAGGCCGCTTTAAGGTTCTAGTGTGCTATGTTGTTATCGTGTATAAATTTTGGTATCCGTACTTATTGTGATTATTTTGATCCACAGACGTTTTCCAAAACGAGTGTACGTGTCATTACCAGATACCGAGACGCGTTCCGCGTTATTGAAACGTCTGCTGGAGCGTCACGGAGCACCTCTCGCTAAATCTGAACTTCTTCGACTTGCTCATCTCACTGATGGTTATTCGGGTAGCGATTTAACCGCTTTAGCTAAAGATGCCGCTCTCGGTCCCATACGAGGTATTTTCAATTTGTCTATTCAACATTGTATATGTGTAACGTATCGTATGATCGATTGTTTGTGTTTCGATAGAACTGAACGCCGAACAAGTGAAATGTATGGAGCCTTCGGCGGTGCGCAACATCACTTATGAAGATTTTCTGGAGTCGCTGAAGAGAATCAGACGATCGGTTTCGCCGCAGAGTTTGATCGCGTATGAGAAATGGTCGTCGGAGTACGGCGATGTTAGTGTTTGAACTGAAATTAAATTTTTGAGTTAAATTCGTTTGCCTCGAAATGGGATATGCTCTTCGAATGAAAAAAAAACGTATCGCATCGGTATTGCGATAGTATTTTCGGCCACCGAAGACAATTTTTAGAACCGTTGAATAGACTACATTTTGAAGTTGTTCTCTGTTACCGTACTGATATCGTATGATTAGATCTTAAAGTTTTTATTATGTATTTATTCGTAGTAGGTGTGCTCCATCATAATTAAAAAAAATAACAAAACACAATGAATGTTGCTTGATATTGTACATCACATAGCAAAACTATAATTAATATACATACATAAATAGTTTTAGATTGTATATGAAATTGTTTTTACCGTTGAACGTATGGTTGTTGTATGGTTCAGTTGTATTATTGTGGTTTTAATTTCTTTTTAACTGAAAACTGTATATTATTTATTGTTTGTTGTGACACCGGATAGTGGTGCAATGCGTTGATTGTACATCAACACCACATCCTGACTCTGCGAGTCAAATCTCTGGTCATTTAATTGTGATATACAATTATTTATTTTGTATGATTGTTTTTTATAATAATTTTCAACACGTATGTTTAATGTTAACACAATATTATACATACTTTGAAATTTTACCAGTAGATTTTTAAAAGTATAAACAATTTATTGCACATTAAGTCGAGAGCACACTAAAAATTGCAAGTTACATTTGTTTATTTTATATATATTATTAGTTAGAATTTATTTTATAACCAAACAAAATCTGTCCACTTTTAATCAAATTTTCCAGATTTATCTACATCGGTCATTTAATGTGACATGATTTTAATTCGTAACGGAAACTCTTCGTATTTACTTCTTAATTTTACGCAACATGTCACATTTACATATGACCAAAAAAATGAATAAAATAAATATAATTGATTTATATACATACGTTTTGATCGTGTAAATACTGTTTAATTTAAATTATTTCGTAAGATTGTATGTATTATTAAAAAAAGAAAGAAAATGATAATATGAAGGCATCTGTATACCCGATTCATATTTTTAAATCGCTTTTGTACAGATCGTATATATTATGATACATACATATATATTTTTACTTACCATAAAAATTCTTCCAATGACTCAATTTAATATGTATTTTACTAACACATGTAAGTTATTTAAATATAATCATTTTTCGAGATTGAAATACAGGTTACAATTGTTTTTAACGTGTATTCGTATTTACCGTGCACATTCAATGGTGTGTATAGTTAACTTTGCCTTACTATTTTCTTGTCGCACTTAAGATTTTTCGAGAATTTGGTACATTGAGTACTGGAAGTGAGTGTTGGTTTTTTTTTTCACTGATTAATTGTTTTGTGTATTTTAAAATTGAGTGCAATATCAAAGTTGACTTGGAGTAAATTGGGATATGTATCTGTATAATGGCTGTGAAATCGTAAAACATGATTATTGTTTGTTCTGTGGCATATTTTGCATACTTCACAAAATTCCTACGGACTAACTTTAGTATCTCGTGTGACCTAAAAAAAAAAAACAAGTCCGATTTATTTTTTAGCGTTTATGATTGTAAAACCAGTGTGTAAAAAGTTTTTAAAATGAAGTTTGCGAAATATAGCTTCCAATGCTAATGAAAGGACTTGCTCTCTTTATTTGGGTATTATTCTGTTGTTGATTTGCATTTAATTAGGTTTTGTATATGCTTTAATTTATTGTGTAAGTTGTTTTGATTTTCAGATTTTATTTAAAGAAGCCAACGGACAGAGTCACGTAATGCAATGGTATACATCAAAGCTCATTGTGTTCTTTGAACTGTAATATTCCTAATTAGTAAACCGTTAGGTACCACGGTCAAAGGGTGAAAAATGATCTTTAACGCATACCGCTGATGTAATTAAATTCTATAGAAGAAATAAATAAACTGATAACGACACTTATGGATAGTTTTATATAGAAACTACAAAGTACAAATGTGAATGTAAATAATTTATTTGGAACATGTTTTTTAGCAATAGTGCAACAGTTCAAAAAAATGTCAAATCTTATCGCACCCAATGTAGTTTAAAAATAAAATAAAAAACATTGCATGACTCTGCTCGTAAGGGCTTAAGGGCCTCACAAACCAGAGTGGATAAATACGCCCGTGAATAATAATCCGCTCAGGTTTGTGAGGCCCTTGGATTAGACCCAGCAATCCAACTTTCCGACCTACTAAGTTCTCTATATTGGAGCAAGACAATGCAAAAAAAGATCACTGACTCGAAAACAATGAATTCTTGTGGTGTGGTGGCGGTGGGGTTGCCGCGGTCTAATTTAGCCCCAAGTAAATTTGCGACATAGACGCATTTATTTACGCTAACCTGTACGTACAGTTAAGTTAACTTGTATCATAGCGGTTGTTATTTAGTACCTGTGAAGCGCCCCCCCTAGCTTAGAACACGGTTATCAACGAATCCAATGTTAAAAGTATTAAAAAGTATACGCGCGCTTGATGGAAATTGTTCAAAATTAAATTAAAAGTACACGTTAAACACCATCAGGTTTTTAGTTATTTTTTTTTTTTTTTGTCGTTTACGCAAGTTGTGAGGATACAGTGTGAGCTTATTTTTAAATTGTCGACCACCGTTGTGATGTTGAGCGCGCATTTCGGCTAACTTAACAATTGATTAATTATAAGGAAGGCGAAAAAAGAAAATACAAGACTTTTTGTAATTGATTCTCGATGATATTTTTTGACGCTTGGCTTTTGCTGCTGCAAAATAAATAAATGAAAAAAAAAATACCCATTGGTTTAATCTGATGATCTTTCACACTGTTAGTTGTACACTATGATATAAAATTTGTACATGTGGATTATGATGTGTCAATAAATTTTATATGCAAGTGTAAAATTTTACTCGTACAGTGCACTTATTATTTTGATTTCCCAATATACTTCCATTTCATTAACTTTTCCTTTTGTCGACGGTAAACAAATGTCTTACAAAGATTAGTAAAAGTTGCAGGGCGATTACGATTCTTTAAATAGACCTTTTACCTCTGCATATTCAATTGCTTTCTGTCATAAACCTTGGATAATAACGAAATAAAACGATAAAGCATTTGCTGAAATCTACTTTAATACAAATGTGCAGCAGCAATCATCATATGAATAGTAGTAATACATTGTATAAAAGGAATGATGCATATTCATTTTAACGTAGGCTCCAGCCGTGTACCATAAGATTAAGTTTAGTCCAGCTGAAAACAGACAAAACAAAAATTAATACAAAGTCCAAATTCGACAGTTGTAATTTTGTTCAAAGTATTGAAAACAGTAGTACCTTCTTAAAACCTATTTTGTTGGAGTACTCCCTGAAACACTGGCGACATAGATTGAGGCCGTATTTCCGGATGAGACCATGCTTGTTCGAGCAGGCTCGGCTGAAACATAAAAAAGGACAATTAAAATTATATACATAGTAAATTCAAGTCTGTCGATTCCATGGAAAATTACTTTTTCCCCATAACCCTGTTATTGGCCCACCAACCGTTCGTAACAATCACCCGTTGATTGTCTACGGCAAATTATGTGTTCTAATACTATACACTGTCAGACTTAAGATACGCCCTAATCTTGGCTGATTTAGAATCGATCTGCCCATACTACCTGGGTATCAACCAATGAGCATTGTTACCATCTCAGGTTCCTGGAATAAACATTAACGATAACCGACCAGTCGTAAACCTTAAGACAATCACAACCCCTCTTTTAGTTGAGAGCGAGAACAGGGTGTTTCCCAAGTTCGACAAAGTATATACATAGAGGCTTTAAGTTTTATCTGTTGATCCATCCAGAATATTTGAAATTTTGTTTTTAAGACGTATCAACGCTTGACGTATGATTTTTTCGCAAAAACCACAGTTGCCGCTAATGTTAATCCATTCATTCCCATTATCATCATTTTCAGCCGTTCACCATCCACTGCTGGATGAAGGCCTTTTCTATTCCTGTCTGTCTTGAGCAATCTGCATCCACTTAACTCTGCACATTCTTCTCTATTCATCAGCCCATCGTCAGCTCCGTCTACTTTGCTTTCTTTCACATCCTCTCGGATACCATTCCAGTATTTCTCGCGTCCATCTGCCATCCATTCTTTTCGCTGTGTGTCCACTTTTTCTTTTTCACACGTTCCGCTATATCTGCCACTTTGGTCATACTTTTTACCCATGTATTCCTCTTACGATCCCTTCCGGTTATACCAAGCATGCAACTGGATCTTACGTAACATTCTTGAATTCAGCACCCATGTTTCACATCCATACGTCATAACTGGCAACCACTCATTCTACCAATAATAAAACCTGTCATTCGTCAACAGGCAATAATCCAGTGTGAAAAATAGACAGTTTGTTAGAAAATATTACTAGCAAATTTAATTTTTTCAAGTTGGTGAACATGGCATTAAAAAATTCGACCACGGCCATTTTGAAAGGAAATATTGACAGACAGCAGGTTATGTCGAAGCGTCCAAGGTTAAACCGGCGAAAACTTCTCAAACTGACTTCGATTCGTCCCCAATGGGTGAAAATCATCGAGAGACCGTTTAGATGAATCACGCAAGTCGCATCACCGATGATTTTAACGAAGCGTTTTGCACACGTGTTGAAAGGGTAGTGGGGCGTGGGTTTAGGTTATGCTACGAGGAGTCGCGAGCAGCCACGATGGGTGGTTGAAAGGTTAGGGATACTCACCAGGAGCGGGATCCTGGTCCATATTTGCGCGGGTGAGAAAACCAGATGTTCTCGTGGCCCATTTTGACGGCGACAATCCGACACCAGCTAGAACACGTGAACGAGAGAACGAATCGGCCGGATGCTACCACTGAGTGAAAGCTATCGACTTTTAGCATTTCCAGCCTGTACATTTTTTCACTTCGATAATTCGAATTAATGATTAATGCGGTGTGTATTTAATTTCAATAACGTTTCTAATCACCGTTATGTTAAATTATGACAAACATAAAATATTTCGACTTTCTTTTTGGGCTTACACGGTCAATATTATTTACACTATTTTTTTCAATTCTCACCTTACCACGGACCGTGCGCGTTGAAAATGGGTCCTCGCCATAAAGCATGTATCGCAATAATTTTTGGTTAAAGGGATACAACGGAGAGTTAAGCGTATGCGCTGGATGAAAGACTGGTTGAAAAAGCGTTAACGGAATTCCCACATGGTTTTGCTGCGAGATATAGGTTTAACGGAAACTGATGATTTTAAAAACTATTTTCGTACGAGTGAAAGTAATTTTAATAAGTTACTCGGAATGGTTGAACCGTTTTTGTACCGGCAGGATACAAACGTGAGAAACTGCTTGTCAGTGGGAGAAAGATTGGCATTTACCTTGAGGTATTTAGATATCTACCGGAAGAGATTTTGAGGATCTCAAGTTTTTTTGCAGCGATGTTACCAGCGTCAATAAGCAAAGCTGTTCACGTCATCTGCTGAAGCACCAGACCTTTTTGGCGATAAAATCTTTTTCAGTTCCTTGTGATAGTTAGAACGCAGAGAGTTGATCTTTTTCTCGGCGTCCTTCACGGTTTCAATTAAATGAAAATCTGCAATAACTTCTCAAGTGCGGAATTCCTCTTGTGTTTATTGGTATAGTATGGGTCAGTCGGGTTCCACAAGAGCGAAAGTGTTTCAAGTCTCGATAAAACTTCGAAGAAGTTTTGTATCGCCATCAGACAAATTGTCCACGGGTGTTTCTGTGTCGCCATCGGGAGTTGTCAAATTGAAGAGAATGGTAAAATTTAACCCGAAGGGGAAATTATTTTTTTTTACTGCAATCCCAATATGCTGTTTAAAAAATCTGACAACCCTGGTCCGGCCCATGAGAGAAAAGTCTTCCGAAAATTTCTTTTAAAAAAAAATGTTTTTTTTTCTTTTCGTCTGTCCCCAACGGCAAGGTCAATAGATTATATTCGTTGAGGAGGTGGTGACCTTATGTGATGGTCTTGAGGAGAAAGGAGGTGGAGTGTTCTACTCAAGGCGGCTTATAAAAATACAATTCCAATCCCCCTACAAAAAAAAAAATTTAATTAAAATCTTGAGCCAACTCAAAAATGGACATGATAACGATGATAATAATAGCATAAAATGCTGAAAAAAAAAAACGGAAAGAATCAGACATGGTCCACATCGGCAGTGCTGAGCGTCGCATTTGCACGTGTGTGGGAAAAAAAGCGCGCGCTTAGTTGCATTTGCGGGTCGGCGATTGGCAGCACTGTCGCTTCGATACCGATTCGTCGATTCGTCGATTCGTTCTCCAGCCGCTCCCGAAACTTGCGGCTCGTCTCCTTTTCCCCCTGACAACCGTTTCTAAAGTCGATGGAAAACATGGAGGTGAACCACATCGGAAGTGAAGCCGCGCCTGCAGCGACGGCCACCAATCCGACGGACAACGGTAAGCCACAATTTGTTTCCCCGCACACCGGCCTTCGAACATAACCTGCAAAATCCAGACGCACATGTCCCATACCCATTGTGTCGTAGCGTTCCTTGCACCTGTGTGCGAATGTGCGTCGCATTTTTCGCATTTCTATTTCGATCGCGTGCGTAATTATAGTCGCGGTGGATCATAACGAGCATTGCCGGAATTGAGTCAAACAAAAAAAATAATTTACTTTTGCCAAATTTTTTGCTCGTTTTATGGATGAATGACTTTGTTCTGAAATTTCAGTCGAAAAAGATTCGTATGTTTCTATACCGGATCCGACTCGAAAAGCACCTTGTTGTAGCGCAACAAAACCAGAATCACTTCCGGTTGAAGAAATTTCGAATATGAATTGCCCAAAATCGGCGACAAACTTGTAAATATGAAGTTTCAGTAAGATAGGATTGGCGGTTTTTTAGATATAGCCATTTCACACGCACACACGTTTTCCAAAAATTTTGTGAGCTTGGTCAGGCGACTTACCCGATACAAATCAGGTACAAAATCTCTAGGTCGAATTTTCGATAGGGAATATACCTGATGCAAATCTCAAGGTCGAATTTTCTTACCATCATGGGTACTCGATCCCATGTAAAGTAAAAAAATCAGTCAAAATCTCGAGGTTGAATTTTCGCACGATCACAATACTTTATCCGATTAGGATAATGTAAAAAAAAAGTTGGGCCATCTGCGATTTTGGTTGTTTATGTTTATTCCGAGAAGCCGAGGCGGTGGCGAACTTCATCGGTCCAGAAACGGGTAGGATCGTTTCCAAATCGGTCGAGACTAGGATGTTTCTCAAGTAGGACAGAGTGTAATTACAATTTTCTTTGATGACTTTATAGTATCTTCGTAAAACGATCGACCGGCGAAAAATTAAAGAACAAAGCGCCGTGGGTGGAAGTTTTTTTGATACTACACCCATCCCTTGATTTGCACGGTAGACAGGTTCCATCGAAACCATGTTAATCAAGACTAAGAATGTGTGGGGGAAAGAAGTTTTTGTAATTTGCTGACTTAATTTAGTAAAGAGCGATTAACAGAGACCACTACAAAAGACAAAATCGTAAAAAAGTTGTACAGAGTATATATAAGTAAGCTCAAAGTTCTAACTGTTATGATTATTCAATATAAAATTTTACATAAAAATGTATTATTTTTTTTGATAAACAGCTTCTTAACAACAAACAGACCATTTTAATCAGAGAAACGCTTGCAAATTCTTACTAAGTGAAGATTTCGTATCTAAGACTATGTTGATATGTTTCAGGGAACGGTCCAGATGTTCCTACCGAAGAGATGACGTCGAGGGATTACTACTTTGATTCCTATGCACACTTCGGCATCCATGAAGAAATGCTCAAAGACGAGATTAGAACAGTAACATACAGAAATGCCATGTATCACAATAGGCATTTGTTCAATGGAAAAGTATGCACCTTTTACTAGGATTTCATTTAAACACGTGGTTACATCAAATTTTAAATAATCTAATTCAAATTAACATTACAGACAGTATTAGATATAGGATGCGGCACGGGTATTCTGTCGATGTTTGCAGCTAAAGCCGGAGCAGCTAAAGTAATCGCAGTCGAGTGTTCTAACATCGTCGATTACGCACGGCAAATCGTCGAAGCCAACGATTTAAGTCACATCATCACCGTCGTCAAAGGAAAGGTACATATCCAGTTTCGAATTTGACCAAAGTGATGCTCTTTGTATTGTGTGTAACATTTTTTGGTATTTTTTATAGGTCGAAGAAGTCACACTTCCAGACGGTATCGATTCTGTCGATATTATCATTTCGGAATGGATGGGCTATTGTCTGTTTTATGAGAGCATGTTAGACACTGTTCTGTTCGCGAGAGACAAGTGGCTCAAATCCGACGGCTTACTCTTCCCCGATAGGTAACATTCGGTTTAACACACTATATAACAGTAATGTTTTCGGATGATTTATGTAAGCTTTTGACTTGTAGATGTTCGTTATATATTTGCGGTATAGAAGATAGGCAGTACAAAGACGAGAAGATAAATTGGTGGAGCAATGTTTACGGTTTCGATATGAGCTCGATCAGGAAGGTTGCTATTTCCGAACCACTAGTTGATGTCGTAGATCCCAAACAGGTTAATTTCGATCAACTGATCATTGTTATAATAATTAATTTCGGCAACTAATTCATAAGTCAAATTTTTTTTTTTCAAGGAAATGATCAGTATTATATTTGGAAAACGGTCGGTGAACTTTAAATATTGACCGTTTAGTATTAATTACAATATGCAACAAAAAAAATCACGTTTTTGAATTACCCGAGCGGATATCCAAAAATTATTATTAATTCTGACTCGTTGAATATGAATACGGTGATGAAATTTGTTAGTTAGCTCTCGTTTATGAGATGAGCGTTTAAAAAATGGACAATTTTTACATATCACAATTAATAGCAAAAACATCCGACTATTGATGTAAGTACTAAATTTTGAGCTACAAACTGCAAAACTCAAAAAAAAAATGGAAAAATTGACTATTTCTTTAAACGCTTATAACGCATAAACAAGAGCTAACCAACTAATTTCATTATCATATTCGGATTTAGTGGGTCAAACTTAGTAAAGATTGACTAGCCTCCGCTCCGGTAATTTTTTTTTGTTGTTGCAGTGTTATTGACCATTTCATATATACTGATCACTTATGTGCTGACCGAAAATCGGAAAAGTTATTGCCCCGACGAATATAGGCCATTAATTTGTTTTACAATGTTGTAGCAATTTTGTATTTTTTTTCATAGGTCGTAACGAATTCTTCACTTTTGATCGAAGTCGATCTTTACACGGTCACAAAGGCTGATTTAGATTTTTCTGCTAAGTTTAATTTAATGGTCAGTATATTATCTAATACGTGGGGTGATCGAAGCAATTGCAAATTGTTACTGTAATGGTATTTTTCTTGTTTAGGTTCGACGTAACGATTATATACAAGCCTTGGTAACATATTTCAATGTTGACTTCACTAAATCTCATAAAAGATTGGCCTTTAGTACGGCTCCCGATGCACCGTACACTCACTGGAAACAGACCGTTTTCTATTTTGACGATTTCATGACGGCAAGTATATTTGTACGATTTTTTATAAGTTAAAAATTCTCCAAGTTGCTAATGTTTGTTTGGAATGTGCATTTCAGGTTAAGAAAGGTGAGGAAATCACGGGTTGTTTCTCGATGAAGCCCAACGAGCGAAATAACCGAGACCTGGACTTCAACATCCAGATTGGTTTCAAGGGAGAACTTTGCACGGTCATGGAAAACAACACGTATAGAATGCGTTAAGACCGAATATCGCACGTCGAATTCGCCTAATTTCTCTCCTCTCTTTTGGATCGACGATTTAGCCGGTCTACAATAAATAATCATTAAATAGTTTTTGTATAAATATAATCAATTTATGATTGTAATTAGTCGTTAAGGACACAAGTGATCATTATGAGAGTACCGTATGACCGTCGGCTGTCAATTTTATTTTTAATTTTTCAAGGAACAGCATCTGAACATGCATTTGATCAGTGTAGTGTATGTAACGTTCTTATAAAAAAAAATTCCAGGCTTGATGTAGTCGATGCTTTTTATACATCCGAGAAGTACGTTAATTAGTCTAGTGATAGTAATTGATATTGATATTGTGCCGGCGCACAGACGCTCTCAGTATTGATGTTGATGATGTATTCGCTTTATACAAATGTTGATATTCACAGTTGAAACATTCTGATCAAATACATTAATTCAATTTCGTACGTGATTGACTTTAAGTCTAACGTAATCAAATAGTAATCTCGTGATCGTTGAATACATACTCTAGTTTTTAAAATTAGGAAGAAGTTAGTCGTGTGATAATATCTTATACATACCAGTGCTTTCGTGAGAGAAAATTATCTTCCGATGTGTATTGTGTGTGCGTTTCATAACTACATCACTTTGGTATACCAGTTTTATATATAATTATATGTATTTAATGATATTTGTGTTATAAGTTTTGTTTTATTTCGATATCTGATCAGTTACAAAGTACTACTGTGATTTTGTATTTTAAAATTATGAGTTTATTTAAGAAATAAATCAAGTGATCTGATATGATATGAGGTGGTATCGCTAAGAAAATTTCAATGTGAAACAAAGTGTTCAAATTATTCGATTCGAACTGAGATAATAAATGGAATCGGCGACTTTTTATCGTTGGATAAAAGAAACCGGCACACAAAAAATTAATTTTTATATCGTCTTTTTGTATATTTAATAATATATTGTTGCCGACTCTTGAAATTTAGCAGTAACTGGTTTCTTACTACAGTTTGAAGGAGATAAACCAGTAGCTGGATATGACACAATTATGTTTCCGAATTGGTTTTTAGTCAAATGTGCAAACTTACACATTTCAAAGTATTGTTACTGTGTATTTTGTAGTTATGCTGATTTTACGAGGACTAATTTATTTTTAAGTAACAGTAAACCTTACCTACTATGGGATGTTTTTTCACTTTAAAATATGCTGACTTCTTAAATAAATTAAATGAATGTAAAATAGAGTTTTTTTTATTTAAGTATTCAAAGACACGATACTGTAGACACTTTCTGTATGTTAAATGTAATGTAGACATTAATTGGAAATTGTATGAATTGTCTCATTTGTGTGGGTGCATTGTATTCCACATTCAGCATCCTGCCTAATTTGCCACAATTATGTAACGTAAACCACTCTTAAGACGTGGAATTGTGATTAAAATCATACCCACTCGTTTGGGTGAAAGTATTGCATAAAAATACAGTTTGAATTGAGATGACATGGTACGTAAGATTAAGAGTAAAAGTACTGCACACGATAAATCAATACTTTTATTAGACAAGTATCGTTTCCTTACATATAAAAATATAAATAAATAAATAAGATACAATTAATAGTGTAAATTTCAAATCTGATTTTGCATCGGATTCTTTATACTACTGTTCTGTTCATTTTTTGTTGAACAACTTGAATCTCGAAGTGAACGGATTCAACGACTTGTAATCGTCTTCGCAGCAGCATGAAGCTATCAGATCAGACTCTTGGCAAGTGTTCGCGTGAATGAAACTGCAGTCTGTGTATTGACACTCGTATGAGTTTTCAGTGTCTGGAATAATAAAAATGGTGTTATCGGTGTGCTGAACGGTTTAAAATACTCTACAAAGTGTATATAGTTACAGTAGGCATCACCGCAGCAACATGAGTCATGGACCAATTTGTGGGAGCAGTAACTGTAAACTGAAGAGTCGCAGATCGGACATCCGTGTTGACTGGGATAGTTGCCCGGGTAGAAGCCGTTGCCTCCGGGATAACCACCACCTCCGGGATAACCACCGCCTCCAAATTGATATGGAGTTCTACCGATGAATCTGTTCGATAATGGATATCGTACTCCGTTGTATGTGGCCATGTTTAGGGAAACGGCTGAAAGAATACAATGGCTATTTTAACTTAAATAATTTTTTTTTTCTGTATATGTATACTGAATATCGAATTACAAATGAGGATTCTGAAAGCTTGTGGTGTTTGATTGATCTGTACATAATGAAAAACTGTTCACCAACGTTCGATTGTAAGTAGCAAGTACAAATATTTAAACATGTTAAGCTTAAGGAGGTATTCACGTTGCGTTTTTTGCTACCATACTTAGTACAATACGATTTTTGTAACGGTAAAATAAATCATTAAGATTTTCGTATCGTGTCCACAGACGTTCAAATTTTTACTCGGTTTCAATTTCACATCAATCTGAGACGGTTTCTCAATAAACCACAGTTTTATCCATAATCTTCATATTGCATATAATTATTTTACTTCCGAATCGGTAGTCGGAGCAGGAATCGTTCGAAAAAGCGCAACGTGTATGGGTACCTTTAGAATGTTTAAAATCCAAGCTTTCAAATGCAAAATATAGTAAAATCAGTAAGGTCTGTATTATCAGTTATCTTAATAAATGGTCGGTAAGTTTTACAGAGGGTCAGTACTTTATGTGTTTATTTTACAAATACATATATTAAATAATCAGTAATTAATATCTACTAAACCAGCGGTCGCCAACCGGTGGTCCGTGTGAGAATTTTGGTGGTCCGCATTTTTCATAACCATCATCATATTCAGCCGTTCACCATCCACTACTGGATAAAGGCCTCTCCAATCCTCTTCCATTCCTGTCTGTCTTGAGCAATCTGCATCCACTTGACTCCACACATTCTTCTCAATTCATCAGCCCATCTTCCACACGGTCTACCTTGCTTTCTTTTACATTCTTTCGGATACCATTCCAGTATTTCTCGCGTCCATCTGCCATCCATTCTTCTCGCTATGTGTCTAATTCAACTTTTTCACACGTTCCGCTATATCTGCCACTTTGGTTATACTTCTTATCCATGTATTCCTCTTACGATCTCTTCTTGTATAAGTCCAAGCATACATCTTTCAATACTTCACTGCGTGCACTGGATCTTACGTAGCATTCTTAAATTTGGCATCCAAGTTTCACATACACATATACGTCATAACTGGCAGTTTTCATAATGAATAATTAATATATCGTTTATTTATTATAATTGTTCTATCATTATAAGATATCCAACTTTTTGCAAATAATTTAGAGTGCAAACACAAGTGTAATTGCCATTTCATATTTAGAATGTTATTTTTATGGAAAAAATCATGGTAGTGGTCCGCGGGATTCGAGATTTTGAGTTTAGTGGTCCGTGAGGTCGGAAAGTTTGGCGACCTTTGTACTAAACGATATTTGACCGATTTACTAATTTTTACTGACCGTTTGTGAAAAAGTTACTTTTTTACTGACCATTTTCTCGAAGGGTTACTGGCCGATCAATTAGTTGCCAATATTAGATGAACCTATTTGCCCTAAAAAATCAATTTGTTAGTGATCTAAGCAAATTGATTTTATAGGGCGATAAATAATTGCTCGACTCAGTCTTATTCATTTGTATCAAAAAAATGCACAATTTGAGTATAAACAGTAAATGCCAATTATTTTTCGTAAACGCTTAGTTATCTACATAAATAGTGAATCATCAGTATTTTTTATTAAAACTAACCTATTTAATGTTTGAAATAAATTATTTTAACATTGCGAAAACGGTGCTCGGATTAAACCGCACACGGAAAATGCGCACGTTAGAAAAAAGCGCACATAGAAAAATATTCACATTTAAATCTTTTCCTGATTTTCAGCCTTAAAAATTTGTATATTTCTAGAGTAGTAAATAATTTTTTGTAATACTTTATTTTTATTTTCTCCGCAAACATAATGAAAATCTATTTTTACTGTATATTAAAGAAATATTTATTATTAAAACATTCACATACGTAACAGAAATTAGTTTTCATTAATAAATTAATTTTAATTAAAGACAAAATAAAGTACTTGTTGAAGTTAGCTAACTTGCTAACTTCAAACAAGTTAAAATTAATTTATTAATGAAAACTAATTTCTGTTATAATATGTGAATTTTTTAATAATAAATTTCGTTTAATTTATAGGTATGTATGTAAAGTAAAAAATATATTTTATTATGTTTGTGGAGAAAATAAAAATAAAGTACTACAAAAAATTATTTACGACACTAGAAAAATTCAAATTTTTAAAGCTGAAAAACAGGAAAATATTAACGTAATTTAAATGTATTTTTCTATGTGCGCTATTTTTCGTGTGCGCATTTTTCTGTATGCGCTTTTTTCCGTGTCTGCTATTTTTGTGTGCGGTTTAATCACTGATCCTGCGAAAACATACACATACATACATAATACTGAACAGTTAATCATATGCCATGTTAAAGTTACTTAAATTATTTTACGTCGGCATTCATTCATTGGGAAGAAATCTTAAGTTTAAATATTTAAATTTATACTACATAGTGAACTTTTTGGTATGTTCACTTTGAGTCAGTGAGTGGCTGTGTATAAATAAATAATCTAATCATGTCGTAAAAGCTAACGGTTAATCCAATTCAGATAAGTTATATAAGATATTTCGATATGCAAATTTGAGAATAGCGGATCTTTTTCAGTGTATTATAATATTATGTATGTACATATAAATATTAGTAGAGTATTGCCTGTTGAAGATCAATGGATTTTTATTATTGATATAAATTTGCTAATAATAATTAGTGGTAATTTATTATTGTTACGGAAAAAAAAAATGTTTTCAAATTTTTAATGAAAATAAAAGAAGTGTCGAGCTGTCCTGGTGGATAGACAGACAGACTTATAAACTTTTATGTGTATCTATCTATTCTGTTTTATTTTTATAATTTTACCTTTCACCGCGTGAATTGTCATCAGTAGACAGGATGCGTATATGAAGATTTTTCGTGACATTTTCGAGATTAATATGCGAAATTAGTATCTTACTACGTCACGGAAGGCTTTCGCGGTGTAACTGACGATGGAGATGATCTTCCAAACGGTTTTGTTTGATCTGGTTCGTGGGCGAAACGTTCACCAACCCGTTCGTCAACTTTTGCACAAATTGACCAAATACTGATACCGACCAGAGAAATTTGCACATTTAATTGCTCGCCGATGGATCGTAATCCAGAACAAAATCCCGTTTTCGAATTTATCAATGCAATCTAAATTGATGCAGTTAAAAGAATTTATTATTGAAGTTTCACTAAGAAACCTGAAGTACCTACCTAAACCAAATTATATTTAATGAAATTATTCACAAGTTGATAAAACCTAACCGGAATCCTCAGTTCTATGATATTATTTTTATTAAATGTTAGTACGATCTGATTTCGATTGTGGAAGTTGATTAGATAAAAACACATATGCTGCATTTCTTTAATTAGATTTTTGGATATTTTCGATGGATTTAAGATAAATCAACAATAGAAATCCAGAAATATAATATGTATGTACCTTTATTTCGTAAGTAATTTATCCAAATTTATTGTTATTTGGAAATAAAATGAAGACCTATAGACGCAACCCCTTGCTTTGACAGCAATCCATAGATTTAACGCTGAGAAGTCATAAAATATAATTTGACACTAATTTTAAGAATTTTATCATTTATTTGTACACTTCACTATTTGAGTGTCCAAACGTCAAGAAACATCCCTTTTTGCGTTTCTATTTGATTAAGTTTATTTTTGGCTGCCGCTATCATCGATTTCGTGGTATCGGAAATTTATATTTTTCACTGGATAATTTTAATATGCCATATAAAGCGTTATTGTGTATTACGGTTGTCAAGTTATGTAATATTTATAGCGGGGCAATAAATTATTAATATAATATTTTTTTGTTATCCAACGAGGTAGATAACGGAACGATTCAAAGTTCGATATAAAGTTTGAACTTCAAACTAACAACTGCACAAGTCAGTCGTGTCAAACATTTTTTCTTGTGCGATGTACCTATCTACATACATAGATGAATTTTAACGGTACATTATCTCACGAACTGCATGCCCGATAATGATTTGAAGATCAAAGTCACGTTTGGATAAAAATTTCAATTTTAACTGTAAAAGATTAAATCGAATATCACCATCCATCGTGACAGTGAATATAAATAATTAATTTTTAGATTTAACTTTTGATCGATGCATTCGACTATCTGCATTTGAACGTTGAGCTTGAGACTTGCATTTTATTTTTATCCTTATCTGTGTGTACATAGTACAAGGGGAAAAAATAATCTACTTGCACATCTTTTGAATTTTCGTTCGAATCGGTTTCGCATGACCGGAGTTCCGGTTAAACGAGCCCGATCAACACGTAACGGTATTCGGGACTCGAAACTCAAAAGTCGATCGTTTGATTGTTGCGGTAAATGCAGTAAAGTGTGATGTTTAGATTATCTACATACATACGTATATAATAATAATAGGTATTGTATTCTCATTAACAAGATTAACTTTGCCCGTCAATTAACCTTTCATTTATCAACATTGTATTAAATATCAGATACAATAAATTGATCGTTATAAATATAAAACGTACATTTTAGAACAAAGTTTAATTTTTTTTATACTCTTTGTTTTTGGAATATTCTTTGATTCAAATAACAGAATTATTAGACAACTAGTCACTGCCCGTTGAGAGTGTCATCGGATGGTTATCATTTATGTATACATCTACCTATAGTGTATTTACATAAATCTAAGTGTAAGGGTAAGAACTATGACCACAGTGGCAGATATAGCAATAGGTACGTGTGAAAAAGTTAAGTGGCAATGGGCTGGACACAGCGAGAAGAATGGATGGCAGACGGACGCGAGAAATACTGGAATGGTATCCGAGAGGATGTGAAAGAAAGCAAGGTAGACCGAGTGGAAGATGGGCTGATGAATTGTGAATGTGTGGATGCAGATTGCTCAAGCAGACAGAAATAGAAGAAGATTGGAGAGGGGTTCATCCGGTGAACAGCTGAAAATGATGATGATGAAGTGTATGTGTCGTAGTGTGTGCGACGTTCCACGACTAACCCAAACGGCCAGGCAGGCAGACTCGCGCTACTATTTATAGTAATTAATGAAAATGCACTCTCTCTTTCTAAAAATCAATAGGTTTTATAATATACTAGAGCAGGGATTCTTAACTTATGGTGTTTTCCTCCATAGGGAGGAAATGAGGTATCTCCCAATTTTTTTTTAATAATTCGTTAGGTTTGCTTCCAGATTGAATTCAAGGCGATATTTTGAGGGATTTGAAAAATATAATGGAGTCCTTTGACGACTACTTTCAACCATTTTTTTTAAATGAAGGGTGTATACGAAATCCTTTCAGTTTTAATTTTGATTCTGTGGATGATGCTGACATACAGAAGGACGACCTCGTAGATTTACGGACCAAAACTTAACTGAAGCAATAATTCTCAAAATAAAACCTTGATGAAGTTGCCCATCCATATTTGGCAAATAAAGCACTTTAGGTATTAATTCTATTCATTTCGATTCCAGGAATGAACATTACGTTCACTTTCCCAAAGGAGAAAATGAGCGCATAAGGTTAAAAATGCCCGTTGTCGATCAACGTGTGTTTATAATTGACATATGAATGGGCTAACTATCTATCGGCTGCGCCGTTGCGGGAAAACAAAAGAAACGATTTAAATATTCAATGAAAACAAAAGAAGCGTCGACACTCTTTTCAATACAAATCCTGACGGACAGACCAACAGACAGACTGAAGTGTATAGTATTATATATTTTGAGACGTGTCAGTACACATCGGTATCAATAAATAAAGTCAATAAATTGTTATAGTATTGACTTTAACTTTAAGTGATGTTGCATCTTTTACAATCGTTTCAAACGACGAATTTTATTAGACACACGGTTTTTACACAATTCGTGAATCTAATCGCCGTTGTTGATTTTTTTTTTGTTTTGTGTTCATTCAGAGGTTTACAACCAAGGGAAAAAAATAAAATAGATATTGCAATTTTTTTTAGATTATTTTATATTTTTTTAATGTTAAATTATAATGTAATAAAATTTATTCAATGAGCTGTTGAGTGAGGAGTTTCAACTTGGTGATAGCATCGATGTCGCCGCTGGCGCTGATCTTTCCCGCGGCTTTGGCTTCTTCCAAAGTGACTTCCTTCTTCAGCATCTTCTCGAGGAATTCATCGTCAACGGTGACAGTGACGCATGGAGCACCCCCCTTGAAAGGTCCTTCGTACACTTCCAAGGCCTTCAGGTCGATAGCTAGTAAAAAAAAAAAAAAAAAATAACGATAAAATCAAACCGAAATAAACTTGTCCTTGTGTATACAATTGAAGTTCAAAGGCGCTTAGATAAAAATCATTGTAAATATTGGACAATGTATCGATACACATATTGATACCAAATTTTTCTGTCTCGTTCCGATATATGATTATTAACAAAAACTGTACAATTACCAGAATATTATTTAAAATAGATGCAATCGTTATATTTTGATAGACGTCAACGTGAATGTCCCAAAAAATTGAAACAAGCTAAATTTGATTTATAAAAGATCAAGTAAAGTATTTAATGCGAAAGGCAGTAAATTTTAGCTCCTCTAATTAAATACTCACTGTATTTTTTGACTTCTTTGCCATCAACGGTGACATTGAATTCGAAAACAGAAATAATCTTCCTGTTGGCGGGATTTGGATCGGCGGCAGCTACCTTAGCCTTCACCTTTTCAATTGCGGCTTCGCACCTGAGACCCATTTTTGATTTTGGCAAACTGTAAAATAAAAAGCAATAGTATTAATAACAAGTTTTACAAAGAAAAAAACCAAAGTGTACAATTTGGTGTCTCGTATGGTATTGATGTGTGGTACCTGTTAGAGCAGTCACTGATCGAAGACAATGTCCGACTACCCTACTGGGCGATTTGCGTTTCATTTTATACAAGGGACTATCGCGATAATGAAATATTGATAAGGGCAAGCAGTCTATTAAATCGACCGAAGCGAGCTAGAAAAAAAAAACGCTCGGTAGACACTATGTACATACAATACAATGTCAACGGAAATTTTGATACACAGGTACATATGTATGTGCCTATGGACATTTTATCGATCCACCGGTGAACGGACGACAAATTGAATCTTAATAGCTAATGGCGCGAGTGCGTGTCACTCACGTATGTATTGTTGGCAAGACTGCAAATCGTCAATTTTGAAAATTGGGTTGTTTCCATTTTATTTTTAAATTTCGGTATTTCTTTGAACATTTGAGTGGTTCTCAGGAACCTTAAGTTTACTATATGTATTTAAACTCAAAAGCACAAAAGAAACATAGCTTTACAGAAATACTATGTATAATCGTGTAAAATCTGCCTGTCTGGATCATTGCGGCTACGCTGGCATTGCCAACGTAACAAACAAATCATTTTGAGTGGTGTTTTGGCAACAAGTCAAAGCTAGTTCTATTGTATGGCCATACACCCAATAAATCAACGTGCCTATACTATGCAATTGTTTTACGTACTGTCAAACGAGCCAGGGGCTGTACTGTAATTGTCCAAATCGGTGCGCAAAGGTAGGGGTCATATGACCGGCAAACCATTTAGTCACATATTTATATTTTAAATTTCAGAGAAAACTTTCTATTATATTATACATAGATAAAACAACCTCACCTACAAGCAAGTTGTACAAAAAGAAATATTTGATATAAAGGAACATTTGAATACTATTTTCAAATTAGTATCTAAGAGTACAGAATCCTTATTTAATATACGAGGTGACTCGTTTTATTTTATTACATATTATTTTTTGCAGAATTTAGAACCTCTGAAAAATAGAGAAAGACAAGTTCAGTGACTCTTATTTTTTTTCGTCTGAAATATTTTTTAATATATTTTCAACGTACATAATTCATTCTAAAAGAAAGTACACTATATGTAGTTAAAATTATGTATGTGTAATTTTAGTCACGAAATTGTAGACGAAAGTAATATTACAAATGGTTTTAATGGTACAATCTAAGTTTGAAATCAGTATTACTATCGTTTCTCGATACCGTCAAAATGCTGCGTAGATATTATGTACATGTACATTAATATTTTCGTCGAAAAATTACATTTAAAGAATATTATGGCACATCGATTAAGTAAATTGATCACAACGTAAGATACGCAACTGCAAATTTGATGTAAAGATAAAATTGTGTAAACACTGTAAAAGTTTTGGAACGACTTTCACGCCCTGATCGGGATCATTTTTTAAGTGTTTCACGATAACGTGACGGTTTAAGATTGTATTCCAAATTTTACAATGCAGAGGATTCAAACAAAGTAAAGTTATTCTTTGCATATTTTATGCTTTTATTAAAAACTTGAAAAAATATTACAAATCAGAAATATGTAGTTAGTCTATGTACATACTTATACTAATTTCAGTTCATGTTACTATACTAGGTTATTCACCTTCACCGTTCTAATTCAAACAACAACTGGTAATAACATACATACATACATACATACATAATATAGCAATTCTCAATTATAAGGGCAAGTTTGTATCGACAAACTGTAACAGACTAAATATAAGCTGCTGACAATCACAATTAAAATTACATTACGAAATTGCATAGCAACTAAAAGTGAAATTTTATATTTTAGTTCATACATTCCTACGAATTTAATAAAGTGAAGATAAATAACTGATACTATTTGATTAAAAAAAAAAATGACGACGAAAATTAATCGGGAAGTATACTATGTCAATAGAAGATAAGTCTAAGTAAATAATTTCGACAAGTAATTTTATCGTGGGTACATTTCGATTTTAATGCGTATTTGAGAATGGAAAATTTTGAAGAAATGATTCAAAATTAATATGAAACATATTTACAGTATCAGAAAGAAGATTGAAGACATAAAATAGATGAATTAGAAATATAAATAAATATAAATATCATAAACAATGAAACTGAAATTGATCCAACTTCTACGCATTTGATCGAATCGATATTGATGTTTTGAAATCAACACAGGACAATATTCCAATTCCAAAATTCAAACAAGAACACGGCAATGTTTCAGACTATTTTTTAGTTTCACAGTTTCATGTAAGGCTCCAACTTCATGGCTCTCATGATGTCTCCAGTGACTGAACATTTTCCTGCTTGAACAGCAGATCGTGCTTCAACTCTTCCCATCGCTAATTGCTCCAAGGTTTCTTCGCTCAGAGTAAACGTGGCATCTGGATCCTGATCGTTTTCGGGTTCACCAGGATACACCACCACTTTGTTCAAGTCCATAGCTGAAATCGCAAAGAAAGTTGTAAAGAAATTTTGATTCAACTGTTAATAAATTACTGTTATTTTTACTTTATTTTCTTATAGTATGTAATTACGTATGCATTGCTCAAGCTAACATACCACTATCATACAATAATTACACTTTCACAGTGGAAATTCTAGTTATGTAAGTATGTACTATTTTACTAATACATATATACAACGTACATATGTATGTATGTATATATAAATAAAAAAAAAATCGAATTTTTAGCCGAAATAACACGTTTGCTTATTTTTTTTATCTTTACTATGTGTAGAAAGTGTTCCACATCGGTTGAACGCAACGCAACGCATTCACCTACAAAAAATATTAATCATAATTTGACTAATTGCTTGGTTATGTAAAGAAACGAAGCGATAAGTCTTATCTTTTATGAATATCGAGACGGAAAAGCCCTTACTCCAATAGCGAACATTCTGCTTTTTCATGACGCAAAACAGGAATATTCCTCCGAGTTGACGAGCCAGTGCCGGATCCACTGTTGAAAATTTTGCTGATATCTTTTCGAAAAGCTCTGACGCCTCTGCACTGCTGTTATTACCCTAAAAAATAAAATCAATCGATACCTAAATGTAGTACATGTGCTAAAAATTCCCCAATGACCGTATAAAGTTCAGCTTTTCGCAATTCTCTTAGTAACAAGTTACAAAAATAGGAAGTGGGCTTTCAACAAGTGCTATTACAAACACACAAGATTACTCATTTAAAAGTTTAACATCAAACGATTATAAAATATCGTATTTCATATGTTGAGTTGTCCGTTTGAATAAAATCGCAAACACGTGTCTCATTTGGTTGCGTTGACCATACAGACAAAAAGAATTTACTATAAATTAAGGAAATGATTTTGTTGCTCAACTAGTGACCTTTAACAGCTCCTATAAAAGCACATGAAGCACATCTTTCACCGAGAGAAAGTGCACTACAACGGTACAAGTTATCCACTCAGTATACAACATAATTTACTGATACAATAAATTTATCGTCAAAAAATTTCGTCACAGTCTAAATAAGTTAATTTTAACATATTGCACAATTAGCACTCATCCTTTCCTTAGTCTGTTAAATGGGAATATTTTTCCTTACCATGATAGTTGACTTGCGGCTTCCTCTTGGTCGATTTGGCGAATGACTGAACTGCTTCGTTGAGGACCGACAAGCCCTCCTCTCCAAAGTGAGAGGAGATTTTGTCTACTTTCACTTTTTCGTCGACGACATGTACCGTTTCCGTCATCAGTGCCGGTGTGTGCTCGCTAATTCCAGTGCTTCTGTCATTTTTGGACATTAGTGAGCCGACCATTTTGCAAAAAAGTCATATTACCAGTCAATCATACATAGATGCATTTAAAATTTCACTCGTCGCTTAAATGTGAGAGCGATTACGGCATTGGCGACAAAACAAACAACAAAAAAAGTATTTACATATAATGTGTATACCTATCCATACATACTCGTTTTATTGAGCAATGGGTTTCAAAGTCTACACACGTGAAAACAAATAAAAAAGGATGAAACACATATGTACAACTCGTTTAACGAGACACCTTTGTGATGTGAAATCTTTAACTTTTACCGTAATAATATGTATGTATGTACCCACATATGTATGTCGCTGTAGTTCTTCTTTGATAAAGTTGACGAAATATCTTAGATTTTCGGGTCGTTTAACTTGTGCCCTTGAAGCGTTTGTCCTGTGTTCTTTTTATATACATTATACTTTGGTTAACAATAGCGTTCAGTTTATTTATTATTCAGTAGACCGTGAATTCGATTAAATGATCGTCAGAAAAAATGTTCGATCCAATACAATTGATGGGAAAAATCAATTTTTTCTTTGAACTTTTCAAATGCCATGTATTCTTCGAATGAAATTTGAACTTTTACAAATGTATGTGTACAATGTATTTAGGTATATCTAAAAAAAATTACTTTGAACATGTTAAAGATAAGGCATCGAAGAATCGTGATGTTAAATTTAATGTTGATATCTAAATTAAACAATATTCAACGAAAATTCGATAAGGATAACCATAGTTATCCTCTACATTTGCTACAAAATGTTAAATTATCTACTGAAGAAAAAAGTTGGCGACGCCTGATTGTAGATACCGATTAAAATTTTATATGATTTTGATATATGTATCTACATACAATGTAGTTTAGTAATTTAATTTTTTTAAATCAATTAATTAAATTGGTTTATCAATATTTGATTTTTACAAGTTTGAGAAAATATTTTTTGTAGATGTAAAATATTTTATTTTGTATTAAAATATTTTTATTTTATTACTTTTTAGTGACATCTATGGTATTACTATAAAACTTTTATTACCGTTATTTCGTATAGTGCTTCCCAACTTTTCAGTTTGGCGGACCGGTAGAAAATTTTCCCCAAGCACCAGTGCTTAATTTATTAATTATTTTTCTTTTTATATAACCTTTAAATATGTAATATTAGCCAATTTGATGTGGCTCTAAAGTCTTAATAAACAAGAATATAAAATAAATTTTGGAAAATGGTACCAAATTATATATTTACATTTGGAGACAGAAAATCTTTGGAAATATGTATCACAAATTTATAATTTAATACACAGTACTAATTATAAAACAAATTTCCATCAAGCTACAGTTCATAAAATTAAAATTATATTAGCTAACAGTGACTATTTAATGCGAAAGGTGGGCTTGTTTATTGTTAACAAGTTTATCAAGTCGTGGTTCTATTGTTGATAGTGCTACACGCAAAGAGGATTTAATATCCATACTTTTCCTGTATTTTGTCTTAATAATAGTCACGAATGAAAAACCAGTTTCGGAGAGGTATGTTGAAGAAAATGGGAGTACTTTCAAGGCAATTTAAGCAAGTTCAGGATATTCTGCTTTGATATGTATCCAAAAAGAAGCTAGTGAAGTCATAGTTTTAGAAACCATCTCCAATCCTTCGTCAGCAGATAGATCTAACAGCTTATCTTCCAAAATGACATTTAAATCAGCTTTTAATGCAATAAATGGATTTCGGATCCATCCAGTTCCTATCCGTGGATCGTCTTCTCTTGGAAAATAAAACTCGAAACGGTCAATTAATCCAGTCAAGTTGCCTGGGAACTTTTTCAGAGTTTGCTCTGCACGTTCAATGGATTAACTGTCATTTTTGCAAGGTGTTTTTCATTTTTTTTTTCTAAAATAAAGGATCCATGGTAACTACTCGTAAATAACTCCAAACGGCCAATTGTATATTCTATATTCCACTCATTTAGGTCCGACTACCTGAAAGTCTTAACCCAATAGAAATTGTGTAGGCATTCAAACAAATATACAAGTCTAGGAGTGTCGGTATTTTATTTTTTTATATAATATAAAAAAATATATATAAATATGTTTAAAAATATCAGGATCTGGTCAAAAATCTGAGATAACCGGTGCCGGTCCGCGGACCACCACTTTGGGCAGCACTGGTTTAGCACACAAGTAAATTTTAATCTCAAAAATTAGCCAATTTATTAAAATTTTGATACAATTTCAATTTATTGGGCTTTAACCATAAAATTAATAATTTATTTTTCGACCAAAATTAGCCTTCATTAATGATTTTTTTTATTTTAATTAACTTTTCTATACGACTAAGTTAAAACAAACTTAGGCGCAATATTTTGATTACAATAACAAAAAAAATATATTATCCAACTTACAAAACACTCAAGTAAATATAATTTAATTACAGATATTAAAATAAAACAATTGAAAAAATCTTATAAATATTTTACGTAAATAGAAATAGGAGAAGCATCTTGTACAGAGGTGTTTTTTTCCGGATGGAATTAGAAGTTACAAAACTATTGATATTGGCAGTCTTAAAAAAACATCTCTGTATAGGTGCTTAGTTAAGGATTATGTAATTAGCTTTAGCTACTGTATTATATAAAATAAATAACCAGCCCTCCAATCAGATAAAAATGAGGACGAATGAATGTGTGGGAAACCGAAACCCTCTTTATTTAGGTACCTATAATGTGAGAACACTTTCGAGTGAAGGCAGCGTAATTGCATTAGAGAATAGCCAACGTCAAATGGGACGTCGTTGGACTTGGGAAAGTTCGACGAAAAGGCGAGAACCAAGTCATCCTCAAAACAGGTAACTGTCTATATTGGTGCGGCAACACTAACGGCAGATTCGGAGGAGTAGGATTTATTATAAATAAGAAAATAGAAAATAAGGTCTTAGAAATAAATAGTATTTCGGAACGAATATGCTACCTAATATTAAGAATCTCAGACGGGTACACCTGCCAAATTTTTCAGGTATACGCGCCTACAACAAGCTATTCTGATGACGTCATCGAAGACTTTTACGAGAAATTTCAGGAAGCATTGAATTCCAGCCGTCATCACATCAAAATTATAATGGGAGATTTCAATGATAAAATAGGATTAAGAGCAAACTCGGAGAAAGTAGTCGGTCACTTTGGTGCCGGCCAAAGGAACGAACTCGGCGATAGATTAGTTGAGTTTGCGGAACGGAATAATTTATATTAGCAACAACAAGCGCCAATTCGAAATAAGCCTACAAAATAGATTCGATAAATTTAGTACGGGAATTGAATAGATTGATGAGCTAAACGAGCAAATCAATTCTATTCTCATGACAACAGGTGAGGAAATTGGCGGAATAGCCAACGGCATTAAAAATAGTAAAATTTCGGACGCAACCAAAGATCTGATTAAGCGTAAAAAAGAACTAGACAGAATTAACGACAAAGGTTACGATGCATTAAACAAACAAATAAAAAAGCAGGCAAGAATGGCACAAAACGGGTCAAGATTAACAGAGGACATTTGATTCGCTGACGACATTGTTATAGTTGCATGTAACTCAGTAGATTTAC
The DNA here is from genome assembly GCA_022651745.1 of Parapsyche elsis. NCBI lineage: Eukaryota > Metazoa > Arthropoda > Insecta > Trichoptera > Hydropsychidae > Parapsyche > Parapsyche elsis. The sequence continues at coordinate 3,999,909 of JAGVSN010000017.1, forward strand.
AAAATAGATTAACATAATTAAGCAACGAAAGTATGAAAGTAAGCTTAAAAATTAATTTTAATAAAACTAAAATAATGTTTAATGAATTTTGCACGCAAAACGTAGTCACAGTAGATAATCACATTGTAGAGATAGTTGATAGTTATTTATATCGAGGGCAATTGGTGAATATGACTGGATGTAAAGAAGAAGAAATAAAACGAAGAATGAAACTAGGATAGAGTGCTTTTGGAAGAATGAACATAGTTTTTAAATCCAACATTCCGCTATGCTTAAAAGAGAAAGAAAGAAAGGCGTACTGCCAGTTATGACGTATGGATGCTAAATTCAAGAATGCTACGAAAGATCCAGTGCACACAGAGAAGCATGGAAAGATGTATGCTTGGTATAACAAGAAGAGATCGCAAAAGAAATACATGGGTATGACTAAAGTGGCAGATATAGCAGTACGTGTGAAAAAGTTGAAGTGGCAATGGGCTGGACACATAGCGAGAAGAATGGATGGCAGATGGACGCGAAAAATACTGGAATGGTATCCGAAAGGATGTGAAAGAAAGATGATCTAGTATATAATAACTTAATAGTAAATAAAATTGATATGGAATTTTGGACAATTGGTGTGGATGTGATAATCAACAAAATGACTATGTTTTTGTTTCTTATATACCGCTCTCTGAATGGTAGAAGTGCAAATTTTTTAGAATATTTGGAAGAATTGAGCGATGGAATTATAGACGTAAGTAAAAATATAATAATGTTTGGGGACTGGAATTATAATTGGATAAATACTGAAGAATTTTATGTTAAAAAGTTGAGTAATTGGATAAATGAAATGGGATTGAAACACTAATATATCAGATTTGCACTGCATTGTGAATGATAAACCAAAAATAGGGGATCATTCCAATATAATAATTTCATTAGGTCGACTAATTAGTAAAGGAGAATAAAAAATTTAAATATTACAGAAAGGCAAATTATTGATTATAAGTTGATGAATGAACTATTACAAAAATGCTCATGGGAAGAAAATAGTTATGATGTGAATAAATTGTGGCAAACATTTCACAGTAACGTAATAGATGCTAAAAATAAATGCACAAAACTCAAAAGAATAGTCCACAAACATGAATTGAAACCTTGGTTTAACAATGAGGTGAAAGAAATTATTATTGAAAATGTGTTAGTTATAATAGATTTAAGTTTCTTAAGACTATAAATGGAGATGATCTTGATAAGGCTTGGTGTGACTACAAAAATAAAAGGAATAAAGCGGCGACTTTATTACGTAGTGTAAAAAGACAATGTTATGAAAAAAATATTGATAATATAAAAAATGTGGAAAAACGTTAATTTCGGGAAAACAAAATAAAACTTTAAATGAAATAGATATTAATGGTATTATAAAGATCATAATTTGATAGTTAATAAATTAATTGAATATTATATAAATAGTATTAAAGAGATAATAATCTCAATAGGAAATGATCCATCAATTCAAGAAGCGGTTCAGAGCGAGGATTCTGTTATAGTATGTACTGGATAAATTTGATATAATAAAAGTGGATGATTGCAAAAAAAATGTATTTGATATGAAGAATACTAGCAGTACAGACGAGATAACTTTAAATATTATTAAGGAAACTTGGGAATCTATCGGAAAACAAATAGTTAGAATAATAAATATTACACTTACTGAAGGTACTATACCAAAGAAACTAAAAATAACAACTATCATACCTATTCCTAAGATAAAAGGCACAAAAAAAGCATGTGAACTCAGACCAATAAACATGCTTCTTGTAACTGAAAAAATAATGGAGGAAATTGTCATCCGACAGTTAAGAGATTATATAAATAGGAATAATTGCTTGGCTCCTGAGCAATCTGGTTTCAGGGAGAAACACTCAACAGAGACATCCATACAGTTGGTAGTGTCTAACTGGATGAATTCACTTGATGAGAGTGGGAATATGGTAGGTGCAGTTTTTTAGATTTAAAAAGAGCATTTGAGACAATCGATAGAGAAATATTACTAAAAAAAATTTATAATATTGGAATACGTGGAATTGCACTAAAGTGGCTGCAATGCTATTTATGTGACAGGCAACAAAAGATTAAGTTGGGTGATACGTACTCAGATAAATTGAATGTGGTGTGGGACGTTCCCCAAGGATCAAAATTGGGACCATTATTTTTTTTAGTGTACATAAATAATATAGTTAAGGTTGTAAATAAATGTAAGATACATTTATTTGCCGATGACACATTGATTTATATAGTAGATAAGAATATTAATTTTATAGTGGAAACATTAAATTTTGAATTAAGTAATTTAATAAGTTGGCTGAATAGCAACAAATTAAAATTAAATGTAGAAGAAAACCAAAGCAATGGTAATTAATTTTTTTTTTGGTATTCACCGCAGACTATTCATATCTATTGTCCATATTTTCATCATCACTAATGTGAGATTCTAATACAATTAGGCACATATGTATATAACTAAACTAGCACATCGAGTAAGTACACATTTAATTGTTTTAAAGCATAATTTTTGACGTAGGTAACTATACGGCTTCGGTGCCGCTTTCAGAATACAAACTAACAATAGTTTTAATACTGTTCGTAGTGGAAACTATCTAGTGTTCTATCATGTTCGCGACTATTATTACTATCCAAGGCAGTAGTATCCACAGCCAGTTAGTATAAAGCATTTTGTTTCCGAGAGAACGAAGAAATCGCGCCTTCCCTAAAAATTGATAATACATCATATAAAAATTGATAATACATCATATTATAATTCATATTGTGTGCTGTTTAAAGTTTACATTTGGCTAATAGATGTTTCGAACAACAACAATCCCGTAGAAAGGCGTATTCTTCACAGCTTTCAGCGAGTAGATTGCATCTATCATTACCGAGATAGCATGTATGAGGCACATATGAAAACGACTCTGTAACAGATATGATAATGTACATTAAAATATATTTTAAGGTAATATTAATAGATTATATCAAAAGCTTAATAATACCGTGGTCACTCCTATCACAACAGCAATGATCGTTTATGACTTTCTCCCCGGCACAATATTCCATTTCTTTTCGACCACACACGTTACAAATGGCAGTGTTAGAGTATTCTGAAAAGGTAAATGAGATAAATTAATAAATACCAAATAAAGTTTGCAAGAAACAACGATGAATGTTGATTCACGAGCGGCTATAATGATAGTGCAGATTTTAATAGGTCGTATGCACGCCGTGCATACCAAATTATAACGTGTGTAACAGTTTCTAACGATGCACATGATGTGCATTTTATAGTTCAATGCAGTTGAATAAAATCAATAAATATTTGAGTATCATAGATCGGGTACAAGTTTAAACACAGTAATCAATGCAGGAACTGTTTAAGGTTGAAAGCATTTTGATGTTAAATTTGACATGCACTTAACTTAATTGAGTTGAATAGTATTTATCACTAGGAACAGAGATAACAACCAATTATTAATATTACATCTCATAATGGAATCCTTAAAACAGTTTTTTATAATCTGGGCAATGTAATGGGCAAGTATGAACTTTGGATTGTATAGATAAATTTACATTATCTTTGTTGGGTTTGAAAAATAACCAAAGTTTTTACTTGAAAATTTGAAATGCAATATTTAATGCAGTGGTTCTTAACCTTTTCGACGTCACGGTGCACTTTTGATCATAAGAAAAAATTGCGGTGCACCAAAATCAAACGGTCAGAAAACAAATGAAAATATGCGGACATAACTTTTATTACAAATTAAACGGATTACATAGCAGATAAAGCAGATAAAATAATTAATTAAAGAAAAGATATATACATACATATGTATTTATATGAAAAAACTGTAACTAAAATTACCCTTAACAAAGTGGAATTTATTTGATGTGAAAATCAATTAATGTGATACCTGAGCTTGTCGGATTTTGCAGATTTCAGAAAAAATTGGTCGAATATTTGATATACATAGCTCCCCTCAATCTTAATCTGAATTTGTAAGTCTTTCTCGTTTTTTTAGTTTTATATTAGTTATTGTTGAGAAACTGAGCTCACACAAATATGATGTTGAAAACTGTAACAAGATTTTCATGTACATAGAGAGCTGGATTTCATTCGTCTTGGACAAAAATCCAAAATTCACAACTCGATGTATCAATCGTAGCAAATGGATTTCGTATCCAGTCATAATTTTCTATATTTAATAAAGGAAAGTAATATGCAATATTTTCTTGTAATAAAGTTAAATGTTCTGTTATAGCGGAAATAATTCCCTCGGCAATGTTTTCGTTAAGTGAAGGAAAACACATCTACTTTATTTTTCCCTATTATTCGATTTTTCCAAAAAGTCATATTTTCCCGAAATCTTGTCAATTTGTCAGTGGATGTCAAAAAATTTTCGTTTTTTCTTTGAATGCTTGTGTTAACGTTATTTAAGTAATTAAAAATATCTGCTAAATATGCCATTTTTGCACACCAATCATCATTCTGAAGACATTTTACAAAATCATCCATACCTTCATTTTGGAAAAAGATTAACAATTCATTCTTAAGTTCCACGAATCGGCAAAAAACTTTACCCCTAGATAACCACCTCACTTCGGTGTGAAAAAGCAAACATTCGTACTTAGCTTCCATATAAATGCAAAGTTTTTTTAAAAATGCGTCCTCGATTTGATGAAATTAACCACCGCGGTGCATCGGTTAAGAACCACTGATTTAATGTTATAAACACAAATCATACAATTAGTTATAAGATTTGGATATGAAATTATAGTAAAAATTTGAATAATTTAAGAATCTTAGCAAAATATAAACTACATATTTTCAAGTTGTAAAAAATTTTGTGTGGGAAAATTTGATTTTGGGTCATATTTATTTTTCTATTATGAATGATTAATATTGGTAATTTGAATTATATCAATGACGAATGTAACTTATAGGAAATATACCATTATTGAATAGAATCACTTTGACGGCTTTTCGAGCGTCCCGCTCCGAGATCTCGTGCTCCACATAGAAAGAATTCTTTTCATCGGTCGAAGGATCTATGTGATTTTTCACTGCTTCAACTTTTGGATTCTTCTCTGTCAGACATGGTTTCCCATCTTCAAGAGGGGCGGCGGAGCCCCCGTTAAAATCGGTGACGAAAGGGAGCCGGAGCCCCCAACACTGCAAATGGTGGCACGCCACCGTCAACAAAATGCACCAGCCTAACTTCCACATCCTGACGACATTATTGCAATTTAATGCGAAAATGTTACATTTCGTTGGTGTTTTGTCTTCTGAAGTCTTCTGAAAAATAAATGGAAAAAAGTTTAAATAACAATTTTTTTTATATACATATATTTTTTTCCAGAATAGATCGGTTATTAAGCGTAAACAATTTGGTCGTCAAGACGACACCATCTTACGGAATTGTTTATACATAGTAACTTTGATACTTTTTAGTTAAATTTAAACTGTTGGATGGCTTTAGCTGACAATGGGAGAATCGTTGAATTGATTTGGAACGCAATCGCGGTTTAGCATTGTTATCTTTGACTTTGAATGACCTTGAAGCGTTTGAACGCACGTTCCAAACTAAACAGTTAAAATGCACATCGAATTTCCAGCGACAGTGTTTAGATGCGAGGGTGAGTTTCAATGGCAGGTAAATTAGCAAACATTTTCAATGCGTCACTATTCTGCCGTCGTAAGCCCACTTAAGGTAACTGACAAAAATTACGAAAATGAGTTAGATGTGTTTTAGGGGCTATGGGAGTGTATTCTTGCGATTTTTCATATCAAAATCAACGTATCTTCATTCAAAAGCGACTTTTTTAAGCTATTAAATCTAACGTATCTGCATGCGCAGAGAAATAGTATCACCAAAACATGGCGAAAATAACGTATCCAATATTTAATTCGGTCACTACCTTATCATGAAAGATTGAAAAGACTGAATCGCTCCACATTGGAGACGAGGAGATTAAGAGGTGATTTAATTGAAGTATTCAAAATAATAAATAATCATTATTCATGTGAAATGACCAACCTCATTATGTTCAATGAGAACCCTCATCTAAGAGGTCATACTCTTAGACTACGAAAAGAAAAATCAAATAAGATTGTTAGAGATTCATTCTTTTCAAATAGAGTGGTTGAAGTTTGGAATACATTAATAATGAATAATGAAGTGACGTAACTACTAAAGTATTCTTTTTTTTTTTATTTTTTCCTTAGAATTATCAAAACACAATAGAAAATAACTTCATGCACTAAAAAAAAGTTTAAATAAATCAGTAATAGGGGAGACCGGGAACAAAAGTAACATTTTGACTTTGGGATTTTTTTCTAATTTAACTATTACATATATTTACAATGAAACAAATGTAGCCATAGTATTGTAGCGTAGGTGAAGTGTTTCGGATTGATGACGAGTAGAACAGGGGACGTAGCAGTAGAGATGAGAGCAAAGAAGACAACCGTCCAGGGATGAGGCTGAGATCTAAGTCAAATTAGGGGAGAATAGTGCGTCCTTTTATACCCGCCGCCCCGAGTCCCGTTATCTGGGTTCTCGGAAGCGGAGGCTGAGCGAGAGGGGGTCATAATCCTCTCGCTCAGTGCGACGTACGTTACAGTATAAACCATATATTCAGGAACATATATATATATTTATTTATTTCCTATGATTCACACAAAAATAAATAATAGAGTTTAAATCAAGATTAACAAATTGTTACAATTGTCCTTTACCCTGGGACAATTGTAACAGAGGCAGGGGACAATAGTAACAAACTGTTATTATAGACATATTTGCAGTCTAGTTTGATAATATAACATTAAATATTTCAATGACGTCAATTATAATGAAAACGAAATGAAAACGCAATTTACCATGGCAATATTGGTGAGTTTATTTTGTTTTAGTTAAAGACAAAAGCAAACACTTATAATTAAAACAAGATGCAGGAATAAAATTAAAGTCTCGTAGAAATATTATGAAAATGTGTAACTGAATGTGCTGGGCTGTGATACCATATCTTCTTCAGCAATTTCATGGTGTAGAGCTTCTGTTTCTAAGAAAAAACGTCACTTGGGGACAGTTTTAACAGTCCGTTACAATTGTCCCCAACCCGTCATGCATATTTAAATTCTAAATTAGACGGACACACTTAGGTCTAAATTAAAATCGACCAATGCAAAATTAAAGCTTGATAATGTCACTTTATGAAAAAATATAGCATATACTTACTCAGAAAGTTTTACTTTTCACAAATACATATAAGTCAGACGTAAAATTTTAGTTTGGGTATCCAAAAAGCGATAAACTGGCATATACACGAATGTGTTCCAGCGATGTCTGACATGTCGAAACTTGTTTAGCGGTCATTTGACGCTTACTCTCAACTTCTTACATATATATATAACCGAAATATAACGACTGTTACTATTGTCCCCGGTCTATATGAAGAAAAACACAAATTTAGAATAAAAAAGTCCATTTATCTCGATATTGTTGTTTTGTCAGTTACGTTAATTGGGCTTAGGACGGCAGTATTGGACAATCCTCGAATCGCCGCTATAAAGGGGTTGTTCCAGACAGTGACGTCATGCGGAAACAGGTATGTATGCATGTAGTACAGTTTGTTGAATGAATCATTTCGATCGTCAGCGCGGGTGGCCGAACCTCGGACGCAGAGCCAGCTGCTTTTTTTGCGCACGTGTTATAGTACCTCATGAATTTTAGTAGCACATTACCATAATCAAGTCGGAGCAGACAAGATCGGAGGGGTGTTTTTTTTTACCTAGAAATTCATAGAAATCTCTCCAACTTGTTAACCTTGGGGATCGCGGGTACTTTCTCAAGAACAACAGGTCAAGCTTAGCTTTAATGCCATTATCTACTCCAGGGGTCGGCAACATAATTTACACGCGGGCCATATAGAGATATTGGGATTTGTCGGCGGGCCACATATCATTTTTTTTTTTACCAAAGTGACTAGATTTATAATGAGTTAGTAAAAAAAGAGATTTTTTTAAATTTTATAATAAAAATATAAGAAAAAATTAAACACAATAAAAAAAAATTAGAAGAAAAAAACAAAAAAAATTAATGAGAGGTTTGATGTTTTCGCAATTTTTTTACCAATTTAGTAAGATTAACATGGAAACTAGTGGTGCTAACTCAAAGTAACGCATGCAAATGTCCATCTGTAATTCTAGTCCGATGTTTATTTTTGATATAATTCATTCGTGAAAATGTTTGTTCACAAATATATGCGCTGGCAAATTTAGTTATCATGCCAGCTGAAAATTTCTTCAGTGCTGGAAATAAGGAAGCTGAAAGTCCAGTATAGAACTCTGTTAACTCTATCACTTTAAAAGCGTCTTTTAATACGTCATTGGTTTGTAGATCAATTACTTCCAGTTGTAAATAATCAGGAACATCTTCAATATTGGGAGCGAAAGGATTTTGAAAAAGTCGAATTTCTTTGGAGTGCTTGTGGAAGTTTGTAAATTTGTTGGCAATCCTAAGGTGATTTTATCTTTTCAAAAAAATGACTTGCAAAATGGCAAATTATGAAGTTTTTTTCTATTATATTGGTTTTTAATAGTTTGAGCTTCATTTCAAATGCTTTCACTTCTGAAAACGTTTCATGAATTAGTTTTCCTTTCCCTTGGAGTTTTAAATTCAAATCGTTCATTAGAGATGTGACGTGATGTCTACCAAAAACGCCAGCTGAATAGGCCATTCCGAATTCACCAATTCTGGTATTTCTTTGCCTTTTTCAATCATAAATACATATATACATATCATCTTTTAACAAAAAAATCGCTTTATCATATTTCCTTTACTGAGCCACCTAACATCTGTGTAATATATAATATCTTCATATTGGGCTTCAATATCGATAAGAAATTCCTGAAACTAACGGTGGTTTAATCCGTGTCTTTTGATGAAATTTATTATTGGTACAATAACATCCAAAAATCGATCCAATTTTTTCCAATCGATCGATCCAAAATTTTCATACACAAAGCTTGTTGGTGAATAATACAGTGATAAATCATTGGAGTTACAAAACCCAATTCTTGCATTTTTTGTGAAATCCGAGCAGATACATCCGATTTTTGACCACTCATATTCAATCTGCCATCAGTTGTAATACTTTTTAAATTCTCCAACTTTAACCCGAACTAGCTTATTAGTTTCTGTACGCTTATAAATAAATCTTCGCCTGTAGTTCTTCATTTTAAGCTACAAAGAGCAGCCATTTCTTCGAAAATATTGAATTTTTCGTCAATACCACGAATAAATATCAACAGTTGGGCAGTGTCTTTAATATCACAGCTTTCATCCATCGCAATAGAAAAATACTGAAAATTGATTGCATTACCTTTCAACACATCCTCGACATCATTTTTCAATTTCTTCTATTCGTCTTGTAATCGTGCGAGCTGATAAACTGATTTCGCATTTTGTGCACATTAAAAAAAAAATATTGAACTGGATTGTAATTTTACAAAGATTTTACTATATAAAAGAGAAATCGGGCCGCGGGCCACTTTAAAACCCTTCGCGGGCCACTTTTTGCCCGCGGGACGCCTCTTGCCGACCCCTGAATCTACTCTATTCCAAACAAATAAGAGATATATTAGCGTGTACTTCTTTGACGAATAATAATTTGTAATTTACAAATTACTCGTCTCATCATTGGGTATCTTAGCGGATTGTTCGTTTTTCGTCACACCTCCATCGAGCTTTCGTTGTTGCTCGACTCGAAAACTCGATGGAGTAGTTTATTTCTCATGTTAGAACGATTTCATGAAATAAAATACTGTGTCAGAAAGAGTTGCATAGACTTGAAAATGGAGATTGATTTTAGTAAAAATGAGCTTGATTTAGTCGCAGAGGTAATGAATGCATTGGTGCCGATAGTGCCGAATAAGTTAGCAGTAGAATCACTATGCTGCGAAGATGCAAATTTGTTCAGTGAAGATGTCATTGGATGAACTATCGTACCAAAATACTGCACTAAGTAATGAATTTAAAGTGAAACTAATTTTCCGCATAAGGGAAAGAAGAACTATTTTATCAGATGTCAGATTTTATCGAACAATGACGATGACTGTGACACATATGACATATTTAACCAGCATAGTAAAAATGAAAGCTGATAAAACGATTGGCTAATAAAGATGGAGAGATAAGTCAAAATGAAGATGTATTAGAAGAAGATATGTATTAGTCCAGAGAAATCGCCAGATGCTGAATTATCAATGAAGGATAAACTTCAGCAAATTATAAACAAAAAAAAAAAAGTAATAGAAAGTCAAGCCACAAATAGCATAATGAACGATTTGGCAAAGGCATATAAGAAGAAAAATGATATACATACTTCAATGAAGAAAAAAATCGAGGGAAATATTTACAATTAGCATTTAATTATGTATTTTGCTACAATTCAGCTAACTAGTGTAGAATCGGAGTAAGCTTTCTCTTCAGCAGGAGTGATCTGCACTAAAAATGGATCCAGCTTACATAAATTATGACACGTTAAACATGTTAAGTTTTTTAAGGGCTCACTTTAATTCTTCTTCTGAAAGAGAATTATTTAAATAATTTTTGTTTAATAAATAACATGTACCTATAATTTTTTTCTTAATCAAAATGTATTTTTTTTGTAATTTATAATTTTTAAATTACCGGTATTAAGTTCAAAGTTTGCCGAATTACCGGTAAATTTTCATGCCCTAGTAAATTGTCGAAGGACAACGATTCAAATCAATTTTGCGATATCAAAATGGCGCAATTGGATAATTGTTGTATGTACGCGTATAACTGAAATTACAGTGCGGCATGCGATCATCATCGACGAAGAAGATCACTGATATCAGCAAAATCGGTCTACTAATCGAGGCTGATCGAATCCAACTGCAATTTAGTAACTGCAATGTCGCTCGTTAAAACACCGGCATGGCAGGTCGACAACGGGTTAAAAAATCGTTACGAACTTGACGGGTGAGTCACTTAGATATCTACATAATACTAAAAGAAAATTTTCTTCGGTGGTAAATGTTTGCTTGTTTTTTTGTACATATGTACATATGTATAAGAAAACCGCGAATCGATAAATATGTGGCGGAATCAGCAGATAGGATTTCTTTGTCCCAAATATAGAACGTGAACTAAATCTGACATTTGGTCATTATTGATTTTTAGCTTTAGAGTGGCTAGGTGCCTCTTGAGTTTCTTTTTCAAGATTTTCTTTGGTCAATTTGCTAGTTGGATATTTTCTACAGTTGCACATTGAGAAACGTGTATTTTTAAGGACGCACCAGTACCACATTGTATTGTTAATGAATTCTAGAGGCATCGCTCGATGAATGTCCAGGTGTTTGCAGTTTGCAAACAACGGATGAGTGTCTCGTCTAAAACTCTGAATAAGGCATTATTGACCCATTATTATGTTGAATACTGGACACGTTCCCCAACTCAATGACATGACTCGGGGGAATAATTATAATAAAAACAAAGCTTCTTCAGCTGACCGACTTTGCTCGAATCGATTCATTGCCGCAAAAAGCCCATTTTATCAATCCGAGTTGATCAACATAATGTACTAAGAGTTCAATTTTAACCACTATATAAAGCTCGGTAATCACGGTGCGATTTTTCTGTTCTATCCGATTAAAAAAATCTTCAACCGTGTTACAATGTCAGTCTTTCGATAGATATTACGCAAAAACTGAGCTTAGCACAAGTCGAACAACTTTGATACGAATTTCGAACGTTAGTGAATATAGAATGCATGTCAGTGATGTTACTTAAGCTTAGGAGGAAACGAGTGTCAACACAACAGTTCCAAAAACATGAAACTTACACCGAAAGGAATTAACGACGCGTCCACACATCAAAAACATGTTGCTGGTATAAAAAGTCAAATAACTAGTTCGAAACCTGCTGCAAAGTCAAAATGTTGACACTTGTTGCCCCTGTCTATTCCAGGCTTTACAGTTGACATATGTATACATAACATGCTTACGAGAGATACAGTACACACAGAGAAGCATGGAAAGATGTATGCTCGGTATAACGAGAAGAGATCGTAAGAGGAATACATGGGTAAGAAGCATGACCAAGGTGGCAGATATAGCGGAGCGTGTGAAAAAGCTGAAGTGGACACAGCGAGAAGAATGGATGGCAGATGAACGCGAAAAATACTGGAATGAAAGCAAGGTAGACCGAGTGGACGATGGGCTGACGAATTGAGAAGAATGTGTGGAGTCAACTAGATGCAGATTGCCCAAGACAGACAGGAATGGAAGAGGATTAGAGAGTCCTTCATCCAGCAGTGGATGGTGAACGGCTGAAAATGATGATGATGATATAACATGCACGAAAATCACTGAACTACGGAAGATTTTAAATTCTGAGCTCATGTTGTGAATCATCAGAAACCTCTCGAGGTTTATTCCAGAGTTTTGAACCAAAAAGTATAACCCAAAGACTTTTTATGCTTTTGACAAGCAATCAAACGTATCAAACCCAATAGATATGTACATAATATTTTAACTGACAAGTATTTTTATTGGTGTTATGCGTGTGTGCGGCCTCGCTTACGAAAAAATCTTTGACTCATTATACGCTTACGAGGATAGATAGATATTTGTAAATCGAAGAACGGCGTGTCCAATTCAACATTAATATGGCTTTGAGGAGTCTATTTGTGTCTGTTTGCGATTTGGGTCGGATTTGCTTTTTCTTTATTACAGTTTTTTGTCTACGTAATGTAACATGGCTATTGAACTGTCATGTCACTGTGACACATTTGCATGTGTGAGGGTCGCACGTTTCCTATCTTGAGAATCGTGTCTTGCGTTTACACAAGTCAATGATACACCTACCTAATATTCACAATCGACTTATAATCTAATAAGCACTGCTGTATAATTTTATTTAATGATAAAACAAACAAAAAAATGACCCAAAGTTCATGTGCGTTTATATTACATTAACTTTTTCCCTATACAACTAGAGATTGACCTATACATTTGAAACACTCACAATCCCATAAGAAAAAAAAAAACTTATACGAAATAACTGTAAAATATATTAACATGTGTATAATTTGACAAGCGAGGATTTCATTCGTCAAATTAGTCTTACATCAAATTTTGACAGTTGGCACGTGGAAGGGCAGTTAACTATGTATATACCTACGTAGTAACTGAAAAACTTTTACAAGACGTCATTCGACCCAATTAATTTACCACAGTATTTAATTGAACGCTAAACTTAACCATAGCGTCCTTCTGGGGTCAATCCGTTGGGTCAATTGATTGACGCGTTTGAATGATGAAACAGAGACTTAGGTTTAACCATATCTTATTTCATTGGAGAATTTAACTTCCGTTCCATCATGCATTCTCAGTGTTTGAATATGTATGTTGCATGTCATACGTTTGCAAATGATACATCGACGTGAAGTTACGGGTCGGTTATTTTCAAGCAAATAGCAGCGGTTAGGATTATGATAGTAGGATAAAGATTTGACATAATTAGTTTAAAAATAAATAACATATAAAATAATGATACGTGTGCAAAATGAGCTAATATCAACTATGTAGTTGAAATTTGAAGTACAAGTACCAATACAAATTTATTTATGTATGTGGATATTTTGTTATGTTTGTAGACGACACTGCAATATTAGCAAGCAGCACTAATATTGATCGTACCTCTGAAATGGAACAAACCCAATTAAACCAAATAGTACAATGGCTGAAAATTTGGAAAATAAGAGTGAGCCTAACATAATCAAGCAATGTTATATGCCAGGCAAATGTTATAAGTTATTATGACTTTTGGACAGTCTCCTCTTCAAGGCGAATGTTATAACTTATAACATTCGCCTTGAAGAGGAGACTGTCCAAAAGTCATACTAAACGATGGAGTGCTACCACATGAAAGCCAAATTAAATACTTGGGTATGCATCTGGATAGTGCGACAAATTTTCGAGCACATATCCTGTCTGAACATTTTGTAAAGTGGATAGGGTTGTTGTTAGATGGACTCCTACACGTCAATTACTCTCAAAATGACTATTTATGGCTAATTTATTAACGAACGATTGTACATAGATTGATGTGGATGTATTATATAATGTGAATCCAATTCATCTCGTTTAGAATTCTTCAAAAGGTTAGTCGTCAAATTCACTTAATTTAATGTACCGAAAGAAGCAATGAAAATGTTTAACGTTGTCAACACAAAAGAAGATAAAAAAGTGACGATGAAAAATTTACATAATTTTTTGTTGAGGATTCGTTTCTTCTAACGAGAGGTTAAGTTTTTATATCTAACTGTTGGTGTGGGTTATGATGAAAAACAACCACAAAACTCAGTTTACGATTATTTTCAGATTTGAATAGCGCATCATTGTAAAGGCAAACTTGATACAATAGAAAACAATACTTTATCCGATATGGATAAAGTAAAAAGCTTTGTAAATATGTAAACTCGACAAGGGAAAATATGTCAATGTTGTCCCACATCGTTTGATTTATTCAATCTCTATATCTTTTTACTGAAATTTCTCATTGAACGATGTACCCTTCGTTTCTTAAGCTGCGTACACACCGACGAACCGAACAGCGAACGACGAAGGGTTGCTATTGTGTAGAGCAGGGGTTCCTAACTTTTTTGTACCCTAGAGCACATTTTAAAATATTGTTAGGGCAGCGGGCACCACCTATTTTTTCAAAGCAAATTTATAGTTGAACATACATACATAATATGTAGGTAATAAATAATACACATAAAAATGCCGCTTTTTTTTAAGAATGAAAACTTTTTTCTGTCCACTGTATTCCAGAAGTCCTTATCTGATATTAAGGATTTTAGCACAATATCATTCTGAAAGTCCTTCACTTGAACAAGCTCTGCAATGTATGCAGCTATTTCCATTATATTTATTTGGCAAATAAAAGAATTGATGAAAAAGGAAACCATTGGCTCGATGATAGTAAACTGCTGAAATCTCTTTTCAAACTCTTCTTGAAGCACTTGAAGGTGCTTAACAAATAATGACACGTTGAATTCAATGTTACCTGCCATTTTCTTCATATTTGGGAAATGCACGAGAGACTTTATCTGCAGATGTGATATCCACAAAAACAGTTTGGCTTTAAATGAGTTTACAGTCTATCATTTTAGTTACATGTTTGTCTTTTCCCTGCAACTCCAAGTTTAAAAAATTCTGTCGTGGTCGAATAGTGGCGGGCGCACACAAATCGGTCAGCGGGCGCCATGGTGCCCGCGGGCACGGAGTTGGGAATCCCTGGTGTAGAGTCTACACAATAGCAACCGTTCGTCATTCTCTGTTCGGTTCGTCGGTGTGTACGCAGCATAGCATTCGACATTTTTTTTCCGTTTTAGGCGACGGTAAAAGATATCCGATTCAGAACAGTTCAAATTTTCATTCGATTATTTTTTTAAAAAACGCAAACAAACGAGAACGAACGGATGCACGTGATAAATTTTAACGATAACGCGTATAAATTTTACGATGTTAGCAGTAAACGATTGCGAAAACGACTCGATGAAAACCCAACGGAAATGATTCAAATCGTGCTTTTCTGAGGTAAACAGCACCTACCGATACACGAACGCACTCTGGTCAAATTTTCAAAGATGGGCGCGAACCTCGAAGGTTCTCTCCATGGCAAATTTAATATCGCAAGTGTTGATACGTGCAATGCAAACGTTTGGCGAATACGCACGGGCGGAGCACGTCCATGGCATACAAAAGATAGTTGGCATCATTTCCGTTTCCCATAGCGGACAAAACGCACAAAGACGACAACAATTGGACCGAGACGGCGGTCCTTCCCCTTTTGCGACCATAATTGTCGATATCTATCTAACCCCAACGAAGCAGCAATCAATCAATGCGAATAAAATTGTAAAACAAAACCAGGGTTAGTTTTAACTGCCACACGAACACTAATAGAATGATGGATAAATCCAATAACGATCCTTACAATACTAAAAAAAACTGTTAGATAAAACAAGGGCGGATAGTGATTGCCTGTCAAAAACAAAGATTGAAGATAAGGCGATGGTGAATAGTGAAAGAGCCAATTTGCGTTAACCATTGCTCCACTATTATGAATAGAGCTCGAAAATTGAGCTAAATCCAACATTCCGCTATGCTTAAAAAATAAGGCATACGACCAATTCGTACTGCCGGTTATGACGTATGGATGTGAAACGTGGATGATAAAATCCAAGAATGTTTCGCAAGATCCAGTGCACACAGAGAAGCATGAAAAGATGTATGCTCAGTATAACGAGAAGAGATCGACCAAGAAGCATGACCAAGGTGCCACTTGCCGGATCCTACAATACCCCACCAGATCATCCGTTTCCCCTCATTTAAAGTTTTTTTTACCCTCGCAAAGACAAGAATATATTACATTATATCTACGGACTGTTTTCTACACAAAGAATCACTAGTTTCGAAAACATTACCAGCAGCACTAAAACCTGATTTCGGGAAAAAATAACTTTTGGAAAAAATCAAATAATAGGGAAAAATAAAGTAGATGTGTTTTCCTTCACTTAACGAAAACATTGCCGAGGGAATTATTTCCGCTATAACAGAACATTTAACTTTATTACAAGAAAATATTGCATATTACTTTCCTTTATTAAATATAGAAAATTATGACTGGATACGAAATCCATTTGCTACGATTGATACATCGAGTTGTGAATTTTGGATTTTTGTCCAAGACGAATGAAATCCAGCTCTCTATGTACATGAAAATCTTGTTACAGTTTTCAACATCATATTTGTGTGAGCTCGGTTTCTCAACAATAACTAACATAAAAAAAAAAAACGAGAAAGACTTACGAATTTAGATTAAGAATTGAGGGTAGCTATGTATCTATATCAAATATTCGACCAATTCTTTCTGAAATCTGCAAAATCCGACAAGCTCAGGTATCACATTAATTGATTTTCACATCGAATAAATTCCACTTTGTTAAGGGTAATTTTAGTTACAGTTTTTCCATATATATATGTACATACATATATATCTTTTCTTTAACTGTTATGTTATCTGTTTAATTTATAATAAAAGTTATGTTCGCATATTTTGATTTGTTTTCTGACCGTTTGATTTTGGTGCACCGCAATTTTTTCCTATGATCAAAAGTGCACCATGACTTCGAAAACGTTAAGAAACAACGTGCTAAATGATCAAAATGTTTGGTGAAACGTGTGCAAGTTCCAAACACGTTCATTATTTTAATGTAGGTACATATGTACATACATACATACGCAGATCTCAAGCTTTTGCAAACTAAAATTGCAGTTACATTGTTACATAAATACGAAACATGTACCAGCGGAAGAAACATGTTCACAAGACCAGAAAAAGTCCAGAAACTAGTTAGGGATGGCACAGTCAAAATATTAGCAGTTGTTGCCATCCTCTATTCTAGGCTTTACAGGCAAATTCTTCACATTCAACTGATATGCGACACATTTGAGTGTTTTGAGACGACTAAACAATAAGTAAACTATTCACTCACACTAACAATGTGATATCTACGATGATATCACGCCCTTGCTCTGTCCATGCTTGTTTTGAACACGATGAAAAGATGGGAAATTTCACGAAGCCATCGTATCAGATATCTATGCTATTCAAATCTAGAACGGAAATGGAAGTCGAGAGTGTCTGAATTTCGACCGGCTCGAATATTTCAGACGAAACATCTTCTTAATAGCGGCTGTAAAACTCAATAAAGCGCACGTTGCCTCACTAATGCACAAATATTAGCCCATGGTTTATGTGGGTTATCGATCAGAATAAACCACTCAAACGAAGCCAACCATTCGCGAGCCGAAAGCTGCTAAACCACAATGGCGTATCTCATGTCGAGATTAAAATAAACCAAACACTTGTTTTGGTCGCGTTCGTGTCTATTGTGATAATATTATTGAGAATGCGGCATCGGGAAGTGAACGGGTTAACAACGGTACAGTGCGTTTGGTATGAGATGAAGACAAGGTGTGTCACGTGATTACTTCGGATGCACTGTACAAAAAAAAAGTGTGCTTCTGATTGTGTACATTGAAATTATACACATGGGGTCATCCATTATAGTTCAAATATTGTCAAGACAAAAAGAATATCAGCATACTAGTATTTAATGATATAGCAGCTGACATTCGCAAAGAGCTACTTGTGTGTACATAAGGTGTAGTGAAATTTTACACCTGTTTTTTTCCAAGCGTGTTCTTAAAGTGCAACAATTTTTATTGAATTTTAAGATACGATGAAATAGCTCTCGTAGAAAGAATCTTCAAAGTCAAAGGCTATGTTTTGATCTATACAACGTGTTTTTCCACGTTCAAATAGGCAGACAGGCGAAAATGAAAATCTGACGGAATTTCCTGTTCCATTTAATGACACGCGCATAACAGTGTAAAATCAATACCCATGCAATTGTATGAAAAAAGATAGGGACCCAGTACTAACTGAGACACGTCAACGAACTCTCCCCTTGAACTTGATGTCCCAAAAGAATTTCATTCAAAAATTACCCACATATAAAACACTTAGCAGTGTTTCCGTATCGGAATCGCAATTAAAAGCGTATTTTACGCCCACGAGACGTGCAATGTATAGAAACTAGAAACGCTCACTATGAAATACACATTTCTACTACGTGAAATGTGATTTATCATATTTAGTCACAGTGTGCAACGGGCAAAAATTTATTCTGGGTATGTACTTTCGAACGCGACAAAAGAATTGTAAATCGTTTCCGAAGAGATTTCGAGTGTCGTCCCGTAAACGAGATAAGCAACGAATACCTGAATACATAAGTTGCCTATGTGAAATTGAACTTGGAAGCCCTACATTATTTTTTTATGTAAATGAATGATTGACCACGAAAATGCACGGTATGTACATACTTAATTTTTCATTTGTTTGTTCCGAAAAAAGGCTATCGTAATAATTTTCATGATAATCCAACGACTTAACGCTCGCAATAGCCGTTATAAAATGGACGAGTGCAACAAACGAAACGCAACATTATGAAGAATCCGATGAAAGTCTCGGAAAGAAAACGAAAGTGTTGCAAATTAATGAGAAACGCTGTGAAAAAATGTGACGGTTCACGGAACAATAACGTTTAATATGAATCGATTGCGAATAATGTTAGTAAATACACACGTAACAATGTAAATCAAAAGTGATCGATACAATTCGGACAGTAAGTTGCCGCTCATTATGTATTGTAATATAAAAACCACGTCTATCTGTCTGTCTTTATATCGGTCAGGAACGCTCGACACACTTTTGTTTGTTTCCATAGTCATCGCTATTGTTAGCCGACTCATATCTCAATAATAAACACCCGTTGATTGCCAATGGGTAATACTGTAGGTATAATCCCCTTTTTACCCCCTCATACATTTTCTTTACATGTGTGTATCCCTTTTCTTATGAATCTCAAGCTGAATAGCCTCATTAGTTCATACAAAACAGGACAACATCTTCATAGGCCTGACAAAATACACGACAGTTTAAATATGACCCAGTATGAGGATGTAAATTCAATGTACATATGTATAACATGTTATGCAGTTACACAGTAAATCGATACGATTCTGTAATCCGAACGAAAGTTCAAGTATAACTCGATCGTCGAACGAAATTTATTCTGTACGTATTTTAATTTATTAAAAAATATGCAAACGAACGGGTCAACATTGTTTAATATTCGTCTGCCCTTAGCGCTTCGTCCCCTTTTGAAAAAGCTTGCGAATAAAACTGGATTAGTCATCCCATTTTTGGACTGGTCGGTGATGTAAATGTGAATGAAAATTCAAAGATAAACTTCAGAGGAAAATATTGTACGCAAAATATTAGAGATTTTCTGTTTATAGGCAAGTCGAATACAAATAGAATATTCGTTTGTATGATAATATAAGCAGAGATGCACGTGTTAATCTCCCGTGTATTTTCACAATGCGGTGGGCCAAGGTAAAATTAAAATTATCTAATCAAACATTATTAAATGCGCAATTTTAGCACGTTCGAATTTACGTAGCTCCCGCCAAGATCCAAATAGTTCGAATTGATTAAGTAACAAATCAACAGTGTTCGTGTTAAATATAAATAATAAAACAAATTTTAATAACAACAAATTTTACCTATTTAATTCGTTTGTTGATGTAATGTTCCATGCACAATAAATTCAATTTTATTAGTATTTTTCACTGATAAAACGCGATTTGTAACATGTGTATAATGTCGACACAACCACCCAACGCAACTACGCAACAGCAACTGATCGAATGACATTGCACGAAATGGTCGAAGCACCCTTAGGCGGCGCACAGTGCTTGGATTTTGAAAAAAGTGTGAAATAAGTGCTTTTAGCTAAAATCACCACACCTTTATTATTCGTGGCTTAATGTCACCTCAATAGATTACAATATGCAATCATCAGAATATCATTATTCGCACTGGTATCGATTTGACAACGTCCACAATATCGTATAGATAATGCAATTAATAGGGAGGTGATCGTTAAAATTATTGTTATATTTGAATTGATTGGAAAAATTATTTATATTAAATTTATTTTAAACTATTTGATTGGAAATCAAGAATACTTGATATATTATATAAATTTGTAATGTACATAGTATGTATTATATAAATATATTATAAATGTATTATATAAATATATTTGTAATGTATTACATAGTATTATTTATATTTTATATCTACATATATATCTATATCTATATATATATATAAAAATGAATGTCTGTTTGTTTGTTTGTTTGTCTGTTTGTCTCTTATAGGCTCCTAAACCACTCAACCGATCGCGATGAAACTTTCAGGACTTATTGTGATCATGCCGGGGATGGTTCCTGTGGAAAAAAAATCGGGAATAAACGGGAACGGGATCGGGAACAGGTCTGCTCACGCGTCAGATAACGTACTAGGAACGGGAACGGGGGAACGGAACAGGGAACGGAAACGGGAACGGGATCGGGAACAGGAATGGGATCTGGAACGGGATCGGGAACGGGCCTGCTCACGCGTCAGATAATGTACTAGGAACAGGAACGGGATTGGGAACGGGTCTGCTCACGCGTCAGATAAAGATAAAGGAACAGGAACGGAAGGAACGGGAACGGAACAGGAACGGGGGAACGGAACGGGGAACGGGACGCGTCAGATAAGTACTAACGGAACGGAACGAGCAGGAACTGGGGGAACGGAAAGGAACAGGATCTTTAACGGGATCGGGAACGGCCTGCTCACGCGTCAGATAACGTACTAGGAACGGGAACGGAACGGAAATCGGGAACAGGAATGGGAACGGGATCGGGGGAACGGGGCTCACGCGTCAGATAATTTAACGGGATCGGGAACGGGCCTGCTCACGCGTCAGATAACGTACTAGGAAAGGGAACGGGAACGGGATAAACAAAAAACGGGACAATCGGGAACAGGAACAGCTTTTAACGGGCCGCTCACGCGTCAGATGGGAACGGGAACGGGATAAATTGCCTAATTGCTACCGTGATGTTGATGAAAAAATGGCTAAAAAGCCGTGGTTGTGGGAAGTGTTTCGTAAATAATAATTCAGAGTGGCTACAAGAGAGACTTATTATATCTAGTAGTATTGGACGTCCTGTTAAGTCTTTTTCAGAAAGTGGTTGGAAACAAAAGAAAAAAAATCAAAAAATCCAAAAGTGGAACCACGCGACTCTGAAGAACTGCAATTAGCAACACAAATAACTATTCGAGCTTCGAGAAAATCAGACACTGCCAAATTATTGCGAGAGTCGACATATTTTCCTCGACGAGCATCTAGAATTTTAAGAACATTTAAAATGGCATGCTTTGATGTTAAATAAAGTTTTTAAAATGGCAGGCTTTGATGTTAAATAAAGTTTTTAAAATGGCAGGCTTTAAAGTTGGTTTAAAAAATAGAGCACATTTTGCAATTACGTACGCTCAATATTTGCAAATGCAGTCATTAATCGAAAATTATTGAAAAAAATTAGTATCGAAATCATAGCTATAAATGAAATTTTGATCGTTTATTTTGATCCAAAGAATGAATATAATCATTTTCACCCTGATTTAACCAACAAAATATTTTCTTTTAAATTTATTTGTTATTATGCTTTCACTATAGGCCCCAAATGAGGAGCGATACAAAAATGTCGATAAAATCGATTGCGATGTTTTATAAGAGTAATTTGTTTTACTAACACTTAATTAAAATTATAATTGATTCATATATCAGTTTTCAAAAAGTTATCTTAATAAATAATACAAAAAGTTTGCGTTTGAAAACGCACTTTTTCTATATACACTAAATTACTCGAAATTTTCTATTTATTCTTAAAAAAAAACACAATAATTATATTTTATCAACATTATTGTTATTAAAAATACATATTTGATAAAAACTGATCGTTTTATTTCATTGTAGTAATTTTTTCACAGTATTTTCAAAATTCCATCACTGTGCGGCGGTCAGTCGAACTAAATATGTAAGTAACTACGACCATGCACTTTGAGGGTCTGGTTTTTTTTGCGCGGTTTCACACTTGCGACAAAACCGCAAGACAAAAAGTCAATTTGTATTTGTAAACTTGTCGTGGCAACCCATAGACATTCCATCGCTATTCATATATCTACATATGTATATTAAAAAAAATGTATTTCACAGTGCTCCCGCCCTTTTTCGTCAATGAAAGAGAATATTATATAGTACTAGCCGAATTGCGGCGGCATTGCGTGGGCGGGTGAATTATGAATTATGAAAACAAATGAATATCGAAATAAACATTTATTTTCCAGTACAAACTAAAATTGATTAAAAATGTTGTATGGGGGCCCTTTGACCCCGGGCTCCGACCCGTTTCAAAATCCGTCCACGGTCTAAGTTAGATTACCATGAAATAGTATACCAAATTTGGTGGATCTAATAAGTTAAAAACATACATATGTATGTAGATCAGTGCGTCCGAAACTTTTTAGTACCTCGACCCACATAGTTTTAATGGACATGAAGGGAAGGGGGGGGGTGTATTTAAATTATTTTTAATACTGTTTTTATACTTAAAAATATCCAGAGTTTTATTTATTTTTAAATAACTTATAATTAACGAAAACAAGCAGCTGGGATAAACCTTGTACATCCGTGGACTCGTCCAGTTGCAAAGAGAAAAATGTTACTAACTAACTAACTCTAAAAATGTCTCACTCTCTTTGGATCAGCTCATTTTCTGCCCACTGGGTCATTTCATCGATTCTGCGTGCGATCGTATTATAAACGAAATCGTTTCGACTTCTATACTTCTTTCTTGCTCTTATCATCAAACATAATTCCAACCGTGTCTTTTATTGGTGGTAGCACTAAAGTCTTGCCAATTGTGTGCGGCTTACTAGCTTGCGCGATTTGAAAACTAATCAGGTTAGAGGCGTGGAGAGATTTTTCATTAATGGTGGTGTAATGCGAAAGCTTCGATTTCGACGACTTAAGCTGTTCCAGTTGTCTTTCAAAAAACTCTAGTGGCTTGTTTTTAAAATCCGGGTGCTTCGTCACAAAATGCCAACGCAATTTGCTCGGACGCATCCTATTCTCTGTTGTACCGTCCTGGTTTTTTAAATTTTGTTGCATATTTTTACTTTCCCATTTTTTCATATTAAACTTTTTAAATAATTTAAAAAAAATCACATTCTTTGGAATGTGAATTTTGAATTTTAAACTAGTGTTTTTTGTAGTTGTTATAAATAATAAATAAATATCTATGTATACCTACTAAATATATGTATGTAAGTTCAAAAAAAAAAATATGCTTTTTAATTAAATATCTAATAAAACAGTTTTCATTTGTTTTAATAAATTAATATGTATGCTTTTTTTACACACATAATACCTACATATGTTCTATGTATGTACATACAAATATGTTTTCTATGATTTTATCGATAAGCAAACAAAAGTCTCGAATCCCGGGAATTTCCGAGACTTGTTCCTTTTATGTCATTGTTGGTGAATTCTGAGAAGGTAATAAATATTTTTTGCAATTTCGTTACGAGATTTTCTCGATTCATTAGTGCAATCCGAACGCTTAGAAAGTAAACGGAACCCCAAGGGATTTAAAAACATGTTGTGTGTTGTGTGAATTATTGTAAAAATAAATTGCAATTTCTAATGCTGTATGTTTCTGCAGCGAATGGTAAACGTACAAAATTTCACTCTTATCAGAAACCTCTCCTCCAGATTCCTTATTGCAACGTTGAAAAAAAACTCACCATTAAAAATTTTAAGCTTACGTGTCGACCTTTGAATCAGTAACAATTTTCCACAGTTTTTCTTATAAAAAAAAAAAAATCGTTCCTTTTGCAGGGAATACGTGAGCTTATTATAACATACAATGTATGTTTTTTTTATTGAATGTATGTTTTCAAGGTTTTACATTTTATACTTTACATACTATAGAACTGGAATAGGTATTGAACATTGAAATTTATTTTTCATATCCTTTTCCAAGGTTTCTCAATCTGCGTGATTCAATAATATGATTACAAGCATACTTATAGGGTTTCTCAGCTTAAGAAATTAAAAATAATTTCCAATCAATATTTTTACACACCTATTTTAGAATTTCACTTCAGAGAAAATCCCTATTATGTTTATGATTACAATTGGTTTATATTTTATAACTTGAGTAACAAAATGAATATGCAATGCAAAGGGGAATATAATTTACATAAATGAGGTAAATCACAATAGACAACCACATTGTAGAAGTAATCGATAATTATTTATACCTAGGACAATTGGTGAACACGAGTGGAAGTAAAGACGAAGAGATAATCGAAGAATGAACATAGTTTTTAAATCCAACATCCCGCTATGCTTAAAAAAGAAGACATACGACCAATGCGTACTGCCAGTTATGACGAATGGATGTGAAACGTGGATGCTAAATTCAAGAATGTTACGTAAGATCTAGTGCACACAGAGAAGCATGGAAAGATGTATGCTTGGTATAACAAGAAGAGATCGTAAGAGGAATACATGGGTAAGAAGCATTCACAAAGTGACAGATATGGCAGAACGAGTGAAAAAGTTGGTGGCAATGGGCTGGACACATAGTGAAAAATGCTGGAATGGTATCCGAGAGGATGTGAAAGAAAGCAAGTTAGACTGAGTGGACGATGGGCGGATGAATTGAAAAGAATGTGTGGAGTCAAATGGATGCAGATTGCTCAAGACAGACAGGAATGGAAGAGAATTAGAAAGGCCTTCATCCAGCAGTGGATGGTGACCGGCTAAAAAGGATGACGATGATGATGAAATGAGGAAAGGGAAAAACCCTGTTAAAATAAAATCAAACAGTTACTGTGAGAAATTATTCAAAGAGTGAAATCGTATTATAGTCCTTGACTAGTTTGTCTCACTTTTTATTTTATTTGAATATAATATACACGTATTTATTGCAACACGTACACACAAACTGCTTATAATAAAAAAAAAACTATTATTTCGACTTCTTTTTCCACTTTTTCGCAGAGTCCGACGTTCGATGCGTTTCGCTTGATCGATGAAGCGTACTTTTCCGATCGAACAATAAATATACGTTCCAGTTATGTCACGCGCACAACTTATCGTAAACATAAAAGGATAATTTTGCACAAACTATACGGATTATTTTGTGTTAAAACCAAGTGGCTGGATTGATAAGCAGAATAAACGTTTAGAAGTCTATGCAGGTGTCTAGTAAGGACCATACAGGAAAAAAATTACATTGTCTAATAAATAATGCGGAAATTTGTATTTATTGCATTAAATCAACAGCAGCATCTCAACATGTATTCGTAATCATGACATAAGCCAGCTCCATTCAGCGGACAAAGCAAAGTTCTCGGACACAGCACTGGTAAACTGTCTGAAAGTCAAATTAAGCACATTAATTCGATGAAAAATTATATAAATATCATATGTACCTACTTAATTATTTATTAATTTATTACCTAGCAACTTTGCACATCCACAGCAATAGCCATGGACAATCGCTGGATCATTTTCGCACGTGTGCGGTGGACATCCATTGCAATTCACTCCGATGCCGAAAAATGGCAAATTCACTGAAATCAATCAATCATATCGATAATTAATTAGATTATATAGATCAGTGTTTCTCAACCGGTGGTACGCAGAAATTTTCTAATGGTCCTATTATACTCCAATTTTCCTATTTTCAGTGATCCGCAGGTGTAAAAATGTTGAGAAACACTGATATAGATCACGTCAAATTAACGAATGAACATAATATAATATAGTTAGAATTCAATCCAATCAATAGAAGAGAAATAAACAAATAAAAAAAACTATCAATGAAATCAATTAATCAAGTACTAAAAGTGAATTTCGAATCTGATACGATAAAATGATTGATGATTTATAATTTTTAACAAAATTTTCATGCAACAAAATTGTTTTAAAAAAATAGTCATCAGTTATTGAAAATGATGATTTTAGTTGATTAATTGATGAATTGATAGTTTTTGGACGAGTTGGAGTTTGATTTTAAAATGCTAATTTTACATACCCAATTCAAGCAAACTAAAAGTTAACACTTTTTTTATTTATTTAATTAATCTGGTCAAAAGATTCTGATGTATAAGTTTTTCCTCATTTTATGTTATATTTTTTGAAAATAAAGTAATATGTTTTACATTTTTTAAAAAGCATTGGTGTTGAATAAACAATACATATATTAATTTTTAACATAATAGTATTTTCAATATTTAATTTATGACGCCCCAGTTTTAAACCATTATTCTGAAAAGTTGGTAGCTTGACAAAAATTACAATTTTCATACACAGATGTCTGAACTAAACATATTATCTATAAAATTGAAAAGCAACAGCGATAATTGTATTACATTTATTTTCAGTGTATAAAAAAAAAAACATAAATTTATTGAAGAAATTCAATCGAGTGAAAGTTTCAATCATCGTAGCTATTTATACATTTTACTACTACAGTGTAATTATTATTGTAGAATTTTTCATGCTTACGTCTTGGACTTTTTTTTTTAACACTGAAGTCAAACACAGATCTGAAAGAGTCCACTTCAGCTGTCATCGCCAGCAAAACCGTCATCGTCAATATAAGAATATGAGTTTTAGAATACGAAGCCATTCCAACAGCTCGAAGCTCTGCGACCAACTGATTCGTTTGTCATTTCAGCGATGCCATTTATCACCATTTTACAAAATAAACGCTTAAACAATTTGCTCGAAATTTTTTCAACGTTTGTTGAAAGCACGGTGTTTACCGTGTTTTGCTTGCACTTAATCGCCTAGTTGTGACTTATTAGTTAATTACAGTGAATAGTACCTTAAGAATTGCACCATTTACCGTCAAAACACTAGGCAAACAAAACTAAATTTAATATTTATTTTGATTGAAAGAAGCAATTTTAAAACGAAGTTTGCTAGAAACACTTTGAAAAGCTAAATTTGTTCTTATGCAATTCGTCAATCAATCTAATTGTTAAGTAGTAAACAATTTCGAATACGCTGACAAGCGATAGACCAATAAACAGGCCACATATACCACCGAAGTTACCTGAAAATAATAATCAAAATTATGGAATTATGGAAAAAGCACTTCAAATTTATACATCTAGACTTTTACATATAAAATTTATAGAATAACTCACTGACTATTTCAAACCAATAATACACCACGTCCAACTTGTACAATTCTGTATCTACGTCCCCGAAAAAGACGTGAACTAATGAATAATTTTTTGCAGTTAAGTTCAACCTAATACAACAAAAATAAATAAATATAATCAATTTTTCAGGTGTATGGCATTTCATAAATTTATTATTCTTGGTTTGTACAAGATTTTGGTGTTATTTCTGTTGTTTATCAGTGGAGTCGTTGTAACTTTAGTAGAGTATTTGGTGAAAGCGCAATCGGGATAGCAGTCCTTACAAAAGAGTCCGTCTATTGGTTCTTCATCTGAATCTTCTTCATGAGTGTAATCAAACAATCCGGTTAATATTGTACGGAACTTATCTAAAAATATGGATAAAGTTAAAATAAAATTTAAATAGTGCACGTAAATGTATCCGAACAGTATCGAATATAATAGTATATATGTATAATCTACAGGTACTTAGATTATAGTAGCTTCACGACATATACAGAATACGCTAAAGCAATTCTTACCTTTATACTTATAGAGACAGGGCAGATGAGACAATCCGCACGAAATGTTTTTGTTACTTGGCATGAAAAATGGTGTACATTTACATAACGCGCGAATAATAGCTTTTTTGCATTTGAAAATGCAATCGCTGAAACTGTATTTGCCATAGTACTTTTTCGGAAAATCATCCTTCAGCATGCACTTTCGCTAAAAGTTTAATAAAAGTTTTTTACGCCCATAGAAAACCCTTTAGAGAATTACAATAGTGAAACGTTTGTAACCTGTTGTATTGAAAACTGCTTAACACCAGGTACAGAATGAGTTGTTTTGGCAGCAATGTTGATCAGAACGTTTCGATCGACAGGTATAAATCTGACTACGGTATTACCGACGTAAGGATCTGGGTAATCGCGCGTGTAAAACACGTGGATCTGCACAAACAATCATTAGAATACATAAACTGTACTGATATAACGAAAAAAAATCACAATACTCACATTAAATCCTTGTGAAAGGTGTATTGGATACAGGTAATCATCAAGACGTGGATCTAAAACCACAGACAAACCGTTTGAAGGACCTGGAGACTTTGAATATATGGGCTCTCTCGGTTCACCCTCACTGAAATATAGCATTTAAGGGCTTAAAATAAAAATCTAAATAGAATGTAAGCCGGTGCTGTTTAGGTTCAGATTTGCCAACTGGGATTGACAGCGTATAATCCTTTTCTTTGAATGTATAGGGCTAAATCTTCCCGAAGGAAGGGCACCTATTCGCTGTAACTTTAGATTAGCTAAATTTTGTCCAAACCTATGTACTCTTAATAGTAATACAACATTGGTAACTATGACGCACCTCCGCGATTTTGGATTATATAGGTAGTTAAATGTGCAACAAAATCCCTCTGAGGTCAGACGCATCTCAAATAGTTCACTGCAGTTGACCATTTTGCTCATCCATCGACAGCGCAACAACATCAGTTCACAAGATGGAGACACCTATTAAAGTAAAAAATCTTAAGGCAACATCCTAACTATGCACTACTATATGTAAAGGTAAAAGTCTGCGTGGTCAACGATTCCATTAAGACGGATAAACAACTCATGAAACGCTCGTTTATATATATTTTCGTTGTCCCTTCATACCTTTTCCATCAAGGCCTTCACATCAGTAGGGTTGCTTTGGGCATCATCTCTTCCGTTTATCAAATACACAAAATCGTCGAAAGTATCTAAAGTAGGACTGTCGTAGTCGATTAACTTCCCCAAATTACTGTATCCATTTATTATCAATTCACTCGTATCATTGTTGTAAGCTGGTCTGAAATATCAAATCTCTTAAGATGTCCTGTCCATGATTTGACGAATAGCTTAACATGTCCTTCGTTCAATTTTTTACTCACAGTTTTCCAGCAATTTCTTGAATCTTGGCTCTGCTGAGCTTATTAACGTCGCAAAAAGCAATTGCAGGAAATGGTATTTTCCATATTGGATACTGATCTGATTCCAGCGAAACTACAGTTGGGTTTTCGACGAAATCCTTCCAAATCAATTTCACCATGTACACAGCGCCGTATATAGCCAGGCAGATTACAACCAACCAAATCAATCTAATTATAAAAAAAACCAAGATAATAAACCAAAATAATGCAATCAAGTTCTAATGAAGGAAAACTTTTTAGCAGCACTCACCTTTCCACAGGATGTCTTCCAGGTTCAACAATTCTATTACATCCAGCCAAAGTAGAATTCTCTAAATATTCTTTCACGACAGTGAACAACGATCTTTTAAAAATAGTAAGACCGTCTTCATTCTTCGATTCAATTTCTGGATTTATATTCTCGAATTGAGGTTTTTTGCGTTTTAAAATTCTAAATTTTCGACTCATTTTGATCGTAATAGTAGCAAAGTTAGGTATTCAAATGCGAAATGCTCGCATTACGAGTTTTCTACCTTATTCGTATCGGATAAAGAAATGTGATCGTGCGAAAATTCGTGCGGCTGTGTGTAGAATCACTAACTAAACCATATTTTTTATTCAAACTGAATGATCAATAAATTATTCACATTCTTACAGGATCGTGTCAATGAGCAATTTGAACATTTGCACGACAAAATACATAAATTATCATTTATCGATTTATCAGTTTCATTGCTTGTTTTTGAACTTACATTACAAATTGAATAAGGATGGTTGCTGGAGAAAGCAAAGAATATACATAATTATATTCTTTGCTTTCTCCAGTTTCACATTACTTAATAATTATTAAGTAATGTGAAACTTACATACATTCATACATACGCCTAAAAAATAATTATTAAGTGAAGTTAACTACATGTTAAATAAACTAGATGAATTTTGAGTAGAATAATTTAGGAGAGGGAACAGGTTCGTATAGTTTTTTCAGTGTCCTAGTTTTGTGATTTTTAAAGATTTCGTCGATAATTTTTATAATTAATTTCTTAAGTTCGTGGTCACTAGTTATAGGAACGCTGATTTATGTGTACGACTAACGTTCATTTTTTCATACAAAGTGGAGTTTTGTATTTTATTTATTTTTCGATGTACAGCAAGTTACAAGTTATGTATACAGAAGTGTAAGTGACTACGTAGTTGCATATGACAAATCAACTGCGTGTGGTCCAGAGTATCGATCCAACAGGTACTTCTCGACGATGGGTTGGCGCTCATGTTTGTCGAGGGCTGTTGTAGCAGCAGGTGATGGTGTTGGTCCTCGATGGAGATGTTTCAGAAGATGTGAGAGACTAAAGGAGTTTTGTATTTTATTTTTCGTATACATAATAACAATAAATAATCATCATCATCATCATTTTCAACCGTTCACCATCCTCTGCTGGATGAAGGCCTCTCCAATCCTATTCCATTCCTATCTGTCTTGAGCAATCTTCATCCACTTGACTCGCACACATTCTTCTCAATTCATCAGCCCATCTTCCACTCGGTCTACCTTGCTTTCTTTCACATCCTCTCGGGTACTATTCCAGTATTTCTCGCGTCCATCTGCCATCCATTCTTCTCGCTATGTGTCCAGCCCACTGCCACTTCAACTTTTTCACGCGTACTGGTATATCTGCCACTTTGGTCATACTTCTTACCCGTGTATTTTTTTTGCGATCTCTTCTTGTTATACCCAAGCATACATCTTTTCATGCTTCTCTGTGTGCACTGGATCTTTCGTAGCATCCATACGTCATACCTGGCAGTACGCATTGGTCTTATGCCTTCTTTTTTAAGCATAGCGGAATGATGGATTTAAAACAATAAATAATAATGAACAAAAAAAAAAATCAGATAATTTATTATTGTCTACAACACGGCGAGTCGGTGGTTGTAGCGATGGCGATGCACTCGCGGAAACCAAGCCTCTATCGGTCTATCAGTTAAAACGGGGAGAGAGAATTTTTCATTTTCCATTTTCATACACATTTACCCAATTCGGTAATAGATACTAATCTTTATTAATCAATCGACATTTTACAACAGCGAAAACACAGCGACGGGGATCGCTACGACGCAAACAAAGCAAAAATCATCGAGCAGCTGGCCGCCGCCGAGCGAGGCCCGGTCATGGCCGTAAAAAACAAAGAAGTTGAGGCCGCCGATCGCCGCGCTGTCGCCCGGTGGCCACAATCGGACATCACGATCGCTGGAGAGTGGAGACTCGTCTTTGGGAAACTCGCCACGGACTATACAACCCCAATCGCCACACGTCCACCATGAACCCCGAATAGTGAGTATCATGTCGTTACACCACCCAACCACCCAACCACCCAACCACCCACTACATCCAACATTCCTCTCTACCCCGTCAAATAATCTGACGTAGCGCTCGTGACGCATGCATTGCGCCGTCACTTGTCACGCCCGATACCCCGCCCCCCTCATCCCCCCCCTCCCGTTCCGTTATTCCGTCGTGGCGAATCGCGTGTCCTTTTAGTGAGTGCGTTTCATCCTGGGGGCGGAGTCTCGAGTTGGCTCCGCCCCCTTCTCCCCTCCGTTCCTCCCCCACCCCTCACCCCCGTCCTCCCTCTCCCCCTCGTATGTTGTCGTGGTGTTCTGATGATTTGTCATTGTGGTGGAGCGAGTCGTCTGTTGTCGACCCGTTCACACAAAGGCTTTGTGTCCAATGAAAAAATAAATGCTATTCTATTGTTTCATATTTTTGATTTTAATTAATTTATTATTTTTAATTATCGCGTTTGAAGATTTGGTAATCGGTTTCGCCGATCGTGTCCACTACACTCTGCCGTCCTAAGCCCACTTAACGTAACTGACAAAAATTACGAAAATGAGTTAGGTGTATTTTAGGGGTTATGGGAGTGTATTCTTGCGATTTTTTATATCGAAATTAATGTATCTTCATCCAAAAGTGACTTTTTTAAGTCATTAAATCTAACGTATCTGCATGCGCAGAGAAATACGTAGTATCACCAATAGTTGGCGAAAATAACGTGTCCAATATTTACTTCGGTCGCTACCTTATCATG
Organism: Parapsyche elsis; assembly: GCA_022651745.1. Lineage (NCBI taxonomy): Eukaryota > Metazoa > Arthropoda > Insecta > Trichoptera > Hydropsychidae > Parapsyche > Parapsyche elsis. The sequence continues at coordinate 4,032,749 of JAGVSN010000017.1, forward strand.
AAAGATTGAAAAGACTGAATCTCTCCACATTGGAGATGAGGAGATTAAGAGGTGATTTAATTAAAGTATTCAAAATAATAAATAATCATTATTCATGTGAAATGACCAACCTCATTATGTTCAATGAGAACCCTCATCTGAGAGGTCATACTCTTAGACTCCGAAAAGAAAAATCAAATAAGATTGTTAGAGATTCATTCTTTTCAAATAGAATGGTTGAAGTTTGGAATAGTCATATGTATACATTAATAATGAATAATTAAGTGACGTAACTACTAATTATTATGTATGGATGTAACTACGTTATTATGTATGGATGTGAAACGATGTATGCTCGGTATGACAAGAAGTGATCGTAATATGTACATGGGTGAGTAGTGTGACGTGTGAAAAAGTTGAAATGGCAATGGGTTGGACACGTACCAAGAAGAATGTATGGATGTGAGAAATACTCTAATGTGAACGAAAGCAAGGTAGACTGAGTGGATGAATTGAAATGTGTGGAGTCGAGTGGATGCAGATTGCTCAAGACGGACGGGTGTGGAAGAGGCCGTCATCCAGCAGTGGAAGGTGATCGGCTGAAAATGATGGTCTATTAGCACAAGCGTCTGCCTGCTGGTCTGGGTCTATTTGGTCACACTCGTTGCCAACATCACAAACAAAAACAATTTGCGGTGTGTTGGCGACAAGCAGCTATCTGCCAAAGCTGATTCTAAACCGGTCGAAACTAGGATGTTTTGTAAGTTGGACAGAGTATTGTTTTTTTTTTTTTTTTTTTTTTTGTAATTTCTATGGCTTGTTGGTTTTGATTGAGGAAAACTTTTGTATATTTGCATGTGTGAACAGTATGAATTCGCATAAATTTTCCCTAGTCATATATTCTGTCTGTATAGAGACGCTTTCATCAATCGGGTCAATGATGTGTATTGGAACATGAAAAAAGTTTTACATCTACTCTATAAAATTCAATGTTTGTTTGTCCGCTATGCAAATCTACTGTTTTCAATTTAGAGCCACCAAATTTGGTATAGTAATTACGGTATTCTAACTTAGACCGTAGGTGGGTTTTGGAAGGGGTGAGGGGTCAAGGGGGCCCCATACAAATTTTTTAATCTGAAAATAATTTTGTACTGGAGAATAAATGTCTTCATTTGTTTCAATTTTTCATTCAATTTTTGTTTGTACTGGAGAATAAATGTCACCCGCCCAAGCAACGCCGGGCAATTCAGCTAGTTGCTTATAAAATTTGCATTACATTGTCAATGTGATTGTAGAAATCAGTGTAAACTTACCATCTATACTCTGTGCAACTTAAAAAGCATCTTGTTGTCGCGCAACTAAAAATAACGTGAGTTGGGGCTGTCCGAGACTTGCAACTTTGGTTGGTTATCGTTAATGTTTATTCCATGGAGCCGAGATGGTGACGAAGCCATCGGTTGTGACCCAGGTAGTCCGCGCAGATCGATTCTAAATCGGTCAAAACTGGGGTATTTCTTAAGTTGGACGGAGTATAGTGTTTAACTCGAAATTAAAATTTTCTTTGATGACTTTATACTTTTTATAGTACATATCTTCGTAAAACATTACACCCATTCCTTGATTTGCGTCGAATCACAGTGTACATCTAAACTAAGAATGTATGAGAAAGAAGTTTTGTAATTTGCTGACTAAATTTAGTAAACAGCTGTTAACAGAGATGACTACAAAAAACTAATTCGTAAACAAAAATTCTATTCTTTTTCAGGTACCATGTAGACCTTTGCAGGTGATACATTTTTTTGGTTTCTAATGGAAATAAACTCAGCTGTTACATTTTTCGCATTCATGCACAGATATGCAGTTTGAAACAGCATTAAACCCGTGTTAAAGTGAAATTATGCACAATGAGTAGCATTCAAATCGAGGGATGGGTGTATACATATATGTATATTAGCATAAGCCTCTGCCTGCCGGCCTGGGTCGTTTTGGTTACACTAGCATTGCAAATATATTTAGCGTTGTGTTGGCAACAAGCTGCTGGTTCGAGACCCAGATAATCTGCTCAGATCGATTATAAACTGGTTGATACTAGGATGTTTCTTAAAGTTGGACATACATATGTAGTGGTTGTTTTTTTTAATTTTCAAGGCTTTTAGCGCTTGTTAGTTTTGATTGAGGAAAATTTTTGTTTTGTGATTGAAGAGTTGTACGAAAATAGTTATCTTCGTTTATAACTAACATAACATAAAATTTAATCTCGAAAATGGTTTTAACGCTTTTTAAGAGCACAAAGGTTATATGAAAAGTAGGAAAGGAAAAAATTAAGATACATACATATGTACATAGATTCATTTTGATTTTGTGAAATTTATGTTATAAACACCCTTTTCGGAATATTTATTTTATTTCACGTAAACGCTCCAGAATGTCGATAGTCGTTTGAGATGCTGTAAGGAAATTTGTCTGTATAATAAAATTATGTAAACGAGACTAATATTCGTCAAGTGCACACATCGTATGGAGCTGGCTTTACAAAAGTAGACAATATGTATATGTCAATTGCTCTCAAATGTCGAATTTATTCAAATTAATTTAATTCACACATTATCTAACGGAAAGTTGACGCCTTAATCCTCCCACTTTTGCCACTCTTCTAATAAAAAAAATCAACATAGTTCATTAAATCTATGCTAAATACAACACAATATATCAGTAAATTTAAAGTCAATACAAAATTTTTTTTTTTTTTAGAAAAGGTTAATATGATGCAATAATTGATTTGATTTCGTTTTGCAGCGATTACCTCTTCAAACTGCTGCTCATCGGCGATTCCGGTGTGGGGAAATCATGTCTACTGCTCCGTTTCGCAGATGACTCCTATACGGAGAGTTATATTAGCACGATCGGTGTCGATTTTAAAATTAGGACCATTACCTACAAAGATCAGACAATAAAACTGCAAATTTGGGATACAGCAGGACAGGAGAGGTTTAGAACTATCACCTCGTCGTACTATCGCGGCGCTCACGGTATTATCGTGGTATACGATTGTACAGAACAGGTGAGTGACCATTTAAAAACAACTAATTCCGTCCTTTGTTCACTTTTAATTTACTACTCATCGCAAACAAAAAGTTAATTTGACTTTTTAACTCACTTTAGTCATTTTTCTTTTCAACGTGCCATATATGTATATCTTCAATAGACTCGGCAGAGTGTTTATTGAATTTGAACTCTGTACCAATTATCGCCGAGTTGCAGATTTGACCCGTGTGAGTCACGCACTTAGTGTTTTCCAAGTATGCACTACATTCACTCTTTTTCTATCATTCAAAAGATAAGTTGACCTTTGGGTCAACTTACTTTCACAGGTTCTTTAGAACCACAGCATTCCAAGTTCGACGATTAAACCATATAACCATATAATAATATATTAAACACAAACTCTGTCCATTATATTCCTTTATTTACTATTGACACATGATATATGCATATTTATGGATGAAACTAGTTTTCAGTTAGAAACTTTGTTTTTAATAAATTGAGATAAAGTGGAAAATCCTGGTTCACACAAATATGTTGAAGTAAAAGGTAATACATAGTATAAAGATTGGTTTTTTACTCCAAAAGTGGAAATTCTCCTTTAACCTTAATCCAAAATGATGACAGATTTAATTGCTGAAACTCACTTTTCAGTGTAAATGAACTAATAAAGTGCAGAAATTCAGCCTCCTCTTCGGGATCAAAGTTTAACTCAATTATTGATTCAGGGCTTTCAAAATCAAATGGATTTTTTTATCCAAAAGCTTTTCATTACTGTTTCAAATTTCTGCACAGGAAAATTTTGTCACGACCCATTTTATTTATTCTGCGACCCACCAATGGGTCGGGACCCACAGTTTGAAAAACCCTGTTCTAATGTGCAGTATAGTAATTTGTTATTATCTTTCCAAAGGTTGCAATCGAGCTATATGTACATATGTACTTTGAAAAACTCCCAATATTTTGTATTTTTCTTTCAGGAAACATTCGAGAATGTTAAACAATGGTTAGAAGAAATTGACCGTTACGCATCCGACAATGTTAATAAGCTATTGGTAGGCAATAAAAATGATCTAACTACGCGGAAAGTTGTAGACTACATGACTGCTAAGGTAAAATGAAATAACAATGAAGTACCAAGTATACACCAGCGAGGAAACCGACGGTGCTGAAGATGTGTTGTTCGTTTTCAGGAATACGCAAAGCAGCTCGGTATTCCGTTTTTGGAAACGTCGGCTAAGAACGCGTCAAACGTCGAGCAAGCATTCATGACAATGGCGGCGGAGATCATGCAGCGTGTTGGACCACCGTCGGCACAAGTGGCTAGTGATGCACATGTCGGTGTGAAAATCGAAAAGACGACTAACGTTGACACCGGCAGTAAAGGCTGTTGCTGAGCCACTGTTGCATCGCCTCCACTGTAAGTTGTTACAAATTCAAGATTAAATATGATATTGTTCTTACATTGTTTTTTTTTTTTTTAACAAGATTATCTTTTTTTCTAATCGGTTAAAAGTAAGGCATCTGATTTATCGGTCGGTAACTTTTCAAGAAAGTGATCAGTATTATATTTAGTAAACGGCCGGTAAAAAATTTTTGGCAAGTAACTTTCGTTAATGGTCAGTAAATAACAACCGTTTATATACATAAATTTACTTACCGTTTAGTATTAATTACTGATCACTTAATTCGGGGGTGACTCCTTATCACGTAAGTCAGGGTGATCTTAACCTATGGTGTTTTCCTCCCTGGGGGAGAAATGAAAGGTGTCTCCCCAAAAAATTGTAATAATTCGTCAGAGACACTTCCATATTAGATTCAATCTGGTATTTTGAAACGTTTGGAAAATGTAATGAGTCCGTTGACGACTATTTTCAACTTGATTTAAAAAAGTAAAGGTGAATACGAAATCCTTTCAGTTTTAATTTGGACGCTATGGATAATACTGACACGAAGGACGACTTCATCGATGTACAGAGCAAAGCTCTGCTGAATCAAGAATTCTCAAATCAAAATCTGAATGAATTTTGGTGCTTTCAAACAGTTTGGGCATTAACAAATTTGGCAAATAAAGAACTTTGGGTCTAATTACATTTGCTATGACTTGAGAATCTTTGTGTATCTGGATTATCAACATTGGTCAGCATCGAAACAACAGCTAGGAATCTGGTGGACGTCAGACATGACATGCGCTTAGTTTTATCCAAGAACGTTTAGGAATTCATCGAATTTGAGATAGGGGGGAGGGGGAAAGGGGAAGGAATGAACATTGTGTTGGACAAGGGAGGAAATGAGCGCATAACGTTAAGAACTCCGACTTAAGTACTGACCCTTTATTGAAATTTCACACCATTTGGAATAACTGACCGAAAATCGGAAAAGTTACTGACCCAATAAATTCCCGCTCAAAAGCACCAGATTCTCAAAATCAAACTGCATTCTCTATTGTTATACTCATATTCTGCCCACTGGGTTATTTCATCGATTCTGCGTGGAATCGTATTATAAACGAAATCGTTTCGACTTCCATACTTCTTTCTTGCTCTTATCATGAAACATAATTCCAGCCGTGTCTTTTATTGGTGGTAGCACTAAAGTCTTGCCAATTGTGTGCGGTTTACTAGCTTGCGCGATTTGCAAACTAATCAGGTTAGAGGCGTGGAGAGATTTTTCATTAATGTTGGCGTAATGCGAAAGCTTCGATTTCGACGACTTAAGCTGTTCCAGTGGTCTTTCAAAAAACCCTAGTGGCTTGTTTTTAAAATCCGGATGCTTCGTCACAAAATGCCAACGCAATTTGCTCGGACGCATCCTATTCTCTGTTGTGCTGTCTTGTTTTTTTTAAATTTTGTTGCATATTATTTTTACTTTCCCATTTTTTCATATTTTACTTTTTAAATAATTTAAAAAAAAATCACATTCCAAAGAATGTGAATATTGAACATTGAATTTTTTGCGACCCACAGTTTGGGAAACGCTGGACTAGATACATTATGAAGCTCTATGACTATATTTAATGATAAATTTTCTATATTTCTAGGTATATCAGCACATCAGGAACCCTAAACAATATCCTCACGGTTCCTAAGGCATGAGGGAACATTGAGTCTTAGGGAATAAAATATCTCTAGTTTTATTTAATTAAAAAAAATCTGGTGTAGAATGTTTATTTGACTTGTGTACAGTAGGCTATATGAAACTATAATTATTCATTTATAATAAATAGTAGAAAAATTAATATCAATTCTTTTAACCATTCCGTTATCTGGTCTTTCAGAAATATTTGGTACGTTAATTAGAATATATATTTATAAACAATAGTTTTAACTTTTATTTGAAACTGTCATTGCTTTTCAATGATGTATCTAAATTTATATGTTACATCCAACATTGTAATAAAATTATGTTAGTTTCTGGACACAATGCTGTGTATATACATATATACAATATAAAGATGGCACCAGACGTGGTCCAAGTCAGTGTCACGTGAATTTATTATATTACAATGTTGATGCCGCTTTATTTACTAAGACCATTAATTATTTACATGTAATACAATATGCGGTGAATTGACACAAATGAGAAAAAATATGGAATGTGGCTCCGATGGAGATTTTTTTGTCGGTAAAATAAACAATTTTGAATATTTACATCGAAAAAGTTGTCGATTGCAGTCCATCCTATATTTGTATATACGATTTTTGAATTAATTGATTTCGATTCGAATGAATGCGGTGATTCTGACAGAATAAGTTAACAGTGTAAATTTACATGTGTCTTGTAAAATAGCTGCATTTTCAATTAACTAGTATTATCATCTGATCAGCCTACACGTTTTTATTAAAATACTTTACAAAAAAAAAAAAAAGTTTATAATATAGTCCGTGCCTATAGGTTTATTTATTCCGTAATTATATTATATTAAAAGATTAAAAGATGTGTATAAATCAGACGAGTGTTTAAAAATGCTTTTAAATGTAGATTATTGATATAAAAAAAAGTAAAACATGGTTATATTTGGTTTTTTTTACATTTAATTGTGGATTGCTCGATGGATAGTATGTGAAAATGTAATAATATATATATATATATAAACATTGTATTAACTCCTATGTTAACCCACTCGGCAACTATACTAATGCCAATTTTTGTTGTGCCCTGTATTCTTATGTAAATTATGCATTGAAGAATCGAAAAAAGGGTGAAAAAATTTATCGTATGCGATTTCGATAAATAGATTTTCGCATAGATAAATTCAGTTATCCGCGCTGAGAGCTTTAGCCTTTTCGCTGTCTAATGAATATTTTTTGTTTAATAAAAGAAAAAACATTTGTCAAAAAAATCGTTATAACGCATACTGAAAGTTTTCGTCATTGTGTATATTTTTAATTTTTTTTCTAACAAAATAAATGTATCTACAAGTATTTTAACACTTTTTACAAATGGCCGGCAAATGCAAACCGTTTGTGCAAAGATGTTTATTATTTGTACGGTTAAATAGTGTAATACATACTTTAGTTTACGATCGTTTTGTAATGCATTTTGCCTACACACACACAAAAAAAAAAAAAACGCGTAAAGACAAACGTACACTGAGCGCATATATAATATATAAATATATATATAGAAATACATTTTTTATTCTGTACGTTGTAAGAATAGAAATTAAAATACATACATATAAAGTTAGTAGTATACCTAATCGCATACATGCATATTATTGTAACTTCTATACACACTCGTCATGTTTACGTATGTAATTGAAACATTTTGCAGTATTTCTTTTTTATTAACTATTATGATATGAGATTGTCAGGAATGTTTTCTCGATTTGAAATTAAAACGATGTATTAAAAAAAAAATATATTTTATTTTATACTAATAAATTTTATATACATATTTATCATATAAAAACACATGTTTTTAGTATTTGATTTTTATTGACACATTGTAAAATCAAAAATTCTCACACATGATACACATATATATATATATTATAGATATAACTTTTTTTATTGAGTTTGTCATGGGTATACTGCAACTGTAATGTGGCGTACAACACAATTGATCTATTTGTTATGAACTGAATAAATAACTTAAGCAAATAAAGAAGTCTTGAATGTGTTTCTTAAAAAAAGATTGTTTTATTGCAATAATAAACCTCTTAGCGTTACACCTTAAATTATTATTCAACTAACATTGTAAAAATATATTTAAATCCATCTCTCATCGTCAATTATAACTTTAATTATAATATTTTCCCTACAATTTCATTTTATAGTGTATTCAGTAGATTACTGTTGAAATCGAGTACATCTTACTTTTCCCTTTTATTCTGAAGCTCTAATTCTCAAAGTGTGAAATATTTTGCTAGATTTTCACATGCAATACATAGTCGAATTTACTGAATTTCACCAGACGATGATAATTTATTGATAAATTCTTCATACTCGGAGATCTTCTGTTTCTTTGCATTTATAATGACTAAGAATCTAGCATACAAATCCTCTTCCATTTTAGTTTTAGAATTGGTGGATTCCTTAAACTTTTCCACCAAAATATCAAGTTGGTTAGCTACGCTCTTCAATTCATCTTCTTTAACGTGCAATTTATTCTCAGTGACACGTTGCAACTTCAATAATTCATCAATGACTATCTCGGTGCCACCGTTGGGTGAATATTCCACCATATCGACTGTTCCATGTTTCATTTTTAACGTGGACTCTATTCCTTTCTCCCATGTTAATGCATTATTTGAGAATTTAAGGCTAAACTCACTCGAGAGTGAATCTCCGGATAGAACTTTCCTAGCATTTTCCACATACTGCTTTTCGCTTATGTTCAAATGGGTGTGGAAGTATTTTATTTTATCTTTCGTCAGGATTCCACTCCAGTGTTGATCTTTGTTCACGAGTGTCAATTTTATATCGTCAGTCCATGAAACTTTCAGAAAGTACGTCTCTTCGTTCATTTTGATTTTCGTCACCGTGACGCATTCTTCCATTTGGAATCGCTGGTAGACAGATAACGGGGAAGATAGGTCAGTGATTTTATTTACATGTAAAATTGGCGGGATCTGATGATAAGTAAATAAATTGGACGAAATGAAAATATTTACCTAAGACTGTCAAATGTCTGGTTGTTTCAAATGTCACGGAATGAGAAAAAAATGCGTTTCTCCAATACGTGGTTTAATATACAGAATGCATTTAGATACGAATGATTTATTATCACCAAACGAGATTATTCGCTATCAACACATCAACTGACAAGTTGTGACAAGTAAACTAGTCGTAACAACTTATTTAGCGATCAGGTGTCAACAATATTTTTGTCTTGATATAAGTTCGAGCAGACTTTCATAAAAATTAAAAGCTCATTGTTTTCAGTGCGCTGTAGACTGTCGAACCAATTTGCGCCACTCGATTTGAAGTAAATAAAGTCAAGATGGCTTCCGTCGAGCCGATTTGATCATGTGTGACAATTTTTAAGTCTACTGCTAATGCTGGAGCGATTTAAATGAACAATATAAATATGAACACGTATTTAGCGACTTTCTTCCCTTCTACGTGTAGGAATTCTCTCCTCCCGCATTATTCACAATGGCAACATCTCCAAACGCGGAGTGGGGGGGCGCGGGGAGCACCCTTAAGTACCAGCGCACACTATTGTTCGGGAGCTTTCATTTTCATCTTCGCTCTCAAAGACTTCTTTAATATATACGTACATCATAAATCTATTATAATCTAAGCAATGTAAAAGTCGTCAAAAAAAGTAATTCTATAAACAGCAAAACTAGGTTTATTTGATAGACAGTAGATCCTACATCACGACACAAGATGATCTGTAAAGGCTTGGTTTTGCAAGTGGCCAAAATGAACAAGCAAAGTGATTAATATGAACACGTGTGTAGGAATCACGACTCTCGCAAACGCAAATGCGAAAAAAAAATCTAATGTAAACGCGCAATAGAGGGCTATAAAAGTCTCACATTCACACAGCCAGTACTCGCCACGCTCTCACCGCACCAACAACGCTCTCACAGTACCCACAACGCTTTCACCATGGCAACAACGCCCCGGCTACCTCACACCAACTTCGTACCGGACGTCAGCTGAACTCCTAGAACAAACTACCTCAACACAACACACCATTACGCACGGATCCTGACCTACATAGGTACTCGAAGCACACATCACGCCACCACCTCATCAAGACGAACTCACGGAGCAGTACTCTGAACCACACAGTTAATTCATCGCACACAAATACGTAGTCACTTACACTTCTGTATACTAAACTTGTAATTTGCTGTACTTAAAAAATTAAATAAATTTCAAAATTCCACTTTGTATGAAAATATGAACGTTACACACGCGTTCCTATACGTGTTTAGCGACTATCTTCCTTTCTACGTTTACTTGTATGATGCTGGCTAAGAAAGACAGAAAGAAAAGGAGGAAAATTAAGACCAAAGAAAAAATAAAGAACCAATAATACGACGTTATGATTCTACTAACTATGAAATCATAAAGATAAACTCCACTGACTGAAATATTTGGAAAATAAACGAGAATAGAATTCTTAAATATTGAAGGAGAAAAAAATTTAACCACTATACTAAGCACAACGGATCTGCACAACACTTGAGAAGTGTAAACACTACCGCTAAATATACACGTTTTTATTTCATCATTTTGCTTTTTAGTAACTTGAATGACTCTAACGAACAAAAAACACTTAATTTAAGTACATAAAATATTTTCAACATTTAAACATTTGATTTTAAATCAAAATTAAAACGAAAAGTGATAAGCTTTTAGTAAACAATAGCAGTTGGCGGCACTGTCAAACATTTCAACGGCAGTCGGAAGCGACGTGCGTTCTCAGTCAGTTGTGTCGATACTTGATACATTTTTGCATCATTGCATTTGTGTACATATTTTGAAGTTTAGAACTGTCCGAAAAGTTAATTCATCTGTATAAAGAGTGTTGATCTTCCGAGATCAATCCTCACCACTATGGTCAGCATCAATAAGAACTTCGCAGCGGCACAGCCGGTCAGTTACTTTCACTTATGCCCTTTTGTATGCACGTAGGCATCCAGTTAAATATCTTTATCAAAAATCACTTATCTGTTGATTGGGTACCCCTGTTGATTAATTTTGATTTCAATCCGTAGCGTGTGCCACTATTGTATGTCTTTTGTAATATTTTGTGTAGCATAGCGTGTATTGTACAAAGTATTAACAGATAAAGGCAACAAGTGTCAACATATCGTAACAACAGTTCTATGAAAATGTATCCACCATCAAGTAACAATTTGTACATGGAAAAGTTCAGAAACTAGTAAGGAAACTTTGTCAAAGTCAAAATATCGATACTACATATAATTATGTAGTAGTTCTTCTACATACATATACTATATTTAAGTATCTTATAGAAAATTTTCTTATAAAAAATTGATATATTTTTTCAGTTTTATCTTTCGTTGTTTAAATTATGAATGTCTATTTTTTATATGTACATACATACATACATACATACATATACATTTAAGTAGTATTGCAATTGTGCAAAGAAAAGATGAGATCATAAACTTTTTTAAAACACATTTTTCTGGCCTCTTTGTATGGAGATATATGTAGTTTATTTTTCGAAACGGGATAATATCTGTAGAGCAGTGGTCGGAAACATGCGGCTCCGGAGCCGCATGTGGCTCTCATTTTCAACCAACGCTTACGTGAAACATATGTAGGTAATGTAAATATTCCGAAAAGGGTGTGCGAAACATAAATTTCCCACAATCAAGATGAATCTATCCTAATTTTTCCCTTTCCTTTTTTTTATATAACTTTTATGCTCTTAAAAAGCTTTAAAATCATTTTCAAGAGTTTAAACTTTATAATAATTTTTGCAATAAATTGATAATCTTAACTATTTTCACACAACTCCACAAATTCAAGTTCACAAATGAGTAGGATCTATTTTAATTTTCAATATAATATGTACTAATATGCTTAAAAAAGAAGGCATACGACCAATGCGTACTGCTAGTTATGACGTATGGATGTGGATATAAACGTGGGTGCTGAATTCAGAATGTTACGTAAAATCCAGTGCACTCAGAGAAGCATGGAAAGATATATACTTGGTATAGCAAAAAGAGATCGTAAGAGGAATACATGGGTAAGAAGCATGACCAAAGTGGCAGATATAACGGAACGTGTGAAAAAGTTGATGTGGCAATGGGCTGGATATAGGGGTTGCATTCGAATAATCGGATATCCGAAAATCGATTATAATCGCCCCTTTTTTAACTATTCGAAATCCGATTAATTAGCCGAATATTCGAATAGTAATTGAAAATATTTTGCATAATTTTATATCTTAAAATTTCACTAAAAATACATATTACGCTACAATAAAAAAATACGCCATACTATATTTACGGTGACCATACGTCCTTTATTTAAGAGGACAGTCCTTTATTTCACTGCTCTGTCCTTAAGATTTATTTATTTTTCTAAAATGACCATTTCGTCCTTTATTTTGTAAATTGAATATTGGCGCATATCACGTAGTGCAATAATAATAATAAGCACTAGTGTCGATTGTCTTCCGGTAGATATTAATGTGATATTAGTAAAAATTTATTGACATTTTTACATCTACACAATCAGAGTGAAATTTTTAGTTTATCCTAATCGGATAAAGTATTGTGATCGTGCGAAAATTCGACCTCGAGATTTTGACTGATTTGTATCAGGTATCATCCCCTGATCACGTTTTCATGATTTCTAAAAAATGTCTGTATGTCTGTGTACTATGTGTGTGTGTATGTCTGTGTGTTTTCTCCGAAACTATCAAGTCTATCAAGCTGAAATTTCATATCTATTATTTTCACGTAAAGTTTAAAAGCCATAAGGAATTTGGTCAACATCAGTCAACCGGAAATAGGGTTTTTTTCGTGTAGAAAATTCAAAAATCCGGTAAAAAATCATATTTCCGAAACTGCACCGGGAATTTTCTCCAAATTTCATTTCTATAGTTTTCACATTAGCCTTAAGAGATACTGTGATTTTAGTCAACTTCTGACTACCGGAAGTGGCAGTTTACTCTTGAACGATTTTTTTTTTTTTTTTTTTTTCGGCCTTTTAAATATGTAGTATCGTCACCATATTGTAATATTGTAATTCTCATAGAAATTGCTATTTAAAAAAAATAAATTATTAAAATTAGTCAACCGGAAGTAGTTTTTTTTTTTTTGTCGAAAAGTTTACCGCAGAATATTTCCGAAACTGTACCGGCGATTTCGTCGAAATTTCATATCTATAGTTTTCATGTTAGCCTTAAGAGATACTGTGATTTTGGTCAACATCTGACTACCGGAAATGGCAGTTTACTCTTGAACGATTTTTTTTTTTTTATTTTTTTCGGCCTTTTAAATATGTACTATCGTCACAATATTATAATGTTGTACTTCTGAGTAAAATTGCTAGTTACGAAAAAATAAATCATTAAAATCAGTCAACCGGAAGTAGGGTTTTTTTTTTGTCGAAAAGTTTACCACAGAATATTTCAGAAACTGCCCTATTGATCAAGTCGAAAATTTATATTTATAATTATCATATAAAATTTAAGAGTTGATAAAGTTTTGATTAAAATCCGCCGACCGGAAGTGGTAGTTTTTCTTATTTGAATATATGCCGAAGATCGTATTTTATATGTATACGCGCGCGCACTCAACACAGTAATTTCATGATATGTACATACATATGTATGTATTTTGATTGGTGTGGTGGTGGTGTATGCGTTTTATTTACTTACGTACTTAAAAAATTAATTTCGTTACTCTTTGTATTCCTCAAATATTTTTTTGATGATGTGGGTTACAGCAAAACGCGATGAGTAACTTTTCTACCAGCTTTAGAGAGAATATTATAGCTACTCAGGTCACTAAAACCGTACTTTTTGAAAATGGAAAAATGTCCCACGATTCTGAAAAACTTTTTTAATGATGTGTTTGCTGAGACATGATTATTTTTTATTCACAGCCAAGCTTCAACATTTCAACAATATATATTAAAGTTAATTGATCGAAAAAATCAAGGGTTTTTAGATTGTGAAAAAATTCAATACATATTAAAAGATGCAACAAAATCGAGGAAAGCGTTTTGTTAATTTCCAGTCACCGGGTATGTTCCATCTTCCAACGAACACTTTAAATACTGTAAAAAAATTCAGCAATTTCTTTGGGGCAACAGATTATTGAAAGAGTAAACCCAAATGTGTTTTCCGTTGAGATCAATTTAGATTCCTCTGAGGGTTCAGAAGACGTGGAGGATGTAACAGATTCATCTATAAGTTTACAGCAAGAGTTGCAGAATACAATAAGATCTCTTAAGAGTAAACAAAACTCTATCGGCAAAGATAACAATGAAAAACTGAAATTTGATTTTAGAAATTTAGACAGCTTAAAAAAAAGAACTAAAACATTGAATATACTATGTATATAACTCATTAACTGTAATTAAACCAACGTCGACAGCCACTGAAAGAGTGTTTTCTACAGCAGGACCATTTAAAACAAAAGTTCGCTCAAGTATGAGTTTTGAACTATTTAATACGCTGATATTTTTAAAATTAAAATAATTTTTTCGTGTTAATGTTTGTTTTATTGATTCATTTTGCTATTTTTTTTTTTTTTTTTTTTTACTGTTTTTTGATACTTTTAAACCATTCGAATATAATCGAATATTCGATTATCTAAATTTTTTTTATTCGATATTCGATTAAATGTTAATGACGATTATTTGGAGCCCCTAGCTGGATACATAGCGAGAAGAATGGACGAGAGATGGACGCGAGAAATACTGGAATGGTATCCGAGAGGATGTGAAAGAAAGCAAGGTAGACCGAGTGGACGATGGGTTGATGAATTGAGAAGAATGTGAGAAGAGGATTGCAGAGGACTTAATTCGGCAGTGGATGGTGAACGGTTGAAAATGATGACGATGGTTATGTACTAGTAACTGCACGTTGACAGTGTCATGGGTGTTTGTGTGAGCTAGTGAGGTTATGTAGCGTGACCATTTCGCGCAACTCGTGTCGTGTGAGTGGGTGAGCGTATGCCAGCGTTCCGCAGCTAGGCTACCCATCCAGCCAGGCAGATTCCTGTGCTATTACATATAGTAACTAGCGAGTGCCCGTTGACAGTGTCACCGGGTGGTTACCGTGTCATAATTGTCGTGTACGTTAGTGAGGTATGGGGCATGCGCCACTCGTGTAAATTTATCAAGCAATACGTTTTTCCATAAATCAAAAAATAATTCTATACCCAGAAATGCACAAAGATCAAATTTATCATCGAATTTGTAGACACATGTGTATGTCCTTCCTTGATTAGACTGATGGTGAATCATTCCTTGTGTTTTGTTTAGGTACTGTTTTTGTATTATTTTGCGATATAGTATCACAATCGATAACCGGAAGTTGGCGTTTGAATTTTAACCTGTTGCCCGCGACGATATCTAATCGTGACATGTAAATAAACGACACATAAGGATCACAGTACATATCAGTTATTTGTTGACCTTTATAACATATGTATTTATTATTGCATTCACAAATTCACACTAAAACTAAACGACCTATCGCCATTTTCTACCGGCTAGTTCGCATTTCAATATTATTACTTTAAACAATTTTGATTAATAAATTGTGAAACGCACTGCTTAAATCAAATTAGATTACCTTCTATTGACGTTTCCTTATTTCATTGAAACCCCCTTGGAAGAAATTGGTTACAATTGGAAGTTTTGATACCTGTCGAAAAATTACCAAATAAAAACCAAACTGAATTTGTCATTGTTGATTTTATTAAAAAATTTACAATTCAACATACATATTACGTGTATTGAATTATTCAACTTTTCAATGTAAGGTCGCGACACTCACTTTTTTTAAGAGTCGAAAGAATTTTTGCATTGTAGTTACCATGTCCTTATTATGTATTTATGTATGTATGTACATGACCTGTCGTTGAACTTTCACAATGACGAATGCCAAATTTTCTTTCGATAGTACGATCAATTTTTCATTGACGATTGTCTTTGAACTACCAAAAAGCTCGAATTCGGGTTCGACGAAAGCGTCAAGTGCGAATCTGAGCTTGCCGAATGGCTCAGGATGCTAACTTTGATCATCCTCTCAATGCAAACTCAACTGTACAAGGTCACCAAAGATTATACGATTGGAGAAACCTTCACAGATGCTTCGCAGTCAGTTGTATTTTGCTTAACACTTGAATCATACCTTAAGGCTGCCCTACACGTGCTGCTTTACCTGCGCAAACCTGTTTGTGCAAAGTTTGCGCACATGAGTTTCCTATTGCCTACATAAAGACCGCCCTGCACACTCGTGCTTGGTTCGAGGTTTGCGTATACAAACTTGGTTTGTGTAAGCTATACGAGAGGTGTAGGACGTAGGTGATAAAATTTTATTTTGGCAATGGTAGTCTAATGTGCGCAAACTTAGCACAAACAGGTTTGCGCAGCCAAGTACGAGCGCCTTAAGATGTTATTACTAGAGGTTGTGATTTCTCGACTTTTTTTGATTCTCGAGATTCTCGAGAATTCTCGAGTATAAAAAGTTACTTAAAATATAGTAAATCGATTTTTTATTGTAATAGTATGTAGGTGACTGACAACATATAAAAATCAAAAGGACACAAAAACTACATATAATACATAAATTATATTGGAGGTTTACAACTTTATTTTTTTTTAGATTTTATTACTTATTTATTAAATTTTAAATTCACAAATATTCAGATTTTAAAAAAATATTTCTTAAAAAACATAAAACACTCTATGGACTTATCCGATAAGGATGTTCTTCTTTTCGATACAAAATTACCGGATACCGAAAAATTTCGTTCATTTTGTGTGGAAGTCGGTCTAATAACTTCTGCTTCCAACATTCAAATTGTAAAATTCGTTCTTGACTTGACGTTCTTTTAGTTTGAGTGCTAAAGAAATTGAGCCTCGTCTCGTATAGCTGCATATGTACCTACATACATACTCATACATAACATTTCTGACAATGGTTTACAAGTAAACAAGTAAAGCAATCTGTATTGAACATACAAATATATATAGTTATAAATTTAAAATATTCTCGATACTCGAAAGGTTCTCATAAATGATTTCTCGAGAAACGAGAATCTCGATATTTCATAATAAAATATTCTCGAGAAATGAGAATCTCTAAATTTTATAATAATATATTCTCGAGAAACGAGAATCAAAATTATTCAAGATTTCTTGAGAATTATCGAGACGAGATTTCTCGATCACAACCTCTAGTTATTACCTACATCAGGGGCTCTTAACCTTATGCGCTCATTTCCTCCCTTGGAAGTGGACACAATGCTCATTCCGCCTCCCCTATCCTCAATTCATTCATCCAATCAAGGCAGAGTTGATAAATAAACCAATTATTTTCAAAGAGAGTAGCAAATCGGAGTAGGCAAGCAAACTCATCAAGGTTTTGATTTGAGAATTTTTGCTTCAGTAGAGCTTTGCTCCGTAAATTGACCAAGTCGTCCTTCTGCATATCAGCATCATCCGTGGAGTCCAAATTAAACTGAAAGGATTTCGTACAAACCCTTCATTTTTTTTTAAATCAGGTTGAAAGTAGTCGTCAAAGGACTCTATTAGATTTTTTAAATCCAACAAAATATTCCCTTGAATTCAATCTGGAAGCGTATCTAACGAATTATTACTATTTTTTGGGAGATACCTCATTCCTCCTCGACTTAAGTGATCGGTGATTAATACTAAACGGTAAGTAAATTTATGTATAATATTATAAACGGTTGGTATTTATTTACTGACCATTTGTCGAGTCGGGCCGGGCGTGCACGTGTAGGGCGGCCTTTACATTCGTACCTATAACGACAGTATTTTCACCTGCGGCGCATTTTCCTTTGATTCTTATGTCGAGCGAGTGTTTTACGAAGGTACTCAAAAGTCATCCAACTTAATACACGAAAACAAATCGGCATTTCGAGTTAATTCGAGTGAACAATGTCTGTCTATACATAGTTACGCATTACGCTACCGTAAACGAATACACACTTTCAATTTCTTCACTCGTACTAGTTGTTAAGTTATTGAAGTTATTTCCGGCCCCTTTTTTTCTTGTAAATCGATATTCTAAATCTAATAAAACCTTGACCGTCTAAATGAGAGTTCGTTTGACCGCTTTCTTTAAGCCGGTTTCTTCGTGTCGTTCGTTGGCTTTTGGCTTTGGCACAATTTATATGGCAAGTTCAAGTTGGCGTCGACGTGTCATCGTCCTGTGAACTCCACGTCGGCGACAAAATTCGCCGCTTTTTTATTCCAAACACACCCAAATTTGCATATGAAAAAAACCACTCTTCCACACCGCTTGTGTCTCGCGCTGACTGAGAATCGGCACATACGTTGTCCAAAAAGATTGGTCATTCTTTTAAATATATCTCAACAGCACATATATTACACACCCACTTGAGAGTTGCATATCCTGTTTTGACTTCCACATATCTATTTAAAGAGAATGATAAATATTCGGTCAAAATTTGACTTTGGTCGCGTTGGATATCAAACGTGCGCTCTTGTATCTCCCGATTTCATTCAACTCCAATTCTATTTTTAACACTTGACGCTCGGATGAAAAAAACGACAACTGCAGCTCTTCTGCTTGCGCGTCTACCGAATCCTTTTGTTTTGTTGCTTTGTTTGGGTTTCCCACCTCCATCATCAGATCGCAATGGCTATGGCGACCTTCGCTTCGGAGAGATTCCTCATTGTGTTCAATAGAAAAGCTTTGCGGTGGCCTTGCCACTGGTTTGCGGAAGCATTGCTTAGCAGTCCTTCGTTGGAGAATGCCAAATTTTTTGAATTTTTGTGACGCAATACCTCTGTCGTAATGATATGGATCTCCCCTGAGTGTGGTTGTTCGTATTTGTCTGTTTATTTGCATATTCGAGTCGTTGTTGCGTCAAATTTGATGGTCAGATGTACGAAAATGGATCCAAAAGTTCGACCTTCTGCCCCTCTCGTGAAACACGCAGTTTAACCGGTTCAGTTCTGAAATTGTATTTTAGCAATACTGGTTTCGCTTTATCGACGTTTTAAATGAGATTTAACGTTGCCGGTTTGTACCCCGTGCATTCCTTCAGCGTCTGATTAATCAGGACAACATTTTGCAGAGTTACTACTTATGATCCTGAGGTTCTTATAAGAATATAAGGCATCGCGTGCGATTTGACGCTTTCCTTTTGGGCACAACACTAAGAGCGTGTGGAATTTGAATATATCTGTTTATTCTAACCGTGTGAACTAGAGTACACCACCCGTAACAACAAATTTCTAGAGGTGTAGCTATTGGCGAGCATATAGCCACTTGTAACCATAAATTCCTAGAGGCAGGGCTTACTTAGTAAGGGATAGAGCTAAATTGCTTACGACGAAATTTAGCTCTGTCCCTTTCTAAATCCCTCCTCTATGAGTCTATGAATTGATGGTTATATGTGGTTAGATTCTAGCCAATAGCCAAAATACGTAGATACTTTAAATCAAACTGCACTCTCTCCGTCGTTAAAAAAACAGACTATAACCAGTTACTTGTAGACTTCGACTAATGACAGATGGAGTATTGCCAGTTCAGAATAACACAATACACATTTAATCCTTAACACTCACTTACCAACTACTTAACCGAAGCGTCTACTCTAATTATAATAAATTGTGTTCGATTTTTGAGTTGCTTGTTAGTTTACAGCTTTATTTTTTACTTTATCCATATATGTACATATCTACATAGTACATAAGTAATATTAGAAAGTATTGTGATCGTGCGAAAATTCGACCTCGACATTTTTTCGCTGTAGTACACAGATGTGTATGTTTTAATTTATCTGTGCAGAGATTCCTTTTGCATCTGAGACTTGTATAAATGATTTCGCGTAATTAAATAGCTCTCAGCATTAACACACACCTACGTTTTGTTTGTTCGTACGCTACGTTCGCACATAATAAATTTATTCGCAGCGAATTATCATCGCTTAAAATTATTATGGTCGTTTCAACGAATATAGCGTTTATTGTTTACATTCTGAATTGATAAGCTCCGACACGGAACACTAATGCCAGTCTTCGCTGATAAATACCACCATCCTTTCTTATTTTCTCGTGTATATTTATGTCGTAAAAGTAACGTGTGTTCATTTGAATTCGAGAAAAACAACTTTTTTTTTACACAATTTTTTAGAGCGAACAACGTAAACGTAGTCTTCGAACGCCCAATTTGACACTTTACAAACATAATCATTTGTACTGATTCGCAAATACAGAGCCGACTGACATATTTCAGAACGCTATCCTATTCGAGGGGCGTGGCTACATAGTACATGTCAACCAAGACAGTATTGATCGTCATTGACGATTAAAAAATTCCATTCGAGACACATTATTACGAGAAACAAGTTTAGCACATTTATGTGAACTATGCTCAAAATGCTTTGAATCACCAATCATGTTTCATATTAAAATAGCGTCAAA
Source organism: Parapsyche elsis (assembly GCA_022651745.1). NCBI lineage: Eukaryota > Metazoa > Arthropoda > Insecta > Trichoptera > Hydropsychidae > Parapsyche > Parapsyche elsis. The sequence continues at coordinate 4,053,379 of JAGVSN010000017.1, forward strand.
TCCTCTTTTGCTTTGCGTGTAGCCAAATCTCCTATTTGCCGTTCCTCGGCGAGGCGAGCGTTCTGAAACATGTCAGTCGCCTCTGCATCATCATTCTTTTTTGTCTGCTTTGAGATTCAATAAGAGACTTCATCAAGTGGTACATTTGAATGACAAGGACGTGTTCACTAAAAATTGCTCATTCAATAGACGTTCGTCTATCGTGTTGTCTCGAAGGTCTTGTTTATCTTTTAGTCCATCGAAATCGAAATTTTGACTCAGTTATTGAGACGGTTCCGTACAAAATTGGCACCACATAATATTCATCCTAATGAAACAATTCGCAATTCGCTTTCCTTTCATTCCCCTATGGAAGACTACGGGAAACTACTGAATCATTCTCCTTTTTACTTACGTCTATTTTTTTTTAACAAGAGAACTTGAAACTTGAAACTTGAGTTTGAGTATCCACTGTTTTGTTTAGACCAGAATTCACCACTCGAAATCACAATTTTTGAAGACACGGCTATTGACTGAAATCTAACCACCTAACATAAATTCATAGAGCCGAGGCTTAGAAAGGGATTACTAACTAAATTGTTTATGGCGCAATTTAGCTCTGTCACTTTCTTAGCCCCGTCTCTGGGAGTTTCTGTTTACAGGTGGCTAAATTGGTGAATATGACTCGATGTAAAGAAGAAGAAATAAAACTAGGATGGAGCGCTTTTGGAAGAATGAACATAGTTTTTAAATCTAACATCCCGCTGTGCTTAAAAAATAAGGTATAAGACCAATGCACACAGAGAAGCATGGAAAGATGTATGCTCGGTATAACAAGAAGAGATCGTAAGAGGAATACATGGGTAAAGTGGCAGATGTAACGAAACGTGTGAAAAAGTTAAAGTGGCAATGGGCTGGACACACAGCGAGAAATACTGGAATGGTATCAGAGAGGATGTGAAAGAAAGCAAGGTAGACCGAGTGGACGATGGTCTGATGAATTGAGAAGAATCTGTGGAGTCAACAGGATGCAGATTGCTCAACACACACAGGAATGGAAGAGGAGCGGATGGTGAACGGCTGAAAATGGTGATGATGATGAAATTCTAGTTAATACCCAATACCTCTAGGAATTTGTGGTCACCGATGGTGTACTCTGGCTTAGACGGTTATGAGAAACAGATATTCCTATGTATATTAAAACTCAAACTAGTACATATATACATATATGTATACGCTCTTGTTAAAATAAAATGTTTAGGTAAAGAAGTAAGGTTTGACATCAGATCCACTTTGGAAAGAAGAATTTTTTTTATAATCAGCTGATGGGAGTCATACCTATGCTCATCACATCGGTATATACAATTAAATACAAATGAGTTATTGCGGCTTCAAAACCACACCTTTCAATCGGTTGAACCTTCAAAAAGTTACTATCGTTTGTCCTCTCCTCGATTGGTTCGAATCGGGACAATGACGACTGCAAATCGTTCTAAATTCTGCCAAAATGCAAACGCCCACGTCCTCCCGCCATATTGGCGGACAATGACAACGAACGACCGCGAAAAAGTGGAAAAAAGATTTAAAAAAAACCTAAACTAAACCAACGGCAACGGTTCGATTGTGAAGATTACGGTTATATGTATGTATGTTAGAGACGGTGTCGATATGTTCTTGATGATTCTCTTATGACGTATGTACCTACATATGTATTATTTTTTGCTGATTTGAAGACCTCGATTGTGTAGAATGACTGACCTGAGACACTGATTTGCGATAGACGATCGATCTGGGGTCATTAGATGCGCTTTTGCTTATTGCGAATGATGAGCGTGACGATAATGATTATATGGGTAATGTGACATATGACACAATGCATCGGTCGATTACCGGTTTTTATTGCAATTTTATGACTTTCACGCTTTTCATTACAGCGCGTCACATATGTTAACGCCGTCAGCGGTGAGCAGCGTCAGCGATCTGGAAAATTTTGTACGGGAAAATTATACACACGTTTGAGTTCCTGTTCCTTTTGACCGTGCGTGCGTGTTAAAAAGGGACAAAACTTAAACTCGTATAAATAAGCAACACGTTATGAATGTTCAGCTTTCAATGTCAAAAACTATGACCCCAATACATTAATACAATAATTGATTAAAATCATTATGCAACATGGTTGTCGAAAAATGTTATGTTTATCGAAAAATGTCATAATTTAATTTTGTTCTATATAGTTTACAAGTGCACCAGTAGTTAACAATGCCCACAAGGTTGATTAATTTACGAACTATCAGTTATTCATTTGCCTCCCAATCAACCTTTAATACAGATTTGTAACCATGTATTCCTAGAGGTGTGCATTGATTATTATTATTGAAATTAGCTCTGTCCATTTCTAAGCTCCGCCTCTAAGAATTTATGGTTACGGGATGTTGCTTTAATTTATTCAATTAAAATAGCTTAAGAACCAAACAAAAAGTAACTTACAGCTAAAATTACAAAATAGACTTAATGTTATCTATTAGCACTTAAACAGAGGTGCTGTTTTAAGGCTTTAAGACCTTCTGGCAGTCCATTGTATTCAACAACACCCCCGTACAAGATATGTACTTATCTTAGATCTACTGGATTTTAAATTCTTACCCCTAGTATTATGACTATGTATACATAGGTATACTTTCATCATTTTCAGCCGTTCACGATCCACTGCTGGATGAAGGCCTCTCCAATCCTCTTCCATTCCTGTCTGTCTTGAGCAATCTGCATCCACTGCATCGACAATCTGACTTCACACATTCTTTTCAATTAATCTTCCCATCTTCCATTCGGTTTACCTTGCTTTCTTTCACATCCTCTCGGATACCATTCCAGTATTTCTCGTGTCCATCTGCCATTGCCACTTCAACTTTATCACACGTTCTGCTATATCTGCCACGTGTATACCATATCCCCTTATTAAACACTTATTGATATAACTTGGTAATAAATTCTTATCTAACTTAAAAATATACACTAACATGCACACTTTTAAGGTTTCCCTTACATTCATCCAATTCAATTCATTCAACATATTTCTTACACTAGTTAATCTATTTACATTTAAAATACTCCGCATAGTTCTATTTTGCAATTTTTGCAACCTATCTTTGATCAACCTATTTACTAAATTTAAAAATGAACCACAATATACACAAGTATATGTAGGTACAAAATGAGGACAAACAATTGAAACTTTTAAGCGAGACGATGCAATCGAAAATCGTACACGTAGAAAAGGTGTCGAATCACTGTCGTCATTTAAAATTTTGGTCAAGCCTTCGAATTTTGATACCCATTTGGTATTTTTTTATCGCAACATTCTGTTCACACACGCCCATCACGTTTTACGCACTCGAAATATTAATCGCACGATCCGTTTCTGCGATTAATAGCCAATTTAAAAATTCCACCAGGTGGAATTGCAGAGAGAGAGAGAGCTATGAAATGTTTACGTTATCTACTGTCTTGACGTTTGCGCTCCACATCTATGTAAAACCAAGATTTTTTTTGCTCGTCACCAGAGATAGTGCACTTCCGCCAATACTTTCGCACTGTACGTGAATGTATCACTCTTTTTTTTTTTTCATCCGCTTCTTCTTCTTCTTCATCGTCGTCGTCTTTTGTCGGTGTGCGTGCAAGTAAGTATACTTACATCGGATACGTTTTGCTTCTGACCTCTATTTGAGGCCTGGCCATTTCCTCAAGCACGCCTTATTGGCCACACGAAGTATTGCTACGTGGTACCATTGCGGTGTCTTCTTCTTCTTCAGTGTTGTGAACGACGTATGTCCGAATCCACGTTCGTACACATCGAATCGGTTTTCGTCAACACTTTCGGTGACCATAATCCGGAAGTATGACCGACGAGATCCAGCTAGATCCTATGAAACTCAACGCCAATGCTGATACTACTACTACTACTACTACTACTGCTGCTGCTGCTGCTAAGCCTGTAACGCATTCTTTCGGTTCAATGTTGTTCAAAGTGTACTACACGTGGGTGTCAGCTGTTCTTAAACGGTGTCGTGGATACTGAGCAAATTCCGACAAACTAGTGTATCATTGTGCAAAATCTTCGTGTGATATGAGTCTGCTTACCTTTGAGCTGGTGAACTGATCAGTTTCCAACGGAAAAAGTCATATAGACTAGATTTTTTGGGGGGGTGGTGGCCTCATTTGAGGGTCTTCAGGAGTATGAGGTTCGGGAGTATGCGTCACCTCTAGACATGTAATCAGCTGTGGGGTCAAAATTCACATAGGTTTTATTCCAGGGCAAACTATGTTGAGCCTAGTCCACACACTTCGCAACAATTTTTCGTAATGAAAAATCGTTTCTTCTTGTTTCTAATGCTGCGTACACACCGACGAACCGAACAGCGAACGACGAAGGGTGAGGGCGAATTGTTATTGTGTGGACCGCTCCACACAATAGCAACCCTTCGTCATTCGCTGTTCGGTTCGTCGGTGTGTACGCAGCATAAGTGGTTCATGTTAATGGAAGAGTTTTTTCGACATGTTGATATTTTGGATCTGGCCTTACGGTGACAATCAATTTGTCCCTGGAATAGCTCTGTTCAATTTCAATATTTAAAGCCTCAGAAGCAAGAAGTGTCAATACTTCGTAAGAATAGTTCCGTAAACGTGAAACATGTAACAATAAAAGTAGACGTTGTCTCTTTACAGTTCTGAAAATTGCTGAAAGGTAAAACACGTTGAAACTTGGTGTCGTAGGCATTAGCTTTGTGTTCTGCTGTGAAATCGTCTACATTAATCGCACTCGGGGAGTGTGATGCAATTCACGACACTCATCTGAGTAATCATCGTCAATTGACGAATAGATGGTTGAAATATTTGTCGAATAGACATCAGTGAGGATATCTCGTTGATTCAGACATTTTTTAATTGAAAATCGAAAGCAGGTGATCATTTATCAATGATAATTTGCAGAACTTTGAGAAATATTGTGCAAAGGTCACGTTCTATGAATCGTAGAGATGGATAACCTTTTTCGGGTTAATCTAAAAACAATATATTTACAACGTCGATTGTTATACTATCTATCATAAGAATGTCAGCTCATGTTTCATAATAGTCTTGCAGTGTTTCGTATTAAGTGCACCTTGTATGCGCAATTAGATTCCACTTGTAATTTGAAACTGTTTTGTAAGATTTGAATGTATTGTGTGGCAGTCGTTAGCTCAAAAACAATTCAAAATACATAGTCATATCAACAATAATAGACTTGAAATGCAAGTTTTAACTGGTGTACTTAAATATTAATCTGTTTGGTTGTATTAATAACACATTTCGTAAGAACGATTCAATGAGACACTTTGCTTTAAAATAGTCTGCGCGAGTGCGATAAAGTTAAATATAATTTTCTGTCATACTGTCGGTTTTATTTAATGTCAATATGATTCTGTATCATAATTGCGATAATATAATTAAAGACTGTGTAATACTTAAATTGCCATAGGATTTACAATGACCTAAAAAGTTCTTTTAGAATTGTTGAGCTAATAAGTTGCTCTCATTGTGGTTTAATTGATTAACTAGGCTAATCAATTGTTATTTTATAATAAAACCGAGTTCTTCAGTAATTTGGACCTTAAATATTCAGTTGATTACACAAACATATCATACATACATATGTACATATATATTCAGGTTAAAAACCCCACAATTGATAGTGTGGTTAGATAAAGCAAGTTTTGAATGTTGAAATAAAATAAAACATTTTATCAACAAATGATGCACGCTGTTTTTCGCAATCATACTTGTGGTAAATTAAAACGAAAAAAAACATGAAATAACATTATCATTGTTTGTCTTCTTGTGATATCTGAATATTGCCCGTTGTCGATCAACGGGTGTTTATTATTGACATGAGTGGGCTAACAAGCGGTAACTGCGGGTTACGGGAACAAAATTAAATATATTATATATGACAATGAAAGACAGACATACATACTTAGGGTTATTATATAAACAATATTATTCATTATATTGAAAATTACTCATGTATTAATTTTGTTTGTTATTCAGGGTGCAACGTTCTTCAACTCTGCCACCGAAGAAGACGGTCATCTCGTGAATCCCTCGCAGCCAGCACAGCCTCACCACTTTGTACCTCTGAAAACCATAAAACACTGTGCCTTACACTTGTTCATCTCGACGGCCATATCGATAACTGGAATCGTTTTAGCCGTACAAAAACCCGACTTGGAGCACAGATGCCGTGCTTACTTTATCATGTTGTATTTGCACGCTGGGTTCTGGTTCTTCACATTGGTAAGTCTTGTGCTTTTATTTTATTGAATAGAAATACAGTTCACCACCAGTAACCACAAAATTTCTAGAGGCGGGGCTATGCTCTGTTACAAGCACTTGAGTACAAAAATATTATATTAAAAGTATCCCTACATATGTACATAACGGTTACAATAGTCCAATCACCGATGGTTGTAATATCTATTTTCAAAAAAAGTCTCCACCTTTTCACATAAAAAATTATCAATAGAAAACTGCAGAGCGTAAACAATTTAGCTCTGCCCTTTTCTAGCATTGTATCATAGCACCGCCTCTAGGAATGTTGTGGTTACTGGTGGTGAACACTGACCTGAAAGAAAATATAAAGTGGCAGATATAGCGGAACGTGTGAAAAAGCTAGAAAACTGAATGTGGAAGACCAAGTGGACGATGTAGTGAAGTGAAGAATGTATGGAGTCAAGTGAATGTAGACTTCTCAAGACAAACAGGAATGGAAGAGATTGGAGAGGCCTTCATCCAGCAGTGGATGGTGAATGGTTAAAAATGTATCAATACAAGCTTAAAAATTCCAACTATTACAGTTCCTTTAGAACAGTGTGACAATTGGTTCGTAGCTGTTACAAAAATGGTGTACGATGCCACGTAAATTTATTTCATACAAAATGATTCATTCAACGGATAATTGAATCGATATTGTCTGACTGCAAACACAGATGTGTTTTTATTTAAGTAATATGTACAACCGTAATGATCATTACACACGTACAAAAGTCCAATGTCATTCTATAATGCAAGATTCGTTAATTAATCCCGGACTTTTCACATTGCAGATCACCGATTACATTCTGAAGAAGACCCACCATAACATGCGGATAAGCGGCTATTTGGAATTTTACCAGAAAACGTACACCTTGCACAGGGCGCCTATATACGTCGTCTCCTTGTGGAACGCTTTCCTCCTGATAATCCAAACGCTGGTCCAACACTTCTATCCTGATAATTTCATCGAGCAGTGTGCCGAAGGTGGCATCGTAGCACCGGTATCGTACATCACCGGCTTCCTATGGGTGGAGACAGCGATCCTTTCGATCATTCACGGATTGTACATGTGTAAGTGATGGTTGTACATATTATTCGGTACACATTTCGTTCGCAAGGCTACGTATGAGATTTTTTTTTTAATGAAGTGCGTACGATCGTAATATTGAACATATAGAAGAACCTTGTCGCTTTGTGTGGGCGGTCACGGACAATGTGTCACAGTTTTGATAATGTTCAATTGAATGATACAATGGTCTAAATATTTAGTCTACATAGGATTTTCACAATATAATATATTCCCACACAGTTTGACCGATCGGTAGCAAAGTTTACAGAGTTACTCGGTAGGATTCTGCGTTTATTACAGTGTATGTACAATTATGTGATACTTACTAAGCGTGGCAGATATAGCAGAACGTGTGAAAAAGTTTAAGTGGCAATGAGCTGGACACACAGCGAGAAATACTGGAATGGTATTCGAGAGGATGTGAATGAAGGCAAGGTAGACCGAGTGGACGATTGGCTGATGAATTGAGATGAATGTGTGGAGTCAAATGGATGCAGATTGATCAAGACAAACATGAATGGAAGAGGATTGGAGAGGTCTCCATCCAGCAGTGGATGGTAAACGGCTGAAAATGACAATGATGACTTACTAAGCTGTTTGAGAAAGTCTTGAGACGAGACACTGCAGGAAAGGAGTGTTTGAACACTAATTACGTTTGATGTGTTGTTCATCTACTGTGCAAATTTGTATTTTGATGTAGGTATAGTCAGTTCAGAAAAAATAATATATGACGAAATGTACATATTGTTATTTGCATCTAGGCAATGTTGAGTCTATTAGTTTATCTCGCATGTGACTTTTTTCTAAGCCTCTCCAATTCCTTGTGGTCGACAATATTTAACAACTGTTGATACTATTAAAAGGAAAATATTGTCCGCTATTCTTTTTATCACACGCTCATGACGTTAACGTCTAGACATGACATACTACGAATTTTGTATTAATTGGAAGACGCGTACTGAAAATGGAGCAAGACGCATAAATTTTCAAAAAAAAATCTACTTACAATTATATCACATGCAAATAGTTCTTTGCGAAATGTTTACCATTGGGATTAGTCTGTTAGAATTTTCATCATTCATATTCATTATCATTGTCACGCTCTGTTGATTGAAGGCTCATGTGTCGTGTACTTGAATTAAATTTGAATCGAATAATGTAAAACACTCTAAAATGTATGTATGTATGTGCGATGTAAAATTTAACATTTGTTTTTTTTATAAAACTTCAGCCAAAGTGTTGACGTTCAACAAATCGCAACAGAGACCCGACGTGCAGAGGGATCATCTCGTCGAAGCTGCGAATCCTCAGCCGAACAGAACTGGCCCGTTGCAGTCCACATCTTCGCCGCTCAGTCAAACTTTGACCCAGACTGCTGATTTACTCGCCCGACAGGTACCTATAAAAGGCAAATTTTCGATTAGATAAGGATATGGTTCGATTGATTTTACTATTTTATTGTTGTTTTTAGGCTGATCTGATTCGTCATCTGAGGGAGCACAATGAAAAGTTGAGTAATAAATTGTCATCGACTACGGCTCAATTGCGTACATTGCAGCATCAACAGAGTACCGTTTCGTCTCAGTCGAACTCCGGTTCCTTGGAAAAATCGTCGTAATGCTGGTGTACCGCTACTATTTGGCTATAGCTCAAAAATGTTAATGTAATTAAAGTTATGACGACTGCTGAGTGACGATAACTTTTTACCGCACAGTAAAAACTATGCAAATTTGAATTACACTACATGATGTACTTTAAATATAATTGTAAATATAATTATTAGTCATTATTTTTAATTTATATTACACATTAATTTTCCAGATATTGTATTTTGGCACATTTATTTAGAGAGTCTATGAATAGTTTTACCAATTTGTATTTGTAAAAGTTGCGAAAGAAATGGTTTTTTTGATGAATATTGTAACCTAGCATTATGTTTTGTTTTTAAAAAAAGGCACTAACGGGCACCAAACTTTATTATCTCCTATTTATTAGCCTAATTAAGATGTATATGTGATAGTTACCATTAGAAATTGCAAAAATATTGCTTTGAATACTTTGAGTTAACATTCACATAGTTTTCTTATTTTTACTATTGTTTTTCTTTTAAATAAGACTGAAGACTTAATATTTTTCGTAACAGTAAAGAATTTTTTTGTTAAAAAAATAAATAAACCATCGCAATTGAATCTTATTTTAGGTTTATTTATTAATGTGTATTAAAATAATCCTATTTGATTTTTTGTATGTAGTAGTTTTAAATTGGATGTATGTAGAATATTACATATAATTATATATATTTTTTAATATGGCACGTTACGAATTATTGAATATGTTATTATTGTATTATTTTTTTATTTTGTGTCTTAAGTTCAGTGAATATTGCAAAAATATTTTTATCAAATCGTACAAAGGAAATTCTCTAATATTTTCAAAAAATATGCACAGCTGTCTGTTAAATTGTTTTTGCTATCTATCCTACCATTCCTGCAAACTTACATTCGACATACGATGAGATTACGTAATTATGTGTATGAATGTTAGCCTGTATATTATTTTTTATAAAAATTTTTATGAACAATGGCGTGCTTGCTCGTAAAGAGACTTCATATTGAAGTACTTTTTGTCATGTGAATTTCAGTAAAATCTTTTGACGAGTATTTTTTTTAAATATATTTTTCAATATTAGTTTACATGTGTACAATTCAATGGTTTAATTAATCTGTTGAAGTATTATGTATATATATTTTTTTTCAATCAAATAATTGATTTTCATCTCGGTGCCATATACCTGCAAAATATTGTCATTTCAAATGATCAAAATAAAAAGATTGTAATAATTATTATAGAGTTTTATTTTTTCCAAAAAATAGCCTTAAATTTAGGTATAAACCTGACATGTTATCGTAAGACAATTATTCAATGATTTAAGTATATCCATATGTATGTAAATGATGGTAAACTTTCTCATTTTATTTATTTTTTTACATTTGATTCAATATAGTTCGAATGATTGAAATTATTTTTGTAATATACATTTCAAAATAGAATGTAACTCATAATATAATTATAACATTTTTTATAACAACGAAAGGCAAAAAACTCAACAAAATTTTAAAAACAATAAAATTAACAATAAATAATTTGTTAAACCGTCGATATGAAATGTAAAAGTAACGATCATATACATTCATGGAAAATGAATGTGATCAATAGTATATAATTGTATGGTGTGTGAATTTAAATGCTGACGACCATTAAAGCGATATCATTCGTTATAAATTACAAAGTATGCAGTTAATGTTATTAACATATCAATTAGAAAATTGTGAAAATTTACAACTTTTATCACTTATACATCTATCCCAATTAACATATTAATCACTTTTGGATAATGAAAAGCACACAAGCAAATCCGAATATTAATTTTTCTCTGGATCTTTCTTTAACAATTGTTACCTGACATACTTTGTTTTGATTTCAAAGGTTCTTCTGTAAGTGTCATAAAAGTAATAACATAAAAGTAAACGGTAGTTTTTTTTATACACAAGTAAATCGTAATATTAAACTTATTCTTCTTCCTCTGTTACATCCCCTTCGGCTCCTTGTGATACGCTGACTTCTTCGATCATCGGTGCATCTTCATCATTTTGCACTTCAGGAGTGTCCGGTTCTTCTATTTGAGGCTCGGCTTGGTCTTCGGATTCTTCAGCTGGGGCCAACTTTTCAACGGGTGCACTTTCCTCAGCAGCGGCATTCGCTTCATTGAGTTCTGCTTCCTGTCTTTCCAACTCGGCTAATTCTGCCTCTTGCTTAGCAAGAGCGGCCAATTCTGATTCTTGACGGGCGATTTCAGCTAACTCTGACGCCTATAAACAACAATGGCAATTCCTTAATGTAATTATTTTATTATAAACAATTGTAAAACTAAATAATAAATTAGACTGACCTGTCTTGCAAGTTCGGCTTCTTGGTCCTCACCGGCTAGTTTTTCAAGTTCGGATAGCCTGGAGAGTTCTTTTTGCCTCTGCTCCTCTTCTTCGGCTAATCTTGCCTCTTCAGCTAATTTTACTTCTTCGGCCAATTTTGCCTCTTCAGCCTTTTTCGCTTCCGCTAATTTGGCCTCTTCAGCCTTTTTCGCTTCCGCTAATTTAGCCTCTTCCGCCAAGCGAGCCTCTTCGGCTAATCTAGCTTCTTCGGCTAATTTTGCTTCCTCAACTAATCTAGCTTCTTCGGCCAAGCGAGCTGCTTCGGCTGCTTTAGCTTGTTCAGCTTTTTTTGATTTCGCGGCGATTTTAGCAGCCTCCTCATCCTAAAATTTACAATTGCGTTTTAAAACAAAAAAAAAAAACAACTTCATACCCTTAACTTTGTATGTATTTACCTTTTTGGTTTGTTCTGCTTTCTTTTCGAGTTCAACTGCACGGTCAGAAGCAGCTTGAGCTGCTAACTCTTCTTGTCTGGCTAATTCGTTTGCCCTAGTTGCTTCATCTCGTTTCGCTTGCTTTTTTTTCTTCAGTGCAAGCTCTTCGGCAATTGCTCTAAAACATTTTTATATGAAACTTACCACATTACAACAATATGAAAAACGTTCCGTTGTGAAACATACCGTTCTTCGGCAAGTTTGGCTTCTTCTTGCCTCTTCTTCTTACGGTCTGCGAGTCGCTCTGCTTCAGCAGCATTATCAACTGGAGATGGTTCAGCGGTTCTAAACCTTTCCAACCGTTCTGCTTTGGAGGCTTTCAATTCCTTGCCGGGATCGTCCATTAACATCGGCGGTTGGAATTTCCTAGTTGGTCGATCGCGCAGCAATTGTACTATACGAATTCCAAAACAATACTAGTGAGTTTCTCGAAAGTCGTCTACATACTATTTATTCTTTATCCGTATAAAATTATATTGAATATAATTTGAAAGGCTCGTTTATATCATTGTAATTAGATGGACTTACATTCGTAGTTCGAAGTTGTGACGTTCCCAGGGTAGATTGATTGTTGAAGATTTTATTTATGTATTTTTGGGAAAAAAATCTATATTTTGATGTAAGACACTCAAAATATGAGCGTCTTGGGATAGTGTTTGTCGTTATTTGTCGAATCATATTTACAATTGTTTACAAAATATTCATGCTGCTAGAGTTATATTTGAAGAATGCACAAGAGTGATAATATCTGTCATGTAGTTTTTTTTAATTTTATTTATTCGAACTATAATAATCACTGTTATAATCTTGAGTGACTGCGAAAAGCCTTTCATATTCATTTTTAAGTGATAATTGAGCATTTTTAAACATAGCCTTTCTACAGCAAACAAAGCCTTATTGAAAAATCAGGTACATTTCGAAGCTCAAAAAAAATATAAGAGAAATCCTTAAAATACGATATTTTAGTTATGTTAAAAAATAAGCATTTTTATTATAGTTGTTATTCGCGGAAAAGCTTGCATGCTTAAATTGCAAAGTTAAGGTAGCAGGCGAAAAAAAAAAGTTTTGTTTCAAAGTTTTTTTTATTGTTTTATATTTTTTTGCAAAATTAATACATTTTTTAATGCATTGATGGTTTAAATTTGCTTAGTGTGATTGTTTGTGTTTCGTATGTGAGATTTTTTTTTTTGTCGTATGTACATCGGAAGAGATCATTTATTAAGTATATAAGCGCTTTGATAAAAATCTCTTACTTATTTATTAATTATAGCAAAACTAACTCACAAATAAAATATTATCACATTATTAAAAAAATATAATACATCTTTAGTAGAGCAACGTAGTATTATTATCACAAACTTTTACAAAGCCAATTTTAAAAAGTAATAAAAAATATATCAAAAACTAAATAAATGGCAAAACAAAAATTTGCGATAATAATTAATAAACCACTTTATTATTAATTGTAAAAAAATAAATATATGAAACCGTTGTTCAACCCTCGTTGCTCGGAAGATTTATTTGAAGTTCACAATTGACTTTATATTTTGTGATACGTTTTAACAATAATTTTCAATTGCCAAAAAAAAAAACCTATAAAGCTTAAAATTAATTGAACACTTTATTAACATTTCGTTCAATGAAATGATTGTATTGTAATTTTCAGTCAAAATAAAAAACCTACATATATGAGGTAGTAAAGATCAAAAAAAAATAAGCTAATCACAGAAACGAGTGAGTATATATTGTGAGTCAAAATTTTACATATTATTTTGAAACACGCCAAAAGAAAAAACTTCAAAAGTCGGTTTTAATCGAAAGTTAGCCGAGGCCGTTGTGAATGACGTCAACTATGTAAATGTTTATGTATAGTGTGCGTGTGTGTGTTTGGTTGATTGTGATGATGATTTTGTGTATGTGATGATGTTTTTGTGTGTTATAAATTAGGAGCATTCCACCAAGGCCTGTCTCTTCACGTCAGGTGCCGCTGTAAGAGACACGGTCACACTTTTCGTTAGGCATTATATTTTATTTGCCCCTCATAACATCCACCGCATTCGCTTACATATTAATATTTCCCATCACAAAGCTTAAGGAAACGTTAACGACAAACAATATGCTGTGAATAGTTAGAGGGGGGTTTAATTGTTTTGTTTTCAAATTGAAAATGAATTTATATGCATTTGTGCTTTCTGTCCACGATATATAAAATCATTAAAATATTTGTTCAGGAGCAATATGACTGATTTACAATTAAAGCTGATATCTCATAAAAAATTTACTTATTGGCTTGTTTTGACGAGTGCTGCAACCTGCTGCAGCCTCAAACAGTTCCCAGTTTGTTCGACCACACCCCTAATTCTCCCTTAGGTTTAAATTAGACTAGAGCAACTACACCGACACCGCACCAAGAATTCATTGTATTCGAATAAATGCAATGAAATTTGAGCAAAAAAAGTCAAAAATTTGGTGGTGTGTCGGTGTTGTCTAATTTTAGACTTAATTGGAGACTACAACACTCGCCAAACCAAGCTTTTAGAGTACAAGGCAATCAGCGGAACAGTGATTGAACCCACAATACAAATTCTTACTTTTTCATATATAAAACCCTAAAGTTTGTCTGACTGTTTGTTACAAATGCTCGACACACTTCTTTCGTTTTCATTGAAACTTTGAATTACACATTATTTTTATATTTAACTTTTTCCCGTAATCCTGTAATTGCCGACAGGTAATCTACTAAGATTTCAAATTACTATTAGTATTAGCGCAAGGGTCTGCCTGGCTGGCTGGCTGGGTAGTCGCGGAACGCTCGCATTTTTGAACATGTATGTATGTTTCATAATATACTCCGTAAAATACAATATACACAGGTATATATGTATGTACATAAATGATAAACACCCGATGACACTGTCAACGGGCAGTGACTAGTACATAATATATTAATTGACAATTTATATTGTATTAAATTTTATTGTTATACATAGTTTCTATTGTGGGTTGAGACATTTCTCCGCCAATCACTTCATATGATCTGTTCTAAAATTTTGCATATCGTGGACAAAAAAATAATGTTTAATTTATTCTGCCTTCATGTAAAATAGTACTTATTTAACTTTTATGCAAATCTTATTTACATTTTAGATATTTTATCCTAATGTATTATAAAGAAAGTATTCAAATAAAAAAAAAACCAAAGAAAAGATTATGATAATAAAAGAATGTGAATACTAGATAAATAAATTGGCAGGATCCAAAGAAATACATTATTATTACTTAGAATGGAAATTAATAGATTATAAAATAAAAATGATGCCTATCCTAAGAATAAAAAAAAATGAAAAAAAAGCATTTGCCACAGGGAGAAATCTTAATGGTGATTTTTATTTTATTTTACAAAGCTCACTTGCGGCGTATTTTGATTTTAAAAAAATAAATGAAATGATACGAAGGCTTTGAAATATTGTATAATACCTGTAACGGATTCGAGGGCTAGACCGACTGCTGCGAGTCTGTTCTTGGCATAGTACGACAGCAAGTTCACGTCATCTTTGATGGACATTTCATGGTACATTGAACTGCGGATAGATTGGGGCCTGGGACCAGCGTACTTGACGCACGACAAGTGGGTACGGCCTGTCGGATTTGTTCCAACACCAGCAATATTTTTAAAGAGAAAAATAGATTTTTCTAATTACAAATACATTCTTAATAAGAGAAAATCATATAAAAACAATATAAAACATGTAATTTTTGTGAAAAATGAATGTGCTCATGTGAAGATGGTATATTTACAATGAATCATAATCTTTTCATAATTAGAAATCCACTTTATTCATAGTGAAGAAATTTATGCATTCAAACTATTGGGCTATAGTTTCAGCAATCATCTTCGGTTAACAGAAGGTTATGTAATTAAAGATGGCCGATTTGGGTAACATAACCTAAATATTGTATTTTCCAATATTCCTTTCACAGTAATCAAGTATGGGATAAACAATATATGTTTTAAAATAATTAAGGAATTGTGTAAAATTAATAAAATACATAAATGTATTTATAGTTATTGACAACGTTATGTTGTATGTATGAATTATAATAAAACCATTAGTGTTATAAAAACAATATGATAGTAAAAAAAATCATTACAACATCGAAATCCAGTCATATTTGGTAATTTTATGTTACGGGTGATAATATTATAAGAACGGATATGAACAAAAGTCTATTGTAAACATCAAAAGCATCAAAATACTTATCACATCCCGTCGTCATTATGAGATAGTGTTTTACGAACCGTTCAAATCGGCCATCATATAACATCAAAATAAAATTATACTATACATAGGTATATTTTACTAATAATAATACAAGTACACATACAATACTCGTTAAGGCTGGAGTCCACATGAAAGTTATACTCTCGAGATTTACTATCGAGAGCAGTATTTGCGTTTGGACATGGTTCGGAGAGTGACTCTCCAAACGGTGTCCAAACCCAAGTACTGCTCTCAAGAGTATTACTCTCATGTAGACTCCAGCCTTTAGTAAGTGTATACGATTGCCGATTTATTAATATTTAAAAACGGGGAAAGAACGTGGATTAGGTTATAAATTATGTATTCAATCTCATGTCAAGTTAAGACGTTACATTCCGTATATACCTGTGAACCTCTTCAGTGGCTCTGGATACCACGACATACTGATAATGTCCCTGGCTACGTTCCTGACCGGCATCACCATGCGATTGATGTAATTCTCGAATGAGAACTTGGATGATATCGCCGGTAAAATTGGTTCATTGTACCTGAAGCGGGAGTTACATTCTCAATTAACAACATATTTGTGATATTTTGATAGTAATACTGTAATACACTTTTAGGTACCTGCAAATAGTCGTCATGGGCACTAAGCTAGATGCACGCGGCGCAGCATTGTGGATCCTTTGCAAAAGAGCGGAAGTTTGCGCTCTTATTCTGCGACTTTCATCTTCCCAATCCTAACATTTAAGCAATGACAATGTTATCACAACAGTATACTGTACGGAATAGTTAGAAATATCCATCCTAGTTATAAATCTTATGCATGCTTCCTTTCAGTCACCGAAGAAAATTTTACTTTTCCTCACATTCTTCAGGATATTATTCTTCGATGTTGATGGCTTGAAGTACTTTAATCAGTCTTTGATTGATTGTTTAGTTCTTTTACTGTTGTTATACAGCGTGGTACAGCTCTCCGAGTGAAAGTATGTACATATCGATGGGTTAGTGCACAGATATTGTATCAAAATATTGTAAGTGACATACATCATTTTTGCATGAAAAATATGGACATATTATATATTTGAATAAGGCAATATCTCTTCAAATATACTATTTGGATATACAATACTTTTTAAACATGAAGGTTTGATGCATATGGACGTTTTGTGTACGATAACTCAATTTTGATAAAAACTGAACATACAATATTTGTGCACTAACCCATCGATATATCTTGACTATAACATCAGTAGATGATATTATATTGGACTTAGATCTGATATTGTGTAGTCTCTTTGGAGTTCAGATTTAAATACATTGTACAATTTCCTTTGGGGCATTGTGAAAAAGTACATTTTTAAGAATTGAAACCCCAAAAACTGCTTTTCGATACAGATTTAAGTATGCACTTCAAATCATCAATATGGATGATAAACTTCAGAAAAATGTGTGGTAAAGTAAAAATTTGTGCATAGAAAAGAGTCTAGCATACATGTAACTTCTAATTAGCATTCGTAAGTGCTTTGCAACCATTCTGTAGTTACTTTATTGTGCATAATACTACCTTGGAGGTATTGGAGCATAGGAAATCCTCGGTAGCGGAGTATCCTACGTTAGAACGTTTCTTATGTTCGATACGATCCAGCTCCCTGATGACGACAGAAGGTCGTACACGGATGGTTACAATCTTATGGGGCGCCGTACGGGACATCACCATCCTCTGCCCCCCGTATGAGGGATAGTAAGCCGACACGGCATGGACCTGAAAATTCATATGCATACAATTTTCACCATATATCCCCAATTTTTCTGCGTTATGATTGATCTTTACATTGCTGATATTACTCAATACTCATTATGAAGATAAATATGTATGCTCAAACGTTTGCCAAACACTCGTCGGTGCGATATAAATAATTAGACGTCATCATAGCTATACCGCTAAATATAACGACTCTGTGAAAACGACTCACTGTCGAAGAATTCTCCAACTAAATTGCGTCGGGACGTTTCGAAATATATGTATGTTACTTTCTATGTATATCGTGTACACACCTGAGAAACTCGGTCGAATGTCTATAATTGTACTGTGTGAATCATACGTTGAGATTCAAATTATTCCCAATGGAAAATTACATTCCATAGCAAAATGTATAAATAAGTTCGGATATGTATAGATTGATTATTTAAAAATATCGTTTCAATGTGTTCAGCAGACACAAAAAACATTAGCTGAGAAATTATAATCCACCGACAAGACTTTCTTTAAAGTCTGAACTAAAAACATACCTCTACTTTTATTTTTATTTACATTTGCAATTTTTTATGCACAATCTTGATCTCGGTGCACCACGGCAATAAATTAATCGTAACCGAGATCTTGTTTAAAATTTTCATTTCGATAAACGTTTCTTGAAATTAATTAGTTTAGCATACCGCAAAATTGGCTTCACCGTGTCAACATTCTTTATAATTATTTAACGTTCTATAAAAAAATGTTATATTTTTAAAGTTAAAGGTATTCCCTTCTAAAAATGACGTATGCTATGATGAATGACTAAAATAATGTAATAAGCTTACCTTTCCAACGCTATGGATTGGAATATATCTCATAGGAATCTGCTCGTTCAGTCATCAAGTTGAAGTACAATTGAAGACATCAGACGGGTATATTTATGGAAAACATAAATTTACATTCAATAAAATTTCCAATTTTTAAGTATTCAAAAAATAAAAACATTTAAATTCCAAACAACATTCTCAATCAGTTTTTGTCTCATTATTACTGATTCATGTGAATTTACATTACTTACCTTTTACAATACTTCATAAGTTTATTTTTTTATAATATTAGTTCTGAATATTATCATTTTATTTAATGTCTTGTTATACTTATCACATTTTCTCTGTTATTATGTCAGTGTAAATATTTAAAATTACATATGCATGAAAGCTTTCTGAAAGCGTGTTTGTTTGCATTCAATGTGTCAATCAATATTTTATATTTATTTAGTTGTAGAAGTATTTTAATATATAAAATTTATTAGAATCTTACGACTTATCAAAGTGTGATTTACAACTGGCTTATTAATGGGTCAGTGCCAGAGGGATCTAAGCCAATTTGTTTTCAAAATATATTTTAGATTTGTTTTTGATTTGATGATTTTACTGTGTATTCTGCAAATTGTATAGTCGAAAACTTTGAACGAATTAAATGTATGAAACTTGAGATTCTACTGTCTGGTCACTTAAGATTCTCAAATAGCCACAGTTTCTGAGAGTAATTCGCTCCAACAACTACTTAACTGTTTTAACTTAAGACAAGTATACATGGCATAGCTTCATCTTTTATTTGATATGGGTAACTGTGCTTTGCTCACATTTATTAATTAAAATGATCAATTAGTTGAAATCCACATGTAAATTTTGTATATGTTAAAAATTGAAAATGTCGCATCAAGCTACATATAGTGCGGGAACTTTATAATATAAGAATCTTATATTGCTTATGTATGGTTTATTTACATGCTTTCACCTGTTTAATTTGCATTTGCAGTGGCGTAACATACACATGGTCAAAATCCACAAGGGCCCAAATAAAGATTTTCAATTTTAGGGTAAGCCAATTGAACTGAATACGCCACTGCTTCTGCTCGCGATCTTTAATCGAAATTTAAGATGTGTGGATAAAAGCGACATTGGTGAATCGTCTCAAGCTTTTGAGATTGGGCCTAAAATAAAGCACGGTTTAGTAACAACATGGGATCAGCGTGGCCGATGACCGTCAAATGGACAGGGCCGAGGAGGGGAAGAAGAATCGGGGTCGCGTCTGTAATTTGGTTCAATGTCTCCATGTTTCAGTTTGTCCCATGCCAATTCGATCCAATCGAAAATAAAACAATACAATTCGACGGCCAAGCGACTGCGAAGCGACTTTATTCGATCACAACAACAACAACAACAACAAAATATAGACAAATTTGAGAATATAAGATCATAGGCAATCATAATAATTGATATATTTATAAAAAATAGTGTATTATTCAGTATTAATAGAAAATATATAAGTTCTATCGACTATAAATGTGAAAGGCATTGCTTCTGCGAATATGGTTATTAGTTTTAACGTTATTTTGGGGCGATTGTACTACTATGTATGTATGTGAGTGAAGCTCCATATTCTTTCGTGTAAGTACAATACAATGCTCTTTCAAGCTAAGTATCTTTCTAGTTTGAAGTTAGACTCTGTAGGAGTAGTGGCGGTAAGTAGTGCCATAAGGCAAGCGACCAGATGTTGTGGAACTGTAACTGGATCTTCCAGGTCCATCGCCATAGCTGGACTGGCGTTCAGTGGAGTAGTTGTAGTTGGATCCAGGGGTGTTTCCATAGCGTCTCTCGGTGGTCGAGGAGTAATTGGAGACGTGCGGTGCTCCAGAACCAGCCCTGGTCTCCGAGCTGGTGTTGTACGAGTATGAATACTGCTCATCAGCTCGGCGTGGCCTCTCTGGGGCATCCAAAACTACGTAGTGCCTGGGCGTCTGTAAAAATACACCGTCAACATTTTTTTTTCCCCATACATTCGCACTACAGTACCATTCTTCGAAATGCATTTAAATTTTTCTATTTTTAACCCTTTCACGACCGCCGGACGGTGTTTTCACGCGGCGTGGTGTGTGGCTATAATATCGTTGGCTGTGTTCTGTCGTTCTCGTTTTATTTTATTTTATAATATAATACATATATGTATGTAATAGAACATTTTCAAACTGAAACAGGAGATTTGTGTGTGATGCATAATATGATGTTGTGTGAGTGTACGATGGGATAAGAAGGCGACAAAAAATTTTTTTTAATCGGAAGGACGGAAAGCACCGACCCGTCGTTAAAGGGTTAGTTATACCAGAAAAGGTAAACTCGAGAAAAATAAAAATACAAAAAAAAAAACAATGATTTGTAACCAAGCGACTTTGCACAACCATGCAAAACATAAATGAACATAATGAAACAAAATACTCGATCCGATATGGATAAAGTAATATATAAAGTAAAAATTAGTGGAAAATCTTTGTTGGCATTTCGTAGGAAGAAAATGGACGAGGTAGATCCGCATCAGTTGCCAAAACCATTTTTGTAATACTTACACTAAAAAAAAAACCCAAAATAACTTTCCATTCTTCAGAACAAAGCGCGAGTTCATTGGTTTCTATTGCGTTTTTGTCTAAAAATTTTGAAGCTATGCCATAAGCGAGTTGTTGGAAATAAAACAGACATTTTTCTAGTTTGAAAAAAAAAATCACCTTTATTATTTTAAGACATTTACAAATTTTATAAAAGAACGTATACATTGTTGTACAACATTGATCAACAACCAAAGGCGTTTTTTTCTTTATTTTATTTTATTATTTATTATTATTTCGCCCTAACCAAGCAATTTGCATTCGAATGTTGGAAGTCAAATTGTGTCCCATAAAAAAATACAAATCTTAAATAGTATAAAATAAGCGTTTTGCGTCGTGGAAAGAAGCGGAGATCAAAAGCGTTATTCGTTCGTTAGACATTCGCGACTATTCGTTTCACTAAAATTAATTGCTAAAAGCTGTGGAAGTAGCGGTTTGGACATAACTGTTTCCCCGGAAAATACCTTTATAAGTTATACCACAACAAATACTGAGCAGATATAACATATCCAAAACAAAAACCTTGGACTACTTTGGTTTGATATATAAATGCTGTTCGTTATCTTCTTTGAATGTCTATCTATATTTAAACTTCAAACATTGAAACGTAAACTTTGAAAAATTGCATAAACTCGTCGTTTGAAATGCGTCACGTATGTATGTAGTTGCGTGTGTGGCCACCCTAATGAAAATTAACTTAGATAAAATGAAAATACACAATCGAGCTCGAATCCGACAATACAGTACCTGCATTAAATTCCGAAAAAAAAAAATAAACATCACGAATAGAAAATCAACGGGAAAAATCATGCTCAAAACGAACTACGGTAAAATTTCGAGAAGCTCATAAAATATCTACAGCTTACAAAATCCAACGTTGAATTCAAATAATATATATATATATATATACAGAGTAGTGTAAAAGCGTTTTGCGACAAAGAAAAACATAACGGTAAATGTGTAAATTTACCGAAAATAAATAATACTGCATGCATGTGTGTTAATTAGGTGTGCACCCTGAAGCTTTTAGCGTAACTAAATCGATTTTTTTTTTTGTTTTTTTTCTTTTTTTTTGGGGTATGGGGGTAGTGTTAATCTTTTTTAGTACATGGATGTTAAAATACGAGAGCGATTTGTTTTTTTTTTGTTTTCAATAGGAGGCATAGTTGCTGTAGAAGACTCTGGTCTTTTCTCTGACTGGCAAAGTCCTGTGTAGCTGAGGAAGAACTACGTCCATGTGCTGTCTATCAGGCAAAGCTGCCCTCTCAGCTCCAGATTCCAGAATCAAGTCCTGCCTGCGCACAGCAGACAACACCTTCGTCCTGGTGATGTCCCTGGCAGATATGTACTCCTTGATGGGCTGGTCGAGCACAGCCTGGCTCGGCTTGATGCTGGCCCTGCCCTGAGGACTTAGGATGTACAACTGCTGCTGGCGTGGCCTAACTGTTTCACGTCTTCCATAGGCCGTTATTGGATCAGCGACCAGGCTGGGTCTTGGCACGAATGGTACCTTCTCCCAGTCCAGTGGGGTGTGCCTCTGCAATGGCCACAAGAACAATGCTGTGGTTAGTCGACGAGGCCATCGACAGGTATGCAGGGCCGATCCGCAAAAATGTTCTAGCCATCCCTGTCCAAACACTGGTGCAATCCACAGTTGACATGTTACGATAAATGTGAGAGCAGGCAATGACTATTGACATTTCCCGACAGTTCGGGTAACTGTGCACATTCACCAGAATGGTTGGTGAATATGAACATTAAATGCACATTGAATGGTGAATGTGCATATTCCTCGTCTAGTCTCGGCAGTTTGCACCACATTTGGCAGCATTTGACATCGGAAACATCACCATGATCACACAAATGTATACCGTAAAGGTTATGATATTCAAAATGGCGTCTATTGCGTGTTTGACACGCCTGTTTACTTGAGCTCTCCAGTTTTGTCGAAATATGGACAAGCGCAAAAAAAAAATGCCAAATAATTATGCAGAGAATATGCACATTTGCCGATTCTCTCACATTTTCCGTAACACATGCACTACTCACCGCCGAGAGATTAACTGTTAGATGCAAAATGAAAGACGATGGGAATTTTCAGACCGGCCCTGCATATATGTACACATGTATGTATAAATGAGGTGTAGTATTTGATTAGTGCCTGACATCCAATGACCCCAAAAAAACCTAAATAGAAACTAATGCTCTGGAATTTACAGCACTACGAGTATTCCTAAATCGCGTATGACTGCGATTCCATATTTTTACTAGCTGCATACAAGTGCATGTGTAAATATAAGAAGTATGGTTGTCAAATAGTACAGAATCTCTGAAAGAAACATAACTTTTCGGCATAATGAGCTAGATCTTTATGTTCCACGTTGGTAGTGCGAATTTATGCGCTATAACGATAGAAATAACGTTGTTTGTTTGGATACGATAAATCGTTGCTTGTTTAGTGCGTTATTAGCACGATTTGTACACATTACCATAGCCATAACTAAAAGCGTTTTGAAAAGTTTCCAAAAACATTACACACGGCACTCGATTCGAAAGCTTATTTATTCCCGCGAAGAAGAAGACGGCAAGCCAAAAATTATTTTTTGTACCTTCCGTTTCTCTCATTAGCGAATTTATCTCCAAGAACTCATCTATCACACATTTTTTTCAAACCTTGTCATAATACAAAGTTTTAGCGGCGAGAATTGAAAGAAAAATTGAACATTTACCAAAGAAGACACACCTACATATGTATAGCTCTATAATTTAGTCTAAAATACATAGAAATTGAATATTCTAACTATTTTGAACTGTGAACTTCCTTAAGTTAATTTCTAACTCATTTTTCCGAGCCCTCACATGAAACCACCGTTTCCTACCACAATTTTCATCTAGAATCATTTGTAATCACCTCACATTGAATTAATTAGACTCTAGTTACGCTAGAGAAAACAAAAATAGCATTTTTACAAATTGATCGTATATTATTGATAGATTTTCGTTTTAATGGCTGGTTTTGTTCAGCGGTTTGTGAGCAGTGGGCGCGATAGCGGTTCCGAGCTGGTGTCTAAATTTGGAGTGCTGGACGGCTGAAATGTTTCCGAGATTGAAATCTTAGTAGCCGCTTACAGAATCCTTTTTTTAATTTGACCCTGTCGACGTGGAGGGAGAAGAAGAACAGAGACGAAGATATCTAAGCTAGTAGAAGAGGAACAGAGTCGGCACTGGCGGTTATGAGTGGCCCGGAATAATTTCGCTCAGACCAACGATTCCACCGCGCGATGTTCGTTCCACTGTTTGAACGAAGAAAAACAATTTTCAGACGAAACGAATACTACTATATGTACATGTAAATTCAAAATCCAAAGAAGGGTAAAAGCATCGCAAATTACATACAACATAATGTAAGCCTCACACGTAACCCCATTGAAATTTACTCGATGAAAAACATAATCCAAGCTTATTTATTTTAAATATGCGCAAAAGCTGAAGCTAAAGGTTTAAATGCGTTTGTTAAATAATATTCTCGGCTTAGATTGCGAACAAAAGTATGTAAGAGTATAAGAAAAATTTACAATTGAATAATTAAAATGAACGTATTCGGAATTTTTACGCAATTTGCGCAACGCACGACGACGCCGCGGAATGTATTTATTTTCCCTTTGGCCGAATTCCAAAATAAACGCGCGTTTCCTATTTCAAAAGCGTATGTTTATGCGACGTTCAATTGCAGATAGGCACTACCGGATGTAGTCAGACGTAAACCGTGCGAATTTTCGTAAACTGCTACCCGATTATATTACAGGCCAAAAAAATAAAAAACATCCATCCAAATCAATCACATCGTGAAATACGCGTGAAAATATTCAATCCAACACTAACCGGATAGACCAAAACTCAAACGACATTTTGACGCTTTTACAATAACGTTCAAATCTAATGGTTACTATTTTATAATGAGCAGCATCCTTTAATTAACCAAATTACATTAATTGAAGCGTTTCATCATTTTAAGCCGTTCACCATCCACTGCTGAATTAAGTCCTCTGCGATCCTCTTAAGTTACTGTCTGTCTTGATCAATTTACACCCATTTGAATACTCGCATTCTTCTCACTTCATCAGCCCATCGTCCACTCGGTCAACCTTGATTTCTATCACATCCTCTCGGATACCATTTCAGTATTTCTCGCGTCAATCTGCCATCCACTCATCTCGCTATGTGTCCACTTCAACTTTTTCACTATATCTACCACTTGGTCATACTTCTTACCCATGTATTCCTCTTACGATATCTTATTGTTATACAAAGCATACACCAGTACGCACAGAAGTGCGTACTGGATCTTACATAACATTCTTGAATTCAGCATCCAGGTTTCACATTCATACGTCAGTACGCATCGGTCGTATGATACGATTTTTAAACTAAATCTGACATGTTCCAAAAATTCAAGCGTTTATTCTTTTTAAAATGTAATAATGCTGAAAATGCATTCGAACACTTGGGCGCCATTGATTTTTTTCATTCGCCGATGCGATCACAACAACCATACACTTTTGACGGAAAAAAAAATGGAAATATACTTATATTATAAAATAGAATTGGCACTTTTGACTAATGAAACACGGCGCAATGCACTGAATCGTATGCCAACAAAGATTTTCATCCGGACAGCCGTAATTAAAGCACCTTCGTCGGGGACAATACCTCAATATTACACTCTGATCGAATGTTCACCAAAACAACATCAACAATATGAACCATGTCCATACTTTAATCACAGTCATGCTTGATTTTGAACACTTATATTCAAAATGGGGGTTTTGGGGTGGGGGGTGGGTGGGAAATCGACAACACTTTTCACCAAAAGGGGGATGCGACTTACCGTAACTGAGTACGACGAGGATGGTCTGTAGGTTGCTGGCCTGCGCGTGGTGTAGAAATCGCTCTCGTACACCATTTTGGTTTTGTTGTTTTGACGGGGGGTCTTATGGGGTTTTTCGTTCGTCCGAAGGTGACGGAGTTCGTGTGGCGTCTCCTGAAAGTTTGGCTAACTCGTTACTTCAGTCCCCACCACGTTTTCGCAGCTTTGGTTTGCCCCCACTATGTGTCTTCGTCGTGCGAATCTGGTTCAAAAGTCCACTTTGGGCAGAGATGACCGATGCATTAGGTATTTCAGCACTTTCGATATTCGCACAGGGTCGCTTCGGCGCGTTGAGAGATGCAATTGCAGGATGAAGCTGCATGCTCGGGTATTTGGGACGATGCGAAACACACGTACAAAGAAAACTTATGAAAACAGAAATTCATATGAATACTGTCCTTGTGGTTAAAACTAGATTCAATTTTGATCTACTTTGACCCATGCTGAGAGCCTATTTATTTATTTCGTATACGTTTGTATTTTTTACATAATATATTAGAGAAAACACAAAGAAAAAAAAACTAATAAATAAATTATGTTGATAAAAGAAATAATAAGTCGTTGCCTCAGGGACGACAGATTAATATTAAAAATCAATAAAATCAGACTATTTATTACCATATCTAATCATTCTGGGGATGGGAAAATGAAGATAATAATTATTACGCGAAATAGTTTCATTATATATATATGTATATAATATATATAATTCCGTCTGTCTGTATGTGTGTCTGTCTGCTGATAACGCTCGCCGAGGTAAATAATTAAAAGACACGAACCGTCCGCGCGCGAGTAGGATTTGAACCCGAGATCACCAGTTCGGAACATTGAGCGCTTACGCTATGATCCAACGCCGATAATGCAAGATCTTCTATATTTGAACACATAAACCCTTTGCGACTTTGCTAAATTGTTACGTTGTTGTATTATAAATCGACATCTATACAAAAACTATTAACTACACATATACATACTCGCCCACAAAAACACACAGTACGGGTGATGAGAAACCACTCCATTGATATTCAACGGGCTTACACTAGTTATATATATAATAGCCGAAATCCGTCTGTCTGTGTGTGTGTGTGTGTCTGTCTGCTGATAACGCTCACTGAGGGAAATAATTAAAAAACCAGAACGTCGCACGAGTGGGATTTGAAACCCGGTATCACTGATTCGGAACAGAGCGTTTACGCGGTGAGCCAAACCAGATGATGCAAGATGCCTTTTATTTTGAGCATACATACATATGTATGTATAAATCGGTTGAAAGTTCACGACTTTGCTAAATTGTTACGTTGTTGTATTATAACGCGCCATGGATGGCGCATTGTTGCATAGATGCAACAACTGTAAAAACTATTAAATTTAATATTATTTTCCAGTACGGGTGATGAGAACGCTCCGTTGATAT
Organism: Parapsyche elsis; assembly: GCA_022651745.1. Taxonomy (NCBI): domain Eukaryota; kingdom Metazoa; phylum Arthropoda; class Insecta; order Trichoptera; family Hydropsychidae; genus Parapsyche; species Parapsyche elsis. Next base: position 4,080,981 of record JAGVSN010000017.1, read on the forward strand.
ATGTAATTCAACGTGCTTACACTAGTAATCTAATAAAAATCGAGAACGGGTAAAACGTACCGGAACTTTTAAGCGACGAGTCGAATGAATAAGAATGGGACTATCTATTAAAGAGTTTAATATTTTATATAAAAAAAATTACATCAAATATGATTCTTCTGTTATTAATTTTATCAAGAAGCTTTTATTGGAATTTTTGAAGTTAAATGAATTATATGTATGTTCACGAGCCTCATTTTTAGATTGGCTTTGATTTCATGTACATAGAGATATGTAGTAATATTTCAATTGGGTATGTACTTGGGTACTCAAGACAAGCAATCGTCAAATTGTATAAAAGAACCTTCTCGAATACAATTCGAATCTAAAAGTTTGAATATATGTACTTACAATCCAATTAGAACGTAAGCGTAGACTCACTCCAATTGGGAAAATCCGGAAAATTCCTTATTTATAGTTATGGAAAGTCTTACATATTTTCTCATATTTATTGTATACAGTATTGTGATGAATTTTCTAAAATCGTACGAAACTATTTCATCTATTTCCGTTCACGTAGCGTAGACAAACTTCCCGCGTCCAGTTTCTAAATCGGTAAAATTTGACAACTGTAAATTTTCTCGAATTTTCCACATACGCGTATTGTTTCCCACTCTCGTCTCGTTTATTAGCGACAGCGTGTAATTCGTCAAATGTTTATATTGTTTTCTGGCAAAAGTGCCAAATTAAATTGCCCACTTCCGGTTCGATGTTTTTCCATCGCTTTCTGCGATGTTTGTTTTCGTTAATTTCATTCATAAAAATAGACCCGTGCACACACAAAGGATAAACTTAAAAATTAAATTTAATTGAATATTGTATTTGCATAGCTTAAATGTAATTGTAATAATTCATCGGTGTTGTAAGATTGTAACTAATGTATGTAACTGTAGCGCTATATCAACAATAGGTAAAAGAAACCACATGTTTTCAGATGTCAAACGTTTTCTGTTTTGTATTCGCCTTCACATTTTGTATCATCAATCAAATTTAATAAGTTTGAAGATAGATTACAAAATACATAATATTTTTATTATATTTTCACACTAAATCAACACTATTTATTGTCTTCATCTTCAATGTAAAAAATATTAGAAAAACAAACACATGTAATATGTATATAAACATTCTTATAATTACGTACTACTTATTCAGTTTATCATAGTTGACATAGTTTTTCATTAGAAATTTAAAGATAAACGTACCTATTCATAACTACTTAAGTACTTCTAATCAGCTAGTAGTACTTTTATTTCAAAATAAAACTAAATTATTATCAATTAATTCCAAAGAAAGTGAGATGTATGTAAAGTCAAGTTGACTTTGAGTGCTGGTGCTTGACTTTAAGCGCTATAAAATTGCGGTTTGGCACAATTTTGCTAAACGTGAGGGTGTTTAAGAAGACGAAGAAGGCGTTCCACATTCAGCTCGGATGATATCATCCGAATATTATTAATTGCGAGCGATATTCCAGCTACGTCAGTATTTTGGCCATTGCCAAAAGCATTTAGCACGTTCATTCAACAAACATCCACGAAAAATAACACCTACGAGCGTGACCTAACGAAAGGCACGGTTTTTTTTACGCCAATTTATTTTCAGCATTGTTTATGACTTCGACGAATAACGACTTCGCTCCAATGAAATGGTGGAAAACATGAAAGTCTAGTTCTAGGTTTGATGTTTCCCTTGATTCAAAACACGTTTCTGGAAAATATTTCATTATTCGGTTAGTGGACTTGCATTAAACGTACTAAGAGATAAAATATCTGAAATTTTATGATGACCAGATATAATAATGAACTTTAAAAAGGCGATAAACACCTAAAAATTTTGATTTTCTAATTCGTCATTTGGAAAAATCCAGTATTGCCATGATTTTTCCGTTAGCGTCAAGCTAGCGCCTACTACAGGGGTGTCCAACCCAAATCGTTTGCTGGGCCAAAAAAAATATCATTGAGCTTAGGTGGAGAATATGAGAATGAAATTAAAGCATCGAAATGGATACATTAATATATTTTTATTTAGCATAACGAATAAAGTCTTAACTAGTTACAATTTTATTTATCATTGGCCTGTGGCAAACAGTGACCGCGAGGTGCTCGCGTCGTTGTTTTCCCTGCGCGCTGCGCTGCGTCGACTTTCTGATGTTCCCAATACCGTCTCACTCATTCTGTCACAGACATTTTGGTACTGATCGATAGATAATTAGACCCTCTTTTTGATGATATACTTTTTTTGTATTTCCTATTGGTTTTTTGGTGAGTATGGGCCGACATAGTGAATCTTTTTTTTTTCGACTTGTTTTTGATTTTTCACCAACAAATAATTTACATCGTTCTTATAAAAATATCTTGAAAAGATATTTTGTTTAGTAACAAAATCACCGCGCTAGCACGTCAGAGTCGCGAGATACATTGCTTGGAAATTTCCAAAAACATCCAAAATAGCCGTTGGAAGATCCTTCGCGCCTCACGCATGCACAGTGCCAACTTAAGATCACAAATACATCGTAGACGTATACCCGAGCGAATAAAATAATATTCATGTCAATCGTGTTATTAGTAACGAAGTTATAGTGTCGGAATGTATGGCCATCCAAACGTAACACCGCCGTTTCCGAACAGGTCCGCGTATAGACGTATTCACGTCAAAAGAAAACAAAGACTTATTAAAAATATTTTATTACCTTATAATTAATGTGACATTTGTTACTTTATCCTAATCGGATAAAGTATTGTGATCGTGCGAAAATTCGACCTCGAGATTTTGACTGATTTGTATCGAGTATCATCCCCAGATCACGTTTTCATGATTTTTAAAAAATGTCTGTATGTCTGTATGTCTGTGTACTAATGCGTGTGTGTGTCTGTATGTGTGTTTTCTCCGAAACTATCAAGGCTATCAAGCTGAAATTTCATATCTATTATTTTCACGTAAGGTGTAAGAGCCATAAGAAATTTGGTCAACATCAGTCAACCGGAAGTAGGGTTTTTTTCTTGTAGAAAATTCTAAAATTCTTTTACCACAGAATATTTCCGAAACGGCTCCGGGAATTTTGTCCAAATTTCATATCTATAGTTTTCACGTTAGCCGTAAGAGATACTGTGATTTTGGTCAACATCTGACTACCAGAAATGGCAGTTTACTCTTGAACGATTTTTTGTTTTAATTTTTTTTCGACCTTTTAAATATATAGTATCGTCACAATATTGTAATGTTGTAATTTTGAGAAAAATTGCTATTTAAAAAAAAAAAATCATTAAAATTAGTCAACCGGAAGTAATTTTTTTTTTTTGTCGAAAAGTTTACCGCAGAATATTTCCGAAACTGCCCCATCGATCAAGTTGAAATTTCATATCTATAGTTTTCAAGTTAGCCTTAAGAGATACTGTGATTTTGGTTCAAATCCGTCTGACAGAAGTGGCAGTTTACTCTTGAACGATGTTTTGTTTTTTTATTTTTTCGGCCTTTTAAATATGTAGTATCGTCACCATATTATAATATTGTAATTCTGATAGAAATTTTTATTTAAAAAAAAAAAAATTATTAAAATTAGTCAACCGGAAGTAGGTTTTTTTTTTTTGTCGAAAAGTTTACCGCAGAATATTTCCGAAACTGCACCGGCGATTTCGTCGAAATTTCATATCTATAGTTTTCACGTTAGCCTTAAGAGATACTGTGATTTTTGGTCAACATCTGACTACCGGAAATGGCAGTTTACTCTTGAACGATTTTTTGTTTTATTTTTTCGGCCTTTTAAATATGTACTATCGTCACAATATTATAATGTTGTACTTCTGAGTAAAATTGCTAGTTACGAAAAAATAAATCATTAAAATCAGTCAACCGGAAGTAGGGTTTTTTTTTTGTCGAAAAGTTTACCACAGAATATTTCAGAAACTGCCCTATTGATCAAGTCTAAAATTTATATTTATAATTATCATATAAAATTTAAGAGTTGATAAAGTTTTGATTGAAATCCGCCGACCGAAAGTGGTAGTTTTTCTTATTTAAATATATGCCGAAGATCGTATTTTATATACGCGCGCGCAACTCAACACAGTAATTTCATGATATGTATGTATGTACATATGTATTTTGGTTGGTGTGGTGGTGTAGTATGCGTTTTATTTACTTACGTACTTAAAAAAATAATTTCGTTACTCTTTGTATTCCTCAAATATATGGATAAAGTCATGGGTTGGCTACACCCGAATTTTTTTTGTATATTATTTTATATCTTTTTCATATTAACTAGCAATTTAGTCGACGCGTATCGCAGTTGATTGGTCGTGTTTTCATCGGCCAACCAGCTGCGTCACTTCGTTTTTACTATATTTAATTTCAGCTGTAATGCACATTGCTGGTTGTTTTAATTTTGGAAATTTATCTTCATGGATATACTCGTACATATTTCTGATAAAACTCACGCTTATTCCCCTCGAACATGCATTTTAACTTCAGACTTGATCCATTTGTAAATTTGGAGGCGCTGATTCCACCTCCACGTTAAATGGAGTTAAAAATATTTTTAACATTTCCTCATACTATGGCATATATGAGAATCTGCTGTCGAATTCTTTAATTAATTTTGTGACTTCATTCGAATATTTTAAAAAATCTTTACGGTCACTATTAAATTAAATTCATTTAATATTTAATAATAATTGGAAATGAATTGTATTATTTGACAATAATTGATTTTCATACAGCTTGAGTTTTGTTACGAAGGATTTTAAATCTTAATAACATTCTTTAATTTATTTATTTTCACCATGTACATAGCTTCTGATTTAATTCATTTAATTTCATTGTTATATCTGTTAGAAAACATAAATCTAGAAGCCATTGATCATCGTCAAATTCAGATATATTATTGCCACTTTCGTTCATAAAAATCCGTATTTCTTCTCTCAATTTCCAAAATCTTATTAAGCAATTTCCAAAATCTTATTAAGCAATTTCCACGATCGTATTTTGGCATAAAAAATGAGATTACCGTATTCGGATTCGAGTTCGTGAAAATATTCTTGAAACTGACGATGCTTCAATATATTATTTTAATTGAAATCATTACCTTGACAACAACTGACATCACATGCGACATATTCAATACTTGTACACATATGTACATAGGTTCTTGAGGTGCAGAAAGCAATGGCAAATGAACATTTCAAAATCATTTGAATTTTAAAATTGAAATAGAATCACAACAAATCAAACATACAGCGTTGTCTTTTATTATAGTGAAAAATTACAAATCTTCCCGTTCACTCTGGAACCTCCTGTTCTCATCTTCAAGTTTTCTTTTCTTCTTTTCAATTCTTCTTCCAGTCATAATGAATAAATTATTTTGTTTAAAAAAAATGATATACCAAAATGCACAATGTAGAAAGCTGCAAACTTTGAAAACAAACTGACATATTTGAGAACACTATATCTTGTCAATAGGTTGGATAAAGTAAATGGGTATTTAATTTTAAAGCATTTCATCGAACAGGTGAATCAATTCATAATTATGATGAATCTATAGTGAATCAATTGCATCACGCAGTTAAATTTTAAGATGTGCCAAAATGGTGATTACTTTATTATATAAATAATATATCATCGTAATGCGTGTTGGCATGTCGTTACAGTGGCAAATTTCTAAATGGCGGATTACGTTGTCGCCTAAGTGAAAATTGTGCAGCTTTTCACAATAGCGAATCGCAAAAGATGAGCTATTTGCGGAGTCTGCGGACGCCCAAGGTTCACCTCTCCAAGATGACCTTACTCCCGTTTGGCGATGATGACACAAATTTCAGCTCGGTGCATTTTAAAATGTACACATTTACTACTAAATAAATATTTGCGACTTGGACGAGTCTACTTTGTCATCGTGTATAATAATTTGACTTAATGACTTAATCCCTTTCCCTCTATGAATGGCGATCCTTTGATTTGAATATCTACTAAGCTAAATAAGATTTTCACCTTAATCTATTTCAATAGATTTTAATCCACGGTAATTTTTATTTATTTATTAATTATTGTTTTAAGCATTCTTTTCTCTTTCTCATTATTGGTGTTATTATTAATGTTATTTACATACTACATTTGCTGTTACATTATAAAATCAAACGGAGAAGAACGGTGTAGCCAAAAATAATTTGGCAATTTGGAGGATCACGGTGATTTGTAAACCACTTCTATTTATAAGTAGGTATGGTACACTTTTATTAATAAAACAAATTTATTTTATTACTTTTTTATTCAAGAAATTACTTAAAAATCTTGATACAAAATACCCTGATAACCTCAATTGAATTAGAAAAACTTTTGTGAAAAGTTGTAAAAATGGGACTTTTAAATTTCAACAATTCTAGATATACATAGGTATTATATCCATTGTAAAAAAAGGTACATGTATAATTGTAATTATTCTGCAAAATGAAATTTAATCGATTCAAATCTCTCCACCTCGTTTCCACCGTTATCCATAATTACAAAATATTTTGCTTCTTCTATGGGAAGTATGTGGTGATATAAGAACGCTTTGTTTTTATTGTAGGAAGAATATATTCCTTCGGAGGTTATTTCAAAATAAAATTTTGAAATATTCACCCGAAACATATTGATGAAAAGTTATTATGTTAAAAATGTTTTGCTACTCATAAAACCAAACACGTTGATATATGTATGTATGTATATACATACATAAAAAAAAAATAATAATATGTACCTGATTCCATTGGTAGTGAGTTGACTCTTTGTTCTTCCTTCCACACTCCATTGATCATACACCTACATATGATATGTATTTCCAGTTATAAAACTCGCTTGATGGTGGTAAGCGATGGTGTATGGTTTTCCAGTAGTATCCAAAGCGGATACCAAATTGAAAGAGTAACTGAAAATAATATAATTATATAAATATGTATTGAAATCTTACTTACATACATACTTATTAGTTGAAATATAATAATAAAATTATTTATTTAAGTAGTTAATGCTTAGAAATTGAATTATATATTATTGAATCATATAAATACATATACAGAAATAAAATCTGATCTATAAATGAAAATAATAAATAAAATTTGATCTTGGTAGGAGTCGAAGCCAATCTTCGAGAAGTAGTAGAAAAACAATCAAAATGCAGGCCTATTGTAACTAACGATAAAAGGGCGGGAATTTTGAAAAAATCCTATATCTCAGAAACTGTTAATCGAATCCTATAACTTGGAAACTTCATGTTCATATGTACCTATGTACATATGTATAAGTAACCAGAAAAGAAGTCCTTCTTTGAACTGAAAAGTAAAAATTTCCGTTAACTCCCGAGCTTTTTACACCACTAATTGTAGCCAGTAGTCTATCGGCCATCGTCCATTTTGTCAATTGTTATTAAATTGCAATACATATTTGCCAACAAAAATATTACTAAATATTTAAAATAGCGCATATTGGAAAATTTTTTTAATTATGTACACAAAACCTGACGTTGCATTTCTGCTGATATCGGCCCAGAAACTATGGCGATATATGTAGAGATACGAAAATAGAAAATTTAATGGTTTATACGCATATGTAGATTATTAGATGAATATAGAAATTGAATAGATTCGAATTCTATCTTATCCCCGATTCTCAGCGGTTTCGGTAAATCGATTTTAAAAACCGCATTTCGAGTGGCTTCAGGATCCTCAGATTTAGTCAATGGCGACGCAGCACTGAGCATATTTATATTCTATAAAAATACACATAAAACGTCATAGTTTAATACATTTGAAGTTGCAATCTTCTCTGTGGTGAGAGATTATGTAATTCCGAGAGTAGTTAATTAATTTTCAGTTCACCCGAGACTGTTTTAAGAAACTTAATTAATTCTCACTTGGATTCTTTGGACGTGGTACTCACGAAAAGTCTGAAAATTGTTCACGCTGCTGCGCTGTAACTGATGATATTAAACTTCACTATCTATGGCTTTTTTATAAGTGGGTTATCAGCAAAACTGATTCATAATACAATCTTCAATTTGATGCCAATCACTTCAAACACATCTCTATGATAGCGCTCAACCTTATTGAAGTGCCCAGTGGGCTTGAATGGACAAAAGGCTTATATGTATAGGTATTACACAGGGATAGTTTACTCGCTACTATATCGCTAGTTTTCTAGCCGCTAGTAAATAGCCGCGTGTAATAGGCGAAGCTAGTAAACTATCTGGCTTTTTCGGCGAGCGAGTGAAGTTCGAATGTTTGAACTTTACCGCTTCAGTTCACCGCTCTTGCCACCCCAATGAGGGACATGAGATTTTAGTTATTACATTTTTGAAATATGTAAGTCTGTTGGCTTTTTCCTTTTCAGAAAATTTTCTTTTTTTTTCTATCTTTTTAATAAATGAAGTATGAACACATTATCTTAGTTAGCTTATTTTTTAAATAACAAACGTAATGAAGATGATTACATTATATATTCTATCAGAATATTCAGAATATATAAAATTGAAGTACATAAACCAAATTATTCTTAATGAAATTATTCACAAGCTGATAAAATTTAACCGAAATCCTCAGTTTTATGATATTATTTTTATTAAATGTTAGTACGAACTGATTTCAATTGTCTAAGTTGAAGAGATAAAAACACATGCTGCATTTTTTTAAATAAGACTTTTGGATATTTACGATGGGTACGTAAGATAAATCGGCAATACATAGTGTTATTCCAGAAATAGATGTACCTTTATTTCGTAAGTAATTTAACCAAAGGGTAGTCAAGCTTGATTGTTATTTGGAAGACCTACATATATGTAGATGCAACCCCTTGCTTTGACAATCAATAGATTTAACGCAGAGAAATCTTAAAATATAATTTGAGAGTGTTTTTACTCTACAAAATTTACAATTATCAAACACTCCAAACGTCAAAAACGTTCCTTTTCGCGTTTCTATTTGATTAAGTTTATTTTTGGCTACCGCTATCATCGATCTCGTGATATCGCATATTATATAATATTTATATACAATAAATTAATAATATAATATTTTTATTATTATCCAACGAGGTAGATAACGGAACGATTCAAAGTTCGATATAAAGTTTGAACTTCAAACTAACAACTGCACAAGTCCTAGGCGAATTTAATCGGTAAAGTCATCTCACGAAGAAACTCTTTCAAAGTGAAGTCAACATCCGCCAACCGGAAGTGGCAGTTTACTCTTGAACGAGATTTTGTGTTTTTATTTTATTCGGCCTTTTACATATTTGCTATCTTCATAATAATGTAATATTATAATCCTAAAAGCAATACTTAGTTACGAAAAAATTAATCATCAAAATCAGTCAATTATTTAATATGTGAGCACAACATCCAACTCCGGAACTTTTTCTCCACCAAGATGATTAATTAATAACACTGAGCAACAAAAAATCACGTTTTTTAAAACCCAGAGCGGAGATTGATCAATCTTTACTAAGTTTGACCAATTAAATTCGAATCCGATAATGATTTTTGTTGATATGCTCTTGTTGATGAGATATTCGCGTTTTAAAAAATGCAAAAAATATCCATTTTTTTTGCTTTTGCGGTCTATAACTCAAAATATAGTATCGCTGTGCTCAAAGTGAGTATTGAAATCAATAGTAAAATATTTTTCCTATTGATTGTAATTTTTATTGCTTTAAAATACTTATAATTAATTATTTAGCGAATTTTTAAAGTCAAAAATATCGGGGTCAAATATCAAATTGATTTAAAAAAATGCTTGAATGGTATTGTTCGTAGTAAGTTTTGAAATTGCATTCCGATTATTTATAGATTTCAGATGTTTTTTCAAGTTATTCTTTTTTCTGCCACTCTACTCGACAATTACAATGTCTGCACATTAAAATGTTAGCATAATTTATATAAATTCCGCGGGCTTTGTGTGGATTTGCTCTGTCGCGGATATTAAGCAGACCCTACACTATCAAGCCGCTTGATCAAAACAGTGCGTACAGCTGATTGACACGCACTTCAAGCAGTCTTGGGGCGCATCAAGCATCCCATCAATCCTTTCATCAACACTCATTTGTAGCGGAGTTTTCGACTAGTGAACTGCTCCTCCTGGACTGTAGTGAATCGGTGTAGTGTAGATACCATGGTTTCGAATCAGGATTTGGGGTTTCTCATCTTGACAATTTTTGCTCTCAAGCGGAAAAAAAAGATCCAGAGTAAACGACGTTGGTCGAAGGAGTGGTATAAATTGAGGAACCGCTTCACTCACAAAAATTTACTGACAGCTCTGCGTGAAACTGAGCCGGAAGACTTTAAAAACTTTATCAGAACTCTTTACCAAGAGAGTTTTGATCATTTATTGGAGTTGATACGGCCCAAAATAGAGAAAGTGGATACAAAACTGCGTGAAGCGATTCCTGCAACTCAGAGACTGTCCATCACAATGAGGTACCTAGTTTGGATTTGGAAGACCTGAAATTTTTGTGAAATGAAACTGCTAAATATTATCAATAGAAAAGTGCAGGGAGTCTAAACAATTTAGCTCTGTCCTTTTCTAAGCCCCACCTCTTCCAGAAGTTAGTGGCTAGTGTCAGTGGCGGACTGGGACTGAAATCAGTGCTTGCCAGGAGTCAAAGGGGGCCCACCCAGGGTTAAAAAAATTTGTCTCCCCCCCCCCCATATAACAAAATTTTCTTTTGGCGACCCCGTTTTTCTCCATTTTCTTTTAAATGTGGCAGCAAATGTAGTAGATTATATTCAAATTCAAATGCGTAATTAGTTTTTAAATAAAAATTGTTAAAATTCGTTTTACGATGAAAGGGTGTGTAACCTTGGAAGTCAAAGGTTACACAGAACACGGAGAAGCATTAAAACGTATATTAAACATGAAAATTGATATTTATTTGAAAATTTTATTTTAAAGCAAAAAATATAATAAAAGCCTACATAAATTAAGATTTCGATATTTCTCTCTTATTTTCTGAAACTCATTTAAAACATCTTGAGGACTTACTTTAATGTTTCTATGGATATTTAAAAGAGCTGGAGCAATCAGAGATGTGGTGTTTCTCAAATATGTTTTAGCCTTCGAAGAGTTGAAAAAGGTCGTTCATTGATGCAAGTACTAATAACTAGAGACCCGTGTTTTTCGCATTTTGCGATAAATGCTATATGTATAATATGTATGTATGTACATATGAACGTGAAAGATTTTTGACTTTTTTGGATATGAACAGATTAAAAAGGCTAGTATTTATTTACTTACGAATTTATCATTTTCATAATTTGGTTTAACTATAAAATTCACGAAAATCGACCGTAATTTAATAAAAAAATTTATTAAAGTATGTATCAATCAATGTTCAGCAATTTATTAAAATGTAAAATAATTTTTTTTAGCTTCAGCATGGGGCGTACTAATATTAATATTCCTGACAGAGCAAATCCATACAAAGCCCACCGAATTTATATAAATTATGTTAACATTTTAATGTCAAACATAATAAAAATGCGTCAATTGAAAACTGAAATCAAACCATCCTGTACCCAACCTAATTTCGCGAAAAGTAGACTTTTTTCACAAATATCGACGAAAAAATGCGTCAATTGAAAACTGAAATCAATCCATTCTGTACCCAACCTAATTTCGCGAAAAGTAGACTTTTTTCACAAATATCGACGAAAAAATACGTCAATCGAAAACTGAATTCAAGCCATCATGTACCCAACATAACTTCGCGAAAAGTAGACTTTTTTCACATATATCGACGAAAAAATGCGTCAATTGAAAACTGAAATCAAGCCAACCTGTACCTAACCTAACTTCGCAAAAAGTAGACTTTTTTCACAAATATCGACGAAAAAATGCGTCAATTGAAAACTAAAATCAAGCCATCCTGTTCCCAACCTAACTTCGAGAAAAGTAGACTTTTTTCACAAATATCGACGAAAAAATGCGTCAATTGAAAACTAAAATCAAGCCATCCTGTTCCCAACCTGACTTCGAGAAAAGTAGACTTTTTTCACAAATATCGACGAAAAAATGTGTCAATTGAAAACTGAAATCAAGCCATCATGTACCCAACATAACTTCGCGAAAAGTAGACTTTTTTCTCAAATATCGACGAAAAAATGCGTCAATTGAAAACTGAAATCAATCCATCCTGTACCCAACCTAATTTCGCGAAAACCTAACGTTTTTTTTTTTTTTTTTTTTTTTTTCGCAGGAGGTGGGGAATCTTCTAAAGACCCCCTCCAGCTCTGTGGAGGGGAGTGTCGGATTTTTTACCGACTAAACCCCACCCCTCCTTCCTTCTCAGCGTACCTCCCGGTCTTTGCGTTAGCATTACTTCGGGAGGCAGCAATGGTCCTGTCGAGTGTCGACTTTTTTCTCAATTTTGCTCCTTGGCAATCTCTTATGCTTCAGCTCCTTTGGTTCCTGAAATCAGAAAAGAAAGAAGCGAGAATCTGGAACAAGTGAATGAATTATTTTAGTCACTGTGGTGATGGTTGTGACCCACCTGTTGTTGCTCGTCTGTTGCGCTCTGCGTCCTCTTTCTCTCGCATGACTGCGCCGGCGAAGTTCACCAGGGCGTCCCATGCGTCTTCGCTTTTCAGCGATGGTTCGACCAGGTTGGAGATGGTAGCGATCGGTACACCGAGGGCGAGCGTCAGCTCGATCCTGTTCGTATCCCATTGTGGGCAACCGAACAGGGTGTGTGCTGCGTCGTCTCTCTCGGCGTCACAGTGGTGGCACCTCGTCGTGCTCTCCTTTCCGATCTTCTCCAAGTAGGTCCCGAAACATCCGTGTCCAGTGAGGAGCTGCGTTAGATGGTAGTCCACAGCCCCGTGCTTCCTGTTGCACCATGGGATTAGAAATGGGATTAGTTGGTGCGTCCATCTGCCCTTCGGGTGGTCGTCCCAGCGCTGTTGCCACTGTCTCATCAAGAATGCTCTCGCTTCCTGTCGTCGTCTAGTAGTCGCAACCCCGGATTCCTGTGGAGATTTTTTTCCCCTCGTGCAATTGTTGGCGCTCGAGGGCTGGCAGGTCTATCGGCGGGATTCCGGCTATCGTAGATATTGCACTCTCAGATACTGTTCTGTATGCCGATGCGATCCTGAGTAGGCTGAGACGCTGTACTGAGGCCAATAGTTTGCGCGTTCGATCTATCTTCATGGCGCCGGCCCATATGGGTGCGCCGTACAAAATGATAGATTCGCTGACGGTGCACAGTAGTCGTCTTCTTTTGGGTTTCGGCCCGCCCAGGTTCGGCATGAGCCTTGCCAGGTTCGTCACTGCCCTTCCGGCTTTTTCCGCTACGATTGTAGCGTGATCTCGGAACGCATTCAGAACGCATTCGGAACGCATCTCGGAACCTAACCTTTTTTTTTTTTTTTTTTTTTTTCGCAGGAGGTGGGGAATCTTCCAAAGACCCTCCAGCTCTGGAGGGGAGTGTCGGATTTTACCGACTAAACCCCACCCCCTCCTTCCTTCTCAGCGTACCTCCCGGTCTTTGCGTTAGCATTACTTCAGAAGGCAGCCATGGTCCTGTCGAGTGTCGACTTTTCCTCCAATTTTGCTCCTTGGCAATCTCTCATGCTTCAGCTCCTTTGGTTCCTGAAATCAGAAAAGAAAGAAGCGAGAATCGGGAACAAGTGAATGAATTATTTAGTCACTGTGGTGATGGTTGTGACCCACCTGTTGTTGCTCGTCTGTTGCGCTCTGCGTCCTCTTTCTCTCGCATGACTGTGCCGGCTAACCTAACCGTGACGGCTAACCTAACCGTGCCGGCTAACCTAACCTAACCTAACCTAACTTCGCAAAAAGTAGACTTTTTTCACAAATATCGACGAAAAAATGCGTCAATTGAAAACTAAAATCAAGCCATCCTGTTCCCAACCCTAACTTCGAGAAAAGTAGACTTTTTTTCACAAATATCGACGAAAAAAATGCGTCAATTGAAAACTAAAATCAAGCCATCCTGACGAAACTTCGAGAAAAGTAGACTTTTTTTTCACAAATATCGACGAAAAATGCGTCAATTGAAAACTAAAATCAAGCCATCCTGTTCCCAACCTAACTTCGAGAAAAGTAGACTTTTTTCACAAATATCGACGAAAAAATGCGTCAATTGAAAACTAAAATCAAGCCATCCTGTTCCCAACCTAACTTCGAGAAAAGTAGACTTTTTTCACAAATATCGACGAAAAAAAATGCGTCAATTGAAAAAAATCAATCCATCCTGTTCCCAACCTAACTTGAAAACTTTTCACAAATATCGACGAAAAAAATACGTCAATTGAAATCAAGCCATCATGTACCCAACATAACTTCGCGAAAAGTAGACTTTTTTTTCAAATATCGACGAAAAAATGCGTCAATTGAAAACTGAAATCAATCCATCCTGTACCCAACCTAATTTCGCGAAAAGTAGACTTTTTTCACAAATATCGACGAAAAAAAATGCGTCAATTGAAAACTGAAATCAAGCCATCCTGTACCCAACCTAATTTCGCGAAAAGTAGACTTTTTTCACAAATATCGACGAAAAAATGCGTCAATTGAAAACTGAAATCAATCCATCCTGTACCCAACCTAATTTCGCGAAAAGTAGACTTTTTTCACAAATATCGACGAAAAAATGCGTCAATTGAAAACTGAAATCAAGCCATCCTGTACCCAACCTAACTTCGCGAAAAGTAGACTTTTTTCACAAATATCGACGAAAAAATGCGTCAATTGAAAACTGAAATCAAGCCATCCTGTACCCAACCTAACTTCGCGAAAAGTAGACTTTTTTCTCAAATATCGACGAAAAAATGCGTCAATTGAAAACTGAAATCAATCCTAACCTAACTTCCTGACTTTTTCACAAAACCTAATCAAGCCATCCTGTACCCAACCTAATTTCGCGAAAAGTAGACTTTTTTCACAAATATCGACGAAAAAATGCGTCAATTGAAAACTGAAATCAATCCATCCTGTACCCAACCTAATTTCGCGAAAAGTAGACTTTTTTCACAAATATCGACGAAAAAATGCGTCAATTGAAAACTGAAATCAAGCCATCATGTACCCAACATAACTTCGCGAAAAGTAGACTTTTTTCACAAATATCGACGAAAAAATGCGTCAATTGAAAACTGAAATCAAGCCATCCTGTACCCAACCATAGACTTTTTTTTTCACAAATATCGACGAAAAAATGTGTCAATTGAAAACTGAAAGCCACTTTTTTTCTTTTTCAAATATCGACGAAAAAATGCGTCAATTGAAAACTGAAATCAATCCATCCTGTACCCAACCTAATTTCGCGAAAAAGTAGACTTTTTTTCACAAATATCGACGAAAAAATGCGTCAATCGAAAACTGAAATCAAACCATCATGTACCCAACCTAACTTCGCGAAAAGTAGACTTTTTTTCACATATATCGACGAAAAATGCGTCAATTGAAAACTGAAATCAATCCATCCTGTACCCAACCTAATTTCGCGAAAAGTAGACTTTTTTCACAAATATCGACGAAAAAATGCGTCAATTGAAAACTAAAATCAAGCCATCCTGTTCCCAACCTAACTTCGCAAAAAGTAGACTTTTTTCTCAAATATCGACGAAAAATGCGTCAATTGAAAACTGAAATCAATCCATCCTGTACCCAACCTAATTTCGCGAAAAGTAGACTTTTTTTCACAAATATCGACGAAAAAATGCGTCAATTGAAAACTAAAATCAAGCCATCCTGTACCCAACCTAATTTCGAGAAAAGTAGACTTTTTCACAAATATCGACGAAAAATGCGTCAATTGAAAAACTAGACTTTTTTTCTCAAATATCGACGAAAAATGCGTCAATTGAAAACTGAAATCTTCTGTACCTAACCTAACTTCGCAAAAAAGTAGACTTTTTCACAAATAAAAAAAATGCGTCAATTGAAAACTGAAATCAAGCCATCCTGTTCCCAACCTAACTTCGAGAAAGTAGACTTTTTTCACAAATATCGACGAAAAAAATGCGTCAATTGAAAACTGAAATCAAGCCATCCTGTACCCAACCTAACTTCGCAAAAGTAGACTTTTTTTCACAAATATCGACGAAAAAATGCGTCAATTGAAAACTAAAATCAAGCCATCCTGTTCCCAAAAACTGAAAAAACTTTTTTCAAATATCCATCAATTGAAAACTAAAATCAAGCCATCCTGTTAAACCTTCTTCGAGAAAAGTAGACTTTTTTTTCACAAATATCGACGAAAAAATACGTCAATTGAAAACTGAAATCAAGCCATCCTGTACCCAACATAACTTCGCGAAAAGTAGACTTTTTTCTCAAATATCGACGAAAAAATGCGTCAATTGAAAACTGAAGTCAATCCATCCTGTACCCAACCTAATTTCGCGAAAAGTAGACTTTTTTCACAAATATCGACGAAAAAATGCGTCAATTGAAAACTGAAGTCAATTCATCCTGTACCCAACCTAATTTCGCGAAAAGTAGAATTTTTTCACAAATATCGACGAAAAAATGTGTCAATCGAAAACTATATTCAAGCCACCCTGTACCCAACCTAACTTCGTATACGAATTTTACGTATTTTAACGTATAATTATAATTTTTATATATATAACGTATAACGTATAATTTTTAACAAAATTTTCATGCAACAAAATTGTTTAAAAAAAAAAGTCATCAGTTATTGAAAATGATGATTTTAGTTGATTAATTGATGAATTGATAGTTTTTGGACGAGTTGGAGTTTGATTTTAAAATGCTAATTTTACATACCCAATTCAAGCAAACTAAAAGTTAACACTTTTTTTATTTATTTAATTAATCTGGTCAAAAGATTCTGATGTATAAGTTTTTCCTCATTTTATGTTATATTTTTTGAAAATAAAGTAATATGTTTTACATTTTTTAAAAAGCATTGGTGTTGAATAAACAATACATATATTAATTTTTAACATAATAGTATTTTCAATATTTAATTTATGACGCCCCAGTTTTAAACCATTATTCTGAAAAGTTGGTAGCTTGACAAAAATTACAATTTTCATACACAGATGTCTGAACTAAACATATTATCTATAAAATTGAAAAGCAACAGCGATAATTGTATTACATTTATTTTCAGTGTATAAAAAAAAAAACATAAATTTATTGAAGAAATTCAATCGAGTGAAAGTTTCAATCATCGTAGCTATTTATACATTTTACTACTACAGTGTAATTATTATTGTAGAATTTTTCATGCTTACGTCTTGGACTTTTTTTAACACTGAAGTCAAACACAGATCTGAAAGAGTCCACTTCAGCTGTCATCGCCAGCAAAACCGTCATCGTCAATATAAGAATATGAGTTTTAGAATACGAAGCCATTCCAACAGCTCGAAGCTCTGCGACCAACTGATTCGTTTGTCATTTCAGCGATGCCATTTATCACCATTTTACAAAATAAACGCTTAAACAATTTGCTCGAAATTTTTTCAACGTTTGTTGAAAGCACAGTGTTTACCGTGTTTTGCTTGCACTTAATCGCCTAGTTGTGACTTATTAGTTAATTACAGTGAATAGTACCTTAAGAATTGCACCATTTACCGTCAAAACACTAGGTAAACAAAACTAAATTTAATATTTATTTTGATTGAAAGAAGCAATTTTAAAACGAAGTTTGCTAGAAACACTTTGAAAAGCTAAATTTGTTCTTATGCAATTCGTCAATCAATCTAATTGTTAAGTAGTAAACAATTTCGAATACGCTGACAAGCGATAGACCAATAAACAGGCCACATATACCACCGAAGTTACCTGAAAATAATAATCAAAATTATGGAATTATGGAAAAAGCACTTCAAATTTATACATCTAGACTTTTACATATAAAATTTATAGAATAACTCACTGACTATTTCAAACCAATAATACACCACGTCCAACTTGTACAATTCTGTATCTACGTCCCCGAAAAAGACGTGAACTAATGAATAATTTTTTTGCAGTTAAGTTCAACCTAATACAACAAAAATAAATAAATATAATCAATTTTTCAGGTGTATGGCATTTCATAAATTTATTATTCTTGGTTTGTACAAGATTTTGGTGTTATTTCTGTTGTTTATCAGTGGAGTCGTTGTAACTTTAGTAGAGTATTTGGTGAAAGCGCAATCGGGATAGCAGTCCTTACAAAAAGAGTCCGTCTATTGGTTCTTCATCTGAATCTTCTTCATGAGTGTAATCAAACAATCCGGTTAATATTGTACGGAACTTATCTAAAAATATGGATAAAGATAAAATAAAATTTAAATAGTGCACGTAAATGTATCCGAACAGTATCGAATATAATAGTATATATGTATAATCTACAGGTACTTAGATTATAGTAGCTTCACGACATATACAGAATACGCTAAAGCAATTCTTACCTTTATACTTATAGAGACAGGGCAGATGAGACAATCCGCACGAAATGTTTTTGTTACTTGGCATGAAAAATGGTGTACATTTACATAACGCGCGAATAATAGCTTTTTGCATTTGAAAATGCAATCGCTGAAACTGTATTTGCCATAGTACTTTTTTTTCGGAAAATCATCCTTCAGCATGCACTTTCGCTAAAAAAAGTTTAATAAAAGTTTTTACGCCCATAGAAAACCCTTTAGAGAATTACAATAGTGAAACGTTTGTAACCTGTTGTATTGAAAACTGCTTAACACCAGGTACAGAATGAGTTGTTTTGGCAGCAATGTTGATCAGAACGTTTCGATCGACAGGTATAAATCTGACTACGGTATTACCGACGTAAGGATCTGGGTAATCGCGCGTGTAAAACACGTGGATCTGCACAAACAATCATTAGAATACATAAACTGTACTGATATAACGAAAAAAATCACAATACTCACATTAAATCCTTGTGAAAGGTGTATTGGATACAGGTAATCATCAAGACGTGGATCTAAAACCACAGACAAACCGTTTGAAGGACCTGGAGACTTTGAATATATGGGCTCTCTCGGTTCACCCTCACTGAAATATAGCATTTAAGGGCTTAAAATAAAAATCTAAATAGAATGTAAGCCGGTGCTGTTTAGGTTCAGATTTGCCAACTGGGATTGACAGCGTATAATCCTTTTCTTTGAATGTATAGGGCTAAATCTTCCCGAAGGAAGGGCACCTATTCGCTGTAACTTTAGATTAGCTAAATTTTGTCCAAACCTATGTACTCTTAATAGTAATACAACATTGGTAACTATGACGCACCTCCGCGATTTTGGATTATATAGGTAGTTAAATGTGCAACAAAATCCCTCTGAGGTCAGACGCATCTCAAATAGTTCACTGCAGTTGACCATTTTGCTCATCCATCGACAGCGCAACAACATCAGTTCACAAGATGGAGACACCTATTAAAGTAAAAAATCTTAAGGCAACATCCTAACTATGCACTACTATATGTAAAGGTAAAAGTCTGCGTGGTCAACGATTCCATTAAGACGGATAAACAACTCATGAAACGCTCGTTTATATATATTTTTCGTTGTCCCTTCATACCTTTTCCATCAAGGCCTTCACATCAGTAGGGTTGCTTTGGGCATCATCTCTTCCGTTTATCAAATACACAAAATCGTCGAAAGTATCTAAAGTAGGACTGTCGTAGTCGATTAACTTCCCCAAATTACTGTATCCATTTATTATCAATTCACTCGTATCATTGTTGTAAGCTGGTCTGAAATATCAAATCTCTTAAGATGTCCTGTCCATGATTTGACGAATAGCTTAACATGTCCTTCGTTCAATTTTTTACTCACAGTTTTCCAGCAATTTCTTGAATCTTGGCTCTGCTGAGCTTATTAACGTCGCAAAAAGCAATTGCAGGAAATGGTATTTTCCATATTGGATACTGATCTGATTCCAGCGAAACTACAGTTGGGTTTTCGACGAAATCCTTCCAAATCAATTTCACCATGTACACAGCGCCGTATATAGCCAGGCAGATTACAACCAACCAAATCAATCTAATTATAAAAAAAACCAAGATAATAAACCAAAATAATGCAATCAAGTTCTAATGAAGGAAAACTTTTTAGCAGCACTCACCTTTCCACAGGATGTCTTCCAGGTTCAACAATTCTATTACATCCAGCCAAAGTAGAATTCTCTAAATATTCTTTCACGACAGTGAACAACGATCTTTTAAAAATAATAAGACCGTCTTCATTCGTCGATTCAATTTCTGGATTTATATTCTCGAATTGAGGTTTTTTGCGTTTTAAAATTCTAAATTTTCGACTCATTTTGATCGTAATAGTAGCAAAGTTAGGTATTCAAATGCGAAATGCTCGCATTACGAGTTTTCTACCTTATTCGTATCGGATAAAGAAATGTGATCGTGCGAAAATTCGTGCGGCTGTGTGTAGAATCACTAACTAAACCATATTTTTTATTCAAACTGAATGATCAATAAATTATTCACATTCTTACAGGATCGTGTCAATGAGCAATTTGAACATTTGCACGACAAAATACATAAATTATCATTTATCGATTTATCAGTTTCATTGCTTGTTTTTGAACTTACATTACAAATTGAATAAGGATGGTTGCTGGAGAAAGCAAAGAATATACATAATTATATTCTTTGCTTTCTCCAGTTTCACATTACTTAATAATTATTAAGTAATGTGAAACTTACATACATTCATACATATAAATTTACATACATTCATACAAAAATAATTATTAAGTGAAGTTAACTACATGTTAAATAAACTAGATGAATTTTGAGTAGAATAATTTAGGAGAGGGAACAGGTTCGTATAGTTTTTTCAGTGTCCTAGTTTTGTGATTTTTAAAGATTTCGTCGATAATTTTTGTAATTAATTTCTTAAGTTCGTGGTCACTAGTTATAGGAACGCTGATTTATGTGTACGACTAACGTTCATTTTTTCATACAAAGTGGAGTTTTGTATTTTATTTATTTTTCGATGTACAGCAAGTTACAAGTTATGTATACAGAAGTGTAAGTGACTACGTAGTTGCATATGACAAATCAACTGCGTGTGGTCCAGAGTATCGATCCAACAGGTACTTCTCGACGATGGGCTGGCGCTCATGTTTGTCGAGGGCTGTTGTAGCAGCAGGTGATGGTGTTGGTCCTCGATGGAGATGTTTCAGAAGATGTGAGAGACTAAAGGAGTTTTGTATTTTATTTTTCGTATACATAATAACAATAAATAATCATCATCATCATCATTTTCAACCGTTCACCATCCTCTGCTGGATGAAGGCCTCTCCAATCCTCTTCCATTCCTATCTGTCTTGAGCAATCTTCATCCACTTGACTCGCACACATTCTTCTCAATTCATCAGC
Organism: Parapsyche elsis; assembly: GCA_022651745.1. Taxonomy (NCBI): domain Eukaryota; kingdom Metazoa; phylum Arthropoda; class Insecta; order Trichoptera; family Hydropsychidae; genus Parapsyche; species Parapsyche elsis. Next base: position 4,102,374 of record JAGVSN010000017.1, read on the forward strand.
CCATCTTCCACTCGGTCTACCTTGCTTTCTTTCACATCCTCTCGGGTACTATTCCAGTATTTCTCGCGTCCATCTGCCATCCATTCTTCTCGCTATGTGTCCAGCCCACTGCCACTTCAACTTTTTCACGCGTACTGGTATATCTGCCACTTTGGTCATACTTCTTACCCACAACCCTCTGGTCACTCGTGGTGGACGGTCGCTCCGCTCACCACCAGGTACCTGGATTGGACTTTACCTGCGCACACGATTACGAAACCACTCGCCAGAAAATCACATGTTGGCAACATGCGTCGAACCACCGTAATCAGAAAAAAACGACTAAAAAACACTTTATCGTTGTCTGAAAAGGCAAATACTAATACTGACATGGAAACGGATTGGCAGATTCCCAAAAAGACTGCCAAAATCGACACACGAGATGTTACTCAAACCCCAATAAAAGAACACAACCGATATGAAGGACTCCCTGAAGTCAGTGATAGCCCAAGGAGCGGAGGGAGAATTCCGCCAATTATCATGTCAGCATCCGGCACTCACGGCAGCATGACAGAATCCATTCGGAAGTTTGCAAAAGACTTCAACATGACATATATTGGAAACAATAATGTCAAAATTCAATGTAAGAGTCTTGAAGACTTTTGCAAACTCCGAAATGGACTGGCTCCGGAGCAGCAGTTCCACACTTTCTCCAGGAAGGAGGATAAAATAATAAAAAGTGTAATCCACGGCTTGCCAAAACTACCGGAAGCTGACATCAAAGAAGACATCACCAAGCAGGGATTCCCAGTATCCAGAGTCATCCCTATGAAAACAAAGGAACCAAGGAGCAACGCTACCGAGTTGTACTTGGTATTCTTCGAACCGACCGTCGTCCCGAAGAAGATCAAGGAAATCCGGTACATTTGTTACACAAAGGTCAGTGTCAGTAAATATACAAGTAATGCAAAAATTGTCACCAATGTTACAGGTGTCAAGATTTTGGTCACGCGGCAAAAATTGCAATCGTCCGGCCAGGTGCGTCAAATGCGTTGGCACCCACCTCACCATGGATTGCCCCTAAAAAGACAGGGAAACCCCAGCTACCTGTTCCGGCTGCCAAGGACCCCACCTGCCAATTTCAAGGACTGTCCAAGAAGACAGGAATATATTAAAATGCTGGAAGCGCGGAAGAATCGAGCGCCAGCAGCCAACCCATGGAAAGCCCCAGCAGCGGTGCAAAACCCCGGCCGTTAACGATGCAAACTTTCCAAAATTACCGACTTCTCCTACTCCTCTATTAAGGCGCAAAATCCCAACTATCCCAAATAAACCACAGCCATCCGAAAACATCCCCAACATCACTCAGTCTAAAACAGACCTAACGTCCATTGCATCCCCCCAAAAGATGATAAAGATCCTACAGGAGATTCGCATCAAAGCCAGCGGCTGCACTGACAAACTTGAGCTGGCGCTTATGTTGGTTGAATACCTCGATGTCTTCGATTAATGGGAGGCGCCTGAACATTCTCGCGTGGAATGCTCGCGGACTTATAAATAAGATTGGCGAACTAGAGTCGGCGATCGGTGAGTACAATATTGACATTGTTTTAATCTCAGAGACCTTCTTGAAACCGCATGTACGAATTAATCTATCTAACTTTAGCTGTTATCGGGAAGACCGAGAAATAAAGCACGGAGGAGGAGTTGCAATTTTATAAAATCCTCACTTAAACATTCTCGCGTAATAACCCCGATACTAACCAATCTAGAACTAACTGCAATTGAACTAATAATTAACAATACCCCTCATATAATAGCATCTACATATAATCCTCCCCAAAGAAGATTATTGTCAACTGACCTTAACAAAATATTTAACATGGGTAGTTCGGTAGTGGTAGCTGGTGACTTTAATGCCAAACATCCGCTTTGGAATTGCGTAAACACTGACCGACAAGGCACATCTCTTATTAAACACATTCAGCTAACTGATACAATTTTACTTCATCCAGACACTCACACACATTTTCCAACAAATAACTCACAAGCATCTACACTAGACCTCGTGCTAGTCAGGAACTCCCACATGTATCGCCACCAATTGCCCTCCAGGCTCTATCATCAGATCACCTCCCGATCTTTTTCACAATCGACGGAGAAACCCGAGGAGATTTCTAAATTCGGTTGGAACTACGGGAGTGCAAACTGGCGAGAGTTTAAATCATACATACAAGACCACACGACTTTATCGTCTGCCACGCTTAAAAACAAAACCGACATTGACAACTCCATTACGCAACTGACTGACGCTATAACGCACTCCAAACATCTCCATATACCAAAACACATTTTATTGAACACAAACTGGAGATAACTGACTTTGTTGCACATCTAATAAAACATAAAAATAAACTCCGTAAGAGCTGGCACACTTCGAAAGACCCAGCATTAAAAAACATTAATTAATAAACTTACGTATCAAATCAAAATTAGAATCAAACAAATTAAAAATGAAGCATGGTCTAAAAAAATTAGAAAATTAAACTCAGTAGATGGCTCTCTTTGGAAATTAGCTAAATCAATTCGCAGGACAAAAATCGCGATTCCTCCATTAGATGATGGAGTGAACTCAGTGACGCGAGATTGCGACAAAGCAGAACTCTTATCGAAATCATTTCAAAAGCATCACACACTCACACAACACTACCACCACAAATCAACGCATAACAAAGTTAACCAGTCCATCAAAACCCTCACTAAAAATGCTACTAATAATACTAAAAATATAAAATTGGTCCATCCGTGTGAAATCCAAAATATAATTCGTAACTTAAAAATAAAAGGCACCTGGACGCGATGCAATAGATAACGTTATAATCAAACAACTTCCATTTAAAGCCCTAGTTTCATTATCTAAAATATTCAACTCTTGCTTATTAACTGGATATTTCCCAGAATACTGAAAACAGCAAACGTCATTCCGATTCCGAAGCCTGATAAAATCACAAAACTCCAGCCAATTATCGACCCATTAGCCTACTCTGTACTCTCTCCAAAATTTTAGAAAAATCATTTACACTCGCTTACTTAAGATTTTAGACAAAAAATTGATTAACGAACAATTTGGATTTCGCCACGGACATTCCACGACCCAACAATTAACAAGACTAACCGAATACGTAACGAAGAACTTCAATATGAAGAGAAGTACCGGAATGGTATGTCTTGACATAGAGAAGGCTTTCGATACGGTTTGGCACGATGGACTCATTCATAAACTCCTAACTAACAAAGTACCGAACTACCTAATACATATCATCAGATCATACCTAACTCACAGGAAGTTAGTGGTTAACGTAAATACTGAAATATCCTCACTGAAATCAATCTCAGCAGGGTCCCACAGGGAAGTCTGCTAGGCCCTCTTATTTGCCATATATATTAATGACATACCCATCCCAAAAACTGTCACATAGCTCTATATGCAGATGATACTGCTTGCTTCACAAGCAGTATCAAACCAGAGGCTATTCGAAGAAACCTTGAACTAGCCTTAAAGACACTGACGGACCACTTCACTAAGTGGAAAATTAAAATTAATCAAAACAAAACAGACGCGATTTTCTTTAGTGCGAAAACATAAACCAAATTCAGATCTGAAAATCCCATCTGGAGAAAGTCTGAAATGGCAAACACAAATAAAATACTTAGGAATTACATTCGATAAGAGAATGAGATGGGCCCCCCACATAGAGGCGGCGAAATGTGAAAAAGCAATTCGCGCCATATCTTCAATATACCCTATATTCAATCGACATAGTGCCTTATCACTACATAATAAAATTAAAATATATCGCGCACTCATACTACCCTTACTAACGTACGCTGCTCCCGTATGGAATAATGCCTCCAATACTAACCAATCAAAGCTTCAAGTAGTCCAAAATAAATCATTAAAAATCATTTATAACACGCCCATATATACTAACCTAAAAAGACTACATTCCCAGTATAACATCCCATTAGTCGTAGATGTCACTAACAGATTAACCAGTAGATTCTATGATAGAATTACCAATAACCACACTAACAAATTAGTGAAAGGTCTCGGTGATTATAGCAAGATGTCTTTACCCTTTAGGTATAAACACAAATTACCTAAACATAATTTTCTTTAGATCGCCGACTCTAAAAAGTAAGTATTTAATTTAATTATGTAAAATATATTATAAACATTTGATAAGATTTGTAAATAGGTTTTTGAGCTCTTTCTCCTATTATTCTTTAAACACTAACATTAAAATAAAAGAATCCTTATAAATACTAACAAAATGAACAATGTGTAAAATAGATAATGGTCACTGGACCAGTAGCTATTAAAATAGATTTAAGATGTATTGTGAACATAGTATAAGAACAATAAAAAGCTTTTTTTTAAAAAAATAAATAAAAATTATAGATTCACTATAACCTTGTTTACATGTTTGTAATTCTAGTAACAACTGTTGGAATCCTTTGGATTCTGAAAAATTTTCCAAGCATTCTTAAAGGCCAAGTATCTAATTCGCGTGTGCTGGTAACACTTTCCGCGAATCCGCTTATTTGGGATTGAATTGATTTAAAAATTATCGGTTTTCGGGTAACCGTTGCGAGTTTCACATAAAAAAGTTAATTGTGTTTAAGCCTTTTGTCCACTCAAGCCCACTGGTCACTTCAATAAGATGGTAAAGCACTGTCATAGAGATGTGTTTGAAGTGATTGGCATCAAATTGAAAATTGTATTATGAATCAGTTTTGCTGATAACCTGCATACCGCAACCGCTGAGACTCGGGAATAAGATTTGACGCCATTGACTAAATATGAGGAATCAGCCACTCAGAATGTGATTTTCAATATCAATCTACTGAAACCGCTGAGTCGGGGATAAGAATTTGAGGGAAAAATGTCAACAAATGGCAATGCGTAAAAATAAAATCTGTTTCTTGTAATTCATCTATCTATTAAATTTTTATATTCATCTAATAATCTAAATGTGCGTATAAAACACTAACTTTTCCATTTTCGTACCCCTATAACGCCAAAGTCTCTGGGCTGATATCAGCATAAATACATAGGTACACATCAGTTTTTATGTAGGTACATTACAGTACATTGGTAATTTAGTGACTTTTCAATTTCTTACATTAACTGCAAATAAATAATTTTATTATTATATTTCAACTTAACAACAAGTAAGATTTTAATACATATTTATATAATTATATTATTTTCAGTTACTCTTTCAATTTGGTATCCGCTTTGGATATGACTGGAAAACCATACACCATCGCTTACCACTATGAAGCGAGTTTTATAACTGGAAGTATGTACATATGTACCTACATATCACAGGTGTATGATCAATTGAAGTGTGGAAGGAAGAACACTTACTACCCAGTGGCGTAGCTAGAAATTTTGGGCCCTCATGCTTTGCATGACTACATACTATGAGGTGTCTACGCCACTGTTACTCTAACTATGGAATTTATTTATTTAATAATTACATGGAGAGGCGGCATAGGCGATAGGCCCATGGGGTTTGGTACAAAAATTAAATTAAATTAAATTAACATAAAAATAAAATGAATAGTGGTCCATTTATTAAAGAATTACAAATACTCATTGTTTTTTTAAGAATATATCTAGTTGATTTTTATATAAATTATATAAAAATCAACTATGAATTAGGTAATTTTTTTTATTATTTATGTATAGGTATGTACATATATTAACGTGTTTGGTTTTTATTGATTATTGAATTGCCAATGTTTATTAAATTTAAAAATGGTGTAATTTGTAAACGTACGATCAATAAAATATGTATATTATAATTGGGTTTATCTATAGTCACGATGTCACAATACACCGCAAGATGTATCCACTATTCATATTGTTATCACATGTTACTCTTATTTTTTAGGTGAAAAAAAAATTCATAATTGAAATTACCAAATAAAAATTTTAAAATCGAACTAAAGAAAGACATTATGATTGTAGTTTTTGAATGCTTAGTAAGTGGGCAGCTGGGCAGAAATTCAGAGAACAAAAATGCACGAGCTGCAATAGACGATGCGAGACTCTCTGATCTTACAAAGCCGGGAATTCCCATACTCTCACCCAGACCTGCGTACGCCACGCTCGCAATATTTCAATTGCCGTGTCACCTCGTGCTGGTTGTTTTTAGTATTTTTTGGAAAAAAAACCTTATTTATTTAAAGATAAGTTTGTGGGTACTCGGTGAACCAATAAGCTTAGGTTGGCGTTACTGTCTCCGTGACGGTTGGCAACCCTAGTACCGGCGGTCGAGTGTTACACGGATCATTCCCACTCGGTATACGTCGCTCACGAAATAAAAATTACCAAAACGTCCGCTGCGTGCTTCACATATAACCTTTCCCCTCGCACTCCACAAGTCCTTCATTAATTCTAGAACCAATATTCAAAATGTCCGACTGTGACTCTGAAAACTCTGAAACATAAATGAATAAAACCGGAGCGGAAAAATTTTTTATTACCATTTGTCCTTTCTTTTGAATAAAGTCCCGATATGCTGTTTTGAAAATCCAAAATAATACATCAACAACCGCGAAAAACAATATTTAAAATAAAACACGTCCACGTAGGACACGGATCATAGAGAATCGTTCGAGAAGAGGTGAACACAGCCATAGACAATCGTTTAGCCATCGACGGTGACCGGTGACGTACTCACTGTCAGTTGACTGTTCATTTGCAGTGACATTTGCAGAGAATGGGGGCGCAGGCACGGGGGGCGCCAGCGATGGGGGCGCGCGTTTTACTGGCTCTCGTCATTCTGACAGTTGCGGCCGCTCCGGCCAGAGCCATCATGTGGTCTTTGCAACCGAATGCTCTCAAATGTCTCAAAGAGGACCTCAACACCAACGTCCTCATCACGGGAGACTATGAGGTCGAGGAAGCTCCAGACCAAAAAGTCGACTACGTGGTTAGTTCATCGCATCGTATTCCATCACACGTCACACACCGCTAAAACCCTAACCTATAACTTATACCGTTTACCACGTCACCTCTCCCGCCCATAAACAATACCGTTTCAAATTTTTGGCCGTAACGTTCTCATACCCGGCAATACCCTATGATGTTTTTACGTTACAATTAATGGAAATTGACTTGTTTATCGCGTTTAAAAATATCGATTGAACTAATTCTGTATTGTGTGTGATTTTCAGGTGAGAGATTCGAAGGGTCACATTCTCTCCCAAAAAGATAATATATCGAAAGGGAAATTTTCGTTTGTCACCGAAACGTACGACACATTCGAAATATGCTTCATCTCTAGAGTTTCACCTCGTAAGTACATAAAAGGTTGGCATTTTTGCTGATGTTTCGTTTGTACGGTATAATGTACTTTTTTTTGTTTGTTTCAGAGCGAAGAGGACAACCGCAAGATATATCTCTCGTTATAAAGCGCGGCGTCGAAGCCAAGAATTACGAAGGGGTAATGATTTAATTTGTGCAATTTGCAATTTAAGCTCTAGTTTAGATTACGTACGGAGAGTATTAACGTTACATTTTTTCTATGTGGTGATTGCGGATTTCTTTGCAATTCAGTGGCGGGTAATGGAATTTGTTCGAATTGAGTGGTTTTTTTTTTTTTGATTAAAATAATAAATACATCAATCATTAACCATTGAATTCCTTTTGGATTGTTTTCAAATCTTCCGAACTTTTTAATGAAAAAGTTTTCCACACTACCTTTAACCATCGTTTTAATATCTAAAAACTTTTTAGATAAAATTATTCAGGGGAACCGTGCATGAGATATTTACATCATTTACTAACTTAAAAAGTCATTGTCCTAGCAAGTGCTTTCAAGTTATGTATGCATTTTGACCATCCAGATAAATTTAGTAGAATTGGCAAATAAACAAATACAATATTTTCTATTCTAACTCGAGTATATTTGCCAGAACGATGACGATATTTTTGTGCGAAGACACGAAATGCATGTGAATTTATTTGTCTTTGAAATGTACATATATGAGTTTCCTCAAATGCTAGTTAAAAGTGTTATCTCGTTCACTGCCGATATGCTGTTTGTGAAAGAACGAGATTTTTGATACAATTTTTTACTCAAAACTTAAGGTATTGTTAAAAATTGCAGATAGGTGAAGCAGCCAAGTTGAAGCCTATGGAAATAGAGCTCAAAAAGTTAGAAGATCTGTCAGAATCTATAGTACAAGATTTTCTGTTTATGCGCAAAGCAGAAGAAGATATGAGAGATACAAATGGTATAATGAATAAATCGATACAATTTTATACTGTTTATAATGTGGCATTCAAAATTTGGTGGAATCAATTAATTTTTTGTTACAGAATCGACTAACAATAGGGTACTCTTCTTCAGTATATTTTCAATGTGTTGTCTTCTCGGTTTGGCGACATGGCAAGTCTTGTACTTGAGACGTTTTTTCAAAGCGAAGAAACTTATAGAGTAAAAGTTAAAGAATTACTTTTTTATAATGCATGTCCTGTGCGTGGAAGTGAGGGAATGTTGGTGGCGAGACAGCGACTGATTTACACTAACTATCAGAACTTTTCAGTATAAAAAGATTTTTTCTAAACGAATCAATGGTTCTTTTTGCTGTTATTGATATTTATTTGTTTTCAATTTGATGTAATTTTTCATTTTCCTTGTTAAATCTTCATTTTCGTTAAGTGTAATCTCTTCTACTGATGAAGTGGTTTTTATATTGAAATAAAAGGTCTGAAAATCTGGATATTTATATTTATTTTCATTTAATATTTTATACTGCATACTTTTCTATCCAATAATTTCAATGAACTTCGTATCTCAAAAACCAAATTAACATACAAAATTATTTCAAATTAGAATAAAAAAACTCAATGGCCTTATAATCACATGTCCGTAAAAAATTTAAATAAACACTGCTTTGAGCAACACATTTATACAAAACGAAATATTTGAGAATAAAACTGTACGATGAATAAATTCACGAAAATATATTTTCTACACATTACAATTTGGATAAATGTATATATTTGTAAGTTTATCAATATATATAATATATAATTTATACCTTGAAATATAAAAAGACATCTATGCAACATAAACAACCTTTAATTTTTTTTAACACTGATATAATTTCCATTACATCTAAAGTACACCATTTTCATTGATTTCATTTTCATTATTCTCTTATGTAACTTTGTTTACAATTTAGCACCTCGAGATTTTTCCGATTCACATTTCATCAAATTAATACATTTACAAATGTCTCAAACATATGATACCAAACCTTTCGACACCTTCATATCGAATAATAATAAATAATACTGTATAATCTAAAGTAGTCAAAAAAAAAAAAGTACGTCGAAACATAAACGTCATAGATATCACGAGTAAGCAGCTGAAATCAACAAAGATAACTTGTTACTTGCATTCCAAGTCAAAAACAAAACAAAATAATGTATTCGATTCCAGAGTATATTATATCACGCACTCTGTCAAATGGAATAAATGCAAATACATCATAATATAGTTAAAGATAACTATTCTATAGATTTGTAATAAATATTGACGTAAGAAAATATAAAGTGGATTTATGTAAAAACAAAATTATAATAAAATACAAGATTTATTTAATTTATACGAATTATAAAGGAATGTGACATAATAATAATGAATAAGATAAAAACAACCATCGTACAAACATACAAATGAGCTACCAGAATATAATCATTTGTATTTTTGAAATTATTCTTGGACACATTGAATATGAATGTCTTAAAATAATTGAGAATTAAAACCAAATTTTAACACAATAAGATTTAACATAGTCCCTTTGACTCAAATATAACATTTTTTAATTAAATACATATATATATATATATATATTTTGTAGTTTAATAAGATCATATACTAAGTATCGGCAATATTTGGTAGACATTTTATAGCGAACTCATAATGACTTTCATTTTATTACACAATATTGAATCGAAGTACATTATCGCGTAAACGTAAAACAGCTTTTGACAAATATTGGGATATATTGACTTTGCACAATTCATATTTCTCTCAGTTTGTAAAAAAATCTTAAAAAGCAATGTAAAATTTAATCGGATGAATGTTTCAGTCTATTTTATATATACATAAAATAACGGCGGCAATGTGTGACGAGATCAAACAGTGCGTACATAAAATCGTATCGCAAAACAGTAGATCACATCCCCGAATAGTCCAATTGCACAGTAACTCGCTTCACGCCGACAGCCGCGAAAATTCTTTGAGTCTGACTAATAACATACTTCGGATCTACGTTCTTGGAAACTTCCAATTTTATAGCACCTACGTAGGAATCGGTACACAGTGTCCAAAAGTGGGGCTCTTGCACCGAGTAGACCCCGGCTAGACCCGTCACCTTTTGATAACAATGTGCTAATGTTCTGTCCAACGAGGTCGGCTGCCTCTGCATCAGAATCAATATGGACTCTTTCAGCAGCGGACACACACTGAGCACAATTAAGACCGATATGAACATTGAGCATATGGGATCGGCTCTCATCCAACCGAACTGGTACATCAGCAGGGCCGATATTATAACGCCGAGTGAGCCCAGCGTGTCGGCCAACACGTGCAAAAAGACACCTTTCATTATGTGCGAATTGCCACTGAGCGGATCCAGCTCCACGTGCACTTCGTGATCGTGCGAGTGATTGTGATTCTCGAGAGAATGGTCGTGCGAGTGATTGTGAGATCCGCCGCCGTGAGAGTGTCCATGGCTGCCTCCTCCACCATGAGAATGACCGTGACCGTGTTGAAAAGCGTATATGCCGACTAAATTGACTAAGAAGCCGAGCACGGAGACGACAAACAATCGCTCATGCTTCACCTGAAAGGCAAACAAATACATCATTACACTAATCTAATCGAAAGTTTCAATTTCATGTTGTGGAAGTAGTGGGAGTATAGTACCTCTGGCGGTTCGATTGCCCTCTCAACAGCCTCCGACATGATGAAAAATGCGATAAATACGAGGAACAGTCCGTTGACGAATCCGGCGAGGACTTCTGCTCTCACATACCCGTAGGAAAACCTATCGTTGGATTTCTTCTTACTAATCAGCGATGCCACTAGGCCGGCTATCAAGCCAGTGCAATCAAAGAACATGTGAAACGAATCAGAGATTAGCCCTGTAAAATAACAATTAGTAACAGTTAATTAATTCATTCATACATATTGAATGTGTTCTAGTATAAGTATTAACTTGCCTAAGCTATTGGTCCATACACCGTAAAAAAGTTCTATAAATGCAAAAGAGAAGTTCAGCAGTAGGAAGAGGAAGAGATTTTTGGCATTGGGATCGGCGAACACGAGTCGCAGCCATCCGTTTACTTTGTCTTTCAGCCTATTAACTAGGCCTCTGTTATCTCTATGGGTAAGGGGCAACATTTTACCTGAAAGAAAAAATACACATTGTAATTTCAGTAATAGAAAACTTTTCGCACATGGAAAATGTACCCCGTTCAAAGCAAGAAGGACCGCTTTCTCCACTTTGTCCGTGGTAGAGTTAAATGATTACGTATGTTAGTGTATATGTCAACGCGTCCAGAAAACAAATGACCATCATTGGCCATTTCCAAAAAAGGATAACATTGTGAGTAAAAGTCGTTCAAAAAAACAGTCCTTCTACTTTTAAATGGAGTATGTATGTACATAAAAACGATTTTTATTCTGAGAATTCTGCTGAATGTTTCAGTGAAGTTTGATGAAAATCATTCCGGTAGATCATTTAGTATTTCGGTAACCGGATGAAACAGAACACGATATAACATAACATGAAGTACCAGAACTGTGACAAAACAGAACAGCGAAGAACAGAACCATGACAATTCAGAACAGGAGAAAAATAAAACATTTATTATTGAAATTGTCGTATCTCTATGTGTTGTATAGATTTTTAATCACATGAAGTTGTTCATTCGCCGTAAAAACATCAATTTATATAGTTTGGGCATTGCTAATCGCTAGCAAGGCTTAGGTAAATGGGACTCAACTCGGTGTTATGTATGTGTTTTATTATTCTTATAGCATCAAGTTTTAAGTGGTAAACATAGCATACATATGTATATGTATGACAATAAAATAATACACCAAAATATGCTGTATGTATGTATGTATGTATACCATGAAAAATATAATACTTCAAGTTTAATGTTACATATTATGTAAATTCACATGCAATTAAATAAGCAATGAGTAACGCGAAATCGAGTACCGTATGATTGGTCGGTTTACGGAAAAACCCATGCATTATCTATGAAATACTTTTACCTTTGATTTTTTTAAATCTAACTAGTTATCACAAGCATCCTGTCGAGGTTACCGCACGGTGGTAGATGTGACAAATTTATCAGAGCATTGAAATTAGCTGTGATGATTTTTTTTATGTCTTGACATTAAGTGTTTAATATTTAACATTCTTTTATTTATGTGTATATAATAAAATATTATGTTTTTCATCAAAATATTAATATACATACATATTATATAACATTATTTGTTTATATATTTTTGTGAACGTGTGAAAAAGTTGAAGTGGCAATGGGCTGGACATATAGCGAGAAGAATGGATGGCAGATGGACGCGAGAAATACTGGAATAGTATCCGAGAGGATGTGAAAGAAAGCAAGGTAGACCGAGTGGAAGGGTGTGCCCGCTCCTGAGCGAGCCTAGGAGGGTCTTGCACGAGAAGCTTGAAGCGGGCGCGAGGTCGCTCAACCACGAGGACCTCGTGTCCTCCCCGCGGGCCTTCAGGGCCTTCCGTCGCTTCGCGACTTCCTTCGGAGACTTAGTCTCCAACCTCCCGGCGCCGAACTCCGCCGAAAACCACCCGCTCCGGGCTCAGCCCATTACGTAGCGAGGCGAGGATTCCCCCGTCCCGCCTCTTCCATAATTCTAGCTTTAAGCGTGGTGTTGTAAGTGCACAACAATAACATAAACAATAAGAGTAGGTCGTCGGCTATAGCGGTCGACGTCAGGACTACTAACACCACTGCACGCTAGCTTAAGACTAATTTAACAATAAATCTTAACCTAGCAATAAGTAGTTAGACTAAACTAACCTAGTTATAACCGTAAATATAGTTCACTAAACACCCGCGACCGGCAGGCTTCCGTCCTCGCAGATCGGCCCGCTCGTTCTCCGAGGGTGGAATCCTCCCGGGCAGTCTATTAAAATCACTCTTTTGCAATGAGGCTGGGGAAGTATTTGCAAAGCCCCCCCCCTCTACATATTAAATACCGTGACGAGCGAGCACCCCTCCGCATAGAGGAGAGCTCGCGCGTGGCGCAGCTTAAAGTACAGTTTTAAACTCATGAGTCCCTTCGGCAGAGCGTAGTCCCTTAGGCGTCGCTATATACGAAGGTGGGAAAGAGGTGGAGACGCAAAACTCCAATGGGTCAAAGACTGTTGTCCGTCATGTCAGACCGAGTGGAAGATGGGCTGATGAATTGAGAAGAATGTGCGGAGTCAACTGGACGCAGATTGCTCAAGACAAACAAGAATGGAAGAGAATTGGAGAGGCCTTCATCCAGCAGTGGATGGTGAACGGCTGAAAATGATGATGATGATGCTATTTTTGTGCATACATGTACATTTATATTAAAAAAAATGATATGTATGTATGTATGTATGTATATACAAAATATTTATTTTTTTATGAGCATAAACAAATATTTCTTTGTGCATATAAACCACGTTAAATGGGGAAATTGAATCCATAAAAAATCATTGCATTGCAATTTCAATGTCCAGATAAATTTGTCACACTATGAGTTAAAGGAAAAAAACTATCAAACTAATCAAGCGTCTATACTCCTAAAAAGAAATTTCAATACAATTCCAACACACCAACTTAAACTCTTAACGTATAGTAGGTACATACATATGTAAACTGAACTATAATACCTGTTGATGATCAACAGGTATTCGTTGTTGAGATATTAGTGTGCTAACAAAACGATAAAAAATTATAATTCAAATTTTCAATGAGAGCAAAAGATGCGTATCAAGCATCTATACCTACTCGTGAAACAAAATTTCCTCCGACAGACAGTCCAACACAAAACTTTAGCTCTTTATGTGTAGTATATTTTTTTCACATACAAAAATCTGCATAGTGTCGCATAAAACTAAACTAATCAATAAATTGCCCGTTGATCATCAACAAGTATTCATGTTGATATATTAGTGTGCTAACAAAACGATAACTATAATAATAAATTTTCAATGAATGCAAAAAAAATGCAGAAGCGTACCAAGCGTCCTGAAAATGAAAATTCAATACAATTCCTGACGGACAGACACACAAACATTAGCTCTTTACGTATAATATATATTTTTCATACACAAAAGCTACACACTGTATGCATTAAACTAAACTAAATAATATGATGATCAACGGGTATTCATTTTTGGCACATTAGTGTGGTAACAAGATGATAACTATACGTTAAGTGAAAAAAATAATAATTCAAATTTTCAATGAAAGCAAAAGAAGCATATATACTCCTAAACAAAATTTCAATACGATTTCCGACAGACGGACGGACACACAAACTTTCAACTCTTTATGTATAGCACATATTTTTCACACACAAACTCTATGCATAAAACATTAACCAACTCTTCAAACAAAAATAAAACAAATGGACATTTAAACCGTATGAAACATTCATTATTAAATATAAACTTTTAAACCCGAAACAAGACAAATATTTACATAATTAAAAAATGATTAAAATGACTCACAACGACCATGGCCGTCATCAGTGACGTTACAACCGATCCATCTGTCACTTTACCAATGAACCCTCAAAACGAAATGACCCGATTACATACAACAATTTAACACGAATACTAAAACACACATCAAACCATTCACCATCGGTGAAAATACACCAATACGAAAACATCCAACTATCAGAGATTTGGACAACCCTATGGATCATATGTCACTTGCTTACGTGGAACGAGACATAACCTCGAACGACACCGGCCGGTCGACTGACACACCACACACACATCCCACAACCGATTCAAACTTAAAAAAGGGACACACCTCAAACGTAAATCGGACACAAACAGACACGACAGTAGATTGAACTCACCAATGAGATAAGTAAACGCTCCGGTCTAGTATCTCGGTCAGTGTGATGTTGCGATGGGACGTCACGCACCACACAACGGCCTCATCTTGAGCTGACTCCAGCCTGTGAACTATATTAACTCTTCGATTGTGATTTTAGCGTGACAGCGACGAATGTTCACGAGAACAAACGCACGTCCCGCTACGCCACGACACACCACTCATCTGCCTTTACGTTTACTTTATGTACTTCTAGCTCTGGGACTGTCTGTGGATTCAAAATAATCATCGCTGGCATTGTTTATCATTCGTTTCTATTTTTCGTCGCATATTGATTTTGGTGCGTTTTTACGCGGGTAATTAAACATTTTATAATTAGGTTTTATTCGATTTGTCGATGTGTGCGTGCGCGTTGTGATGGTCGATATGTGAGTTGTTACGGTCGTGTCGCACGCCGAGTGTGAACATTGCTAAAAAATCGATTGGCACACGTGGCTCGTCGCAGAGTGACGCTTTTGTCGTTTTGTCGCCTGCTCTCAGGTACATTATCGATTAAAGTGGGGGTTGAATTTTTAAATGATCTAATTTGACTTTGTAAGCCACCGATTGGATCCTATGTACACTAAAAAAATATGTCAAGTTTCGTCAAAATCGTTTGTACTGTAGGACAGCGGTTTCCGAGCTGAGTCACGAGTCAATTTTTGGTGAGTCATGAACGGGATCGCCTGATTTTCTAAACGGCATATCGGGATTTTACAGTAAAAAAAAAAGGATAAATAAAACACATTATTTTCTTTTAATAGTGCGAGGGGAAAGGCTAAATGTGAAACACGCAATGTACGTTTTGGTAGTCTTTATTGTGTGAGCGATGGATACTGAGTGGAATTGACCTGTGTATCACTCGGTCGCCGGTATCGGGTTGCCAACCGTCAGGGAGACTGATGCCAACCCCAGCCCATTGGTTCACCGAGTACTCACACATATAATTAAACACTTTCATGCTACGTGCTTTTCAGAGTCACAGTGAGACATTTGTTCTAGAATTAATTGACTTATCATTAGATAAATAAGCAATTATTCAAAACATTAATTATAAAAAACAACAAGCACAAGATGACGCGGACGCTTATTCACAATAAATTGCTAAATGCTACAGCCACCGACTCGCCGTGTCGTCAACAATAATAAATTATCTGTTTTTTTTTCATTATTATTTATTGTTATTATGTATCATTTGATGATTTATTCCACGGTAATAAATAAATTAAATTAATAATACCCCGTTGGGTACGTGATACTCGTGAACGAAAGCATGCGACTGAACAAATTGCGTCGGCATATCGAGACGAAACTTCAGGATTTTAAAAACAAGCCATTAGAATTTTTCGAAAGACAACTTGAGCAGCCTGTCGTCGAAAACGAAGCTTTCGCATCACACCGGCATTAATGAAAATTCTCTCCACGCCCCGTACCTGATTTTTTGCGAACACAATTGGCGAGTCTTTAGTACTCCCGGCAATAAAATACACGGTTGGAGTTATGTTTGGTGATAAGCGCAAGAAAGAAGTCGAAACAATTTCGTTTTCAAATAAAACAGTTGCAAGTAGCATCCTAGTGGGCATAAGATGAGCTGATTCAAAGATTTAGTGCGAGTAAATTTTTATTATTGCAACTGGACGAGTTCAGAATGTTTTTATCCGGAAGGTTCGGGTATAGCAGAGGCTCTTAACCCTATGAATTGATTACATTTTTCAAATCCCCTTAAAATATCGCTTTGAATGCAATCTAAAAAGCATGCTCTTACGATTTGCACAGATCAGTACATATCGCATCGATCAGTGCAGTCATCGAAAGCAAATCGTACGAGAAAATAGTGCCAAACCGGTCCATCAAATCGTACGAGCAGGCTCGATCGTGAGTAAATCCCTTATCGAATTATTGAAATTTTGTTTGAGAGACACTTCATTCCTCTTTTGCAGAGTTTTCATTCCTTCCCTGGGCGCGGGGACGGAAAATACCATAGATTAAAGTCACCAAACGTACGTGTTAATTTACATTTTTAACATAATATTAATTAGAACATACATAAATTCAAAATAAATCGTCGACGAAACGACTCTGTACATTTACGGATGAATTAAAATACGAATTTTCTCTTATATATAAGCCGCCTTGAGCGCCTACAAAGTTACTTTACCGTAAACGAAAAAAACCCCCGATGCGATGCGATCATACTGAACAAAAGTACTTTTATACCGCGTACGAACATTAATAAAATTTTGCGAACGAAATTCAAATAAAATGCACCCAACACGCGTAAAAACTGACAGAGACGCGGGGAAAAATATCAAAACGAACGGAATCGGAACGGCGAATGTGCATTTATAAATTAGCAGTCGCGTCTAGAGCTTGTTGAAAAACAATGGCGTGGTTGTGATCGCGAACGCGTGGGTTGGCAAAAGTGTGCGGCGACCAGCAGTGAACGGAACGGAGCGGAGCGCCTTTGCCGAGAGCCTCGATCGAGGGTTACAACGCCAGAGACAAGCCTCGGACCGGAAACGGAAGCGGAAACGCGAGCTGACCTCTGAACCTCGGGCTGATCGGGCCCCATGGTGTGGCGCTCCCACCACCGCCGCTGAACTTTTTTCCCCACCGACAAAACCCCCGGCAGCCAAAGTGGCAGGTTACATAGTGGAGTGCGTTCCGAACGCGATGGGGGACGAAAGCCACCCCAAGACCCTTTACGTGGGCAACTTGGACGGCTCCGTCGACGAGGAGTTGCTCTGCGCCCTCTTCTCGCAGATCGGCGAGATGAAGGGCTGCAAGATCATTCGCGAGCCGGGCAACGACCCTTACGCCTTCATCGAGTATGCTTCTCATACCTCGGCGGCCACCGCTTTGGCCGCGATGAACAAACGCGTATTCCTCAACAAGGAGATCAAAGTCAACTGGGCGACGTCTCCGGGTAATCAGCCCAAGACGGACACCACCAACCACCACCACATCTTCGTCGGGGATCTCTCGCCCGAGATCGAGACGCAGACTCTCCGGGAGGCTTTCGCCCCCTTCGGTGAGATCTCCAACTGTCGCATCGTCCGCGATCCTCAGACTCTCAAGTCCAAGGGGTACGCTTTCGTCTCGTTCGTGAAGAAGGCCGAAGCCGAGTCGGCCATAGCGGCGATGAACGGCCAGTGGTTGGGGTCGCGCTCCATCCGCACCAATTGGTCCACGAGGAAACCGCCGGCGGCCAAGCCCGAGACGGGTTCGGCCAAGCGGTCCAAGCAGCCGACGTTCGACGAGGTGTACAATCAGAGCTCGCCGACGAACTGCACCGTGTACTGCGGCGGCTTCGCCGCCAACTCGATCTCCGACGAGTTGATGCAGTCGACGTTCGCCCACTTTGGCACCATCCAGGAGATACGCACGTTCAAGGAGAAGGGGTACGCCTTTATCAAGTTTGCGACCAAAGAGGCGGCCACGCACGCCATCGAAACCATTAGGAATACGGAAATAAACGGACACACCGTCAAGTGCTTCTGGGGAAAGGAGAATGGCGGGACCGATTCGCAAGTATGCATCTTCAATGGCGGGCTGAATTGCCAATCAAAACGTCCCAGATTCAACTTTATACACATTTACTCGTAAAGGCAGAAACACACTAATATCCAAATGCGACTATATACACAATACTACTACTGTCAAACTACTCGTAAAGGCAGAAACATACATACCACACGCCACATCTGATTCAATCTTAAACACATTAATATCCAAATGCGACTATATACACAATACTACTATTGTCAAACTACTCGTAAAGGCAGAAATATACATACCACACGCCACATCTTCCAATGCGATCTTAAACACTTATTCATACTCTCGAATTCGACTGTATACACCTTTACATATATGTACCTTTACTCGTAACGGCAGAAACATACATACCACACGCCATATCCTTTGATGCAATCTTAACACATGAATATCCAGATGCGACTGTATACACAATACCGCTATTATCAAACTATTCGTAAAGGCAGAAACATATATACTACACGCCACCTCTTCTGATGAAATCTTAAACATGTGAATATCCGGATGCGACTATACACGATAATATTCCCTTAACCTGTTGGTTACAAGAATAGTGCTATTGTCTTCCCACTCGTAAAAGTAGAAACATACATACCACACGCCACATCTTGTGACGCCATCTTAAACACATGAATATCTGCGAACACTTGTTTGTACTCTCAAATTCGACTACATATACAATAACCTATTACTGTAACCGATAGCTGCTGCTATTGTCAACCCACTCATTACCATATATATGTATCGCAGGAATCTGTCCAGCCGGCTGGGTAGTCTAGACGGGGAACGCTCGCATACCTGGCACAGCACAGATACAAACACTCACACATACGGCACGGGCTGTCATGTAACGTAACCGGTGTTGCACACAGCGTTTACGCTACATAACCTCACTAACTCGTGCACACTCATGACACTGTCAACAGGCAGAAACATACATACCACATGCCACGTCTTCTGACACAATCCTAAGCACACTAACGTCTACAGTTTTATATGGCGTAGACATGTACATCTTCTCCACAAGGATGCAAGCTTGCATTTTAGAGGAATTCCCCGATGTGTAAACATCACAGTGAATGGGGTGTGGTATGTATGTATGTTTCAGCATTAAGACTCAATAATAAAGACACGTCGATCATCAACTATACTGTATATGAGGCATCGGGTAAAAAAAATTCTCAAACCTTAAGAATTGTTAAGCTTGGCACCAAATTTATAAATATGAGGTTTCGGTAAGATGGGATTGACGGTTTTGAGATGTAGCAATTTCACACATAGACCCACGTACAGACATTTTCCAAAAATCATCAAAAAATGTAGTCAGGTAGACAAAAAATGTAATCACAACACTTTATCATGCATATGAAAGTAAAAAGTACGGTGAATTGGCACTTTTCCTACTGATTGCCTCTTATAAGTTTGTCTGTCGGGAACACTCAACACGCTTCTTTTGTTGACATTGAAATGAGATGACTACTACTGTTGTAAACACCTGTTGATCGTCGACGTGTAAAACTTAATTAACCGTAATATTGCATTTTGAACGTGAACCGCTAAGATTGTCGATATTCAAAACAGACTTATACTAATTCTATACGAGATTATATTATTGTAAGTTCATCGGTCAGTTTCACTTCTGTAAGGCTCTTTTATCGATAATTTTTTTCCTACAAATGATTAAAACGTTGAAGTTTAAGTTCATTGTACTCGACCGAGTCTGATTTTTGTACTTTTGTAGAGTCGCTAAATATGTATAAAACTGCTAATCGAACCACTATCATAATCAAACATTTCAGTCATTAGGAACTCTGTATTTCAATTGCAAAGAAAATTAGCAAATTAACAATACAATTCCTCAAGTCTACACAAAACACTTGCAAATCGTTTCATCCGAGTGAGTTATTCAAATCAATCTCTGGACGTTTTGATCTTGCAATTACATCGATCGATTATATTTTATATTACTTTCAATCATAATTGATCCTGACTTTTTTTTTTTTTTTATGTATACCTTTACAGAGTTTTAGATTCACCATTGTTTCAGTCGTGCGTTCATCATTGAAATTTATAATCCTGGGTCTTAATCACATATCAATTCGATTTTATACAATTAAGATATTGACACGAACGCTTTTACTGCATATAAAGGAACGGTATCGAGACACATTTATAATGCCAATGTACAACATTGGTTATTGTTAGAGCTAGTAATATGCTAACAATGAAACGGTGGCTAATGACTCGTACGCTTGTACGATTCTCATTTTGTTTTCGTCAAACGTTTCACACGTAAAGTAAATTTACATTTGATTGATTCGCACTGTTTGAACTGGTTTGGCGACAGTAGTGTCCGCATATTTTGCGAAAATAACAACGCAACTGCCGCATGTGTCCACTTTGTTGTTTTCCCCTTTCTGAATCATCTGTTATGATAGAATTTGGCATTACGCGTGGGCGTGTAGAGCATATCTCGCTTTTGTGGATGACTCGTAAATGGGTAACAGTGCTCACCAGATTTTATGGGTAATTTTTAAAATGTTTTCAATTTCGTCGAGTACTGTTTTGCCGAGTCACAGATTAGTTATGGCTAACTCTCAATCTACACTCACTGCTTACAAGTGTGTTTTATTGTTTTTTTGCATATCAATTTCAAGAAATACTGTGAATCACCGTTGTGTGATAAGGCTCGTTCGCAAATCTTTATCTGTCGTATTTGCATTATAAACTGTCGTCATCGGTCGGCGAAACACTTCATTGATTACCATTTTTTGTTGAATTTTTATCACGCTTTCTCGATATTTGGTATAAAAAAATTTAGATACACAGACGACAGTTCAAAGTTTGTAACCGGCTTTAATTGACGGTTTCAATTAAGTTTTTTTTTTTGTGTGTTTCGTATAATTGACTCACCGAATCAACATTCTCTCTGTGCATTTCACAATCACATAAATTGTGAATTGTACTTTCGTCCTGAAAAAAAAGTTTTTTTTGTTTTTGGGTTGGATTTAATGTTGTCCGATTGTAATTTTTCAGAATACGACAACTGTCCAGCAGCAACAGCAACAGACCGGAGCACAGGGGGCACAATACCCGTATAGTTATCATCAACAAATGAGCTACTGGTATCCTCAGGTTTGTATTGGAAGTCGTACGTCTTACGTGGAGGCTTTGGCACTTTCACGCGTCTGATAAATCTGTTCTGATTTTAGGGTTATCCTGGGATGCAGACTGGTTATATGCAACCGGGATATTCTTACCAACAGTATGCCGCCGCGTACAATAGCCCTCAAGCAGCAGCAGGTGAATGAAATTGAAGTTGTGTTGAAAGTTTATTATATATACAGAGTCGCCTCAAAGTCCGTGTGCATGAAGCAGAATAGCATAAGAAAAAATTTTAATTTGTTTGGAGAATGGTGTGAACTTTTAACTAACGTGCCTTTTTTTTAATTAAGGATTAGATCGTTTTTCCAATTATTTCTTTTCGTGACCTCATAATTTGTACATGGAATCAAAGCATTATTTTTTTTTTATCTATAATGTTATGTGTAAAAGTTAATCTCCTTTATAACTTCAATATAACACACTAAATAAGCTCTTTAAGTAATTCCTTATTATAAAACTTAACTTGATCTCCAAAGAATTAAGTTGAAAATAATAATTTACGGCTCAATTTTTACTCAGTGCATCCAGTGATGTCTTTTCTCGTTTATTTTTCCTTTCTGTCCAGCTCATCTTTAATATTTTACGCCAGCCTCACGTCTCAAGTGCTTTCAAATGTTGTTCTATCTTTTTAAGTCACATCACGTCTTCTGAGCACAAAGGTGACGTGTTTAAGATTTTGCGAAAATCAGTTATGAATGCAACTTTGTTGCTCTTTTATTACAATCGTGTGGCACATCCGAATGACGTCACAATTTTTTTATTTAGCATCGCAAATATTCTCGGAGCACACAAGTGACAAATTCGGACTTTTTGCATGCAATTTAAAAAATGTACTCGTGTAAATTCAATAACAATGAAATAGTATCTAAAAATCTTTTTCATATTGTAATGTCCCCCTGATTTATGTTGAACATTTTACTATTTTGGACTCTGAGGATTGTACTTTGTCACCTTTGCACTCTGCACTCTGAGGATGCGATGTTTTATACCAGTGGTGCCCACTAATTTTGTCATAAGATCTACTTCTAAGACAAAGCAATAAAACCATTACGACGCCCTGTCTTTGCCATGTTTCATCTGAAGTCATAGATAGGAGCTTTAAAAATAGGCAACCTAATAGATACTATTCGCAAACTTTTTAGCAGAGTTTTCCCTTTTAGAGGAATAACTGTTGGTAGCTTCTCCTTTGAGTAAAAGTCTTTGAAAACCATTTGAATGTATATGATTAGCCGAGACATATCAACCACGTCAAAGGCTGAACAATCCACAAGATCCTTCATTGACCGCTCTTTTAAATCTGATCCAATGTAGACTTTCCGTAGTTCTCTGTAAACAAAATATCCTTTAAGGTATTCACTGGCCACCACTGTTTTATGTATAATGAGTAGATGTAAACTTTGTGGCTGTTCTGTATATAGATGTTTTAGTGGTGTTGTATCTAAATGGTGTGTTTTTGAACGTGTGTTCCAGGTTATAGAATGGCAATGCAACCGGGAATGGGTGGTGGTTGGGGAGCAGCGCCGGGCGGGCACAACGCAGCCTCCGGTGATGTACGCTGCTATGCAGCAATACCCATCTCAGTGAGACTACCCTATTTCGCCCCACAATCACCTTAACATGCACACACCCTTGCCATCTGCGGAGATCCTTTCATAGGGAGACGACGATTCATTTTTTATATGTAAATCCATTTTATCAACACACAGTTATTACCGAAGGGTGAATGTGGGGCGACGATAATTTTAAATATTTTGCACGCCGAGAACGTTGCTATATAAATATAGATTATTTAATTACCTTCTCGGCGTCGCAGAGTATGAATTGAAAATTTTGAGCTGGCGCCGTCAATATGCCGCGAAAGAGACATTTGATTATTCTAATTCTTCGAAGAAAATTGTGATGATACATATGTATGTATCCGGTACTCTGTTTTTTATTTAAAAATACGAAGCGTGTTCAAAAGCAAAAAAAAAAATAATATTTAATATAACGATGGAGATGTACGCGCGATGAGGTGCTGCCGGCTTATCCTCAAGGTGTATTTGTTATGAAACTTGTTGATAAATGACAATTGCAGTTGTGCTGTCGCTGATGTGGAAAAGTTATTTATAAGTGCGTGAAAAAAATATACGCATAGTTAGGGCGATTTCCGGCATAACACAATATAATAGCTGCTAGAACCATAGTTATAGATAG
This sequence comes from Parapsyche elsis, assembly GCA_022651745.1. Classification (NCBI taxonomy): domain Eukaryota; kingdom Metazoa; phylum Arthropoda; class Insecta; order Trichoptera; family Hydropsychidae; genus Parapsyche; species Parapsyche elsis. Next base: position 4,126,504 of record JAGVSN010000017.1, read on the forward strand.
GGAAAAAAATAATATTAAATTAAAAGTGAAAGTGAAGAGTAATATTGAAGAAATGAAGAGCTGACTAAGTACGAAGGATGCTTAGGGTTAAGAGCTTGACTAGTTTTCTATCGGCCCATTCCATGTATTATTACCCCTTTTTGAACTGGACAGACTGTGGCGCCAAGATTACAGACTCGTGAGCACAAACACCCGTTCCAAATCCGTTTTTATATGCTTTTCTCTTTTATTTTTTCACTTAAATTCATGCCGTTGTGATACATACCATTTTCAAAGAGTTCAAAGTATCCGAGGAGACAACAAGAGAAACAAAGATAATCGATATGTAATGTATGAATATCTGTGTTGCGAATAAAGCTCGATATTGATGGTGTAGTTCAATCTAACAATTATGTATGTATATTATGACAAATTTATGTTTTTTGAGTTCTAAACTTGGACCTGTATTAAGAAATTTGTTTTAAAAATGATCTAAAATCAAGTATTTGTATAGAAAGTGCTGGTGTGTCAATAAAACAGTGGGTCTGGAAATTTTTCGTTTCATTATTTTTACATCGTACAAAATTAAATCAAATTAGGCAATAATTTGATTGTATTAAAAGATATGTCTTGTAACAAAGTTTTATAATCAAAATTACTAATATTATACATACATATATACATGCATACATACATACACACAAGACACATTTTGACCTAAAATATCAACAACAAGAGTTATGATGAAGTTTTTATCACGTGCATATTATTATGTATACATTGTTCAATGGCACGAAATTATCACCTCGCTGTATCGTTACTTTGAATTAGCTCTCCCGTTGACTCGTTTAACCTTTTTGCGTTTCAGTGCCACAATATTGTGAACGTCCATCGTTCACACTCGAACCAAATGATTTTTGGAAATTTATCGGCTGCTGGATATCTGGTTCTGTTGACCTGTGAACGAACCTATCCTCTGAAATTGAGAAAATGCTCGCATTATTATACCTTTAATTAATGTAATATTGTAAAAAAATTATTATTGAAACACAAACCTGTGAAACTCCAGCAACCAAAGCTAAAATTGACTTCTTCGCCGGACGGCAAAACTTATTCCCGCCTTCTTGACAACACAGATTCGGGAAACAGTCCAACGAAGTATTACAAACTTTCGGGAATAAATCGAAAGCTTTCGACGGTGGAGGTGTACATTGAAGATAACCCGCCATTGATGTCAATGCTAAAAATTAACAAGTCAAAGATTCACATTCGTATTTCACCGTATAAAAGTATACATCGACGATGAATTCTTACGTGTATTGAAGTTTCTGGTACCGGGTACAAGATCGAATCTCGGCACGGCCGTTTGACAGTATCGTTGATGTCCATCTGGACAACATATCCTCGGCCAACACTCGGCGTCCGTTTCGCAAGCTTGAATGTCGAACCACAACTCGCCAAACGGCTCCGACGGACAATCGCGAGGAATTAAACCTAATATCGCTGAAAAAACATTTTAAACATTAACACAATTCATCAAAATCATCAAACAAATACATCGAATACACTCACGTTGATGATCTTGTTCCGTCACCGGAGCCGTCACACCTCGAATACATCTTTGATTGCAACACATGAAGTCAGATCCTAGGCTTTTCTTACATTCACTGTCTTTTTTCACACATCTGATGTATAATAGCTGGAATGGTATGTCCCTATCCTTGGGACACACTAGTCTATCTGGTTCACCGTTGTTCTTGGCGACTGTTTAGACAAGATTATTCATCATGGCTCGGTTTTGTAATATGTAAATTTGATTTAAGCGTGCATACGCCTCTTACCTACTTTTGCCGGTACTGGTTTTATCGTCGTAGTTGTCTTTTTTGTCGTCGGTGCTGTAGTTGTGGTCGTCGGCTTCGGTGTGGTCGTTGGTTTTGGTGTGGTTGTTGTAGTAGTAGTTGTAGTAGTTGTCGTAGTGGTTGCGGTTGTGGTAGTACCCGAAGTTGTGAGTATCGGTATTGGATGTATTTCAGGTAGTGTTATTTGGATACTTCTATACATAGTAATGGAATAAATATAAAGTTTGTTTAAAACGTGTGTTTTCAAATTGTGGGTTTTGTATGTACTTACGGTGGTGGACGGCGGGTTTGTCCTCTGACGCCTTTTGTGCATCTTGGACTGTCTCTTCCGCAGCACAAGTATCCCCGTCCCATCAGACCACAGTCGATGTGTGCTTCGCATGGCAACGGAAAGAATTCGAATGGGATATTTTCAGGTGCCGGACATCTTAGACTTGGTTTGGACTTTTTTTGATTGGTAGACTTCGCCGCAGATTTAACTGCAATAATAATATAAGTTAAATTCTGAAACTTAGCCGTTTAACACTTTTTTAGTTGTATGTTATCGGCGTATAAATCAACTAACCGATGCCCATTGACAGTGTCGTCAGTGTTATCATTTATGTACATACATATATAGTGTATTTAGTAGCTAAATATATAAGGTAGTAAGTATGTACATAGTTGAAAAATGCGTTTGTGTACCTGTGCCGTAAGTGTATTTATGAGTGAGTGAGTGTAACTGTACATATGTGCCCTAAATGTATGTGAGCGTTCTGTGGCTACTTAGCCAGCCAGGCAGACCAGACTACTCAATTTGAAAATATTTGTATACATAATTGAGGCAGTCAGTGGAGAAGTAGCGTAATTCAAAGTACAAATACATACTTATAAATGCAATCAAATCACGCTCTTTAAACTGAAATGATATGTATGTATGTATATATATAAAACCGCCTTGAAGAGAACACCTCCAACTTCTTTCTACTCAAGACCCTCACATGAGGCCATCACCGCCCCACGAATATAGTCTATTGACCTTTCCGTTGGAGACAGGTGATTGTTGCTATACTGTTAAAATAATATTATATTTTAATATAATCTAATGTAATTTATTAATAATTTAAAATATACAATGCTATGCACTCTAACTTTGGGTGACTGGAAAAAAATGATTGAAATTTTCAAGAATTTTTTTTTTTAGTGTATAAATTCTAGATCACGAGATTAAGAATTCTAATCTAAATATTTCAGACATGTTCGGTTTTCAAAATGAGTTACGAAATTATGTAGATACAATAGTGTTACCATCTTGCAGATCTCAAATAAGTACGAAACGAAGATAAAATCACTTAATTCCAAGAATATCACAAAAGTTCTCAAGTCGTTGGGAGTACAAGAGTCCTCAAAAATTATTCGAAAATGCGTCCCTGGCGAAATTTATTTTGAAGAGGGATACTTTTTCTAACTTAAGAAGCACGTTGTTTTCGCACAACTAAAAAGGGTTGTGGTTGTCTAAGATTTACGACTTTGATTGGTTATCGAAAGTGTTAATTCCAAGAAGCCGAGACGGTGACGAAGCTCATTGGTTGAGACTCGGGTAATCTGCGCAGATCGATTATAAATCGGTCAAGACAAGGGTTTGTCTCAACTCAGAAGACAAACAGGAATGGAAGAGGATTGGAGAGGCCATCACCATTTAATCGGTGTCTTGATGTTTGAATAATATTTTTTTGCCTTTTTCAAATATACATATAGGCGTCGCGGGTAACTTGGCAAGTGTCGCATAAAATGAATTAAAAATTATCGAATAATACAATCGAAAATAACCTTCATTATCAGCACTCGATACAAATGTCGGCAAAACTGTCACAAACAATGTCAACGCTAACACGTTCCTAAACCTTAACAGCATGTTTGTAATCACTGGAATGCGTTCGATCGGATCGGATTTTGTAAAATTTGAATTTCGCGCCACGGAGAACGGTTGAGCGCGCGCTCTGGACACGTCCGGTCGTCTCGCAGTAACTTTCGCGTTTGTCTCCGGTTTCGAAAACCCGGCTGTGAGCGAACCGGTCGGCCTCAAAACTCCTCAACGGTCAACGGTTGTAGTCACTAGTCGGAGAGCGAGGGGAGGCCGAACCGGTTGACCGGTCGCTCGGGGTCCGAACCGGCGAATCCGCAAACGTTTCGCAATCGGCCACTCGCTCGGCCGCGAACTTTCCCTTTTAATCAATGAAAACACTCAATTTTATCTTGTCAACTTGCTCCAATTAAAGGGGAACGTCTTTCGCACTTTTAAAAAAAAAAAAGGGAAAAAAAATTACGGATGCAGTATGAAGCGCTTCGTGTGAAAGGGGGCCAGCCCGCCATATTATCCAAAAAAGAAAGTGGAAAGTTTAACGTATCGCTACTGAAATCGTTAACCATCCCGACTTATTATGGCGTACTTTTCAGGGGAAAGAAAATACCTTGAATCGCGTCCTCAGAGCACAAAGGTGACATGTCCACGATTTTGCGAAAATGAGTTATGAACGCAACTTTGTTCCTGTTTAACAATCGTGTGGCACATCCGAATGACGTCACAATTAAATTTTTTTTTGGCATCACAAAGTACAAAAGTTCTACTAATATTGTTTGGGACACACGAGTGTCAAGTGCGTACTTTTTGCAATTTACTTAAAAGTACTCACACACCTTGGCGGTTTCGCTGCGTCAAATTGACGCTCCGTTCCATTCGCACCGGTGCGAATCAACGACGATAGAGGACGAAAACTTGTTAAGTATGTACACTTATCATTTTTTACATACATAGAACTCTCCTGATTTATGATTAGCAGTTCAAACTGTAAAACTGCTACCGCGAACAATTCACTATTTTGGACATGTCACCTTTGTGCTCCGAGGACGCGATATGTATACCCAAAGTTTAATTGATTCATTTTAACAGTTGTAAGCTTCACGTCGATAGAATATTATAGAATAAAATCGTTTATTACAATAATAACATAAAGCTAATATGAGATAGGAGGATTTCCAAGTTCACTGGTGATATAATAACCCTTGTCTGATTAAGTATGTAATAAGTAAACGGATCGTAACTGGAGTGACGTGTTGGCCACTTTCGTACGCGTTCAAAACTGTCACCGCTTATCTAGCTTTGTAAATAAGATCAAAAATAAATTTGGATATATGTATGTATGTAGAAGGTGATCATAGTGAAAGAGGAGGATATTTTCTATCAGAATTAAAAAAAAAACTTGAGGTTGACACCCCTTTCATATCATTAAGGCTCACACACACTTACCACACCACACGCGATGTAATGCCGTCGCTATGAATTGTGACGTGGGGTGGGGTGTTGCAAGTGTGTATCTACGCCATACGAAACCATAGAAATTCATGCGTTTAGAATTTCGTCAGAAGACGTGTGTGGGAGCCCTTATTCTGCCATCACACCGAGCACTTATACCAAATAGCATTCAGTAAAAAGGATCCCTTCAGCTTCCAGATAATATCAGTGTAACTAAAAATACAGCAAATGGATAATCTTCCATCAAATGCAGTCTCAAATTTGTATAGTGGTAACCATTGTGCATTTTTGAAGAAAATTGGAATGAGGTTTAAAAGTATTGCAATGTTTTGGGTTTTGGTCTAGCAAAAAACTTAGAGAGCTCGCAGATACCAATTAGCCGCTAACCGGAAGGTAGCACAAAAACAATAATCGTTTTTTTTAACCTACATATTTTAGTGCCGATTTGATTTTAGAATTTAGATGATTCAACGCAAGGTAGACATTGCATAATGTATGTAACAAAATTTCCGATAAATAGACTCCATAGGTAGGTGTTGGTTTCCAAGTTTTGACGAAATCAAAAGCATACATACGTTCTTTTCGATTGCTTAATCTAAATTGGCTAGACCTTTTCCTTTCTCTTCAAAAGTTAAATACTAGTAGAACACGACCACTGACATAAATGCAATTCTACCTTTTCAATATTATCACTGCAACGAAAAAAAAAGTATAAACTAATTCTAATATAACATTTGAAACGATTCGTAAAAGTCGTGCATGTCTCGCGTCTGGCTTCAGATTGGAGTTTTTTGAATGAGCAAATAATGATGCAGAAAAAAATTCGTTTACGCTTCTGAATCAATTAATACATTTTTTTCAATGGACGGTAAATTATATAATTAACTAAAGATTGGCTTACCATAAATGCACGTTACTCAATAGCCGTTACTACTTAAATTGCTCATAATGATAATGTCACTGTCATTGCGTTTAATTTCATTTCATCGTCATTTTCAGCCGTTCACCATCCATTGCTGGATGAAGGCCTCTCTAATCCTCTTCCATTCCTGTCTGTCTTGAGCAATCTGCATCCACTTGACTCCACATATTCTTCTCAATTCATCCATTAATTTCTTTCTTTCACATCCTCTCGGATACCATTCCAGTATTTTTGGCGTCTATCTGTCATCTATTCTTCTCGCTATGTGTCCACTTTTTCACACGTTCCGCTATATCTGCCACTTTGGTCATGCTTCTTACCCACGTGTTCCTCTTACGATCTCTTCTTGTTATACCAAGCATACATCTTTCCATACTTCTCTGTGTGTACTGGATCTTACGTAACATTCTTGCATTCAGCAGCCACGTTTCACATCCATACATCATAACTGGCAGTACGCATTGATCGTATGCCTTCTTTTTTAAGCACAGCGGAATTTTGGATTTAAAAACTACATACATAGGTACATGTGTTCATTCTTCCAAAAGCGCTCCATCCTAGTTTCATTATTCGTTGTTTCATCTTCTTTACATTCAGTCATATTCACCAACTGTCCTAGGTATACATAGATAACTGTCAACTATCTCTACAATATGATTATCCACTGTGGCTGCGTTTTGCGTGCATAGTTCATTAAACATACATAGCTTTATTATTTACTTTCATACTTTCGTTGCTTAGTTGTGTTAATCCATTTTGTAAATCAACTGGGTCACATTAGGTTATTTAAAATACAAAGGAATTCAGATTCTTTCAGCGGTCGATCAAAATGGCGCAAATAACGTTCGCTTCAAAATATGAATCATTGTCGCAATAATTTCGCTCCACATTACGACGAATCGATTAGTTTGCCGGGTGTGTTGTGCGATTTCTCTCAGACGAAATTAAAAACTGTCACCCCTCTCACACAGTTTGAACAGCCGTGAAGGACAAAACGTTTCGCCGATTCGTACGAAAGCCGGCCATTGTTCGCCGCAAACGTTTCATCAAAAGTGTAACGATCTTTTGCGAATTTTGGCATTTCAAAATTCGCCTCATACCCCTCAAATTCGCTGGTAAACGCGCTGAAGGATCGCACACGATTTTTGGGTTACGCAAAATGTTTCAGAAAAGTACCAACGTTTTTTCGAAACAGGAAATGTATTTAAACTATCGGAGTTCTTAACTTATGGTGTTTTGCTCCATAGGTTAAGAGGAATGAGAAGTCTCCCAAAAAATTGTAATAATTCGTTAGATACGCTTCCAGATTGGATTCAAGGCGATATTTTGAAGCATTTAGAAAATCTGATGGGGTCCTTTGACAATTACTTTCAACCTAATTTAAGATATGTTGGGTAGATACGAAATCCTTTCAGTTTAAATTTGGACTCTGTGGATGATGCTGACATTCACAAGAACGAGTTCATCGATTTACAAAGCAAAACTCTGCTGAAGCAAGAATTCTCAAATCAAAACTTTGATGAATTTAGATGCTCCAAAACAGTTCCCTATCCAGATTTGGTAAATAAAACCCTATCGGCCTTAATTCCATTGGTACGATTTACATATACATATGTATATGTTTGCGAATTTTGATTTTCAGCATTAGCCAGTATCAAGACATAAGCTAGGAATCTGTTGGACGTCAGACATAATTGTATGTATTATTTTCTCTAATCTAAAGATCTAAAAAAATCTTAAAATCTGACAAAAATGCCTTGATTGGTTCATTGAATTTAGAATAAGGGAAGTGAGGGATGAACACAACTTCCAAGGGAGGAAATGAGCGCATAAGGTTAAGAACCCCTGGCATTAAAGGCTTATTTCGTGCTTATTGTTTTGCTTTAACCTTGACTTTAAAGTTGACTAAGTGCGCTTTCACACTTACAACAAAATCACACGACAAAAAGTCAATTCTTATAGGTTAATATGCAAGTTTATTAACCAATGTTATCATGACAACGCACTAAAATAGCACAGTAATTGATTAAACAAACAAATAATATAATTATATAACCAATAACATCATTGAACTGAAAAAATAGCTCACGGTTAAACTTGTCATATCTATGTATTTCCCTTGTATAATACATACGTGAAATAGGAAATGAGATATTAATTTTGATGACACTTTCAGCCTTAAATTTTCAATAGCAGCGAACATTTAAAAAAAAATTACAACATCCACGTAATTTCCTTGCACTATTACATACACATACTGTATGTATGTTCTGTAAAATAATTTAAAAAAATACTCGTTTTGATTACACGCGCCTATTGTTTACCCATACTAGCTACCAGAATGATATAAAATTGATAAGCTGTGCAATTCCTTTTGATCGCTTATGCAATTTTGTATAAGTGTTGCACGCATCGTGTTTCTCTGCACGTTCATAATGTAATCGTTTAATTGTATTATCAAACTGAAGAGTTAAATCGTTTGCGTACAATAAACGATATTATAATATGTCAAGTGCTTGACGATGAAATAACCGCTGTTCACTTCTGCAATTTTCTCTCTAGTCTCTTTTAGTTCCTGCATCTCAATCGTTTCCCGTTTGCGTTGCAATTTCTGCAACTTGTAATTTTATCTTCATTTGCGGAAAAAATTACGTAATACTCTCATTTCATAGGTTCTAATTACATTGAAATAATATTGGTATAATTTTAATAACTTTTAGCCATATTTTTTCTTCAACGCATCGTTTGCTCTGGAATTCGTCGTGACGCGCGTTTATTTGAAATATTTTCGCGCCGTAAAATGTGTTGATTTATTTTATGCGATAACGTTGAGTAAAAATGCTTGTTACCGAACGGCACTCTTATTAAAAAAAAAAAGTGAACGCGATCGACCTGTTGCGAAATCGGTCGTTTATTGCCAAAAACGTATCGAACGACTTTCGACATTTTTGAAATTCATATCGCCGACCGCTTCGTAGTTTAATTACGATGCTAGTTTCTCATTTATAATCCAATAATCACGCTTATTACAGATTATTTTCAAATCAAATCTTGCAAATTGGCCTACAAAATCGAAAAGTCAAGGATGAAATGTAAGGAGAAATCAATTAGGTTATGATAATGAATATAGTTTTTAAATCCAACATCTCGCTATGCTTAAAAAATAAGGTATACGACCAATGCGTACCACCAGTTATGACGTATAGATGTGAAACATGGATGCTAAATTCAAGAATTTTACGTAAGATCCAATGCACACAAAGAAGCATGGAAAGATGTATGCTCGGTATAACAAGAAGAGATCGTAAGAGGAATACATGGATAAGAAGTATGACCAAAGTGATAGATTTAGCAAAACGTGTGAAAAAGTTGAAGTGGCAATGCTGGACACAGCGAGAAATACTGAAATGGTATCCGAGAGGATGTGAAAGAAAGCAAGGTAGACCGAGTGTACGATGGGTTGATGAATTGAGAAGACTGTGTGGAGTCAAGTGGATGCAGATAACTCAAGACAGACAGGAATGGAAAAGGATATGAGAGGCCTTCGTCCAGCAGTGGATAGTGAACGGCTGAAAATGATGATTATTTAAAATGGTGTATCTATACATTTTGACCCGATTTTCAGCCAATGGACAAACTAAACACGTTTATTTTCTCAATTCAACTTTTTGATACGAAGAATATTGTTTCCATGAATAAAATTATACTGGTTGTTGTACGAAATGCTACACTTCCTAGTTTTCACAAAAATGTTGTTGTGCACCACAAATATTCAGGCACGATTGATTTTAGCATTGGTCACGTTTACATTGTGGGTAGATTTAGGCTGTGTCAAAATAAAATTAGTTGATAATGTCAAATGTCTTAAATTTATATGCAGTTATAATAGCCGAAATATCTATATGTATACCCACGAAGGCCAATTGGAAAGGACCTCAAATGTTACACATATGACTCACGTTAATTGTTCTTAATATCAAACCGAAAACTGGTTATGGATTATGTACTTGAACGATACTTTTATTTTTATGCTTCTATTTCAATTTTCCATTCAGTGGATATTATGCAATGCACTTGCATGATATCTTAATTGGTGAAATGAAACGGATCCACGAGAGACTAGTATAATATTTGGAGTTGCACAAATGCTACTCACTTCGAGGGAAATCTTTGTTCAAATTGTAACTGCCATTAAGACATGATTGATGCATTCAGTGTTTTATGCAACTGGTAGTCAATTCATTTGAGTTAACGGATATAATATGTATGTATGCGCTGTTTGCACCAGTGACATATTATAATAAATTATTGTATATTATACAATATGGTATTGCTCGCTAAAAACCGTAAGAGAAAGGAAAGTGAACGTGGGTTATTGGCGGTCCTTGAAAATGTGACAATTTCAAAACGAAAACCTCAACCAACTGCATACATATCAGGTATTGTCTACGTGTCTTTAGGTAAATTAATTTAAAAGTTTGATTTGAAAATTGAAAAACGTATTATTTCTTTATGTCCTCTTCTTCCAAGTATTTCTGATTCTTGATGACAAATGTTTTAATGTTTAAGATCAAACTTTTCTTTGTAGGTATACATATTGGACATGTATTTATAGAATCCGATAACTTTTAAATCACACATACCAGGTACGTTTTTGTAATATAATAAAATCTACATATTCGTTCATAGAGTCTAGGGAAAATCCAAACTTTTGCACAACCAGTGACCCAATTTGAGTCACCCATCATGACTCGTGTTTGTTCACGATTGTAACGATTTATGCACGTAACTCTCATTGAGTAATGTTCGTAATAGCCCATAACATTTCGATGGAAGAAGACGAACACGCACGCGATTTACTCACATGGATCATCTTGGATGGAGCTGATGATAAACTCAAGTCGAGTGCAGATTATAAGAATCTGTACTAAATTAACGTAATGCAAATTCTGTTGCGAGGAAAGTGGTTGTTGATTTTAATTCCATAAACAGGTAAGCAAGTCGGAAAAGATCTCGAATAAAATGATCGTAATCTAGAATTCTAGATGATATTTTATAACTAGCAATTTACATGAATATGCACTTGCTTGCATTTCAAACTACACTTCTGAATATATGTAAGTGTAGATTATAAATAGCGAATGCGATTATGTTCTTTAATGCATGCAATAAATGTTCGTCAATTTTAACTGCATTTGTTGACAGAAACTTGCCATACTTACATCACAGTTTTGTGTTATACAAAGTCCTATATGTATTTTCCAGAAATAAATTTAAATAGCGTAGTTCGTCGACGGAGCAATATGTAGACCGTAAAAGAATAATGGTAATTGAATTATTCAAAAAATTACCGTAAATTATTTTAATTAAATTGATTATGGTTCTCGGTCAAAATCGTGCGTGTATGCAAAGTAATTTCCAAGCAAGCAGCTCAGTGGCGTCAGAGTTGTTTGAGATCTCAACGTACCATTTTTTTGGTCTACCTAAAAGCTTGGTTTCAAAGGCGTCAGCCTGGCCGACGCCAACCCCGTGATCTTTTTTGTATAGACTTTTACAGATGGACGCAGGGAGCTTTGTGGCCACAGCCAGCTTTTCGTTAATCTGTTAAATTTCATACAAAAAAATCACGGAGCTGGCGTTGGCCGCGCCGACGCCACGAAACCAAACCTTTAAAGTTTAATCTATGGTCAACAATAATTTTTATAAAAGTAGAAATATAGTGAATTTTATACTTTTAAAATCTTATAAATAAATAAGATCGTACAATTCTTATTTTATAAAGGTATTTAAACGTGAGACTAATTTTATATTTTAAATTCAATAAAATGGTTGACAGTTAGTGTGCTGGGTCGTAGTATTGATTGTTATTACCTCAGTAGAGTTTGACGTTTCGGAATCCGCACGTGTTTCGAGTTTATCTAAACTGTATATTTATGTATTAGCTATATATTCATTGGATTATGATGGATCCCAAACCCAGAGTTTACTTGGAGGAATACCGGCTTAAGGTTTGCTGACGTTTTATATATATAATATCCAACAATAACAGAAAATTTGTTGTTCTTAAACATAACCTATATAACATTTACTTCAGACTGGAGCTGAGGATTACGGAATGTCCGACGAGCCATGGAGTAGAAAAAAGTTCAGAAAGAAATTCAAAATTGTCATCGTCAAAAAAGACGAAAATTCTATGGAATTTGATATGATCGGCATCCAACCAGCGTTCGCTAATGCCTTTCGCCGATTAATGCTCAGCGAAGTACCGAGCATGGCTATTGAAAAGGTATTGATTAGCAATAATACATCCATCATTCAGGATGAAGTGCTCGCTCACCGATTGGGGCTCATCCCGTTGAAAGCCGATCCAAGACTCTTCGAGTACAGACCAGAAGGTATCGTTTCTCTCACATATATAATATAAATAAATATGTAAGTACATACATAAGTTTATTCGTTGGACCGAACATATGCGTTTTTGTTATGTTATAGTATCGCAATCAACAGTTTAACTTCTATACTCTGCCTAAGTTGAGACAAACCCTAGTCTTGACCGATTTATAATCGATCTGCGCAGACTACCCTGGTCTCAACCAATGAGCTTTGTCACCGTCTCGGCTTCTTGGAATTAACATTAACGAAAACCAAGCAATGTTGTAAATCTTGAACAACCACAACCCTTTTTAGTTGTGTGAAAACAAGGTCCTTCTTAAGTTAGATAAAGTATCCCTCTTTAAAACAAATTTCACCGGGGACGCACTTTAAAGTAATTTTCAACGACTCTTGTACTACAATGACTTAAGAACCTTTAGGATATTCTCGGAATTAAGTAATTTTTTCTTCGTTTCGTACTTTTTTGGAATCTGCAAGATGATAACACTTTTGTATATTGTAATCTAATTTCTTAACCCATTTTGAAAACCGAAAATGTCGAAAATAGATTTGAATTCTTGATCTAGTGGTCAAGAATTGATACACATTATTGAAAAATTTTCTTAAAAGCTTAAAATATATTACTCCTTGTGTCTTTAAATTTTGGGAGCTTAATCGGAAATAGATAGTTGATAAGAATATTGGTGAAAATAACTGGATGTAAAGAAGAAGAATGAAACTAGGATGGAGCGAACACAGTTTTTAAATCCAACATTCCCCTATGTTTAAAAAAGAAGGCATATGACCAATGCGTACTGCCAGTTATGACATATGGATGTGAAACGTGGATGCTGAATTCAAGAATGTTACGTAAGATCCAGAGCACACAGAGAAGCATGGAAAGATGTATGCTTGGTATAACAAGAAGAGATTGTAAGAGGAATACACGAGTAAGAAGTATGACCAAAGTGGCAGATATAGCGGAACGTGTAAATAGGTTGAAGTGACAATGGGGTGGAAACATTGCGAGAAGAATGGAATGGTATCGAGGGGATGTGAAAGAAAGCAAGGTAGACCGAGTGGACGATGATCTGATGAATTAAGAAAAATGTATGGAGTCAAGTGGATGCAGATTGCTCAAGACAGACAGGAATGGAAGAGAATTGGAGTGGTTTTGAACGGCTGAAAATGATGATGATGTATCAGGTAATACTCCAATTTCTTGATATTTGCATTGATAGTATTTAATTACACAGGTGGAACCGAATCATCCGAAAATGACACACTCGAGTTTTCTTTGAAAGTAAAATGCATAAACAATCCAACTCAACCTAAAGATGCCAGCCGACCAGAAGACTTGTACAAGAATCATAACGGTACTTACATTCTCAATACCAACAATTGTACTGAAACATTTTTATATACCTATACTTACCGATTTTCGTTTCAGTTTATTCGGGACAAATAAAATGGCAGCCGATCGGAAACCAAGCGCAAACCTACAAAGAGAACACAATCGGTCCCGTACACGATGATATTATCATTGCAAAAATGAGACCGGGTCACGAGATCGACGTGCAACTGGTCGCTGTCAAAGGAATCGGAAAGGATCATGCCAAATTTTCTCCCGTTGGTGAGATATTTCACTTACAAGTCGTGGTGCATACTATTACGGGTAAACTCTAATCGTCGTGTGTTTAATTTTGAATTCAGCTACGGCCAGCTATCGTCTCTTGCCGGAGATCCATCTCACCAGAACTGTAAAGGGAGAGCAGGCTGAATTACTTCAGAAGTGTTTTGCACCAGGCGTAGTCGCTATCAATCGTGAGGGAGAAGCTGTAATAAAAAGTGCTCGCTATGATACGTGTAGCCGTAACATTTACAGACACGATGAGCTGAAAGATGCAGTCGTCATGAGCCGGGTTCGAGATCATTTCATATGTAAGTAGTAATTTTAGTGTAAAATGGTTTGCAAAGAGTTTGTCTGCATCTCTGTTACATCGTTATTTATTTTACAGTTGATGTGGAATCCGTTGGTGCAATGCCGCCAGAAGCTATATTCATTGAAGCTGTAAAAGTTTTGAAGAACAAATGTCGAACTCTCCTAGACATCCTTTCCAAGTGAAAATCTCAAAACAAACGATTGAAATATATCAATCTACATACATTATTGAATTTGTTATCTATTCCGTTTACATACAAAAAATACAGTAATTTTGTAACAACGTTATTTTTATTATTACTATTACAATAGTGAATATGACTGGATGTAAAAAAGAAGAAATAAAACGAAGAATGAAACTAGGATGGAGCGCTTTTGAAAGAATGAACATAGTTTTAAAATCCAAAATTGCGCTATGCATTGGTCATATGCCTTATGCAAATAAGGCATATGACCAATGCGTACCGCCAGTTATGACGTATGGATGCGAAATTTAAGAACGTAACGTAAGATCCAATGCATGGAAAGATGTATGCTCGGTATAACAAGGAGAGATCCTAAAAGGAATACATGGGTAAGTAGCATGACCAAAGTGGTAGATATAGCAGAACGTGTGAAAAAGTTGGAGTGGCAATGGGCTGGACACAGCGAGCAGTATTAGAATGGTATCCGAGAGGCTGTGAAAGAAAGTAAGGTAGATCGAGTGGACGGTTGGCTGATGAATTGAGAAGAATGTGTGGAATCAAGTGGATGTAGATTATTCAAGACAGACGGGAATGGAAGAGGAATAGAGAGGTCTTCATCCAGCAGCGGATGATTGCTGAATCTATTTTGAAAATCTAAATCTTTCAATGCTTCTCCGTGTGCACTGGATATTACGCAACATTCTTGAATTGAACACATCCATACGTCATAACTGGCAGTACGCATTGGTCGTATGCCTTAATTTTTAAGCATAGATATAATTTTTTTTAACAGCAACTACATATTGATTTCAAAATACTAAGCAAAAATGAATTAAACACTGGACGATTTATTGCAATCGAATTACAGTATACTGGCGAACAGTCGAATGGCAACACTCATTTGACAGCTGAACTGTCAAGTGCAACCGGCGAGCAACCTTGAAGTGACTGCTCGTCTTCTTCACTCTATCGATCCAAAAACTTCACACCACCGCAAGTTAGTACCGCAAAATAATCGCAAAACACGATTCACTGCAATTCGCCGAGTTAAAGTCGAACGTGGACCAACGGAGCCATCGTTCGAGCGATGTCCTTGTCCCCGTGACTTGTTTCTTTCTCCCCCAATCGGTGACGTTTCGCTTCAGTGGACGCCCGTTGGCTTGCTGCAGCGTTGCTTTTGTTCAACAGTTGTGTGCTGGGAGTGCAGTCGTCTCCGGCCACCATGTCTCAGTCGGGGCCGTTGATGATGCGGCTGATCGCCTCCAGCGTGACAGCGGCCAATCGAGCCGGCAAGATCATCAGAGACGTCATGAGCCAAGGGGATCTAGGAATTGTCGAAAAGGTTTGTACCAGTCCACTTGTACATGTGTAATTATATATCGAGGTCACCGGTCGGTGAAACGTGCCCTTTCACGTTTTGCAATACCTCGGTGTGGTGTTTGGCCGTAGCCTTGTTTTTTTGTGAAATCTGTTTTTAAACTGAGCCGCCGTAAGGTAAACCAGGATCGAAACTTAGTTTTGAATGATTTGGTTGGAAAAAAAGTTGTATTTTATTTCAAATTGTATACATAATAGCATTAAGTCCGTCTGCGTGTATACTTATCGGAATCGTTCGACACAATTCCTTTGTTGTCATTGAAAATTTGAACAATTTTTTTCCCATAACACTATTATCTGGATGTAAAGAAGAAGAAATAAAACCAAAAAACAATATTCCGCTATGCTTAAAAAAGAAGGCATAAGATAGAAAGTGGATTTGATCGAAAGGTAAAAATTTATACAAAACACATTCTTCGATTTAAAAAAGGTTGAGAAATTACTTAAAAGCTTAAAAGATGTTACTCCTTGTGTCTTAAGATTGTGGCAGCTTAATCGGAAATAGTAATATTGTAGAGATAGTTGATAGTTAAACGATGTAATGAAGAAGAATGAAACTAGGATGGAGCGCTTTTGGAAGAATTAACGTAGTTTTTAAATCCAACATTCTACTACGCTTAAAAAATAAGGCATACGACCTATGCATACTGCCAGTTATGACGTATGGATCTGTTCAATTCAAGAATGATACGCAAGATCCAGTGCACACAGAAAGGTTTATGCTTGGTATAATAAGAAGAGATCGTAAGTGGTATACATGGGTAAGAAACGTGACCAAAGTTGTAGATATAGCGGAACGTGTGAAAAAGTTGAAGTGGCAATAGGCTGGTATCCGAGAGGATGTGAAAGTAAGTAAGGTAGACCGAGTGGACGATAGACTGATGAAGTGTGAAGAATACGTCACTCATACGTCAACAAATAAACAAACAAACAAATAATCAAAAGTTGATTGTTAATATTCAAAAACCGATAGTTAGTAAACACCACTAGGTTATAGTATCGAGATCGGACACGCAAATTAAACGAAACACATAGTAATTTAACAACCTAGAGCTCCACAGCCTCTTCCAAGAAGAATGCTTTACCACATTTGTCATAGTCGGAAAACTCAGATGAACAGTACCCAGCCGCCGAGGAGTATCCTAGACAGCAAACCAGAGGGTGGCTGGACTGTATCATCCGAGATGATAAGGTACACTGAGGTACAGGAGGTACACTGGCACAAGATGGATGGAAGAAATTCTTGGAGGAGGCTAAGACCCGTCCTGGGTTGTCAGGTTGTCAGATGATGATTAATTTAATTTGTACATTTTTGTTAACGTTTAGGCAAAAGATGATATACAAACTGAAGCGGATCGTTCGGCTCAACGTTGCATAGTAGCGTCGCTTTCCCGCCAATTTCCAAACATAACTATCATCGGCGAAGAAGGTGTAAGTGATATTGAGGTATTTGAATCATACATTTTATCACCCTGACATCCATTTATTTAAATTTTAATACCATATAATACCAATAACAGTCCCTTCCTTTCAATATTATGCATTAGTTTGTATTATTTTAGATTTAATTTTCGTCGTACAATGCTTAAAAGTGCACATGTACATTTTCAGGTACCCAGCGATTGGCTAATAACGCACGGAGATCCTGAAATATTAAAGAAAAAATGTCCCGATACGCTAGAGGATATCACGGAGGAAGACATTGTCGTTTGGGTCGATCCACTCGACGGGACATCCGAATATACGCAAGGTATCCTTCATCGCCATTAAGTCAAATTACAATTTTTATTATCAAAATTCAATAAAGAAGCAAAAAAATCATTTGAATAACGAAAACTGTGTTGTGTTGCTTTTTTTGCATATTAAATATAATACTTAAGTAGTGTTTGTCGGCAGACATCTTGTGTTCAAAGTCTCATTCAAGTCATCCTCATAATATACGCTCGTTTTAATGCTTGTAAACATTAATTAATGTAATCTTTGATTGGATAGAGTAATTATTAATAATAAAGCACGTATGTTAGATAATATAATTGATCGAACATTCTAATCACCACTTCTTCTAACTAATTTAAATGGTATGCGTTGATGTATGCATTACAGGCAAACTGAGAAATCGCACATTGTATAAAATGGCCAGTCGTTTTATATGCGGCGTAAGTGTTGTTGACGATGTCTGAATCATTTTTTTATCTCACCAATCTGATAAACTGATCCTAAAGAATAATTTGCTGAATGCCTAAGAATTTTATATATCATCATTTTCGGCCGTTCACCATCCACTTGATTCTTCACATTCCACTCCACATTCTTCTCAATTCATCGGCCCTTGGTGCACTCTATCTACCTTGCGTTCTTTCACATCCTCTCGGATACCATTCCAGTATTTCTTGCGCCCGTCTGCCATCCATTCTCCTCGCTATGTTTCCACTTCAACTTTTTCACACATTCCGCTCTATCTGCCACTTTGGTCATACTTCTTACCCATGTATTCCTCTTACGATCTCTTCTTGTTATACCGAGCATACATCTTTCCATGCTTCTCTGTGTGCAACGGATCTTACGTAACATTATTGAATTTAGCATCCACGTTTCACATCCATATGTCATAACTGGCAGTACGCATTGGTCGTATGCCTTCTTTTTTAAGCACAGCGGGATGTTGGATTTAAAAACTGTATTCATTCTTCCAAAAGCACCCCATCCTAGTTTTTAGTTAAATTCTTCGTTTAAATTTTATATATACATTTATACAATGCCTAAAGTGGTCAGGCCAGGGTATTAATTGAATTAGAAATAACATATTTATGACATACTAAGCTTTGGGAATGACCATATCGAAAAAACTGGTTCAAATTGTTCTTCAAGATCAGCCGGTCAGATTTTGTGGATCGACAGCAAACTTCATTTATTTCATACTTTGCCTAAAACGCTAACATTTCACAGTTTGACTATAGCACAGCCGGGTTTGGTATATCCCCAGTTTTTGTATGTACTATTGATGGGTGGAGCTTTCCTTTTTTGATTGCCGATACCGTCAACGTACTAACTGGTGCGTTGCGTGACGACATCTCTGTTGTCACTTATCTGAAGTAGAAATATCACCAAACCTATGTAAGACTAATCCGTATTGACCATCAAAAAGGCAAGGTACCCATCTGGAGATAGACTGCGACAAAACTGGTGATAGACTGAGTACGGCTGCCGTAACATACATATACGATTCACCAATGTTTCGCAATAAATCTGAATTACTAATATGTATTTAAATGCTATATTGCTGTATACACACAAAATGTCCGCACACAACTGTATCATTGTATTTGTAATTCTAGGTGCGTTAATGCTAAATGGCAATACGTGGGAAAGGTGGAAAGCGTACATAACTCACCCGTTTATCGGTGCCAAGTGGTACCTAAGTTTACTACATTCAGAATATGGTAACGAGTGACGATAACATTAATTGTAATACTTTTGTAACTAATTTGGACTTGGTGGTGTGACCCCAGCGTTGTTAACACCGTCCCCCACAATCACTCATTTTACCTGTAAATATTATTAGCAACACTTGTAATGATAATTGTATACGGTATAAACTACCTTGTAACCACTTTTACGCAACGGACTATGTATTAACAATTCATTAAACGGAATACTTAATAGTTGGTAGGGTTCTTTGCGCATAATTTATTTCTAAGCTCCTTTCATTTTAACAGGCTTCTGGTTTTATATCTGCGATTTGCTCAATTTTGATGTGTTGTTTCTTTTTGTATTTTTTAGGATTTTTAGAGCATGTAACTGTATTGATAGGGATATCAGTTCGCGAACAGCCTATCGGCGGTGTGATTCATCAGCCGTTTTGGGGAGGAAGCTCCGAAGACGGTGCCGGACGTACGATCTGGGGCTTGCAAGGATTCGGCGTCGAAGGACTACCGCCGATACCTCGGACTAAGGAACCGATGCCGCTCATCGTCACAACGTCACGCTCTCACTCGAACACGTTAGCCGAAAGTTGTATGGAGGCCATGAAACCAGAAAAGGTTTTGAGAGTCGGTGGAGCTGGATACAAGGTGCTTACACAATAACACCAATCTTTGGTGTCGTGTCAACTGAAAATGTTAACGTATCATTTGTGTGCTTTTTAGGTATTGCAGTTATTGGAAGGTTCCGCTACGGCTTACGTATTCGCATCGGCCGGTTGCAAAAAGTGGGATACTTGCGCTCCCGAGGCAATATTACGAGCTGCCGGTGGAACTCTCACCGATATATTGGGACGGCCTTATAACTATGGACGCGACGTATCTCGCCCTAATCGCTCCGGTGTTTTGGCGGCACCTACGGTTCAGATGCATCAAGTCCTCACGGCTCTAATACCCGAGCATGTCAAAACTGCACTAAAAGATTGAATGAATCAAAAGTTAAATTTTATTTTTTAGAAAATAATTTACTGTAATGTAAACTGAATTACAAACATTCCTAAAATTATGTAAAATCGAGGGTTTCTTTCAACCCGTCAGTCAAATTACTATTGTGACAAAATATTATACTTAGCTAAGAAAAATATGAACTTGCCTCATTTTTTGTTTGTGTATTGATCTCTCATTGTGTCTTTACAGTTGTGAGATCGTTTAATATTTGTGATTTTTTTTTTTTTTTTTTACGTAATATTAAATATAACTTGATAGTACAAGTAAAACTATACCTAGCAGTTTAGAATAAGCAATGGATTGTTTGCTTTAACATTGGTATCAAGTATGTAATTCATTTGAGATTAGATATACATAGTTGACTTATTTGCTAATAAAAAAGCCAACCAGCGATTTGATTATGTGTGCTTAAGTTAAATGTGTTTGTAGAATTAATAACAATTAGTAGGCTTCTAGTTTAGTATACAATACAAAAATTATTTATGATGAAAGCAACGCAGTAGACTTTTTGCTCAGTTTTTTTTTTATGTTTTAGAAAATTTAACTAAAATATTTAATTTTTGATAGAGAATTATATTAGCGATAGCGATAAACACTTTCATTCTAAATGAATGTTTTAAAATTACTATAGTATGTATCTATTCTAAATGAGTGAGAGGGCTTTTGCCCAATGAAACTAACGCACAAATTAGTAATTATCAAAAAAAAACATCTCCTCTAATAAGTACCTATAATATAAAATATAATTAATTGTACACGTCTTATCTCCGCTATTATATATATTTTCCTATTCAATGTTATTAATGTCAAATTTTATCACATATGCGAACAGTCTCATATGGTCAATCTCAAATAAATAATACGTATGTATGTTATATATTATATTTAAAAATGATTGTTTTCTTCACAGTTCCTACTTCGAAATCCCTTTTTTCCAATGCGATGCTTTCGTTTCGGATTTCCATCTACAGTTTTATAGCTATCTTTCACCTGCAATTTGCTAAAATTACATTTCCGACGACCTAGATTCGCAACGAATCGATCCGCCCCCAAATTAAAAACCTGACCTTTTGCTGTGACGAGTTTTTCAACCCTTCCTTATTGTTCTTTCACTTTTGTCGTGATGGATTTAATTAATTAATGGTTCAAACGTAGGCGTCTGGTCCAATCTTTCTATTAGTCTTGTCTTTCTTCAATTAAGAGTTTCCCTATTCTTATGTAATAAATTCTTAACATTTTTTAATAGCTATCATTGCAACAATATTAATACAATGTAACTGTTGCTGAATACAATTCCACTCAATTCGATTATCACACTTTCAAGTGTTCTTACAATCAACTCGAATCATATCATTGTATGTACATATGTATAGAAATTGATTTAAAACTCAATTGAATAGAATGCGTGAACAATGCTTAACCGCCACAGTATTAACTGGATCATTGACTTAATATTGAGACACATTGTGCATTCTTTAAAATTCTAAGAGCGTCATTTACGAATCGTTTAACCATTAAATTCACAACTTAACGAGTGGCAATTATGTCCAATTTTATACCGTTTAATTTTCAGAACTTGGAAAACAGGATTGGAGGGTCAAAAACCTGCATTGAAAGGGACTTGGGGTCCAATGACCCACGACTAGCGGGATTTTGCCCGTTGAAAAGGGAATACCGTACTATTCTGATTGCTTAATGATTTTATTTTAAGCATACTGGTTTGATTGTCTCAAATATATTTTTACAGTACTTTTATTTTTTTAATGAAGTAGTTTCTCGATCAATATCCAATAAAAAAGCGTCTTATCAGCAGTCCAATGACGCGTCATGAGGATAAAACCTCAATTTAAATGCAAAATCACGCTTCTTACAAACAGGGCCGTCACAAAACACAATCGCTCACTATTTCGTCATTATCAACACTGGGTTGGGTCAAGGGCAAAATGTGAATAGACCTTAAAGTACAATAGTTCAATTTCGACAGTTTTTTTAAGACAAATTTGCAATCTGATTGTACATATACATATTCCATATAGATCAGTTATCAGCGGGTATCCATGAAAGGCACTTCTAACGTTTATAAACTGAGTGAAAATGCGTGTTTGATTAAACGATGGGATAGCGGTGAGTTTATCGTCATTGCTGATGCAATGTACGTAATAAAATAAACGTGTGCATGCATTTGCCAATATTTACATTAAAAAACGGGTTTATAATGTTGGATATGCGAATTGTGCAAATAATACAAATCTCGGTCGCCCCTGCACTTAGCCGCCCTTTGACATTTGACACTTTCGACGCTTTTGCGGGCACGCCACTGCTCATCTTCAAAATTAAATTCTGCTCTAGTTTATTTTTTTATTGTGTATTAAGTATTTGATGACTAAAGGTTGTTATCATTTAACAAATTTAATTATGTGTGGGCTTGAGAGTCTCTCACGCAGTGTTAATCAAAAGCGAAGAAAAAAGTTAACGTAATAAACATGTCTTATACATACATATGTACATAGAATGTAGCAGAAGACTCTAGGGAATTTTGTGTCTTGCCATGCTAGAAACAACACAATTTAGGGCAGTATTGTATAAAAATCGATACTGGAATGAATAGGGTTGTTTGGTAAGTGTCTCGGGGTATAAAGGTTACGCATTGTGTAAGTTTTTAATGTATAATCTCTACGTTTGACACTATCTCATCTACAAACACAACATGTGTGGTTATTCAATTCAATGTTACGCTATCTGTGTCTGTATGTAGTAGCTATCCTGTCTCCCGAAGGTTCTGTGGTAAACATTTTGATACTAGTCAATGTCATCGGGTGGTTATCTTTAGTAGTTCAAAATGTAGTAGGTAGTTGAAAAATGTATGCGAGCGTTCTACGACTACCCTGCCAGGCACACCTTTACGCTATTATAATAATGCATTGTTTTTTACTAATTTTAATTGCATTCTGTTTTATACTATAAGACCAGAACTGAACGGAACATTTTGGAAACTATGCAATACATTTGTATTAATTTTTTTTCAATTACTGACCATAACTCATAAAATATAGTAAAAACAATTGTTATAATGAAACTGCACGCAAGCATTTATGGGTTATCGCGATTCACGGGTCAAATCGGAGCTCTACATATAAAAATCAAAGTTTAATGTATTATTATATTATATGCGCAATTGAGCGAGTAATCGTAATGTGTATGACTCTACATACTTCCGGAACGTTCAACTTAAACTTAACTGTGTAGTTTATGTATGTATGAGACGATGGATTCTCAACCACAAATTAAAATGAACAGATTCGTATTCGCTTCATATTTTCAAACACTCGAAGAGGATAGTACTTATATAATGTAAGTAGTACTTGCTACTAGCAGCTGAATTCTAGTATCAAATTCAACCTACGATTCATCCTCGTCAGTTTGGTCTGAAAACAAAGCAATACAGCGTCACTTTCGTTCGTTGATTCCCCAACGGTTACAGCTCGAGACTTGTATCTTCACAGTTTCTCGTACCACGTTGAGGCATTTTAACGGGTTAAGTGCACAAATCGACCACAACAAACACCACAACGCGCTTAAA
This sequence comes from Parapsyche elsis, assembly GCA_022651745.1. Lineage (NCBI taxonomy): Eukaryota > Metazoa > Arthropoda > Insecta > Trichoptera > Hydropsychidae > Parapsyche > Parapsyche elsis. The sequence continues at coordinate 4,150,439 of JAGVSN010000017.1, forward strand.
GTGTTAAATAATGGCCAGTGAGTGTGCTCGGAAGCCGAGACTATGTACATATGTCCTACTTGAAACACTCGTCAGCCGATTGTCGATAAGTTTAGTCGTGCGTTCAGCTCCACAATGTGGTACTTTGGAGTCATCAACTCGTCAGCAATGACCCAGTGACTGAAATTCGCCGAACGAATGGACGCCAGTGTGCAAATTTAAACGTATCGATCGGCCAGCCTCGATAAAAGTTACCCACTCGCAGTGTAGAATAACATTTTTCTTTGGAGTAGTCGACTTGAACCACGTGTAGCTGAACTGAACAGGTACTGATTCGTTGTTTTCGTTTTGATGATTGATCAGTGATGAATTAAAGTCGAATTTGTATCGTCCGGTGGATGGTTTCCATGTGTAAAATTGCATCATGTCACGTTGTGAAAAATACCATAAATTGGGGCTACCGTATAATCAGTGACGAACTTTATCGACCAAAAAGTGTATGTGTGTTATCACTATACATACTGCGACCTTGCTTTAGATATACATATCATCGAAAGAAATCATAATCACATACTTTTAAAGCGGATTATTCGTGCTACCGTAGCGTGATTTAGTTGTGAAAGAGTTGTATACGGTTTTAGTGTAATTTGTTTATTGTTGTTGTATTTTGAAAGTGTAGCCTTGTGCGTCCAATGTGAGCTCTCAGGTATACAAATAATCAATTGCTTAATGATTGCTTTAATAATTAATTGGAATTGCAATAGAAAATACAAAGGTAGTCACATTTTGTGCCATAAGAATTTCCGCGTTAAAGGCGTGAGCTCTCGGGTATATAAATAATTAATTGCTTAATGATTGCTTAGTAATTGGAATTGCAATAGAAAATACAAAGGTAGGCACATTTTGTGTCATAAGAATTTCCACGTTAAAAGCGAATTCGCTCCGGCTTGTGAGGTCCTTAATAATACGAGTGTATGCCCGTTGAAAAATCAGCGGTTGAATAAATTTGAAATAAATCCAGTCGCTTATTAATTAATTCAATATAAAAAAATAAACAAAAGAACGTTTGAATTTTACTTTGATATAATAATGACACATTTTTGTCAAGCAATTTACTGCCCATCTACCTAGTGCATAAGGAAGAGAGTTGCTTAAACGGAGGAAAACTTTGACGAACAGACGATTACATACATATGTACATATTTGACGGTTACATTCTTCCGATTTGATATACATACACACATATGTACATAGTAAATTTACCTATGAAATTGTATGAATTAAAAAAAATTAGAGACTATAATATACATTAGTGACACTAAACTAAATTAAAATACAACAAAAAAATTTTAAATTCATACACTTAAGTTTAAAATACATATGTAGATATACATAGTTAAAAAGTAAGTTAGTCAAACCTCGCTTAAAATATAAAGTGAGAAAATAAATGCGTTATTTTTCCCGCTAATTTTGGCATTAATTGTTATTTATTCATTTGGCAAAATCATTATATAATAAGAAAGACGATTAGATGAACTGTAAAATGTTTTGTTTTTAATCTCTCTAGCGCTATTAGTTTCGGACATAATATACATACAATTATGAAAACAAGTATCATTTTTTATTAAGAATGGAATAGTAACAAAAACAAATGAAAAATCACATTTAGGTATTGGAATTACTGTAAATATGTAGTAGTGCAAATTACTGTAAATATTACTGCAAAAATTACTGTAAATATGTAGTAGCTGTCTGGCTGGATGGGTGACTGCGGAACGCTCACACACACTCACGGCACGGGATGCGCTCGCATTTTTAAACTAGCAGGAGTACCTATAAGTACTCATACATATCTAAATATACTCCGTAAAATACACTATAGGTACATATATTGTATACATAAATGATAACCACACGATGTTACTGTCACTGTCAACGGACGGTGACTAGTTTCAAATAATAATAAAACCAATACAAATGATCAATAAGACCAATGATAGAAGTGTATGATCAGAATGATGATGATTCTATCCTTCGATGCCTACCATTTCCCTTTCATCCGTCGATGTCTCGACTGACACGTTCAATGTTTTTACAAGTGGTTATCACATAATATTACGATCTATTTTAGTAAACCATATTTAGACAGACTTTCTTTGGACTGAAAATTTCAATTGTACATTCGTCAGACGTCGATACAATCTCGATAGTGATAAAACTGATCGTAGCGCAAATCGATTTAAATTAACGTATCAGACGAGACGTTTCGTTCAATTCATTATAGTTTTCTTCTACATTTAAGAGTTCAAGGCTGAATTTTTACGTATTTATATATCACGAGAGTGATCGTCCTAGAAATTGGGTCAATATCCTCAATTTGCACGTAAGTGCTTGTGTGAGCTTCTTCTAAATTATTGCCCTGAGCAAATTCATATATAAACATTGGATAATGGTATATTTACACTGGTGGTCTGCGAGCTCGAACTCTACCCATCTACAATATCAAAAAAATAACAAATAACCACTTACATACATTGTATTGGAAAATGGAAAAATAACAATGTTTGTTTTGTATCCGAATATAATAGATGTTCGCATCGAGGTTTTTAGATGTATGGAAATGTAAGTAACCATTTGTTTTGTAAACTCTGTATGACCTTACACGCATTTGATACTTTGCTTTCATATGATTAATGTACGTGACACAGTTTTTGCAATTCAAATTTAGGACAATGCGAATTTGACTTGAAGTATGTACATACATACGTATATTGGGGATATGCATTTAAGTTTAATTTTTCGCGTATGTAATACGAATATTAATTGCATTTGATAGCAATGTTATGATAGACAGCAATACATTGACCCAATATGGACGTGAGAGAGTGGTCCAATACTTCAGATTAGTCTGTCCTTGGCGAAAGTCAATTACGAAAGTCATTATAGAATAAAGAATTGGAATAATACATTTTAAATGCATTATAATCTTTGTGGTGAATGATTCGGACAGCATTATGAGATATTGAACGAATCCATGGCATTACAACTTTAAATTAAATCCTACAACAGTAATTTTAAAATATAAACAACCAAGTATGGGATTTTTTGTTGATGTATTTTAACTATGAAGACTTTGAAGCATATGATTGATAAAAAAATTAATAATACCCATAACTTAAACTCAAGGCTGGACAAAAAACTGCAATCGATTTTCAAAGATTACGTTGGTAATACCATGGAATTATTTTTGATTTGATAATAAAAGCTCTACGTGTAATTTCCGATAAAAATTATAGGTAATATTTAAACGACGATTACCATTGTATCTGTGTAACTTCATTCAGCATTGGCGATAAAAATAATATATATGTATGTACATATGTACATTGAATATACGAATATCACTACATTTTATTATGCGCTACATTTTTATCAGTCGAAACATGAAAAAGTTCGCAAACAATATCATTTTATGTGACACTTGACAAGCATGACATAAAAATGTAATTTTTCTGCATTATTGTTAACCGCCGATGAAACTGTTTATTTGTTAACCATTTTTCTTTTCAGGCGTCAAAATGGCACGGAAAAAAAACATGGACGACTCTGTTTCTTCAGGAAACCGAGTTGAGCTGAAAAGAGAGCTTGGACTGTTTTCAGCAGTTAGTATGATTGTTGGTGTGATGATTGGATCGGGAATTTTCATTTCACCAACATCAGCTCTGAGATATTCAGGATCTGTTGGATTTTGCATCGTTATATGGATAGTTTGCGGAGTGATTTCACTACTTGGTAATTAATTATTCTTTACCATAATATTAAGTAGCAACATGTTTAGAGTTTATTAATTATGTAGTCTGTGTTAAATTGAAGGTGCATTGGCGTTCGCTGAATTGGGAACTGTCGTTCCTCGTTCTGGTGCAGAGTATGCTTACTATCAAGAAGCTTTCGGAAGTCTGCATCCTTACTGGGGTCCCTTGCCATCTTTTATATGCTCCTGGGTTTATATAATGATACTCAAATCAGCAGAAGTAGCTGTTTTGCTTCTGACTTTTTCCGAATATACGATCCAGCCATTCGGGGAGCTCATCGGCTACAATAATATGACACAGTATAATCAAGAGAGTTTCAAGAAACTTGTGGCACTTTTAACTCTAGGTAAGCGGGAATTTGTGCAATTTATTCAAAATTTAAATCATTAAATTTATAAAAAAGAGTAAGTACGTGTAAGCACGCTCAATTTGATGAGAAAATGTATTGACATTCTAAAGAAGAGTAAAAAAGAAATTGGTTCAGTAGTATCAATCCGACACGATTGCAATATAATATTGGAGAGTTCGTTACATACCTAGCATTTATTTAATTATTTTTAAAACCGGTATGGGCATGCGTACGTCCAAATCATGTCGGGGATTTCGTTACATACATTTATTTACTCGTAGAAATGTTGATAGGTGCCACTAATGAAGGTTTTTTTTTGGTATGTGGCAGATGGAAGGGGAAAGAATTCCATCTGCCACAGACGTACACTCGTTAAACCAAGCCTTTAAATATGTTTCACAACAAAAATGGTGAAAATTGGAATAGGTAAGTGAATTTTGTTAGATATTCAAAATACAATCACTCAAATTCTCGATTATTTGCAATTTAGTTATGGTTTATTTTCGGTTGATAGTATTGCATTGATCTAAGATATAATTTGACAGATGAACGGAAAGCGGCCGCGGTCACAACAGCCACAACGACCAGGCCGCGGCCAGTTGCGAAACCGAGCCTTAATCTCTCCGTCATCGTTTGGGTTTATATACACCCTTTATACAACCGCTTTTAAGCTTATCCATTCATTCGACCCATAAAATGAATTGATTTGCGTCGTAACTAATTTAAAAGGTAACATTTACCACTTTTCGAATTACGCGATATGTAAATATTTTACAATTCGAATTTTGACGTTCGCACCGTTGTGAAACGTTCGTAGAAAGGGCTAAGTTGGCAACACTGCATCGCGCGAGCTGTCAAAGTTAACGGTCTCTCGTTCAATTCACAGTAAGTTACAATTCATATTATAAGTATTATAACCTTATATTGAATCGAAATATACAAACGAATTTTATTTTTCACTACATTTATACGTATTATATCAAAATATAAACAACTTTAATGTGATTTTCTGTAATATTCTATTATACCCAAATAGATGGAGGTCGACAGTAAGCAAGAGTATGTAGATTTATTGAATAGATTGGTGGTACAAGAGAGAGCAATATCTGAAAGCATAGCCGAAACGTACTTCAACCATTCGAACAAACCGCGACTCGCTACCGAGGATGAACGAGACGAAAACATCATCACTAAGAAAACTTGTCAATTCATCGAAGCTATGCGGCAAGAGGTTATAGAAGACTACGATCCGCTCACTTTCGACCTGACCAAAAATTACTTTGAAGCCATTACGATGATGAAGAAGGAGATAAGCGAGATTGAAAAGTGCATTGTATACAAACGGGCCACCATTGCTAAAATAGACACCGATATAAATTTGTCAGTATTGATTTCAATGTGGATCTTTTGGGCTAGTTTGAATGTTGTATTGATTTGTGTTTAACTTTTTAGCTACAAATCAAATATTACACATTTGCGAGAGGCTATGAAAGAGTTTGACGCAAAGGCTGAAATGCAACGTAATGCAATGGATGATAAAAATATATTAAAAGCCAAGGAAAAGTTTCGCAATGTGAAACAAGATTTCGGCGATGTTATTCGACACCTATATCCTAACTATAAAATCCTTCTCATCAAATTTATGGAGGTAATGAATGAATCAACGGTTTCAATACGGTATACATACATATGTATGTATGTATATGTATATATATATTTTAATTAATACTTTTATTTTTGTTGTTGCAGAAAATTTGCCACAATTATTTCAATGATACGGACGATTATGTTGAAATGGAATCAAATATTAACCGCAAAGTTGTAGAGACGTTACTAAATTCCGGAATAATCGTAGCTCATCCATATAATAGTAAAATGTTTAAGTTGGGACTTTAAAGTGTGCATATTTTTTTTTAATATTAAAGTTAAATATAATCAAAATTGTATCGTTTGTTTTTTTTCTATTAATAAAGATAATATAAAAAATATAACTGTAGTTATTTATTGGGTCGGTAACTTTTTCGATTTTCGGTCCAAATGTTGAGTAATTTCAATAAAAGGTCAGTAATTAAGTGAAAATTTATGTTAATGGACGGTATTTGACCGATTTGTTAATTTTTACTGACCGTTTGAGGAAAGTTACCAAAAATATATTTTTTACTGACCATTTAATTGAAAAGTTGCTGACCGTTTATTGATTTAAATACTGACCGATTAATTAGCTGCCAAAATATAATTGGTTTATTTATTGGGTCAGTAACTTTTTCGATTTTCGGTCAGTTATTTTAACCAAATGGTGAATAATTTTAATAAATGGTCAGATAGTTTTATCAAAGATCGGTAAATAAATTTATATAAACGACCATTTTACTGACTCATTCGTTAATGTTTACTGACCGTTTGAGGAAAAAGTTAACCAAAAGTTATTTTTTACTGGCCATTTAATTGAAATGTTACTGACTGATTGATTAATCGCATTGTTTAATTCATACAAGAAAACTTGAGTGCGTTTTTACACTTGCCATAAAAATCGCACGACAACGACAATTTGTATTGGTTGCTATAATAACAAGCTTGCATAGCAACCCATACATGTGCAGGTGTGAAAACGCGATCAAAATCAATTATGTATGTACATATGTATGTACTTTGCTTTGAAAATTAATGAAATGATTAATCTTTAAATTTTTCTTTCAGGATTAATGACGTATATTAATTTGATAAGCGTGAAACTATACGTAAACTTGCAAAACATATTCGCAGCCTGTAAAATATTCGCCTGCGTCGTCGTCATCGTCGGTGGTATTTACGAACTAGGAAAAGGAAACACTAGTAATTTAGACAAAGGATTCGAAGGCACACTCTCCGATCCTGGAAACATAGCTTTGGCTTTCTACAGCGGACTATGGGCATACGATGGATGGACAGCCGTGACCACGGTCACAGAAGAAATTCAAAATCCATCCCAGTACCCACATAACTTCAAATAATCGTTTTTATTTATAATGAATTACCCCCCGACAATGATGATTTTTGAATTTTGCAGAAACATTCCAAGGAGTGTTCTAATAGCTGTCCCGTTGATCACGGGATTGTACGTGTTTATGAACGTGGCTTACATGGCAGTATTGAGTATACCGGAGATGCTCTCTTCACCAGCCGTAGCCATCGCTTTCGGTGAAAAAGCTCTAGGTCCCTTCGTCTTTTTGATACCCATAGGTGTCGCTATAGCCACGTTCGGATGTGCTATGAGTATTCAATTCGGTGTAACTAGGTCATTACTAATGCATAATAATCCAACTTAAGAAAGACCCTAGTCTTGACCGATCTGCGCAGATTACCCAGGTCTCAACCAATGAACTTCGTCCCAACTCGGCTCCTCGGAATAAACATAAACAAAAACTTTTTAATTTTACTATATACAATTTTTAAATATCTAAGTAAAGTAATTCTAAATTCAAGAATGTTACGTAAGATGCAGTGCACACAGAAAAGCATGGAATGATGTATACTTGGTATAAGAAGAGATTGTAAGAGGAAAGCATGGGTAAGAAGTATGACCAAAGTGGCAGATATAGCGGAACGTATGTAAAAGTTGAAGTGGACACATAGCAAGAAGAATGGATGACAGATGGACGCGAGAAATACTGGAATGGTATTCGAGAGGATGTGAAAGAAAGCATGGTAGACCGAGTGAACGATGGGTTGATGAATTGAGAAGAATTTGTGGAGTCGAGTAGATGCAAATTGCTCAAGACGGACAGGAATGGAAGAGGATTGGAGTGGCCTTCATCCAGCAGTGGATGGTGAATGGCTGAAAATGATGATGATGATGTTGAAGTAAAGTAAAAATTTAATGAAGTAAAGTAAAATAGGTAATATTTGAAACCAGCTAGTTATGCGAGGGTTATTCTCTCTTATTATCTCGAGTTGGTTGACCCACAATTCAAACCCTTTTTTTTAGATGCGAGCGGAAAGGCCGTTCTTAAGTTGGGTAGATTATAGTATACAAAAAATAATGCAAGGACACATTGCAAGATTCTCCTATATGAAGGGTTGCTGTTGATTGTTTCCATTTATCTTCTTCTGTGATTACAGGAGAGGTAGAAAACAAGGTTCAAAACAACAGTGTTTTTGTTTTTCACCTCTTCACTGTAACTACCTATACAAAAAAAAGAGTAAAATTGCGTCAAACTTTCTCTTGTTTGATGTAAGTAAGATACTGTAATCCCAAACCTTCTAATAGGAAAGCATTCTGAAATGTGTCAGTCGGCTTTACACCATTCATTATATATTAATCGATATGATCTTTGCAGATTGTGTTACGTAGCTGGTAAAGACGGGCACACGTTAGAACTATTTTCATTCGTTCACATTAAGAAGTTTACTCCGGCACCTGCCGTCGCATTTCAGGTAATTATTTAAATAACCAAACTAGAATTTATAGTTTAATAGTACTGTAAATAATCACCGTGTTGTTAATTTTTAGGGTATTATAGCATTTTTATTCATAATAGCTGGCGATATAACGCAATTGATCGAATTCGCTTCATTCCTGATATGGATTTTCTACGGTGGAGCTATGATCGCGTTGCTGGTTCTGAGGAAGACCAAACCGGATCTGCCGAGACCGTACAAAGTGCCTCTGATCATTCCGATATTCGTACTGTGCATATCGATCTTCCTATCAGTGGTTCCGATCATCAAAGACCCGTCGATAAAATATCTTTTTGCCTTGGGATTCATTCTGATCGGAGTTGGTGTTTACACTTACTTTATTTACTGGGAAAAGAGACCGAAGTTTATGAGTGAGTGCCGGCCGTTTCGCTTGTTATGTATAAGTTTAATTTAATTATTGAACTAAAATGTGCATTTTGTGTTGCAGATACTTTGACGTTTTTGACTCAAGCGTTGTTCGAAGCTGTACCGCCGGTTACGTATAGTGATTAACCGTAGCCGATCTTCGAACGTGAAGAGCGGGAAAAACTAGTCAATTAAACTCCTGAAATTTTATTTTTATAGAATTTATTCTTATACGTAGATGGATCCGTTGCCACATTGCTGGCATTACATTCCTACGAGACAATAAAATTATATAAACTAAGCACTACTATTTGTGAAAATATTTACATTTTAAATGAAGCTGATGTAAAAAAATATATATGATGGGATTTAATTTTCAATTCCAATTTTATGCTTTAAATTTGTCTGCCAAAAAAGACATCTACTGAGTAGACGAAGAAATTAGCAAAGAATAGACTGTACAAAAAGATTTTTTACTAAATGTAATTAATTATTTTAGAAGAATATACTTTTTTATATTCAGAATAAACACAAAATGTTAATTTAATTTTGTTTTATTTTTACTATTTTAATTATCTAAAAAAATTACTAAATCTGTTTGCCTATTTTTGCAAAGTTATTGAATTTACTAATTAATTCAAGTTTCAAATTCATAAACAATGAAATTTACACACACCTAAAAACGAAATCTTTCAGAGGACTTTCTTTAATATTCAACAATCTTTTTGATACTTATTTTAAATAACTTTCTTGGATTATTCCTCCATATCTTTACATCCACAAAAAAACAATCAAAGAAGAGTTGTTTATATCGAAAAATAAGGAGCTAATTAGTTCATTTAGTTAATGTGAAATAATCATTAAAAATATGAATTGAATTCAAGTAATTAAAAAAAAATTTAATTTTTTAAATTAAAATTACCAAGCTAAAAGCTTCTTAAGAAAAAGTTTAAAAGTTTTATCTTGAATGGATATTCAGGCCAAAACATTACAAAGAAGAATGAAGATGAGACAGAGTATCTTCGGAAGAATTAATTTTGTATTTTCATCAACCCAGTTAAATTAGAATTCGTCTTGAGACACTTAAAAGTTAAATAGTCTTATAAATAACATTTGTTTGTACGTTATAAATTAAACGTAAAAAATTACTAACAGGTCTCTTTCAAGTAAATATTAATATTATTTTACAATCACAGTAAAGTCGGACGACTGTATACAAAATCGAACTTTTTTAATACAACCACCGACAAATCTTCAATTCTGAAGATGAGGTACTTACAACACTCAGATAAGCGGTTTTTCGTCATTCGTGTACATTTTATTAATGGTAGCTTCGATATTATAAATGTTCTGAAAGTCGTCTAAAGTTGCCGTGCTGTGGCTCATTATAGCTTGACGCAGCACGCCAATGGCATTCGTTACTTCATTATATGACGGTAAAGGACTTTCTTTCACTTCCTCTTTGGGGCGACATTTAACTACATTTTTGCAATTCTTTTCTTTGGTCGCTGTTGTTTCAATTGAAAAATCTAATACTGTATCTTCAACTTTGACCTCGTCGCTGGCAAAACTCTCGGCTTCTTCTTCTTTCCGCTTGCGAGAACTAGGAGTGAACTGTTCGTACAAAGCTTCGATTTTTTTTCGCATTTCGTCCGTTAAACCATCGCTACTACTATCTAACACCGGTATATTCTCTTTACTACTACAAGTCGATGAGTCCATAGCGGCTTGTTGATCGCACCGTTCGACAGTCTCTTGCAGAGCTGGCGTCGGATTGGGTTCTTGTTTGTAATGCGGCCTTCTAAATATTATATTATTCCTTTGCTTCCACCTCGACAGCCACCCATCCGTCGCTTTGAATTTAGTATTTCCAAATTGATCGGCAAGATCTCTGGCTTTCATTGTTAAGACTTGCCTGCTGATTGGAATCTCGGCTTGCCTCGCTCTTATGTACCATTTGAACAGCGCCTCTTCGATTTCCGTATCTTTGCCGTCTCTTCTTCGCTTACGAGCGAAATCACATTCTGCTTGCGACGTATTCAGTAATTTATCCCTATTTTTCAATAATTTACAGAGAAGCGGTTGAGATATGTGCAGTTCGGAAGCTGCTTTACGCTGACTGCATTTGGGGAGTGCGTCGTACTGCTTCAACAACACAATCTTTTCATAAATTGTCAAGTCATTACGTCTAGGGGTAATGACGATATTTGGAGTCAGCTTATTAGGCGACTGAAAAGATATAAGATGATACATTTTGAATTTCTATGAATGTTACTTGGTTAACGGTAATAAAGCTACAGATGCTCAAAAAGATTCAATGTTGATTGGTGCATATACGTATGTACTTTGTTTAAAATAAGAAGTTGCTTACACAACATTTAGCTTTTGATGCAACCGCTTCTAGGATCTGAGTATTATTAGGCTCCGACTGCTGCTGCCGATCCTTCCAAATTTGCGACACACCAGTCATATTGCTTTCCTGAAAATTTCCTTTGCTTTGATTTGTATTTGCAGCATAATCTTCTCAGGTGAATTCGAGTCGAACTAGCCCACGAGGCTGAGACTGCATAATCGCATGAAACATATTCTGAAAATAATTTTAAATAAATTTAGTTATGGTGAACAGTAGCACTCCTGAATAATAATGTCTTACCATAACAAAATTTTTTATAGGAATCGTTTTGAAATGTAGAAAAAATAAATTATGAAAATAAGAGAAATTTTTTTTTTAAACATCTATAAATTATAGTCACCTTAATTTAGTGCAAAAAGAAAACTAGCCATTGTAGCTTACCATCAACCTGCCCTAATCAATGCCCGTTGACATTTGGTGCATTTTAACTCAAAAAACGAAATAATTTTTTTTTAATTATACAAAATACATATTTTTCCTCTAGTAAAATCCTAAAGTGTCCCGTTTTGAGAGCAAAATAATATGGTAAGCAGTAACTTATGGGTTAGGGAAAAAATAATTATAATTCAAATTTTCAATGATTCAATGAAAACAAAAGAAGTGATACTTTTTTCCATATAAACAAACATTCTTTTTTTAGTATGCACAATGATTACACAAATGAATATAAGTAAGTAAGTACTAGGAAATCTACACATACATATGTATTTGGTGTATTGAATCTACCGAATCGACTTACTAATGTGTTTTGGTAATGCTGCGGGGTGGGGGGAGGGAAGATAACAAATTGTCATACACTACTCTATAAAGCATTTCTAACTCTATACATAATAGAAGTGCATAGATTTCGTATTGGAGATTTGATAAATATTTAGAAAACGGGAGTGGCGGCCATATTTGTTTGATAAGAGTGATAAGAGTATGGGGGCGCAGGCCTAGTGGAGGAGTGAAGGGGATGGGGGGGTTATTGTTGATGGGTTGACGGCCTCACCTGAGGGACCCGCCGAGGGCGTAGCACCTAGTCGGCGCGTTGATTACAATAAGCGGCGGCGCGATAACATAAGCGTGCGATCACAGTATGCGGGCGATGTCAATAGGCGGCGGTCAATTGTCGGTAAAGCAGTTGCCTGTAATGACGTCATCGCATTTAAATAGAGCTGACCTCACCCCGCACGAGCGCAACTACATAAAACACGCCATACACTACTTAATTTTTGTTAGAGTTTAGTCGCATATTTTCTAGAAACAACTTTAAGAATGTCGAAAATCGGTTCATATGATCTTTTGTATCGGCTTTTATTTATGTTTGGTGATTGGATTTGCGTCTAATGATACACTTGATTGAAGTACTTTTATTTAGTACCTATATAACGACTTTACATCGTTGTACATACACACAAACGCGGTCTACGCGGTTAAGAAATACAAGTGCACCAGCATTATTCACCTAAAATAATTAATTAGGGTGAAGCTCTCCAACTGGCCAGAAAATTAGATAGCATGGTGATTAATATCGATATAAACGTTGAACGTGCTTACAAATTTCAACTAGAATTAAAACATATTTATGCTCAATTATTAAGAAATAATATGTTTTTACAGTTTGTTGGTATGTACCTAATTGAATTTTTCAGTAATGTAAATATGTAGTATTTAATGTAAATATATGGGTTTTTATCCTGTAAATAAATAAATATATATTGTACACAAGATTTTTAGATGCTATTTCATTGTAATTTAACTTATACAAGTAAATTGCAAAAAGTCCGCACTTGTCACTTGTGTGCTCCAAGAATATTAATAGAACTTTTGTACTTTGTGATGCCAAATAAAATTGTGACGTCATTCGGATGTGCCACTGTCCTGATAGAATTACTATATTTAGTAGCGCAGGAATCTGCCTGGCTGGCTGGGTAACCTAGTCGTGGAACACCCGCATCCCTGGCATGGCATGAATAAATACGCTCATTCACTCACAGTAACGAGAGAATTTCTACATGAATAAAAGTAAAAATTTTAGTCAAAATACCTTTAGAATGTGTATATTTGGAGCTTTACGGCCAATATCTATGTTCGGGAGAGTGATCGCAAGTAAATTCCACATAGAACATGTACAGGAGTACAAAATAAAGTTGGTCGTATTATGCTGTACAAATTTTCTTTGTTTTTGGCACTAATAAAGTAGGCATCGCCATTTGGATCTTTGTCCTTACTTTTTTGAGAAACAAACTACGTTGTAAAATTCAATTTCCGTTTTCCATGTACATACATAGTTAGACGAAAACCAATAAAGACAACTGGCAGACTGTTTACCAATTGCGCACACGCCTTGAAAACCCTCGACGAAAAAGCTCGCATTCCTGCACGTATCACGCAGAAATATTACGATTTCCACATTTTCGATACAATAAGCTTTGCAAAACTTCATATACACACAGGAAACGTTGTAGACACAACATCGCGCCCTCAGAGCACATGGTGAGTAGCCAAAACAATAAATTGTTCAGGGCAGCAGTCATAATAAATCAGGGGAACTTTATATAAAAATGATAATTATACATATTTTACTGTATAGTTTTAGATGCTATTTCATTGTAATTGAATTTACATACGTAAAATTTTCAAATTACATTTATGCAAAAAGTTCGGACTAGTCACTTGTGTACTCCAAGATTATTAGTAGAACTTTTGCACTTTGTGATGCCAAAAATTGTGACGTCCAAGACGTTCCGGTGTACCACTGCCCTGATAGAATTACTATACGTAACGGAATCTGCCTGGCTGGATGGGTAACATAACCGCGGAACGTTCGCATACCCGGCACGGCACGAACACATAAGAACTACGAACTATTTTTATTAGAGGAGTGAATTGTTAGAGAATTGTGAAAAGAGTTAAAATAATTAGTTTTCTTTTGCAAGATACTTCTCCTAGATCTACGAGTACTCATCATCATTTTCAGCCGTCCAATGCGTCAGCCGTCCAAGCCGGCCTGTCCAATCCTCTTCCATTCCTGTCTGTCTTGAGCAATCTGCATCCAGTTGACTCCTTCTTCTCAATTCATCAGCCCATCGTCCACTCGGTCTACCTTGCTTTCTTTTACATCCTCTCGGATACCATCCCAGTATTTCTCGCGTCCATCTACCATCCATTTCCATTTCACATGTTCATTCTTACAAAAGCGCTCCACTCTACATAGTTTCATTCTTTGCTTTTCGAAATAAAATGAATATCTACATTATATGTACATACATATATATAATAGCCGAGATCCGTCTGTCTGTCTGTCTGCTGATAACGCTCGCCGAGGTAAATAATTAAAAAACCAGAACCAGTGGGATTTGAACCCGAGATCAGCAGGTTGGGAGGAATCGTGCTTACACTATCTTCCGACGAAGGCGATGACGGATGTGCTATAATTGGCCAACATTAATTCTTAAAAGGGTTCGCGAGTTTGCTAAATTGATACGTTGTTATTATAACGCGCCATAGATGGCATAAATTATTGCATAGATGCAACAACTATAAAAACTATTAAATTTAATATTATTTTTCAGTGCGGGTGATGAGAAACCGCTCTGTTGATAATCAACGGGCTTACATTAGTAAGCTTATTGCCCGTTGATAATCAACGCCCGCTGAATTTTTTTAATGGTTTTGATTTTTGGATCTGGGGGGTGGTAAGGGGCCGGCATAGCTTTTCGGGAGTGCAAAAAATGGTGCCGTAGGGGTAGGGGACGGGTCTGTGGGGGGTGGTGAGAGGCCGGCATAGCTTTTCGGGAGTGCTGAAAAGGTGCCGTAGGGGGGGGGGGGTCGGTGGTGAGGGGCCGGCATAGTTTTTCGGGATGCAGAAAAGGTGCCGTAGGGGGGCAGGGGAGGGTCTGGGGGGTGGTGAGGAGCCGGCATATGTGCTGAAAAGGTGCCTTAGGGGGGGGGGGTCTGTGGGGTGGTGAGGGGCCGGCATTGATCCATAAAGGGGCCGCCGGGGTAGAAGGCGGCTCTGGGGTGGTGATGGGCCGGCATGGAGTGAGTCAAAAAAAAGGGGCCGGCGCTTTCCTGCAAAAAAAAGGGTACCGTAGGGGTAGGGGAGGGTCTGGGGGGGTGGTGAGGGGCCGGCATAGCTTTTCGGGAGTGCAAAAAATGGTGCCGAAGGGGCAGGGGGGAGGGTCTGGGGGGTGGTGAGGGGCCGGCATAGCTTTTCGGGACAAAAAAAAGGGTACCGTAGGGGTATGGTGAGGGGCCGGCATAGCTTTTCGGGAGTGCAAAAAATGGTGCCGAAGGGGCAGGGGAGGGTCTGGGGGGGGTGGTAAGGGGCCGGCATAGCTTTTGGAAGTGCAAAAAAAGGTGCCGTAGGGGTAGGGGAGGGGTCTGGGGGGTGGTGAGGGGCCGGCATAGCTTTTCGAGAGTGCTGAAAAGGTGCCGTAGGGTTAGGGGGGGTCTGTGGGGTGGTAAGGGGCCGGAATGGCTTTAGGGGGTATCAAAAGTTGAAAAAATCCAAAAAAAAAAAAAAAAAAAAAAGTTCAAAAGTTCAAAAAAGTTCCAAAAAAAAAGTTGGAAAAAATCCAAAAAAACAAAAAAAAAAAAAATTTCAAAAATATATTCATAGAAAAAAGTTGAAAAAATCCAAAAAAAAAATTCAAAAAAAGTTCAAAAAAAAAAAAATCCAAAAAAAAAGTTGGAAAAATCCAAAAAAAAATTCAAAAAAAGTTCCAAAAAAAAATCCAAAAAAAAAGTCTGAAAAATCCAAAAAAAAAAAATTCAAAAAAAGTTCCAAAAAAAAATCCAAAAAAAAAAAGTCTGAAAAATCCAAAAAAAGTTCCAAAAAGTTGGAAAAATCCAAAAAAACCGAAAAAAAAAAAATTTCAAAAAATATATTCATAAAAAAAAACTCGAAAAAATCCTATAGTGACGTCATAGCGTTACCGGACACACACACACACACACACACACACACAGACGGACA
This sequence comes from Parapsyche elsis, assembly GCA_022651745.1. NCBI lineage: Eukaryota > Metazoa > Arthropoda > Insecta > Trichoptera > Hydropsychidae > Parapsyche > Parapsyche elsis. The sequence continues at coordinate 4,166,758 of JAGVSN010000017.1, forward strand.
CACATTAAGCTCTTTATTAATATAATATATATAATAACCCAATTCCGTCCGTCTGCTGATAACGCTCGCCTCGGTAAAGGCTGAAATAAACACGAACGTTGCGAGTGGGATTTGAACCTGTGATCACCAGGTTGTGGGTGAGTTAGCGCTAGCGCGTTCACTCAACACCGGTGATGGGATTAATCCTTAGTAGGTTCGTGACTTTGCTAAATTGTTACGTTATCAATATTATGAAAACATTCGGTCGATTTATTTAGATTTATTAGCACTTTGAAAACATTTTTCTATCGTTAAAATCACTCACAAAAAACACGTCCGTTGATATATTCAACGGGCTTCCACTAGTTTTATATAAAGTTCCATCAGATTTATGACGACCAACCCTGAACATTTTACCATTTTGGACACCGAGGTGCTTTGAGAGCACACGACACGTACCCAAAATACAAACAAATAGGACATTTACATCTTTATACAAACTAGATAGGACAAAACAATTAGCATGACGCAATAACAAAACACGTCAACACACATCGAACGTGTATGGCGACTATTACACGATTACGATAGTGGTGGTGGTGAGTTGACGAGAGGGCATCCCCCGACAGTGAGTCATCATTGCAGAAGACAAAAACCCACAGCCAGGGAACACATCGTCATCGCGAAACCCTCGAAAAGTGACCACCCCATCGTACCGAGAGCCTGAGCCCCATCACCATCATCATCATGAAGTTCGACGCGAACGAATCGAACAACTCCAACGACAGTACCACGTCAGATGACTCCAGCCACTACTCGGAAGCCTCGGTATCATCAGCCACCGATTTCTTGGGATCGTTACCCCTGACTCACATATCTCCCAACATGGTAAGTTGCAAATCCATGGTATATTGCGACACTTTCGTTTTCCGATTTGTATCGTTTTGTCTTGTTTCGACGATGATTTTTGATGATTTCGTCATTGATTTTTATCCCGAGATGATTCGTCCGGTGTGGTTTTGTGTGTGTTTAGTTTTCGCAGTCGACATAACCTATAAACGTTCGTTTTTGGCAACTGTCACTTTTGACAGTTGGTTCAGTTCTAACGCCGCGTTAATTACGACCATGTACTATATTTTTGCGCCAACTCGTATGACGTTTGTTAAACGTAAATAATGTTTTATTTTTGATTCCTTGCAATGATTTTTTTTGTGAATTGTTTTTTTTTCATGCTGGAAACTTATTAGAATTTTCTGATATTTTTCATTCTCTTTAAACCAGTCAATGCCCGTTGACAGTGTCATCGGGTGGTTATCATTATCATTCATTTGTTCATTAACTTTTCCGATTTTCGGTCAGTTGTTTTAACCAATGGGTAATTTTCATAAATGGTCAGTAAGTTTTATTATGGGTCAGTACTTGGGTGATCAGTGAATATATTGATCTATATTGAGTTATACCGATCGATTCGTTAAATTTTACTGACCGTTTGTGGAAAAAGTTACCGTAAATATATTTTTTACTGACCATTTAATTGAAAAGTTACTGACCGATTGATTAGTTGCATTATTTTTCACTATCAGCAAATGTATTATATGATCGGTAATTAGTGCTAAACGGTCGGTATTAAAGTTTACTGACCGATTCGTTAATTTTCATTGAACATTCTTTTGAAAAGTTACTGACTTATTGTTTATTGATTTAAATACTGACCGATCAATTAGTTGCCTTCAATTCAATATATACATATTAGTGTATTTTTAGTAGTTTAAAATGTAGTATGTAGTTGAAAAATACGAGCGTTACCCGTGCCGTGAGTGTGAGTGTATGCGAGCGTTGCGCGGCTACCCAGACAGGCCGACTATTACGTATTAATTAATTACATAGTAATTTTTAACCGTTTATTAGTTATATAACTTATTTGCATTATTTTGCAGTTGTTTTATACGGTGAAATTCAAACGTAGAAAGTTTTGATTGGTTAAAATAATAATTTAACTTACATAATGTGTAGTTATTGTTTTGTTATTGCTTCAATATTTTTTTTATTATTATTATCATGTTTGTTTATAAATTGTATCAATTCCTAAACTTTTATTGCCATCTATATACATAAGTATGTACATAGGTAACAAGGGTACAAATTCCACAATCAAAAAATATTCTTTTTCTGATAAAATTTTGCGATTGAATCAAACCAAATAATTTGCACTGTGTACAGACATTTTTCTTATCATCGAAACGTATTTTCCCTACCTTTTTAATCTAATCTCTATGATTTTCAGTTTTATTTATTACCTAAACATTAACCGAATTTGTCTTTGACGATGTTTTCGTAGAAAATATAATACATTACGTTTTTGATACATAGATTTTCTGCTACATGTATTCCCAAAACTACTGATATTGGCACTAAGTTCTCCGACCTCTTATCAATTTTTGTATATCTATGTAATTTTATTATTTTGAAAGAATAGTGTTTTATTTAACCATAGTTTTGCTATGTAAAGGTCAATGAAACCAAATTATTTTACCACTTTATTATTTATGGTCGTATAAATATGGTTGACACCACATCCTTGTTTGATAAAAAAAAATTATTTTTTGAAAATGTCAATTTTTCTAAGTTTATTATCATCGTATAGAATGAGCCTATTTTTTTCAGACAGCGATTAGAAAGCGTGCTCTTTCCCCATTTAATTCCCAGAACTTTGGGTGGGAATTTAAAAAAAAAAAATGCTGTATCTCAAAAACAGCTAATCCCATCACTCGGAAACTTCATTAAAATCGTATGATTTCATAATTTTCCGTCCATTAAAAATGGTATTCGTTATGTACATACAAATATTCGTTGGTTTACTTCACATCGCGTCCTCGTAGCACAAAGGTGTCCCAAGATTTTGCGAAAATGAGTTATGAATTCAACTTTGCTCCTCTTTAAGTATTCCATCGGGACAGTCAAGTGGCACACTTGAATTATTTCACAATTTTTTTATGCATAAAGCACAAAAGTCCTACTAATATTTTTGGAGCACACAAATAACAAGTCCGAACTTTTTTACATACAATTTTAAAAATGTACTCGTATTCGTACTCAATAACAACGAATTAGCATCTATAAATCTAAAGTACATTATGTCTAATTATCATTTTCATATAAAGTTCCCCTGATTAATGATGACCATTTCAAACTTTAAAACTGCTGCTGTGAACAATTTACTATTTGTGCTCTGAGGACGCGATATATTTACATAGAAGTATGTACACGAATATAAAGTATTGTTGTCGTGCGAAAATTCGGCCTCGAGATTTTGACTAATATGTACCTATGTATCACGTTTTCATGTTTTTTTTTTATATTTTATTTGTCATAAAATAGGTACATCGGGGAATTTTAAAACTTTAACTTCCCGGTTTATACCCCTTCGATTGAGAATTTCAAGTTTTTTTCATGTGTCACAAACGATTAGAACTATCCATCTCCGTAACTAACTACATATGTACATATGTACATATATTGTATTCCGATTTATCATTTTTTTCGTGTTGATACACACAACCGGAAACGCTTTGCAAGCTTTTCGATCTTATCGAACAGGTTTGTTTTGAACGTAACAGGGGCTATCTTTGTCGTATCGTCCAAACTTTACCATGTGTCACTTTTCCATTTTGAACGCCTGGAATTCCCTAGCGAACGTTTGGCATAATATAACATACATAGTATGTAAATGAATGTGGCCTACACACTCAGGAGCGGCTAAATAGCTCTTGTCACAACACTGCCACAACTACTGGGTCATTATTATGTTTTCACTGCTAAATCTCGGATGAGTCACACTTTATTGTTGTTGATGATGGGGAGGCGTGGAAATCGATATTCCGGTCGCATGTTTTCATCGTTTTTTTTTTCTTACCGAGAATCCGGCCTTGGCAATTTTGGCTTCCTTCCTTCCTCTTCTCCGAGAATTCGCAATCGGTTTGGCTCCACGCCTGCTCTTCTTCAAAAAAATTGAAAAATCAAGCTATGGGAACGACATGAGAAATTTATAACTTAAAAAATAATAATACATAACGAGTACCGAGAAGCGGTCGATGGACTGGCGCTGGCTCTGGCTGGTTATGGGGTGACGTCATGTTCCAACACTGCCCACGTTTATTATTTGGAATGGTCCACACATCGGTTTTTCTTCTGCAAAATGGTATCATGTGTATGCGGTGCTCTGCAATGCAGTTTCGACATTGTAGAGGTTTAATATTCCAACTTGTTTCCGATGGAGGAAAAGTCTCTTCGTTTATGTGAAAGATTTTCCCTGTACGAAACTGGTTATGGTTGTTTTTACTTACAGTGGTAAGTGATCCTGTTTTGGATTATTGTTGCACAATGTTTTGCATCCTTAAAGTGGTGTATGTACTTGATTTCAAGCTTTTCCTCTGTAAATTTTGACAAATAATTCACCATGCATCAATGTAAAATCATGAAGGAAATTTTATTTATTTATTTACCGTATAAAAACCCAAAAAAACAAAAATACAAATTACAGTATCAGAACAAATGAAAACAAGACCTATATGAGATCCAGTGCACACAGAGAAGCATGGAAAGGTGTATGCTTGGTATACCAAGAAGAGATCGTAAGAGGAATACACGGGTAAGAAGTATGAAAGTGGCAGATATAACAGAACGTGTGAAAAAGTTAAAGTCACATAGCGAGAAGAATGGATTTTAGATAGACCCGAAAAATACTGGAATGGTATCCGAGAGGATGTGAAATAAAGCAAGGTAGACCGAGTGCACGATGGGCTGATGAATTGAGAAGAATGTGTAGATTGCTCAAGACTAGGGTTGCCAACCGTCCCGGTTTGGCCGGGATTGTCCCGGAATTGGAATCACTGTCCCGTATCCTGGCTGAATGCTAAATTGTCCGAAAATTTTGAGGATTCCATTTATTTTTATTGAAATTGACATCGTGTACATAAATCCGTTGAACGTCCTTCCAACGTACATACATACATGAATATCGACTTAGTAAAGGCGGAATTGCAAATACGACTTAATAGTGAATCGTGTGCAGAATTTGCCAACTTTTTAAATACGGATTCGCTTGCGAAAGAATTGGTGATTGCAGCAAAAAGTGAGAAAAAATATTATTGGAAAAACTCATAAAAATATAACGTTAAATTATTTTATGTATTTTTTTTTTTTTTTTTTAATTATCAAATGTAGGCCATTGTGGCGCATTAGGTTCTTCCTGTAAATCCACAATGGTCCAAAACTAACTATAAATATATATAACTATAAATATAATATATATATATATATATATGTGTAATTAAGTTTCTATAATAGTTAGGATAAATAAAAAAATATATATACAAATTGAGTTTTGAGCTATTTGTCCCGGAAAAGTTGGCAACCCTACTCAATACAGACATGCATGGAAGAGGATTGGAGAGGCCTTAATCCAGCAGTAGGTGGTGAACGGCTGTAAATGATGATCATATATGTAATATATACACATTACGACATAATGCATAATGATAATAATAAAAGGAAAAAAAATAATTAAACACCATCACCATCCTCGTTCAGTATCCTAACTAAGTTAAGCTTTTAAAGCGAGGGGGATTAGAAGAATGTCCACATCATCAGTTGCTAAGGCATTAAATAGTTTGATTGTCCTAGTAACGGGAGAAACTAAAGTAATGACTCACTAAGTAGGCGATATGTTCGTGAACGTATGTAATTATTCGGCACAAACAAGCCAATCCTATTCAGCACTTGAGGATTCCAAATGAATCCTCGATATACATAGAAGAAATATGTGACGTAATAAAAACATATTTCTTCTAATCTCAAGCGAAATATACTCTCCAGTAGTGTCTAGTTGACTTCTGGAGGGAAAAAAAGTAGGGAGATTGCCAATTTTGTACAGAAAATCGAATTAATCGTATCGGAAATTACACCACGAGCCTTCTGTCGACTCTTCGATTGTCAGGAAATTAGGTTTCCGTTCCCTGTTGTACTTCAGCACTAAACCATTAAACGTTTGAAATTATCAAATTTTTAGGGTTTGAATCTCGCTATGTGCAAAGCAATGTTACGTTGACTAATCAGTAATGCGTTGATCCATTAGAAATACGATAAAAAATTTAAAATTGTTAAGAACTTTGCTCATGCGTGAAATGACTGATCGAAGTGCAAAATGGTGCAATTATGTATGCTGAATCGTCGTCATACGAACCATTTTAACAATTTTTACTGTTAGCGAAGTATGTAGGTAGTGAACATTGTAATTTCGATTGTGATAGGTCAAATCTGCATGTGTAGTTCGCCGCATCTTGATTTATTTAACCCGTTTCTGTCTTTTTAAGTTTTCCTTATTTGGAGATACTCTCCTTGAAGCTTGCCACTTCTTTGATAAAATTTTTTGAGATCATCATTTTGTTTCTTTAGTAGTATTTTTTTCTTCTCATGATTTCCAGTTGAACGATTGTCATAATTCATAATATTGTTTTGCCACACTCTTTCAAAAGTAATCGACTATCAGATTGTAACATTATTTAATTTATGTTATTCGCTTAAGACTTAAATTAGCCTCGACTTCGCACGTTCGCTGATTAGAATACGTGATCTTAAAATCTTGCTTTCATCCCATACTACTCTCAATTTGTAAGTGACATCGACGCGAATTACTATCAATTTGTAGCAATATATCAATATTCAATATATGCACAGATATAACGTACATCTTTGATACACGAATGTTGACATCATCAGTCATCTTCTACTTGATCTTATTATTAAAATTACGATATATCAAACGTACAGTCATATGGGATAACTTGCACAGAGGGTGATATCAATAACACTACATATCAATTTAACAATTACAAACAATTCTTATAATTTTGTTAAATGTATCGAAATCGTTATTTGTCGCTTTGCGGATTATGCACAATCCCACAGGATGTGGAATGCTCGGTGGATAAAAATTATCATATCTTCATTAAATGTGCTTCGCAAGATAATGTAATATGTATTTATCTAAGCGCATTCAAGCTAAGCGTTGCTCATGAATCACGAGTACATATTTGAATTGTAGTTCTATTCATTTTAATTTTAATTAATTTACCTTCGTCACTCGATCAATATTATTATCAGTATAACTTTTCGTATACATACATAGTTTGTGCGAAGAATTATAATCCACCAGTACACACCTCACACTTTATTTGTATACTGTATTTTTACCACTTTCATTCACAATTTAGATAAATAAAAAAAATTTTCATTCCATTAAGAATTTATGTACGCTACCGTTGAAAAAGTTGGCAATCAGATACAAAAGCACTATTTATAATTAGGCTTACCATAAGTCCCGGTTTTTTGATCCGCATTGTCCCGGTTTGAAAGCGCGTCCCGACCGGATTGTCATTTTGTCCCGGTTTTTGCCGTTTTTGTCCCGGTTTGTCATTTTGTACGCGTCTATCGTTTCTTTCTTTGGAAAATTGACAAATGGCGGCACGGAGCATAAAGAACTATTGCGATACTATCCACTCATATTATTTTTTAGTTATAGTTAATAGTTATACATAATTAAGCTAATAGCAGTAACTTATGTTCCGGAAAAAAAATATATACTATTGACAATGTACCTATGATAATTTGATAATTATGTTACTCAAATGAACCTCAGGCTTATAGGATCATCATATGTACAATGTACGTCCCGAAGTATCAGTCGATTTGTTATTTTGTAAACGCGTATGGTATTTGCGTCCAGGTTTGTAATTTTGACCCAATCGGAAGGAGATAATAAAGAAACCCATCGTTCCAATTGGTAAATAATTTTTTTTTTTTTTTTTTACTAAATTCGTCAACTTTTACAAACGATGTTATGTTTCGGAAAAAATATTTCGCCTGTGGTGCATTTTTTAAAAGTTTTCTACAAAATCTAGTGTTTTTCTTACGAGATTCAAAATAACTTGCGCCTCCGGTGCATTTTTGCTCAAAGAACAAAGTAATTTTTTTTAAATTGGACAAAATTACATATTGTGCCGGTTTGAGAGAAAAATAATATGGTAAGCCTACTTAAAATAAACAGTACATACTAAGTTAGGCATAAAAATGACATGTTTTTAGTTCTTTTAACCCATTCCATTCCATTTACGAGTTTCTTAAATTGACCCATTCCATTTACGAGTTATGAGAACTAGTACATATTTTCTTTTGCTCAGACATTCGATTGTAGTCTTGGCAACGGCTATGGACTCTTCGAGCAAATTTTGGGAAAACTTCGTGGAAATTCTACCGTAGTACTCAGTAATCAGTTTCGTAGTAAAACGGGAGGAGAGGGGTACCACCAAGTGGAGCTCTGGCCCTCCCACTCCCACCCACTTTCGTCGACAACAAAACCAGACGAGGCGCCACAACTCGAACCAGTTGATAACCACTCATCGGCCTGTGAGCACTGCTATTGTCAGCTACTACCGCTAAATAGTAAATAGTTTTGTGTGTGAGTGAGTCACTGTGCGTCAGATAACGCGGTGTGGTGACTCACACTCAGCACGCGCGCTCTCCTCCACGCAAAAGTATAGTCATGTCACAGCTCGTGCCCTACACCCAGGAATCGTTCGAACTGGACGACGCACTCATATTCACCACCATGTTCGACTGGAGGGCGGAAGACAAGCAAAACGTAAGTCCACTCGTCAATCCTCCCCGTTATTGTAATCGTTCTTGGTGTCGCCGGTGTACTTTATTGTTATCGTTACGGTTTTTTTCGATTTCGGGTTCTAAATTTTTTTGCTATTTAATGTTGCGTCATAAGTTTTGCCTGTGATGAAATTAGTCAGTTTACAAAATCGTCTTTTGAATTTTGTCCCAGCTACTTTTATTTAAATTAGTTTTTCGTATTCAGCGCTCGACTTGTTTTAAATACCTAACCTTGGATTGGTAACCTTTGGGAGACAGAGCTTTCTATTTTGTTATTGTTTTAAATCGTTTTGAACATTGTATGAATCAATTTTTTTATTTATTATATTATGTATCTTCAAATCGAGAAATCTTTAAATTTTCACTAAATTCATTAATTATGTAGGTTAGGTTAGGTTAATTTTAATCATCGGTCAGTAAGTTGCCAAAAGATCAGTAAATATAATAAATGGTCAGTAATTAATACTAAACGGTATTTAAAGTTTGCTGACCCGTTTGGGAAAAAGTTACTTCCAAAAAATAAATATTTTTTACCGACCGTTTTCAAAATAGAATACTAACCATTTTCTTGAAAAGTTGCTGAACGTTTAATTAGTCGCCATTCATTACCGTAAATGTTTTTCGTATCTTGAATATTGAATAAATAGAATGGAAAAAATAACCATATCAAAAAATCTATTAAAAAATAATGTCGACATATTCCTAGTAAATATTAATAAATTTTGCATTAGTGGCGCTTACGTCATTTAGAATTTTATAATATTTTCCATAGTACTAAAAACGTGTTTATAAATTCATGTTTCGTTCTATGTATAAACACTTTATATTGAAGTACACACCAACTTTAAACGGTATATTCTAGGTCGCTAAAGGTTTACACCATATTTTCATAGGGCGTTCTCCCCTTTATACAACTGGTGTTAATTTACCCCACTTTATTTCACTCGCCCCTCACTATGTATAAACTTTCACATTGATTCAATTTCTAACAAAATTAAACTTAATTCAACGTGCGTCGTACGCAATCCATCCTCGCAGTTGTTATATTGTATATTTTTGCGAATTTAACCAGTTGCGGTATAAATACACGCACACGACAGATAATAACTGGTATAGTTGCGTATTTATGGATACGTCACAGTTTGGCCCCACTATTCGTGGTGAATTTTCACCATCCGTTTTTCAATCGAGAATGATCTTGTGTCGTTTTGGAAAAGTTTCGGATCACTTTCGACGTCAATTGTGCAAATCGACAGGAAGTGTATTTAATACGATCGATTGTTCCGTCTCGGTCAACGGGTTCATATTTAAATTGGGTTTTTTAAATTTCGCAAGCGCCAGAAAAATGTTGTCTATATTGCGTTTAAACTGTTTTCCTTTTCTACGTGACCTTGCGTCTCGTTTCGCCGTATCGGAATTAATTTTCCATACATAACTCGATTTGTATATGTATTTATGTATGTATGTATGTATGTACGTAAATTATAAACATTTGTTTTTTATCAGTGCAAACACACAACAAAGCGCTAATTCATTATCAGCTCAACTAATACATTCAATGATTAAGTCGATAACTATTATGTCATCTACTTAATGGGGTATTTTGTTTCACAACTACATACATATGTATGTACATACAATTGCACTCTACTTTTACTTTATTCTTTAGTTTTTCCATGTAAAACTTACTTGCATAATATAAAATTTTCCATCTTCTTTTCGTTCATAGGACGATGAGTAATTTGCGGATACACCTCACAAAATCCACTGTTTTTCAACCGCTAAAAAATTCTAAAAATATAATCAACTGACGCCATATTTTATTTTTTGCACAAAACGTCAAATTGTCATTCTTATATACATTGGATATTGTAATTTTCCTATTTATTGTTTCTAAATAACAACAGAATTATTTAAACAATAGCTATGTATGTATTGAGGTTTCGTATGAATACCTTACATTAGTACAATTTCATACCCAACTGCATACATATGTATGTATGTACATACCAAAAGTGTAATTTTCACATCTTCCAAGTAGAGATTTCTCTCATTGTTCGCATCGTATAATTTTCCCATGTCGAAGCACGTGCATAAATATAGTGGGCGGTTCGTTCGACTAATCAAACGTTTAGTTAATACTACTTAATCAGCGAAAGCCAACTCGAATTCAATCAGTCGTATTTTAGGTACATCATGTCCATGTTTGGGTATAAAAGCAACGACCAAAACCCATTCAAATCAGGCAGCTATCATCATCATCTCGTTTGAGCAAAGATCCCCCGCGTACTCCCACGTGGTCGAACCGTTCGATCGACGGGTTCGCGGAATGTTGTCCGATGCAATATCGATCGTCAAAGGTCGCCGGAAACGGAAGTCTAGTATTCGCGTGCCAGATTTTCGAGCATTCCTGGTAGCCGGTGATAATAATGGAAATAAAAAAAAACAACGACAGAAACTGGCTTTCGCCATTACAGGTGTGTTTGCTTGCATTGCGTCATCGACGCAAAAAGAGCGCAAGTGCGACACATTTTTTTCGCGGTTGACGTCTTCGCTCACCTGTGTAATCAAAATTAGCGAAAAGATGCTAATGCCTGAAAACGCACGTATCGCCAGATATTGTTGCTGAAATTTGAATAGAAAAAAAAATCGTCAAAAACGCGGAGTTTTGCTATATGTATAACGTTGGTCATCAAACTCACGGTCGTTTGCGATAAGCGGTTGCAAAAATTTTTGAACCGTGTCCGTCGTTGGTTAAAATTATGCTAAATGAATCAAATTAGCGACTCACTCTGTCGTATAACTGTTTTGATTTTGATTCCTCAACAAATCCACCCAATTTCAGGACACGGAAAATAGTATCAAAATTCAGCACAATATTAATTGGATTTTGTATATCAAATCGACAGAAAAGTACGATGCGTAGTACCTATGAATTGATCAGACTAAAAATTTAACCCGTATTGTACTTATAGATATACCGAGACACACTTACATACATACGTATGTATGTAGAGACACTTACTTCTAAAAATTAAATTAAAATCTCCATTCGGTATATCCGTGTGTAAATGAAAACGATTTCATCACATTGCAAGGCGATGGTGAAAGACCGGGTTCCTGTTCGACTTTTCGAAGCGGATGTTCGCAAAAAAGTTCGGCGACTCAAATTGTAACCCAACTTACATAACATTACTCGGAAGACTTGAATGAATGAAGTGTGTAGACATTTTTTTTTTACGCTTTTTACATTCTTCGAAGAAGAAATTCCTTTGGAGCACGTTCAAATATTGATTAGGACACGATTTCACAGAAACGTACGTACGTAGGAGCAGGTGTGTCTTGAATGCGATTGTTTAATTCTACGTTATGCAACATCGCCGCCATCGTCCCCGTCAACGAGAATATAATCATATATATCGTCTTTCTCCCGACGACTGCTAATTGAAGAGTCAAGTGACCATTGTTAATTGCCGCTCTTCGTCCTGGCGAAGCGTGGGGTCAATTAGCCGGATGCACCACTTGCCTCGAAGTGGGCGTGCATTTATTCCCGGGGAGGGCAGGAAATTGATTTGAACCCGGTGGGTCAACAGCTCTTGGAAGTTACGAGAAGATACTTCTGCTTCAGCAGTCGTAGTGGTAAAGGATTCCGTTGAAAAGATAGTGGCTAGAGGGCTCCCCGTATGTCGAAAGGTTCCCGACCTTAAAAGTCGGTCAGTGTCAAAATCTGGATATTACTAAATCAAGATCAGCGATCTCCTGCTAGAATTTGCAAAGTCTGTTCCTTCTCCCCCTTCCCAACAGAAGGTGATGGTTTCGCCGCTGGAGAGTATCTTACTCTAGTTCAGCGGCTCCCAAACTGTGGATCCAAATATTTGAAAATCGGATTGTCGCGGAATGGATACGAAGAAGATCCACGGTCGCAGTGTGTTATTTGCTGCGGTGTACTCGCGAACGAGAGCATGCGACCGAACAAATTGCGTCCGAAACATCCGCATTTGAAAAACAAACCGATAGAACTTTTTGAAAGACAACACGAACAGCTCGTGTTCGAGAACGAAGCTTTGGCATTACACCAGCAGTTCCCTCCACCACACACCCCTTCTCCTCTGTAGTGCCCAAAAGAGGTCTATAATGTAATTATTCTTTTAACGCGCACGAGGATCATGGTAAATATCACTCGTGATAGCTGAACGGCAGCAAAAAAAAAGTCAATGAGGCTACCCGGAGGGAGTCCAGTCTGAAGGGGTGACATTCAGAGTGGAGGCCCCCCAGTCACGGGTTATTACTGGGGACATTGGTGCAAAGTTATTATATGAATTGATAATAGAGAACAATATGTAAATAAAAATTAACGACAGCAAACGACGATAGAGGACTTGACGTGGCGATACCTCTCAGGAAGGGGCTTCACAAACCCAACCGGATAAATACGCTCAGTTTTATGTGGTGGTGGTGCTACACGCGAATAGATGACCTGATCCAAAGAGTTAGTGAGTTAGTAACATTTTTCACGTCCACGGTTGTACAATGTTTATCCCAGCTGCATGTATTCGTTAATTATAAGTTATTTAAAAATAAGTAAAACTCTGGATATTTTGATGATAAGACCAAGAAAGAAGTAAGAAGTCGAAACGATTTCGCTTTCAAATAATACAATTACACGCGCAATCGATGAAATGGCCCAGTGGGCAGAAGATGAGCTGTTTCCCCCCCTTCATGTCCATTAACGCTAGGTGGGTCTCGAAATTTTGTCGTTCTACATAGTTACTTTATGACGGTAAAATGTTGGGTCAAATACTGAAGGGCAGTGTTTTATATCAAGTACGCCACCTTCACATGAAGGGTCAACATCTCTTGGAAGTTACGAGAAGATAGTTTGTTACTCGAGCATGCGAACTCTTCAATCCACGGTGGTAATTGGCTCTATTGCTCGATTTTAGTAGACAGGTCCCACTTGGCGTGACGCACGCCTCGTAGAAAGTCGTCGTATAGGTAGTTGTAGACGTAGTGGTGGATTCTCAGAAGCTGGCCCCCACTTATGGTTTTCTCGTGACGCGACGCTATGACGTCAGCGAGTGACGTCATTCTCGCTGTTCGCAGAATGGCCACAACACGGCGCTCTCGCTTGCCTGCCGATTAGCAGAAGCCTCCAACCGCGAATTCGAGGTCGCATAGTAGTTATTGCGTTCGCTTTTTTTGCATAAGTTGTTCCGTCCAGTTTCTAGAATTGGGGCTTTAATGTTCGAGAATTTTTTTTTTTAATTTAGATGAAATGTTATTTTAGGCGGTAGCGAATTGGGCTCATGAACGAATTTGAAAACAGTCGAAAAAATTATCCGACGGTTTTCGACTGTTACTATCGCTCTTGGCAAGCCTTCTCTCTGCATTTACTGTATAAAGATTGCCAATTTGTAACACTGCTCCCAATGTTCCCTCCTTCGGAAGGCAGCAAGAAACCACTGCACTGGGGAGTATCTTTACCGTATTATTAAACACTAGTGTAAGCCCGTTGAATATCAACGCCCACTGAATTTTAAATATCGTAAAGCGCTTTTTTAATAGAGATCACCTATCGACATATAGAGCACAGTATCGAATCCCAAATCCCAATTATTTTTTTTACTTTACTATTTATATTATAATTATTAATTATTATATATATGTATAATAATTATAATTTTGTAAGTGATTTTGTAAAAATCAAAAAATAATAGTTTTTATAGTGCCATCTATGTATTATTAGCAGAGTCACGATCCTTTGTATATGTAGGTAATGTTAAAAAAAAAGGTCTAAATTGACCAAGGGCGATGGCAGATTAGTCTAAGGACGTTCTTCCCGAGCTTGGGGTCCTGGGTTCGATCCCCACTCGTTCTGGTGGTTTTTTACTTATTTTTCTTCAGCGAGCGTTATCAGCAGACAGACAGACGGATTTCGGCTATTATATATATAATTCAACAGACTAAGCTTGATAATGTTATCAAGTGCTTGTGTCCGGTGTCGCAAGTATTCAGCTAATAAGAAATTGATTAATGGCAATATACACAGATTATTGCCACATTATAAAAAGCAAGATAGTTTTTAAATCCAACATTCCGCTATGTTTAAAAAATAAGGCATACGACCAATGCGTACTGCCAGTTATGACGTATATCTGCCACCCTGGTCATGCTTCTCACCCGTGTATTCCTCTTCCGATCTCTTCTCGTTATACCGATCTCACATTATCTGTGTGAACTGGATCTTGCGTAACATTCTTGAATTTAGCATCCACGTTTCACATCCATACGTCATAGCTGGCAGTACGCATTGGTCGTATGCCTTATTTTTTAAGCATAGCAGTTATGATGTATGGATGTGAAACGTAGATGCTAAATTCAATAATGCTACGTAAGATCCAGTGCACACAGAGAAGCATGGAAAGATGTATGTTTGGTGTAACAAGAAGAGATCGCAAGAGGAATACATGGATAAGAGGTCAAAGTGGTAGATATAGCAGTACGTGTGAAAAAGTTGAAGTGGCAATGAGCTGGACACATAGCGAGAAGAATGTATGGCAGATGGACACGAGAAATACTGGAATGGTATCCGAGAGGATGTGATAGAAAGCAAGGTAGACCGAGTGGAAGATGGGCTGATGAATTTAGATGAATGTGTGGAGTGGATGCAGATTGCTCAAGACAGACTCTGGAATGGAAGAGGCCTTCATCCAGCAGTGGATGGTGAACGGCTGAAAATGATGATGAAAAAGAAAGAAATATAACTTTTGGCAACTAATTAATCAGTATTTCAATCGATCAGCATCTCTTCGAGAAATTGGTCAGTTATATTACATATGTATATTGTTCACAAATGTTCAGGAAATATCGATTTTACCGACTTAATTTAAATACCGACCGTTTATATAAATTCACTTACCGTTTTAGTGTGCATTACTCACCTTTTAATATATTTACTGATACTGTACTGCCCATTTATAAAACATACTCACTATTTGGTTATAATAACAGTCTAAATGTCGGACAAGTTAATGACCCAATAAATACAGGCGTTTAATTATTTATTTGATCAGTAGTTTGTGTCTTGCTTCTTGGCTTGAAATTATTCATAAACTATTTGAGTGAAGTCAAACATTCAAGGCTTTAAATTAATTTAAAAGAGGATTTAATTTAATCTAATTTTCATGCCCATTTGGTTTGGGTCAAGGCTACTTTTTCTTTTGAATAATTTTGTTAATCAATTATACACTCTGGCCTTCTCGATGAGAAATGCAACAATTACATACATGTTTATACTTCCATATTATTATATATTCAGTTTCCCATAAACTCATGTTCCTCGTTTCCATGAAACGAGATACTGGACCTAGGATAAATATGTATTATTATGATATTTCAATAATTCTATGTATTGCATTGAATTATCATATTCGACCGGCCCACGCACCTCGATATCAAATAAAAGTCTTTGAAAATAGAATCCATTGTTTCCTGTACATGTAATATTCCATTCACGTGACTGGGAATTTCCCCATATTGCGAATTTTTTACTACGCGCATCATCATCGCCGTAACTTTACCTGAAACGAATAATCATCGAACGTGTCATTTAACATCCCTGACAGGTTATCATTTTTGTCGTTATCGCAACATCAACACACACACTTTGCGAATGCTATTTCGCATAAATTCCAATAGAGGACGTGTCGATCGTAATTTTTCATCGGAAAAATAAAACAGTCGATAAAAATGCCCATACAAGTAAAATGGCCCTATTATTATAGTTCCTTGTAATCGCAACCGATTAGTAATTCATTAGAAAAGGGTCACTAATCCTAATGTGCCCAAGTATGGGTACTTAAAAAACAAATGGTCGAATCTTTATGGTGTTTTCGTGACGTTCTCTGTGTCCATCTTCACGTTTTTTTTTTTTTTACGATTAGAACTGTCCTACTACTAATTGCTGACATTTTTAACACAATGACAGGCAATATTACGTAAAAGTGCTGATGCCAGTCGATTGAGTGATTTTTTTTTTTTTTTGAAACGCTAGTAGGTACAGGCACGTATACGATTCGTCGAATGTTTGCTTTGTATGCGATTGCGTTGTTTTCGAGTCGATAAGGTGTGGATTTGTTTGTTTAGTTTGTATTTCATTGTATTGCGTGTAGGGCTTTTTTCTAGTTTTATAAAACAACTAGTACATTGCCCGTTGGCGATCAACGAATTTTTATTATTTATTGATCACTGTAACAATTCAAATTTTTAACGAATATAAAAAAAAAGTTTTATTTTATTAGTGTTTATCAAGTTTACGATTTCAATAATGCGTTAGCCAAACCAGCAAATATGTAGATCTTAGCTCTTTGTATATATGTAAATAGCTTGTTTTAATGTGTAGTTCTTATTATTACTAGTAGTTGAGGCGTTAATGGGTTGACATTGTCAAGTCCATTAGTTTAAAAAAAAGGTTATAACAACAAAAAGAAAATACACATTGCATCGTTTAGTCCGTAACTGCTTTGTTTATCTGAGTGCTTCTCTCGGAGGATAACCAGATTTCTCTCGCGACATAATAATATGGAAACACCTCGCGTTTATGCCCCGAGTTTAGTTGTGTCACATTTTATTGGATGCGACATTTTCCATGTCTTGTGCACATTTTTGTGCAGATACGCATAATTTACCTCGACAATAATAATAGTGGCCAGTATGTCACACGACGAGGAAGAAACGCTCTTTGTACCGCTCGCAGGCCAGGTGACTAATTGAAAAGAAAAACTCGTAGAACCGTTATCCAAATAAGGAGACTCGAAGCCTTTGCCATGTACCGCACATTGTCTCGACAAATCGGAAAACTAGCCCAGGTGCAAAGTTTCAACCACTCGTGTAACAATGGAGCTGTGTGTGTGGTGAAAATTTATTGCACCGGGTTAGCTTTTAGTACTCGGGTGTTGTGTTCCCGCGTAATCTTTGCGAATTCTTTGTTTGTATATTGCATTGCATTATTTGCGCACACGACAGGCTCGTTTCGTTACTGTTTAAGCTTGGTCGGCACGTTTTGTCCGTTGCAAATTTTATTTTGGTCCTGGTTGGTTGGTTAGTGGCAGCCACAGCTCCTTTGTTGTTGATTGACCCTGCGTCGCGTTGGCCGAGAATAAAATCGTTTTTGTGCGAATGATAATAACAAAGCGAACGCTCTGACAGTCTCCGAGCTGAACTCCTTCGTTTCAGCGACCAAAAAAAGAGCAAAACGACAAAGTAAGAGCTCTTTATAGCGGTTTGGTAAAGTCGACCAAACGTTTCCTCCTACACGTTTTTATAACCAACGAAGGGGAGATTTTGTATACTTCGTTTTGGAGCTTTTTTTTACCATTACATTAATCGATTCGTCAAGTGATCAAAGAATCCAGCAATGCGGGTAAATTATACGTCAATTTAAAAACAAGCCCCCTTCTCGTTCGTACATTAAGGAAAATTCACATCGAATGAAGCTAAAGGTCAAAAACACTAGTATTTTTTTTTTATTCATTCTCCATTGACACAAAAACTTTCTTATCTCAGTTTATTTTTGTGGGAGATTCAAAGGAGATCAATGTTCTGCTTGTCTTGGTTGTTTATTCGGATAAGTATCGTTTACTTGTTTTAATGTGATCTTTGTGACGAGGAAACGCGCATAAAACAGTTTTTCTTTGTGCGCAAAATACGGTTTGCCAGCATTGGCTTTGTGGTGGTTAGCCGCATGTACCTCATCCGTTTTTTTTTTTTTGGTTCGGTTGGTATTTCAAAACCGCAAAAGGTCGTTTTGAATCGACCAATTTTCCATATAACTTAAATTCGAGATCCTCTTCTTGAAAGTGCGATATTTTTCAGCATTTTCTTCCTTTCCGAGAAGTGCGCACATCTCGCGGAAAGGAATTCTGCGAATCGCACAAAATGGACCAGAGCGACCCACACACTGCTCTTGGGTCGATTGCTCCACGCTCTCGTATACCAAAATCGGATCACCGAACATTTGCATATTCGATGCAAATTGCAGTGCGACGCAAGTCTCTTGTTGAATGTTTTAATACTTTAGTGCGTCTTGCCATTTAACACTTCCGGTTTTGTATATCGCTCTTTGGCGGTTTTAGTCCGAGGTCATCATGCTATGTAACTACTATATAGTACTAGGAAAATGTCCACAAGCGATTGTAAATTAAACGCGAGGTACATATTGAAGTGTACGTTTTATTGGTGTTTTTCCGAGTATCGCCACATTTATTATTTACTGCGAGTCCCTTTCAGCAGATTTCTACGAAGTTCGCCTCGGCTCGGGTCTCATTTGCATAATCGTTTTTGGGCGCGTTGCAATTTTGATGCACAAAAATGCATCGTCGGTCGTACGAGGGATACACCACCATTGTGTCAAAGGCGGGCCCAGCGTACATATGTGTGTATTTTTATACATTCATAATAAAAACGCCAAAAAGTAAAAAGGATCACGTACTGACTGGGCAGGATTCGTTCACCTCTCTCTCGTTCGTCCCGTTTCGCGTGCGAAACTCCTCTATTGTTTTGCGCGCCAAAGATCCTCGTCGATTTTCATTGTTTGACGGTTTTGGCACTTTTGTCAGCGAATTCGCATGTCGCCATTGTAATTTCATCGATCGAACGAAACTTTCGCAAACGTTAACCCCGAGAAATCTATCGCCAATTGGATTTATTCACCTTTGTTCGACGGCGGGGAGTTTATCACAGCACATTTTTTACGCGTCAGCATTATCTTAATCCAATGGAAACCTTTGTAATTCCACGCCGTGTTGCATTTTGTATCAATTTAATGCAAAAGCTGACTCTAATAATAGTTTTTTTCCCCGAGTTCGATTCGATTAAATTGTTGTGGAGTATGTGTGAGGTCGTTGCTTCGCCATTGTTTGGCGCGAAAGGTTCGACGCCACTATCGCCCCATACACAAGAAATGCACTCGTCGTTTTCAAACACTCTTCGGATTAACTGACGATAAGTAAAATTCTCGAGAAATGTCCAACAGTCTTTGTCTCCATTAAAATTTTAACAAACTTATCTATCGCTCGAGTTAAAAAGCCCCAGTCGTGCACGGAAGATAAAATAAGTGTCCACTGGACACAATACATATCTATGTATTATAGTACTTTTTCCTTTTAAACCCAACACACTTATGTAAAAGGTCAATGTTGTTGTTGTCAGCGTTTCCAAAATATATAACAGACCCGCCATTGAAAAATGCTACACAATGGTGTATTTTTTCGCACTATCCAATCCACGCACGCGTAATGGTATGGAACAAGTTCAATATTATCATTATCAATGCGCAAAATATATTGATCGTTATCTGTGGATCGTGTCGGTGGAGTCGTAGAAACTGTCCAACTTTATAAACTTCACTGTTTTAATACTGCACAATGAAAACAACGCGAGATTTAACTATCGATTCTGCATTTTCAGTGTAATAGCACTGATGTAAATATGTATAAACATCGAGTACTGAAAATAATCGTGTCTCAAAATTTCTTTGATAAAATAAAAATTTGGGGAAAAAAAAAAAAAAACTTTTTCGATGACAGTGAAAATTCAATATTTAATAAGAACTAAGACTGAAATGTCATTTTCACTACATACACGAGTATCTATAGTCTATGTTTAACAAGAGATAGGATAGATAGATTATTAGGATATTCCGTTATCCACCCGAACTCGCGTTCGTAAGAAAAGAAAAATCAACCGAACACTGAAAGGTTTAACGTGGCGCTGAGATTAGAGAAAATGAAATGCACAACTTATAAAAATCATTTATGCACACAAAGAAAGAATAAGAAAACCCCATATATTTCCAATCGGCGAGTAAACTCTCCTTTTACTTCACCCCAATCGGATAAAGTATTGTGATCGTGCAATAATTCGACCTTGAGATTTTGACTCATTTGTATCTCCTGAACAAGTTTTCATGATTTCTGAATAATGTCTGTGCGTCTGTGTCTGTATACCTACCTGTGTTTGGAATCGCTAACAACTCAAAAACCGTTTATCCTATTACACTGTAACTTCACATTTCAGTGTAATAGGATACATTCTGTACGTATAATAATGGCGGCTAGGTGGTGGAAGTTTCGTTATAGCAGACAGCCATTTGAAGCCAAAAATGAAGTTTATTTTCGTTATACTGTAAAGTTGAATTTTTTGAGTTGTGACGTTATTCTCGCCGGTGTGCGATTTAGATATTCAATATTTCGAACGAAAGTTGAGCGGGCGACGGCAACGCCAAAATATAACCTGCGACTTGAGGATCGAGTATCCACCTTTCCGCAGTCTACAGGTCGCGCACCCAGAGTTGAAGCGAACCACACACACACACAAATTGTGTGTCTGTGAATAGTGTGAATTTTAACTAAATGGAACAATAAAAACGCTCCGTTTCTTTCGCGCGCGTAAACGTTACGAGTGTAACAGAGACACTATTGTTTTGTGACACACAGCATGTTCATTCGGTCTTCGATGTTTATATCGTTTGTTGGTTTAATTAGAGTAGTTAGTTTGAATGGACCGTATCGGAAAAACTCAAAACCCATTTTATATGACATAATACTAAAGAATAAGCCAAATTACGGGTTCTCAACCTATTTTGCTCCATTACCCCTTTTACCATTGTTCAAAATCTAATTCCCCCCCCCAATTATATGCATATAATGTTAAAAATATTTTATTTTTTCTATATTAGAACATGTACATATTTGGTTTTTTTTTATAGTAGAGTTTTCCAAATTACTAGCAATAGAAAATGTTGATATTCATAACTAATTACTAGTTACTGAAACATGTTTCAATAAATAAAAAAAAACAGTTGAATAGAATTTCAGGGTAATTGTATTATAAAAATTATTCTTCAGATTATAATAAATTATTTTTTAAAGACAAAAAGGGTGAAATTAGGACCGAATTTTAATTCGTTCCCAGGAATTTTATTCCCCCCAGGAATCGTAAAATTCCCCCCCTAGGTGGAATTCCCCACCGGTTGAGAACCTCTGCCCTATAGAGTTACTGTGGGATATTATTAAGAGTAAAGTTAAAATTAAATATTAGAAATAAATTTTGCATCAGTCTGTATACTAAAAATGCATATGTGTTGTGTGTGTGGTTGGCTTCAACTCTGGCTGCGCGACCTATACCTATATGAAACAAACCCAAACTGTATAGTATACTATACATATTCATATTGTGAAAAAAAAAAAGACGCCAAAACTCGCACTTTAAAAATCGACACTGCACAAAATGAGACTGCACAAACCGATCCTGCACCGAGGAGACCAAATAAATGGACAAACAAAAAATGCATTTGCATGGACGAGGGCGTCAGCCCCCTTAATGTCTAGACCAGAGGGGGGCTCCTCCCCCCTCTCACCCCTCCAGCCCCCCATTTCCCCTCACCTCTCGAACCTTATCAGGCGGCGACCGGAAAATCCACCGTCGCGTTTTCCATTGTGACGACGAGCGTCGACGCGAACAGTACGCGACGCGAACATTGCTCGACCTGTCGCAACAAGATCACAATCGGCTTTGTTTACACCGACGAACTTGCGCCTGCGCATCCTCAGATCCTCGACGAACCTCTCAAAGGACGCACGCCATCATCCACCACCAACGAAACGTTAAAAAATATCAGTGACCCTACCAGTGCCACACACCTTCGCCGTTCGTTATTTATTGCAACTCGATTTCGTCAGTGTCGTGCAAAGTGACGCAACACGTGGAAAATTCTCAAGGGGAATCCCCAGACCGACCGATCGATTGATTGCGAAAGTCTTCAACTAGACTTTCGTTCGTCCCCACCCCTGAAGTAAGTTGTTCTGCCTAGTTTGTGTATGCTCGCGCGACCCTGGAAATCCCCAGTGCGTCACACGTTCACAGGTGTATAATCTCTTTATCGGATGTCGAATGCAATTTTCGTCGTTGCTATTTATTGCATCGACGTGTGTACATGTGTGTGAACACGTCGCACTAGCCTGATCTTCAAAAAGAATTCACGGACGTTGAACTGTACGTGGCCGTGTGTGTGTATATATTTTTTTGTATGTTTATTTCGCTAACGTAACCTTTTCGCGACGCGAGACGTTTCTCGACGGTGTGTTAATTTTATTCCGTTTTTAAGTGGTTGTGACGCGAGAATGCGTGTAAAATTTCACGAAAAAATAACCGTTGACAATTTATTTATTGTGATAAGGGAGACTGTTCGATAGTGCCGTATCAAATATCAAACTCCAAGGGTTGACGCGTGACGTCATTTCGAATAGTATAACACGGTACGGCGAAGTTTAGCTCTGTCCCTATCTGAACCTCGCCTTCAGTACGGGTGTCTATGTACATACATAGATTCTAATAGGCAATAGCCACGCTTTTAAGAATTTATCCTAAACACTGCTGCACTGTGGTAAATCATTTTTGTGTATCCACAGTGATTGTTATACTCGATACGTAATACAATAAACGCTTTCGAGTTTAGTACACGTAATTTCATAAATCTGAAAAAAATTCGCATTGCAATAAAATACCAAATTGAATACATTTGAAGTGTGTTTGTTTACATTTCTGAAATTTTCTGCACGGGGAAAGAATGTTGCCGTTTTTTCGTTGTGTGTTGTGAATTTGCGCACATGTTCGCTTACTCATTTTTTTTTTTCACTTTATCCGCACATCAATTGTATCACACGCGTTCCCATTCTACGAAAGCGTTGTAGTTTCGCATTATTTATCAATTATCCGTTTATCTCTGAAATTTTAAATTCTGGGAATTTCCACTGTCGAAATTTAAATGCCTCGATGACTCATCCATACTATTGCACCACGATCGAACTGGCATGGCATTCTGCGAAAAAATCGCAACTAATTAATTTGCATTCGCTGAAATCTCGCACCGATTTGATCACAATCGGGCGATCGTGATTGAAAAAAACCCATCCCGATTTTAAAAAAAAAAAGTCGGGATCAATTTTTCGCGTAGGGTTTAGTGTTGTCTATAACTTTATCGCAAAGAATCACATTGGTGCTTTGCACACATGGGTGCTTTGAATGGAAATTTCTCGCAGATTGTAATCTATAGACTTTTGTGTCGTTTATACGGATTAAATCAATTTCGACAATGGTAATTGTTCCACTGAAAGACGTAGTCGTCGATTAATATCAATTATCCAATGTGGAACAAATATTATACATACATACGTACGTCAAATCGAATGTGTTTTCATTGAAAAAATGTGTTGACCTGTCAAATTACCTATTGCAGAGTTCATCGGACAGACCTGAATTTCTTTCGGCGTAATTTAGCCGTGTCCCTTTCTAAGCCCCACCCCTAGAACATGTGGCTAAATTCTAGCCAACAGCTATGCTGTTCAGAAGCTTGTGGCCACTGCTGGTGAAATCTGGTCTATTGTGTGTTTGAAGCCTCGAGCCAGTGATCAAACAATTCGGTTGTCCGACCGTTGATGTCACGTTACTGGAATTGTGTATCGGTCATTATAGTAGATTTTTTTCGGACTAACTGTAATTGTGGCGTTTTATCATTACCGTGAAAGACCTCAACAACAATAAGCTCCAATGAGACCTTAAAATATAACCTTCTTTGCGGATAAAAGTCGCATTCGTAATCTTCAAATCCCTATGTACATGTTTTTCATTAGATATGTGTATCGATAATTTTATTACCAAACTTATCATCTCTTATCTTTTTAGTCAATAAGCATTTGAAACGCAAATTTCATTTTGCAAATAAAATTGAGCCTATACAGTACATATACGATAGTTAAATATATATTTTTTCCATTAATTTTCTTTGAATATTGCATATCTATTTATAATATTTTCTTCCGCTATGTAAATATTGTTGATAAGGTATCGGAGTGTCAATTTTGGGTTTTTCCCACAATCTCATGTTGGTTTATAAATTAATTTGGGCGTTTTGAACTGTGTACCATTTCTTTAACGGTATATAATTCGCGTTGAAAGTGCAGTTTGCTAAACTCGCCTTTGAAAGTTTTTAAGTAAGTCTACCTGCTTTACCTCGGTTTTGTATGCGTTTAAATTATTGAATTTTATTACCTAGTTATAAAATTTCAACATGTTTTGAGTGTAAGTAAGTTATAAACCATAACTTACTCAAAAGTTGTTGAAATAGTTTTCGTTTGTTTTGGTCGTTGTGAAAGCGTCAGTAATGGACGCTTAATTGGTTTTAAGCCTTTGCCTGACGAGGGCTAGATTTTAAGATAGCAAATTATGTAGAAATCGAAAGTTGGCCACTACATACATATGTGTTTCAATTTTATTCATTTTCAATAAAATAATGTCTTTTTTTGGAACTCAATATAATTCTTAGATTGTGTTATCATCGAAAGTGCGATTAGCAAACCATTTCTTTTTACGAACGAAGTTTTGTCTACTCGTTAGTGTTCATTGTTCGATTATATGTGTATGAATGATCGTCATTCGTTTTATATTTTAATCAACACGTACACATAGTTTATTGTGTCTTTTAATTAAAACGATTGTTTGTCGTCTTTAGATATTAGCTTTATGCAAGGAGTTTTTTCTTATCAACATTGAATACCACACAACCACAGTTATATCGTACTTTATCAAAAGACTACCTTTTTCATGACAGATTATAAACGTAAATGAATTAACTTTAAACCGTTTTAATTGACTAACACGGAAAACGTCAGTAAACATACTGGCTTATTCCGAATACTTTTGGCAGAACTATTGCACGAGGAATACTGTCGAACAGATTGAATTTCTATCAGCTACATATTAAACACAACGGTTAAAATATCAAATTTTATCCACTAAACCTAAAAACTATAATAAATTCTGTATACTATGTATCTACCTATGTATGTATATGAGAAAAAAAATTACATTGATTATTTATTTACCATTACCTTATACTAGAGTATTGCCCGTTGTCGAATATCGGGTGTTTATTATTGACATGTGAGTGGGCCAACAAAACTGGCTACACAAAAAATTTTCATTAGAAAAACAAAAGAAGTGTGTCGAGAGCTCCCGACGGACAGACTCGGGTTATTTTACAAAAATATATGACGCATACGCATATATGAAATATATTCAGCATACGCTGAATTCAAGAATGTTAATCAAGGTCCAGTGCACACAGAAGCATGGAAAGCTGTATGCTCGGTATAATAAGAAGAGATCGTAAGAGAAATACATGGGTAAGAAGTATGACCAAAGTGGCAGATAGCGAAAATAATGGATGGCAGCTGAGATATTGATCACAATAAATAGATCACATATGTTTGTAGCCAATACTATCATACTCATTTTTTTTTTCATAATTGGCCTTAAACCACTTTCCTTTATAACGGCTCATATGCAGTTTTTAAATCCAACATCTCGCTATGCTTAAAATATAAGGCGTACGAACAATACGTATGGATGTGAAACGTGGATGCTGAATTCGAGAATGTTACGTGAGATCCAGTGCACACAGAAGCATATTATAAAGTTGTATGCTTGGTATAACAAGAAGAGATCGTCATAGGAATACATGGGTTAGAAGCGTGACTTAATTAACGGATATATGTACATAGTGCAACGTGTGAAAGAGTTGGACGCGAGAAATACTGGAATGGTATCCGAGAGGATGTGAAATAAAGCAAGGTAAACCGAGTGGACGATGGGCTGATGAATTGAGAAGAATATGTGGAATTGAGTGGATGCAGATTGCTCGAGACAGACCTGTCCTTCATCCAGCAGTGGATGGTGAACGGCTGAAGATTGCGTCATATCGGCTAATATCGAAAAAGAGTAAACAAACGGCAAGCGCGAAACCTTGCCTTTTCTAAGCACCGCCTCAAGTACGGTGTAAAAAGTACCTGTAAAAATTGCACGGTTACTGCCGGTGAACTCTGCTTTAGCAGTACTTACACGATTGCGAGCGCAAATAATCTTATTATTATTTTTTTAATAAAATCGACGTAATGTCCAAAGATATGTCAAAAGAAAATATTGTAGATATGCGCGCAAAATCGGCATTGTTCGTGAAAAACGAACGTAATGTGTGTCAAAGTACCGTTATCGAGGACGAGCCACTAGAACACCTTGCCCCAGGCGGCACGGCTCACGGGGGCGGTTCTCGCTTAACGTTTGTTTTTAGCATTAGCTTATTTGTTCCAAGTTGATTTACTTTTTTTTTTGTTGTTTGTTTTTGCACATTCGATATTATATGGCCGTGTCTGCTGTCATACGCCGCCCCTTTGATAAACCATACCGATCCTCGCGACCGAGATAAGATAATCTTTTCACACATCCGCGCCTCTACAACTGCGCCGATACAAGCACTTATATGTACATATATACATAAATAAGTACACATTTGCCTAAAACCGTCAATAGTAGATACACACACATACACTTGAGTGCGTAAAGCGATCGTTCGTACTTATCTATTGTATATTTACGATAATTATCCGCGGTCATAAGTCGACAGTATAAATATATGCGTTATATTCATTAACTCCTAAAGTCTTTCCGTTATATGTCAACAATAATAAACAGCCGTTGATTTTTAATAGGTAACACCAGCCAGTGACCATAAATTACTAGAGTCGGCCCTGGAAAAGGACATACTTAAATTGTTTTCTGTTGATAATTTTTAGCACTTTAATATTATGTACATTAAACCATCGTTGCTTTATTGAAAAGTGCTATTTTAAGCCCCGCCTCTAGAAATGTATGGTTATTGGCTGCTCGAACGCCATACAAATACGTAGTTTATCCTTTTCTAAACAGGTGTACTACCAATGATCCTATGTGTATTTATTGGTTACTTTAGTCTTTCTTTCGGGTAGGGACTAATTACAATTAGAGTTTTGATTTGATTGGCAAATGATTTTTGCACCCGGGGCAAAGTTGAGTACTACAATTAGTACGTCAAATAAATGGCGCATTTTCTATTGTCGATCGAATTCTTCTACGCATCGAATTGTTTTAGTATCTTATCTTTAGTCGTCATTTTTGCATTGCTTTTTATCCTTTGAATGAGCCGCAGCGTGTGTAAATCAATTAAATCGTTTTAGCCGGGGTCGTATTTAGCTATTGGTACCTACATGGGGTTTTATATCTTTGTTCATTTAAAACGTGCTTGGTATAAATTAAATTTCGCCTGCGGCGCCTTGTTTTTAATAATTTATAACCACATTGGAACAATATCTAAGAAAATTTCTTTAACCCCCCCCCCTGTCAAGTCGTACCTACGGCCCTAGTTTTAACCCTTCGCTTTCCATTACTCGGATTGTTTATTGTTGTGTTTATAATTTTAATCAGTAATGCGCGCGTAATTCATCGACAAAACCGCAATTCCGAAGATGTGAGTAATCATTTTTTGTAGCCTTTGAAACCGGCCGGCCCGAGTGCCTGACACGTGCTCTCGATGAATCAGTTCCGTAGGTGGTGGCGATATCTCCTCTTATCACCGATGAATATTTCGCATCGGCTGCTGGTAAAATAAACAATAATTGATTAAAAACAAGTTTTTCGCACCTAAGGAATGGGCGAACAATCCAAACGGTCACTTTCACTTTGGCAATTACTGTCGCGGACGGCAGTAATTTTGCAGCTGTGCAAAAAAAGGATAAGGGTACATATGTATATCCAATCGACACAGATTGAGTATTGCTAGTTTATTTAAAAAGCGACATAATGCTCCGTACACACAATACCAATTGTCTACACAATACCAACCCTTCGTCGTTCGCTGTTCGGTTCGTCGGTGTGTACGCAGCATAATAGTATCATAGCAAATAGTCGCAATCTCACTGACATAAAACCTCATCGTCATTTATTATTTCGCGGTTTTTTCGACTATAGGTATATCGTCATTGGCAATATCTAAACATTCCACACCCAGATCGGCCGTCTCCTGCTAGAATTTGCCAATTTATCTAACTTAATTTTGAGACAGTTCCACCAAGAATTAAAACCACCTACCTATCCGTTATTCCTGTTGTTGAGTATGTGTCCTTAGACATGTTGAAAATTTCCGTACACCAAACAATGCACAGGTGGGGTCGATAGTAAAACATTAACAATTCAACCCTCCAATAACTCATTCGCTTCTCACCTCAGGAATTCAGTTTGGACAATGGAAGTGAATCACTTTACCGTTCTGATATTTATTTTTTGCCGTATTTAATTTTACTCATCGTCGTTGAGTCACCTTTATTGACACATGCGGTACACGTTGCCGCACCACATCTTAACAATATTACTAATTTTACTATGAGCGGTATGTATGTATTATCAAAATTCAAAACGTTCACTTGTGAGTAATCCGCCGTCTTCTCGGAATAGCATCATTGGTTTCATGTGTGTATCAGTTTAATTAGCGGTAGTGCCATGTGCTCTCCCACTCTTGATTCAGTGTGACAGTTCTCAGATATGTTATTTCTTTTGTCGTTCGTGAGATCAAATCGTGTGTAACTTTGTCGGAAATGAGTTTGTGTGTGTACGTTGGCCGAGTTATCTCGGAAATGCCGGGCATTCCTCTCAGGCAGCAGACAGACGCCAGCGTACCTCCACCTCTTCCACATCAGAGTATTGTCGTCGGATCAGCCAAATATGGCACCAATAAAAAAAACATTGTACATTCTCGACGTGAAGATCGTCGTAAATTTCGTCACTTGTAAAGGTTATAAAGATATTCCACGGTGAATTCGTCTCGTGGATTTTTTGTCTTTTAACTGTATACGCGTTCCTGACGAGCCTTCGTGTTCATTGTCTCACTGCCTACGACAATAACGACATTTATCGGTGCGTATGTAAATTAGAAATAAATGGCGATTAGCTTGGCGTTTCTCTGACCGAATTTGGACGCTTTTGTGTCGACTCGTCGAGGCGTTGTCTCCTGTGTCAGCTTCAAGGATATTTCACTGGTAAAGTAGGCAACGAATGCGGTGGCGTCTGTCAAATTATGATGTATCCATCTTGCGATAAACCAAACCGCTGTTTTCTCACTAATATGTACAATCATGAGAGACGTTGAAACTCCATAGGTATTTTATTTTATTTTTATTTTTTATTTGTACGATCAATATTCAAGTATGTACCCGTAAAAAATTTCCAATTTTGATTTTTTAATGAAAATTGTATATGCAATAACTCAAACGTATAAAGTTACATACAGCTTGTAACTTTTACAGAAGAAAATGTTAAAATTTGTATGAGCGTCGTTCAAAAATCACAATACCTTTACGACTGCCTCAATATTTGAATACGTCATCTGTTATAATTTTAAGGCTCCCGCACACCGCTGCGAACGGATAGGAAAATCTCAAAGGTGGTATGGTGGGGAGTTGTATCGCACAGCCGCGATTTATTCAGTTAATAAGCCAAACAGAGCGCGCAGCAAAGTTGGCTTTAACCGCTAAATATTCGGACATAACCACGTGGTGAAAACTTAAGTTTGCCTTGAAACGGGCGTAGGGGGTGGCGGGGGCGATTATATACATACGTCCATTATATATTTGTCAGCTGTTATGATAGATGTATTACGTAAAGTAGTGCAAAAACAATTGATTATTAATAGAATTGAAACAAATTCGCAATAAATAAAGTTAGATGCGCGTGTGTGGCATTAATGCAC
Organism: Parapsyche elsis; assembly: GCA_022651745.1. Classification (NCBI taxonomy): domain Eukaryota; kingdom Metazoa; phylum Arthropoda; class Insecta; order Trichoptera; family Hydropsychidae; genus Parapsyche; species Parapsyche elsis. The sequence continues at coordinate 4,197,122 of JAGVSN010000017.1, forward strand.
GAATAGTAAGAGTTGACTTGAGTTGTATGTAAATAACTCAGACTTGAGAATCGTGAGTGAAATGCAAACTTTACGAATGCGAGGTGACAGATGGTAGTTTGATAGCTTATGTCAGAGTGGCAGAAACCGACGCTGCGCAGACCGGTTGACTTGCGAAATTCGCTAGGTTTTCATCACGATTTCGTAGCGGTGTGCGGGAGCCTTTAATATGTTTATTCGTTGTTTCGTACCAATACCTGATATTTTTGATGTTGATTTTCCAATATAATCAAAGTCCTTATTGTACCGAATTTTTTTCCAAGTCAAAATATACAATATTTGCACATTGGTTTACCGATCGAATGCACAGTACTTGTACGCAATTGTCCCACACTAAATTATTACGAACCAAGGAGAATGGAAGGTTAATTTAGTTTAGCACTGTGTATAGCCGTGCGATTGAATTTAGTACATCTTTATTATGATAGTTTCACAGTGTATAGGTACTATATAGCAAACTCGCCAGTGGGTAACTAAACCTATTGATATGATTTGCCGAGTGCATACTAAGTGAGAGTCGAACGTAGAGGAATTTTCGCGTAAACCCAGGACTTTCTTCGATTTGCGATTTTTTCAACGATGTGAGCTTGATTTTGAGTTGTAGCCGATTATGGGTAACTGTATCGATTTTATATTTTAATACTTTATAAAAGTATATGTTGCGGTTGCGTGTTGTAGGCGTCGGCGCCACTTTTGGGGCAAGACGCCTCTTCGGCGCTCGACTAGACGGCGTCGACTAGCTCAGCGGAAATACCTAAATATTGACTAAAAATTCACGACTAAGCTAGCTAGTTGAGCACAGACACTTTTCCGAGGCAACCGTCGCCAGAATAGTTAAATTAAAGTCCACCAACCATTAAATGGCTATTGTACTAAAATCTTGCAACCCGTACTCGAGGCAAGGCTTAGAAATGGATAGAGCTACCATACATGACAATTATCAATCTAAATACTAGTAGTTGTGAGAAACGTTGAAACACGTACAAGTAATTGATCAATATTCAATTTTTTTTATTTGAATTTTATGTGTATGTATGACTCAAATGTAAAAAGTGAGGTATATCCTAAAAAAAATTAAATTTGCATGAGTTTCTTTCGCGCTGTAAAAACAACTTTACGTTTGCTTCATTATTTTATAGATGTATGTACGTCATCTATGTATGTACTATAGTTCTTCAAGTGTGTTGCTTTGTTCCGTACCCAATACCTGATATACTAATGTTGATTTTGTATTCAAAATGCTTATTGTACCCAAATTGTATAAATTGCAGCTTGGCTCTGTTCCTTTCTAAGCACCATTTTTAGTATAAGTGGTTAGATTCCAATAGCCAAATAGCCATTACGTTAAATTAAATCGTTTGAACCAGCCGTAAGCATAGGAGAGAACGTATGACTTGAGTCGTCCCGGTACTGTGATTAGTGGTTCGCCTTGTATTATTATAGCATTTGCGGAAACACCATCACCGTTTATACTTCAGACTGTCTCATTAAGGGCCTTAGATCTCCCATTGACAACTTTATAGCTCACTGTTCTGTTTACAGCTGCAATGGCGACCTTTCAAGTTGCCTCGTTCAAAACGAGCATTTTCCTTTGTATTTTGACGTTGATTCAATTAATGCAAATTTCCCATTAGCGTCTTAGCTCTATTTAGAGTTGGAAAAAATCCCGATGAGGCAGTGGTTGAAGGGCAACTGTGATGTGTGGTTGTTTTGTAGTGTTGGTCAATTGCCAAAATTTAATTCGTCTGGTGCAAAACGTGGCTGCACCAACTGACAATACGCACCAGTGTATCTCAATGTCCGAGTTCGTTAAATTTTTTATCCACTCGTCGATGTTATCATCTGTTGAATTTGATATGTATGTATGTACTAATGTACGTGACAATACATACGTATGTACGTGGATAAGACAATGCGGCATTTTTCATTTATGTTCAGGTACATACATATATACATTTACCGTTTTTCCTTTGCGGGAAACTCGCGTCGGTATTTTTCCATTTGCAAATTGTAACAAAGTCGATGAACGCATGTAATATTAGTCACGTGAACTTAATTTAATATCAAATACGTGTACTTGATTTCGAATATGATTCCTGACATTTGGTCATACATTTTTACTGGGAAAGATACACAAATAATTTCCCGCCACTTTAGCCTAGCTCGCGTCTTACAGCTCTGAATAGATAAAACATAATATATTTACCTTCGATTATAATAATCTGTTTTATGATTACTTTCGACACATTTACGACGATGCGTTTCAGCGAGTTTAGCTTCGTGGCTCGGGTTTGTAAACACCGCCATTAAATACACTTGACTGATGTTGCACCTCTATGCTAAACTCGTCTATTCAGTTGCAGTAAAAATGGCCGATTAATGTACGGATGTAATTTTGACTTTTTGAAATAACTAAGCATAGATGTGAAAACGGCCGTAGGCTGCGTCCAAGTCGAAGCGTTTCAACTTCGAGGCTAAAGTGTGAACATCTCCACTCAGTGTACGTGTCTGAAGTAGGAAACTCTACTGCAGCGGTCCGGACGAATTATACTAATTTAAAAATGAATAATATGTATTTTACATACTATTCGTATAAATTTATTATATAAGCCGCTTTGAGCCTCCAACTTCTTTCTCCTCGAGACCCTCGCATTATGCCGCTACCTCTCCCTACCCCTCAACGAATATAGTCTATCGACCTTTTCGTCGGAGACAGCTTTAAATCGTCTTCTTGATTAAAATTTGTAATAATTTTTAATAGTAAATTGTCTTACATCAATAAACTAGCGAGTACCCGAAGTTACCGTGCCATGAGTGTTGTAATTTACACGCCACGCATGCCGTGTAAATTTGGGTGCGTATTTCACCTTTCGATAAATGCGAGCGTGACGGGCGCAGATCCCTAGGCTTTTTTTCCCACTTACAGTAACACCGCGACACAACGCGGCCAAATATTTTTGTATGAAATTGTCGCACTTCCGCTGCCGCGTAGTGCGGTCTATCTCATACAATTTCATACAAATCGTATTTTTGTCGCGTCGTGTCGCGTAGTGCAGTTCCGCCTAGTGCGGTCCCACCTCAAAGGACCGCACTACAACTGCAGTTCAAGTGCGACAATTTCATACAAACAATATTTTGTCGCGCCAGTGCAGTTCCGCCTAGTGCGTTCTTACCTTTAAGGCCCTCACAAACCTGAGCGGTGTCGCTGCGTCAAGTTGACGTTCTTTATCGCCGTTGATTCGCACCAATGCGAATAGAACGACGATAGACTTGATCCCAGGAGATTCGCCTCCACCGCACACACACACCTTCTCCTCTGTAGTGCCCAAAAGAGGTCATTGACGCGCACGAGGATCATGGGTATCAATCACTCGTGATGGCTGAACGGCAGCAAAAATAAAAAAAAAGTTAATGAGGCTACCCGGAGGGAGTCCAGTCTGAAAGGGTGACATTCAGAGTGGAGGCCCCTCCAGTCACGGGTTATTAGTAGGGACATTGGTGCAAAGTTATTATATAAATTTATAATAAACTAGCTGACCCGGCATGCGTTGCAATGCCCGATCCCGTTCCCGTTCCCGTTCCTAGTACGTTTTCTGACGCGTGAGCAGGCCCGATCCCGTTCCCGTTCCTAGTACGTTATCTGACGCGTAAGCAGGCCCGTTCTTGGTCCCGTTCTCGTTTCCGTTCCAAATCCCGTTCCCGATCCCGATCCCGTTCCTAGTACGTTATCTGACGCGTGAGCAGGCCCGTTCCAGTTCCCGTTCCCGTTTTTTCTCGATTTTTTTTCACAGGAACCATCCCCGGCATGATCACAATAAGTCCTGAAAGTTTCATCGCGATAAGTAAATAAAAATTAACGACAGCAAATTGTTCGCTAGGACGACGGCAGAGGAAGGGGCTTCACAAACCCGAGCGGATAAATACGCTCAGTTGTATGTGGTGGGGGGGGGACGGGGGGGTTACAATGTGATACAACCCCCCACCGCATATCACCGAGCGTATTTATCCGCTCGCGAATAATAATCCGCTCCGGTTTGCGAGGCCCACGAGCCGTACTTTCGAGCTCCTGTGATTCCGAGCGATGTGGAATATTTCGGCTAGTGATGGGACTCGCCCTAATTTCGAATTAGTGCAATATGGTGTGGGCACCTGTGTGTTCGCACCTGGTGTTGGCGAATTGCCAGCGGCGTGCAGATCGCCGGGGCAAAAAGGCGTAGGCGGTGGGCGGCTGTCGGCTGCCGCCCATAACCGGACACACAGCGGCTCACAGCCGCTACGAACGAACGAACGTGCCGCGGCGCGAAACCCACGAACAATTTTATTGTTAAATAATCGAAAATACAATAGAAATAAACCCTACGAAACATATATACATACATACCATTATATTTATCATTATCGACGATGGACGCGTGCGAGATCGCCAACATACTCGCCAAGGAGCTGTTGTTTCACCAGGTATCTATCCCCCCCACTAATTGTTCAATTAATTAGTTAATTAACTAATTGATTAGTTCGGCGAGTGCGTTTGTTTCGACTGCGCAATTCGGCACGGCAACAAAACCGGACGCGCGTGTATAAATATTTTGGCGTGCGCGCAAAACCCTATATTTAATCGGCGCGTGCGACGTTCGTCGCTTTCAACGCGCCATTTTCGATTCCCAAATGTGCATCATTTCAGTTTACGGGCAAAAATAATATCGCGGTGAAATTTTCGATACACTTTAAGATGATGTGTTTGCGCCGTGACGCTACTGGCGCCCCCGCATCTGATGAAATTTCCAGATACAAGTTTCGTATTGCATTTACAAAAAGTGATCTTTTTTTTTTGTTTTTGTTAGACCGTGCAAAAGTGCATTAAAATAAAAACTAACGTAACTTGAGCGACATGGCGTTTTTACAAAGTGTTGTGATCGTGCGAAAATTCGACCTCGATATTTTGACCGATTTGTATCGGGTATCATCCCCGTATTGCGATTTCGTGATTTTTGGATGTCTGTATGGCTGTGTCTGTGTATTAGGTTGATTACTCAAAAACTATTTATCCTATAACACTGAAACTTCATATTTTGTACGTAGAAGTAACTACACTATGGGTTAAAATTATAATTTTTATCCAATCTTAATTACTAAAAATTTTGTGCAAAGATATTAAGAATATTCTTTTTGAGTAGTTGAAGTTTGGACCCGCCTCTCAAATCAGCCAATAACTTCTGAAAATATAAATCTCTTTAAAAATCATCTGGACAAGTTTTTGTATATAAATGGATTTTTGTATTCCTTCAAATATAAATAACTAAATAAATAAAAAATTGTATGGCTCCATTGGTTATAAAATAAATAAATATTCATAATAATTTAGTAATATCTACTAGTTAGCATAGTAATGTAACACGTTATTGGTGTATTCTGGTATTGGCATTTTCAGCAGTGTTGGCATTGCTACTTGTGTGTTTGTCCTTTTTAACCCATCCGGCTAGAATAAGTCGATGGATCAAATGCTCTTTTGTTAGGATGTAATTCTTATGGCGTTGTACTTATGATGGGTTTGTTTTGTTACAGTTAACCAGTTACGACGGACTCAATTCAGGAGTCCCAACTCGCACCACGGCGACCCTTACTCCAACCACCCTGCGGTCCATCGAGCAGACGTTTGTAGATTTTCACCGTCAAGGAGAACATTCCAACCAAGCAGGCTTCGTACCCCCATCTGTTGCGCCTAACTGTTTAGGTATGCACTCATTACTTACATTTTGTATAATTCAAGTACATTGGATAGATTATTCATGTTTGTTTTCACTTTTAGGTGTGTCACAAAATATCGGATTCGGTGGCGGATCATTGAGAGTGTCTCCGGGACCCGGAAGCAGCAGCGGGAGTTTGGACAGCGGTCCATCGCCGTCTCCCGCACCATCTCCTTCACCATCTTCGACGGCGCCGACTCCAGTACGCCGTCGAGGAATGGGTGGTCGACGTCCAGCCAATGCTCCAGTGTACGTCTCGCCCGAAGAAGAGGAGCGACGTAACGTTCGCCGCGAGAGGAACAAAATGGCAGCGGCTCGCTGCCGCAAAAGAAGACTCGACCATACAAACGAACTGGAGGATGAAACAAAGGACTTGGAAAAGAAGAAGCAAACGTTGCAAGAGGAGATACGACAGCTCACACAAAATAGAGAGGAACTTGAATTTATCCTCGAGACGCATAGAGCTTGTTGCAGAATGCAAGCGACGAGACGTACCAATAGCCCGCCAGATATAAAACCAAATTTTCAAACTATACTCGCCTCTGAGAAAAGGAATGATATGATAATGTATCCAGTGAATGGAAACGATATTAGGGTCAAAGAAGAAGTTCAAGAAACTGCTGTCAGTTTAGACAATGATGTTTTTACTTCTCCCCAGACAAATAAAAAGTACTACATCAATACAAATTTGTTTAATATTAATACTTTTTAATACTTGTTTTGTTAATTATTAATAATTTTTCTTATTGATTTTCAGGATTATGCTATCGTCTGCTAATCTACAAGTAGTATCGTCCATGTCTGTGCCATCTCAAAGTATGCCGAAGCCCAACAGACCAAACTTCCTCAACGTGCCACTTGGTTTAAACCCGTCGCAATCTCACGGCCTCAAAAACAATAGCAACTTAAGTGAAGTCGCTGGAATTGCCATAACGACACCTTCCAATGGAATCCCATTCAACTTTGAAAGTCTTATGGAGGGCGGCACGGGTCTTACTCCGGTACAACCATGTGCTACACAGCAACAGAAATCTCAACCTGAAATAGGATCTCCCGACGCAATGAACTCATCAAAACTTGTTAGCCTTTGAACATTTTTTCTATAACTTATAGAATTTCATTAGTTTTTTTTTTTTAATTTTATCTATATTTTTACATTTTTTACCATAAAATCAAAATCAATAATGGTAGTAGTTATGCAATAAAATTTGATATCAAATTATAAAATTTAATATATGTATATTATATTTTATTTCATTTTTTAAATTTGCTTGTGAAGCTTTTAAATTAATGATATATCTATATTTTTATTCAAGGGAAATAACTTTTATTTCGCTTTTTTCAATTTACAGGAACATCGCATTAAGTAATCGAAAGGTGTACGTAGGCACTGTTTACGAAACATTACACGATAATGAATCTACTATAAAGCTATCATTCTATGAATGTATTCAATATAGTATTCAATTGATGTGGTAATTTTTTTTTATATATTTATATTAAGACGATGGAAAAAAATTGAACTTAGTTAAAATCTATTCGATAAAATATTATTAAACGTTGCTGAACAATAATTTAAATATATCTATGAATTAGAATTCCACATGTGTAATATTATTAAACTCTATAACTACCAAGCTGAATAATGAACAATTTTAAATGAAATTGTCGTTTTCTTTTATAATGGCAAAGATAGCTGTAGGCTTTTTAGATGTGTCTATTTTTTTGGTTCTAAGTAACGTGTATTAAGTGATTATATTTTTGACGTAACAGGGGGATACATAACTTTCGAATACGTATTATAATATAATCGAAGAGTGGATGAATAAGTAAAATTTTATAGAATATTTTTCGATAATTTTGAAAGTATTTTTTGCTCATTTGCAACCGAAATATTCCTATAAATTTTAGAGAAATTCGTGATTGTTTACGTACCATGGTATTTTTATTATTTTCAATTTAATAATTACGCAAGTGATAAACATTACTTTATTTTTATATGGTGCAAATTATACATGTACATATTTTATACTTAAGGAGAGTTTATTCAAAATTTAAATTTATTATATGCTCAAAATATATACAATCACTTATAGAACTTTATAAATTTTTGAGAATGTGTTTGATGTGTGTGTAGTGTACTTTCTTTTTATAGTGTGTATAATTGATACACAATACATTTGAGATTCATATATATTCTGTCAGGCGAAAATTCGACTCGTACAGTTCTCACAAAATGAGGCCTTTTTATATATTAAATTATTTTGACGGTGGATTTGAAACAATGCAATTGAAAATGTGATAAATTTTGGCCATGTTTTTATAACATCAAATATTTTTATCTAGATTAAATGAGCGTCGTATTTTTATTATATTAGCTTCAATTGTATTGACTTAACAATAGCAAGAGTATTTATAATATTAAAAGTGAAATCCCTCCTTTACGTATAAAACCTATACGCCACCCCCCCCCCCCCCTCCTCGTGCATTTTGGTAATTTTTTATAAAATTATTTACGACCACAAGTTAGCGTGATTCCATTTTGCAAGACAAATTTCATTTTAGAGATAAAAAGTGTGACTTTCTTAATGTAATTAGTTTTTATTCAAACCAAATACTATCGTATAATATTCTTCATTATTCAGCAATATTATATTTAAGAGAATTTAGGAGTGTGATTGAGTGCTTACAATTATATTAATTATCGTGGCTGTTTATATATTTTTTAATTCTGATTTTCTATTGCTAAATCAACTTATTAAATCTGTTCTTTTAGTGAAATTTTATCATCTCTTAAAATTTTTATTTATCCTGATCTTTCTGCATCCGAGTTTTGAGTGAGCGTGCTTTATTTACTTGTAGTGATCTCTTTAAAGTAAGACAATGTTTTATTATAATATAACTGTAAACAAATGAATTATTGCATGTTATTTCCACTGTTTATTAATGTGCAATTTATCAATGAGAAAAAAATAACGAACATAATCTCAATAATAAACATTGTATATTTTTGCAATTTAGAATTTATATTAATTTATATTAAAATTTATTACCAAGTAATAACGAAATTTATTAATTATTTATATAATGTAATATAATTTGTAGCAGAGGTCACCATATCTTTTATACAGTATGTAACGATTTTGTGTGTATGCATCATGGTTGACATGTGTAAATTAAAGAATGTATATGAAATATATTCGTATTTTAAAACTTTAATTTTTGTTTTTGTATGCCATTCCTGCCCTTTCTTCCTAAAAATTCTTTTTACTATAGTCACTTTAGTGTATTGAATTGCATTATACATAAAATGCTGATATGACAAGACCACAAAGAAAAATAATACATAGAAATTACACACGTAGTTGTATTTATAACACATTTTTTTTCTAGAACATGATAGAAAATTAACCACATGTACTTAAAAATCTATAACTCTGGTCTATTATACTTTAAAACATAGAAAAACAAAAAACCGCAAGAACTGTAGCCTGTACGGTTGATAAGATTTGTATCAATGCGTAAGATAATCGGAATTTATTTTTCTAGAATTTTATCCACCGATGATAAGCTAGGTAAGTTTTTGAAGAATATTTCTCCGAATTTTAAAACGGGTTATCAAAAACAAGGTGCAAACTAGGGAGTATGATTTGATACAATATTAATAAAGTCACGCACGTTCTGATACCATTATTAAATTAATCTTTAAAATGATATATTTTCACACACAAAGCTGCCACCAGTTATTTATTACAATATACCTGAATTACGCAATATTCAAAGTTCAAAATCGTATCAGTTCTTGACCTCTGCGAATAAAATAAATGTTCAACGTGTAATTCTCTACATGTGTTCTCCAAAGCAAAACAGCATCAGCATCATGCTATTATAAGCATGTTTACATTTATAATCAAAACAACAAAAGGGTAAGGCTATTGAAAGTATTTCTTCCTGTGAAATAACCATTGAGTTTCAACAGCAAATTCCGACTGTTTTTGTTAACTGCTATTTAAATAGTGTATGGGTATTAAATTATAAAAGTCAAGTGATAAGTGAGTTCGCAACATTATAATGAATCAAGTAACAATTTTGAAGAATTGCTCTTTTCCATCACAATCGGTAACAGTGTGTCGATAACATGTCTAATTTAAGAAAACAACTCCATAAATGGTAGTACATACAAGTTTCATGTTTCAGCAATACTACACTACTAGAGTGTTATATACATATACTTTATATGTAAGTAGTAGGATGATAAAGTATTGTGATCGTGCGAAAATTTGAATCATCATCATCATAATTTTCAGCCGTTCACCATCCACTGCTGGATGAAGGCCTCTACAATCCTCTTCCATTCCTGTCTGTCTTGAGCAATCTACATCAACTTGACTCCACACAGATTCTTCTCAATTCATCAGCCAATCGTCCACTCGGTCTACCTTGCTTTCTTTCGGATACCATTCCAGTATTTCACGCGTCCATCTCTCATCCATTCTTCAACTTTTTCACCCGCTCCGCTATATCTGCCACTTTGGTCATGCTTCTCACCCATGTATTCCTCTTACGATCTCTTCTTGTTTCGTTTCACATCCATACGTCATAACTGGCAGTACGCCTTCTTTTTTAAGAAAAGCGGAATGTTGAATTTAAAAACTATGTTTATTCTTCCAAAATTGATCCCCCCTAGCTTCATTCTTCGTTTTATTTCTTCTTATTTACATCCAGTCATATTCACAAATTGCTCTAGGTATAAATAACTATCAACTATCTCTACAATGTTGTTATCTACTGTGATTATAAACATTCTGTGGCCACGTTTTGCGTGCAAAATTCATTAAACATAATTTTAGTTTTATTAAACTAATATGCCTCAATTTATACATGAAAACTTAAATACATAGTTTTAATAAGATATCTATTGACTGCGCCACTGAATCCCACCGCAAAGTAAATTACACGTCAGGCACTATTATTTCCATTATCACAGACGTTATCTATAGATGTATGTACAGCCAAAATGTATACATTCGCTGAGCCCAGATATATTGATAACATACATTAGCGGCAACGAGAACCATCTATGCCAGTGCTTCTCAAACTTTTCGTCGCGTTGCAATGAGAAAAATGTTACTAACTCACTAACTCTAAAAATGTCTCACTAACTCTTTGGATCAGGTCATCTTCTGCCTACTGGGTCATTTCATCGATTCTGCGTGCAATCATATTATAAGCGAAATTGTTTCGGCTTATATACTTCTTTCTTGCTCTTATCATCAAACATAATTTCAACCGTGTCTTTTATTGGTGGTAGGTAGCACCAATGTCTTGCCAATTGTGTGCGGCTTACTAGCTTGCGCGATTTGCAAACTAATCAGGTACGAGGTGTAGAGAGATTTTTCATGAATGTTGGTTTAATGCGACAGCTTCGATTTCGACTTAAGCTGTTCCAGTTATCTTTCAAACAATTCTAGTGGCTTGTTATTAAAATCCGGATGCTTCCTCACAAAATGCCAACGCAATTTGCTCGAACGCATCCTATTCTCTGTTGTGCCGTCTTGTTTTTTTTTTTTATTTTGTTGCATATTATTTTTAATTTCCCATGTTTTTCATATTTTATTTTTATTATTATCACATTCTTTGGAATGTGAATTTTGAACTTTGAATTTTTCGCGACCCACTAAAAATCGGCTCGCGACCCACAAGTGGGTCACGACCCACAGTTTGGGAAACGCTAATCTATGCGTACAGTATTATAACGTTTTTTCCGGAATGCATATACCGCTTGTGCAAATATCGCGCACGTACATTTGAACGGCCCTGTTCACACATGATTGTGCAACACTGAACAAATCGATACGCGACACTGGCAGAATAGTGGGGTGGGTCATTGTCGACTTCTGCGCACTCGTCTCGGTTTGGCGCGATCACTCGGTCAGAGCGTATTGTCACTGTTAGGCGTCTGTCTGCTTTGGTCACTTCGAGTTTCTTAGATTGGACGCAGACACCATGTCGCAGTATAATACTCCGGTAGTATTCCATGTTCTTTTTTCTCCAAATTGATATATTTTTTTGCAACTATTCTTCTATTTATACTAGTAGTCTTGTATTTATTTTATGCCCGCCAAAATTTTATTTGTGTATTATAAATTTCGCTTCCAAGTCGTATTGCGATTAGAATGTGCTCGCCTCTGGTTGTTTTTGTGCTCCTCGTGCACATTCGCATCGCTTCCTTGACCATTTCTTTGTCCCGTATGCTAGGTGCACTTATACCCACCACCAAGCACCATAAGTTTGACCGGCACTGTAACATGAAAATAATATGGAACCAGTTCCTAAGTATTTGGTAGCCAGGGCGTCCTTTTTTTTATTCCAAAAATCGTTTCAGCCTCTATATACATATGTACTACGTACATACATACATATATGGTGTAAGTCCATTTTTATAATCGACTATAATTTCTTTAAAATTTAATGTATCACAACTGTGCAGCTGAAACTACTGTGAACTCAAAATTGGACTTTAAAAAATAACGGCTCATATATGTATGAATCGTCAGAATAAAATTTCCCATGCAGTGCATTTAATTTCAATTGTATATGAAATTTAGTTGGATCCGAATGAAATTTAATATACTTAATATGCACAATTTTCGCAAGCGACGCATTTTATTCGGATTGCATCCAAAGTTAAGTTATTTTCCATTGAAATTTAAAACTGTTTATATGTAAAATGTTTTCATGCAGGAGAATAATTCGGCTGCAGCACAATTTTGCGCAATAAAGAATTAATTAGAATTCCTTTCAATTGAATGAAATTTAATATACTTAATATGCACAATTTTCGCATGTGACGCATTTTATTCGGATTGCATCCAAAGTTTAGTTATTTTCCATTGAAATTTAAAACTGTTTATATGTAAAATGTTTTCATGCAGAAGAATAATTCGGCTGCAGCACAATTTTGCGCAATAAAAAGTTAATTAGAATTCCTTTCAATTGTACAAAAAAAAAATATTTCAGAGTAAAATATAGTATGGTAAAAATATATGAAATAAGTTTTAATTTTTTTTCTGAAAGTGGTGTACTTGAATATCAAACGTTAAGCGTTGTCTCTTCACTATTTGACAAATATTTTTACCGTCTGCCATAGTGAAGTAACTAAAGAAAGATACTCTTCAGTGGTTTCCCATTGCCTTCTGGATAGAAGGGGATAGAAGGAACGGACAATGATTTGGTAGGTAGGTTTTTAATTTGTTTGCCAATTTTATGGAACCATCTCACAATAAATTAAGTTAGATAAATTAGCAAATTCTAACTGGAGTCGGCTGATCTGACTTTAGTAATATCCGGATCTTGCCAGTGACGATATTCTTTGTTTTCGACCTTTCGCTCGAGAGATTAATGCTCCAACCACTGAGCTATCGGCTGGATCTGTTTCAAGTATAATGTAAATACATACTTATTGTTACAATTTCTCTCGTGCCTCATTTGCATAATCTAATTTCCTTCTTTATTTAATGTTTGTCAAATAGTGAAGAGGCAACGCTTGATATTCAAGTACGCCACCCTCAGAAGAAGAAGAATCTTCAGAAGGCAGCGACACTTTTATTGGGTTTAGAATTTAAAATCGAAAACATTGAGAAAAATATCGACAAAGATTATGAAACAGTTAAAAAAATCTGTCAAGAGAGAAGATCAGAAGTTATAAATCGTGTGATGGGTCATTAAAGAATGAAATTAAAAAATGTTATACTGACTTCAAATGCGAATTGAAGGACAGATTTATTGTAATCAACAAAATTTCATCGACCAAGTCATTACTGGATTCAAATGATGGCGAAATTATGATCTTATGGGAATTTTATTCAGTGATGATATCGACTTCATGGAATTTTATCTTGAATTAGGGTCATTAAATGAGCATTTTATAAAATTTGGCACCAAAGAAGATATGTATGTACCAAATGGAAATACTACATACATACAATATCTTGTTAAAAGTTTTTCCAAATATAGACACTTTACTGAGAATATTCTTGCTCTTTATTGGAATTGCTTCAGCAGAATGAAGCTTTGGTAAATTAAAAATTATTTATTATCTGTGAGCTTCACCAAGTCAACAAAGACGATTCTTTTCATAGAGTATGAAATGATGAAATTATTAAATTGTGATAAATTAATCGACATTCTTGGCACAGAGAAAAAATAAAATTTAGTTTCTTTCATTTCAGTAATTACAATTTACGTACTCTGTAAATAAACTCAAAGATTTGTTAGGCTTGATCTTAATATTTTTTTGCCTACTACTTTTCTCCCTAACATACCTATTTCTTCTGGATGATCCAGATAATTTTATCATAGCTAAAAAAATTATAAATAAAATTCTAGCATACTCAGATAAAAAAAATTAAAGCAAATTCTCTTCCCCCGTATTCAAAATATTGGGGGAATTTCGTATGAGTTTGTCAAATCGTCCAGCAAAACATACATATGAACTGATCTAATTACCGTGTAATCATTTTTTCCCTCTTAGGAAGCGATGGCTGCAAACATGAAGATTTGTCCCTATGATGCGTCTCATTTGATTGAGCCCAGTCGTATGCCATTCCATATAGCGAAATGCAGAAAGAATACGACGAAGAAAATGGCTACATGTCCGTTCGACACAACCCACCGTGTCGAACTGAGTGAACTCGACGTGAGTTTGTTTTCTATGGCTTTCGTTTGTGTTATTAGTAATTTTGGTGAACGTTTTAATATCGAATTGTTCAATTTTAGAATCACGTCAGGAACTGCCCTGGAAGAATTGCGTTTGACAAGCAAAAGTATGCTATCGGAGATCAGTCGGAAGTAGTTGGTGCAGATGTGTCCGAGCCCAATATTCCATTTGCGGGTGAAACGTGGGATTTGGTATGAAGATTTTATTTTCTGTTTGACTAATTCCGTTTTCTGAATAAAGAAATAAAAATATCAATTTTAATTTACAGAATGCTACACCGTACGATCCGGAGACAGGGAAAAGCAGCGACGTGCTTTCTATCCCCCACGGGGCAAGACCCGCCGAAAGGAGGGCTTTTAGACAGGAGCAAAGGCGAAACTTTGGACAGAAACGGGAAGATCGAACTTAAACATTTATTTTCAAGCATTAATTCATTTTAAAAATTTCACTATAAGGATATATCAGGGTATAATAGTAATCCAGGTAGAAGGTAGCTATCGATCTTCTATCCTTATTTGAAGTCTTGGCTTCACACTCCGATCTTTGGCCTAACTAGGATCGGTGTTCTGTATTGAGAACACTTTTTACCTTTTTTGCCATTGCGTGGATTTAATAATTAATTAATGAATTATTATTTTTAAATGAATTTTAAATGAACACTATTTTCTGCAATTACTTAAATAGTTATTTTTTAGATTGCGCATTTTTATTTTTATTAACATATATTGACAAGATATAATTTACATATATTGCTTAAAATATAATTTTATCGTCGGATATATATATAATTTAATTATATATGTAATTTAATTATATAATTATCGTCGGATATACAAATATAAAATATAATTTTAAAGTTGGAGGTAGGTATGAAGGAAATTTATCAAATGACTTAATGCTTAAATTTACATGATCTTATTACATAATTTGTCCCATTTTAAAATGTTTCACATGTTGTCAATCTATGCTACACATTATAAATGTCATCGATATTATCTACCTAAGGTTTTAAAGGTCCATTATTTGATGTTGTCAAATAGTTCCAACTTGTCTCGAATGTACATATTATATGGCCTAAGAAAATATAATTATGTACATGTATTAAAATTTATTTCAATCTAGAAATTCAATTTTTGTTGTAATTGACATGTATGTAATGGAAACTAACAATGGTCTTGTTTTTACATTGAGCGCTCACGCAGTTTTAGTTCACCTTTCATAGGCACACTTAAATGTTCAATGTTTATAAATGTTTATTGTATGTACTATAATGTAATGCCTTTTCTTTACGTTACTGTGCTGCATCGTTGAGATTAATTAATGTTCTTCAAACCTTTATTTTGTGTAACAAAATAATTGTGTTTAATATTACATCGATATCGATAGACAGACCAATTTGAGCACTTGGATTTTATTGGAAAATATAAGGATATATTTATATGTTAATATACAAGATAACCAAAATGGTGCATATTTTTATCGTCAATTGTTGACTTTTTGACTTGAGAAGAATTTTTAAAATTAATGAAATGAGCTTTAAAATGATGGTTGTGTTTCGAAATGAGAGAGAGAGACAATTAACATTTAGTTTTCTATCTACATACATATATTTACTGTTTGAAAGGTTAATTCTTTATGAAAATTTATACAATGTCTAGTTTTATATGAAGTATTGATATCTTGCTTGTCAAATTTTTATCGTTACAATTTTTTTTCATTTTCAAATTCATAATTTGGATTGCTCAGGGCACTGATAAGTATGTATTTGTATGTGATAAAGGAATATCGAACAAGTTTTATTATGTAACGAGAATTTACATGGAAGGCACTTGCAATTAGACGTAACACGTAAATTCATTTAATTTTAATATCACATACCACAAATAACAATATCGATGTAAAAATTTATTATTAATAAAAGTAAAATTAAACATTTTTATTCTTTTTTACACTTTAATCATTGTGAAATTTTGCCGGATCTGTAAATGGAGCTGTCATTATATAAAATGCTGCTGGAGCTGGCACCAGAGCCAACAAAGCTCCGTGAAAAATGGGGTCTTTGAAACCCGTCACCGATATAATGCCATAGGCGTGAAGAAGCCAATGACCGATTAGTATGACGGCATTCCTCAAATCAAACACCGAAGAATACAATAGTCCTTCTGTAGTTTGGGTAGGCTTTGTTGAGAAATGTGCGGCCGATGACATCATTGATAAAATTATTATGATGTATGGATATGAATAGTCTGAAACGAAAATAGTTTTGTTAATTTAGACACAAGATTAAGTATGAATCGCCGAGCCAAAAAAGTTCTGGAAGCTTTTCTTACTTTTGAGTAAATCAATATCGATCACGTAATGATTTAAAGTCGATCACCAGTGAATATGGTAAAAGATATTTTGTTACTTGGAGAAATATATAAATATTGGCAGAAGTAACGGCTCTCCCAAATTAAAATATTATTTCAAGTTGAAATTATATTATATTAAATTTAATTGCCAAAGAAAGGAAGTGTGTAAAGGCATTATGAAATCCACGAAACAGTGAACTATGGAAAGTCAAAATTAGAGTACTCAGCAGTCAATTTTTACAAAACAGACATTAAAGTCAAAAGCAACAACCATTGCATCTTTTCGAGTGCATTATTCATGTTTAAAATAAAGTCATTTTTTAAAAACGAATTTTTGGAGGAATTCTTCGTTTTGTGACTATGAAAATAAAGTAGAAATAGTTTCTGCCATCAACGACATACTGATCGATAAACACTTACACGGTGAGTGGATGAAATTAGTTCAGGTCTAAAAGTGTAGTTAATTAAAGATCTTGATGATTATTCAGCTTTCAGTGTTTGATACGTCTCAGCTAATCATATGAATTCCAATGTTTTTCAAAGACTATTCCTCGAAGGAGTTACTAACGATAAATTATTCCTCTGAAAGGAAAAACTCGATGGGGACATCTTAAAAAAGTTTGCGAATAGTATTCAGTCACCTATTTTTAAACCTGTACCAATGACTTCAGATGGACTCTTTGTCGAAATGATGTTAATTTAATTAACTTACTATTATTACTATGTACCACTTTACAAAAGTAAATCTTATGACAAAATTAGTGGACACTACTGGCATACACCAGACAATCTTGCTGTCTCAAAAATCTTTCAGAAATCTTTTTGGAACAATTCACACTACACAATTTTCAAAAAAATAGTACTTACAAATCAAACCGGCAGCTACGGCATGTATAAAAACAAGTATCGGGAGAAAGTAAAGCGCATGATAAACGGCCAACGTAAAATACTTTGGCAATTTGAAAAATATAGAACATATAACACAGCGAACGATCATGAGCAAAACGACGCACAAACCGTACATAATCAACACCAGTGTATACCTGAAAATATAAAAATCGATTGTAGTACAAATACAAATCTCATTGTATATGAAAACATTACCGTCGATTGCTTACAGCGGATACACAGCCTCTTGTGTGCAATGTAAAGTAGTTTCGTAATTAGGCGTCGGATTATGAAGCAACGTATACCAATCCGATAGTCCGGATATGCGGCAGGATTTGAACGACAGAGATCCAATGGGCTCCGAGAGAAATAGCGTTATCAAACAGGCCGTGATCACTTCCAGTAATGCACAAGCGTGCATTGCTATAATATCGCGACTAAAGCTGAAATAAAACAAGACAAATTATTAGTATTTACATATACATATAACAAATCAATGAAACTATTAATTGAGTGTACGTACTTTGCTCTTTTAGAGACCATATCGATGAAAAACCAATGGAGTACTAAGACGAGAAGGGCCATAAATCCAAGATACATCCAATCGTACAACAGTGGGTCATAGTCGCACGGTACGCAATGACTCGTAAGATTTGTGCGAAAACCTCTTGGACAAGCACCGCAAATACCCCAATTTCCATCTGGTATTTGCACGCGGCCACAATAAAGTCCGGGACAAGTCGGTGCAATCATTATGATCTTTTATCGACAGCTGAAAGGTAAACGAGATTAGAGTAAATGCGAAATACTAAGAACAGAGGAACTCCTGTAAGGAGGATATGATTGTGATTGTCTAATGATTAAGTCCACGGTATTTATATCATCATTTTCAGTCGTTCACCATTCTGTCTGTCTTGAGCAATCTGCATCCATTTGACTACAGACATTTTTCTCAATTCATCAGCCCATCGTCCACTCGGAATACATACCTTGCGTTCTTTCACATCCTCTCGGATACCATTTCGGTATTTCCCGCGTCCATCTGCCATCCATTTTTCTCGCTGTGTCCACTTCAACTTTTTCACACGTTCCGCTATATCTGCCACTTTGGTCATGCTTCTTACCCATGTATTCCTCTTACGATCCCTTCTTGTTTACATCAAGCATACATCTTTCCATGCTTCTCTGTGTGCACTGATTCTTACGTAACATTCATGAATTCAGCATCGATGTTTCACATCCACACGTCATAGCTGGCAGTACGCATTGGTCGTATACCTAACTTTTTAAGCATAGCGGGATGTTGGATTTAAAAACTAGGTTCATTCTTCCAAAAGCGCTCCATCCTAGTTGCATTATTCGTTGTTTCATCTTCTTTACGTCCAGTCACATTCACCAATTGCCCTAGGTATACATAAATAACTATCAACTATCTCTACAATATGATTATCTACTGTGACTACATTTTGTGTGCAAAATTCATTAAACAAAAGTTATATGATACATATCAGTGGTGGAACTTAAAATTTTGGGCCCCCCTGCAAACAAATATATGGGCCCCCCGTAAATAAAAAAAAACAAAATTTAAAAAAAATTCTGGATGGTGGATGGAGAAAAACACAGTAAACATGGCATAATTATATAAATTTATTTAAATAAAATCTTTCCTCCTACTCTTCGAAAAGTCTTGGATTATTCCTTTGTTTCCATTTTATTCGCCACTTTTGCTTCTATTGTCAATAATGAAAGATCATGTAAACGATTCTGAGACATCGAATTTCGCAAATAGATATTCAATTTTCAATCATGATATTCAATTTTGAAAAAGACCATTTAGATGTTGCAACTGTAATTGGAAGTGTCAGTTGAAGTAATAATGTAGTTATTACTTCCGAAAAACTAGACGCTAGACTAGAATATTTAATAAATAATTAAGAGTCGGCGAATTCTCGTATTGAAGAAATTTCCGTCTTAAGCGTGGATTTTAACATAATAATTTGAAGGGGAAAATGTTCTAATATATCTTTATTATATATTTCTTTCAATGCTTCTGCCGATTTAATTATATCACAATCTTCCATATTTAATATGTTGTTAGGTTTGCAGAAAAATGTACCTAGATAGAATACGCTTATTTTCATAAAAAAAATTATATTGACTGAAAATGGGCCCCCTCTGAGGACGGGCCCCCCTACACTGCGGGGTTTGCTCCCACCTAGTTTGGCTACTGATACATATACACATACATATAATTATAATCTGACAACAGTCTCATTGGATATTATGAAGCTGACAAAACTTCAATACATATATGCATCTAATATTTAAAAGTTAGAGTTAATCAAGTTCTTCAGAAACATTTTTGTTTTTTATATAGCATACTACAAATATTGTTTTCTTCTTTGTAACGATGAATCTAGTACTGACTATATATTGTTGCCGTATTGCAATATCTTTTTTGATCTTTAGTACAAATTTCAGGTTTAACGTTTGTTTCATAGTAGATAATTCTATATTTTTTCATTATTTCTATAATTTCATTGAAGATAAAATAGCATTCGCTGTACGTACTTCCATCCTCACATAGCCTATAAAGTGACATTTGACACCTACACTTTGACTGTCTGCACAAATCTGCAGCTTTAACCATAATAATACTTCAAACCTTCCAGAGTTAAAGCACATTACCATATTCAAAGGTATAAAGATGAAACCAAACGATTTTGCTAATAAAACCGAGCTGATCTCGGGTGTTATACTACATATTTACACCAAATTCTTGTCTATGCATAAAATTTAATACTTCAGGTACTCACCAATAAAAATCCAATACTCTTTTTCAGAATTTACACACTTAAACGTTTCATTTCAATCGATAATACTTTTAAGTATTCGAACACACACATGTCACATTCATTAGCCTGAGATTCGTTAGTACACCAATTGCGAGCTGTCAAACTGACAGCAACCGAAACAACTAAATTTATTCGACCATGAACCAAAAATGTATATCGCCCAATCGTAGTAAACCCATTATATTACGTACATACAATTTTTATTTATTTATTGATCATATTTGAAGGTTTACATATGTAGGATCCCATTTACGAGGACAGGGTGATACGGGGTAAAATGAAACCGCTAGTCGCTGTTCAACATGCTTTATTCACCAAAGCACGATGCGGAATATTTCAGCGTCCCTCCAGGCGGCGCTACTCCGCAAACTCTCCTTCACGCCATACACAGCCCATCCGCTCGCACTCTCATTCACGCCATACACAACACGCCTCCTCGCTCATATTTAAATCCTACACATATTTATAAATTTGTCTTCTTAATTCTTTTTTTTCTTTTGAAGAACTGACCTTTGGTTACCTTGGTTTGTGATTGTGTCAACATCATCAAAGGATTTCCAAGAAGTAGCCTGGGTCTACTAAGATTGACCGAAAGACGATTGATCGAAACTGTCTGAGTAGCGCTGAAGCCCCGCCCCGTAGAAGGAGTCCCATTAGCCTAGCATTACTCCAAAGCAACACGTATAAAATATAATTTAAAATACCAACATAACAATGGTAAAAAACACATTCTTATATTGGTAGTTTTGTAACGCGCCGGTTGAAGCGCGCTGTCACTTTGTTTGACTAGCTGTCGTATTTTCAATCGCGCTGTAGTCATCAATATTAGTTGAATTAGTATTTGGAGGCTTTCGGCCTTTCAGAAGCCCAATGGAGTCTCCTGCGACCCCTCGAGGCACTCGTCGTCGTTCCCTGCTCGGACAATATCGTCCTCACACGTAATATAACCTCACTAATATTATACATTCCCCCAAGCAAGTAATTCAACGTATATATATTATCTACAGAAGTGCTATTCGATTCAACTATTTTATATTTTCTTTTCCGAAAGTTATTTCATAGTTGTACAATCAGAGTAGATAATCATATTGTGAATATGACTGGACGTAAAGAAGAAGAATGAAACTAAGATGGAGCGCTGTTGGAAGAATAAACATAGTTATTAAATCCATCTCGCTATGCTTAAAAAAGAAGGCATACGACCAATGCGTACTGCCAGATATGACGTTTGGATGTGAAACGTAGATGCTGAATTCATGAATGCCACGTAAGATCCGGTGCACACAGAAGCATGGAAAGATGTATGTATGCTTGGTATAACAAGAAGAGATCGTTAGAGGAATACATTGGTAAAAAGCATGATCTGACATAAAGATGATAAATATAGCAGAACGTGTAAAAAAGTTGAAGTGGCAATGGGCCGGAGACATAGCAAGAAGAATGGATGGCAGATGGACGCGAGAAATATTTGAATGGTATCTGAAAGGATGTGAAAGAAAGCAAGGACGATGGGCTGTTGATTTGAGAAACACCTAACTTCACCCAACTGTGGATGGTGAATGGCTGAAAATGATGATTATGATGATGACAATTTATTAAAGCCACAGTGTTTTCATCTCACGAAGACACCATTCACCAAATCATCATTCGTCTCCTACTCGCTACTTACTACTCACTCCCCCTTTAAGTGTCTTGGGCGTAATGGACAGACAGATAAACTTTTATGTATGTATATACATATATAATGACTATCATATGACATTCTTTTTTTTTGATTTATTTACAGTAAATTCGGTACACCGAATCGAATAAATCAAGCAGCCCAAGTAATATACAAAAGTCTACACAATACAGTTGAAAGCTTCGGACTACCACTTCCCGTTCTTGTTACGGAAACACTCACGTTTGCAGACGGTAGATACTTTTTTTTAATTATACTCCATTATGCCTTTTTATCGGTGTATTTAGATGTAAAAGCATTTACAAAAGTATTTTTTTTATTTCTAGCCAGCTTGCACATATCTGCAAAATTGTCACCTGAAGGCTGGGGTTGGGTCGTGTGCGGAAGACGATTACTGATTTGGCAATATCGTGATAAGAGGCAAAGAGGTGCACCTTCGACTCCATCGGCTGCCTTACCTGTGACTTGTTACGAGCTCACTCTACCGCAGACAGACTTAGCACACAAAGCCGAATTAGTCTGCGTCTATACCGCCGATGGAAATCAGGTACTTACTCATACCACAGTAACAGAATGTTAGTTATTTGAAGACTTGACTATGTTTTATTATGTTTTAAGGTACCATCGTGCACGGGAATATCTCCCGAAGGTGTCGTCAGGTATTGGCATTCTATCTCTCACGACGGTGGATACGTCGAGAAGACGGCTGATCTTCACGGTCAAGAATGCGACTCGTTGGTGGACGCCAATCCGGTTGGTTGCGTGTTGGCTACCACAACTTGTACAGTAGTACTCATACAATCGAACATAACAGGTTTTTGATTGTATACTTTGTGAAGCTTTTAATATTTTCAATAGTTTAACAAGGTTGATTTATTTTCAGGTGGCCGTCATAATATCAACATACGCACACTTCAAGGCTCCGGAGGATGGCTCGGTGGACTCGGCAGACGAGTTTCTTCATTATTTTTCTCGGCCATGCCGTCGTCGCAATCTGTTGAAACTGTAATGCATATTTCACAATGAAGTATAAACTCCTATCCTTAAAAATTCATATGTCTGAAACTAACGAAAACTAAACCATTTTAAAGTTCATTTAATTTTCTTCCTAATGATATGGTGGTTTTTGCCAAATGAATGTTAAGTTTTCAACGCTGTAGCGTTATTAGTTTCAGAGATATAATTTCTTTTAAACAGAACTGGTCTACACGGGGAGGCGTTGAAAATACCGAATTCAATAAAAACGAATCCATTATGGTCGTATGGAAAATGTCGCAAACGGATAAGGTCTACGAATAATGTAGAAAGCGAATAAGGTCTAATAAGAATAAGTTGGAAAATGCGTGAAGGTCTAATAGGTATAAGATAAAAAGTGGATTTGGTCGAAAGGTAAAAATACATACAAAACACATTCTTCGATTATAAAAAGTTCGAGAAATTCCTTGAAAGCTTAAAAGATATTACTCCTTAAAGAAGAAAGTGTTTTGTATGTATTTTTTCGATATCTTTACCTTTCGTTCAAATCCACTTTCTATCTTATTCCTATTAGACCTTATGCGCTTTCCATCTTATTCTTATTAGACCTTATACGCTTTCTACATTATTCCTATTAAACCTTGTCCGTTTGCGAAATTTTCCATTCGACTATAGTGGATTCGCCCTTTTCAACTGTAATAGTCCACATGTCATCATCATCATTCTCTCGAATCCTCTTCCATTGCTGTCTAGAACAATCTACATCCAATCGACTCCACACATTCTTAATTCATCAACCCACCGTCCACTCTGTCTACCTGCTTTCTTTCACATCCTCTCGGATACCATTCCAGTATTTCTTGCGTTCATCTGCCATCCATCCTTCTCGCTATGTGTCCAACCCATTGCCACTTCAACTTTTTCACACGTTCGTCCCCATGTATGTATGTACATACATATAAAAAGTTAGGACAGTCGCTAAACCTTTTAACTGCTTTTGCAGAAGTTGATTAGAGCCGTATCGTTGAGCGAATCCTCTGAAGGTGCTGCTCGAGTGTGCGTTGTCGCTGGATTGTGTGCTCAACTTTGGCATTTGGCTTCTCCGGAACGACTCGTTGCCGAAATAGATTTGCAAAGGACTTTACGGGACGCTTTTCTGCACGCTTCGATGTTTCCTCCAGGTTGATAAATACAACGGATGCTATTTTATTTTAAATTGTACACGCTAATCATCGTTTTATAATGTATAGGTGACCCAGCATCGTTGGACGTCCATATACTCGATATGCAGTCATGGAATGGAGGACTTTTACTGCTTGCAGCTGCCGTGAACACTGTGAGATCTCCTCAAATGCGTTACGCTTTAGGTACAATTTTGTTTCTCAATTCAACAGTATACAACAGTATACAAAAATATATTTATGCGTGTCTTCAGCTCACATGTGCACTGACGAGGAAGGTGGAGCAGGACAACTGTTGAGTCTCGTTCCTCTTCAAGCTACAATCGGAAGCAGTAATAGACTCGGATCGGACAATACTCACAATGGACCGCATTTAATAGCGACTTCTACTACGGCGTTTCTTTACGATCGGTCAAGAGTCATCGTGGTATCATGTAATTTATTTTTGTTGTTTATAGAATTCTGACCCCCCTCTCGCTCAGCCGCCATTTTCAAAAACCCGGATAACGGGACTCATGGCGACGGGTATAAAAGAAAGCACTATTCTCCCTAAGAATGATCTCAGCCTTATCCCTGCATCTTTGCTCCCATCTCGACTGCTACGTCCCCTGTTCTATTCGCCATCAATCTGAGCCACTTTATCCATGCTACACTATACTTTTTGATATTTATGTGACTTCTTTGATATTTCAGGCATAACGCCCAATGATAAACCGGACATTATTGAGCTCAATTCTAACGGTGATCAACTGTTCGGTGTTGGACTTTGTTTAGGTGTACCGTTATTCTTTTCTAAGCTTCATGGCGTAATATCAATCACATCCAATGAAAAATTACAAGATTTGTAAGATTTATTTATTTATATAAGATACCTTAAGAAACTAATTACAAACAAACAGTAACGTAAAGCTAAAATTACAAAATAAACTTAATTATCTATTAGCACTTATACAGAGGTGCTGTTTTAAGGCTGCCAGGAATCTATCAATTTTGTTTATATTTCTGAGATCTTCTGGCAAGCCATTGTATTCAACAACACCCTGTACAAGATATTTCTCCTAGATCTACTTAATTTTAAACTATTAACTTATTCTTACCCCTAGTATTATGACTGTGTATATTATATCCCCTCACTAAATATTTATTGAAATATCTTGGTAATAAATTCTCATTTAATTCAAAAATATATACTAACATGCACACGTGTGCATTTCAATTACATTCATCCAATTCAATTCATTAAACATATGTATATCTTATAAATACTAGTTAATCTATTGACATTTAAAATATTCCTCATAGCTCTATTTTGCAGTTTTTGCAACCTATCTTTAATTACCCTATTCACTAAATTTTAAAATGAACCGCAATTGCAATATATAAAATGAGGACGAGCATTATAAACTAATATTTTTGTATTTCTAGATAGATTGCTAATGTTATCATTGTTCAACAATGGTCGTTTTATATTATTTATATAAAATGGTCGTCATATTATTTATTTATTTACACTGTTACATTGTTTAATTTTTTTCCTTTCTAGAACTATTTGCGATAGTCCTGTAGCGTCTCCTCGTCCGACTGACGCATTCGATGGTCATCTATCGTTGTACGAGATAGATCCTCGAGCCGTAGTTGAAGCGAGCGAAACTGCCGGACAGGGATCAACTGCGGAATTGCTCAAAGCTGCTTTTTTGCATCATATGAGACGGGAACACGCGGCGACCAGAACGCTATTGAAAGAACTATTTCCACCCGGTGAGGAGACGTCTGATATTGATTCACCGTTGGATCGTACCGTTTTGGCTATCGCCACCGATTTAGTCAACGATGTGCCTGCAAGCGATCCTAGGTTAACATTTTTGAGTTTAATGTACATATTATATTGTATCATTTAATCATACGGTGTTAAGTGTATACATATTCTTTTTCAATAGATGGAGTCAAGCTAATGTTTGTAACGCGGGTGCCGCTTTAGGCAGTTCTAGTTCGATGCAGATTGGACTTCAACTTCAGGATAAACGTCGTGCATTTTCATTGTTATTGGAATTTTTACGTTCGACCGGTCTTTGGATTCGTTTAGGTGGAGCTACACCTGCTGATAATGTTCCTGCTCCAACTGTGCTACTGCTGAGAGCATTAGCTGAAAAGCTTACGGCCGCTATTGCTCTCCGAACTCTTCAGCAACAGCAACAGCATCAACATGCAATCGATACTGCTATTCAACAGGTATGATTGATTATGGTATGGGTCAACTTGGGGTCAATGGGTCAACAATGAAACATGTACATACATAATTTTCTTTTCAAAATAATTTCTTTCATTGAAATTTTTCATCGTCGCCGAGTTGACATGTTCTAGATTAATTATATGCAATTCAATGAAAAGAAAAGTTACATTTGTATTTAATGTTATTTATCACGATCAAGGTTATGGTTAAAAGCGCAGAGGAAGATGAAGAAGAAACTATTAATACGAGTGCCGTATTGTCACCTTCCGACTTGTTTTATAAGCAAGTGTCTAGAATTGAACGAGCTATCATTCATGCTGCGGATTGGTGCAGTGAACAAGATGCGTCTGGTTGTGCACCGCCAGCCCTTTCCCAGCTCATATCAAAAGTTAACAATGTTATTATTGTAAGTCGGTTTAATAGTACATATGTACATAATAGCATAGCATAAACCGCTACGTAGTTTAATTCATGTCGATAATTTTGTATCTTTGGAATTTTTTAGTCTGTTCTTCAAGAGGTGTTGAAATATAGGCATCAACATGTTGAATTCTTCGCAATCACTCCGCCGGGTGCGAAACTTCATTTGGAGTATGTAACATGGACGTCGTGCCCCAAAACCGGAAATCTGCAGAGCGCTCTGCGTACACAACAGTCATTGTCTGCTCGGCGGGCCCGTCGTGCTCCCGTTGAGTTACGTGGTGAGCTTAAATCTCAGGCCGCATCTTTAGCAGCTGCCGCTTTGGAATTTGCCAAAGAAAGAATTGATGCATTCGTCGGTGAAAGTAAACGGAAAGAAATAGTCACAAAGGAGTTTGCGCAGATTCGATCAGAAATGATACAACCTTTGGGTATGTCTGCTTTTAGTTTGATATTTTATTTTAATTTGAGTAAGTTTAATGTTGAAAAATATTTTCAGTTGACGATGGCGACTTTGAGCACGCCTCCAATTTAGCAGAAAAATTCCACGATTTTGAAATTCTGGTATCGATTTGTGAGACGTCAAACAACAGAGAAAAATTGTATCAGTATATGGACAAATTTGAGCATATGGTATGAAAAATATATACATATACATATGTAGCATTGTAACCACTAAATTTTGAGTTACGGACCGCAAAAGTTATAAAATGGAAAAATTGTCCATTGTTTTAAACGCTCATATCTCATAAACGAGAGCTAACCAACAAATTTCATTATCATATTCCGATTCAGTAGGTCGAACTTATTAATGATTGACTAGTCTCCGCTCCGGTAGTTTTTTTGTTGCATAGTGTATCTTCAAACCTTTTTCCCATCAAGGCGGCATCAGTGGATTTAATCATTTTTTCCCCATTTTGCTGGAGTCTCAACAATCAGCTCTATCTTCGAAAACTTATAACTTTTTCATGTTAATAATATGATGGGTATTAAGCACATTCATAATCAGAGAAACAATATGCTTTTTTTCTAGGGCTTTCGTCAGTGTGCCTTTAAATGGTTTATGAATCGTGGACGAGGTGGTCAAGCCGCACTGTTGAAAGCATTCCCGCATCACAGCATTGCACTTTCACAATGGTTGACCGAACAGGGTGTGGATAACCAAGAAGAAATGGATCATATGATCGACGACGATTTGGATTCTGAAATGGATGCACCCGTGAGCAAAATCGCCGAAAGCACTATCGCATTGCCTACCGATGGAACAGAATTGCTTTGGCTTCACGAGCTGAGAGCTGATAGATGGTTACAGGCGGCGAATACTTTAATACAACTTTCTGAAAGTGAAACTGAATCTGTCAACAGAATGACGGTATAGTGTGAATCATCTTCATTTTCATTTTGATAATGCTGAAAGAAAATTACAATATTGATTTTTTTTATAGATACAAGCATCTCTCGGAAAACTTTGCGCTTTCGCAGCGGAAGACGAAAGAGAAAATCGCAAAGGCACATGTGAAAATTTAGTCGAGAGTGCCAATTGCAGATTAATACTGGCCGAACATCACAGTTTGCCTGCCCCGCTTTTGGCCGCTCACGGATTAGAAGCTGATAATCTTCGCGTCATGGAACCGCGTGATATTATAGATGTATTGAAATATACTAATCAAAATTTTATAATAACTTTTTATGTTGTTATGTTAATAAAATTGAATGATTTTAGATGTTTATTATGTCTTCGGGTAATGGATTGACCGAGTATGATTACAGTCGTGCTATGGCTTTGTGTGAACTTGCAAGCAATGCCGACCAAGAAATAACCCAAAGGGATATTATGGAATTGAGACGTCGCATCTGGTGTTCGACAATACTCATCGATTCCTGGGATAAATATGACGTGGATTCCCCGTTAAACACCATCGAAAATTTGATGTTCTTCAAAGTCGTCAACGCTGTACATTTACTTTGTAAATAGCATTTTCTTATTGTGTAAATGATTTTGTTAAAATTATTGTTAAATTATCTAATGGGTTTTATTGTACATTTTTTAGATAGCAATTTGGACGACTATTTGGTGTCATTGGAAACGTTGTTACGTTCGTCGGAGCTTAACGAATTAGTTGTCCATGAAGGATTTCAATTTTTGATTAAATTAGGATACGAACATGTACACGAATCGCGCGATACAAATGTTATGTCTTTCACAGAATGTGCGTAATTTTTTTAAGAATTAAAATAAAATAAAGTATTGTTTATTCGAGTGTTTGTGTTATTTGATTGTGCGCCTGTAATTTTAACATTGTTCATATGAAGAGTTTTTAAACTCCAGGATTTTTTCAACATCAATTTTATCGCTTATCATTTGCAGGCATATTGCTGAATTGAACTTTTATACATTTCTTTTAATGAAAAATGGTTACATGACAAATACAATTGAATATTGAACAATCACTGTTCTTAAATTATACAAAAGATTTCGTTCTGTAATTTTATACTCTGGAATTGTAACTCGAGAACAACACTTTTTAGAACGACAAACTTGACAATATCCAGAGTTTTATTTATTTTTATATAAATTTTAATAAACGAAAACGAGCAGCTTTTTTAACAAGCTGTAAAAGTTGTCTTTCAAAAAATTCTAGTGGCATGTTTTTAAAATCGGCACGCTTCGTTTCCATATGCCGACGCAATTTGTTCGATCGCATGCTGTCGTTCGCAAGTACATCGCTGTGGATCTTCTCCGTCTCCATTCCACGAAAATCCGAAAATTTTAAATAAATTTTTAGGGGCAATGTAAAAAAAACGCCGATAGTTTGTTAGACGATGTTAAATGGACGGAAGTGTCATGTATCTCTCGTTACCGGTGACAGGGCTACCAACCCACGTAGGGGTGGCTACCCCTAGCCGGTCAGATCATATAGAACACACAATTTTTTTTAAATTTCAAAAGCTTTTCACGACCCACCAAAAATCGTTCGCTACCCACAGTTAAGGGAAATTTTAGTAATAGTAATAGTCTTATCCTAGTCTTGAACGATTTAGAATCGATTTGTGCAGACTACCTGGGTCTCAACCAATGAGCTTTTTAGTTGCACGAGATTAAGGCGCTTCTCAAGTTGGATAGAGTGTAGACATTGGCCATATATACAAGTCTTACGACTGAACAATGTATGTAAGTAATGTAAGTTAGTGCGAGTCGAAAGGTAGAAAAGCAAAAAAACGACAAAAATGGCATGGGGGCGCATTCGAGGGGCGAAGCACCCTGTCAATGGAGTTTCCCTGGAGCTGTGGAGATCAGGAGGCTGTGTACCCTCGGGCAGGAAACTCCTAGAGTCAAGACTCCTGGCTGCGAGAAGTCTCTATAGACGTGACCTTCTTTGTCACTATGGATGTGTCAACGCTATCGAGTTCTCCTCACAGGGACATCTGCTACTTTCGGGTACTACTTACTGTCATGTGTATACTGTCGTATTGACTTGTTATCCCTTATCACATGGTTTCTGTCAGGTGGCGATGATAGACGAGTGATCCTGTGGAATTTTGATAAAACATTGTTGGAACGTGGCCAACCAGAATCGATGGCTACACAACACTTCTCCAATATATTCTGTCTGGCCATCACTAATGATAATACTCGTATATTCTCCGGAGGCAATGACGATCAGGTCATAGTCCACGATACCCATACGTAAGTTTGCGTAATTGTAATGATTGTAATACGAGTGGTATTTTTCTATAGTAGACCGTGTTCTATACAAACATGGTCATTAGTTATAGGAACGGGTGAAGGTGTGTGTGTGTTGTATTGTATTGTATTGTATTCTTTGAAGTACTGCAAATTACATGTATACAGAAGTGTAAGTGACTGCGTTGTTGTGTGCGATGAATTAACTGCGTGTGATTCAGAATATCACTCCAATGGGTACTTCTCGGCGATGGGATGGTGCTCATGTTCGTCGAGGGCTGTTGTAGCAGCAGGTGATGGTGTTAGTCATCGATGGAGATGTTTCAGGTGGTTTGAAAGACTGGAGAGAACTGACTATGCTGGAATGATCGTCGTAATTTATATTACGTAAATGCGTGTTTGCATTTGGACAGAGTACTGCTTCCGCGAGTACTACTTGAGACGATGGCGTGATGACGTGCTTCGTGTGCCTAGGTCAGGATCTGTGCATAGTGGTATGTTGAGGTAGTTTATTCTGGACAGTGTGAGTTCAGTTGACGAGCGCTTGTCCCATCTGGTGCGAAGTTGGTGTGAGGTAGCCGGAGCATTGTTGGTGTGGTGAGAGCGTTGGGAGTACTGTGTGTATGAGGCTGTGTATCCCTCATCTCATTCTGTCTGGCTATCACCAATATATTCAATATACCACGCATATATTCTCCGGAGTCATATTCGCCGAGGACTATTGTAGTAGAGGGTGATGGTGTTGGTCCTCAATGGAGATGGTTCAGATGGTTTGAGAGACTAGAGAGAAATGACTGTGGTGGAACGATCGTCGTAATTTTGTATCCCTAAATTGCTCGTTTGAATTTGGATGCACTAACAAGAGGAGAATCTTGCGAGCTTTTATGGGTTCATGAGGTTCTTTCATCACACGTTTTAATGTGTGTGTGATGTAATAGGTCATATTAATGAGGTAACATTTCTGATGCTCTTTGTTGTATGCTATTATAATTAATAGCAATATCATCTGTGCTATTTTCAGAAAGCGACTAGTTGAAGTACTGCCGCACCAGAAAGCCGTTTGCGGAATAGCCATAGATCCTTTCGACTCTCGTGTGCTCGCTACTGCCGGAAACGACGGCAGACTTCTAGTTTTTGATACGAGGCAATCCGTTGATGGTAATAACCAATCTAATATTGGTAAAACAGTTACCATGTCGTTGCACTATTATGATGAAACCTTAAATCCAATTCCAGAATCACTCATAGTATCGAGGAGTAGGAAAGCCTTTCACGCTGTAGCGTTTCATCCGATTCAAGGTGGTGTCATAGTGGCGGCCAATGCACGAAACGGAGCTGCCTTATGGGATTTACGAAAACCAAAACAGTATGCAAATCACTACTGTATGTATCTTCAAATACTGAATTACAAATATGAAACGGGATAATTTTTTTTGCAGTGCCGTTATAAAATACGGTAGCGGAAGTAGCATCTCTCAGAATTGTATGAGCGTAAGATTCGATAAATCCGGCGATCGCATACTGGCTTTGCGTCGTCGCTTACCGCCTGTCTTGTATTCCATCGCATCCCCGGAACCGCAAGCCTACTTCTACCATCCTGACTATTATAATTCTTGCACGATGAAAAGCTGTTGCTTTGCCGGAGACAGGGATGAATTTGTGGTCTCCGGCTCTGACGATTTCAACCTTTATATGTGGAAAGTTCCCGACACTCCAGAAAGTAGGATTTGTATTGCAAATAAGAATTCGTATTTTATATTCAAT
The DNA here is from genome assembly GCA_022651745.1 of Parapsyche elsis. NCBI lineage: Eukaryota > Metazoa > Arthropoda > Insecta > Trichoptera > Hydropsychidae > Parapsyche > Parapsyche elsis. The sequence goes on from JAGVSN010000017.1 coordinate 4,229,654, forward strand.
ATACGTACATATGTACATATATTCTAATACTGTGCGAATGTGTTTCAGAAACGTGGGTGGATCAAACACATCTTATATTATACGGACACAGATCCATAGTAAACCAAGTTAGATACAATTCAGAGTATAGTGTTATTGCATCGTCCGGTGTTGAAAAAATAATTAAAGTAAGTTTTCATCGTCATTTTCAGCCGTTCAACATCCACTGCTGGATGAAGGCCTCCACTTTCCACACGTTTTTCTTAATTCATCAGGCCATCATCCGCTTGGTCTTCTACATCCTCTCGGATACCATTCCAGTATTTCTCACGTCCATATGCCACTTCACACATTCCATTATATCTGCCACCTTGGTCATGCTTCTTACCCATGTTTTACTCTTATGATTTCTTATTGTTATACCGAGCATACATCTTTCCATGCTTCTGTGTGCATTGGATCTTACGTAGCATTCTTGAATTCAGCATCCACGTTTCACATCCATACGTCATAACTGGCGGTAATCATTGGTCGTATGCCTTTTATTTTAGGCATAACGGGATGTTGGATTTAAAAACTATGTTCATTCTTCCAAAAGTGCTCCATGTCAGTTTCATTCTTCCTTACATCCATTCATATTCACCAATAACAATATGATGATTAATTTTAGTTGTGGTCTCCGATTCAAATACCCGGCTCAAAGGGGTCTTTGTCAGAAGAACAATTAGGTCCCGATAATCCCAGAGACGTCTATTCCCACGAAGAGTATGTATCGTTGGTACACCACAGCGGACAAGTGTGTTTTTTTTTATGTTCAGTTGAAATATTTAATTGAAATTTCGCTTATTGATTTAACATACAGTACGGTAGAATTCGCTTTTGAGGAAGTCGTGGCTGTAGCGCATAAACAAAGAAGGAATGTGTGTGTTTTTGTAAATGCAAATGTTTACCTACTTTGGTCCCATGGTGTTCGTAGTAAACGAATTCTACTGTACTTTTGTTTGTCCTTCAGTATATTTCCCATAATTATACCGATCAATCGACGAGCGAAGATCCGCGCATGATGGCGTTCTTCGATTCGTTGGTCCAACGGGAGTTCGAGGGCTGGTCGGCCGAGGAGACGGATTCGCAGAGTGGCGACGACAGCGTAATAACCAGCGCCAGAACGAGCGCTGGACCCGTCAATCGCTCCAGACGAGCACCATCTCCGCCGTTGCCGTCTCACAGTTCATTTCAAAAGGATTCCGATTCTTCTGATAGCGATCAAATGTTGAAACACTTTTTACCAAAACGAGGTCAGTATCAACAAACTTTGTATTGATTTTAATATATTACGTTAAAGGCAGAGACACAGAGAAGCATGGAAATATGTATACTTGGTATGACAAGAAGAGATTGTAAGAGTATCGTATGGGTAAGAAGCATGACCAAAGTGGCAGATACAGCAGAACGAGTGAAAAAGTTGAGGTGTCAATGGGCTGGACACATAGCGAGAAGAATGGATGGCAGATGAGATATTGATCATAATAAATAGATCACATATTTGTAGCCAAAACTATCATTAACTCATTTTTTTTCATAATTGGACTTAAACCACTTTCATTTATAATGGCTAATATGTAGTTTTTAAATTCAACATCTCACTATGCTTAAAATATAAGGCATGAGAACAACATGGCGTACTCCCAGTTATGACGTATAGATGTGAAACGTGGATGCTGAATTCGAGAATGTTACGTGAGATCCAGTGCACACAGAAAAGCATAGAAATATGTATGCTTGGTATAACAAGAAGAGATCGTAAGAGGAATACATGGGTAAGAAGCATGACTAAAGTGGCCGATATAGTGGAACGTGTGAAAAAGTTGAAGTGTCAGATGGACGCGAGAAATACTGGAATGGTATCCGAGAGGATGTGAAAGAAAGCAAGGTAGACCGAGTGGACGTTGGGCTGATGAATTGAGAAGAATATGTGCAGTCGAGTGGATGCAGATTGCTCAAGACAAACGAATGGAAGAGGATTGGATAGGCCTTCATCCAGCAGTGGATGGTGAACGGCTGAAAATGATGATGACGAAAGGCTTTAGTATATAACATTTTAATCTGTATTAAAAGTCTGATTATTATTTACGAAAGTAATATAAAATAAGATTTTGTTCGATAGACTTTCATCGGCATATTAATCGGTTGGAATTATTAAGAATTGTTTCGTTTAACCGATTAACCGTGAATCAGATAGGTTTTTACGTTTTACTTTTCAGTTTCTAATGGCGTTAGAACTCAAAGATGTCAAAACCGAATAGCGAGACTGATTGCTACGCGTCAATCAAAACTATTGAGACTTGCACAAAAACGCGTTGCTCCGAGGTGATGAAACATGCGCTCTGCTAATACTAATATTCATATTTATAGCAAAATGGCTCGTTTTTACTTCGGTGATTAAATCGTGTTCGTCAAAATGTAAGAAAAAATTAATTTCCAGGTGCAATAAAACGCAACAGGGTTCGTCGTCAGTTTCGTGCGTCAGCAAAAGGATCCGAGCTCCGAGACTTTTACGAGCTCGCCGAGGAATACGTCGCGGTGGACCCTCTCCTCCGCTCGTTTTGCCGTCTGCTCTTGCCGACACGTCCATCGATTCTCCGGCTTCGGACAGTGATGTCGATTCAGATGCTCCGTCTCCTCGTTCACTTCATAGGCATATGAGCAAAGTAAAAGATCTATGTAGTTAATCGTAATTGAAATTTGTCGTGTGTGCCGTTGGTTGTATCGTTTTCGTGTTGTTACTTACAGATGACACGGCCGAACCGTAGAAGAATGAGCATGACTAGGAGTTTTAAGAGGAAAAGTAAATCTAGCAACTATCGCGTTAAAGGAGTTGACTCTAGATATGGTTAGAGTATATTTTTGTTCAATGATGTGTATCAAATTCGAGTATTTGAGTCTTCGGTCGGTTTTAAGTTTGAATTTGATAGACGTCATTATGTATTTGTATATCATCTACTCTACCATGGTAGTTAAATGATTATTTTATACGTGTAATAGATAACGGTATAAAATCGAATGGAATTAGTGGAAATCGCTTACATGAAAGTGGATATAGTGATGATAATCTCGCAGTTCCGAGTACAAGTACAGGTCTGTAATGTTAAATAGTACTGTGTTTCATATGTATGTATATAAAATTTATATTCAACTTTGATGTTGTTTTTTTTTTAGGAATTAGAGGTCATCACAGCGCTGCTCTGTTTAGAATCACCGAAGCGGATTCAGATGACGATCAATCGGGTGGAAGTTGTCCTAAATCTCCCGTGCCGACCCGAATACCCACGGAAAACCCAGATCTCCCCTTAGTTAATATTTTACCGACCCCGATAAATGGATCTCACGATACTGTCAAGAATGCTCACCAACTCATGTCATGGGAGAGCAACTCGCCAGACAGCAGGTTACTAAACTACGATAGGCTTTTAGAGAACGATTTGATGAACCCAAACCCACTGTTCCAATACGATCTTCAGAGCTGGGATAGGCCTCGTAACAATATCGTCACAGGTTACACACCCACTTTGACCAGGTTGAAGAATGAAACGAACGAAAGCGAAGTTGAGAGCAGTTGCAGTACTAGAAGTACGGCCGATGATATTTTCACGCCTGATAGACAATTGACGAGCGTTAATCTGACCACTCCCGAAAGTGGAATATACTCTGGACCGTGCACCAGCTCCGGTAGTCTTGCGACAGTGTCAAATTTGAAGAATAAAGAAAATGTCGACTGTTCAGACGAGCCAGAGTGGGTCGCTACGAAACAAAGGCAGAGAGTAAAACGGGCTCGTAGAAACTATAGAAATCATGTCGGAGATTCAGATTCGACTTAAATACATATATATATTGCAGATTATAGTTTATTTAATTTTGTTGAATCTACTTTGATGTTAACTATATGCCTATATACATCGTAATATCGTTATGTTTTTAAAAACATCAAAAGTATTGCATATGTAAATTTCAATTGAAATGTTATAGGATTTCATTGTGTTTTCATATTTCATGTTTATTTAAAATCAGAATTATACTACCTATCTTGTGTAGGTTTTCAAGTTAAATTTAATTTAACTCACAGTTATTATAAATTCCGAAAGTATGTTAGATGTTAAGAAACAAATTATATTCTTTTATATCTAAATCGATGAATTTTTGAGTATTGCAAAAACAATCGTCGATAAATTTGATAAAAGTTTTACTGAAATTTTGGATTTATATAAATGTATCGTATCAAACTGATATCGACAAATATAATATACGCTTATAGATTTAACACTGTTTTTCTCACATTCGTACCCATGTATTGTAATCTGAACAACACTTAAGTGAGAAATGTATGTATTTTAACCCGTGAGGTTTCTCATCTCAGATCAGGATAGATTTACATAATATAAAATGCATTCCTTTACATTTGAGACTAATGCACGTCTCCCAAATACTATATGTATGGCACATTTAGTGGTTGGCGAAAATATTATAGGTAATTTATGTCTTTTTAGTCTAATTTCTATCAAAAGATGATAAATCAGTGTTTTAATGTAAACATGTATGTATGTACAGGACTCGATAAATATTGATTCCATCCTTCGGCATCAATTTTGACTGTATTGTGGAATTTGTCGAGTCCTTAACATCGGCGATGAGTTGTCAATCTTTGATTACTGAATATCGGGCAACTCATCCCTGCGGAATGTGTATAAAAAGTTGAATTTGAAGTACTGTATTAAAGATTGAGAAACGAGCAATGTGTGAAAAATGTTACATTACATTTCTAAATAAAATTTTATATACATATTATCAATGTTTTTAAAGCTTTCAATAAGGCCTGTATTTATTGGGTCGGTAACTTTTCCGATTTTCGGTCTGTTATTTTAACCAAATTGTGAGTAATTTTAATAAATGGTCAGTACTTGGGGGTCGTTTTTTTAAATATACATAATACTGACTCTTTAATTTAAATACTGATCGATTAATTAGTTGCCTATTTAAAAAACAAATTTGTTTAAAAAATTTATTAAAAAAAAAACATTCCCATACAAAAAATTGTTGTAAATATGATTTCATTTCAAATTTTAGACTTGGATAGGAAGAATTTGGATTTACATCAATAAAATCACGCTTAATGAACTAATCGATTGAAGATATATCTTTACATGTTTCAGGTTCTTCGTCTAAGAAAAGAAGTGAAAATATATCATTGTAAAAATCAGGATAGTACTGACAAGCTCTATTACAATCAGGCATCCAATTAACTTCCAACAGTTTAGGTTGAACTACAGTTTCACCCTTATCATTCTTATCCCACGCTAGCATTACATCGGCCGCATACAACGCTCGAGATTGTTCACTCTTGGCTACACCATACGGAGGCGGCTTCATCGTTGCACATTCGAACAATTCACGCAGCATCCTGTAAATACTATCCTCAACTTGGTTCCAATCGTGACCGCCATACTGATTGTGCCACTCGGTTATAAAATCCGAGCACATCATTCTAAACAAATTCGTACCGCCGTAATTCATAACGGTAAAGTGCTGCTCGTACTCGTCGAATCTGTCCATGGCAAACGGCTTATTAGAAAATCTCAAGAAGAAGTTTTTATAAACGTACAAACACAATGGATGAACGCTTTTCAATAGAATTACGTAGCGAATGTCGAATTTCACTTTGCCGTCGCAGTCTGGTCTGTGAAATAGCACCGGATCTTCAATGTACTTTTGAGCGATCTTAGGACCGGTTAGCGGTAGTCTTACCATGAAGTTGATGTTGTCGGAGATGTGTGTGTCTAATCCTCGTGCTAAATTAAAAGGTTTACATATCCAGTGATTGTTCAAACCGAGCGATTCTCGTTTACGATAGTATGAAACGAATTTGGCTAGTTCTGATTTTAAATTGAACGTCTTCGGTAACCAGGATGGAGAATCTTTGATACTATTGCAATCTTTCGTCGATCGTCTAGCGACGACGCTGAGCAAATCTTTGATCGTTAATACATTCTCAAAGGGGAATTGATTGACGAACTTATCCGGTGAAATTTCATTCAGCTCTTTGTACAATTTGAAATGTCCCGTAAACCAAAGTATATCGGCCGATTGTTCATTGTCTACGATTTCGAATCTAGGATGTGTTAAGTTTTCGTTGATACGCTCGTACTCCGAGTATACTTTCAGTATTTGATCCGGATTTCTCGCGGCTCGGGTGCGATTCGGATCCGGTAGACTTTCCTCGACGTGTCCGCCGAGGAAATAATCAGCATCCGGTTCAATCTGAGTGAAATCATCACAGTCTACGTAGTCTTGCCACGGCAACATCATAGCCTTGCGGTGTTCGTCGTTATCGGATAAATTTTCAATATAGTTACGCGTCACCATCCCCATACGTTGTACATTCTTGATCGGAAACAGTAAACTGTACGTAACACCTTCCGGCAGGTGAATGAACGGTACGCAACGAAAGTTTGGCTCGTTTGAATGTTGCACTCCCGAGCCCAGTTCGTCCATTATGTACCAAATGGGAATGCTGTCTTCTGTCGATATGTTTTCGGTGTTTAGTGAATACGATTGGGCGTATTTCCAAATGTTTTCGAAGATTTTTTCAACGAGTTGTTCCTCGTTGACTTCGGGATCGTCGGGTAGTGCCATCAGTCTGGACATCCTCTGTACCAAAGCTGGAATTTGGCGTAAGTGTTGCCTGGCCAGATGGGTGCGGAATGTCCAAGCATGATCGATGAGGAATATTTGAGTTGGATCCGAAGCGTTTATGTTTCTAGTGGCCTGAACGGTCCACGTGGGGTCGTGGGGTTGTTTGGGTGAGTCTTCATAGTCTATTAGTAGGAGAGAAAATGCATCACCAGCGTCGAAGATCTGATCTGATAATTTCTTGCAGAGGAGAGGCCAAAAGTGTTCTGGTACTCCTGAAAGTTGGAGTTGGGGTTTGTGTGCGGCTATGAAAGGCACTTCTTTCGCGATTCCGTCCATCTTTTGCTGATTGCCGTTCAGCCTTTTGAGGTTATGTACCGGCAAATGTCAGATTGTCGTGGTCTTGTGTCGTAAGCGCTATATTGTTAGCCAAAGCCAAATTATTTTACTAAAAAGACCAATAAGAAAAACTACCTTGCAAAGCTTTGTGCAAATATGTACGTTAGGTATTCAATTACAACACCGGTTTATACTCTGTCCAACTTCAGAAACACCTTAGTTTTGACAGATTTAGATTCCTTCTGCGCATAAAGGAGAGCGGCTAAGCTAGTAAGCTTCGTCACCATTTCGGTTTTTGAAATAAACATTAACGATAACCAACCAAAGTCGTAAATCTCAGACAGCCACAATCCACTTTTTTAAGATAATATAAAAATTGAATACGAAAGTAAACCGATTACAGTTGAAATGGCCGAATCTAATAAGAACGAATAATATCCAATAAGAATAAGGTCTGATACGAATTATGTAGAAAGTGGATTTGATTTAAAGGTGAAAATATATAATCATTTTCATCCATTAACCATCCACTGCTGGATGAAGGCCTATCCATTCCTGTCTGTTTTGAGCAATCTGCACAATGCTCTTTTTTAGTTGCGCGAGATTAAGGTGTTTCTTAAGTTGGACAGAGTATACATAGTTCTTCTTGATAATTTTTTGGGCGCAGCGTTGATCAGCATTTAACAATTAACAAGTATACAATGGGGTTTTCAACAAAAATACTTTATTTTTATAAGAATAAATTACATATACGTTAACATGAACCATAAAAGTTTTGAAATTTATACACAAATTTTAAAATTTGACTAAGATCCAACAATCATGACATTTTCATTTTTTTCATATCGGGATTGGCATCTTCCGTTTCTGAATCATCCGAATCGTCATCCATAACTTCTTCTTTTCCCTGATTACCTAAAAACAATAAACTTATAGCATCGTTTTTGTAATGGCAGGCTGGTTTACATTTATTGAATGTGATACCTGCTTCATCAGTCGACTGCTGAACTATGAGTTGGGTGAGAAATTGATTAAGCTGCTTTTGCAAGTGCTGCAATTGTTCACGTCCATTTCCCACTTTCATCTGTACTAAAGTATTATCGCCAAGTTGCAATCGAGCACTTCCACCAGCAGGTTCACCCATTTTGTCTCGATTGAATATGACGGTTGTCAAATATACTTACAACTGCGCCTCTAACCTCAATTTAGCATTTGACAGCCAGTGCTGCCACACGACAACCTAGAAATAATTATTAAATTGTTTTGCAACAGTTTTATAACGGTGTAGGAATTCTGCCCTCGTGCGTTATTTACAATAGTAACATCTCCAAACGCAGTTGGGAGGGGACTACGACGACACACACACTTAAGTTTTAGCGCACGCTATTGCTCGAGAGTTTTGTGGGGGCTCGGTGAACCAAAGGACTGAGGTTGGCATCACTGGCTCCCTGACGGTTGGCAACCCTAGTACCGGCAACCGAGTGTTACACATGTTACTTCCACTCGGTATTCGTCGCTCACGTAATAAAAACTACCAAAATGTCCACTGTAGTAGAGCGAAGATTATAGAAACTCTGCTAATTTCTAATAGTAATTTGTAAATTTACTACAGTTCACCATCCACTGCTGGACGAAGGTCTCTCCAATCCTCTTCTATTCCTGTCTGTCTTGAGCAATCTGCATCCACTTGACTCCACACACTCAATTCATTAGCTCATCGTCTACTTTAGTCTATCGTGCTTTCTTTCACATACTCTTCGATACCATTACAGTATTTCTTGCGTCTGCCATTCATTCTTCTCACTGTGTCCACAGTTTTTCACACGTTCCGCTATATCTGCAACTTTGGTTATGCTTCTTACCCATGTATTCCTCTTACGATCCTTTCTTGTTATACCAAACATCTTTCCATGCTTCTCTGTGTGCATTGAATCTAATGCAACATTCTCGAATTCAGCATCCAAGTTTCACATCCATACGTCATAACTGGCAGTACGTATTGGTCGTATGTCTTCTTTTTTAATCATAGCCTGATGTTAGATTTAAAAATTACGTTAATTTTTCCAAAAACGCTCCATCCTAGTTTAATTCTTCGTTTTATCTTCCCTTCTTTACATCCAGTCCTGTTCAATAAGGTATAGGTCGTATAAATAATTGTTTCGGTCACGTAAACAAGCATGTGTCAAAAGTGATAAGCCGGCCAGTTGACACTTATCAGATGGCTACGTGTCTACTTGCAGTTAACTACCAATTCTTAACTTGACTGAAGCAATGAAGTCTGAAAATGATTTGTGCTCTAGATACATCCACATATTTTTCGTTGTCGCAATTTACTGGTATCAAATTCTTTCAATACTATTTATTAACAACAAACAAACAACTGACTGACACGTACGCTGAAAACACGTATCTATACGAATCATTAAATTTTATCATAATTTTTCTTTCAGGATTGTGTCTATGACTACAGTCTTCGTTAACAAAACATTACTAAGCAGTCAATCCGGAGGATTGAGTGCTCCATTATTCATTACTTGGTACCAATGTGTAGTATCTTTTGTAATATGTTTTACATTCAGCACGACCAAAGGCATTCCAGGAATGTTTAAATTTCCCGAAGGTACTCCTTGGCACATGGATACGATAAAAAAGGTATTACCGACTTAAAATTTCAACTGTTTCGCAACAAAACTTATATTACAATACAATTTTTAGGTACTGCCGTTATCTATATTGTTCACGGGGATGGTAGCGGCCAACAACATTTGTTTGCAGTACGTCGGTGTTGCATTTTATTATATTAGCCGATCGTTAACGACAGTTTTCAATGTGATATTTGGAACAGTTCTTCTCGGTCAATCGACTTCTAAACAATGTATAGCATGCTGTGCGTTTATCGTATTCGGATTTTTGCTTGGCATCGATCAAGAGCGAATTGTCGGTTAGTTTACTTCGGAGGAGTTGAAATGGCCGAATCTAATAAGAGCAAATCCATTTGGGTCGAACGAATAAGATCTTACACGAATTATGTAGAGAGTGGATTTGGACTTATGTAGAGAGTGGAACTAAAGGTAAAAATATCATCATTTTGATGAAGGTCTCTCCAATCCTCTTTTATTCCTGTCTGTCTTGAGCAATCTGCATCCACTTGACTCCACACATCTTCTCAATTCATAAGGCCCATCGTCCACTCGGTCTACCTTGCTTTCTTTCACATCCTCTCGGATACCATTCCAGTATTTCTCGCGTCCATCGACCACTTCAACTTTTTCGCACGTTCCACAATATCCGCCACTTTAGTTATGCTTCTTACCGATGTATTCCTCTTACCATCTCTTCTTGTTATACCAAGCATAGATCTTTGCATCAGCATCCACGTTTCACATACATACGTCATAACTGGCAGTACGCATTGGTCGTATGGCTAGTGAGATGTTGGATTTAAAAACTATGTTTGAAAAAATACATACATGATCGAAAATCTTAAATAAGATACGCGTAGTAATTTATTTTAAGCTTTTAACCAGTGATTCTCTGGTTAAGAAGAATGGATGGCAGATGGACACGAGAAATACTGGAATGGTATCCGAGAGGATGTGAAAGAAAGCAAGGTAGACCGAGTGGACTATGCGATGGGCTGATGAATTGAGAAGAATGTGTAGAGTTAAGTAGATGCAGAATGCTCAAGGCAGACAGGAATAAAAGAGGATTGGAGAGACCTTCATCAAAATGATGATATTTTTACCTTTAGATCAAATCCACTTTCTACATAATTCGTATCAGACCTTATTCTTATTGGATATTATTTGTATACGTTCTTATTAGATTCGGCCATTTCCACTGTAATCAGTTCACTTTCGTATTCAATTTTTATATTATTTATCTATATTCTGTCCAACGTAAGAAGCACCCCTTTCTCACGTAACTAAAAAAAGGGGGATTGTGGCTGTCCGCAATTTATGACTTTGGTTGGTTATCGTTAATGTTTATTCCAAGAACCGTGATGGTGACGAAGCTTTTAGCTTAGCCGCTCTCCTTTATGCGCAGAAAGACTCTGAATCGGCCAAGACTAGGGTGCTTCTTAAGATGGACAGACTACATATACATATATGTTTTAATTTCATTGTTTATTTTAGATTCGTTTTCACTCTACGGAACAATCTTCGGCGTAGTCGGATCACTGATGCTATCCTTATATTCAATTTACACAAAGAGAATATTGCCGCACGTCAACCAAGAAGTGTTTTTGCTATCGTATTATAATAATGCTTATTCGATGATACTTTTCCTACCGTTGATTATAGTCAATGGGGAATTGTACGAAGTGTTGCACTTTAAGAATATTTACAATCTCGTGTTTTGGATTCAAATGATCGGTGGTGGTGTTTGCGGATTTGCAATCGGCTACGTTACGTCGTTACAAATTAAGGTTGCTCGTTATATTCATCTCTTATCGGTTTATTCTTTTCGGTGGTTTGTTTCATGTTGTTTTTGTTTGTTTATAGGTCACGTCTCCTTTGACTCATAACATTTCTGGTACGGCTAAAGCTTGCGCTCAGACCGTAATAGCAACCCATTGGTACAACGAAAGTAAAACGCTCTTGTGGTGGTTATCTAATTTGGTCGTAGTCGGTGCCAGTGCGCTTTATGCTCGGTTTAAACAACTCGAAATGGAAAAGGCCGCTCAGATCCCTGTCTCCGACAAAGAAGAGAAAGACAATCTCGTTTAATTGAGTCGTTACGGCTAAAAGATACAGGCCTAGAACTTCATCGGAATTTTTTATTACTTTTTTTATATAGAAATAATGTTCCGATATCAGTATTATAAATTATTTTTCAAAAATTTTACATCTGTATTGAATAAAACGTTTATAGCTTTTTTTGAAAGTATACTCCAGTGCAATTGTATACTAGTTCCCTAAGTTTTTTCTGGATTTTGGCAATAATTAGAATCTTAATCGTTTATATTGTACATGATGAGTGTCGCATACTAAATGTGTTGTTATAGACCACAGGTTCCCAACCTATTGGTCGCGACCCCCAAGTAGGGTCGCTTGGCTTTTATAAAAATAGGTCGCCACTCGAAAAAGGTTGGGAACTTGTGTTTTAGACTATATATTCCGTTTAATCGTATGCATTTATTATTTAAGCGAAACAATCAAAATCAATGTCACAAATTAATTAAGGTTGCGAAATAACGATTGTATAAATTTTTTTGTTAATTTGAATGACCAAAGAATATTATCAATTTATCACACTATGTATTTTTCCCAGTTTATTATATCATGTGTTATTTGTATCCAACTTGAGAGTAGTTCTATTTATTGTTAATGTAAATAAATATTAGCTTTCATATTTTTTAAGCAACTTTGGATTTTATTTATTATACATACACAGATACTTCAATAAAATCTGTGTCATAAACTCCACTTGAATTTATTGTTTGATTCGTCCATTCAATTTGTAAAATCACGCTCAAATTACAATAATGTGTTGCACTCTGTACATCGCACGGTTAGTTGACTGTGATCCCGTCCACTTCCAAGAGACCCAGATCCACAGATAAGGCAGCTTCCACGAGGGTTGGGTGTGAGGCGTCGTTAATGCTGATTAAACAGTGTCGAGACAAGACCAGCGCTTCTAAAAAAGTTTACCTAAATAGAATGAAGAAGTTTGACCATAAAGGCTTTTACTTAATTTTTGTGCAACCATACTACATACTGCTAGATTTACATAAAGAATAAGAAATAAAATGAAGAATAAGCTAGGATGGATCGCTTTTGGAAGAATGAACCTAGTTTTTAAATCCAACATCCCGCTATACGACCAATGCGTATTGCCAGTTATAACGTATGGATGCGAAACGTGGATGCTAAATTCAAACATGCTACGCAAGACCCAGTACACACAGATAAGCATGGAAAGATGTATGCTTGGTATAACAATAAGAAGTCGTAAGAGGAATACATGGGTAAGAAGCATGACCAAAGTGACAGATATAATGAAACGTGTGAAAAAGTTGAAGTGCCAATACTTAGCGAGAAGAATGGATGGCAGATGGACGCGAGAAATACTGGAATGGTATCCGAGAGGATGTGAAAGAAAGCACAGTAGACCGAGTGGACGATGGCCTGATGAATTAAGAAGAATGTGTGTAGTCAAGTGGATGCAGATTGCTCAAGACAGACAGGAATGGAAGAGGATTGGAGAGGCTTTCATCCAGCAGTGGATTGTACCACATACTAACAATGGAAATTTGTTTTTTTAAAACGATTGTGGTAATCACCACTTAAGTTAAATAAGTTAAGATTAACCGATATTTTTCAGCCTTTCAGAGTTGCTATTAAATTATTTGGAAAATAAATTTATGTGCCTGGGTATTAAATTTTTTTTATTTAATTAGTTTCTCCTATTTGTAGGTTATTTGTTTCTTTATTGGCTTAAGCCCACTTAAATTCCCAAATGAAAATATTCAGTTCGAAAGAATCGAATTGAAATTCCTAAAATTAGACGTACACTTTGAGAAGCTTTCGTCAAAAGGGTGATCGTCGAATAATTATATAGTGCAAGAGATCATATCCACACATTGTGTAGAGATCTTAGATTAGAGATTCGTGACAAGAGGCTGTTCGTTCATCCATCGGAAGTCTCAATCAGCTAATGCATCGCCAGCACTCTTCAACGTCCATTCACACTTTATCATCGATACCCCTTTCTTTTGCGTCCCCTTCAATACGTACGCATAATCGCAAATCTGAAAAAAAAACACACAGATACATCATAAATTAAGTCCATTTAATTTGTAATATAATATGTTTAATAGTAATAATTTATTTACATGTATGATGGCGTAATCATTATTGTTTTATCACACATAGAGCTAATAATATTTACAGCAAATTTCTAATAAATTGGAATTCTTTACAAGAAAACCAAATTTTCGTCTATTGACGAAATATGAACGGTTGCATGTCACTGTAAATTTTGAGTGTTTGAAATTATATACAATTTTATTACTATCGCAAATCATTTTTTTGCAACGTTCCCTGTTAATCTTATCATTTCAAAATTAAGCGATTAATATGATTTTTTCTGCAATTAATTAATTCTATTCGGGAATGTTCGTTCTTTATAATGTAACAAGCGGTCATAACTATGTAATATGATTTAACAATTTTAATTTTAACACGAGTACAGAGCGTTTAATAAAATTAAAATAATGATTGAAGCGTATGTATTTGAAAATTTAAACTATTTTTCTACTGCATAAATATTTTTCGTATCATACAATTCCTTGGTATTTTTACAATCTTATTCTAATTTTTTTATAGGTAAAGTAATGCGTACCACACATTTCCAACATAAGCATACAAAATTGCAAGCGATTTTATCATATTATTGAATACATTTTCTTTTTATCAATATTATAATCTAAATTTGACGATTAATTATAATAATAGTTATTTATTAGATTTGTATATTTTCTACAATCATTTACGAATGATGTTTATAATATATGTAGATGAAATATCATTAGAGAAACTATGGAATAACAAATTTATCGTATAAGTAATGTACCTATAATACTAATCTGCGGTACGTATGTCTACATACATATTTAATAAATACATTAATTAGCATACAATAATTGCCACTTAACCCTCTACAGTCCGACAATTTCCGAGGTCGCTCTTACTATGTAAAATACCTACAATAACAGTGCTAGACTTTATTTTCAGGATCAGGTTTAGCGAAAATTTATGTGTTCATAATGTGAAGATATGAATTTGATCTTGATGTTTGACTTCCGAAAAAGATTTTACTGGAATACTGTGCCGTTTCCTCTTAGAGAGCTTTCGATCGCATAAAAGCAAAAGAATAAAATCAAACTCGGCTTTTCAGTATAATCCCGCTCTTAAATGCTCAAATTATACGCAATCTATATTAGTTAATATCTTGTAATACACGGTAAATGTATCATATTTAAAGGAAGGGAATATTTGAATGGTGTAAAATTACGTCAAACGTATACAGATTTAGTAATTCTTTCGGAATCTACATACATATGTATAAGAAAATCAAAAATTATTAGTACCATAAATGGGCATTTCATTATCTCAGTTTGTGTTTTATGTTATTTACAAGTTTACGTTTGTAAGCCGTTCATTTTGCGTATTGATTTTATTATACTATGGAAAGTTACAAAATACTCAATGAGCTTTTGAGTGGCGAAATAAGAAAAATTCGCTTTCGATGATTGTATATTTATTGATTTGAAACAAATTTGTTCATTTTATATTATTCAGTGAACCGAAACAATTGCGTTATATGTAGATTTTCAAGTCGTAGTTTTAACGTTTCAATAACATTAGAATTTATTTCGACACTGTGATCACAATCAAAGTCCATAATATGTATAGTCTAAAGAAGAGTACACCAGCCGATGAATACAAAATTCCAAGAGGCATTTGCTAGAATCCAGCCACATGTAACCTTAGATTCCTAGAGGTGGGGCTTAGAAAAAGACAGGGCTAAATTATGCCGCAAGCAATTAATCCCCACCTCTAGTTAAGGCCCTCACAAACCTGAGCGGTATCGCTGCGTCAAACTGACGCCCATATCGTCGTCCTATTCGCATCGATACAATTCGCAGCGTCAACTTGACGCGGCGATACCGCTCAGGTTTGCGAGGGCCTTTATACCTCTAGGAATTTGTGGTTATGGGTGGTGTACACTGCATTCAGAAGTTACATTCAAGTGTCCCTTGTCTTCAACAGGCTCAGTTAAAGTACAAGGGCGCGTCAGGTCACAAAATTTTAGAGAAGAAGAGAGCCGCTGGGGTGGGCGGATGAGTGGGCGGCATCAGCCTAGGCGGCAAAAGAAGGGGCGGAGCCTCACGAGAGGCGGCTCCAGGGGGCGAAGCCGCCATCTGAGTACCACCAGGACCCACGTGCAACTTGCGCGTGTGCTTCTTCAGGTCAAAGTTGCGACAGAACCCTTTGGCGCATATGTGGCACGTGAAGGGTTTGCGATCGTTGTGTGTGTGCATGTGGAATGTGAGATTGTACACCTGGTGGAATGCTTTGCTGCACAGGGAGCACTTGTAGGCTTTTTCGCCACTGTGGGTCAGCTTGTGGTTCTTGTAGTTGCCCTTCTGGTGGAAACCCTTGCCGCAAGTTTCGCACACGAACGGTTTGACGCCGGCGTGTATGCGAGCGTGGGTGTTCAGAGTGGATGATCTGTTGAAGGCTTTGCCGCAAACGCCGCAACGATGCGGCTTTTCTGCCGTATGGATTATCTTGTGGCGGCAAAGTGTAGAGGCTTGGCGGAATCCCTTGCCGCATACCTGAATAAATCAAAAAAACGTTTTTATCACTAGCACACGAAAGCCGATAACGAAATTTTCATATTGATCTTTTAATTAATTAATTTAATTAAAATAGCTTGAAAAGCAAAATGACAAACAAAAAATGTAACTTAAAGCTAAAATTACAAAATAAACCTAATTAACTATTAACACTTGTACAGAGGTGTTGTTTTAAGTCTGCCAGGAATCTATCGATTTGTTTTATTTGTTAAGACCTTCTGTACAAGTTACTTCTGCTAGAGCTACTTAATTTTAAATTCTGAACTATTAATTTATTTACTTACTCCTAGTATTATGTCTATGTATATACATATTCCAGATTTCACATTCTGATAATAAATTACCAAACGAAAATAGACTAACTCGAGCCCGTTCCATCCCAATAAAATAGAAATTAAATTCATTCTAAAAATTATTAAAACTATAGACAAAACAAACAAAAAGAGCATATATAGCATTACCCCCTTATTAAATAATAATTTGGTAATAAGTTCTTATCTAATTTAAAAATATATATACATATATGTATGTACTACCATGCACACTTTTAAGGTTTCACTTACATTCGTCCAATTCAATTCATTCAACATATTTCTTATACCAGTTAATTTAAAATACTCCGCATAGCTCTGTTTTGCAATTTTTGCAAACTATCTTTAATTGAGCTATTTACTAAATTTAATAAAGAGCTACAATATATAAAATGAGGACGAACAATTGCATTATAAACTAATATCTTTGTATTTCTAGATAGTATATTTCTTAATCTACATAGGTACGTACATACATAATAATCCTACTTTTTTAATAATTATTATCTCTTCTAATTAGGGAAAATTATTTTTTACGGAAGTTAACTATACAGCAAGTATTAAGTGTGTAACTATATATTAAGTGTGTGTACTATATACATATTAAGTGTGTAACATTTTAATAATGGTTCATTTTAAAGTATGGGTTCCGTTTCATTCATATGAAAATTATCCAAACTCAAAAGTTTTTCTCCATCAAAATGAAAATTCAAGTTAAAACTCCGTTCGGGACCATTTTCTAAGAGAAATTTTCCGTAAAATTAAACTTAAATGATAAAAATGGTTTATCGACACATAAATGAATTTTTTTCTGTACTTTTTTTAAGCGCTAATTTTGGCAATAATAAATACCGATTTTATAAAAAATCATCATATCATTAGAAATAAGAGTGAATTGATTTTAAAATAGTTTTTTTTTCGTTGCAATAGAGTTATTGGTTTCGAAGATACAAATGTTTGAAAACACGTATCGTTTTCGGACATACATACATACATATGTACAATATATACATACCTATACTCTATCCAACTTAAGAAGCGCCTCGCTGTCGCGCAGCTAAAATAAAGAGGGTTGTGGCTGTTCGAGATTAACGACTTTGGTTGGTTATCGTCTTATCATTTATTCCAAGAAGCACACAACCAAGTAGTCTGTGCAGATCGATTCTAAATCGGATGTTTCTTAAGTTGGATAGAGTAACATATAATTAAGAAGCAACTTTTCTATAGGGCTTTTGGATCCAGGTGGGAAACATTCAAACGGTAAAAATGATTGAACCATTTATGTAATAATAAACTTTTGACATTTTGGGGTCCTAGTGACTTACCTATACATAAAATTTCAGGAATTTTTCAAACATACCTTGCACACGAAGGGCCTAGCGCCAGTATGGACAGGCATATGCCTGGTGAGATTGTAGTGCGCGTTGAAGACTTTTCCACAATCAGCACAGGCAAAAGTCTTATGTCTAGGTGGGGGCGCAGGAGTGGCAGCTGGGGGCGCAGGGGGAGGAGGCGCTGGTTCTCTATACTGTCTGAATGCCGATGGCTCTGGAGCCATAAGCCTCGCTATGGAGAACTTCAGCTCGGAGACCTTGCATTGCCTGCTGGAGCTGAACGGCTGCATCTTCGCTGACCCGATCGAACAACCCTGCAACCGTCAATTACAATTATATTTCACAAATCCGTTGGAGTTAACCCTTTTGGAGTTTCTCTCAAGTGAGCAACAGCTGCCGCGGACGCCACTTCTCGAATTACCCCGCGGCACGCCTCCAACTCTCGGGTGCACCGGGTCATTATTGCAGTCAAATTGCATTGTCGGAACAAATGGGGCATATGCTAGTCAACTAGTATACAGCACGAGTCAGTACGGTTGACTCTAAACAAAAAAAAAAAAAATAATAAAATACAGGCGAAGGTCCCATTGAAACGCCTTTTGTAAACCGTAAATGTTTGTAATTGCGCCTTTCAGTGGTTTTAGATTTCTCGCGAGGGCGTTCAACTGCGAAATACACCGCATTCATAAGTTACTTGACAAATTAAATGAATTTCAATTAATGTCTGTATTGTATACATATATTGCGAATTTTTTGGAATCGCCGAAATCCAGTCTTAGGCCCGTAACGCACTTGGCTGCCTGGCTGCGCAGCCATGGCCGCGGCGGCCAGAAAAACGTGCACCCAGTTCAAGCCAAAGGGGCAGCCAGAACGATGAGAACACACTCACAAATGGTCAGCGATAACATTGTAGATACAACATATTTACACAGCCGGAGCGGCTGAAAATCTGAAATAGCAAACCGTGAATTGACTGGCTGCCGAGCAGCCAGGCTGCTAGTGCGTGCATCGCACAGGCAGCCACATACATTTGCTTTGTTAAATACATCTCGTGTTGGCCGCGGCGGCCAGTGGCTGCCTGTCTGGCTGCTGCGTATCGGATCCGGTACCTGTGGCTGCGCAGCCAGAGTTTCCTGGCTGCCTCAGTGCGTCATCAAACATTCAGCCACATACATTTTCTAACATCGTTGTGGCCGCCGCGGCCATGGCTGCGCAGCCAGGCAGCCAAGTGCGTTACGGGCCTTAGTGCGTAGACCTAAAAGATCGTCGCATTTAGTACCAAATGTCAATATGCACTCTCATTGGCAATATCAATCAGTTCAAATGTTACATATACATATCGAAAATCTCTTAATATACTGTTTTCAAAAGTGTGTACTTAAATCTATGTGTATACGACGTCCGTTAAATAATCACCGAACTAAAGTGACGCACTATTGCCATAAAATTGGCAATTGATCAACAACTTTACGATCGCACAGTGGCCAAAATGAATATAACTCGGCGTACATACGTATAAAAAAAAATATAATGATTTGGTCCTTTGATAGCGGAGACCCGCTGTTCTTTTGTGCTCGCCGTCGCCAAAATATGAACCGACACTTCCTGTTCCCGATATTAGGCACAGAGACTTGCAGTGGCGTAACGTTATGTATTATTAATATACATACTTGTATTTGATTTAAACTTTGAGAATATACCTTAGCGTCAACTGTTGGAACGAATCAAACGAGCACACACCGTTAGATGTTGAATCTCCTCGCTAAAATTACATATTTTTATGTCTACTGAATGATCATCATCATTTTCAGCCGTTCATCATCCACTTCTAGATGAAGACCTCTCCAATCCTCTTCCACTCCTGTCTGTCTTAAGAAATCTGCATTCACTTGACTGCACACATTCTTCTCAATTTTTCAGCCCATCATCTACTCGGTATACCATGCTTTCTTTCACATCCTCTTGGATACCATTCCAGTATTACTGGCATCCATCCATTCTTCTCACTATGTGTCAACTTCAACTTTTTCACACGTTCCGTTATATCTGCCACTTTGGTCATGCTTCTCACCCAAGTATTCCTCTTACCATCTCTTCTTGTTACACTGAGCATACATCTTTCCACGCTTCTCTGTGTGCACTGGATCTTACGTAACATTCTTAAATTTAGCATCCACGTTTCACATCCATACGTCATAGCTGGCAGTACGCATTGGTCGTATGCCCTCTTTTTTAAGCACAGCGGAATGTTGGTTTAAAAAAAATTATGGTCATTCTTCCAAAAGCGCTCTAGTTTCATTCCTTCTACTTAACATACATATGTAGGTATAAATTACTATCAGCTATACAATATGATTATCTACTGTGACTACGATTTAGATTCAAAATTCGTCTACTGAATCATCATCATCATTTTCAGCCGTTCACCATCCACTGCTGGACGAAGGCCTCTCCAATCCTCTTCCGTTCCTGTCCGTCTTGAGCAATCTGTATCCAGTTTACTCCACACATTCTTATCAATACATCAGCTCATCGATTGCTCGGTCTACCTTGTTTTATTTCGCATCCTCTCGGATACCAT
The DNA here is from genome assembly GCA_022651745.1 of Parapsyche elsis. Taxonomy (NCBI): domain Eukaryota; kingdom Metazoa; phylum Arthropoda; class Insecta; order Trichoptera; family Hydropsychidae; genus Parapsyche; species Parapsyche elsis. Next base: position 4,250,246 of record JAGVSN010000017.1, read on the forward strand.
TCCAGTATTTCTCGTGTCCATCTGCCATCCATTCTTCTTAACCAGAGAATCACTGGTTAAAAGCTTAAAATAAATTACTCCGCGTATCTTATTTAAGATTTTCGATCATGTATGTATGTATGTATTCCATTTGCCATCCATTCTTCTCGCTATATTACATATGTCCATTGCCATTTCAACTTTTTCACACGTTCCGCTATATGTATCTACCACCCTGATCATGCTTCTTACCCATGTATTCCTCTTCCTATCTCTTCTCGTTATACCGAGCATAGGTGCATCTTTCCATGCTTCTCTGTGTGCACTGGATCTTGCGTAACATTATTGCATTTAGCATCCACGTTTCACATCCATACGTCATAACTGGCAGTACGCATTGGGTCTACTAAATATAATGCGTAAAATAAAATGCACGTCTATGATTCGCGAGCCACCCGCTGAGCGGAAGTCGTCCAGTTTGAATACCAGCATCACCGGGCCATTTGATTGACATGCGACTCGGTGAAAGAGCAAAGAAATGCCATTTCATACGCATGTACAAAAACAAATCTGCAGACTAATTTGACCCGTGCGCTCTTTTGAACCGGGTGTTGGTCCTCTTTCTTTTTGTGACGATATCGATTTGTGTGCGCGTCGAGTGGCGGCAGTGGAAAAAGCGCCAGAAGAAGTGTTGACGTCAAGTCCTCCCCTTTTCCATTCCCTACCTTCTGTCCCTTTCCAACTTGGTTTTTCCACCCTGGAGGGTTGAGGTGTCACCACGACGGATTTATCTGACGTCTTATTACGCAGTCTCGAATTATTCGGTCGTTTTCAACCGCTCGTCAAGTCGCTCCGCCATTTTGAGAGGCTATCTAAAATTCAATAATACTAAATGTATCGTGACAAATTCAATCGCGGTTTTGGTCAGTGGTCAGTCCATATTTCATATCGATATCAGAAAATTTTGATTAATTACTATTGCTTGTTTGAAATTAACTTGAAATATTGCTGCCAGAAAATGATAACTTTTCTTTGTTTTTATCTGAAGTTGTATACGTTGTGGGTACAGTGTGAAATCCCGCATTAAATATGTAGGTATTAATTTGCTAGGCCTTAAAATGTCCATGCAAAGTGTAAAATGTGCTACGCTTCATAAATTTAAATAGAAAAAGCACGTATGAACAACTTAAAGTTTGACAAAATAATTTTTATTATAAGAAAAATTTATTTATTTTCATGCCTTTAAAAAGTTAGGATTTCTATGACAGAGTATGGGTATTTTTTTACACTTTACTCGTAACATATTTGTAGAGTTAAACATATGTTTGAAAAACGTATACGTATTTGTAAAACATTGTTGTCCTATTTTATTTCATTTACAACTTGATCTATGTATTTCGTATGAAAGAAAACTATTACGCGTTCATAAATAAATATGAAAATTGAGACGAGCTATGTAGATTGATTTTTTTTTCATTCCTCCAATGTTGAACACGTTTCATGTGTAAAATGTTCGTTTCAAATTATATCGCTCACGGGCTACAATAGTGGCACAACTCAAAAAATACGATTTTTGAGTTGATACAAATTGTACGGTACAATACGATACAAATTGAAAGACGAGCGAAATTTTCTAGATTTTCCTAGCGAAATTCGCTAGGTTTTCATACGCGATTTCGCTTTGGTGTGCTCAGGCCTTTAACCCGTATCTCCCTTAGCAACCGAAACAATAACCGAATTTGTCAAAATATTAAGAAAAATTCCAATAAATTAATAAGCATTCAATCGTCAATATCATTGAGGAAACCTCACGTACATAATATGTATGTACATATGTACGCAACAGTTAGCATCGCCCGCGCCCGGGAGAAGTAAGCGGTCTTCATTTTATCATCGGCACAATACTTTCGGATTTTGGAATCTAGCAAACAGTCCCCCGTCCCCCAATTTTCAACGTCGCATCCCCTCGCCCTATCTCTCTGACGAGTGAAAAGCCATCTTGGCACAATTGGCCAATTCTTGGGCGGACGAGCTCTCTCACCCCCCTACAAGCAATATTCGCGGCTTTGTCGCGTTGATCGTGACGTTTCGCCATTGTTGTTGCTGCCTTCGTCAGGGGAGTGGTCTTCATTGTCTCTCTGGAGCCCATTGTCGCCTCTTGCCGACAGACAGACAGACAGACAGACAGACATACAGGCAGACAGACACTCCCGATCGCGGTTGAAGCACTCGTCGCTGATGAAGCCCCGCGGCCACCACTCCACACACAATATATCCAGTATTCACACACCTATGTATATCTAGTCGTATATCTATCTACCAGACCAAACCGCATTTGTTTACACGCTTATTCAGCAAACGATAGGTCTATTCATTCCAAGCATTATATATGTAGATGTTTTTAAAAATTACTAAAATGCATCACCAGTTTCGATCGATGAATTTGCTCCCCGTTCCGCCAATTGATTTTCAAAGCAAAAAAATCCACACACTCGTTTTTATTGATGGTGAGAAGTGATAGGGGATGTAAATTGAAGAAAAAATATTAATATAAACCTACTCGTGTATGTATGTATGTATGTATGTCTGGAATTTGATCGCTTAAACTTTTAAGCTTCTGACGTTTATTTATTTATTTATTAAACGCGTATTGGGGCTTTCACACGTAAATACATAATATATTAAATTAGAAAAAACAAAGGGAAAAAAGACTAATAGATAAATTATGTGAAGTTAAAAAAAAATCAAAAAATTCTGAGTTGTTGTTATGAATTACATATGTGAATTGTCATATCTGATCATTCTGGGAATGGCAGAATGATAATAATTATTACGTGAAATATTTTCACAATCCAATAAAAAAACGAAAACGGGTAATAGATATGCACCGGTACCTTTAAACGAAAAGTCGAATGAAGAAGAATAGTACCTACATATATATGTAATATGTATTTTATATACATATGTAGGTATAAAAAAAATTACATCGAATATGATTCTTCTATTACTTTGTTTTATCATTTTTTTTTAATTTTGACAGAAGAGAATCATAACATATTCATTAGGTTTTCTCAAAAACTTATATTGTATTTTTTCAATAGAATACGAATGAATGGCAAAATGAGGTGACCAAACTATAGAATGTTTCCTTCTAACTAGGGAACAGAATAATGTTTAATAACAGACGTTTGAACGTGCGAATACTAAGCTATACCTTCGCTTGAGGATTTAAAATTACGTACTTTTCTTTATACCTACATACATATGTATGTACGTTCAGAAAAATTCTACCGAGTGCAAATTTATTATTTATTAAATTTAGCAATAAAGAAAAGATGACAGGAAGGAAGACACAAGAAAAGCAAAATGTCCTGAAAAGGACAGATGGCAAAAAAAAAGCAGCAAATAAAGCCTACTAGTTGTTTAAGCCCAGTATTTCCCGATTGAATTTCAGACTGAAAACAGCTGAATTTTCCCGCTTTGAAAGAAGACAGCGTGAAAGGAAACTTATGATATTACCTATGTACATATGTATATTTGTAAGGGGCATTACTAAATCACTATAACGGACATTTGCAGTTAAAAACAGCTTGAAATTCCGCCAAATCCTTCAGTGTACATACATACGTTTGGTGCCAATAGATTCGAATACCTGGTGTTACAAACTTTGTATTTCATTTATCATCTAAAATTCTAAAGAGACATTTGTGATACGAATAGCTTAACATTTCACGAATCACTCTTACGAGCATTGAGAATGTTTAAAACAACTTGCCATCAAACTAAAAAAAGGTTAGAACTTAAAGCAATCGCTTCAATCTTAGATACTTGTATCATCACTATTACCACATTTCAACATACATACATACATACATACGCTAGCTCTAATATAATATTTAAAACGATTCGATAAGCAATTGCACGTTTATAATAACTCGGGACTTAATGTCGAAACGGTTCAACGTCACCGAAATATTGCATTATATCCAAGATTGTGCGATAGGGTGAGGGTGAGAGGATGTACCGAGGGTGTGCACTGATGCTGCAGACGAGATACGACGATCAGCCTCATCGCCGAAGGCTAATTTCAATCACTATCCTCAAGTGGAACGGGTCATTGAAGTTGAAATTGTTCCATATCGTACAATTATTACTATCAGTACAGTTTGACCGCAACTTTAGTACCAAACTAAACAAAGTCACTTGAGCATCCATTGACAGAAATCATAGGCGACTGTTTATTGCTATTAAATATTGATTTTATTTACAACCAATACAAAGCCATTGGCATTCGTATAATAATGCATATAACAATACAATATTTTTGAACGATAAACACTTCACGGCGCACTTACGATTCAATAGAATTTTCATGTGAAAATCAACGACGGGGAAAGCTATGCCGCATCAATACAAAAATATAAGTATTTTTGTCGTCGTCGAAAAGGTATTATTAGCAGTAGGAGCATATTGCAAAATAAAATACTACACTTTGTCGTGCAACAACAATAGAAAAATCTCATATATAGGTAAGATTTCAATATTTCATATGTCGCGAAACCTCTTGTGAATTTATTCGAGTAGGTACATGTGTACGTGCGTACATTCGTCCGTACGAATTTATGAATTCGAAATAATATCCACTTGTGTTCGTGTATTATCCCCATTATTTATCAAAGGCAATTCAATGAACTCTTTTCCTTTTATATGGATGTGAGCTTCGACGACGCACGAAGGGGGACCAACTATTTTCGTTTAGGCAAATTATTAATAAATATTTGTACTGCGGATTTCATTGTTGCTCCATTTTAAAGGACCGTCAACGAGTTGGTATAATAATACCTACATACATACTATATGTACCTACTCTTAGGGTTGGTACACTTTGTTTTATATTTTTAAAAAAAGTATGCCCACACGCTAAATATTTAAACACTTTCAATCAAAATTCTTCTACTGAAATTTATGCATTGTTGAATTCACTTAAGTGAAAACTGTGATCGATAACATTATAGCCGTTTTAAAACATTAAATATTGAACAAATCAAATTAGACGAGTGAAATACATTATTGTGTAATGCAGAATTTAATAGGTAGGTACTATGTAATATGTATGGTTATCTAATTCTTAGCACAGATTTATGTAGAACATGTCATATTTAGAGCGCAAAAGTTCGTCTCGCTATTGTTTAGAATGAGTAGTTTGAGAGGGCCGCATGGGAAGTTTTTCGTAATATTAAAATTGTATCTCAATGCTTCTTAAATCTCAAGTAATTAATTGTTCGGTAGATTAAAATATAAACACGATAAGAAATATCCGATATTTGAACTTTTCACCCGTAACCTCGGTTGATGTTGAACGATCATTTTCCAATTCGACATGGATATTAAGTGAATGGCGACAAAGTATGGCTATAGAACGCTTAGAACATTATATAACATTGTGTTTAAATTTTCCAAATGACTACGTTATAATTTAAATACCTATAAAATATTACGAAAATTTTCCCATGCGGCCCTGCCAGCCGAGGGATAGTGCGACCAACTTTCGCGCTCTAGTCATATTTTTCCATCTATCTTCAGTGGTACTAAAACTTGAGTATTATAAGTTACAGCACCCGTAGACACTTACATACTTTTCTATCGATAATTTTTAGCACTTGTATTGGACGACACCTTTTTTGGAGGCAGATATTACTGGAGCGTAAACAATTTAGCACTGATTCTACGAATATGGTTACGGGTGGTGTACTCTGAGTTACAGCTTACTTTACAAGTCAACATTGATGACTTTGCATCATAATCATAATTTTTAATGTACCCTAGCGCACAGAACCATTTAGCGCACATGTGACCATTTTACAGTGCGGTTTTTATTAAACATGCGAACCGACTACATAATATTTGCGAATTGTAAGGGTTTCTCGATGCATAAAAGGCATCATTGTATGCGGCCGAACAACGGAGAATGGATATTGGACGTACCGGGCGTATTTGTTGTGTGTGCCTATATGTATTAGGCCCATTCCCGACAAAGCGATTTCCAATATTTGGACACTTGATTCATACGGGATTATTAGACTGGCTACAACTATTTTTACTTTTTTTCTTTTTCCATCACTCACCACAAAGAGGATTAGGCGACATTAAAATTATACACGCGTATAAATAATATACGAACAGGGTGAATCAAAATTCGCGTACCGGCTACCGGGGCCGTATGTACATTTGGGTACGTATGTAGTGCACGCGAGTGTAATTGAAATGCTGAAGTGTAACGCCCTTTTTTCAGATCAAAGTAATAGTTGTCGTGCGATGAGTCGAGTCCTTTAGGGTTACGTGACTTAGTGGATGGTTTGCACCCCATTTAGGTGTGCGGTAAACAGTCGCAGTCACCTCACAGTGGGTATTTTCCACTACCCCCTAACTTTACCACCCCCACTTTCGCCCCCTTGCATACAAATAATCCCATAACAATTATACTGGGCAAACACCGATTTAGCGTGTCGGCTGCGGCGGGGGTGAAACCCATCGCAAATTGTACAATATACATACAAACACATACAAATGCGAGTTTATTATAAAGTTCCCGGAGTTTAGCTTCGACGCGTCGTTGGCGTGTCAACGTATTTGAGTTGAGTTTTTTTTTTTTTCGTTTTTGTTTATACCCCGCTTATTTGGCGTTCGATCGGTCGTTTAAGGGTTAGAGCAATCTCATCAACAGGGTGGGCGGGGACACAGCAATATAACTACCCGATTTCTGGCTCGCGAGCGACTTATTTATTCCGATTGTGTGCCCCACCCCATTTTCGAACGTTTCGCAAACGTGATGGATCACGTCACTTACATTACTTCGACGAAATGAGCTTTCATTTATTTAAATGTAGGCGGACGTGTGCGATTTGTGTTAATGCGTGGATGCGAAGCCGAACGTGACAAGTGTGGATTATCAAATGATGATTCTTAGATTTGAATTTACCAATGCTTTGTCCAACTCCAATCCTATCCCACTAAAAACTAGACGATTGATAAATGACCTTTGCGTCGTACATAACCTCCTAAATAACTTGGTTGACAGCACTTTAAAAATTTTCTTAAATTTCCTTCCAGATTCCCCAATTTTAATTTGTTCCATCTAAAATTCTCAACTGCAAATTTTTCCATTCATTTATAGATCATTTAATACTTACAACAAAATATAAAGCTCCATCGATATATCTTCTATCAACTTTTCAACCATTAAAATTTCTTTAAATTATTCTTCCAGATCATTAGCTTATCTTAAATTGTTCCACCTAAAATTCTCAACTGCAAATTTGTCCCAGTATTCGTTCACGTCTAGAGAATATAATAGCTTTTACAAAATTTAAAACTTCATCGATATATTTTCAATCTTTAAAATATCCTTAAATTACACTGTTCGACACGAAAAATGACCTTTCTTATAGATCTATGACCAGTGAACACGAATCTGGTAATAAAAAATGTTGATTGGCTCGAGATTCGGAGATACATATATCTATGTGTTTTTTAAATCACGCGATTTTTCTATATCTTGGTGTTGTTCGTTCGATGTCTCAAAATCGGTCAATTTTTTGTTCAAAATGAATATTGAAATCTATAGTCGGGTATTTTATCTTTCATTTGTAGTTCTTTTCAGCTTTCAGATCTTTCTAAGTAGTCGTCCAGTTCAAATCAAAAGTATGTATTTTCACTTGGGATTTTTTCCCACTGTTAATACTATTTTATATTGAGTATTTTCTATTGAAACACGTTTATTGGGATAGTTTTCTGGCCCCACTATTTTTTTTTTTTGTTTAAAAGGGTTAATTGGAGGTGTGCTGAATTTTAAATCCCCAATCATCACCCAATGATAAATTGTTCCATCTAAAGTTTCCAATTGCAAATTTTACTCACCATTCGTTAATTTATAGATCATGTAATACTTACCTTGAACAATATTTCAAACGCCTTTCCAATCCTTAATTCCATTAATATCCTTTTAACTTTTCATCTCTCCTTATATTAACTAATTCATTTTTACTACTGGCAAGCTAAATTTACTTATCGAAACTATTATGGTGTGTTTAATTAGACTACAGAAAATTCAACACGGGGATTTGAGGCCAACTATTTCTCACTGCAACTGAAGAGACTATCTGAGTTTCCACTTAGCTTTTCATCTCTCGTTATATTATTATTTTATTTTTAGTATTGGCAAGCTAAATTTACTCATATAAACTATTATGGTGTGTTTTATTAGATTACAGAAAATTCAACACGGGAATTTGTGGCCAACTATTTCTCAATCTAACTGAGGAGACTATCGATTCAAAACGTACACGAGCAACATAAACCAATACCTATGTATGTATGTACATTTCAACAGTAGTTTGATAAGTCAACCAGTTATAAATTGCTCTACACTATTTAGCATCGAATCAAAGTCGTTGGAATATTAAATTTGACAGCTACAGCAACTTTTTGTGCAACATCATTCCTTCGCGAGTATTTATTTTTATATAATTATTATGTAACATATAAAAGAAATAGTGTGTGCGCGAGATTAAAATCGCCTTTGTTGGACGCGGTTCAAAGAAAACAGCAAAGGATCTGCGCGGCTCGTCTGTGCCAAATTGAATAACGAGCTTAAGAGATTACGACGAAAAGAGTGGGTGTTACGTTGTTATTCCACGTTTGGCTACCTACAATATATAATAATTTTGCTACCGTAGGATCGTATACAATGCATTGAACGCGCCTTCGGCGGCTAATTTCACAGTAATACACCAACAAGAATATGAAACAGAACACAAACCACTATTTTCAGTAGTTTATTCAATGCTTTATTTAGTTCATCGTACTTAGTGCGAGTACACGGCGTTGCCCGGGCAATGATAGTATACCTATAAGTTTCACTGGGTACAAAACCTACTGGTTATCTGAATTATTGGCAGTATTCCATTTGTTAGGCTGGTGAAACCTATACATTGCCGATTTGTCATTAATCGAAATCATACAACTAGTGCCCCAGAAAGTGATGACACTCAATTACCCAATGAAACCATCATGATCATAGGGAGTAGGTAACTCTGCAAAGTTTGATTAAAGTTTACTGTCAATCAATGCACGTTACTATTTACATGTAACACGCGAAATATAATCATTGTTAATTGTGTGAACGTATCGGACAAAAGCCGGTACCGGTTCCATTTCCCCCATATTTATTATTGTATGTATTTTCACACATGGCAGTATTTAAGACTGCGTTAAGAGGATTACGCGATGTTTGGACCAGTAGTCGTTTGAGCTACTTATCTTGCCGACGGATTTGGCCATGCGTTCCCAACCAGCGGTTCGCGTACAATAAACTGTAACGACAAAGCTCTATGTACTACAGTTGTAGCGCATTACACAATTTGCTCTCCAAAATCGCACCTATTTGATTGTAACGTGTGGAACTAGTCCCCTTTTTGAACGAGCGACACACAATGGTTCGGTGTGAAATTTATTGTGGAATTCTGCTCACGAGAGTTCACATCCGCATCCGACTTAAGTTTCTGAATGAGCTTTGTCCGTAAATATCGCACGTCTACTCTAGCGTGAAAGTATACTAAAATGCAATTGAAAATAATAAAATTCGATGGCAATTATTTATTACTATACACACAAATACACACACATATTTTCTGAAGCGATCCCTTTTGAATCGCACAAGTACAAGTGCCTATCCAGAGCATATTGTTTATTTGACGATCGCCTGCGGCTTCAAAGTTAACCCTCGCCATGTTTCATTAAACAACTTTTGCTCCCGGTTGAAAAGCTCGCTGTGTTATTACTACCCTTATAATATACGTTTCGGTCAGATTTAAGCTGGCGCTTTTAATTTTCACCGATTCAAAATTTATCATACTGCAAACTAAACGTATACTGATGATTTTGAAATTACCGCACAACTTTAAAGTCCGTTTATAGCACGAGAAATTTGTCCGTTATGTTAAAATGTCACTTTAAGAGTACACTACCCGCAATCACAAATTCCCAGAAATGGAATAGCTTACGTCATATGTGCTAGTTTTTGTGCGTTAGGAGATTCAAATTTATTATGGTGATGAAAAGTCGTAAATACTATCAATGGTTGACTTGTAAAGTAAGCTGTAACTCAGAGTACACCACCCGTAACCATAAATTCAAGAGCTTAAGTGTGTACGCTCTCCGCACTTTTCTATTAAATATCGATGGGTTAGTGCACAGATATTGTATGTATGTCGAGTTTTTACGAAAATTGAGTTATCATACACAAAACGTCCACCTGCATCAAACCTTCATGTTTAAAATGTACTGTATGTCCAAATAGTATATGTACATATTTGCGAAGATATTGCCTTATTCAAATATATAATATGTCCATTTCGTCCATAGTTTTCATGCAAAAGCGATGTACATATGTATATCACTTACAATATTTTAAAACAAAACTGGACATATGTATGTACAATATCTGTGCACTAACCCATCGATATGATAACCGACTTAAAATTTAAAATCATCGCCAGCTCAAATTAACTCGTTTAGACAAAATCAGCTATGGAATATCACAATTATCAGGAAAAACACCTGACTAAATTGATTAAAATGACCATTTCTTAAAAAGCTTATTTTCATTCACGAGAGCAAACCAACAAATTAATTCCGGTGATATTTTTTGGTGCACAATCAATATTATTAATGTTTAACTTGTAAAGTTGACTGTAGTTCAGAGTACACTACCTATAACCAAAAATTCCAATAGAGTCAGAGCTTACAAAAGGACAGAGCTAAGTTGATTTCGTTCTCTATTACATTGAAAACTATCAATAGAGAAGTACAGACAGCGTAAACAATTTAGTTCATTTTCAAAGTCTAGCCTCTATTTAGGAATTCGTGATTACACTGTATGTATGTACCCAGTTATAGACAGTCAGTGTATAATTTTGCAGTGCCGCAGAACGCGTGCTGTAAAATCATTCAAACATTAGGATCTTATTGAAGCTTAAGGATTTATTTTCCTTAAACTACAACATAAAAGCTGATAGGAACGGACGCGTTCATATTAAGTGTATAGGTATATATTTATGAGGGTGAAATAATTGGTTTTGTTCCGGGGTCGAGAGTGGCATGTTAACGTGTTCCGTTGTTATCGACTACAATTAATATCGGCACGTGCCATCATGTCAGAGCTTGGTGTTGGCACACCAATATACCATCGTCTATCGTAAGGAGATTAACAGTTTATTGTGCACATTTCCGGCGCAATTAGCGAAAGCAATCACCGGCTTTCGATTTTAATTTTTAAAAAATCACCCAGCGATATTCAAACTCACTCAATTTCGCTCCCACGTTTTAGACATACCCACCTCATATTCCAATAACGGGTGAAATTGAGCGTGACCTGCGAAGGCACGTGCTCCATAGTAATTCCAATATGAGATGGAAGTTCATCGCGCGTGGAACTCGATTAATAAGTACACGTGCCCGCTTTAATAGTTGCACAATAACCCGTTTTATTACTGCTCGATATTAATACGTTTCAACGTGGAATACTTTAATAATAAATTATATCATTTTACTTGTGCCAATTTACTTGGAAGATCACCGAGCGCTCTGATTGGTCGAATCGTTCGAAACAAAATGGCCGCTCGTTTCGATTTTGACATTTAGATCTACCGCGAGGATTCAATCATATTTAAATTTGTAATGAAGTCGTAAGTAGAATTGGTTATTTGCACTGTTTGACACCAAAAATGTTTCTCCGACGGGATACAACTTTGTTTTACACATTTATGCCTACTGAAGACTAATTTGATAATATGCAATGCTGATATATGTACATACCTAGGCTTTAAAACGTGCGACTTTTATATCGGCATCATGAGTTCAATTTCAAGTTCAAGTTCAATGAAACCTATCATCAATTTTATCTTTCATTTTTTGTATTGTACAGCATTTAAATATTTTTAAATAATCGAACAGTCCAGACCAAAAGTCAAAAACATGTGTTCTCACTTGCGATTTTGTTTTTGACTGCTTATATTATTTTATTGAAGTGGCAATGGGCTAGACACATAGCGAGAAGAATGGATGGCAGATGGACGCGAGAAATACTGGAATGGTATCCGAGAGGATGTGAAAGAAAGCACGGTAGACCGAGTGGACGATGGGCCGATGAATTGAGAAGAATGTGTGAAGTCAAGTGGATGCAGATTGCTCAAGACAGACAGGAATGGAAGAGAATTAGAGAGGCCTTCATCCAGCAGTGGATGCTGAACGGCTGAAAATGACGATGATATTATTTTATACGGCGCTTTTTCTATTGGTACACGTTTAGGAAGATTGCATTTTTAAACGTTTTAATTTAGGGTGAAATAAATTGTAATTGGAATAATAGTGGTAAAAAAAATGTAATAGATTTGCTATTTTCAAAGAGTTTCACCAAATACGAGTAGCCTTTGAATGATTGATGGAAATAACTTACTCGGTTTTATTTCAACACATCTACATATGTAAATAGATTAGTATTCGATTTCCAAAGTTAGAATGAGACTACATAGATATGTATACATATAATACACACATATCCAAGGATAAGTGCCTAATTTGCGGAATTTCGCGGTACATACTGCAAACAAACGTGCGCGCTTTCGTTTAATAGAGTCTGCTAGGGGGAGAAAAACCGTCTCCTAATAGTTCAATTAATGATGAAGGAACTACATGGAGAAGGGGACTATATACCCAACCCTCCCTCAACCACTTCACACATGCGTCCGACAATGTTTATTGAAATCGACAAGGAAATGCTTAATATTTACCGCACGACAAATCCGACTCTAATCTAACTTCCAACCCCTTCAATCTATTCACGCGTCGGAAAATTGATTTAAAAACATTCAAAATTGTAACCGTCAATATATCATATTCCAAATTGGCGAATTTTGATTGCCGTCGAATGAGTGCAGGTATATACATATATATATATTTTTTTTTTTTTTTAAGTTTCAGTGTGCGCAGTAGCGCGTAATCCCAGTTTGCTCTTACGAAAACGAGGTACGACACTAAGAAGCGTTTATTGCATTGACTGGGAATCAGCGCATTCATGCCTTTGTCCAGGACTCGAATGGGGATCAGTCCTGCGTGGGCGAATTATGACGCCGTGCTAACAGGATATCCAGGAGATGCATCGCCGAACATTGGCGTGACTCTCAAACTGTTGGAAAATTCGCAAAATAGCACTAGGACTGTCGATCGGTCGAAAATAGAAGGACCATACTTAATTCTGGGTACTACTAAGCTACATCAGAAATAAAAGTATCGACGATTGAGTGAGTTATTTATAGCGGTAACTATAGGTTACGGGAAAATAATGTTATGTGATTCAAATTTACATACAACCAAAACGAATTAAGTGCATTGCGCGATTCTGGCAGACAGACAGACTTTTACATTTCATATTTGTTGTGCTTATATTTTAAGTCTAATCATTTTTGCGGCTTTGAGCAGGTCGTTTAAATTTAATAAACTTTTACCACACAACAAATTTAAACTTCCTGTCGCGTGTTTACGCTTTTTGGGGCCCAAGGCGTTCAGGGGCACTGAAAATTTTCATCAAATTAGATTTGTACAAAATTTGTTTTGGCCGCAAAGTATTTCTTATGCGCCGCAAGCAAACATTTATATATTATATGATATTCACTAGAAGAGGTCTTTTGACGAATCATTTAGGTATCTAATTAAGTAGAACGCACATACATATGATACAAAACTGTCACTGACAACTTTAAACGTTGTTTTCTGCATAGCTTATTTAGCTCCTGAATTAAAATTGAACCAAATTTTAATTAAGACTATCTCTCAATATCTCACGCAACTTACTGTGGATGATTAGAATTTAGGACAATACAAATGTGCTAAGATTTGAGCCCATATTACACATTATTATGGGGCTTCAATCGTGGAATGCTCCTAGCAAACTGGCGAATTTAGACGCGAGCCACAGTTGTGGGATCGCAGCCGTAGCGCAATTCACTGGAGCGTTAACAGATGTCGCATTGAGCATGGCGATCCTTTGTGAAGGGCAAACGTACACACACCTGGGGTCTCCCTACCTATGGTTTGCCCTATTCTTTGCCCTATACTTTTGTTCTACGCGCCACCGTTTGACAATGACCATACTCTTCGGGAATGGCACGGCTAATCATACACTGTCGATGTGTTTAGCTCGTTATCGCTCAAGTAACCGTTGCCAAATATTAACCCGAACGTACATAACAATCCGCGAATACCTCCAATGAGTTCAAATCGATCGATGGCCATATTGAACAATGGTTAACAAACGGACGCGTTTAAATTGAATAATGTATAAATGTATAATAAGAATGTGCACTTTCAATATCAGACGATGTTGTTTACAATAATTTACTTTTTGATATATTGGTATTGTAATTGAATGGAATGAGTGAGTGCGCGAATTGGAAATTATCATTTGAATTGTGTCCGAGCGAGATAGAGGATTTGCAAGAGAAGATGCGCCAATGTGGGCAGGGCTACATTTGAGCCACGCCTACTGATTTTCCGACAAAGTGTATTATTATTATTGCGCAAAATTATATCTACGAAAAATTGGCAATTTTTGTGTAATTTTCAAATTCTGCTTTAGACATTGCAAGTGATGGGTACAAAATGAAATATGGTTTAAAAAAATCGAACTCACCTGTTTAATAAGATTCGAATGTCTTCCGAGTTGAAATTTTCATCTTACGATTACCGAACTCGCCAAACTTAAACCTTAAACATTCTGAAAATAGAAATTGGTATAGAAAAATTAAATTTGTGTACTTTTAGTTCACATAAATAAACGAAAATCATGCAATTGATAATATTATTCTGTAAATTTGAACCGTTTCATTTTATACAATGTTATTGCATATCAAAATTCGCCCATCATACATAAATAAACTACAAACGCACAAACTTTACGACACACCAAAACGATTTCTAATAACTTCTAATATTATGTAGGTAAAGGTAAAGTAAAATAAAAGTCATTTTCGGCATCCAATGCTGGATGAAGGCCTCTCCGATCCTCTTCCATTCCTGTCTGTCTTGAGCAATCTGCATCCACTCTACTACACACATTGTTCACAATTCATCAGCCCATCGTCCACTTGGTCTACTTTTCTTTCTTTCACATACTCTCGTATACCATTCCAGTATTTCTCAATAAAAATAAATCAAAAGACAAACGCAACAGTAGAATATGTCATGTCGATTCAAATTTTCAATACAAATTTTAAACAGTTAAACAAAATTTTCAACACGAGTTAACACAGTACTGGGCGACGGCAAAATTAAAAAAAAAAAATACATAAGTAGGTACTCACTTGAATTGAAGTTGCGGCACACTGAACTTTTGCGTATCACATGTTGCACTTTATGATAATGATAACCGAAGTGCGTATGGTATATATTCAATAGATGGATTTGGTATGTAGGAATGGTTAGGTATGTTGTGTGTTGCTGGGTTTGTTGCCAGTGGCGAAGTGGCGTGCGGCGCGCAAATGAATTTTTGATGGGCGGCCGCGCGGCTGCCGGCGCGACAACACCGACACTGCGCATTTCGCTACACACCATGCACCCCATACACGATCTGCACTTTCAATTATTGCAATTATATGGCCAAAGATGTTGGTCGTTGATTGGGTTTTTTTATTTTTTTGTTTGCGTTGTTCTAACGATTGAAACGAACCGTTATTGCAATAGTGTTGGTGTGGCAGTGGCAGTCGATTCTGCGTTACGTGGAAAACATCAGTTTATATAACGTTATATATCTGGTGTTTATTAATTTTTTTTTTTATTTTACTTTATTGGAAAATTAACAGCGGTATACAAAAATAGAAAGATAAAAAAAAAAAAAAAAGAAAATAATGTATCACGAACAAATATGAAGTACGTATAGGGAAAAGGATAATAATTTTTTTACACTGAATTAAAATTGAACACAATCAAAGATCAAATCATAATTTTCAGCCGTTCACCATCCTCTTCCAATCCCGTGTCTTGAGCACTCTGCATCCAGTTGACTCAATTCATCAGCCCATCGTCCACTCGGTCTACCTTGCTTTCTTTCACATCCTCTCGGATACCATTCCAGTATTTCTCGCGTCCATCTGCCACTTCAACTTTTTCACACGTTCCACTATATCGGCCACTTTAGTCATGCTTCTTACCCATGTATTCCTTTTACGATTTCTTCTTGTTATACCGAGCATACATCTTTGCATGCTTCTCCGTGCGCACTGGATCTTATGTAACATTCTCGAACTTAGCATCCACGTTTCACATCCATACGTCATAACTGCAGTGCCGTCTTAAGGTATGGCCCCACTCTAGGGGCCTCATGCTGCCCATATTGTTAGAATAATGAAAGATCTTTTATAGAAAGCTTAGTTATATGTGGCAGATCTTTTTGTTTTTGTTTTTTTAGTATCAATAAATTTATGGTTAATTTGATTGCCCGTTTATTTTTATTTAACATATTTATTCCTGTGGGTGGGTAGTGGCCTAGAGGTTGTGATTTCTCGACTCTTTTTGATTCTCGAGATTCGAGAATCTCATTTTCTCCGAATATTTGAATCTCGAGAATTCAAGATTTTCTTTTTGGTTTCTCGAGATTCTCGAGAATTTACTTAAGTTACTTAAAATACAGTAAATCGATTTTTTATTGTAATGGTAGGTGGTGACTGACAAAATATAAAAATCAAAATGACACAAAAACTATATTAGAGGTTTACTTTTTTTTTTAGATTTTATTTTCGATTCAAAAATATTCACATATTCAAAAAATATTTTTTAAACACAGATAATCTATGGACAGATAAGGTTGTTCTTCTTTTCGATACAAAATTACCGGATACCGAAAAATTCGTTCATTTTGTGTTTGAAGTATAACTTCTACTTTCAACGTGCAAATTGTAAAATTCGTTATTGACTTCGAAGGCACGTTGTTAACCCACACAAACCTGAGCGACATGGCTGCGTCAATTTTTCATCCTCTATCGTCGTTGCGAGTGGGGGATGTTTGCATATCGGTGCGAATGGGACGACGATATTCTCATAAACGATTTCTCGAGAAACGAGAATCAAATTTAAAATTTCTCGATCACAACCTGTAGCGTAGGGCCGGTAAGGGGCCCCAGTGTATCGCTTTGCCCAGAGCCTACAATGTTGTTAAGACGGCCCTGCATAACTGGCAGTGCGCATTGGTCATATGCCTTATTTTTTAAGCATAGCGGAATGTTGGATTTTAAAACTATGTTCATTCTTCCAAAAGCACTCCATCCTAGTTTCATTCTTCATTAAGTAGCATTTTGTCAAATTCTGATAAAAATTTGATTACATCCAAATTTTGCCAGTAGCCACCAACTTTCTTCAGTAGTTTAATTGAAATAGAATTAGAATTGAAATAGAGTACATATTGTGAGTGGCATCGTGTATGGGTGTAGTCGGCCATTGTTGCGCGCGCCGCGGGGGCCATTTTGTCGAAATGGCGGCGGCCGGTTGTCCTTATGGCCGTCGCTGCCCCACCGCCTACAAAGCGGCTGCGATACACACGCGCCCTAATTTTCAGCGGCATTTTGCCGCTCAATGCAAACGAATCCCTCAACCAAAAATCGATCTATTCGACGAATATCCACCATACATATACATAGCTTTTCCTCGATTCATACAATTAAGCAACGAAAATATGTAGTAGGCTTAAAAATTTATTTCAATAAAACTCAAAATTATGTTTAATCAATTTTGCACGCAAAACGTAGTCACCGTAGATAATCATATTGCAGAGATTGTTGATAGTTATTTATACCTAGAGCCATCTAAGATTCGCTGACGACATAGTTATAGTTGCATGTAACTCAGTATATTTACAAAATAGATTAACAGAATTAAGCAACGAAAGTATGAAAGTAGGCTTAAAAATTAATTTTAATAAAACTAAAACTGCACGCAGAGCGTAGTCACAGTAGATAATCATATTGTAGTGATAGTTAATAGTTATCTATGCGTAGGGCAGTTGATGAATATGACTGGATGTAAAACGAGGAATGAAACTAGGATGGAGTGCTTTTGGAAGGATGAACATAGTTTATAAATACAACATTCCGCTATGCTTAAAAAAGAAGGCGTACGACCAATGCGTACGGCCAGTTATGACGTATGGACGCTAAATTTAAGAATGCTACGAAAGATCCGGTGCACACAGAGAAGCATGGAACGATGTATGCTTGGTATAACAAGAAGAGATCGTAAAATAAATACATGGGTAAGAAGTATGACCAAAGTGGCAGTATGGCAGTACGGGTGAAAAAGTTGAAGTGGCAATGGGCTGGACACATAGCGAGAAGAATGGATGGCAGATGGACGCGAGAAGTACTGGAATGGTATCCGAGAGGATGTGAAAGAAAGCCAGGTAGACCGAGTGGAAGATGGGCTTGATGAATTGAGAAGAATGTGTGCTAGTCAAGTGGATGCAGATTGCTCAAGACAGACAGGAATGGAAGAGGATTGGGGAGGCCTTCATCCAGCAGTGGATGGTGAACGGCTGAAAATTATGATGATGATTTATACCTAGGACAATTGGTGAATATGACGTGCTAGGATGGAGTGGAACATTGTTTTTAAATCCAACATTCCGCTATGCTTAAAAAAGAAGGCATACGACCAGTTGTGACGTATGGATGTGAAACGTGGATGCTAAATTGAAGAATGTTACGCAAGATCCAGTGCACGCAGAGAGGCATGAAAAGATGTATGCTCGGTATAACGAGAAGAAATCGCAATAGGAATACATGGGTAAGAAGCATGACCAATATAGCAGAACGTGTGAAAAAGTTGTAGTGGCAGATGGACGCGAGAAATACTGGAATGGTATCCGAGCGGATGTGAAAGAAAGCAAGTTAGACCGAATTGACGATGGACTGATGAATTGAGAAGAATGTGTGCGAGTCAACTGGATGCAGATTGCTCAAGATAGACAGCAATAGAAGAGGATTGGAGCAGTGGATGGTGAACGGCTGAAAATGATGAGCTTTTCCTCGGATTTTCCACAATAGCCGTCGGTGATATTACCAATTATCTTCTCAGTTCCCGGCTGTCGACAGATTTTTAATGCTTCGATTTACCTACCTGTACTTCATTCATACTACACAAAGTATTGGGAATTGAATTGAAAATATTAGGTAAATACATATGTACATATGTACATACCTACCTATAGCGTTGAGATTTCGAATGAATAGGTATACCTACATATGTATTTTGAATACAATATCAAACTGTTTCAAAATAGTGTTACCAAGTGGTATTCTTTTGTATGTATGTATGTATATATTATCAAACGTGTCTTTGAGAATTTTTAGTATCCAGCTGCTATCAAAAATTTATAAATTCTTAATATTAGACCTAAATTAGAATTTGTTGTAAATATTTGGAACCCTATCTTTAAAAAAAGACATTGTATGTTTAGAAAGGGTTCAATGAAGGATTACAAGAATGCCATCTGAATAACCTACCCTATAACGAAAGGTTGAAGAGAAGTCTCACCTCTTTGGAGACGAGAAGATTGAGAGGCGATCTAATAGAAGTGTATAAAATAATAAATATTATTTATTACGCGTTCGATAAAATCGCTCATCTCAGAGGTCATACTCTCGAGATTCTTAAAAGACAAATCATAGAAAATTATCAGACTCGTTCTTTTAAAATAGAGTGGTTGTACAAAGTTTGGAACCGCTTCCCAAATCAGCTAGTAACTTTAGAAAATATAAACTAATAAATATCATCTCGACAAGTTTTTGAATATAAATAGATTTTTTAATCCTTAATATGAATAACTAAATAAATAAAATTGTATGTACAAATTACAGCAGATCCTGGGCTACATCGGCTATGCCACCTGTCCATGTTTTTTTTTTTAATAAATAATTACTCTTTTGAATAATTAGGTACCTACTTATACATATGTATGCAAAACAAAACTACAGATGAAACAATTTCACTTTTATATTGACAGATATGTAGATGGGTAGATAGATTTCTATAGGTTTAGGAAATTAATTAATTAATCAATGCCCGATATTGATCTAGCGAACTATTTTTTTTTTCTATCATGAAAATATGCCATAAATGTTTTCGCATTGATATATCTACGTATGTATGTATGTATGTAGTATGAAAAAACGTGAAAAATTAAAATAAATTATTTCAAATTAAGATTAAATAGTAGTTTTTTTAGATTATTTTTTTGTTTCATCGCCACAACATCCCGTCGACTTTTTTCTCGCAAATTTTGTCCAAAAACAGAATTTTACAACGTTTGATGTTGGATTCTGGATCTGAACGAGGAGTCGAGGGTATGCGACAGATAGGCGGAGCCACTTGTGGCTGCCACAGTAATCAATATTTCATTTGCGACCGACCAAGCAACCCACACCTACCCCCTGAACATTACATACAGACAGGTAAACACAACCGAAACCTACACTACCCCACTATGGGCAGCAACCAACCAATTAATACACATCGACGAGAATAAATTACCTAGTCTATGTTTAAAGGTGTTAAAAGTGTGTCGTACCCCCTGCAGAGACCCACATGGGGTATATATGTATGTACTTGTACTACACCCTTCGACATTCACTAACGAGCTTCACCATCATTTCCCTTCACCATCCAATGGTCAAGAATATTGGCAACGCATGTCAATGTAGCATTGAGCATTTTAGTCGAGAAGTGGGGGGCTACTTTTAAACGGGTTGGGGGAGAGTTTAATCACGTCTGCTTTTAAATGGTGGATTAGACGATGCATATATTTCAGTGGGTGGGTTATACCTATCTGGGCAGGTGTGTGTTTGACATGGACAAAAGCGCGAACCCAATTAGGAGGCGTCGGCTGACACTTTGTGTGCACTTTTCACCCGAGGGGCAAACTTGTAGTCAGGTACAGACGGGAAAAGTCGAGCGAACATCGTCATTTTTAACAAGCTGGGGATAGCTTTTCTAGCCAGAGATACTCACCCACACTATCGTAGACTCACAATGGTGTGGTGTGAAAGTGGCACTTTGTCTCTCGAATCCTCTCGTTTTTAATTAACGATAATGTATTTTCGTGTTGCAGTTTGTAATGTTGGAGGATAGTAGCGCGAAAGCTTCGCACCGTCTAAATACAGTAGGTTAATGAAACCAATGTGAAAATTTTCATCATAATTGATAAAATGTTGGATGGATGAACCGAGAGCTGAGAGGTAACTTTTCTACGGGGCATCTTGATTCCGTTATAAAACATTCTTGCAATAACGAAGCTTGAATTATTTATACAATTAACACAAATAAACATTTGAATTTTTGATTAGGCGTACATCTAAAACGACACTGGGTGTATCTACAGTGGAACCCCGTTGCACCGTTCTCGCTTGTATCGTTTTTTCGCATACATCGCTATTTTTTCATAGTCCCGGCCATACATTGTATTGTTTTTTCTGCATACATCGTTTTTTTTTTTACTGTCCCATGAAAAACGATGCAACGGGGTTCCACTGTACATGTATAATTGAATGTATGGATGTATTGTTCATGGTAAATTATAATCAATTACCTAATCATTAAATAGGTGTTGTTTACTTACCTATGTTCCGTCTGTCCCCAACGGAAAGGTCAACAGACTATATTCGTTAAGGGGATGGCCTCATGTGAGGGTGGCCTCATGAAAGGAGGTAGAGGTGTTCTCCTCGAGGCGGCTTACACTTACCTATGTTTCGGAAGTTACAACTCAATATAGATAAAAACTTCGAGCAGTTTGGATCTAATAGAAATTAATGATGTTGGAACCTTGAACCTTGATGTTGGATTAAGGTTAATTTAAAATGAAGTAGGACATAGTTTTAAAATTTGTTCGACTGTTTTTAGAAATCACTCTATGAAGTTTAAAAGATCCAATCATATGTAGTTTTTTTTACAATTTTAAGAAATATTTACACCTTAATAACTTGTCCAACAAATTTAATCACCTTTTCCATATATCTACAAATTTGTAACGAAACAAAATACTCGTGATTCAGTTGAATATTTCTGGCACATGTCGCTATCTCAGTAGATAGGTAGTAGATAGATAGACCTCGTAGGTGACAATTTTAGCATTGTACATATGTATGTACATATACCTACATACATAGGTATTTAATTTTTTTCTGTAAACTAGTGATTAAGGTACACAGCCTTTTTACGAAGAATCATTATTGTTGTAAGATTATTGCGGCGATCTTCAAACATCATCATTATAAAATTAGACCACCTACCATTTAATGTGCATATTTCAGTATTTTGAAATTCAATGTGTGTAAAACTTTATCCCAAGGTTGAGTTTGTATCGATTTACATTAAAAATACATATTGTACAAATAAGACTTCTTCCAACATTTAGGTAGGTAATACCAGGTATGTAGGTACATACATACATTGTAAATTACGATAGTGAATTGTATGATACTTACCGTTTATATATACTTACCTACGGACAGGTTGCTGAAATTAGGGGTAATTTTTTCAGTTCATATTCACCGCTATAAATAAAATTCGTATGTATTTGCGAGTGGTGAATCAACGTTGCGTTGGCGTGACAGAGTGCGTATAGAAATGACATCGGATGGAAAAACTGACATTCAATTGATGTAAAGCCCCGAAAACATATTAGCCCCGCCCACGACACGCCCTCTCTGAAACGTTTCAACCAATCGTGTGGCTCGTGGGCGGGGCCAAGTGTAGCGTTTCAATTCGCGTGAGATAGAATGCGCAAATCGAAAGAGGAAGATATACATATTATTCCACGGCGAAACCGAGGCTACAGTTGAATGCACACGGGATGCACCGCCAACTCTCTAGTAAATAAGGTTTTGTTTTTATATATATTTTTTTCAACGAATTTATGAATTAACGCCATCGAAATAAATTGAACGGAATTTAATTTGACCACCGTAAATATTTATTTTTGTGGTTTATTTTATAAAGATCGAAAAAATTCAATATGATGGTATTTGTTCGATTTTTATGTAGGTACTTACCTGCATTCATTTAGTCGTATATTATGAAGAATGGAAAATTAATTACTTGTATCGGCATTGTATGTATTGTATTGCAATAAAAAATAAAGTAAAAATTGGCAAACTGTCAATTTTTACATTCTTCATCCCCCGTGCGTGGTTGTTAGTATGTATGATGATTGGTACATCAGATCGATCCTATCGATGGGGGGGATGTGGGGGATGGTCGAAGATGCGACATAACTTGAAAATAACGTGTTTGTGTGTACGGATTATTGGTTGATGAGGATCAATTGAAGAGTAATTTACACTTGATTAAAAGTTCAAATTCATTTTTAAATACCTTCTACATAGTCATAATATTGGTATCTGATTTCTTCTAAAAATTGGCAAACTGACAATTTTTACTTTTTTCATCCCCCGTTTGTGGTTGTTAGTATGATGATTGATTGGTACATCGGGTCGATCCTATCGAGATAGACGATGAATATGTGGAGGATGGTCGTAGATGCGACATAACTTGAAAATAACGACGTTTTCAACATATTTCTTGTTTGTGTGTATGATTAATGGTTGATGAGGATCAATTGAAGAGTAATTTACACTTGGTTAAAAGTTAAGATTAATTGATATCTGATTTCTTCTAAAAATTGGCAAACTGTCAATTTTTACTTTCTTCATCTCCTGTGTGTGGTTGTTAGTATGGTGATTGGTACATCGGATCGATTCTATCGAGATGGACGATGACGGTGTGGAGGACGGTCGAAAATGCGACATTGTACACTAGAAAATAACGTGTTTGTGTGTAGGTACGATTAATGATTGAAAAGGATCAATTGAAGAGTAATTTACACTTAAGGTTAATTTATGAATACATTCTACATAAAATTGGTATTCGATTTCATGTGCTGTAAGTTTTGAGTTTTAAAAAGTTCTGATTTTAAATTATATGATAGGATTAATAAACCAGATGGGTAAGAACCGCTCACAAGAGACAAATAATTTCATACGGAAGCAACTGTTTGGTTCAATACAGTATACCGAGGTACACAATTTGAATAATACAAAGCGTTCTATGTATGTATGTACAGGGAGAGGAATAGAGATAGTAGGGGTGGAAGGGAGGATTTGCCGGTGCACGTTTGTGAATCTTTTGATGTGTGCGATGATCGTTGCACTCGACGGGAATAATTCGGGCGTCGCGTCGCACTTTGAATGAAAACCGACGCCAGGACAGGAAGGACCTCTCGAAATGTCAAAGGAAGAGGTCCTCTCGACCCTCCCGACCCGCTCTCCCTTCAAACTACCGGATCTTCAATTAATCGAGCGGATCGATTAAGCGTATGCGGTAGCGCACAACGCACGACAAACACTACGTAATAATTCACATTAATATATCCTATTCAAAACAATAAGGACGACTATCTGCACCTTTGTTTATCGCATAATTAAATAATTATAACTGTACTAGTGTAAGCCCGTTGAATATCAACGGAGCGTTCTCATCACCCGTACTGAAAAATAATATTAAATTTAATATAAACCTACATAGTTTTATAGTTGTTGCACAGATGGCGCGTTATAATAACAACGTAACAATTTAGCAAAGTCGCGAGCCTTTTGATAATTCATGTTGTCGAATTACAGTAGGCGCATCATCACCTCCGTTTGGATCACAGCGTAAGCGCTCACTGTCCCGAACCGGTGATCTCGGGTTCAAATATTATTAACTATTATATAATATACATATATGATATGATGAGGGCTAGTGTTTATATCAACGCACCTCCAGAATTGGACATTGGACATTTTCGAAAAAGCATAACATTCTACGAAGAAATTCTCTTTTAATAGGATATACATTATTATTAAATAATAGATTCATGTAAGCTCAAGCAGTGAATGAGCGCCCGTACTATCGTGTTGTAGATTTTAATTAGTTCGGCATGCGGCAGAAGATGAGGTTCGTGAGATATGTACATATGTATGTATATATCGTGTAAGTTCTATAATAGAAATGTTTCTGGAAACTTTTATCTGGAAAACGCAGACTTTCTGTTTAGTATTTTCATTCGACTCGATGCGTATTTGCGAGAGGTTTATGTTAAATGATGATAAAAAACATCAAAGAGTAGGTATGTACATATATCACGATCCTACCAATACAATGGAAATTCGCATTCGCTTTTTATAAAAAATCCCGCAATACACGATTGTTACTGAAGATTGTATTTTCATGCAAAGAAGTGTTGGCACTTTTGCTGTTAAATTTATGGCTGAAAATTTAAACTTATCGATAATGTCAATAATTATTGTTAAGGTGTAGGTACATAAGTCCATTTTTTATCTTGACTGAATTCTTTAAAATAAATATGTACATTGTATTTATATCATACTTACATTCTCTGCTTCTTACACAAACTCCTTAACCTAGTCGATCTATGTATCTCCTATTTAAAATTTCCTACAATTGTCTACTCGCTTCGTAACGCTAACCTGCTTCACCTAAAGTCCTCTAATTCAAACTTCTCCCACAATTCATTTACCTATAAAGCATGCAAAGCTTTTAACAAATTTTCTAATTCTATTGATATGTTTTCCAGCCTCCCAACATTTTCCAATCCTTATTTCTTCACTCATACCTGTGTATGTAGTTAATCTACAAAATTTTACATACATCTATTGCTCATACTTTACTATAGAAATCAATTTGATACTCGTGAATTTTACTATTTCCTTTCCTTTTCCATATATGTACGTACTTCATATTTGTTCGTGATACATTATTTATTTTCTCAACACTTCTGTTCTTATTTGTGAAAATTTTTAATTGGCGTTGTCATTTCTACTGTAATACTTTTCTATTTGTGTATAACGCTGCTAATTTTCCAATAAACTAAAATAAAATATAAATAAATAAATATCTGTTTATAACCTAAGCTACCATTAACACAAAATTGGACTTTCAATAATAACGGCTCAATTTTTTTTTCATTATGTGAGTAGCAGTTTCTACTCTCTACTTACTCTCATCAAACGCATACATTATTCCATGTGTAACACCAAAACTATTTTCTGGATAGGTAAGTTGAATATTTATGCGAAATATGTGGAAAAAAAGGAGCGCATCGTATGCGAGGGGCGGCGTTGCGAAAACAGGGGCTGTAAGAGTTGACAATTATTTTAGTGAGCGGTGAAGAAAAAAGTAAAAAAAAAAAACACTCGTTGAGTTTTCCTTTGAGTCGAGATTTGATTTGAATAAACTGACTGTCAGAGTGTATCCTCCACGATCACTGCTGAAAAACACTGCTCGAGTGATTTTGTTAGTGCCGACATTTCCGCCCATAGAGGAAACAAATATAATTACTATTAGGTATGTACACTAGGCATGTTTATGTACATACGTACATACATATATTGATCGTTCGTTTAATATTGGTATGTAATATTTTTTATCGTTAATTGAAAACATCCGAGGGGTTGATTTCGCTCACGTTATTATAGTCGAGTGCGTTCAAGTCATTGGCAATTGCGAGCATATGTTGTTTGCGCACATGTGCTCGCACTCGCCTAGAGCTGTGACGTCACAAATGCACTCCAGGGGTGCACGTGCAACATCCGTGCTGCACATTTCGCCGAAAGGTTGATTCGAGTCGCTTTCCATACACAAACAATCGGTAGGATCATAAGTTTAGAAAAAAAAGTGTCTCTTATTTTGGATGAATTGTTTTTGATTGGTAACCGGGCATGTGTCCTTAATACGGCTTTAGTTTCTCATACAGATTGCGCGGTCGAAATGCACCCCTGGTGATTGAGTAAAGTGTACAAGTGATTTCAAATCGCGTGTGGGGTTGGCGTATTAACCGCTTACCCGCTCAATAAAGATTTCCTGCTCCTGTGATTGAGCTACTCTCCATTGTCTACTGTTTACATTCAATTTAACGGAAAATCGTCACAACACCATGCGATGTTTTATTCGTCACATCTGCAATTATCTACAATGAAAATCACAAAAAAGATACACATGGGAATAAATTAGGGTGGTAGCTATATGTAAAAATAAACATTTTTTTCATGTATCAAAAATAGCATTTATTCAAAAAAATACAGAAAAAATTATTGCCATAAGTAAGCCACAAGTCGACTCATTCTGGGACATTTTGTTTTTTTGGATAATTTATCTTATTCTAGCGATTTACATATAATATATGCATGTATGTATAGCACATGCATAGATACATATATGTAGGTAAATAAATTGAGTTAAAAATAAAACAAACTAAGTTAATCTATAGGGGAAGGTGGGATAAGATTGGGTAGCGTGATATTGGCTATAGGTATTAATTTAGCTAACCGTCATGACGGTTAGCTAAATTAGAGCTAAATTAGCTAATTTAGAGTTGAGATGACGCGTCATCTCAACTCTAAAGGTCCTCACAAAACTGAGCGATATCGCTGTGTCAGTTTGACGCAGCGAAACCGCTAAGGTGTGTAACCGCCTTAATGGTGTCCTCCTTCAGCCACCTCCTACCGACATGACAGTGCGAATTTAGGTTAGGTTAAAAGCTTGAGGAGTTGCGTCTGTGCCACCTTGGTGGTCGTTTGTGTCGTCCCCGATTGGGAAGCCTGCCGGATGCACCGGTGCCCCACAGGCTCCATATCGGTGTGATTAAGTGCGCGGAGTGCAGTGCCGTTGATAGCCTCACCAGAACGTGCATTGGTGTTGCTCAGGAACGGTGAAAACTGCGATAGTCTCGTCGACTTCTAACTGTCAAATTGTCAAGTTGAAAAATAGCGTTCAAAGATCGCTATCTGCCGCGAACTACCTGTTCAACCGTTGGCAACAGTGGGAGCAGTAGACGTGTCCAGGTTTGTTTACCTTGTTTGTGCCGAATCGATCCTGGACATCACCTTCGCCAGCGAGGGAACCGTACCAAAGGTGACCAAGTGGAGCGTTCTGGAAGACGAGTCTCTCAGCGACCACAAATACATTTATTTTGCTTTCAGTGAAACGCGCGGCGCCCGCCCAGCCCCAGTGACGACAGTCAAAGGTTTGTCTACGAAGAAGCTCGACACGGAGGCTCTCGCGAGGACTTTCGCCGAGGAGTGTAAGGCGGCGGAGCTCAGGGAGGAAATGCTCGGAGAGCCGGATTTGGACTCGGCGGACTGGCTTACAGGTGCAATTTCCAGATCGTGTGACGCCTCCATGCCCAGGCGCGGAAAGACGATGAGGCGCCCGGCGTACTGGTGGACCGAGGAGATAGCAGAACTCCGCAGATGCTGCAACAAGGCTCTTAGAAGCCTACAGCGAACTCGGAGAAGGTCTAGAGGCGAAAGCGACAGACCAGCAATCGAAGAAGCCCTCGACCACTACAGGAACGCGAGAAAACTCACGAGAAACGCCATCAGGGAGAGTAAGTCAAGATCGTGGGACCAACTGGTCAACTCAGTCGAACGCGACCCATGGGGCATTCCGTACCGACTTGTAATGAACAAGTTGGCAGGACGTACCCAAGTACCCTACCTTAACAACGACCAGAACCTGGAGACCGTGGTGACCAGCCTGTTCCCGAGACAACCGAAACTGGTGGTGTTCCCAACCGTCAACGCTACGGGCGAGGAAGGGCTACCATTCACGCTCGCCGAGCTTCAAATGGCCGGCAAATCACTGAGCAGCGGAAAAGCCCCCGGACCGGACGGCGTCCCAAACGAAGCACTGCGCACAGTGGTCACACGTCCCCTGATGCCCTCCTGCGCGTTTTCAACGAATGCCTGAGAACGAGCACCTTCCACGACAGCTGGAAAAGACAGAGGCTCGTTCTCCTCCCGAAAGGAAACAAACCGCCCGACGACCCATCCTCGTATCGGCCACTGTGCATGCTGGACGGCGCGGGAAAGCTTCTCGAAAAATTGCTCCTCCAACGGCTGACGACGGTCATCGAAACACAGAGAGTCCTCTCCGCTAATCAATTTGGTTTCAGGAAAGGTGGGTCGACGCTGGACACACTGGAAATGGTAGTCAACGCAATCCGCGAGGCACAAAAAGGCTCGGTGAAGGCCAGCAGTTACAGCGTTCTGGTGACACTGGACGTGAAGAACGCCTTCAACTCCGCGAGCTGGAACGGCATTATGACAGTTTTGATCCGAGCAGACTTCCCAACGTACCTCACGAAGATCATAGGAAACTACTTCTCCGGCAGAACCCTGGAGTATGACACCGAAAAAGGGGCCAAGAGATATGAAGTGACCGCAGGTGTCCCACAGGGCTCGGTTCTCGGACCTACCCTGTGGAACATCATGTACGACGATCTGCTCAAACTAGAGTTGCCTGCAGGAGTAATATCCGTAGGCTTTGCGGACGACCTGGCAATCCTCGCGACTGCGAAAACAATAGATATGCTCGGGACGACGACCAACGAAGCGCTAAGGCGAGTGAAGAGGTGGACGGACGGAGCGGGTCTCAGCCTGGCCGCCCACAAGACACAGGCTGTCTTCTTCACCCGCAAAAGGACGCTGAAACCACCAGAGATCAGGATCGACGGAGAGACCGTCACGTTCAAAATGTCACTGCGCTACCTCGGAGTCCAACTAGATGACAAACTGAACTTCCGAGATCACGCTACAATCGTAGCGGAAAAAGCCGGAAGGGCAGTGACGAATCTGGCAAGGCTCATGCCGAACCTGGGCGGGCCGAAACCCCAAAGAAGACGACTACTATGCACCGTCAGCGAGTCTATCATTTTGTACGGCGCACCCATATGGGCCGGCGCCATGAAGATAGATCGAACGCGCAAACTATTGGCATCAGTACAGCGTCTCAGCCTGCTCAGGATCGCATCGGCATATAGAACAGTATCCGAGAGTGCGATATCTACGATAGCCGGAATCCCGCCGATAGACCTGCTAGCCCTCGAGCGCCAACAATTGCACGAGGGGAAAAAGCAATCTCCACAGGAATCCGGGGTTGCGACTACCAGACGGCGACAGGAGGTGAGAGCATTCTTGATGAGACAGTGGCAACAGCGCTGGAACGACCACCCGAAGGGCAGATGGACGCACCAACTAATCCCATTTCTAATCCCATGGTGTAACAGGAAGCACGGGGCTGTGGACTACCATCTAACGCAGCTCCTCACTGGACACGGATGTTTCGGGACCTACTTGGAGAAGATCGGAAAGGAGAGCAAGACCAAGTGCCACCACTGTGACGCCGAGAGAAACGACGCAGCACACACCCTGTTCGGTTGCCCACAATGGGATACGAACAGGATCGAGCTGACGCTCGCCCTCGGTGTACCGATCGCTACCATCTCCAACCTGGTCGAATCAGCGCTGAAAAGCGAAGACGCATAGGACGCCCTGGTGAACTTCGCCGGCGCAGTCATGCGAGAGAAAGAGGACGCAGAGCGCAAGAGACGGGTCACAACCATCACCACAGTGACTAAAATAATTCATTCACTTGTTCCCGATTCTCGCTTCTTTCTTTTCCGATTTCAGGAACCAAAGGAGCTGAAGCATAAGAGATTGCCAAGGATCAAAAACGGAGAAAAAGTCGACACTCGACAGGACCATGGCTGCCTCCCGAAGTAATGCTAACGCAAAGACCGGGAGGTACGCTGAGAAGGAAGGAGGGGGGTGAGGTTTAGTCGGTAAAAATCCGACACTCCCCTCTACAGAGCTGGAGGGGGTCTTTGGAAGATTCCCCACCTCCCCGAAAAAAAAAAAAAAAGGTTTGTTTACCTACCTAAACTGACAGCTGTCACCGACAACTGTCAGTTTGGGTCGACCTTTCTTTTTTTTTCCTTACATTCTCCATCTAGGAATTATATAGCATACCCAAAATGAGCGAAAATGCAATAGGACGATAAAATGAAGATGTCGATGAAAATGAAGAATTGCACGATCCTAATCATTGCGATCGTGAAGTTGTGCCGCTAAAAAAAAACGTCGAAAAAGTTCTTAGAGGATCCTTTGGTAAAAACGATTAATAAAAGCATAGAATTGCGGGAGTCCCGCGAAAAACTCGCCAATGAAGATTGCGATCGAATGTTCTTGCTTTCTTTTTTAACGCCTTTACAAAATATAGTTGAGGAAAAGTAAATGAAGATGAAAAGGGAGATCATGGACGATCAATACGTCGAACGCCAATTATGTTAATTTTCTGTGTAAACTACTCAAATCATCGTTTTTAACGAATCAATATTGACATTGATAAAGTAATAAATATACGAAATAGATCGATTGAGGAATGTAGTGTATAATTTTTATAATTTTCGAACGATGATAATTAGCTGAAAATCGTCTTTTTTTACACTAAAATACATAGAGTACCTAGTTTTCGTATAGCTTCATAGACCTATTTTTTTGTGTGAAGATGAGCAGGTAGCTTGGTGAGTGAAAAGTGGTGCAATGTAATAAGATGCTCGCAACCGTCAAAAAAAATCTGGTTGTTGGTGTGGTTGCTCAGTGTAATATCGCTCTTAGGGCTGACGCGGCCCAAAGCAGGGCAGCCGGAATGGCCCAACCTGGACCGGAGGTCCAATCCCGGGCTAGCGTGGGCAACGACAGCACCCAAAACACCACCGCCGTCGCCGAAATAGACGTTACTAAGCCCACGGCCACACCCACAACTTCATCCGTCGAGGAAAAGGAAGAGGAGTGGAAGACGGTGACCAAGCGAGTTAACCAGAAAAAAGAAGCAGGAAAGTGCAGCAGCACGAAGACGGCCTCTTCAACGAAAGGCCGGCAACGACTGCCAAAGGTCAGCAACAGGGCGGATGCCATCGTGGTCAGCAGAAGCGACAAAATAAAATCCCCTTCTTTCGCAGAGATGCTGCGAAAGATCAAGAAGGAAGTGAAGATGACGGACTCCGAAGTGGAGCTGTCAGCCATCCGAAGAACGAAGGCCGGAGACTTAAAACGGATGTTTTAAGTGCTATGGGTATAATCACAAGGCTGAAGAGTGTAAGAATAAGAAGGTGTGTAGGAGATGTGAGAGGACAAATAGCACATTAAATTTGTTTACCGCCATTGTTGGTACGCCGAATCTTGAAATCCAGTTTTTCAAGATTGATTTAGCGACGGTTTCTGCTCTTGATACAAGCAAAAAGTTTCCAGCGAAGATACTGAAAATTACAGTGGGTCAGATTTATTTGCCATTTCCATTGTACCAATACAAACAATAAAATACCAACAAAAACAATCGGCAATTGATAACAATACTTTATTGTGGCAAAATCCCGTACCGTCATCCATTATTAAAGGATCAATCATTACAAGATGAGATTTTGAAAAAAACCCAAATATTGACCCTAGCTTCGCGAAATTCGAGCAGTAGTTCTATCACGCGCGAAGTGGGATGCAGCCAAACAGCTGTGATAAACTGCATTAAAAAATATCAGAATTCTGAATTTTTAGAACGGAAACAAGGTTCGGGACCAAAAAGAAAGGCGACTTCCAAAGAAGATCGTCTTTTAAAACGGATTTGTTTACAAAATCCATTCAAAAGTGACATCGATGTTCGAATTAGACTTATAAAAAATAAATTGAGAAATAATAATACAACCGTTCTGGACAACCAAGAATTAAAAGAAATATATGTCAAGTGACGTTCAATATTAAAACCAGAAATCTCCACTTTTTGTGTTTTTTAAACTGAATATGTAGCAATGTAGACAAAATTAATACCTACAAGACTAGCTTTTCAAAATCAAACATTTTCCACTAATTTAATTTTAATAGAAAAAGTCATTTTAAAGTTGGCTGTTTTTTTCAAAAGCAGACATTATTTATCTGGATCAAATTCAGATAAATAAATTACAGCCAATCAGAGGACAACGTTTGGTCACGTGATGTACCCACACCAGCATTGTCAACACCCACTGTCAGACAGATAGCGTTAGCCGCTGCGTTAGTTACAGTTAGTTAGCGACAGTTAGCGTTAGCGTTAGCCGCTCCACTTTTTGTGTTTTTTAAACTGAATACAGTGCCATGCATTGAAATCGCGACACCCCTAAATATTACGAATTCTCGGAATTTCTCGGTAGAATGATCCCTAACTTTCTAAAATACTCTTTTGTTATCAAAAGGGTAGTGTTTCGAATATTTGGAGAGCTTTTTATTTAGTTCGTGTACGGCTTTCGAGTGAATAACTACGATCTTTAAAAACATGCCAAATTGTTCGAAACTTGACGTGTCGAAAAAATGGCAGATAATTTCGTTATCTTCGAACGGATTATCATGCCGAAAAATTGCAGTGCAGCTGAGGTGTCACTCGTCAAGTGTGGCAAATTTCCTGAAAAAATATCGAGAAACTAGGTCCTTAAATCGGAAGCCAGGTAGCTGTGGGAGGTGGGACGAAAAAAACAACTCCGCAAGATCGGATGATAAAACGAACGTGTTTAAACGATCGCTTCAAAACTGCCCAGGGAGGAGAGTTCGTCCAAGCTACAGGAAACAATATCAGCGTCGATACCATAAGGAGACGATTTCGGCAAGCAGGACTCCACGCGCGGCGACCGGCAAAAAAACCCTTTCTAACGGCAGAAATGAAAAAAAAAGGTTAGCATGGGCCAAATTGCATAAAATTTGGACCCAAAATGACTGGAAGAGTGTGATGTTCTCTGATGAGAGCAAATTTAATCTTTTTGGCTCCGATGGATTAACATGGGTGAGGAGGAAGGCGAACGAAAGATTTAAGGAAGAGTGTGTCACAAGGACTGTGAAAAAACCGGGTGGCCAAATGATATGGGGATGCTTTTCATATTATGGGGTGGGAGAATTAGACTTTGTTAATGGCACAGTGAAGGCAGTAGACTATGAAAAAATTTTGGAGACATGTTTGTTGCCTTCGATTGAATATCACCTATCAGAGTCGGCTGACTGCATATTCCAGGACGATTCTGCACCGTGTCATCGGGCAAAAAAGGTATTTATAACATTTAATATGTGTATTCAATATCATTGATCAAATTTAATGACAATTTGTAAACAATACAACGCTACTTTTTGCAGATAAACGAATACTAAGAGAAAGTTGGGGTTCGGTCGTTACAATGGCCTGGCAATAGTCCTGACTTGAACCCTATCGAAAATTTATGGGCCATCATAAAACGGCAAGTCAGAAAGCAGCACCCTCGGACAAATGTTCAGTTGAAAGAAATTATTGAAAAGACTTTGACTTGACTTGAAGACTTTCATGAAGTTTCAACCGATATTATAAAAAAACTCATCTTATCTATGCCGCAACGAATTGAGGCAGTACCGTCATGGCTGGTACGCCGAATCTTGAAATCCAGTTTTTCAAGATTGATTTGGCGAAGGTTTCTGCTCTTGATACGAGCAAAAAGTTTCCAGCGAAGATACTGAAAATTACAGTGGGTCAGATTTATTTGCCATTTCCATTGTACCAATACAAACAATAAAATACCAACAAAAACAATCGGCAATTGATAACAATACTTTATTGTGGCAAAATCCCGTACCGTCATCCATTATTAAAGAATCAATCATTACAAGATGAGATTTGAAAAAAAAAACCAAATATTGACCCTAGCTTCGCGAAATTCGAGCAGTAATTGTATCACGCGCGAAGTGGGATGCAGCCAAACAGCTGTGATAACTGCATAAAAAAATATCATAATTCTGAATTTTTAGAACGGAAACAAGGTTCGGGACCAAAAAGAAAGACGACTTCCCCAGAAGATCGTCTTTTAAAACGGATTTGGTTACAAAATCCATTCAAAAGTGCCATCGATGTTCGAACAGAGTATATTGAAGGCGGTGGAACTGAAATCAGCGTCGAAACTGTGCGTCGTCGACTTCGAGAGTGCGGTTTGTTTGCAAGGATACCAGCAAAAAAAACCGCTCCTGACGAAGAAAATGCGCAAGCAGCGTCTCATTTGGGCCCAAAAATTTAAAACTCTGTGACTCTGTGGCGTAACTGACGTGCGTACACAGACGGACGTACGAGTTCTCCTATCATATCAGGATGGAAGAGGCGAGGGCTCTACACGAGGCGATTCTGGGCGGCCTAACTGGACCTAATGCTATGTCCAAGGAACAGCGCGCAAAAGTCATCTTGGATGTGGCGATGGTCGCCGAATCAATCGGCGAACGGACTGCCTATTTGAGAGTGAACGAGGCGATTGAGGAACTTCGGGGAGAGCTGGGGGACATCAGGCTGTTGGTGTCCTCCTCTGAGTCTCCATCTCCATCTCGTCCAGCATCATCTTCACTTCAGGCAGGATCGTCAGCAGTTGATGTTTCTGACCTACCGCTGGCGCTGTTAGTGTTAGCTCCGTGTTAGCGAACTATGCAACTGTAGCGGCATCGATCACTCCTGTTGATAGGATAGTGAAGTGAATGTGAGCGCGAGTGCGAGCAAACAATGCGACAGGCGACGCCGCCGGCGCATAAACAAAAAGGTCGTGTCGCCTGTCAAAATATGCCTTCGAATACTGCTATTCTTGTAGGTACTGCTGTTGCTGACGGTTCCCTGATGGCAGCGCAGCCTACAAGGTTTCTTCACCTTTGCAATCTTGCTTCAGCTACTTCCGAAAAACAAGTAGTCGATTATTTAAAATTGAAAATTCCTAATTGTAACGTAGC
This sequence comes from Parapsyche elsis, assembly GCA_022651745.1. NCBI lineage: Eukaryota > Metazoa > Arthropoda > Insecta > Trichoptera > Hydropsychidae > Parapsyche > Parapsyche elsis. The sequence continues at coordinate 4,285,960 of JAGVSN010000017.1, forward strand.
AGTAAAAAAAATTGAACTCAAAAGGTGATAACGCTTCCTTCAGACTTTCTGTACCCGAACGTAATGTCACACTTGTGGTATGTCCAAGTGTTTGGCCCGTGGGTGTCACACTAAAACATTGGACATTTCGTTGGAGCGGTGCACCCTCGAAGACATACATAGAGTGCACAAACGTTTAAATCAATTCACAGTGTTATATCAGAACGTAAGGGGTCTCAGAAGAAACTGTAAAATTTTATACTTCAGTTCTGGCCCAGGATCATGACATCATCGCTCTTACAGAGACATGGCTAAACGAGACTGTGAATGATGCAGAACTATTTGATAGTAGATATCAAGTGTTCAGACGCGATCGTGACAGCAGAGGAGGTGGCGTCCTGCTAGCTATTCGCTCCACTAGATTTTGCTCTGCACACATTCTAGATCATATGCATACTGTCGGCGAACGTCTTTGGGTCAGAATTGAATTTTCAATTTCAAAATCACCGAGATGGATGTATGTAGAGCTCTCAGTAAATTGTTACCAAAGAATTCTTATGGTCCAGATGGAATACCATCTTTGGTAATAAAAGCATGTGCTCCTCATTTAATTAAACCACTAATATTTATATTTAATCTTTCTATTTCTTCAAATGTATTCCCGGAAGCATGGAAAGTATCGAGAATCACACCATTGCATAAAAGTCGAGTAAATTTGGAACTACAGACCAATATCGGTCTTATCATCTTTTGCAAAGATTTTTGAACTTGTTTTATTTGAGGATATATATACTCAAGTTAATCCATATTTATGTGTTGAGCAACATGGGTTTAGAAAGAAACGTTCAACTCATAAAAAATTATTAGTTTTCAACGAATTTGTGGCGTCTAGCTTGGATGATGGATCAAGAGTTGATGATAATGATAAGAAGCCCAGTAGCAAACGAGAGCTGCATTCAAATCTGGAAAATGTGTGGTATAACGAAATATCGGACGATTACCTAAAAAATCGATGCCTAGAAGAATAAAGGTAGTCTTAAAAAATAAAGGAGGCTAAAATAAATATTAAATTGTGTATTTTGTATAGCTATTGTAATTTTTAATATAATTTAAGTTAAATTTTTTAGATAAATAAATTAGTTTAGCAGAAAAAGAAGTAAATAATCAAATCGAACAAATGTTAAATGAAAATATAATACGACCATCAAGTTCACCTTGGTCATTCCCAATTTGGGTAGTTCCCAAAAAGCTAGACGCTTCAGGAAAGATAAAATGGCGAATAGTCGTCGATTATAGAAACTTGAATAAAATTACAATAGGAGACGCATACCCACTCCCCAACATTGATGAAATTTTAAACCAACTCGGTAATAGCAATTATTTCACCACTTTAGACCTTGCTAGTGGTTTTCATCAAATCCCCATGAGAGAAGAGGATATCTCTAAAACAGCTTTCTCTACTCCAAGTGGACACTATGAGTATACACGAATGCCTTTTGGGTTAAAAAATGCTCCTGCAACCTTTCAGAGGTTGATGAATAATGTACTCACAGGCCTGCAGGGACTGTATTGCTTTGTATACCTTGATGACATTGTCATCCATTCACGAACTCTTGAAGATCATATACACAGATTATCAAAAATATTTGATAATCTTTCTCATCACAATTTAAAAATCCAACCTGATAAATGTGAATTTCTCCGCAAGGAAGTCGCATACTTAGGACACATCATTTCTTAAGATGGTGTCTCCCCCAATCCAGACAAAATCGAATCGGTAAGAAATTATCCGACCCCTATAAATCCAAGAGATATAAAATCTTTCCTCGGACTTGCTAGCTATTATAGAAAATTCATAAACGACTTCAGTAAAATAACTAGACCACTTACTAAACTATTGAGAAAAGATATAACTTTTGTATGGGAAAGTTCACAGCAAACTGCCTTTAATCATTTAAAAGAAATGCTAACAACAGCTTCTCTTCAATACCCAGATTTCTCTAAAAATTTCATACTTACTACAGATGCCTCTAACTTTGCCGTAGGAGCAATTTTAAGTCAAGGAGAGATCGCTAAAGATCTTCCCATTAGTTATGCATCACGTACCTTAAATGAAGCCGAGACATACTATAGTGTCATCGAAAGAGAACTATTAGGAATTGTCTGGGCGATACAGCACTTCCGACCATATCTATATGGGCGTAAATTCCTCGTATTAACCGATCATAAACCCCTTAAGTATCTAGACTCAGTTAAAGAACCCAGCTCCAAATTAATTCGCTTGAGATTAAAATTAGAGAAAAAAAAAAAAAAAATCTTTGGATTATATGCAACTCTGGAAAAATCGGTTGTCAATCATGTGCCAACGTCAAGTCTTTCCGTTTTAAAATCTCAAGGTACTAGTATTTCGAAAGAATGGAGTTCAATTTCGGTATCGTCATTCGGGAATATTAGATCTGCTCAATTAAAATCCATACGAAAGAAAATTGTTGAGCACATGAAATCACATTCACTTAAATTTATACTTTAAAGTTTAAAGTATCCACGGTGTCGGTCAAAATTTACAAGAGCAGTTTATTGAACTACAAAACGACTGTGAAGCCAAAGTAAAATTCAATCAATCTGATTACGATATTTTTTGGGTCCATGAACGCCATTCATACCCCTTTCTGTGGAAAGAAGTAAAATTACTCTTAATAGTATTTCCTTCATCTTATTTAGTGGAAAGAGGTTTTAGCGTAGTAACGCATTTATTAAAAATAACACGAAACCGATTACAGATAACCAAAAGAGGAGATTTGAGGCTATATTTAACTAAATTAGAGCCTAATATCACGAAACTAGCGCAGTCACATGACGCTCAGGGATCTCATTGAAAATTTTTGTTTTTCTAATAAAATGTTATTGCATTTTCTATTGTACCTTTTACAATTTTATTGAAATAATATTATAATCATAAAATGACTTGCATATCCATGTTACTGGCAATAAATACATAATATCTATTATTTCAATATAATGTGTTTTATTTGTTTTTCTTATTTTGTACCAGGAAATCCATTGCATGAAATACATATAAAAAAGATAGTGTAATTCAGAAATTTCGTTTTTTACCTGGGGGGCGTTCAATAATTCTATTGTGATAAAGGGGGCGATCGCTTCAATAGGGTTAAGAAACATTGCTTTAAACGAATCAGAAATTGAATCAACTGCCAAAGTATTTAGAACACCTTATTATATAGCCAAAAATAATAAACCCTATTCGGATCATTTTGATTTGTTGCAATTACAAGAATTAAATGGTACAAAAATGTCTCATGGTTTACATTCGCGTTTCAGTTCAACAAATATAACCGACGAAATTGGACAAGATATGAAATTTCGAATATGCCAAAATAAATCGAAATCAACGGAAAAATGTCAGTGCTAATAGATGAGTCTATCACACTCGGTCGGAAATCGACGTTGATTGTATGTACAGTTGCGGTCTCGGAAAACGGAACGCTATAGAAAAAAAGATTTTGCGTGAAATTTCGGTGATCTTAAATGAAATAAACACCCAAAGTCATTAAAATGGTAGATTATATCATTGCTTTATTTTAACGACAAACGTTAAGAAAAGGAACAACAAAAAAAAAAATTTAGGAGAATTTTTTTAATCCGAGACGGGTTTTATGACCAAACGCAGATTTTCACGGTTGAATGAAATTTGTAATGAAAAAAAACACACATGAGCGTAAACTTTTAATTTTATTAGTCACAAGGTATTATTTACAAAATATAAAAAAACTTTATTTATATTTTTGTTGCGGCCCTTTGCTTTTATAACGGCTTTTATATGATAGGCATGGAATCTATAAAAATTTTTAAAATTTCGTCATTTCATACTTTTTTAATTGTTTCTTTTAATGATTTAAGACTAGAACTTATTCTATATTTTGTAGCTATCCGCAAGTTTTCGATTGGGTTGAAATCGGGACGATGGCCATATTAATTTCTTGACACCAAATTTTACAAATAATCCCGAACCAAAAAAAAGTAATAAAGTTATTTCAGTTTTTTGATTAACATTTTATTAATTACATTCAATGCCATTAATAAAATTAAACCAATTTAGCTCGTTGAAAGGGGCAGAGTCATCTTGAAATATGACATCATCAGAATATGAAATATGATTTTCCATCGATGGAATGAAACTTTCTTATAAGATTTTTTTATATTTTATTCCGTTGATGGCACCTTGCAGAAACTGTATTCGACCAATTCCATAATAAGAAAAACATCCCCAGACCATTTGACTTGGAGGATACTTAACTTTCTTAAGGGTACATTTTTGGTTGAATCTTTCTCCAACTTCTCTCCGAAAATACGGAAAACCATCAGAGCTGAAGAAGTTGAATTTCAACTCATCTGAAAGTATCACTCGTCGCCAATCGGATGTCCCCCAATTTTCGTGATATTTCGCTCATTCCTATCAATTTTCATCATTTTCTTCGTAAGAAATGGTTTTATCGCAGGTTTTCGGCATTTAAGTCGTCTTCGTCACGATTTCAATTGAAAATTGATCAGAGATGTCTTTTCTTATCTCTACAGCAGTTTTAAATCTTTGCCGTAAAGATAATCGAGTTATCAGGCGATCTTATCTCTCGGATGTGCATATTTTCTGTCCTGTCCCCTTCTTACGAGCATAAGTTCCAGAATCCTTTTTCTTTTTCATTATTCTTGACACGGTAGATACAGAACATCCCATTTGTTTAGAAATTGACCGCAATGAATGTCTAGAGTCTGCCAAAGCCGCGATTTTATATTCTCCTCCAATGATAGTTGAGTGTATTTTTTTTCATGGTATTTTTATTTTCAATGAAAACAATCATATGTAAAAGACCCGATCATTAAAAAACCACACATCTAAAGGGACAATATTTTATTGCCCAAAATCGTAAAATCACAAGCGTTCCGTTTTCCGAGACCGCAACTGTATATATAAAATGCGAGACGGATATATTAGAATCCACACTTTTTTTTTTTAGATTTAATTGAATTGCCTGATCAAACAGCAAGAACAATAACAACATTTGTTGACTTGTCTTCGCGTAGGTACATGGATTTGACAATAATTATTTACGAAGAAATTTTGTTGCTTTCACTAGTGATGGTGCAAGTGTTATGCTTGGCAAAAAATCAGGTGATGGTCAACGATTACTGCAAATGTTTCCCAATATTATAACATGTCATTGCCTCAATCATCGCCTGGAATTATCTATCGGGGATTCAATCGATGAAGTACAAGGAATCATTTCCAGATTTTCATGGATAAGTTGTACTCATTATATAGCAAATCACCGAAGAACCAAAGAGAAATTGAAGAGTGTGCTGCAGAACTGGGCCAAGAAATAAAAAAAATCGGACGTATACTAGGCAGGAGGTGGGTTGCAAGTTCATTCAAAACGATATCTTCTGTTTGGCAAAATGATGCATCATTGTGTCAACATTTTGAGTCGGCGAGTGCGGATAAAACTCGATCTAAAAATGAGCAATGCATGTATGTATAATGGTAATTACATACCACCCATGTTTATTTATCCGAGAAAACGCTTGACACCTCTTTTAGAAAGGGATGGACCTGCGGGGTCAATTTATAAATGTTCACACAATGGCTGGTCCAACGCGGAACTTCTTTTCGAGTGGCTCGAACATTTAAAAAAAATCTCGAAACCCACAAAAGACGACCCAATACTGTTGGTGCTAGATAACCATGGCAGTCACATTACGTTAGACAGTTACCAATTTTGCAAGGATAATTACATTCATGTTGTGTCTATACCTCCCCATACGTCTCATAGAATGCAACCCTTGGACGTGACATTTTACAGTCCTTTGAAAAATGCTTTTAATAAGGAGTGTGATTATTTTATGAAAACCCATATGTACAAGAAAATAACTCCCTATGAAATAGCGTCAATAATCAACCAAGCATATATAAAGACTTCCACAATGGGAAAAGCCGTATCAGGATTTAATGCCTCTGGTATTTTTACCCATTAAACCCAGACAAATTCTCAGAAGATGATAACCCAAATTTGAATTCTTATTCATTTGGACTCTACATGCATACATTCGATTTTTTTAAAATGTATTTTACATATTGCGTACGAATAAGCTTTACTAATAAACGTCTGAGAAGAAAATGCAAAGTTTGTGCCTCACACCAAATTCGCATTGAAAGTAAGATAGTGGGCCGTCCTCAAATAACCAAAGAATCTTTTGTTGGAGTAACTCTGCACTCTTCTGAGGAATTATCGTTTGCAACACACATGAGTTTGCGATCTACATATCTGTCAAATAGAGGCATCTTAAGTAGGCAAGGAAGTTACTGCAACTACACCCTCAAGAACTGTCCAATATAGAGCCGCTCATAAGTAGTTCAACATTTAAAAAAGGAGACAACTTACAGGTAGAGACGCCCCTGTCATGTTTGTTGAGGCCCAACTCACAAGACATCAATATAATGTAATTAGAACGATGTAACGCCAAACTTCGATTTCCATCATATAAAATTGCTAAAAAAGCAATTCATTTTCAATTGAATTCAATTCAACTTGGCAACAAGGAATGCTACCCGAAAAAAGAAAGCATTGTAGTCACAGATACTGTTGCGGAGATTAAATTGCAATCGTTACTAGACCACACTGCAACTAGCTTTTTAGAATCGCACAAAATCAATCGCATCAATATTTGACAACTTTGAATTTATTTGTGGAGTAATGATCTGGCACGAGGTACTAACAGAAATCAATTGTACGAGCAAATTGTTACAATCACAGAGCACAGATGTGAAATCAGCAGCAACTGCGTTGAAATGGACAACTGAATTTCTTGTTTCTCGTAACTGTGAAGATTCCTTCGAGAAATATATTTCAAAAGTTTTCGCAATAGATGCGGATTTAACTGACGATTTTAGTCCCGAGACAAAACATCGAATCCAAGAAAGAATGAACTTCTTTGACGAGGAGCCATCTTCCCCTGAACTTCCGTTTCCAAATATTTGGAAACGGAAAATGAAGAATGTAAAGAAAAAGAACGGCCTCCTAATGATAATAAGGACATGAGAAGAAAAGAGAACATGACTATTATGGGTAAAAAGAGACAGAATGGAAAGAATAGAAACATACAAAATGTGATGAATGAGACTTATAAAAATAAATTGAGAAATAATAATACAACCGTTCTGGACAACCAAGAATTAAAAGAAATATGTCAAGTGACGTTCAATATTAAAACCAGACATCTCCACTTTTTGTGTTTTTTAAACTGAATACAGTGCCATGCATTGAAATCGCGACACCCCTAAATATTACGAATTCTCGGAATTTCTCGGTAGAATGATCCCTAACTTTCTAAAATACTAAGAAGGCAGTAGACTATGAAAAAATTTTGGAGACATGTTTGTTGCCTTCGATTGAATATCACCTATCAGAGTCGGCTGACTGCATATTCCAGGACGATTCTGCACCGTGTCATCGGGCAAAAAGGGTATTTATAACATTTAATATGTGTATTCAATATCATTGATCAAATTTAATGACAATTTGTAAACAATACAACGCTACTTTTGCAGATAAACGAATACTAAGAGAAAGTTGGGGTTCGGTCGTTACAATGGCCTGGCAATAGTCCTGACTTGAACCCTATCGAAAATTTATGGGCCATCATAAAACGGCAAGTCAGAAAGCAGCACCCTCGGACAAATGTTCAGTTGAAAGAAATTATTGAAAAGACTTGACTTGACTTGAAGACTTTCATGAACTTTCAAACGATATTATAAAAAAACTCGTCTTATCTATGCCGCAACGAATTGAGGCAGTACCGTCATGGCTGGTACGCCGAATCTTGAAATCCAGTTTTTCAAGATTGATTTGGCGAAGGTTTCTGCTCTTGATACGAGCAAAAAGTTTCCAGCGAAGATACTGAAAATTACAGTCGGTCAGATTTATTTGCCATTTCCATTGTACCAATACAAACAATAAAATACCAACAAAAACAATCGGCAATTGATAACAATACTTTATTGTGGCAAAATCCCGTACCGTCATCCATTATTAAAGGATGAATCATTACAAGATGAGATTTTGAAAAAAACCCAAATATTGACCCTAGCTTCGCGAAATTCGAGCAGTAGTTCTATCACGCGCGAAGTGGGATGCAGCCAAACAGCTGTGATAAACTGCATTAAAAAATATCAGAATTCTGAATTTTTAGAACGGAAACAAGGTTCGGGACCAAAAAGAAAGACGACTTCCAAAGAAGATCGTCTTTTAAAACGGATTTGTTTACAAAATCCATTCAAAAGTGACATCGATGTTCGAATTAGACTTATAAAAATAAATTGAGAAATAATAATACAACCGTTCTGGACAACCAAGAATTAAAAGAAATATATGTCAAGTGACGTTCAATATTAAAACCAGAAATCTCCACTTTTTGTGTTTTTTAAACTGAATATGTAGCAATGTAGACAAAATTAATACCTACAAGACTAGCTGTTCAAAATCAAACATTTTCCACTAATTTAATTTTAATAGAAAAAGTCATTTTAAAGTTGGCTGTTTTTTTCAAAAGCAGACATTATTTATCTGGATCAAATTCAGATAAATAAATTACAGCCAATCAGAGGACAACGTTTGGTCACGTGATGTACCCACACCAGCATTGTCAACACCCACTGTCAGACAGATAGCGTCGCGTGTCGCATTAAAATGCTGTTTGTGTCGCTTTAAAGTGCTGTTATGGAGAATATTCTTTCAATTACGTCTCCTGAGAATGCTAGGAAGAGAATAAGGATATCAACAAAGTGGAAATCAACGTTGAACAAACAAAAAATGTAAGTTTCTCATCACTATTCATGTTCCAAGATAATCTTGACAGTGGCGTCCCGAAAAGTGAGGTTATAATCATATAACCAATATAATTTCTCTCTAATTAGGAAAAAATGATGCATGATTTCTTTTATTGAAACAAATACAAAAAATACAGTAATATGTTTGTTTTACTACTTGTTTCATACAATATCTCAATTTTCATTAAAACATTTTTTTCAGTTATGCTTCACCAAATTTACCGAAATATCCAAACTGCAATCACAATATCGAAGCATTTCAATGTCTCAGACTAACGATGACTGATGTACAAATCGGACAAAGTTTATCAAGATAATATAATTTTAAAGTATTGTTTGACATCTATATTTCAAAGAAAAAGGGTCTCTAATACCAACGAAGGCAGTAAAACTAGAAAGTTCTCTGTGAAATATTTTATAAAAAAATCACATAAACAAATACCGGTATGTCAAAAAACTGTTTTGAATATTTTCTAAATTTTGTGAAAGAAATGAGAAAAGGTTTTCTCAGCGAGTATGTTTTTCGGTGTAGAATGTGCTTTTAGCAAAGGAAAGTGTATACTCCGAAGATCCGAAACTGCAAATTTCCGCAAACACTGCTTTCATAGAAGGGATTATTTGTACAGGCAATGGCTATTCACAATTGAACGAAATGTGTGGTGTGTTAAATATGCCATGTATGAGTCGTAGAACGTACACAACCACTGAACAACATTTAGCGCCTACGATCGAAGAATGTGCCTTTGATGAAATGATCGTGGCTGGTGAAGAAGAGAAAAGGCTCGCCATTTTAAATGGTGACAGACGAGGAAGGCTTCGATAAGTTAAAAAAGCAGCTTCTCGACATGGATGCGTTCGCCCGCCGTCAGCGGAACGCGCACATCCCCCTCAAAGAAGGCTGCATATCGGCACTGGCACTTCTTAATCAGCTGGAAGACTGCCGAGAAATGTCGAGGAAAGCTCGGAAGAAGCTGGAGACAGAAATCGCGGAAGTGCCGCTGCCAAATGCCGAAGATACTACTATTTCCGAAATTGCGGAGTCGGCTGACGATAAAGAAGCGCCGCTGTGGACGACAATCGTCAAGAAGAAAAAACCAAAAGGAAAGAATAGCAGCAACCCGGCGAAATCGGCGAAACTGGCAGCGCAGCAGCGTCCAAAGCATAAAAAAATCCCACTGAAGATGGATGCAATTTGCATTAAAAAACAAGGGGGCAATGAAGATAGCAGAACGGACTCTTATGTCGACTTAATTAAAAGCTTGAAAAAGAAAGTGAAGCTTGAAGAGACCGGGTGCAAAGTAGCCAAAATACGCAGGACTAGGGGAGGGGAGATGCTTCTGGTACTTGAAAAAGGAGGCTCGAAACCCGACAAATTGGTAGATGAGATCAAAAAAATCGTGGGGACTAGTGCAAATGTGCGGAAGTTAGTCCCCATGCAGACAGTAACCATTCGGGACCTGGACGAGGGCTCGGAGGAGGAGGACGTCAGAAGAGCCCTCCTCCACGTCCTCGGAGATAAGGACGTCAACGAAGAGGACATCAAGATTAGGAGTATGAGACCGGCGTACGAAGGCACGCAGACGGCGCTTGTCTCCCTACCAACAGAAGCAGCCTCCAGCCTCCTCCAACAAGGGCGACTGCGGGTCGGTTGGGTTAACTGTCGAGTTAGACAAAGAATCGAGCTAACGACGTGCTACCGATGCCACGGTTTTGGTCACCTGGCAGTGGATTGCAAGGGAAAGGACAGGTCGAAATCGTGCTGGCAGTGCGGGTCCGGCGAGCACAAGGCCGCCGAATGCACAAATGACCCTCAGTGCGCGTTATGCAAAAGCCAAAACGGCGCTTCCACAAATCACCGCACTGGAGGTAGCAAATGCGCCGTCTTCCGTGCGGCCCTGGAGAGAGCAAGGAAAAAACAAAAATGATCCAGTTTATCCAAATAAATCTAAACTGTTGCAGGGCGGCACAGGATCTTCTCGCGCAAGTCAACTGCGAGAAAAAAGTCGACGTGTGGATCATCAGCGAGCAACACCGAGACATGACGGGAAACTGGTACAAGGACGCCACATCCCGAGCAGCAATCCACGTGACAAACCCCACCATCCGAGTCACGGAGATCTGCCACGCGCCGGCGGGAGCGGTATGTATAAAAATAAACGATTTGTATGTTTACAGCGTTTACTACTCCCCCAACGACCCGATAACGCAGTTCAGCGACCAACTTAGCGACCTGGAAGACAGCATCAGGAGAAAGACGGGCAACGTCCTCGTTGCCGGCGACTTCAACGCCAAAGCCGCGGGATGGGGCTCCGCCGTGACGGACCGCAGGGGAGTCGTGTTATCGGAAACGATGGCCCGACTAAACCTGCACGCGGTCAACACCGGCGGGATCAGCACTTTCCGCAGAAGAGGTGCCGAATCGATCCTGGACATCACCTTCGCCAGCGAGGGAACCGTACCAAAGGTGATCAAGTGGAGCGTTCTAGAAGACGAGTCTCTCAGCGACCACAAATACATTTCTTTTGCTTTCAGAGAAACTCGCGGCGCTCGCCCAGCCCCAGTGACGGCAGTCAAAGGTTGGTCCGCGAAGAAGCTAGACACGGAGGCTCTCGCGAGGACTTTCGCCGAGGAGTGCAAAGCGGCGGAGCTCAGGGAGGAAATGCTCGGAGAGCCGGACCTGGACTCGGCGGACTGGCTTACAGGTGCAATTTTCAGATCGTGCGACGCCTCCATGCCCAGGCGCGGAAAGTCGATGAGGCGCCCGGCGTACTGGTGGACCGAGGAGATAGCTGAATTCCGCAGATGCTGCAACAAGGCTCTTAGAAGCCTACAGCGAACTCGGAGAAGGTCTAGAGGCGAAAGCGACAGACCAGCCATCGAAGAAGCCCTCGACCACTACAGGAACGCGAGAAAACTCACGCGAAACGCCATCAGGGAGAGCAAGTCCAGATCGTGGGACCAACTGGTCAATTCAGTCGAACGCGACCCATGGGGTATTCCGTACCGACTCGTAATGAACAAGTTGGCAGGACGTGCCCAAATACCTTACCTTAACGTGGACCAAAACCTGGAGACCGTGGTGACCAGCCTGTTCCCAAGACAGCCGAAGCTGGTGGTGTTCCCTACCGCCAGCGCCACAGGCGAGGAAGGACCACCATTCACGCTCGCCGAACTTCAAATGGCCAGCAAATCGCTTAGCAGCGGAAAAGCCCCCGGACCGGACGGCGTGCCAAACGAAGCACTGCGCATAGTGGTCGACACGTCCCCTGATGCCCTCCTGCGCGTTTTCAACGAATGCCTGAGAACGAGCACCTTCCACGACAGCTGGAAAAGACAGAGGCTCGTTCTCCTCCCGAAAGGAAACAAACCTCCCGATGACCCATCCTCGTATCGGCCATTGTGCATGCTGGACGGTGCGGGGAAGCTGCTAGAAAAGCTGCTCCTCCAACGGCTGACGACACATAGAAAACCGGAGAGTCCTCTCCGATAATCAGTTTGGTTTCAGGAAAGGCAGATCGACGCTGGACGCATTGGAAATGGTGGTCAACACAATCCGCGAGGCCCAAAAAGGCTCGGTGAAGGCCAGCAGCCACAGCGTTCTGGTGACACTGGACGTGAAGAACGCCTTCAACTCCGCGAGCTGGAACGGCATCATGAGGGCGCTGATCCGAGCAGACTTCCCGACGTACCTCACGAAGATCGTCGAAAACTACTTCACCGGCAGAACCCTGGAGTACGACACAGGAAAAGGCGCAAAGAAATACGAAGTGACCGCAGGTGTCCCACAGGGTTCGGTTCTCGGACCGACCCTGTGGAACATCATGTACGACGATCTCCTCAAACTGGAGCTGCCTACAGGGGTCATATCCGTAGGCTTTGCCGACGATCTGGCTATCCTCGCGACTGCGAGAACCATAGATACGCTCGGGTTGATTTCCAACGAAGCTCTGAGGCGAGTGAAGAGGTGGACGGACGGAGCGAGTCTCAGCCTGGCCGCCCACAAGACAGAGGCTGTCTTCTTCACCCGCAAAAGAACGCTTAAACCACCAGAGCTCAGGATCGACGGAGAGACCGTCACGTTTAAAAGGTCGCTGCGCTACCTCGGAGTCCAACTAGATGACAAACTGAACTTCCGAGATCACGCTACGATTGTAGCGGAAAAAGCCGGAAGGGCAGTGACGAATCTGGCAAGGCTCATGCCGAACCTAGGCGGGCCGAAACCTCAAAGAAGACGACTACTGAGCACCGTCAGCGAGTCTATCATTCTGTACGGCGCACCCATATGGGCCGGCGCCATGAAGATAGATCGAACGCGAAAACTACTGGCCTCAGTACAGCGTCTCAGCCTGCTCAGGATCGCATCGGCATACAGAACAGTATCCGAGAGTGCGATATCCACGATAGCCGGAATCCCGCCGATAGACCTGCTAGCCCTCGAGCGCCAACAATTGCACGAGGGGAAAAAGGTATTTCTTCTTACTCCACAGGAATCCGGGGCTGCGACTGCCAGAAGGCGACAGGAGGCGAGAGCAGTCTTGATGAGACAGTGGCAACAGCGCTGGGACAACCACCCGAAGGGCAGATGGACGCACCAACTAATCCCATTTCTAATCCCATGGTGCAACAGGAAGCACGGGGTTGTGGACTACCATCTTACGCAGCTCCTCACTGGACACGGTTGTTTCGGGACCTACTTAGAGAAGATCGGAAAGGAGAGCACGACGAGGTGCCACCACTGTGACGCCGAGAGAGACGACGCAGCACACACCCTGTTCGGTTGCCCACAATGGGATACGAACAGGATCGAGCTGACGCTCGCCCTCGGTGTACCGATCGCTACCATCTCCAACCTGGTCGAATCAGCGCTGAAAAGCGAAGACGCATGGGACGCCCTGGTGAACTTCGCCGGCGCAGTCATGCGAGAGAAAGAGGACGCAGAGCGCAACAGACGAGCAACAACAGGTGGGTCACAACCATCACCTCAGTGACAAAAATAATTCATTCACTTGTTCCCGATTCTCGCTTCTTTCTTTTCTGATTTCAGGAACCAAAGGAGCTGAAGCATGAGAGATTGCCAAGGAGCAAAATTGGAGAAAAAGTCGACACTCGACAGGACCATGGCTGCCTCCCGAAGTAATGCTAACGCAAAGACCGGGAGGTACGCTGAGAAGAAGGGGGTGGGGTTTAGTCGGTAAAAATCCGACACTCCCCTCCACAGAGCTGGAGGGGGTCTTTGGAAGATTCCCACCTCCTGCTGTGCCAGAGCTAAAAAATTAAATATATGTAGATGCAACCGAGCACAAATGTTTTAAAAATTGGCGTGACAGCGCTAATGCCATGGAAGCCGATATTATTGCAGGTTTTTTAAAAAGCATAGAAATGCATGAGAAATGAAGAATTTCTTAGAGACTTGAACTTATCACAATCGAAAAATAATGAACTTGAGAGGAGCACAGTGGACCAAAGTGACAATAGGTTGTGGGCAGTTGAAAGGCGTAAGCGTCTAGTAGCATCTAACTTTGGAAAAATATGTAAACTGCGGCCAAAAACTTCGGCTAAGGGAGTTTTAAAATCTTTACTTTACTCTGTATTCAAAGGAAATATTGCCACTAATTATGGAAAAGAAAGTGAAAGTGAAGCCATAAATAAATTTAAAGAAAAAACAAGGTTAGAGGTCTCAGCCTGTGGACTGTTTATAGATCTAAACAAAAGTTTTTTAGCGGCTAGTCCCGATGGACTAATCGGTGAAGACGGACTAATAGAAATTAAATGCCCTTACAATATTATGAATATGACTCCAGAAGAGGGAATTAAACAAAAAAAAATTAACTTTTGTATAATGAAAGATAACATTTTTAGATTAAAACGAAATCATAACTATTTTTATCAAGTGCAGGGCCAGTTGCATATAAACGGGTCGTGACTATTGTTATTTCGTTGTGTGGAGTTCCAAAGGTCTGATTTTTGAAAGAATTGAAAAAGACGATACATTCTGACAAAACATGGAACAACGTTTAAAAAATTTCTATGACCAATGTCTATTGCCTGAAATAATAGATGGACGTATACTAAAAAATTTACCGGTCCGAGAAAGATTTGCATAGTGTTGTGAGTACGTGAATACGTCATTACGAAATAAAAACATTGATCAACAGAAATAATTATTTTGTATGAATTTTTGTATGATTGTATGTATACAAATTTGTATGAATTTTTGTATGATTGTATGTATACAAATTTGTATGAATTTTTGTATGATTGTATGTATACAAATTTGTATGATTGTATGGATACAAATTTGTATCAATATTTTGTATGAATTTATTATTATTATTGAATTTCGTGTTTGTTGTTTATTATCTTTTGAATTTCGTGTTTGTTTTTTATTGTTATTTTTGAATTTCGTATTTGTTTTTTTATTATTTTTTTGAATTTCGTGTTTGTTTTTTTATTATTATTTTTTGAATTTCATTTTTTTATTTTTATTATTATTTTTGAATTTCGTGTTTGTTGTTTATTATTATTTTTGAATTTCGTGTTTTTATTATTATTTTATGTATGTATTAAATGTATTTTTGTAAATATTTTTTGAATGTATTTTTAAAAATGTGAATATTTCACTAGTATAGAAAATAATTTTTGTAATATTTTATTTTGATTTTCTCCGCAAACATAATGAAAATATATTTTTAATAAATTCAATAATTACATTACATAACACATTGTTTTATTTTAGAACTTCGTATAAAACTGCCACGTACATACACACCAAACCGGAGAAATAAAAAGAAATCAATAGTCAATAGTCAAAACTCGTTTGGGACACAACGCAACGCAACTCGCAAATATTGTACTGAATGTATCTATGTAATTCTCATGCAGCCGTGACGTCGTACAAGTGTATGTTCGTGTGCGTGTACGTGTAGGCATCCCCTCCCCCCGACCCCCGCATATTTATTGAGTGATTATTGAGTGAGCTCGAGACAGTTGCGCCTCGAGCGGATTTTAAATCGACAAAATCGAGGTTTCGGGTTTGTCTATTTTCTTCTCAAAAACTGGACCAATTTAAAAAAAAATTTCATCATCGGTATGTTTTTTAATTCGTCTTTTTTTAAATATCAATCGTTAAATTAGCACGCTTCGTGGGTGTAAAAACGACGCGATTTTATAGATTTTTGGTGGGTCCTAGCTCAAAAAAGAAATAACTAATCAAAAAAATAAAACTACAGATCCATGCATATGGTGGATATCTATAGCATATTAAAAAATAATTTCTCTAGTGCCATAATTGAGGAAAGGACAAGTCTGGCGCGTTTGTATGGACAAGGGGCTGGTATCCAGCCCTCTTAAGCTTTAATTTTGCATTGGTAAATTTTAATTTAGACCTAAGTACATATGTCCGTCTAATTTAGAATTTAAATATGCATGGCGGGTTGGGGAGAATTGTAACGGACTGTTACAATTGTCCCCGAGTGACGTTTTTTTACGGTTTAAATTAAGTGTTGGTTTTTAGTTTCAGAATGCCGCGTATACGTGTCAGGAAGACACAAAGGGGCCTAAAAGATGTGACTCCGTATCAAAAAGCATACGAAGATATGCATAATGGATCATCCCTTCGATCTGCAGCAAATAAATTCGAATTGTGTCACGTCACTTTTAAAAGATACATAAAGAACAAGCGATCTCCGTGGGCAATAGTTCTCCCATTAAAATGGGTTATCGCTGCGTCAGGCGCGTGTTTAATGAAAAGTACGAACAGGAAATCTCCAAGTATGTATATAATTAAGGTGGCCCAGATATATTATGGCTTGTCGCCTAAAGAAATCCGAAAGTTAGCCTATGAGATGGCTCACAAATATTCGTTGATAAGACCAGCTACATGGGATGACACTAAATTAGCTGGAGAGGACTGGTTTTCTGGATTTATGAAGCGACATCCGGAGCTATCAATTCGTTGTGCCCAGGCAACGAGCTTATCAAGAGCGACGAGTTTTAATATAACAAACGTGACAGCATTTTACAATAACCTAGCCGATGTAATCGACAGGTTTAAATTTGAGACAAAGGACGTGTGGAATACCAATGAAACTGGAATAACAACTGTCCAAAAGCCCGACAGAGTGGTTGCTAAAAAAGGATCCAGACAAGTTGGCGCCCTCACTTCTGGAGAAAGAGGGACTTTGGTCACTGTAGCTCTGGCAGTTAACGGTATTGGGAACAGTATACCACCAATTTTTATCTTTCCGAGAATTAGATACAAGCACCATTTTGTAAGAGATGGCCCAACTGGATGCAGGAAGATGAATTTTTGGTTTTTTTTATGCATTTCCAAAAATATGCCAGAGCTACCTACAGTGGAAAATAAGGTGTTATTGTTATTAGACAATCACCAGTCGCATATTTCTATAAAATTCTTCTAACAGAAATCAATTGCACGAACAAATTGTTACAATCACAGAGTACAGATGTGAAATCAGCAGCAACTGCGTTGAAATGGACAACTGAATTTCTTGTTTCTCGTAACTGTGAAGATTCCTTCGAGAAATATGTATATTTCACAAGCAAAAGCCTTCGCAATAGATGCGGATTTAACTGACGATTTTAGTCCTGGGACAAAAGATCGAATCCAAGAAAGAATGAACTTTCGGGATGAACTTCCTCCAACCCGCGGGTATCGTCCTCAACTAGTGGAACGATACGTGGAGTTTCGGAGGCAAGCCAGCAACTCGGTATCCGATGGTCTACGAACCCATCGACCGAGCCAACGCCCAGTGTGCTGCACTCCAAATTCTACGCCCCGAGGAGGGAGTGATGCTGGAAGAGGCACACAAGAATTTCAATTTGTTATCTTTACCAATTGCTCGTACTAACATGCTCGATGTGTCACCTATAGTTAAAGCTATTAAATTGCTCAACCAGGTTGCCATGCACATTGATTTATTTGATGTTAGTTATGGAAGTTTGGTTGAAATATTATTGACTGTATAGCTAATTTATCATTTATTTTTTATATCATGTATGTATATTATGTATTTGTGAATAATGTGTGTATATTATGTGCAAACATTTTTATTTTGATTTATCTTTTTTGTCATTTATATGTCTTTTTTGAATTTTTTATTTATATGTACGTATTTATGTGCTTATATGTATTATGTTCATGTTTGGTCATGGTAACAATTTGGGAAACTGTAACGTTACTGTGGCATTATTCTGTGAATAAATAAAATAAAATAAAAATAAAAATAGAGCTATGAGAGGTATTTTGAATGTTGGTAGGCTAAAAAGGATTAGAAGTATGTTAGATGAATTGGGATGGGTGAGTATTAGAAATTGTTTAAAGTTAAGCACATTGTCTTTTGTTTATAAGTTAGATCTAAGTTATTGCCAAATTATTTTAAGAATTATATCATTAGAAATAGTGATATCCATAGTTATTGTACTAGAAATAAGAACCAATTAGTTGTAGGTAGAGTAAGGAAAACAAAGACAGCTAGTTGTAGGTAGAGTAAGGAAAACAAAGACAGCTGGTGGTGTTTTTCACAGGGGTGTATTAATGTATAATGCCCTCCCGGAGTGCGTCAAGTCTTCTAAGACAATAGATGCATTCTTGAAAAGTGTGAGGAGACACCTCTGTGAGAGATAGTAGTTATGTATAAGTATAGTGTATAATGTGTTATTGATTTATGTAGTTGTTATAAATATGTAATAGATGTAAGTTAAATTAGCTAATTAGCTATTATATTATATAAAATAAATAAATAAATATACGACATCGATCGAAACGATGAACCATTGGCCAAGTACCTTCAATAAAAATACATTCTATGAATATTTTATTAATTATTATTAGTACATGTGTTTATTTTTTTATAGGTGCGGATTGTAAAAATAAATGGAAATTAATCCGTTCGTCCTACATCCACAGTTTAAATTTAAAAACTAAAAGTGGTTCTAAAGCAGGCTCAAAGAAAGAATACTACTTGGGGAAATACTTGCGATTTTAAAATCGCAAGTAGGAAATATAACTATACAATCCAAAAATACACCCTCCGATCCAAGGCGAGAAGATAATCTCACTGAAAACAGAAATCTAACTGAGGATTCAAATTCTCTGGTTGAACATCAACTTTTGCCATCACCGAGAACAGAGACTAATTTTAATCAGGAGGATGAAGTACCTGATGCACAATCAACTCTGGAGTTGTTAAAAACCAGAAGCAAAGTTAACACTTATAAAAAGTCACTTAGCGCTGTAGACAAATGCGCAATAGATTATTTCAATACGAAAAGAAAAAAATGTGAAAATACAGAGAAAGATCCATGCGAGTTGTTTCTCTTGAACCTCGTTCCTCACATGAAATCGATGACACTGCCGGAACAGCTGTCATTTCAAAAAGGAGTGCTGGATCTCATTGAAAACATTAAATATAAACAATCTCAGCCCCCCGAAAGTTATTCCACCTCATCAGCGACTAATGATGCACATGCATTTTATAATAATTTCTCCGGAATAGGTCAATCTGAGCAAATAGAATCGCAGCAGTACATTACCCAAGAAATCCAAACACAAGAATGTGTTGAATGAAATTTTGGAAGTTTTATTACAACATGGGACAAATCGGGGTTCTCTACAGTTACGAAGAAGTCCCCAAAAGTTTTGAGCACCAAAAGTAAACGCCGCGTTAATAAAATATCTAGTGGTAAGAGAGGAATAAATGTTTACAAAAAAAACCAGTTGTTTGTACGATGAGTGCCTCTGGAAATTTTATTCCACCTGTTTTTATTTATCCTCGCAAAAGGATGAAATCAGAACTCTCGGAAGGAGCACCGCCTTCGTCTGCTGGTATGGTGTCGGACCCGGGATATGTGAATTCCGAACGATTTATAGACTGGATGGTCGCATTTTAGATATCACGCTAACCCATCCCGAGATAATCCCGTTTTTCTCATTCTTGATAATTATTCTGCACATTGTTATTTACAAGCGGTTGATTTCTTTCGCGACAATCATATTATTGTGCTTACATAGTAGCCACAAAATGCAACCATTGGATAGGTATTTTTTTGGCCCTCTTAAAAAATATTACTCCACTGAATGCGAGGAAATGGATGAAGAACCACCCAGATAGAGAATTCACAGTTTATCAAATAGCTAGGATTTTTGCACCAGCTTATTCAATTCACCAGATTTGTCTTTACAACAAACACTAACGATAAAGTAAGATTATTTTCCTTATTATGACTAACACACATTTATTGTAAAATGGATAATGGCCACTTGACCGGGAACCATTAGGATACTCATGGCACCATTTATTGCCAGAGATAGCCTTGATCCCAGGAGATTCACCTCCACCACACACCCCTTCTCCTCTGTAGTGCCCAAAAGAGGTCACTCTAACGGAGAAGACTCTTGTGAGTAATTGTTTTTTAACGCGCACGAGGATCAGTCCAGAGTTAAAAGTCCTTGCCGGACTACGATATTGGACTCAAAGTTACTACGTGGTTATGGCCAGAATGAAATTTTTTATTATGTATTCTTTCTTTTCCTGGGCTTCTGCACTGTTAGTGCCAAAAGTTCCAAGTAGTTTGGGCCGTAGAGAAATTCCGAGGGTACATCGCCGGGCACTCCGTCATCATGGGTAGCGATCACCAGCCATTAATGTGGTTGATGACCGTAAAGTCTCCCACCAGGCGACTCGTTCGTTGGGTCCTGAAACTCCAAGCTTTCGACCTCACCTACGGGTACACCCCCCGAAGAGCCAATGTTGTGGCCGACACCCTAAGTCACCCAAATTGTTCTCCGGAGATGACCAATGTCTGCGGACTGTGTGCTGGCACGGTTGAGGTTCTACTGTATTTTCAATGAATAGTCTCCTCCAACTATTTCGACAGTTGTCCACCGATTTTTGAAGTGTAAGCAAGTGTTTGAAGTAAGCATCTTTCAAAGCGATTTTAGATCATAAGTTATTGCCAAGTTATTTTAAGAACTATATCATTAGATATAGTGATATTCATAATTATTCTACTAGAAATAAGAACAAACTAGTTGTAGGTAGAGTAAGGAAATCTAAGACAGCTGGTGGTGTTTTTCACAGGGGTGTTTCAATGTATAATGCCCTCCCGGAGTGCATCTTCTAAGACAATAGATGCATTCTTGCAGTCTTCTAAGACAATAGATGCATTCTTAAAAAGTGTGAGGAGACACCTCTATGAGAAATAGTAGTTAAGTATAAGTATAGTGTATATTTGATTTAGTGTTTTGAAATATGTAATAGATGTAGTTAAATTAGCTATTATTATATAAAATAAATAAAAATAAAATGAAAGCTACAAAGGAGAAAATGATCTCCAGATTCTTTCAAGCTTTCGAAAACAGTTTGATCTGCGGTTTAGTGACTTTAAAAAAGTTGAGCTGCTTGGACAATTTGTTTCAGCTCATTCATTGTTGCGAGATTGGCAAGAATAATTCATAAATTAAAAAATTGCTCTGAAACGATTGTGATGTTCTCGGACGAAAGCAAATACAATCTAGCGCCAGCTACCTGTTCAACCGTTGGCAACAGTGGGAGCGGTGGACGTGCCCAGGTTTGTTTACCTACCTAAACTGACAGCTGTCATCAACAACTGTCAGTTTGGGTCATCCTTTCGTTTTCTTCCATTTTTCACATAGGAATTACATATAGCATACTCAAAATGAGCGAAGTCGACGTGGAGGGTAACCGGACAAAAGAGAATAGGACAAAACAGAACAGCGATACAGAAAAGTGACAAAACAGAACAGTGGAGTGGAAGATCACCTCTTTTTCCAATTAGAATATGGAATCATTTTGAGGCTGCTGCTGAGGGATAGTCCTAAGACTACAAATTGTTGTGAAGGTTTTCACAACGCCTTAAAACTCATTGTTTCATTGTAATCACCCAAGTATTTGGAACCTATTAGATGGATTGAGACGAGATATAGTTTGCCAGCGATTATTATTAGCCAATGCCCATACAGGTCGCCCTGAAAAAAAAAAAAAAGAGATATGAGACCTTTAGTCATCAAGTGGCAATAGTTGTGCACGATTATCAAAATCAAGATGATAAATTGAGGTTTTTACGCCGAATGGCGAACCTGCAGTGATTATTGTATATTTATATAATTTTTTGTGTCGCAATATCAGTGTTTTACAACACGTTTCGTCGGCTTCTTGAAACTGGAAGCCCCCATCGCACGGAACCTGGAGTCAATCCTGGAAGACATTCTGTGGAAAACGAGGAGGAAATCATACAAGCATTTGTAACGGATCCTACTACGAGCATCAGAGCAGTAGCTCGAAACCTTGGCTTATCGATATGGAAGGTGTGGTCTACGATGCATCGTGAAGGGAAATACCCTTTTCACGGCACAGGGGTGCAGGGTTTGGAAGATGGAGACCCCGCACGAAGAATTCAGTTCTGTCGATTTTTGTTAAACGGTGACAATGAGGACGCGTGGTTCCTGAAAAGCATCTTGTGGACCGATGAATCAAAATTTACCAGAGAAGGAATAACAAATTTTCACAGCCTCCGTGAATGGTCCGACAAAGACGACAATCCGAAATGGAAAAAGCAGGGGTCATTTCAAAGAAAATTTTCCGTTAACGTATGGGCTGGAATAATCGGCAGAACTTTGATTGGGCCACATTTTCTACCTGATAATTTAAACGGGGACAATTATCTCCAGTTTTTGCAAAACGATCTCCCCTACCTTCTAGACGAGGTACCAATGCTGGAATCGGAAAGATCAATCATCTTCCAACATGGTGGTTGTCCAGCGCACTGGAGTTTAATAGCGAGAGAATACCTCAATAATTTTTTCCCAGACTGGCTCACAGACGCCCCCATGCCCAGGCGAAGAAAGGCGACGAGGCGTCCTGCGTACTGGTGGACCGAGGAGATAGCAGAACTCCGCAGATGCTGCAACAAGGCTCTTAGAAGCCTACAGCGAACTCGGAGAAGGTCTAGAGGCAAAAGCGACAGACCAGCCATCGAAGAAGCCCTCGACCACTACAGAAATGCGAGGAAACTCACTCGATACGCCATCAGGGAGAGCAAGTCCAGATCGTGGGATCAACTGATTAGCTCAGTCGACCGCGACCCATGGGACATTCCGTACTGACTTGTGATGAACAAGTTCCCAAGACAACCGAAACTGGTGGTGTTCCCAACCATCAACGTTGCGGACGAGGAAAAGCCACCATTTACGGTCGCCGAACTACAAATGGCCATCAGCGGAAAAGCCCCCGGACCGGACGGCGTCCCAAACGAAGGACTGCGCATAGTGGTCGACATGTCTCCAGATGCCATTCTGCGCGTGTACAATGAATGCCTGAGAACGAGCACCTTCCACGACAGCTGGAAGAGGCTCGTCCTCCTTCCCAAAGGAGGCAAATTGCCGAACGACCTATCCTCGTATCGGCCACTGTGCATGCTGGACGGCGCGGGGAAGCTGCTAGAGAAACTGCTCCTCTAACGGCTGACAACCTTCACCGAATCCCAGAGAGTCCTCTCTGACAACCAATTTGGTTTCCGAAAGGGCAGGTCGACGCTCGATGCCCTGAAAATGGTCGTCGACGCAATCCAAGAGGCGCAAAAAGGCTCGGTGAAAGCCAGCAGCCACAGCATCCTGGTGACACTGGACGTGAGGAACGTCTTCAACTTGGCGAGCTGGAACGGCATCATGGCAGCAATGATCTGAGCAGACATCCCCACGTACCTCACAAGGATCATCGGTAACTACAGACATGTGACAAAATGGATGGAACACTAGCGTAAAATCTTAAAATAGGCTATTGTGCCCCACCCTCACATAATGTTCCCCGCATAATGGACACAAGATGAATGAGGTCAGGAACCTCCAGAGTAATAAAAAAAACCCGGCACCGGATAACGACACAATCAACGCCCCCACCCTTACCACACTGCCCGTGGATACGATTGAAAAATCCATAGCCCGGGGACGAGCCACCGTGACGAAAATCAATGAGACCTTCGTCACCTCCGAGAATACACATAAAGCGGAACTACACCTTAAAGGACCGAATTTTGAAGTTATCCACGACCAATGGGTTAAAGTTCGTAGATATACCCGAATGCATAAAAATGCCATCACCATTAGAAGAGAGAATGGTTTTACCATATATAAACTTTATGCAAATTCGTATCTTATAATATAAATTCACAGCTTGGAATGAATGGTAGTGTTGTTAATATTCCTATCGAAATTGACGACACTACAAGTTCTACCGCGAAATTTCAATAATGTCGAGAAGAGTCGTTATCGTTACATACGCACTACGTTGCCCCGAACAAGTTGCGATCTCAAATATTATAAAAGAGTGGAACAATCAACGATGTTTAAGTCTTATTGATATTTATAAGATCACACCAATTCTGTGGGATCCAAAACACAAAAATTATTATAAAAAACATCTGAAAGATGATGCTTGGACCCAAATTGGTGTGGCTTTGGATACTACTGGGACCATCTGTAGGCAAGTGAAAAAAAAAAAACACCCGGCCAAGAGATGGCCCAACTGGATGAATAGGTGCACAACAGGCGAACAGTAGAAGTGATTGTACATATATACCAGTACCAACCGTCGCGGGTTATAGCACGAATATTGTCGTGTGTCGTGGCGAACAGGTGAACAGTAGAAGTGATTGTATGTTACAAGTACCAACCTTACTGTAAATTAACTTTATTCAATAAACGTGTTTTAAACAGTTGTTACACATATAAAATAAAATTTATTTATATCATTGTGTCACTACAACCATGTATAATAATAATTACATTTGCAGGTACATACATCATTATTTGGCAAAAACCTAGACCTAGTTCAACTAAGTATGGCCGACCGATTAAACTGCTTTTCCAAAAAGAAACTGCAGAGTTGCTAAAATCGGAAACATCAAAATCGAAGAGCAAAATAAAATTTTGACTTCCAGCAAAATTACAGTTGATGGAAGAGAGATTGTAGTTAAGCACATATTAATTGTTAACTATGATTGACGTAAAATTATGCAATGCGATCAGCAACACTTCTTATCAAAGGTGTGGAGCGGTTCCGAAGGAAATGAATGATAAACAAAATCCCACATATCGATTCGGACTATCACCACCTCATGCTTGGATTCGTTGCATCGAGTATCTTCTAGAAAAGATATGATTAAGGACAAATTTCGAGCCAAATTCGGACAATTATTGATAGATATTCCGAAACCGGGTTCTGGAACCACTAATGATGGCAACACTGCCCGACACTTCTTCAGGTTCTGCTGCTATCACTGAAATTAGTGCCGAATTAACAAACTGGTTTGGGATACTACTCCAAGCTATGCAAAGTCCACCGTTGAAAGCCTATCAACCTGCAATTTACTAACCCAAAACTTATTTTAGACTTTTTCAGCAAAATGAAGATAGGAATATGTTATAACATAACGGACGATTACAATCTGACCGGAACCGACTATGGAAATATATTCCATAAACTATGTTTGGACAAGTATCCGTGGTATTACTTTCCAGCATCTGTACATAAATTATTATTCCATGGCTCTGACATTATCAAGAATGCTATTTTACTCATAGGCCAATTGTCGGAAGAGGCCCAAGAAGTGCAGAACAAGGACTGAAAGCGAATAAGAGAAGGACACACACGAAAAATTAATAGAATTTCAACAATGATGGATTTATTTAACTTGCTTCTAGTCTGATAAGATCCGATCATTTCGGATTTAAGACAAGTGTCAATACGATCACTAGGCATTTTGAATTCCGACCACTGCCTAACAACAGGAAATTCCAGTTATTTGCCGGATTATAATAAATTGGTAGAAGATCTGCAATGCCAAGTGTCACATTAATGTTTTTAATTTTTCTATATTTTTTAAAGTCATGTCAAAATTGCCCAGAACTGAATTGCCCAAAATTATGAACTGAAGTCATTTCAAGAGTCATCGCAAATTCAAACACAACGCGATATTGAAATCTATCCATCTAACTTGCAGTTATTGTGCGGATAGTGACTAGTCAATCGAAATTACAAGTATCCGATAGTCAATAGGATACTAGTAATTTCGTCAGTCTTGCAGCTAGGATAGCGATTTTAAGAAATAGCCTGGAAACTACAGGAAAAATTGCAACAACATGAGTACAAGAAGAAATTGCGAGGTATCGATTTACATAAAAGTAGAGAAAATTTTACAAACACTCTTACTTTAAGTAATACACATAAAGTGGAACTACAGCTTAAATTTATTCGAGAGAAAAAATATGTCTGACGTCATTTGTTGCGAAAGACTATTTTTTCACATTCGGTGGTTTTTTGTCAAAATTCAAAAAAATCACTGGATAGAATCTAAATTTAAAAGGCTAGCCAAAAAATCTAATATATACATATGTCGAACTTGCAACTCGTCAGTGTGCAAGGGCCTAATTCTAAAGTTGTCCACGAGCAATGGGTTAAAGTTCGTAGATATACCCGAATGCATAAAATTGCCATCACCATTAGAAGAGAGAATGGTTTCACCATATATAAACTTTATGCAAATTCGCATCTTATAATATAAATTCACAGCTTGGAATGAAGGGTAGTGTTTTTAATATCCCTATCGAAATTGACGACACTACAAGTTGTACCGCGAAATTTCAATGTCGACAATTCAAGTCAAACTGAAACGCACATGCTCCATACAACAGATTATACACAAGTTTGAAACGATCAGACCTGCTGTTGTATGTGATGCACTCTCTTATTTATTAAATACACCATTGTTTCGTAAGTATAATATTAAAATAGATCAAATGTTTTTCAAAATTATGATAAACAATATGAAGAATCGTTATAGTTACATACGTACATACATATATTGACCAATGTGTAGTAAAGGTATTCATCATGATAAAAATTGAGCCAAAAATATATTACTAAATATGAAAAACTATTGCCCGTTCGTCTTTCATCAGTGGATATAGATTAATCAACACTTTTCAATAAGGTCGATAATTGTGTTAATTGTGTGATAAAAGGTTAAAAAGCCAAACGTACAAGACAGTGGTTCGACCGTCTATGCTGTATGGAGCGGAAAGTTGGCCCCCGAAGCGTGGAGAGGACCAACTCTTCCACATGGCGAAGATGCGGATGCTCCAACGGTTTCTAGGTATCACCAGATTGGATAGGATCCAAAATGAGATCATTCGAGGAACGATCAAGGAGGCACCAACGGTGGAAAGAGCTCGGAAAGCGAGACTGCTTGTTTGGTCACATCCAAAAGAAGCAACATAACAAAACGTTGAAAAGAGGTGGCGTGACAGACCCAAAAAGACGGTTCGAGCTGCAGGTGGATATGTCCCATCTGAACATAACCACTATCGATTGGTTGGGATAAAGTATACAAAAAAGGAAAAACAATACAAAACAGACGCATGGCATACATAATTATAACACTAGAATAAAAATAATAAATAGAATGAAATAAATCCAATTAGCGTAGGACTAGATTTTGTACAAAGGTGTTCAAGAATATAATAACTGGCTAGTTTATTTGCCAAAAATTAAACCAATCCATAGATTCTTGGCAACTTTAAAAGGACACCTCTGTACAAGCGTTTGATTGTTTGGTTTTAATATCGAGTCCTCAGAGCACAAAGGTGACGTCTCCAAAATTTTGCGGAGTTATGGCAAACTTTGTTCCTCTTAAATTATTCAGGGCAGTCAAGTGGCACATCTGAATGATGTCACGGGTGCAAAAGTTCTACTAATATTCTCGGAGCACACAAGCGACATGTCCGGACTTTTTGTATGCAATTTAAAAAATTTACTTGTGTAAATTCAATAACAATGAAATAGCATCTAAAAAATTCAGAGTAAAATATGGACAATCATCATTTTTATATAAATTTACCCTGATTTATGATGACCAGTTCAAATCATAAAATCGTGCTCTGAGGAATGCGATATGTTAGTGTTAAGTTTGACATTATTTTAAATTAGCTGCAAGCTAATACTAAATAAATATTTCTAGCAAACCCTAGACGCCAGCAGAATGGTGTCTTAACGGTGGAAGGAGCTCTCGCCACATATATGGAAAAGGCGATATCTTCTTTTGTTGACTGTATGAATAAATGGTTGATGCGATGCTGAGATTATTCTGAATCGGCACTAATCTTGATACTGGAACATACAGGTTGAAGTACTTGCCAACGAACTTGAGATCGATATTTAATCTAAAAAAAAAAAAAAGCATAAAATTACACTTCCGTTGAAAGAATATCAAAATCATTAAGGACACATACGCACCTCATTAACATTTTCTGATTTATTTAACACGAAAGAAGACTAACGTCCGATGAAAATTCAATGATACTTCTTCAAGTTTGCTCCAAAAGTATGCAATATATATTTCCAATATACAAAAGGTCCAGACTCCACACCAAATATTGAATCGGATGAACAGAAGAGGATTCTGACATTGAAATGTGTATCAATGTAATCAATTTATGTACATCATATCACAATTGATATTTGTATGTAATTGTTGTAATATGGAGGGTAGACATATTTGTCCAGCGCAGTTTTATAAATATGATGCAAATATGCATTGTTATAATGCATAATGTAGTAAAAGCCTGCAGAAATAAAATAAATCACATCAATACATTGAATAATTTATAAAAGCGAAAATGATTTAAGTGTTTTACAAACCTTAGTCAGGATCTAGTGTCACATTAAAACGATTATCTAACATTGAATAAGTTGAAAAGTTGCGATATTGATCGGTGATCATACTTCGAGTGAGTAATAATTTATTAAACATTTGCGTATTTGAATTATTTAACCAATATTCACTCGGAATAAAATGTTCTTCCATGACATCAAGGCAACTATAAAAAAAACCGCACAAAATATGTAATTATATACAGCGATAAAATCGATTGTGATGATTTTATAAAAGTAATTGTATTACTAACGCTTAATAAAACTCATAATTGATTCATGTATCAGATTTCAATAAGATATCTTAATAAATAAATTACACAAAATTTGCGTTTGAAAATGTACTTTTTCTCTATACACTAAATTACTCGAAATTTTCAATTTATTCTCGTAAAAAAACACAATAAATATATTTTATCAACATTATTGTTATTAAAAATACATATTTGATAAAAACTGATCGTTTTATTTCATTGTAGTAATTTTTCCACATTATTTTCAAAATCCAAACACTGTGCGGTAGGTACGACAGATTCCTCCACCACTATATACATATAGTAACTGCCCGTTGACAGTGTAATCGGGTGGTTAAGGCTGTGGTATATGAGCGTATGGTTACCCAGTCAGCCGGTGGGATGGACAAATTCTGCGCTAATATATGTACATAGTAACTGCCTGTTGACAGTGTTATCAGGTGGTTAAACCCGTGGTATGATAGCGTGGTGTTGCCCAGCCAGCCGGAGGGTCGGGTGGACTCCTGCGCAGTGCCTTCACATGGTTAAACCTGTGCCGTGGTATACGAGCTTAAGGCTACCCAGCCAACTGGTGGGATGGGCAAATTTCTGTAATACTATTGTAACTGCCCGTTGAGTGTAATCAGATGATTAAACTCGTGCCGTGCCTTGGTTTGCAAGCGTGAGGCTACCCAGCCAGCTGGTGGGATCGGAAGATTCCTGCGCTACTACACATAGTAACTGCCTGTTGACAGTGTTATCGGATGGTTAAACCCGTGCCGTGGTATGCAACGCTGGGGATTCTTGCGCATTAACTGCCCATTGACAGTTATCGGGTGGATAAACTCATGGTATGCAAGTGTGATGCTACCCAGCCAGCCAGTGGGTCGGGCAAACTCCTGCGCTACTATTTAACTGACCTTTAATAGTGTTATCACATGGTGAAGCCCGTGCCGTGGTATGCGAGCGTGAGGCTACTCAGCCAGCCGGTGAGTCGGACAGATTCCTGCACACTATACACAGTAACTGCCCGTTGATAGTGTTATCGGGTGGTTAAACCCGTGGTATGAGAGCGTGGTGCTGCCCAGCCAGCTGGCGGGTCGGGCAGACTCCTGCGCTACAACATACATATAATAATTGCCTGTTGACAGTGTTATCACATGGTTAAACTCGTGCCGTGGCATGCGAGCATGAGGCTACCCAACCAGCCGGTGGGAGGGGTAGATTCCCGCGCTACTACATACATATAGTAATTGCGCGTTAACAGTGTTAGAGGATGGTTAAACCCGTGACGTGCCATGGTATGTGAGAGGGTCTTGAGGAGAAAGAAGATGGAGGCGTTCTCCTCATGGCGGCTTATATATAAACAAAGTAAAATTTAGCAAGAAGCGGTACCTCAGTGCCTAAACTAAAGTTTAGGTTAGCCGTAAAGTTGAAGATGGTGTTCATGTTCAAATAGTAGTAGCAACATACAAACTAGGATTGAACGCCAGCAACTTCGAATGAACGCCACTGACCGACCGTTGGTCGTCGCGTTGTTCTACAGTTAGCAACGGAAATGGTCAGTGCAGCCAATCGCAATCGCAATCGCACTTCGTCTGTGTCAGTAGTACCACACTACGTTGCACTGACACTGTATTACATACATATATTGTCCATTTGGATACGAAATTATATCGTTGATCGAAGTGCAACACCGCCTAATTACAATTTGGCCAAAAACGAGATTAAAGGATTAATTACGCCGGTGTTGAATCGTGCACCGTAGCAGGCACCGTAAGCGTGAAACCAAGCCTTTACATTGAATTATGTTGCTTTTTCTTAATAATTGGTTGTCCCCTAAAGGCTTGGTTTAAATGATGAGTGCATACGGGAACGGGTTTTGACGTGGTATCGGTGGTATGGTATCCGACGCAGTATTAATTAAACTTATGGTGGTAGTTTAAGGATATTTATTTGAAGACTTTGAGTACAAT
The DNA here is from genome assembly GCA_022651745.1 of Parapsyche elsis. NCBI lineage: Eukaryota > Metazoa > Arthropoda > Insecta > Trichoptera > Hydropsychidae > Parapsyche > Parapsyche elsis. The sequence continues at coordinate 4,316,792 of JAGVSN010000017.1, forward strand.
AGATGGTATAGGTTTGATACAGTTGTTTATGTGTCGTAAACGAAGTTGCGATAACACGTGAGTAGTGATGCGAGGACGGGAAAAAAACCCGGTTTTACCCGGGATTATTGGGTGGGAATAAACTCGCATAGGAAAATTGGGAAAAAACAAAAAATATATAAAATGTTTATTAAATAATTTTTTTTGCGTTTGGCAGCACTAAGTTCACAAGCGTGGCATTATTTACACATGGCAACATTCTACCAACGGGTTATGTTGCGTGTTCGATCTATGTTGCAAAATAAAATTGAGTCAGACAAAACTCAAACTGTCGATGATTGTATTCATGAATTAGAATTAGAATAGATGGTTCAGATGGTGTGAGAGAACTGGCTGTGTGTGTGTTAGCGTAAGATTTTTTATAGTCCTCTATTCGTGTTGGCATTGGTGTTGATATTTGGGGGAAGTCCCGTCTGAAGACACGCGTGTTTCGTGTTTTATTTCTAGTTTGTGTGGTGACACGCACTTTTTATGTGTGATTTCTCTGTGGTTTGAATTAGGGGATTTCCCGTTTTCTGTGTATTCAGACTCCCACTCTCCATTCCTGTATTCCACGATAGAATACTACATTGCATTGGAGAAAAGTATCTATATTTATTTTGATCGTGGAAAAACCCTCTTTTTGCTTAAGTAGAAATTTTTTTTTGCATTTATTTCCTTGTGCCTACAAATTACCTAAGTACTTGTGTATTTTGTTTTGTGAATAACATTTTCGCAAAATTATGTGTCGTTATTTGAATTGGAAATGGCTGTAAAACGTGGCGTTATTTTCAGTGTTATGGTGTCTAGCGGTGGAGACGGTGACGGATGCCGCAGGTTAGCGACAGATTCCAATGAGGGGCGAAGCCTTACAGTGGGGCTTAGCCCCCCATTTCAGCCCCCATATATGCACATTACTTTTATTTTTATTCATTTCGCATATTCATTCACCCAGTTAATCACATGATTCGAACCTCTGACGAAACAACCTTCACTCTTATTCTCAATATCGGGCAAGCGAAAATGAACCTTATTCAATACTTGCAAAGAGTCGAATATCTATTGTCACGAGTGTTTGACAGCTGTTACATTTGTAACATATACAATATAATTGATTTCAGCAATGTGTTTTCTTTGTATAATCAATATTTTGAATACTTTCCGATTTCAAACTGATGATGTAATTATTTTTTTAGTTTTAGTACCAACAAATTTCTTATCTTTTATCAGCACAGATGTGTTTTGCTTCGATTTTTTAAATATTTTTTTAACAGATTGCATCATACAATTTATCTTAAATATTTACATTGCTCTTACTGTCTCACGCCTGACGAGACGTATTCGTGTTTATTTTGCACAATGTCGCTTTTCATTGTAACTTTATCTGAGATTGTTTGATTAATGATAATTATTGTAAACCGTGTATTTTATATAGTTCTTGTTATGTTTCAGACGTACGGCAGAATGTTAACAAATACTAGACTTTTCACAAATTGTCTTCTGCGCTCACCGAATATATGACTAGAAAATGTTAAATTGCTAACTAACTGTGTCAAGGTCTGTGAAAATGTAATCAGTAGTTCTGGCCATTCAAAATTAATAACAAGTATGGCATCATTCAACAATCTCATGAACTTGACTAATCGGAGTACCTGCAACAGTCTTCCTGATAGTCCCATTGCTCATAACGACAACAATTTTGCATCAGGTAGTGCAAACCGTGCTGGAATGAGTTGGAATCAAGAAATCCGGCACTGGGAAAATATCAAAAAATCAAATAGTATTCCTTCCAATTCAAACGGCCTACCTTTCAGAATCATGTCTTATAACATCCTCGCACAAATACTTTTGAATAATCATTCATACCTTTATGAATCGTGTTTGGAGAAGGACCTTCGTTGGAATGTGAGATTTTCGCTATTCTGCAAAGAAGTATCCACTTTGAATCCAGACATTATATGTTTGCAAGAACTGCAAATCTCTCACGTGGATTTATTTAATTCGCATTTAAAGAAACTTGGCTACAAGTATGTTTACAAACAACGCACCGGAATACGACTCGACGGCTGTGCAATATTTTACAAAAAGAATATACTCGAACTGATAGATCATCAGAGTGTTGAATTTCGACAGCCGAATGCGGATGTGTTGAATCGTGATAATATTGGCATAATGGCCAAACTTAAACCTAAAAATTTGTCGCTATCTCCGTTAGTCGTATGTACAACCCATCTCTTGTACAATCCTAAAAGAACCGATGTGCGATTGGCCCAACTACAGGTATTTTTGGCTGAAATTGATAGATTTTCATTTCAGACCAGCACTTCCCAGCATTTACCGGTAATATTAACAGGCGATTTCAATTCGTTGCCGATCAGCCCCGTCATAAGACTTTTAACCGAAGGGCGGGTAAATTCTTATCATTTTGGTTCGGGACTCAAGAATATAGCTGTAACAGACTCTTGTCAGCACTTAGGAGTTCATCTACAAAGAAAAAAAGGCAAACATGCGCAAAATTACGAAACATCTTTACTGTATCATTCTGAAAAGGCGACCGTCGTACAGGATTCAGACGACGAGGCTGAAAATGAAGAAACATCAAACGCGTATAAAACATTTTTCAACAACGGATACATAAAGCAAGATTTGAAATTAAAATCTGTGTACAATTTCATGAAAGCGGATGATCAGTACGAGGCTAGCACTCATCAAGACGAATGGGTGACTGTTGATTATATATTCTATAGTTCCGGCAATGTTTCCAGATTGGAACTCTTGGAACGGTATCGTCTTCCTACCATAGACGAATGCATGTCCATAGGGGCCATTCCTAATGAGATATTTGGATCTGATCACTTCAGCTTAGCAGCTGGTTTTCTACTACTTCCTCTAATGCCACAATCATCCATCTAATATATACTGAAATCTAGCAATGGGCATAAAATGAAAATATTTGAATTTACTTACGAATGTATAAGTAATATAAAAATTTATTACTACTTATTTTTTAGTTGATGAACTTATTCCTTGTGTTAGATTGTTACCTGTATATTTGAGAAAATGTTTATGAAATTTTGACCATTCAATTTATATATTGTCTGAATAAAATAAAGTATTTTAATGTTTTCATTATTGTTTTACTGCTTACTTTAACAATTTTTTTTTTACTTTGTTTAACAACTTTTTTTTTTACTTTGTTCAGGATAGAAAATGGGATTTTTAGAGTTGCTTTGTATACTTGACTTAAAAGCGCCAGTTTTTAAGTTGTGGTGGCAGTCTTGTCGCGAGCCAGCAATATGCTACAGGCAAAGTGTGAAATTGCGAATTGTATAAAATACCTGGGCATTTCACACAATATCCAAATGGTCTGGTAAATTGCAACATGTTATTCATTCATAAATTAAAGTATAACTAGCATGTGTGAAAAACTCATCTTTGAAAAAGATTGCATATGTATAATAAACTGGTTCAAATTTGTCTTCACGATCGGGAAGAAAAATGATTTGCCTATCAAAATTCATTTATTTCACGCTTTGCCCAAGTGCTATAAATTTTATAAAATATACCTTGCTCGTACATGGAGGAAGATGCTTGTTTGAAAATTTCGTTAACTTCACTTTGAGGATCAAGTATGCTCAATTTCTAAGGGTTCTGACGTCATTTTGCTGTTTTGCCTGGAAATTGCTTTGGATACTGCATGATTTTGACCTTGAACGGTTTTAATTTGGCCGTAAGCGGCCATGTGAGCATGTCTGGTTCTTTCTATCATGATAACGACTTAAATTGTGACAGGCAAGTATTAAAGGCTCACACAAACTTACCACACCACACGTGACGTGACGCTATTGCTATTGATCGTGATGTGGGGTGGGGTGTCGCACGTATGTTTCTACGCCATATAAAACTAGAAATTCATTGAATTTCGTCAGAAGACGTGTGTGGCGTAGCGTGTGGTGAGTTTGAGCCTTGTGCTACCATGAAAGCTATTGTAAAGAATTGATATTACAGTTGTAGCATGCGAAAGCTCATTTATAACCAATGACTTGGTGAGAACATTTATGTAATTAAAAGAGAGCTATGTAGACATGGCTGTGAAATGAAATATTATGTTTCCCCCCCTAAACAAGGGAAAACTCGTGCAAGCTCGTGCAGTTTCGCGGAAAATCGCCATAGAGGGGTGGTTTTAGACGCGGTCAATTGTCGCGTTGTCCTGTCATTGAAACGCGTTTTTCCACCCCAAAAATCGAAACTAACGCCCCCATGACACATCGCTGAACATTGCAGAATCCCATTCTATATCGTAGTCGCGAAGTAGTGCGATTTCGTTCGTGGAAAGCCATGGAGCAGAGTCGGAAACTGGAACCTTTAACGGTGAAACACCCTTTTTTCCTATTGTCCATTAACAACCCTCGTAATATTGTCAATGTAATTTCACGTCCGATATGCAAATGGGGGATGTTTTATTTTGTATAGTAGGCTGCAGTGCCGGCACACGATACAACAGTGCGAATGCCGATCGATAGCCAATTTATTCGCTGTTTTCCCAACCCCTATGCCGTGCTCACCGACAAAATCACTATACACTTATAAACACATTCACTTTTTGGGCGTGGGTTGAGAAATCAACGTCCGAAAGCACAATTGAATAGATCAAATTTCGAATTCAATACAATTCAACTCTGCTTTGACCTTGTCTTAAAGCGTTACAGTCGTCTCACGCTAGCAAGGGTCTGACAGCTCGAGACGTGCTCCCCCTTTTCCTGTCACTCGCGGTAATATATTCATGCTCTTAACGGTTAAATTTATTAAAAATGGGCAGGGATTACAGTACGACAATGTTGTTCGACCATTACTTTGATGAGGCTACTATAATAATCTGCATATCTTCGCTACTATAACGATTGTATCATACGCACGACTAGGGTCCCCGATTTTGGGGGGACCTCGAAATGTCAAATGGCCCCCGAAATGTTCCACCAGGTCCCCTAAAACCCACAAAGAAAAGTTGTGTCTTATTTATAGTGATGTGGTTTGTTACTATGTATTTGAATACCAATTGCTTAAATAAAACATATTTTAGCATTTTAACGTATTTATGTGGCGCAAATTTTTCTTTGCTTTTATATCCGAGAGTTATTTGACGTCCAAGTAGATCTTCTTATTATTAAAAATCAAATCATTTTTATTGAAAATTTGGGGGCCAAATGTATAAATAAGGCACTGGATCTTACCAATTTTTTGAGTGACCTTTATTTTAAAAAATAAATACAAATATTTTTATTATTATTTTAGCTTTGTGTAGACGTTTCCCGAAAGGCATGAGCTTCTCAAACGATAATGGATAGAGCTACCGATGTCTTCCCACCGACCATATTGGGTAAGTGATCATTATTTTGACGTTGAATAATTCACCCCGTGTGCGCTGAAATATTCGCGGTAAAATTGGCAATACAAAAAAAATCATACGGGGTCGAAACGACCAGTATGTAATTCCACTCTGACAGTGAAAGATTGACCGGTGCCTAATAGCCCACTGTTTTTATTTTTAACCGGTCTGCGATTTAGATTTCATACAGATTTTTAAATCATTTTTACACTGTTGGAAGGTCTCACGAACACAACACGCCATATCTCAAGTTATTACTTCTAGTGCTGGCTCGTTGATTGATTCCAGTAGAAAGTTCACAGGGTTTGAGTGGAGTTCAGTTAAAAATAACTGCCCACTCTTCGACGGCGACCAATCATGCTCTGGGATCTGAATTGGTCTTGCTTCCATAATTACTTTTGTAAGACGCGTCTGGTGGTTAATTTGAGTGTAGGTAACTGTTAGGTAATACATAATACGTCAACATTGAGTGGACGAGTCGATCTGGTTCAAAATGGTTTAACTTGCGATCGTATCAGTTGATCTGTACCAAAATGGACATGTTGGATATTATTGTGAAGTTTGAAAAACGACGATCAAAACTTTTGTGCTGTTGAACTTAGGGCGTCTCTCAATGAACCTTAATTACACCAAGCTTCCTTGTGAGCCCTTTTACCATGTGCGTAACATTTCACTTTTCTCAGTGGCGTACATTAAAGATTATGTGACCTATGATATTATCACTAGTTTCATTATAGCTAGTATATTTATGATAATATACATATGTAGTCGTATAATCTCGTGTAATAGAGTTAGATAGGCTTTGCCTAGAATAATACAGGTTTAGCACTTCAACGGAATATTTTATTAGATTTTTTATATAAATACATATGTATAATGTTTGGATATCAGTCTTATAATTTATTATTCAAAAATTTTACATCTATATTATATAAAACGTTTATAGATTTTTTGAAAATACATCCCAGTAAATTTGCATACTGATTCTGTAAGATTTTATGGACTTTGGCAATAATCAGAATCTTCATCCTTTTTTAATAGGAAAGAAAGGAGGATATAATGATTAGCAAAAGGTGCTGTAAAGCATCGTCTCGAAAATTAAGTCAAATAAAATCAGGAAGTTCTGTGAGCTAAAGCAATAATGGAATCTTTAAAAACAAATCAGTGACTTTTACAGTGTGAATTTGCAAAATGGACAAACGAATTCTACTTAGGTTTTTAAGTAATCTATACTCTGCGCAATTTAAGAAACACCCTAGTTTTGACTGATTTTGAATCGATCTGCGCATACTACCTGGGTCTGAACCAATGAGCTTCATCACCATCTCGGCTTCATGGAATGAACATTAACGATAACCGATAACCAACCAAAGTCGTAAACCTCCAGCCACAAACATAGTTGCGCGAGAAAAAGGTGCTTCTTAAGTTGGACATAGTATAGACTAGTGATTCCTTTGAATACGTAGTCTTGCAGATCTACAATACTTTGGTAGAATTTCTACCATCCAAAAAAACTAGATAGAGGCAACGAGGTTCAAGATTTTGACGTTGAACGTTTAGATATATCGTTTTTTCGATCTTCCTGTTGGTGCATGTTTCATGTTTATTGAGCTGTTCCTTCGATATCCTGACACTTGTTGCCTATGTCTATAACTCTATGTAGTACTAGGTGAAGTGGTTATTTTTTTAGTTTATTAGAAAATTAACAGCGGTATACAAAAATAGAAAAATAACAGTAGAAATGACAACATCAATTAAAATTTTTCACAAATAAGAACAGAGATGAACAGAATTTAAAAAAAAAAAGAAAATAATGTATAAATAACAAATATGAAGATTAAGGAAGAGGAAAGGAAATAGTAAAATTCACGAGTATCAAATTAATTTCTATAGTAAAATATGAGCAATAATTGTATGAGTAAAGAATTAAAGATTGGAAAAATATTTGAGTATAGAAATTTTAAATGTTGGGAGGTTGGAAGACAATATATCAATATAATTGGGAAGTTTGTTAAAAGCTTTGCATGCTCTACAGGTAAATGAGTTATGGGAGAAGTTTGAAGTAGAGGACTTTAGGTGAAACAGGTTAGGATTGCGAAGCATTCGGGGGGGAACAATTGAAGGAAATTTAGAGAGGAGTAGGGGCTATCGACTAGTTATTAAGGAGTTTGTACAAGAAGCAGAGATAAACAATTGCCAGTGAAATTGGGATGTGGGCAAACATAGGATTGTGTTTGTTAGGAAGGGATCATTTTGAATGCAACTATGTATGGAGTCTTCTTTAATCTGTTAATGTTTTGTCTGTAAAAAGGATTCTTCACAGTAGTTCCGAAATCTACGTGGCTTTTAACACAGGAATTGTAAAGTAGGTTGATAGTATTTTAGGGATAGGTGTAAGGTAAACTCCGATAGCGGTTTGACGATATTTATTGGACGGCGATCGGGACGGAATTGACGTGTGTGTCTCGTTACCGGTGGCAGGGCTACCAACCCACGCAGGGATAGCAACCCCTAGCCGGTCGAATCGTATAGCACCCACCGTATCATATGTAGGATTTAAAGGGTTTGGACACCCTGAAAATTGACTGACTGACTAAATGAAAACTGACAGAGCAACTTTCTGCATAAACACTTGATGGGTGGGGTTCTTGTGTTGTAAATTGAACGGATTATAATGGAAATAGTGCACGTGGCTTCACTGAACCCTCATGTTAGCTGCACTTGCCGTCAGTGTTGATGGCAGTTGCTGGAGCCGCACGTGCGTCTGAAGCTCTATTTCGGGAGGCGGCCGACTCTCCGGGGACGGATATAATCGCCACGTTTGTTTTTGTCACTGAGACGGCCGCCATCTTCGCGTGCGGTTCACTAAATAGATCTTGGCTGTAGGAGAGAGAGAAAACTCCTAACTCCGCGCCTCGAAATGGCCGCCGCGGCGCTCCAACATGGCCGTCGCTGCCCAAAAACATGGCGGCTGCCCAATTTCGCGACTTTTGTTTATCCGCAGTGACGTTTGTCGCGAACATGTGAACCGTTGTACCGCGTGGTTAAAATAAACACAAGTGTATGTGGCACAAAGTTGAAATGTGAAACTTTTCTATCGTTTTTATATTTAACGTGTGTCATTGACGCTCGTGCGGCGAAAGGTGACTATTTATAAACGTGTGCAATTTAGGATCATTATACTTTTTTCATTTTTGTAAAAAGAGCAAGTTTGCCAAAGTTCTTAGCTAAAACAACAACTTCTCAATGACCGTTGTATATTTGTGCGCGGGGTGTTTAAATTTACATGTGAATATTATGAAAAGCGTTTTATAGTTAGGCTTCAATCGATAAAGATAAACTTTTCACATGGTTATTTTTTTAGAAATTGATTTAACTTATATAAAATTAACACAAATGATTTCAATACACTTAAAATCTATTTTAAAATGCGTTTTTAGCGTGTATTTTGTTTTCGTAGAGGCCATTGTAGCGCGTTGAGTCATTGCGACATTTTCGTTATTTTCGTCCATAGACAAAACTTCTCCCACTATGTACGATCATCATCATTAGTACAACCGCCAATTACAAAAAGAAAGTCAAAATTACTTTCATTTGTACTTTGATTGCTTTAATATTAAATGTTAGACTCGCAACTATGTAAATCGGCTATTGAAGCGTTAAATTATTTGTTAGTTTAAGCTCATTAGGCGTCGTAAAATTTACACTTGTACAAATCAGTCATCAACTATTATTAGTTAGTTTGTATAAAGTTTATATTTGCGGTTTGGTTGAGGGCAGATAACCCCGCTTGCTTCAAAGGAAATGCTCCACATTATCAATTCTGACACAGTCGATAAACGCGCGGGCCAATGACGATCGCCATAGTAATCGTTCGTTATTATTGTTAGTACATAGCTCAGTGTTATTGTGGACTTCGAGAGTGCATCTGTCGTGACGGTCGTTCCCCGACTCAAATCAAAACTAATAAAGTTAAAAAAAAAAAAAAAACAACAACAAGCAACAAACAAACAGTGATAAATGACACATGGAACCGCTTGCCCCTCTACTGTTGTGACATTTAAGTTTAGCCCAATGTTGTGAAGATATGATCACGCTGCTGTTCTGCATCATCATGAAGATCTTCGAGTGTTCGTCGAAGTGGAAATCTTCCCAGAGGGGTTCACCGGTCATGTGCGAATGCAAAGCCGGAAGACGAAGGAAGTGCTCCACGAATCCTCGACGTAGAAGGACCGGTGAGTTTGTCCTTCTGTGGTTCCGATTTCCTTCAAGCCAAAATTGTTCTGCTCTCATTAATTGCATTCCGCTTCAGTATTTTCGACCACGCCCCAACGTTCGAGTTGACTTCCCTTCATTAAAAAGATTGTTAATCACTGAAAATGCATACCTTCTGTCGACTGGGGTGATTTACTAGCAGTGAGTCTGTGTATCTTTCGGTAATTGCATCAAAATTTATTAGTTTCTACGCTAATTAACAGACATGCTAATGTAGGTACTAAAATAGACTGATTTGTTTTATTTTTTTCGAAAATAAACCCTATGAGTACATAAATAAATCATGAATAAATTATTTTCTGTGTGACTTATTGATTGAGAAACCCTTAAAGTGCATTGAAATTATTGCAGGAAAACTTATCTCTACAAACGTATCGTTTGAGTGCATTTATAGATATCTATTTTACATATTTTCAAATTAAATAATAGCGAAGAGATGCGATAACTTTTATTGTGTTTGATGACTACTAGAATAAATTCGATATGTTTGTGCATTTTGGTAGGTGTACCTACTCATTGATTGACGAGAGAGGAAATTAACGTTTATTTGGTAGGTTGGTACATTAGATTCAATTTAAACAGCCGTTTATACGTTGATAGCAATCACATTATTATTATTATGAATGATTCGTATTGCTGATTAGTTTTAAAGCTTATCATATTCGTTAGTAAAGTTAGTAGACAAGAATGAAAATTTGAATGACATTTGTAGAAAAACAAACTTGAACATCGTCGGTCTATTAGGCAAATAGTCAGTTCCAAGTCGCAAATTTTGATGTAGAAGAATATATTTTATGAAAAATTTATTCTGATGATCATTGCGTGCACATTCACGAGCCACATGTGGTCCATTGGATCTGACACGTTCTCAATTCCGTTAAAAAAAATATGTATAGGTATGTATGTATGTATGTGTATTTTCATTGACGTTACACAGGCGAGATGGCTCGTCGTATGTAAACATACATACATAGTGTCTTAGATAGCGCGCTTGGCAATATTTATTTTTATTTAAAAGTTGTAAGAATGTTGGATTTCTTAAACCGTTCACCGTCGATAGTAAGTGAGTGTACCTGGCAACATTTGAAATTAACATGGCCGTTTGCCAGCTGCAAACAATTCCGCTCAATATTTTCCCGCTTTTGTGTAGATATTCTATAACGCAGTGCCACTGTGTTCCTTTCATCAAACGAACTTTTTATGGGCGAATAATAAAATGAAATATTTTATAACTTTACTGTCGTTAAATAAACTTGAAATTCACAGGAGCGCATGCTGTATAAACAGCTGCTATATAAATTGTCGTAAAGCAATCAGGTTGAAGAAAACGTTCAAGTAAACGACGTCAGATTGAATTGCGAATTGAAATCTTGAACGAGTTTAGAATAAAATCTTAGTTTATAAATTTAACGAGACTACATACATATATCCCACCGCACCATAATTTATGTTCTGAACAACAAACGAATGTATCATAATTTTCGCATGTCAATTTATTGAAAAACATGGAAATGTGTTTTTCTCGGAAGTCATTTTCCAACATGGCCGCAATAGAAACAATCAAATATGCGCACATGGCCGCTTGTGTTTATGGCTAAAACTATGTAGCTGGTTTGCTCTTCATATGATAATTCAAGTATTTGCAAATTTTGGCTTTTTCGTAATTTTTGAAAATTAATAAAAAAATAAACCACTAAAAATATCTGAAATTTGAATTTTTCACCTGCTCTATGGGCATAACTCATTAACCAAAAATTATCGAAATCGAAAAGGGTAAGGTAGAAACTGGTAAACCTCCATCGTAGGGTTACCAGATGCAAAAATGAAAAAGGAGGACAATTTATTCTGAAATCAATTGAAATGGAAGACGTTTCAATATTATTTAGGCATACTTTTCAGAGCTGTCTTTTCGAGATAAACAATTCTTCCTCCTTGATTTTTACTGTATTCTAATCGGAATTTACTTTATCCTAATTAGGTATTGCCTTAAGGATAATTATAATATTACAATATTATGAAGATACCAAATATTTAAAAAGTCGAAAAATATAAAAAGAAACGTAATCTCGTTCAAGAGTAAACCGGTTGGCGGATGTTGACCGAAATCATAACATCTCTCACACCTTACGTGAAAATAATAGATATGAAATTTCAGCTTGATAGACTTGATTGTTTCGGAGAAAAAGTTAAAGTTAAAAAGTACACAGCCACACAGACATTTTCCAGAAATCGTGAAAACGTGATCAGGGGATGATACCCGATACAAATTAGTCAAAATCTCAATGTCGAATTTTCGCACGATCACAATACTATAATTATATTCATCGTGTAGCTACTTGACAATAAACGTGCCCGTTTACTGCTTTTTTTCATTTTAATTTTTTGCAACCGTGTTAAATAAAAAAATAATTGGTCCATGCAAAAAAAAACGGGTGTACTTAATTTATCATAGATCTACATACTTAATTTTAAATTCGATTAACTTATTCTTACTCTGATGTGTTATGATTATGACTATGTACATATGTACATATATTATATCCCCTCTTATGACTTGGTAATACATTCTTATCTAACTGAAAAATATATACATACATATGTACTATACTCCGGCCGTTTCAGGAAGACATCTGGGTAAAACGTACATGCTGTCCCTTTCATCCCCTCTCCACCCCCAAATGACCAATTGCAATTCGTTTCAGTTTCATGTTGCATTTTAGTCGAGCGATACAACATTGTGCGTGCGTCGATAGAATTCAACGTTAATATTTTGTTAGTTAGAGTTTTTTGGAGTTAGAGTCTGATAATGTCAATTAATAATAGACAAGGCAAAATTATTTACTGCGTGCACGTGCAAGCTAGATGACATTTTAAACAATAACTTCTCGGAAACATTCTCATGTGCCTTAACATAATCTTCAAAAAGGACCGTTTTATTTATTTAGTTTTTCGGAAATTTACCGGCCAGGTCTCGACCAAAAGATGCTCACAAATAGACAGAGATAACATTGTAGATACAACATACTCTCAATAATAACTACATAAATAAAAACAAAGAAATTATTTTACGTCTTTACAATGTTGCATCGCATGCACGAAAGGGACAGCACGTACGTTTTACCCAGAAGTCTTCCTAAAACGGCCGGAGTATAACATGCACACTTTTAATATCTCTTTACATTCATCCAATTCAATTCATTCAACATATTTCTTATACTAAACAATCTATGTATTTACATTTAAAATACTCCGCATAAACGAACGAACGAATGTACCCTAGTCCCAAGACACATTTCTCGGGACAGGGGCGAACACCTTCGAAAACCGGGACGTCTAGGACCCCGAGTCTTTGCGTTCATATATTATCCTATTTTTGAATACTTAATCTGGCCACCGCTCACTTCTGACGTCTGCACCAAAACGTCAAACGTGAACGAATTCAAAAGGGGAAAACAAACGGACGAAGAAGAAGATGATGATGTGACAGTTGGCACCGCCGTACGCGAATTGATCGAGCGTGTTCGCGAACGTGCGCAACGCAACACCCCGTTCGCAAATCTTCAATGCGCCGTGTTGTTTTGTCAGTCGTCGTGTGAACGCGGCGGGGGTAGTGTGTGTGTGTCGAGCGTCTAGTCTTGTCTCGGTACGTTGCGAATAAACTCGTACTGAGCACTCGGGCCACCCTGTAGATGGTCCATATATCCGCGATCGGGTCACTTTCGACCCGTTGAGATGTGAAGTGTTGGTCACCCGTCGGGTTTCATTCACGAATCGGGTCGAAACCCCGCGAAACTGTGACAGATGCTCGACTGTGACGTATCACACATCTGACTCGATCCCAGCGATCCTCAAACCGTGTGGTGGTGTGGGGTGGAGTGGGCTCACCTTCTCGTCTTCGTGTTGTATGTGTGTCTTCGTACATCGAGATGAGGCTTAAGAATACCAATAGCGATCGATCGAACGGTGAGATTTTCATTTTTTTTTTTAAATGTATGTAATTGTTTGTTTTGATATTGTATTGGAATGGTTCGCCAACTTTCGAGGTTGGATTCGAGGTCTTCGAATCGCGCTGATTGAATCGAATTGTAATGAATGTTTTGGGAGTATTATCTGTGATAAGGCACACAGAAAAGCGTGGAAATATGTATACTCGGTATAACGAGAAGAGATCGTAAGAGGAATACATTGGTAAGAAGCATGAGTATGGTGGCAGATATAGCGGAACGTGTGAAAACGTTGAAGTGGCAATGGGTTGCACAATGGATGGCAGATGGACGCGAGAAATACTGGAATGGTATCCGAGAGGATGTGAAAGAAAGCAAGGTCGACCGAGTGGACGATGGGCTGATGAATTGAGAAGAATGTGTGTGACTCAACTGGTTGCAGATTGTTCGAGACAGACAATGGAAGAGGATTGGAGAGGCCTTCATCCAGTAGTGGATGGTGAACGGCTGAAAATTATGATTATCTTCAATTCTGTTCAATTTTAATTCAGTGTAAAAAAAGTTGTTTTTTTTTTGATTCGGCAAAAGTATTTATATATACATATGTCTACAAATTAAAGGATCGATGGCAAACTTGCCTATCCATTTTGTTCACTTTGAAAATATTGAATCCAGGAAGACATTTGTATGACCCTGAAACATTTGTACATTCAAATTGTCTTAATCTATTATTTTTTGTATCCATATACGTAGTATGGCTTGATATAACAAGAAGATATCGTAAGAGGAATACGTGGGTAAGAAGTGTGACCAAAGTGGCAGATATAGCGGAACGTGTGAGAAGCGAGATACATAGCGAGAAGAATGGACGGCAGATGAAAATACTGGAATGGTATCCGAGAGGATGTGAAAGAAAGCATGGAAGATGGGCTGATGAATTGAGAAGCATGTGTGCAGATTGTTCAAAACGGACAAGAATGAAAGAGGATTGGATAGGCCTTCATCCGGCGGTGATCGGCTGAAAATGACGATGATATGTATGTAGTATGATAAAGTATTGTGATCGTGCAAAAATTCGACCTTGAGATTTTGAAGGATTTGCGTCGAGTATCGTCCCCTGATCACGTTTTTATATGTGTACAAGTACATACATACATAATTAAAATTAACTTTCATCGAAAACAAAACGTTGAACGTTCCTGACAGACGGACAAACTTAAGCATGCGTGGTATGTACTTAAAATGTTGTGAATCATTCGAATGCATCGACTATGATAATACCGCAATCAAGTTTACTTATAAGTGCAGTCGCTATTTGCAATTTAATTTTGCAACTCCTACGTTTTCACAGTGGAACGTTTATTTTTTATTACTCATCCACAGTCCAATTTCGGAAATATCATCTTCGAATCGTAAAAACGTCGCTATTGCTCATCTTTTTTAATGTTTTACAATGTCATTTGCAAATTTATTTGCAACAAGTACACACAATCGCTTCGTCGCAACCGTGCAAAATCCAATCACCGGTTGTCTCTTTGTCGCGTTTTTGAAACCGGGAAATTTCGCAAATCGAACAAAACTCGAAGTCACTTAAAATTTTAAAGTCGATCCGTATTTATTTATGTATTTGTTTATTTGGCGAACGGTTTCGTACGCTTTTGTAATTTTGTTTGTTCAATTTTTAAGCGGTTTTTCCTCTCTCGTTTGCGAAAGGTTCATTGTAGTCTGATATGTTTGATCGCCTACGTATTTTATTTTCACTGACATCGATCAATACGCATCGGACGCCACTGGTTTTAATGGTTCGATGTATATCTTCATTGTATGTTGTAATTGCCAATTTGTATGCGCATTTCGTTGAAAGTTTGAGGGTCGTTTTTCGTACCCTTGCAACTTTTTCACATGCACAACCACTACGTAGATGTATATTTGCATTTTTAAATCTCACAAGAATCTCAGTGGAATCTTATTGATTTCAATGTCTTTGGTATATTTTCTAACGTATTATTTTTTTTATATTTTCAATGATAGACATCATGTAGACTCCGGAAAAGTGGAATATTTTGTTAACGTGCGAATTTTGGACCCTAAACGCTTTTTGAGATATACCGTTACCCACCCGAACTCGCGTTCGTATAAAAAGAAAAATCGACCGAACACCGAAAGGTTTAGGGCTCACACACACTTACCACACGCCACGCCACACAGTAAAGAAAATTAAACCAATAACTTAGAAAAAGTATCTCTGCACACAGAGAAAGAATGGTAAAACCCCATATCTCCAATTGGCGAGTAAATGCTTTTAATGAATTATTTTTTAAATATTCTTATCAATTCTGCGAAATGCTGGCTGTCTGAGAGATGAGGGTTTTTCCTTGAACATTTTTATTCTATTTATTTGAACATTATATTATACATACATATGTATATTAAGCTAAATACGTAAAACATAGATATAAAATTTAATAAATAAATAAAATAATATTCAATATCTCGAAGGAAAATTCAGACGGGTAACAGCAACACCAAAATATACCCGTGACTTGAGGGTCGAGAATCTTTCTTTTTAGAATTTTTCAAAACATCAAGTGTTTTTTTTATTGATGAATTTTGACTCACTATCGCATGAAGTGCATTTGATTCCAATGTTCAAACATAAAGACTTAATGACTAGCGTTTTGTTTTTATTTTTGATAATTATTTTCGTTTTTATAATACATACACAATTATGTAAAAAAAAACAACATTTCGAGTATCTCAGTATAATTATTTCTATTGTTCATACAACATTGTTGATTAACTTTTAATTGTTGATAAACGAACTTGTCGTTAACCTTTTAATTGCGAAACCAATTTTAGGTAACTGCGCTAACCATTTTCAGGTTGGTTTGAGAACATCAGCGTATTGTAACTTTGACCGTAATGGAATTAATAACTTCATATCGCGTCATTAGAGCACAAAGGTGGACATGTCCATAATAGTAAAAAGTTCAGGGCAGCAGTTTTAAAGTTCGAAATGGTTGTCATAAATCAGGGGACTTAATATAAAATGATAATTGTACATATTTATTATAGTTTTTCAGATGCTATTTCATTGTTATTTCAAAATCCGAACTTGTCACGGTATATAGTATTAGTTGAAATTGTGACGTAATTCGAATGGGCCACTTTACTGCCCTGATAGTATAATTAAAGAGGAACAAAGTCGCGTTCATAACTCATTTTCGCAAAATCTTGGACATTTATGGTCTGAGGACGCGATATTATTAGTTCTTAAAATATGCATTTGGGTTACAAGAACACTTTCATTTGCTTCTTAATTTTTTGCCATTTTTGGAGCAAATCTCGAAATTATCGTATTCGCATTTCACTATACTGATTGACCATTTCAGTTTCGCATTCACGTATTGATTGTTTTTATACGTTCAATTGCCACAGTCGGGAATTGTTATCTATCTTTTATTTATTTTACTAGGCTGGGTCCTTAAAGGTAATGTAATATCAGATTAGGTTCAGGTAAGATCGGTTGGGTTAGGTTAGGTTCAATTTCAATAATTGGACTTCAAGATCAATCGTTGTTTATTAGGAATTGTTATGTACCTTTTCTTTAATTTACTAGGCTAAGTAAGGTAAGGTTAGATTTGGTTCAGTTTGGTTAGGTTGGGTTAGTTTAGGTTATCATCAGTTTATGAAGTAGTGAAAGGTGGATATGTTCTATGTAAATCACAATTCTGATTTCAATTGAATAACATTCACATGTACATACATATACAGCGGTTGTTTTATTGGATAAAATCCACTTACACACACACACCCACACAAACTTGACGTCACAGCTAGGTATGGCTTATTTAATTAAGGGAAGACGACAAAGCTGAAGGGTTGTTAGCAAAGTACATAAATACATTCATGATGACTATGTACACGTAAAAATTGAATAAGCCAAGTGTAACATCCCTCGCTCGTAATATTTTCATATAGTACAGTCACGCCATCATCCTCTACCCACTGCCTTTGTGGGAGATGAAGGGCTTTTTCGTTCATCAGAGCCTGGGGGAAACCTGGTGACTCACTTTTGGGGTGGTTTTCCACCCCACCCACCCCCTCCTTATCACTCACCCGTAACCTTTATCCGAATATTCAGTATGGGCGAGTTTCGCATCTGGTGTACAAACTCAACTGTTGGAAAATTGCTCGCACGCATTCAAACTGTGTTAAAACTCGGTTAATAATAATGTTTCCAGTGACGGTCGTAGATGGGTTAAATTAAAAAAATTTCCCCAGTATACGGTTCAGTTAATATACATAAATTCGAAGTCTTATCGACGCGTTTAAAGGTGACCCCGCGACAGCGAACAGTGATAACAGAACAGGTTATGTGATACGATTTTATTTGTGCATTTGTATGCAACTGCAACAATAATGTGTCGTATGTAGTAATAAATCAGTGTTAAATTATTTTGTGCACGCTGATTTTATTTTGTACGGTTCGTGTAAATTTATTTATGTGCGACTTTCGCGCGTTTCGTCCGATCTCGTTTTCGACTTAATAGATAGTTTGCCCAACACAATGGCGGCTCGCGGTACGAGAGCGCAATTTAATTTAATTTAGACGACGCTGTTGAATTTAAAATTTGCATATTTTAGCTGCGCTGAAAAAAAGATTGCCAACCATTTATTTACAGCACCGCTATGAAAATAATTTTATTTTGAAATTATTCATGGAAAGTGTTAAGTAACGTTGTTTTTTTATTGTTTGATCACATAAAACCTAGGCTTAAAAGTCGTTATTTTTAATGAATTTCCTTGACATTGCTATACTGGAATTGGTATTTTAACCGTTGTATCATATCGCGTTCCATTCTTCCGCATCCATTTATTACATCGTTTTTTTATTTACTATAAATGGAAAAAAAGTTTGATGTTAACCTTGCGCAAATGTTTTTTACGAAAAATGTAACACATTTTGAATTCCTTTCAACGATTTTTCTAAACAAACGACAAAAAATTGCATAGCATTGTTTATTTCCAGAGACTTTATACGACTATTTTCCAACTCTTATCTCGCAGCAGGTACATAAACACGTACAAATAAAATATTTCATCGCTTTATACATAGGTTCGAATTGTGTGTAAATAAGTTCGTATACGCAAACATCGCTTACAAAAGCCAAGCGCATACACTTTGCATCGAGGAATGTGCAATGAAATTATACATACATACAGAAATATTTAATAAAGCTGAGAACATTGACACGCCACTGCATTCCAAAGTTTGTACGTAATTAACACATAATAAAATTTTATCACCGCGCACGTTGTTTAAGATTTAATTAAATGCACAGTATATCAGGTAAACGTTTGCATAGGTTTTTTTTGTTTGTTAATTAACTACGGTATGTACCGGTGATATAGTTTTTAGTACCGAGCGGAATGAAAAGCGTGACGACTCGATCGCACAGCAATTTACGACCGTTCCTCGGGTTAATTGACAGGTGACATGTAACGGAGACTGTACAGGTGACCGTTTAGCCCAAATCGATCATCGTTTAACTATAAAGGACTCGGATCGAACCCATCGCTCCGGACGATGACACACTTTTCGAAGGTCCTTCGAGCCGAATCGATATCGCAACTCGCAAAAGGCTTTCTCGCGGGAAAAAATTCAATATCAAACTGAACCGTTCAAGTCAAGTCGTATACATACAATCCGAAATGGGTTGATCTACAAGTGTTTTAACTGTTTTTTTCTTCCCCGTTTGATTATACTATTTTGCCCGGTCCCTTTTTGGGATGTGGTTAAATTTCGATGGGATTCTGCGCAGTAGGCGTTCGTTGCGTCACCAGTGACGCATTTTCCCTCGGAATTACCCTTTGGGTATAACTGTGTCGGTGGTGTGATAGCTTGAGGGTGAAGTTTAGGGGGTGGTGGGTGGTAAAAAAAAAAGCTTGTTTGGCTTCACCGTTACGATACAACGCTTCGGCCTTTTCGCTACGCATTTTTTTTTTTTTTTCCCGTATAAAATAACGTGTTATCGTAAGCGTTTTGAACGCTTTTTTTTTTTTTTAGGGACTTTGTAGGCTTCAAACTGTTTCGGTCAATTTAATAAAAAAAATAAATGTTACTTTCGATTCATTTAAATCTATTTGATATCATCGTTGGAGGTACACGTGTTTGTGAGATGTGTCAAACCGTTGGCATATTTCGGATCCGCACCTATGTAAGCACGAGTATCACTGGAGTATCTTAACCAAAGCAATAACAATAATAAGTATTGTATTCTTGTGAGAATTTCGCGGAAACGTTCATGCTGGTATGTTAATATGACGAAATGACACATTCAGTGTCTTCGGAATGAAAAAATGTCATTCAAAAGGCTATCAGACATTCTAGAAAGATTATTCTAACCCTATTACTCCTATTAGGTTCTGAAAATATCCTAAAATCCCCTATGAAAAAGCTATTAAACTATCAAGAGATGTATAACCAAGAATAAAAGAAAATTCTCGAATATTCTCGGTGAATAATCTTTTGGAGAATATTCTCAACTTAGTACAACACGACGTGTGCTTAGGTGCGGATTCGAAATATTCAAACCGTTAAGTACATATTTTATATCAAATTTTGAATCACCTGGGACTTGAAAGTTACTACCGATTAATGTTACATCATTCGTCAAGTGAGCTGTTTGGTTTAAAAATGGAATACTGTTTGTGCGCGCTCCTATGTCATCATCATAATTTTCAGCCGTTCACCATCCATTGTTGGATGAAGACCTCTCCAATCCTCTTCCATTCCTTGTTGTATTGAGCAATTTGCACCCACTTGATTACACACATTCTTCTCACTTCATCAGCCCATCGTCCACTCGGTCTATTTTGCTTTCTTTCACATCCTCTCAGATACCATTCCATTCTTCTCGCTATGTAGATGTACTCCGTACAATAGCTCTTGGTATATGTAACCATTATCATAACATTGTATAAATGATAACCATTGTCAACGAACAGTGACTAGTTATTCATATTAATAATATGCCGTTGTAGGTTAACAATATGATATCATCATGATCATCAATTTCAGCCATTCACTATCCACTGCTGGATGAAGGCCTCTCCAATCCTCTTCCATTCCTGTCTGTCTTGAGCAATCTGCATCCACTTGACTCCACACATTCTTCTCAATTCATCAGCTCATCTTCCACTCGGTCTACCTTGCTTTCTTTCACATGCTCTCAGATACCATTCCAGTATATTTCGCGGCCATCTGCCATCCATTCTTCTCGCTATGTGTCCACTTCAACTTTTTCTGCTACTTTGGTCATACTTATTACTCGTGTATTCCTCCTACGATTTTTTCTCGTTATATCAAGCATATATCTTTCCATGCTTCTCTGTGTGTACTGGATCTTACGTAACATTCTTGAATTCAGCATCCACGTTTCACATCCATATGTCATAATTGGCAGAACGCATTTTTTTCAAGCATAGCGGGATGTTGGATTTAAAAATTATGTTCATTCTTCCAAAAGCGCCCCATCTTCGGTTTCTACATATGTATGTATGTATGTATGTATGTATACAACAGTAAGACCCCTTTTTTTCAATATTTTTGGAAATTTAACTGATTCCACTTTAACTCATACGGATTACGTTAGGATAGTTTCATATTTTCATAGCAATTGCATGTTCAATTTTAAACGCAGTCGTTGCTTGAAAATGCACCCTAAATAGTCCTCGATTTGAATAGATTTTAATTAAATTCCACATTGTATGCTCCTTACAAGAAACTATCGGATAATTTTGACTTTGCTCAAGATTGGTTTAGCGAATTATTCCGAACTGACGTAATATGTATGTAGCATGTGATCTTTTTGCACCTCTAAATAGTCGCAGACTGCAAATTTTTATGGCAAGCAAATGAAGCCACCTCTGAACGCTCCCTAATAAAAAAATTCGCAAGTTATTTTTGCATTGAAAAAAAAAGCCCATTTGTATTTCTACAATAACAAAATCGTATACTTTCGACAATAACAATCAACACGGAAAAAGTTGTTTGTTTTGCAAATCTTCAAAACTTTCACACAATCCAAAGTTCATCCATCGTCAACTTATATTACATATTGTTTTCGATTTGATTCGCTACACAATGTTTACTCGAGCCATTGCTTAATTTTAATATCAGTCCAATTTCATTCCCTACTGGTCGTATATAAATCTTCACCCCGATTTACATAATCTCTCATAGAAATGTGCCTAGTACGCCTTACTTCATTTTATAACCATATACGATAAATAATGTAATAAGACTACTGTACATACATATTCACGGTACTGTACCGTGCATTTGTATTCAAAACCGTATACTATTCTAGCGTTACTTCCATTTTTGCTCCACTCACTCGCTGGAAACTGGCTCGTTTCGCTGCCCCACAGCTTCAATCTCGGTTCTATTGTGTGTGAGATTAAAATGGTTACGTCGAATCGCACAGGGACGATGACCTGCATACAAAGGGTTGATTTTATACCATTTTAAACACTATTGTCCCAGTAGTCTGCGTGGAATTTGTTTTATTAAACTTCCCCCCCTTATTATTTTGTTCGTGCAATTTTCATACATACTTCAAAAATAACCTTGTTATTTAAAACCAGCTGCCAGGTTAAAATGTGAAAATGCCACTTGTAATGTAAAAATGTTTGTGTATGTTGTGTTTTTATCAACTGGCAATACGATTCGACTGGAAAAACTCCATTGTTATAAAAAAAGACAAATGTACTTTGTAGGACTCGTAGAATCATCGGGATTACTTATGCAAAGTTTCAAACAATATGGTGATTTATAAAGATCAAACAGACAAAATTTCAATTGTACATATATGTATACCTTTCTAAGTAGGTTAGATTTTGGACCTATCGATTTCCTTACACTTATTATGCCAATCCTAGATAAACACATCGGTGTCAACTTTCGCCAATAAAATTTTAAATTCACCAGTTGTATAATCACAATACGAATCATTTCAAAGTTCTATTGTATTCACACTATTCGGCAGTACAATAAATTTTTTTGCTTCGTTCTAAAATATGAATCACATAAATTATATCAGTGGGTAGAGTCATTGTTACCTGCGAATTGTAATAACGTAATATAATAGGCATCATATAATTTTTTTTCGACTTAATACATATGTATGTACTTCGAGTGTCTCACTAAGTCACTAGGATAAGTGACTCATTCAGTATAATACATCGAAAATGTCAGGTAAACTTGGCATAAAATGTCGCGCCGCTATTACCATTTTATACGCACACATATAATACAAGCGGAAACAATGAATGCGATATATATAGAATTATGGTCATACAATTTTAATACTGGTTTGATTTGAGATTTATAACGACCGGGTGTGCTTTGGCGCCACTTTCAAAATGGCGCCACTCGGCAACTAATGGAGTTGTATAGTTTTACGAAACTTTTCACTTAAACCCGTCAAGTTTGCTCAGTAGTCATTTCCACTTGTAATAGTGTACTTAGTGGTGCTTTTGCTATCGCGCTAATCGGATAGGATCGTATCAGTTATGTAGCACAATTTAAACTTTGAAAATTGTCATTCGTTATGTACCTACATTTATTTTCGATGTTGTAAATTTGCCTTTCAAATTGCTATATTTTAATCATTTTTGATCAATGGAAAGTTTCTACGGTTCAGGTACGCCGAAAAGTTATAGATTTTCATCGTTTAAATTTACATTTCGTTTGCTGTTTGAATTTGTTTTGCCTTACATAATTTAAATTCTCATCATAAATACACTCTTGGAATAATTTTTGGGATATTGTACTTGTATCTATGTATGTATGTAGATATATGCATGTCAGTAGAAAGCATTTCTTCTGACATATGTATGTATTATGTATGTAGATATCTACATACATAGATAGAAAAAAATAATATTATAAATACCAATGAGGTGGCTTAAGTAGCATCGAATGAAGCAAGAATGTAAAAAAATTGTATATCGGAATCCTTTGACTGGCTTAATTAAATAAATCATCATCATCATTTTCAGCCGTTCACCATCCACTGCTGGATGTAGGACTTTCCAATCATCTTCCATTCCTGTCTGTCTTGAGCTATCTGCATCCACTTGACTCCAAACATTCTTCTTAATTCATCAGCCCATCGTCCACTTGGTCTTCTTTATCTTTCTTCAACATCCTCTCGGATACCATTCCAGTATTTCTCGCGTGTCCAGCCCACTGCCACTTCAGTTTTTTATTCCTCTTACGATCTCTTCTTGTTATATCAAGCCTACATCTATCCATGCTTCTTTGTGTATGCTGGATCTTGCGTAGCATTCTTGAATTTAACATCAACGTTTTACATCCACACGTCATAACTGGCAGTACGCATTGGTCGTATGCCTTATTTTTAAGTATAGCGGGATGTTGGATTTAAAAACTACGTTCATTCTTCAATTAAAAAAATATAATAATAAAATGAAAGCATTTTCCAAGATACATAGATTATATTATCTAATCTTAGATTATAAAGACCACCCAATATTAACACGGTAATCTAATACCATTTGCAATATAATCCTAACAGCTTATAATTTCGATCGCTTATCTTGGGAGAAATCGCTTTATGTTTCTAAATAAAAACATCAGGTTTTTCTTGATCATAAATCGATACGATTGTAGTTGACAGTGAAATTTGAAATAGTTTTAGATAATAGATAATAATAGAACAGCGGCTTTTTCACTGGTTTCATCGCTCGAAATCCAATTTTATTCAGCCTCCTTTGAATAGTATGCGTACTTACTGCTGTGGACGTCGAAGCATAGACCTCGTCTCTAATTTGTGAAGCAGAAGTAAAACGATATTGCAAAACGGTATGTTTTATGAATCGATCTGCTGCAGTTGATAGTTTTTTCGTCTTTCCGCTTCCTGCAGGCCTCGTACTTCGTCCTGTTTCATTATAATTAATTAAAAACCTCCTCACAGTACCCTCACTAAATCCTATTCTTCGATCAATTTCTCTGTTTGAAATATTTTCTTTCCTAAGAGTAAAAATCACGGTTTTTACTTCGATCGACATTTAGAGCGATGACGACATTTTTCGATTTGATTTTAACATGACGAACTCGGATGAAGTTTTACGGTCAACTACATATGTATGTACATGCAAAATTGACCATTTGTTTTGTGTGTTTTTGTACCAAGGGTTCGCAGAACCATTGTGTAAAAACCGGTTGGGGTACTCTATTGTTTTCAGCAGGTAGGATGGATTGTCGCGCGATGGAGTTCGCCCAAAAATCTCAGTGCGTAGGTTTTTTTGTCGCTCACCTTACATACAAAGTGGTCATTGATTTCAATCAATCAACAACGTTGGAGGAAAGTTTAGCATTACGTTTTAGTACTGTTCTACACATCTGTGTACAAGCTTTCGTATGAATATAATTTCATGTTGGAATAGTGTATTTTTATTAGTTTTTCAGTTACATGCTGTTTCAATGCACTCGTACATGTATGGTTTGCCTTGTGTTCGCCTGTAGACTGATTTGGAGGCCAATTGTAAGCAATTAGTGAATTGGAGTTTGGTTCAATTTAAAGATTCGCCTCGTCGCACAGAATCCCGTCTGTCGAACGATGTGAGATATTTATTTCGGTGTGGACTCGCAGCGTCAAGGGAATCTCTGGCTAAAGAGAGCAAATGGCCTAGAGTGGAATGTGTTAAACGCCGCCATATCTGTCCACTCTAGAAGTGGCCATTAATTGGTTGGTGGTCTGGCGCCGTTCTGAATTACCACAAGACGTTGGAAAAGTCTGCGAAACAGCATCCGACACGATTCGCCATTCAGCTGATTTCAAAAGAAGATAATACGCGTATAATGTATCTGTATGTATGTATGTACCCACCGTTGTCCGAGAGTTGCTGTGTGCATTTTCTCAAGGTTGTAGTTTTTCGCGTTCAAATGAAGTTTTTAACGTTGCATATGAATAAGGTCATCTTTCAGCTTCTTTTATGCGTGTGCAAGGTTTTACCGTTCATATGTACATACATGTGTACCTGAGAATCCGGAAAAAAGGCAAACGCAGCTGGCGGAATGGAAAAGTCTGTTTGGCGGGCTGTGATCTATTTTTGCCGATGTTATGCGAAAGCCAAAGAATTTTTGGCAGTCTGATGGAGCGCACATGTATTCGATATGACTTTTGTGTGATACCGCGAATTCGAAAATATTTTCGTACGGAAATTTTTCATGCGGATTGTTTATGTAAAATTGTTATTAAAACGTTCGGTTCGATTCCGGTTTTGTAATCTATTCTGCTTCAGGGTAAAACTGCTCAAGTTAGATTTATAATAAGGATATACTAATACTTTTATACTTCGCATAAATGATTTCACCATATAAATCAAAGTAAATACGGTAATAAAAAAGCTACCTCAGAAGGTTAAGCTTTTTATTACAATTTCCCATTTTCTTAATTTTGCGTTTAAAGATTTTCCGCGATAAAACAAAAGTTAAAATTAAAAATTTCAATGTGATTTTTTCAAGGACAGTTTTATCAGAACACTTTAAATATGTACATATGTACATACATGGTTACTAAAACCTGTGAAATTTTTGCATTACAATAGTTGCGATCGTTGTCAATTTGAGTCATAATAAACATCACGGAATAAATTATAAATTATTACCCAGTCTAAAATCTCGTATGACTGTATGTACCTACATATATTATGCGCCATAAAAGAGATTTAGATACGTTTATTTAATTTGAAATGGTATATATTTCAATCACATTTGATCCTGCAATAGACAGACGTCTTTATGGTTTTTGAATTGACGTTCACCGTTGTATGTAAATACACCGTAACACGTTATCGCTTAACCCACGTCGATATAAAACTCGATCGTATACTATGCAGTACGTATTTCCTAGGTGCGCTTTATACGTGCAATAATTCAAATTGAAAATGGAAGTACATATGTACATAGCACTGTAGTAAAATCACAATAAATTTAGCAAACTGTGGAAACTCGATACCCGACGAGCAAGGAGACCTGGACCATCTTCGCAGATGTAATTCTAAACCTTCGGCACGCGAGCGTGGAGTTTAACCGTCACGCAGTTTTACTTTCGACCTTTTCAGTCACTCGTTCGTCCTTTAGTTTGTGGCGCATCCTTGTCGAATGTCCGCCATGGTCCTGTTCGCGGAAAACGAACCGGTTTACTGAAAAACAAAAATAAGAAAAAAAAAAAAAACAGCACCAGAGATGCTCCTTAATATTATCATTATATACGGTACGATACGATGTTATCGTATGCAAGTGCAATGCACCTATGCATAATATCATTTAGAGCGGGAATGTCGTTTCGCAGGATATCGATCCGGTCCTGGCGAGAGAGCGTTGCGCAATTTTCGTTATCCGCGATCGCACACTATGAATATGTACTCTCACATCCATATGTAACTATGTAATATAATATTGGCCTGTGATGCGTCTTAAATTTTCGTTTTGCGTTTTGTCGTGTATTTGGGTCACACGTGCTTGCGTTAGTTCACTGCAGTATTTCTGCAGTGAATTAAAAATTTACAATGTATGTACGCGTATAAAAGTTTTGAACTAATTATTTCCGTTTTATCTACATGTGTATGTAGAAATGATGTGTGTAGAAATTTCCGGTTGAACAATCAGTTTTTGTACGTCTGTAATTTTGTTAGTGTTCAAAAATCTGTGAACTGAACACGTATACCACCCTAGTCTCTTTTTGCACGGTCCAGGAAAACGGACCAATTACATACATATTATTTTACACTGATTTTTTTGTTTGAACACGGTTACAAAAAGTTAAAAAGAAAAACGGCAATAAACGGGCACGTTTATTGTCAAGCAGCGACACTGAATGAATATATTTTTTAAATTAAATTTCAATCGTAAACCATGTCAATTTACATACATGTACTCGTACATGGGTAATTTACATGTACAATTTGTACATAGGTACATATCTTTTTTGTTACATGGTTTTTTTTTGCACGGTATTCCCTGGAATGTATCCCCTGTGCAAAAAGAAAATCGGGTGTATCAAAAACAACACTATTATTTTATTTGGATACTGTGATTGATTCGAATTTTATCGGGTTTTTAACGACCAGAAGTGACACTCCTTTGCACTTTACCCCATTTTGTTTTATTACATCATTTCTTCATTCTAAAATCATCCATCGGATTCAATAAATGATAATTTTCATCAGTCGGAGTGATGGTTAACTTTTGTTGGACACGGCCTTGGTGGTTAACTTTTGGCTTTTTCCGGTTTCCCCGAAACTTTCAATCGTATTGAGCTGAAAATTAGCATATATTTTTTGATTTCATGTAATATTCGGTTGAGTTGATACGGCTTTGATAAACATGCGCTAACAGGAAGCGGTAGTTAACTCTCGTGCCAATTTTTTTTCATTCTAAATAGTTTCACCTTGAATCCTGCTTAATTATGTTCCATTATTGTTCAACAGGTGTAAATGTGCCATTAGGCGCGTCTTCATTGTACTCGTGAATCCGATTTTCTTTTGTAATCATGGCGCGTTGCGCGATTTTATGTCGCGCAATAATCGCGCGACTTTTTATGAGTTTTCCTACATTGCAACCGGTTTAATTGTTACAAATTTCATTTGACTAGTACGCTTTGTTACGCTCTGACGACTTGGGACGTCCTTACTCCAGCGTAATATTCAACGTGAACTAGGGACGTCCTGAAACAAAGTGCTCAGTCTTTTGAACGTTGCGAATCGGATCGGTACACATCAAAGCTCCACTACATTCATTTGATTATTTTTAGTGAAAAAAATATACCAAGATACAACTCTGTCAACGTGGGTGATTGATTGTATTAATTTGTGTGAATTAATGTGACTAATTTTACGTCGTGTACAATGCGGTCTACTTTGGAGTAATGTTTTATCGATCATTACACTATGTACATAAATTAATAGATAAAAGTGTTTCAATTGAACGGGTGGTGTGTGGCGCATTTTCTTTTAAAACGTGATTTATTTTGAGGAAAAATGTAAAAAAAAAGCATTGATTTCGTATAAATATGCAAAATCACGATTCCGCTTTGATTGATGTTAGCACTGGCGTCCTAAAGCGTTCCTTTCACACAAAATCCTCACACATATATAGTATACGATTTTATGGCGCTTTCTCGTTTATTTTAGTATCGACGTTGAAAATTTGTAACATTTTTCGCCTCTTCTTTATATCGTGCATATATTTTATGCGATGGAAAAAATATTTCGAAGCATTTTTCTTCACAAAGGTCGTTGTAAGTGTGCGCTTAGTACGAGAGTCCATCAAACGGTCGTTACGGAGCCATTTTCTTCGAAATTTTCCGGCACTATTTCGCTTATTTATTTATACATGTATGTATGTACATAGCTTTGTGCGCATAAGTGAACCAAGTCCAATCCAAAAAATGATTATTATTTATCATTTTCAGCCGTTCACCATCCACTGCTGGATGACGGCCTCTCCAATCCTCTACCATTCTTGTCTGGCTTGAGCAATCTGCATCCACTTGACTCCACACACTCTTCTCAATTCATCAGCCCATTGCCCACTCGGTCTACCTTGCTTTCTTTCACATCCTCTCGTATACCATTCCAGTACTAGTGTAGGTTTCTCATCACCCGTACCGTACATCACGAGTGTTTGTGTGGGTGAGCATAGTTTTTGCATCGATGGCGCGTTATAATACAACAACGTAACAATTTTGAGGATTAATATTGTCAAATTGTAGCAGGCCCGTCATTACCTAGTTTGGATGAATGCGTAATCGCACCCTATTCCGAACTGGTGATCTCGGGTTCAAATCCCACTCGCGCGCGACGGTTCTTGTCTTTTAATCATTTACCCCAGCGAGCGTTATCAGCAGACAGACAGACGGATTTGGGCTATTGTATATATTTCTAGTATTTCTCGCGTCAATCTGCCATAGATTCTCCTCGCTATTCCCATTGCCACTTCAACTTTTTAACACGTTCTGCTATATCTGTCATAGTTCTTACCCATGTATTCCTTTTACGATCTCATCTTGTTATACCAAACATACATCTTTCCATGCTTCTCTGTGTGCACTGGATCTTACGTAGCATTCTTGAATTAAGCATCCAAGTTTCACATCCATACGTCATAACTGGCAGTACGCATTGGTCGTATGCCTTCTTTTTTGAGCATAGCGAAATGTTGGATTTAAAAACTATGTTCATTATTTATTTATAACGTAACAAAATTGAATGAAGTTTTCCCTTGATTAAACTTGGATCACTTTTGTACGCTATAATATGTAATGTACATATTAATGCATCGAGGCTTAAGCACGTTCATTAGGCAACACAATACAGCTTTTATACGTGAAAGTTTCAATAGGGATTTTTTCTGGGATAAACACGACGATAGTTTTTCTAATCAATACCTATTCAATTTAGATCGATACTCCATATTGGGCTAAGTACTCATTGCACCATTTCGATGACGTCTGTGTATGTAATTTATTTGTATCGCCAGTTTTGCGGTCATCGCGTGCAATACCAAATATGCAACGCGCCATAATTTAACGAACGCATTCAAGTATCGCATAATATCGCATCGATAAAAACAAACTTAGTCCACTCTCTAACGAAACGCTTCATTCATAACGTGCGTTTGTCGTATACATAGAAAAGTCTTCTCTAGGTTTGGATCGGTACGTGACTCACTTGCGTTTGTGTACGATATGAGTTTCGATTTCACCCCCTAGAAAATTAATCATGTTTTTTTCGTCTCGCGTTGGATTTATACGTCGCAGGGGGAGTTCAGTACTTTCCCTTTTGTGAATTTAAGGGTGCAACGATGCAACTTTGGGGAAAAGCGTGTCTAGCCTTTATGGCGCCACACGTCTTGCGCAAGATTTTTCCACCCTTCTTTTTCATTAAGTGATAAAATAATTCCACGAAAAGGCTATGAAGCCATTGCGTATACGTACCGCTTTTATAAACGCTTTAAGGCGCCCGCACACCGCTACGAAATCGTATATAAAAACCTAGCGAATTTCGCAAGTACCGGCCTGCGCTAGCGCCGGTTTCTGTCACTCTGACATAACCTATCAAACTACCATCTGTCACCTCGCTTTCGAAACGTTTGTATTTCGCTCACGATTCTGTCGTGGACTAAGTCAGAGTTATTTACACACAACTTTTCCACAAACGTCATCGAAATCGAGCAAATCGGCGAAACTTCGCGGATGCGGAAATCCTCCGCGGTGTAGACAGCTTCACGCGTATTCAGTTAAGCTAAACAGAACGTGCGATGAAAATGCATTAATGCTACACACGCGCATCTCACATTATTTATTGCGAATATGTTTCAATTCTATTAATAATCAATTGTTTTTGCACTACTTTACGTAATACATAACAGCTAACAAATATATAATGGACGTATACAATCGCCCCCGCCACCCCCTACGCCCGTTTCAAGGCAAAATAAAGATTACCACGCGGTTATGCCCGAATATTTAGCGGTTAAAGCCAACTTTGCTGTCATTTGTTGATGTTCGCGCTATCGTGCGTTCTGTTTAGCTTAATTGAATAAATCGCGGTTATGCGATACATACAACTCCTTACCATACCAATCTTGAGATTTTCCTACCTGTTCGCAGCGGTGTGCGGGCACCTTTACATATTTGTGTTGTTTTGAAAACGACGAAGAACATTGAGCGCACACCTTATACGAAAACCCATACATTTAAATTGCATCGTAACTCTGAAGGCGTCCTCGCTTCCGATAATTCATTTCATATTATCAATGTCAGATATAATTTAATCCTCTTAAGGCTTAAAATTGGTCCATTTCGATGCTGAAGGTCACTTTTGTGCTTCCCCTTGACCTTGACACTATATCAACTGGTTCGATTTTTGCAAGTCAACTGGCCATATATGGACCGTTGTCGAAATGCAATATTTCCTTAAAGTATTACTAATGAAAGGAATTATCGCGTGAGACGCGCCGCAGATGCTTTCTCCTTTCCTTGACATATTTTTACATACGCCATTATACACGATCCTTAAATTAACCTCAACTAATAAAGATTCATTATCACGATGCGATGCACACCGATGTTGCACGCTTTGAATCACCAAATGCATATTGATGCACCGCACGCGACCACATGGTCACACCCCTGTGTATTTTTATTATATTTAAGTTTGTTTTTGCGTGGTCATAATTATAATTAATTACATTTGGCGTACAAGAAACTCGCATGGGCGGCCATTAAATTATTTATTAGTATGTATGTATTACCAAATTTGAATTCACGAGCTGCCCTCTTGATGTATGTATGCGCTAGAGAAGTGTGTATGTGAGTACGTCTATGCATGTCCATGTCGATGTCGGGACTGTTTTATGTGTCGTGATTGATTCGACCTCAGTCAGTCGACATTTGCACAGATCAATGTGTCTCTCGAAACTGTGTAACTTTGATAAATTTCGTTTTTGAACAGTCGAACGTCGTGTCTATGAATTATTCAACATCATATATGAGCATTTCTTAACACCGAAACGACCGTTTTATGTAATATTTTCGGTTACGATTGACTGTTGTGTACATTTTGAATTTTGCGATCAATGCTCAAACAGGTTAGGTTAGCTTTTCTTGTGCAATGTGCACGTACGGCACGTCTGTGTGCTACGTTAAAAAATGCAGGACCTGTGTAATGAGCCGAGACACTGCGGGAAAGTACGGTTTGAACACGGTTTGTATGTCGTAATGAAATTTGCTTATGTTTGTAAGTTTGGTAAGTTAACATTTTTCTTTCTAGTGCTAGGTATTAACTAGCTTGTCAACAAGCTCGTTTAACTATTATGTATAGGTGGTATGTACAATTGTACATACACAATGAACAAGGCAACTTTTGCTCCCGCACGTTTGCCATTAAACATTGTATTTCACATTGATACGGTTCAAAGTTGAGTTAGATCAAAGTTTCCACTGCTCTATTATGTCGTGCACAATTCGGCATCGAAAGGGTTAAAGTTTGCGAAATTTTATCGATGGTATTGTGGCGCCGCGCGTTTCGATCACCGGGAAGGCGTTGTCTCGCACGAACGATCGTAGCCGGTGACCTGTGAATTGAATACAATGCGAAATTGAGGGAAGAGGACGAGATGGTCGTCATCATGATCATCATCACCATCAGAGGATGTGTGAATTGAATACATCATCGTCTCGAGAGCGCATCCGTTCCGATTACCGTAGAAGGGCGCGCCGAAATCGCGTGATCGGATATTGACTGTACGTTTGTTTAATTTATTGCGACAAATCATTAACTTCACTGATTCACGGTTATGACGCTGATTTATTGCTGGGTGTATGTTTGACACGCCTATGAACAAATCGTTTCTCAAAAGGTAATTTTTTTATACATATTTAAATTACGACAGTACATAAACTCATTCTATGAGGAGTACATACATGGGCAAAATTTCCGTTGATGACAATTTTATTTTGATACACTTTTTACTTATGTTTCTACATACTACATACTCGTATTAATATATACATATTATATGTATATAATAGCCGAAATCCGTCTGTCTGTCTGTCTGCTGATAACGCTCGCCGAGGTAAATTATTAAAATACACTAACCCGTGATCACCAGATTGGAATGAGGTTGTGCTAACACTATCATCCAACGGAAGCGATGACGGGCCTGCTACGATTTGACAATATTTATTGTAAATAGGCTCGCGACTTTGATAAATTGTTACGTTGTTCTATTATAACGCGCCATCTCTGCAACAACTATAAAAACTATTAAATTTAATATTATTTTTCAGTACGGGTGATGAGAACGCTCCGTTGATATTCAACGGGCTTGCACTAGTTATATATATAACACCCCAATTCCATCTGTGTGTCTGTCCGTCTGCTGATAACGCTTTAAACTCGTGATCAACAGGTTAGGTGAGTTAGCGCTAACGCGTTCACTCAACACCGGTGATAGGAAGCCTCCTATAATTTGAAAATATTAATCCTTAGTAGGTTCGGGACTTTGCTAAATTGTTACGCAATCAATTACGTCAAACACGTCCGTTGATATTCAACGGGCTTACACTAGTATAGTTATATTGATCACATCATATGTATGTAGGTACATACCTATGTACATATATTGTAATAGGTATTATAAATGTACTGTTATTGAAAATGTTCTAGGGTTCATTAGTGCTCGCGATAAAAGAGAAACTCTCAACCCAATTGCACTCAACTTTTTTTTATTTGTTTTATTTTTTATATCAATACTTCTCCGACTATTCAAGCGTGTCATCCGAGGCACATCATCACTGCATGTCCTCATATGGAAGAGAAAACTCGTGACCACTTTTTTTTCTACATATTCCGTCCCTCTGAACTGAACACATGCCTACAACGTACAATTAGACGAAGTGCCGCATTTGGTAATGGTAAACCTATTAATAAAAACTACGAAATAAATTCACAACACAATCAAAATTACACGGCGGGGACCCCGTTGATTCTCCTATCGACTTCCGTGCCGGATTATTGTATTATTATCCGCTCGTTGTAAACACAATGAGTATTGTTTCGATATAACGAACGCCGTTCTTCGGATACGGCGAACGTTGCGCAACCATCTTCCGAAATTTTCGTACACAAGCCTGCACATACTTAATAATCACAATGTGCCGCTTATTTGAGAGTATATCTGTAGTTAAACAACACTGTATTGAAAAACACCCTTTTGCTTTTATTTCGTTAACAGTTTCCGGCCCGTTTGGAAACACGCTCGTTCATACCGACAGAAATAGAATGTGAACGCTCGAAACGGACCACGTGAAAACCATAATCACAATTTACTTTGGAAGCGAAGAATGCGTTCAATGCAGTCAACGTCTGAATATTCTGTGTGTATGTTAATATTAATGAAAATTCTTTCAAATGAAGAAGTATGATTGCGAATATTTGCAAAATACCTTGCACAGCTGTGCAATTCCTTTCGTGCTATAAAAGGCAACGACCGCGTATACCTTTCAGCATCTTCTTTTGATGGTGTATCCTTTTATCGCAAGGTAGATAGATCGCCACCATCTTGTAGCCATTTTCTGTGGCCATTGTGTCTCTGATCTGCCCTGCACACGGTGACATTCCATGTTTATTTATGCACGAGTCAAGGTTTTCCAACTGTATCAACATACCTTTTGTCAATATTCTGTTTTGAAACTGTGTTACATACATAGATAGCATTAGGCACATATTTGTACGAGACGATGCAATACTATGTATGTATTAATAATTTTGACGTCAACTGTTGAATTGGGTTCTGATTGCATTTGAGCATAGAGATATTATTCAAATATCTAAAGATACAAAGAAACAACTGCTCGGTTTTCAATGTATATATGTATGTATAATAATAAACACGAGTTCGAGGACTTTGTGCGTTTAAACCCTTTTCGCATTGTCACTTTTGGATCATCGCTCATTTGAAAAGCTCGACAGTACGTGCCTTATCTCATTTTCACAATCGAAACTTTCTTTTGTGAAAAATTGTTCCATTTTTGTTTCGTATGCATCGGTACGTGTTGTGTCACCGTGGTCATTGACATGATATTATCACGTATCTTGTTGGAAATCGCGGTGTCTCAATTAGAGCAGCTTGATTTATATGTACGTAATTGATAATTGAGTATATGGGCTATGTAGTAGTACGTATGTATATGGTAAAAAAAAACCTTGTCTTGCCTAGGCGTACGAGTGTGTGAAAGCTGTTGACCGAAAGCGAAAATCTTCCAATATATAACGTAATGGTTGTATTTTTCATTAACAAAATCATTAGTCTGTATACCTTTAGATTCAATGCAAATTTTCGTCTGATTCCGTTCCGTAGTGCTTCCGCATCTAAGCCAATTAGTTAAGAAAAAAAACAAGATATTGCTTTGACTTCTATCGTTTGACCAAAATTTAATTTATTTTTATTGTATTGTTTCAGGTGAGTGGCACACTTTACATGCGTCAATTTCAACACTTTTGAGCTGTAATGTGAGTAGACAGAATATTGCGTTAGTACGTAATAATTGTTCTAATCTGAACGAAGAGTGACATTTTCAAATGCCCAAAAGCAACAGTTTTGAAATACATATTCGTATTTTATCTGTATGTACGATGACAGGCGGTGAAATGAAAATTCTCGGTATCTATTTAGATTCGCACTGCGAGCATTGTTAAAACGAGTTTTCCCGACGATGAACTTGTCCCGTTAAATCTGAAACGACATGCAAATCGTTAAGTTCAAAAATAACCGAGCAGAAAACTGGTGACTCTCACGATTATTTTTGAAATTCGTTAAACCATACGCAATGTTCAAGTGCGTTAACCTTTTCTTTTTATTTTCCCCTTGACTTTGACTCATTGTTTGTCAAGTCGCCGCGGTTTACCAGTGTGAATTTCCTTGTTTTTTAATTATTATTACACTCGTCATCTGTCGCGGGGGTGGTCCAAAGCTCTCTCTGAATAAGCTTCGAAAGCTACGTACGTCAAAGCTTAGCCAGAACTTAATCACGGAGCGTTCAAAGGTAGCTACATTGATTTTCCCGGATGTGTAACTTGGCACAAGTGCTCTCCCATTCTGGCAATATTGAAGCGCACACACTATCTACATATATATCTATCGACGTACGATGTACGACATTGAACTCAAGAGTGAGCTAACTCTAGTTATGAAATCATCTTTAGTTTTTTTTAATCCCTGAAATTAAAACTTTGGTAGTTTTACTATCGCTAATATATAAATTTAGGTTACAAGTCGAAGAATTTAGCCACGATTTATTCATAGAGCATCGTTCCAAATGGTATTGGTTCACTTTTGATACCAGAAACTTATCACACAGTAGAATAGGCCCATTTGGCACTGCTTCCTAACTCCAACGACCCTTCAAATGTACTTTTTTGTCATTAAAATTACTATGTAGATTTTGTGGGATTTGTTCCAGTTTTTTTTTGTGATAAGAAAAAACGAAATTTAATCTCCTTATCCACTTACATATCTGTGTACATAGATATTGTATCAAATCAAAGATATGTTTTTCGTGAATTACTTTTCTTT
This sequence comes from Parapsyche elsis, assembly GCA_022651745.1. Classification (NCBI taxonomy): domain Eukaryota; kingdom Metazoa; phylum Arthropoda; class Insecta; order Trichoptera; family Hydropsychidae; genus Parapsyche; species Parapsyche elsis. The sequence goes on from JAGVSN010000017.1 coordinate 4,353,591, forward strand.
ATCGAAAAATTTACTGTTGACGTAGTACATATTTATTAGTATTGGAGAATGGTCTTTTAGTCTCGCCTGTTGAGTATATCAAGAGTTATATCTTCGGCTTATCCTCATTCCGACAGTATTCTGGATTTAGTTTCTAAACGAAACTCATGACACGTCTCTTTGATAGGTCTAATCCATCAACACTTGTTTGACTCATTTTAGTACATATTCGGTCACAGGAAAATCAACGCTTTTCCGGTGCTTAAATTAAATTCGACATCCCAAAGGTGTTCAATCCCTGACTTCCGAGTACGGTGCGGTGGTCTCCCACAATCGAGTTTAACCCTTTCACGACTAAATGAATTAAACGAAACCTCCACATAATGGTCGATCGGCACCGCCCATGTTTAAATTCATCTCTAATTATATTTTGTTGACTTCATTGCCGTCATCGTCTTCGATCATCGTTGCTTTTTGCAGCGTTTTCGTAATGCGAGCTCCGATCACACCCACATTTCACTTTTTGGGTCGTAATGAATCACTGTGACCGTTTTTTTTTTGGTTTTATGTATATGTATTTAAAAAAAAACCTGTATCCTTTTAATCGCATCTACCGTTTTGGTAAAGTGGTCACCTCCTTTACGTAATGAGAATTAGTCTAGACGTGTTCTTAACGGTAAACTATCCCATAGAAAGTTGCACCATTCTAATTGTTTTGCTTTTTTTTTTTTTTTTGGGAAATTTATGCTAATTTTCCTTTGAATTGACGTTCGCATAGCGACGGAATTGTTAACGCTATTCGCATTCAAAAATGTCGATATTAAATTTCATGCATTATGACATCATTATGACTAACAAATGCGCTCTAATTGTGCCATTTACAAAAATGCTTTGTTGAAATGAAAAATGTTGCCATTGTTTTAGTTTACTAAAACGTTTGTTATGAATTTGTACAGCTTAACTTCACACAATGTACACTGTTTAAATATCGAATTCAATATATGTAAATAAATACACTGTTCGACACGAGAAATGTTTCCGAGACGAGATATGACTTTTCTTATAGATCTATACCCAGTGAACACGAATCTGGTAATAAAAAATGTTGATTGGCTTGAGATTCGGAGATATACATGTGTTTTTTAAATCACGCGATTTTTCTATTTCTTGGTGTTGTTCGTTCGATGTCTCAAAATTGGTCAATTGGTCAATGAATATTGAAATCTATAGTCGGGTATTTTATCTTTCATTTGTAGTACTTTTCAGCTTTCAGATCTTTCTAAGTAGTCGTCCAGTTCAAATCAAAAGTCAAAAGTATGTACATATTTTCACTTGGGATTTTTTCCCACTGTTAATACTATTTTATATTGAGAATTTTCTATTGAAACACGTTTATTGGGATAGTGTTCTGGCCCCACTATTTTTTGTTTTCGTTTAAAAGGGTTAATTGGAAGTGTGCTGAATTTTTAATTGGTAAAATTGCGAGCTTGAAACTCGTCGCAGAAGGTGAAAAGTTCGTATGTGTATGCAGCCTTAAGCATCAAATGCGTGTGCGTCTCATGTGTGTGTGTCAGAATACAACGAATGCAGGGTTTGAAACTTTCTTCAATTTGCTTTTAAATAATTTTGTAATGAAGTAATTAGAAGGCTTTGAATTTAATTATATATTTATTAAATATGAATATTTATAGCGTAAAAATAAGTATCAGTACATATTATGCACCCATGTCGTCATTTGTCGAACAGTGATATCAATGCAAGACAATGCATAAAAATTAAAGATACTGCTTTTAAAATATAATTATCAAATACGAATATACATAAATAGATACGGATAATCCTATTTGTGTAATGATAATATTGTAACTTGTAACATGTACATACATACATATGTACTCCAAATCATATTGTAGCTACATATGTACATACATATGTTTTTTTGATTTTCTCTTGTACATATAAAAGATGGCCGACTCTCTTTTGATACCGAGATCATTATTTACTCAGTGTGTGTATCGATTTTATCATAATACAATGTAGTAGCTTTTCACAACGCAGGTATTATGTATGAGATTACCTATAAATTCTTCTCATAGGCAACAAGCTTAGGGTCCGCACGTGTTCCGGCTCTAAAAGCGGGCCACTGATAAAACCTTATTTACTTACTAATTTGTTTGCTCGTCCCGAATTGACTGATCGATAGATTGATCGAGTATCGCGTCTCTCTCACCGTAGTCCGTTTCAATCATCGCATCCTCAAAAAAAAAAGAAATTCAAACCTGTTCTCGCATTCCGGTAATGGAATTTGCGAACAAAAACCTTCTCTCGCGGATAGGTCGGCCGCTTACGCACACTCAGCTTCCGAACGGAAAAGCTTTCGTCGTCTGAAATAAATAAATTTATGTTCGGCGTATGTTTCAGGGCTCGTTTGGCCGGATTACTCATCGCAAAAAACAATAGAACAAACCTGAAAGAGGGGAGATCGAATTCAGTTGTGCTTTACGACCGAATACGTGCGGGCTTACGGCCAAAACATATTTCAGCCGCTTTTTTTTTTTTTTTTACGTTTTGCCGCGTTTTTCTATTCGAGTGTGCGTGAGGGTTTTTCGGATGTCGTTAGTTGACAGTGCCAACTATTCGCAATAAACACAATTATCTATAATGTAGCGATGTTCGTGTCATTCGCAAATGAATTTGATCCAAATTAGTGGGCCGACCTTATTCTTTCAGCACTAATGATTTCAAATACACTCTACAACTCAGTTAGCATTGAAAGGTTTTCACTCAAAAGATTGACGGACTCATAGTCATATTGCTAAATGTGATAGGTAGGAACGCATCCAGTACAAATTCACTATTTGTCGACTAGTATAGACAGTAGACACTGTTTTTGTGATACAACAGTAAAGCCGCGTACTCATTAGCGAACTGCGCGTGTAATTTAATGCGCGTTTGATGCACGCTAATGTGGACGCTGTGTATAAACGTGCCGCGCAACGGAGTACGCGGCTCAAGGATATGATTCCAATGCCGCGTACTCACCGACGAACCGAACGGCGAACGACGAAGGGTTGCTATTGTGTGGACGTTATCGTGCGGAGCGGTTCACACAATAACAATTCGCCTTCGCCCTTCGTCGTTCGCTGTTCGGTCCGTCGGTGTGTACGCAGCATAATAAAGGGCATAATAAGTGCACAACACAACGAACAAAGATAATCGAGATAGGTCACGTACGCAATACCCATTTCCCTTTGCACGGAATCGAATTTTAGACCCTTTAGAAATACATACATCCCTTAAACATTAAATTTCTGGACTTGATGTATATTGACAATGACCTCGAGCAATGTACACAAATAGTATTGTTTTTCATCGGTGTCTTAGCGTTGACTTCAAGGGGTTACTATATGGCTCAATTTAAATCTAATTTTAAACCCCGCAGTAAAAGTATCGAGTGTACATACTTATAATATAGCACATATGTATGTTCAAGGGTGCATTCCTGGTGGGGGAAAACCGAACGTGCAAAACCTTGAATGATCGTAAGACAAGTCTTCATCGATTCTCTAAAGGGGAGAATGCGGGATGAGGGTTCGCTATAAGGGTGGGTGGAAAAGGGGGAGGAGTGGGTGTTGCGAATCGTCATGACAACGCCCATCGCATTTGCCCTAAACCACCCACCGCATCTTACGACGCAAAATAGTGGGTTTTTCCACCCCTACCTTACCGCATGGAGACTGGCCCTAGACGCTACACGTCAACCTAGGAAGATGTACGCGCTTTTTATTGACCCTGTACGTGTACATGTGTATGTACTCAATGGTGAACTGCGCACAGGGCGATCGTAAACTGAAAACTTGGGAAACGTGAAGTGCGCCAATTGGCGTCAATTGACGTGTTGAACCTTGTCAATTCGCGTCAAATGTGCTTGTAACTTATTATTATTGGTGTCGCTGTCTAATGCAGACGTTTTAAACACGTAATCCCCAGACTCGATAAGTTGTTTGTGTTGACACCAGAGTTAACTATGTAGCACGTTGACTATCAACGGATGTGTATTAATGACTCGTGTAACTTTGAGAGCTTTGACACTCCTGAACAAATACAATTCCGGACGAACAGATACATGCAGACAGCCTTTATGCATTATTATTATTATAAATATAATAGCCCAATTCCGGCTATCTGTCTGTCCGTCTGCTGATAACGCCCACCTCGGTAAAGGCTTAAATTCAAATTCGCGAATGGGATTTGAACTCGTGATCACCAGTTTAGGTTAGTTAGCGCTAACGCGTTTATTCAACACCGGTGATGGCAGGCCTCCTATAATTTGAAAATATTAATCCTTAGTACGTTCGCGACTCTGTTACGTAATCAATTACGTCAAACACGTCCGTTGACATTCAACGGGCTTACACTAGTACATATATAAATATCTAAAATTCAACAATGCTACGTTAGATCCAGTGCACACAGAGCAGCATGGAAAGATGTATGTATGCTTGGTATACATACGAGGAATACATGGGTAAGAAGTATGATCAAAGTGGCTGACATAGCGGAACGTGTGAAAAAGTTGGAGTGGACACATAGCGAGAAGAATGGAGGGCAGATGGACGCGAGAAATACTGTAATGGTATTCGAGAGGATGTGAAAGAAAGCAAGGTAGACCGAGTGGTAGATTGGCTGATGAATTAAGAAGAATGTGTGGAGTCAAGTGGATGCAGATTGCTCAAGACAGACAGGAATGGAAGAGTATTGGAAAGGCCTTCATCCAGCAGTGGATGGTGAACTGCTGGAAATGATGATGATATATTTAAATTGTTACGTAATCAATTATGTCAAACACGTCCGTTGATATTCAACGGGCTTACACTATTTGATATATACATAACTAGGGAATTTAAGTAACCACACCACGACCGCAGCTTAGTAGAACATTGACCCATGAACTGGAGGTTTAATGGTGCTATTCGCCATACGATTAAAAGATTTATTCATTTTCCTCCAAAGATTTAGAGTATCGCCACAGCCGCTGCCAGTATTAGGATGCCATTAAAAATCCATATCGACTATCTACCGTAGGCTTTTATATGACGTTGAGACGGTTCCATACAAATTTGGCACCACATCAAATTCACCGTTCCTTTCTTCATTCCCTTCCGGAAGGTAAATGCATACTATGTACTGGATAGTGTCTCGTTACTCCACCACGACACGGGTAATAAAGTTAAACAGACAAAGCTGAAGATAATCTCCGTTCTAGTAGATAATTCGCTAGTGAGGTGAACTGGAATTCAAAAATAGACCATTCGGGTATCCTTGAATATCTGGCAATCATCACCGGCTTGCGTTTCGGGGAAATCCCCCACTATCTAAATTTACCCTTAAAGAGTGGGTACGATTTGGTTATTTTAAACATGAGATATGATACCGACTGGTTAGGTACTACCTTCCCTCCCCGTTCCTGATAAATTGCCTCGATTTACCAAATGCGCCGCACTTACGGCTATTAGGCTCGTAAACGTGAAAAGTATCATCCCTACTATGTACATACATACATATATACATATATGTATGTACAAACACACGCGGAAAAAAATCGTAGTGATCACGCTCTGATTTTAACGTCTTCCGAGTGATCCAAAAGCGTTTTCGCAATTTGTAAATGTCGGCGGGGGATTATCTTTTTTTCTTTTCTCCGTATTATACATATATATAATAGCCCTATTCCGTCTGTCTGTCTGGCTGCTGATAACGCTCGCCTCGGTAAATAATTAAAAAACCAGAACGTCGTTCGGCTTTGAACCGGACGGTTTTTGTCGAACAAAACCGGAACCCGTCGTGGGATTTGAACCCGGTACCACTGATTCGGAACAGAGCGCGCTTAAGCGGTGAGCCAAACCAGATGACGTAGGTTAGGCTTCAACGTGACCATTTATAGCCGAATATAATAAAAATAGGCTCGCGAGTTTGCTAAATTATTGCGTTGTTATTATAACGCGCCATAGATGACGCAACATATTGTTGCATAGGCAACAACTATAATAACTATTAAATTTAATATTATTACATTATCCTAATCGGATAAAGTATTGTGTTTTTTAGTACGGGTGATGAGAACGCTCCGTTGATATTCAACGGGCTTATACTGTGTATAATAATTACGGTTATTTCCAAAGTAAGTGATAAATTTGTCGAGCGCGAGAGATAGCAAAGCGAGATTTGAATTCGCGCGCCAGGGATAGAGATGATTGAATTTGGCCTTCAAGGTCATTGCGTCATCAAATTTTGACATTTAGATTTAATCATTACATCACTGTGTCAAATTTAATGTCAACGTTTAATTCAATATACCACCAGTATATAACGGTTCACGATGAATAGTGCTAATGATATACACTAGTATGTAGTAGTTAAACTGTGTTCTCGATGAAACTAGCTACTGTTTTCAACACGATTCGTAACATCTGTAATTTGCATCACACCAACAGACAGACCCCGCCTTCGTTCTTCTGAAAATAAACGTTATGCCAAAAGCGAGATTCACAAATAGAATTATTTTGAATCTCGCAACAAGACACTTTTTCCATCGAATACCTACTCATTTGAAGATTTGAAGATTTATCCGCTGGTGTCCCTTCGAGATCCCGATTTGGCAACGGGCCCACAAAACGGGTTCCGCAACAGTATCCTTAAACGGTCCAAAGACGGGATTCTTTTATTCGAAAATAAAAGATCCGATCGGAATTTATCGATTTTACAAACAAACATACAAAAGCTAGTACCGGGTATGGTACTTGGGCGTTCGTTCGCGGAAAACTCGCATTTTCTTTTATCGTATTTGTAGAATAAATTCCCATCGCACTTACCGGTAGGGTTTTCGTACCGCTAAGGAAAATACAAAAAAGGAACGAAACACCTACGCCATAATCCGATTATATTTTCCGGGCGATTCGGCGATTCTCAAAGCTTCGCACGTACGTACGTGTGTATACCGCTTTTCCATTTTCCTTCCGACTAACCCGGTTTTTCCGACGATTTTATCCAACAAACAAACAAACAAACATACTATCTATTTGGCGATGTGAATATTGTTGCGTCCGTTGTTTGCATTCAATTAACAGCGAACGGCTTAACTTCGCCGCCTATTATGCATCGTCATTCTTCGCACTTGGATTTATTCAAATTAAATATGAACACAATTTTTATTATTATGTAATCTTTCAAGAAGAAATAAAACGAAGAATGAAACTAGGATGGTGCTTTTGCAAGAATGAACATTGTTTTTAAATCCAAAATTCCGCTATGCTTAAAAAAAAGGCATACCACCAATGCGTACTGCCAGTTATGATGTATGGATGTGAAACGTGGATAGTAAATTCAAGAGTGTTACGCAAGATCCAGTGCACACAGAAAAGCATGTAAAGATGTATGCTCGGTATAACGAGAAGAGATCGTAAAAGGAATACATGGGTAAGAAGCATGGCAGATATAGCGGAACGTGTGAAAAATTTGAAGTGGCAGATGGACGCGAGAAATACCGGAATGCGAAAGAAAGCAAGGTAGACCAAGTTGACGATGGGCTGATGAATTGAGAAGAATGTGTGTAGTCAAATGGATGCAGATTGCTCAAGATACGACAGGAATGGAAAAGGATTGTAGAGGCTTTCATCCAGACTGTTTATAATCACAGTAGATAACAATATTGTAGAGATAGTTGATAGTTATTTATACCTAGAGCAATTGGTGAATATGACTGAATGTAAAGAAGAAGAAATAAAACGAAGAATGAAGCTAGGGGGGAGCGATTTTGGAAGAATGAACATAGTTTTTAAATCCAACATTCCGCTGTGCTTAAAAAAGAAGGCGTACGACCAATGCGTACTGCCAGTTATGACGTATGGATGTGAAACGTAACTAGAAGAGATCGTAAGAGGAATACATGGGTGGAGAAGCATGACAAAAGTGGCAGATATGGCAGAACCGGTGAAAAAGTTGAAGTGGCAATGGGCTGGACGCGAGAATTACTGGAATGGTATCCGAGAGGATGTGAAAGAAAGCAAGGTACACCGAGTGGACGATGGACTGATGAATTGAGAAGAATGTGTGGAGTCAACTGGATGCAGATTGCTCAAGACAGACAGGAACGGAAGAGGATTGGAGAGGCCTTCATCCAGCAGTGGATGGTGAACGGCTGAAAATGATGATGATGATGATGATAATTTTTCAACGTGAATTTGATACGTTTGTAGTTTATTTTCAAAATGTCACACTGGGCAATTTCTCGACAAAATAAAGTCGAACCCATTTATAAGCCGTGAGGTGTCATATTTTATTCACGTTGTAAGTTTTGCGGTTTTGCGGGGGTGGCAACTGTCGGTCGGCGTACCCTTCCCAGAACCGCTTTATCTCTGCCATAGCTCATCAGGCTAAGCGTGTGTGTCTGTCTGTCCGTCTGTCGCATTGTTATGTGTGAGTATAATTTTTATACGAGGCGCCACTGGAATGAAAGCTCACCGCGTGCACTGTGACCTTATCAAGACTGCCAGATATAAGTCTTAAGCTCGTGGGGATTTTTCCAGATGAATTTTCTCACTCGGAAAGCTTTATTGTTTGAGGAGATGTACAAATATAATCAAAAAATTGTACTTCACTCATTTTTTCTTAATGAAAATAAGTTCCATCGTCTTAAAAAGTAGACGTAATGTGATATTTCATATTAGAGGTATTCCATCAGGTTGTCTCAGATACTTGATACTAAACCTGAATGATTGATGGATGATGTATTTCTAATTAAAAAAAAAAATCTATGAAAATAAGTGCTTTGTTGTTAACAGCTTTCGATGTATTTCAAATCAACAATTAATTTAATATAGATACATGGATTATAATTTAAAACGGTTTAAACGCGTTTTTTGCACCTACATACATACTTGAAATGGCTTCATATAACATCCTTTCAAATTTGAGATCTCTATAAATTGGATGAGATTTTCTTCAATCTCGAATACTATTATTCAGTCGGTTGCATTTCCAATTTGATCCGTATAATCGGAATATTCATTTTGAACGTTCACAGTAGGTGGCAAATCGAATTCCGCGATAAATTTCTATAAATTCTATCAAAAAGTACATTAAAGTGAACCAAATAAATAAATAAATACTTGTGTTAATTAAATGTCAAATCAAAAGCTTAGTATTCCTATGTAAAGGTGTATGTATGTATATGAATAATGAGATAAAGTTGTTTGTGCTCGTTGTTGGATTTATGTACTTAGGATTTTGATTGGCAAAAACTTACTTCATTATCTCGTTTGTTTTGAATCGGATTACCCGTGGTTTCCTTGACCTTTCGTTAATTTGTTAACGACGGTGTGCGAATTTGGCTGTTGTTTTAAATCTGGGTCACATTTTCCAGTCTCGTACACTAGCACATTCTAATTTGTCACGTATTAGCTTTCTTTTCGTTCTCTTCGTCAGATGGAACAGAGTCGTCTCTCTCGATCGAAATCTACATATCTCGAATTATATCACAGTGCTAGAGTTGATCGTAAATTTTCTACGAATCCTTTTTTTTTTTTTTGATAGTCCTATTCGAGTTTGCGTGACGCGATCGCATTTGATAAGAAGCTCGTATATCAAAAGTTTCATCAAGTTTTATATAGTGATATTCCCTTTTTGCATATGTCGTGAATATATCGCCGCAAAGTCCTTTTTTAACCCTTTCGCAACGGTCGTACCTATGGAAATCACGTTCACGTGTCACGCAATAGCAATTGTTGGTACATAAAACTCAATGTCTTATGTACATTTTCGTTAATTTGCTTCTCACTACTGAAATTTTGTTTACTTTCAATTGAATGAGAAATTTTATTTTTGCGCGGAAACGCCTGTGAATGTTTTTTTGAAATTCAATTTGAGTTAATTATGATGTGCAGGGAAATTTTATAACCATAATAATAGATCACACGAGAACGGCTTTACAAAGTCGTCAGGTATCCATAGTGTTTTGCACAATGAGTGAAAACTACTCGTGAGAATTAGACGATGACATTATTTTAGTCGTTCGTTAACCCGAATTAAAAACGGCAAATTTACTTTTTAAATCCAATTGAAGGAAGAGGAAACGCCCACATTTACGAGTATTTCAGCGAAGTACAGTTGACATTCTAAAATGTATTATACAACTTGAAGTTTGCCTTGCAAAAATTTCACAAGGAAGTTTTTCACGTTTCTGTTTCTATTCACTTGCACTTCTTGACCGACCTTCATTCCCAATTTTCCCATTCACATGTAAAACCTACGTATTAAAAAAAATCAATACCCCTGCTTTGACTTTCATTCCATGGTTTTTTTATTGCGTGTCTGAAGAACGTTGGGGCACGTGTAAAAGTCGTTCAAAATACGAAACAGTGTTATGAACAGATTGAATGCGACCGATAAGGAGTCGCTTTGTCAAAAATTTTCGAGTTGCCCCTTATTTATTGTTCTCTGTGCGAAAAGTGAACCAAGTCCAATCTTAAAGAAGTCTATACTTGATATTGATATTTACCCGTATCAGTTTTTCATTACTATTGATACCTCACATTATTAACTGTATGTCATTCATTGTCTACGCTCAAATGGATTTTATCCAATTTTTCTCATGAAAATAGACTTAATTCTCTTTTTAACTGTACTCAACACTAAAATTATGAATTTATCGCTTAACCACCTCCTTTTATTATTATTAGCCGACGGTCGACACGGAAAACTTTCCACTCGAAAGAGCTTTTCTTAACGTCTGCATACTATACATACATATGTATGTATGTACTTACTGCATACCAAGTGTAAGTAGAGTATGCGAGCTTTAATGACGGGCTTTCAGCCACGAAGACAATGCTGAAAATGAAGCCATATTCATAACTAGACAATTTTGCAGACGTCGATACCTTCTACCCACCCGCACACAGATGTTCTCTTTCACTCATTTGATTTTGTATTCCGTATATGTACTACATACATAATCTCAACACTATACCAACCGAATACCATTCAACGGTTAATTGCACACATTTACCATTTATATAATATAAAAATATGTAGTTATTGCACATCCATTTATGTATGTAGTACATATAAAAAGCTGAATCTTCAAGATCTCATTGAGAAAGTCACGACATGGGTGTCTCTCGTCCGTGTAATATTAATCCCTCATGAATATTTGATAAGTGTCGTCTCATTCCTCCTGCAGAAAGTGGAAGTGTACAGCTTCGCATATATTACAATATCGACATTCCAGCTGAAATTATTCAGTCGATATTCCCGCCTTGTGCTACGTAGTAAATAAGTTGGAATTGAATTCGCATTAAATGCCTCAGTACACATACATTTAGGAATATACGACATACCAGAATCATTTCCAATTACCGCCAGCTCGCTTTAGCGATATCCATTTATTACCTCGGTCGTACAATGTCGGGTGACAAAACCACCTCGTCTGCTCATCCCACAAATTCGCAAGACAAAGCAGACAGCTGTAACGTTTTGACTGAGTAAGGTTATTCAGTAATTTGACCTTCTGTATTAATGATATAATGCGCATCGTTCAACCCTCACAATTCCCAATTTTTAGATGATTATCTATGTAGTCGTTAATGTGCATGTGGGTAGCTCTTATCAAGGTAATTACCCGGACAGAGGGGGATTCAAGCAACCGAATAACCCTCACATTCGAATCGGGAACGACTGGGATTGGTTAAAAATTAACCAGCATTGAACCAACTGGTTCGTCAAGTATTGCGTTTATTCCCCAAGTAGTTTCTAGCGTTTACTGTTTAAGTTAGATCTGCACAAGCTCCATTGTAAATTTTCCATTACACTGTCTAGTTTGCAACGTTTGCTTGTTGACCTTGTTCGAGTTTTGCAAAGACTGGGTTATCATCGTAAATCTCCCTAACCCACAAGACCCACACTTTACTCGGCTATAAATCGTATCTGATCCTGCTACATACACTTTTTTTAAGCCGCATCTGAACAAGCATTGTCGCCGTGCCGTGTTCATCCGGTTGGTTTTTCCAGATACCGATAGCTTATTGATCGGTCAAATTTTCTGAATTTTCCTCGTTTTTGCGCGCAAAATCTATTTCGGTCTCGTCGAGCTTTCGTTCGATAGGCGATAGGTTAAAGCTCTCGTTTGAATGAACACACATATTTTATCGTGTTTCGTTTCACGTGTAAATATTTACTTGTGTGGCAGTTATTTGTATGCAGTTTCGACCGACAGAATGTTCGTTGAAATTTTATACCTTGTTTATATGTACAACTTCAAGCTATCTAAACTTTGAGAAGAATTTCGAAATTTGTTAGTATCTTTCAAAATCAACTCACTGCAAACAAAGTTTTACTCATATTTATTTAAAACTCGTCCAAATATATTCTTAGGAAAGCAACATATTATATATGTATGTATGTCTCAAGTCAAAAGATGAACCTTTGATATTGCCTCAGGCTACTATACTACCTACTTTACCATGAATGCTCAATTCTATTTATTTAAAATTCGTATTATTCCTATGGATAAGATTGCTTTCACAAATTATTATTTGTTTGGACATGTTGCTATCTCGACGACACAAAACTAGCTTACCGACAAAAACCGATTGTATTCAAATCGCTCCCGTACATGAATGAAACGCAGATATGATCTGTTTTTAACAAACAAATCGTTCAGTGAAACCAACTCGTTCCCAGAAGTCAATCCTTTCTTGTTCGCTACTTTCATTCTACCGAGATAACATCCCAATGTTTGATTTTTGATTCGACTCTTCTACCTATCTGCTACATACGCGGTCTAATTTATCATTCAGTACAGGATGCGGTCTGGCATTCACAATGACGCACTTTCCAAGGAAATTTTCTCCAAGCAAGCGCACGCAATTTAATTACGAAGCTAAGTTCCATTTAAAATGTAACGCATTTATGTAGAAAAGTTCCAAGTTGAACCTAGGAAGTTGCGGTTGAAAGTAATGGTAAACTTTTGAAGAGTTGTTTGTTCAACTGTATTTACTTTGGACGATGTACCTACGTTTTAACACGAGTTCATTAAGCACAGAATTCTGTGATGATTTTCAGAATTTTAGTAGATAAGATGCACTAAATACGTTTGTAATTCCGGCCGTACTTCGCTATCGCTACATTTTGCACCAGTTATTATGGTTCGACTAGAGCAGGAAGTGCTCCAGATCCACGTTCATATCCGCTTTTACATTCCTATATGTATCCAGCGTTTGCAAATCGCACATGTATACATACATATGTACATATGTACCTATGCACGTACATATGTACATACAATATTCGCCTGTCTATCCTTTCCGTTCTATTGCACCGACTCAACTAGCTAGTAGCTCACTTATCGCAAAGTTTTTATTTGTTTCCTTGAAACGTCATTCTTTTTGTTCACCTCTTGCTTCGTTGGAAAGATCGCCGATAGTCAGTTTTTATTATTCTGGATGAAAATATCGTGGAAAACTAATAAGTGCTGGCTGCTACCCACTTACCCGTCCTTGGCTCTGAAACTTGCGACTAAATCGATCAACTGAACGTGTTGGCGCAAACATTTAGAACTTCTCAACCTTTATATTAATCTACTTTAATTTTTTTTAAACTAGGTATGTACGTGCCTTTACACTTTGATGTCTACACTGTTAAACAATTGAAGCTGTAGTTCTAAACAAGCAACACCATACACTTAAAAAAACGAAATTGGTTCACTTTGCTATGATTCCAAGTGAATCAAGCTATGAGTAATGCGAGAATCGCACTCCTATACCATATGAGCTAAATTTGGTGTTATAAGTATTTGTGAAAATCTATTTTCAGACGCCTCTAGTATCGATGAAAGCTTATGTACTCCCCTATTGTTTTATGTTCGATTTCCGTTTATGGTTAACCAATCATGTATATTTGAGTCATTTACCATTAGATGATTAACTTTATCGTATTTAGAATAGAAACTGGTGTGTTTTTTTAGCGCGTGGTGTTACAAATGACCGATGTTCATGTGCTACAGTGTGCAAACACAATTTTAATTTACCCTATGATTCAACATGAACATTACGCTATTTAAAATATCTCGATAGTGCGAGATGCACCGGCCTGGCATATCGCCCATCACCTTCACCCAAACTCTGTTTGCTCACTCCCACTGTCAAATTCTCTCATAATTATGTCCAAACTTCGAAATAGAAGCTTTTCCCGTAACTATTTGTTTTATTTTACGTCGACACGGACTTAATTGTGAACTTCAGGTGGATTTTATCGTGCGAAAGTGGGCGCCTTGTGGCGCCAACGTTTCGCATAATCGCGTTACGTAGGTACGCATTTGCATTGTAAAATCGCGGTATTTTTCCTGTTCTGTACTTCTGGGAAGGTTTCGACAACACTGAATAACAATCGAGCCCCTTATAATTAATTATACGGGAATCTTTGAGATCGAAAACCCACGGCCCTCAATTTATCACCGATTCCTTTTGGCGACGTTTAAATTGATGCGAATTCGATGTTTTTGTACGACCGTATATGCAAATGAACGTTTGCGCTTTAATTTGGTCGAAATTGGTCGTCGATCAATGCCGCTCTTCTTTTCAATAAATTGATATTAATACGTGCATTTTTTAAATCAAAAATTGTATATTTATTTATTACGTAACAAACAGCTAGAGTACAATATAAAATACAATTACAAAATAATTTTAATTTCACACAATACACTACAGCCAAAATAGTTACAAACGAACAACAGATCAAAACCAGAAAGGAACTTAGGAGTTGGGCTGGAGAGGAACTTAAGTAAAGATAATCTAAAGGAGGGCAAAGAATAGATAAAAGGATCAATATGTGCCGGGATTTCGTTGAATGACGAGCAGGATCTATAAATGAAGGAGTTTTGTGAATAATTAGTGGAACAAAGATTCAAATGAAACAATGGAGGATTTCTGACAGATCTAGGGGGACAATTTAGAAGAATCCTACTTAGTAGGTAAAGGCTATCTGATAAATTATTTAAATTATTTATTTAATCAAAACAGAGATCCGAGACCGTCCTCCTGGTTTGCGGAGAGACGTAATCACGGGAATTTGCAGAAGAAAGACGAAACCTGGAAATGGAGTATGGGAATTAGAAGACAATTTACTATCTAATAAGACACCTAGGTCTCTCACACAGATATTAAAATTATCATCATACAGTTTGTCTATGTTACAGTTAAAGTGTATATGTACTTGGTTTATGTACCTATGTGCATTCACCAGTTAATGTATACATTGTCTAGCATAGCCAGGTACAGTATACACGGGAGAATTAATAGACATATTTGCCAGTCAATGCATACATACATATGTACATTAACCATACAGACGTTGTTAAATCTTCTAAACAAATGTTATTTGTAGAATTTGATGAATTATCTCATGTAAACATTAATAAATGAAACATGCTTCAGATACCAGTCATTCTGTAGCTGAAATAGGAATGACTGTGAGAATAAAGGTTCCGGAAGTAGATAGCTTTTGTGCAATTCGAAATGCCATTCAAGTATGCCATGCTGCAATAAATAGTTTTCTTAATAAGCTTACTTAGTTGGAAAAATAAGTAAGTATTCCATATAATGAATGACGTTTTCCTAGCACTTGTCTTTGAGTTTACACTTACTAGTTAATTCATACATTGTCTAGTTAAGGTAAATGTGGAATGTAATGTTGTGAGCTTTAACTAGAATTTTTAGTTAATGTATACATTGACTAGCGAGTATATATGTACATACATACATTGACGAGATTTAACACTTTAACTGTAACATCTATAATAATGTACCAAATCACGCAAAGGAAATAAACTTCCATTACGCATACACTAAAGGACTTTAGAATTAATCCCCGAAAGCCCATTATTAATTAAATGTTGGCGGATATTTCAGCTGCCGCCGAAAACTGTGGACCTTTATGAATTTTTTACGAGGAAGTTATTCATCTTTTCTTCCTTTCTTCTTCACTTTAATGAGAATTCTTTTATACTAAAAACCTCTACATTTATAAAATAACGTCCAACATCTTCAAATTCTTAATTATTTTTATTTTACATTGAAACAAACAGAGTAATGATACACAATTTTGACCGTTGTAATGACACTCGTCATCGCACAACATGGCCGTTACGTTAATTGAAATAGCGTGCAGTTTTATTGGACTCATTTGACTCATCCTCTCCCACTTCAGACTCATCATATCACTTCTGAACAATCAATCTTCTCAATTCACCAAATGTTATTCTTCTCCTTTTACTCAAAAGCAATAATGACACCAAATGTAGTCTTCACTTAGTGAGTGTAATTAAGTTTTATAATTGCGTCTCAGTGTGCTTAATAACAAGGTCCCCTCTTGTGTGTGTAAAGGTTTTGTGACCTTGTTCCTGTGTACAATTTGATCTGCATCACAGATGTTCGTCGGTGGACCCGGCAGCATCCTGCCTCCTGGTCACAGTAGTCAGGCCGAACCAATCGCCTTTGGAATTTAAATTGAATCATTCGTTGTCTGTTGCTCCACTTGAATGGCTCGCAAAGTGCACACGTAGTGATGAACTCATCACTTTTCGCATTCCGAAAACGCCACCAACTTTATAAATGTTGTGATCGCACGCCGGTCTGTCGATTGATCCGGTAACGGAGAAACATTCCAATTTGGTTATCAAATTATCCAGTGGGTGGAGGCTCAACGAGAAAACCATTCGTTAAATTGCTCATTCTAAACAGATTGCATTATTAAACATGTACATATTATTTTTCGATGTAAAACAAAACGCCTACACGATACGTGTACATAATATTGAATGTGACGTGTTACTTATTATTGTATCCATATCTATCATCTATCTATCCAAATTCATGTATGTACATGTATTTAATTGAATTCTTGTCTATCTATCTGTTTGTTCCTTACACATTCCAAAACCATTTGAATGATTGAGATTAAACTTTGCAGAACAACTTTTTATGATCCTGTGGAACTTGTAGACCTGCAATTAGATTTTTTTTTCAACCGGGTAGCTACCATACAATTTTTTGTATTGATGAATCCATGACTATTGCAGAATTGAGTCAATACCCAATCTGTTTCAATTGGCAATTCAGTTCAGAAAAATCAAAATATAGTAAAAAAGTCTAAACACCATATGTCTACACCCGGGTAACGTTGGATACTTACAACAAGTTATAAAAATATTTGTATAATGAAAACTGTTATTCGTATAATGAATATTGCTCGTTGACAATTTCAACAGGTGTTTATTAAGATAAAATGAATAACAGTTATAATATACGTCTGCCGTGTTAAAACTGAGCTCTTCGCACGTCCCGCTTTCCTGATACTTTTTTTTTTTTTTTTTTTTTTTCAAATTTTGAGCATTCCTAACGAACAGACAGACAGATTGAAGGTTATTGTACATTGTATTTATATTTTTTATTGTTTATATAGGCGCCCAGGTCCGCTCGGGGACAGCCCCGTGCCGGCAACGCCCCAGCAGCCCTCCGGTTGCCACCACCTTATCCACTACCCCAGCCCTGGAACGAAGCATCAACAACAACCATCAGGATGCTGACTTCACGCATGACAACTCCGACTACCAGTGGTTCCTCGACTACAAGTAAGTGGTTCCGAGTTCGCCGACTTCTACTGTGCATTAAAATCAAGTTTCAATTCATTCAAATCTCATTATAATGCAATTCAATCCATTGATATGTATTTTTGAGGTGTTAATGTGCTTATATTTTTTTATTTCAGCTATCGAGACAGTTCGTGTCAGCACGCAAGTGTGCTGTCTTCGTTGTCCAGTTCTTACAAAGGACTGGGATCGTTGGCGTGCTATGAAGAGTTGGCTCGCGATTTGGACGCCAACTTAGCTGAAGCGGATATGGAGAGTTTCCGGACTCGTGATATCCATGCTCTGCTGTCCAATTTGCCGCCTTCAGCTTGTCATCTCATGCAAGATGTGAGTAACCCGTTGTAATCTCGGCTAACTTATTTTCTCGTTTCTCAAACAATTTTTGATTAAATATATTTTACACTATGTAACATTCAATTAAATGTTTTTTTTTGTTATTAAAATGATCGATTTTGTCAGGCGAGTTGTACAAAGTGTATGTACGTGTACAATAGATATGTAATGTCGATTGTACGATAGATTTCAAATGTAGATAATGTGAACAAGTGTGTTGTGCATGCAAAATTCATCATCGAGTTTCACCCGTTCATCACATAAATGCCGATGTGTGTACTCCAATGGGTCTTCGTTATGTTTGAATTTTGCAGACGAACCGCCGCGGTGAGATGTACGCCAGCATCACCAGTTCGCTGATGGAAAAATTCTGTTTTGATTCTTCATTCAGTCCGCACAGTAGCTCCCAGGTACCAAATAGACATTTTGGACTGAATCGAAGACCATCCCTGTTTGTGTACCATTTAGAAAATCCAATTCATTAATATAAATTAAACCAAAAAATCCTTATTTTTATTTAAATCATACTTAAAACGTCATAGACTGTGAATGTCATTTGGAGAATGTACCTTTTTAACATTAACCGGAAAGATTTATACATGCTTGCTACAAAAAATGTACTTCATACCTTATAATGTTTGATATTTTGAACGACCTTAAAAATCATCTGCATGTACCCTTTAATTGAATAAAACTATTTTAGCTTTATATAATAAACATACACTCAATCGAATAGATGAAAATTTGAAATGTACTAACTTTTGGTCCCGTATAAATAAATACATAATATTTTGCATGATGCATGATTGTATGGCACACCCAATTACTTCAAAAAGAATATCAGTAGTATATTCATGCTAGTTCCCATACACTTTAAATTCCCTAAATTGTTCTACAATTGTCAAAATATTGTATTTTTTAAAATTAGAACTCATTGAATTTTTTTAGTGTTATCAGTTTATAATGTCAGATTTCCTGTATCATTTAATTCGTGCGTCAGATATGTACTTATCGTAAAGAAATGTATGACTAACTATGAGAGCACAATTGGCTCAGTTGCATTTGTGAATTGTTAGTGTAAAGACATGTAACGTATTAAACAAAACACCGAGAATGAAATTTACATACTTATACGTAATGTTTGCATTTTTGATATTGTGTATTCATTAATCTTATAGAGAATATTTTACTGATTTAATTTTTAATATACAGGGTGAGGATTCTACAGCCGGTTCGATTAACACAATGTCAATTTGCAAATCGGAGCTACTGTTTTCGCCCGTGAAAGAGTCGTCGACCGTTCCCGGTCATTTCAGCGTCGACAGTCTCGATTGTGACCGGCTGGAGCAAGACTTAATCCTCACATGTCAAGCAAACAAGCACAACTATACGATTGCCTTCGAAGGTAGCATTACGATGTATTCCGAAGACAGCGATTGTCAAGACGTTTCGAACGGTACGTTTAATTTTCATATAAATTTAAATATGCATTGATTTTCCTGTGTCGTTTTTAACGAAATATTTTAATTTGCAGAAAAACAAGACTTACCAGGAGAAGCCAAATATAGTTCTTCGAGTGAAACTCACAATTCTAACACGTATTCGACGGAAAAGCTGCGTAAATCTTTCCGTTTGCAGCAACGCCCTCTAGAATCTTCACTAGCTCAGAGCGACTCCGGTCTGATCACGTGGAGTAAAATGAAGAACAGACCAGGGCAGTCTCAACTTAAGAGGTGATATATACAAACTTTAAACTACATATTATTAGTTTGTGTGAGCTTCTAATTAATTAAGTATTCATTTTCAGACAACCTTCTGGTAACAATAACGAATATTCTGGTTCGGAACTCTCAAGGGGAATGCCTACTCTGAAAAGCCAGAGTGCTCCCGATCTTCGGTCTAAACATCATTGCCAAAGTGTTACGAGCTCGCCAAGCGCTCATGTCATGTCGTCAAATGTTAGACATCCCTCCACTATTTATTTTTTGTTTTAATTTTCTTATAAACTTGAGACTAATTGAGTCCTTTTTTTTTAGACGGAATCATGCTCGACTGATAATCATTCGAATTTGCCGTCGGGATGTTTAAAGACGTCCAACACGTCTCAAAACAGCCACACTCCGGAACTCATAAACTCTACCGAAAACGCTCACGGAAGAAATGGCGCACGGCCGCCGAATTTCAATCTCGTGAAACTGTTCATGAAGCAGAAGAGTATGAGCAACGATAAGATCATGAGTTCGCTCATGGATCATTCGTCTGAGTGTTGGCCGAATAGCTCGGAAGCTGGCGACAGCGGTGATTCGTTCTCGACCGATTCGAAGACGAAAGCTTCCGGCTATTGCGCGAAAACCGGCAGAGAAAAGAATTATCAGAATGACGATTGTGATATAAAACAATCTGAATCGAAAAATAACACTAAAAAGTGGGTCGACAGCGCCACTAACGAATATTCCACATGCACTTTCGAAGATAGTCTTGTGGAAGGTACTAATATTTCTGAAACAATAACAAAAAGAGCTCACGATTTCATCATGGAAGAAGATGAAATATCAGAAAACTCCGAGAGAAATTTATACGCCACCGTTAACAAACCATTAAATAGACCTAACAATATTAACAACTTTGAAAAATTGGGCGCAATGGGCAGTCCTATCAAAGTAAGAGGAAATGCCACTACTCAAACTAAAAGATCTATTAGTTCTTCTATTACTAGTGCCAGCATATCCAGCTGCTCAGAATCAGAGGGTACTCAAATTACAAGACTGCATAAATTATTTTCCAAAGATGGAACCGATCACAAAGCTACATCTACACAAGTTCCACTCGATCTCATGGATAAAAGTATGCAAACGTCATTCTTATCAAATTTGAATGCACCACGAGAACGCAGTGTATTGAAAATTGTCGAACCTTCATTTTTGGAAAAACTCAGAAAGGGCGACAGTCAAAAGCCCGTCTATGTATTGTATCCAAATTATACATTACCAGATCTCGGATTCATATCAAAAGATCAAAACATAGATAAGGTAATATTCAAACCGTTGAAATTCGCTCCGTCACCTGACGAGCCTACAAAAACCAAAGAAAAAAAACAAGGAGGAAAAAATGCAAGACCGTTTTCTTGCAATGACGTAGAAGGATTGAGGAAAAAGGGTTTCAACCACATTAGAGACTGGGATTCCCTAACGTTTTTGTTGCCTATGGAGTATAGGCAAATATTAGCTGAAATGCCTGAAATAGTTCAACAATTAAAAGACAAAGAAGAAGAATTATTACGCCACAAAGAAAGACCACTCTTCTGCGTATCGCCACCTGTGAAGCACAAGACGAGACCCGTCAGTTGCGATTGTGCGTCGCTTCTTAGCAATAATACAACAAACGTTTCATCTAGTTCAAGTACGGCAACTCAACCGTCGTCTGGATACCGCGGTTCATCTACAATGCTAACAGATTCATCGGCTCAAAATAGTCCAGCTCCAATCCCTGGATTCAATCCGCTTTTCGTTTACAAGTACGATAGTGCTACAAGCTCAGAAGCTAGTTTTATGAACGATAAACAAAGATCTGGAATACCCGGATCCGGTCCACCTCTTCCAAAACGTTCGATATCTTTAGCCGAACAAACTAAAATGGCCATCAATGGTAAGGTTATCGATATAGCACCACCGAGACCCCCCCTTCCGAAAGGCATTCTGAGGAAATCCGTTGATAAGACACGTAAAAATACACCTAATCCGAAGCGGTATAGCATGTTTGAAATGGAGGATCCTGTTCAAGATACCACTATTTGTATGAACATGCAAACGGAACAGAAGGTGTTAAAACGAAGATCATTACAAGAACCGTACTATTTACTTAAAAATAATTCTATAGTAGAAATGAAAAAGAATAACGACCTTGCCGCTAAAAGGTTTTCACAACAGTTTTTGGATGCTGCTGAGAAAGATATAGACGACACGGAATTCTTCCACGATGAAGGAGTAGGCACTGAAAGCAGCTTAGAATCTGGAAAGTCGCACGATATAAATGGTGCCAGACCATCAACTCCACCTTTACCCAGACCTATAAAAGGGCAAATAACCGAAGTAAATCCGTGCATATTTCCAACAGCGCTATCACAGCCGATACTGACAAGTTCCGATCTTCAACAACTGGAAGATTTCTTAAAACACAGCGGAATCACTTGCAACGATATGGAACAGTGGGACAATACTCAAATGCAAAAAGTGAAAAATCAAGTCACAAAGTTTTTGTGTTTGAAACGATCCGACGACGATAAAGAATCGCTAGATTCGAGCTGCAGCAGCGGTCACAGTAAAAAGTCAGTCAGTTTTGCTGAAAAATCTGAAGGTAAAAAATCGGCTGATGAACTTAGAGCAGCTGTGCTGAAAACACCTCCAAATTCACCAAACATATCGTCGGCCCCACCACACCGACATTATCAAGTGAGTTGATTTTCAATACTAATTTTGAATGTAAAAATCAAAAGAAACGCGTACTTATATAGATATCTTATTTTTATAGATTAAAAACTTGGCAGAAATTCCTATTTGCGAAGAAGGAGAATCAAGTCCTGAAGGATACGCAAGTCCGTCTAATAGTCATGGATTGCATCGTCAATCTTCGACTGAGATTGCTCAAAAAAGAGGTTACTATAACATATTTAAAGTTTTTTTTATTAGATTTTATTGAAATGTATGACAACATTGTTAATATTACAGGGCTATTATCAGACGTATTAGAAGCCGTCGATACTGTTGCTGAAGAAGGAACTGGTTCTTCACGATTGGTAGTTGGACTACTATGTCCAGCATTATACGGACTATTCAGTGATGGCTTACGAGAGTCAATCGATACTCCGTTCGGTCCGGCTAATAATTCCGTATGGCAAGTTATCGAAGCGTCTGCAAGACAAGGTATTCTATGTATAACCATTTAATCATTGAAGACTATGTTAAATTCGTGTAATTAACATTGTATTTTGTTAATTTTAGGACCAATAACTAAATCGTTGAACGAATTGGTGATGAGAATCAACAGCGAAGACGCATTATCGGAGAGTGTACTCAAATTCAACGCCTTTATAATGGGTTTACTAAAGTGCGTATAATCTTCTATGTATTTTTCAATGTGTATTATTTTGTATTAGCAATGTATTATTTTGTAGTGTTCGTTCCTTGGACGCTTTTGTGTCATACTTGAGAACTCGAGAGTCAGTGCTACGCAGACATTACACGACAAATGCTTTGTTGCGTGGTGGAAGCGGTCTGCTTTCCGGAGGCTCTGGAGGAACTTTGATAGCTGCTTTGGCACCGTTGTCCAATATGCCGTTCAATTTGGATTTACTGTGGCAACTCAAAGATATGCATCGCAGCTTCAAACGAATGGAAGACATGATGTCGAACGAGGTAAATGTTGCGTTTGTTCTGAAGTACCGTTATGGCATATTCAAATTTGATCAGCTTTCCATCCAAGATATTGCTTTGAAGGATAACTTCCTTTTGCATATTGATGATGTACTTGCATTTACTACAATTGTATTCAAACGTGTTGAATCACTGATAAACCGCTCCTACTTTGCCTCATTTTACTAGATAATAATCACATAAAGCACATCATAAATGTGTTCGTACCAAATACATTGCTTTTTATTAAGTGAACTATCGGGTTAACTTTCTTGCAGTTTGAACTTAACCTAACTAACTAACTAACCAAATAATATCAGAATATGCTAGGTAATGATTTATAATTTATTTAATTGCAAGAAACTTAACACGATAGTATTCTAACTACATATATTAATTCTAACCACTTCTATTTTGTCTTTCCTCCTCGTGTATACAGTCCGCTATTAACACGTCAAACATATCGAGTCTGTCGAAAAATCAAAGGAACATATTAAAACTAGTCCATTCAATACAATCGAGCATCAATCAATCGAGCGATGACCAGCCCGAGTACACTCCTCAAGTCAGCGTTATAATGCGAAATAAAAATCCTGTCGGCGAGCCCACGCTGCCTGATCTTTTGAACAATTCCGCCAATGCCAAAATCCAAAACAGCGACAAGGTTAGACCGAGGTCTTGCATGAATCCGTCGATCACAAATTTCTCGTTGTTGAACGACGAGTGTTCTTCGGGAAGCGGACCTAATTCTGCTTACGATCAGACGAGACGATGGTCTAACGTTCAGCTCGGATCTAAATTGATGCAGGCGTTCGATAGATTGGCTCTGTACGACGACAGCGAAGATTACACCGACAGTTTGGAGAGCGAACGGCAAAAACAAGCCAAGATAGGAAACGTTGAATTGCACGAAGAGGTAATTCATTCTAACATTACTAACCGTTAACCACTCATTATTTCTCATTTGCCCACTTTACACGCTTATTCATTTTCAGAACGCTTTGCTTTGTCGATCAAAATGAATATGCTTAAAATTTATAAATTCGCTTTGTCTAATTACTTTTATCGCTATTTATTTTATATAATTATTTCTGAACGTTTGTACCGTTTCTTTGATTTCAGTCTAACTCATCTGGTGAATGGGCGGTCGAACGTGTCGGTGGTAAATTCAGACGTTTACAACGTCGTTGGGAAATGTTGAGCGGTCAAGAAACTAGTCCATCTAAATCCGCTCGACCAAATTCCACTGTGAATTCAACGGCTTCCGGAGGATCTACTCCTGGATCGGCCGGTTCGACTCCCGGTTCGACGTCGGGCAAATCAAAGATACCTAGACCGGTCACTTCACCGGTCAGACCTCACAGTGCGCAAACGCCCCCAGCGAACAGCGTATCACCAGTTAAAAGGTTAATATCGATACAATAACATGTCTCAAACTATCACACAATTGTTGTAATGTATGTAAAATATTCAACAGCAGCTGTCTCGATCGAATCAGATTACACATTGATATTTGAAATTAAACAATTTTCAGATGTATCCCCATTGCCGTGAATCAAACGAAAAAAGTTACAACACCACCGAGTAACCAAAGATCTCCGTTGCCTCCTCTTCCTCATAGTACTACTCCGGCGAGGGTAAATTCAAACTTGGGCGGAGCTGCCAAGAAGACAATTAATACTAACAGGTACTATTACAAGATTTGATATTATATTACATGTTACACTGTATCATCATCATCATTTTCAGCCATTCACCATCCACGTTCTCCACGTTTTGTTAGTTTGTCATTGAATTGTTACCGGTTTTATTAGCCCACTCATATATCCATGTAAACAAACACCCATTGATCGTCGATGGGCAATATTTTTTTGCTAACAGTTACAATTGTTTCCCAGGATAAGTCGTCCTGAAGTTTGCGGTAACGGTCCGGCTGCACCGAGACCTTCGTCTCTTCCTTATCGTAGAGCGACTCCTCCTTCGACGACTCGTCCGAGACGAGCCGCTTCTACATCGCAAACACGTCCAACAGCTCCGGCTAATACTATTCCATCTACCAAGTGATTATTTTACATACTCTAAATGTGACTTTTCAATAGGGCTGTACTAGTAATGCTGTGTTTTATTGTTACGTAGGATGGTGAGGACTCTTTGGCACAGATTACCGTCGGATTCCGGACATTTGGCGTTCAACGAGGGTGAACGGCTCCGATTGGTATTGGAAGTAGACGACCAATGGTTACTGTGTTGTCGTGGTCAGCAAAAAGGACTAGTACCACGCAACGCAGTATTACCTGTACCCGATAATGTCTTACAAAAGTTCTAACATTAAAATAAATATCATGCCTGATAAAATGCAATACCTAATAAATGAATAGCATTTTCAGACATTTAATATGAATGAGAAAAAGTAAACGCTTCACAGCATGACACACATTTGCTTTTACCAAACAAAACTATATAATATCTAACGTCGCCGTTTTACTTTTTACGTTTGCATACATTTATTTTAATTTTAACGAATTTTATAAGTTTTAGACTGATATTGAGGTGAATTAACTGTGATTGTTAAGGGAACGTAGGTTACGTAGAACGTAAGTTGTGTACGCATAGTTAAGAGATATTTTTACACAAATATCGTTGAAATTCTATCAATAGCTTATTACATAAAAAAAAATATTCTACTAATCGCTTTTACGGCATGTATCGTAATATTATTAATAATTTGAATGCACACCGACACAATATTTTTCTCATTCATATTGAATGAATTCGATAGTGATCGCGCATGCCTCATTTGTATGTAAAATAAACTCATAATTCATATGCCCATGATAATATTTTATATGTATGCCATATCCAATGGTCGTCTACGGCCAAATTTATCTAAAAAGTGCAAAATATATATTATAGATTAAAATATATACATATTATATATATATATGTGAATCAGTGTAAACATGCATTATTATTATTATAGTGAGTGTGTGTATAAATGGAACGAAATCTCGTGTCAATAAATTGTATAAAACTCGCGAGTGTTTAGAAGAAAAGTGTTGGATACGTTGTTTTGTTGAACTGTTGATTGAGATTGGTTTCTACTTTCTTTTCTCTCATTTATTTTTGTAATGAAACATGTGATTTTATTACTGATGTATTTATGAAGGAGGTCTTATATATGAATAGTTTTGTAAAGTCTGCTTGTTTGATCGTCGAAACTGCGGAAGTTATCGACGATTTATAAAGTTTAATTTATTTTGAGTATTACCATTCTAGAACTAATATTTATTCTAGTCTTTTTCCAGAGAAAAGTCGATAACGCTGGATCTCTGCTATTTTTTAATTTGATACATACTATATCAAGGATGAGATATTATGATTTATTCATAGTTTTATATACGAACGTAACATAAATGAGTATTGTTTTTTGTTTTATTAAGGTATTGTGGGAGATTCACACTGGTGAACATAAATTGAAATATCAACTATTTTAATGTAATCGACTGAACGTTTTCTATTACAGAGTAGTATCTTGATTATATTGAGTTTATAATAGTTAACATTACTTCAACAAAATCATGGTTTAACTTTGAACGTTTGTGTTGACCACTGTAAATTCCCCATCGTGATATGTCTCGTTGCATTTCAGATATATATGTACATTCAGTCATATTTTTAAATACATATTACATTAAACTCGGCAATGGAGATCGATACGGGGGTTCACTTCGTGTCTATCCAGCTTAGACAGACGCTTACGCCATTAAAATGTTAATATTATATATATTTTTGTACATTGATGATCGATCGTTGATCCGGTGAAGAGTTAGGCCACACGAAGACGGTTGCGCGTGCATAAAATAAAAAAGTAAATCTTATTTTAACAATTTATAAACAATGTACTTTCGCCCTAGGGCGAAATTGAATAGACTATCTACCGTGTATTTGATTTGAATTTATTCAAAAGTGTTTTAGCTTCATAGACCCGTAGAGTTAACAGCTTCCTTCGGAACATACATATGCATAATATAAATACTACCTTGTTTACGTGTATAACGCTTTCTAGGTATGACTAGCAAAATAGATAAAAAAAATATATATATATGAGTAATAAACGTACGAGGGTGTATTACAATGTTTAGAGTGTAATGACGTAGTGTATTAAAGGAAAAATAAAAACTTGTATAGACTTTATTTGTGCATAATTGATAGTTTGTCGCAAATTTGTTATTGCTTGTCGTTAACGAGTGCGTTTTATTATTCATTATTACATTTTGAATGTAATGTTTAAGTATTTTTGGATTTTATTTTATTTTGGTAACTTTTAAAGCAGTGTCATCAGTTTAAAAAAAACTTTTTTTTAAAATTAAATTAGTATTTAAAATGTACATACACATACTTAACACACACTCTTATCACCTTAATATGTTAGGAATTTATCATATAGATTTTTTTTTAAATTGAAAGTTTTTCACTATCTCGGGGCTCCGATTACAATAAAAACAATCCGATCGAGCCGATAAATTTAAAAAAAAGTTTTATTTGAATATTTTATACATAATGTACTTTTGTGTACATTGCTTTTTACTTTATTTTACATATATTCTAATATCATATCTTGTTATGATGTAACTAGTATATGAAATATAAAACTACTCAATTAAACACACACTTACACGATTGTTTTATATTTTTTTACACCTGAGTGTATATAAAATTTTATAAAAAAATACAGCAGTATGGAAAATGTAACGTGTAATAAATTCAGTATTGGTCTTATATACAGATCGGCTTTGATAATTAAAATTTTTTTTGTAAAGACAACAGTCGTAATGATCAAAGTAAAACTGTGAATTTATGTTATAACAAGGCTTTCGAATCATTTCATTGCATTAATGCTTTCACTGATAATATTTCACAACACCGACGAGTTCCTTTCTCCCGTGGATGAACTCGGACGTGAGCTATCGCTGCCGTAGAACAGATTTTGCTGGTTCACAGACGTGAATAAGTAAATTTTACGAATCAACATTCATCATGAAATTTTATTTAACATCTCGCCGCTCTAACAGCACGCTGCATGTTGCATGTCGCCCGTCCGACATATCCGTTCCCTAATCGAAATTTCGTGATCTGATCGAGATAAAATGGTTACTGGCCCATTAACATGACCCGTCACAGTAACAGCATGATCCTCAATCCACGGCACCGCACCCGTTCGGTCACTAGTCCAATCGATCATCTGAAATGTACGTTTAAACATCTCGATACTGGCTCTCTGTAGGACCGATTCCATTGATCATCACGACTGTGTCTATATTATTACCGATATTTTCGTATACTTTCACTTTAGTGTGTCACATTTGATGTATAGATTTGCATGGCTTGTGTGAAGTATCCCGACGCTGCTTAATTGTGATATAAAATTTATGTATGTACGTATTGTATGGAATCAAACCACGTTTCGGACTATCGTTGTGGCATATAATATCAAATACTCGTTTGACATTATGTGTGAATGTATCAACGGGCAGCTCAATTGATTCAATGTGTCACGAGAGTGACTACGAAGCTTGTGTGTGTATCCAAAGTATTTTTAAATTGTTTACGATAGTCGTATGATTCTTATATTTGGAGTGTGGTATGATGTAAATGCCGCTTAATGTGATTACTGAATGACGTCTTGTGGCCTTTTTATGTAAATTTTTCGTTTCGTTGGCGAGTTTTCTTCAAGTGTGAATGGTTAACCGCAGCGATGATCGTCTGAAAGGATTCTCTCTCACTCAAATGACAAAAATATTTCCGTTTAGCACACAAAAATGTATGTATGTATTAAAAATATTTTTTATTGTGATGACACGTATCATTATAAATATTTAATCAGTACGGTGGACACGTGCCGGGTGAACGCTTGGACGAGCGAGTATCTCATTAGAATGTAATAGTCGGTTTAAGAGTACGTATATGGTTTTTTCGTTTGTGGAACTTCCTTTCATCCTTTTCTGTTGTGACTGTTGTGAACTATGGTATTTGTAAAGGACTGCTTTCATGTGATTTGTGTTACACGCAGCGCGACCAAAGGCTAAGTTTTTTTTGTTTTTATCTATGTATATCATATTATTATATTATATTATATAGCGAACGATCGAATACATGCACACTTTCCGACTTTCGACGATGAATATCTCATCACTCTCGACTCTCTCTTTATACATAATGTATGTATCATTATTTATCACCTCTTATATTATCTACTATTGTAAATTTCTCTCGTTTATGTTTATATTTTTTTAAGTGCCATATTGTATTAAATGACAAGTTTGTAATATTACAATTCATTAAAACTAACTAAAAAATTTGTATTTTATTCATCATGTACTTTACTGTACTGTACTGTTAACCGTAAGAAATTTTTAAATTTAGGATTAAAGAAAGGTAAGCATAAAATTACAACAATTATTTCTACATATCGTAGCGCAGGAATCTGCCTGGCTGGCTGGGTAGCCTAGTCGCGGAATGCTTGCACATTTTTCAACTACCAGAAGTACATGTGTATTGTATTAACGCGTCACTATATATGTACTCCTGGTTGTTGAAAAAAGTGTTGTAAATGCACTGACAAATGGGCTAGTGGCTAGATTTATCATTATTATATGTGGAATTTTATAGTGTATTTTATTATTATATTATTATAGTGTATTTTATATTACTTAACTCTTTATAATAGATGGCTTTAGACCAGTGATGCACAACCCGCGGTCCATGGGCCGCATGCGGCCCGAAATGACATTTCTTGCGGCCCAAAATGACAAGTACTTCATTGAATATAAAAAATTCTATGTTTGATATGTTAACAAATTGTGCAGTAGCAAATGAATATATGTATTTACATAATCTGAATCGTCACTAACAGAAAACCATACAGTACTGTTTTATTTTTATTTTTATTTAGTACTATTTTTTCACAGTAGAGATTTGCGACCACAATTCATTTTTTTACAAATGTCTCACACTCTCTACAATGCAGTTGCAGTCTATTTTTAGACAATTGTTTTCAAGACACGCATTTTAGTGTTAGTTCTCCCTAGAATTTCGTCAGTGCACAACGTTTACCAAACAATATTGCAAATTCGCCGTGATTCCCATTTATAAACATTAAAAAACAGTTCAGAGCCTTTCTTGATGAAATCGATGCTGAATATAATGACCTATTGTACTACTGCGAAGTTCGTTGTTTAAGCAGAGGCAAAGACACTATATCTATACGTATATGTACATATATATATATATACATGAATGATAATAATCACCCGATGACACTGTCAACGAGCAGTGACTAGATACTTGGAATATTG
Organism: Parapsyche elsis; assembly: GCA_022651745.1. Classification (NCBI taxonomy): domain Eukaryota; kingdom Metazoa; phylum Arthropoda; class Insecta; order Trichoptera; family Hydropsychidae; genus Parapsyche; species Parapsyche elsis. Next base: position 4,384,370 of record JAGVSN010000017.1, read on the forward strand.
ATGTGTACAAACAAAAAAACAATTTTAGAAATAAAACCAATAATACTATACTAAAATCTTTATTCATATAATACATTACACAATTATTATTTTTAAACATTTCCATTGTAATAATTTGAACGATTTTTTTTTGAGACAAATCGTTTATAAGATTCATAAGCAAAATACAATGCATAATAAATTAGTATCAAAGAAAAAACAGTATATTCTATACATTTATTTGAAATATTTAATGTGTACTTTTGAGTAAAATGTGAAATAGTGTGCACGTAGAAGCATATAAAAATATTTTAATATATACTTCATATATATTTGAGACGGATTACATATATTCTAAATTTATTATAATTAAATTGCTAAGTGAATTTATCATCCCCTTCAATACGTTTGAATCAAATTTCAAACACTAAACGACACTTGGACTAAATTACCAGCTATTAAATTCGAAATAAAGTTGTCGATCATTATCCTAAATGATCAAAACGAACTTTTAAAACGTGAAATATTGATCCTTAATTTAATAATATACTTGTAAAAATATGTTTTATAATGACATTCTAATATTAAATTTTGAAAAGGTCTTTCATTGACTACGTTTGATCAATATAGTGAACCATATTGTATTTTTGGCATAAGACTATTAAACTATTTCAAACGAGTAATTCATAAAAGTTGATCTACATCTACAGTATTCAATTTATGATTTTAATAATTTTAAAATAAAATTTACCCCAATAACCAAGCACTTACAAAATCCTACTCAACGACGTATACATATAATGGACGTATTTCATTATCTAAAAATGTATGGTGAAAGCGAATGCAATAATTATCGTTTGATTTAAACTAGAATATCTGATTGGATGTGAGTGATTATGTATATTTCTACTACAATGATAAGCAGCAAATATTCAAACAAGTATTTTCAGTAAATTCTGAACGGCGGTCTCTCCATACCGCAATCTATTCTGGATGTTTGACATTTTCGCATCGAGGCACTCTGCTGTCGATGAATGGACGTCTCCCTGGCAGTCCTGGCACGTTCAGGTCTTTTAGCTGAAAATCTGCCGAAGTCATGACGGTTCAGTAACGATTGTGGACCGACAGATTGTCGACGACGTCCCATATCCTGAAGCGACAGATAATCTCCACCATCCTAACACAATATATTTGATTAAAAATGTATTTATTTTAATCAGTTTAAGATAATTAGTGTATGTACTTATAATAAATAAACAATATTTCAAAATTCAACCCTTTGCTTTCAATATATTTTACCTCTTCAGAAATGTTAGTATGGTTATAATCAATATATTAAGTATTGTGTATAAATCTTTGATTTTTCTTTTTAGATCAATGTAGATACATTTTTAGATATAGGCTACATATGTATTTCTGAATGAATATTAAATTTTTTGTATAACGAGGATGAAAATTCACTGTAGGTTTATTTTGATATGTATGTACATCAGTAGAGATAGTAACTCTTTCAAAATTACAGAAAGGCTTGAATATGCGTTCGTTCGTGACTGCAAAGGGTTATTTATATTTAATAAGATAAACTACATAAAATAATAAATTCGTAAATACCTTAGAATGGGCGACGATTCCGCCTTTTGGTTTCCTCCTTTGGTTACTACATTTGCAATTAAGCTAGGCTTTAAATCAGACGCAACACTTCAACATTGTGCTTTGTGCTTCTACTGTGCTTTTCTCCAGCGACATTACAAGGTGGTTTTTGTTTGTTTATTTTATTTATTGATATACATACATATATATTGTATTGATAGAATTTGATAGAAAGTGCAAATTTCATATTTAAAACAAGTTTATTCAATAAATGTAATATTACATCTGCCACATGTACACAGCGAGTGCTATTACAAAAAGACAAATATGCTCGTTACACATCGTAGATGTTCGATCATCAATTACATAAATAGTTAATTTTGGTAACATTGAAGAGGTGATTATATTTTCTATTCAATATATATTTTTACTTAAAAATAAACTTTTGTGGTCTCACTTCTGCCCGGTGGCTTCAATATTACCTCACAATGTATAAGTGTATTGAATAAATGCAATACTACAAGCTGGCGGACAATCTTTCAGCCCATCTTACATCTTAGCAGACAATATAAACTAGTAGAAAGAATTATAAAACTTTATACTTAAACGTCTATCTTTTTTTACTTATCACTTTCAGATTATACTCTGATCCTTGATGTCTTCAGTCACTTTTTTTTTAGAAGTTAATACTCGTTCGAGTCGCTTTTGCATAATATAATATTCCGTTCTCATCTTAAAAAAAAACACTGTTGCAAATCCTTAACATTAGTATATTTTTTTCAAAATTTAAATTATCAAAAGCGAAAAATTAAATCGATTAAAAATGCATTATTTCAAAAGAAGTAACAAACACTACGAAATCACTAACGGTGACTTGATGAAATTTAGTCAAAAATAAGGAAGGAAACTATTTAATTAATAATATTCAATGTGTAAACAAATATTGCTGTTATAATATTTCTCTTGTACATAAAAATTTCATGCTTTTACAATAACGAGCAACTAACTGAAAGTTTACTGTAAACTGACATTGTACTAAAATATCTATTACAATATTATATTGTCTACTTACAGACATAGACAAATACTTTGATTATTTGGATAAATATTGTAATTAGACTGACATACAGTTGTACAGTATATCGAGCAGTAGGTTTTAATGATTTTTTGCAATTGACTTGAATTGTCCGTTGTCGTAAAAGCATCAAAAGTTTCTATCAGTCGTTTTACTATACATTCCCTCCTTATAATGTACCAACATCGATTATTATCACATTTCCCTTTGTGTCAAACAATCATTATAATAATAGCATACAATGAATTACATATGATTTATATTTTTAATATAATCAGCAATTAAATAAAACCACTCTTACATTCAGTTAGTACTTTGAAATACAAATATCAACTCTACGTTTGTTTTGTTTATTTTTTATTTTTTTGGTTTAGTAAATATATGAGAGAATGGCACACAAATATAATCTACATCCCAGATTTTCCATGCAACTTAATCCCCGGATCTATTGCTATCCGGAAAAAAATTACAGATCGGTTTATATACGGGCTCATGCTTATATCGTCTGTGTCTGACTTGTGAATACTTTGGGATTAGTTAATTAGTAAATGGTATCCGTGCTCGTAATAACTATAAGGACGATGGCTGTTAGTATACGGTTAGCTTAGGTTGCTTCATACGTCTGTTTAACTTTGCTGATTGAGGTTCACGTCAGTGGGTTGTTGCACAGACGGCACAGGACTCTGGGAAAAGTTACAACAATACTTTTAATATTTGCATGCTAGTATTATTTTTCTTTTTATTTTTATTTACATAAATCCATAAACCGCAATCCTAAGTAGCAAATCTCCAAATACAATTCAAAAAAAAAAATCCATTCCGATATTAGTCTTATTGCAATGTAGATGGATTACCTGTTCGTTTTTTATGTCGATGTAGTAATAATTTATTTACCGTCTTGATTTTTTTTTAATAATACGTGTATAAATAGTCTCTCTGTAAAAGCGATAAATCATGTTAAAAGAATACAACTATTGAAAGCGGCTTTGATACAATGCCTCGATGGTAACATTAACCGATTTACGACTATGACAGAACAAGTGGCGTAACTGTTTCATTGAATTGTTAATGTTAACTGTGTTTCATTGATGCATTTTAGAATTATTCTTATTCAATAATCAATTGAGAGGGAACAGGGATGCATTTAAAATTCCTATCCACTAAGAATTTGTACAGTTCTAAAGTTGTATGATGAATGTGAAATATGAAAGAGAGTTCAGTGTATTGTAAGATAATTTTACTGAATTATAATATGTACTATTAATAATTTGATCAAAAATGACAAAACTGATATGAATCATGAAATATGTGTACTTTAGATGGGTACTATGTACATACAATGATTACCGTGTTTTTTTTATCCTCAATTGTGTTTATATATGATATAAATAGTAAAGTAGTGATATAAATGCTTAAGTTACGCCACTGTACAAAACTGACTAAAGAAATTACAATACTTTGTAATTACATATATTAGATTTAACAATATTTTCATAATACAATGTCACTTATGGCGTTATACTATTTAAAGTAAATGTAGCAGAAAATGCTTCTAAAATAAATGTTGACTGTTTCATACCTCGCTGGGGGGTGAAACAACATTGTCTCCAGCGCAGCCCTGTATCTGTTTCAGGTATTCTTTGTCGTCGAATATTTTAACGTCTCCGCCGCCTGGTCTGTGCTTCACATTGTCCAACGATCCCACCTTGCTTTGCGCCTTGATTTCCAACTTCTGATTTTCGATCTGTTAAATATGCGTTCAAAACAATGATACAACTTCATAACAATAGTAAAAATATGTGTCCGTCGAGATCGGTTTTGCACGGGTGTGCACGTGGATTACAAATGTATGAACGTTGCTGGTATGGAAGTGTGACACAATGTATATATTTTCATATCATATTTATTTAATAGTAATCATTCCGTATTTGATGTAAATTGTGGTGGTGAAGAGAAACACAGTGTTCGTGTAAACACAGACATATTGACATTTTTCTAAAATCTAAACGTACTACTTGCATTTATTATGGTGTGCTAGTGCCGGTCATGCTTTTGATGGGCTCTGTAGTTAACCGTGTTCAGTTTTTATCGACAGAACGTGTTTGATTTTGAATTTAACATCAAAACGATGGTCTTATATCGTCGGAAGGAATTGTTTGACGGTTCGTCATGCCCAAAATGGTAACGTTGAGTTTTAACCGGCACTAACCTTCCACAAGGAATACAATGGGTGTTTGGACGATCTTCTCCATCTTTGTAGCGGCCATTTAACAAACTAGAAAGAAGCAATAACATACATGGAGTATAATATTACCCCTTATCTTCATCGCGACAACGCAAACATTGTCGCGATCGCCGTGTTCTAAATAATATATACAAACTATAGAACACTAATAAATGTGTATTGTACACTTAAATTAATCTCAAAAATAGTTATAAATGTTGATGATTTATGAAAGTAACGAGTGATACATGCTGAGACTTGGTATATGATACATGTGATAAAGCGATTTTCTAATAAAACTTCAATTCCCAGTATGTAGTGCATTCGTAAAGATGACTGTATGTTCAACAATACTACTTTGATATGATATGAACTATTTTTGAGATATTTTTATACCGATGTGCATTATATAGCTCCAATATACAAACACAAAATATATAATTTCACACCCGTGAGATAAACACATATAACATATTTATGTGAGTGATTTTTTGATTTAATACATGGCACGCAGATTTAACCTGGTATCAAATTACTTAATTTACTCACATCATTCTTTCCATCCATGGTATTTGTACACTGAATTGAAAAATATAAAAAATTATAACAAACAAATAATTCGATTAAACATTAAGCTGACAAATGTAATATATTGGGTGCTTTGTAAATAAAAAATAAAAAATTGGTTGAAAATTAAAATAAATTCAGTGATTCTTTTATATTATTATACATTGAGATATTAAAAAGCTTCTAATCTAATATGTAATTCAGAATAATACTTTTATTAGATTAGCTTCATTAATTTTGCATAATTTTTAAACGCATTTTAACGGTTTCACGTAAAGTTTACATAAGCTACGATGTAACCTATTTAAACCATTACCAATTATGATTGCGAAGCTAATCCAATATAAAGCCTAAAGCTTAAAATGTTTATATTTGCAAATTTTCCTAACACCACCTGTCAATACTTACAATAAAATTGAGACACATAATATATGTAGGTAGTAACAGAAATTGTATTGTGAATGAACTAAAAGCTCAATTTTGTGACTCTATAAATATAGCAAAAATAATAACGAATAGTAAAAGTTTTGTTTTGTAGATAAATAGTGTGTGCACTATTGCTATGTTTTTCAAAATTAATTATTATTTGTAACATTGATCTCACCTCATAATTTCATGATTAAAAAATGTGAATTTTAGTCATCAATATCTGTTGGAAAAGAAATACGGTCTTAGGTTTTTACCTTTACGTCTCCACCTCCGGGCTTATGTGTCATGTTGACTGTTGACGCAACTTTGGGCTTTGCTTTGTCTTTAAAGTCCAACTTGACCGTTTCGATCTTTTTGTCCCCGCCGCCTGGCTTATGTGTCGCATTTTCGAGTGATCCAATCTTGGACTTTGCATTCCACTGCAACTTCTTTTGGGTAATCTGTAATGTAAAAAGTACGACGTAAGTCATAAGGCTCAGTAACACTCGAATCTATAATTTTCCTATGCATTTGGTCACTTGAAGTGTTATATGTATAATATACTGCTAAAAGTATTGCCCGTTGACAATCTTAAGCCTTAAGCCACGCCAGACCCCCAAACTACCTCTGGAAAAAAAATTAGGAAGTAGCGGGCATCTCTATTTAAAAAGCGCCTTACGATATTGAAAATTCAACGGGCGTTGGATTATCAAAGGGGAATTACTCTAGTATACTATTTATTACGAGCTGTAAATATTCAGCGTTGTTGAGGTGCATTTTGAAATGCACAATAAATAAAATTTAGTTAATTTAAAATAAAATAAGTAGTTTTTTCAGTGTATCGTATAAACTAGTCACTGCCCGTTGGCAGTATCATCGGATGGTTATTATTTATGTACATATATATATATGTACATATGTACTTATAGTGTATTTATGTACATAAATCTTAGTATTATACATATGTACATGTGTGCCGGCACATAAAAATGCACAAAAAATTCCACGGCTACCCATCCAGCCGGTCAGGCAGGCAAGCCCTTGCACTACCATTTATAGTAAAATATTAATTAAAAAAACAAATTTTTCATATGTAGTTCAATCGTGTTGTGATATTTTCGTTGATATCGGCGCAGTTACTTTAATGTTCTGATGTAAAGTTAGTACTTTATATATGTACATAGTAGATGTACCTTTTTATCACCACCTCCGGGTACGTATGTTTCATTTTTAGCTGCAATCTTGGGTGCTGCCTTATTGAAGTCCAATTTTCTGTTTTCGATGCGGACTTTTCCACCACCAGGTTTATGTGTAGCATTTTCCAACGATCCTATCTTGGATTTCACCATTTTGATGTTAGGCGAAGGAGCGGCACCAACTTGAACCTTGTTCATCGGGACTTCTTAAACCAACAATGTATCTTTTTAGTCAACATAGGTATTCTAATTGGAATTATCAACGTGTATAAATAATATAAATGTTTTTGAAACATCTCCGTATATCGATCGACTTACTTTTCTTTTCGAATGATGTGTTACTGGTCGTCGAATCAGGAGTATTGGGAGTATGCGCTGCACTCTTGCTGGGACTGCGTACCACTCCTGGTTTGCCTACAAATGATGCAGATTGACCTTTCAAGCCTGGAATTTTACTCGGAGACTTTTTGTTCGGTGAACCGGGCGATCCATTAACCTGTTCCGATGCCAAATATTATTTTTGCATTTAATAAAGCATTCATTATGATGCAATTCGATGCATTGTATTTTCAAAAATGGTTATGTGTCATAGAGTTTAAAATTTTATAAATAATGTTATTGACTTACATTGCCTTGTGTGGATTCGTCGACACCGCTATCATTGTCACCTTCTGAAAATAAAATATATTATTAATTCATACAAGTTTATGTGTCCTTAGAATATTAGTAAATGATTAATACATTGTTAAAGTTGATTGTATCAAATACTCAGTCACATTATATGATAGTAAGTGCAATTTTGTATGGAATACCTCGTCGAGTGCGCGGTGCAGATGCAGCTTTTCTTATTGGTGGAGGCTTTTTATCATCTGGAGGACCTGCTTTGATGGGTGTACCTAAGTCTGTTGGTTTTGGACCAGCTCTGGAAGCCGGTCTATCTTTGACTGAGTCTGGTGTTCCGTTGCGTACCTCCGGGTTCTTCGGCTCCGGAGTGTCTACCCTTTGCTCGGACTTGATTGAAGCGGACGATGGTGGTCTAGGGGAATCTTTTCCTTGTCCCGTGGGTGTTGGAGATGCTTTACCAATTGGTTCGGGTGTTTTGGGCGCGTTGGACAACACAGAGGACGGTCGGTTGGTTTGCAAATTTAGTTTCGGATCCGGCGAAGAATCGCTATTGAGTGATGGTGATCGGTCCATGGGAGGAGTTACAACCTTTGACCGTTCTCCTGAACCGACTTGATAGGAGTTCCGTTTTGATGTTTGTTATTTTGGGTGACGACGTCGTCATCGTCGTCGTTTTTGCGCATGAGTGGAGATTCGTTCTTCCTTTCGTCAGAATCCAAAGATCCCATGATGGATTCGGTCATCTTCGAACCGGAAAGTCTCGATTCTGGTCTATCGACGCCTTTGCCGTCTGAAGTGTCCGATCTGACACTTTCCCTAGAGCCGCGCGTTATATCATCCTTGGACAGTCTGGTTAGTCCGACGTTCAGAGGAGATTCTTTCGATTCGAATGATTGGACGCCTTCTTTGATGAAGGCTAAGCCTGGTCCGCGAGAGACACTATCTTCAGGTCTTCCTCCGATGATGCTGACTGATCTGCGGCGCTCTTCATCGTGCTGAGGAATTCCAGGCACGGATCCAGGTGGACCGGCTATGCTGAAACTCCTGTTTTTCACGGCAGTCGGCGGCGTTGCTTCGGGCTCCATTGGACTTCTACGAATTTGATGTCCTGGAGAGTCCGGCGAAGGACCCAAAGATGCAAGTGAGCTCTGTCTAGATGCTGCGTTTAGAAGAGGCGCTGGTGGTCTGTGCTGGAATGAGTTTTGTCTCTCGAATGAACCTTGCGGTGTAGGTGGTCCTTGGCGACGTGGTGGTGGTTGTTGACCCGGAGGAAGTTGCTGTGGAGGCCCTTGTGGACTTTGAGGTCCTTGAGGCAACGGTGGTCTCGGTTGCTGCGGGGCGAACGAATTCGGTCCAGAGGGTCGAGGTGGTAGAGGACCTCTGGGTGGGGGTGCGACGACCCCTCCAGGTAAAAAAGGTCTTGGAGGACCTGCGACTGGAGGTCCTACAACTGGAGGTCCTGCAACTGGAGGTCCTGCAACTGGAGGTCCTGCGACTTGAGGTCCTGCAACTGGAGGTCCTGGAAGTTGCTGAGGACGCGGAGGCTGCTGAGGGCCGCCTGGGGGCCGCAACGGAGGCCCCGCCTTGCAATAATAACATCAAACAAAATTGTATCCACCAATACTGATTAGTCAACATCTCAAGATTGACGTTTTGCAGGACAACAATACTTTGTATAGATAAATAAAAACACTCGTGTCTGAGTAAAATTTAAACTTTGAATAGGCGTCAATTTGAAACTGCTTCGCGAGCTAGTTTCATTTCAATTAGCAATTAGCTACAAAATAGTAATTGCTTTAGCAGCACCGCCTAATTGGGTGCTTTGCATTCAAATTAACTGTTATTTAAGTCAAGTACAATCCGTATACAAAACGATACTTAAAGTTTAATCGCACAAAATCGTGTGCACAATAAATAATCTTATCTGAACTAGATGGATCAGCTCAACGTTCAATTTGGAGTATTAATGTCGACATTGATATTTATAAAGGGAAGTTCTGTTCAGTTTTAGTACAGAAGATCGAGCTATTCGCATTTATTTAGTCTCAGTAGTAGTGCAGATTATTTTATTTCGCAAACAAAATCAATATAGACATTTGTATGATTTTTTTTCCTCAAAGCCGCACCGTTATACCACAAAGCGCAATAGTACGGCTTCTGAAATGAAATTGGTGAACAAACGGTCCGAGTCGCGGTTAACCCTTTCGAGTCGGTCAAATGCGTTGGATAATGGTGTACCAGTCGCCGTTATTTAAGGTGCAAAAAAAAATAATAAAAGCGCTTTATTAAATACCCTAAAAGTCCCACTTGGGTGTTACGAATTGAAAGTTAGTTTCTATATTCTATGTACATATGTATATGTATGTATATGGAAAAAGCCGAGGAAACTCAACAGAATTTCCCATTTTCAGCTTCAGCTATATGAATGTTGAAGTTTTGTCATCAAATTAGTAAAGTAACCTTGTCGCTGTTGAAACGTTTGTTCTACTGATTTGATAAACTTATAGTAGTTGTTTATAACAAAGACCAAAGCTTTCAGAATTAAGCTACATAAAGTTGGTTATGGTTAGTTATACGTCAAAACGTACACTAATTTAATTTGTTAATATGAGTTCTGTCACCGAACTTATTATAATAATAAATTTGAGTTGGAAAATATTTGAATTTGAACATACAGTAGCCGTTCGCTTAAGAAAGCCGGAAAAATCGTGGAAATACTGGATTTTTCCGTATAACGAACTAGAAAATGCAAATATTTTTGTACCTATGTACATATATTCCACTTAAAGCTCATTAGTATATTTGGCCAACTTAAAATTTTCGATATTTTATCTCTTTGTAGATACTGAAAAATTTGTAATAAAAAATCAGCATAACAAAAAAAAAAAAAAAGTTTGGGCTATTTATTCAAATGCCATAATTTTCAGTATCAAAAAAACTAGGCTAAGCATTTTGCTTTAAGTCCAAATCCACAAATATGTATATTATAGAAAGTCCAATTTCATTCAATTTAGCTGTCACAGTTTTGGATTTCATCGAAAATATATCTATCTTATATGATGAATCACTGCGTGACACAATTTTTTTGTCGATGTTTAGGCATTTATACGTTTACTTTTCGGTTTTCGTGCTGATTCGGCAAAAAAAAAAATCAATACTTTCATCACATTGTTCCAACGGAGATAGACGAAAAAAATAAATTCAACCAAATAGAAATGTTTGCGTTCACAATAAGATTGGATACAATTTGTTCTTTCTCTTTTTCTTTTACAGCACGAGTGCACAGTTTAAATGACTCTACAGTTCTACATAGTTGGCAAACATGAGCTTTTCGCATGACTTTCGACCTTAACAACCTTTTTTTATAATTTTACAACTGCCTAACCCAGTCAGTTAGCAAAACTTTACGATATACACACCAAACGGCTCCATCATTCGCGGACTGGTTCATCCGTCACGAGCGCGAATCACGAATCGCGACACGCGAACTTCGAACCTTCAAACATTCGAAAATTTCAAAAATTTAAGTGACTCTAAGTGTCTGAATAGTTCAATGGAGCTACAATATGTCAATCGAAAGTGGCACAGCTTAAATAAATACACCGTAATAACTTTTAAGTGCATATACTTTAATCCCGATCTGAAACGCCAACTCGCTGTTACTGTTACATAAACTTCAACGTTGTGCTTATGGTTACTTTTGCATATATTTTATTTGCTTTTTTAGTGAAATCCACATCACGAATTCAGGTCGGCTTCGATCCCGAGAGGACTCGACGCTTTGCTGTTGAAAATTTAATAAAAATATACCGGAAAATTCGCAACGGAAAAGCGTGAAAAATGGCACAATCTGAACGCGGTGATAAATTTTCGACAAAAGTATTCTAAAAATAAAAAAAATAGTGAAACGTTTCATATTCAATCGATGTTTGTGCATTTTATTTCAATTCAAATTATTCTTACCGTATCGGGCGCTTGAGCTGACATCTTTTAAAACCTTTTTTTTTTATAAAAAGGCTTTATGTCTTTCTAAAACGATGGTTTTATACAGCGCATATAAGTAGAGCCCACTCGTACAGTCTATTCGAAACCTTTTTTACTCGAAGAAGGAAGAAAAACTAGAACGAAACGACATGTACGATTATAAACTGGTTTATATATTAGTTTTCTAAATATACAGTGCTCCAATGGTTGCAGAATCTGTGGTCCGATATCTAATTTGGTGTTTGTGCACGTTGATATTTTAAGCATTGTGATTTTGTATTCTGGACAGCACAATGAAGCTTTCTTCACACTGTATTTCCAATACGAAATACACAGGCGTGTTACGTGTACGCCAAAATAAGTATGAAAATTGCTAGATAAAGTCAAATGATGATAATATGTGTGCAAATATGATTAGAGAGATGCGTGAAATTATTATCTATTATGCAAACTTCGCTTGTGACAAGACATTTTCGGCGAAATATAGTGTGTCGTTACATTGAATTATTGACACGTCAATGGATAAGCTTTGAATATAAAATACGTCATTATTCGGCGTTCTTCTTTGCGAGCGAAAATGGAGTAAAAAAAAATGTAACAAACTAATATCAACATTTTCCAACTTTCACTCGGCGCAAATTGAAATTTTTAAGAATTTCGCTCGCATTGTAAAATTTTGCGACAATGAAAATTGAGTTTAACGTTTTTGGCATGCCGTGACGCTGAGAGACAGTTCGGCAAATGTGCAAGCGAGTGTTGCAGTTTTCATCACAATTATGCAACAACGATACGGCGCTCGCTATGCAAATTGAACGAACAAAGCAATCTCAAGATGGCGTTTCATAAATAACACTGCGGTTGAATTTCAAACTGCGCCATACATACATATATGACAAAAAGTATCAACAGATCGATAATTGGGGGCGCAGGGTCAAAGTCCGAGTTTTAAAACGTGTAGCAGATTGAATAGGCCGTGAATTATAAATATAGGTTTTTCCGATATGCTGCTTGTATCGATGGATATATGTATGTAGTTAGTGCTATATGGAGAAGCCTATTGTTCCCGATATCGATCTGAAGGTATACCGAGCCAATTGCTTGCACCCCCTAGCAGTGGTTTCCAACCATTTATGCTATTAAATTTGTGTACAAGCAATTAAAACGACTAGAATGCGAGGCGTGCTGTTGTTAAATTTCAGTACGCTGAAAAAGTGGGCCATCTAGATAAGGCTGAAAATAGTCACTAACTGGCATACTCAAAGCGGTAAAAAACACTATCAGCAAAGCAACGGTTTCCGTTTAATAAACTAAAAGTACAAATTAAAAGTTTCAATGGTACGTTATGTCATAACGATGCGTATCTATTCAAATAAAATTCCTTCAATTTACACAGTTAATATGCACAGCTAATATTTCGTCGAGTTTCGAATCGTATGCAAACTTGCAACGAAATTTTCATATTAATATTGTGGTTAAAACGCGATTCCGCAAATTGGATAAAGTTTTTCAATATTTGCATGTGTAGTTCGGCATTTTTCTAAAACGTAATTTTTTCCCGATTAAATTGGAATTAGACACGGAAATTGATAAAAGTTTCATGGCACAAAAATGCTAAATTTTCGAAGAATGCCCACTCTATACGATTACTTTAGTTAGAATTTGATCACATTATGTTATAATTAATATGAAACAGCGGGCATAATTTTTCATGAAAAATTTATGCTCATATATGTATATACATACATACATAGATCAGAGTTTACTAAATTGCTTCCGGCATAATTTAGCTCTGTCCATTTCCAAACCCCGCCTCTAGTACGGGTAGCTAGATTCTAACTAATAAATAGCTGTGCTTTTGAGAATCTTGTAGTTACTGCTGGTGAACTCTGATATGTAATACACGTTGCAGGCAAATAATCTGGTTCAAATTGTCGCTTAGGATCAGCTGTTTAGATTGGTGAGAAAAATGATTCAAACATTAAAATTAATTTATTCCATACTTGGCCTAAAGCGCTTTGACATTGTATAAAATGGTTACAATGCGTAATTTCACACTTTGAAACATAGATACGTATCTGTTCATCCGAAGTCAATTTTGGGTTACTTTTATGCTCTTTTTGAATGGAAAATTTAACACCAATTATTTTGACACGATTTTCAATAGTAAATCAAAGCAAAAATAGTATGTTTGCATACAAAAATATTAAGATGTTTTAACGAAACTGAAATTCTTCATAGAAAATGTTACATTATATGTATATGTATAGCAGTACTATTTATTCTTTTGAACAAAATAGGTTCACACTGTCTCACCCATCAAGCTAAAGCCTTTTATAATCTTTCATTCGCATGTACATACATACATACATACATAGTCCTTTTATAATCGTACGAAAGTACATAAATCTTTATACCCACACGTACCTATACCAAATGTTGAGCTTTTCACTAGCATGAAAAGGTAATCTAAATAATGGATTCTGTAGTGTGCTCGACTCTATCCGAGATATATAGCGGCACTCAACCTTTTTTCCACAAAGTGCTAAAACGTTTCTAAATCGTCACGTTTACAATATGAATTTCAATTAATCTACTTCAAACAAAATTTAATTTATCAAGTGGCATGACACGTTGAACGCAACGTCACGCTAATATGATATGAGTTTAATTAAATACGATTTTAGTACCGGGAAAAAAAAATAGATTTTTTTTAAAAATACCTCATTATCCCTATAGTCCTTGAGTGAGGATAAACCAACAAAATAAATATACCATATGTTGCTCTTTAATTAAAACGAACGGGGATTAATATAACGAGCTTTCATTTGTTTTAAATTTCAAAGCGTCTGCAATTAAACGGGAACTTTTTACCGCGAAAGCACATATCTATACGTACATAAACACGTTTTAAGCGTAGAATTGTGGTTTTTCGATCGGTCACGCGACTGACTGTATTATTATTGCGATGTTCACTCATATTCCGATTTCGTTCTGGGATCGAATGTTGTCCCCGATATGAATGCGTAACTTTCGCTCCGCATACGAGCTTTTGCCGTGTGGTAAATTGCCGCTACGCATGAACACGCCGCAGAGAAGGGGTTAACTAGTTTGCCTAGGGGTTGACCCCGCCCCGTTTCGGGGTCGTTTGTGACAGCGAAAGTTGAAAGACTCGCTGTTTGTGACATGAAACGCGCAATTTAATTCGCCACTCGAAGCTCACGTCTGGCAATTAAAAGGTTAACGAGGCCGGGGCGTGACAATATCACCTGGTGATATTCTATCATCTATTCTTGTATTTAATGGCTTTCAAATTCAAAACAAACGTCACGTTCAGATCAAAAGTTAAGAACTACATTGCTATGAACACTTTATAAGGTCCATATTTTATCTCAACACGTTAACTACATATAACAGAATTGTTATAAATGTCTTTTGGTGATTTATACATTTCGAACTTGCAAAACTGAAGACTCTTCTTGTATAGTTTGTTATAAGTTTAACTTCTAGACCTAACTTCTTGTATAGTTTTTAGACTACCCCAGCATATACCCAAAAGACTTATGATCGCATTTTCTTTGAATGTATGTATGTATATCATTTTACCTACTTGCTTATTTTTAAGATTTGCTTATTTTTGTCCGTATTTTTGACGTACATACGGAGGTATTATTAAAATTGATTGTGAATATAATAAAATGGTCGTAATTACATATGACAGTGTACATATGTACGTCGAATAATACAGACCGTGAATGACCACCGTAATACTAAAGGACCTCACAAACCAGAGCGGATAAATACGCTCGGTGGTATGTGATGGGCGTTGTAACACATTGTGTTCGGTTTGTGAGGCCCTTAAGGCTCACACACACTTACCACACCACACTTGATGTGATTGCGCGACGTGCACGCCGTTGTTGTGCATTCTGACGTGGGGTGGGGTGTTGCAAGTGTGTATCTACCCCGAAAAAAAACCATAGAAATTCATGCGTTTAGGATTTCGTCAGAAGACGTGTGCGGTGTGGCGTGTGGTAAGTGTGTCATCATCATCATCATTTTCAGCCGTTCACTATCCACTGTTGGATGAAGGCCTCTTCCATCCTTTTCCATTCCTGTCTGTTTTGAGCACTCTACATCCACTTGACTCCACACATTCTTCTCAATCCATCAACCCATCGTCCACTCGGTCTACCTTGCTTTCTTTCACATCCACTGCCACTTCAACTTTTTTACACGTACGGTAAGTGTGTGTGAGTCGTTAATTATTGGAAACTTGGCACTAACTGGAGTGCATTTAAATCTCAATATACATATGTATGTATGTACATACAATTGGTTGAAATATGTTGATACATTAATTAACCTAACCTAACATAACATAACATACCCCAACCTATTATAAAATTGTCAACTTAGACCTGCGATTTACTCAAAATCTAAATAAACGCATTTCAGTTGATTCCAAGATGGCGGAAATACGTGAGTGAGGTTATGTTCTTCGTTTGAAGTTACAGTGCTGCCAATCGTATCCGTACTGAAGTATCCAAAGCGCATTGCAATTGGTTGATTGTAATGAAAATTTAACGGCGTATTTCCGGCCGAAATATTAGCCGTCATTTTGTTTACTGCCTAGTCATACAATTACTCACGAAGAAAGGCCCAGCCCACGGGTGTGCGATGGGCTGGGCCTTTTTAATTTCTGATTTAACGCACACGCCGGTCATGACAGACACATGAACCTTTTGGTCGTAAACGCGAAAACAACACAATCATTAAAATTTTAGCACAACACGGTCCGATTCTTAAATGTTGCACAATTTTGAGCTGATCGACCATTGATGTGTTATCTGAACATTTCAAGAGCTCAACTAAATATATGTAGTTGATGACGTCATCGTTACGTGTGCACCGAGTCGAAAGGTCAAACGAAGACAATAGGGGTCACTTCAGGCGGTCAACAGCACGCAACCCAATTCAAAAAGATTGAGGATTTTTTTTTTGTAAAATGAAAGTAATAACGGTGTTGAATTTTACATTGAAAAGGGTATTTTTTTTTTTTTTTTTTTGTGGGAAACTGTTTGCTGTTATAATATTCATGCTGTGGAGAGGTGGCCTGACGATGAAATGGTAAACAGAAACGTTGAACTTTGTACGAGATTTTGTTTGAGAATAGTCACAATTTCGCGATAAGAGTGGCGAAACAGTGAAAGCCCGCGAAAAAGCGACCGAAAAAAAATTCCGAAAAATCCTCTCGTGTCGATTGAGTAAATTTTTAAAGTCGCTCGCTTTTGCTAAGTCGGCTTTTGTGCTATAAAATAAAAGTCGATAAGTTTATACGCGTTCGTTTCGACACGTTTATGGGCGTGTTTCCAAAAAAACTAACAGGAGAAAATAGGCTAGCGAAGAATATTTTCACAGTGGAAAATGGAACGTTTTCGTAGGAAAATTGCGTCTGCGAAATCGCGAGAGACAATTCGCAAAAGGAAATTTGAAGTTTTACAGTGTGAACATTAAACCTCTAATTTACATTGCCTCAACTTCAAATGTAATAAATATTAAGTTTATTCCAAAACTCTCACAATGTAAAATGTATACGAACACCGAACACGATTTTGCCTTGGGAATTTTGAAATGAATATTGCTTTCTGTTTTTCAAATTTACCACAATGGTTCTATTTTGTTTACCAAGCCCAGACCAATGACTAAACGGTCTTCCTGGGCTTGTGCTTATTCTATTTTATTTATTTAAGATAGCTTAAGAAGCAAATTATATTTGTTAACGAAAACGATTAATGGTCAAAGGAACGAACCGTTATTTTTTTGTGGTATGCTTTTTGATTTAATCATTGGTACTCGGGTAATAAGTAGTCAAGAGGACTTTTTTGAATTTTTAACATCTGTTCTATTACAATATCGCACAGTTTCTTCAAAATTGCTAACCCAAAACACGTATTTTTATGAGAAACTATATTTAAACGACTGCATTCAACAATGCGGACACGTTCACCTTATTTTTTTTTTTTTTAAGGGAGACCAACAGCTATGTTACAAAAAAAAGAAACTTATATAAATACAGAAAGCCAATAACAGGTCTCCACAAATATGTAGTAACAAGGTAGGAAAGGAAAAATCAAAATCAAAGTCAATAAAACAGAGTAACAGTAAACAACAGTAAATTAAAGTATGAACACCTTGATGACTGTTTGCGTTTTGCAAGTATTTGAAAATAGGTTAATATGTATGTATATGTAACTTTGAAAAACGAAACAAGTTCTTGCATGGAAGTCGATCCTCATACAAATCAAAATAAAATGTAGCTCCCAAACTGAAAAAGGTTGTGCACCCTTGTACTACAGAATATCCCGCTGATTATTATCAACGTGTGTTTATTAGTGATACATGATTGGGCCTACATTTGCGGCAACGATGTGAAAAAATTCATTATATTAAAAATAACAATTCAAACATCAATGGGAACTATAAAGTGAGAGCGTTCCTGGCGGACAGACAGACCCAACGCTATTATGTATAAAATTGAATGATACATTGTTACGTAGCTCGCAATACTGGAGCTTATTAATATTATACACATATAACATACATAAACCGACAAGTTGTATATGTATTGTACGCATTAAGATTTATATAACGCACAAAGCTATTAAAGCAAACTTAACAGCCAAGTATTTAAGATTTAAACCCGCCTTCATTATGTTATAATGTAACAAAACGTTTGAATCGTTTAATTCGTTTACTTTTTTCGCTTAACCGTCAGCCTATTTATCGGTTACGCGAACTTCGCATGTTTGCGCCAGATTAATTTCGCGTCGTAAACAAACACGTACGACCCTCCCGGACTTGTGAACATTCTTGGCGAAAAGTTGAGGGTCTCATCGTCTGTCTGAAACCTTCAAAGTTGGCGAAAAACTCGATTCGTGGTACTCTACACACCTCGCGCTGAAACCGCACCGTGATCCTCTATGTACTTTCTTTTGCGGCTTTAATCAATCTCAACCTAACCCTAGGTGGATTAGGGTCGTCTTTGAAAGTGTATTTGAGCAACACGTGACCTCTAACACATTCGAAGGTGAAACCATGCAGTTTAACAATTCAGCAAAGTGGAAAGCTCCAATCTCGCGAGACCTGTCCGCCGAGTTCGCCAACACTTTGTTCGCTATTGCAGAACTGAGCTTTGACCTTATGCGCACACACGCGATTGTTTAACCCATGTCTTACAAAAAAAAAATGTAATTATACACGCTTTTTTATTCGGAGAAAGTACATTTGAATATTTTAAAGCTTTCCCATTGGAATTATTCTCCATTGAACGACGTCTACGTTAAAAAGGTAGGACGCTTGAATACGTAATACACTCGAGCGAAAGGGTTATTTTGACTGTGTATTAAATCCTACCTCCAATTCTGATTTAAATATTAAATGGCCTTTCCAGACTTTGAGTGTGCGAATTTGAGCGTCGACTCTCGAATGGAGTGTGATTGAAAGTGCGATGTATTCAGTAAAGTTTCAGCTAAAGCTAATCAATCACAATATCACAATTGTTTAACTGCACACGAAATATTAATACATTAACACTCCCGTTGATAGATTTTAGCTATGAATAAATTAGCAGTGTCGCGTTTCATAATAAATTTGCATTACCGTGTCGATTTTTTTTTATTCTGAGAGCGTTAACCGTTTTGCAAGTTCAAGGTCAAGCTTATTGAGCATTTTTCTCCACTTTTACGATTGACATTGTGTTTTTCACTAAACGAGTCATTATTATAATGAGTTTTTGTATCGCGAATCATTAGAGTGCGTGTGGTGTGCACGGCATCGATCTCGCTTCGCTTGAGGTGCAACGTTCTCGAATGCCAGTTTAGCGAGGCTGTGTGCACGCGACCGGATGACTCGAGCGTGACCGAAATTGTTTTTCCGTCGCAATGGTTTTCATTGACCACACTTTTGCTTTTGTTATATAGGGGGTGAGGGCGTGTATAAATAATACTTTGAACGTTTTATTTTATATATTAGCGTAAGCGATTGTCTGCCCTCCTGGGTCGTTTCGGTCACGCTCGCATTGCCAACATAACAAAAAAAATTTTTTAGTTGGCAACGAACTGCTATCTGTCAAAACTGGTTCAAGTCGACACCGCCATTTTATGGCCATACACCCATTCAATCGATGGTACACTGTACAATTGTCAAACGGACTATGAGCTGTACTGTAATTGTACAAAACAGCATGCATGGGTGGAGGTGGGGTTGAAATTGACCGTCAAATTTTAATGGTAACCACATATTGTAAGCTGTAAGTGTAAATTTATGTAATTTCCTGTTCTTGTATCAGATGTTACTTTCACTTTTTATCTAATTTTAACTCTTTAAACACCTTTAATACACACGTTGAATCTTCGTGCTTTAAAGTGTTAACTAGCACGCACGAAATTCAGCTGAAATTGAGCGATTAAATTTTCATAGGAACACGGTTAGAGCTTGCGTTCATCGCTTCTCAACATTTTTCACGCTTTTAACCACAAAAAGTGTAATCAATCGTGGGCACCGGAAGTCTATGAATTATTGAGTGCCATTGTCGATGGAAATTATTAAATATTTAACGATCTACGAAGTGAAAAAAAAACAACTCAGAAACTCACATGGAACATTAGCACTGGGTTATAATGAAAGAATATAAAGTTATCGCGTATATCAAAGTCGCAAACGGACGAAATCCAATTTACCGTTGTGATAAATCAATAAATTGTGGCCGAAGAATACATAAATGGCAGACTCGATCTTAATTCTCTCGACAAATAATACTTAGGTAGGTATAATACATAGTATATACACTGTTAAGAGTCTAAAATACTAAATCAGTATCAACGAGACGTGTTCCATTGTACGAAACTACAGAACAAAATGATAGTACCCTTTAATAGTAGATATAAAGTATTGTCTTATGTTCGATTGAGTTTGGGTATATTCATTCGTATGAATGCGTTATGGTTTTCCCCTGTGGCTGATTCGATAAGTTTTTTGATTCATGTGAAAATATGTCTGAAGTTCTATGAAAAAACTTCATCAATATAGATAATATCTGAATGTATGTATAGGTACATACGTACAGTTCAACACAATTTTTCCGTTGAGTTTATCTCGATTGAATTAGTTTCGTACAGTTTTCCGCAATAAAAAATAATGTGGCGGAAAATTTTCGCTTGTAAATGTTTTTTACTTTATCCTAATCGGATAAAGTATTGTGATCGTGCGAAAATTCAACCTCGGGATTTTGACTGATTTGTATCAGGTATCATCCCCTGATCACCTTTTCATGATTTCTGGAAAATGTCTATGTGTGTGTGTGTAGGTGTACTTTTTAACTTTAACGTTTTCTCCGAAAGTATCAAGAAATTTCATATCTATTATTTTCACGTAAGGTGTAAGAGATATTATGATTTTGGTCCACATCCGCTAACCTTAAGTGGCAGTTTATTCTTGAACGAGATTTCGTTTTTTTTTATTTTTTCGGCCTTTTAAATATTTTGTATCTTTATAATATTGTAATATTATCTTAAAGCAATACCTAGTCACAAAAAATAAATCATTAAAATCAGTCAACCGGAAGTTGGTTTTTTTTTTGTTTTCTTGTAGAAAAGTCAAAAATCCTGTTACCACGGAATATTTCCGAAACCACATACATATGTACATACATACATACATAGCCAATCAAGTTGAAATCTCATATCTATTTTTTTCAGGTAAGGTGTTAGAGATACTATGATTATGGTAAAAATCCGCCAACCGGAAGTGGCAGTTTACTCTTGAACGATTTTTCGTTTTTTTTTTTTTTCGGTCTTTTAAATATTTAGAATCTTCATAATATCGTAAAACTGTTATCATTATGCTAATTACAATTTGTGAAAAAAATTCATCAAAATCGCTCAACCGGAAGTGGGATTTTTTTTCTTGTAAAAAAGTAAAAAATCCTGTTATTTTTCTTTGTACACGGTTTTTTGACTTTTTCAGTGTTTGGTTACTCTTCATATTCCTCAAATATATGGATAAAGTCATGGGTTGGCCACACCCGATTTTTTTTATTGTAATCGGACAACGGAAACGTAAAGCTTTATAATTTATTCCAACAGATTTTAGACGTTAACAATTTGTGTCGCGTTATGACTCACGCAACTGACAAAAGTGACACAAAACCGTTGTAACTTTCAAACGATTTTAACTTTTTTTTTCCACCCCCAAACCCCTCGTTCCATCTCAAAGGCGAAATTTTGCGAACGGAAAAACTCGTTGAATATTTGACAATGTCAGTTTACGTGATTGACACTCGAATTTCGTACGAAAATGGTGAAAACGTGGCGTAAACGTTTGCGTGCCATTGAGGTTATGTCAATTTGGCTACACGAAAACGTAACACACAATATGTAATTCAATGTTTTTACAAATGCGTATTTGATTTTAAGCTTAGCTGTTTCACTTATAGTATTTGTCATAGTTGGAGTATTTGAGAAAAATACTCTGCAGTAATTTCCCGTTGCTTTAAATAGGGTACATAAAGGCTTTGTTGAAATCGTTACTTTAAGAGCCTCGCAAACCGGAGCGGATGACTACATCCAATTTAGTAAAGGAATTTTACACCAAGAGTCACAACTCCTTTTTTTTTAGATGCGTGTTTTCTTACATAAGTTGAATGGAGTATAGTTATCAATGTTATCATTAGACGGCGGAAAGATGAACGCTTTTAATAATGTGCGACCTTTGGACCCCAAACGCTTCTTAGGATATTCCGTTACCCACTCGAATTCACGTTCGTACTCTACCATTATCATATTCTCTCCATCCATACAATTAAAATTATTTTTCTACATACCCAAAAATAATTAGGTTTTAGTGTCTCCAATTGCCGAGAAAATGCTCTTAATGCATTTTTAATGCACATTATTATTATTTTTTTTTAAATATTCCTAACAATTACAAAATATGGCAAATTCTACGAAATGCTGGCTGTCTGAGATATGAAGGTTTTTCCTTGAACATTTTTATTCTATTAACTTGAACATTATATTACCTATATAAATATATAGCTAAATATATCATATATTTTATACATGCGTACAACATACATATGTATGTATGTATAAAATTTAATAAATAATATTCATTATCTAAAACGAAAATTCACCCAAATATACTTGCGACAAAAGGTTTGAGGATCCGAAATTCCGAGGTCTAGTTATCAATGTTAACATACTATATTATATGTATATATAATAGCCGAAATCCGTATGTCTGTCTGTCTGTCTGCTGATAACGCTCGCTGAGGAAAAATAATTAAAAAGCCAGAATGAATGGGGGATCGAACCCAGGACCGCAAGCTCGAGAGTAATCACGCTAACGCTATACGCTATCGCCCTTGGTCAATTTAGTCCTTTTTTTTTAAACATTACCTATAATTAAAATAAATAGGAAATGAGGAAAAATAATTAAAAAAACCAGAATGAGTGGGGATCGAAACCCGGGACGCCAGGTCGGGAGTAATCGCGCTAACGCATACGCCACGGCCCGTTGTTGATTTGGTCCTTTTTTTTTTTAAACATTACCTATACAAGGGATCGTGACTGCTGATAATACATAGATGACGCTATAAAAACTATTATTTTTTTATGTTTTTTGATTTTTACAAAATCACTTACAAATCAGCGGGCGTTGATATTCAACGGGCTTACACTAGTATATGTATATATGTACATGTTAACATTGATATATATATATATGTATATGTGTATATACATATACATACATACGTCAACTAGAAATAAATAATTCAGTACGAAGAAGGTTCCACGGTGACAATTTTGTATTGTACAATGTTAGTATGTAAATCTTGTCAACAGCTATAGCAAAATTGGAAAACGTCGATAACATCTTTTGACCGCATTGAGAATAAAATCACGGGCTTTCAATCACGAGTCCAATGCTCTATCGCTTGGTCGTGAATAATATATAAACCACTAAAAGGTTTTTCAGCTGAAAATTTCCCCAGTAGATAAATTAGCGTGCATCGAAAATTTGATGACCCCGATCTAGGTCAAGCGAACCTCGTCGCTTATTTACTTATCCCCCTCTTCTCTCTCTCTCACACCCCTTCGTCGATATTTCGCTATGAATTTCGGCAGAGCACGTCACGATTTTGATACGTACATATTTTTCCGTTGATGGACCGCATTTTCAACAGCCATAACCGACGATAAATTATATTGCGTGTCGACGAAACTCGTTCCGCATACGCATGCGCTCTTCCCGATCAATTCCGGTCAAATTTTCCCCCGAAAGGAAGTCTCTCGTACCAAGAAACGATAAAAAATTGATTTACGAATCAACAATTGAGCGTCGTGCACGTGTACGCAAATTGGACAGCACGTGCGACCCTTATTTCGAAAACTCGTGGGTTTTTTTCATAGGAACGGGGTGGGTTTTTATACTAAAATTCAACTTTTTACGACTGCGAAATTGTCATTCCATCGAAATACGAGTGCAACTACTACCCGAATGACCTATTTTACAATGAAATTCGCTTAATTGTGCTGATGGGGGTTGGTGGGTAACCACGCGAGCAGTTATGCGACTGCCCTGCACGAAGGTTAAATCGTTACGCAAAAATTCAACAGTTTACATTCATCAATGAAAGTGAAAGTTAGCTAGTTTTAGTGTGTATGCTTGAAAGGTCGTGAATTCCTATTTCAATTCTGAATATATCATGGATTAGTGAATATGACTGGATGTAAAGGAGAATTAAACTAGGATGGAGCACTTTTGGGAGAATGAACATAATTTTTATATAAATCCAAAATCCCGTTATGCTTAAAAAGAAGGCTTACGATGCCAGTTATGATGTCATCATCATCTTCAGCCGTTCACCATCCACTGCTGGTCTCTCCAATCCTCTTCCATTCCTGTCTGTCTTGAGCAATTTGCACCCAGTTTACTCCACACGTTCTTCTCAATTCATCAGTCCATCGTTTGCTCAGTCTACCTTGTTTTCTTTCGCATCCTCTCGGATACCATTCCAGTATTTCTCGAGTCCATCGGCCATCCATTCTTCTCGCTATGTGTCCAGCCCATTGCTATTTCAACCTTTTCACATGTTCCGCCATATCTGTCATGCTTCTTACCCATGCATTCCTCTTCCGATCTCTTCTCGTTATACCGAGCATACATCTTTTCATGCTTCTCTGTGTGCATTGGATCTTGCGTCCAAACATCCAAACGTCATAACTGGCAGTACGCATTGGTCGTATGCCTTATTTTTTAAGCATAGCAGTTATGATATATGGATGTGAAACGTAAACGCTGAATTCAAGAATGTTACGTAAGATTCAGTGCACATAGAGAAGCATGGAAAGATGTACATATGCTTGGTATAACAAGAAGAGATCGAAAGAGGAACACAAAGTTGAAGTTGATGGATGGATGGCAGATGGACGCGAGAAATACTGGAATGTGTGAAAGAAAGGATGCAGATTGCTCAAGACAGACAGAAATGGAAGAGGATTGGAGAGGTCTTCATCCTGCAGGCGATGGTGAACGGCTGAAAATGACGATGACATGAATCGCTCATGGGCTACAATAATGGCACAACTCAAAAAATACGATTTTGGAGTTAGCATAAGTTCCAACATGGCAAACTAGTCCTCTATCCAGCAGCAAGACTGGCACATCTGTTAATTCAATATTGGACCGCCAGTCATTAGTTAATGCCTAATCTTTATTCCATTAATTAATAATAACGGAAACTTTAAACCCATTTATCTAAACCGGTGATTTTTTGAGTGATATATCTTGTATAATATTTTTAGTAAGAAAGTGTTTAGTTTGAGTTTGAGTTTTTGTTTGTTCTACCACGTTTGTTTAAAAGGGACAAAAACCCAATTGGCACCAAACTCCCTATTAGCTTGTAGCGGTTGTCTCTCTCATTTCGACACAAACAGATACCTAATTAAACTCAAGCTTAATACTACTTTTGTTAATAAAATGGACTATACATAGGTTGGGGTTAAGGCTTGTTCGAAGCATATCTAGATATGTATTATTTAGAAACAGCGAATGGGTACTCTTTATTTAGGTATCAACTCTATACGTTCATTAGAAAAGGTGGTCCTAAGCCTTGTGCGTATACGCTAGGATAGTCACCGAGCAACTCGAATGAAAACTGTACTTATTTTTGTTAAAAAGAACGTGGGAAAGTTTAATTAGAGAAATATCTAGATCTTGTGTAGTTAGCAAAAAAATATGATTTGTTATATGAATTTTTTTACTCTTGCCTGAAGTTAGATTAGGTTAATAGGGAGTATGAATGGACTAAATTGTATTTATATAGAAAATTTAAGTCAAACTTTGCTCTATCGAAAATTAATCAGTTTCAAAAAGTTATTTATATAAATATACATGGCTGAAGCGATTCTGTAAGGTTTCATAATGCAAAACAATTACAACGTGGAAACTTTTGAGGAAAATTATGAATTGGCGACCTATGTATGTATAGCTCGGAAAATCAGTAAATCGAGCTTAACTTGTACCCAGTCCGACACTTGGAAGGAATGTTGATTATAATTTAATTAACTAAAGTAAATTACATTTGTTTTTTTGAGCTTGTAACTTTCAACGCCACAGGCGCTGATACATATCTTAGTTAAAATGGCGTCAACGCTAATAAAAATGATATGTTATAAATATTGCAAAGCAATTTGAGCTAATTTCTTATACAAACAATACAATTTATGTCGAGTAATTACATTTCAATACATATAGATATATATATACACACGTTTATAAAGTCGTGTTCGTGCTTTCGGAAACATATTACAGCGTGGATTAAATGTGGCGTGCCGGTTTATGGATGTTTTAACGGATTTTCTTTCCGAACCGTTTCTATTCGAATATCCGACCCTTTGCGTACGAACTCGATTGTGACAAACGACCAATGTTTACCGGTAAATTTTCATAAATATTCCTTACATATCGCATTTGAAGTTGTAACGATTTTATCTAGACGTGTTTCCCATTCGTAAGTAAAACGTACGTGTATAATTTAAATTTCCTAAATGCGACCGTAATTGAAAAACGGATTATGGTTTTATACTGTCGTGTGTGTGTGTACATATGTATGTATACTACATATGATAGAACCATACGTAATGCAATTATAAGTATGGGAAATCGATAACGCTGTGAGAAAAGCCTGAAATAGAATTTATCGAACGGCGCGTAATGAAAAAGTGTTTCATAAATTCCACGTGGCGGAAAACCATTCGATATAAAAAAAAACAACATTAACTAATACATAAAATGATGAATAATACATAAAGCTCATTTTTATTACACCCGATTTTCCTTTTGCACGGTTTTGAAATAACACGGTCCAGGAAAACGGACCAATAATTTTTTTTTACACTGATTTCTTTGTTTTAACACGGTTACAAAAAAAAAAAAAAAGAAAATCAGCAGTAAACGGGTACGTTTATTGTCAAGTAGCAACACTGAATGAATATATTTTTTTATATTAAATTAAATTTAAATCGAAAACCATGTTAATATATTACTTCATTGTGTATGTAATTTAAAAAATAAAATCGATTTTTATTTCGTCGATGTACATATTATTTATTTTTACACAGAAGTATCCCACGTGCAAAAAGAGAAACGGATGTACATCAAAGTCAGCTGATCTGAATTATTCAATCATTGTATTAATATTTTTCAATGTGTCTTTAGATTTTACATTTAAAATTTCATACATATGCAAAAATATGAATTGTTTATAGAATATTCTTAGTATTAATAAAAATTAATTAAGCTGTGTATACTTTTGTATTGGTATAATGATTGTGCATATTATAATATGCTAATATTACTAACGAGTGAATTTGAATGCGTATATGACTCAATAGCGTTTTAATTCTACTGCTCTGTGAATCAAAACTAAATATGCTTTGTTGCTTACTGTACATACATATGTACATATATCATTGATAATCTAATTGTAAAAAGCTATGATGAGTGCACGTTTTCCATTTGAAACGAACTATTGTACTGCTCTGAATTGTTGTGAATGTTAACATTACGAATAAATACTGTGAAAAGCCATTTTTCAACGTGAATACAAAATATTGTCCGCGTGATGGACATATTGTGTACACGTACACGGACCGGTTCCTTTTGCAAAATGGTGCTCAAATTTTGAATTTACCTGTCGTTGGAGGGCCGATCCGGAGACCTAAGGGTTTTCGACACGTTTCCTTTGAGGAATCGAAGGGTTGTAACGCCCCTGGTTCCAGTAGAATAGGGGTTGAAAAGTGTAGTGTGTGCAGTGACGTGCACGCGCCTGAAACTAGGCAACTGGACTGACACGGGGGTGGAACGATTGCCGGGGACAGGCGCACGCAACCACAGAAAATATATCGCACATGACGTGCAAATGATACGTATTTATGTCTTAAACCAACGGTATAAACTTCGCGTATATTATACGATGTAAATCGGCTTGCTTTAAATTGTACTGGGATTTATATTCACGTGTGGAAAAGTGCAAGATGTTGTTGTCAGGGATTGATTTCATAATGCTAAGTCAGTATCATCTGCAATGCTCATCGTTTTATGTGTCTAGCATGAAAATCACAAGTACACAAGCCAGTTAATATGAACGTTGTGAATCCGCAAACTATAATGTCGTGAAGATTGAACGAAACAGTTGGAAAAACGTTCATAAACGAGGATCTATGTACACCCGTCCCTCGATTTATGCGGATTTTACAAAATCACGTGCATCTTCTTGATACTATTTCGATAATCTAACCATTAGATCAAGGTATCATCTCAAAATTTATACTTTTACAAGATATTTTGACGAAGGTTGATGAAGACGAATTACAATTCCAGAAGTTTACAATTTTAAATTGTCTGCAGCATGTAACGACTTAAAAAAAAATGTCTTTTTTTTACGTGGTTTTTCGTGGAACGTATCTACATACTGCGTAAATCGAGGAACAGGTGTACCTATATACATATAAATCTCAAGGGTCTGTAAACGAGCAACATTTTTCACCAATATTGACAGTAATATTGCTCGTTAACCATCCAGCAACATTGCTGTTTTATTATTGTCCAGATTTTGTATTTTCGTATACCGAGTGATATCATTGGCAATATGGCAACAATACTCGCCAACACACGGCCATACCAGCAAAAGTGGAACAATAGTGCCGGGAAACACGACTATATTTCCGGCCCACATCACCATATTGCAGTAATATTACCAGTAATACTTGCCGGCAATACGTTGCCGTGAAAATGTTGATCGTTTATAGGCACCTTTAAATACAGAAAAAGAAGACTGAAAATCAAAGACATGGAAAGTTCTTTCTGTTGTACGAGTTATCTCATTTAATAGTTTTCTATTATATCTTGTTGTATTGCAGCTTAAAGCGTCCACTTTTTTCTGCGTATTTTAATTTGTATACTTGGCTAAATAGCAACGTGTCATCGTTGCAAACTTTTAGGGTTTTTATTTTATTTTAACAACTTAACCTAACCTAACCTAGTCCGACATAGCCTATCGATGATTTGAATTGAATTTCAAGCTAATTTTAGTATGACCGATGATTTTATTATCAAAATTCACCGGATAATGTAAACACAGTGAAATTGTTCTTTTGACGTGTAAAATTGATCACTTTTAACCAAGGCAATCCATTTTATCAAAACCATAATATTTTTTCGATTCAAAAGGAACACTATTCTACGTAGAACCAATGGTTGACAATACCCAAACACCGCGTGCGACTGAAGACGCTGTTTTTGCCGGCGACGACCGGCACTATTGCACCACAATTTAATGTACTCTACATCATTGATCCGTCAAATTATACACCATTGCTTCGAGCCGAAATCAAAATCGACCTAATCATAATTACACATATCACACTTGTGACTAAGCGTTGACAAACAAAGGTTTTTCCGAGCCGGTGTGGACGAGAAGAGGAAAACCCTTCGGGCATGCGCACCAGCCCCAGCGAGCCTCCATTTTCAGACACACAGCTCAGCCTCTGTTTTCCCCATTGATTTGTACGCCTTTCAAAACTATTTCCAGCCAAAGACCAACAAAGGCCGCCGACGCATACTTTGCCATTATTTTTTCGTGATTTTTGCATTCACTTCCGGCGGAAATGTGCATCTGAAGTGTCGTCTGTGAGCGTGTCAATAAACACGTGCACAATAGACAACGTGAACACGCACACTATTACGCAGCTCGATACTGACATACACGATAAAATACAACGTGACCAACACACGACTTTCTATGCATTCCACATTATTCCCACATACATATACCACCTTAGATTAAATTCCATCTGTGTACTTTCTGATTGATATGCTCGCTTACTTGTAATATGTATGTGCCGTGACCGTGTGCCTATTGACCATGTGCAAATTGACTATCATGCCAGGTTGCGGTATGTTTTTTTCTGCATTTTTATCAATTCAATAGAAAGTGGAACATAAAAGTTTCGGCGACGTCACGACTACCCCAGTATCGAGGGCTTGGCCAAAATTAACCTAGACCTGGTGAACTATCGTATGGATATAATGGTTAAAAATGATAAGGCGACGTTTATAAACGACATTGGCATATAACGTACCGATTAAATGTGACGAAACTGTTTTGTAGTTATGCGTTTTGACGTGAAGCTGACTAATGAGAATGTCAATTTAATTGACATTGATACATGGAAATGCTCACGTAGTAGTTTTATAATATACCAAGTCGATTATCAGCAAACTTTCATTGTAACATTCAGCAGAATATCGACGAAGCTTTTTTTCAGTTTTTATTATTCCAATCTACCTCAGAGTACACTACACGTAACCACATGTTCCAAAAGACGGAGCTTAGAAAAGGATAGAGATCGACTTTTTACGCTTTCTGCACTTTTCTATTGATGATTTTTAGCACTTCAACTGGATCATCACTTATTTAATAGAAAAGTGCATCATTCTTTTCTAAGCCACGCCTTTAGGAATTTGTGGTTACGGATGGTGTACTCTGACCTACCCGAAACCGTTTTCAAGATACATATGGCAAAAATGTAACTGTTCGTGGCTATATGTACATATGTATGTAAATGAACTCAAGACACACCGGGAACAAAAAGCTCGTTCGGTGTATATTACTTTTAATTGATTCAATTTAGAATCTTGATGTATGTACCTAAATATAAAGGGATCGGCTTCGTTGGGTTAACCGTTAGCATATTCCTTTCCGATATCACGTTTCTCGCTAATGGCTTGGTAAATATTGTGTCAATGGGGACTTTACGTGTTGTTACCCTACGTAATATTATACGAATTAAAATATATAATTACAAATTTATTTAACTTATTTTTTTAGCTTATTTAGCAATTTATATAATACTAGTGTAAGCCCGTTGAATGTCAACGGACGTGTTTGACGTAATTGTTACGTGATTACGTAACAATTTAGTAATGCCGCGAACCTACTAAGGATTAATATTTTCAAATTATAGGAGGCCTTCCATCACCGGTGTTGGATGAACGCGTCACCCAACCTGGTGATCACGGGTTCAAATCCCACTCGCGACGTTCGTGTTTCTGTCAGCCTTTACCGAGGCGAGCGTTACCAGCAGACGGACAGACAGACAGTCAGACAGACAGAGAGACGGAATTGGGCTATTATATATATAATACATAACTAGTGTAAGCCCGTTGAATATCAACGGAGCGGTTTCTCATCACCCGTACTGTGAGTGTTTGTGTGGGTGAGTATATCTACATACATATGTGTACGTGCAGTATGTATGCGAGCGATCCGCGGCTATCCAGCCAGACATACCCTTGTGCTACTATATATGTATAGTAATGCATACTTCAAACTTGACAAATGAACAAAGTATGTATGTACCTACTGAGTTAAATTAAAATAGTTTTTATAGTTTTTGTATACATAGATGGCGCGTTATAATACAATTTAGCAAAGTCGCGAACCTTTTGAGAATTAATATTGTCAAATTGTAGCAGGTCTTTTAATTATTATTTACCGAGGCGAGCGTTATCAGCAGACAGACAGACAGACAGACGGAATAGGGCTATTGTACGTATACATATATGATGACTAGTGTAAGCCCGTTGAATATATATCAACGGAGCGGTGTCTCATCACCTGTACTGAAAAATAATATTAAATTTAATAGTTTTTATAGTTGTTGCATCTATGCAACAATGTGCCATTTATGGCGCGTTATAATAACAACAACGTAACAATTTAGCAAAGTCGCGAGCCTATTTT
The DNA here is from genome assembly GCA_022651745.1 of Parapsyche elsis. Classification (NCBI taxonomy): domain Eukaryota; kingdom Metazoa; phylum Arthropoda; class Insecta; order Trichoptera; family Hydropsychidae; genus Parapsyche; species Parapsyche elsis. Next base: position 4,416,385 of record JAGVSN010000017.1, read on the forward strand.
TCATATTAAATAGTCACGTTGAAGCCTGCCTATTATCATCGGGTTTGGCTCACCGCGTAAGCGCTCTGTTCCGAATCAGCGGTACCGGGTTCAAATCCCACTCGTGCGACGTTCTGACGTTTTAATTATTTACCGAGGCGAGCGTTATCAGCAGACAGACACACAGACATACGGATTTCGGCTATTATATATACATATAATGTCTCTTTATGATTTTGATGACCATTTTTGAGTTTCTATTTTATTTATATCTGGCGAAGTTGCGTATTAGTGGTCGTGTCGACTTTATATCACATTTTTTTGCTAAATTCGATCAGGGCTCGTTGGAAATGGTTGATGATCGTGTTCAGACACGTTACGACCACGAGTCATCTATCAATCAAGACAGGGCTGGTTAATCCAGGGGTCGTTAAGCCGCCACCGAGACCGCCAATAGGGCTTCTTACATCGTCGTACTCTCAACGAGGGTCACCACCTCTCTCGTTCGTTGAAAATTCAATTAAATATTCAAAATAATGGCTCGCAAAGTGAACTTCAATGTATCCTGTTTTCAGGATACATACATTGAAGGGCAGGGTGTGAACAATTCCTGAAGTTTTCAAACATTGTTGATAAATTACAGTTTGCGTGTGCAATCAATAGTACATACAAGACTTTTGTCAATTTACGAAAAGCGATCAAAACAATCGTCATAACGCCCATAGACGATATGAAATATTATAAGAATCTTATATGAGACTTGCACGCGAATTGCACATTGAACACGCCCGACAGTATTTTCATTGAATCGTCATAAATCTTGTGAAAGTTTTATCTTGTCGTATATATGGTACATTATTTATTAAAGTGCATGCTTTGCAAAGAGACGCCTGTAAAAAAGGATGGGGCAAAACGTGTTTTCAAATTTCAAACACACAAATACAATATACATATATTCTTATTGAATGAAAGTACATCTTACCGACTTATATAATATGACTGAGTATTTGATTTAATTTATTTTAATTTACCTCAATTTTACACCATTTTAAAAATTCTGCAAAGTCTCACCTGTAACAAAAATTAAATATAGATTAATATTTTATTTTACAAGTACATACATATTCATATTGCTAAATTTCAAACATAACCTTTTTTTCTATTTTTTTAATCGTTTGAAACGATAATGGACGATGTTGACTTATTGTCGTTTTGAGAAATACGAGGTTTGCAATTTTGTCTACTGAAAAATCTAGATTAATGTTTTTTACGTTCTTTTTTTAATATGAAAGTACAAGTCCACAATTTTTGTCGAAAACTTTTTGCACTTGTGTGGACTATGTTCTCTTTATCTCAACTTTTTTTTATAATTTTGAGTTATACATATTGAGTTTTGTGTTTCAACTTGCTTCCAATAAACACCAAAACTTCTCTAACCTTTTTTTTTAATTTTTATAACACTGACTCAAAAACAAAGCATGGTAATTTGGAAACGTATACACATACATCATATGTATGTACATATGTAGTCTATTGTCAAAAATTGTGACTCTTTAATAAAAAATGTATACTGAGTGCTCAGGGCCTAAAAAGTAGTTACTAACTAAAAATCAATACCCCTCTCTCCCACTCTTCTTTCAGATTTTTTTTAGAATTCCCCATCTTCAGCGAGATTATTCCATTAGACTTTAACTCTTTCGTTGCGGTGGGGTATTTTTTGAACATTTTCACACTTTCAGTGACGCTCAACCGTTAAAGTGTCATCGAATATTTCGAATCTATCGACCGGTGCTCGTCCGTGCGATGCATTTTGATTTCGTCCGATTGCGTGACAAGTCCGAATAAATATTTATTACTGACTTTTTGGGATAACGTTCGTTCGGGTCGACTTCGGCCGCATATTATGCAAATTTTTCACTTTGCTCAAACTTTTGCGAAACGTCATAGCGAAGCAACGATCCCCGTCTCACGTGTGGGGTAATAAGTTTATTGAAAACTTTCTACATATTCATTTTTGATCCACAACTATGGAGGAATTTGCATAGCAGACTATATCGACTATAATATCGACTCAATCTTGTCCAAGTTTTGTCAATTAATCGTACGTCGTGGGGTGCTTCGAACAAAAGCTGGTGTATTTCAACTAATCTTGGGAGCTTCGTAGCACAATGTGTGACATGGTTTATAAGCGTCGTCAAACTTTGAGAAAATTCGAACGGGCAAAACAGGGTTGCTTTGTCTCACAAGACCTTGAATATTATTCGCCAGGGATTCGCGGTCAAGATACAACGGGATAAGTGAAAAACATGGATGTATGAATATTTATCCCTTTGGGCAAATACACAATACTACGTATAAACTACTAAATAGATTTGATTTTGTATATGTATGTACATAAAAAAGATTCGGAATCCCTGTCGACTTGACTATAATAGCCTTATGGCTATGTCGGTCTGTCTGTCCGTCGGGAACGCTAGACACGCTTCATTTGTTTTGATTGAAAATTTACAATATGTTTTAAATGTAATTTGTTCCGTATAGCTACTGCCATTGCTAGCCCACTCATATCTCAATAATAAAAACCAACGTGCAAGGTCGCATACGGTGAAAATATAATACTCTTGACAAAAATTAGTACATACATATATGTATGTATGTATATCACTGCATTGTAGTGATTTTCATCGCCATGTTCGTGTTCAGTGCGTCACAATTTATAAAATGAAGAAATATTTAAATTCAGAATGAATGAAAAATACACGCAAAATGTATGTCTGTTTGCAAATTTATTGATTTATTTTATACACAAAGTAAAAGTGAGCACAATTCATCCATCCAGTCAAACTAGAGGTCCTACTTATCAATATTTTTTAAATTGCATTGAAATTCAAACGAAAGCCCAGACAACGTCTTGCACTTACATACATACATACATATGTACATACAATGATTGAAAATCAAAAGCGAACTTTTCCACTTATCAATCCTACAAAAGTATGACATTGCAATAAAGACTGATATATGTATAAGCGAACGATTTATATTTGCCCATGGGAGCATTTTCCTCTTTACGAATTTACAAACCCTTTTATCTATCTGTGGATGTGTCCATGTATCCAATCTGCGGAAAACTCGAAAGCCGTTAACGTTACGAGTGTCTGAGATCTATGTAAATTGACAGGTCCTTATCCAAAACGGCTGTTCGCCAACTTGGAATTTCGCCGATTGCCATCCACAGAGGCCGGCCAGGGTACGAAGGACGAACGATCGATGAAAGGAGCACGGGGAAAATGTCGGGGGACAGGAAAAGCTCGTTTCTATGGAAACGGAAGCGGGTCAGGATGCCGGTGCGACATACGAACAGCTGCTTAACCACTGTTGATTCTATACCACCATTCATATGATGGACCTAACCTAACCCTGGCGATGCATCGTTTTTAATTTGGGTCTCTTTCTCCGTCGCTTTTCGATGTTCCCCTGTAAAAATTCGAGATATGGAAGAGTATGGTGGTCCGTGCCAGCCACGCAGGGTCGTACCCCCTTTCTATACCCACACTCCAATCGTTTAAAACCCCAAAATCGTAAATTAGGGGTGGCCCTTATTGTGCAGCACGCGAGCCGCTCGTCAGCCATCACTGCAACGGTGGTTATGCCCGTTTGCACGGCGCACTGCGGCCAAATAACTGTCAACGTTTGAAAAAATAATTTCCCGCCTTCTGAAGCTGACGTATGCACTTGGTGTCAATCGTTGTAAAACATTTCACCGCCAGTGAATAGGTTTACCATATTATATTAATATTTTCTTGCACAAGAAAATTTTGAATCTTAAGTATTTGTATTTCATAAGAAAATTCCTAATTTTGTACAAAACTTTTAAGTAAATGCACCTCAGGCGAGATTTTTTTTCTAAAATAGAATGTTTTCAGAAAGGGATATTCTTTCAGTAAGGCGTCCGTAATGTTTTTTTTTGGGCATTTATAATTTGTCACAAACAAGACAAGAAACTCTCGATAACCTCTGTTGACTGTTATGCACTACCCGATCAACAATAATTGCCAGCAACCTACATACTCCGCCAAAAACACAAATGAAAAAGTGGAAACTATAGCAATAGTATCCACTTATGCTCGTGATAATATGTAATATCAAGCCAATGACGATATTTGAGATCGACAAAACGTTACGACATACGAGAATCGAACCCCAGACCTTGCCTCAAGCTATTGCCTGGTTTTATATTTCAGTTTTGTCAAATACAATACAATTTTTGAATGGCGCAGTCGTCTCACGCTAGATTGGGTTTTAATGAGGCGGGCATCAGAGCATGAAAATATTCCAGTAGTTCCAACTTTTCCTATAATGAGACTATTTTAGCTCACTGTATCGTGTTGGTACATAGTACATACTCGTATATAAAATCCTTTTTAAGTTTATAGTGTCTGTCTGCAAATCACGCTCGTACACTTCTTTCGTTGGGGTCGTCCATAAATGACGTCACGTCTAATGATATAATGTGATGATTTGTGATGAAAGCGGTAGCGGGGGTTATAGAAAATGTGGTATTTAAAAATTTATGGACGACCTTGTCATTGAAAATTCGAATTATAATTTTTTTGCATAGATATATATTTTTGTCTTTTTTTATGTTATTCGAGAGAAGGAATACAAGGAGTATGTATGGACAACAGTTGGTCATCTTAGCAATGTAGCCAACCATTTAACAAATTAGTGATCAGAACCCTCCTCTCTTGCAGTGCCTCAACTTAAAACACCGGTCTTACTGCGACAAACGATAACAAAGTTGAATTTATTAAAACATGCAGATATTCTTTATATTTTATTTATTTTCAGAAAATACATTTCTCATAATATTTATGAATCAAGCTAAAATTAGTGTTCCAAAATGCTTAAATGACTAATAATAAATAAAAATGAATAAAGTTCAATAAATATACACATCACTTATCCGAATTGAATACGACTCAAAAAAAAACACAATGAGCATTGTCCCTAATCCCAAATTCTCACATGGAGATATATTTTTAATCAATGTAAAGATATTACATACATACATATAGATTCATATAAATGTGCACTGAATTCGAAAAACTTTACATATTACACATACAAATATATGTAATCATAATAAAAAGAGCAAATGTAGCGACACAAATTTACATATACAATTTGTACGCGAAGAGTCTTAACGGCTGAATCGATTTTGATAAAAATAGTCTTCACCATCTAGTACTCACTTGCTATTATATTTACGTTTAATACAGCTTATATAATACGAGATACCTACATTTAAAAATAATACATATAAATCCAATCGTCTTTATTATAATAATAATAATATAATTTAACAGAACAGAACATAAATAGCAATATCGCTTATAATAAAGAGTGAATTTTAAAAATAATATATTATTTTATACAAATATATTGAATGATATGTGTCAAATTTAAATACATGTAATACAAATAGGAACATTTTTAATTTTTATTTCGCTATAAATAATAAATGATAGTCAAAATAAGCACCTAAAATAATAAACAAAGTTGCGCACCACTTCTATTATGTACGGTTCGTATCAACGATAAGTTCGAGCTTGTACGATTCCGCCGATAGATGTCTCTCTAAGCATCGCGTTTGGCGCACTTTCAAAATCGACTCACAAACAACAATGGCGATGCGTCACATGATTTATCTCCATTTTCTCTAAATGTATTTCCAATTGCGAACGACCAATGAGATGCAACGCCCGAGTCACAATTTTAAATTGATAAATGAAAACGTACAAGTCTCGCGTGCCAATTGTACAAATTCCTGGCACTAATCGCTCCGTTCCGGAAACAAACGTTTACAAGAAAATCTCCATAAGCATGAAACATATAGTGAAATATTTGCGCGGCATTTCAAATGTAGCACAACACATTGCATATTGTACAGACAATTAGAACCGGTCTCTATACATCCCACACAGGTAAAATATGAGACGTACAATGGCGATTTTACACCGTCAAGTACAAAACAAATCTTTTTCTCAATACAAAAAGTACAATGCGCTAAGATTTATACATTTTAAGAGTTGAAGTGTTTAATTAAGTTGTCAGGTACTGGAATATGCATGTGTAAGTATCGGTGTAAACATCCCATTACTATTACGCCAATCAGAAAAAACTACTGTAATGAGTTTTTTTTACTATGGTTATATTTTGAAAAAAATCGTTTACAATAAATTGTTGATAAACAGAAATATAGTTAAAACATAATATCATCTTTCCAATATGAGAGTAAACATAAAATAAAATAAATACTGAGGAAAAAATTATGCATGGCAAACATGTCTGAGTTTGAAAGAATATCAACAAAATTTGTCAGGAGTCAATAAGCAAATGCAAATTTCGCCGATTATTCAGGCCGGTGCTTCTCAAACGTCTATGTTATAATTTTACACACACGTGGCTAAAAATCATCATTTAACTTGAGTAATACACTTTTTTTATATATATGTATGTATATATATTAATAAATAATAAATTACGCGACAATAAAGCTAGTACAATTTTAATTGGTAGTTTGAGAAGCGCTGATACACTGGACTAATGTAGGCGATGTCATATCAAAAATTGACAAAAAAAAACAGGTCATTTACAAAAACAACAAAAAAAAATCCATCAAGTAAACAATATAAAAATAATCTTCATAATAATATACATAGATATATTGTATTTCTTAAACATTTTTCAAATTTTAAAAACTAAAATATTTAAATTCACTCAATCATTAAGTCATTGGAACACTTAATAAAAACCAGGATCGGGCAGAACACATCAAATTTTTTAGAATCATTTTCGATTACCTACTCGGAACGAGAGCAGCTCGCAATATAAAATTAAAAAATTAACTGCATCAAACAGTTAAATTACAGATTAAAAAAGGGAGGATACTTTTTCGACACGCATAGTTACACATCACGATAGACAGATCTCTGGTATTGTTTCCGTGTAACCGTGCTGAATCGTCGTAATTGATCTGGTGCATGGGCATTCAACAGATCATTATTTTGACATTCTTCAATTTGGAGCGAAGCATGTCGAGGAGCCGGGCGGGAGAGGACGGGAGGGTTAAGTGTAAATAAATAGGCCATCACGTTCAATGCGATCGCATAATTTAGCAATGAGAATTTTTTATGCAATGATATGCATGTACAAATCGAACTTGTATTGACGTTAACTAAGTAAATTCTACGCGTTTAAACAAATTCAAGGTAATTCATACTGCAAACGCTATAAACATTTCTTATATCACGCTGTAGCCAATTCAGTCTTTTTTTTTATCAGTTATGCAGAAAACTTTTCAAAGTACTTGGTAAAAAGCGTTCCGCCTTTGAAACTTTCTCCACTTCGTTATAATTTTTTAATAAATTTTTCTCATTTATAGCCCATACCAAATTGATCTAACGCCTATATAAGAATATTTTTCTTTTCTTTACATTTTTTTGTATAATATATTATCTTTGATACAGCCTAGTAGTATGCAAAAAGAATATTATAATATAAATAACAATCCACTGCCAAATAGGAATAACAAAAACACCATGTTAAGTAAATCGATAAATCCAAATTAAAAACTCTCAGTTTTAAATTTGGTAATCACAGATGTAACGACTTTAAATCTATAGCGGCGAGGGTTGAGAAATAATGTAGTTCATAAATGAATACATTAAGATTTACATAAGACCGGACACATAAAAATTGTGGACTCTAGCGTGGTGATAACATTTCTGTGAAACATCAGTTGGTAGTTTGGAACTGGAAAGACAATACCAGTATCAATGTTCAACAGAAATATTAACATTGGCCGCATTTTCGAGTTTCCAATTTCGTCTTTGATATCCAATGTAACATCGGTCTTTCCTTTCGATATAACCATCATTTCCCAAAATAAATCCCAAATATTAGGAACCCTCGCTGTACAAAATACTATTATCACTCATATAATACTACAAAATTCATTTGTAATTGTGAGTGCAATTCGATTTCTCAGAAATAATAAAAGTAATGCAGTGCCTTTTCATACTCGAAACTTTTGCATTTTGGAATCCAAAAAGCCTAATCGACATAACAAATCGTAAAAATAGACCAACAACAATAAAAAAACAAATTTGTTCAAAATTCTAAAAAAAAATGCTAAAAATGCATTTGATTCGGTTTAACCATCATCTGTTTTGACCAAATATTCTTATTTAATTATAATTTTTTTTTAATTTTCAATTATTAATATTTTTTTTACAATTTTAAGTTTAGGGGCTTTAATTATTTGTTTCTAGATTTCAAGCATACAAATATAAAGCATTTTCAGCTAATTAAATAAATGCTTTTTATTAACAAAAAGCATCTGCACTACTACTAATCTGAGATTGAAAGTTGTGCGAATCCGATCAGCGCCTTATTATCAAACAGTTCATTAGCATTCGCCGAGTCCAAGCGGAAGACAACAGTTTTAAAATTATGCGCTTCAGCGATGAGTTTTCCTAGATTATTGGAGATAACGTTAACGTCCCGTTTGTTCACTAATCCGGCCATCTCCAATTCTGACGCTATTCCGAGAGCCGAGTCCTTGCTGGGAGTGAACTCGAAACGAATATCGTCGAGCTCCTTGCGACTATTCCTTATTCTGAGTACTAAATTGATCGGCTCTCCGCTAGCTATCGGTTCTTTGCTGGTAGTGGCAACTTCTGATACTTGATTATCGGTTTCGGTCAAATCGGTATCGTTATCACTACCAGACGAATCCGCCCGGTCCAAACGATTCATAGGTCTATCGTCGGCCGGCGCGTCTTCTCCGTCTGAACTAATATGTCCACTACCTTCTTCATCATCCATCCAAACCCACTCTCCAGTGACGGTGCAATAAACGCGTCCCGAAGAACCAGGTTGTCTTTTGCTCGCTTTGTGAACTCTCGTTTCCATACTGGGTCCAATCGCCAAGAGCGTTTGCGTCAGGTACTTCCGGTCTTTCGCCTTCTTGAAGAACGGGTGCTTTAACAGTTCCGTCGCGGTTGGTCTTTTCGTCGGATCTTTTTGCAAACATTTAACAATCATTTTGCGGAACGTCTTTCCGTACGCTTTATACTGTTCTTTTTCTTCAGCGCCAGTGTCTAAAGTAGGAGGATCATTCTGCAGAGTGAGCATTAGAACTTTCATCGGCGGATACTTGTGATAAGGAGCAGTGCCCGTCGCCATTTCAATCGCTGTAATGCCGAATGACCATATATCGGCTTTGAAGTCATAACCGTGATCCTGCTCCATTACTTCAGGTGCCATCCAACACGGTGTGCCTACGAATGTATGTCTAACTTTTTGGCGCGATACATCACGACCGGTGGCTAACCAGGCTGAGACGCCAAAGTCGGCAATCTGCACGGTACCGTCATCACCTAATAAAATATTTCCAGCTTTAATATCTCGATGTATCTGTCCGTTGCTGTGAAAATACTCCAAACCTTTCAGTACCTCTTTCAGCACAGTGGCAATAGTCGCCTCGTCAAAGACACCATGTTTACAGTTCGTTAATCGCATTTTATGTTTCATTATATCGAGCAAACTGCCGCCTTCGAGTAGTTTCAAAACAAGCCAAAGTTCTTCGCCGACGACGAAACTGGTATAGTACGTTACGACGTTCTCGTGATTGCAACTGGACATGGCCTGGATCTCTTTCAGCAGTTCGTCCATGGATGTGTTCCATTTTTCGAGATTTATCCTCTTGATGGCGCACTTTTCTGCGCGAGGTTTGCAATACGCTCCGTGCACGTTAGCCGTAGCGCCAACGCCGATGACTTCTCGCAACTCGTAGTCGTCTTGTTTGTTCGACCAAGGGACCGGAGCCGGCACCACCGAAGGTCCAGGAACGGCCGCCATCTTCGTAGCTTACTATTACTCTCAGTATGTAAAATGTTTTCTGCAGTGCATCATGATGAATGTGAGGATTCACTAAAAAAATACGTACGACAGAATGAGTTAAGACAAAAAGAAATTCAACTTACTTACAAATTTAATTACAAGTTAATCTTCTCTGGATATTTTGCATTGTAATAGTTGAAATTTAAAAATACAGTAATGAAACCGAAAGGGGTTTTAAGCGACAAGTAAAGTAATGTGAAAATGTAGAGGTCTGATATTGCATAATGAACATTGTTATGGGACATGAACTGCTGTACTGTAATACAGACGACAATTTAATGCTTTTAATGATTCGTCGTTTATTTTGTTTAAAATAGAATTCTGCTATCTTCATTATGGCACATGCTTATTACAAAATTTCAAAACGAGTGTACTTTTAATATAATTCAATATGTACATTAAAAATTTGTTTTTAATCATATAATTGAAGTAGTTGATTAAATTGATATTGATCTAATTGTAAATTAGAATTTTGTACAAAAATAAAACCAATAAAAAACATTAAGTAATTGAAATAAAATGATATTTACTAAAGTATAAGTATTATGCGTTTGCGCAAAATTTACCATTTTTGTACAGAACAGAATACGCATATTGATCATCTATCTAAGTCAAATTGTTTGTACAAAAGTAAGGTATGTACATGACATTAAGTTCTACAAAACTTCTCAGAACTCGGTGTTCTGCAAATGTAGGATCCGATTTCACTAAAAATTCAGTAATCTGATTTTAAAATAAATCAAAAACATTTTATTCAGTACTATTCCGAACATTTCAAGGCTAATATAGAAAAAAAAATTTGCATCAGTGCTGAGCGAAAAAGGAGAATGACGCGCCCAAAAGTAGATGTGTTTAGTCGACTAACTAAAATACAGTAAAATAAAACGAGTATAGTGCCACCAGTATAACTTGAAAAACGGCAAACGCGCAAAGTCCCCTTCGCCACCACAGCTTTCAAACTTTCGTTTTGTGCGCGAAACTCCACCTAGTTATACATAGGTAGGTTTACCACACGTTCCGGTTTGAAGGTGGGTTCCGACATTTGGTCCAGTTTACCTTTGGAAAATTAACAGATGGCGTCACAAGCTATCATAAGGGATCATTGCGATACTATCCAACCATGTTTAATATCCAAGGTTTTGACGGAGACGGTAGACTGCTAACAATTGTTGATCAGTCAACAGAGTATATCGATAGATTTTTACTAAATTCGTTAAATTTTACAAACGATATGCTTGCTGTGTGGAAAAATACTTTGTCGACAGGCTGCGGTGTAAGATGTTTCACATCAAAAATCTCGCCTGCAGCGCATTTTTTAAGTTTAGTACAAAATCTAGTAAATTTCGTATGAAATTCAAAATAATTTAGATGCAAAATATTTGCTGTGCATTTTTGTTCAAAAATTGTATAAAATAAACATTTTACTGAAAAAGTTTTCAAAATAAAAGTGTCCCAGTTTGTGAGAGAAATAATACGATAAGCCCTGTTATAGAACTAGTATAGAAAAAAAATGTCAAAAAGTTCAACGCCAAGTCACACTGCAAACGCAGCGCCATTCACTGTCAAGTTACACCGGTGGGTCTATACTCGGAAGTACTACGAGCCATTCTTACGAACAGAAGGCACACCATCAAAATAACTACAAAAAATAAAATAAAATTCAACATGACATAATACAACATCTAAAATTAGAAACAACCATCGGATCGAAAAAAAAAACTAACAAAAACATCGATAAAACATGAGCAATAGCGCATCAGCGCTACCAACCTAAAACAATAACGCTAGGTGTGGCACCACTGATCGCGGTGTCGAATATCGCCGGCTACAGGTTATGTACACCGAACGAGATATGAGGGGGGGGTGGGGGCGACTTCGATCGAGGGGTAAGGGAATTCATACTAACCGAGAGCGGGGCAGAGGGGAGGTTTGTGGGGTTGGTAGTGATTGTGGTGGGGGGGGAGATGAAGATTCTCTCAGGTATGCTTCCGTGTCAGATTCAGATGTGGCGGATGTGTCGCAATGCGGACTGCCGTAGTGCGATTCGTTCGCTATGCTATGTAGGTTTGATTGCGTCTCGCTGTGGGTCCGACTGTAAGCGTACGCCGATTGCCGTATGTTTCGATCGCAGCGTTGTGCGAATGTGCGAATATGCGAATGTGCGCGCAGCCGCTAGCCGGCGTTCCGTTCGGTTTCGATTTGATGGTAGCAAAGCAGAAGTGGTGGTCCGTCTCGCCGGTGAGTTTATCGACGCGCGTAGAGCGCTGTTGCACCGACCGAAATCAACCACCACGTGGCGCCACCGACAACATTTTGTCCGTGTGTGTGTGTGTGTGTGTGTGCGTACGTGTTGTCGTTGAGTCACTCATACATGTTTGGGTGGGGGGGAGGGGTTGTCAAACTGTGCGTCGCGATATTTCGCGGTTGCCGCTTCTGCTTTCACACCGCCGCGAAAGCTGGAAATTTGTGTGTTTGGTTTAGCAAGTCGCAAGTGACACGTCTTTCCACAGGTTGAATTTAAAAATGGAATGGTTTTTTATTTAATTAAATCAATTCTAATATCGACTATATACGGCTTATTCACAATTATTACTAAGCGCTACAGCCACCGACTCGCCGTGTCGTCAACGATAATAAATTATCTGTTGTTTTTTTTTCATTATTATTTATTGTTATTATGTATCGTGCTCGGTACGATGAGAAGAAATCGTAAGAGGAATACATGGGTAAGAAGCATGACCAAGGTGGCAGATATAGTGGAAAAGTTGAAGCGGACACATTGCGAGAAGAATGGATGGCAGATGGACGCGAGAAATACTGGAATGGTATCCGAGAGGATGTGAAAGAAAGCAAGGTAGACCGAGTGGACGATGGATTGATGAATTGAGAATAATGTGTGCGAGTCAACTGGATGCAGATTGCTCAAGACAGACAGGAATGTAAGAGGATTGGAGAGGCCTTCATCCAGCAGTGGATGGTGAACGGCTGAAAATGATGATTTTATTCCGCGGTAATGAATTAATTAAATTAATAATAGCCCCGTGGTGTGCGAGAGGAATGGCTGAATGTGAAACACGCAGTGAACGTTGTGGTAGTGTTTATTTCGTGAGCGACCGATACCGAGTGGGAGTGACCTGTGTTATGGGGGTATTACACAGGGCTAGTTTACTAAGTGAGTAAACTTGCCCTGTGTAATAGCTCCTTAACACTCGCTCGCCGGTACTAGGGTTGCCAACCGTCAGGGAGATAGTGATGGCAGTCCCAGCTCATGGGTTCACCGAGTACCCACGCCCCGTTGATAATAATTTGCAATGCCGCAGACCAAAGCTACCGTGATAAGTACGAAGCTGCGCTAGCGCAAATTATTATTAATTTAATTAATTTATTACCGTGGAATAAATCATCGAGAGATACATAATAACAAATAATAATGGAAAAAAACCACATAATTTATTATTGTCGATGATACGGCGAGTCGGTGGCTGTAGCGTTTAGCAATTGTGAATAAGCGACGATGCATGACGTACTGAGCCGAGTTGGTTCGAGTTTCGGCTCCAGCTCGGCCGAAATACCAACTAGATAATGGTCCTAGAACTAAGGGTACCAGATGCAAAAATGAAAAATCTATCTGAAATCAATTGAAATGAAGGACATTTCAAAATAAAAAAATTAAGATATAAACTTTTATTACGATAGAAAACATTAACGTCAATATTAAAATAATCTTATAGCATAGTACCCATTTGGGCATACTTTTCAAAGTTGCCTGATTTTGACAAAAGTTCTTCGTTTCTCAACAAATAACTATAAAAACCCACCCTCTCAACGTTTGCACTATGAGCAGAAATACAAAAATAAAATTCACATGTTTTAAGTCAAAGGTGCTCAACCTTTTTCAGTTTGGGAGCTACATTCTTATTTTAATTTGTATGGCGATCGACTTCCATGCAAAAATTTAAGGGGAGTTCCGGATATAATATACGAGTTAGACTCTTATAAGAATTTAACAAAATTTATTGTAAAGTTATCGATAAAAAAATGCGATGAAAATATGAACTCATTTTAAAATACTTAGGTTTATAATTACATAGTTGTAGCAAAACGCAGTCATCAAGGTGAACGAGTCGAAATTGCTGAATTCAGTCGTTTAAATATGTTTAAGCAATTTCGAAAAAAGTGTCCGGTATTACAAAAAAGCAGATGTTGAAAGTTCTAATAAGCCTTGACTTTTTTTGAAAAATTAGCTAGTGTATCCGAGAATCAATGATTAAACAAATGCATACCACGAATAAATAACGGTCCGTTCCTTTGACCATTAATACTTTTTGTTAACAGATAAGCACGAGCCCGGGAAGACCATTTAGTCATTGGGCTGGGCTTGGTAAACAAAATTGAACAATTGTAGTAAATTTGAAAAAACGAAATGCAATATTCATTTCAAAATTCACAAAGCTATTCGGAAGTATTCGCTACTCGCAAAGTATTCGAGATCGACTAAATTTTGCTTCGCGATCGACCGATTTAGCACCTATGTTTTAAGTAGTTCCAAAGAGCAATCGATATTGGGGCAAAATTTAAAAAAATACTCGGAATTTTTCATAACGCTTACGATCTTCGAAAAACGTATACCTCAATTTTTTCGGATTTGAGGAATAAAATCAGGTTGCAAAATTGATCGTATAGTTTTATGTCAGAGTTTAACTGCGGTCCGTGGGTGAGATCTGATTCGTGTGTGTGAAGCGGTGTAAACCAAAAAAGGAGGACATATCCTCCTTCTGGATACCATAATATGGTAACCCAACCTAGAACTCAATATCAACAAATTATCTTGATGAAGCGATGTCTAATGAACCTTCAATAATGACTACCATAAAAGGCTTTACAGCAATGGTTTCGTCTAAAAATTTGAAGCAAACAAATCTTATGACATTTCACGACCACGTGACTTGGTACATTCAACGCGCTGTTTATATTGAATTTTAGTCACTAAAATTTAATATAAACGTCTAATGATCATTAATTTTCGTTGATGACTACTGCTTAAGACTTTAAACCAATTATTTTACCCTCAAAACTCAAAGAACAATAAAATCCAATATTTAAAAAACATATCGGGATTTTATGTGAAAAAATTTTCCACTCCGAGTTAAATTTTATCATTCTCTTTTTTCTTCTTCTTACTTTCATTCATTTCTGTTTGAGAGTTTTCAGAGTCACAATCAGACTTTTTGAATATTTGTTCTAGAGTTAATGAAGGACTTATCTTTAAATAATTAAGTAATTAGAAAAAAACAACAAGCTGAACAAGCACGAGAGGACGCGGACACGCAAAAGATACTGCAGCAATTGAAATATTGCGGGCGTGGCGTACGCAGGCCTGGCAGTGGGAATACGGGATTTTCCGGCTTTGTAAAATCAGAAAAATTAATATTCTACGAACGCGCGCATCTTTTAATGATAATTATGCACAAATATGCCATGTTATAATGAATTCTTCGTGTGCAAAACGGTTTTATGCTACTTGGTAGGAATACACGAGCAGTGTTTTAGGTCAATTTTTGGATGACAGTGCAACACTTTTATTGGATTTAATTTAAATTGCATTTTTTTGCAGTTGAGAAACACTGCGGCGACCAGCCTATACACGTGCCGTTGCACATACATATACAAATCGCAAATTGTATGCGGCGACACGTACATACATAACACCAATGTACAGTAATCTCAAAAATATGATGCTTATATGAATGTTGGTATTGGCACGGCGACAGGGTGTTTGTAAAGTTTATATGCGACGTCTAATGAATTCGTATATAAATTTTAATTTTAATTAAAACTACAATGCCTTTGACATATTTTTAATCAAAACTGAAATATTATCAGTTCAAACAATTAGCTTCAACTTTCTGTATTAGATATGTCATTTTTTTCGAAAGAAGTATAGTTTACATTATCCATTCCAATTCCATATAATATAATGATGTATGTACATAAATATGTATATCATTATCCAAATATGTTTTTCACCCTCTTGGTCATTTCGACACAATTGCCGCCATCAATCGACGCTAATTTGTTGAAAATTTTCTCCGACCAATATTTTAACACTTTTCAAGGTCTCGGTCTGTTCTATTACATTATTTGCCACATTGATATTTAGCCATTGACCAAATACGTTCAGTCGGACTCAATTCTGAATGACAACGAATATGTATATAAATGCAACTCTTGCACCAGACAAATTAATGACAAATCGTGTGAACGATCGTTCGAAACCGCTGCGCTTTGCAGGGAATCGGAGACGATGCGAATATTCGACGAGCATCGTCTAGAGCCGGCTAAAAGGCGCTCACACACCTTAGCGAAATCGCTGCGTTAAACTGACGCCCTCTATCGTCGTTGATTCGAACCAATACGAATTATATCGGTGCGAATGGGACGACGATAGGGGCGAATGTTTGACGCAGCGATTTTGCTAAGGTGTGTGAGCGCCTTAATAATGGAATTAAATTTTCAACTGACTTTAATTTTCAACCGAAACTTTATAAATAAACCGATTGCGCGCGTTGCACAAAAAATAAATGCAAACGCGTCTGTACGCAGTCAAATTGCTTGTAGACCGCATTTTGACCATTTATGGAAACTTTGATGAATTTTTTATAACTTTTGTAATATTTTAAAAAAGTACATTAGTTTTGAGAACAGTAAGGTAAGTCATAATGCTAGATGAAAAAAAAAGTGATAAATAAAGTCGAAAGGCGCAGAAAATAAAACTGGATTCACATTTTGTTTGCGAAAATGGTATTTCAAAACACACCCTCTTTTCCTCGCTGACATTTCCAAAACCCCAAACCCTTCCCCAATCCCAAAACGTTATTTTCACTGAGACAACGACACCGAGTACTCCCCTATGAATAAACACAAAACGGAGTTACGTCATTGCGTTACTGCGATTTTCAAACTTTGAAAATTCAATTAAAACACGGGGCGCACATTGAATAAATTATTCGACTTTTCGATTGTATACAAAACGTGAACTTTTTAATCATCGCTTTTAACCATCTTCAAAGTAAAGGCATAATAATTAAAATTATTAACTCAAATTATAAAAGTCACCCCGAGGGAGGGTCAACGACTCATCGCTCTCATCCCACAGCATCCTCGTGCGAATGAGGGTCGAAAAACCCACACAAACCCAAAACGGAGGGTAGTATCGATCTAAAACTACTACATAGCCCATTACCGAACACCCCTAGACCCTCTTGTCGCGATTTCCCTCTCGTTTTTCTCGAACTTTTCTCGATTACACTACCCCTATTGTGTTGCGGCGTCGCAGCACTTATAAGCCATAAATCCGGCGACGAGGTTTTTTGTACGGCTTCAAATTGGGGGAAGAAAAAGAGAGGAAAGGCGAGGATGGGGTGAACTGTCGACTCATTGTGTTCAAGCTTTCAATGTTCTAAATTCCCCAGCTTAACAAAAAGCCTTTGAAGCGTAATGATCGTCGATGTCGAATACGACGCAAGCTGGATAAGCGCGTAACATATGTACATACACTAAACTACAAAAATAGAAAAACCAATACCTCAATCATCCTTAGTGGTTTCCGTAAAAAATATTCCAATTTGAACTGCGTGTCGACACATGAGTGAAAACGCGACCGTTATGCAAGAGATGTATCTTCCAAATTCACTTTCAAAGTTCATCGGCCATGTTTTGATCACACTTTGAACCGGTCTATGTATGTTCGTAAACAAGAAACGAGTTTTTCCTTTAATTTTTCGAGAAAACTTCATTACACACGTGCGTACTTTTCCAGTTATGTATTTTAAACGTTTCTATCGGCTATAAATACCACACAATCGTCCGACGTTTAATGTAATCGAAACTCTAATTGAGATTACAATAAACGGCAAACGTTCACCGTGCTATTTAGGTCTAAGAAGTTTTCCAATTACACAATCCGTAAACGTTAAATAATCGAGGTGTTATAAACAAACTAGAAAGTTACGTAACTACGTAGTAGATATGTATAAGATAAATCGAATTAATCCTTTGGTATTTACATATGTACGTTCACGTTGATAATACGGTTAGTACGGGATTACTGTTGGATTCTTGTTGGATTTCGTTGCAGCTACGTCAACAATACAACGGCTTATCTTTTATCAATTAACTTTTTTTTTCGATAAATTTAACAATATTATACAACCAGTGATTAGTTAGTGATTATTTTGAATGGAAACTGGTAAAATTACTTTTTTATAAAATCAACATACAGTAAGTACCTCATAGTGTAACTAATTGACTACTTAACAAGGTCATGCGAGGATCGCTCTAATAATTCATTTCAACAATTCTAAATAAACCGAAGTGTGGCTTATTTTAATTATCGACATTTTTTTATTGTTTAGTATGTTTTTCAAAAAAAAAAAAACAACCACAATATACCATTCATGGAATTTAACTTGCAAACAATAGAATGATCGATAAATTCGTATGAGACATATGGAAGACAATGAATTTGTCACACGGGAAATGCTTTAGACCGGAACTACGCACGAATTGAACAGTCAAATGTCTTTTAATCCAGGGTCAATTGTATTTAAAAATTGTAACTACACTTACTATTGTTATGATTGTATTGAATCAATGGGAAAATACTACACTTCAAAAGAACACAGTGAACTTTTTCATACTGTATACGAATTTTTAATATTAGGTATCTAACAACAATTGGAAGATATTATATGTTTTACAATAAAAGCTTTCAGAATTATGAAAAATGATCCTCAAATATGATACGAAAAAGAATTTTATTTCTCTATACTAGTGTTCGACTAGTGCCCAATTTAAAGTATGTAAAAGTTAAGGCGTCTACAAAATTTAGCTAATCTTTAAGAACAGCATAATTACCCTTCGTTGAAGTAGATAAAGCAAAATAATTCAAGTAAATAAAATCAGCTCTATGTATCTACAAATATATTTACAGAAAAGGTGGTTCTAAGCTTTGTGAGTATCATTTGTGGGCATTCCATGTCGAACGCTGGTCTATGTTACACATACATACATCATCATCATCATCATTTTCAGCCGTTCACCATCCACTGCTGGATGAAGGCCTCTACAATCCTCTTCCATTCCTGTCTGTCTTGAGCAATCTGCATCCAGTTGACTCCACACATTCTTCTCAATTCATCAGCCCATCTTCCACTCGGTCTACCTTGGTTTCTTTCACATCCTCTCGGATACCATTTCAGTATTTCTCGCGTCCATTTGCCATCCATTTTTCTCACTATATGTCCAACCCATTGCCATCCATTTTTCTCACTATATGTCCAACCCATTGCCATTTTAACTTTTTACACATACATACATAAAAAACTATAACTAATATAAATTCTAGAAATAGGTAATACTGACGTGTAAAAGAAAAACTCTTCGACGATCAGACCTTGACTAGTCAGACCATAGCTCACGTACAATAATAAAAAAAAATAAGAATTCATTTAGTATCCATTGACTTTGCTGGTCCATTGAATACGTACATATGTATGTAGGTGACTACCGAAGCGTGGTGCCTGAATCGATTTGAGGGTTGTCCCAGCATCTGGTTTAGATGGAGACAACGACGATGATGATGGTGTCGATGGCCCCCTCTCAGATCATGTTCACGAGGTCGTCACCGACTCGTCTCCCGTGATGACATCAACCCGTCATTGTTTAACACTGACAAATGGCCGACATTATGTAACCGAAAATGTGATGCAAGTTAGTCGGCCGAATTATACGCTCTCTGAACGAATCAGCGGTTCAACATTCGATTTTTAGGTACATACAATGTTTGATGATGATGAATAATTGATGTATCTGTGTATGTATGTACATATGTACCATAGTCACCATTCGACCCCATTTTATCAACAACAAAAAAATTCTAACGCGTAAAAAGTATAACAGATCAAAATCAAACGAAATCGAATTACATTGAAATTGTGATGCAATGAGGTGCAATGTTTTGGATGGTGAATTTTTACACGTCGTCATCAATTATGGATGATTTTTCTCGTAAGGCAGTTGCATCATATTGTATTTTGCTTGCAAGCGATTTTTTCATAAAGAAAAGTCGCATTAAAACGTTAGGTTAGAGTTGCTAAGGTTAGGTTAGATTACGTTAGGCTAGGTTAGAATAAGTGATTTTCAAACAAAAAGCGCCATACAGTATGATGTAAATTTTATATGAAAATTGTGTCATTCTAGAAATCATCAATCAATAAGAAATTATTCAAATTCAAGAAATTTCTATTGAAGTGAAGTTTGAATATTTATTTTCAAGTCATAATGGTGAACTAGTTGAACAAATTATTTATTCTTTATCGCTCGAGCAATGCTTTCAATTTCGAACGAAAATCATCATCAACATGATTTAGATTACATTTGATTGGCTTAACTTCAGTGGCGTAACTACTATGGCGCGAAAGTTCAGGGGGTTCAGGGGGCCCCAAATATGTTTTCAAGAAAAAAATTACTCTCAAGGAAATCAATAATAAATAATAAACCCAAAAAATTAATTCATACAAAACTGTAAACTTGAATAAAAATTCCCCTAAATTGTCATACCTCTGAAGCGTTTATTATATTTTATATCCTAAAATTCGACATGCGTTTTTGAGAACGATTTGTTTCAGTTTCGGGAATTATTCGGCTATATATTCTCAAATAAAATAAAATATTATGTTAAACGCATGGGTTATCAAAGTGCTTTATTTTTCAAATTGTATTTCAGATTTTTTGTTGTGCTTTAATCGGACTTGCGTTTCGTATTGTTTTATTTTGTTATTTTTTTTTTAAACATAATTTCGTTTAAGTGTATAAATAAAATTAAGCGGAGATAATTAAATTAATTGTTTTATGTATAATAATAGCGACAAAATGTCTTTGGAAGAAATGATTGAAGAATTACATTTTTTCTAGTTACGCCACTGCTTAACTTCGAATGCATGTTTCAGTATCATAAAAACTCAACTATAACAACAGCACTTTTATCTGAAAATACTTCGAATGATAATGCAACGATGTGGATTATCTACATACTTCAATTACGAACGACGCCCATTTCAGATAAGTTGCCGACGATCATACATAGTTCATAATGAAGAAAGTGCAAATTTTCGCAATTAATAAAACAGAATGACGAATGTACATAGATTGTGCAACACATCTGTAACTGTCGTCTTCTTCTTCGTGATGCAACAAACTGAGATCGTAGTTTTTTTCCATTCGTCGATGTGCCAAATGGAAAGCGACCTTAAAACGGATCTCTTATAAAATCTAAATCGATTCTGAGACGCAATTGTATAGTTTTAATCTAGAATTCGATCGCGATATAAATGTATTTATTGTTAGAGACATCTATCCGTCAACTTTGTTCAAATTGTGCGAAACGATCATAGATGTCATACGGCCATTGTACGTACGTTCGAGTTTATTTGTAGTGTCGTAGTTTCCCAAACATTCGTAATAATTTCCATACGAGTGCTAAATATTTGTATAAACAGTTAGTTATTCGATAAATGGTTGCCTAAATGCCAAAAACCATATAAACGGTACGATTCATTCGGTCATTCTACACTTCAAATTCATTAAAATTTCTTAGAAAAATCTCTTCTGAATGGAGGTGTCAGATAATGACAATGATAATGTCAGTACAATGTCACAATTCTATCTAAAATGTATTGATTAGAATTTAGTTAGGCCAGCTTAAATTGGCAGACAAATTGAAACGTATTTGGTTCAGATGTCTGACATCCATCCAATGTACATATTATTTATTCCCGATGATAGCCATCATTCAAAATTTTTTATTATTGTAGATAATAGTAAAAAGCTTCGAATTTCCAACAAAAATATGTGCTGTGGAAGTAAAAGTGCCTTTGTTGTTTTGCTGAAGCGATGGCACTTTCTATTTATTAAACTTAATCATTTTTTTTTTGAATATGAGTTATCAAGCAAAATTAAAAGGAAAATGACCTTTTAATTTGAGTGTCATCAAAAATGTAAAAATTTTCATGTACACTACATAGAATCTATTTGTCATTTTTGAGTTAAAATTTTACTGAAACACTGTATGTAAGTGTTGGGAAAACAGTGCAAAACTATATGTGATGCTATAAAATTACTATTTTTGATACTACATATATGTATGTAAGACAATAAGCTTAAGTAGTGAACAAATACAGTTCACGCTATAGATAAGATAAGTGTACAGCATTTACAGAATAACGGACTGCCTGCAATTTCAAACAAATCGGTCTAATCTATGTACATCGAACATTATGGAGCTTTGCAAATTGAAAAATGATCACCTTATCATCTCATCAGCCGGTGGTCGCTCGATTACGATCCGACAGCGTAACATACGCCCGTCCAGGAAACGAATCCACCGGATGAAATCAAACCCGAATAAGAATTTTCGTCGAACTTGTGGAGAGCGTGGGTGGATGTGGTGTTGTTCTGGCACTGGCTGCTATGGCACTGTGTCGCAGTAGTCATCATGCACTTCGTGACGATAAGACAATGCTAACTGGAAAAAGTGGTCGCTGAACGGTCGCCATTGCTGCATTTGTTTGCTAGTGTCGTTATCTGTTTGCAGTTGCGAAATTTACTGTTTGTGAGTGTACACAAGACGTGTCGTTGGGCAAGTCACCAAACAACAGGTGGAACAAACCGAGTGCGGCAAGCCAGACAAACTATGCAAATCCACAATCAAAAGAAGGAGAACGTTGGAAAACGGCTTGACCTCTCGAAAATGTCTTGGAAAAGCAGATCTGTCTACAATCATAAATTTAAGCCGAAGGCGAAGGCAGCTTTGAGAAAATCCTATAAGAGGATTTCGCCTTCGCCACTTTCTCCTCCTCGTTTTGTTATGTTTTCAGGACCTACATATGCTTTAAATCGTATGTATGTATTTAATAGCTTTAAATATGTACATGGTTGATAATGTAAAAACAGACTTTGAAACGATACACTAAGGGAGGGAAAGTATCAACATTCTAAAAGTAATCCTATTAAGTTGGGTTAGGTTCGAGTCTGAAACCGACGTTCAGTTGTTAGTAACACGTTTATATAACATGTCAAAAGTACATATCGATGGGTTAGTGCACAGATATTGTATGTCCAGTTTTGTTTTAAAATATTGTAAGTGATATACATATCTACATCTCTTTTGCGTGAAAAATATGGGACGAAATGGACATATTATATATTTGAATAAGGCAATATCTTCTCAAATACATATACTATTTGGACATACATACAATACTTTTTAAACATGAAGGTTTGATGCAGATGGACGTTTTGTGTATGATAATTATTATTTTTTTTAAAACTGGACATACATAGAATATCTGTGCACTAACCCATCGATGTATGTATAACACGTTCAATTTCTCGTATTTGTAGCTCGTGATTGACCACATTGACAAACGAGGAGACTATCGACTAAAAATCCTTGTCTTTAGTCATTTGTGACTGAATGTAAATTAAGCGTGAACGGTAAATTCTGATGATATTATTGGAAAACTATTCTACGAATCATCATACTTTTCAGTTCAATGGACGTCTTCTGTTGTTCAGCGAATGTCCTCTCTAGGGATGCATTTTGACCTTTTTCTGCGTCGTCGCAGCTTGAATGTCATCTCAGATACCTTAACCATATTTGCACAATGCGACTTCTGCATAAAATCTGAATGCACTCTCTGGGGTGTATCTGTATGCCTATTAAAGATTCTTCTTTTCCTTCTGGGATAGCACTTGAACATTTTCACTTTTTATATTGCATTTCATGTAATTTTACGTACTCTACCATTATAATTACTGATAATCTTAATATTCAGTCAATCTTTGAACTTTCTGACTGCGTTTTGAATAAGAGAGTTTCCACGTACCTACGTACACGTCCCTTAAACACGAGTCAAGATTTTCGAACAATGGTTTCACTCCATAATTACAGCAAAAAGGGATTTCGGATTGTCTGCCAGACCACGTAATTACCACCACTATAGAAAACTTTGAACCTGGTAGGTATAGTAGCTGCTAATTTTGTTTTAATTCCAGTACCTACACAGACCGTAGAGCAGAGAGCACTCTTCTGGCTAGCATATGTAATTAAGCACACAAGTCTACATCGACTGAAAGTCACACTAATGAATTGCACAATAATGTAAAATTTATCAAACATTGAAAGTGAAAGTCTTTATCATTCTCTTGTTACTGTATGTTTATTTACTTACGTCATAAGGTACGTGTATCACGCTAATGTTGCATTCGGCGACAAAATCCGGTAAATGGAATTGAAATATTAAATTATTTATAACGATAATGCATTCAATATTATAGTGTCACCTGTGTTGTGTCGCACGCGATTCCATTTGCCGTCAAAAATGACGGAATTTATAGCAAAACAGTGACGTACGTAGACGAATCTTATACCGTGTGCTAAATTCTTCGACTTACATTTGAATAATGAAGAAGTTTACCTTGTTTCTGTGATGTACATACTCGTACATGGTTTGAAGTCTTCCTTTGCATAATATGAAACTCATATCGATTAGAATAAGCGATAGCGAAGTATTGTGCGTGAACCGTTTAATACATACATACATACACTTTGATTGATGTATTCTTAAACTTATTTAATTATTCTCGTTGAACGTGGCTTACCTGTAACAAAACAAACGACAGTAATTAGTCAAATAATAATTATTAGGAAAAGCGTGTAATTTGAAATGAAATTCACTGTAAACGTAACATGCAAAAGCAAAAGGAGATACGTCTCGATTTGACGTAGCAGTCGCACGCGAACGTTTAATTTAAATTGAAATTTAATTTAAATTGATGTCAGAATAATTTCTGTGAGCCAAGTTTAACTTTGGCTATTTAATGTCAAATCGAAAAACTAAATGAAATTGAAATGGTTTATTGAAATTTCTTTTGCACGCGCACGTACAAGTCTTTAACTTCATATTTATCATCTTTTGCGAATGTAAAGCTATACGAAATGATCAAAAAGTATACTGGCGTATATTTTATGATTCAGTGGTTGTTAAAAAAAGGGGAAGCTCTCATTGCTTCCTCATTATGTGACTATTTGTGTCACGACATTTGACTGTCGACTCTTAAGACTTGTTCACACTCGACGAATATTAAACGCCGTTAAATTTTATTCGTCAATATAAAAATAATCTTAAACGATCCTTTTATCCGTCCGTTATATTACCAATTCGAAAGTGTTTTAATAATAATAAATTTAACGGGGGAACTTAATGTGTTTGTGCAAATTTCACCGTTGAGACAGTTCGTTTCGCGGCAATTTTCAAGCACTTAACGTTAATTGATTGAACCCCACGTTACGATCATTATCCAATTTTTCACAATTTGATGTTGTTACTATAAAGAGTCCATTAGTCCATCGGAAATGATGAAAAAAGCGATTTTACCCTAAATTCCGAAAAAACACCCAACGTGGGTGTTTTTTTTTTAACTCAACTAGGTATGTACATATGTATCTCAAAAATATTTGACAGAATCGATATAATACGTTTATTGATTCGGTTTATGTGGGTTGATATTTGAGACTAATCCTTCTAGTCGTGTAACGTATAATTTAATAAATTGATAGTCCAATGTTCGTTTCGCGTGCACTTACTGGCAATTTATTGTTAATGCGACAATCGTTCGCTTAATTCAAAGCAGTTGCAATGCGGGTCATTTGCACAAGAGACATGACCGCCAAAAATCGTCAATAATGACGCAAGGTCATTGCGTTGACAATTACAACTACTTACAAACTCAGAAAATGCTCAGTGGACTTCGGCTATGCATATTGGAAATGTTTCTTTTTGTATAGTCGAGTTTGAGTGCAAGAAGAATACAGAAACTTACATATGTACATATATTAGAGTTTTTACTTGATAATAATTGAAATTACTTGAAAATGAAGAAAAATTTGTTCAATTCTTACACGAAAGGAATCTTCAAATTGACACAAATGAAAAATTATATACTTGCTCTAAATTTTTGAATTATATACCTAAATAAACATATTTTTTAAGTCCAACATCCGATATGTTTAAAGAAGAAGCTTTCGACCAATGCGTATGCTGAATTCAAGAATGCTACGCAAGATCCAGTGCACACAGATAAGCATAGAAATATGTATGCTTGGAATATCAAGAAGAGGTCGATAGAGGAATACACGGGTGAGAAGCATAACCAAAGTGGCGGACATATAGCGAGAAGAATGGAAGGGAGATGGACGCGAAAGTACTCGAATGGTACCCGAGAGGATGTGGAAGAAAACAAGGAAGACCAAACGTACGATGGAATGACGAATTAAGAAGAATGTGTGGAGATAAATGGATGCAGACAGCTCAAAACAGACAGGAATGGAAGAGGATTAAGGCTCACGTGGGGTGGAGTGTTGATAGTGTGTGTCTACGCCATAAAAAACATAGAAATTCAAGGCGGCTTATATATACATATGTATGTATGTACTTAAACTGAAATCTAATCCAAAGTAATAGGATAAGTGAGATGTAGCAAAAAGTTTTGAGTCATTTATGAAATTCAGCTACAACAAAGATAAGTAAAGACATCAGAAAAACTTATTAATAGTAAGCATTGATTTTAATCAAACCTCTAAATGTGCAAAATTCAATACGGTTAAAAATACATAGCAGAGTCAAGATAAACATCATCACTGAGCTTCACAATCAGCTACGCACGAAATGATCAAACCAATTTCTTTTTGCGATCCATTTTTATTTATTCCATTTTGAACATGCCCTCATATGTACCATACATATGAGAGGATAGTTTAGATCGGGACAAATTGTCACATTTAAATAATGTTTGTCCGTCGCAGCAACTGATTTGCATTTCAAATCAGCGCACTCGTTAACTAAACGGAAGTGCGACACATCTGCGCGAGATGACCGGGTTTTGAACTATGTACATACATATGTACATATGTACCACTATTATATAATTTTTTTAATTTGAATTTTTTTAAACGAATCTCTTCACTCGTCGCCCATGCGAACTTCAAAGGTGGACCGATCGTTAGACGGTTAGTTCGTGGTTGCTCTCGCAACATCCCTCAATCACTCAACCCCAGATTTAATGCTGGAACCGCCGTTCTCCCTTGCCCTAATAGCCCTGGCTATATTTACACGAGGGGGGATGCAACTAGTGCGGTTTATTTCGGGTGCATTCGAGTGCATCCCGTCGTCTGTCCACAGTTTATATCCCTCTTCGCACCCGAACACTAGTCGATAATGATGTGACGCTTGTACATACTAAAATAAGATACTCTGATACGAAGTGGTTATTGTGTAAACTTAAAAAATATAACACTGAATGAATCTATGAATAAAAATAAAAAATTCTGTCTGTTTTCTCTTCAGTATACATATGAATGTATGTATGTACGTCACCACATACGAGTATGTACATATGTATAGGTACATACATATGTACATATCGATGGGTTAGTGCACAGATATTGTATGTCCAGTTTTTACCAAAATTGAGTTATCATACACAAAACGTCCATCTGCATCAAATCTTCATGTTTAAAAAGTATATTTGAGAAGATATTGCCTTGTTAAAATATATAATATGTCCATTTTGTCCATAGTTTTCATGCAAAAGAGATGTACAATATATATAGACATACAATATTTTAAAACAAAGCTGGACATACAATATCTGTCCACTAACCCAGGGGTCCCCAATCTTTTTGGGAAATGAGCCGGTTCAGAATTTTGAAATGTTTAGAGGGCCGGATGAAAAAAAATCTTATTGGAATCTAATTAAAACCAATTTGCATATATTTTTATATGTATTTACAAACGTATGTATGTAAAATATTTTCCATAATTTTTGATTTAATATATGTACATAGGTATTTCATTTTGGAAAACGTCTGTTCGCATATTTACATACATATGTGCTACCAAAAATTGATACAAATTTTTGAGCAAATGCTTTTATTTTTGAATAAAATCAGACTCCTCCAATATATGTAGCATAAAATTTAATTAACGCTTCATTTTTAAATATTGACTTCAAACCATCATTCGCTTGAAGATCGATTAATTCTAATTGAAAATCTTCTTCAATATCGTTGATATCGATATCAAATGGATTTTGGAAAAATTGGAAACACTTTTAAATTACTCTTTAAATCTATAAATCGATCTTTAATAATCTGTAATAATTTAATAGAGTAAACACATTTTTCGATTGGAAAATTCTGAATAGGTATATTTTTAGGCAAATTATCACAGGGAAAATGAGTAAAATTATTTTGCACAAGGTGATTTTTAAATAACTCCAGTTTTGATTCAAACGATTTAACATGATTCTAGAAGTCGTTAACAAGTTTAGCTCGCCCCTGTAGCTACATACTTAAAACATTGTGATGTTCACAGATATCAGTTAAAAAGACGAAATAATAACCACTCGATATTTCTGTCACAGGTAACAGGTAAACCGGCAGGTATCCGGGGTTTCTCCAAATTCATCGCGGTTAATCAAAAATCCACTCGCAAATTTCACAAATATCAACCTAATTTCACCTAACCCAACCTAATTTCGCGAAAAGTAGACTCTTTTCAGAAATATCGACGAAAAAATGTGTCAATCAGAAACTGAATTCAAGCAACCCTATACCTAACCTAACTTCGCGAAAAGTAGACTTTTTTCACAAATAGAAATATCGACGAAAAAAAAAATGCGTCAATCGAAAAAACTAAATTCAAGCCATCCTATACCTAACCTAATCTTCGCTAAAAGTAGACTTTTTTTCACAAATATCGACGAAAAAAATGCGTCAATTGAAAACTGAATTTAAGCCACCCTATACCTAACCTAACATCGTGAAAAGTAGACTTTTTTCACAAATATCGACGAAAAAATGCGTCAATTGAAAACTAAATTTAAGCCACCCTATACCTAACCTAACTTCGTGAAAAGTAGACTTTTTTCACAAATATCGACGAAAAAATGTATCAATCAGAAACTGAATTCAAGCCATCCTGTACCCAACCTAACTTCGCTAAAAGTATTTTTTTTCAGAAATATCGACGAAAAAATGCGTCAATCGAAAACTGAATTCAAGCCATCCTGTACCCAACCTAACTTCGCTAAATGTAGACTTTTTTCTGAAATATCGACGAAAAAATGTGTCAATCAGAAACTGAAAAACTAACTTCGCTAAAAGTAGACTTTTTTCACAAATATCGACGAAAAAATGCGTCAATTGAAAACTGAATTTAAGCCATCCTGTACCCAACCTAACTTCGCTAAATGTAGACTTTTTTCACAAATATCGACGAAAAATGTGTCAAAAAAATGAAGTCAAAGAAACTGAACTTTTTTTCAAAAGCCATCCTGTACCCAAACTAATCTAAAATGTAGACTTTTTTTTCACAAATATCGACGAAAAAATGTGTCAATCTGAAACTGAATTCAAGCCATCCTGTACCCAACCTAACTTCGCTAAATGTAGACTTTTTTTTCACGAAATATCGACGAAAAAAATGTGTCAATCAGAAACTGAATTCAAGCCACCCTATACCTAACCTAACTTCGCGAAAATGTAGACTTTTTTCACAAATATCGACGAAAAAAATGCGTCAAACGAAAACTAAATTTAAGCCACCCTATACCTAACCTAACAATCGTGAAAAGTAGACTAAATTTTTTTTGACAAATATCGACGAAAAAATGCGTCAATTGAAAACTGAATTCAAGCCATCCTGTACCCAACCTAACTTCGGGAAAAGTAGACTTTTTTCACAAATATCGACGAAAAAATGTATCAATCAGAAACTGAATTCAAGCCATCCTGTACCCAACCTAACTTCGCGAAAAGTAGACTTTTTTCACAAATATCGACGAAAAAATGCGTCAATCGAAAACTGAATTCAAGCCATCCTGTACCCAACCTAACTTCGCTAAATGTAGACTTTTTTCACAAATATCGACGAAAAAATGTGTCAATCAGAAACTGAAATTCTAAAATCGTGAAAAGTAGACTTTTTTGACAAATATCGACGAAAAAATGCGTCAATTGAAAACTGAATTTAAGCCATGCTGTACCCAACCTAACTTCGCTAAATGTAGACTTTTTTCACAAATATCGACGAAAAAATGTGTCAATCAGAAACTGAATTCAAGCCATCCTGTACCCAACCTAACTTCGCTAAATGTAGACTTTTTTCACAAATATCGACGAAAAAATGTATCAATCTGAAACTGAATTCAAGCCATCCTGTACCCAAGCTAACTTCGCTAAATGTAGACTTTTTTCAGAAATATCGACGAAAAAATGTGTCAATCAGAAACTGAATTCAAGCAACCCTATACCTAACCTAACTTCGCGAAAAGTAGACTTTTTTCACAAATATCGACGAAAAAATGCGTCAAACGAAAACTAAATTTAAGCCACCCTATACCTAACCTAACATCGTGAAAAGTAGACTTTTTTGACAAATATCGACGAAAAAATGCGTCAATTGAAAACTGAATTTAAGCCATGCTGTACCCAACCTAACTTCGGGAAAAGTAGACTTTTTTCACAAATATCGACGAAAAAATGTATCAATCTGAAACTGAATTCAAGCCATCCTGTACCCAAGCTAACTTCGCTAAATGTAGACTTTTTTCAGAAATATCGACGAAAAAATGTATCAATCGAAAACTGAATTCAAGCCATCCTGTACCCAACCTAACTTCGCTAAATGTAGACTTTTTTCTGAAATATCGACGAAAAAATGTGTCAATCAGAAACTGAAAACCTAACTTCGTGAAAAGTAGACTTTTTTGACAAATATCGACGAAAAAATGCGTCAATTGAAAACTGAATTTAAGCCACCCTGTACCTAACCTAACTTCGCTAAATGTAGACTTTTTTTCACAAATATCGACGAAAAATGCGTCAATTGAAACTGAATTCAAGCCATCCTGTACCCAACCTAACTTCGCTAAATGTAGACTTTTTTCAGAAATATCGACGAAAAAATGTGTCAATCAGAAACTGAATTCAAGCCATCCTGTACCCAACCTAACTTCGCTAAATGTAGACTTTTTTCACAAATATCGACGAAAAAAAAATGTGTCAATCAGAAACTGAATTCAAGCCATCCTGTACCCAACCTAACTTCGAAAATGTAGACTTTTTTTTTCACAAATATCGACGAAAAAAATGCGTCAAACGAAAACTAAATTTAAGCCACCCTATACCTAACCTAACATCGTGAAAAGTAGACTTTTTTGACAAATATCGACGAAAAAATGCGTCAATTGAAAACTGAATTTAAGCCATGCTGTACCCAACCTAACTTCGCTAAATGTAGACTTTTTTCACAAATATCGACGAAAAAATGTGTCAATCAGAAACTGAATTCAAGCCATCCTGTACCCAAGCTAACTTCGCTAAATGTAGACTTTTTTCAGAAATATCGACGGAAAAATGTGTCAATCGGAAACTGAATTCAAGCAACCCTATACCTAACCTGACTTAGGTAGATTTTACGCTAATATGTATATACGTATTTGGTAATTTATGTGAATGTAATTTAATTGGTTACAAAATAATCTTATTCCTCAAATTTTCAGAAATCTTATTCTTAAGCAAAGTGGAGTGCTAAGATACAAAGATACAGTAGATAACATATGTACAAAGTATTGTATTACCAGTACAAAAAGTGCAATGTACGGGGAAAAAGTATAAAAATTTGAACCTAGGCAACGCCGGTTCTTGATAGCTAAATGCATTAAAACAACAAACTGTTTCCTCATAAGGATTTGTCGCGCTTGGTTCACTTCAATACGTGAATATGTATCTCATAACAGTAGCAATGCAACGTATGTATTCACATACATACAATTAAACGTGAAATGAATGCCCTAATTGTATGGATGCTTTTTCCGAAACGCATTCACGCGTATCAGATTCGGAAGATTCCCGAAGAATGTCCTATGCATAATTGCATCTTAGAAATTACGGCATGGAACATTTGTTACTCTTATACGTTAGTTAGTTCATGCATGCAAATCCTCGGTTGCGAGACTTGCCCGACTAATTAATCCTATTTTGATCGATTTGTATTATACTTTTATTGTTGAATTATTTAAATGAGCACGTTTAGTAACAATACGTGAGCATGAAAATCGTGAATTATATGTACATGCATTTACATACATACATACAATGTACATACATACATACATACATATGTACGTACTGTGAAGTATTTCGTTTACAATTGGAGCGTTAAGATTCGATTCGATACGACAATATAATCAAATAATAGCCTATTATTATTTTACAACAATTTGACAATGAATTTAAACGTCTAGCGTGCGATCCCAATTTGAATAAATCGATTACGTTACAGAAAACGTCACGTATCAATCTCAAATTATACTTCTTTTCCAACGGTTTGTTCCTCTCATTGCTCGTCATTATGAAAATATTGTATCCTTTTACTGTTGTAGTTTAAAATAGTTTTTTTATGACATTTTCAGAATATTTATCTTTAATGTATTGAATAAATAAGGTTTGCGTGAAGAATAGAATACAGTAACGTAATACATAAATAAAAATAACTTTTCAGTATGATCGATACGTACACGAACGTGTACCTGTTATTATTTTTTTTACAATGCAGATAATCTACTTCACTATCTTTCCGATAGGCAATATAGTGGAATAAACGCCGTTTAATGTGATCGGCGATAACAATATCCGACAGCGGAAATTGCTCGCACTCTGTATTCGAAACTAGTTTAATGAAATTGTTATTATTGTAGTGAGAAAAAAAACTGTTGCTATTGTATTAGCAATTTCCACGAGCGTAATCACAAAACAGCAATAGAAAAAGTGATTTGTACGATAAAAAATTTCTATTCCTATTGTTTGGGTGAATTTAATTTGAATTCTATGGAGTGGATTTGAATATTTTATCTAATTTTGATAAAAGGCCTTTTAATAAAGACAAACCATGTCAGTGAAATGGTTGCCATTTTCTATATATCAAAATTATATTTATATATGTATCATAAAAAAATCAGACTAAATCCAATAAAGGCTCATACACACTTACCACACCACACGTGACGATTGCGATTGCGCGACGTGACCCCGTTGCTATGAATTGTGACGTGGGGTGGGGTGTTACAAGTGTGTATCTACGCCATATAAAACCATAGAAATTCATACGTATAGGATTTTTTCAGAAGACCCGTGGTAAGTGTGTGTAAGCCCTAAGACTAATATGCCAATTTCCCAGTCATATGACGTTGGAGTCTAACCCCCACCCATGCGCGCTGGTTTGAACAATAATAGTACGTGCAACAATTGCACATAGTATAGTGTACCGTTGATTGAATAGGTGTATGGCCAGAAAATCGCAATATTAGCTTTGACAGATCGTAAAAAAATATTTGTTTGTTATTTTGGCAATGCGAGCGTGACCCTACGACCCAGACAGGCAGGAAGGCAGACGCTTATGCTAATTTAGGTATATTTAGGTATACAAGTATTTCGCATTAAAAAAACCAACGAGTTTCGCGACCAAATACAACCCTTCATATCGTACACAATAAATTTCGATTAAACAAATAGCCCGCACTTAACAGAGGCGTGCTTAAAATAAAGCAATAATTTTACAGGTCATAAAACAATTCATACTTTTCATTAATTACACGATTTACGACGATCGTGTCTGCTCTACGTTACATTAATTTTTTTTATGGACCGATTATGTTCCGAATATGTAAATTCCAACTACCTTTCGAATCATCTACCGCTTTCCAAAATAATCTCTCTATTTTTGTACGACAATTTGTTTCACATACACAACTATAACAAATAGGTACGTCCTAAAATAATCTTCAACCTTAACTTTTTCACATTCTGAGTTAATGCTGATGAGACTTCTGATGAAGAGTTTCCGCTGCGTATCCCTACAATTGAGATGGATATTTTGTTCATTTTCGAGTTCATGTTATTCCAAGAACAATTGGTAAAAAGATAGACGCACGCAAGACAGCCTGACACGATAAATTAAAAAAAAGTACCATCAGCTGCGTGAGTCTAAGCTCAGCCATTATTATTAAACGGTCATCAACTTTTTACAACTACCGAAAATTCACATGGTGCACATACA
Organism: Parapsyche elsis; assembly: GCA_022651745.1. NCBI lineage: Eukaryota > Metazoa > Arthropoda > Insecta > Trichoptera > Hydropsychidae > Parapsyche > Parapsyche elsis. Next base: position 4,450,572 of record JAGVSN010000017.1, read on the forward strand.
TGTCTTTTGACACGAGCTACACCCTTTGTGCAGAATGTGAGTTACGCGATCCGCGAATATGTAACATTGTTATCGTGTCGTATTGTTTCGAACCGGTCGATCCTGTCGAGCCGGTGCGGAAAAGGTTAAAACAGTACGGATCGGATGTCCTTTAAAAGTCACGGTTTTTGCACACATTTATAGCCATAGACGAGCGAAAAATTACATCATAGTGCGTGTGTCGATTTTTACACACCCAATAAATTGGACAAGTCAAGGGCGAGCTCCGATGAGGCATTATTCGGAACACTTCCGTATGATCACCATCATCGGTATGTGTATTATTGGAGCCGTTTTGACATGAGTTGATGTTACTCAATCCTTGGGACACACTACATATATGCAAAAATTGCATTAGCTGTTTGAAAATAGCTTAAGATCTATGGGAAAATTTATTGATGCAATAAGCAGCTTGAGATCGAAGTGATTAGTGTATAAATTTATCCTTTCATTTTTTGCCTTCAAGAAGACTTAGTAAGCCAATGGAATACATTTTCAAGGACACTTAATTATGCAATATAGTAAAATACAGCCGTACACCATCCACTACTGGATGAAGGCCTCTCCAATCCTCTTCCATTCCTGTCTGTCTTGGGAAATTTGCATTCACTTGACTGCACACATTCTTCTAAATTCATCAGCCCATTGCCCATTCGGTTTACCTTTCTTTCTTTCACATCCTCTCGGATACCATTCTAGTATTTCTTGCGTCCATCTGCCATCCATTCTTCTCGCAATGTGTCCGCTTTAACTTTTTCACACGTTCCACTATGGTGATACTTCTTACCCATGTATCCCTCTTACGATCTCTTCTTGTTATACCAAGCATACATCTTTCCATGCTTCTCTGTGTGCACTGGATCTTTTTGTAGCATTCTTGAATTAAGCATCCACGTTTCACATCCAAACGTCATAACCGGCAGTACGCATTGGTCGTATGCCTTCTTTTTTAAGCATAGCCGAATGTTGGATTTAAAAACTATGTTCATTCTTCCAAAAGCACTCCATCCTAGTTTTATTTCTTCTTCTTTACATCCGGTCATTGTCCAATTGTCCTAGGTATAAATAACTATCAACTTGTATCTCTACAATATGATTATCTACTGTGACTACGCTTTGCAATATAGTAAATATGCCTGTTAAAGTGAAGAGGCAATGTTTGTAATCAAGTAAGTCACTTCAGGAAGAATCCCAAAAGTTAAAAAAAATACTCATTCTATACCCTGTCCATATCAAGTAGGACCTTCTTTGATGCACCTAATAAAAAAGAGGGTAGTGCTGTCCGAGATTCGCGACTAAACCTCACGTAACCAACTGGTTTCAAGTAATATTTTCTTTCACATTTTATTCACGTATGAAATTTTTACTTTAATTAGATACGTAGGTACTTACAATAATGAATGTCAGTAATTTATTTAAAGGAAATGAAAAGAAAATTCAAAGTGAAATAAAACACCACGTATGAACAAGTTAATTACATTTTTATATTATGTATGTCTTAGAAATGGTACATTTTATCGTACCGAATTACTGTATAAACATTGTATAGGTAAAGTAAAATTAAATAGTATGCTCGAGAGTTATATGTACATATGTAGTTAGTGTTTACCCGATGATAAATCACTGTTATTGACCATTTTCGAAAAAGGGCGTAACATTACATATGCGCAGAGCGTCTCCAAAATGCTCGAGAAAAAGATCTGAACAGAGTATTGTTAAAAATCGCTATCTTTTCAATGGTCATTAGACATTTTGCTCACGGTTGATAGCCTCTAAAATTGTTTCAGTTTGAGAATTCTAACTCGGAATTAGACGACGCGAATTTAAACGGTACACTGAACTTCAAAGGGTTAAACAACCCTTCCGTTTTCAAATACAATTTAATCCGCACGATGAACACCTATTTAAACACGAAAAGTATAAACCCCTTTTACTGCATTACCTCTGAATCCATAACGTAAAAGCATCTAAATTGACAGCGCATAGATTGTACAAGCACGCTAAATCAACTCACGATAACTTCAAAGTTTACTGCCGTCGCTGAAAGTTCGCAAAGCCGGAACTAATTACGACACTGCGGCAAAACTTCAAAATGTCAAACCAGTTTGACGCAATAGTTCAATCGGTGACAATAGAGGTAAAGTTTCACCCAAAAAAAGATCAATTCAAAAGAATCAGGTGACCTATGGCCGTCGATCTACGCTCGCAAATTAGCATATACATAGTTAACACTGATCACGTTCCACGAGCGAAATCTTCAATTGTGCAATTTGATACCCAATATATTTATATCGTATCGAATGGACAGTTCCAATTTTGGCAAAGTCACGTTGGTTATTTATTTATTTTTTTACGGCACAGTCGATGAATAATAAAGCACATGTGCGGTACCAGGTACACGCGAAAAAAGCTTCAAAGCCCTTAACAAATGACTCGTACGGTATCAATCGGTCTTTCGCCCTGGAAAATGAAACGACAGTCTACTGGGTACATTTTCCAGGGGTCGTTAATCAAGAGGTTAAAGTACAACCCTCGTGAGTTATATACGTAACGGTTTTAACGAGACAAACGTGTGGGAATGTGCCGCTATCGAACTACATACTAGGTTTTACCGCTCGGGAATTGAGTCTAAGCTGTAACCTTTTAACCCCTCCGTTAGACACATTGCGTTTAATTTAATATATATGTCTATTAGTTTTTAGATTGAAACAATGCACCGTTTTCATATGAAAGGTTAACGCACAATGCCACTTGCCATTTATGGTCTGTAAACATACGACCGGTTTTTGGACTATGATCGCATCACTCCTACAAGGTACATATAATAGCAGAAGATTTCTCACGGTTGTTTAGTCGTAAGCGATTGATCAATCGTGTGAAAGGTCTGCTCGAAAAGTATCGTCTCCTTGATATTAGTATGAATAAACCCCTCAAAAGTTTTATCATTAAGTGTGTATGTACATACATTAAAATTTCGTAAAAACGATCTAATTACGCAGATAGTGCATAATTTTATAATGCAACATGAAGTTATTAAAAAAAGCATTGCGTTGTACTAGAACGGTGGAAAAAGTCTCACACTAGACGAGGAAAGAGGAAAAACTCAAACAATGGAACCATTATTTCTGCCGGTTTTATCGGTAAACATAGATGGCTAAACCTCATCTTCTTCCCAGACTAGAAATTGTGCGCGGTTCCCTTTTAACTATCGCAAGAAAAGAAGCTATTAACTCGATGAATAGAATGTGCGGAAAAAAGTGATGTTCTACACACATTCAATGGTCACTGTTTTGTCATTAAGCTTATTGTTCGAAAAAATATAAATCTAAAGATGCGTTCTCTATTGTTTGCTTCTAATTATACCTAATATAATTAGTAAGTTACAGACGTTAGTATGGACTCAATTTTAACGTATACATACATACATGTATACATGTATGTATGTATGTACCAATACATGTATGTATGTACCAATGTTCAGAAAACTGTGCTAATTTTCGTAAATAATAATAAAAAGATTCCTGGGTTTTTGTATATATTTCTATAGGTAATATAATGAAAGCACAACATAATAATTACCTAATTAGGTTAACATAACATAATTATGTAATACCAATATAAATTCCATAAAAAAACGATGGAGAGTAATTTTGTTTATTGGTTGTATAATATAATAGGAGCTTCATTGCCGTTTATTTCACTTTTTTTTTTTTGCCTCTCTAATTCTTTCTTTATTTTCTCCCTGTATTTTACCTCATATTTATTTTCCCTTTTACTTTTTGTTTAAACAAAATCATGCGTAAACAAAATCAGCATTATATTGTCAACTCATAATTTACGTACAACAGCAATTGAAACATATTTTTCATGTAAAAGTAGAATATCGAGTAGATATATTATAAAGAAAAAATCATAATTATTTTGTTATGACAAGGCATTTTTCGCAAAATGTTTTTATCTGTCAATATCGTAAGGTACGTAGTTTCATCAATCATTCTACTTTAGAAATGTCTAAAATATAATGATCCGAGCAAAAAAACTTTTAGATTATTAACCTATTCAACGCACACTGGTGATATTCTAAACTACTGAATTTATAAAGCTCGCCGGATCGAAAACAATCTTAATAAGTTTTGTGTTTTAGAACTTCAACACAGTCACAACAACTTTAGCGTCACATTTGACAGACCGTTTCGTACGAAAGCGAACCAAGCTCAATACAATTTTTTGATTAAATAACCATGTTAGTATCAACACTGAATCTTAATAGAAACAACACTTGAAATACCACTTTAGGCGATGTTTATATCACGTAATATCCACTACTTTCTTTTTGGTGCGGTTTATTGTCCTCTAGGCGCAGATACCAACGTCTACTGACTTTTCTTTCTCAGAGAACTAACGATCCCGCATTTCCGGCTAAAGCAGTTATTTTAAACCCAGCGACCATACACAAAATTTGATATCTTCTTTACGCATCGAACAACGCTTTAGATTGAAATACGTCCCTAGCACGTGCCGTCACTGGACTGGCAGCTAGTATCCAAATTTAACCCATTGTGATTGACCCTTTGAAGCTTCCCACTACACCAATATGTAAATCAATTGAATTGAAAAGAAAGAATCAAACATGTTTGCGAGTGCACTTGATTTGGGTCAACTTGATTAAGTTCAGTAGTTCGCGCTAACTAGACTCACATGTCCGTTTTGCGTGCGAGTGCTTATTAGATGATTTACGGTGTACAAAAAAAATTGCAGCTTTCGCGAAAAATACCCGGGTCGTTTGAAAATTTAAAGATCATCGTGTCTAATTGCTTTTGAGATATTTTGTATATCGCCGGTGTGAAATCTACTAGACATTTAGATCAGTCTAGTTTAGCCTGCCGACTGTTTTATTATTGCGAGCTTGAGCTACTATTTATAGGGCAAGTTGCGCAGCAAAATCGAATATACCCCCCACTAGTGAATTATCATTGCTTTTCAAATATTAAAAAATATATAATAAGAATACCAATTATTACCTGGAAAAACATTTTCGAACTAGAAAGCGTTCACGTAATAAATAGTACTATTTTCCCGTAATAAATTATTGTCTACGTTGTATTTAAGAATATCATTGGAATGATTAATCACTTAATACGAAATCTTTGAAGTTTTCGATTGTATTGCCTAAATTTTTCTATAGTCAACGGTGAATGAAACCGATAAAATAAATCAAAGCACAAACTTCATGATTGGTAGTTATACATACAACTTATTTATACTTAGATCGGAAAGAAATTTCATTCAATAAAATTCGAGCCAATTTAAGGCATCTTTACTTGGTAAAGAAGGCAATCTTGTGAAGCTATAAAATTTTAGTCAATTAATACAGATTCAATCCGTATGAAGATTACTTTTATGAAATCTCATTCAATTGAGACAATTTAAAAGATTGCGTTGCATTTTTAGTAGCACCAATTAAGACCATTAATTAGCAACCGTTTGTATGTGCTAGTCTTATCTGAAAGCTTTGATCGTGACATTTTTTTTGCAAACGGAAAATTTTGACATTCGGCGAAGCGACTATGTAATATTTGCTACCGACGTTCCACTTCTAATTTAGAAAACTCCCACGACCAGCACACATCAATGCAGCAGAAGCTGATGAATCATGAAGACGATCGTCCGCACAGATCATCAACATTTATTTACACCTCATTTCGAAATCAAAGCTAGAATAATACTAAGCGGAACAAATTCGTATTTTCTTTTCAATTTGCTAAAAAAAATATTCCTAGTTATATTTTGTATGCGTCATCGTCAATATTTCTATAAGCATCCCCTTCGTTATTCATTCTTCAAACATTCTTCACACAATAATAATAAATCGAAAAGGGCACCGCGAGTTCCCCCATGCATTCATCATATACGAAAAAATTCAATTAGATATCGAGTGGACCACTTAAAAACCACTCGAATGCTTTGTCACGATCCGTAGATAAATCTTCTCGAATCAAACGCGAATTATTTCAATATAGGCATATTAAAATAATGATTTATGTCAAAATTAAATGCTAACTACGAGTAGAAAGCGGCACACATCAATGTAAATAAACATCGTTGGAAGAAAGTGTAGACGAATTGATTACTTCCATGAAGCAAAATCCCGATTGCTAATAACTTGCAGAAATACTGCAATAAACATTTAGTACCTGGCATTACCCAGATGTTATATACATAGTTATAGTTATGAACTAGCAATAAAACTTTGTATGCATAGCGATCCGAAATAAAAAATTTCTAGTAAGTAATAAGTTGAACCTATACAAAATTTAGTTTCAATTAATCAAACGGTGTTGGAATGAATAAGGAACAAACAATTTTATATGTATGACTAAGATGTCAATTCCAATATTAACAAATAGCAAAGGTCAAATACAAAAAGTTCCAAAATTACACTTGAGGCTATTTTGATTCTGAAATTAGCAATGAGCGCATACTCGTAACTCGTTTACGTAAGAAACACAACGTTGCATTGTGCATATCTATGTATGTATCACTAACTCAATTCTATGCATCTTGAATACTAATTAAAACCTAATGACACACTTATTTTGAATATTTTACGAAAGTGAAGCGTATTCTTCCCGACTTGGAAAGTTCGATTCGATCACCTTATAATGGAATCCTCTTCGAGATGAGAGAAAATACCTATTTCATTCCAACGTCTAGTTCAATACAATGTACCTATACTATAACCATATGACATGTGGGCGAACGTCTATAGAAATTAAACGTTTTAATTAATTTATGGCATCAATGTTGACACTCGGACAGTTTGTAATTGAAGATGATTATCGTCCTCGATTAGCTGAATTAAAATTCAATTCTCGATACATTGCACCTTCGTCTGGATGTCTAAATTGAGATTTATAATGAAACGCGGTCCATTTTACGGTCCATCGTAAACGATCTCGAGTGTAACGAACGCGTAAAGGTAAACGTTTGCGTTGTTTAACTTAAGAGAGAAAATCATCGATGAAAATTTGAACGGGAAGAATCATTACCTGTATTATTGTGGGAGGTCTGGCTGTTTGCAGTGTCGGTCATTGTAATAATCCTGCGAAAAGTCCGAAGCGTTTTGCACTAAACACACACTGATTTCACTGAAGTGGTTCACAAATTAAACTGTTCACTGATTTATCACTGTTGACACTAATTCCGATCGAGCAGTCTAGCTTTGTCTGAAAATAAATAAAATGTATCAATGGGTATGTTTTTGTCTAACGTTTTGTGTGCGATAAAATCATTGTTAAAAATAAACCGTTCGTATCTTATCAACGTTTGCCATTTTTATCTTATTTTGATGAAAAGTGAACTTTTCTCCGTATGTTTTTGTTACAATATTTCTAGTACCGTTTCAGTTTTCACACTTGGCTCTGATGTTAGCTTATCATAAATCAATCGATTTTTTTGTAAATGTTTAATCACGTTTAGAAATGTTGTTTATTATGACATCATATTAAACAAGTGGCAAAGATATCTGATGTGACATAAATTAATTGCACTTAAATGACAGCCAATTTTGATTTCCTTTTATTGATTTCACTTAATGTAATCTACATTATTGTTTTATTATTCAGTGAGATCATTTGTTCAATTACTGTTTATGTCACAAAAAAAAACTATGTATACTAATAGTATTTATTTATAAAGAAATTCAACTGAAGTTCTACAATCAAATATATAATAGTCCTATTCCGTCTGTCTGTCTGTGTGTGTGTCTGTCTGTCTGCTGATAACGCCGATGTAAATAATTAAAAAACCAGAACGTTTCGCGAGTGGGATTTGAACCCGGTATCACTGATTCGGAACAGAGCGCTTACGCGGTGAGCCAAACCAGATGATAATGGGTAGGCTTCAACTTGACTGTTTATATAATAAAAAATAGGCTCGCGACTTTGCTAAATTGTTACGTTGTTATATTATAACGCGTCATAGATGGCGCATTGTTGTATAGATGCAACAACTATAGAAACTATTAAATTTAATATTATTTTTCAGTACGGGTGTTGAGAACGCTCCGTTGATATTCAACGGGCTTACACTAGTATTAAATAACAGCTAAGAACAGAAGCTATCTATGTACATAATATTTTTCTGTAATTTATGAAGTTTTGAATAATATTTTCGCTTACGAATCAAACGCCATTGTATTGACATTGGGCTTTTTTTGTTCTTTAAACGAGTCCACATTCGAATGTTTGAGTTTTGTTTGTGTATAGTGTTATTTTCCAGGTGGTATCTAATCTGCGAAAAAGGCAGGTGATGTCACACAATATTAATAGTATTTGCACATGTGTCGTAAAAACACTGTCCTCTATCGAGCACATGTAAACACATTGTGTATAGATTTTAGAAAAACATACAAAACATATGCCTTTATGATGGTATATTATGTAGATATTTAAAGGACGTAACATTATATGTAGAATAGAGGTATGAGAGCTATTGAAGAAGCAGAAATTTATATCCTGGGACGATCGCTACTACGGAGTTGCTACTGGGAATTGGGTCACTTGGATTAGAAGCACTTGGGTGTTGATTTGTAGCGATGTTTCCCGGTTCAAATCCACGTAGGCACAAAAGTAAACCGTGGGCGTTTGGTAAAAACGAAACTACACATAAAAATTCTATCGCTTTAGTTATAATATGTGAGGTCATGCTGGCTGAAGGATGTGATGCTGCTTCGACAAGCGACAGGGTCAATTATGCCCAATGGCTACTCGTTCTTGGTAAATGTTAAAGTGAGCCACTGTAATAATTTCGCCTACGTGTCCTGTGCTTCGAGAGAGACCTATCAAAATAGACATCGTTCTAAGAATTCGGCAGGATCATTGTTGTTCGAGGATTTGCAATTCCACGAAGGTGAGTTTGAGTTCAGGCAAAAGCTCAAATGTACCTATGTATGTATGTACATATGTACATATATTAATTCGTTGAACGCCATTGTATACGTCACGCGCTATACAAATCAATGTATAACCAGTCCACGTGTCTGATAAGACAAATTTGTTTTTATAACAGCACGCGTTGAGAATTTTCCTTCTGATCATAGATTGATGCTTGCTTGTGACACTGATGGATTACGACATACATATGTACATACATACATTTGCTGTCAATTTAACTACTCCCTTATAGATTTTGATGTATTATCCTTGCGTAGTTTATGTTTTCGTGTGTTTTGTATTGATTTTAAATTATCATGATGAAATGAAATTTTCTATGATGTATGTATGTATGATACTTTCACTGTAGGTAAATAAAAGTCTGAGATCCAATTATATGTGAATTTTACTTTGTAATTATTGGTAGGTAAAAAAGCGCGTAAAAGCTTTCTCAAAAGCGACAATGAAAATTGTCTTATTTATTTTTAATTGTGCATTAAAAATTATTCAAATTTCTTCAGTGTGTAAATTGGTGCAAATAAAATAAAAAAAATTCCGGAAATTATTCGGGAAACTTGAGTGAGAGTTTTCCGGGTCGCAATGTGAGATAATGAAATTACGCAGCATTATTACGAAATTGCTTCCGACAAAGCGGCGATCGTCAACCGTTTAATCATCATATTATGATTATTAATTAAATTATCATATTATGATTATGACAATGAGTATATATTTGTGAAGGGAAACGTGTGGAAAATTGTTCTTTTGGCTACTATTCTATTAGCTAAATTTGTCGTTTGAGCTACATTTGAGCAATAAAATAAACGCTAGTTTTGAAAACAGACGAAATGTCAGTGCCACGAGATTTCTTGGCATTCACCGATACGCACTGTAACCAATATAGTCTGTAAACAGTGACACACCTAGCGCGTCCGATAAGCTTTGCCAAAAAGAAAGGCGTAGATGACCTTTTACCAGCGCTTCTTCGGTGACAAATTGAAAATTAAACTATTCTTAATTGAAATGATAAAAAAATATTCACACAGCTCGGCAAATCAATCGTACAATAATTGTAAACCGATTATCGTTATCATTCTATAAAGATAATCTTGTCGAACGCTAACGTAATTTATATGTACTTAATCGATTTCTGACATTGAACATTTTTCAAATTGATTAAAATCAATTTGAAAAATGTTGCAAAAAATTCAAGCAGCTAGAACTTTTTTTATTAAAAAATGTTTACTATATAATATGCAGAAAATTAAAACATCATCATGCAAATATTTCTACATTTATAATGTACATACATTATTGGCAATTTATATTTAAACTTTAACCTTTCGGCTGTTTGCGTGCGTCGATCAGGTGCTGCATTTTTCAACACGTTCAAAACGTTCGAGCGCTTAATTGATGCGAACAGATTTGAAATTGAAGTGTTACAAAACTGATCTCAGACGCTTTCAATCGCATTGAGTGCATTGAATTGACGAAATTTGAATACTCGAATAAATTTCGATGAATATTTATTATTCAAATGGTGAGTTTAAAAACGGTGAAAGCACACATCGATCATAAAAAATACCATAGCTAATAATTTTAAATTGAAAAATTACTAGTATACGTGTTTAATTGCGACATACTGTCGTATAAGTTAAATTTGCACTTTATATTAACGGATCTAATCAGAAATTTAACTACATATTATGCAAATATTACAATATAAAACACACAAGTAATTTCAAAACGCCATCATACGGCAGCTGCTGTCGTTGCCAGTGCTAGTTTTAATTTATTATTCTTAATTGATGAGGAAGTCATCAATTAACCTAACCGACTAGGCTACACACATATATAAATGCACGGTTAAAAATAATGAATTTCGAAAGACTCAAAATCGAATTTAAAACATCATCGATTTGACTTTAGTAACTTGAATATAATTAGCTGACATTTGACTTTTCTATATGCGTCGAGTCACGTAAAAACTTTATACGCTGTTTTTGATCAATTTTTATCTAATAAATATGTACATTGAGAAATATTTCAAATATATACGTAAACATCCTTCAAACGTACTATTAATGAATAATCATCACGGTGATTAAACAAACGTGGAGCGACATTAATAAAAAATACAAAAATATAATCTCATTTTCATACTACGAGTTTTTGCGAATTGCGAACGCTGTGCTCTCTACCTGTGTACATACATAATTTTTATTTAACGAAGATCGAATCATCATATTCCAACAATACCAAAACAACCTTTAATTTGCATTAATTAAATTTCACTTACTTATAAACTTAATAAAACGCAATAGTTTAATGAGTACTTGGGTATATATGTATAATGTACGTTCTCTCTTGTTTTCTTTTCTCTTTTTTTTTTTGAATCAATACAATTTCTTTCGTTATACAAATCGTAAAATATAAAGATGGGAACATTTTTGAATAAAAAAGAAAGCCCTGAAGTGTTCGATCGAGGGGTGGGGGGGTTGAATTACGACGTGGCGCCATGTGCTGTTTATACACTTCGATTAATGGGAAAATGGCGCCAAAAAAAAGCCGATTTCCAGAATATTCCATTTTATTTTCTTCGCAGAAACAGCGATTGACAACTTTTGGCTACAACTAATATTTTAACAAAAATTAACATCGTTTTATACAAACTACCTTTGAATAGGTTAACTGTAATCGATACATACAATTTGTTCTCTACCTAAATTACATGACAATTTTCTTTTCGTCGAAGTTAATGGATATATTAGTATATGTACATATATGTATGTATATAATATAATCATCATTGGTTTGACCTTGAAAATATATATCATAATCAATTTAAATTTAAATCAACCGGAACGTTAGGCAAACATACCTACATATGTACTTCAAGTTGAGACGTTTCTGCGTGGAAAATTTAATTTAAGCGAGTTACGGTCGTAATTATTCAGACACGGTTAACCCACGGTTCCGCGAACTTCTCAACAGTTCAAACTACATACATACACATTACACACCAAAACGCTCATACAAAATTTAACCCATTAACTACCACACGAACTAAAAAAAAAAACATTACACATTATAATTGAATCAAACGAACACTCCCTATACGAAACATCGCATTGTAGATACTCGGAAAAGGTGCGTTGCTCTCGAAACAACCTTATAAAGGATAGTCTCATTTTATTAACACGATTCTCATACGTACTACGTACGTGCGAACATATATAAAAAAGGTTACGCATCACTGTGAAAGTTTACGATTGCCTCACACTTACCCACTTTTCCGCTTTCTAACAATCGGAAAATTATAATGCAACGGTACAGATACACTTTTCAATTGTATTTACCGGGGTTATGGTCGTCGGATTTGATTTGTCGGATTGGGGCGGGAAAACCTCGTTGACCGGAAGTGCGCTCGCGATTCGTCCACAGCAGCCGAATCGAAGATGGCAAGGGTGCGGAATGGATGCCGATTTGTTGTTGTTGTTGTTATAAACAATCAAAGAGCGTATGTTACGCCGATGTGACGACGCGTGCGTACCGTACGAAGTACGCCGACAGACTGACAGTGGAAAACCAAAACACGCGGGAAGTGCAGCGGCACGCGCGCCCCTGGAAAACACAACACGGGAAAGCTGCCAGTGACTCTCAAACTGTAGCATCAGTGTGCATAGCCTGTCATTGACTAGTCGGTGATTTTATAAAGTGCCTGGGGCTCGGTTAAAATTCGATCGCATACGCGCTATCGGGCCGTGAAAATAAGGTGTGCTCGTTTCGGCGGCTCTCAATCTTTTAAATCTATGAAAACATTTCGATATTAGTGTCGTGTGAGATCTGTAGTCGATTCTCAAGGCTCACACACACCACACGTGATGTGATTGCATGAGTTGTTGGGAGTTGTGACGTGGGGTGGGGTGTTGCAAATGTGTATCCACGCCATACAAAACCATAAAAAATCATGCGCTCAAGGTGGCTCTGTAAACGATCAACATATTCACGGCAATGTATTGCCGGTAATATTACTGCAATATGGTGATGTGGGCCGGAAATATAGTCGTGTTTCCCGACACTATTGTTCCACTATTCCTGGTATGGCCGTGTGTTGGCGATGATATCGCTCGGTATACGAAAATACGCGGCAATATATTATGTTTCTTTCCTGCTCTCTGTCGCTGAAATGCGGACACGACACGATACGAGTGTTGACCTTCGGCGAATCTGGGCAATAATAAAATAGCAACTACTTGCCGGAAATCATTGAGCCACACATTGCTGCGACACATACTGCGCATGTGATGCTGAAAATGTTGCTGGATGGTTGACGAGCAATATTGCTGAAAAATTTTGCTCGTTTACAGGCCCCTTTAGGATTTCCGATATGCTTAGAAGAAGGCTTTCAACCAATGCGCGTTGCCAGTTATGTGAAGCGTGGATGCTGAATTCAAAAATGATACGCAAGATCCAGTGCACACATATAAGTATAGAAATATGTATGCTTGGAATAACAAGAAGAGGTCGAAAGAGGAAAACATAGGTGAGAAGTATGACCAAAGTGGGGGATATAGCGGGACGTGTGAACAAGCTGAAGTGTCACACAGCGAGAAGAATGGATGGCAGATAAATACTTGAATGGTGAGAGGATGTGGAAACAAGCAAGGACTACCAAGTGGACGATGTAGGCTGTAGGCTGGACATATGTACATATAGCGAGAAGAATAGAAGGTAAATGAAGTACTGAATGGTAGACTGGTAGTTGTTATGAATAGTGACGTGGGGTGGGGTGTTGCAAGTGTGTATCTACGCCGCCATACAAAACCATAGAAATTCATGCGTTTTACGATTTTGTCAGAAGACGTGTGTGGCGTGGCGTGTGGCAAGTGTGCGTGCGCCCTTATTGCCACTATACCTAATCAAAATTAATTTAAAAGAACGTCTACATTTCAAAGTGTATTTTGGGAAATACCCACTGGACTGCAGGGGTTCTTAACCTATGGTGTTTTCTTCCCTAAGGAAGGAATGAAAGGTCTGCAAGGGAGGAATGAGGAAGTTGTAATAATTCGTTTGATACACTTCCAGATTAGATTCAAGGCGATGTTTGGAGGGATTTGGATAATCTAATGGAGTAAATCAAAACCTTGATGAATTTCGGTGCTCTGAAACGGTTCCCTATCTAGATTTGACAAATAAAGCACTTAATTCCATTTGCTACCGCCTATGTACATATCTTTACGATTCTGGATTCTCAAAATTAGTTAGTATCAAGACAAAGGCTAGGAATCCAAAAATAGGAGGGGGGAGGAGGAATGAACATCGTGTTCACTTCCATGTAAAAAAATGGGCGCATAAGGTTAACAACCCCTGTACTATTGTATTGTATTGCCTGTTGACGATCAACTACTATTTTTTTTTATCGACATTTGAGTAGACTAACAAAGCAGAATCTATGGGCTAAGGGAAAAAGTTAAATATAAAAAATAATAATTAAAATCCATAAAAACCAAAGAAGAGTTTCGAGCGTTCTTGACTGACAGACTGGGCTTGTATAAACATACATACATACATAAGTAGTATCATCATATGTATTATGTAATTATGTAGTATCATCATATTTTTTTCTACTCAAGTTTTTTTTATGCTATTCCAATGTTTTTATAATAGAATTACTATATATAATAGCGCAAGGGTTTGCCTGGCTGGGTAGCTCTCTCACACTCACTCACACATACTCACGGTATGGGTAGCGCAAAACGCTCACATTTTTCAACTATCTATTACATCTTTGCTACATTTTGAACTACTATGTAAATACACTACAGGTATATGAATAGATAAATAATAGCCACCCGATGACACTGTCAACGGGCAGCTACTAGTAAATATTGTTACGGTAGTAAGGTTGGGTTTAGTCTTTAGTATGGCATTTACTGCATTCTACATAAATGTATTATCAAAATTCGAATTCGATATATGTACTTGTACATAGTGTACATATTTGACATCGATTCATACTATTATGGTAATCGAGTGGTGATTGATATAATATGAAAATAGTTCCAAAACAATATAAACAACTAGCTTTTAGTTTATTGTAATATCAAACCAATTGCTGTCATCTGCTTTCGTGACTATTTAACCAGATGTCAATTTCACAAACGCCATTGCATAATTTAAGTTAAAACAATGCTATAAATTTGGACGAACCAGTGAGCTAATTGATTTAACGTACCTACGATCGTGTAAACCATTTTAACAAAAGCAAATTAATGCATATCAGCCTTTGAATTGTTTATACTATGCAGTTGCTAGTAATAGCTTATGTTTTTATGAGTTCTACATATATACATTTTTATTTAGTTCTGGTTCTATTCCCGTTCACTTCATTCGGTTTTACGCCAAATGTGCAGCTGAGGATCGTGTAAATATAGCGAAATTGGTATTTATTGCTTAATTCAAACTGAAATATGTATGTAATTGAATTGCTTTCAAATGCTGTTATTCCCATAGCGATAGTGAGTTTTGTTTGTAAAGCGTTCGCGTCATCAGATAGTCACAATTCACAGCTCATGGGAATCATCGAGAAATATCATGACATTGACAAGTGACATGTGATTGTCAATCGGTGAGTGATTATATTATTTTAATCAAAATAGATACATAATAGTATCGATGCGATATGCAATAGAAAAGCTGTTGTTGAAACATTAGTAAGGTTTCGTGTTTTTATAATAACTTTTGTTGTACATATGAAAATTAAATTTAAATTGGCAATGGATAAATTTAAATGCCAATTAAATTGCCAATGGATATTTTTCAATTTTATATGTAAATTATGTTCACGCCATATGTATGTATGTATGTATTTATATTTAGAATAATATTTTGGAATGTTCAAGAAAAGGTATCTTTTTTGAGTAAACCTAAATTTGCCACATTACGTCAATGCATTTGACTCTATGTATGTGACATATGTACATATGTACATACATACATAGATAATTACTTAGTCACTGTAGATAATAACATTTTATTATTTTTACATTGTCTCTCTTTTTAACTATTTTCTTTTTACACTTTTATGTACATACTTATATGTTTATTTTGACTGATGTACATATTTCTAGCTGCTTTGACATTGATATTGGGGAAACCTACATATTAGGTCTCAGTGGCATATCTTTTTAATAAATAAATTATAGTGAGAGTTGGGAACTATTTGTAATTAGGGCAATTGGTGAATATGACTGGATGTAAAGAAGAAGAAATGAATGAAACGGATGGAGCGCTTTTGGAAGAATGAACATACCTAGTTTTTAAATTCAACATCCCAATATACATACATATGTATGTACATAATTAAAAAATATGGCATACGACCAATGACGTATGGGTGTGAAATGTGGATGCTGAATTCAAGAATACTACGCAAGATCCAATGCACACAAAGAAGCGTATAACAGGAAGAGACCGTAAGAGGAATAGATGGGTAAGAAGCATGACCAAAGTGACAGATATACATAGAGAAGCGTGTGAAAAGCTGAATATAGCGAAAAGAATGGATGACAGAGAAATACTTGATGGTGAGAGGATGTGAAAGAAAGCATGGAAGACCAAGTGTACGATGGGCTGATGAATTGAGAATAGTGTGTGGAGTCAAGTGGATGCAGATTGCTTAAGACAGACAGGAATGGAAGAGGATTGAAGAAGCCTTCATCCAGCAGTGGATGGTGAACGGCTGAAAAGGATGATGATGATGAGATACTTACTTATCTACATATAAGTACATTTACAACACTAACGTTTAATTCAATTGATACATTTTACTGTAATTGTCTTTGATCTATTGATTAATCTCAAAATATATTTTAGCTTGAAATATTTTGTAAAAAGGAATGCATTATTACAGTGCAAAAATTGTGTGTGCTTCGTTGACCGAATTAAAACATCGTCATTGGAAATGTTTATTTATAAAATAATATGTTTATTTATTTATATATATTTTTTTCAAATTTTTTTTTTTGTAATTAATCCAAATAAATAAAATGATAACAAAAAAATATGCGATGGAGTGCAGGGGGGCCATTCAAAGCCCCGCATCAATAATAATAATACATGGTAAAAATTAATTTACAAATAAATAACATACTCGGATGTTGGTTGTGATGGTGTTGCGCAATTTACAATTTATCTATTACAATAATTATAATAAAAATAATAAGTAATAATAAGAATAAACTTTCACATATTCATTTATAAATTAATATTTATTCATATGTACATATGTGATGTGCGTTCACGTTGATGATTGATTGATCCAATGCTGTGATGATACAATAAATAAGGTGACGTTTGAATGTTCTGATTTATCTTCAAAATTAACGTGAAAAACTGATATTTTTTGCTTTTTGGTGCCCATTTGTAGATGTTAAATTAAATGATGAAAATGTTTCCGGTTGAGTTTCTTTTTTTTTTTGTTTTTCGCAAAACATTCGATGTTGCAAAACTGGATGTTGTCAGTTTTTTGGCGGGCGTAGTTTTTGATTGTAGTTTGTGCTGCTGCGAAGTTTGGACGATGTTGCTGATGATGGCCAGCTCTTCTTTTATGCAGCTACCTCAGCTTCAGCTTCACCTTCACCCGCTGGTTTTGCTCCCCAACCGTCACACATTTTTCTGAGGAAAGCTGAAAATCCAAAACGAAATTCGTTAAAATTTATTTTAACCTACATATGTAACTTTTTTGAAGCATTTTCAAAGCAAATTATTTTAGCAAGTAACCAAAAGTACATCAATCAAGTTCACCAAAATAAAAAAAATAAATTTTCGTTGTTATCAGAGAATAGATCTCTGTTCCAATACTTTAAATTTCGACTATAAAAACACAACATCGACAACGTACTCGTAACATTATAAAGGCACTGTCATTTTAGTGCTTTTCCCTTTGGCAATTCTGTAACCAAACAATTTTGATTTGGTATTTAAATCAGCGCACTCTTTCATAAACCACAAAGCATTTAAATGATCTTGTATTAAAAATACATTTGAATCATTTAACGTTTGTTTTGATACATTCATTTCTTTCGCACGTCACATTAGACAAAGCAAACATACAAAGCGATAAGTTAAATTTTGAATTTGTGAGTGAAATTCGACATTGACGCATTTAAAATGAACAATCTTAATACGTTATATTAATCACATAAAAGAAATCGAATTAGTTCCGTGTTTGATGTATCGTCGTACGTTTAACAAAAAGACTAGCGTCTAACGGATCGCCGACAGTCGTTTAAATGCAAATATATAAATTAAATAGAAAGCTTGAGAACCGGTGGCGAACAGTTGGACGCACGACGAGTCGTTATGTAAAAAACGCGCGAAATCTCACTATACATAATATATCATAGAAAAAATATCATTAAAAAAGAAAGCAGAAGTTATAGCAGTAGTAAGTAGTAGTAGTAGTAGTAGTAGCAGTAGTAGAAGAAGCTGTATCCACACGAATCGAATTTTTCGATTTTGTCAAACGTTACTTACGATCTTATGGACTAAAAAAGTAGGACTAGTTGTGCCGATGGGATGACACTTCTTACGCCATGACCTTCTTCAAGAATGCTGAAAAAATAGAGGGGCGCAAACCGGGGTCAATGCATGTTTCAAGGATCAAAGATACAGAGTGGGATCATTCGGTGGGAATCAAAAGGTGTGATACTAAAGTGCGATTCAAGTTTTTACATATACCATTCTATTCTATGGTGGGTACCTACTGTTTGTGGTGGTGTTTTTATTTGCGTGCAAGGGTGTAACAAATAACAAGTGATTTTATTGTAAAAATGTAGGTCATTCTGGTTTTGGTCAGATTGACGTATAGGTAATTCTACTGTAGTGCATAAGTAATTTAAAAACAGTTCCAAATATCCACGGAAAGGCTGCTGAAATTGTCTAGAAATACTAGGATTGACCCACTTGCATCGACATTTCAATGTCACCGACACAAATTTATGATGCAATTGAGCTCAATTCACTACTGGATATCTAAATTATCTTCATCCAATGGATTTTCTATCTACTTAGGGTAAATAATCAACAAATCAAAGTCATCTACCCGTCGATTGTATATGTACATTGAAGTTTTTCCCCATTTTTCTGTCAATAATGTTCATTGATTGTTTTACTTACGTGCATAGGGGATGAAACCGTCATCGTCCTCGGGGTCCATGCAATCCTTAACTAACTCATCGACTTGTGCGTCGTCAAGCTTCTCACCTGGAATACAAATTCAATCCATTAAGTTAAAGTTAAACTCATTTGGATGGGATCTAACAGGGGATAGGTAGTAAATTACCAAGGGAAAGAAGTGTGTGGGTAAGTTCGGCTGAGAGCATCGTGCCGTTCTCTTCCTTATCGTACAACTTCAAGCACTCGAGGAAGTCCTCGTAGCATCCTTGATCCTTGTCCTTCTTGATCTGGCTGAAGATGGGGAGGAATTCATCAACCTGTAATAACAATTGGATTCAGAAGAAGCTCGTAGATTTTTTTTTGGTAATTTTTTTTCTCTTTTCAATCGGTACATACCTTCATCTTCTTCTCTCCCTTCTTTTTGGTTCCACCAAGCTTTTCAATGGTAGCGAGGGTGGGGTTAGTGTTCAGGGCGCGCAGCACATCACCAAGGTTGATGGCATCGATCTGTCCTGATCCATCAAAGTCATAAATGGAGAAAGCGAAGTTCGCCCCTGGAAAATGTCAAAAACACTACATGTTATAAATCCGTCTACAATCTATTGGGTATATGTACATTGTGCGTAAATGTCATAGAAGTAATCAATATCTGCCAGCAGCACAGCTGGGGATACTTCTAAATAGAATTTAGCCAACTCCTCGATGGATTTTCTCAACGCCATGCATCGAGACTTTTTAATTAAAACTTTGACAATATGAAACAATAACTTAGAGGCGAGAGCGAAGTCGCTTTTATTGTCACACCAACGTGTGACCCTTTTAATACATCACAAAGTCACACGACCCTTTAACTGTTTCCCGCATACGTAGCAATCCGAGAATTTACAACTATATTCGACTTAATAGAGTTTGCGTCCAACGTTGAATGTTACAAAACATTTATACGGACAAAACTATGAAACAATATCGTTTAAAGCAACATTGCAACAATTCACGTTTATAATCAACAGTCAAAGTATTATATCGATAGGCTAGTGCACAGATATTGAATGTCCAGTTTTTACCAAAATTGAGTTATCATACACAAAACGTCCATCTGCATCAAACCTTCGTGTATAAATAGTATATTTGAGAAGATATTGCCTTATTCAAATATATAACATGTCCATTTCGTCCCTAGTTTTCATGCAAAAGAGTACAATATTTTAAAACAAAACTGGACATACAATATCTGTGCACTAACCCATCGATATGGCATATGAAGTTTATTCTCGTTTATCCGAAAACGATATTATATTTGAACACGACGAGTGATTAAAGCTCGCCGTCGTCCAATACAGTGCAATTTATTTTAATTCAATTAAAATGCATAGCCACTAATAAAATTTTATTATTGTTATGTTCGCTTTGTACCGTAGATTTGCGTCTACATATAACGCGTCGAATATTTCATCGGAATCGATCGACCGAAAGTGGTAGCGTTAATTTTATTTTATTAAACACCTAGTGTGAAAGTCGTGTGTTGGTCGCCTTATACATCAACCCTCTAATTAGATTCGAGTCTCATAAATCGAAGAACACATCACAGCAGCGCGTCAACAATCGGGTCAACGCAATCGATTGACCAATCAACACAGCGACGCTTTAAAAGAAATGCGATAATGCAACATTTCCGACTAGTGTACGAGAACATTATAAAATTATCCCATAATAAATACCTAATGTCCTAATATGAGAAACTTGGATGATAATACGTAACGTCGCTATACTTATCCAGGCATATGTAAGTAAACACGTGGGTCGTGGGGCGTATCAATGGCGACGGAAATAGCCATCGCTTGAGGAATTTCGCGTATATATATTATTATGTTGTATCGGGAACCGGGACCGGGAAGGCCAGGAGGGCCACATCGGGTTCAGGAGAACCGATTCAGACCGAAATAGAATGTTCAGACGCCCCTCTCTCGCGCCTTATAAGACTCGCGGTTATATTTAACCTGTGCTCGGACCCGGGTTATGTTGCCGACGCCCATACTCACCCACCCCTCCCCCTTCCTCCCCCTCAATCGTATCATCGATCATCCCTAAAACTAAGAATATTTCTAAAATTTCCCCCCCCGCACTCTCCCTTTTGTTCTAAATTCTCGCAGGTGAAAAAAAAATTTCATTTGAATCGGTGCCGAAGGGGTTAGAATCTAACCATTAGATTAAAATGATCTGTAGGGATGCCGACCTTGACCCGCATCCTTGCCTAGAAAGTGTCTGAAATAAATTTCGACCAAATTTGACCCACTTGGATCCGTTTGCACGGATCGTATTTCGACTTTGGGTCAATTTTGCAATTTTTCCCATCCCTAAGCTACATACATACATACATAGTTAAAGTCTCGTGTTAATTATTGTTCGGTGATCCTACGATGTTTTGACTTATCGCAGATTGATTACAATAATCGATGAGTTTTCGTGTGCTCTACTTTCGCTTTCCAATTGTCTTACAGTCGGTTGATGTGAAAGTTTTTCAGAACTTTCCCCACCCACAAAAAATTGATTTTCTCGATTGAATAAACTGTTAAATTTTACGCAATCAATTATAACAGTATCACGTTATCGCTTATGAAAGTACTGTATGTACATAACGGAAATGACCATAAAACTTTTTAACCGTGTTTTTATATATTGAATAAATCAAACGCGACAGAAAGAAAATGGAAAATTACACATTCGACGACAACGACGGAATCATTTACACCACTTAAAAATGTTCGAAACACTTTTTTTTGTATGAGCACTCGACGTTTGCACGTTTCAAAATGCGATGGCACATCCGTTACACAATCACGTAAAGGTAGATTAAAAATTTAAACTTACTTTCAACATCCTTTGCGCTAAGATCGGCCTGAAAATAAAAAAAAAAATAACGGTGGTTAGATGTGCGTGTATGCACGAGTAAACTTCAAAGCGTCAAAGTGCACGTTTATCGGTCTACAATACAAACTATGTACTTGGATACGTTTCGTATGTGTGTTTATAATAATGTGTGTGTGTGTATTCACCAAAAAGCGCACGATAGCAACAAAGAAGCAGCACTGATAATCTACTTTTGATTTTATTTAGCACACAAAAACTGAACTTTGGGCATGTGAAATTACGATCAGGGCTTTTTTGAGCTTGGACTTCCAGTAACGGAAAGCTGTCACGAACGGCGCCTCCAAAATGGGACAATAGTCCTGTTTGGCTCTAGTGGTCTTGCAGACTATGCTGTTGCTGCTTCCTTGCTTCGGCGCCATGCTTCGTATTCCCAGTGGTATTGTTTTTGATTTTTTTTTTATAATACTGATTTATTGTTTAATGTCTTGTTGTTTTTTTTGAATTGGGAGCACTCACCATGGCGTGCGTGCGGTTCCCTCGATCAAGTGCACTCGCAGAAACACAGACTACAAGTGGGACGCTGAGTCGTACCGTACGCCGGTTTTATCCGACTTAGATGGCGCTCTGGTCTGGAGATATTTGAGAATTGGCCCAGGAATCCGCTTCGCTTCTATTTCGGTCAGCCGATGCGACTTGTGTTCGTCTCGCTTCAGAGCCGCAAAGTCTACGGTGAAAAGTAGCGTAGCGAGCTTTTTCACTCGACTCCTGTTGTTTTTTTGCGATTGTGGTGTGGGCCCAGTAGACTGCGGGAATATGCGATTGTTTCTGAAAGCCGACGGTACTTTTATGCTAAAGTTGTTCCCCGTCGGTTGAAAATAACCAGGTGCATTATAGTATTATGACCATAATTATTGTCTGTCGGGGTGTTGGCGTACCACATGGGGACGCGTCCTCGCGATAGCAATTCGAACGAGGTCGAAAAAATCGGTCCAATTGGTTCAATGCCTGTCCGGAATGCGTGGATGAAATGTCCAAGTTTGTGCAAAAGGTTGGGTCGTAAGATCGTATCTCAGTGTGTAAAAGTGGTGGTTTTATTGTAAAACATTGCAGTATGTATGCGGATGTGAGAGCGTTTCGCGTTGCCACTCTCAAGTTAGTATCTAAAAAGAAATAGGTAGAATTGATTAGCTGGGGTTTTCTTGTGTGGTCAGTTCTACATAGTTTAGAAAATACCATGACTACTTGATGAAATGGTTGCTCAGTTTCAAATAGGGCTTTTTATATACATATGTAGGTATAATTCGCTGAAAGTGTTGATTTTCTGTAATTGTTCAGAATGTAAATTTACTTATTGTTACTACACAGCTGGCAAAACCTTTATGTTAGAAGAAAAGTTTACGTTAGTAGAATTATATTAGGCCAAGAACTTCTTCGAAGCTCCTCTGAAAATTTGGGCAAAATCAACCTTGTAGATTTGAGTTTCTCGAAGTACAATCTATTTCTATTTATTGCTAAAAATATACAAACAAAATCGTCTGTTTTCTCTACAGAGGGAAATAGAAAATCACTAGCGCATCTTTTCCAAGAACAAGACCGACAGTAACAAGGCTTGTCAAAGTAAAGAGGTAATGCTATAATGTCGTAGTGTCAAATCAACTATGCCATAAGAAAAATGATTAAAATCATCTATTTTCATTATACCTACATATACATATGTAGATTTAGACGAAACTTCTCAACATATCTTTATTATATCATCAAACTTATAAATGGATTTTAAAAAATGAAGCCCAATTTTCATCTGTTGTTTATAGTTAATCGTTTTGGCATCCCGATGGTCAATTTGCATGACGAAAGCTCGTGAGTAATACGGTAAGCTCTCGCTGACGTTTCAATTTTGATTATGTTAAGCTACGATTCCAGAATTTGACAACCGCGAACAGTTGATTAGCCTTGCTATTAGTAATTTGATTCCAGTGGAAGATAATTTAACCGTAGTTTGCTTTTAAAATTAATTTACTAGAAAAGTAATTTCACGAAAGTATCATTGAGGAACGCTCATTGTAATTAATCATAACGCTCATTTGACAAACGTTGATTCGACGGTATCATTCAAAACATCATAAACTGTATTTTTTAACAGCGGAATTTTTTATTCGTGTATCCAAACTTTATGATATAATAAACCGTGGTTTTTTTTTTCAATATACATACATACATAAATAAAAACGTAAAAATAAACACGCGTGCAAATTGTCAACGCGAAATGTCAATATATAGTTTATTTAAAATGTGTGTTATTTTAGTAATGCTTTATTTCAAACGTTTATCCGCGAAATTTATTATGCAAAAATAAATTAAATTGACAGTTCGTGTTAATTTCTTTCGGTATAGTGTGCTGCCTTTCAAAATAGAACAACGCCAGTAAATTTAGATCAGTCTATGTATTTGTTTTGATGTTTTCTCTCTCATTACATGCGTTCAATCTGCTGTCGTCACAAATGAAAAACACTTGCTCTTAGTTACACAATTGTTCAACGATGTATATTTTTTCTTTGAGTCATATATAATTTCAAAATTCCAATGTATTCCAATGCACACTTGATAGTAAGAAAACCGAACATAAAACCAATATTTATCAACGTCTCTTACTGAAGCCTCATTAAACGTTGTACTGACTGACATACGATTCAACATAATTAGCACAATATTTTGCAAAACCGCTTTTTTTCTTGATCGTCATACCTAGTTGCTTTTGGCACATCTTCATAAAAGTTTCAAATGCTTCAAAGATAACGCAAATAATTTATGACTTGATTTTTCTCACCTGATAGCTGAATCTTCATATTATAATTTATCCAATGCTGAAATATGCATTTTGGAATATATCAGTATATTTAATACAGCAACGCATGCAACATGCGGTATAGACTTTACCGTTTCCAAATCCATTACATTAGATACGTGGTTACTGGTAAATTAATGTGGAATATGCAGAGCCTGCACTGCGCCTAGAGAGCAATAAAGTCCAACGTGACTAGAATGGCACAGATAGTAAGCTGCCAGCTTTGGATATTCGAAAAATAATATGTACGTTTTGATATTACAACTATGTATACACGTAATGTAGAGAAAAAAATAGCCCACAACAGATGATTTTTATGTTGAAATTAGCTATAGGTAAGTACTTGGCGTTGCCCGGATGCAAAAGCTATAACTTTCCTATACCTACTACAATATCAGTTCAAATGGCAATACTCTTTTTGTCAATAGACGGAATCAATGAAACAAAACCTTGTATGTATGTATAAATACATAGCAGCTACCTGAAAGAAGAATGTCACATAGCATTGAAGTAAGCTTCGTTGTAACCCTTAAGTTCATAGGAAGCTACTCTGCAAAATTTGAGGAGTGTAAATGCATGTAGAAAAATTTTAATATATATTTTTGTATACTTCCACCAGTATTTTATAAAGAAAAATGGTCTTGGAGTTTCAATCGTATCAGATGTTTTCCTCAAGTCTATGAAAACCATTCATTCAAAGCATTCTATCTGAAATTTTGCACCATTCAAATAGAGCAATTGAAACTTCTGGTGAGCACGAGAGACTTTTCGTCACTTCCTGCCCCAATTGAGCCATTTTGAAGCTTTGACTTCGCACCTAGTTAGAAGTTAGACAAGTTACATTGAGCTATAAAGTGATAACAGTTTCCAACACACCGTGTGGGTTAGAAAGTCGTCAATGACTAACGCCGGGGGTTCTGAATTAGCCCAGGACTATCACATCTCTGGTTATTTATAATCAAGCTTCACCTTGGCGCTGTGCTGTCCAGCTAAAAGTAAAATGAACCGTTTCGTTTCCTAACACATTCACGGAAAACAAACTGGGTGGAATTCTTACCGAACACTATTGGGTTTCATCCGGTCCCTTCTATCGAGAGTCAAAGATCAGCGCTAGATGATGAGCTTTAGAACTTTCTCGAACCATGAAATGGACTATCGCTAAGAGCCACTGGCACTGTTATCGCTGTTAAAAATACACGAAATGCTTTCGAAAGCATATATATGTATATATGTTTTTTTGTGAGTGCTTTTCCGAAAGGAATACATTCACTGAATACGCAATAAACATTTGTGAATACGAAAATTACCACCACTGCACCGCTATAGTAAGCTTTTCAACCGTACCTACTAATACTTTTGAAAGCGCATTAACTGAACGGGGTCGTTTTTTTTAAGAATGTAGGACACTTTTGCGTTCTTTTTCAAACTGAGATATAATTTAACTATGAATTCCCTATTCTAATAAAGCTATTCAGTTAATTTTCCTCTATCTACCATACATACATACATACAAAGTATTAATATGTAGATAAAGCTATTTCAATTTTTGATTATCTTCCGCACAAAATTTCATCAAAATGAAATTTTTATTATTTGTTATTATGGTCAATATTGTGATTCAAAACACCATCGCAATTGTTTTTAAAAAACATATTGATAGGCTTCAGTAGCTGTTCCGGGTAAAATTTAACGTTTATCAATATTATTTCTAGATATTTGCAACAAAAAGATTATTATTGTTGATGTGAAATAAAATTCACTACATTTTCATATAACCTCACTTCGTTTGTATGGAAATAGTTTCACTCCCTCCTGAAAAGTATCGACGGTGTAAAGATCATACGACCTATCATTGTTTTATAGACTGGATTAAGTTTCTCTCTCAGATGATATATGTAGATTAAAATTATAATACTGACTATTGTACATATGTAGATCCCAGAGGAGAAATAATATTTCAGGAAAGGTAAGAGTCTGGGTAGTCAGAATGGCGCCGGGGTATGCCGGCGAAAAAAAGATGTTCCATTAGAAGTGATCTGCTATTTTGTAAATTTAAGTTAGATCGTGTACTTATTTCTAAAAAAAGGATGTAATCTTTATTAATGAATCATAAATTCTGTCATGATGAATCTGGACGATGCAAGGAATCAAATAAATATATTGTTGATAAGTTTTTATTATAGATTTGGTTACGTTGGGCAAGGTTAGGTTAGATTAGGTTGCCTCCAATACTAACCAATCAAAGCTTCAAGTAGTCCAAAATAAATCATTAGAAATAATTTATAACACGCCCATTTATACTAACCTATGTAAAAAGACTACACTCCCAGTATAACATCCCATTAGTCGTAGATGTCACTAAGAGCGATATTACATTGAGCAACAAAACCAACACCAGATTTTTTTTGGCGGTGGCGAGCATCTTATTACATTGCACCACTTTTCACTCACCAAGCTACCTGCTCATCTCATAATCTTCATAAAAAAAAAAATAGGTCTAGGAAGACGTCTATAAAAAAGAGGTCTATGTAGACGTAGAAAATATATAAAATTCAACCTCTCGTATTTCTTTCTGAATTTCATTGTTTTCGAAACAATTGCGTTGACGTTGCGTTGCGTTGACAATTGAGTACGACGATGCAAAAAAAGGTCAGAAAAGGGTTTTTGGTGAAGGTTTTTTTCGTCGAACATTGACTTCCAAGAAATTTTCATGCAACTCAGAATCGCATCGTCTAATACATCGTAATACTTACCATTGGAACCTGTATATCTATCTGGTCACCGACGTTCAAAAAAAACCTGGTGTTCCGTTTTGTTGCTCAATGTAATATCAGCCTAACAGTAGATTCTATGATAGAATTACCAATAACCACACTAACAAATTAGTGAAAGGTCTCGGTGATTATACCAAGATGTTTTTACCCTTTAGGTATAAACACAAATTACCTAAACATAATTTTCTTTAGATCGCTGACTCTAAAAAGTATTTAATTATGTAAAATATATTATAAACGTTTGATAAGAATTGTAAATAGGTTTTTGAGCTCTTTCTCCTATTATGTTTTAAACACTAACATTAAAATAAAAGAAACTTTATAAATACTAACAAAATGAACAACGTTAGGTTGAGTTAGTTTAAGTTAGATTATATTATGTTAGGTTAAGTCGGCGAGTATCAAATTTTCCGAGACAGCGTCGCTAGGGTCGGGTAGGGGGAAAAATATCCGATTGATACATATCACGTGTCACGTGTTCGAACAATGGACAGGGGTGGTTTTGGCGGGGAGGCGGTTTATTGCACGTGCGTGGCGCCTGTCGCCCGATCTGTTTGGTCTTCTACCAACTTCTCTTGTAGGCAATCTGGATACTACCGACCCTACGTGTGCATTACCCGCGCAAGCGAAACGTGCTCTGCAATGGCTGCCCGTGACGCGAAAACTAGGCCAGTGGGGTGTGAGAGAGAGCAGCGCGGGAAAACCCTCCCGAGTAACCATGGAAACGGCGACCCGGGAGGGGTGAGGGGGGGTGCGGGAGTTTGCCGAGCGGGGGGGTGGCTGTTTGTCGGTAGAGGAGGTGGAAAAGTGGGGTGGACATCTGGGCGCTGGTCGATCGATCCACGTCAAAGGTGGTGCACGATGACCGATTTCAGTTTACTTTTTGCACGATTAATTAGCTATTGACAACCTAGGACAATTGGTGAATATGACTGGATGTAAAGAAGAAGAAATAAAGATGGAGCCGCTTTTGGAATGAACGTAGTTTTTAAATCCAACATCCCGCTATGCTTAAAAAAGAAGGCATACAACCAATGCGTACTGCCAGTTACAATGTATGGATGCTGAATTCAAGAATTCTACGTAATATCCAGTACACACAGCGAAGTGTGGAAAGATGTATGTATGCTTGGTATAACGAGAAGCATGACCAAAGTGGTAGATATGGCGGAACGTGTGAAAAAGTTGAAGCGGTCACATGGCGAGAACAATGGATGGTATCCGAGAGGATGTGAAAGAAAGTATGGGACGATGAATTGAGAAGAATGCCAGTTCATGGATGGTGAACGGCTGAAAATGATGATGATGATAAATTAACGCATTAGTTATTTTATACCTAGGACAATCGGTAAATATGACTGGATGTAAATAAGAAGGAATAAAACCAGGAAGGAGTGCTGAAGGAGTCAAATATATGTAGATAGAGTCAAGTGCATGTGCGCTGATTTGTTAAAAACATTGATGACTAAGCTCGCATTAGGCACCGAGCTATTTGTAAAGAAGGAGAAATAAAGCGAAGTATGAAACTGGGATGGAGTGCTTTTGGAAGAATGAACGTTGTTTTTAAATTCAACATTCCGCTATGCTTAAAATAAGAAGGCATACGACCAATGCATACTGCCAGTTATGACGTGATGTGAAACGTGGATGCTAAATGCAATAATGTTACGCAAGATCCAGTGCACACACAGAGAAGCATGGAAAGATGTATGCTCGGTATAACGAGAAGAGATCGTACGAGGAATACATTGGTTAGAAGCGTGACCAAAGTGGCAGATATAACGTGTGAAAAAGTTAAAGTCGCAAAGGGCTGAACACAGCGAGAAGAGTGGATGGAAGAGTGTTGCCAATTATTATGACACGGATGTGAAGCGTGGATGCTGAATTCAAGAATGCTACGCAAGATCCAGTGCACACACAGAAAGATGTATGCTTAGAATAATAAGAAGAAGTCGAAAGAGGAATACATGGGTGAGGAGCATGACCAAAGTAGCGGATTTAGCGGAACGTGTGAAAAAGTTGAAGTGGACACATAACGAGAAGCATGAAAAGATGTATGCTCGGTATAACGAGAAGAGATCGTAAGAGGAATACATGGGTTAGAAGCGTGACCAAAGTGGCAGATATAACGTGTGAAAAAGTTGAAGTCGCAAAGGGCTGGACACGGCGAGAAGAGTGGATGGCAGTTGGACGCGAGAAATACCGGAATGGTATCCGAGAGGATGTGAAAGAAAGCAAGGTAGACCGAGTGGACGATGATCTGATGAATTGAGAAGAATGTGTGGAGTCAAGCGTGAGAGGAATACATGGGTAAGAAGCATGACCAAAGTGGCAGATATAGCGGAACGTGTGAAAAAGTTGAAGTGGACACAAAGCGAGAAGATGGATGGCAGATGGACGCGAGAAATACCGGAATGGTATCCGAGAGGATGTGAAAGAAAGCAAGGTAGACCGAGTGGACGATGGGCTGATTAATTGAGAAGAATGTTTGAAGTCAAGTGGATGCAGATTGCTCAAGACAGACAGGAATGGAAGAGGATTGGAGAGGCCTTCATCCAGCAGTGGATCGTGAACGGTTGAAAATGATGACGAATTTATTGCCAATGATCTGCAAAGTCGTCGGTATGTCGAAAATAGCCGGGGCGGGCAATATGGGTCGCGGCTGCGTTTCCTTTGTGTGTTTGTCGCGTGTTGATGTGTTGCCAATTCGGCAAAGGGTCCAGAAAGTGGCCTCAACACAATTGCGATCGGCTACTATAATGTGTGTGTAATATAATGTTCATGTGCGCGCACACAAGTATCGATACAGTGTCATCAACAAAACATAATAATTAATAGCGACGATCGAATGAGTCGATGCCAAAATATAGTCTTTTCGAACGAATGTAAGGGAGCACACACACTGCCCCACACGCCACGCCACACCGGTGAAATCTTAAAACGCGTAAACGGTTTTGTATGGCGGCGTGGATACACACTTGCAACATCCCACCCCACGCCACAATTCATAGCAACGGCGTTGTGCAATCACATCACGTGTGGTGTGGTAGTGTGTGTGAGCCTTAATCATCTTCCATTCCTGTCTGTTTTTTGAACAGTCTGCATCCATTTGACTGTTTAATTCATCAGCTCATCGTACGTTTGGTCTATCAATCAGTACTTCATCTGCCTTCCTTTCCAACTTTTTCACACGTTTCGCTATATCCGTCACTTTGGTCATGCTCCTCACTCATGTATTCCTCTTTCGACCCCTTCTTGTTAATCTAAGCATATATCTTTCTGTGTGTGCACTGGATCTTGCGTAGCATTCAGCAACTGGAAACACGCATTGGTCGAACGTCTTCTTCTTTAAGCACATCGAAAATCCTAAGCGCATGAATTTCTATGGTTTTGTATGGCGTGGATACACACATGCAACACCCCACCCCACGTCACTATTCATAGCGTCACGTCGCGCAATCACATCATGTGTGGTGTGGTATGTGTGTGTGAGCCCTAATTACTATATAAATAAAAGAGAAATACTGCACAGTTTTCACTTTCTTTCAGATATTATTCAAGTTGCTTGGACTTCTTCTAAGCTATTGATATAATTATAATGTGATCTTTTTAGCTGAGCTACTGACAGCTCTTGTATAAAGTGTCTCGCATATTTTAAGGTAAAAATTTCAAGGGTAGAAGGGTGACGTCATAAGTTAAAGCATAAAATAAATTCGGATTCTCATTTTATACATCAATTTTCATTTACATACTGACAAAATATATTATAGAAAAGAATCATTGAGACACAAACATAGAATTTATAATTTATTTTACTTTCTTTCATCGAATTTTCAACTGACACTTCCGAAGAAATTAAAAAAAATACATCAAAATCCTTTTATGCAATGGTGGCCATTCACGATCCGTTTTTTCCGGGGTACAGAACGGCTTTTCGTTAAAAAACACCGTGAGTGTGCTAAATCGACCGTTTTCAATCGATTTAGCACATTAACGATGTTTTTCAACGAGACGTCCGTTTTGAAAATGGATCACCATTATATCAGACATCGTTAAATTTTAAAATACTAAACAATCAGCTGTAGTGAATCGAAAAATTAGTTTCATATTATATGACAGTTTACGAATTCACAGTCTACAAATTACGTTTCCTGTATTTTATCTGGACTTCTACATAGGCTGATTAAAATGCTTGCAAAAAATTTGTCACAGTGTGACGCCCTTGTGTTTCGACTTACAAATGGAATGACTGAATACTTTTCCGAATTATTTCGATAGTCGTCTATCCCTTTCTTATATTCGCCGATTGAAGAGGAAGAAAACTCAAAAAGCGTCAGTGCTTTTCATATGAGTATTCTGTTTGATGTTGATAATTTTATTTTTTTTTTTTTTTAACTATCTATGTATGTATGTACATATTTATGTACATTAAAAAAAGCGATTAATACTCGACCTTAGCCCGATTCGCTTATCAATATCGCATCGAGAACGTTTCGAAATCGAACTATTTGATGCGACAAATGTTAAATAACTCGCATAAGTTGGCACACCTTGACCAGACGCGCGGGCGCATGCTCGCCAACTGAATAAAGTCAGTGTCATGGACCAAAAACATAACCTCATCATACGCGCGCTATGATGGCGTCGTTGTCGTTTATCGATTTCAAATCTGTAAAGTTGATCGTGCCAAAAATCTCGTATGATCATAAAGCGTCTAGACTCACAGCGCACGCGATATTATTGCGTGACGCGACGCCGTTACAATGAATTGCGACGTGGGGTGGGGTGTTGCATGTGTGCATCCACGCCATACAACACCATAGAAATTCATGCGCTCAGGATTTCCGATATGCTTAAAGAAGAAGGCTTTCGACCAATGCGTTTTGCCGATTATGACACGGATGTGAAGCGTGCATGCTGAATTCAAGAATGCTACGCAAGATCCAGTCCATTCAGAGAAAGATGTATGCTTAGAATAACAATAATAGGTCGAAAGAGGAATACATGGCTGAGGAGCACGACCAAAGTGGCGGATATAGCGGAACGTGTGAAAAAGTTGAAGTGGACACATAACGAAAATAATGGAAAGCAAATGAAGTACTGAATGGTATTATAAAGTCAAATGGATGCAGACTGTTCAAAACAGACAGGAATGAATGAGGATTAAGGCTCACACACACTACCACACCACACGTGACGTGATTGCTGTGAATAGAGGCGTGGGGTGGGGTGTTGCAAGTGTGTATCTACACCATCCAAAACCATAGAAATTCATATGCTTAGGATTTCATCAGAAGACTATGCTAAAATACAATACGGCTGTTATCCAGAAGGTTGCACGCATTCATGTAATCGCGCAATCATAACCTGAAACCTTCAACTGTTGTTTCAACGGATTAATAAAGTCCTTAAACGTTCACTGTTGAGTATTGCGATAAATTTATCTAATACATGAACATTACAGTTCAATCGCTTCGTTCAAAGATTACAATACGCTCCAGGGGTCACACAAAAGCTTAAGTTAACCTAACCCAATAATTTTCCGCGCAAATTTCAATGAAATTGAAAATGACGTCATGCCGATTCGCGATGAAAATTCGGAGAAATAAAAATTTAAAAGTGTTCAAATGTTTGCAAATTCCCATCAGTCGGTCTGTGTCGGCGCGTAACGAGCGTTTTGGGAACCTTTAAACCCCATCAACGCGATGGACAAAGCGTGTTATACAAAACGTTTAATATGTTTTGACCTTTTGTAAAACCCTCCGTTTAACATTTATACGCTTGCAATTACTTTGGCAATTTTTTTTCGTACGTTTTTGTTTTTATATTTTACCAAAGCGACAAACTTTAGTGTTGCTTTCTTGCAATATAAAATGTGCGGCATTCCGTATTTTGCATGCGTACTGTATTATTCATCGTGAGGGTTGAATTCAATTCGGCAACAGGAAAAAAAAATCACTCCTCGTAAAACATAACAAATCACTTTTGCTCTCTCACAAACATTTTATCTCCACGAGGGATGTAATGAAGTTGACCCTTGTCATCGCCATTAATACAATTTAATATAAAAAAAACCGCAATTTGTACTTTTAATTGCAATTTTTATTTACTTTCATCCATCGCATTCCGTATACGCTCGTCTGAAAATGGTCGGAAGTATTTTCTACCTCAATTTTTCCACATCATTCTTCGCCATATCTCTTTCTCCCCTCAATAACTTGTAATCTTGACAGAGTAAATATACTTTTGATCCACTTTCGGTTCATTGATATGCGATTGAATCGTGTATACGCCCCTTTATCGAACACATATACTTTATACAAGGCAAAACAAAACCTTTCCGTTGCGCTTTGATGATTTAATTTAGGGCTAAAATATACAGCCTAAACTAACAGTGTTTAGAAAAAATAACGAGCTAAAATCTTAACCTAACCCAATGGAGATTAATCGGTTCGCACTTTGAAGGGTTAAATCCCAACAGTGCCGTAGAAAAGGGTCGTACGAATGGTCGGATAGTGAGAGCGTACTATTTTATTTAAACCCTTTAACATTCATCGGTACCACTAAACGTTAAGGGCCTAA
The DNA here is from genome assembly GCA_022651745.1 of Parapsyche elsis. Taxonomy (NCBI): domain Eukaryota; kingdom Metazoa; phylum Arthropoda; class Insecta; order Trichoptera; family Hydropsychidae; genus Parapsyche; species Parapsyche elsis. The sequence goes on from JAGVSN010000017.1 coordinate 4,484,795, forward strand.
GGTGGAGATTAAGAAGTGTGAAATTTTAAATTGCAAGTCTATTCTTGTACAGTGAATTATGAATGTGCTTGTATGTAAGTGCGTTTTACAGGAATTAATCCCTGAGTAAGCTTCCCTCTGTATTTCAAGGACGTATCCTCTTAGAGGGGAGACGAGGGGGAGGATGGGAGATCCTGTTTGTATTTTTTTTTCTCAGGTCCTCGAGCACGATTATGTATATATTCATGGTGGTGCGATTACGTTGAAGTATTAAGCCACGAGCAGTTTGTCCGAAGCGGGTGCTGAAAGTGTCTGAAAATCGCGCAGTCGTACTAGACGCCACACCAGTCTTCAGCTGAACACCTAAGGGCCAACTGTGTGTGGTAGTGCAACGAACACTCTCGAACCGCATACAGGGCTTGTCCAAAATGCATGACGATATTATTTACAGAAGGGAATTTAAGCCGCGAGCAAGAAGAAGAATCACCTTTTCACTGCGCTTGTCTACTATCTGTGCTATCTTATAAAACTAGAGAGCTGGGATCAATGTGTACGAAGCCGCCATTTTGAATATCATAACCTGAACAATTTCTTGATACATTTTGACTCCTGGCTCTCCAGTTTTGTAGGATAGTTCTGGTAGTAGACAAACACAGTGAAAGATTGATTTTTAGTTTTCTTTGTTGTACTCTTGACAGAGTAGTCGAGATCATGCGGTGCCATGCATTGTGGACCATTGCATTTATTATCAAGAATCAATTTTTTTCGGTTAATATCCATGTATATAAAATTCGTACATATGTACATATGCTTCATAGGCTCAAATTCAAGATTGAATAGGAAAATTATAAATAGATAATGAACAAATTCGTTCAAATTAATAGCCATTATAGCGCACCTCTGCCTAGCTGGGTGGCAGCAGAACGCTCGCATACATTCACGGCACGTACACATACACTCACTCACTCATTCACAGTACGGATAGCGCGAAGCGCTCGTATTTTTCAACTACCCACTGCATTTTGAACTACATACTAAATACACTATGGTTATATATGTATGTACATAAATGATAACCACCCGATGATACTGTCAACGAGCATTAACGCAATTGCCCCGATTGACATTTCAGAATTTTCATCTAGATCAGTGGTCGGGAACCGGTGGCTCCGGAGCCTTATGCGGCTCTTTGTATGAAAACCTGTGGTTCTCAACGTTTTGCGTGAAATACAACATGTTGACACGCAATTTACACAAAATCAAAATGAATCCTATTTCTACATATAAAAAGATTTAAATCGTTTTTCAATAATACTTTTTAGGAACAAATTGTCGAACATGAAGAAATATCACTTATTTCTTACTGCTATCCATTTCATAAACGGGTAACATTTAATTTAATTTTGAGTATATAATCTGAATTATATCGCACACCTATGTACATAGATCAAAAGAGTATCAACTCAAAAATTTAGATTTTTTAGTTAACCGTTTATTCGGATTCTACAAACGAAGCTGCATGAACCAACAAAACAAAATGAATGTTTTAATCTGAACTTTCTTTAGTAGGTATGCTTAATTTATTAATTAATTAATTAGTAGGTATGGTAAATTCCTATCACTTATAGCGAAATGACAACAAGTTTTTCCTCGTTCCTGAAAAAAGTATTTTTTTGAGTTGATACTGTTTAGATCTATGTAGGTGTGCGATACGTACATACGTACATACATACATACTCCCAAACTTACCAATTTTGCAAGGTTTTGCCTAATTTGGCTCTTAGCTCGAAAAAGGTTCCCGACCACTGATCTAGATTGTCATGCAGGTATTTGTTATGCCTAACGGTGGCCACAGCGTATACGCACAAGACTTAGGAGCACTTTTTTTTAGAAATGGATATAACTGATTATCGTTATTTATATATATCTGATGAATACCTTTCGCTTCGCTGATTCCCGATGAATACCTTTTGCTTCGCTGATACCTAATGAATACCTTGATTCGCTGAATTTTATCCACGCCTTAGCCTCCAGCTGAGCTAGTCTGAGTCTGAAAACTCATCTGATTGGAAAAGCCATTGAATTGTTTGAACTTCAACGTTCACTCAAGCCGCAACCCAGCAGCGGAATCCATTGAAAATTTGAAATAAGCATCTTTAAAAGCTCGCAATTTCGATGGATTAATTTTTAGGAGTGTTCCACTTTCAGGTCACGCTGTATGTGCGATGGGAGTGCGAGTCTGTGTGCGCGGAGGGCCAGAGGTATTCGCGAGAGCAATCGGAGGCTTTCGCGCTGCGAGACAGACGTGTCCCGGGAAACGCCTCGCCCTTCCCCCCTACGGGATGTCCCGCCCCCCTTAGGAACGTGGGAGGATAAGGCCGTTGGACTGAACCGTCGTACATTAGTCCCGTCCCCCGCCATGGATTAAAACGTGAGTGGATTAGAGAGCGATGTACGATCTGAGCGCGGATGCTGAGCGTAGAAGGGGATGAATCGAGTGTAATCGTATGGCTGTGTTCTTATAATGTGTCACATCGTTGTGATGTTTGACTATTTTTTTTTTATGTTTTCATTTTAAATATGCTGTTTATTTGTTGTTTAGTAACCGTGAATATGTAAATTTTATATTGGTTCAGTTAGAATGTGTATAATTAGAATTTGTGCCAGCGGATGATAACAATTAAAAAATTGAACAAAATGACCATTTTCTACGATTTTATCTATGAATTGGTACTGAAGATATCTGAATGGCCGTCGTGTATATTTTTGAACACTGAAAAGCTTTTACTATACAATTACTTAATTTGCATCGTAAATCGTCATTAGTTCAATTAAAAAAAGTAACCCTTTACGTGCCACCGAATGCAATCACAGTAATATTTTTATTTTGTATTTTGGGCTATATAAAAATAAATAAACAAGTTAAAATCGAGAGTAAAATCATAATAAACAGCACAGAAAAGCTTTCGCGTCATAAATTTGATATAATAACATAAATAAACGTCATAAATTTTTATTATTTGAGCTTAACGTTTGACCTTTGTACAGCGTTTAATTTTGTACGTCATTTTCATGCGATTTTAGTGTAAAAATTAATTAATACTAACAAAATGTTTCGCATTAGACAAAGGAATGTGATGGAAAATCGAAATTTTCCTACATAAAAAATTAAAATGTAAATAAAATTTAACTATCTATTAAAAAATAACAGTTTTTTTAATACAATTAATTAAAAATAATTTAATTTTTATCAAAAAATATGTCGGAAAATCGCCTCTAAAGTCGAGAATGTATGAAAAGGTTGCGTTTAACGGTATTGTTTTTGACTTTGCAGACGATAAATTTAAAAATGAAGCAGAAGGATAATTCGCAGGATGACTCGTGCAACGACCAGGCGTTGCCCATACCCATCCAGATATTCTTGTGGAGGCAGATATCGCCATTTATCAGACCCAAGCTGGGAAAACTGCACGAGGCCACGTGCATGGTTAGATCGAGTTTCGCCCATTTTGACCGCGTAACCGTGTAAATGTAAACCGATAATTTTGACAATGTGGAAAGAGAAAAGGGGGTGAGATTAGATATTTTTAGGGGTCGTACTGACCCCACATACCCCCTCCTCCCCTCTCACCCCCGTCAGAGTCGACAGGAAGCTTTCACGTTGTCCCTATTTTTGTTTGCCTCTAATGAAACTCTACCCTTGTATGCACACATAGTTGACACGGTTCTGAAGCGCAACCATTTACGTAACGAAATCGCTTTGTACAGAATAAAAATGACGCTTTTAGCAATTTAGAATGTTAATTAATCAATTAAATTGATAAATACCTTGTCTAATATAAAAACATTTTCACCACATACAAAACACTATGGGAAAATATATACAAAATTTTGTTCTGATAAACATCGATGTATAGGTAAATTTATTTTCATTTAAAAGATAATTGTGTGCATTATATGGTACAAGTATAATTTTTGATAATGATATCCGAATATGTTAAAAATTTACTTGTTGATTTTTACTAGTAATATTTGATCATATTAAAAGCCACAATAAAATGAGGCAATCCTAATCGAATCGCTTCAATCACAAACTATTGAACAGAAGTGGATTTTTTTTTCCTGAATTTATTTTCCCGATAGATAAGGAAAACGTCGACCTCGTTAATGTATAAAAATAAAACTTGCAACCAAAACGTTGCCTTATCTTCGAATACGAACCATTTCAACGCAAAAGTGAACCAATTCCAACGTGAAACGTTAACGTGGCGACCGTTTCTATCACAGTTTATGTACAGTGAATGATTGTGAAATAGTAAATGACGCTTTTAGAGAAATGTTTTCGTTAACCACACCTTTAACTTTTTTACCTTCATATCGGTATTGGTTCACTGTTGCACTGTATAAATACAGCATGTAAATAAATACAGAGCCAACCTTTTGAGCTTCAATTTTTAAGGGTAGCTTTCAAATTGGCGATGTTGAATAATTAATCCACCGCTTCAACGGTAGAATTCATCAATCAATCGCAGAACCCACTTTTGAATATTTAAATTTATCTCCACCTTCCCTATAATTAATATTTTCCAACGGTTCGAAGTGAATAATTTCGAGCCATCCTTGTATGTAATATATATGTCATAGCTTATAGAGTCATTGCGTAATTATTTTTACAAGGAAACGTCCGTTATAAAAATGTACATAAAAGTATTTTTTTTTTTGCCTTAAGCGCACATTCGCTCCGATTCCGTACTAAAGGGTCGGACGTGGTGCGCACATGTAACTTTATGACACTTTTATGTCTTTATTTGATGTGTGACATCACCTGATGAATGCGAACGGTGACACTCTGTATATAAGCAAATAAATATTGTACACTGACGATGTACTGTTCGTCGAAAGAAACTAGCTTCTATGACTCGTTTGTGACATAGTTTTACAGTAACAAAATAAAGTCAACACTTGCCCTACCGTCCTAAGAAAGAGTGCAATATGTAGCATTACTATATACATATATTAGCGTCTGTCTGCCTGCCCGGGTCATTGCGGTCACGCCAGCATTGCCAACATAATAAAAAAAAAAAAAAATTAACGGTGTGTTGGCAACAAGCCGCTATCTGTCATTCAATCAACGGTACACTATACAACTGTTTCACGTACTGTCAAACAGGCTAGGGACTGTACTGGTACTGTACAAACTAGCGTACGCGGGTGAGGATCGGGGTTAGAATCCACCGTCATATGACGGGTAAACCAGCTAGTTTGTGAATAAAAGAGAAAAATGCGTTTGAATTTGTCTTAATTGTTTTTATTCACATAACGGTTTTAATCTACAGGTTGCTGTTTTACCATCGGATAAGTATAAACTTTTGCACATTTATACTATGTAGATAGTATTTAGCAACGCACTGTATCAATAAATATAAACTACAGCTGTTCACCATTACATTAATCTGTACATACTTCATCATCATCATCATTTTCAGTCGTTTACCAACCACAGCCTCTCCAATCCTATTCCATCCCTGTCTATTTTGAGCAATCGACATCCACTTGACTCCACACATTCTTCTCATTTCAACAGCCCATCGTCCACTCGGTCTACATTGCTTTCTTTCACATCCTCTCGGATACCATACCGGTATTTCTCGCGTCCATCTGCCATTCATTCTTCTCGCAACGTGCCCAGCCCAACTTTTTCCCACTCCGCTATATCTGCCACTTTGGTCGTGCTTCTTACCAACATATTCCCCTTGCGATATTATCTTGTTATACCAAGCATACACATTTCCATGCTTTATTCTTGAATTCGACATCCACGTTTCACATCTATACGTCAACTGGCAGTACGCATTGGTCGGATGGCTTATTTTTTAAGCATTGCATTTTAAAAACTACGTTCATTCTTCCAAAAGCGCTCCATCCTACGTTTTATTTGTTCTTCTTTACATCCAGTCATATTCACCAATTGTCCTAGGTATAAATACATAACTATCAACTACAATATGGTTATCTACTGTGACTATTTTTACTGTGTGTAAACATCTGTACTTATGTGTATATACATATGTATTCAAATGTTAACATTATTGTAAACTCTATATCAGAAAATGTATCATAGTGCACTCTTTCTTAAAGATGATAATATAAAATCGAAAAATATAACAGCGAAATCAAATTTTCATTTTAGTAATTCGCTTTTATATGTATGTACTTTTGCAAATTCTATCTAAACCTTTCCTATGGAATTTTTATCTTTGATAGTTTGAATCAAATTTTTTATATGCAGCATTTGACTTATGACTTTTTTTCTTGGAAAGGGTTAGATCTTGTGTATGTTCTGTGTTAAAAAAATATCAATGATTAGTGTTACACTTTTAGTTTAAGTGATTGGCTGTAAAAAAAAAAAAGAAAAAAAACGAATCCGCTCGTTTCTGCATCCTCCATCTATCTATCTGTCTCTCTGTGAGATCAGTGAGCTAAGTCTTGTGTCGTAGAAGGAAACGAGCGGATTTCACTGTGATTTCTATGTTTTCATGGTGTGTGTCCCCTGTACCGTTGCCATGTGTCAACGCGCTGTCTCTCCTCTCCTCACTGTTTGGCTGTTGTATTTTGTGTTGTGCGGCAGTTCTGTCAGCACGCCCCTGGACACCACGTAAGTTTTACGGATTATCACTACTTTAAACATCTTGTCGGGGTCTTCAATGTGTTAACTCAACCCCCATATGAACAATTAATTAACCGAAACGACAAAAGATTCCGGTGCTGTGAATGACACAATGATTCCACAGTTCATTTCAACGATATCTCTGTCGATATAAAATATTATCCGAGCATTACATTAAATATCCATAAAAAGAATCCTCAAATTTATTCAGTCAAAATTTGAATATGATTCGTTTTAAAACGACGCCACCAACAATAAAATTGCAAAAAGTGCGCAAGAAAGCCGCCCGCTCTTATGCAATAAAAATAAACATGAAATTTTAATATAACCGCTCATGTTTTATATGTCAGTGAAATGTGCGTTCTTCGCATAGATATACACACTGATTGTATTATTTAGCGCGGCATTTGACGTGTTAAAAAATAATCCAACTTTCAGATAACACACTAAAACCTCGTTACAGAAAATTAAACGCAATTTTATTCACATATGTACATATGTACACTAAGACCTCGATAAGTGTACGGCGTATATCGAAACAAAATTATTTTTTTTTGTAAATTTCAACCGGAAAAAAATTGCTTGTAAATAAAAATTTTATATTGCAGCGATTGTAAAATCAAAATTAGATTGCATGCAAGTTACGATACACAATAACGATGTGCTTTTCAAATACATACCTTACGTTGCTTTGAGTGTGTGTAAAATGAGCTTTGCTTGCGCTTTTGATGTCCTCGTTAACGTTAATGTCCCGTTTTAATTAAATTTAAATTTAAATTGATGCAAGCCGACTTTAATCGCGATATATACTATACAAATTTGTAATTTTCGTTTGAATTTTTTCCAACTTTCGCTCAACGAAGGAAACGAAAGAAGCTTGCAAGGTAAGCTAAGCTGTTTAACTATAATATTATAATCCCACAGCTTTGTTTGTATGTACATATATGTATACATACAATGTTCTTATGTTTTTCAGTCGTTCGAGAAAGTTCTCGTCCAGAACATCCAATTCGGCCTGTCTCCAAGTTTGACAGAGGCCATCCAATCAATTCCAAGATGGAGACTCATACAAGCTGCCTTGCCTCACGTGATGCACGCCTCTGCTACATTTTTGCACAACAGGTGAGATTGCCCTTTCTCGTGTACTTATCTACGTGAATTTATGACCTTTTCCTCGGACAATACAATCCCTACTCAGAAAATATATAGAGTCATAGTACATTCATATTATTAAAACATAGATAATATTATAAATCTGTTGAAAAGAGTAAATATCTAATCAAAATCAACCACGATTTGATAAATGTGTTTGAAAGTGAGATTTTCGAATCTACTGAGCCGATCTTCAACAAACTTTCATTCAAAGAATCAACGGAATCTACATAATATATGTATGTAGGTCTACGGTTAATTCTATTCTTGTAATTGTAAGCTGTTACTAAGATATATCAAATTTTCCACATGTTATAAGCGATGTAGCCTATAGAGAGAATCTAAAAGTTTTGAAATATATTTACATATAATATTTTCACGAAAAGGTGTCGTGAAAATATTATATGTATGTATATACAATTTCACGCATTAAAAGTAAGCGATTATAGTTTACTTTATTTTTTATCACAGTTAATTTTCCGCTGGTGTTAATAAAGACGCGAAACATTTTAACATTTCCGCAAATGCCATCCGAAGCGTGTCGTAAAAAACGCTCAAAAGGTTAGCCACCACGCGCATTACTGCCATTCTAACCTTTCACAGACTCAAACATGTGCTTAATGCTTAATAAAAGCGTCAAATTAATTTTCAGGGTGAAAGACTTGCAAAGTTTAGGCGCCGTAGAGACAAAACTTTTGTACACTTTGCATTGGATCATATTGGATGCGGCTGAAGAATGCGCAGAGGCCGATTTTGAAAAGGGCCTATTTCATTCTAATCCCTTCTACTACTTATTCTCAATTCCGAGCCTGTCTGTGAGTATTTTAATTTGACAAAATTTAATTTTAAATACAAAAAAAAAATTGACTGAAAATAATTAATAAATTAATTTGTAGCTGTTCGTGTATCTTTTCGCGCCGATCGCTCAACACTTAAAAGAGTCCGATTTTCAAAATTTCCGTCTGGAAAATGGCCTGAAGATATGGCAGGCATTTTGGGAGTTCAGACGACCCGAAGCCACGTGTTTTACAGCCCTGTGCAAACCCAGACCGAGATCTTTAGGTCCGATTAACACACATCGTGGACCGGGAGATGTGTTTTTAGGCCGTAAATATACGTTTCTGTTAATCTTTTTCGTCATGAAAAATATATTTGACCATAAAATCATATATGTACATATGTATGTATTTTTACAGGAAAACCTTCTAAGGATGAATACGCAAATGCTGAAAGTCCTCCGAGTCAAACTATAAGCATTTCGTTTTCCGATCACCAAACAGTCAAACCGTCCAATGTCGATGATGAGGTTTATAAATTATATATTTTATTTTTTCAAAGTTTAAATTCATTATTTTCAATATTGAATTGTTAATTTATAGATGCACATTACTCAGGGTTGGGTGTCTTCACCCAAAGATACCGTATTTCCTGAAACTATACCTGAAGAAAGTTCAAGTACTGAAGAAGAACATGTTGTAAGTATTACGCGTAGAATAATCAATAAACTGTTATTAACATTTATTAACATTTAAAATATTTCAGGTCATATTTCGTATACCATCTGTACACAACAACGCTTCAGGCCTCCTTCGTGATCCTTCCATATACACAGCAGATGCCAGTCTTCTTCACCAATCTGGTGGAAAATCTGTCTTGGGTACGATTTCAAGCACTCATGAAACCACTAAAGTACCTTTGCCCTCCACAAAAACACCACAAATGCAAAAGATGAGGTAAAATCCATCTCATCTCCTTTCGATGCAGTTGAAAATTCATAAGTATTTAATCTTAAACGATTGTTTCAGTTCATCGGATAAGGAATCCGTCGATAGTTGTGCTCGATCACCGCACGCAGCCACTTCGTCAAAAGGAGGAGACGTTCTAGCGGCCACATTCTTAGACGTGGCTGTTCTGAGATGTTTATTCGTATCTCAATGGCAAGAGGAAGGCGTCTACTGGTCTCTACACTACATTTACAACAGGTAAATCTAATTTAAATCGTTGTTGCATAGTCCGATGACCCATACCATACTAAACGTTTGCATTCACAGGCTGCGAGACATAAGCGACGATGTGTCGAATCAAAGTCAACCACGTAAAAGGAGTAATTCACTGCCGATACCCAAGATTGAGGTATCGATTTATCAAAGTCCAGAATCGAAGAAGCGAGAATCGTTGAAGAATTTCATGGAAGTGCCTGAGCTGAAGGATGTTTCGCCAATAGCTGAAAGTCCTTTCACCAGCACACCAAAGCCTCCAGAAGAACCCATTAGTATTACGAGGAGGGCAAGCGAAAAGGTGAAAAAGAGGATGAAGATGTCTGATCTGAGAGCTTTCGTTGAAACGAAGCTTATGTCCAAGTCTGAAAAAACGCTGGAAAAAATCGGACAAGAAGATCCCAAGTCGCCTTACGACCAATCGGTAAAGCATTTCCTATTACCATGTTACAGAAAGTACAATTTTAAGTAATTTAACTAAAATTTCAATCTTTAGGATTACCATCGAAGTCTTGATACTGGTGACGATAGGCCAGGTTCAGATCTGAGTCGCAATTTCCCTCCACTTTCCCCGGTGGCGACTCATCACAGAAAAGTCATGGCTATGCCGTCAAATTTGGTCAAAGGGAAAAGCATGCCAAGTCTAAGGTGAATATACGTGTAGATAAAATCAATATTGTATTTTAAGAACAGAAATGATGCATTACGGTCAATGCTTCCTATTAGACCCGTAAGAATACTCTGTGATAATTTTATACAGCGATTGTATTCATTCAATTGTATGCACATAAGTTAAAATGACCTTTCTTGGAAAATATGGATACCTACATGATTTCATCACATGAACAATTATTTATATGTGTATACTTTTGATATTATGAGTTTTATATTCAAACAATGCTTAATAAGTATTTACTAAACTATTAACAGGATAAGAGTGGTTATGATCTTACAATTGCATACAATTCCAATTTTCCACGTATTTTATATAAAAAAAACGTAGGACCAACTCTTCTTTCTGAATTGGAAAATTTTCTATTTCTCTGTGTAAATATTAACAAAATTTATTCTCTATAGAACATAGAAATTGGCATGATTTTATGAAAAATCTTTTTTATAGTGCTGTTTTTCTATAATCTATAACTATGTATATTTATTTACCTATGAACTGATTTTTACTTTAGAATCAGTATACAAGATAAAACTTACTGTGTATCAACAAATCTTACTTTTAATTAAAATTTTCAACTGCCACACAATTTTCCACACATACGTAGATTTGTATTCAAATACATGTAGTAGGTCCTACTATAAAAATCCCCTCTATATATTTTAGTTAGCTCATTCTTCCCACTGAATAAAATTTTATTTTCTTTATATATACCTATATTTTTTTGTAATATTTGAAACGTTTCACTATCATCACTCTTCTATCTGTCCTTATACACAAACAGCTGTTTGATAGACGAGCTGACAGCAGGAGGGTAAGTTAGCCATCAGATCGAATGCTTAAACAATTTAAAAAATAACACATTTTTCATACTGTATTCTAACTACCTTTATATAGTAGTACAGCTTGGCACAATTAATTAAGTTCAGCAGTTGATTAATCATACGCATACTGCCGTAAATTGTATTATACATTTTTATTAGTTATAGTGACACTTAATACTGTTATACAGAGTTAATACTGTTATTCGATTATTAAATTGTTAATTCTTTGCACTTTAATTATATACTGTGGGTGCAGAGGGTTGAAATACTAAAAACAGTAGTTTTTGGGAATGGTTTTGTTCATAAATACATACATACAACTGAATTGGCTTATTGAAATTCATTAGAATGTATTGCTTCATGTTATATTTGTAGGTAAATTTAGAACCAAATGCAGTAGAAGTTTTACTTTTTTTTTTTCATTGTACAAAAATTTAATTTTAAAAATAAACACCTGTAGAAAACATTGATTTTAATGTAATTAAAAATAATATTGTATTAATTCGGCTTTTGATATAAATTAATATATCTAGTTATGCAAAATTTGATGTGTGCGTGATTTATTTTTATTTATTTGTATTTCATTTGCCTTAGAAATTTAATTAATCAAGATATGAATATTAAAGGAATTTTTTTTAAATGTACAAAACATAAAATAAATAGAATGGTTTATTTTTAATATACATATAATTTATTTGATATTATAATGAATATTTCCTTGGATTAGGTACATCGGAGAAATAAAAACGGAACGTCGTAAACCGTTTGAATTTCAGTACAGTCATCCACCAGCTACCCAAAATCCCATAATAACAGTTACAGAACATACACCGATACCTTCTCCAGATTTTATGAAAACAAGACAGGTACTAATACTACAACTGCACATTTTTAGTTCTTGATTTTGTAATTATATTGTCTTGAACTTTAAATTATATTTCTTTGATTTCAACTAATTTATTTTCAAGGGTTCATTGGAGTCGCAGTTGGATTCAGTAAGCATGCAAGGCACTCACATCACACCTGAAAGGAAACCAAGCTTGACCAGATCTCAGACCGACTCCAACATTACATACGTCACCGATGAAATACAAGAAGCGCCAGGTTCACTTTGTTACATTACAAAAGATGGCGATATTGACTTTTTAGTAGTATTGAAGGTATCAGAACATTGAATTTCCTGAATATCAGATATTATCCAATCAATGTGATGTATAAATTTTGACTTTTGTAATTGTAGGCTGTGCATTTTGCTGCTATGCGAGACAATCTTTGTTGGACAGTGAGGGTAATAGAAGTAATGTTGAATTTAGTCGAGGTTCTTTTAGATGTAGGCGTTTTAAAGTTGGGTCGTTGCCATTCGCGCAATCACACCGATACACCGTGCAAAGAAACACAAGCGTCGGCTGAAATGAGCGCTTCCAAAGAAACTAAAGTATGTATTCACTTGTTCAATGTTGCAACATGTATGTATGTACATTTATGTAAGGTGCAGAATATGAAAGCTTAGTGTAATTTCAGACAAAAGATACAAGTTTAATCATCGGTCAGTGTCAAGAGTCGTCAACGACGGACAAATCCGATCAACGGAGGGATAGTGCAAAACCTACAGAGACTGTCACATGTCCACATTATTTGATTATGAATATAATTATGCGGTTAGTGTCCAAATAATTATACTTTTAATCATTTTGTATTATTCTAATGATTGATGTTTTCAGTGTGATACAACAGTTGGGTTGTAGTCAGGGTTGTGGAGCTGCAGCTCGAGGTCCCCCAGCTGAATGTTTAAGAGTGCAAGCTCGTTGCTTATTAGGTCGAGCTAGGAGAGCAGCTCCAGTTGCTGCTGCTAATCTCTTACGTGCAGCAGCTGCAAGAAGACCTTTGCATAAACTTATGCCGTTCTTGCACGCTTACCTCGCTTTCTGCGTAGACCCTAGCACTTTACTCTCTCCTCTGAGTATGTCTCTATTACTGTACATGCTTATTTTAGATTTATTTTTATAATATTTTAAGCACATCTTATATCAGATCAAAAACGAACCAATGCCAAATCACCGGACACGACTCACGGTGGATATGCAACCAATTTCGGAGCTGGCCTCGGTTCAGCCGGTGGACAAAGTGTGGAAGGACAAGTCATTGAATGCATGTTTAAGATCTTGGTGACTCGACTCGTTCATGAAATTAAAGATTTGAAAATACAAGAAGACATTGTTAGTATTCTTTTTTTATGTATATATGTATGTACATATGTAGGTACTTGGTAAAATAAATTATAATTTCTTTTTGTTATTATTTGCAGGTATTGCATAGAGATATTCGTCATTTGATAACATATGTAAAAGAAGCTCACGGTGGTGTGTTTAGAATTGTCGCACTGAGCGGTCTTCTTGATTCAGCTGATAGACCGAACAAATCTGACAATAATTTACAAACTACAAGAGTTATAAGGTAATTGTATTCATTACGTTACAACCACAAAAGTTCAGCGCCAAAAAAACTTTAACTTTTATTTATATTTTTTAGACATATTCATCATTCGGATATAGAAGAGCGAGAATCCGACACGGGTGCCGATTCCAGTTTTGTCATAGATGACAAAAGCAATAGGAAATTTTTATTCAAGAAAAGAAGTACATCATCGACGTGTGCTGTGAGTTTTAATCGCAAATATTTCATTACATGTGTTTCCAAATCCAAGATTACTGAAAACGTATCGGTAAGATTGAAGTTTTGTATGTATTGCAGAGTCTTCTGGAGACAGAAGGTTGTGACGATAGTAGCAAAGCAAGCCAAAGTCCTTTGGGTAACCTTCGTAAGAAACACCCTCATCCGTACCACGCTCTTACCCCGAGACAAAGTGAACGTACACTGTGTGCCATGGGGGAATCTACAACTTCCAACAAATCCACATCATCCAAGTCTAAAAAATTTGGAGGAATCGGTAAGTTATCCTTCGTATTTATAATATTTATTTATGATTTTTTATTGATGGTTTATGAATGATTTAGTTAAATGGTTCCGAAAGCCATACGGCTCAAGTTCTTCGACATCGTACGGTGATTCTGATTCTCCACCTAGTGAAGCACCTCCAAATTTAATGAGACAAGCTTCAATGATGCCCATGGGAATGGGTGTTCGAGGACGTACTAGTTCCAGTGGAATCAGTGGCGGTACAAAAGCTGTCAAAACTTTTCGAAGTGCACGTAGAAGAGTCGAAGACAGGTTAGGAAGATTGGGTTTCAAAAAAGGAAAGAAACGAGATGGAAGCTTAGAAGAGTCTCCAGGAAATCGTCAGTAGAAAAATATATTACTTTTATTTCAATTAATTATTTTTTTGTATTCAATTCTGTAATTTTTGTTCAGTTATGAGTCGTCGAAACTCATTTGAAATGGGTGACAGTGCACGTGAATCTGAAGTTGTTGTACTGAAAGAAAGACGTTTAGTACCCCTGGAGCCTATTTATGGTGGGATGTTGCGTTTTTCTTTCCTCGTTGATACTTGTCAGCCCGGTTCTCTTCCTGATCCACATCTTATGGCTGCATTGTTGGATTTGGTAAGATAACTCGTATAAGTATTTTATTTTATCTTTATGTAATTGTTCAAGTATTATCTTTCATATAATATCTATAACTTTCAGCCTCACACTCCTGTAGTGTCACGCGCTTGTATGTTATTGGAGTGTGCCAATTTAGTGCACAGTTGTAACAAAGGACAATGGCCTCAGTGGATGAAAGTCGACATACCCAATATCAGAACTTCGGTGCCAATTCCTGGAAGAGGTATACAATTTGACTTTGAACTTAAAGCTTGTGATTTGAAGAGTTCTTGTATCGCCTATCTGTGTATTAGAATTTGAGCTCACACTATAAATTATTGGTAGCGTTGTCAAATGTAATTATATATTGTAGTTTCATCACATCCAGGTCTGAGAAGACTTCGGACTGCAGGAAAAATGTTCTATCAATGGGGAGAGGTAAAACTTATTTAATTATACTATATATAAAAGTCTAAAATTTGTCAGTTTGTTACACACATGCTTTCATTGAAAATTTTAATTATAGTTGTGGATATTTATAGCCCAATCTTATATCAATGGTAAATACCCATTGATCATCAACAAAAATACTCTACTTAAATAAACAATTGTTGATCGATTAAATTATATTATTTATTATAAATTGATAAAATAGGTGGCTTGGAATATTTCAATAATAAAAAGTATTTTTAATTCAGGCACTTGCTGGTAGATTAGAAGAAATGATGCTGGAAGATCGACAGCACGCTTCTCAAGTCGTAGCTATGGTGACCGATCCTGAAAGACAAAAAAAGTTGTTGCAACAAGACGAAGAAGAAGATTTCTTAGATGAAGGTCATATAACGTTACTAATGATCTGTAATTATAATATGCTTAAACTGAATGTGATTTATTAATATTGCAGCTAGTATAAGATTACCCGGTGGACCGATCGGTGCTGAGTGTCCAATGGCTTTGCGTCTAGTAGCGTGCATGCTTTTGCTGGAAATAACTGCATTCCTGCGCGAAACCTACCAGAACCTGCCGAAGATCAGCTCCAGGGCGTCGGTGAAGGAGAGGCCGGCGCCTTGGGAGCGAATTTACAGGTCGTTGGTGCATAAAATGAGCCATAGATGTATACATGTTATATGTTTCTCCCCTAACTAGACATGATTGATTACAAACATTTTTCAACCTAATCAAAATAAAGTAAAAAAGGGAAAGAAAACTAGGTTTTTTTAGAATATGATATAAATTTAGTCGATACATTGATAGTACACTTTGCACATTTTACACAACAAAAAATACAGCTTAGATATTTCAAAAAATGAAACTGGACATAACTTCAATATGCATAAGTGTAGGTTGAGAAATGCTTTTAAACCTTGATTGAACCCAGCATCTTATAAATGTATCTTATGTGTGCAATCTACATTAAATTTAGATTAATTCAACATTTAAATATATTCAATTTAGTGTAAACGAACCTCAAACATAACTGAACTTACAAATAGTATGGAAATGTAAATGTTAATTTAATCTAAAACGAATACGGCTGTGCATCTTGTCCACATTTGATATATTTGTCTTGAGCAGCATTCAAGTTTCATTATAAGGCTGGAATTTCAGTATTTTATTTATTTTTGTTTATTTTATTTTGAGATACGCATAAATCATCATCATCATCACATAATAATCTCTTTAATACATTGAACATCTTAAATGCTTGCCCGATATGTAAAATATACCACAACATACGAATTGAACATATCCACGTACATATATATTTTTTTTAAATCATTATTTCGTATACCGAAAAGCTTCAATACGTAAAATTACTGCACTACGTAATGGCAATATTCATTTGCTGAAGCTTCTATGTATAAAGCTTTTGAAGCTTCACTTGAATTACT
The DNA here is from genome assembly GCA_022651745.1 of Parapsyche elsis. Classification (NCBI taxonomy): domain Eukaryota; kingdom Metazoa; phylum Arthropoda; class Insecta; order Trichoptera; family Hydropsychidae; genus Parapsyche; species Parapsyche elsis. Next base: position 4,501,518 of record JAGVSN010000017.1, read on the forward strand.
TCATATTGTTTGAAAAAACTCAAAATAAATTATCCCCTAAAAAAAATTTGCTTGTTTACCATGTTATTTTTTGTCGTTGACCCAAATTATATTATTATATATATATATTATATTATATTACTTTCAAGATTAGCTTCTTGTGTACCTTTCATGCTAAATGTACAATACGTACGTCCATTGAATGTATCATGTGTGTTTTAATATAATCTTTATGCATCCATATTCATAGCACGGATTTGTTAATATGTAAATGTTATCAGGTTTGTATTTATCTCTCTATATTGAGATTATTTATGATTATTATTGTATCAAAGTTTTTTTAAATGCTATTTGTATGGAAAATTCGGCTAATTCTGTATTTATCATCACTTCACCGCACTAACTTACTCAAGTTTGCTTCACTTCTCTACCGTTTTATCCTCTTTCGACCACTTCTCATTACTACTAACACAAGCAAGCAAGTTTTTTATATAATTTGAACCATATGATTATACTGACTGAAGATCAATTCAATATACGTTAATTTACCAATCTAGTTCAGCGCTTGTCACTGAAGACTCAATGATGGTACTTTTCATACAGAATTAGTGGAACTTCTCCTGAATTGTACAATTTTGAACTATAATGATAATATAAGTACAGCGGGGGAGAGCATAACCGAATCGGGTGTGCTTTTGCCCGCATTAACAGCTAGATGTAATTTATCACTTGCCGTATACTGGATCAGGGAGGCGAACCGGAGGTGGAGCATGGCACTGTCCAGCATGGGCCATTCTCAGGCTTCCGCACAAAGCCTACAGTCCATTGCTGGCGATGCCGATAGAAAAATATCGTTTGTGCTGCACGAACCCGAGAACGAATCTGAAGGGAGCAGTAATGCCACGGTAAAACATCAGAATCAAATAACTAAAAATACGTCAAACATAAATATTTTCAATCATCAACTAATATAAATAATCTATAATTTATCTTTAAAAGTAGTAATGAAAGTGGCACCGAGTCAACTGACACATTTTTAAACGCTCTCTTATACATATTTGGTTTAATGAGTATGGCAACACATCAAACCAGAAATAATTTGATACCATTTTGATGAATTGCTTTCATTTTAAGTTATTGTGCATTGTGTTTTGGACGTAGTCCACATCATTGGGCTTGGCCACAATCATACATCCTAAAAATATTCAGAAGAAGTTTGCAACAAAAATATTACAAGATATCATGTTTTACTACTAAAAAATAAGATTCATCTTCGTGATAAAGTGTTGCAACTAGAATTTTGACGATTAGGATCATCAATGAAGATTACAATGCTTTAAAATTTTTCAATGGCATTGATTTTCCTCTTATCCAGCGTGCAGTTATGTACATCCCCTAACTTTCACTTTTTGAATAGAAGAACTGTAGACTAACAGATCATGGTGTGGTGTGGGGTCCGCTGTCTATCAATTAAACTTTGTTTTACAGTTTATAGAAGTACTTTGACGACTTTGTACATTGTACTTGTTATAACAGATTTTTGAATATTAATATGAAATGAGAATTCAAGAATGTTACGTAAGATCCATTGCATACAGAGAAGCATGGAAAGATGTATGCTTGGTATAGCAAGAAAAGATCGTAAGAGGAATATATGGGTAAGAAGCACGACCAAAGTGGCAGACATAGCGGAACGTGTGAAAAAGTTGAAGTGACAATGGTCTGGACACATAACGAAAAGAATAGATTGCAGATGGAGGCGAGAAATGCTGGAATGGTATCCGAGAGGTTACCATTCCAGTAGTTGGGCGATGGGCTGATGAATTAAGAAGCATATGTAGAGTCAAGTGGGTGCAGATTGCTCAAGACAGACAGGAATGGAAGAGGATTAGAAAGGCCTTCATCCAGCGGTGGTTGGTGAACGGGTGAAAATGATGATGAGATGAAGAAATGAGTATGAACGTAGATGCAATGCTCGAATACGAGAATAGAGATCTTGCCATGTTGAAGAATGAGGAAGGAAAGAATTTCTACATAACATTCTGAAATGTATCAGTTCGCTCGGCACACCCCGTATAAGACTCTAGCTACAACATTTTACTTAATATTAGTATGAAGTTTAATTTAAATGAAAATCTACATTCTACTTGTTAATATGTTTTAATTAATCCATGAAATTTAGCTGGAAGATGGCACACCGGTAGCAGAGGAGAAGAAATCTAGAACTCGCTCCGTGATACCAGCGGGCAGGCCGTTCCTACTGAGACGGGGTACACAGCAAAGTTCAGGATTGGGTCCTGCACTTGTCCCTGCACATGCTCCCGCTCCCCTGTTGCCTGCACACGCCCATACCCACACCCATCCACATCCCACTGGATCATTTAAACGCAAATCGCTCAAGCTCAGGCGTAACACCAAAGACGGCAAAGACGTCGAAGAGTGTAAGTAACATATCCGATTGTTCGGCTGCGAATCGCTAAAAGTGTTGGGCATCGTGCCGTACCAGTATAACAGTACTATATTAACAAATTAAACTATTAACCAAAAAAAAAACTGTAACAGAATTGATTTTTGTAGTCTTTCACAGGAAGGCTAAAAACACCGATATGTAATCCCATCTCAACCCTTTTATATCCAGTACATCCCATTATTCCGTAATGATCTAATGCAGTTTTAGTTGATGATTATTGAATCATACTATGATAAAGTAATCGTGTGGTGGTGATAACGATTATGTTTATACAATATACACGAGCACTTTCTCCGAGAATTATGCGTATGTATATTTGACCGTTCACACGATACTCGATCAGTGACTGGGCATGAACGTTTGGGTCTGTCACCTTTTCTTCAAAACACCAGCGCTATCTAGAATTTCCAAAAAATATATACATTTGTTGATGAATACACCGTTTTTGAGTATCGAATAGATCTTTTCTTGCAATTCTTCTCTAGGAGTCACATTAGTGTACCCAACACTGTTATGCAGATATTTTATTTCTATCTAACAAATTTTCTCTATTTTCCTAAATCTTTTAATGTGCAGTCTTTCAACGTAATGAATATTTGTATTATTTTTGTATTCATAGCTGAATTTCTGAATATTATATTAATTTTAAATATAAAGTTGGAAAACAGAACAACGAATGTATTTCAAAATTAAATATATTTCTGAAAATTCAGTTTTGATTATGAGTTTTTCAATATAATTATGATTAAGGCTTGATTACTTTACCTAATATATTTGACTGAAATTGTAATAATTTCGGTAATAGTTTGAACAAATTGTATATACATAAATACATGAATTATTCACATTGATGAATATTATTTTGTATTTATAAAAGTATAAATAAGAAATCTAGCCTTAAATATAACGTAAATATGCTTATTGAATAAAATTTTCTTCACAGTATCTTGTAACTCCTATGTAATTTGTATCAGCTTGTAATTTGTAATATTATTATATAATATTAAATAGCACATTAATTTGTTTCCTGACCTTTTTGGTATTTTTCTCTATTGGCAAATAAAACTATGCTCTCACCGCTTTTAGAATAGAAAAATTGCTATTATAACATACTGTTATAAATAAATTATAAATTTGCTGACATTTAAAACTGATATTAAAAAATAGTTTTAATATTGTAATTGTATTCAATTCAAAATAAAATATTAAAGACAATATTAACGTAGATTAGTATAATAGATTATGTGTGTATTTAATTTTTGCTATTATAATAGAACAAGTCTCACTACTCCACGTACATTGCTTTCTACTTTGTATGTAGTTTTTGTATTATTGTTCGGTGTTAGATTTGTGACTGCTATATTGTTATTTAAAACGAGATTGTAATAGCTATTGTAATGTTATAGATCTCGTAAAGCGAGCTGATTCTATTCAATCGAAGCGCAAAGTGAGCTCGTTGTCTGATAGAAGCGACACTTCAGACGTAGCCGGTACAACTGGAGGAGGAGGAGGAGGAGGAGGTGGTGGTGGAGGTGGAGGCGGAGGACTATCTGGAATCTGCAGTGCTATGACTGGAGGAATAACAGCTCCGACTGAAGGTAGTGGTGGTGAGGAAAGTCCAGGTGTACTAAGCGACGATCACGATCATCCTCCGGAAAGTCCCGATAGTAATGACACCGACGACACTTCAAAAGGAATGCCGTGGATTAAGGTGCTATTTCTGAAACTTCAATTGCAATTTATAAAGTTTTATAGTGTCTAATGTTTTTCACTTTTACAGGTCGTAGTACAATTCGTAAATTCTTTCAATTACTATTGTTCACATCAAAACTTCTGTCATCCATTTTGCTATAAGAGGAACATGCGAGCCAGTTCACGTCTCATCAAATCAGTTAGAAAGGTTATCTTTGTATGTTCGTCTAATGTATCTTATCATTTGAATTGTTGTAATTCATTTTTATGCTTGTATAGATCTACGGTGAGAAGTTTGGAGTTGTCGGTGAGAATACACCCTTCGATATTGATTGTGATAAACAACAATTGAAGAAAGATAGACGCGGTCGTAAAGTTTCCGATCAGACGAGTTCTCAAACTTCACCCATCAGAAGGAAGGACAGTGTCGGAAAGAAAGACAGGTTTTTAAGTTTGTTTTTAATTTCACAAGTGTGTAGTATATACCGGTTAACAAAAAAATGCAATTGTATTTTAGATTGGATCGTACGATTATCGATGGACCAGCAAGGGGTGACTCCAGAGACATATTCACAGCTGGTCGTGCTGCACGAAAGACTCCATCTGTGACTCTAGCAACACCTATTCTAAATTACATCAAAACACAAGTGTGTATAAACAGATGCATTAAATATACTTTTAATAAAAATAATTTCAATGCTCGCTTCAATAGTTTGCTTCCATCTATCATAGTTTTTCGCTTTGAATTTTTTATGATAAATATTCTAGTGTTTTATACCTTTAACATATTTTCAACTTTTTAATGCTACCTTTAACATAATTTTATTCACAATACACAAAACAATCTCAAAATCTTTTTTCTATTGAGATGCTTTTCTATTTAGGTTCGTAATGCATTCCACTCCCCTTTGGCTTTACTTGTAAAAGGAGCCATGGTAATGTCTGACGATGCTTTTGCTGGTGCTTTACCAAGTGCATGGACACTGTTACTTGATAGTTGTCAAGAAGTAGCAGCAAGTGCAGCTTCACTCTTCATTCTAGCCGCTGTTAAAACTCCCCATCATGCCGCTGACATAATGTTACAAGACTTACAACACACTGACCCAAGCATAAGGTTAAATTTTATTTCTAAAGGAAAACCTTCAATCAACTACATACTTTTATATTCATAAAAATTTTATATCACATAACTTTATAATCTTTTCACATTTACTTATTTCCATCTTGATTATGTTTCATTCAATTTAAAAAGTATTTTGTACGTGTCTATTGCTAAAATTTTACTAATCTTTTTACAGAATTAATGCTATTTTACGTTTCCAAGTTATGTGGAAGTTACGATATCAAGTGTGGCCTCGTATGGAGGAAGGAGCGTCTTTATCGTTTAAAGTTCCACCACCAGGTATAGAGTTTACACTTCCATCTCCGAAGATAGGTATTGAATCACTTCCTATCGTCGATCCTCCGTGGAGTCCTCATGTAAAAACTAAAGACATGGAAGTTACTCTCAATCAAGAACGACATGTTAGCAATTACTTTTATTATTTATTTCTTCAAATATTGTATGTATAAAATTGATAATTTCAGTCACTGATTATGTACTATAATTGTTTATATTATTATAGAGGTCTTTAGTGACTGCAACCAAAACTAGAAAGAAGCAACAAACTGAAGCTATAAAGCGTGCGTTTCAACAACGGGAAGACAAAAGACGGGCTGAAAGGGAAGGATTTTTAATTACAACGATTCCTATCACGCGACAAGCTGCATGGGAACCAAGCTTGGAACATCCACAGGATGATCACGTTGAAGGCAAATCATATCATCAATAATTTTTTTTCAATTATTCTAATGCTATATATATTTTTTACAAATTTTCATTAATTAAATAGATGACGAGGCTGGTGAAGGACTACGGAATACTGCACATCATGCTCAAACGGCAAACTCATTATTTCCATCTTGTCTCTGCTCTGCTGTGATTCATATCGTTGGTTTGCTAGATGACGCTGCCGTCTCTCAAGACGGAACCGCTGTCTATGAAGTAGCATATCAGGTAAAAATTTAAAATCCACATTAAAAAGGTTAAAAAATCTCAGTACTTGCAAATGCCATTGTTTTATTGTGCAGGTCATTTGGTGTTGCTTAGTGGAAGATTCAGCTCTTTTCTTAAGATACGTTCTTGAGAGACTCACGAGAGAACGTCAGGAGCAGATGTTCAAACTGTTGAGACATTTGATTCGTTTCGTCCCGAAACTTCCTCAACAGGCTGCTTTTGCTCTCTATAATTACATCATTGGATATATAATGTTTTACGTTCGTTCACCCCACGAAGACGGTCAGATGCTTATCGGCACTGCACTTTCAGTTCTTTGGATGGTAACGATCAAATGTTTCAAATTAATTGATTTAATAAATATTATTGAAAATAATACTAATTATATTTATCTAGGTTGTGCACAGCGTCCATGGAATTATGTTTAAAGATTTGAAACAAATTTTAAGAAAGGAACAGTGTGATGCTTCTATATTGTTGACTGCTAATGTTCCCTCAGCCAAAAAAATTATAGTCCATGGTCCTCAAGGTTATTCTCGTTCGTTTAATTTCTTAATCTGTAACTTTCTCTTTTTGTATTCTCTGAATGCTAACTTTCAAAGCATTTTTTAGATCGAGAAGAAGGTGGTATACCGTCTCAGTTCCCCGTTCAAGAAGATACCCAATTCTGTCAAATTTTGCGTGAATCTCTCGATTTCTTCGGTATCGATGAGCTCCAACACAAAGAGTTCTTCTTGATTGACTATAAAACACGTGAGTACTCATTTACACAAAATTATCATGACAATTTCTGCATTCTAACTGGTTTTGATAATTTAGATCAAATCCACAACCCACTTCGGTACGTCAGAGACGTTTACTTCTTCAAAAGATCTCAATATCCTCAACTTCAGTTGGTTTACATGCGGGCTCCGGTCGCTCGTGCGGCACTCCAACGTCAGGAATTGCTACATAAATTTTTGGAAATTGGAAAAGTTCATCTTACATGGGCCATTTTGAAGAATGTAGATATGGTGAGTCCTCGACGACACTATGATATGATTTCCTTAGATATAATTGATAATTGAGATAAATTTTGTATTTGTAGGTCGTTCAAAGGGTTGTATTTCTTCATGAAGAACTTATGAAGTTGCCTTCGTTTCCCAGAAAGGCTTTAGAATGCGATTTAGATTTATATGAAGGAGGCGAAATGGGAGAACAACTACTGGGATTAGACGTCTTGCACAAATTCATGTAAAATTTTAAATCTGTTTTGATTATATACACTCATATTGAAAATAATATTGAAATATTTTTGTATTGAAGGTGGGTGCGATTGATTGCCAGAATGTTTGAAGCAATGGCTGGAAACTTTGCTTACTCTGGTGATATTCACCTTTTCTTGAACGTACTGAACGGTGCTGTAATTTTACATAGTGAAGATTCTTGTATTCTACGTTACGTTATGGCGACTTATATAAATGCTGCTTTCAACTTCAAAAACATATTTTCAACCAACGGGTTAGTAAACTCGTCCGCATCAAACTTTTATGTATGTAATATTATTCTAATAGCTGTTGTTTAATTTTAGATATCTTTTGATTATGCCAACGTTGTTGCAAATCTATTCCAACCACCAGACTAATAAACTTATCACAACAACCATAGAATACGCTGTCAAACAGTTTTACTTGATGAATAGGAAGCCGTTTATTCTACAAATGTTTGGATCCGTTTCCGCTATACTCGATACAGATGAAGAGGGGACTTACGGAGACGCACATAAGGTTTTAATATCAATTTAATATATTGTACTGTATTTAAATAATGAAAAATAAAATTTTAAAAATGTTCCATCTCATACAACAGGTACAATCGAGTTGTTTGTTCAACTTGCTTTTGAGTTTGGAGACACCGTCACCGGATCCATTAAACATTGCCGAATTGGTTAAAGAAGAGAAGCCATTGAAAGCAATTGATTTCTGCTATCATGATGAAAATGAGATGGTTACAGTTTTGGACTGTATAAGTTTGTGTGTAATGGTAGTGTCGTACTCTGCGGAAAGTATGCGAGGATATCAAATGCTCGTAAGTGCTTTTACAATTCATGAATACTATTTAAGGTTAATATTTAAACAAATTTATAAGCCAAATATAAATTTCAGATCATTTTAGAAGCAATACTTCCATGCTATGTAAAACAAATCCAAAGCCCGTCATACAATAGAGAAGGTAAAACCGAGAAAGAAATCATTCAACAGCTTGCCGTTGCGATTAAAACTCTTGTAAACAATTGTGAAGGACTTTCAAAGTAATAACCGTTTAAATTTTGTGTTAAATCAATAGTATTGTTCATTAAATTGTATTCGTGTGCATTTTAGGTCATATAACGGTCCTTACCGCTCGTCTCCGGAGCATAAAGGTTCATCGCAACGGAACTTCAGCAGGGGTCCATACTCACCAGGTTTTGACTTCGAGGAGGAATCTCACTCTAAATATGTCAGCGATCATTCCAGAGCTCATCCACCAATCGATACGACAAATGAAGATTCTGAGGTGAGACGTTCAAAAAATTCAATCAGCACACATTGATCATTTATAATAAAGTATTAATTTGATATATTTTATATTTAGGTGGTGAGAGCAGAATATAGACGACCCAGAGACGTTCTTCTTTCATTAGTAGGTGAATTTATTGGAAGGTGTACGGTGCGTTTGGCTGAATTGGCTAAGCGACCCGGACAAGAGGGTAAACCAGTTGAATTGTTAGATACAAGATCTCACGTTGTAAGTTTTTTTTATTTTTGTTTGAATATATCCTTAAATATTACATTTTGAACTACTAACTACAAATGCTTTTTTTACAGAGACTTGCAGATATTGCTCATTCGTTGTTGAAAGTGTCTCCGTACGATCCCGAATCTATGGCTTGCCGAGGATTACAGAGATATATGTCGTTCATTTTACCATCGACTGAGTGGTCCAATGATGCTATGAGACCAGCTTTATTCACTATATTGCGTCGACTTGATAAGTTATTCCTCAAAATATCAAAGAAACCAAGTATACGGGTATGTTGTGCTAAATAATTTGTGTAAGTATGTATAGGTACATATGTTTAAACAACCTAATGAGTATTGATTTGTATACATAGAGGAATACAGACTGGGATGCCGCATCAGGATTGCTGAAAGGTGTATATGAAACTATGATAAAGTGTCAGTATATTATGCATTGGCAGCATGTTAAAACTTTGTTGAATACGTGTCAGGTATTTAATTTATTTATTTATTAAATATGTTAATAGAAGGCTTGTTTATTATTATTTTTGTTCTTTTCAGGCTTTGATAGTTTTGGATGGTGTATGTATTGAAGGATGTTCATCAGCAACTGCTGCTTTGATGGCTCAATCACCACCACCTCACTTCTGTAGCACCGTTGTCCGACTAATTGCCCTTCAGATACTAAATACTGGGGTAAAATAGATACTTTAATAATTTAATTGTTATTCACATGTAATGCAATGAACTTTTTAGTCACATATAATGTAATGAACTTTTTAGGAGAGTTATTCATTGGAACAAATCTGCGGGGGTAGTTCAATATTCCCAACACAAGAAAAAGCTGAAAATATTCTTATGAACCTGTTTATGCCGTTGTGTTTGAGAGTAGGCAGTGGAAGAAAAGGTATTTTTATTTAAATCATTATTTAATACTAGAGTATTGTCCTGCCCATTGAAAATCAATGTGTGTTTATCATTGACATATTAGTGAGCTACCAATAGTGGTAGTTATGGGTTAAGCGGAACTATAGGTTACTCTTGAAACAAAATTTTAATACAATTCCTGACGAACAAACACATACTTAATGAGTTTATGTATGGTATGAATCTATTAATATAACACTTTTATCTTTCAGATGTGCCTCGTATGCGACAATCGGATATAACATTCGCACTAACGGCAGTTTTGCAATCGATGGCACCCGGTGGAGGAGCTGCCATAGCCGGAGTCGGAATGTTCAGAAACACCGGAGGAGGAGCAACTGATATCAGAGCACCATCTTTGACTTTTACAGCAGCCAGTCGTGAAGCTAAAAGAGCTGTCAGGATTCCGGTGTCTCTTTATAGAGTAGCATTTTTGGGTATGATACAATCATTTACATGAAATATATTTTTTTAATTGTAATTTTGTGCTATGAAGTAATTTTGAATTGACTTTTAGCGTTGAAAATAATGTTGGTATGCTTCGAAAGTGAACTGGTATCAGATTGGGGACGTATAGCTAGAGCGATGCGAGAGTTAGGTAAACGGAATGAAGCGGCACCGATACTATGGAACTTTATGGAATTCGTCGTTACTAACCGTACTCCACTATACATACTACTGTTGCCATTTATAATTCACAAGGTTAGTTTGAATCGAGTGAAATTTGTTGTTTTGAAAATGAACGGTTGTATCAAAGCGGTGTGATTTCAGTTGTCGCAACCGCCGATCGGTGATCATGAAAGGCACATGCAATTTGTAATAAGGGAGAAAGTTCGCGGAGGTGGTACTGCTTCAACAGGAACTGTTACTATTGGCGGTGGTGGTGGTGGAGGTCGTGGAGCACTTCTTGCAGAATTGGCCAGAGAAGTGCGGCAATTGAGAGAAGAACTTGATGAAGGTCGTTTAGGTATTTTGACTTTATCATACAAAAAAATAATTTGTACATGCTATTAATTTGCAATATTGACACTTTAGAACAAGAGGATAGGGATGCTGCTGCTGCTGCTGTAGCCGCTAGACGTGCCATAGAACCGTCACGTGCTTCTTTAGCGTCGTTGCGAGGACCCGGCCGAGCTGCTCGAGCTCAAACTTTACCACCTCAAAGAGGTACTACTTTTTATTTTCACCATCACATGGCATGTGTCCTCATTGTGCACACTATATATCTATATCATAACATTGATGAAAATTTACGATTCTACGTGTTGAAAGTGCATTTGTAATTTTTCTGCATTGTTTTACTATTTGTTTCTTTTTTTTTGTTGTCTATCTCGAATAAGACATAAACGTGCTTAGTTTGCAATGTGCAATGTCTTTTTTTAGAATCGGTTTCCAGCGGTTCCACAGCGAATCAGGTGAATGTGTCTGTTAGTGATGGACCCACAGACGGCATGAACGGTAGCTCTTTGGCATCCAATCACGATTCTGGCACTATATTTAGTTCGCAACATTTTTACCAAGGTATCCTAATTGTTTATTAAAAAATTTTCAATCGTTTTTTTTATTAATTCATATTAACCATTTGACTTTTCTTTCGATTTAATTTCAACATAGAGTCAAAACAGTTAATATTTAGTTTTTTTTTTGTCAGAACAGATTTGATAGGTTTAATAATTTAATTCGTCAAAGTAATATCCTTCATTTCTGTTCCCAAAAGGATGTTGCTTTTTATAGCCATGTAAGTGTTATACTTTAAACTGATATAAATGTCCCCCCTGCTGACTTTTGTATCTCCCTGATCAGTCTCGTGCTGAACCCGTTTGGTAGTTCTCATGGAATGTTTCAAATCTCCTTCCACCTCTCAAATCACATTTCTATATTTATGGAATGCTCACCGAATCATATATTATACATTTATATAATTTTGGAATGGTTGTGCATTATCAATAAATTGAACGATCAAAGAACTCCATGAAATCAATGCTTTCTACCTATACACTCGCTAAAGAATCCCTCTTCAGCTTTTGTGTATATTTATATTTATTATAATATATAAAATAAAATCCTTATACTATACTATAGTGACATCTATTATATTCATATATATTTTAAATCAGCGTTGACTACTGAAGCCAATTGTACATTTTAATTAGTAATTGTACTGGTGAATACATGTGTATTGTCTTTCTCTAGCTGAAGTGTTTCGTCTGAACAATTATTATCTTAAGCCGTACAATTTGCTCACGTAGTCAACGATATTTTATTTAAATCACATTGATGTATTATAATTATTATGCATTATTATTTAGTGAACGTGAAAACCTGAAATTTTTTTCAGCATGTTATATCCCCCATTCAATGATTGGAAAGATTATTTATTTTTATATTATTATTTAGAATTGTAGTACAAATATTAACATGTCAATTGCAAATCAAAATTTTATGTAATTTAACCTTACATTGAATACAATCTCGGGAATGAATTAAACTTAACATGTTTGCACATTTTAAAACATTACTACTTGATTTAGCATGAAACAATTTACGAACTATACATAATGAGGTGCCGTAACTTAAATTTAAAAAATACTCAAATTTAATCTATGTAGTTACTATTCACTTTTGTATTTGACATACAATATTATTATTGAGATTTCTATGCAACTATACAAACCTTTAAAGAAGTACTTTTATGAACTTGTTTCCTTCTTCAGCTTCCACAAACGGCAATGCCTGTAACTAAACTTATGCTATTTCAATACAGTGTAATTCAAATTCTGAACAATTTTATATAATATGCAAATTAGGAGCACAGCGGCAACGTATACAGGGTTTGCCGCATAGCTTATCACAACCCCAACCACAAGGACTTCCTCATCAACCTCACAATATCACAGCCGCTTCGTCACACCCCAAGCTTCGTTTTGTCTCTTCGGTGGAATTTCGTCATCAATCAGGTAAACATATCATACGTGTATCAATTTTTACTAAGTTTAGAGAAACTAATAGGTGTCAATTGATCAGGGGAAACTACACGCACTCCACTATCGCCAGCGAGCGGAGGTGAAAGTCCTGTAGTTGGGATTAAAACAAGTCCTGGCATTTTGGAAGGTGAGGCTGCAGATGGAAGTGGAAGTGAAGGTGGTGAACGTCCTAGATTGCAACGATGCAAGGCTCAATCCAGAAACACTTTCCGATTGAGAAGAAGTCGAAGAAATCGCGTTGAGGTGAATGCTTCTAGTTTGGTGGCCGTTGATTTTACATGAGTGCAGTATATGTTAAAATAATTTTTGTTTAAATGGATAGGTGGCACACATCAAATTGGAATCTGATGGTGGATCTAGTCCCCAAGAAGATTTTCCAGCAGCTCCACTTTCAGCACCGCCAGCTTTGCGTCCCATGCATCAGTTGCCACACCCTCTTAGTTCACCGGCACCAGCTGATCTCTCTTGGGACAGTGAGAGCCAAGTTTCGCAAACTTCTTCTACTTCTGGCTACAGGTAGATACTATTTCTGAAAATATTTGGTTGCCAACTCTTTCTTGTTAATCGACCTCATGTACAGCACTTCAACGATGAAAGCGATAGTAGCAATCGCTTCACCAACGAGTAAAATGAAAAAAGGCCCAATAACGTGATGCATCTTTACCACCAACGGTTCGTTCTTTAACTTAACCTTAGGCCACTCCAAGTCATCCATCCACTTGTCGATCAATCCTGCTTCAGAAATTCGGTGAATCCACTGATTAACACCGTCAATAATCGGTGAAAATTTTGGAAAGGCAAATGTGATGATTTGCGACCTGTACGTTTCCTTAATTATTCTCAGCATACCATTGCCTTGAAACTTAAAGTTCAACTCTGGCACTCGATTCTTCAAATGAGGTATCGCTCCATATATCTTCCCTTCGGCGATCAACTTTGAAATGTTATCGTATTCCATCTCATTATACACTACTTCTAACTTAGACAGAATTTCCTTGACGTATTCATTATCGGAGACGTTCTTCATCACGTCTACCACTTGCGTAGTACCGTAAAACGAGAAACCGCTCTCAAGCAAATCTTTCATGTTGTTTATTGAATCGTCATAGTAAGTGTGCGTCAAGAAGCCGACTAGAGATCCTTGGTAAATATTTCTCAACACCATTGAAGTCCATATCCAAACTGTGAAGACGTAGCATACGAATCTACCACTTGGCATAAACTTGAGCGACAAACCCAGAGTAACTTTCCAGAAAGATATTGCTATGTGACTGCCTCGAAAAGTGCTATTTCTGATCTTTCTCTTCAAGAGATACATCAGTGCTATCGATATGATAATGGTGGTTACTAGCAAAAGCCACACTATTGGTTTGAACGGGAGCAAAAGTTTCAAAGCAGTTAGTCCTTTTTCAACCTTTCGTATTGTCCAAACTATATATACCGTATCGTAACCGTAGGATATGTCCAGTACTTCTACTCTTCTTAGCGATGGTATATATGCTCCAATTCCAATATCTGCCCTGTCGTAGACCAAATCTCCAGTGGCTCCAGTCCAGACTGTTCCATTCCAACGTCCCCACGTGTACTCATCCTGGGGTTCTGTGACTACGAGACTAAAATTCATAAGATTTGATAGCAGTTTGATTAAGTTTCCCTCCATTCCGTCCAGTAGAATGGTTCCATTATCCAATCTATCGATGATAACGTGAGGATATCTCTCCACAGTTGTTACCGTGATGGGGCAACCGTGCATGTACTTAGTTTTCAAAGGATACAATTCTGCATTTGCCTTGAAATAGTAACTAGACCACTTGTCCATCTCTACGATTTCCAATTCTTTGCAAGCTTGAGCATCAAATGGGAAGAATGTGAATACTGATACGTCGTTGTCGAAATTCGTGACTACGACGACGTTGGTCATTCTGAGGCTCCAACATACTTTGAGTATTTCTCGAACGTTATCAATCACGTCTTGCTTGGACATCCAGAACTTTTTAACAACGACTATAACCCTGCCAGAGTAATCGAAGTGCGATGAAGGTATCAAGTCTAAATTTTCCCGTAAACTTCTAGCATTGTTTATGACTATTATGTAGTTTTGGCACATCATGTCCGATTTCAAGTGTACATCTCTGATTGTACTCACGCACGAGAATTGTCCCACATAGAAGATCAGCAGGTTGAGTATCTCCTGGAACTCTTTGTTTTCGCTGATTTTGCATCTGCTTTCTTTGCTTCCGAAAGCCATGATCAGAGCTATAAACTGGGGGCGAAAAAAGAATCTTCTGGCTATTTCAGCAGCGCATAGGCACAACCCGGCATCAGAGAGGATAGTGTTGTTCATTTCGCCTATCGTATTAGATATCTCATTGGCGGAAACAAAAAAACAGGAATATGTTATCAAAACTATTTTGGCAAACTTCATCGTGTTGCAGTTGATGTGATGCACTTAAAATGGACGATGGAACACTGAATGTAATGCATTTTACCCAGTAGAATATCAAACCATACGGCGCACCTGGTCAACTATTTAAAAATATTGAGATACCTTGACTTTCAGTGACTATCATAAACCACGACGAATACTGTATATTTTTATATCCCAATAATAAACACCTGATGATTGTCAACGGGTATAGTTTATTATAAGTTCACAGTCATTTAAAGGTAGAATACCTACTAATCTTAAGGTACAAATAATAATAAAAAGTACATATCAGGGGCCTAGTTTCAAAACGAACAATCTCCACTTTTTGCAAAAAATTAAATAATGATGCAGTTTTCTTCTTCTTTGTGTCACCTACAAACTGGTGGATTAAAAACATACATGACACTCAAACTTCGTTGTAAAATTTATATAAAAATTCTGAAAAACTAATGAAAAAACTTTTTTTTTTTTTTCCACAAATTCACTTATTGCTCGTTTTGAAACTAGGCCCCTCATGTATCACATTTCACAAATAATTTTTGAAAAACATTATCCAAATAAGTTTTCAACATAATAAAAATATTGATTTTGAATTTTTGTATGAGAAACTTGAACACCTCTGCAATGGGGAGGTTCTAGCTCATGTCCCCCATTAGCTTTTACATACTTTGATTCCACACTATCTTTGATCAAAATGCATTAGAACCTTTTCGATACTAGTTTTGCAGTTATCCATTTCATCTTCTCGGCTAAATATTTTACAAAGTGTAAAATTTGAATTGTGAAATAATTTACCCACACATAAATATACATATGTATGTACATAAATATCATATGAATTTTAGGGAAAGTTATAGTCTTCAAGCAAGAATACCACCACCGTTAGCCTCACCAGAACTTCATGATCACTCTACTAGCAGTGCCGCTACAATATCACACCACCGCAGCCCCAACGGTCAGTACTTCACTGCATTTGAATTAATTGATGAGTGAACATGAGATACATATGTACTCGGTTTGCATTTGTAGGCTCGTTCAGTTTTAACGGATCTTCTTCTGGTGAACGTACTGCCGTCATGGGTGAGCATCCACCGTCTCGTCTTTCACCGAGATCGCCATCATCAATTAAAGACGAGGATACATTAATATGAATAGTCGAATTTACAAAGGGAACGGTATATCGATTTGATGAGTCGTAATGAAATTTTGTACGTTTTGAAAGGCAATTGTATTCAAAATGGCAATTTGCTATTTTTTTGTATCTTGATCTGGTATATAATACAAAATTCTAGCGTGGTGTTTTATAAGACAGCTAAAAGATGAATGTAAGACTAGGAATAGGTACTGATCCTGCAAATTTAGAATGATATAAAAGTATAAGGCTGCATAACGATTATGCACTGAAAGTGTGGAATTGTATAAGAAACCCTGAGGGTAAAAAATAAGACTAGATAACAAATTAGTCGTTAATGAGTGTTTAAAAATTTTCTGAGATATTGCTTTTGGTATACCATTAGCTTTCTATCTAAATCAATTTTTCTATTTACAAATGAAATGTTAAACTCTTATGATTATGCACAAGTCTTTTATAAAAAAAAAAAATAATAATTGATATCTGAGATGAAAGCCGTCTTGGATAATTGTATTTAAAAAGTATTAATTCTACGTGTTATTCAACACTATTGGTTTTACTCTTATTAGTAAAATCAGAAAGTATGTGAAATTAGACACGATTGATTGTTGTTGATAATGAAAAAAATAATTATATGTGATAATTTGTCGAATGGTGCACAATTTATTGTTAACTGCTACCGTCAACGTAAACCTACATATTTATCAAAATTATATTCCTATACTTAAGAAATAGTAAAATATTATTTTTATTTGCAACGTATTAATAAAAACCAAATACATCTTATGAATGTTACTAAATTTTACAATTAAAAAAATATATAAATGTTTTGCACTAAATGTAATATTATTAAATGTTATACGTGTTTGTAGCTATGAGTCAATAAAATATACAATTAATGTTGAAATGAATTTAGCCTTAAATTTAAACAAAATGAAAAATACACATATTTAGTGATTGTTCACTCTATATTGTTGTTATAATTTTTTTTATTGTATTGTTGTTGCCAAAGCGAAAATGCAATGCTTTTTTATGGCGAGTGAAAAGCTAACGAAAAATTTCTTATAACGAAGATTTTGTATGTACAATGAAATGTAACGATAACAAGTTATAAATTTGTTTACAGCACTATGTGTGCTGTTTTACACAATTATTTTTGTTACTACATATGTATGTACATATAACGTTTGTGTGATATTTTTTAAATTGCAAGTTGTTTCATTATACACTATTCATTATGATATATAATTGACGTGCCTAGAAAATATTAGATTGTGTGTTTTATAATTTTTTTTTCTAAATGTGTTAGCGTATTGATTAATGTTAACCATATATTTATTATATACGATGATAATATTCGTTGTTTGATAACCAGAATTTATTTGTTATTGAAGATTATAGTGCCAAATTTTAATAAATCAAACAAAACTATTGAGCGACTTATTTTCATTTTACCTTTTTTAGCACAATAAATCTTCTACCCTTCTTCTTCTGCCGGTAGCGTGGTAATTTATTCAGGCATTTTGATTTGACATATTATGGATTACACAGATTATTGTTTTTAAAATTCAACTAAAATATATGGCGTCGACTAAAGTTTAGAAATATAATAAAACAATTCAGATAAAAGAGAGGGTCTAATTATTTATTATTCAAGGTGGTGAAACTTTTGCGCTTAATGGTATTAACATTGTATATCCCATTGCTCTTGAGATGCTAAGGTTGGCAAGGGTCTTCCATTCTTTACTTTCGACATCGTATTCTAAAACATCGTTTAGAAGTTTACTTTTCTCATCTTCACCACCTAAAACAATTTGAGGTTATTTTTTATACAGTACAGTTGAAACCAATATATATTAGAATTGCCCTGGATTTGATGAAATTTAAAACTCACCAATGAAAAGAAATTTGTTCTGAAATAGACAAATACCAGTTCCGAATCGAGGAGAAGGTAGATTGCAAAATACGGTCCATGATTTTGCATTGGGGTCGTACAATTCAACACTGCTCAAATACCTTAAAGGTGAATCTTCTAAATAAGTTTTACCACCAACCACAAAAAGCTTCCCGTTGATTGCAGCGCTCTAAAACATTTAACGATGATATTATTAAAATGCATCTGACATTAATTTTGTGGAAAATTCAGCAGTTATTGTACTATGTATTCTGAAGGGTAGCCAAAAAATAAAATGTAATTTGATATTCACTATATGACCGAATCTGTCTTCAATCATCGGAGTGCAATACGACCAAGTGTTGGATTTCGGTGAATAAATTTGGACTTCTCTAGTGGACTGACTCTTGCCATCTTTATAAGTTTGACCACCTGTCACATAGATTGTGCCGTCAATGACAGAAGCAGAATGATAAAACACAACAAGCAGCATTGGAGCAACGTCAGTTTCCCATTTCTTTCATTTGCTGTTTCATCTACTCAAAATCCATTTATCGATTAACAATATTTCTTAATAATATAATATTTTATTTTATTTTTTGTTTCGAAATCACCTTTCTACTGAATTCATATAATGGCCATTGTATCCACCGGTTGCGTAAACATTTGTGAATGAATCTTGAGTTATCGTCACGGCAGCGAAATAGGAACGTTTCTGATTTAATGGTTGCAAGGAAGATAAATGTCCATCTTTCAAATCGATATAGTCCACCTAAAAATAATTAAATTTAGTATTTTAAAATGACACTATGCAAATATTCCACTATTTCACCGATACGCTACTTGGTTAATTGCACTAGCTCCACCATCAATCAGCATAATCCAGTTATCGATGAGAACCGGCACATAGTGAACTCTATTAATGTTCAAATTCTCCAATAAGGTCCATGTATTTTGTCCGATATTATAAATATCGATGGTGTTCATCGCCTAAATATATTATAATATACAAAATTAAAATTAAAATTCATTTTTCAATCAAATTTTAGTGAATTGAAACTCACGTCTTCCCTATAAGATCCGATGAGTGCTAATTTTTCAGGTTTTTGTTGATTGATTGGTTGATTGGGCAAGAATGATTGGAGGGCTTGGGTAACGAGAGTAACGCATTCGGGACACCAATTGCAGTAAACCATAACTTCATTTAAGATAAACTGAAAAAAATACAATAAATCGTATTCAATGTTTCAATCAACAAATATTAGATGTTTTTAAGACTCAAATACCTTATATGGCAGGCTCGTCAGTCTAATAGAACTCAAAAACATAAACAAGTGAGTTTTACGGTTTACATCGTCAAAATTCACCCACAGCTTTACAGCTTTGACGACATCTTCCTGAGAAGGCACTTTCAAGTTGTCTGATTTGATAATTTCGACAACGGTGGAAGCTGACAGCTTAAGAAAATCCGGGGTCTCGTACAACTGAAACATAAATGAGTATGTAATGCTTTTCCATAATTACGTGACTACATAGAAAATTTTTATGATCGGCATTCACGGTGGCGAAATGCTCGAGAGCTCTTCAAATTTATTAATTATACCCATATCGAGACGTAAACGCGAATCAACAAATCAATATGTAATATGATTAAATTCTAATAAAAGTAAATTTGATAATAAATATGTACATAGGACTTACTTATGTCTCCCGTATAGCAGTACTTCAATATCCCGTCGATGACTTCGTCCTCAAAAGCGGAAAAGATGTCACTTAATCGGTGCGAATTATCCTTAAAAAAGTCACTACAAACTGTTAATACGACCATGTGAGCGAATAAGCTGGAATCATATATGTAGAGTGAAAACACAATTTAAAATAAACATAATTAAGTGCTTTAAAATTAAAATATCTAACTAATTATTATTTAACCTTGTGCCGCGAACCATAAAACCAACATCGGTGTCCTTTTTTTCTTTCATGCAGTTGTACAAATGATCAATTAGATTGATTGTAAACTTGGTCTCCACTCGACTCATTTTGCTTTCAGAAATTGATATTTCTCCTTAAAATAAAAGTAAACAACATTATTTAATCGTGTGTGTGTAAAATAAAATTAAAATATCCGTAATAAATATATATATTATGTATGCCGATACGTACTTCGGGACTCGAATGATCTTGTAGGTACTGAAAGTAATCGTACTTATACGATTATGAATTTTGATAGATAACACAACCGCAATACAATGTATCATATATACATACATATGTATGTATGTATGTATATCGTTCATTATGTTTTTTCCTGTGTTATTGTGTTATTTCCTTGTTATTATTGTGTTATTTCTCGTGTTACTGTGTTATGTGTTATCGCTTATTTGTTTAATACATTTGTATATTAATTGTAAAATAAATATAAATAATTTTAAATTACCAGTTATCGCTATTGTGCAATCGAATACTTTACAATATGTATATACATATGTATCTACATATGTAGAACGATTTTTATCTAATTTTTAACACGACCACAATAATATGATGATGCTAAATTGAAAACCACACAAAATAATATGTTGTTTCAAAGTATTATTTCACTATTTTAATAATTTAAAACACAACAAAGTGGTCATATTGAATGATTCATACCCAAATTAAGATTGTTATAATTTCAAACTTATGTTAAGCAAATAAAATGGTAACTACCCCCAAACAGGTGAGTCGTCTGTCATTCGTTTCATTTAACCTTAATGGAATGCAATCCATCGCCTTCTAAAGAGAACATCATGTCATGATGTCTGAACAGGCTATGGTATTGGTCATCGATGGAGATGGTTCAGACTGGAGGAGCTGATGTGCTGAAATGACCGTCGTAATTTATATTGCGTAAATGCGCGTTTGCATTTGAATGAGCTAACAAGAAAGGGAAATCTTCCGAGAGATTTTAATAGATTCACGAAGTTCTTTCACCTCACATTCAGTGTGTACAATGAAATAGGTTATATTTAATGAACTATTCTATGCACTTGCTGCGCAGTTGATGCTTTCATTTCTGGTAAGGTCATATTATGAAATAACGTATTTTTAAGTGTTTTTTTTATGTCTTTGCTCTAGATTTGTTTCCGGGTGATGTCACGTTGTAAAAGACACGTGTTTGTAATTGTGCGCGTGATGCAGAAAGTCGTGGTTCCTACACTACAAACTCACAACTAAGATAAATTGCCAAATTCGAACAGAAACTGGCCAATTTGGATTTACGTAGTAATACCAAAATATTTCCAATGACGATATTTAAGGTCAACATACAGATATTGAGCCCCGGACCTTTGCTATAACCACTGATCTATCATCTGGCTTTACTCTAATGCCAGTTTAATTTTTAATTCGATTATAAAATTAAATTTGAGAGTCATCGAGGGCAGCTAGTGGTCGTTAAACAATGTGTTACGGCCAATAAACTGACAGCCGGTGTCGAACTGTCAAACGTTTGCATTCTATGGAAGCGTGCCAAAATCGTCGATACTATTGGAACTGTTGACAAACATTGATAGTCCGTAACAGCAGCTCAGCATCAGACCAAGAGATGGACTCCAAGTCGCTGGTGCACTCCTGGTGCAACAAGAAAGGCCTGTCTCCACAGTTTGACGTACGAGCGACTGGTCAGTATTGATTTGATATACCTACACAAGTAAAAGTCATTGTCATGGCAAGTCTGACTTCAATACAATCAGTTCGTCGTAGTCCCCGCACAATAGCTCGGTGCCTAATGCGAGCTTTGTCATCAATGTTTTTAACAAATCAGCGCACATGCACTTGACTCTATCTATATTTGACTCCTTCAGCACCCCTTCCTAATTTTATTCCTTCTTCTTTACATCCAGTCATATTTACCGATTGTCCTAGGTATAAATATGTAAGGCGTTAATTTATCATCATCATCATTTTCAGCCGCTCACCATCCACTGCCATTCTTCTCAATTCATCGTCCCATACTTTCTTTCACATCCTCTCGGATACCATCCATTCTTCTTGCTATGTGACACTACAACTTTTTCACACGTTTCGCCATATCTACCACTTTGGTCATGCTTCCCACCCATGTATTCCTCTTACGGTACCTTCTCGTTATACCAAGCATACATCTTTCCACACTTCGCTGTGTGTACTGGATATTACGTAGCATTCTTGAATTCAGCATCCATACATTGTAACTGGCAGTACGCATTGGTTGTATGCCTTTTTTTTTAAGCATAGTGGAATGTTAGATTTAAAAATTACATTCATTCCAAAAGCGCTCCATCCAACGTTTTTTTTCTTCTTCTTTACATCCAGCCATGTTCATCAATTGTCCTAGGTATAAATAACTATCAATTACAATATGGTATA
Organism: Parapsyche elsis; assembly: GCA_022651745.1. Lineage (NCBI taxonomy): Eukaryota > Metazoa > Arthropoda > Insecta > Trichoptera > Hydropsychidae > Parapsyche > Parapsyche elsis. The sequence goes on from JAGVSN010000017.1 coordinate 4,524,228, forward strand.
TGTACATAAGTATATTTTTATTATTAGGTCCTAAGCATCGTCAGCGTTTCCTGTGTGAGGTTCGCGTCGATTCAGTATCGTACCTTGGCGTCGGTAACTCGACGTCCAAAAAAGAAGCTCAAGCGAACGCCGCCAAGGACTTCGTCAACTATCTCATCCGACAAGGACTCGTCGATCAAAACGAAGTGTCCGATTCGAGCGCAGTCGCATCCTTGAAGACAAATCTTCAAAGCGACAATGGAAACTTTGAACAGCAGCAAAACAGAATGGACCCACCGCCGCCACCGCAAACCAGACGAGTGTTTCAGGTTTTTAAATCGTTTGCATTCTATACGTTACGATCACAATTTGTTTGTGACATGTATGTATTTGTGCAATGGTTTCTTTTTTTTTCTTAGGAAGGAATGGGTCCGAACGAAATGGGGCAAGCTTACCACGCTTGGAACAACTCGGGCAACGAGAGCAATCGCCCGTTCACTTATATGGACCGCATGCAGCAAGCGAAGCTCGTCGAGGAGGCCGAAGACGTCGACATGAACTCAGCCATCCACGGCAATTGGACTATGGAGAACGCCAAGTCAAAGCTGCATCAGTTCATGCAAACCAATAAAATCAACGCCGACTATTCGTATAAAACTGTCGGACAACATCACACACGGTAATGCAACTATTGTTTGTTTTTCCACAGAAAATTTATCGTCGTCGTAATTTTCAGCCGTTCACCATCCAGTTCGAGTGAATGTCCGTTGACAGTGTCATCGGGTGTTTATCATTAATGTGTAGCGTATTTAATGTAGTGTGTGTATGTGAGCGTTCCGCAGGTACCCAGCCGGCCAGGCAAACCCTTGCGCTACTGCATGCATATCATCATTTTCAGCCGTTCACCATCCACTGCTGAAAGAAGGCCTCTCCGATCCTTTCATCCCCGTCTGTCTTGAGCAATCTGCATCCACTTGACTCCACACATCCTTCTTAGTTCATCAGCCCAATTCGCGAACACACGTGCCCCACGCTTTCATACGTTGATTGACGTGATATACTCTCAAGTCCCATATGTTATAGTGAGCGTTTCCTCCGAAGCCGTTTCATCACGTAAGCTTGCACCATGTGGAGGAGGGTGTTGCAAGTATGTTTTTACGCCATTAAAAACTAAAGAGATTCATGTGTTCAGGATCGCGTCAGAATACGTGGCGTGTGGTATGTATATTTCTGCCTTAAAGACCCGTTGATTCTCAACGGCCAATGCTTTCGTATGTTTATATTCCTCGAGTTTAAAAAGCTTTTTCAAAACTTAATACTGAATTACATCATCATTTTCAGCCGTTCATCATCCACTGCTGGATGATGAACTGCCTCTCCAATCCTCTTCCATTCCTGTCTGTCTTGAGAAATCTGCATCCAGTTGACTCTACACATCCTTCTCAATCTCATTTCATCAACTTTTTCACACGTTCCGCCCTATCTATCACTTTTGTCGTGCTTCTTAGCCATATATTTCTCTTACGGTTCCTTCTTGTTATACCAAGCATACATCTTTCCATGCTTCGCTGTGTGCACTGGATCTTACATAGAATTCCTGAATTCAGCATCCATAGATCATAACTGGCAGTATGCATTGGTCGTATGCCTTATTTTTAAGCATAGCAGGATGTTAAGTTTAAAATCTACATATGTTCATACTTTCAAAAGCGCTCCATCGTAGTTACATTCTTCTTTACATCCAGTCATATTCACCAATTGTCTTAAGTATAAATAATTTCACAATGTGATTATTTACAGTGACTGCATTTTCGTTACACATAATTTTAGTTTTATTAAAATTAATTATTTTGATCATTGCACATATCCGAGAGTTGAAAATCAATCGGAATCTCACGTGTGCTAAAAACTTTTATGCTTATATGGAGATGTATGTAATTATGATACACATGATCTCCATAAATAAAAATTTTATATGACGGCAAGCTCGGATCAGAGATCAAACGTTTGTGATGGAAATTAAGTCAGCTTCATAGTTTTATAACGAGCAAACATATTATCTTATATATAAAAGACGATATTTTTGCAAATTTTTGATTTTATTTTTTTATTTGATCTGTCCTCATTGAAACAGAGCCCTATTTATATTTGTCTTAAATAAAAAAAAGGCTCAAAGTTTCTTTCGATTGCATGGAAATATATTTTTTAAATACTTTCATTGAACAAAGATCAGTAAAAGTATTTAGTATTAATATTTGAAGCTGAGTTTTTATCTATCTAAAATGTTTGGTTTCTTTTTCGTTTAGGTAGTAATTGAGTTTCTTGACTCGTGATCTATTCTATCTCGCTACGGTTAGTAACTAATACATAAATGAATATTAAATATTTCGTTCCAATAAATCAAAAGTTTCATCCGTGTCGAACAGAACATTCTGCGCCGAGTTGAGAATTTACATAAAGAAGCTGGGAAGGTGCGTGACAGCCAGAGAAACGGCGTCGAACAAACAAACGGCGTCGAAGTGTTGCGCCCTATCTATCGTGAGGCAACTGTTCCATTTGGGTGTGATCGAACCGTTCAGCGGCACGTTGAAAAAAGACAGAAGCTCCGAACAGATGAAAGCTTACGACGTGTGCATCAGTCCCGATTTGGAGAATGAGCTCGCCAGCACATTGAACGGTTTGCTAATGCTAATTTAACCTTATAGGTTTAGTATAAGTGTGTGTTCAATGTTTTATGTTCGTTTACAGAATTGGGCGTTGAACCGATGAGAATAGATCCGGAGGATATGACGCCGCAGACCATACTCGCTCCGACGTCCATCGAAAAACTATTGGGAGTCAAACAGGAGAGTGCCGGAGTCGTTTCTTGGTCTCCTCCAGCACCGAATTGGAATCCATGGACTGGATGCAACATCGACGAGGGTCCTTTGGCTGACGCGTCGTTGGAAGAATTGTCTGAACAATTGTTGACGCAGCATCGTGATATGTTACAAAACAGTACTCTCTTGGCGGTGAGATAACAAGAGCCTACAAATTTCCATTTTGTGAACGTTGTTTTACTTTTGATACCTATTTTTATATACCTACATATAAATCGACCGTTCTGAACTCAATGGTGCACTTAGTTTTTGGCTACTACGTTGGGTAAAAATTCTTTCTCACAGTTTCTGTACCAATCAAACGATGCTCCCGAAGCCAGTAGATGTCTATCCTGAAGTCTTGATTCCAGAATCTGTGCGGCATCCTTCGGAAGACTTGAATCTCTTATCAAATCATTCAGTTCGCTTTTGTGTGGAAGCTTGTGGTTGCTGTGTTTCAATTTTAAAAACGTCCATTTGTATCATTTTCAGAATACAAATCGTGGCTTAAACTGACGAATGGAATCGGGACATCATTTTCATGAAGAACAGATTTTTCAGATTGTATATCAGGATAAAAGGAATTCTTTTTATATTTTGAGTTGTAGCACCTCACGTTGCAGGAACAAAAATAGTAATCATCGTGAAAAAAACCTTACTTGATGGCTAAAAACTAACACCATATTCGTGTTAATCGCCCCCCCCCCCCCCAAATTAGTAAAGAACTCAAATCAAACTTAAAACATCTCACATCTGTGTAATTAATTATAACCAGTTATTACACATGTCTTATGTTTGTATTTTTTTTTTTTTTTTAGGAGAGTATAAAAGAACGTGAACATTTACCCGTGTTTAAAATGCGAAATCAAATAATGGAAGCTATAAATGAAAATCCCATAATTATAATTCGGGGAAACACGGGCTGTGGTAAAACTACACAGGTTATTACGTTGTTTTAATTTTGTATAGCGTCGACTCGACTATAAAACTGAATATACATAGTAACACCCAGTATAACTTGAAAAACGGCAAATGCGTGAAGTAAAAGTCCCCTTCCTTCGCCACCGCAGCTTTCAGGCTTTGTTTTGTGGGCGAAATTCCTCCTATTTTTATATAATATGGCAAAAATGTCAAAAAAAAAGATCGAATGCTGCACGCAGTAATGCGAAGTTACGAATACAGCGCGATATATTGTCAAGATATACTGGTGGGTCTATATCTACATACATTTAAATAAATTGTTCTGGTAAGCCAATACAACCAGGGTTGCCAGATTTCCAAAATCTCAGTTCTGGACAATCACCATTATGAACGATTAAAAAAAAAGTTAAGGAATTAAGGAAGAAATTAAAAAAGTAGATCATTTTAATTAAATTTTAATGTATGTATGTATATGTACATAGAAGAGAACATATAAAAAATAGTCACCGAATAATCATTCGCAGGAATCACAGTTATTATAATATATTGATTAGATACAATCACAGGAATTAAATTTTGATTTGAATACAAAAATTTATACAATCTTAACAGTTTTATTAGAAGTATTTTTTGGATAATAGTTTTATTAAAAGTATTTTTTGACGCTTTAAGCTTGTTTCAAAGTATGTCTTTGCTCGATAAAAATTTTCTGAAGTCGTTACAATTGTGATTCTACAGTTTTTTTTTCTACTCCTTTCTCCAAGCCTAAATATTCTTTCGCAAATTGCATTGGAATGTGGAATTAGAGTATGTGAGCCACGATTTTATACAAACTATTGCAAGCGGGATGATTGTTAAAAAATATTACTCATTTCTCATCTATTGTTTTTCAGTCATATTCAGTATAAATTTGTTTAAAACCTCTTTAATTACATAAATTTTTCTACATACACAATTTGTTTAAAATCGGGATTTTTAACGTCTGGCAACCCTAAATTCAACTGAATGAAATTGTATCGAAGACAGATTTACTTTTGTAATTGCATCTTTTACGATGACTCGTTTTTGACCAAATGTGTAAGATACACAGTTTGATAGTTTAGCCGAGAATATACATACATATATATTTTTTTTGTTTTCTAGTATTCGGTTTTTAACTTGTATCGTATCTAGGTTTGTCAATTTATCCTGGACGACTATATAGCTAGTGGTCAGGGCGCGTTGTGTAATATATGCGTAACACAACCGAGAAGAATCTCAGCCGTTTCCGTCTCGGAGAGAGTCTCCAACGAGAGATGCGAAGACATCGGACAAACTGTAGGGTGTGTATTCTCTACTTGCAGAAATACATTATAAATTACTTTGGCACTAATTACACGTTCAATGTTTAATTTTGGATCTACATAGATACTCTGTACGCTTTGAATCGGTATTGCCGCGTCCTTATGCTTCCATCATGTTTTGCACCGTCGGTGTTTTGCTACGTCGCATGGAAGGAGGTCTTCGTGGTGTATCACACGTCTTGATAGATGAAATTCACGAGCGAGATGTCGGCACCGATTTCATGTTGGTCCTATTACGCGATATGGTACACATCAATCCCGATCTACGGGTGATCCTCATGAGCGCCACGGTCGATACGACGCTCTTCAGCCGATATTTTGGAAACTGTCCCATCTTGGAAGGTATGTCACAGTTTTGTTATAAGTTTCAATGAAATGTCCTGAATTGATAGGACGAATGTGATATTTCAGTCGAGGGTAGAATGTTCCCGGTGAAGCAGTACTTTTTGGAAGATTGCGTAGAACTCTGCGCGTTCGAACCACTGCCACAAATTCGCAAAAGAAAAACGCGTGACTCTGGCGCTAATAACGACGATGACGATGATGAAAAGCAGTACGCTGCTGATGATGGAGAAGAAGACATGAACAATGTTCCGTTGGAGCCTCAATACAGCCCACAAACTCGGTCGGCCATGTCGTCTATCAGTGAAAAAGATGTAATTGCTTGTATATTATTATTTTTGATGGTGTAGAAGTTTTAATGTATGCAGATGATATGAACATTTATAAAGCCATCTCTGATTCAAATGATTGCTTAATTCTCCAAAATAATATCAATTATCTTCAAGACTGGTGCTAAATGTTATTCTATAACTTTCAAAAGAATTTCTAATCCTATTGTTCGTGCTTATTCAATTGAGGGAACAAATTTACAAATGTTGTTTCTAAAATAAAGGATTTGGGTGTGCCTTACATTTGTTGAGCATATTAATCATTACTTGGCTTCATTATCAGAACTGTAAAATGTTTTCGCAATCTTAATACTTTTAAATTATTATTCTGTTCGCTAGTTAGAAGTAAACAGAGTATAATTCTATTTCACCTCATTTTACCATTCATTCGTATTTATTGGTAATTTTGTCAAGTTATCTAATCAAAATATATCATAATCATTTTAGGTCAGCTTCGAATTGGTGGAAGCACTATTGAAGTACATTAAATCGCTCAATGTAAGTGGAGCTGTTTTAGTGTTTTTGCCAGGTTGGAATCTCATATTTGCCATGCTCAAGTACTTTCAACAGCATCCGATCTTTGGTCAGTCGGATTATGAAATTCTCCCGTTGCATTCGCAATTGCCCAGGGAAGATCAGAAGAAAGTTTTCATCGTACCTCCTCCGCACGTCACCAAGGTTCGATAAATTCAAATCAGGTATACCGTTCGTTGTTATTTTATGTACATATGTATATTATCGAATGTGTATATGATTTCAGGTTATTCTGTCGACCAATCTCGCCGAAACGTCCATCACTATAAACGATGTCGTATTTGTGATTGATTCGTGCAAAGCGCGAATGAAACTATTCACTTCACATAACAATATGACTAGTTATGCTACCGTTTGGGCCAGTCGAACCAATTTGGAACAAGTATACCTGATCTTTGAAAATATATATATTTTTTTTCAATACTGTTTGATTTTAATCCGTTTTGTATTTTTTTAGCGTAAAGGTCGAGCCGGAAGAGTGAGACCAGGTTTTTCTTTCACGCTTTGTTCCAAAGCTCGCTTTGCACAATTGGAAGAACACCAAACGCCTGAAATGTTCCGGACGCCACTTCACGAACTTGCACTCAGGTATCTGCATATTATAATTTAACACCCTTTAAAATTTTAAATCATCATTTTCAGCCGTTCACCATCCACTGCTGGATGAAGGCCTCTCCAATCCTCTTCCATTCCTGTCTGTCTTGAGGAATCTGCATTCACTTGACTCCACACATTCTTCTCAATTCATCCGCCCATCGTCCACTCTGTCTACTTTGCTTTCTTTCACATCCTCTCGGATACCATTCCAGTACTTCGCGTCCCTCTGCCATCCATTATTTTCGCTGTGTTCAGCCCATTGCCACTTTTTCACACATTCCGCTATATCTACCACTTTGGTTATGCTTCTTACCCATGTATTCCTCTTACGATCTCTTCTTGTTATACCAAGCATAAATCGTTCCACGCTTCTCTGCGTGCATTGGATCTTACGTAACATTCTTGAATTTAGCATCCACGTTTCACTTTCATACGTTATAACTGGCAGTATGCCTTATTTTTTAAGTATAGCGGGATGTTGGATTTAAAAACTACGTTCATTCTTCCAAAAACGCTCCATCCTAGTTTTATTCTTCTTCTTTACATCCAGTCATGTTCACCAATTGTCCTACGTATAAATAATTATCAACTACCTATACAATATGGTTGTCTACTATGATTACGTTTTGCGTGCAAAATTCATTAAACATAATTTTAGTTTAATTAAAATTAATTATTAAACCTACTTTCATACTTACATTACTTAATTGTGTTAATCTATTTTGTAAATCTACCGAGTCAATGCAACGACAACTGTCGTCAGCGAATCTTAGATGGCTCAAGTGCCTGCCGTTAATCTTGATCCCTGTTTTGTGCCATTCCAGCGACCTAAATATGTCCTCAAGCATCGTATTGAATGATTTAGGAGAAATGGTGTCTCCTTGCCTAACACCTTTCTCAATACCGAATTGCTCTGTGTAAAATTTTAAATATACACTATTTTTTAACGTTGAAACTATTTTTGTCTTATTTCAGTATTAAACTGTTGAGACTTGGTGGTATTGCCCAATTTTTGAGCAAAGCTCCAGAGCCACCTCCGCTAGACGCTGTGATTGAAGCAGAAGCCGTCTTACGAGAACTACGATGTTTAGATTCGCAAGACGCATTGACGCCGCTTGGAAGAATCCTTGCAAAAATACCAATCGGTAATAGAATCGCATCGGTTTGAACTTGCGTCGTTGTTTACCAGCTTCCACGGTGTTTTTTTTTATTATTATTTTCAGAGCCTCGTCTGGGTAAAATGATGATTTTAGGCGCCGTCCTAATGGTCGGTGATGCTTTAGCGTGCATGGCAGCTCACAGCAGTACTTTTCCGGAGATTTTCGCAATCGAGATGGGAAAACGGCGACTTTCATTCCATCAACGGGCTTTAGCCGGTGATAGATGCTCGGATTACGTAGCCATGCTCGTCGCTTATCAGGTAACAATAATTGCTACTGCCAACTTTTTGCTATTGAATGTATGTACATATGTTGTATCATAAGAAAACTTTTGATCGTAGCTGTGGGAACGTGAAAAAGAAAAGGGCGAAGATGCTGAAGTGAGATTTTGTGAATGGAAAGGATTGCAATTGCCTACGATGCGTGTTACGTGCGAGGCGAAATATCAACTTCGTTCCATATTGGTCGGAGCAGGATTTCCAGAAGAGTGTTTTTCACAGCAGCATTGGGAGGCTCGTGGTGCTGAACCTCGTCTAGATTCTGTTATTGCTTTAATGTGTATGGGACTCTATCCTAATGTGTGCTGGCATCAAGGCAAACGTAAAGTAAGTGAAACTTTTCATTTTAGGAATACTTTTGAACACTTAACTCATACGAGTATAACCGATTTGTTTGTCATCAATAGGTTTTAACAACTGAAGGTAAAGAAGCTCTCATTCACAAAACATCAGTCAACTGTAGTAACTTAGATCAAAAGTTCCCTTCGCCATTTTTTGTATTCGGTGAAAAGGTTCGCACACGTGCCGTAAGCTGCAAACAGACCAGTATGGTAGCTCCTCTACATTTGTTACTATTTGGTTGCCGTAAAATTGAATGGGTTCGTAATTTACACTCTCAATATATTAGATATATGTATGTATATTTATTTGATTCCAATCATTGTAACAACTGTTTTCTCTTCAGACCGACGGTATTGTAAGGTTAGACAACTGGATCAATTTTAAAATGGATCCAAATCAAGCGGCGTCCATTGCCGCGTTAAAACCTGCTCTAGAGCAGCTTATCGATCAAGCTGCTCAAGATCCAGAGCAATGCTTGGAACCCGATCCGATTCAAACCAAAGTTTGTACCGCAAATTAAACACGCTCTTGTGATTATACATTGTTTTATTAATTCAATACTATTTCGTCTTTCAGGTATTATCAATTTTGAAAAAATTATGTTGCTTCAACGCCGGCAATTATGAGATAGCTAGAGAGAGCTCTGGTCCTATGCACTTTGATAACAAACGCCCCAGATTTAATGCGCCGGGGTCATTTGGAAACAACCAAGGGGGGAATTTCAGCGGTAATCGAGGAGGAAGCTTCGGTGGCAACCGGGGCGGAAATTTTGGCGGCGGCGGCTATCGTGGCGGTAACTTTAGTGGAAATCGAGGAGGCGGGTTCGGAAATCGTGGAAGTGGTTTTGGAAATCGAGGAGGCGGCTTTGGAAATCGGGGGGGCGGTTTTGGAAATCATGGAGGTGGTTTTGGAGATAGGGGAGGTGGTTTTGGCGATAGAGGAGGTGGTTTTGGAGATAGGGGCGGCGGAGGCGGATTTAGACCAAGAGGAAAATGGGGAAACAGAGGTGGATTTGATTAACCAGAGAGAATATTGTAATGTGTACTATTATGTTGTATTAATTTCGGCAATGCTTAGAAAATAAACCTCTGCTAAGAATAAAAATAAGCATCTCTTACTATATACCTACCTATGAAAATTTATTAAGACAAACCAACAAACTTAGTGGATGAATTCACGTTCTTCTATAAACATTGAAACTTGAAAGATCACATAATATTTAAGTAAGTGAACCAGTAGTTAACAAAAGCTCACAGTCGATAAATTGTATAGGTATATTGCTTATCTTATATATCTATAAACCGACAAGTTTCAAAATTTTCGCTTTACAGCTGGTTTCTTAACTAGGTTCATTGTCAGCAACATGTTATTAGCGTGTGGACGGCATTGCATGCTTATGGAATTGTTTTTACGATGTGTTAACACTTGTTGCTACTGCTTTTCGCCGACGGGTATTAAAAATGATTACTTAAAGGCTTGGTTTCGCGAGTGCGTCAGCTTGGTCGACGCCAACCTATGGAGGAAAGCTGGCCGCGTCCATAAGGGAAGAAGGGGTGTGAGGAGCGTGGTGGTCGCACCCTCAAATTAAAATTCTATACAAAAAAAACCACGACTTTGGCGTCGGCCAGGCCGACGCCCTTGCCAAACCAAGCCTTTCGTCTAAACTTCTGAAATCAAATTATTTTATTTTTAAGTTTGTAGCATACGACGAGTCGTTTTATGATGGAGCAGTTGGCAACCCTGTGTTGAGGTTTGACAGCTGTCACTTGCAAATGTCATTGATATGAGCGAAGCTTGCCGGCTTTGCCTTTCTGGCGTATCAATTGGGGGCTCATGTTCTCTTTTTCAGGGGCTTCGCCCCACTTTAGCTCAAATGCTAACATGCTTTCTAGACTTTGATGTAAAACTATACACAAACATAACCTCACTTTTCCACCATAACAGTCAACACACTAACTGGGAATTGATTTGTTTTTTTTAGATTGATCCAAATGATGGATTACCTTGTAGTATTTGCACTACGTGCGCTGACGATGCAGTAAGAGCGTTCAATTTCAAAATCAAATGCCAACAATCGAATACCATCCTACGTGAACAGTCAATTGTTAAAGAAGAGTTCACTAACTCGTACTGTGACGCGTTAGACGTGCACGACAGTTCAATTGAAACACCGCACAAAGCGAACGATCAAGATTTTAAATTAAAATGCAAACGCTGTGACTTTCTCTATTCGAAAAAGACGGAATACAACCGACATAAAAAACTAGCACATAGGAAGAGAAACAAACTATACACTGTGGTGAAAACGAATCGGGAGAAGTTGTACACTTGTACTAACTGTGATTATAAGACGGCGACAAAATCTGCACTATCTGTACATATAAAATGCCACTTTATTGCAAAGCCGTACAATTGCGACCACTGCAACTTCGGAACCTACTTCAGAAGCAGTCTACTAACTCATCTAAGGATACATACAGGCGAAAAGCCGTTCATGTGCGACGTATGCGACTGTCGATTCAAACAGCTCGCTCACCTGAAACAGCATCAATTAACGCACTCTGAGGAGAGACCGTGGGCTTGTACCACCTGTGATTATCGAGCCAAAGCAAAGAAACATCTCGCAATACATCTCAGGATACACAATAAGGATGAGAAACCCTTCATGTGCGATCTCTGCTCGTTCACATGCTCCAGTAGCGTGAATCTATCCTCGCATAAACTGAGTCACAGCGACGTGAAGCTGTTTAAATGCGACACGTGCGAGTATTCTTCGAATTTTAAGAAGAATCTGTCGGTGCACGTGCTGAAACATACCGGTGTGAAGATGTTTCAGTGTGCTTTGTGCGATTATAGGGGAGTTTGCGCACAACATTTGAAGTCTCATATGATATCGCACTCGGACGCAAGGCCGTTTTCGTGTAAATTATGTCCGCATCGTGCTAAAACCAATTCTATGTTGAGGAAACATCTGAAAAAGCATCTGAAATCTTAATTTTCATATTAAGATGGAAGTTTTTTTGGTACTTTGTAAATCAAACTAATAAATGTATTCTTCAAAAATGTATTTATTTATTGAATGTAGTGTGTAAACTTAATTAGCTTTTGTGAGTATGTACTTCAGGTATGAATATCTTTACATACACCTTTGGTAAGATATGCGGTATTTTTTCAGGAAATTTACAGGAGTATTAATTTTTAATGTACAAGTCATTCGTTAGATTAGTCAAAATATATATAAACAAAAAATAAAAAAAGCATTTAGATAAGCGTAATAAATTAAGATTTTTAGCACTATTCCATATAATTATGTTAATATATAAGAAAAAACTTTTTGTGATATTGAGTTCCTATATTTATTTTGTATGTGCCAAATTTCATCTATTTACAAATAAAATAATTTCAAAATACGAGTACACTTTTTTTTGACCCGTGTATTGTCTCTTTAAACTACTGCTTATAAATTAAATTAATCCACGGTATCTTTCGATGAATGATGATGGTGTTGGATCAGGATGTGTTGAATGAAAAATCGCCATTAAGTTGATAATAATATATTTTATTACCGAGAAACATTTATACAACACACAAAAAAACAAATGGCGATCATTTGTGCACCATGTGTTATTTAATGCGAACAACTGACTCAAGTCGCAAATATTCTTTATATTTTTTTTTTGGCCTTATACTGATTACAAATTATTTTTTGTATATATTTATAAATTTATATATAAATTTTTCAATTTTAATATTATTTGTAATTGATAGAATTACTCACTATAATATATATAAATTTATATAAACTTCAATGATACAACATTTACTCACGAGTATAACTTATGCTACATGTTTTCAGATCCACTTAATAAATTAAGAGTATTTGAACTTTGATAAGCATGTTCAGATCTAATGATTAAAAAAAATTTCGAGATTTATGTGTATATGTATATAGATATATTTTTATTATTTATATGTACAATAATAAGAGAAATGTGTATAAAACAGAATATTCACAAGAGATTACCGATATTTTTGAAATATAATATTTATATCTATAAAAAAGACGATAACAATATCAAAATACAAACAACTGAGGCACCAAAAATAGGCCAAACGTTTTCATATGAAATTTCAATTTAAGTAATACTGATTTTTTTTTCTTATTCAAAGTACGAGTTTTCTTTTGTGAAAATCTGCAAATATACATATGTATGTATGTATATAAAATATATTTAGATATAATATAGCGCACGTTCTTCGAACTAATATTTCTTACTACAGTTCGCTTGCATGTGTAAAGAATTAAGTGTAAGGTATTTTTTTTGTACTCGGGTTTGTTGTGTGTGTGTGCGTGTGTGTGGGTGTGTTGTGTGTGTGTGTGTGTGTGTGTGTGTGTGTGTGTGTGCATTCCTTTAAACTTTGTGTTCATTGTGCATAGAGAAAAAACAGATTGATTCGTTAATAAATGACTATTGTTAAAATTACTTATTCATATGTTATAGTTATATTAAGTAAAGTTAGACCTGAACATAAAAAATAAAGCACATGCATCGATAGCTTTGGTGTAGTGATTGTGAATAAATACTCCTAAAACGGTCCAACACATGAGAAAACATGTACGTGAATTATTAGCCCGCACCATTAATCTTACAATTTACTAAAAAATAAAAATAAAAACAAATGTCCAACGATTACATTGAAATTTTATAGCACGACAATGATTACATTCCGCACACGAATCGACTTCAAACAGATTTGTTCCATCTCCGAAACAACTTATAAGAATTATTGTGTAATAATATGAGTAAAATTAAAATCATAGCACAAATTATCCGTTTTGATTATTTCGTATGCGGAATAAATCGAGATATTTAAAAAAAAAAAAAATGCAACAATTAGGGCTCACACACACATCTTCTGACGAAATTCTAAATGCATGAATTTCTATGGTTTTGTATGGCGTAGATACACACTTGCAACACCCCACCCCACGTCGTATCGCGCAATCACGTCACGTGTGCTGTGGCAAGTGTGTGTGAGCCCTTAGTTACTTCTCGTATTAATCAGAAATACATGTGATCCTACTTAGTATTAAGTACCTCAATTTAACATTATTAAGGTCAACACATGAACACTATGCCCTCAAATATTACAATAATACAAAGTGGATGTGCGTCAACCTCTACAAGTCAAAAGTATATATGGACGGGAACAAAATTAAGAAAAATTTATCATATTCGGTATTTAGTTTTAAAAAATGTAGCGGTAAGTAACTGGCCTGACGGATTGCTTAAGCGAGAAAAAAAAACATTATGCTAACATCCACTATGCTTAGAAAATATAATCCGATCGAATATATATTTTAAAAAAACGTAATCAAGGTACGCAAATGGCACAATTCAACATAAGGGATTACAACAGCTTAACGATCCTTAAATAAATATATCAAAAAAAAAATGTGGGATAGAATAAAAATAATAGAAGTGACTCGTTGTTTAACTCCCACTATTTATAAAATATAACAACATATAAAAGATATACATACATCGAAAGACAACTGCCAAAGTGACACAACTCGAAAAAACAAACCAACTTTTCACATTAAGCTTGAAACAATCCTGCAATTCTACTGAACTATATTGCCGTCGCATTCAAAATATGCATTCGTCTACCGTTGCATTTATTTTCGAGTCGCATCAACATTGCAAATCGACGAACGTTACGTATAATAATTATATAATATGTATTCGAATATGTAAATTGATATTGTGATATCAACGAGATTCTCCATTAAAAAAATGCACATATAATTATAAACAAATTTAAAGATATCAACAATAAAGTAATTCAATTAATATTTTATAATTAAAAAAAAAAGAGACAAGTGTAAGTCTTTCTTTAAAAAAAAATAAATATGTATACAACAAAAAAAGTCAGCACCGAGCTTTATATATAAAAAAAAAGATAAAAAATTGATTTCATATGCAAAATTATATGCAAACACATTCCCGTAGTTTCAATATTTAATGTTAGATAACAATGTCAATATGAACACATTAAAATTCATTGTTGTTGGTTTTTTTTTATACATATTATATACAATTGATTAAGGGCATAACTTAAGAGTGGGCTAGTTTATGACACCGGAATTAAAGGGCTTCATAAACCGGAGCGTATTTATCCGCTCACGAATAATAATCCACTCCGGTTTGTGAGGCCTTTTATAATGCAATTGTTATTAAAATATATATAATATAATATCATAATAATAATAATAATATAATCATGTTAAGAGATGTTAAAACATTGGGAATGTGTATGTGGCAATGTGTAAATACTGCATTTTAATATAATATAAATAAAAATATAAAGCAATATGTGAATAAATAATGAAATTTAGTAGCTTTTTTTTGAACACGATACTTGAAAATAAAAATGGAAACTTGTCGATACATGTTATATCTATATATAAAAAAAAAAACAAAATACTAAATTACGGAAACTAAGGCACATTTTCAACTATATTTACTCTTATAAACTCGGAAATAATGCAACAACCATATTATTATTAATTAATAATGTAGTTTTTTTTTTAACAATTTTTTTTTTATACGAATACTGATAATAATCATTTGTCAATAGATAACAAAATATTGCGATATTAAATAATTTTAATAATGTTAAAAATAAGAAAATAAAAGCTCGTTTGAGCCGCCCACCGCAACAACCACTTTTTTTTGTTTTTAATTTTTATGGCAAACTTGCACGTTTCCTTCATTCGAAACAATGTATAATATACAAATTGAATAGAATTTTCCAAAAAAAAGATTTTTTTTATACAAGGACAGCACTTTTCATATCAAAAGGAAAAACAAAAACACAGAGTCCACAGTTAAAAAAAAAAAATGTCTTTTGAAACTAATATAGGATTTCTCAACCTTGAAACTACTGCCCGTTGACAATCAACTATTATTTATTACTAGTTTTACGGGGAAAAAATGTAATATAATTCAAATTATCAATGAGAACAGAATGTGTCAAGTGTTCCTGACGGACAGACAGACTTTTATATTGTGTAGATATACACTATTTTTATGACATTGCAAAAAATTGGTATATAAAATTATTTTTGAAAGAAAAAAATCAGATTGAGAAACTCTTGACTAGTAAATACGCCACATTTAACAACTTGTCTTGTAAGTAAATAAAAAAAAAAAAAAAAAACATAAAGTGAATAACAAATTTGGTTAGAAAACACTATTCAAAAAAATATTATACGAAATTGAAAATGAAGATTACTTGAACAGACTATGAAATCTGAGTGAACTTTTTTGAACATTGTGATAATATTTATATTACATATAAGGGACTTGTTAACAGATACATCCCAAAAAATAATATAAAAATGTGTAAAAAAAAGATGGCATATCGTGCAGGTCTACAAAAAAAAAATTAAAATTTGAGCACTAAAGTATACGATACAAAGTTAATGCTGTGTGTGTGACAATAGCGGGCAGTTACAGATGATTTGAAGCTACAGT
The DNA here is from genome assembly GCA_022651745.1 of Parapsyche elsis. Taxonomy (NCBI): domain Eukaryota; kingdom Metazoa; phylum Arthropoda; class Insecta; order Trichoptera; family Hydropsychidae; genus Parapsyche; species Parapsyche elsis. The sequence goes on from JAGVSN010000017.1 coordinate 4,540,452, forward strand.
TACAGATAAATGTACATGTATACGTAGGTACTGGAGACGGGGGGTGGCTGCAGGCGGCCGCCCGCTGCTGTTTTGCTGTTAGTCCCGCGCCGCCGGTTAGCACTCCAAGCCTAGCCATGGTTAACGAGAAGAGAGAAAACAGAATGTTAGTATCGACCAAAACGTAAACGGGTACAACTAGTCCGTGGGACGCTATCGGGCATTCACAAAACACTTATCTTTTGTGTGGCACGCACTCGGTATATACAAATACAATTAGGCACTAGGTGCGCACCGTTACGTTTCAATCATTGCGCTTCGCTTTTTTTTTTTTTTGGTTAGATATATGAGTAGATAAACGCGAGCGGTTAATGCCCAAAAAAAAAAAATTGTATTAAAGTTACACCCTAGTTTGGTAGTTTGGTGTTAATGCCCGATAGTTCCCCAACGGCCGCAAGCGGGGCGCTCTCTCGGTCAGCATGCAAACGTCTCAAAAATAGGGAATATGGTGATGTTATTATCGATTTGCATATTGACCGATGCTTAATGTATATGTACAGTTAGCGTAAACAGCGAGACGATATTGCGAAATATATAATAAATAGTAAAAATGCACGCCTCGCCGAGGAACTTGGCCTTGTGGAGCTTTTGTGGCGTTAGTTTGGTTTTAGTCTAACTATATAAATAAATAAATAAAATAAATAAATAAATAGTCCCGACCTTTCGGCCATTAATTAATAATGTTACTAAGACTGAGATCTGATGCACAAGTTATGAAACCATTCCAGTTGTTAATGAGAACAGTACAATGTGTATTTCAAAAATAAATAAAAAAGTATGGTGCAAAATGAACTAAATAAAAAAAATAAGTCACTTGGATTCCAATAAATTTATTTAACTTTATTATATTTCATCATCATATTCGTCAAAATATATATATATGTATATAGCACCTTGTACAAATAATTTAAAAACATTTAATTATTTATTAAATCTCAGATAAATCTCAACACAGCTTTTATATATTCAATAATATTTCAGATCCCGCAAAAAAGAAATATACTTACTGTGAAATGATTTCGCTTCTATCCAAATTCAAAAAAAAAATTTAACGTACAAAAATTTTATAAAAAGTTTATAATACTAGTGTTCTAACTTTTGAAATTTAGCACTGTTGGCTTCACAAACCGGAGTGGATTATTATTCGCGAGCGGATAAATACGCTCGGTGGTAAATGGTGGGAGGTTGTAACACAACGTGTTGTACATTGTGTTACAACCCCCATCGCATACCACCGAGCGTATTTATCCGCTTCGGTTTGTGGGGCCTTTATCTAAAATGCCGATGGTAAGTTTTAAATATTTTTAATACGTTTCAAGACACTCTGTATGTTGGCAGTATGTACGCGAGCATATTGCGGACTTTGACTCCGTTCTTAGCCGTATTGTACGAGTGAATTGAGCCCGTTACAAGCTTGAGCATCCTGAGCCTCGTTCCGCCGATTGCCGCCGTTATATTCATATAAAACATTACACAGAAAGATTTTCACTTACGTTGCGGATGTTGGCTGTAAAATTTTAAGCGTGCAATAATAATAATGGCTTTTGTAAAAATTGTATGATAAAATAATAGAATGGGTGCGGTATAGAAGCGAGAACAGTTCACAGCGTAATCTATCAAAAATCACAAGTTAAAGCTATACAGTTTCCACAAAGGCTCAAGTCATGTCATATAAACTATAACCTATATAAATTATAAATAGTAGAAAAATACTAAAAAGTATAGAAGGTATTCAGCTTATTGACTATAATAAAATTAACTTAAAAATTATAAACGATATCGTAAAACGATCGCCGTTTTGATAATACACTGAAATACAGTCGTTCCAGAAAAAATAATAAATAAATTCAAAACAAAAAACATAACCTGGAACTAAAAATGGCACACAGAAAGAAGGACTTCACAACCTTTTATAATAAAAAAAAAATAGTCAAAAACAAGTTAAGAAATGTACTTTTTATGGCAAATTTTGGATGCGTTCACAACGTTTCAATATAAAATGAGCAATACGAACACTCATTTGACAGATTTGACTTTCAAATAGTGATAATAAACCAAAAAGAGATTAATACTGTAAATTCTGCAAGGTGATTTTTAATAGAATCATAGAAAAATTAGGTGACAAAATAAATCTTTAATGTATATTTTTTTGCAACGGACACTGGAATCATTCTATTGTTACTTTATCCTAATCGGATACAGTATTGTGTTTTTCAATAAAAACTATGAAAAATCAAATAATTTTATAACTTTGAGTCATTAATTAATAATGTAAGACTGAGACTGATGCACAAGTTGTTAATCAGAAACAGTACAATGTGTATTTCAAAAATAAATAAAAAGTATGATAAATGAACTCAATAAAAAAATATATATGTATAAGCTTTATTGCTAAACTTTTAGATGTAGTCTATAGCTTTTCAGTCAGTTTTAGTCAACGGACAAATGAGAATTGAATTTGAACGTGCGGACGTACGGAACAAAACGTTGCGAAAGCATCCGATCAAAAATAATGTGACGACAAAACTTGTAGAGTAATACTTTCGCATATGCGTCCTCCTTTCTAACATGTTACGTTGTATAATGCTAGAAAAACCCAACAATTGTTTGTGGTCATTGAAAATGCAGCCGTGATGCATTCATACACCGTCCTAACAAAATGCTGAATAATATCCATTTATATATATAAAAATGTAAAAAAAAAAAAAAAACAAACATACAAAAAAAAGAAAAGGATGATAGTAAGAAGGCAGATAGATATAGAGCTCACCTCGCGGGGTTTTAATAGGTGTCATCATGTTAAGAGAGAGCCCCGGCCCGTTGATAGGGATGGTCGCGCACCTGAGCCAGGTGACGTCGGCCCGCGCCCGCACGAGCCCCCGCAACACCTACTAGCATCAATGTAAAGCAACGGTCATTTCAACTCATCCAGACAACAGCATTTCATAGCCCCGTACAAAGATATAATGTGTAATGGCGAGCTGGGTGTCGATCGGCTCGCCCTCGGGTATACCCCCGTTTGGCACAAAAGACAATGAAATGGTACAAAACAGATAAATAAAAATAAGACACGTCAGAGACGATACGTTGGATCGTATGAATCGAACGTATCGTCGTTTTCAATGTGCGAAATTGTATAACTCGAAAATTGCACTGATGGTATCTTCTAAAAATACGGCTCGGAACCAAAAAAAAAAAAAACACACCTATAATAAAACTGAATACATATTATTTAAAAATATCACTTGTCCATTCTACTCTAGGGCTATACTTTTTTAACGTTATAATATATTACTATAATAATAAAAAAAATAATAATAATAATAATAATGCAAAGGAATTAAATTCCTTTTTATATTTGCAAACACCATGTAAAAAATTTGGTTTGTGTATGTGTAAAAATGTTTGAAATTGTAAAGTAAAAGTAAAGAGAAGAAACTTTCATGTCATGGATTATTAAACATTCTGAAATTATAATACTGATATCGTTTGGACCTCAAAAAAAGGCTGCACCATTTTCAAAAGACATTATTTGAATAAATAATAAAAGTAAAAATAATCACATTTCAAAAAAAAAATACAAATAAATAATTCTGGTAAATTCAAAATATACATAATAATTATAATAATAAAAATCTATTGAATGCTTTGACACAATATATGTATATATGCTATTTTTTTCCATCAATAAATTACTTCTTGAAAACACTAAAAAATATTTACATTACAATATATTATATATAAAATGACTTAATTTGAAACTGGTATATATTTCCATGATAGTATCATGATTTTTTTTTTTGTTTTTTCGTTTAACTCTAAGTCTTATAATAAATAAAAGCTTTCAAGCAAAACAACAAAAGGAATAACAGTAAAATATCAGAACTACTCGTACGTGTATTATTTAATAATACTATTATTTTTCGGACGTAATAATTATTATTTAACTTCATAATATAATTATCCTCTATATGTATGTATGCTCTATTTATGGCCACGGATCGTTTTAAACATTGCACGAAATAGTCGACCGATTTAATGTAAAATTTATATCGAATACTGATAATTCTCATACTAGCCAAATCTAACTGATAATACAATATTGGCAAAATTTCACATTCTTAAAAAATAAAATCTAAAAGTTTTAATTCTGAAGTGAAAATATACTGTGATAAGGTATAAGATTAAACGCTAAGTATCTACAGTTCTGAAACTCTTCAGTCATTCCTTAATTAAATGCATCTTCATTTTATTCTTTTTTTTTATAATAAAATAGTTTATTTTTTAATACTCCTAAATATTGGCGATTTGCAACATACAATTTACTTATAAAAATACGAATATTGCCTATTTTTTTTTTGCTTTTTCACTTAACTACCTAAATATAATAATATCTAAAAGAATGGCTCTATTTCAAGACGCTGAGATTGCATCATAGGTACTTTATTCTCACTTACTGTATATATTGATAATACATGCTTGCAATTTCAATATTAGTGCTGATGTTAATCGTTATTAATCAAAGGCACAGCTTGTTAATAGAAAAAAAAAGTAAAACTTCATATTGGTCCCTCGCATTTTGTTCAAAAATTCTATACATTTATTAGAAATTATCACCCAGGGCAAAGAAACTGTTATTTAACTAAACGAATTTAACAAATCAGTCCCATTCGTACGTTGGTTGTACAGAAAAATTTCAAAGGACATAACAATCCCTGAGGACACGTTCGTTTGTTCACCCCGAATTCGAAAATTAAAACCACTGTTATTTAAAAAAGTATATAAAACACGGCAAATTAGATAGGAATAAACTGGATGTTACAAACAATTTGATTAGTATTATTACAAGCGAGGATCCATTATTCAGTAGATAACCGGAAAGGGGGAGTGTAACCCGGGACGTAAAGTCTAATCCTAACAGAATGGTAAGCGTCGGTGCGGGTCGGGGAGACCCGCATCCTTCGAGAGCCACCACCGATCTAAAGACTATTTAAAACCGTGCAAGATGTAATTTGACTACGAATCTTCCAACTATACACGTATCGAAGATCAACACGATTCGAAAATATATATAAATTAATATACATATAATGTACGAACGAAAAAAAAAAAAAACAAAATTGTCTTAAAATCAACGTATTATAATACTATACAATATTCACTCAATTTCTTTTAAATATCTATGTATGTATAAATAAAAATATGTAAATTGTGTTTGTGCCGTTTCTTTTGTATGCAAAGCTCGCATGTGATATAATATTTTTAAACGCACAAACACAACAAAATATTTTGTGAACAATGGATTTCCAAATAAAAGCTTACAATACATAAAAACTAGCACATTTCGAATAAAAAAACTTCTTTCCTACTAGAGTGTACGAGCGTACTGGCGTACGCAAGCACTCGACAACTAATTTTAATGAAAAAAAAAGTATCCTGCAAGCAGCTATCTGCTCATCGTATCCTCATAAACAATTAATATGTATACTATATAGAAATTTTAATAGTAAACGTTGAAGCGTTAAAGAAATCCACTAGTGAGCAGCGTCTGGTGGACACTCGTCAGAATGATGGATACGAAAACGAGTAGTGGCGAATGGTGAATGGTGTAGCTGTTGAGATAAGTAGGAATTCAGAGATGGTGGCCAGTGTCAAAACCCGGCTAGCAGGTATCTGGTTGCTGCAAACCCACACAAACATTCAGCAAAACAGAACATTAAAACATTTACATGTGTATATTTATGCTCATATCTACATAGGGTCCTTATTGTGCAATGACGACGTTAGGAAAAAAACGAATTTGTTGTACATTGTATATGCAATAGAGTGACTAAAAATTCAAAGTTTACCGTTAAAACAGTACCTTGTATAAAAAATATACAAGGTAATAAGAACCCAATGTAAATACGAGTACCTTTATGTACAAAAGTTCTTATGTCGTTATATACCAAATAAAAAGAATGGAATTCAAATTAAGTACGAAAACAATTTGCAACGGTGCATATAAATCAATGAAATGTATAGATTTGTTGTGTAGAGTTTACATTGCGTTAATTTTTTAAACGAAAGAACTTTTGTTATAGAAATTTATTTTCAAATACAAGTATGTATAAAAATAAGTTAGCACAATAGGAAATAACCCGTTTTCCAAATGAAAAAATTAATTTAAAAAAGAATTAGTATTAATAAAACATATTAGAAAACATTATATTAAACTATGGTGATGTTTCGATTTAAAGCATTCAACCCGAGCGACTTAAAAATTGATTTATACAAATTTCATTAAATACTAGGTATATAGCACCTTTTGACTATTTTATAAAAATAAATTGTATTGTTGGTTTTTATTTTAATTCACCTTTAAAATTGATATAAAGGTTTTGTACACAATTTCGTGCGCACGAACCTTAATGATAATTTTTTTACATAAAAAATGGTTTATATTACAAATATAATAAAAATAACTGATCAAAAATATATCTTTGGAGATAGTAGAAACTTTAGAATGGGCAAGTGACAAAATTATTAATATAAATGCAAACATTTATACTAAAAAATAAATATTACAATAAACAATTACGGTTACCATCAAATAATCGTTTATATACCTATTATAAAAATCACAATGATGTATAAATATTGCTGCTTTGATAAAATAGAATTATTAAACATGAATAATATATTAATTTCATTGGACAAAATAAATGTAATTTTGTTTTTTGCTTCTCCTAATCAATGGTTATACTGAATGTCGAGAATTGACATCGTATTTCTTTTAACGGTGCATAATTGTATTAGAATATTGCTTGTTGATGATCAATGGCTATTGTCATTAGCGATAACTGTACGTTATGTAAAAAAGAAAAGTGTCGGACATTCGAGACGGACGGACAGACAAATAAGACATACTTAAGGCGTGTAAATGTTCAGTGTAGCTTTCGGTACCTGAACTCGCGTAACAAAAGTAATGTTCGTATTTAGCATAACCGAGATAGCAGGCACAATGTTACAATTATTTTGAATTCAACGTTGTTCGGTAGGTATAAAATTGTAAAAAAAAAAGATATTATATTATGTGTGTATTAAATGTATGTTAATAATGGTGTTGGTGTCACCGTGCGAATAACCCACCCGTGTGATCTGCCGCCGCAGCGTACTCCGCAGACAGCAACGGATTCGCCGCTAAGGCTGCGTAATTCGCTGCCGCATAGTCATACGGCCCCGCGTATATGATCTGGTGATCCAACGAGGGGTGGTGAGCGGGGTGTGTCGCATGCTGGGGTTGCTGAGCAGCCGACTGTGCCGACGGAAGCCGAGGAGAGAGGAGAAGTGGTGCTCCAAGTGGACCCGACGTTGGTGTTCTCAGCGCTCCCAGGGCTGTCGGTAGTCCGAGGACACGTTGCGTCTCCGCTGAAGCTGTTATACGCCTCCATTCCTCGTCACAGGCTATACAGAATAATTTCAACGTTCAAATGAAAGCTCTCGGCATCGGCAAATTGATGATAGTTTTGTATAAAATAATAAGCATGCATGAGTATTTGAATGTGCCCGTTGATTGTGAAAGTGGTCTAAGTCGCAATGCTGGGAGAAAAAAATCAATTATAATGTACTTTGTTTCACATTATTATAGATAAACACCCCGATAGCAATGAATGTTTGTTTTACGAATTATCTGAAAACAAACAAACAAAATGTGACGTTGATCACTTTCATAATACAATATCTGGTAAATTATAGATACATATGTATTTACATTTGATTTGAACATTTGATTAACTATTTAAAAGTGTATCGTGATATGATGAAATAAAATTCAATAAATGTAGTAAAATACAACAAAATTTCCCCCCTTAATAATAATCAGGCTAGCCAATAATAATCTACGATTCTGAAATAAATATTTTTAATTTCATATACAAACAGAAATTAATGAAAGAGAAAGTTTTGCTATTAAATTAAAAATTAATTAAAAGTTCTAAAAATTTAAAAGTATAGGTACGTATCTTATTTTCGGGTTGCAGAAATGTAAATTTCAGTAAATCGAAGAAAGTTGGCAAACCTGACTATAAGCGTAGTATTGTATCAAAAATATTATATTATACAAAACCTCAAACTATTGTCGAATATACAAAATATATTCTTAAAGTGTCGACTAATAATAAATATATATATATATAAAATAAAGTTAGTCATAATTATTAATAAACATATTAGTCAGATAAATGGATATGACAAATTAAAATATATATCGGACACAAGTGAATGAAAGAGAGATGGACAGAGCAAGCGAATGTGACAAATATAGATCAAAAAAAAATATATATCACATGAATTATTAGTAAAAGCGTATTTGAAAGATAAAATAATGAAATAGAAGTGATTGACATTACTAGAAAAAAACAATACTGGAAAGCTTAAAAAGTTAAACCAATTTTGTAAAACCCTTACCAATTGCTAAATTAATTTTGTAACACTTTTATAAGTGACTTTATTGCGTACAATCCGATTCTCTGCCCAAAAAGATTAGCTTGAGGAATATAAATTATCCCCCACTGTTATCAGTTATATGTAAATAAATATATTGGCTTTATTAAATATTTTCATTAATTATAAAAATGTTAAGTAGATTTATATGAAAATTATAGTCAAAATAGTGACAGAGAAGGTCAAAAGAAACAAGAGCAATGCAATGGAGAAATGCGACTACGTGATAATAGTTTATGCGTTAAAATGAAATACGATATGGAAAAAAATGTTAACCAAAATCATTCGTATCAATAATTAGACCTTCGCTATCATAGGGAGCATGGAATGGCTAGAGGAATAGGAAGCAGCTTGTTACTATTTTACGTGCCTGCATCAGAAGAGTCGAGGATTCGGTGTTGTGTCAAAAGCGGAAGAAAAGACATTCCGTCTATTCTGCTGATTCCTGTGTAAGTATAACAGTGACATTTACCTTGGATCACATTACATTCCAAAGCTAATTGAACAATTGATAGCATATTAGTAAAAACATATACTTTTTTTTTTACATTTCTCACAACCCTTGATTACACAAAACTCATCCAAATCAACAACAACGAATGATATCGATGATAAGTGTGAAACGAAAGTATGTAAAGAAGGCCCCAATTATTTGATTAAATGCATCATTTCAGCCCAGAGTGTACAGATAAATAGAAGATGATTGAACATATCCAAGTCTGCGTGCTTGTAATAAATATAATTGATAGTTTTGTATAATAAGAGTCGAATGAGAAACACAAGAGGATTGGGAATTAAAACACAACCTTCACCGCAGCAATATAAAGTTAAAAAAATATATATAAAATAATATTAGATCACGTGAAATTATATATTCAAGTGCAAAATTTAAAATCACATCTACAAAAAAAAATATCATATGTAAACCAAATACAACTTTTATATGAAATTAGCATATGGTAGATCAAATGCTAAATATGAAAAAAAAATAATAGCATAGCAGTTCCGTTTTGTAAAATTAAAGTTAGTTTGCTCAAAAATTTTTTTAATGTAATTAATGAAAATTCATGCCATTTTTGATTTGTAATCATTCTGATAGGACAACCTATTCGTCGAGCAATACCTGAAGCTACCGCTGCTTTAGCGCTAGAATCCCTATAGGTTCCATTTATTATCGCGAGCTCCATCAGTTGTCTCTTTTTGAGTTCATCCTCGCCGTCGGCTTGCTAAAATTTCACAATTTCAATATTAAAACCCTGTAAAATTTATATATTTTCATTAGTGCTGGTTATAAAATGATTTAATTACTGGAATCAATAGACGTTTGACTTCTTCTACCGCTCTAGCCAATTTGGCAGCTGCACGATTTTCAGTGTCTTCTACCGTTAACAAAACGTGTAGTTCGTCAGTTAAATGCTCCCAGTTTGGCTTTCCTCGATTTGCATCTTCCTGCAATTTCAAATAAGAAACATGAGCTTTCAACTTCAAACATCAAATACTAAGATAACATCATTTATTAAGATAACAAACAACAATACATAAAACATACAATAATGAGTTAATTATTCACAATGTTTTACCTTACAAGTGATTAATTTTCCATCCCAAAATATGAAAAGTGCTGCGTAAAACACAATTGTTAAGTGTTAAGGTTAGTTTATGATAAGTTACTATTGATTAGGTATAAACTTAAAAATACTAACATTTCAATATTAGTTAAGTGCTTTTAAATGTCGTAAAAGTGTATCGAAATATTTTAGTTTATGGTGTTATATCGTTATATTGAGTTAGTACACGTTAAAATGAGTTGCACTTTTGTCAATTAGCGTTACCTTCTTTTTATCCCGCATCGATCCTTTGCCTCGTACCATAATTTTACATCCAGTTTCTTGTTCTAACTGTTTTGCGGTCATACCGCGTGGTCCCAGTATTCGGCCGACGAAATTAAACTGCAAAGATAGAAAAGATCTCGATAAAACATTGTTATTTTTCAAAGAAACAGAACAAAATCAGTCAACACATTAGTCGAATGGACTTCAACTTCAGAGGTAAGCTTAAATTATATACATTTTTAAGTATAAACGATATATAATTCAATACAACAAGCAAGTAATGATGTTATATTGACACATTTTGCTTCACAAGTCATAATATGCAAAATTTAAAAGGCGGAAAGGAAAATAATAATCTAAGAAAAAATAAAATAAAAACAAAGTATTGAAACTAGACATGGGTAGCTTTAATATCGACATGAAATTTTGTCGCTTGTGACAAGCGTTCATTAGCAGTAGTCATATATAAGTGTAGGCGACGGTGGGCCGCATTGTACACGAGCCGGGCAAGAATAGTGGTGTTCTTTGTCGAATGTTGGGGAGATAGATGTTCTGGTGAGATAAGCAGCGGAAGAGGCGGCCGCAGTTCAGTGGCGGGTGGTCTATGAATAGAGTTTGGTGCTGTGCCAAGTGTTCCATTTGGTTCGGTCAGCCGGAGGAGAAGCGTCCCTGTATCTCTGCGGCTCGAGCCTCGGCTCTGACTCACACGACAACACCTGCTCTGGTCTCCATGCGAGCCACGAGCCAAAATAAACACGCGAAGACTGCACCGGAGACCGCTGTTGAACCACACCGTGACACGACCCGAGAATTCCATCCACCATAGGAAGTGACTTTCATTCCTCAACACACATTCTCTTTCCGAAGACAAATTTATGTCAAATTTACTGTCTTCAAACTACAACAGTATTTCACTGACCAAATCCAATCGCATACGCAGTTCTCCCACGATAGCCCGGTGCTATAGATATAGAATAACACAGATGGGCCCTAGCGCCCAAAAAAATGTCTCCACCACGACCAGTGCACAGTGCACTAGTAGAGCAGTTAACAAAAAAAGGTAACTTCTTTGTTATTCGAGTCTGTCCATTCATCCATACTCTTAGTAAAATGCGACGATTTTTGTCGAACGAAAAGTATGAAGGGGCATATTTATGTATTCTACATATATCTATGCGCGGTGCCGACAATGAGCTAGCCACACCCCTAGACAATGTATTTGACCAATAGACTCAAACGCATTTAAACATCCAAGTGAAAGCTCACTTCTGCATTGAGCTTTTGCATCATTACATCATCCATAATTCAGAAGCGGAAAAGTTCGTAAAGGGCAACTGGTAGTAAAACTAAATATATAAATATAAGAATTGGGTGTTTATGTATAGTATACGAGTGAGCTAAGTATGAGAAGGATACGACTAGTGTCTACAGTGTAGGTGAGAGTTTAGGCGTCAAAAAAATTAAGCAAATCTTTAGAAACAGTAAACAGTTAATGGTACTAGGAAGATATAACAACAATTAGCTATATACATTCAAAGAAAAAGTAGTTGTAAACTTAGTATAAGCGAACATTGAATCATCGCAGACCACAATAGCGAGATTATTACTTTTTTTCTGTAATTTGAACTGTAAAAATTCATATTCAGCACGACGGCAACACATGCTGCAACCGCAACTTCAGCCGAAACCAAAAAATACGAAAATACATCGGATAATCCAAACAGCGATCAATCGACGTATACAATGGCGACTTAAAAGCAACTTGGCATCCGTCCTATAAACTTAATTTTTTCCCCATCTAGTAAAACGCTAGATGTTTATTCGTCCGAAGGATGTATAATAACTGCATACAAATAAATACAAATTGATATAAAACTGATACATGCACGCGTGTCGTTTTCCGGGAAGGGAAAACTAACAGTACTTGCGCGTCAGAGCAAGATATACAAGATATATATTACATATATAGTGTAGATGCCTAAATTGAAATGTAATATAGTTAGCTGTAAGTTTTAAAAAGGTCACGGTTGATTGATAATGTCGAAGCACTGCTTTTTAGACGTATCAATAACGCAATGCGCCATAACGCAATCCGCAGTGATAAATTTGCACAATAAATCTGTAACTTGACCCTCATTAGCATTTATTAACGATATAATCAGACAGCGATATTGATGGCCGAAACGTAGCGCTGCCGTCAACGTGTTAAAAAGTGGCCAAAAAAAAAAAAATCATCAACTCCGCCAATCGGGCGTGATGATGGCAACGAAAATGCGCGAAAAATTATGAATAAAATATTAATTTAGATTCGGTGGGGCTGTTGTAAAAATGTATCAATAATCCCGGATGATGTATCTGCGTATATAATGATAATATTAAACTGTGGATTCTTTTATAACTCTGGCACGATGTGATGCTGTCGAAAAATAAAGATTTATATAATTTTATATGTGTATTTTGAAGCACATACAATACAACGCACATAAAATCTAAATTCGTTTATAGAAACACTTAATCTGATGTTGTTTTTTTTTTTGTTATTGTGCCTAGGTATATAAACAAAGTGTAAAGTGTGAAACAAAACAAAACTGCAATGTAAATAATTTTCACTTTCTAAGCGGACGCGTCTGAGTTTTTCCGATACAGTTGCGTTTAGAATGTGACAATCTTCAAAGTTTAGGTCTTTCGAGTCGGATATTTAGCATAAAATAATTGTTTTTACATATATTATTGTTTATAGGCGATAAAATTCATACTTATGTATTTCAAAAGCAAGATATATACAACTAGTGTTTATTAAACTGCAATTCTATGTATACGGTTTTGATGTTTTTGTAGGTAAGTTAGAAAAGCTGTGTAATAAACGTTTAATATTGTACAATAAACATGTAAATCAGTTTATATTAGGTACAACAATGCAATGAAATATCTCATTGTCAGTTAAACTAAATCTCTTAACAACTAACACTGTAAAAATTTTAAAATTCATCTTAAGTGCGGTATAAATCTCATGTATTTTGCACCGCACATACATATTATTGCACCTTGCATCAAAATAAAATCGTTATAAAAAAATGATGCAAAAAACATTTCTTGGCTATTCTAACACCTTTGCATTTTCCGCGCGCGAATAAATCTTCACATGTGTCGCATGATTACTTGTGAAATGACATGAAAATATAACGATACGTAAAATAACGTTACATCCAATAATAACTCGCAAACTCAAAAATTGCATAATTAAAACAAAATATCATTGAAAAATTCATAGCCCTTACGATATTACGAAATCGTACATAAAAAAAAAACACGTATTAAATTATTCCATATTGACAAATCTGTTAATTAGTTAATTAAAAACAAAAAATACGCGACACTGGATCGTTCACTGATAAAGCAAGCCGCACACGTTCGATCCATCGAATTGGTTGTGTTTATTTTTATAACGTCATTTGCTAAGTGTGCACATTTTGTCATATTGGCAAGGTCAATTTGGCAATTCCGCTTTAGTCAACGACCATAAAAGTGCGCACGCATAATGTGTAATTATCTAATTATATATATATTTTTTAAATCTACCAATAACAATCGATGAATCAATCGTTCTTCGAATGGTTATTGAAAAAACATTCCATTTCCTTTGACATTTGAGACCCGTTTCCTCAATTGCCATTGTAAACATCGATGGAAACAGTTATTAAATGCATATGAAATTTACGAGGATGTGAATAAGCAACGATCAAAAATATTTATAGTCATTATTATGAGGCTGTTTCCTTTGCAATATATGTACATACATACAAACATAGAGGCGAATAAAATTTACAAATATTATAAATATAAGTGCGTAACACATTAAGGTTGTATTTTTATTGCCCACCACTACTACCGTTTGACCTTTTAGTTCATCAACATCTTCTTACGCCACTTCTGAGCTGTTTACAGAAGACTTCCTAACAGTCGAACCGCGATATTTGCCTTCGTGTTAAAATTCAATTGACACACACATATGTGAATACACTGTGTAGAAGCTAAATAAACAAAAATTCGAACGCAAAACTTGAAATATCAATCGCACAATGGGAAACGTTGGCACCTAAAAGAAAACCTCAAAAGATATTCGAAGTATACTAAAAACAAATTGAAAATTGCAAAACATGACAGTGGATGGACAGTACACGTAAAAACGGTGTAAAAGTTTTTCCAATAGGAATCGGAAGCAATTACGGAGCAGCTGAACCATCCCAAGTGTCGAGTTGTTTGTTTTACGCAAAATATTTACAAATGTGCGTTTGACGTGTGTAATAATGAGTTTTTAAAATCGCGCGAAACGATTTTCAAAGACAGCTCATGTAAATTTCAACGAGTTGGATACATGTTGGTTCGTATGAGAAATTTATCGCCATGTAGAAAATTAATTGGAAAAACAAAACCAATCAATGAAAATGAGACAAAGATACTTTTTCGAAAACGGCAGACATAAATAAATATAGCTTTCCTTTATAATTATTCAAGGTAAGCTTTTCACTGGTTGACATTTACATACTAGTTAAGTTTCGGTGATAGCCATCGCTGTTCATTAAATTTCCCCGAATTAACGAACGTTTAGAATCAATTACGAGCATTAACATTTAGCTGTAAAAAAAGCAAAAGTAAAGATTTCAATTAAAAAAACAACAGTAATAATAAACTAAACTCAAATTTGCGCCGGTTTTCACCTACAAAATGTTGAGCGCGGAATTTACGCAAACCGGCCACAAGCGATAAACGACACATTAACGTTCCGACAAAATGAATATTTAAAATAATAATTAATTAAAAATAATGCTAAAAAAGCGAGAATTCAATGATTACATAAACAGATGGAGCCGTAAAAACGTTGGCACACGCGATTTCAATTCGGGAAAATCACATTTTGATGATTTATACGAGACGCGGCACAGATACAGCGTTGGTACAGGCACGTGGCACGCGTTCGCCTCCTTTGTTGCCGATTCGTTTCGTTAATTGGCACTTAAGACGTCCAAATTTCAATGGCGAATCCCCCGAAAGACTGCGACTGCAATAATTGACGTTATTTTTAATTGAACGGATGAAAAATCGCGCGCGAAAAACCCATCGATTACCCTCGATCAAAAAGCCACGCGTGTAGTGTATTCGAGTTGCGTTTCGTTTTATTGCTCCGATAAATTTAGAAGTGAGAGACTGTATGTATGGATAATTCGTACGAACGAGTCATCGTATCACGACGAGTCGGACAGACAGACGAAAATGGAAAAGTCGTAATGGCACGAGGAGCGTGAGGCCCTCGGGAAACCAGAACGACATCAAACAAAACTGATGATCTAACCGTTCTGAACTAACCTTTACCATTGCCGTGGATATCTCCCAAAGGGCGATTAATTGCCTAAATGCTCCGAAGTATCGCAATTCAACATTTTACGACCAATTAGACATTCCCGCCATAATCTATGTTTAAATTGTATTAATGCTCTCCATCCAGCTTCGGGATCATTGCACTTGCAATCGACTTTACAAGGCGTAGTAAAATTATAAAACGACTCAAATTTTACCCATAAAAGACACTCACATTACTAATTGTCAGTATGAAACAATCATTTGTTTACAGTGCATAATAATAATACAAACTGCAATGAAAATTGGAAACATTATAATAGTGATGTATGTATGTATGTACAATCACACAGAGAAGCATGGAAAGATGTATGCTCGGTATAACAAGAAGAGATCGTAGGAGGAATACATGGGTAAGAAGTGTGACCAAAGTGGTTGATATAGCGGAACGTGTGAAAAAGTTGGAGTGGACACAGCGAGAAGAATGGATGGCAGAAGGACGGGAGAAATACTGGAATGGTATCCGAGAGGATGTGAAAGAAAGCAAGGTAGATCGAGTGGACGATGGGCTGATGAATTGAGAAGAGTCAATTGGATGCGAAACGTGGATGCTGAATTCAAAAATAATACGTAAAATCCAGTGCTCACAGATGTAAATATGTATGCTTGATGTAACAAGATGAGATCGTAAGAGGAATACATGGGTAGGAAGTATGACCCAAGTGGCAGATATAGCGGAACGTGTGAAAAGGTTGGAAGTAGCACATAGCGAGAAGAATGGATGGCAGATGGACAGGAGAAATACTGGAATGGTATCCGAGAGGATGTGAAAGAAAGCAAGGTAGATCGAGTGGACGATGGGCTGATGAATTGAGAAGAGTCAACTGGATGCAGTTGCTCAAGACAGACAGGAATGAAAGAGGATTGGAGAGGCCTTCAACCAGCAGTGGATGGTGAACGGCTGAAAATGATGATGATGATATGTACACTATTGTACTATGAGTAAAATAGTTTGTCTGTCTGTCAGGAACGCTCTACAGTCCAAGGGTGCTCAACTTTTTTTCAGTTTATAAGAATTATACAAAAATTCTTGTAAACTATTTTTAGTTTTTCAAAACTATCGATATAAATGCGATGAAAATGTAAACCAATTTTCAAAAAATTATCAAAAAATTCAAATAATTAATACACTCTTGTTACTCTGGTGCTGTATGTCGGGCTGTTGGTGTGTCTGTCAGGAATTGTTTTGAAATTTTGTTTCATGAAGCAGCCCGCAGTAGTTAGTCCACTCATATGACAATAATAACCATCCGTTGATCGTGAACGGGCAATATTCTCGTACAATTAATTATATGAACTCGTATAAAATTGAAGACCGCTAATTAAACTGCCAATAATAAACCATTTAAAAGACCCAATTATATTTGAGAATCGCTGCGGTGTGATGTCATCGTAAGATTTGCAATAACAAAAACGAAAAATATACAATTTACACACACACACATTAACCTTGAAACAATAGTAAACGCATACGAATTAGTCCGTTAGCTGACGTGGCGTTAAGATGGCCGCTATATTTTTTTTGCGACACGTTGACCCAATTCACCGTGAGCGAAAAATTCAAATTCGATTCAATCGTACAGTAGATATTAAAACCCGGTTAAAAAAATGAAAACGATAATAAAGGAACCGGTACACAAAGTAGTGCAATCTGCACACTCGACGATGCACCGTTACGAGGAGAGTGCAGCGCGCGCGCACACACACCGGTTTTGCGAAATGTTTTTTTGAGTACATTTTTTGCATTTATCCGGCATTTTTATACGTTATCAATCGACGTCGTCCTCGACGCGTGTGCAAGTAATCGTTTAATCGCGAATATCTGCGGAGATAACTCGTGTCGATTATTGCACACTCGGGGCAGCTCGAGAAAGCTTTTAGTAAATGGCCGAAGTTTATCGCGAATTATGTATGTGTGTACCTACGGTTCGGTTTTTATTTTTTTTTATATTTTTTTTGATAAGATCACAACGTGGTGTGTATTTCATGTATTTTTTGACGATTTCCTGTCATTCATTTTGATTCTCACACAACTATGTACATACTTTCATACTATTACTTGCAAAATACAACACCAAACATAAAAGCCATAGAAGCTACAGAATGATTTACAAAGTCTGATAACTCAATTTTGTTCAATTTGAGTATAAGAAATTTAAAGAAAATATATTGAATAAATTGAATTGGATGAATGTAAATGAAACCTTAAATGTGTGCATATTCGTATATATTTTTAAGTTAGATAAGAATTTATTAGCAAGATATTTCATACTAGTGTAAGCCCGTTGAACATCAACGCCCGCTGAATTTTTATTTTACTTTACTTACTATTAATATTATAACTATTAATTATTATATACATAATAATTATAATTTTGTGAAAATCAAAAAACAAAAAATAATAGTTTTTATAGTGCCATCTATGTATTATTAGCAGAGTCACGATCCCTTTTATAGGTAAAACCGTAATCACGATCCCTTGTATAGGTAATGTTTAAAAAAAAAAGGACTAAATTGACAACTGGTGACAGCGGATAGCATAAGTGCGAGTCCTCTCGAGCTTGGGGTCCTGGGTTCGATCCCCCACTCGTTCTAGTGGTTTTTTAATAATTTTTCCTGAGCGAGCGTTATCAGCAGACAGACAGACAGACGGATTTCGGCTGTTATATATAATAATATACATAGTCGTAATACTAAGGGTAAGAATAAGTTAATAGTTAAGAATTTAAAATTAAGTATATCTAGAATTATCTTGTACGGGGGTGTTGTTGAATACAATGGCCTGCCAGAAGATCTCAGAAATATAAACAAAATTGATAAATTCCTGGCAGCCTTAAAACAACATCTCTGTATAAGTGCTAATAGATAATTAAGTTTATTTTGTAATTTTAGCTTTACGTAACTGTTTGTTTGTAATTAGCTTCTCAAGCTATCGTAATAAAATAAATGTATTTATACTAAAGCTTTGAAGCTAACTAAAAGCTTGAAACGGTTGTTGCATTGTATACTTTTTGACGATACATTGTATAGGTACTACCAATGTACTAAACCTAGTCTAACATTAAGCACATATATGTAGTTCAATTCGGAGGATATTGATACATTGTTAATTGCAACTCTACTACAGCTCTATCTATGTATGTAATTTTTTTAACTCAACCTAACACAACATACCTTTGTAGAGCATAATATAGTTCAATTTACAGGAAAGTGTACGGCTGAGTTAAATTAGCCAATGATTATAAAATATTTTGAAGTTTCACACATAGCAGCTTCAAACTTGAGGGCTAAATTAAGCGTATCTCTGTACAGATCGCACAGCATCTTCATTTACGCATCTTGGAACATGAGCATTTTAACTCGGCAGTTAAAATTAAAACAACTCGATAAGTTGTAGGGATACTCGCACATTTTTATCCGTACCCATGAGACAGTAATAGCTCGGGTGAAAGAATCGAACCTCGATTGATATCAGGATAAACAAGTACGGCGAGTTGTTGAACCGGAACAAGTTCCAGCGACTCGGCAGCACCGGTCAGCGCATACTAATGGATTTTGGCCGTAAAACGGACGTTTATAGCTCAGACAAACAACACGTAAACATAAAAATAAAATCAAAATTCTCAGACGGTGCAATATGCGCGCGAGTTTTGAAATTTGAAGCGTCACTGCCAGAAGTGCGTGCGATTCGAATAGGTGTATGTGTGGAGGCGTCGATTAGCGTACAAATGAACTCGCTCAATATTTATCCACTTTGATATTGTACCTAGGACAGTTGGTGAATATGACTGGTTGTAAAGATGAAGGAATTATAAACCCATTTTTAAACCCAACATTCCGCTATACTTAAAAAATAAGGCATACGACCAATGCGTACTGCCAGTTATGACGTATGGATGTGAAACGTGGATGCTAAATGCAACAATGCTACGTAAGATCCAATGCACACAGAGAAGCATGGAAAGATCGGTATAACAAGAAGAGGTCGTAAGAGGAATACATGCGTAATAAGCATGACCAAAGTGGCATATATAGCGGAACGTGTGAAAATGTTGAAGTGGCACATAGCGAGAAGAATGGATGCCAGTTAGTTGGTCGCGAGAAATACTGAAATGGTATCCGAGAGGATGTGAAAGAAAGCAAGTTAGACCGAGTGAACGATGGGCTGATGAATTGAGAAGAATGTGTGTGTAGTCAACTGGATGCAGTTTGCTCAAGACAGATAGGAATGAAAAAGGATTGGGGAGCAGTGGATAATGATCGGTTGAAAATTATGATATTATAAATATTGCACCCCGATGCGATTTATAGTGATTCACCACGAACGAGTTTCGAATTTTTGCAATCGCATGTTGCAGAGCGTGGGTGCTGCAAACGGGCACCTACATAATATGTATGTAAAAGTGTAAAGTGTAAAGCCTTCGTTGTCGACGAACGAAATGGTAATTTGCACCTATTACCGCGCACACGTACAATGGGCGAAAAGTGAAATCGTCATCGAACAATGCGTTTCGTGAACTGTGCGAAAGGCGATTTTTAAATGACAGGATGTGTATGTAAAAATGGATAATGAAAAGTATCGTGTTGGTGATTTTTAACCCTTTGAAGCGTGTCCGAAGTGCGATTCGAATGCAGCGCGCGTGCCGTCGAGACCAACGTTCGTTTTCAAGATCAAAATGGCGTAAGTTTGATTTTTTTTTAATAGGCGTTGACGTCACGACACGCGCTGATGTATTCGCGTTTAATTTTTACTGTAAATACGTTGGAACATTTGCATTGAATTAGGCCAGGTTTGAATCGCAATACAGTCATCTAATTGCTAAAAGCTCACTTTGTATGTATTTACCGAGCGCGGATTCGCACCGCATATTTCCTCCCAAATTGCATTATCGCACAAACAAAACACAACTGCTCGAAAGTATACAAAGTATCAAAGCTCGCGTACAAAATGCGTTTAAACACATTCGTAACTAATCTTCGACGTTACGATTGTACAACGTTAGATATAGCCGCCTCGCGCTAAATTAGGTCTTAAGCCGCGTACTCATTAGCGAACACGAGCGTGTAATGTAATGCTCGCTAATGTGGACGCCATGTACACACTTGCCGTGCAACCAACTGCGAACGCAAAATGTGTTCGCGAACGCGTACACATTTACACAATTTGTTGCATTACACGCTCATGTTCGCTAATGAGTACGCGGCTTAACACATTGCTTAAACAATTCCAAAATCATTGCCATAGTGTGGCTACTATAATGCAATCCAATACGAAATACCTTTACAAGGCGAGAATTAGTGCTTTTTGCTCTTGGTCTATTAGGGTTAGCGTGTTCATCTCAATTGTTCAAACGCATCCAGGAGACAAATTACTGAAATGACTATCTATGTATGTCAGATAGGTGACGTACTGCGAATGGATTCTCAAAAAAACCACGAATAAAATAGACCTTCTACTTTTGAATAGGGTATAGTGGATTGGATGAAGCATACAGTCCACCTGTCGAAGCTTTTGCAGTTGTTTGACGTTCCGCAGGGCAGCGAAGGGGTTAAACGAGATGAAAACTGGCGTGGGCTCGTCTCGAATGATACGAGAGTGATTTAAGTGCACTGTTACAAAAATGCATAGCAATGCGAGAGAAATATACCTGTTGGTGCAAGTGAGTGGGCGTAAGCACTACCTGCTCATTATTACAAGACGAAAATCAAGAACCACGGATTCTTCACTGACGGTAGTCGCGCACCAAATCGTGGTACTCGAGTCGCCCACCAATAAAATCGACCGCAATTAACCCAACCATCGAATACACCCACTGCGGGTTCAAAAACGATTCTGGCTAGTCATAAAGTTGCCGGAGCGTTGTTCGTCCAGACTCCTGTTCCTTACATTTTTTGATGATTTTTACAAGTGTTTTCACACGAAGTTTCATGATGATTGTTATGATGATGATGATGATGATGGGAACAACTCGTCACTGATTTTTCGATATCAAAGTTGCAAGTTGCATCTAGGCCAGATGTCGTTAATTAGACGCACTCGCTGTGTGCATTCGAGCGTTGAAACACTTTCGCAAGAAGTCCCACTCGTACACATCAAACGAATTTGCATTCTAAGCTATACATGATGCAACGAAAGTCGTGTACTAATGTGTAAGTTTGGTTGGAAATTCAACGACCGGAAGTTGACACTTTAATTAAATCTGAAAGTAAGCTTTAAAACGTAGTGACGATTTGGTTTTGTCTTGATTTATTGTGGAATAGGTAAAAATTGGTAACATAATGATCGATATTTGAAAAATTTAATCAAGTTTTAGAAGTTCAACTTTAAAGTAAAGTTTGAAGTTTCATACAATCATTTATCCAATAAATCCCCCAACATAAAAAGCTTTTAACGCATGTGACAATAAAGCAGTCTCCTTTTGAAAACAAGTCAAATCTACTAAGTAGGTACATAAATAATTGAATCAAATCGAAATGTTTCAACTTAAAAGTCACAATTTGTCAACCATGAAAATAAAACGACAAGAAACGCATACACATCAACATAAATAACCAAATTTTTTTTTTGCATCGTTTCAACTTCAGAAGCGAAACTGTTGCTAAATTAGCTATAAATATACTCGGCAACTTTACAACTATCAAAATTTATGATTTATAATAATCGCACATACACAGGCCGTGGCAGGATTTGGCACGTTTTCTACCAACGCACATCAGTATAATTAGTACGAACGATTCGGTTACTTTGTATGTAGGTACGTGTGTACCAACTCAAACCACTTTACCGAAATGTAATTTGGCAAAGAAATCGAACCTACGTACTCCTGCTTGCAAAATTTAATCGATCGATTCAACGCTTTCGACTGCTATGGCAATCGTCTTGGCGTCAAGGTATTGCGAGAAATAGTAGATGGGAGTTTTCTTTTGTTGATGTGTTCCTATGTAAGGAGACCAGCTTTAGATTGAATGGTTGAGCAATGGAGCGAGTAGGTAAATGAACGGAGACACCACACAACGGACGATGTAAATCAAAATGGCTTATAACAGAAGCTGATCGATTAACTGTCAACTGCTGACGCGACAAGAAGACCGTTTTACCAGTTGATTTATGGTCAAATATAAATCAGCGAACGCGAACGAAGGGAAATGTCAACCGCTTAGCCAAATACATACACCGAGGATGTCTCGGTAGAACGAATCATTACGTATGCCGAATATTCAAATCTCAGATGTCTATAAAATTATTTAAGATTTGCATGACGCGACCCCGTCGACCTTTAGAGTTGAACGATCAATGGTGATATATCGTACAATGTCATTTACCATCCATAAACTCCGAATCGAAACAATAAACGTTTCCAAAACGCATTAAACTTAAGACGTTGTAAAAATGCAGTCAAATTGCTTAAAAGACATACTGAATACATTGACGCTAATGATAAAGAGTTAAATCTGATATATTCATAGACGGAAAACTAGCGAATGGAACGGAATAAAACCGACAGCTGTAGTATCATTCAAGCATAAAATATGTTCATTTTTGACTTCTGAACTTGTTATCCTTCTCAGTTTCAACTGGACATACTTTTCCAAGTGTCATTAGTTCAAGTAATCGAAACAAAACTGTGTATGGTAGTTTGTAAGTAGGTTATAATGTCAAGTCGGGGTCATAAGGACATAGTTTTGCATAGTTTGGTCCCAATTAATCAAACAGTGTGAGAATGTGTAAGGAACGAATGGATTGCTGTAGTATACATGCATAGGTTAGATGTTTATTCCTGGGAAGCGCCTGCTGTTTAAAATTGAGTAATTTAATAAGGACATTGTGTACTTAGTTTGAGCACGATAATTAAATAAATCATTTGTATTTATGTACATAAAAGACAAAAAGGAAGCGCTCCAGCTCTTAGGAAAAGGGAGCGGCACTAAAAATTCTCACGATTGATGAGTTGGTGCACCGACCGTGAAATTACAGCTAGGCTTGTTTCCGGTCTTAGAATACGGTAAGTATGTATATCGAGGACTTCAATAACACATATCTACCTTATGCCGGCACTTCATATTGGACGAGCGGTGCCGAGCGCCAAGGTGTGGGTATGTCGCTCGAACATTTTCGCGTTAACGCCAACGTACTTTATAACATTCGCGCGATATCTGCAAAAGTTGAGCGAAGGCGAGCGAACCGCGAAAAAAGCAAGATGGCAGACCCTTCCCCACACCCCGGACCCCTCCAGTGTTGTCTGTGCCTTTAGTGCGTAATCATGTGAACCAATTCAGTGACTTTCTCGAAATTCTCCACCAGGAACCCGCGATATAGGATCCAAAGCACCGATGCCACGATGACACCTCGTTCGCTGCCGCTTGCTAGTTGACACTAGAGTGGCGCCACTAGCGATACGATCGTAGCGCTAGGGACGGGCGAGCAAGCGGCAGCTGACCACAGCGCCAACATTTCATGCCGGCTCTTCATATTGGACGCGCGGTGCCGAGCGCCAAGGTGTGGGTAAACATTCGCGCGAAGGCCAACGTACTTTATAAACATTCGCGCGGTATCCGCAAAAGTTGAGCGAACGCAAACGACGGCGAAAAAAGCAAGGTGACGAATCATTGTATATCAATGTGACGAACACATTCAGTGTTGTCTGTGAGTTTACTGCGCAATCATGTGGACAAATTCAGTAACCGTTTTTTTTTGCCTTCCAGGCATTGCATACTACCAGATAGTAATTGTATGTGCTTATTGCACACAAGGTGGTCGCATAGATTACTGCGATGTCTTGAACGCTTGACATTTCTGTAGGCAGTGACGCGACACTTCGTTCGCTGCCACTTGCTAGTTGACACTAGAGTGGCGCCACTAGCGATACGATCGTAGCGCTCGGGACGGGCGAGCAACGGCAGCTGACCAAAACGCTAAGGCCAATATTTCACGAACATTCGAGGAATATTCCACAGTACAGTGCACACGAATAGGGTCGACGATAGGCTACACGCGCATGACATCACCCAATTCTCTGATGCATAATGCAAAGAAAGCACGACGAATGACGCATGCGCAATTTTTGATCCGTGGTGCGCAGGTCAGGAGGATTTGAGAATGGATTTGACACGTGTCGTAAATAATCATAAACGATGGGGGACACATCGAATCAGTTTGGGGGGACAACAGATCGCTCGAGGACCAATGAGGACTTCCGGTGTGCGAGGATCGTCCTGATTGGATAATGGGGCGCCGGCGCTTCGACGCTTTTGCACAGCGATTTAGCATAATCTGATATATGTACACCCTCGTAATCAAATGATGTGGAATAGCAGGAGAACGATTGGACAGGGTTAAAAGATGGCGCAGATGTGCGAATCAAATGCACGGAATGGAGTTTGCCGCCATTTTGTGACACTATTGCGCTCTGTTGTTCAGCGTCGCAAACTCAGCTCATTTTCATATTAAAAGTAAGAAACTGAACTTTTGTGTATGAAAAGTTGTGCCTTATTTTTAAGCAGTCCTTTAAACGCGGTCTAAAATCTTCAGAATTTCGATTGTGCGATTAAATGTTTAGTGGTAAATATTAAGTACCTATTGCTGGATGTAAAGAAGAAGAAGAGATAAAACGAAGAATTAAACTAGGATGGAGCGCCTTTGGAAAATGAACATAGTATTTAAATCCAACATCCCGCTATGCTTACGTATGGATGTGAAACGTGGATGCTAAATTCAAGAATGTTATGTAAGGTCCAGTGCATACATAGAAGCATGGAAAGATGTACATATGCTTGGTATAACAAGAAGAGATCGTAAGAGCAATACATGGGTGAGAAGCATTACCAAAGTGTCAGATATAGCGGAACGTGTGAAAAATTAGAAGTGGACACATAACGAGAAGAATGGATGGCTATAAATACTGTAATGGTATCCGAGAGCTGTACGGCTGAAAATGTAAAAGGAACTTCACTACTGTTAGCGAAGATCCTTTATAGTTTGATGCGTAATTTCTTAAATACGATTAAAAAGTTTCACCTTTCAAATACCAAAGAAATGTAAATGTGAGCTCTCGTTTCCAAATAAATATACATACATATGTATGTACACCGATAAGTATTATAATGCTTGTAGATAAGATAAAACGTGTAACTGTCAATACATCAAATATCAACTCATTTTAATAATCATTGAATGAAATGAATAAAGACTATCCTGTTACCGTTATCGCGTTCGCGAGTCATATAGCAAGCAGTACTTGAGTCACACTGATAACAGTTAAATTAAATTAAACCACACGGTTAAACAATCTATCCATTGTAAGTCAGTGGTGTGTCGTCGACAAATCGTACTTTGAAAAACTCAATCAATTATAGCACAAAAAAAAAGAAAACAATCAAAATTTCCTTGTTTCTTCTGCAACGCTCGCTCTGGTCTGGTTGCTATCCATTGTCTTTTTTTCTTAGCCTTTTTTTTTAACAGTGGCGGACATCCGCAGAGTGCCTTGTATCATTGCGATTCATCAGTCCGATTGACTTGGCCCACTTATGTCCAAAACACCCGACACGATTCTTATTCTGCTGCACATTCTACCGTTGTTTTTCATTCTTGTTTCCTTGTCGAGATTCCATTGTCCAAAAAGAACTGGACAATACAACGTCAATCGAAGACAATGTATCGATCGTAATTCATCGAGCTACTGTACCTACGCAAAATTTTACACGCGATGGATAAAATAAAATTAAACAGTCTCCGCATGCAACGATTGCTCAACGCTTCGATCAGGTTTTGGGAGATGGCTTTTGATGGCCGCCGACTGTGTCAATGAGATTGACGCAAAAAAAAAAAACGAAAATAAACCAATATGTAAAACGTTCGAGAAGTTCGCAAAGACGTGTGTGTGAATCTTTTCCGACAAACGAATAAAAAACCTTTTAACGTTTCGATATACGCATTAATTGATTCGGCTAACGAGCTATCGCGTCTCGCATACGTAATTGCGGTATGATTGATCCGTCGATTATAATAAACTTTTAATGTGATCACAGTTTCGAACCGTTTGCAATCTGTTTTGAGAAATGAGGCGATCTCAATCAAAACGTACGATTAAAAAAAAAAAGAGCCGCTCTAATAGACGTTTACGTCGAAGCGTAAATCGATAGATTAGAAGCGGTATCGCTTAATAAATTCTAAACTAAAAATATAAACACTGTCAAATATAATTATCGACAAACAAACAGGCAACAGTTTATTTATACTTTAGCCTAAAATTTGTTGAATTATGACACTTTGATTCTGAGACATCGTTATGTGAGAGCCGTCTGTTTATTATGCCGCACCTTATAAAACTTCAAAAGATAATGTTTTAGTATAGAAAATTGTTCCTTGTCTACTATATATGTATTCAACTTTCAAAACTAAGTATTTATGTATCGATCGTTACAAATAGGCGAAAATTGCTGTTCAAGTTTTGACTTTTCACCCTTCCGTACGAAAAGTAACGGGGACAAATTACCGCCTGTCGAACGGGTTAACGAAGAAAATTTAACCGTCGGAGTGACCCTTGAAAGTTCGCAGCAGCTAGTCTATAAATATTTACGACGTAAGTAAAGCGTTTGTGCGACCCGGAGCGAAGGGGTTAAGTGCGGAATTTCATCCAGAGCTTTTGTCTCTCGCAACTACTATACATTCACTGTCGTACGTGGTACGTGAGATATCAATGAAATTTTCAAACGTCGACTCGGGAAAGTATGCAGTTGATTGTAGGTAGTTGTGATACGTGGACCATATGGTCAACTCACATTGACCATAAACGTAATCTAGTCTGTGGACTGTCCAATGATTCTATGTATGTATTAACTTGACTTCTCCATTAGCCGGTTCGTGCACGTGGAAATGAATATGTATGATTGAACCAAAATCAAATACGATACAAACATAGACTTGGTACTCTTCTGCCGATTGAAATATACATACATACATAATAGAACGAGCTTTCGACAAATACCAATTAAATTTCAATACGTGGCATATTTACGATTTGGACGCGGCGTTTAAGATCGTTTAAAATAATTTTAACGATAAATTTTCGCGATTTTAATTAATTCGAAACGGACGCAGTTTCCGGCCACAAATATATGTTTATGAGTGCTAATTATTTATTTATAAGGCAAAGTTCGGACAGATCTCCAATTATGTACGAATGTTTTCAGTATCATCATCACTTATCGAGGTGGAAAAACATAATACAGACGCATCGGATACAAGGAATAAATCTCTCGGAACGAATCTTAATGTGCAATCGCAGTAACGGAAAAAAATAGCGAGATAGTGATTTATAGCGCCATGTTGTACTCGGTGGATTAATACGAATTTTAGGGGTCAAAATCGGACGAGTTTAAATTTCCATAAGAATAGACTCTTATAATAAAATTAAATGAACAATGAGCACAGTAAAATTATAATTTTAGCCTACATATTTTGATAATGCAAAATTGTACCTAAAGATTCAATGACTTATCACAAAACAAAACACCGAATCAAGCAGCTTCGTAGAGTTAATTTATTTCCTCATATGAACCTTTGGTAAACATCCAAGTAGTACCTAATTGATATAAGCAATTAATTTCTAACGTATAAATACTTCAAATATATACATACTTCTATAAGATGTAGACGTTAAAATAGGAAAAAAATAAATATACCACGTTATTTTTTTAACCTTTTCTAGCTTCACCCATATCGACAGAATATACGCTTATGGTGTTAACCTCGCATCATACACTGTCCAATTATAGCGAAAAAAAGTACATACACGTCTTATTTATCGATATAGGTGGCACTGATGCGGTTAACGAGTCCTGCAATCGACAAATTTCACTCAATTTGCACGTTGACAAAATCCGACAATCTTTCACAACGCAAGACAATCGCAATTGTGCGGATTGCGACATTGTTTAAGCAAGTTGGGGCGTGGGAAATCGAAATCGGAATATGTACGTATAAAAGTGAAAATTGACGTGGAGGTCACACGGTGAAACTTATGTACAAGTACTTAGCACTTATGTGTTTTGTTTGAGTACACATACGTAGCTAATTAATCCGTCACTTTCCGATATGCATTTATGCATTGCGAACAAAAAAAAAACATCACCGTTAATATGATTGATAATCGCAATCATTATTCACGATATCGGTTTCGATGACACATTAAGACATCGCGTGCAATGAACAGATTAACATAGTTATCTTGTACCGAACAAATACCCGCTTGTCAATGGAACAATAATTAATTGCAGTTGATGTGAGTTATGGCTCGATTAAAACTAAAACGACCAAAAACGGAAACTTGCCAACGCGTAAATTACTCGTCGTGTATTAAAAAAAAAACCATAGGTGCGAATTAATCGTATGTTACGAAAGGTAATGACGCTAGATTGTGACGAACAATGGTCGTGCATCTAATGAAGTATTGCCAGAACAAAAGACCCAAGAAAATAAACAATCAAGTCGGTGGTTTATGGTTAAGGCAATCAAAGTGCTATTCAAACGATGGGTCTACGACGTAGAGGGGCAAAAAGTGCTGAAGATCCATTGTTTGAAAATCTTCATCAATCATAAGTACGGGATCTTTGGTGGTCTTACTAACCGCAAGTTTAATGAACTAAATTGAAAATTAATACACCACACTACTACCGTGTACCTGCAATGTAAAAAAAACAACGTAAAACAGTAAGCTTATACAACGATGGCACAATGTACATACATACATATGTATGTATGTAAAATTTGAATAACGACTTCATGCATGTCTTTGAACGAAATCTCAATTTAGAATCGACATGCGAAGATTGTCTAACATCAATTATTATGAATATCAATCGTTTCGGTTTTTTTTCACCATGACGCTCGTAATAATTAGAAATTAAAACGAATATATTATCGCGTGGGCGTTCGGATGAAATCCGTGTGTTTGGTTGATGAGTTATCGCCTAAAAAGGCGCTTCTCAAAACGCCACGTAAACTGCCAATGACAGATTCGAGCTATGAAGTATACATGGGTGTACACGACATTGACAGAAGTCACTCTCGTATAGGCACTAAGTGGGTTAAGACACCCGCTGACTCATTTCTGTGCAAAATGTAAATAAATTAAAATAGATACGTGTAGAAGTGCAGATTGACAAGCTAAGTTGAATGATAATGATTGGTGAAGAAGGAAAAAAAAAACACTATTACGTATTCGCGCAATGGCGCAATCGGAAAAACTGGCCAAATATGGAAACGTTATCACTTCACTACCTAGTCGGACAAACTCATTGTATACTGGCTAGCATTGACGATTTTGCATTGGCAACGTGCGTAAGTTACGATGTGGATCGTTTTCCATTTCGGACAATTTAATCCGCAGATTAGTACTAACGACTAGATATTTATTTATCCAATCCAATTTATAAAGATCTTCAAGAGATAAATTTTTGCATTTGATTTTGAAATCTAATATATCGATGGGTTAGTGCACAGATATAATATGTCCAGTTTAAAAAAAATTGAATTATCATACACAAAACGTCCCTCTGCATCAAACCTTCGTGTTAAAAAAGTATTTTGTGTCCAAATAGCATATTTGAGAAGATATTGAATTATTCATTTCGTCCACAGTTTTCATGCAAAAGTATGTCACTTACAATATTTTAAAATAAAACTGGACATTTGTGCACTAACCCATCGATATGACAATTTCCCATTACTTTCAATATGGTTTGAAGATGTGTGTGTTCACCGTGTATCTTACTGTGAATAAACAATAAAAATCAGGGCATAGGGCGTGTCAATATAACACCACAATGCTCATCGAGTTCTGACCTTTGCGATTGACGAGTGCTGTGCAACAGTTAATAATGACTCACATTTTTTGTTACGGGTAATCTGTCTTAAACAATGTGAAATTCGTGAGGCGATTAGAACGCGTATTGAATATTAATCAAATCCCGAAATCCAACGCGGTATCGGAAAGGTTAGAATTAATAGCTTTAAAAAAAGTATTCACTTAAAACAATACTATTAAAATGGAAAATATCCATAAACAATATGTCAAATTTGACTGTCTGGAAGTCGAAGTTTTTATAAGCAAAAAAAAAATTCAAATAAAAAAGAAGCATACGATCAATATTGATTTGAATGAATAACGCAAATTGAACTGGGATTGACAGCAGCAGGTAACCGATTGAGGTGTCTATGTCAGAGATGGAAATCCGAAAAACGATTTTCATTCATGTCAGACATCGGATAAAGTGCGCTAGTGATGGCAAAAAATCATCAGACACACGTTGACGTTCAGAGTCATTCGAAAACGATGATTTTTATACTTTTAAACGCAATCAAATATAGATAGTGTATTCTTTTTAATTAAAATGCGCGGTCCAAAGTGACTTCAAAGGGTGGGTTAACGCAAATATTTTTATAAGAGATTTTCATTTTTAGCCGTACGGATGCGTGAAATGCAAATAAAAACTGAATAATTTCGTAGAAACTTTTATTTTTTTCCGGCACAGCGAGCGCTCGTAAAACGAAAATATTTGTGGAATATCTATTTCGATACGATACATTGACATCAAACGAGAATTTTAGCCGCTGAAAAGCGGATAAAACTTTTTTTGCGGAACCTGAGAGTTACGATGCAAACACGGCACTGCAAACGAGTCAAATTGTCGGATAGACACATCAAACGATTCTTGAATTAAACTCGGGAAACTTTTTCCCAATAAAGAACTTCATAGCAGAACGCACATCATCTATGATTCATATTCAATATTTCAAAACAGATACAGTCGTACTTTCACAAAAAAATAAATTAAAACGAAATTATCATAACAAATCCGTATTCCAATTAGGTATTCAAAATAAAAATTGCATAATTTGCAACACCACATAATCACTAACGCACGGTCGCATACGGATGAATCGTAGGCGTCCAGTGTATAATTTGAATTGCATTCCACTTATGTACACACACTCGATACATTCACTGCACTCGTCAATCTATGGGACATGTCAAATGACAGACATTTATAATTTAAATCGAACGTATGCGAATGTTCGCAACGCGAAACCGGAAGATCGTTAGCGGACCAGGCGTGCCACTTCCGGCTTCCGTAACCTTTAATTATCCACGAGACACTAAACACGTACAGGAGACATTTCGAGTTTAAATTGTGCATCAAATACATAATATATGTAAGTAAGTACACTCGTTGCACATTGTGCATCGATACACATGCATGTTAAGTACACACATAAGTGAAGCGACTGTTGGTTTCTCACGTGCCCGTTAAATCGCATAATAATGAACTGGATTTTAAAACAAACAAGTGCTCTGAGTTCGCATGTCAACTGAATGCCTAATCGACCACATGAATGCTACCGACGTGTATTCGAGATCTTATCCTTTAGTTGTTGAATAAATCGTTCTGCGGTAGATAACAACCATAAGGACAATCACGGTTGAGCCTTTGCGTACGTGATCGTCTCTGACGTAAGTTACTTGGCAATTCGCCTTAAATTTGTCTTGCAATTGAAAGTATTTTGTGGTATGAAGCTATAGATAAACGCGAAGTCGTGCATAATAGTTTTAAGTAGCTAATATTCTTCTTTCGTGAAAGTATTTGAAACTATTTTACATAAATATATCTATGCTAAAGTGGATCCATATATTGGGAACATTCAGCATGGATTTAGGAAGAAGCATTCCACAACTACTAATTTATTAGTATTCAGCAATTATATTATTCAGAATTTGGATTTAGGTTCTCAGGTTGATGTCATCTATACAGATTTTAAAAAGGCGTTTGACAAGGTAGATAATGATGTGATGCTTAGGAAATTGGCTTCATTTGGTTTCTCATTTAGCTCCATCGTTTTTTTCTCTTCATACTTTCAAGGTAGAAGTCAGTATGTTGACTTCTGTGGTTTCAATTCTGAAACATTTCTTGCTTTTTTCTGGAGTGCCTCAAGGGTCTAATTTGGGACCACTGCTTTTCATCATTTTCATAAATGATGTCAGTAGTGTAATTAATTCTTCGAGAATTCTTCTATTCGCAGATGATCTCAAAATTTATAGGAATGTGGTTGACATTGAATCTTGTCAGTTGTTACAGGATGACGTAGATGCATTAGTTGAATGGACTCGTACAAGTAATATGGAATTCTGCATTCATAAATGCAGGGTGGTCAGCTATACGAGATCTAATAATCCTACTGTTTTCAACTATTCCATAAATGATGTAGCATTGGAAAGGGTAATGGAAATTGTAGACCTTGGAGTCATTTTTTGATTCAAAGTTAAATTTCCATTCCCAAATTCTTAATGTAGTTAAATCAACATTAAATCTTTTAGCCTTTTAATAAGGAACTCTGGGTTATTACGCAATGTTGACGTAATTAAGATTCTTTATTATTCCATAGTTTTATCGAAACTTGAATATAATTCGTTAATTTGGTTTCCTCATGAACAGTCGTACATTGGTATGTTGGAAAGGGTAGATAAAAATTTGCCCGTTACATATATAAGAGGATGTACGGCTACTACCCTTTTCTCTTCCCAACAAAATTCGTTTAGGGGTATGACTGGCATGAGGTCTTTGGAGTGGAGGAGGAAAGTATCTCTGTTGAAACATGTGTTCATGATTATAAATGGACATATGTTCAATGGGGAAATACTAGAGCGTCTCCAACTTTACACTCCGGATGTTTATTATCGTGCACGGGGTCACGAGCTATTTGTGGTGCCGGGGTACAAAACAATGCTTATGGGGTCCAGCCCGGTGATTACTGCTCTTAAATTATTCAATTCATTGTCGACTGATGTTGACATTTTCAACATCAGCCTGGCGCAGTTTGTAATCAAACTAAAAATTTGTAAATTCTAGTATTATTTTGTTATTATTTCTTTTTTTTTTTTTTTTTGTTTGATTTTCTTATGTTTTCTATTATATTATATTATATTCTGTGTAACTTCTATGTATCTTTTGATATTCTTATTCTTTTGTTTTATATATGTATGTATGTATGTATATTATTCTATATTTTGGGCTAAAAACCTGTTAATAAATAAATAAATAAATAAAAATAAATAAAAATAAAAAAATATGTAGAGATCGTAAGAGGAATACATGGGTAAGAAGCTTGACCAACGTGTGAAAAAGTTGAAGCGGCAATGGGCTGGACACGTAGCGAGAAGAATGGATGGCAGATGGACGCGAGAAATACTGGAATGGTATCTGAGAGGATGTGAAAGGAAGGAAGGTAAGCCGAGTGGACGATGGGCTGGTGAATTGAGAAGAATGTGTGGAGTCAACTGGATGCAGATTGCTCAATACAGACAAGAATGAAAGAGGATTGGATGAGAGAGGCCTTCATCTAGCAGTGGATGGTGAACGGCTGAAAATGATGATGATGATGATATACATATGTATGTATCTAAAGAATATGAAAATTGAAGTAAAGAAGTTCATATTTTCATTCATTTTTTTCTCGGCAAAATTCTGACTGATTTTAAATTGACGTTAAGTCATTCAAATATCTAAATTTCCTGTTGAAGACTTGACTTTAACGTAGAAAATCTCCCACCAGATTTTAATAACCATAAAATAATCTTTTAAAATTCACGACATATGTAGTTTAAACTTTATCACACAATTAGTCAATTTTTACATATTCGAATTAATTAAATACCTCGAAATTAGTGCAAAACAGATCTCACCTAAAAATTTAAATTTACCCGTAATATTAGAATTGAATCGAATCAACGTTCAATGTTTACTTCTAACTCTTCTGCAGTAGTTTGGATTGGAATTTAGAAGACTGTTTGGATTGTTTTTAAGAATAGGTACATATGTACATATATTATTTACGCTATGGATAATGTGTGTTAAGTGATATTTAATTGAGATCCTTTTAACTACTATGTACTGTACCAGTAAAACCATTATTAAAACCGCAATATTGAATACATTTTTCAAACTCTAAATAATGGCCAAATTGATTCAATTGGAATATACATATGTAAGTCAAGTGAGCTTTGCGTACAAGCTTCTAATAGACACCCAACACTTTAATTGAATGTGAGATTTACACAATAAAGTGGTATCGACACTATTACAGCATAATTTGCACATATTGAACAATGGATCGTATATGTAGCTGTGGATTAAAAACACTAAAATTTACAAAATACCGTAGGAATATTTCAAAACATACAATATGTAAGCTCTTAGAGAACTTTTTCTAGAGATGACAATATTTACAGTAAGCAAAATTCAGGAAAAATACAGATGACAGTTGCATACATTTGAAACCATGTACATATGTAGATATGAACAGTGTTTTCACTGTCTTGATAGAGTCTCCTCTTCTTGAGATGCGCAATAACCAAAACTCGAACTAATTTAAAATGAACCCATATAAAACCTGTTCAGTAGAAATGTGGGAATTCACATTGGTAAGATGAAAACGCGTCAGGATTTTAAATTGGAGACTTTACTTCTGCGGTTCAGATATTTAGCGGTAGCATCAACAGTCTTATATCACAAAGGAAATAAGTTGAATATTGAACACGCAATAGAGTAGACACTGCGTACTTACTATACAAGAAGATTGGGCGTGTTATGTCTGTCACATCCGACATGAAACTCGATGACACGTTATTGATATTCTCTGATCATCATCAATACGAACAGTGATCTACCGAGT
The DNA here is from genome assembly GCA_022651745.1 of Parapsyche elsis. Lineage (NCBI taxonomy): Eukaryota > Metazoa > Arthropoda > Insecta > Trichoptera > Hydropsychidae > Parapsyche > Parapsyche elsis. The sequence goes on from JAGVSN010000017.1 coordinate 4,575,948, forward strand.
TGCTCGAAGTGTTGATGTATTCAGAAACACACCCATTCAAAACCAACACCGGTTCAATTTAACACCCAACGTGCAGCCATATGGTGGCGGTAAATCAAATTGGCACCCGATTGCTTTCTCAAACGAACAAAACGAGGAAAAAAAAAGAAGCTTCACTTTCACCACCAGCGAGCTTTAACCCTATTCACACGATTCGTATCGAATGACGCGCATATAAGGCACGGTTTGAACTTTTTAACTTTTGTCACCGCACTGCTGGGTAAAAAATGGGTCAGATAAGATGACAATGGGCATCGATTTGACACCTCTCCGTGGTTCTTTTGTTCCGAAGTGACATTCTTGGAGTATAGGCGTGGCAGATCGCGTAGATGAGCGCATAACTGCCGTAACTAATTCCATTGACGCGTGCTATATGGGCTAACCCTTAATGCGGTAAAAATATGACATTAATAAATAATACTCACATCTGGGTGTTCTTTAACTGGTACGTATACTTTCTCTGTTAAAGTCATAACGAGTCCTTCTGGCTCTGGCAGAACCAGAGGGTCCTTTTTGACACCATTTATTTGGAATAAGCTGGCTCTGACTTTAGCAATTTCTGTAACAAAAATCATTAAAAATATGGTTAATATAAATTGATGCAAGTTTCGAAGGGTTGTTTCTTTAATATAAAATAGTAATTTGTTTAATTAATCGAGTGTGCGGGCGATTTGATAACGAAAGTCAATTGTCGACAATTGCGTCACGTGACCCTCATGGCGGTACAATAAAGTGATGCGAATCACCCCACCTATGATTTTTAACATTAGTTCAGCGTTTCTCAAAATACCAACACCCTCTATTGATTTAATACACGTATTAAAGCATCAAGTCTTCGTAGAATGGTGTGTAAAAATTAATACACTTCAAATGTCGATTGATAGTATTACAACATGATTAATATGTGATTGAGGCGAAAATTCGTTATTTAGTCTTACAAAACAACGTTACAACTTTGACACTCACTGTCTCGTTGTTTTTCATTCATAATTTCATTAATATTTAACAACTGGATGTGTATACTATGTATTTATGTATATTTGCAAGTCAAAATTATATGAAAACATCTGTATCTATACAGCGAAATGATTTCAGAAAAATATGCATTTTCTTAGTAGGACACGATAAAATCCTGGATCTAATGTTCATATTTCGGTACAATATTGATAAACTGATATGTATCTATTACTACATTAGATTTAGATTCAAAGCTTTAAATCTCAAAGCTCGCACTAACGAACGTAATGAAAGCGAACATCGCATATGATAATTTGAAATGTTAATTGAGCGTCTAACTAGTTGGCACAACTGGTCTTGCGCATAAATAATATACTAGATAAATATAAGATTTTAGTTTGAACAGGTGTTCCGATTCGTTCTGTACATCACAGAGATGATTGAGAAGCGCTGAGAGCCCGCATTCAATGACGAAGCGAAAAGTCAAGGGGGAGAAAGAAAGCACATCACACTTGGGTGCTTTCTGAATAATATTTCGCTGAATTTATTAGATTTTTCGGTGAAATTTCACATTGACAACTATCGGGAGCAGTCGTTTAATTGAAAACAGTCAACTTCAAACATACGCTAGTGGTGATTTATGCTTCGGTAAGTGAAATGGACGTGAACCCCTTGCCCTCCGCCGTACTCATTTAATTAGAAACGATCTCGTTCATTTATACTGAAATCCCGCTCACGACGTGCACTGTATGTAGCAACCGCGAAGAAATAAAAACAATGTGGTAAATAAAAATTAAAAATAAAAGGCAAAGGGTGGGTGTTTTTATCGCTGCAATAAATTAATTGAGTGCGTTGTTGCTATCTTAATCGAAAAATATGGGAATGCATACGCGAGTCCAAAGCATATGGCTTTTTAATTGAATAAAAATAGACACTTCACGTTTTAATAGGTGTATAAAACGATTAGGTGCGCATCATTCGTATCCCCATCGGAAAGTTTAATGAACTTTTCAATTATGTTCCACAATGGATGATAGAAATCTACATACAATTTTTTTTCAATTTCACTCCAAAAAGTGAAACGTTGTTTTCTGTAGTGCAATGTGGAACTAATACACCAGATATAACTACAAAATAAGGAAAACATCGCAACTGATCTTTCGAGCATACAATGGAATGATAAATAAAACTCGAAAGACGGGTATACATATATGTAAGTAAGACGAGATGCTTCGTCAATTCCTTGACACTTTATTGGATGTTTGACTACTGTTTCTTTGAAGTGTCCATAAGGAACATTGAATGTATACAATGTCGATAAAAAGCGTGGGATGAGCGAGAGTACGAAAACAAAAGCTCGTAAAGATTAAATTCCAGATTGTCAAAGATATGGAGAAGGTCAATGTTAGTGTCTCTGTCTCACCCGTCTTGCAACAATTGAATTCAATTGATCAATAACGAACCGTTGATGGGCAATACGAATAAGAAAGACTATCAGGTTTCGGTCTGATGTGTTCAAAAAAAAAAAAGGTCGAAAAATTCTCAGAGACAAATTAATGCGGAGGATGCGACGAGGATCGGCGTGTCCGAAAACACGGCGGATAAAATTGAATATGTCGTCGAAAAATGGAATAAAAAGTTGAAATCTCGACGTATCTAAATGGGCACCATATGCCGCATGCGATGTCAACTTTCGAAAAGCGTAGGACGATGATATTTGCTTTGTCCACACACATGTACATATGTATGTAAGTACCGATGGCTGCGAGCAACTCGAGAATGGACCTCAGGGTTTTTGGGTCCAAAAATCTCCACCCACGCACAATTCAACTTGTCTTTTTGGGGTCACTTTTTTGTGTTAATACACCCTCTTCCCCATATAAGGTACCTACTTCTACATGGGGATAGGAAATTTCGTGTTGCGACGCGACAGTTTACGTGGGATCTCTCGAGATACAAATGGGATTAGGCGAATAAGTTATTAACGCGATTTGAAAAAAAATTATAATAAAAATAAAAATCACAACGATAAAAGTGTGCTTGACGCGAGTCGTCTTCTTGTTTTTGCCGTGCAGGATCTCTGTCCAATTTGAATGAAATGATAATCGTAAAATATAATAATGGATACCTTTTCAGACGATTCAAGAATTCGAAGATATTGTTCTTTGACGATTTAGATTAAATTGAAAAGATACTTCAGACTAACTACTATTTCGCTGATTTCCAAGAAAGTTGATAAGAAACAATAAGAAGTGTTTAGTTGTACCTATGTATGTATAGAATCTTAAGTTGTCGTTGGAAAACCAAACAAAAATGTTAACTAATTTTATCCAAATGTATCAAAAGAGTAACACATCCCAGTTACAACAAAGGTCTTACGAATGAATATAAGACTTGAAAGTCTTAAATCTTTCCACTGTAAACTGTACAAATCAAAAGGTAAATGACCCAAAGATTACAAAAGAGGATATAGTACGTTAAAACACATAGACTTTGGACAACAGTTGTAGACATAAAGAAACCAGTTACGAAGACAATGGGAGACAAACGTACAAAAGCAACAATATTCTCGAAGAACATCACATACATATTTCTAGTAGATACATGAATCACAATCAAGCAATGAATAAGGGGTACCCCGCGGTGAAATTTAACCGACCGGCACGTGCCGCGTAATTGAATCGAACACTGTCAACGCTAGAACCGAGCGGCATCATCATAATCATCATCATGACTAGATTGGAGTATGGTGACGACAGTTTCAAAGGTGGCAAGTGGGTGGTAGGAGGAGGTGGGTGACAAACCACATCCCTAGATGGCGAGAAAGTTAACCCCGCCTACTACTGACTGTGACTACTACCTGTGCAGTTTGACTGCTAGTCTTACACGAATACCCTGTGGCTTCATCTGCATCATCAAAATGGCAGATAAATCATCGCCACACACCTATCCGAACAAATAAACAATAACGATATAACAATTACTTGAGATGTGGGGAAGAGAAGACGCCTACGCGCGCACAACAATAACCACTGACTTGTCTAGTTGAAGTATATACTACTATGTACCATGTATGATACTACATACATATGTATAATGAAGGAATAGTGCAGAAGCTAAAACGCACTTTGTTGTTCGTTAACTTATCGCCATTATAACGAATAGGTACACATTAAACGAGTATTTCTTATCTTTGGTATAACTGTTGTCCTTTTGGAGAATGAAACAGCCGATAATGGTACATTTTAGAACAATACACAAAGCCGACGCATGAAATAATTATTTCCGTATATTGTTTTTTTTTAGACTGACGATACTAGTAGGAACACAGGGATCACCCTCTGCAAAATTTGATGTCGATTGGGAATGTTTCGGAATCAAAAAAACAGACAGGAATTCGACTTTATATAACAAGTTGGATAGAAACACGTTAATTTGAAGTAACCCTAGTTCGAAGAAACTCAAAAAAACTGGATTATTTCGGTTGTTTTGTTTCGACGCAAGTTAGAAATAAGAGAATGGGAAAAAAGCCAATTGTGAGCCCGCCTGAAAACATTGTAAATTATGAGCTAACGTGGCAAAAAAACAAATGTATTAAAGAATGGCCTTGAAACGTTAGAATATATAACCTATAATTGTCACGTGAGTGAGAGAGATTCACATATTATGTTTGCAAAAAAGGCAAACTGTCAAAGTTCCTATCGCAAACCAAAGCTAAATTCTATCAATGCAAATTATTCAAATCGAAAAAAAGACAATAGTATTGTTTTTATGTACATACATACATATATTGTCGGTTAACTTAATATCACAACATGACACTTGTGTATTGATAAAAAATAAACTAAAAACTAACGCATATCGGAATAAGCTCGTATTGTCACGCCGAGAGTAGATATAGAAAAAAACCATTCTTATATTCATCATTCAAAAAGTCATTCTTATTCGTGCGCTTTTATGATGCAAATTTTCTACAGTGCGAATCGCTATTATTCGATTCGATTCAATAATAAAAATAAAAAAAGTCTATTCGTGTCATCATTACGGAATTGTATTGAAAATGCAAATTTCGAACGCGCACATGATAATAAAAAGAGATTTATACGATTCCGCGTAATCACACCGTGAGGATCGTTCAGAATCGATGATTATGTCCTGGCACAGAAAATCAGACGCGATGGTACATTCCAAAAGATATAGGTAGAATGCCAATGTCACGCTGGCACACTTTGCCGAAACGACACAATTTCGCCCACCGAACGGGTCATAACAGAATCTTTATGAATGAAAGTGTGTGTGTGTGTGCGCGTGCAAAAGTCATAATAATAATGAAAACATCGGTAAAATATGCAAAGACGATGCACATTTTACGACTTCGTCGTATCGTTAAAGATTAATATTTCGCGTTTGCGGCGAAATCTGATCCGGAGATTATTATGCATGTGGCGAACGTTAAATACCGGCGATTGGTCGTTTGCGATTAATTTCTCGCGCAAATTGGCGATAAGGCACGTGTTCGAAAAGTGCGATCCTAGCTATGTGGATACGATGTGAATAAAACCGTTAGATCAGTTTCATCGAAAGACTGAGTATATTATAATATACTCAAATTCGTTCGAAGTTCCATTCTACGTATTGTAAAGCTGCGTACACACCGACGAACCGAACAGCGAACGACGAAGGGTTGCTATTGTGTGGACGTTCATAAATCATCGGACGTTATTGTGTGGAGCGGGTCCACACAATAGCAAACCTTCGTCGTTCGCTGTTCGGTTCGTGGGTGTGTACGCAGCTTAAGAAGGGATAGGTGTGTTTATATTTCAGACTAAACACAAATCAAATGAGCATAAACCTAGTGGTTTCATCTCACGAATGTGAATCCCCACTTCTCGTCCTGAAATACGCAGTAATCAAAGCTCGAACTAATTATGAATATGTCAAAGCTCGAGTTGAAAAAACTGTAGTTGAAATTAAGTCGTATAATTTCACAGTTTATTCATATTTTAAAGAATTCCTGCTTAGATGTAATTAGTTCAAGAGAAATTCAAAACTATTTCCAAAAGTTCACGGCCAAAAAATGTAAACATTCGTGAGTATTCGTTTGAAAGTAAATTAATAGAATGTTTAAATTTTTGTAATTTGATATTTCCACAGCAGAATGTATTAGTCTATTTGTCCTGCATATGACCTCTAATATGATTGATTACAATATAAAATATTATTAACCGTGAATCGAGTCTTCAGCCAATAACAAACCCAATTGCACGCTGACGTCATCGCATTGCTTAAAAGCTCACACATACATAGTCCATTCTCAAGTTCAAATTTTCGCAAGCAGATGTGAATTGAAATCAAAGAGTTGCTTCAAATTCCGGAAATCCGACATATCCGGGGGGGGGGGGAAACGAAGGAATGCCAGACAGCGTTAATTTAATACGTGACACTTACTTTTGACAGTGTGTAAAATTCGCAATAAACACTCGTCGCTTATTGCACTTTCGCAATATCGTATTTATTCACAGTTAATTTGCAAAAATTATTAAAAAAAAAAAACAAAAATAAATTGCTAAAGAGCCATTTTGGTGAAACACTTTCTCCGATGTTGTTTACAAATGTGTGTGTGTGTGTGTGGATTTATAGAAAGTCATCGAACGTCACATTATGCCATAATAGTATAATGTGTCGGAAAAGTGACATTTCTAAAACTGGCACGTAACTAACTACATAGCTGGCCATCTGTGAATTTGTACCGAGTACATGGTGAGCATAGGCGCGTCGAATAAACGTGGCCCGTAAATTCTACGAGTTCCACACTCATGTGTGGCTCTCAAAAGCGTTTAATTTACTGACCCAAAACCGTTCATACCGAGTCGTAAATCACAAAACTCGACGATAAATCAACGATGTGTTATATGCGCTCGCTGAGATGCAAAAGTTCACACGCAACAACGGATAAGTCGATTTCCAATGTGCAAGTTATAATAATATATTAACACGCCGTATCGGAAAATGATACACAATTATGCTAATTTGAGTGATGTGCGATAATGCATTACGAAATGCGTAAATCATCAATTTATTACCCAAAGCCTACTCTATTCGTGACGTGGTGACTATGAAGCGGAAACTTTCAACGAACATTATGATAATTTTATCCCTCCCCTTTGTGTATAAAAATAATACTAGATCTAAAGAGGAAAGTTTACGAAGAGCATAAATCAAAAGTGGTGCCAAAAAGTCGCAAGATTTGCGAGTATGAGATTTTTTAGCAAAAATTTAATTAAAATTCCCGACGGTGATGTGTTAAAATTCATAAACTGGACAATCGTAAAATTGAAATAAAACGTACGAAATTACGTGTAACCGAAATTTGACGCTCTTGAACTCGAAGATCAAGGTCAAAGTTTCTCAAGCTTTTGTAGTCATACGGTAAAACAAATTTTCAAGGTGTATACAAAAAAAAACCATTCAATATTGTTTTACTTGTTTAAATATGTATTTGCGAGGTACGGCTTATTACAAAAACAGTGGCAATATTTGATTTCAAAGTTTGCCTCCACTTTACGTTAAACAATTCCGCTGCATGTTAAGCCTTACACGGTCAATAATACTGTCATTATTCGAAAGTAATGACAGTATTATTGATCGTGTAAATGTAATGACGCGAATCCGGATATTATGATATCGGAGCATCAGTATTGGCGAGTGGAGGCGATACTGTCATTAATGCAGTAATGACAGTATTATTGACCGTGTAAAGTCTGCTTTACATATATTGAATTTTCACAAGAAAAATACTCCAATGATTTACAACTGCTGTTTAAACTGAAGAAAGACATTTTATCATACATTAACAAATCATGTGAATTTAAGTTAGCCGCCTTTGTAGTTACATATTTAAGTCACAGTATGAAACTGTTGATGAGATACATACATCCATGAATCATCACAATTTTTAAAACAATCGATAAATTTAGCGACCCGGAAGCGAATTAAGTAGAATTAGCTTATTTATCAACGCCGTACCTGCTATTGATCAAGTCGTCATAAACAACGATGTAAACATATAACTATCAGCAATCTATTAATAAACCCGGTCACATTATTTACATGAGATACAAATTATCTCGCAGAGCGAAAACACAACCGATTGATTGATTGTCAAACATTGATTTTGCATATCATGCGAGACTCATTTGCATAATATACAGTCGAATCCCGTTAACCTCTTCAACTCCCCGAGACGAACGAACGTTTCAAAATGCAGATGAGACTGTATGTACATACACCTGTACACGTTGAATACGGAACGGAATAAATAAATAGCAGGAAGACAAAACAACAACATCTTATAAGGCGGGAAAGTTTCATCGAGACATTGCTTACTGTAATGGTCAACTCTAGTCGACTGAGCGAACTATGCGACTAACAGGTAAACGAGATCATTTTCACCTGCGTTGCAATTTGCAAAAATATCCACGTCGCTAATTCCTAGGGAAACTTTCTACGTTGAACCCGACCGACCTTATTGGGACGGAATGTCGTTGATTTTTTTTTTTTATATACTGCTTGAGTTATTACCGCGAAAAATTGTCAATTGATGATTGCGAGTGTGACTTTACCATATTCGAATGAGTCGCATATGCACGTATGTATGTATGGTGTCATCGATACTGTGAAATCAGCTATAAAGTCGTGTTCACACCAAATATGCTCGACAGTGCAATTAAAACTTCTGCGAAATCTTCTAAATCCTATTAAACCTCGTTTTGACCTCAATTTTACAGTTAGAGGGCGCTAATTACGACACAGCTGTTGTTTAAACTAAGGCATAGATAATTCAAAGGTTATGAAAAGCATTTAACGCATGGAAACAAAATAAACACTATCTTCAAAGCTTTAGGCTGATATTACATTCAGCAACAAAACGGGACACCAGTTTTTTTTTGAACCTCGGCGACCAGATAGATATACAGGTTTCAATGGTAAGTATTACGATGTATTACACGATGCGATTCTGGGTTGCTTGAAAATTTCTTGGAAGTCAATGTTCGCCGAAAAAAATCTTCACCAAAAACCCTTTTCTGACCTTTTTTTTGCATCGTCGTACTCAATTATGAGATGAGCAGGTAGCTTGGTAGCTTGAAAAGTGGCGCAATGTAATAAGATGCTCGCCACCGCCAAAAAAAATCTGGTGTTGGTTTTGTTGCTCAATGTAATATCGCTCTTACGCATACTAAGTTTCTATGAGCTTTATATGTATGTAGATGAAGTCCACATAAATTCTGAATCATTAAAATGCACGATTTCTAAGAAGTAATATCTAAATTTCAAACATTGCTTCCATGCTTCCTCGATTTTGTTTCATCATATACATAATATATATATGAATAATAGCCCTATTCCGTCTGTCTGTGTGTCTGTTTACTGATAACGCTCACTGAGGTAAATAATTAAAAGACACGAACCGGGACACACGAGTGGGATTTGATCACCAGTTCGGAAGAGGGTGCGCTTACGCATTCATCCAAACTAGGTAATGACGGGCCTGCTACAATTTGACAATATAAATCCTCAAAAGGTTCGCGACTTTGCTAAATTGTTACGTTGTTGTATTATGACACGCCATCTATAAAAAACCTATAAAAACCATTAAATTTAATTTTTTTTTTCTAAGCTCAGTACTTTTCTCATTTGTCAAGTTTGAAGTATGCATTAATATAATTATATGGTAGCGCAAGGGTCTGTCTGGCTGGATAGCCGCGGATCGCTCGCATGCATACTGCACGTACACATATGCTCACCCACACAAACACTCACAGTGATGAGAAACCGCTCCGTTTATATTCAACGCGCTTACACTATAACTTATAATAGTTTAGTTTAATCTCTTCGAGCTTGATTATACCTAGTGAAAATTTTAGCATGTCAATGATAGAGATCGTAGCATTGTTGATTCAGTCCAACGACGAGTCATTTTCTTGGGACAGATAATTCACTGGTATTCCGCTACTTTATGGCGGGTAAGTAACGATTGTTAATGGAAGACAAGTGCCAATTTTGTGCAGACAAAGTTTAATGGCCACCTTTGAGTTGCGCGAAAGCTCACCGAGTTCTCGCTGAACAACTGATGACATTTGACCCCCTCGAGGCGCTCGTTTGGGAATTGACTGATGACCTTAACCAGTGGACTAAAGAGCTTTTCGATATGGACACGATCGATCATCAAGAGCGTGGCAAAGGCGTCAATTACGCGGAGATTCTTTTGCGATGCGCCGAAAAGGCGCCTCGGGGGCGAACAACACCCACAATTAAGCTTTAAAACACAAAATACCGGGTGTTAATGAATTGGAGAGGCGACTTTACGACGCGTCGTAAAGTTTTCGCATCGCGTAAACGAAGGGTCAACTGATGTCTAGATACATATGTATGTACAATGTACATACATACGTATGTACGCAAACGAACCGTGAGATATCCAACAACGGAAACTTTAAAACTTTACAGAAAGTGTAAACATATATAAGTTTCAAAAAGTCGAAAGAACAGTTCCACAAACATGAGAGAAAACGTTGTATCCACACATAACAAACATGTTACTGAAAAAAAACTGCTACAAATGCAAAATGTCGACACTTGTTGTCATTGTGCATACTAATAGTAAAGAGGCCCATACACGTCGCGTTTTTTGCTACTGTACACTTACAGTATGATACGATTTTTTCAACAGTAAAATAAATCGTTGAGATTATACATAGTGTCGTGTCCACAGAAGGTCAAATTTGTACTCCGTTTCGATTTCTCATAAATCTGAAACGATTTTTAAATAAACCAGTTTTATCCATAATCTGCATAGTATAAAAATAATTATTCAATATTATTTTATTTATTTATATAATATAGTAGCTAAAGCTAATTAATTACATAATCCTTAACTAAACACCTATACATAGATGCTTTTTTAAGACTACCGGGAATTTATCAATAGTTTTGGAACTTCTAATTCCATCCGGCAGTCTTATTATATTCCAAAACACCTCTGTACAAGATGCTTCTCCTATTTCTATTTAATCTAAGATTTTTTATAATTAAATTATTTTTATTCCTTAAATTATATTCACATACATCCATCTCACAATATATTTACTAAAATATGATGGTAGCATATTATTATCTAACTTAAATATAAATAAATACCAACATACAAATCCTCAAATTATATTAAAAAACTATTTTGTTTTTATAGTAAATTAAATTATTTCTAGTTAAAATCTTTAATTACAAATTACTACTTAGTGCTAAATTTGTAAACTGCAATAAAGGGCAAAAATCATATCGTTTTAAAATTGTTGTATGCATTTTTAGCCGTGATGAACAGTAATTTACACACAGCTTCCATATTCAAATCGTAAATGTAAATCGTACGAAAGTCAAACAATGCCTGACTTGTCCGATTGGATTAGACACACACTCACACGTAACGATTTTACTTCCGAATCGCTGGTCGAAACAGGAATCGTTCGAACGAAAAAACGCAACGTGATACACAGAGGCAACATACATAGAAGTATAAACAAGTTGAACAGTTCCATAAACCTGAAAACACATACCAACAGGAAGAAACGATGTGTACACGTATGAAAAATACGTGTCTGGTACAAAATGTCCAACAAGCAGTTCAGAAATTTACTGCAAAGACAAAATTGAAGTGTCAAGCCACAGAAAGAACAGCTCCATAAACATGAAACATTTACCAGTAAGACGAAAACGTTTCATCCAAAATGGACGTTGCTGACACAAAGCCTTCATTAACCACATACGTATATCGTAAGCCTGCTGTATGGTAAAAAATGTTGTCACTTTTGTATCTATGCGTAAGACTGGTGATACATAAAGGCAACATTTAAGTATCAACACGTCTAAAGAACAGTCCTATAAACACGAAAAATGTACCAAAAGGAAGAAGAAGGAAGCGTCCAGCAACCAGTTCAGAAACCTGCCGGCAAGTCAAAACGTTGACTCCGATGTGCATATTTAGCGAATTTATCGTGCGGTTATATTATGTATATATTCGTATGCGACGAAAATTGTGTGGGTAGTTTGTTTTGAATCGCACGGTGACATAACGACGCGCGTGGCTAATTTATCTGTCATTTTGCGGTTTAAATTAATGCGGTTGATAATGGGTTAACGGGCGACGACGAGACCACATCGCAAATCGCTACGAAGCAATTTCGACATGCGTGCATTGTATGCAAAAATTATATGCAAGTGGTCGTAGGTATGTATGTATGTTTATTATTATTTGTTTCGAATGCATTGTAATTTTTTCGCTTGCATTATTTATACGAACCAGCCCTCGGATAACCGCTATGCGTATTATTTGCATACGTTAATTAATTTCAGTGACGCTGTGATTATTACGTTGGACTTTCTCCGTTTCGAGACGCATTTTTCCTCATCTTTGTATAATTAAAATTCAATGACGGTCAATAAAAAATGTTAATGTACATGTACGACCGGCTGATCGGATCGTCCTTATGAGATTTTCGGTTTAATAAAATTTCTACATACAATACTGTATCGCAAGGTGCTCAACCTTTTTCAGTTTGGGGGCTACTTTTTTTTTGTATTCTAACTTGCATGGCGATCGACTTCCATGCAAGAATTAAGGGCGAGGTCCGAGAATGAGAATTTTACACATGTTTTAGTGATCCAACAGTCGAACGTGTCCGCATTGCTGAACGCAGTCGTTTAAATATAGTTTCCCATAAGAACGCGTGTTTTGGATTAGCAATTTTGAAAAAGGTGTACAGTATTGTAATAGAGGAGATCTTAAAAGTTCCAAGAAATCCTCTCGACTTCTTTTGACAAATTAGCTAGTGTACCTAAAAGCCAGTGATTAAACAAATGCATACACGACAGAGTAACGGTCCCATCCTTTGATCATTAATCATTTTCGTTAACAGATAAGCACGAGCCCAGGAAGACTGTTTAGTCATTGGCCGGGTCCTAAGTAAACAAAATTGAACCATTCGCGATCGACCAGTTGAGTATTCATGCTGTATCGCAAGAGTTTGACAGCGCATCATTCATTCGTTTTTAATTACAAGCCGAAAAGTCTACGAATTGTATTTAAAAATGTATTAAAGAAGCATAAACTTAAGACGACACGCCATAAAAAGCTTTCAATTCCGACGCAGTATTACTTAATTAGGATGTAAAATAAAATAAGTCACCCAAATCCCCGTACCAAATTCAAATATGTAAATCATACGTGATAGCCGTAGTAATGTGACAGTATCGTGTTGTAGATTTCATCGAAATGTATTTTTCGAGAGACGAGTCTCGATCAGGTTTTCAATGTACATATGTATGACCGATTAAAAAGTTAAAATATTCATTTGATAAATTAAACTGAGTATATTTCGCAATTCCGAAATGAATTTACAATCTAATGATTCGGTCGGCATTGTAGTAAACATGGCAATATCGTAGCTCATTATAACGAGATGCAATTATGCACTATTATGTTATTAGGTTATTACGATAAACAAACAAATGACGTTGAAAGTACGATATAATAAATATTATTAAGTAATTTCGCAATAATCGAACGATTTAACGGATTTGTGTGAGCGAATGATGATTAAGCATAAATATAAGTGCTGAATATATAAACTAATTAAGAATTCAACATAATTTATACAAATGACGTTCAGTGATCTTCTTGATAACTTGCTTCTTCGAATGAAAATTCATCTTCTGAAATAAAATCATATTGAAAAATCTTTCAAAAATATGTAGGTTAAGTATTTGTCTACGGAGATTTACTATGAAGCAAGTTATTTATTATACCAGAAGAATCTATATTTCTTATGAAAAATACATTTTACTTTTTACTATAGGATCTTTGTAATTTTTTAACACATGAATAGATGTTAAGGGTCAGAAAAAAATTGACAGTATTTTCAGAATCTTTCAGTTCATCGCTCACGCTTAATGAGCGTCCGTTGAGCCCTTGAAAAATTTGGCACAAATTCAAAAGTCCGTCGACTTGACGAAAAGATGACAAGCGGAAAATAATGTTCTGGAAAGCGGCAGAACGAACAGACAACAATAGAACAGAACGGTATCAATTAATAGCGAAAAAACTGACAAAATTTACAACACACAAAACTTGTTACTTTCTAAATCAAGGGCGAATAATATTGTTTTAACGCACGGCTGCCAGCTACTCGGAATTAATTAATCTTGCGGTTTTTTCAATTGCGCGTGTAAATAATATTACAATTCTCGCAAGAATTGCAGAGCGAGAACGGGCCAAGTTTCGGTTCGGAGGAACTGAAATCGAAGGGAAATAAATTAATGGAATTTCAACAGACTCGGAAAACCTTATATCCAGTGTTTGTCAATATTTTTTTAACGCCAGACTCTCACGTGCGAAATGGCAGTTTTTCTATCAAAAAATCGGAGACAAACCATATGTTCTTCGAGATCGACAGAACGAGTTTGACCAGAATGCATATTTACATATAGTACAGGTCTGGAAAAAAAAGTGTGTGTGAGAAAATAATTTTTATTGCGGCGCCGTTCCGAATTCTATTTTATTTACTAATAAAAATCATCGTAAAAAATCCGCATGTTGAAACGTACGAAAATCGATTTTTTGTCTTCAAAAATATACACACAATGTACAGTCGATCGTTTTAACCCATTAAGGCCATAACAAAAAAAAAAAGAACAGCTTTCTTATCGTACCTACATGCATATAAATAACTTGCATTAGACTTCATGGAATCGGTACATTAATTGAACATCGGTATATATCGACAGCTCGAACGAAATGCACTAAACTGAACTGGGTTAATTTGAATGTGGAAATAAAAATATATATCCGGCGATTTTTTTTCGGCAAAGTACACTTTTTTCTAATATAATTTCGAAACAACGAAAATAAACAACGGTTACTTATGGCTGTGGCATTGCTTAGTAATATTTTTTACCAACACACAATACACAAATGGAAAAGCAAGACGATAGATATGGTCGTGGCCAATTATCTGGTGTGAAATGCACTTCATCGACGCTCATAACGACTGAAGAAGATCATGATGATGATGATGAGGTGTGCTGTCGGGAGACACCGTTTAATTAACACCGAAGACTCGAGACTACTCAAAACCAGCTCGAGGCACGTGCAATACTAATCACCTAAATGATTGATCACCGATGCAATACGAAAAAATCGCCATATACTTATACACCTCGTGAAACTTCAGAGAAATGGTCCGGATTCGCGCTCGACGCCTACCGAGACGTAAGCGTCGAGCGCAAATCCGAGGCGCACGACCTAATGTTAATCGTACATTAAGCGTTGAAACAACAACAATCGCTCTAATCAACATTTAAAATCTTCGTCGTATACAGCACCAACGAACGACCTTTACAATAACTAAAAGCGTCAAACGATTGACATTTGAAAACGAGATATATATCAACATAAAATTTGCATACACACAGCGACAATTGCGATTCGCTACGTAACCGAAGGTACACCCTGTGGAACGATTAAACAATTAGGTATCGGCTATTAAAGCAATACACTCGTGCCCATTATAATATTATATACATGGCTATCTATCCGCCCGATTGAATATGCTAAATGAATAATTATGCGAAAAGCGCCGTGGGCGAGAGCGAATAAATCAACTCGATCAGTCCTATTGTGATCGGTGGCAAAGTGTCACTGTGGACGAGCTTTATACGTACTTGATTGACAAGAGTTTACCTGCTGAATTACTATAGCAAAGGTAGCCTGTTCGAATGATCAAACTGTGAAATGTGCGCTCGTTTGAGATGTAATGGTAAAATCGTGCTCTATAAACCACATACATAAGTCTCCAGTACTAAATTCAGTTTAATGAAGTGCCCTGTGTACAAAAACTAGGTCGAAATGTGTAATGATGGGAAATGAGTAATTCAAAAAGGATGTTTTTAAGGAAATTAGATCAATTTGCATAAAAAAGGGGCGTGGCTTCTTTTGATTGGTCGATTAGTCCTACTGTTTGATTGGTCAAGTGGTTATATTGAATGTGACGGCGCTCGCCGAACTACTACAGTTTTAGTTGAAACCAGGAAATTGGAGTCAGCGTCGGAGTCGGACATTTCTCGTGGAGTCGGAGTCAACAAAAAATCTCCCGACTCTTGACACAAATTTGCTGTTTTTGCGCTTGTTTATTAAAGTTGCAAGTTTTGCGGCCCTCGCGAGGGTAAGAAAGGGGATAAACAGATGATGATGATGAGCATTCAATTAGTCATCGTTATTTTACTATCGCCAATTTTATTAATTATTAATTTTTTCAGTTTAATTTATTTGCTTTTGATATTTTAAATTGAAATTTGAGTCGGAGTCGGAAGTTTTTGAATTTCAGGTTTTGGAGTCTAGGTCGGAGTCGGACTTTTTTTTACCGACTCCATCAGCTCTGGTTGAATCTAAGTACAAGTGTTTTCATCTCACGAAGGGGAATCCCCACCTTTGCTACCGCGCATGTTTTACGAGTATATGCATTTGTGACAAATTAGTTAGTAAGCCTAATTTAGGTATAGGTATAGAGGTATATCAGAACGTTGGCCGGAATCCCCTTCATGAGATGTAAACACTTGTATCTATAAGTTACCTTGCAAGTTATTAGTGTTGCAGGATTGATTGATAAATAATAAATCATAATTTTTTAGAAAGGTATTGTTCAGCAAAACTGGAATAAAAAAAAATTAAAAGCAAAATTAGCGGTCAATTTTACGAACTTTTAATTTTAAGAAAAACAAAGACTACAAACAGAAGATCAAAGAAAAAATAATGAATCAAAAATAGAAGTGAGAAGATTGAATTGAAAATAATACACCGGAACAGTTTCGAATGATGCAATTTTTTTTCAGTACAATTAAAACGTAACAATTCTCGGAAGATGTGCATCAAAGTTGAAAAAACGGCATCGCAGTCTACAGTGGGGTTCGAAAGAATAAAAAAAATAAATAAACAAAACCTCCATGAATGTTATTAAAGTCTCATGATTACACATCATTTAATATGATGTTCAGGTAGTGGATAAATAACTCGCATAATTTAAAGCCGGGGGGGGCACGACCGTAAAATTTATATAATTTCAAATTCGACCCTGGAATACAGATATGGGTCACATTATATTAATTATTATCTTGCAAGCAATGCAAAATTACTCTATTTTCTTCAACGGATCGTAAAAATTGATAGTAAAATTATTTTCGAAATTTACAACGTTACCAGTAAATCACACAATGCGTATAGCGCAAATAAATTTAGACTCGAGGCACTATGTGGGGTCTCTCTATCGACGAGTGCTTAAAAATTCTAAATTATAGTAGAGCGTTTATTTATACATCATAGCACAAGATGATTATCGGTTGAAAGCTGATGATGATGGCGATGTAAAATGTGTATTATTATTACTCGACTTAAGATTGCGTGGATACTGTATTAGAAACCGTAAGATTTCCTAAGAAAATTCGTTTGAAAACATTACCATACTGCAAATCGATCGTAGAATTTGAATACAATGTTAAGTCTAAACACGTTCATTACCTGCAACAAACAAAAAGAAAATAATTAATATGAATCAATTTGTATTGTTAAGTAGTGTTTCGAAAAATTCAAACTATGCCAGATCTAATTGCAAAAACGAAATTCTTTTCGCCTCCGAAACAAATTGCTCGCTGTCACTAACGAGACATCGATGTATTTTGTCGTCTGAGCAATTCGAAACAATGCCTCATACATCTGTAGACTCACAGACACACAGACAGACAGATAGCGAAGATGGATATACATCTATGAACTGAAATAAAGTCGTTACAGCATAGAAACGGCGGATAATAAACACACAGAAGCTTCTTCTATCTTTGAAAAGCGAACGAGACTAATTGGACAGACGTGGAAGCGTCCCTCAAACTGTTGCGATAAGATCTCTGAATGACCGTCTAAGTCGTCGTCGTCTTTTATCAGCGAGATGTAAAAGAATTTACCATATATTTTTAAAGACGACACAAAAAGAAACCACGATCTGACTAATTCAAGCAAAAAATAATCATTATCGAACTGGTGCGTACGAATTTTGGTTGAGAACCGAGTAGAAGATCAGCGCATGATCATTGAGAGCAAAATTCGATACGTCTTGAACTAACGGAAATCTTAGATAAAATCGAATAAGATTTTTATCAAATACAGATATGATCATATGAACTTTTCGCTCATGCTATAATAATCGAAGACGTGAGCTCACGTCATGATTCAAACGGGTACGTGATTTCTTCATCGGTTAACTACCGTTTGATGTCACGAAAATGCGAGCTCAAAGTATAATTCGTAACACATTTGTATACGAAATACAATAATATGAGGAAGAACTTGAACAGTGTGACTCAAAAATACATAGTACGAAGGTTTTTATAGGGCAATGTTGCACTTTAAATTGATCACTGTTTGAAGTACTTATTTATTTATTTAACAAGTAACATACAGCTCATAGAGTACAATATAAAATAAAATTAATTCCACACAATACAATACAGCCAAAATAGTTACAAACAAAGAACAAATCATAGCAAGAAAGGAACTTTAGGAGTTAGGTCTGGAAAGGAACTTGAGTAAAGAAAATCTGAAGGAGGGCAAGGAATATCGATCAATATGTGCAGGAATTTCGTTGAATGAATGAAGGAGTTTTGCGAATAATTAATTAGTAGAACAAAGATTCAAATGAAACAATGGAACATTTTTAACAGATCTAGGGGAACAATGGAGAAGGATCCACTTAGCAAGTAAGGGCTATCTGATAAATTATTTAATAGCTGAGCGAGCGAGCGAGCAATTCGCATAAACCCAATTAAAGTTTGATTTACAAACTTAGCACCTAAATTTCACGGATAGTTTCGATTTTAATCTAACCCTGACTACGCGGCGTTTGACTTCGAATCTAGCAGGCAGATTATAAATGTAGACTCAGACAATAGTAGCATAAATTATGTCGAGCGATGGCCATTATCAGTGCCGGATCTCATTTACGTGACGCACGGGCAGCACACGTAAGAACACAGATCAATTTACCTACAACGAAACGAAACAAAAAAAAAAGAATGATAGGAATGCTTCAAGGCGCAACACCAAAACTACCAACGTGATACAAAATGGTTTCCTGGCAATTTCAAACGAGGACTACTAACTCGTTAGCGATGCAACAAACGGTCGTTTCACGTGATCCATTAGTGAGACATCTAAACTCGACACTTGTCATCGGCGAACAAAGCGACCACATGTTCGCTCTGATACCCATAAAGCCTCCTGGTTGTTCCGCATAAACAAAGCTCGATGACCATAAAAGCACACCCGTGGGTAACGTGCAAAACGAACTGCTACGAACCGAACGAGTCAGTCAATCAGATCGTGATCTTTTTGATCCGCAAAACTCACTGAGAGAACAAGTGGACGTTGTGAACGAGTTCAAACGTCACTCAACGACCCAGCAATGCAATAAGTTGCTAGGGAAGAGCACATATGCGTACTTGGCATACGTTGCTTTTGGCGAAATTTGCAAATTACTCATTCCGAGACTTTTGAAGGATGGGAGGGATGACGAATCTTTTAGCTCATCGTTAATTTTTAAGGTGATTGTTGTATGCGTTGAAAGTTATTTGAAAGGCATAAGTTGCAAACGATCGTTCGTTGCAGTAGTAAATCAAGTCCAAACAAAATCAGCTAACGAGTATTTATTTGCCTACAGAAATAGTAAGTGAAGAGTTGTAAGCACTTGAAATCGAATCGAAGCAGATTCGATTTCAATTCAAATGTACATACATTTAGAAGCACTTGAAAGGATTAGAAGTCAGTTGGAAATGTGAATACTCCACTGAATAACAACATGTCGTCGGCATGTTGTACACGAGTGTACAACCTCAATGGTTTAAATAAACACTGTAAAAGCAGAGCTTTTGTATTTGACTTATTAAAACATAAAAAATGTGAATATTCTTGTAAAATTATAAAATCAAAATACTTTATCCAATATAGATAATGTTTAGCTCAAAAGAATAGTAATCCATACAACTAAAGAATCATCATCATCATTTTCAGCCGATCCACTGCTGGATGAAGGCCACTCCAATCCTCTTCCATTCCTGTCTGTCTTGTGTAATCTGCATCCACTTGACTCCATATATTATTTTCAATTCACGTTCCGCTATATCTGTCACTTTGGTCATACTTCTTACCCATGTATTCCACTTACGATCTCTTCTTGTTATACCAAGCATACATCTTTCCATGTTTCTCTGTGTACACTGGGAACATTCTTGAATTTAGCATCCACATTTCACATCCAAACGTCATAACTGGCAGTACGCATTGGTCGTATGCCTTATTTTTTAAGCATAGCGGGATGTTGGATTTTGTTGGTAAAATATATGTAGGTATATCCAATAAATTGGATACGAAATGAGTCGCCTAGTTCCAAATCCACGTAAGTCCACAATATATATAAAAAACGAGGATAAAATATTTTCTGGTTCTAAGAATGTTTTCAAACGATGCCTTATACTTGAATTATTCCAAATACCGCCAAGTGCGCCGTAAAAAAATATTGAAAATCCGTGTTAGTTCCAAAAACTGACAATTGCACTATGATAAAAGCTGATAAAAGCCATATTTAGAAATAAGTCCATGTTTCTAATCTCAATATTTTGTTTAATATCAACAAAATTAAGTTTAAATGAGTTTTAAACGCCATCAAGCAAATAAGTCTGTAGCAGAAAAACCGCGTTTGCGGACAAGTGAGTTTTATAGACTTATCGGGATTTGGAACTAGGCGACTCAAATACTGTTCCACGTTTCTAAAATTGTTTTAACAACGATCTAGATGTCACATCGATTGCATGTTGACTACCCAATATCTGTGTCACATATTGTGAACGTGTTAATCCACATATAAGATATATGTATACACGAAATCGCCGTGGCATCTGTCCCAGTGAGGTTTTACCATTCAGACTGACTAAATATACACAAGCAATCTTCAAAGTACCTAATTACCGACAAACTAGTCATTGGGTTGAAACCTTGAGTTTCACAACGGGACAGATTGAACTGGATTCGAATTTAGCCAATTTCCTATCGTCGGCCATAAATCGCAAAGCGGCTCTACGCTCTAAATATTGGCTGCTCCAGCTGCTGCTTGCTCCTCTAGAGATCGTTGCCAAGATCCGTCAGACACTGACACCTCTTCGGTGATGCAGCGATAGTTGGGTCGCCAAAATCTTCCATGAAGGTGTTGCCAAAGCGACTTGCAACTGCACTTCTGGACCAGTGCGTAGGCAATTGCTTAAAATGCATGGAAAATAGTGCACACTACATACATATAAAACGACACGAGGAGCAAACTTCAGTGGGTTTATATTTTACACGAATTTCACACGTTCGTTATATGTTTTCGCACACCTCCACCATAATGTAGGCGAGTGCATATAATTTATGAATCACGCTCGTATTTCAGGAACAACGTTGCCCCGAAAAGCTTTCGTTAAATATTCGCCTGCATTCTCAGTGTCACGTTGCACTCGTTGCGCATAAAGTTGCAAACGTCACAAAAGCGCACACATTCAATCAAAAGTTCATTGCTCTTTTTTTCCCCGCACGCAATAAATTCTATTTTGAAAATATGTACCTACACACTTACCAATCTGCCAACGTATAAATAATATTTATTGCAACGACTTTGAAACATGGACGCTTTGCACCTGGTCACTACGTGCGGGACGAAAACCAAACTTATTTTCGTATGTAAAAATTGCGTCGAAACGTGCCGAGTGAGCTTTTCACATGGGTGTATAAAATACAGTGCAAATTTCAAAAACGCAAAATGATGATTTGGTCATTTTCTGAGTTGTTATTATTAGTGTGGAATTTCTCATGCGAGTCGCACACGTATTACGATATTGAATTACGGTGATTCGAGAGTCTCTTGTGCGATGCCAAGTCGGTGTTACTTCTTAGCTTTTGCTTTGTACGACTATTTGAGAGCTTTCCGGGAAACGTGTACTGAAATACACAATCCGAAATACCTTCGGTAAGAGAGTTGAAATTAAATTTTGAAGCAGTACATGCATAGCTCGAGTTCAACTTTTGAAAGGTGTTGCTTGTTTATTTTCGTATTTGGACGACGTAAGCGTATTCTTAGCTTTTGAATTGGTTTGTTTTGTTGGATTTCATTTCAAATATTGGCTCTAGCGAAGCGGAAACACGTCACAGTCTTCCCATAGGCATATAGGCATAGTCGACGATCAAATTGATGTGATGTAATAAAAATAAAATAAAAAGGCATAAACGCGTTTCAACACAGAAACGAATATCAAGTATCTCAACATGTGCATCAGAAGCAGAAGAACGTGTTGCAAACAAACATTGATCGATTCGTTTGCTACGTCAAACTTAAAAATTACAAAGTAAACTGTAGTTTTAATCTAAAGTTAAATCAAATACAAGTCCGTCTAGTTAGAAAGTGCAAATTTTGCCGTGAAATTCCGATCGCTGGGCGTTGTATTTATGTAGTTGGTTAGCTTAGCGCGATGTTAACACGTTGCGGGTCGGCAAAGTTTACGTTTCAGATTTACAAAATCGGGCACAGGAAATGGACCGGGTGCGTTTATAAACGAACCGTTTCGTAATCGACACCGTGTACCCCACCTACTTATCTCTGTTGAGATTTAATTCAATAAATCTGCGCTAATATGCACGGAATCGCATTTGTAAACGCATACATCACCTCGCGTCATCTCGAGAATGCAACGGAAATACGAGCGGCTCGCGCGTTGCAATGTTTAATTGCACGGCGCCTACTAGACGATGCAATACCGAAATTGCATCAGTAAAAAACAAGACTAAAAATAAATTCTCAACGCCACCGCATGAATCATATACATACTACCTATATTGAATACTATGTTGGTATAAATACTTTCTTGTCTATACAAAAAAAGAAGGCATACGACCAATGCGTACTGCCAGTTATGAAGTATGGATGCGAAGCGTGGATGCTAAATTCAAGAATGTTACGTAAGATCCGGTGCGCACAGAGAAGCATGGAAAGACGTATGCTTGGTATAATGCTACGTAATAAGGCGAATAACGTCCGATGATTTATGAACGTACACACAATAGCAACCCTTCGTCTTTCGCTGTTCGGTTCGTCGGTGTGAGCATCAAGAAGAGATCGTAAGAGGAATAACATGGGTAAGAAGCATGACCAAAATGGCAGATATAGCGGAACGTGTGAAAAAGTCGGAAATGAAAAGAATGGATGGCAGATGGACGCGACAAATACTGGAATGGTATCCGAGAGGATGTGAAAGAAAGCAAGGTAGACCGAGTGGAAGATGGGCCGATGAATTGAAAAGAATGTGTGGAGTCAAGTGGATGCAGATTGCTCAAGACAAGCCAGGAATGGAAAAGGATTGGAGAGGCCTTCATTCAGCAGTGGATGGTGAACGGCTGAAAATGATGATGACACTACTGTAAAACTATATTCATTATACGATATTTTTTTAATTTACACAATGTGATGATTAAAATTTATTTTTTTAATGACTAACACGCTCTTGACTAACAATAAGAAGCTTCAGAATAAATAATGCCGTTTCAAAAGAGTCAAAGTGTAGTAGGTGTTGCACAATTGAGTGGGTATTGTGCTGTTTTCATTGAACAAACACGCCGTTCATTATGAGCCATTCTTTACCTTTTTAATTCACAATTATAATAATTTTCTTGAAATGGGCAATAGTGAATCAACTTCATTAAAAAAAAAAAATACAACATTCGTATGTTTATTTGAGACTTATAGCTGAAAATACTTAAAGCTACTCACGAGTCACATAGGTACAAACAAAGTACAAATCAGTATTGGATCTAAACTACATACAAATACTTGAAATGAACATTAAATGAACACACACACATACAAACAATCTGTAACGTGGAAAGCAGATAGAGACATACGTCTGACATACACTTTAGTACCGCAAGCACTTCGTCCCAACTCTAAGTAAGTACATACATAGGTACAACTCTGCAAGTGCGTTTAGGAGCCAGCCGCTTAATAATAGTGATTATGGCTAATTGATACAACACGAAACTTGCATTACGCAGTTCTCCATTGGGTCGCCCAAGGCGATCGGCGATAATAAACCTTTTCTAGAAAACGACATTGTTTTCCACATGACCCAATAGATCATTTGCACGTCCTTTGGCGAGTGAAAACACGATGCTCGCTCGTTATATCGTGTCAACTCGCTATAAAGGGATACCTACTAATGTTATTATATAGCATACCTAAACCAGACACAATTCGATCGTCAAGTTTATCTGGCACACGTCAGGGTTGAACAGTCATGTTTTGACGTTGATGACGAGGCTTAAAATATAACGACGTCTTAAAGGAATTATCGTAGAACAGGCCGTTACGTGAAGCTTTAAGTTTAAACGCTCGTTTCATTATCTCGTCGAATCTACGGTAATTACGCGCTTCGACTAGCATCCGTGAAAAAATTGAAATGCGACCATCACTCGACTTTCTCCAATATACGAAAGTCAAACGTATAGAAGAAATGCAACGTGTGGAGCGGAAACAATTCTTAAGTAAGATTCTACATACATATGTACATATGTAGATATCGACTTGTTGATGTTGCGGTTTACAACGTATGACTTGTGAAGCATTATCGATGCAATTTCAAGTGAACAGTTCAAAGGCGCCGACGCCGCAACTTTATAGTGCATTATTGAATGTTAATTTGCGAGATGAATCGATATAGTGATCTTGCATATTCATTGCAGTTTGAATTGCGCGGCGGATCTAATGACTATCGGGATTTGTTTCACATTGTACATTTTTAGCTATGTATGTATAGTTGAAGGTTATGAGCTAATAAGAAATACATAGGAAAGGCAAATCAAGACGGTAAATTTGTTTGCATTTAAAAAATATGTTCTACTCCTTCGGATAGAAAAATATATAGCACTAAGTGTAAACAGAAAGTAAAAATATATACTACAGAGCTACAACGGATGATCGTTGCTTCCAATAACTAAACTAATAAGAATGATATCAAGTCTAAATTAGCAATTACTGTTTATCATGAAGTTTATATTCCATTTTATATTAGTTTGGTTTCAGGATAGTATACCGTTGTGATAGCAAACCTAACAGTACTGACTGAGAGTTTAAAGTTCACCAATTTCTTAAATAGTAAAGCAACAACTTCTGATACTCATTGCTTTAAATTTGCACACGTCGCCGTTTCTCCGCGCGCTTTAAAACCCAATGAACATTAATGGGACACGGAAAGCTTTTAGCCCTAACGTTTACATTATTTGTTCGCGAGTGATTCTGACCACTCTGTCGCAATTACTGCGGCAATTGTGTAAGATTTGCGTTGTCCATTCGAGAGTTAAACTACATAGGTAGGAGTGTGTACAAATAGTTCCAACGATGTCTCGAAGTAGTATATGCAATTTATGGAAATGTCTGGATAGTATCGCCGACGTAAATCGACTTGATGAAATTTGTGCCTCTACGTTATGAACGTTTAGATAAACTTTGAAGCGTATGTGGATAGTAGTTTTCGCGCGAAATATCATCATGACTTTCTCACAAGGTTGTTGTTGTTTCCCATCGGGAAAATGATTATAGGGAGTGATCTGCGGCCTTCTGCGAATCGGACAAGTAATGATACAAACACGAAGATCGTAAATACTATATGATTCGACACAAGCAGTTTATAAATAAGCGATATGTGTGAGATATCGCAAAATATCAATAGGTTTTGGAATTTATCTATAGGCAGCTTATAGCATGGAATTGACGCTCTAATGCGAGATTTTCATAACGGTTTATGGTGAAAATTGTATTATAGCCTATTTAGGTATACATAGATTGATGATTTTTTTTAAATATAATTTTGAGAAGCACTGATGGAGAGGCCAACGATCGCCGACAGAGTTTTGCCAGCAAACACGAGGATTATTGACACTGTCCTAATGTTCTGCGAGTGATGGCGAAGAGCGCGGTGCCAAGTCAAATGTTGATTTGTTTGCCAACTCCATGTCGACTTGGTCGAGAACAAACTGCGTGCAAAAGTTCAAGTTTAGTCGTCTGTAACCGTCGTTCGGTCATCTTCAAAATAGGCTAAAATAGGAGTATATCGACCTTTTGCGGTTTTGAACTTTTCCAACTAGCCGACATCCCACGTACTAATCGATAAATAGTTATACAAAGTAATACCACATCCGTTATCAAATTGAATGATGTGCGATAACTGAAGTCGATGAGTATACCTTAACACTTTTTGTATCAATTTTGAATTCCGCAACTACGTCCTGCTATAAATTGATTTGCAAACCGAGAAAGGTGCATATTATACGCCAAAGAATAATTGGACATGACATCAACAGGTAAAAAGTAGATACGTGCTGATTTTATATCAACCTTGATACGAAATTCTGTCACATCTAGTAATAACTGTGTTACGACACTCGCCGTTGACAAGGTGCTTTCTCGCGATTTTTTTTTTTTTCCCCACCATTTGTTATTATTTGTATGGATTTGCGCCAAATATCTCAAGGTCAACCTCATCCTCACCACATGCTAATAAAAATCGAGACTGAGGTGCGCCATTATCTCATTCAGCAATCTGTCAACTCGAGCTTGTCTAAGAACAAAAAGATTGAAATCTATCTAGGTATCGTAAATAATATTGCATCAAAGTAACGAAATCGTATGCAAAAGACCTTCGACCGATAAGCCATCGCCATATATAAATAATATTTGCACATGTTAATGAGTAGCGTGTATGCGATGCTTCAATGTGAATATCAATGTGGAACATTAAAATTTTGGCTCTAGTACGTAGTAAGTGCGTCAATAATGAAAAATCCACATTATATTGTACAAGAAGAACGTTTCAGAACTAAAAGATCCTCAAATCAGATATATCGAAGACTTGCAAGATCAACTACTATGTAGATCGTCTTTGTGTTACGGGTCATCTTCCAGTGTAAAATTTTATGATTCATTGAGAATCCAAGAATATGCTTTCGCTTCAAGTACTTGTATGACCCACCTGATAAGTCAACACTAGCATAATAGACACGTAAACCACTTCCCTTTCAAAACAGACTACAAATTGGGCAATACCAAACATTGAAATCTAGTTTAATCTACCACACCGTCAAATAGGAGGTCTAAAGAACGTGTTAAAAGAAGAAAATTTGACAAAATGCTCTGAAAAATTTGTTAACATTACACATATTTGCTTTAACGACGTGTATCACGACCGAATTGTTCTAGCAAAACCTTCACGTACTATATTTCTACGATAATATTATATATGCTTTAGGACTGTATTCTTTACGTGTTCGGAATATGAAAATATTCCAGAGATGTCCGACACGTCATAATTTCACATTTGGCGATTATCGTGTAGTTAGAAAAAGACTACGAGCTTAACACGCCACTGGCATGCTGAATAGCTGGGTTAAAATTAAAATAAAAAATCCTTTTTGCAATTTAACAGACCAGTTAGATCAAGAATGAACACCACCATAAGTCACGAAATTAATTAATCAATAAATTCTATTACCGCGCAGTTTGTGTGTGTGTGCTATCATCATATTTTAGCTCGAAATTTTGCCTCGGGTCGCTAACTAAAAGCAATTTTCTATTCACAAACAATATAATCTTTTGACAGGTCGATTAAAAAAAATGTGCAACAATTTTGAAAAGTTCACGTGAAGCCCCATTCTTTATTACACACTGTCTCGTTCAATTTATTATAATACGTAATTATGGTACGTTTATATTTAGAGCCAATGAAAAGTACACATCGGAATTTTGTACTACGATATAAATTGTTTTGGGGGGTACACTTTGAGAAGCACTACAATGGAATATGAATTCAATCATATTTTTTCAATGCGTCCACGCGATAAAATCGAAATACAGACATTGAATACAAAATGAGACATAACATTCAGCGTGCGTTTGTCAATTGAACGTAATACATACGTGTTCTGAATCAATACAACGCGTTCGTCATACAACATGTATGAATGAGATTCTCATAAAATCGATTTACATTCGCTAGAAGCATTCGCAGAATCGATCTGATTAAATTTTAGCGATTTTGTGTACAATGTTGCGCCGCGCGCGCGCAAAGGGTTAAAACGTAACCTTTCTCTGAGATGAAGCGCCTCGAGATTAAGCAGCGCACGAGTGACGTAAAATATTATCTAGATAAGATTATTATAATAAATAAATAAACTATGTACTCCGAGTTGACCTCATTGACGCAATTCGCTATGCATACAAATTGCAACGGAAACATACGTAGTATTTTCGATATATGTAAATACGCGAAGTTCATCATATTAATATTTGTAAAACTAATGCTAATCAATCTTATGTAGCTGATTTGTTGTAATAGTGTTGTTGATTATTGAAAATTGACTTTAATCGTTGTTTAAATTTGCTTTTGAGAGCGAGATACATCAATTTTCGTATGTTTTCCGTATAAATTTAAACTAATTCAGAGTTACAAAACAAATTCATCGGTATGTTATCGCATGTGAATAAACAGCCAATTTAAACAAAAATAATCTGAATCCAGGAAATATTATAATAAAATATCCACATGAATAATAAAGTTCTCGCTTAGAACATAAATTGTCTACCAAAAATATCAAAATCTTGGCTCCCGTCTGTGTCTTTTCATGTACGCTATATAATTTTAAATATGCATAGAAAATTGTCAAAAGGGTATTAAAACAGTATGACCCAAATGTTAACAGCGGAAATCGTGAAAATTAAACGGCAATAATCAATTTGGGCACAAAGCTAAATGTGACGCGATAAATAAAGATGAGAAGACATTTACGACCGATCATAAAAAATGAAAATTCGATGCACTCAATGTACCGACATTTATGAAATATTTACCGAATTCCTCCTGATAAGAAAACATTTCAAATGGAGACATTTGCAAATTCGATCAATTAACTCGTTTCCGCCTCGACGCCTACGAAAACGCAATTATGTAGAAAGAGCTTTTTTTTTGCTCGAATAAATCACCATTGCCGTTGTCGTTTAAAAAAAAGCCTATTGAAATTCGGAAAATCTCACATTTCAAAAGCTAGCGAGTCCATTGTTTGAGAATCGCCGGTCTAAAGAGCGATAAAAGACATTACGAAATACGCAACTAATGAATGTCCGTTGGAAAGATCGATTCATCCCGCGGCGAAAAATAATAAAGGGACATTAGGGTTTTTAACACTTTCAATGGACGGCGCGAATTCATACTACAAAATAATAATAAAGAGAAATCGTCAAATAAAAGTCATTGTAGGCAAAAAAAAAATAAGACACAATGCCCGCCAAAGACAAGCCGAAAACCACACCTGAATATGTATATAAGAGAAAAAGTTGAAAAAAAAAAGAATATGCACATAATTTATTATAAACATATAGATAGGCTATATAGTTCAAGGATTCTCATGAAGACGAATGACTAAACAAAACTGTTGCAGGTATTTTTCCAACGAATTTTGCTAAATCATCTTATATCGATTTAAAATTATGCACTCCTCCGGGTGATATACGGACGACGCAACAAAAAAATCCCGTTGCAAAAGTGTCGTTTTACAAAATATGAAAGTTTAAATCGCCGCATATAAATACGGTGATAAAATGACGCTCGCGCTGAATATTAAATGGTAATTTTATTACACGTATCGGTGGTAAAATTGTGCGAAATTCGTATCGAATGCGAACCAGCAATAACTAAAGAACATTACGATGCATCGGATCATGTTCATTATGACTTAATTATTACTATACAAGTCTTCGGCAATGAAATTAACCGCTAAACGTACAAGTGAGTGTAAACACTGCACTGTTCAAATGTTAAATTTCAGCTTAACGGGTGGCCTCTCTACTGTTAACTTGAATGTAAAACACATGAGCATAAACAATTCTAGATTAGAAATCAGGTTAACTACTGACGTGTTGCATCAGATTTGCGCCAAATTTCAACAGTCGAGGTTTATTTACGGTGTGTGCGAGCTGACATTTCAAATGATAAGATTCCAATTTGAAATTGAGACAGTTCGCTTATCATAAATCGGCAGATTAAAAAATCCCACGCCGAAAGCTCTCGCCGAAAATCGGTTTATATATGTACATATGTACAACCTACCTATACAGTTTACACGCATCGTTGCACAAGAACGATCTATGAGCGGAACAGGAAGTAATCTAGAAGTTGAGCCCATAAAGAACGCATATCGATCGATTTTTCCCAACAAAGAATAACCTATGGTTAAAGTATTGTATGTGTAAGTCATGTAGGCGATGGTTTCCGTGGGAGTTGAACCCACGTCCTTTTGGTACCAAAACGAGTTTTCGTCACACGCTCCAAATCCAAAACGCAAACCTTTCCATATCCGGAGAAGCTCGATGATTAATAATAACTTTTGAATACAGAAAAAAACAGATAGAAGAAATCGAAACTTTTTGATCGCATGCACGTAGAAGGAAAAGTGACATCGACGCTTCGCATACGTTTTGAGTTACAAACCCAAGTGAATCATCTATAATTTAAAAAGAAACCAGTCAGTAAAAGGAGCGAAAGCTAGAACATGTAAATTTAAAGAAATTGAATATTTCACTTTATTAGTGATAAGAATATTTATAGCCATTTAACGCGTCCATAAAAAAAAGGCAAAACCTAAGTGTCTAAAGTAGTATAATAAATCTAATTGAATCACTCTTAACAAAAGCCATTGTATCTTAAGCATCAAAATAATCGCATAAATAAATAAAAATTAAGCAACGATACGAAATGTGTAACATAACATTGTGTAGACGCAATAATATACACGTGGGAAATTAATGTCGAACGCAACGTGTTAACAAGGTTTGAGATTTTCATACTATTACAATTAATTGCGTTATCAATACAAACTATCTATGTATGTAGTGTGTTTTATAATAATAAAATTAGATCGACGTCGCTATTTCTCCAGAAATAGCGATATTCTAATATTCAACATGAAAAATAATCGTTGTTGAATGAGAAACGGCGACGACAAGCAAAATACAGGAAAATTCGCGCAGATTCCTAATGGGAAAACAACACAAAGAGAAACGATAATGCGAGGAAAAATTAACACATGTGTCAAGAAACGATTTATTTCGAAAATGATAAAACAAAATTAACGAATTGTCTTCAAAATTGACTTGACGTACATCGAATTTGAAGCTTCGTTGGATTATTTATGAATGCGACTTTTGTATAACATTAACATGATTTAAATTGTAATCGGGTATGGCAATTATGCAGTATGCAAATCATTGAATAATATTAGAGAATTGATAAAAAAAAAAAAAAAAAAAAAAAAACAGTGCGATGATTCAAACGCAATTTTCAATAAACGTAACCTTATAAGGATGTACATAATCAACGTAACGTTTTCTAGCACAAACTTCCTCAACCTGTTCGTTTCTAAGCTTCGAAGCTATAAACAGTACTTTTAAGTCCACGAACCATTAGAGAACACACAGAAAAATACACTTAAAGAGGAGACTTGTTCTGAAGTAGATAATGGAACTACATAGTACCAGATTTTAACCATCATCGTCAAAGGAACACGTTTGCAATTCCCAATACATATATATATACATAGATTCACTGCTATGCTAAACCTTAGAATCAAAAGATTTGAACTATGTAAATATTTAAACAAACGATTAAGAAACGAACACCAATCATAGATAACAATATTAACAATTATTAAAGGTCAGTTGGAAACGATCTCGCGTATTTTTATTGCATTGCAATGTCGTTCAGTTCAGTTTGAACCGTTTCACGCATCACCCGAGGCGAATAACTGACCAGTTTTCAGATCCCGGTTATAATTAACTGTGATATAATAATGTCTGGCTGCGCGCGATTTAGCAATAACGGACCACGGCGAGGCAAAGGAACCCGAAGTTATATTCGTGAATGATGGATAGACATTGTGCGAATAAAATAAACGCTTCCCAGTACAACTACTGACACAGCATTGACTGATATATTGAGTCTAGCAACTGTACAGAAGAGAGTGAGCTAAATTTAAATTAATCATAAACTAATATTCAGCGAATTGTCAAGCTAAGCTCTATCCATGTAGCTCAAGCTGCTGCAGTATGACTTTGATACGGCTATGTTATTATTTACCCTTTAGTATGAGGTCAGGGTTTGACCTGAGGGGGTGCTAGTTACGCCACTGGTTTGTGAACCGTCTATTAATTGAATCAAAACTGACTATTAGTGATTTCACGACAGATTAGCCGTGACGGATCGCGATGCTAAGGTCTTAGCGAATAGTTAGCGAGCACGCGAGAATGCTATGGGAAATGCACACACGTTCACTAGCATTCGAATTGATCGTTCTCGAAACCCATTGTAATCTATAAATGTCGAATCGAATCCGCAAAAGATTACATTTGCACGTTTGTTTGCATTTAAAATGTACAATGAAAAATTCGATTCAATTACTCACGAATTTAGGTCGAGTGTGTAATGCGTGTATGTATGCGCTGTTAACATTTCGACTAGTCTCACCTGAAACAAATAAAATAGATAAAGGTTAATTATGTATGTATATATAGGCATATATGTATATATATAATACATAATAATGTATGTATAGAATGTCGGAACAGCGCAATAATCCACCCCTAAATTTAATGTAACGCATTGTGCACACAAAAATGCACTTGTTGCGCTATATGTATTCTGATGGTGAACTTCAAACGGTGGGACTTATCAATTATTTAAAATTATAGTTGATTATATCGACATGAGTAGGCTAACAAAAGCGGTAACTAACGAATTCAAATATTCAATGCAAACAAAATAAGTGGGTCGAGCATTCGCGACGGACAGACAGACATA
This sequence comes from Parapsyche elsis, assembly GCA_022651745.1. Classification (NCBI taxonomy): domain Eukaryota; kingdom Metazoa; phylum Arthropoda; class Insecta; order Trichoptera; family Hydropsychidae; genus Parapsyche; species Parapsyche elsis. Next base: position 4,609,014 of record JAGVSN010000017.1, read on the forward strand.
CGACTTTTATGTATACTAGTACTAATCACTGCCCGTTGACAGTGTCATCGGGTGATTATCAATTATGTTTATACCAATAGTGTATTTACATAAATGTACATACATACGTACTTAGCTCACTAGCGAGTACCCGTTGATAGTGTCACCGGGTGATTACCGTGTCATAAACACGGTTGGCGCAAATTTACACCCGGGTAAATTTGGGTTGCGTGTTTCATCTTTCGTTGAAGTCTACCTCCCATACAAATTGAAGCGTGACGGACACAGATTCCCTGGCTTTTATTTATAGTAGCTAGCATTGCCCGAATGCATTTTGGATTCTCAATAGTTGTATTTTTTTTAATTTATATGAACTGGCAACATTAAATCCTTTTCCATTATCCAGAATCATCAAAGCAAAACATTGTAAAAAAAATAACCTATTGCATGCAAATATTCTATAAAACCTGCAGAATCATGGGAAGTAAGTCTGCAAAGTTGGTAGTAAGTCAAAGAGTGTGCCAATGTATGTACATACATATAATAAACAAGCAAACAAGAATTAAATTTATTTGATCTGAGAATGTTTAACTGGGCGTTTTATGTTGACGTCTACAGAACTAGAAATCAATTTGTCAGTTGAAGAATGATGTGTCTGTTTCATTCCAATTCATCAAATACTATTTTCGCCTATAAATCAATACATTTCTCAAAACGAAATCATTCAAGATTTAATCTGAGTGATGTACGTATGTATACCAGTAGCGAAATATTTCAAAACTGTTTTTGCACGTCAAAAAAGAGGGCACCGACACCGCCAAAGTTTAAGTATACCTGAGCTTCATTCACTGTCACACTATTCACCTGTACGAGTGGCGAACAGGTGAGCCGCTATACTGTTTACAAAGACCCCCTTGTAAATAAATAAAGCGAAAGAATCCTCCATTCAAAAAAACCGGCACTCGCGAAACGGCAATAAGTGAATTGGTTCATCATTTATCATCGCCGTAATTGCACAGTGCAAATAAAGAACCGAAAAAAAAGAAAATTGCAGTCACCCTAACATATTTCATAAGTGGCACTTGCAAATCTTCACACGAGTACACACATTAGGCACGGTGATTTATCTATCTGGATTCGGACATATCGAAAGAGAATACCTATGTGACGGGTTTATCGGTAGCGTGGCGCAGAACATGGGAACGGGTCTCTCTTTTTTCTCGCATTTTATTTATTATTATGATTATATTGGCGAAATTTATTTTGAACCCGTTTGGTATGTTACCAAACTCGTTGCGAGGAGCAAATCCACTCGGAATGATAGTCGAGAAGCTGTTGGAATCGGAGCCAAAGCGGCTATAGAGGTACATACATAGGTAGCTCGCGAGGTCTGGGTCAAACGGTTCCGTTTAAAATAAAACCGACTAATTTGAAAAGGTATAATTAAAAATTACTCGTTAATCTTGCAGAAGAGTATGGCATTCGAAAAATAATTTAATGCGGAAAAAAATTACACGTGTATTGGGTTAATGTTGGTAGCCCGTTACAAAGATGTTCAAACTTGACTTTAGCGTATAATATAATATTATAGTTTCCTTATCGTTTTGACATTCTATTGCCCGTATCGTACTGTACCGTAATATAGTACAGATAAGTTGTATTTGTAATGAAAAATGTACATTGTATTATTTGTATGTATGTATGTACATACATGCAATGTATATGATTATCTAATAGATAGATAGCCTGGCGTTTCCCGGGTGCATAAACTTTGTTGTTTCTGAACTGGCATAAGTCGAAGTTATCAAAACAAATGTTAGCCACTTGAAAGAATGTCTTTTAGCAGGGGTTCTTAACATATTGTGTTTTTTCTCCTACGGGAGGAATGAGGTATCTCCTAAATTGCAATAATTCGCATCCAGATTGTATTCAAGGCGATATTTTGAGTACTTTGACGACTACTTTCAACCTGATTTAAAAATGAAGGGAGAAAGAAATCCTTTCAGTTTAACTTTGAACTACGTGGATCATGCTGACATGCAGAAAGAAGACCGACGAGCAAAGCTCTACTAAAGCAGGTACCCTGATGAATTTGCTCTCAAACAGTTGCCTATCCAGATTTGGCAAATAAAGCACATTCAGTCTTATTTCCATCTGCTGTTACGTATCTTTTTTTGAAAATAATTGGTATATTAACCACGCCTTGATTGGTTCAATGAGGAATGAACATTGTGTTCACTTCCAAGACAGGAAATGAGTGTATAAGGTTAAGAGCCCGTCTTATAGCATTCAAGTGCCCGAAGAAACCCGCAGGATCATAGAAAGTAAGTCTGCAAAATTACATGTCTATTTTCGGAATAGTGTGGGAATTTATAAGGAACAAAGAGACGGAAGATAATTAAATTTTATAGATGTTTAATAATAAATCGATGTGTAAGAACAAGTTTTCGATTAACCGTGTGCAAAATTAATGGAACAAAAGCCAAAAGGATATCATCCATCTTACTATCTCGGCAAAATCAAATTAAACCAAAAATAAAATGAGCACAACGATCGTGGCCGAGGAACGATTTAAATTCGCAGCATACGATGCACTCTTTATTTGCGAAACGAATCGAAAAAAAAAAAACTATAACGGTAATGGACAAGGATAAGCTAACGACATTTTGAAACTCACTAGTGCGATTAGTAGTGTATAATACTCCAATAAAAATTGTCGAATACAATAGTAGGTACGCTTATCAGTTGTAAGTTTAGTAACATGCGTAAATTTGATCCAAAGCCCAACAATTAAAATACGTAGTACGTTGTAGTTTTACGCGTTTGAATTTGGGTTAAAGAATGACAGATATTTCAAACTGGAAACATTTCGTTATCATCGCATAGAAGTGTTCACAAAAAATGATTTATTTAAGTACAAAAAGGCACAATTGTTCTAAAAAAAAAAATAAGAAAAGAAGACGAATTCTAAAGATGCTTTGTAATGCAAATGAACGAAACGTTGTTTTAACTGTGTGTATGGGATAATGCACACATGTTCTAGACGTGGGCAAACTTCCTGCAAAAAGATACACACACTTTCGAAGGAAACACGCACAAGTGAGTGAAGAAGATCAACGCTTCTCAAATTTAATTTTAGGACGTGCCACGTGTTAAGAACACAACGTGGTGTTAAATTATACAATACTATGAAAATTAAACAATATACAGGACTGCAGTTTGAGAGTCGTCTCAAAATGGCGAACGCGTGCACCCAATACACTATCGTAAAATTAATAAACGAATATTTCAAATGATAAACCGGCTTAATCAGATATTCAAATAAGTTACTTATGAATCCCAATGTTCATTTGAATATTAAAACAGCGCAAAGATGTCACGTACGCGAAATTCCATTAGAAAAAACCATTTTCGTCGTAATAATCATAAACGGTTTTATGTATTGAAATTGTGTATGTATGTATGTACGTTGAATACTAAGCGAGCAACTCGAAAGTTACGAGGAAAATATTATAATCGTAACTTCTAAATTAATACATAGAATTATTAACATCAATTATCAAGGGATGCCGAAACATACGCAAGACAAATAAACTACAAATATGCAAATAACAAAGATATAGTAAAAAAAAAAAAAATATACCTCAAAAACGGCAAAGTTCAAATGATCAATTCCGCCATAATACGAAAATTTCAATTACATAGTACTCGTTTTAAGTACAAATAAAATGGTAAAAATCGAACAAAGAAAAATAATTCAGACGTGACTCAGCCCAATTCACGATTATTTGCGCAATTTATTAAATATTATTTACGGCGACAATCAAATATCAATAACGAGAAAGAGAAAGAGAGATATCTACGTACAACACGATTTTCGATCTATGAATAAAGATCGAGCGAGCGTGACCCGTCGAGCCTTAATTACCGTGCATAAGGTACCTAATGTATATGAATATATGCATTCTAATATAGAATTTCCTGTGAAACGGAAAAAAACTCAAAAACGATGACTACCGCGATAAAATAAATACGCACTCTCAATTGATGCCAAAACGGCAGGTGTAAAAATTTTCGACTTAACACCGACCAAATTCGCTTAATTTGCTTTTGGCAAATTGACAAACCGACGTATGAATGTGGACACGTACGATTTTGACCCATTAACCTGCGCCGAACGTCGAAAGAAATTAATGATTTAAAAGTCGTGTGCGAGCTTTAGACATAGCGAGCAATTAAATCGGGTTTTTTGCACACCTATACAAACTATCATGTCATTTCCTACAGGAAAAACTACTTAGCGTATAATAAACAATATTTGTCACGAGTTAACATTAGACTTGACCTAATACTGCATTCGATCGAAATACGAAACATTACGTTGATATTTATGAAGATAACAAGTGTTAACATTTTGACTTTGCAGCAGGTTTCTAAACTAGTTGCTGAAAGTTTTGTGCCAAAACCCGTTCGTCATGTATGGAACTGTTCTTTTGCCCCTGTCAATCACAAGCTTTACGTTCAATGATCAATATCTTTAGCGAAGACATTGCAAGTAAAATTCGTATCTGAACGTTCGGTTGATATTAGCTAGGTTTACGGATGTTAGGAATCGTTGAATACATAAAAGAGTTCCTCAAGATTAGATAGGGTCAACGTGTCCAAAGAATACCATATATGAATATTAGCGTAACCCTGCTTGGGTCGTTGCGGTCACACTAGCATTGCCAATGAAACAAACTAACAAGCCGTTATCTGTCAAAGCTGGTTCGAGTCCACAGCGCGATTCTATGGCTATACACCCATTCAATCAACGACACACTATACATACAATAGTTTAACGTGCTGTCAAATGGGCTGCATTGTTACTGTACAAACCAGCGCACGTGGGTGGAGGTTGGGTTTAGAATCCATCGTCATATGACGGGTAAACCAGCAAGAACTCTATGTTTACACACTGAAAACATTTTGCGGACACAAAGCACTGAGCAGCTGGTTCGAAAATTTGTTGCAAAGTCAAAATTTTTGACCCTCGTTGATACATATTTTGTGCACTGAGCTTAAAAGAACTTCTCTTATTGACACATCTATTCCGGTATTAAATGAAGAAAGTAACATTTTTATTAACACCTCAAAGTCAGCGGTATCTGAACGTGATTTAAAAAATTAGATAGATAGCGAACACATCGATGTATACTATTTGTTATAGGCGACTTTCTAAATCGGACAATTATTAATTACAAGACAGGTTGATTGCACAGTGGAAGAAAGACAAAGATTCACCGCTTAGTTATTTTTTTTTTTTGTGTTTTATAACCCTGCATTATAATTTGCACGTATGCATGTAAAAAGGAATACGCATGCGAAACAGTTATTGGACACAATGTGTCCGTACATTTCGCTAGAACGTGAGATATTATCTCGTTCTAAAAGAGCTGATTCGAAGACCTGAGGCTATTCATTACTATGTCGAGCAGACCGCATTTGGAGCCTTATAAGGAAATAACGACCTGAAACTAGAGGCGACGGAATAATGTTGTAAAACAATATTGTTCTACAGCATTAGAAACGACAGGAGAAACATCAGGAGACACCATGAGACATTTGCATGCGTGGGTACCTTAACTGAAAATCGTACAATGGTGCACACACTCGTCTTCTTTTTGGAAGAGAAAGCAGAAAAATGGTAATAATAATGAAAAGAGAAGATTTTCGAATCGAATTACGTGTACGTAATGTGAATCCAGATCCGTGAAAGAGCGATGTTGACGATTTAACTTAATGTCGTGCAAGCTACAAAGCCCATATTTAACGCCACAAAATAACATATATACGCTCTAGTTAATTTTTGATGGGTCGTACGAGTTGCGAATAAATAAATTGAAGTACATACAAACAAAGCGATATATAATAACGTTGACTTTCGTATGTGAACGGCAAAATAAATTACATGTACCATTTCGACTCCTTGTCAAGTGTGTATATAACTGTACATATAGTGTTAACACTTCTAAAGTGAATGAATTCATATATGAAACATTTCTATACAAAAGCAAGTTTCACGAATTATAGTGCAATTATGTGTGGTTTTTTGACAGCTTTCAACAATGGAGTTTTTTTTAATATGTACAGTGTGTAAAATTCAATGCTTTCCCTTTTTCCAGCGCGTAAACGTTCCATTTAATACACCAGCAAACACTGAATGCATAATAATAATCATATTCACACGATATTTATACAAACTGAACTAACCTGAACGCATATGCCAAGTCAAGGTGTTTTAAAACGATTCTATTTTAACTTTAAATTGAGTTCAGAAGAAATTTAAGCGCTGCAACAAACGGTCAAGAAGATCACGTCAAATTCCAAAGAGTTCGAATCTGAAACGTATGTGTATAAATCGGCAATGTGTTTGAAAGAAATGATAGTTCACGATTATTGAACGAGACTGATGCGCTTGCTTTTTTAGCCGATTAGAGTTGCATTCCAATTAACGTGAAGTGGATAAGAACAGCGGTCGCCAAATGGTGGTCCGCAGTTTTCATAATCATCATCATATTCAGCCGTTCACCATTCACTGCTGGATGAAGATCTCTCCAATCCTCTTCCATTCCTGTCTGTATTGAGCATCTGCATCCACTTGACTCCACACATTCTTCTCAATTCATCAGCCCATCGTCCACTCGATCTACCTTGCTTTCTTTCAAATCCTCTCGGATACCATTCCAGTATTTCTCGCGTCGATCTGCCATCCATTCTTATCGCTATGTGCCACTTCAACTTTTTCACACGTTCTGCTATAGGTATATCCTGCCACTTTGGTCATACTTCCTACCTATATATTCCACTTGCGGTCTCTTCTTGTTATACCAAGCATACATCTTTCAATGCTTCTCTGTGTGCACTGGATATTACGTAGCATTTTTAAATTTAGCATCCATACGTCATAACTGGCAGTTTTCATAATGAATAATGAATATATCGTTTATTTATTATAATTTTTCTATCATTATAAGGTGATATCCAACTTTTTGCAAATGACTTGGAGTGCAAATACAAGTGTAATTACCATTTCATATTTAGAATGTTATTTTTATGGAAAAAATCATGGTAGTGGGTCCGCGGTATTCGAGATTTTGAGTTTAGTGGTCCGTGAGGTCTGAAACTTTGACGACCGCTGGATTAGAAATCTTCTCACTACTTTTGAGTATTAAATGATTTGAAAAATTTTGAGTTTCAACATCCGGAAGCTGAGATAAAAGTTGCACGGGCGGACAAAGCAAAGCGCGTCAAATGAGCGCCACCGCGCCTTTCGCAGGAATGTCAAGGAAACGTTCGAGCAGCGAAGCGTTTGAATGATGAAAAATTGCCAACATCGACGGGCAAAAGGTCAAAATTTTTCACGGAGACCTAAAAACCCAGAGGTCGACACCTCGAACGGTCCAATTACGACAGATTTCGCGCTGATCTAATCGCGAGAGCGTTCAACGGATCATCGTTTCGAAAACGAAAGTGCGCAAGCGAACGAGATTTAAATTAATTACGTGCGCACAATTGATCGCCCTGGCTTCCGAGACCACTCAACAATGAACATACGTTTGTGACTCACTCGGTACTGTTTTCATTGAGGCTGGACGTGAACCAGTTAACAACAACAAAAAAATCGCAAAACCGACCGTTCTACGAACGTAAACTCTGCTATAGAGATCGATCTAATCCGATCTAGGAAAATAGTGCATAAAGGACAAGGCGGAAAAGCGGAACACGATACCACAACGTGTATAAATAATAAAGCGATGGTTTAAATTGGTTCAAAACTGGAGCGCTACGAGGCGAAACTGGCTGTCGACCTTGTCTGTAGTAATATTCGCATATCTCTGTCTCTGTTGCGTTTAATCGGAAGTGCGTAAGTGTGAGAGGAACAAGAATACAATTTAGCATTTAACGGTACTACGAGTTCTGACAAACTCAACCCATACACGTTGCATGCCACACATTTGTTTCCTGTTATAATAATATTACGCAAAAGCATAACTCTGCATAATTAATAACACTATGACAACATTTTAGTGCATGCATTCAAGTAAAACGACGAAGCTCACAGTGAAAACGTTAAAAAACGATGAAAATATTGCAATTTTTGCCATGCAAAAATGAGAGAAGAAACTGTTAGTGTGTTTAAATAATAATGAGCCGAGTATTATGTAAAGGAGAACGGTCAACGGTAGGAAAGAAACTAAGATAAACAAAAACGTAACAGTAAAAACGGTGTCGCGTAGCAGACGTGGTTAGTATACTGAATGAAAAGCAACAAAAAAACTATGAAACATAAAAAAAAGTGTAAGACATGCTCTTTCCACATACAATAAAAAAAGCATATGGTTCAATAAATCTTAAAACAAAAGTCATTTTAGTAGAAAAGCGGAAAGTTTGCATAGTTTGTATCAATTTAATCTACAGCGACTTATGCTGAACGATTCTATTTCATTTTATTTTGTTTATTTAAGATAGCTTAAGAAGCTAATTGCAACAAACGGTAACTAAAAGTTAAAATCACTAAATTAAACTTAATTATATATTAGCAGTTAAACAGAGGTGCTGTTGTAAGGCTGCCGGGAATCTATCAATTTTGTTTATATTCTTTGAAATATGCATAAAACCAAGGCCTATAAAAATAAGTGTCTAATAAAATAAGTATGGTATTTGTTACACCTGGTTGTAATGAACGTATTTGAATAAGCGTATTTGTCACATAACAGTAACATTTTAACAAAACGAAAAAAATCATAAATCATTACAATGTATGCACTAGTGTGATAATGGCAAAAATGTTTCGCCAAGCTATAGAAGAGTGGTGTTGGATGGAATTTTTTTTAAATTTATATACGCACTGTGGAATCGATCGATCTGTCAATAGTGAAAGAAGCGCGTATCATTAAACGACGTTGTTTAGAAATTTTGTCCATATTTGGCGAAGACTTACCCGATCGGTCAAACAACGTCTGTCGGCGAAAATTGTAGATGAAAAAAATACAGAAAACAATCGAGATGGCGAAAAATTCCGTTGAAAATACAATAATAAACGAGTTTCGCTTAAACACGTTGGAAAAATCAATAAATCGCAAATTAAACGAAAGAACAAAAACCCGCTAAAAAAGCGACGGAAGTGAAGAGCCGAGCAAAAATATCAAAAACAAACATTCGTCTTATCTTGCAGAGCATAAATATTTACGCAAGTCGTAGATGAGAGCTTTGCCTCTCGAGCGAGATTTAATTTGTTTGTTTTATGCCAATACTGAATATTACAAACTGTAATTTCAGATACATTGTAAAATGGATATTATCGACAGTGCGATTCATTAACGATGGATAAATTATACCAGTACCTACATCAAATAACTAATCAAGAGTAATGAACTGGATATACCTATTATAAATTTACAAACAACTGCGGATGGCATTTGAACTTCTAAAAACGTGAAATGAAAATACCAGTATTAATTTGAAGATTGTAAAATACACACCGCTCAATAAATACACAAAATAAACAGTAAACCAGTACAATTGGAAAATAAACACATATTCAAATATGAGGAACGTGTATTGCGACTTTATTACACAATGTAAATACTTATAATTAAGAGTTTTAAATGAATAGAAACATCTGTATTTACTTGTAATGTTAGTTGAATAACATTTTGTAATAATATAAATTTTCCGATGAGTCTCCAATGTAAAAATAAGAAGTTGATACGAAAAAAAAAGTTTTACGTGTATGTACATATGTATGTACATATATTGTTATAGATATTCAGGTCCAAAAAATAATAATATCCAGGTCGAATAATTAAAATTTCTATTTGATTCCAAGGTAAAGATCATATTCAGCGATTTCATGCCACAATTTATCTTGTCTAACATAAATCTAGCACGTGGCAAAATTTGAATTTGGCCGAGGAAAATTCTGGCAAATAGTAAGCACGCTCGCCCACATTCAATAGTCCTATATTTCACAACAGTTTCTCGGAGACAGTGAGTCACCGAAGATGTGTGAAAGAAACGTTTAACTTTTTTTTTTTGTTTTTTTTTATTATTATTACTTTACCTTCTATTAGCAGAAGAATCTCAACCTGTCGCCGACTGACTAGAAGTCAAGGTCCTCCTTTCAAGCAAATAATGAATCTATTTTGGAAAATCGGCAAAGGAACAACTGAGCTGCACGCGATCGGTAGCAATTCATTCATACGACTTGTGCGTCCAATAAACTTAAAATATGTAACATAAAAATAATTCCATAACAATTTATATAGTCATTCAACTATAAACCAAACATTTCAACAGCTCAAATTTATAATTTGCCAATTACAAAGTCGAAAAAGAAAGCGGTAAACTTCACCACCATTCCACTGATGATTTTGACGCATGGAAAATTCCTACGGCGCACATTCGAGAACATTTTAAAATTGAAAAATTGCAAAATACGTCCAATGAGAATAGGCATTTTGAAAATGCGACGTATAACACACATTCGTTCAGCCGTTCAAGGGAAGAGAATGGTTCGTCGACCTGGAAGAGTATTTTTAAACTGGCGACGTGTCTTTCGCATTTTCCCCCACGTGAACGAGTAATAACTGCATTATATTTCGTAAGGGGCAGACTTACTTAGTCTATGGATATATACTACATATGTATTTGTATATATGTATGTATTTATAAGATGTCAAAAAATATCCCGCCGTTTCTTACAATCGCATCTCCTCCACAAACGGTACGATCATTAGTGGTCTAAAACGAACGAATCTATCGTTTATCACTTTTATTGTTGGTCCGTTTCTTATTTATAGCGTGTAGTTTTAGAAATGTGTAAAATATTAAAACGAATGTGAACGCATAGGAACCAAGACAGGAGACATATGAGCGAGTCTAATAAAGCATAGCACGTTGTGCTGCGATATTATGTTAATTTTTTCAGGGCGTAACAATGAAGAACGGAAATGGTAACGCGTGCCAACTTTTAATATAACTGACATTCGATGAAAAAACTAACGACGGTTTAAAAATTGCTTCACAGTGCGACTTTTCTTCTTCCCACCCTTGAATTAATAAATGAAAGCTTTTAAAGAATAGGCTGTTTTATCCGCGTTTAGAATGCGATATAGATAGATGCGTCTTATATGGAAGTCACATTCGACTGTGACTCAAAGCGAGAATGTTAATCGCTAGATCGATTTCGATTCCAAACATGGAAAGATTGCTGTGTATCACTTTGATTGTCGTCGGGTGAAAATGCATGAAAAAATAATCCAACATTCGCAAAGAAGATGATGATGATGATGATGATGATGGCGTAAAAGACACTAATTTTTATTTATTTTCTTACTTTCGAATCAAATTCGTACCGAGTGTGTGTGTGTGTGTCTAATAAAGTGAACGTTTTTTCGTTCCTTATAGGCGCATATATAATTTTGGGTAATTTCAATCAAATTAAGTATGTGGAATACGAATTTGCCATATGGCATCGTTTTAACATTCGATTAAAACGATTCGAACGATCAAATTCGCAACATATTCATGAGGTTATCGCACAATATGTATATTAAACAACTCAATATAAATTCGCGTTTAATTTATACAATTCACATAATACTGATACTGCGAACAATTTTTTTTCTAATGCTACATATACATATTATGCATATGTATGTATGTATTTAGCCAATCTAAACATTGTTTATTAGTTCTAAAATGAAACATTTGTTTTAATTATGTCATCATCATCATCATTTTCAGCCGTTCACCATCCACTGCTGGATGTAGGCTTCTCCAATCCTCTTCCATTCCTGTCTGTCTTGAGAAATCTGCATCCACTTGACTCCACACATTCTTCTCAATTCATCAGCCCATCTTCCACTCGGTCTACCTTGCTTTCTTTCACATCCTCTTGAATACCATTCCAGAATTTCTCGCGTCCATCTGCCATCCATTCTTCTCGCTGTGTCAATTTAAAATTTTCACACGTTCCGCTATATCTGCCATTTTGGTCATGCTTCTTACCCATGTATGTATCTATTCTTCTTACGATCTCTTCTTGTTATACCAAGCATACATCTTTCCATTCTTCTCTGTGGGCACTGTATCTTACATAGCATGCATACGTCATAACTTGCAGTACGCATTGGTCGTATGCCTTATTTTTTAAGCATAGCGGAATGTTGGATTTAAAATGTTCATTCTTCTAAAAGCACTAGTTTCATTCTTCGTATGTAATTGTATCAAAAACAGTACCTCAGTCATTAAGTGTATATGTAAATTACCTATATGCGAATTTAAACGCATTTTCCCCAGTTTTTTTGTAAATGTCACATACATTACTCTTCCTTAGAACGAAAGAATACTCATATATCATTTCATCTATTGATTATTCTATTGTTCAGATCTGTAGTCCTTAAATGGCATTGAGACACGTGAGACGCGAGCAAAATCTCACTTTATGAACTCATCGAAACGCACCAAAAAGTGACATTTTTAAGAAAGCTATATCGCATTATAAACAATGCTAAAAGTCTCTCAAATGACAAACGACACTCTCCGAACGATCCAATCATTCATTATGGGCTTTAGAACTCGACGACTTATGACCGGAGTTGCGGGGGAAAAAAGCGCTAAAATAAAGGCGTGACGATCCTCTACACAAAAAAAAAACCAATAATGAAACGTATAAAGGCAAAAGGCGAGGTGTCGCCGAAGCCGAAGCCGAAGCCAAAGCAGAGATGAGACCAAAAATAACAACCGGAACTTGGAGAGAGCGCGTGCGAGACGCGGGCCACCCGGTGGACTAGTTCCAGTTAACGGACTCCAGGAATCGACTACGAAGCTCGACTTGGGTTCAAATTGACTGTCAAAGGGAGCAAGGAACCTGGAAAAGATCCCGAGGGATTCTGAGGTCCTGGAGGACGTGGGGGGGTCATCAAAGACACACGTGTTCGAAGGGGCCTCTTACTTCCCCCGCGCCCCACCAACTCGCTCGCCCACAATAATGGTGAGGAATGTCGGCTCACGTGGTCTCCACTGTCACACAGAAAGGGACTTTGCTCATTGCGTGCCTAGGCCAAGTTTGAAAGTTTGAGAAACGACGATTCCAGAAACTCTTAACACTTTGCTGGCGGAAGAATCGCGTGCCACACTTCACAACTCACGCCCGCGCAATCAATTACTGCGCAAAACGGGTACAATCAAATTTCAATACAATAAATGCATGTCTAGTTACTTCACTGTGACATACGATAAAAATGTTTATCAAAAAGTAAAAAGACAGAAGAAGAAGAGGTTCTCAAACAATCATCATCATCATCATCATCATCATCATCATTTTCAACCGTTCACCATCCACTGCTGGATGGAGGCCTCTCCAATCGTCTTCCATTCCTGACCGTCTTGAACAATCTGCATCCAGTTTATTCCACACATTCTTCTCAATTCATCAATCGGTCTATCTTGTTTTCTTTCACATCCTCTCGGATACCATTACAGTATTTCTCGCGTCCATCTGCCATCCATTCTTCTCGCTGTGTCCAGCCCATTGCCTTGGTCATGCTTCTTACCCATGTATTCCTCTTAAGATCTCTTCTCGTTATACCGAGCATACATCTTTCCATGCTTCTCTGTGTGCACTGTATCTTAACGTAGCATTCTTGAATTTAGCATCCATACGTCATAACTTGCAGTACGCATTGGTCGTATGCCTTCTTTTTTAAGCATAGCGGAATGTTAGATTTAAAAACAATGTTCATTCTTCCATCCTAGTTTCATTCTTCGTTTTATTTCTTCTTCTTTACAACCAGTCATATTCACCAATTGTCCTAGGTATAAATAGTTAACTATCAACTATTTCTACAGTGACTACGTTTTGCGTGCAAAATTATGAAAAAGGAAAATGTATGGAAGCATGCCTAAATCGTTCGTACCATCATAAAAATTTCATTGGCGTTAAATTAATACAACTTTTACCTGTTCTATTAGAACTAACTCGTCTATTTAGGTAATTACTATTAATATACAGTGTGGTTGTTCGCAAATCGATGAATGTATGTTTTTAATGAGCGTTAAGGCGTTTTGTTTTATTTATTATAAAATTAAAATACCAAAATGCCAAAATGCAGATAAGTCATTTTACGATGACTTATTTATGGTTTATACGCTTAATTGAAAATGCCGTTTCGAGACGCGTCTGCTTGTTGTTATCTTTATAGATGTCATCAGCGACAATTTTTACAAAGTGCTTTCGGAAATTTGCATACGAATCTAAAAATAAAATAGAAACCGGGATAAAATTGTCGAATGACACTTTGCGGTCAAAATTATGTCCGTCTATTATTATTAAGTAAATACTTACGGATTTAACTGACCAAGACAATGCACACGCTAGGACTGGTGTTTCCTTTCAAAAAACACTGACCAATTATTGAATTGAAGTCTCGGGCTATGCTCTTGAAAGAATTTACGACTGGGATGTGATAATCAAAGCTATTGAATATTCATAATATACATAGAGACATAATGCCGATAAATCGACGCATCATTATGTAACAATGTATACAAAATTGAGACATCGAATGAAACATACCAAAACGTAACAATGATTAATGTTCGCCGAGTGTATAGAATAGTAATAGTTGAACCAACCTGAAACAAAACAAAAAAAAATCATTAGTGAACGAATTCGTCAAATTAAATTAAGCTCAAGTGATCGATGAGGTACGGTACGGTTCAAATTTACGCAATATTTGTATAGCGTTGATAAATTAAATCGATGCAAATTACGAACGATTTCTAGCGCTGGCTTGTAAATGTATTACTATAGACGCGTGCCCCAATATGACCATATATGGCGAAAAGCGACATTTACGCTGTTTTTTTCTTCTTCTTCTGATCGATCGGTCTAAACGAGCTCTTTAACGATCGACTAACGAGTCGTCGGATCGAACCGTAATTGAATTTTGAGTCGGATTAAATTAAAACATTGCGAAATGTAAGGTTAATAATAATAAGTACTAAGGCAAAAGTTTCGCCATAGCACAACGGCTAATAACCGACGCCATCTCAGAGGCGCCACATCTGGGTTTAAATAAACAAATCGAATCGGCGATTCTCAAACCCATCGTACGATAAAAACAACATCTGCGACGTGCGTGCTTACGATTTATGCAAACAATTCAATTAAACCGACAGTGCAAAAATTACCTGACGGCGTACTTTGAGAATGTGATCCGTGACGCAACGTCAAAATCACACCCACTCAATCGGTTAAATTGAAAGCTCATTGCAGAGACACGCGAAAGTCGAAATGACGTACATAGGTACGATCGTATTAGACGGTTTGAAAATTTCAAAGACGGTTAAAAGCTCGTTTAAATAGTAATATATCGAATTTATATAAATATTTAAAGAAGATCTTTAGCGTAAAATATGTTTACACGTTCGCCATCGATCACATAAATAAAATGGCAATATTTTGAACGAAGCGTGTGAACACACCAATCGGTGAAATAGCGCGTTCGGACGGCAACGTGTTAACGACGCCAAATTCCCCAATTTGCAAACACGTCTAAACGTCGAATCGTAAACATCAAATAACAATCGAACAATCGGGCATGTACAAGCTCCAAATATTAGGTACAGTTATGTAAGTTTGATAAAAGTCCAATCAGACTGTATAAAATTAATTGCACGCATGATTTCCTTACATTTTTACGACTTAGAGTATTGCTGTCGCCATAAGCAACTTTATGGCATAATTTTACACCAATCAAACGGTCAAAGCTCGCTTGTACTCTAAGATAGCCAATTTCACTCATGTTAATAAAACAATTCATGTCGTCAATTAATGTATAGGTGAGACGATGAAAAACCTCATTATTTTATTATTTAACATCATCTTATCATCAATGGGGGCATTCGAGTGTGAAAATGTTTACGTATATTTTCCAAGCAATACATAAAAGTGGGCGTTAACGTCTATTTTCGAGCATCATTTGAATGTGCTTCCGAAAGCTTCAAAGCTTTCGCATACACACGAGTCTTTTACGGGCGTTTGGAAGTCATTTTATTTGATGATAAATCTCTCCGGCGACTACTGGAAATATCCGGGTGAAATTCGACCCAACGAAAGCGGTTAAATATAGCGTAAAGATACACACATGTCGAGCTTACGGTGTGCGTGTGTAATAAATATCCTTTGGGTGGTTTTAAACGCGTTCGTATTGGTAGGTAGTAATGTATAAAGAAGACGAGTCTGTTATTTTAGACCAAAGCGGTCAGCGATGGCTGTCAGAATCAAAAACAGCGGAATTATAATTGCGCAAGCGATTGATGATGATGATGATGATGATGATGATGCGTACGTATGTGCATAGAGCTGCTGTTCAATCTAAAAACAGAATCGAACTACTGTGCATACAATTTTTAACCACTATTCAGACTGTTGTGCATTAGAGCTTAAGTTTCAACAATGTATGGTTAAAATTGGCAACACTCCAATAGGGACTTCATGCTTTTAGAAAGCAACGGAAACTACTGAAGTGTGTTTCCAAGGAAAATCAAGTAAGAGAGCCAGTAAACTGTTTGACAAACTAAAGAGACAACTCTTGAAATCAAGTACGCCACTTTAAGAAGAAAAATAAAGTTAATTTGTTTATATAAGGTTTTGTATGACGTATGAACTACTTTCTTTACAAATAAGTGGTTACGGTTCAAACCTTAGCATTGAGTTAAATATTATTAAATATCCGAATAAAGATATGTAAGAGTAATCGACTTAATAATACAATAGTTTTCAAAAGTAGCATAATTTTGATCAATTATAGTAAGTCTGATGCGCATATATGTATGTATGCCGCATCTGTTAACCCTTTGCGGTATTTTGCATAATTTAAACGTGAAAATTTCACCACACACTGACCCAGTGCCGGTGATGAACTCGTATATGCAATTTAAAACAACATGCACGCGAATATGAATGAGAATAAAAGAAGAACTAAAGAAGGGGGGGAAATAATAATGAATTGAAATACATACGGTAAGGGGACAGTATCGCAAATATCGCAATAGAAATTTCATTGTACGAATGCGAAATTGTGAAAGTGGAAATACGAAATTTCAATTATACGCAGTGTACCTAATACAAAAACGATATTGAAATGATTGCAAACAAATGAAATTTATCGATCGTTAAAATTCAAGTACCCGTCAGTTTGCAAGCAATTCTCTTTAGAAGAATTGATTTTATGTACGTGTAATATTGTATACATAATTTATATGAGCATTAAACACTGATGGATATAATGAAAACAATCAATATTGAAATTTACAATACATAGCCATAAAAGGTAACTGTTATGGCTTAAATAAAATTGGTATGTACCTAATGGTACTTATTCAAAATCGAACCTAGCGAAATTCGATAATCATACAAAATTCAGAAGAATACCTGTGTGACACCAACGTTTCAGGTACGTGCATGATATGAGATGATGATTCGCGATTGCGTCATTGAGCAAATGTCAATGGTGGCGAGTCACTGTATGAATATTCAATGGGCATAAAAATTTGAAACGTTTGAGAATATTTAAACTTCTACGGTGGGTAGCTAGGTAGGTACTAGGTACTGTTGACGAATTCGTATGTACCCATGTATCCATGTGATACTTTTAGCCCACGCGCGACAGTTTCGCGGTAACTGTTCAGTGACCAAAATTCGAAAAGACGCTCTTTCGTTAGTCACGACAAATCAGATTCTTTCTTTTTTACGATCCAGTAATCGGAAGTGAAGTGTGGGCGAAACTATACTCATTAATTATTTATTTTTGAGCTGGCAACGTTCGTATCTATACGAGCGATCGCATAAAATACGAGATGTAAACCGTCAGTAGTTTACAACGGCAGTCGATTTTTTAACCGTAACAAAAGTGAAATCTCGACGTATATTTTTAACTTACAAATTGTGTAGACCCGTGAAACGGCATCTACATCATTATTCATGAATTTATTTTACATTTCGACCAAATTCCGTTCAACATTTTTCACGACCAAAGACAATGAACATACTTCTCCATACAAACTTTACAAGATTCGACTCATATTTAACATTAACAAATATGAGTCGAATCTTGACAAAATCTTGACAAAAAAAGACAAAAATGAACTACATTTACATACATGGATGTGGATAGATAAACCAATTATATATACATAGGTACACGGAGATATAGTCTGTTCATTGGGTAACGCAACCCACACGGAGACTGAAATTTCAATAAAACACACTCAAAGCCTTCTAAAATTTTAGTAAGGTATACTATTGAGTAATTTAATACGTTTTCTTGTAATTTAGCTCAACTTTTTGAACACTGTATAAAGTTGACTGCAGCGTATAATCATCGTTTGATGTTTCAATTAGCACCGAACCAAATAATACCATTTGAAAATTCAGCTTCAGCTAATTCAGCTAATGTACAAAATTTTGAAACACGGTTTACACGTGTCGATTCAGTTTGATCTGCACAATTGTACAGTAAGGCTGCGCAGCCACAACGATGTTAGAAAATGTACGTGGCTGTCTGTTTGATAACGCACTAGGTAGCCAGGAAACTCTGGCTGCCTAGTGCGTTATAACTGCGCAGCCAGGCTGCCTAGTGCGTTACGGGCCTTAGAGAAATGCAATATGTTTCCTTGTTGATCTTCTTGTGAGGCCTCTATATTAGGTAGAGAGATAAAACTTCGCTCTGAATATTGCAGTCAGTTATGTATATGCTAGAGCGAGTTTTTCACTACAAAAATAAATTACTAAATTAAATTGAAGAAACTACGATTACTAAATTAAATTGAAGAAAAATATAAACGATCGCCACAAGTTGCGCAATAGTTTGCCGTTTCCGTTTAAATTTTTCGATCGAATCGCAAATAGAAAATCGGCCCCCCGTGTGTCATCGACGCAAAAACTAGCAAACGATCGCGAAATCGGTGAGTGGGCGGACGAGAACTGCAATGAGTCAGAAGCTAGGCAAGCGGCAGGTGATTTGCGAATCACCATACCGTCGATTCGCAATGTTCCAAATGGCGCCACTGTCGCCCTAAGCACGGGCGTGATGATCATGATGATAGTGTACGTTTGTCGCAAACGCGCCAAAACAATAACCCGACCGGAACGGGTTAACAATTCGCGTGTGTCGCCGTTACGAGCTTTACCGTTAACCGGTCAGTGTGTCACGCGGTTACTGATATGAACCATATATTTTAAGTTTGTGACACCTCGACAGTGTGTCGTTTCGTCCTTCTTGAGATGAGTTCATATCGATCGCGATGTAAGTACATACATACATACACGAGAGGACGAAAGCTTTTTATCAATATCAAGACTATGGTATAACAAGAAGAGCGCGGACGAGCGCTGACAAGCGCTAAGGTGTGGGTATGTCGCTCCAACATTTTCGCCTTAAGGCCAACGTACTTTATAAACATTCGCGCGGTATCCGCAAAAGTTGAGCGAAGGCGAGCGACCGCGAAAAAAGCAAAATGGCGGACCCTTCCCCACACCCCGGACCCCTCCAGTGTTTTCTGTGCCTTTAGTGCGTAATCATGTGGACCAATTCAGTGACTTTCTCGAAATTCTTCACCAAGAACCCGCGATATGGGATCCAAAACACCGATGCCACGATGAAACTTCGTTCGCTGCCTCTTGCTAGTTGACACCAGAGTTGCACCACTAGCGATACGATAGCAGCGCTCTGGACGGGCGAGCAAGCAGCAGCTGACCACAGCGCTAAGGCCAACATTTCACGAACATTCCACGAACATTCGCGCCATGGTGAAGTGGCGGCATAATAAGTATGCCCACAGTGGCAGATATAGCAGAACGCGTGAAAAGTTAAAATGGACAAATAGCAAGAAGAATGGATGGCAGATGGAAGCGAGAAATACTAAAATGGTATCCTAGAGAATGTCAAAGAAAGCAAGGTAAAACAAATGGACGATGGGCTGATGAATTGAGAAGAATATGTGGAGTCAAGTGGATGCAGATTGCTCAAGACAGACAGAAATGGAAGAGGATTGGAGAGGCCTTCATCCAGCAGTGGATGGTGAACGGCTGAAAATGATGATGATCTGAATTCGCCGATCTGAATTCACTGTTTCAATTTTGACACTATAAGTACATACATATTTGTTATAAATTTCGGAAATGTCCAATCCAATTTGTCTTCTGGATGCGTTGATATAATTACTAATACTAACCTTCCAAATATACGCAATTATGTATTTCATTGTACCTACGATAAACGAAGTGCAGGAAAAGTTTTTTTTTTGTTGCTTTGAACAGGGTATATATAGTACTGTCCGTTTATTCAATGGCCTTGTCCTACAAAAGGTTTTGATTTAGTAATATCCAACTGATATAAATACTTCAATTTCATATCATGACACTTGCATAGCGCATTCTCCAATAACCGGCGATACCTCACTCGCGCGAACCCAACAAGAACCATGCTCAATATGTCTGTTTGAGAAATGCTGCACAAGATCTTATCAAAAATGTGAATGAGATCATATCGAAATGCAAAAAGAAAAACCCGCATAAATGTTGCGTTATGCAATCGTGAGCACTGGACCCGAGTTATGCATGCACTCTCGCCATCTGCAAACTGTTCAAACACATATTCGTATGCAACCAACAGGGTTTAATGGACTGGACAGTCTCGGAGCACAGTCTGGACCAGTTTCGAGACGCAACAACGGCGCACACAAACGAGTAGCGAAAGCAACGACCACAAAAACAGATCGGAGAGATTAGAAAAGAGAGACGAGGAACGTGGCCGAGCGTACATACCATTGGTTTTCTGGATGAAAACGCGCCTAATTAGAGAGATATCGAAGGGAACGAATAGGGAATACAAACCGGATATCTATCTGTCTATTTGCAGATAGGAAAATGTCGTGCAGATACTTGGATAAAGCAAACACGTCCCCCATAGAACATTTTCTAAAGGTTCAATTCTATCTCACTGCTTCGTTCGTTGAATGAAACTGTTTAAAATTAGCATAACGAATCTATAACAACTAGATAAACTCATGATAGCTATGTTTGGTTTATTTCTTTGATAACGCAAGTGAAAGCATCGTGTGCGCTATCAGTGCAAACATGCACTTTAAAATGTCAGAAAATGGATACACTCGTAAAAACCGACAGACAAAGCCAACCGGAATTGTAGACTTTACCGGGTACGTAATTTGTGCTTAGTTCATCAATCAAAAATTCATACCTAATTACACGGACGTCGTGTAAAAGTGAATTTAAAATAACGAATACCTAAGCGAATCGAAAAAATAGTGACCTAATGACTGAACTAGAGACGACCTTTACGAACGAACGCCACTGATAAATCGTTCCATTCTCTTTGTATGTATGTAAATTCGACAATGATAATGATAATTAAATGTAAAAATTATACACTTTAAATGTCAAAGACCCTAAAAATCGATACCGTATAAACGCTAGGTTATCAAAATTTAATATTTTTCCATTAAAAAACAAACAAATGTAATGAATTGCGGCGTGTGAAATTGACACGAATGCAATATACAACGATTCAATGACATCTAATTTTCGCCCATTTTCCGCCATTTTGAATGTGTAAAATGAACTTATGTTGCTTTTTGAGTCAAAATGCACAACATTCTCGGTCATTGCGATTGACGTGCGCTGTACAACAATAAGCCATCACTTCACAGTGCATTGAACTTGACCGTTCAAACAAAAAACACGTTCAAGTAGATATGAATTTATGACTTAATTCACGTACTCTCTCGTCATCGATGACGATGATCATGCCGTTGGTGACCAATGGGCCTCCGGGGTGAGAAACTGATGATGTAAACGAGGCGCGTCCCCTACGGACAAAACTTCGATGGCGATACGTTTATAATCGAATATCGTAATCGGAAAATTCTCAAAGTGCCGAATCGCCATCTCAAAACCACTGCGACCAATCGAAATGGCGAACAATGGGTCGTTACTTGTCTAGTCCCGACACTAGGGTAACCATCTGGGTCACCGATAGCGATT
Source organism: Parapsyche elsis (assembly GCA_022651745.1). NCBI lineage: Eukaryota > Metazoa > Arthropoda > Insecta > Trichoptera > Hydropsychidae > Parapsyche > Parapsyche elsis. The sequence goes on from JAGVSN010000017.1 coordinate 4,631,107, forward strand.
CGCAGCCGTCGCAGATTTATCTGTGGCAAAATGCGATTTGTTTATGTTGTGGTCTATCCATGGGAATGTTCAGAGTGGTTCGAGTAATGTTAACCCTTATACAGTCTTATAAAAGCAAGCGCCGAGTCTCTCGAGACGGAAGCCAGAACGCATTGTGGAATTTGACTGTAATTATGGGATACGTAGTCGAGGCATAGAAGCTTAAACTCTTCAGTTTTAATGAATGCCAATGAGTTATTTATTGGTTCTATGCATAGTAGTCTCACTCGTTCCTATCTTATTCCTTCATTCAAGCATATAAACCCCATATAATAACTATAGAATCGTATTATAAATAATAGTGAAGAATCACGAGGAAATAATAAAATGAAGTTATCGTAATAGTAAGCGTTGCTACAGATAGTGTTGTAAAATTCTCGGGAATAATCAAACTGAGAATTTTCTGTTTTAGAGCATCTGAGGGGAAAAATTGTATGTACATAATGCAATGTACCCTGGGCTCCATCGGCAACCATGTATTTTAAATAAATAAATACTACCTCTTACTGTATTTGCTTAAATATACAGTAAACTCCCTCTAATCCGGGCTAATACTTGGGAGAGGTGATATGGATCACACGAATAATATTAGTTTAGTATCGGTGACAAAAACTAAATTTGATGGGGGGTGAATATGACAAAATTTTTACGATCTTTTGTGCTAAGTTTAAATGAATGATTATATCATATGTAAGTTGGAACAATTTCAATGGAATATCATAACCAAAGCAATAAAAATATGTATACATAATTTAATGCTTCCAGAGTTAATAAGCATTGTATTCCTGTGAGAGTTTCGCGGAAAACGTTCATGTTAGTAGTGCTAACGTTAAAATGACGAAATGACACATTCAGTGTCGTCAGAATAAAAAAATGTCATTCAAAATGCTCTCAGACACTCTAGAAAGTCCTATTACTCCTATTAGGTTCTTAAAATATCCTAGAATCCTCTAAAAAGCTATTAAACTATCTTAAGATGTTTTATAACCAAGAAAAAAGAAAATTCGAGAATATTCTCGACTTACAACACTAGTTACAGACATGCGGATTTTCACAATCATTATGTAGGTACGTATACAAGTTTGCCAATACAAAAAAGAAGCATTTGCGCTATTGAGTTATTACGTGAGTAATACATTTCACATAACGCTTTTATAGATTAGAGAAGCGTAGGAGTCTTTTATGAAGTCAAAAACGCAGGGACATTTCCTATCCCAGGTAACAATGGTTAGACAGAACGTTACGATTGTCCATCTCAGGTGAACTGTAATAATACGCAGAAGGGGACGAAACAAAAAACGAGCAAGAGCGTCACGAAAACGACACGTATAATTAGCGTAGGCTTGCGATAGATTTGGGATGAATCACGAACGAGAAAGAAACTGGAATGGAGGCAAAGCCTATGTAGAATATAATGCTGGGTAATTTATCGTTGAAACTTTTTAAGTATGTACTAGCCATATTAGAAACGACGAGAACAACATTCAGTAGGATGTCCTCGTCCCACGGCCCAGCTATACCCAAAAAAGGGGAAACGGCGGCGAAAACGAGCAAATTCAAAATGCCACACAATCAAAAGTGCGTAAATCGAAGACAAAATAGCGGTTCTGAGCAAAATAATAGTCAAATATCCAAAGGTGAGCTCGAGGTTCTTTAGCGCGGTTTAGAAAGCTGTCGTGTGCACAAATCCCAAAATGATAATCCGGGTGTTATTAAAAACACATCTGCGACTGATCCAAATAGGGAGGATTTGCGGGGGTTGACCCACCCACAATCGAGAAAAGGTGACCCGAACGAGCGATACCTGTTGGTGTCGCAACGCCACATACATACTAAACGAGCAAAAGTCATTCGATTTGAATAACAACGCATAAAAAACACAGTGTACGACGACAGATGGTTTGACAGAATGCGCAACATCCGACTACAATCAATGCTGAAATGCGCAATAGTAAAAGATGGCGAAACTGGTGTCCCCGCAAGACTAAAATCCATCACGACTAAAACGTAAAACCACTCGAAAAGACTTGAAACTGTATAGAATTCACTTTTCCTTGAGAGTTAATTTCAGTTTAATTCCCTCAGAAGGCAACGGAAAGCTACAGAAGTATCTTTCCCAGAATTATATATATAATAGCCGAAATCCGTCTGTCTGTCTGCTGATAACGCTCGCCTCGGTAAATGATTAAAAAACCAGTACGTTGCGCGAGTGGGTATTTGAACCCGAGTTCACCAGGTCGAAACATTGAGCGCTTACGCTGTGATCCAACGCCGATAATGCGAGATCCCTTATATTTTGAACATACATATAAATCGTTTGAAAGTTCGCGACTTTGTTAAATTGTTACGTTGTTGTATTATAAAGCGCCATCTATACAACAACTATTAAATTTAATATTATTTTTACACTATTACTAGATAATGAATCAATATAATGAAGCAATAGGAGACCTAACACCAAATTAAGCTCACTTCGTAGAGCTGAACTTTTTTTTCCATAACTATGAATTTATCGTTTACTTTGTGGTAAGTAAGAGTAGATACCAAAATAGTCAATATACGTGTAGCAATTAAATATTATATTTACACTATAAATAACGAAGCAATCTATTGAGAAATCGCTCTATGGAATCAAAAATGCGATTGAACATTTCTCTTTGAATTTGTAGCCGCTGTTCAAAGTCATGTTAATCTCGCAGACTACAAGACGAACTTTACAGAATCACAATAAATCTGACACATTTATCAAAATCGCCATCGTGAGAAACGAAAGACGCTTGTGAAACATTCAGAGAAATGAAATTACGATTTTCGAATTCTTTTTTCTTCAATACAACTTGAAATATACTTAGTATAACTTGTGAAAATACACGAAGTCACAGTCACGCGATATGATTTATACGGCGAAATTAACATGTACAGATTGTTAACTGAGGATAATCCTTGATATTGACAAAAAGGTCAACCTGTTCTACTGGAAAACGTGGGAGGCAAGTGCTTCTTGGACATGGAAAGTCTTTTTTAGAATTGTAGTGGGTTGAATGGGTAGTAGAAGAAGAAAAAAAAGCATGAAAGATAACACTGAGACTTTTAATATGCGTTCAAGCTTCTCTATTAGAATTTAGAGGACCGCGAAACGTTTGTCTTCTTCTTGGTTAGATTTCATTCTGGCGTCAAAAGGAGGATGGACCTCCGGCGAGGGATAGTTATTATAAATGGAGGGACATTAAGTCGAAAAACACACAGACAAGTCCTCGACATAGCACGCTACCTCATTAAAGCTAACATGAAGAAGATTGAGTAAACGGGAAGACCAAAATAAACAGACGCTCGGTTATCGCGTCAAATTGGACGCGGTGGCTCCTTCGAACAGGAAATTATCACAATTATACACAAATACATCATAGAAATATGCACAGGAACTCGCGTCTAATTGGTCGAAATTATCTAAAAGCGCACACAAGAATGGGAGGACGTTGAATGAAAATTGAAAAAAAATACTTCATATCCTCTTGATATTGTTGGGACATACATACATACAATGGATTGACGCAATGGCGGTTTCTAAATAGGATGTATGTATACATAAATAATGTGCTTGTTAACATTTTTGCGTTCAAAGGGAAAACCTATGAAGTGTTATTGAAGAAAATATTGGATGTGACATGATGATAAATCAACGCCCCCTAATAAATTTGATCAATTTACATTGACGTAAACATCGCTGTCTATGAGAAGTTAATGAGCAAAAAGTTTAATACCAACCCTAGCTGAGATCTGAGAGCGTATTTCTACTCCAAATAAAGTTCTATTATAGCAATGTCAAGCAATGATTGATATTATCTAGCAATGTATTACTAGCACTCGTACCATAAGCATCGTCAATTTTGCCATCGATCATGTTTCTGTACGAATATACTCGTACTTATCGAATAATGAACGCAATCACTTCAAAATCAATTTTATCGTACATTTACACTCCCACTTAAACTTGATCCACTTCTGATATAATGTTAATTCAATGACAGTTTTGTTTATTGACGTGTATCAGAGCTGACAAACGTCTCGTTAAGTAGGTGCCGATTTGACCGAAAAATCTCGTTAGCAGTATAAATAAATAATTGTAACTTAATCGACTGGAAATTATAGAGTAAATACTAACGACACTGCTAATTTATATCATATGATAACATTGTCGTCGCATTGGTCTCGTGTCATGTTCGAAATGCCACGCAACCCGTGAACCACCCGCGGAGCATAAACTGCCATAGCTTAACCATAAATAGCGTAATAATGCACGTGCATCGGTATATCATGTTGAGACGTGTCAGCAGTTTGGAAGCCAAATAAATACACTTGGTTGGGCGTAATGTGTTGAAATGTAAATTCACAATTACTTCCGGTTCAAATAAATGTCTAGGATTGATGAACAAGAAAGCGTCATATCTAAAATCAAAAGGCAAATAAAAACACGTTGGTACAAAATCTAAAGAGTAGTTCAGAAACTAACTGTGAATTTAAAATGTTTACACTTCTACATGTGTAGTATGTATGTAAATAATTGAACATTGAACAATGAATGAGTCGACTTGTGAAACCCTCGAGAACACGAATCAAAAAAAACTTTTGATACAAAAAACTATTGTTTGGGCATAAAAAAATATATAAAAATTTCTTTCAATCTAAGCATGGACAATTTCACAACAATTTCATTTGAAATTTTATTCAAAAAAAGCGGAAAATTCAAACAATACCCCCACACAAAAGACGAATGGGAAACGCGTGCTGTACTAAACAATGCCACAAAATCAAACTATTAAAACAAATCACTTTGTTTTTTATATTATTTTTTTCATACAAATAGGTACTGCGACTTATGAAAACCCACACAACAGGTGTATAGATAATAATATAAATTCAAAGATATTTTTTCATTCTAATTTCTACACGCAACGACCATCACTGTGAACTGTGTCCAAAATGGCAGCCGACTGACTGTTTTAGTATTATATACACATGTTTCTCAATAATTTGATAAAAATTTTCCAACACGCCACTGTGTAAGTGATAAAATAATTACACGGTAATTGAGCAATGCTAATTTTATTATATGTAAGACCACACGCGACGTAGACAGAAAAACCGCAAGATTACACTTCTGGTAACACTGTTTTTTAATGGCACATTGTCAAAAAGTTGCAACCGGATCAAATTACCGTAATTTTTCCGGTACACAAGACATAGTATCAATATTAGATTAACACTATGTATGCAGACGCCGTTCGTGTCGATGCAATTTACAATTTATCTTAACACCTCATAGTCCATAGTTAATATCAATAAAAAATAGTCAAAAGCAAACGTGCTATCGTCGCTTACGAATACGAAGATTAATTTTAAAATTTACAGATAAGAAATGTATATAAAATCATGAGATACACATTACACTAACAGGATGTAGTAAGTCGTACGATATTATCGCACCACAAGAATATGCATCCGAAACAATTTTACATCTTATCTATTAACGAAGTAAAAAATAATGTGTAAAAAAAAAAGGTGAAGATGAATCTGATCGCTCCGAGAGTAAAAAAAGTATCGATAAAAATTGACATTTGATACAAATAAGTTCATAATCTGACAGCGAACGTTTATCACTGTCAATGTTTCACTATAATAATAAAAACAGTCACTTTTCGATCGATCAAAGCGTCATATAAAATAACCCTTTGATCGACGTAGCTTAATTGCTCGAATTTTTACCACAAAGTGACTATAATTCGACAACCGGAAGCAGAAATTTCTTGTGACTGACAAATTGTACCTTAGAGCTTGCATTTACATGAGTATACCTCATAGAATGTCATGTACGGTAACTTTTGTTTGATGGTTGATAGAAAGTGACTCTAGAAGTTGACAGGACTTGTATGTGAGTAATGACTAGCCATTGATCGCTCATATAATAAATGATGAAGTCTATCCTTAAACCGAGAAGAAACTTTTCAATGGTGCACCTTTTGACGTGCACTGTGAGTAGTTTTTCCTACAATGCACTGTCATTTTGTTGAGAAACGATCGAAATTTAAAAATGTAATGGGTACCACTTGACTCTGCGGTCGTGGGATAATTCAACGAAGATGTTGTCCGCCAATTAAGCAGGACTACACGTTCAATATCGATCAATCCAACATCCCAAGTCGAAAAGGAGCCGAGATGGTGCACAGAGGCCGCAAATGAAATTAGCTACGATTAAAATTGGCCGTTGAAGTAGCGTAGAATTAAAATTTATGGTACAAATAAAATTACTCTCAATTGTTTAATTGCTGACATAGTTTCGGCTGTGAGATGGGCGACAAAAAAACTATCGAAAGCAATTGACAAGTCATTCGAAATTTGACCCGGAATAGGTTAACTGTCGCATAAAATGACCCAAACGTTGAATCAATGCGGAAAAAGGAATATCAATGTAGAATAAGTACCGTCATTATTAGAATGATAGCTAATGAGAATCATAAATCATGACTCATTCATTGTCAGAAGAAAACCTACTCATGTACATATGTACATATGATGTCCATTTATGCAGTACATATACAAAAATACATATGTTTTTATATGCAGCCTACATTCTTTAATCTAGATTTACACAGTGCATGATTTGTATGGATTCGATCACAAATTGTTGCATAAACAACGTTTAAAAACACAACTGTAGTCAATTCAATACAAAAATATGATCGAAGTTCTATTTTAATAGTTTTGATTTGCACTATAGCTTTGCAGAAAGAAGAGATACTCCTGATCTACTGTAATCAAATAATCAATTCGTCACGTAAAAGGTGTGAATTTCGAATTGTTGAAAACCTTCAAATTATGTATATTTTGTTATCGAATCTCTTTCTAATATAACCGCCCACATATGTGGATGAAAAATCCAAGGATTTTCTGTAGAAAATTCGTATTACTCACTTTGACTCATACAATAATAGAAAAATTCCCAGTATTGATCGCCTGCACTCTGATGAATGAAGCTAATTAAATCTAAATGTTTCAGACTTAACTGTGTGTGTCATAAATGTGACAGGCTGTGATTTTGATCTGCAGGATTCACATCAAAATCAAAAGAAAAATTTATGGTCAGATTAGAATGTCGCATTTGATACGTGAATTTGTAGATTGCGTAAGTTGTGTGGTGAAAGTCGAGCATATAACAAACTAAATAACCAGTTGCCATATGATTTGGCGAAAATTGTATCGAATGTGTATTGAAATGCGTACAGAGACGTATTGATGAATAAGCGGTTCGTAATTTTGCTTAACTTTTAACAACATAAACGAAAGATTGTATTGGATCGCGTCAACAAATTGACACTCTGTTTACACGAATCAGTATATAAACACTCGACTAATATTATCGTGTATTGCGATCTAAACAGTCGAGAGTCAATAATGTTATCGTGTAAATCGAATTGTCGCCGAGTGTCAATAACCCTATGGTTAATTTTATCACTGTGTGCTTTTCATTTGAATTAACCGTTGTGTTGAGGTATTGATTATAGTAATTGATTGGAATATGAATGAGGCAAAATATATATTGCATTTGTTGAAATTTTACCATTGTCTGTATGTACATATGTACAAGCATTTAATGACAGTTATGAATTTTATTATGTGCTAATATCAGAATACGTTAAGGCAAATGTGCGTAGGCGGTGAATGTGTGCACACTAGTAAAGTGTATATTTTTATTTTTTACAGAAGAGTTGTTCAAACAAATTGACTAATGTGTAAAATTTCGTGCACTTTAAATATTTAGCATACATAGCCTTACTTTTGTAGTCGGTATATTATGTCGATATACCAGTTTTATTTGGCGACACAGATTGCCGGTCATGGTAACTATCCGATCCGCAAATTTAAGCTACTTTTGTAATTTTCCAAGAAATATTCAAATTTTCACATTAACTTTTGATTTCAGCGGATGTAAGACATTTCATCTGGAAAAAAATATTTAAATTGACAAGCGAGTGGGGATAGTCGCAAAACCTGTTAATTCATCAGACCACCGTCCACTCGGTTTACCTTGCTTTCTTTCACATCCTCTCGGATACCATTCCAGTATTTCTAGCGTCCATCTGCCATCCATTCTCCTCGCTATGTGTCAACTTTGTCACACGTTCCGCTTTATCTGTCACTTTGGTCATGCTTCTTACCTATGTATTCCTCTTACGATCTCTTCTCGTTATACCGAGCATACGTCTTTCCATGCTTCTCTGTGTGCATTGGATCATATGCAAATATCAAACAATAAAATTGATTTCACTAATAATTTCATGCAAATTTGTCGATTGGTCATACCATCTTGTATAAAGTATAAAACTGTCAGTTGAGTTGTTTATTTTTAAAATGCTACTAGGTACAAGTATAATTTTATCGTTTTGAATTATGTACATATATCGAGGTTTGTGTTTCAACTGATTTAACGCTTCCATACAAAAGCAAACTCGTATTATTTTTTATCCTCTCTCTTAAGTCACTTTGCTTTTGACAGAGCAGACATGATCAAGATGATTCCTGTCTGGCACTTGAAATAGCTATTTTTTCCCAGCGGATATATATGTATATGATTTCTGTCGGTGAAGACTTTTTGGAAAACGGACTTGAGCCAATTTCGAATTCAACGCCTCGATTTATAAACGAACGTTCGGACAGTTCATTGACGGCAAGACGTTATAGGTTATGTTCAACGTTTGACAGGTAGCTAGCAACGTAGCGTCACGCGAGCTCAAAAACGTCATCAAGCGACAAAATCAGGCCAAAGTTCATCCAAAGCGGATCGCACGCACATTGGCAACGTACGCTGACAATTCAACAGTCATCAGATGCAAAATTACGGAGGCGGTGTCATGTCATGAATTGATCTGACGGCGAAATGATCATCATTTCGACGGTCAGTCTGCGCACATTTGTACGCGCATCGTAGCCAGAGAAGAGAGAGAGAGAGACGCGGCTATGGGGCAGAGTGAAAGGTGAACCCATAGTAAAGAAAAATGGCAACGTCGCACGGCGTCACGCATGTCACCAGAAGCGGACAGGACAGGACTCGTGACGTCATACTCAAGCACACCCAAACGGACATTATATTGTCCGGAAAGGACGAGTGACTCAACAAGTGGTCGTTGGCGGGGAAGCAAACGCGTGGCTCCTCGTCTATCGCAATCAATTGACAAACTTGCGCGTCCAGTTGGAATGCCTTGATCAAAGATGTGTTTGCCTTGCCATGTCTCGGATGAAAGGTGGACCGTTCGCATCAGTGACGTATGAGTGTGAAAGTTAGCCCAAACTTTTGAACTGTCTGCGTCTTAACTTTAAGAAAATTTGGTCGACTCGTACTCATTTGCACATTTGTAGCAATCCAAATATTTTTGATTTTGATCACTGAAGATCAACATAACGTGCATGCTTGTTTCGAGGTTTGCGTATACAAACTTGGTTTGTACGTCAAAACGGAGCGTGTATGTGATCTTATGGTGCGCAAACAAGTTTATGCAGCCAAGTATGCACGCGTAGGGCAGCTTTGCGCAACGTTTGAATTAAAAATTCCCCTGCGATGCATTTTATTACATTTAATCGTAAAAAGTCGGGGACATTCGATTCAACGGTACATTTTCAAAAGAGTGCTCATGCTTATTCCGCGGTTTGTAGCGATGCACATATTTTTGATTTCGATACACATGTACTAAAAAGTGCACAACTAGTAATTTTGGAATAATGCACGATAAGAATGTAATCACCTTGAATAACAATTCTGAGACCACAATTGCGCTAAATTTCCTGGGTAAATATTGCACTGTAAACTGCAGTACTTATTATAAGGTTAATAGTCGTGTTATTTCGTGGATTTATCAAAATTTCGGTCATAGCAATTTCAAGCGCAATAATTAATTACCTCATACAACTAAAACACTCAATTGTATTCATTCAAAAGCGTGTACACGTTTTGATTAAAAAAAAATTTTGCATTTCAATTGCATAATAATTCCGAATGCGGTTCACACTATGAACGCCCTATGCACCTGAACTGTAAACAAGAACGGAATTCCTTTGATCGAAGGGGAGAACTACCTGTACGAACTTCGTGAACAAAAAAAAATACAATACTACGACACCTGTTGCACCAACCCTCAGTAACCTTTTTGTGCACAACTGAATCAGGTTTCAATTCATCCGCAAAATTCACCAGACTAATCCGGATAAAGAGGGGTGCGGTTTGAATATGAAATTAATTCGTTCAATTCATATATGTACATATGTATGTAGATCGTTTATAATTATTGTATGTGTATTTTGCGAGCTCGTGTGCCATTCAATGCGCTCGAGAAGAAACAGATGTTGTAGAAACTGTCAGACGAGCACTTTGCGAATATTTCTGTTCGCCAATTTGAAGGATACGATCCACATTGATCCCTATTTAAATAATTACAATTATTTACTATCGAAAAGTGATTGACAATCTGCGATGCGTAAAAGTAAATTACCAATCATTCATTGATGCGTTTATTTGACATAGGCGTGACGCACATACGCTCACATTTTTTCCATTTAATTTATTAATGGGAAAAGTTTTTAATACAAATCAAAATTTTTAAACATAATCAACTAGTCAATGTCCGTAGACAGCCAGTAGACTTATAATGTATAGCAGCGGTTCCCAAACTGTAGTTGCGAGCCGATTTTTGATGGGTTGTGAAAAGCTTTTGAAATGTGAAATTACATACATATGTATGTACATATCTATGTATAAGAAAAAAAAACCAACTATTCAAAAATCGGATTTTCGTGGAATGGAGACGAAGAAGATCCACGGCCGCATTAAGGCCCTCACTAACCTGAGCGAATAATTTGACGATTGACGTCCCTATTATCGTCCCATTCGCACCGATATTATTCGCATTGGTGCGAATCAACGACGATAGAGGACGTCAGTCGCAGACGCCAAGCGTCAAATTATTCGCTCGGGTTAGTGAAGGTCTTTACGTTGTTTTCTGCGATGTACTCGTGAACGAGAGCATGCGACCGAACAAATTGCGTCGGCATATTGAGACGAAGCTTCCGGATTTTAAAAACAAGCCACTAGAATTTTTTGAAAGACGATTTGTTGATAAGAGCAAGAAAGAAGTCGAAACGATTTCGCTTTCAAATAACACGGTTGCACGCAGCATCGATGAAATGTCCCAGTGGGCAGAAGATGAGCTGATCCAAACCCAACTGCTTGTTTTCGTCAATTATAAATTATATAAAAATAAATAAAACTCTGGATATTGGCTAAGTATAAAAAAAATATTTAAAAAAAGGATAATAGACCCCCGCGTTCATTAATACTAGGTGGGTCGCAATATTTGTTGTTCTAAAGTGGGTCACGGTATTGAGAAGTTTGGGAAGCACTGGTGTATCTATGTATGTACATAAATCCAAGTTATGTGCGGCACACAAATGCGAGCGTTCCTCGGCTACCCAGGCAGACCCTTGCGATAATATACATAATAATTCGACGGATATCCTTTGTATTATATTCCTGGATTACACACAATACAACGTATCCGTTGTTGTGACTATTTTAAATAATTTGTGTTTTTTTTTTATTGTGAATTATATTCATTTACCTACTGAGAGACATAAAACGTTCCGCGTGTAAAAACAACCCGTGGAAGAAAAGTCTGTATGTGATGTATATTTTTAGATCGTATATTTTATTATAGCCGGAATTCCGATGCTTATCAAGCAAGCCGCACAGAATTCAGTACAGCATACACTTCATATCACACGTGAAATACGATACGTGCTTAGCATACGATCTGATGTGTGAACTAATTCAAATTTGTCGCACATAACTGCGGATCTGACGATTTTTTGGCATACTACAATTTAAAATGTTTCCCGTGCGAAAACTGTAGTAGGCATAATATTTTTGTTAAAATTTCACAAATACAAAAACGGGGCACATTATAATAATTTAGTAATTAAATTTTAATGGATATTGTAATTTAATTGTGCTGGGGGTCACATAAATGCTGTAGACAGGTCTGTAGCCGTTCCGACGAGATTGTACAACTCCGATAGCGCCCATTAAAAAAAATTAAATACACAAACATTTTTAACATTTACAATGCGGTGAAAATAATAAAGACGGAACTAAAGTAATAAGACGGTGTTTAAAAAAATTATAATTCGAAACGCAATTGACTTTCGGCCGACAAAATAGGCGACACTTATGATTTAATCAAAAAATTTTCCTGTTTCGCGACGAACATAATAACGCGATGACACCGAGACGGATACGTCACCGACACTTTGTGTACAAATACAACGTATTTCGCAATAAATTCATACCACGTTATCAAGTACGAAAGTGAAGCATTTGTATTTGAATTTGAAAATAGTCACACAAACACATAAACACACTATATTTCGAAGAATCGTGCCAGACGGAAAATAACAAAGAACTTTCAAACAAAACGACACTCTTTCACAAAATCGCATTAATCCTCCATTTTTAAACATTTTCTACTGCGAAAATAAATAAAACGATTCTATGTATAATCTAAATTTGTATTGTTTATTTAAAAGCATAGCAACAACATGCGCACATGACACGAGAGACGACTCACTTTTACATCAAACAACATTTACAACAAAGATAATACGAAAATTGAAGCGAAATGTATAAACGTGTAAAGATTACTTCATTGTTTGTGCCTTTTAGGTAAGCTACTAATTAAACAGCCAGTAACAATTCAAGAAAACAGTCTTTATATGGTTTATATATAGATTTACTTACTGACCGAAAATCGGAAATGTTACTAATCCAATAAATACAAAGGTACGCCATCATCTTCGGCCGTTCACCATCCACTGCTGGATGCAGAAGGCATCTCTAATCCTCTTCCATTCCTTTCTGCTTGAACAATCTGGATCCACTCTTGTTAATAAATTCATCAGCCCATCCTTGCTTTCTTTCACATCCTCTCGGATACCATTCCAGTATTTCTCACTATGACACTTCAGCATTTTTACACTTACCCATACATCATTCCACGCTGTGTGCGCACTGGATCTTGCGTGGCATTCTCGAATTCAGCGTCCACGTTTCACGCCGACACGTCGTACGTAACTGGTCGTATGCCTCATTTTTTAAGCATAGCGGGATGTTGGATTTAAAAACTATGTTCATTCATCCAAAAGCACTCATTTTTTATTCTTCTTTACATCCAGTCATGTTTATTTATTTTATTTATTGTTGTTGTTACACGCCTAAAATAAGGTTTTTACATACATATAAAATAAAAAGAACAAAAATAAGACTAATAAAGTTCCTTTTCTCTTTTTTTAATTAGATTGGTTGAATGTGAATGATACTTTGAGAATTTGTATGTTCGTATTTATATTTAAGTTAGATAATAATATGTTACTATCATATTTTAGTAAATTTATTGTGAGATGGATGTATGTATGTGAATATAATTTAATTATAAAAAATGTTAAAATAAATACAAATAGGAGAAGCATCTTGTACAGAGGTGTTTTGGAGTATAAAAGACTGCCGGATGGAATTAGAAGTTCCAAAACTATTGAAAAATTCCTGGCAGTCTTAAAAAAACATCTCTGTACAGATGCTTAGTTAAGGATTATAATTAATTAGCTTAAGCTATTATATTATATAAATAAATAAATAAATTAGGAATAAGAAATACTAAAAGAAAGTCTCAGCTTAAGCCTTAGCAAATAAGTATTTAAAAGGAAATAATCTAACAAATGACTATATTTATTAATAGGCGAGTTTAGGTAATAATTAGCAACTCGTGTAGGACCAATTTATTGTCCTAGGTATAAATAGCAACATTTTTCATTCAAAATCACACACAGCAACGCCGAAATTTTCAATCGAATCAAGGTCATCCGAAAAATTTCACACAAACACTTTCAGATACGTCACACACAACGAAGACGACGACGCCGAACAAACGCGTTCGGATAAGCGACAAAAATAATAAGAAAATACAATAAAGTAAAAAAAAAAAAAAAAAAAAACAGTGTGAAGGTATGCGGCGTCCCTTACAAGACGGGTCGAGCGAGAGCGCGCCCCAAAGTTGAACGAACACACACACACACATAGAGCCGCACAGAGCCAACACAACCAGGGATCCTCAAACACGCTCCGAATTAATAACAATTAATAATTTGCAGACACAGTACCTTCGTCCAGAAGTCTCTCCATGTGCATGAAGACATTGGGGAATGCAGCTAGCTGCTTTCGGTCCTTGAGCAACTGCGCCAGATAGTCGGCGATGCTCTGCGTCGTGGGATTATTATTGTCGCACATGTTGTCAGGGGCGCGGTTTGGCGTTTCGCGGTCGGCCGCCGTTGCGGTTCGCGTTTCGCGGGCCGCACTCTTTGACCGCACTGTACTCGATGCAAAAAAAATATCACTACGCTACTTTACTCTCTCGCGGGCGATTTGGCAGCTGTAGTGACGCGTGCTGCTTTTGCCACACACAACTCACTACTGGTGGGCTCTGTCGTGTGCTATGTTTGAGAACGCACTACTCTGGCGAGCAAAGCGGACAGACCACCCGACTACAGACTCGCTAGTAAGTCGCTCGCACTTCGCACAGCTACCACGACAAAATGTCTCCAGACGAAATGTCGAACGACGAAATGTTTACGACAAAAAGTCTCCAGACAAAACATTTACGCCGAAATGTTCACGACCACGACGAGGTTGTAGACATCTACTGCACTGCATTGCACATACTACATACTACATTGCACTGGACAGATAGCTGTCGAGTGCAAAGACTTTTAGTATTGTAATGTGCACGTGTTGTTGCATACAATCAGTGGCGGACTGGCCATACAAGCGACATTGCCTGACGGCAAGTGGGCCCCGCTATCTGTTAGAATATATGGGCCCTCAGTAAAATTAAATAACTTTTCAACTATTTAATTTCACGTGTGTAAAAATTTACAGGATATTGCACTTTGGATATTTCAACAAAACAAATTTCTTACGATATACACAAAGAACTAATACCTGCTTTTACAGCCCAAGGATCGGTTAACTTTTTTTATAAGGGTCGAAATGTAAGTTTTCAACATTTGCGTGGGCCCATTTCCATGGGTCCTTTTGTGCGGGCCCATTTCCAAACTCAAGATTATGTATTTTAAATTATAAATTTTGTATTTCTGTTGATTGCCAGTAGCACGTGTAGTACGTGCATATTCTAATTAATAAGAATAAAAAAATTGCAAAATATAATTGCACTTTTAATTTTTGATTCATGCATTTTTGAAAATTTTATTTATTTTTTACCCTTGATTTTTAGCGTGATGAAAAGAAGAAAATTTTGTTATATGGGGGGGAGACAAAATTTTTTAACCCTGGGTGGGCCCCCTTTGACTCCTGGCAAGCACTGGTTTCAGTCCCAGTCCGCCACTGCATACAATGCTTATTATTCCATATTTTTATTGCCCGTAGACATGTTCTCGTGGAACCCTTCGCACAGGGTCGTTACGTCCGTTTTGGATAAGTTCGTCTTCGTCCGTCGAGTACGTCAACTTAACGCATGTCAACGTACTCGGTGGGTGAAAGCCTTTAGACCGGGGATTATTTACCTTTTTTTTTTAAATATATAGTTTTTAAAAGCATAAAACCTTAAAAAAATAATAATAAAAAAACTAAAAGTATGTTTAATGAATTTTGCACGTAAAACGTAGTCACAGTAGATCGGCGGTCGCCAACTGATGGTCCGAATTTTTCATAATGAATATTGATATATCGTTTATTTATTATAATTATAAGGTGATATCCAATTTTTTACAAATACCTTGGAGTGTAAAAACAAGCGTAATTACCATTTCATATTTGGAATGTTACTTTTATGGAAAAAATTATGGTAGTGGTTCGCGGGATTCGAGATTGAGTTTAGTGGTCCGTGAGGTCCGAAAGGTTGGCGACCGCTGCAGTAGATAATCATATTGTAGAGATAGTTGATCGTTATTTATACTTAGGACAATTGGTGAATATGACTGGATATATGTAAAGAAGAATGAAACTGGGATGGAATGCTTTTAGAAGAATGAACTTAGTTTTTAAATCCAACATTCCGCTTTTTAATTACACATCGCCGTTGCTGTCTCCTGAAAAATATTGATGAAATATATGAATTTTTTTCCAATTACTGATCACGGGCCTCCTGAAATCTTTCTAGTTAAAAACGCCCGCTTTAGACCGACCCGTTTATTGGAATCCTCCTCACCAATCTTCTACTTCTTCAAAGTTCCTCTCCCTCATGATGGTTGTATCATCACTGCTATTTTGACTTTCAAGGCAACTGTTCTAAATAGTGTTTCTGATTCTCGGCATTTTTTGATATCCCGGGAATCGAAAATTTTGACTATATTGTATTAAATCATAAGAAAATCATATTTGATAAATAAATTACACAATTCATCATAAAAATGTTCAGTAAGGAAAAAAATTGTAATTACATACGTCATAGTAATATTTAGACCTCGGATTTCGAATTAATGTATTTAGGTATTTCCGTTGCCCGGCTGAATTTTCGTTCGAGATAATGAATATAATTTATTTATTTGTTAAATTTTATATGTCTGTTGTACGCATGTATATGTATAAAATACATTATATTTTAGCTAAAAATATAATATAATGCTGTATTTACGGGGTAAAAAAATTAGTCTAACTTCATGTCTTGTTTAATTAAATTTTGTCCTCTTGACTCGGTATACCGTAATCGTTGGTCTACCTCGAGTATATCTCATTCTATTTATTTTCGTTATTGAAATTGAGCTTTGGTATTTAATGCCCGTGTATGACATCCATATCTCATAACTGGTAATAAATTATTGAACTCCAAAAGTATAGTTAGGTTTTCAACGTTGCTCTTATAGTTTATCACGTATGTGCTGAAATAATCTTCATACAAGTTGCGTCATTTCATAAACAACCTGGGCCAATTAATTTTGAAAAATACTGGTGTTGCACACTATTTTTATTGCTTGTCGACAACTTACTTTGTAAGGATACTGTAGTCATGTGTCTCTTTCGCTGACGCGGCGTAGCACACGAGTGCGAGTGAAACACAAAACTCAAGATGGCCGGCGCGTATGAAGTTTATTGGAATATGAATATATATAAAATACGAAAATAGATGTCCAGGAGCGCAATCATTCATTAAAATAAACCCGAGAGCAGCCACGGAAATCACTGTTGATACTCAATGAGCAGATTCTTTTACGGCGAATGTCTGGAGACCGGCAATTTCAAACAACTGCCACTGCCACACATGTAAATACATAATATACACACACACACACACACACATACACACGTCCGCCATAAATATGTATAATTAACTTTTATGCCACGGGAGCGTGCGTTATGACCAAATTATATTTTTACTCGATTCCTAATATTTATCGTTAAATTCGAGCAGTTTTTCTATACAAGCAAACACGACGGGTTATTCCTATTTTTTTTTTATATTTTTACTTTTTTCACACTTAAAACTAATGATTCAGCAAAAAATTAATCAGCGTGTGCAAAATGGAAGATTGTTAGCTCAAATGAATAAAAAGTAATGATAAAGTTTCAATTGTCTTCCAAATAATTTGCTCCTTCAAAAATTAATACCAGCTTACTATTTTGAACTGGAAGTTCTCTTGAGCCCAGTCCACGCAAAGCATTCAGCAACGTGTTTGTTGTGTGTGAACATAACGTTTCATGATTATGGAATAACTAGCCACTGCCCGTTGACAGTGTCATCGGGAGGTTATCATTTATGTATAATTGTATACCTATAGTGTATTTCATCATTATCATCATCATTTTCAGTCGTTCAACATCCACTGCTGGATAAAGGCCTTTCGTAAAAAACCAAAATTTCCGTGCTCTTTCAATAATTATTGCCGAAAAAATGTTAGAAGGTGAATTTTTTTTACATTTATGACTCCTAAATCACAATCTTTGACTGAAAATTAAATTCTTTACATTTAAATTCCGACAAAGGCATCTTATCTGTAGCCAAAAGCCATTTAAAATATTATTATGTTTTGAAAAAGCTGGATGCACTTGTGTTACTTGAAGATAACATTTAGAATTCGAGGGTTTTTATGCGCAAAAAGTTTTATTGCTTTATGGTCGGCACTGTCCGTCACACTATGGTCGAACTGCAACGGGTCCCTCTCGGGGCATCGGTCATTTCGATAATTTACGATATCTTTCTTTGAATTGTCGGCTTTCTTATTTTTAACAAAATTTCTAAAGCAGCTGTACCGCTACCATTATAGGAACCAAAATTTCAAAATACTTCAGTCTTGCCTGTCCCTCTGATGAGAGAACTTGAATTTACCGAACGTATTTGAAATTTCAATCTATCATCGGGAATCGCTTGATTATTTTTTTTATTTATATTTTATTACTGCACTTCATCACTAACAAACACTTTTCTAGCAACATTTTTTAAGTTGTCTGAATTATAATTTCTGGACGTGACTAGCTAAATAGTGATATTAACAATTATTCAAATTTAAAAAAAATTAACAGTGTAAATTGTGCATGTACATATGTATGTAATACAGTTTCTATAATAATAATACTAATAACCTAAACAACCATAAATTCATTTATATTGGTGTACATATGTTACGTAAGTGTTTTGGTGTTATAATATATGTATGCATATAAATGTACGTACATTTTCTATACATATAGTTAAAAAAAAAGGTCGTTTGATATTTTTTGAAAATTATCGAGCGCTCCCATTTGTGAAAATTTCCATTTCGAGCACTGCTACATACATATACTCATATGTATGTATGTGTCCAGCCCATTGCCACTTCAACCTCAACTTTTTCACACGTTTATAGTGTACTATTTTCCCGATCCCGGTCCCGTTCCCGTTCTAGATCCTTTTCCCATTCCCGTTCCTAGTACGTTATCTGACGCGTGAGCAGGCCCGTTCCCGTTTTTTCCCGATTTTTTTCACAGGAACCATCCCCGGCATGATCACAATAAGTCCTGAAAGTTTCATCGAGATCGGTTGAGTGGTTTAGGAGCCTATAAGAGACAAACGAACAGACAGACATTGATTTATATATATATAGATTTAGTAGTTCAAAATGTAGTAGGTAGTGCTGTGAGTATATCTATGAGTGAGAGTGTATGTGTAGGAACGTGCTGTGAGTGTATGGGAGCGTTCCGCGGCTACCCAGGCAGGCAGACCTTTGCGCTATCATATGTATTTTTTTAACTTTGAGCTCACAAATCTTAATCATTCAACCGTGTCTCTAGCATGTGTAAACCTTCCTACTAAAACCATAACAATCAGACGCAAATTTAACATGCTGCATCTAGGCTCAAGACATTGGTATATTAATGTAAAACCTGGTATTGACAAGTGTCTAAAGAACAGTTCGATGAACATAAAACCTGTGCCAACGGGAAGAAACGATGGTTCCATTTTTATATTTGTTGTTGTTGCCGCTGCCTATCCGACGTTTAGCATTCATGGTTACTGTACTTACCACGAATTCTGAAAGTAAAAACATATCTTAAGAATTTGCGGTTCATTCCACAGGGCTCAGCAGCAACAGTTCTGTTGCAGACGGTGAGCAATCAAACCGCGGCCGTGTAATTGTTAAATATTGATTGCAAGGTGTGCGTTTTATTAGTCGATACAAAATAATAAGGTGGTGAGCAGATAAGACGTGGTAAACAGGCTGGTAGGCGGCAGGTGGGCGGCCAAGTGGGCGTGGGCGGCCGTTGCAGCCAAGACTCACCCATTTCCCTACAAGGAAATCTGCCCAACACTTGTCAGCATCACTTCTGAAACCAACAACCTGAGAGATGGCTCACTCGTAACCAGCTACCGAAGACAATGGAACACTGCCTTCCAAATCCTAGTTTATAAATGCTAGGGTGTGTACTTAAAATGGAGGGATCTTGAATCTTGATGTATGAATGGACCACACGTGAACTACGTAGACTAGACTACCAATGTGCTTGCCACATGTCTCGTGGTCTATTGTGATGGGACTAAGTTTGTCTTTTGGGTCGCTACCAAATCAACGTCGCAAACAATGATTTTGCATTTGATTTATAAGCCGTCGTCAAATTTACCGTAGACCCATTGTTAATTGGGCGAAAAAGGTTCTTCGTGAAAATAATTGGTTCAACTGTACATAAATCAAAACGCACATGGTGGCCCAGTGATTAAAATTAATGGAACTATCCGACTTGTACATAATATTCACAAGATAAATAAAATTCAGAATGAACAACATTCCGCCATGCATAAAAAGGAAGGCATACGACCAATGCGTACTGCCAGTTATGACGCATGGATGTGAAACTAAATTCAAGAATGTTACGCAAGATCCAGTGCACACAGAGAAGCGTGAAAAGATTTATGCTTGGTATGACAAGAAGAGATCATAAGAGGGATACATTGGTAAGAAGTATGACCAAAGTGGCAAATATAGCAGAACGTGGTTGGACGCATAGCGAGAAGAATGGATGGCAGATGGACGCGAGAAATACTGGAATGGTATCCGAGAGGATGTGAAAGAAAGCGAGGTAGACCGAGTGGACGATGGGCTGATGAATTAAGAAGAATGTGTCGAATCAACTGGTTGCAGATTGCTCAAGACAGACAGGATTGGAAAGGCCTTCATGCAACAGTGGATGGTGAACGGCTGAAAATGATGATGATCGAAATAAAATTCATATTTTAAATGATTCCTGTACAAAATTTCAATCTCAAGTTCCTAGAAGAGGATGGAATGATTAAAAAGAGGATACAAGGTTGCTTTGAGATTTGGCTGCTGATTTATAGCACTTTCAGTTGATATAAGGTTGGAATTGCTTTTGAATTGTCTTCTTCTGAATTGTTATTCCGATGTTGGATCGGATTTGGTAACGGTTTTCTACTCGTTTGACATGATTGGTTTCTTTTCTGAACAGGAAGTATACATATATCCAGGTCGTGCACTATACCTACGTATGTAGCATCTTAACAAAGAATGGTTTGTCGTGTTGACAAAGTCGAATAGATGGCAAATCTCATCTGCATCGACAAAAATGGATATCAAAAAGACTATCAATCGACCCACGCCGATTCGTATTTGGACCTACGATTAAGTCCTTTGTGGATTGGTAGGTATGTATGTATGTATGTAGGTACAGTCTGCTATTGAAATTATATGGACAAATTAAAGCGGAGTCGCGCGATCGAAGATGAAATTCTAATCCTATTTGTCGTATTATTTATTGCTAGTTTTAAGTTGTCAAATTATTTTTGTGCGTGCCGAATTTGGTCATTTTCCAAATAGGAAAACCTCGCTTCAATCCCACTTAATCGATGACTGTCGTAAAATACTGTATGAATTGGCATATTTTGAACAAAATGACTAAATTTAATCATCCATTGATTTTGTATTGGTGTATGACTTCACTCGTTCATTACCATATTATCGAAAAAATAAGATTGATTCGACTATTTTTGTTGTTGTTCTTTTGAGCAGATGAAAGGTAGAATTTAGAGGTAATATAAAGGGTAAAAATAATTACAATTTAAAAACTAATAAATCAAATTATTACCTCGTAATTATTGATGTACACTTAACTTAATTATCGTACAAAATGCAAATAAAATATCGTTTATGTAAATCAAACATCTGCATTGAATTTCAGACAGTCTTCTTACAATTTTAAAACCGGAAAATCAATGCTTCTCAAACTGCAATGAAAGACATTGTATAATGAAAAAAATTGTTACGTCAAATTCTTTGGCAATGATACAAAAATTATTGAGCACTTGAATTCAACTAATAAAATTTTGCAATCAATATCCAAACTTCGTTGTTTCAAAAAATATTTTGTTGTATATACGTACATATGTATTAATAATATTTACACCTATTTATTTTTGCATCATATGATTAAATCATCCGTTGTAATCATCAATCAATATTTTCAACCGCAAAAACGTACAGAAAACTCAACTGTAAACCAAGCAAAACGATGCAAAGTGATTCATGTGATCTCGCAGTAACAGCACGTTAGCATTCCATCAAGTCATTACACACATGCCTTGAATTTAATATACAACGTACATATAACATTATGTTAAATTTAACAAGTTATAATATTCTACTTATTAGTTGTTGATATCGTTGAAGATCAACAACTTCGTAAATATGGCCGATATGCGTCATTTTCATCATGATTTTATTACTTTTTTTTTATATTAAATCGCCTTCTCAGTTCGGTCCAAATATGACGGGACAGGTTTTTGTTTGTTTGTCAGTTCGTTGTTGTGTTCTCATTACACAAAGGGGCTCTCGTTAATCGCAAGAACTTCAGTGTGACGATCCATCATCAGTGGGTCGGTTATCCATCCACCAACACGCCCTAGCCCACACGTAACCCACAAACGAAAGGAAATTGCAAAACGCAAGGTCTTGAATGTTGTCAATTTCAACCATAAAATACACCATCTGTCATTCGTAGGTCTGATACTAATCCTGTTGTTTTTCAACAACTCCACAATTCGAAGTTGAATATTAATTTCGCACCATGGGATGGAACACCGTCTTAAACAATCGCCGAGTTGATTTAGTATTGCTAATGAAAATTATTTACTTTTCGCCGTAGCGAGTGTATAATTTCAATAGTTAATATTCCGATCGAGTATTTAGTGCGTGTTGTAATTTTTTTTAAAAGTAAAATCATATCAAAACTATCGTAGCCGAATGCGTTAAAAGTAATAAAATTATTGCGTTTAATTATAGAGCATCGTGTGTATTTTATATTGGGTAACAAATGGCTAGGTACATATGTGTACATTTGCTGTTTCATAAATCACGGCATTAATCGAAGATCAATTGCCGTAATTGCACGCAATCTGTTTCATTGATTTACAGCGAACAGTTTAACAAGTAATTACAAATAAAAATGTAACGAGAAAAACTATATTCAATACAAATTCACGCTTGTGTAGGCCTACCATATGTTCCAGTTTCAATGGGAAAATCTCATTTTTGAGTTCTTGATCCTGTTGATGATTTTTTTCCGTTTTAAGTCATTCGTTTGTGGTTGGTATACAATATGAGCTGCTTTTAGCAGTTTGCACAGATAGAGTCGTTATCAAAAATGACCGATAGATATGTGTTTTTCCACTCATCAAACTCTAGCCTTCGCAACTATTACATCCGCTATTGTACGAAAGTGCAAAAAAATAATAAATATAATCATTGCGTATGATGACAGTGGGTGTTGTCGCTGCAGAAAATTGCAGTATTACGTAAAGCGCAAGGTGCAATATTTATTCCATACAATGAAACAATAGAGAATAGACAATGACTCGTTAGGTATAAAACGATGATTTTTTTTTATTGTTTGTATTTTTATTAAATTTGTGAATTGCCACAGTTGAAGTGCCGAATAAGATATACTGTCCAATGATTTCTCGTTGCCTTTTTCGAATAAGTAACGGACAGGGAATTGAAGTAGGAAGCATGTTTAGATGGTGCCAATTTTTGTACAGATCAAGTCGGATACAACTGGAAAATTTTGATAGGAGATGGCCAAATCTTGCTAGCAGCGATAGCAACAGTCGAAAAGCGACGAGAAAATCTTTCGATCATTCGTTCACGAGTGCAATGCTCTATCGCTATGGTTCTACATACCTACATACATACATATATTGTGTCTTATGTATTGAGTAAATTGGACAATGGGAGTTTGATTTTGTAGAAGTGTCAACTCGATTCGTTCACCTCTAAAATAGCACCTTCGAATCGATGGTTCTAGTATGGCGCCGGTGGGTGGAGTGGGCGTCGCGACGCCGCCATATTGCATATTGCGCAATGGTCTCCGAGATGGTGAATGGGACGCGTCTTGTCCATTCACCAGTTTTGTGCACTCGTTCACTCGTTCTGAGACGCATTTTCGAAATAGATGAATGAAGGCTGTACCTTCTACCTACCTGTCGCACAGATGTGCTCATTTTTCAATGAAAACTAGGATTTTTATGCGCCTATTGCTAAAGCAACGCGCCATTCATACGCGTCCGACTGTTTTTGCGATCGATCCGCCATTTTACATATGTAGATATATCGTGTTCATAAAACTATTTTTGCAATTGGCAGTCGATAGCTTAATAAAGCTTCTGTGAAAGGAAATTTACTTATTTATTTATTACTTATTTCACGCCTAAAAAAGGCTTTTATACAAATAGAGAAGATATCAATACAGGAGTAAAATATACATATAATTTAAATTAAACTAAGAAGAGGAACTTCGTAAAGAAAGCAACAGTTTATACTTTACTAAATTAAGGTTATTACAGAAATAGTCCAATAAATTCCCATACTTATTGCCAGTCCCAATCAACCTAGGAATAGGAGACTGCCGATAATAATTGGTACACGAATTACCTTCATCCACAAACAAAAATTGAGATCGTGTAAAACGTGTAGGAACTTTTAGCCGCAAAATCGACTCAACAAGAATAGGACAATCAATAAAAGAATTTACAACTCTATAAAAAAAGACCAAGTCATTCATAACTCTTCTATCAGACAATTTGTGCATATTTAAACTATGTAAAAGAGAGTCATAACAGTTATAATTAAAAAGATACATAAATTTATACATAATATATCTTAAGAATTTATTTTGGATTCTTTCTAAAGAATAAGAATGAATAGAATAAGAAGGAGACCAAACAACTTATAAACTTATACTCCAGTTATACTCCATAAATACTCCAACTTATAAAGTTATACTCCAACTTACTTCTGACAAAAGAACAAAATAATAACTTTAAGGTATTAATATTATTGACGAAAAGGAGAGAACCAAGTCATCCTCAAAACAGGTAACTGTCTATACTGGCGCGGCAACACTAACGGCAGATTCGTCGGAGTAGGATTTATTATAAATAAGAAAATAGAAAATAAGGTCCTAGAAATAAATAGTATTTCGGAGCGAATATGCTATCTAACATTAAGAATCTCAGACAGGTACACCTGTCAAATTTTTCAGGTATACGCGCCTACAACAAGCTATTCTGATGACGTCATCGAAGACTTTTACGAGAAATTTCAGGATGCATTGAATTCCAGCCGTCATCACTTCAAAATCATAATGGGAGATTTCAATGCTAAAATAGGATTAAGAGCAAACTCGGAGAAAGTAGTCGGTCACTTTGGTACCGGCCAAAGGAACGAACGCGGGGATAGATTAGTTGAGTTTGCGGAACGGAATAATTTATATATAACGAACTCCTTTCAAGAAAAGGCTAGATAATAAGTGGACGTGGGAAAGCCCTAAAGGTGATAGAAACGAAATCGATTTCATACTGTCGAATGTTCTAAATGCAGTCAAAGATGTTTCTGTCCTTGATAAGGTGGATATAGGCAGCGACCACAGGATGGTACGCGCCAAAGTAGCCCTAAACGTTCAATCTGAAAGGGCAAAACTCATCAGAAAGGACCACAGGATGCTAGACTTCAATAAAACTAGCAACAATAAGCGCCAATTCGAAATAAGCCTACAAAATAGATTCGATAAATTTAGTACGGGAATGGAGATTGATGAGCTAAACGAGCAAATCAATTATATTCTCATGACAACAGGTAAGGAAATTGGCGGAATAGCCAACGGTATTAAAAATAGTAAAATTTCGGACGCAACCAAAGATCTGATTAAGCGTAAAAAAGAGCTAGATAGAGTTAATGACATGAAAGATTACGATGCATTAAACAAACAAATAAAAAAGCAGGTCTTACGTGACGTCTGAAATTTTAATGTCAACATGGTTAAATTAACCATTGAGAAAAACCTTAGTTATAAGAAATGTAAACGTAGCCTAATTCTAGGAAAGAATAAAATGTTAGCTATTAAGGCTGAGGACGGAAGCATAATTAGAAATAAGAAGGAAATATTAGAAACGGTCTACGACTTCTACTCTAAATTATATAAAGAAACTAGTCCCCGCAGCATCATTACAATAGCCACTAGCGATAGAGAAGTTCCTGAAGTATTACCATGTGAAGTGGAAGAGGCGATCAAGTCTTCCAAAAAATGGTAAAACCCCGGCGACGACAACATCCAAATCGACCTACTAAAGTGTGGAGGCCGCCCTCTATACAATATCTTAGCGAAATTATTTACAAAATGTATTCTAGAGCAAACTGTTCCGGATTTATGGAACAACGCGTCCATAATTTTAATTTATAAGAAAGGGGACAAGGAGGATATAAAAAATTACCGCCCCATTAGCTTACTCTCCACAGTCTACAAGATCTTCACGAAGGTAATAACGCAGCGGCTCAAGGCAACGCTCGATTCTAATCAATCCATGGAACAAGCAGGGTTCAGGGCCAATTTCAGCACAATGGATCATCTTCAGGTGGTAAGTGAATTGGTTGAGCGCGCGAACGAATATCGCCAACCACTATGTTTAGGTTTCATCGACTACGAGAAGGCGTTTGACTCAGTCAGTCAAACAGACGTACTGGATGCCCTCCATAAACAAGGCGTTGCGCAACCGTACGTCAGCCTGCTAGCTGCCATCTACAAAAAGGCAACAGCCTCAGTTCGTCTCTTTGAAGACACGGAGCAATTCGGTATTGAGATAGGTGTTAGGCAAGGAGACACCATTTCTCCTAAATTATTCAATGCGGTGCTCGAGGACATATTTAGGTCGCTGGAATGGCAAAAATCAGGGGCCAAGATTAACGGAAGACATTTGAGCCATCTAAGATTCGCTGACGATATACATAGTTATAGTTGCATGTAATTCAGTAGATTTACAAAATAGATTAACAGAATTAAGCAACGAAAGTATGAAAGTAGGCTTAAAAATTAATTTTAACAAAACTAAAATTATGTTTAATGAATTCTGCACGCAAAACGTAGTCACAGTAGATAATTATATTGTAGAGATAGTTGATAGTTATTTATACCTAGGACAATTGGTAAATATGACTGGATGTAAAGAAGAAGAAATAAAACGAAGAATGAAACTAGGGTGGAGTGCTTTTGGAAGAATGAACATAGTTTTTAAATCCAACATTCCGCTATGCTAAAAAAAGAAGGCGAACGACCAATGCGTACTGCCAGTTATGACGTATGGATTTGAAACTTGGACGCTAAATTCAAGAATGCTACGAAAGATCCAGTGCACACAGAGAAGCATGGAAAGATGTATGCTTGGCATAACAAGAAGAGATCGCAAACGAAATACATGGGTAAGAAGTATGACCAAAGTGGCAGATATAGCAGTGCGGGTAAAAAAGTTGAAGTGGCAATGGGCTGGACACATAGCGAGAAGAATGGATGGCAGATGGACGCGAGAAGTACTGGAATGGTATCCGAGAGGATGTGAAAGAAAGCAAGGTAGACCAAGTGGAAGATGGGCTGACGAATTGAGAAGAATGTGTGGAGTCAAGTGGATGCAGATTGCTCAAGACAGACAAGAATGGAAGAGGATTGGAGAGGCCTTCATCCAGCAGTGGATGGTGAACGGCTGAAAATGATGATGATGATGAAAACATTTGGCAACTCTAAAAATGAAACCCAATAATCTATTCCCCTCTCCAGAGATACAATTAATATGCTCATTAAAAGTGAGGCACTCATCAAACACTACACCCAGATCCTTTATTTTAGAAACAACCTGCAGATTCGATCCATTAATTGAATAAATTGTTTTTAATTCTTAAATTAATTAATTAATTTTAATTATTTAATTAATTTTAATTAATTAATTAATTTTAATTATTTAATTATTTAATTAATTTTAATTATTTAATTATTTAATTAATTTTAATTAATTAATTAATTTTAAAATTTAATTAATTAATTAAAAAAAATATTAATTTAAAATTGTTTTTAATTGTCATTTTATTTGTACTATTTTATCTAAACTGCCGCACAGTCGTCATAAGATAAGTGTACGCAAATTTGACGAATTTCTATTGGACAATCGTGTTTTAAAAAATGGAAAATGATATTGTATTCTACAATGTACGTTTTTCAGAAATGTTTCCTCTCGGTGACCTCTTTTGGGGACTACAGAGGAGAAGGGGTGTGTGGTGGAGGCGAATCTCCTGGGATCACGGCAATGTGTGTTAATGTGTCTACAATGTATCTTAATGTGATAATACTGAAAATATGTGATTTTTTTCATTTTCAAGTTGAATTGATTTTCATGTGTTAAATAATGATCATAATCATTATTTAAACGTATTATCGTTAAAGCTTGTGTAATTACATTAAGCGGTTCCCAAACTGTGGGTTGCGAGTCGAATTTTGATGGGTCGTGAAAAGCTTTTGAAATGTGAAATTATTTGACTATTTAAAAATCGGATCCACGACCACATTACGTTGTTTTCTGCGATGTACTCGTGAACGAGAGTATGCGACCGAACAAATTGCGTCGGCATATTGAGGCGAAGCTTTTGGATTTTAACATCAAGTTTAAAACAGCTTGTCGTCGAAAACGAACCATTCACATTACACCAGCATTAATGATAACTCTCTCCACGCCTCGTACCTGATTAGTATGTACCTCGTACCTCGTGCCTAAGACACACACAGTTGGCAATTATTTAGTGCTCCCAGCAATAAAAAACATGGTTGGGGTTATCTTTAGTGATAAGAGTAAGAAAGAAGTCTAAACAATTTCGCTTTCAAATAACACGGTTGCGCGCAGAATCGATGAAATGTCCCAGTGGGCAGAAGATCAGCTGATCCAAATAGTTGGTGAGAGTACATTTTTCTTATTGCAACTAGACGAGTCAGCGGATGTACAAAAGGTTTATCCCAGCTGCTTGTTTTCGTTAATTATACATTACATAAAAAAAAAAAAAAAAACTATGGATATTGTTTAGTATAAAACACTTACATAAAACATTTAAATACACCCCCCACAAAGCTAGGTGGGTCACGAAATTTTATCGTACTAAAAAGTTTGGAAAGCACTGAATTA
This sequence comes from Parapsyche elsis, assembly GCA_022651745.1. Lineage (NCBI taxonomy): Eukaryota > Metazoa > Arthropoda > Insecta > Trichoptera > Hydropsychidae > Parapsyche > Parapsyche elsis. Next base: position 4,660,227 of record JAGVSN010000017.1, read on the forward strand.
CATGATTATGTAACTAATGAATTCTCGAGGGAAATGTTTAACTTGAATTTACTCACAGTAAGTAAACGCCTATGGAATTATAATTATTTTCAGACGAGATAGTAAGTCGAAACGTACTTAATAGAAAATTTAACCACCATGAACGTTACTTCGCGGTAAATTATATCAAAGCTTTAATTACACTTCTACCGATGCAAAATATACCATTCACGCGTGCAATTTTGCAAAATGTAGCAATAAATTAAATTTAAATGTTTTCTGATCAACATTCGATTAGCTTTCGAGTTTCCGCGTCTTTTCACAACCATTAATTTTAACTATAGTTTAATAAGCGTCCCATAAATTACGGCTTTCCGCGCGAAATCGTGGAAAATTCAAGACGTACATATGTAGGTACATTCGAAAAACAAAATCGGAGACAGAATTATAGCGATAGATTCTTTCGCTAATCTTAATTTGTGAAACTGAAAGCTTTCGATGAAAAATTGGCGAGCGTTGAGAGATTAGCTTTCGCCACTTGGTAGTTGATACTATTTTGACCTACGACGTTACAGCGTTTCTCAAATTCGAATTAAATTATAAGCTTGTATGTGTATTTACGGTTTACATTTTCAATACGCAATATCGCCCTGAGGTTTTCTCAGACCATTATGCAATTATGTCATTTGCATACCGTCATCGTCTTCGGAGATTTATATATAATGATGTGCATCGTTGGCATTGATGCAACGTATACCAGAGAAGCTTCTATCGTGCTTTTAATCTTTATAATAGTAATTTATTATAGAAAAAAAGTGCAACGGGTATAGATGCACCTCCATAACACACTTATAAAGTGCATTAACTCATACGTAGAGTGGAGAATAAAAGATATTTCAGTTATGTCAGCTAATCAATGCTTGCACATTTTTTATGCCTTGCGTTTCATACAAAGTAAATTAAATGTATAATCTTATAAGATGTTATACTGTCCATTACTTTGAATGTTTGAATACAATGTATCTGAATAAATGTCACCGCTGTTGATCATCAACTAATGTAGTGTACATACATACATACACTAGATTCAGTATTAAGTTTTGCACAAGAAAATACTCATATTATATTCAGGGAATATAAACATATGAAAGTATTACCCGTTGACAATAAACGGATCTATAAGGCAGAAACATACATACCACACGCCACGTCTTCTGACGCGATTCTAAACACATAAATTTTATATAGCGTAGAAACATACCCTCCTCCACATGATGTAAGTTCACGTGATGAAACAGGTTTTGGAGGAAACGCTCAATCTCCCACTACATATAACATATGTGACTTGAGACCATATCGCATCAATCATGTTCGGTTCGAATGTGAGCTGATAAAATACCGATAACTGTGTGCTAAAAAAACAATAATAAACAAAAGAAGTGTGTTGAATAAAACTCTTGGAACAAAATTTCAAGCATCCTAGACAGATCGATAGACAAACTTACAGGCTTGAGGCCTTTATATATATTTTTTTAATGAAATGTTTAGATTTTGTTGTTAACAAGAATGTAATCATCATCATCTTCAGCAATTCACCATCCACTGCTAGATGAAGGCCTCTCCTATCCTCTTCCTTTCCTATACGTCTTGAGCAATCTGCATTCACTTGACTCAACACATTCTTCTCAATTCATCAGCCCATCGTCCACTCGGTCTACCTTGCTTTCTCTCACATCCTCTCGGATACCATTCCAGTAGTTCTCGAGTGTATTGCCACTTCAACTTTTTCACACGTTTTGCTCTATCTGCCACTTTGATCATACTTCTTACCCATCTTTTCCTCTTACAATCTCTTCTTGTTATACCAGACATACATTTTTTCATGCTTCTCTGTGTGCACTGGATCTTACATAACATTCATGAATTTAGCATTCACGTTTCACATTCATACTTCATAACTGGCAGTAGTTGTATGCCTTCTTTATTAAGCATAGCGGGATGTTGGATTTACAAACTACGTTCATACTTCCAAAAGCGCTCCATCCTAGTTTCATTCTTCTTTACATCCAGTCATGTTTACCAATTGTCCTTGTAATAAATAATTATCAACTATCTCTACAATATGATTATCCGTGACTACGTTTTGCAAGAATGTAATAGCAATGATAAATATGTAAAATAAAATAACACTATTTTTTAATCGAATCTGTTGAATAATTTATATTTACAAATTTTATACAGAATTCATAAAAATATAATAAAAACTCTACAATATTACATTATATAAAATTTATCACTAATTTTAGATACAAAAATAAATTCTTATCAACATGTTACATAGAAAGTTTAATATTAATAAGTTAACACATTTATGATTGAGCACCCTTTATGTAACACCTTTCAAATACCAACATTATGATGCACATTTGTTCTTCTTTTCCAAAAAAGTTGCATAGAGCCGCCTCAACTCACCGAGATCATTAGCTGAAAAGCACGGTTGAGTATCAGCGAATGTAATCAAACTGTTGAACGACAAATCAGCATCCTCCCAGCTCACCGCATAATCGTCATTCTCCGTTTCAGTCTCCGTGTTGATTTCGGTCTTGATGAAATTGTGGAGATCTTCAATGGCGGACGCGTCCCGGTCAGACACTTCGTCCAGACTCCGATCCCCATCATCCAAAGCTATCTTATCGATGAAATTGTTGACTTTTCTCGACCTGCCAACCTTTGTTATTCTATGCCTGTTTTTGAAGCGGGACAACCATCCACCGGAGAAGATACAATTGTCGTTCAGGTTCATCTGTTCGTACAAGTCTTTCGCCTTTTCGATGAGCATCGGTCCGGTGACTCGATACCCTTCGGATCTCTTCAGTTGGAACCATTCGAACAGTACTGTCTCTAGTTCTTCCATTTTGGGTCTACGCACTGTGTAACGATTGGCTGCATCCTCACCATCGCTGACTATGTTTAGCCATTCGTCCTCTCTGCTTTTGATGTCGTATATGGTAGATGAGCCGACGTTGAACTCCTGCATGAGATCGTGCTTCTTGACACCGGCTTTGATCCTCCTGCAGATCTCTAACTTTTGGCTGAGGGTTAGTACGGTTCTCTTGCGCTTCTCAGCTTTCGTTCTGAGCTTGACTGGTGACGTCATTGTTCGATGTCATGTAATGGTTAATATCCAATTCATATTTACCGTTTGTGATGTTTGTAAGATGGAATTAGATGTTGTTTATCGTTCGTTTTGAGGTTATGTGACATGACAGTTCTGACGTTTGACAGTTGCGATTGATTGCGGCGCCCCTAGCGGCCGTGTTTTAAATTATGAGCCGAACGTTAACGACAATGTACGAAGATTGCCGAACATTTTTGTATGAAAATTTCGTAGTGGTTTAAATGCTTAACGAATGTTGAACGCAAAACGTAATCAAGTTGTAGAGATGGTTGAGAATTATTTGTACTTTTAACAATTGGTGAATATAACTAGATGTAAAGAAATCCAAAATCCAACATTCCGCTATGCTTAAAGAAGAAGGTATAAGACCAATGCGTACTGCCAGTTATGACGTATGGATGTGAATGTTGAATTCACGAATGCCACGCAAAATCCAGTTCACACAGAGAAGCATGTATAGATGTACGCTTTGTATAACAAGAAGAGATCGTAAGAGGAATACATGGGTAAGAAGCATGACCAAAGTGTCACCACATAGCGAGAATAATGGATGGTAGATGGATGCGAGAAATACTTGAATGGTATCCGAATCCGAGAGGATGTGGAAGAAAACTAGGAATACTTGGTGGACGATGAGCTGATGAACTAAGAAGAATGTGTAGTCAAATAAATTGACCAAAGTGGCAGATATAGCAGAACGTGTGAGAATGCTGAAGTGTCACATAGCGAGAAGAATGAATGGTAGATGGACCCGAGAAATACTTGAACGGTATCCGAGAGGATGTGAAAGGAAGCAAGGATGCCCTAGTGGACTATGGTCTGATGAACTAAGAAGAGTGTGTGGAGTCAAGTGGATGCAGATTTCTCAAGACGGACAGGAATGGAAGGGGATTGGAGAGGCCTTCATCCAGCAGTGGATGGTGAATGGCTGAAAATTATGAATGAATCGCGTATCACCTCATTTGATATGACTTAAGGCTTTTTCACTTTTGACAGCTTACGGTTTACACGAACAAACTCCGAAGCAACACACCTTACTGAATTCATAAAAATAGAAGATTTGAGAAAAATGTTAGTTATAAAAAATACAGTGAAATACAAGAAAAATAATATTTCTACGCAGTATGACATGATTTTTATAATGCAATTTAAATTTTTGTTTTCATAAGCTACACATAAGCAATGAGGTTCCATCTGGATGCGAATATATGAATATGAATGTTTACATCGTACATAAATATTTGCATTAAAATTCAAATCAGCATATCCAATCAAACCTTATGTAGAATAATAAATAATCACCCGCTGGCGATTTGTTGCAAAAAATTTCGTTTACACAACGTAACATTTCAACGATGCTTTAGGTGCGTTCAAAGGAAGTTTGGAAGTTAAAACAATTTTTCATGTCAATTATCGCACGCCAAACAAAAGGCTTCTTCAAGAATCAATTGAATGACTTTTATTATGATCACCCGTCATTAGGAGTCAAAGGCCATTGTTCAAATCTATTGTTGCCGTGTTGTCTAGACTCTAATCGAAAAAATCGATACATCATCGTCATCAAAATCACTTTGTATTCACGACTATCGAATTATAAATCCATTCACGTAATTCTCAGAAGAGACCTATGTAATATATGTATGTATGTAATGCGGCCCTTTCGATTGAATAACGTTCATTTTGCAAAGGCGATTCCGAAACGCTCAATCATTGAACGATTTTATTACTCAACCGTCCTAATGATTCAATTTTTAAGTGATCGTGCAAGTAAACTGTTTCTTTAATAGAATTTTAATACGTCAAATACGAACGGAACTGTTCAATGTCTTTCCGTGCCGTACGAAATAAGAAAACACCAGACGAAACATATCCGTAATGATTGCCTTTCCATTTTGGGAATAGACGTAGGCAGATAGAAAAGAGCATATTGGAAAAAAAATAAGAAATTAATACGTCGTTATTAAACTTGTTTTGTTCAAAAGCGAAACTCGATTCCGCTGTCGAAACTACATTTAAATAAATTTACGGAATGAACAGCAAATCCAAAATGTTATTATTTATCAACAAATCACGTTTAACATACGACAGTGAATTGATTAGTGGTTAAAGAAAAGTAGAAGAAATTGTAACAAGTAACATTTCTTGTCTGGACAATTGTCTAAACCTAAAGGTCCCCATTCACGTTCCGTTTTTTCGATCGCTTCCTGTTCCGACTAGCGATTCGGAAGTAAAATCGTTATATGTGTGTCTAATCTAATCGAGATCGGACAAGTCGGACACCGTTAAACTTTCGTACGATTTACTTTTTCAATTTGAATATGGAAGCTAAAATCGTTACGTGTGTTGGTAATTGTACTGTTAATATTGCGATCTGAGGAGTGTGTCACGTCTAAAAGTACAAACAGCAATTTTAAGTATCATCATCATCACCATCATTTTCAGCCGTTCACTATCCACTGCTGGGTGAAGGCCTCTCCAATCCTCTTCCATTCCTGTCTGTCTTGAGCAATCTACATCCACTTGACTCCACACATTCTTCTCAATTCATCAGCCCATCTTCCACTGGGTCTACCTTGCTTTCTATTCCATCCTCTCGGATACCATTCCAGTATTTCTCGCGTCCATCTGCCATCCGTTCTTCTCGCTATGTGTCCAGCCACGTTCTGCTATATCTGCCACTTTGGTCATACTTTTTACCCATGTATTCCTCTTACGATCTTTTCTTGTTATACCAAGCATACATCTTTCCATGCTTCTCTGTGTGCACTGGATATTACGTAACATTATTGAAATTAGCATCCACGTTTCACATCCATACGTCATAACTGGCAGTACGCATTGGTTGTATACCTTCTTTATTAATCATAGCGGAATGTTGGATTTAAAAACTATTTTCATACATTTAATGTCTTCTGGGTGCGAAAATTTCGTCATTCACGACCGACATCGTGAAGATTATGGATACAACTGTGGTTTATTTACAAATCGTTTCAGATTTATGAGAAATCGAAATGGAGTAAAAATTTGAAAGTCTGTGGGCACGCACGTCACAAATTAAAAATCTTAACGATTTATTTTACTGTTGGAAAAATCGTATGGTACTAAAAACAATAGCAAAAAATTCGGGTGTAGCCAACCTATGACTTTATCCATATATTTGAGGAATACAAAGAGTAACAAAATTAATTTTTTAAGTACGTAAGTAAATAAAACGCATACACCACCACCACACCAATCAAAAAAATACATACATATGTATGTACATATCATGAAATTACTGTGTTGAGTGCGCGCGTATATAAAATACGATCTTCGGCATATATTCAAATAAGAAAAACTACCACTTCCGATCGGCGGATTTTAATCAAAACCTTATCAACTCTTAAATTGTATATGATAATTATAAATATAAATTTTCGACTTGATCAATAGGGCAGTTTCTGAAATATTCTGTGGTAAACTTTTCGACAAAAAAAAACCCTACTTCCGGTTGACTGATTTTAATGATTTATTTTTTCTTAACTAGCAATTTTACTCAGGAGTACAACATTATAATATTGTGACGATAGTACATATTTAAAAGGCCGAAAAAAATAAAAACAAAAAAATCGTTCAGGAGTAAACTGCCATTTCCGGTAGTCAGAAGTTGACTAAAATCACAGTATCTCTTAAGGCTAATGTGAAAACTATAGATATGAAATTTGGAGAAAATCCCGGTGCAGTTTCGGAAATATTCTGCGGTAAACTTTTCGACAAAAAAAAAAACCTACTTCCGGTTGACTAATTTTAATCATTTATTTTTTTTTTTAAATAGCAATTTCTATGAGAATTACAATATTACAATATTGTGACGATACTACATATTTAAAAGGCCGAAAAAATAAAAAAAAAAATCGTTCAAGAGTAAACTGCCACTTCTGTCAGACGGATTTTGACCAAAATCACAGTATCTTTTAAGGCTAACGTAAAAACTATAGATATGAAATTTCAACTTGATCGATGGGGCAGTTTCGGAAATATTTTGCGGTAAACTTTTCAACAAAAAAAAAACCTACTTCCGGTTGACTAATTTTATTAATTTATTTATTTTTTAAATATAAATTGCTCTCAAAATTACAACATTACAATATTGTGACGATACCACATATTTAAAAGGTCGAAAAAAATAAAAAAAAAAAAATCGTTCAAGAGTAAACTGCCATTTCCGGTAGTCAGAAGTTGACTAAAATCACAGTATCTCTTAAGGCTAATGTGAAAACTATAGATATGAAATTTGGAGAAAATTCCCGGTGCAGTTTCGGAAATATGATTTTTTACCGGATTTTTGAATTTTCTGCACGAAAAAAACCCTACTTCCGGTTGACTGATTTTGACCAAATTCCTTATGGCTTTTAAACTTTACGTGAAAATAATAGATATGAAATTTCAGCTTGATAGACTTGATAGTTTCGGAGAAAACACACAGACATACACACACACACATAGTACACAGACATACAGACATACAGACATTTTTTAGAAATCATGAAAACGTGATCTGGGGATGATACTCGATACAAATCAGTCAAAATCTCGAGGTCGAATTTTCGCACGATCACAATACTTTATCCGATTAGGATAAAGTAAAAACACAACGTGAATGGTATCTCGAGGTTATCAAAATTCAATGAAGTAACTACGACAATAATAAACATCTCGTTACCGAAGTTTAAAATCGGTGAGATAGCTTCATTGGTGTTTCGATGACGTTTAAAATCAGTGGGTTGGGGTTCACGGCTCGTGTGGGCAGCTTTTATTGTAAAACACTTGCCATACGTAATGGCGGAATCTGTCCTCTACATTTTAAGCGTGCTTAGATTTTTACTGTTCGAGTGGGTTGTCCAAACGAATACGTAATCATGAAAAAAATACTCCAGTGTTTCGACATGTGTTGCTAGATAATATTATCCGTGACAAAAAACCGACTAGTTCGAATGAAATCCCATTTTGTTTCAGCGACGTGGTCGTTTTGAGTGGATTGTTGTTTGAAGATTGGGTATATTATTTAAAAAATATAATATGCAGTTTCAGCTTTACTACAATCGAAACAGAATGCGTACTGAACGATTCATTTATCACTGTTAAATTTAGATCTGTCGTTCGTTGAAAAGTTTCACATACGTTAAGTGACAAATGCGTTCCAAATAACTCCCTTCTAGTTTGAATTTAATTTATGCCACGAATCCACATTAAAATCGATTTATTTACAAATTGAAATTTAATGTTTAGTGTCACTTATGTATTTGGAAAGACTGGCATCATTTGATTTAAATTGATTATAAATGCTATTAAAACGGTCTAAAGTTAGCAGGAAAACTAAAGAAATACAAGACGGGCAAAAAAATCGGAGCTGTATTCAAAAGTTTATATCTCCGAAACTAACAACGCTATGGTGATGAAATATAAATCATTTTAAAGCGAATTTAATCCTCTATCTAATGATATATTATTTTTTTCCAAACAGGTAATTTTTAATGAAAAACAATAATATTTTATTTTTATTTTGTATGAAATTTTCTTATAAAATGCTTTCTTATAATTTTTTGATCAAAATAAAGAATCCATTTTTTGATTTTAAAGATTGTTTCATCAATTAAATATATTAAAATTAATCCTAAAATCTATTATTGGTTAAAAAATGACTCTTAAGCAGGGGTTCTTAAACTTATGCGCTCATTTCCTCCCTTGGAAGTGAACACAATGTTCCATCTCTTAAATTCACTGAACCAATCAAGACCTAATTTAGGTAATTACTGATTTTTTTTCACGTAATTTCAGAAAAATAAGTCGTAGTCAATGGAATTAAGACCGAAAGCGCCAAATCTGCCAATTTTTTTAATTGCCAAATCTAAATAGGCATCTGTTTGAGAGCATCAAAATTCATCAAGGCTTTAATTTGAAAATTCTTGCTTCAGCAGAGCTTTGCTCTGCAAATCGATGAAATCGTCCTTGTGCATATCAGCATGAATGCTTCCTTGTGCATATTTCTTAAAATATCGCCTTGAATCCAATCTGGAAGCGTATCTAACGAATTATTACAACTTTTTTGGGAGATACCTCAATCCTCCCGTGCAGACCTTTGATTCCTCGTAGGTTTAGAGCCCCTGCAAAGGTTAACTCTTTACTAAGTTAAATGCAAAAAAGCTTACTCATACTTAAAGCATACGTTGCAACCTAGCAATCATCGAACATTTTGCAATACAAAAGACATACATCGAAAAAAGTGACTCATATATTATATGACGCACTTATTTACATCCCCTTATAAGCGCCGAACCATTTTGAAAGCGGTCGCTTTATTAAAAGTGCGAAAAAAAATCAAATTAATAAAAAATCAACAACAATAGCCACGACCGCCCCCGCTCTATATTATACTTGTGTTAGAGCTATTTATTATACGCTCGAGCCTTTTAGAAGCATATTACATTTTTGCATTATTGTTTTTTCCCACCCGTTCGATTATGATTGATAGGCGAAAGCTCAACTGCGATTGGCAGACTGGGCAAAATTGAAAACACCCATTTATTACACGTCGACCAATCGCAGAACACCGACGTAACTAACAATCGGAAAATTTATCTCGATCAGGGTCACCTTTGACTTTGGCGATAAAAAAAAATTAAAAAATGGCGATACCATTGTATGAAAAGTCGTACGAGAGCGATGAATCGCATTTCTGAGATTATCTCCACGTTGAATACTTTTCGATTGGTCGATTTAAAATACGTATCGATACAAGCAATTATTGTCATAAGATGATATTTATTCTTATTGTACATCGTGTACGTGTGAAACTACATGCGATTTTTCTTTTTGGCCCACCCACGGGGAGATGGGCGGCCATTTTCCGCCCACTCGTTTCGCCATGTTTTGCTATTCTTATTTATCGACACGAGTGTTAATTAATTATTATTCGTCTATATTATTATATTAATGATATCCGCGTAATATGCGCGGCATTTAAGTGGTTTGTGTGATGTAATTTTAATTATAGACTGAAGCGGATTAAAAGCTCATAACTTTATATACAGAGTGCGTGCAAAATATAATATTAAGTTATGAAGCACTTTTGTATGCATGGGGGCTAAGGCGTGGAAAAATCTAGCTAATTACCACTAACAGCAAATAATAATACCTACTGTGTACATAGCTTAAGATATTCACTGAAAATGTGATCCTAAAGGCTGAGACATACATACCTACATACCACACGCTACGTGACGTCAGTTAACGCATCAGAAAATTCATGAACACACATGCCACACGTCGATCGACGCGATTTGGTCTCAATTCGTAGGCAAAACTCGGGCATGGCTTTTTATCCCATACTTTATAGTGGAATATTAAGGGTTAACACACACTTACCGCACATGTCTTCTGACGAAATCCTAAATGCATAAATTTCCATGGTATTGTATGGCGTAGATACACACTTGCAACACCCCACCCCACGTCACAATTTAGCAACGGCACACGTCACGCAATTAAATCACGTGTGATGGGTGAGCCTTAACCGTTTCATCACGTAGGTTTGCATCATGTGGAGTAGAGTGTTATATGTATGTTTCTAGGCCATACAACGATATAGCACGGGTTCCCAACCTATGGGTTTTCTAACCTAAAGAAGGGTTTTCTGTGGGGTCGCCAACTTAAACAGTCAACTGAAAAAAAATATTGATTCATTTTTAATCGGTGTCTTGATCGCGTCACAAGATGTGGCGTGTGTATGTTTCTTTCTGCCTTAAAGGCCCTCACAAACCTGAGCGATATCGCTGCGTCAAGTTTTCGTCCTCTATCGTCGTTGATTCGCACCAATGCGAATTATATCGGTGCGAATGGGACGACGATAGGGGCGTCAGTTTGACGCAGCGATACCGCTAAGGTGTGTGAACGCCTTAATAAGCGTTGTAAGTATATTAATAGCACCAGTCTCAGTGGCAACTTCTGATTTGTAAGAATTGTAAAGAATAAGATAATCTATTGGAATTGTTTCTATGATCTAAGAGAGTGTGCAGTTCCGAGTTTGAGTATATCTGTTTCTTCTATGTTAAAAGGGGACAAAATAGTTTAAAGCACACGTGGTTAGCAACAACAGATATTCAAACAGCTCGTTAAAATAAAAGCAGACTATAAATATGGTTGGTCTTATACTGAACGACAAGATAAGATTGTTTCGTATTCGATTCGTGCGAACTGAAAGATCAGTGAAACGTTCTGAAATGCGATGTTGTCTTTATGTTTTCAGAGAATATCTGTGTATGTATTTAGAAAAGACACGGCTTTTCAACGTTTCGTAAAATCGACACATGTTCGTTAGCCGAGCGGTGATATGTGGGTGGGTGTGTAACCTAAATGTATTTTTAAAACCATTGTTATTTTAGAAGGGAAGTATAGAAAAACACAATGGCGAAACGTTGGCGTTCGAGAATTAGTTTGACGATTTTGTAATTAGTTTGGAAAAACTCAATGGACGAAAATACGCGCACGCATTCGCAAACTATAAGATATTCAACACATCGAAAGCCAAAACCTTAAACCAAGTTAAATTTTAGTTTGACGATTACTATACGGTGAGAATATCTCGATGATATTTCCAATCATGTCCATCATCATCGTCGAGATGCCGACGGTTGATTCGAGAATGGAACATGCGTGAAAATCGAAAAGCCGTGTGTACAACTCCTCCTACTTCATGTCTAAAGCTTATTAGGAATCAAAAGCCTCTGTCGTCTTCTGCTTAGTATCTTATTAATAACTGGTTACTGGGTAACTGAAATATTGCCACTGGCTTACTATTATATGCGCCATGTAATTTTCATTATCATATAACGGTACAGAGAAAGGTCATTTGTAAATAAAATAACAAAATATTTAATAATAATATTTATTTTACATTTTAATTATAAAAATACATTAAATCTAATTGTATGGATCTTATCTAGTGAATTGTCGCCTGTCTGATCTTCCTACACTTCCTGGCTTCGGCTGACGGTACATTGTAGTTTTATCTTCCCTCTTACCGCCTCTGCCCGGATTATTGTTATTCATTGTATTGAAGAAGCCGTAGCCTCCTCCTCCAGTCCTTTTACGGGGACGATCGTCCTTTTTGTTTCCGGATACACCTGTTAAAATTTCCGTCAAGGAACAACATTGGAATACAACAAAAGTATATGTACGTTCAATAGCGAAAAAGCTTTATTTTTTAAAGGATACGAAGATCTATAGAAGGCGGTGTAGTGAATCCGAATGATTGTCCCACTTTCAACAGGTCCAAAGTGTCAACGTCGAAGATTGTCTTCAGTTGGTGCGAATCGTAAGCTCGTACGTAGCTTTTGAAAGCTTCTTTCGCCGACATGTGCAAGAAGTAGTTCTTCGTTATCAATTTTTCAAGCTGAAACAGATCAAATGCTCGGTTGTAAAAAAAGAATAAGGCGAGCGTCGACACAAATTAGAGTCTTGCGAATTCGGACACGGGTGTGGTACTCGCTCGTAAAAAGGTGTGCGACACCACAATTCGGACGTTGAAAGTGCGAATAAAAATGCGACAGACACGTTAAAAGGTGTCCATGTCGGCCAAACACTCGTTTTGGCACGTGGGCGATGGTGAAAGACACACGTGGGCGAAACTCGTTCCCCAGGGGGGTACATACATGTATGGTGAATTGTGATAGGGACGAGTCAAGGCGATACAACAACCTTGTTATAAAATGCAACGGGTAGGTGGGTTGTTCGGCCATTCGGTCTATCGACATACAGCCGTGTGAATTATTATTGCCCGAGTGCGACAATGAATGTACATACTCGGATTAGGTTGACTTTACAAACGTGAGTCATTGACGGTCAATACCCGGGAATCTTGGATGTGAATATTCGGTGTCACACTTCATAGCAATAGTGACCGTTCTATTATAATATTGCAAAAATAGAACTTATATGGTAGTAGGACCTATGATTAGTGTTTTCATCTCACCAATGTGAATCCCCCACGCTTTCCACAGTGCAGGTTATATTGTGTAAATGTCGAATTAGTTAAGAGCTGTGGTTACTGCGCATCTCGGGACGACGAGTGGAGATTAACATTCGTGAGATGAAAACACCGTAGTTGCAACGATTTTTATACTGAATGATTTGATATATGACTCTTTTTGTTGCAAAAAATTAGTTTTTGGTATGATTTTAAAGAGAAAAATAATATATGTCGATTGATTTGAACGGTTCCTGCCAAAAGCGTTGTAAATGGTCGAAAAACGACAACAAAGTTTAGCATATTAGTATCAAATCCGTCTATAATTGAACTAACAGATGGAACTCAAAGCTATTTTTAAAACGTTTATTCGTGATTTCTGACGTTTGTTCAAAAAGCGTTATAGACTATTTTGATAGTAGAAGACTCGTGTACTAGGGAGATGAAATAATATTTCAATGATTCAAAAATTATAAAGTACAAGTCCCCTTTCACACAGCAACTTTTAAACTTTGTTTGGTGAGCGAAATTCCGCCAATTTTATATACCTACATATACATATGTATGTTAAAAAATACTGGAATGGTATCCGGGAGGATGTGAAAGAAAGCAAGGTAGACCGAGTGGACGATGGGCTGATGAATTGAGAAGAATTTGTGGAGTCAATTGGATGCAGATTGCTCAAGACAGACAGGAATGGAAAAGGATTGGAGAGCCCTTCATCCAGCAGTGGATGGTGAACGGCTGAAAATGATGATGATGATGATGTATGTTAGAAAGATCGAAAGCAGTATGCGGTGATGTGAAGTTCAATACTATGTCATGTTGCGAATGGAGTGCCATTTATTGTCGAGATATACTGGTGGGTCTATAGTTCGAACATTAAAGGTATTACTATAAATATAAATGCTATACGTACATATAAAAGCTTTAAGTTTGTCTGTCCATCAGGAATGCTAGACAATTTTTGTCCCTGTAACCGACAGTTACTGGTATCGTTAGCCCACTTACATACATGATAATAATAAGCACCCGTTGATCGTCAAACGCGAACATTCTACATAGTATGAAATGAATATTAAGTGTACAAGCCTGATATTTTTCTCATTTGATATCGTCAACAGTGAAAAGTTCTGCTGAACTGTAATTAGTCTCCATTTGATTTACACTCGAATGGCATGTAGCCAAAATTTTACACGAGCAAAAAAAAAAAAAAATACACGTATAATTCTATGCCAAAGCAAACATTTTACATGAATAACTTGAATGAAAAAAATGGCACGTTTCGTTTAAATGAAACGCAACAGAAATTCAGTCAAAATAAACACATTGAATAAATAAAAAATTGAAAACGTCCATATTGTAGCTCAACATGTAGAACAATCCGTGCTAATTCAAGTTATTTGTAAGGATTATAAAAGACTCGCTAAGCCTAGAGAACGAGAGGAATGTTCAGATATAACATAATATCCAACGCTACGCATCAAAACATACCTGCAATTGAATATCAGCAATTTTAGACCAGGAAAATTCAAACTCGTTGAGGGGTACTTTAGCGTGTTTCAAATAACGGAGGAAGCCGAGTTCTTCAGGACGGAGGATTAACAAAGCATGACCGCCCCCGCCTAGTCCACGAGCGGTACGTCCCACTCGGTGAATGTACTCCTAAAATTATAAAAAGAAAATGTTCTTAGACTAGTTACTGATAAGAGAGCTCATGTACGCAGACTCCAATCAAGTACCTTTGGATCATCTGGTGGATCGAACTGTACTATCCAATCTACGGCTGGAATGTCGAGACCTCTAGCGGCAACGTCTGTACAGAGTAATATACCACTTTCTGCATTACAAAATTGGAAAAAGGTTGTCGTCCGTTTAGTTTGTTGTTGTTTACCCTGAAATTTCAATATATACAATGGAAAAATTCATATTTACACATTTTCGTAGCGGTCGAATTTAATAAGAACTAATATAGCCAAATGAATAAGGTTTAATACGAATTATGTAGAAAGTGGATTTGAGGTAAAGGTTAAAATATCGAAAATCTTAAATAAGACACATGCAGTAATTTATTTTAAGCTTTTAACCAGTGATTCTCAACATTATTAAATGTGATTATATATTTTCATTTACGTTGATCGCTAACACTAATCATCATCATTTTCAGCCATTCATCCTCTTCCATTCCTGTCTGTCTTGAGCAATCTGCATCCACTTGACACCGCACATTCTTCTCAATTCATCACTCCATCGTCCATTCAGTCTACCTTGCTTTCCATCACATCCTCTCGGATACCATTCCAGTATTTCTCACATCCATCTGCCATCCATTCTTCTCGCTGTGTGTCCAGCCCATTGCTACTTCAACGTTTTCACACGTTCCGCTATTCCTGCCATTTTGGACATACTTCTTATCCAAGCATACATCTCTCCTTGCTTCTTTGTGTGCACCAGATCTTGCAAAACATTCTTGAATTCAGCCTCTAAAACTAAATCTTTGGTGCCATGTACTGTTCAATATTTAGGCGACCATCTACATTCTTCCCTCCTTAACCGCTCTTGTTCAATTCTACATCTGATTTCTTTTTCAGGATCCCATTTATCGATTATTTCAGCAACCCAAGTATTTTAATGAATTTACCCTCTCAACTTTCTCTCCATCAATGTAAATATGGGAGTTATTAAAATCTACACATATATTTGGTTTTTTCGGTGTCGATTTTGAGACCCATTTTATTGCCTTTAGATATTATACAATTCAAAAAATATTGTAGGTCTTCTATTTTATCAGCAAAAATAGCAATATCGTCGGCATATCTAATATTGTTTATAGGGGTACCATTTATTTTGATCCCCTCGTCAAGACCAGAGACTGCTGCGCTGAATGCTTTATCAACGTAATGATTGGTTTGAGTAATCAACGTAAATGAAAATATAAAATCACATTCTTCGATTTAAAAAGTTTTGATCTTTTTACCTTTAGATCAAATTCACTGTCTACATAATTCGCATTAGATCTTATTCGTTCAGCTATAATAATGTTTCGACCAAATATTTTTTCATTCCAAGTAATGCAACACTTGTTACAAATTTGATAAGAAAATCTTATTTATGTATTGAAAAAAGTGTACTGCGTCTTAACATAGGTAAACCTCATTGTCAATTGTCAAGTAAAAGGCATAATAAACTTACATGAATGGATAAAACGGGCAAATCGATATAATTAAACAGCTCGTGGTGATATTTAACAGACATGCATGTCGAAAAGAAGACCATGACTTTCTTGCGACGATTCTTTTTTAAAAATGTGAATAATACTAGCAATCTCTTCTCAGATGGACATACTATGTATCTAAAACCAAAAAAATCACATATAAACATTCACGAATCGTAATGAAATATTATAAAGTTACATTAGTATGATCAGATATCCGTTCTAAGACATATCATATAGTGACTCGACAATCGGATACACTGTAGTGATCGACGATTGGAGTTCTACTATCATATTCGCCTTATTGTCATCATTTGAAATGCGAATGCAAATTTAAAACGAATACTATACACACCCTTGTTCTAATCCTGCAACCGTTGCCGTTTCACGATGATCATCGACTCCGACGTATATCGGTTCTTTTTTGAGAGCAAGATTTGTCAAGTTTTTTGTTTTCTCTGTTTGAGTAGCACTGAACAGCATAGTTTGTCTTCGTTCTAAGAAAAGAAACATGGAAAATTTAAGCAAGATCAATATAAATTCGCATAAGCTAGAATGTGACGTATTTTATTTACTCGGCAAAAGATTGATAATTTGTTTCAGCTCTTCTTCAAAGCCAATGTCTAAAATTCTGTCAGCTTCGTCAATTATCAAGCATTGTAAGTTCTTATAGAGAAAATCTGGAGTGTTTTGAAGATGATCGAGGAGACGTCCAGGTGTAGCGACAACGATGTTGATACCTAAAATATTATACAATGATAAGATTAAATACATGTGACAGTTAACATAATAATTCCAATGTGAAAAATTAACCTTTTGATAATTTTTGTTGTTCTGTAGCACGACTAGCGCCACCCATAATTAACCCATACGTATGATGATGATATTTCATTAATTCTTTCAACACTCCGAACGTTTGCATCGACAATTCTCGAGTTGGAGATATGATAATGCATCCAGTACCTACAAATGGATAACAAGTTTAGACAAAAATACTAGGCAAATATGATTAGATTACAACTCCAGAAAGTATTTCACCATTGCGTGGCATGAATTTAAGTTTATAAATCAATTCCATTGCGGGTATCAAGAAAGCCAGGGTTTTTCCGGAGCCTGTTTGAGCAGCTCCGACTAAATCACGACCCTCCAAGAGTGGTGGAATTGCTCTCGCTTGAATTTCCGTCATCGTTGTAAACTCCATATCTTTGATAGCCATCAATGTTAAATCACACACTTTGTCTTCCAACGAACTGAATTTTGTATCGGATAAAATGCTCAGACTAACCATCGAACCAGGTACTGAAACATTAAAAATAATATTCCATAAAGAATACTAAAGCAATAATAAATTTATTTAAAAAAAATTTAAAATAGTACATTTTTTAGATAAATCTTCAGTGTGTCCTAATTTCTCTTCAACTTTAATATCGGTGGACTCGTCAGGATCGTCTGGAATTTCTTCCTGAGTTTCATTCTCAGATTCTTCTGATACACTTTTAGTCTTCTTGCGCTTCTTCTTACGTTTTGCTATTTAAAAAATCAACGGTTAATTCATCGACATTTGTTTATATGTACAATAAAATTTATATACAAAACCATACATTTCCCATCGTCGTCGTTCGATCTTTTGAGTTTGCTTTTTAAATCTTCATCGGTGATTAGTTGAACTTTTGGTACAACTTCGGCTTCGTCAATTTCTGTAACTGAAGATAAGGAAAAATTACATGTATAATGAACGATTTCAAAAGTAGCAAACGAGAGCGAATCAAGCAAAGCGAAAAAGATCATCAACATTGGTAATGTATCCATCGGTAAGCTAAAGATTTGGTGAAAAACGTAACAGATGGATATTAGAAGTTACCAATAGATTTTAATTGTCGACCAAAATAAACTTAATCAACAGTGAATGGATAACCTCTCGAGTACATAAGAGGAATCAAATATCAATAAAACTTAGTTACCAGTACCTTTAAGATGTAAGTTTCGATATTTGTTTGATTTTTCCAATAGATAAAATAAAAACAAGCAATTGAGTGGAACGACAAGATTTAGATTGCAAAATTTTAGTGAGGCAGGAAAGAGGAAACTGGATAAACCAGTTAGTAAGCCGACAACGGAATGGCAGCAGAATACAGATATGGATCCTGAATGGATACCAAAGAGAATATCCATAGTGGTAGCCGATAGTATTGACATGTCACATGTGCTTGTTAGGTTTTAGGTTAGGTAAAATTAACATGTCAATACCTTTCAATTTGTTTGCCGCTTCTTTGTTCTTCAAGAGCTTCAGCTTCTTCTGTTCCCGTTTTTTGATTTTTCTCAGTAATATTTTGTCGGTAACCGACATTTTGAGTAAAGCTAAACCAAAACCAGCGCGTGTCGAACCAACACTAAACAGCTACACGTGACGCGGTGCTGCCAACTGTGAATGTTGCTGTCAAACTGAGATGCGCGCACTACCAACTGCAATGATTTAAAATGTAATTCAATTTTGACTTCGATTGAATTGCAGAAATGTCTGTGTTTTGATGATTTTATTTTATTTTGTCTAATTTAAATTTATTTATGATTGAGATTGTCATATAAACCGTAAACGTAATACTAAATGGTTGGTTTTGCGAATGCGTCGGCCTAGCCGACCCCGCGATTTTTTTTTGTATAGAATTTGACAGATATATGGAAAGCTGGCCGTGGCCACAAAGTTTCTCTTGTGGCCGCTGTTAGTTTTTCATCCATCTGAAACCAAGCCTTTATGCCTAAATAAATTTCCAGGGGAATTTTTCTTTTTTAGATTTTACAGATTCCATGTAAGCCAGGCGACAGCTCAGTGATTAGAACGTTCGTCTCTTGAGCGAAAGGTCTGGGGCTCGATCATCACATGTTGAAAAATTTTTTTGACCTTAAAATATCATCACTGGCAAAATCTGGATACAACTAAATTACTGTTAGAATTTACCAATTTATCTAATTTAATTGTGAGACGGTTCCATAAAATTGGCACCATCTGAACAATTCATTACTACATACTTACCAAATCATTGTCTGTTCCTTCTATCCCTTCCTCACTCCCAGAAGGCAATGGGAAATCACTAGAAAATATATTTCCCTAGTTACTTCACTATGGCAGATGGTAAAATGTTTGTCAAATAGTGAAGAGACAACGCTTGATGTTCAAGTATGCCACGTAGATTATTACTTTCCATAATTTTCTATCATGAGTCTGAGCCAAGCCACATCTTTCTATATGTAGTTAATTATAGTTTAGCAAATTGGATTTTAGTTTACGGAGGAATTACGCGGGTAAAATAATGAATTTCATTAAAATTTTATTGATTATAATTGACAGTACATTACAAATTTCATGTATAAAAATAAAATTTAGATAACACATGATAACAAATTTTGGTTCTTGTCGTTTAGCCGCACGCCGGAAGTAGGCGTACCAACAAAAGTGCTTCCCACCGTTTGACAATCGCCTCCCTGAGAGTGTATTGGAGAAGCGTGTATATGTGCATTGTTGACATATTGAAACGTCAGTCAAGTGTGAAATTGACCAATAATTGAACTACGTTAATACATCAATGATTTACTTCTAGAGCAGGGCAGATAGTCGTATAACCTTCCAAGTATTCCCTGCTATGGTATACCTTGAACTTGACGAGCTCAGCGTTCCCATATACGAACGATGACAGCCGACAGCCGACAGCCGATACGATTATACTTAAAATCATTTGAGTTTAGGACTACTAGTTTGAATCCAATGAACAACCGAGTGAAGAATGAGTGAAGAGGGGGTGAGTTTAGAGTAAAAGCAGATTAAAGCGATAATTTGTCCATCCTGGCATAAGAAATTATTTTCGAAATAAATTTAAGGGCTATACTCTGCTGAAATGTATTTAGATCTTTCAAATGTGTTGCGACATATCTCCCAAATGTGTCTGGCGCACTTTCTGGTTCAGGTGACAAAATTTTTTGGATGCTATCTACCAGTACTTGCCGATTGTTTATTAAATTTTTGCGAATTTTTTTCGTAGCCGGTGCTTTAAATACCAAAGAATCCCTTTGATAGCTTTGTTCAGATACCTACAACTGAATATAAATAAATGGAAGGAAACAGCTAAAACTTAGACGGTGCGAGAAATAGTTATTGTCTTTAAACATTAGTGCTCTGTTTTACACGTAGGCCAGATAAAACAAAGCACTAATTGGTCGACGACGGACTACTTTGAACCGAGTCTCTCTGATATCAAAATAAGTCTCGTCGCAGTCGAAGATGTACTCAATGGGCTATATCAAAGTTACAGTTTGCTGCGAAGGTTCATTCTTCACTCGATTGTTCATTGGATTCAAACTAGTAGTCCTAAACTCAAATGATTTTAAGTATAATCGTATCGGCTGTCGGCTGTCATCGTTCGTATATGGGAGCTCTGAGCTCGTCAAGGTCAAGGTATACCATAGCAGGGAATACTTGGAAGGTTATAAGACTATCTGCCCTGCTCTAGAAGTAAATCATTGATGTATTAACGTAGTTCAATTATTGGTCAATTTCACACTTGACTGACGTTTCAATATGTCAACAATGCACATATACACGCTTCTCCAATACACTCTCAGGGAGGCGATTGTCAAACGGTAGGAGGTACAATCACTGGGGGTACCACTTCCGGCGTGCGGCTAAAAGACAAGTACCCAAATTTTGTATTGTAAATATTATAATACCTAAATAGATACATAAATACAAAAAATATGTAGCTGTATATAATAATTGAGCACGCTTTATTTAGAATTAGGAACTAAGATGTAAAAATTGTAGGTTTTTTTTGTTAATTTAATTGTTAGTTTCAAACTAATCATTGAAAATTACACATGGCTTGATAGATAATCAAATCTTCGCTATCATTACTTTTAGCTATCATCAACTGTCTTGACGCTTTCAAATACAAAACGCTTCCTCTAACAACATTATTTTCCAAACTATCGCTGACTGTAGCTTTACCCGAAATAACCAACAATATACTAGCACTTGGTCTCATAATTGTATTATAAGAAGTTGTACAATCAGCGGGTATCTAAAAAAAATAATAATCATTAATCGTAAATCGTTAACAGTTCAAACCGTTAGTTAGTTCACCAATGAAAAGTTAACTTATTTCATAGTAAGTTAACTTTTCTACAATCTTATATTACTTTTATTTCAGCAACGGCAAAGTCTTTAACGGGCGGTCGCCAGATTTTAGTATACGTATCCTCTGGAATTGGTTTGAACAGAATATTATCAACGGATTGACTCTCGTAGATGAGCATGTCGATCAACGTTGGCACGTCAATGTATTTAGGCGTGAGACCTGCTCTTACTACGTTATCGGAACACGCCATACATTCAATACAATCTGAAACATGTTAACATTATATTTATAAACTAGTTTGCTAAAAATGTAACCGTTTAAAAAATTTTTGCACCTCCATCTAAATAAGCATGTGGAACATTAGGTCCTAGAAAAATAGCTTCGCCAGGTTCAAGCGTGACGTAATTCAAAAAGTAAATGCACCAACATCCACGATCTCCGGGAAATTCGCTATACAATCTTTTCAATAGAGGATGTAAAAGTTTGTCTTGAATTTCATTACCTATGCAGGGTAAAAATAATATTATCCGATTAGAATTTTAAATAATGTTAAGTACTATTAATGTTTATACATACTTTCACCGCCAACTCGCTTTATAACATCAATTAAAGATGTATCAATAGTATTCGTTTCACATTGCATCAGTTTTTGGAACGCTTCCTTCAGATAAATTTTATTGTCGGAATCGCACGACAGCAATTTTTTGTATAAATTCTCTCCGAATACATTCTGCAATTCAGGTAAATCTAAAATGAACAAACTGATAAGAATAAAAATAGTACTTCAGCGTTCGATAGATCCGACTTAGGTAAAACCTTTTATGAATTGTTGAATTTCACCGATGCTGCGGAATCCGCACAAAGCTTGAAACGGAGTTAAAGCGATCGCTAATTCAGGCTTGTGGTTTGGATCTTTATATAAATCAGGTCGGCTGACGTGTAATTCTTCAGCATGTTTCTAGAATAATATTAACAATTATAACTCAATACTTGAATGTAATAAATGAAAGTATTTCAGAACACAGAGAATGAAAGCAGGTCATCAAATTTTATAGTTATATTCGAGTATTTATTAAAATACAATATAAAATGCAAAGAGGTTACTAAAAGTGTCCTGGTTTGAGAGAAAAATAATACGGCAATCTTAAGTATAATGTATCATCACTCACTTTATTTGGATGTGCCTGAATAGAAAGCGCTTTCCTTACAGATAATACTTTGAACAGAAAAGGCAATTGATCTCCGAACTCCTTACGAACGTCTGATCCCAAAGAGTCCATGTTCCTTTGCAGCCAAGCCGATAGACTTTCATCCGTATCGACCACGAAGCTGGGTCCACTAACGTGCGTACCCATCCATAATTCGGCGTACGGTTTACTATGATCAACGGTAAGAGATTTACTACATACGGAAGCTAACCGAGCTACTTCACTCTCATTTCCAAGTTTACCCCAGTCATAGTTTTGAACGGAACATTGCAACTCCATTGTATTGATTTAATACTGAAAAATAATATATATGTAGAATATTGAACATATAACCGATTGCTTCTGAAATGGATGCCGTGTATGAAGTTATAATAAGACTACGAAAAATCGACTCGAAAGTGGATATCCTTGTACGCCTTATCAATTGAGAGCGATTGCTACAACTTTATTGGTGTACAATATAACAGTGATAAAAAATGAATATGTGTTGTTTTATTTATAGAAACATTGACTTCTAATGAATAGTTTACATTACCCGAATGTAATCTTAAGTAGTGTATATGTTGAGAAGACTTGATTTGTAAATGTAATAAATATGTAAAGGTCACAAAGGTGTAGCAATCACAATGTCAACCCAGTCAACTGGTGAACAGTGCGACAACGTATAAAGTCTCACCAGGGCAAGGACTTTTCATGTGCTATAAATTAAATCGATTTAATTCATCAACTGCAGTATTAAATCGATTTAATTAATCTATTGTAGTATTAAATCGATTTAAAATCTATAAAAATGTTCAATAATCATAATATTTGCTTAGTTATTAATCAGCATAACAAAAGAGAATATTCTATTTTGGCGTTAATTCATCCCTGTTTTCCAGGGCTGGGGAGTCAGTAAAATAAAGTCCGACTACGACTCTGATTCATAAACCTAAAATTCAAAAATTTTCTACTCCGCTCAAATTTCAAAAACGAATAAATTAATAATTAATAAAAAATGGCGATAGTTAAACAATGATTAATTGAATGCTGATGTTTGCGTCTGCTTATCCCCTTTCTCACCCCCGCAACGGCCGCAACTTGCAAATTTAAACAAGAGCAAAAACAGCAAATTGAAGATTTTTCGCTGAATCCAATTCCCTAGCTCTGCTTTATTCATTAATTTAAACCTTGGTTTGGCGAGTGCTGTAGCCTGCTACAGCCTCAAGGTTTGGTTTTGCAAGTGCCGTGTTCTGGCTGACTTGGCCGACGTGGCCGATCTGGCCTTTGTGGTCGCGGTCGCTTTCCATCCAACTGTCAAATTCTATACAACAAAAAAAGTGACAATGGGCTGGAAACATAGCGAGAAATATCGGAATGGTATCTGAGAGGATGTGAGAGAAAGCAAGGTAGACCGAATTTACGATGGGCTGATGAATTGAAAAGAATGTATGGTATCAGATGGATGCAGACAAACAGGAATGGGGAAAGGATTGGAGAGGCCTTCATCCAACAGTGATGGTGAATGGCTGAAAATGATGAGTCGACTTTTAAAAAATTGACACGTTTTAGTACATGGCCGATTAAAGCGGTGTTACGTTCGAATGTTCACAATTGACATGTTGTGACAGTACTCACGTGCGCTCAACATAACCTCACAATGTGGGCCGCTCAAACTAATTCGGAAGCGGACGGGGGCGGAGCCTCAGCCGATGGGGGGCGAAGCCGCATATTTTTAGGATGTCGAGCACTTGGTACAGTCAGTGGTACAATTCCAGTAGTCGCACGCTACGTGAAGAGACGTAGAGAGACATTATTGGTGACAGCAGCCGGTCGCTGTTTCAACACTTACGGAGCCGCCCACCTGAGTCTTCTCGCCGTAAGTGGAGCCCATTCTCACAACATCACCTGTCTGGCAGGAGATGCCTATCATATATACAGCGCTTGTGGAAACCATGTATACGCATGGAGACGAGGCACAGAACTCAAACACACATACAAAGGCCACGAAGCGACAGTCCACTTATTGCTTCCATTCGGACATATTCTCGTTTCCATCGATCAAAACAGCACCCTCAAAGTATGGTACATCAAAGAGGAAGATCAATATCTCGAGCTTACGTTCGACAATAAAAACTTCCAAATCACTACGTTGATGCATCCGAACACTTACCTGAACAAAGTACTGCTCGGAAGTAAACAAGGCAGCCTACAGCTGTGGAATATTAAAACCTCCAAGCTCGTTCACACATTCAACGGTTGGGGAACTTCAATTACCGTCTTGGAACAAGCTCCGGCTATCGACGTGGTAGCTATCGGTATGGCCGATGGTAAAATCAAACTTCACAACATAAAAGTCGACAAGACTGTTATGCAGTTCGTTCAGAATTGGGGTCTCGTTACGAGCATTTCGTTCAGAACTGACGGTCATCCGATTATGGTCACTGGAAGTACTAAAGGCCATTTAGTTATGTGGAATTTGGAAGAGAAGAGAGTTGCATCGCAGGTTGAAAATGCCCACGGCGGAAGCGTCGCCGGATGTGTATGTTTTCCATCAGAGCCCATCATCGCGACTAATTCCGGGGATAATTCGTTGAAATTGTGGATATTCGATATGGCAGATGGAGGTGCTAGATTGCTGAGGATACGGTGAATATACTTCCATTGATTTGATACGTATTCGGGCTAGTTTTGGTGACTAATTTTATTATTTTGTTTAATAGGGAAGGTCATAATGCACCACCGTGCTTTGTACGATACGTTGGAACTGACGGGAAAACTATATTATCAGCTGGAACTGATAGTACAATGAGGATTCTTTCGTCGGCAGCCGGACATCATCCTGCTAGTCTCGGACGTGCTTCGTTTAATAAAAATCTATCTAAGAAAAAAAGTAAGGATTGGTTACAGTAGTGTAACCGATAGTGTCGTAAAGCGATAATATTCTCCAAAAGATTATTTGAATTTTTGACAATTTTCTTTTTTTCTTAGTTACAAAACGTCTCTAGAAAGTTTTATAACTTTTTACCGGATTTTTTTCCTAATAGGACATTCTAGAATGTCTGAGAGCATTTTAAATGACATTTTTTCATTCTGATGACACTGAATGTGTAATTTCGTCATTTGATGCTTGAGTGCGTAGTATTTAAGGCGGGTTGCATACTGAAGCAATACGCAACATGCAATTGACAACCGACAGCATGGGATAGAGCCCATAATGAGCCTTGTGCCTTACGCAGATATAGGCTTAGAAAAATAATTAATAATATTTGTTTGAGTCTGAGTTTTTTAATTGCTTTTTCACATCATACTTTTAAAACACATTGTGCAATATGAAAACGTAAATTTATCAATGTTAAAAGAACGATAAAATGGGTAAATGGGTTCATGATAAATGTAAACACAAAAATATGTTAGTTGGTTCTAATTTATCGCTTTCAGAGTTAATAAGCATTTCGTTACTTTGGGTTTTTCGACGAAATCCATTTGTTATGTTTAAAAGAATGATAAAATGAGTGGGTAAACAATATGATTGAAATATCGCCACCGGAACACAAAAATATGGCAGTTGGTTCACATCTATTGCTTCTCAAGTTAATAAGAGTTTTAGCTGTTCTCATGAATTTACCCATTTTCGCAGAAAGTTTAATTGCAACATTCAGATGCTCTAAAAAAAAAAATTCTCGGCTTGGAGAATATTCACCAAAAGATATTTTTCAAGAATTTTACAACACTATGTACATATGTATGTAAACATAAAATTATTGTCTTATTTCAGAAAGTAGCCTATACGACAATTTGACGATGCCTCCAATAACCAGTTTTAGTTATTCAATGCAGCGTGACAAAGAATGGGATAGCATTGCGGCTGTTCACAATGGTTTAAATATGGTTACGACGTGGTCTCTAGACAAAAAGAGAATGGGAAGTCACAAAATAGTACCGGACAAAATGGCGAATAGTATTACGGCAACATGCGCTACTGTCTCTCACTGCGGTAACTTCGTCTTCATCGGTAAATAAATTTATTTTTTTAATATTTGATCCATTGCTCATTTGATTCATCAGCCCATCATCCACTCGGTCTACCTTGCTTTCTTTCACATCCTCTCGGATACCATTCCAGTGTTTCTCGCGTCCATCTGCCATCCATTCTTCTCCCTGTGTCCACTTAAACTTTTTCACACGCTCCGCTATATCTGCCACTTTGGTCATGCTTCTTACCCATATATTCATCTTACAAACTTTTCTTGTTATACCGAGCATACATCTTTACACGCTTATTTGTGTGCACAGGATCTTATGTAACATTATTGAATTTAGCATCATGTTTCACATCCATACGTCATAACTGGCAGTACGTATTGGTCGTATGCCTTCTTTTTTAAGCATATCGGAATGTTGAATTTAAAAAATATCTTCATTCTTCCAAAAGCGCTCCATCCTAGTTTCATTTCTTCTTTACATCCAGTCATATTCACCAATTGTCCTAGGTATAAATAACTATCAACTATCTCTATAATATCATTATTTCCTGTGACAACATTTTACTTTTCAACACGTACCCGACAATAATTTACAATATTATTCAGGATACAGCAACGGCGATGTGTATAAATTCAATATGCAATCTGGTATTATGCGAGGATATTGGAAAGGACCAGACGGTGCTCGGTTGCTTCCCGTACGCGGAATAGAAACGGATCATTTAAATAAACGCTTAATTACATGCCTCGACAATCGTCTGAAAGTATGGCACTTCAACGAAGGTAAGTCAACTTCACAACTTCATAAACTATGTTTTTTTTTTCGTTCGTATATTTATGTATTTTTAATTTTAGCAAAATTACCGATTAAAACAATCAAACTTTGCGAATCCGTATCGTTTACGAGATGCCACCGAGAGAGCGGATTGATAGCTCTGTGCAACGAAGACTTTTCCATGTCCGTCTTCGACATGGATTCAGTGAAAATAGTCAGGAAGTTCAACGGACATGCTTCTAAAATTAACGACGCTTGCTTCAGTCACGACAGCCGGTAAATTCCAACAGATTAAACCCACCCGTATTTCTATTCCACTATACGAGCATTTTAATTACAATGTACTTGTTTACTTTAGGTGGCTTTTATCAACCGCTATGGATTGCACAATTTGTACATGGGATATTCCTACTGGACAACTCATCGATATATTCAAGGTGATTATACAAATTGGCAACGGTTGATCAAAAGATATTTGTTGCAATTTTCTTATGAGCCATATGCCTCACTGCTGAGGATCTTGACCATGATATGTAGTCGGCTGCCTGATCAGTCCTCTCAAGTTGTCTCTGGACTAAACTCAGTCCACTGCGTAAAAGATCTTCCTTTTCCTCTCGTTCCCTCCACACCGTCAACCACGACGAGCCACTCCAGGCTGTGTCCCCCACCCTCCTATTATCTGATTGTTTAAAGACCTGGAGAATGCGTCTCAGGCAGACGGTGGAAAGTCTATCCTCGATCCTCAAGGATGGAGGCGTTCGTTCTTCTATCGGTCCAGGGGATCCCCAACAACCGCCTACAACACCACATTTCGAAAGAGACCAATTGCCTCCTACCTGCTGCTTTAATAGTCCATGTTTCTACAGCATACAGACATCTGTCTGTATGCTGTGGAAATTATTTTTGTTGCAATTTTAATACATCTTAAAATAATTTTCAGATTGATATTCCCTGCACATCGTTGAATATGTCTCCAAGTGGTGATTTCCTCGTGACGACACATGCCGGTCAACTAGGTGTATACTTATGGGCTAATCGTACATTATATGCTCACATCAACTTACGTCCATTAGATATAAACAATATTACAATTCCAACATTAGGTAATAAATAATATAATGTTTTTACTCTCAATATCGGTTGAATACTAATACTAACGTACTGATTATTTTGCAGATTTACCGACGCTGGCATATGACGCACCCAAAGAAACCCTGGAAGAGTTTGAATCTTTGAATTTGAACGACGAAGGCGAATTCAAATCACCTGAACAAATAAGCGATGAGCTAATTACCCTGTCGAACTTACCAACGTCTCGTTGGCAAAATTTACTCAATATAGACATTGTGAAACAGCGTAACAAGCCGAAGCAACCTCTCAAAGCTCCCAAAGCGGCACCTTTTTTCCTGCCGACTATTCCAAGTCTCGAGATTCAATTCGATTTAGGCGATGCCGATAGAGATAATAAGAGCAAAATGCTAATTTCCGATTCTTTCAGCAATCTGACAGTGTTCGGCAAATCGCTGGAAAAAACAATCGCATCCGAGGACTTCTCGGATTGCATCGAGAGGATTAAGTCGCTCGGTCCGTCGATGATAGACTTTGAAATCAACAATCTGTCGCCGGAAAACGGTGGATCTGAGGAAGTTATGAATCAATTCATGCGCATGCTGAACAGTATGTTTAAGAGTAATAAAGATTTTGAATTGGCTCAATCGTACTTGAGTTTGTTCCTCAGAGTGCACGGTTCGATCATCGTTGAAACGACAGAGTTGCGGCAAACTTTGGTAGAAATCGAAAAGAGTCAAGTGAGCGGTTGGGAAAAATTGCAAAATATGCTATTCTACAATTTGTGTGTCGTCAAGTCGATAAAAAATATGTGAAATTAAATGTAAAGACGATTGAAAATATATACAATTTTAATTTTAGAAAAATATTTTATTTATTTTAATATATAAAAAAAAAACATAAATAACATACAAACTAAATTTTAATTCTGTTAAACATTTCTCCAATAGAGACTAGAAAGACTACAATTTTATTTTATTAGTTTATGGTAGGTTACATGTAATACAACCAAATTACAATTCATTAAAAAATTACTAATATATTATCCGAGTTACTATATATGTACATACATATATACTCTTCCAACTTAAGAAGCAACTTGAAAAAGAGAGGATTGTGGCTGTTTGAGATTTACGACTGTGGTTGGTGCAACACTGTGCAACAAAAAATCACGTTTTTGAGTTACCTGAGTGGAGACCCAAAAATTATTACTAATTCTGACCCACTGAATCCGAATATGTTAATGAAATTTGTTGGTTAGCTCTCGTTTGTGAGATATGAGCGTTTAAAAAATTTGACAATTTTTACATTTTTTTTACTTCTGCTTTTTATAACTCAAAATTTAGTACTTCTGTGTTCCAAATAAGTATTGGAAGCAATAGTCAGACGTTTTTCAGATTCATATCTCATAAACGAGAGCTAACCAACAAATTTCATTATCACATTCGGATTCAGTGGGTCAAACTTAGTAAAGATTGACTAGCTCATCGGCTCATCGGTTCTCACCCGGGTAGTCTGCGCAGATAGATTCTAAACCGATCTACACCAGGGTGTTTCTTAAGTCGGATAGAGTATAGACGTTGTGAGTTTTCGACGAATTGTTACAAATACAGAATTGCTTCAGCCTTCTCTAAAATTGATAAAAGGTTGTAAAAGTAAATGAATATCATTATCTAAAACAATATCTTGCATGTAATCCTTAAACGATATAGTAATTTTATAAATGCTTCGTTTAATCGCAGATTTCAGTTCATTTAACATTCGAATCGGAGTCGAGTCTTGTTTTAAATTTTTCCTATGGATTGTACCCGATTTGGTTAATTTGTCCAGGGCGAGTTTCAACTGCAGGAGAGACGTGATGATGCGAGCAAGATCGTCTTGAACCACACCGTAAACATCTTCGCCGAGAGAAGCCGTCGCCAAATGGGCGAGCCCTTGCGAGACTTTTGCAATAATCTGACCTCTGTGTGCAATGTGCTTAATCTTCATATCGGTCAATTCGCCGAAGAAAAAGTTGATTCCAGGCTTCTTACAAAGACCATTGACGAACGAGCGAAACTCGTCTTTAACCATATCCTTAAACGGTTTAATTTCATCGTTCGAAATGGCATACTTGTTCAACGAACTCTGCGACAAGGGAGACTGAGGAGACGATAGTGCCAAATTCCTCAATGTGCTACGTTGAAACGGTTTCGGAGACAAAATCAACTGATGCACATTAGCCATTTTAGCATCTTCGGTCGATTTTGGATCGCATGTCATACTTTCTATACTGAATGTATATGAATTTATTATATTGATACATTCGCTGGAGAGATTCTTCCAATTCGTAGGATGTCCTCCGGGTAGCGATAAGCTGAATATTTGCTGTCTCCGCTCTCGATCACTATACGCCAAGTATAACAAATCTCGTGCAGCCAACTTGTTAAGTATTTCAACATCGCCTGATAGCTCTTGAGCTAGCGTCGGAATGTTATCGAAAGATTCAATCGGGAATTTCAAATGTTCCGTCAGGTATATATCGAAGAAGAGCATCGCCAAGTATACGGTCGAAAGAAACATCGTAGAGTTGAACCACAAGTAAATGATCAGCGAGAGTGATAACGTTGAAAATAATCCATCGAGAGGCTCATCGTCCAAGATAGCGCTGTATAAATATAATGTTACATTGCGGAATACGTGTCCTTTCCAGTAGTAGAACAAAGCTGTGAATATAATGGGCAATATTGAGTCGTACGACGCTCTTTTCAGCGTTGGATATAAGGATAGTTTGATTCGGATGAACTTTCTTTGTTCCACGAGTGGAAATGTAACAAGTGGATCATCGAATATGTAAGTTTTCAGGTAGTAGTATACGCCGTTGAATAACCCGGCGAATAGTATCAATAGGCTTTTTTCTTCGAGGCATGTCGTTGTAGAATTGGGACAGGTGTGAGTGAGTGTGAGTTTGAGTGTGGCCAGACAGGTGAGCGAGATCAAAAGTCCATACATAGAGTGTAATGCTAAGGTGGCTATTCTGAGTGGTTTGAAAATTAGGAAAGCTCTTCCCATTCTATGTGTCGGTTGGGGTGGTGATCTGGTCAGGATTGCACTGTTCACTAGTGCTGTTGTTATGGCAGTTGTTGAGGTTAGGATTATTGTCAGGGGTGCTGCGCTGGCGCTTCCTGCCAGGGCTGCTGCTCCTCCAGCAGCCAGAGCTGCTCTTCCACACCGTCGTCTTACTGCAGAGCGACATTCCTCCATAGATTTCGTTGGTTTTTATGTGTCAGTTGGCCGGTTGCACGCTCCAGCTGTCAGATTTGAACGGTGAGGTAATGCCAACTGTAGATATTTAAGTTGTCACTCGTGACCAACTTGACAGTTGTGCATAATACTAATATTTAAATAGCTCAATATAGAGTAGTCGTATTTTATTAACGTTTAAAAGGAATAAATCTTCTTACAAATTATTTATATATTTTTTTGTAGTCTTTTAGAGCCAAATTTACATAGACGATATAAAAACCAGATATGCTTACTTAAATGGTTGTATATGACCAAATTAAAATCGTGCAAAATCATATTAAACATCAGAATTATTAGCAATTTGAGCTTAGCATACCGGGCTCTTTCTACTATTCATTTTAAAACGCAATAAACTGATTTTAAAATATCATCATCATTTTCAACCGTTCACCATCCACTGCCGGATGAAGGCCTTTCCGATCCTCTTCCATTCCTGTTTGTCTTGAGCAATCTGCATCTCAATTCATCAGCTTTGCTTTCTTTCATATCCTCTCAGATACCATTCCAGTATTTCCGCTGTGTCCAGCCCATTGTCACTTCAACTTTTTCATACGTTCCGCTATATCTGCCACTTTGTATGTATTCACCCATGTACATATTCCTCTTACGATATTTTCTTGTTATACCAAGCATACATATTTCCACGCTTCTCTGTATGCACTGGATCTTACGTAACATTCTTGAATTCAGCACCCACATTTCACATCCATAGGTCATAGGACTTCTTTTTTAAGCATAGCGGAATGTTGAATTTAAAAACTATGTTCATTCTTCCAAAATCGCTCCATCCTAGTTTAATTCTTTGTTTTATCTCTTCTTCTTTACATTCAGTCATGTTCACCAATGTCCTAGGTATAAATAATTATCAACTATCTCTGCAATATGGTTATCTACTGTGACTACGCAAATTTCCATAAACAATAGAAAAAACCAGGTACACCTACTTAAATGGTTGTTTATGACCAAATTAAAATCGTGCAAAGTTAATTAAAACCAGTGACATCGGAATTATTAGCAAGTTGAGCTTAGCATACCGGGCTCTTTCTACTATTCATTTTAAAACTCAATAAACTGAAGACAAATTTTTGATTTGAAAATACATATATTGGTGTATTTTATTTTATAGAATATCTATTGCAAGATGATCTTTCCTTGTTGTTTCCAATAAATATCATTATTATTTATCCCAAAGTTCAATATAACTTTTTTCAGTGTTATTATATGTATTTGCTGAACTAATTACACTTTCAAAATATCATACCACTAGTCACTGCCAGTATCATCAGGTGGTTATCATTTATGTATACATATACCTAAATTGTATCTAAGTATTTACATATATATGGCACATACAAAATATACGAGTGTTTCGCAGCTACCCATGCTGTGAGTGAATAAGTGTATGTGTACGTGTTGTGAGTGCATGCGAGCGTTCCGCGGCTACCAGGTAGACCCTTACGCTACTATTTATAGTAATGATACTTTTCCACATTGCAACTTTTGAAAGTCTAAATAATGTTTTATTGAATTTCAATCATACTTTTGTAAATGTTCAGAAGTCAATATAATATAACCAATTGCACACATTTATATATTGACTATTTTTCACGTAAGAAATGAAACGCATTGAAATGCATTAGGTTTTAATATACTTTATTATTTCAATGTAATAGTGTTCGCTATTGAAATGAAACTTTCTAATATTCACAAATGAAATAAAATATACATACATACATACATACATACAAGCATAAGAAATGTTATCCAAATAAATAATGAAGTTCAAAATCAATTGTAATTTGTGTCAGCTCGAAATGACGCATTGTATGCACCACACAAACCTCTCTAGAACCGAATTTGTCGCCTGTTTTCAAACAAATTCGGATCTACAGGGTAGATGTAGAGCATTAACTGGATTCTCTGCTACACAAAAACTTCTCTAGCTGCCATTTGAAGAACACAGTATTCCTGAAAAATAAAACGTTAAAAAGTGTTAATATGTAGTGAAACGCAACAGAGAAGTTTTAACTCTCTTACTAATAAGATGCTAAATTCAAGAATGTCACGTAAGATCTAGTGCACACGGAAAAGCACGGAAAGATGTATGCTGTAAGGTAAACCAAGTAGACGATGGGCATTGAGAAGAATGTGTGGAGACAAGTGGATATAGATTGCTCAAGACAGACAGAAATGGAAGAGGATTGGAAAGACCTTCATCCAGCAGTGGATGGTGAACAGTTGAAAATGATGATAATGACTAAGAATATAATTAAGTTAACCTTTTTTTGTTTTTAAAACAATACTATTTCTTGATTACTCACTAAAGTTAAATACTATGCATTGTATGTTTCACATGACTGTTTGAAAGTCACCACTAAAGTAAACTGAGACGGTCCTACTCGAATTGTGTAGGATAATTTTGCCGAGTCACTTATGTCAGCATGAATCAGCGACAATGTGGAGCATTGAATCCGAAAATGGAGACAGTGTTTAGCTTGCGAAACTTTCATTGAGATGACCAGGTGTTAAATTTACTGAATTGGAGCCGTCAGAATAGCAGATGCTAATGCTACCCAGTTGTGACGTTGGTGAAAAGGAGATCTGAACATCATAACGGGTCGTCTGTACCATTTTGTTGTTTTAGTGGAGGTGTGAATTGTGATGGTAATTTTCACCGAGTGCAGTTTCCTGCACAAGCTAATGCGGATACAGTAAGTACACAGTATATTAGGTACAAAGACAACGAGTGGGTTTTCACAGCAAGTGTAAAATAAACTATTCAAGTTTCTGTATGATGTTTATGATATATATTAAAATATCGATACCTGACAAAGGTAGTTTGCAGTACTTGAAAATTAAATGAATTGACATAAGGATTTATTTTAAGACAATAAATTGTGTGTGTAATATTATACTTACAGTATCAGTGACATGTTTGTTCTATTTGTGTATTTCAATACACAACAATGTTATCTTATTGTTACTCATAAAAAGCCTCATAAAGTTCTTCTGTGCAATTTCAATACCTAGAATTTCTTATGTAGATAAACCCAGGAGTCCTTTCTAGTCTGAAAATTAAAACAACACCTTATTTTAGTATGTAAATGTTAAATAATTTCTTTGTAAATAATAAAACTTACACTATAAATCCCGATTTAAAAAATTAAAGTACAGGCATTTGTCGTGGTACAAAATTGAAGGATAAAATTTTAAAAGAAAAACTCTCTTGTAGATTGTAGAGGTGCGAAAATTGAAAATTAAAAATTTAAATATAATGCCAAAAAGCTTGCTTTTTTTGGGGAAATAAATTACACTGGAAACTCTGTAAAAATACCATCTTTTTGCACGAAATAAAAAAATACAAAATGTAAATTCAATATTTTATATTGTAATTTTCACGAGAGCACAATGTTTGCCGAGCAAAAAGCCAATATAAATTTAATGGAAATAATGTCCTAGGTACACTTTTTTTTTTATATTTTCCTTTACAAAGAATGATTAATGACACGTTTTAACACACACAAGAATGTGTATCATTGACATTTTGCGCACAAAGGCGGATATTCCGTACGAAAACGGGAGTAAAGCGAATTACTTACACGGTGGCACATTCACCAGATTTTATCGCATAAAACAGATTGTCGCAATACAAAACACACACCCGTAGAGTTTTCAGAGCAAAAAAAAAAAATAAAGCCGAGCATCTCAACTATCAATGAACAGATTTATGTGTGGGACTTTATCAAAGACTTGCCACGCCCATGGGACTGTTTATTGTACGTGTCCTTCTGCTTCAATGATGTCCAATGACGTAACCGTAAAACAATTGTCGTAAAACGGGAGTGGTGCCATCGACTCAACGATGCACACAGTATGTACTATGTACCCAGTACACAGATTTGTCAATGTATGTGCACATGTGTGGACAATGTGGATTTCGCCAAATCAGACTGACCTCGCGAATCTGACACTTCAATAACCAAACTACAGACTATGGTGTAAAGTAGAGTGACCAGATGTCGTCTTGCATAGTTTATCGTACCGCTAATTGCACATTACCTGTTTCGAGCACAGACTGAAATACATCAGTGACAATTTTTCCTTTTTGAGTAACACTTTGAGGTATGAATATGCAAACGGCCAACTTTCGAACAATAAAAAGGTGTCTTTACAAATACGCTGTGACGATGGCGTTTACGCTTTCTAATTGTCTCTTTTCGTGAATGACTCTCTCGGGGGTTTGTTTTGAATACAGATTTATAATAATTGCACAGAGAGGTATTTGACAATCGTAAATACAGCTAGATTTTCAATACAAAATGCATTTTGACGAGAATTTTCAATTAGGT
Source organism: Parapsyche elsis (assembly GCA_022651745.1). Classification (NCBI taxonomy): domain Eukaryota; kingdom Metazoa; phylum Arthropoda; class Insecta; order Trichoptera; family Hydropsychidae; genus Parapsyche; species Parapsyche elsis. The sequence goes on from JAGVSN010000017.1 coordinate 4,696,377, forward strand.
ACAAATCAAACATCTATTAAAAAATGATTGAATTTATGGATTTTTGAAATCATCTCCCATTCCCTTTAAGATATTCTGCAAAGTTGTGAACTTCCCTTTATGTATAACTTTCTAGCGATTTTATGCCATTAGAGAGCAGGTCGATGTAAATGCGAGGGGCACTTTATGCGTCGGAAACGGAATTGTGATTTCAAAAAGCACGAAGCTATTTTCATCGACAGCTTTTTACGGCATATTAAAAGTATTATATCAATGAATAAATAAAATACTAAAAGGCCAGGAAACACCTACATATATATAGCACATATTATCCTGCAAGTAAATTACCAAAATAATCAGCTCTAATGTTAAACATTCCAATAATGGTTGATCGAAATTGTGCACTGTTTAAAGCAGCGGTCGCTAACCTTTCGGACCTCGCGGACCACTAAACTCAAAATCTCGAATACCGTGGACCACTACCATAATTTTCTCCATAAAAATTACATTCTAAATATGAAATGGTAATTACACTTGTATTTGCACTCCTAGTTATTTGCAAAAAGTTGGATATTACCTTATAATGATATATTCATTATTCATTATGAAAACTGCCAGTTATGACGTATGGATGTGAAACTTGGATGCTAAATTCAAGAATGCTACGCAAGATCCAGTGCACACAGAGAAGCATTGAAAGATGTATGCTTGGTATAACAAGAAGAGGTCGTAAGAGGAATACATGGGTAAGAAGTATGATCAAAGTGGCAGATATAGTGGAATGTGAAAGAAAGCAAGGTAGACCGAGTGGAAGATGGGCTGATGAATTGAGAAGAATGGGTGGAGTCAAGTGGATGCAGATTGCTCAAGACAGACAGGAATGGAAGAGAATTGGAGAGGCCTTCATCCAGCAGTGGATGGTGAACGGATGAATATGATGATGGTTATGAAAAATGCGGACCACCAAAACTCTCTCGCGGACCACCGGTTGGCGACCGCTGGTTTAAAGTAAACGCATAGTCTATAGTGAAATTATTTTCTAATCATTTTATACAGAGCATGTAAATTGCAATTTGTATTGTCGGTTAAATCTTCACGTTTCTAATCGCATGTTAGTTTACAAGTGTCGCAAACATTATCGTTCGCAGATCTGTAATTTACTTTCATTCGGATAATTTGCTCGTAAAATTCAATGTTTGAGAATTTTTTTATATAATACATGCACGCTTGTAATTATATCTACATATTATTTAAATTTTGATATCGTAATAAACGAAAATTTCATGTACTTTGAGGGATAGCTTCACAGGCGTAGGTACTAAAATTTTTAATGAAATTTCTATTCAGTGGATTTAAATAGCTTTGGTTCAATTCGAACGAGTTCCAACTAGAATTTCATTTTAAATTAAGCGAATTCCTGTTGGAAGGCTTTCCTAAGCTCCCCTCCATTAGATAGACTATTTAAATTCCGGGGTACAATGAGGGGGGGAATTACCTTATTAAATGTTTCAAAGTGCGGTCAATAGTATGTTGTTTCGGCGAAAGACAACCAGTGTGTTTTATGTTGTTTGCAAAAGTCGTATTTATTACTTCCTCTTTGCAGCACATGTTCGTAATATTGTACAGTGCAAAAAAAAATTTAAGGTGCGCGTATAAAAACGTTAACGCTTTAACTGCCGCTATAGTTCTGTGACGCAATCGACCGAAGCGAAGCTTTGCACAATTTTAATAATTTTACGGAATATTATAATACGACTGAAAAAAAATGTCTAGGAAGTGTTTTTACCGTCGAAAATAGTCATTTTTACACAAGCGACAAATCGACGTGTGGAAATAAACCGTTGTTTACGTTAGAAAACGTTGCAAAAAATTTTGTTATTATTACGAGGCGACCTTGGCGTGTGTTCGTGGCGACGCTTGTCAAAATTTCGCATCTTATTAATATAATTTAACTTAATGGGATTTAATTTTTGCAACGCGAAACGCTACGATCGTTCCGGTGCGAGACAATCGTTTCAAATCTAGTTTCGCTTGACGCGAATTAATGCGTAAATATAGCGTTGTGATAATTTTAAATTTGACAATTTTATAATACCAAGCTATGTGGTGTTTCAATGTGAATAAAATTCGCTTATAAAATCAGCGAGTTTCTGCACAATGTTTGCATGTAAACAACGCGAACAAATACGTACGTAAATTTGAGTCCGATTCCGCCACGCATAAATTACACTAAAGCCACCCCTACACCTTGCGCATTTACATTTTCCAGTGATGTACGTATTTTAGGAACATAACAAGTCCGAATAATTTAAATCTGCGAAAAATGTTGCGTTTTTGAGTTACAAAGTGGATGATTTAATATAAAGCTTTTGAGCTTTGCGGTCGATATGTGAACGAGTCGCACAAGAAACGTTCCCAACAAACGGGTATCACATATATCTTTTAGTTCGAATGTGTTCGGGTTATGAAATTACGGTCGATTTCGAGTCCACAGACGAAACAATGGTCTCTTTTTTATATGGCAACCTTTTTAAATCGCAGCGGTTGGTTCAATTAGATCAAGAGTGAATCAAATCCAATTTTTTTTATATAACATAATTTTAGTTTCATTCTAGCGCGTTGTTTCGCCGCTTCCATGTCGAGCGAGACTTCTTAACCTACCGCAAATAGTTTTCACTTCTGACTTCTGATAAAAACGAGTTTTAACGGTTTTTTTCTCGCCTATAGTGACGACGCACATGTGTAAATTATTATTTCAGTGGGGAAAAAACACGCGCGACAATGTTGTAAGTCACTGTAAAAATATTTCAACTAATTCCATTGTTGATCCTACGGTCGATAAAATCGACCGAAAACAAAACAATGTAAGATTTAATGATTAAAATTCAACCACAGCGATTCTTAAACTGTACATATGTACATACTAATAAGCCTTAATTTTGTTATGTCTGCCCTTCGGGAACGCTCGACGCACATCTTTTACATCCATTTAAAATCGTAGCCCATAGCTATCGCTATTGTTAGCCCACTCAAGAGAATAATAAACACTAGTCGACTGTCGATGGGAATTCATTTAAAATTCTACGCGTTGAAAGTTTGAATGTTGTTAACGGTAAAGCAACACTTACTTATATATAGTTTACTAGCCGGTTTGACCATCATATGACGGTGGATTCTAGCCCCATTTGTATGTGCTGGTTTGTACAATAACAGTACAACCCGTAGCCCGTTTGACAGTACGTGTACCGTTGATTGAATTGGTGTATGGCCATAAAATCGCATTGTCGACTCGAACCAGGCTCGTTGCCGACACACCGCTATAACATTTTCAGCAATGCGAGCGTAACCCAACGATCCAAGCGGGCAGGCAGATGATTACGCCAATCTATATAGTAATAATTCATTTTAGAAAATCAACGGCTATTTAACGGATAGTTAGGCAAGCAATTTTTTTCCCATTAGTAGAATCGGTTCTACATATATGACCAACATTGTTATATGAAGGCCCTCGCTAACCCGAGCGAATAATTTGACGTTTGACGTCAGCGACTTACACCCTTATTGTAGTCCCATTTTGCACCGATAGGTGCAAATTCGCATTGGTGCGAATCAACGACGATGGAGCGTCAAATTATTCGCTCGGGCTAGTGAGCGCCTTAATGAATCGTTCACGTACCCACACTATTGTGGATACGAAACACTATCAATAATTATTTATTATATAATGTACATAGATCTTTATTCTTCTTCACACGTTCGGCTATATCTGCCACTTTGTTTGAAGTTCGAGTGGACGGTGGGCTGATGAATTGAGATGAATGTGTGCAGTCAAGTGGATGCAGATTGCTCAAGACATATAGGAATGGAAGAGGATTAGAAAGGCCTTCATCCAGCGGTGGATGGTGAACAGCTGAAAACGATGATAATGACTAAGACCTTTTTTGTTTTGTTTAAAACAATACTATTTCTTGATTACTACTATGCATTGTATGTTACACATGACTGTTGGAAAGTCACCACTAAAAGTAAACTGAAACGGTCCTGAGATGAATTTATTGAGAGGATGCAGATTGCTCAAGACAGACAGAATAGGATTGGAGAGGCTTTCATCCAGCAGTGGATGGCTAACGGCTGAAAATGATGATGATATATTTATGAATTTCAGATACCTGCGCCATATCGTGGGTAACCCTTGCGCTAAGGCATGCATAAAAAAAAACAACATGTTTCCGTTGTAGAGTTTTTTTTAAACTACATAGCATACGAATCGAGACATCGTACATATTATAATTTTCACACAAAGATTCCAAAAACGTCGAAGAAATATTTAGCGAAACTTACAGTCGAGTATTTTCAACGGTTTGAGCAACATTGAAACTTTTTCAACGGGGGGAGGGGGGGGGTGTAGGTGTACATACATATATAGAGGTTAAAGCGCGCATTGTTATGTCTGTCGGCCATTGGTTGTTGCGTGTCCGGAACTGCGTCACGCGCCCCGTTGCGGTTGTTATGTCTGCGAATACACATATATATATGTATACATATTGGCACACATGTGTGTGTGTTCTGTGGGGTCAACGCCCAGTCATTCTCCCACCCCATATCCCATTGGAACAACCCTTTCGTCGCGATTCAACCCCTTCGCGCGTCGATGTTTGTTAACAGTTAGGCGACCGAGAGATACTTTTGCACCAATCGAACGCAGCGCAGGGTCTAATTTTTGCGATTTCGCGTCGAGACGGCGAGACGAGACTCGAGGTCTCAGGGGTCGTCAACCGGTAAATGTGACCGGTCAAAATTTACAGCTTTGAATTCCGCTCAGAGCTCGCCAATCTTTTTTGAATCCCTTTTAAACGATCAAACAAGTAGAGTTTAAAAAAATATAGTTTAATTTCCCCAAAACTATTCATCGGGTGATTAGTTAATACGATACAAATTCCATTCTAACAAAATATAAATCGAATATGTAGTCGATTTTATACAATCTCAATAAGTCCACATTTACCACGATGAAACTTGTTACAACGACAAATAATGAAGGATTCGAATATATTGTATTGAACGCATTCCAATATAAAAACACGCCATATCAAATAATAATATTCAACCGTTCACTATCCACTGCTGGATGAAGGCCTCTCCAATCCTCTTCCATTCCTGTCTGTCTTGAGCAATCTGCATCCACTTGACTCCACACATTATTCTCAATTCATCAGCCCATCGTCCACTCGGTCTACCTTGCTTTCTTTCACATCCTCTCGGATACCATTCCAGTATTTCTAGCGTCAAAATAATCTCTGGTGAAAACATATACTTTTGACTTGGCATTTGGACTACCCGGAAAGATTTGTACATTTTTTTTCAGAAATAGGCCGTACAAACAGCAAGAAATGGAACAATCGCGCGGTTTTTAAACGGCCTCACAAGCCGGAGCGAATTATTATTCGCTCCGGTTTGTGAGGCCCTTAGAACACACGGATCAATCAGCATTTTTTTTATTTTATTACCAGATTCGTATTCACCGGGCATAAATCTATAAGAATAATGATATCTCATCTCTGAACCATTTCTCGTGTCGGACACTGTAATCGCCTTGTCAAGTGTGTAAGCAATTAGACAACCATTGTAATCTAAGCAGAGTTTAATATTTAAATTCAAAGAAATTCCAATAGCAAAACTGTTGACATTATTACAATCAAATATCAAACAAGTTCATCAGCAGTCAAACTGAATATGATTTGAATCATAATCGTTTTAGCATTATTGGTATAGATTCAATATTGAATTGAGTAATACGGCTATGGATCCATTACCAGTCATAAAGACACGCTTCAGCGTATCTCAAATATACAACGTGCAATACAATTTAAAAAAAAAAAAACGACCGTAAAAACAATATTACACTATCGAAACAAAAAACTGTCATTGTGCAAAAGAATAACTCGCACCATTACGCATACATAACAAGTACCAATATACATATAAATATTTTTTTGTTTTAGACAGATTTCACTCGATTTACATTCAAAACGGATTCACCTGTTAGGAAACCGCGCATATTTTCGCGTGCACGCGCGCATACGTACATATTTATTTAGCACACACACACACACACATGTATGTGTCGGTACAGAGGCACACGTACATGCGAAAAAAAGGTTGGTCACGCCAAAATCGAGTACGTGGGTGTATGAAGCGGTTAATGCAACGCTAAATGAGATATGTACGTTTATTGAGACCAATTTGGTTTAATTTGCAAAACGGAGCGACACATTTTCGCACACACACACACACGCGCATAACGGCGCGCGGAAGCAGACGAATCGATAACGACGCCTCTCAACGACCAAACGACCGGTTCAGTTCGATTGGATTGAATCGTTGAATTGAATACGACACGATGATGATGATGACTTGTGTGTCGGACGTGGTGGGGTTTTTTCGCCGTGTCGTTTGCAGCGTTTAAGGCCGATTGATGTGTATTTGGGCGCGAAAATTCGGTTTTTTTTTTTTTGATTTTACTTACTCGGTTTTTGGGTGTGGCTGTCGGCGGTTTGGCTCGCTGTCGAGCTGGTGTGGTTCCCTGTGCCGCTTTTGAGCTTTAATCTGTTGGTTTTTTTGATGTAGTTTGCCGTCGAAGGTGTTGTCTGTAGTGTGTGCGCGATCGCCGGCAGCTGACGCCGGACAACATGGCGGCCATACAGACAGAGAGAGAAGGATTGAGGGGTGGGGCTAATGGCTCGCTACCACGTCACGCAGGAGCTTTTATATACATTTTAATTCAAAAATTTAATAGTGACGATTATATGTGTGTAGAGGCGTAGTCACAGTAGATAGTCATATTGTAGAGATAGTTGATGGTTATGTATACCTAGGACAATTGGTGAATATGACTGGATGTAAAGAAGAAATTAAACTAGGATGGAGTGCTTTTGGATGAATTAACATTCCGCTATGCTTAAAAAAGAAGGCACACGACCAATGCGTACTGCCAGTTATGACGTATGGATGTGAAACGTGATGCTAAATTCAATAATATTACGTAAGATCCAGTGCACACAAATAAGCGTGTAAAGATGTATGCTCGGTATAACAAGAAAAGTTCGTAACACGAATACATGGGTAAGAAGCATGGCCAAAGTGGCAGATATAGCGGAACGTGTGAAAAATTTGAAGTGGCACATAGCGAGAAGAATGAATGGCAGATGGACGCGAGAAATATTTGAATGTTATCCGTGAAAGAAAGCAAGGTAGACCGAGTGGAGGATGGGCTGATGAATTGAGAAAAATGCGTGGATGCAGATTGCTCAAGACAGACAGGAATGGAAAAGGATTGGAGAGGCCTTTGTCCAGCAGTGGATGGTGAACGGCTGAAAATGATGATGATGATGATAACAAGAAGAGATCGTAAAAGGAATATATGGGTAAGAAGCATGATCAAAGTGGCAGATATACATATAGCGGAACGTGGGAAAAAAGTTGAAGTGGCAATGGGCTGTACACATGGGCGAAAAGAATGGATGGCAGATGGACGTGATAAATACTGAAATGGTATCCGAGAGGATGTGAAAGAAAGCAAGGTAGACCGCGTGGACAAATGGGTTGTTGAATTGAGAAGAATGTGTGGTGTCAAGTGGATGCAGATTGCTGAATGGAAGAGGAAGTGGAGAGGTCTTCGTCCAGCAGTGGATGGTGAACGGTTGAAAACGATGATGATGATGAATTGTTTAGGTGTATTCAATTTCAACCGGCAAGTGATTCGTAGAATGTGTTTTAAAAATTAGCGTGTTAAGGATGAATGAATTCATTTTGGTTGTATATGTAATATAAGAAAATTGGTAGTTATTTTTACCTGGGACAATTGTTGAACACGACTGACTGGATGTAAAGAAGAAGAAATATAACTAGGATGGAGCGCTTTTGGAAGAATGAGCATAGTTTTTCAATCCAACATCCCGCTATGCTTAAAAAAGGAGCGATCAATGCGTAGTGTCAGTTATGCTGTATGGATGTGAAACGTGGATGGTGAATTCGAGAATGTCACGTAAGATCCAGTGCACACAGAGAAGCACGATGTATGCTTAGTATAACAAGAAAACTATCGTAAGAGGAATACATGGGTAAGAAGCATGACCAAAATGGCAGATATGGCGGAATGTGTGAAAAAGTTGAAGAGTGGATGGCAGATGAGAATTAAGAAGAATATGTGGAGTCAAGTGGATGCAGATTGCTCAAGATAGACAGATTGGATTGAAGAGATCTTCATCTGGCAGTGGATGGTGAACGACTGAAAATGCTTAATTTGTGCAATGTACAGTCATTTTTTTGTCTAGTTTTTAAAAGCTTACACTCAGGTAGTTGGGAAAAATAAAAGTATGAGGGTTGTTCTGTTCCCAGGTGTTATCAGTGTATAATGCATTTGTCAAGATTATTTGGCGTCCAGTACAGTTAAATACCTACGGAAAATTACACCACCCTCTTGAATGGCCAGATGATAATTCACTGGTTCAAACCGTATTTCGAAATGAATTTTTTCATTGTCATTGGCAAGATCACATTACTAAATCCAGATCGACCATCTCCTGTTAGTAGGTGCCAATTTAACTAACTTAGTTGTGAGACGGTTCCATAAAAAATTGGCATCTCCTATCCATTATTCCTACGTTAACCTGTTATTCGGTTTGGTCTGTTGGTTAACTTTCCCCTATCAAAAAGATAAAAATACACGTTTTCTATAGGTACTCAAATAACATTGTTTTAAACAACAATCAATTGAAAAAAGTCTATCAAAACAAACAAATCCAGAACAGTTTCCATTTAACGAATATTTTAATGAGTTTAAGCTACCTATGCAAAAATTATACCGTTTCGTTAATTTAATCGATAATGATTAAAATGACACGTTTTTTAAATTGTCGAAAAATAACTACACAATTTAACCGAGCTTCTGGTACTAATTGGTTATGATGCATATGAAGTAATGATATGAAATCAGATTTTTTATTTTGCGCAAATATTAATATTACAAAAACTGGTAGGTATCATCAAGATTGAATATTATTAGCGCCTATAACAAACATGTTTAAGTACCAATTACCTCATGGAATTTTATACAACCGAAAACTTTATCAGAATGCAACTTAACTCTACATACAAAAGCTGCAATTAATATTTGTACAAAATACAATTTATCAATATATAAAATTCACAATGAATAAAGTGAAATCTTAATTGTACCGATTAGCTCATTAATCATCATCATCATTTTCAACCATTCACCATCCACTGCTGGATGAAAGCCTCTTCCATTCCAATCTGCATCCACTTGACTGCACACATTCATTTCAATTCATCAGCCCACTGTCCACTCGGTTCACCTTGCTTTCTTGTTATACTGTGTGCACTGGATCTTACGTGACATTCTTGAATTCAGCATCCACGTTTCACATCCATACGTCATAACTGGGAGTACGCATTGAACGTATGCCTTTTTTTTAAGCTCAGCTGGATGTTGGATTGAAAAACTATGCTCATTCTTTCAAAAGCGCTCCATCCTAGTTATATTTCTTCTTCTTTACATCCAGTCGTGTTCAACAATTGTCCCAGGTAAAAATAACTACCAATTTTCTTATATTACATACATAAATATAACGCTAATTTTTAAAACTCTTTCTACGAATCACTTGCCGGTCGAAATTGAATACACCTGAACAATTCATCATCATCATCATTTTCATCACCATTCACTGCTGGATGAAAGCCTCTCCAATCCTCTTCCATTCCTATCTGCCTTGAGCAATCTGCATCCACTTGACGGCACACATTCATCTCAATTTATCAGCCCACTGTCCACTCGGTCCACCTTGCTTTCTTTCACATCCTCTCGGATAACATTCCAGTATTTCTCGCGTTAGCTCACTATAGCAATCGCCAACGCTACTGCCAGTTAACGTCATCGACACGTCGGTAACTCGCTGCATACATACAAACATCCTTTCACAGCGTGAGCGCGTCGCGTAATCTAGACCCCCCTTAATTTATTAATTAAAACAAAGTACCCAGACAATATAATATATATATATACACAATAGTGTCCTTATCCGCTGCACGTTATCGCGAGTCTGTCTGTGCGTTCGTGTGTCTGTGTGTGTCAGCTTGTCGGAGGCGTATCGATTCGCAACCCCCGCGTTCGTTTGCGCGCGCCGTTTTATCCCACGACCCACACTTGCACAGCCACTGGATCCGCATGCAATTCGATGCATTTCAATGCACCGGACACCCCTTCTCAAACCCCACCCGATTGTGCCTACGGTCTAAATTTCCCAGACGAAGAAGTAGAGGTCTATCTATAAAACGAACGGCAGATTCAATGGTTCACGCCTGACCCCGCGAGCCAGGTATAGCGACTTTCAACAGCACAATGTTAACTCCAGTTCAGAATATAAGTACACTTTTTAAACAAGCCAGTGTGCATGTTGAATTTGATTATGTGTTTTTAATGGATTGTGTCATTCGAGATGCTAGTGCAACCAACTGAAGTGCAAGACGGGGGAAGATGGAAGAAATTCTTGGATTGTCAGACCGATGATGATGTATTTACTAACCGATATAATTCGCATTGGTCTGTATCAACGACGATAGAGGACGAAAACTGTCGCTAAAGTGTGTGAGCGCCTTTAAAGGCCCTCGCTAACTCGAGCGGATAATTTGACGCTTGACGTCAGCGACTGACGCCATCTATCGTCGTTGATTCGCACCAATGCGAATTATGTATATCGGTACGAATGGGACGTCAAGCGTCAAATTATTCGCTCGTGTTAGCGAGGGCCTTAAAAAGGGCAAAAGTTCGTCTTTTCATTTCAACGACGAACATTTCGCGCAATTGCTGCAATTCGTGCCACGTGAATTTCTATCCTTTTTTTACACATGCGATTCGAAGAAACGGATACTAAAACTCAGACTGAACACTCTCTTGTTAAAAAATAACACATTATAAGGAATTTAATCGACAAACTTACGGTACATTGTCACAAAGGAACTGATTTTCTCTAGGTAGTGTATCTATTATGGGTTATTATTATCAATGCAATTGAAAAACACATCAACAGGGGGTGTAGTACTTCTTCGTCGCGTAAAACGTAAAATAGACTATAGAAAACTATGGTGCGTGAACTTTGATTTCGTGTGAAAAATAGATGTAAAATGAGTTTCTTTGAATAAAAAAATTCGCCTGCCGTGTGTTTTTGGGCAGTTTTAATCTAAAAAAGTGGCATTTGGTGGGTATATTTTCAAGGTTACGAGCTGCTGGATTAAAGTACTGTATTGAATGAGGTTGTTCACGTGAATATGACTTGCTCAGCTATTGGTGTTACCCGTGTTGGCTAAGTTTCTATCCTCGTAGTATTATCGCAAATTAGCACCGCATTTTTATGTAGACAAAGTTTAGGTACCTACATACAGTGAAAAATTGTAGGGTTAATTGGTTCTAATTAGGATCCCCTCTCTCTCTCTGATAGTCATTAACCGTAAAAGCCCCTACGTGTGTCGTCATCTGTCAACCGCTTTATGACGTGTAGTAATTTGACACTTTAAATTCACTTTGGTTCAATTTAAATTCGGACCAAAACGTCCGTTCAGCTGTTTAGCACCACCGTTAGCGAGGAGTGAAAAGCGACGACTGATACGTCCTTTCGATTTATTTGCTTGAAAAAACTACTACTACAGGATGTGTTTATTACAAAGCTTTGGCCGCAGTCAGTCGTAGAAAAAAGAAAATTAATCATGCTTAGCGCGTTGACCGTGAATAGAGTGAACTAGGGTACAATTTGACTTGTACAATACGTCAAGCAAACGTAAAGAGACACCATGGACAGTTTTTCTATTGTGTAAATATAACTTGGATGTAGTATATAGTAATTTTTATATTGCAGAAAATGGTTTTTGACTTTTATGATGAGTTAACTGTTAACCAAAGACTACAGTTTGATTTAGTAATAAAATCGGTGGAAGCTCACTAAAAGCTAGTCCAATCAAGTCATAATATTATAGAAGCAAACTAGATTATAATTCTATAGTTTGGTAACCTCATTTTGCCATTCATTCGTATTCTATTGAAAAAATATTTAAATTTTTGAGAAATATTAACTTTATTTTCAATAAGCCTATTGAATGTTATGATTATCTTCTGTAAAAATTAAAAATGATAAAATTGAGTAATAGAATAAAATTACATATTCGATGTAATTTTTTTATATAAAATATTAAACTCTCAGACGAAGTCCCATTCTTATTCATTCGACTTTTCGTTTAAAATTACCGGTGCGTGCTACCCGTTCTCGTTTTTTATTGGATTGTGAAAATATTACACGTAATAATTATTATCTTCATTTTCCCATCCCCAGAATGATTAGACGTGGCGATAAATACTCAGAATATATTGATTTTTTTAATACTAATGACAACGACTTATTATTTGTTTATTTAACTCAAGATAATTTATTTCCCATCGTGTTTTTTCTAATTTAATATGTACATATATTACGTTTGTATTTTATATGCAAAAGTCCTAATAGGCGTTCAATAAATAAATAATAATATTAGCTATTATGCAAATCAGTACGATTATTTAGTTGGCTCAGTTCATTGTACATAAATGCTAAAATAGCCACGCCCAAAGACAATACGCTATTAGTTTTAAAATTGCATTTGCAGGCGAATTTAGTTAGTGAATTGTGAAAAAAAGATGACCTTTATTTGACAACAACTGTTTTATTTCACAAAAGATTCTAATACTAGTAACACAATGTTTTTTTCTATCGGCAAATTAAATACAGAAACATTTACGATATTGTTGCTTATTGGATAATCAGTATTGTAGAGTTGAATTAAATAATATGCTCCAGCATGTCCTACGTGTTATATATCGTTCATTTGTCGTATCAATACTTGAATTATTACCCATTGGCATTTGGAATATGGGTACTTTAAGCGATTACTGTCTAGTTTATTCTAGGTGTACCTTAACAGCTAGGAGAGGGTGATCTGTACCGGTTACCTGAGGTTCTGACGAGTCACGTTGAGGTCGCTTTTGCCCCACTGACTCACATACACACAAAACAACTGCTGTTTACAAACACGCAACATCAGATACCGATCTAGCCGCCATTATTATCGGCGAATCATCCGCGCGGCCATGGTCAAGGACGGTCGAGAGGATGAGGAGACCGTAATATTAAATAAATCCACAGCAACGTAAAGACTTTAATAAAATTTTAAGCCAGTTCATACGTTGATCTGAATTTCTGAATCGAAACGAGCCGAAAAAAGGGCAACATTTGGCGAGCAGGAACGACTCGCCGAAAAGTCATAAAAGCGATGCAACGGACGAGGTTTCCTTTGGCAAACACAAAAGGCGGTTAACCTTGGTTCAGGTCCTGGCGGCGGCTGCTACGGCATTTTTGGAAGATTTATGATCGTTTTTATAACTTGCCCTTCTGTCTGAGCCAGGGCTCTGCTCTGCTGATGCCAAAATTTATTTAGTTTTTACGCTTCGAGTTATCTTCGAGCATATTTCATACCGAGTGGTGATACAAATGTGAAATAAAAATGTGAGAAATGGCAACGCGAGACATAAATTGTCGCGAGTGTGGGGTTTTTGCGGTGAAAAAAAAAAAATTCAATAAATGCGTATGAAGTAATGCTTGGCAGCCCTGTTCGACGGTGAAGTTTGCCGAATTCAATGGGGAAAATTGGCAGATTTGGATTATCGCCATAAAACGCGTTGCAATTCAACGGTGATAATATGTTTAATTAAGTTTTTACGGTGATTTAAACGCCGCTATAAATGTTTAATTTCAGTGCGTAGATGTAATAAACTTGTAAGTGCATGTAATATTGTATCGATTGTATCATAAATGAGATATCAATTTTAAATTAATTTTTAATTATATAAATAAAAGTAAAGTACTATTTTATTCATCGAATTTTTATCAAATGACATGCTTTACTTATATTGCGCAATTTAATAAATTGAATTATTATTAAAATTAATTTATAATTATTCAGAACATTTATGGTAATTTTTATCAATGAAGATTAAGTTACATATTAATAATAAAAAAATAATTTGAATTTTAAAATCTTCATAAATTCGCTCTACAAAAGCTCTTTGTATAAAAATACTATATTGAATGTGTAATTTGGTACATGGATAATTTTAAAAAGAAATTTAATCACCTTAGTATGTCGTAGAATGTAGATGAATAGTAATATTATAATTTTAACCGTACATTCTCCGGTGTATTTATTTTTTAAGCTGTAAATAAGCAACATATGTATGTATGTAGGAGTAAAGAAAATAAATTGTAAGCCGATACAAAAACTTAAAACTTACTCTACCCGACATCTATATATTTCAAAAAAAGCTCGAACCTTTTCAAATTCGAAATACATAATTATGTACATACATCTACTGGAGAGATATAATATGTACGTACGTCGTTTTAAAACAACATATTATTATTTATTATTCCTAAAGCGATCAAATAAATGAATAACATTATGGCTACATTGTCGCGCAAGGCCAACGCGTAAAAATTAGCTGTAGGTACCTACCGCCCACTGAAGCTTTTGTGCACGGCTAATTTCAAATTTTCATCCAATTAAACTATCAAAATATTAAAAATAAGAAAGCTCAGATGTATTAAGCGACATTACCTTCAGATGATAGTCGTTGCGAAGCTACACATAGTCAGGGTCGAATCAGGGGCGTGCGCGGTTCGAGCGCAGCTGTCGGTTTATGCGCAGAGCGAGATGCTGAGGGGGGCCCAAAGGGGGAGATGGGGGGAAGTGGGGGAATGAGGGCGGATCCCCATAGCAACGGCCGCCGCCCCACTACGTCACTATCGCAATTCGTCCGATCTCACCCCACCACTTTCGTCAGTATCACTATCCCATTATGACCCCTTGTGCCTTTGCCTTGTGCAATTTATAAAACTTTAAAATGTTCATTCAAACGCTGGCAGAAGAGCCCGGCGCTGCCCGGGTACATTCCATATTGAAAAAAATTCGGGTGTAGGCCAACCCATGACTGTATCCATACATTTGAGGAATACACAAAGAGTAATGAAATTATTTTATTAAGTACGTAAGTAAATAAAACGCATGCACACCACCACACCAACCAACATACGTACATATCATGAAATCACTGTGTTGAGTGCGCGCGCGTATGTAAAATACGATATATATTCAAATGGGAAAAACTGCCACTTCCGGTCGTCAGATGTTGACCAAAAAAAATCACAGTATCTCTTGAGGCTAACGTGAAAACTATAGATGTGAAATTTCGACTTTATCGCCGGGGCAGTTTCGGAGTGGTAAACTTTTCGACAAAAATTAACCCTACTTCCGGTTGACTGATTTTAATGATTTAATTTTTCGTAACAAGCAATTTCTCTCAGGAGTACAAAATTACAATATTGTGACGATTCTACATATATAAAAGGCCGAAAAAAAAAAAAAAAAACCAACAAATCGTTCAAGAGTAAACTGCCACTTCTGCCAAAGGGATTTTGACCAAAATTACAGTATCTCTTACGGCTAACGTGAAAACTATAAATATGAAATTTCGACAAGATCGCCGTGGCAGTTTCGGAAATATTCTGTGGTAACAGAATTTTAGGATTTTCTACAAGAAAAAAACCCTACTTCCGGTTGAATGATGTTGACCAAATTCCATATGTCTCTTACACCTTACGTGAAAATAATAGGTATGAAATTTCAGCTTGATAGACTTGATAGTTTTGGAGAAAACACACATACAGACACACACACACACAAGTACACAGCCATACAGACATTTTCCAGAAATCATGAAAACGTGATCAGGGGGATGATGCTTGATACAAATCGGTCAAAATCTCGGGGTCGAATTTTCGCACGATCACAATACTTTATCCGATTAGGATACAGTAAAAACATTGTCAACACATGTACATATGTACATAAAGGACTCATCGCAAAAAAAAATGTAGTTATGGTCCTATTCAGAAAAAAAAAAAAAAGTGAGCACCCGTCGGATCGTCGGAAGTAATTCTGCAAAGTTTGGCGGCGATTAGTCGAACGGAGTCGTAATTTATAAAATACTAGCTGACCCGGCATGCGTTGCAATGTCCGATTCCGTTGCCGTTCCGTTCCGTTCCGTTCCCGTTCCGTTCCCGTTCCCGATCCCGTTCCCGATCCCGTTCCCGATCCCGTTCCCGATCCCGTTCCCGTTCCCGTTCCTAGTACGTTATCTGACGCGTGAGCAGGCCCGTTCCCGTTTTTTCACAGGAACCATGCCCGGCATGATCACAATAAGTTCTGAAAGTTTCATCGCGATCGGTTGAGTGGTTTAGGAGCCTATAAGAGACAAACAGACAGACATTGATTTATATATATATATAGACTAGCTGACCCGGCATGCGTTGCAATGCCCGATACCGTTCCCGTTCCAGATCCCGATCCCGTTGCCGTTCCCGTTCCCGTTCCCGATGCCGTTCCCGATCCCGTTCCCGATGCCGTTTCCGATCCCGATCCCTGTCCCGATCCCGTTCCCGTTCCTAGTACGATATCTGACGCGTGAGCAGGCCCGTTCCGTTTTTTTCCCGATTCCAGATCCCGGTCCCGTTCCCGATCCCGGTTCCGATCCCGATCCCGTTCCCGTTCCTAGTACGTTATCTGACGCGTGAGCAGGCCCGTTCCTGTTCCTGTTCCCGTTCCCGGTTTTTCCCGATTCCAGATCCCGGTCCCGTTCCTGATCCTGATCCCGTTCCCGATCCCGTTCCCGTTCCCGTTCCTAGTACGTTATCTGACGCGTGAGCAGGCCCGTTCCCGTTTTTTCACAGGAACCATGCCCGGCATGATCACAATAAGTTCTGAAAGTTTCATCGCGATCGGTTGAGTGGTTTAGGAGCCTATAAGAGACAAACAGACAGACATTGATTTATATATATATATAGACTAGCTGACCCGGCATGCGTTGCAATGCCCGATACCGTTCCGTTTCAGATCCCGATCCGTTGCCGTTCCGTTCCGTTCCCGATGCCGTTCCCGATCCGTTCCCGATGCCGTTTCCGATCCGATCCCTGTCCCGATCCCGTTCCCGTTCCTAGTACGATATCTGACGCGTGAGCAGGCCCGTTCCCGTTTTTTCCCGATTCCAGATCCCGGTCCCGTTCCCGATCCCGGTTCCGATCCCGATCCCGTTCCCGTTCCTAGTACGTTATCTGACGCGTGAGCAGGCCCGTTCCTGTTCCTGTTCCCGTTCCCGGTTTTTCCCGATTCCAGATCCCGGTCCCGTTCCCGATCCTGATCCCGTTCCCGATCCGTTCCCGATCCGTTCCCGATCTTGTTCCCGTTCCCGTTCCTAGTACGTTATCTGACGCGTGAGCAGGCCCGTTCCCGTTCCCGTTTTATCCCGATTTTTTTTCACAGGAACCATCCCCGGCATGATCACAATAAGTCCTGAAAGTTTCATCGCGATCGGTTGAGTGGTTTAGGAGCCTATAAGAGACAGACAAACAAACAAACAAACAGACAGACAGACATTCATTTTTATATATATAGACTAGGCATTGTATCATCACCATTTTCAACCGTTCACCATTCACTGCCGGATGAACACCTTTCCGATCCTCTTCCATTCCTGTCTGTCTTGATCAGGCTGCATCCACTTGAGTCCACACATTTTTTGTCAATTCATCAGTCCATGTTCATTCTTCCAAAAGTGCTCCATCCTAGTTTAGTTTAGTAAAAAAATGATTCATACGCCAAAATTAATTTATTTCGTACATTGCCTAAAACGCTTAGACATTTTATACCATGCGGAGATTTCACATTGCGCCTGTAGCATGTTCACATGATTCCTATGAGGAAGAGACATAGAGAAAGAGACAGATAGACATCCAAGATATTTTCTGTGCGGATAGTTTGATATAGGATACATAAATAATGGCTTGCATGACTGCGTGGATTTCGTGATTGACACAATGCAATGGTCAATTTGAGTGGTGTAAAAAATATGCTTGCTAGTTTGAATGGTGTTCTCTGATTGGTTGTTTCGCTTTAGGACTCGACCAATCAGAGCAACTCGAGTGTGTATGATTGACGTTTATTATTTTGTTTTATTTGTGTTTGAATGGATTCTGTTGTATTAAGTTACTCTAAACATGTTAGGTAAATTAAATTAAATCTGATATTAATAAAAAGTGAATTTAAAATTATAAATTGTTAAGAGTTTCGGAACATTCTGTATTGGATACTTATTGGAATAAATATCGGTGACATTTATTATACTTTTTTGTTTATTTTTATTTCCGTCAGATTTATCTAAAAAAAAAATTTGCGTTTTATAAACGGGAAATTATTGATTTAATAATAATTTTGTAAATTAATTTTAATTTAATTTATAAAATGTATCGGTTCTTGACTTAGGTAAGATCACAATTTTGTAAAGTGACATCTATCGCTCGATAGACAAACTATTTTTAAGTAAATTTGTTGGAAAATTTTCATGTTTCCACAAAATAAATAATTTTATAACGTATCTGTTTAGAAACAATAAAATTAATTTAATCATAGTATAAATTTTATCTCAATATTTTTAATTTTCAAAAATATTTATATGTACATGTGTACATTCTATATCACTACCAAAAAATCAATATTTTACTTATGTATATTGCTAGTATAACTTGTTAAAATTAAAAATATTATTCCCTAATGTTTTTCTCAATTTTCAAAGACATACCTATTCATAAACAATCGTATTATGAATATATTATTCTTAAATAGGTACATGCTGAATATACAATTTAAAAAATGGCTAGAAAAGTTGGTGTTTTATTCAGGTTAAGAAATATTTTAAGTTGAAAAAGAAATGTTTTAGTCTAGAATACAATTGTCTTCCCACACCTGATTTATTGTGCCACTGTACTTAATATGTTCAGTGGCCAAGATTTAGATAAAATGCAAAGGTTATAAAATAGAGCTATGAGAGGTATTTTGAATGTTGGTAGGCTAAAAAGTATTAGAAGTATGTTAGAAGAATTGGGATGGATGAGTATTAGAAATTGTTTAAAGTTAAGCACATTTTTCTTTTGTTTATAAGTTAGATCATAAGTTATTGACAAATTATTTTAAGAATTATATCATTAGAAATAGTGATATCCATAGTTATTATACTAGAAATAAGAACCAATTAGTTGTAGGTAGAGTAAGGAAAACAAAGACAGCTGGTGGCGTTTTTCACAGGGGTGTATTAATGTATAAATGCCCTCCCTGAGTGCGTCAAGTCTAGACCATAGATGGATTCTTGCAAAGTGTGAGGAGACACCTCTGTGAGTGATAGTAGTTATGTATAAGTATAGTGTATAATGTGTAATAGATTTATGTAGTTGTTATAAATACGTAAGTAAGTTAAATTAGCTAATATTATATAAAATAAATAAATTTAAATGTTGGTGATACAATTCCAATATTATATGTAAATACAATTTCAAAACAAACTACATATGCATGTATTTGAATTAACTTTAAGCTTTTGTAGACATCTGTTACGATCGTAAAAAACGTTTTAACAAACTAACATCTAAGTTGGCGCGGTAATGTTGAAAAGCTCAGTTAGAGGGCTTGCCTCAAAATCATGGGGAAAAGCTTTCAGCATTAAATTAAACAAACATTTACGTATGTACATATGTATGTACAATCCAATAATAAGTGAAAAATATCATATAATTTTTATGGCGAAGAAAAAAATGCAACGCTTTCAACTTGAACGTGAAAGAAGCGAAGCGGCTTTTATTCATCTTATTATCGAGTCAGAAGTTTCAGCATATTCTTATGAAATATATATATTCCGATGACTGTTCATGTCTGCAGATCACGACATAAAAGTCATAAATATTACATGGACTTGACGAGAATCTGAAGAAAACACAAGTACCGCGACACGCTACGGTAGCTACGGTTCGCGTTCGTTCGAAAGACATTCAAACTTTTCCATGAATGCATTTAATATTGTCCGAATTTTTTTATTCAATTTATAGATCAGTATCCATACTATTAAAGTATACCGAAATTAATTTTATTAAATAATAATTTAAGATTAAAAAAACTATTCAAACGTTAGTGTGAATTTGTGCGTTAAGCAACATTGATGCTTTTCTTTACATACATTTCACAATATTTTTCCTCAGAAACTTAATACATTTGTCACTATATTTATAGAGGGGGCTCTAAATTTGCGCACCACAGTTTGAGTAACGCGATGTGAGCCCGCCAAGTCGACGTAATGTTTGATAGAACGAAAGACATTTGATGATTGATGCATGTGCTGACACAACCGGCCAACTTGAGGTTAAGTCTCAATTCTTTGGACCCGCGGGGACTTTATTGATGTCTCCCGTCTGACGTATCGCATATTTAAATGTTTATACCATAAAAGAAAATAACCAGAACCAGGCAATAAAACGAGCGCATTATGAGCGAATAAATTTTTCGCAATACGCGTGTATGTATTTTATAATACTTTTTCAATTCCCGTCATAAAGAGAAAACGCTGCAGCAACGATCGGTAACTGAATTTAATAAATTTTACCTACATAGATTGTTTGAAACGGAAATTGGTTTACTTTGGTTCGTTATTACATTGAACTGTATCGCCTATACAGTCCAAATAGAAATACGAAGAAAATGAAATCCGTATTGTATTGTCATCATCATCATCATTATCATTTTTAGAGATTCACCATCCGGTGCTGGATGAAGGCCTCTCCGATCCTCTTCCATTCCTTGAGCAATTTGCATCCGTTTCACTCCACACATTCTTCTCAATTAATCAGCCTTGCTTTATTTCACATCCTCACGGATACCATTCTTGTATTTCTCGCTGTGCCCAATCCATTGCCACTTCAACTTTTTCACACATTCCGCTATATTTGCGACTTCTGTCATGCTTCTTACCCATGTATTCCTCTTACGATATCTTCTTGTTATACCGAGTATACATCTTTCCATGCTTCTTTGTGTCCACTCGATCTTACGTAACATTCTTGAATTCAGAATCCACGTTTCACATCCATACGTCATAACTGGAAATACGCATTAGTCGTATGCCTTCTTTTTTAAGCATAGCGGGATGTTGGATTAAAAACTACATATGTTCATTCTTCCAAAAGCGCTCCATCCTAGTTTCTTTCTTCGTTTTATTTCCTCTCCTCTACATTCAGTCATATTCACCAAGTGTCCTGAGTATAAATAACCA
Source organism: Parapsyche elsis (assembly GCA_022651745.1). NCBI lineage: Eukaryota > Metazoa > Arthropoda > Insecta > Trichoptera > Hydropsychidae > Parapsyche > Parapsyche elsis. The sequence continues at coordinate 4,717,660 of JAGVSN010000017.1, forward strand.
TCAACTATCTCTATAATATGATTATATACTGTGATTACGTTTTGCGTGCAAAATTCATCAAACATAATTTAACTACTTTTTTCATACTTTCGTTGCTTAATTGTGTTCGTATTGTATTGTATTGTATACATGTAAAAATAAGAACAAATCCATTGTGTGAATTCGAATAAAGGACATATGCAAAAGAGACGGTCGCTCGTGAACGTATTTAAAAGGGGTACCTACAGCATCACTTTAAGGATCATTAGTCATTATGTCAACTTATTATTGTGAATACCTGCCAGGATCTAAAATCGCATTGTCTTACCTGTTATCCTGGACGGGGCCGAAGGCTCTTTGTCGTGTTTTTACCGTTTGACTTTTCGGAATAAGCCGTTTTTAACACTCAACGAGATACGCAAAGTTGATTGAATTCGACTGTGTTTTAAACGTATTCGATTGCTGATAGTGTATGATTTATATTTTTCGGTTAAATTTTAACAGCCACAGTGCCGTTTCGAGGCTGTTCAAAATTGACGAGAGAAGATAAAATTGTCTCGCTAATGGATTGAATTTATCGAATATTTATTTGTCCCTACATTTCAGCGGTAATTAATAAGCACATAGTGAGTTTTCATAATACCGTAGGTACATACGTATGTATCTATGGGACTATTTATTATCGATCATAATATATTTGTAGGGACAAAAGGGGGTTACGTCACGGGATCACACAACACTTCAAACATTTAATCCATCAATTTCAAAGCGTATTTTTTTGCCTAGGTTAGTTCGACCCTGTTAACGGATACAGTTCAGTGAGCAGACTGCTCCCAAATATGTTGCACACTCGAAATGTGCGCCGATACCGCTTTTTAATACATATTTTTATTCAATTGACTGTCAGAGTCACAATTTCGAAGTATATTTCAGATCTTCTCACGAGTCACATAGTGCCAAACGTGTGGCAAGGTCGTACTCGCGTTTCATCAGTTGTTTATTCGTCGTCGTGGCACCGTTGAGCATTCAGATTTTCGCTTTTATTATATAGCAAAGCCTGCTCTTCATATGACGGTGGATTTGGCGGAGTTTGAACAATAACTGTACACCCCGTAGCCCATTTAACAGCACGAGAAACAATTGTACAGTGTACCGTTGATTGAATGGGTGTAATACTGTAAAATTGCGCTGTCGACTTGAACCAGCTTTGGTAGATGGCGGCTCGTTGCCAACACACTGCTATTGTTTTGTTTGTTATGTTGGCAATACAAGCGTGACCGCAACGACCTAGGCAAGCAGGCAGGCAAATTTTATCAGGTACATATATCGCATAAACACAAAGGTGGCATGTCCAAGATATTGCGAAAATGAGTTATGAATGCAACTTTGTACGGGGCAGTCAAGTGGCACATCCGAATGACGTCACAGTTTTTTTGGTCATCTCAAAGTGCAAAAGTTCTACTAAAATAGTCTCGTAACACACAAGTGACAACTCCGGACTTTATGCATGCAATTTGAAAAATTTACTTCAACAACTATGAAATAGCATCCAAAAATCTAATGTACAATATCTACAATTACCATTTTTATATAAAGTTCCCTGATTTATGACCAGTTCAAAATTTAAAACTGCTGCCCTGAACTATTTTGGACATGTCATATTTGTGTATGTACATATGTGCCGTGCCGGTTATTATGAAAGTGGAATAAGTCACATTTATTTCGTTGTGAGATGATTGGACTTTTGCGTACATACGTTTAAAAAAATAGTTTGATAATAGCACACTTTATGGTTCTTACCATTATAGTGCTATAATTACAGTTGTATAGTGGTTTAATTTTACGATTACCTTATTAAGTAAATGTATGTAATAATGGAGCTCTGAGGGAAATATTGTATTCTCGTATGGACAATTATTAACCACTATTATTTCAGTGTGAATTAATTATGGATTTTTTATTGATCAAGTTATGCGATACTCAGTTGGATATCAGTTCAGTTCAGCGGGTGGTCCATGTCTAGCAAATTCACATTCTTGATTATTGCCGCCTTGTTTTAGGTATAAGACGCGATCCTTTATGTCGTGTAAGTAAAAGAGTCAGCATCACGTAGTCACAGTAGATAATCATATTGTAGAGATAGATGATAGTTATTTATACCTACGACAATTGGTTAATATGACTGGATGTGAAGAAGAAGAATGAAGCTAGGATGGAGTGCTTTTGGAAGAATGAACGTAGTTTTTAAATTGAACATTCCGTTTAAATAAATAAGGCATACGACCAATGTGTACTGTCAGTTATGACGTATGGATGTTAAGATGAATAGATGGGTAAGAAGCATGACCAAAGTGGCAGATATAGCGGAACGTGTGAAAAAGTCGAATTGGACACATAGCGAGAAGAATGGATGGCAGATGAACGCGAGAAATACTAGAATGGTATCCGAGAGGATGTGAAAGAAAGCAAGGTAGACCGAGTGGACGATGAGCTGATGAATTGAGAAGAATGTGTGAAGTCAAGTGGATGCAGATTGCTCAAGACAGACAGGAATGGAAGAGGATTGCAGAGGCCGTCATCCAACAGTGGATGGTGAACGGCGGAAATTCATGATGATGAAGTAAAGAGTCGAGTGTGTCGATTTGAGTTAAATGTTAAATATGTATTAAAGTGTGAATCGGCGCACAGGTCCGACTGAAAGGTAGGTGTGTGACATTGTTCCCCGTCGTCTCATTGCGATTTCGTTCATTAATCATTTTTCAATACTATCAAAGTCTCTTTTTACCGGCTGACAAGCGGACCTCTTCCAAAAGGTTTTTGTTCGGCCATAACCCGCTGAACATGTTATGGTCGTTTACGATTAATTGATTTCGACGATTCGTCGCTAATTGAAAACGCCGAAATTCCCGCTGGAAAATTTCGCAAACACCTGACAGCTGACCAAAAACGTGAGGTTGAAATGAAAATAGGGTGTTTGTACTTTGTAATCATTTTATTATATTGATTTATTTCATAATGTGTGTATATCAATCACTTTTAAGTTACTTACACGATAATAATTTATTTATATATATATAATAATACGATACAATATATTCGTAGCTTTACATGGAATGAATAGCAGTTTTTGTTATTTATTCTTCTTCTAATTAACAAACACAATAAAATAAAAACAAAACGAAATTTGTGTGCTATTGCAATGGTGGTTCGACTGCAATGACTTCTAATGATGATTTTACTTTTTATTTTTTCGATACAATTTAATTTTTTTTTTGAACTCACACACGATCATGTTTGTACAAATTACTACATAGTTTTTTTTTTCACATTAACGTATTAGCGATCCTTCAATATAATCTATTATACAATTGTGTTGAAATTTCGTTAATTAAACATCCCACTTTATTTTATGTATATTTTGACCTTTTTAATTATATAATACATATATATAATATATATATATAAATAAATAAAACTATTTAGGTAAAAACCAGCTACTTGAGAATACCAACTATGTATATATCAATCACAAACATTTTTTTTTTTTAGTTAGAGAAATATGCCTTCATAGAATAATTTTTTTTTTGAAATAGTTTGAACCATCGATTTTTATGTATACTGGTGTAACACAGTTCAGATATTACACACGTATTTACACGTGCGCGGTCTGTGCTGTGTTAACGCACGTCTAGCTATTCACGAATGCGATGAAAGTGTAAGTCTGCGTGTATATTATTTTACTTTGGCTTCGAATTTGAGAGTTATCAAACAAACAGACGTAAAAAAAAGATACCACAATATGTCGACAAACGTACATACACGCACACACGGCACACAAACGCGACTTTAATAAGAGAAAACACGTTTTGAATTTGAAATTTCCAATGGTGACGAATCCGCGGATTTATTACATTGAATAATTCAATGTTTTATGTTTGAGATATTCGACCTATATTTTAAGAAATAGACGCCATCGGAATCGCCGCGAATAAATTTGGCAAAACACACTTTCTAAAAAGCGTTTTTTTTTTTTTTTTTTTACATATATTTTTTTTATACATTTCTGATTTTTCTATTATCATTATTACACAACGAGTTTGCGAAAGACTTACGTGTTTTCATCGCATCATTTAATTATTCATTATCAATTTTTTTTTTATTATTTATTTAAGTACTACAATTACGAATAAGTACTATTTGGGCTCTATCTTTCCATTTTTATATAAATACAACATGGCATATTTTTTTTTCAATTATATTTATATCAAATATGTACAAAAGGATCTACTTAAGTATTTTTCACAATTTTTCTTAAACGTTATTAAAAAAAATGAGCGCAAAGCACACGTTCCTTTTACACGTATATATTTCACACATGGCAAAAAAAAAAAAAATAAAAAAATTCAACAATAACAGATCAATTTTAAAAAATAAACAAAAATTAAGAGAGAAGACAAAAACAACCAAAACAAAATTTCAGACAAGAACAATTATTAGTTCAATAAAACTGAACTATTCTCTCATTGATAAGCATAAAATCAATACATAAATTCGACCTTTTATATTGCAGAATGGATTTTATCGAATTGAAACATTCACTAAGCCTTAAATTTTTATAAAAAGGATTAAAATCATCGCAATGAAATTTAAAAATAAAAAATTAACGAATTGTGCAGTTGAGGAGTTAAAAAATTATTATAAAAACGATAAAAAATAGTGCTTTTGATATTACATTGCAAATTAAAAGACTTTCAACATATCGATTTCGTTCCCTGTATTATTCCGAATTTGCTTCAATATAGAAAAAATAGTCGAACAAATCTAAATATTATACAAGATATATACAAATATATCTTAACAATTGTTTTGTCATTGAAAATTATAAGTTACATAAGAAACTGTTGAATTTTAAAACGATACGAATACGGAATTAATACTTAATTTTTTTTCAAAACGAAAACAAACAAGGGAGTAATAATAATAATAATAATAATAATTAAAATTAATTAAAACATATATCGCAGAAGAGAGATGAATTTTTCAAAAAACAAAAAAAAAATTTAAGTCACGACATACTTCTTTCCGATTTTACAAATACATTTTCTTTTATCACTTTCGAACACTCACTTTTTTGATTTGCAATTTTTTTTTTCATTATTAAACTTTGGAACAATAATTAATCAAAATACACATACAATTAACACTTACATAATTACAAAGATCCATAGCGTATTAATAATAATAATAATAATAATAATACATAATTTAAATACAGGCTATTCTCGAATAGAACGGATATCATCATCGTCAATTAAATTAATAATAATAATTTACATTGAAATATTTTCTCCATTAACTAGATAATTCTATATAAAATATACAATCAGAAAGGGGAGGGGGGGGGGGGATTACACGAAAAATCACAAGAAATCTTTCCAACATTTACTTTTCATCGTTCCGACATTTTTCACTGTACTTTCTTTATTAGGTGTTCGCAATTGTGTCACATAGTTTCACTAGGGGTTGTTGTTTTTTTTTTATTTTATATACCTATCGTATATATGTGTGTGTGGGTATTTTTTCGGACAGCGGATAACAGATCCAGTCCCGTCGAACGCTTGAAAATCAAATAGTTCACTATTCCGGTTTGGTTTTCATTCGTTCGACGGGCTTCCGACGGCGCGTGCCACGTGCCACGCCGTGCCACGTGTTGGGCCAACCGTGTTGATGATGATGGACGAGGAGTGGCGCAGTGTGACGTCACTCGCCACCGGAACGGGACTTAGTAAATCTGTTATCCACTATTCGAAAAATTCCACTGATCCTATGCGGACAGGTGGGCGAACTGGCTAGGATGAAGATCGAATTGGTACGGGTGACCATACGGGTTCATGTGGTACGGCACGATGTTCATCGACGCCATCTTGTGCTCCTTCTTCCATTTCATCCTCCTGTTCTGGAACCAGATCTTGATCTGGCGCTCGGTGAGGCAGAGTGCGTGTGCTATCTCTATGCGCCTCCTCCTCGTCAGGTAGCGGTTGAAGTGGAACTCCTTCTCCAGCTCCAGGGTCTGGTAACGAGTGTATGAGGTCCTCTGTCGCTTCGTCTCCCCGTTGGCATTGACAGTACCTGAAAATAATGAAAATCATTCATGAAAAGCACGTCAATGTAAAAGAAAATCTAAAACTACATATTCGGCCGACCTCATAGATGTAGAATAGCATAGATTGGCCTTAGCGCCCGAAATATGACATACAAAAAGAAATATGACTTCTTTTTTGTGAGAATTCCCCGCACTTTAGACCCCCCGCACACCCCCGTTGCTTCTGACGCTTTCTCCAGGCAAATTTGTTTGAAACGGCCTATCTATGGTATTTTATATCTATGGCCGAACTCAAAGAATCGTGTCTAAAAGTCATTAGACTTATATAGGGCATAATCGTTTCACCATATGTTCGTGTGTGTGTGCAAGTCAGTATATTAATGATACGAGCAAACGATGATCTCAGTTAGTTAACTGTGAAATTTTTCAGTGTTCAATCACGAAATATGGTGCTTCGGTGTATAGTACATACTCATGTAAGTGAGTTAAATACTGTAAAGTTTAGTTGTATGTAGCAATAATTACATCTATGTATGTTATGGTATTGGGTGAGTCTCGTGTTTGTTTCTTCGATATGTATGTATGTATTAGTAAATGATTTATTCAGTTCTGAAAACTTTAGTGTACCACGATGTGCTCAATGAATATTCATTTCCTATTCGTATTATGTTTTTTTAGTCTTTTACATCAATGTAATATCACAATGCTAAGAATAATCCTATATGTATGATCTAAAAGAGTGATCCTTTTTCGAGCTAAGAGCCAAATTAGGGAAATCCTTGCAAATTGGTAAGCTTGGGAGCCGCAACATATTATTTTCCGATTCCAATATGTATGTACATATATTCAAAATGAAATTAAATGTTGCTCATTTATGAAATGGATTCATGTAAGAAATAAGTTATCATCGTGATATTTCTCAATGTTTTACAGTTTATTACTAAAAAGCTAATCTTAAAAACGACTTTAAAGCTTTTTATAGCCATGACGTTTGATTTTGTGTAAATTGTGTGTCAATATTTTGCATTTCGGGCAAAACGTTTGATGACAGCGAGAGCCGCAGGTTTTCATACAAAGAGCCACATGCGGCTACGGAGCCGCCGGTTCCCGACTACTGATCTAAAATAAATGGTTTACCTTATGTTCTTTAGTCAAGAAGTGAAAATCGTTTGATTTTGACTGACATTTGTTTATAAAATGAAGTATTCTCTTAGACGGATACACTGATACTTTTACATCTTCCATATATATGTACATACATGCGTAGTATAAATAAAGCATTGTGATCGTGCGAAAATTCGACTTTGAAACTTTGTCTGATATTTTTACCTATTCCTTTTGACGGTAATGTATTGGATAAACGAATAATTAAGCTTAAGTAGGACATAGTTAAATGTAACAGGCTTTATTTAGCTTTTCAATCTTTATTGAAAATCTACATTGTCAGTGATTCTACTTAAGGTTTTCGAAATCAAGATGAATGATTCTATGACAAGTGTTCACTGAAAGCAAAATGCTGTAGTCGTGTCAGGGTTTCGATTGGCAAAAACCTCGCGCGAACTTTTTGCTCCGCCAAAGCGCAATTTATAGAATAGATAAGACATGTATCAGAAGTGTTACGTTGCGTTAATCGGATGATTAGGAAAAAAGAGTAGCTGGAAGTTGGAAGTCGGCCAGGGTTTTCTAAAAACGACGACAAAACACCAACAAACGTCGCGACGAAGAAGATGACGATGAAATAGAAGACAACAGCCCTGCGCGAACACACACACGCGTAATATAATTTATAGGGAAAAGTCAAAGGGAATTAAATAGAAAGAAATAATCGTAATATGTATGATGCGATATATATCATGGGTTTTTTTTCATTTTCAAAATTTAAAGTTAATCCCGCGTCGAGAATTAGTATCCGGCGTTTCGAAACTATGGAAATCAAAAGGAGCGAATTTGTAACTGTCGCGCGATTTATTTTATAGGCGCTCGTTCACATTTTTATATGAAAAATATGATTTATCTCGTAATTTCAGTCGAGTAAACAACGTCGGAAAACATCTGTCAGGTGATACATCAAATAACGCATTTTATAAGGGGAAAAGTTTTTTTTTTATTAAATAAATATAATCTTATTAATTTGAAAACGCGCGCAATTTGCACACTGCGACACAAACTTAAACATTTGACGGCCATTTTGTCATATTTATACTACACGAGCATCAGAAATACATTTCATTCAATATTGACAGGTCAAATAAACGAATGATGTATTTTTTCGGTCATATCATACATTTCGCACGCACAAGAATAAAACTAGGATGGAGCGCTTTTGGAAGAATTAAGATAGTTTTTAAATCAAACATCTCGCTATGCTTAAAAAAGAAGGTATACGACCGATGCGTACTGCCAGTCATGAGTACTTATTCCACTATTTACCTCGGAAGAAGTTTGAACGTATTGAAATTATCAACTTCGGAAAAACGTTTGATGGGAATACAGAAGGTAAACCCACGTGAGATTCAAATTGCAATATCTACATTTTTTTGTACGATAACATAATATTTACGTAGTCACGGTAAATAATCATATTGTGGAGATAGTTGATAGATATTTATACCTAGCATAATTGGTGAATATGACTGGATGTAAAGAAGAAAAAATAAAACTAGAATGGAGCGCTTTCGGAAGAATGAACATAGTTTTTAAATCCAACATTCCGCTGTGCTTAAAAAAGAAGGTATACGACCAATGCGTACTGCCAGTTATGACGTATGGATGTGAAACGTGGATGCTGGATTCAAGAATGTTACGTAAGATCCAGTGCACACAGAGAAATATGTATGCACGGTATAACAAGAAGAGATCGTAAGAGGAATACATGGGTAAGAAGCATGATCAAAGTGGCAGATATAGCGGAACGTTCGAAAAACTTGAAGTGCCAATACATATGTACATAGATGGACGCGAGAAATGCTGAAATGGTATCCGAGAGGATGTGAAAGAAAGCGAGGTAGACCGAGTGGACGATGGGCTGATGAATTAACGCAGATTGTTCAAGACAGACAGGAATGGTAGAGGATTGGAGAAGCATTCATCCAGCATTGGATATTGAACGGCTGAAAATGACGATGAGGAAGATAAACATTAACATACAACTCTTCAGTCCACAAATGAGTAACATTTTCCTTGATCTGGCTAGAAAAAGATTCCCGACCACTCGACTATAGACAGTATAAACGCGGAAACGTTAACAATATTCAACATTACTAAAACTTGAACATACATACTAAGATAACCTACACGTGAATAAACATAAAAAAATTGCATTTAACATTTCTTTAACTTAACATTTCACCTGTTAGCTAAATCATTCTCATAATTTTACTTTGATCGAGAAACGTTTCAAATCCCACAACACTAATCGGCAATAGGCCGCACGTTGCAATTTCGAACAGATTGAAGTGGAGAGCGGATAATTTACAACCCCGAATAAAACGAGCGAGTTATTTATAACAACGTACGAGTCCCGTTGAAGTTGTCGTCGTCTCAACGACTCACATAGAGGTGTTTGATTTACGCGACCAAACAACAGCAATGCGCGAATTACTAAATGGTCGAACGGTAGTCGGATGACATCTACGACGAATTTATTGGTGTCATCCCGGTTACGAACGACACGCTGACGCGGATTACGTACGCCAAATTTATATCGTCGCGAATGTACATACATACATATGTATGTATGTATGTATGCCGCTAGGCGCCCGCAGGATGGACCGTCTATTAGGTGTGTGTAATATAATCTAACGTATATAATATATAATATGGCATTACTGAATGTGTGCTCGTGTATGTGTATATTTAGAGTGGTTAACTTTGTAATAGTTGCACGAAGCTTTCGGCGCGTTAAAGCTCGCGCTAATTAAGTCGCGACCGGGCAGGCCAGGCGCGCTCCTCGCTATTTTGTAATTTGGTTGGAACTTTTTTTGATTTTTATTATTGTATCGTTCGCCATCAAAGACTCGACCGATTATAATTGAGTCGTAAATTATGTTGGTAGAACTGTGCGCGTTGTGAAAGTGGACCGAGTCCGCTCGAAAGAAAGATTTTCGATTTCAGCGTGCACCCCCCTATTTTCTATCGCGAATTATAAACGGTGGTTTTTATTTTTTGTTTTTGTTTGATTGAATGAAATCAGATTGAAGTTATTTGGAAGGAATTTTTATTGTTATTTTATTTCTGCAATCTAGAGTTTTAGATCGTTTCACCGTGAAAGCTTTTCTTTTTTTTTATTCGGTAGGTATACATACGTATCTTAAGAGTTGGTTTGTGTTTTGTTTGTAAATCAAAATCTATTTTTAAAAACAATAGGGGACTATAGTCCGTTATAGAATGGATTCGTTCAGAATTTCCCAACATTTTCAAGTGAATCAAATTTTAATATAACTTACTGGATGTAAAGAAGGCGTTTAGTGTTTAAATCCAACGACCGTACGACCAATGCGTACTGCCAGTTATGACGTACATATGTATGTGAAACGTGGATGCTAAATTCGAGAATGTTACGTAAGATCCAGTACACACAGAGAATCATAGAAATATGTATGCTCGGTATAACAAGAACAGATCGTAAGAGGAATACATGGGTAAGAACGTGTGAAAAAGTTGAAGTGGATGGCAGATGGACGCAAGAAATACTGAAATAGTATCCGAGAGGATGTGAAAGAAAGCAAGGTAGACCGAGTGGAAGATGGGCTGATGAATTGAGAAGAATGTGTGGAGTCAAGCGGATGCATATTGCTCAAGACAGACAGGCGTGGAAGAGGATTGGCCTTCATTCAGCAATGGATGGTGAACGGCTGAAAATGATGATGATAACTTATACTGTTGTAGAAAATATGGTTTGATTGAAAATCAGGAGAAGATGGCTAGGCTAATTAAAATCGACTGTGATGAATCATTCAAACTGGCGATCAAATTAAATTGCAATAATATTTAATACAAAATCAAGGTAATATTGTACATACATATGTACATAAAAACGTATTGATTATGATTTTCGTTGTATGAATTGCAATTTTGGCTCTTCGTATTCTTGTTATGTCTGCCAGCTTTCATCTAGTTGAGACTCTCATATGAGGCCATCACCCCCTCCCTTTTCAAATTAATATAATTAAATGTGGATATTTCTTATGGAGCGAGTTAATCGAGGTTTAACCGTTGCATTTAGTGACGCAACCGGGTATGAATCTGTTACATCGTTCGATTACCTCGCGTTTCGATCCGCAAAGCGTTAAAACGGAAACGGCTCCGTTTGCAGATATTTTTTTTTCCACGCATTCGCACACAACGCACGACGATTAATACACGTCTTAGATAATCGGCGATGGGGTACATATATGTATGTAGGTACCACACCGTGGAATTGCATTCACCGATCTGCATACCGATGACATTCACCTTCGCGGCGCGTCTCGTTCCACATTCCTCGTACGGAGCAAGTTGCGCGCGCTCAACTTGGGAGATCTCTCATCTCGACCGACTGTCACCAGTAAAAAATTGATACATTTAACATTTAGACGATTTTACAAAAGGATTTGTCAACTATCTGGTGGCCGATCGTTCGCCGTGCACGGCCCGCCACGAATTCCCAACCGCGCTAGTATCAGATGTGCCACACCGGCGATTTTTCATTTTATAATTCCCATTTACTTGGACGTACGTGTCGGTTTTTATAGCGGGTAGTTCAAGTGGAGGTTCACTTACCACCGTGAATACAATTAATTTCAAAATTGACAGTCGAAATGTAATGCTGGGTACACACCGACGAACCGAACAGCGAACGACGAAGGGCGCAGGCGAATTGTTATTGTGTGAACCGCTCCACACAATAACGTCCGATGATTTACATACATATGTACATATGAACGTCCACACAATAGCAACCCTTCGTCGTTCGCTGTTCGGTTCGTCGGTGTGTAGGTACGCAGCATAAGGTACGCTTCATATGGACTATTGATGCAATAGGTAACCATCATAAGATTTCAAGTTAATTACGGCAAATCAATGGTTTAAATTTTAGTGAATAGCACTCTCTATACTTGAGAATGTTGACTGTAATTTATGACGTGCAAAATTGATATCGTTTACTCACAAGTTTAAACTACAATTTTTCACTTTATAATTCACATTCACTTGTCGGTTTTTATAACAGATGGTTCAAGTAGAGAGTTCAATACATTTAATTACAAAATCGACGATCGACACTGTAAATATAAGGATTATTAATAGAGACGATTGATTATATGTAATTATCGTAATCCATTAAGATTTTTGGTTCTAATTTTAGCGAATGGCGTTCTCTTTACTTGATACTAAAGTTTCCTAAATTAACTGTAATTAATGATGCACAAAATTAAGATCATTAACTAAACGCTCAAACGACAAAATTCCATTTCAAATGTGTAAATCAAAATGTATGATTTTGAACAACTGTTAATTGCAAAATTACTGAACTTTCAGGTTGTAAGATTTGTGTAAACCATTAACTAGTGACAACTCTCTACCTAGTTTTTTTGTATGTACATACATACATATCGATGGGTTAGTGCACATATACTGTATGTCCAGTTTTTACCAAAATTGAGTTATCATATACAAAACGTCCATCTGCACCAAACCTTCATGTTTAAAAAGTATTGTATGTACATACATATGTCCAAATAGTATATTTGAGAAAATATTGCCGTATTAAAATATTTAATATGTCCATTTCGTCCATATTTTTCATACAAAAAACATGTATGTCACTTACAATATTTTAACACAAAACTGGACATACAATATCTGTGCACTAACCCATCGATATACATATGTAAGTCGGATAATTTTATTAGACATAGAAAATTTCTGGTATCTAAAGAAAAATACAGTGTTTAGTATTGTAATATTTTGGCTGTAAATTTTCAATATACAGTTTCAGTATATATGTAGTATGTATCAAATTGTACAAAAGTGTAAGTTGAGTATTATTAGGTCGTTTGTTAGTTATTAGACTAATTTTTTTTTATATATCGAAAACAAGCATATAAGACACGATTTAAGCGTGTAAGATAAGATTGAGGCCCCCATTCTATTGTTGAATTTGTTTTGGTTACCATTTACCATCGCAAAGACACTAATCTTCGATCGAAGACGTGCCAAGGATCATTAGCAATGATGTACGGCCGTCCACGTGGTGGCAAGTTAACCGCACAAAAGCAAATAATAAAGTCGATTTATCTCCATACACGGTATTTTTTCGATGGGAGAGAGAGGTCGCCATTGTTTCACGGGATGTCGCGCCATTAAATTTATATACGATGTAATTAATATTGCGACCCACGGTCGCTAGTAATTTAGTTACCCCTGGTGCACACAGTATGGCGTTCTCGTAACAGCATGACTCCCAGCGGAATAAGGTCAGAAATTGATAGATGCCGTGAATTGTATAATGGCTACGAATCGTGCCATATTATATTGTTGTCTTGTAATACTTAAACAGCGAGGAATTCCCATTACGTACATAGGCACTGCACACTATCTCCATGAGAATGTTTCGAATGTTTATTATTTTAATATTATATTATTATTTATGAAAGTACCTACTCGGAGTATATTTTGTATCGAACACATTTCTTATTAGTGCCACCAAAGCGACAGAGCATTGGACTCGTGAACGAAAATTCGTGGTACAATTCAAGGTAGTCAGTAGTAACACTAGTCGTTGACACAGTTTGGTTATGACTAAATCCAGATCGGCCATTTTCTGTCAATACAAATTAATCATCATCATCGTCATTTTCAACCGTTTACCATCCGCTGCTGGATGATGGTGTTGAGCAATCTGCATCCAGTTGACTCCACACATGCTTCTCAATTAATCAGCCCTTTCTTTCACATCCTCTCCGATACCATTCCAGTATACATATATGCCATCCATTCTTCTCGCTATTTCCACTTCAACTTTTTCACACGTTTCGCTATATCTGCCACCTTGGTCATGCTTCTTATCCGTGTATTCCTATTACGATCTCTTCTCGTTATACCGAGCATACATATTTCTATGATTCTCTGTGTGTACTGGATCTTACGTAACATTATTGAATTTAGCATCCACGTTTCACATCCATACGTCATAACTGGCAGTACGCATTGGTCGTATGCCTTATTTTTTAAGCATTGCGGAATGTTATCTACAGTGACTACAAATTAGAATCACCTAAAATTTTTCCTATCCAGTTTATGTTTTCGTATCCAGGCAATAACAAACAAGAAACAACTGTAGAGTACCTTTCCTTCATTACTTCACTACGACAGTTGATAAAATGTTGATGAAGAGTGCACAAGGAACGTTTCAAGTACGCCATTTTAATAGTATGCTGTATGAAGAGTGGCATTTAAGGGTTAAAGCTTTAAGATTGAAGTGGCTCAGTATGTTGCTGATATAATTTCGTGTTTAGGTCAATAGTGAAGGGTTCAGATCATGACCTGCCCTCGGTCAGATTCAGGCGATGTTTAGACTTCAGAATGTCGTACAACGCACATATGTACATACGTACGTTCGGATCGTGTGTCCATTGTATTTTGTATTGTAAATTTGTCATTAGCGAACGTCATCAATCATCGTCAGCATCGTCGATCCGTACGCGGTTGAAGTTTTGACTTTGAAAGTTCCAACTGACCATTGTGTGTGTTTGTGTGTGTGTCGAAACGCGAGCGCGGATACCTACAGCCTCTCTACACCGTGTTTTCTTATTATTTTTATTATTTATTTATTATATTCACATGGTGAATCATAATGGCATTCCTATTCGAGTGAATGACGTACAGGCGCATGCAGATACAGACTATATGATCACGAGAATATTTCACTGAAAAAAATTTAATGTGACCGCCATTCAAGTTGGATAGAATAGGATTGCCAGTCGAGCGTATTGTAAACTTTGACCGTATCGAAATTAAACCTAGGATTATATTTTACATATTCTACATAGGTACATAGATTAGATGAAAGAGAGACAGCGGTACTTTCCTTTTTTACCCTCGTTGTTATTGATTAATATACAATTAAAACGTTTTAGAGAATGTGTTTCAAAAGTCACATAATCCTATCAGAAACATTTGATTGAAAAAATGTTGAAAAATGCCGTCATCAATAAATTTTGTTAACTCAAATTCAAGTATCTATCCATATTTTAAGCCAATGTTCTCAATCAGAATTATTGAAATTAAAAGCAGAGTGGAATGTTTGCTTGAGAAATTGAGATAAAAACATGAGTCATTTGATATGAAAAGCTTTCCTGGATATTAGCGTTGTTGCTCACCGCTGACGGCGTCAAAATAGCCACAGACGCTGACTAACTAGTAAATTTCGGTTTTTAGCTTCTATGAGTATTATGAATTGTCCATTGACTGTCATTTTTTCAAAATCCAATCATTCCCACGAACAGACGACAGGCAAACGGCAAACTACAAACAAGGCGATTATGTATATAATAACAGTTACACGATTCAAATAGTGTGTAAAAATCAGCGTCGATGATATTCATGCATGCCTTATTACGCACGCATAAAGAAGCAAACCGGAAATGCTAATACGATAATGCGGTGGATAAATTACCAGAACAATGGACAGAAGATGGACAAAACAGGTTCTTGCCGAACGTTATGTACGAAACACATGTCGCTTTGGACACGAGACGAAACATGTAAATATTAATTAGATACATCATATCATTATTAATATAATAATATATTGCCGATTTGATTGCTCAATGAACGATGGATAAATTACTACAGACGACATAAAAAATAGATAGTATATACTAGGTCGTTGGCAATATGCGAATCAGCAGCTGTTTGATATGTAATTTACTAGTTTTTTGTATCGAGTTGAACTCGGACGAACTTGTCGCTTTCTCACGTGTTTGAATTTCGATACGTTTCACACGTTTTAAATTAAACGTAATTGTATGATTGGAACAGTATGTATGTTGGTTAGATTTAAAGCGTACGCGCGTTGCGTTACAACAAATGATGCAAGTTACATATGTACTCGTATGTATGTACATACATACATACGTCATGAAAATAAGCAAAACATGACTTGTTCAAGAATTGAAGAAGAAGCAGAGAAGGCTTTCATTCAGCAGTGGGCGTTTATGGGTTGTACTTAATGATGATTAATCGATTAGACAAATTACGCCACAGTAAAAGTTTGCTATGTATTTACATATTTTCTTATATAAAACAGCAAGTTTCGTAATGGTGTGACCTTGAATGGTTCTAAAACGTATTAAAATTACAATTAAAACACACGTGGCTTTGTTTTAAAGGGCCAATGTCAAAGCATCTAGTTCTGACAAGCAAAAGTTGGTGAATGTTTGCATTTTAAATATTGTATAGCACCTGCGATGTTCAAATACCCTTATTCTTCACTGTATTTTATTTCCCCGTTCGAGGATGGATCAAATACGATCCACATTTCATTCCGATCAGAGCACAAAGGTGACATGTTCGAGATTTAGCGAAAATGAGTTATGAATAATTTTTCCATCGGGGCAGTCAAGTGGCACATCCGAATTACTTGACAATTTTTTTGGCATCAAATAGTACCTACAATAGTTCTACTAATATTCTGAGAGCATACGAGTGACAAGTCCGCACTTTTTACACGCAATTTAGAAAATTTAATTATCTAAATTTAATAACAATGAAATAGCATCTATTAACAACAAAGTCCCTTGATTTACGACGACCAGTCCAAACTTTAAAACTGCTGCCTTGAATAATTTACTATTTTGGACATGTCACCTTTGTGCTTCGGGGATCCGATTTGTATTTTGATCGATTCTAATCAATACATTTTTTTAAGACACTGACATTTTTAAAGCGTGAAAGTAGACATACACAGGAAGTGGGTGTATTTAACATGTCCAAAGTTTGACCTTTGCAAACCAGTGGCCCAAATAGGATCAAGCAACACACATGCGCCTGTACGTTGATGTAGAATAAAAGTAAAAAAAATGGCACGTTTGCCTAGTTCGGGATGTTTGAGAGCGTTTAAACGTTCACAATTAGCCACTGGCCTATGTATGTATGCGTATACAGATCCGTTGTTGGTAAGGTGTTGTAAGCGATACACACGTAGTGAAACGATCGGAGAGCGTAGGCGTGATGATACGTGTTTTGACACGCGGACAACACTTGAAATATGTAGTTTACAATGAGCGTAATCTAATTTAGCGATTATCCAAAGTAGCTACTCGAGTTTGTCCGCGTCCAGGCGCATAAATTACGCGAAAAGTAAATATTAAACTAGCCGAGGAGTGCAATAAATAAACGCGACCGCGCCGATTGACAAGCAGCGTTTCAAACGCGGTACAGTTTGCGCAAACGAAAGCGCTGCGGCGTATTCGTTTCGGGTTTGCAGGCGGGCGCTTCCCGGCGGGGCGTCTCGGCGATATAATCTCGATTCGGAATCGCCAAGGAATGGCCATAAATTATCTCATAAGTCAGGTGACTTAAAACAAAATTAACCTTATAAATAACGCGGCTAGAAGGATGCTAGGCTCGATTGAGACACGTTTGAAATCATATTTTGTATGTTAAATGGGCGCGTTAGAATGTTTGCTATTTTGATCGTATTGAATTTTTATAGTATGTACTCGGTTGTGTGTAAATTAATACTTCATGTTGACAAATATGTGTGCTAAATTTTATTTAATAGCTTTTGATGAATTTTTGCACAACGTCTTTCGTTTCGATATCACTTATTTATAACATGCTTATTTATTTTCGCGCACAAGTAAAATAAAGTAAAAATATCTCTGAACAAGCGAAAAAAATTAAGTATAATATTTTTTGATATTGATTGATACACCTTTGGGTAGAAATTTTCCTTTCTAATATATATTTTATACATATGTACTATCTACTTTCTTTTCTATTTACATATATTTGGCTTGAAATTTTCTTTAGATTTTAAAAAGCTAAGAAAAATCACAAAATTTACATAAATCATATGTCATCATCATCATTTTCAGTCATTCATCAACCACTGCTGGACGAAGGCCTCTCCAATCCTCTTCTATTCCTGACTCTCTTGAGCAATCTGCATCCACTTTGCTCCACACATTCTTCTTAATTCATCAGCCCATCGTCCACTTGGTTTACCTTGCTTTCTTTCACATCTTCTCGAATACCATTCCAGTATTTCTCGCGTTCATCTGCCATCCATTCTTCTCGCTATGTGTCCAGCCCATTGCCATTTCAACTTTTTCACACATTCCGCTGTATCTGCCAGTTTGGTCATGCTTCTTACCCATATATTCCTCTTTGGTAAATGTATGTACATACATATGTATGCATGTATGTACGTACATACATAAAATGTAGCTATTACATGCTGGTGTGAAACGTGGATCCTGAGCTCAAAAATTTTAAGCATGATCCAGGCACAAAGAGAAGCATGGAAAGATGTATGCTTGGAATAATAAGAAGAGATCGAAAGAGGAATACATGGGTAAGAAAGCTGAAGTGACATATAGCGAGAATAATGTATGGCTTGTACTTGAATGGATGTGCAATAAAGCAAGCAAGCCCAATCAGACGATGAGCTGACGAACTAAGAAGAATGTTGAGTCAAATGGATGCATATTGCTCAAGACAGACAGGAATGGCAGAGGATTGGAGAGGCCTTCATTCTAGAGTGGATGGTGAATGGCTGAAAATGATTATGATGATTACGATTATAACAAATATGTTTCCTTTTTATGTTGCATTGTTGGCATATGAATTTAAGCTCGAATTTAAATACTAAGATTCGTTAAGTTTATCGGATTATTTGAATTGTGTCAATTGTCGCTAGTATACTCCGCTGGTTTCCATCTTCCCAGCGGCGTAGTTATTTATGGGCAAATCGAATATTTTTGTATAGATAATTTTTTTATATTTATTTTGGAAAGCACGCATTACTTATGCAAGCAGGAGATATCCCTGGACTTCTGGGCATGCACACGGCAAACGGGAACGTTACACAAAATATGCGACAAAACCGAGACAAATGGGAAACCCGTGTTGCTTTTGAACCCCCCTGTTGAATCGTACAATGATTGAAAACACACATTCAAAATTAGTCAAATACCGTATTTAAGTGGTTAAAGAGCGGCCGTAAATAATTTTCGAACCGCTCATTGATCGATGGTAATTTGTCAATAATTAATTTTATCTCCGACGAGCTAATTGGTTCGAACGATAACGTATAAGTGCATTTGTATTTAAATTTATTAATATGAAAAAAAAAACAACAACTAAAAGTTCATTCACATCGTTGCATATATTGAATCAAAAACACAGCGCTTACAAATAGTTCGGAATTGCTAGTGCTAAAAATTCAATACGAATTTACATTTTAAAACGTACCGATGTTGAATTTTAATTCTTGCATACGTTTAGCGTACAAGAAGTGTTAATTAATTAAAATAATACAATAAAAAGAGATACGCTTAGAAACGTTACGAGAACTAAACGTTGAAGGTGAGCTTGTTTGGCACAATATTTATATGTGTATTAAACGATTTCCTTTTTGTATTTATCGCAAAACTTGTTTCCGACACTTTTTTTTTTTTAGTATTGCAAATAAATGTTTCAAAACGCACAATTAAAACGTGTGCACGTTGTAAATTTTATAAACGACGCCGTTATTGTCAAAATTAACTTAACGTTCAAATGCAAACAGAATATGAAAAAAATTACATATAAATTTGCAGCTGACGCAAAAATTAGAAGAAGATCGCACAGTGTATGTAAATTTTTACACAATTATCACCGTTTTCGGATCGTAAAGCTCCGAGACAGGTGCTCGTATACTTTTCGCTTGAGTTCGCGTATACGGACATACATACATATATGTATATATATGTATGTATGTACGGCAAAAATAATAGATAACGATAATGGCTTCTGTGAGGTGATCAATCAAGGCCGCGTGTGTCCACCAACTTCGCTCAATATCCACTTCAAAGGCCATATAAATTATTTGGATACCGAAAGGAACACGATAGTGAGATAGTATCGAAACGTTTGAGAAGTATAAATTAGGTTGCACGCGCGTTTCCGTCACTCCACGGCACTGGAATTATTGCGATTCGCGCCTATACTGCAGAATTGAATTGCGCAATTGTTTGCTATCTGATGCGACTGCACCTATTTAGCTTCGGGGTAGGGATTTAAACGACCATGTTTCACCTGCGTGAAGATTATATATTAATAAAAAAAAGTCTCCAGCGTACGTACAGTCGGTTTCGAAAGTAATTTTCGTACGTGTTAATTGAAAATTAAGGGGGAAAATATATTGTAGAAACGCGCAGTAAGGTCGAAGCGGTAAATCAAAGCTAAACTCGCGCATATACGTATGATAATGGTCAAATTTAGTGCACAAACAGTGCGAAAATATGGCCACGTTATATTTTTTTTCCTTTACACTATTTGATAATATTTTTATTTATGACTTCGCTACTGTGAGTTAGTTTGTATGTGTGTGAATTTATTCGACTGGGTGTTGACTGCCATTATTCTCGTTCATAGTTATTTAAATATTTTTCCGTGCTCACGTGCTAATTAAGCATAATGAACGGTACGTTCTAGAATTGCGCATTTTGGCGTTTAAAAAGGGTCGCATTGGAGCGTTGAAATCTATTAAATTCATTGGAAACGTTCGATTCATAGTACAAAATAAGCTAATTCATAAGTGGAAGATTGATTACATGTGTAAATGCATTTTTAGGGCGTATTATTTTACACGAGATCCTTTTTAAGGCATAGCAACAAATCTAGCACGACTTAATACGACCATACGTTCTGATATTATAAATGTGTCTTTAATAGTAATAATTAAACGTTTATGATACCTTTATAATCAATCGTGTATGAATGAAACTGTTGAGGTCATACCTATACCTATAATGTATTTGTAAGATACTATGCTGTCAATAATAAAGTATGTCATCATCATTATTTTCAGCTGTTCACCATCCACTGCCGGATGACGGCCTCTCCAATTCTCTTCCATTCCTATCTGTGTTGAGCAATCTGCATCCAGTTAACTCCACACATTATTCTCAATTCATCAGCCCATCGTCCACTCGGTCTACCTTGCTTTCTTTCACATCCTCTCGGATCCTCACATCATTTCAGTATTCTGTCTGCCATCCATTCTTCTCGCTATGTGTCCACTTCCCTTTTCCACACGTTTCGCTATATCTGCCACCTTGGTCATGCTTTTTACCTATGTATTCCTCTTGCGATCTCTTCTTGTTATACCGAGCATACATATTTCCATGCTTATCTGTGTGCACTGGATCTTGCGTAACATTCTTGAATTTAGCATCCACGTTTCACATCCATACGTCATAATTGGCAGTACGCATTGGTCGTATGCCTTATTTTTTAAGCATTGCGGAATGTTCATTCTTCCAAAAGCACTCCATCCTAATTTCATTCTGCATTTTATTTCTTCTTCTTTACAACCAGTCATATTCACCAATTGTCCTAGGTATAAATAACTATCAACTATCTCTACATTATGCTTATCTATGTACATACAGTGACTACGTTTTGCTTTGCAAAATTCATTAAACATAATTTTAGTTTTATTAAAATTAATTTTTTAAGCAACGACAGTTTGAAAGTAATAAAGTATGTATGTACATAGATGAATATTAATAATTTGTTTTTTGTATAGGTATATTGAATTCAGTAAACTTCACTTTCGGTAATTATAAGCACAAACAGTACTCATGGCCTCATGGGTATTTTTACCTATAGATACTTTCAAACGAGTGAATATGTGAAAGGGTGCGAATGGGGGTGGTCCACCCTTAAGTGCAACAAAGGTTATTTACGCATCGACGATAAGTGCACACGCAGCCTTGAACGACCAACAACCATGAAATTTTTCGCATGCAAATTTGGCACAAACGCACGTTTGCATTAAAGTGCGCCCCGACTAACAACGATTTGGACCGTTTGTAATTTATGGAATCGCTTAACCCACATAATGCGGCCACATTGTTTACGCGCCCGGCTCTCGGCTCGTCCATACATTATTTACTGTCGTGCTCCATCGCACAAAAGTGCACGGGACAATGTCGTAATCTCGCCGTGCGAAATCTCCTTTTGCGAAATTCTCTTATTTGACACCACCCCCGCGTCCTTGGAGATGTTCAGCTTTTGAGAATATGCTCAAAAGAAAATTCGCATAAAGGATTTTTTAATTGTTGAACTGTCGTGTCGATTAGTGTACCTACTCGGCGATAATGAATGTAAATTTGCACGCGTGGGGTCTTCAACTTAATGGTCTGTCATTATAGGGTTGATACAAACAAACAGAATGTAAATACGATCGGTACGCAGAAGTATTGCACACTTATCCTTTTAAGAGTGCCCTTTTCAATTAAAAAAAATCTAAGAAAATATCGATAATGATTCCTACAGTTTGAGTTAGATTTGTATAGTTCATTTTTAAGACTGCTGTTTAGACTTAGCTTTTATAAAACTTCGGATTGTTCAATAATGTATACATTATTCCATCGTCAGAGCACAAAAGTGACATGTCCAAGATTTTGCGACAGTTGTAAATGCAACTTTGTTCCTTTTTAATCAGTCAAGTGGTACCTTAGACTACGTCACAATTTTTTTTACGCCACTACAAAGTACATATGTACAAAAGTTCTACTAATATTCTTGGAGCACACAAGTGTCAAGTCCGGACTTTTTGTATGCAATTTAAAAAAAATACTTGTGTACCTACACTCTTTATATAAAAATTGTACCATTATCATTTTTATATAAAGTTCCATGTTTTTCGATCAAACTTATAACTGCTACTCTGAACAATTTACTATTATGGATATGTCACCTCTGTGATCTGAGGATACGATATGTAATAGTTTTTTTCGATTCTAGGCAAGTTCCCAGGTGATACCAGGTAGCTTCATTAGTGTCTTAAAATATTGGTGGATGTGAATTTTCATTTTGATACTCTTATTAAATTCCCGTCAAAAATTCACAAAAATTTACACGCCGAAGAAACAATACGCAAATAAATCAAATTCCCAACGCAGTTAATATTTAAATTAACCAGTGCAAAGTGCACGCCAATGGCTAAAAATTGCAATGCAATAAAGGGGAACGTTCCGATTGGACGATAGCTAGAGCGAGACGAAACGGTGCGAAAATCGCGAGCGCTAAAACGAGACAGCGAACATTAACACCTTTAAAACCGCACGGTCAATATATTTAAATTATACATCAAAATCGAACAACAATATAATCGATGAATCGAGAGCGTCTCGAATGTGAAAGTGGTTTTTCTTTCACATTTGCGCGCATTGTCCCGATATCGTCCAAAAATTTCAATAATAATCATGTACATACGTTAACCTGAATACGTCAACGATTCGTTTGCGAAAACGAGCTCACTTGCGCAACGTGAATTAATTTTGCGATTCGTCTTTTATTTTGCGCTCATATACGTTTGGTAATGTTAAGGGTGCTTTTATGAGGATTTTTTTTTATGTTTCGTTCTATAAATACTCGTTTAACTCGAGCACAAATCGAATCCCTGTTTGTTCCCTGACGACCCGTGTTTTGACAGACGTCCTGTTTCATTTGCGCGGTATACCTCTTCACGTCACTCATCCTTATTGACCTCGAGTCTTTTCCTCTATCTACAATAGGCGAAACCTCCTCTGAGAAGTCTTTCGTCCTGTGATTGTATTACTGTTATTGTTTTGGATCTTTGGTGTACCGAAGTGTGTGGTAGTTACATAGTAGTAGATGTTCGCAAATGTTTCTCTCGTGGACTCTCAGATGTCTTGATACATTCTTGACATTATTCGATTCATCAAGTTGACCTCGTGGAATTGACGGTGACAATGGTCGAATTATATCGTGATCTATTGGGGCAGTGTGGAATATTAAGCTGTTGTTGACACGTTTGAAGTTTTTCGAAATCGTTCAATAATCCGATAGATTTAGCTCGCGAGTTATTTAAGCATAGGCATAGAAATAGTCAAATTGAATTTCGTTCAATTTCTAAAAAAAATATCAATTCGTATAGGTTTTGTTGCATATTAAAACACAAGAAGCTAAGGGGTTGAATTAATATAGAAAATTTGTATGATTTAACACCTTATATGATCAAAATATTGCAACATTGTTTGACTTACAGAAGATTTGAATCTTTGCTATACTAATTGAATATATTTTGTATTTACATACATATGTACATATATAGGAACTATCACAAAATTATCTGATTTTTTATTTAACAATATGAAGTTTTCTCCTACTGACTATCGATTCAATGGTTGATTTTGTTCCTTCTTTAGAAGATAGTGAAAGTTTCTTACGAATAAAATCATTACGGT
Organism: Parapsyche elsis; assembly: GCA_022651745.1. Taxonomy (NCBI): domain Eukaryota; kingdom Metazoa; phylum Arthropoda; class Insecta; order Trichoptera; family Hydropsychidae; genus Parapsyche; species Parapsyche elsis. The sequence goes on from JAGVSN010000017.1 coordinate 4,742,209, forward strand.
ACACATAGATTTTTTTGAAATTAATTGCACATACTGCCATCGGATTTAAAAGTGTTATGAGAGTGTTTTAGTTTTTTTTTTTAACGCGACTTAACATTATGAGTCAACGTCTTTTAGAGTGATGGCGTTTTAATTCGTTGGATTCGGATGTCAACCGGGTTCCTGTTGTGTCACTCAAAGTTGGACATGTATCTTCTTTATTTGTGTCTACACATTGCCGTTCAAACACGATATACCCACTTGGTTATTTAAAGAAAACTTTCCACCGAGAATTCGATGTAAAGTTCGGGGCGAAAATTGCGGAAAAGTCACATCGAATAAAAATCAATGGGCGTATAATATTTTTAGATAGAACTTCACTAGCTACATAATACATATTCGTTGGATGGTTTGACCAAGCTAGAATAGACAGGTGTCTTTAGCGCTATCGACAATGCGATCTTTGACGATGACAGTTGTCTCTGTCAAATTTGCCACTGCAACAATTGCCATTTACGTCATTGTCTCGTCAAGTAGCGTCATCGACAGTATGAGCCAGCGCCCGTTCACTGATTTATCTGTATAATATTAAAGACGTAGAAAAGTTAAATAAATTTTGCATTGGAGGATAAGGTGTAATTCATCGAATATAAAACTATGGTGATAGTGGCGCCGGCACGTTTTTGCAGTGGTAATTTTCACGTTTATAAAAACGTAAACAATAGTATGAAAACATTATGTGGAAGTAAGCATTTGGTACATGTGCAATACGTCGCCTTGGTGGAATATGTGTGTTTGTGTAGTATTTTATCGTTTTATCGAGTGTGTGCCGTGTAGGTATTCTCAAGAGTGGTCTCGTGCGTATTATGAAATATTGTCAAATCAACGTTTTCTAAATGTTTCGCATTTAAATATAGTGGGAAAACGTGTAAATCTGACTTGCGCGCTTTTCAGCCGCACGGCTGGTGCCCGTCACTCAACGCGGCTAACAATAACAAAGGAGATATTTCGGTCATAATATTATAATATGTAAACGTGATTTATACACTATTTTATTTCGCTTAATAAAATATCAAGCTCGCGACCGGTGCCGAGCACTGTCCGATTCGCAATAACAACAAAATTAAAGTTAATATGAAATAATAATGTGATACTTAAGAAAAATCAGTCAAAAGAAATGATATATCTAAGTGAAGGCAGCCGTTGCAAACGAAATACCGCGACGAGACACTGTAACGTGTAATAATGATGATTGTGGATGAATGTGCTCTTGGCGCAGAATCGAAATGAGTCGTGTGTGCGTACGTTATGCTGCGTACACACCGACGAACCGAACAGCGAACGACGAAGGCGAATTGATATTGTGTGGACCGTTCCACACAATAGCAACCCAACGTCGTTCGCTGTACGGTACGTCGGTGTGTACGCAGCATTAGAGAGGCCTTCATCCAGAAGTGGATAAAACATGGCTATGATGATGTTTACTATGATGATAATAAACAAGTATGCATTTATGCGTTCGAGTCGCACATTTTGATACGTTCAGTTAGTGAGATTGGTAAAATGTTGTAAAATAGCCGATCAAACGGTTACACTGTACAATTATTTATCGTTTCTCAATCGATATATTCAATTTAATTGAACCGTTTATATTGCGTTGATTGGTGAGACGTAAACGCAAAAAAAAAATGTCGCTTAAATGTATAAGGAAAGATTGTAGCAGTAGCTTAATTTTACTATAAATAGGAACACTTTCGCCTCTATAACTATTTACATCACACGTGTCATCAAAGTTTCACGGAAAAAATCTCAACAATGACTCATCTTCGCAATGGAAGACACTTCAAATTAGCCGACTGTTTATCCTTTGCGGTTAAAATGCTAGAGAGGTTTTAATTTTCCAACTCGTGTACTTTCAAGTGAACCAAGTCCGTCTGGAAACGCGGGAAAACTTAAGGGCCTCACAAACCTGAGCGATATCGTTGCGTTTTCGTCCACTATCGTTGTTGATTTGCACCAAATGCGAATTATATCGGTGCGAATGGGACGACGATAAGGGCGTCAGTTTGACGCAGCGCAGGCCCTCACAAACCAAACGATATCGCTGCGTCAAGTTTTCGTCCTCTATCGTCGTTGATTCGCACCAATGCGAATTATATCGGTGCGAATGGTATCGGTAAGTTTGACGCAGCGAAACCGTTAAGGTGTGTGAGCGCCTTTAAGGCCCTCACTAACCGAAGCGAATAATTTGACGCTTGGCGTCTGCCACTGACGCCCTTATTGTCGTCCCATTCACACCGATATATTTAGCACCGGTGCGAATCAACCTGAGCGATATCGTTGCGTTTTCGTCCACTATCGTTGTTGATTCGCACCAATGCGAATTATATCGGTGCGAATGGGACGACGATAGGGGCGACAGTTTGACGCAGCGAAACCGCTAATGCTGCGTACACGCCGACGAACCGAACAGCGAACGATGAAGGGTTAGCTATTGTGTGGTCGTTCATAAATCATCGAACGTTATTGTGTGGAGCGGTCCAACCAATAACAATTCATCTTCGCCCTTCGTCGTTCGCTGTCCGGTTCGTCGGTGTGTACGCAGCATTATGAGAGATCCCATTTACACCCATTTTCCTCGCCGTTTACACCCAGAAGCTTGCGGAAGTACTGCGGAACGGTTTCAGCAATAAATTACTGAATTATTATAATAAAATGTGGTGGATTGCGAGCGTGTGTATGTGGGCGTCATGCCGGGAGTCGTTTATGTATATTTTTTCTCGATTTAGACGTCGACTTTTCAATGAGCTTCTCTGTATTGTAGTCAGGAATTCTTGTGTGCATGGCGATGATTACCATAACAACGCCAGCGTTCATTCCGGCGAGAGACGAGCGACGGGGCATTGCCGACCCCACCGAATTAACAATTGAAACAAGACCAAAACGAGACGGCCACGCTATTTGTGAAGCGAGACAACCCTGACAAGACCGTGGCTTCCCCCACCCCAACACTCAAGTTTGAAATCCGACAGGAAAAATATGAAAATCCAAGTCGTTGTCGGTCATAGGTGACAACCGCGAGCGATACGTTTAACCCTCTCGAAGCGTGAAAGTTAGATCAACCTTTTGTTATTTAAATATGTAGATCTTTGCCTTTCATATGACGGTGGATTCTAACCCCAACCCCCATTCGTGTGCCATAGTTTGTACAATAGCAGTACAGCCCCATAGCTCGGCTTGACAGTGCGTGAAACAATCGTTGATTGAACGGGTGTATGGCCATAAAAACGCGCTGTCGAGTCGAACCAGCTTTGACAGATAGCAGCACGTTGTCGTTAGCGTGACTATAAAAACCCAGACAGGTAGATTATGCCAATATGTGAATCATCCTCATTAATAGTAATTATTATTAAAATTACATTTGTAATAACTGATTGCGGTTTAAAAACGAAGTAGTTTTGTTTTGAATCAAATTTATACATTGAACTGCTGAAGATACATACATATGTATGTATATTGCTAACGAAATGTTATATGATTTATCGTTTGAACGCGGTTTAAAAAATTAGCAATTGTAGTTTGTACAATACTGATGTATTTTGTATTTTGCAAATATTATAATACAATTTACAAAGTGCAAGTTTAATTTTTTATAGCCTAGATTGTTTTAATTGTTCTGATGCATTGTAAGTTACCATTGAATTATAGTTGGAGTCAATACAAAATAATATTTATACATACATATAAACGACTAGTTGAATAATTAACATTCGCTTGTAATGTGTATATTATCGTTAATTTAATTTGCACCTTTTGTTCAACAGATAACGCATAATTAAAACGGTATATGGCGGGTTTTTTTTATTTTTTTATTTCTACTTTTTCTAAATAAATAATATTAATTTATGCATTGTCGGTTTGAACAACAATAAAAACCATCTGCCCCCCATCGCATCGCATCGCTGGCAATTTATTTATGCCGATTTAATTCGAAGCGTCGCGAATGCAAAAAAAATTACAATTTATTTTAATTAGACGCCGACAGTGATAACGCGAGTGACGACTGCGAAATAAATTTTTTTCCGCTAAAAGAAAACAAACTGGGTAATCATCGATGCGGATAGACATTAAGGTGTCGGTCGGCGACGGGTTAAAAGTGACAAAAATTCGTTTCTCTCTCCCACTCAATTATCGGCGGATCTTTCATCGCGTCGCGGACGACCGCGCGAGCTGTCAACGCGTTCAAAACTCTTTGTACTCGCCAGGCGAAATTCACCGTTCGGTACGAGGGCATAAGGGTCATATTCGCGTGTCGTTTTTCGTTCAATTGTGCACTTCGCGCAGTGACGTGTCTTAACTCTTAAATGTCTGTCAGTCATAATCTGTTCGCGAGTGGTTCAGCGAAATATGAAAATATTTGCGTCTACGGCTAGCCGAGCCGAATGGATTTCGTTAGCTCCATTTGAGATGCGCGCCTCGATTTACAAACGCTTTGCATAATTTATGAGGTGGTTTTAGAACCACTGGTACTTCGGCCTATGGCGATTTTCCGAACGCAAAGAATCCAACGTTGCGAAATATATGAACGAGCGTTTAAATGCTAATAAAATTCTCACTCATCCCCTTTCCCTTACGGTAGTGTTCTTCAAAAGTGCACTATGGCTATCTTAGTGTATACGCGCAAGTTTTATGATTGCCTTTTCTGTTAATGTTAGTGCTAGCAGATCATGATTTCAAAAGCTAGTACAGTACAAGAAAATAATACGAAATTTTCTACTCAAAATCTTAAGTTCTTAAGTTGTTTCAGCCCACGAGTCGATAAAAATGCGCCACAGGCGATTTTTTTTTTCGAGTCGATTGTCGTTTTCTCTCCCTGAAGTCTTCCTATTGGCTGTTTTTTAGGATTTGTTAGTTTTCGTCAACACCTTAACACCCATAGAATAATAGGACTTAGAAAATGGGAAAATGTGAAAGGCACTACAAGATATCTACAAATAAAATGAGAAATTGTGGTGTACGATTGCAGCTATCGGTAGTTGAAATAGCTATTGAGCGAAAAAAACACATTTTCGAATAGAAAATTTTCCCGGTTCTTACTGGTGATTAATTTGCTGATATGGATCCACGAACTGCCTATAATTTACAATGCATATAATTATGTACTTTTAATATCGAAAATATTTAATGTGGCTGCTTAAATTGTGCACTTTACAGTAGTGTGTGATATGATAATTATGGATATGCACTAACCGTAGATCGTAAGAGCGAGCGAGATGTTTCGTCACGACAATTATCATTGGCCGCAATCTTAAGTCGTCGGTCAGCACGGTTATTTGTTATTGTTGATTAAAATTTTCAACCTGTTTTTATTTTTTATTAATGAATTTATGAGGGATTCATGTGGACAATTGAATTAAAATTTGAGGTTATATGTACATATGAGCTTACTGATTTTGCAAATTAAAAAAAAAATTACAATGATATTCTTGATTACATAGTTACTTTAAGTTCGTCTCGTAATTGTGTATTTTAATAATATGTGAATTGGAACTTACAAGTTTCTTTATAATCTGAAACAAAAAAAAAAACGAATGTAAGATACTTATTACTTTTTGAAGACCCCTTAAAGGTCACAATTTTTTTTATCGCTTATCACATATTTTTTGATTAAAAATAAAAATTTATACAAATTGGTATTTCTATTCAACTAATATAGGTATAATGAACTATTGCCGAAGTAGGTACATATACATGTATACCTAAACGAATGCATGCGTAGAAAATTGTTATTAATTGGCGTATGAAAATTAAATTTCCTGCGGGAGGAGAGTGAGGGGAAGGGTGGGGGGGTTGTTCACTTTATATGCACATGAAAGTTAATCTCTAATTTATGATTCAATTCTGATCCAAGATAAATTAAGGTCGGATAAAGGAAAAAGGCGTGAGCTTCCGCCCCTGGCGTGCCGAGTCTGCACACGATACAACACACCCCATTCTCCAAAGAAAATACACCCCCGTGTATTATTTTTTATTTCATACATTTTTAAGTGGCCGAAAAGAGAGTGAAATTTATAAATGAGTCGGAAAAATCGCACCGATAACGCCCGACTCTATCGCGTATATATTTTATTCTGAATTATGAGAATAGTTGAGCGCGCTTGAAAAGCGCCTAACCATGGTGAAAAATTGCAATAGTTTCATTGTTTTTTTTTCATGTACAACTCAAGGTTATACCGTGTAGATAAATATAGGAAAAGCTGACAAGTGCATGTTTAATTTTAGTACACATGCGTAAGACTCGTACGAAGTTGACGTGTTGCACCGAATAAAAGCTCAATGTAAGCTCATTATACATAAATTACTAGCCGGCTTACTAGCCACGCGCGCTGCTTTGTACAATAGCAGTACAGCCCGTAAACCGTTCGATTTTGTATGTATGTGCATATATTGCACCGTTGATTGGCCGTAAAATCGCGTGATAACTTGTTGACAATACACCGCTAAATTTTTACTTTATCCTAATCGGATCAAGTATTGGTTTAGTTATGTTGGCGATGATAGCGTGATCGTAACGACCCAGGCAGGCAGACGCCTACGCTTATATTATGTATAGTAGTAACACATATATATACTATGATAGCCTTGTCCTGTCCATCAGGAACGTTTGATACAGTTATTTTGTTTTCATAGCTACCGCTGATGTTAGCCATTCATATATTATTATAAATATAATAGCCGAATTCCGTCTGTCTGTCCGTCCGTCTGCTGATAACGCTCGCCTCGGTAAAGGCTGAAATAAACACGAACGTCGCGAGTGGGATTTGAACCCGTGATCGATCACCAGGTTGAGTGAGCTAGCGCTAACGCGTTCACCGGTGATGGTAGGCCTCCTATAATTTGAAAATGTTAATCCTTAGTCGGTTCGCGACTTTGCTAAATTGTTACGTAATCAATTACATCAAACACGTCCGTTGTCAACAGGCAAATACTCTAGTTATCACAGGTTTCCAACCTTTTTCGAGTGGCGACACCTTTTTATAAAAGCCAAGTGACCCGCGACCACGATATATGTGTGTATTTGATAAAAGCAAAAAATATTATTTAAACATCAACACACTGATTACAAATGAAAATTGCACTGTGCTCAATATTTTTTTAGTTAACTGTTTCAGTTGGCGACCCCACAGAATACCATTCGCGACCCAATTTGGGGTCGCGACTTACAGGTTGGAAACCCGTGCTAGTAAGTAACAGCACAAAAATTGAAATCTTCACACTCTTAAGTATAAACGGTAAGATTATTACGACTCGATACATTATTTTAATTTAATTTATTGATTCAATGTATTAAGTACTTGTTGCTTTCATTTTGCACTGCGCATGGCCGATTTTTGACCTTTTCACTGATTCAAATCAGTCGAGTTATAATAATTTAAAATGTAACCCGATTGAACGGTGATTTTATTACAACGATACTTATTGTACGTAGCGACGCATACGATATTCGAAATGTGCACCTGTTCAAATTCTATCAATAGAAGATACCAGTACCGCTCAGTTTATCGAACGCTGCTTAATTTCAACGAATATCATTCCGAATCCCGATCATATATGTAACAGTGTACTTATCATATATTTTTTTTTTTTTAAAATAATCACCGTTTTTACAGAGCGCACGCTTATAGTATGGGGTGGATGTATCCACGGCGCTCACTTATCCATTATGTAACATCCACATTGTATTAAAATTGATGGATTATGATGTTTACGCGGGAAGGATGTTTATCCGAGCTTTCCTTGGTCGAAGGGTGACGACACGACGTATCGCTCGGTTCACACTTACGGCGAAAAAGTGAACCAAGTCCGTCTGGAAACGCGGGAAAACTTAAGGACCTCACAAACCTGAGCGATATCGTTGCGTTTTCGTCCACTATCGTTGTTGATTCGCACCAATGCGAATTGTATGGGTGCGAATGGGACGACGTTGTCGGTTTGACGCAGCGATACCGCTAATGCTGCGTACACACCGACGAACCGAACAGCGAACGACGAACGGTTGTTATTGTGTGGACGTTCATAAATCATCGGACGTTATTGTGTGGAGCGGTTCACACAATAACAATTCGCCTGCGCCTTTCATCGTTCGCTGTTCGGTTCGTCGGTGTGTACGCAGCATAAGGTGTGTGGGCGCCTTTAAGGCCCTCACAAACCAGAGCGATATCGCTGCGTCAAGTTTTCGTCCTCTATCGTCGTTGATTCGCACCAATGCGAATTGTATCGGTGCGAATGGTGCGACGATAGGGGCGTCAGTTTGACGCGGTGAAACTGTGTGACCGCCTTTAAGGTCCCGACTAACCCGAGCGAATAATTTGACGCTTGGCGTTTGCGACTGACGCCTTTGACCTTGACTTGAAGTGATTGCTACGTTTTTGTGATTTTTGGAAAATGTATGTGTATGAAGCGGTTGTGTGCTTGATGTTTGATGTTGATCTTTAAAGGCCCTCACTAACCCGAGCGAATAATTTGACGCTTGGCGTCTGCGACTGTTGACGCCCCTATTGTCGTCCCATTCGCACCGATATAATTCGTATTAGTCAGTCGCAGACGCCAAGCGTCAAATTATTCGCTCGGATTAGTGAGCGCATTTAAACGGCGACATATGCAGCGGCCGGCGAATAAGACAAGCTAGCAAACAAACAAGCTTCGACTTCCTACTATAAATAAACATCAGATAAGTGAATAGAGATTATGCTATGCTATGACACCTTGACTAGGAAATGCTAATTTTTTTTGCAAAATGCATAAAACGTGGACGCATACGTGTGCGTGTGCAATACAATAAATATTTATTGTATCCGTCAATAAATAAAACATTTTCGTTTTATAGATTCGGCTGCAGGTGCTCAATACAAGCCCCACCATGCACATTTTCATATTCAGATGACCCTAATTTGCATGACACCCTGTACGCGATCCTCTTCCCGGTGTCATTTGTTACCTTTCAGCTTTATGCTTTTTGTTGTTTTTTTTTTATTATTTTTAACCCGATCGCTTTCGTCACATAAATCATCTCGTCAAATAGATCGATCGTGAACCGGTCGAAAATGCAAAACGACACGTAAATAGTTGACCCGGCACACGCTACAACTATTTATTACCATCGAGACAGTGTGTATGGGTATAATGGGACGAGATGGTGCCTAATTTGGTCCGTTTCGGATAAATTATATGAACCGGTGTTTTTCTACCGGTTTTGCTACTCGATTTTTAGACACACACACACATACCGTTGACTAATCTACGTGTATTGTTTTAATTTATTTATTTCTTATAGTCGTGTATTGGACGCGTTCGGTGCCTTTTGAACGGCGTTTGATTAATTTTCTATTGATTTTTTTTCCAAGAGCAACTTTATTTTATTGAAAATCAATCGGTTGGTATGTATGTAGGGTAGGTTACCTACTTGTAATATGTTTTATGAGCGAATATGAATAAATAATAATTAATAATTTTTTGTCTGAAAATCGTGAAAGGGAACGCCTTAATTAAAACGCTACTGAATATGCATGCAGCTTTGAAGCCATACACGTATTATATTACAAGCACATGTAATCAATTAATGTAAAATATGTTTCAAAGCAATTAAATTTTTTTGTTGGCGATATAATTTTCAACGATACCATTACAGTAATTGATATTACAACGATACACTTTTCCAGTTTTTGGTTTCGTTTCCAGATTAGTTCGGAATTTCCAAACATTTTCAAGTGAATCAAATTTTAATACGTTGATATTATTAAACTCACGTACATATAACTTACTGGATGTAAAGAAGAAGAGATAAAACGTTTAGTTTTTAAATCCAACATCCCGCTATGCTTAAAAAAGAAGGCATGCGACCAATGCGTACTGCCAGTTATGACGTATGGATGTGAAACGTGTATTCTACATAAATTCAAGAATGTTACGTAAGATCCAGTGCACACAGAGAAGCATGGAAAGATCTATGCTTGGTATAATAAGAAGAGGTCGTAAGAGGAATACATAGGTAAGAAGCATGACCAGCGGAACGTTGAAGTGGCACATAGCGAAAAGAATGGATGGCAGATGGACGCGAGAAATACTTGAATGGTATCCGAGTGGTCGATGGGCTAACGAATTGAGAAGAATATGTGGAATCAACTGAATGCAGATTGCTCAAGACAGACAGGAATGGAAGAGTATTGGAGAGGCCTTCATCCAGCAGTGGATGGTGAACGGCTGAAACTGACGATGATGAAATCTATCTACATACAATACACCACCTCGCGAATAAACACTTCAATCAGCGACTCGTCAACTCTACAATGTTTAATAATAAATTTATTACAAACAAACCGTACAATGATTAATAAAATTTAATTTAATAATTACAGTGCGATCGAAACAACTACCATAAAGTTATTACACAAAGAGCGAGCTTAAACTGAAACGCAATGCAATTTGCTTGGAAACGAGTTAACGTTTCCAAGCAAATTTTTCCAATGAAAATAACAATAATTTTGCACTATTTGATCAAAGGAATGATACGAAAACATGACTATTAATTTACTGCTCATAAAAACGCATATCCTTGAAATATAATAAATATATTCAGTCATATACTACATACATAGCTTTTATACGAACGTAGCGCGTCCTCAGTAGTATGTACATAGAGTAAGGTATACCTACTTATTATTTGTAATACAATAATTTAATTAGCTATACTTAAAACTTTTATTGTTTTAAGTATGTACATAGTATATAGTTTGAAGTATATATGACCAAATTCATTTTTAGCCTACCGCCAAAATGTAGTGGATATATATTTTTTTATTTAACCCGGAAAGAGAAGACGCTCGCGTTTACCCTCGGCCAATCGATAATTAATCGCGACCCGCGACCAGCCAGTGACTTTAAAATTAATGTCGCGGTCCAACAGCTCCGTGTCGTGTCGTGGGTATTTGTCATAGTAAATTATGTGATATGTTTCATCTTTGTTGGGGGGACCGCACGCAATTGAGGAGAACACGCCATGTGTCCCCAGTACCGGAACAACAACGGGCACACGGAAAATTCCTACTCGAAAAAACACGTAAGCAGAGCCAAGCCACGTACCTACATATTGCACAATCGCAGATTCGTTTAACATAAACCCGCTTAAAAAAATAAATAAGCATTAGTTTCGATTTCAATAAACCGTCGAGGGTTTTACTTCAAACTATCTAGGTATGCAGTGAGGGTGTGTTTGCATTAGTAATGCGCTAGAGCTCGATAAATTACACGTATAAGTTACGATGGTAGGGAAAAAAGTGTGTGCATCGTGTTGGTTTTGCTCGTGTGTGTGTTGGGGGTTGATCGCGTGACCAAGGGGTTAAAATCGCGGTCGCGGACACTCGAAGGGAATGGTTTGAAACTGTTTGATTTGCACACCTGATCGTAACTTGTACGGTCACGTTATACTGTGGCGTTTAACATGAGAGCATATTGTGAACTGTGAACGTGACGGTACGAGAGTAAAGTTTGCGTTCATTTGAAAATCTTGAAATTTAATTGAAATTGAAATTCTGGAGATTTGTACACGCTGTTCATAAAGTAACGCAACCCAAGTGAGTGGAACTTTGAAGTACCTATGTATGTATGTAGGTACATAGGTACCTACTTTTCTTGGTTCGAGAAGCTTTGCCTTTGTGAAATTTCGTTGTTTTAAGTTGTATTATTTTATTATCAACAACATTCTTCAAATTAGTATGCCTATACATTTATAATCAACGTGAAAACACATTTTGAATTTCACACTTAGTACAATGAAAAATTCTCAAAGAAAAGAGTTATTTACCTAGGTGGCTTTAAAAGAGAAGTACCACTTTCGGTTGATGAAAATTTTCAAAAATCTCATGATTTGTAAAGGTCCTCACTAACCCGAGCGAATAATTTGACGCATGGCGTCTGCGACTGACGCCATGCGAATTTCTTTCTTTCACATCCTCTCAGATACCATTCCAGTATTTCTCGCGTCCATCTGCCATCCATTCTTCTCGCTGTGTCCAGTCACGTTTTTCATACATTCCGCTATATCTACCACTTTGGTCATACTTCTTACCCATGTATTCCTCTTACGATTTCTTCTCGTTATAACAAGCATACATCTTACCACGCTTCTCTGTCAGCACTGGATCTTACGTTGCATTTTTGAATTCAGCATCCACGTTTCACATCCATACGTCATAACTGGTAGTACGCATTGGTCGTATGCCTTATTTTATAAGCATAGCAGAATGTTGGTTGCTTAGTTTTCATAATGAATAATGAATATATCGTTTATCTTCTATCTACATACATATATATATATAAATGAATGTCTGTTTGTTTGTCTGTCTGTCTGTCTCTTATAGGCTCCTATACCACTCAACCGATCGCGATGAAACTTTCAGGACTTATTGTGATCATGCCGGGGATGGTTCCTGTGAAAAAAAATCGGGAAAAAACGGGAACGGGAATGGGAACGGGCCTACTCACGCGTCAGATAACGTACTAGGAACGGGAACGGGAACGGGATCGGGATCGGGAACGGGACCGGGATCCGAAATCGGGAAAAAACGGGAACGGGAAAAACGGGAACGCGTCAGATAACAAACTAGGAAGGAACGGGAACGGGCCTGCTCACGCGTCAGATAACGTACTAGGAACGGGAACGGATCGGGATCGGGAACGGAAACGGAACGGGAACGGGATCAGGAACTGGTCTGCTCACGCGTCAGAAAAGTACTAGGAACGGGAACGGTATCGGGCATTGCAACGCATGCCGGGTCAACTAGTTTATTATAATTTTTCTATCACTATAAGGTGATATCCAACTTTTTGCAAATACAAGTGTAATTATCATTTCATATTATTTCGAGTGTTACTTTTATGGAAAAAATCATGGAAGTGGTCCGCGGGATTCGAGATTTTGAGTGAGGTCCGAAAGGTTGGCGACCGCTATATTGAAAGACTACATTGCCTAATTTTTGCAATCCACACGAATCATACATAGTAGGTGAAAGTATCGTGGCGGTCGCGCACGTCGCATTTTTTTCCCCAAGCTGTAAAAACAAACACAGACCCGTGAGTGTTTTGTGGAAGATCAGCGTGATGTATACGTTTTGGATGTAAAGGATTTAACGCGTTTTAAATCGATTGGACGCGTCGGCCGACGCCTTGACAAAGGGAACAGGTGGTCAGAAAGTTCAGAGACGTGTTTCGATATGAAAAAAAAAAAAAAAAAATTAAATAAAAAACACACATTAACCCATCGCGATCAACGCGACCAATTCGGCGGCCAAACATCAACTCAATTAACGGACAAGCGCATTTAAAACGCGAGCGAGCCGCTCGTGATTTATACGACGGGGTTGTGTAAGTGTTTTTCACTTTCGCCGATCATCAATCGCTCTCTCCCCGACCCATGATTGATCGCGCGACGTTTTGGCGCGAACAATAATTTCGCGGCCACAATGCCTAGAGGAGCGCCACTGGCGAAAATCTCGCGCGTTCCCGCCGATAATTTTTCTATCCATTAATAACTGTCTGTCTGTCCGTTTCCTTTCTGATGTCTGTTGTGTGCAGTTTGCCAACCCTCCCCCTCTCCCCCCCACCCACCCACTCTGTCTCTATGTAGGGTATAATCCACCCCTTACCACCCCTTCAACCATCCATATTTGGCGCACGTGAAATCGCACGTTTCAATCGACTCGTTCGTGTTGTATAAAAGCATTTAAAAATATATAAAAAAAAAAATCCCAATGTGACCCACATACATATTCATCATTATCGTTTTCAGACGTTCACCATCCACAGCTGGACGAAGGCCTCTCCAATCATCTTCCACTCATGTCTGTCTTTGGCAATCTGCATCCACTTGACTAAACATTTTTCTTAGTTCGTCAGCTCATCGTCTAATTCAGCGGTGGCCAACCTTTCGGACCTCACGGACTACTAAACTCAAAATCTCGAATACCGCGTACCACTACCATAATTTTCTCCATAAAAATAAATATGAAATGGTAATTAAAAAGTTGAATATTAATGATTATAATGATATATTCATTATGAAAACTGCAAGTTATAGACGTATGGATGTAAAACTTGGATGCTAAATTCAAGAATGTTACGCAAGATCCAGTGCACACAGAGAAGCATTGAAAGATGTATGTTTGGTGTGACAAGAAGAGGTCATAAGAGGAATACATGGGTAAGAAGTATGATCAAAGTGGCAGATATAGTGGAATGCGTGAAAAAGTTGGATCAGACAGATAGCGAGAAGAATGGATGGCAGGTGGATGCGAGAAATACTGGAATAGTATCTGAGAGGATGTGAAAGAAAGCAAGGTAGACAAGGTAGCAAGCGAGTGGAAGGTGGGCTGATGAATTGAGAAGAATGGGCGGAGTCAAGTGGATGCAGATTGTTCAAGACAGACAGGAATGGAGGAGAATTGGAGAGGCCTTTATCCAGCAGTGGATGGTGAACGGCTGAATATGATGATGGTTATGAAAAATGCGGACCACTAAAACTGAATTTGAATATATTTGTAATTTTCGTGTTTATTAAAATAGTATAGTCTATTTTTTTTTTAGTTATATATATAGTTTCAGTATAGTCTATTTTTTGCAATTTTCTCCTCATTACGTTTCTAGGAACGCGCCTATAAACTATTTCGGAACACGAACTGTATAATTTTTCTATCGTTGTAACATTAATGATGTCCATTTTTTTGAACATAACTTGGAGTGTAAAAACAAGTGTAATTACATATTTAGAATGTTACTTTTTTGAAAAAATTCATGGTAAGGGTCCGCAGGATTCAAGATTTAGTGGTCCGTGAGGTCCGAAAGGTTGGCGACCGCTGGTCTAATTGCCCTTTTTATCGGGGGTCATTCAAGTACAAGCCATACATTCTTATGCCATTTCAGCTTTCTTACCCATGTATTCCTCTTTCGATCTCTTCTTATTATTCCAAGCATACATCTTTCCATGCTTCTCTGTGTGCCTGGATCATGCTTAACATTTTCGAGCTCAGCATTAATGTTTCACATCCGCATGTAACAGCTAAATTTTATTCATGTACATTTACCATATAGGAATATGTGGGTACGAAGAATGGCCAAAGTGGCAGATATAGCGGTACAAGTACATGTCACTTCAGCTGTCTCAGCCATGTGTTCTTCTTTCGATCTCTTATTTTTATACCAAGCATACATCTTTCCGTGCTTCTCTGGGTGCATTGGATCTTACGTAACATTTTTGAATTCAGCATCCACGTTTCACATCCATACGTCATAACTGGCAGTACGTATTGGTCGTATGCCTTATTTTTTAAGCATAGCGGAATGTTGGATTTAAAAACTATGGTCATTCTTCCAAAAGCGCTCCATTCTAGTTTTATTTTTCTTCTTTACATCCAGTCATATTTACCAATTATGCTAGGTATAAATATGTATCTATCAACTATCTCCACAATATGATTTTTTACTGTGACTACGTAAATATTATGTTATCGTACAAAAAAATGTAGATATTGCAATTTGAATCTCACGTAGGTTTACCTTCCTATCAAACGTTTTTCCGAAGTTGATAATTTCAATACGTTCAAACTTCTTCCGAGATAAATAGTGGAATAAGTACTTCAGTATTTAAATATTAACGTCAATGTATTCGAGTGTGTAAACACACGTCATTTGTTAATGTCACACTCTGTTCTTTCTAAACATCGATGTTACATAATTCAAATTAGAATCGCGATATAAAAGTTTCATCGAAATAATTATTCACGTCTCACAGCCACACACGAGTGATTGTTGCATTAAATATACAATTTAATGTTGTGTTCAGCTTCAATTCAACGTTGTACGCGTTTAAAACAAACAGAAAGCGTGCCAAATTTAACGTGTACACTTTGAATGGCATTTAAAGTCATAAAATATAAATAACATTCATTTGCTTGGTATTATATTTTTCGATTATTAATATTGATTTATCCAGTAGTGGTTGAGATAGTTTGTGCACGGAGAGACAAATTGGAATTAGACGAAATTTCAATATTATTATTGACAGTTGCAAAAATTCATCACTACTTCACTGTTAATAAAATTAGTCAAAATTACAACTACCATAAACATTCTCGACAATTAATTAATGTCAATTTTGAAAATGGTTTTCGTTTAATTGCTAAATGAACCGCTAAAACAGCGGTTCGCAAACCGCACGCTCCACAAGGGGACGTACCAAGGCAATGGCAATGTGGGGGAAAAATTTCAAGCGGGGATATTTTACCCTCGCCTAGAAAATAAGTCTGTGTTTACAACATATAATCCACCGGGGATTATAATAGTTTGATTTTACAATCAACCAGAGATTTGGGGAGTTATTAAGGACTGTTTTGGAATGCAGTATACATAGTATAGGGGGTTGAAGAGAAACCATACGTAACCTCGATTGGGTATTTCGGCTGTAATCTAATTTAATTTTGTAAAGTTCGAGGGTTATCTGCCATTAACGGCGAATTCGTTAAATAACGTTTATTAATTATAATTTACGACAAGTGAGTCGTATGTGTGGAACTCGTTAGCACTTCATAAATTATATTGCGAGTTACGAGCTCGTTGCTCCGTTATACGCAGCTGGACGGTTACCTATGATTAAATCAAAATTATGCGATGTAGCGAACGTTTCTCATATTAAAAAGTCATAATGGTGTACAACTTCATCCATGACGACTGTGTAAAAGTATTTCGAAAAATGTGCAATGAAAATAAATCGTCCATTATCGGTAACGATCTGGCGAAATATTTTGATTGGGGTTAGTTGTATAAATGCGTATTGTATTTTCGCTTTGAGTTTCACATTTTTTTCACCACCACACACCGACCAACGGTAGTGCGTAATTTAAAATAAAGTATATTTATTTTTCCTGTTTGTAGGTACCTATGTATGTATTTAAATTCAAAATGTATTAAAAGCAAATATAAATCAAGTTATCACTTTCGGGAGCTGTTTGACATTAAGTGTTTTTTTAAACCCTACATCCTTTAACATAATGATATACGTACATATGTACATACATATGTAATTACTTACAAAATCCTTATCACACTTTTCAACTTTTTATTCCTTTAGGAAATCATTTGTAAGACTTTTGATCAAGTTTAAGCAGCACAATTAACGATAGAGTTTAACCAAACAGTTCAGTGACTATACTATCGAGATGTCAGAAGCGCATTGTAGTTTTCAAATTCGATGCTAAATGTGCACTTTCTTTAACATGTCTCAAGTTGATATGTCATTTAATAACATGGCCAAGTAAACGTGCTATTTTTATCAAGCTGTAAATGCACAGTGCCTACTTATTCACATTTATCTGCTAAAAATTCGTTAATTGTACAAATATTATTGCATATTATTGAAAATATAGAATTTATGACTTATTCATATTCAGATCTAAAATATAACCTCTACATAACATTTTCATTGATTTTTTAAACTGTACTTTAAATGAAATCAAATATACATACATATGTATTGGTTAGATGTAGCTTAATTTTATATTAGTATATATCGATGGGTTAGTGCACAGATATTGTATGTCTAATTTAAAAAAAATTGATTTATCATACACAAAACGTCCATCTGCATCAAACCTTCATATTTAAAAAGTATTGTATGCCCAAATAGTATATTTATAAGATATTGAAGATATTCAAATATATAATACATATGTATCTATGTCCATTTCGTCCATAGTTTTCATGCAAAAGAGATGTACATACATATGTCACTTACAATATTTTAAAACACAACAGGACATACAATATCTGTGCACTAACCGATCGATATATAATAGCCGAAATCCGTCTGTCTGTCTGCTGATAACGCTCGCCGAGGTAAATGATTAAAAGACACGAACCGTTCGCGCGCGAGTGGGATTTAAACCCGCGATCACCAGATTGGAACGAGTCGTGCTAACACTATCATCTAACGGAGGCGATGACGAACCTGCTACGATTTGACAATATAATATCTCAATAGGCTCGCAACTTTGCTAAACTGTTACGTTGTTGTATTATATCGCGCCATCTATGCAACAACTATGAAAAACTATTAAATTTAACATTATTTTTCAGTGCGGGTGATGAGAACGCTCCGTTGATATTCAACGGGCTCACACTAGTGTAATTATAATACTAGATATTTTTGGTTCAATTCAAAACGAGTGTAGGCTATTTTTTTAAAGGTACAAGTATGGTTTTCAATATTTTTATATTTCAATTTTACATTTCAATATTCTTAGTACTGAAAGTTAAGAATAAGCGTTCAATTGTGTATAGAACACAAAGTTAAGGTTTAATGTGATCAAAATCAAATAAAAACGAAAAACAATGTAATCATAGTAATCGACAAGTTGAAAACATACCTATAACTATGTATGTGACTTTAGTGTTTCAACGTCAATGTAGTCACATTGGCGTTGTTGAACCTCACAGGGCAAATAGAAAAAAAGGGTCCTTTCGATGGTGTGAGGTCGGGATTTTTATTTTTCGTCTCAACTCTGAACTTTTCCCTTTGCATGGCTAAATTTTAGAGGCACTCAGCCCTCTCAGGGAGCCAATGGGAGGGTTTTCCTCCATCACCCTTGTCGCATTCCGACTGTTCGGCGTTTCGTCCTTAACGCGATTCCATTAAGTGAAAATTCTATCGCGGATCGTTGCGCCCCTGTTTTATACCCAACACTAAATTTTGTCGAAAATTAGATCCACGCGAAACGTTCAATACGAACATTGAACATTCCCCTTCAATGCCAATTTCGAACACTTCAATATGAAGTGTTCCAAATATACACCGTTTGAAAAGTTGTTGTTACGCGTTTCCTGTGTGTAATTTTTTCATCATCAAATAACTTATTATTACCATAGGACTTTGCACTTTCAGAGCAAGTCTATAAATTTTGATTTTAATTGCCTCAATCGCGCAAACTATCTGATATGAGGGTCTTTAGTGCGTTATTAAGTGCATCTTGCGCGCATTCATCATGTTTTCCAAGACGTGCAGTAAACAAGGCGAAAATTATCGTCGAAAGTGTCCAAAATGTCTAGTGTTGCCTGTTATGTATAGCGTATTTAAAATGATAATTGAATTGATTGTACAGTGTGCGTCGTTTCGCATTTTTGCGTGTTTTTGTGTTAGCTTAATTCCCCTACTTCAATGTTTAACTTCCTAATTAAAAAAAAAAAGAAAATTTATCTGAAAAATTTAAATAATCATCTCGTACAACGGCAATGCATGTAAGAACACTTTGGCGTGTTTTATTTCATTTAAATTGTAATAAAATGTATTTATTCGCAATAGTTGATAATTATTATCGCAATGCAATGCGGTGAAATTTGATCCTATTATATTATGCATATTTTGTTTTAATAAACATACTAAATTTGCCAATTTTATGATTAGCGAGTGATTACGTTCGTATATTAAAATGTAATTATGTTGGCAGAGTGATGAAAGATATAAAGATTTGAATTATAACTTTACACTATGTGAACAATGCTTTCACGAAATAAAAATTTTGGATCACCGTTTATTGTAATCAACAGTCTACTCTAAATAAACGATCAATTTATAAAATTATAGAATTTTACTGATCGTATTTGTATTTAAAATCAATCAAATTAAAATGGGTGTTGTTTTCAATCAAATTTACAAACAATACAACATTGTATTCATTATTACATTTCAATTAATATTGAAATAAAATTAGAATTATTTAAATTTTTGTTAATGCCTATTTATTGTCCTTATGAATTATGTATATAAATCTAGATATCAATCAAATTTACACCAACGAACGTGCGTATTAAAAGAATCCCAAGAAAACTTAAATCAATTGATAGTATGAAAAGAGGTTTAACCAGTTTATTCTCGGAATTGGATACAATCTATCGTGTTCGTCGATATAAACGAACCATTATAAACACCGATGCGAAAAGTTCAACCGGGCAATTATACGCATGCAAAAATACTATCAATTGGATGCGTTCGATAAAATTGAATGCGAAAGTCTTTCGATTGATGAAACGGTGTGTTCATGTATGCCACAGTCGAGTTTCGCAATATATTATTGTAAATTATGCACGCTGAAAAGCCTGTTTTCAAATGAGATATCACATTTGAGAAACACAATACAATGCGAATTGTATAGGCGGTAAAGTGAGGCTCGGCCATAGGCGGGAACGGAAAAGCCATAAAAGTGATCTGAATGCGTGAGTAACTTGAAAACCCTGGAAATTTACGCAAACCATCGATTGTTATGGTGAATTCAATTTCAGGCAATGCTAATTATTATCGGAAGGTTGCGCTTAGAAATAGAATGCGTGATCTCATGGCGTTTTATATTAAAATTTAAAACATGAACCGTTTTAATGGCCAACCGAGACTTGGAAAACGCTAATTACAGACGTTGCATGTGAGCTTTTTGTTAAAAAAAAAAACCTTTGTTGGAACGTTTTGACAGACAGAATGAACAATTGCAGATATTTTTCTTATTTACAATGCTAAAATATACGTAATTAATGGTGTGCATAGTAAAAACAAATATACGCCATACGTGTATATTGAAATAGTCAGCATCTGAATTATTGTATTGCATAATTTCGCTATACAGTGCCTATATTGACGGGGGAAAAAAAAAATCAGTAGTAGTAGTTCTAAATCAAGTGGTGTAAAACCGGTTCTATTATTATTATTGCTTGTGTTGTGGCGGCAATTAAAAATCAATAAAACGTCCACGTTGAAAGCCCACCGAGATTTAAAATGGTTTACGACCTCTGAACGGACCGAAGGATCGGAAGATAAAGAAATAAATCAGCTCTATGACAATTTAAAGTGGTTGTAGCCCACCACCAAAAGGGAAACCGTTTAAAATGTTGAGAGAACCCAAAGAAAAGAAGAAAAAAAAGACGGAGATCCCCCAAACGTAAATTATAGACCTCGGAAATTGGGGCACCACCGTTGCATACAATGCTATCGATTTGAATTTAAAAAAAATTGAACTCTGAAGCGTATCGAATGTACAGATGATTTTTCAAGATCGGTAAAATTTATCTATGAATAATATACTCGGGCGAGAACCTGTAATGAAATTATTATTAATGCGAAACCGACGACAATTTCACAGCAGTGTTGAAACGATGTTCTGTTAGAACGTGTTGTACGGCGCTAATCATTTATAACAATTTTTATGTTGTATTGCAATAGTGTGGCGAGGATATGGCGATGTTGAAAGTGTACTGTAATATTTTTAATTAATTTATATTACGCTTCAAAGTATGCACCAATGTGAGTGTGCTAGAATCGGTTAAATCCTTGAGTATCATATGGTGAGAAAAATTGGTTTAAAAGTTGAATTTAAAAGAGGAAGTGTGACAAGATATTGTAATATTCCGTACTGGAAAAAAATAATGGGGAAAAATGTGTCATTTTAGTATTTTTTCTTGAGCTCGACAAAATTTATAGTATTTATAGTGGGGTGAGCCCAAACTCGACATAAGAGCTCACGGTGTGATACCATGAATCACGGGGGTCTCACGAGCTAAGGTTTACGATCTGTTAAAAGACCAACAAGTTATTGTTCAAATTAACACAAAATAAAATAAGCCGGCGCGCCCCGGCCACAAAAGGACGATGATCACGATAGTAGTGTGTATTATAATAATAAAAATGCGAAGCAGGCGAAATCGACATGGCAAAAAAAAAAGCCGCACCATCGATCGGCAATAATAATAACAACAAGCGATAGGAATAATAAGAGAAAAAAAAAACGTCAAAACATTGTGTAGGAGCGGCGCTCTTTGGGAAGCGCAGAACAAATAAAATCAAAACAAGGCAAAAGCGCGGTAAAATAGGCAAAGGGTAAGATGTATGAAAAAAATCGCGGTTAAATTTATTACACAGGAGACAATCCTTTTGCCGCACGTCGGATATTTATATATATTGTTGTCGCATTCGTTATTTATATATTATTTATATCAGTGTTATATCGAGGCCCCGGGGGCAATAAATGGAAATATTTTATTTATGAAGTTAAAATGAAGATGTCGAGTGCTTTGTCCGCATCGGCGCGGCTCTCGAAAGGGGCGCGTAGGAAAAACCTTTTGAAAAATTCATTGTAATGCGAACATTTAATTTTTTTCTTGTTTATTTTCATTTTTATTGAGACGCTACGAACAGCTTTTATAACATGTTTGTATTAAAAATTTAAATAGGGAATCAAAACGACGTGGAAACGTTTCAATTCTGCGACAAAATGCGGAATCGCCATTGATACTAAAGTAAAATATTTTTTTTAGTACCCAATAAATAATTTTTCGGTATAATTTTGTATGCAGTAATATTAGGGATACTATCAAAATACTACATAAAAATATTCAACTGTGTATGTTGATAAAAGTAAGGTAAATTTTGATTGAAATGTTCGCCTGGTACGTGTAAAATTGAATGGTTCCGAGTTTGATTACTTTGCGTCAGTACAAAATACGATAAGCGCCGCTTATTGTGATCTTATTTAAATTATGATTACATTATCTTATAATATGATATCAAATGGATGAATGTAAGTGAAAGGTTAAAAGTGTGCATGTTAGTTTATATTTTTAAGTTAGTTAAGAATTTGTAACCAAAATATTTCGATAACTATTTAATACATGAGATATAATGTACATGTACATAGTTATAATACTAGGGGTAAGAATTAGCTAATACTTAAATTATTTTAAAATATCTTGTACAAATATCTTGTACAGGGGTGATTTTGAATACAATGGATTGCCAAATGATCTTAGACAAATAAACCAAATTGACAAATTCCTGGAAGCATTAAAACAATACCTCTTTACGGGTGCTAATAGATAATTAAGATTGTTTTGTTGATTTTTGTTTTGTTTCTTTTTTGTTTGTAATTTAGTTTTTCAAGCTACTACTTTAATAAAATAAATAAATAAATTGCTAAATTAAAATAGCATTATAATCGAATATAATAAATTATTAGAAATATTGTATAATATTTGAAAATGAATGGTTAGAGTTTCTTTCGTTCATATGAGCACAGGCCACATGTTGTTTCACCAAATGTCAAAAGTGTACTGTAATACTTTGACATCTGTCGTTTTTTTTCCCTCTTATTTTGGAAAATGGTACAAAAAACAGCAATGCTTGTGACGACTTACTTTTATTGCAACGTTGAAAAAATTAATTACATTATTTTCCGGTTCAATTCCGCACAGATTCCAATAAGAATTATCCATTCGGCGAATTCAATATGATACAATAGCGAAGTGTATGTAGGTACGTACGAGCGATAATTTACAAATGAAAAAACCTTTTTGTATACCTAGTGCGTAACCAAACGGTAATTTATTGACAAAACGCGTGTCGCAATCAATCAACGTGTTAATGTTATCAGAACAAAATAAATAATCGTAACGCGTCAATCGGGCCATTTAAACGTTTAACTACACAGAAGACGTGAAAGAAGTTTGAAAAAAAATCCACCACACTATCTGATTTAGCGGCCGTTTAATTTATGTACATTTAATACTGTTCAATTTTCGTCATTAGCTTTTATTGTTTTCGATTTTGAATTTCGAAACACCGGTGGTAGGTTTTTCGACACCGCCAATCTGGGTGATGATGTGTCCGCTAATTATATATTATTTGAATATCTTCGTGTCTGATCTCGACGAACATAAATTACCCGCAAGACGAAAATCATAGTCTTTGGCTATGGCGATAAAAAAAAAACGACATCACTAATCGTTTATACCTCACAGAGCATTTGGAGTAGGTATGTGTATGTACGGACAACGTATTGAATTTTTTCGCCAAATTACTACAAGATCGTGTTTATGCGTAAAATTTTTAAAAACACGCTACCGAATTTTCAGATTGAACTATCGTACGTAAAAAACTGACGTCTAATTATAGTGCACTTGTCGTACGTGCGGTTATTTATGGCGAATTTAGAAATGTCGACTTTGTTGTGCTGCAAGTTTTTCTCAATTTAGATAGTTACTGGTGTACCTACCTAGTATATAAATGTATTTAAAAAGAGTTAATAAAAATACTGCGAAGCATTCAGAGCTAAAAAGTGTTTGACGTATTTTGAACATTCTAATGGATTCCTTTCTATCAAATTATGTGTAGTTTTCATATCTCATATTGCGTATAAGATTTTAGATATACGCTGATTTAAAAAAAATAAAAGTCCATTTGTCAATAAAATAGACTCAAAACTATCCAGTGTTTAGAAACTGGAGCAATACTCATAATTCATTGCAGTCAGAATATTGAATGTTTTGAGTAAATTAAAATTAAAAATCTCTTTAAGAAAAGTTACACTACGATATTTTTCAGAAAATCATCAAGTCATATGATAAAAATAAATACTCAGAACTGTATATTGAAGATTTTATTTCTCTATATGAGTAAGTAGGTAAGTAATTAGTTAATAAATCCAATAATTGACAATAGGAGTGAGAATTTCTTTTAGTTTGTCTTAAATGAAACATGTTGATAATATTTAATGAAATAAATTATGACATTTGTTACTTTTGACTCTAAAATTAAGACATACATATGTATGTACATAGGTACAATTGAGTGAGAATTTTTTTATAGTTTGTTTTAAATGAAACATGATAATAATATTTAATGAATTGCCTACAATGAGTTCCAAATTATGACATTTGCTACTGTTGACTCCCAAATTAAGACATATATGTATTTGGGTAATTATGCGTTTTAAATAGCTTCTATTATGCTCAGAACGTTTTCTGCCATACAAAAAAAATAAATACTAAAGAAATTCAATTTAAAATCGTACCTAGAGGTGCAAATGTGCATTAGTCGATACCAATCGGAAGTTGAAATGCGCGCAAAAGGCGACTGAACGATTCGCGCATTGCGCATTGTATGCATTATACTAATTGCAACTGGAGTATTTTCTAAGCAAACATGCGAGTGCATCGTTAATCATTGTGCCATACCAGTGCAATTGCTAATGCATCACAAACGTACTCTGCGAGCCCAACACTGTTACTATTCGAGAGCCCTTCTCTAGAACGGCATTCGCAGAGGGGCAGTTCTACGAGACAATTGGCAAAAATTGCAAATAATGTACACATGCATGCGGAATTTTTCGCATACGCTTTCCCACACGCTTGCGAAACACTGGAAATATAATTATACCCGTGCGCCACACATAACGAAGAAAATCGATCGAATTACAAGTGCATTATGTATGCAGATGATGCGCGCGCCTTCAGGTGATGCAAAAATGAGTTATTGGGTGAAAAAAAATTAATATTCAAGTCGAATCCGAAGAATGAGGGTGGGGCGAACGATGCAGGGCCTTGTACGATAATTTAATGCATTTTTTCAATTTTTATTTTCACGATGTTCGTTCGGATCGACGATAAATATAGGCCGAGATGTCTAGCTCGCGTAAAACATTCAGATTCCCAATGGGCCGATCGGCCACTTACCTATTTATAAAACCATCTTTCGGGGCCACCCCTTATATTTATATACGCTGGGCTAACTCTGAAACGACTTGCGTGGGGTAAATTTGACCCAGTGTGCAAAAAAAGCCAACGCTTCCAACGTGGGCTGTGCCTAATAGTACGCGATCGATTCCGCTCGTTGATGTTTGACTGGATAAAACGATTGATTATAATAAGCAATGATTATAGTAATTTGAATCATTATTACTCGAAGTTAACTTATTGTTGAATAAATAGTAATTGTTCAAATAAAAATAAATTACGCTTAGCAAAGGTGAGCTATGAATGATCGCGTGTTCAAATACTGAAAGATTTCCATAAAAAAACAGTTTACAATTATGCTTGCATGGTTAATATAATAGTTGTAACTATAATATAACACAAAAATTAGTGTAATTCAAATATTTTAAGAAGCTACTTGTCGACTAAAAACATTCATTGAAAGGAAAGTCAATAGTGTATTCCATATTTTGTAAATAGAAAGCGTATATGATATATACATATGTACATATGTAGGTACAAAAATATTGTTTGTTGCGCAAACAATTTAGATCCAGATATATGTCTGTATAAATAATACAAAACAGACAATACTTTTAATCAAATTGGCATGGATTGTGATGGATTAAGATTGTACATGTGTGTTTTATACGTTTATAGACGTTTCACTTTTTCAATTATGCACGCATTCTTTAAAACAAAAGTCACTTTCTATTAACATATCATATCTTACGAGTTAAAGTGTGTTTTATGCGTATTGATCGTTATAGGGTTACGTTACAAAAAAAAAACCCCCAGCCATACATGCTTATAATATAGAATAGGTATAATATTTTAATCATAATTTACCGCGCGCTCAGGTCCAATTTGATTTATTTACGACCGCTGGTCGGACGACTAATCTTTACGAGAATTTAATTTGTTGTTTATTTATTGATCCCATGCTAATAAAAACTGCACACGAGTGCATTCGGGTGCAACGCGCAGGGTGCATCACTCGCATGCGAAAATTTTCCATTATCAATGTGGAAATCACACAATATTTCTAATGTATCGGTTGAATTTCCAACGTAAGATTCTTCATCGTGTTATCCGTTATAAACGAGGTGTAATTTATTAATAGAGAAATCACACGGTTAGGTTAACGTTATCTGTTCATCTAACTTTAACAAGTACGCTTTTAATTCCGCCTCTTTAGCACCGACCAACAACCAAAAATTAATATTGATGTATGCATTTAATGCACTTTTATGTGAACAACTCAAAAATTACGATCCTATAAAGTAAGCGATGAATTTGTTGTACGCAACTTTGCCACCGTGTTACTACAAGTGCAATATGATTGCAGTGTACTTTTTTTTTCACATTGAATGGATCATAAAATTTTACACTGTATTTAAAATTATGTAATTATGGGAAAAGTTTGAATAAATTTATGATTTTTTAGATCAAATAACATTAATTTCAGTGGCTAAACGATAAATGTTACATTTTATTATGTATGGTGGCACAATTTCGGACGCGTTAAATAGTTTAACAAATGATATTCGACTATTTACGCTATGTATTTTGCGGTTTATGTTAGGAAAAGTTGATAATTCAAATGTAACATAATTTTACATGCCGTTTGCTAGTGTACCTGTTTAGTTTAATATTATATTAAATTACATCTGTCTTATGTGCTTATTTTAAAACTACGCTCATTATTATACATATTTCTAATTGTTTAATTTGCACCAGATGTTCGTTCTAATTCTAATTTTGTGCGATTGTTTCTCACCCTTGGCACAATGAGCATTGTTGCACTTGGGTCGAGTGATAATCGCAAATTTGGTGTACTAATATGAGCGTTTTGTGCCATATTTCAAAAGAGGACAATGCATAATGGCCAGGAAGGAGCATCGTCGTATTGAAGAGACTTTTTCTTTCACTGGTGCAATTGGCGAAACAATAGCGTCAAATTTGCGGCCAAAACTACGGTTTGCATTCGTTCCGAGAGAAATGCCCACGTCGAAGAAAGGACATTGTTCCAGACGTCCAAGGCTATTTGTGCAATTATTTTTAGACAGTGGAAGATCCTGATTGATGCTCAGTCGGTACTGAAAGCGTCTCTTGTGGATTTTTACCGAGAAAAAGTCGAAATTTCACGGCGCGCACAAAAGTTGAGGGAGAGAAGTGAGCGAGTGCGCGTTCAAACGCTCGACCGAGAATGAATTATGGGGATTTTGATATGGGGACCACGTGTGTGTTTTGTAGGGGCCTTTCGAGAAATTTGTCCACAGCCCGGTGGCCGACTATCTCAAATTTGCCGTTTAAAAACGTGCATAAAGATTGCGCTGAGATCGTAAATTATCGTTTTGTGCACTTCTTATTTGTGCCGCGGCACACATTAGCGGTGCCCACATGCGAGAAATAAATTATACCGCGAGACGTTAAATCCCCTGTAAACATTATGAATCGATTGTCGAAATTATATAAGTATATGTATAAAGAGGAAAAAAGGGAAATAATCACGCGCGGGAAAGCTTGAGCGCAATAGTGAATCAACCTACTTTTGTTGTACTATCACGATTAACACTAATAATCACAAATACATTCAAAATTGATCTAAAATCTTACTAAATAGTACGTTCCTAATCATACGAGTACAAATACTAATATTAATATAGCAAACAGTTTGAATAAGATACAGAAGCATCAATTTTCCTAAGATTAGCCGTAGGTACATTTGTTACATACATTTTTGTAATGTGAATTAACAATAATGAATTTTGATTACATAAAACTACTCTATTGCTATTCAAAAAGGCAATCGTATTGAATATGTTCAATTTGATCACATCAAGTGACGTATTTTGATGAATTATTCAGCTTAGAAGTTAAATCGTTAAAGTATTCATCGATTGAACTATTTATTCTATTCAATGTACTTCAATACTTTACGTAAATATTTGTTAAAACTTGAGTGTTATAAAATTTGTACATGGGTTTATTAGTTTTTCTTTCTATTGAAAAGTATTTTATTTAATATGTAATTTGGTTGGTTGGTTACATTAGATTGGTTGAATGTGAATGATACTTTGATGATTTGTATATTGGTTTTCACATTTAAGTTAGATAATAATATGTTACCATCATATTTTAGTGAATTTATGGTGAGAGGAATGAATGTATGTGAATATAATTTAAAGAATAAAAATAATTTAATTATAAAAAATGTTAGAGTAAATAGAAATAGGAGAAGCATCTTGTACAGAGGTGTTTTGGAATATAATAGACTGCCGGATTGAATTAGAAGTTCAAAAACTATTGATAAATTCCTGGCAGTCTTAAAAAAACATCTCTGTATAGGTGCTTAGTTAAGGATTATGTAATTAGCTTTTAGCTACTATATTATATAAATAAATATTTTTTTTTCTTACAGTTTAAAGTTTAAACAGTAAGAAAAGTTAAACTTTAATCTTCAAACTACATAGCACAAGAACTCGTCGTTTAATTTTATTTCAACGTATAATAAAATTTATTAAAAATTAAATCATATACCTATATCTGTTTTAATGAGGGAATTTCGCGGTGTATAATTTGTTAAATGTTTACAATAATATATCATTTTGAAAAAAATTATAAGGCAATCTTCGCATATAAATTTCCGATGTTGTGTTGAGACCGGCGCGGTGTGAGGCTGATTTGTTTCTTTATTTATGAATTCCATGATTTATTCGATCGGCGGCGTACCTTACGACTCGTACGAGTCCAACTCTCGCGACTTTGAAAAAGGTTTTCAAAACCTACGCATTTGCATTTTAAGTGCGAAAAAATCGCCAATATTCGAGACGACACGCGCTCACGAAACATTTGCGCAACGGTCGCGCTTTCAACACCTACAAATTTCCACGCAATTTTCAATGGGAAAATTAGCCGAAAATGCAGCCGACGATTTCGGCAACACTTGTTGCAAAAATGATCGAAAGCAAAATGGCCGATCGCCCGTCCCGTATCTCCGCTACACACATATATATATGTATATTATAATATGCGGTGCATAACCCATTTTCGTGCGAGAGAAACTTAAGAGCTCGACCAGATGCAATAAATCAATGGTTGCATACGAGATGCACCGAAGGATAGCATTAATAATCGCATACGATAATACGCGCGCACTCTTGTAATCGGCTCCTTTCATGCTCTTCTTTTTATTAAATTCATTTTAAAATGCATTGCGTATTTTATTTTTTGCGGCTGAAAATCTTTCACGCCTCTCTTTTAAAATTACACACGCGTTAACCGAGCTCTTTTGTTCCATGTAACAAGGGTTAGTTTAGCTAAAGGGTTGTTTAGGGTTGTTGCGTAAACAACAGTGACAATTTTGCATATTTTAAATGTTGCTCAGTGCATTTGGAAATGAAGGTAACCATTAAAACGACAGCTAAATGTAAAAGAACTTTAAAAAATAACGATGTGCGTTCGAGCTTCGCAAGGATCAATTGACTGTAAAATACAATATCTTAGTCTTTTGTATAGTGATTTTTTTTTTTAAAAGTTGCTCAAAGTTTATAGATAATTTTATGATGCAAAAAGTTACAATTCATACGTATTGGTTGTATCTATTATCTTATAAGGTCAAGCTAAGTAAAAATCAATTGACTTTGAAATAGAATATCTTCCTCTTTATACAACAATTTTTTATTTAAAAAAAAATGAACAAACTAAGCTTAAACTTTTTACATACATACATTTTTATTTTCGTCTATGACGTTTTTCTGCTATATAAATATAAACTGTGAAAAACTTTTGCTATAAAATATATCACATTAAAATGTCAATTGCGGGTGTTTTCTTTTTATTACATGGTATTATGTATATTGCGAGTGCACTCTATTATCTATATTATCTACAGTGTGCTAAAAGTCACAATGTATCCATAATACATCAAAATTATTCATTCATCGTACATGCGCGCTTATATTGCATAAATTTATCCGTTTTTGCACGGTGTTCGATAGTTTTATATCGAAGTAGGCGTATCTCCCGACCGAGGATAGCCATCTTCGTTTTTGTTGTATAACAGATACACGTATAGCTATTTTTTTTTTGTGTTTTTCCGCTTCGGGAATGTAATAATTGCGCAAAGGATAAATAAATGCGTTATATCTAATGCTCGGCGAAATTATTCGACTAAATACCATTTTTGCGTCGCCGCGAAAAAACTACACAATCAATCACGAGCGTATTATTATCAATATCAATTAGTATCGAATATATCACTTTTTATGACGGCGGCAATAATTTACGACGAATGTCAATGTCAAACGTATTATTACGAGACCCGATACGCGGTGGAGACGGACAATGCTAATTTATCTTGCGATTTTTCGCAAACGAAAAAATATCACACAGCGCGAAAATCGTCTCGCACGCAAACGCAATCCACTTCGATCGAACACACTGTAAAATACAATTTGACCGTTATTTTTAATTGAGTTGTTAGGCCATAAAAATTAATCCGCCCATGTGCTTTTCACAGTGTGATTCACTCGCCGAGTATTTATCCACCGCGTTGGAAATTATTATTGTACTATTACGCTTTGACGCTACACAATGATGATCAATTATGCGAGGCGTTATTATTATCGGCCGAGGGGAAAAAAATACACTTTCTTACACGTAGTAGATAAATGTTAAATTGTCGATTGTGTAATATGTACTGGGAAATTTATATTACCTTGATGCGACAAAGTTCGCTCGGTAAATTATAGTTATTATGTGTCGCAGCGTGATTGCTTAAATATTTTTCATATAAAAAGTACGTTTTTTTTTTTTTTTTTTTTTTTTTGTGTGTGCCGTATGTTCTGTTATGGATAGTGATAGTTTTACTTACTTTGGCCGAGGTGTACCCGCTTCATCCACGGGTATATTTGCGGTGGATTACCACTGGAACCGCTTTTGGTTCCTTTGGTCGAAGAGTTTGCACCCGGTTCTTGACTGGAAGTGCTCGAAGTGCTCGAAGCGGGACTGGATACGGTGCACGGTTTGTCTGCGGGCGAAGCTAACGGGGTCGCTGGGGGTGGTTTAGTCACGATTAAAGGTGATGTCCTTCCAGGACCTGCCGTTGATAAGTCTTGAGGAGATGCCACGCCGGCTGATGATGAAGATTCTGCGTATTTACAGGCTGGTGGGATGACAGGAGCCGGTGGAAGTAAGGCCGGCGACAGGGCGGTCGATCTCGGCTGCAGTTGGGTGTAATCGGCTAGTGTTTGAGCTCCTGGGTATTGTTGATAGTGGGTCCCCTGTCCTGGGGAGTAGCATCCACCAGGATATGGGGCTGTAGGGCTGTAATAATCAGCACCGGGGGCTGGAAGGGCGGGTTCCCCGGCACTTCTTCCGCCCCCGCCCGCCGCCTGCTGTTGGCCATAGCAAGACGACAACGAGTTGACGAATTGGTACGAGCTCATGCCCGCGTTATAGTTCAAGTCGTTCATCTAGGATGCGTGTGCTTTGAACGGCAGTCTCAAAAACGAATCCGGTCACTTTACGACAGTCTGAAGATTCATCTAACGTCTTCGTCGACGCACATCGCTACGCATTGTTCGGTACCGTCACCCGATCTCGCCGGAATTTTTCACTTTATATTAAATAGTACATACACACGCGCGATCGCTAAGTATATATCCCGATACACTCGAGTGTGTGTCTGTGTACGTGTGTGTGTGTTTATGAGTGTGTGAGTGGGTATGTGGGTCCGTGTCTAGGTGTTGTCGGAGCGGCGTCCGGCGTCGGAGTGAAGAGTGTTGCGCGCGGCCTAGAGGGCCAAGCAGTTGCCGTCAACTGGTCGCTCGGCGTCGACACCACGTGTTTGTATACGCTGTACGTTGTATGTACGGTGTGTGAGACGTCGGTTGGTTGGTTGGTTGGTTGGTCGGGGTCCAAACGGAGTTGTCGGATCGCGAGGCCGGACGTGTGCCGGTTTAGCGGGGCGCGTCGCGACGCCCACCCCCACTGTGCGGTGGCTCTCTTTGACGTTTGCCGCACGGGCGTCGCGGTGCGTTCGGTGCGAAAGCTCTTTCGAGTTTAATTTGATTGATTTGTCGGTAGGTGCGTGTTGGGGAATTTTGAGTTTGATTGTTTCGCTTTTGGGTTTGGTGTGGTTTGTATAAGTGGGAAATTTTGTTCGGTTTCGATTGGTGCGCTTTAAAATGTTGAAAAATATTTGTCAAAGCAATGTAAAATAGTCTAACTAAGAGTCAAATCAAGGTAAAAGTTTGGAGCTTGACAAGTTTGTGAGTCGCAATATATTATTTTTGGTTCTAATCAAAATTTCATTTTGCCTATGTCAGTGGTAGGGAATTTAGTCGAATCAAGGTAAAAGTTGTAAGCTTGGTAAGTTTAGGAGTCGCAATATGTAATTTAATATATTATTTTTGGTTCTAATGAAAATTTCATTTTATTTATGTTAGTGGTAGGGAATTTCGTCAAATCTAATAGTCAAATCAGGAGGTAAAAGTTGTAATATATTATTTTGGTTCTGATGAAAAAGTTTAGGGTAGAATTTCGCAATATATTATTTTTGGTTCTAATGAAAATTTTTTTTTGTTCTATGTTGGTAGGGAATTTAGTCAAATCAAGGGAAGTCTAATAAGAATCAAATCAAGGTAAAAATTGTAAGTTTGGTAAGTTTAGGAGTCACAATATGTAATTTAATATATTTTTTTTGGTTCTAATGAAAATTTTATTTTGTTTATGTCGGTGGTAGGGAATTTAGTCAAATCAAGGTAAAAGTTGTAAGCTTGGCAAGTTTGGGAGTCGCAATATATTATTTTTGGTTCTAATGAAAATTTTATTTTGCCTATGTTTGGGGTAGGCAATTTATCAAATTATTTTTGGTTTTAATGAAAATTTTTATTTTTGGTTCCTTTTGTTGATGGTAGGGAATTTAGTAAAATAAAAGTTGGCTTGAAAGTTTAGTCTATTATTTATGTAATGAAAATTTTAGTCAAATTTCAAAATCAAAAATAGTAAACTATGTAAGAGTCAAATCAAGATAAAAGTTGTAAGCTTCGCAAATTTAGGAATCGCAATATATTATTTATAGATTATCTGTATGAAATTAAAATAAATGCTACTCATTTGTTGACTGGAGAGTTGTATGAAAATAGTTATCTTCTTAGTGTTTATTGTTGATTGTTAAAACTATTATACATATGTACATTGTAGTACAGAAAACGATTTTATAGTTTTTTGAGGCCATGTAGGAAATTTTCTGAAATTTGTATTTCAAATATTCTTGTCGAAATGAACTGAACGCAGGTTCCCGACAGCTCCATGTAGGTACCTACTAATTTGACTACAAAGTATTCTAATCTTTTGTGCAATTCGTTCGATTGTCAAGTCGATTCGAGTCGATTGTGTGCGATTCGTGTACTTTTTCAATATTTAGATTGGATCACTTTCGTGTCGAGCCATCGATGAGGATGAAGTAAAGTGTCACGTTTTTAAATTTTTCCAGTTGAATTGTATTATTTATTTTCACTGTTCTCGACAATTATTCAACTTTGATAAAATTGAATCAATATTTTCAATATACATAAGTAAACACAGGCACATCAATATATCATCCGTAATCTATTCTTAAATGTAATAAATTGGTCTACGATGATGTATAAATCTGAATTTCATGTATTAATTGCACAATGAATGAGTTTCTATTTTATCAATTAAGCTTTCTTCTTATATTTTATTAGAATTTTCATATACGAAGTCTGACTAATCAATCTTAACTACATTTAGCTGTAAAATCACAACTGTTCTTTTCATAGGTTTCTCTTTCAGGTTACTTCGTAATCAACGGTGAAAATTTATTTAATTTTAAAACAATCAAACTGTAGCAGTATTTCAAACTAAAATGTATAGAGAATTTGGTGAGTGAATAACTAACGATTATTCATTGGCACAATAAAACGTTGAACATGTGATATCAATCGTTTTATTTGACGAGACGAGCAGACTAGCAGGCACAGCTCATTAAAAAATTCGTCGAATTAATTTTCAGAAGTGTATTCGATTAATTAACGTGGAGCTGCGCCAAGCTTCATCTCCCCGTTCTAAACGCACCAAAGCTTCAATGTGTCCATTGTATCATAATAATACACACTTGAGTTTTTAATAAGACATTATTTTGATTTACGACGACGAACGTTTCAAAAAACGCGCGTTGAAAAATGGTCTCCGCAACGCCGACGATAAATCCCATTACATATTTTGTACATTTGTAAATATTTTAAATTTTAATTTACGACCCATACAAAAGTGTTTGCGGGACTTTGCGCTTTTAAGCCTGATGTTTGACCGATGAAGTTTGACCCTAAAAGGATAGGAAGACTAATGACAATCTGTTCCTGCAAGTTATACGGTCAACGACTCGCATCTGTGCGAGAACAAACACCCATCTATATCATTATGAAAGCGAAAGTGTAATAGGATTAAATGTATATACAAAAAAAAAATGTAAAAACTAATTGGATCGGGGTTGAGGGTTCACGATAATAATACACCTGGCCGTTACCCGATACAACTCGGCATTAAGAGGGTTAACGTAGCGCGTAAATCACGCGCACAAATTTAGATACGTCGATAATTTAGTGTATTAGATGCTATCGTCGTTTCGTGAATGGTTATTAAATTATATGATACGAAAGTTAATTTAAAAAATTGAGTTAAAAAAATAAATAAAAATCGACCGCGTGTATAAATAGTGGGCATTTAAACGCCGAACGGCTTCCATGTAAAAATGTGCTTGCGCTACGAAAAATATGAAAGCTCTCCGTTGTGTAGGACTTTGCCGACAATGTGCTTATATACTTATTTTTTTTGAGTGCATACCGGATATGATCCCGGGACCGTGTTTAAAATTAAAATATCCTCTTCGTCAAAGCGAAACACTAAGGGCAAAAGAAGGCGTACGTTTTTTTTCATGTCGGAAGACAGATTTGTAGACGAAATGTCGAGTAATCGCTTTAAAATCGTCCCAATTTTACATCTGATTTAATTTTACTAATTTTGAACCCATGCTGAATACGCTGATAGTACAATAGGCTAGGTCAAACGAAAGTTGTACGTTTTTTTCATGTCGGAAGACAGATTTGTAGACGAAATGTCGAGTAATCGTCCCAATTTTACTAATTTTGAACCCATTCTGTATAAGCTGATAGAACAATTGGGCAAATTATTATAAATATAAACAGCCTAGCTTACAATTGAAATTGGCTCTCAATCCGTTCACGTTCAAATTACAAACAGTTCACTCATTTCCTATTTGTAATCAAATATCTTACTATCTCTTCATTGAATTTTTTTTGAGTCAATTATTGCACAGTGTTTTGAGGATCGCTGGAACATTGTTGATGTACGAAATTTTTACAAAATCGTTAACAAGATACGTGCTTTGAATTAGCATACAGTTTAAAAGTCGTATCACACTCAAAGCACGGTTCGATTCTACTTTGGAGCTTGCGTACGAGATTAGCTCAATAGAGCCGCTTCGCCGGAAATTCAATCAATTAACAATTTCGAATCAAGATATACCGGTCAATTAAACGCTCGCACGTTTGATAGTTATACCCTTGCGATAATTTTTAGCGGCAAACTCGTTCGGAGTCAATAATTTAGTCATTTCGCGGCCGGTCAACTTAATAATTTCTCAATAGTGTTTTGTTGGAGGGGCCGGGGAGCTTTCGTAATTTATGGCGCAAACGAGGGAACGACCGAACCACCCATTATGGGCGACGCGCCGCTAATTCTAAACGTTTTTGATTTACTACGTTTTAATGTGTATGTGAACTACGTGGCAGTGCCTAGGTAGTTATGTTGGGGTGTGATTTTTACAACCGCAATTTCGAATGTTCGTGATTCGTAAAAGGGAGTGAGATCGAAACGCGTGCACTTAATGGGTGACCCACCTGGTGACCTTTTCGAGAGATTGAGTCGTTTCGATTGTGATTTGATCCGCAATCAAATCAGCTCTGTGTTGTAAAAATATTCATCGTATGTATCGACGGTGGAATTTATACATGCATCTCGCATTGTGTACGATCTTGGTATTTAATAATAATTTTAATCTCGATATCTATCGCGAGAGAGAGAGAGAGTCGTTTTACAATAAAACAATGACGAATGTTCACATCCTGCGAGTGAGTGGGTATCTCTTGAATCACTTCGATGCACCTTGCGTCACATTTCCTGCAAATGCAATCTGGGTGTAAGTACCTACATATGTATGTAGGTATGCTGGTGCTTGGCTCGTGTATTTTTGTAAAATTGAAAATCCACAGTTGCGTCAATTGTATAGATTCCGAGCTTATGAGTTGATCAAATTTGAAATTGTCTAGTGACAAGCAAAATATACATATGTAGATAAAGTGAGTGGTATTGCAGTCAAAATCATTCATAATCATAATCAAGTTATGTAGTAAAAATAATTTGAAGAAAATTAAATTATATGAATGTAGGTCAAAAGAATACATTTTAGGCGACTTTAGCCTACTAAAAATTCGGAAAATTTAAGTTGGGTTTTTGGTTATTTGTTTGGCATTTAAATTGATTAAATTAACAAGAGATTGAAAGGGGAACACATGGGTGATAAGTATGACCAAAGTGGTGAATATATGTAGTGGAACGCGAGAAAGAAACGTGGGCAAGACATTTATAACGACGAGAATGGATACTTGAATGGTACTCAAGAGGATGCGGAAGAAAGACCATGGAAGACCAAGCGGACGATGAGCCGACGAATTAAGTAGAATATGCGGAGTCAAATGGAATTTTTTGCAATTTGAAATTTGCATTTTGTAATTTGACTCTGCGTATTTATTTTTGTTTACAAGTAAAATAAAGTAAAAATGTATTTTAACAAGCGAAAAAAGTACCTATATAATATTTTTTGACCTCTTCACCTTTTATCACCTTTTATATATGAACATTTGATTTGAAATTTTCCTTTCTATTCTATATTCTATAGGTTCTAGCTACTTTCAATTGACTTAACCTTTTGCATACATTTTCTGAAGATTTTAAGAAGCTTGAAAAATATTGTGCAAAATATATTAAGTCATATTGTACATACCTACTACATACATACATACATGACATGCTGGTGTGAAAGTGGATACTGAGCTCAAAATGCTTCACAAGATCCAGTGCCCACAGACAAGCATGACAAGATGTATCCTTGGAATAACAAGAAGAGATCGAAAGAGGAAAACATGGATGAGAAAGCTGAAGTACCTGAATGGTACCCGAGAGGATGCGGAAGAAAGCAAGGAAGACCAAAGAGTCAAATGGATGCAGATTGCTGAAGACAGACAGGAATGGAAGCGGATTAGAGAGGCCACCATCCAGCAGTGGATGGTGAAAGACTGAAAATGATGACGAATTAAATCAATAATTTTAACAAAGGTATCAAAGACACAGTCTCAAAATCTCACAGTCATTTACAACCATTAAACGATAGAATTCCACTGAATATTGAGGCACAACGGCAATTTTGTACACACACACAGCTCAATTTAATCAACCCAAAAATCACCGTACAACTATTACGGACCAAAAATCAAAACATCCAAACACACAAAGCCGAATCTATTGGGTTACAGCTCGCAGCTCAAATAAAGTGTTCAGTGTTCATCGAACGGAAGCGCGGCAATCAAAAACGTTCGCTCTCCCCCACTTGAGATCATCATCGTCCCGTTGCATAAGTGCACGGTCGTTAGCGCGAATGCATCTCCAGTTGTGAGATCGGCCGATCCGACTCACTTGAACGTTTGCGGTGGGGGCGCTAGTATCGTCGAATATACATAAATACCACGGTTGAGAGTGTGTCTGTATGTGGGCGGAGCTGATATTAGGGCGGAGCCGAGCATAAGGCCACCAGCCGTTGGTGCGTGAGCTGCGCCGACACCATACACTCCGAATCGCACAGTCACACCATACACAAACCATTAGTTAATCATGTGTTTTGATAAGCATGTCGATTGGTGATAGATTTTATCATGATAAGAGTCGAAAAATTCTGACGGTTGGATTTCAAAAAAAATTTGATTTAAAAAAGTCGGGTATGGTCGATGTTTGATTTTTGTATCCTTGTTGTGTGTAGTATGAAAATAAAATTTTGATATGATTTTCTGTAGGAAAGTGTGTCGATTTGTTTTCGGTAGAGCTCTGTATGTATGTTGATGTTTTTAGTACGTTTCGGTATTGGTGAAGAATGAACAGTTTAATTTCAACATCCCGCTTAAAAAAAGGTGGTTAGACGGCGGAAAGATGGATGCTTTTGATAATGTGCGACCTTTGGACCCTAAACGCTTCTTAGGATATTCCGTTACCCACCTAAACTCACGTTCCAATTGAACTCCAACCTTTACAGAACAATTATTTATAATAACATATTTTAACCTATGTATAATATATTGAATAACATACTTTATTTACATATCCAAAAATAATGAGGTTTTAGTGTCTCCAATTGGCGATAAAATGCTCTTGATGCACTATTTAAAAAAAAAATTTCTACCCATTACGAAATATGGCAAATTCTGCAAAATGCTGGCTGTCTGAGATATGAGGGTTTTTTTTTTTTTTAAGCTAAATATATAATTTATTTTATACGCACATATATTTACATGCGTACAACATACATAGGTACATATGCAATTTAATAAATAATATTAATTATTCTATCATTAACGAAATTGAGGATTCTTATTAATTAATTATAATGTTGATTTAAAATTATCGATGGGTGAATATGATCGTGTATGGTGGGCTATGGTTAACGAATCGAGCTGTTTGTAGTTTGGAGTAAAAAATTCATTCAAGTTTTGAATAGGTATTTAATATGTGAGTAGGTATATGATGCTGATGTACTTTCATTGTTTGAAAGTTGTAATGATATTTTTATCCTGTTTGAATTCAAATAGGTATGCGTTTAAATTCATGTATTGAGGATTCTAATAAGAATCTAATACAGGAATAGTATGTAGAATGATTGTACAACTATTGTAGAGTAGTTTCACAATAGTTTGTCTCGCAAATGAATAACAAGAAATACTATATATGTATGTATATAATTTGTATGGTATAGGTAACATTGGTCAATAGTATATTGTAATACTGTTTTACTATTTAAAGGAAAAAAATTGAGTGCATCAGTAGCTCCTCGCCTTTTTATCAATATACCTACCCATAGTAGGTACATAGAAATCTGATGTAATGTATTGAATAAAATCGGGCTTTATCTATGAATATATTACAGTGTAATACAAATTCTACAAAACTAATGTATTCTAATGAGAATTAAATTTTTCTGTCAACTACGCCATCTCGACTACATTTTAATCGATTTTTACTTTTTTTAGAACTAGTGCCCAACGTAGGTCGAACAAAACTAGTTATCGTAATGATGCTCATATATAGTCCAGTGTACTCGAACTGTCATATGATCGTATGACATTGAAATGCATCTCTGCATTCGCTTTGCATTGAATGCGCGCCGTCTGATGTCCACATGTGAAGATCGTATCTCATAATGCCGCGACCTACGCAACGGCGTTATCTTTTGTGACATTTCCACTGCATTAAAAAAAAATAATGCATTAAATAAAACCCGAATATATAAACGTTTGATCGACGCACAGCCCGCGCGCGTCAATAGTAGGCAGGAACAGTGCGTCACTACACAGTTATTAATATTTCACTTAATTTATTAATATTTTTATTTAGGAGCACCGCTACGTCACAAGCAGGAATGCAAAGCGGTGCGAGTGCATTTCTGGTGCATCGGAGACACGATGTCATTTCTCGTCTGAGCGAGCCGACGACATGAGAACAGTCAATGTCGGAAGATGTCATCTCGTCTTTTTGTTCAGTCAACGCGCATGCATATATGCATGAGTGTACCCATTTTTTGTTGTTGTATATGAATTTATATATGCATTTCCACGGACGACTGCGCTTTTGATAAATAAATTTATGATTAAATTGTGCGTTGAATTTGCGCTTTTTAGATTAAATGCAGTCATCGCGTTGAATACGTGACGTCATACGTCATACAGCAATAAATATATATGTATGTACCTACATACA
Source organism: Parapsyche elsis (assembly GCA_022651745.1). Lineage (NCBI taxonomy): Eukaryota > Metazoa > Arthropoda > Insecta > Trichoptera > Hydropsychidae > Parapsyche > Parapsyche elsis. The sequence goes on from JAGVSN010000017.1 coordinate 4,782,928, forward strand.
TAGAACTGTCTTGAGCGCACTTTGGTCTGTGTGTATTGTATGCTGAGCAGTGTAACCGTATTCAGAGTCGTTCACGAGGTATTCCTTCATTTCAGACAATAGAGAGTGACGGGCGCACGGAGTCGTATTGACAATATGCAAAAATGCACTTTTGTTTATGACTTCAATGCATATGCAGCGGAATGCATTCCTCGCAGTGGAGACGTTGTATTGCTAGGAACAAAAAAAAATCATGTTTACAAACACTTACCCTTTTAAATGAACTTAAATATTAGTTGTACTTTCGTTTGTTCGTAGAAAATATAGGTTTTCGTGTACTATTTATTGTATCTTATTTCAATACCCATCTAACTGTAGGTACATATCGCGTCCTCAGAGCACAATTGTGACATGTTCACGATTTTGTGAAAATGAGTTATGAATGCAACTTTGTACCTCTTTAATTATTCTATCAGGGCAGTCAAGTGGCATTTGAATGATGTCATAATTTTTTTTCGGCATCAAAAAGTACAAAAGTTCTGGAGTACACAAGTGACAAGTCCGGAATTTTTGCATGCAATTTGAAAAACTCACTCATGTAAATTCAATAACAATGAAATAGCATCTAAAAATCTAGAGTAAAACATGTACAATTTTATCATTTATATTCCTGATTTATGATTCAGTTCAAACTTTAAAGGGGGCTTGTAACACCGAGCGTATTTATCCGCTCGCGAATAATAATACGCTCCGGTTTGTGAGCTTTTTAAAACTGCTCTCCCGAACAATTTACTATTGTGGACACGTCACATTTGTGCTCCGAGGAGGCGCTATATAAAAAAAAAATACATTCATTTTAGATTGGTTGAACAAACTGTATAAAATCACAACTCTGTAATGGATTTTTACCATTTTTGGAACCTGTGCATATCTCTGTCAGTTTGTGGAATCGATAAATTGTGCAGTTGAAACACGGCTTCTGTATTTAAGCTACATTTATTATAACACAATGATTTACATCACAATAAAAATTATCATCATCGATTTCTTAGCTGTAAGTTACTTTTTTTCTATTTTATTTTATAAAACGTTCACAATACTTGAAACATGAATAAAATTAAGTTTTCTATGAAATTGTATTTGTTTTATTGACTGTTTTAATTTTACCCCCATTCAATGGTATAACTCTGTAATACAGACAAAAGTGCCCGCAAAAAATACAAAAATATATAAAACAAGTGCATTTTTGGTTTTTCGAATTGCGTATCGATAGAAATTTACATACTTACGCTAATCAGTGTAATTTGAGATTTAGTCCGTTGCAGCTGTTAGTAGAGTAATAACTTAAAATCATCAACTTTTAACACTTAGTACTAAAAACAAAACGAAAGTGCCGATAATACGTGTTGAATCTGATGCAGCTGCCCATAGCATACACCTGAGTTCCCTAATGAAATACCTGAAATATCCCTGGAAAACCCGTGAGAAATGCTGACAACAAGTCATAAAGTCTACTTATGTACATATGTATGTACATACATATATACAAATATGGAATGAAATTTATTTCATTTGTTTCCCAACTCTGCTTAAGACAGTTTAGAATTTGTGCTCCGGTTTATTTATAAAAGGTATGTGAAATTCAATGAAATTTTAAAATATCCAACAAATGATTAATAGTGTCCATCCTTCAGTATATACATATGTAAGTTTGGAACAATTTAGACAAGAATAGGATCACGTTGAAATTAAAATAGAAAGAAGCAGGTTAGGTTTCAGAAGACCGATTGCGTCAAAGTGTAAATATATCCAATTAAACGAAAGACTGCAAGAGTTTAATGCCTTTGTATGGTAGTATTTCTAATTTAGAATATTTAAGAAGGTTAGCACACAATATTGAAATTTAATTTTAAATAATTTATATATTTATTATATCTACAAATTGATATACATATTGTACATATGTAACATAACTATAAGTGCATACATTAAGTGAATTTTTGCGTTTTTTTTTTGTTTGCTTTGATTACACCGAGCAACAAAAAATCACGTTTTTTAAAACCCATAGCGGAGATTATTAAATATTTACTAAGTTTGACCAACTGAATTCGAATCCGATAGTGAATTTTGTTTAAATTCTCAGTTTATGAGATATTCGCGATTTAAAAAATGTAAAAAATATCCATTTTATTGGCTTTTGCGGCCTATAACTCAAAATATAGTATTACTGTGCTCAAAGTGAGTATTGAAATCAATAGTCAGATATTTTTCCTATTGATTGTGATTTTTTATTGCTTTGAAATACTTATAATCTAGATTCTAGCGAATTTTTAAAGTCAAAAATATATATTTGATTTTTACATTTTTTCCCGTGTTATTTGGCGTTTTTTTAGGCAATTTTTTATTTCACCACGTTTACGAGGATTGGTTTTGTATCTCAATATATTTTTATTTTATCTAAGCCTACGAATTCAAGCTGATTTTACTAGAGAACGAAGTCAGATCAGTGGCGTCTCCGTTCCGTGCCGTGTCAGTGTTCTACGGAGTTCGCCGCATTTGGAGTTTTGGCGGCGTTGAAGTCTCCCGCTCGGGTCATCAATCTTGTTTTTAGCATTGAATGCTACGCTCGCTGGTCGAGCGCATTGTGCGCGCTCATAAACACTGACCCACCTGTCTGTCTGTCCATCCGTCGCTCTGCATACCGTATTTCCCATAAATTGTCAACCCATGGTGCAACAGTTGACTCTCGACTGGTTGACGAGGTCAGGCACTTACCTGTGTACACTCTTTTTACGTCACAGATCTACGTACTTACCTCAGAGACAAGCAAAAGAAAAAATTCTTCGAGTTGAGTTAATTAGAAAGTGGTTTATTCATCATCATCATTTTCAGCCTCTGCATCAACTTCATACATTCCTCTCAATTCATCAGCCCATCGTACACTTGGTCTACCTTGCACTCTTGGACATCCCCTCGGATACCATACCAGTATTTCTCGCGTCCATCTGCCATCCATTCTCTTCGCTATGTGCCACTTCAACGTTCCACTACATATGTATATCTGCTACTTTGATCATGCTTCTTATCCATGTATTCCTCTTGCGATCGCTTCTTATGTCTGGCGCCGGCATAATGCCGGCGCCAGACATAAGTTCAAAGAAGTAATCACTTCTTTGAAGACTTTGCTCAAACATTTGTTCACATATTGTTGTATCTGCCAGATGTGTTCAACGCTCTCCACGGCGACACTCGCGCAACTGGGCTTCGCGCAGTGTGGCAGGCACACAAACATTTGGACTTTTATCCCTTTGATGTGCGCTAAAAAACCGACACGGAATGGCAAAGCGCACTTAAGTGATCAAATATGTGACAATAGTATCAAATGCCCGTGCCACACATGTGAACACTTATTTGATCACATCTTTGAACACATGTCTGGCGCGGGCATTATACCAAGCAAACATCTTTCCGTGCATTGTGTAAACTGAATCTAACGTAACATTCTTGAATTCAGCATCTATACATCATGACTAGACTTTGATAGCAGATATATTTGGGCGTTGCCGTTGCCCACCCGAATTTACGTTCAAATTTTATATGTATGTATGTATGCATGTAAATATATGCAATCTGCATCCAGTTGACTCCACACATTCTTCTCAATTCATCAGCCCAACGTCCACTCGGTCTACCTTGCTTTCTTTCACATCCTCTCGGATACCATTCCAACATTTATCGCGTCCATCTGCCGTTCATTCTTCTCGCTATGTGTCGACTTCAACTTTTTCACACGTTCCGCTATATCTGCTACTTTGATCATGCTTCTTACCCAACTATTCCTCTTAAGATCTCTTCTTGTTACACCGAGCATATGTACATCTTTCCTTGCTTTTGTGTGCACTGGATCTTGAATTGAATACATTTATACGTCACAACTGGTCGTATGCCTTATTTTTTAAGCATGTTCATTCTTCCAAAAGCGCTCCATCCTAGTTTAATTTCTTTTTCTTTACATCCAATCATATTCACCAATTGTCCTAGGTATAAATAACTATCCACTCTTTCTACAATATGATTATCTACTGTGACTATGATTATCTACTGAAATTCATTAAACATAATTTTAGTTTTATAAAAATTAATTTTTTATCCTATTTCATACTTTCGTTGCTTAATTGTGAAAATCCAGAAATTGGTTTATTGTATGTAAATTAAATGGTTGGCGATCCCAGCTGTCGTATCGTGTCCTCATTTGGATTGAAGGAAGACGTCGCTATGCACGTGGGTCAATAAACATTTATGCAAAACTATAACTGTATTCGTTTCCCCGTATAAACCTTTCCGACTCGTTTTGTTTACATGTCCTTGCATCTTCGACGGTCTCGATCCTCTTCTCGTCCTGTCGTTTCGACGACAAAACGTTTAGAATTTTGCTCTCTTTGCTCGTACGTGTGGTCTCGTCGAGAGTTAAAATTGTATTGCGGTGGAATTTATTGCGAATATTCAAATCCTGAGTACAAATGTTAAGCCGTGTAAATCCACCCCTCGAACGGTAATTGTTGAGCCTGTCAACGTTCCCCGTTACAATTGTGGGGTGGTTGAAATTAGCTGTCTACTTCTGTTTTCAATTTGAAATAAAACTATAGCCATTTGAATAATAATTTGTTTATTTTATTTCAAAAAAATATTTCAACATAAAATCTTGTTATTAAGACAAATTGCTATCATAATAGATTATACAAGCCTCAAGGAAGCGTCTGCCTGCTAGAGTGGGTCGATTGCCGATTTTTTAGCGGTGTGTTGGCAACAAGCCACCATCTGTCAAAGCTGGTTCGAGTTAGCATCGCAATTTTACAGTCACACATCCATTCAATTAACAGTATAACTGTATAATTGTTTCACATGCTGTCAAACGTCCGAGGGCTGAATTATTATTGAACAAACCAGCGCGCACGGGTGGGGTTACAATCCACCATCGCATGACGGGCAAACTGACTAGTTACTTGTAAAGATCTACATATTTACACGTGCCGTCAAACGAGTTAGGGGCTGCACTGTTATTGTACAAAGTAGCGCACACGAATGGGGTGGAATCTACCGTCACACGACGGATCAACCGGTTAGTATTGTATAAAAAAATATTTTCATTGTAGGCTTAGTTGTATTTATGCTATACAGTCAAGATCACCTTCCTTGCCTTTCCTTTATTCGCAAGTGTCTTCGATTAAAAGTTTTGATGCCGGCTCTTCACATTCGCGCGAATGTTCGCCAACCGTTGGGCTTAGGTGACGTCGTCGAATGCTGACGAGCATTCGCATGGAAGTGACTGAATGTGTGACACTGAATGTGGAAAGGGGAGGTCCGCCATCTTGCTTTGTTCGCATTTTAGCATTCTTTCAGTGCGTTGACCTAAACGCGAACAAGCGCGAGCGACCTCCTACACATGGACGCTCGGGATTGCTCGTCAGCGCTCGCCGAATGTGACAGGCATGAAAATTCATTATTTATTTAATTATTTAAGATATGTAGCTTAAAAAGCTAATTACAAACAAACATTACTTAAAGCTAAAATTACAAAATAAACTTATTATCCACTAGCACTTGTACAGAGGTGCAGTTTTAAGGCTGCCAGGAATCGATCAATTTTATTTACATATCTGACAACTTCTGGCAGGCAATTATATTCAACAACACCCCTGTACAAGATACTACTCCTGGATCTACTTAATTTTAAATAATTATTAACTATCAACTTATTCTTACCCCTAGTATTACGACTATGTATATAAAATTCAATGTTTGTTTGTTTCTTTCTTTCTTTCTGTGTTTCTGTGTTTGTCGTTTCGCTATGCAAATCTACAGTTTTCAACTTAGAACCGCCAAACTTGGTATACTATCTCATGATACCCTAACTCAGACCGTAGGTGGGTTTTGGAAGGGGTGGGATCAGGGGGTAGACGGGCCCTCATATACAAAATTTTTAATCAATTTTTTTTTTGAACTGGAGAATAAATGTTTTAATTTATTTTTCATTCAATTTTTTTTTTTTTTTCATTCATAAACTTTCATCCGCTCGAGCAACGCCGGGCAATTCAGCTAGTATCCTATATATATATTACTAGTATATCAACGGAGCGTTCTCATCACCCGTACTGGAAAATAATATTAAATTTAGTTGTTGCATCTATGCAACAATGCGCCATCTATGGCGCATTATAAAACAACAACGTAACAATTTAGAAAAGTCGCGAGTCTATTTTTTATTATATAAACAGTCAATTTAAAGCCTGCCAATTATCATCTGGTTTGGCTCACCGCGCAAGCGCTCTGTTCCGAATCAGTGATACCGGGTTCAAATCCCACTCGCGAAACGTTCTGGTTTTTTTTAAATTATTTACGTCGGCGAGCGTTATCAACAGACAGATGGAATAGGGATGGAATATATGATAAATTGTTACATTTAGAGGCGTGTCGTGTATCTTATGATTACTATTTTGATGATTTTTATTTAAATTGCGTCATTGAAACGATTGATTGAAGATCATTAGTTTATTACACCTTACTAGGTGATTGCCAAAAAAATAATTTCGTTTGCTTTCATTGAATTACGTCGAACAGTGAACATGTCACGGGGTAGGTGAGGGAGTTTGAACCGAGGGGTAAGAATAAGGGGGGGTGGCTGGGTGGTAGAAAAACAAACAGAGGTGAGTGCAGCCACCGGCTCGCCAATTCCAAAGGCTGGTTGATGCTGGGTGAGTTGCTTTCTTGGCTCTGGAAGCCGGTCCCAGCTTCACATCCAGAGACTGACAGCGGGCGGCCATTACTCATGCTGTCACCCCCTGTCAAACACCCTACAATCCCCATACCAATCCCCATCACCACCCACGAAGGCTACACCCCTTTCCAAACACCCCACCCACCCAAGTCTGGGTCGACTACAGCGAGAGGTATGCGAAATTAAGCGACTGCAAAACATGCGCTGGCTTCACTATTCAATTGCACTTCGACAACCTCTTCCCTTTTCTCCGGTTTTTTTTTAGCAATTTTGAAATTTTTTTTCAATTTTATTAGTGAAACTCGCATTTGATACACTTGTAGTGTATCCCTATAGAATTTGACTGAAGAAAGCTAAAATTTGAAACATATAAAATTGATCAGATGCAACGTGTGTATGTCTAATGTGAATTGTGTACTTATTACTACACAGGAAATACCATGACGTCAGTGCATTCATGACCTATTTTACAAATGCCAACACTGATACTGTTGAATCTATGTACCTAAGTTAAATCCAGTAAAAATATTTATTGTATACATCTACATATATGTATGTAGGTACATACATCTAAAATTTTGAATATTTTTTTTGTTTTTGTTGGTAGGGAAAGTTAACCAACGGGTCAGAGAATACAAGGATCCAGATCCAATCGTTTCACAATTAATTTAGATAAATTGGCAAACTTTAATGCTGCGTCCACACCGACGAACCGAATTGTTATTGTGTGGACCTCTGATGATTTATGAACGTCCACACAATAGAAACCCTTGGTCGTTTGCTGTTCGGTTCGTTGGTGTGTACGAAGCATAACAGGAGACGGCCGATCTGGATTTAGTAATATTCAGATATTGCCAATGGTGATCATTTACATAATCATTTTCAGCCGTTCACCATCCACTGCCGGATGAAGGCTTTTCCAATCCTCTTTCATTCCTGTCTGTCTTGAGCAATCTGCATCCACTTGACGACACACATTTTTCTCAATTCATCAGCCCATCTTCCACTCGGTCTACTTTGCTTCCTTTCACATCCTCTCGGATACCATTCCAGTATTTCTCGCGTCCATCCATTATTCTCGCTATGTGTCCACTTCAACGTTTTCACTCGTTTCGCTATATCTTTACTACTTTAGTCATACTTCTTACCCATGTATTCCTCTTACGATCTCTTCTTGTTATAACAAGCACACATCTTTCCATGCTTCTCTGTGTGCACTTGAATTTAGCCACCACGTTTCATAACCATACGTCATAACTGGCAGTACGCATTGGTCGTAGGCCTTCTTGAATAAGCATAGCCGAATGTTTAATTAAAAAAAAACTATGTTCATTCTTCTTATGCTGCGTACACACTGACGAACCGAACAGCGAACAACGAAGGGCGAAGGCGAATTATTATTGTGTGGATCGTTTCACACAATAACGTCCGATTATTTATGAACACAATAGCAACCCTTTCGTCGTTCGCTGTTCGGTTCGTCGGTGTGTTCGCAGCATTAAGGTGGATAAAAGCATTTCGAGACCGGAATCGAACCCCAAACCTTCACTCAAGAGACCAACGCTCCAACCACAGCTATCACCTGTTTTTCTTTTCTTATATCTAATACAAAATACTAAAAATGTAGTGTAATCGAATTTATTACACCCCATTAGTCTTTTCTGATACGATATAGACATTTAAAATTTATCGCAAAATAATGTCTCACATCAATAATCGCTTACTTTTGAAATTGTACAAATCCATCTTCGTCAATCGTCGAATAATTGAATTTAACATGAAACGAATGAAGTGCGAAACGCTATTCATTGTGATTAAAAATTTTCTTGAGAAATCACTTGCAAAATAGAAATGTTTGTATTTAAAAATAAAAAATTCCAATACATAATTCATCATTAACACATTGTGCGGCAGTAGTCGTCGACGAATGGTATTTTTATTGCATCACAGTTCGTCAATCGATGGTTCTCGTGCGGAATCGAGTACGCAATACACTCACGCGAAACTATTAAGAGTACCTACATGTGAAAGATCGATTTTATTAATTTAATTACACGCCGCCTTGACGAATGTTAATATATGTAAATTAACTGCCTAATTGTAGTGTTCATGTCATCGAACCATTAATCAAACGAGGCACACAAACAGAACCGTTTACGTCAGTGTAAATTGTTGTGTATGTTTATACAGAGACTATACTGCCTGCACACGCGTACATAACTGAAAAATCACTGTCGACATTTTCAATTATTTAATTTCGTACCGCACAGTGTGCGCGTATGTATGTAAATTTAATGGGTCATGTTTATTTATGACGAAAATGTTTAGCGCCAATGACTTAATGAATAGACACCGGCTCGAAGGGGTTCTCCATTCAAAAAGGAGAGTGTTAAAACTCATAAAAATGTATACGTATGTGTGTATAATGATATATGTATATAAAAAAAAGCTGTATACATAATGTGGCATACCGATCGTAAAGATCATAAATCATTAATCACTTTTGTGACGAGATAACGCTCTCGTATTAAGGAGGGAAAAAATGGATTAAATCAAAGAATACCGCACGCCACTGTATGTATGTACATATATGATAGGTTTAATATTACAACGAAAATAATTTAATTATAATTTTATGGCAGACATTAGTACTATCATATTGTTGATTTGAATGTACATACATTTGTATGTATATTCAGAAAAACTACTAAACGGAATGGGACAAAATACGCATCATTCAACTTGTGCATACGATTTGGATTTGTAAAAAATTATTTTTGTGAATTTAAACACAACATCCAAACAAGCAGAAAATTTTGTTTCATTAAAAGGAGTTTAAAAATCATTTGAGAATCTAACATTCTTTTTTGTATGCCTTAGTTTTTAACATTTATAAATTAGGGTTTATTTACAATTTCCACAGTGTTTTATGCGACCATCATCATCATCATCATTCTCAGCCGTTCAACATTCACTGCTGGATGAAGGCCTCTCCAATCCTCTTCCATTCCTGTCTGTCTTGAGCAATCTGCATCCACGTGACTACACACATTATTCTCAATTCATCAGCCCACCTTCCACTCGGTCTACCTTGCTTTCTTTCACATCCTCTCGGATACCATTCCAGTATTTCTCGCGTCCATCTGCCATCCATTCTTATGTCACTTCAACTTTTTCACACGTTCCGCTATATCTACCACTTTGGTCATACTTCTTACCCATGTATTCCTCTTGCGATCTCTTCTTGTTATACCAAGCATACATCTTTCCACGCTTCTCTCCGTGCACTGGATCTTACATAACAATTCTAGAATTAAGCATCCACATACGTCATAACTGGCAGTTTATGCGAGTAAATCGTATAATTTGATTTAAAATATTTGGTAGTCAAAATTTGGTCAAATTTCTGCACCGTGGCACCTGATCGAACGGTGACCATACAATTGCATTATATGATTTTTATTAGGTTGCGTCCAAAGGCCATAATATGCCTTAATGCGAAATATTAGTTTGGAATACGTGCATTTATAGCGGAATAGAAGCAATTTCATGGACATCATCATTATCGAAGGCCGCAGTTCCGCGAAAGCCATGTGGTGTCCATTACACATTTTGATCCATTCAAAAGGAACCGAGAGCTTGCCAGGGGTGGGCATTGTACGTATGTGTACATAAATATGTACATATATATGTACGTGCGTATAGGGGTAGGTACGATACAATGGGGTGGGGGTCCTGAACCCTCGATGATCTGATAATGGCGGCTGATCTGGCCCTTTGGACGCTTCGGTGAGCACGCTCCCGCGATTACCAGGGGACCGAGCGGCTCAACAACAATTAATTGTGTTTATCAATTTGCGCACGTTGCTCAACATTGTGGCGGAAACATTCCTAGGATACGACAAGTTCGAGTATCGTTTAAAATTTGACCCAATTCCATCAAATTTTGACCGGTTTAGTTAAAGATGCACTCGGGTGACACGGAAGCGGGCTAAAAATATATACAAACTAATATAAAATGCAGCAAACGTACATTCGCGGACAATATGAGCTCGCATCCACGTTAAAAATATTCGTGATAAAGATTGAGAAGCGCCGTCCATGCGAGAATACTTCATTTTGATTAATCGTTGCGCGGAAAAGCAGTGCGATACTGCGTATAGGCAGATGCCTATCATCAATGCATTTAAATTCGATTTTGTTTAGATATATGTATGTATGTACACTGCAAGGTTTCATTTGTATTGTTTTAATTTATAAATATTGCATATGCATACAAATATTGTATACAAATATTGTGTGTGTTGTATTGCAGTGGAATTATTATACGGGATTGAGACGTCACCTGTATATTACTACGATGACAAATCTTCGGCTGAAATATAATAGCGGGGTGGTGAGGACCCCCGTGGTCTCGCGAGGGTTTGCTTCGTAGTCAGTCTACACCCCGAACGTCAAATTAAATAGGAGTCCCGCAAAGTTTTAGTACGAACGGTTCGGGTCGATGCAACGTTTAAAATAAATAAATAAATAAAATCCAATCTAGACAGTTTAAACTGTGTACTATTTTCAGTAATAAAATGTTGTCAGTTTCATTGAAATGTAATTAGTTTTAGGAGACTGAAGTAATTGTAAATATTGTATGTAGTAACAACAATGGGTTGAAATGAACGTTACACGATGGCTACATTGAGCGTTGAATTAAATTATTTTTTTAACGTAATATAGTTCCAAACGTTCTTGTGTAATTAAAATATTGTATTTTTAAATAAATTTTGCTGATTTAATTAATTAAATAAATAAAAAAAATAAAAATAAATGTGACGGCATCAAGTCAACGCGCGCTGTCAGGTTTCAAGCTTGCATTATTCCAAAGGTTCGGATAGGATGGAATATCTATAGAGGGGTTTGTTACAATTCGAAAAGCAACCCAACCCCGAGGCGAAGGTAACAGCCACTCGTCAAGGGTCCTCGGCTTTCAGGGGTGCAACACCTGTGGCACTCGGAAACATCTCTTAAATAATTTTCTCAATTTATGAAGATTGAATAAAAATAGGATTAATATAAAAATTCACGAATGCATCGTTTTAGGTTTGTTGGAGGGAAAGTTAACCAACGGATCTAAGGACACAAGGACCATGACCCAATAACAGGATAACATAGGAATAATGGATAGATATATAGCGGAACGTGTGAAAAAGTTGAGTGGTTTTTGAAGAATGAACGTCGTTTTAAAATCCAACATTCCGCTATGCTTAAAAAATAAGGCATACGACCAATGCGTACTACCAATTATGACATATGGATGTGAAACGTGGATGCTAAATTCAAGAATGTTACGCAAGATCCAGTGGAAAGATGTATGCTCATGTGGAGTCAACTGGATGCAGATTGCTCAAGACAGACAGAAATGGAAGAGGATTGGAGAGGCCTTCACCCAGCGGTGGATGGTGAATGGATAGATGGTGCCAATTTTTAATGGAACAATCTCAGAAGTAAGAGAAAATTTGGAAAATTATAACAGGAGACGTCCGATCTGGATGTGAAATGTGCAGATCTTGCCAGTGACGATAATTAAGGTCAAAAAACTGTTCAGACGTACGGGAATCGACCCCCAGATTTTAAATTACGGATTTTTTTAAGACATACGCTCAGAAGTAACACAAGTGTAGTTGCTTTAATTATTCGGTACGTATCTAAGTTTAACGATAATTGCAGTTTGTATTAAAGGTGGAATGAGTCTACAATCCAAAATATAAAATTTGACAGAAACTGATCATTAAAAATACAGTAATAAAATAATTTCAGAATATACCTATGTACATACAATATGGAAGTGTAAATCAACTTTCAAAACACACAACTCATATGTATCTATGGGTAGTGTTGTAAAATTCTCGAGAATAACCTTTTGGAGAATATTCTCCAAACCGAGAATATTCGAGAATTTTCTATTTTAGAGCATTACTATTCCGTTGCAACTAAGCCTTCTGCGAAAATGGATAAATTCATGTGAGCGGTAAATATGAGGGAGGAAATGAATAAAAGTAATCAATTAATGCAAAAACTAAAAATAATAAAAAATATTTAATAATAATTTGATATATGATGAAAAGAACAACTGTACATATTTAATCAGATTCTGATTATAACACAATTACCTATTTCTATGTAAGTCTGATTCATTACATTCATTCATTACATACATTCAAGGCTCTTTTTCTGGAATATGTAAATCTTCGCGTGTTAAAATTTTCAAATTGTGTGAAATGTAAGTCAATTTTCCTGCCCTTTTTGCTGTTAATCGATTCCTTTTTTTTCGAATGAACACTACTGTACGTACTGAAACTTCTTTCAGTGGCGGCTGTTGTTGGTGGCACACTTAAAATGTTGATCGCTACTTTGCCTAGCTTTGATCCGAAGCATGTATGTACCTTTCCACCATGTTAGTGCATCTACTGTTCGGGCCGATTTAATCACATAGGGTTTGCTATTAAACTCTTCCATAGCTCGATACTCTGCAAGCTCAGATACGACTTCAACTGAATATGTATTCAGTACCAAACATTCTGTTCGCTAGATTATATACATATGTATATGTATATTCTCTCGAGAATATTCTTGACTTACAACACTACCTATAGGTACTGTAGTTGTAAGGAAAATGTGAGCTTTTATGCGAAATTAAGTTATTTTAATTAAATTTTAGGAAAAACAAGAATACAGGGATCGTGTGTCGAAATTGGCTTTGGCTCATTTATGAAAAAGGTTCTCCATCGCTTCCACGAGTTTGTGAGGTACAAGGGTGGGGTTTGGTTTAGGGGTTGAGGGGGGTATCCATCCGCCAGCCGGCCTTTCCCATTTCAAAACCATCTCTCCCAGTTTGAAACCATTCAGAGTTTGAAAGAACGAGCGTTGGCGGTGGGACGCCTATTGAGAGGCGCACGCGAATCTATAGAAATAGTCTGCGAAAACTTTTCGACGGGGAAAACGGCCAGAAAGGGTTTCTTTCACAGGGGGGTGTGAACTGGAAACGAGACCGATTTTAAAATACTTAACTTCATCCCCAAAAAAAAAAAAAATTATTAAAGAACGCGATTTAATTTCGAATAAAGTTTAAAGGAAAAAAAAAAAAAAAACCACCAAACGTCGACGATTTTCAAACGAATCGTTTTGCATCGATCACGACAGACTATTAGCGTCCAGTAGCCGGCAACCTTTAATGGCACCCATTAGCGCCGTTCCCGATACACCTGATAGATAGGCACGACGACCGGTCGTTAAAACCACTATCGTCGCTATCTCGTAATCGGAAATTACTTAATTTAAAGCGTGGAGATACGCGAGATGATTGCGGATAACGTCGCTCAACAATCTGATCGATGTAACCACACTTTTAAATACAACGTAGCGTGTAAAATGCACTTGCAATGTAAAAAGCTATTCCTTTTATATGTACGTATACGTATGTACATACACTGTCTTACAAAAAAATTTCATCGGCGGGAATGATTCCTTTCGACTTTTCACACATTCGAAGCCGTCGTGTAAAACTGGTGTGAAAGTCTGATGAGTTGTTTTTTTGAGTCACTTCAGGCAGTCTAGAATATCTGTGAAAGAAATAAAATTTACATATTATAATAATTCGATTAACACAATTAAGCAACGAAACTATGAAAGTAGGCTTGAAAAAGTAGATAATCATACTGTAGAGATAGTTGATAATTATTTATACCTAGGACAATTGGTGAGTATGACCGGATCTAAAGAAGAAGAAATAAAACGAAGAATGAAACTATAATGGGGTCCTTTTGGAAGAATGAACATACTCGTAGTTTTTAAATCCAACATTCCGCTATGCTAAAAAAAGAAGGCATACTGCCAGTTATGACGTATGGATGTGAAACGTGGATGCTAAATTCAAGAATGTTACGCAAGATCTAGTGCACACAGAGAAGCATGGAAAGATGTATGCTCGGTTTAACGAGAAGATATCGTAATGGTGCGTACACATTGACGAACCGAACAGCGAACGACGCTGTGTGGGACGTTCATAAATCATCGGACGTTATTGTAATAACAATTCGCCTTCGCCCTTCGTCATTCGGTTCGCCAATGTGTACGCACCATAACAGAAATACATGGTAAGAAGCATGACCAAAGTGGTAGATATAGCGGAAAGTGTGAAAAAGTTGAAGTGACATAAGAATGGATGGCAGATGGACGCGAGAAATACTAGAATGGTATCCGAGAGGATGTGAAAGAAAGCAAGGTAGACCGAGTGGACGATGGGCTGATAAATTAAGTAGAATGTGTGGAGTCCTTCATCCAGCAGTGGATGGTGAACGGCTGAAAATGATGATGACCGCTACAGTACAGTTTATATTAAATTTTGGGGATACTGTATTTGGACAATTTAATAATACAAGTCAATAGTCAGTAATATCAATAGGTAGAACGTTGACCGTAAGTTTTGTTTTTTTCAACCCCCCTCCTCACTTCAGCTATCCCCCGTCCTCCCCCCATCACCCCTCGAAGTGTACAAGTGTATTATTGGTTTAGGTGGTCTGAGAGAGGCTGAAGCCTGTCAGTCAAGAACAATTTGGAATTTCATATGGCAGCAGTCGGTAAGGGGTTGCAAACGGGTAGGTGGAGTTCGGGAAAACGTTTCGCGGTGGAGTTTTCAACCCCCTCACCCCAACCAGCTCTTCTCCAGCATCCGTCCCGTTTCGCGCACACGTATGAGAATTTTCCCAATAACATGCGGTCCCGAGCCGGGTAAAATGCCAATTTTCCAAAGCTCAAAATGAAACTTGCGAACGAACAAAACGCGGTAACTATGCGTAGGTACCTACCTACAGACCGACCAATTCGCACACGCGTACCGATTTTTCGCCGTATTGAGCTATGTATGTATTCCATGTACAAAAGTGGACATGTGTGTGTCGTTCGATTGGTTCAATCGAATCAGATCTGATCCGAGGACAAATTTGCACAAGCGATAATGGAGCGGTATCGGCGGTGCGTTCGTGTCGCAGTACCCATTTTGGCGATTTACAAGCGCGACACTTTCCCCGAATTTGCTTTGAGATTATTTTCCGCGTGTAAATAACCCGGGTGCCGAAAAAAGGGAATAAATACAATTCTGAGAGACTTAACCGGTGTCTGCGTTTGTTCGAGCTGGGGTCGCCAACCGACGACGAGCGAACGTGAACTAGAAATTTTAAAACGCTTATAATACGTACCTACTGTACTAGTAATAATTTCATAAGTGCCTGTCACTTTTTGGCGTCGTTCAAGGTCACGTCAGTTCACTACAACTTAAATCAATCGGCTTTCAGTGTCGCCGGTAGAGCTCGAGAATTGGCGGCACTATTGTCTAGAATGAGTAGAGGGGGGGAAAACCGGCTTACAGGGCCGCATGGGAGATTTAGCGTAATATTTAACAGGTACCTAAATTGTCACGTAGTCGAAACAAATTCAGAAACAATAGTAAAACTTGTTAAAGACTCTTTATGCAATTTATGAGGTGATCGAGTAAAGTTTTTTATTTTATCTTTGCGGATGCAGAAAATAAAGCGTACTAAAGCGTTCGACCTCCTGGGTTGTGTGGAAATCAATTTTAAATCACCATGTCGAGCTACATATAGCCATCAGCGGTGAGTATTCACTGAAATCACTGCAAACGTCACTCCTTTCAAACTTTCTATTAGGCATTTTACTACGCGTATAAATAGGCGTTGATATTATAAACTATCAATGAAAATGGCAACTCTTTTACATCAATTTTGGGATTTTCAATGGCCACTTCCAGGAAGGATGAATAATTGTGCAGTTTTTTTTGCCTATTAAATGAAAGGGTAGAAACTTTTGAACGCAATGGTACAAAATGTACAACATTATACAGAGAGCTTTCAACTGAATGCAAAATGTTTCATTCGACCCATTTTAATTTGATCTGAGCTCACCGCTAACGGCGCCCTAACAAACCACACCATTAGTACAATTTTGAATATGAAACCCGCAACTTTTGCACACATACAGTACGGAATCCTTTGTTTCTAGCGGATTTTGACACCGTGCGAAAGTAACCATTTGATCGATTGTCGACCCCTGATCGGCACCGTGTCGTGAGCATTGTTTCGACGGGGGACACACGTACATATATGTACATAAAGCACACGTATATGTACACATTTTAGCCCTCGTTTCGGTTCCGTGCCGCGTTTGACCACCGTGAATACATTTAGCCGACCATTAATCATAAAACCTCGCTCCGGCCCTGGGGAAACCCTCGGAAACTCGCCTATTACGCGGAATATCGGCACGCATACGATTGACCGAATCCCCGAAACAAAATTTCAACATACGACGAATCCTTAAATCCTTCTGTGCATAAACACCCATCAGTTCACGGCTAACCGGTAGCGTGTCTAAAGACACATGTACATACATACATATGTATGTAAATATATGTACATATGTATGTATGTTCTGGTGAGATTACGATGAGCGGCACCTTTGTGCCGCTTCGGGCTAATAAACTGCACATTTCACCGTACAAAAAGTGTTAATTTATCCGCGGCCATTATCGTTATGATTATCACTATTATTTTCATTGTACAACAATATCAATTCATTCAAGCGGGAGCCACTTCGCCGTAATGACACTTGATGGTCATTCAAATGCGAAATGTGATTGATTACGTGCGGCTTCCACAATGACGCAGAACACATACAGGATGATCTACAATACAAAAAAAATCACAATGTAAATGCATAAAGCGTACGCTTAAAAAATAAGGCATACGACCAGTGCGTACTGCCAGTTATGACGTGTGGATGGTGAATTCAAGAATGTTACGTGTGATCCAGTGCACACAGAGAAGCATGGAAAGATGTATGCTCGGTATAAGAATAAGAGATCGTAAGAGGAATACCAATACATGACTGAGAATGTAGAGGTGATATATAGCGAGAACTTGAATGGTACCCGAGAGAAAGTGCAAGAAAGTCAATCAGACGAACTGACGAACTAGGAAGGATGTTGAGTCGAGTGGATGCAGATTGCTAAAGACTAAAGTTTTAACTCTATTACTAAGAAGATGCTAAATTCAAAAATGGTATGTAAGATCCAGTGCACATGGAGAAGCATGGAAAGATGTATGCTTCGTATAACAAGAATAGATGGTAAGATGAATATATGGGTAAGAAGCATGACCAAAGAGGCAGATATAGCGGAAAGTGTGAAAAAGTTGAAGTGACAAATGGTTGGACACATAAGAATGGATGGCAGATTCCATTAAATGTATATTAATAAAATTAAACCAACTCAACGCATTCGAAATTAAAATTCAATTGAATAAATTAATTAAAAAGCAGACCATTGCTTAAGTTGAACCAAACTAAAAGGACATTTACTATATACCCAGTACTAATTTATTGAACAAACTTAATACTATAGTTAAAACATTCCGCTACGTTTAAAAAATAAGGCATACGACCGATGCGTACTGCCAGCTATGACGCAAGGATGTGAAACTTGTATCCTAAATTCAAGGATGCTACGTAAGATTCAGTGCACACAGAGAAGCATGGAAAGATGTATCTACATATGCTTGGTATAACAAGAAGCGATGGGTAAGAACTATGACCAAAGTGGCAGATATAGCAGAACGTGTGAAAAAGTTGAAGTAGACACATAGCGAATGGATGGCAGATGGGCGAAATAAATATTGGAATGGTATCCGAGAGGATGTGAAAGAAAGCAAGGTAGACGGAGTGGACGACGGGCTGATGAATTGAAAAGAATATGTGAAGTCAATAAAATTGGATGCAGATTGCTCAAGACGGGAATGGAAGATGATTGGAGAGGTTTTCATCCAGCAGTGGATGGTGAACATCTGAAAATGATGATGACATAAAACGTTAGGCGCAAAGTCGAACGCGCCATAGAGAGGTATGTACATATGTAGGTATACGCGTTTACCTGCGTTTTGGGTTTTGACCCAATAAAAGACGAGAGAAAAAATTAACGGTTGCAAAAGCCAACGCTCAAAGCTCATACCGAAGATTCCCAATTGAAAATGAAATCATCATGTGTATAAGATTAGATATTAATCAGCGATGAATTCCTCGTTAACGGCGTCGTCACTTCCCGCGGGGAAATTCAAAGCGCATTAACTGCTTCAAAAAAAACTGTTCAATCCGATTTTAATACGACTGCATCGAGTGTTATACATACTTCGGATTTTAATTCTAAAACTATCATTATACTCTGGCTGAGAAAAAAAGTGTATAAAGATCATTAAGAGTTCGTTGCGTAATCGTTGCGAGAGGTCAGCGCGCGCGTTTGCGTCTTTGTTCAAATGAAGCTTAATGAAGGGGATGTACGAACGTTTCGGGGGTGTGTATGTGTCCACAGACCGACGGACAGACTTACCCTCGATGTGGTCTATGATGATATATTATCAAAATAGTAATCTAATGATGCTGTAAGAGCAGAGACACTCGCCATTTACGAACGGAGTCGTATACGCAGAAAAATGATAGCGAACGGTACGATTTATATTAATTTATACCCACAACCTAATTACTGTGACTTTAATTTATTATTATTTTTTTCTGAATGTAGACATCGTATGTAGATGTCTAGCTTCGAAAATTTATAAGATATCTAAAAAAATATGTGAAAATATAACAAAATTGGCCCCAAATGACTAATAAGGCGATAAAGACATCGATTGATGTACTATAGTTTTATATATGTTCGCTAAATAAATGCGCAATGTAGCCTTTGTTTAACCCCTCAAAATATGATTTACAGCTGGAGTACTTTTTACCGCGCAAGTTTCGCTCGGTTAAATTACACAGTTTTTATGTGTTCGAAAACGAAACGAGTGGATAATTAAAATTAGTAATTAACACCAACGAATGTGCGGTATTAATTTTATTTGATAAGGCAACGAAAACTTAACAAATTGCGTACGAGGAAAGTGTGAATATTTTTTTGTTAATACAAATTACCAAAAATGCAGTTTTTTGTTTGGTAGGTACTTGAAACGCGTTGAAACTATGCGTGTAACTATATATCAAGTACAAATGAACATTTGTAATAATTAGTTGTACCTACATAGTATGTATTGTAGATTACACTATAAAATAACGTTTCCTGAAAGATAATACCTAACATTGCATTTAATATAATTACATAGACACAGCAGTAGAAATTAGTATGTTGTAATGCAAGTATGCTAATTGTATGTGGTCGTTTTTCGATTTGAAATTTAATTGTAAATAAATTGCGCGTGTGCGTTTTATAGTATTGCAATAGAAATGTAAACTAAATGCAAATTATGCCTGTAAAAAAAAAGATTTTGATTGTTTTATACAATGTTGGTATTGTTATAAATAGCATAGGATGTAAAAATAAATTATTTTAATTAAATAAACTCCAGTTAATGGGAAGGCAAATTAATTGAAAATTTATTATCATTCCTATGTACTAAGAGTGCTAGCGAACAATAGAAATGTGATCCGATAAAATCAGAGACAAATAAATGGCCATTTTATACAATGGGATAAACAGAATATATCCGATTACAAGCTACATACAAATTTTGTAGACTATGAATTTTCACAGAACGACATATTAACCCGTTCGCGGATTAGCACCGCGCATTGAACAGACATGTAAATATACCAATTAACGATTAATATGTGCAAAAATATGTATGGGAATTGCGAAATTTACCTTTTGAAATTGTGTTGTTAGTCTAACCTCCATAGCTCGGCGGCCATCTTGTGACTGGGGGCGCAGACGCATTGGCAAAAATATGGGCAACAGTTGTGATTTGTCACACTACTCTCACTCGTTGAATGTGTATCGCTCTGTCCCTTTCGCAACCTAAAAGGGCACCCAACAAAAGATTAGAAAGTTGTTCTGGGTAGGACTTGGGTCATAAAATGGGGTGCTCTGACTATTGTGCTACACATTTTTTTGCATAGAATTTTATAGACAAAAGTCAATTTCTAGGTATACTTTTGAGTGAATTTGTCTGGAATTTGTTATCCTTGCTCTCAAAGCATAATAAAATAGGGTAATTTCGGGGTAAATGGACACTGAAGCAAACGAACACTTTGTATGGAACAAGACGAGTCTTTAGGAGTGTCCGTTTGCCCCGGAATTACCCACTATGTTTCCTCAAATGTAATGAAAAACTTCCTTCTATAACAGTGAGATGGACGTACGAGTATAATGGCACTTTATTATCAAGTGATATGTTACAATAAATTAACTCAGTCTCATGTTGCTTACAAAACAATCAAACAATTCTTAAGTCAAGTGAGAGTAGGTACCTACTACTATAGAAAGTAAAGAAAAGCATTTCTGACGGTTTCTTTGAGTCAATATCGCTTTGTCAACGTGTCATAATTTACATGCGAGAATTTGTCAGAAATTTGTCAAAACATAAGAAAATATTTATAACCCTTTTTACAATATTGACAAGTTTACCTGATCCCTTAACGGTACTCAAAAAACGCTTATACCGTTCGTAATTGTCAGACTGTGCAAACAGGGGCTGCAAACGGTACATAATAATTTAAATAAATAAATAAAAATTATTCTTAAATGTATTTTATTACAATAGAAAAAAAAACAAATTTTATTATACAAAAAAATTTATTGATATGTACAAATATAATTAAGTGAGGATTATTAATATTATGAAAGCAATATAAACGATATTGTCAAACTTTGGTATTGTTTACATTTTATAGTAGAGAAAATAATGATTAATGAAATTAAACTATGATCTTAGATTTAAGTTAAAAATAAAATTCTACATACGCACCATGGATGTAATCAATATAAATTAAAAATATGTACTTAAGATTATAAGGAACTTCAAATAATACACTACAAATCGATAGAAAATTTCTTATCACTATAAGTTTTACTATTTGGCACATTTTGACTAAAATTTCAATAAAATTTCTTCTAGTAAAAAAAGATTTAAATCGTATTATATACATCCGGTCGCATATCCATCAGACGACATGGATCTTTATTAAAATCGGCGCCAAATGGTTGATTGGACGAGATCGGAGAAAAAACTGGTTCGTTCAACATCGAATAAAAAGGTTTATTCATAGGGGTAGGGGTACTTGAGCGTCTTCTGTTACGATTCAGGGTCATCTCTTGACACAGATTCGGATCGATACCATCTTTTTTGGCCTTCATTCTCCTGTTTTGAAACCATATTTTGATTTGACGTTCACTGAGGTTCAAAATTCCAGCAATTTCGAACCTCCTCCTCCTCGTCAAGTATTTGTTGAAGTGAAACTCTTTTTCCAATTCGAGAGTCTGATGGCGGGAGTAAGATTGACGCGATCGTTTTCCTCTACCTTCTTCTTCATCTAAAATTAATAAAAATACAAAAAATTAACGAATGCTTTGAACAAATGGAACATTGTAGGTATAAAAGGTATTATTGTAAGACTTACGTTTCGAATGTTTCATCCAAGGATACACGCCATCGGCGAGTTCACACGCTGACGGTTTCTTTTCAACTTCTTTGACATTTGACACGGCTTCTTCGACTTTTAATCCCATCGGTGATTTTTCGACATGTGTCGGATTAATTTTGAGATCCTCTTCCAGGTCGCTAATCTTCTGAAACGACTGATCTCGCTCGTCTATCCACAACTTTCCAGGACTGTTCGGCTCGTCCACGTCAGTGCTATCCGCAAAAAAAGGCAAATTCGGAATATCCTGTTCTTTCGGAACACGCTCTACTTTGGGATCTTCTTTGAAGTTATAATATTTCGAAATCGGTATGAAGTATTCCATAGGCAGTTCTTTTCGCGGTTTCATCAGTAGCTTCCTCAGATTTGAACTGTCGCCGTTTTGCTGCTCCACTTTTGATTTGTCTTGACTTATATAGGCAATCGGCGACGAAGAAGTGGATGCTTTATCTTGATTTTCCGACTTTGGACTTGAATAGCTGTCGCACGGATAGTTTGTGGTGTTGTACTCGTACGCGTAATCATTGTTGATTCTTGACGGATAGATTGGCGGATTCGCTTTGTTGAATGGATGATCTGGAAGCTCAGAATACGCTTGATTGAAGTTGTAGTTGTAGGCGCTGGGATTCCATCTGTTTTGATTGTAGTTCACGTCCGGAACGGGATACTCTTTGTGCGTGGGATTTTGATGTGCGTAGTTCAAAGCTTGCTGTTGAGCATTTTGATCGTAGTACGATTGGTAATTGTGCGGTGGATAGTTCCAGTAGTCTTGGCAGTTGGAAGCCATCGAGAATTTGACACACTCACATTCGATTTTAATTAAGCGAAACAAACACTGTGCGAAAAGTAGGTGTCGACTGCGCGAAGGGAAAATGCGAAATAAGGGAATTCGTCAACGGGCGTCAATAATAAATAAAAAACGACTGCATTTTGGTGACAATGACACGGTGAATGCAACTCGGCCTTATGTCCACTATGGTTCGAATTGGGTCGGCGAATATCTGTGTCCTTTTTGCTCTCGCAACTATCAGTACTGTTCAAAAAGGGATGGTGAACGATCATGCACCCACGGTCCTACAAAGGATTTGCAAAAGGCCATAAATGTTTAACAATACCCCCCCCGATATTTCCAATAGTACGCAATGTTTAGTTTACTTTGAGGGTGAGTGTTTTTGTCCCTGTTTAACGGTAGCCGGTTGATGTAAGTTAGAGAGGGATGTTTAGATGTGTCCTAAGAGCGATTGATACATTTTCGAACCTATAAATGTTTAAATATTCCTTGCAATTGTATGCATTGTATTATGGAGGCATTGATAGCCGCTAGGGGGCGGCTTTTGCGCCCTTTGGCAGTTTGCGGCGCTGGATATTTAATCAAATTGTTAATTTAATGTTTTTGATTCAATGCCGTATTATAAAAGTTCATACAAATGTTAAAAAAATGTTCGTGCAAGAATATTACACAATTGAAAAAAAATTACCAACATATTTTCTTTATTCTATGTACCTATAAATTGTAATAAAAATGCTAGATATGCTACAGGCAAACTGTAAAATCTCGTATTGTCGCAAAATTGTAGTATTAGCTTGTCTTTAATTGAACTGAGCCACTTCTTGAACTGGACCACTTAACTATTTAATTTAATTTAATTAATTGTTTACTTAATTAGTAGATTTAAAAAAATAGATTAACAGAATTAAGCAACGAAAGTATGAAAGTAGGCTTAAAAATTAATTTTAATAAAACTAAAATTATGTTTAATGAATTCTGCACGCAAAACGTAGTCACAGTAGATAATCATATTGTGGAGATAGTTGATAGTTATTTATACCTAGGACAATTGGTGAATATGACTGGATGTAAAGAAGAAGAAATAAAACGAAGAATGAAACTAGGGTGGAGTGCTTTTGGAAGAATGAACATAGTTTTTAAATCCAACATTCCGCTATGCTTAAAAAAGAAGGCGTACGACCAATGCGTACTGCCAGTTATGACGTATGGATGTGAAACTTGGACGCTAAATTCAAGAATGCTACGAAAGATCCAGTGCACACAGAGAAGCATGGAAAGATGTATGCTTGGCATAACAAGAAGAGATCACAAAAGAAATACATGGGTAAGAAGTATGACCAAAGTGGCAGATATAGCAGTGCGGGTGAAAAAGTTGAAGTGGCAATGGGCTGGACACATAGCGAGAAGAATGGATGGCAGATGGACGCGAGAAGTACTGGAATGGTATCCGAGATGATGTGAAAGAAAGCAAGGTGCAGATGGGCTGATGAATTGAGAAGAATGTGTGGAGTCAAGTGGATGCAGATTGCTCAAGACAGACAGGAATGGAAGAGGATTGAAGAGGCCTTCATCCAGCAGTGGATGGTGAATGGCTGAAAATGATGATGATGAATTAATTGTTCAATTGGTGAACACCTTTGGATGCAAATAAGAAGAAACAAGACCAAGAATGAAACTAGGATGGAGCGCTTTCGTAAGAATGAACATATTTGTTAAATCCAACATCCCGATATGCTTAAAGAAAAAGGTTTTCGACTGATATGTACTGCCATTTATGACATACGGATGCGAAACGTGAATGCTGAACTCAATAATGGTACGCAAGATTCAGTGCACACAGTGAAGCATGGAAAGATGTACGCTCGGTATAACAAGAAGAGATCGCAAGAGGAATACATGGGTAAGAAGCATGACCAAAGTGGCAGATATAGCGGAACGTGTGAAAAAGTTAAAGTGGACACATAGCGTGAAGAATGGATGGCAGATGGACGCGAAAAATGCTGGAAAATAAAATTATTCAAAGTGTAGGCTCGGAATAACCAGAAGAGATCGAAAGAGGAATGCATGATTAAGAACCATGACAACAGTGGCGGATGTAGCTTTTTTGTGTAATATTATGAATACGAACATTTCAGTGTATTATTGAGACAATGCAAAGTGACACAAATACAATGAGAACGATTTCAATCAAAAACTACATACATATACATATACATACATACATACATAGGTACATGAAAAATTTTTTTGATTGTGTAGGCACTAAATTGCATCAAGCTAGTTTACCGACATGGACCTATCACAGTCAGTTCCGTTTTGGTTTTGGCGAGCCGTTTGCAGAAAACTGTCGTCTCGGCCGGTGAATGGGCCGCTGAACAGGGCCGGATCAGAGCTCACTACACAGTTTTTATTGCGAATAAAACAACTGGCCTCACACTATGAACACATATGTAGCTACACCAGCGAAGTCTGCGCCCTC
This sequence comes from Parapsyche elsis, assembly GCA_022651745.1. Lineage (NCBI taxonomy): Eukaryota > Metazoa > Arthropoda > Insecta > Trichoptera > Hydropsychidae > Parapsyche > Parapsyche elsis. The sequence goes on from JAGVSN010000017.1 coordinate 4,808,479, forward strand.
GCTTGCATCTGCCTGCATCCTATCGAGCCCTACACACCCACTACCATTTATACCTATCAAATTTTCTTTTGTGCACTTTGACATGTGACGTGGGACCTGGAGCCGAGGGGGGGGGGGGATGGGGGGAAAACGGGCGGGGCGGACACGTGAACAAACACGTGTGTCTATATCTTTCGATAGGTACATATATGTATGTACATATTCGCATATGTATGTACGTACGTACTCGTTATTTATGCGTATATACATATAGCGTAGCAATCGATTTATTAGAATTTTATATGTGAATACCAAATTTTAGTTACATATGTATCTATCAGTTGTATGCCGAGCTTTCATGCGAGTGTCTACTGTGTGATGCGAATTTCCCAACACAATAATTATGTTATGATATAAATATATCAACTGAATGTATAGGACACTAATCAACTACTATTACATATAAGTACATATCACGTCCTCGGAGCACAAAGGTGACATGTCCAAAATAGTAAATTATTCAGGGCAGCAGTTTTAAAGTCTGAATCAGGGACTTTATATAAAAATGATAATTGCACTCTGGATTTTTAGCTATTTCATTGTTGTTGAATAGGTATACGTACCTACACAAGTAAAATTTTCAAATTGCTTGTAAAAAGTCATGCAAAAAATTTGTACATGTCACCTGTGTACTCATGGACGTGTCACCTTTGTGATTTGAGGATGCGATACGTCATTAGGCAAAATCATCGAAAGCAAGTTTACGTATAAGCTTCAAGAAACCCCAAAGAAAAATGTTCTACCGCACTTGCGTACATAAGTACTCCAGTGGACTCGCAGGATCATTGAGGGCAAATCTGCAAACCATGGTACCATTGCTTTTTTTTATAATAATTAAATTTACATATGTATGTATGTATATGTAGATTATAAAATAAATCTCGATTAGTCTACACATAAAATAATCTGGGATTCTGGATTTGTAGAAAAAAACCAATAGTTCAATTCAATGGTTAGATATACTGAAATGTTTTTCATGATCATTTTCAGCCGTTCACCATCCACTGCTGGATGAAGACCTATCCAATCCTCTTCCATTCCTGTATGTCTTGAGCAATCTGCATCCACTTGACTCCACACACTCTTCTCAATTCATCAGCCCATCTTCCACCTGTACTACCTTGCATTCTTTCACATCCTCTCATATACCATTCCAGTATTTAAAATGATATAATTAATTATGTTGGGTTTAGAACAAAAGTGTAGTAGTAAGTGTGTGTGTGTGTATATTTCAGTGAATTGTCCTAATTTCACACTGCATTCCCGATATGCACACACGTTTGATACCCTCTGCCCTATTTCCGCACAGCTTCATTTTCAGAATGTCGTATGCTCCGCTTGCTAGGGAAATCCGGTTTTGTTCGTTTTCTCACGTCGATTGTACGGGCTAGATTCGCTTGCAGGACTGCATCAATCGGACCCTTTTTCTACTGCGTTCGAAGGGAAAAAAAAAATGCAATTTATCTTCTGAAATCAATCGATACAACCGCCCAAGGTTGCAACGCATAGTTTGCCCCGTTTCAAACCAAATTTTCGGCTAATATTTGTATAGTGAACGCACAATGACGCGTGGTACAGGCGTCGAAATAAATTCATTTTAATTAGTAATATAACAAAAAATTGTTGTTTTTTTTCATAAAATAAAATTTTGGAATGTGTAGCATATTTGTATATTATTTAAAAAAAATTATCATTCTGAATAATTAATTTGTGAGCGCTCAAAGTTGAATGTATGGCTGGATGATTTTCTAAGTATGTAGTTCCTTCAAACCTATTTTTATCATTGATATGATAAAATTGTGTAGGTTTATATGTTTTGCAGACTATACATCAATTGTGTTTCATCCCTTTTCCTTTTCGCCCGTGTGTCAGTCAGTCTACGAGGATCACAGCCCTCAGTTTCGTTTTCCATGATTTATTGTATCGGTTGATACACACACCTCACACATGTTTCAATCGATTTTTATTCCGCACACACCGCGTTTTATTATTTAAACATCGCTTTTTAATGACGCTCTAATATTTGCCCGTCGACGATAAATTTAATACATTGCAAAATAAATATTTGTGTTTAAAAAAATCACAGCGTTCGTATCTGCAAACATTTTTTGTCGATAGACAAATATTTAGCCGGCTAGAAAGTTCAGGTACTTGCTACTGCAGTTGCCGAGGAGATAAAAGTTATAAAATTTTATTCAGGATATTCTGTAGAATTTCGTGAAATTGAATGGCATGATGAAGAAAGGTTTCTATTGAAAACAATTTTGGGTGCACCTTTTTTTTGCAAGACAGAGCTTCACTTAAAAAGCCGCCTTGTCGTATCATAAATCAAAAAGATAGTATTTTTGCATCTTTGATTTGAAAAAGACAACACTATTTACACGCAAAAACTCCTATGTATGTAGAATAGTAAATATTTAATTGTATTGAAATCGATAATCCAGTCCAAATTTTGAGTGTCTCGACAAACTGTACAAACTAGTGATTTTTAAGTAACGACAGTTGCAAATAATCCACATCAAGTTCAAGTCAAATAAATTTCTCTACAATAGTCAGTACTTACACCGATAATATTCTCAAAACTGAATTTCATGCCCTTTCATGGAAATTTTTTATTACTGTGACGAAACATTGAAAGGAATCGAAAAGGCAGTGTATTGTCAATTAGACCTGTATTCGTAAATATTTTTTTTTTTGCTAACGGCTCAATGCAAAATTGCTATTGTTGAAACGTGAAGCATCTATGCGGAGATAATTTGACTTAATGTTTTCATAAACAATTGTTGTGTACAAATAAAAAGCAAACGGTTCATTGTGCACGCGCGGGGACAGTTTTAAGCAGAAAACGAAAATATCGGTCAATAGTGATTTGTTACTGCGATAATTTGACATCATATATAGCTTTTACTTAACAAATGAAAATAATACAATAGTTTATTATGCCCTGAAAGGTATCGCTTTCTTCTACTGGAGATACGCTTGCGCTCGTAGACTATGCTTGCGCTAGACGCGTGCCTAAGTTTAATGGCAAAGTTTGTTAAACGTTTACAGTGAGACTGTTGTGAATTGTATGCGAATATTTAGTATACATAGATTCGTAACTTTTGACGTGAATACGTCTATACGTGGACCAGTATGGGGTACCAGTACGGTAATGGCGGTGTTACGTTTGGATGGGCATACATTCCGACACTATAACTTCGTTACTAATAACACGATTGACATGAATAACACGATTGACATATTGTGATCGTGCGAAAATTTGACCTCGAGATTTTGACTGATTTGTATCGAGTATCATCCCCTGATAACGTTTTCATGATTTCTAAAAAAATTTTGTATGTCTGTGTACTTATGCGTGTGTGTGTCTGTATGTGTGTTTTCTCCGAAACTATCAAAGCTATCAAGCTGAAATTTCATTTCAAGGTGTAAGAGCCATAAGGAATTTGGTCAACATCAGTGAACCGGAAGTAGGGTTTTTTTCTTGTAGAAAATTCTAAAATTCTTTTACCACAGAATATTTCCGAAACGTCGAAAAAAATTTTGTCGAAATTTCATATCTATAGTTTTTACGTTAACCGTAAGAGATACTGTGATTTTAGTCAATTTCTGACTAGCGAAAGTGGCAGTTTACTTTTGAACGATTTTTTGTTTTTTATTTTTTTCGACCTTTTAAATATGTAGTATCGTCACAATATTGTAATGTTGTAATTTTAAGAGAAATTGATATTAAAAAAAAAAATCTTTAAAATTAGTCAACCGGAAGTAGGTTTTTTTTTTCGTCGAAAAGTTTACGACAGAATATTTCTGAAACTGCTCGGCGATCTTGTCGAAAATTTATATTTATAATTTTCATATAAAAATTGATCAATTGATTGGTTTTGATCGAAATCCACCGACCGGAAGTGGTAGTTGAATATATGCCGAAGATCGTATTTTACATACGCGCGCGCACTCAACATAGTAATTTCATGATATTTATGTATGTATTTTGGTCGGTGTGGTGGTGTGCATGCGTTTTATTTACTTACGTACTTAAAAAATTAATTTCGTTACTCTTTGTATTCCTCAAATATATGGATAAAGTCATGGGTTGGCCACACCCGAATTTTTTATTTAAAAGCAATCGTAGAATACGGGTGAAATTTTTAAAGGAAAATGTGCGTTTTAAAAGCGCGCTATCCGCTCGGTCCGTTGTAGATAAATATATGGAAACAATTCGACAATTGCTCAATATACATTATACAGGCGCCCGTCGACCTATTTGGAAAGTGAGTCGAACTCGATATTAGAATTTCTCTTTGAAATTTTAGACAGTTCAGACAAGCGGGGCGGGTGTTACACGTAGAAGTTGTCAGCGGTACTGGGGTGGTGGAGAAGGGGTTGTATGGTTTGTCAGGGGTGTTGAAAGGTTCGCCGAGTAAGTAAACGGGGGTAGATAGCACGTTTTAGAACATGTGCAACTGTTGTGTTACGTCTAATAAGTAAGGAATAAACAGAAGTGTAAGATTCAATTCGACGAAAATCACTCTCTACAATCGAATAGGTACCAGAAATTCTATTAGTAGAATTGAAATTAAAATTTTCGGTCAAAGTTTTAAATTAGAATTTGGCAAAGGTTATTAAAAGCATGATTTATGTATGCATGCATTCGTATTTAATGTTGTTTGATATGACATATTTTTTGAAGTCGAGATTTATAACATCAATTTATTATTATTAACACTGTTAAAAATAAGGTTACTTGTATCGTTATTATTTTTTACGACATCTAACGTTAATTTGAAAAATTAAACGTGTGAAAATTGCATTTCTGGATTGCGGCGTGTAACGTAAGAATGATTGCACGGAGACTTTTTGCAATCAACTCAACTGCTGTACGGCGGCGAATCGATTACTTATAAATTACGTACACAACGAGAAAAACTATCGAAAATGATATTAGGAAATTAATAGGCGATCTGTTATTTAATTAACCCGTTTTATATGCGATCGAAGTGAATCGGACAACGCGCGGCAGGAAATTGGTTTAAAAAAATTGACGATACGCTTCTCACTGAAACGTCTTTTTCTCGCGTCGGTTCGGCTTCTTTCAAAAACGTCTCACAGCTTGTATTTTAGATACGCACAGTCATAAATAAATCCGTTTAGACATTGACTGTATTTGTTTTATGCTAGAATAAGTTCGAATGGTCCGTGAAAATTTCTCCGTTTTAAAAAAAAAATAAGACACATTTATTTTTTCGCCATTAGATGATACCGCTGCGCTCTTTAATTAATCCAAAAATGAAGCGCCATTAATCAACGGCGTTTATTATTTATAAATAATTATTAAACTTAACGTTTTTATCTATCGGAATTTTCATAGATGTGTCTGTGCCTGCATCGGTATCTGTGTGCGTATATATATTTTCGTCTCGTGATGCGGAAGCGCCCGTTAGACAAAATAGATTGAAGCAGATAAAACGTCGCAGGAAATTCTGTTTTAATTCCGTTGTGGTCACAATGTAATAAATCTGGATTTTAATGTTGCGTTAAGGTGTTTGCGATTCGGCTTTCGAGAACGCGACACATGAAAGTACTCGTAAACACGTGTTTTAATAGGGGAAGTGGTGCGCCATAGTTCAAAGAAGGACATAGTTTTGATATCGTAATTTATACAACATGAATACTATATATGTACATATGCACCTACACGTGAATACTAACTAAAATTGTATCTTTAGCACATGAATACTTTGCATAGTAGAACAAAAATGGGCTCTATGTATAATATTCTAAGAAGAAGAAATAAAACTAAAAATTAAACTAGGATGGAGTGCTTTTGGAAGAATGAACATAGTTTTTAAATCCAACATTCCGTTATGCTTAAAAAAGAAGGCCGTACGACCAATGCGTACTGCCATGGTTATGAAACGTGGATGTTAAATTCAAGAATGTTACGTAAGATTCAGTGCACACAGAGAAGCACGGAAAGATGTATGCTCGGTATAACAAGAAGAGATCGTAAGAGGAATACATGGGTAAGAAGCATGACCAAAATGGCAGATATAGCGGAGCGTGTGAAGAAGTTGAAGTGGACACATTGCGAGAAGAATGGATGACGGATAAATACAGGAATGGTACCTGAGAGGATGTGAAAAAAAGCAAGGTAGACCGAGTGGACGATGGGCTGATGAATTGAGAAGAGTCAAGTGGATGCAGATTGCTCAAGACAGACAGGAATGGAAGAGGATTGGAGAGGCCTTCACCTAGCAGTGGATGGTGAACGGCTGAAAATGATGATGAAATAACTATTGCGTTCTAAAAAGAGCAAAAAGTTCCAGTTCAAAGTACTTTATTTGCAATTTAATGAATGTAAAACGTCCAAGTGAGGTTCGAATATTTACAAGACTATGTCATTTACTATGTATGTATGTATATGTCTTTGTCGTTGGAATTCTATGACGTTTTGTGTGTTTTTATCATGCCGAATTTAAATATGATGACTGGTGAAGAGAGAGAGAGGTAGTATCGAGCATCCGAGCGTTCTTTTGAAACTATTGAAAGTTGTGAATGGCGGGTTTTCCATTAGGAAGTTCGGTTTATTTGGCTGATGCCCCGGCGCCCGAATATAAATAATATTTGAGTGATGTTGATGAATGAACGTTCTGTCATTGCTACGGCAGAAGAAAGCCTCTCTCCGTATCGGCAAAAATACGATTGCTAAAAAAAAACCACCCCCGGTTCACCCTCGCACACTATATTTATACATAAGCGAGTTTGCAATGGTAGGAGAGGGCAAAGGGTGGTTGTAAATGCTGGCCTTTTTTGCGTGCCCCGCTAGTTTCCACCGCGCGAGTGGAAAATCGAACGAAAAAAATAGGGAAAATTTTAATATCGCATCTTGACGTTTCGACAAGCGGTAGAAATCCGTCCAGATTCGTATAAAAAATAAACTAAAAATGAACGCGAACGTATTGGTGTAGAATGCAAATCAACGATGACTCGTGATGAAATCTCTTTCGATGCGTACAAATGCGTATAAAAAAGGTCTCGTCTATATACAATTCTACGACTTGTATCGGGAAATCTGCTAATGCACGTTTGTCTTTTGACAATCACGAAGAAAAAAAAAAAGTGTGACATCGGACTACACGCCTGCTGTAAATATTTCCAGGAAATCAATTCAATTTGACGCTATTTTTCAAAATCATCAATGGAAATGGAATCAATGCGGTAGGTGAAACGCATCTCATATTATAGTCTTCATCTTTGTACGACTGGGAACACTGCGCCGATAGCCGATGAATTAAATCGGTAAAACTTTGACAGTATCCAGTAATATGATCCAAAATCCAATAAAAATTACATCGTCACTGTTTAGTACGCAGAACTTATTGTGCTTTCGATTTTCGACTAAATACATTAAACAGTTTAGGATACTATTCAATATATAAAACGTCAAACAGATAAAAACAATTTGAAATGGCATAGATTTTAGACAAATTGTTTCAAATTTGAACTTGACGGCACTTCAAACTTTATTATCGAATCTTTACTAGTACTTACTTATGTATATCAAGCTGAGATGAAAAATGCTACGCAGGATCCAATGCACACAGAGAAGCATGGAAAGATGTATGTTTGAAATAACAAGAAGAGATCGAAAGAGGAATACACGGGTGAGAAGTACTAGAATGGCACCCAAGAGGATGTGCAAGAAAGCAAAGAAGACCAATCAGACGATGGGCTGACGAATTAAGAAGAATTTGTGGAATCAAACGGATGCAGTTCGCTCAAGATAGACAGGAATGGAAGTGGATTGAAGAGGCCTTCATGCAGCAGTCGATGGTGAACGTCTGAAAATGATGAATGATTTCAAGATTTAGCAACGTATTAAACGTAATTCAAGTATTTTAGCAACGCTTAATACATACAAGAATACTATTGTTACTACTACATATGTACATACAAGAATACTATTGTTACTACTAAATATGTATGTACATACAAGAATACTATTGTTACTATCATACAAATGGATAGAGTATCAAAACCAAACAACCATACAAAATTGAGAAAATACACTACGTATACCTACTACAAGATCGAATCGGGTCAAGAAATTTTTGGACTATATGTACTTACGTAAAACGAAGAATTAAACTAGTTTGGAGCGTTTTTGAAAGAATGAACAGAGTTTTTAAATCCAACATCCCGCCATGCTTAAAAAATAAGGCATACGACCAATGCGTACTGCCAGTTATGACGTATAGATGTGAAACTTGGATGCTAAATTCAAGAATGTTACGTAAGATTCAGTGCACACAGAGAAGCATGGATAGATGTATGCTCGGTATAACAAGAAAATATCGTCAGAGGAATACCTACATGGGTAAGAAGCATAACCAAAGTGGCAGATATAGCGGAACGTGTGGCAATGGGCTGGACACATAGCGAGAAATACTGAAATGGTATCTGAAAGGATGTGAAAGAAAGCAAGGTATATCGAGTGGATGATGGGCTGATGAATTGAGTCAATTTGATGCAGATTGCTCAATATGTATGTATGTACATCCAGCAACGGCTTAAACCTCGATGATGATGATGTACCTACCTACAAAATTAGCTACGGACTATACTGACAGAGGAAATTTGCAAAATACACTACGTATTACAATATCGAATTGGGTCAAGAAAATTTCGAACTATGTATAATTACAAAATAAATTCAAATACCTTTCACACACACACACACACGTAGACTATCAAATTTGACACAATATTGCCGATATATTGAGACCGGATACGTGTCCATTGTATTTGCTCGAAAGCTTTGCGACCGCTCGACACATCAAAGCTCGCGTGCTCCGAATCGAACGAAACCATTGTTGAATTTCGATAAAATTAATAAACCCACGACGAAGAGGGCAAGGGGGAATATGGTGGCGCAGGTCTTCCACCAAAAACTCCTTTGTCATAGAGGCGCTACTAGATAAAGGAATAATCTAACTAACAATATTCACGGCTATTGGACACGCGCCCCTTTGTGGGAAACGCGGCGTTTCCTACACGGAGCGTTCGCTGCAGCAACGGATAACCGGCTAGTAATTTATGTGATCCCATTTGGATACTTTAAATAAGGACGCATCGATCACTATGGCACCGTGGCGATGATGATGATGATGATGATGATGATGACCGGCGGCCACGAGCTCGCCCATCGGAAGATTGATGCGATGACGATTCCGAGATTCGGACGCGAGTGATTTTTTCTTCCGGATCAATCGTCGATGATAAATCGAATTTTCACTGCGTGTTGTTGTTTTTTTATTTATTATTTTAATGGCCGTGGGCGTGTGTATGATTCGCGTGATGCCGATTGATGTCATCATTACGATACAATTACATTAAATTTTTGATCAATCTTGTGTTACTTGTAGACGAGCGAGTGCGCGTGATACCGTGATTGATTTGTCAAAGCGCGTACATAATCGTTGCATTATTATACAAATCGAATTTTAACGGTATATATTTTAACAGTAATGGCACACACAAAAAAAACTACGAGCCAAAAGCAGTTGGCGTTACTTGGGTGTATTGTGAATTAAAAATACATCGTAAAAAAAACAATTTCACATATACATAATTCGATGCAGAAATTTTCATAAAAACCTATTCGAAATTCGGCTGAATCTCGCGGTGAAAGTTTGGCGAATATCAATCCAGTAGATTCAACGTTCTCAGCGTTCAAATTATAGCCGTTCACCATCCACTGCTCGATGAAGGCCTTTCTAATCCTGTCTGTCTTGAGCAAGCTGCATCCAGTTAACTCCACACATTCTTCTCAATTCATCAGCCCATCGTCCACTCGGTCTATCTTGCTTTCTTTCACACCCTCTCGGGTACCATTTCTGTATTTGTCGCATCTATCCACCATTCATTCTTTTCGCTATGTTTCCACTTCAACTTTTTCACACGCTCCGCTATATCTGCCACTTTGGTCATGCTTCTTACCCATGTATTCCTTTTACGATCTCTTCTTGTCATACCGAGCATACACCTTTCCGTGTTTTTCTGTGTGCATTGGATCCACGTTTCACATCCACACATCATAACTGGCAGTACGCATTGGTCGTATGCCTTTTTTTTTAAGCATAGCGGAATGTTGGATTTAAAAACTCCAACTTCATTCTTTCAAAAGCACCATTTACCAATTGTCCTAGGTATAAATAACTATCAATTAATTTTTACAACTAACTTCTACATTATGATTGTCTACTGTGACTACGTTTTGTATATCTGAATTTAAAGTAACACTGAATTGAAGTGTGATCGTATGACATTTTCAGTAGATATATGGCCGTTGTAATCAACGCAGCCGTGGAATGTTTAAAGTAAGAATATCAAACGTTTCGCATTCGATTAATGTAAGATTATGAAGTATGTATATGTGCACAATACGTGTTGCCGAGCGAATTTTTCACTTTTTGGCTTTGTTCGTCGACGGCCCGCCATAGAAAAGGCGTAATGAATATTTGATTTGGAGCTCGAGGAAGTTATTGCAACACGAATAGTTGGCGGTTCAAGCGAAAGATCAAAGAAACTATTAATAATTGTGGAGTCCGCGAACCAAATACATACATACATACATATATACCTATATAGAAAAAAAAAACCAGTAGACAGCCGCTAGAAAGAAATACGGAATCCCCATTAGTTAACTTCTATACAAAGAAGTGCAGTCGTACTGGCGCAAAGTTATACTCTACTTTGCTGCAAAAGTGATAATACATTCTAATTAGGACGTATTATTTTTAAAACTGCTTGTAACATTTAACTATTTGACTTGTTCAAATACAGTGTACATAGACAGTTTCAAAAAAGTATAAACATCACCATCTTTCCTCAAAAGTCATCATGATTAGTTAATTAAAGTGACATGAAATTGTGAAACAAATAACACAATCGTTATAAAGAATACATGTAAGCTGGGTATAAAGCTAAAGCGCTGATCATATTTTATATGAAGGTATGTTAGCTTGAGATTTCAGTGCAAGCCTTTTTATCATAAGAAATAAATAATAGATGAAAACATTGACCAGAAATTTAAAGTATTTTATAATGCAATTGTTCGTCCTCATTTGTGATTCATTTGTTGTATACAATTGTGGTTCATTTTTAAATTTAGTAAATAGGGTAATTAAAGATAAAATTGCAAAATAGAGCTATGCGGAGTATTTTAAATGTAAATAGATTAACGTGTACAAGAAACATGTTGAATGAATGTAAAGGATACCTTAAAAGTGTGCATGTTAGTATATATTTGTAAGTTAGATAAGAATTTATTACCAAGATATTTCAATAAGGGGATATATAAAATACATAGTCATAATATTGGATAATATCTAAGAATTTAAAATTAAGTAGATCTAGGAGAAGTATCTTGTACAGGGATGTTGTCGAATACAATGGCCTGCCAGAAGATTTCAGAAGTACATATAAACAAAAATTATAGATTTCTAGCAGCCTTAAAACAGCACCTCTGTATAAGTGCTAATAGATAATTAATTTTATTTTGTAATTTTAGCTTAAAGTCACTTTTTGTTTGTAATTAGCTTATTAAGCTATCTCAATTAAATAAATAAAAATAATAGAATTTTAGTATGATATTGTTTATGAAAGTAATGCAAGTGGAGGCTCATTGTTTGCGCGCGTGCTGCACAATCGCCTATGACTTTATACGGTAGTACTTTTCTACTTTGTTCCCGTATAAAGCAGAACGTCATATTTCGGTGAATTTTAATCAAGTACATGCCATCGTCATGCATTGTCAGCGCCGAACAGAATGGATATCGTCGATTCGACCATAACGTGCTGAAAAATTGTAAATCAATAAAAAATCAATTAGAGAGGTGCGACGAGCTCTCCAGAACTCCGAGCCGAATTCGACAGAACAAAACGACCGAAGCGTCCGAATCACAAAAGTTTTTCACGAATTGCACTCGTTCGCATTTTTTTTTCAGACGAACCGTGCGAGCGAACAGATTTGAGCGAAAGAACGCGCGACACGGTTTTTATCCTCTCGCTCGAATAGAAAAGATTGATGATGGATCGCGAAAAATGCTCGTATGAATGAAAAAGACGAGAGCAGACAGGTAAAACGGCTGCGAACCAATTTTCGCAAGACGAAATTTCAGCAAAGTGAACGATCAGGCATAAGTTGGCCGTCGACAAAATGCAACTTTTTTTTGTTGTTGTTTGTTTAACAAACAAACATACCGACAATAATTAATCACGACAAATCGCTAACAGCAATATTAATTGGAAGTTGGCTTCAGATAGTTCAGATTTATCGTTTCTAATGTCGGTACATAATAATGATGTAAATGTAACGTTTCAAATAAGGAACTGTCAAGGATATTACGATAATTGTACGACAAACTCGTAGGCTTCAGGAAGTGCACACGGAATTGATTTAAATATATTTTATCGTCAAATAATATTATCAAAAGCAAACGTACACGTATGTGAACGTAGGTACATATATTTTAACACAACACATACGCATAAAAAAAATAACATATTATTATTTGGGGTTGTAGAAGTCATCTATGAACAGAAGGGTGAACTACAAAGGGAATTTCCATACTTTTTTTTTCCAAATCTGATAACATTTCATATAAATTGAACAAAAAAATGATCTTATGCATATTGCTCAATAAATACAAATCGCAAAAAAAAAATTTGTATAGCTGATTTTAAATTATTTTCAAATTTGATTCAATTCTACGATGCGTCTATGGTATATTGAAAATGTATGTCTTTTATGGTTTAGTATAAAGAAAATTTTAATCAAAGTCAAAACTTGACACTTTCACTTCATACGAAGTGATTTGTTGCTATTGTTTATCGAGTTTATATAATAGTTAGACGTCAATGGGAACGTTCTAGTCGTACTTTGCAGTGTTCGAATTCGATTTTTGTGTACGTAGGCGAACCGTTCCGTATATAGAGCAGGGTCTATCGATTATATTCGATTCAAAAGAGTGTGTGTTTGTGCCCGGAATCTTGGTCGCGCAAGTCGTACTCAGCCTCCGTATACAATGATGCATTTGCCACTTTGATTAACGACGTGTGCCAATCACCGGCTAATTGGAAAACTGTGTTCTTAACAGTTGGCTAGGACGACGACGTGCTCTATACAAACGGCCTTGTCTCGTACGAATTGCTCATTAAAATCAACGTTGAAAAAACACTCGATTATATGTACATATAGCCTACGTATGTACGTATGCGGGGTAATATTGTGAAAATTGCTACGGCCATTGTTGTGTCGAAAATTTTCCGTGCGACTATAATATTATATACGTGCTGCCGTTTAAAATAATCATACGTGTGAATTTGCGCGCTCAATTTACTTGTCAACGATGTAACGAGATCTTTAGATAGGCGTAGATTGACTGTACATTCGTTTTTCACGCTGAAAATACCATTGGAAAACATTTTCACTACTTTTAACTAAACTTAGCTAAGTTAGTCAGTTAAGTGCCTTACTCAAATGCTTAGGTTTTGTATTAAGAATTTGATGTGTAATTTTAATTAAAGCTAACCCGTGTTCGTATTTATCGAACAAGTTCGCCCGCTTCGACGCAAAGTTAATTGAGACAAATTTCGCCCTATTATAATTTAAAATAATCATGTGAAACATTGAAAGGTTAACGTGTGTTCGTTGAAACGTGATTTTTTCTTCCGTTTATTGCGTGTACTTACTTTGACGGTCAAGATTATTAGACGTAATAACAGTAATGGTGATGTTGATGTCGATATAATTTTTAGTACGTTCTTCAACAACAACAAAATTTTTTATAAGATTTATTATAGATGCAATTTCGTTCGGTAGGAAGCTTTCAAGTCTAATTTTTTTTTCATTTTAAAGTGTAACGAATGTCATTCACGTTTTCCAAGAACGACAATCGGAGAATCTCGATTCAGTTTCGTGGAACAACGGCGATTGTTCCCCGACATTATTCTCATTCACGCTCACATACACACCCACACACACACACACACACACATACAGATTAAATTATTTTAAAGATCGTATCGCCAACAATAAAATATTGTGTTTGAATAATTTGTACGTACATGAAAATTTCCAGTCGCATTCATACTAATGCGATAAGAGCCCCCATATATATTATATAATACATATGATGTTAGTTGTTTTTTTTTTTTGTTATAATTTACACCGAATTTTTCCACGTGCTTCGTCGCCGCGTTAAATTAATCTTTATTTTAATAATTTAAAATTAATTATCGCACTTTGGGGTGACATCTAATGGCCGTTCGAGTAAAGCTTTTTAGGGGTTGTTGGCGCTCGTGGCGCGATCTGGCGGGAATCTGAAGAACCAGATAAACCCTTAAACTGGGGCGGGTATTTCAACGTGTGATTAATCGCAAACGATTTTTCACAGCGTTTCTCTCAGTATTATTGAGATTTTGTGTACTATATATGTAGGGATTTGACGTTTAATTTAGTAAAAATAGAAATAATTTCGTTAAAAAAAAATCGTATCGAATTAACGAGAATGACTTTTTTTTGCTTAATACAAATATGACAGAATAAAATATAGATATATTTAAAATATGTTATTACGTACGCGTACCTGTCTATAAATAGCTATAAAATATCACAAAGATTCATTATTTAAAATAATTTAATTCAATAATTAAGTTTAGGTTGCTACAATGAATTATACCTATCTGACAAAAAAATAAATAACAACTAAATAGTTTAAAGTGAATTAAATACAGAAATAATTGTATTACATTAATACTAGGGGTAAGAATAAGTTAATAGTTAAGAATTTAAAATTAAGTAGATCCTGGCGAAGTATCTTGTACCTACAGTTGTTGAATATACATAATTGCCTCAGCAATATAAATAAAATTGATAGATTCCTGGCAGCCTTAAAACAACACCCCTGTACAAGTGCTAGTAGATAATGAGTTTTTTTTGTAATTTTAGCATTAAGTAATGTTTGTTTGTAATCAGCTTTTTAAGCTACCTTAAATAAATAAATAAACAATTATTCCGTAAATTTTGGAGTGTGAAAGAAATTTACAGTGCATTAATGTGCCTATTTAATCTTATCGTAGCCCATTTAATGTAATTAAAAACTATGCACACTACACTGCAACCATTTCTCAATAATTGGCCCACTTACATGAAATTTAAGCTTTAAAACCACACCTAGTTAGGTGAAATAGGCAGCTTACGGTATCAAAGTTTCTTGAGGTGATTCTAATGATTAATTTAAATTACAGTAAATGATTATGTTCCCATTTTTTGTCAACACTTCTATAGTAATATGTAGTGTTGTAAGTCGAGAAGATTCTCGAGAGAATATTCTCGGAGAACGAGAATATTCTGAGAATATTATCCAAAATATTATTCTCCGAGAATATTCTCCAGAGAATATTCTCCAAAGATTATTCTCCGAGAATATTCTCCAAAGATTATTCTCCGAGAATATTCGAGAATTTTCTTTTTTCTTGGTTATAAAACATCTCTAGATAGTTTAATAGCTTTTTAGAGGATTCTAGGATATTTTCAGAACCTAATAGGAGTAATAGGACTTTCTAGAGTGTCTGAGAGCATTTTGAATGACATTTTTTCATTCTGACGACACTGAATGTGTCATTTCATACGCACAACTAACATGAACGTTTTCCGCGAAATTTTCAAAGGAATGCAACTCTGGAAGCAATAAATTATGTATACATATTTTTATTGCTTTGGTTACGATATTCCAGTGAAATTGTTCCAACTTATAATATAACCATTGAATTTAAACTAAGCACAAAAGATCGTAAAAATGTTGTCATATTCACGCCCCATGAAATTTAGTTTTTGTCACGGATACTAAACTAATATTATTCGTGTAATCCGTATCACCTCTCCCAAGTATTAGCCCGGATTAGAGGGAGTTTAGTGTATATTAAGCAAATACAGTAAGAGTTAGTATTTATTTATTTAAAATACATGGTGGCCGATGGAGCCCAGGGTACATTGCATTATGTACATACAATTTTTCCCCTCAGATGCTCTAAAACAGAAAATTCTCGGTTTGGAGAATATTCTCCAAAATATTATATTTTGCAACACTAGTAATATATGTAGCTTTGGTTTTATTGTGCCGGAAAATTTGTTTGTCAATGAAAAGTTTATCATTTAAGCGTTCAATGCAAGCAATCAATCATCTGTCACAATCGCAAGTTTAATTATTATCATGTTAATTAAAAAATAAAAACAGTAGACGAGCGATTAATTCGCTTATAATTCGTGCAGTTGTATGGTGCGCACAAATGTGATCAAAAATAATGGAACAATATATACGTACGTATTTTTTTTTTTCCACTGTTTTTTTTTCGTTACCCACTTCTTGCACAATGGCTGCCGAGCACGGCCATTACAGAAATCGTGAAGAAATTTTCCGTATGGTGTCTTTAATTGTTGTAAGAAAAGTTTCGCCATTAGAGAGGCGTTGTATAATGGCGGGCCATTACCGATGGGATGTGCCGACATATTAAGGCGGCCGACTCCAAATCTTTGGTCGTTTTAAAATTAAATCGGTTAGATAACCCACCGCCGATGTTACGCCGGATCATCCCTCATCCAACCCCCTCAAAACAATCATCATTCACAGAACGAATGCATTAAAGATTAAAGCTACAGAAAGTTACACGGTCGGGCTGCCAATACGGGCGCGAGCTCGATCGTAACGTCAAGTTTGAAAAATTATTAAAAATACTTCCAATCAAATAACACGTTTGAAAACCAATTAAATCTAATCTCAATTGTCTCTATTGTAGTTTGTGTATATAAAATATCGTATTATTTGTTTGGATAAGTCTGAAATAGGCACGAACAGGTATGTAGGTGTGTGTATGTGGTGGGTTCGGCCGTTGTTCGTACCTATACGTACTGGTCGGTAGCTCGGTTTTCCAACTTCCCCACGTTGTAGTTTGAACAAACAGTAATGACACCCCAATTAAAAGTTTGCTGTATCCTATCCTTCCACTTAAGCTCCTCTGCTCATCTCCACTTACTTGGGTGGCAGCTCTGCCACTTAAATAGATACGTTGTGGCAGAGTTTGTATAAGCTCGCCGCGGGGACAAAGTTCCGCACAAACGGATTTCGTTCAAGTTCGATCAAACAAAAAAAAAGTATCTATACACTCTTCTTAGTATACGAAATAAAATTCAACCCAATTTTCGTTGAATTAAGTCATTAAATAGTAGATTGAAAAGCTTAAAAAAAAAAGCTTCGAACTTTTCTTTGAAAATCCAATGGAAATCTACTGTGTGTATAACGTAGCTGAAATATCTCATTACTTGGGTTTAATGTTACTCTTGAAATTTAATGTCTTCTTTGTGAGAGACACCTGAGGTGGTTGTCTCGTCGTCTGATGTTTCTGTGGGTACTTACTAATCTAAAGCTCATATATAGGGTGTCCTTTAAAGTTCCACGATGAACAAAATGTCAATTTGTTCAACGTGTGATTAAAATTATATTAACATGTATCGATAGTGTGTATAATTAGTTACTTGATATGGATTCTTTTACATCGAGTGTCGGTTTATATTCAACGTAACTTTATAATTTGATTTGCGATGGGTTTGCCCAATATGTCCACTAATTGGATGTGTGGTGTGATTTATGCGCGATTGCAAATTCGATATTGCAAATAATTCATTCGAACGTTTTTGTATTAGAAAGTGGCACAAAAATGGTATTTTATACATTGTATCGTCCGTTGCTCAAATGACAAATAAATATTCGATTATGAATTTCACATGTGTGTATGTATTATTTTACGCTATACGAATGGGTTATTAGAAAGTCAGGTTATTTTATTCGCACGTGACAAAAAAAAAAAAAGTAAAAATAATACGCGTTCAAAGGGTGTTTTCGTTTGTTTTGCAGGAATGCAAGAAAGATTTGCTTCGTTAACTTTTTAGACGTCCGTAGACTGGACCGTGAAATAAAACGAGGAAAAGCCATTTTCTTTGCGCTTTTCCCCCCGTTCTACTGTTTTATTTTATATTTTACTTTGGATACAGTACGCCTCGCTCCCACAATGTGTGCAAAATTTTAAAATTTTATTTTAAATAACATTATCTATACGGATTTATCACTGAAACGTCATGCGAAAACGTTGAACGATTCAAATTGTATTATTTACCGAACAATGTTATCGAAGGTTATACATCTGCGATTCGTATTAACGATAGGAATATTGAATGGAAACGTTCCGGAAATAACACAAAATGAAAATGTTGTACTAGATTTTATTTTAAAATGTGGCATTTGATTTCAAACGTACCTATTTCACCTTTTGACAACATTTTACAGTTTGTCACAGTGTCTTGGGAAAAATATTTTTGAGTGGTTTTCGTTGCCATCTGCAAGGGAAAGAAAGGGAACAACAATGAATAAATAGAAAATGCAATATACCCCATATATGTACATACAGGTAACTGTTTCAAAATTTGGATTTAATAAAAGCCGCATAGTAAAATTTGAAAGTCGAGCTAATCTTTTACAGTATTAGATATCATCATCACCATTTTTTCAGCCGTTCACCATCCACTGCTGAATGAAGGCCTCTGCAATCATCTTCCATTCCTGTCTGTCTTGAGCAATCTGCATCCACTTGACTCCACACATTCTTTTCAATTCATCAGCCCATCATCCACTCGGTCTACCTTGCTTCCTTTCACATCCTCTCAGATACGTTCCACGTTCCATGTTTCCATTCCACGTTCCATTCCACGTTTATACGTTCCGCTATATCTACCACTTTGGTCATGCTTCTTACCCATGTATTCCTCTTACGACCTCTTCTTGTTATAACCGAGCATACATCTTTCCATGCTTCTTTGTATGCACTGGATCTTACGTAACATTCGTGAATGTAGCATCCACGTTTCACATCCATACATCATAACTGGCAGTACACATTGGTCGAATGCCTTTTTTTAAACATAGCAGAATGTTGGATTTTAAAACTAGTATTAGATATGATTTTCAGCCGTTTACAATCCACTGTTGGATGAAGGCCTCCGCAATCATCTTCCATTCCTGTCTGTCTTGAGCAATCTGCATCCAGTTGACTGCACACATTCTTCTCAATTTACCACTCGGTCTACTTGCTTCCTTTCACATCCTCTCGGATACCATTCCAGTATTTATGGCATCCATCTGCCATCCATTCGCTATGTGTCCACTTCAACTTTTTCACACGTTCTGCTATATCCGCTACTTTGGTCATACTTCTTACCCATGTATTCCTCTTACGATCTTTTCTTGTTACATCCAACATCATAATACAGTACACATTGGTCGAATGCCTTTTTTTTAAACATAACAGAATGTTTTTAGTATTAGATATGATTTTCTTGAAGGCCTCTGCAATAATCTTCCATTCATGTCTGTCAGCATCCACGTTTCACATCCATACGTCATAACTGGCATTCACGTTTCACATCCATACGTCTTAACTGGCAGTACGCATTGGTCGTGTGCCTTCTTTTTAAGCATAGCCGAATGTTGGATTTAAAAACTGGTATTTGATATATGGGTAGGTATAAATTGTAGGTGGAAACTTTTGCTTGATCCAAAGATGACGTGACGAGAGTGGCCTGTATATATAAAGTAAGAGGGTTGTTTGAGCACACGTGCTCGTGTGTGGAGGAGGGCTAAACTGCTAAGTGGATTTTCGGGTAGCCAAATTTGGTTACGGCTCCCAGGCCACCTCCGACGCCATTACTCCGGCTCTGGGATTCGAACCCGTGTCCCAAGCGCGTTTCTCTACCCACCCTTCTATCCCTTAATTGGTTATGATAATTACTGACGCTCTCCGGCTCGCGACTAATAAATGCACGCGCGTTAACCCTCACCCGACCGTGGCACCCTCGCCAAAAAAAAACCGACTTTTATTTTGAAATTAGGCTTTGCGCCTTGTCGCCTTGATTATTTTATACAAATAAGTACGCTTACAAAGTACATCAACTTGCGAGACTGTGATTTTTAAGTAGAATATATCTACATATTATGAGAGTCGCCCATTCTAGTATCTGTAGCGTTTTTCAAACTTTTTTACTATGACCCACTGCAAAAACTGCATTCTGTATTGTGACCCAGTATGCCTATATACTAATATATGAAACGCAAACTCTGTCCATTGTGTTCCGTTATTTACTATTGACACATGATATATGCATATTTATGGATGAAACTAGTTTTCAATTAGATATTTTGTTTTTAATTGAAATACATAAAGTGGAAAATCCTAGTCAACACAGTTGAAGTAAAAGGTAAAAGTATAAAGATTGCTTTTTTTTTTTTACATAAAAGTGGAAATTCTCCTTTGACTTTAATCAAAAATGATGAAAAATTTAATTGCTGAAAATCATTCTTCAGTGTAAATTAACTAATAAGGTGCAGAAAGTCAGCCTCCTCTTCGGGATCTAAGTTTACATAACTCAATTGTTGATTTAGGGCTTTCAAAATCAAATGGATTTTTTTTATCTAAAGGCTTTTCTTTACTGTTTAAAATTTCTGCACTGGAAAATAGTTATCAAAGCTTTGGGATAGAGAAGTTAGATGTGACAATCTCGAGCTTTAATTCTTTTAAAATATCTTCATTGACAATGTTAAATGATACCGGTGTTTTTTTTTCGTTTGTACTGATTATACTGATTTTATATTCTAGAATCTAGTACATATATAAAATCAGTATTTTTGTATGTAAATTTTATTTATACTTGCTAGTTTGCTCGTCATATGACGGTGGATTCTAATTTCACCCCCAAACCCCCATCCACCTATGAGCACTGGTTTGAACAATAATAGTACAGCTCGCAGCCCGTTTGACGGTACGTGAAACAATTTTATAGTGTACTGTTGATTGAATGGTCATAAAATCGCGTTGTCGACTCGAACCAGCTTTGACAGATAGCGGCTTGTTGTTAATACACCGATACGAAATTTTTTTTTGTTATTTTGGCAATGTGAACGTGAACCAATGATTCGGGCATTTGGGCAAATGCTTGCGCTAATATATTTTCCTATATACATATATGTAGTACCTATGTATTGTAATTCGTATAATGAAATTAGGTGAAAAAGTTATGACTTTTTTTTTTTTAAATACATAATACATATCTACGGAACGATATGGTTAAATTAAATTGAAATTTCATACAATTTAGAAAACTTTTTGTATTATAATCAGCAATAAAAGTTGTAGGTTGAAAAAATTATTTTAAAACAAAACTTTTCCATCAACGATTTTTATGCATGAAGTGTAAAAGAAAAGCTTTTTATCCAAAAATTAGTGAATGTTAACGATAAAAGAGTTTATTTCAAATTATAGAATCTCACTATGAATAATACGTATAAAATAAACAATCGCAAAGCTAAGTATTATCATTAAAATTACTTTGTTGTTGATTTACATAATTTTTCAGAACATTGCATATGCATGAACGCATTTTTTTATACACCCACACATAGAAATACACTCAAACAAATTACCAGAACAGGACTTATTTTTTTTCCATTAATGATGAACCGAAAATTCGTCCAGTTTTACATTAGCCGAGAAAAATTACATACAACACGCGAATAACTCATTTGTTTGTTTTGGCCATTTAGACGCACATGTGATTGTGTACGCTCGTATGTATGTATTTATAAACATTAGATACGCTCACTTACTATAATATAAAATAATTATCAATTTATAGGACCAACAACGTCGATTTTTATACGCTATTAATACAAGTTGATTTACGCACCGTAACGGGGGTGGGTGTGCCCCGGTAAGCCTTTAATTCATTTTTAATTTATATGGGCGTTTCATTCCCGAATGCAATAATAATTCGGGGTGTCCGATTCGAATTTCGGATTTGAAAGAAATACCCCACTTTATTGTTTCCTGTTACGGGTGAACAAATTAACCATAATTATGTCTACGTAGGCGCTGCTACGTGGCTGAAAATCCGTGATGGAGAGAGAGAGGTACGTTTTGTGTTTGTAGTTTATTTTTTTTTAGGGTTGTGTGTGTGTGTGCGTATCCATTTAAAACGAATTCGTTCCTTGTTAGGTCGCTTACCCAACTTGATCCATAAGCTCATTAAGGTCAGGTGAATTGTGGTCACAAAAAAGCCTAATGTCTGAGCTCTTGTGTTTGGCCGTGTGTCTGGCGGTAGCCTTCATTGCGATATTATCGATAATTCGACTTGAAAATCAACGCTTCTCAAACTGCTCATCGCTCAGACAATTGTTTGGAATGTCTGCAATAATTGAACAACAGAATTTTCACTGACTTTTCTTCTCGACTTTGAGTTTCTTTGATATCTGCAATATAGAGTAGCCTTAGTTAAAATAGACGGAATCATTAGATTCATTGCTTTTATTGCTAGATTCATTTAAACAGAATAGCTAGAATCATCTTTATATGCAAGCAAATTCATTATTTTTATCATCGGAATTGACTATTGTTCAAACTTTATGAATAAACGTATTTAAATCTTACAATGATTACTCACACATTTATGTACAGATATTTTTTTTAAACTGTACATATTAAGATAACATCTGAAAAAAAACATTTCTAATTTAGATGTTGTATAATTTCGCAATTGTTAAGCCATACTTTGCTTTTGAAGATTGCACATTAAGTAATTACTCAAACTTGTATAACTAAGTTGTTCAAATTACATTGAAATTGGTCAACTAGAACTACATAGACTAGGTGCCCAAATTCGAGCCCAGTTTTTCATTGTACCCGTATATTGTATATTTATTTAAAACATTATGCTTTTTTGTGTAGGTAAAAATTTTATACGATTTTTTGACATGATAGTAACTTTTCTTGAACAAAGTCTTGAATGAACATCATTTCTTTTTACTTCATCCATCGCTACCTCGACTTTATTTTATCCATGGAAAATTCGACCTCGAGATTTTGACTTATGTACATATGTACATATATCCGTGATCACGTTTTTTTGACTTTTGAAAACTGTAATCATGTAATACGTGTTTTTCATGATCATTTTCAGCCGTTCACCATCCACTGCTGGATGAAGACCTCTCCAATCCTCTTCCATTCCTGTCTGTCTTGAGCAATCTGCATCCAGTTGACTCCACACATTCTTCTCAATTAATTAGCCCATCGTCCACTCAGTCTTCCTTGCTTTCTTTCACATCCTCCGCGTCCATCTGCCATCCATTATTCTCGGTATGTGTCCACTTTAACTTTTTCACACGTTCTGCTATATCTGCTACTTTGGTCATACTTCTTACCCATATATTCCTCTTCGAATCTCTTCTCGTCATACCGAGCATACATTTTTCCATGCTTCTCTGTAACATTCTTGAATTTAGCATGCACGTTTCACATCCACACGTCATAACTGGCAGTACGCATTGGTCGTATCATATGCCTTCTTTATACTTTTAGTTTCATTTAATTTGTTGGAAAATATATAGATACCACGGTACCGTAGCTGTATCATTTAAAAGCGAGTAATTGCAAATAGAATAAATAGAACGAAAGTACAGGGATAGATAGGTTGGGGAAAGACGGAGCGCGGTCGGCGTAGCTATTTTCAATTAATAATTTTTTTTCGCTCGCACAGGTCCGCACGCAGGGGATCGTTAATCATTTTTTCCTACTAGCAAATGACCGTAGGAAAAAGTGGTTTTTTTTTTCACACACACACATACAAACACACTAGCCTTCGTTTCTTTCACTATAGGTATATAGGTAAGACGAATTGGTAAACGAGCGGCGCGTTGTCGTGTTTTTACCTTACCAACACCACTTTGCTCTGCTCTACGGCGATCGGCTACGGCCGGGTACGTAAAGATTTCGGCGTTGGCGTTAATGACGTTCTCTGGTCGGCCATTGGTCGTTGCTAATGATCGTTCCACCACACCCACCGAGTTTGATTGTGCCACTGGTAAACTCAGTGGTGGGAGAGCAAGTGAACTGGCCCACCGCAGAACAACACGCATCTACAGAATCCAGACATAGCGCGGCTCTATGTGAAGATCAATCCTAAATTGAAACGATTAATTCACTGGAATGTCAAAAAAATGATCATAACATACATATCTAAATTATATATTATACTGTGGGGAGAGTAAACCAACAGGTCTAAGAACGCAAACATCCAAACTCAATACAGGTTAACGTAGGAGTTATGTATTAGATGGTGCCAATTTTTGGTGCAACCGTCTCACAAGTAAGTTGAGACGATATGGATTTAGTAATATCCAAATCTTGCCAATGATAGTTCATCATCATTTTCACATTATTCTCAATTCATCAGTACATCGTCCACTCGGTCTGCCTTGCTTTATTTCACCATTCCAGTATTTATCGCGTCCATCTGCCATCCATTCTTCTCGCTATGTGTCCAATTCAACTTTTTCACACGTTCCGCTATATCTGCCACTTTGGTCATACTTCTTTACCATGTATTCCTCTTACGATCTCTTCTGGTTATACCGAGCATACACCACCCTAGTTTTCCACCATCCGTTTTATTAAAATTAATTTTTAAGCCTACTTTCATACTTTCGTTGCTTAATTCTGTTAATCCTTTTTTTTAAATCTACTAATTAAGTAAACAATTAATTAAATTAAATTAAAATAGTTAAGTGGTCCAAGTGGCTCAGTTCAATGGTCCAATTTTAGACAATGGATCTTACGTAACATTCAGCATCCACGCTTCACATTCATACGTCTTGGTCGTATGCCTTATTTTTTAAGCATAGTGGGATGTTGGATTTAAAAACTATGTTCATTCTTCCAAAAGCGCTCCATCCTAGTTTCATTCTTCTTTACATCCAGTCATGTTCACCATAATGTACATATAAAGTATAAATAAAAAGTGCAAAATTGATTAAATATAATTTTAGTTTTATTAAAATTAATGATAGTTAAGGTCATAAAATCATTTCGACATAATGGGATCGAGCCCTGGACCTTCACCCAAGAGACTAACGCTCTAACCACTGAGCTATCGCCTGGTCATATTTTATCATCATAGTTTGCTGGACGAAGGCTTCTTCAATCCTTTTCCATTCATGTCTGTCTTGAGCAATCTCCATCCACTTGCATCCCTGGACCTTCACTCAAGAGACTAACGAGACTTTATATATATTTTATTTGTATTGTTATAAGGATTCCCTGAACTTGCTTAGTGAAAAAGCATTGGGTGGAATTTTTTTTAAGGTACCTACTAACTTAGGTACTAAACAGAAAACTCTTACCTACTGTTTATCAAAATTTACTATTTTATTTATCAAGTTTTAAATCATAAGATAATAGTAATTCCTAGAAAAAAATGTTGTTTTGATTGTAGCTATTTGTTATTTATTTATTTACAAATTATACCATAGTGACATTACAGGTTACCCCAATTCATCACTATGGCCAGACAAGAGCAGGAACATATAAATATTTGACATAATCAAATTAAATAATACCTTGAAATTATAAAATAACAACAATAAATATAAACAACTCATATTGAATTAAATTAAATAATAACATAACATTAACAAAAATAACAAATTAAAATGCAATCAAATCATATTGAATTAAATTAAATAATAACATAACATTAACAGAAATAACAAATTAAAATGCAATCAAATCATATTTAAAATTTAATTCAATTATATTTGATGTTATATGTGATACATATGAAAGTATCTGATTTTTCCTAATAGGTAGGTACATAGAAAGAGTACCGTAAATAAAATTGAGTTTATTTGGTTTAATTAAGGCGTCACTTATAGAATGTACATAGTTGAATTTACCCTTGATTATAAACAATTCAAGATTACAAAAAAATAATAAAAAAATAAGCACATGTGTGTAGGTTTACGTAAAAGGTCAAGCCGACAAAGTTGTAACTTTGACATGTTGTCCGACCAGTTCTGAGAGATTTCAAATAAATGAAAGTTTATCACGTGAACGGGAATATTGTTCGTGTCCACTTTAATAAATCTGTATGTTACGATAAATTAAGCCTTAGGTAGGTTTATATTCTGTTATTTTTTCGCAATCGTATAATAATTATTTGCCGTGTTGTCTTGAGGTGATCTTTAGGGGGCGGCCGCCCCTCAGAGGCGCCTGGGGCGATTCATCTCCTGAGATGCTCATTAAGGTGATCGTTCTTCCCTTCGGAACTACTCAGTGCCAAGGTGCTCGTCTACCCTCTTCCTGATGTGTCAACAAAGATGCTCACAGAAGATGTTCAAGAATTAATTCGCAGACGTAACCGTCTTCGCCGCGATGATTAAGTCATGATTTATCAATCGTCTACGCCGTAGACGTCATCTGCAAGATAAACAATCAATTTCACACGGCGTTATTAATCGAATATTATTTCCAAGCGTATATACATACATACATAGGTACATTTTGCACAATCGTAGCGAAAAAATTCACGTGAATCATCGCGCGGCAATAAAATAACAATCGAGGCTAACCAAAGGGTGAAGGTGAATAACAATAATGGTGATAAAAAAAAAGACAGTTTTTTTTTCTCTCTTCCGTTTTTCGGTTTTGATATGATTTTATACGATTTCGATGGCGAAATAACCGGGCGTTAGATCGGAGCCAAAACTGTCGATGAATTATTCATGGCGGTTATTTTTCGAGATGGTTTCGCCAATGAGTTTGTCCGAACCTTTTACATTCTAGCGATCTTTTATCAAGTGAGATGTCCAAATGTCAAATATACATTTAACGTATTTCAAATCGACGGATAAATTCAAGCTCCTTTTGCATTATTCAATTTGGAACAAAACGGCTCTTTATATGCGTGCGCGGCAAAACTATCGATAGTGTATGTAGTGCGCGCGCACGCGACACCACTTTTCAACGCTCGATAAATTAACCAAAAACACACATCTTAAAGTATTTTATAATTTGTAATTGTTCAATTTTATGTCTTTTATGTTATTTAAATGCATTAGTAGCGTTGGGTTATTTTTAAAGTGAGATATTTTATTTTTAGTCAAATGTAGGTACCAATTGATTGTCATGCGACTGTCTCGCGTCATGTCGTGTGCTACGTTGGAAATTTATGCGAATTTAATAAAAATGTATAGTATTGTGTGTGTTTGTGTGCGGCAAATATTCGAATTTAATATCGGAGCGTGTTTATACAGTGGTTATAATATGATATCTAAATACATTAGAGAGGAGAGAGAAACCGAGGCGCACAGTGCGAGGGCTCCGGCACATGGGCGGAGGGTAGACGATGACAAATAAGTCTCAATCCGTCACTGTCAGCCGCCCACAACCAGCCCATTCTCCCTCAACCGCCCATCCGCCCACCCACCGCCTACCTAAAGCGCCCCAACAGCCCCGAACGCCCTTAGAGCAAGGGCGGCGCTCTGCGAAGGATTTTTGCCAAGATTGGTGCACACTTTCGAACCACATTTTACGTATTGTTTGTGACGATTTCAATAGGCAATTCATTGGAATAATCTATTTCGTAGTTGTTACTGTACAGTGGTGACTACACTGATATAAGCGAGTGAGAAAATTTTGAAGAGAATGGCTGAAAATTGAATTTTTGCATGATTTGGGCAAGGCCGTTGAAGTTTTCATTTTGATCTGGCATTAGTTTGGATATGTGAATTATCTATGTAGTTCCAAGCTCCAATAACGGCAAAGTTAGTCCAAATCGAGAAAAAAATACATTTTTTTTAAATACATGGGCAGACGGCATAGCCGATGGAGCCCAGGGGTCTGATAAATTTTACATACAGTTATTAATTTTTTATTTATTTATATAAGGATTACAAAAATCCATTTATTTACCTTGTCTAGATGATTATTAAACAGATTTATATTTTCAGAAGATACTAGCTGATTTGGCAGGCGGTTCCAAACTTCAACCACTCCATTTGAAAAAAAAATTAGTCTGACAATTTTGTTAATTTGTCAGTGTATGACCTCTGAGATGTGCGTTTTTATTGAACGTGAGGATTTTATTGGGCATTTATATTTATTATTTTATACACAAAGAGATCGCAAAAGAAATACATGGGTAAGAAGTATGACCAAAGTGGCAGATATAGCAGTACGCGTGAAAAAGTTGAAATGGCAATGGGCTGGACACATAGCGAGAAGAGTGGATGGCAGAAGGATGCGAGAAATACTGGAATGGTACCCGAGAGGATGTGAAAGAAAGCAAGGTAGACCGAGTGGAAGATGGGCTGATGAATTGAGAAGAATGTGTGGAGTCAAGTGGATGCAGATTGCTCAAGACAGACAGGAATGAAGAGGATTGGAGAGGCCTTCATCCAGCAGTGGATGGTGAACGGCTGAAAATGATGATGATGATGATTTTATACACTTCTACATATTAGATCGACTCTTAATCTTCTCGTCTCAAAAGAGATGATCAACCTTTCATTATAGGGTAGCGATCGAAGTTCAGATGGCATTTTTGTAATCCTTCTTTGAACCATTTCTAAACATACAATGTATTTTTTGAAGTCAGCGTTTCAAACATTTACAGCAAATTCTATGTAATTTCGGTCTAATATAGGATTTATAAATTTTTGACAGCAACTGGATATTAAATTTCTTAAATACACGTTTAATAATATATATAAATGAATAACACTTATTTACTTCTGAATCTAGGAATACTTTTAATTTGTTCCAAAGATGGTCAAATCACAATTCAGTTCACAAACTCCAAACAACAAAAAAAATTACTGCCAACCCATCAGAACGTTGTTAATGGTGATATGGTGTGGCAGTTACGTCCTAACCTAACCTAATTTTCAATATTGAATTTCATTATGACACATCAAATGCAATTAGTGTCAAACCCTGCTTTCCCGCAGTGTTTCGGCTCAAGACATTGGTCTTTTTCAAATGCCTTTGTATGTAGCAGGCAGAGGTGCTGCAAGTGTGAACTATAAAGAAACCCAAATTTAAACTAACCTAATTATACTTTGTATATTTGGACCGTCGATTTTTGTCGCATACCTACCAAAGTCAGATTAGTATCCTTAGTATCGCGATATGTGGAAATGTTATTTGTTAGCATAAAATTGAAAGCGTTTCTCGCACGTCTCTGGCACACGTACGTACTTCAGTACGTAATATCAATTTTCGCGCGTGAAACACAGTGCTAGTCTGAAAATCTGGCTGAAAATTGTAGACGCGCGTTTTTACCGCATCGCAACAAAAAGTGATTATATTGAAATTAGTGTCTGAAAATACTAGTACAACGTACGTTTTTTTATTTTTTTTTTTTTGGACATAATTCGATCACATCTAAAATGTATGCGCGTGCCCGCGAGATCTAACCGTAGCGATAGACTTAATGTGAAATAGATTATGGTGTCGTTTTTGCATAAATTACCAATTGTTATACGTTTGTAGACATATAACTAATGTCTGAAATGCCTTGTCAAACGCTCGTTTGCATGAAAAATACCAACATATATGTATATGTAGCACATACAATATGTAGGTACGTATTCGAATTTTACCCCGTAAATATAAATATTCGATAAAAACGAGCCACGTTCGTCTGCTTATCGGATCGTAATAAGGATGCAATGCATATTGTACACTTTGATTATTATAACTAGACAATTTATATAACATTACAAAATGGAACACTTTCATTTTGTGTATTAAAATATTCAGTAGACACCGCTACAGTAAGGAACGCATTATAGTCACTGTAATCATTTAAAAACAATAAATAACAACATTTTAAAGCAAAGCTATAAAATATAACCTTCAATGGATTTTTTAATGCCACCAATAAAATTACACACATGTATTACAAGTACTAATTTCAACAATGTGTACATTCCAGTTATTCTTAATGCAAATAGTTATTATTGAATCAAAATTCATTATCCACGTAAGCACCAGGATTCAATTGAATGTTTCACATTATAATCATCATTCATTTTTGACCGCAAGTGTGATCGACGTGCGTTGAAAACCAACAGCGCGATGTGATCATCGATACTGCACGTCGGCAGACGAAAGCTTTTGATTTAATTTGAACGGACAAACATCGACAACCATCGCCGGCTGAGATATTAACCTTTTAATCGCAAGAGTGAGATCTAATCTAGACTATAATTTCGACGATCGAAAGCATCGGTAGCGATTGTATGACGGATCGATGGGGCGAATTCGTCGGCTGTCGATTTCTTCGGCCGTGAAGAATTGATGGCCTTAATCATTACCGGGATAGTTCACCACCCAACCACCCACATCTCACCTCTCTCATACCATCCCCTATACCCACTCCTCCATATCTCCCTTCAAAATCCATACCATTCCAGTGGCTCGTACCCCCGTGCGTCACCCCATGAGATTCTCCTTCTCATCCTCTCGTACACCCCCGCCAATCCCTCGTCAAGACTAATGGTACCGCATTTGTCCAAATGATGGCGCGGCCGAAGGAGAGAATGAATTTAAATTATTATTTGGTACTTTGGTATTTTGGTATTTGCAATCTGTATAATACGAGTAGGTACTGGGTACGTATCGCGCGGCGCGCCAAACTCGCTAATACACAATGTGTTTGAAAAATAATAAACGAAAAAAAACGTGCGCTAGGTAGATGTATGTACGTTGTACACACGAGTTCATAGATAGCGAAATTACAATGAAGTTTCTCTTTGGCGTGAATTGAAACGTCATTCGGCGTTGTCGTGTTTTTCTTTTCTTCTTTTTCCTCTACCCTTTTAAAACAAATGTTGTACGAGGAGATTCAAAGTGGTGATAGCGAGATCAAAAGTCATCGCGTCTCCTTGAAAATAATACAAGAATATTTCATTTGCTTCCTTCACTCATAGACATTATTCAAACGTCATTGCAGCGAAGCCTTGTAACCGTTTTCCACGAGGGTCGACTGAAAAGGTTTACATTATTAGAATATCGTATTGTATTCCATATCGAAATATTTGAAAAATTCGTGCGTTTAATAACTTTAATCAGAATATGAGCGAAAAGAGGTGCATTACATTAACTATCATCATCATCATCATCAAAAATAAAACGACGTTTACAATTACGCTGACTTTTATTATCACCATCATCATTTTCAGCCGTTCACCATCCACTTGACTCCACATATTCGTCTCAATTCATCAGCCCATCGTCCACTCGGTCTACCTTGCTTTCTTTCACATTCTCTCGGATACCATTCCAGTATTTAACGCTATGTGTGCAGCCCATTGCCACTTTTTCACACGTTCCGCTATATCTGCCACTTTGGTCGTGCCATCTCTTACATCTTTTCATACTTATCTGTGTGTACTGGATCTTACGTAACATTCTTGAATTCAACATTCACGTTTCACATTCAGTCATCATAACTGGCAGTACGCATTGGTCTACCTTGTATTCTTTCACATCCTCTCGTATACCATTTCAGTATTTATCGCGTTCATCTGCCATCCATTCTTCTCGCTATGTGTCCACTTCAACTTTTTCAAACGTTCCGTTATATCTGCCACTTTGGTCTTGCTTCTTACCTATGTATTCGTCTTACGATCTCTTCTTGTTATACCAAGCATACCTACATCTTTCCATGCTTCTCTGTGTGCACTGGATCTTACGTAGTGAAGTATACCGTAAAAGTTGGCGATCCGTCTATAATACCTAATAATGTCTGTATAATTTTTTGTGAAACTAAATAATTTTTAATTTAAGCCACAGAAACGATTTGGGAAACAGTATGGTTACTGTGGTAAAAAAATTGTAAATAAATAAATAAATGCTTAAAATATTACGTAAGCATATGAACATTGTTGTCAAATTGATGCTTCTTGAATGGTTGTATGTACATACACAGTTCTGAAATGAATTTTAACTCATCGTATAACCCTCAAGAGTTTAATATGCAAAATGTTTATCGCTTTCACACAAACAATATTAACGCGTACACTCGAATATGTCGCTAGCATCCTCGTCGATACGGACTATTTTCGTTTACGATTCGATCCAAGAGACACTTCGTGACATCTCAGTTTTTAGTTCGCGCAAACTAAAAAATCGGCACTGCGGCGATTCCGCTTGCAAAGGTGCCCGTTTCTGTTTTTTTTTATCTTTATTTATTTACTTATATTCTTATTTTATTTATTTTTGTTTAGTTTTCCCCCTCTCGTGTTCGTTCGTGATGTGTATTTGTGGGGCTAGTGCGGTGCACATGACGTCGTAATAAATTGTGCTTCTTTCCCGAAAGCGGCCATCGAACGCAATCATTAATAAAGTCTTTCGGCCGTGTGTGTCACGGTCGTTCCGCAATTAATATCTGCGAAACTGTGAAACAAATTCCCGAATATCCGATATTTCCGAAAAGCGTACCCATACCTATGTATGTATGTAGATACATACATACCCACCTAACTATATATGGAAAAGGTAAACGATCGATAAAAACGAACATTCATCGGCGAAAATATAAATACTTCAGGCACTTCTAGTTAATACATTTGGATTGACTTTTGTTATATAACTTGATTTTTTCATTGAAAAGTAACATTTCAAGGGTAAAAAGTCACAGTTTTTATGTAACATTAAAATGCAACGTTCAGTCGGTTTCGATTTTATATAGTGTGTGTAATAGTTTTCCGAATCTAATTTTCACAAAGAGATTATAAAACAAGATGAACCAAGCCTAGCCAAGGTTAGGTTAGGTGTGGTTCTATAATTTGAATGTGTCATTTGGGGGGACGATACCAGATTTAGATCGATCAAAATCTAAAGGTCAAACTTTTACATGACCCCATTACTTCTTCCATCGAGACGAATGTCTGTTTCGCCATCACATATTGGTCCGCTTATACGTCTCACTCGTAACTTTAACTCCCTTCATACGAATCAAATCAAAAATCGCACAATCTGCCCATATTAATTTTCATCATTGTCGCACGCTATTCGACACGGGGTGAAATTGTCTCCTCGCTCCCAGGAAAAGGGGTTGAAAAAAACGGAAAGGAAAGAGTAGGAGGAGGTGGGATGGGGGGAAGAGTGGTGTGGAAAAAAGCAAAATTGGGTACAACACTAAGGAATACATTCATCAGGGTGTGCCGTTTCTTTTCCCATTTCGGCCCCGTTTTATTTTATTTTTTGGCGAGAATTGAAATTGAATAATGGCGGGCGTCACAGATGGCATTATGGTAGACGGATGGCCCGGAATGGAGATCGCAGCAGCCGGCTCTATCTCCTTACATACACACACGTAGATTTATATAGATATACCCACTCATACATACATACATACGTTCAGTTTCTATTTGTGTTCGCGGGGTGGTAGGTATCTCTACCCTTTAGTCGGTATGTGTGAATAACGCATTATTTACGGACACTCCCTTGTACATGTACGTATGTCGCATTGACTCGACTGACACTTTACACGTGCATAGGTATAAAATAAAGAAATCTGAGTATATTGTAAAATTACAAAGATCTTGGTAAAAAAAGTCACAGTTTCCAAGAAACGAGATTGTGCCACTTTTGGACTCTTTCGATGTGAAACTGTCAATTTTTTACTCGGGGCAAACAATGGCGAGTGGCGCGTCAGTGTTGATCCAATCGCGGCGCAAGCCTATTTTGATCCTTTGTTTAATGAAACGGGACTATTTTTTCAGTCCTGTTTTACGGCCCCATCCCCGCCAGTATCGATCCGCAGAACGAATGATGTGGATGAAGTTGTTCGCATTGTTTGTATTGACGCAATCATTTTTCAAAGCGAGGCAGCCATTGTTCCCTTTTCTTACCGCTCTGATGAGCTTTCATATGTTACACAGATGCCTAAGAAAGAAAGGAAGAAAAAAAAAAAACAACCAAAAAGATATACTTTACACACACTTATATATAGATATACATATATACGCGTTTCTGTAGAATAAGCAATATTTTATCATTTTATTTTGACCGGCATAGTAATTCGTTATAACATCTCAATTTTCGGCATTTTTTTTTTACTTTGAGTTAGGCCAGGTTTTAAAATGAATAACATGTATTTCTGAATGTGAAAAGTGCTAATAGAGTGCAGAGTAGTTTGCAGAACAATAACAATACTTAATAGTTGACTTTTCACATTTAATTCCATAAACCAGTAAAATACGACTATAGTGACTTTACAAGGTTTTATTATAAATTCACTTTAAAGTTTAAACCATTATCAGTATAATGATGATGCTTTCAGTGACGTCAGATAAGTGCAAATATAAAGCGATTATCTTAATTTTAACAACAACCTATAATTTTATATATAAAATGAGCTTTCAGAGAAGTTTTATATGTACATAAGTCTAGCGACAGATTGCTTAAAATTACTATACAATTTCACTCTTAAAGACGACCAACATACAAAAGATTCAATTCACATACAACAAATAGTTGCACATCCGTTTATTTCATACAGATAGTATCAACGTTTTACAAGTGTGCGCAAATTCGTCCATATTGGCCAATCATTTCCTCTATCCGTCACTCAAGGGTGGTCAAAATACGAAAGCTCAACTATTACACAAACGGAAAAAGGTTGATTTTAAACGAGATAACATTACAAAAACAATCCCGGCGACCTATAATTTCATAGTCTATCGCGACCGAGAAAGTTCGTTCGTTGAGTGGATGATTCGAACAGGTTTACGCCAGCTCCGAAGACAATAATAGAGCTTATACTAGCTCACACGAGCTTTGTGCTTATTATGATTTGGTGCCTTTCAGCGCTCGCCGGGATTTTGATATCATCATTTACGAACGCACCGACAAATGACCGTAATGCATTACGCGGTAAGCGTTGCACTTAAACGTGCATTACGCCCCGTACCTGCATAATTTACACGCACTCACTCAGAAGACTAAAACAACGGCCACGATAGTGTTTCTATTTTATTTTTTATTTCGTTTTTATTTCAGCCGGATGCGTGACGAGTTATTAATGACAGTATGGGGTATATTGATACGTTTCAATGGGTAGAAAATCCCTCGTGAACGCGATGAAGACGTTACATGAGTTCCTTATGCACCGCGATCAATCATTGTGAGAATGCAACGTACGAACTGAACGGCGCAATACTTACTTACTTACTTACTAACGTGGGACGTATGCCGTTGAAATTTTATAGTATGAAATTCCGTGTTCGAATCTCGGTCCAAATTATTCAAAAGGCGTATTGAATATTTATCAAAAGCGATGTTGAAATGATGACTGAGGAAATTGTTAATGAATTTTGATTGTAAATATCGTAAGTTTGGGCTTAAAATTTATTATGACAGTGAATATGTGCATTAAGTATGTGTCACATTATATTAGACCAGTGGTCGGGAACCATTTTCGAGCTGAGAGCCAAATTAGGGAAAACCTTGCAAAATTGGCAAGTTGGCGAGCCGCAACATATTACTATCGTATTATTTATTCAAAATTAAATTAAATGCTACTCATTTATGAAATGGATAGCTGTGAGAAATATGTAAGTTATATTTGTGATATTTCTTAATGTTTGTCAGCTTATTACTAAAAAGTACATATTATAAAGTTGATATAAATTTAAAAAAACGTTGAATGATTTTGAAAACGTTGAATGAGCCGCAGGATTACGGAACCACCAGTCCCCGACTGCTGCATTAGACAAATATTTTCAAAGTGGGATTTATCTACAATTTCAGTCAACACTTGGAAGAATACTGTTCTGCCATACTTATTTACGAAGATGCATAAGTTTTTCGGAAAGATTCAAAAGACCTTGAAGCTTTCTATAACTGTCATTTGATCATAGAGTGTTTTAGTTTAATCAATTGATATATTCGATGATTTATTAGTTGACTACAGTACATTCCAAATGAATATTTTTAACAATGCGTAATCTGTATTTTTATTTGAGAAAGTTTGTGTTGGATCACATTGGAAAAATTTCTTGTATTTTGCGTAAAAAAATCATATGTAGATTCGTTAATTTGGCTACATATCAATCAAACGATTGAGATTGAGATCTTATAAAAAATGTATAAGTATGCCAAGTTTGCTCATTTTAATTATTAAATACGATCTTGCGAGCGTTAAAAAAATAGTACGTTACATAATCATAGCAATAATGACGCGTTTCATATGTACCTACAATGACATAATAAGTATGTAGCACTAGCGTAATCGTGGGACATGAATAAATCACACGAGGCATTAAATTTTTTTGTATTACATTATTTGCGTTTGCGTATAATGTCGGGGAGGATAATTCAAAAATTACAGTGTTTACATTCGCACACACGATAATTTCTATTTGAAGGTGACGTGCGACCAACGGTCATCCACTACACAAACGTAGGTACACAGAGCAATCATCGAAAAAAAAAAACAAAGTCTCACGTATAAACTGATTTTTATTCACTGTGCACACATAAGGATGTCCCACACGATCGGAATATGATTTTTTTTTCGAAAAAAGGAATACGATGCAATTACCTCGTTCGTTTCTCGGGGAGACCGATGCATTAGGACCTATTAAAAGTGCATCAAAGCTTGCGACCCTCGAAGCACGCCCGCTCGTTTGCTCTGATGCAACAACACTCATCTGTAATCAAAAACGCCATCATCGACCACTCTGAACGAGTGTTGTTGGGATGTTTTATCTCACTTGCCCTCAGGTGGAGGGATTTCATATTCAAAACAAGCGAATACCAGAACAAATATTGCAAAAAAACAGGCATTGCAAAGTGCATGTCATTAAACATACACAAACAGCTCTCGTTTAACCATTTTATTACAATAGAAGACCATTAGCTAATCGCAAGGTGATTTTAATTATATTGTAATATAATTTTCATCAAAACATATTATATTCATAACTATGTACAATATGCAAAACGTAGTCACTGTAGATAATCATATTGTAGTGATAGTTGATAGTTATTTTTATACCTAGGATAATTGGTGAATATGACTGGTTGTAAAGAAGAAGAAATAAAACGAAGAATGAAACTAGGATGGAGTGATTTTGGAAGAATGAACATTGTTTTTAAATCCATCATTCCGCAATGCTTAAAAAATAAGGCATACGACCAATGCGCACTGCCAATTATGACGTGTGGATGTGAAACGTGGATAATAAATTAAGGAATGTTACGTAAGATCCAGTGCACACAGAGAAGCAGATATAGTAGACGATGGGCTGATGAATTGAGAGCAGATTGCTCAAGACAGACAGGAATGAGGATTTGAGAGGCCTTCATCCAGCAGTGAATGGTTAACGGCTGAAAATGATGATGATGATGAATATGTGAATTATTTAACTACTGCTGAAATAGGCTCATGGTAGGTTCATTTGAAATTGATTTAAATGAAATATTATTGATTTAATTTTGCATTCAATATATTGTAATCATTTTCAAGTATGGTAATAGTATTAAATGTATTCAAAGTGATATGGAAATGTGTAATTTATCATTGCAAAATATGGTTATTATTTTTGAACGTTTGTACTGTTGTTCGATTTGATGTTTATTTAAATAAAATTATACTATACACGTGTATATATAATATGCATATCAAATGTCAGAATTGTTTTATAGTGTTCTGTGTACCAATGTTGTAATTTTTTTTTTTTTTTATATTTAAGGGATGGTAGGGTGAGTATCGTGGCAGATAGTCATTAGATATTGAGCGACATAAAAGGTTTTCGCATCCCGTGTAGTCGCGAGAGTGCTCTCTTTTTTTTTGGTGCAATTTTTCAACGCCGTGTGAACAAGGGACGCCATTTTGTCACGGTCTTTTAAAATGGCGGATAAAACATTTTCGGGAAAAGCTTTTTTGTCAGCAACAGCGGCAGTGACGTCGCGATGACGTTTTCCCCGACGCGATTTTCCTCCCTGGAGAAAATTCGCACAGTTATCCTTATACATCATGAAGCTATCCGTCTTCCTTTTTTAAAAATTAAAATTTCAATATAAAACCTCACATATTTTACGAGTATCATTGAACCAAAAGAATATTCAAAGCGTATATAATTTTTTTGAATCGTGTGAAATAAGAACCGAATTGAAATATTCACCCCCAATTTCCATTAAAACTACTCAACGACGAAAAAAAAAACGCGACAAAGTATTCCATTAGCTTATTGTATGTTTGGCGTAAAATATTTATCAATTTGCATACATACGTGATATATTGTACATATAAATTATGCACAAATGCTTTTACCGAATTACACCCCGGAATAAATTTAAGCAACTTTCAAACGTATTAAAATTTTATTTATACATCTACCGACAGTGTCTCGAGGTGTCGATCGTCATGTGTGGATGTTTTTGTTGTTATCGTTTTAGATTTAACCCTTTGGGTGCTTTTTTTTATGGGGGTTATTAAACGGCGAACCGTCGTTTTATGTAATATTCTTTGAAATAATTAATGGTAACCATCCGTTAGGTGCGCGGCGGCTGAACGATGCGCCCCGTTTAAATATTAATATTAACGACCGTTAAGTGAATGTAATTGTTAAATTTCGGTTTTGTCTCACCCCTCGCGCCACTGACTTCTGCCGTTTTATTTGGACAGACAGAAGACAAAGGGCGCACACAAATATTACTATTATTTTTTTAATTTATTCAAACAAACTGTTGTTTGTTAGTTGAGATAAAAATTTACACCATCTTAAGAACTTATGGATTTTTTAATAATTTATTTAGGCCAGATTCGATTATGCTAGGTTTGGTTAGGTCATCACTTATTCTGTAATTAGGGATCTGTGAGCTTTTATCTAACTACATAGTTCTGTAAGTGGACCTTTCTTTCTTTACATGACCTCATAGTTGGTAGAATCAGAGTGTTCTTTTATCTGGCTCGTTTATTCTGTTCTTGGCCGTCCTCTTCCTCTCTTTCGTATTTGATATTGATTAAAAATTCATTGTAGTCAATGCAGATTCCTCTTGTTTCAATGCATCCAATAATTTGCCTTTCTATAATTTATTTAAGCTAGTACATCTTCATAGCAATGATTCAAGAGCTATTTTCTTTACAATTTTTTTTTACCTTTTTATACTTATTTTTCTTTTATTTCTTGTTATTTGCCTATATTTTTATTATCTATATTTGCCTATACCTATCTTCTATTTTAAACTTTTTAAATTTTGTTTTTCCTCTATATATGTATGTATGTATACATATGTACATATATTGTTTTTCCTGCATGACGATCTGAACGACTATCTGTAATGTCATGCAGGATGATTATTTAAATAAATTAATAGCTTACGGTTTGTAAGCACATACATATATAAGTTTCGATTGATTTTATACCAATATACCCATACTTCGATTAATTTGAGCTGAAATTCTATGACTTCTGGAAAATGCATTAAATTTCCTCTCATTGAAGTTTTCAAGTTAGATTATCGTATTTTAACACGTATACGACAGTTGTTTGCCAGTATGTTTGTTTATAATTAATTACATCTCATTCCGTTTCGAAACAATAAAAGAAATTCCTCCAGCAACAACAACAACAATAACAACAGGGGCGACTTTAAAGCGGCCCACGGCCAAAAGTTGAGGGCGCCCTTAATGGCCGGCCATTTGGCGGAGGCTTCCCGGCTTCCCAACCATTATCATAATGTCCTCCTATCAAGGGTCTCGTGGACCCCAGCCCCAAGATAAGCCAACCCTGACCGAAGCCTGATCGCCTCGCAGGTGAACCTGCGGGACGCCACTGCTCCATATGTTGACGTTCGCCCAGCACGCATATCAATATACTCAAAAATCCAAAAAAAAGAATACCGGAATCGAAAAAATACCCACCAAAAAAATATACAATTACAAAATGACGATACTCATAATATAGATGACATTCAAATTGTTCTGTTTTCGAACGTTTCGTATGTCCATTTCGGTAAATGGCGATCATCATCATTGATCATGCACACATGTATGTACCTACCTACCTACCGCCACAAAGGTCAAACGCTATATAAATATCGTAATGACGATAATGTCCGCGTCCATTATTGATTAAAATTGCCCCCTCGAGTGCGTAATGGATCTCTGACTCTGCGTAATACCAGGATAAATTGATAAAAAAAAAATAATAACGTAGGTAGGTAATTAATAGAAAAGTCCCAGTACTCGGTATATATGTTTGTGTATGGTATACGTATCGGTAAAAGGAAAGGGGGGGATAATTGTGGTCAAAGTCAATTACGCTAATAAGAATGGAAGGCCATGAGGGTAGTCTTAATATACCGTGACAAAAGCCATACGTCATCTATGGATCATTGCTGGTTGGAGAGGGAGAACTGAGCTTCTCAAATAGTCGATTTTCAATATAGGAATATTAATGTGAGTGAACCTGATGCTCGATTAAAATAAAGCTTAAAAATCTGAAGGAGATGAAGTTTGTAATTCATTATTTATTTAATATTACGTAACAAACAGCTCATAGAGTACAAAATAATATTAATTTCACATAATACACTACAGCCAAAATAGTTAAAAACGAACAACAGATCATAACAAGAAAGGAACTTAAGAGCTGGTGAGTGAAAAGTGGCGCAATGTAATAAGATGCTCGCCACCGCCAAAAAAAATCTGGTGTTGGTTTTGTTGCCGAGTGTAATATCACTCTTAGAGTGCTGGGGGGCTGGAAAGGAACTAAGTAAAGATAATTTGAAGTATGGCAAAGAATAGTGAAAAGGATCAATATGTGCCGGGATTTCGTTGAATGACGAGCAGGATCTATAAATGAAGGAGTTTTGCGAATAATAAGTGGAACAAAGATTCAAATGAAACAATGGAGAATTTCTGACAGATCTAGGGGACAATGTAGAAGGATCCAACTTAGTAGGTAAGGGCTATCTGATAAATTATTTAAAAGCTTAAATACGAAACAGAGACCCGAGACCGTCCTCTTGGTTTGCAGAGAGACGTAATCACGGGAATTTGCAGAAGAAGAAGAAAGACGAAACCTGGAAATGGAGTACGTATGGAACTTCTTCTTTTTTTTTTACAATTTAGCAATGGAATCTTAGTAAAACGGTAATAAAAAATTCCAGGTGACATCTCACAAATTATGGAATCAAAACAGTGATATTAGTGTTATGTTCAATATGCCACGACAAGTCATAGAGCTTTTGATGAGTCAACTTTAAATCAAAATACAGGTATCAATTTGAAAGTATGAAAATGAAATGAATTGTTAAATTTTGAGTAAGAACTAGAGGTATTAAAATGTTTAGCTCTTTTTTGGGAAAAGTGAAATTTTTCGATTGAAAAACATAGATTTTCCCATGCACGCGAATCTTTTCAATAGAAAAATTGTACCCCCATATCCATATAACAATTCGTCACGACCCTAATTAAACGTCGCTGCCGGCGGAAGGAAAGAAAACTGGCCGCCATTATTACGACGATTCCGCCAAATTCGTCATAATTACGCACACAGTATGTATAGGTATGTATACCTAACTAGTCTACGCAATTATATTGTTTTTGCTCTGCGCCTGGATACAATTAGGTACATATGTATGTACATATATCGAACGACGGGTTTGGATATCGCTGCGCGTTCATATCACCGCAGCAGTTCGGCCATCTTTAAAAGATTTTCTCGCATGTATACTTTTTTGTTTTTTGGTTTCAGATCGCCTGGAAAGTATGGCGGACCGCGCACGCCATGCCCGAATATTAAAATGATATTAAAAGTCGAAGCAGTTTCGATACTCGTCTTCGGCGAGTCACGCACGAGAATGGGTCCGTAATGAGAGTTTGATAGCCGACCCGATTTACATAACAACACCTACATAGGAGTCGGCCATACGTCAGCATTAATCCGTGTGTACATCAGATAATAATTTTAGACCATTTTTTTCGGCCTCACTGAATTTTTTCTGGTGAACGGACGTTTTATTCATCAGATTTAGATTAAGATAGCGGCGCGGATCTGATCGAGATTTCGTGTTAAGTACGTAATGCGAAGGTGGGCTTTTTTTTATTATTATTTATGTGTTTATTTTTTAGATCAGTACCTTACCCACTGACTTTTGCGACTTGAGATAGCGCTGTTAATTGTTTGCTTTATTGTTCACGGTTGATTGATTTAGTAGGTACTTGGTCATCAAGTTGTACTTTGTACGTTGAAGATGTTTTAGACATCAAATTATGGGTAAACAATGATAGTAAATTTAGATCTCAATTACTCTTAGATATTATTTTATGAAAGTAGTAGAGTATTCCTTTATAAAATCTACTGTAATACGTTTATAAATAAGATCAAAATCAAGTTTTAAAAAATTTTTGTACTTATGACTTAAAATAGTCAATTGAAACTTTAATTAAAAAATTAGGATTCATTGTCTGTTAGTCTATGTACATACTTTGTATTGCATTGCATTGGTTTGAAACCTTGATAAATAAAAAAAATCACAATATGAAGTTAAGTGACATCTAACGATAATTTCACTTAAGCTTATTTTATTATCTATGTAAGTTTGCAGACAAAGTAAACATATGTACATATAGATATAATCAATGAATAGACATACATTTAATTATATAAATTGGTTTTTTATTAGTTTTAAAATGAAATATCCGTTTTGTTAAAACATTCTATAAATCATTTGCACCTACGCTTGTTAAAGGGTAATGTTTTCCGCGAAGTAAATAATCACTCATACGTACACTACAGATATGCCGACACTATGTATGTATAATATGCGAATGACAGCACTTACTTGATACAACCTGTTTTTATTTTTTTTCTACAGTTGTATCGGACGATAATGCGTGTCTGATTGGAATCGTTTTCTAATTGTGTGGGTGTCGGCGATTTCGTTGTATCGGAATTCGAACTGAATTACAGGTGGAAAATCTCGCGCTAATGAGATTTACGTTGGAATTTTTCCGCCGAAAATATTTTCTCGAAATTTCAGATAATCGTTTCAGATGAAATATGTATTTTTCACGAGCATTGTTTGGCCGAAATGGGCGGATAGTATTCGCGATCGGCCCGCCGAAAATATCACAGCACAAAAGGCAACAAACAACAACAACAAAAGGAAAACACAAAGCAACGAAAAACAAGTGCGTGGGTCGGTTGCCTCATAACGGTCCGATTTTCAAATTCTGATGATGACAGGATGGCGTGTCAAACGCTGAAAGAAAGCCTTTCATTAGGCTGTGGGACTACAGGGGTAATAAAAAAATACACGGACGAAAAAAAACTTTCTCGTGCCGTATACAATCAGGAGTAAAAAACATTCGCTAATTTTAATTACACTGCCACGAAACAGTAACTTACATATACATACATACATACATATCTACTATACGTAAATTTCGATAAAATTTTACAAATTATATTTATGAACCTAAATTCATTTTTATTATCAAGTGGAACATTCTTAAAACACATTACTATATAAGCAACCCTTTATACACATTAACAGCTGTTGAAAATCTTTACCCATAGCTATCTACATAGGTAAAAAAAAAACTTACATCAAATAAGTGTACAGTTGAAGAAGTAAAATTTTGAACTCAAGTGGAGCTAATTAGAATATGATATGAAAACCCATACAAATCACAACGTTCTCATTAGCATTTCTACAAATTTTCCTACAGTAACATTTTTTTTTTTAAAATTAATTTTAAAAACTTTTATTTATCCATGTAATGTTCACTTCTTATTTACTAAAAACGTATCCTAATGTTTTCTGGTCAAGTGGCCATTATCCATTTTACAATAAATGTGTGTTAATAATAAGGAAAATAATCTTACTTTATCGTTAGTTTTTGTTTTTACAGTAGGAGAGTTTAAGCTAAAAAACAATTTTATTTAATTTTTTATACAATACACAATATATATGGTATGCATGCAGATACATTAAATTCTTATTTCTAGTGACTTACTGTAATCGCTTACTATATCCGCCACCTTACTGTAGCTTTTTACTAAATACAGTAATATAATCAAAATCAAACTAATACATCAGCGAATTCCTTGCATTTGACAGATTGATATGTATGTATGTACATACTACAAACATATAATTAAATTAAAATTGTGTAAAGCTACAGTTCCTAAAAATAGTCAATAAATCCTAGTCTCTAGACAATTTACAGGTTTATTTTTATTTGTATAGTTTTTGTCTCAACTCTAAACTATTTTTTTTAATCCCCGGTCGCCGCTGGT
This sequence comes from Parapsyche elsis, assembly GCA_022651745.1. Taxonomy (NCBI): domain Eukaryota; kingdom Metazoa; phylum Arthropoda; class Insecta; order Trichoptera; family Hydropsychidae; genus Parapsyche; species Parapsyche elsis. The sequence goes on from JAGVSN010000017.1 coordinate 4,852,788, forward strand.
TGCGCACTCCCGCCCAGACTGTATCAAAATGGAGGATTAGAATGTTTCCATAATGAGGGCGCGCGTTGTGACACGCATATCAAGTTGGTCGCCTGTGTACCGAATTAAAATTCAAATATTATTCTGACAAGTCAATCTAACGACGACCGGCCATCAGGGAATATGCGCGGGGAAGGGGGGGGGGGGGGAAGCAGGGGGTGAGGGGGGGGGGGGTTTGCCAGATGACCGGAGGGATGACGTGTGGTATGGTATGCCCATCAACCATACTATATCAACTCCCCCTCAACCCGATCCCCCTAGCATTCCAATTGTATGAAACAACACAGTGGGCAGATATTACGAACTAACAAAGGGACGTTGATTTTTAATTCACGCTTTTGCAAATTGTAAAATATGAATGGATACGCATAATGAATTTTATATTTATTTATTTTCATCAAATTTGGACACATCGATGAATCAGATTCTTTACATATGTATGTAGTTAGTTATCCATATTAAATTAAATGCAGACTGTTGAGTTTCACTGAAAGTGATTCCTAAATTTCATACATACATATGTATGTAGTACGTACATACATATGTACGTATGTACATACATATGTATGTACATATGTACATATGTAGGTATACTACGATGGAAATTTTTCTTTTATAATGCTTAAAGTATCATATCATGTATGGATCATACAATAGTCTCATTTATTACAATATACATATGTAGATACATGGGCCTAGTAAATAAATTAAAACAGATTTGATAACAATATTTTCAATAAAAAACTATGCATGGTTCTAATTATCGAATTGGAATTTTTAAATATCTTATTGGAACTTTTTGTAAAAAAGTTATTTTATTTGAAATTTCTAAATGTAATATGAGAAATTGGATTATTTTATAAATTATGTACAATATATAATGGTAATGTGGCAAATAAGTTTAGCACTATGTATCTACATAGTGCTTAAGTTAGTAGTTTGCGATTATTGCAGTATTATTACCTACTTCAACTTTTTCACACGTTCTGCTATATCCGCCACCTTGGTCATACTACTTACCCATGTATTCCTCGTACATCTCTGTGTGCACTGGATCTTACGTAGCATTCTTGAATTTAGCATCCACGTTTCACATCCATACGTCATAACCGGCATTGGTAGTTGCCCTAAAATTATGTTCATTCTTCGAAAAGCACTCCGTTTAATTCTTCTTTACATCCGGTCATATTCACCAATTAAATAATGGTATAAATAACTATCAAATATCTCTACATTATGATTATCTACTGTGACTACGTTTTGCAGACGCCATCTAAAGACTAAAATCAGTCATCTTTATTTATTTATTTATTTACGTAACAAACAGCTTATAATAATATTAATTTCACACAATACACTACGGGCAAAATAGTTACAAACGAACAACAGATCAAAACAAGAAAGGAACTTAGGAGTTAGGGCTGGAAAGGAACTTGAGTAAAGATAATCTTTTTGAACCATATATTTATTTATTTATTTATTTATTACACGCCTAAAAAAGGCTTTTATAAGAAAAAATCACCGGGTGGGCTGTGTCGTCTACACGGCCGTAGGTTTTGATGTGAAACATCTTACACCTCAGCCCGCGTGTTCAATGTAATGTGAAATCTTATCAAAAGCTTTAGAGAAATCAGCATAAATGGCATCAGTCTGACATTTGTCCTCCATTGTGCCTATAATGAAATCAGTAAATTCAAGTAGATTTGTCTCAACTGACTTCTGAGTGAAGAAAGTTGATCAGTAACGATCTTTTCAAAAATTTTAGCAAAAACAGACAATTTAGAAATGGGCCGATAGTTCCGAACATCATGCTTATCCCCAGATTTAAAGATAGGGACAATGATTGCAGTTTTCCACAAAGAAGGAAATTTGCCTCGGAGGAAGGATAATTTAAACAAAAGAAAGAGAGGATAGGAAAGTTCTGAAGCACAAGATTTAATAAATGAAGGATGAATCTTATCAGGGCCCATCCCTTTACTTGTATCCAGGCTGGAGAGATACTTAGGGTATATTATATATTGTATATTGTATATTATATGTATGTACATATAACCTTCATTGATACTATAACATGCTCGATACTATGTACATATAAGCAAAGAATGTCAACGAAATAAAGCTCTTCCCATCAACGTAGGATGCATAGTATGTAAGTTCGTCACTGCAATTATTATCATGCGAGCGGTGTTGAATAAAGCGTCATCGCCAACAATAACAACGAGCAGTCGGAAGAACGTCGAATTCTTCGGGTGCCGGGGTATCTAAGTGGATATGTGTGTAGGGCAAATAACAACAACAGTGTGTAAGTTTACCCCCGCATAGTCGGTAGGCACATTGGGGAAGCTACCCCAAAGTCTCTCTCGCTCCGAACTCAGCGTGGTGCCGAGAGAGAGAGAGGGGGGGCCGGAAGGTTCTATGTGGAACGGGGGGGGGGGAGGGAGGGTGGGGAAGGAATGGGGTTGAAGGGTACGAGGGAGAGGAGCAAGTGACGCGATGATTGAACGTGCACCCAAGAAAAATGATCACCCGTCAACTGTGGACGTAGAGAAACTACCCCCGGGGGGTGAGTGAGAGGGAAAGGCGACCGTAGCGACGTAGGAGAGCGACAGGGATGGCGATACGCCGAAATAGGGGTGACGTGCGGTGATGGATTATGCTTTTCTCTCCGAGGGAGGGAGGGGCTCGCAGGTCGTTATGGAAAAAGCGGTGGCCGGGGGCGGATCTGCTCCACTATGGCGGTGGTGATGGGGATGGCGGTGGTGGTGATGGTGGCGGTGGTGGGACAAGAACAAGGGGTGTGGATTCCCAGTCAGGTCGAGAGACCGTCTTGTGTATTTTTTTTTTTTTTTTTTTTCCCGATTTATTTATTTATTTGCAAATATTTGGCCGGATCTGATCTTGTTTGCATTCGAGGGTTGTGACTTTAAAATGAAGCGGTGACGTCATTGGATTGTATTGAAAGATGATGATATTTGAAAAAGTTCGGGTGTTGGGGCCAACGCATGACTTTAAGATCCATATATTTGAGGTAAACAAAGAGAAACGAAAATAATTTTTTAAGTGCGTAAGTAAAAATAAAACGCATGCACACCGCCACACCAACCAAAATACATACATATCATGAAATTGCTGTGTTGAGTGCGCGCGCGTTTGTAAAATACGATCTTCGGCATATATTCAAATAGGAAAAATTGCCACTTGATGTTGACCAAAATCACAGTATCTCTTACGGCTAACGTGAAAACTATAGATATTAAATTTTGACTTGTGGTAAACTTTTCGACAAAAAAAAAAACCCTACTTCCGGTTCACTGACTTTAATGATTTATTTTTTTCGTAACTAATTTCTCTCAGGAGTACAACATTACAATATTGTGATGATACTACATATTTAAAAGGCTGAAAAAATTAAAAAAAAAAAAACAAAAAATCGTTCAAGAGTAAACTGCCACTTCTGCAGGAGGGATTTTGACCAAAATCACAGTATCTCTTACGGCTAACGTGAAAACTATAGATATGAAATTTCGACTTGTGGTAAACTTTTCGACAAAAAAAACCCCTACTTCCGGTTCACTGACTTCAATGATTTATTTTTTCGTAACTAATTTCTCTCAGGAGTACAACATTACAATATTGTGATGATACTACATATTTAAAAGGCCAAAAACAACAAATCGTTCGAGAGTAAACTGCCACTTCTGCAGGAGGGATTTTGACCAAAATCACAGTATCTCTTACGGCTAACGTGATATGAAATTTCGACAAAATCGCCGGTGCAGTTTCGGAAATATGATTTTTTACAGGATTTTTGAATTTTCTGCACGAAAAAAACCCTACTTCCGGTTGACTGATGTTGACCAAATTCCTTATAGCTCTTACACCTTACGTGAAAATAATATATATGAAATTTCAGTTTGATAAACTTGATATTTTCGGAGAAAACATACAGACAAACACACACATTTTCCAGAAATCAAAATTATTCCCATGCTAACTTGTTATTGGATCTGGACCTGTGTTGTGTTCTTAGACCTGTTGGTTAACTTTTCCACTAGCAAAAAAAATTAAATTAAAGATCTCTTCAAATAATTAGGGTTGTAATTTTATAATAACCTTTTTTAAAATTCAAAATAAAGTTAATGATCGCCAAACTTCAATAGATGAGGCTGATTTAAAAATTATATTAGACTGTTTCATCTCAGAAAGAGTGTGATTGTCGTTTATACTTTATTTATCAAATTTATATCTATAATTTATTAATAATTATTGAAATAGGCACTAGGAACTACATATTAATATTATTATTAAACACACGTTGAAAGTCCCTACTTAGTTTAACTTTAATTGATATTATACGATATAGAAAAAAATTAAGTAACGCATTTATTACGCTAAGAGACACATTCAAATATTCAATGAGTACAAACATTATACATACATATGTACTCGTATGTATGTATGAAATTTACATAGTAGGTTATTATTCGTGGTTAGTGTAATTTGACTACTGATCTAAAGTGTAGTTTATATTAACTTGACTTAAAATCATATAATATGATTTTTTGCTTTAATTTAGGAAGTGCGTACGCCTTTGGCATTACTGTTAAGTTTTATGACATCTTGAGGATGTTGTCGTCGAATTCGACATTGGCGCCCTCGCTGCCGGTTTCGCCCTAACCGACATTAATTACACCCAACAACTTTGTTACATTCATTTATTCTTTTCAGTGCCGCTCTATGAATTTTTAACTAATGAATTTTAAATGCCTCGTTTCACCCCCTGGGGGAGTATCTCTACCCCTACCCCACATCTTTGTACGTACCCCAGACGTGCAATCGCCACGAACCCTCCTAAAAAGGCACTCTCCTTTCCCCCTGCCCCCACCCCCTATTTCTCCTCGACGGTATTTTTTTTCTTATTATAATTTGTTTTTTTTTTCGATGCTGGAAAAGGAGAAAAATCGGATTACGCAACAGCGACGTAGCGTTATTTGAATGCGGAATGAAAAGGAACCGACCGTAATGACTGAAAATGAAAAAAAATGTATGGATTTTTTCATTAGAGGCGACATTTCTTGCGCACACGTGTATTATTAGGCACTCCAATGTGTGACCATCACGAGACTTTCACTAGAAAATAACTTAAAAATATGTACCCATCTACATATATCGATGAGTTAGTGCACAGATATTGTATGTCCAGTTTTAACAAAATTGAGTTATCATACACAAAACGTCCATCTGCATCAAACCTTTACGTTTAAAAAGTATTGTACGACTAAATAGTATATTTGAGAAGATATTGCCTTATTCAAATATATAATATGTCCATATTTTTCGTGCAAAAAATGTCACTTACAATATTTTAACACAAAGCTGGACATATGTACAATATCAGTGCACTAACCCATCGATATACTCTATCCAACTTAAGTAGCCCAAGAGTTTTGACCGATTTAGACTCCTTCTGCGCAGACTACCAGGGTCTGAGCCAATGCGGTTCGTCACCATCTCGGCTTCTAAGAACAAACATTAACGATAAACGCTAACCAACCAAAGTCGTTGTTTTCGGATTAGTTTCAAAGTTGCGCGAATTTTCGGCTTTCTTAAGTTCGGACATCAATTATTTTCATCACTACCGATATGTGTATATCAGTGTAAGCTTGTCTGCCTGTTACATTGTGGTCACGCTAGCATTGCTAACGTAACAATTTTTATAGCAGTGTTGGCAGCAACTCTCAATGCTGGTTCCACTCGATAACGCAATTTAATAGCCATACGCCGATTTAATCAACGGTACGCTGTACAATTGTACTGTTATTGTACAAAACAGCGCGCACAAGTGGTGTAAGAATCCACCGTCGTATGACGGGCAAACCGGCTAGTTGTTATATAGTATGTAAAAATCAACAATTTGAGACTAAAATTAAATCAAAATATTTGACAGAAAGCAATTTATTCATCATGCATGCATTCATAGCGTATGTATATGTAAGTATCGTCGATACGGAAAGCAATAATTTAAAATTGTCATATGTTTCGAAAGGTAAATTTTTATTGTGAACTCTTGTTAGTTTCCAATTTATAATATGCTGCGAAATTGATATGGATGAGTTGAAATTTTAGCGTTAAACTTGATCGTATATGGTTGAGTAAAAATTAAATTTGTCTTTTGGGGTTCTACGTCTATTTTTTCTGTTAAAAGTAACGGTATGCATTTGATGTTATTCTGTTTCACATGATTAACATGCGTGTACGCTATTCGGGGATGGTTTCTATGGTTCTATCATTAATAACTTCATTGTCGACGGTGGCATTAGACGCGCATTACGTTCCCATGTTTACGAAACGGAGCGACATTGGCGATTTTTCACGAGTTAAAAGTGCACTTTCGTCTGCATGAGGGGAGGGGAGGGGCTCAAGATGAGAAATAAGAGTGAAAAAAAATCGAAAAAAGATAGGGAAGGGAGAAAAAAAAAAATGGAAATAATGCGAGATAAATCCCGCCGCTCTCAATCATAGCGGATTCGACGCCAGCATCGCCATTGTCAGATTTGACAGACGTCGAAGGATATCATTTGTTATGCCGAAATCCAGTCCTTCAAAGGGACACGTCCCTTCGTTGAAGCGCGATTGTCGAGACCGAGAATGTTTGACGAGCCCGTGGGACAGGAAAATTCCTAAAGCGCTTTGGCAATTATAAAGGACGTAGCATACCAATCGAAAAACATTACATAATATAACCTTTTTCTATCAAAATATGATCTAAAAAGCCTCTTTAATATAAATTATCAATGCAATGATTCACATAAGAATTTTTATGATACCAAATTTTGAATGGTGATTTGCTTTATTAGTTATCATCATTTTCAGCCGTTCACCACCCACTGCTGGATGAAAACCTCTCCAAAACTCTTCCATTCCTGTCTGTCTTGAGCAATCTGCATCCATTTGACTCGCACACATTCTTCTCAATTCACCAGCCCAACTTCCACTCGGTCTACCTTGCTTTCTTTCACATCCTCTCGTATACCATTCCAAGTATTTCTCGCATCCATCTGCCATCCATTCGCTATGTGTCCACTTGAACTTTTTCACACGTTCCGCTATATCTATACGATCTCAACTTGTTATACCAAGCATACCTACATATTTCCATGCTTCTATGTGTGCATTGGATCATTCACGTTACACACCCATACGTCATAACTGGCAGTACACATTGGTCGTATGCCTTCTTTTTTATACATAGCTGAATGTTTGGATTAAAAAACTGTATGTTCATTCTTCCAAAAGCACTCCATCCTAGTTTAATTCTTCGTTGTATTTTTTCTTCTTTACATCCGGTCATATTCACCAATTGGCCTAGGTATAAATAACTATCAACTATCTCTACAATATGATTATCTACTGTGACTACGATTTGCGTGCAAAATTCATTAAACATTTAAATTTTTAAGCCTACTTTCATACTTTCGTTGCTTAATTCTGTAAATTTACTGAGTCACATGCAACTATAACTATGTCGTCAGCAATAAGTTTAATTGTGTGTTATGTTATGTCGACAGTGGGATACTTTGAGATGTTTGTTTATTAAAAAAATTTGAGATAATGTCGTAATGCGTGTTGTGTACGGGGTGCATAACAGTCCGCCTCCTAGTTTCCCCACACTGCGACGCGCTACCGAGAAAAGAAAAGACCTCCATAGCAAATATCCAAACCAGAATGTTGTGTAAAAAAAAAATATAAATGAGGGTAATTTTTCGTCGTGTCAAAATCCACAATGGCAAAAAATAACCAAATTCAAATTTTCGGCATGAAAGTTTGTGCGGGGCCCCGCGCCGCACACAAACAGATTAATTACGGTTTTACCTGTTTGACACTGGGCCGAGGGGATTCACCTGAGAGAGAGAAAGGGCCCATTATTGCCAGCTATCGCACGACCGAAGAAAGGGTCTTCGAAAAATAAAAATAAAACACAAAAACGTTCGATTTGCAACATAATAGTTTATGTATGTGTGTGTGTGTATTTGTGTTTATGTTTCGAGGTCACCCATTGTCGTTGTTGTGATGCGCTTTTGAAATGGAAGACGATTTTGACTAATGACCGCAAATGCAGATGAAAAGATTCTAGTTTGTCCTTCACGGTTTGGCTATTTAACATCTCGAATAATCGGTTAAGCGATTCGCAAGGAAAGTGAAACGTGTCTCCATGCGAAGAATCGAAATGAATAATTAAACAAAAAATAAAATAAAACATTCGCTATAGAAAGGGTTAACCGTTGGTTGGCGTATTAAGTTATTCTATACAGTAAACATAATCAATTTATAAAATGGTACATACAATATTGCACTGCTTATTGTTATTAAATTTCATACGTTGATTCCATTAAAAGTATGTATATTAATAAAATTAAACCAACTCTATACGCATTCGAAATTAAAATTCAATTGGATAAAATAATTAAAAAGCAGTTGAACCAAACTAAAAGGATCACATTTACTAATTTATTAAACAAACTTAGTAGTTAAAACACTTATTTCTGAGTATTAAAACGATGCCAACATTCCGCTATGCTAAAAAAAGAAGGCATACGACCGATGCGTACTGCCAGCTATGACGTAAGGACGTGAAACTTGTATGCTAAATTCAAGAATGCTACGTAAGATACAGTGGACACAGAGAAGCATGAATAGATGTATGCTTGGTATAACAAGAAGAGATCGTAAGAAGAATAGGTACATGGGTAAGAAGTATGACCAAAGTGGCAGATATAGCAGAATATGTGAAAAAGTTGAAGTGGACACATAGTGAGAAGAATGGATTGCAGAAGGACGCGAAAAATACTGGAATGATATCCGAGAGGATGTGAAAGAAAGCAAGGTAGACCGAGTGGAAGATGGGCTGATGAATTGAGAAGAATGTGTGGAGTCAACTGCAGATTGCTCAAGACAGAAAATAATAGAAGAGGATTGGAGAGGCCTTCATCCAGTAGTGGATGGTGAACGGCTGTAAATGATGGTGATTATATCTAATACTGTAGAAGATTAGCTCGACTTTCAAATGTTACTATCGCTGCTGGCTAGCGTTGGCTCCAAAAGCGTTAAATCCAAATTTTGAAACAGTTACCTATGACTATATGAGTATATACATATGTACATTTTCTACTAATTCATTGTTGTTCCCTTACTTTCCCTTCCAGAATGCAATGGAAACCACTCAAGAATATTTTTTACAAATACACTGAAGAAGCTTTCATCCAGCAGTGAATGGTGAATGGCTGAAAATGATGATGATGATTAAAACGAATACTCTATAAATAAATTTCCGGGAATTAAAGTGTTTAAAATACAGGAATTGTTGAATTGAGCGTCTGCAAACGCGAGCTTTTCGCGTGTAAACACTAGCGTGCAACAAAATTAAATTTTTCCTATTGGAAATTGAATGCAACAACTTTTGCACAGCCACTGAAAACTTTTAAATGTATTCTTAACTATTTGTGACACATCAAACTTTTAATAATCTCAAACGCTTCACACAATAAGCTAAGTAGCATTACAGCTAAATGTACCTATTTGCCCCGAAGTGCCAACACTCAACGTTAAGCATCCGATTATATAAAAATGCGATCACACAAACCGGCGGAACTCTACTGTACGTCTACCTACATATATACAGCTATGTATATACGACGATTGTTATCCACGTTGACCACGTAATGTATTCAAAGGGACGATTTGAGTGATCGAGCGGCCGTTATGTGATTCATCGCATTCATCCCCTGCGGTTGGCCCCGTATGATTCTCCGTTTCGTCCACCCTCTTCCTCTGTGGGGTGCCGTTACGAGTTTTGAATCCCAGCTCGAAGAAATAACACCCTGCTTCCTCCCCCAGCATCGAAATATAAGGGGGTTGATGGGGGGAGGATTTCTTAAGCGGGTAAACACAGAAGGAAGAAACACCTCGGCAAGGGATATATCCAGTACTGCGAGCGGATAATGCGCGCTCACGGTAAATATTCTGCACGACGACGACGAGCCGAAGAGAAGAAAAGGGATTTGGGCATTTGAATTCGAGTCTTCGAATCTTTTATTCATGCCGGGCGAAATGTGTCTCCGAGATTGATAAGTGTATTCATATTAAGTTTTTACGAGTTTGATTTACGACCGCGACTTTGCTCGCGAAACTCTCCGACGATACTTACTGCTGCATCGAAACTCGCGCGGTTGCGATTCGAAAAGTAATCACTTTGCATTGCCACGTGTGTGATGAGATTGATGAATTTTATTCATTCGTAAGATAAGTAATATAATTCTAATACTATTTAATTGATCGTTTGCATGGTTTACTAAATTTTGTTAAAGTACATTTTATATGCTCTGTGACAGGGTTTTTCAACCGCCCCTTGGTAGGTCGCAAAATAAATCAAATTGGTTTCGTCGAACATAAAACTAGTCGTTTTACCTAGATTTTATGACTTCATAGAATTTGTGACATGACATGACACCGGAACGGTCAGTTCCTCTATCATTGTTTAACATTGTCAATGAAGATATTTTAAAACTCGAGATATTGTCACATGTCACTTCTCTATGCCAAAGCTTTGATAATTATTTTCCAGTGCAGAAATTTGAAACAAGGAAGAAAAGCTTTTGGATAAAAAATCCATTTGATTTTGAAAGCCACGAATCAATAAACTTTGATCCTGAAGAGGAGGCTGAATTTCTGCACGTTATTAGTTCATTTACACTGTAGAATGATTTTCAGCAATTAAATTTGTCATCATTAAAGGAGAATTTCTACTTAAGTATAAATGCAATCTTTATACTATTACCTTTCACTTCAACTTATTTTTGTGAACTAGGATTTTTCACTTTATCTCAATTAAATACAAAGTTTCTAATTGAAAACTTGTTTCATCCATCAATATGCATATATTATGTGTCAATAGTAAATAAAGGAACATAATGGTCAGAGTTTGTGTTTAATTTATTATAGGCATACTGGATCGCAATACAGAATGCAGTTCTTGCAGTGGGTCGTAGTAAAAAAAGTTTGACAAACGCTATTGATTGTAGTGACTACACTATTATCAATTTAAACAAATTCAAATATGTTAATGTGAAGTAATTGTTATTAATATAAATACAAGGTTCATTTAAAAAACATACAAAAATGTGTTTGCAAATTTTTATACTAAATTTCTATTAGGTACGCCTGATATATTGATTTATTTAACAATTTATATACTGAAATTAAAAAAAAAGTAAACATGTGAAATGTTTAAAGATGGATATTCCGAGAAGGACTTTGCTACCCTTACCCGTCAATAAAATTGATGACGTGTCAGTAAAATACCATACGTAAACGCTGATGATGATATAATGACACAATTTGTCACAACAAACACACAACATATGAAGGTACGCGCAACTATATAATACCGTAATTGATATAGTAAGAATATTTCCCCAACGATTGATTGCGATAATTTCCTCTTACTGATAAGTTAACACTTAATTTGTCGCGCGTGCTCCTTGAAGTTTGATACTTTGTACCGAAAAAAAAAAACCCAAAACAAAAACACGTAATAGTTACAACATTATTATTACTCGGTGTGAAAAATCACACCGTAATATCTCAGCAATGCCGCGTAATAAATTAGATAAAATTTTTAGAGACATTGAATAAACCCAAGTCCAAGGTTGGGGGCTATCAAAGGCCGAATCGGTTGTTTACAGACATTTCAGTCGGTCGGTACAAACTCGTTTTCATCCACAGTACACACTTATATTCCGTGCGAGCTCTCTTTGTGATGAATGTTGGCGATAATGCAGGGTAGTTAATCCACGTCTAAACCAACACGAGGGTAGCAAAAGGAGTTTTGGGCTATTGGAAATAATTACAAGCGGAAAGGTTCACATATACAAGCTTATAAACACCGCCTCCGTGTATACTATATATTTTTAATAAGTTCTACTTAATTGATTCTGCGCAGTTGTCGTATGCGAGTTGACATGACGCTTGGTCGGAATTGATAGTTCCTCATTATTGACATGGAGTGTTAATGGCTACAAATAGCTACACAGTTTGTTCCCGGGATTACGGTGTCAAAGCCCTTCCGTTAATTTCGCCAGCGAAAAAAATGTATAATAATAACGATAAACCCCGTCGGTGTATTAATAAAGGCCGCGCCGCAAAATATACGCAACCGTGATGCCCAGTAGGTTTACCTGCTAAAAAAAAATTATTAACACCATTTTCGAATAAATTGATGCAATCCGTCATGCTTGCACCTCGGGCGAGTTTGTCATAATGCTTTTAATTAGGTATGCTTCTGTTGTTTTCGAATATACGTTCACTCATGTGACCATGTGCTCGCGTAAAATATTGCGTGCTCGTGAAAAATGTATATACACTTGTGGGGTGAAGTGTTTTCGCATGTACATATGTATGTATGTATGTAGTAATATTACTATTGGTCTTGATAAACTTCAAGTGTTGAATTTTTAATTGTAAATATTTGACTTTTCTAGTTCGTGTACCTAAGTGTAAAGTTTGCGGTGAAAGCTCATAGCGTTAATAGGAGGTTGAAACATTTTAAAATTTTGCAATCGTTTAATTACAAATTGCAAAATAAAATTTCATATGTTTATTGACGACTTAAATTGAACAAAACGTTGAGCTTTTAAATTTTGATGTACGAGAAATTGTAGCAAAAGTATGACTCAATAAAACTAGTAATAAATACACCTAACTGTAAAAAAGACATTAATTAATTACTAATTGCGTTTGATGTGTCATAATGAAATTCAATATTGAAAATTGGATTAGTTTAGGTTAGGTTAAGACGTAACTGCCATACCATATCACCATTTGAATTGTTCTGATTGACAGTAGTTTTTTTCGATGTTTGGAGTTTGTGAACTGAATTGTGATTTGTCTGTCTTCAAATTAAATTAAAATTTCAAGTATGCACCTACCTACATATATAAGGTATTGTGTAAAAGTATTCCTAGATTCAGAAGTAAATGAGTGTTATTCATTTATGTATACATACATATATTATCGAACGTGTACTTAAGAAATTTAGTATCCAGTTGCTGTCAAAAATGTATAATTCCTCCTATTTAAAATCCTATCCTAAATTAGAATTTTCTGTAAATGTTTGGAACCCTAACTTCAAAAAAGACATTGTATGTTTAGAAAGGGTCAAAAATTACAAAAATGCCAACTTCGATCACTACCCTATAACGAAAGGTTGAAGGGAATTAGTCTCACCTCTTTGGAGACGAGAAGATTGAGAGGCGATCTAATAGAAGTGTATAAAATAATACGTATAAATGTCTAATAAAAAACGTCGTCACGTTCAATAAAAACGCTCATCTCATAGGTCATATTCTGAGACTCCTAAAAGACAAATAAAATGAAATTGTCAGAAAATCATTATTTTCAAATTGAGTGGTTGAAGTTTGGAACCACCTACCAAACCAGCTAGTAACTTTAGAATCTCTTTACAAATCATCTAGACAAGTTTTTGAATATAAATAAATTTTTATAATCCTTCAAATATAAATAATAAATAAATAAATCTAAATCTTTGTTTACTACCTACATATGTATGTATGTATATATCGCTTTAAGATATTATTAATCAAAGTGTATTGTGAGTTTTAAAGCTTACTTAATTTATTTTTAGTAAGATACATACAATTCGCAGAGCTTAAAAATATTGGTGAATTTCATATGTAAAAAAATAATCCGTTTAAGTATTATAATGTATTTATTTAGAATAATGTAAATATATAGGTAAGATACGTTTTATAATGTTATTGATTTTGAATACCGACTCACCTATAGATATTGTTTAAGGTAGATACATTATTATAAAACTGTAACACATTTTATCAAGCACGAACTGAATTTACATGACAAAAACGACTAATAAATTTCAAAATAGATAAAATCGTATGTTTATACAATTTTCATAGGCCTTGGGGCGACATCGCCTAGCGGCAAATCCACACTTTATTCGCCCTCTAAAACCAATACACACCTTGATTCAACTTACCACAGCCTGTAAAAGCTCAGTTTTTGGTTGACCGTAGCTGGAGCTTTTTTCCCTCCATCGGCAGAGAGAGAGCTTTCGGGTCGAGGATTTTTTGTCGGCGTCGGCGTTGACACCGCGCCCCATTAATCACCCCAGCCGAGACATAATAATTATGCCCCGAGTGGCCGACTTAAAATATGATTATTATTAAAACATATTATCAAGCAATTTGGTAAGTCACCGCCGTTTGCTTTAGCCGCGCACAGATTCATTTATCAATCACACCCCCGGCGGCCTAATGACGCTCGGCTAGCATCCGATCCTAAGCGACAATTAACAAATTTACCAGAAAAATATTACACAAAACGACAAGTCAACACCTCTACGAACATCTCCATCTATAAATTAACCACGTGAAATGACAGCAATCGGCAATTGTCGTATCGCATTGCAGCGTACGCGTCAAAGCGTCACGCGCAAGTTTAACCATAAATTTTATACAACTAGCGCGCGATAGTCTAAATGTTATTTCGATAATAAAATTAATCATAAGTTACGGAATACTTTTTTATATAACATTGTTTGCATATATAGTACTCGTTTGTCAGATAAGATGATGTGAAGTTTGAGCGTGTAGGTACATAATATTGTTTGACGGCTTCTTATGCGCGCGAAATAGTCACGAAGTTCCAAACCTCGCCGATAATAAAGTTTAGCCCCCACCAAAACACCGACATAAGACAATGGAATTAAGTCATAAATCATTTTGTTGGCATAGCCCTAGCGACAGAATAATAAATGATCTTTTACAATTTGAAATGTGGATGCGTGATGCCCCTATTTAGGATATCTTTAACGGAGAACGCTCTGCTAATTTTCGATATTGAAAAAAAGCATCTTTTTAATGATGTACTTAAATGTGCATAAGATTCTCAATATACTTTGCGTGATTAATTCACTAAACATTTGCATAAACACTAGTAGTCTATGTGGGTGTACACTAACGTACCAGATTCGTGTATGATACGTTCAAAGCGCGTGTGTTTCTCCGTCATTATTCAAACAACAAATAACAAGTCGTAATTGAGCCACATTACAACTATTATTTACGGGTAGTCATCTCTCTCTATCGTCGGTTGTGTGATTACTGATTACCCGCCGAAATGTCGAATCGACGATCATCATTCTAATTTGCCCGAACTGTAAATAATTGAGTCTTGATTTGATCATCACATGGTCAAAAGAATCGTTGCCCGCGGCAAGCATTAACATACGGCAACACCGTAGGCTTCAATTTGAACGGCACGTCAAAGCCGGCAATCATTTCAATTAGACGTACGAAATTGCGCAATCGTAATGAAATTGCGTGCGCTAATTTCCCGGAACACTTTCGGCAAGTGGGTGTTGTAAATTATGAAACTGTGAGAAATTCGCACAATGAGTACCCCGCTAGGGCTTAGAATTTCACGGTCGTTTCCAGTAGTGGATATACGTTGCGTATGCAAAGTGATTGACAATGCGTTTGAATGCAAACGGTAGTAGAAATCTTCGGAACAATAAGTCAAAACTGGAGCCCTTGACCCTGTTTCGACAATGTCTGTTGCATTTTTCCATTGTTGCAATTTTGCAAAAGCTTCAAAGAGCACCAATTCGTTACGAATATGACGAAAAATTTCTGTGATTTACGAGGGGTGTGCGTATTGTTTCAAAAGCCATTAGCAGTAATGGCTGCAGTGCACGTGTTTGCGCAATTTTTTTTTTTGCACCGGACAAACGTCCCGTTTTAAAAGCCGGCAACGAACGATTTTTCTTCGGAAATACACCGACAGAAATACAATCTAATAGAAAGTTGTCGAAAAAGTAATAATAATAGGAAATTAACCAGTAATTAATTCACGGCAGTAGTGAGCGAATCGGCGATAAAGTGGACGCGCATACCTACAAAGATTAGGAAATACTGATTTAAATGGACTTAGGCACAATCGAGTGGGTGGACTACGAGTGAAATCGTAACGGCATGATCTCCTTTTACCACCCATTGCTTTTTAAAAGGCCATTGTGTTGCTCGAAGACCCCCATTGTCGGATTTGAATATACGTATATGTGTATCATACGTATATATACATATTGTACGACGCGTTGATTTTTGACTTTTGCGCGCACGACGAATGTCCACGGAAAATTAAAATAATAAGGCCATTTATTACGCTGGAAATATACAATAGGACCACATTCAACGTGTGCACAAACAAACGTCGGTGATAGTATAATTTTATTTAAATTTTAACGGCTCGTAAAGTCGGATCGTTCGCTTGTGAGATCTCAAGCGCCGGTACGGCGCGCTCGAATTGAGTCTTCACCGGCAGGTAATATTATGTTAATTGACTCGCTTCGTTAATGGGTATTATGTGTATAAAGTTCGATTGTGATAGGGACACCATTTTATTTATAGGTGTCCCCTTTCCCCCCCCCCCCCACCCAAGGTGCAATGAGATGATAAAATGGTGACAGTGTGGGCATATGGTGTTGTTATGGTGTGGTCACGTGGTAGTTTGTGGTATGTGGCCCAGGTAAAGGTAGAGTGGTTTTATTCGTGGCCGATAAAGCAGATTCCGGTCGGGACAACCCATCAGCTGGCACGAGGACCAATGGGCGATGCTCCTATGCCGACACGAAAACCGGATCAGGTCGAGCAACACCTTTTTTTGGACCTTTTAAAACTCAATTATTTACGACGCGGTTATGAAGCCGTTAAAAATTCGTGGATACACTCGAATTTTCGAATATTCGAATGCTAGTTAAAAAAAATGCATGTTTTTTTTTTTGTGTGTACACAATGCATAAAACATAAATAAATTCGTATAACGCACGAGTAATCGCCGCACAGTATACTGTGTAAGTATGATAGTGGATGAATAAGTGAACTATTATATACATACGTACACGAATTACAGCATCAAAATATGATGCAATGGTATAATACAATTTCCGGTTGATTAAAATTCGATTAGAATGTATTTGCGTGATTTTTTGAATGCAAAGTTTCATAATTATGTTCCATAAGGTTTGCACTAAAATTTTACTAGATTGAAAAACTATTAAATGACTTTTAAAAGATTCGATCAACGCATTAGTTTTATTCAAACATTTAAGGAATTATCCTTTTGAGACATAACAATGATAATACATACACACTACAATTTGCATTTATATACTGTACTCCTGGATGTAAATAAAACGAAGAATGAGACTAAGATGGAGCGCTTTTGAAAGAATGAACATATTTTTTAGATCCAACATTCCACTATGCTTAAAAAAGAAGGCATACGACCAATGCGTACTGCCAGTTATGACGTATGAATGTGAAACGTGGATGCATAATTCAAGAATGTTACGTAAGATCCAGTGCACACATTGAAGCATGGAAAGATGTACCTATGCTTGGTATAACAAGAAAAGATCGCAAGAGAAATACACGCATGAACAAAGTGGCAGATATAGCGGAATGTGTGAAAAGTTGAAATTGACACATAGCGAGAAGAATGGATGGCAGATGGACGCGAGAAATATTGGAATGGTTTCCGAGAGGATGTGAAAGAAAGCAGGACGATGGGCTGATGAATTGAGAAGAATGTGTGGAGCCAAGTGGATGCAGATTGCTCAACACGAACAGAAATGGAAGAGGACTGGAGAGGCCTTCGTCCAGCAGTGGATGGTAAACGGCTGAAAATGATAATGCACAATGTAAATTTTCCGTAAAATCTATGTATACCCACATATTGTACATATAAAAATCAATGTCTGTCTATCTGTTTGTTTGTCTGTCTGTCTGTTTGTCTCTTATAGGCTCCTAAACCACTCAACCGATCGCGATGAAACTTTCAGGACTTATTGTGATCATTCCGGGGATGGTTCCTGTGGAAAAAAAATCGGGAAAAAACGGGAACGGGCCTGCTCACGCGTCAGATAACGTACTACGAACGGGAACGGGAACGGGATCGGGAATGGGATCGGGACCACGATCGGGATCGGGAACAGGAACGGGATCGGGAACGGGCCTGCTCACGCGTCAGAAAACTTACTAGGAACGGGAACGGGATCGGGCATTGCAACGCATGCCGGGTCAGCTAGTGTTAAATAAAAGCAATAGCGCAATTAATGCACACTTAGAATGAAGCTTTTACGTATTTTTGCTTCAAATTTTAGCATCTCTATGACAAAAACGACAATGCAATTCTTATTAGAGTGGTTTATATTTAAAATTACAATCGTATAAATTCCTTCTTCGTTCATATAATTTAAAAGGTGTATATTTCTATATATGTAAGTATCTACATATGGACCTACTACTAAAACCAAGACACATTTCCGAATATGCGCTTTGAGACTTGAAAATTGTACCTTATATGGTACATCGAAAATCTTCACCGTTGAAATTGCACCCTCGTCAGATTTGCATACGTAATCGGACCCGGAGCGCGCGACCCGACCAAAGTGGGCAATGCTCGCGTCTCGTGTCTGGCGGTGTAAACTCGCCGTTAACTTAATCGGTCATCCATTTATTTGACGGTGCGGCGACAATTTGCGGTTTAAGTGCGCTCGCGCACCCATGCGATAATTAACCTGAGCCGGTCGCGGTTGACCATAATCACCATTGTTAAAATCCCATTTGGCCGCAAGTCAAATGGCCGGGACCGGTTATCTCGAGATCGTGCACGGCCAATGCCGATGCATTGTGCATCTGCTTTTGTCATCGCTCACTAGATTATTACATAATTGACAATTTTCGAAATGACAATTTTATCATCCAATTTCAACACAGATGAAAATATTATCTAATATTTTACACGACTAGAAACTGGAAATTAAACAAAAATACGGGAAAGTTAACCAACGGCTCCAAGAACACAACTGGATCCTTGTGATATCTATGTATTGGTATATGAAACGATACCCCTCCAATTGTAAATATATACAGATGCTTCTGAAAATGGTTTCATTTACGTGGGTACTTATTTGGTACACATAATGTTCAATCATTATATTTGATTATGTTTATTTTAAACTTACATGAAATGTAGATGAATAGATTTTTAAACCAATAAGGTATCTACACATTTATGCTAAGAGAAACATGTACCTATCTTAGAATTTGCCTTGAAAATCAAGGAAAATTAGATCAAATTTTGCATCAAAACCGAATTCCATAGGTTTACCTACTTGCTATGAGAAATGTACTATTTTTCTTTTGTTGAATGAATAATGAAAGTTAACACAATAACACACCCAATAACATGTTAATATAAGAATTATGGATAATTTTTGATGGAATCGTCCCACAACTACATATATGTAGGTAAGTTACAAACTAAACTGAAACAGCTATGTAGTTCAAAAAATTAAAATCAATAAATTAAATCATACTAAAGTTCAAGATTCAATGTTATATTATTGTTTGGGGGAGAGTTAACCAAACGGGTCTAAGAACACAAGGATTCAAGCTAAATTAGGTACAGGTTAACATAGAAATAATGGATAGTTGGAACCGTCTCACAAGTAAGTTAGATAAATTGGCAAATTCTAACAGGAGATGGCCGATCTGGATTTAGTCATGTCCAGATATTGCAAATGATGATAATTTAGGTCGAAAAAATCATTTTGACATACGGGGATCAAACCCTAGACCTTCGCTCAATAGACTGACGCTCCTACGGAGCTATCGCCTGGATATTACTACAATGATGTATTTTTGCGTCCAAATAAATTATATGTAGTATCTCAGTAAGTCAACTGTGAATGTCTTAATTGAACAAATAAGGAATCCAATGGCTTAAAAGTATTATTTGAGGCTTAATTGTAGTTGATTTAATTGCTCGTCAAAATCTGATATTTATTTATTTATTAAACGCCTATTAGGACTGTTACATATAAAATACACAATATATTAAATTAGAAAAAAAAACACGAAGGGAAAAAAAACTAATAAATATATTATCATGTTGAGTTAATAAAATAAACAATAAGTCGTTGTCTTGGGGATGAAAGATTAGTATTAAAACAATCAATAAATTCTGAGTATTTATTGCCATATCTAATTATTCTGGGGATGGGAGAATGAAGATAATAATTATTACGTGAAATATTTTTACAATCCGATAAAAAACGAGAACGGGTAACACGCACCGGTACCTTTAAACGAAAAGTTAAATTAAGAAGAATAGGACTATCTATAAGAGAGTTTAATATTTTATATAAAAAAATTACATCGAATATGATTCTTCTATTATACGTGCGAATAAATTTATTACTGTTACATATATTTATTTATTTATATAATATAGTAGCTTATTATATAAATAATAATTATACTCCAAAACACCTCTGTACAAGATGCTTCTTGTTCTATTTCTATTTATTTTAACATTTTTTATAATTAAATTATTTTTATTCCTTAAATTATATTCACATATATCCATTCTTTTCACAATAAATTTACTAAAATATGATGGTAACATATTATTATCTAACTTAAATATAAATACGAACATACAAATTCTCAAAGTATCATTCACATTCAACCAATCTAATTCAATCAATAGCCAAGTATTAAATACATATTTTGTTTCAATATACTTATACATAGTCAAAAAATGATATCTACAGTTGGACACTACAGGTTTTTACATACATACATCTGGTCTGTTTTATTTTTTTAAAGAATATATGCTTTATCAAATGCTCAATAAAATTTTTGATTTAAATCAATGCAATGTTTTAATAATATAGCAAACATCTGTAGCGCTACGTCAAATGGCGATGCTTTCGGTTGGGAATTGAAACAATTTTGATCGGAATTATAACGCAAGATCTCACACACAGATATAATAGTGTATGTAAGTGTTTAAAATAGATGCAGCGTCGTCTGTGGAGTAATTTTTCAGCTCGGTCATCCATCATGCGCGGCATTATTTCGCCTGTGGACAAAACGCGTGTTTTGTTTCGTCACTCGCTCCCACATAAAGGAGAGGGGCACACGCCTACTAGCTTTTCTGCTCTTTTCTTTTCCTTGACGGTTTATTTTTTTTTCGGTTCTTCTTCTTCTTCGTCTTCTTATTCTTTAATGTGTTACGGGTCAATTGGTAGGCTTTTGTCTCCGCGTCGCGCGGGCCACTCTGTGAAATGACTCGCTCTTTATGCAAATGGCCGTTATTCAAATTCAGACGCCGAAGCAACTGTCAAAACACTCTCGAGATCGCGCCGTGACGCGTCCTTGGCTCGTTACATGTAACACACCGAATGGATTATAAGGCATAAATAACGCCCCCTACTCGAGAAAAATCACACCGTCATCTTATGCGGGTCTTCCACTTACTATTTACATTTTAGTTTGATAAAAATCGGGTGTGTTATCGATTCACAACGCCTGAACTACCCCCATCATTAAAAAGTGATATTTACATGCATAATTAGGTTAGGTTAGGTTCACACAGAGAAGTGTGGAAAGATGTATGCTTGGTATAACAAGAAGAGATCACAAGAGGAATACATGGGTGAGAAGGATGACCAAAGTGGCAGAAGTGGCGGAACGTGTGAAAAAGTTGAAGTGGCACATAGCGAGAAGAATGGATGGAATGGGTAGATCGACGCGATATGGTATATGAGAGGATGTGAAAGAATACAAGGTAGACCAATGCGTACTGCCAGTTATGATGTGAAATGAAACGTGAATATTGAATTTAAGAATGTTACGTACGATTCAGTGCACACATGAAAAGATTGTTATTATAACAAAAATAGATCGTAAGAGGAATACCTGGGTAAGAAGCATGACCAAATTGGCAGATATAGCGGAACGTGTAAAAAAGTCGAAGTGGCAATGGGCTGATGAATTGAAAATATTGTGTGGATGCAGATCGCTCAAGACAGACAGGAATGGAAGAGGACTGGAGAGGCCTTCATCCAGCAGTGGATGGTGAACGGCTGAAAATGATGATGAGGTTAGGTTAGTACCATTACTGTATTAATATTTTATAGACAGTAATAGTACAAACATACTTATGGCATAGTTTTGAATTTGCTACCGTGAGACTTAAACTGTCAATATACAAGTACATCTCATACATTTTGTGAACCAACGAAATTTTAGTTTTTAACATTTGTTGCTTTAACTTGGTTTAACTGAATATATTTTCATGATTCAAAATGTAAAATGTTGACTTTTTTGTATGCGAAAGCTTTAGTGAGGATGCAAGAGTTTCGCAAAATTGGTCATCTTGTACCTATATATTTTGTAATTCCTAAATTGTTGACGTATTAAAATTATTTAGTGCACCTTATCGAAACTGTGAAAATAATTAATTATAATAATAATTAATAAATAATAATAAACCGTGTCCTAATAATAAAATAAAATATTCGAAATGTTGTTTGTACATACATACGTACATATATATTGACGCAATGTCATAAAGTACGCACTCTTGGTACACCTTACCAACGAGCTTTAGACCCCGTTCATAATTTAAAAATGAGCTTTTTGGCTACTTTGTTAATTTGCTACAATTGTTGATATTATAATATTAGCGCTTAAGTGTGAGTAAATGTTTTAAATTAAACACAATCGAAAACTGAATTTTTGTAGTGGTATAAAATATCAATTTATTAATCAAACTGTGTTTGATTGGATAAAAATTGATTGCTACAACTAATACAATTTATTTTGATTTATATGTATAGAACTTGACTCGCTTAGTTACCGAACTCTGAAAGAGTTTGTATCAAAGTAAATAAAATTACTTTTAAACTGAAACATCTTAAGGGAATTTCATTACAGTCAAAAGCTTTTCTACAATTTTTTTTGTTTCATAGAATTTCTTCAACTCTTGGATATTTATTACCTAAATTCATTTCATTAATTTCTCAATCTTAATTATCTCAATAAATAATAGAAAAAAAATGTATTTGCAACTGAAGCGATCCATCATGTTTAGCAACGTGTTTCGGCCGGCTTGCGTCTCCGTTATGAACTACTTTTTTTTGTTCGCTCTTCACCGATTTCTATGGGTTTTTCTGGCTTGAATAGCCATGTACGTCTTGTGACGTACACTTGTTAGTTGCGACCAGCTTCTCTGGTAGACTTTGTTGTTCGAGAAATAAATTTGCATGCATTATAATGCAAGTGTCACGCGACGGGCTACCCGTACCAGCAAATCGCCGGGCACCGTCCCTTTGAAACGATCCAACCGTGACCGAACTGATAACACACACTTACATATAAATATATATAATGTACACGTATAAGTGTGTATGTATATTAAAATTAAATTAAAAACGAATGACGCGATAAGCGTCGGTATCGTGTGCGATTTTAGGTCGAATTTTCGTGTACTTTACTTACACGCAACAGTATCGTTTCACACGTGACCTACGACCCCAGAGTGTGCGATCAAATGAAAACGCCATTTTTACATTAGCCATCTTCGTGTGGATCGCCATTTGTTGTTTGGGATATTTTAAGCGAGAAAAAACCATAATTGCCCTTTGATAAAATTGTAAAAAGTCTGGTCGGTTATTTGGAAAAGGTGCGTAATTGTTCTGAATTTCAGTGCGCGTACTTTGAACGTCACCAAAATACAACAAGATCACTCTATATTCATTCATAATACAGAATAATACTTCAAAATTAATATTAGAACGGTTTAAGTATTGTTTATGGCCGCATATTAAATATGATGGTATATCGAGTGATAAAAAACGCACTTTCCAATCAAGTTCATTTGAATGCTTAGAATTGATAGAAAATTACAGTTTTTTTAAATCAAACTTAGTTATAATATATCGTTGACAGTTGTGCTTTAGTTCCAAGAATTCTTTCAAATACATACATACATATGTATGTATGTATGTAGGTTCATATTTAGTTCTGTTGTAATGATATTTTGATTGGGCTGATATGACTCAGTCAGTTTTCATATAAGTTTGTTATGGGCTTAAATATTTAAGTGCTCGTGTACTTCTTGGTATTTATTAGAAAAAATTCTACAAATTTCATCGTAAGATCATCTATGTCTGTATGTAATTTTAAACAAAGTCAAATTACTGTATAAAATATGGTATCGGCGTTACTAGAGTGGCAAATGAGAATAAATCATCGCCTCGTTCGTCCAATGCGCTTTTCAACACAATTGTTTAAAAAAAAATCTACGCGTTGAACATTTTAATTGGCTCACACTGTACGCGCCAGTTTTATTAAAAAAATATCCAACAATTAAACTATAATATACGATTACACGTAAAAGGGTTATCGTTTCGTTTAAACGCTCCGCGGTCATGTTAAATGTCTATACCGCATATATTAATGGTATTATTTCATTTTTGATACGAAATTTTCAACTTACACGTTCGTTAAGTTTAATTAGTTCACACCCCCGTTGTATGGTCGATATTTTTCAGTGTCCCATTAGGTATTGCATGCTTCAAAAATCACGTGCACCTTAGCGAGTGCACATAAGAACGCTTACGCCTGTTTATTATGCATTAAAATGCAGATACGAATGTCGTTAATTCGACCGAAAATTATTGCATTTACACGATCCGGTGAAGGTTTAATAAGATGGAATTAATCGCGTACAACGTACGCTAGTGTGTTTTTGATATATGTACATACAATAAATAATTGTACACGCCTTTCGAGCGAGTACAATCTCTATTGTTTTGTGTAGTCTTGTTTGTGAAATTAATGGCATTATATTTCCATTCGAAAATTTGCTAAGCAATTTTGATGGCCGCGCGCTGATTTTCTAATTTCTTTTTAATTGTGCAAAGCATTCGAGGGTTCCTTTTCGTTTTGTACGCTTGTAAAACTGTTTGGAATTATTTGGCAGGGTTGGTTTACTCTCGTTTTGTACTCCACGGTCATTTGGTTGGCAAGAAATGCCTTTTTGCTTGTGTTGGCAGCGACGTTTGTTCCAACAGAACAAAAGTACACTGAAAAAATACGTTCTATTTATGATTCAGAAGCCGCCGAGAAACCTATTTTAGTAATTGGACACTTTGTTTGAATTGATTTTATTTTTTTATTACAGATAAAAACAGATCGTTTGTCATATGAAAATGAACGGAAAACTTAAGAGGAAAATACCATATAAAGAAAAATTTCAAGAGCTCAGGCTATCCATTGATTTTCACTGTACTATGTATGTATGTACAAATTTTGTATGAAAGCTGCTACTCTTAAAATATAAATCAATTACTTTGTCAACATTCTATATTACATCATAAATTCGCGTGCCACTTAAAAATGTATCATTGTTATGTAAAATATATATATATTGATCATATACTTTTCATTTAATATTTTCGATATGATTTATGTGTATTTTCATCACAGAAACTAATCAAAGCCCGCGATATAAACCTCGCTTACAATGAAAGTCCAACTTTCATAAAGCTCGAATTCTACAAGCGAAATAATACAAGCCGAGATTAATTATATATTTTTTGCTCTCTTGTGCTTCAGAATCGTCTGCACAACCAAGATTAGCAGCATCTGGTTAAGCTACTACGCCATACGACAATGTCCAACCCCTGTTTTACACACAACTGGTATGCGGTCTGAAATTCCTACGATGTGCAAGCTCCCAGTGCGAAGCATTTAAAGTGAGCCGTTATACAATCTATAATACACTTTAGAAAAAACGGCACTTTAACGCTATGTATATTTAAACGTCACACTAGGCGAAGTACACGCGTGTCGATGGTTGATTAAATTTTGCAAGCTTTGTCGCAATTTTCGCAACTGTGCGTCGCAGAGTGAGTGGTTAGATTATTTTCAGCGTCTAGATTGCCATTCTATTTCTGAACCAGTCAACTGTTTGACATAGTCTCGAATTGAAGCATTCGAACCGCGCCGGACCACAAAGCTGCCAATCATTCTGTCGTGATGTATTGCCTCACTAATGTCGACTATTGGATTCTTAACCTTATGGCTGCCGAACGGGCATTTGTCTTGCCTTGCCGGACGCTTTAAACAGCCGACGATTGAGATTGATCGGCTCAGATGAAAGTATCATAATGCATATTTATAATGAAAGAGTGTGATACGATTTGGCGAAAGTCGCCTCGATCTCATTGTGTGCGTCTAATACGGTTATGGAGATTGACAAGCAGATACAATTAGGTATATATGTATGTTGGGGTTATAAATGTTGTGGGGTAACAACCGATAACTACGCCGACGGATGCTCCATTGTCTCAAAATGCCCGGCGAAGTTTGATTGATTGAAATTTGTTCACGGTCATTAATATTAATTTGGGACCTTTCAAAACCCCACAACTAATACCCAGCGTCTTCCCTATAATTCGAACACTTTTTCTATATTAATAAATAAATAATATAATAACATTCTCGTTTACGTTCGACGCATAATCGCGCGTAAAAATAATTGCATCAAAGTTTGGTATAAAAAATAGTACGAAATTTAATATTGTATACCATTTTATGATTAACAGTATGGTACGCATTACAATGGTGTACTATATTAAATTATAAATAGCAGTGAATACGATTAATTTAATAGTTTCACGAGCCGTCCATGTATCGGATCTGTCCGACGATACAACGGTAACGAAATGATAAATGATAAATTTACTTTACGCTAAGATACCAGCATTATAATAATATGATGTAATTTCTATAGAGGAGAACAATTTATTATTATATAGCGGAAGGTAAAATTTTCAACAGTGCTTCTCAATTTTTTTTAATCAAATCAATTGAATACAATAATAAAAAAACACTTCCGTACAATAATTTCTTTTATAATACAATCTTAATATCGTATCATAAGCGAACTACAGAGCGTGTACTTATTAAACTGCTCACATAACGAGTTTTTAAGCATAGTTAAACGTACATATGTAGGTAATACGAGATACATAAACTTAATTTTATCCAAACAAAAGTTTAAGGGTTGTAGGTATGTACATATAGATTTAGAAACAAAAATAAAACAATACAAACTTGTAAAGGAGATTCGTATCGATCGACATTTCCTGCGGCATTAAAACGGCACGAGGAGGTGTCCGCCATAATGGACATTTGATTAGCGGCCACTTTGTCATTCATTATTATTAAAATCGATGATGCCAGTAGCCGATGTTCGCGTACACGTTTTGTTTTATCGATCGTGTGTGTGTGTGCTTTATAATCCGACCGATACGTATTCAATCAAAGTGAAAGTATTGATCATGATTAATATAATAACGCGCGCATGCCTTATCGTTCCCATGCGAGCCCTCCTGTATAAGCGCATTACAGCGACCTCGCATATTTATTTATCTACTTTTTTTGTAATCAACTGAAGGCTAGAGATGTATTTCAACATACCACATTAAAATATATTAAAATTTTTGTCTATATGGGACAATTGTCGTACATTGAAATCGGTCGAAATTATGTTGGTCGCATTTGGCTTTTAATATGCGCGTGTATATTTTACTATTTAGGTCAAAAAATCAAACGTTAAACTACCGTAAGATTAATTTGAAATATTCTGATCGTTTACATTGCAACAAAAAATCAAAGTAAACTACAATTTGTTACATGGAAAATCGATAAAGTTCGATGCAAGTTGACATTCGATCATCAATAAAACCCCGAAGCCCTTCAAAGGCATCCCTCTATTTAAAACGTGTCGCGCTCGTTTCTATCCCACTCGCATTCGTATCTAGGCCTTAAATCGAGTGTCTATAAAGTCGAAAATCGCACAGACGACTTTGTATAGAATCGAAGTTTTGAAATATGACCATGTCACGTTGCCGTCCTACGAAGCGAACGTATTGGAAGCGATCGGATCTGGTTGGGAAACTTTGTTTGGGGTGATCAAAGATGCCTTAGGGATGATTGATCTGCGTCAACCGAGGAACAATTGACAAAGGACGATTTAGAATTTACATAAATATCGATATAAACCATTTTGAAAATTAAACGAAACGACTCGTAGATGTGTCATTCCGCAACTGACCAGTCTACACATTTTCCGTACGAAGAATGCGCGTGTCCCTTGAAGGCTTATAGATGCTCGATAACCACCTGGAGTTAAATTCAAGTTTTAATACCGACATTTCATGTATAAGATTGCTTCGTTTGATCCAGGATATTCTCCTGCCTGTATATATACAGCATGGACGAGAATACAATTTAATACGTAAGTTTCTTTCTGGTGCGGGCTGGCTGAACAACGAGATCGTTTCTGAGAAGTTCCTCCGTTGCCGCTGATCAAAGATTTATGAAAGAGGTCATTATTTTCAAACGATCGTTGCTTGTGTAAGGAAAAGGCCTTACGGTAGGCCATCAGAGTTCACTGGCCGACACACAACTACGCATTCCTTTATATAGACATTTATAGGTAGTGTATTATATGAAATTTATACGACTATACGCAAGCGATGTATCTGGAAAGGACGCCATTTTGTAAAATAAAACATTTATTAAACAAAAAAAATTATACATTGTCGATTTGTGTCGAGGATATCAGCAATATGGTAAAATGCAAAAAAAGGAGTAAATATTGCTCGCTAGTATTAGTTAGTATTCAATGTTGTTACTCAACTCACATTCACATAATTTTCAATGGTGTATCAACTTGCGTCATTTAAAGTGGTAAAATTGGGTTTACCAAAACTCCATTTATTACACTATATAAAATCATTTTGATTTGTGAACAGGTAATCTTCTAATTGCTAGTTTCTCGTGGAGAAATTGAGATATCGAGTTTCTCGCCTAAGTATGGTTTGCATCGCGTTAAGTATAGCGATCTTTTCAAAAACGTATGGCAAAAAAGGAGAAGAAAAAAAACGCCTGTCTGTCATTATAAAGCCATAAAACAAAACTGGTTATAGAATTCCATTATGAACTCATAGAAAAAAACGCACCTACGCGTTTCTGTACCTATTCGCTAGCAGTCTCAATTTTGCTCGGTTAAAACGAAGAAGAGTATTTGTGATTTATTGCGTTCAAAGTATAAAAGGTAAAGGAAAGTGAAATAATCTGTTGCGGTTTCTTTATTTCCTTTTTACACAACGAGGAGAATGTATTGAACACTTTTACCTTTACGCATTGTTATTTTTTCTTTCTTTTGTCGCCCGCACATGCATAATTGCAGGTAAAATTCGCACAAAATGCGCATTATCGAAAGTGAAAAGGTGTCTCACGTAAAGTATGTATGCAAAACGGCCTCAACGTCAAACTATTGTTTCGCCGTTTTGCAATTCAGACCAAATATGTTTGCAAATAAAGGGTGAACAATCACACGAATAAGATTTATAACATCCCTTTAGTTAGCAGATAAGTCGTTCACGCTTTTCTTCTTGTAATTTCTTACCCTTTGTTTGGGGGATAGAATGCAAATATCCTTTTTTCTCACAGGTAACATAATTTGGCGATAAAATTCAAGGTAAAACTTTGACAATTTTGTTCAAACTAACATGTTCTTTCAATCAGTTCCTTGGGTACCTTTGCTAGAGCTATATCGCGCAAAGGTTCTTTTAAAAATTGCGAAATTGTTTCAATTAATACGATTAATAAATAACCCTCAGTTATCTTCATTGTGCAACACAACTCTTCTATTGTGTATCGATTCAACGAAAAAATTATTTCGTAAGTGTATTTATGCTTTTGTGTATGGTTATTGTAATCAATTCTGTTTATTGAATTTTACTATAGTTGTATAGCGTCAGATACAAAGATGTTATAGTGTGATCAAATCCGAATTTTTCGTTTATCTTTTTATATTATAATTTCTTTCTGTAAGGTTTTCGGTTGATTACGTTGATCTTTAAACTTAATAATCTAATGCTATTGGTTCCGGAATGTACATTTTAATTAATGCCACATCTAGCTGATGAAAATTACTATTGATTTTTATTTTCTCCCTTATAAATTGGATTGCGTACCATAATAATTCAAAAATTTATAAAAGTTTAGTTTTTGTGTTTCTAATATCATACGAATCGTGCATGTTCTCTCGCGTTACAAACGTTCGGTATTTATTATTTAATTACACGCTTTAAAAGCCGGATCCATTAATCGAAAATGAGCCGAATGGGGCTTTAAAGCGTTCCGTTTCAATTATACAAATGAAATCGAAGTGTAAAAACTTAATTACCCTCGGACACGCCACGCGCTTTTGTCATACACAAAGCTGTGGGGCAAAAGGGTGACCGCGAAGATTAGCAATATTACAAGCTACAGCGATAATATACTTGTTTAATTGATGCAGAAAATTTCAACATTCGTATAGCGTTAACATTTCAGCGTTCAACCCCTTCGACGCCGCTCGACGATTGAGATAAAAAATTAATTAGAAAATTGCGCGTATTTGCCGAATTTTTTATTAATAATTGTTTGACCCGAGTAAAAGTGGCGCTTTCGGTCGAATTTCTCTAGGGGTGGCCCTTCTCGATAAAAACACAATAATAATAGGCTCGGGGGGGGATGAAATTCTTCACTGCCGGCGAATGTTTGTGGCAATGGGAATGTAGAACAATAGGACCGAGGCTGGATGATGCATCGGCGATGTTAAAGGTCCCTTGTACTCCCGATTCTCCTTTGGTTAACCCTGTAATGACTAATGCCCTGGAATCCGTGATAAATGGATGACGAAGCTTCAACACTCACCCTCACTCTCTCACCTCCCTCCCCCTTTTACCGCAAAACGCTCTCCGTCTCCGAAGCTGCGAAGAATAGACAAAATCGAAATTTATCAAATCTCGTCGTACGATTTTTTCCGTTGTCGTAACATTAGCGCCGCGTAATTTGACGCTATAGTAGTGCGCGAAAGAATGATGCTTTTTTTTATTCTATATTGATTATGGCCATAATTGGATATGATTAATAAGCGTCTGTGTCGGTTTCGTGAGGTTGAGTTTGTATGAAAATAATAATGAAAAAAAAAAAAAAACACGTATAAATGACCCGTCTAATCAAAATCGCATTTGCATTGAAGCGGTCAATGCAAACTGCAATCACAGTAATCACGATAATGCATAGCTTCCAGGTAGGAAGGTATGTGTAATCAAAAATGTTCACAAAACACACGCAGCTTTGTATTGGTGTTAATTTTTTTTATGTACATAAGTAGGTACTGTAGGCAAAGTATTCAATGTTTCGGACAAAAACGTTCGAAAAAATATTGTAGGAAATTTACAAAATCATAACGGTTATGATTTATTTGATTTGTAATGAATAAAATGTTAGATTAGCACAGATAATGTTTACGCAGACGTAACAATACCAATTAGAAAAAAAATTTATATGTATTTATTTTAAACACTATAAAATAATAATTATTTTTGACATTAAAAGCTTCAACTTTGAATTGGAAATGAATTGCCCGGCGTTGCTCGGGTGGGTAAATTATTAATATGAATATTATGTGAATTATGAAAACAAATCAATATTGAAATAAACATTTATTCTCCAGTAGGTATGTACAAACAAAAATTGATTGAAAATTTCGTATGCGGGGCCCCTTGACCCCGGGCTCCCCTTCCAAAATCCGTCTATGATCTAACGTAGAGTACCATGAGATAGCATACCAAATTTGGTGGTTCTAAATTGAAAAATGTAGATTTGCATAGCGGACAGACAAACAAACTAAATTAAAATTAATTAAAACTGTCCTCAACCGACATAAATTAGTTACAATATAATTTTATTTCATATGGCTAGATGTATATAATATTATATTACAATTATTATATTGAACATTTGAAAGACTTGAGCTTTATTATCCAAATCAAGATAGTAAAATCAATACCGCACTAAATTTACTATTACAAGTAAGTGACCAAATACGTTTCGTACAATACTGATACTGCTAAATTGTCACAGTAATCAAAACTACAGTTGACTTTATAGGTGGATTCGACAGCTTGAAGTTTGCCGTAGTTTTTGCCCATCGATAATAGACATCCGCCAATTATTATTTAACACCTAATCGATTCGAATAAAATTGCGTATCGACATTTGAATCCACAAGTCCTGCAGCAGCGGAATGGTCGGCCATTTTATGTGTGGCCTTTTGTTGTGTGCACGTTTTTGATACCCGAAAAGGCCGGGCCCGGCTCAGCATGTGGTTCAGATGAAAGAGAAAAAACCTGTTGGCTGCGGGACCAGAAATAAGGGGTGGCGGCCATGATTGTCGTCTTTTTTTTTTACCATTTTTGATTCCCCTCTTTTATACACTTACCTTTAACGTCTAGTCGCCGGCCGCTGTCCTTTTTTTATTACGCACGTGTGTGTGTGTGTGCGCGCCGAAACCTGTTTTTTCATCTTCCATCTTGATTAAATAGCCCGTGTTGTCTTAATCTTATACGGCCGCGTCGTTTTTTATTCCTTCGTTTATTATTATTATATATTTTATTCGGCATCGTAACGGTTAACGGCGTTCGTGCGGCGGCCGCTTTTAAAGCGTTCGAATCAATCAACAAATCGAGATATGTATGTATGTTTGTAATGAAAACGCAATATTGAAACTCGATCGTGTATTGATTAACGCATTTCGTATTCAATCGCTTTGTTTATTTTAATTTGAATTGTTTTCAATTGATGATTTTCAATCGGCGATTCGTCTGTTGTATTGCAGTCGCGCGTTTGCGGATGGTTTCGTTTCGTTTTTTTGGATTTTTTTTTTGTTAACCCTTTGAGCGCCAGCGCAGAAATTAATAGCCCTCCCCGCTCCCTTTCACGGTCGGCGAGTGGAAATATGACGTATCATTGTCACGTGTCATGTCATTAGGCGGACATGAATAACCTTTAGCGGCCTGGAGGCCCCATTACGACCGTAACGTTGTACAACAAATCTTCGGCGCGTAAGCGCGGCTAACGCGTTAACTCGCGTATCTCGAGTTCGCCTTTAAAAATGTTTTCGTGTATCGCCATTTCGCGCAAATTATAACCGAAATCTTTCCCTATGTGTGTGCACGTAGTACTTTGTAGGACGTTAACCTACATATATCGGTTAAAGTGGCACGGTCGGGTCTAGGATAGGTAGAGGATGTATCGTCAAAGTTGACCCAATACTTGTACATTTATTTATTTAAGTAGCTTGAAAAGCTAATTGCAAACAAACATTACTTAAAGCTAAAATTACAAAATAAACTTATTATCTAATAGCACTTGTATAGAGGTGCTGTTTTAAAGCTGCCAGGAATCTATCCAGGAACTT
The DNA here is from genome assembly GCA_022651745.1 of Parapsyche elsis. Taxonomy (NCBI): domain Eukaryota; kingdom Metazoa; phylum Arthropoda; class Insecta; order Trichoptera; family Hydropsychidae; genus Parapsyche; species Parapsyche elsis. Next base: position 4,886,106 of record JAGVSN010000017.1, read on the forward strand.
ATGGCAGGCTATTGTATTCAACAACAAGTAGATATGTAGATATATTCTGTACAAGATACTAATAAACATACAATGTACTTCTCCCGGATCTACTTAATTTTAAATTCTTAACTTTTAACTTATTATTACCCCTAGTATTATTAGTACATGGTCGTTGAACGAATGCCAGTTTCGTAGATTCGCGTTTTATTTACTCAATGATAAAGTTTAATCTAAGTTTACACAGTAGATATTTTTATTATTTAAGTATATTCCAAACGTAATACATTTCACAATGAAAATATAGCATAGGTACATGGAGGAAATTATAAAATGATAAGTATAGTAAATACTACAATTAAACCTACCTATCAAATACCTATACCTATACGTACCAAAGAAAAATTTAATCTTAAAACACAAGACCTACTTACTTTAATCATACTTGCAACAAAATAATTCTTCTAATATAAAATACCATAAATACCTATTTATTTTAACGGTGAATAATATGATTTAAATTAGAAGAAGAAAAAAAAGAGAGGTCTTATACGATTATGAAAATCCACAATTTATTTAATTTTACGTACTTATTACCTACAAAATATATTATACCTATATCTACATACATACATATATACATATTGTGATCGTGCGAAAATTCGACCTTGAGATTTTGACTAATTTGTATAAGGTATACATCGTCCCCTGAACACGTTTTCATGGTTTTTGGAAAATGTCTGTGTGTGTGTAAAGGGCCTTACAAACCCGAGCGGATTATTATCCGCTCGCGAATAATAATCCGCTCGGGTTTGTCAGGCCGTTATGCGAATGTGTGACGGTATCTCAAAAACCGTTTATCCTATCAAACTGAAACCTTATAAGTTTGGTACCAATAATATAATTATTACAACCTAAAATGTTTTTAAAAATTTTCGTCAACCAGAAGTGGTACCTCCTCTTGCAAGGCACTTAATACGTTCTATGAACCTATTAGAATTTTTCAATACCATTATTGTCTTTAATCAATTATGCAATGTTTAAAATATGCTCACCGAGTATTTAGTAGGATCATAGCTATGATCACAATAACCGGCGGAGTACAATCACTCTAATTCTATTATTCAAATACACCGTAATTTGTCAGTAATGCGACCTGGATGTACTCGCTCAGGTACTCGCGCGGCGGCACACACTCACATAAGTACACAGGGTGTGTTTTTTTATTTTATTTTATTTTTTTTATTTCGCCCGTCCACATTTTTCACGCGATAAATCATTTTTTTCCGCAACTTTGCTTCGCTCTCTCCCCCCCAACCCCCCCCCCCCCCCCTGTTTACGCCATTCCGACCAGGGCCGGTTAGGGGGGGGAGTGGAGGAGGCGTCATTAATTTGAGTGTGCGATATGAAATTTTAGCAATTTAAAGAATTGTAGATGCTTTTTAGCGAAATTAGCCGTTCATGTCGTTTTTCGCCGTGACAATTTTTCTTCGCGTCGCACATTTTTATTTCGCGTTTCCTTTGTGTTGTTTCGTTTCGTTTTTGCTCGCGCGCGCCCGCGTATTTCGACCCCTCCTCAGCTTGCTCCTACCCTTAAACGATGTTCATATATATTACGCGATGATTGATGACGGATTTCACTCTGTGAAATGCTTGTAAACATTACTAAAATTATCAATTTTGATTTAGTAATTAATATATGACTTTTTCCCGTGGGTAACGAAATCATTAGGTTTTGACTTTAAAGGCATTGGATATACTCGAACTTACTACTCTATGACTCAAACTAATATGAGTTCTAAGAGAAGCGTACTATATATGTACATTAGCGTAAGCGTCTGCCTGCCTGCCTTGGTCATTGCGGTCACGTTAGCATTTCAACAAGCCACTATCTGTCAAAGCTGGTTCGAGTCAATAATGCGATTTTATGGCCATACATCCATTCAATCAACGGTACACTATACAATTGTTTCACGTGCTGTCAAATGGGCTATGGGTTGTACTGTTATTGTACAAAACCAGTGCGTACGGGAAAGAGTTAGAGGTGGGGTTAGAATCCATAATAATATATATGACTGGCAAACCGGCTTAATATATACATATGTAGATATAAATAGACTAATTTTGTATCGCCTATAAGTATGTAATTGGAAATGCTCCTACTGTCAATAACGGTAGTCGAAATAAAACTTTGTGTGGTAAATATTCAATAGTAGGTATCTATGTAATTATTAGTTGAGACTTGCGGTATTATATAGTGTTTTGAAAAGTTTAGTCGCATGAGATGCACAAATAAAAACAGTTATGAATTCAGTTTTAAAAGTATGCATGCATATATTATGTATAAAGTATTTGGTATGATATGATACACGAGTAGGTAAATATAAATGTTTCATAATTTTAAACGTTCAACTTATGTGAATAGTGTGTGTTTTTGAATTCGTAATTGAAAGTTGCGCGTTGGCCACACCTAAGATTTTCGGTGTAGGTAGATAAAATGGCTCACGCAATCGTTAAAGCTTCCAAGTCCGATCGCATTAATAACCGATGTGTACCACCAAAATAAAAATAAAACCGAAAGAATCTAAAAGCCGGATTTCTTCTTGCGCCCGTAATCAGGACAGGTTGATACTTTTCATCTTCTCCTCTTTTTTTTTTTTTTTTTTTTTTTGGAAACGCGCATTTTTTCAACGCAGACGAAATAATCTTTCAGTGTCAAACGCCACTTCCTTTAAGTAACTTGCTATATTTTATTCAGCTCTGAAAAATGCTACGCTCATTCTTCTACTTCCCCGCGAAAACTTTGAATAAATAAATACATCGACACGTACGCTCATTCTCTCCCCGAAATTAATTCACAATAGCGTTTATTTACTTTTTTATTACGGCTCGACTGTACGCGACATCAAAAGCAGAAAACAAACACAAATGAAAGGCGACTTTGCAAAGCCAAAAAAAAAAGAGAACTCGCTTGCACATCAGTGTTAAATATGGTGGACATATCTTTTTCAGAGGCTAACGTGGATTTATGCCACGTGTGCAGGGTTGGGGGTGGTTTTTAAAAGCGAGGGATGACAATTTTTTATTTCGCCAAAAGTAACGCCTGATAGTGAAAAGTATGTATCAAAGAGCGTTGCAGTCAAATTGAATATATCTATGTACAATATTTGTTGCATTATATGTCAGCGATAAAATAAACCAACACTTCTGTAATATATTGGATGAATTACTATTTTTAAATACAGATAGGTATACATAATATAAACGTAGATAAAAAACCGGTAGTGGTAGATATGATAGTACATCTAATCTTGAGCGAGAATACATACGTTGTTGTTGGTATTTTTTTTATATTTTTTTTTCTCCCCAAAAATGTATCCCAAGCCCAGCTGCCCAGTGTGATGTGCACATTTGCCCATTCAGTACAAAAAATACATATAACCGAGCGGGTAATAGCGTCGAAAAAGCAACATATGTATGTATGTACCTACGTTTGTACGACGATGATGAACCCAACGCACGTTCAAATTCAAAAAAATAATGGACATCTTCACGCATTTTTGAATTTCGGCAATTCCTTTATTACGTGTCTTGTCGATTTTGTACGTAATTGGGCACAACCGGAAAATGGCGCGCTAGATCGCTTTTTAATTGGCTAAACGCTTTGAACTTTTGTCAGTGCGTGTGTTTTGTTGGAATACGTACAATCAAAATAAAATCCCCCCCCCCACCACCACCACCCCTCAGTTCCCTTCCCTTCTGATGAGTAAGAGCTCAAAGTATATAATGACCACTTATAGACATAGAGAACAAAGATCGTTGAACAATAAGTCGCCGTTGGTACTTAAGAGAATAAAAGCTTTTACATATAAGAGGGGTTATAGTGAAGGAGACTAGCAAAATGAAATGTCTTTGACCTTTTGCGATTGATGTCTGCTATTTAAGAAAATTTTCTGATTTTATTGGTCCTTGTACTTATCAAAGATGCATACGATATCATTTATACGTAACACACTGTATCTAATAAAAATTTTCTAGTAGAACTTAAATATAAAAGTTCATTGCAATATAATTCAAAGCTGACGAAAAAGCCAAGGTTGACTTAAAACTGACATTCACACATCATACGAAATAAATCAAAAGCTACTTTGAACACAAAGGGAGATGAGCTGGAGCGTGCTTAGTATTACCCAATCTTTCAGTTCATACATACATATGTATGTAGGTATGTATATAAAAGAGCATATTAGTTTGAAATTAACTATTTTTCATGACATAATCAATTAATCTCATTACAAACTAGAATTTTTGATATGATTCGCGCGCGTCACTTTACGCTCACTGCATCCCCCTTCCCCTTTCTCCTTTCTCCTTTCTCACTGTACCTAAATTGTCAATTTCGAACGCGGCGGTTCCGGTTCCGGCGGCGACTATGAAATTCGGTATTAAAATTGATTGCGGCATTATTTATTCCGAGTCCCGAGACCGTGTCAGAGAGCAGCGTCGAGTCAGCGGCCGGGCGTTAACAAATGTCTTCTTCCTTCGCAGTAATCGCTTCTTGCTCCATCTCGCTGTGCGGAGACGTGGCTAGAGAGAGACGGGGACACCGCGAGTGGGGTATGGTATACTTATGGTGTGTACTGGCGCGAAGTATAGTCCGCCGATAGTGAGCGGGCGCGTCGTGAATGGACGCTAATGGCGGACCGTTTGTCATGGTGTGTCAAACAGCGCGCTCTAACGGGATCATCTCGCGAATTTACGCATGGTGGCCATGATGATTGCTATTGTGGCCATGGTGGTTGATTTTGGGGGGGGGAGAGCTTTTGCTAAAGTTGTGCGTATCTTTTTATTGGACAAATGTACGTACTGAAACTTAAGTTTGACTAGTCTTAGGTTAAGTGAGGGTAACGGAATCATCTGGCGAACTTTGGCGCATGGTGGCCATGATGATTAGTCTATTGTGGCGAACTTACGCATGGTGGTTGATTTTGATTTTGGGGCGGGAGAGCTTTTGCTAAAGTTGTGCGTATCTTTTTATTGGACAAATGTACTTACTGAAACTTAAGTTTGACTAGTCTTAGGTTAAGTGAGGGTAACGGAATCATCTGGCGAACTTACGCATGGTGGCCATGATGATTGCTATTGTGGCCATGGTGGTTGATTTTGGGGCGGGGAGAGCTTTTGCTAAAGTTGTGCGTATCTTTTTATTGGACAAATGTACTTACTGAAACTTAAGTTTGACTAGTCTTAGGTTAAGTGAGGGTAACGGAATCATCTGGCGAACTTTTCGCATGGTGGCCATGATGATTAGTATTGTGGCTATGGTGGTTGATTTTGGGGCGGGGAGAGCTTTTTTGCTAAAGTTGTGCGTATCTTTTATTGGACAAATGTACTTACTGAAACTTAAGTTTGACTAGTCTTAGGTTAAGTGAGGGTAACGGAATCATCTGGCGAACTTACGCATGGTGGCCATGATGATTTGCCATGGTGGTTGATTTTATTATCTTTTTTATTGGACAAATGTACTTATGAAACTTGGTTGATTTTGGGGCATGGTGGGGAGAGCTTTTGCTAAAGTTGTGCGTATCTTTTTATTGGACAAATGTACTTACTGAAACTTAAGTTTGACTAGTCTTAGGTTAAGTGAGGGTAACGGAATCATCTGGCGAACTTTCGCATGGTGGCCATGATGATTAGTGTTGTGGCTATGTTGGTTGATTTTGGGGCGGGGAGAGCTTTTGCTAAAGTTGTGCGTATCTTTATTGGACAAATGTACTTTTTAAAACTTACTGAAACTTAAGTTTGACTAGTCTTAGGTTAAGTGAGGGTAACGGAATCATCTGGCGAACTTTCGCATGGTGGCCATGATGATTAGTGTTGTGGCTATGTTGGTTGATTTTGGGGCGGGGAGAGCTTTTGCTAAAGTTGTGCGTATCTTTTTATTGGACAAATGTACTTACTGAAACTTAAGTTTGACTAGTCTTAGGTTAAGTGAGGGTAACGGAATCATCTGGCGAACTTTCGCATGGTGGCCATGATGATTAGTGTTGTGGCTATGTTGGTTGATTTTGGGGCGGGGAGAGCTTTTGCTAAAGTTGTGCGTATCTTTTTATTGGACAAATGTACTTACTGAAACTTAAGTTTGACTAGTCTTAGGTTAAGTGAGGGTAACGGAATCATCTGGCGAACTGAAACTTAAGTTTGACGCATGGTGGCCATGATGATTAGTGGTTGTGGCTATGTTGGTTGATTTTGGGGCGGGGAGAGCTTTTTGCTAAAGTGGGGCGGGGAGAGCTTTTGCTAAAGCGGTGCGTATCTTTTTATTGGACAAATGTACTTACTGAAACTTAAGTTTGACTAGTCTTAGGTTAAGTGAGGGTAACGGAATCATCTGGCGAACTTTTCATGGTGGCCATGGTGGCCATGATGATTAGTGTTGTGGCTATGTTGGTTGATTTTGGGGCGGGAGAGCTTTTGCTAAAGTTGTGCGTATCTTTTTATTGGACAAATGTACTTACTGAAACTTAAGTTTGACTAGTCTTAGGTTAAGTGAGGGTAACGGAATCATCTGGCGAACTTTCGCATGGTGGCCATGATGATTAGTGTTGTGGCTATGTTGGTTGATTTTGGGGCGGGGAGAGCTTTTGCTAAAGTTGTGCGTATCTTTTTGTTGGACAAATATACTTGCTGATACTTAAGTTTGATGGGTTTTAGGTTAGGTGAGGCTAGGTCAAGTTAGGTTTTGTTCCTTCAGAAATAAAGCTTAGTACACAAAGAGGGAACAAGTTTCAACATTTTCACGTTACAGTTGGTTTCAAAGCCAAATGAACAAGTTGCTGGACTAGTGTTTTTCGTGTGCGTACACATCGTAGGTACCTACCTCGTTACCTGTTTCACGTTTATGGAACAATTATTTCGATGCTTTGACACTTCAATGTTGATACTTTTGCTTCTGTCTATTTCAGGCATTATACAAACCTGTATTGTTATGAGTTTGAATAGCTTTTGCCTATTTTAGTCAGATAAATAGGTATTTTTTTTGTTTGGAGTAATGTTTGTATGACAATTATACTAAAATATTGTATATTTGTATAGTTTTTCTAATTGTATTTGTTTAAAGAGACTGCATGAAGAACATTTGGCATTTTCAGATATTTTTTATGATTAAAATATCGATAGGAACTTTTCTAATGAAAATCAAATATTGACAGCAATTCCTTCGCCTAATTATTTTAAATTTATTTATTTATTTATTCATATACAAGCTAAAAGCCCAAATTATCTACAAACAAAAATATCAATTGCAGGATGATAATATTACAGATGAAAATGATATACATTATATAAACATCTTATACATATATATATGTAGGTATGTATGTATGTATATCTACATATGTACATTGTACATATTACATACTGTTAATAAAAAAAAATTATACTCAATACAATAATATACATTTAAAGTAAAATAATTTTAAAATCTGTTACCTAGCCCTAGTCAATTGGGTAAATTACTTACTGTATAGCTTTCCCCCGTTTCTGTAAAAGTTTTCAGATAAAAGTATAATAAACAACAGAATAATAATAAAACAGTTCATTTATTATATTCACGATAGTAGTTAGAAGATAAGGTTAAAAAATTAAATCGACATCCATCAACCGAAAGGCGTCAAAATTTTTTTCGTTTCGCAAAACGAAACGTGCGTGCAACAAATCGACAAATATTCACAATGCTCACACAACTACAACATAGCGGTGAATTTGATTTACGATTATTTTGGGTGCACCCCCCTCTCCATTTTTCTTCCCCCCCCCCCTACTATTTTGCGATGTGAATCTGGGGAGGTCTGTGTATACATTATTATATTTAAATAAATTTTATTTATCGGCGCAAATGCGTATGCTTCGGCGGGAATCGCACAATAAAAACCGCGGTAATGTTACGTTTCCTCGATACAATTTAATATATATAGATATCACAAGTAACTTGATATATTATTAAGGCACGTCTAAGCTTTCACAATAATGCCATGGTATTATTATATTGTATATCGCGAAAGAATTATACACTTTTAATCGTGTTAGCCCCCTTGATATTAAACGTGGCATAATAAATACGCTCAGTATTACAGTTATTATACGCGTAAAATCTCACTTGTAAATAGCGTGCGGTTAACTATGTATTATTTTTTTTTTCCACATAACCTAGCCAGGTAAGTAACAAGTATATTTTCGATTAAACTTCGACATTTTCGATACAGTATAGCTTAGTGGAAAATTATCGACCTCGACGTTGCGAATGTCAAGTTCAACAATAATCATGAATAATGGCTTTTCTTAATCAATAGATTCACAAGCGATAAACGGTCCTATGCGAAGCGGAACAGGTTCCAAACGATGATGTATTACATCTGTACAATTTCGTAATATATTATTTTCGAATCACAATCGTAGCCTAGAGTCATTTGCTGTTTGATTTGTATATCAAAACTATCGAAAATTTTAACCGTATATAATTTTACACGTGATGTATCAATTGTATATAACAATCTACTAACTATAGCTATACTTTTTTCAGTGTCCAATCGGTTCTGACTAGCAACATTCTATCTATCATTAGCTGTAATCACCGAAATGAAACTTTGTATTGGAGCTACCCGAAGATAGGTTATCCTATCAAATACCCTGCAGGATCATAATAAGTACCTTTGCAAAGTTGGACTACAATTTGTCAAACAGTGTTGGAATGTATGTATAACAAAGAAATATACTACAGTTATATACATACATACATACATACATACTAGGGCGGAGCGATCTTGTAGGAAGAATTTTTGTTTTCGTAATATCAAAAAGTTTGGGTGCGGGATTTGTGCTCTATCACATACCCATCATAATTGCAAAATATCTCTTAAAAATATTAATGTTTAGAACTGCTCCAAGCTGCTTGAATATTGGGAAAAAATATAAAATTTTCCCATGGTTAGTAGGTGGAGCGAAATTATTTTTTTTTGAAAATCGAAATGCTTGGGTTTGGAAAAGTTGCTCTATGGGTATACAAAACAAAATATGTAATTATTTTTTTGATATTTTAACTCTTTATACTTCCCCAATGGAGTTGAAAATTTAGAAGAAATGTGTTTTTAGCTAAAAGTGGAAGGTTCATATAGCGGTTATATAGCATATATCTTAAACAAAATAAACGACAAGAAATGTATTTTATCTCCGTTTTAATACCGTACACGAACCTTGCACTTTTAGCTAAAATCATATTTTTTCTAAATTTTTGACCCCTTTGGGGCAATATAAAGAATTAAAATATCGAAAAAATAATTATGCCATGGAGCAACTATCCCAAGCCCATGTATTTTAATTTTCAAAAAAAAAAATTTTCGCTTCACCCTAATACATACAAGTATCCAAATATACATACATAGATGAGGTTCACATAGTATGAGGTGCGTACATTCGCGTTAGTGGGGTGGTTGCGAAGGGGTTAAAATTAATTAATTACTCGTGCGGAGATTCGTCACCTGCTGGCCATAGAGGAAGTCGTCACCGCTTGACAGCAAAACCAGGGGTGGACTCGAATGCATAAATTAAAAATTTCGCTTGACCGGCGCTTCGTGAGCGCGGGCGACCCGAAACTTTTGAGTTATTAGTTTTAATTTCCGGCGAGGGACTCCCCCCCGAGACACGAGGGGAAAGAGGGTAGGGGGGGGAGGCAGGGTGAAAAGCCCTCTGGGGTAGAGAGCAGGGGTTTACTAGCCAGGGGTTGGAGGCGTTTCCCGATTCGCCCCTGTTACGACACTGCGAAATTTGCTTTCACGTCTCGTGTAAAACGACACTATGATCTATGTATGTACGTATGCATATATGTAAGTCTTCTTTTGAAGCAATTGATTAAACGGAAGTGTTGATTTAATCCACCTTAATAATTTAATTTTGAGGAAATGATGAACCTTCGAAATTTTTTTTTTTTTGAAAAATTTGATCTGAAAAAAGTAGATTTTTATCATTGATTTGATAAAAATTGAACGGTATTTGAAGCTTAAAAGACATAATAAATGTCAAGTTTTGTTGATTTTTGTGCTAATTTTATATTATACATATGTAGAACTGTAAGGATTAAAAAAAGGAAATAGGATCTTTCGGTTCGGTGATAAAACCGAATGCAAAAAATCCGCACAAAAAAAGCGGACATGGAAAAAAGCGCACACAGAAAAATGTGCACATAGAAAAATGCGCACATTGGAAAAAAGTGCAAATTTTTTTTTATTAATAAATTTATTATCAATAAATTTTCTTGAATTTATTCAATAAAATCTGTATACTGTACAAAAAACTGTAAAATTTGTATAAAAACTGTATACATATTTTCAATATGTTTGCGGAGAAAATAAAAATAAAGTACATACTACACTAGAACTATTCAAATTTTTAAAGCTGAAAAACACAAGAAATGATTAGAGTAATTTAAATGTGAGTATTTGTCTGTGTGCGCTTTTTTCCGTGTCCGCTATTTACGCGTGCGCATTTTTCTGTGCTGATTTTTCGATCTTTCCGATGAGGATTAGTCTTAATATTTTAATAATTTATTTCGCAACAGTCGGCAGAATGTTTATTGAAATAACAGACTGATTTATACAACATTTTAAGTAAATACATACACAGATATATTTATGCATATTATGTTTATGCCATAATTATGTAATTAAGTAGATATTGTATTATTTGTATTTCAGTAAAGTCTCATTTCATATAAATCACTTCACTTACATACTTTCATTGAACAAAAAATTTTCAAAGTCAAATGTACAATTAATCAAATTACAAATTAGTCAAAAATCTAAGGTCACTTTATCTTCATAAATCACGAATACAAACGATGCAAAAAAAATTGCTAACTTAAACACAATAAAAATACAAATGAACTACAAAATCAAACATCCTTCCAACTTACTGCGCAAATAAAGTTTGCAAAAATGAAAATAAAAAAAAGCATCCAGAGCAATTCATCAGGGCTGTCGCACGCGTTGCAATAGGGATTCGTTCGTTTCGAATAAAATTTCGCACGTCGATTTAACGAATCGTCGCAATTAAAAAAGCTCCGAACGGATCTTCGCTAGGCCGCGCGTCGCGAGCTCTCTTTTTGTACCTACGAGTAGGTTCTTTTTTTTTTTTTGGATTTTATTTTTTAGTTCGATCGCTTTTGTTCGCTTGAAAAACGATCGGTCGTCGGGTTTAGCAGCCGGTCGACGATGACTCTCGTGTCGAATGGTCGCCGAATCCGGTCCCGAAGGAGGCCCCTGATGCATCGTTCCGCGAGCCGGCCCTGCATGTTGATTGATGCACCGGGGACATGGATGCCACCCACACCAAGACAAAAACTGATTTCGAATGCTAAATTCAACTTGGTGCATTCCCAGTTTGGATTTCGATGTTCCTGAGGGCTTCTAGCTAGGGTGCATTAGAAAATATACTGCAGTGTCGCTAAATCGGACGATCCATTTTTATTTTATTGAAAATTTTATGTCAAAATCTGCAAAAAATAAATTGTACTGAATGAGGCGATGTAAAAAATAAAATATTTTTTTCCTTCGATTCTTTTATCAGTACAAAATAGCGCTAGTTAAAATTTTACATATCTATGTACATATCATCATCATTTTCAGTCGTTCACCATCCACTGCCGGATGTCTTGAGCAATTTGCATCCACTTGACTCGCACACATTCTTCTCAATTCATCAGCCCATCTTCCACTCGGTCTACCTTGCTTTCTTTCACATCCTCTCGGATACCATTCCAGTATTTCTCGCCATCCATCTGCCATCCGTTCTTCTCGCTATGTGTCCAGCCCATTGCCACTTCAACTTTTTCACACGTTCTGCTATATCTTCCACTTTAGTCATACCTACTTCTTATCCATGTATTTCTCTTACGATCTCTTCTCGTTATACCGAGCATACATCTTTCCATGCTTCACCATCCACTGCTGTATGAAGGCCTCCCCAATCCTCTGCCTTGAGCAATCTGCATCCAGTTGACTCCACACATTCTTCTCAATTCATCAGCCCATCTTCCAATCGGTCTACCTTGCTTTCTTTCACATCCTCTCGGATACCATTCCAGTATTTTTCGCGTCCATCTGCCGTCCGTTCTTCTCGCTATGCATCCACTTCAACTTTTTCACACGTTCTGCTATTTCTGCCACTTTGGTCATACTTCTTACCCATATATCTACATATGTACATATATCAAATAGTAAGATTTTTGGAATTAAATTATTCCAAAAATTTTATCATACCGCGAACTTACGCATTGTGGCCCTGATGATTACTATGTTGGTTGTTTTGAAAAGAGCTTTTGCCAAAACTGTGCATATCTTTCCGTTGGACATTATTATATTATTACATTATTATATGCACAGTTTGATGTGTTTTAGGTTAGGTTTCGTTACTTCGGAAATAAAGATTAGTACACATAAGTGTCAACATTTCGACTTCACAGCAGATTTCCGAAATGGTATCTTCTTATTGATACATGGTTCATATTTATAATTCCAACTCTCATGTACAAAAAGTATTTTATGTATGTACATATGTATGTACATGTTATCAAATAATAACATTTTTGGAATAAATTCGAAATTAACTCAAACAAAAATTTATTTGAAGATTCAACTCTAAATTTGAACCCAACTGAATTATTTAAGTATGTAAAAGGAGATAAAAATTCAATTTGTTATGATATATCGTTTTCGGTGTACGATTGTTTGATTATGGCTTGACAATTTAGTTTATTAAAGATTAAATGGCCACTGATATTGGACGATTTGTCCGTCTAAAAGTATTGAAGAACTATCTAAAAATCATTTTTAAGTACGCTTCAACTGTGTAAGAATCATATTATGATATTAAATGATGTTTAATAATAAATATTGACTTGAAAGTCGAAATTATGTACCGTACGTTTTTTTTTGGAAATGTAATTTTTCAAACACTGTCGCCAGCATTCGTCGTACCGTACGCTTCTTATACATCAAATGCGCAAGATAAATACGTTCTTTTTTTCATTTTATCCCGAACCGGGGTCCAGCATCCATTTGTACATTATCCCCAAAGGGGGGTAGGGGTGAGGGGATTACGGAAGGGTCGTGGGAAAAACCGCGGATTGCAGACATACCGGCCCCGGGAGTCTTGGGGAGCAAATAGAGAAAACTCGAAGAAATACCCCATCCCACAATTTCCCTCCCACGTCTCCCATCCCTTTTATTTGGCCGGTGGAAAAGTGCCCGCTGGAAAATCGTATCCAGAGCAGTGTTAGTACCTAATGCTGGATGAAAAAAAATCTCGAGAGTTTCCATTAGCCGCAGTTTTCCCGGACGGTTCGTTGCAAACTTACCGTGGGCTATGTAGTGAGACGCGTAATCTTCGATGCGCGTTGTTGTTCGCCAAAAATTACGACTATTTATCGCTCGTTTCGATGTTTAAATATGTGTGACGTAACGATAAACTGCGCTGGTTTATCACCTTTTCAATGGTTTACTCGTAACTGTAAATAATTATTGTTTATTGACCCATTTCGGCTGAGAGAAACAACAGCTCGAGCGTTGATACATTTATACACCTGATTTTATACTGAAATATATTATTGACTTATGTAGTTGAGAGTTTATTAATACGATTACTTTATATACTGAATATATTAATAATAAAATTGTAGGTCAGTTTGTGTGATGTGTACCTACCTGATCGATAGTAAAAATAAAATACAAATGGATGTAGTAAAACTTATCACTGATTGCTTTCAGGAGTATGAACAACTGCTCGGAGGCAAAAAACCCACAGGAAAACGGAACAGACGAAACACAAGAAGGCCATTATCAAATGCAATCCAAGCTGATTCGGTAGTAGTGGAAGCTGTGGGGGAACAAAACAAAACGATCGCGGCTAATGGGTGCTGAACCAGAGAGAGGGAATAAAAACATCAGAAGAGTGGTGGTAGTAGCCACGTTGAAATGGGAAATAGAAGAAGAAATTTCAACTTGAAAATTTGTCGGAAACTGGGAAAATTTTAAGAGCACTCCGCGCGCACTCTAACTCAAACGACAAATCGGTTCGAATTACGACAAAGTATTTGTTAATTATTTACGGCACTAACGAAAATAAAAAAAAAAAAAAAAAACGTGTCGACGGAACAATAACACGTGATATATTGCCTTTTTTAATTAACACACAACAATATTGAGATAAACCCCACGCTCGTTTCATTGCGTGATTAATGCCAAAGGTGAACCACAATGCACACAAGAACAAAGGATTTGTTTGTTTCCAATCGTAACATATTGGGCATCTTATTTTAATAATTTATGCAAGAAAAGTTTCAATATGATCTTCACAGTACTTAGTCACGGTAATTTTCAAAAATTATTATTAAATACCTACAGCAAAACCATTTCGTTTTTAGAAAAAAGACGGTAGGTACTTATCTACCAATTTAAATATAACGAACTGAGCAAACACTATTTGAAAAGGTTAATTTCGTTACAATACTTCAAATCATATAAAATCAAATTTTATTGTTTCAATTTAAACCGCTATACATATGTAGGTACATACCTATGTTTTACATATTTTTGAATATTTTTTCAAATAAATTTATCTTATCGCGTTATTGAGATTTTATTACTCTAAAATGTGATTGAAATGGTTGATCTACATATGGATGGGTTAGTGCACATATATTTTATGTCCATTTTTACCAAAATTGAGTTATCATACACAAAACGTCCATCTGCATCAAACCTTCATGTTTAAAATGTATTGTATCTCCAAATATTATTGAACATACAATTATTGCCCTATTCAGATATATAATATGTCCATTTCGTCCATATTTTTCATGCAAAAAAGATGTATGTCACTTACAATATTTTAACACAAAACTGGACATACAATATCTGTGACCCATCGGTATAATGTTCCTGATTCTTGATGTTTATGATCATGTTCACTGTCAAAAATACCTCATTATGATGCCACTTTATACTCCCTTCTCCCGCTGAAAGAATTAAAAATATGGAACATAAAATTTATCTTACAACCAACACTACTTATGTATGTATATTAGGGTTGAGCGTCGATGTATGGAACTTTTTTTTTTTTTTGGGATATTAGTTTTGAAATATATAGTTATAAAAAAGTTACCTCTACGTCATACCTCTTCTGTCCAAAAAAATCTGCATAATTAAAAAATTTTTTCTGGTCTTTACCAGCACTTTTATCTTAATACTTTTACTTGTGTGAAAATTTCCAATTGATTGAGCAATTTTAATTAGAAATTTAGTATTTATTTTTACTATATGTACATACTTATTTTACTCGTACCTTTGCCTCCCTCCACCTCGCTCACAAATTCACACTTATTTCAATAATTCAAGGAATACGTATGTAAATAAATTAGATTTTTACAAAAAGTGCTTATAAAGTTAGGGTAATTTTATGAGCATGTTATCTAAAATTTTGTATTCTGTGTTCACATATTCACAGATTTTTTTTCAGTATTTTTCGAGAATACGGATGATACAACGAAACTTTTGGTAGGTATTAAAATGCCGATTTTTAATTTTTACAATGTCACTCCACCCTGAATGTACCTACATATGTATGTACATATATATTCACAAGTACAATTTGCTATAATTAAATTTGAACATATCCAACTCGGAAACGCTGAAACGTCACGACAAACTCAATAAGCACACATAGTTAATAGCTCGCTCATACCATGGCATAACTCATACGAGCATATCCATTTACCAAAGTATACATACATACATACATATTATGTATTACATATATTCGTATGTTGTATATCGAACGACAATAACAATAACGGGTCAGTCTGTAACGAGACAGAGCCGTCTGCAAAGGACGGCGAAAGGGTCTGTGGCCACCCACCCACCTAAAAACCCACCCACAAGTCCAGAAGGGGTGAGAACAAGGGTCGAAGAAGCATGGGGGTTGGTAAAATGGGGTGGAAAAGGGGGGTGGTATGGGGTGAAACTCGCGTTCGCCATACATCATAGCCGTTCGCGGCCGCCGCCCCAAGGTAATCCTGCAGATTTCCACTTTAAGCAAGCATCACCCGACCGAACTTAAACCAACTTCACTACACTTTCTAAATAATAAGCAGGGGATGAGGGGGTGGTGGTGTGGACGAGCGGAGACAAAAATAGTCCCCCTTAGGGATTTCGCACTGCCGAAATCGACGGTTTTGTACGCTAACGTCGAACGTCTACTCTCCGTAGAGGAAATTTTTCTAGGACGATCGAAGCGATGAGTAGAACGAGAGCGCAAGTGTGACTTAGGTGTTGGATTGATCTATAATTTTCGAAGTAAAGACTTTTTTTCGCTCGGTAGAGTAAAAACGGTTCATCCAACGTTCCATACCAAACGGAGCGAGCGATAAGCTGTAGCGCAGATCCCCACTCCTTCAGTTTGGAGGTGGGCTATTGCCCTCTCTCTTGCTCTTTCGCGTTCGTGCGAGAGAGAGAGAGAGATCCACGCCGAAAATTTGAGCGTCCCCTCTGCGCCCCGCACCGCTCCTCCGTGTAGTAAAAATGTTTCGTCGAAGTGTGGTACGACACGAAAACCAGAAACGGTCAGCAGGTACAGGTCGCGCAGCCACACACACATATTGCGCGTGTGTCTGTGAATAGGTGAATAATACGAATTTTCACTACATGCAACATTCGCGCGCGTACACGTTACGAGTGTAACAGAGACACTATTGTTTTGTATATTTTTGTTTTGTCAAATACAGCATGTTCCTTCAGTCCAATCATTATCAAAATGCGTGTGTGTGTGTGTGTGGCTCGCCTCAACTTTCGCTACATTTGTGTTTACACAATTCTTTCACATTCACATCTGTATTCCTTCTTGTACATTGCACTTGCTTTTTAAATTGCAAAGAAGTTTTAATTCTATAGTGGGTAGCGGCTACACACTGCGATTTTTAGTTTGCTATGAAAAATATTAATATGGCCATCATGTCATATACGTATGTATATATAATAGTGCTTTTTCGTCTGTCTGTGTGTCTGTCTGCTGATAACGCTCGCCGATGTAAATAATTTAAAATAAACCAGAACGTCGCGCATGTGAGATTTGAACCCGGTACCACTGATTCGGAACACTGAGCGCTTACGCGGTGAGCCAAACCAGAGGATAATGGGCCGGCTTCAACTTGACTATTTATATAATAAACTAGCGTAAGCCCGTTGAATATCAACGGAGCGGTTTCTCATCACCCGTACTGGAAAATAATATTAAATTTAATAGTTTTTATAGTTGTTGCATCTATGCAACCAAGCGCCATTTATGGCGCGTTATAATACATCAAAGTAACAATTTAGCAAAGTCGCGAGCCTATTTTTTATTATGTAAATAGTCACGTTGAAGCATGCCTATTATCATCTGGTTTGGCTCACCTCGTGAGCGCTCTGTTCCGAATCAGTGATACCGGGTTCAAATCCCACTCGTGCGACGTTCTGGTTTTTTTTAATTATTTACCGAGGCGAGCGTTATCAACAGACAGACGGATTTCGGCTATTATATATAGTAATAGGCTCGCGACTTTGCTAAATTGTTACGTTGTTATTATAACGCGCCATCTATGCAACAACTATAAAAGCTATTAAATTTACTATTATTTTTCAGTACGGGTGATTAGAAAGCGCTCCGTTGATATTCAACGGGTATGTAGTTAAAATATAAACACTTTACGTCTAGACGTATAAGTTTGAAGTTAATCCCATTTACGGCCTTATATGTACATACATACATATGTAGTTTTGTAAAATTTAGATTCTATCTACAGACAGTTCTACGTGTTAATATTCATGCTAACGTGTGGATGCAAATAAATGGAAAGAATAGAATGTCAGCGATAGGTATGGTATGGTATACATACTCGTACGATTTCTCACGTATCGATTTCGAACAACAAAAACAAAATTGTGAAATATGTAAGCAGTGACGGGCGAGTCTTATTGCTCGCCGTCGAAACTTTCGCTAATGTAATATACACAAAAAAAAAGTGGAAGGCAATACTCAAGTGTATTTCGAGAAAAATAAAGCAATTTCTTCAGCGTGAATCCCCACGCTTCGGAGGCTTCCGAAACTTTTTCCCGAAGAAGGCAGATAAAAAATTCGCCTGTCGCTATTTTTTCCTCCTTCCCGTCTTATTGTCTATAACGTATTTTCCTTTTAAGCCTTGGTATCGGAGGGAGGGGCAGCAAACGCTGTAGGGAGGACCTATGTAGTACACATACACATATACCCACTGGGGGAGGAAAAAAAAAATGGGGAATTCGAGTTTACCGCCCTCTCTCCCTCCCGCTGTAGAGATTATAACGAGTACCTAATACGTTCCTCAATCAAACCCCAGCAGCCGCGGTCCCTTCTGCGATCAATCACTGTACGAATCTGTCATGTTAGGTTTATGAGAAAAATTGTCTAGGGGTGGAGAGGATCCTGGGTTCTCCTCCGCATTGGGAGATGTCCCCCCCAAGTCCGATAGAAATCGGGGAAAAACTGTGTTTACCAATATCGTGATTATATGGTAGAAGGGGAGGGATGTTGAAGATTCCGAGACACCGCTAATTTGGATGTACAGGATGTCACTGAAATCATTTTGCTACAGTATGTGAGAAAAGCCAATACTCAAAATTGACAACCTGTTTCAAAATTTTGTTGGTCATCATCATCATTTTCAGCTGTTCACCATCCACTGCTGGATGAAGGCCTCTCCAATCCTCTTCCATTCCTGTCTGTCTTGAGCAATCTGCATCCACTCCCCACTGACTCCACACATTCTTCTCAATTCATCAGCCCATCTTCCACTCGGTCTACCTTTTTTTCTTTCACATCCTCTCGGATACCATTCCAGTATTTCTCGCGTCCATCTGCCATCCATTCTTCTCGCTATGTGTCCACTTTAACTTTTTCACACGTTCCGCTATATCTGCCACTTTGGTCATACTTCTTACCCATGTATTTATTTTGCGATCTCTTCTTGTTATGCCAAGCATACATCTTTCCATGCTTCTCTGTGTGCACTGGATCTTTCGTAGCATTCTTGAATTTAGCGTCCAAGTTTCACATCCATACGTCATAACTGGCAGTACGCATTGGTCGTACGCCTTCTTTTTCTTTTTTAAACATAGCTGATGGATTAACATTAACCATATCTTCAAAATTTTAACATTATCAATAGTACTTGACTGCGTAATTTTACTGAAAAACTGATTCCTCACACGGTTGTTCCAAATAAACGATTATATTATGTGATTTAATGAGATCAATTTTTTGAATGTGAAAGTAATTTGAAATATTTGGATTATTTACTCGGTTGAAAATGCGATATCGCCTAAATAAATACCTATATAATGTATTAGTATTTTGCATTGAAACAAATCGCAATAATAATTTTAAATTATGAATTTTTAAGTGATAAATATTAGAGAACATTCAATAGAAAAATGAGAAATACTTAAATTTAGATACGCTCGATATATTAATTATTTAACTTTTTTTAAGCGATAACTCAAAACGCAAAAAAAAAAATCGAGCTTCTGTTTGCCAGGTGTTACAATTCTCATTTCTTTTATGCGATGATTATTTTTTTTTTTCTTTGCGCTTTTATACATTCTGCAATCTGTTATTGCTAACAGTTGGCAGATATGAATGCTCGTATAGATGGTGAAGATATTAATTTCGCTCCATTTTTTATTCACACACGTACACACTTACTTTTTGTTACTTTCATAGTGTTATTTTTTCGAGCTTTCAGTTGATTACTTTTTATTCTATGAAATAATTTAATTTTTATTTGTTTTTTTGCGCGGCGAAAAAGGACTATAGAAAGTGGGCATACGTACAATGGGATATTTTTAAATTTAAGTTAGCGCCACGTCACTCATTCATTCCAGAACGGTTGGAAAGGGGAAGGGTTGGGATGAAAGGGGGGGTAGTTGAGCCCAAGAGAGTAGGGGTAAGAGGGAGGGTAGACCCAGAACTGAACTGAACACCAAAAAAAAAATATTATTAAAGAAGAGAGACAGTTTTGGACACATTTGTTACTGTCAGTGCGCGTATGATGAAAAATTAGAGGAACATTCAACGCAAAGTCGAACCGAGACAATTTCTATCTCGCTTTACGTCCAAATATACAACGAGCGAGAAGAAGAAGGGTGTGTTTGTCATTGCGTCTTTCGAATGATGGGAAATATATGTGTGTGAACTTCATTGGAATCGCAGCAACAAAACCGAGTTTTAATTAAAATTATTTCAACAGTACGTACGAATGAATTTCACGCGTACAATGTAAAGAAGTGTATATTAATATGATTCGTTTTGTGGTGCATTAATTTGATTATACTGTGTGAATTGTGTAAGTTTAGGCTTTGTATGGAACGTTTGGATGTACTGTAAATTGTCGCGTTGCATAGAAACAGTTCAGTTTCGATTTGTGAATCGAAAATCAATTGTATTTGAAGTGGAAGAAGCGTTCGTTATAGCGCGTTCGTAAGTTCGCGGCACAATGAGCCATTTGAATGACAAAAAGGCAGTCTAATGGGCACCACAATAATCGTTGTATGTTTGTCTGTAAATACCTGAGGCAAAACACAGATGCCATCACCCATTGTTAGGCAAATTTGGTTGCGCCTCTATTCAGCCGGGTAACCGAGAGCGCATACGTGGAAACATTACCCGCGTCCGGTCATCATTTAAATATGTATGTACAAAAAAATAAATATCAACGAATATACGCATTCATGCACACGCGCGTTAGTTTTGTTGTGGTAAAAAAATATTACATTTTCCACGGTGGGAAAATGCTGTGAGCGAAATGTGAAAATGCGGAAAAGCGCAAGCTAGAGCTACCAACGTACGAACGGCTTCTTCTTCTTCTTCTTCTCATTTTGTTCTCGTGTATGTGAATGCGAGTGACGTTGATTCATGCTCCTTTTTATAGTGAACGTTGTGCAGCTTATTTGTTCTAAATTTAAAAAGGCAGGACTTTTACCTGTTACTCGTTGAAAAATAGTGAAATACTCCTGCACTATATGAAAGTACCCATTTGTAATGCGTTCAAACACATTTATATCAATAAACAATTTTAACTCTTTCATAAACTATGCAATATACATATTCCTTTCATAATGAAAATGTACATGCGAAATGTTGAAACAATAGTAATTTACATTATATGATTATGTCGATGGGTTAGTGCACAGATATGTCCAGTTTACCTTTCGAAACATATGATAATTTTAAATTATTGCTTTCCGTATCGACGATAGTTACATATACGCTATGAATGAATGCATGATGAATAAATTGCTTTCTGTCAAATATTTTGTTTTAATTTTAGTCTGAAATTATTGATTTTTACATATTTTAACATACTATATAACAACTAGCCGGTTGCCCGTCATACAACCGTTTGGATTCTTACACCGCGTTGATTAAATCGGCGTATGGTTTGTTATCGAGTGGAACCAGCATTACAGCCCATAAAAAAATTGTTTGCTTAACAGTACAATTGTACAGCGTACCGTTGATTAAATCGGCGTATGATGAAAAAATTGATGTCCGAACTTAAGAAAGCCGAAAATCCGCGCAACTTTAAAACTAATCCGAAAACAACGACTTTGGTTGGTTAGCGTTTATCGTTAATGTTTGTTCTTAGAAGCCGAGATGGTGATGAACCACATTGGCTCAGACCCTGGTAGTCTGCGCAGAAGTAGTCTAAATCGGTCAAAACTCTTGGGCTACTTAAGTTGGATAGAGTATATCGATGGGTTAGTGCACAGATATTGTATGTCCAGTTTTGTGTTTAAATATTGTAAGTGACATACATCTCTTTTGCATTAAAACTATGAACGAAATGGTTTGAATAAGGCAATATCTTCTCAAATATACTATTTTTTAAACATGAAGCTTTGATGCAGATGGACTTTTTGTGTATAACTCAATTTTTTTTAAAACGGACATACAATATCTGTGCATGTTATCGCTTTTCTGTTTTGTCCTGTTCTCTTTTGTCGTGTTCTGTTTTGTCTTGTTCTCTTTTGTCATGGAACCCTGTGCACTAACCCATCGATATGTAAGTTTACTTATCTGTTGAAGTAAATTATGTAATTAACGCAAACTAATACAATGTTTGATTTTCCGCTTAATTAAATGAACACTGCTATAGAAGTGTGCATAGTCATTTTCTTCTATGCAGATTGCAGTGTTTTTGTGCATCAATATAAATTAGCATCTGTCAATCGATACGACAAAAGAAATACATCGATTGTTTTAATGTTGTTCGGGAAATTATCGCTTTTGCTCACACGCGGGACAGACAGGCGTTGATAATTCGAACGAATTTTTCACACGCGATTTTCGCAAATCTCCCACTGCGTACACTTTCTCTCGTTTGGTTTTTTTTTTCCTCGTGTTTTTCTCTCTCCTATTTTCCGCGTTCGTTCGAAAGTCGAAGCGCGCTCTTCAAAAAGTGTCTCGAGTTTTTTATCTGACGTGGCAAAAACAATGATAAAAAGTTGCCGAGCAGCCCCCACGAAAAGCCCCGCCATTATCCTTACGATCCCGCCTATCCTGGACGTCCCGACAAGATATTTATATATTGTGTACGTAACCGCCACCAAATGATATGGATTAAAGATAATAGCGAGCCCATTCTCCTTAACAACCATCCCTCCAGCGTTTGAACGCGAACGACAACGCTCTCTTTACACCGCTAAAGTTCCACTTTTCAAACACCACTTTCAGCACGTTGACAAACTGAAAAAGTCGCCATATAATTTTATAATATAATTTTAAACCATTTCAAAACTTCTATCTACATATACACATATAATATTTAAATCTATTTTCACAACCTAAAAAATTGATATATCGATGGGTTTAGTGCACAGATATTGTATGTCCAGTTTTGTTTTAAAATATTGTATACATCTCTTTTGCATGAAAACTATGTACCTATGGACGAAATGGACATATTATATATTTGAATAAGGCAATATCTTCTCAAATATACTATTTGGACATACAATACTTTTTTTACATGAAGGTTTGATGCAGATGGACGTTTTGTGTATGATAACTTAATTTTGGTAAAAACTGAACATACAATATCTGAGCACTAACCCATCGATATTTTATATTTTATATTTTTTATATATATTTATTTATAAACAGGTTTTTAGCCCAAAATATAATTACATATACATACATATCAAAATTAAATACATACATATATAAAAACAAAAAGAATAAGAATATTAAAAAGATACATATATGTACCTACTTATAATTTTATGATCGTTTGAAGTAAAAATACATATCGTGCAATATATGTATTTGTAAACGAAATGTTATATTATGTAAATCGAACCGAACGCTGCCAATGTTGGTCGTTGAATGTTTTAGCATTTTTTTCAATATTCGCACGCATTTCAAACATGCAAATCGCGAGAACGAAAGTCGAATTTTCGTATGAGCGTAAAAAAAAATGGAATAAATAATGCGAAAGGGTTGAAAATCGCCAAGCGCGCGAAAAACGCTGCTGTGCAAAAATTCGACACGGCTCCCACACACCACTCGAGATGATCTTCCACTTGTAAAAACGACCAATAACTTATCCAAAATGGCTACCTGTTGGTTTTTCCAACGCTCCGTATGCTGAGTGAAAGGATAAAGACGCCAAAACTGACATCCATCTGTCTGCAGAGGTAGCATCACGCCTTTTCGCCGCGCGCCCTGCGATCGACCCGAAGCAAACTGATCGATTTCGCACGATTTCGCACGATTTCGCACAACTCTCCCGAGAAACAATCGATACTTATGGGGATTTCTCGCAAAATATTAATGGGTGTTTGGCCGGAGGAAAACAGCGCTTATGGCTCGTAAGCATCCCTTTTCAGCGGGCAAGTTCGTGTCGATTAATTTCGGGGTGCGCCTTTCTTCCCCGGCGTCACAATGCCCATGGCTACAAAACAAATGGATGATTCATTAATTATTTTATACAACATTCGAACAATGGTTTTATACAATTAATCAGCTCCCCATTTAGCCGAGATCTGTGATGCGTATTCCGCGGACCACCCCACTTACCCACCCCTCATACTATGTACATATATATGTACTTAGACAGGGTGTTCGCGCTTTCTTCGACTAGAGGTTTTTATCGTGTCTGTCGGGGTTATCGAACAATGCCGACCGTTCTGTTTGTATACCGGTGTATAATATACATAATATAGGCTCCGATGAGCGAACCCGAGCCCATTTGTCATCTTCTTCTTATTATTATTATATATTTCATCTCGCGATTGTTGGTGAATGCGCGCGATGGGGTTAGAAAGGCGCCGACAATTCAAATAGCTCACATTTTCACGATTGAATCGTTCTATCTTCTATGTATACATACGTAAAAACTTGAATGCATACACGATTCCGACAAAAATGACAGGTTAAAATGCTCAGAAACCAAAATGGAACACAATAACAATTTAACAATATTATGAAAGTAGCGTTATTTATGTTATTGATGAGATGTAAAACTCATCGCCGCCGCTAAGAATTGATATTAATTTCCAGGCAATTTATTAATCCATTAACGACGTTCCGTATACATGCATACGTACATCATAATTGTATTGAATTTAAGTATTATGGTGAAATAAATACCCATACTTAAGTATTTTAATAGTTATTTATACCTAGGACAATTGGTAAATATGACCGGTTGTAAAAAAGAAGAAATAAAACGAAGAATGAGAGTGCTTTTGGATGAATGAACATTGTTTTTAAATCCAACATTCCGCTATGTTTAAAAATTAAGGCATCCGACCAATGCGTACTGCCAGTTATGATGTATGGATGCGAAACGTGGATGATAAATTCAAGAATGTTACGCAAGATCCAGTGCACACAGAGAAGCATGGAAGATGTACCTATGCCTGGTATAACAAGAAAAGATCGTAAGAGAACGCAAGAAAAAAGTGAGAGATATAGCGGAATGTGTGAAAAAGCTGAAATTGACACATAGCGAGAAGAATGGATGGCAGTGAACGCGAGAAATGCTGGAATGGTATCCGAGAGGATGTGAAAGAAAGCAAGGTAGTGCATGATGGGCTGATTAATTGAGAAGACTGTGTGGAGTCAAGTGGATGCAGATTGCTCAAGACAGACAGGAATGGAAGAGGATTGGAGAGGCCTTCATCCAGCAGTGGATGGTGAACGGTTGAAAATGATGATGACTTAAGTATTCATATTCATTACATATATCACCTGTTCCAAAGACAATTTTCAACTGCAGTTTACACATACATAATTGCGATAAATAAACAGGTGAACTGAAAATAAATTGAACAGTCTTTATTTTTGATCGATTATAAAAATTATACAAAATGTCAATGCGATATTTTTATCAATCCATCCACATTAATTAGGCACTCGATTGAATATAAAACGTTTCAGAAGCGCAGATCGATCGCTTATACACGTCTTAATGTAAATAAATCGTAACGTGTGTGTGCGTGCGCGCGCGATAATCGTTCGACTTTAACACTTTGCGCGCGAGCGTCCCAACAAGGCGTTCGGGGTCCGTTCGTTCCGTGCTTTTTTCCCGATTCCAAAAATAAGAGATATATTACATCCGCGGTTCGACCTTCTCCAAATTCTGCGAATCGTAATTACTAGAAATCACGGACAGTGTGTTGTGTTTTTTTTTTATTTATTTTCGTTCATCTCTCGACTCTCCTTTCGTTTTTCCTCTTTTATTTTTTCATTTTGTTTCCTCTCTCTCTTCGGCCTGGTCGCGTAGGCCTGTATCCAACAAGTTTATAGACTAAGTAAGTACCACGGCGTATAGGTAGACATCAACCTTGGTACCATCGGAGTGAGCAATGGCAGAGCATTAATCAAAATGCCCTGTCGCTGTCTCCTTCCAGCACCAGATCAGATACGCCCCGTAGTGGGTTCGTCCCTTTCCATACCCTGGGTTTCCAAGTCTTGTCCCCGGAGACAGTATCCGTTCGCTTTATTTTTTCTTTTTTGCCCTCCTCTCCGTGTAAGGTTTTTTTTTTATTATTCGAAGGGGAGCTTTTCGGTTCTCTATTTTTCGTTTCGCTTCTTTTCTCATCTGACGCTTGGACGATTGCGCCGATTGATTAATGTTGGAAATTTAATCAAAATATTGCTACCATGTACAGAAAGTTTACTTTGGGCTCGCGTGCACGCAACACACACACACATACACGTTCAAAGTCATTTATAATCGACATTGAAAATTAAGCGGTGCGAATTCAATTACAATTCAATTCAAACTCGTGGAAAAAATTGCTTCAATGTATTAAATTTGCATATAATTATGTATGTACTGACGTTTAAACCAACTGCCACAACCTGATGTCAGTAGATTTAAACTGCGAAATTTAAAATGGATTAACTTGGAACAACATGAAAAAATCATATGACGAAGACTATCACAGTGTCATTAATCATATAATGATAAAATAATGTAGTTAGTAGTATTGACGTCAGGTGATATTTTATACATTGTAAAATTATTATAGGGTATCAGATCTTTATTTGCATTTGATTGCTGTTACATGATTACTGTTACTAGGCACTTTTTAGTTCAAATTATAAAGTCAAAAAATATGTACGCTCGTGCAATGCTTAATATGTATCTTGTAATACAATATACTAATCGGTTTGCCCGTCATGTGACAGTGGATTCTAACCCCCACCTTCCAACTCCCACCCGTGCGCACTAGTTCGTACAGTAACAGTACAGCCCGTAGCCCATGTGACAGTACATGAAACAATTGTACAGTGTGCCGTTCATTGAATGGGTGTATGCCAATAAAATCGCGTTATAGACTAGAAAACAGCTTTGACAGATACCGAAAAAACAACCAAAAAATACGAATATCTACTAATCTGAATTTATATATGTACAATAAATATATTAATTAAGTATAAGTGCCAAATACATACACACACACAATCAGAGTAAAGTTATTTTAAGGGAAACATCTGCGACTGGGACGACATGCGGGAGCAAACTCACCCCATCCCCCATACACGCGCTATCACAATATTGCCGATCTTCGGCGAAATAAACAAACCGTCAGACATCCCTTAAACACATTTTTTTTTAATCTCCGGCATATTTTTAGACCGGCGAACGTGCTTCGGGGACAATCCAGCGGGTTTTATTTACAGAAATCGCAACGTATAATATTATATACGGTGAATGTCGGTTAAGTGGTCTCATTTTCAGGGTTGGACGTCATAGCGGCTCGTGCCTAGTGTGAGACTGTTGGGTACCCACGGGGCACCCACGGGGTAACAGGGGGTCCCCATTAATCATCCATCAGCCCCTTTTGTCTAGCTACATGTCACCCTCGTCCACGGTTATGCTCCACCCCCGTAACCCACCCCTGCATCGGTCCCCACGTTCCTTAAGCCCGCTCGCGCGAGTGGAAGGTAAACCTATTTACTTTGTCATACAATTGAATTCTGAATAACGCCTTTCATCCGAAGGGCTGTAGATAATGGCGGGCATTATCTATAATTGTATCTGAATGCCGTCTCCTCGCGGGTTCGAGTGCAGAAAGTTCACTTTCTTCGCGGTGACGGCAGCTACTACAGTGCTAACGCAAAGTGACGAATGGGTGCTATGTCAAATGTGATTTGTCGTGTCGTATCGTAAATAGACTTCAATAAAAATTATTTTAAGGCACCCGCACACTGCTGCGGATTCGTATTCGCATTGTGGAGAAACGGACGGAAAATCGCACGGTTGGTATGGTGGGGAGTTGTATCGCATAACCACGTGTGGCGCTGCCTACAACACGCCGGATTTCTTACCGGAAAACAGCGCGAAAACGCAACGGAATTTGTTTAACACAATATTTTTGGCGATTCGCTTGATTTCGATGACGTGGAAAAGTTGATAGGTTATGTCAGAGTGACAGAAATCAGACAATTTTGTCAACAGTCAGCCGATCATCGATGACACATCGTTATAAATTACATTCAACAATTAAAATTATTCAACTAATCATTCATGTAAATATGCGGCCAACATAACAGCTTCGTAACAGGAGTCCATATCAGAGTCGTGAGAGTGAAATACAAACGTTCCGAAAGCGAGGTGACAGATGGTAGTTTGATAGATTATGTCAGAGTGACAGAAACCGGCGTTTGCGAACTGCGAAGGCCAGTAGAGTGCGGATTATTGGAATGCCAGTGTGTAAGAGGAATACATGGGTATTGAAAACCATGTGAAAAAGTGAAGTTGGACACATAGCGTGAAGAATGGATGGCAGATGGACGCGAGAAATACTGGAATGGTATCTGAGAGGATGTGAAAGGAACATATGTATGTAGATGTATGTAGAATAACATAGATTGGCCTTAGCGCCCGAAAAATGACATACAAAAAGGGCATGCAAAATGCACTACTTGCATGCATTTTGCTTGACTTTTTTTTTGTGAGAATCCCCCGCACTTTAGACCCCCCGCACACCCCCGTTGCTTCTGACGCTTTCTCCGGGCAAATTTGTTTGGAATGGCATATCTATGGTATTTTATATCTATGGAAAGGAAGCAAGATGAACGATGGGTTGATGAATTGAGAAGAATGTGTGGAGTCAGAATGCTCAAGACAGACAGGAATGGAAGAGGATTGGAGAGGCCTTCATCCAGCAGTGGATGGTGAACCGCTGAAAATGATGATGATATAAAATATGGCTAGGTGATAGCTCAGTGGTTAGAGCGTTAGTCTCTTGGGTGAAGGTCCAGGGCTCGATCCCCGTATGTCGAAATGATTTTCTCGACCTCATTGGCAAGATCAGCACATTACTAAATCCAGACCGCTTGTCTCCTGTTAGAATTTGCCAATTTATCTTAGTTGTGAGACGGTTCCACCAAAAATTGGCACCGCCTATCCATTATTCTTATGTTAACCCGTTATTGGGATGGATCCTTATGTTCATAAACCTGTTGGTTAACTTTCCTCCAACAAAAAAAAAGTAAAAAATAGTACCTATTGGAATTCGGCTTTGATGCTAAATTCTGACCTAATTTTATGAACAGCTATTTTCCTTTATTTTCATGGCAAAATCTAGGACATGTCTCTCTTAGCATAAATGTGTAGTTGTCATTGGTTTCAAAATATATCCGTCTACATTTTATGTAAGTTTAAGATAAAATTGATCACATATAATGATTGAATATTATGTGTACCAAATAAGTACCTACCAATCTAAATTAACATTTTCCATATTTGCTATTGAAAGGGTATCATTTCATGTACCTATGTAGGTACATAGATAGCTGTATGCTTGATTCAAAATCACATTTTCTCAGTGTGATATTATATTTCGTCAACTTTTCAATATTGAAATAATCATAAACAATTTAATAAGCACTATACAATCCTTTCAATGAAAGTGGGTGCATTATTACATTACGCTCGACTACTATATAGGTACTAAAATCTGATATATATTTCTAGTTAAAACCACTTAATCGCCTTCGGATTCCAATGTAAAGCCTCCCCGCAAACATTTTATGAAATGCGCACATACATGCGTATACTTATATGCATGTTATAATTCAATTAATTTCGCCACTGCGAGTTTGTCCCGCGTTGCGCTAAAGAAACCGGGAAGAGCCGTGCCCAAAGAAAATATTACGCAACGCTTCCCGCTGAGCCCCCAGGACCCCCGCCGACAAATGATCGCTATTTATTTATTATATTTTCCATGAGCGAAGAAAAAAAAGGGCACGAGGAGAGAGAGAGTGTTTGGTCAAAATGCTGCAGAATCATATTACGTCGGTAGCGAACGCGCGACACGTTCCAAAGCGTTATCAATGTTATCATCATCTCAATACCGTAAGGTGAAAATAATTTTCTTTTAATATTGGGTCTGAACTACATATACAGCGCAATCTGATTTTAATTATAAATTTAAATCGTTCGACAATATTCGCGTTCAATTATAAATTTTCGATGTTGAAAAGTACCTATGGTGAAATTCATAAATTATATGCGATATTATCAACGTACAAATTACGGCAACGGTATGTTAAAATATTATTATTTTCAGATTAAATATTTTTAAGTAGCATTTAAGCATCATAGTATTATGTTGCGAGCAATAAATTAAACAAAAATGTATTACATTAAAAAATCGTAAAAAGTGAAATTTTTAAATATCATCATTTTCAGCCGTTCACCATCCACTGCTGGATGAATGCCTCTCCAATCCTCTTCCATTCCTGTCTTGGGCAATCTCCACCAGCCCATCTTCCACTCGGTCTGCCTTTCTTTCTTTCACATCCTCTCGAATACCATTCCAGTATTTCTCGCGTCCATCTTCCATCCATTATTTTCGCTATGTGTCCACTTTAACTTATTCACACGTTCCGCTATATCTGCCACCTTGGTCATGCTTCTTACCTATGTTTTCCTCTTGCGATCTCTTATCGTTATACCGAGCATACATATTTCCATGCGTGCACTGGATCTTGCATAACATTCTTAAATTTAGCATATAAATTATATTTTTTTAAAAACATTTTGATGTAATATTGAAGCTAATACTATACGTTTAGCAATTTTTATTCGATTATAAAATTTTTTTCATTGCCAATTTTAAAGAAAACAAAAGCGTGTACCAAGTTTAACAAAAGCTGCAGATGCTCTTGCAAATGCCTCAATTATCGCAATCAGTTTTATAATTATTTAAATTATATCCCTGGAACTCGTTTGCGGTGTATGTTATGTGATATTTAATAAGCTTTTTATTCGATCGGTGGGTAGATAGGTATATATATGTAGAACAAAGTAAAAAGTCAAAAGCAAGAAGTTGTTCACGGCACTCGAACAAGACCAGTCGTCGACCACCTGCGGTCTGAGAGCAACAACAGCCCGTCAGTTAACGTCACCCCCCCGACAAGTGATCGTGATGCTGTACAAAAACGATCACTTTTGACCGTGTAAGACTGTAAGACTGTAAGATATCCTCTGACGAAGAAGCGTGGGACGATCAAAAGTGAAGGATAAATAAAAAACCTTGAAAGTGCCGAATGTGTGATTCATAAATTGGCCGGAGATCTCCCGTGGACTTAATATGAATGAAAACTTTCAAAAATAATATTATTAAACAGTAGTATATATTCCGCAGTTAGCGCGTAATACGAAAATTTATATAAAACAAAAAATAAAGTCGTGTTTACACGGAACGTTTCAACGCCCGTTCATGAGCGATATCTACCACGAATACAATATGAAATCTTAGATGCGCGTCTGGAGAAGATCTTCGCGATTCTTTTATTTATCAAACAAAATCATACGGCGGTCAAAACAATCTGGCATTATTATCTTCACCAAAACACATCCTAAAAGTGTAAATTTAACCGTTTCGGCGTTGAAATTTCCACAAATAAACATAGGCCGAATCGAATTCGTGCCAGCGGCGATCGAATCGCATTCGGAGTCACAGAGCGAGTTAATTATAATAATCACGATGTTAATGCTGGTTTTTGTGTGAGAAATGATCGATTGATTAGATCGTAAATTTTATACTACTTCTGTGTAAGTATGTGCAATATATAAAAAAAACTTGTTTTATAAGATATTGAATTTCGGTGAATAATTGGACGATTATGTGAAAAAAAAATCGTAATATCGCTTCTGTTTAACATAATCAACTGATCTTTAATGTTTCCACGGTAAATATTTTCGCTACACGGATTCAATCAATATTTAACGCCATCTATTGTCTGATTGTCCTGTACACTCCACACCGTTCTACTAATCAAAACCAAACTTTGCAGAAATACTTCCTACGATTCTGCAAGTCGTTTAAGGACACTTTGAGTGTGATAAGAAAATTGTATTTGAACCAGCTACCGTACAAAGTACGATGATTTAATTTTACCGACATGACACAGTATTATCAGTTCAAATATTTAAACCCGGTCAACGCCGGGTACTGAAAGCGATACTCTTTTACAGCAGACAGTGTACTTGTTCATGTTCGTGTTTAAAATAAAGCATATTGAAACAAGCAGTTGAACAAAATTACAATTGACGCAAGTACGCACGCGATTGCGTACTTGCGTAATCTAATGCGTCATCTTCACTTTGAAGTAGATTTTCTCGATTTTTTTCTTTTATTTATTTATTTAAGGTAGCTTAAAAAGCTAATTACAAACAAACATTACATAAAGCTAAAATTACAAAATAAACTTATTATCTACTCGGACTTGTAGGTACAGACGTGCTGTTTTAAAGCTGCCAGGAATCTATCAATTTTATTTATATTTCTAAAAACTATTAATTTATTCTTACCCCTAGTGTTATGACTATGTATATTATACCCTCTTATTAAATATTTATCGAAATATTTTGGTAATAAATTTTTATCTAATTTAAAAATACATATGTACATATACATACATATACTAACATGCACATTTTTAAGGTTTCATTTATATTCATTCAATTCAATTCATTAAACATACATATATCTTATATTAGTTAATCTATTGACATTTAAAATACTCTGCATAGCTCTATTTTGCAGTTTTTGCAACCTATTTTTAAATCTTAAGGTGCCTGTAAACGATCAACGTATTCACGGCAACGTATTGCCGGCAAACATTGCCGGTAATATTACTGCAATATGGTGATGTACGCCGGAAATATAGTCGTGTTTCCCGACACCATTGTTCCACTATTGCCTGTATGGCAGTGTGTTGTCGAGTATTGTGGACATATTTTCGACGATATCGCTCGGTATACGAAAATACACGACAATATATGCTTCTTTCCTGCTCTCTCACATACGCGGGTCTGACCGCGAACAGTGTTGACCTTCGGCAAATCTGGGCAATAATAAAACAGCAACTACTTGCCGGCAATCATTGAGCCACACATTACTGCGACACATATTGCGCATGCGATGCCGAAAATGTTACTAAGCACCTATGTACATATGTATACAGAGATGATTTTTTAAGACTGCCAGGAATTTATCAATAGTTTTGAAACTTCCAATTCCATCCGGCAGTCTATTATACTCCAAAACACCTCTGTACAAGATGCTTCTCCTATTTCTATTTATTCAAACATTTTTTGTAATTAAATTATTTTTATTCCTTAAATTATATTCACATACATTCATTCCTCTCAATTTACTAAAATATGATGGTAACATATTATCTAACTTACATAAATATAAATACCAACATACAAATCAATCATAAAATAAAAATTCAACCAAATCTAATTCAATCGTCATCTTTTTTATAATAGTATACCTATCCGCATTTAAAATACATCTCATACCTCTCTAGGTATTGCTGAAAAATGTTGATCGTTTACAGGCACCTTTAAGGAACTACGCAGATTCGTTTTTAAACACGATTGGAGGGAATTTATACTGAGGAATCGTTTATTTGAAACGAATTAAAATTCGCAAGTTATAATAGTAATTTTAATGGAGGCGTCGGCGCATGTTCGCCCCGTCTAATTTGTATGTAGGCGAGCTACCACCCACCCCAGCACTGGTCTACCACCCTTTACTCACCCCTAACGTTCCTCCCGGGGCTTGAGAAGCCCTGGAAGCTGTTCAGTATTCGGGGCATCGCGTCAAACGGGCGTCGTGACACGTCATGGCCGCTGCCGCTCGCACGTGGTCCGTGTCCGAGATTGGCCCGCGGGTCGGATTGTCGGATTGGACCCCGACTACGATTCGGATTTAGGCGACGTCGAAATACAAAAAAAAAAAGGATATACGTATGTGTAGATATCCTGGGGTGGGTTTGGTCGGAGAGGAAAAAAGAAATGCCATGTATGAAATGAAAATCCCACTCGAAATATGACATCGGCCGACGCGCCCTAGAGCCTGGCTCGCACTCGAGCTGAATTCGTTAGGACGATATGCCGCACATATTACTCTGCACACGCTCTGCTTCTTCCTATGTTTCACCTCTCGAATCCTTTTGGCGAATTCGACAACAATTACCAGGATTTAGGATGAGGAATATATCCCCGACACGCTCTCTTCGTCTGCACTAAGATTTTATATATATTTATGATGGAAAAATTCGTTTAACTTTGAGACGTGGCATACGTGAGCATACGTGGTCGACGATGTACATATATACATACATAATGTGTCGCTTTGGAATAAGTTTTATGATATAAAAAGGTTGATTTCAATGATAAATTTTACAGCAGTCGGTACCCAGAAGACTTTTTAGTTTATTTTTTTTGGCTAGTCAGCTAAAAATTTTAATTCCTATAAGTCTGCCGTAAAATAAATAAATTTTACAAATTTACAAGCACACAATCGAATGAACCTTTTAAAATATATTTATTTTGATAAATGTAGCTGAAGATGACGTGCACCTTCTTGGTCCAAACATGATCTCATAGGGAATATAAATAAAATTGATAGAATCCTGGCAGCCTTAAAACAGCACCTCTGTACAAGTGCTAGTAGATAATAAGTTAATTTTGTAATTTTAGCTTTAAGTAATGTTTGTTTGTAATTAGCTTTTTAAGCTATCTTAAATAAATAAATAAATAAAATAAATAGTTGAAATACTTTTAAGGTCGCTGTAGTGTCAAAATATTAAGTTAACATTATGGTAAGTATTCGTATGAAATATGTATGATCATTTTCATTCGAAAATGTAATAGGTAGGTACATATGTACGTACATACGTACATACATACATAGGATATGATTTTAAAAGAAGAATGTCTCAACACCTTGCACTCCTATTGGATTTATTCATTGCTAATAGACTACTGTGGAGTTAAAAAAATATTATTATTTTATTTTTCATTAAAATTTCAGCTGTTCAATTAAAAAATTATATGGAATGTCCTCATTTTATCAGAAAATGGGATCGTTTATGTGTATATTACATGAAAAATAATTGATTTTTATTCGTATATTATCATTCATGCAGATTTTATAAGCTTGAATAAACTTCAAAGTAATGTTTAGAATATGTAAAATTGGTTTAACTCTTAACGTATCTTTGGGAATGGTGTCGTTTTATGCAGAATAGGCATTTGTATGTAATTCTGATTAATTTATTGCTCAAACTTATACGTGGGGATTTGTACAATATCGAAATTCAATTGGGTAGACTATCTTCTGATATTTTATAATAGTTTTTGCGCTCAAATAAAATGATGCAGAAAGTACGCGGGCTGATGAAAAATTTCGAAGCTTTCGCGCGTTTGATACAACCGGAGCGATAGTCTAACGGCGTTTCGCGTTTGCACGTGTAATAAATACGTCTAGCATTATTATTTATAATGTCGTGGGTGTCATTTGTCAGTGGGTATGCGTATGTATCGTTCGGATTATGTATGTTTTCGAAATCGCCAGTTATAAGCCCATAAAACCGACGCAGCGAACATTAATCTGCGCGCAGTCGTTGCGGCATTTCAATCACTGTCATCGAAACACACGTAAGCCTCCATTTCGGGACGATTGTTTCCGATTGTTTAAAAAAATACAACCGCTATGAATAAATAAATAAATAAATACAATGTTTGATTAATCTGGACACGGCGATCGATCGCACAGCGCCCAATCAATAATAATATAATAGTTTCCATACCGGATGACTTTTCGCGTTGATTGTTAATATTATTGTAAGACGCCGCCTGCCCTTAACGTGTTAATTCGTATTGATTGATCGTTCGATTGTCGCATTTGCGAGAACAATATGCACGCAAATTACTATGATAGTTTGTTTACGATGTGCGAATTGTATATCAAGTTTACGCAATGCAGATTATGCAACAATTCCATGATCACATTTGATGAATCGAATTTCGTTTGAAAGTCATATACCTAATTCATTAAACGTTCCACAATAGGAATAGAGATGTCTTTCCCCTTTATTGGAATAATAATCATCTGTAGTAGGCAAATAAATGGCCTAAGGCTTATAATGATATCATATCGACATTTAAAATGCAATTTTCTTCAATGTATAAGTATAGGATAAATATTGCCGTCGGAACGCGAGCCGCAATTTTTTTTTTTGAATCGTGCAAAATAATATCAAACGATCGATCAACGTCGAAGATCATTAACCGAAATTTATTATTATTTATTTATTTATGTGTATATTTATGCGAGGGACAAATTTTCCTTCGTTTCAATGGCTAGATATCTATCTGATAACTTTGCACTTACGCTACGCGGTATTGAGATAGTAGAAAAAAAATGGCGTTAATTAGCAGCGCATATATCACCTTTGTTGAAATTCGATTAATCATAAGATTCGAGTATCGAAATAAATCAAGTTTCGATCATTTATCAATGCAAATTATGATATTATACGCGCAGACGCTTTTAAATTGCGTTGCGTAAGATGTACGTAATCGTAGTTAGGTACTTTCGTATCGTGTTTCTTTACATGTGATTTTATTAATTCGCACATATTAAATATGTGACAAAGAGAACACGTGCGAAATATTGTATATGAGCGTTGTTGATTTTCAGTAATGAACGCCCGCCGACGATTTGTTCTGTGATTGCAGCAGGATTTTGCATATAAATGCATTCGCGTGTAGTTGATCTCGGTCTCGCATTATTTAAACTCATTTTTACCTGTTCATGAATAAAATATGAGTGGGAGAGAGAGATTAATGCAGGGAAGCTCCCGTTTTGCCGCATTTGGCTCAAAGAAATAACGAACTTGCCACAGATTGAAAAGGGCACCTCGTATGAATGGTAATTTCTTATTGCACGTTCGCTCGTGCGATTTCGATTATTATTATTCGATACTTTTAATGTAAATGTAAAACAATTTATGGAAGAAATAATTCAAACATACTATACACATACAAAATAAGTGCAAATTAATCAATGAAATTTGTAATTTAAAACATAATAAGAGTGTTTTCCTAAAGCTAAATAGATACCTACAGCAGAGGATATTTTAATATTACCTACCGCATATTTTGCTATCGACATTTTACACAGCTTATAAAACAACGTTTAATTGTAGAATAACAATGTACCTACATATACTACTTACCATCAATTTGAAGTGTTCAAAAGCAGCCAATTTCATTGTTATATCACTGCAAAATAAGAATCATTGGACATGTTACTGTTTGCCGCCGTCGGCAATCTTGGTCTTGACTGTGAAAAATTTATACTGTTTACATATAATAAATAAAAATTATTAAACATTTGAAACTTGAGATGTTTTTTTTTTTTTTTTAATTTAATGCAAATTTTCATACAATTTACAAGATTTCATATCAGAAATATATTTAAAACAAAAGCTAAAATTTTAAAATGACAGTAAAAAATTTTTTTTTATATGAAATTCATGACAAATTTAACTATGATTTACAAAATTAAAATACAATAAAATATTTAGTAGAAACTTCCGTACAACGTACGAACAATCAAAATGACAAGATTTCATACCGACACGTATCAAATTTAAATGTTAAATTAACGTATAGATAATCATCTACAAACGTCTTTTGATTAATATGGAATTCTACAAACATTCCATATTTCAGGAAATGATATCGAAAACGTTAAAATTACAACAATGATCGAATCGAGAACAGAATTAAACGCGTGTACGATAATTTATAAAGCATACACAACACAAACGCATGATTTTCTTTATAATATATTACGTTATGCGTCACGTGCAATATGACCTGTCTTATTTCATATCTCGAAAAAGGATCAGTGGACAATTAATTAATTCGGCGGCGGCGACGACGAAGACGACGGTGTCTCTAAGAATTTTTGTTTACAATTTAAATTAATAAGTTGGCAGTTAAGAGCGAAATAATTCCTCATGATTAATGGAAGAATACGCTGGATTTTTCATTTATATATTATATATCATCATACTTATATTGCTTATGTGTTTATTTTGCGGTGAATAATTTTGTATGTGGGGCATTTAGGCGTTTTGGGTGTTGTTGTTCGGCGGACATGTCTATCGCGTGCTGAGACCACACGATACCAGGTATAGATCATCTCGCTTCAAGACCCAATCGAGATTGCCATTTAGACTGAACGAAGACGTGCAACAGAACGAGAAAGTTGTAGGTCAGGGAACTCCTACTTCAAATTAACAATTTTTGTACAACGCGCCAAACAACTTCACGCGCAACTAAATAATAATAAAACTTTGCACAATAACTAGTATACTTGATTTAATATTGCAGCACGAAACCTACACAGGTATTTTTAGTTCCAAACAACAGATTCAATACTAAAACCAACCATTCACGTGAAATTGTAACATTGTAATCAAATCTTCAACGTACCTGTTTGAATCGCGAGACGCTTCCTTCACCATAGGACGACAAGTGTTCAATAGGACTATTGCATAAGTGATACGCCGATGACTTTGAATATCTTTCCAGGACATATTATTTAACTGAAAACATACAGAAGGAAACATTATACAAATTATGTACATGATTCATATACAGAAACATCCAAGGCTTGATCCATCCAAACTTCCTGGGTGTGAACCAATGAGCTTCGTCACCATTTCGGCTTCTCGGAATGACCATTAACGATAACCAACCAAAGTCGTTAATCTCGGACGGCCACAACCCTCTTTTTTTCGGTTGCGCGATGACGATGTGCTTCTTATGTTAAATAGAATTGTATTATTTTGCTGAATATTATACTCACCTCGTTTAAAATGGATAGCTTTGCATTGTTTTTGATTGTACTTTATGAATGTGTCAAGTTCATAGGTAGTTTTTTCAAGACGAATTTATAAACAGTATCGATAGCGATATTATTTGTGTACGTGTTAATCGATGTCAATAGGTCATTTGACAGTTCACGAACACTCTATTAAGCACCATTAGAAGAATGAAGGACACATGGGAATCAATTAAACGTGATTGTGTAATACGGCAAGTCGTTGACCGAACGACGCATCACAAGTCATCATCATTTTCAGCCGCTTATCTCTTCAATCTGTCTGTCTTGAGAAATCTGCATCCAGTTGTATCCACACATTTTTTATCAATTCATCAGTCCATCGTCCACTCGGTCTACCTTGCTTACTTACGTTCCGCTATATCTGCCACGTTGGTCATGCTTTTTATACATGTATTCCTCGAGCATACATCTTTTAATACTTCTCTGTGTGTATTGGATCTTGCGTAACATTCTTGAATTTAGCATCCACGTTTAACATCCATACGTCATAACTGGCAGTGCGCATTGTATTCTTTCACATCCTCTCGTATATCATTCCAGTATTTCTCGTGTTCATTTGCCATACATTCTACTCGCTGTGTGATCACTTGAACTATTTCGCACGTTCCACTATATCTGCCATCTTGGTCATGCTCCTTACCCATGTATTCCTCGTACGATCTCTTCTTGTTATACTGAGCATATGTAGATCTTTCCACGATTCTCTGTGTGAGTTGGATCTTACATAACATTCTTGAATTTAGTATCCACGTTTCACATCTATACGTCATAACTCGCAGTACGCATAGGTCGTATGCCTTATTTTTTAAGCATAGTGGGATTTTGGATTTAACATCACAAGTAACATAGGGGAAAGGCGACGAGACAGTTTAAAGCGTTCATTCGTGATCGGAATGTGTCGGATCGTTCGTGTTTCGATCCGTCATGTGTGAAAATGTGATGATGATACAAAAAGTGCATGTCAGAAATGTGATGGGGCCATTGTATGCGGGGGCCGAGCCGCTTGATGGTGGGGCGGAGCCGCCAGGGCGGGGCCAGGGGGGCGCCTGCCCTAATCGCGATGGCCCCCATAGCGCGGGAACTGCACTATTTTTGAATATCATTTGGACCAAACGGCGACGCAATCACGGCCATTGTCGACGCGCAGTATTACGAAGGTCGCTCCAAAATCACTGCTGATATCGTACGAGTGATAAAATTCGATGATTCAATGATGATGTATGTACCTGTATGTACGATGTTTTAAATTGGTGTAAAAGTGGTGGAATGTTTGAATAATTGTTGTCATGAATGGTTTTGGATCGTTTGTTGTGGTGAAATTTGTGCGTATTTTAGCGCTCGTGTAAACACCTGTTGATATGTTTTGGAGAACGGTTGCAACTTACAGGTGAAATTGATTAAATTTGTATTCGGTTTACAGGTGTAAAGGTTGATTAATTTTTTTCTCCGGATCTAAGTGTGATTTTGATGATTCACATGACTAATTGAACTGTTTGTTTTAACTATTGATATAAGTTCATAGCATAAAAGTTGAAAAGTCAAAATTAAATTTTGCTCTTGCCATAATATATAACAAACAATTTTCAACGCATACTGAAACACGCTATACCGTCACTTCTACTGTTCCGATTTTGATACTAATTTTATAATATTATAAAGATTCAAAATGTATAAAAGGCCGAAAAAAAAAAAAAAAAAGCAAAAAATCGATCAAGAGTGAACTACCACTTCCGGTTTGCAGATGTTGACCAAAATAATAATATCTCTTACACCTTGCGTGAAAATTATAGATATGAAATTTCAGCTTGATAAAGCTAAAAAGTACACAGACATTTTTCAGAAATGATGAAAACGTGATCAGGGGATGATACCTGATACAAATCAGTTAAAATCTCGAGGTCAAATTTTTGCACGATTGCAATACTTTATCCGACATGGATAAAGTAAAAATTGTGTCTATATGTAGTATTCCACGATTCGATACTGACACATAAATTTTGTGCTTCGCTGAGAGTTCCAATATAAAAAAAATCAAAATCTTCACATTTCTGAAAATAAGAATGAAGCCCTATGTCTAGCACGAAACGCGTGTCAATTATTTGTGTTTAAACAATTACCCGCCAAGGCTTCAACACTTCAATTTAATTTGAGTGTTGCGTTAAACATCATTTAATGGGTACATAATCATCAACAAATTAATTGAAAGCGCCATTATGTATAAGTAATATCATCATAAATATAACGTTGAAGTTAAGCGATCATTTTTACGGCCAAAAACTCAAACGTCCGTTAAGTCAAAAAGGTCAAGGAAAACCTGTTTAGACGGCGTTAGAAGATTGCTCAATGAAATCAAACGAACGCTACGAGCATACAATAGGCATTTCCGGCTTTGTCCAAATTCCAATCTTTGCAACACAAGCGAAACGTACCCCACGTTCACAAAACGGTCCCTAAACTTCGAGGAAACGCAACGTCACGGTGAAAAAGTTTTAATAATTCAATTGGGAGCGTTAAAAAAAAATAAAACTATACACCATTTGAACAACGCACGAACTAATTTATCAATACGAGCTGAAGTGGCATGCGACACGTAATCGTGCTACACGTTCAAGTTTAACGACTTTGAATTAAAAAAAAAAAAAAGCGCCACTTGCGACCGTTCGTATGTGTATTATTACGGGCTAAAGATAAAAGCTAAGGTTGGGTCTCTATACCTATACGTCATACAGAACTGCATACGAGTGCATACGTGCATACAGAGTGTACCTAGTAGAGCGGTGTGTGATATATGAAAGTGTTAATGGCGCGAAAGAGAGAGATACCGGGCCGCGATGAAATGTTATTGATTTATGGACGGGGAGAGCTTTCGTTTTCCATAAAGCTTCCTCTGCAAAAGCTCACTTGCAACCCCCTAACTACCCTCCCTCATCCCCAACGTTCCAGACCACCCCTTTGTTTGGCGTAGACGACCAACTTCGGCTACACCGATCCACTCCATACTC
The DNA here is from genome assembly GCA_022651745.1 of Parapsyche elsis. Classification (NCBI taxonomy): domain Eukaryota; kingdom Metazoa; phylum Arthropoda; class Insecta; order Trichoptera; family Hydropsychidae; genus Parapsyche; species Parapsyche elsis. Next base: position 4,927,951 of record JAGVSN010000017.1, read on the forward strand.
ATACGTGTCTACGAGCGACGAAATTGAAAATGACGCCAATGTAATCAACCGGAGAGAGTTATTGCTTAGGCTGATGAACGCAAAAGTGAACCAATCCACTACTAGAAACAATTAGTTATTGCAATTACAAAGGAGTCGATCTTATCCAATTAAAATATAAATTCTTAGTTTGATTTTGTATGAATCGCACCGCACCTACCTACTCTACATATGACGCTTCGATCAATGCGAAATTTTATTAATATAAAAATTAATTACTACCGTCGGCTTCGAATGACTTAGGTACGTAAAGTTTTCTCTCGTTAAAGGCTCCAGCACACCGCTACGAAATCGAGTATGAAAACCTAGCGAATTTCGCTAGGTTTGCCGCGTGTTAGGCAAACAGAGCGAGTGACAGCATAGTAACCGCTAAATATTCGGGCATAACCACGTGGTGAAAACTTTAGTTTGCCTTGAAACGGGCGTAGGGGGTGGCGGGGGCGATTATATACGTCCATTATATATTTGTTAGCTGTTATAATAGATATATTACGTAAAGTAGTGCAAAAACAATTGATTATTAATAGAATTGAAACAAATTCGCAATAAATAATGTGAGATGCGCGTGTGTGGCATTAATGCTCGAATAGAATAACCGAATACGCGTCTATACCAAGACGATGTCGGCGATTTCGATGACGTTTGTGGAAAAGTTGTATGTACATAAATAACTCTGCCTTGAGAATCGTGAGTGAAATACAAACGTTCCCAATGCGAGAATGACAGATGGTAGTTTGATAGCTTATGTCAGAGTGACAGAAACCGACGCTTGCGCAGGCCGGTAGACTAGCGAAATTCGCTAGGTTTTCATATGCGATTTCGTAGCGGTGTGCCGGAGCCTTAATTTCGCAAACTGCCTGCTCATTAACGGCGCACACGCAGAATCCGATACATGCGAAAACGACCGTTCAAGACCGAGACATTGTTATTATTCAAACCGGGTGTATTATTAAAAAAGGGAAAAACGCCTCGGGAGATAAAGATAATCCCCCACTCGGTACTTACGATTGCATCGGAAACATTTAACGGTGCAAATTGTCCGAAGAACGCCCCCTCTAGTCGGCCTTAAGTGGAAAATTCGCACATTTTTAACGTGTTCATTAACATTTGCATAACACTTTGCGATCTAAATCGAACGCATAATATATGTACGTATGAATATAAAAACAAGGAAAAATGAAGATATCATCTCGAAGATGAAGCCATAAAAATAAATCTAATCATGCGGCACGCCTAGTAACCTTATAGGCGCAACCTGCCTTACGCCACATAATAAACAAATCGTTATTGCACTTTAAAAGCCTATTTAAACGCAATAAATTTATTTACCCCAGGTTCGGAACGAAGCTCAACCTCTGAGCGATTATAGTCCGTGCAACGCTGTCGAATAGAGGCTATATTTGTATGGCAGATAAGCAGTTTAGCCGGGGCTCGCGGTTCCCTCCAAACCCATAAACTATTTCACGAGCAGACTCCGAACAAAGCCGTCGATTCTACACTCGTCCCTTTCCAACTTGTACCATGTAAGCGGTATTAAAAAGAGATAGCGCACAAAAGCGGGTCCATGTGTCGCTCGGCGTCTACAGTTTTATTGAAAGCTATAAACATTTTGGTAAGCACCTTGTTCTGTATAATTTAAGTTTACGAGGCAAGGTCGCCTGCGAATTGATACTTTATGGCACAGGGGACACGGGTCGTTCAAATTCGACAATTATACACACAACATATTTTATTTTGATAATTTGAATGGTTTAATTCAAAATTGGCCGCATCGGGAGGGGGCGGAATTGGTCGTCGGCAAGTGTTATATCCTGTTAATTGAAAGGTCAATTGGTATAAATCAAACCGGAGCGGTTGTCGACTGTTGCCTCACACGTTTAAAGTTCAAACTGTTTCGTGCGCTGTTTGCATTGGCACGTGTGTGTGCACATTGCAATGTTTATTCAACGCGCTAAATAATCCCCATCGAGGAATAATCAATTTGGATCAAAAATACAAAGTCGAAAAAGGGCGCGATGCAAAACTTACACACACACACAGATGCGTGGTTGTTATTTGCGTAATCGCCGTATCAATCAACCGGTGAGGTGAGCTGCAGAGTGATTGTTCGAATGTCTGTCGAGTTTTAAATGCACCTGGATTATGTCTGCAAACAATTAAATACCGGGTGCGTACCTGCTCATTGAATTCGATCACAATGAATAGTGAGAAAGTGATCTTTTGTTCATTATTCAAAATGGTACCCCGTACACAGATAGGGACTTTTCACACGACAGACTACAATAAGCTTTGTGTTAATGTTTTTAAATGGAGTTATACAATGTTGTACAATCGAAGATGTAAGAATTTACATTTTCTGTGTGTGTGTGTGTGTGTGTAGGTGAATAGACAGAGCGAGGTTCAACTACACAATGACGTCATTGATGTAACTAGTAAAAGTTTTTCGCATTGTGTCTGCCATGTCACTTGACAGTTGTAGAATATTTCAGGCTGTAATGTTAAATTGGGGCTAAGCCAAATTAAAGTGCACTTTCAATTGCGTTAAAAGTTTATATTATAATTAGTTAATTGACATGCAAGTATAAGCACAAAGCTTCATATGTACCTAACTGTCTACGAAAGAAAATTATTCCATTAGGTAAAGTATGTAGGTATAGAGTTTACGTATGAATTGTCAACTCTTTCAAGTTTGGTGGATAATTATAAAATATCATATCGATGGGTTAGTGCACAGATATTGTATGTATATATGTATATAAAAAATAGGAATAATACATGTGAAATTCTGAAAGTCAGCGGAGAATATTATTGTGTCACAAAAACACAATTTCCCTTTTTACACAATTTAACAAAGAAACGGGACGACAAGAGTAGATTAAAAATAGCAGAATAGATAGATAGCATGTCCAGTTTTTACCAAAATTGAGTTGTCATACACAAAACGTCCATCTGCATCAAACCTTCATGTTTAAAAAGTAATATGTCCAAATAGTATTTTTGAGAAGATATTGCCTTATTCAAATATATACATATATGTCCATTTCGTCCATGGTTTTCGTGCAAAAGACATGTAGGTACATATGAGTCGCCTAGTTCCAAATCCCGAGTCCAAAGTCCACAATATATAAAAAACGAGGATAAAATATTTTCCGGTTCTAAGAATGTTTTCAAACGATGCCTTATACTTGAATTATTCCAAATACCGCCAAGTGTGCCGTAAAAAAAATATTGAAAATCAGTGTTGGTTCCAAAAACTGACAATTGCACTATGATAAAAGCTGATAAAAGCCATATTTAGAAACAAACAACGATAAGTCCATGTTTCTAATCTCAATATTTTGTTTAATATCAACAAAATTAAGTTTAAATGAGTTTAAACGCCATCAAGCAAATAAGTCTGTAGCAGAAAAACCACGTTTGCGAACAAGTGAGTTTTATGGACTTATCGGGATTTGGAACTAGGCGACTCATACATACATATGTCACTTACAATATTTTAAAACAAAACTGGACATACAATATCTGTGCACTAACCCATCGACATGACCTTATGAGCTTAACACATGTTCAAGTATAGAAAATGTCTGTTTAGGAGTACATGAACTTAATTTCGGAGGATTTAGTCGGACTTTTATGAGTGTGTGGTGTTTGTTTTCAGTGAGACGTGGGGGGTTGGGGCCGTCACAGTACGTCCGATCGTTCAGTATGCGACCGCCCTGAAGCGACCGAGGCGTCTTTAATTAATTTTCGCGAGTCTAGAGCCGGCCGGCTTCTCCATCTTTGTATCACCGGCGCCTCTTTTATTTTATTATTTATCGTCGAGCGCTTCGCGGTGGATGGTCGCGCGGATGAGAGGGGCCCCACAAAAAGTCGATGGTATGAATAAGAAGTCGAGAGACGAGGAAGAAGCTGGCCTGGGGGCCGTCCGTCATACCAGGCGGCAAAGAGAGAAAGTACTCCCTCGTCTGTTCGCGTATATAAATTTACAAGACAGCTGTTATTTTGAGTGAGCAAGCCAGCGTGGCGAGCCAGAGACCGTGAAATGAAATGGTGGGCCCGGCTCCTTCCCCGTCTTTTCTCGTCTCGTCTCGTCTCGTCTCGCCGCCATATGCTCGTTTTGGCTATCAGAGATGGCGAACGGGAGACCCGTCGCCATTCTCGAGGGGACTTCCGGTTCAAATTTGGTGCCTTTTTAAAATTTTGCATATATCTACATACATCCATGCACAAGCCCCGAAAGTCATATAGAGTTTTGAACATAGTTTTTAAATCCAAAATCTCGCTATGCTTAAAAAATAAGGCATACGACCAATGCGCACTGCTAGTATGACGTATGGGTGTGAAACGTGGATGCTAAATACAATAATATTACGTAAGATCCAGTGCACATACATATCTAGAAAGGCATGAAAAAATTTATGCTTAGTATAACAAGAAGACGCTTAACAAATAAGGCATACGACCAATGTGTACTGACGTATGAATGTGAAACTTGGACGCTAGATTCAAGAATGCTACATACGTCCAGTGCACACAGAGAAGAATGGAAAGATGTGTGCTTGGTATAACAAGAGATCGCAAAATAAATACACGGGTAAGAAGTATGACCAAAGTGGTAGATATAGCAGTAGGTACGTTTGAAAAAGTTGAATTGGACACATAGCGAGTAGAATGAATTTCAGATGGGTGCGACAAATACTGGAATGGTATCCGAGAGGATGTGAAAGAAAGCAAGGTAGACCGAGTGGAAGATGGGCCGATGAATTGACAATGAATGTGTGGAGTCAAGTGGATGCAATTTGATCGAGACAGACATGAACGGAAGAGGATTGGAGAAGCCTTCATCCAGCAGTGGATGGTGATCGGCTGAAAATGATGATGATAACAAGAAGAGATCGTAAGAGGAATTAAGTTGCAGAATGTTGAAGTCCTGTTCAAACATTATCTATGCTTTGACCAACGCACTTCAATCGACAAGCCAGGATCACCAAAAGGATCTATTCCAAAGGCTCGCCAATTGATGCACAATGATGACCTTAGATCACGACACTTTCTGCCACGAGTCCGGGGACTTTCCTCAGGATGAATGATAGTCATTAGAGACCAGTTAGTAATTCCGACAGTTTGAATCGATAGAACCGTCCGTAAGAGGAATAGGTACATGGGTAAGAAGTACAGCAAAGTGGCAGATATAGCAGAACGTGTGAACAAGTTGAAGTGACACACAGCGAAAAGAATGGATGGCAGAAGGACGCGAGAAATATCTGAATGGTATCCGAGAGGATCTGAAAGAAAGCAAGGTAGACCGAGTGGACGATGGGCTGATGAATTGAGAAGAACGTGTGCAGTCAACTGGATGCAGATTGCTCGAGATAGACAGGAATGGAGGAGAATTGGAGAGGCCTTCATCCAGCAGTGGATGGTGAACGGCTGAAAATGATGATGATGATGACCTACTAAGTTAAATTTAAATACCGTTTGGTATTGAAATATTCAACAGTATATTTTTTGACATTCCAAATACCCTCAAGAACTTAAGAGTTTGATCATTTTAATGTAACAATTACAATCTATATAAAATAACAATATACTTATAGGTATATGTACACACTGTTCGACGCAAATGCATTTGAATGTTAAATACCCAAGGGAAACGATAGATGCGTTTGAACAGTACTTGACTATTAAAATATAATACATACATTGTCTTTCGTATGTTGAAATATTCGATTGATTACATTAAACGTTGTATTATTGCACCGTAATAAACGTTGTATTATTGCACCAGATATTATAATATTATAAATATCAGCGTTGTGTAATGAAGTTATTATTTATGACTATAAAAGGCTTTGCTAAGTTTATATCGTGCGTTTCTGTCATCGGAATAGATTAGTCACGGTTGAACGCGGGTGCGTTCAACTCTCACAGTAACTATGTATGTTATACTGAAAATTAATTAAATTGTATATTAAAATGTTGACGATTCCGCAGTAGGACATTGGTACAAATTGGCAGAGACACAACGACCGAAACAATGTTGTTTCTATACATTCATACGCTGTGTATGTTCAACAATCGTCAGCGCTATACAACGTCGAACGTGTGCTACGATATTATTTTTATTTCAGACAAACATTCGCGAGTGTCTCGTTGAAACAAATTTATACACGAGAGCGTGATTGTGTGCAGATCGTAGATATAAAAGTTGGGCGCGTGATCCGAAGCTCGCGTTTAATGAGCTTTTAGGCGCTTAATTGCCTCAAAATGGCGCTTTTTCTCACACGCCGCACTAGAGAGAGAGATGGTCTCGAAAGATCAGTTCACATATTGTGTACGTGCATGTTTATAAAGCGGGAATGAATTTTACGAAGGGCGTGACCGAGACAAAAACGCGGCCACTCGTATATCTGGCCAGGTAACGCATTAGCCAATAAGAATTTCAATTTACAGGTGTATACCGGCTCGTCCCCGAGACGCTAGTAATCGATCATCTTGAGAGGTTCTCCAGTTTCTCGAAAATTAATCCATGTGCGCGAGCGAACAGGAAACACACGACCGGTAATTGCCTCGCGAGCTAAAACTCATTCGGAAAAAAATAATATAAGTATTAACAATATTGCAAATGCGAAGAAAGAGATGAGCCTTCGCCGATGCCTATGTATCCCGTTTTTAACACGGCAATCATACGAGAATAATCAGGGTTGCCATTTGCATATAACCTCGCGTTAAAAAAAAAAAATATGTGTGTGTGTATGCAAATTTGTTTAGTGTGCAATGATGGGTAAAGTTTCGTACGTGTAATGAAATGTTCAGACTAATGAACGTCTATCGTGTAATATGTATAAATTTTAAAACTGTAAAATTAAAATAATGCTAGTATTTTCAGTGTATGCAAATTTATGTACGAGTATGTATGTATGCATTATCAAAATAAAAATAAAAAGAGTGCGTTTCAATTTTTTACAATTATATTTTATTCATTATATTTTATGTATTTATTTATACGACAATATCATATAGGTATTTATAATCTTATTAAAATTAATTATTTATATATATAATATATATATACTGTATGTATAAATATTTAAATTTCAAATCGACAAGACATAATATAATCATAATAATAATAATAATAATAATAACAAACCGAAAGATTGAGGTAAATCAAAATTGTCATTCAATTAAATAATAATTATATATATTACGTATATTGACAAAAAAACACGTATATTACAGCCTTACAGTGAATACACAGACTGATTTTTTTTTTTTGCATTTACAGCCTTACTTTGATTTAATTATTTATCCACAACATGAACACAAAACAATCAATAACACTTTCATTATAAATATAAAAAAAAAGATAATTCATAATTTGATCTACAATGATGGATAGTTCAAAATCAAAACGAGACTCGCATGTACAATTGGTAAAAATATTTTTTTTTTTTATTATTTTTAATATTAATCTTAAATCACATTTTGATTTTAAATTTAAATATATTGAAATGAAAGTAACAGTACAATAATGACGAAGACAATGTTGAAAGAAAACGCAATGCGTAAAACGACAATTAAAAGTGTGGTACAATCTATACAAAAATACATATTCATTTATTAAACGCACTCTACATGAATAGTAAAGATAGTTGTTTATTTTTTAATAATTAAATAATTATTTATCTATTTTAACTGATTGGATGATTCTTTTTACGTATCTCAGTTTCCTTATATTCATTTTAAAAACAATAGTCGAACAAATATTTTTTACAGTACAAGTATTCATCACACATGTTAATTTATCCCTAACTTTGGTATACATGTTTAACTGTGCACAACTTTGAAATTACGTATCTCGTTTTCCGATCGTGATTATTATCATTTTTTTTTTCCCCCGGAATATGTATATAAAAATGTTCTTTTTTCTTAATGTGTTCAAAAAATTGTTACAACTACGTTTTTTTCATATATTTTCATATATATATAAATACTATATTTCATGGTTACACCACGCGGGCTCGACCGACCCACGCGTGTAACTCTCATCTAAATACTAGAAACAAATTTACATATACAATGTAGAAAAAGATTCAAATTCAGAACAAATCACTGACCTTTTTTTTTTTTGGTTGTCTTTTCAGTGAAATAAGATGGCGGCAGACAGCATCCAAGAGTCCAAATGTTTTCATCAGTTTTGTCTTTTAGCATTTAACTTGGTTATTATTCACTTTGTACGACAATTTTGTATTTGATTCATCGACGATAATGGCACGAAAGCACTGTGTATCCCATGAAAACACTGTGTCCATATTTTATTTTTATTTTTTTTCATTTTTTTTTATTTATTATTTTATATAATAAGCTCCGAATTCGTACACACATTTTATTGATGGTTATATAAACTAATAGTGTCCACGTTCGACTTGGGGTTATTGTAATTCAAAGATTCCCTTAAATATTTTGACGATTACGTATTCAGGTATCGTATACATTGCACACGCACTGGCCTCTCTGTTTTTTTTATTTATTTATTTATACATGTCATTTTAAAATACAAATAAGAACAAAAACGAAAACAGAAGAAAATAAGACGTTAAACTATGTAGCAAAATACAAAAAGAAATTACAAATAGAATTTCGATTTTTAAGTACAATTTTTCCACATTTAAATTTATTGAAACTCAAGCAAACGTTTAAGTTCAATTCCTAAAATTATAGATTAACATAAACAGAGCCAATGCATACAATATTATTTCCCAGAAATTAAATTTAAAAAAAGTGTTGTTTACTACGATCCCTAGGTAAAGAAAATTCCGAGCTTTCTTTCACTTATCAGAGACTTACACAATTAAATAATTTTTTTTTAATATTACAAATATAAATATTTATGCAAAAACGAAATTTACGCGTTTTTAATTGTAGTTTTTTTTTTTTTTTTTGTAAATCTAAGATAAATTACCAAATTTTCACAAAGTATGTACGTAATCTCACCGGTATTATAATTTAACGTATGAAATAATATATTACAATAGGAAATATAATTTAAATATAATTACTTTCTTTTTAATTTAATTACACTTAAAATAATTAACTATAATATTCAAGTGTGTAAATAAAATAATAATAAATTTTCAATTCTGTACAATGCTCATTCGATCAATAATAATAATAATAAAATAATGATAAATATATTTTAAATGAATTTTCAAATAAACGTTTTACATAAGAGGTCATTGTGGTTATTATTTACGGACTTAAAATATTTCATCGAACGATTTTATCAAAATAAGGTCATCAATTGAACACGCAAAACCGATACCATCATCAAATTGGAAAATGACAAAATAATAAAAGTATTACATAAATGTTGACACATTTCAAACGTTATTTACATAGCGTAGGAACATTATTTTTTTTTTGTTTATATTCAATTTCTTTTTTAATAAATATTTTAAACTTTTAATTTCGTTGACAAATTGATATTCAAAAACAGACCTTATCTACTGAAATTAAAATAAAAAGCGGACTCGAACGCGCGTTTAAGTTTTTTTTTTTAATTTTTCATACGCGCACGCGATACGTCACGTACAATCGATTCAATGAAATAATCGCATAATATAATAATATATAAATATGAATATAATTATAGTGAATTTGGTTTTTATTGGTATGTATCACTGGTACGGAGTAATAGGGAACCAGATTTTTTTTTTTTTTGTATTTATTATTATATTATTATCATATAGTTTTGGGTCGTTGCGCGACAAACTTAATAGAAAATAAATAAATTGCTTAAAAAATTGGGTTCCTATTGGGGCGATGTCGGTGGGGTCATATTGTCGGCGTCGTCTCCCGACCCTGGCTCTCCCTTCGTCTTGTTCTCCTTCTTCCACTTCATCCTCCTGTTCTGGAACCAGATCTTGATCTGGCGCTCGGTGAGGCAGAGTGCATGCGCTATCTCTATGCGCCTCCTCCTCGTCAGGTAGCGGTTGAAATGGAACTCTTTCTCCAGCTCCAGGGTCTGGTAGCGGGTGTACGTCTGCCGGCCTCTCTTTCGTTCTGAAATCAAAAGAAAAATTAGCATTTTTGAAAAAAATCTAACAAAAAAACACGAAGTAAAAGTCATCTACCTCGGAAAAACACAGAAAGAAACTAAGCATAATCGGAAAAATCAAGGAAAAGCATCGAACGGTATCAAGTTTTTCGTTCAGGTTGATTCAACAGTAAGATTATATAAAGCATTTGAATAACCTTATGCTTCATAAATAAATTTTGTAGATCACTATCATTTAAATTGATCGTGGAATCATCATTTGACATATGTATGTATGTATATAAGTTCAATTGTTGCGATATAAAATTATTCACTAACTAACTATGTATGAGATTTATACTCTTCTTTACAACTGATCGGTTTTTCCGTCATACGACGGTACATGGTTTGTACAATAACAGTACAGCTACTAGCCCCTTTGACAGCACTTGAAACAATTGTATGGTGTACCGTTGATTGAACGGATGTATGGCCATAAAATCGCGTTTTTGATTTGTCGTCAAAACGCCACTAAATCTTTTTTTTTTTTTTATGTGACTGCAACGACCCAATCAGGCAGGCAGACAGACGCTTACGCTAATATATTATACGTAGGTATGTACATATTTAGGTATAAATGTACATTCTGCTATGCTTAAAAAAGAAGGCATACGACCATAACTGCCAGTTATGACGTATGGATGTGAAACGTGGATGCTAAATTCAAGAATGTTACGTAAGATCCAGTGCATACAGAGAAGCGCGGAAAGATGTATGCTCGGTATAACAAGAAGAGATCGTAAGAGGAATAGCGAGAAGCATGGATGGTATATTGACGCGAGAAATACTGGAATGGTATCCGAGAGGATGTGAAAGAAAGCAAGGTAGACGATGTCGGACGATGGGCGCTGATGAATTGAGAAGAATGTGTGGAGTCAACTGGATGCAGATTGCTTAAGACAGACAGGAATGGAAGAGGATTAGAAGGGCCTTCATTCAGCAGTGGATGGTGTACTATGTACTATGTAATATGTATCCATCCAATTTATTTTAATTCATATTGTGTAAAATATGATTCAGCAGAATTCACAGAACGTATGATATACTATTCCACATGTATGTACATATGTACATAGTTGACTGTAAATTTAAAGTTCAAAGACTGAACCGTATTAGGTCAAAGTATGTTGATCAATATGGGTTTAGAAATTCAACCTGTTATGCACGGATGGAAGCAAATCTTTAAGTGTTTGAACGATGTGTTGTTACTGATACGAATTTCAGCTGTAATTAATCGAATCCCAGCTCTGAAAATTGATGGTACAAGTAGAAGTCACGCTTAAAAGCCAATTCCAGTCGCTTACACCTCGTTATCCGCGCAAACGGGATTTAAACTCTACGATCGAAATCAATTAAACGTGTACGGCATCGCGCGCGGCGATCTTGCACAAGTGAACCGCAATCGGCGAAATTAATATCGGTCGCAATTACAAAATACCAACCGGGTGCCATGGATAAGTAGCTCCAGTGTCGGTTTTTCAATTATATTATTTCCCCGGATAAACACGAGAGTGCCGTTTGTTTGTCTCGCGACGATGATGGTGGAATCTATCCGGCGAGCCGGGGCCATTAGTCAAAGTCTCCCCGGTACACGCGGCCTGGGCCTCATAAGCTCATTTCTCTTTATTTATACATTTTTGCTACCGAACCCAATTAAAATAATTTAATCCGCCCACGGGCATCGTTTAAATGACGGCTCCCGGTTAAAAGGTCGACCGAATGGGTGCACTGCACTTTCGGTAATGCCAAATTTGATGCTCGGGACATTCGCAATAATTGCACTGGCATTATGTTTAGTTTCGTACGGAAGCTTCTTGACATTTGCATTATGCCGTACCCTCAACATTGTGCTTGAATGTATTGTATTATGTGTATTCTTTGCATTGTATATGATTGCTTTGTTTACGTTTGCATAGTCTGCTGTACAACGATAGAAAAGACATGGACAAGTTTACAGTAGGAAAGTGACAAATAAACATTGACATTTCAGCCAAGTACACAATCAAATAAAAATAAAGGTATCAACAAATGAGACCATCGAAAGGACTACATTTACTATTCAGGTGTTTTGGACCTTAATATGTATGAGTCGTTTTGTTCAAAAAAATTATATAAATTGAGTTAAACGATAAAAAAGACATGGACAAATTCACTGTAGGAAAGTGATGGCTAATGTGAATAATGTAAGAAAAAGTAAACCAATGAACTAATGCATCAAATAGTATCATAGCAAAAAAGCTCGACTATATTGATACATTGTAGGTATTTGAATCTTATGATTTAAACGAGTACTTATACGCTGTCGCGCAACTAAAAACAAAGATTGTGGCTGTCCGAGATTAGCGACTTTGGTCGGTTATCGTTAATGTTTATTCCAAGAAGTCGAGATGTTGAAGCTCGTTGGTTCAAATCCAGGTAGTCTGCACAGATTGATTCTAAATCGGTCAAACCTGGGATGTTTCTCAAGTTGGATAGATATGTATGTATGTACCTACATACAACATGTGTAGGAAAATTTTCTCTAATTTTTAAACGAATGACACTTTTGATTAAGCTTGCTCAAAGATGAAATACGCGTTGAAAGCGTATGCGACTTTACGCAAGTGTATCTCCGAGCTTTTACTCAAACAAAAGTATTTATTGTTATGTCTTTGCGTATGCGAATTAATTGGCATAAAGCTCAAAACACACGAATGCAGGTCAAAAATCCATCACAAAACAGCGTGTTGCAAACGGTTTTGTTTTTTTAAATAAAATAATAATAACTCGCGCACGAGCCAACAGTGTATATTTCATTTTCAGCACATACTTTAGCAAAACGGCACATTTTTCTTTTAAATATCGCATGATGAATTTTGCCACTTTTTTAAATTTCACTTTAGTAACTCTCGTGTAAAAAAAAAATTAAAATAATATCGGGAACAACTACCGATGTTTACGCCAAAGAGATGAAAAATAATAAAAACAGAAGCGACGGGACGATTTCTCTCGCGAGTTGTTAATTAATGTCTTCGAAATCGTGAAAAAATAATAATTCCCGGTTCGTACTAGGACCTCGATTTAAATAAAGGAGTTTCTTCAGATTATTAATCGCTGGTCTGCCGGTTGACTGTATGAGTGTATATGTATGTGTTTTTTTTTTTTGTTCGTGTACGCGATTTATCAGTGCCGTGCGGCGATAGGGTTATTCGGAATCCAGGTAGTTGAAGCTGGGCGCGCTCGGCCTAATGAAAACTAATAACGTGTCATTTTGGACACGATATCTACAAGATGTTGCCAGGGGACGTCGTTAATGAACCCCTGCAACGTTGCAATATTTTGCTGCACTGGCCGAATATTTGCGAATATCAATAAGGCGGTTTGTGCGAGAAAATCGGAATTTTCATCGATCCGGAAAATTCAGTCTAGATCGTTTCGTAAGTGATATGTCAGTACGTTATAATTTTATTTAACATCTTCGGGGTATCGTTGAGTGGTTGCATTCAATTGACAGCACGCAAAGCAATGCAATTCTAATATAAACGTTTGTGAAATTATCTCACTTGTCGTCAGTGTTACGCTTAGTCGCTTGCCGTTGATCGAAAGTCGTCTCTTCTACGCGTTTATAATTTACGAGTGTGGTTTATTGTACTTCTGCGTGTGACAAATGCGTTACAGCTGTTTGTTATGATGATTTTTTATGACTAAAATTTGATCATTATATAAATTTTAATATATGCTCGTGTAAAAACCAATTAAAATTATATCTAAAACGACGTAGTGAGGAATGCGAAGGGTGACGTTTTCGTTTCAATCCAATTTACATGAATAAAGCGAAGCTTCTTAAATTTCTCGTTCGTCGTTAAATATTTCATAAAGATAAAATGTGGTTAAAATTTCTTAAAATAAAAAATGTCAATGTCGTGAATGAACTTTTTCAATACGATAATCAATGGAATTGATTAATGTTATATAAGCACATCGTACATAGATATGTAGAATAATAATTATAAAATATATTATTATAAAGTACAGTTATGGCGATCTGAGATTAAGCGACAACTTGCTCAATCGAACTCTGTTGCGTTTAACCTTTTCGCAACAACCTTAACCCAGTCGCAATCATTAATTACACCCTATTGCAAATTCGATATTGATACGAACAAGGATTTCAAACGGTTAAGCGGAGCTTGCCGCTTATACAACGTCGAAAATCGTGATGAACTTTTTAAAAGTAAGTTAAACTAATGCAACGAACCGGTCGGAAAAGTTGTTGTCACAACCCAATCAATTTTCCCACTGCACTGGGAAAAACACATCAAAGGAAAACGCAAAGGTTGGGTACGTGCGGTTTTACTTCGAATGTTTACACGACGTCGGACAATTAATTCAGTAACAGTGATTTATATTAGTCTCGGGCCGGAGGATAAAAAATAGCTCGTACATTTATTTGCGTTGTTAACTATTATGGCGAATAGAAACGGGTTACCGCGTTCGTCGCTCATTCATTGTCTTTTCAATACTATGCAGATTTTATATATACATATTAAATTGACGGCGGTAAATGATGGTCACACGGGCTTTCATTAACGGCGGAATTACGCCGTGTGAATTTTCAATATCGTTCTCTGTACCCTGAATAAAATTTCAGTGTATATTTTTCGATCAATATCGAGCGATAAACTCGTTTCAAAAGTTGTTCGATTTCGACGTAAACAGTGGGTAGTGTGAATTTTTTAAATAAATATGTAGGTGCAATCGTATTTGTTAACACAGGATGATTCACGACTCATAAGGTAGATCATTTATTGATAGATTGGGGATACAATTTAGAGCTTTTTTAAATAGTCTCATTTTCTATTGATCGATTGCTGTACGTATGTTGGCCAGTGCACACAGAGAGGCATGGAAAGATATATGCTTGGTATAACAAGAAGGGATCGTAAGAGGAATACATGGGTAAGAAGCATGACCAAACTGACAGATATAGCGGAACGTGTGAAAAAGTTGAAGTTGCTTGGCACATATATACCTAGAACATTAGTGAATATAACTGTGTGTAAATAAGATGAAATAAAACTAGGATGGAGTGCTTTTGGAATAATAAACATATTTTTAAATCCAACAAAAGGAGGCATACAACTAATGCCTACTACCAGTAATGTCGTATGGATGTGAAACGTGGATGCTAAATTCAAGAATGTTACGCAAGATCCAATGCACACAGAGAATCATGGAAATATGCATGCTCGGTATAACAAGAAGAGATCGCAAGAGGTTAAACATGGGTAAGAAGCATGACCAAACTGGCAGATATAGCGGAACGTGTGTAAAAGTTGAAGTGGACACTTTGCGAGAAGAATAGAACGCGAGAAATACTGGAAAGGTATCCGAGAGGATGTGAAAGAAAGCAAGGTAGACCGAGTGGACGATGGGCTGATGAATTGAGAAGAATGTGTGAAGTCAACTGGATGCAGATTGCTGAAGACAGACGGGAATGGTAGAGAATTGGAGAGGTCTTCATCCAACAGTGGATGGTGAACGGCTGATATGAATTAGTTCGGTACCCAATATGCTACAAAATTTAGAAACAATTGTTCCATTTTTCAATGGTCGCGTCGCGGTGATAAAAAACAGCACATTTTCCGGAATTTCGTCTCGTTTTCACGAAGATGACATATGATAAATTATCGAGTGGAGAGCAGGGCCGTATTTTAATCTGGTTTGATGCGAGCTTAGCGGGCCACCGATCGACCAACCACCGTGGGGTAAAAAAACGTATCCGTGGGTCCCGAATTCTTGGTCAGAGGTGTGTGTCAGCCAGCCAGGCAGGCCGTTAATCAAACGGTGACAGGCCAAAGGCGGCCGATGCGGCCACAAGAACCGGCCACGCGGGCCGCATGCGATATTATCTAGACATGGCCGGAGACATCGACGCCGGTTTCGCGAAAAACCCATGACGACGCCGACACGTGTTGCGCCCCTTTCCCACAACAAAGTGGGATAAAATTTCCCACTTGAAAATAGTCACAAGTATTCACCACAGTATTGTTTATGATTTGCGAAAGAAACTTTTTAAAAATTGCATATAACTAAAAAAAAAATTACAATTTTAGCACGTGTACTCATAGTGTCACTTCAAGAGTGTTTCAAGTTTTCAATGCGTTAATTGTCCATGTATAGAATATGTGGTTCAAATTTAGCGTCAATTCGTATATTTTGTTACCTCATTTGACATAGGGCTGTAAATAATCACACGTGACACAGCAATAACAATAAAATAAAAATTTCCACAAATTTACAAAAATTTTGCTGAAAACGTGTGTGTTTTTATCTCACGGATGCAAATCCTTATGTTGCGTCCACACCGACGAACTGAACAGCGAACGACGAGGGGTTGTTATCGTGTGGAGCAGTTCACACAACAACAATTCGCCTTCGCCCTTCGTCGTTCGCTGTTCGGTTCGTCGGTGTGGACGCAGCATTACCCTTTCTACAGCGCAGGTTTTACATACGTTAAGTGACAAATAACTTCGAAATAAATTTGGCTACTGCACATCTCAGGACGAGGAGTGGAGCTTCACATTCGTAAGATGAATACACCTACTAATGATTAAATACGTTTCCAAAAATCTTACAAAACAATTTCGAATTTAAAAATTTTCAGTTTTTTACTGGCTTGGAATATATGCATATCTTAAAAATCAACAATTAATATAAATAATTGTATTAATTGCACAAAAAAAAAAAAAGCTCAGCAGAGACGCAAATTTTCACAATTTATCTTTGATGGATAAAGTTCGCTTACTATTTATTATGAATGTAAATAAATATAATATTTGTATAACAAAACCGAAAAAAAAAAATCAAGTAATAAGTCACCTACATTCAGTGAGTTAATAAATTAGCATGAATGTGTATTTGATTATTTGACTTTGATAAGCTAGATTACTATCGTAAGTTTTAAAAATGTCAAATGTCACTGTACTAAATCACAATGCGATTTAGAAAAAAAAAGTCGATCAAACAATCGTTCCCATTGATAATAATTTACGATGACGTTGAACGAGCGAATTACAAAACAGTGACACGGCAATAATAAATAAAGCACTGTTTTTCTTCGCAACGCGTACCTATGTACATGTGCATGCGCGTACACGCCTAAACACGTGTATTGGGCAATGTTCGAGCATTTTTGTTAATTGCCAACAATTAATATTTAATGTGGAGCGGGCGGATGCGGCGGCACTGGACCAAAGCGCGCATAAATCAAACGGGGAACAAGTCGGACCGAAAATAATTATGTGTCTCTCAAAACTGTACGCACCGATCAATTACGCCAGTGGCGGCGCGAGCTGCATTGGCCGAAGCCACTGATCGATAACCAAACCGCTCCTTATCAATCTTATCATACACACAAACTCAACCGCAATAATCGCAATAATCGAAATGAAACAGTGTTACCGAAAGGGTTAAAATGTACAAGCCAATCAAAAAAAAAAAAATTTTACGGTAAAAAAAAATACTTATCACATAACGTTGTACCTTTCGAGACCACAATAGAGACAACATCATCAGACAATAATTTATTGCGTCCATTGAAAAAGTGTTTCTTATTCAAAATGGACCGGGGAGTTTACAAGATGATTCTATTATAGCGCGCCTACATACGGCGCGTTACAAACGATCGTTAAATCATAGTCAATTTGATCGTCAGGGCACGTCATTTTTTTTTTAATTATTTAAAATTCATTTTTTAATCTGTATGTAAAATTTTTGTGAAATTGTGTAACGACGATGGTGGTTGGTGGTATCGTTTTCGCGACGCCATTTTGGACCGCAAACTTTTAATTAAAAACAGCTGCTATAAACAATGACGCCTCTATGGGGCCTTGCACGAAGTGCACACGGAACAAGTCGTGTTTATCACCACCGCTTCTCAAACTTTATTTGCATCTAATTAAATTAAAATGAAAATACATAAACCAACCTAAAATATTTCATTAGATTTGAAATTTTCATTAAATCGTTTGAACACTTAACACGATAACTATACATATAACTACAGCGACATTTAACACATTTAAAACGAGATAACTGCCATCGATTTAATTACGACGATTAGATAGGTACTTACATATACCCAAAGAAAGTAAGCCTAAAAATTTGTAACATTCAACAGTTGTTGACTTCAAATCATGCACTCAGTGATTATTTTTTCGATTTTGAATCACCCTTTCATATTCTCTGTATTTTTCATAACCAGTATTTCACACAAATTTTCCTTAACTGTTAGATGATAATCATCATTTTAAAACAACAAGCGAGTTTCATCACCATCGTCATCATTTTCAGCCGTTCACCATCCACTGCTAGATGAAGGCCTCTTCAATCCTCTTCCATTCCTGACTGTCTTGAGAAATCTGCACCCAGTCGACTCGCACACATTCTTCTCAATTCATCATCCCATCGTCCACTCGGTCTACATTGCTTTCTTTCACATCCTCTCGGATACCATTCCAGTATTTGTCGCATCCATCTGCCATTAATTCTACTCGCTATGTGTCCACTTCAACTTTTTCAAACGTTCCGCTATATTTGCCACCTTGGTCATGCTTCTTACTTATGTATGTAGGTACTCCTCAATTCACATTCTTCTCAATTCATCAACCCAGTCTACCTTGCTTTCTTTCACATCCTCTCGGATATCATTACAGTATTTCTCACATGCATCCGCCATCCATTTTTCTAGCTATGTCTAGCCCACTGCCAGTTCAAATTTTTCACACGTTCTGCTATATCTGCCACTTTGGTCATAATTCTTACCCACGTATCCCTCTTACGATCTCTTCTTGTTATATCAAGCATACATCTTTGTGCACTGGATCTTGCCTATTATTTTTGAATTTAGCATCCACGCTTCACATCCATACGTCATAACTGGCAGTACGCATTGGACGTATGTATGACTTATTTATTATTTTCACACGTTCAAGCAAATTTATTATGCATCAATTGTAGTATACCTATATAGCCAAATTACAAATCATTTCAATACAATGGACAACAGTCAAATTTCATCTTGGCTTGAGCACTTGAGTATCAACACTACATTGTACATACATACATATGTATTCGAGTATGTACTCTTTTGTCAATAAGTCGCTTATGGGAAACTCAAAGTTACGGCTTGGGTGAACCATAAGGCTTATGGGGGGGTTTGGAATGTGGGAGGTGGGTGGGGGAAGGGGTGCCGACGTCGCCAAAGTTTACGAAGCGTCGTTCGATCCATAACGCATATACGAAACGAACACGAAGTCATAACAAAGACATCAAAGCGGGGCTCGTGGAAACGACGTAGACTTATTGCCGGGCATTGTATCCGACACGGCCCGGGAACAATAACTAACAAATGGGATCGTACTCCCCGGTACAACTGCATTAGGGAAAGGGCATTAATTTTGGGGCGCACCCACGGGCCCTCTGATATACACACTGGATATACACACATACCCACTAGTATCTACGTGTGTGTCACGATTGAGACTTTTCCCCAAAACGAACGTTAAAAAATGACCGAAAGCCATTGTTTAGTTGGCGCGGCGCGCGCAACACGACGCTGCATTTTCAAAATGCGCCCTTTGTCATTCCGATATGCGTTTAGTTTTTATTCACTTTTTATAATAGCCCGGTGTGCGTCTATTTGTTCTTATCCGTATCGGGGACCCTGGGGGGGTTCCCCGTATTGTATTTTTTAATTTAAACTGAAGAAAAAAAAAACATCGTTAATATAGAGGTTCGATCCGATTGAAACAATTCAATTTTCAACGTATTTTACCCAAGGTGTAATTTATCATTGGCACATCGAAGGAAATTATTTGAATGACTGTAATTCGTATGTATTATTGTATTTATTTATTACACGCCTGTTGGGGCTTTTACAAACAAAATATGTACACTGTTCTATGTACGTTTGTGTTTTTCATCACGTACTTGCTTGACCGCACTAACGATTTGGGAAACTGTAAAGTTACTGTGGTATTATTTTTGTTATAAAGTGGTTTTAAGTTCATTTTGTTTTTTTTTCATATGTTTTTTTCAAAATTTGACAAACCACTCAAATATTAAATTAGAAAAGACACAAAGAAAAAAAAAACTAATAAATAAATTGTTGAATTAATAAAATACATTGTGTCGTTGCCTTGGGGACGACAGATTAATGTAAAAAAAAATCAATAAATTCGGAATAGTTATTGCCAATATCCAATCATTCTGGGGATGGGAGAATGAAGATAATAACTATTACGTGAAATACTTTCACAATCTAATAAAAAATGATAACGAGTAACACGCACCGGTACCTTTAAGCGAAGAGTCGAATGAACAAGAATATGACTATCTATTAGAGAGTTTAATATTATATATTTAAAAAATTACATCGAATATGATAAATAATTTCAGTAGTATTAGTAGTATAATTGACTTGTATAATGTGAGATGAGGTCTAGGATTATTGTTGTTTTATAAGATGCATCGAGTTTTCATTGGATGTAAAATAATATGACGTGTCTCATTGTAATGACATTAGAAAGCAATTAAAATTTTAGGTTTTGATAGGATGTATATTACTTAAAGAAATATTCATAGAATAAAAAAATAAATTGTCGTTGGTGTTCGTAGTAGTACTGGTATGTATGTATATCAAATTTAAATTAATCTCAAATTGATTTATTTAATTAAAAATCAATTTAGTCAGTTCGTCCCTCATTCAACGAATCCAAACTATTAAATATGCATTAAAATCGCGTTCTAATACGGGTCGTAATTGAATTCAAATTAATGCGCTCACATAATTATAGGATATACACACAGTATATTTCAGAATTTGGACACGAGCGAAGCAAAAAAAAAAAAAACGAAGTGAGTCGAGATGAGTTATCTCTAGTTTTTCTTTTTACGTTTTATTTTTTTGTACGTTAAGTTATTTGAGAAGGTAGAGAAGTGTCTGTTTATCATCAAAACGTGTAGGGCGCGTATAGATTAGAATCCGAAACGTCTGAGAGGCTGATTGGACAATGTCAGGTCTGCCCAACTCACTTCTGATGAGGGTATGATCCCGAAAATCCCCCTCTCTCCCTCTCTCCACCTCTTCAGCCTCCCACTTCAGTAACGTTCGTATCTTCAAAACCCACCATGTGCGCAGGAAACCATTTTTTTCCGTGACCGGTCTATGTTTTTGCCTAAAATTTTTTTTGCCCGCTCTCATCTCTCGCTGCCGTAGAAGTTCACGGGTGACTAATTTAAAAATCATTAACGACTTCTAAAAAAGTAATCTAACCATCATCAGCGTCATTTCGGTTGGGCTAGTATGTCTAGAGCGCATTTGGAAATGGAAATCAAAACCAAAAAAAATAAATACGCGCTGTGTACGTACAGATTTCAATACGCCAGAAGGTATCTTTTGAAAGTTTAGAGAAAAAAAAGTGTCATAAAGTTTCAGTTTTTTTTTTTCACGTGTTTTGAAGACGGAATTTAAAAGCTCATTCTGCGAAGAACTTTTTCCGGCGAGTTTCATCCCACTTCTCGCCGCGTTAGTAAACTTTCGACGATAAAATAATACTTTTTCGCCTTTACATATTGAATTGTTTTATGATGATGAAAGAAAGTTTAACGGAGCTTTTGTCTTGAGGTTTGTTCGATTCGACGAGGGTTGTGAAAAGTCGACGCGAGGGGAAGGGACGGAGAATTTTCCGCGAAAAGCTCGAACAGTATAAAAGAAAACAAATAAACAAAGTTTCACTCAAAATACACAAAGTTTTTCCGGTGGGGTTTTCTCCGGTTCGAGTGGAAGACGATTACCATATTTTTATTTTTTCGCCTTTATTTCTGCACGCGGAATAGCAAAGCTTTTGTGCGAAATCTCATACCGAACACTCGGATAGAAATTGAACGTGAAGCTTCTGCATACGCTTAACCAACATTCGAAGAAATCAAAATCATAATAATAACATCATTTTTTACACAACTTCCAAAATAAGTAACACCCAATCCAATACTTGCAATCATCATTGCATATTTTTAACAAATGACTCGTGAGCGAAGCTTTTAAGGCCCTCACAAACCTGAGCCGTATCGCTGCGTCAAACTGACATACAAAGTAAATCAGTACAAAACTAATCATCATCATTTTCAGCCATTCACCATTCAATGCTGGGTGACGGCCTCTCCAATCTGCATCCAATCGACTCCACACATTCTCAATTCATCAGCCCATCGTCTACCTTGCTTTCTTTCACATCCTCTCGGATAGCAAAATTTGCATTGTGCATCATCATTTTCAGCCGTTTACCATCCTCTGCTGGATGAAGGTCTCATCAATCGTCTTCCATTCCTGTCTGTATTGAAAAATCTGCATCCACTCGACTCCACACATTCTTCTTAATTCATCAGCCCATCATCCACTCGGTTTACCCTGCTTTCTTTCACATCCTTTCGCATAGCATTCCAGTATTTCTCACGTCTTCTTACTGTCCACACGCCTCTCGCTATTGTTAGCCAAATCCTTACAGGCCCTCACAAACCTGAGCGGTATCGCTACGTCAAACTGACGCCCATATCGTCGTCCCATTCGCACCGATATAACTCAACGACGATAGAGGACGTCAACTTGGCGCAGCGATATCGTTCAGGCTTGTGAGCGCCTTAAAGTTTTTCTCAACGGTTTTGAGTGTTGCTATAACTGCTGGCAAGATTTGAATGTTATTAAGTCCAGATTGGCCATCTCTTGTCAAAAATTATTAATCTATTTGACTGAATTGTTGAAAGTTGGCCGTTTAAAAGTATTTAAGTTGGTGAGGTGAAAGGTGTGTGAGGGCCTATATATGTATGTAGTTTGATTTGGATATTGTTTACACTTCACTTCACTTTACACTTCAAATCAACTATGATGCATGTTAAGCAATTCAATCGTGTATCTAGTGAAGTGAAATTATGTATGGGTGTCAGTACAAACGCTAGAAAGTCAAAGTGTAAACTTTCGACTTGCAGAATTCGTTCGCATCCAACGGGAAGCACGGACGTCTCGGGTTTGAATTACCATCTCGCAAGGATGAAATTACAATTTTCGCACACAGCATCACAGTTTACAACGTCGAAATCGCTTACGAGCGAGTTTAATAATCCCGCGGTGACGTGGCAAACAGCGGCCGTTTCGCGTTAAGCGTGTTTCGTTTTACAACGAGCAATCATAAGTCCCGCGGGACGCGTGCATAAACGCGTCCCGGTCGAAAATCTTCTTCGGGACACGGGTAAGTGTATCCTTTGCAGAATCTCCTACCCATATCCCGACGGTATAATCGCACACACCCCGGGGCTTGCGAATACATCTAAAAGTGTATATAGTATAATACAGCACGCGAAGGGGAAAATTCTGTGTGTAAAACCGCGGACCGCGCGCGGCGGCGAAACAACACGACCAAAAATAAAACGGGGGGGATCAAAAACAGGAGAGAAAATATACAAAAACAAAAAAAAAAATCAAGAATAAGAGGAGAAGGAGAACACGTTTACAAGAGAGATGAATGATTTATGAGGCGTTTATATTCTCATTATATCTCTTAAAGCGGGCAACGGGCAGCGAGAGAGCCGCTCACGAAGTGTACTTTTGCGACCAACGGAATTACGCTCATCACAATGTGTATGCTGTGTAGTAAGTTTGAAATGTATGAAACTACATATCTGTAGCAGGCAGTGAGAGGTAGGTGCAAATTGGAATTGAAAGGAAAAGTGTTCTTATTTGTGAAAGTTGTCTATACAATGACTGTTGATTGAGTTGATTGAGTCAAAACGTTCATGGCAAGACTTGAATTAAGCATAACATGGCAATGTAAAAACTGCCCAAGTAAGTACATATGTTCAATGAATTGACACATACCTATGTAGATGTCACAATAGAGTTTTCATTCAATATGAATATGTGATTTTAAATTGAAATTTACAATATCAAACGGTAAAAAAATCCAACTTAACCTATCCGTATAAAGTTTTAATATTAACTGTTTGAATAGGTAATTTTTGTGTTCGCCAGAATGCATACTATCAATCGATATATTTTTACATATGATTTAATTAAAATAATTACACATGTCAAATTATGTATAAAGCTTGTAATACGTACATTTACATGCGTTCAGATAATGACACTTAATTTTCAAGGCTTAGTCGCTCGTATGAATTTTAAACAAGTGAAACTTCAATTTTTGACGTAACTATAAGCAGACAACTGCAACTTTGTTCACCTGTCCGTTCGAGAAAATTAAAAGGTACCGAGGCAAAAATATATACATAGGTATATCTATGTATAGTATAGTATATATTTTGTAGGGAGGTAGGTGTATGTATGTATGTTGAAAAACTCAAAAAACAAAAAAAAAACATGATTTTTTTTCCATCGGAAAGTTAAGCCGAGAGCTTGACGTGATTTTGAGAAGGGTCCGCGTGGAATTGTTTTATAATTTACCTTTACGGTTTTCGAATTAAAATTACGTGTACACCGTACGAAGCTTAATATAATAGGCTTTCGGACGCCCCCAGGTAACATGCAAGTATACATAAGTATTCCGACGTCTAATATTGAGACGGAGAGCAAAAAAGAAAAGAAAAAAATAAACAATACACACACACACACAAGCGTTTATCGAATTTCGCCTTACCGAAGCGAAACCGATTAATGCACTGAAAATTGCTCTAGCAATTTCGCAACAAAAAAATCACGACATAATGACTTCATCATGTCGAAATAATCGCTATATTTTCTTGCGGACGAACACGAAAATAATGCAATTATAACTGTTGTTACAGATTGTTGTTTTATATCGTGGATTTTATTTTTTCAACAAGTATTAAACAACAGTACGAAATTTGAGAGTGAGCTCACGACGCCGCGTCTATTCTGTCGTTAAATTTGACATTTTTAAAATTACATCGGTCGCCATTTGATCTACATGAATATTTCGACTAAATATCACATTGAAACGTACTGTCTTTACGTTTTTAATGAAATTAAAATCGTTTAAGTAAATTACAGTGCTGCGATCGATATTGACGTTTATTCTAAAAAGTGAACGCTAGCGCTATCTGTGAGTTGATTCGTGAACTTTTATACGAAAGTTGTGTGATATCCAGTGGCGTACACTGTATATGTATTATGTATATCTGTAATTTAAAATAATAATTTTCTTAACCAACTAAATATATATTGGAGGAAAATCAATCAATGTAGATATACATATGTATGTATGTATGTATGAACTTGAACAGTTTTTTATCGATAAATTATTCAAGCTATTAAAAAATATTTTAAAATATGGTGCTATGTCTTATAATGTAGGTATTGTAATATCATATAAGATAAAATATATCGTACATAAAATAATTGCGTCAAATTCAATCATAGATAGTTCTACCTACCCGGCTTAATTTAATTTGAAAATTTTCAACTATGAAGTCTATAAAATTTAATTATAAATTAATCGTATTAAAAAGTACGTGGCGCAACTGACAGGGGCGACTTGCGGGACAAGGTAGTGAACCAGAGGGGAAGGGAATAGCGGACGCAGGCAGCCAAGGGGTTAGAGTGGGGAAGCAACAGGAAGTAAACTGATGTGGAACCATTTTTAACTTTTAACCTACGTGAACGTCTATTAAAGTTCCTACAATCGTAAGCTCTATGTTTTCTAATATAAAATATTTGTATTTTTATTTTTAAACATATGTACATACATATAAGGAAAAATTTAATCAAATAATATTTCAACAAATTTAAGCAAACTTTTACTATTTTATTTATTTACTTCCAACGATTTATAATACCTACTTATGTATAACATAATTTTTCCAACTACAGATATTTTCATCACTTTTAGTTAAAAGCTTGGTAACAATTTTCAATCGAATCTATTGCAAGTGCAAGCCGCTTGTCTAAAGTCTCTTTGTCTCCGTGGCATAGATTGATTGTCGCTTTATTTGAAGGTGCACTGGAAATCAAACGAAAACAAACTTAAAAGACTTGAATTCCATTTGACAAAGTTGCACAAACGGAGCGATCCCAATTAATCAAGCGCACTTTGAAAGTTTTAAATTAAGTTGTCGTAAAACTTAAATACATTTCCGTATCTTAAAGGTGTAACGGATCGTTCTATTTTTATTTTATTTCGGCAGGAATTTTCGCCGGAAAGAAAACGTGCAGTTTTGTGCAGCGACGCCGAGCACAAAAGGTGAAATGCATTCGCATCGGCCGGAAGTGATAGAGTTTTCCTAACAATGGAGGAGTTTTCAACCTGACCGGAAGCTTTTCTACACAAAGCCTTCACCGCCACTATTGTGTACATACATACATACATAGATATAATACGTACGTATTTTAAAAGCACTGCAGAAAACTCGATTCGAAAGCGAGTGGGGTAGTACGAACGGGGTGGGGGCGGAAGAGTGGATGAAAAAAGGGGCGCTTTTCATAAGAGAAATTCTTCACTAAATGAAAAATCGTAAAGTTTTCGCATTACTAAACGTCACGAACAATCCCTCAAGTTTGCGCATTCGTATGCAAAGAATACGTTTCTTTTATTTTTTCACAGCGAAGAGCTATTCATCGCACAATACACACTTGATTTAAATTAGACATTATGCAATTGATACATACATACAGAATATATATGTATATTTTAACACTCGCATAACAATACTCTGGTTTGTATTTAAATCAGAATACTTTCATTTGATTAATTTTGATTAAATTATTACGATTTTTTCATACCGTACAGATGGAAATAAAAAATAGGAATAATAAATGTGAAATTCTGAAAGTCAGCGGAGAATAAACAAAGTGTCGCAAAAACACAATAAACTATTTCCTTTTTTACATAATCTAACAAAGAAATGGGACGACAAGAGTAGATTAAAAATAGCAGAATAGGTTAGTGCACAGATATTATGTCCAGATTTTACCAAAATTAAGTTATCATACACAAAACGTCCATCCGCATCAAACCTTCATGTTTAAAAAGTATTATATGTCCAAATATTATATTTGAGAAGATATTGCCTTATTCAAATATATACCTCCATATGTCCATTTCGTCCATAGTTTCCATGCAAAAGAGATGTCAATTAAAATATTTTAAAACATAACTGGACATACATATGTACAATATCTGTGCACTAACCCATCGATTTGTATATATGTACATATGTAGAACACTTAACTCGCGCACGAATCTATCCCATATAGCTAAAGAACTATATTTAAAAAATTTATTGAAAACTAGCTTTATTACCCGGCTTTGCCCGGGGTGTAATTAATATAATGTAATATAGTGTTTGTTTAGTCAATTATTTCGGGAGCCCAAAAACCCTCCTTCTTACCCCGGCGGCCCCTTTTTTGGACTCCCGAAAAGCAATGCCGGCCCCTTACTACCCCTTAGACCCCCCTCCTGCCCCGGCGGCCCCTTTTTGGGCTACCGAAACACTATCTGCTTAAATCTACTTAAATCTTCCGAAAACATCTACTATCATGTGTACTTCGTCGTTTCTATTAATCGCGCCCGAGCAACGCCTGGTAATTGACGAATGACCCATACGTACATACATACAAACTTTAGTGTTTTATTTAGTGGTTTATGTTTTATTTAGTGTTTTATTATTCCACAATATCAAAACACACATTTCTACATGTAACGGGTTTCATTGAAATAAAAACACACACATACACTGTACGTTTTATAATGCATGAAAATCTAACTATTGTGATCCGTTCTATTTATTATACAACAATCTACATTATACGCATATAAATTGAACATCTACGACTATTTTTCTTATTTCTTTTACATGGGAAGATTTCGTGGAAATTGAGCGTGAACGTCAACACACACATTGGTGGCTGTTACTACTACGCGAGCAGCGCAAGGCATTAACCGGAGAGTGATTGCGTACAAAGGAATAACGCTTTCACTTATCTGGAATAACAAAGCCGTCAGTCTGCAAATTCGCCACCTAAATACCCTCCACTCAATAAAGCATTGTGCGCCCTGTCGGCGTATATATCCGCGCTCGCTGGTTATCTGCGAACCGGCTTTTTCGCTCTTTTTCACCCGTTTCAATTCACGGAGCTTTCAGAGCTTTTTCGTTTCGGCGATAAGTATCGCTCGCCTACGACGAGCCCTCCCCTAAGAACCACCACCCCCAACCCCATCTCCTACCAGCGCCAGACCAGACCAAATAATAGGGAAGGAAAATGGGTTTTAGTTTTTCGCTGATTGAGCCGTCATTCGCCATATTTTTATTCCCTTTTCATGCGCGCGCGAGTTAAAAGGGAAGACAGAGCGGCTGCCTGCGGAAGATATTTGGAAAGAGATTTAAGGAATCCATTTTTTACTCTCCCCCCGGCTCCCGGGACATTGTTGCGAGAATAAACCGACGCCGACGACGAAAGGGAGGGGGAGGTCTGAAAGGTGGAGAAGAAGGGAATGAGAAAGGGAGTGGGGCGACGCCTAATGGCGTTCGAGATTGCGCCTATGTGTTCGCGTATACATAGGTATAGGAGCCACTCAAGGCGGTGCCTCTTGTCTGCTGATGTCCCAGATGATTAATGATCGCTGATGACTCCAGGGCCGGCTCCTGTGCCGAGGAGGGGCTCCGAGGGGAAGGACGTATGACCGACTTGTGTGATATTTCGCAACTCAAATAGCACCGTGTGCATATTCTTTACGCTCGTTGCAAAGTGGTGATATTTACCCATAGATGTAGAATAACATAGATTGGCCTTAGCGCCCGAAAAATGACATAAAAAAGGGCATGCAAAAATGCATGCCTTGCACGCATTTTGCTTGACTTTTTTTTTTGTGAGAATTCCCCGCACTTTAGACCCCCCGCAACCCCCCGTTGCTTCTGACGCTTGATCCGGGCAAATTTGTTTGGAATGGCATATCTATGTATTTACCCCAATAATATCTAGGACAATTGGTTGAATATCATCATCATCATTATCTTTTTCATCCGTTCACCATCCACTGCTGGATGTAGGTCGCTCTAATCCTCTTCCATTCCTGTCTATCTTGAGCGATCTAACTCCACACATTCTTCTCAATTCATCAGCCCATCGTCCACTCGGTCTACCTTGCTTTCTTTCACATCCTCTCGGATAGTATTAGAGTAATTCTCGCGTCCATCTGCCATACATTCTTCCACGCTATGTGGAAGATGATTGAGATTGAAATCTATTTGGCTTATATAGCACAACTATCGGTGTATACTGCCGTCCTAAGCCCACTTAACGTAACTGACAAAACAACAATATCGAGATAAATGGACTCGAAAGTTATATTCTAAATTTGTTTTTTATTCATATATTACTGATTTGTTTAAACTTTTTTTTAGTGCATGAGGTTATTTTCTATTGTGTTTTGATAATTCTAAGGAAAAACTTAAAAAAAAAATGAATACTTTAGTAGTTACGTCACTTCATTATTCATTATTAATGTATACATATATGACTATTCCAAACTTCAACCACTCTATTTGAAAAGAATGAATCTCCAACAGTCTTATTTGATTTTTTTTTTTGGAGTCTAAGAGTATGACCTCTCAGATGAGGTTGGTCATTTCACATGAATAATGATTATTTATTATTTTGAATACTTCAATTAAATCACCTCTTAATTTCATCGTCTCCAATGTGGAGAAATTCAGTTTTTTCAATCTTTCGTGATAAGGTAGTGACCGAAGTAAATATTGAATACGTTATTTTCGCTAAGCATTGGTGATACTATTTCTCTGCGCATGCAGATACATTAGATTTAATAGCTTAAAAAAGTCACTTTTGGATGAAGATACATTAATTTTGATATGAAAAATCGCAAGAATACACTCCCTAAAACACATCTAACTCATTTTCGTAATTTTGTCAGTTACGTTAAGTGGGCTTAGGACGGCAGTATAGTTTGATTTCATATCAATAATACTTGGAATAAATTAAACGTGTAGTTTGAAAGTAGGCCCAAAATCAATTCTGTTTTGAAGAATATCATAATAAATTGCAGTAGTATCTATGTAGGTACATATTTATTTCTTATTCTGTTTCGTTTTAGCAGCTGTGATCTAATAATGACAAAACGTAAAGGACTGAAAAGTTAAAAGTTGGTAAAGTCTCGGTTTGTTTAATTAGATGTATTCAACCTCTACAGCTAACTTTACAAAGTTTATAGTTTAATCTAAATCGTATATTATACCCGATGGAATACACCGGCTAAGTGTTCAAGTTTATTTCTCTTTATTTCATGTATCACATTTGTAGTTTCGTGTAATGAGTGATAAATTAATGTCAAGGTCATCAAGAGGTCGCGGAAAATGTTTTCAGATTGTCTACGTGTACTTTATAGTCTATACTTTTCGGATTTTGTACGGATGCGCGGTGACTTGTGAAAAAAAATGATTATTTTAATTGCGCAATGCGATATTCACGAGTGAAACTAATGTAATTTAAACGAGAGATATAGAGAGGTAGAGAGTTAAACCGTTGGCCAATTATTACAGTATGATTTTCACACTCGCGAAAGCAAACACATCGTGCGCTTAGTTCAAACATTCGTCTATTCCTTAATTAATGATCATTATACATTGTAAACCTAATTCTCTATAAATACGGCATAATTTAAAAGCGGGCAATCCCATTGGCCGCGTCGAATCGGCCACATGATTAATGGATAAAACCGTTGTTGCGATCGTTATCTTCGTGCCAAGATGCTTTGTAATAGAACCGCGCGTTCGTGCCCACGACACAAAGTCTTTTTCAAAAAGCTAAATAAAAAAAAAAACCACTACGAAAGCGAAAAATAAACCAGAGGAAGTGTTAAAGAGAGGAAAGGGCGCATGTAAATATAATTAGGAACGTGATGACAGGATGCAAATGATGAACAATGAAATAGTACACACAAAGTTTGCGGCTTTTCATAATAAATTCGGTCCTAGTATAATGTTTTGAATCCATGACTATTACATTGGTATTAAAATCGCATAAGACGACGCGATGGGTATACATCGTAAACCATGCAAATTGTATAACGATCACTTGCAAGTTGATAGTATGCAATTTTCGTTATTTATCGAAACGCACGCTAAGAGAACGTGTCCATTATGCATATTGCAAATTTTAAATGAAAAAAAAAACCATCGACGATAACCTACACTTTATATTATTATTAAACTGCAGAATGCGCATCAACCAAATTGTATATTCGACATTTAAATTAATGACAGTTCTACATGCATAAATTTACCGTTTAAATATATATTGAAACGCGCGCGCGTCTCCAACGTTCGTTCGGTTTGGTTATTTAATATCAAATTTATTATGCGTGCGAATTAAATAAAAAGTGGATGCGAGGTAATTTAAGAATATCAACACTTGTCCTAGGCTAAACAATGAGCGTTTATATATAGATAATGTAGGGTTCGGGGTCGTTTGTTTCTACCCTCTCGGCTCCTTCGCCCCTTTTGTGTGCACTTGTTGATTCTGAATTTATGGTCGGTAGCCTCTCGCGCTAAGTACGCACGTTCAACCGGATATAGAGCCTTAATAATGACACACACACATTGCTGAGTATGATCGCTATCACAGTGTAAACATTGCTTTAGTACAAAAAAAATAAAAAAAATGAGGGTTAAAGTTGAGCGCTACTCTACGAGCGATTGAGCGATATTTGATACGTAACGGTAAACTTTCACTATATATGTACATATTATTACGGTGATTATGAACTGTGGGTTAAGTAGAATTTAACGACTTACGATTAGTGTGCGGTATCTAATTTAGAGATTGAACGAACTTGCAGGTAAGTAACGCGTAGAGCGGTAGCCGTTCACGCACTGGTGAAGATATTGGCGAAATTTTGCATATTGCAAGAATTTTTAGCAAACAATGCGAGTCCTGTCGAACAATGGATAGCTGAGGTGTGTTCTTAGACGTGAACTCATACAATGTGGTCGATTTCGAAAATTAGTCGCGCTTCGCTTCCCTTTCATTCGGCAACAAAAGGAAAGCCAAACAGAAGGTGAAACTGCGTTGTTTCAGTTTTTGCACAAAATTTTGCATAACTCAATAGAGGTGGGTGCGTAGGCTATTTTCGAATTCGCTTTCAATATGAATGCAACGGGGGGGTGGAAAAAATGCGTACAAATAAACAATGGGATCTCGTCGCATGAGTTCTGTGCGGTCCCGGAAGCCCGAGATTGTCGTATTGACAAATTTATGGCTGCGAAGATTTACTGTGCGAATTTAAGATAAGCAAACAAAAAAGGACTCTTATTTTCTTTGAAAATATTCAAATGAAAGGAATAGCGAGAAATATTTTTGTCGTATGGAAATATTTCTTCTTCGCATTGACGGGACAAGGTCGAGCTATGGATTGAGTAAAAAAAATTCCACTCGAGGCTTACACATGACGATATGACTTTCTCCAATCTACATACATACATATTAGATTTCATTCCAATTGGCAATTAAAGGAATGATTAATTTTTGCATCGGCGATGAAATAAAAAATTATCATTTTTGACAGGTGAAAATTAACATTCTAAACGGTATTTTTGAATTAATGAATAGTATTGCATCATTTCTAAGGCCACATGACATCACGTGAGAAACAAACCAGAACATAAGTAGAAAATGAAAACTTTTTGGATAGTCAAAAAATTTAAGGCCCATGTCATTGCTTAGATTTTAATACTACTTTTATTTGTCAGATATAAATGGCACATGTACCTATACTAAGACAGACAGGAATGGAAGAGGATTGGATAGGCCTTCATCCAGCAGTGGATGGTGAACGGCTGAAAATGATGATGTACCTATGTATACTGTATGTATAGTTACATAGGACGAACTTGGTCAAATCTTTAATTGACTCAGTATGATGCCTGATTGATAAAGTTCAACCGTATGTATTTACGTTAGCCTAAGTTTGGCGTAGTTTACTCAATCTATAAAAATAACCAAAAGGTACATTTCCTTCAGATACATAACTAAAATCAGCCAGCTAGCATTCGTGACCAACACCACTATATATGTATGTATCAGATGAACCAAACATGCCCTACCTCAACATTTTAAGCTCACGTTCCCCATTAGCCTACCTGACCATGGTTTTCCTTAGCATTAAGTACTCAAAAATTCGTTATTGAGAAAGGTGTTGGGCAAGGAGACACCATTTCTCCTAAATTATTTAATGCGGTGCTTGAGGACATATTTAGGTCGCTGGAATGGCACAAAACAGGGTTCAAGATTATCGGAGGGCACTTGAGCCATCTAAGATTCGCTGACGACACAGTTATATGTAGTTGCTTGCGATTCAGTAGATTTACAAAATAGAGTAACACACTTACAACAAAAGTAGTAAGTATATATGTAAGTAGGTTTTATAATTAATTATAATTAAAGTAAAATTTTATTTAACGAATTTTACACGCAAAACACAATAGTCACAGTAGATAATCATATTGTAGAGATAGTTGATAGTTATTTATACCTAGGACAATTGGTGAATAGAACTGGATGTAAAAAATAAGAAATAAAACTACATAGTATGGAGCGCTTTTGGAAGAATGAACATAGTTTTTAAATCCGACATTCCGCTATGCTTAATAAAGAAGAATATGGATGTAAAACTTGGATGCTAAATTCAAGAATGTTACGTAAGATCCAGTGCACACAAAGAATCATGGAAAGATGTATGCTCGGAATAACAAGAAGAGATCGCAAGAGGAATAGATGGGTAAGAGCATGACCAAAGTGGCAGATACAGCGGAACGTGTATTACATATGTATATACATACATAGATCCAACATTCCGCTATGTTTATGCTTAAAAAATAAGGCATAGGTACGACCAATGCGTACTGCCAGTTATGACGTATGAATGTGAAACGTGGATGCTAAATTCAAGAGTGCTACGCAAGATCCAGTCCACACAGAGAAGCATGGAAAGATGTATAAAAAAAAAGATCCTAAGAGGAATACCTACATGGGTAAGGAGCGTGACCAAACACCAAAAGTTGAAGTGGACACATAGTGAGATACTGGAATGGTATCTGAGAGGATGTGAAAGAAAGCGAGGTAGACCGAGTGGACGATTGATTTACTGATGAATTGAGAATATTGTGTCGATGCAGATCGCTCTAGACAGACAGGAATGGAAGAGGATCGGAGAGGCCTTCATCCAGCAGTGGATGGTGAACGACTGAAAATAAAGTACTGAAAGACTCACCAAATTGGCTTCTCATCCAGGGGTAAAGGGGGCTGGGCAGTGAAGCGGCAGCGGCGGGGGGTGCGGGGGCTTGGTGCAACGTGCCCTGATGCAGCGGCATCTGCGTTTGCTGCTGCGGACTCAACTCCTCAACCCCACCGTACATCATATGCTGCTGATGCTGCATCTGATGAGGGGGCACACCGCCCATATGGTGTGGCACCTGACCCTGGTGCCCCTGGTGTCCAGGATGACCCTGGTGGCCAGGATGCCCTTGGTGTCCTTGGTGTCCGGGGTGACCTTGGTGCGCTAGGTGATGGTTTCCCATGGATGCCTGCTGGCTCTGGTCTAAGGGAGGACTACCAGACAGGACTCCACCGTGCGCCGCTGCGGCAGCCTGTAATTTGCAACTCGCATAAACCACGGGTGCCTGATGACCGTTCGGTGGACCATACGCATCCGCCTTCTGACCCATGTGTCCCATCTGACTCGGACTATCAGGTCGGTAGCCACCGTTCTGCTCCATTTGCTGGTTGTAGTAAGGCGCGTTCCTGATATCCATGCGGTCGTACGGTGGGAACCTCGGATATGGTACACCTTGGGCGGGTTGGGCTGGTGGTCCATAATGGTGAGGGGCGGCTGGACGAAGGGCGGCAGGATCACAAGCACCTTCTGGTATTTCCCCACCAGCTTGGGCCACCCCTCCGTACTGTTGGGGATGCTCGTGTCTCATGTCCGGCATGTACGAGTTGGCGAAGT
This sequence comes from Parapsyche elsis, assembly GCA_022651745.1. Classification (NCBI taxonomy): domain Eukaryota; kingdom Metazoa; phylum Arthropoda; class Insecta; order Trichoptera; family Hydropsychidae; genus Parapsyche; species Parapsyche elsis. The sequence goes on from JAGVSN010000017.1 coordinate 4,963,123, forward strand.
AAGATGACATGCTGTCGCAATTGTTCGCACTCATCTTTGATTATTTCCTAATTATTCTTTTTTCTGTTTAAATATATAAAAAAACTTGTACTTAATTTAATATTTTCTTTTTAAATACGAAATCTCACTCTCTAGGACTCTTTAGCGGTGGCAGGCACGCGCGTGTGCCATTTATACGTATAAACACTCTTGAAAGTTTCTTCTTTGGATCGACGACGACGCACACACCGATGGCAAAAATGCACTATACACTTTATTTTTTTACAAAAATTTTCACTTATCACAAAAAAGCTCTTCACTGCAATATATCCAATTACTTAAGGGTATTCCTGAAACAATACAAAAATAATACGTCAGTACAATGGATAGACAAGTATACAGAATAGTATTAATGAAATTTAGGGAAAGTTCTTGTGATATATGTATGTATGTACATACATACATATCGATGGCTTAGTCTTAGTGCATAGATATTGTATGTCCAGTTTTGTCTGTTTTGAGATAATCAAATTTTAAGTTTGTAGATGCTGGAATAATAAATTCAGGTTTTTTCTTTTAAAGTACATAGGTATGTTTTCTAAAGTGCAATATTCTAAAACTGGTGTGAATTATTTCAAGTTTTATGGAGGAGTGCTTGGACATACAATATAATTGCATAAATGACAGTCTGAATTTGGACAACAATAATAAAAGTCGCATAATATGTATATTAATATAATTTTTTTAAATATATATTTTATATACATATGTATATTATATCAATCACAACAATCACAAGAATGCTTCTAAGTAAATGTCAAAACTCAAATGTATTGTGCTGTCACTGTGTGAACAAGAATTTGCCTGCAAAAAAATTTTTTTGCATGGAAAATATGAACATATTATATATTTGAATAAGGAAATATCTTCCCAAATATACTATTTGGAGATAAAATACTTTCTAAACATGAAGATTTGATGCAGATGGACGTTTTGTGTATGATAACTCAATTTAGGTAAAAACTGGACATGCACTATCTGTGCACTAACCCATCGATATATCAAACAGCAAAGCATCAAACATTAAAGTTTCTGATATGTCATACTTATTAGGAATTGAGTCACATATTTAAATAGCACACAATTAATCGAAAATTTCACCGTCGACATTTTAGATAATGTATACTTAAAATGTAAACAGAATGTTATTCCAAGCACATGTTAAATAACAACGTGGTAATAATTGGGTAAGTGTGTCATATATTTTATATAAGAGAAAACTCGACCATCACCTGATTTCCACACGGTAATTTTTTAAACGCCGAATAGCGACCTATCCTCGTTAAACTTTCGCCGCAAATTACACGTACGAAATTGCACTGTATAAAACGAGCGGCCAACAATATCGAAAAGACGCGTGTAACATATCGGCGACATGGTTTGTATGACACTGAGGAAAATATCCTCACAAGGAAGAAAAATTACAAACAAGCGCACATTTGTACGGTCGTAACCTGGCCGGTGGAGCATGAGAACGTCGTCGAAGTTTACGAAAATTTTCAGACTAATTTTTCGCACTGCGTCCCTGTCTTTCGTCGAAGATACGTAGTCGATAGACAGGGACAATGCCTGAAATCCTGTCGTGCAATTAAAAGCACGTGGTACTGTCGCATTGCCTGAGAGGAGTTCCCTACAAATGCAACAGTTGATGAAGCGTGAGCGACAGCGTCGACACCGCCAACTTGATACGTTTGTTACTTTATTTTCCTACACGGGATATTAATTATTTCCCGTCGTAAAATCAACATTCACATTTCAGCTAAATGCGCAATTAAATAAAAAATAAATGTATCAACTAGGAGTATTATTTATATCCGATCTACGAATGAGATCATAGAAAGGACTTACATAAACTGTTGAAATGTCTTGGACCTTAATATGAGCCGTTTTGTTTAAAAATGATATAAATTGAGTTAAACGATAGAAAATACATGGACAACAGTACAGTAGGAGAGTGATAGCTAAAGTGAATAATACCTACAAGAAAAATTAACCAATGAAATAAATGCATCAAATAATGTCTTTTTTCAAAAATTTGATGCTCGGGATATTCGCAATAATTGCACTGGCATTATGTTTAGTTTCGTACGGAAGCTTCTTGAAATTTGCATTATGGTATACACTCAACATTGTGCTTGAATGTATTGTATTATGTTTATTCTTTGCATTGTATACGATTGCTTTGTTTACTTTTGCATAGTCTGCTGTACAACGATAGAAAATACACGGACACATTTACAGTAGGAAAGTGACAAATCAACATTGAAATTTCAGCTAAGTGCACAATCAGATAAAAAATAAAAGTGTCAACGAATGAGACCATCGAAAGAACTACATAAACTATTCAGTGTCTTGCACCTGATACGTATGAGCCGTTTTGTTAAAAAATGATATAAATTGAGTTAAACGATAGAAAAAAGTCATAGACAAATTTACAGTAGGAGAGTGAATAATACAAGAAAAAGTAAATCAATGAACTAATGCATCAAATAATGTTTTAGCAAAAAGCTCGACTACATTGATATATTTTTATAACTGTGATTTAAACGAGTACCCATGCTCTATCCAACTTAAGAAGCACCTTGCTATTGTGCAACTAAACAAAACAGAGTTGTGACTCTCCGAGATTAACGACTTTGGTTGGTTATCGTTAATGTTTATTGCAAAAAGCCGAGATGTTGATGAAGCTCATCGGTTCAAATCTAGGTAGTTTGCACAGATCGATTCTAAATCGGCCAAGCTTCGAATGTTTCTCAAGTATTATCATTTGCGTATCGTAATGTAAACAATTCCCTAGAATTAATACACTGACGTCATTCCAACGTTATATCTTACGAAATTTTCCACAAATTTGAAGTATTCGAAGCGTGTGTGGTTTCGCGTGCATTTTTCACTTGTATAAAAGTACTTCAGTGGGTTCAGTAAAAAAAAAAAAGTGACAGGAATCCGTCTCTGGATATGTCGATCCCTTTTTAATAAGACCACTTCGTCTTTACGCTTCATTAGCGTCAGTTAATGAATGTCTGCGACACGGCGAGAGTTTCGAACATCGTTCGTTTACGACAATTGGATGTGAAAATAAAGCGCGCGAGATTCAATGCGACGATGAGACAAGTGCTTTTTTGCTTTATTTATTAAAAAATGCTTCCTCTTTGAATGTAATATATAAGCTGTACTAAATAATAAATGAGGTCGCATTTTTTCGTATTTTTTGGCTTGACACAAAGGACGCCGCGCACTCACAACATTAGTCAATTCATGGTAGGTACATCTGTACATATGTATGTATATATCGTAGTCCGGGAAATACACATGTGAATTTTTGCCTCACATCTTCAAAACGACCTCTCTCACACAAAAGAAGAATACAATACGCATTCTTTCAATGTTGGAAAACATACATACTAGGGGACTTCTGAAATATAATGCGCTGAAAGAATCCGTGGGTTCATATTAAAAATAAAGTAAAAAATGAAAATGACACGTACGTACAGTATTGCGTATTGGGGCGCGCGTCAGCTGCTAATAAATATAAACTGCTAGTATTTTTGCCCGTCTATCCGCCGTGTGCCGTAATTAATTTTCATAATATTTTAATGAAAAGCCCCCGGACGTTTATTTGACGGCTTCCGCGTTTTTCCATTTAATATGTGCCAACGGTATTTATATCAATTTCATGCAGAATATACACAATATAATGCACAATGCAGTCAGAGCCGCCTCGCGTCGTAACGGCGCGCAATCGATCATCCCGACTTCGAGGCGAAGTTTAGCATAAAAAATCGACACATTTCAAACTAACAAAATATGATCGATAAAGAAAATACTCTTGTCTATGAAATAAGTAAAAAATAATTGATAATAAATAATTATTTGATATTTAAAAAAAATATTTACTAAAATCAACCGCGCCATGCAAATGCGGTTTGAATATTGCGACGCGTAAACCAGCATATTCCTCTGACTGAAAGTTTACCGAGGAAAAGGGGTGAAAAGCTCCAAAGTAGGTAACAGTGTAACCGCCGTTATCATGTCACCGCGGGGAGTTCAACTTTTTAATTTAATCAACCAAGTTTAACAGCTCCGACGCATTTTTAGCATTATTCTACCCCCCAGCTCGCGCGCGGCCGAGGGATGCTGTATGTACATATATATTCCGTGGTGGAAATTTCCCATTAAATAATTTTGCACTAGTCTTTGTATTTATTCGATTTGGGAATTAATCGCATATGCAAATTGTGTACTCGACCGGTCGGAACACGGACGGACGGACGGACGGACAAAGGGTGTCGGAATGCTTTAATGTCGGTGTACTATTCAAAGATGTGCACGCCACTGGCCGTGACGGCCATTGTGTACCGCTCGTGCATTGGTCGCATTATTTGCGATGCGATTCGCCATTGGCGTACTCGCATCGCATTGATTAATTAATCAATTCAATTTCATATTATCATACCCGCTTTTAGTTTTTCGCCGCTTATTGGAATCGAGTTGGAATGAAAATTTATCCAAGGAAAACTAACTTAACTTTTTCTGTATATTTTTTAATCAAAACGCTAATTTAAGGATTTATATTCGTCCGTTTTGCTAAAAACCACCATATTGTTAGAAAAAGGATTAAATGAACTTTCACTGGATTAATACCATTTCAACGGTTATTAATTTAATTTAGGATATACATTTTTGAAACTTATAGATGTTTGAATGTTTGAACATAGGGCAGCTAATTAATCAGTCAGCATTTAAATCAATAAACGGTCAGTAACTTTTCAAGAAAATGATCATTGTTCTACCTACATATTTAGAAAATGATCAGTATTGGATCTATAGATCTATCGTATATAGAGAACTAAAGTACATATTACCAGTTAACGAGTGTAATAACGTTAACAGTAACTATGGGTTATAGTCAGACATAGGTACTAAAAATATGTATTTTCTCATAGTTTGTTGTTTCAATTTTTGATTTTTATTTGTGTAATTCAACTTTGTAATTTTTACAATTGTTTGTAATTCATTTATTAAATTGCATTTAATTGTATCTGGCTGTGGGGACGAATTGGGGTAACCTGTTAGGTCATCACGGTATATTGTAAAATAAAAAAAAATTACAGTAGTTTGTGAATTAAATTACTATTACTATTACTTGTAGCGATACTTTTGTCCTATTTAAGATTTGGAATTTGTAATTCAGAACAAAAATATAATAATTTTCAACGATTTTTTCGCCTTTTCATTCTCAAAATATTATGTAAATTGAAAATAGAAATTATAATACGACCTTATATCAATAATGTAATTCATATATCATAGAGATTGAGAGTTAATTGAAAGCACCGAAGGCATCCAAAGTTGAGCTTAATCATTCCAACTGCCGAAAAAGTCTAGTTGGAAAACACAAGAGTGACTACAATACAGTGGAAATTTATAGCATTCTAATCGGATTGTCTTTTCTAATTGGCAAACGTTTCAAAGACTTGGCGCGCATACAACATTCATCAACGTTCTTTCAAATAAAAATTGCGCACGATTCTCAACCAAACGATACTGAAATCAGTTCGCATACAAAAATTTACATAATTTTTGAGCATTTATGTACATAGTACGTCAATGGCGAGTGTTTGCAGAGGGGAAGGCCTCCGTTGTCGCCGCGGCCGCTTTATAGTCGTTTAATTAACATTGCAGTGATACCAGCTAATTGTTATATCGCTCGGCAACTGATTTATTGGTGCATTAATCTACCAACACCTTTGTAATTGGCCCGTCCTGGCTAGCTATGCGGCCCGTCAGCGGTCGCCAAATAATTGGCGCCCGAGCGCCATAATAGCGCTGACACCCCGGCTGCGATTCGATATTTATGCGAACGCCGATGCGCCATTATATCGGCACTAGACAATGCCGAAAACAAAGGCCCCCTCAAACTGTCGATGAATTAATAAGTAGCGAAAAATTCATTTTCAACGTCTGCGGCGGGTTTGCCATCGCTGAAATATTTAAGACGGGCGCAAGCGTTTGAAAAATGCGACCCTCTTGAGATTCACGTGTCGTCTGAAACGAATTCTGAAATGTGTAGAGGTATGTGTAGATTCGCATCAAATGAAAAATACGCAGACGCCTATTGTGTAACGACGTATCGATTCCAGCCGAGAGCGACCTTCGACAAAAACCCCATAAAAATATATGTTCGAGTGCTGAAAATAATCTATTTCCGTGTAACTGCATATTATCATTTCGTTTGATTTGAGCTTTTATTGTATGTACAAGGTAGTTCAATGCTGATAGTTCAAAATTTACAGAAAGTCTATATTGAAAAATGAAAGATGCTTTATATCAATTATTGCAAATCCAAACGTGTGTTTTGAGAAATTCATTTCTTCAATATACCTACCTGTAATGTATGTACATACATATAAGTATTGATTGATTGAGTAGAACCTGATAACGTTTAATATGTTGCTATTTTACTCGAATATGACTTATACCTACTATTACAATACTCCTTACAATAGATATGTATATATAGTGTGAATCAAATCGCAATACTTTTTACAATATAGTATTGCGATCGTGCAAAAATTTGACCTCGATATTTTGACTGATTTGTATCAGGTATCATGCCGCGATCACGTTTTCATGATTTTTAGAAAATGTCTGTGTGTCTGTGTACTTTATAACCTTAACTTTTTCTCCGAAACTATCAAGTCTATCAAGCTGAAATTTCATATCCATTATTTTCACTAAAGTGTGAGAGATATTATGATTTTGGTCAACATCCAACAACCGTGGAAGTGGCAGTTTACTCTTTGCAATATTGTAATACTACATATATGTAATTATTATGCTAATTACAATCTGTGAAAAAAAAAATCATTAAAATCGCTCAACCCCTAAGTGGGATTTTTTTCTTGTAAAATAGTCAAAAATCGTGTTATTACTTTATTTTTCTTTGTGCACGGTTTTTTGATTTTTTCAGCTTTTGATTACTCTTCATATTCCTCAAATATATGGATTTAAATCGGCATGGTTAATTTTCACTTTAGACAAATATTTTTACTTGACGTCATAGTGAAGTATTCTGCTGGGGAAAAAAGGAAAGCTGAAACGACGCATTGAGCGGTAATAATGTTTAACGTTGCAATTTTTTGCACTTTTTGTACATTCTATCAATTCAATTTTGATATTTCTTTCATTCCAAAGTTTTTCAGCAGGACTCGTTTCATTTCAGCGTGGAATAAAAATATAAAAAATATTGTGGAATGTTAGGCGTTTGACACAAAACAGCATTCGACACGATGCTACGAGTATGTACAGCCGATAGGAAAACCAGAACGACTGTGTGTATGGAGAGGCGCCCCACGGGGGGGTGGATTGGCGCCCGGCGCCTATCCAGGGGCGCCCGGAAGGAAACTGAAGGGGGGGAGAAGGAGAGAGGTTCCTGGGGGAGGTCGCAGATTGTTTTACCTACCGCTCGATTAAAATTCCGTCCACAGCTTTGTGCGTACAGCCCGTTAAATAATTTCGCAGACAGTAGGGCTGTGGGGGTGGGATTGATAGAGGCTCACCACCCCTTTACCCACCCTCTCCTACTTCAAAACCACCCACTAGTATAGGGGCGGATTGCCCTTTTCAATTTGAAGGGGGCTACAATTTGTTTGCGAGGCTACAATGTGCGGTCAGATATGAGATTCGATGGCTATCGTAGAAACACAGGTACGACTGATACCCAAATTCGTCACCGATTTCCTCCAACACAACGTTTACTATAATAAACTTTTACACTGTGAAAAATAAGTTAATACAATGTAGTTTTATGCGCGAAAAGAAATCATTAAATTTATTCGGGTTCGGTGTGTTTTTTGGTCGGTTGAAATAATCGTTTGCGCTCGCGGTGGTCGAAGTTCGGCGTAATTATCGATGAAATTCAAGTGGGTATAACACCATCCCCATCCCTTTTTGGGGTTGTTCGTGCATCGACAGGATAGGAGGTCCCCACCCTTCGACGCCAGAAACCACCCCCTCGAACATCCCCAAACCACCGGGGCCAACATTGATCTATTGTTTTCATCATGTTACATTAAACTCGGGCGAGGCCCGGCCCCCCGATCATGATCTATGCTCAACTACGCGAAATTCTTCGATGATTGGAAATGCCGACAGTTAGACTCAACTATTTTAATCTATTTGCGATACAATTTTTTTTCGGCAGTGGACGCAATATATTTGACGCCGAAACTCACCAACTCGTTTGTATACGTTACAGTGAAAGCATATTTCAAGTGAAAATATATTTTTACCAATATCAAACAATGAATATACAGTTTCACTGCTCAGTATCGATATTTATTCCTGCAAGTGTGTTTTGAACGAAACGGTAGCGTTGTTATATCTGAGGATTCTGAAGATACGTGCAACGCAACGCAACACGTGCTCTTTTCTTCTTAAACCGACCCATTAATTATAAGTGAATTGTTATAAAATCGACAAAGACTTATTGTAAACTATAATTGGTACTAAAAGTCTACGCCTGAACACGGACACGGCACGATAAGAAGAAGCGACAAAATAACTAGGATTGAATATTTCAGCAGATTATATGATTCGATTGGTCATTTCACAACTGTCAAATTTAGTTTCAATGACAGTTCGGAAACGAATATAATTTCACCAGTGAGTATCAGTTATAATATATTTTCACTAGTAGAAATATATATCTACTAGTGAATGTGTGCTTGAATATGATGTCACCGAAACGCCAGTGAAAATATATTTTCCCTTGAAATATGCATTCACATATACTACAAACGTGGGCCCTGTAAAGGGTTCATAAGTTTAAAGTGTACCTATCTACTGTAATTATTTATTGTATAGACATTTATGTAAATATATAGTTCCAGAGTGTTTCGGGGTGGAATTTATACGAAATATGTACATATGTAGGTGTGTATGATTTCAATTCGCCGTTTGCAAAATGATAAACGAGTTTCGACAGTGTGCATATGTGCAACACAGTAGTGTGCCGACTTACCAACGAATGCGCATTCGAAACGCGAATATTTCAATGGCGAAATGGCCGATACGCCGGTTTCATACATTCAGGCCCGATATCAAAAGCCTATAAATCTATTTTTCACCAGCGAAACCTACGTAACTGCCAGAGCAGGGGTGTGAGAGCAGGGGTTTGGGGTTTTCACCCCGCACTCCTGCTCGGGGAGTGAGGTTTCCTTTCGGGGACGATTTTCTTTTTGAATTTGAAATCTATTTTTTTCCCGAGGAAAAATCGCGTTTGACTGCGTCCTTCGTGTCCCGCTCGCTTGATTTATGACGCCAGATTTTCTGCGAGAGCGTGAGTGAGAAGGAGAGAGAGTTTCGCACATTTTGAAATTTTTATCAATATTTGATGTCGCACGCCCGTGAATATCAAAATCAATTTTTTTTCCTATGCATCGATGTACATGGGTACCTACAATTAAATAACCATACTACATATGTATATCGAAGAATAAAACTAGGATGGGGTGCTTTTTGAAGAATGAACATTGTTTTTAAATCCAACATTCAGCTATGCTTCAAAAATAAGGCAAACGACCAATGCGTACTGCCAGTTATGGCGTATGGATGTTAAATTCAAGAATTTTACGCAAGATTCAGTGCACACAGAGAAGCATGGAAAGATGTATGCTCGGTAATACAAGAACAGATCATAAGAGGAATACATGGATAAGAAGTACCAAGGTGGAACGTGTGAAAAAGTTGAAGTGGACACATAGCGAGAAGAATGGATGGCAGATGGACGCGAGAAATACTAGAATGGTATCCGAGAGGCTGTGAAAGAAAGCAAGGTAGACCGAGTGGACGATGGGCTGATGAATGGACCTATACTATCTACATCATCATCATTTTCAGCCGTTCACCATCCACCGCTGGATGAAGGCATCTCTAATTCTCTTCCATTCCTGTCTGTCTTGAGCAATCTGCATCCAGTTGACTCCACACATTCATCTTAATCCGTCAGCCCATCGTCCACTTGGTCTTTATACCTTTCTTTCACATCTTCTCGCGTTCATCTGCAATCTATTCCTCTCAAAATGTGTCCACTTCAACTTTTTAACACGTTCTGCTATATCTGACTCTACACATTCTTCTCAATTCATCAGCCCATCGTCCACTCGGTCTACTTTGCTTTCTTTAACATCTTCTCGGATACCATTCCAGTATTTCTAGCGTCCATCGGCCATCCATTATTCTCGCTATATGTACATACATATATACATATGTCCAGCCCATTGCCAATTCAACTTTTTCACACGTTCTGCTTTATCTGCCACTTGATTCATACTTCTTACGTATGTATTCCTCTTACGAACACCAAGCATACATCTTTCCACGCTTCTCTGTGTGCACTGGATCTTGCGTAGCATTATCGAATTTAGTATCCACGTTTCACATATACTGTGATTTGATTTAACATTTTTTTATTATTTTATTATTATACTTTTGTATTACGTGTGGACTATTGTCTATTGTCTTCTTGCCTTATTAATCGTTTTTAAGTATTTATATTACTTATTTTTCTATATTAACAAGTAGCTTGTGAATTAATTATCAATGCACAATTCCTACTTGTATCTTATTACATAATAGATAATCGTATACATTTGCACATCACACTATTAAATCCAATAACTTGAAGTAGCTCCATGTAAATTCGATCTATTCATTGACCTTTCCTATGAAATACTTTCCAAACATTTTAATAATATTTTTTACACCAAGACTACTATTATTGCATAGCAAATTTTCGATTACATTAAAGTTCTGACGATCATTATCTTTTCCGCATATCCATACTTTCAAATTCCAAAAAATAAGTATTCCTACAAAGACATTGAAAAATATGCATCAAAGTTTCAGTACCACTTTGTAAAACAGGATTAATTAATATATTTTTTTAATTAATCAACAATCGGAAAAGCGTCCAGTCGGCAATTGAAAATTTTCTAAGCGATTTAATTGCAAATTGTACTCGTCCCATAAATCAACGATTGCATTTGACCGTTCGTGCGGGGGGGGGGCTGAGGGGGAATCAACGGGAGAGATAACGGGGGGGGGGGGGGATGGGGAGGAGTTGAAAACAGGAAGTTCCGGCGGTTCGCATGGCCGCACCCCAAAATATTTAATTTCGTACGTGAATAAATTTCTATACCCCCGATCCGTCTGCGGCCGTGTCAATTTTTAGCCCTGGAATGTCGACCGGATGCTAACCGAAAAGCTCGCACTCGCTCCACCGAATTCATCGACTCGAATTATGTCGTTTCGAGAATTAGATTCCGCGCGCTCGATTACATTAGATTTATATACCCCACATGTACATGGGTATACATATGTATGTACGTATGTACATACGTACGTTTGCAATGTGTATTATTTATTAAGTGGTTTTAAACATGTGGCTCGCGTGAACGGTTATTGAATATCGCGCGTCGACGGACGCTCCTGGCGGAAATGCCGTTATCGCCCGCGCCGAGAGCTTTTCCCGTTTTCCGGAGCTTTTTTCCCAATAATACCCCTACTCCACTTTTCCACCATAACCACCCCCTACAACCCCCCTTCTCTCCATTCGTCCGATTCGACCCCTCACCCCACACCCCCGCTCGTGTGCACTCGTTTTCAGTCTTTCACAGCGCAAACCGACGATTTATGGCGTGGTTACGGCAAATTAATTGTTTTGTTTCAATGTGTGTATACATTGTTTTTTTTTTTTTGCGTTCCCAGTTTCGTTCCCGTTTTTCCAGCGCGGATAGCGTGGATAGGTATTTATTTCGAATTTCGTGTGCTCGTAGCGTTTCGCCTATTGATTGGCGAAAAATCGCTTATGTGTGTTTTACGCACGCACGACACGACGACACGTATCGCTTTTTCAGGCGTGCCTGAATTAAACTTTTTCACTTCTGCGTGTGGTATATTTTTCTGCGGTTTATTTTATTCATAGTATTGCTGAAAAACCGTGAATTTTTTTTTTTTTTAAATTTTACCTACATACTTTACTACTATTGTGAAAATGTAGTTGTAAAATGGCTGTATAAAGACATGGAAAATAAATACTTGTACTGATTGAATTTTTAACATTTTCATGTTATCAAATCGAGGTCAACAATAATGATAAGACATTGAAAGAATCCCTGAGAAGCTATTTGGAAAAATAAAAATATTTTCATCAAAAGAAATTGAACGTTTTATTAATTTCAAACTATATCAAATACACGTTATAAAAATAAAATGCAAAATATATGTATGTATTTCTTTGAAATTTTCAGTATGTACCCGAACATTATCCTTTTCAGGTATTAATAGGTACGTGATTACAATATAATGAACGGTGAATAAAAAGCTTTCAGTTATTGCAATCAACAGTACCTACGTACATATGTATGTCGTTTGCTTGATTTTTTTATGTCCACATACGTTTGTGTAGCGATTCGACAAAAATGTAATACACATGTGAACATTCTACAAAAAATAAAAAATCCAGTACGAACGCGACCATTTTCCCAATCGAACACACATACACAAATTCGCCATGCGAAAGTTTATACCTATGCCAAAAAAAAAAAAAAGCGAGGCGACGAGAGCAAACTCATTGCCATGCAACGGGCATACTATAAATCACGCACGGGGCCAACGAAAATCAATATCAATTCCGCAGTGATAGAGCGTTTACGCAAAATGGCAACCGTGAATTATCGTCATACACGAGAGCTTGACCACCCCTGCATTTCGACACGGGGGGATGACAAAATCATCGCTCAACGATGACACAGACCGGAAAACCATACCCGCTGATAGCCGAGAGCCTGGACCCGTGGACACACAACGTGTCCTGTCACGAGAAACATCGTTTCACACACACGAATGTATTCCGATCCAATAAACATAGCGAAAATTCGCAAACAATTAATAAAGTGCAAACGTCGGCATCGACGTATTCAAAAATCAATCTAGTTCACGCAAAAATAATAAAATAAAAAATAATAATTTTACTAGTACCATCTATATGCATACGTTCAAACTAAATGCACGTTGTGCATAAAGGTCAACGCCATAATTTTACTTTTCGTTAACAGAGACCTCTGCCATTCAACTATCAAAACAAACTCTTTTTAAACACTCGCTTCGACTACTCGTTGACAGATGGCACGACGGGCGTTTTTATTTTCGATTTGTTAATGTTCACGCGTCGGGAAACACCTCACACCCAATCAATCTCGACCGATGATGGCCGTTCGACGAAATGTCAAATTGCCAAATAAACAAAACGCGAACGAATCGGCAAACAATTTACATTATAATACACACGAGCGGCCGGGTATTATGAATTCGCACTAGTATAATATAATCGGTACAGCAGGTTCGAGAATTTATATTTCCCAGTTTCATTCATCGCGGTGGTATTAATCATTGCATTTACTCGCGTACTATAAAAATAAAACTGTTACAATACTTGACCGCGTAAAATATATTCGCATTCAACAAGTGGCCGGAAAAGTGAATTTATCGCGTTTTTAGTTTGAATCGATGTATAGTTTCAATGTGTGTGTGTGTGCGCGCGTGGATGTGAATGAAGTTTCCGCTGTAATGAGAGTATCGTTAATAATATTCACAGTATGACGGTTGCGTAAATCATACACCGTGACATGCAATAAATCAGCGTATTTACACTCAACGATTAGATTTTAAAATACACTAGTTAAACCATTTAATATGTACAAAAAAGCTTTTGTTCGGTAACTAACGAATCTAGTTAAAATAGAACACCAATTAAAAGTTTTTCTTATTAGAAAATAGTACAGTCAACCACTGTATAACGCGATTTACTAAGGTACCAAAGTGCAAAATATTCACGGCAAGCCTAGTAAAATGCAATAAATAACTTTCACACAACGCGTCTATCGTTCTAAGAAGCAGTTTATACATAAACTACTTTATCCAATTAAACTTATCCTCGCTGTCGCGCAATTAAAAAAAAAGAGAGTCGCGGCCGTCCGGGATTAGCGACTTTGATTGGTTATCGTTAATGTTTATTCCAAGAAGCCGAAATGGTAACGAAGCTCATTGGTTCAGACCCAGAATATTTGCACAAATCGATTCAAAATCGGTCAAACCTAGGATGTTTCTCAAGTTGGATAGAGTACCTACATATGATCGTGTAAATTATTTGTATAATCTTTCCTTCTGTATGTTTTCAGTTAATATGTCATCAATAGATATTCAAGGTCATCCGCGTATCACTATTGCACTCTTGTCGTCCTATGGTGCAGGCAGCATCACGCTATTCAAAAAGGTACGTTGACGCTTTAATTACAGGGTTACAATTTCACACGAATATTGAATCTGTTGCTCGAAACTAAAAGTGCATGTTTACATTTTGTATTAGGTACAACACGACTGCAACCAACGACAATTCAAATTGTACAAAACTGTGCCAAAAACCTGCCGATGTGTGATAACCTAATGGTAAAAAGTAAAATTTACACCACGAACTGATCACAAGTGCGAAGCCAAAAATATCCACACCCAAAAACAACCATAAGTAATCCAATCATAATAAATTACACGACATGAAACACATTACGTACATACACACATACATAAAGACATTACAAATGTAATCGAATAGTCGAAATTCGACATGTGGACTTGTACGATTGCCCAACGGCCTATCAAATGATACAATCAGCCAATGCTCAAATTTGATACGATTGTGCAACAAGTCGACGCCGCAATCGCGCTCAATTTTTAATCGTCAAAAATTAAATGATCATGTCTAGTGACGTGTTTGCAACCGTCGTGGCTTAGTTAAGGGGTGGGGCGAAATAGCAGGTGAAGGGGCGCTATTGAGAGATAGGAGGGGCAGCCACCAGTCAGACTAAAGTCAGCCATCTAGTATCCAGTATGGCCGACACTCAGCTGTTCGCAACAGTCACACGTTGATATAACCAACACATATGTATGTGTGCCTATTCACATACAAATAACTCACACACACAAGTCTGACACGTCATAGTTGATTTGTATCTTCACTCTTTATCGTCACGTGTTGTTTATAGTTGACGATTGAAAGTTCATTCAAATAAGCTTTTGTTCCGAATGCGTTAAAATTGTTATCATCATTTTCAGCCGGTCGCCATACACTGCTGGATGAAGGCCTCTCCAATCTGCATCCAATCGACTCCACATATTATTCTCAATCCATCAGCCCACCGTCCACTCTGGTCTACCTTGCTTTAATGCAGCATTCCAGTATTTCTTGCTACTGTTGGCCAAATCCTTAATGCTTCCACAATGACGCAATCGTGTCTATAATATAAAGCGCACTTACAACCCGTTCAATTTCTCTCACTGATACCGCAATTATTTTTAAATACCTATGTTTCCTTATAGTGACATACCAACTATTTTTTATCAAACATTTCAACGTCTTATCGTTACATTCAACAATTCAGTCAAATAAATTGATAATTTTTGACAAAAGATGGCGAATTTGGATTTCGATGGCATTCAAATCTTGCCAGCAGCTATAGCAACACTCAAAACCGCCGAGAAAAGCTTTGGACCGCATCATTCATGAGTCTAATTATCTACTACTGAGCCGTCACTGTTACTTTTAGCATATCATCGTCATCATCATTTTCAGCCGTTCACTATCCACTGCTGGATGAATGGAAGTATGACCATCCACTTTGGTCATACTTCTTACCCATGTATTCCTCTTGCGATCTCTTCTTGTTATACCAAGCATACATATTTCCATGCTTCTCTGTGTGCACTGGATCTTATGTAGCATTCTTGAAATTAGCATCCACGTTTATGGTAGTATTTACATAGCAATTCTAAAATAGTACCTACCTACTTATATGTAGGTACATATTAATGAACAATCATCTTAATCATAGTATCTTAGTCGATTTTTTTCGATTGGGAATATCAAATTTAATATTGTTTAGTAATTATGTTTATGAATCTTTTACTACTTCGTATAATTTAATTAATTATTATTTTTTTGTAAAAGTTCAATCCTAAAATTTAAACATTTTAATGGATATTAATTAGTATAAATTAATTAAATAAACAGTCTGCGCAGGTTTTTTTTGTAGGTAGGCAATATATTTTTTGTAATAAGAGCACAGTAGGTGCACAAATTTGTTAGTAAGCAAACGTTTGAATAATTGATTGATTTATAGATGTATGTCAACTGCATTAGGCGTAATGGCGTCGTGTAAATATCGTAAATTAACAACAAAAATTAATTTATCACCATCGTAATTATTGTAAATTGAAATGTCCGATCGGTAAATATGTACCTAAATAAGCAGCGTGAAATCGCTAATAACGAACCCCTCTAAATAAAATTAAACAGAAGGTATGCTATATGTAGGCGCTTTTATCTATACAAATTAACGTTGCTTCTGTTCAATTTTTAAAGACAATGTTTAAAAGGAAAATTGGCAACGGAACTGTGTGCTATTTTCGCGTTTTGTGTTCCACTCGGTGGCGTTGTTTCTCCAACGTTTCGCCGATGCTTTATTATGTTTCTGTATGTCGGTAGGTAGGTAGCGGCGGATGAAACGTTGGGCTACCGCTTTTAATAACGTAAAAGCTTCGAAAAAATCCCCGTTGGAAAATATTCTAGAAACATCAGAATTAGACGACGAAAATCCGTGTCGGCGTTTTCCAACAAATCAAAAACAGCAGGGAAAAAATGCAAAACTTCCGTCGGTAGCTTTTGACGTGGGCGTTGTTGGACTGTTTTATTTTATTTTTTGACGTTTCTACATCTAAAAAGTATTTTTTATATAATTAAAACGACTTGCTCGTGAATGCAAGTTTAAAAAATATTCTAATATACACATATTTTCAAACGAAAATGATAAATACTTGCCGAGTGATAAAAAGTAAAATATCACACGTTAGGTACACTGTATAAAAATGTTAATATAATATATTCTGTCAGATAACAATACACTATTGCGCAATGTATGCAACTTATTAGAGTGTAGGTACCTAATATTTTTAATGATATTATCGTGACAGGTTAATGCAAGATCAAAAATATAATATGCATTTTTAAGCAACGTGTAATTATTTTACAACATCCATTCATCAAACGTGACATTGTATCTAACTCGTGAAATTTTCAAATGTTAATTGCGGGTGCGGCTAATCGTTGCAAAAATGCAAAAATACTATAGGTAGGTACATACATATGTTACGCATTATCTTCTATCAAATGATATAATTCAATGTCGGGCTATAATTTGCATTCCCTCTGCAAGCAAGTCTGCAATATAAAATTAAAATATGACATATGAAAATGTGAAAAACTATTGCACTTGTTAGTACGCCCTTTATTTATGTGTAAAAAATGTAAAATTTTCTTTGTCTTAATAATAAATGCATACGAATAAAAAATAAATACCCACGAGTAAAAATTGATCGAAAGCGATAAACAAAATTGAATTTAGTTTAAAACTGTTCACATAGTGTGTGTTGAACAAAATTGAAGAAAGTATAGGCGTCTACTGGTACCAGCAGAACACATTCTAATTCCTAAACTTTGAAACACTACATTTATTCAATTCGTTCGGAGATGGTACGAGATAAAAAAGTGTCGAAAAACAGAAATAAAATAACCAGTGGTTCACAAACTGTAAATTTAAACCACACAAAAAGTACACACATTCTTAGAGCTCACCGAATACTGGTACGAAATTTATCTAAAAATTATTTTAATGTTAAGACATGCCTAGTCGGCTATGCTGTTTATTAATTTTGTCTGAATAATACTGATAATATTTGTAAATAATTAATTAAAAATGCTGAATATTACAAAAATAATTTATAAATGTAAAAAAAATAACATAGCGACGTGTAAGTAAATTTAAATATCAAATACTAATTAATTGCTTAGTATAATTTGTTTTTACAGTTGTGCAAAAGTATATGCATCTTCTAAAAATTGCATCGAACAATACGAACGTATGTTGACTCGACGACAATATTTACTGCATTTTTTCTCTCGCGACGCGTATTTCGATCGATTTTCGCATAAATTAACATCATTCGGTGTACACTCGGCAAAAACGTTAGATTTGCATATTGCGATAACGTATTAATGCGCCTCTAACAAAAAAAACGAACAACCTTAGAAGAGAGCGTCAATTATGTTTTAAAATGATTTATCGCCGAAAAAAATTTTTGTTGCAAGCGAACACTCTCATTAGGCTCAAATTATACGATCTTGGTGTGAATAAACGATTATGATTGAATATGAGCTTATGAAAATGACTATAATCACGCCCCGGTGCGGTGCGAGCAATTTATTTCGCTCTCGTATTTATTATATTACGCGCTTACGTATGCACATTTTTCGGTTTATAATATTGTACACACTCGGTACAAACTGTTGCGTATGTATGTATGTACATATGTACGTATAATAATAGCAACGACGATAATGATGTGATTGTAATTGCGTTATTCGAAGCGCGGTCGGTGAAACCGGTAGCCTCAGGTGATGTGTGGTTAAGTGGTTGTACCTCGTTCACTTAACCCGATGATGAATGAAAATTTTATTGATTCTAGTCATGAAATCCCATTTAACCTCGTAAAATAAACGATAAATGACTTGTACGCAATGCCACAACCGAACGTATGAACTATGAATGAATTCCGATTGGAAAATATAATAATGTGTATCGAACGTGTTGCGGTTAAAATTTTTTCAAATGTAAACACGCCAGTATGTAGATTTTATTGCGCCAATTAATTAAATTCGAATGCGATGTTTTTTAATGTGAAAAAACGAAATAAATTTAACAACTCGTTAAACGGTTATAATTTCAATAAAAAATCAACTTGATATATTTCATTTATACAGCAGATACAACAACATTAGACATTTATTTGTATGAAACTATTAAACAATTTTATATATTGTGGCAAAGGTAAATGTGGCTTAGGTAAATTTAGTACCTAAGTAGGTAGGTACATGGGGTAATTAAAGTTAGGTTGCAAAAACTGCAAAATAGAGCTATGCGGAGTATTAGAGATGTCAATAGACTAACTAGTAGCTATAAGATATATGTTGAATGAATTTAAATGAAACCTTAAAAGTGTGCATGTTAGTATATATTTTTAAATTAGATAAGAATTATTTGTATTTAATAAGGGGACATAATATATCTACATGGTCATAATACTTGGGGTAAGAATAAGTTAATAGTTAAGAATTTAAAATTTAGTGGATCTAGGAGAAGTAGGTATCTTGTACAGGGATGTTGTTGAATACAATGGCCTGCCTGAAGATCTGAGAAATATAAACAAAATTTAATTTATTTTGTTAAATAACAATTAAATCAATCATTTTTTAATTTATTTAATTGATGGTAAAAAAATTATTTACAACATTCAACATATTCCTTATACTGTCTATTATTTAATTAAACAATAAACATTCACATTATAAGTCTGCGATGGAAAATATCGCGTCTACAGTCGGACAAAAGGATCTGCGCTTACGCTCACAATACAATGCACAAAAGCTTAATTGAACAAGTATGTACATTCAGACATTGTATTAATCCAATATGGCGATATCGCTTTCGCTTTCGTTTCATTTTAAATTAAATAGAGCGCGGTGATTTTGATTCATTACATTATGTACCTACCTATGTATGTATGTATGCACGGGTATAAAAGTATCGATCAAAATGAAAAAGTAATCACGCAAAGATGTAAAGATAAAACGCAATTTAGGTTAATCATGTTGACTCAACTCACAAACAAACAAAAAAAAATAACCAAAATGCTACCATTTTGTTTTGTTCTGCGTCTAATTTATACACAGTGTACCTACCTACAGTTAAATATTTTTATTAAAGTAAGGGTTTTCACCTTTGTGCGTCAATACTGTCGTAGTTCGACGACTCTTAAACAATGCTACACGAATCGATCGTACTTGTACGTTAAAGGGCACTGTGTAAAAATTGCACAACTATACTCTTTTGATTTTGAATTTAACCTATACTGATATGAGTAATGTGCTAGGCCACACCCCAAAATCAAATCTCTGCATACATTTCCGTCTGTGTGTGGGTATTGATGAAATTGGTAGGTGCATGGGTGCAATCGTTCGGATTTGATCGTGCAATTTTAGAGTGCATCGTCTATGGCTGGTCGGTGTATCAGAAGCCAGCAGCTGGTCGTAATCAGCTGCAGTTTATCCTGGTTGGGAACTGGCACGAAGCGTCAGTACACATTACCAGTCGACTAACTGCCCCTTAACATGCTAACTTAAACTGCACCGAAGGCGGCGAGCGCATCGTAAACCGCACGTCGTATGATTTATTGCCAAAAAAAAAACAACGAAAACAATGCGGCGAATTTAAATCAATCACATCAAACGCTCAGTCTCTATGGTAATTATAAAACATTAATTCTAAAACCATTCCATAGGTAATGTAATCTATCTCTCGATATGGGTGCAAATAAAAACGATTTTAATCACTCAATTTTTGGACTGTGCTATTTTTTTACATTTCAAAAACAACTAGGGGGATATTAATTATCGAATAATTATTTTATTACACGTGCCTTGATGAAATTAATATATAATAATAGGCTGCGAACGCAACCGCTAATTTTGTACGTGTGTTCGACACACACGAGTTGCATATGAAAATGAGGCGCGAGGGGGAAAAACACGCGATCACGCAACTTTCGATCGAAAGTCGCACACTTTTCGCTGGAAAAACTCTAGGTTTTTCACGTGACCGTAGTGGGTGTCGTTGTTGTTATTATTTATAATATGTTTGAAGGGGTTAAATCTCGCCCGGTGATTTTTATTTTAATTTATTTGTCGAATGGGCGCGAACGCGCCTCAGCTAAACTCGGCTATTAATCACAAAATTATAATTTATATTCAATTTACTTCGAAAAGTGTGCGAGCACACCCCGTTTCCGAATAAATTCGCGTAATTATTTTCGAAAGAAACCCCTTCCTCCACCGTCAAAACCCACTGTTAACATGTTCGCCGCACAAAAACGCCACATTTTTCAATTGTCGACTTTTCCTTTTAACTTTTTTTTTTTTGTTCATCATAGTAATATTGCCGAATATGCAAATCGAAACACAAACATCGATTATGTATTAATTTTTCAATATATGTAAGTATTCAATTTAAAATCACAATACTACGTAAAAACAACAACATGATGCAATTCACTAAGTCATTTACATTACTCACATAATAAATTAATTTGATTGTAATATTTAAGCATTAAAGGTAATCGTTTTTAGTAATTTTAAATTATCGTTGAAGTATCTTGCGCTTTGTCTGAAAAGGATTTGTACAAATTAACTTTTTTTGTGGGCAAATTTAAAGTTTTCTAATGAAAATAATATATATAAATGTATTCTGATGCCAAACATTCCCGTTTAATTATCTAAAGATCGGTTTTTTTTATCAAGCTTTCGATCAATCATTATATTAAGTACTTGATCGTTTTATTACACGGATAAAAAGTCAAACGAGTACACGGTTTATAATAATAAATAAAAAACACGTCATAGTGCAATCGTATTGAGTGATATTTACGAGTGAAAAATGATAATTACACGTTTAGCTTATATTTTTATTTTTATTTAACCTTTAACGCTCGACGGTGTTTGCGCCGCGCATAATTTTCAACCGAATGAAAATGAATGCGCAAAAATTAGGGTTAATTTTCAATTTTTTACAGGCCCACGCGTCACTTCAATTTGCATGATTACATTACACTTAAACGATAGGTGTATAAGTGGGTCGCGATGAAACAAGCAAACCAGGTAATTGGAAGCCGCTCTTTAAATACACACCGTCTCGTTATTTACGAGGAGGAAAATAGCTTCTTGTATTTTTTACTTTTTATTCCCTCTCCGAAGTTGATTTTTTTTTTTCATTGTGCGTTGAATTTTCATCGACATGGTTGCGAGATGTGGCACTTGAAAATTTCACGGTATTCGATTTTTTTTATCGTTTCGTTGAAGTTCCACGCGATTTATTCGCTTTACGATTATGGCTTAATTGATGGGTGATTTTTTGTCTTGTCGACCGTCAATCAAACTCTAGTTTTTGCCGACGACATCGTCCATTGACGGATGCGAGGATGCAGACCGGCTTCGCATAACGACTGGCATGACGTTGAGTAGGAGTAATTCGTGTTTTATCAGCGCAATAAATAATAACTCACTCTGGAGTCAATCATCTCGAATCGCAGCGTCGTAGTCGTACACGAGAATTGCTTACTCCATTTCAGATCGTAATTCTCTACGTAATACGTATGTATCTGTCAGTTATTTTTTTTTGTCTCTGCCGTACGTAATCGTTCACATCGTTAATCCACTTTTCGACGATGCGTAATATTGACATATTGGAATTAAATACGTTTTTCTTTTCGTTTTGCGGAAATTAAATTGCAATATCGAAGTCTGCCGCGTGGGTTATTATATCGTTTCGATGGAAGAACCCTATATTTTTTATTCAAGCCTGCAGCTGTCATTTTGTCGATATCGCCAGGGACGTGGAGTGGAATTTAATTGAATTTTATTTCGCCTTAAGAGAATGTGAGTAACTGTACAGTTTATAGGATTTTTTCATTACATATTAGTCATGCGCTTTTTTCAAGCTACATATATGTAGGTAAATATGTATGTAGATGAGAATTCGCAGACGACATACGTAGTTATATGTAGTTGCATGTGACTCAGTAGATTTACAAAATAGATTAACAGAATTAAGCAATAAAAGTATGAAAGTAGGCTTAAAAATTAATTTTAATAAAACTAAAATTATGTTTAGTGAATTTTGCACGCAAAGCGTAGTCACAGTAGATAATCATATTCTAGAGATAGTTGATAGTTATTTATACCTAGGACAATTGATGAACATGACCGGGTGTAAAGAAGAATGAAATTAGGATGGAGCACTTTTGGAAGAATGCACTAGTTTTTAAATCCAACATCCCGCTATGCTTAAAAGAGTAGGCATACGACCAATGCGTACTGCCAGTTATGACGTATGGATGTGAAACGTGAATGCTGAATTCAAAAATGCTACAGTGCACACAGAGAAGCATGGAAAGATGTGTGCTCGGTATAACAAGAAGAGATCGTAAGAGGAATACATGGGTAAGAGCATAACCAAAGTGGCAGATATAGCGGAACGTGTGAAAAAGCTGAAGTGGACACATAGCGAGAAGAATGGATGGCAGATGGACGCGAGAAATACTGGAATGGTATCCGAGAGGATGTGGAAGAAAGCTAGGAAGACCAAGTGGAGGATGGGCTGACGAATTAAGAATAGTGTGTGGAGTCAAGTGGATGGATTACTCAAGACAGACAGGAATGGAAGAGGATTCGAGAGGCCTTCATCCAGCAGTGGATTATAGAACGGCTGAAAATAATGATGATGAAATGCGAATTACATATTCATATGTAAAATTAATATTTGAAAAATTGACTAACATTCAATTATTATATAACGTCCAAAAAAATAAAAACATGACTTAAAGGTCAAAATATGAACATTTTTTAAAGCTGTCATCGACTTTTTTAAACGAATATAAAATTTATTTTAAATACATTTCTGATGAAATGTACGGCTGTCCGCATTGGAATTATTCTGAATTCTGTGACAAAATGATGGATTGTCTCAGAAACGTATTACTATAATAAATTTCGTTCTATTTATCGCGAAATAAAAATGGATTTCTATTTTTGTAAATTATACAGGTTGAATTTTTGCAAATAGTTTCGCGCGAAATGTAAACATTTTCACTTTTATTATATCCTTCGTGTCTTTCTTGGACACAGTTAGAAAAGATTTCTCGTGTAAGTTGTCTAATAAAACAAGAAAAACCAGATAATGCAGACAGTAGTCATGATTTATAATATCGAGACAGTTTTACTTTCGAGAATACGTACAACAAAATAAAAATATGAATGACAAAAAAAATTGTACCCACATAAATTTACTGCAATTCAAAATAATTTCAGCATTAAATCATCGCGTTGATGGAATTATTGATTCCGTTCGGTGGAAATTCGCAACGAAAATGTATCTGCTTAAAAACGATTAGTATATGGCGAGGAAAATAAATTCGCACGTGATTCAATTTGTATTCACGTTGTTGTTTTGTTTTATCGACAGGATACTAATTCGATATGGCTATGTGGCGCCAAAGGCGAAAAAAAAAAATTGCAACGATCGCCGCAAATGACATTCATAGATTGGATCGTTAGTATTGCAATTTTAATTTGAAATTAATTTCACATCAACTAATTTGCCGCTTTTTTCATACATGGAATGCGCTCGTACGGTTATTCGCTCCCAGAAAAATTCACAGCAAATGTCAAACGGTGAAAGCGATACCTATCCACAACATTCACCTTTAAAACTTTGACATTTCACAGCGCATTCGATCCGATTGAGAAACGCTGATCTTGAGGTAGTCCTCGAAGCACACGTATACATATGTATGGGGAGCAAACGATCGGTCAATCTCACGAGCCGAGCGCTGTATTTTCCCTTCCATTCGATTACCATTGATAAATGAACACTATTAATTTCAAATTACCCTTTTTTGACATGTGTGCATTATAATAGGCGTGTACGTACACACAAACACGTACATATTTACGTATAAAGTGCCCCGTCGAATTAAATCGATCCCGATTCGATGAAACACCGACCCGACCGCGCATAGATTAGATTTTAAAAAAAGGAAAATCCTTCAACTTTATACTTTTATTTCGTATTGTTTTCGTCTTCAGATCGAATGAAACATGACAAATCGACGTCTTAGTTGTAAATTAACGATCCAAACGGAATGCCCTCGAGCAATGATTCTATAAAAAATGGTTAAGATCTTTTGTTTACGTGGGTTCAGAGCGACGATGCATGCACAAGTTTGCATATACATACAATTCCTCACACAAAATAATTTATTTCAATACAATTTTTTTTTAAATATAAGGACAAACATTCTAACTTGTACACAATCCATTTGAATTAATTTTGTAAAATAGTAGACTATGAGATTTTGATTCGGAAAGTGTACCGTTGGGTGGTGCATGGCCGTTTAATTTACGACATCCCGAATTAATTAAGTTGCCGACCGCTGCTGCGATAAAAAAACGCACGTTTCGAAAATATGGATCCTCAGTCGGAACGATTGTCGATTTTATCGCATCTTAAAGAATGTGGAAATTTTCCTTTTGTGGAAGAGAACACGCTCTAGCGTAGAGTTTATAAAAAATCGGCATAGCACAACGCATGTGTAGATACTCTGTATGTACCTACATATGTATGTATATAGAGGCCGATCCATTCAATCGACTATCACTATTAAGGTCGCACGGGAAATATTTCATTTTTATACGGTATAAAGAAGCTGTAATGTATCAATCAAGATTGGAAAAAAGTCGGCCATCGACTGCGTGCGACGATTGAGTCATTATTAATCTGTGAGAAAAT
This sequence comes from Parapsyche elsis, assembly GCA_022651745.1. NCBI lineage: Eukaryota > Metazoa > Arthropoda > Insecta > Trichoptera > Hydropsychidae > Parapsyche > Parapsyche elsis. Next base: position 4,988,733 of record JAGVSN010000017.1, read on the forward strand.
ACCGAAAGACTACGCGTTAAATTACTGCGCGTGTGCGTATTTCAAATTAAACGCAACCGATAAGGTTTAAACGTTCGTAACGCGTCATATTAATCAAACGTACACACTTAGTACAATTTTATCGCAATGAAGAACACTGGGGGTTTAAATTACAGTTTTAAAAAAAAACGTTTACAAATTTATATCGGTTAATGTATTCAATCGTGTCGTAAACGGAGACGATTTTTCAAACGGGTTTTCGTCGTAGATTTTATTAATTGAAACCGTTATGCCGTTAGAGGTTTAACAAACCAACCAGATAATGTCGGTAAATTTGTCAACTTGGACGTAATCGAATGTGTTTATGACCGAAAAAAAAACTATCAGTTTCGTTTGTATGCAATGTAGTTTTTTAACTGTCATCGCACTGTATTGAAAATTTATTAGATATTATGAACGATTACGATACCAATAAAGTAGGGGAAATCAACACCGAAGTTAATAAATGTATGGAATTTCATTAAAAAAAATTAATACCCTCATTAATATTAATTAACCACAGAATAAATAACATTACATAGACTTAACAAACATTTCCGAATTTTGCAAACGTCCTAATTGATAAAATAAAATCCAAGTTGTTAAAATGTTTCCATTGAGTCTTTTAATTGTAAAAATACATAAACATATACATACATACATACTATAAGACTCAAACCTATTATAGCTTTTGTACCTAAAACTCTGTTAAAACCAAAAATCTTTCCTTTACAAAAAAATATGGATAAAGTAATAATCATATCTACATATACATACCTACCTACTCTATCCAACTTAAGAAGCACCTGTTTTCGCTACTATTATCCGACTTATCCGATTAACAATACTTATCCGAACGTAATATAAACGACTTAACAATACTTTATCCGATTAGGATAAAGTAAAAAAAGAGGGTTGTGGCTGTTTGCGATTTAAGACTTTGGTTGGTTATCGTTAACTTTTATTCCAAGAAGCCGAGATGGTGACGAAGCTCATTGGTTGAGACCCAAGTAGTCTGCGCAGATCGATTCTAAATCGGTCAAGACTAGGGTGTTTCTTAAGTTGAACGGAGTATAATCAGGATTTAAGCTTAAAATTTCTTCTTAACAATTAACTTACCTATTATATGACAAATATAAAAATTGTAATTTTTCTCTGTATAGGTATTTATTGGGATAAATCATTTCTGTTCAACGTTTCACTTAAGGTTATACACCACTGATCGGCTTATGAGCGTTTGTTGTTTCACAGCATGTGTATACAAGTTTTTAGATAACAACTGGTAATTCATAATATCGACTGCAGAAAGGTGAAAGGGTCTCACTTAAACACGAGCGACCCAGCCAACTTTCTTATCAGTGACACTTGTTTATCATTTTTTTTTTTTATTACTACAAATCATACACTATCGCTCTTTCAACGGGACAATACCCAATCAATCTTGTCCAACGTCGACGCTTTTCACTTCTACGAGAGATTCGTTTAGGAAAAAAAGAGTGAGGGAAAAAAAAGATACATCTAACGTGCACGCGCGTACATACGCGATAAGAGCGGAACATGAAAGAAGGTAAACATTACATAAGGCCGAGTGGCCGATTGTTTCGTACGGACGCTTTTCAATTGTAATAAATTACCACGATCGCAGTGCAAAGAAACACACCTTGCCTCTTCGTATGATAATATCGCGACGAGAACAAGAACAAAGCAACAGACAAACGGTGTGTTGTGTGCCATGTAGACGCGATGTGGAAGACCAAGATCAGCGCGGACACAAATGGTACGCGCCAGCTGTGCAAACCGGGTTCTCGTCTGCGTTCGTGAAATTAAATAACACAAGAAGAATAAGAAGAGAGATAAAATAAAATAAAAACACCACGTAAAATAGAAAAACCGGGTCTAAACGAACGGGTTAACCGTGTCAAGGGCACAACTATAGATCCCCCGCATACGCACGCTGTGCGATAAGTCGCAACATAAGGTTCAGTATTGGAAAACGTGCAACAGATTAACTAATTTGAATTTACTGGCATAATATACACCTTTTATACGAAAATTGGAGATACTGTAAAGTCTTGTAAATGTACCAAAGCGACAAGGACGTGTGAATAATGTAAATGGTAAATGAAAGTAGCACGGTTTTACATAATTAAATACGTTAATAAGCTTACGTAGGCGAAGTACAATAGTATTTTTTACCTTATCCATATATGTATGTACGTAGTATGATAAAGTGGTTGTTTTAACATAGATAGCCCCTAGCGGAAATATACCTATGCATTGTGACCTTGAGGTGGATAAACTTTGCACGGGTACAAAATGTTTCGCAGTATGAGTAGATACATATATTTGATTGAAACGAAATCCATGAACGGCTTATTGTGAAGCTTCAGCAAAAAAACTGCTAGATGGAATTTTATTTATGATAGTTTAAAAAGTTAGTTTATTATTAATAAACATTACTTAAAGCTAAAATTACAAAATAAACTTATTATCTACTAGCACTTGTACAGAGGTGTTGTTTTAAGGCTGCCGGGAATCTATCAATTTTGTATATCTTTCTCAGATCTTCTGGTAGGCCATTGTATTCAACAACACCCCTGTACAAGATACTTCTCCTAGATCTACTTAATTTTAAATTATTAACTATTAACTTATTCTTACCCCTAGTATTATGACTGTGTATATTATACCCTCTTATTAAATATTTATCGAAATATTTTGATAATAAATTCTTATCTAATTTAAAAATATATACTAACATGCACACTTTTAAGGTTTCATTTACATTCATCCAATTCAATTCATTCAACACATATCTTATACTATGTAGTTAATCTATTGACATTTAAAATACTCCGCTTAGCTCTATTTTGCAGTTTTTGCAACCTATCTATTTACTAAATTTAAAAATGAACCACAATATATTAAATGAGGAATGTGAAAATGTATGCGAAAATTTCATGATCCTTTTATGTTAACATCAAGAGTATTAGATCAAATTAAAAGAGGATTCTTATAGATTGTATTAAATTAATATAACGATTGAATCTTGTACGGAGACATATGTATGTAGGTAAGAAATAGACGAAGCAAAATATTACCATTCCTTTTAATGTATCAAGTCGAAGCCTCTACGATTGACGAACGCTATAGTGGTGTAATTAATTCGCCGAAAATTCAAGAACAACAAAGTTTAACGACTTTAACGAGACGTAGACTGAGCTGACGGGTCTTACGCTTTCGGCTTCGCCACCGAAAGGGTTAACTTTTTGATTCGGTCGCTTCCTCCGACGTGCAGTGTAACGGCGTGTGAACTCGCAAACCCGTTTTGCGGAATATATTAATTTACCCGCTGATAAGAGCGGTGATAAGCCGGCATCTCTGTACAAATTGGTTACTCGACACACACGAGAACGTGAAAAAAAAAATACGTCTTTTTTAGCGTGCATCGCGAATCGGCACCATCCGTGCACTTATCGGTGCGAATCGGCGACTCGTCGGCTACCTGGATCGAATTCATTTATATATTTATGTATTCGGATGGCGATAAATTATAAACCGGGTGCGGATAATGTCAGTTTTGCGTCACTTTGTCGGTTTCGTCGCATACATAACGTTTTCCCGGGATTAATTAGCGTTGAATACATTTAAACTGAGTGTATCAAAAAAAAAAAAACACGATATGAATTGGTAAGTTGTAAGGGGTCTTATCGGTATTTTTAAATCGTTAATAAATTATTTTATTCGTTGCAATATCCATTGTTGATGGTATTCGGTGAAAATGATACGCTACGGTGAAAATGCGCGTTGCTAAATGCCACACAAATAAACTTTACATGTTTTCATCGAAAAATATGCAATTATTATTGCGTGCGAGTGGTTTCGCTGATGCTAATTTGTCGTCAGTGATATATATGAGAATTGTGGTAAGAAACTAAATTGTAAAGGGCTATTTTAACTTGCCAAATCAATTATGTATATGACTGGTATAGTTTAAAGTAGCGGTCGCCAACCTTTCGGACCTCACGGACCACTAAACTCAAAATCTCGAAATCCGCGGACCACTACCATGATTTCTTCCATAAAAGTAACATTCTAAATATGAAATACATTTGTAGGCATTTGCACTCAAATTTATTTGCAAAAAGTTGGATATCACTTTAGAATGATAGAAAAATTATAATAAATAAACTAAATTAAACGAAATTAACTCTTATGAAAATATATTTGAATTGTAAAGGCGATACATTTTTATGTGCATGTGTGCGGAATTTGTTAAAATTCTCAAGGGAAACTGTGCAAAATTTTGATTGACAATAAATCAGTACTTTTGTAGTCGATCGACAGCAAAAAAATAATAAATTATTACGATACGGCAATGCTATTTTCACGGTAAATAGCAAACGACAAGGTCGTACTTACAGTACCAGACTAATTTCGTAGTTTGTTTAGCGAGTTTGTACAACGAGAACATATGTTGCTTTCAGCGATGATATGCAAACAAACCGCCAAGAATAATGACATATTTAGCCAGTTATTAACGGAAAAAAAATCATCGTTTCCATCGTTTGGTTTTGTAATTGATGGTCTTTTTGCACTTATGTGCGAAAATCGTAATTTATTACGAAAATGTTGGGTGTATATTTATTTATAAGCGACAGCAGACGCGCTTACGGAACATTATTACATACGGTTAATGGGATAAAGGTGAAATCCAATTAAACGCGACTTGTCCGCTATTTGAAAAAGTGAACCGATAACTAATTAAGTTCGAGGCAAGTTTTTTTTTTCATTCGCATTTTGTTTCGGCGCCCCGTTTTGTGCAACTCGAATCAAAATAGTCTAATTTATTCGTGTCGTATGTCTTGTAGCCGATAATATTTCAACGGTTCCTATTAATTAATGTTGGCCTGACCGTTACGGGCTTTCCGATTTCGTTTGCCAAACTATTGCGTTATTAACAACGAAATTCCCTTTGACGCAAATTTATAACTAAAAGCGAACAACACAAAAAAAAACCTGTTCGAAACAGTGCTCTGAACTACAACAGTGAGATATATGGTCGACACAAAAAGTGAACACGGATCACATTAATAGCATATATTTTTCCATGTATCCTACACAATCAATAACTTATATTATTCTAACGAATTTAGTTACATTATCTGATCTGAATGCAAAAAAAAAACGACACAAAATTAAATCAAACAGTACAAGTTACAAATATTTGACAGCCATTCGCCGATAAGGTGCAAACACGTTCAATGACAAAATCATACATTGTTTTGTGCTTGTATTTTTTTTTGTTATTCATTTTAATTACAATACAAGAATAGGAGATAGGGTTTTTGAACTATTGTGATGGTAGAATTTCTTTGACAGAAACCGGCGAGCGTACAATCAGTTGCGTGAATCATTTTATAACTATGTGTTTGTATGTAATTATAAAAATGTACACGCGCGTGTACGCACGCGTCTACGCATACATATTTCCCACAAGCACTTGAAATTTGCTACTGTCGAGTCTTGTAGGGTCATGAGAAATTTTCGAAGATGATAATAATAGAATTTCCCAAATGTCACAAGCAGGGGTGTGTTCCTGGATGACAAACAGGTGCTGTGTGGTCAAAAGGTTTAGCCTGAAACAGTTAAATTTCTTCGTAACTGTTGCAAATACCTAGAGTTACTCGTATGAACTTTGGATTGGAAATGGTCAATTAATCTAATTTTTATACAGGCAATACTAACAACTGTCATTAGTCATAAAACTAAGTATCTCTAGTTAGTAGTTAGTTAAATTAAATTAAGTAAAACAATAAAAAAAAAAACTATTTACTCTATGTTTGTATGTATGTATAATGTACTTGCTTGGTACACAGTAACGATTTAGGAAACTGTAAGATTACTGTGGTAAAATTTTGTATACCTATAAATAAATAAATAGTCGGAGACAACGAAATGTAACTTTATATGGTTTGGTGCTATGAATAAAGGCGCTCACACACCTTAGGGGTTTCGCTGTGTCAAACTGACGCCTCTATCGTCGTTCCATTCACACCGATATAATTCGCATTGGTGCGAATCAACGACGACAGAGGATGTAAAATTTGACGCAGCGATATCGCTCAGGTTTGTGAGGACCTTTAAAAGTATACTATCATACCTACATAGATATATATTGAATGATAGGAATTATGTACATAGGTACGCCTGCAAAGTTTGATACCAATTAGTCAAACGTTGTCGAACTTTGCATACGTAACAAATAGATATACACTCAGATTAAAGGACATATTATATAGTCAGCTACACACATATATCGATAGATAGATAGACAAACATTCAATTTCATTTACCTATTTGTTATAAATGAGAGCGAAAAACATCGGCACGCTCTCTATGCAGTAAAAGCATATGTAGCGAGTTCAATAGGAACTCGTGATAATATTTTTTTTTTTTTACAATCTCGATTCACCAATCTCGGAGAGTGACCGGTACGGAGTGCCTGCCCACGTAATGCCTCGGAGGATTAAAAAATCGGACCACACAAAGGTGGCCGAGCGCTTTTAAAACGATCCCAAAGACGTTCGACGAACGTATTTAGAGAGTCGATTCGTAACACGTCAGGAAATATTCGCCCATGGTGTTTGTTGGCGCACAGACTTATCCAAGATCGGAGATAAACCATAAATAATACAACCAAAATATACATATACCTATGTACCTAATAAATTCGTAATCGATTCCTGGTAATCGAAAATTAAGGTCTTCCGAGAAGAAATTCAACCGTACCTGTATTCCGATTGGTGTTTTCGCAGTGAGATCACAAAATGCCATATTTCAAAATGAATACAGTTTTCCCTATTTTTTTTTTTCAATATTATTTTGTGATTAATCATTCGTCATCATCATTTTAAGCCGTTCACCATCCACTGCTGGATGAAGACCTCTCCAATCCTCTTCCATTCCTCTGTCTTGACTCTTGAGCAATCTGCATTCGGTTGACTCCATACATTCTTCTCAATTCATCAGCCCATCGTCCATTCAGTCTACTCTGCTTTCTTTCACATCCTCTCGGATACCATTCCAGTATTTCTTGCTATGTGTCACACGTTTCGCTATATCTGCCACTGTGGTCATACTTCTTACCCATGTATTCCTCTTACGATCTCTTCTTGTTATACCAAGCATACATCTTTCCATGCTTCTCTGTGTGCATTGTATCTTACATTGCATTCTTGAATTCAGCATCCAAGTTTCACATCCATACATCATAACTGGCAGTACATATTGGTCGTATGCCTTTTTATTATACATACATACATAGCGGAATGTTGGATTTAATAAAATCACTCATAAGAACATTAAAAAATGGTGAAAATGTTCTCAAAATCAGTCAACTGTAAGTGTTAGTTTACAAGTAGGTATGTACCTACATGTGTGTTTGAACTTTACATACTTTTACACATTCAAATTAGTTAAATCGTGTCGTTTTTTGACTGTATTTAAATTTTAATGAAAAATCACTGAATTTTTGAAATCGCAACCGCAGTCGCTAGTCCGTTAAATTAATAGCCGTTAAGCCTAGTTTCCCCTATTCAACAGCTGTTTTTCGAAAGTTAGCCTAAATTTGAATAATCAATACATTGCGACGATCAGATTGTACCTACTGTGGAAAAAAAATCGCATACAACCAATAAATAAATATTTATATATTAATAATTCAACAGTTTCGAATGCATCGTTGTAAAATTAATTCCATAAAGTACACGTGTGCAAATTTTAATATGCGCATAATAAATTCATCTATTGCGGAAAAACACTATCAGGATTTCACAATATTAAAAATCAGTGTTTACCTATGAAGGAAAAAAGTGACGCTGTTGCGGATGAATAAATAATTCCTAAAATAATTCTTTTAACACACGGGAATTTTTCGATTAGAATTTTTAATTTGTTTGTCGAACGCCGCTAACTCGATGAATATGCAAATACATAAAAATGTGTCAAATTATTCAAATATTTAACGAAAAAATCAAAGGCGACCGCAAGATTGATAAATTAATAATGGCCGTGAGTGCACCGTGCAACTTCTGTATTTTACATTTAACGAAAAAAATAAACGTGTCGATTTTGAAACGTTTGCGAATTAATATCGCAGCTATAACGCGTACATTATGTAGAATCGGAGGGTTAGTTGCAATGTATAAATGGATGCGTATTGAAAGACATACATAGGCGGTTCGCGAAATTTCGTATTTACGTATTTTTTTTAGCAAATCGATTACGCTACGTTAAGTAACGTAGCCGAGTAAATATTTATCGATGATGCGATTGTGCCATATAAAAATTTAAATCGTAGACTTGTGTTTATTTTCTCACGAGCCGCCCGCGCACATCAGCTGTTAACGACGCAATGTATACGCAGATCGTACGCAAGTTTACATTCGAGAGATATCGAGAGATGCTATAACCCGTTAGCGACTGCTTGTTGATTTTTCACCCCACTATAATTACAATCGTTAATTAATATTAAGCTTGAGATGAATGCAAATGAAAATATTTCAGTTTGATATACAAAAAAAGTATCAAAAAGTCGTGTACCTACCTAAGTAGGTACCTATCCTTTATTGAGCGTGTTTTTTTAATTTAGTTTCGGTATTGCATGATCGATGGACGAATATCGGATAATTATATTAGGTACCTCAATTTTCGCCCACGCGTTGCTTTTTTTCTTCTCGGAAAGTCAACTTTTATAATGGTCGAGAATTTTTTTATTAATATCCGTAGATAATGAGCACGTTTCCTGTTATAAGTGTACAAAAAAATAAAAATCATACCACATATTCCAATCATTTATGATTCATAGCAAGATTTATATGTACAAAATACTAATATTCGATAGTTTTGAAACATATAGTAATTGCCCGTAGGTACCTGAGATAATTAGGACCTTTCTGAAGGAAATGCGAAACCTAAATTGCACATTTCCTCACTAAAACACTTACATACACATATATAATAAACATTTTTATCGGTTCTACGCCGTAAAACCAATCATATTACTATACTCTATCCAACTTGAGAAGTCCAAGAGTTTTGACTGATTTAGACTCTTTCTGCGCAGACTACCTGGGTCTGAGCCAATGAGGTTCGTTACCATCTCGGCTTTTTGTATTTAAACATTAACGATAACCAACCAAAGTTACAACCACAACCCTCTTTCTTTTTAGTTGCGCGGGTTTTTGGTTTTCTTAAGTTCTTAAGCTCGGCCTGCCTGGCTCGTTGCGGTCACACTACCATTGCCAACATAACAACATTGTGTTGTTGGCAACAAGCCCCTATTTGTCAAAGCTGGTTCGAGTCGACAACGCGATTTTATACCCATACACCCGTTCAATCAACGATACACTTTCAAAGTGTTTCATGTAGTGTCAAACAGGCTATGTACAAAGTAGCGACCAAGAGTGGGAGTTGGGATTAGAATCCATGATTAATATACTACTATAATTCTCGTATGATTGGGTACATTATATAAAAGCTTCGTATTGATTCTACACATGATGAATTTCATTAATAATAATAATACCTAAATAGATTTCGATGATTGTATTTAATCTTCAAATTTGATTATGCAGTTCATTATTCAATTTAAATTAATTTTATATTTTTCTATATGCAAACAATGGCCGACTGAGCGAGTTGATAGATATTAATACACAAAGGGCGATAAATATCGGCCAAGGATCTTACGCGGTTGATACGAGCTGTAAATTAATGCGGCCTTTGAGAAAAAAAAATTTAGGGGACCTACCTGTGCACGTGAAAGGTACAAAATGATAATGAAGAAATTAATCAAGACCGATACACGTGACAGATTTCACCTGGCGCGAAAGGGTTAAACGGTCCCCTCGCGACACACACACACACATACACACGCGAACATACAATCGAAGAGCGAATTGCATTTTAATACCAATTAGTAACGCTTTTTATCAAAAATGCCACGGGTGCACTTTGAATATGTGCACCTTATCCGAACGATGCACGAATAATTTATATGCACATTCTTGGCGCACACATACGTCAACGCGCGCCACACGCGTCGTTTTCTCGCTATTTTTAAATTGACCATTACAATATCAAAATCGAACAGTGTACAAGTCAACGAAGATTATCGTATGTATGTATGTATACAGTTTTTGACGATTCAATACAATACACGGGTATTTATTTACAAAATCCTTCATCTCGAGATTTAACGATCGGATACTGTTGGACACGCTATGAATAACGAATAAGTTGACGTGTAATGATGACGTTTCACACGCGTCTCACTGATAACAGTGATAGCGTTGACATAATGATATCCAAGTCGTTATTTATACATACGTCTGACAAATTTGATAATTTATATTCACGGCGATTGAAAATGGCCGTTGTTTTTTATTTTTATTTTTATTATTTAGTTTCAATATTGGAACACATTCAATTTGAATAAATAAAAACGTTCACACGGTTTCGATTCGTTTCGACGCGTACAAATAAATGTGTCAATATCGTGCGCTTTTGTTTACGGCCAGAGCTTTCCAAAGCGCGTGTGCGACGTTTATTTTATTAATCGTACTAATTTGAGTGGAGATTGAATTAATTTTCGCGTTTACATTTCGATTCGAGTCGATAGCGACGTGCAATAGTGTGCAAACTCATATTTTATAACGGCGGTGTGTCAACGGGTAAACATTGACATGTGTCAATTCCACTTTTGAACGTCTGTTTAAACGCTATAAAGTACCTTTTTTTTTCGTACCACTCAGAAATCATTAGATAAATAAGACTAGCGCAAATAACAAATCAACTGTATCGAACTATTTTCACTGTGATAAAAATTCCATTAACATATCGAAATGTATTTACTTTCATATGTGTGTCAAAAGTAAAACTTACATACAAGAAAATGGACGCATTTGATTGAATCACACAAATAACACAAATTTGACAATGTACATTTACAAACAAATAAATCAAAAAATTCTGCAATATTTGAATACTTTTGACGTTTTAAAAAAATAAACACCGCAAAGGATAAAGTTATAATTACACAATAATAATTGTACAATATTGTATTAATTTACCGCGCATACACGAAAAAACGAATACGAGTAAATTAAACACAGAGAGCAGTTGTTCAAATACACATTTTTCAAACCAAAAATCACCATATATTTCAAGCGAAGCACAATACAAATTTAACCTCTAATCAAAAAAAAAAAAAAATGTAATTTTTGCGGTTACATTCACAATACAGTTGAAATTGGCAGTGTTGGGAATAAATAGACAGTGTGTATGGAACCTTCTTTGGACCTGTGAATATTTTTTTGTCAGAAAAAGAGTTATACAATAATTTAAGACTTAAAATGATGAATCTCACATTTCTGCAATCCCACCTAGTGTTACAAACCTATCAAAAGTTTACATCCACCGCGTGCACACATACGCAAGAGCGTTTGATTTAAACCAACTTTACAAGTCATACCGACCAAAATCCAACTGTATAACTTTACATTTAATTGAAACGTCCTTTTTTTTTAAATTAAATCAATCCTAACGCAACACCGAAGGCGACCGAGCCTTAAAACAACACCGACACGAAAGACTATTGAACTTGAAAACGTAACGGGCATATTTTTGGACACTCGCACAAACTTTGCGACGTGAATGCGAAATTAATTTATACGCACATAGATAGAAATAGACTTACGTGTGTTTTACGCATCACTATCCCATCGTGGCGCACGTGCACACACACGTAACAAAAACAAAACCAAAAAAAAAAAATAACACAATCACAAAACACAAACACACTAGACTTTTTTCCTCACGTTGACAAACGTGTAGAGGACATTCACCATTATGAACGAGCGGTTCTACGAGTGGCACTACGAGGGCTACGAGCACGGGACATGTTTTGTTGTGGACATGCGGTTCGTGGTTATAGCCGGCACGAACTGACAGATCACGTGCGGGGGTGCCCGAGGCTGTAAAGTTGCGGAAGCACTGGCCACGGTATGCGTGCGGCCGTCATGTCTCGCCGGCCGCCAATCAGAAACTCAGCCAATGGGTGCTGCCGCACATACAGCTCACTACTGCTCACTAATACCGCCTCGTAGGCCATACGTACGCGTGTAAGTCGATGTGTGCGTTTGTGTGCTCCACACTATGCTATTTTAGAAACGACGTTCACATTCACACGTGAGCGCGCGCGTTTGTTTGCGCGCTGGTGTGCGCGCGTGCACGTGTCTGTCATATTCGCGCGAAATGTTGGCGAGGTGTTTGAGGATTTTTTTTTTTTTACACTGTGCACTTTTGCTGTGAAATTTTCAGCATTTTGCGCGTCTTTTCAGATTGTTAATGTGAAAAATTTTAGCTATTTTAATTTTAAGGTAACTTTTTACCATATCTTCGATGGATGAGTGGATATGGTAATTAGGTGGGTGCGCGTCAAATTTTGGTCAAAACAGGATAAGTGCATATGTATTTGGAGTTCGTAAGTTCATACCAAAGCCAATTACATCTGGATATTGTCGAAATGAAGAGATTAAAATAATGGTGATCATATGCAACTTAGGAAGCACCTCACTGTCGCGCAACTTCAAAAAAAGACTGTTGCTGTCCGAGATGTTTATTCCAAGAAGCCGAGATGGTGACGAAACTCATTGGTTCAGACCCATGTAGTCTGCGCAGATCGATTCTAAATCGGTCAAGCCTGGGATGTTTCTCAAGTTGGATACCTACTAATTTTTTGTAGTTTTTTTACTCTCTTGAAAAGTTACTTATAAAAGCCAATATGCTCTTCATTCTAAATCAATAAAAAATATTGGTTGCAAAATTAGTTGGAATTGTATGAGCTTGAAAAGTAAAAGATTGTTCAATCTATTAATTGAATATTAGTAAGGCTTAATTTGAATTTATCCGGTTTGCTCGTCATATGACGGTGGATTTTAACCTACCCCCCCCCCCCAGCCCCCACTCGTGCACGCTGGTTTGTACAATAACAGTAGAACCCATAGCCCGTTAGACAGTGTATTGAATACGTGTATAAGTTCGTGTTGTCGACTCAAAACTGCTTTGATAGATTGCGACTTGTTGCCAATACACTGTTGAAAAAGTTTTGTTTGTTGTGTTGGCAATGCTAGCGTGAGCGCAACGACCCAGGTAGGCAGGCAGACGCTTATGCTAATATATATATATATATATATACATATGTACCTGGTACCTAGTATGTACATTGTACAAGTGCCCGATTCTTTTGAAATTGTAGTTTTTATAATATGGAAATTTTAATAATAGGTATGTACATATGTACCTACGTAGATACAATTGGATTGGAGAATAGATATCTACCTATTAAAATGAAATGTCATGATGATTGTTTTACAATACAATTGTAAGTCTCATTTATGACCTCAAATTATAAAAAAAAACCTTCAAATCATTCAGTCACGATTGTATTATATAACATCAAAATAATTATTCACAAACAGCATAGGAAAGCAAATTTTCCGGAGCGTAAGCTCTCTCGCGCAAACACAATGTCTACTCGCGCGTTTCAAACAATCTCCAAATCTCGACGTTTACTTAGTTAGGCATATACAAAAGGATGCGTGATATATGTATGTATATTTGTATCGAAGTCAACAATCTTACAAAACGCGATCGAAATAGATCACCCAACATTATTGTGACGTGATGTTGTCCAGCGAGAGAGAGTAATGTTTCAAAATATCCAATCTTGTGTGCCATGTGGACTGTTTCAAACGCTACTTCTCCAACTACATATGTATGTATGTACTGCAAACTGGTGCACTCCCGATGCACAATCACTCGGTACAACACAAGTCGCGTGGAAATTTCTCAGTTTAATCAGTCGCTATTGTAACAGCACAAAACAAACAAAAACATACATATGGATAAGTGTACGTGTGTTGTATTGCATTTTGTATATATGCGAGTACACAAACCTACCCTCACCCCGTGTTAAAAATTAAAATGTACTGTTTAATATGCACAAAGGCCAATGGTTGTCCCTGTGAGAGAGGGCCGTATGCGCGGGGCATATCCCTCGCTTCAACAAATTGCATTTATTAAAAATAATTTTTCACCAGACCTTGGCATTTATCGAAGGGGGGCATTAAGTGCATATTTCCGTGTCAGGGTTTCCACTTGCCAGACGAAAATGAATCATATGCATGCGCACAATGAATATTAAAATGAAGGGCTATTATGATGATTATAATAGAGCTGTAGTTATTTATGTGCCGTCGTGCTGTTGGCGATTCCTAAACTTTTCCCTTTTCCCCGTCCAATTCGAACGCATCGATCATAATTGTTTTAAAATGGCCGACACTAAACGCACGTAATTTATTTTATCTTCGTTTTTATTTCCGAGCGTAAACGTTACCCGCAATGCGAGAGGAAATCAAGTTAAAATATCGTACATATCAATATTCTTCAGTTGCGCCGCACATTGCTCCGGGGAAATATTTTGAAAATGCTGATTTTCTCATCGAAACCTGAATTTCAAAAGAAGGGGTGAACCGTGGCGAAACTCACCCTTTTCAAAAAGGGTGAACCGCGTTTCAAATGCGAAACGAAAAGAAAAGCGTACTTCAATACGGACAAAAGATCAACTTAAATACTGTTTCATGTATATAATTTTACTCAGGCATAACTAAAACGTATTTCATTTGCAACAATGTAAACCGCTTCTTTGCAACATTTTCATACATCTTAATTATACGTATACGTAGCTACCGATTTTTATTCGCAATGCAATTTAAAACGAACGAACGTACAAATCATCGAGCAATTTTCAATGCAACGCAAGGTTGATTTTTTTGCATTTTTAAGAAGGTCTCGTCGAAAGGGACGATATGATGAGATTATTAAAGTCGGTCATTTTATTACAAATTACATACAATTTGAACAAAGGTACGAGAGACCAACCGCAACAAGAGCAAAACGTTTGCGGGTTTTGACGTAAAAAATGATTGTTCTATCCGACTGTATAAAAAAATTGTTGTATATTATACCTACCAGCATTCGGACGAAATTAAAACGTACGCGGATGAGCAACCAGGTAAAAAAGAAATAACATATACGTATTAATAATTAACCACGAAGTCCAGGTATACCCACACGAGCTGTGGGGGAATGTCTCAATTTTTTTCCATACTCGTATTCAAAATCTCATTGGGGGGATGAAATAGACGAAGATCGCCCAAAAGGACCGACCGGTGTGTTGTATTATGTAACAAAGGAGAAAAAGTTGTATTTATAACGTGAAAAATGTCGGACGATGCGACGACTTGAAATTTATTGTTTTTTCGAAAGGTAACATAATAATTAGAAATAATTAAAATGTTCCCGAGCGTTTTTTGTCGACTCAGAAAAGGATCAAAGCCCGCCCCACATTTATCTTACGCCATATTTAAACACACACACACATGTGTAATATTCAATAAATCGAAAACACAACATGCAGCTATACTACATGTATGAATAATATACTAATATATTATACAATTAGATAATTTTGTACTTAGGCGAAGATTCACGTCTTGCAGGCGACAGGAGGAAATGAGCTTTTCAAACAGGATCGAGGAAGAGCACCATAAAACGGAACGGGGGATGAACTAGACCGGGGTGTCGGGGATGGTATGAGAAAATCAATTATTTCAACTGCGATGACTTTTCAATTAGAATTCACGAGTGTGGAAATAATACGACCAACTTTTTGCGCAATCGTCTCGAAAGCCCAACGCACACACACAAACGTACCACTTCAAACGCGCATTTCAATATTGTAAAATTAATTTTCGCCAAAAATAACAACGCAATATTATTGCAAGTATCTTTAAGTGTTGATAGTAATCAAGCAACAAAAAACTATATGTATTTTTTCATTCAAAATGAGAGTTTTTCTTTGATCGATCATGATAGAAGTGGTACGTTTTTTAAGCGTTGAACTTGCGTCGCTTTTACATGGCGGACTGTTGAGGATTTGTCACCGTGAAAAATATCAAAAAAGGGCGAAATAATAATGGGATGGCTAGTTTCTTTTGTTGTGTGTAAATGCCACGTTCAGGGGTTTTTTCTCCTTCTTGTGGTAGTAGTATGTAGGAGCGAAACGGGGAGGAAATTGGCCAATCAGTTTGCGTCAAAAAAATAACAGCTTGCCACTATTCAACAGAGGAGACTTTTCGTTTTGAGACCATTCTCATTTTTTTTTGTCGTCGAAGGTACAACAAAAGTTATACTGACGCCAAAACAGGTAACGATTTTGTGTTGTTTAATAGGCATGTGTAGCAAGCAACAAAGGCATCTTCAGAAGAAGGTCACCGATAAAAAAAATTGTAACTGTAAAATATTTATTCGACATTGAATATTTTCGCAATACGTTTACATTAGAGACGGCCATCAATTAAAGTCAACATCGTTACATCTACCGAAGCAATGTTCCAGAATGATAAATCCAACGATCAAAGAGCTGTCTTATAAAAATATATACCTACTTATACATAAAGGATGCGAGCTTTTATGAGCGGTTTTCGCTCTATTAACTTCCAATCGACGCGAGAAATTTACACGTCGTAAAGGCTAAACTCGTACATAAAAGTCCCACGGAATTGTTTAAACATGGCAGTTAATGTTATATTTATTGACGATAAAACCCGAAACGAGTGTTAAAGCGCGCGCACACGCCCAGGTCGTTCGAACGTGTGTTTTACAACCACCCGTAGTGTCATTAAAAGTTCATTTCGAGAACCTACCCCACGCAATAGGCCGTCTCTTTCCCGCGCGCCGATACGAAATCGCGCGAGTGCGAGCGAGAGGGAAGATCGAGGTAGGCGTGCTCGCTCTCTGCGTCGAATCAAAGAAATCCATCACGAAATTATGAGCCGTTGAACGACTTAATTCATTTAGAAAGAGCCGAGGGTTGTGCATTAGCGCAAACACATACTAATGGTTTCATAGTTTAACATAATAATATATGTGTTTGTTTAAAATGCGATCGATTGGTATTTTAATGTGAATACACTTAATACGGGACAAAAATGTTTATCATGAGTACACACACGCTTTTGGATGGGAAGATTGAGTGCATACGGGTGACGTTATTGACGTGCCACTGAAAGCGACGTAAAATGAACTGGCGCGCTGAAACAACAAGAAGGAGTGAAAAAGCGCGCCAGTTTTAAAATAAATCTAAAAGAATATGTAGTAAATTATTTACGCTCGCCGTAGCAGAGAAATCAGAACCACGGCGGTGCAATAAATTACGGGAAAATTTACGAGTGTTAGACAGAGTCGAGAGGTTTTCAAGAAACTTAAAGTGATTTCTTCAAAGCGCGTTGTATAAAAAAAATATATATGTATATATACTTACATACATAGGTATACGTTTGGCAGATTTAAGCCAATCTCGGTTGTGTGCAACCAGAGCACATTTCACTTAAACATTTTCGCATAGGAATATTCAGATTAAACTACGATTCAAAATTTGGCATTGACCCATTTGCGACACTGGTACTATTTTCTATCGGTTTTATTACACAGTTGTGTATCCCCAACGTGAATTCGTACAATTTGGATGCAAATCAAATTGCAACGTAAATTTGCTACATTGTAACATTAAGTAAATAAATATCATGTAAAATTGATTGAATGTAACATTAAGCACATGTGAAATCATGTAAAGTTTAATTTTATTAGACTGTTTCTGAAAATAAATGAAGGACACTCAATATTGATCAAGAATGTTTCACTGTTTTAATGCTATGCTTAAAAAAGAAGGCATACGACCAATGCGTACTGCCAGTTATGACGTATGGATGTGAAACGTGGATGCTAAATTCAAGAATGTTATGCAAAATCCAGTGCACACAGAGAAGTATGGAAAGATGTGTGCTCGGTATAACAAGAAGAGATCGGAAGAGGAATACATGGGTAAGAAGCATGACCAGGGTGGCAGATATAGCGGAACGTGTGAAAAAGTTGAAATGGCAATGGGCTGGACATACATACATATGTATGTATGTATCTAAAGCGAGAAGAATGGATGGCAGATGGACGCGAGAAATACTGGAATGGTATCCGAGAGGATGCAAAAGCAAACAAGGTAGACCAAGCCAACGATGGGCTGATGAATAGAGAAGAATGTGTGGAGTAAACTGGATGCAGATTGCTCAAGACAGACGGGAATGGAAGAGGATTGGAGAGGCCTTCATCCAGCAGTGGTGGTGAATGACTGAAAATGATGATGATGAATATTGATTAAATTGCAATTCTTTGAAATGGCATTGACATAGTCAGTTTCAGGCGTAAAAATCGGCATATTTTACATTCAGTGGTAGTATTGAATGAAATTAATTTTAAAACTAATGTTACACAACGCTCAAGAATTTCACAATTCATTAGAATTCGCCTTATTTTTTGATACAGTCAAATATTTTTAAGACGTTTTTTTGGCACGGCCCGTTGACGATTATTTAAGCAAGAGAACGAGGGGGGGTGTAGGGGGGGGGTAGGGATTTGTGGTTTTATTTTCGAAATACAGAAATTGTTTAACATAATAAATTTTCACGGATAAGCAGGCAACACGGTTGTTTGGATAAATTTATAGTTGCTCTTTGACATCAGAAGGTGGACAGCTATTGTGGCTGAAGGAATTCTACGAAAGATCAGAGGCGATCGAGCTTTTCCGAGGGAAATCTAACAGTTTTTTTTTTTCATTTTACTTCTTATTCATCTTGCATAATAAATATTTCACATCAACGACGACCAATTTGTAAAGCCGCGGAAAATTTAGATAGATTGATATACGTCGTCGACGGTAGTATCAGAGAGATGAGCGAGTCGCCGGTGTGGGAATGACTTTTCGTACGATTATTTATATTATCCTCTTTATTTTTTCATTATTTAAAAATATTTGGATGTAAGCCGAGGCTGTGGTGAGACCGAAAGTCGCGTAGGAAAAGCGATAGTTATTTATATCGAGGCGACACTGAAACGCGCGAATGATTTGTGGGACGCGGCGACATCGACAACATACTCTAATGAGGTGAATAAACTTTTTTTTTTTTTTTTTTTTTCCCCGTCGACGAATTTATATCCACCACTGAATAAAATATTTCATCTAACTTTGAATTAACTTTCGCGACCTTATGCAGAAACTTCCGGTTTTAAACGCCGCTAACTTGCCGACAAAGTTCAAACTCTACGGACGCGATTCCCGCACCCGCTCGCTTTTCATCATATTTAATACAAACTTTTTACAAGTAAACACTATTTAATTCATAGTGAAACTCGCACTCTGGGCTACGATACACTCACACAAAATACTGTTAAGCCGTACGATAAAATTTTACCGAAGAAAATCGTCGATTTTCAGCACTTTCGTTCGACGTACAAAAGGTTTTCAATTGCTGCAACAGGCACAGTTGAAATAAAGTATTCCTTCTGTGCCCAACGAGAAAGTTCGAAAGCTTTGTGATATTTTAAGACAACCGTCTGCCAACATGGGCTTAACTTGGCAATTGGTACTCCATATATTTTGTCCATGGGTAAATAGAGCGGCACCCCCATTCTATAGCTTCTACAAGGGTGTTTCGGCACAATTAAAACGCAAAAATATGATAAATCTACAATATATCTAACTAAATTGTCAGGTGTATTTTTTAAGCATCGTTATATTTGTCTTTTAACACTTGTGCGACAATTTTGCGTAAAGCAAAATTCAAAAAAAAAAGAAGATTTATTCGCGGAAAGCTCTCACATAAATATCTACACTTTTCATTCGAATTAATTAGAATCTTGTTGTTTGAATAAAATATTGCGTTCTTAGGTGTATCTTACTCACCGAGCGCTTCAAATGTGCACTTAGACTTCATAGTATTGTATGATGAAATTACCTGAAACAAGCAGAAAAAAAAGTATTAGTCAAACATTCGGACAGTGTAATAATGTAGTTTGTATGCAACGCTTTCGGGTAAAACACCGTGACAGTATTGTAATTAAATTAATTAAAAACTTTCACGTGGAAAACTCTCAACGCGTATCTATGTAGGTACTAGGTATGTTGATAGGCTTTTATGTTGAGAAATTTGAATAAATTTTACATGTAATAAATCATTCATTAAAAAAAAATGTATCAGATGATGGTTTGAAATCTCATTGTTAGCTTTGTATGGTATATATACCATATACCTTTGGATCTATGTATGTATATTTTTCTATTCGTATATGATTTGCAGTGTTTGCTAGTTACGCTTTTGTACGTTTGTATTATATTAGTCTGGAAAAAGCTCATTTTTTGCCGTTGCAAAACAGGGGCGTTCTAAAAAAGCACAACATATTCCGCGCTGGGGTGGGTTCGACGGGGGAGAAGGGGTCGAAAGTGGGTGGATGTGGGGGGGTTGAAAATAAATAGGCTAGAGGGAGAAGAAGCATGAGGTTCTGTCGCCAGGGAATCTGAGCCGCTATGGCAACATTAAGCCTTTTGACGCGACTTGTGCCGCTTGAATATTAATGCACAGAGGAGGAGAGGCGTCCGCAAAAGCTCCTCGCTAAAAGCTCGCACCTAACTGATATTTAGACGTGACCGCAAACAACAAAGGGGGCTTACGCCTCTGTAAAAATAATGCGAACCTTTGGGCAATTGCCTCTAGCATTCGCTCCCTGAATACAATATCCACAACATCACAGCCAGAAAATACTTCAGACACACTCGCAATAATTTCTGGCGACTGTTTTTTTTTCCTTCTATTTTTAATAAACAAATTGATTATACAGCGAAGGATTCTAGACTGGAGAGTGGGGGTATTTCACTAGCAGAGGCTTTGTCGAATTGTATGCGATGATATATGCGCGTTTTCACCATAATGAAAATTGTTCAAAACCGTCTGCAAACTTTTCTTTTATATATTAAAGCGTTTAAGCTCGCATACACGCGAAGCTGTCTTAGACGGCGAGCTTTCGTGCGAATTCGATACTGAATATGAATTAAACGAATTAAAATCTTCGATCGATGGGGAGATATATCTATGTGAGTAATGCGATATTCGTGGGGGTCGTCAACCCGAGCCCTAATAGATCACTCCAAAATTTTGCGGTTGATAGCGTCTCTCGTACGAAGCGACGCTCACCAACACCTCAACGTACGGCTCACACCAATACATACATTTTTAACCCTCTCTCGGGCGTCGCGACGCTTCGAGACGCGGCCGTGTCTCGTGTCACTTGATTTATTGCCCTCGCAGACGGCGGATGAAGCTAAACAGGGATGCAAACTGCAGGATAGAGAGGGCCGTAGGATACTATCTACGAATTAGAATTTCTATATCGCTACCATTTACCCGTATATCAACTTCGTTTCAATCAAAAATAAATAGACGATTAAATTTTCCTAAGAAATAATACCAAAAACTATTAGAAAATCTATTACATATGAAGTGGTGAGCGGAGAAATGACCAAAATCATTAATATAACAACAAATCGTGTATAAATTGAGCAATAGGGCATCGCTTGTAAATAAAAGTATGTTTATTTTAAATTAATTCCCATTACAAACAAAACGTCAGTCAAAATCTCGAGGTAAAATTTTTGCACGATCACAATACGTGGGTAAGTGGATAAAGTAATAATTGTATTTTGGGTTTACGCCACTTTTTTACAGACAGCTGTATAATGTGCAACATTAAGATGTCTCTTTAAAAGTTTAAAGTTTGTAGACCTAAAATTCAACAGTTCACAATAATTTTATCGCTAAAAAATTCGATGAAAATTTTAAACGATTAATTAAATCGATGGGTTAGTGCAGAGATATTGTATGTCCAGTTTTAAAAATAATTGAATTATCATACACAAAACGTCCCTCTGCATCAAACCTTCATGTTAAAAAGTA
The DNA here is from genome assembly GCA_022651745.1 of Parapsyche elsis. Taxonomy (NCBI): domain Eukaryota; kingdom Metazoa; phylum Arthropoda; class Insecta; order Trichoptera; family Hydropsychidae; genus Parapsyche; species Parapsyche elsis. The sequence continues at coordinate 5,010,716 of JAGVSN010000017.1, forward strand.
TGTATGTATATCCATTTATTCCATAGTCTTCGTGCAAAAGAGATGTACATATGTATGTCACTTAAAATATTTTAAAACAAAACTGGACATACAATATCTGTGCACTAACTCATCGAAATGTTGAAATCAAAGTTTTTTAGTAAGAGTCGACAAATTCTGACTTTATACAGTCACACGCCTTCATTTTAAATAAATTGTATCATCATTCTATTTCTCTTCGGACATACGAATCGTTGTAAAGAAAGTTCGGTTTGGTGCACTATAACTTTTCAAAACAGTCGAAACGATTCCACGATTGATCAAAAAAAGCGTCACGATTATGACATCAGATTAAAACTGAAATGATTCATTTGAACTGATGCTACATTCGGTCTCGCAAGCAACGTATCTAATTTGATCTAAAATAGACATTTGGCACATAAACTTTTGACTCTACTTAGACTTACACCTACGACATCAACAGGTTAGTTTAAAATTTAATTACAGTGTTGCGATCGCACATGTATATACCTACATAGGTACCGTTAAGTTTCCGGCACACTAAAGTTTCAATTATTTCGCGATAAAGATCGTCCTAGTGAAAACACACACACACACAATGATCGCACAAACAACGTCCGAGAATAGAAAGTACATAATCGAAAAACCCACGTGTCGCACACGCCGTCTAATTTTATTGATCGTCCCATAGAAAATTCGATCGTGGCCGGCGGCCAAAAAACCAGTGGTCCAATTAAAACACAATAAAATCAATAAGAAGAACGGCGGCGTAAATAAAACAGCATCCGTAATATAATAACAGTGGAACCGTAAACAGATACGAATCGAAACGTTGTTGTTGTTTTTTTTTTACCATTTGTATAATATAATACAAGAGTCACTTTTTATTCGGTGCGACGCGACGCTCGAAATTTATCGCCAGGACGTAAATCAAAATTTCTATTGAAAATCGACATATTACGTTTAATGCCGATCCTCTTTTTTTTTTTTTTATTATTTTCAATCCCCCTAGTATGACACGTGTGATTAAAAAATTAAAATGAGGGGATTTGTGCGTGCTGATAATAAAAAAACGTGTCTCCACGCTTGTGATGCTGACGCGCTTAATCTTACATTAATATTGTTCAAATTTGAACGAAATAAGGCGTGGATAACAATGCTTGCCAGTATTCACCCTTGGGATAAACAGAAACGTGCCATTGGATAAAATATAGGTGTTCAATATAATATAGGGTGAAGGGCACATAAATTACGCGACAGATGATTCGTAAGCTTACGCCTAAATGGCCGAGAAAAGCGTACGATACCCAATCGTTCCCAAGCCAAAATGTTCCACGTCAAAAAAATTGATAATATGCACGCGAAAAAAATAATATAATACCAGTCTAATTCTAGTATCGAAAGATCGAAATCGAATTCATTGTGTGTGCGGCCAACATTGTGAATATTCTCCTATATAAATTATTGTGTACGTGCGTTAATTCAATGTTATGCATACGATATTTCCCCGATGCCATAAATCAAACCGTTTGATTGTTATCAATTTAATGTTACCGTTATTATTTAAAAATATATCACTTTAATAAGCGCTCGATAAACTGCGACCGTATTGTCAATGGAATCTATCGATACATACGTTATAAACGTTCCACATTACGCGTAGCTTCGAGCTTTGCGTGAAAATCGATAGGTATTTAACCGGTTTATTTTTTTTTACTGGGTAAACCTTAAACGGATTGAAAGTGTTTCAGTTTCGACTTCAATCGAACCGTTAATCATTTCGGAATCGCCATAGTATAACATTCATTATGCGTTGACTGCGACTCGGAACAAATTACGTACACGACAACGTACAACAAGTTAACGAATAAAACGTATATATATAAGACAATAATTCTTTATATTCTAAATCGACAAATTGTTCGATTAACAGCGCAACAATTAATTTACATGTGTGTAATTACACATTTGATTAATTTAACAGAGGAGATTTTCGCTTAAGATTATATACATACATATGTACAGTCAACTGAAAACACATATTTTAATTTAATTTTATTTAAGAAAAAACATACAGTACCTATATAAATAGAGAAATACAAAAAAAAAAATAAAAATAAACAGTTGTGGCAAAAACTAGAATAGTTTCTATGTGTTAATTTTGACAAAGCATAAGTGAAGGAATAGAAAGATTATACATACAGAGATTGTTGGAGGGTTGGAAGTGAATATGTACCTATATCAATAGAGATAGGAAAATTTTAAGTTGAGAACTTCAGGTGGAACAAGTTAGGATTACGAAACGTTCGGGAAGGACACTCGAAAGAGATTTTAGAAAGAAGATGATGTCTGTGAACTAAATTATTAAGCATTTTATACAAAAGGTTATTTATGGTTTTTTTTAATTTAGTAATTACTCAATTGCATTGAGTATTTTAATTTCCTTTAAAAAGTACATCGTATTTATTTAGAAACTAGCTGGTTTACCCGTCATATGACGGTGGATTCTAATACAAATCCCCACCAGTGTGCACTGGTTTTTACAATAACAGTAAAGCCCCTAGCCCGTTTAAAAGTACGTGAAACAATCGTACAGTGTACCGTTGATTGAATGGGTGTATGGTCATAAAATGAGACAAAACTTTGACAGATAACACACAGCTAAAAAAAATTAGCTTGTTTGACCCTGGTATACGCACGCTAATTTATTTAAAAATATCAATGAAACATATGTATGTACATTATTTAGAATAGTTTATTCAATATGAAATCAATCCATTAGTAAGGATAATATCTACAAAATGGAATCTTAAACCATTCAAATAAGTTTGTCGTAGATTTTATGTCATAGTCCAAGTGTTATGTTTAAAACAAGAAGGAATAGAAGTTTTATTGGTAGGAATTTATTAAGCAAAATTGTAAAAATAAGACAATCCAAACAGCTACTATACGATTGAGAAGCACCGAGTTAGAAAACATACGTTGAATGAATGGATGATGCAAGCCTAAATAACACAAAAGGTATTATCCCTCCTCTTTCGGCCAGACCGGAAGGAAACGTTGCAGCGGCGGGGAAAGGAGGAGAGGAGAGGGGGGGGGGGGAGCGACAGGAAAGAGCAGGATAGCTCCAAATGTTGGTAAACATTCGACTTTCTTCATTCGAAAGCCCAACTGCGAGAGCTTCCTGTGGATTGAACGGGAATTCCCCCACACCCTCGTGTTGTCACAAACGTGTATTGTTTATACATACATATTCGGCACATTGAACCGAACATGCATATGCACTCACCGAGTGCATCGGAAAATTAAAAATCTGCACGCGCACACGGGAGAGTAACCAACCGCGCCAACTAATTTATTATAATCCATCCCAAAACAGGAGCGCCACCGAAAAGCACACCGGCGCGAAAAATAGAGAAAAATGGTGTCAAAAATGAAAATAAAAATAAAAAAAAAAAAACAACAACAACCCGCTTACACCCGTAATCCATTTCCGGCTGTGCTCGCAAGAGGGGCCCAAAATAAACGAAGAGGACCCCGCGCACCGCAATAATAACAACACACAAACGACGGGTAAAAACCGGCGCACACAAAAAAATACCGGATGAATTTTCTCGGGTGTCCCACACCCCAAATCCTCCCCTTTCTCCTCTTTATCCAAACCCCCACTGGTATCGCCCGGTTTCGGTGAAAGGAGCCCGACGGCCGCCAGAAAAAACCGCCGTCGGGCAGATAAATCATAGCTCCCGTTAGAAAGCACATAAATAACGCGGCGAAAACGTACGTACAGCACGGATACGACGGTACGGTAACGTTACGTACGATACGTCGCCGTCGTTAGCCCGTTAGCCGGGTGAAAAAACCAAAAAAATATTGTATATAAAACGACGGAGGAGAAGAAAAAAAAACGTAAACTGAAAAGGCGCCGATATCGACACTCATATTTCGCGCGGATCGATACTGAGACGCTTCTATCGTAGTGAATTTAACTATGTACATACATACGTACATACATGTAGATCAGTGCTTTGAAAGCTATGGCGCGCGAGCTTCGGCCGTATTATGATTCACAAACTATGTAGTCAGCGTTTAGCTATTATTTTATGCCATTTAAACCAACGTATAGATTTACTTACTGGGTATGTCTCGTTCGAGATGGGGTCCGCTGGGAGCTTTGATTCAAATTGAATGAGTGTCGTTTTTATTATGTGCTATGGTTTACATAAATCCGACGTTTAATCATACTATGGTATAACAAGAAGAGATCGATCGCTAGAATGTGTATTCTGATCTTTTCAGTATGGGGTAATTTGAGATAGATAGTCCCAGAGCCACTGTGTGCCTAAATACAATATAATTTTGAAGCACTTATATGATGGTACAAATCCAACATTCCGCTATGCTTAAAGAAGAAGGCATACGACCAATGCGTATTGCCAGTTATGACGTATGGATGTGAAGCGTGGATGCTACATTCAAGAATGTTACGTAAGATCCAGTGCACACAGATATGCATGGAAAAATGTATGATTTAATAATAACAAGAAGAGATCGTAGGAGGAATACATGAAGTATGACCAAAGTGGCAGATATAGCAGAACGTGTGAAAAAGCTGAAGTGGACACATAGCGAGAAGAATGGATGGCAGATGGACGCGAGAAATACCTACTGGAATAGTATTCGAGAGGATGTGGAATAAAGCTAGGAAGATAAAGTGGAGGATGGGCTGACGAATTAAGAATAATGTGTCAAGTGGATGCAGATTGCTCAAGACAGACAGGAGTGGAAGAGGATTGGAGAGTCCTTCATCCAGCAGTGGATGATGAACGGCTGAAAATGATGCTGATGATGATATGCTAAAAGTCACAATGACAGCTCAGTAGTAGAGAATTAGACTCATGAATGAAAGTTCCGATGCGGTCCAAAGCTTTTTTCGACGGCTTTGAGTGTTGCTATAGCTGCCGTGTTGCTAAAGTTTAAATAGACACAGCGAAAAGAATGGATGGCAGATGGACGCGAGAAATACTGGAATGGTATACGAGAGGATGTGAAAGAATACAAGGTAGACCAATGCGTACTGCCAGTTATGATGTATGGATGTGAAACGTGTATGCTAAATTCAAGAATGTTACGCAAGATCCAGTGCACACACAGAAGCATGGAAAGATGTACCTATGCTCGGTGTAACGGAGATCGTAAGAGGAATATATGGGTAAGAAGTATGACCAAAGTGGCAGATATGTATGTATAGCAGAACGTGTGAAAAAGTTGAAGTGAACACATAGCGAGAAGAATGGATGGCGGATGGCTATGTAAACTTCACAAAGTTCACAAAGTCATACAAAGCTTATTTCAAGAGCCATTGTTTGCGCTGCATTAACTTTGATCAGTTTGAATAGTACTACTGTCTCAGAAAAGCTACTCTAAGTATTCTAATTTGCATTTTTTGACAATTCACAATACTAAAAAGTAAAATTTAGCTTATAGGGGTTAGGACCGTTAGTTTGCGGGCCGCTGATCCTTTATGTATATTTATTACCACGTAAATATGTGAGTCGGTCATATCATTAACAGGTTGTTCGCCTATGGTGGGTTACGCCGTTCAAGGTCACCGATAATGTGTTCGCTGCCCTTAGGTATGTTTAAAGTGAGTGTGTGTATGTGTATTGTAAAATTCCACAATTGTGTATGATGAGTAGTTACCTACATACATTGTTTTGCAGGTGATCCATTTTATTTCGTGTTCAATTACGATAATTGAAAGATTTGATCAGCCAGGAATAATAATATTGCGTGTGTAATATTAAAAAAATTCAAGTAATTAATTACGATCTGAGGCAATGAAATGTTTCAAAACATTTTTATTTCAGGTTGAAATAGAGTAAGTAGGTACACGGGTATATCATTGCTTAAAGCTTCCATAGCTATAACAAATTTAGTTATATTGTATGCGCTGTATACCAATATAGTAGACATGTTAATTATGATGGAATTACTTCAAAATTGTATTAAAAGTAGTAGGTGGATCACTTTAATAATTGTATAACAGTGCTGAAAAATTATAATTGAATAATTTGCACTAATTTATTCAAACGGGTCATATTCATAACACTGTATACCCACCAACTAGCACGCAACCCGATATCGAAACTGTTAATTAATTCAAGGAATTTCGAACACTGCAAGATTTGCACATACATATAAACCAACACCCGCACGTGGTATATTCGACATCAGTGCATATCTGAGAAACGCCTGGTCGATAACGAGCATCCCCGTTTCCCAGTTAAGACGTTCGTTATAACCGGCATTAACCGGCAACCGTGTCGGAATGCGCGAATCGCGGTGCAACGAGCATCGCCTTTTCAAATGCATGCACCGATGCACGTATGCAGTTCGAGTAACGAGGAAATACCCCAAGAACACACAGCCACACGTACCTACGTACATACATGTACTTTACCGCAAAATTTACGTTGGGATTTCGACGTCTTCATTCGGCGAAAGCGAATCGGATAATCAACGTTTCATTTGTGCATTCTCTAGCAGTCGAAATGAAATCTCGTTAAGTGGAAAATTTATCACTTGTTTATGGACAATGTGTTTGGGGATGAGCCTTTTGCGTACATGGCCCTTCATTCAATATTTGGCTTCAAAAGTGTCTGCAGTCTTGACTCCGTAGTCGTTCGTCGAAATCACAACACTCTCTTCTCAAGTTAATCATTTTTAAACGATCTGTCTTTATAGTATAAAAGAATATCTAAAATCACGTGTTAAATGTACGGAATCAATCCAGTATTGATTTGGGTGTTATTGTAAAATGGTTTAGTGATATTTAAGTGCATTGCAGTAAAATGGCGTAAAGCTGTTTGTTGGAACGAGCGACGTTTGAAAATAGATAGAATCGGAAGCCGCTTGCGGAGGATGTGGAAGGTATGAGTGGAAGCACTTTAGCCAAAAGCACCACATACTAACTCTACTACACGAATGTACGTAGATATAGGTTGGTTTATAAGTGATTTTAGGTCCATTCATAAAAGTTTGCCGACAACGAACACCGGGGTGCCTGCACTGCTTTGAGCACTTTGACTTGTTCGCGAGAAAATTCGCAAAACGCTCTGGCGACCCTAATATTTATATTCAAAATAATCTCGGATAGAGAAATGGTAAAATTTCAGCCAGATGCTTAAATATCATACTAATCGCTTGAATACAGATTCAAAACTTTGTTATGTCTTGGGATAATGATTATTTCAATGAACTGCATTCGTTTAGACGTTTAAAAGGATCACTATCTCCAAGGAGATTTTTCGAACTTGAAATTTATTAAATTAACTACATATGTATATAAAGTTGAATGTTTGTTTGTTTGTTCACTATGCAAATCTACAGTTTTCAATATTGAGAACCACCAAATTTGGTATACTATATCACGGTACTCTTCCTTAGATCGTAGATTGTTTTTGAAAGGGGTCAGAGCCCCGGGTCAAGGGTCAAATTTTTAATCAATTTTTGTTTGAACTTGAGAATAACTGTTTATTTCGATATTTTATTTGTTTTCATAATTCACCCGCCCGAGCAACGCCGGGAAATTCGGCTAGATGTGTATAGAAATTGATTGTAGAGCTATGGGAGTTTAATTCGAAAGAAAATTTAAAATGTTCACAAAAAAAAAATGATAACCTTTATGAGTATTTGAATGATTGATTCAAAGCATTTACATAATAATATGTAATATTAATATATTATATGACATTTATTATGGTCAATATGCCAAAGAAATTTTTTGTCGTGTCAAGCGTGGTACATAAATGTGCCGCCGCTGATCTACGAGTTTACATTTTTTCAAATACGGTATTCGAACGAAGAATGTGAAATAAGTAAACACACCACTATATTATAGTAGATGTTTCATCGTGCATGTCGTACATACATATACTTGTATTTACATATAAATTTGCAGATAGGCACGAATTAGTACATATCACACTTCAGTTGTGTTGTCATAACAATTAGCAATAAATAAATGAGAGCGGGGCGTCGGCGTTGCGTTGCGCGCTTTATTTATAAAACGATTTCAGCCGCTTCAACAAATACGCTGAATTTTCACAAGGCTGTCTCGGAATACTTAGGCAGGCTAAAATGTCATTCGGAATTTCATCCCAATCCGCCGGGGAGGCCGCCGGGTGGAACGAGATGATTTGGGTAAAATCATGTGTACGCTTATACTCGAGAGGGTATGGAGGGAAAACCGTGGGTTGTCGCTGGCAAGAAGGCTTAGGGGTGGCCTCAAACCCCTCCTCAAACCCCTCCTCTTCACCTCCGAACCCGCCCTTGGGCTGCTGGGGGGTAGGCGGTTAGGCTGGGGTGGATGAGGAGAGATGAGGAGGAGAAATGTGGGGTGGGAAGCCGAGCACAACATCGATCTTTCTGTCTCCTATGCCGGTGCCGTGTGACAAGTACTTCAAAGAGATGGGAAAGGCTCCTCTCCTTCCCTGGGCGCGGCTTCAGGCTCTATTGCTCCGAAGAAATAATCCCGGAAACTGGGAAAGTTTACTTGTGTGAGATGGTTTGACACAACCGTTCCTTCGGAGTGTTCGGACGTTGGTCCGCTTGAATTATGATGATTACTTTTATATCGAAGGTGTGCCGGGTACTTGGATTAGTGCAAATATTGCTTTTGTAATGCAGTCGATATCTTTAAAAAATATATCGCAACCCTACAATAACATCAATATTTTATGATACGTATGGATGTGAAACTTGGACGCTAAATTCGAGAATGCTACGACAGATCCAGTGCACACAGAGAAGCATGGAAAAATGTACGCTTGGTATAACAAGAAGAGATCGCAAAAGAAATATACGGGTACGAAGTATGACCAAAGTGGCAGATATAGCAGTACGCATGAAAAAGTTGAAGTGGACACATAGCGAGAAGAATGGATGGCTGATGGACGCGAGAAATACTGGAATGGTATCCGAGAGGATGTGGAATAAAGCTAGGAAGATAAAGTGGAGGATGGGCTGACGAATTAAGAATAATGTGTCAAGTGGATGCAGATTGCTCAAGACAGACAGGAGTGGAAGAGGATTGGAGAGTCCTTCATCCAGCAGTGGATGATGAACGGCTGAAAATGATGCTAATGATGATATGCTAAAAGTCACAATGACAGCAGAATTAGACTCATGAATGAAAGTTCCGATGCGGTCCAAAGCTTTTCTCGACGGCTTTGACTGTTGCTATAGCTGCCGTGTTGCTAAAGTTTAAGTGGACACAGCGAAAAAAAAACACAGACAGGAATGGAAGAGGATTGGAGAGGCCTTCATGCAGCAGTGGATGGTGAACGGCTGAAAATAACGAATGATGATGAGATCATGCTACAAGTATTTAGGCAGATGGACGCGAAAAATACTGGAATGGTATCCGAGAGGATGTGAAAGAAAGCAAGGTAGACCGAGCGGAAGATGGGCTGATGAATTGAGAAGAATGTGTGAAGTCAAGTGGATCCAAATCGCACAAGACAGACAGGAATGGAAGAGGATTGGAAAGGCTTTCATCCGGCAGTGGATGGTAAATGGCTGAAAATGATGATGATGATGAAATGTGAAAAAACATTTACAATATGTACCTACATACATATGTATGTACATATGTATACAATGCGTAGTTCACTCAGAAACGTGTATTTTGCCATCTATTGTGAAAATGATTCTCGAATTGTGATTACTTTTATGCTGCGTCCACACCGACGAATCGAACAGCGAACGACGAAGGGCGAGGGCGAATTGTTATTGTGTGGACTTTCATTAATCATCTGGCGTTATTGTGTGGAGCGGTCCACACAATAACAATTCGCCTTCGCCCTTCGTCGTTCGCTGTTCGGTTCGCCGGTGTGGGCCCATCTTTGTAAAATACTTTAAAATGTAAACGCATCTAATACCTACAACTTTGTAAATATTAAACTCAAGAATCACTTTCTTAATTAAATTGGAGTCATAAAGAAACAGTCTCAATATTGAATACTAGTGTAAGCCCGTTGAATATCAACGGGCAGACAGACAGACGGATTTCGGCTATTATATATATAATGTAGTTGAAGATCAGTTTCAATAAATTTAAACGGCCCAATGTTGTTCAATAACAAATAAATAATAAATATAAATGCTCAGTGAAAAACCTCCTCACTTTCAATAAAAAAGCACATCTCAGAGGTTATACACTGAAACTACTAAAAGACAAATCGAACAAAATTGTCAGAGACTCTTTCTTTTCAAATAGAGTGGTCGAAGTTTGCCAAATCAGCTAGTAACTTCTGAAAATACAAATCTCTTTAAAAATCATCTCGATAAGTTTTTTGAACATTCATAAATGAATTTTTGTAATCCTTCAAATATAAATGCTGCCTGCCAATGTATTTTAAATAAATAAATATTATAATATATTAAATATATGTACATATGTATGTAGGTTTGTACCTACAAAGCTTTACTAATACGTTACATCATTAGTTTTTCGTAAGTAAACGTGTTTTGAACCGTGTAATAATTCTTTTCATAGACGGAAAAAATTAAGGCGAAATTCGAATACACAGGCGAGAGGGGTTTTGCATAAAATAAATATTTAATTAAAACGGCGGCAACTTCTATATAAATCAGTTTTTGTCTTCTCAGCATCCCCCGTTGTGCGCGATTGACGTAGAAGTAAAGCTTAGCGCTATCGTAGGAAGAGGGGTAGAAATCACCCGTCACCCTCCTTCCGTATTTAATCCGCGTACATTTATCAACGTAAAGTCGATGCTGTCACTTCTGGAACAAGCTTATATTTTTTCCCTTTTATTCTAACGTAAAAACGCACACACATACACACCGTTGTGTATTAATTCAAACGAGGCAATATGTCGCCCGAGAAAACGAGACAATAGCGGCAAATAAACGTAAGTAAATTTGTATACAATAATAAATACGGCAATAAAATGCACTAAACGTCTCCGTGAAACAATGTACCATAGTAATTCTCGTATTACGCTCTTGTTGTGCAAGTCCTCTCCTATAGAAAATACATAAAACCGTTAGAACTCACAGCGTGTTGTCACCGCAAAATATTTATTACGTTTCCGCATAAGAAGAAAAAGCGACAAAAGAAAAAATACGCACCCGCACACATACATACATACATATACTATGTACCAGCAAATACCAATAAGAAACTTTCCAGTCGTAGAGAGAGAAAAAAAAAATAGAAAACAAAGGACACTTACTTTATTGTAAATCAGATGTGCAAGAAGACTGGTAACGGTAATGGTCCCATTATTATTTGCGTAACATTAGTGGACTTTTACTGTTATTATTCGGCTTGTATCGTATTTCGGGAATGTTCTCATAGTCTTCGAGCAAAAAATGGCATTTGTGCAGTGGTATTCTGTTGCAAGGAAATTTGTGGCTTTAAACGTAGGTACACAATTTCACAAAACGAATGCACATATTATATTATACATATGTATGTAGATATCGATCGAAACTATGACATCCGCAATAACTGGATCAAGTGTTTTTATAGTGCAGTTATATTTTTTATAAATAAATAAATAAATAAATAAATAAATAAATGGGTTACGAGAGTAATTTATTTTTTAAGTATATTACAGATGTCCGGTATCGATTAAACGCTTTTCAGCCGGTCGGTCGTAAATTAAATTGAAATTTTGATTGATATTGTTTTACTCCGTGTCTCTACACAAAGCGGGCGAATGTTTGAAATACTCTCACGAGACGCATATCTGAAATTCATTCATTGGCATTACAGTGACCTCCCCTACCAGACATTATTAATAGTCCAGAACGCACAATATCACAAATTGGCCTTTTTGATACAAGTATGTTTGGGATATAATAATGTATAAGCAAAAAAAAAAAAAATAGAGCAATTTATTAGGACCGTGTGGCGCTGCCGCACGCAAATCGTAGTAAGCGGTGATTTAGAGCTTTCACCTTCATAATGGGGATAGAGGGGGTGAGGGGAGAGGTGAGGGGGACCAAAATGTGTGCTACCTAGTCATAGGTACTGGCGATGAATGATTGAGTACGAAATTATTTATACGAAAATGAAAGAAAAAAGCTAGACCGCATTATCGGGTAGGCAGGTTTATTTGATCAAGTTTGAATTATGATTTACGCGGGGAGCTTTTTAAAAGCTCGCGCGCCACGATGAAAGCTTCAGACGTTGACTTAGTGGCCGTAATCACGGGGTTGTAAAAATTAATATTGACTCGACCGATCCCGAATTATTTTAATTCAAAGTTCACAGGTCAAATAAATGGCGCACACGCCGAACAAATCTCAAAGGGATTCATATTACATTTCGTTATACGATATCAAATTTTTCACATAATCATCTCAATCGGTGGGTCGAAACGTCCCACACGACTCTTCGATATACATACATACATACATATATAAAAAAAAACCATAAATCAAATCCATAACAAAAGACCGCATCGTTTCGCTAGTTTGACCGGTCAACCTCGAAGTAATCCGATATAAGTGTAAAATTGCAATTTTCGCATTATAATAATATATAAATTAATTATGAGTCTTGTGTGTGTGTGTATGCAAATACGAAACAGTTAAAATGATTATAATATATAGTGTAGTACAAAACTTTGCTTACTAAAAAGGCTGTTATTACACGGGAGGGATTGTATGTATATTATAGATTGATCTAGTATGATGGTGTACGGCGTGTGTACCGAAATGTTTAAGAGATTGTAGATAAAAAAATAATAATTACGAGCAGTTTGTACGGGTCAACGTTTATTATTATACGTGCTAGTTACCCTTTTTTCATACGAGTGGAGTAAAAAAATTATATAAAATACAATTTTTTTTCACAAATAAAAACGAACGTGATTGAAAATGTAAACGTCTATTAACGGTGAATTTTAATATATATAATATTTGTTCGGGTTCGTTTGCCTTAACGGGTTGTTGTAGCGAAATCACGAGAGAAACATGGGTATGCTGTGCGGGGTGTTGGCTCACGCCGTTCGTTGGTTTAATCGTGCAAAGTTAAGGACTCATTTACATACCAATTATAAAGTGGTTAAATTTAGTTATTCTTGCGGGTTAAACATAGAGAGATAGTATATCGCGGCTGGTGGAGCAGGTTGTTTGTACCCGTTGCGTACGCCGACACGTGTTTTTAATAAGTTAACCGCAACGGGTTACACTCTATTCTCAGACCGTATTATTTATTGAAAAATTCACGGCGACCAACAAGCGACTTTGTGCCGATTTGAAATAATATTCTGATAATTCAAAGGCGTACAGTAAAACAACAGCCAAAGGGACGGCAAAAAAATTACTTAGATTGGACTAAATTTGATATGACACACATTTGTTACGGTGAACATGTATCAAAAACCATGTGTATCACAAAGTGGTTCGGGGCATAAATAATGGCTCAGTTCATAAATGTGAATAAGTTCACAAAGGGTTTAACAATAGAGTGGAGCAATAACTTGAAGTGATATGATACAGTTTATTTAGCCTTAGACGATCTTAAAAAATATTATTCATACAAATATTAAGTACAGAAATGCATTGGAGACCTACAGCTTACCGTGTGGACTTGAGGATTTCTGCATATATAAACAAGGGAAGTTTCACTTCCGTTTAGTGGAAAATTTTTAAAACCTTACACAAACGTACAACTATTAAGTTTCAGTATCATATGTAGGATTGACGGTTTTTGAGATATAGCAATTTCATACACATCCGCGTCAAACACAATTTCCAAAAATAATGAAAACGTGATCAGGGAACGAGAGCTGATACAAACCAGTCAAATTCTCGAGGTTGAATATTCGCACGATTACAATACATTGTATGTACTTTAATAACATATAGGTGCTTTCTTTCACATCCTCTCAGATACCATTCCAGTATTTCTCGCGCCTATTTGCCATCCAATCTTCTCGCTATGTGTTCGGCCAATTGCCACTTCAACTTTTTCACACGTTCTGCTATAGGTAATATCTGTCACTTTGGTCCTACTTCTCACCCATGTATTCCTCTTACGATCTCTTCTCGATATACCAAGCATAAGTACATCTTTCCATGCTTGGAAAAATGTGCCACCTCAACTTTTTCACACGTTCCTCTATATCTGCCACTTTGATCATGCTTCTTACCCATGTATTCATTCCTCTTACGATATTTTCTTGTTATACCAAGCATACATATTTCCATGCTTATCTGTGTGCACTGGATCTTATGTAACATTCTTGAATTTCACATCCATTCGTCATAACTGGCAGTACGCATTGCCTGTATGCCTTCTTTTTTAAGCATAGCGGGATGTTGGATTTAAAAACTATGTTCATTCTTCCAAAGGCGCTCACAAGCGTTCACCATTTGTCGTATATCAATGGATAAAGTAATAATAAAATATAATTTAAGCTTTACCTAGTCTGTATGCAAAAATTGCACACAGAATTTTACTACAACTGTGTATGCACCTACCTACTTTGTAGGTTGAAGATAATTTTAATAGAATTTTAATATCACACGAACGCGCCGTTACCTGCACGCGAATAAGAAAGCAACACGGAAAATTGTAAAATTCATTGATTTACGACCAGTTTTTCTAGCGATCGTCGAAATTGAGACATCGGCGCTCGCATCTTTCGACAGGTTTCCTTCACACGACCGCCGCTTCCCAAACTGTGGCTCGCATCCCATCTCATCCCAACCCACCAGACAGACGTTCCCATCACTCGGCGACGACACAGAAGACGACGACGAAGAGGAAAAAAAAATTGCATGAGCACATCGCACCCAAAATACACACGCGCACGCACGAGCGCACACACACGCCCGCAACCAGCTAGCTGGCTAGAGAAAAAAAAAATAGAGGAAAGGGACAGACGTAGCCGGTGAGCTCAGGCCAAACTAGGAGGGGAATAGCGAGGGGATAAAAAAAAACGACCTAATATCTCAAACGTCAAAACGTGACATTGAGTGATTTGTAGCCAAGCTCCGCCTGTCCCATGTTTCAAACATCAGTTCGGTGGCCCCCACCATAGCCCAGATAGCTCCGTCTCGTTCTCGCTCTCGCATCTTTCCCTCTCGCACACTGCTCGCTTCCAAGGAGGAAAGGATAGGAAATTCGGAGTTGATCCCCGCCATACACGTGCTCACTTATATTATTGTGGAATCGCGATCAATTTTATTACGGGATCGTTTTATCAGCTGAAGGAAAGTGCATATCCACTCGTCACTTTGAATATTTATCACTCACCATAAAATAAATTATGTGTTATATGTATATTCAATTTATTGCTGTTATTTGATGCATTGTATTCGAGTGAACAGTGATCGTTTGAATTAAATTAAATTAATTTTTTTATTACCGAACAATAACATGTTAAACATAAATTACTCAATAATTGCAATGTCATTTCAAAACCGTGCAAAAAGAGAAACGGGTGTAAATGCTCGTAGGTACATAAGTAAGTGAAATTCGTGAAAATATTTTATGGAAAACGTAACTAAAGGTGAATGTATGTAAGTTAAAAATATAAAAAAAAAAGCTATATCCTCTATCCAACTAAAAATATTATTTATATCCGGTCTAGGAATGAGATCATCGAAAGGACTGCAAAAACTATTCAAATGTCATGGACCTAATATGTATGAGCAGTTTTGTTTAAAAGTGGTATAAATTGAGAAACTGTATACCTATGTACATGTACTCTATCCAACTTAAGAAAGATCAAAGTAATCAAAAGCATAGGTACCTATGTATAGTCTATCCGACTTGAGAAGCACTTTGTTTTCGCACAATAGATAATAGAGTATAGTTGGGTTATTTGGATCAATTTTTACTACAGTTATCACTAAGCGAATAAAGCAATTTAAAATAATTCAACGTTATCAGATATTGCGATTACATTGATTATATTAATCGATATACATAATAAGCATTTTAAATTTCTTAGTATGTATTAAATTATTTAATTATGTGAATGATTGTGTACGCCGGTCACTTTTCAGACCTAGATAACGCGACAGTATTTGATCTGTGCCACAGTGAATTATCATCACATGTGCATCTCAGTTGAGCTTCAAGGATACTGCAATTGATGCACCATCGTTGAAAAGGATACAACGCTTTCAAATAATTACACATATCTTAAACAATCACCGTGTACAGTTATTTATCCTTTATACATACATATATAGGTATTTTCATCAAAATCAATCGTGTATTCCATCGATACGATTATGCAAGAAAAGTCCAACGGAAAATAAATTACCTTACGGATATTACAGGAATGCAAATCGATTCACATCGGAACCGTAATATATTACGTCTAATAATATAGTAATAAGAATGTCATTTTTCATACGAAAATAGGACAGTGTGACGAGTTGAACGGTATCATTAATGTGTCAACGAATTTGATTGGATGATCATAGAACGCTCTCGCGCAGTAGGTACACAGTATGTATTATAGGCGGCCAAATGACAACGCAGCGTGTGCACCACCGTACATTAAAATAACGTATGAATGTATTAAATTATTTGTACATTAACAAATTGCGTGAAATGTAAAGCGAGCGTGGCCGTACGCCATTTTTTATTCGAAAATAAAAACGCACCCGGCAATTAAATAATTACGACGACGATCGCTTCGTAGGAAGCACTTAACAATCGCCCCAAGATATCATCTGTATACAGGGATTACAAAAAGGAGTGTTTCATGGTTGTGTACGCCGGGGGAGAAACCTAGCCAGGGGTCGTGTGCAAACCCCCCCATAACCCTCCTGGATGGGGAATCCGCCCTTAGGGAGGGTCAGGGCATTAACCAATCACAGCCTTTCGAAACGGACACCATTGATATACTGAATTTTATACCTGACGCTGTTGGCCTTTTCGCAATTTTTTTTCCTACCCCTAAAAGCACACACGGCACATTCTAAATTGATATGTTTAGTCTGTTTGATATGTGCATTAATTAATATTTATCTATACCTAGGACAATTGGTGAATGTAACTGGATTTACACCCAGAAGATGAAATAAAACTAGATCCAAAAAAATCCAACATCCCGGTATGGTTAAAAAATAAAGCATACGACTTATGCGTACTGCCAGTTATGTTCAAGAATGTTACGCAAGATCTAGTAGACACAGAGAAGCATGTAAACAACAAGAGATCGCAACAGGAATACATGGGTGAGAAGCAAAACCGATAGCGGAACGTGTGAAAAAGTTGAAATGGACACATAGCGTGAAGAATGGATGGCAGATGGGCGCGACAAATACTGGAATGGTATCCGAGAGGATGTGAAAGAAAGCAGGGTAGACCGAGTGGACGATGGGCTGATGAATTGAAAAGAATGTGGAATCAGATTGCTCAAGACGGACAGGAATTGAAGAGGATTGTATGTATGTAGAGGCCTACATCCAGCAGTGAATGGTGAACGGCTAAAAATGATGATGATATGGTAAAAGACTCTGAGATGAATGAAAGTTCCGATGCGGTCTAAAGACCCACACAAACCTGAGCAGTATCGCTGCGTCAAACAGACGCCTCTATCGTCGTCCCATTCGCACCGATATAATTCGCATTGATGCGAATCAATGACGATAGAGGACGTCAACTTGACGCGGCGATACCGCTCTGGTTTGTGAGGGCCTTAAAGCATTTCTCGGTGGTTTTGAGTGTTGATATAGCTGCTGGCAAGGTTATTTGACTGAATTGTTGAAAGTTGGCCGTTGAAAAGTATTGTCTCTTGTAGCTTTTACTATGAGACGTCGAAAGTTAAAATGTTTAATAAAAAATTTAAAAAAGTAGTACATACGTAGGCGTGTCACTTTAATAAGGAAAAATAGGTATTTTAAAATAATTGTGGTATTAGTGAGAGAAATTGAGCGGATTGTAAGTGCGCTTTATATTATAGACACGGTCGCGTCCCTGCGGGAGCATTAAGGATTTGGCCAACAATAGCGCGAGGGGTGGGGGTGCGAGTTTCGTATCAATTTACAGAGCGAACCGCACAAAACCGAAAGCTCGTTTTGCGATAAACGATATCGTCGAACGCATTAATCTTCATTTAAAACTAAAATCGACAATTAAACGCCTGTATTGAATACGAAAAATTTCGTCGTCGTTGTCGCTGCGTGCCGCGTGAATTGGATAGGCACGGTCACTAATTCTATTGTTTCGATGGCGGCAGGGAGGGTCGGGAAGAGGTGGAGGAAAGGGGGAATGGGGAGAGTGGGGTAGACACAATCAAACAAGTTACAATTGTGATTGTTACGGAATGATACGTGCGACGGGACGCTTGTAAATTGTCAACGACCCGTCTAATTCCAACAATTCTACATTTGAACCTGCCCCCCCCCCTCTCTTTTCCCTGTCAAATTTGTGATCGTATCTAAAATGAATACGTCTATATACACGTGGGTTTATTTGAAAATGTGCACTTTATTCTGAGTAGCTACATATGTAGGTACATCAGTGTGTCTAGTTCAAAGAATGAATGGTATATATTATGTACATATCATAATACAAGACAATACCTAACATCACACCATACCCTCAGTGAAATAGGACCGTAATGTATATATAATTCATTGGTTTTCAAGAGAGCCATTTTCAAATTGCCTACAACCTTGAAATTCACTCTGTATGTATGTAAATTATAGTAGCAAGAGCAGATTGTTATATTTAATTTTTCTTTTATTGCGAGATGTTGGATGCGATGTAAAATATGACAAAGTAGCCCGATTATGAGTTCAGATCTCATTGAATTGACTGTACTGTAGGCTCTTTGTCTGCGTTGGCTGAAAATTACAATAATTTCAGCGAGTACCTAAATATGAACATATTTGTTCAAGGTTGTGGAAATTTCAAACTTTTCTCCACATAGATGCATAGGTATAAATAATGTTACGCAAGATCCAGTGCACACAGAGAAGCATGGAAAGATGTACCTATGCTCCGTATAACGAGATGAGATTGTAAGAGGAATACATGGGTAAGAAGTATGACCAAAGTGGCAGATATAGTAAAACGTGCATTGATATAGAATAGCATAGATAGGCCTTAGCGCCCGAAAAATACAAAAAGGGCATGCAAAATGCATTTTGCTTGACTTCTTTTTTGTGGGAATTCCCCGCACTTTAGACCCCCCGCACACCCCCGTTACTTCTGACGCTTTCTCCAGGCAAATTTGTTTGGAATGGCCTACCTATGGTATTCTATATCTATGAGAACGTGTGAAAAAATTAAGGTGGCAATGGGCTGGACACATAGCGAGAGAAAAATTACTAGAATGGTATCCGAGAGGATGTGAAAGAAAGCAAGGTACACCAAGTGGACGCTTAGGCGTCGCTATATACGAAGGTGGGAAAGAGGTGGAGACGCAAAACGCCAATGGGTCAAAGACTGTGGTCCGTCATGTCAGACTAAGTGGACGATGGGCTGATGAATTGAGAAGAATGTGTTACTGAATGCAGATTGCTCAAGACAGACAGAAATGGAAAAGGATTGAAGAGGCCTTCCTCCAGCAGTGGATGGTGAATGGCTGAAAATGATGAGATATGTGAGATAGGATGAGATGCTTGCTCCCGCCTGTGCTCGTGCGCATCTTTACCCCGGAGTGGGGGTGGGCCTTCGTAAATGAAAAGATCTGAAAACTGGATTGAAACTGAAACAGTCATAAACGGCGTTTGATTCGCCAGATTAGAGCCGCGTGCAAAACATTGTATCTAAAGTACGGGCAAAATTTCTACATTGTGCATATATTATGTACGTATCGACACGGGGTCGCGTTCAAGAGCGGCATGCATATACGACCCGCTGGGTCGGAAATGACCCGAGCGCTCCGGAGCGACCCCTCCTTGCCCGATTCCAGACGCCGGCGTCTTATCTCCCGCTGAAATCGGACGCGCCGGTTTACAGGAAGTGTAGCAGGATTACTGCGAGAGGAAATGAGAAACTACACCGAGGGGAAGGCGTCGGGAACGACACGAGGCTAGGGTGTAGGGGAAAAGGGGTCGAGGGGGTGGCGTATGCAACGCGGTTGCATACGATCGCCCGCTATGTATTTAATGAAGATATATACGAAAATATATATGCCAGACGTTGCCAACCTTGGGAGCAGCAATTTATTAACTGAAGAGCCGAAGTTGCAATTTTCTAAGATTGTAGAGCAAAATTCTCACGCGTCCCATTTTCTGCAAATGCGCCTTATATTTTCAAAAAAAAAAACATGACGGATGTGTGTATTTATTTTACACTAGCTGGCTTACCCGTCATGTGAAGGTGGGATTCTTATCACATCCGTATGCACTGATTTGGACAATAACAGTACAGCCCGCTAAAAAGCCCTAACAAACCTGAGCGGTATCGCTGCGAGGTTTGTTAGGTTTGTTGTGAGGGCCTTAACAGTACGTGAAACAATTGTATAGCGTGCCGTTGATTGAATGGATGTATGGCCGTAAAATCGCTTTGTCGATTCGAACCAACTTTGTCAACAGCGTCACTTTACATTGGGCGGGCGCTGACGAGCGGTGCCGAGCGTCAACGTGTGGGTATGTCACTTGAACATTTTCGCGTTAAGGCCAACGTACTGTTTGAGCACTCGCGGTGCATCGCTCGAAGTCGAGCGAACCGCGAAGAAAGCAAGATGACGGACAAGCAAATTACACGAACATTCGCGCGAATGTGAAATGGAGGCATGACAGATGGCGGCTTCTTGCCAACATACTGGTAAAAACGTTTCATTTGTTATGTTGGCAATCCCAACAAGTTGCCTTCAAAACAGAAAAATGCAAGCGAAACTTGTACATACCAATTGAATAATACCTAAGAAATAATATTAAAAAATTCACCACAAGAGAAATTTATATTTACTTTTACATGTTTTATATTAAAAAATTGCCACGATGGCAATTCAAATTGATTTATTTATCGTGAAATTTACATACATATGTACAATATTTTTATACGACTTTTAATTCAATGTTAAAATAGCCTCAGCTTGGCCATGTCTGATATTGTGTGTACCTACTTATAAAGGGAAACATCCCCTGTTTATGTACGTGTATCGAATTTGACGAAAGCGTATCGTACGCTTGATTCATTTTAAAAATAAAGTGACGTCATCTATAATTTGATATCGATGTTGCGCAACGTACCTATTTGGTAGCGCTACGAGGGATAATCGATTGTGATAAACGTGCTTAGACGAAAACGAAAGTTAATAAACGATAATGGGTCGAATCGAATGGTTGGTAAGATACGTTTTAGAGGTTGGTTTTGCCGCCGTTAAGATAACCACAATATGTTCTCGTCGTACGTGACTAACGGGTTATAACCTACGACAATGTTCAGGTCTCATTTTGGGGTCGAGTTTATTGAGCCTTTGAGAATTATGCTTGTGTATAATAAAAAAAATGTAATAGGCGGTTGAGCCGCCGCGCAATTTGAATTACGATACGATCTAGAAAAAATTCAAAAAAAAAAATTATTTAGAGGTCAAACGAAATGTTATTGACATTCTGAATTGAAATTTCGACATACAGACCTCGTTCGAGATCCGTCACGAATTTTTACCTTTTTGTATCTGTACGGAAAATTTTTATTACGAAAAAGTGCACAATGCGATGTTTTAAAGGTGTGGTACGGATTTTTTCGTTCGCGTCTATTCGAAAGCGTGATTTCGCTTTTGGTTATTTTATTTTTTTATTTTTGGTTACGTACACATAGTTATTGTAGTAGTTGAGATTCTTCTACAACCTATAATTAATATCTCCATTGAAGACAGGCGAGTATTTTCAATCAGTTTTGTTTTTTGTGTGATCTCATCGGAGAAATAAGCCCACCTACACCTGTCTGCGTCGAATTGAAAATAAAAAGCGACAAACAAAAATTCACATGCCCCAAAGCCACACGAAAAAAAGAATGAAAATTATCAAAAAATTATAACAACGGTGATCCATCCCCGTTTTGAATACATTAAAATACAAAATAAATATATAAATCCACAGGAATACAATTTACGAATTGTGCATGCGTAATTTTTCGCTTATTTGTTTTAAAAGGAAAAAAAAAACGAACAACAACATAAATTTTAAGCGCCGTTAAGCAATTGTTAATTGTGATTTCTTATCGTTTTAGTAATGAATGTAAAGAGCGATGGGATTCAAACTTTAATTCGAAACACGACGCCTTATCCAATTAATCTACGCCTCTGGTTAATTAAATATTTCACGTGTTTCAATTTTTCTGTATAAATTCTTTAGAACAATTCCTATTTACTGTGTGTGTGTGTGAGACTTTACACGTCTGTAGTGTAATATAAAAGATCTCGATCCTATACGTGCTCACAATCAAATGTTTACTACCTTTTATATTCGATTTATTTTGATACTAATCACACAATAATTTACTCATACGAATCAATGGAAAGATGCACGTTTATTATCAAACGATAACACATGGGAAATAGATCGAGGAAACACTAAAATCCTAACATAAAAATAGGCAAAATATTCTTTGAATAATTGAGGTTAGATTTAAATTCCAATCAATATTAAAATATATATATATATAAAGGGTTGAAAAAACACAGACAATGAGATACAACGTACAAGCTAACAATTAGTTATTCGCCTCGAGCTCGTGGTTGTTCAATACGAAACAATAGGCTTACAATGTACCTATACCTGTGTGAGCATACCCTGTAATTTTAATTCGGTAACATCAATTACGCAGAGCACGCACGAAACAGACTGCACGTTGCACACGGTGCAGTAATGCACTTATAAAAAAAACTGCATTATCAATTCTGTGATGTATAAAATTAATGTGAAATTTTTTTATCTGCGTATCGTAGGGCTTTCGTATGAAAAATGTGATAGTTAAGATTCTAAAAGTACCGTTGTCTTGTTTTTTTGGACGCTTGTATAAAGGCGTAGAATATAATCGAGAATAATTACCGCCTTTGTGCTCGTAGAATATATTAAAAATTATTAAAATTTGTAAATAAGTGGTCCACGGGCGCTCGGTCCGTTAGCCGCTCGAGCCCGAAGCTCGTGTCATTACTTAATTGATATTCAAAAAACAAATTGAAAACGATTCCGCGATCATAAATTAAAGCGCCATCCGATCGACATCAAATAATATTCAATTACGTCGAACGCGAAAAAAAAAAGAAAATAATACACAGATACAATATAATAAAATTGAATTTACTTCGAAAAAAGTTCGCACACCGCGAAGTCAATCTATCCGTCGGAAAATTTACGCCTTTTTTAATTAATACGTTCGACTTTGATATAATTAATAGCTAAATTGGGCAAAAAAAATAATGGTAGGCATATTTTCTGTCGAGTTTCATTTAAACGTCCGTTCAGTCGCGCGAAATTAGCATATTCGTAAGAGATGAACTGTTTTCATCGACACGCTTGAAATTAAGCGTACAATTATGAAAGTAATTGAATATTAATTGTTTTATTTTGGAATAGTCAAGATCGGTCAATCTCCACGATATTTATTACAATACAAACAAAAGAAACATACCTCGCTATACGAGTAGATATATTTTGATATCAGATTCTAAAATTACAATGAAAACGCGATTAAGTTGTTATTTCTTACGAAACAAAGCCCAACTAATATCTTCACACTCAATTAAAAATTTTTATCTAATGAAATAACCTAATTTGTGATTCATCTACATATTTCAGCCTTTACAATATATACATACCTTTTTCATATTGCTTAATAGACACAATACAACAATATTTAAAACATCTTATAATCTCATGAATCACACTTGACATAAACAATTTTTAAGGTAAACTAATAATATCAAAAAAAAAAAAACACCTTATTATACTATCTACATATACATACATATATGTATATATTGGCGCAAAATCTGCCTGCCTGCCTGGGTCGTTGCGGTCACTCTAGCATTGCCAATATAACACATAAAAAAATTTTAGCGGTGTCGCTGTCAAAGTTGGTTCGAGTAAACAGCGCAAATTTTATGGTCATACGCCCGTTCACTCAACGGTACACTGTACGATTGTTTCGCGTACTGTAAAACCTGCTATGGGCTGTACTTTTATGGGGTGGAAGTTGCGGGTTTAATATAAACGACGATTAAAAATCCAATCAAACACACATGCGAAGCTTTTAGCCTTGCCTAACTTTAACTTATGATTAATTTTCAGCCGCTAGATGAAGGCCTCTCAAATCGACTTCCATTCCTGTCTATCTTGAGCAATCTGCATCCACTTGACTCCACACATTTTTCTCAATTCATCAGCCCACTCGATCTACCTTGCTTTCTTTCACATCCTCGCGGATACCATTTCCAGTATTTGTCGCGTCCACCTTCCATCCATTCTTCTCGCTATATATCCACTTAAACTTTTTCACACGTTCTGCTATGTATGTATGTATATCTGCCACTTTGGTCATACATACGTACGATCTCTTCTTATTATACAAAGCATACATCTTTCCTTGTTTCTCTGTGTGCATTGAATCTTACCTAACATCCACGTTTCACATCCATACGTCATAACTGGCAGTACGCGTTGATCGTATGCCTTATTTTTTAAGCATAGCGGAATGTTGGATTTGTACCCATCATATAAGTGCTTCAAAATTATATTGTATTTAGGCACACAGTAGCTCTAACTGGCTCTAACTATATCAAATTACCCCATACTGAAACGATCAGAATACACATCTCTTCTTGTTATACCATAGTATGATTAAACGTCGTATTTATGTATACCACCGCACATAATAAAAACGACACTCATTCAATTTGAATCAAAGCTCCCAGCGGACCCCATCTCGAACGAGACCAAGATCGTCCGATACATACCCAAACGAAGAAATAAAATATTTTTCAAGGGGGGAGAGAGAGAGGCAACTTTGAGTGGGCGGCTGGGGGGTAGGAGAGAGGGTGGTTAGGAAGGGACGAGGGCGTTAAAGTGTTCGAGATTACATCTACATCGGTTTAAGTAGGATCCGGTAGTCTGTTTTGTATTCGTTTGGCGCTAGTCAGGGGTGATCGTGGCGTTTTATTACCGGGCGAGTGTTGACGTAAATATGTTCGGCGTGCCGGGGTTGGGCGCCGAAAGGCCGGTAATCCATCCACTCTAGGGGGGGGGTTTGGGATCCCAGTGAAACCCCGTGAAACCCCCATGAAACCCCCCCCTGGCCCCCATTTCGCTGGGCACAAATCACGCCGCGGGACCCCCGCCGCATAACAACTAGGACCCGAAGGCCCCCTCATCCCCTATACCTGGTCTGGGGGGACCTTATCGGAGGCAGGGGCCCGCGAGCGAACGGCCCGCAAATTGAAATGCGGCCGGCCGCGGACCCCAAATTGAAACCACCTGGCCGACGTGAAAATTTTCGACGAAATGAAAAATGTGCCTATCTGTCTAGGTGCGTCGTTCAAAATTGAGTTTTCAAATTCGACACAATGTTACGACGAAGTTAAGTACCCATGTGTATTTTGATCGTTTCAGTATGGGGTAGTTTGACACTACGTATGATGAAGTTCAAGCAAAAAATATGAAGTTTCAATTTTATAGGATAAACGGTTTTTGAGTTATTAGCGATTCTACACAAAAAGATACACAGACTTGCAGACTTCAAAAATCATGAAAACGTGATCCGGAGATGATACCTGATACAAATCAGTCAAAATATCGAGATCGAATTTTCGCACGTATGTAGTGTCGTCCCAGAGCCACCGTGTGTTTAAATAAATAATTTTGAAGAACTCAGATCATTGTACAAATCCAACATTTCGCTATGCTAAAAAAATAAGGCATATTACCAATGCGTACTGCCGGTTATGACGTATGCATGCGAAACGTGGATGCTAAATTAAAAAATTGTTACGCAAGATCCAGTGCACACAGAGAAGCAAGGAAAGGTGTATGCTCGGTATAATAAGAAGAGATCGTAAGAGGAATACGTGGGTAAGAAGCATGTCCAAAGTGGCAGATATAGCGGAACGTGTGAAAAAGTCGAAGTGGATTCATAGCGAGAATAATGGATGGAAGATAGACGTGAGAAATACTGGAATGGTATCCAAGAGAATGTGAGAGAAAGCAAGGTAGATCGAATGGACGATGGGCTGATGAATTGAGAAGAATGTTTGTAGTCAACTGGATGCAGATTGCTCAACACAGACAGGAATGGAAGAGGATTGGAGAGGCCTCCACCCAGCAGTGGATGGTGAACGGCTGAAAATGACGAATGATGATGAGATCATGCTACAAGTCTTTAGGCAGATGTATACGAGATGTACTTGAATGGTACCCGAGAAGATGTGGAAGACCAATCGGACGATAGGCTGACGAATTAAGAAGAATGTGCGAAGGCAAATGGATTAGATGGTGAACGGCTGAAAATGATGACGATGATGACTTTGTTAAATATTTGATTTTGTTGTGCTTAAAGCAGTATTGAATTAACAACTACATATTAATCGTATTGACAGTTATTTGTAAGTATCGTATATCAGGTTATTTATTAAAATTAAAGTAGAGTGATTGAACAAGTCAATGTGAAAATATTAGTACATTTCGACAGTGAGATTAATTTAAATAAATCATGTTGTTTTTTTTTTGCATTATACAGGTATCTACTATAAATGTGGTTTTTTGTCGTTACGGCTAATTGGCCATTGATATTGATATATTATATGAATATTAAATAGCAAATGATGCCAATGTTGGTATACAAACTTTATAACAATTTAATTGTTATTTAAGACCTACATATTTAGTATGTAGATAGATATCGTAAAATTTATTTTTTTTACAAAAAACTATTTAAATATTGAATCTATTAAGCTATGAATTATGTTATAAAAACGTGACTTTTTGCAGTAAGTTTCAGCAGGCAGGACATTTTTTTTATAATAAACCTAATTTATTTTCATACATTCCAGTCAACCTATTATTGCGCGATAAGTGCAAAGTTACCGCACTTTTGGCTCAATTGTGACTCGGTACACGGAATAACATGTCCGATAATGGTTCGGTCTCATTTTCACAGTGACATTGAAATATTACATCATAAATACACTCGTACGTCAGATGAAAAATTAGGGATAATTGATGGCGGTGGTTGCGTTTAGTCAGCATTTGAACAAATTAAAATACGGGGACCGGTAGGTACACACGTACAGTACCTACATACATATTATACTTGTACATACACTCACCACCACTCACCACCGCTTCTCAAACAATTAAATCTATGCAAGATCGGGGGTGTGCGCGAGCGTGTATGTACCTTGAAATTATTTCTGGTCCGTGCTACTATTACGGTGCACGATAAGATCTCGCCGCCGTGTAATTAATCCATTGGCCTGTGTGTAATTTGTGTTTCAATTTTGAATTCGGCAGGTTTTGAGAAATGCAATTAATCATTTAGTGCGACGGTAATTAGTCAATTATTGCGTGAAATGGGAAATTCTAGCGTTTGACTGAATAGGGGCAGCTCATTCAAATGAACCGCGACGAATCGGCATGGTATTAGCTAATTTTTGTGTGTACTTAAAAAAGAAACGGTTAACTATTCGAATGCAACGGTGATGCAAATATGAAGATAAACTACCCGAGCTACAAACATCATCGAAAAAGTTAACTTCTGATATTTAAAATGTTGCTAAAGAAAATTCAATTTTTTTTTTATTCATTTCATTGTTTATTTGAATATACATATATCCATACAATTCATTTTAGATCCAATAAACTTGGCATGCAATGTTGTGTTGTATTTTCAACTCAATATACGAGTTACATAGTATGCATCACAGTTGAATAAAAGAATTTATAAATTGGAACATAAAGGGGTATAAAAGATTGAGAAAGAGGTCATACGTGGCTTGTCGATTAAGTTTACAATCAAATGTATGCGACTTGTTCAGCGCAGGAAGAATTTTTAGTATGTAGGTCTACCAGGAAGGCTTTTGGTCTAAATAGTGGGCGTTTACACTGATGATGCGGTTAACAAATTGCCAAACGCGTAAATAAATATTTTAACAGTGAGCGAGCGTGCGTATTATTTTTTATTAATATGGATAGATAAAAATTTACATAGCGTGTTGTATGTAGTCGTAGTGGGAAGAATAAAACGTACAAATTCGCCGTATGAAAAATTGTCACATTTATCCGAAAATAAGGCCACGTTAAAATTAATGTGTAACGGTCGTATAAATCATCCGAAAACGAGTAATTAAAATACTGCCGTCTGACAGAATCATCTCGCATTAATTTATGGTGCCGAGATAGCGGAAGAATCGGCCGGAAAGATGACTTACATCTATAATAATAATAAATTCGGTATACTGTACACGTTTTATAGTATGTAGGTACACACTTCTATGTATGCAAATCGTTCGACTTCCGCATATTATTATCGAATGTACACACACGCGAATATGTTTCGGTCGAACACAAAACACCGAACGAAAAGAAATAAAAATGGTGAAAATAAAAAATCGGCGAAGATTGCAGCGGCGTGTCCGTAGTACAACAGCTCGCGAACAAAACCGAATTAGCAATTGTAATTTTTCTTCGAGGGGAAAAACGAAAACAAAAAAAAAAAAAAAAATACAAATAAAAGAATTAAAATAAAGTATACGTACACGAGGCATAAATGCGGGGTATGATGATGAGGGGAGAGGAGGGTTGTATTCGAAAAGGAAAACACACGTCTAATCTTGGCGGTTTTATCGTGATTTTCTTATTTGTACATTTCGGTTTGATTCTATTTTTCTCGCGCGCACGAGAAAATAATACATTCCGAAATGTCTAGCTAGCGAGAGCAAAGCGCACATAAATCATTCAACACCGCGGGGAGAAAATTTTATAATGAACTTCGTACATTCGTTCAAGAAAAATCTCAAATAGAACGCAACGGCGCGAAATGTGTATTCAAAAAACGGTGCACCCCCCTACTTTTAACGTCTCTAATCCGAAACGCGAAAGTTTCCAGCGAAACGATCAAATATTAACCATTAAACGCACCCAGTACTAGAAACGAAGTTTCACGTTAATATAAAAGGTCGTAAGCGACACAATATAAACAATTGATAAATTACAGAATCAACTTCAGTTCAAAAAGTTCAGAGGATACCAAAAAAAATATGAAGTTTCAGTTTAATAGGATAAACGGTTTTTGAGTTATTAGCGATTTTATACACAAGTTTACACAGCCAAACAGACATTTTCCAGAAATCATGAAAACGCGATCAGGGGATGATACCTGTTACAAATCAATCAAAATCTCAAGATCGAACTATTGCACGATCACAATACTTTATCCGATTAGGATAAAGGAATAATTATAATTATAAGTTCAACTCAAATATACCATTAAATAAACTAAAAATTTGAAAGTAGTTCAAGTTCCCTTTTTCTTGTTGCAAGTTATATGGGCAAGTTAAGGCAAGGCAAGGCAAGTTACACGGTCAATATTATTGACAATACCTTATCATATTGACCGTGTAAGGTGAAAATATTGATTGTTTGACGTATTTATGGATTGAATTGAAGCGGAATTGGACTTTCCAAACGTCCGGGTCAATATTATTGACGTCAATAATATTGGACGCGTAAGGTGCCCTATAGAGGTATGCATTAAAATTTTTATTTCAATTTACACCTAAATATAAAACGCAAACATAAATTTAAAGTATTTTTAATGCAGTCATTACTTTTAAAGTAAACAGCTCATGTCATGTGTGAAATCGTAATACTCTGTATACATTGCGAATAAAAAATGGATGAGTTTACATCGCCAAATATTGAATTGATCTCTAATATCGAGAAAATCAAGTGTTTCTATAATTTATTGGTATTCGATGATTGTTTCCGTGTTCGGTGATTCAATCACTGCTTTGGATGAATACAACATTTCGCTCTATACGATGTGTGCAATCTACGACTCGTAAATTTTACAAGGATAATTACCTATTGTAAGTCAAAAGCGTTATTCAGTCCTTACCTCGGAAGTTTTCTCTTTTTTTTTGGTCACCCTCGAAGAATGGCAATGGTCCGGCATACCAGGGTTGCGCAACTTTCTAAAATCAATTGTTCGTAAAAATATTCTTCTCTTCTTCTTCTTCAACAATGCGAGCGCATTGTCCAAAGCACACACACACACACACACACAAGCCACGTACAAAATAAAAGAACTGTTATTTAGATACTATTATATATATTTTTCTTGTAAAACTGCGTCTATTCACGGTCGCAATAAATCTTCGACGATTCTTTCGACCACACTGTCCATCGTGGCTGTCGCGGTTTAATTGTTTGTTTCTCTCTCGCTTCTTTAAGATCATCTGCACCTTTTGCGACGCGTCATTATAACGATGAGCAGCGAGTGTTTGTACATGTGAACGTTCGTCATATGAGTGTTCTCATCACTGAATTGAGCCCTTTTAACGTTTCGCAGAATAGACAATGCTTGAGCTTCGTGGCAGATCGATTCATCCCTCGATTTCGGCCGCGGTTAAGGGTTAAATCTTCCTCACCGCCTCGTTAACCCCGCGACTGTTGTTTCGCTCTATACCTGTGTCGTTAAATAAAAACACACCTATCTTCACGTCCTCGGTTGCGCAGAACGGGGGTTGTTAACGGCCGTTACGAAGTCACTAGTTGCATTTTGTTTACCGTTATCGCGGTCGTTACGCTCGACGACAACGCTCGACATTTTCCAGCGTGCGAAAGAATAATAAAAATAATAAAATCAGCGGTATTTTGGTCTCGATTTGCGACTTACATATCCATATACACAATATATATATATATATATCACACGTTCGATTACAATACGAAATAATATCCGATCAATTAATATCACATGTAGACGCCAAAATACCCCGTTTTAATATTAATCTACTACGTACGTACGATCTAATTGTGATTGTGATAATTTTAATATATATATAAACTATTGACCCTGTATTTTTATTTTATTTATTTAAATATAATCTATTATTATTTGTACTCTATCGTTTTTTTTTTTTTTTCTTCACTACAGTTCGAATATGTTACAAAGCGTTTTTTGTACTGTAAAAAAAATCATCTAAAAAAATACAGTTCTGATCGCTCGCGCGACGCGTCTCCGTCGTTGAACATTGTTCACTGGATACACTGAACGTTTATCGTGTACATGTGCGATCGGTTAAATTATTTTGATGTAGTAGAACGGCGTTAGATGCATGTTGGCGGATTATACGGCGAATGTTTCGGTATTCGGTGCCGCCACACAAAGCTCCCGACACTGCCGGTGGTCCGATTCGAAATATTAAAAGACGATGATGATGCAGGTTCGATTGCCGTTCGGCGAGTGGTGTTTGGCGTCGCGACGCTGACCGACGCCGGGCGTCTGTGCGGCACTGAGAGAGCTCTGGATGCTGCGTCGCTCCCCCGCGTCCGCGCCCGCGCGCCACCGGCTGCGCGCCACTGACACTTTGGGTACAGACGGACGCGCACAGACGTCTGACGCGCGCACAAATTGAATGTGACCCTTCTTCATACGACAACTATCCTCCCTGACTCCCCCTGTGCCATCCCCCGACTCCTCTCACCCCCCCAGAGGTCGAAAATGCATCGGTTTAGCCTCCCAAGCCCACCCCCTGATGATTGTCGTTCGTTTGACGGTTCAGTGTGTGACAATGTCATTCGTCGGGAAATTTCAATGCAATCATTCCAAATTATAATATCATAATGATGTATGGAAGGATACATTGACAGGATAGTAAGCTTAAAAGTATGATGCGTTTGTTAGTAGAAAATTCAGCCATGTTGATACATGACTATACTTGCCCTGTTATCGCGCAACTAAAAAGAGAGGGTTGTGACTGTCCGAGATGGTGACGGAAGCTCATCGGTTCAGACACACGTAGTATGCGCAGATCTATTTTAAATCGGTCAAGACTAGGGTCCTTCTTAAGTTGGATCTAGTACGGTGGAGAATTTTCAGCTGATTTAAATAAAATACTTATGATGAGGTGTCCATTTAGATATTTAAACAGAGGTGTTTTCCTATGGGTTTGCACCGGCTCTATATGTAGAGCCGGTAATTCAAAAGTTACCGAGAATAATTCTACAAAATTAGTTGTTATTAAGTAGGTATCTGAATCCGAGAATTATTTTTAATTTCGAATATTTCTAGGAAATCTAACTTAAATGAATCTCACAACTATGTATGTATGTGGGTGCATAGTGAGTTGTTTTATCTCTTTTTTTTTGGTTTCGGGTGCGAGACGATAAATAAAATTTTATAAAAATACCACTGTTTGTACATACATAGATACCTATTACGTTCGTAATTCATATATCATTATCAAAAAAATTCATCAGTTTATAAAAATTAATCAAAGGAAAACCTTATCTCACATGACGGTATTTATATTAAAAGCATTATTTTCCAATGCAATCCTGAATCTTTAAAAAACTTTTAGATATAAAATTTATTTTGTTAGGCGGGATTATTAAGTTAACCAACAGAGATCTAAGAACACAAGGATCTAGACCCAATAACCGTCCAATTAGATAAATTGGTAAATTTTAACAGATCTTGCCAATGACGATAATTAATCATTCGACATGCATGGATTGAAGCTCTAATCACCGAGGTATCGCACACGGCTCATCAAAATGCAGTTTACACAATTTTACAGTCATGAAAAATCGATTACACACAACAAAATAGCTGAATCATTATTATTTTTCAATCACTGTGTACATAAATTGCTTCTGAAAGTAAACGTTAATAAAAGTACACGATGAAGCGATCGACCAATGTAATTGTACAATATCGATAGGGGACGTTATTTTATCCGAGCTGAAAATCCGGTCCTCGCCCAATAATCCAAAGCCGGTTTGAACCCCCGACACTCAAGTGTATTGCATTAAACTTGAGCGTCTTTTGAAAAAGTTCACACGACGAAGAGGACGAAACAGAAGAAAAAAAAACAACATACGCAAACAAAAAGACCATCGAAAGGCGAAAATCCAGAATCTAATAAAAAAGTTTTGCACGGCACACACACACACACACACAACATGCAAGGCCGTGAGTTGCCCCTATATGTGGGAATCTTTCTCGAGAAGAAAGTTTGTCTCCGCGGCGGGATCGCACAGGGGCGGACAAAGGGGGTGGGCCGAACCAGAGAAGGGAAGGGAAGGGGAAGGGGGGGGGGGTAGAGAGACTGGCAGGGGCGGGTCGAGGGTGTCTTTCACCCCATTCCATTCTCCTCACAACCACCCCAAATCCGACGTCCGCCCAATCCGGTACCCCCCGTCGACTCTATTGTTGGAGAAATGCAGAGACGCGCAAGCGAGGGCCCCCCCCGATAATGCAATTATGCCGAATTTTATTATTATTCATTTGACGCGAGTTCAACAGCCCCGCACTGTGACGTCACGGTAGTGAAAAAAAAAATTACGCGAAAATTTTGCGTGAAAAGGCGACCCGTCACACACTTCGATAGAACCTTCGAAATTTACGGGTTTATTTTACGACTACTTATAATGTTGAGTTTGTCAAATTGGGTCCTTGTACTGTGCGTGCGTGTTTCGTCACGCGCGCCGTATAAAATGTAGTTTAATTGCAATTTCCGTTTTTTCGAAATATGTTCATAGTTGTAGTAGTTTGGCGATAAGAAATTTATCTCCCCTGTCATAAGGGACTGTTAGTAAGAGAAGGTGCGGGGTGCGGTACAATAATCACCCCCGTTGTTTTGGTGGAAAGCGTGACGGGTTTCGACATCCACCGACTGGGGTATATGCACACCCCACGTAACCAGGCGTCGACAACCTTTTCCAAAAATTACATCCTATACATTCTCAAATTGACCCTATTGTATTATGATGAATTTTCAGTCGTTCACCACATCCACTGCTGTCTGTCTTGAGCAATCTGCATCCACTCGACTCCACACATTCTTCTCAATTCATCAGCCCATCGTCCACTTAGCTGATATAATAACAGGTACGAACCGAGTCCCGGCGAACGAAGAACATAAATCGTGTCACTGTGGATCATGTGATTATGCCAGTTTTCAATTTTTCTTAATTGTCCAATTGAATGCATTTTAGTCAGGGCGTAATTTGCAAAAGCAACCTATTATGGAAAACAAAGCGATATATCTGTACAAAACAAAAAAAAATCATTCATATTCATCATCATATTCATCATCATTTTCAGCCGTTTACCATCCACTGTTGGATGAAGGCCTCTTTTCTCTTCCATTCCTGTCTGTCTTGAACAATCTGCATCCACTTGACTCCACACATTCTTCCCAATTCATCAGCCCATCTTCCACTCGGTCTACCTTGCTTTCTTTACATCCTCTCGGATACCATTCCAGTATTTCTCGCATCCACCTGCCATCCATTCTTCTCGCTTTGTGTCCAGCCCATTGCCACTTTAGTCATGCTTCATACCCATGTATTCCTCTTACGATCTCTTCTCGTTATACCGAGCATACATACAACTTTCTATGCTTTTATGTGTGCACTGAATCTTGCGCAACTTAGCATCCACGTTTCACATCCAATTCTCTTCCATTCCTGTCTGTCTTGAACAATCTACATCCACTTGACTCCACACATTCTTCTCAATTCATCAGTCCACTCGGTCTACCTTGCGTCCTTTTACATCCTCTCGGATATCAGTCCATCTGCCATCCATTCTCCTCGTTATGTGTCCACTTCAACTGTTTCACACGTTCTGCTGTATCTGCCACTTTGGTCATGGTCTTATTTTTTATACCAAGCATATGTACATCCTTGCTTTCCATCCGCAAACAATTGGTCTTGAAATAAGCTTTGTATGACTTTCCAACTTTATCAAGTTTACATAGTCCCACTTTGAAATCAACTAATGTTACATCTGATCACCTTCATCATTTTAAATCGAGCAATCTGCTTTTCACACGTTCTGCTATATCTGCCACTTAGGTCACACGTCTTACCCGTGTATTTCTCTTACGATCTATTTTTGTTATACCGAGCATACATTTTTTCATGCTTCTCTGTGTGCACTGGATCTTACGTAGCATTCTTGAATTTAGCATCAACGTTTCACATCCATACGTCATAACCGGCAGCACACGTTGGCATATTTTTTAAGCATACATATTCCATCGCGCATAAACATATGAACTTTCGTACATGAAAATTCACAGTTAGGTTTAGGCACTGTAAATCGGAACTGATGCTTTTTATAGTATTAAGATACAATCTATTGACTTTTGTTGTACTCGTTTCGGTTATAATGTGAATTTTGCCCTGTATTGCGATTTTTGGTACGCGTTCCGCTCACTGTCGACTTCTGGGCCACACCACGACCCCAAACACGTTCATATTTCTTTTATACACGTAGGTCTACTTGCATCTATCTACTCTGTGTGGATTTCATTTTTGATGGAATTGGGTTGAGTTATGGTGGCTTAAGCGTATTCCGTATTCGCGTGCTTTTTTCGTTCAAGCCGAGGCGAAGGAGAGGGAAACCTTTGGAATTTCTGCATATTTCGCCGGATTCATAAATATTTAAAAGCGTAACGATATTCCGAAGGTAGTCTAAATTAAACAACGCGATGGAAGATGTGTACCAACAATTTTCAATCACCTGCATGCGGAATATTAGCCGTAGATTGATATCGATCGATTTTTTTTTGTTTGAAGCATTTGTCCCCGGGGCTGTCGCCTGCAAAACTGTAAAACGGGGAATGCTCGGCTTTGCAAATTGCATTTTTGTTTTTGCTTTCCATTTTCAATTTGATCGGACACGCTCTACCGGCGCATTTTTTTAACTACACACACACACACACAACACATTTGTAACCGTTTCTATCTATTCAGCGATGGAAGAGTAATGGCTTTCGTTTTACTTTTATTTTTTTTATTTTTAATTACAGACTTTGATCAGAGATATAATCAATTAATAAAGGGTCTCTTCAATCTAGTCAGCAGTGTAGGATAACTTTCACACGCAATCGTCGAGGCGAGAATAAAAATAAGTAATAATTTAAATCTATTGTTTCCATATGTCAAGCGTGGATTGAGCCGTAAAGCTGTCAAGTGTTGGCTATATGAAGAGGAAGGCAGCTGAACACCCACAAGAGATACCTTGGGAAACCATGTGTCTCATCTGTGCATTGTTTTTTCAGAATGCGAACACTTCTTGTAATACATACATGTGTGTGTTTTCACGGGATTTATGCGAGTTTGGATCCGAGCGTGCGATTCAGCCCGTATCGATTGGTCCTTTTGGCGATTTGTATAGCACCTCACTGCTTAAAAATGTGACACTTTTAATATTTATTATCGTTGTGTGCATCGTCAACATGGGGAAAATAAATAATTGACAATGTTGTCGGTGCATCTTGAGTGCAAATTCCGGGTTCGTTCCGATGAGTTCGCGCGTCGTTGTCTCTCCGCGCGGCCATAAATATTTCGACGGTCTATTTTGCATACTTATCAGATCTCATGCAGACCGTTTTCACTAAATCCCATTATACAGACATATATACACTAACCGTGTACTGTTGTTTTAATTATGATAAAAAAAATCACTGTTCTCCCCGCCGCATCTACACACCATTGTTGGCTAACAAACATATTGTATTTTTATCTGCGTGGTTTTTTTTCCATATCGTATTTTATTTTATCTACCTCTGTTGCTAATGCTCGAATGCTGCATTCAATTAAGAACGGCCTCCGTGACCGACCGACAACAATATGGGTTTGATTACGGAAATTAAACACGTTCAATTGATTCTCGGTGAGGAATTTCTTACATTAACTAAACGTGTAATTAAACGCACGTAACAATTAATTCGAAATAAGATTAATAAATTAATTCTTTTTACAATACCTACCTAGCGCAAAGCCAACAATTACGATTAGCTATCAATTTATTAATGCAAAACATTTTAAAAACGATCAAAATAATGCCAAGTACTTACATAATATATAATATACTAGACTGAAACTAATATAGTCAACTTCCCCTCCGATGAACTTTATAGTTACCGTTAAACGTCTGTTTATTTTCACATACCATTACACACCGCGTAATGGATGAAACACTTCAACTTATTAATTTTAAGCACAAACGTAAATTCGCTTTGAAATAAAATGTTTGTTAAAAAGCCGAGTAAGCTCGATGGAGAAACTATAGGCGTTTAAAATGACGTTAAAAAGTTAGCGAGTTGTTTTTGAGAGGATTTTCTTTTAAAAATATATCTAATTAGACGAATTGGATAGAAGTTAGCGCTATGCAGGCGCTACAAGTTGAAAGGAGAAACTTTCGAGTAAATAAAACTTTATCTCGCAAACGCTCGAACGAACGGCGGCAACTAGAAATAAAAAATAACAAAAATAACTGAAAGAAACAGGGGAAAAAAAACTTTCCACTTTTCACTGGAAGAGGATAGGTTCAGTTAATGGTAAGAGAAGAAGAATCTAATTAGCAAATGGATTGAAATGTTTAATTTCTTGACTAAGACGTATAACTCGTAGAAGTTGGCCGGATTGTTATACTCTGTGCGGTGATTTACAACAAGTGAAATGGACCGAAATATACTTTAAAATATTGTATTTTAGAACTCTTACATTTTTGTTTTCGAACGTATAAAACATTACGAGCATCAAAACCATAACACTACTATACCCACGAACCTATAATACATATATCAACATCATCATCGTTTTCAGCCGTTCACCATCCACTGCTGGGGTAAACAGAGCAAATGTTGTGGTCACTTAACGGTACACTGTTTCACGTACTGTCAAACCGGCTATGGGCTGTACTATTATGGGTGTTTAATATAAACGATGATTAAAAATCCAATCAAACACACATATGTATGTATGAAGCTTTTAGCCTTGCCTAGCTTTATTACGATTCATTTTCAGTCGTTCACCACCAACTGCTGGATGAAGACCTCTCCAATCATCTTCCGTTCCTGTCTGTATTGAAGAATCTGCATCCACTCCACTCCACACATTCTTCTCAATTTCATCAGCCCATTAGCCACTCGGTCTACCTTGCTTTCTTTCACATTCTAGCGTCCATCTGCCATCCATTTTTCTCGCTATCCACTTCAACTTTTGCACACGTTCCGCTATATCTGCCACTTTGGTCATACTCCTTACCCATGTATTCCTCTCACAATCTCTTCTTGTTACACCAAGCATACATCTGTGTGTAGGTACTAGCCGAACCTATAATATGTACCTACTTTTAAAACATATGTACACACATCAATCAAAAGCATACTCGGCAAAGCTTGAAACTCAAGTACGTACATTGCTTTGTAACAATCAATCGAACACTTTCTTATAAAATTTTCACACTTTTTTCCCCATCAACACTTCCGGTGTGACATTAAATTAATATTGTCACGCAAATACACATACACATGCACACTAACACGCAAACGCAACGGGAACGCGAAAGCGAGGGTCTAATTACGCCGGGCTCCCGGGAGCCGGGAAACCGGGAAGGAGGAGTCTTATTTGCATTTTCGTAGCGAATGTGCGCTGAAATTAAATCCGGCTGATTAGTCTGGATATCCGGCAGAATCAGCGGGAGATCCCCGGCACCTCCGTGTCGTCGTATATCAATAAAGTGTCCAGCGAATTTAAAAGTTTTCCACCGACACCAATTCTAGAGAGAGAGAGAGTTTTCCACGTCGAGCCGTGCGATTTATACCGCGGCCAGACCGTAGCTAATTTAACCTGACCGCAACGCGGAAAAGGTTCCGAACTACCGCGATTAAGATTCCCCACATTCCCCACCGCAATAATTATCGCCTCGAGACTATCGGTTTTTAAGAGGGTTAGGTGGAAATTTTCCGCGCGTCCAATTAGAATCGCGGAAAAGCGATAAATAAATAAATCGTCGTTGTCGATTTTTTTTGGCCCCTTTGCATGACACCGATCCCTTTGCGAGAG
This sequence comes from Parapsyche elsis, assembly GCA_022651745.1. Taxonomy (NCBI): domain Eukaryota; kingdom Metazoa; phylum Arthropoda; class Insecta; order Trichoptera; family Hydropsychidae; genus Parapsyche; species Parapsyche elsis. The sequence continues at coordinate 5,049,764 of JAGVSN010000017.1, forward strand.
TAAATCTCTCAGACACTTCACGCAAACGAGCTTTCGTCCTGTCACATGGCGACGCCAAAAAACAACACAAAACGAACAATTTTAAAATAAATTTAAAAATGAACATATCCCCCTCTTACAATTAGGTTGTTTTATTTTTCGTTTTCGCATTAAGTTGTACGTACGATTTTTTTTATTTTTTACAATTTTTTTCATTTCAAATACGTTTCTCTATAGAGCAGCTGACTCGTTCCCATCACACCCCATAACACGACATCGCCCTCTCGCTCTCTCTCATCATAAACTGCTGGGTGTTATGCTCCGTCGCACTCACTCTTTATGTCCTGAAAAGTGTTTTCGATGGTTTGTTATGCACAACTTACAGTCAACCCGTACTAAAAAAGAACTGTGGCAAACATATTTAACGAAAATACGACCGATGAAACTTACTTGATCCACTTTATAAAAAAATTATTTTTGACACAATTCAAAACTTAATTTGAAGTCCGTAAGTATTACACATCAACTTTCGATAAATTTATCAAACGTCACACAATAAATCAGTTGTGCAAAAATCAATCCTTTTGATAAGATCGCACGTTATTAATTTCACTCTGCATCCAAGTGTATAATTAATAATTTCACTGCTAAACAAATTCGACAGTAGGCCGATTAATATCAAGAAAAATTACCTACGATTAATTAAAGCTTTTTTTTTGTTGTTGATCAATTATACTATAATATTAGACGGTAAAAGCTCGGAGAATTCATACACGGACATAGTGAATGTAATCCTCTTCCATTCCTGTCTGTCTTGAGCAATCTACATCCATTCTATGTATATCAATTCATCAGCCCATCTTCCACTCGGTCTACCTTGCTTTCTTTCACATCCTCTCGGATAACATTCCAGTACTTCTCGCGTCCGTCTGCCATACATTCATCTCGTTATGTGTCCAGCCCATTGCAACTTCAACTTTTTCACACGAATGAATGTATAGGCGCTACAAATTGTATAATATTAGAATGTAGAAATGCTAAGGACAACTGTAGACAAAATTGTAACTTGAATCAACTGAATTTTTTTGATTGAAACAGTACGATCCATTTTTTACACACTAAATTAATTATTTATACGGCACAACGGTGAACTGAGTGATTTTTAATAATTTAAAAAAATAGTATACATCCTTCCGAACGCATCAGATAATATTTATTATTTTTTTATTAAATAATAATAATAGCAGCAATAAATTGATGAATTTTCTTATCGCGTTTGAGAAGTAAGTGTTTAGCGGTGGAGGCCCGTAGTCTCGCTTCTGGGGGTCGGCCACTAAATCAATACGGACCATCACGAACCCGACGACGACTACTCTACAATATACTTGTCTCTTTCGTTTGCACCTGACGCGCAATAATCGCAAAAGGGACGACTATAGTGTTCGCGATTCTGCACCCCGTCATATTTCCGTTCCATCAGCGAACCGATATCGGGACGGGTGTAAGTTTAAACGGATCATATTGGATGAAGATGTGCAGCTTACATTTGCAATATCGATTATTTATTACTCATTAGGATGTCAATTACCAATATGCATCGACCTTGAGACGGTCCGACTGCACTTCGAGCGGTGAAAAAAATTTCAAACGTGTACATTGTACAATTCGTCGCATACTGTTCACAGCGCAGTGAACAGTGGAACAATATCATTTTTATATAATTATATTGAATATAAACAATTACTTTTTCATTATCGACTCGTTCGTTTTCGCTTACTCGGCTTCCTAGGAATCTTCCTCTTCTTTGCGAGGGAAAATCTCGTTTCCTCCGCGTTTATGTATTGTGTGATACACGCGGCGCGCGGAAGGGAAACGAAAACAAAATTATTAATTATTTTTCGTTGTCGTCGTCATCAGCCCGAAGGAAAACTCGGACAGGCGAAATAAAATAAATGTAACGCAAATATCATAAATCTTGATACGTACGTCGCAACAGTCAAATCCCGAGCTGTGACACGGCTCGACCGGGACAGGCGGGGGAAAGGGGACGGGGGGGTTTGCCAGGGAAGGGGGGAGGATGAGGGGAATATCTCTGCAGGGATATATTCGCACAGTTGCGTATTTCGCGACCGAAAATGTTTTCGAGAAATATTCTACTGCGAGCCTGCGAGTATCAAAATTATTTAGAAAACGCGAAGAGTGGACCCGAAATTTGCGAAAAGTTTCACGGTCGTTAAATACCAACAACACCCAGAGATACTTTATGTTTATATTGAACTCAAAGTGTAAAGTATCGATATCTGACTATTGACAGATTTGGACTTAAACTACTGGTTATCAAATTAGCAAGTGAATAAATAACAAACCACTCGTGCGTGTCTACTGTCTAAAGCTCTAAATGTACTAAACGAAAATTCTATGTAGAATAACTTCACATTTGCATAAAAATCTATATAAATTAGTGTGACATACTTGACTTTACAGTGGATTTTCTGTAATTGCGCATTTCCCGTCATTTTTGACGGATATTTACAGCGAGTTGTACAATATTTTTGCGATAAGATCATGTCGACCCTTGTGACCATGTGTTACATAAATATTTTTTTACATACGATATAAATTTAGCTTGCAAATTGAAACGCTGCTCAAAAAAAAATAAAAATAATAATGTCACGAAAATACGCAACATTTATATTTCGTAAATCAAGTGTTGATACACATCGCAGCTTTTTTTTGTAAAATGAAGATTATAAATTTTTTAACACATCAAATTTGTACCGAAAACTAATATTTCTTTTCGCTGATTAATATTTTTTACATATGTAAAGCTAAATAAAACATATGATTGAGTGCGTGAAACGTTTTTTAACCAAATCCATGGCAAAAACAACTGTTGATGGAAATTTAAAAAGTATTTTAAATGAAAATTATACCTCTTTGGAAATGGCCGTGATCGAAAATGTTGAACTTCACTGTCGAAGTCCCAACACCCGGTGAAATACCACGGCTTCTTTTTTTTTCGACCCATCAGTCCCTACATTTTTGTAGGAGCATTCGGCTCCCCTCTTCGGGGTGCGCTCCGCCAATACTATCATTTTTTTGCGAACACTTTTTTGTAAGAATGAATACACAACACAAGAGAAATACCACACATACGACGAAGCACGTTTCGTATTCGAGAGCGAGGCGTCATTTTGAAAAATAATTGCACAAAGGAACCAAAATCAATCGCCGCAAAGTAAAAACGAAACGATAGTAACGAACGCGGGTCACGGATTCTAGTATTATTTGTTCAAAAGTCACAACACTACTGCGGAAGAACACAAGTGAAGTAAACGCTTATGCAAAACGGTGAATACCTGGAAAGTTCCGTTTCATTATTAGGTACATAGGTACTTTTTTTTTGTCCTCATCCTAGTCTTCGTTGTCGTCGTTGTTGTTGTCATAAACATGCCAAGTTGTAAAACTTTCACCATTATATTGCGCTCAATACACTTTGCATAATATTGTTCCAAGGGATAATTTTTGTTGGCCGCTGCGAAAAATCTCCTCTCCACCGACACCGGAACGAATCATCGCACAAAAACGTTTAGAAAGCGCGACGAAAATTTGAATGAACATATCCACTTTAATGTAGCATACCATTTTCATAATAAATAATTATCATATCGGACGTTTAACTTGATAATACATTTTTACATACGAATAAATAGAATTTTTTCAATGTGAAACCCAAATTACATACATATAGGTACATATATATATACAAGAACAGGTATATTAGATTATGTATGTACATATTTCAGATATAACTATCGTCAATCGCAAAAACCATGAATCATCCACAAATTCACTATTATTTTCCTTCCCCTAGTCTACTTTGTTGTAAAATGTATCAAAGGCTGGAAATATCTGAATTTTATACATATACCTACTCGTACATGTGTACTGGAAATTTACTACGAACTTTTTTCGAGTTATGATTACTGTGGGTAGGTACCTACTTATTATTATTTTTTTCGATTCAATTATACATATATTATCTACTATAAATAATAATAATTTTATTCCAAAAGACAAGAAAAACCACGTTAAATATAAATAATAGTAAAAAAAGTATAGCTGTAATAAAATAATAATTTATAATGTAATTTTCAGACCTCATTTTATGTATTGTGGTTCATTATTAAATATGTTGGATAAGTCAACTAGAGATAGATTACAAATATTACAAAATAGAGGTATGAGATGTATTTTAAATGCGGAAAGGTATGATAGTATAAAAAAGATGATGATTGAATTAGATTAGTTGAATGTGAATGATACTTTAAGGATTTTTATGTTGGTATTTATATTTAAGTTAGATAATAATATGTTACCATCATATTTTAGTGAATTTATTGTATGTGGATATAATTTAAGGAATAAAAATAATTTAACTATAAAAAAATGTTATAATAAATAGAAATAGGAGATGCATCTTGTACAGAGGTGTTTTTGAGTATAATAGACTGCTGGACGGAATTAGAAGTTGCAAAACTATTGAAAAATTCCTGGCAGTCTTAAAAAAACATCTCTGTACAGGTGCTTAGTTAAGGATTATAATTAATTAGCTTAAGATACTGTATTATATAAATAAATAAATAAATAAACAAGATCTTAGTCAATAATACTGAAAAAGTGAATATTCGACATATAATAAATGCGGGCTACAAACGTCAACCAAGAAGTGAAAATATCATAATTTAATATCAGGTATAAAATTTGTATTTATGTAATCCGCCTGCCTGCGTCGTGGCGGTCACGCTGGCATTGCCAATTCCAACGCTGTTGAGTGATTTAGGGCCATACATCCATTCAATCAACGGTACCTACACTATACAATTGTTTCACGTACTGTCGAACGGGCTGTACTGTTATTGTACAAACCAGCGCACACGGATGCGGGTTAGAATCCACCGTAATATGACGGCAAACCGGCTAGTTGGTATATAAGCTATATATATATACAAAAATATATATTTTTTTAAATTAAATTTTCCAAATACGATATTTTGGCACTACGTCGAAATTGCTCAAACACACACACACACACACACACGCGAGACAAAAATGAGTCAGACTAATGTAAGTGAAATATTGGCATCCGCAAGTTTCGCCCGCGCTCTCTTCGTCACCGGACACGGCCATCGTGTGCGAATTTATATTGCCGACCGGGTCCCGCGTTACGGATTCGCACGCACAATATCAGGGTATTACGGATGACTGGACGTATACAAAGAGAAAATCCCGATGGTTCTGCCCTTTTAGGGTGTACGAATCTGTCTATGCACGGACCTGAATCATACAAATAACTTGAATGTTGCCACCCCTCGTCTGAACCCCTCACCCCGCCTAAACCCTTCCCCGTGTCATCTGTAAAGCCGCTTTTTATTGAGCTTTTTCGGGTGTATCGCTAAAAATGTATAAAATCGACGCGGATTCATTCGCTTTCAATGTTCGCTGAAAAAAATAGATAGGCCGATTTGTGTAGATACTTGTGTGGATAGGTGTGTGCATCAGCTTGAATGTATAAAAAAAAGAATGGTGGAAAGATATCTTATCGTTATTAAAAACTTTCTCCGTTATCATACAATTTAACCGTAGATGAAAACGTGGTGGATTGCATGTCATGCAGTCGTTAACTTTTCCTCGTGGAAAAAGGGAAACCGTGCCGGTCTTTGATATAGAAAATGCAAAATATTCGACAGGTATAAGGAACTGTGCTGCTGAAAAAAACGAATAATAATTAATTCATCGATTAAATTGTGCAATTTTGCATGATAACCGCAATACTATAATTTAATTATTGAAAACGGTAACGTTGCCCGCTTAGTTGGGCGTCATAAATTACTTTAAAACGTGTATTATTTACAGTGAATTATTCTTATTTGATTAATTTTATTATCATTGGTACTACGTATCGTGATACTAGTATTGTCAATATTATCGCGGATTTCAAAACATCCGGATTCGCCTCGAATATGTCGCGATACTGTAAATACCATCAATACTGCTTCAATATGTATCGCGTAATAATATTGATAGTGTAACATGCCCCAATAATAATTCTCACTTGTCACTATTTGAGTAATCTTAGTTTTAGTACAAAAATATTGTATTTTAAGTATTAAAAATCAATTTATAGGATAATAGGATTAAAAAATTAATAGATTTTACTTTTATTTATACAATCTATGGTACGTATTTTGAAGATGGTTACTATGTATAAAAAACTTTAATTTAACATACTTATAGTAAGAGTTACCATTCAACCTAATGGCAATCAAAACCGTTTGAAGACATGCGTATGAGTTTGAGCGTAATTAAAACTAATCCAATCTCGATGAAATTCGACATTAAAGAAAAGAAAAGAAAATTGAACTTAATAGACCGATGGTTGACAGTAAGTCACCGAATAAATGGAGTCACGAAACGGTTACAAACACAGTATGAACGGCTCGGCGCCATCGGCGTAGGTGTTTCCGAACAGATGTTACGGTTTCGTTTTTACCTGGGCGCGAGTTTCTCGTCAAATTACATTATTTCGGATACCCAAGTTTTACGGTATTAAAAAGTAATTTAGAAGTAGCGGTAAAACGGAGAAAATGGCTCGCTTCCGTACACGAGAGCGTGTACCCTATACTGTGGTAGAAATTAAACACACACACACAATATGCAACGAGTGAGCGTATGGCCGATGAGTGCATTTGAATATTCAAAACGAGACGAAAAAATTATGATTTATCGTAAAAAATCTCTATTCAAGTACGTAAATCATCCACTCCCGAATAATTGCAATTTGTCTGCACTGTTAGTTGTTTATAATGTATAAAAGAAAGGAAAAATGCCCTTTATAATGGCGCTAGGCGTACGTAGGTAGCGAAGCGCGTCATTATATTATACACGTTATCATAAAATTGGTTAAAAATGAAATTTAACGTTGGCTAACATTATATTTAAACGGTACACACACATAATCATGGTAAATTTATTGACGTGATGATTTAAAAAGTTTCGTTTAAATTAACCGAGCGGTTAAAAGTAGCGCGCGTTGAAGACCTTAGAAAACGTACGAAAGATTTATTCAAATCGTAAATTTTTAGTATGCCTTTTTAACGGAATAGACAACGTAATAACACTCATAACATTATAAATTTAAATAGTCGAATTTTGTGATGACTTACATGTGAAGATTTCAAACAAATATTTCAGCAATAATTTGCAGTGGAAACTCACCTGAAACAATAACAATAAGATTAGTTTTCATTCTACTTCATAAGTATAAACAACGAAGCTCGCAGTACAAAAGCGAAATCATCAATTTAATTTTTTTTACACAGACACGCGAAAATTTAATTTTTTTTTTACCTTCACTGACAAAGCTTTTTATCCGATGCAAATGTTCAAAGCAAGTTTGCTTTCGCAGACAAAGAATAATTTACATGGCGCGGGGGTTGCGCTATGCGAATATTTTTTATTATTTTTATTTCACATTGAAAATGCATTAAAACATTAAATCCTCCATTTTTATACATAGACAAACATATTGTACGCTCAGACGGCGACTCGAGCATAAATATTCATACGATTGTAAAAAAAATTAAACGACATTAAAAACGACGACACACATACAAATTAAACATTATTTTACGAATAAAAAAATGGGTTCCTTGTACGAATTACGAAACGTATATGTACCTACCTACGTAGTATTCAAAATACGGGGAGAGTAACGGTAAATTGGAATTGAGCGTATCGCTCTTTGAATCGTAATTGAACGAAACTAATTTGAACAGCAGTTTGTGAGTGAGTTGTAAAATTATATCATAGCCATTTATGTACGTAATTAATCTGAACTTATGCCAGTATGTTTTTGACAGCATGACAGCCTCTTGCAAAAATTAACTCAAATAGGAACTAACCTTACTAACTTTGGCTTGAAAGTGGTAGCATTCCAATTTTGTTGTTTTAAGATAGTACATACATACATACATATGTACATACAAGGCTTACCTTCCTGTTAATTGAAAATCTTTTGATGAACGCAAATAATTCCACTTTCAAATTATATATTATTTTTAACCTATAACATATAACATTTTGAGCCTATACTTTGTCCAACTTAAGAAACACCCTAGTCTTGACCGATTTAGAGTCCTTCTGTGCATAAAATAGATCGGCTCAACCAATGAGCTTCGTCACCATCTCGGCTTCTTGGGATAAACATACGACAACCAACCAAAGTACATCATACGTACATCATCCTGATTTTCAGCCATTCGCCATCCACTGCCGGATGAAGACCTCTCCAATCCTCTTCCATTCCTGTCTGTCTTGAACAATCTGCATCCACTTGACTCGACACGTTCTTCTCAATTCATCAGCCCATTGGTCCACTTGGTCTAACTTGCTTTCTTTCACATTCTCGCGTCCATCTGCCATCCATTCTTCTCCTTATGTGTCCAGCCTATGACCACTTTAACTTTTTCACACATTTTGCTATATCTGCCACTTTGGTCATACTTCTTACCCATGTATTCCTCTTACGATCTCTTCTTGTTATACCAAGCATACATCTTTCCATGCTTCTCTATGTGCATTGGATCTTATGTAGAATTCTTGAATTTAGCATCCACGTTTCACGTCATAACCGGCAGTACGCATTGGTCGTATGCCTTTTTTTTTAAAAGCATAGCGGAATGTTGGATTTAAAATTTAAAAACGTTAATTCTTCCAAAAGCACTCCATCCTAGTTTAATTTCTTCTTCTGGATGTATATAAATCCAGTGATATTTAACAATTGTCCTAGGTATAAATAACTATCAACTATCTCTACAATATAATTATCTACTGTGACTACGCTTAAACATAATTTTAGTTTTATTAAAAAGATAAGAGGTTCAATTAAATTATTATTGCAGAAAATGGAGTTTTCAAAGCTTTCAAAGCATTTTATAAGCGGAATACATCGGAAGCGTCATGTGCATCAGTTCACACACTCACAAAGACCATTGCATTTTATCGAATGCACTTTTGCCTCCCCCCATCGTACGATTTCAATTCATTGCAACGTCAGTAGGCGTTTCTAATAAATGACGAAGAAACACCGCGGCCACCCTACATTAGAAAATGGGGGGGTGGGAAATGAGGGTAGGTGGGGTTACAATTGGCTGATACATAATTTATGGGTTGGCGGTAGACAGAGTGCGTGCCACTTCTCCCCCTATAGAGCAGCCGGCTGAAAACGCAAGGAAAATTCTCAATCAAAATAGCAATAATTATCCGAAACCGATTGGACTGGCAGATTAGATAGAACGCCGGGTGGTACAATGGAAACGGTATCGGCTCACTTGGAAAGTTTCAGAGTTCGCACGAACGAACGAACGTTTGCAAACACACACTCGTATACATACTATGTACGTATATAGGTACATAATCGAGCAAAAGTACCAGTCGGTGTCGATACGTATCAAAAACTTCACCGGCGCAACTAATTGGCAAATAAATAAATTCGCCAGTTTAAATGATGGAAAAATATGTACATATGTACATATGTATTTACATACATACATACGTCGTGAATCCAAATTGTACGTTAAATCGCTCGGAAGATTCGTGTAGTTTCACCGAGAAACTTTCTTGCGAACTTGGTAGCAGTAGCAGTAGTAATGAAAGCAAAATAAATTATTTTTTCCGTTTAAGCGAAACGAAAGCTTTTGTGTGTGTGTTTGTACAGATATGTTTGCCTTACACTCTCGAGGGGTGGATTTTCCCCCACTTGTATTTCGCTCCAAGGGCTCGGGGGAGAGAATCTTCGACATACTTCTAAATTGCTTGTTCTAAATCCATTGTACGGTTCCGCCTAGCAATCTACCATAGAAACTATATTAAGAACACAGACGCGGATGCCTTACAGCGCGACTCACTAAAAGAATGTTCTCTTAACAACTTACGTATACGTATAAAGTAGACGAGAATAATTTTTCGGCGTGGTAAAAGCAGGAAATGCTATTTAATAAATTAACAATCTAACGAATGATGTGGTTAAAAATTATTATGATGAATCATCTAAACATTGAACAGTTAAAAGTTGTATTCAAATTGACAAATATAAATATTGAGTCAGTATATTTGACAAATATGTAATTAGGAGCACTTTTCTAATAGTTATTTTATTTACCACCTATACAGAGATGTTTTTTTAAGACTGTCAGGAATTTATCAATAGTGTCTGAACTTCTAATTCCATCCGGCAGTCTATTATATTCCAAAACACCTCTGTACAAAATGCTTCTCCTATTTCTATTTATTCTAACATTTTTTATAATTAAATTATTTTTATTCCTTAAATTATATTCACATACATCCATTTCTCTGACAATAAATTTACTAAAATATGATGGTAACATATTATTATCTAACTTAAATATAAATACCAACATACAAATCCTCAAAGTATCATTCACATTCAACCAATCGAATTAAATCAACATTTTTTTATACTAGCATACCTATCAAAATTTAAAATACATCTCATACCTCTATTTTGTAATATTTGTAATCCATCAGTTGACTTAATAAAATAAGCCTAAAACCATTTAATTTGTCATTTGTAAAATGTATCTCTTAATTTCAGTAGAATACCACTTTGAAAACATTATTGATTGAAATTCGTATTAAAATGTTAAAAAAAATGGTGATAATTAGAGACCCGTGTTTTTCGCATTTTGCGATAAATGCGATATATATGCTAAAATTCAGGATATATGCGAATTTATGCTAAAATCCTAAAATATGCGAATAGATGCTAAAATTCACAAAAAATAATTAAAATTAATTTTTTTTAAAGAAAAATATTAATAAAACAACGTTGAGACTTGTTTGTACACACTAACTAGCGAACTAATAACTGAAAGTTAACAGTCGTGTCCATATTGATACGTTGAGTTGTGAAGACCTGGGTCGGCAATTGATGAGTTGAAAAAAAACCATACGAAAATTGTACCCAAATAAATTTTTTTACCTGGAGGCAAAAATTGAGATGGTTTTACCCAAAGTAGTTTTATTGATGGGAAATATCGAAAACTATGCAGCATGCAGTATTATTTAAAACAAATTTGCAAATAAAAAACCAGTTCGTCGTTTGACTTCAGCAAGAGTCGTTTCTTTTTTCTCGCGATCGGTCTCTTACGTGCAGTCGTGAACTTCTTGAAGATTTTTGAACGTGAAAGATTTTTGACTTTTTTTGGACTTGGACAGATTAAAAGGCTAGTATTTATTTACTTTACTAATTTATCATTTTCATAATTTGGTTTAACTATAAAATTCACGAAAATCGACCGTAATTTAATACAAAATTTTATCAAAGTATCAATGTTCAGAAATTTAAAATGTAAAATAATTTTTAGCTTCAGCATGGGGCGTACTAATATTAATCTTTGTGACAGAGCAAATCCATACAAAGACCGCGGAATTTTTATAAATTATTACATTAAACATTTTAATGTGCAGACATTGTAATTGTCGAGTGGAGTGGCAGAAAAAAGGATAACTTGGAAAAACATCTGAAATCTATAAATCATCGGAATGCAATTTCAAAACTTACTACGAACAATACCATTCAAGCATTTTTTTAACGATTTGTAGCAAATATAAAAAGTGGGTTAAAACCTGATATACTGCAATTGTTAATGACCACAAAAATTAAATATGAAGAGTTTGGTTCTGCTGCAATAAAATCAATTTGGTGTCCTGTAAATAGTGTGGATGCAGAAAGATTTCTTAGTAAATATAATTTAGTGGTAACTGATCATCGTACTAACTAAAAAGAGTCGTCTGTGGAAATATGTTACATGCTTAGTTTTAATAAATTTTAAAATTAATGTTATATTTTATTTTTTAATTCATGATTTTTTTGTCTTCGTATTTCTGCATATTGCTATTTCTTAATAATTTTCTACTATTTTTTATTTGTCACGTTAGTTTTAAATTGTTTGTATATATAAATTGTGTTACAGAGTATTGAAATTGATCTGTATTAAAAAAATGAACTAATAAAAATAAATGCTAAATAGATGCTAAAATCCAACACTTTATTCGCTACAATATGCTAAAATGACAGATCAAAATGCTAAAATCGATAAAAAATATATGCGAAAAACACGGGTCTCTAGTGATAATCAATCATAAACTGATAAATTACGCTTAGAGGCGGATCTATCCATAGCAGTGGTTTCCAAAGTTTTCCAAACTGCTTTTCAATATCCATCGACCATAAAATTAACTCAATCATATGTACGTTTAATCAACTATGTATATACATATATTCTACTAAACTTAGAAATGTATGGATTTGAATATGAAATAGAATGAATCGTCAATGTAAAAATATTTAAGAAGCTATGACTTTTCTGACTTGATAAAGTATAATGCTGATACGCACACATCCACGAAACACAATAGATCGTCATCGATGGGGTGAGGGTGACCATCATTAGAGTAGAACGGCGGGACGCGCAAACCGAATCAGCTCAGTGACCCGTTAACGACAAAGACTCGCAGAGAGGGGGAAATGAGGACCAAATCAACGAAAAAATACAAATAAATTTATCACCATGGGGGGGCATAAGGGGGTGGCAAACGGGTGAATGGGGCTTGAGACCCAATCGGGAGTTAGTCCTGTAAGTTGGGACCCCCGTGTTAGATTTACGGCACACGCGCATTTGCTTCCGTTCGAACAATACACGTCCAGACGTACGGAAACTTTCTCGAAAGCATGTAATTTCGCCACGTATGGTTCGATTGCTTCTTTATATTATACTAATATAAAAAAAAAAATATACATTAACGGGATACGAACAAATCATAGTCAATGTTGTTCAGATCGCAAACGATGCTAGATAAGTTTTTGGGGTTGGTTGTAGGTACCTATGACTGTATGATGATATGAAGAATGTTGACGTTGATTAATACATTCGTATTAGTCGCTGTTTAAACTAAATTTTTACTGTAATTGCGAACGTACACAATAGAGTAAATATTTTAGGAATTGCTTAAAAAAATCAGACTTCGTGTTGTTGTAATTGGATTATTTTAATTACTATGCAAATCAGTTTGGTTGAGTTGCGCTGCGATTTTAATAAAAATGTGAAATTTCGCGATTTAATTTCGATATGTGTAAAACTGTTTTGTTATGCTTACTATTGAGAAATTACTGTGAAAATATTATTGGGAAAATTCGCATGTTTCGGATTTTAATCAATTATATATTAACTGAAGGATTCGTTCATAGTAAAAATTTATAAAACTGATGGAAAGCTTTTCATCTAAAATTCTAAAACAACATGCATTATGTTTAAGTGGACGTCAAAAATGACGACAAATATTCTCCCCTTACATATCAACCTTCTTCCCCTAATTCGCTTGTACTTTTGAATTTTATTTGAGTGGTTTCTGTATCTAAAAATTAAATCACTGCATAAAAAATGAAGAATATGCTGACACACAAATAAATACAAATCTTCTACTGAAAATTATTTAAAATTCGTCATCAGTTAAACGATAGTTCAATTTTACATTTGGTATTCAAATATGGGATGCTTTGTTTTATTTGTGCGTAATTAGCGTCCTCAGAAAGTTATAAAGATATGAAATTTTCGTAAAGAAAATAGTGAATCTTCTGTAGCGGCGTCGATAGATATTTTATTTTCGACCTGCAGCATCCGTTCTCGTACACGCGCTGTCGTTTTCTCTCTCCCTTTGAAATAACCTTTAGATCGCGGCGGCCGTTTCTTGTAAATCATTTTCTCCGGCAGCCAGTTGACTGTATCCACTCTGCCGTGTTTGTTTTGTAAACACACTGCATCTCTTCGGGGATTTATTCGCACACGCAAATCCGACACTAGAGCCATGCAACTTCCGATCAGATTGTACACACACACACACACACACACCCCAAATCTATCACACAATTTATTACATCGTTTTTCTTTTTTTTTATTATTATTATATTAAAAGCAAATTAATCGAAGTGAATTTTTGCGAGAAAGCTTCTACCGAGAATTACGCCAGACGCTTTTTTGCGGAAACGCTTTTGACGCATGCGCCCCTCTATGGCGAAAAACTTATCAAGGTTAACCGGTTATGATTCATTGCCCGTCTGACGCACTAGATCACAGATCGTAAACATGTGGTGCTCGTGCCAAAATCTCACCGTGCTTAAAAAAGTATATGCGACGTTCCTGTTTGAAGTTATTATACCTACGAACAATCTATAAGAAAACTTTCAACATTCTTTCAACTTTCAACAATGTCATACTTCATTGTGAAAAGTGAATTACATATTACATTATATATATAATAGCCGAAATCCGTCTGTCTGTCCGTCCGTCTGCTGATAACGCTCGAGGAATCGTGTTTACACTATCTTACAAACGGAGGCGATATCGTACGTGCCATAATTGGCCAATATTAAATCTTAAAGTGTTCGCGACTTTGCTAAATTGTTATTATGTATTATACAGCGCCATCTATATAAAAACTATTAAATTTAATATTACTTTTCAGTACGGGTGATGAGAAACCGCTTCGTTGACATTCAACGGGCTTACACTACTATAATATATTTTTACTGTATCCATATATGTACATACATACGTAGTATAAATAAAGTATTGTAATTGTTTGAAAATTTGAGATACGTTTTCATGATTTGTAGAAAATGTCTGTGTTAAACGGATGTGTGTATAATCGCTAGATCTCGAAAACCGTTAATCCTATCACGCTGAAACTTCATATTTATAAATTTGATACTTGCTATAACAATCCATAAGATTTTCAAAGTTTTTCGTCAACCGGAAGTAGTACTACACATTATAAGTTACCTAATTTTTACTTTATTCATATGCGTAGTACCTATTACTGATCACGTTTTCATGATTTGTGGAAAGTGCCCGTTACTGTGAGCTGAGCGAATCTGTGTAGAAACGCTATATCTCAAAAAAACCATTTTTTTTTAAATTATTATTTGAATTTATACATATTAATATGAACGTACTTGAATCAACTCAATGTTACATGCATGGTTAAACAAACACATTAATAATTTCAGAGCGAAAATTTATGACAGTTTGGGAACGGTTCGATATTGCAAATTTCAAACGGACGTTCGACGACGCTCTCACAGGTAGTGGAGCAGCAGCAAATGCCGAAAAATTCCAACATCGATCCGCAACAAACGTTTACAAAACGAAATAAAGATACATACATAAATAAAATAAAAAAAATGATGAAAAACGTCGGGACGATTTTCGCGCTGTAGACAGAGCAACAACGGGCGCGTGTACGTATAAATCTTTTAGCAACTGACACAGCCACTTCCTGCCGACCACGATGCGACCGGTAGTTTGCGGCGATTATTTATTGAATTTCGAATTTTTGGGGTTGTTCCAGGGCGAGCCAGGGCAGGCGGATTATCGCCCCCGGGGCCTCCGAAGCTGGGGGGGCGCCGCCCTGGGGCGCGTATCTTTTTGGTCCAGTGACTTGATGAATTTCGCAGGACCCGGCCGCAACGGTTATTTATTTGAGAGGCTATGATTTACCGACGACGAACGCCGTACCTCCATTTCGGTCCTGGCTAAGAATTACTTAATTAAGCTCGACCTATCCCCGACTGATGGAGCACCTTTGTTAATGAACGACTTTTTGTTGCGGCCACTGTGCGTCAGGTATAAGACGTTTTAATCAAAATTTGATGAGACAGAAGTTTTCAACCTTTATACCAATCGAGAATGGAAAACGAGTCTATAGGTAAAGTATTTTTACAAATGCATATTCGATTTCGAACTAACCAATTTTTCACGGTGACATAATCCTACCCCACTAAAAACTAAATGCCCGTATTTTTTTGTATAAACTCCTTAATAACTTAGTTGACAGCCCTTATCTCCATTATAAAATTTCCAGAACATTCCGCAATCCTAATCTGTTCTACCTATGGTCCTCAACATTAAATTTCTCTCACAATTAATTAATTTATAGAATATGTAGAGTAGAAAAGGTTAACAAAATTCCAAGCTCTAACGATACATTCCCTTCCAATCATTCAACATTTCAAATCTCTGTATACAAACACCTTGACAATCCCTAATTTCCACACCTAAAATTTACTTATATTATTATTTTATATTTATTAATGTAACTATTCTGGTTTAAGCCATAATTTTTAATTTCTAATATTTTAGTTTTTTATTATACATGTATATATGTAGGTATACTGCATGTTTCTTACTCAGGGAAAGTTATTCTCTGATGGTTCATCGCTGCCTTTTGGAGTGGAAAGAAGGAATAGACGATGAATTAAAACTTATTAAGAAAGCTAGGTGATGCAATTTTGATAGATTACTAATTAGGTAGATAGATTGATAAATTTCGATAAAAGTCGGCCAATCTGTATTTTAAAAATATTCCAATCTTTCCAGCAGCGATAGTAATAGCTGAAAAACCATTATATGAAATCGAATAAATTTTTTGAACGTATCGGGAGTTGAACCGCGAACCTATGTTCGTGAGTCCAAAAAGTTTAAAAATTGGCATTTAATGAATCGTGAATTGAGTCACAAATATATTGTAGATAATGCAATATATGTATGTATGTATATACATATGTACAGGTTGGTGCAAAATATGGAACGTGAAAATATCGTGTGACGTGTCAAAAAAAGTGTCAGTAGCCGGATCTGTGTCGCGTTGATTTACAGCTTGCGATGGATGCGAATGAAAAGAAACTGGGTCACATTTGAATGCTGCGTGCACTTTGTGCAATTTCCCGCTCGACAAAAGCTCGCTTTTATCTCACCTGAGCTTTCGTCGCGGGCGCTCGCTATTCAAAGTGCACGCGGCTCGAAAAGGTAGACAACAATTTACGGGTAGATCATAAATATGTCATCTTTCAGACGGTGCATTGTTTGCGTCAGCCGTGTTGCAACAAAAATGCAAATTTCAAATACCGCCTGAATGAAGATAAACTATACCTGAATAACTATAATATAAAGGAATTGCGATGTTTGTATGCGAAAGTGAAAGCGTGCGTCTTTGGTCGTTGGGTATAAAGAAAAAGAAAGGATCGGTACTTGTAAATAGTTTGGATTAGGATTGGATACGAACACACCTGGAGATAAATTAAATAAGTTAGAAGCTGAATTTGTAAAAAGACTTTCAATTTCAATAATCTTAATAAAATTTAATTAAAAATAAATAAAATTCATACCCCATGCAATTTGTAGGTTTTATTGATTAAAGTTAAACTGTTGAATGATTTAAATATAAAATAGTTGTCCATTAAAAATCTCAATGTGAAATTCACAATATTATTTTACGGCGACGCCACTCGGAAAAGCCATAAACTAGGTTGGAAAAATCAACCCCTAAAATTTTAGCAAGGACGCAAACCATCATCCCTAAATTGTATGGAAAAACAGCAGATCTATCGCGGAAACGCACCGCGTAAAATAGAATTTTCTCCAAGTCGTTTTTTTTTTATTTTCACAATAAAATTTGATGAAAAATGTTGATAAATAAAGTTATTCGGTTTGTAAAATATTTAAAATGAATATCGAAAGCAAAAGCTCGGTTCGAATTGAATATTTTTAGCATTTTCCATCTATCGGCGAGCTTTGAAACTTTCTGAAGCTTTTGAGGTTCGCTTCGCTTTCGCCAGGAGGCATCGCGAATTTCGGCACAATATTACGTAAAATTTAACAAATTCGAATAAAAAATATTAATTTTCACAAGAAAAATACGTATATACGCATAAATTCATACGAAAAATACACGTACAAAAAAGTTTAACGACAACAAAATACATAAACATGACGAAAAAAATTACATACAAATTAAATATTACACAGCACACTCGTTCAATGAATTATTCACACCTTTTACACGATAAATAGATACACATCCATAACCAATTACAAAATGGTCTTTATTCTAACATTTTCAAATATTAGACCTTTATGACGATTTTTTAAAAATAATTTGAATTTATTTCATCCGTTGGAATTTGAAAAAAAAATTACTCCATAACAAATTATATACTGCAACCAAACTACACCTAATAATTCACAGCAAAACTTTAAAACCATAACACAAACGACCTTGAAAACTCAAAAAATTAAACTCAAAGAATCTTCCGAAGACACATTTTCGAGGGCAAGGGGGGGGGGGGTCCAACACGTGCTATGGAATGGGGTGGGCGACACCTCCACTCCAGTGCGGCCCTGTTTCCGCGCGCGCAGTATGCAAATTAACGCGCCATTACACGGCAATTTATTTGGAGCGAATGACCACTTTGCGGCGGCCCGCCATTCACCATTGAACCGTTTATATGGGAGCCATGACCTTACGTAAGTTCAATTTATTGCATACACATACATACATATATACACAGGTAGGTCGCGAGCCCAGGTTTGCATAATTGCCCGGCAAGGTGCATTCGCACACTGACCCACATGCAACGCTAGTGCGACTCTCGATCGTTGTCTCGACGATCTCTTATCTCTCATAAGATGCTAAGCATGTGCATGGTTAGATACAATCGCTCCGGAATTTGACGACGTCGAGTCGAAAGGGTTGGATTCGAGTGCATTATAATATATGCACTCGCTGGCTTGAGATCAAAAGGAGTTGAAGTGAGCGTGTGGACGTGTGTGGGAAATGACAGAGAAAAACCTGCAAAGCATATGTTATTGTGAGTGCAGTCCGTATTCCAAATGTGGCCACACTTTGATGCAACTCTCGCTCGGTACAAGTGTACAAGTACAAGTGCATATGTATAGTAATACCAGCAATGACAAGTGAGTTGACAAGCTGGAGACAGGTGGCAAGGCGACACTTTGTAAACTAGACAGTCCTTTTATACGTGATTTTTTGCGTTAAATTTATTTATTAGACACGCACTGAATGCATTATGTGCGAGCCCTGTGCGTAGGAATTTCGCTGCGCGGCGATAAATTGCAAAAATCATCGACGGGATACAGTTTAATGTCGCGCGAAGACTTTGCGGAATTTTAAAAATGAAATGTGTGACGTGTAATAGAGTCTGCGCACGAAATATAGTATTAATAATTATTATTAATTTAAAAAAAAGGACGTCAAGGTCAAATTATTCAAGGAAAAACGAGTGGCTGAAATCATCATCAATGTTTAACTAACTTGAGATAATAACAGTATAAGATTTTTAGCGAGATTCAATTATAATCTAACGGTTAATACATAGATACACTACTATAAATATTTACTGTGTATAATAAATACACAATTTTTTCTAATGAAAATAGCGCTTACAGTAAATTACCAAAAGTGAGCGTGATGCACCCATGCATGAACAATATCATGTTCAAAAGTTATTATAAAATGATGTAAGAGCAATATTCTATACATATTTATTCATTCGTTTTTCTCATTTTTTCAGATCGTCTATTGAAAAAGTGTCTAATCTTGATCTGAGCTAAAAAATAGCGGTACACCGTGTACGTACACTTGTATAGGCATCGAGATGTTATACGCATATGGAGAATAAGGAGATTTGTTGCTTAGCGAGTTTTGCACTCTGTAAACACACGGTTACCGCTTATATTATAAACGTCGAGCGAAACATTCTCAATAAGCATTAAGCGACTGTCTGTAATAATACATTTATATTGTCATGCATCGAGTATCAAACAATGATTGAGAAGGGCTGATTGGATGGGTATTATGTGTGTGGAAGACGCATATCCTATGCATACAATAATAATCACATGCAAATTGCCAACTGAATACCGGACTTGAAGTAATTGCTCTATTTAAATCAGACGTTGCTCAACACGACTGACACATGTCACGTTAAACTATATTACGATGTAACAGCAGCCACTGCGGACAATCGAAGCCCTTTCCGTCAAATCGAATAATGTACGTACTTGTTTGTATTTTAAAATTAATTAATTATATCGGCGACTATCCCGAGGGAATGCGTCGAATCAGAGACGATACGAAAAGGTAGGCCTGGCTGATTAAAATTTATTATATTCCCATGGATGTTTGACTTCGGGTGAAATGCAAATGTTGCCAGCATGTCGATATGTCGACATTCGCTATTCACATTTAAAGTAAAACATTCCACGGGAAGAAAAGGTAGTGAGTGAGTGAGTGAGTGAGTCTTTATGCAGACATGGCGCATTTTACTGCCTTTTCTTATTTGCTCGGGTAGTTTATATTCGACTTATCGATTGCCGTATGCATCGATGGAACACTTGAATGTGTTATTAAAATTTTTAATGTATAATCAATGATTGAATGTAATTTATTGAATCTCAGCAAAAGGCTGAGACGTCCTGAGGGCACACTGTTTATACGTAGGTTTCTACCCCTTTTTTACCCCGACAGCTCTGACTTGCATACTTCGGAATCTCACAGATGGGTCTCACATTGAACGAACAAACCTTCTGCTACAGAAAAAAAATGCCTCACACTAATGATACTTGTATGAATATGATTAATTCCAAACGCAGCAATTGTTAGTTTTGATTTTAATTAATGAAAATATCGTTTAAGGAAATTCTTTTAAAGCTACATACATATTTAAGAAGCTTTAAGGCCCTCACAAACCTGAGCGGTATCGCTGCGTCAAACTGACGCCCATATCGTCGTCTTATTCGCACCGATATAATTCGAATTGGTGCGAATCAACGACGATGGAGAACGTCAACTTAATAATTGTTTAAAAGTGAAATCTTGGTTCTGGGGCTTCTCTAACAGTACGCAGTACAAATATTTGAGGCGACAGCTGTGCCTACGTTCTTTCAATATGCGACCTGTCTGAAAGGAAGCAGACGATCGCGGTTCACGAAAAGGGAATCCGACCGGCTCATATAATAACAGGTATGAAACGAGTCCCGGCGAACGAAGAACATAAATCATGTCACTGTGGATCATGTTATTATGCCAGTTTTCATTTTTCTTAATTGTCCAATTGTATGCATTTTACCCAGAGCGCAATTTGCAAAAGCAACCTACTATGAAAACCAATCTCTATACAAAACAAAAAAAAAACAACCCAAAAGAGTATTCATCATCATTTTCAGTCGTTCACCATCCACTGCTGGATGAAGGACTATCCAATTTTCTTCCATTCCTGTCTGTTTTGAGCAATCTGCATCTAGTTGACTCCACACATTCTTCTTAATTCATCAGCCCATCGTCCACACCATCTACCTTGCATTCTTACACATCCTCACGGATACCATTCCAGTATTTCTCGCGTCCACCTGCCATCCATTCTTCTCACTTTGTGTCCAGCCCATTGCCACTTTAGTCATGCTTCATACCCATGTATTCCTCTTACGATCTCTTCTCGTTATACCGAGCATACATACATCTTTCCATGCTTTTCTGTGTGCACTGGATCTTGCGTAACATTCTTGAACTTTTTAAATCCACTTTTCACATCCATACGTCATAACTGGCATTACGCATTGGTCGTATGCCTTATTTTTTAATCATAACGGAATGTTGGATTTAAAAACCATGTTCGTTCTTCAAAAAGCACTCCATCCTAGATTCATTCTTCGTTTTATTTCTTCTTCTTTACAACCAGTCATATTCACCAATTGTCCTGGGTGTAATTAACTATCAACTATCTCTACAATATGATTATCTACAGTTTTATCTAACTATATCTACAGATTATCTAAAATTAATTTTTATGCCTACTCTCATACTTTCGTTGCTTAATTGTGTTAATCGAAAGAGTATTATAAGTTTAATAAATTAAATTGAAATATTATGTAATTTGGAATCTCCTATACAGTTTGATTATAATTACTTCATATAAAATACACGCCCATCCGGCATTCATACATACATATGTACATATATTGGGGTGGGCGGCGCATTTCCTCCGCTTGGAATAATTTTTTGCATCGTCGCACATAATTATTCACGCTTTACCGAGTGCAAATTGAAATAAAGGCGCACACACACACACAATCAATACACGCAGTGAGTACAATATAAATTGCAAAAAGACATCTCGCGTAGGTATTTGAATAGGTTGCGTGCAATTTAAAGTTAAACGCTGCGATGGTGACGTTGCATCGGTTCGATAATTAGGATTTTGTCACCGCGTTAGCTCTACATACATACTGATACGTTGCATTATGTGCATCAAACTGCAGTGGAGATTTAGTGAGCGGCGAGAGCTGTTCGAAGTTTCACACACGGTTAAGGAGATGGTGTCACAGATTTCAAGCGGCTGTGTCGATATAATCCACCGGACAATCGGACCAGCCTGACACCGAACGGGTCGACATCTCGCCAATATAGTTTATATATATATATATATATAATGTATAATAAGTATCTATTTCATATAATATATAAGCTTTTTTCAATGAAATAATATAATTGGTAGTCGAAAGATAATGTCAGTCCATGAAAAAGGTAAATAGGTATGGCGTATCATAGCTGTATTATTAAATGAAATAAAATTTATTTTACATCAATACTATTATATCGATGGGTTAGTGCACAGATATTGTATGTCCAGTTTTAAAAAAAATTAATTATACACAAAACGTCCCTCTGCATCAAACCTTCACATTTAAAAAGTATTGTATGTCCAAATAGTATATTTGAGAAGATATTGCCTTATTCAAATAGTTTCAAATGTCCATAGTTTTCATGCACAATATTTTAAAACAAAACTGGACATACAATATCTATGCACTAACCCATCCATATATACTTTTGAATGTACAATTTTATTCTGCATATAATTCGATAGTAAATTTTTTGAATCAAAGTTTGCGGTGATCATACATATTTATGATACATTCACTAATTGCATTTGAATTTAAGTCTTCTAGTGATAAACTGTGTACATCTGTTTATTTTATTGCATGCAGAATAAAATTAGAATGAAAAAACGTTAATAATTGGATAAGAGTTCATAGAATATATGAATTGAATAGAAATAATTACGGAAATACATTCCGAACATAATGTTAAAGAAATGTTCGCCATTCTGTTGACAGTTAGGTGAAATGAATAGAAACGTAAAAGATTCGATCGGGGCTTTATGTTTACATAGAAGAAGACGGAAATAGGGAAATAAGGAAAAATAAAGCTCAAAAAAAAGGGAGAGTGAATAGCTGCGATTTTCAGCAAAAATGTAAGAACAGAATGAAACGCCCAAAGCAAAATTTATCGCGCCATTTTGGATATGCACTGAAATGCATTTAAAAAATAATAATCGATGGTCACACTCGTAAAAAAAAAAAAAAAACATATTTATGTGCAATACGAATGATAAAAAAAAATATATACATTCAGCGTTTTGCGAGCGCAATATAATAAGCTCGAAAAGCACGAGAGAGAGAGAAAGAGAGGCGAGAGAGCTTCCAGGTGAGCTCGTTATATCCGAAGCTCACCTGGACCACTTTGTAAGGCGTTTGTTTTTGAATGAGATGACATTTGTTTGCTCTTTTGAGCGCAGAATCGTCCCGAGACACCGCTGCCGTGGTGCCCTTTTCGCACTCATCGATACGTACGAAATCGACACTCGACGAAGAGAACACAACAATACAATACGCGACGCGTACATATACCTAATTAACGCGCGCGCGAAACTTTTTCACTCGCACTTTGCACAATGGGTGCGTGGGCATTTATTTATACCCGTATGTACAGCGCGGTGACAAATCATGTACGAAAATAAAACAAAGCGAAAAAATAAGATGTACGTCGTCTTTTCGGGTATTCGAGTAATTTTCATTGTGAGTGGAGCCGCGCGCCGGATCCGGGCAAAAAAGTGGAAGAAATTGTCGCCGAGGGGTCCGTCCAATTTCGTGCGGAATTTCCGCAATTTATTATCGGCGTTGTTATTGAAGGGTCCGGCGGCGGCACGCGGCCCACAGGTCCACTATCTCCGGTCGATTACTTTTTTTTTTTTCTCCCGCCGTTTTACTTTTTCGTTTTCGCCGCCCGCCGAATATAATACGTCGAAAGGGGGCGCGACACGGGGGCGAATTAGTCGAGTTTCTGCTTTCGGTCCGGTTTTTGCGGCCGCTAAATAGCCGGAGTTAACACGGCAATTTCATACCACCGACAGTGAAAATATTCGAGCCCTAACTTGTATATGTGTGCGTATTTTTCCAGGGACGTGTCGACGGACGAAGCGACAAGGCGAGCTCCCCAGGCGCCACTGTCAAATTTTACCATTCAATTTTATTGCCATAGTAGGTATTGTCTGTGGTTGTAGACGAGCAGGGGAATTGCGAGCATTTTTTTTTATTAACTTTGACCTTGAATCTTCAATATCAGCTGCTTGTAATATGATTATATTATGGGAAATGTCCTTAACTAATTAAGTTATGTAAGTGGAGTTTTTGAATAACGAATATCTATTTCGGGACTGTTTTCTATTGATTTATGTGAATTTTCCTGGGAAAGACATTAGTCGTTTTTCGAATCTCGTTACTAATTACATTAGGTACTAAGTCATTGTGGTTATTGGCAACAACAAAAGCTAGTCGGTTTGCCCGTCGTATGACGGTAAATTCTAATCCCTACCCCAACCCGTGCGCATGGTTTGTAAAATAACAGTACAGCTCCCGGCCCGTTTGACAGTACGTGAAGCAATTGTATAGTATACCGTTGATTGAATGGAAGTATGGCCAGAAATTGCGTTGTCGAGTGTAACCAGCTTTGACAGATAACGCCACGCTAAAAACACAACAGCGACGACCCAGACAGGCCTTTAGGCAAATATTACCCTAATAGGGTACATATATCCTAGGAAAATTGGAGAATATGACTGAATGTTAAGTAGAAAAAATAAAACGACGAATGATACTAGGATGGAGTGCTTTTGGATTGAAAAACATCGTTTTTAAATCCAACATTCCGCTATGATTAAAAAAGAAGGCGTGATGTACCTATGGATGAAAGAGGCTATGATGTATGGTTGTGAAACGTGGATGCTAAATTCAAGAATGTTACGCAAGATCCAGTGCACGCAGAGAAGCATAGAAAGATGTATGCTTGGTGTAATAAGAAGAGATCGTAAGAGGAATTCATGGGTAAGAAGCATGACCAATGTGGCAATGGCCTAGACACAAAGCGAGAAGAATGGATGGCAGATGGACGAAATACTGGAATGGTATCCGAGAGGATGTGAAAGAAAGCAAGGTAGACCGAGTGGACGATGGGCTGATGAATTAAGAAGAATGTGTGGAGTCAGATTGCTCAAGACACAAAAGGAATGGAAGAGGATTTGAGAGGCCTTCATCCAGCAGTGGATGGTGAACGGCTGAAAATGATGATGATGATATATGTAGGTATATAGTAATAAGGTGACTATTATTGCTCGACCACATTTACAATAGTCTTTCTTATGTAAAATAAACACGACCGGACAATCAATTGAACATAATAATAATTAAGTAATTTAGTTACAAAATCAGAATAAAAAGTTCACAGACGTGATATTTTCGAGATAGTTAAAATCAAACGATCTAATTTAGTAAATACAAGTACATATAGATAAATCTGGAGGAATTGAGTTAAACATTGTAGTAGGCATGGGTATGTATGTATATCTAATGTGCGAATCGGCACGCATCACATACGTTCGTTCGTATCGGACACAATCAGTGGCTCGAGAACCGCTGAATCTTACCTCTGAACGGAACGTTCTCCTTACAAGGAAATCGAACGTGTTTCGCGAGAATTTCATTCTTAACGAAGAAGATTAAAAGTCGCTTTTATTTTTGCACACTCATTTCAACAAAGTATTTCCTACATCGATAACAAAACCAAATATGTATGTACAAATAGACTCACCATGTGTACATTGTGATGTAAATGCAAGCTTCATATATTCCAAAAATCCATTGCGAACTAACCTGAAACAAAATAAATTTTTTTTTAATGAAAATTCACAAAGCGCGTCACTGGAATTAGAATTAATACAATGAGACATTCAATTCTTTCTCTCGGGTAGAGAAGGGGGCGATTTATTGAAGGATTAATTATAAATAGCAGTTTTAATATAGGTTCAGTATTGATGTATCGATAAGGCCAATGCCTAAGGCAGATTTATAAAAAATAATATTAAAAGGTATACATATGTACATAGGTAGTTAAAAAAAGCGAAGGTCGATTCTAACAACAAAACCTGTTAAAAAATTACATTTAACTACTTAAATTTTATTTTATGACTGGTTATAACATACTTTTTCTCGCGTATAAATACTATTTGTACAAGCTGTAAGCCAACTAAAGCACAGATAAAATCAATGCAAATATTTATAATCGAAATTTCCGATGCTGAATATAAGTCACTTTATACAGAATGATTCAATACGCACAAAACTAACATTTGAACTGAAAAGGTTTCAGTAATATACCTAAATGTAAATTGCTTTTTTAAGAACTTGGGTCTATTATTGTACAATGTTTTTTATTCAGAATCATAGGTTGATCACAAAATTGAAACATTTTCATTTGAATCACTCCTTTTTTGAACACGGATAAAATCATTGCAAATATGTACCTACGTATATACACCCAACAATTTTTGATACTGTGTATACAAAATTGCACAAAATTTAATGTGATCAAGATCACATTCAGATCAATTCCAACATAATAATGGTATTATTATCGTTGCAGATATAAATTTAATATATTGACTACAAAAACAAAACATTTTCACTGGAATCACTCCCCTTTTGAACAATTTAAAGTACAGATAAAATCATTGCAAATGTTTACACCTGTTACAAATGTTGATACTGTGTATATAAAATTGCACAAAATCTATGTAATGTGAAAAATAGTTTGATTACCACCAAGATCACATTCAGATCAATTCCAACATAATAACAGTACCTATTATTAACGTAAATTTAACCGTATCATACACTGACGACAAAATTAAAACACTTTGATTTGAATCACTTATTCTTTGAACACATGTACAATTTTTACAACCGACAATTTTTGACACCGCGTACACAAAATTGCACAAAATCTAATGCGAACAATAGTTTGATTGCCACATCAGGGTCACATTCAGATCAATTCCGACAGAATAACAGTAGTATTATCGTAGCAGACATAAATTTAACCGAATGCGGCAATAAAACGTCACCGATTATGACAATATTTGGTCTTCGCGTCACCAATATGTCTCAATCGGTTTAAAAATGCCCCATTTTGTCGCATTCTATTAGCGCTGGACGGTCGCGTCGACAAATTTCACCGCCACTTTGATACGAAACTCCATACGAAACTCGGGCGAAACTCTGCACTAGGTACGGATACCCCCACAGTGAGAGGCGAGGCGCGCGCACAATCTGACATTTATGAGCGTCATAAAATCTTTTAAGTAGTGACTTTTAGTACTTGTTTAGTGAACATAAATGTCTTCTGGTTTAGTAGCGAGTAGTAGTCATACCGAAACCCGTCCTTTGCCGGCGACAAAACCTCGCAGAAACCTTATACGCGTTTTTTATTTTATTTTCGCAATAAATTCAGCGGCGCTTACCTTTTACACTTGTGTTTGTTTATTATGTATTTCTTCCACGCGCCGATTGAATCGTTTTTATTATCATCGTCGTGTGATCGATCGGTCGATTGATTCGGATTTGTTTTCGCAAATTAATTTGTTATGCAAATCGTTCATTCTTATACAACGTTTACGCTTATGATATACAACCGTATTGTTTGTTATCTGTTTAATCATACGTAAACACTGCGTAGGTGCCTATGATTAATATTGGTCCGAGTCACTGTACACCGTGATTGTATGTAATTTTTAATGGATCTAACAACAATGTGAAAGCACTCACAAGCAAGTGGCAATTTTATTGGAATACCTACCTTGAAATTTATTTAATTATTTTTCGAACATTATATATCAACGGACGTGTTTAACGTAATTTATTACGTTACAGTTTCTCAAAGTCGCGAACCTACTGAGGATTAATATTTTCAAATTATAGGAGGCCTCCCATCACCGGTGTTGGGTGAACGCGTTAGCGCTAACTCACCCAACCTGGTGATCACGGGTTCAAATCCCTCTTGCGACGTTCGTGTCTTTTCAATTAAATTTGAATTTCGGCATTTACTGAGGCGAGCGTTATCAGCAGACAGACAGACGGAATTGGGATATTATATATATAATGCGGCTCAATTGCTATATTTCAATTTTTATTAATTGAGTGATTTGATTGGATGAGTTTTTGTATCAAATGAATTTTGTACTAATGATCCTGGTGCGCGTTAAAAAATAGCACTGTGCAACAAAAAAACCACGTTTTTGAGCTATCCGACCGGAGACCCAACAGTTATTACTAAATCTGACCCACTGAAACCGAATATGATAATGAAATTTGTTCGTTAGCTCTCGTTTATGAGATATGAGTAATTCAAAATTGTAATAAAAATGTAATAAAAATTGTATTAAAAAAATTGAGAATATTTTTAAACGCACATGTTCTCATAAACGAGAGCTAACCGACAAATTTCATTATCATATTCGGATTGAGTGGGTCAAACTTGGTGAAGGTTGACTAGTCTCCGCCACGGTAGTTTTTGTTGTTGCACAGTGTAATTAATTATGTACTTGCCTTCTCTGTAAGAGTGACCTCTTTTGGGTACTACAGAGGAGAAGGAGTGTGTGGTGCAGACAAAGCACCTGGGACCAAGGCTATATTCTGTCCAACTTTAGAAACACCCTAGTCTTGACCGATTTTATATCGATCTGCGCATACTATCTGGGTCTGAACCGACGAGCTTCGTCACCACGTCTCGGCTTCTTGGAATACACATTGACGATAACCAACCATTGTCGTTAATCTCCGACAGCCACAACCCTCTTTTTTTTAGTTGCGCAAGAACAAGCTGCTTCTTAAGTTGGACAGAGTGTATGTATTCAATTTATTACTTCCTCGCAACAAATTGCTATTATTTTTATTCGTTTATTGTTATCGCTTGGAGTAATTATAGTTGATACATAGATACTTTATTGCGAAATATGATGGATGTTTGTATGATAATTATGATAAATTTCATAATAAATAATATAAACTGCATGTGTAATGCTAATGAGGGTAAGTAAACTATGAAAATAAATTCACCTGTGTTTTCACACACAAACAACATTCCATAATTGTGTACAGAGTCGATACCTGAATACAATTATAAATAATAATAAAAAAACTTGGTCATATAGGGGTTAACGGCGCGTCTGTCTGCCGTCTGCCCACACGCGTTCACAAGAAGCGAAGCGTACAAGTTTCTCCCCGTTCTTCGGCAATATTTCATATGCAACATCGTTGCGAAACTTGAGCGTATCACCCGTCGAGACGAAATCATTAGTTTTATTACGAAGCTAAGGAGGATAATAATTATGGAGCTTTTACGACTGTTACTCGGCAAGCTTGTTTGTTCAAACATGCTTCTTGAAGAGGCGCACGTAACAAGTGGCCATTTTATGTATTTATTGCGACTTTTATGCGATAACAAACGCTGATCCCCGAGAAGTCTCTCGTGCGAGAGTAATGCGAGGGAACTTCCCTTTGCACGAGGAGTGCACTGAGCTGCACTTGGCCATATATATGTATACATATACGTGTGTGTGAGTGAATGAAATTATACGGTAATAAATTTAACGATCGGTTAAGCTCGACCGGTATACTTTCCATCCACGTGGGGCGCTCGGATAATAGAGTTTTTATGGTTTATTGTCTCGCATAAAAATAATACGATCGATGGATTTGATTCCATTCGATAGCGGAGAGAGTGCCGTTTTTCTCATTGCCATGAAAATGGTTTTCAATTTTGCATACGATATGAATCTTAATCCGGTTACGGAACGTTTCTCTTGAAAAAGAGTGCAGTATAATTATTATTAATAAGAAAAAATCATTAGAATATTTTAAGCCCTAAAAATTCACTTATTGGTAGGCATATTTAATGCTGACTCATTCTCATTCAAAAAAGACAATTGAAATTGTATAATTTCAATGTAAAATTATTGTGTAAAACGTTGCTTATCTTTCATAGATCAAAATAGACAATTATATCTAAAAATCAGAAGAATCTAATGCACATTTTTCACATATAAACTTAAGCAAATTTTCTTTCACTTCTGGTTGAACAATTTCAATTAATATTTTTTATAACATTGGCTATCAACTTAAATAAATTAAAAAAAATACATTTAACTATTTTATTATAATCATTCATCATAAACAGTAATAAGATGTATGTATCCCTAATTGTAGAAATAGTTCAAACTATTGTCCAATAGATGGCATTAGATAAATAAATAAACTGACGATCGACTTTCCAATGCAAATTTGTACCGACATCTAGGACAGTGTTTCCAAACTATTTTAAATAAATAAACACGCTCAAGTTTTCAAATGTCAAACGTCCAATGTAATGTACACAAACTTCACATTTGTTTAGCATTTGAAAAAGTCACATTACACACGAACGTATATGTATGAGTATATTGGAACAATATGACATTTGTAGTAGACACAATAAAACTGCATAGAACTTCACAACAACTGTATTTATTTATTTTTTATAAAGTCGCCTATCTCATTTGACAAATTCGAACGGACGCGATAAATTAATGTACAAATTATGATACACTTTAGCGGAAATAAAAAAATAAAGGATACGTTGTACGTGCGCTATAAATTGTCTTGTGACGTTTTGAAAAATTCCGTTTGCACCTTGCACGTTGACCTTTTTGGAAAATTAATGGTTTATTTAATAAAACCCACGTGCATCCACCGTAAAAGATGCACTTACGTTGCGTGGAATTACAATGCAATTTTATGCAGTCGTAAATTCACTCGCCGACTATCAAATGCCAATGTCAGTAAACGTAATCGACAGTTTCTTACTGTTGGTATTTTTTTTTTATATATCGATAATTGATATAAAAAATTAAACATGCACAGTTTTATTAATTGTCTAATCGCTTGTCTACATCACAGTAAAATCTAAATGCAAGTTAGTCGCGTAGTTTTTTACGATATGTATAAAAAGTTTACGACCGTTTAACGAAATAAAAATAAACGTAATTGAAGAACGACAAACGTTTCGTGACGAACGAAACGTAAAAACAACTATACGATAAGTTTGTGTACCGTTGGTTGTTTGTATTTTGATAACGTCTAATGAATTTGCATACAAATGCGTAAAAGTTAAATTTGGATGTGCAATCAAATCGTATTCGCGGTTAAATAATATGTACGAACTGAAAATAAACACGTTGGGTGGGCCCGGTGCAGTGGCTTTCAAACGCAATGCAATATTTTTTTATGATATTTCATAGAACGATAAAATTACGATCGACGCGGTTTAAGCATAGTATTTATTTTTTCGCAGAAACTATTCGAGCGATCGTAATAAAAATTTGTCGCGTAATAAAACCGCATTGTTACAAAGTGGGATGTTAAAAGACGATAAAAAGTTTTATGACCAGTCAGCACAAATCGCTTTTACACCTGTAAAGCCGTTTACGATGCCTTATACTTTGTTAGCGTGCATAAGTCGGTAAATTTATTTCAATACACAAACATGTACATATATTCATCACTTTTTTATTTGAGTTATATTGATTTTTTTATAACCAAGGTTTTGATATAAATATTTGTACAACTGAAATGGTTATTTTTTTAGTGGGGAAATGCGAGAAGTTTGTTAATCGTTAAGTTTGACTATTTTTTAATCACATTAAAAGTGTGAATTTATTTAAAATTATGAACAATGTAATATGATACAATGTTCCTCTGTTTGTATCAATACTTTTGGTAAATGTATTACGTTACGGTATTATCGTAGGAATTGAATAACCCTGGCGATGTTTTCTACCGGTGGCGGTCCATGCGCATCGGCGCTTAAGTGTCAATTGTCACAAATCTTACAGCCAGCGAATATTGATAAGCCAATTGGCATTCATGGTAACCTCCGAGTCTAATAAAAATCCTCCTTACGGAAAAGGCTTCCGCGAACATTATTTCATAGACGATTGAAGCTTACAAAAGTGCTAGTGCACTCGAAGTGAAATTTCTCGACGTGTTTCCCATACGATTCGCAACCGAGTCGTTTTCCAAAACGAGTTTTCGCAAGGATCCAGTAAAATACCATTAGCTTGTTCAATATAGATATTTAAATAATATATAAAAATAGTCACGTAGACGGGAAAAAAATACTATATTTCATGTCGAATAACGGGCGACATCCAGTCTAGTGCTAATAATACAGGAACTAGGCCTTAATTTCGATATTAATCTTTAGGTTTTTCAGCGGTGAACTAATGCATTATCTTTGTTTTTCGGTTCCGGTCCATTTATCACGAAAATTCGCACGAACGATTTATGTATTTTCCACGGAAATATTTCCGATATTTTTTCAGGAAAAAATGCTAACGCTCCTATTAGTAGATTAGCACGAAAACAGCTCCTAATATTTTTGCGAAAGTGAAACGAAAGCTATTTCGAAATTGTTTTTTATTAAAACGTTAAATTTAACAGGCATATATCAAAACACTCATTTAACCCTCTGTTGCTTTCTGGGGTACGCAGAATTAAGGCGAGGGGCTTCAATCCAGTCAAAATACAATCTTTTGTTTATTGTCATCCTTCATATATGGAGAAAGTAATAATAGAAACATACGCTGTCGAAATTTAAATTTAAACTACATTTACATAACCACGCACAGTATACAATGTATATTGCGTCGAATTTGAAACATTGTTGGTGTGTCGAAGTCGAGGCGCGCAATTGGAAAACCATTAGAAATATACCAATAGGGTTATCGAGCTAAATCGGCAATGATTATTCGCGACCAGCCGCACAGTGGTCATTATCACGATTTCACCCGTACGCTTTTATCACCTGTTTTTATTGCTTTTTGACTGTTTACAGGTGCCGCCCGTCAAGGGTGCATTCCTGAAGTGTTGGAGCGTTTCTATCAACAAGTTTATGTCACTTGACACACTAAGTCTCAATGCGATCAACGCAACGCAACGTCGCGAATTTCGCATTCGATCGCGACGTGCCCGAACAATTGGCAAATTGGTAAGGGAAAGTAACAAAATGAAGACGTTTTCATTGTTTAAAAGAAAAATACAAAGTATCTATAGGTAACTAACTAGTCGTGGTAACTATAGGTAGCTACTTTATTCATGACTGTTGTTAAGATTATGCTCTTGTACCAAATTTTCCGTTTCAGTGACGTCATCGTATCATTAATCATAATAAAATTATTGAGATTGTAAAAAGCAGACATGCTAATTGAACATCAACACATTTTAGTGCTAACAGTTTATTTATAGTAGTCCTTTTTGATAAAATGAAACATAAAACATCAACTAAGTATGCTTGATATTTTAATTTACTAATAGCCAAAAAAATTGAAACAAAACTTTGCCTAATGTGTAATTAAAATTATAGAACAAAAAAAATATAATTAAACTACATATGCAATTATGCAATAAATTAGACAGTTTGATGTCTAAATTTTTCAGCCGAATAAATAAATGCATGTGCATAAAAAATCTTGTATCTATTTTAATTAAAAATATACGATAATGCAGTATTATAGTCGACCGCTCATACGGTGGCGTTTCATTATTTGTTTAGTTGTAATTTAATCGATCTAAAAAATGCGCTCGAGTTTGACGAACGCCATCGTATGAGTAATGTACTTATTTTACTTTTATTTAAGTTTTTTGCATATGTTTAAAAGCTTTTATTTGAGTGTTCGTTATCGGTGACATGGGTTGATTTACAATATCCTTTGCTATTCATTATTTAGCTGCTTTTTTTTGTTGTTTTATTTTTTTGTTAATATCAAACGTTCTCGCGAATTCTCGCAACGTACCTACTTAACCCTAATACGAGCCGAACTGAGCGCGCATTAATTTAAATTATTCCATTTAAGGGT
The DNA here is from genome assembly GCA_022651745.1 of Parapsyche elsis. NCBI lineage: Eukaryota > Metazoa > Arthropoda > Insecta > Trichoptera > Hydropsychidae > Parapsyche > Parapsyche elsis. The sequence continues at coordinate 5,083,806 of JAGVSN010000017.1, forward strand.
TTAACATCGAAATAGTATGTAAACAATGAACGGGGAGGGGTGGGATTAATTCATTCGAATTTCAAAAGCGAAACGAGTGTTGCGGCCAACGTAAAACCTTTGCCAGAACGAGTGTAGTACCGGGCGTGTTTACACGGTCGTTGTTTATCGCATTTGCAAAGACAATAGTTGGATGCTGCAAGAAATGGGTTTAATCCCTGTGTGTTGGCTTAGCATTAGAAATTTTGCAGCAAGTAAGAGCCGAGTGCGCAAGAGGGGCTCTAACGAGAATTTATTACCGCCGCACTTTACCACTCTCCGTACAGTTTTGTCCGTAAACGGGTTAAACCGCCGTAGGATCAAACCGGCAAAGGTGAAACGGATGCCGTTGCTCATGAAGATCCCATACCCAACCGTTCATATCTCTAAAATCAAAAATTCTAAGTAAAAAAATAATTCCTAAACGAAGCAAGGAGAAAACGTTTAGTAACGGTGGTTCTATGTATGTATTTGACAAAAATTCAAGCGCGGTTCGCTATCTGATCGCTGGAGTCGGCGACGAAATAAATCCAATGATCTTTTGACCCAAAAAAACGTGCCCGAAAAATATTCGACGCTAACGTCCAAAAACAAGACTATCCGAGCTTCTATCTGGACATTAGAAACGACTCCACTATGCCTCTGAATAAAATTAAACGTTCAAACGATCTAGGCGAAAGATAGGCGAATGTTTGCGCAAGTGAATTTAAATACGAAAAATCACGTACCAAAAAAAACAAATGTCAAACGCAAAAAAATTACAATGAGAAAACTTTAACTCGTACTATGTATGTATACCAACGTATGTTATTGAATAATTTATTTTTTAATATAAAAAAAAATTATCATCTGTCATAGTAAAGTAACGAGGGAAAGAAAGGTTGAAAATAAGTGCAAGAATGTTGTTGATTAGTATAAAGATGTGTCAAGAAGTTTGTTAAATACAAATAATCAAATTCTGACAGGAGATGTTTGATTTGAATTTTAATAAAATTCTAATCATGCTTGAAAATTTTTGAGACAGTTGAAAATCGAACCACGAACGTTCACAATTCAATGCAGCTATGGTTATGGTTATTGAATATGTATTTACTTGATAAAAGTGTTAAAGCATGAGCAATTATTTCACAACAACAAACAACCGCGTACGTATGTAGTTGATTGATAATTACGCTACATTCACCATGTTTTCACACTTATCGCAAACATCACATTATACCCGCACAATTATTAGCGATGATCAAATTTGCTTAACATCAAATTAAAAATGCACTAGTTGCGGTTGAACCAGTTTTTTATACACGTATGTTACGATTATGACATGCTAAAAAATAACACTTCCCTCGTCTTCTGATAATAATAATAACAACAATGCTGATGCACATAGTAAAGAGTTGCGTGTACTTGAGTAAAGTTACGTTTATTAAGTGCGCGCAATTAGGGTATTTATCTACGTGGCAGTATCCGTGTAGCAATTTGCAGTAAAAGCGCTTGTAAAAAAAAATATTGCAAATCGAAACAATTGTGCAGCCGGTGGGGGGGAGGGGGGGGGTGTACTCTTACCACAGATACCAAAACGGTGGGCTCGCGTGCTCCAGTGCAATTACAAAGGGGTGCACATTGTACTCGTCTCTTTGTTTCGTACAAAGGAAACGATTTCGTGTATGTGCGCGAGAATCGTTGTGAAAAATTTTTCAACCTGTGGATTTGCAAGGAAAAACCACGTTGCATAGATAAGCGTCTTAATGTGAACATCGTCGTCCGTTTAAAAATGTTAATTAATTGATTAATTATGACAGCGTGGTGCGAAATTGTTGTTTTGCAAAAAAATAAATAAACAATGAAATTTTGCAAATAGAGAGCTCGACGCACGGATAAGACACGAAAGCGTGAAAAGCTTTATATTAAATTAAACGACGATATCGTTTAAGTAATTCCAATTCAAACAAACAAATTATAATTGATGTCTTTCGAATGACTTAAGTGCTTTAGGACTAGTTATTTGTATGCAAATGGAATCAAATATTTAAATGACATGTAAATAATAAAGTTATTCAACGAGTGTGCATAGATTTTTTTCTATGTATAAAAATAACGGAACGTACCTATTCAGATAACACATTATAGATTCAATACAAAACAAAAATTAAGAACAAGAGAAAACTAATCTATTTTTTATATATTATTATTATCTATTTACATACATGTTTAATGAATTTTGTACGCAAAGCGCACTCGCTGGAAATGGGTGCAAAGAAGAAGAAATAGTTTAAAGAATGAAACTAGGATGGATCGCTTTCAAAAGAATGAACATAGTTTTTAAATCCAACATCCCGCTATGCTTAAAGAAGAAAGCTTTTGACGAATGCGTATTATGACCAATTATGGCATACGGATGTGAAAAGTCGATGTTGGCCTCAAGAATGCTACATAAGATTCAGTGCATACAGAGAAGCACAAAAATATGCATATTTGGAATAACATGTAGAGATTGAAAGTGGAAAACATGGGTGCGAAACATTACCAACGTGGCGGATATAGCGGAACGTGTGAAAAAGCTGGTGACATATTATATTATACATACATATATCCAAAATGCACTTCAACAACACATACATATGTATATTAAGTAAATTGAATTGTTTTTAGATATTGCACAAATATGAATCAAATTTACAGCTCAAAATATGTTTAATGAATTTTGCACGCAAAACATAGTCACTGTAGATAATCATATTGTGGGGATAGTTGATAGTTATTAATACCTAGGACAATTGGTGAATATGACTGTTTGTAAAGAAGAAGAATGAAGCGCTTTTGGAAGAATGAACATAGTTTTTAAATCCAACATTCAGCTATGCTTTAAAAATAAGGCATACGACCAATGCGTACTGCCCGTTATGATGTATGGGTGTGAAACGAGGATGCTAAATTCAAGAATGTTACGCAAGATACAATGTACACAGAGAAGCATGGAAATACGTATGTATGATTGGTATAACAAGAAAAGATCGCAAGAGGAATACATGGGTATGTCGCAATGGGCTGGACACATAGCGAGAAGAATGGATGGCGGATGGAATGGTATCCGAGAGGATGTGAAAGAAAGCAAGGAGCGAGTGGACGATAGGCTGATGAATTGAGAATACTGTGTGGATGCAGATTGCTCAAGACAGACGGGAATGGAAGAGGATTGGGGCGGCCTTCAGTGGTGGCTGAAAATGATGATGATTTTTGTATTGATGGTGTGCGACTTAATTAATGGTAAATTTAAATTTACCACACAAGAATACTCAAAATTATAAAGTGAAAATCTAATGGAGACTATGACTATGGAGATATGAAGAGACAATGCGTACTGCCAGTTATCATGTATGGGTGTGAAACGTGGATGCTAAATTCAAGAATGTTACGTAAGATCCAGTACACACAGAGAAGCATGGAAATATGTATACTCGAGAAGAGATCGTAAGCGGAATACATGGGTAAGAAGCATGACCAAAGTGGCAGACATAGCGGAAGGTGTGAAAAAGTTAAAGTGGACACATAGCGAGAAGAATGGACGGCAGATGGACGCGAGAAATACTGAAATGGTATCCGCGAGGATGTGAAAGAAAGCAAGGTAGACCGAATGGACGATGGGCTGATGAATTGAGAAGAATGTGTGCGAGTCAGCTGGATGCAGATTGCTCAAGACAGACGGGAATGGAAGAGGATTGGAGAGGCCTTCATCCGGCAGTGGATGGTGAACGGCTGAAAATCATGATGATACGCTCTAGCATTCTACAATAGGACAGTAGTTATGTGTGGACACGACTTTACGTAGAGACACATACACGCGAGGCTCGGTCGCTTCTCCCCGAACGCGGATGAATAACGGCGGGGTATTTTTCTTGGCGGGAATTAATGGCCGCTACCTGTGCTGACGTCGAGTGTGATAAATGACGTATTGTATCATCCCCCATGACCGGCCAATAAGAATGGCCTGATGCCACCCCTCTACCCGTCGAGCATGGGCGGCCATCTTAGATTTATGCCCCTTTTTTAAATGTGTGCAAGATGGTTTTACGCGCGCGCGCACGCACACAAACAAGCCTAGATGTATGTACATACATAGGTATGCACGCACACACTGACAAAGCGAGGGGGTGAACTTATCGGAACCCCCTTTGATTTACCGTCGGAGCTTTTTGTAGCGGCTGCTTCTTCTTGTAGCGCTTTTATTTTTTTTTATTTGAATAACGAGCTTTTAAATTAACAATTAAAATTTAAATATTAAAAAAAAAAATTGGACTACTGCGCGCCGATCGATTCATTAAAAAGCTTTCAATTTAAATATTTCACTATTCAATATATCTATGTAATGAGAGGAATGTGTATGTTATGTTTGTTATTTAACTTGCAAACCCAACTACTTTATTTATTCTACTGTTAGAAATTTTCTCAGGATGTATGTATGTATATACAATAACAATTAAAGACTATGAATATTCATAATGAGACTACAAAGAAGTCTACTATTACTTGTAACCAATCAGGTTTTCAAATCAAATCTATCTTACAATCAGACTTGATGCATGTTAATTCGTTAAGCATATTTTGATTCAATCCATTTTGTGGAACTATTTGATTTGATTATATTTTGCTAATATTATTTAATATAAATATTATGTTTTTTCTCATGTCAAGCCATAGTGACGAATTGGGGCAACCTGTAATATCACTATGGTATAATTTGTAAAAATTAAAATTAAAACATCAACATTTTTCTTCAATGGATTTTGAACAATGTTACAAAATGAACATGGTTTTTTTAGTCAACTGTAAATTTAAAAATATTATAAATGAAAATCGGCTGAATATTTCAAATTATAGGAACGGGACTTTTCAATGTCAATTGATCGGGTTTAAAAAATTCAAAGTCTATTGTGTCAAGGTCAAATTCGCATACGTAATATTTAACATGTAAAGTGCAACGCCTATTAGTCAACGCCAAAAAGTTAAATCGCAACAACCGCCGAACGAACAGATCGCATTACAAATCCACGTCCAACACAATCTGAACGGACTATACATATGTACATACAACTGTCGATGATAATTTATGCAATCGAGTCGCATTACATGGCAAGAACATCACTTAAAATTAGATTATATTTCACAACGCGGCGTCTAGCATGCTCACATTTTTTTTTGTACGATTATTCCTCCTCTCGGCCATTTAAATAATGAGTTGTCGCCCACGCCCAGTATCACATCACCATTATAATAACTTTTGTGCGGTCGCGGAGAGGAGGAAATAAAATTAAAAAAAAAAAAAAAAGGTGTGAAAGTTCACATCGTAAATTCGACGACGCTCGTAAATAACACTGGGGAATTAATCGCGCACGTACGCGTTTTACTCGCAATAATCACACCTCTCGTAGTACATATAATATGACGTAGTGGGTTATAATTACCGTTTGTATGTAGTAGGTATACTACGTGTCACACACGTGGTGTGTATACGGGGGCCTCTAATGAAACCCATTCAGAAGAGAGGGCCTTAAATTTACAGCGCTGCAATTAAATTATCGTTACCCCTAGTATGTAGTATGTAGTGTGTGTGTGTGTGTGATTATACAGTGTGCAATATCGGCTGCGTAATCAAGTGCATTCTGTGTCAGAGTGCATGCGGCAAGGTGCACTCTACCCCCTTTGGTACCGTGCGCGCGCACAGGGGAATGCTTTATGATGTGTCGGCTTGAAATATTGCACATTCGTGTGTGTTTGTGTTGCACAAAATAATGCAACGACAATTAGGCACGTGCCACGGGGGTCGGTAGGATAGCGCTAATGAGAACGCGTGCCATGAAACTGTGTGATACTCCATCCTGAAGTACGCCGTAGGATAGGTGTAATAAATTAAAAAATCATATAAAGTAAAGTTTCCGAAGAATCCCCGTTTAGGGGGTGAAGAATTATAGCGCTAGTGCATGAGTTAAATGAAGTTGAAAAAAAAATGTTAAAATGTGGCGAGTCGGTGGCGCAGTGGTCGAAAGTGAAAGTGACGTTGCTTGTGCGTCGACGTGTTTAGTTAAATTTTAAAACGTAAGCTTGCTGAATAACATTTTTTCCTAGTCGGTACAAATCGGGATATTTTGATTTGGTTGTATGGAAAATATTAATTTAAAAAAATATATATATTTATTTATTAAACGCCTGTTAGGGCTTTTACAAACAAAAAGAAAAAACTAATAAATACAATTATGTTGAATTAATAAAATAAATAACAAGTCGTTGCCTTAGGGACGACAGATTAATGTTAAAAAAATCAATAAATTCGGAGTATTTATCGCCATATCTAATCATTCTGAGGATGGGAGAATGAAGGTAATAATTACTACGTGAAATATTCACAATCTAATTAAAAACGAGAACGGGTAACACGCTCCGGTGCCTTAAGCGAAGATGTATGTTCATACATAGGTATGTATAAAAAAATAGTCTAGACCGATTTATGCGCATACAAAAGAGTGGCTCAACCAATGAGCTTCGTCACCATCTCGGCTTCTTGGAATAAACATTAACGATAATCAACCAAAGTCGTAAATCTCGGACAGTCACAACTCTCTTCTTGTAGTGGCGCGAGAAAAAGATGAAAAAGTTGAACACATTATACACATTGCAATATCTTGCAAATAAGACTATTCAAAGTTTAGCATCAAAATTTATAATTAATAATAATAAAATTCACGTGCCTATTTATACTATTTTCTTATAAAAAAGTGCATGTTTTTCATGAGCAAAAAAATATTGAATTTAAATTTTACATCACAATCCATGTACATATGTATGTATGTACATATTTAGATATAAAATAAATAAATTTTCATATTACATAATTATATCGTCTATAATGACATTCAGTCGAAAGATTCTTATTGTTGTATGTATATTATAATATACATATATAAATCCTAGCCATTCGATATATCTGTGTATATTAAATTGCTCGGTTCATATGAGCGTTCGCACGAAGCATTGACAATGCGGAAGATATATTCGGAACATTTAGATATTCGCGGATGTTCTTCGCAATTATGCCGCCATTAGTCACTCGGTACGTCCGTATCCACTTTATTATTACACACATACACACCACACCAACACGGTTACACGATCGCATACATAAGGGCACATTCCCTCACGAACCTTTTGTCCCGGCGAGTTCCCGGGGCTCAATATGCGCCGTTTCAATACGCGATCCCTTCATCCCTTTAAAAGCCCCCTCTTTCCTCCCTCCCCCTTTCCCCCCACCTCCGGGTCAAGCCTTGCAGGACCTTGCATAAATATTTGCTTTGAATGTGTTGGTTAGATAGCGTCGCGTAAGTCAGTAGTAAGTAAATGATTACAGCCGAAAGCGACCACTCAAACCGTTAATGCGTTCCTAAGTACCCCGACGACGCCATATTTATTGTTTTATATACAAATGGATACAATTCTCAATATTAATTTTGCATATTTGTGCAAAATTTTGTATTTGTGTTCGTTGTACACGTACATACCTATTCGGCGTGTGTATGTGCGCCTACGAATGGAGAGGATAGTGCGGCATTCAACCAGAAGACCTCTGAAAGCCCAAGGATCATATTATCTTCACCGCACAGTCCTTACGGACGCTTTTAGGGCTTTCGCTAGAACAAGTGTCCCTTTATACCCCAACACGTCTTATCTAACCCTACCCCAGAAGAATACTAAAGCGTTTGGCCACTTTCGCAAAAGAAAAATAATTCGTTTTGCACCCATACTTGGTTCGACACTTGGGTGTAGGTACAATTTAAATATATTAAACGTAAGTATAATAATATTCAAAGATAAACGCAAGGAGTTCTAAACTTTTTGAAAATACATTAAAAATCATTTGAAGCTATTATTGAAACAATCAACACATGTTATAGCGTTTTTTGCATAGGAATGCGTATGTACATAAATATAGTTGATAATTATTTATGCCTAGGACAATTGGCGAACATGACCAGATGCACGCTTTTGGAAGAAGGAACATATGTAGTTTTTAAATCCAACATACCGCTATGCTTAAAAAAAAGGCATACGACCATGTGAAACGTGGATGCTAAATTCAAGAATGTTACGTAAGATCCAGTGCATATACAGAAAGAAACATGGAAAGATGTACATACGCTCGGTATAACAAGAAGAGATCATAAGAGGAATACATGGGTAAGAAGCACATATATAGCGTAACGTGGCAATGGGCTGGACACAGCGAGAAGAATGGAGCGGTATCCGGGAGGATGTGAAAGAAAGCACGGTAGACCGAGTGGACGATGGGCTGATGAATTGAAAAGAATGTGCAGAGTCAAGTGGATGCAGCTTGCTCAAGAATTTGAGAGGCCTTCGTCCAGCAGTTACTATGAGTTTATTTTGTATTGATGGTGATGGAACTTAATTAGAATACTCAAAATTATAAAGATTTGAACAATTCTACTGTGAAAATCTAATAGAGACTATGACTATGGAAATTTTACAATAAGGTGATTCTAAACTTAACCTGGGTCGGAAGTGCATCATACCACGACATATCTCGATTTTTTATGGAATACAATAGAAAACGTGACTTTAACGTATCGAATCGACTTTTTTTTAGATTATACCTACAATTTTACGTAGGCTTTGAAAATGCTAGTTTGTCTGTAGACAGGTCTAGTCGGCCAGAGGTGCATTAAATCATCGGTGGCACGTTGTAGGCAGCAGATCGCGCGACATCCCCTTCTACCCTTCACCCCTTAAGCGGAGTGCGCGCACATGGGCCGGTCGTAAATCATTGATCAGGGGCGCTTACGTGAGGCCCGCGGTCCGCCAGCCCAATCCGGCGGATTACCTACAGCCCATCCATTGCTAATACATAAATCCTGGCGCGCCGTGTGTGATTACCCTGGATTTACGAACAGCAACCCGCGCTCTCCTCCCAGAGAATGTATCGTGTCGACCCCTGCCCTCCATCCTCCCCTTTTCCTCCTCTGTCCCTTCGCTTTCCGTGGTTCCGACCGAGCTGGAAATTAACGCGGAAAATTCTCCTCGAAAACCGACCGGAAATACGCCGCAACCTATCGGAAAATGTATCACAAACATACCCCTAGTTTAGGGGTAGGCAAACTCCAAATATGAGTATCACAACGATTTTGAATTTTTTCAAGAGCCACAAAAATATTTTTACGAGGAAAATTTGATTCAAGTAAATTGATAGCACGTTATAATTTTTATTCATTTATTAAGTGAAGAAGATTTCCTGAATAAAATTAAAGTAAACATTTTATTTTAAAAATTATATTTATTTTTATTGTTGAAATTTAAAAATGAAAATGAAAAAAAAAAACAAAATGTACCTACATATATAATTTTACAGAAAATGAATTACATACAATTTCCGTGCATTCCTTAAAACTAATCTGAATCATAATGACCTTGCATTTCTTGGGAAAGTTTCGGTATGTTTGGTAAGTAACTTTTAATTTTAGGCAAGACTCATCGGTTAATTGGTTTAACAATATGCTCTTTATATGGTTCATGCTTGAAAATGTTTGTTCACATACATACATATGTAGACCCGAAGATAGTAACGACAGCAAATGAAATTTTTTTTTATTGGTCATATGAGTTCGGAAGGCTATTCCATGTATTCAAAATTATTGTGTCTGCCTTCTGTAGATATTTTAAAGCAACCCACTTATGTATGTATGTTGTGAAATTAGATTGCACTTTTCTTTCTCTATATTTTCAATTTCTGAAATAAAATGTACAAATTTTTGAGCTCATAGTAGTTCGAAAGTGCCCGTGTGAATACCAAATGGCGAAAAATTTAATTCGTTAACATTGGTAATAATTTATAAATGGTAGCATTTTTTGCATATATTGTACTAAAAATTGCTATTTGTATTGAAGAGCCGCACGCGCATACCCAAAGAGCCGCATGCGGCTCGCGGGCCGCGGTTTGCCGACCCCTACGGCCTAGTAGGTATGTATACGATTCCGAATTGGTATGCACAATGTAAAAAACATATAAAATCATACTAGCTTCTAATATAAATTAAATTTAAATTTAAATACATCAGGCTCTTATACAGAAACGCTGTAGTTTGTGTGCAGCTATGTATGTATATGAATTCGCACAATAGATTATTTTTAATCAATTAAATTGGGGATGATCTCTTAAGAACTGTTTAAAAAATGTTGCTTATAACGATAAATTGTGGTGTATTTTAAATTATATTTTGGCATTGGATCTTGGACACTTATAGCTCAATGATCTGTTGCGTATTTATCCATTATGTAAAATTTTTCTGAATGAAGATTAAATAAATAAATAAATAAGTAGTGCGCGCTAATTGTATGAACAAAATATGCAGATTTATTATACTTAAAATACGATTTTACAATGATTACTCATCACAACTTTACGTTAGGTTTATTTTCGATGTCGTTTAAAATGAAGTAGGTATGTAAGTGGCGGGATTTCGACCTGCTTTAAGTCTATATTTAGTCATTTGATCAATATCAAAGTGCTTTTATCGATCGCTCGTGCCATTCGCTGATATTTAACGGAAAATTTCACCGTGTTATTCTCTTAGCGGACAGGCTTTGTTTAATGCATGCAGGCAATATGTTACGACGGCCGATAAATCATAGCCGTACATCGATACGGCCGAAAGGGTTACCCTTGAAGCTCAAGCCCCCATTTTTACTTTATAATCGCTTAATCGAAATAAATTACAGCGTGCGCGAGCTGGATTTACTTGAAAGGGGGGGGAGAGAAAGAGAGTGGGGAGGAATTTCCCTGCACGCTCGACTAGGGGCCCTTGACCGACGGTCAGCCAAATCCTTTTCTAATTACAATATAAATTACTTTTCCTATTTATACACTGGCGACTAGGGAAAACCTACTGATAAGAAGGGGAGAGAGGGGCATCCATTAAAAATATTATACAAAAATTATAAGTCCCCCCCCCCCCTTTTAATACGCAACGGATCGATATGTAAAATTTCATAATTGTATACTACACGTGCGTTTGATTACCTCGAAACTATACAAAACATTATGATTATATTATAAACAATTTCATTCGAGTTCGGTTACTCACGCATCTACTTATACTCATTTACATAGTATACGTAACATAGGTATTCGATTATATATGTATATTTATAGACATTTTGTTATTGTTATGATACCGAGTGTAGTATTTTTATATCGATTTCGACGTTTTCGTGTATACAAAAAAAAAATAAAATCGCAGACAACACGTTGAAAAATTAAACCAGACAAAGGTATTTTTATTGTTGGGCATAAATAAATATCAAATTTGCACCGGCCAATCTGAAGAACCGCATAAATATATCGGAGATCGGTTAAACGTTACAGTTTTTTACGACTCTGCGCAGAGGGCTCGTGTTGGTAAACACAAAAGCCATCTGCGATGTATGAATGAAAATCTCCACAAAAGTTCGTTAAAAAATAGAATTAGATTGTAAATACACAGTCGGAAAGTGTTGTTTTTATTTTCCCCTACTGAACTGCGATTCTCTAAAACGGATAAGAAAATGAAAGCGCTAATTATAAGGATTTCAGAAAAATACTATATGTATGTATGTATGTTAACGAATTACAATAAAATTAGCGTAAACGCACGAATTGATTAACTTTTATTACATTTATACGGCTTTTTGTATCTATTTTACAATTACACATACAAGATCATAATCGATTTTTACGATAATTACCCCCGCGTTACTATTCAGCTTTACATATTTAATACGCATCAATTAGAATTTTAAAACGATTACGCGTCTATCTATCGTCTATCGACGAAGACGATCGTTTTCCGCCGCTAGACAGATAGATATTGAATTAATCAACGGAACAACCGTAGTGCGTATTAAATAATTATGCGAAAGCGTAATAATAATAACAACACACTACGGTAAACGCACAAAATTAAACTCGGCGCAAAACGCGCGGGTCGTAAATAAACGCGAGAAATTTTAGAATTTAGTAATTCAGAGCCCAAGAATGGGGCAAATAGAATAAACTTGTCGTAATTTCATTAATGGAACACTTTGTACGTGTGTTTGTAGTTGGCGAGAGGGTTTTGGGGTGAGTTGGGGGGGTTGGGTTATAGGGGGTGTTGTGTGGATTTATACGCGTGTGCGTGAGTTATTCACGTGTACATATGTACATATATATGTACATACATATGTGCTATGTAAATATGTATGTGTGTGTGTATACGAACATACACACAACGGTTGAATAAGAATCTAGCATGTCGAGAGAAGCCATTAAAATTAGGGTTGTACCGAGTTAGTTCTGGGCCGGATCAACTCGGAGCTGGCCTACTATTCCGACATAAAAAATGACTTAGCCAAAGGTGGCTCGTGAAGCTTACATTAGAATTATAATTTGCTTAAGTCACGTTGCTATGATATATGTACATATGTGTGTACATACTTCATTGTATTATTATACCTAACTTGCAGTTGTCCAATAAAATTAAAATTTGGTACAATATTTATCGATATAATTAAAAAAAAACTGCAAAATTATAATATATTGTACTTTAAAGTCAAAAAAATTAGTTTTCGGTTGTTTTTTTTTCATTGATTGATTTATTTAAATGATATTTGATATCTTTACTCTGGTTAAGAAGGACCCTTTTGGAAACGTTCTGCGCATAATGTTACGACCCCTTTTTGGACATGACCAATAACAGTCATTTTTCATCACACAAACGCAAATTATAGCCCTCCAACAAACGTAACTATTTAATTTTATTATACACAATGTTTATACAGTAATTTTATTAACTTTTTAACGAATTTTATATTTTGACGCGAGAAATGAAACTGGAAGATGGACGCGAGAAATATTGGAATGGTATCCGATCGGATGTGAAAGAAAGCAAGGTAGAGCGAGTAGACAATGGGCTGTTGAATGTGTAAAGTTAGATAGCTCAAGACAGATAGAAATGAAAGAGGATTGGAGAGACCTTCATCCAGCAGTGGATGGTGAACGGCTGAAAATGATGATTATTTTTACCATAGTGACTAAAAAATGTACCGTTTCTAATATAACAATGTAATTAACTGGTACATACGTATTATTTTTATTTCACAATTTTCCTTTCATTTCCTTTAACGAAATTACTGGAATTTACATAGCATAACAGAAATAAAATTTAAAAGAAAATATTACTCGAAACCAGTTAGTTATATGAGAGTTAGTCGAAAGTCTCGAACAACCACTACCAACTTTTTTTTAGCTGCGCAAAAGAAGGCACTTCCTGATCTGGACAAGGTACATATATTTTATACTACGTAGATTCGTATAAAAATACCTGATTTAAAAAATTTGATACTATTAATATTTATTAATAATATATCTTGAGATAATTCTTTCGGGCAAATTAATTTTATAAGGATTATAAAAATCACAATAGATATAAATTAATATGATTAAAATTTAAATATTAATCATACTGATTCTCTTCAATAAGTGCCCAATAAATAATTCGACAAAAGTGGATATTCGTGTTTTACCGTTTACTTTATAAATCATCTTATCCGAAGCTTGCGAACAAAATAATTCACATTTCGTGCAATGCACAACGTGTAACGTACACTGTCGTCGGAAAAAAAATGTACTTTAAAATCAAAAACGTAAACACAAACATCGGAAACATTACCAACACAACGAATAATACCGACACGTTGAATAATATATACTTTTTTAACAATGTACATGAATTCATTTGCACAAAACACACGAACGAAAACAAAATACGTCAAAACGACGAAATCGTCCAAAGCAAACGGTGGCACACATAGTATATTAGTGTAAAATATTGACTTGTTTATGGCAATGTAAATAACAAAAATTAATTGAAATTGGCACGCGCGAACGCCGCCACTGGCGGTTATCCCCTCTCCCGTCTCTTCCCTCCCCTCCCCTCCCCTTCACCTCTCCTCTTCCTCCTCCCCCCCCTGGGACCATAATGTAAAAGCTGTCAGTTGGTTGCGAGCAGCTGAGCGACTCGCCCAATGCAATCTAGTACACGTATGTGTAAATATACACGTACACACGTGTGCGTGCACATGTGCGTTTCAATGGACACCTCAATTTGTATTGTACACGCACACACGCTAAACACGCGTGCACAAAATGGATGTGCTCGTCACCGAATGCAAATGGCAGACTGAAATTTCGTACTATTCGCACATCGTTGAAATGCAATCATTTTAATTTAATTATTTCGAAAATTTAGTCATCAGAACAAAACTTACTTCGTATGATGTTACGTATTAGAATATCGTATCGCAATCCAATAAGACCGACAGGACCATATGAAGTATCCCTGTAAAGCTTAGTGTCGATTATGTGCCATTTGAACGAAGTCAATACACAGCCACTAGTTCAGTGTGATTTATATTATTGGTATAATGTGAATGTAATAATACAGTTGCGATAATTCATTCTAAATTATAACGTACGAATATAATTGCACTGCTACTAATCTGCACGGTTTTTTTTTCGTAGTACACGATTTATCGTCACGTCAAGCGATGACAGATCGTGCTATACGCGCATTATAATCGCTCGGTGTAGTAATAATAATAGTAATGTAAACACAGTTAAATAGTACTCAATCATTTAATGTGCTCCTATTTCTCGCAACCCATAACCATTAAACGGGGTTCAGGCGAGTAGGTAGGTACAACAGTAATAAATTATCGGCGACTCTGATGATCCAACGCTAACTGAATAATCAAGTCGCTTTAACGTTTCGATATACCTATGTATGTATGTGCATGTTTGGTTTTTTTTTTTCGTTTTTAGTACGCAATCTTTTATTTTGAAAAAAATTCGGCGATAATTTTCAGCGCGATTGTGAAAGGGGTTATCTTTTTGTTCGTTCGCAGAAATGATGATAAAGAAAAAACGTTTTCAGGTAAATAAGACTGGAATTTTTTTTCGGTAGCCTTTGCGTGCCGTGCGCCCGTAAATCTGTTTATTTGTGAGGGGCGTTCTGTGAAAATCATGAATTTAATCAGTAGAGCCATGTGAAACTCGTACGTTTTCCCGGGCTTGAATTTTAGAATATATCAAAATTAAGGTAATTCGGTTATCCTTTCATTCTGCCCGAAACACCATATTTCCTTCCTCTCGTAATAGCTGAAGATAGATATTTTTCCGTTATATTATTATACGTAGGCACAATCCGAGTATTACATCGTCAAAAAAAACAAAACACGAGAAACTAATTTAATGTGAATCTGTCAAGTGCGTAGTATATGCGCTAAAAAAAAGTATGAAATGTTTAGTCTCGGATATCGCTCCTTGAATATTAAGCAAAATGAAGCTTCGGATATAAATTCAGAGCAAATTGTCACACATGACATTCCAAGTGTGTGCAATCCATATCTCCCTTCATCTCGCCACTTCTATTAAGATCTTATCCTTGGACTGACAGCGAAAAAAAAAAAATGGAATAGGAAGGAGGACGCATTTTTCCCATAAGACTTTTATTGTTTCCGCGAAAATAAACGTGTTTGTATTCAGTCACAAAGCTCTCAGCGTATCGTCTTGTTAGTTCACTTGTCTTTTTACATCGGCAACAGGATCATACATTAACAATAAAATCAATCATTTTAAACGGAATTGGACATGACTACTAGCCGCTGCGGTAAAAACTCGTATTGTCGCAAGCAAAAATCTTGATAATTCAGTAAATAACTGTCAAGTTATCGTTCGATGAGATTTTTATATTGAAGTCTAAATTGACCGGTCGTATTAAATAATAAATAATAAAAAAATAAACCTCATCTCTTCAATAGCAACACGAACGCAACAACGGTGACGTATAAAGTATACGTATGATAATTAAAATAGTGAACGAGCGCTGATATATCGTTAAAAATGCGGACGCGATTGCAACACCGACTATTATTTTATAAAAATTGAACCGGTCGAACTGTGAACGGATCCAAATTAATTGTTTTTCGTCAAAGTAATCATTGTAATCATTAAACAGACGGTCGTGCCGTTAAATAATTAATCTCGAGTTTAATTAAACTTGTGCAATGTTAGTCGGGCACGCGTTCAACTTTTTCATCGGTACGCATTTTCGCTTGCGAAGTGGAATTCAGGACTGAATCGTCAATGAGACGTTTTCCCGGGGAATAGTCGAACAAAATATCGTTTTGTAAATGGCAGATTACATCAACGCAGACGTCTGTCAGCCTCCAGCCGAATGCGCAATTCTCTCGGCGAACATCTCTCATCGAATATTGATATCTGCGCAGTTTCGCGGTTTCGTTTCGTCGGAAAATTCCGCTGATTGCTCACGGTTAATTTTGTCGTATTATGTATATCTACCTACAGCCGACGTATTATAATGAATAATAAATTTTCAGTCAATAAAACCGTCAATATTGGGAAATACATATTCAGCGGCGTGTCTCTGTCTCTTCCCGTCCGACAGATAAACGACACGTCAATAAATATTAATTTTTGTTAAGTCAACATCGGTGGACAATGTCCAAAATCAATATGTCGATACGTATACATATGCAAAAATGTATTTTATTTTATTTTAATCCATAGAACAACTCGTTTTTTTAATATACCTACACATACTTAAAAAAAAGATATTGTTAAAAGATTGCTATACAAATATTTAGCGGCATATCAAATGAATTTTAAAAGCTATTTTTACTACTGATGTTACACAATTTATAATAGTTTGTCCTTATAATAATATTAAAATATATTTACACCATTGAAAATTTGCCTAAATAGGTACTAAACAAAAATATTTAGTTTCATAAAATCAACAATTTGATATGCAGCTACGATAAGAAAATGTAGTCTTTACATCAATATGAATTATTATTGTTTCCTATAAAATAATAAAGGTTTTTCGATTAAATAAATTGAAAAACTTTGCTATAGATATGAGTTGAGATACATTTCTGTGATAGTGAAATATGCTTTTTTTAAACTTATATGTATTATATTTACTTGAGAACATACATATGTACATACGTATATCGTTGTACATTGTATGTCCAGTTTTGTGTTAAAATATTGTAAGTGACATACTACATATATATCTTTTTTGCATGAAAAATATGGACAAAATGGACATATTATATATTTGAATAAGGCAAT
Source organism: Parapsyche elsis (assembly GCA_022651745.1). NCBI lineage: Eukaryota > Metazoa > Arthropoda > Insecta > Trichoptera > Hydropsychidae > Parapsyche > Parapsyche elsis. The sequence goes on from JAGVSN010000017.1 coordinate 5,101,051, forward strand.
AATTGTATGTCCAATAATATTTGTACATACAATACTTTTTAAACATGAAGGTTTGATGCAGATGGACGTTGTGTGTATGATCTCAATTTTGATAAAAATGGACATACAATATATGTGCACTAACCCATCGATATATACATATGTACAGTATAATAATAAAAAAAAAAATTGAATCTGAATAGTTTATATAAATTAAATATGACGTCATGAATAAAAATAGAACGATATTAAAATAAGGAAAAATAGTATAAGGGAAGGGGAAAATTTTAGGTGTGTTGAAATTAGGGATTGGAAAGGCGTTTGTATACAGAGATTTTAAACGTTGAAAGTTTGGAAGAGAATGTATCAATAGAGAGAGCTTGAAATTTCGTTAAAAGCATTACATGAAATGAAAGAACTGTGAGAGAAATTTGATGTTGAAAAGTGTAGGTGGAAGAAGTTAGAATTTTGGAAAAGTTCTGGAAGGACAATTGAAGGAAATTTTAGATAGGAGGCTGTCAACCAAGTTATTAAGGATTTTATGTATACAAAAATTTTATGTCATTATGGTACGTTCATGTTCTACATAAAATGAGTCAATATGATTTTGTTTTCTTAACAAACAAAATGTATCCAATGAACATGTTCCAAACGACAACAAAAAATGTAATTTAAAGTTAAAAGCGCCTGTTTTTGACATGCATTCACAGGGAGATTCCACGGAAGCGTGTAAATAAATAACGTGAAAATCTGTTAAACACCATTCGGTTTTTATAGAGGGCAAGTAAAAGTGGTGTCTCTTCGGGGGGAAAATTTCACGACGAGCTGGGAACACCTCTTCGCAGTCGGGCCAATTGAGAAGTGTCACTTTTTAGGGTGTGATGGCCGTTACGGACAATCCTTCGGGCAAATCGAGCCTGTATAAATATTTCATCGGTAAGAAGTCGTCAAGTCGGGGGCCGCAAGAGAGACGATGGCCGTTTTCATTCCGTACGTTGGACGCGATCCGGCAGAGGAGTTATTGAATTATGCATTGAAATGCCATCCGAGGCACATTTCCCATAGAAGTGCGTGACTCGTGTACCAAATTTGGTATCTGTCATTCCGGACGCGGCCGCCTCTCGTGTGACTATAGATTCTCGGAAATAAAATGGAACAGTGATGGAGCGGCTCGTATGGAAGAGGATGCAAACGCACCGTGTGGTGAATGCATTCAAATCAAATTCAGTCAATTTTGTCAAAATCAATACGACTGTCGCAAGACTGTGGGTACGAATTTTTGATCGTGTTATTCCAAAGGGTACCTATTGTTGTGTCCATTTTATTCCATCAACACTGTCAGTGTCGACGACCTTAAAGTTTGTCGAAATCAAAATTGAGATCCAAAACAGGAGTTACTCAGCTGTTACTCCAGGGAGTATGACAGGTCATACGCGAAATGATTCGATGATATCATTGCTATGTTTGGATGCTAATAAAAGCGAACTCATCAACGCGAAAATCCCTAATCATTTATTTATTGAATTGTATAGAGTTTCATTTATTTTTATTTGGACAATATCTACGTGTAAAATTAAAGAATTGTATTACAACCGTTAATGGCTTATAAAGGAAAATATATAGAGGTAAACCAACCGATGGAAGTTTTGTAAAGGATGGTAACTTTTATGACCTATTCAAGTCATTTTAGAAAAATTCTATTACATACATTAAAGATGATGTTTAGTTAAAATGAAAAATTAGCATATTTCGCATGTTATTTATTTCGATAGAAATTTCGCTGAATTTCGATTGCCATTCGTGCAAGGAATGCACTGTAAAAAAAAGGCACATTAAAACAGTACGAAAATTATTACTCATCGTTGCGAAGATAGACGTTATTATTAAAATAAAAATATATTTACTATTAAAAACTGTTTGAAATAATCCGACGATGGCCCCTTACCAATAAAGAGAAGGTTAACCGTGTGACAATTTGCATATATATGGTGAAAGCTCATGCAAGCGCAACTTCAAAGCTTTTTTTTTTATTCCCAACGAATTATAAAGCACTAATTGTGAATTTAATTCGCATACGCTCACATATACATAATATTACAATAAACGCATTAAATTTTTATATGCGTCGATAATGATTATAAAATTTTATTACATTCGACTTTATTGGATGGAATCGATTACGATTCTGCGAAATTTAAATTTAAAAATAAAAATTGATTTGATCTTCTGTATTATATTTTAAATATCGTACAGTGCGTTCTAAGTTTTGAGCACGTCTACGACAAGATAAGGGAAAGGTTGAATGGCGAGAAATGAAATAAACCTGATTTCGATGATCCATCACGAGCAACCAGTGAAACCAGGAAATAGACTGATTTGACAGTAACACGTTGGAATAAAAGAATTTTCAACAACCAACTTCACAACCAACGGAATATAAAATCAAATTATTCACATGGAATAGGATATCTGTCACCGAAAATACCAATCACTTGTTACGACCGTGTTTCAGTAGAAAATACACGCGTCCACTTTAAATCAGATAAGAAACAATTATTAATAATGGTCATTATAGTGACCGTGTATTTTTTTTTTAATTTCACTATCATTAAACACACGCACGCGAAAGCTGTCAATCAAACAAGATAGATAAACGTGCAATAATCAATAAGGTTAAAAAATGTCTAGCATTATATGCAAAGTTTAATTTATTGACTTTGAATACTATAATGCCTCATATGTACGTGTATAAATTTGCCTCAAGGCAAAGGTAGACATTGATCTACTAAATAAATTTGAACAATCGCTTTTCATAATAATAATTTTATTCAAGTAATATCCATTGGGCAATGTCAGTAGATACTTTAGGACAAGTAAATTTAATTGACGTTTTTGTTACGAAACAAAAAACGTTAAGAAAGCTAGATTGAATGAGAGTTCGTTGTATGTATGTAGTAAGGAAGTAGGAAAGGCTTCCAAAGCGAGAAAGAAAAAATACACAAAAGCATTTTTTCACATAAAAGAAAATATCTATTGTAAAAACAAAACTCTTGTTGCTGAATAGTTTGTTGGTATATTTATGGCATCTTTCGTCGAACCGAAACAAATAAACCTCTCGCCTAAAAACGTACATTCTAAAAAAAAAAAATGTCTTTACAAAAACCAAAACCTACGTAATAATATATAAATATATCGCATTTGAAAATAATTTTTTGTACGTATTAAACAGGATTTATCGACCGATGGTTCAATGTAGTGAAATTTAATTGGCAACTACTCACTTCGTGTAGTTTATATAAAATTAATGCGATCGTTTTGCCAAGTGCTTCACTTTCGATTGAAGCGATTGTCAACCATTACATCGAGACTTACACAAACTCGATAAATAATCATAATTGACTCATATACCGAATATTATTTTTATATTGCAAGGAAAATTATTATTTCAATGAAAATTGTACATCGGTATGCTTAACTGCGTGCGCGTAAAAAATACCAAAAAAAATAGTCATTAGTATCTACTGTATATAAGAAATTCGGATAGGGTTGAAAGAGTGGGCGTCTACTGAAGAATGGATATCGAAATGCGAGTAAATTTTTTTTTATTCAAATAAATAGCTTTATTTTCACTCGATGGTGTTATTTAACGTATAAAAATGGCAGTGTTTTATATTCGGGGAAATCCTCCGTAAACGATTTTCGAGCCATTTTGTTTGCTTCAACTTCCCCTCCCGCCCTTCAACCCAACCCCTGTTTCTCGTTGGCATGTAAGAATTCATTTGGGCGATAAGAATTTCATTTCCCGGCCTCTGTTTGTCGCGGTTCAGTCGCGATCGTTATCCCTATTCGGACTAAAATCGCTACGCTTTCGTGGGATACAGCCTTTCTCTCATGGTTTTCGAAGGGGGCAGATGAGGTGGAAGAGAGGGGGGGGGGTGAAAAAAATATTATCAATGGCACATATGCTAAAATCCGTCCCTTGCTTTTTCGCAAGCGTGGCTACAATTTTTATTTTTTGCTCTTTTTTCGAACGCTCGCGCGATGTATTCTTCGACATGCGAATATATTATATTACATACCTATCTTCCATGGGGAATTTTTTCTTTTCAAATTACAACAAAGAAATATCGAACCGAACATATTTCACCACTCAACGTTTTAAAAAAATATGTACGAAATTTATATATATTTCGGTTGATACCGACTTGATACCGTGGTAAATATTCAAACATTTAATTTGTGCAAATAAATTAGCGTACAGATTAGTTCAAATCCGTGACTTATATAATACGGAATAAATGAATGAAAATTTAAATATTCCTATGGCTAATTTAGAAAATGATAAATCAGAATCAAATTAAGGATTCCACGGAACGCAAAAGAAGCACCAGAAAATTAAATGAAGTTAGAAGTTCGTGTCAAGTTTCAGTTTAAGGAAAACTTTAATAATTTTTACAATAATTTTTTAACGCAAACAATTCCAATTATTATTTACGCAGAAACTAGTGTATCGATGCATGATATTTTTATATTTATATATAAAACACGCATTAAATAAACTACAGTAGGTAACCGAAGAAGAGGAAGAATTTCACGAGAAAATAACATCCGAGCGATTCGCACACATGCGAATATTCGACAATAATAACAACAGAACACATTCCAAACATCGATCGATCGAAAAAACCACAACCGAAGATTTTTCTCGACAATACCCACAACGACAATTGAACATGTACTCACTCGGTATACTCCGTTTAAAGTCGCGCAGTCGAAAACACAAAATGTATTCCACAAACACTTAATAAAATATAAATTTAATAACACACATAATCACACTGATATATATTTATTTATTATTAATGAACAAATTTCACTCGAACGATTGTAACGATCTTCGTACACACGTAAGTCCGTCGGTTACCATCCGTTGACTTTGATGCGTATTATCTATACAGACTCTTCTGTATAACTGAGTGGGGCCGCCATATAAACACATCAACGTTGTCCGCCCCGCCACGCGGACTCACAAACTGGCTTATATAGATGGCGCTAGTTTAGCCACAGAGCACTGGCGGCGACCGAAAAACCCACCGGGCGCAAAAAAACACATACAAAAGGAACGAATAGTATGTGGGGGGGACAAAAAAAAGGCGCCCGCGCACAAAAAAGGCGCACACAACGTCTCGGCTCTCGGTTCTCGGCCGCACACGTCTATTTCGGCTGATGCGAGAGTGAGATGGGTTTATGGCGGTCGTGAGGGGGTTAGAATATAGAGACATGTGTGTGTGTGTATGTGTGTAATTATATTTAGAGTTCGTTTGTAGTGTTGTGGGACCTGCGGGAAGCCAAGTAGGTGGGTCGTAAAGCATCGTAGGACGGGCCCCGATCTGCCCGGTCTGTGACGTTCGAGACGACGTTCGCACTCTCTTGCCATTTGTCGATTTATTTATCGTGTGTGTGTGTGTTTTAATGTCGTTAATTTTTACGACGGATGTGTGAAAAACTATGATTGATGATTTTTTTTTTTTTTTTTTTTTTGTGTGTGCCGATTGTGTGTTTGGATTGTTGGGCGATTGTGCAAATTGTCGATGATAAAATTTAGCGCTTTTGTATGGTCGGTGAATTGGTAGAATGATGGAATGAAACGTTGATTTTTTTTTTAATAAATAATTTGTCTGAATATATTTGTGTTATGATTCTCTTCTTTCGAAATTAAAAATGATCAAATTGAGTAATGGATGAATCATATTTTTATGTAATTTTAAATTGCTAGATTCCTGGCAGTCTTAAAACAGTACTATTTTTTACTACAGCCTAAAACAGTAATAATTTTTTTAATATTAAATATTAAACTCCTTAATAGATAGTCAAATTCTTATTCATTCGACTCTTCGCTTAAAAGTTCCGGTGCCCGTTTTTACCCGTTCTCGTTTTTTATTAGATTGTTGAATATTTCAATGTAATAATTATATTATCTTCATTATCCCATCCCCAGAATTATTAGATATGGTAATAAATATTCTGATTTTATTGATTTTTTTTTAATATTAATCTGTCGTCCCTAAGGCAATGACTTATTATTTCTTTTATCAACTCTGCATAATTTATTTATTAGATTTTTTTGCTTTGTGTTTTCTCTAATGCAATATATTACGTATTTTTTATGTAAAAGGGCGTATAATAAATAAATAAATAGTCGCTTTAGTTACTTTGGTTGATACATATTATATAAAACTTTACGTCCTTTGAAATGTTTAGACTACTAATGAATCAATCAGTATTTAAAACAATAAACGCTCAATAGCTTTTCAAGGAAATGGTCAGTATTTTATTTAGAAAACGGTCAATAAAATTAATAAATGCTCAGTAAAAAATATATTTTTGGTAAGTAATTTTCACAAACGGTCTGTAAATACTTTAAATACCGATCGTTTATATAAATTTATTTACCGTTTAGTATTAAAAATATTTACTGATCACTTGGGTACTATTGCGGAATTTTTTCAATACTGTCAAAGTTTGAAATTAATAAAAATTAATATATTTTGTAACTTGACGTGGTACATTGAATGTGACCAAATCATGTTTTTTGTAATCAGTTGTTAAAAAATTTATTGTCACATCGGTATAAGTACGTTTTTGTTTTTATTTTTGATTGAAAGTAACTAAATAAATATAGTAAAAATGTACTGTAAAATTATTTTGATTCATGAATTTAAAATTCTACTATGTGTAATAATACTTAATCATTTATGTAATAATATTTTTACAGTACAAAATTCCTTAGTTAATATGGATATGATGTAAATTTGATAATGACGAATTTGAAAATGGTTTAATAATGGTTCGAGTATTTTATTCAAGACTTAATAGATGATTTTACAGATAGATGCAATATTATTAGTGAAAATAGTCTAAATAATAGAAAAAGTTCAAAATGAACCATTTGATTCACAATTGAAATTGTAAACGTTGCATACTTTCGCGTCTAATGTCTATTACCGAAAACAATTAAGATTTTTTTTTCCGTACATACAAACAATTTGATATGCATTATAATTTTTAATGAGCGATAACATTTAACCAAACAATCGTACAAACTAAAGGCCAACAATTAAAAATTAACGTAGCGAACACTTTTATTGCGGCTCATTATAAGAAAAAAAAAAAAAAAAAAAAACAGGTTCAATTAGACGCTAATTACGACCGAAGTAAGAGGGTAAAAAAAATTGAGCGAAAAAGCTTTATTTATTTTATTTTATTTGGATACCCGACGTATGTGAACGTACCGCGTGACCGGTGATGGACGATCGGTGAGATCCGCGCGGTCCGAGAGCTTTTGGAAGCGTCTCGCAGCATTTCTGGTACAATGGTCATAGTTAGATCATAATCGCTCATTGTGTGAGTTGTACAATCCCATTTTTAGATGGCCATTGTTTCGCGCGATCGCTTGAAAAAAAATTCAAAAAGGTATGTCACGTGTTATAAATAGGAAAACGGGACGACCGAAGCCATTAATAAATTACGAAACGTTTTCATTTAATCGTGTGTTATATTTTATAAACGAAATAACAAAATAGTCAAAAAGGTAAAGAAAAAGGCAGTACAATATACACCATAGTAGGGCGATCGATCGATCGAAATGAAAACTGGTTTTCACCATTAGCGGTCTAAATATAATATTTTAGTAACATCTGTATGGTTCTAAAGGTGTCCCAAAATTCACGCAAGAAGTAATTTTGATATGAAACACAGGTTTTTAATTAAAAATTGTAATTTTTTTATTGATTCATAAAGTACATATACAGTATAAGGTTATATATGGAGTACATATCGGGGTTCATTCCCAACAAGAAGCGTCCTACAGTGGAACGTAAGCTACTGTCCTGAACCGTATGCTTGTATCGGTGAAGTTCCAGTGATTTGATTCATTCAAAAATACTCACTAGTGCACATTGTCACGACAAAGCATAATTTGTGAATAAAAAAGAAAGAACTTTGACTATTCAGAGCAACAATTTTATTTTGTTCAATTCAAGAGTTGTGAAGTGTGATTAACTTTCGGGTTAAGTGAACTTTCGGGATGTGTAAATTATTTTTTTTTTTTTTTTATTTATGCAACTCCATACATAACCTTATGCTGTATTCTTTATGAATCAATAATAAAATTACAATTTTTAATTAAAAACCTGTGTTTTCTATCAAAATTACTTCTTGCGTGAATTTTGGGACCTCTTATAATAAAATAGCGAGCCAATCAATACCGCAGTCGTTAAAAACTGATAAAAATTCATAAAATGTAATATAACAAATTAAAAAAATATCTAATTGAATTTTTTTTACATACAATCGGCGTTGAACATCCCGTAATTATGCGTGAAAATTATAGGGTGCGGTCTAACCCTTAACGAAATGAGGTCCAGGAGAATCTAACCTATCTCTAGGGTCGGTTATTAAATAACAACACGAATTAATGTGAAAATGTGCCTCAAACGCCTAATTTTTTTGTACACAACATAGTCTCTTACTGTTACAATGGCGTATATTAAATTCGAATAAAAAATTAAATGTTTTCTTCTTAATTAAATTTTTAAGTCGCCACCGTGTGATTCATCTACTATGTACGTTATCCTACTAACTTAATATAAAATGGATTGGTGCTTAGTATTTTTGTATGCGTCTTTCATCTGACGGTAATGGTATAATTCAATTTTCATATCCTGTAATAGAGCGCAAGAACGTGATGACAATAAATATATAATAATACCTGTACTGCGTACATCAATAGTGACAAACTCACTAAATCGCGAACGGTAAAAGGTGTTGCGATAGCATTGTGCCAAACGTCAAAAGAGTTTGAAAAAAAAAATAGAAATTATGAAAACCACCATAAAATTTGCTCTTTATTGCTTTTCACAGTGTGATATTCCAACGTTGACGTATTTATTGAGTGTTTAAACATTTTTATAATACACGTCGGACAACTTTGTTTTTCAGGTGTTGATTCACTTTTTTTTTTCGTTTGTTTGGCAACAAAAAATAGCCATACGATATTTTTATAGAGTGACTTTGTATTGTAAACTAATACATATTAACTTAGCAATGCGCGCCCCCGTTCACGTACCTACTTGCAATACATTTTATTCACAAAGCACACGTTACACTATCGATGTATCTATGTACATACATACATACATACATACATAAGTAATATTAATATATTTTTAAAACGACGAAATAAAATACGATGAATGAACGTTATTAGCATTCGATCAAGAAGGCCGTGGATGATACGATGTGAGATGATAAATTCCAACGCCTTCTTATTATAATATACAAACACATACGTACGCACGTTATAGGAATTGTACGATGATATACGGACACACTGGAATATTTTGAAAGAGCAGTTCATCATCCGACCATAATGAATCATTCAAATTAATTGTGATTTATTGTTGTAGGCGCGGGGGAACACATAATACAGCCATTCGTCTTTACCTTCGACTGATTCGTTCTTTGGGATTACCTACTTACTCACAAGAGGCAGAACCGAAATTTAACACCTTTACATTATCAATGTGCGCGGGCGAGATTCGTCAAAATGCTACGAAACACTCTAAAAGCTCTGGTATGGAAAGCCACCAATGTACCACTTGCATTCAAATAATCATTAGCTCAATTCATAGGGTGGGGTCTAGCTTGATTAACCATTGCTTGTGGAGTCATAATATGTACGTTTCCAATTAAAGAAAATAGCACGTTGCGTCTTTGGCCGATAACTACGTTACGAATAGGGCTATTTAGACATTTCAAAAATGCGAATTTCGACATCGAACGAACCGGTATACAACAACATAGGAGATTTTTATAGAAACTATTAGTATGTATGGTCTTGGGAGGGGGTGTTACCGACCACGATCCCGTGGCAACGTTTAGCATGATCATTTCTCTCGGCCGGTTGTTGTTACATCACGCGAATTTTCACGACTCACCAATGGCGGCGTAAATTAAGCAATTACCCCAACAGCATAATCCATGGCACGGAGACGACGGCTAATTTTTAATTCGCCGATGAAAATTGAAACGATGGAAAACGAGCGAACGTATCGTATCGCATGCCCAGTCGCTCGCCCCCATACAAAGGCGAGTTCGCGTGTCGAACGCTCAATAATATGTACAGCGCGCGCGTTAGTTATGGCGGTGTAGCTTTTTTATTTGTATTTATTTTTTTTTTTTCCATTTCCCGTGTGTGAGTGCCACGAGGAGTTTGTCAAAGTGTGGTGCGCGTCGTGCGATGCTTCGGCAACTTTCAAATTTATGGCTATCTACGAGTGGAATGATGTCACGTCGTGGAAAATGATTTTAACATTGTTATATTTTACTTTGGGGAAATTGGCTGTTCATCATCGACGACTTTAGAAAGCTATGGGTCAAAGAAAATTTCCAAAAAAAAAAGTGATAAAACCACGTAAAACTAATTAATTTCAAGTCAAAGAAACTGTATCGAATATTTTATACTGCTAGAATAGTCAAAAGTATATTTTAATAAGTTTGTAGGTAGTAGAGCTTACAATGGAGATAACTATGTGTTATAGCGTAAAATTCTGCCTCCCTGGGTCGTTGCGGTCACGCTAGCATTGCCAACATACCAAGTAAAATGTCGGCAACAAGCCGCTATCTATCAAAGCTGGTTGCGCATTCAATCAACGGTACACTATACAATGGGCTAGGGGCTGTACTGTTATTGTACGAACCAGCGCGTAGGGTGAGGGTTAGGCTTAGTAAACCAGCTAGTTTTTAAATAAATGCGGTGTACTTTTTAAGTTAAATTAAAATACTCAACGCAATGCCCAATTAGAAGAACTGATGACCTTTATTTTTTTGTATAAAATCCTCAATAAATAAGTTTGCAGGCTTTATCTCATTTAATTGGGAAACCGGCTAGTATCAGTATGATTAATATATTGCTATGATTATATGAGGCTAGGTGCTGTACTGTTATTGTATAAACCAGCGCGCACATATGACGGGCAAATCAGCTAGTAAATAAACAATACTGAAAAATATATTTTTTTTATATACGTTTTGATACAAATCCAATTACTTTGTGTGTGAGGTGTGATTAATTAATACAATACGAAATTGTTTGAGAATTTGTGATTCTATCAAATTTTTTTGTTCCACTCTCAGCCTACAATTGATTTATTTTATCACGCATGTATTATAATCATATTTTACGTATAGTCATTTTTATAGCGGTAATAATAGATTTTTGGTTGCTTTTTTTACTTAACGTATCAATCAATTGGCTAACTAACGAGCTCACTTCAATCTCGACCATCAAATGAGGCTTTGTTTACACGAAAAATAAATAAATAAATAAAGAAACTGAGGAAACTTTATCGTCGACCTATCTTTCGAGGTGTCTTCGGCGCTTTTGCGAAGCGCCGCTTTTTATCAGACTCGCATGCGTTACTCGATTTCGCGTTAAGATTAAGCTAATTACGCTCAAAAACGAGGCCCGATGCAATGGATTTAACCTGGAGATTTATACCCAAAAAACCAAAAAAGACCACTTTACACCACTCCCGAACGAAACAACCAATCTAACGCATCTTCAGATCTGCATAGGTCGATTGCGACAGAGACGCGTTCGTCTTCGGTAACATTCCGCGTGTGATTAGCAACGGAAAACGCGTGTTCATGTCAAATAACCAAATCGGATCGAACTTATCGTTAATCATACGCGACTTATACAGAGCATTTGTCAAAGCGAAACTCGTCGACAAAAACTTCTTGTAAATACACGACGAAGCGTAAGTAATGCACGATAGCAAAAGGATGATAGTTTACGTCACTATTACCGCGTATAATCCGCGTTAAATCAATTTTACGATTTGTTTAAAGGTCCCCGCACTGTGTGTAAGCAGATAGGGACAACAAAAACCGACTTTTGATTAACCCATTAATATTCCAAACTGGTCCGATGTTTTTAGTGACGCGTTTCGCCGCACTCTCGTATTCCTGCCGTCGAAGATGAAAAAAAAAGGGTCAAAATACAAAATTACACATCGAATATTAATATAATTCATATTTCAAACGAACACGAAATAAACCAGGGCTGTTTTATTACTTGTAATATATATATATGCTACAATTAATTATAAATGTACAAAGCTTACATTTGGTTAAATTAACCATGAATAAAAAATGTTACTGGTAAACGTGTGCTATTTCGGAATAATATCACTGAGCAACAAAAAAAAACCCAAAGTGGAGATTGGTCAATATTTACTAAGTTTGACCCACTGAATTTGAATCTGACAATGATTTTTGTTGATATGTTCTCGTTTATGAAATATTTGCGATTTAAAAAATGTAAAAAACATACATTTTTTTGGATTTTGCGGTCTATAACTCAAAATATAGTATTTCTATACTCACAGTGAGTATTGAAATCAATAGTCAGATATTTTTCCTATTCATAGTGATTTTTTATTGCTTTAAAATACTTATAATGAATTATCTACCGAATTTTTAAAGTCAAAAAATATATATATTTTTTTACACTTTTTTTCCTCGTGCATTTATGCATAATATATGGCCAGTTTTTTATTTCACCACGTTTATAAGGATCGGATATTTTTTACATTTTTTAAATCGCGAATATCTCATAAACGAGAAATAAATAAATCAACAAAAATCATTATCGGATTAAAATTCAGTAGATCAAACTTAGTAAAGATTTAATAATCTCCGCTCTGTGTTTTAAAAAACGTGATTTTTGTTGCTCAGTGTACCTACATATTTTGTAACTGAAATCAAAATTTTGACGATTTCAATTGAATCACTCGTATATTGTCACTTACTTTTATTGATTTTGTTAATATTTTTATTAGCTTTACATTCACATGTCGATGTTTTATGTAAATGCAAACATTGGGAGGACGTTTAAAAAGCTCTACACACATCGCGTGTTAGAATCTACCGACGAAAGTTTGGCAAGCCGCTTGTTTGCGAATGCAAATTTCAGTTTTTCGGTAATGATATATATTACTTTACGAGCCGATACGAAGGGTTAAACACACCGCACGTAAACGTACGTATTATATATACCAATATGTACACGCGTTTATAAAATACGTGTGTGTGTTGTTGTTGTTGTGTACGGGTTCTAAGCAATTTTCGTGCGGACGCTTTCGCGTCCATAAATTACGCCTCATTGACGATGAAGACGTTAAGCGAACGCTTCGCTTCAATTAAAAGCTCGCTTTTTAGGAACGAGCTTTTGCTCGTGCGTGGCTCGCATGCTCGTACGCACACACCTCCGTACCGCAATCTGGACGAGTCTTTTTAAATTGACGCTGAGGTAGTTAGTAATCACAGGTTTTAGCTCGTTCTGTGCGAGAGGCGAATTCACTCATACCTTGCTCGTATACTCCTACGTACGTTGTTAACGTAAGTGCATGTGATTTTCCACTTTTTCTATTCCTTTTGCTTTTAGACTGTCGAAATAATAATAAAAAAAACCCGTACCTACAAGAACGCTGATGAAGTCATTAGTATTTACATATACACAAATAATACAAATAGGTTTAATGAATTTTGCACAGAAAGCGTAGTCACAGTAGATAATCATATTGTATACCTAGGACAATTGGTGAATATGACCTGATGTAAAGAATAAGAAATAAAACGAAGAATTAATCTTGGATGGAGTGCTTTTGGATATTTTTTAAATCCAACATTCCGCTATGCTTAAAAAATGAGGCATACGACCAATGCGTACTGCCAGTTATGACGTATGGATGTGAAACGTGGATGCTAAATTCAAGAATGTTACGCGAGATCCAGAGCAAACAGAGAAGCGTGGAAATATGTATGTATGCTTGGTTATAACAAGAAGAGATCGTAAGCGGAATACATGGGTAAGAAGCGTGACCAAAGTGGCAGATATAGCAGAACGTGCGAAAAAGTTGAAGTGAACGCATAGCGAGAAGAATGAATGGACTCGAGAAATACTGTAATGTTATCCGAGAGGATGTGAAAGAAAGCAAGGTAGACCGAGTGGAAGATAGGCTGATGAATTGAGAAGAATGTGTGGAGACAAGTGGATGCAGATTGCTCAAGACAGACAGGAATGGTAGAGGATTGGAGGGGCCCTTCATCCAGCAGTGGATGGTGAACGGCTGACAATGATGATGATGAATAAAAATACATAGGTATGTACTATAGAGATCATGAATATTATATTGAATGCTCATAGCATTATTTTATTAGCTTTGACACATTAAGGCTAAGGACCCCCTAATTACAAAAATTTCATAATAAGATTACTAAGTGCTATAAATAAATATTCACTTTGAATAGTAGGTACTATAGTTGAAGAGTCGCTGCTTTATGGGGAGTGAAATTAGCATAGGAATATGTCGGTCTAAACTTTTATTTATAATATTATCAAAACGTTAAATTTTTAAATGGTAAAAAATTAAGAAATACTCTCGACAAAATTTACAGTGCAAATATAGAATTCGATATTGACTTTATGCGGTGGATTATCGAGTGAAAAAAAAATGCAAAGATTTATTTTTTCGGTTAATAATTCATGTCCGACAGACGCGTTTTATCTATTAATCTCGTATAACATGGAGCTTGGTTCGTTTTTTTTTTATCAGTATTTTTTAGTCGTTTTCGGTTCGTTTCGGGGGCGGTAACCAGAGGGCCCCGATAAAGGTCCGGGGAGGTACTACAAGGGCATGTAGAGACCATCAGGGACCGAACCCGTCAAACTGCTCTCGTGTACAGTTTTGCCCGGTACGGCTTAATCAACTTTTACATGGGCCAATAAGAAGGAATACGATCATCACGCGAAGGGCCGACCCAGAAAACAGATCACCGATATAAAATTAAATATAAATAATTATCGAAATCCGCTCTGCTCGCCTTCTCTTAAAAAACACGAATGTGTAAAATACAATGTAACGATTAAAAAACGCAACGGTCGAACTTTGTCATTTAAAGATTGACAATGAGTAATCGTTACGGTGCCTACAGATCGATCGTGAAATTTACTTGTCAATCAACAAATACGAGCAACAGGATTTTGTACAATTTTTTTTCAACGCGTATTTATCATTTTAACGAATAGCAGGTGTTCCGTTCGGTTTTCTGTGTTCGACAATTATTTCATATCAATTACATTTTGTCAGAAAGGACACGTTTTTTTGACGCGTAGTCGTAAAAATGTCTCAAATCATGACATTGCGCTCGAGCGGCTCTCTTTCGAGTCAAGGAAATTATCTTTAATGCCGATCTCGTTTATTATTATATTATGCCGTTGATTTTTTTTGAATGTATTTTGTTTTATCTTTTTTTTTTCGTTGATATAATTTGTGCTTTGAGAACAATAAAGCGGAACTCAAAACGTTGAGCAATGTTAAGCGAGTAATTGGTGCTATTATGAATTTTGGTAATCATACTGCGGACACGTTGTACGTACGTCTTAATTTCATTTATTTATTATGCATATTACACATTTACGTACCGAGATAATGATTTGATTAATATCAACGCGAACGCGACTAGGATGTTTTGTTTAATTAAATCGTAAATAATATCAATTATTTTATAACATTTTTTTAAATTACAAAACTTTCATACTTTACAATCATACTGCATGTGAAAAAATATAATATTCTGCATATAAATATTCAACTTTTACAAACATTTTTTTGCTAAGAAATTACATTATACGTCACACTTTTCACATTTAAAATTTAAATCGGCAAAAAAAGAACTTTGCTTAATTATTACTTCAGTTATTTGAGTCACGGTCGCGTACCAAGCCTAGCCTAACACCGCGATTTTAAATTTTTATATAAATGTGAGCCACAAATTAAAGTTATTTACGCTATGTGCGTCTATATATACCTACATATAATTCACAGGGTAAATTTGAGAACGCCACAAGAGACAGGAAAGGTTATTCCCTTCTCTACATGAAAAGTGCATCAGGAAGCTTTCTCGTTATAGTCACGCCCTGGTTGTTACACGAGGACGCTTCAAGGGCCTACTTTCAAACTTTTCGACACGTTTTATACATAAGAGCCGAGTTAGAGATATATTTTTCAAAAAGTAAATTAAAATACATACATACAAGCACACTAGTAAAATTTCCGAGCTGAATACGAAAAATTTCCTTACCCAATTCAAAGCTTAAAAATCACAGCATAGAATCGGCCAACATACCTGAAACAAACAAATACAAATGAATAGGCGAAACTTTTATAAGAATACAAATATTGATTTTACATTATATTGGTATAGGTAACGGCATTACAAAGGGCAGGTGTGACGTATTGCATGTGGTTAGTCAGCTGTGACGTCAGATGCTATACCGACCAACCGCTACCTGTATAATCGCACTGAATGTAAAATGAAGCAAAAAGTCGCGATGAAAATTTACGAAACGCTTACGGAAGCGTTTACCGAAAAAATATAATTAAATTTCACCGTACATTATACAGTGCGTTTCGATACAATCAAATGTCATTCGAGGGCAATTCACGGTGAACGTTTCGTTTACGTATAAATCGTGTAATCTTAAGGCGTTTGAATTAAATTACTAAAATGATGAAGTGTGGTGCTGTATGAGGTAAGTTTGCGTGAATGTCGCGTCATATTTCAATTAATAAATTTCATTGTGTAGAAGTGCAACACTGTTGTTTTGATGTATCGCATTAAAACGGTCGTATATTATACGTAAAATTCCAGAAAAAGACCGAACGACTGTACGGTCATTGAATTTGTTAATTTTTACGCTGTCGTAAATTAGGAATACGACCCCGGTATTACGACTATTAACTTGTGAGTGCGCAATGAAACATAATTAGAGCACTTCACGAACGAAACAAAACAAACACGATGTTATAAATTACAGGGATTTTGCAGAACTGGTTGGCAACACCACAGTGGAAGTTCCTCGGAGAATTTTCTTCTCTCCGACATTATTCCGGCGTACCAGCTATTTATTCCATCATGATTTCCACCGAGATTTGCGTGCGTGTGTTTAATTAGAGCATGAGAAATGGTCGCAGGAGTAAATTGCTCTCGCGCATATATGAGTATTTTTTCCCGGTACACATTTTCATTTTTTTCCCCCTATCGAGAAGTTCAACCCTCATCCGTCGGCACGCTTTTCCGGATCATTCATGATTTTCCACGGGAAAATATCGCTTTGCGTGCCACGAAAAATACGCAGAAAAATTATTACGGGCACGGTTTGCTTAAATTGATCAATTACATCAAAGTAAAACTGCGTGTACGGTTATCTACGAGTATCTTACATGTGATATGAACATTTTACCGTTGAACGTACCAAAACAAATCTATAATGGCAAAGGCACCAATCTCCGTCGAGTTCAACTGTTGAATACGTAATTCGAAGGAATTAGGAATTCCTCGAGTGAGGTGTACACTCAGTTGCATTCAATACTGAAATGCATCCATGCACATTACTCATCGCTGCATCCAAAGAATGAGTAATGAGATAACGTAACTAAAAAAAAAAGAACATCATCAGATAACTGTTCATTGAGGTGACACAATGTCCCTTTAAAATACATATCAAACACAATTTAAAAACAAACTTTCGAACGTGTTCATTGCTTTTAAAAAAATGATACACTACTAACTGCAGTACCAAGCGTTCCTCGTGTGCATTTTGAGTAGAAAATAATATGATGAATATATTCAGGAAAGAGTACAACGCTCTCAGTGATAATCACGCATAATCATTTCATCATCTGAATTAGTCTAAAGCTGCTAGGATTCACTCCATGCAAATACAGATGAAAGTAATTTCAAGCTTTTCAACTGTCATAAGTCAGAGTTAATTCAAGAATTCTACGTAAGATCCAGTGCACACAGAGAAGCGTGGAAAGATGTATGCTTGGTATAACAAGAAGAGATCGTAAGAGGAATAGATGGGTAAGTGGCAATGGGCTGGACACATAGCGAGAAGAATGGATGGCGGATGGAATGGTATCCGAGAGGATGTGAAAGAAAGCAAGGAGCGAGTGAACGATGGGCTGATGAATTGAGAATACTGTGTGGATGCAGATTGCTCAAGACAGCAGTGGATGGTGAACGGCTGAAAATGATGAAGTCAGAGTTATCGATACAAAGTAATATATGGCTTTATGAAGAAAAATTCGATATCGCAATCAACCACCCACTAATGATTCATAGATCATAGGAAGTTCCTCCGCAAATTTTCGCCCCGATTAGTCAAACGGTGTGCGAATTGTACAACAAACAAACAGACAGACTGACAGTTAAGAATTTATACACCTATAGATAAATTTAAAATTACTCGCGGTGACTTATTGGGATGCAACGTCGATTAGGAAAAAAGGTACCGTTCGGAATACGAGAATAAGAGAATACATTCGTCTGGGTCGATTCGCGTCAGGGGAGCATCCGGGTCCATCGGACTCCGAGTCCAGTGGTTGCCCAACCGTGGTTCGTGGTGCCCCCAGGTGCACGTGAAGCACTCGTACTCGTGACGTGTGGCATGCGAGCAATTTACATATCGTGTGTCGGCTATAGTGCAAATGTGGCGCGCCCGCGACAAGTGAACACGTTCACTTCGTCGACTTGCCGCATTTCTCAAGAACCACACTTCACTCCGATCACTGTGCCGAATCGTTTCAGACAAACTCAAAATCCCGCCGCAAATAAACAATGCGAAAAAGTTTGCAACAAATCGATTTTAATGCCGAATTTATTGAAGTGACGGAGGCACGGTGATGCGGAGGCGTTCGTACGCCCGTGCGCACGATATCTCCAATTCAAACAACATATTATAACAATTTATATCAATTAAAAATACTCTAACACATATAAAACAATTATCATATACCATATTTCAGATTGCACTATAAATAAATTACAGTACAATGATCCAAAGTGGCACGAATCAAATCTAAACGCAAGGTACAAGTAACGCAACAAAAAAAATTTCATTTACAATCCGAAAAACAGATCTATGCATGTAGGTACTTTAGATGCGAATTTAATGTATGTTTACAAAACGATCTTTGTACAATTGTATGCGAAACAATTCGATGTAAATTTTAGTGTTTACATATGAATAAATTTCCTTTTGCAGAATGCATACATTTTGTACGCAATCGTATAATATTTTCAATGCAACGATAAAATTGTTTAATTTTTTATTTGACGCCACTCAAATACGTTTCCCATCTCTATATAATTTATATGTAGTATTAATATGGGAACTTCGTCGGCGATTTGGCAATTAAGACGAATACCTATTCAAATTATTATCAGAAGAAAATTAAATATTTAATTGACGCCATGCGAATTTCGTCGATATCCGCACATTTCACACGGTTCTATCGGAGATTTGTTTTTTATTATTATTATTTTGAGGCATAATTAAGCGGCTAGATCTCGAAATGATAATTTTCGTATTAACCGTGTAATGACTACAATAACGCACAGCGCTTATGAATAATTTGGCTGTTATTTGGATTCATTGCGCGCTGTGAAATTTGGCTAATTATATTAAGCTTTGATGGCGTGAGCGCACTTTGCGAAAAACTTTTTATATGTCGGAAGGATAATTTGAATAAATTTTGCTATCTACTCTTCTTTAATTTGGGAAGAACGACGATCGAAATAAACCTTGAATGTAGACATTACTTTGTTTTAAAGAAAATTGAAAATTTTTGCTTGGGAAAATTTTTCCCATACGCATTTCCAATATGAATTGATCTTTAAAAAAATCAAATAACGAATTTTAGCATAGTTGAAAAAATGTTTAAACTGTCATTCAATTAAAAATATATCTAATATTATTCACACCAACAAACAATACGTAAAATCTTCATATCAATTACCTCCTTACACAATTGAATAGAGAGATTGACAAATTGGCGCTGTAAATTCACACCGCAATGAATCAACTGTTTCAATTGAATTTGTACAATGTGTTTGAAGACTTAAAGTACTTACTACCTTCCCCCATATATCCTCACGCCTGTATACCCGTGTTCTGCGGGGTATCTCGGTATGCAATCGCAATTATTAACGAACTAAGTAACAAAAAAATCGTACGCGGCTCGCCTCCCAAAACATTTCGCTAATCACCAATTCGCTATACAGTCGTCTCGAATACTTTATTGTATTTTGTGGCCGCAGCAAAAGGTCATTAAAATCTTTGACGTGTGTTCAGACGGAAAAAAAATACAAATCTCTAACGCCATCGATCAAAAAAATAAACGTACATGTGCAAACGAAAAACAGCAAGCAATAAAAACTGCATAATAGGTGTAATGTTCGCTGTGAATAATTATGGCAAAATGGTTGGTCATGCATTTATTTTGGGGTCGGAGATAAGAGGCAACAATAATTAATGCCAACTTTTGGCTCTGAAACCATCTTGTGTTATATTGCGGCTTATCATAGTTGCCGGCACTTAGTTTGGCTCTTGGGCTGGACGTACCGAAGCGATTATCATTAGACCTTTTGTTGTTCTTAGCTCATTTGCACGCATATATATTAGAATATATTATACGATGAATACATATTTAGAAAGTCACACATTCGATAGACAACATCCGCAATAAATGCGATCGAAATTTTGATTCATAGCATTTCAAAAATTGGCAACGATGACGTTTGAAAAAAAGTGTATTTATTATCGTCCGAGTACCAATTATTTGAATTGGGAAGTGCATGCGAGACCAACAGCATGTGGGTTATTTAATTGGTGAATCAATTTGATGATTGTTATGCGAGGGGTGGATTTCTAAAGCGAAACAAAAACAACGCTAGCTTTTTTCGTTTTCGTAGATATTTATGTAGGTATATAATTTTTTGAAATATTGTAGTGAGACAACGTTAATTTTAGTCGTGCGATAAATCTTTCGGATCTTTTAAATATTCATCGCAAAATGTGACGTTAAAGTAACAAAGTGCCTGGCACTCATTTCAGTTGTGCGAAATAAACTGATCCGAGTGTTTTAGAAAACAAAAGAAATCCTTGAAAAATTCAGTGTTGTTAAACTTGAGTATGCATAATAATTTTCTATTGCGAAGAGGAAAGTTAGATGAACGTTTTCGATATTAAAGTTTCACCACACACTGTTTATATATAATCAGATGCAGTTCTCGTAGGTACACACACACACACACACACACACACACACACTGAGATTTGAGATTTGAGCTGAAGATAATAGAATAGACGCACAAAAATTGAGTTGCAGCTGCAGTTAATAAATAACTAACGGTATCGTTTTATCTTCGATAAGTTTGTTAACTTATAAGCTAACCAACTATCTCAAAATCAAATTTTTTAAAACAATCCTTCTCCAAGTTCAACTATCGCGCTTCTAATATTATTATATGATAAAATGTATATTTTTAAATATGTAGGTAAAAACGTGTAATTGACTTTCATCATTATCATTTTCAGCCGTTCACCATCCACTGCTAAAATGAAGGCCTCTCCAATCCTCTTCCATTCCTGTCTGTCTTGAGCAATCTGCATCCACTTGACTTCCACACATTCTTCTCAATTCATCAGCCCATCTTCCACTCGGTCTACCTTGCTTTCTTTCACATCCTCTCGGATACCATTCCAGTATTACTCGCGCCCATCTGCCATCCATTCTTCTCGCCACTTCAACTTTTTCACACGTTCTGCTATATCTGTCACTGTGCTCATACTTCTTACCCATGCATTCCTCTTACGATCTCTTCTTGTTATACCAAGCGTACACATTTAAAGAATTTTATGCGATTTTGAATTATAATAATTTCAGCCGTTCACCATCTGCTACCTTCATTCAGATGAAGACCTCCCCAATCCTCTTCCACTTCTGTCTGTCTTGAGCAATCTGCATCCACTTGACTTCCACACATTCTTCTCAATTAATCAGCCCATCTTACACTCGGACCACCTTGCTTTCTTTCACACCCTCTCGGATACCATTCCAGTATTTCCCGAACATTGACTGTGAAAAAAACAAAAAAAACGAACGGTACTTTCCGATCGCCTTCCGGAGACCAATTTACTACTTTTGAATAGATACTAATTTTATTAGACAAAAAGTGGTCTCATCACAGAAACTCATTTTTAGAAAGTTGATCACATTAGTTGATGGCGAATGAAAACAACTCATATCGATTAGTACAACAAGTCAAATTGGACGCGTTTGAAACTCGTCACTGTAAATTACCTATACCGGCTAGGGCTGTCCGTTCAGTGTCCGATCCGTCGTTTCAGTGGAGTGGAAGTCGAGAAGCACACGACCAACCATTATTATGTGGGCACCGCACGGTTCAGCACCCAACAACAGATGTTCGGACTAATAACATCTCAAAGTTCCTTCCTTCCAGCTCCTTCCAGGGCCGTAGGGGTGGAATACGGAGGGATGGGAATAGAGGCTACCGACCGCCGCCCCCTTCGGCCGCCCACCCCATTCCCCTACCGGCACACACTGTGCCCAACTAAGATAGATTGTGCCACCATTCTTGCAATTTCCCTGTCGTATCTAGCCTCATAAATTCAGCGTGATATATTGGCTCGGATCTTTGCTCCACACCGCGGGAGGGGTGAGCCTCTCTCTCTCTCGCCAGGCGCCCTCTATCTGTACCCGCCGTGCTACGACTTTTTCGCTTATTTTGCCCGTCTCGTTTTCCCCGCGAATGCGCGTCTGGAATGGAAAATTCGCTCCTTCCATTCGGAAAAGCAGGGGGTTGGATCTTGAGAGCGAGAAAATTCGGAAAATGGCCGCGCGAATTCATATTGCACACTGTGGACTCGCCGTTCGCAATTGTACCCGTGTATAGGTACATACATATAGTAGTTATTGTAGGTAGAAAGAGTCGTCCCCTATTTTGAATTGTACATTCACAAAGCACACTCTCAAAACACCTTTTAACAATATTTTTTTCCTCGTAAATAGATATATGTACGTCTGCACGAAAGGGTGAAAATTTTCACAAATGGAGATGATGATTTCATTACAATCAGAGCAAATGCATGTTTCATAAGGCATTGGAAAATTTATGTTCATAATCAAACCTATTGTTGGGTTATGTTAAATAATTGCATTATTTTCTTCTTTTTTTTTGGAATGAATGAAATATAAATGTAATATTATGTAAGTTATTATGATTTTATTGTGTTTTTACTATGTGTATGTAAATATGTACTATATGCTTTGATGTGTATGTACATACATATGTATATATGTATACAATAGACTCCCGATTATCCGGGCTAATGGTGGGGAAAGGCACCACGGATAACCGAAAAACACGGATAATCCGAACTATGGTTTTTCTTTTTAAAATACTACATACAAATTTTGAATGTAGGTACATATACATTTCTAAAGCAGAAAATTATTTTAACATGTTTAATACTCCTTATTTATTAAGAAAATCTGTTATTTTGGTTTGTTTGCAGGAATCTTTTAATGATTGTCTAATGTCAGTTCGAATTTTCATTTTTTTTTTCCAATTTTCCATCCAAAATGCATTTTTTTTTAAATTAAAATCATTCATGGATCATCCGCAAACCGGATAATTCGCACACGGCTAATCGAGAGTTTACTGTAGGTATGTGTGTTTGTGTATGTGCATACATACATTATATGCTTGTATGTGTATTATTTTTGTAATTTATCCACTATGACGATTTGGTTAATCTGTTATGTCATGTTATGTTAATCTGTTATGTTTGGTTAATTTTATTTGATAGGAAAAGATGACTCAAATATGTGACTAAGAATGAGAGGCATCAAATGCACTAATAAGAAAAAATACTATGTAACGATTCACATTTAAGTTAAGCATCTTTACAACTGTTTGTTATGCTCGTATGTACATATGAACATACATACATATATGAATGAAAAATCTTTAACCTTAAATAACAATTTTGCTCTTATTTAGCTCTGGGGCACTATCCGATCATTCGTGTGACAACTAACTACCAATGGAATGGATTTTTGGTACACTTCGCTAAAATTATCTGCTTCATTGCACTTCAATAAACTAAAAGTAATACGTACGCTTTCAATATATTAACGATGATAGAAAATAAAAGTTCCCACGAAAGTCGCGGTACAAAAAAAAAAAAAAATCGAAAATACGAGTCAACAATTTAGAATCTTCACACTTTGGATTCATACGTGATTGATCTAAGTAAGTTATTATATATAAAATAATCGCACGTAAACGGCTAGCGTGAGATTCGTACGAAAGTTAATTTCTTTATTGTGCGGGTTAAAACGTCATGTCCGATGACCGACCGTGCAATTGCGCTAATGCGCACGTTTATACAGGGTTTCCTCTTAAAAAAAACTATCATTTTCTTATTACGAACAGCGCCGGAGAACAAAGTAGGTATGTGAGAGTATACATATGTACATATGTATGTATGTATACACATAGAATAAGTACCGACCGTAGATTACATACACTCAGTGAACTCGCACGAATGTAAATTGCTTTTTTATTTCTCGTGTGCATCTACCCCGGTCTATACAGTATTTACATCGTCGTGACCGACAATAAAACTTCTTCAACGTATGTACATATGCATTTATACAATGCATGCTGAATTTTCAGGTGAATTATTATTGTTAAAAATATATTAAATAAAAATAATAACATAGGCACCTTTTAAGCGGCATTTATAATAAGCGATGTGAATTTATAAGTAATCGATACGTGATGGATTATATATTTTCTGGTGGAGGGCTCGCTATTCCTCGCAGCACGCTCCTTCTTCTCGTTCATAAATCTCGTCGGCAATAACAATGTAAATTTAGCTGTAAAATCTTCGCGTCTATCCTCCACCAGACAGAGAGAGAAAAAAGACAAAAGAAAGAGATATGTATATGTGTTTGTTTCTCAAATCACAATACGTCGAATAATAAGTGTACGTATTAAAAAAGCAACAAGACAAAAAAAACGACATCTCAATCTACTGCGCAAAGCGTATCATTAAAGTAATGATTAATACAAAACAAGATAGAAAAATTCGCAACAGTGAATTTATAAACAAATTTTAATTGTTTTAAATGCGCGGTTGGATAATAATAATTCTGGATTGAGTCGTTCGGGGGCTTTGGCGAAAGTGAGAACAAAACAAATCGGATTGTTTAAGTTTTTTTTTATATTCATTCATTGTGTTCGCTTATTATTAAAAGGCTCGTTGCGAAACCTGATCGGAAAGCTATGAGTTCGCATTGCGAAATCTGGTCGCTTACATCTTCATAAGGCATTACACGCCGCTAACCGACTGTTTAAAGTTTCAAGTTAACGAGTCAGAGGTGAACAAACCATTGATTTAAAACATTCTGTACCTACTTAACAGCGAAATTAAATTATGTATTTAATTTCGCCGATTTCGAAAATTAGCCAACAACTACATAATATCCAATTTTTTTTTAATTTCACTTAACCGTGACATTTTCACCATCAATTTTGACGAAATCTTGTTCAAATCATGTTGACACGAAGGATAACTATAATATTTTGCAATGAAAGCTGAAAATCATCGAGAGCTTTCAAAGTTGATTTAAAAGTTAAAAAAGGCCATACAAATCTAAGCATGTGTCACACCTCACAGTAAAACAATATTTTCTGACAATTTAAAGAATTTATGCGGCTTTAAATTATCATCATCATCATTTTCAGCCGTTCACCATCCACTGCCTTCATTCAGATGAAGGCCTCTCCAATCATCTTCCATTCCTGTCCGTCTAGAACAATCTGCATCCACTTGACTCCACACATTCTGCTCAATTCATCAGCCCATCGTCCACTCGGCCTACCTTGCTTTCTTTCACATCCTCTCGGATACCATTCCAGTATTTCTCACGTCCATCTGCCAACCATTCCACTTTGGTCACCACATATCTGCCACACTTCTTACCCATGTATTCCTCTTGCGATCTCGTCTTGTTATACCGAGAATACGTATTTCCATGCTTTTCTATGTGCATTGGATCTAACGTAACATTATTCAATTCAGCATCCACGTTTCACATCCATACGTCATAACTGGCAGTACGCATTGTTCGTATGCCTTTTTTTAAGCATAGCGGGATGTTGTTGATCGGAGTTTCATTCTTCTTCTTTACATCTAGTCACATAATAATAGACCTCATTAAATAGCAACGATACTATGCTGAAAAATTTAATATTGACAGTTCAAAACTTTTATTGTAATACATATTATAAATACTGCACTTTAAGGGTAGTTAATGATTACTCACACAAAGTCGTCCAATCTACGTCGGCAAACCCAATTAGTCAATTTTAATGATTTTTTTTCAAATATTTACGTAGAGGTCTGTTCGTATGTAAATTGACTTTATTATTTATGAAGAAATTAAAGAGCTTTACGTATATACGTACATGTATACATATAGTGTTCAGCTCGAGCGTGACTCCGGTTATCTGGTGGCTCGCGCTCGCGTAATAGAGACATAAGCCGCGGCGAGTGGGCCGGTCGGTTAAATTGCGTCGTGCAAGAGAGGAGAGCAAATGCGGCCCACAATGCGGCCCGATGATGATGATGCGGCCCAAAGCTAAGAAGAAGAAGAAGAAGAGGCCCCCAACTCGAATAAAATTCTCAAATGCGGCTCAGAATCATCATCACAGGGCGGGCAAAGGGCCGATACCGTCACGCGCGGACACGAACCGCGCACAAAGCACGCCTTCTTCTCGAATCTATCTATAGTTCGTTGGTTCTGTATAGGTACTGTTTTCACTTTGATTATATGCGTGGTAGTTGGTCCAAAGCAAGCTGGTTAAATCGAGGGCAGTTTACCCAACGTGTCGCCAGGTAAACTGTTGTAATAGGTATAATGTTCGATTTGGATATGTTCAGCTAATTGCGGCCAAGTCTAATTTTTAATCAATAAACTATCTAGATTTATGTTTGTGGTTGAATAAAAGGATCTATCGTTTCATGCCCATATTTGTTTTTGCCAAAATAGAGTGTTGTGATCAATGTAGTGACTATATTATATTTAACTTAAGAAGCACCTTGTTTTCGTGATACTAAAAAAAAGTGGGTTGTGGCTGTCCGAGATTTACGACTTTGATTGTTGTTAATGTTTATTCCAAGAAGCCGAGATGGTGACGAAGCTCATTGGTTCAGACCCGGGTCGTATGCGCAGATCGATTCTAAATTGGTCGAGACTAGGATGTTGGAGAGAGTATGTTGATGTTTTTCATTTTTTGTTTTATTTGTTTGGGGGAAATTTAACCAACAGGTCTAATAAGACTAGGATTCAGACTCAATATTAGGTTAACGTAGCATTAATGCTGAAGGGGTGCCAATTTTTGGTGGAACTGTCTCACAACTAAGTTAGATAAATTGGCAAATTAACAGGATCCTACCAATATGGATTTAGTAGTGTCCAAATCTTGCCAATGACGATAATAGTGGTCGATAAAACCATCAAGAAAATCATTCCGACATAGGGACATCGAGCTCGGAACTTACCACAAAAGATTAACGGTCTGGGCTACCGCACGACGTTTTTTTTTTTTATTAAAACATAGTTATTGGGGCAGAGTAGCACTAACTGTAATAAACATAATGCAGAGTGATCAATTTATAAAAATAAGTCAAAAAATGTACGATTGTATTGTACGTTATTCTTCAATTTGATCTAACTCCCCTTTAAATTCGACCCTGAATTAAAAAATCGCATATACTGTTACGAATAAAAAATTGTGCAATTTATAAATTTCATCACGTACCTACGTCTAAACATATAAACGACTTTTAAAAAAAAACCGCACACACAAACGATTATGCAAAACTACTAGCCTCCGAGATGTTTTCGAGTGATACGAATCTACGTGCTTTTTTTTTCATCTCAAATAAAAATTTTACGTTTTTATGGGTACGATTTAGATTTTTACTTACGATATCAACAATATGTAACTCGGTCACTGTAGTTTCATAGTGTATTTGTCGCGACAGTTCAGTCTCATGGTGAGATTTGCACAATTTATCAACGAAAATAATGCAAAAACTGCTGACGAAATTTTAAAATAATAATTTACGAACGTCTCTATACGCTATTTATGCCACGAACGTACCTACTACATACTACAAACCGACAAAACGATATTCATAACGGACTTTCGTAATAAAAACAAAACGCATTCTGGCGTGCATTGTTTCAGGACCGGCCCACCCGGTACAGTCGACTCAAAAAATAATATACCTCGACAATATACGTAGGTATAATCGATTTCAAATACACTCGCAAATTGTTAGAAATATCGAAAAGAAAATTTTCGCACGCAAGGGATACAGAAAAAAAAACTCGTTCGACCGCAATATTTACATACATAAGACTTTGAAATTAGGCGCGACGACTAAACTCGCCGATCGGTTGCATTTACATAGGAAAATAAATATTTAAACAAGCTAATAACGACCCAAATACATACAAATTTCAACATACATATCTCTACCGAAGATTAATGTATTATAGTTTCCTATTTTGTTTATTTTTTCACACACCAACTATCGCTTTCTTTTATCGCGCTTACAAAACGTTCCGACAAATTTATTCGTCCTGTTTCGAAAGCATTATCGCCGCTCGCTCTCTATCGAACGGGGTGCAAAAATTAAACGTAATTTTTTAGCTCGACTGTACCCGCTCGTTCGCAAATGCAAACAAAAAGAGAAATAAAACAAACAGGGTACAACAGAAAAAAAAATATTTTCACGAAACCATCATAAACGGGTTACCAAAACATCGGTGTGCGTTTCAATATGGTAAACACGCGCTATATATCATCGGTTTTTACTTGGCGTATTCATCTTTTTGCACTTCACTTTTCACAGCTATATTTCGCTAATATAAACCGTAGCACGATTTCAAGCCGACGCGTGTTTAAATTTTCCAATTCGAACACTTAAAAATCGACTTGAGGCAAAAATGCTACAATATGGCACTGCATTACAATCAAACGAGTTTTCGTATTAAATTATAACGAACAAATGTTCACAATATAATTGTCGAGAGGCGATTTTTATCCCCTTTTTTCCCCGCAGGGAACACTTATCGTACCGCGAGCTTCTGCTAAAGTAATTATTGCAGTCGGTTGATGCACTCGAATGTGGCCAGAATGCAAGTTGACACTTTAATCAGGAAGTGGACGATTTCTCTCGTAACGCGATGATGCACTGCGAGCACAACGACGATAATAATAATAAGTGATCGTTGTGATTTTATACGTTCCTTTGTATACACCGTATGCAATACGAGAATATAGCAAGGAAAAATTTTAATATAAAAAAATGTAGGTACATATTGGCATCCGAAAGAACGTTGATATTGCAAAAATGGGGATATTTCATTTCACAGCAGACGACGAAACATTCCTTCAGAATTATTTCGTAGGGTGCATGACTGCATGTCGACCATGTTGGACAATCGCAAGGGCCGAATGGGGAGGCGAAAGAGCCCCTATTAATATCGCACGGTCACCCTAATAAGTCAAAAGTGCCATTTTATTGGAAATTACACGTGCGAACGTAAACGCCTATACACATCTGAGAATATAATAAACACACATAAAACATATTGACATATCTATACAAATATAATAAATTAATTATAAATTCAAACAAAATGATTTCATTACGACGATTTTGGTAAGAAACCATTTGTAGCAAACTGGTTTTTTTCTCAAATATATCTATACCTAATAAAAATCTTCATTACATCCCACGCCGCATCGTCGTATAAAGGCTTTATTATTAGATGCCCCCATACTGTTTCTGATACGTTAAAATACGTAAGAATTTATCTCAATCTAATGCACATAATACGTATGCTTTGAAAATAGACCTAGTTGAACTCGAGAATGGTATATGTAACACTGACCAAATGTAAACACTTATACATAACTACACAGTACAGTAGTTTGCAAACTTTTTTAAAAAACTACCAAATCAACTATCCACAGATTACTTTTACTTTCAAAAGTAAAAAAAATTATACAAAAATGCCCCGCAAAAGAATTTCTTATATACGCATTTTAAACCTATTTTCTATTTCATTGGCATAAATAATAGTAGGTACCCAAACCAATACATTTAATAATATTAACAACATTTTATTACTGTACTGCATGGTTTTACGTACTATGTACCTACTAGGTTAACGTAGCATAGTTTGCGAAGCACTGACATAGTAGTAGGCAGAGTGGTTTGGTTAAACGTTTCCCCACCGAATCACTTAAGTAAACCAAAAGCATACATACTCTCTATACACATACACACACTCAAATGAGACTGAATTAATTATTAACTCGGCTTTTAAAGGATTAAACTCTATACATTACGTCCGAGTGCAAAACAAAATCATCCGTAAGTGCAACACGTTTGCACAACTCGAGTGGTTAGTAGTGCGTATCGATGTCATTTTTCGAATTATTTACCCGTTGCAAATTAAAAAAAAAAAAAAATAAATAGAATTGATAGATAAATGAATGAAAAATCGCACGGGGTTGGGCCATAAATCTGCGTGATTTACGGCGGCGGCGTATTTCGCACAATCAAAAACCGAAATTGAAAAATATACACATCATCAGTCTCGCGCGTCAGGTTCGGCGGGAACCTAGTCGGCTGCACATCCAGCAGAATTAATGCAATCTATTGTGTGCATTGATAAAACGCATTGTAAATTCTATTTTCCAAACATGTCATTACGGCGTGCGTTCGCAGGTCATAATTCATGTTCGCATGAAATTATCTGCAGAGCGGCACAAAACGTATAGGTGTGTGTGTGTTTTTGAGAGCGATCGTGGCTTACAAAAGCCCGTGTGCAGCGATTTTCGACGAAAATAATGAAAATAAAGTAAAAAAAATCGACAAAACCAACCGTATGCATATGTATGTATGCACAATATTTGTTGGATGTACCGATGCAGGCGTGCATGTGCATTGTGTATGTATAAACATCGGGGAGGGATTTTGCCAACAGTGCAACTGACTCACCGTGATTGGAGAGAGATTGCCCCCCTATTAATCTCAAACTGTCACCGCACCCGCAGGATAATATTTAAAATATCCCGAGGCTGTGCTCAATAAATGCGGCCATACGTCAAATCGGTTCACACTTTCATTTAGGATTCGCGCTAAAAGCCAAAATTCAACCTGTGCACATTGAAAAGCGCTGACGTATTGTTCAATCGTCGATACAAAAGCTTCGTAAGCATACAAATATGTATATAAATTTTGAATAGACATGGTAAACTATTACAATATTTTTAATGAACATAACTGTGTGACTTGGTTCTATAAGAACCAATAGCTATACCTAATAATTTTGAGAAATCAAAGTTTAACTTAACTAAATGAACATTTAAATCTATTGAATCAAACCATAGATAAAAACGCAAATGTCTTTCGTCATCATTTTCAGTCGTTCACCATCCACTGCTGGATGAAGGCCTTTCTAACCCTCTTCCATTTCCTGTCTGTCTTGAGCAATCTGCATCCACTTGACTCCACACATTCTTCTCAATTCATCAACCCATCATCCACTCGGTCTATCTTGCTTTCTTTCACATCCTCTCGGATACCATTCCAGTATTTCTTGCGTTCATCTGTCATCCATTCTTCTCGCTATGTGTCCACTTCAACTTTTTTACAAGTTCTGCTATATTTGCCACTTTGGTCATACTGCTTACCCATGTATTCCTCTTTCGATCTCTTCTTCTTATACCAAGCATACATCTATCTATGCTTCTCTGTGTGCACTCGATATTACGTAGCATTCTTGAATTTAGCATCCAAAAATGTCTTTGACTGCAAAAATTATTAAAAATAGACGCAAAAACTACAAATACAAGTAATTAATGCATAAATAAGTAATTTTTCCCATAAATATCCCGAAATAGTTTTAAAAAAACGTGTAAGATATGTAATTTTACTCTCACTTTTGACTTATATAATTTTCGGTTTTTGATAGTGCTACGTATATGTACATAGCTCATGAAATTAGTCCAAGCTTTACGAGTATGTAAAAAAAAACAACGTTTTCCTTTTTATCACATTATCAAAATTTAAATAATAATAAATAGCTTGAAAAGTGTTGAACGTGAGAACGCGGCAAATATCGAAAAAGCACAACGCCCATTAATTAAAAACTAAACGACAAGTTAGTATCTCGTACGCTTTTTGGACATAGAAGGCGGCTTCTCGAAGACAAAAATCGGCTCACACCAAAAATATACTATGTGAATTTTGTAACGGCTGAGATAACCGATAAGCAAATTTATTCTGCATTTCGACTGACCGGTGTCGGCGTGTGTAGATTTTTCGAATATTTTCCCCGGAAAAAAATATGTCAATCGATAAATCGATCATGACGATAGCGGATCTAGCGCGTCGAAAATAAACAGTAGGTACCCACTGTTCAGTGCTATGTTTATATTCCGGTTGAAATTTTTGGAAATTCTAGTGATGGCAACCGGAAAACGGTTGAAATTTTGAGAAGGGCCGGGACTAATTCGAATGGGATCATCAGCGATAGTAGTACTACAACGCAACATACCTTCGCAAGGGAGAAGGGGAACCCGAGGGGGAATGGGGATGGAAGCTAGTAGGGAAAATGTAAATTGCATGATGCATTATGCATAAAACCACCACCAGACGGGGTGTCGGTCACCCCGCAGCCACCCCTCTAACGCTGAAGGGGGTGAGAGTGGGCAGAAAGGGTTGAAACTCGACACTCGGTGCAAACTTTGCCCGGTTTCCCTTTCTATAAGCGAGAATAGACATAGATACACGTTTAGGTATAATGCTTATGGCGAGTAAAAACTGCCATATAAATATTAAATTTGGACGGATGTCACTGCCTGCGACAATGGCGTACAAAACGTACCTTTGTGATGGCTCTACTGTGACGTACGAATTTAGAATAATGAAAAAAAAAATCAGTTCGCAATGTGCAAGCCTTTAGTACACCCCTCGGTTTCGATGAACCGTATTGGAATATTTTGAATTGAATTGTACTCCATTAAAAACAATTCATTCTATCGTTCAATGTGAAATTTTGATTTTAATAAGAGACATTTCCAAAAAGATTAAACTTTTATTGATAAATTCTATTTGTAAGATCATCTCAGTTTGTTTAAGAAAATGCATACTATTCTTGATGCATAATTTGTAAACTTTTTATAAATATGTAAGTAGGTACTTACATAGAACTGTATATCTAATGGACAATATTTTATGGCATTAGAGAACTTAGTGAAGTAAAATTGTAGTTTATAATTAGATTTCGGAGGCTGAAATTTTCCAGTGACAGATAAAATAGCTAAATATATTCTTAGTAAATCTATATACATATATAAAAATGAATGTCTGTCTGTTTATCTGTTTGTCTGTTTGTCTGTTTGTCTGTCTCTTATAGGCTCCTAAACCACTCAACCGATCGCGATGAAACTTTCAGGACTTATTGTGATAATGCCGGGGATGGTTCCTGTGAAAAAAAATCGGGATAAAACGGGAACGGGCCTGCTCATGCGTCAGATAACGTACTAGGAACAGGAACGGGATCGGGATCAGGAACAGGATCAGGATCGGGAACGGGACCGGGATCTGGAATCGGGAAAAAACAGGAACGGCAACAGGAACGGGCCTACTCACGCGTCAGATAACGTACTAGGAACAGGAACGGGATCGGGACCGGGATCGGGAACAGGAACAGGATCTGGAACGGGAACAGGAACGGGCCTGCTCACGCGTCAGATAACGTACTAGGAACAGGAACGGGATCAGGATCGGGAACAGGAACAGGAACGGAAACCGGAACGGGTACAGGAACGGGAACGGGAACAGGAACGTGAACAGGCATTGCAACGCATGCAGGGTCAGCTAGTAAATAAATAAATACATTGAAATGAGGTTCCGATGATGATTTATTGAGCTAATTTATTATATTAAAGTCCTCTAAATTTGTCGAAAAACTTTGTATTATTTTATGGCATTAGAAAACTTAGTGAAGTAAAATTGTAGTATATATTTAGATTATGGAAGCTGAAATTTTCCAGTGACAGATAAAATAGCTAAATATATTTTTAGTAAATAAATAAATACATTGAAATGAGGTTCCGAAGATGGATTAATTGGACTAATTTATTATATTAAATATAAACGAAAAGAGTCCTCTTAATTTGTTGAAAAACTTTGTATTATTTGCATTAACTCGCACCTGTACTAGTTTAGGCATACGAATTTATTGTCCTAACTGAAGATTTATACAGAAATAATATTTTTTTTTTTGTTTAATCATATTCCGCTTTTTTCGTGCAAAAACAAGAGGGTTGAGCCTTAAAGCTAAGGGCGTCTAAAACTCGCAACCCCGCCACTACATTTACGCATAGGTACATTTGAAAAGAATACTTCTACATGTTTTCGCTCCAGATATACATATTCGTACAATTTTTTCATCGCACCCCACAGCACCAGGACACACAAAAGGATTATGTTTTTCAGCGTAATACTATTACGAAACGTTTAAGTGTGCCTTTGTAGTTTTCTCGTGTAGTGTAGTGGGGCGAGATGAAAAATGGCGCGACGCGAGTTAGCGGTGTGAATCGGCCCAGTACAACTGTCACCAACATTCATTCAGAGGCCGGCGGAGCATTTATCATGCAGTATCCTCCCCCCTATGTCCCCCAATTTTTTAAATAAAAAAGGGGTGAATATTTAAAATTTTACACCCCAACCCCAACTCTCTGCGAAAGAAATGCGATACTCAAGACGACCCTTGTGCGCCGGGGAGATACGCGACCGCGAATGGCGAATTAACGACGCACTTCACACAAACTCAAAATAGATATAATACGCGCATTAATTTTCACCATATAATTTATTCAAAAAATACTACGAGGTATGCTTGATTTATAATACTAAACTTAATCCACATAATTGTTCGCATTGTGTATTATAATCAGAGTCAAATTTGAGCATGCGTTTAAGTCGCGTCGTCTTCGTTGAACTGTAGATTCGCTTACTTGTACTCGGTTGAATTTAACTTTCGGTGAAAATTAAAGCCAAATTTATACCACCAAGTCCGGAGAAGCCGTCTCCGGTTGGACTTTCGTGAATTTCGGACGCATAACTTTCGTTCGTTAGAAGAAAAGTCCCCAGGATCGCGTTCTACGACACTAATTTACATAGACCGGGCGTTTCGGCCGGTGGTACGACATTCCGCAAACTTAAATTGTTCGCTCCACAGACCAATAAAGCAAACAGTCCCAAAGTGGTCAGATAAATATAACCCGGCGTCAAATCCCCGACTACTAGTAGGCGAAACGATTTATCCGAAATGCCCGCGTTTAAACTATGCCGAAATCAATAAGCAGATATACGACCACTTTCTAAACGCTTCGTACGCAAACTTGACACTTTTTCAAAGTCAAATACAACACTATGCGATAACGAGTAGAAAAATACACCTAACCTAAAAATAAAAATGTCGAAAAAGTCCGGATGCGACTTGCGCAATACGATTGAGTAAACATCGAAAACGAGTGTGTATTATTACACCGATAAATGAGCAATAAATATTAATTTGTCCGCTTGTTAAGTGTTTGTGGCATGTTCGAAAATAATTGATGGGTGCGTTTATATCAACGTCTGAAAAATTACAGTCGGAAGCGAACAAAATTAATACCGACACTTTGACGGCGATTTCAGTATATAATTATTTAGAATACGCATATGTTAATATGTCCGCAGTGTAAAAGGGAACCAACTCTAACTCAATTGATCTTACTTATAAATGTGCTAGTAAGATTCAATGCGTAAAAGGGAAAGTTATCCAACAGGTCTGAGAACACAAGGATCCAGACCCAATAACAGGTTAACACTGTAATCATAGATAAGAGGTGCCAATTCTAGGTGGAACAATCTCACAACTTAGTTAAATGACGATGATTAAAGGTGCCTGTAAACGATCAACATTTGTCAGCAATAATGCTCGTCAGTAACATTTTCAGCATCACGTGCGCAATATGTGTCGCCAAAGGAAACACCTCAGCGATAGAGACCCACCCGCATATGTAAGAGAGCAGGAAAGAAACATACATATATTGTCGCGTATTTTCGTATACCGAGCGATATCATCGCTAATATGTCAACAATACTCGCCAACGCACTGCCATACCAGCAATAGTGGAACAATAGTGTCGGGAAATACGACTATATTTCCGGCACCATATGCAGTAATATTACCGGCAATACATTGCCGTGAATATGTTGATCGTTTACAGGCACCTTAAGGTTGAAAAACTGTCAACATACGGGGATCAAGCCCCGTACTTTCGCCGAATAAACTAACGCTCCAACCACTGAGCTATCGTCTGGCGTTTAAAACATAACTTGTGAATGTTAATGTTTTATTTTACAATTGCAACATTGCTGATTGTATTCACAAGGGTTCGGCTCACTTTAGCGGCAAGCAATCAATATTATAGCTTTTGGAATTGTAAAGTAGATAGTGTTTATTCCGAGTGCTCGATGGCTCGATCCAAGATACAGTTGATGAATGTTCTAACCCCTTTCCGCCCGGCGGGTCGGATCAGACCGACCCGCCGGCGGAAAATGGTAACATCTGCTCAACCCCTTTGCCGCTACCATAAACAATGTAATTTATCAATACAAAGTGAGCGTCGGTGAAATTTCGCGGAGAAACGCCGTAATTTATGTGACACGATGGGCTCCCGCGCGATCCGTTACCAACGCACACACACACACACACATATATAAAATATCTGAAATATTATTTATTTATAGGTTGGTACATATAGTATTTTTCCAAAATTAATCATTTCGATATTTCGATATATATGTAAATCGTTTGCGTAACTGACGCTTGTGAAAAATGCGACAAACCTGAGTGTGTTAGTTGTGTCAAAGTTGCTCGATTGATTTCTACATCATCATCATCATTTTCATCCACTACTGGATGAAGACCTCCCCAATCCTCTTCCATTCCTGTTACGATATTTTCTCGTTATACCGAGCATACGTCTTACCATACTTCTCTGTGTGCACTGGATCTTGTGTAGCATTCTTGAATTTAGCATTCACGTTTCACATCCATACGTCATAGCTGGCAGTACGCATTGGTCGTATGCCTTATTTTTAAGCATAGCGGAATGTTGGATTTAAAAACTATGTTCATTCGTCCAAAAGCACTCCATCCTAGATTCATTTTTTGTTTTATTTCTTCTTCTTTACATTCGGTCATATTCACCAATTGTCCTAAGTATAAATAACTATCAACTATATCTATAATATAATTTCACCGATAGCACATTGGAAATAAATGGCATTTTAAATTGCACGCAAAGAAAACAAAATGAGCACGTATCGATCAAATATGTAAATATTGGTCTTTCATATACAGATTATATGTATAATTTTTTTTTTTACATTGTATTATACGGATCGTGTGATTTTCAAGA
This sequence comes from Parapsyche elsis, assembly GCA_022651745.1. Lineage (NCBI taxonomy): Eukaryota > Metazoa > Arthropoda > Insecta > Trichoptera > Hydropsychidae > Parapsyche > Parapsyche elsis. The sequence continues at coordinate 5,138,608 of JAGVSN010000017.1, forward strand.
CGCGTTTGATTGAATATGTAAATGTGGCGTTTAACGCTTCTCAAAGTGCGATCGCAATAGAGCGCTCTTTGTGATAAATTCAACTCACGTGCGCTTTTCATCGCAATTCGCTGGAAAATTAATGTGGCGCGAATAAATTACAAAGTGAAAAAAATTAAAATATGAAATATACGCGAGCGATAAATAAACATAACGATTATTCATTATTTATTATATCCATTCGGCGATGGTTAGTTGTGTATTGAATATATGTACATATTGCGCGGTTCTAATTGAGATTGATTTTAGGTAGGTAGATAGGTATATTGCGGTGAATGCATTCGCAAAGTTTGTTGAACATTAAGTTGAATGTATATTTTGTCTCAAATTAAAGTTTGTTTTGGGGTTGATTGTTCCGTTTTGTTTGTCGCTCGTTGCATGCGAAAGCGCGTTTCGTCAGTTTTGGTCCAGCGAAGTGGAGATGGCGGGGCGCTAGAAAAACTTTTCCTTTGAGCCCTCTTCCTCTGTTCCTCTTCTGGCTTCTATTTCTCTCTCCTCGGACTACCGGTCTGACATTTTCCTATAATTTATGGCCGAAACGCTTCCAGAATTAACAACCGACCGCTCCGGCACTGTTTCATGCAGTCGACATCTTTCAAACGGTTGCTTTATGTTCAGATTCGTACACGAGAGACGCAACCACCATAGCTATCTATACCTACATATGTTGTATAGCCCGAGAAAACGCTCTGATTTATATTTTTATATAATATAATTTAAGAAACACAGTACAAGGCTCGTATATCTCAAACTACTACTGCGGTTTTTTGATTAATCGCGCACGCTCTAATCGTATTAATACATAAAATATACAATACGTATATTTCGCAACGCTCTATCGCGTGAATTCAACGCGCGTCGTTAAGCTTTAATCGAATCAATTTAGATATGTATACATTGTATAAATTGACCTCGTTGTTGGCGATTTTTAAACAGCCCATAAGCATACTGAATAATTGGCATCAAAAAACATAACCATACATACGAAGAAAATCATTATAATTATAATTATATAAATCTATAACGATGAAGTTTGTTTTAATTACACATTAAGGGTATTAACTTTGAGTCACGAACTTTGAAGGAAATCTTATAGAGAGAGATGCATCGTTTACGATTAGCCGTAATTACAGTGCACATCTATGCTTTTCTAGTTCAATAAAAAAAGTGAAGTTATAGAGCTTTCAATGGAAAAAATTAAAAATTGCTCCATTTTTATGTTTTTCTTATAAATACTGGATAAAATTGGTGTGGCACGTACCTACATATGTATGTATGTAGTAAGTAGATACGTGTATAGAGAGACTCGCGGAGAAAATGGCGGAGAACGTTGTCGTAAAAAATATATAAACAGTCATAAATCAACGGAACGCAAACAGTGAAAGTTTTTCAAAACACAAAATATATTATACAGCTTCGCTGTAATGTGAAAAGCATGCTGGAAAATCGATCCGGTAATTTAGTTATTATGCGGCGAATTTTCTTTTACCTATACGCTCACTCGTCGCATACATTATGCATCGCGATACGATAACGATTATATTATTGAACTCGTTCCGAATGAATAGACGATCGCTCGTTTGCGTTCTGGAGGGTCGAAGTTTAAATTTTCAACCCCTAAAAATTTCAAAATAAAATTATACTCTAATGTAAATGGGGTAGGTTTGTTTCGGGCAATTTTTTGCCGTACACATTTCACATTTTGAATTTTTTTTTTTTTGGTCGGTTGAGGAAACGAGCTGGGTCCCTTGATGACTTTGCGCCCTTATGGGGGGTTGTACAAGAAGCCCTGGAAGGCTTCTTCCACCACCCCTGAGAAGAACAGCTGATAGCGTCACAAAAAGATAAAAGTATGATTAATGACGGCGAACGCCCGCGGCCTCCTCCACCCCCTCACACACACACAGCTTGGTGCTTTTTTTTTAAAAAGCACATTACCGAAAAATAAATCACATTACAAACATCTATCGCCATGGTAATTTAGTCCCAGGTTATTTGAAGTGGTACGCTACTTAATGCCCCTCTCCCCACGCATTAGTGATATTTTAAAAAAATGCGCATATATAGCTATAAAATCGTAGACATAAAACTTTATCAATTTCACAGATTACGATAGCCTTAAATTTGAGCTATATCACACACTTATATTCAAGGTACTTCAAATCGTGCATAATTCGACGTAAAGCAACATATAAAAAAGGACATAAAACTATCAAACTTTTAATTAGGGCTCCGACTAGAAACAACGGGAAACTACCGAAAAACACATTTCGATTGTTACTTCAATGATATACAGTAAAATTTTCATCAAAAACTGTAGAGACAATGAGGCATTGCTCTTCAATTATTGAGTAAGCTTCTTTGATGAAGTTAACGAATATATTTAGCTGTATCTTGCGTTGCCCGGTGAAAAAGTTACTTTTTCTGAGCTTCCATCACTCAAATCTATCATTTGACACAGATATCAAAACAAATATTTTTATAATAGCTACTAGAAAATGGACAGCTTATACAAAAATTCGTAAGAAATATATTTTATTCCGATTATTCGAATGATGTGGGTTTGATGTAAGATTATTCAAACAAACAGGCAATAATTATTCAATTTTCAATGTATATTTTTCTAAGTTGGATTTCAGAAGCCTACCCTCTCCCACACAATAATAATAATAATTTTGTAGTTTTGTCAATATATTCCAAAGTCAAATGTATATTTGGAAAGTCAAGGAATATTCTGTATTAGCCAATGTAAAATTGAACAAAAAGATTCACCCGAGACGAGCGAAAGCGTGGTCGTAAGTATAAGTGAGCGTATCTATTTTTTTTCGACCTTCCGTTAATGTTAATTTTTCCAAATAAATCATTCCCGTGCGGTGTAAAGTTTTAAATCACGTACGCATAATATAGCGCGAGACACATTTTCACGTGATTATGATTTATGTATAATTTTCCCACCGGATTGCGTCATTATATTACATTATTATAAATAGCGCCAATTGTGAGGAAGCTTTCGAATCGCACCTACCTACCTACCTACCGAAAAAAAATATTATCGCCACGTGATTAATGAACATATTGGCGAGACCGGCCTTTAAATTATGCTAATATCCACGAATTCATGTCCGATACGATAATTTACGACGTCTGATTGAAACATTAGAAGCTCGATGGACGACAGGAGGGGAAAAAAAAGTTGTTCATTTGTCACCTGAGTTCCGAACGTCATCAATATGCGGAGACGCGCTTATTGGTTCTAGTAATCCGCCGTTTTTGTGTTAGGATTTGATTTTTTTTTTCGTTTCCTTCAGTTCCTCACCGACGAACGATTCCCATCGTTTATATTCCTTTTGAAAATAACAGGCGAAGCACGATCACGGCTAAGTACTTTTATCTATTATCTTAAATAAGCTTTTTTTTTATACACTCATTCGATTCGAGCGAGCGTTCGTTTTTTTTTTTTTATTCCCCGGTGCCTTTCATTCAAATGAGCGTTGGCCCGCAAAGAGATAAAGCGTTATTTATTACGAAAATTTCGTTTTGAGAAAAACGGTACGTATATTTGCTTATTATGTTTTTTCGCCCTCGGCTAATATATTCGTCTCGTGCCCCTCGGCGGACGAAAGGGGGAGGTGTGGGTGGGGGGGGTGAATTAAGCGCATTATACAAATAAACCCATCTTTTCGTTAGTGTGGAGAAAAACGCCTATTTTTTTTTTTATATTTTTTTTTTTACTTCTTTTCGCTCTCCTTTGTTTCGAGACGACTAATGACTTATTTATGTAATCGCACGGAAAGAGATTTACAAAGCGCATAATAAATACGGCGAACCTCTTACATTTGTTAACTCGCACGACACTCGGCCGAAATTTATATTTTTTTCATTTACAAAATCTACACAAATTCCAACAGAATATATAACATTTAAAAGTATTAGATTTGAGTATTCGAACGCAATTTTTTTATCGTACAAAATTTGTAATTACTAGCATTAGACTCGTGAAAGGAACTTCATCGTTCGATACGAAAAGATTCATTCGATAGAAAGACTCATTCGAATTTCTTGACGATTTTCAGTATTCATAAAACTGTATTTCAAGATTGAGATATTATCAATATCTATGTAGATAAGCCTTCTGTCAAAATTTTCCAAATTAGCAAAATTATTTGTTAAGATTGGCATTGACAGTTTTTGAGAATGACATAAAAAATTAACATAACTTAAAAATTTTCCTACTTAGCAGTTCAATTTACATTATTTCCATTCTTTCTTCCCCTCAATGAGAAACTACTAAAGCAGCGGACGCCAACCGGTGGTCCACGAGAGAATTTTGGTGGTCCGCATTTTTCATAATCATCATCATATTCAGCCGTTCACCATCCACTGCTGGATAAAGGCCTTTTCAATCCTGTTCCATTCCTGTCTGTCTTGAACAATCTGCATCCACTTGACTCCACACATTCTTCTCAATTCATCAGCCCATCTTCCACTCGGTCTACCTTGCTTTCTTTCACATCCTCTCGGATACCATTCCAGTATTTCTCGCGTCCATTTGCCATCCACTCTTCTCCCTATGTGTCCACTTTATCTTTTTCACACCTTCAGCTATGTATATCTGCCACTTTGGTCATGCTTCTCCCCCATGTATTTCACTTACGATCTCTTCTCGTTATACCGAGCATACATCTTTCCATGCTTCTCTGTGTGCACTAAATATTGCGTAGCATTCTTAAATTTAGCATCCAAGATTCACATCTATACGTCTTAACTGGCGGTTTTCACAATGAATAATGAATATATCGTTTATTTATTATAATTTTTCTATCATTATAAGGTGATATCTAACTTTTTGCAAATATAAGTGTAATTACCATTTCATATTTAGAATGTTATTTTCCGTGAGGTCCGAAAGGTTGGCGACCGCTCTACTAGAGAGTAAATTTCCCCTGTTATGAAAATCAATCTTAAAGGAACCAAAACAAAAATAAATCACACATTAAACGTAATAAATTAAAATCAAACATTAAACTAATAACACTCAATATCATAATAATTAATCTGACTTCATACTGCACTACTGTAAGAAGACGTATGTATGTAATTAATTAACTAAATTTTTTTTTGCACCACGTGGTTTTGGCGATGGGTGGATTATTTTTTTTTATAGCAAGCTTGATTTTTTAACACTTTTAAGATATGAACGATAGAGCGAGTCTCACTCTAGAGTTGCGGAATCGTTTTGCGAAAATTTCACAGAGCAATAGCGGCGTTTTAATATGGTCGAGTGTGTACGTGAAGGTATGTTTAATATTAGACAGCTTGATTTATGTACTCGGGTCGGTAATGAAGTGTGGGTCCCATGTAAGCTCAGATGTACGTAGGTACCCGAGCCGGGGACCCAATAGGCATGTCCGCACTATGGAGAGAGCTTCCGTGTCCACAGTCCGGAAAAGCTCCCGCTTAAACTTTTGATGAGCTTTCGCGCGATAGGCCTACCGGCCCGGGAACATAAAGTATTGCCCGGCCACAATGAGGAATTTCCCATTAATTTGTCCCATTTTCAACCCACATAAAATAATATAAGTGTTGCAGAAACATACGTAAACTCACACACTCTACATAGGCACTGGTTAGATTTAACCGGCGCGTCTAGACGTTTACGTTAACAGACATCTTATTAGAGCGATACGTGCAGTAAACGCCTAGAGGTCTATCCAGCAAGTGTGTATGTATGTACTTAATGGTTTTTGCACGTATTATTATTAGCGCACGGTCGGGACAGACTATGTTGCAACACGAGTACATAGGTGAAATCGATAATTCCAAGTGGTGCAAAACCGCCTCAACAATACGGATAAAACGCGAACGCGCGATTATTATCTATCAGTTTGGCACCTGTGCGAGTTTTATGTGCGTTTATCATACGTATAATACATTCTGGCGGCCGTTCGCAACTTTCTATGCCTGTGTGTGTATATGAAAATATACAGATATATGTATTATTATTTACATATCGCGGGCGGCAGTGTAGTTAATTCCGCGAAATGAATTTTCGCTCGTAAATCTGCGGCGTTAGTTTTAGCCGAATACCTGCTCACCCCCAGCGATATTTATGTCCGCGTGTGAATGCGCTTAATGCATCCTAGAGCGTATGCTCAAAACAATAATAAGCCGTTGTATTTTTATGTACAGTGTCTGTTTGTTAATTTGGAATAAATTTTTTTAAGACACTCTCCCGCTCATTTAATGCGACACGCGAATGTTCAACATTGCAATTTGTTGTCTGTGAAAGCTTAAGTGTACAAAAGTTATTAGTGTGCCACAAACTAAAATTTTGATTCAATATTGTTGATGGTAGGATTTGTATGTTGGTATTTATATTTATGTTACATAGATAATAATATGTTACCATCATATTTTAGTAAATTTATTGTGAGAAGAATTGTACATATGTGAATATAATTTCAGCAATAAAAATAATTTAATTATAAAAAATGTTAGAATAAATAGAAATAGGAGAAGCATCTTGTACAGAGGTGTTTTGGAATATAATAGACTGCCGGATGGAATTTGAAGTTCCAAAACTATTGATAAATTCCTGGCAGTCTTAAAAAAACATCTCTGTATAGGTGCTCAGTTAAGGATTATGTAATTAGCTTTAGCTACTATATTATATAAATAAATAAATATAAAATTGTATATGATTATAATACTGTGTAAAATAAACTGTTCTCAATCTTACAATATGAAGTATTGATCGTAAACAATAATATTGGGTTAGATAGTGCAATTGAGTGCAATATATATGTACATATATATAAGTATATGTATGTATGTATATAGATTCGCGTCAGAAACGCTATTATCTGCGAATGCCGACCGCTTCAAAGCTTACACATACATAAGTGCATTTTAATGTAGAAAGTGGTTTCTGGTCAGAGATAAAATCCTCTCAACTAGTTTTTGACAAGTGGGAATTGTGCTAATTAAAGCAAAACTATACATATAGATAATGCGAGCGCAAGTTCATATTTCGAGTCCTTGAAATACGAAAAAAAAATTAAATTAATTTTGAAAGTTGCTCTCGAATGCAATTGAATAAATTCCCGAAACGTCAGCGTAGAAATTAATATGTTTATGCGGCTCTTATCGGAACGGTCGTTTCGATAGACATCGAACACATAAACCTGTAACACAATGAACGTATTATTTTGACCCCCCGTTGCGATTTTTATTTCAGAAATTAATTGAGGCTATCGCCGTACTTCCGCCATAATACAAAAACGCCGAAAAAGTATATTATATAAGCTGACACGTTCCCCGAGGAGAAAAAAAATATGTAAATACACTTACCGGCGTACACATAGAGACGTCATAATTAAAAATGGCCGCAATTAAAGACCGTCAATGTGAAGCTTTTAATTAGCGTCCGTTTCGAGCGATGCGATTTCGTAGCAAAAGTGCATTGGCCAATAGCTTTCTCATGCCGCAAATAGCTAACGTATCTCGCCTGACACTGCACAATTAATGTTTCATTTCAGCGCGTATCTAATGTGCAACAAATTAGACACACGTACCTACCGTCGACGTTTATCCCCCGCGATAATGTAATATGTGCAACGGTGAATGGTGATTGTAATTTTTCGTCGAAAATGCGAAGAATTCGGCGACGCTCAATTAATAAAGTCGAGACTTTCTCACGGTTAAGCCGCGATCATTGAAATAAGTGGAAATTTTTAGTGTGACCGCTCTTTTCTCCCCTCTAATGCCATAAAATGAATTTCTAAAGTGCGTTGTTTTTTTTTTTTTTCGTTCGCTCTCGGGAGCAGAGCTTTCCGTCTGAAAGCGGGGAAATATCTGGATCTCCACGCAAGACGGAGTGATACGGATTGTTGGATTATCCACTAGACACCCACTTAACCGGGGCTAAACCCCTTAGGAAACCGGCTTTCCTGAGGGCTTTCCTTAAATTATAGCGCGTTTCATAAGATTGAAGAAAATACTCCCGTGGAAAGCTTTTTTTCCGTTTCTCTCTATTTTTTTTTTTACACTTTTCCCCTTTTTCGGGGAGCAAGAGTTTTGCGGATTCGGTACGTGAGCATGGCCCGAAAACATTAAGCTCCAAATGTTCACGTATGGTTAAAATCACCTTTGGCACACTTATTTTTACCTTAAGTATAAAATGGTTGAATATTTCAACATTTTTTCATACATTTCATTCATATCTAAATCCGCACGATTTGAAGTAAACAATTCTGATATAAAATTTATTTATTTCGTGTACCTACTAATTACTTATTAATTTTTATAAAAATAGCCACAACAATGAATGCCTAACCTTACATATGTTGAGTATGATTTAAAACCAAAATTATGTTTAATGAATTTTGCACGCAAAGCGTAGTCACAGTAGATAATCATATTGTAGAGATAGTTGATAGTTAGTTATTTATATCTAGGACAATTGGTGAATATGACCGGATGTAAAGAAGAAGAAATAAAATGAAGAATAAAACTAAGATGAAGTGCTTTTGGAAGAATGAAAGGCATACGACCAATGCGTAATGCCAGTTATAACGAATGGATGTAAAACGTGGATGCTAAATTCAAGAATGTTACGCAAGATCCAGTGCACACAGAGAAGCATGGAAAGATGTATGCTTGGTAAAACGAGAAGAGATCGTAAGTGGAATACATGGGGGAGAAGCATGACCAAAGTGGCAGATATACATAGCTGAAGGTGTGAAAAAGATAAAGTGGACACATAGGGAGAAGAGTGGATGGCAAATGGACGCGAGAAATACTGGAATGGTATCCGAGAGGATGTGAAAGAAAGCAAGGTAGACCAAGTGGAAGATGGGCTGATGAATTAAGAAGAATGTGTGGTCAAGTGGATGCAGATTGACAGACAGGAATGGAAGAGGATTGGAGAGGCTTTCATTCAGCAGTGGATGGTGAACGGCTGAAAATAATGATGATGAAAACAATTCAACGTGTATGTATGTACATAGGTACATCAATAAAAATGAAATGCAAACTTTATACTTTCAGATAGATTTATTAAGCATTGTATTTATAGAAAATTATAATTAAATTTTATTGTTCTTATATACCAACTAGACATTGAGTTACAAAGTACAAAACGATATTTATCTAAGGGGAAAACTCCACGCTCGGAAAACTCAACAGCGCCGATAATTGAGTTATCACTCAGATTCATCTCATGAATTATATAATTTCGCACCGAAAGAGCCGGTTGATTTAACACGCAAAAACGTTTTCGCACATAATTCGTAATTACGGGTTGCGTTTCAATTCTGATGATATGCAAATAATAAGGTCGATCGAACCGCGCGAAGTTTACACGGTGAAAATTGAGGATTCGCCCACACCACTCACTCGAACGGTGCGAAACGATCGAACGAATTACATATAATCTTTAACTACACATGGGTATGTATGTACATACCCATAGGTAATATGCATGCAAATGTAGTTAGGTATATTTTTACAGGTGAACGTCCTCTATTAGACGTTCGGTAGGCGTGTTTCGGTGCGAACGTGTGAAGGATGTGTCAACGAATTGCAAGTGAATACGGCTATATCTATTTCGGAATCTTATTGGTTATACGTCGTCCGAGGCGAAAATAAATTATGTGAGTCGTTGTAAATCACGCCCAGAATCCTATGAGGGAATGACAAGCCTCAGATCGTATTATATATGCGATTCTAAATACAAATTTGACGTTGAAAAAATGCAGCGTTGCGCGTTTGCACGTATAAATTATTAATTCGCGAGCGGGGCCACGCCATCTCGGCAGGTTACAAACTACGTCCGCTGAAAAGAATAACGTTTTTTTCATTGTGAATATGATGAGTGCGATGTGTGAAACGACACTGAATAATAAAAATAAATAAATAAATAATAAAAAAACAGCTCATCGTTGGGGTTTGTCGGAGGTCTCTTTTGCGTTTTCGAAAAAATACGAGAGCGAGATTTATTGTAATCAAATTTAAATATAAATTTATGTGTCGCACGCTCGATGGCAGACGGGGCGCGCTTTTCTTCTCGTTTCATTCATTTTCTTTTCGAGTGCGGAATTAAACGTGAACTTTGTATTCGTCGAGTTGAAATATGCGATGATATTCCGTTAATAGTAACGGCGATGATGTATTTATGTGCGCTGTATCTAATTTGGTGTCGCCGAGATATATTGCATTAGATTTTTCCACAAACACACACAGAAAAATTATACACATTGACACTATACTTTCAAACGATATTAGATGGCTACTTATTTAAATAAACCATTCAGATTAATAATGGATCAATTATTATTGCCACTTCCTGAATGATTAAATCAAATAATTTAAATACTATGAAGGTAATATACATATGTACCTAGACCTATGTACATACATATGTATAAACAAATCAAATATATTATATTTATAAATACATAGGTATTATGTATTATGTACATATATAATAGCCCTATTCCGTCTGTCTGTCTGTCTGTGTGTGTCTGTGAGTCTGTCTGCTGATAACGCTCGCCTCGGTAAATAATTAAAAAACCAGAACGTCGCACTAGTGGGATTTGAACCCGGTATCGCTGATTCGGAACAGAGCGCTTACGTGGTGAGCCAAACCAGATAATAATAGGCAGGCTTCAACGTGACTATTTAATATTCGGAACAGAGCGCTTACGTGGTGAGCCAAACCAGATAATAATAGGCAGGCTTCAACGTGACTATTTAATATGAAAAATAGGCACGCGACTTTACTAAATTGTTACGTTGTTGTATTATAACGCGCCATTAGATGGCGCATTGTTGCATAGATGCAACAACTATAAAAAATCAGTACGGGTGATGAGAAACCGGTCCGTTGACATTCAACGGGCTTACACTAGTGTATACCTACATATATAATACAACAAATTATCAAATCAAAAGGTTATTGCAAGTAAGACACGCTGTGAATTTTCAGCATTTTTACCAACAAGGAAATTATAAAATATTGTTGAAAAACTGCCAAAGGTGTATTTACAATACAAATCAGTTCAATTTTATGAATTTTGTTTCGAATTTCAACATTCATTTATATTTAGGTACTTTACAGAAATGACATGATTGTATCACAAAATGATCTTTGAATATATTTTCACCATTTTTGGCAAACGGAACATTCTACATTTGTATGTAAACGTATCATAGAACTTTCTTCAGAATGTTGACAAAATTACTCAGTATACAAATTACTAGTATTTTCACACATTTCTTTGGATTCTCGTAATGAGGTTGAAATGAATGTGACATATTCTTAATAATTTTTAACCGCAAACGTTATAATATTGGAGTCGAGACGAATGCCAGAAGGAGAAATAATAAAATCCGAAATAGACAGACTGTCCCCCCAACTGTTAAAAAGACAACGAGGAGTGGTTCAAAATCTTGAGCTCGCTTAACAAATAGTTTGGAGCCGAGCCATTGAAAACAAAACTTGGGACAGTACATACAAACTCACCCATTACTCGTAGAAGAGTGGTGGGGGAGGATGGGGGGGGGACCGGTTGTGAGTAAAACGTGAACAAACCGTATTAAACGCTTATTTATAACAACTAAAATATAATTCGATTATTTATGTGGCGTTATGACCCGCCGCGTCCTCGTGAGCGAAATTATTATATTATACGAAATCGCGAACAATACTTGTATCATCTATAATGCATATATGTATGTATGTACGTATAAATTGTATGAGAGGAATGTATATGGGTACTGTGTACTTTTATATATCATTTCAGCAGTCTCGGTTGTATATTCTTCAGCGCGAGAGTAATTAATCGTCGCGCGAGGGCGTTTATATTTCATTATGATTGTATTTGATTAAAGTTCAGTAGCGGCTGCAGGATCAATTACATTGAACGCATGTTTGAGATGAGAAATGCACGTCTACAACATTTCTCACGCACGTCGTTAAATTGTATGTGTATACATATAAATCGGTTGCAATTAATTATTATTCATTTTTAATATATACATAGTAAACTATTGTTTGTATATTCATTTCAATTCGGCTAAGATAGCAATGATTTATAAATACCTGTATAATAATTCACAACCGTTGTATGCAGCGAAAATGTACGTAAATGCATTCTCTTTTAGGACTTGATAGTTGTTTCTTGTAAACACAGTATTCTAAACGGAAAACAAAAATAGAAATTGAAAATAAAAATTGGTACAAATAAATGTGTAGTGTAATATTAAACATTAGATGAAAAAAAGATAACCAACTAAATTAAAATTAATTTAAAAAAAATGATTCCTAGATTTATTATGTAGGTACTGGTTTTATGTATGTACATATGTACTTTACTCAAACAACTTGTAAAGTTGCAAATTGATCTTTGTATATATTTTTAGCATTTTCAGCAATCTATGTAAACGTGTCTCCTCGAGAAATACTGGAATGGTATCCGAGAGGATGTGAAAGAAAGCAAGGTAGACCGAATGGAAGATGTGTGCAGTCAACTGGATGCAGATTGCTCAAGACAGACAGGAATGGAAGAGGATTGGAGAGGTCTTCACCCAGCAGTGGATTGTGAACGGCTGAAAATGATGATGTAAACGTGTCATGAAATTTTCTTCAAAAGAGTGATAAAATTTGCATAACTATTAACTTTTTAACCCACCATACAATTTATCTACGTCACGCTAATCATGTTTCATACTAAAAATTTATTTTTATTATTTTATATAACAAGTAGGATTTTTCCAATTCATAATAAGGCACAGTTGATAATTTATCATCTTTCGTACCAAATTAAGTATAAATACAATAAATTTGTACAAGTACATAAATAATTAAAAATAATAATATTGTTTAATTAAAACATTTTCATTTATATTGTCGAAAGCAATCGAAGCGAGGCCTTTACGTGTACACGCTAATACTGAGCGGAAATAATAAAATTCTGAGACGCAACACGGCGATTTTTCACGTAAATGAAAATTTGTACGGCAGGGGAGGAGGCGAGTCGTGAATATATATTAAAAAAAAAAAGTGTATAATATAAATAACGGAAAAAAATTAATTTAAACGAATTGTTCTCCGGTCCGTTTTCGGTTTTCGAATTAATTACCGCGAACGCGAGCATAGTGAGAGAAAAAAGGAGCGGGCGATTGGGAGAATGAGGGGGGTTTAATTACTGGAGCCGGGCCTGTCGCGGTGCTCTCGGTCGGTCTGTCGGTCCGTCTGTGCTCGGCTCCGGTAAGGTGTTGATTTCATTTATGTTGCTAGGCCTGATTTATATTTAGGGCCCGACATTCCCGGCGTACACGCATGTGCGAGTGCGCCAACCATCCCCGGGGATTATTTAATTAAAAGTATCGCGCCCCAATCCGGCACACTCTATGATTGATACGTTTGTCCCCGAGAGGAGTTGGTGGTGGTGAATGCATCGTTGCACCGGTGACGATGCATCAAACGCACTCGCGTCGTAATGACCTAATAAGAAACACAAGCACGATGCGCATTAACATTTTTGACATTGCTCTTAGTTGGATGCGATTGTGTCGATGCGGAACTGAGGAACTGGTCGTCTGAATCTGAAGGATACGTTTGAATTTTAATTGTGTTCATAATTTAAAACGGGGTTGAATCTATTCGGATGGCTTTGAAATTTGGCCTCTGAAACCATCTTGAAAAATTTGCAATATGCTATTATAAAAATGATCAATAACATCGATTCGTAGAGCCTTTTTTTTTTACATAAAGCGATATTATTCCTATACATATTATGCAAGATTATATTGTTGATTTGAATATAGCTAATGCAAAAATAGCTGAAATTTTCATACTGCATAAATATACAGTGCTCTAAAATTATATTTTTACGTGAAATGGACTCTATTCCATTATTCGTCTATAAAACGATTAAAAGGACAATAAATTTTATAGTACAGTATTAATTGTATCAAGTGTACTTGGCCAAAAAAGAGATGTAATCATTAAAAGAATAAATGAGTCAAATTATTACTGGGTATTTTTAATGAAAATTTGCTCTATTAATTAAATATACATATTTTAAATAAAGTTATTATACATCTTTGCAGTAAAAAAAAATTCGGGTGTAGCCAACCCATGACTTTATCCATATATTTGAGGAATACAAAGAGTAACGAAATTATTTTTTTAAGTACGTAAGTAAATAAAACGCATACACCACCACCACACCAACCAAAATGCATACTTATGTACATATCATGAAATTACTGTGTTGAGTGCGCGCGCGTATATAAAATACGATCTTCGGCATATATTCAAATAAGAAAAACTACCACTTCCGGTCGGCGGATTTTAATCAAAACCTTATCAACTCTTAAATTTTATATGATAATTATAAATATAAATTTTCGACTTGATCAATAGGGCAGTTTCTGAAATATTCTGTGGTAAACTTTTCGACAAAAAAAAACCCTACTTCCGGTTGACTGATTTTAATGATTTATTTTTTTCGTAACTAGCAATTTTACTCAGAAGTACAACATTATAATATTGTGACGATAGTACATATTTAAAAGGCCGAAAAAAATAAAAAACAAAAAATCATTCAAGAGTAAACTGCCATTTCCGGTAGTCACATGTTGACCAAAATCACAGTATCTCTTAAGGCTAACGTGAAAACTATAGATATGAAATTTCGACGAAATCGCCGGTGCAGTTTCGGAAATATTCTGCGGTAAACTTTTCGACAAAAAAAAAAACCTACTTCCGGTTGACTAATTTTTATAATTTATTTTTTTTTAAAAAGAAATTTCTATGAGAATTACAATATTACAATATGGTGACGATACTACATATTTAAAAGGCCGAAAAAAATAAAAAACAAAAAATCGTTCAAGAGTAAACTGCCATTTCCGGTATTCAGATATCTTACGGCTAACGTGAAAACTATAGATATGAAATTTGGACAAAATTCCCGGAGCCGTTTCGGAAATATTCTGTGGTAAAAGAATTTTAGAATTTTCTACAAGAAAAAAACCCTACTTCCGGTTCACTGATGTTGACCAAATTCGTTATGGCTCTTACACCTTACGTGGAAATAATAGATATGAAATTTCAGCTTGATAGACTTGACAGTTTCGGAGAAAACACACATACAGACACACACACACATAAGTACACAGACATACAGACATACAGACATTTTTTAGAAATCATGAAAACGTGATCAGGGGATGATACCTGATACAAATCAGTCAAAATCTCGAGGTCGAATTTTCGCACGATCACAATACTTTATCCGATTAGGATTATACCAATTATCTAATTTCATAAAAGCTTGTACGATAGAAAAGTGATTTAAAGCACGTCATATTAGATATATGTTTGCAGTTAATCAAAGTAATTTCATATACAATTATATATACATCGTAGTCACAGTAGATAATCATATTCCGGAAATAGTTGATAGCTATTTATACCTAGGACAATTTGGTGGATATGACTGGATGTAAAAAATAAGAATTAAACTAGGATGGAACTCTTTTGAAAGAATGAAATCCAACATACGACCAATGCGTACCTACTACCAGTTATGACGTATATGCTAAATTCAAGAATGTTACGCAAGATCCAGTGCACACAGAGAAGCATGAAAATATGTATGCTCGGTATAACGAGGAGAGATCGTAAGAGGAATACATGGGTAAGAAGCATGACCAAAGTGGCAGATATAGCGGAACGTGTGAAAAAGTTGAAGTGGAATTAGAATGGATGGCAGATGGACGCCAGAAATACTGGAATGGTATCCGAGAGGATGTAAAAAAAGCAAGGTAAACTGAGTGGAAACTAGGCTAGATGAATTCAGAAGAATGTGTGGAGTCAACTGGATGCATATTGCTCAAGGCAGACAGGAATGGAAGAGAATTAGAGATGCCTTCATCCAGCGGTGGATGGTGAACGGCTGAAAATGATGATGATATATACATGTAGAACGATATTGTTATGCAAACGTAAATAAAGAATAATTGTGGATGAAATGTAGTTTAAAATTTGTTAAAAATAAGTGTTTTAAGACTCGGAAAAATATCTTCAAATGTGATAAGTTAAATCTGGCGACTTGAGAAGTTTATGAAGTGCTTTCAACGGGGCCGCAACAATCGCGAGGCGTAAGGTACGGTCTCTCTCTATAGAGTACGACAATAATGGTCGGATCGTAACATAACTTTCGCGGCTTAACCACCCCTGGAGTTCGCTCCGGGGAGAAAAAAGGAAAATAGAGAGTCCCGCGGGTGCCAGACAGGGACCGATATCAATTTTCGCAGAGGGAAAACACGCGAAAACAATATTTGCCCTGATTGTTAAATAAAATCCCTGCAAAGCGGCTCCGTTGTAAACGGCTCGACGAAAAAGAAAAACCCCTCAATTTTCAAACACTTCGGGGGGACACTTCATCGAGACAGATATTACCAGACAATTTCGATCGAATAAAAGCAGACACTTTTGCGTAATTTATTACGCTGCAAACCGAAAGGCAGTCCCTTATTTATCGCAAAATTGATGCGTCATAAGATGTCCGATCGGGTGAGACGACAATGCGAGATGAAAATGGTCCGTTTCGATCAGATAAGTGTCCTTTTTACCTGCAAAGCCGTTTTAACGCTCTGAACGTTATTTATAACGTGCTACTATACTACCTTCTGTTAAACATACTGCAGTCAATATTTTACGTGCTCGCGCGCGCACACACTCGGCCAATGAAGATATACCCATTAATGTCCTTTTAGTGAGAGGCAATAAACTTAAAGTCAACCTTTCGGATGCGGTTCCTCCGGTCGTTAGTCTCGAAGATGATAGCAATATTTTACGGGAGCTCAGTTTTTTGTTAGTCGAACAAAAAGCCTTCAAATATATATAATAAAAAAAATATTAGACTGAAATCCACGTACGTTGGAAGCACGTACATTAGCATTTTTGATTAAAAACAAATATAGTTATGTCAGTTAAAGTTTGAAAATTTTTTATAGTACGATTGTTATTTACTAGTTTCTTTGTATTTGCACAAATTAATTCCGAAAAGATCGTCGGATTTGTTTCGATTGATCAATAATGCTAATAGAAACAAACGAATGGCCGACAAAGATAATGCGAAGCTCCACGATGGGAATAAATCACCGCTTCTCAATTATCACAGTACAGAAGCTGGATAGATTGGACGATCATAAATTTATCATAGGGTATAAGTGTGCGTGGTTTATTTTTGAAAATCCCGCTCCTCTACTCTCGATCATTGATTCCCAGTCGTAATTCACCCGAACGTATCCTATTACAAACGGAAAACTCTCATTCGAATGAGACGTAACGGAGTGTGGGTAATTTATTTGAAAAAAATAGTACACGTTAGTTGGTGGCGGGCTAATTTGGAGAATTAAAATTGTATCGAGCGATGGTACATGGTAGCGAAAATAGGCGTAACCGTTCGTGCATTAATTGCACAATGAAAAGCTCTGATAGTTAGGTACGTATGGCGAACCGAACATGACGAGTAATTATCGATTAAATCAGAATGGTCGGTTTGTAGTGAAACGGTATATATTCATCAAAGCATACTATGTTCGATACCGCCACTGTATATGTACCAGTTACTGTGCAACTATCGCGAAAACAATTACAATAGAAATTGCAAATGATCGTCGGCAATCGTGGCAAAGTAAATATGTACAATATTTTGCCAATACGTGAACTGAAAAACAGTCAATTGACTGGTATAATAATAATTAAACTACAATTTCCATAGTAGGTGTTATGGAAATGTTTCATTGGAATTATTTCGGCGACAAGGACACGCCCCTCATTATCATTGGCTAAATAAATTAACCAATCGTAATTAAGCGATTGAACTCGCAAGACAATGCGCAAGATTAACCTTGATTGATTATGCAACGTGTCGATCGTAAAATGTTTATACTCGAGCGTCTCTTTCACACCCACGCGAATTTTATGACACATTCTGAATAAGAAAGATCGGTATAATAAATTTAAGACGTATTAACATTGTAGCTTCGTTGTAAAAGGTCTAAAGTCAAATTTTGACGGAATTGACTTTATTGTTCGTTTTACATACATCCTACATACATAGAACCGTGCGACAAATTTTAATTGGGTATAATTTTTTCAATAAAAGCAATCTAATCTAATGATTTTCTATGAATATCATGCTAGTCATATTAATATTAAAATTTAATCGATTGACATTTACATAACCGCCGATAATTTCATATACAACTAATTAACAAAGTCGCAATGTCATCGCTTATTTTTCAAAAAAAAAATTAAATATCCATCCGTTATATGTATGTAGGTACCTCTACCTATACAAAAATAATTTTTATTAAATTTGATAATTAACGCAACGATGCGATGAGATCGAGTTCGATTATAAGAAAATATAAAAAGCGGTACAATGAATCACGTCTTTGATTTCGAAATCGAATTTCTGACTCGTATACATACATGTAGGTACAGTTTTTTTTTATCCTATTATATAATTTATATATCGCTCGTCTATTTATCTAATGAAGACGCGTAGGTTTCTCGTGAACCGAGGAAGTGTAAGATAGCGTCTGCGTTGGCTTCGTCTCGCGGTGGTGGTATTTTACAAACACGAAAAATTTAATTAAGAACCGGTCCCCCCCCATCCTTTGCCGTAACGTCATCGTTACAAAAATGTGTATCGACGGATGGATCGGCGTCTGAAACGGTCCTGAATAATGTAAATATGAATTTATTACGCGGCGTATGAAAAAGACGTTTCGCCAATTTTTATTTTGTATTTTTAGTTATGAAAAAAAAAAAAAACACACCGTTGTCCGCGTACACGACGAGAACACACGCACATTTCAATAATAATGGCGTATTTTTTCATTTTATTTTTTCTTTGAACGTCCTGTCAAACGTAAGATTGACTCTCGTTTTTTTCGAAGGAGCCGACTTTCGGGTAGTTCGGTCGGATTGGTAGCTTCATCTGCCGTCTTCGCATTATTTGAAACACTGATTGGAATGTTATTATAATATATAAAGGACGATCGTCCCGAATAAGGGCAGCGCAAAAATAAACGAGGACGAATTTGAAAAGGATATGCCGAAAAACGAGGATATACCTTACACTCGCTTAGGTACGCATACATATGTACATTCACAAAACCCATACGTTGACCTTATCGAAGAATGCGCATAGGTAAATTATTATTGTAACCCGTCGAAATAAACAATTTTTACTTTAAAGGTTTTTCTATTTATAGTTGCATCATTGCGTGTAAGCTCTCTTTGATACATTTACGTACACGTATGTGTATTTATGTGGGTTTGAAAATAATTATTTGGCGACAATCGTTGCGGCGGCTGCTGGTAAGGGCAGAATGCGTCTCGGTCGCAACAAGACGAGCTGTTTTAATCTATCAATCAAGGGTCCTGAAGTCCTGTCGTCCGCCAGCCCTCATACTCATCAGGGCCGGCTCTCCGCCAACAATGCCTTGTACTTGTTCCGCGATAATTGACACACATTCATCATTTACCCGGGCGTCCGTTTTCCAGACGACGACGACTCTGTAGTGTACGTGCGCGTTTGTGCTGAGCTCCTCTCGGAGCGGCGAAAATGTTCCGTTTAAAAATTGACGAAAAAAGAATGCGCCATCGTTCGAGGATTGATTGTCGATAAATATTTAACAATTGTTCTCAAAAAAAACGCGGGGAAATTGAATTCGAAATGACACCTGAAGTGGGCGCAGCGTCGCGTAACGTATTATTAGCACGCTTTCGAAACCGGTGCACAATTTTCATTTGAATGTAAATGCTGTATATCTATCTATTTAAATATCATACAATATAAAACATGCAACAATCAATTCAATTGAAATGATGTATATGTAAAAAAAAAAAATTGTTTACAATTGAACATGGATGAACTAAATTGACTAATAGATTTTTATTGCAATTTAAATGTCAACGACGCGATTAAATAGGGCTTCAATTTTTAACTTTTATATGTAAGCTTGAATCAACCTTAAAAATACAAGAAATCTCTACCTAATGGATTGACAAACTTTTACTATTTTTTCATACTACATACATAATGTACCTACTTTTAATATCATATGACAAGAAATGGAATATTAAGAATATCACGCGTGTCATTTTTTGTATAGAAAAAAATTAAATACGAGTCAACATTTTGATAGGTATATTCTTGAATTGTAATTAAACAAAAAAAATTACATTAAAAATACGTCAATCCATAAGGAAGACATTTCTTGTTCTTTTGAGGGTGATTCAAACTCATAAAAGTTAAGCATACATATTATTTACTCGTTTTAAGTCCTTCTTTGGGTTATAAATTGCAATAAAAATTTAAAGGTCGGATAGCTCATAGAAGTGTTCTCGAATTTAATTGTTTTCTATATGAAAAATGATACACCTGATATTTTCTAGTATTTTTTCAATATCTTGACATACAAGTACCTATGTATGTATATGTACATACATACATAGGTACGAAGTGTTTTAGTTAATAATCCACAATGAATAATTTGTTCTTTTGCGGGTGATTCAAGCTCATACAAGTTAATAGTTTCAATTTTGCACACTATTTCACGTATGTGATAATTCAAATTAGAAAATTTTAGTACAAATAATACTTACAATATCAGTGAGTTGGAAATACGGAATGGAATCCTACCTGAAACAGAAACAAAACAATTTTATTCGTCGGTTCTGATTATAACTCACGAGCTCGTCGGACTATTTCGTTAGTTGAAAATTCATTATTAATCAAAAATCGATCAATTTTGGCGATATGAGCTAAAGGTGACTGGCGATCGGCCATTGCTATTGTACACAGTTAAAGGTGAAGCCACCTGAGATTTTTATCGTATGATTTAATACGTGTTCGTCGTTCGAGCACCGTGCGAGAACAATTACACACATACGCAGCCCGGCTCTCGCGGACTTCCTTATTCGGGATCCTGGCAGTGTTTTATTGTATAGTTAGTCCTCGGATCGGATCCTCGTCTCGTCCACCTTTATGAAGTCATTGTGTGTCGGCGTTGTGGATTCGCCCTGACGCGCAATTATTGCTTTATTATGCAAATGCGCGACTCCGAAGCGTGGCCGTTAATTAAGCGCCGACAATTATCAACAATTAATTTAAATCGGTGTGTGTGGTAGTAGTGTGTGTGTTTTTGCCACCGCCATTTTTTCCGATTGCGAATCACGAGCGGTTAAATTTCGCGCGCGACTTTGTCACGTCGTAAATATTATCAGTATTCAGCGCGCAAGTTTACAACCCCTGTATTTCTCAATGGTATTGCGATTTCGCAACGTGGCTAATTGTACGCTAAACGGACGTTGACTATGTGCGTTTTAATTAGAACGTTTCTTTAGGATTTTCCCAACAAGGAAATGACCTTCGTTTACAATAAACAAGTTTCTATCGGATCCTGTGCGAGATTTTTTTTTTTGTTTGTGTGCGCTTTCTTGCACAATTTAATCAACGTTGAAACTCAAAGCGAAAGGTGTAAATTAAAACGGAATCAATATAAAATATCGTGTTTGCGATAATTTATGTTAATGTAATCAAAACGTTTAGTTAGTAAGTAGGTATATTCTCTTTGCTGTGTGAGCGAAATATTTTCTCATCAAAAAGCTTCTATAAATTTCCGAGCGGCGAATAAATTACGATAAAGTTTTATAAGTCCAAATTGGCGCATAAAAAAAAACATCGTGTACAAAAATAAATTACTCTATAGGTATTTCCACTAAAAAATAGAAATTCACGAAAAAACTTTCCACGTCGATACTTTTAGGCACACAAAAGCTTTTGTGAGTGGATAATAAACATTCGTATACATATATGTATGTATGTAATTACCTTTCGTATGATTCATTGCATTGTTCTACACCTACTTTCAGTACCGTGTAAAAAGTGCGTCGGCAGATGAAATACGATATCTGCAGCAGAATATAGCAATTATTACATTGGTACACTTACAAGGTTACAGGTCAATATATTATTAAATTATGTAAGTGTAATAACAGTAATAGCACGTTGTATATGTATATATTGTTTATAAAAATGAAATAATAACACAAATCGTACGTACGATCAAATTAGATTAATAACTCGGCGGAGAATTCATTGTCTTGTTAAAATACCGTTTATTAAAAGAGCACTCTCGTTGTTTATAATCACAGTGTGTAAATCCAAGACGCAATCTTCGTTTGCGAATCGGATAATGCAAATTTTGAATTGTATTTTTCGAAAGATGCGCGTAATTTGATCTGAACAATGCGCATAGCTTAAAACGAATTAATTGAACATAAAAACAGTACGTACGTGAAATAAATTATCGGTATGGAAAATTAATACCTTAATTATACGTAATCAAAATTAGATGTAATCAAAAGATTTATAGTCTTATTTTAATATTCGAATGTATCAACTGAATACCATACACTTGTTGTGGTGATATGAGCTTTTAATCTTATCAGATGTAATTTTTTTTTAGTTTTGTTGCATTAGAATAGTTTTCATAGAGTTTGTGTTGTCGTCGACGCAGTGCTCGCGTGCAGCTCGCTCTTGCAAAAATATGCAAGGAACAACGCCAAAAAAGGAACAAAAAAAAAATCCCGTGGCTGGCCGTCTTCCACACGGCTATCGGAAATTCACGATGTGTTTCCAAAGAATCGCCAAGACTATTCCTCTTCTTGAGACCGTTTCGATTTCTTTCATTTTTGCAACGAGTCCGAAAGCTCGCTGTTTTTATTTTCATTTCATGATAAATTCGAGCGGAGAGGAACGGGGAGCGCTCGCTTGTATCGAATTTGTTATTCGACGTAATGTATTCCCGACCGGGATTATAATTTACTGGATTCATCCCGTTCCCCTACGGTTCCCTTTCCGGATTTTTGCGGACTCATTAGCGGTGTCTTGGAAACATTAGCGGGGCGCAATTTTGCATTCTTCGCACCGGGCGGCAGCCAAACGCGCGCGGCTCGGTTAATTTAACTAAAGATACTTTAAGAAGTCCATAATTCAGAGCTACTTCAACCGCAGCGATTGCCACCGACCACTGTTCATACAATTTACAAAAACTAAATACGAACATACCAAGTAGAAAGCTCGAGAAGCTCGCATCGAAAGTTTTAACCCTCCTATAAATATAGACAAAAAATTTGGACATCGATCGTGGATCAAGTTTTTATGTAGTTACTCAATGACGTTTACACAAGCTTTCATCAAAAAGCTAAAATAAGTTTAATTTTGGTTTTTGCACTTCTACAATCCACAATATTAAACTAAAAACTTTAAAGTATTTTTAAAAACATTATTAAAAGTGATTCACTATGTAATTTTCAACTACACGTGTATAGTTGCTATTGTTTGCTTAACATTTTCTTTGGATTATAATTACATACACAATATTACGGTATTCTTAAAGTTTAAAGTTTAGATTAATTTTACAATTATAGAGATAGTGTAGTGAAATTGTAAGCATTTTTTTTTTGTTTTGATGTGTGTCATCATAATCATCATCATTTTCAGCCGTTCACCATCCCATGCTGAATGAAGGGCTCTCTAATCCTCTTCCATTCCTGTCTGTCTCGAGCAACCTGCATCCATTTGACTCCACACATTATTCTCAATTCATCAGCTCATCGTCCACTCGGTCTACCTTGCTTTATTTCACATCCTCTCGGATACCATACCAGTATTTCTCGCGTCCATCTGTCATCCATTCTACTCGCTATCTATCCAACCCATTGCCACTGTTCATACTTCTTACCCATGTATTCCTCTTACGATCTCTTCTTATTATACCAAGCATAAATTTTGACATGCTACTCTGTGTGCACTGAATCTTACATCCTGAATTTAGCATCCAAGTTTCACATCCACACGTCATAACTGGCAGTATGCCTTCTTTTTTAAGCATAGTGGAATGTTGGATTTAAAAACTACGTTCATTCTTCCAAAAGCACTCCATCCTAGTTTAATTCTTCGTTTTTGATGTGTGTATTTGAGTTATATTATGTTTATTGGAGTATGTGTGAATGGCTAAAATTAGACATTGAACTTTAGCACGAATCTTATATACAGAATCTCGCATACAGCTTATACAGATAAGTAATTAAAAATATTATAAATTTAATAATTTTCCTAATAAATCAGGACTCATTGTCTATAAGTGCTCATTGGAGATTTATAATAATTATGAAACACCTACAGAGCAGAGCAGAGGAGGGTGAGAGAGAGAGGGGGCGGGCGGGTGGGTCGGTTTGAAAGTAAGGAGAAGAAAAAAAATCCCGACGATAAATTATAAAATTTCCATCTTATAACAACTTATTATTCCCAGCCTACCGACTGTATAATAAGTTACAATACCTACGTAATTGTAATATATCAAAATTACTCAGCGTTGCCCGCCGTGAATAATGAGATAAGTTTTGCCACAGGGTGTGCGGCTGTAGGGGGTAACTTCCCCGGGATTCTCCTTTGGTTCCGCGAAACCGCAAGACTCAAACACCCCAACTCCTACCCTTCACACCCACTTTCTTTACCCTACCCCCCTATCTGAACTCACCCGCGAACCCTTTCTTCTTCGTGGGGTTCTTTTAACTTATGCTCGATTCGATTGACGGTCAAATTTGACCGTTTAAATCATACCATTACACCCCCTTACGTATTGCCCTTGGCCCACAAAGAATAATCACCGGGCCGTTGCGCAATCGTAACAGGGTTGTCAAAACTCGTATTTATTTTTTTTATCAGACGATAGTGCTAGGGTGTGGTAGGTCATAGTTTGAGTCGAAATTTTGGATACATTGTGTGAAATTTTAACCACCCGTTTCTTGGCTATCCTCCCACTTTTCCACCCGCAGGGTCGAGACCCCATCTCGCCGGGGAAAACCAAACTCTTGTGGCATCTTCTGTACCACTGCGCCACCGCTCCTCATTACCGACGCTGAACTAACTTTTCACAAAGTGCACAGGATGGTTGGTAAGTTGCTTCCACTGTTATCAAACGCGGTGTGAAGTTTTCGACTCAAATGGTAAAAAATCTCACCACACACACACACACACACACATCATAAGCACAAACGTTTCTTAGAATTCGTAATAAGCTACTCTCGCGCAACATTCATGCGGTTAAAATATTTGCGATAAAGTTTATACACTTATTTAAAACTAGTTCCATATTGTTTCGCGTCAATGAGCGAACATGAAAAGTTCCATAACAATGGCAAACGCTATCTCTTCATCTTTTAGACTTCACCATCTCGCGCTTTGGAACCCGTACACTTGTTGGCAAATAAAACCCATGAGCGTTCAATGTTTATAAAGTTACAATTATTAAAGTCGTGTGATGTGAATTTCCAAAGGCGACTTAAAAATGAATCGGAAACGCGAATTCAACACGACGAATCTGTACAAGTTGCGATGGGTTGGTTGTCGGGAGTGAGAGAGAACCCGAACGGAACAAAGTTGAAACAATAAATTCAAGTAAGAATTATATTAAAGTTTCAAACGGCGGCTACGGCTTGGGATCTTAATACTTTTTTGCTGCGGGCATGATGTATGGTCGGCTTTTAACTTATTCCAGTAACAGACGTGTGAGCAAGAAATATTGTTCTGGCC
Organism: Parapsyche elsis; assembly: GCA_022651745.1. Classification (NCBI taxonomy): domain Eukaryota; kingdom Metazoa; phylum Arthropoda; class Insecta; order Trichoptera; family Hydropsychidae; genus Parapsyche; species Parapsyche elsis. The sequence continues at coordinate 5,164,344 of JAGVSN010000017.1, forward strand.
GTTATCTGAACAACTCGACTCGTATACATTCTGTGTTTATATGAAACTCTGCGTACGTACGTATGTACATACATATGTATATATTTATTTATATTAAAAAAATATATTTTCGAATACGAGAATCGTCGGTTCAAAAGTACGATTACGTGTGACAACTCGTCGTAAACTAAATAGTATAGCTCGGTATAGTTACGTTTATTAACGAGCGTTTGAATAATAATAAAGTTGTTCGAATGGATCGTATTTTTAATTGGCACGAATAAAAACGAAACTGATCTGCGAAAAGAAATCATTACGTATTCATAGCGATAGCATTAGCAGAACAGAAGCTTGTAAATTTTAAAATAAGACAAATGTAGGTACATACACGTGCATAAAAATATTGAAATATTAATAGCTTAATAAACATTGACCTTCTTCCATAATATTAAAGTAAATTAATTAGAAAGTTATGTTATACGAAATTAACCTCATAGATTAAATTTCTAAAGGAAAATTTTTAAATTAGTTTCAAAATGTATTGTATAAACAAATTTTACATTGTATCCTATTTAAACTTTGATTTGAATACATAAAATTACGGTGAGCTAACTTTTGTGTCAATTATGATATGAATGTTTAATTATGGTGTAAAACGCACAAAAACCAATTAGAAATTTTGATTATCTAACTTTCGGTCGCGCGACCCGTCCGTTAAGAAACACTGTAGGTAATTGCTTAAAACGAAAACGAAAAGTAGGATAATTTTAATTAGAAGGATCCCATTGTATTTCACCGCCCAGGTAACATCCTGTGGTCACGTTTTTTTCAACAGTAATTTAATTGACATTCTTTTGCGGTGAAAAAACTCGCGTTTGAGGTATTTTTGAGTTTTGTACCGCGATATTTCCGAACAAAAGGGACGCACGACGTATATAATCTTCGTAGCTTTTGTGAAGGGTATATACATACATACATATGTATGTATATATGTATGTAGTAGGTACGGTGCGGTCGCCAAACAAAGGTTTCCATCGCTGAATTGATATTAATTTAAGTTACTTCCTTTGTTGCGTATCCTTGCCGATACCGTCGATACTCTATTATCTGTGAAATCAATGAGAGAATGTATCTAGGTACCGGTGCGTTGAATTAAAATAGCATTCGAATGCAGATTACATCATCGGAGAAGAGTAGACGCATTCTAGGCAGGTAAATTCCGAGTTGTTAACCTGGCGTGGTCGCGTTTTTTGGAACACCCGTAGACCGGTTTTGTCTTCCTTTCCAAACCGAAGTGAAAAAAAACGAGATAAAATAGCACAAAAAATGGAGGACACATAGCTTGATAAATTACCCAAGTTTCAGGTATATAAAACGTATAAACTTCACTATGAACAAAAAAAAACACACACACACACAGGATCCTCCTTACCGTTTGTAAGATGGCGGCGGAAATCGTTACACGGTGATTTTTCCTATCAATTAAAATATTTTTAAAGCGGAATTTATTTCGTTTATATATTGAACTTTTCACGGTTGTAAATTATAAGTCGGTATCGGTCATTGTTTACGAACGAACGAGGATACCGTTTTACAACGGGAAACTTTTGTCTATTGTTACGCCATACAATTATGAAATGTCCTTCGATTTGCATAGCAGTTCAACTGTTACGGTGTTTCTTTTCTTTACCTTTGAAATTCCATTTGACAAAACAAATACAAAAAAAAAAAGTCGCTTTTATGGTTATAAATATTTACAGTCTCTATTCTTTCAAACAAAACTTTTTTTTATTTTACTGTGTGTTGTATCGATACTATGAAGCGTCCATTGCATAAAATTGCACAAAGACAATGTTTTTTTACACAAATATTCAGTTGGTCAAATTCTCAGCACAAATATATACTCAGTGCCGTTATAAGCAATGTACCTATGTAATTTATATAATATTAATATTCAATTTAAGTCAATATTACTAAGATTCGCTGACGGCATAGTTATATGTAGTTGCATGTGACTCAGTAGATTTACAAAATAGAGTAACACAACTTAGCAACGAAAGTATGAAAGTAGGTTTTAAAATAATTTTAATAAAACTAAAATTTGAATTTTGCATGCAAAACGTAGTCACAGTAGATAATCATATTCTGGAGATAGTTGATAGCTATTTATACCTAGGACAATTTGATGGATATGACTGGATGTAACGCTTTTGGAAGAATGAACATAGTTTTTAAATCCAACTATAAAACCAAATCCAAAATCCAACCAATAAAAAATAAGGCATACGACCAATGCGTATTGTCAGTTATGACGTATGGATGTGAAACGTGGATGCTGAATTCAAGAATGTTACGTAAGATCCAGTGCACACAGAGAAGCGAAAAGACACATAGCGAAAATAATGGACGGCAAGTGGACGCGAAAAGATGGGATAGAAAACAAGATAGATCGAATGGACGATGGGCTGATGAATTGAGAAGAATATTTCTACTGGATGCAGATTGCTCAAGACAGACAGGAATGGAAGTGGATTGGAGAGGCCTTTATCCAGCTGTGAATGGTGAACGGCTGAAAATGATGATGATGAATATTTAATTTAATACAAACGCAAATATTCCTATATATGTATATAAGTATAAAAAAATCGAAATGAATCAAATTCGATCGTATCCAACAACGTGGTCAAATAACAGTATGTTACAATTTTTTAGGCGAAAAAAATTACAGTACACGTAATTTTATTCAGTTAAGTGAGCTTTACGGTTTATATGCACATTTGAGGCTTCAATTATACGGCAACGTAATGGTTATCGCCCACCTGTTCAAACGTTGGGGGAGAATTGCATAAGAATTTTGGGGTATTCGAAAACCAAACCGAACGTTTCTGTACCGGCTCGTATTGTATTATTTATTGTTAACGTTTAGCATTTGTATTCCACAACGTTTAAACAAAGATCTTACGCGTGAAATGATAGATTAGCGAAGGCATTAATCTTATCACGATTAATCATTTTTATTCCAGCTTCATTGAGGTGTCGTACGAGACCGCGAAATAAATCATTTTGAATGCACACACGTGGGTTAAATGACAAGTGTATTGCACGCGAGAATACAAAGAATATCAAAAGCAAGCGATGTGAAATTACACACGTTTAAAACCCGTAGAATACCTACATATGAAGTTACATCGGGGGAATTTCAGCAGATTCGTTTGAAATTGATTTGAAATATTTATTTTTTATAGATGTTATGATTAAAGCGTATCCCGCCGAGGTTAACGTTTATAAATTGATCGAGCGTTTTATCCGAGTCGTTTGATTAATAGACCGTGCTATTCTTCGCTGAAAATAATATTAGAACTGCCTCTACGGTGAATGGATTATTATCCTGCGAAAAGCAATGACCTGAATTAATTTGCCGAGCTGAGAATATTGATTGCACTTTAGCACTTTTGTATTCGAATAATCGAAATCGTTTAGATGAGAATTTCAACAAATAACATTTATTAGTTTTTTTATCCAAAAAAAAATGTAACCGCAGAATTTATTTCATAAGACATTTGAATCGTGAAGGTTCATAGTTCAAATCCTTAATTTCTCATTTACCTTGCATAACAAAATTTTTTTTTAGAAACCACAATTAATCATCGTAAATCATAAAATCAGTAGGTATTCTATATTTTTAAACTTATATAAATATTATGGAAATATTCAGTATTTTATTTTATACAAACTCAAAGTAGCGACTTTTTATTCATTTTCGTCATACGAAGTAACCATATGAGAATAATAATAAATAAACTTGTCTCAACTCTCAATAACGTTCTTGGATTTATATAAATAAACATAAAGCTGATGCAATTTATATAATTATAATAATTTATATAATTAAACAAGGCTGTAATTTATATAATAAGATAGTTGCCAGTTTGATTGATTGTTTATATACACTATCTAACTATCGTTACAAAAAGTTTGATTCAATTGATTGCTCAACGCAAGCTATATATAGGTATACCTATATATGTAAGTACGTTCGCACACAATCAAACCGCTAAAAAACCGCCATAAACGAATCGTAATTTAATTTTGCGAATGGGATACACACAAGGACTCATTACCGCTTGTTTCGGCATTGTTTTTGTTCGATTTGCAACGACGAAAAAAAGGGCTAGATCTGCGAAAGCTTCGAAGCGCCCCGCGGCCATTTTGCAGAATAATGTCCCGGGAGGAAAAGGAGGAGGGCAAAAGAGGGGAGAGGCGCCGGTCGTCGGCGTCGCGACGCCCCAGGGGCGTCCGAGTAATTATCCGACAGTTCTTATCACCGTAGGAGGCTGCTTGATAAACTGGCATCCAGCGGGAGACCGGCAAATATGGAACACGGCCGACACCCCACCAGCGCAGCGGTGCCCAACCATTTGTTACAGCAAAAACCGAAGCTGAGAACGCTGACTTTTATTAATTTCTCAGTTCCGGAGCGACAGTGCAGTGGTGCTAAACTACAGAAAAAAAAATGATCGTTGAAACTACTGAAATACCGTTCGATGCATAGATTACCTAACTACGTTTGAATACTTGACGCACACGTTTGACGCACGCGATGTGAATAAATTTTAACACGGACAATTCAAGCCGAATATGTGCACATCAAACTACAAAAAAAAAATTCGTTTTATTCTACACGAAAAATAACTTAGCTTTTAAATGTACAAAGTGCTATTCACAGATCCTTAATCATAATACGGTCATTTGTTGAAATAAAATTCATATGCACGCTGTGTAGAAAACTAAACTCTTTATGGATTACCGCATCATTCGTCTAGTACAAAACTTTGCAAAGCTACTGCATAAGATCCTGCTGGTCTTACAGATAGGGTTACTTGAGTGCAATATGACATTTTTCTTTCGGTTATCTACTATAAAAGTTTAGTTTCGATAACTTAAATTAGATTTAGAATACATCTGCGCAGACTATTTGGGTCTGAACCAATGAGCTTCATCATCATCTTCGCTTCTTGGAATAAACACTAACGATAACCAACCAAAGTCGTAAATCACCGACAGCCACAACAAGGTGCTTTTTAAGTTGGATAGAGTAGGTATAATGGCAAAAATCATTGCCAGTTCAGAAAAACCAATATTTATTTAATATTTATAATTATATGCCTGTTAGGGATTTTACAAAAAAAATACATAATAGATACATATAATGCAATGCAAATCAAAATGCTGAAACGAATGTCCCAATTAAAACTGCGACTACACTTATTGTACGGTTGTATTACGTGAGGTTTGAGTTACTAGGTTAAACTTTGTCCACCTGTGTATATCTACATATTTAGAGAAAAACTAAAGAAAAACGATCACAATACTTTATCCGATTAGGATAAAGTAAAAAAAGTAAAGTTGATAAAATAAATAATAAGTCGTTGTCTTAGGGAAAACAGATTAATATTTAAAAAATCAATAAAATCAGAATATTTATTACCATATCTAATCATTCTGGGCATGGGAAAATGAAAATAATAATTATTACGCGAAATTATTACTACCAGAACTTTTAAGCTACATAATAGAGAGTTTAATATTTTATATAAAAAAAATTACATAAAATATGATTCTTCTATTACTTAATTAGGTACATAACATACATATGTATGTAGACATTCAGTAGGTTTATTAAAAATAAAATTGATGTTTCTCAAAAAAAATAATGGCAAAATGAGGTGACCCAATTATTTTATTCTAGTACTTCTAACTAGCGAACAGAATAATGGGAAAAAATATAACTATTTATATCCAGGCAATATTGGTGCACTACATACATACATATATGTATGGTTGACTTCACTGCTCAGTGGCTAAAAATTTGAAAGATTCTCATATTGAGTTAAAAGGTCATATTTCGTCCGAAATGTGTTAATAATACACTCCAGCCGCATTACTGAATGCAACTGCATACTCCTCGAGAGCAATGCACCGACACTGGCCACACGTATTGTACAAACTTATGCAGCTTTCCAGCTGACAGTGGCATGGTGCGGTGACTGGGTGACCTTCACGGTGTCCCTTCACATAACAGCTATGCAGAATATGGGTAAAATATTCGCGAAACGCTGATGTAACGTAACGGTCGCAACGCGAACAATACGAGTGATGTTCCCGAGTACTTACAAACGAAATGCACGTGAGGCTATAGTGTGTAAAAATTGACTTTTTGAATCATTCCGAGCGTTGCAATTATTTTAGAGGGGGATGTGCTGCGAAATGGGGGATTTATAGAGTGAAAGAGTTATGTATTTTTCAGCACGTGATTTTGACTGGCCGACCGGCGATTTCTGATTACGCAAAATTTATAACGCCCTATCACCGTTCTCGACGTCCAAAAGCTAATTGTTTTATTTATTGCTTCCAATATGTGTGGTGTTGTTGTACGGCTTCATTTCAACGGTGCAGCGTATCGACTCGTTCGCGTGGATAGAATTAAATTACTCGTTTCGAAAATGCGAAAAAAAAAAAACGTGAAAAATTCGCATGTGACATAGTTTTTTCAATGGCGTCAAAAGTAACATTGAATTCGTTCGCTTCAAATTAAGATAAATGGATTACTCGGACGCCGCCGTGGTGAATAAAAAAAAAAGGCTAACTGGACAAACTCGTTTCGATCAATTTATACAATTTAATCGAAACGTAAGTACAGATTAAAACGTAGCGGTAGTTCAGTGCTAGAAATCATCAGCGATTCTCCATTTTTTTTTTATACTTAAAATGGCCATATTGTAATCAAATTTTGTATTGAAATTGAACGTTTACTCGGATGTATTTTACATTGGCAAAAGTGACCCTTAATATTAAGGGATGATATTAAAAACATACATGTTTATATTGCAATGTTATTACTGGATGTTTTACTTGTATCTTTCTCATCAAAATGTGATAATATTGATTGATTTTTTTAATGTCATGAACGAAAATGCAGTTATTTTATATATAGCCAAAAAAAACCTATAAAAGTCTATTTTTGACGATTCGATGATAAAACGTTTATTTGGAAGCCTCCAAAGGAAATAATAATAAATGGCACCCATCCGTACCATGTAGTCAAAACCACGCCCGTACACTTATTTATATTTTAACCCTTTCGCCGTCTTGTTACCGACCAAATAACACGCTGTAAAAATGAAATTGGAACAATTTGAAAACCACAAAATTCCACACGCGCGATCAAACACGAAGTTTGAGGGCAATAATATAATTATCTGTACGAACTCATTTTCGTAGGTGAAAACGCACACACACACACACACACACACACACACGCACGCATTGGAATTCCGTTGAATGAAACCGGGTCAATTAGAAAATGTGCGATCATACGGATATTTATTTTTTTACATACACCCAATATAGGAAACACTTACTACGTAAATCATACATTATTATCAAAAGGATGACTCAATTTTCATACACAGCCGAGATCGATGAAGCTTGGTTCGTTCTAATGCATATTAATTGATTACTTTTTTTTTGAATAATTATTTATTGAACATGCATTGATCGTTGGCATTCTACTAGCATTGTCGCGCATCTCGAGTGCAACCGTTGCACCGATCATTGAGTTATCTCGCGGCGATAGTGGCGCGGCCGAGTGCAGCGCGTGCCACGCAAATTTATGGCCCGTATGATAATTACGCGGATTTATAGCGGGGGCCCACGGGTCCCCTGGCTTCGGGGGTCTCGGGAATGCGACCTCCAAGAAGGACTTACCTCTTGTCCATTCATTCGAACGGTCCATGTATGTACGCGCATTTGTTGTCGCATCTTATTACGCGAGCCGCCCTTTGCCACGCGTAAAATTTTCCTAACTTACTACGTTGTACACCTGCGCTTACACAAATGAGTTTGGCAACGTGTGCAGTTACGAGGGGTATGACGTCATTGAAAGATGCTCAAACTTTTCTATTAATAAATAAGTGGAGAATTTTGTATTTTAACACTTCACATGCGAAAGTTTTACATTAAAAACGCTTTTATCTTTTTAAGAATGGTGTAAAATGTATCAACGAATCAAATGTATTGGAATTATTTTAACCTAATCCAAACTATTAAGGATAAGTACTGTACAAAGAATTTAAATACCGAAATTAAATCCAGCTGAGGATTTTCATTGTGTCGTCGTAGTCTCCAGTAAGTCAGTTACAATTGCAATATAATGGTTTATTTATTATAATTATTATTTTTTTATATATGTAATACTTGACTAAGCACTTATACAGAGATGTTTTTTTAAGACTGCCAGGAGTTTATCAATAGTTTTGGAACTTTTAATTCCATCCGGCAGTCAAAACACCTCTGTACAAGATGCTTCTCCTATTTCTATTTACTCAGACATTTTTTTTGTAATTAAATCATTTTTATTCCTTAAATTATATTCATATACATGCATTCCTCTCACAATAAATTTACTAAAATATGATGGTAACATATTATTATCTAACTTAAATATAAATACCAACATAATGTACAAATCCTCAAAGTATCATTCACATTCAACCAATCTAATTCAATCATCATATTTTTTATACGAGAGTACCTATCAACATTTAAAATACATCTCATACCTCTATTTTCTTTAATTTAATGTCCATGATAATAATTGTTATGGCTTCGAAAAGTTAAAGCTAAATTTTAATCGTTTCCACTAATATCTATGGGTAAATATCTCACTGTTATCTATCTATAGATTTATTGTATCTAAATTACTGTATTTTAAATAATAATTAATGTTTTCTTTGAAAAACAGTCGCATTTGGCTTAACCCTGAATTCACGACACTTGTGCAAATTAGGAAATCCTGATTGAACACGTCCGGTTTGATATATATTTTATGCAGTTACAAGCAAAAAATCATTGCGGCTGATCCATATAGTGAGCATAGAATTACATACCGGTACTTTTGCGGTAAATGTAGGATTGAAATGAAGCTATAATCATGGTGGTAAAAAGCGCGTTAAAATTGAGCCGATTCATAACCGACAGTGCGTGATATAAGAAAAAAATCGATTTAGAAACTAACGTGTATATATTTGGAATTATAATATAGCGGTAAATATATTGTAGGTATAATTTTTTAGTATGTTTATATCTTTCGGTATGAAAATGTAGATTAATTATATCGGGGGAAGGGGAGAGTTCGGAAGAATTCGAGAGAATATTTACAAAAAAGGAACGGTAATAAAGGAAGTACTTAAATGCGTATTTGAACGGAATGATATGGCGCCATCTGATTACAACAGGACGATCCGAAAGTTTCAACCGTAGATAATTTATTTTGTAATCCTATGTTGTATTTTTTTATTTTTTTTTTTTTGGCTTTTCTGCGAATCTCGTCGACTTAAAATTTAAATTGAATTTGTGCAAGATTACGAGCTCGTTGTAACTGGGTCGTCGTTTAGCTAAACGTAGTGAGACGCGGGGGCCGAATTACTACCGACCGAACTATTTGTGCGAGTTACCGAACTTCGTCTGATTAATTTCCCTTTGTTCGCGAGATCATGCCTTGTTTTTCTTTGCTTCGCGTAAATACTAGACTTTTGCGCGCACAGTTTCGACCGAAAGATGTTTTTTGGGTGTTTGCACAGATTTTGAACACGGCCACGTGTCCTTGGTCCAATATAAATGGCGACACGCCGACAATCCGCCCACTACCCACCGACTGAAATTTATTCGTGACGCCATTGAAAAAAAAAATATTATGTATCTGTGCATGTGTGCGTTTGTATGTATGTATGTGTGTATGTATATTCGCTTCTCTAGAAAAAAAGTATGCGACATACTTTCAAAACGGACGAAGCTTTCAACTGCTTTCCGCAGTCGCGAAAAATGATCAAAAAAAATACTATAAAAATATGTACATACGCGGATTCTATTCAGGTAACATTGGGGGTATCAAAATATACCAACTTTAATTTATTTATGGTAATATTATACAATATTTCAATTTATAAAAAAAATTATATTGTTAGAAACGGTTGTCATATAAATTTATTGCAATCGGTAAGTTGAATAAGAATCATCAATGTCATTCATAAATAAATACAGAATACGTTAAATATACAGATTTAAAATTCAATTTCTTTGAACTTAAGAATATGCATAAATCTTTCCATAATATATGACTTTTTTATTTATACTTTGTGTAATTCAATTAGGTACTTTTGTCAATTAAACAGGTAGGTACGTGTTATAAATCGTCTAGAATTATTTAAGCTTTTTTCTGAGTAGGATTAGATATTTATTTTGTATGTAGCAATTTAGCTTCATAATACAAAGACAAAATACAAAGTTTGCACAAAAGAATTTAAATATGAATAACCTATATGTATAATTTTAAAAAATGTCAGGGATCTCATCAATTATGAAAATCGACGTCTAGGGTAAGAATGTCTCGCAATCAATTATAAAATCATTTGTATAATACTCGCCCATTGTGTGAGTCAATAAATTACATTTTAACTGCTATTTTATACGTATTATTATTAATTAACCGTCATTATTACGCGTTGAACCGTTATACTACTATACGTATAATTAGGTGCCAATCATTTATATGTATGCACACGTGTATGTGCTGTGTTGTGCCTATAATGAGAACTCAGCTTTTTTTCCACCAGACTTCTTCACATTATTTATAAAATATATTGCTTTATCATACATAGCTATCCCAAAAAAAAAAAGAATTTTATTGCTTTTCACATAACAACGCCGTAATAAATAAACTACAATCGGGAAAAGTCTCCGCGTCAATTTGTAAGCGAGGTGGATAACAGTTTGATTACATTATCAAATGGTAATTTTATTTCTAATATGCCTGAATATAACGATTTAAATTTTATTTTCATTTAATCTACCTAATTTTTGAACGTTTTTTTAACAAGCATTGAAATTGTACAAAATATATGCCATTATAGATAGGCTTACATTATACTACCTTGAAAAAGACAAATATTAATGTAAGGTAAAAATTTCCAATTAGTTTATAAGCCCCCCTCCTTTATAAGCGTATCTATTATTTTAATATGAATTTCTTAAGCAAAAATATTTTATATCCATATTATACCATTATTCAAATTGAATGGCCCTGTTTTGTAAAATTAAAAACTATTTTCAAACAAAATATAAATGAATATAATTAAGAGGTGTAGGTACACTATCCGTTACATAAATATTTATATGTATTTTAAAACAAGCAATCGAAATAAATCTAAATGACATTATAATTGATATTAACCAATACGTTTTTATATTGAAGTATCCACAAAATTACATAAACAATTTAAATGCACTTGAAAAACCGCTCAATATTATTATTTATCGACACTAATATTACTTTGTAAGTAATTTGACGCATAGGTAGTCAAAATGTGATCAATTATAATTTAGGTATTAAAAAAAATGCAAAATGGAGTTTTTGCTGTATTACTAATTGTACGTGCAATTATTTCGGTCATGCAATAAAACAATGTTGTTGTGTGTGTGTGTGATTTTTGCAAGTGTAACCAATATGCACATAACAAAAATTACCTTAATGATAGATTAGGCACTGCAAGAAAATGGCTAATGCATGTAAATTGCTTAATTCGGCATTCGTTGTTTCTTTTTCGTTCACATGCATACATTAATATTCATATACCTACCTATATATTCATCAATGTATATCTTATCTCATGCGAAAATATGAAACAATCTTATTAATAATTACAAACACATGTACGTAGATCTAACAGGGTGTCTAATTAGATATGAAAGTAAAAATGTATGGAATAGGTACCTATAACAAATAATTTTATAGTGGAACAATATAATTTGATATGTAGGTACTCTCACATACATACACGTTAATTTAGTTGAAATAATTATTTAATTCAAAATTTATATACAAACTATGTATTTATATGTACACATTGAATTCAAATTTATTTTATATGCGTTTTTATTATTGATTTAATATAAATTAAGTATTCGAAATGAGAAATGTAATAACATTATGTGATATCACCGTGAGAAACATGTGTAGTCGTTAGGAACAGCTGACGCGTTACGAATTTGAATGAATTTTAACACGTTTACGCGTCGTCAAAATGTATAAAATATTCACGCAATATACAACTGAATTGTTTAGTCAAATGATACTATTGATAAAATGTGCGCGAAACGTCAGCAAGCAGTATAAAGTGACGTTTATTATTTGTTGACGTCATAAACACGTCGAACTGTCAACGGTCAAAGGGGCGGTTTTAGAAAAGGGTTGTTGGCGTGCATTTTTTTTATGGACATGTTTATACATTTTCGATTCTTGTAAATCTCTCATAAACTTACCTTTAACGTACTGGGCTGCCTTTAACCTCTTTTCAGTTGGGCCGCGCTGTCAGCTGCCGCCGGCAACTCCGATCTCGCGCGGCCGCCAACATTTTTACGACTTTCAATATCGAAAACTTTGCGTCAAAGTTTACCAGCGAACTTTTTATTCCCGGCCGCAACGCGATTTACATACAGATTTTGCGAAGAAAAATTTTTTCTTATACCAAAAGAATCTGTGCGTTTATTGCGACAACGTGCCGCTTATACTGATACAACGCATGACAGTGTATTTATATTGTTGTTTTTTGTTACTTTTTTTTTATTGATTTTTTTTAGCGATACGAGCACACTTTACAGTCCATGTTCATTGGCGGCGAACTCATGTCATTATAATATGCGGAACGGTGTGTTATTATTTCGTATTTTGGTTTTTAGGCGCGTTCAAATTCAGTGGACACGTGCGGGACTCGAGCGGGATTTTCGGTATGTGAGTCGAGTATTCGGCGGATTTTTCCGAGAGGGTCGAAAGAGAGGGGTCGGTGAGGAAAAGAGGGAGGATTGCGAATGTCGCGTGTGGTGTATAGTCGCGATTTTAGAGGCTCGCGAGCAGCGCACCGCCCGGAGCACGTAAGCAAAATGTGGCCGATACTTTACGAGCTGCCCGGCCGCGGCCTCCTAGAGCGAGACAGACGCATCTTTATCGCCGTCGTCGACCGCTCTAATAAAATACCGTAGACGGCCCCAACAGCCGGCGAACGTATTTTCTCTTTTTGCTAGCGTTTCGCGGTCGCGTACGCGACAGAGACACATAAATCCGGCCTGGTTTATCGTTTAATTGGCGGCGATTCCTAGACGGCGCCTCTCGTTCAATCTATGCGACAAAGCGTGCGCTAGAATGCGACAACAACATAGGAACACAATTCCGTACCAGAACCGTAGCGAAAACGTCACATTAACAATTAGAAAATAGTCGGGAAAACACGTGAAAACTATCAAACTCTACAAACGCACTATAAAAATACACAATTCCAACAAAAAAAAATCCATAAAAAGAGTTATTACAACAAAAATTAATCATATTGCACAAAAAAAGTTAAAAATGTACAGCAGAAGTCAACGTGTTAATTAGATCCTAATGCATAATGAGCTCTGATTGGATAATAATAATAAGTTTGATTCGTATGAGAAACGTCAAAGTTGATTGTTATTGGTGTTTGTATTGGTAGCGCGTGAACAGCTGATCGCGTAGCCGTCCTTCGCACTCTTCTACGCGGTAATAAATCAACGCGCGAGAGCGAGACGCTCGATTACCGGTCGCTCTGTCGCGCGTTAGAACGCTCTCAGACCACGCGGCCATTTCCCGATTTACGATCTGGGAATTGTGAGCGCGAGTGAGACGGCACACACTCACCGTGCAACATTATAAACCGAGTCGTACTGCATCGGCGATTGTGCAATTGTGTGCAATTTTATCGCGACTCGATAGTGTCGCTAGTTAGCCGGACGAAAAGTATGATTTGATTTTGCCGCGCATTTGACGGGGCCGGGCTTTGAAGCGCGCGCGCGCTTTTTCAAAGACGAAATTGTGCGCGTATGTCGGTCTCATTTTTATGCGCTGTCGACGGGCGCCATAAAAAAGAGTTATGCGTTTTTAGCGCGGAAGTTTTTTGAGTTATGGGGAGGGGGGCGGGGCGGGGGGCGATGACACGTGACAGCTTTATGGGCGGAGTAACGCGGACACACTGAGAGAGCAAAAGGGGGGGTTGTTTGAAGGGACGGGGGGGGGTTTGAGGTGTAATGTATAGGGAAATATGGGAGTTGTGTGTACATACAATAATCTTAATTAATTGGAAAATTGTTTGTTGAATATTGTTTTAGTGCAATGGAGAAAATATATTGTAGGTACGGTTATTATTCCTTTGTTCGAATTATGCATGTGAGGAAATTTATTGGGTCGGTATCCATTTATGTTATGTAAGGTAGGTACATTTTCCATAATAATTGATCAAATAATAGTAAAATTTTCTATTATGTATTTTTAATTTTTTATGGCAATATTATTACATTATAATGACTATTACAAGTTTCATTATATATTTATATAAGTTCGTAATCCTAAAAAAAATATGTAGGTATATTTTGTTAATTAAATATTTATCCCCCTAACCTCATACAATTTTATTACTATTTATATGGTTTTTGCGGAATACATTTTCAATTTGATATTTTTTTTTGTAGGCAAGCAAGTAATGAAATTGATATTTCAATAAAATTCCGTAAATTTTTTTACTTTGTGGCTATTAGGTATTTTTTTCAAATATTTATGCTGATTACATTGTGAATTGTTTTATATACCTAGTTGGTATGGAGGTACTAGGTAGTTACATAGATACATAGTGTAAAAAATATTATATTATTTTTTAGTCTCTTGCAGTGGTGAGCCAAGTCAAATACACTTCGGGGACATCGAAAGTCCATGAACGTAGCCTCTCAGAAATTGCATTGGAAATATTTTATTTTATTATAATTAAGAAAATGTGCACACATCGACAATGTATTTCAACTGTAGTAAGATTTTATTCTAATTTTACAACTAGGTATAAATTTCATATTTATTACAGCCGTTGTGCTATACGCTATTGCGTATGATAAAATAAAAATAAAACAATGCACCAACCTACTAATTATATTTCGAAACATTAAAGTTTTATTTTTACAATGAAGTAGTTTTATTTAGAAATTTGTAGGTGTAAAGTTTACACGTGCGATACCTGTTCGTCGCACCAAAAGCTCCCATTGAAGATCACTTTTCGTTCACCGGGGGAGCCTCTAGTAAAATCAACTCTACACCTCGGCAACAAACGCCTACGTAGGATTCTCAAACCATCACAGAAAACTCAATTAATAAATAAATAAAATAATACCTTCAATACTAACCACCATCAAAAAACAATACTCTAATGAAAATGCATAATTTGAATCTTCAATTTGCTCAAATATCTACTTCAGTATTTTACGGATGCAATAGGTATAACAACTCGTAAGTTGAATTGCTATAAATTGAATACAATTTCAGACTATACAATGATACCGAACCCTAAACGTTAGGATGACAAGTTCAATGCCCTTCCAGCTAGGCTACAGCTGTTGGTTTGAACGATGAATAGGATCCATATATATATATATATATATATATATATATATATATATATATATGTTTAGGTACCGAACTGCCATCCAACACTAGCACATTTTTAAATCCGTCAATATAGAATAGACATGTGTTAATATCAAATATTTAAAATATAAAACCGGACAAGTTTGAGAAGCTCGAGTAAATTGAAGAGAGGCAACAACAAGTGTGCCATACCGTAATGCCGCCATAACCGTAAACATTATTTGGTTTTATCGCTCAATATGGAACCATAACGTTTAGTCTCTCTGTTTCACGGCGCCCCGGAACATGATAGCCCCTCTACGTGTTAACGTGTACGCCTAACGTGTCTACACCACTTCTACACCACCTTCCTGCTCACCTTCCGCTTTCCAATCTACTTTATCTACAAAACGATCACTTTTCACCTCACAAATAGAACTCATCACTCGCTGATAATTAATTTTTATTTTTAGAACAATCTACGTCGACTGTTTCCACCGTAATATTTCATACGAAAATAATAATTGAATTGCGTACACTTTGAGATATCTATTCTATAGGTATAATATACCTACGTGTTACGTTTTAGCAGCGGGGAAAAGGATCGCGTTAAAGAAAAATGGGATTCGAGAAACAATTTCATTCAAAATGAATCCAATTTTAAAGGTGAATCCACAAATCTTATTACTCTTTCGTTTTTCGCTAAAAAATTCTTTCCCTCCGTGATAGATGGCTCACGGACCGGATATTACCAAACCGTGTGGAAGTCCCGAAACGTTGGCGACTCCTATCTACCGAAACCGACCCAGTAAATTAACAACCTATGTATATATCTACCAAATATACACGTTCATACATCTCTAAACACTTTCACCCCTTTAGCGCGGGCGATCGAGCGGTTTGTTAAGCGTTAATTAATTTTTTAATTGGCGATTTCGCCGAGAGATTCCCGACGACGATGTGCATTTTTATGTCATTTTACCGCGCGTGTAATTTGTACATGTATGTACTGTGGGTCAGCGCGTTTATGTGTGAATAACACAGAAAGCTCGCACGTGTAAGTTGAATTTTTATCGAGTCGAGCTTTAACTAAACAATTCCTTTGCAAGTCACGTGAAACTTACATACTCTTCGTATACGTAAAGCTTTTTGTAGGTACATATACAGTGGAACGGCCAATGTTTGTTCTCGTGAATGGGAAACATTCCATTTCAACAGTGGTTGCGTTTATTTTAACATTTTTTATTATCTTACATTAACCAAAGCGGAATATAATGAAATTTTTATGGTGATACGGAAATAAAGAGTCGTAGGTACTTTAATTTGTTAATTAAATTTTGTAATATTGAAAATCCAACATTCCGCTATGCTTAAAAAAGAAGACATACGACCAATGCGTACTGCAAGTTATGACGTATGGTTGTGAAACGTGGATGCTAATTTCAAGAATGTTACGCAAGATCCAGTGCACACAGAGAAGCATGGAAATATGTATGCTCGGTATAACAAGAAGAGATCGTAAAAGGAATACATAGGTAATAAGCATGACCGAGGTGGCAGATATAGCAGAACGTGTGAAAAAATTAAACGTAGCGAGAAGAATGGATGGCAGATGGACGCGAGAAATACTGGAATGTTATCCGAGAGGATGTGAAAGAAAGCAAGGTAGACCGTGGGCTGACGAATTAAGATGAATGTTAAGTGGATGTAGACTGCTCAAGACAAACAGGAATGTAAGAGGAATGGAGAGGCCTTCATCCAGCAGTGGATGGTTAATGGCTGATATATATGTATAAATACGGTTACGAGTTTACTATTTCAACGTTCCAAAAGATGTCAGTCAAACCAGAAAACGGCTCTATATTTATTTGTCCAACTTAAGAAGTGGGACGATGTGGGCGATGGGCTCATGAATTGAGAAGAATATGTGGAGAAGCAGTGGATGGTGAACGGCTGAAAATGATGATGATGATGAATATTGAAAAATGAGATACCTACGTTTGATTTGTATGAGAGAAATTTTTCATATGATGTAAAAATGAAAATCTTAGTATGAATGGTACGATAATTTATAATTTATTTTAAGTGTTCACGCAACTGGAAGAGCGTATAAAGTCGCTTCGAAATATAAAAAGCTCACATATTATTTTCGCACTAATTATTTTCATATCAGACCGGACGAAAGCGAACAAAAGGTGTAAAAGGGGGTTGGTAGCGCGTGTCAACGGACACGGAAAAAATTTTCTAACACACACACATTCAAACAATGAACACGACCGTAAAATAAATTCGGTACAATTCCAATCATACAGTCCTAATATTCGTTTGTATTAGTGTGTGTGTGTGTGTTGGGACACGCACACTCGCTCACGCGCTTACACGTGTATTCAACGAATTTCGGACCTGGCCATAAATCATGGCGCACCACACTGTAGGGTCGTAAATCATTGGCCCGCGAGCGGCATTTCGAGGGGACCCCGCAGGGGTAGGTAGGGTCCCGCACTGGGGACCGAGGGGGGGCCCGGGGAGGAAGGGGGGGAGGAAGGGGAGGGATCTTGCGGGGAATGTGACGTCATATCGCGAGAGGAGCTTATCGGATTCGAACCCACGCGCGCGTACGCAAAGTAATCTCCGGATTTGCGGACGTTCATCCTCACGACCTCGGTTTTTCGGTCGAAGAAAAATTATTTTGAACCCAAAAAACGTAGGTATATTCCTCTCGAACGTTCAACATAGAGATAGGTGTACTTTTTGTATTAAAAAAAGTGCAAATTTAACACTTTATGTCACTTAGGTATGCAGAATTTGTAATACGTTATAGGGCAATTTCCCTACAGGAAAGCTCACTTATGACACAATTCCACTATTGAAATATATTGCTTAAACCAGCGGTTCCTAAGCGGTGGGTCGTGAATGGAATTTTCGTGGAATGTAGACGAAGTATGTAGATCTACTGTGTGTTTGCTGCAATGTACTCGCGAACGAGAGCATGCGACCTAACAAATTGCGTCAATAGAATTTTTTAAAAGACTTCAACACTTGCAGTCCAAAACGAAGCTTTCGCATTACGGCAGCAATATTGAAAAATCTCTCCGCGCCTCGTACCTACCTGATTCGTTTGCGAATCGCGCAATTGGTAAGTATGTAGGTATTTAGTGCTCCCAGCAATAAATAACACGGTTGGATGTTTGATGATAAGTGCAAGAATGAGGTTTAGAAGTCGAAACGAGTTCGGTTTCAAATAACGCGATTGCACGCAGAATCGATGAAATGTGCGTAGAAGATAAGTTGATTCAAAGGGTTGGTGTGAGTAAATTTGTCTCATTGCAATTGGATAAATAAAACTCTGGATATTGTTGAGTATAAAAATTAAATAACAACCCCCCCACACTTTCATGTCCATTAAAGTTAGGTGGATCGCGAAATTTTGTCGTTCTAAAAAGTGGGTCGCGGTACTAAAAAGTTTGGGAAGCACTGGCACTGTCTACATACATATGTTGCGTTGAATGTGTATGGTATGTGTTTTGATAGTTCATAATTCAGTAAGATTCCATTACTACAAATAATTTACCTTGCAATAAAATGGTTACCAATTTAAAAATTTTCGTCAAGTATTTTAATTACTCCGGTTTCCCTTTATAAAGCGCAAAAAAATTATACTTAGCTTAATTTGTAAAACTAAGATTGAGTGGGTAAAATAAGCCTGTAAATATTTAATACAAAAGTAGGTAAATACCCATACAAACTAAATCGTTACTACTACAAGTGAAATATCCTTGGATCTAAACGTCCGGTAGCAAATTATTCAGCTAGGGAATAAATCTCAAACTACGCACGGTAGTTGAAACAGGTCAAAGAGCATAAGTGATTTATGGCAGGCATATCTATGTAATACACAACCCGAGATCCTTCAATTAACCTATCATACAATACGACCTGATTGTATTGATATAACCGACTCGACCACTAGAGTAAATTATAAACAACTACAAACCACACACGAGCGAGTGCACACAATATGCAAATACACACAACAACGGAATTCGTACGAGGTTAAGGTAAAGGAGACTCTGCACCAACTCACACAGTGACCTGCATTTAAACGGTTAACTGGTTAACACACACGTTATATGTATTTATAGTACACACTTGTAATTTGCCGGAACAAATGCTCTGAATTTGTATACATACATACGTGTGTACCTACGCCCATTGTCAACAGGTAAATGTAAAACTTTTCCGGGTGGTCCACGTGCTCGGACAAAAATTATACGCGCGTCAAATGACCGCACACACCGCAATTAAATTAAGTACGAAATGATGTTTTTATTGCACGACCGTATGTATGTATGTACAGTACAGCACACACATACACACATGTACAGGTATGCTCGGGTACGAAATGAAAAATGTCTTATTCGCCTACACCCGGTTTTTCGACTCGAAGCTTTTAGATAGCCGATAAGCAGTGGCGGCTCGTGAATCATTGTCGCTCGCCGAGATTACGTGCGTGCTTACGTTGTGTAGGTACTATAATATTATACTACGTGTGCGCGTTATAAGTAGAGCCGTGACATGAGTGGTTTTTTTTTCGTTTTTAATACGAAAAGCTCGTAATTTGATATCGGAGGTCAGCGTAGTCAAACACGGCGAGATTACACGTTTATTGCGTTAAAAACGACATTTGTAAACGAGCCGTTAAACGCGACGGTCGAGCCCCGCGCGTTCATTACCACGGGCCCACGTGCATAATTGATCTCAATTACAATCTAATTTTATGCAGTGTGTGTACGTATACGATGTAGCGTATTGGTAAAAGCTCGTGATGAGTCATGCAATGTTTGATTTAGGTGTTGGGGTTGATTTGATTCGTTTTAAAATGATAAATAGTACCGTGATGGTAGGTACATATGTGATCATTTTGCATTGGTATTCGTTTAATGTTATGATGATGCAAAAGCTTTGTCACGTTTGTGCAATATTGCATAGGTATGAAAATGCAACAGAACTGTGAGATGATCACAGTGTAATTTGTTTTTAGTTTGATTTGAGTTTACACCGTTTTTAAGTGATTAGAGTGTAAAATTTAGTCGGTTATACAACATTAATGTAAAAACTTTGCACACATTCAATTCTGTCATACCGTTGAAATTTAATAGCATCAGGGTCTCATTCTAAATAATTTGAACTATGAGAACTATAAATCGCCTTTGCTTAAAGTATACATAAACTCCAAAATAATTTTGTTGACAGCCCTTATCTCATTTAAAAAATTTCCTTCAATTGTCCTTCCGGAATATTCCGCAATCCTAATTTGCTCCACCTAAAGTCCTCATCTTCAAATTTCTCTCACAATTCGTTAATTTATAGAACATATAATAGATACTTTTAATATAATTCTAAACTCCATCGATACATTGTTTTATTATTATTTTTTAACATTTAAAATCTCATTAGCAATATCTACATAATTCTCCTCACACAATAAATTTCCTACAAAATTTTACTCTCGCCTTTCATATTTTTTTTATTTTTTTTTTTTTTTTACTATTGATATCTTACGGTTAATCTACCTATGTATATAAAAACTATTTTCATTATATTTTATATTTTTTATTATGTGCTGTATGTTAAATAAATAAATAATGTGTGGAGTAAACTGGATGCAGATTGCTCAAGACAGACAGGAGTGGAAGAGGATTGCAGAGGCCTTCATCCAGCAGTGGATGGTGAACGGCTGGAAATGATGATGATGATGAAATAAATTCAAAGAGAGAGATAACTGTTTTACAGTTTTCATACTAAGTTTTATAATAAATGGCTTGAATATCTATAGAATTATACTAAATTTTGGGTATGACAAATTTTTACTAAATGACAAAAAAAATATGTATTAAAAAAAAAACATCTTAAACTTCCTTCTACTTTGAATTGTTATTAAGAATTGGTTCAATCTTGCATTCTATAGAAATATTTATGTATAATTTCTTCGTCGTAGGCGCAGTGAGCATCGCTGAGATTTTTAATATGAGACTTTTTCGGTTGTCGGGTGTTCGAGATTTATGGCGTTTTATAAAGTTCAAAGTTGAGATTACGCAGGTAAGTTTTGTGAGCCGAAAACGAGAAGAAAAAGTTTTCGGAAAACAAGTCTTCGAGACATTTTTTATATCCCCCCCAGCCGGCCGGTGTGACATTCCGTGATACTGCGTGACAGGTCACCATCCTCTCAGCCTTTTGTACCCATAATATGACGCACGTTTATTGCGCGAATCTCTTTACACATTTAATTACAAATTGTATTCGCTTAAATCGCGCGAACACTGCGTTTATTTAAATGATGCATACGCGCGGACACACGTGTGCGTGCGAATTAATAATATTTATTTTATGATGCGTCGCAGATAAATCGCCACGTTGAAACGCTTTTTTGTTTTACGACCTGTATTTACATCGTACGTCCTATTCTGAATTTTTTTTTTTTTAAATTAAATCCAAACAAAAAATAATAAACGACGCACGTATGCGCGCGGCAATAAAAATAATGAAATTATTACAAGTTACGCAATTCCGATTTGTAAAAAGGGTGGGATTTCATTTTTATTTCGTTGCCTCGTACTACATACACACTAGCGAGCGCAAACTTTTAAGCCGTTACTTTGGCGTATACGTGTTTTTCACCGTTCCGAGAAAATATAGCGAGTTTCGCTCGTGAGGAAAAAAAATGTATAAGGCACACGCAATCACACACAAGCTGCTTTTCTCGCTATAGCCTACCTTACTGCTACCGACCAACCCATCGGGGATCCTGAAAGCAATCGCTGAACTTTTCCCACGAAACAAGTTGCGAAGCGGAAAGTTTTCAGAGAAAATTCAATTCAGTCCCGGCCGGAATCGAATCAACGGATCGAGTTTTGCTAAGCTCAAATGGGCAAGTCGATTTTATATAGTGAAAGACTCCCCCTCTTTCACCCCCTTCAAACCCCTACCACCACTTTATCCCTCCCATCGAGTACGAGTTCGCCCCTGGTAAACACGGGGCTTAACCTTTACATTACATAAAACCGAGAAATTTCACGTAAATTGCCGCGAAATCAATAATTCCCGTATATCGCACCGCATATCCATACAATTCCAAGACAATTGAATATACGGAAAAGGGCGTGTAAAATAAAAAAAAATTATTTCATTAAAGCAATACTAATAGACACAGCAATTAAAATCAATAAAAAAAAATACAAATTTATCATAGGACATAATCGCTAATTTGATATGGGAAACTTTGCCAAATTTCATGAGAATTATACAAATAAAAAGAACACCCGTACAGTTTACATAATAGTTATATTCATATGTATAATTTTAATACGAAATGGTTCGACATCGCAGCGTGAGTATCGAAATCGAATTTTTATATGAACGAAATAGTAATTTACATAAAATTAAAAACTACCCATATCGATACGACGATTTGATCGGCAAACAGTGTATATTAATAATATACGGCGCTGTTGTATTTTTATGTTATTTTTTTACTCTTTTCTTTTTCGTTTTAAAACTGAGTCAAATTGAAAATAGCGTGTTAAGACACAATTATGATAATGCGATTCGTATATACTCGTAGCTGCGTTCGAAGCCGTGCGTACCTAATAAAGATTTGATAACTCAATCCTTTCGCTGTTGCTTATACTATAAACGTGAAGTATAATTTTGTATCATTATTCATACACGGTAATATCGACGCCGTTTACGTAATGTATTTATTATTTGGGAAAAATTATACGAATTATTTAATAAAAGACGCGCACGATTGTCAATTTATCGTATTAGTCGTCGTTGGACGTTCATTGTTCAGGTATCGGTGCAGAAAATTAACTTTTTCCCAAAAGTTTAAGATTGTCGACGCAATAACGGGATACGTCCGACGATAAAGAAAAATATAATTTGATCGAAGAATATAAGAGAGAGAGAAAGAGAGCGCGGACAAATAAAAGTTTTTTCGCATCGTATTCGGATAATTTCACGATAGATACAAACCGTCTCGCTGGACCCGATACCCCGATACGCGTTTGCAAACTCGCGTACGTGTGTCTGTGTAGCGTGAAACTTTTCAGTAAATTCGAAAAACTTTTCTCGTTCATTTTTAGTAAATAAATTTCAAAAGCTACGTTGGATATTTTTCGTTGGTTCGCCAATGATTTATGCGATTCGAAGCGCGGGAAGCCGTGCTTCTAGCGGCCAGGACGCTTTGTTTTTATTCGATGATAAATTATTCATTGTTAGCCAATAGCCAGAGCAGGAGATGCTGTTTGTATCCCCCTCAGTCTTCCTACACAGCCGCACAAAATTAATAATTTTCAAACCGTTTAAAACATCTACACATATACATTCTAAACGCAAAATTTCCTCTACTCTGAACGATTGCGTTGGATTCGGCGCTACTTCTTAGATAGTAAACAAACCTCCCTCTATCTGGATCCATCTCGAGGAAGAGGAACGATATCGCTTAAGCAATTTATTTTGCCAGTCGTTGGCTCTAGCCAGTCATTCTTATACACGTGTGTTTGTGTGTGAATATATACGTTTCTATGTGGTGTATGTACACTTTGGCGAGAGCCGGTATCAAGATGATCCGATATCATTGGGCGAGACATTCGGGAGCCTACTGGAACACAAATATTATCCTGTCTTGGACGTAACTCACACAGTCGACCCATACACGCTACAAATCTTTCGATTGGGCACAAAAGTAAACTGTCGTTTCGGTATGATAAATAAAGATTGTTCGATTTCAATTCACATGACTGCAAAGTCGCATTGACGAAATAGCAATAGTTGTTCAATAAAATCCATAGCGGTTCGAAAAGTTAAATAATCATGGGTACTTAACTTTGTGCTTCATATTTTAATATAAAATACGTTCATCTGACTAAAAACGATTTACGATTACACAATTCAGCTTTCATATATGCCTACTTGACCATACTACACTTAAAGCTAGTTCAATTTAAATAAATGTAAATTTCACCAGTAAAACTTATACCAATGACAAAATATAGTATAAATTGTTCTTTCTATAATTAAACATATATTATTTATTTAAGATAGCTTAAAAAGCTAAATACAAACAAACATTACTTAAAGCTAAAATTACAAAATAAACTTATTATCTACTAGCACTTGTACAGAGGTGCTATGTATGTTAAGGCTGCCAGGAATCTATCAATTTTATTTATATTTCTGGCAGGCCATTATATTAAATCTACTTACTTTTAAATTCTTAACTATTAACTTATTCTAACCCCTAGTATTATGACTATGTCTATTATACCCTCTTATTAAATATTTATCGAAATATTTTGATAATAAATTCTTATCTAATTTAAAAATATATACTAACATGCACACTTTTAAGGTTTCATTTACATTCATTCAATTCAATTCATTCAACATACCTACATATATCTTATACTAGTTAATCTATCGACATTTAAAATACTCCACATAGCTCTATATTGCAGTTTTTGCAACCTATTTTTAATCACCATATTTAATAGATTTAAAAATGAACCACAATATATAAAATGAGGACGAACAATTGCATTATAAACTAATACTATTGTATTTCTAGATAGTATGTATATCTCTTAATCTTACATACTATGTATGTATATATGTATGTATATACATATAAGTCGTATCGTGCGCGTGGCAACTTACGTATATTTTTGCACTTTCAACTGTGTATCAGTCTTGGTCTATTCGGGAGCTTTGTGTAGCAGTAGTAGGTAAGGCGATAAATTTTCCTTTCTAATCTTCTATTGACGTCAAAAGTTCTAATTTAGCGAAAGTTCGATCCGCACTACATAAAGGAGACTTTTTCAGCGCTATCTACCGAATCTTAATACTAGTTACTCACTTTATTACACAGTCGAAATAGGACTATATTTATATGTATGTATGTACCTACTGATTCATTAAATATATTCTCAAGTGTACGACCCGGTTAAAGTTCACGAAATAATTTTTCAACTCAAGTCACATTTTTGCAATTGCAGTTTTTGAATATTTACGACCGGGTGCTGTTGCTTTTGTTGTATTATAATTAAAATAAAATGTTCGGGGAGTCACGTGCGATATCTTTTCAGGGGTTTTTCACCTCGGGGAGACGTCAGTCGTTCGGCGCCGACGCCATCTATCTTGCTCCACAAAAGCGGGACATTATTGCCGGGGTCCAAACGTTCCTAAATCTCCCGAATAGAAATTTATTTTCGTTTTTTCCTCTGTCCAAACGAATGGGAAAGTAATGCCCGGCGCTCCCGCACGCGCTCGCGCCCCATTCATCCCCTCCGGAGGTGCTTCATAATAATGATTGAGGATCCGTGGGAGTTATAGAACCGCTTCCGGGTAGGACCGGGTGCAGAAATTAATATCTTCGATATAATGCGAAGGTGTTCGAAACTTCCAAAGGTGGGAAATTATTAATATTTTTGACGAAAGTGCATCGTATGCGCGATAGATGGCAGGCGAGAAGAGCGGTTTTTTAAGCGCACATGCTCGTAAAATTCAGACGGCTCTCAAACTGTTGCAATAATCGAATTTCATAATAGCAAAATATACACTGAATAACCTTAAGTATTGATCAAAAGACTCCACAACTTTTATTACATAATTATTCAATAGAATCATGACAGAATACAATAGCACTAATTACATATCAGAGTTCGTTATTTGTTATAGATATTGTATGTCCAGTTTTAATAAAATTGAGTTATCATACACAAAACGTCCATCTGCATCAAACCTTCATGTTTAAAAAGTATTGTATGTCCAATTATTATTGGACGTCATAGTTATTGAATTTTGAAATTCATATTGAAATGACAGCTAGTTAATTAATATTTCTTGTGTGATTTATTCCACAATGAGTATGGAAAACAATTTTAGAATTGGGTTACGTTTGATTTAGTGCATACAAATTGACGGAGTGCATTTAATTTTCCAGAATTACAGCGTGAAGCAATCTTTTAAGATTCGTATTCGTATATAAATTATCTCAAAGTTTGATAGGCGCTGAACGATACATACTAATGTAATACGAACAGTCTGCGAACAGATTCGTTAGATCGTTTTATCTTTCGCGTTTTTTTTCTAACAAGAATTTTCACATGTTTACGACAGAAGCGTGGATAATTTTAACGAGCCGTTTAAAATTCTATTATTTTGAGAATTAAATACGGCAGACATCAAAAGGCGGAAAAGGCGCAGTCGGAAATTAACGAATTTTGCAAAAAAAATAATCAAATAACATTTTATATAATATATTAAGTATTTTCAGGTGATAAAACGATTTTGTAAATTGTGGCGGATTGCGTGTGCAAACACAACGTATATGCGTGTATCCTATGTACCTATGTATGCGAACACAAAAGAAAGGGGGTGTTGCAAATACACTAGGAAGCAAAGGGGGGGAGGCTGGAACATCTCGACAAGTAAGGATAATCGTCCAGGACCCTCGTCCTTATCACACGGTCGGATGCACTGACTTTTTTTTTTTTCGTTTCTTGGGCTAATTTTTTTCGTCTCCTTTCGAATTAGTCAAAGAGACAATGGCCGTGTTCTATGACGAAAATCTTTGTCTTATATTTATATACGTTTCTTTTGTCGCTCGTGTGACACAATTTTTCGTTTCAAAATAATAATAAAAAGAGACCATTCGTCGCTATTGACTTTTTAAGTCATGCATATTTTTCTCGGTAGTGGGAAAAAAAAAAGTACAAAGAAAAACGTAACAATGAAATTCTAGATTTTTTTCAAAGTGTGTGCTTTTTCCTTCTATTTTCTTACGAGACGACCCTTGTTGCGTGTGATGTTTTGGACGTGACAAAGAAAGATGACCTCCTATTTCAAACTTCTTTGTTCTCGTTTTTTTATTCCACTTCCTCGGATGATACACACCGACTCGAACATTCCGTGTCGCCATTATAAACTTCTTTTTCAGCTCCGTGAAAATAATAATATTATATTGTTCCATTGCGAAACTAACTGAAGCGTGGGCGGGCACGTACAATAACACAATACAGGTGCGCATTACCATATTAAATTCGAATAAAAATCAAAAATTAATATGCCGTCAAACGACTACACCTATACAGCAAACTAATTGATATTTTCAATTATAAATGTAAATATTAGAAATCTTAAGCGATTCTTAAACGATATGATAATAATAATACGGATTGAAGCAGAGAGATCTTTATCCTTCATCTTGCCTCGTTTGATAGTCAAATTTATACCCTACTGAATAATTTTCGAATCGAAAGTAAAATGTCACATAAAATATAGGAAGAGTTTTATACACATACTTGACATATTTTTAAATCATCCTATGATAAACCTTTCATGTAAATTTCTAAACGAAACGATCGTTTATTCAAATCGCATGCGCGGCACTATTGTTTACCGAATTGCGTAATAGAAATGTACAATCGTTCTAAAATAAACTTAATTTACATATTTAGAAAGTTACTTTATACGATTTGGCTATGGCGAAAGACGTTTTACGTGATAAAAAATTTAAAACATTTTCGCGGATTGTCTAGTCATATCTTCGAACGAATTAATCGTCCACTAGCCGGCTGCTCTAAAAGATATAATAAAAAAAATTGTGAATTTATAAAATAACAGGCGCAACAACGATATACATACATATATATATATATATATATAGGTAGATATAGGTGGGTTGGTGCTATACTAAGAACAGATGTCTTGACATTTTTCCTTGGCCATAAATTGTGTGACACAAGGTCCCCACCGCTTACGAAGTGCGTTGTTAAAAAATTAAGTAAGAAAAAAGAAACTGGCTTATGTTCAGGTAAGCTAATGGAAATGAGTGTATTATAAAAAGTAACAAAAGATGAGAGAAGACTCGTCGGGTGCAGGGCTTTAGAATTTAGAACAACACTGCGAATCTACTAAGCTCACAGCGTAGAGGAAAATTTTACACAGTGAAAATTTAACATGTGAGCTCATACGAGAGAGGACGTGTGAATGTGATTTAATGAACCATTCGAAAGCGATTTCACACGTACATATAAGCGAGTTCCGAACGGTTTGGCGAACTCGACAAACTCATCCACGCATACTTAATTAATTTCCAAAATATGACCCATTTTTTTTCAAAGTCTAATACATAATAGAAATGTAGGGTAGGGTATATTCAAACATCGATTGAAACAGCCCTGGCTGTGGTGATTCAATTTGAAGAAAATTTTATAGAGTGACGCCAAAATATGTCTAGATGCTTATCTATTCCGGATAATGCCTGGGAAAATACATAAAGTAAAAGAAAGTGTCACACCTACGAGGTTTCATATAAATTTAGTGCCTCGAGCTCCGCTTGTTCCACGTGTGTGTGTCTATTATACGGAGGATAGGTAGGTATACATCCCCAGGATCCGCTGAGTGAAACATTAATGCCCACAAATAGGTAAAGTGCGGTAAAAGGTCTCCAGAATGGACGCGATCCGTCTCCATGATGTAAATTAATTATGCATTTATTTAAAATAGACAAAAAAAGTGTACAACTATGTCGCCTAGAATTCAAATAGGGTTCAATTATTTAAATTGTGTGTCGAATGATACTTTTTCGATAGATTCCCGTATAAAAATCTCACCCTTTTCAATTCCAGATTTATTAGCCGGCAACACCGTATCTTATACATAGTTACTGCGATCGAATTGATTATTTAAAATGATTTAAATCTATGTACATCAGTATTTATGGAGCCGCGAATTAAAACACACTTCACTAATTAAATATTATCATACACTATGTACATAGTAGCAGTACAAATTAGGGCTAGTAACACAATTTTTTTTTAATATTAATGATAATGTTCATCTTAAAAGCGCTAATAAAAAAAGTACGCACGTTTGTTACGTTCAAAGGGAATCTCGCTCAATTCAGAGACGTTAATTTTTGATTACAGTTACGCAGTTACCCAAAGCTGTCGCACGATAATACATACATAATACTTAGTGATTAGAATTGAAATCCCGCATTGATGATTCATGCGTGTTATAAATTCACCACTTCCTTATTCACTTCATAAGCACAATGCGAATTGGGCATTGGTCGAATTTGATTCGAAAAAAATAGCTATATATTAAAAAAAATAAAAATAGAAAGAAATAAAACTTCGACATCAACACGAGCTTAATTTTATTTTAATGGAAGGCAAAGCCTGAAAGACTACGCAAATCCAATTATTTATGGTCGGGTATCAGACTAGAATACCTAATGCGACGTGTGCGAGTGTATGCGTAGTAACGCTATATATTACAAATACCTATAGGTATGTACATATATATAGGGGTAGGTACGTACCCTACTAGCTACACTCCACCCCATCCTGTCCTCTTATTTTCCGCTCTCGAAGCCAATCTAGTAGAGAAATTTTCGGTAAGCAGTAATGCATCTTCCCGGCGGACATATCACTATCTCCGCACACATTTCACCCTGAGCTCGCACCACCACCATACCACCCCCCAAACCACTTGTGCCAATTTTCCCCTGTTTTCCATCTACCCTATGGCTGTTCTTTTAATTCCTATATCTCCATCCGTATTATTAGATTTTAGGGTAAGGCGGTGGGTTTGTCTGACCGAAGCCGGCGTGTGTACCTACATACGTATGTACACCAGTGAACATATTGTGTTCGACAACGTGCTTCGCGGTCAAAATGAACAAAGCCACCCCTTTCCCACCCCCTCGCGTCGAACACGTAGTTCTGTCGAGTCGACGAATTTTGCAGATCGTTACCAAATCGACTATTTTTTCCTTCGTCGCCGTCGTTTCGGTCTATTAAAAGCACAAGTCGATTAGGCGAACCGTGTGTGTGTGTGTGTGTGGGTGGTTTGGGGAAAAATCGAATCGATCTCTCGTCGGCCGCTTATCACATCATATACAGATACGTACGATTGATTTACGACCCTTCGTCAGGGGGGCGAGTCCCCGTACATAATTTGGCGCGCGCACATATCGACAGAATCATCCCCGAAATATCGACGCGGTTGGAGAGGAAAGGGAGATATATTTATGTACCGGGAGAGGAGAGAGATATGGGCGAGCCGGCCTACCAGAAGAATTTTCTGCCATATTGCAGCGCTACCACTATCGTATACATTTTTTGAAAAATACAATAAGTGCCGCTCTCTTGATATGCCCGGGGGTGAGAGGGGTGTGGGGGGGGGGGGAGGGTGCCTTTGGAGGGATTGTCGGGTGAGGGGGTGGCCGCCCCTCGGAGCCTCTACCAGAGTCTGAGCGAGATATTGCTCTAGGTCTCCGGCGATGCCAGACGGTGCTGACGTCGAGTTCGTGCTAAAACGCGAATAACTCACAAGGTTGGGAAATTTTTTTTACAATAAAAAAAATGCATAATAAACAATTGGTTCCGTCTAAAACGGCGTTTCCCACTTGTAGGTCGCGAGCCGATTTTTAGTGGGTCGCGAAAGATTTTTTTTTTTTTTAATTATTTAAAAAGTAAAATATGAAAAAATGGGAGAGTAAAAATAATATGCGACAAAATTTAAAAAAAAAACAAGACGACAGTACAGATAATAGGATGCGTTCGAGCAAATTCTGTTGGCATTTTGTGACGAAGCATCCGGATTTTAAAAACAAGCCACTAGAATTTTTTAGAACTGGAACATCTATGTAAGGCCGGCAACACACGAACCTCTTTTGGCGGTTGGCGGCGGTCGACATCGCGGCAGTCGCTTCGACAACAAAAAGTCGCAAGACACTTGCACGCCAACGGCGTAATAAAAAAGTAAAAAAAAAAGGGCTGCTCTCGACCAAAAACGCGGCAGCTCGGCGGAGACGGGCAGCCGCTACCGGCTCTCGACCGCCGCCGACAGCACCAAACGTCCGTGTGTTGCGATCTACGTAATTGTATACAATTCTATGGTCTGCTGAAACGCGGCTTCACAAAGCCACCAAATTGGACCGCCGCCAACCGCCAAAAGAGGTTCGTGTGTTGCCGGCCTAAGTCGTCGAAATCGAAGCTTTCCCATTACACCAGCATTAAAAAAATCTTTCCACGCCTCTAAACCTAATTAGTTTGCAAATCGCGCAAGCTAGTAAGCCGCACACAATTGGCAAGACTTTAATGCTACCACTAATAAAAGACACGGTTGGAATTATGTATGATGATAAGAGCAAGAAAGAAATACATTTATGTAGAAGTCGAAACGATTTCGCTTATTATAGGTAATACGATTGCACGCAGAATCGATGAAATGAATCAGTGGGCAGAAGATGAGCTGATCCAAAGAGTTAGTAACATTTTTCTCATTGCAACTGGACAAGTCCACGGATGTACATCCCAGCTGCTTGTTTTCGTTAATAAGTTATTTACTCTTATTTTTAAGTATAAAAACAGTATTAAAAATAATTTTAATACACCCCCCCCCCCCCCTATTATGTCCATTAAAACAAGGTGGGTCCTTCTAAAACGTGGGTTGCGGTACTAAAAAGTTTGGGAAGCACTGGAAGCACAAAACATTAACCATTGCGATATCTATGTACATACGGAGAATATTTTTTTGTCTATACCAACATTATCATATTTATCTACAAAAAAGTGTACCATACGTTCGTCACTGTATGTATGTCTGTAGGAGGTAGCATTTTGACTTGTATCATAATCATCATTGTCAGCCGATCACCATCCACTAATGAATGTAGGCAGTCTGTCTTGATCAATATGCATCCACTCCACACATTCTTCTGAATTCATCAGCCCATCTTCCGCTCGGTCTGCCTTGCTTTCTTTTACATCCTCTGGGATACCATTCCAGTATTTCTCGCGTCCATCTGTTATCCATTCTTCTCGCAATGTGTCCAATTCAATTTTTTCACACGTTCCGCTATATCTGCAACCTTGGTCATGCTTCTTACCCACGTATTCCCCTTACGATCTCTTCTTGTTATACCAAGTATACATTTTAACATGCTTCTCTGTGTGCACTGGATCTTACGTAGCATTCTTGAACTTAGCATCCTTAACTTGTTTATTCTATTAATAAAACATTTCAATAATGCTAATTATTTATTTTTATTTTTAAAAACAATGATACATATTCCATTGAACACTATAAAGCACCTGATTTTTTTCACAATGTAATTTCTCTCTGAATAATCAAAGATAAATATTGTTCGATTTTACCCAATGAAAATATTTCGCGAGTGTGTGTGTGTGTGGGTGTGTGTGGGTGTTTGTGTGCCGTTCGCTGAATTTATTTGCGAAAAGCTTTCGAGGGGGGGTGGCTTTGTTTGCGCTTGTGGGGTACCATTTCCCAAGTTGCCCGGAGCGTTCGCAGATAAATTCCGTTCCGAGGCAAAAGAGAAGCACATTCGGCGTACTAAATACGCGAACGGTGCCGTTCAATGAAATCTACAATGATGAATGCCCCTGAAATATGTGGGTTGACTGTACGATGAAAAGAAAGGAGAAAAGGATGGAGAGGACGAGGAGACGGAAGGAATGGGAAAAGGAGCCCGGGAAACGAGTCGAGGGGCACGGGGGAAGGGGGGGGAAGGGGGGGGGGCAGTGGGAAAAGCTGAGGGGTGGGTCGCCAGCGAATGGGGGGGGAGGGGGAGGAGAGACTTCATTTCGCTACAGCCGTTTATCTTGGGCAACATTACTCTTAGGAAAGGCGACGCTGTCAACTTATTCTTATTCTTTCGCTTTGCCGTGAGATGGGGTTTGGTCGGGAGGACTTTTTTTTTTTCTCTCCTCCAACAAATTTCGGTCCGAGCATTGTTGCGTACCTACTATAATACGTACCTCTCTCTCACTCCCTTAACCGTGTCCAAGTGTGGCTGCCGATATTAAAAATTTGCATAGAAATATAATTTACCCTTCCCCTTCGCCTTCAGCAGATAGATGAATAGGTATGTAGGTATACGTCGAATAATACGAGACTTCGAGAATTTTCCGACCGAGTGAATTAACTTAATACAATATACAACGACATCGAATATTAAATTGCAGTAGCGCCAAGGTCATCCTTATGGATCAGTTGAACCGACTAGCATTTGATAAGTATGAACAGCAGTAGGTATGTAAATATGTATGTACAACTATATTTCTATATTTATATTTATTTATAATATTATAGAATTATGATTATTTTATAATCATATAAATTAATAATATTACTATAAGATATTAATATTTCTTTATTATTAATAATATAATTCATACATACATATGTACATACATAATAGCATTAAATGGTTAAAATGGTTAAAATTTATATCAAATTATTTTGTCTACATTAAAAACTAAATTTAGTCCAACTGAACCCAACCATACTTCACCAAAGACGGATATTTTGTAAAAGTATTGATAAAAAACCTGCTTTAAACGAAAACTAAAAAGTCAACCTAACTTGACCCAATTTTGCCTTTTTTCACGATTTTTCGTTAATTAAATCAAATCAATTTACTTACATTGAATACTAAATTCAATCCAACCGAAACCAACCTCTACTCACCACAGATGGATATTTGGTAAAAATATTGATAAATAAACTGCTTTCAACGAAAACTAAAAAGTCAACCTAACTTGACCCAACTTTGCCTTTTTTCACGATTTTTCGTTAATTAAATCAAATTAATTTACTTACATTGAATACTAAATTCATTCCAACCGAAACCAACCTCTACTCACCACAGATGGATATTTGGTAAAAATATTGATAAATAAACTGCTTTCAACGAAAACTAAAAAGTCAACCTAACTTGACCCAACTTTGCCTTTTTTCACGATTTTTCGTTAATTATATCAAATTATTTTGTCTACATTAAAAATTTAATTTAATCCAACTGAACCTAACCAGACCTCACCAAAGATGGATATTTTGTAAAAATATTGATAAAAAACCTGCTTTAAACGGAAATTAACAACTCAACCTAACTTGACCCAACTTCGCCCTTTTTCACGATTTTTCGTTAATTAAATCAAATCAATTTACTTACATTGAATACTAAATTCAATCCAACCGAAACCAACCTCTACTCACCACAGATGGATATGTGGTAAAAATATTGATAAATAAACTGCTTTAAACGAAAACTAAAAAGTCAACCTAACTTGACCCAACTTCGCCTTTTTTCAAGATTTTTCGATAATTAAATCAAATTAATTTACTTACATTGAATACTAAATTAAATCCAACCGAAACCAACCTCTACTCACCACAGATGGATATTTGTAAAAAATATTGATAAATAAACTGCTTTAAACGAAAACTAAAAAGTCAACCTAACTTGACCCAACTTCGCCTTTTTTCACGATTTTTCGATAATTATATCAAATTATTTTGTCTACATTAAAAATTTAATTTAATCCAACTGAACCCAACCAGACCTCACCAAAGATGGATATTTTGTAAAAAATATTGAAAAAACCTGCTTTAAACGAAAATTAACAACTCAACCTAACTTGACCCAACTTCGCCTTTTTTCACGATTTTTCGTTTATTAAATCAAATCAATTTACTTACATTGAATACTAAATTCAATCCAACCGAAACCAACCTCTACTCACCACAGATGGATATGTGGTAAAAATATTGATAAATAAACTGCTTTAAACGAAAACTAAAAAGTCAACCTAACATGACCCAACATCGCCTTTTTTCACGATTTTTCGATAATTATATCAAATTATTTTGTCTACATTAAAAATTTAATTTAATCCAACTGAACCCAACCAGACCTCACCAAAGATGGATATTTTGTAAAAATATTGATAAAAAACCTGCTTTAAACGAAAATTAACAACTCAACCTAACTTGACCCAACTTCGCCTTTTTTCAAGATTTTTCGATAATAATATCAAATTATTTTGTCTACTTCAAAAACTAAATTTAATCCAACTGAACCCAACCAGACCTCACCAAAGATGGATATTTAAAAAAAATATTGATAAAAAACCTGCTTTAAACGAAAACTAACAAGTCAACCTAACTTGACCCAACTTCGCCTTTTTTCACGATTTTTCGTTAATTAAATCAAATTATTTTGTCTACATTAAAAACTAAATTTAATCCAACTGAACCCAACCAGACCTCACCACAGATGGATATTTGGTAAAAATATTGATAAAAAACCTGCTTCAAACGAAAACTAACAAGTCAACCTAACTTGACCCAACTTCGCCTTTTTTCACGATTTTTCGTTAATTAAATCAAATTAATTTACTTACATTGAATACTAAATTCAATCCAACCGAAACCAACCTCTACTCACCACAGATGGATATTTGGTAAAAATATTGATAAATAAACTGCTTTAAACGAAAACTAAAAAGTCAACCTAACATGACCCAACTTCGTTTTTTTTCACGATTTTTCGATAATTATATCAAATTATTTTGTCTACATTAAAAATTTAATTTAATCCAACTGAACCCAACCAGACCTCACCAAAGATGGATATTTTGTAAAAATATTGATAAAAAACCTGCTTTAAACGAAAATTAACAACTCAACCTAACTTGACCCAACTTCGCCCTTTTTCACGATTTTTCGTTAATTAAATCAAATCAATTTACTTACATTGAATACTAAATTCAATCCAACCGAAACCAACCTCTACTCACCACAGATGGATATGTGGTAAAAATATTGATAAATAAACTGCTTTAAACGAAAACTAAAAAGTCAACCTAACATGACCCAACTTCGCCTTTTTTCACGATTTTTCGATAATTATATCAAATTATTTTGTCTACATTAAAAATTTAATTTAATCCAACTGAACCCAACCAGACCTCACCAAAGATGGATATTTTGTAAAAATATTGATAAAAAACCTGCTTTAAACGAAAATTAACAACTCAACCTAACTTGACCCAACTTCGCCTTTTTTCAAGATTTTTCGATAATAATATCAAATTATTTTGTCTACTTCAAAAACTAAATTTAATCCAACTGAACCCAACCAGACCTCACCAAAGATGGATATTTTAAAAAAATATTGATAAAAAACCTGCTTTAAACGAAAACTAACAAGTCAACCTAACTTGACCCAACTTCGCTTTTTTTCACGATTTTTCGTTAATTTAAATCAAATTATTTTGTCTACATTAAAAACTAAATTTAATCCAACTGAACCCAACCAGACCTCACCACAGATGGATATTTGGTAAAAATATTGATAAAAAACCTGCTTCAAACGAAAACTAACAAGTCAACCTAACTTGACCCAACTTCGCCTTTTTTCACGATTTTTCGTTAATTAAATCAAATTAATTTACTTACATTGAATACTAAATTCAATCCAACCGAAACCAACCTCTACTCACCACAGATGGATATTTGGTAAAAATATTGATAAATAAACTGCTTTAAACGAAAACTAAAAAGTCAACCTAACATGAGCCAACTTCGCCTTTTTTCACGATTTTTCGATAATTATATCAAATTATTTTGTCTACATTAAAAATTTAATTTAATCCAACTGAACCCAACCAGACCTCACCAAAGATGGATATTTTGTAAAAATATTGATAAAAAACCTGCTTTAAACGAAAATTAACAACTCAACCTAACTTGACCCAACTTCGCCTTTTTTCACGATTTTTCGATAATTATATCAAATTATTTTGTCTACATTAAAAATTTAATTTAATCCAACTGAACCCAACCAGACCTCACCAAAGATGGATATTTTGTAAAAATATTGATAAATAAACTGCTGTAAACGAAAAACTAAAAGTCAACCTAACTTGACCCAACTTCGCCTTTTTTCACGATTTTTCGTTAATTAAATCAAATTAATTTACTTACATTGAATACTAAATTCAATCCAACCGAACCCAACCTCTATTCACCACAGATGGATATTTGTAAAAAATATTGATAAATAAACTGCTTTAAACGAAAATAAAAAGTCAACCTAACTTGACCCAACTTTGCCTTTTTTCACGATTTTTCGTTAATTAAATCAAATTAATTTACTTACATTGAATACTAAATTCATTCCAACCGAAACCAACCTCTACTCACCACAGATGGATATTTGGTAAAAATATTGATAAATAAACTGCTTTAAACGAAAACTAAAAAAGTCAACCTAACTTGACCCAACTTCGCCTTTTTTTTTTTCACGATTTTTTCGATAATTATATCAAATTATTTTGTCTACTTCAAAAAACTAAATTTAATCCAACTGAACCCAACCAGACCTCACCAAAGATGGATATTTTGTAAAAATATTGATAAAAAACCTGCTTTAAACGAAAACTAAAAAAAAGTCAACCTAACTTGACCCAACTTTTGCTTTTTTCACGATTTTTCGTTAATTAAATCAAATCAATTTACTTACATTGAATACTAAATTCAATCCAACCGAAACCAACCTCTACTCACCACAGATGGATATTTGGTAAAAATATTGATAAATAAACTGCTTTAAACGAAAACTAAAAAGTCAACCTAACTTGACCCAACTTTGCTTTTTTTCACGATTTTTCGTTAATTAAATCAAATTAATTTACTTACATTGAATACTAAATTCATTCCAACCGAAACCAACCTCTACTCACCACAGATGGATATTTGGTAAAAATATTGATAAATAAACTGCTTTAAACGAAAACTAAAAAAGTCAACCTAACTTGACCCAACTTCGCCTTTTTTCACGATTTTTCGATAATTATATCAAATTATTTTGTCTACTTCAAAAACTAAATTTAATCCAACTGAACCAAACCAGACCTCACCAAAGATGGATATTTTGTAAAAATATTGATAAAAAACCTGCTTTAAACGAAAACTAAAAAGTCAACCTAACTTGACCCAACTTTGCCGTTTTTCACGATTTTTCGTTAATTAAATCAAATTAATTTACTTACATTGAATACTAAATTCAATCCAACCGAAACCAACCTCTACTCACCACAGATGGATATTTGGTAAAAATATTGATAAATAAACTGCTTTAAACGAAAACTAAAAAGTCAACCTAACTTGACCCAACTTCGCCTTTTTTCACGATTTTTCGATAATTATATCAAATTATTTTGTCTACTTCAAAAACTAAATTTAATCCAACTGAACCAAACCAGACCTCACCAAAGATGGATATTTTGTAAAAATATTGATAAAAAACCTGCTTTAAACGAAAACTAAAAAGTCAACCTAACTTGACCCAACTTTGCCGTTTTTCACGATTTTTCGTTAATTAAATCAAATTAATTTACTTACATTGAATACTAAATTCAATCCAACCGAAACCAACCTCTACTCACCACAGATGGATATTTGGTAAAAATATTGATAAATAAACTGCTTTAAACGAAAACTAAAAAGTCAACCTAACTTGACCCAACTTCGCCTTTTTTCACGATTTTTCGATAATTATATCAAATTATTTTGTCTACATTAAAAATTTAATTTAATCCAACTGAACCCAACCAGACCTCACCAAAGATGGATATTTGGTAAAAATATTGATAAATAAACTGCTTTAAACGAAAACTAAAAAGTCAACCTAACTTGAACCAACTTCGCCTTTTTTCACGATTTTTCGATAATTATATCAAATTATTTTGTCTACTTCAAAAACTAAATTTAATCCAACTGAACCCAACCAGACCTCACCAAAGATGGATATTTTGTAAAAATATTGATAAAAAAACCTGCTTTAAACGAAAACTAAAAAGTCAACCTAACTTGACCCAACTTTGCTTTTTTTCACGATTTTTCGTTAATTAAATCAAATCAATTTACTTACATTGAATACTAAATTCAATCCAACTGAACCCAACCTCTACTCACCACAGATGGATATTTGGTAAAAATATTGATAAATAAACTGCTTTAAACGAAACTAAAAAAGTCAACCTAACATGACCCAACTTTGCCTTTTTTCACGATTTTTCGTTAATTAAATCAAATTAATTTACTTACATTGAATACTAAATTCATTCCAACCGAAACCAACCTCTACTCACCACAGATGGATATTTGGTAAAAATATTGATAAATAAACTGCTTTAAACGAAAACTAAAAAGTCAACCTAACTTGACCCAACTTCGCTTTTTTTCACGATTTTTCGATAATTATATCAAATTATTTTTGTCTACTCAAAAAAAACTAAATTTAATCCAACTGAACCAAACCAGACCTCACCAAAGATGGATATTTTGTAAAAATATTGATAAAAACCTGCTTTAAACGAAAAACTAAAAGTCAACCTAACTTGACCCAACTTTGCCTTTTTTCACGATTTTTCGTTAATTAAATCAAATTAATTTACTTACATTGAATACTAAATTCAATCCAACCGAAACCAACCTCTACTCACCACAGATGGATATTTGGTAAAAATATTGATAAATAAACTGCTTTAAACGAAAACTAAAAAGTCAACCTAACTTGACCCAACTTCGCCTTTTTTCACGATTTTTCGATAATTATATCAAATTATTTTGTCTACTTCAAAAACTAAATTTAATCCAACTGAACCAAACCAGACCTCACCAAAGATGGATATTTTGTAAAAATATTGATAAAAAACCTGCTTTAAACGAAAACTAAAAAGTCAACCTAACTTGACCCAACTTTGCATTTTTTTCACGATTTTTCGTTAATTAAATCAAATTAATTTACTTACATTGAATACTAAATTCAATCCAACCGAAACCAACCTCTACTCACCACAGATGGATATTTGGTAAAAAAATATTGATAAATAAACTGCTTTAAACGAAAACTAAAAAAGTCAACCTAACTTGACCCAACTTCGCCTTTTTTCACGATTTTTCGATAATTATATCAAATTATTTTGTCTACATTAAAAATTTAATTTAATCCAACTGAACCCAACCAGACCTCACCAAAGATGGATATTTGGTAAAAATATTGATAAATAAACTGCTTTTAAACGAAAACTAAAAAAGTCAACCTAACTTGAACCAACTTCGCCTTTTTTTTTCACGATTTTTCGATAATTATATCAAATTATTTTGTCTACTTCAAAACTAAATTTAATCCAACTGAACCCAACCAGACCTCACCCAAAGATGGATATTTTGTAAAAATATTGATAAAAAACCTGCTTTAAACGAAAACTAAAAAGTCAACCTAACTTGACCCAACTTTGCTTTTTTTCACGATTTTTCGTTAATTAAATCAAATCAATTTACTTACATTGAATACTAAATTCAATCCAACCGAACCCAACCTCTACTCACCACAGATGGATATGTGGTAAAAATATTGATAAATAAACTGCTTTAAACGAAAACTAAAAAGTCAACCTAACATGACCCAACTTCGCCTTTTTTCACGATTTTTCGATAATTATATCAAATTATTTTGTCTACTTCAAAAACTAAATTTAATCCAACTGAACCCAACCAGACCTCACCAAAGATGGATATTTTGTAAAAATATGCTTATATGAGACTATATGCTATATATGAGACTATGCTTAGCTTGCTGCGATTTGACAATATAAATTCTCAATAAGCTCGCGACTTTGCTAAATTGTTACGTTGTTGTATTATAACGCGCCTCTATGCAACAACTATAAAAACTATTAAATGCATACATACATACTCACCCACACAAACACCGTTGATATTCAACGGGCTTATACTAGTGTACATAGGTATACTATGGCATTCAACTTATTATACGTTATACTAGTAATCTGTAGGTACATATATTACATTATTTATGCTATAAATAAGTTAGACACAATTTATTTGCAAACTAGAAAACCAACCAGCAATCTGTAGACTCGTGAATAAATTTTTGCTTTGAATTCGTGTGCGCCTATTGTGTCATTGACTTCCGTTAGGAATGCACATATTTATCGCATGGCATTTCCAAACGTAATTGGATTTAATCCAAAAACCGTAAAGACGCCGCACACTTTACATATTTAATACCAACATACATACAACCGAGAGTCTCCGCGAAATAAACACATACATATTTCATGGGGCGAAACATCGAAAATTAGGCATGATGAATTTATTGCTTTGACGATTTAGCGAAACGCCACGACGTCTGTAATATAAAAACCGATTCCGTAAAATTCTCATCCGATCAAAATTGACATCGCGTCGTCGGATTTTAATTGACAGCGATCGTCTCATATTTATAAGATATTCAGATAGTAAGAAACGAGACGAGAAATCAACTTAGAATTTTAATACGCCTCCACCTAGTAGGGGGCGTATGAAATCGACTTTTTTTCAAAGCACACCGGCATATCGACGCTCGGTCGCATCTTCATAAATATCAATAGTCGTCGCACAGCATCCGCGACTCTCTCGACTTTACGTATTTTTGTACGTGTGTGTACACGTGGTATCTACGTACGTACGTACGCGCCGCGTCCTTAATATATGAAGTTGGAATAAACAGGCAATTTGGGGTGACCGGCACGTCTTTAGCGAAATATTGCCCGAGGCAAGACGCATTTGATATCGCCAGCGTCTCGGGGGTACCATGGGGTAACTTTTGGGAGGGTTGTTCTGTGGAATGGGGTGTAGGAGACCCCTCCTTGCGATATGTCACTGGAGGTGTGCGTACTCGCTATCGTACCTCTTACGCACGCACGCTACTGGATGGTCGCCCTACTGTGCGGAACGATTCCGATACCACATTTTTCCCAACCCCCCCCCCCCCCCTAGCACCCCTTTCCACTTGAAAAATTCACATTTGCTTAACAGATTCACTGCCTCGACATATGCATCATGTGGAAAATTTGAAATTTTCACCCCAATAATTGCATGTCGACGTGAGAGCGAGATAGGTGCATCCATTTCCATGCATTTGACACAACCGTTACACGATCATCATCCACAATTCTAAAGGTGTAAAGTTAAATATGCATTACTTACAGGGTTGCCAGACGTCCTGATTTGAGCGGGACTGTCCCGAGTCCAACAGACAAATCCCGAGTCCCGCATCCCTTCTAAAAATCCCGATTTAATACAAATGTATGTATGTCGTTAAAAAAGCTCGCTTAATTTTTTGTATTTAAATCAAAATTTAATTATTGTGACTGTACTTATTTACATATATTATCCAACATCCCGCTATGCTTAATAAAGTAGGCATAGTGAAACATGGATGCTGAATCAAGAATGTTACGTAAGATCCAGTGCACATAGAGAAGCATGGAAAGATGTATGCTTGGTATAGCAAGAAGTGATCATAAGAGAAATACGTGGGTGAGAAGCATGACCAAAGTGGCAGATATAGCGGAACGTTTGAAAAATTTAAGTCAATGGCAATGTGCTGGACA
Organism: Parapsyche elsis; assembly: GCA_022651745.1. Taxonomy (NCBI): domain Eukaryota; kingdom Metazoa; phylum Arthropoda; class Insecta; order Trichoptera; family Hydropsychidae; genus Parapsyche; species Parapsyche elsis. The sequence goes on from JAGVSN010000017.1 coordinate 5,207,184, forward strand.
CATAGCGAGAAGATGTGAAAGAAAGCAATGTAGACCGAGTGGACGATGGGTTGATGAATTGAGAAGAATGTTTGGAGTCGATTGGATGCAGATTGCTCAGACAGACAGGAATGGAAGAATGGCTGAAAATGATGTATTTTTTCTTAATTTATTCCTCGATTCTTTAACTTTTTTTTTGTTTATTTGAAATGGTGACTGTCCCGTTCTGTGATTTTGAAAATCTGGCAACCCTATTACTTACCATAATAGAGTTTTAAAAGGAATAAAAGAATAAAATAAAAAATAAAAGAGAATTGGATAGTAGTAAATATGAGGTATTTCTATTTCAGAATATTACAATTAAGAAACGAATGTTAAGTGTAGGCAAGTTTGTAATCAAACATAAATAATGTCAGTATAATGTTCTTTCTGATATGGATCAGTCAACAAATTTCAATGTATAAAATTTTGCGAATTTTTTTTCCGCAGTAAACGTGCACATAAATCCGATACTGCATAGTCATCGATCGTATTTCAATGGATATGGATAAGCTCGAAAAGTATACTTAAATTTCGATATACCCTCTGTTTCTATTTTATATGGATGGAAATTAAAATAATAGTAAAATTAATTAGTAGATGAAATACAAATAAAAGATGCAAAATTTTATGCTACAATTAAAATATGATAGGGAGCAAGTTAAATGAACGAACTTGATAGATAAAAAATAAAGTAATAAGTAATATAAAGAAGCCCTGTGTGATATCGCCGACGTCTAACTATGCCAATTCGCATAGCCTAGAGAATATTTATTTAAGTTTCACGGGAAAAAAAACTCGTTTAATCACCAATTCACACAAAGATATATAATAATGTAATTCGATACCTTTCAACTAATATGCTAGGCGGCCATTAAGTCAACCTCGATTAATATTTTAATTAAAGCGCGCACACATTTGTCGGATGTCTAATGAGAGTTTTTTTTATCGTAATATAATTTTTGAATATTGATTCTATAATATCAATTAATAGAATCAAAAGAAAAGAAGCGACCGTATCCGATATAGACATTTAGTTTGACTATATGTACATAGAGGCCTTTGATGTTTGATTTTGTCTATTATATTATAGATGCAAATTGTCGCATTTATAATTTTATATACTTGTATATCTATTCGGTTTTACGAGCTGGCGAGTTTATTAAAACGTATCGATTTTTCAATGTGTGAGCGTGTAGAGTGTCGAAAGAAAATGGCACGGGTCCATTTGCGCCCTTTCGAACCGAATCGAAGGACAATATTCGTCTGCAAGCCGCCCTTATTTCATAGCGAAACCACCCCATACCTCACCCTCAAAACCACCTCCTCTTACCCCACTTTACCCCCTACCGTCCTTCCCGTCCTTTATTTTGGGGCGTGTGCGGGGCGAAATGTGGCTTTAAAAATTTGGAACACAATCCGGCTATTTGTCTTTCCAACGTCTCATATAAATCAAGGAGTTAAGCAGCCAACAGTGCTTTATGGAGGCAGAAAAAATACATAAAGAATTTATGCTTCGCTATACGGAATTTAACACTGAAACACATTTGTAGGTGCGTAAGAGGTGGGCACCCTGTGCCCAAGCCCCTGGCACGGGGAGAGAAAGAAGATTGCTACGTGCTTTGTATCATATGATAAAACATTGATAAAGGTGATTTAAGCATTCGCCAAAGTTTCACGGTCTCAAATTTGTATAAAACATGTGCGTTTATAAACTTTAAATCATCACACATATCGCATTACGTGTGAAAGTGCTCCTCTTTTACCCAATTAAAAAAGAAGATTACAGCCTCAAGCTTCAAACTCTACATACATGCGTGCGAGCTAAACTTAGTCATAAACATCGTTTAAATTTAAAAAAATACACCTGACAGCGAACAGAATATAACAAAAGTTAGTCTAAGAATGATACACTAAATAAATCCAAGATTAATAATACCAACAGACGTTAAAAAGTCTAATTTACAATGCGATGAAACCGAATGGGGAAAAAAAACACCCAAATCGATTATATTTTATACAATTTATACTGCAATGTACGTTGATGTGCATTTGATTAAATAAATATAATTTATTGCATTTTACACTACGATTATTTATGCCTTATATAGCTTTCAGAATCTATAGCCTAGTATGAGTCAAAGTTACATGTAATAATTTCATATCATTTCTATAATTTTCCACGGAACGATTTAGTCGAGCGGTTCGCTTATAAATAGCCATCAATTAATACCTCGTAAAATACCTGACCAAATTCGTAAATAGAAGATGAAAAATCACAAAAAAAAACACCCAGGGGGGAGAGGGGGAGAGTGTGGGGGGGCGTCGGCGTGCATTTATCACATTTCAAAACAAATCACCCGTATTCATTTCGTGTATGACTTATTGCCGGGCTTTATTTATGAGTCCGCGTTGAGTTATATCTGTGCATCATCTGCATAGAAATATAATGCCTTGAAAATAAATATAATAAAAAAAAATCTACCACACAAATAAGGAGAATCTCAAACCAACCACCACGAAACCCTCCCAAAAACCGGGATGACTATTGTGATTAATGGCCGCACCTATTTAAAGGGATGCCGAAGTTGGGGGAGGTCCTATTGCAACCTGCACGGATGACAAACCCCCCAACACAGGTAAATTCGAGATGGTAGCCATACCTGTAATATTGTAATATCATTGAAACGTAAAACTGTTTGTCTATATTGTGTTAAACTGCCTTTTCTGACAAATATTTTAAACCAGCGGTTGGCAAACCTTTCGGACCTCACGGACAACTAAACTCAAAATCTTGAATCCTGCGGACTACTATCATGGTTTTTTTTTTCAAAAAAAGTAACATTCTAAATATAAAATGGTGATTACACTTGTTTTTGCACTCCAAGTTATTTCCAAAAAAATGGACATCAACAATGTCACAATGATACAAAAATTATAATAAATACGTCTACAGTTCATGCTGCTAAATAGTTTAAAGGCAAATAGGCCATCCTACAAACGTAATAAGACGAAAATTGCAAAAAAAAAATAGAATCAGAATATACTGAAACATTTTAATAAACACGAAAATTGCAAATGTATTCAAATTACTCTGCGGACCATCAAAATTCTCTCGCGGACCACCAGTTGGTGACCACTGTTTTAAACGACACTGAACTAAAATGGGAAAGTTACTATCGAGTGGTTTCCTACTGTCTTCTGAAAAGGAAAATTAATTGGTAAATTTAGTGTTTTAATAATTCAAATCTTGCCAACAGCCAGAGCAATACTCAAAAACCATCGGTATTCAGTATTGTACACACATTGCGAGGCAACGTAGCGAGGCAGCCTCGCTCGGCGTGTCTCGCAATGTGTATCCCATTTTGCCTCGCGAGGCAGCTCCGGCCACGGCAGCTATTTTGCCTCGCAAGGCTTCCTCTCTACTTTGCTTCTCAACGTGCGTACAAGGATTTAAGAATCGAACCAACGCTCACTAATTTAAAGCTCCACCGACGTATGTATGTATGTATAGCTTTTAATTCATATTCTACAATTCAGAGGTTCTTAACCTTATTTCGGTAGCAAGCGCATTTGAGATTTAGGATAATAGTGGCAATGATAATACATAAAGTACCTACGTGAAGGATTCATCTCTTTTTCAATATGAAATTAATCCATTATTGCAAACCACCATTGCTAGAGCACCAGCAGTAATTATTCCTGATGCATTCCTTGTGTAAAGGCATATTAATTTGTTTCGCGTAATTTTTAATGTTGAAAATATCTTCGCCCCTTTATTCGCTCTTGCATTGGTAGTAACTTTAATAGTTCTAGAAAGTTCACTAAAATCACTGAATACCATCCTTATGCTGCGTCAACACCGACGAACTGAACAGCGAAACGTTATTGTGTGGAGCTGGCCACACAATAACAATTCGCCTTTCTTCGGTCGCTGTTCGGTTCGTCGGTGCGGACGCAGCATTACATGTAAACTAGTGTAAGCCCGTTGAATATCAACGTAGCGTTCTCATCACACGTACTGAAAAATTATATTAAATGTAGCAGTTTTTATAGTTGTTGGATCTATGCAACGATGCGCCGTCTACGGCGCGTTATAATACAACAACGTAACAATTTAGCAAAGTCGCGAACTTTCAACCGATTTATATGTTCAAAATAAATGGGATCTCGCATTATCTGATTTGGATCACCGCGTAAGCGCCCTGTACCGAATCAGTGATACCGGGTTCAAATCCCACTCGTGCGACGTTCTGGTTTTTTTTTATTATTTACCGAGGCGAGCGTTATCAACAGACAGACATACAGACGAATTTCGGCTATTATATATATATAATATCAGATATACTTATCTGTCGACTCGTCTAATTATGTATGTACATATAGTGGGAACCATTCACATTTTTTTCATATCATTTGAAATCACCTGGATTTTCATTGTAGTTGTGTCGTTGGATGACTGCACATCTTGTGTAAAGGAAGTAGGGGTGGTATTTTTATTTTCATTTACCCGATTTCATTAACAATATTATTATTAAAAAATTCAATTGACTAAATTTGGGTTTTTCGTTATTAAATACTTTGTAGCGGGCGCAGGGTTAAGAACCCCCGTATCTACACAATAAATTAGATTTAATTTATATAGAAATTAAAATTTTCGCCTTGAATGTTCTGGAAATTTATGAGCGCGGAGAGCAGCACCTCTTTTAAGGGATGTTTCCGCGTCCACATTTCAAATGTATGCGTACACACGAATTGGAGCGTAAGCCTGCAATTTATTTGGGAATATTTTTGCTTGGTAATTTGCTTCACGCATCGGCGGCCGGCCCAGGGGGTGGCAGATTCCCGGGACCCCGAAACCTAAAGGGAGGTAACACAAAGGTGGCGAAGTACACCCCTGGAATGAAAAGAAGGGATTCGTGCCGGTCGGAGGGCAGTAGGAGGGGTAAGAGAGGGTTGGGAGGGATTCGGCGAAGGGTTTGAGGTAGGGGTTGGTGTCGCGAGAGGGAAAAAAAAAATGGAAGAACCAACACCCCGCAGCTTCTTTAGGCACACACCCTCCTCTCGCCCGCGTTATCTACGGTTTGAGTTTTTGCCGAGATAGGTGAAAGTTTCAAGCGAGTATGGATACTCGAACAATAAATTTAAATGCCCCGTATACCGTGCACAGATACGCCTCTTATCGAATCTACCGAATAAAATATGGTTTCAATTATTTAAAGATCGATATGTGGGGTAGAGAGAGAGATCGGGGATATGGTGCTTGGAGGGGGCCAGTCTGCGGGGAAGGATGAAAGTGGCGAAAAAAATATATATAAGAGGTCGAAGAAGGTGTGAGAGTGCTGATTTAGCGAGAAAAAAAGGGATATATCGATACACAGATATGAATTTGGGATACGGTTTGCGCAGACACGTCGCGATTCGCCGTTCTCTTGACAAATTGATTTTATTCCACTCACTTTAAAAATGCAAATCGAACAATTTCGAATCATTGTGATGATGATTAATCAATCAATGTACGTGACTATAATTTGACAGTAAGATATAATATTGATTCGTTAAAAAATTATAATAAGAAATTAATGTCGTCAGTTGTTACTAGGGAGTCCAAATTTACCGTCAATTCCATTTACCGGTAATTTTCAATATTAAAAAAAATCTCTGCTGGAAATCCGTTCTATAAGCTCTACTATTATTTTCATTATTGTCTTTTTACTGGATACATTAAAAATACCATAATCTTCGTCATCTGATATCATGGGATTCTATAGGTATTGCAAAATATGCGCAGGGCTCGAATTCAGCGAGAGCGGCAGGGAGCGGGCGTTCCCTTTTCGTGAAATCTGTAAATTTAGCGCTCCCTTTCGTAAAAAACCAAAATTTCCATACCTTTCATAATTTTGAAAAATAAAATTGAAATTCAATAATTATTGCCGAAAAAATGTTAGAAGGTGAATTTTTTTACATTTATGACTCGTAAATCACAATCGTTGACTGGAAGTTAAATTCTTCACATTTCAATTTTGTCAAAGGCATCTACATATCTGTAGCCGTATATGTAAAACATAATAAAAAAAGGTCGTTTGATATTTTTTGAAAATTATCGAGCGCTCCCATTTGTGAAAATTTCCATTTCGAGCACTGATTAAATATCAGAATACAGTGTTCGTTTCTCCTTTATACGAACAATCAATGTTGCTTTAAGTTCGTTACTTAAAGTAGTGTTTTTTTTTTGTTCAATTCATCCGACATAAATTTTAATGCTACATCTGCCAAACATATGTAGATTAACATTTTGGTCACACAGTGTTTCAATGGCAGCTTTATTGGTTGTAATGATGTTATAGAGATCAGTTAAAAATCATCTTCCGTAAAGGTGATATGTGAATTCAAATCTGTCAGAACTTTTCTTATACAATTTTTGAACACTAAAAAGCGCTCCAGCATGGCGAACAAACTGTTCCATCTAGTTTTACAGTCTAGAATCGCAGAAAACGCAGCGAATATGTTTTATGTACTTACCGGTAGAAGTACTGATTTAATTACCGGACCACTTTTTTTAGGCCATTTACCGGTAAACCGGTTTACCGGTAATGTACTCCCTGGTTGTTACTCATGTATGTTTGTGAATCGTTATTTAATTAAAAAATAATATGCATTGAATTTTTGCTAGGAGTTTTAAGTGTCGCTAAAATACATTATTCGGTTTAATTGTAAAACATTTATTTTGACAAATTGTTAGTTTCGCGTTGACAATATTTCATCGCCAAAAATAAATTGAACATTCAAGTAATGTACGAGTATTTCAAACTAAGAGTTTAAAGGGAAAAGAAACGATCCATTCAACGTGTACCTAATCGATGCGTTCAATATATGTATGTACTTGAAAAAAAATCTAATAAATCTCATTCACTTATACGAAATGCGTCTAGTCACAATAAATTACACTGAAAAGTGTGCAATTTTCACGAAATGTTTCAAAAATATAAATGTTCGCGTTTCATATCAATGTTTGGGAGTACTTGGGTTGCGCTACCCCATCTCATTTCGGGAGAAAACATACCTTTGTTGTACAAGGCTCATACATCTTTTGTATCGAGGTCTATTTTTCATTTTACCTATTACGGCACACTAAGGGCTGCCCCTTCCTTTAGCTGGCTCTCTCCCTTTACCTTGTGGCAGATTCACCACACCCGATAGCGCCCCGACACGGCTTGGTTTATCTCTCCGTGATAATCTTATATAAAAATTAAATTAAATTTATAAAACATGCGATACGTCCACCGCTCTACTACGCTACAGAATACAATGTATACCGAAACCTATATATTTTTAAATAAATTAACACGCAATTAACCAATAATCACTTTTTAAATGAAAATTGACACACGGAAAGTTCAGTCAACATTTATCTGCAATTCTAATTATTAATTTAATAGAGTTGTGCAAGGATAAACGTTACATTTGCTTTTGGAAAAGATTGAACCGTGATCTATCAATGGTTATATTTTTGACGTGCCCTTTACTTAGACGCTCCAATTTTCCCACACACTAAAGCAATACTCCGTTTTTTTTGTGTATGTCAAGGCTGACATTCACTGAAAAATTTCAGTAGATACATTATTTTATAGCGCTTTAGTATATAAAAAATGACAAGTTAAAAAATAAAGAAAATATGGAATTATTGAACCAAACTATGTATAGAACAAAGGTGAATTGTGTTTATTAAACAAAAATGTATAAAAAACTGATCCAATAAAAAATTATGACCTTAAATTAATGTTGTAATAAATTTTATATTTATAATCATCATCATTTTCAGCCGTTCTCGGTCCACTGCTGGATGAAGGCATCTTTCATTCCTGTTTGTCTTCTCAGCAATCTGCATCCATTTGACTGCGCGCATTCTTCTTAATTCGTCAACCCATATTCCGTTTGGACATCCTTGCTTTCTTCCTCATCCTTTCGGATACAATTCAAGTACTTTTCGCGTTCATCTGCCATCCATCATTCTCACTATACGTTCAGCACACTATCACTATCGCTATATCCGCGACTTTGGTCATGCTTCTCACCCATGTATTCCTCTTTCGATCTCATTGTATACATATTTTTACTCTATCCTAATCGGATAAAGTATTGTGATCGTGCGAAAATTCGACTTTGGAAAATGTCTGTATGGTTGTGTGTCTGTGTGGCTGTGTGTCGGTGTGTCGGTGTACTTTTTAACTTTAACTTTTTCTCCGAAACTATTATGTCTATCAAGCTGAAATTTCATATTTATTTTTTTCACGTAAGGTGAAAGAGATACTATGATTATGGTCAAAATCCGCCAACCGGAAGTGGCAGTTTACTCTTGAACGATTTTTCGTTTTTTTTTTTTTTTTTCGGCCTTTTCAATATTTAGAATCTTCATAATACTGTAAAAATATAATTATTATGCCAATTACAATCTGTGAAAAAAATCATCAAAATCGCTCAACCGGAAGTGGGATTTTTTTCCTGTAAAAAAGTAAACAATCCTGTTATTTTTCTTTGTATGCGGATTTTTGACTTTTTTAGTGTTTGGTTACTCTTCATATTCCTCAAATATATGGATAATCATGGGTTGGCCACACCCGAATTTTTTTTTTTTTTTTAATTTTGATAGTTATTTATATCTAAGACAATTGGTGAATGTGACCGGATGTAAAGAAGAAGAAATAAAACGAACAATGAAACTAGGATGGAGTGCTTTTGGAAGAAAGAACATAGTTTTTAAATCCAACATTCCACTATGCTAAAAAAAGAAAGCATACGACCAATGTGTACTGCCTGTTATGACGTATGGATGTGCTAAATTCAAGAATGCTACGCAAGAACCAGTGCACACAGAAAATCATGGAAAGATATATGCTCGCTATAACGAGAAGAGATTGCAAAAATAATACACGTCTAAGAAGTGAAGCCGAAGTGGCAGTGGGTCGAACACATAGTGAGAAGAATGAATTGCAGATGGACGCGAGAAGATTTAACAAATGTATGCTCGGTATAACGAGAAGAGATCGTAAGAGGAACATGGCAGATATAGCGGAACGTGTGAAAAAGTTGAAGTGGACACATTGCGAGAAGAATGGATGGCAGATGGACGCGAGAAAAACTGGAATGGTATCCGAGAGGATGTGAAAGAAAGCAACGTAGACCGAGCGGTAAATGAGGCTGATGAATTGATAAGAATGTGTGGAGTCTAGCGGATGCAGATTGCTCAAGACAGACAGGAATGGAAGAGGCTTGGAGAGGCTCTCATCCAGCAGTGGATGGTGAACGGCTGAAATGACGATTCTTTTAATTGTCATACAGTAGCCACTGATAAATTTTACCATTAAGGATTATATCCTTGTTTTAAATTCACCGTGACAATGAAAATTGAATCAAACACACCATATCATGAAAAATAATAATAATAATAATAATAACATTTTCAAGTTGATATAATAGGATCACACAGCGAACATGAACATGCACACAGCGCTAACCCATTATCATCCGGTGTTCGTTAGGCGTCTTTGAGGAATCGAATGCGAACACACCGAAAGGATGAGACGGGTTAAGTCTCACCGGGGATGAGCACGAGAAGTGTGGGGGTTGAAATATAATATTTGCGGCTCGGTTGATCCTTGTTTATCTAGCTGGACGAGTTACACACACACAAACACAACATAGGAAGAGCCTCCAGTTCACCTTGTTAAATTGTACGGGCCGCTCGGCATGTTTATAGTTGAGTGGGCGGCAACACGCGAAAACGCCGTTAGAATTATGGCGCGGCGCTAATAGAAACCGGGGTGTAATGTTTCATATTGCGCGCGTACAAAACGCTCACCCCCGTGTACAAGGGTGAATTGTACGGGGGGTTTAGGGTTGCCCATCCCCGCGGCGCGTTTCGACTGAATTATGAGTTTATTTATCATTATCAAATTATTAACACTGTTGTTGTTATTAACTGCCGGAGCGCGCGCAGGAATGTGTTGCGCGTCTCTCGCTCGATACAAGCGCGCGGGGCGAGTCGCTTTCGCGCGCGCGGTTTGTTTTAAATAATTTATGCGATTTGATAAATAATCTGAGCGAAAACTGTGGCCGCACATTAATTAAGGGTGTCGCCGAAGGGGGTTGGTGAAACGTGTCGCGAAAAATTCGCAAAGCGCACCTGCGAAATTAGATTGTGTAGGTACCGCATTGATGAATGGGTGCAGTGTGAAAATTATTCATTTTTTGATGTAATTTTAGAATTCTATTCATTGTAACAAGTGCATAGGTATAGAAATATAAGGTTATGAACGCGACACAATTCATTCATTTATATGTAGAACACTAGTGTAAGCCCGTTGCGTGTCAACGGAGCGGTTTCTCACCACCCGTACTGTAAAATTATATTAAATTTAATAGTTTGTATGTATAGTTGTTGTATAGTTGGCGCTTTATAATACACAGTAACAATTCAGCAAAGTCGCGAACACTTAAAGATTTAATATTGGCCAATTATAGCACGTAGGTCATCGCCTCCTTTTGGAAGATAGTGTAAGCGCGGTTCCTCCCAACCTGGTGAACCTGGTGAATCCCACTCGCGCGACTTTCTGATTTTTAATTATTTACGCCAGCGAGCGTTATCAGCAGACAGACATACATATGGATTTCGGCTATTATATATGTACTAGTGTAAGCCCGTTGAATATCAACGGCCGCTGAATTTTAAATTACGTAAAGCGCTTTTTTAATAGAGATCCCCACTAATTGATCGCACGGTTGTAAGTGACAAAAAAAAAAATAGGTTTTATAGCGCCATCTATGTATTATAGCAATCCCGTAGTGTCGATGGTATCGATTTTTTTTTTTACTTTACTTTTTATATTATAATTATTAATTAATATAGATATAATAATTATAATTTTGTAAGTGATTTTGTAAAATCAAAAAAAAAATAATAGTTTTTATAGCGTCATCTATGTAGTCACGATTTCTTGTACAGGTAATGTTTAAAAAAAAAGGACTAAATTGACCAAGTGCGATAGCGAATAGCATTAGTGCGATTTCTCTCGAGCCTGGGGTCCTGGGTTCGATCCCCCACTCTTTTTGGTTTTTTTAATAATTTTTCCTCAGCGAGCGTTATCAGCAGACAGACAGACGGATTTCGGCTATTATATATATAATATGTATATATATAATAATACTACTGCTTTTATGCCAACATTCCAAGCTTTATCGATATTCTGTTCCAATCTTTCAACATTAAAAAAAATCTCTTTCCAATTCCATTCCATTCACACGTAAAATTTCCTTCCAAATTCTCCTCTTCCTCTTTTATATGTAGATATGTATTATTATTCTACATTTACTACTGATATGTCATATTTAGTTATACATATGTACATACATAGAAAATAATTTTTCATCTTAATATTTTGTTGCTTTAATTATTTATTGTATGCTGTTTATATCATTCTTCAAAATAAATAAATAAAAACTGTATAGCTTTCAAAACTGAGTTTGATTCGCAGTTTTGCAAACTATTCAATTCGATTAACCGCAAACATATAAATCACAATTGTCATGCATTAATTGTCATGAATTATTAAATGGATACACTGGTTTAATGCATTGTTGCATTTAATGCTAAATCAGTTGGATTCTAACTGAATATAATCCAACCTCCTGATAATTACCATATTTGGGGTATAAAAATTACCCAAATATGATTCAACGCTACTCATAAAATTTTCTATTATATTCTACATATGTATATTGTAGTTTGGTCGTTAATAAATCATAAAATTTGTCATATTTTTAAATTGCTTAAATTGATCACTGTATATTTTATTTTAAAAAATTCACACGATTATGTAAAGTTTTAACACGGAAAAAAATAAAAAAATAAAAAGTTCATCGGGTAAAAAAAATCGGAAAAAAAGTGTATGATTAGTATAATTCGGTATGAGCCGAAACGGCGATAACGACACCGCAATTACCTCTCGGATGCGAGAAATTCCTAAGGTGCCCTCCCCATCCTACCCTTCTTATCCGTAAGGAAGCAGAGGACCGGAGTGAACTGAAGAAGTGGAAAGAGAAAGGGGCGTGGAGGAGGGTGTGAAGATGGCCCACCACCCCCTAGTATTATTTATGCGGAAGAGGATGCTTAAAATATTTAGCCCGACCCCCGGAACGTGTCTCAACCCTTGAGTTCGGCTGCATATTATGCTCGGGCACGTAATGAAATACTTTCACGTCAGTTTATCCCCGTGTTTAATATAATCCACGAATATTGTGGATATCGCGCGCCGGCCCTGGAACTGGGCGGATTCCGCCTTTAAAGCGCACTCGTCCGCCCCTGGAATCGATCGATTAAAAATTATGCGAGAAAAAAAGTAATTACATGATAATACATCAACACTAATTATTATTCAACATGTATTAAATAATACTAAACAATGTACATATGTACATACTAGTCACAAACACTTTTTTCAGGAACGACGAAAAACTTATTGTCATGTCGCTATAAGTGATAGGAATTTACTGTTTTTTTTTTAGTGAAAACGAGCATATTAAAGAAATTTCAGATTAAAACATTTCATTTTGTTTTGTTGGTTCATGCAGCTTCGTTTGTAGAATCCGCATAAATGATTTACTAAAAAATCTTAACTTTTGAGTTGATACTGTTTTGATCTAGGTGTGCGAATTATTATTATTTTTTTTTTTTTGACAGTGTCATCATTTATGTACCTATAATGCTTGTAGTAGGTAGTTGAAAAATACGAGCGCTTCGCGCTACCCGTGCCGTGAGTGTATACGAGCGTTCTGCGGTCACCCAGTAAGGCAGACCCTTGCGCTATTGTACCTATATATATGTATATATTATGAATATATATTAATATTGAAGTATACATGTATATGAATATATATAATATTGAAGTACCTATACATGTATAAAATATATATTAATATTGAAGTATATGTACATACATACATGTAGGTACTGTGTATACGTATGCATATGGTAGTTCTCTAAAAGAATTCCAACCGCACTCAATGATCCTATACGACCCGCAGTATCATTGAAAGTAACTCTGCAAAGTATATATCTACCCGACTTTTTAAACGGTGTGGGAATCTACCTAATACATATATGTAAGGAACGAACAAACAAATTCAATTAATTTTTTTATTGTATTTTTTTTATATATGTATGTACATATGTATGTACATACTTTATTTAAATAATAATGCTTTTAACATTTGACGGTTCGAAGGCGTATGAAATTCATAAATTATACATCAAAATAAATATTAAATCCCTATAAAAAAATGTGAAGATATATGACAGTGTAATTTTTCGTATTATACTGGAAAGAGAATAAGAGAGAGAGAGAGAAGGGAAATAAAAATAATAAAATATAGACCATCGCAATATATTTCGTATATATTGCCAGGATATTCTTCGGCCACCCCTTGCACCCATAAAAATTGTCATCACAATCCCCGTAAATATCCATTTGCCATAAAAAGATTAATTCTTTAAGGTCGAGTCCGGCACGCGGCGTTACCTAGCGTCGCACTGGCGCACAAATCAAAACGAAAAATTGTTTTGAGAAGACGAATAAGCATTAATCACAATGATTTACGGCGTCATATACGACTGTCATCGCGATGATGGACTACGAAAACTAAAATAATAGTATCGCTCGTTTATTTATCGTCGTTCGGCCGGTGATAAATTCGCGAACGACGATCGCATTTTTATAAAAAGGACGAATCTCATTACGGAGCGGTCGAACATCGGAATGATACTATTCAATATCTAATACGTGCGTGTTTGTTTACAATGTGCAAAAAAATATTATATGTATGTACATATGTAGGTCTACGGAACAATAATAATGACGGCCGTGTAGTATATTGTTCCGTGGGCGGAAATGTAAGTCGCTTTATTATATTACATCGAACAAAGGTTACAATTTCGGGGTTCAGCAATATATGAAACAATAATTGAATTTGTGTGTTCATTGATGATTAATATTTCCATCTCTTTACCCTTACGTATAATGAAACAAAAGTTAGGATTAAATCCCCAAACCAACTAAACCTCCCCCGATGAAACCTTTTCCGTTCTCTCGCTCTCCTCCCATCTCTCCCTCTCTGTCTCTCGGAGGCTTTTCATAATAAATGTTATAAATTTTGGGAAGCACTCGTAATGGAGAAGTTAGTTTGGATAGTTTAATTTTTACGGTGACGCCAAATGAAATTTTCTAGTTTAGTTTATTAGACCGCGCTGGTTTATTACTGACACACTAATAATATGCGACATTGCGCAATAATAACTTTATACATATTACGCTTTCACTTATGAAATATGATCACTTTTCAGAAATGTACCTGTGCCTACGTATTACAATTAATAAAATTTCCTATTGCAAAAATTATTTCATTTTAAACTAGACGAAATTTCAAAACATTTTAATACTAAAGACTGTTTGACATAACGATCGAATAAAAAAACTGTTATTTTTTAAATGATTTACTTAAGAGATGAATAAATTACAGCCATGAAAATAAACATTTAACATTAAAATTATTCAATTATACAAACTACTACTATGTAGTTCGAATTCGAATTTAAATCTAATGTTTCGTAACATTTCAGGTGATATTGTAACCCTACATTTAAATTCAATACAAAAAGTATAACAACTACATAAATCTATGTAGTAGTACACATTATACACTATACTTATCCATACATATCTACATACTATCCCTCACAAAGGTGTCTCCTCACACTTTGCAAGAATGCATCTATGGTCTTAGAAGAGCCGACGCACTCACCCGAGGGCATTCATTATACATTAACAAACCCCTGTGAAAAATACCACCAGCTGTCTTCGTTTTCCTTACTCTACCTACAACTAAATGGTACTCATTTCTAGTACAATAATTGTGGATATCACACTATTTCTAATAATATAATTCTTAAAATAATTTGGCAAATAACTTATGATCTAACTTATAAACAAAATACAATATGCTTAACTTTAAGCAATTTCTAATACTCACCCATCCCAATTCATCTAACATACTTCTAATACTTTTTAGCCTACCAAAATTCAAAATGCCTCTCATAGCTCTATTTTGTAACCTTTGCATTGTATCTAAATCTTGGCCACTGAACATATTAAGTACAGTGGCACAATATACCACGTCTGGCAAGACAATTGTATTTACTTACTTTTTCTACTTAAAATATTTCTTAACCTACATAAAACGCCAACTTTTCTAGCCATTTTTTTAATTATATATTCAGCATGTAAGTATGCGCAGAAGGACTCGAAATCGGTCAAGACTAAGGTGTTTCTTAAGTTGGACAGAGTGTATGTTGATATGTACTTAAGATTCTTTTAGGTATCCATTTGTTTTTGCATTCTTACATTGATGTGTATTGTTGAATGGTAGTTTCTCATTCGATCGTTTTTTACGTCTTGTTTTGATTCATTTGACAACTTTGATTGGCCCATTAATAACCTGAGTGTATTTTTGTTTATTTTTCAGGAGAAAATGGCCTCAGGCGACGAGGTCGACAGACGTATACCCGAAAGCTGGAGAAAGTTCATGTCAATTTTCTTTCAATGGTTCTAATTACTAGTACAAAAACTGCGTTATGTCCTTGACCTGTTGGTTAACTTTCCCCGCAACGAACAAACAAACAGAGACAGCCCCGTCTGAAACGCTCGACACATTACTCACTAACAATATAATAAAACAACGAAATTACAAAAACACCAATTGAATTAAATCATTTCCGAGACACTATAAGAAACTTATTACAATGGAATTGAAGTAGTTACGAACCGTAGTGGAATTTTCATCAATTTTTTTTTTCCCCCCCCTTTTCATTCGTTTTTCATCAAATGGTGGCGGCGACCTTGTCCGTGCGTCTGTATCGCGGGGAGCACCGCTTCTGGAGGGATGGGTTATACTTCTGTGGCAGTATAGGGGTTGGTTTGTTCGATGGTATGTGTTTTGAGGGTGGTTGGTTTTGGAATGGGGTTGGGTGGGTGCGTATCGGCGTCACTTCCTGCTAGGGAGGATGGATGGCGGCGGCGCGAGCGCCCCGGGCCGCGGGACATGAATCACGCCCGAGCCTGATTTACGACCAGGCCGAAGAGAGTTCACCTCCTCTTTCTGCCAGGGCTGGACCATCTTAGCCTCGATACAAGAATAGGAGGTATGCCAGTGCGTGAGAGCGTTTGTAAAGTCGTTAAAAGCCCTCCGAAGTGCGGCTGTTGTGTACGCGTCGAGGTGACTGTTTCTATGTACACGTAGGTTGTGTACGCGTCGAGTTGACTGTTTCTATGTATTTCAAGTGAAAATATAATTTTTTACCAATTCAGGCAGTGAACATGTATCAAACAATGAATATACAGTTTCACTGCTCAGTATCGGTGAAAGTATATTAACGTAAGCGTATGTGTTTGTGACTTGTTGATGTTGGCCCAAGTCGATGATGTAACGTACGCTGCTCCCGTATGGAATAATGCATCCAATACTAACCAATCCAAAGCTTCAAGCAGTCCAAAATAAATCATTAAAAATCATTTATAACACCCCCATCCTATGTATGCTAACCTAAAAAAGACTACATTCCCAGTATAACATCCCATTAGTCGTAGATGTCACTAACAGTAGATTCTATGATAGAATTACCAATAACCACACTAACAACTTAGTGAAAGGTCTCGGTGATTATAGCAAGATGTCTTTACCCTTTAGGTATAAACAAAAATTACCTAAACATAATTTTCTTTAGATTGCTGACTCTAAAAAGTATTTAATTATGTAAAATATATTAAAACATTTGATAAGAATTGTAAATAAGTTTTTGAGCTCTTTCTCCTATTATTAAACACTAACATTAAAATAAAAGAATCCTTATAAATACTAACAAAATGAACAATGTGTAAAATAGATAATGGTCACTAGACCAGTAGCTATTGAAATAGATTTAGAATGTATGTATTGTGAACATAGTATATGAACAATAAAAAGCTTCTTTAAATAAAAAAATAAAAAAATCCTACAAGTGTGTGTTGAACGAAACGGTGGCGTTGTTATATCTGATGCCGGCTCTTCATATTGGACGAGCGCTGACGAGCGGTGCCGAGCGCCAAGGTGTGGGTATGTGCTCGAGCTAATTCGCGTTAACGCCAACGTACTCTATAAACATTCACGCGGCATCCGCAAAAGTTGAGCGAAGGCGGGCGATGGCGAAAAAAGCAAGGTGACGAACCCTTCCTCCTCCACATTCAGTGTTGTCTGTGAGTTTACTGCGCAATCATGTGGACAAATTCAGTAACCGTTTTTTTACCTTTCAGGCATTGCATACTGCCAGATAGTAGTATTGTATGTGCTTATTGCACACAAGTTGGTCGCATAGATTACTGCAATGTCTTGAACGCTTGACATTTCTGTAGGCGTGGCGGCATCACCATCGCGCGAATGTTTGTGAAATGTTGGCCCTAGCGCTGTGGTCAGCTGCCGCTTGCCCGCCCGTCCAGAGCGCTGCTATCGTATCGCTAGTGGCGTCACTCTAGTGTCAACTAGCAAGCGGCAGCGAACGAAGTGTCGTCGTGGCATCGGTGTTTTGGTTCCTATATCGCGGGTTCTTGGTGGAGAATTTCGAGAAAGTTCAGAGTCACTGAATTGGTCCACATGATTACGCACTAAAGGCACAGACTAAACACTGGAGGGGTCCGCGGTGTAGGGAAGGGTCCGCCATCTTGCTTTTTTCGCGGTTCGCTCAACTTTTCGCGGATGTCGCGCGAATGTTATAAAGTACGTTGGCGTTAACGCGAAAATGGTCGAGTGACCCACACCTTGCCGCTCGGTATGAAGTGCCGGCATGAGGATACGTGCAACGCAACGCAACACGTGCTCTTTTCTTCTTAAACCGACCCATTATCAAGTCAATTGTTATATGTAAAATCGACAAAGACTCATTGTAAACTATAATTGGTACTAACCAGTAAAAGTCTACGCCTGAACACGGGAACGGCACGATAAGAAGCAACAAAATAACTAGGATTGAATATTTCAGCAGATTATATGATTCGATCGGTAATTTCACAACTGTCAAATTTGGTTTAAATGACAGTTCGGAAACGAATATAATTTCACCAGTGAGTATCAGTTAAAATATATTTTCACTGGTAGAAATACATATATATCTACTAGTGAAAATGTGCTTGAATATGATTTCACCGAAACACCAGTGAAAATATATTTTCACTTGTAATGTTTATTCCAGGAATGATGAAGCCTATTGGTTCAGACCCAGATAGTCTGCGCAGATGGATCTAAATCTGGGATGTTGAATAGAGTAGGTATAGTTGAAGTTATCGAAACTAAACTTTTATGGTAGCTAACCGAAAGAAAATGTCACAGCGCACTCGAGTAACCCTATCTATAAAACCAGCAGGATCTTATGCAGTAACTCTGCAAAGTTTTGTACCAGACAAATGATGCGGTAGTAGGTATGGGGACTCAATCCCTATACGGACGAGTATAGGGATTGAAATAACATTTTTTTTCCGACTTTAATTGATTTGGCAATAGTGTGGTGCAAACGAGGCAAACCTATTTATTTAATAGACTTGAAAAGTTATATCCTTAATAAAAATTTACAGTACAATTTAAAGTTTAATTTCTTAAATTGTCCTTATTATATAGATTGTATCTGATTGGTTTGAGAAAACCATACATTGCATATATTTGAAAATTTTAATTTTAGTATCAAAAAATCATTGCAATTTTGACGAGCTATAAATTTGACACGTCTTGTCCATATTTACACACTTATAAATTTATTATTATTATGATGTTTATTTTAATTTTATAGTGTAAATATATTCGAAGCGGATGATAGCATACCTTGTAGAAATATAAATTGTACAGAACCGATCCGCGGGTCGCGAGATACAACACGTCTGACTCTGTCCGATACAAGCGGCCTGCGCCGCTGGAGATAGATACTCGGCATGCTGTGGACCAGATAATGTCAATTTTCAATTTTGCGCGCCAAAAAACATTAATTCAAATCCTCCGGCAGACACCTACCAACTCGCGCTGAATAAAAAGATAATTTTTCACACGCGCACGGCTACATTTTCTTCTTTTTTTTTTTTTCTTCGCAAGAGATAAATTGAAGAGGCGCTCTGCGAACTGCCGAATAATTTTATGCGTAACACGTTGCGTGTCTATAGTGTGGCAATCCAATAAATAAAAGATTTCGTCTGCGACCACTCGCTGTGCTACCCCTATTGCGTTCACCCTCTCCTCTACGTACGCATGCCTTAACAAAACAGTTCTAATATAAAATTACTGCCTACATATGTGATCCTTTTGTTTCGCTCCATACTATACTGTACCTATCTGTATACAAGTGTGCATGCGATTCGCCCAGACAAACGCTTTATTTAATAGCTATGAAATAAATTATTTTCTCCGGCGTGTTTGCGAATGCTCCGCATATATAATATAATAATATATTACGAACTTGTTTGACTTCTAGATTAATTTTCGCTTCGGTCGCGGTGGCGGTGCGTCACATTCGAGTGCGATTTTTCATCGGGGGTATTTTCGCACACCAAATAGTATAGTAAAAATAAATCCTTAACGTTCGTGCGGGACGTTATCCTGGTAGACTTCGATGCCCCGAAGGTAAGTCCACAAAATAGCCGGGAAGCAGCGGGAAGTCCCTATTGGAATTTAATGCGGCTTAAATTCAACACCTCCTATTGGGACCCCGAAGACGAATCGTGTATGTTTATTTGAGCCTCTCTCTTTTTTACGGTTTTTTTTGTATTTATTTATTAACTTCTCTTTTCGTTCACTTTGTATTTATTGCGTGCATTATGGG
Organism: Parapsyche elsis; assembly: GCA_022651745.1. Taxonomy (NCBI): domain Eukaryota; kingdom Metazoa; phylum Arthropoda; class Insecta; order Trichoptera; family Hydropsychidae; genus Parapsyche; species Parapsyche elsis. The sequence continues at coordinate 5,227,141 of JAGVSN010000017.1, forward strand.
CCACCCTAGCCCGTCCATTCGGAATATTTATAACAAAATGCAATCGCCATTATTACGCGACGCTTTCAACCGTTGCGTTCGAGCCGATAAGACGCGCCACTTTGACACGATCACGATTTGATAGAGATAGAAATTTAAATCGTTGACGTTATTCACTTAACAATAGATTGTTGTGAACGCTCGAATGTTTGTTTATTTGTTGTCAGATGTCTGAATTTAATATATTCAACCGATTCAGTCAATGCATAATGCAATTTTTAGTAATATTATTCCCATTTATATACATACATAACTATACGGTATGGTAAATAAATTAATGTATAACAATTTTTTACATCAATGTAATGATAATGATGTGTAAATGTAATCACATGAGTATTTTCGTTAAAACATAGTTCCAATTCATCATCATCATCGTCATCATTTTCAGCCGTTCACCATCCACTACTGGTTGAAGGCCTCTCCAATCCTCTCCCATTCCTGTCTGTCTTGAGCAATCTGCATCCAGTTGAGTCCACACATTTTTCTGAATTCATCAGCCCATCGTCCACTCGGTCTACCTTGCTTTCTTTCACATCCTCTCGGATACCATTCCAGTATTTCTCGAGTCCATTTACCATCAATTCTTCTCGCTATGTGTCCACTTCAACTTTTTCACACGTTCCGCTATATCTGCCACTCATACTTCTTACCCATGTACATAGTTCTCTCACGATCTCTTCTTATTATACCAAGCATATATCTCGATATGCTTCTCTGGGTGCACTGGATCTTACGTAGCATTCTTGAATTTAGCATCCTTAACTTGAACGTTCTATTAATAAAATATTATTTTCGCTATGTGTCTAATCTCCATTCTTCTCGTGTCCAGCTCATTGCCACATCAACTTTTTCACACGTTAATTTCCAATTATAAAATATTAAATTTGAATACGCTCTATTGTGTTTTGTTTGCGTAGAAACTACTTGGGTCAGTCTGTGGCCCAATTCTCTACTTTTTTTTGTTTTCTTAATGACAAAAGGGAGAAAGGGGGAGAAATTAGAATAGATGGAGCACACAAATAAGGGAGAGAAAGTGATATTATAAAATGTAGTACAACGTACAAAATTGGAGTAAGGTTAAGTGTTTCGTTTTTTTAATTATAAATTGATGCGATTTAAAACGTATGGACTTTTCGACGCATCCACAACGCCCTTTCGATATCGTACGTCTTTATTAGTGGCAGGGCTATCGCAACGAAACAATTTCATTATTATTTAGTACGTGCATCGGGCGAGTGCACCGTCGAGTGCAGCAACAACAAGAAGACAATCCGCGTGCATGCTAAGTGCGATAAATCAATGGATGCACATTTACACACACACACACATATACACCTTTAGCTTCGAGGCAAAAGTAATAATTTACGACGAGCGAACCGCGGGTTGGCCATCACTGACCTACGCCATAATAATGTTGTCTTATTTCAGACTTGTTCCGCGCCGCGGGCGCCTCTCGTACACCCCGAGACCGGTCCACGAGACCAGAAATTGCCATTTTTTTTTTTTTTTTTGGTCATGCACATCGATCGGTGCGACCAATTATAATATAATTTTATAGCGAATAATTATTTTTTATACATATATGTACGTAGGTGCACGTACAAGGATGTTTATATTAATTGATACGTCACATTTGCGAAATCTTCCCGCGCCAATGTATGTATGTATGTACCTAATACGAAACGTAATTAATATGTATGAGATTCAGATTCAGATTGGACGTAGTTATATGTTTTGCGTTTTATAAAAATTCTGACATATTAATTATGAATGCGATGTGAAGGAAGGCGTTCGATCAGATTTTGCCGTCACGTACGTTTACATCAGTGAACGTGACGAGATGTTCAATACGTACCTACTGGTGTTTTGATACTATGGTGTACATATGTGTATATCGTGCTATTTGGTAACACAATGTGTGCAAATCCTGTACTGGTCTAACTTCTAAATTTTTCAATCGTAAATCAATCAACGCGGAAACTGTGTTCGTAGACACTGACAGTACTTTCGGAATTAATTACGTTACAGTTCAATTGATTACCGTTATGGGACAAATCTGCTACGAAAGAATCTTTGGCTAGGAATCATCGACGAAAACGGTAATCTATTGTAAATTAAATAGCCACATATCATTAAAAGCTGAACTTAAAACGGAAACATTCTTTTATACAAATCTAACCTAACCTAAGCGTACAATATACAATATATATAATTCAATTTTCATAACCACATCAAAAGTGTGATCCTTTTTAACAAGCAAATATATATATATATAAAAGCAGTTTATTTAATACAAATTTACTACTAGAATATAAAATCAGGGCTATGCCAAACATTTTACAGAGTTTCAATGTCTGAAAATAAGAAATTCACTACAAATTCGGGCGTATTACTTGTGATTTCAATATACATACAGTACAAACACGCTCCAATAATAATAATCACAATTAATAAAAATTATATCTGAATACAGTAAACATGCATATTTCTATATGTGTGTAATTTTATACTTTTTATAATTAAATTCAATCATAATTCGAAGCATTTACTTAATGACCTTACTGTCCACACAATGACAAATTGGCACCGGAAATTTAAATAGATTTCAATGTTTCTACGAACACGTCAGTTTGAAAATCCTTGAGACAAATGTCAGTATAAGGAATTGGTAATATGGTAATCACTCACGTGTTGCGATTTACTTGCAAGTGGCGCACGATGCACCTCTTGACGAGTACATGACAGTTGACACGTGGCATGCACCACGCTTAACAATTACCTCCGTTAACGTTAAATCGATACCGAACACTGCCCAAACATTTCGTCTAACATAATAGAGTGTGACATCATTATTGTTTGCGAGTGATTAATTCAGTCCTCGAGTCGATTTGGAGGACCAGAACGAGAGGATGACAAAAAAATGTGATTGTTCTGGCGTTCGTGCGTTGAACTGTTGCCACCATAACAGTTTCCGAATATTTTAATTGTATTTCGACTGGTTTTCAGCTAGGGATGGATGTGCGCTAGGAAAACCGGAACCCTTTCTTTCCCTTCCTGTCGGGTGAACTCAAATGGAGCGCGTTTTATTTATGCGATTTTTATGCCACTCATATTATACACCGCACATTTCGCATCAAACATACGAAGTGTATCACTTTAAATGTATTTCGCTTTACATGACTATCAAATATAAGTTATTTACTGTGACCGAACGTCGTTTATTACCGCCGCACATAAATATACACGTGTGTGTATATGTACATAGACGTGTGTGTGGAAAATCCACGTTATTCGGTGGAAATCTCTATTTCGCCAGGGTGGGGCCCACATTTCCATATCTGGCAAGTTCAACTTTCGTTTTTCTTTTTTTTTTTTTTATTCGAGAATAAGAAAAGTTACCGTTCATCTGAAAATATATTATATAGCTCCCGAACGCAGAATGATGGGGGAAAGCCGTGATGTATGCGAATCGCATATCCATGGCAATTTCTTTGTCATAATATATCCTGTTTTTTATCATTTTATCGCTTTTTCTGCGCTGCGCGGACCAAAGCCGTATACCCTAATCCGAAAGTGTTTGATAATAACCAGATAAAACAAAAATGATATATTTTACGCGACATCGAATGACTAGAGAATCTAATTTCGAGATCCAACCGTCCCTACCTACATACATATATAAATATTACATTATTTTTATATGAATTTTCAACCTCTGTACCGTAGACGTTCGGAGAAAGTCATCAATTGTTGGAAATAAATATTACCAGCGCAAATAAACACAATTGAACGATCGCTTTTGAGCGAATTTTCAAGTTGCGATAAATTATTTGCGAAAAGTTCGTACAAATTTATGCGTATGTGTGTGTTTTCTTCGCCGTCGACGAGGCCCTCTAATGCGAAGATAAATATTCATACAAAGAGAAACTGATACGGTAAACTTTCTTTGCGTATGCGAGAAGATAGTTTCGTGAAAGCAGTGGACAATTCAGCCCAAACTACTAAATCATATCAAAAGAGAGGAGGGCATTATAAAGATCTTCTGAGGATATTGCAAATTTATTGCGTGGCATATAAGCCCCGTTGATATTTAAACTGTGGATAGGATGACCATTTCTTTTTATTTTCCGACTATATTTGTATAACGCAAAAAATACACGTTGTTATTTATTGTACAATTTTTTGAATTTATTATATAAACACGTCAAGTTATGTAGCTGCAAAATATCATACTACACAGATAAATTATAATATTATTTGATACGATTGTATAATATATAATGACCAACGCGTACTACAATGTACCTACATACGTACACTTTGTACTGTCATACATAAATATGTGTGGAAACTGGCGAAAATACATAAATACAACATTTCAGTGGAATAGGGCGGACAAGTCGCATTATTTACTGTTTCCTGAAAAGTATGATGCGACGACAAATAAACGCAGCATCTCTATAACCATATAAATGTATGATTTACGACCGTGCGAAATTTTGCCAAAACCAAACAAGTGCAACGCTATAGTTAGAGTTCGTTGTTTCAAAACAAGCACACTTTTGCACGCGGATGGCGAATTCAGCAGGTGTCCTCAAATTACATCGTATAAATATTAATGCATTATCGAGAAAATCTCCCTGTGTGCATCTTGTACGTATACAGCGACACAAAAGTCTCGACCGCGGGGCGTCTGGTGTCTGGAGTCGATTCTGCTCCAGCGGTTCCGCTCGTCGAAACACCCAGACCCAGTTCCTTTATACACACGTCGTGAATAAAGTCTGCTAGACGCTGTGCTCCGATGCCGAGAGGTCTTAAGTCGCCCGCGTGAAAGCGAGCCAATTCTAGCCTTCGAACGGTGGCAGATTGGCGCCAAATTCGAACTGTCGACCGGCTCGCTGGTTGGGTTTTTGCCTCCTCTGGTATTTTGTTTATTAGTCGTGTCTCAGAATGTGGACTTCCTCTTTTTCCTGTTTGGCTCTGGTGCCGTTGAATAGCACCGAGTCCTCTGAGTGCTTTCCCTCCCCCCCCCCCCGACACCCCTTCCTCATCTCATCTGCCGTCCCCCTTTCTCTTTATTCCCTCTTTTTTTGATTTTTATTTCATTTCATTTCATTTGTGCACTGGAGTATCTCTTTATTTTCTCGTTAGTAAAAAAAAAATATAAAAAATCGCCCGCACATTTGTTCCTTTCGGTCGAGAGAGCGCCGGCTGAAGTATTTATCTTGGCCTCGGGCTCACCTATTTCTTCTCGTCTGAAACGAGTTGGATATTAAAATGGTGAGTGCGGGATTCGTTCGAAAAATACCCCACGGAATAAATAATGTGGTACCGTATTTTGAGAAAATGGGAAACGAGTGCTTTTGACTCCTTAAATGAAGCCCCACCCCCGCACCCTCTCCATTCAAGATGTTTTATAAAATAAATATCCCCAAAACGGGAACAATTCCGTAAACGTTTCAGGCTAAACAAGTGAAAAAAATTCGCCGTAGTAAATTTTCAAATTAAATTTTAATTTATGTTCACGTACTCGAGTGAGTGGTGAGTGTGAGGGTATTTAACAACATACATACACGTACGTACGTGTGGTTATTTTTCATTGCAATCTCTCTCTCCACAATCATGTTCCACTTCATTCTTTCGTCGCGTATTTTTTTTTTTTATCCGTTTTTTTCTCCCCCCCTGACTGGTAATTTTTCACGTCCGCGCGTTGAAAATTTTATTTTCCCGATGTCGGTCAAAAGTGCGAGTTTTCAACTTTACGGCGTCGAATGTGGGAAATTTTCGCGCTCTCGAAATCCAATTCCGCTAATTTCGAATGAATGAAACTCGCGTATATTTCTCGACGGGCAAATATTGGAAAAAAAAGTTTCACTTCGGCGATGCGATGCGTCCAAATTCGAAATCGAATTATACGGACCGATTTTTTTTTGCCACAGCTGAAATATCGGCCAAATTAAAAAAAAACACGAAACGACTTCTCATACTTTCTTTGTCATAGATTACATAAGGTTATTATGGTGCTTAGTTTTTAACTTTGGTTGACCTTGAAGTAATCAAAAAACATACACCTACCTATGTATAGTCTATCCGACTTAAGAAGCAATTTGTTTTCGCGCAACTATAATAAAAGAGGGATGTAGCTGTCCGAGATTTACAACTTTGGTTGAGTATCGTGAATGTTTATTTCAAGAAGCCGAGATGGTGACGAAGCTCATTGTTTCAGACCCAGGTAGTCTGCGCAGATCGATTCTAAATCTAGGATGTTTCTTAAGTTGAATAGGATAGGCAAAGTTGAAGTTATCGAAACTAAACTTTTATAGTAGCTAACCGAAAAAAAAATGTCATATAGCAATCAAGTAACCCTATCTATAAAACCAGCTGGATCTTATGCAGCAGCTCTGCAAAGTTTTGTACTAGACGAATGATGCGGTAATCCATAACGAGTTCAGTTTTCTACAGCGCACAGTTCATATGAATTTTATTTCAACAAATGACCTTACAAAATGTATTATGATTGAGGATCTGTGAATGGCACTTTGTACATTTAAAAGTTAAGACTAGAATGTTTCTCAAGTTGGACAGAGTATATGATTGATCATGTTCAAAGTCAACTAAATACTCTTTAGATTCCAATAACTTTAACATATTTAAGACGTTTGGTTGGTGTGTATGTGTATTTTTTATTGGTATTAAACAGAATCAAGCGATGGTAATACATAGAAAGTTCTAATGTGGAGCTATGGCTTGTAAAAATTATGTACATATCTATGTACAACTTTACGGTGTATCTCTCAATAAAAAATATATTTGCGAACTCAATGAATGTTGGCTAAATAATTTATGTCGCGTTTAAAAAGTTGTATTCGAAATTATGCGGTGGGTTAACCTTTTGTACGTAATGCGAAGAGTACAGCATCTCGGTGGCGTAACCTCACGCATATTATTATGAGGGGGAGGGGAAAGGGGGGGGTGTAAATGTAGGCTATGGGCGGGTTAAGGGGGTGTAGGGAGAGGCGTTTTAATATCCCCAGCGCTTACCTTACTAATGTTTTTGTTATGTACTCCCAAATGCGAACAACTAGTTGATTATTTGGGTGTTTCGGAGTTCGCCGTCTGCTCGAGTCCGCCCCTGGCCCCTGGAAAATTCGCGGCGTAACATACGCCGCAAAAACAACGGGACACTTTCTCGTCACGCGGTGAAAGCGTCCGTATACAAATGGACGCATTAAAATATTAAGGAGACGGCGAGCTTTCGGTAATTTTGCCGCTCGTAGAAGACCTACGAGTGCTACAGACTAGCCGAGAAAATTTGACTTCATCAATTCTACTGTTTCGAGTTCATTATACGTTGGATTCAACCCTTAAAGTGGCACGACAAAATATTACCTAATAATTTAATAATAAACAATATCAACTATTATGCTAAATTTATACTCTATCCAATTTAAGAAGCACCTTGTTTTCGGGCAACTAAAAAACAAGAGGGTTGTGGCTGTCGAATATTTACGATTTTTGTTGGTTATCGTTAATTTTTATTCCAAAGTGCCGAGATGGTAGATGGTGACGACCTTGAATGGTTGAGACCCAAGTAGTCTGCGCAGATCGATTCTAAATTGATCAAGACTAGGGTGTTCTTAAGTTGTGAACGTTGAAATCGTAAACTCGTAACCGTATTAATACATCATCTGTTGAATGAAGGCCTGTCGAATCCTCTTCCATTCCTGTGTCTTGAGCAGTCTGCATCCACTTGACATTCTTCTTAATTCGTCAAACCATGGTCTTCCTAGCTTTCTTTCACATCCTCTCGGATAACATTCAAGTATTTCTCGCGTCCATCTGCCATCCATTCTTCTCGCTATGTGTCTAACCCAAATATAATATATGTTAAAAATAAACGTTAGGGATAAAACATTTTGTTTCCAATGAAAATTTGATATGCATTGATCGTCAACGGATATACTCGTTCTGTGTAACACTGTGTTACTGCTTTTTGTGTATCATCATCATTTTCAGCCGTTCACCATCCACTGCTGGATGAAGGCCTCCCCAATACTCTTCCATTCCTGTGTGTCTTGAGCAATTTGCATCCGCTTGACTGCATACATTCTTCTCAATTCATCAGTCCATCTTCCACTCGGTCTACCTTGCTTTCTTTCACATCCTCTCGGATACCAATCCAGTATTTCTCGCATTCATCTGCCATCCATTCTTCTCACTATTTGCCACTTCAACTTTTTTTAAAGGTTCATACTTCTTATCCATGTATTACTCTTCTTGTTATACAAAGCATACATCTCGACATGCTTCTCTGTGTGCACTGGATCTTACGTAGCAATTTTATATGCATTGATCGTCAACGGATATACTCGTTCTTAAATAATGTCGTTAGGCGATAAATTACACTGTGTTACTTTATAAAATTTTTATTGAAGCAGTACCTACATATATATTTTGCTGAAAAAAGTGCCTTTTGTGTATACTTTTCTGAAATTGAGTAGTTGATCATTCCCATGTATGATTAGGTATGATTATTTAGTAATACGTACATTGCCGTATTATGACTATCTTTGAATTTATTCAACGTTCGTACTGGTTTAATGACACAGACTATCCTTGGTACTATTGACATTTTAAAACGATTAAGCATTTTTCAGGGGTCTGTAGAAAATGAAAATAAAAAGGAAATGGTGAGATTATCTAATCGCGTCGTAGCACTTTACTAGAAACGTTTCGAGGGTCTGGTGCACGTACTCGAGGGGTGTTCCGGGGTCGACGAGACCCCAGCCCACGCCGCAAGCCGTAATTCGAGATGGTTGTTGGCCACTTTATGCGCAAAGTCGGAAGGGTGGCCCCTTGATGAAGACAAATGGCTCGAAAAAAATTGGGCACGGCCAGAGAATGAAGCAGACTGAAAAAAAAAAAGCGAGAAACACAGGGGGAAACAAAAGCGGGGGCCCCCGCGAAGATATATACGCGTTTACGTATGTACCGTAATTAGCGCGCAGTCTAATTTACATTTGTATTCAAATTTAAAATGTTTTTGCCTCTGTTTCGCGACGTAAATTTAAGAGTCGCTTTTTTTTTTTTTTTCACTTTTTTTCACCCAGTGCTTTTTTTAAAACTCCGTTATTGTATGTCCGCGCGCGCGTCCACTAAAAGCTAGGCCTTTTGCATTATTTAAATGTGTTCGAGTATCGCTGTTTTAACGCATTGCCCCGAACGCTGCATAGTTGCATAAATAACTATCGACTGTATAATTAGAGTGATTTTTTTTTTCCAACTAATTGTGTCGCATTTGTCGAAATAATTCATATGCAGCGTACGCGCATCGTATCGGGTGGCTATAAATCGGCACGCTTTCGCTGTAAACTAGACTATATACTTTTTTACGATTTTTTTACGACTTTTTAACACTCCGCGTACAAAAGCAGGCTCAAGTCCTAATCATAGTCATTCCGAAATTTGACACGTAGTTATCGAAAATGGTTTATGCAAAGTGACCGGACACATTCGACGCTGCGACAGTGGCAACGTCCTATGCGTCACACGTTCGAAACTACGATTTTTCTATTAGATCACAGCATAGAAACATTCACTTTAATCATTTACAAATTAAAGAACGGTATCTGATCCATCGTTAAAAAAACATATTGAATGAATTTATTCGTAAAATTTATATAAACCGAGCGTTCGAGCGGGCGCGTTAATGAGTGTGAGTCATTTGAGTGGGAGGATTTTTTTTTTCTCTTCTTTGGAATTCTTGGGGTGGTTGTAGTGGTCTCTACTCCGGTGCGAGAAGTCGAAGGGTTAATGGCTTACTCTGGCAGTGTTATTGGGTAATTACAAATGGTGCTGAGGGCGGTAGTGTCGTTCCCCTATTCATCCGGCGTCCGGCGCAATCGCGCGACCTCTGCTCTCCGTCTCATTGCTGCCAAACCACTAAATCACCGGATGCTAAACACCGTAGGAAGAAGAGTACAAAAGTGGCGCTGAAACGTCCTCGATACGAATAATCCCTGTAGAGGGTAGCTAGAATTAGTACCAGCTATTTATCGATGGTGCTTGTGTCGTAAGAGTGAAAAGAGTCAACGCGAATCGAGTGCAATGTTGAATTTATCATTTTTTTAGCTCGTATAGTCGTATGCGTGTATTAGATTGTCGATAAATAAACGATTTACACATTTTATCTGGATACCTTTTTATAATCATTTAAGTGTACACGTTCTAATAACAAAAAAAAAATTTTTCACTGTGTATGGATAATCATATGTACATACATACATACATAGGGTACATATTGCTGAGATAGTTGATAGTTATTTGTACCTAGGAAAATTGATGAATATGACTGGATGTAAAGAAGATGAAATAAAACGAAGAATGAAACAAGGATGGAGCGCTTTTGGAAGAATGAACATAGTTTATAAATCCAACATCCGGCTATGCCTAAAAAAGAAGGCTTACGACCAATGCGTACTACCGTTTATGACGTATGGTTGTGAAACGTGGATGCTGAGTCAAGTGGAGTCAAGTGGATGCAGATTGCTCAAGACAGACATGAATGGAAGTGGATTGGGGAGGTCTTCATCCAGCAGTGGATGGTGAACGCCTGAAAATGATAATGATGATGATGATGTAATAAATGAACTTCATTGTTGAACACAATTGTTTCTTTATATAATTTAAGGAGGTTAGGAAGTTATAAAGTTCTTAAAAAGGTTCTTTAAACTTATTCTAAGTGTTTTTACTTCGAATAATCTAATAAAGGGTGTATTAGTTTAATTACTTTGCCAAATAAAATGATTTATAATCATTGCATCAATTATCTAAATGTAATGAGGTATAGCGATTTCATACAAATTCGCGTGACGCACAGACAATTTCCAAAAATTATGAAAATGAAAATCAGTCAGTCAAGTTTTCGCACGATCGCAATACTTTATCATACCAGTGGTCTACGTAGTTATATGGATAAAGTAAAAATAGCCTACATTAACATCAATTAATATTTGTCCAGGTTAAAATATTTTGCAATATTAAAATGAAAATAATTAGTCGGCTCGAAATCCGATTACGTCCACTGGTAGGTACATATGTACATTACATTTACGAAAAATATTTCACATATTTTGTCCGAATTTCCAAATCCATTATTATTAATTGCGAACGGCCACGAAAATTCTCAAACTATAATTAATCGTCACGTGATAATGAATTTTCCATTGCCGAATTCGTTTAAAATTCATGAAATTCGCACACCGCAGGACCGCCACAAAACAATGAGAGCTGAGCCATTGTTACGTACTATTGGGAAATTTTCATCCATTGGCATTAAAAAATAAATATATTACGAAATATTTTCTCGCACACCGCATTTTCCATTAGCGACGAGCTTCATTATAGAATCACACACACACACACACCCATAGACATATTGTACATACATATAGAATAGATCGAATCGATATTGCTAATGTGAGTCACGGTTAACCGATGCGCACATGGATAATAAGCGCATATAGCCGCTGAGACACGTAAAAAAGCACGTGTGTGAGGATTCAGTATTTTGAATTTGGCGCCGTTAGGATTCGACCCACGGCGTGCAAAATTTGAGACTCTTGGTCAGACCACCAGCACGGTTCATCCGATTGTGGGCAAATTTGCCAATCAGTTATTCTGACTGACACACCACGGCCCGGACCCCGAGCGTGTTGCAAATTTTTACCCGCGAGCGAAAATCGTTGGTAAATGAATATGACCACTCGCTCTATCAGCGATATGACACGTGCCATCTTCGATTGTGTAGATTCGCATCGTAGGATAACAATGGTCACGTAACATTCCATCCATCTATCAAATATGTATTGCATTGTGTATATTTACTGTAGACTCGTGTGCGAGTTGCGTAATTTACGTACGAGTATGTAGTCTCGAATTCGTTGCATTCGATTTATCAATCACTATCTCATTTTCTGTCAACGAGTCAATTGATGTATCGCTGCGTTGAAAGCTCTCACAGATATTTTAAATGGTTCGGCCATGTTAGACATGTGTGCCAAATCGGCAGTGGAAATACATTGCTCTTGGTGACAATTTAATTTAAGACCAATTCTAAAATTGATTGACGTAAAAAACGAGAGTGATTAAGTCAAGTGGTTTATTTGTATAGTTATATATGTACATATGTACATAGGATAGTATAATCAAAAAGATAAGGTCAATACTCAAAATTATTATATTTTGTCATACATAATGGCGTTTTCCTAAGTCCAACTTGGTCTTAGGAAAGAAGGACTCTCGTCTTGACCGATTTAGAGACGTTGTGCGCATAATGTTACGCCCCCTTCGAAAATATGTACCTAATGGCCTCGGTCATCATCTTGTAGAAAAGAAAATTTTAACTTAACTTAACCTGTTTTAAATTTGGTTACATCAAAACAAACCGACGATTTCATTATATTACGTCACTTTTGGTAGAATAATTTATTGATGTGTATTCCTGTGTGTAAATTATACGCAGTATTGCAATGTCGTAATGGACTAAATTCATGTCAAAATTTTAATTTAATTATGTTAGTCGGGAGTCAAATTAAGTCAAAACAATTATTTATGCACGTAATATAAGTGGGTAAGTACATTAACATATTCGTTATCTTACACAAATTAATTCACTTGAAACGTTTGCAGGTAGAAATCATTAAATTATATAGTACGTCACATATTTAATAATCAAATTAGGCAAACGAATACAATTTTGTAATATTTTATTGTATATAATGATACATTTTAAACACTTACTTAAATATTTTGATCTATTAATCCGTACACAAAAGGCCAATGCACTGTATTGTCCGCGTTTAGTTAACGAAGGTCGAATATTGATCAGCGTGTAATCGCGATAGCATTATTAGCATTATTTTAAAGAGCACGATCGGGTTCGCGTTACACGATCCTACTAATCATATGCAAACGAACGACATTTTGAATTTCCCCGCTAACTTTTGTAAATGACAAATTCCCATGAAAGTACACGGACCCGTGTATATGGAAGACGTGAAACTTGGACTAGCGGAGCTGTCGAACTATAGTCGAGCATCAGATCGTTTGCTATTCTCCGCGTAGATCAATCCCTCGTCCAATAGCCAAAAAACCGTAGGTGCGATACACGGGTGTTCAAATTTTTAACTGTTCTCTGTGTCCGATTACAGATAATTGCCAATAAAATATTCCGGATGCCCGACGCCCGGGCATTGTGTAAGCTCCCGGGGCCAAACTTCAAAACAAAAACAAATATTGGCAAATGTGGACTACGGCGCATGTGGACCATAATTCAGCGTACAACTTCTGAAAGTGCGTGCTCAATGCAACCAAACAGGCTCTACAAATTAAAACAGTGGTACGCGACCTTTTTTTTTTTCTAACCGCGGCCGCGACGATCTGCGCGCGAAATTCGAAATGGCCAATTATAAAAAAATTCGCACAGGTATCGTTCATTTCAAACGGGGTTTTTCGATTTTACTTTTAAAACAGCACTCGGGTTGGTGAGTTTTGAAATTCGCGTGTTACTTACGTGTCTTTTAGTATTAAACAACACTATGTACATAAAATATTTCTCAAATTAACGGTAGACACTTGAGACATATAAGATTCGCTGATGACACACATAGTTATAGTTGCATGTTACTCAGTAGATTAACACAATTAAGCAATTAAGTATGAAAATAGGCTTAAAAATTAATTTTAATAAAACTAAAATTATGTTTAATGAATTTTGTACGTAAAGCCAGTCACAGTAGATAATCATATTGTAGAGATAGTTGATAGTTATTTATACTTAGGACAATAAATTGGTGAATATGACCGGATGTAAAGAAGAAGAAATAAATCGAAAAATGAAACTAGGATGGAGTGCTTTTGAATGAACATAGTTTTTAAATCCAACATTTAGCTATGCTTAAAAAATAAGGCATACGACCAATGCGTACTGCCAGTTATGACGTATGGATGTGAAACTTGGACGATAAATTCAAGAATGCTACGAAAGATCCAGTGCACACAGAGAAGCATGGAAAGATGTATGCTTGGTTTAACAAGAAGAGATCGCAAGATGAATACATGGGCATGGGTAAGAAGTATGACCAAAGTGGCAGATATAGCAGAACGTGTAAACAAGTTAAAGTGACAATGGGCTGGAAACATAGCGAGAAAAATGGATGGTAGATGGACGCGAGAAATACTGGAATGGTATCCGAGAAGATGTGAAAGAAAGCAAGGTAGGCCGAGTGGAAGATGGGCTGATGAATTGAGAAGAATGTGTGTAGTCAAGTGGATGCAGATTGCTCAAGACGGACAGGAATGGAAGAGGATTGGAGAGGCTTTCATCCAGCAGTGGATGGTGAACGGCTGAAAATGATGATGATGATGACATAAAATATTCTTATGGTCGAAATTATGGTAGAACCAGCTAATTGTGCTCTTGATATTCAATTGGATTAATTACATTATTACAAAATAGCAATGTTAATCATTTTTAAGTAAAAAAATAGCCTTAAACAAGTATTTAGCGGCCTTTAAAAGCTGCAAGTTTTGATACGTAGAACAAAATTTTTGATCAGTTTTTATCACAATTCAACTAATTGTTACTATGATGATAATTTATTCCATAAATTGTATTCAATATGAGGACTGACGAATAAAATTCGAGTTTCAAAATAGTATCCCACAAGCGAAAAAAAAAATAGAAATAAAAAAAACCATCATCCTACTTAAAGATTAAAGTAGAAAAACATGTCTGCAACGAGAACCATTTTAAATACCGACAATTTGCATTTTAACGAGATACGAACGTAACTAAAATATACACTTTTTAATTAACCACAATACGCAAATACTACAAGCACACTGTTATAAGTCTAGGATCTTATTTTAATTAAAATTATATTCGTTTTTCTTTTGCTCACTGATGAAATACACAGTCGATACATTGTATGTATGTATATGTACATATATGTATTGGATGGAATAAATTTGCTTTTTTTTTTTTTTGGACACCCAAATTAAATCTGAATTGCTTTGATTAATATTGAACCGTTCAAATATTAAAACAATACGTCCGTGCGATGTTTACCTGCTATGCAAATATGCGTGTGTAGAAGAGAGCGTACTGTCACGTCGCTCAACACGTTGACGACCGCACGAAGACATTAAATTAGGTACGTGAATCTATTTTTATTGATTTCGATTTAATTGTAGTGTTGCGCCTTCTTCGGAATTCTCAAGGCGCCTTCGCCGCGTGATTGCGCAAACGAAATCGACTCAACTTTGCATTTGTACTCCACTATGACCGTACAAAGTGTATTTTTAGTAAGTAGTACTGTTTTGTATTTGTCAAAATCTCTTCTTCATTCATGAGACCTGTCACCTTTTTTTTTTCAACGGACCCCGTAATAAACATTACATTTTATTGCACATAGTATCTGAAGAATTTTCACGGATCGTTGAAACAATGTAAATTTGCCATTGTGTGAAAAACACTTCGGGTAGTGTAGATCGAATCTAAAGGGGCCTAAATCAGTACTAGAACATTTTGTCATCAAACATTCAATCAATTTCTCAAGGTTGTGGTATTTTAAGCATCCTTATTGAAAGATTGATTAGAATGGCTCCAAACTTTTACATATTTTTTTATGATGTAATTAATTATAATCTTCTGTAGTCAGTCCTTGATTCTATTTATTGGCATTTTAACCAAGTGAATATTTGACATATGATTCAATTCGGTCAATATTTGACTTGGTTCCTTTTAAATCCGAGACATGGGTGTATAAAGCACTTATCATCGCTGTTATTATGTTGAGTACGTTAAACTATTTGTCGGCTTTGAAACAGTCATCACCTCATTAAAATTGTTACACAGCCGCCACTTTATCCTTTCTATAGATAACACGTTGATTTGTTTCACGGAGAGCCGTACCTATAGCTTGCGGGATTCTTATTTAGATGGAGAAAATGGGGTTATTCTTATCTTTTGGAAGTTCGGGTCTCGGGCCAGTTTCTTTCTACTCTCCGTCCATTCTTCTGTGTGTAAAATGGACGCCGAGTAAATAGACTTTCGCCACAGTCTGTCGGCGAAACAATGTGATAAATAATTCGGCAGAGACGCGCGCGGCGAAGCCTTATCGCAATATAGCTAAGAATGACGATTAAAATTGTAGGAAGCAATTAAGGAAAATTAAACGGTGTTATTTTGCATTTTCGATGCGGCGATCCGGCTCAGAGATAAACTGCGAAATTTCATTGCGTAATTTCAATTATAACCATACTAAAGTATAGGTACAATATGTACAGTACTCGCATACAGTGCGGACTTGAACGTTATCGAATAATTCAATAAAATTGAATTTTCCACATATTAAGATTATGCAGTACTGTTGTTGGTTATATATTGTCATTACTGCTGTGCGTATGGTAAATTTAGACGTTAATATTATTATCGATGTGGCCGATTTGATATTCGAACGCGCGCGAGGCGTGAAACCGATTAACGCCATTTCTCCTACGCCTTTTCAACGGCTCTGTAATTCTAGGCGATCGGTTAACAAAACGACCCGTTAATTATAGCAAACTCGTAAATTAACATTTATTATGGTTGACGATAAATCAGACGCGTACGTACGATATTGAATTATTGCGCTAGAGGCGCGAGCGAGCGCGCGCGCGCTTGCGAAAATTTTCCCCGAGCGAAAAATTATCATCGTACTGTACTATTTCATACGAAAATCCTATACATAAAATTTGACAATAGCGAAGGAAATATGTGAATTAGGATATTCATAAAACAAAAATATCTACCTAGAGTACATAATTACTCATCTTGCCATCTTACTGAACTTTCACCTAATAGACAATCCTACATAGTCCAAAATACCTACTAATATGTATGTATTGTAATAGCCATTGTTATATTAAACTATATCCATACAAATTTCGCCATAATGAAAACTAGCTAGTTTTCACGTTATATGACGTTGGATTCTAATCCAACCTCTCAATCCCCACCCGTTTGCACTGGTTTGTACAATAACAGTAAAGCTCCTGGCCCGTTTTACAGTATGTGAAACAATTGTATAGTGTATAGTTGCTGGAATGGGAGTATCGCGTTGTCGACTCAAACCAGCTCTGACAAATAGCGGCTTGACAGCCAACACACCGCTAAAAAATTGTTGTCAATGCGAGCATAACCCAACAATCCAGGCAGGTAAGCAGACGCTTACGCTAATGTATATAGTATATTTATTTATTTATTAAACGCACTTTACGTGTAAAATACATCTTAGGGATGAAAAAAATCAATAAATTCTAAGCCATATCTAATCATTCTGGGGATGGGAGAATTAAGATACATAATAATTATTACGTGAAATATTTTCACGATTCAAATAAAAAACGAGAACGGGTAACACGCACCATTACCTTTAAACGAAGAAAAATCTATTACAGAGTTTAATATTTTATATTAAAAAAATTACATCGAATATGATCCATTTTATAGGTAGATAATATTAGATTAGGTATTGAACCTTGATTTTGTTGAGATATGTATCTAAAATTTATTTTATATACGAGTAGAATATTTAACAACCGCAGGATCAAGTTGTATCAAAGGATATTATATTATGTGTATATTGAATTGATACTATTAACGTGTACATATTCAAAATTCCTCAAAGTTGATATGCATATTTTACACGGAAATCCTTTTTGTTTAAAAATTTTACTGTAAATTCTTTGTATCGCATATTTCCATTTTTCTATGACAATATATTACATTGGCCCATATATTATACTCTTTTTTTTTATGTTTGATATGTATAGTTTACTACTGGGTCTTATCGGCATTACTAGGCTATATTTCAAACTGGTAATTTTTTTCCAACCCCGCTCCTTCGTCGAAGGCAAAACTCCTTGGAAGTCACTGAAGTGATTCGAAACCTTTCGGATTAGGGTATCGTTATCAAATTTGGAAGAGGGGTTCTCGGTCCAATGAACCAGGGGGTGCCTTGCGTGCTGCCCCGGGCGCACGAAACAGGGTCGAAACGCCTATCGTCGAACGTTTTTTCACGTGTAAAACGGCTATTTACGCTCGAAGAATGCCAGAGAGACGCTGATTAAGGCCCCGCAAATTCCACCACGAAAAATTAATACGGAAAATAATAATTAAAAAACGGCCCAGTTCGACCCTGAGCCGCGGAACGCCCGGAATGCCATCGAATTCGTAACAATTTTACACAAAAATACACCCAAATATATAATGTGATTTATCTACGTGCGGACTGCACACAAGGAAGAGAATATTTTAAAACTGGATAAAGTATGGCGAAATATTCAGATCCGGCACCGTTCAAAGTGTATCTATGCATCGTCCTCGTAGTGCTAATATATACGACCTCTCAAACGCAATCTATTCTATTCGCATGTCCGAATGTTACATTTTCATTTGAACATACTATGTTTTAGACTCGTTTAAAAATACCGATATATTGATTTATAATAAGCGCTACTCTAATATAGATATCAACGGTTACGTAAGTGTTTATGTGCGATTAATAGGCAATTTGTGCATGCCAGTGACCGATATAACCACGATAAGGGCAAGGCCACTTCGCTCTAGATGAAGACAACGAACAAATGCATTTACGAGGGGGGGGGGGGGATTGAAGAGGGGGGTAAAGAGGTGGTTTTATTTGCATTGAAGTGTCGGTTGTGTGCGTGTCGTTAGGCCATTTGCGCCTAATCGCGAACGAAGGTTGCAAATCCCGTGCCCGAGTGCATACAAGTGATTTTGTAAAACACCCGTAATCGAATTTATTGCATTGCTGCATCTGCGGACGAACGGAGGAGTGTCCTCCCAGATTTATCTAGATACAAGTTGTAAGCAAATATCAGGATCTGGGATACAAAGACAGGTTTGGTTCACTTAGTGCTGGAAAAACGCAATGTTCGAATGAAAAACGCAAAATCTCGAATGAATCAGTCGACCATCCAATATCCATGTACCAACCAGCAACTCAAAATCTCGAATCCCGCGAACCACCACCATGATTTTTTCCATAAAAATAACATTCTAAATATGAAATGGTAATTACACTTGTATTTGCACTCCAAGTTATTTGCAAAAAGTTGGATATCACCTTATAATGATAGAAAAATTATAATAAATAAACGATGTATTCATTATTCATTATGAAAACTACCAGTTATGACGTATGGTTGTGAAACTTGGATGCTAAATTCAAGAATGCTACGTAAGATCCGGTGCAAACAGAGAATCATGGAAAGATAACGAGAATAGTTCGTAAGATGAATACATGAGTAAGAAGCATGACCAAAG
This sequence comes from Parapsyche elsis, assembly GCA_022651745.1. Taxonomy (NCBI): domain Eukaryota; kingdom Metazoa; phylum Arthropoda; class Insecta; order Trichoptera; family Hydropsychidae; genus Parapsyche; species Parapsyche elsis. The sequence goes on from JAGVSN010000017.1 coordinate 5,246,576, forward strand.
TGGCAGATATAGCGGAACGTGTGAAAAATGTTGAAGTGGACACATAGCGAGAAGAATGGATGGCAGATGGACGCGGGAAATACTGGAATGGTATCTGAGAGGATGTGAAAGAAAGCAAGGTAGACCGAGTGGAAGATCGGCTGATGAATTGAGAAGAATGGGTGGAGTCAAGTGGGTGAAGATTTCTCAAGACAGACAGGAATGGAAGAGGATTGGAGAGGCCTTTATCCAGCAGTGAATGATGAACGGCAGAATATGATGAAGATTATGAAAAATGCAGACCACCAAAATTCTCTCGCGGACCATCAGTGGTCCGCGGACCACCGGTTGGCGACCGCTGGTTTAAAGAACATTGGATTGAATCAAACATGTATAGGGAAATGACACGTAGGAAGTATTAAGCGTAAAATGAATGATTGATTGTAGCATTTTAAAAAATATAGTTGTACATCGAATATATTCTACTGTGATTTTCATGCTATAAATAAGAGTATACTTTTGACTGTTTTTATTGATAAAAATACATTTGATTTGTATTATTGATTTAATTTAAATAAATGGTATGATTTAGTTATATTATGCAATAAATGTTCATTTGTGTATCACTAACGGTTTCCCACGAATTCTATGCCTTTCAACTTGGACAACCTTGGTGTTATTCAAATGTAACAATATTAAAAAAAAAAATACCACAATGTTTATTTTAATTATTTCTATGGTCTAGGTATGCAAAACGACTCTGAAGATTATCTCACATGTGATTGTTTGCGAACTAACAAAACCGACACTAATTGCCAAGGTCAAAATCCGAGCACAATAGCCGGGCTCTTAAAGCGTGCCAAATTCAGATATTGCACAATAATCACCGTATTTACGTGAGCTTTTATAATACGACATAATATAATCTACGTGGGGTATTTTTTTTATATTTTTGTTTTGTTTTCACCGAAGAAAAGCTCAGGTAAAATCGGAGGGGGTGGTTGCGAGGAAAAAAGGACCGGCATTTAATGAGCGGTCCCGCAAAGGTAACCAACGTTCGCTTTGTAATATTTAAAAGTTTCGGCTTTTGAATATTTATCACAAAGCGCAAAAATATGATTTATTGCGCTTTGTCTTTGTGTGCTTTTAATGTATTATTCATTTTTGCGAACGACAATGGTTTTTACCTGTGCATAGTGAAATTCTCACAATGTCCGCAATGATCTCCATTTTTTTTTCATTTTTTCATGAAAATACAAAAAAAAAAAAATAGTCGTGACGCTCTTTATCTACATAAATCACTCACGGCGAAGCTTCGACGTATTTTTACTTAAACGTGTAATTTTTTTTTTTTTAGTCGCTTGCACGGACGCGGAGTCTCGTTATCCGCGACGCGACGCGCTCGCGAATTTCGCTTCAATCTGATACGTTAATTAAAACGAGACGTTTTCTAAGCAGCTTACACGACGGAGATATTTGACAGAAAATGGGGGTTACCAATTAATTAAGAGATAAGCTCGCTCGGCGATATCTTCGTGAATTCCGATCCTCGGAAACAGGATGCCGCGTCGTCCGTCGCACCGAATGAGATGGGAAACAACGATTTTTCGTGACATCGCCTGTGTCACGTAGCTGGAGCATGTGTCTTCGTGGGACCATGCCACTTTAATTTATGCCCTTCGAGAGATTTTGGCGATTGCTGCTCAAATGCGGCCGTTACGCTTAAACAATTACTGGAAAATTTTAACGCTGAAACAATAGCGATAAATCGCCCGCACGTACGTACGTGTGAAACTTCCATCATATCGACTGGAATAGACGCATAGCTTAACGCTCGTAAGATTTAAAGTTTTCCCATGAAAATAGAACAGGATTACCCAGTTCCATAAAGAATTAAGAACTGAAGAAACATTCGAAATTAACTAATTACAGCATCTTCGACGACGTTAATTATTTTCATTGACATAAATGTCGTGGGTATAATCTTAAACGAACGTATCAAAATTATTGAACAAAAGTTTCAAATGCAATGAAATAAGATTGAATGTCATATGATTGGTATCGATATGAGTTCAGGTATTTTAAATATCTTATCTGTTCTCAATTTGAGAATATTCTCATTTGTTCCATGTTTTGAATAATATCATCATTTTAAGCGGGTCACCATCCAATGCTGGATGAAGGCTTCACCAAGTCTGTCTTAGCAATCTGCATCCACTTTAGTTCACACATTTATCTTACATATTTCGTCAGCCCATCGTCCACTTGGTCTTCATACCTTTCTTTCACATCTTCTCGCGTCCGCCTGCAATCCATTCCTCTTACGATCTCTTCTTGTTATACCAAACATACATCTTTCCATGCTTCTCTGTGTGATATAAGAATATTTTATGTCATCATCATCATCATTTTCCGCCGTTCCCCATCCACTGCTGGATGAAAGCCTGTCCAGTCCTCTTCCATTCCTATCTGTCTTGAGCAATCTTGCATCCACTTGACTCCACACATTCTTGTCAATTCATCAACCCATCTTCCACTAGGTCTACCTTGCTTTCTTTCACATTCTATCAGATACCATTCCAGTATTTCTCGCGTCCATCCGTCATCCATTCTTCTCGCTATGTGTCCAATCCATTGCCAGTTCAACTTTTTCCCACGTTCTGCTATATCTACCACTTTGGTCATACTTATTACCCATGTATTCCTCTTAAGATCTCTTCTTGTTATTCCAAGCATAGGTACATCTTTCCATGCTTCTCTGTGTGCACTGGATTTTACATGACATTTTTGAATTCAGCATCCAGGTTTCACATCCACACGTCATAACTTGCAGTAGATACGCATTGGTCGTATGCCTTCTCTTTTAAGCATAGTGAAATGTTGGATTACAAAACTATGTTCATTCTCCCAAAAGCACTCCATTCTAATATCATTCTTCGTTTAATTTCTTCTTGAATAATATATGTAGCTATTATTAAATAATACATAGTATGTTTAAGTATCTTTTATTTAGTAAAATTATTTAACTAGGTACTATTTATACAGTCGATGTTCGTTGATTGCAATTTATATTGCAATGCGGCATGCTCTCGAAAACGTAATTTAATTAACCGTTTACGTCGCCTTCTTACAAGCTAAAAACTGTATCGAGACAACCGGCGAGATGTTAATCTTCATCTTTAGCAAAACTTGTATTCCAATTTGATCGCGATAGCTTCGCGTTGTTGGGGTTTCGTGTCGTCGTCGCGCGCGCGCGCGCGCGCAGATGCATACGAAAATAATTAGCATATCTCCGTTAATCTGTTGAATATTACGCCTCCGTTGTGACGCAATTATACTTTATTAGCGCAAGAGACGTAGAGAGAGTAACATCCTCCCTTACCCCCTCGGACGATTATTTATATAAAAGCGCTTTAAAGCCTACGTCTTTGCGCTGGTTTGATGAACGGGGCCTAAGTGCGCGTTTTATTGCCGCGAAAGGTTTCGCGCGCACTACACAGCGGAAGAAAATCTTTTTTTTTAATTACACAACATCGTATATTTCAAGGGTTTGTTTTTTCAATCGACAGGTGAGGATTTCGTCTATTTTGTAAGTTGTATAAAGTGTGTGGAAAATTTATTTTCGTGTAGTTTAAAGGTATGTTTGTGCGGTAGTTCGCGTTCCTACGGTCACGCGCCACTGTCTCTGTGCTCCTCGACGCGGGTTCGCTAACGTATTTGGACTGCTCAAGCCAATTTCTCTTTATTCCGCGCATAAATTGGGGGATTCACCCGGATTAGGCGTAAGAGTAATGCCTTGTCTACCCGCACGAGCTCGTCTATAATTCTTATTGTTACCGAATTGGTTACAGCGATCCGTTAGAGAGAAGCTACCTGAAAATGCGTAGAAAGAAAATTAGGAGAACGCGCGCGGGCACCGCAATCGTTATATGCCGATTGTAAATTACCAATTAAATTCCCAATCCGGCGCTGCGCAATATCGCCCACTTTGCCTTTTATTCAAATTTATAATCTCTATACATACCCACCTGCCTGCTTGAAGGTATATGTTTTAATGAGCAATTTTACAATGCGCCAAAGCTTCGGTAATTAATTTTGTTAGACTTTCCTTCTACAAGTCTTTTTTTTTCCAATAGAAAAATTCCAAAACTTAAAGGATCAACATTTACAAGTTTTAATTACCTTTGATGATAACATCTTAAAAATTTAAATATCATTCATAACAAATTGTCTTACTATTCAAATTATGCTGAAAAGTAAGACAATTTAAAATTGTTATAAATTAGGCGACTCATTTTTATTGTAGTAATTTAATTTCTAAAAGTAAATAAAACATGTAATATATCGTCTCACTTAATACAATGGAATCTAAGGTGTTCCAATTTATACAGTTTGAGAGTAAAAGATTCACAAAAAAAAGTCTTCTCATCTATATATAAAGTCTTCGGATCTTTTTTTTTATTTAAAAAGTTTCTAACGAAACTATGCAAAGTTTTGATATAAAATTTGTGATACTAAACAGTAATGTTTATCATCATAATAAATAAGACACGCATAAGTACAATATTGTAAAAAAAATACATTTGCGAAGCTTTTAAATAAATTGAGTCAAATAAAAATATATTTAAAACACACATTGAGCTAAAAATAGGTACAACAAAACATCAAGCTGCACGCAAAGCTTTAAAAGCGTACCCTAGCATTTCCATTTTATTTTACATGCTAACATTGTGATGACCCGATTATGCGAGTACCGAGTACATACACACACACAGCAATTTCGCAAACACGCACACTCGGAAGATTTGTCTTCCCGTCTCGGTGTTATTATTTTGAAATTCAAATCTCCTTTTGTAGCGAGCAATGCTCCTCCGCGCAAAAAGGGAAAAACGAGCGGAAAAACCGCGGATTTTTCTGGACGCAGTCGCGACGATAAGTTTCGCCGGTGGCTTTCGTATGAAATGGTCGTCGTCTGCGACCGGAACTTGTGGCGTCGTTCTCGATGCGCTCACTTCCTGTTTGGCACCGTGAAAAGTTCTCCCCGCCTGAGATATAGACGCTGCGTCACTGTTTGGATGCGTCCAATATAAATTATTTCATGCAAAAGTAATGTACGACGCTTGCGCTTTGTGTTTCTAGCAAGTCGCACAATTTCGTGGAATTTATTATCGCTCGCCGACAATAAAGTATTCTTTGTATTTAAGAGTGCACGACGTGTCAGTCAAATTATTCATACAATCACTTAAATGCACTTCGTACAATATTAAAGTATCAAGTTTCCAATCCAAACACCGGTGCATACAATTACATATCTAATATAATCGTAATATCAAGTAAGTCTGGAAATTTAACAATAGAAACGATGGCACACACTTTATGAATATCAACAATACGATTATTATTTATATAGGAAAAATGACATCCCACTATGCTGAAAAAAATAAGGCATACCTACGACCAAAGCGTACTAAGATTCGCTGACGATATAGTTATTAATGCATACGACTCAGTAGATTTACAACTAAGCAACGAAAGTATCTAAGTAGATATAGGTAATAATTAATTTTAATAAAACTATATTTATTGAATTTTACACTCAAAACACAGTAGTTAAAGTAAATAATCATATTGTAGTGATAGCTGATAGTTATTTATACCTAGGACAATTGGTGAATATGACTGAAAGTAAAGAATAATAAATAAAACAAGAAATTAATTGAATTTGCTTAAAAAAGAAGGCGTACGTACGACCAATGCGTACTACCAGTTATGACGTATGGATGTGAAACGTGTATGCTGAATACAAAAATGTTACGTATGTAAGATTCAGTGCACACAGAAAAGCATGGACAGATGTATGCTTGGTATAACAAGAAGAGATCGTAAGAGGAATACATGGTTAAGAAGTATGATCAAAGTTGCAGATATAGCGGAACGTGTGAAAAAGTTGAAGTGGACACATCGCGAGATGAATGGATTGTAGATGGACGCGAGAAGATGTGAAAGAAAGGTATGAAGACCAAGTGAACAGATGGGCTGACGAATTAAGATGAATGTGTGGTATCGAGTGGATGCAGATTGCTCAAGACAGACAGGAATGGAAGTGGATTGGGGAGGCCTTCATCCAGCAGTGGATGGTGAACGGCTGAAAATGATGATGATATTATTCAAAACATGGAACAAATGAGAATATTTTCAAATTGTTCTCAAACACTTTTTAGTTTCGTAAGATATTTCTACCTGAACTCATAGTTTTCTTTGAATCACTTGAAAAATATCAATCATATGACATTCAATCGTATTTCATTGCATTTGAAAACTTTTGTTCAATAATTTTGATACATTCGTTTAAGATTCTCGATATTTATTTTAATGAAAATAAGAATGGCTGAAAATGATGGATGATATTATTCAAAACATGGAACAAATGAGATTATTCTCAAATTGATAACACTTTTTAGTGTCCTAAAATATTTCCACCTGAACTAATAGTTTCCTTTAAATCACTTGAGAGATATCAATCATTGAACTTTCAATCTTATTTCATTGCATTTGAAAACATTTGTTCAATAATTTGATACGTTCGTTTAAGACTACATATACCCACGACATTTATGAAAATGATAATGATGATACTCGTAAACGGCTCATTAGCTGTACTGAAAATGTTAAAATTAATATGTACATAGATTCAACCTGTAGTGTGTGGAAGGAGGGGGTTTTCGTTAATTCCTTTCGTGTGGGTTTGGCCCACTTTCGTCGGTGTGATTTTCGCTCATCCAATGAAATTAATATCCAAGTGGGATCCAACAATTTCGATACCCCCCCGCTGCTTTCGCAAAGTTTGTCGAATCCGCCGCGGAAGCCGAATTCGCGATCCCGTTAAAATTCCACACATAAATTCGTGGCGTCCCTTTTCGCGTGCTTCATAAAACTTTCTAACTCCATTTTGAAACACAAACATGCGCCGGCCGGCAATGTGTTACCGAAGCCGGAAACGCTCCCCGACATATGATAATTTAATGGTCAATACCGCCATACATAATACGCCAATAAACAAGTGATGGGATTTTGCGAGAGCACACTCTTTGACCGTTCACCCCTCGTAAACCCACCACCGTATAGAATCTCCTCATACCCCCATGGATCCGGAAAGAGCTGTCCTTCCGAGTCCGAGTCCGGTCGCGCGGTTAAACCGGGAGTGTGTAGGTACGTATTTCAGAAGGATCTTATTACGTACAAGGAGTGTGTGTTTATAAATCCACACACGATCCTACATACGCTTTTTTTTTTTTTGCGAGGGGGATTTAACACAGGACCATATAGATGGCGTCGGGAAATCCGACGGGACGCTGGGAAATGGCTGAAATGATGTATCGACGCGTAATGGAGCAATTTTTCTCACCATTTTCCATAATCGATAATTTATTATTATATATGTTACGCTGGGAGTTATTCTTTTTTTTATTATTTTATTCAACACGAATCCTCACTCGAGGATTTACTCTAATTTTGGCAAGTAGCATTATTTTTTTTTTATACCCGTAGTAAAAATGTCGTTCAATATACTTCGCATAGGTAATGTATGTGTAATGTAATGTGTGTATGAGCAGATAGATAATAAATGAAAAAATAGTGGTTTTTTTTTTATAACAGAATTGAATTTATTTTCCAAGTAATTATTTTAATGGGTAATTATATTACAAAATAATAATCGTCATAAAACAATTCACTGTATTTTGCACACAATACCTTTAACACAAACATTAATCAATTACCTTAAATAGTTATTTATTACTTATTACATTTGAAACCAATATTTATAATATATAGTAGCTGTTTGGGGGGGGGGGGGGGGGCTTAATGTTATTAATATTATCTCTTTTATTTTACGATTAAAGAATTACGAATACCTATAATAATTAATATATGTATGTATCAAAGGTAAACACAGGCTGTTCCGAACAGCAAAATATATTCATGAAAAATTACATTTTTTTTTTTATGGATACATCTTATTCATTACGTTTTACATTTATGACTGGAACTATTTAAATTTGCGATAATTTTAAGTGTTGATTTAAAATTGGAAAACATAAAAAGAAAAGTATTAATTCAATACGAGAAAATATCAAAATTCATAAAATATTTTTTTACTATAGAAAAAAGCACCATAAAAATTATAAACAAACAGAAAACAACACAGCGATAAAATTTCAGCAAAAAAACATTTTCAATCGATTGCAAATGTGACTTTCAGATCTTATGTTTGTTTTAAATTATTTAAATAATAATAAAAAGAACACGAAACAAATTAAATTTTACCTTCATTATTACATTAAAGCTAAATTTTAATGATTATATTTAACCTGACACCAATTCATATATTCTTAACCAATTCCTGATAAAGAATTTCTAATAAATACACTAAAGAATCTAAACATATTTAGCAGTTATATTACAAAGAAATTCACTAGTTAAATATTGAGTATTTTCTACAATATATTATTTTCTGGCAAGAAAATGTATACTGCATCCTGTATTTGATAACATTCGTTGTAATATAGAACATTAAGCCAACAATTCAATTCCGGTGCTAATGCATTTTTCAGAACGATAACAGCTGAATTAAATGAAAGCATTAATAGTTTTTATTGAGGGGATAAAAAACCTGTGAACGCGACTGAAACTGTTATTGTTGGCTCAAAAGCTCTATACGTAACGATGCTTTAAAAATAAATAATAATTATGCTTAATCTCTTCATTTTTCTTAGGAATATCAGTCTAGAATAGTAATTTATCATAAATTACACAATTACGTATTGTATAGGAATAAAATAGTTCACAACTTAATTTCTAATCGTATACAAAGCAAATATTACGTATTTTAGGTTTAGGTAGATAAGTTGTAGTTAAACGCCTGTAATTTACGTATATCGTATAGTCACATATGCGTATGACTCAATAATCATCCTTCTCACTAATATAAAAAAAAAAAAACAAACATGATTTCGTTTAATTAAAAATACACTACATATATGAACATAATGGCATCTGATGTTATTTAGTAGTTTATTTAGGTTAACTTATTTTGGTATTGTGTAATATATGATAGACGATTTCGAACATTTTCCCGCGACGCACGTATGACCGAATTGAAATACATAATTATTTTATTTTGTTTACAAAAAAATAAAGTAAAAAAAGCTCGATACATATTATTTGTTTTATTGGATGGAATGTATGTAAATTTTCATTTATGATCAACAGCTATGCCAAGAAACGTGCAAATTTCAATTATACGCTATGGATACGTACAGTGTCTCTCAATGATCGTAGCTAAATTTCAATTAAAAATTTCCATTATTGCGAGGTAGATTCATTAGTGCGAATTTTTTACTTTTTCGGATTTTTTCATTGAAAAAATTTGAATAAATTAAATAATACATATATACACATACAGTATTTAATATGAATGTATAAAGATTGCAAAGCACACAAAAAGCCAATCTCAAATAATGGCAATGTAAAATAACGTCATATCAACAACGTAAAACGTTTTTTATTTATTTTTTTTATTATTTCGTTAAGTACAAATGCTGTTCAAATCCAAATAAATTCATTTTTCAAAATATTTGGGACATTCACCGCAAATATTTATGTACAAATATATACTAAATAGATATCAATTAAAACTATGCTTTGTACAAATAGTTATTTTTTTTTAATACAGTATACATGTTATTTGTACTTGATTGACTCTATGAATATTTTGTATAAATATATCAATCTATCAATATGTTTTATTTTAATTAATAATTTTGCCAATTATAAACGAATCGTTACTAAAATTAAAATTACTACTTAAGTTTCCGTACTGAAGGAGCGAAAAAATGTTTTTTCACAGAAAAATTGCTCACTTGGATCAACTATAACAATTTATCTTCATTTATTTTTAACCTTATCATCTCAAACTGTTTCAGAAACAATATTAAATTGACTTTAGTTTGTGAACTGAAAATTATGACATACATGCATTGTCTAGTTTGCACCGTGCATGTTTCTCAGCGGGGGTTGGATTTATGGCAAGACAGTATGTCTTCTAAGGAAATATTCGCACTTGTTCTAACAAACTGTGTTATCTAGATTTAGAAAAATATATATAGGATCCTGAAGCAAAATTATAAATTGAAAAGTTTTACCAATTTACTAACTATCGTGAATTATTGATCGATCTAAAAGTAAGTGCGTCGTAAACATTTCTATACACTTTCGTAAAAAAAAAAATTTTTTCTTTCATGAAAGAAGCTTGTTATATCATTAATTAAATTCTGACTAAAATTAAATGCGATTCACTATAATATAATAAAAGTGGTGATTCATCTAATCGGTATACTCTTTCAAAGAAGCAAGAATTGCTTATGGCAGGAGAGTTATGAAAATTTGAGCAATGTTATAATGTATACCTTGTTCACTAAATAACTACATTTTTTTTTCACACACAACTAGATTAATATACGTAATCCTGATAATTCTAATGTAATTTAACTATCACTCTAAATTTATCTAAGTATTCAAAAGGGCAATTTTTTGGGTTCACAGCAATTATAATATACATAAAAAAAAAAAAAAAAAAACAATAATTCATGTATGTGACAAGGTGAGAAACTACACGTATTGAAAAAAATTTTTTTTTTCTCTTTTCATATCTACAACTCCTTTTTTTATTTGGTGTTGGTATAGCGAGAGAGACTTGCTGTGATTTTACTTTTCTATATGCACAAAATGCTCTATACTTATTTAAAACCTGAGATATTGTACACAGGTGCATATTGCACATTTTTTTTATATAACACTTATTTTTGGAAATCACGGCCACACACCTGCAACAAAAAGAGAAAAAGCAAAATTAATAAACTTGTGAGTATGTTTTCAGATGATTAATAATACGGCTGTTATTTATTTATGAATATATTTTTTTAACGAGTAATAAGAAAATATTTAATAAAGTAAATGACAGCCTTACTTAGGTATGTTGGTTTTTTTTTGTAAGCAAATAAAATATAAAAATGTCAATGGTATGTATGAATAATGAATGAGCGTTGAATTTATGAAAGTATCGGCAATGTATGACCGTGAAATATTATTACTAATTCTTAACAGTATAACTATTTTAGGCTAGGCTATGAGGAATTGATATTATGCAATTCCTTGTGAGTTAATCAACACTAACCTATGCTAAACGACATCAATAATTAATATTTATATGCATACATAATTAGCAATCTTAAATAACTATAATAAAAAATAAACAAAACGTTCGCCGTCATAAATAACAAGTTAATTGATGGTTTTTGAATGTGTGTGAATTGAAATCGCCTAAGGTGTGTATAGTAATCATTATCACAACCGTAAGATATAGTGCGGTCCACATCGGCGCATAAGATCTGAATGCAGCCAATTTCATTCGGAATTAAGATGTAACATGATGCGAAAACGACCTTTAACAGCTTGTTAAGATTTATCGCTACGCTATTTTGCATATGCTGATTTAGCAATCCGCCGGACGAGAGAGATACACTCAGTCGTTTGTCAAGCGTACTCCACGAGGGTGAGGGAGAAAGAAAAGCATAAAATATTATAAGGAAGGCCTTATGCAGATCTTCCCGAGAGTACGTAGGTGCTGCGAGAGCTTACACAGCCTAGCCGGGGCCCACAAAAGACCCACATTAAAGTCCAAAATTCGCTTTGTTTCAGCGAAAATGCGCAGAGCGTATTCTAAGTGAGTACCTACGCACCTACCTATACATGTGCAGGGCTAAATTTCATTGTTTTTAAACGGCGATTGTATCAAATCGCGAAAGTCGTCGCGTGAAAATTCGATCGCAACGTAGAGCAGGTATTCGGAAAATGCTTTTAATTGTGAACGAGAGGTTGCTCTCTGCAATTATCGCCGAAACGTTTCGAGAATTCCGCGATGATTCGAACAACAACACGTTTCACACACAAGTGTTGATGATGCTCGCACATTTGCCGTGTTAATAAATTCGGTTGGATTTGTTCGGTGATTAACTGCAAAAATAAATCAAAAGCTTCGAGATAAGCCATCTAAAACGAGCTCAATAAAAAAAAACAGCACTGAAATATGCCGGCGAATTGTCTCAGATTTGGCTAGTGAGATTTTGCTTGTCTTATTCTGTGTGCCCCCTAATAAAACGAATCTGGCCTGAGCACATCTTCTCCTAACTTTTTGTTACCCCCAGAGAGTACGGTGGCGCCATAAAGAATTATTGTTACAGCCTTCTTCGTAATAAAAGGCGTTTTATTATTAATACGCGAATTATTCTCGTGTGAACTTATTTCGTAAACATTTGCGACCTTACAATAGACGAATGTTTAAATAAAACTATTTAATTTAAACGAGTTGAGGCACGTCGAAAATAATAGGAATACAGGTCCTCATGTTATGTTGTAAGAATTTGACTGAAAATTTACAACAAAAATTACACCCACATATGAAACAATTGTTTTGGAGGAGAATTTTTATTTTATTATTTATAAATTAAATTTACGGCAAACGCAAAATAAATGTAAATATTTTATTTGGTAGGTGTTTAGAACGGCCGCAGTGTTGAAATGGCGAGGGTGCCCTCCTCTTCGCCAGTTTCCACGCTGAGCCTCCTCGCCATACATTTATCAGGATTTCTGCAACAGCCAAGCTAAAATTTTGGACGGTTTAAGCTGGACGTAAATTTTCCGTAACATGACAAGTTTGAAAAAAAAAAAGGTAATACAAAAAAGAAAAAAATATATAACACAACGTTCTCGCGTTCGTGAGCCAACGCCAGCCCCGTTAGATTTATTTATAGTCAGACGCCTAGAAGTGGTGGTGGTAGTAGGTAGAGGAATGCGAAACTTTTCTAGATTGCCCCCGATGAATATTCCATTATTTTCACCACCCGCAGCAGCTCGCACAGTTTGAGAAGCGTTCGCTTTTTAATCTAATTAATGTTTCGCGCTGAAGTTTTCCAATACGAACGAGATAGATAACAAATACGAAACCGGTAGTCGGTCTTGGTAACAACACGTCTCCCAAGTGTGATATCAAGACATCTCTCCTTTCGATTCAATCCCATTCGAAAAAAACATAAAAAACGAAAGTAATCGAAAACCAGTAGGTATACCTACACAATTTCAAACTAGGCGTCTAAATTAACCATTTTTTTTTCGATCCAATTAAACGAGAATACGCTCATTTACATGAACGCCGAACAGGTCACTGGGTCCGTACGCAGTCAATCAGGCTTACGTTTATCTAAAGTTTATCGCAATGTTTTAATACAGATACGGAAAAAAATATATAAATTGGATAGCGTGCGGTGGTGTGAGATAGATGTGTTCACTTGAAGCAGATGTGGGTATGAGAGGAGAACTAAGAATGTAGCAAACCTCCGAGATTGCGCATAATACTTCAATAAATTTCCAAGGTAGAGAGTGAGACGGGGAACCCCCGGCCGCAAAAAGTATTAAGGCTAACAGACGTGAAAAAGAATTACGCCTAAAAGTTTCCTACAAAGTAAATGAGAATTATATACATAAAAAAGTAAAAGTGAAAGTTGGAGGCGCCCGCTGAAAATACCCCCGGCTTATTGAAAGCGTTATAAGGAGGTCTTTAGTTTAATTGCTTATATTGTGTGACCCAGAAACGAGCCCGAGGACGTGGGGGGGGGATGCTAGCGAGAAATATTCGAAAAGTTATTTGATTATCGAAGTGCGAGAGCGGGTAGTTGGAAGTGATGAAGTTAAATGTAATGAATTCGACGGAGAGGAAAAGTAGTGGACACAGAGACGTCGACGAGATACCGAGTTTTTCTCGAAGCGGAAGAAAGAATGTGAACCTTAACACCTAGGAGATCAATTTTAGCAACTGAAAATAGTCACATTCGAGACGCGAAGATCGGTATGCTACTTTGCCAATGGCGCATTGACTCTTGATCACACAAGTCTGACTCTTCAAATACATCAATCCGACTTGAGTAATTTACTATTGGCAGAAGAAAGGATCGACTGAGTGACTGCTCAATTTGCATCGGTTTTAATTAAATTTAAAACAAAGACCATCAAACATTCAACACGACCATTATACAATACACAAATATAAGTAATCTTCCAGTTGGATAATATGAATTTGGCAGTCCATATTACTCAAAATATTGCATCACACTATAGTATGATAAATGAATCACATTTTCTATTGAATTATAGCAGGTGTATTTATAAGGCACAGATGCTTAAATCAAATTTAAAATTATCAAACAATTTCGCTAATCTTATTTAAAATTTATGATGATGTTGACAAATTCTTTCTGTGAATTTTTCATTGCATATTTATCGCGTGAGTATTACATACATAGTTCTATTTATTTATTGTGTCAATGTTGAACGGTTTTCTTCATAAAAAAATTCAATTCAATGGGCGTTAAAATAAAATGTATTACATCACCTATTATTTCCTCCAAAAAAACTAAATAGACTATAGAAATTTTGTATGAATCGTCCTGTAAAGAGCGGATACTGTTGAAAGAAGTAACAGCTGTTATCTGAACAGCTGTAATGCGTGTCGCTACCGAAGTGAGCTTTTAAGAAGCTCCTCCACACTCATCACAAAGATAGAGTAAAAACGCTTTAAGCTTGGCATTTTGTCACTGAATTCCTGGCGATTGGTCTTACAGCTCTCACAGACACGAAGCGAACTATTCCAACATGCATGCCTAAGTAATGTAGGGACAAACACACTTTGTCGTCATGCCATCGCGAAAAAAAATATTCAAACATTCACAACGGCAATTAATGATCACACTTATTATAATAATCGGTATGGTATAAATCGCGTCGTCAATAGGAATTCAGACAATATCATTCGAGAATGTAATACAATTTTTTTCACTACAATTGTGTTCAAATTTATACAGCGCTTAATGTGAATAAATCAACGTGATAGCGTGTCAGAGTTGTTGAGATGAAAATTTACCGTCTTCTCGTTTAGATTCTCGAATGAACGAACTCATTTCTCGTGTTTTATAAGAACACGAGCGCGTCAAGATACAATCGTGCACCGAACACACTCGCACCGACATAAATCCAACCGAGGGAAGATGAACAAAAAGAAAATGAAATGAAAAAAATATATATAAAATAAAACTACGAAGAAAAAAAAATAAATAAAGGAGGATAAACGTTGTCGGGTGGAAACTGAGTCGGGCGATGAATCTTTATTTACAAGTGACCGTACAACGCAGTTCGATAAACAACCGAGATGATTTAAGCGCTTTTGCGCGAGCTTCCTCCGTCTGGTCTGCCCACACCCTCACTCTCAGACCTCAATCTGGCAGATGAAGATATTGAGGGCTTTATCGTCACACCAGCACGACTTTGTGGCGCACCGGACTAAAAGCACACTCGCCGGAAAGTGAAACGTACCAAAAAGGACACGAAAAAAGCTCAACTCAATGAATCGATATTTATAATGAAAATACGAGTATAATGCCGAAGTTTCGGTATTTTCAGTAACCTTACCCTTCACATTGCCTACTTTATATTATACATGCGGCACACATAGGTCGTTCAGTACAAAAGTCGAGCTTTCAAGGTGGTTCATTGTATACCTATATAGGCGTCACCTCGATATCATGCAAGCCCAAATAGGCAACGTTCCAAATTTGATTCAAAATTAAAAATTAACCACAACGAACGGTAGTTTATTGAATGTATATATTCGCATAAGAAACGGACCGGAAATTGATTGCATCGTATCGAAATCGTTATAGTAATAAAAGTGAGATTTTCCGTTGCGCAAATTGCGGCCCCCATTGTAGGGCGGGTAATTCAATCTGCCCAGAGCCGCGGCCATGTTTTGTTGTTTCCCGAAATTCTCGCGGGATGACGGCCGTCGAGTTATTTATTGTTTATTATCTCAAGACACGAGATGAGAGCCGGGAGCCCTCGGGGAGGCTAAGCCCTCTAACTAAGATATGAACAATCTGCGGCCCGCGAACCGCAAACGATCATATGAAATTATACGAAGCTTACTAAGAATACTATAAATATGTAAACAATTAATTACACTACATACTCGTACTAGTGAACAACTATAAATTTTCATATAAAATATTAATTAATCAAAGAACTCTTCCACAAACTTATCACACGAATCAAAACACCCGACAGTGCAAACTTAATGTTAAAAAATATATTTTTAACTAAAATTAAATTAACTCGAGACCCACATTCGACGATACATTGAATAAACCTGGTATTCCTCGCATACGCGAGGCGCGAACATTAATTAAACTTTTGTTCTGCGTGTTCGCCTGATGTATTTATTATATACGCTCGTTTTTACATATACAAACATACGGTTATGTAACGTATAAAATACACACCTACGTACGTACTAACCCTATAGTTTTTCGAATCATCCCCCACACTATTTCTAGGTTGACATACGCGAGACAATCTAAAAGACAATACAAGTTTGTTCGGCGAAACTTGCTACACGTTATAAACCTGGCAACTGCGTCTCCTATTAAATCAGCACATGTTCAACTTTCCGTGTACGAATATTAAAACAAAACAAAAAAAAACCAACGACATTTTAATTTGAATACGACGACGCACGCTATACAAACATAAATTTATAAGTGCGTTCGTACTGAAATTACTTAATTTTATTAGACGAAAATGAGATTGCGTGCCGTATATATTATGCGTTTATAATTTTTTGAACTTTGATCGATAATCATCGACACATAAATTAGAATCAAATTATAATATTTTATACACTCATTATAAATACATTATAGTGTTTATAATGTATATGTAGGTACGGGGGAAGAGTTGTAAATTTCGTTTGAAGCGACGTCACACAGTGCGAGAACCGCTGGTGCAGATAAGTATTATAAATAATAAGATATACGCAAGTGTACAGAAGCGACGGCACAACAAGAATAATATAAAATGTTTTTCATTTTCTTTATTTCACCCTCGATAGTCGTAAAACCATTACCCATGACCAAACTTTCGTTTGATACGCGCTATGAATGGTCGCGTACACTCGAGTAGCCGAGTCTTCGCGGTGCGCGAAGACACAGTACACTCACAGTCTAAGCGCGATAGTAACGTATTACATTAGACACAAGTCACCTCAGAGCGCAATACGTACAAGTCGTACAACTAGGTATCCATCTCGACACTTCGCGTTCGAGATCCGATGCTCTACTAACGAATAATATCGCTTGTCGTTCATCTCAAACGTCTGTCGTTTCATTCATGACGAATTAAGATGCCGCCGGGTGAAAAAAACGCCATTAAAACCCACGAAATTGCCGTTTAAGAGGCTCGCCGGTGAACAGATGTTCGCGGGATCCACACGCACTCACTCCTCCATTCACTCCGTTCATTCATATGTGCCATAAAAACGCTCTTATTAAAAATATTAAACAGTATCATCACTTTGTATATAATTAACAGCGCGTTTCAATGTCAAGTTTATTTGATGATTAAATTCCTCGGCGATATTTTTTTTTGTATGGAGAATTTATATAAACTAACCTATCTACACAATAACATGTGATTTTATACGGGCCAATATCACAATATTTAGATATGAGAAATTGGCATAGTTCGACAACACTTTTTACTTGGAATGTTATATACCTATGTATGTACATATGTATAGGTATTGCATGTTTTAAATTTTATATGCTCATGATTTTAGCCCTTTCTGTCTGGAGATACATCTGATGCAATCCGAACTTTTTACATGCTATGGAAATTTGTGTGTCATTTGCCATTTGAATACAAAAATACCTTCTGTATTTAAGTATTAATTTATTTATACCTACTATATATGGATTTGCGCCAAAGCTCCCTAACTTATTGTCTATAAAAAAGTATTCTTCATAAAGGCCAATTCATTATAGATATGTAGTGTTTTCGTCTCACGTACATTAAAAATATAATAGTCTTCGTTATTAAAATGTTACTAAAATGCAATAGTAGGTAGGTACCTAACCAATAGTAACCAAATGTACCTATTTAGTAACCAATAGTAACCAATTTCGCCACTGCGCATCAAAGGACAAAAGTAGGGATTCCCCTTCGTGAGATGAAAACACCATACGTACATACAAAGTTGGACTAATTTGTATTGCGTATTACAAAACAACATAAATATGGACCGGGCAACTTTGGCACTGATCCACTGGTATTACACATTGAAAGTAATTCATACGTTTGAATTTTTGAATGCTTAAAAATCAACATTACTACGATTTTAACACGTCTATTCAATAATGAAGCATTTTAAATGTGCATATGCGAGTTACGTGCAATACTTAGAATTAGAAATGGCCGCCATCCGTCATAAGTATTGTATTGCTATTGCACTTGACCAATTAGAGCACGCATACGTGCATCTCTTTCTATCGATCCACCAATCATATTTCGCACCGATAGATCGCACAGGTACAAGAGGAACCAAACACTTTACTCTGGTTGGTTTGCATAGGTGGGTATATACAAACCAACGTAAATTTAATATTAATATTCATTTAATTTTTAATAGCGCATATATTGTTTTTTTTTCGCTATAGATGTAAATGTGTTTTCACTGAAAAACGAGTGCCATTTGCCGATTAGATTTTTCGTAACTCATTTGTTTGTAGCAGTTTATTTGGCACGGAGAGATAACATCCCCGCGAACCCCGTCGTCACCCCGGGTCCCCAGCGTCCCCCCCCCCCCTTTATCCACCCCCTTTTCATCCCTCCCGCCTCCACCGAACCTTACACACGCGTTTTTAATTATGTGGTGAAATTTGCATTTAAATAGGTAAGATGGGGGGGGGGGGTGGGGTTTGAGGGGTTCGGGAGGGGCACGTCCTCCTCCCGCTTGACATTACGGCGAGCGGCTGGCTCGCGGGGATGCCGCACCGAACGACAAATATTATCATACAATTTTTTTTTTTTTTGATCTTTTTCGCTTTACGCCGGCAAACGTTTTAAATAAAACGGTGCAAAGGTGTGAGACGAATAATTGGTTTTAGCGTTTGTGTTTATTTAAATTACGGGTAATTTAAAGTGTTGACTTTTCGTAACGAACCGCGGCGCGCGAGCTCATTCCCCTCCCTCCCCCCCTCGATTCCCCGCCAGAGTTAAAGGATTATTTACATTTCCTTTTAATAAAATGCCGGCTTTGAAAAAAAAAAAAGTGAAAATAACAGCCCCCCCTCCAGATATTTTTACACTTGTAAATTACTACGCACGATCTGAGAGCTGTGCTGGTTGAATGTGCGATAAGACAAAAGTACAATTAGCGCAAAACGCTACTAAATAATTAAATTTTATATATCTACCTACAATTATAGATGCTTGGTATAACAAGAAGAGATCGTAAGAGGAATGCATGGGTAAGAAGTATGACCAAGGCGGCATATATGTACCAATAGCAGAACGTGTAAAAAAGTTGAAGTGGACACATAGCCAGAAGAATGAATGGCAGATGGACGCGAGAAACACTGGAATGGTATGCGAGAGGATGTGAAAGAAAGCAAGGTAGACCGAGTGCAATATGGACTGATGAATTACGAAGAATGTGTGGAGTCAACTAGATGCAGATTGCTCAAGGCAGACAGGAATGGAAGAGGATTGGAGAGACCTTTATCCAGCAGTGAATGGTGAACGGCCGAAAATGATACAATTATACTGTATATAGATTAGCGTAAGCGTATACCTGCCTGCCTGGGTCATTGTGGCCACGCTTAGCATTTCCAACATAAATAAACTAAAAATATTAACCTTGTGTTGACACGCTTGTGTCGACAACGCGATTTTATGGTTATACGCCCATTCAATACACTATACAATTGTTTCAAGTACTGTCAAACGGACTATGGGCTGTACTGTTATTGTACAAACCAGCGCATATGAGTGAAGTTTGAGAAAGGCGTTAAAATCCACGGCGATAAAAACTGACTAGTTGTAGGTATAATATTTAAGTCGCATATGCGTATTTATGTATTGGAATAATTCAACTCGACGAGTAATGGGTTGAATTTATATTAAAATGTATGAAATTGGGAAATTTCATGATGATTTTATGTTTGTGATTGAGGCAACTTTGATTCTCACTCATTCGTTTGAATGGTAAAAATAGGTAGCTTTGTTCGTCTGAGAAGTTCCGGTGGATGATTTAGCATCGGGGCGAAATTTTCGGCAAATTATTTGTCACCCTATCTATAAAGGTATGAAGGTTCCGTTGTCCAATTAACGTTGTTCCTATCAAATTTTAACGAGCCACCCTAAACCATCCCTTGTTCTGCGGAGCTCGCTCGCTGCCAGCCCAGTTTGGCCCAGTCACCCCTCTCTTGTTGCTCGGTGTCGCGTTTCGCACCATATTCACCCGCTAATTACTTTATTATTCAATGTCGTAGAATTAGTTCCATAAAATATGCAAAACTTTCGCCATATCGCATTTCGAGCAATATTTTTATTTTCCAGACCGAAGGCAGTGTGGTTTATTATACGTGCGAAATTAACGCATTGTCGACCGTGATTCGGTTTACGTGCTCGTTGAACTTGTCGGCGCATAAAATACGAGCCAACTGACAAATGACATTCTCGCAACGGGATATGAATTATTATAACTAAAGGATTTGTAAGCAAACCGAATTGAAAATATTTGTGAAACCACATGTAAAGGAAGGGGTGGGTAATATAATAATAATTTTTGACATACATACTTAAAAAAAAAAAATTAAAACTACAATACTTATGTTGCGAGTACAATTCCATAATACTTGGGGGAAATTCCCCATAGGATGATATACGTTTGAAATGTACCTATAACAATAAAACTTTAATTTATCTAATTCTGAAGTTATATTATGTAGGTAGGTACCTAAATGTATTATTTATTTATATAATATAGTAGCTAAAGTTAATTACATAATCCTTAATTGAGCAACTATACAGAGATGTTTTTTTAAGACTGCCAGGAATTTGTCAATAGTTTTGGAACTTCTAATTCCATCCGACAGTCTATTACATATATTCCGAAACACCTCTGTACAAGATGCTTCTCCTATTTCTATTTATTCTAACATTTTTTATAATTAAATTATGAAGTATTAAACGTCAGATTAAATAGTTAAAACTTGTGTGTTATTCAAAAATAAATTGCGATACGTCAAATTAGAAACGAAGAAGTAATACAAATTTAAATGTATTCAACCGTAAGGTCAAAGCGTTTTGTTTATGCTGACAAAGGTTACAATAAATACACATAAACGTCACGCGGAAATAGTTTAACGAATTAATAATATTAACACACAACGCGGACGATAAATTGAATCGCACGTTTTCACATGTCAATTCGATATCTATGTATGTCGGTACGTAGACGGAGAAGGAAAAAAATAACATTTCATAATTATTTATTAATTAATATTGCTAAATTTATGCCCGCTTTGTAAATTACCATTATAATATTCGATTCTGAGTGGTGTTTTTTTCAACGGGATTGCCGTTTAAATTTTCGCAAAACATACACACATTAATGATTACTTTAACGTTTTTCGGCATTCGTGGCTGCGTAATAACCGGCATATGAAGAATGCCCCGTTCGGAATGTGCCAAAAAGAGATAAAGCAGTTTTATTGATCAGGGGTGGCTGCCCCCCATCCCCTCTTCCCTTCCATCCAACCCCTCTCCCCTCAGCTCTCCAGCCCCGCCCGCAACGAAGGGGGATGGGGGATGCCGGTCACCCCCCTCGCCCGCCATAACTTACTCATACTGAGGGGTGAAAACGGCACAGATTTAAAATCGAACTGAATTCTTTTTTTAATTTTAATACATTTATTACAGAAAAATTATATATTACAACATGAATTATATTGCATAAAGAATGTACCGATCTTCATACGATTTATGACCATTTTTTAAATTAAATATTATTATCATGTACAGGAAAATGCAAAGTTCGCCATTTTAAAGCATCGTTTAATGGATTTAGATCAAATGCTTGCTTTTATTATAAATAAATATAAATAATCATTCTGCGGCATTAATTTCATTACCTACGGGAAATATTATAGATACTCTATATAACTTAAGAAAGATCGTCATCTGCGCAGCTACATGGGTCTGCACCAATTAGCTTTGTCACCATTTCGGGCTTCTTAGAATAAACGTTAATCTCGGAGAACCACAGCCTTTTTTTTTAAGCTGCGCGGGTTAAGATGGTTCTTAAGTTGGATAGAGTATAGGTATTTGTTATAAGGTTATCATTTTCAGCCGTTCACGCTCCACTGTTGGATGAAGGCCTCTCCAATCCTCTCCCATTCCTGTCTGCCTTGAGCAATCTGCACAATTCATCAGCCCATCGGTCTACCTTGCTTTCTTTCACATCCTCTCGGATACCATTCCAGTATTTCTCGCGTCCATCTGCCATCCACTCTTCTCGCAATATGTCCAGCCCACTTTGGTCATGTATTCATCTTACGATATCTTCTTGTTATATCAAGCATACATATGTAGG
Source organism: Parapsyche elsis (assembly GCA_022651745.1). Classification (NCBI taxonomy): domain Eukaryota; kingdom Metazoa; phylum Arthropoda; class Insecta; order Trichoptera; family Hydropsychidae; genus Parapsyche; species Parapsyche elsis. Next base: position 5,269,149 of record JAGVSN010000017.1, read on the forward strand.
TATAGGTACATCTTTCGAAGCATACACCTGTGTGCACTGGATCTTGCACAACATTCTCGAACTCACGTTTTGCATCCATACGTCATAACTGGCAGTACGCATTGGTCGAATGCATTCTTTTTTAAGCATAGCGGGATGTTGGATTTCAAAACTATGTTCATTCTTCCAAAATGCTCCATCTTAGTTTTATTTATTTTTCTTTACATCCAGACATATTCACCAATTGTCTTGGTAGGTATAAATAACTATCAACAATCTCTACAATATGATTATATACAATCTACCATGACTACGTTTTGCTATAAGGTTATAATATAACAATCTTAAATTCGATTATCGTTTACATACATATGTATGTACATAGTTTCCTTGCAAAATTCGACACTTCCGCAAATAAGTGCCTATACATTTACAGATTTATGATTTGTGTCGTATTTTTTTACAGAGCTTTTAAGAAAAGTCCTTGAAGTTATAACAACATTGACAACAACATAAAATGAACCGCAGATTGCTATACTGAGCGAAATACATAACAATTGATCAATTAGTAAACCAATTTTTTTAATATGTAAGCTTTTAAATTTAGGTACTATAGACTTTTTTCAAATGAAATAATATAAAAAGTCTGGCATTTTAAATTATTTGCTTATCAAGTAAATTTTGAACTAATAGAACATTTTTATGTTACATATAATAAAAGCTCGGTTTAATTTTAAAGCCGTCCGCGCTGCTGTATTTTTTTTTTATTTGAAAATGCTCAGCCCAAATGTGCATCCCATAAATAACGCCATGCTCCTTGGTGTGGTCTCGCTCTGGCGGTATAGAGGCGTCTCGCTCTAACGCGCCCCCATGCACGACGTGCGCAGAAAAAGAAGACGCCGCGCACACAACTGCGTTTTATATGAACACAATTTGTAACTATCTACATAACTGTTGTGTTCAATTTATACGTTGTCCTTTTTGGTCATTTTGCTCGCTAAAAACAACACTTGCCAACTTTACATAATAATTTTTTTGATGCGCGCAGCGAGCGCTACTTCAATCCGGCGCGACCTTACGCCACTATGTAACTTCATTTGTAGCCACACTATATTAAAATATATGCATTTTTACATTAACTTATATTATTATTAGCGCCTGTCTATAGCTGAACATTTACTTATACTTATTTAATGGATTTTCAAACTATGAAACAAAGTAAATTAATCAAAATGAATGTCGAAAAATAAATGTAACATTTCTCATACATACATATATGTACAATAGGTCAGGTACATCAACTGACCTATCAAAATTGATAACCTTCAAATTCAATCAAAATTGTAAAAATATCATAATTTTATGTGATCACATTATAGGTAGGTACAATAACACTCGATTTTTATATTTATTTATTAATATCTTAAATGTAATTTGGCTGTAATTGCACTATTACTCAGTGAATAAAAACCAAGTTTATTTATAGCGCTAATCAAAACAACCTAGTATCATTTTCTCGACCCCGATACGTTTGGCCATTTTCGTTAAGACGTCAAGCGTCTCGAGTAATAGAAGTATAATTTTGCAGTCTTCGACTTTGTCGGGTGAAACGTTTGATTATATTATTGTTCATTTTATTTTATCCGTTGATATTTTCGATCAAATTAAACAGAAATTGAGTATAGAAGGATAATCATAAAAGTTGACAGTTATAGTAGGGTTAAATATTTCGTATAGATCCGTAATACGCTCGGATGTTTATCGTTGGTTCATTCAAATGACATCAAGTCAATAAAAGTTAATAAACCTCACGTAGTTACAATGTGTCGATTAAATAAACATAAGCTTTCACAGTCGAACAATAGGTGTGCGTTTAATTTCGAATAGTTTCAAAGTTGTACATATTACTGGGGGGGCAGACCGAAGTTAATTATTCACAGCGTCTGAAAATTTATGAAAGGCGCGTTTTAAAAATAGTCTCGCTGCGATGCGAAAATATTTTTCGAGCGGCAGCAATTTTTATGCAAACATTATGCAAAGAGTGGCGGCGCGAATGAAACCTATCCCTAATTAAAGAAATTAAATGGCCAGCGGCCAACTCCACGCTGCTAGCGTATTTAATCTTCCGCGATGCGATGTATTTTAAATTAAACACAATGTGCACCACCGCCTATAGTGCTACAACACTGTACATTTTCTATTTGCACAATTCATTCGAAAAAAAAAGTATAGGTATGACGTCGTTAAATCAAAATGAAAATAATAATAAAAAAAACACCCAATGAAACCGCAATAAAAAGAACGTAAACGATCTTCGACACGACGTAAACACGAAATTATCACCCGGACCGTTCGAATTCCGGATTTATGTGTCACCGTAGGTTGAAGTTTCGACTGGAGCTCCACTCCAGAGTCGCCCCTCGGGCTCCGGTCGCAATTTGTGTGCTCCGCCCGTCCCGCGGGTGTATAAACAGTAATAAACATAAAATTAAGGGGCCGCCACTTATAAAGTCATAAAACGGACACATTAAAAGGCCGTAAAGGCGGCTCGGCGCTGCCTTCACCGCAACGGGGTTTATTGCGCGACCTTCGTTCGCCGAGCTGTATTTTACGTGAGCATACCCGGATCCGGATCTGGTCGGGTCTGTCCGTCTGTCCGTCGGTCCGTCTGTCTGTCAGGGGACTTTTATTGCACGTAAACGGAATCGGGGAGCATCGGAATGAACAAAAGCGCTCCGCCACGTGGTGGAGCGCGTGTCACGCTCGCTCGTCTACTGGAGTCAGGGACTTTGAAATCCTTGAAAAAAATATAATTCTTGCAAAATAAATTGCTACGAGATTCAATCATCATCACCATCATTTTCAGCCGTTCAAGATCCATTGTTGGATGAAGGAATCTCCAATCCTCTTCCATTCCTGTCTGTCTTGAGCAATCTGCATCCTGTTGACTCCACACATTCGCTTTCTTTCACATCCTCTCGTATACCATTCCAGTATTTGTCGCGTCCATCTGGCATCCATTCTTCTCGCTATGTGTCCACTTTAACACGTTCCACTATATCTGCCACTTTGGTCATGCTTCTTACCCATGTATTCCTCTTACGATCTCTTCTCGTTATACCGAGCGTACATATGTCCATGCTTCTCTGTGTGCACTGGATTTTGCGTAACATTTTTGAATTTACATCCATGTTTCACATCCATACGTCATAAATGGCAGTGCGCATCGGTCGTATGTCTTCTTTTTTAAGCATAGCCGAATGTTGGATTTAAAAACAATGTTCATGCTTCCAAAAGCACTCCATCCTAGTTTCATTCTTCTTCTTTACAACCAGTCATATTGACCAATTGTCCTAGGTACGAGATTCAATACGTTGCTTAAAATAATGAAAGTCTACAAAATATGGACAAACGTGTGCTTTAAATTATTTTTAAATTGACGTCAATGCAAGCGCAATACTTCTCACGCGGAAAGTAGTCGATGTCAGTGCATTACCGAAACTTTAAATTTATATGTGATTTTGTTGAAAAAGTAATTTTTCTATTCAAAAAATTTTTGACACGGTGAATATTTTGTTATGTGCATTTAATGTATTTTATATTATGGCCAACTTATGGTGGTTCCTTTAATTTACCATTTTGGAGACGTTTTGCGCAAAATGTTACGCCCCTTTTTAGCACCGACCAACTAAAATCCTCCGTCATCCCATAAACACTAACTATAACTCTCCAACATCTATGTATGTATTTAATTTAACCATATACAATTTTTAGACATTATTCTATTTACTTTTTAAACTGATTTTATATTGTGATAATATAATCAATGTGAGTATTGTGACCATTGTGAATATAAAACATCACAAAAAATGTACCGTTTCTAATACGCATTATATAATAATGTAATTAACTTGTACATATGTATAGGTATGTGGTATTTTTTTTATTTTTAAATCCTTTCATTTTCTTTGATAAAATTACTGGAATTCATTAGTATACGCATCTAAGTAAAATAACAATTTAATGTGTAGGTACATAAATAAAATGCGACGGAAAAAATTATATAAAATCAATTAGTTATATGAGGATTGGTCATATGTAATTCATAAATCACGGACATCGACTCTCCTCTTTTTCTTAAATTCGATAGAAGATGGTTCTTAAGTTTGAGAGTAACTATACTGTATAAGAATTTATATTGTTCTGGAAAATTAAAGCGATGTACCTAATGTGTTAAACATTAAAAAAAAATAGTAGGTATAATTCTGCAGAAGTACAGACATCAAGTAAGGAGTTTAAACTAATAAAATAAATCAAATACATTGTTTTCGACTAATTCATTTAGATACATACATATAACCCGTCCAGATCAAGAAGGCTCATTTCACGCGCAACCAACACCGTTCCGAGATTTACAACTGAGTGGCCATAGTTGGATTCACTTTCAATATGTTGAGATCATCGTACAAATTAATTAATTGAATTTTCATATTAATACAAAGAAGACAAACGATACATCACTGCTTACACACGACTTATGCAAAGTTTGCGTGCGACTGTAAAACGTGCAGGCACACGAACCGATTGAAACGTCAAACGTTTGTACATAGCGCAACGTCACTTTGAGAGCCCCTGACACGTCAAAAACCACGACCTACACCAATAGGGGCAAGAGGGAAAGCATGGGGGGGAGGGAAGGGTAGAATCTGGCAATAATTTTATGGCCAATTTACAAACAATAAAAGTCGTCGGTGGCCGCGCGCGTTACACGGCGCGCCGCTTATCTCGAATCGAGTGCGAGCCGGCCCGTAACTTTTATCCCGCCTATAAAGTTGAACGCGTCTCGTAAAACCGGAACGGGTCTCGGTGAGAGGAAGGGGGGGGCGAAGCCCTCTTCAGTGTCGAGGCTTCGCCCCTCCACCGCCATCTGTGCATTCAGCGACGAAACTTTTTTACGAGGCTCTTAAACGCGGCCGTAAATAGTCGTATCGTTTTATTAACAGGTGACTCGAGGGGGGGCCTCGCGTAGCGCCGCCACACGTTTTACGAGCACGATAATGCGCCGACAATCGGCTCAATTGAATCGTAAAACGACAACGACCTTGTGAATAATCGCCGAAAGCGATAAAACAAATATATGTATATATAAAGGAGCGATTGATGAGTCGTAAAAGTGCGCGAGTTGTTCGAGAGCGCGCGCCCAAATCAAATTTCCGCACCCTGTGTACGAACGAATGCACTTAAAATTTGTGATTAAATTGTCGTGTTTTTAAATGATTTTTTTGAATTTTAGTATAATTTTTTTTATATTTTTAATAAACGGTACGAAAAAAAGTTGTCATCATCGGAAAATTTCAGCAAATTCAATTGATGACATAATAACACTACTATTATTATGTGTGCGGTTGAATTTTAATTATTATTTAATCTGAGGTGCTTGAAAAGTGTAAATTTAGCTAACTTTTATATTATTGAATGTGTTAGGTAAGCTGAATTTTAAATGCTTAGAGTAGATATCAAATATTCCTTTTGATTTTAACCTATTTGATGTTTACAAAAAAAAAACAAATATAAATATGTAACATCTCAATAAGAAAAATAATTAGGTAGTTTTCCAAGGGAAGTGCCACTTCCGGTTTACGAAAATTTTTGAAAGCCTAATGGATTGTAATGGCCGGTAAAGAAACATATAAATATGAAGTTTCAGTTTAATAGGATAAACCGTTTTTGAGTTATTAGCGATTTTCCACACAAGTACACAGTCATACAGACATTTTCCAGAAATCATGAAAACGTGATCAGAGGATACCTGATACAAATCAGTCAAAATTACAATTTTTTGTACGATCACAATACTTTATCCGATTAGGATAAAGTAAAAAAAATACAAAATGGTGTAAAGCGTGCATACACTCATGCAAAAACGATAAGCCTTCGACTCAATCACGAATATAATATACATAAAAGTCTGTAATAATGAAAATGTCTGTTATATGTAGTTTTTCAGGTGGGTTGTGATGACCTTTTATGTAGTTGTCTAGTTAAAATGTTTAAGCGAGTAATTTTTGTTGAATTTAAGGTTAGTTGGATTGTACATAAACATAAGAAACTAAAATAATAATTTATAATGTAATTGTCAGACCACATCTTATGTATTGTTATTGTTATTGGTTAATTATTAAATATGTTGGATAAGTCAACAAGAGATAGATTACAAATATTACAAAATAGAGGTATGAGATGTATTTTAAATGTGGATAGGTATGCTTGTATAAAAAAGATGATGATTGAATTAGATTGGTTGAATGTGAATGATACTTAGCGGATTTGTATGTTAGTATTTATATTTAAGTTAGATAATAATATGTCACCATCATATTTTAGTAAATGTCTTGTGAGAGGAATCGATATACATAGATATGTGAATATAATTTAAGGAATAAAAATAATTTATTTATAAAAAAATTTGAATAAATAGAAATAGGAGAAGCATCTTGTACAGAGGTGTTTTGGAATATAATAGACTGCCGGGTGGAATTAGAAGTTCCAAAACTATTGATAAATTCCTGGCAGTCTTAAAAAAACATATCTGTATAGGTGCTTAGTTAACGATTATGTAATTAGCTTTAGCTACTATATTATATAAATAAATAAATAAATAAAAGCTATTAATTATTATTGTCGTACGTAAATTAAATGTGTATAGAATATTGTCCGTTGTAAAATTCGGCGTTGAAAACATAGCAATAACTTTGATCGAAGGCGAATCGAACCGTACGCTGAAAGTTAAAATAGGGAATGTAGATATAAAAGTGTGCGCCCGAGGAGAAAAAGAGGGTTTTATTTACTTGCCAATATCTTTCCCCAGATACCGATCGAAAAATCTCGGTAATGTTTTCAGGGAGTTAGTAGATCAGTTGGCTCGCTCGCGCCAACAGGCGGCTGAGGGTACCGTTTTATGAGGATCATAAACACCATTTGTTTGGTCGTGCCCGAACACCTCAAGCGTCCCGGAAAATCTTCAGGATTAAGAGGAAAAGTCTCGAGGAAAATTTCCCAAACCACCTTCACTCCCTCTACTTATCCGACACACCGCTCGAAATACCCTAAAGGTGCGAAAATTCACTTCCGACACTCGTAAGCTTATCTGAGTTTTCAATTTGCATGATATCAATTGCACACCTTTTTTTATCGGCTCACTGAATTAATTTAATACACAATTCATGCACTGAATATTCAATTTACCCAATTGGTATAATTTTTAAAGTAGCGAGGAACTGTTTCGAACATCTTGGAACACTGATGGATCTCGACTAAACTGACGGAATAAAACTTGAGTGCAATTTACCTGTCGGTACAGCATTGCGTTTGTAAATTATTGCGCTATACAATACAAAAAGTCACTCTATTGACAAAATTTCTATGGAAGTTGTAAATAAATAGGAAAAAATCTTCTTAGAATCCGCATATCTTTAGACTTATTTTTATTGTTCTACTTTGAAACGGTATTGCATTTTTTTGCATAATAGAATTCTTTTGAAACACCTGACAAAGATTGTAGATAAAACGTCAAAAATAACAGACTTCTTTCTTAAAAGAAAAAAAAACTAATAGTGAAAGATAATCCTGAGCTTTTACAATTTTACACAATGGACAATACCAAAAACGATCTTTTGAAATATATGTATGTAGCCAAAAAAATTCTTTAAAAAAACAACTGCACACAAAAAATACAATAAATATTATAGAGAAAATTCTAGTATTGAAATAAAATAATTTATGTAAACGAGAGCTATTTACGATTGAATTAATGAATTAAAACGGCGATGTAAAAGCTTTATTGTGATAGAGACATCTTACAAAGTGGGTCGTAAACTCTATTACGATTCGATATAAACCTTTGCTTTATTACCTATCAACGAAAATTTAATCACAATTAAATAAATTGTATTTAGGCAAAATAATAATTTTATAAATTGAAACGAAAGAAATGGACGTAATTTATCGCGGAAAAATAACAATGCATTTTTTTTGCACATTGAATCACATTTTACGAGAGCTCGAAATAACTCCCATTGTGCACAAAAGGGCCAAGTAAATGATACTTTCGCACGAAACTATTTCGCACTCGTAATTTAAAGTGCAATTACACCATATTACTTTAGAAAATGCCGTGTCGGATTTAACGTAGTGTAAGATTTTTGAGATTTACGTCGCATACATTTATTTATGGAATATTGTTATGACCATATAAATTATTACAATGGTATTTTAAGTGCGCGTTATAATAATAGGTACACTTATTTAAAACAAGGTGTATATATTTTTACTCAATTTATACATCAAAAAAATTGTTTATTATTGTATGAATTGGAATAGGCCGTTTTTAAAAGTGCTCAATTCTGCTTTACCATACTATAAAAATGGTAAGGATTAAACATTCTTATAAATAGATGACGCTGGATATTTAAATATAAGCAATCTATATTCTATAAAATTACCCAACGTACATTGTAATTTAATTAAAAATTTTCAAATATTTTACATATACTTATATGTAATAATATAATAACATAAATATGTATGTATTTGTATATGTATGTAATAATATAATAACATAAATAAATCGCCTTATACAAGAAGGTTATATTATATGATTTACATGTATTCCTACCCCTATTATGGAGAATTAAGAACCTTGTAATTAGTGGTGTTTTACTAAAATTTCATTTACCGGCTCGCACCCGAAATCAAATAAAAAAAAAAAAAAACAAAGATAGAACATCTCACTGTGCACATAAGTGTGAGATTCTGAGAAAACATCTGGATAGAATTTAGTGCTCATGCACATCCCGAAAAATCATTTAGGTATAATCATTACATTTCATTCAAAATTAAACATAATTCTTTGATTCAGATACCTACTTAATAACAAATATTTGACACTTTTGTGTTTTGAGACCCTTTTTTTATACCAAAATTATTCTCGGCAACTTTTGAATTATTATTTTATTACGGTATGAACCCAATAGGAAAACACAACTTGCTTGTAATATCTTAGAAAGAAACAAATTTTATATAGAAACAATTCAGAAATTTAGGTACGGATAACTTTTTATGCCATCGTTTTAATTGCAATCTTTCTTAACTAGTTCCCCAATAGAATTTTTAGAGGAATTTAATAACTTAAATGGAATTCAACAGACTGGTGGCTTGTATGACATATATTATAAATTAAAAAAAAGGCTATAAATTACATGGGCGGTAAATGTGTAAGTTACAATAACAGCCTATCAATAACGGAAATGCTCATTTGACTTGATAATATATAAAATTACACGCATCCAATGATTACGATTGATTAATTGATACATTAGAATCGCGACAATCGAATGGAATCATTCAAAGGATGAGAGCACGTGAGAAAATCCCAGGTCCCAAAAACGAGAAAATTGAATTCGGCGTCGAGCAAAAGGAAGTAACAGGTGAAAACGGGCCCCCAGCGTCCCGGCCCGAGAGGGTAGTCGGCAGAGTATCCCAGTATCCCAGTATCCCGCGGCGGGCCCTCTGCGCAATATACGAACTGTAAACGGCGCCATAAACATCAAGCCGGCCCTGTTCAGCGTCGCTTTATTGTCGGCCCGCTCGTAAAACGAACGAGAGAAGAAAATGGCAAACGAGCCATCTAGCGGCCGCGCTCCAAACTCGCGCTCACTTTATTAGCCGAGAAACGAACCGCTTCCGGTAAGCGCGCGCCGAACTTTCAGCCGAGACGTAAACCGCACACTCGGCCCCCGCTATATAATATTTACGGCGTCGTTCGTTTTATGGCCGCTATCGAGATTTTTATTTTTACGACGCAGGGGAGACCAACCGCACAGTAATAATAATAATACACATACAGAAGGATGAAAGTCATCGCTGACATAATAAACACGTCGCGTTTAAACCACCCCGGAGACTTTTCAATACACAAGACTCGAGTCAGTTGCAAAGTTGCGTATTTATCGATTTTTAATATCGATTTGATTTGAGTGAATTGTTGTCGCAAACGTCCTGGATTCGATTCGCGTAGGGACGTACGTAAAATTTTTGTAAAGTGTGCGTTGCTGTGTTTCGTCTTGAAGCGAGACGAGAGCCGGTTCATTGCCCCACCCTCGACGATTTATGGGTGTGGCAAATGTAACAACTATTAATTTCACAGTGATTGCGCTACTCGCCGCTAGATGGCGCACTAGCTCGTAAATAACACCATTTTATCACTGCAAAATGCAACGAAATTGCGTAAATAGCTGCATTTTTCGCAAATAAAATAAAATACAAAATAAACATTTTTACAAATTCATACGCAGAATTTATATGTAGTTTTCGATAAAAAAAAATTGTATGTAAAAATATTCCAACTAGATATTTATTGGATACAAAAGATACCCTAAATTTATTGTATGAATCGATTGTGTTTGGGTCGAAAAGCATGCGTGTATCTGAATTTCTCGCTAGATGTTCTTATTGGAATACTTTCAAGGACGTCCTTTCAGCTGAAAAAATACGGTAATTTTTCAATCGAAATTGTTTGCCCTGTTCCAAAATATCCACAGATCGTATAAAGGTCTAATTTAATGACCGTAATAAACACCGTTGATGCATATCGATGTATTTCGAATTAACAAAGCATAAAACATATTCAGAAGATGCGGCTACCAGTGCTAGTATGTGTGTAATACGAACGGCATTTACACGCCCACAAATAGACAAAGGGCTTCCATTATACATCTTCATTCTAATTTATCTGACACCATCTTGGACCGTCCCATTTTCAACTGCTCATCTAGCACACATCTCGTACTACTGCGCTTTATACATGACCGATTATTTTTCGTTTATAAAAAATATACAAGGCGATCAATCCTCGAGCGAGTGCAAAATTTCAAAGTAGGGGAAGCGGAAACGTTATAACGACCCCTTTTTCCTTCGAAAACCATAATTTCATTAGTTGGAGATCCGTCGCTTGAAGTTCAGAGCTGCAGAAAATTTGCCAAAAAACTTTACATTGCAGATAGAGCAGGGGGTGAAACGGGGAAGGTGACGTTGCGGAATGGGGAGCTCTAACTATACATAGGTAGACGTCTCCTATAACGGACGCGGTAATTACAGAAGTAAATTAGACTATCAAAAAGGGTGGCGGGGATGCTTTCGAACCCCAAACGTGTTCATTGCACGTCCTAAATAAAATAACAAGGAAATAATTCCGTGCATAAATCGCGTCCTTCCTCCCCACTGACAAAAACGCCGTTTGAATGGCGATTATTCGAGCTCATTCATTGACTTGTAACGAGAACTTAAATTTTTATATCAACTATGGAACTTTACGGTATCGCTATTAAGTATTTTCAAATGACGCATACTTTTGGATAACTTTTTATTTTTTTTACCGAACGAATCTAAATGCAAAAGATTAAGGTGCCATTAAAATGTACTTAATGGAACAGCAGGTTTTAAATAAGGGGTGTTATTATCGACAAATTTATTCAGGTGCCGGAATAGGTATGCATATAAACAGTAGGTATGTCAAGGGATGGAACCAATTAAAAACTTCTAATCTGCACAGCGTGAATATGAACCTGTGTATAGTCTTTTATAGGCGCTCCTTTTCCCCATCGCACTTGGGGAAAGTCCTGAGAGGGAATTAAGGAATCCGTGGTGATTAATCAATGTCCCTAAAAAAGATGGAGGGTGGCTGAGAAGGTAGAAGGAATTTCTGCAGATGGCCTCTAAAAAATATGCTTTAAATCCCACGGAATTGAACGCCAGTTTGAAACGACAATATCATATAATAAGTATACGTATGTGTGTGTTTGAATATATATTTTTCAAAATTAACATTGTTGCTGCATTTTGAGATTTTTGGCGGAAAGTTTTCGAGATAAATCTCGCAATTCTTCCCGCTGAATAAATATTCAAATAAGTTTGAGTATAAATTTCGCAACTTCAAAATAACTTATAATGGAAAGTATGATATATGACCCGCGATAAAGTTTTTTTTCTCTTTGGCTGCTTACCTCCATCTTCAGAGGGACCCCACACACCCAAAGCTCTACCCATAAGTTTGCACGTACCGCTCACTCCCAAAACAGGGGAAATTCGACGGGGAAAACGTGAGCTTTTTTACCGAAAAAAATCAAATTAAAATTTAACGCAACATTTAATAATAAAATATTAATTACAAGGATACGGGCGGTGCGTACATATCGATGAAGAAATTTTCGGAGACACGTCGCGTATTCAAATTACACGTTTATTATGCAATTAGCGTATTAATAAAAATTATATTTGAATGCGTAATGAATTCCATATAATTTAAACAAGCCATACAATAAAATTCACAGCGCCATAACGAACGATTAATTCTTAAGTTGCTGACTGTAAGTATTGCTCGACGTTGATTAAAACTATACCTACTTGCGAAATTTAATAGGCATGGAAAATTCGAATCTATATCACACGAAGATCAAAATTAAATATTTATTACGCTTCCCTATCAAAGTCTTCGATTGCGTAGTTCAATTTTACAACCATAAAGGGATGAGATCGTAAAAGTGACCAATAAAATCTCATTTTCTATTGGCTCTCCCTGTTTCGGACGTGTCTCCCTTCTGTGTTATTTTTTCATGTCATAGTAGCGCCGATACGAGATTGAGATTTTGGACTTTGGTCCACCCCAGTTGTAAATAGACGTATTCATCTTAATCTGTGACAGGATCAATATAAAGTTTATATACACGAGCAACGGGAAGCCATTTTGAGGTCGACTAAGTTGATAAAAGTGCGAAGATTTCTCCTGGGAACGCGTTCTCCCTATGTAATTCATGAGTAATGCATTATATTTTTTTACTCTCTGTATAGATATGTATAAGCATGGGAAAAAACAAAACCTTTATAATGTCGAATTTTACAGGTTGGGTTATTTTCGATTCAAATTATCTCTATAGGTATGTATGAACGAAGTATATGTAGGTATATTCACCCGAATCGTTTCCCGTTATAGGATTTATATGAATATAAATTTGATGGTCTACGTATGGTTTATATTTAAATCAGCATAGTAGCTTTAGTACCAATCAAAAATTTCGACGTTTCGAAATCTCGACCGGATGATTTATGGAATAATTGATATTTAACGACAGAAAATGAACGGATGGTGCTCTTCGGTGAAGGCTGGACCGGTCGCCGGCAATACAGGAAGCTCCAGCAACCGGTCAATTCAACGTAAATTGATCTTGAAATTTGCATCCAGGATCCAATATGGCCGACCGAAATTCAGATCGATTATGTGCCCATATAAAATAAAATTTCTTCGCGAAAGACCGGTATAAAGGGTGTGGAGGGTGAGTTTCGCGGTTTAATATTAAATAATTGCCGAAACGACAAAAACGAGATTCGATCGCTGCATTAGAAAGTTCCGAGCGTATTTTAATAATGATGAAAAAAGCTTCATCATGGTCGTCGTCTAGCTCGTATTATAAAAGCCGAGCCTTTAAAAGCGGTTCACTAACACACGACGTAAATATTAATGTCGCGAAAATTGTCGCGCAAATGACACGAATATGGTCAATTTAGAAAGTGGCGGCTATTAAGTCAAGCCGTGATTAAGTATGCGCAAAAAATCAATTGCAAATTGGACACTTACATTATAATATATAGTGCAACTTTCCGATGTCATTGACGCGACGACAAAAATGTTAAATATTCAATGTAATAATCAAGAAACTAGATTCAAAAACATATCAAGTCACACACAAGCTTGTGATTGTAAAACTCGTAACGATCTTATATTACATATTGCATCATTCGAAAGCATAAAATTGAACTGTACAATTCTGTACTACCGACGAGTAAAACGGTGTAATTATGTGAACGTATGTTTTTTTCGGGTATACGAATTTGAAATACGAAAACGATATTTAAGTGTAATTGCATGCACAATACATACATATGTAGGTACATACATACGTACGTAGGTATATGAGGAATAAAAATTCTTACCTTAAGATTAAATGTGACCGCTGTGATGTTCCGCACAATCGATATGCCAATCGTGTGGTGTTTTTTTCTTGTTTTGTTTTGCTTTCAGCCTTTCAGATGATTTCTTGTTAGCTTGTAACGACAAAACAGCTTTTTTTTTCGTTTTCGATGGTCAGGATTTTTGATGCGTGTGTGTAATCGATTTTCAATATGGCATTTTGTATGAACAAACACAAGGAACACATTTTGCTTATTTAACATTTTCTTCATGGTGTGATATTATCAGCTCTACACAAGCTATTTATTATTAAAACTGACAACTTTCTTCTTTTTTTTTTTAATTAAAAAAATTTTTTTTACACCAATATATTCCGAAAAATAACTTAGGAAGCAACATTTTTAAGGTTACGAGACCATGTCTCTTTGGTAAAATGTTATTTTGTACAAAAAAAAAAAAAACAATAGAAGAGAAACTTTACAAAGTCTAATCGTTCATTTTTCAAATAAGGGAGGGAGATTGATGTGATTTAAAATTGTTTTATTTAACTAGTTGATTAATTAATAATTTAATCGGGGATAGATAAGATCGCCCTTATTGCGATCAAAACATTGCACTTTTTTTTAAATTATATTTAAATTTAAATTAACTAATCGATAAATTTTAAAATTTAAATAAAAATATAGACAAAATAATAATAAAAAAATACAACAAAAAATAAAATGCTCACTCTCATTTACGTACAATTAATTTATTCGAATTTAAATCGATAAAATGAAACATCCATTATATATGTGCAAAACAAAATGAATACGATTTTATTCCAACTAACAATATATATAATAATAATAATAAAAAAAAATAATAATTATAATAAAATAACAAGGAAAAAAAAAATTCAAAATGCACGTGAAGCGTCCATCTTGCACACGTTTTGCCGCTTGTTGACTGAACTGTCAAATGTTTTGCCTAGTAAGTAGTACGTATTTTTATATTTAATTTTTTTTAACACAATCGCACCATTTTGCATATAGGAATAATTGCGTCGCTCTTGCGTGGAACACGTAAACGTCATTTATTTACTTTTTCTTTATATTTATTATAATTTTTAAATTAATTTATGTTTTATTTGTTAAATTAATTTATTCTAGTGATCCTGGACCGATTGCGACGCGGCCGCGGCCGCGGCTGCGGCCTTTTGCGCCTGCGCTTGCTTCTCCTGCTCGTTCAGCTCCTTGATCGCCTGGATCTCCTTCTTCAGCTTCATCCGTCTGTTTTGGAACCATATTTTGATTTGGCGTTCTGTGAGGCAAAGCGCATGCGCCATCTCTATCCTACGTCGGCGGGTCAAGTAGTGGTTGGTGTGGAACTCTTTCTCCAGCTCCAGCGTCTGGTAGCGGGTATACGTCTGTCGACCTCGTCGCCTGAGGCCATTTGCTCCTGAAAAATAAACAAAAATACACTCGGGTTATTAATCGGCCAATCAAAGTTGTCAAATGAATCAAAACAATACATAAAAAACGATCGAATGAGAAACTACCATTCAACAATACACATCAATGTAAGAATGCAAAAACAAATGGATACCTAAAGGAATCTTAAGTACATATCTACATACATACTATACACTCTGTCCAACTTAAGAAACACCTTAGTCTTGACCGATTTCGAGTCCTTCTGCGCATAAAAGAGAGCGGTTCAACCAATGGGTTTCATCAGCATTTCGGCTTCTTGGAATAAACACAACCCTTCTTTTTTAGTTGCGCGAAAAAAAGGTTCTTCTTACGTCGGACAGAGTATACAACATTGCAATAATCAAAAAAGTCACATAAAAACATAATGTCACAGTCACATAAAATTTCCTCAAATGCAATAAATAAACAGTAGGTACCTACTACGTATCCAATATTCCAATGTAATTAAAACTACACAGCTAACTTTAGTGTTCATTCGTGATTACATTGTAATTTCATGGTTGCTGAAGTAAGTTAGAGCTTGATCAAAAGCTCATCACGGTAAATCTATAGCTTAAATGAGTAAACAATTACTCAAATGTTCAAATGTGTATTATTTCATATTCCTATGTACCTACCTACATATTTCTATCTCTAAATGACCTGTTATATATTTATTGGGTTCTTATGCGTAAAAGTACATTTGTGATCGTTTAATTTTGTAAGTATTACATTTCGTCAAAACTATTAGGTAGGTATGTGTGTGCGTTTTTAATGCAGGTTATCCCACTTCTGACTGTCTGACATCAAATTTGGTGTCAGAATTTGTATAAATATTCTCTTTTCTATTGATTTTCGGAATGTGTACGATTGTGTTGTTACAATTTAGGATGTAAAGTCTTTCCTAAATGTATAAAACACATTTCGAAGCAATTACAACATCGTTTTGCGTATTTTTTTAATGTATTTATTTTATTTGCGCAACTTTCGCGCATATTACGCAGGCGCTGACGCTAATGAGAGCATAGCGGGCGCATCAATAACGCTGAAAAAATAACAAATCAGAGACGCGCTTTTTTTTACACGCGCTGAAAATGCGATATTCATTCCTTAAAAAAAAAAGTACGCAATTTAGACGCAACGTATTCGAACATAAATTACGAGATAGAGTTGTGTACGAAAACGTAACGGAGCGTTTTCAAGACGGAAGAGTAACATTAAGATGAAATCTTTATACTGAAAACGGAAACATTTTTATATCCTGAAATCATTTGTAAGCGTTCAAGTACGGTGGCGTATAAGCTATTATTATATCGAAACGTTTAACGATGCAAGTTTTTATTTTATTTATTTTAAATTGTTTAATTTAAATTCTGTGCGTACATGTATGTATATGTACGTTTGCGTGGTTGCGAAGTGAAAATTAATTAAATGTATGTATTGTTTTTTGGGCACATTCAAAGGGGGCGCGATTTCGCGCACAAAAGGGCCAGGGATTTCGCGTTATTCATGGTCAGTTAACGCATTTAAATATTACATATTATATTTTAGGCCGTACGTATACGTTATATATGGAGCGATTCCTCGCCGCGGCATTTCGCGGTGAATGACCAGTAATTACGATATTTTTCCGTTAAAAAAAAAATAGGTATACAAAAATAAATTCGTGCCGGGGGCCGTAAATCAACCCGCTCGCGTATACCCAATTTCATGCGCTCACAATAAACAACAAGTGCTGCGTGATGTATAACTTATTCGTGAATCTGATTCGTGTAAAAACGAGAGGAACTGTGCGCGCACAAGAGGGCGAGAAAGGGCTCCTCTCGCACTTATCCGGAGGGTTATTGTTTATTAAGTCGCTCGGCAATATATTTAACTTTATATATTTTAATTATCGCGAGGTGCACCGAAGACGCTGTGAACTTTAACGCTGAACCGACCGGAGATTAGTTAGAGGGCACAGATGGAAAATATCAACCACAATTGTATGTATGTATGTATATAGAACGCATATACCAGAAATTGATTCCATAAGTGTCGCTAAAATATTACCACTAAACCAACACGATCAAAATCTATAATATTCTATAATTTCGACAGCATTTTTATACTGCAAATACAGCTTGATTTATCGAGTTTTTTCAATCAAAATTGTCAGAATCTGAAAGGTTAACTCAAACGCTGAAATTCGCCGTTTCAAATTCTAATTGAAATATTCAAGGTACTTCGCCATACAGTGAGAGTATTAGATATTATTTTTAGCTCATTAATTTGAGTTATTTTGAATTTATAGAGGCTTTTGATACTTTTGACGTGCGGATGTGAATCGTAGATGTTGATATCAAAAATGCTACGAAAGATCCAGTGCACAAAAAGGGTATGCTTGGAATGACAAGAAGAGATTGATAGAGGAATACATGGAAGAGAAGCATGAACAAAAGCAAGGAAGACCATGGGCTGACGAATTAAGAAGAATGTGTGAAGACGAATGAATGCAGATTGCTCAAGACAGACAGGAATGGAAGAATGGACGTAGTTTTTAAATCCTAAAAACTAAAGCATTTGACCAATGCATACTTCCAGTTATGATGTGAAACGTAGATGTTGAATTTAAGAATGTTATGTAAGATCCAGTGCACACAGATGTATGCTGGATATGACAAGAAGAGATCGTAAGAGGAATAAACGGAATGGTATCCGAGAGAATGTGAAAGAAAGCAAGGTAGACCGAGTGGATGATGGAAGAGGATTGGAGAGGCCTACACACAGCAGTGGATTTTGAACGGCTGATAATGATCATAATGATTCAATTTACACTCAAAAATTGTTTCCATACTATGGTGACAAATTAGTATAATTAAATTCTGTTTTTATTACGAGATTACTCGTGAAGTAAATTATAATAATAATGTAATGAAATTCAAATTATAAAATATGAACCGTATAAGGTATCGTCGAATTAACGACGCATCCGCTTTTAAGCGGGAGCCAATATTAAAAGGTTAACGTTCACGAAACGAAAACGCTACCCTTTAATTAATTAAAAAAAAAAAAAAAAAAAAAAAAAAAGGTTGAGGGGAGGGGAAGGGAGCACCGAGTGAAACGTCATGTTGAATATTACAAGGCGCGATCATCGTCATTATTATTATTTTTATTATTATCGTGTATGTAGGTATCGGATTTCGAGATCTCTCGATGCAACGCAACGGAATATTTGGCGCGCGCGCGCGCTCGCGTTCGGCAAAAATCGAACACGTTAACGCCCGGCCATCATCAATTTCGTCGAGATTAAAAAATGAACTCGTCCCGCGTTCGGCGCATTTGTTTTTTCGGCATCGCCAAAAGCCTTCGACGAGGCGAATTCCTCCATTGGCTCGTGTTGCCGCCCCACATATACGTATAATTCCATATAAAAAAGGTACCTACATAGGAACAAACGCACACACGCGAGTCTGTGCTTTATACGTTTTCGCAGGTTGCATTTTTTATTGTCTGTGCCCTGTTGGCCATTTGCCGCGCGAGATGAAATTATGCATGTATGAAAAAAGCATTGTCGCTTGTTGTTGTATTTTTTTCGTATGTATTTTTTTACCCTCTCTCTCTCTCGTCGGTTGTATTCTGCCCGCGAAACACAAGGAGTGCGGATAGGGTTGGGTTTGTGGAAAATACACGTAGGCCGGCCATAATAGCTTAATTAACTCATTTATAAACCGCTGTTCTGCGCACGGTTGTATTGTACGAATTCGGTTGGTTAGCCGCTACACACGCACGTACCCATTCTATGTACGAAATTCGATCGATTCTAATGTTTAAGTACCTACATATGTACGACATTTACTATTACAGTGTGTATTTATTGTTTTACAATATGCTTACAATCGAACATTAATCGCGATTATGATAGGTAATTGCGGGGCGCATAGGGGGTTAACTGTGTGCTTACGCACTATTTCAACTCGGTGTTTATTTAAAATATCAACTATGTATATTTATGTACATAAAAAAATAATCGTATACGAAAGTATAGGTATTCACCCCTTATGTTGACATTAAAAACTTGAACGATTTTCCATAAGGAGGGGATGGTTTTGAATTTCATAATAGTATATTATCACATCATCTTTAGAGCTATCGTACGTTAAACGGTTAATCAACTGTGATTCAGGTTGAGTTGAATTATTGAATGGTATTTGATTCGCAATTTATCTTTATATTTAGCTCATATTGCAGTATGATGCCTATAATAAGCTTTAGAAGCTAATTTTTCATTGAAATGATTAGTAGGTACTTGAAATCATACCCCAAAGTTTGATTAAATTGTGTATTCAGCCTATAATAAATGTGTGAAGCTCATACAATGTTTATTGTATTAAACCTACCTATAGTAATAAATAATTAAACACAAAGTGGGGGTCCACATTACCACCTTCTCCTCTACATATAGTTAGTTAGTTAGGTCTAATGTATTGGCAGTTTCTCCCGTTACTAAAGCTCCCAAACTACATATTTAATACCCTGGCAACCGATGATGTCGACATTTTTTTCAATTACTTATCCTCATCATCCTGTATCATATATTAAACTTAATTTAGCTAGGATATGGTGATGGTGTTTGATTATTATTTTTTTATTATCAGTATGCAGTATGTAGGTACATATACGTACATATGTGTACATGGGACGTATGCACATGTGTTAATATGTACTTTATATTATTTATAATATATCATTTATACGGGATGTTTATATCATTTATATGGGATATTTATATCATGTTTATTTTTATCTGTAATTTTATCATCCTGTAATTGTTTTTTGTTTGTAAATAATTTGGGCGTTTTGCCTGTAAATAAATAAATATAAAAATAAATTGAAAGATTTAAAGGATTCGTAGAGTTGGCTTCTCAATAGTTTCAAAAGTTTACATCGTACAGTAGGAGTGTCAAAGCAAAGCTCTCCTAAAAGTCCTGGCTAAACGTGCCGGTGGAGGAGGAGGATGCGCAGCATACGAGATTTGGGCATTCAGCATGCAGAGGAAAAGCTCGAACGGCGAAAAGTTCATTTAACTGTCTCTTGAGGTGAGCGGTCCTCCTCCAGACAACTTTATATCCCGTTTGAATTTATATGAGGCTTGCACAAGCACGCAATAAAGTATGAGGGGGGGGGGGGGTTGGTATGGGAAAGGAGGAGAGAAGCCAAACGGTGCTGCGGCTTTCCGCTGCTCCTGATGCTGCGTTCGGCAAACCTGATGTCTGAAGTCCTTATTTATGCCTGGAGCCATCTATTCGATCCCTTTTTTTTTCCATTCTATTTTCGCCGGGTCGCGATCGCGCCAAAATGAGCCGGTACTCACTCCCCCAACCCCTTAGCCATACCCATCCTCTTTGACGTGGGGATTTCGACCCTCCTATCCACCCCCATGGAATGAGCTTAGATGTGCGCACGTAGAGGCCGTGTGGAAATTGTAGAACGGATCGTAGAGTCCTCTCCAGAGCCTCGTTATGGGGCTCTACAAACGCCCCGAGCGCCGCTCTACGGGTCCCCGAATGGCGACAAATGTTACACACATAGTTTACTCTTTGATGTCGAATTGCCTATTAGCTCCCCACTTTCGGGCTATCTAACACCGTACTTTCGTCTGTTTGCAACCGCACTGATTGCTCTCGCGTATTATATATCAAAAAGGCAAACATTATCCGTCGCAATGATAAAAATTCGAGTGGGTAATATTTTACGGTGACTGCGTATGCGAACTCTACACTAAAAGACATTAAATACATTGAACGTGTCATTATCATCATCATTTTCAGCCGTTCACCATCCACTGCTGGATGAAGGCCTCTCCAACCCTCTTCCATTCCTGTCTGTCTTGAGCAATCTGCATCCAGTTGACTCCACACATTCTTCTCAATTCATCAGCCCATCGTCCACTCGGTCTACTTTGCTTTCTTTCACATCCTCTCGGATACCATTCCAGTATTTCTCGCGTCCATCTGCCATCCATTCTTCTCGATATGTGTCTAACTTTTTACACGTTCCGCTATATCTGCTTCTTACGATCTCTTCTCGTTATACCGAGCATACAACTTGCCATAATTATTTGTGTGCACTGGATCTTGTGTAACATTCTTGAATTTAGCATCCACGTTTCACATCCATACGTCATAACTGGCAGTATGCATTGGTCGAATGCCTTCTTTTTTAAGCATAGCGGAATGTTGGATTAAAAAACTCCATCCTACATAGTTTCATTCTTCGTTTTATTTCTTCTTCTTTACAACCAGTCATATTCACCAATTATTCTAGGTAACTATCTCCACAATATGATTATATTATATATAACAGTGACTATGTTTTGTATTGAACATGTACATAAGTTAATAATATTTATGTACCTATAGGTATATGAGACATTTGATCGATGCTCATATTTTATTTCCAAATTATACCATAGTGACATGACAGGTTGCCCCAAATATAAAAATGGATAATGCAAATCAAGCAATGTGATTGAATTTCGTGAAAATGGTTGAATTTATTTTGAATGTTGCAACATCAACTGTAAGCTTTTGATGTACCTATTTGATTTAATTTGCTATTATTAGATAAATTTAATTAAATATAAAAATTAGTTTTTTGTACGAGAATGTTATCTGATTTCATAATAAATACTTTTAATGTGGTTTAATGTTCAACAGGTCTTCATACATTTTTTCAAATCAAATCATACATTTTTTATGTAATGTTTGTTCGGTACACTTTGTATCGTGCGTTTTAATCAAATTTTTTTAATAATAACATTTTCCATTGTTCCACATAAAGTTATATAATTGTTTCATTAACATTTTACAACTAAATATATCATCGAAAATTATGTTCGTTGCTTCTTAATTACAACGTGTGTACGAACGTGTATTCGAACGTTGATTTTTCTCCATTTTAAAAAAAGCGTTCATCATAATGAAAACAATTTATTCCACCCACAACTTTTGGATATGAAACAAATCGCAAGAGTCGTCGTCGTCGCAATGCAAAAATCTAGAAATACAGGTTCCTCACAAACTAACCGTTCGAAAAATAGCACGTGATCTAATTAATTGCCGTCGTAATATATTAGGCATTTTCGAAACGTTAAATTATACACGCGGAATAAAAATTGAGACGTTGCATACGAAAGCGACTTTAATCGCTAATATATACGCTCCGCTTAGATAATATGCGAATTCTCGATATTTAACGCATACGTTACCTACATGACGAAAATAAAGCAATATAAAGTTGTAGTTCTTCCTTTTTGTCGTTTAAAAAAAATCTAGCATGGCTTAATCTGTTTATTCTTGCCTAATGCACTGAATAAATTATACGTCGGAGAGCTCGACGGTTGAACCCCAAATTATGGTTAGGCAACTAAATCGTGGGTTAATTAGGCACCTAGAGCTAATCCGAATGGCTTAATCCAATATCAGAACCCTCCATTAAATATCTTTTAGTGGGAAAACTCTCGGGATAAAAGGCAAAAAATAGCATCCGAGCGAATGCGCTCGAATACGTAACTGCGCGTACAACAATAATAAACCCACGAAAGCACTCAACATTCACTCATTATTACACTCGCGAACGAACCTTTGGAAAATTCTGCGGCAAGAAAAGCCTCCAGTGAGTTTAATATTTTCATTTCGAATCTTTCGGATCGGATCGCGTGCGAGATGAAAAGAAGCGAACGAATAGATCAAATCGAACGCGTGTAACGTACAACGAATCGAAATCGAATCGAAAGTTGTAACTTCATTTACGAGGGGGCGTATATTATATGTGCGTATGATGATGATAAAATATCTTTGGTACGCAATCATAAATACGAATACTGCGGTAGAGGTTATCTATATAAAGAAGTCACAATATATTACATGCCCGTCTGTAGGTATATTTTATTTTTCATCTTCATTAGTCTCTCGTTGTTTATACAAAGGAAAACGGAATTGTTTTATATGCGCAGTAGTATATTTACACTGTACAATTAAGTTAAGAATTTTTTTATTATTATTTCTTAGTGCAGTTTCAATAATGATTCCCCAGATGCGAGATCCGCACTTTTTATCATCGTTGACGGACATTTGTTAATTATAATAAAACTTTTTTTTTTCTAGTAAGAAGTCACGGGTGTACAGTAGCGTGAGGCCCCACATTTCATCTCGTGCAATTTATAATTATTATACCGACGTATTTTTTTATTTCACCGCTGAGAATATTTTTGAATTAAAAATGAGGGTGAGTTCTTTCGGGGGTGAGCTTTTTTTTTTTTGTTCGCCGCGAAGGTTACGCGTAGGCTTTTTACTCGGCTGTGAAAATAAGTCTAATTTGTTTTATTTAATTTGATATACGGAGCTTTTGTTTTATTTCAAATGAGCGGCAAGACCATCCCTCCTCCGTTTGCATTAGGATTATACGTCGCGCATTAATATAATAAAATAACATCATCCTGTATTTGTTTATTTTTTTTTGTATTATTTGAACAAACTACTGAAAATTGTCGAGTTTTAAAATCATACTCTTAACCTGCGTTACGGTTGTATGATTCAATTCAATGTTATATATAGGTATTACATAAATAGGACACAAAAGCTTATTTTTTTTTTGTGTCTTCACATTTTTTTTATTTCAAGAGATTTTTATATATCACACTCGCCATAAATCACGCGTAGATATCCGGAAGGGAGTTATTTTGCCGGAAAATGGCCGCTCGCACACACTTGTACAATATATACGGTCGTGTACGATATATCGGTCAAAACGTTGTAATTTATAACGTAGGCGATATCTGCCAATTTTTGCAATAAAAAAAGCATCGAATTCACATTAAGCAACGAAATCTTGTAAATAAGTTTGCGCTGAAAAGGTTCGTGAACAGCAAAACTTGTGCGTAAATGGCACAGCGCGTTCGTGTTTACCCTACCTACCCGAAAAAAATAAATGAATGTTGATATATTTTTTCCTTATTTATGACGAGGACAACTGTGTGATTTACGCATGCTTGAATTCGTGTTATATTTCCGAAATGTCACACGGAAAAGTTATAATATGCTATACAGAAATTAATAAAAATACGTACGCGGAGGTGAGCTGGCTGTAATAACGGGTGCACCCAAACTAAATAGACACCCATTTCCGAAAACCACAAATCGCTTACAGCAACATCTGTGATATCATATTACAGCACACACACGAGATAAGTATCCCTACGAGTGGCTCTGCAAGGGAAAAAAATAAAACTAAAGAAAACAATAGGGAGTAGTAGCTCAACGCTTTCAACCCCAAAAAGGCAATTGTATCATCTTCAAGGGGTTTTTGCGCAATAAAACCAACAATGCCCGCCATTCTCCAGTACGGAGAAAATTCTCGATTTTGTTCTCCTTTAAAGCATTTACAGTTATGTAGGTAATCATCCGTTACGGGGTGTGACACAATCGCTATTGTGTTATCGAAGTGAATTTATGGGCCGGTCGTAAAGTCAAATGATAGTAAGCAGAGTAAGTGCGATAACTCCTTCCAAATAAATCATTGTTCGGGTCGAAGTCAATGCGCTGTCCCAACGGGAGACATGAATTTCGAAATTCGTGATCGGCTTTACGGTTTTCTCATTTTGTCCAAGAGAGAGAAACCAACCGGAACGGTACTCCTTTGTTTGTACGACTTCCGAACATTTAAAAGGACATTGTAAAGCCAAAGTATACGAATATTCTAAACGCTAAACGCCATAGCTCAATTTATTGCCGAGCCACTGTTCGATCTTCGTTCGTATATATTTAAATCCATCTACAGGAAATTCGCTATATAAATAATGTAAAAAAAAATAGTATAAGCTTGTACGTGATAAATCAAACAAAAACATGAATACCAATCAACGGTGACTTTAATGGTTTGCTAAAGGATGCGCACATGTGTCATTTTCATCCATCATAACTTCGAGCCGTAAAATCCAAAGCGGCCTCTAATCGTTAAATATATATCCCCCAATATTTTATACGAAACACGCGCTTCTGCATAATATTAGAAACGTATAACGTAGATACGCGTATCTACTTGTATTTTAATTGAAATTCACGAGCGGTAAATATGAAATGAAACGAAAAATGTGTGCCGTCCCGTGAACAGCAGCTGCCGCTAGAATATCAACGTGCACGTGAGAGCTTTTGACGTGCTTTCGAAAATAATTCAAGATGGAGAAAGAATAATTCACCGGTAGGAAGTGAAGAAGAAGAAGAAGAAGGAGCTCGATTGATGCGCGAGAGCTCTAAAGTCTAAAATAAAATTTCCGAGGGAAACTTGCGAAACAAAATGGCGTCGGTCGCCGTTCGAAAATTATGCGAAGAAAACGATCAAATTATTTCACGCCAGAAAAAATAAAATAAAAATAATTGCCACAATTACCCCTTTATTTTTGCGTTGTTTTACACGTTCATGCAAGTATGTAAATTACGGTTTAACGTATTCATACACGTTGAGATGAATATGTGCATAATTGCTAGCGGGATCGCGAACTACGGACCCAAAAAAATACATATTATATTAATAATAATATATAAAGTACAATGTTTGCAGCTATAAAATTCATTTAAAAGCTCAACGTGAATAATAGACAACTTTTGATCGTTTTAATTTAATGATAACGCAATCTTTAGCTACTGTGTGCTAAATTAGTCATTTTATTATGCAATTACATACGAGGACAACCCTGCGAAATTCAAATTTACATTTTCTTAGCGCGCTCGCTCGTGCATATATATCACACTATGAAGGGAAGATTAGTAAGTTAGTAACGTTGTAATTTATTGATGATGTACGACCCTAATTAGAAAGTATCTACCGAATTCTAGATAACACAAGAAGGCACTTTGCGCAGTTTATGTAAACTCGGAAGAAGGAGGAGAATTACACTGTCAGATGGTGTACGCAACGCGGTCGCATGTGTGACAAATTTTCGCATGGGGATGTCCCATAAATACACACACACACCAACGCGCAATGTCGCACACTGTGCAACGCGCTCGTTTCAAACGCGAAAACGAACACCTTCCAATCGAATTTTCCACGCAGAAAAAATACTAAAACATGAAGGATACCTTCGTTAATTATTTTGTGTAATAAAATTGTGCATTTAATTAATTAAAAGCGGTGATAATAATTAAACAGCGCACCGTTTGAAATGTACTGGCGCGCGCCCGCCCCCTTTTCCTTCACGCGCAGTGGATGCTGGGTCTCAGCTAGCGGTAGCTCACATCTCCTTTATAAATCCGAGAATATGACACCCTCTCTTAATTATAACATTGTATTATTTCAAGGCAAATAACTTATATGGTCGTGTATTATGGCGCCGGTGGGTGCAAACTCGCTCTACAGCGACAGTTAATTAAGGACGAGGGCGTTTCCCTTTCGCCATTCCTACCTTATATCCTATTACATTTTTTTGCTTCGATGAAAAAAATTTAAACGTATCACTCTCCTTTTGCGTAGTTTGTTATTTCTCGCAACTCATCTCCATACAAAACTGACCTAAATGCATTTCTGAACAATAAGATTGGTCTCATTTGTAAAAGTAAGGCATTAGGCGTAGACGTAAATGCGATAGTAATTGTTGTATTTGCGATCTCATATAATGCTCTCTATTGTTCATTAATACATACTATTGTTCTACATAACGTATTGCGAAATTGACGATTTTAAATTCGATTTGAGCCCCTATCTTTACTTTATCCATATATCTACATACGTAGTATGATAAAGTATTGTTTTAACATAAAAAGTTTACGATGAAACGCATTTTGGTTGAATTCTTAGAAAATTTAACGGAGATGTATTTTATCTTAGAGCAAATATTTGAAGTCATACATTCAGTCCACTGACATTTGAAAGGGCTATCTTTAATTTTTATCTCTTCTCCATTTCCATTTACCACCTACGTTACGAATTTTTTTACGCTACGACAAACTACACACATCTCGGCTCTTTTTTAAATAAAAATTCAGAAATTTATTCATATTCGTAATACGATATTCGTATTTTAGGTAAAAAAAAGTTACAGGTAGATAAATACCCACGCTTTTTAAAAAAATTCAATTTACAAATCAATTAAATATATAATACGAAATTTTACATACGCAAATTAGTAAATGCTCTTTAATCGATTTCGTCGCCGCTGTTACAAATTCGAATTATACACGAAACTTTACTTCACGCTCCATTGAATAAATTGTCTAACGCGCTCGCTACATCCACCCAAGTATCTCGAACGAAATCAACAAATATAAATTCGGAATCAATAAAGTCATTCGGTGCAAGGCGTGTCCAAAATAAACCATAATTATAAACCAAATATCCGCCCGCACAATAAACAACCTGCAGACCTTGGTTTGTCGAAGAAAAAAGCACCGAATAGTAGTCAAGCGCAAATATCGAAGATAGATTAGTAATCAAGACGCAAATGTAAAATTTCCGCACATTCTAAATTCATCATTCAAAAAGCAACGGTCAATTTGCATTATCGAATTATTTACACAACAAATTCGCCGTCAAGGCTGTGGGGAGTGCATCGAATTAAAACAACCGGTTCGATCAATAAAGTCTTAATTTTCTCTACGTCTAAGAAAAATAATATCCATAGAAGCCGTGATCTTTGATTATAAATCCGATAAACTTGATATATCGACGGATTATTTAACTACTTAATAGAGACGCGATAAATTCGAGCTTTCGGAGGCGGCATTATTGTGTTTTGATTTATTGCTATATTTTCTTAGGAAATTTAAACTGTATGAAGCTTCAGGCACTGAAGACTCAATTCTTAAATACTAAAATTAGTGTAATGTCTACTGTTAAAAACGACGTATTTGCAATTTTGAAAATTTACATCCTATGTACAGTCGGTATTATTATGATAGTAAGTATGACCAATGGATTACCATAGTCGAAGTATGAAGTTGGATTTATACAAATGAAATAATCGAATTGGATTTAAATTACATCCAAATCTCACCAGTAGCTTCGTAGTGAAGTAGCTTCGATAAAAACCGGTCGTACGTATCGGGATTTGAACCGCAAACCTTCGCCTCGCAAATCCCGCGCCAATAAAGCGCATCTGCAAAACCTCTCCGTATTGATTTAACCTCTCCGTAGTATTTTCGCCACAACGAAATTACCAAGCGGATTGATGTTAAGTATGTCGAATCTCTGCGGCGAAGTACAATTTTGATGGTCGATAATAATAACTTTTCCCAACCTTTTATACGGCTATATACAGTACAGTTTCCCTTCGAGTCACGCACCGTCGACGTCACGTCGAACGCTTCCGTGGCAGCCCACAAAATCGTCCCGAAGAAATCTGATGCACGTAACGAAGACGTGGCCGATCAGATATCGCTTCGGATAAAACCGCAACTCGATATTAACGAGTGTGTCGTTATGCGTCCGGCGGATAATGTGTTAAGCGCGCACGTACGTACATACAAGTACACACGTATTATTACGAAAAAACCTCATTCGAAAGAGGGTATCGTAATTTTTTAATTACTGTTATTACTGAGGTGAGGACACTGGCTGTCATTACTTTTTTTAGATTTTTTATTCCTTTGCTGATATTTGCAATTGCTAGTCGTTCAGGTTAATTGGCATGAATTGAGTGAATTGCGCGCTTGACGTGTGAAAGCGAAATGAACGTAAATTACAAAATGGCGACTATTTACCGGCATAAACTATGAAATAGAAAAGTAAACGCCACCAATCGAGACATATTAATTTTAATGCAATTTAAACGACCGCCATAGTGGGTAATTGTTTGGTGATTACTGTTCTCATACTATTCAACAGTTTTTTTTATGGACAATTATTATAATGGGGATCTGAATTCGCTTTTGAATACTCGAGTATTTTAAATATAGCACTGTATGTTTACATATTCAATAAAATTTGACCGTTGTTGTAATTTTGTAAAGTGCTAATTACCTACGTTCGTAATTAAGATATCGCATGTTTTTGTTTGAAATAGTTGTAGAAAAAAATGGAATGAGTAAGAAAAGAAAGGATTGTCAATCATAGGTAAAACAATAGAGGTACCGACAATATCCAACTAAAGAAACATCCGAAGCTTGAACGATTCAGTATCGATCTGCGCAGACTACCTGGCTACGAAACCAATAAGCTTCGTCACCATCTCGGCTTCTTGGAATAAATATTAACGATAACCGACCAAAGTCGTAAATCTCGCACAGTCACATCCCCAAGTTGCGCGAGAATAAGGTGCTTTTTAAGTTGGACAGAGTATAATATAACAGGATATTCAGTTAAATAATATACAATATAAATCAAATCAATTCCTATTAATGCATGCTTAAATTTAAGAATAGTTACATATGTATATTCGTGTCATTCAGTCAATTTACTTACATTTAAAATGTGAAATAGAAAATATAAATATACATACTTATGTACATAGAAAGATTATTTATTTGAAGGAAATGTTTAAAACATTACTATATTACGGAATTTTTCTTTTATTCGTCTGTATTTATTAAAAAATTATAATTTACGTTTATAGGTATGACTTTTATTCAAAAGCACAATTTTCCCCTACATTGAAATTACCATCTTGTAAAAATGTAGTCTATAAATTCAAATTAAGACAGTTACCTATAGTAACCCAAGTAGTAAAAAAATTTTGTAGAAACTCACTTTAATATAAATAACAATGATAGTTTAAGCAGTCACGATACTCGAACGTTTAACGTAAGGGGTTGTTAATTGACATTATTATATGAAAGGCTACAATTTTTCATTGCCAATTACTGTTATATTTAATCGGAAAACATTTAACTAAAAAAGCGGTTGGAAAATCTTATCGAAGCGAAATTTTTATGTTTTAATTCATACAAAACACAAGTATGTAGGTACTACAACGGAGAAAAAAAATTAATTTGAAATAATATTACGTACCGAAATAATGAATTCGATCACTATAAAACATACACACACACCGATACAGTTACGATACGCAAACATACACATACGTACAGGTAAGAAGTAGTATGTGAGACCACCCAAGTCGATCTCGCGGTATTTATCCCCCCGCAGGAAAACAAGGAGGATGCGAAATCATCTCGGCGATTCGTATGTGATTTTAAATCAAAGGCAAGTCAAAATGTCGCCGGTTGCACGTGTTTACAATAAACACTCACTTTACAGAATCGACTTTACAAAGACAAACCGTGTTTGTAAATTAATTAAGCGACGAAAACAAGAATGGACCACGAATGTAACATCAAAGTGAAGATTTTCATCGAACGTTTCCGTAGCCTGTTCCGTTCACAATATATTTTTATCGTTTGTAGACTCAATAGTATGCACACGAAATGGAGATAATAAATGGCCAAACGTCACGCTTAGATATATTGCGATCTAAAATTAAACGTAATCGACGCAAATCGCGACGATCCGCATACAATGGAAATATTTACGCCAATTTAAAATTCTAAAGGCAATTTCTTTCGCCTTATAAGAACATCAACGTTATCCAATTACAGGTTTGCAGTTTATCCATATTTTAAAACTATACCTGTATAAACGCAATATTTTTAAATTACATTCAACGCATAGGTACATATTATATACTTTGGTGAGTACCTACATATGTACATACAGAACCGTACAATTTATAATGCAAAGAAATTAAATTTAATATTACACAACAAATAGATTGGATCTGATACACAATTTGGAATTACATTATATATGAACATATGTACGTTAACATTGTCTTATATTTTTTAAGCTGTAAAATGATATATAATTATTTTAATTGTTAAATGAAAATATGCTTGAAATTTGAGTGCTTTATATGGAGCAATTCAATTATGACGCATATGCAGTGAATTATAATGAAAATAAATAAATTAAAATCATTTATTGTTGACGTCGAATTCCAAACGATCTTCGTAACACGTTCAACGACACATACGCCTTAATAATAAATAATTAAAAGTGCACACTTCTCGCTATTTGCGCGTATAGCGTACAAAATGGCGATCGTCCACCTGCATTTTTACCCTTTTTCAGACGCGTCGCAACCGTCGGCATTTTGCATTATGACGAAAGTATGAAAACATCTTTTTTTTTATGCCTACTCCACTTTCAGAGTTGTCGTTAATGCCGCCGTTAAAATTCCCGTCGAGGAAACGGGACCTAATTAAATGTAAAATTCGTTAACAACATCTTCCGAACGAGAGATGAAGCTCGCGTTTGCTGATAAATATAGTGCACCTGCTCGTTCGTAAAAAATAAACAAAACAACAATAAGATGTACCGATTCGACGTCGGGGAAAAATACTACCAAAACGCAAAATCGATCGCCAAAACCGATGAAAATTAAATTCGAGTGAACATCATCATCCACGCATACATTGTATGTAATGTTTACTAATAAAAACTTACCTACGCGAGTTAATTTTAAAGCGGTTGACAACGAAAGAGTTAAAACGTTTTGATGCAGACGGCGTGCGCCTTTTATCCCTCGTCACGACAGGTGCTCTCAAGCGATGCCAGCGCATATTTTCAATTGATATTTGTTTAATTAAAAATGCTTTACGAGTCGCCGTTTCGACGATTCCTGCGTAGAAAATTCTCCATATATAAATACAAATATTATTCCACACAGTAAGGCAGTTTGAAAGTAGGATACAGCGATTGCGTGATAAACTGAACTTTACGCACAAAATAAATGCAGATATATTTGTACGTCAATGTATATTAGAATATATGAAATTTATTGCCGTTACACAAAAGGAAAAGAAAAGAAAAGAAATCAAACAACAAAAGTTCAATTTAATACATTGTCTATGGATGAATTGTGTCGTCGGTCGTTATGTTGTTATATTCAAATTCAAAATGAACGGCTCTTTGTTGGTATGTTGCGATTTTAAATATAATTTTAAATTCAAGCAAATAAACGAATTCCAATTATGGCGAAAATATTTATGGAATTGTGTCGCACAATCATACCAATCTATTTTCTCGGCAGTGTTCGATGTAATCGATTTCTATTGTGTTCGTTTATTCAAATACAAAGTTGACGCTGTATTATGTATTTGAATCGATGGGAAATCGCTCGAAGCGTACGAAACGAGTATGAGATTACATTTTCGCATCTGTTAGTATTAGTACCGAATCGCATAGGAATTTTCATAACATTTTCAGACTTTTATATAAAATTAAAAAACGTAGGTAGGTATCCTAAACGATAAGATCGATTTTCGAACTGGCCGTGCCCTTTCGCGGGCGAATTATCCAATTATGTCGAATTTCGCGGCGATTTCTTCCTTTTCGTCGGCGAAAGCGCGTCGCTTTTCGCAGCAGAGATCGGAATCGTTTTTCGCATGCGTTGTTGCTTGCTTACCTTGCGCAAAATTTAAATAAGTAATAAGTTCGGCTCGAGGCGTCGAATTCCGTCTATAAAAAAAATTGAGCTAAAGTTCAATCGTACGTCCGCGATTCGTTGAATATTTAATAAAGGAGTTTAGATAAAGGGCGTGTATCACGACGGGTGATGCGATGATGCTGCGGTGGCTTCCAGAGCGCGAACGCGGCCATTATTTTCGATTCCGTGGGCCACATTGTGTCCGTATTGGTCAAGGCGTATCTTACGAAGGCCCTCTCGGATGCACCTCGTGTGTAGTCGAGGTGGCTATTATCATAATTGCATCCCATTATGTTGTGTTGTAGTACAGCCGACATGTAGAGCATGCGCGGACCCTCTCAACATCCCATCGCTGAAAGGTTGAAAAACGACCAAAATTTCAAACGAAACTGACCCTTGCACACCCCGAGGATACGGACGAGTTTCCCGTTCAAAGTTACCAACTAACGAACCGGCCTTGCGGTTCCTATCCTAATGTGCGCTCGCTATAATCACATGGTTGCAACTCAATTCGGCTACATTATAAAGGGGTAAGATTAACCTTTCAGTGGGTCGTTGGCCAAAAATTTTTTTCATTTTATCCCGTCATCGATAATACGTCTCTCTTTATTATCAAGATATCGCATGATGGAGCTTAATCAAACCGCCGCATTTAACACGATATATACAACATGTATAGGTACGTATAGAATTATCGGCCTGTAATTTTTTTAATATTATTTTTCGCCGTGTAGACCGGGAGGCGACCGTTTTGAGATCGTTAAATATATATATTTTTCGCATACGAAATGAGGCTATTACTTGAATATTAAAACGTTAAAATTACGTGCGAACGGTTAATTTAAACAATACAAATCGAAATCCCAAAAACGTGCAACGTGTAATTTTATTTCACGTGTAAAGAAAAAAAAATATTCGTAACACGCAAAACGACCCGGGCCGCCGATAATACGCAGTACATATTATATTGCATTACACGAATATCAAAACTACTTCTAAATGCTCTAATTATTTATAAACGTCCACGTTCTTACAGATATATTACACACAGGTAATCTATAACCGCACGCCTGTATGTTTGTAACTATTATATGTTGTACGACTTACTTTCGATCGCAATGTCGTATATTTTATTTGTAAAAGTGTAAATATATGGTAAATTTAAAACCCCTGCCGCACGCACTTAACCCATCACTCTTGTATCTCGTTTCGGAATGGATGCACTATATAATGGGATTTCGAAACGTGTCCAGTATTTCTGGATTAGGGGAATGAATCACGTGTATCCCGTTGAGACCGAAACCGCATCACTTGCGCACTGGGTGCATGTGCATGCAACGTGCATCGAACTGGGAATAGGGAGAGAAATAGGTATGAAATTTAGCCGCAAAAATGATGATTCAGCTCTATATTTATATTGTATATGACGTGGCACATGATCATTTTTCGAATTTACATTTAATGAAATTTGAAAGGCGTGCACCGAACCCTTATTGCGCCACTCGAAATGTGCAACAAACAACCCCTGCCGCCCCCCATCGCAGCACGAAAATGCACTCGATGTTTGATTTATGTGAAAATATTCAATAACCTCACGTTTCGATGGCGTGTCGAATTTAAATCGGATCGAAACGAGCCAATAAACCACGTACCGGTTGTGAATTTCAATTACAATCGGAATAGATTGTTAAGTGGTTGCGTTCATAATTCATTTTTGCAACACAAACATACTCGAAATCAATATAGAATTGATCAAGATGAGAATAGTCTCAAAATGTACATTTCCATTAACTCAAATATAGATTTAATCATATTATTAAAAAAGTATTCCTATTGAGAATTGACGCCTACTTTTTTATTACGGTTGTAATTATTCATTAGATTTTTCAACGTTACATTACAAACGCATTGAAAAACTAACACATAGCTTCAAAGCGTTAAAAACAATAAAATTTTACAACACATTCGTACTAAAAATTGTAATTGAAGGCGTGCCAAACCGTAAATTTTCACTTTCGCACAGGATTAATTAATTTTCGGCGCTTCTTTCATGTGTCCTAAAATGGAAACCGCATGTTGTGAGCGGGAACATCAATTAAAAACGTTTAAATTGTATGGAAGTGGTGTGTTTTTGTGGGACCGTGTGCCGCTCCGGAACAGACGCTGAAGAAAAAATATTTTTCTTTTAACAAGAAACAGCTGTTGAGAAAGAGACGCAGACCCAGAAACGAATACATATATACACACACTCGCATACCGTTGGGTATAAATCGTAGAAGAAGAAGTAGAAAAAAAACTGTCAGGAAGAAGCGTCACTCCCCCTTAAATCATTGGTGATTAATGGCCGCGTGAAAGCAGCACAGAGTCCATGGCGAAGCGCCCGATTGGTCCACAAAATGGTAGCTCGACTCGAGGAGCCATACTTGTTCCTGTTCTCTTCAATAGTATTATAATATATCATACGTTCGAGCCGAGATGAAAAAAAAAATTGTGCGCAAGTATGTGCGTAAGGACGCGTTCGTCCGGCTTGTACTGTGTTAAAGCGTGAAATTAAAACATTTATCAAAAAATTTGACATTACGCTGACCTTCTAAGAACGTTGCTTTTTAGGTGCGCGCGGCGGCGCAAGCTTTGATTTACGGCGACAGGTTTTGTGAAAACATTTTCGGCGGCCATTGTGCGAAAATTTTTAGCAAAACGAATGACCGAAAAATTCCGAATTAATTACGTACGGGGAAACTTAATAAAGTGGAAATGTCCTCAATACAATACCCGGATGTTTTAAGGGCGGAATCTCTTTAAAAAAAAAAACGAGAATAAATGTCACGGTTGATATAAAAATATCCGTTGCTTTTGTACCATATAAATTATACCTTATAACGAAAATAGCCTGAAAAGATTTTTTTTAATACAGTTACAAAAATAGTTGATTTGTAAGTGAGACGTTTACATTCGGGCAAAAGTTGGTGCAACTCGCATCAGAATAAAACATCATCATTCCGTTCACCATCCACTGCTGGATGAAGGCCTCTCCAATCCTCTTCCATTGCTGTCTGTCATGAGCAATCTGCATCCACTTGACTTCACACATTCTTGTCAATGCATCAGCCCATCTATCACTCGGTCGAATAAATATTTCAAACAATATGTTGAATTTGATATAAATGTATTGAAATATGCATAGGTTACCAATGTACCTAGATTTTTTGTATTATAAACTAATTATGCACAAAATCTATTGAAATCATTCGGCGTGTAACCGCATTGAAAATTAGCCGTTGATCGCATTTGAAAACCGCTGCTCTGAATTCGGATTCGTGTTCTAAAATTCCTACCGTATTTAGCGAATTTGTAAATTATGCCCTTGTAAATTTTATTTTGTTGTAAAAACTCATCGTATAATTTGCTACTACATAAATTCTTGTTTTGAACTATCGTATAAGGATCGTGAGAATAAATTACTTTTTATATTTTAAAAATTAAATCCATTATTAATAAAAAGGTAAGCGGGTAGACATTATAAATCTTATGAAACTGAAAATGAAGCTCGTTAAAATAATTATTTATAATGGATCGATTTAAATGCACAACGGCGAAAAAATGACATATGACTAGGTAATTGAATTTTGCTCAATTTCAATAGCAATTCCAACCAATATGCGATGGTACTTACCTGCCTACGTTCAATTTATCAACACATGCACACATACATTATGTAAAGCGATTTATTTAAATAAGATTAAAACGGTGTAATTTGAATCATCAAGTGCTTGTGAGCCGGCCTCGCCGAGTTAACCGAGTACTATGTACAATAATGGCCTCCTTGGAACTTGCACTTTAGTAAAGTACCCGGCGTCGCCTATTACAGTCGAATGCGAAAGGCAATTTAGTCAATTTTGTTATTCTGTCGTTATCGTGATTATATAAATATAATGAAAAGCAATGAAGATAAGAGGTGGGGGCGCGTTCAGGTGTTCGTTTTATTTTATCCGGCAATTTGCAATTTGACCGGCAAACTCTCGAATAGATAGTGAACGTAATCGCTCGATAGTTTGACGCTGTAAGCACGTGCACTTTGCCCGCTTAGTTTACACAGAAAATGTGATCTTATTAAAAACTAGAGATTGAGTCGCTCGAGTATGATATAAATAGACTTTTTGTCCTGGAATATTTTGGTATGTGTATCTATTGTACGTAAAGGTAAAATATTTTGTCACGGGAACATGTAGCGCTACGAACGTAAGCTACGTAAGCCGAAAGCTCAGAGCGCGCGCGCTTTCAGATCATAGCAAAAGCTCTGTCGTGGAAGAAAGCTCACGATCTTGCGGCCAAGTCTGTGACGGCAAACTTAAATCTGGGAGATGTAACTTTGAGTAAAGCTCTCCCGATCTGAAGTTTGCGCAGACAAAGTTTCAGAAACGTGGGGAAGTGGAAGAAACAAAATATATTATTTCAAACAAGCAGCGCAGCGTTTTAAATTTTAAATTCGTCTTTGAAATGTCGCCGAGAATAAATAAACATTATAACATTTGTTTTACTCGTTAAAACGTCTACAAGGATATTATTTATTATTCATCCGTTTTTAGATATTATACAATGAATGATCAATAAGCTTAAAATTACGTTAATAAAAAATCAATTCATATTGTTTATAAACGTATTATGTTAATTTTGAAACCATGTATAATTACGTAAATATGTTTACCGTCTCGCTCTTACCCGATATAATTACATATGTATGTCTATCACATGTGATGCGTCGACCAATCAAAACGCTTCTAGCTAGACATTGGCTACAAGTACAATGTGCAGCAAAATTGTAACAAATGAAAAACGTTTTTAAATTTAAATTTAATAATTTAAAATTAATTTCTATGTTTTTAAAAATTATTGCATATTATACAGATCAACTTTTTTAATTGCTTATTATACCTACTGAGGAATAGTTTTTTTTATAATTTTTATCAATTCAGGATTGCTAATGGTCCATAACAATTTCCCTATGCTCTTGAATTGACAGTAAATTGGTTGTAATTTAGATATTTAAGTTTTATATAAATATGTACATACAAAACTTAGGTATTCTGCATTTTAATATGTTAAATAGCTATTTAGTTATATATGTATGATGTGTAATAAAAATAATAGCTTGAACTTAAGGGCTGCAACACCTTAATGCGTCATATGTAACCCCTAAAATCCCGTCGAGTTAACCACGTCGACATATCATAATTAAGCAGGGCACATCATCCCTCCTCGCAGTAATAATACCAACTATCCCCAGATCGAAAATATTCGACGGGGAAAGCGACAAATCCTGCTCGCAATAAAACCGCATACACACGCAGACAAGTTGCGCGAATGAATAGTTTGCATCGCACACCTATAGGTATACCTAGCCAGCAATCCGCTAACGATTTAATGGACTGTCGACAATTTCGCGATCATATTTGCAGTCATAAAACGTTGGATTGCACCTCTGTTTTATGGAAAAAGTTACTGTGTACCACGGCTTTCGAAGCGATAGATTCAATCCATTCATTTATGGATGTGCGGGGGAAAAAACGCTAAAAAAAATCTACCATTTATCGGAAAATTATGCACGTCGTAAACAAAGCCGCAATTGCAATAAAATGGCAGACGTCTGCGGCTGTTTTCGCCATTGTATAATATGTATATATTGTACATGTACCTACCTATGGCTGTATTACGAAGTGTTAATATACGTTGTCTGTATGAGAAGTCAGACATGAAAAATGCCTCACACATAGGACGTGACTTGATTTCTAAACGTACTTTACGACGCCTCCAGAAATATGAAAATAAAACAGGGAAAATACATAAAATTTCACCTAGCGTATACATATGTATATGTATGTATGTATGTACATATGTAGTCTAAGTAGGTATCCCAAGATAAATAGATTGCTTAAGTAATATAAGTTAGTGGTTGATTGTATTGCCTCCGTATAAAAACCGTTCGCAAAACAAATAAAAGAATAACTCTCTTTCTCCAAGGTAAACCAACGTATTTAAAATTCTAATTTAATTTCCTTAAGTGAAAACATACGGTGCACTTATATTGTATATATTTTTATCTCCGTATATAAATACCTATTGAAGAAAAAAAAAAGCCTTATATGCTCTTTAGATAAAAAGGGTCTCAGAATAGATGAAAAGAGAATGAAAAGCACTGATTTGAATGCGGAACCATTAGCGTGAATATTCAATGAAAGGATGAAACGTTCGCAAGAGGGAATAAAAACATTCCAAACAAAAAAGCGTCCGAAATTAAAGATTTATTTAATAAATAAATTTGGCTACGTTAAGCGGAATTCACAAATAAAGATCCGCAGCAACAACAACAACGTCCGAATACATTAATGCCGCAATAATTCACGTATGCGGCAATGCGTTGCACTGCAGATTTAAATAACTAATCCCAACTGCAACGAACCGCTAGAAGGGATGCTGAAAAGTTTTGACCAAGAGTCGCACAATTTACTCGGTATAAACTTACATTTATGCAATACATAACTTCGATTGTAAAATAACGGTTTGGATGGTCGCGGAAAATATCGCCGCGTTTAAAATGCATGTATGCACATCTCAATGCGATTCGTGTGCTAAGTTTAGAAATCGAACTAACTCTCGTCTCGCAGATATTGTACGTTATCTGTGGAGAAATCTCATGGCTGTTGGTGCAAACGTTATGGATGAGGTGTGGACAATCAAATGACAATCATAAAGTGCGAGATATCGCATTTCAGGTGTCTTCATCGCACAACTGTAAAACAATTTGACATTTCTATTATGTTATCATAGTGATCGTAAACAATTTTATAATTTATTATAATGAGGCTACTTCAATATGCAAGAAATTATCATATATTATGATTATAAGCAATTTTCTCGTATTAAAGTGTGCGTTCAATATGCAAATCAATATAAAAATTTATGTTGCAAAAAACAACGATATCGAATCGTACACATCTAAAGTGTTCGTCGGTTCGCGGCGACAAGTGCATATGTAAAAGAAAATTCTGTTTTGCCAATATCAACATTATCGTGGTTGCAATGTTTATGCAATCGGGAACAAGCGAGCATTGAATAAATTATTCAAATGGCTGTACATAGCACAATAGCCGAAGTAAAACTACTTCATATATTATTCATTTACAACCTCGGTATTTATCGCAACCTGCATTGCATACGCAAAACACTGTACTCACCGTACGATAAAATATATATCTGTACACGTTACACTCATATAAGAAAATATTCACTGATAATTTCACACGACTCGCGACAACACGCAAACGATACGAATACGTCAAATAATACGCGAAGACAAAAAATTCGTATAAAAATAGCACCGGACGTTGAAGAGGACGACCTTGGTTTTCAAAAGAGAAAAAAGAAGAAAGTAGCATGTTTCTTCTTTCAACAAAGAGATCACAGGTCGTAAAAAAATGTCGTACAGCGACGACACACACACAAAAAAACCTTTACACCGGCTCACAACAAAGGTTGATGATATGTTCATCATAAAAACTTTCTTTTAGAGGTATTTCTTGCGTTGTATTGTATGCTTTTTCAATCCTAATACACACAATAGACTGTGCAGGTTGGGCTTTCTCTTTTTGCTCAGCGTTAAAAATTGTCCTTTGTGTTGTGAAAATTTGTTAAAATAAGGAATTACCTTTTTATTTGGGTCAAACACAAAAAAAAAATGAGTGAAATTCTGCTGAACAAAAGAATGCATTTTTGTACCTACGCGATATTTCTATGTTTGTATGTAGGAACATTTACTAAAATATTTCACAACCTAATAGTATCAAACCTAAAATAAAATTATATAGGTACTAAATTTCACTATATATTATAGCTACCTATACTACTGACTCACTTGAAATGATTAATGTCAATTAAATTGGACACTGCTCAATTGAAGCGCGAAGTATGTTTGGCTATTTAGCAACAGATTGTTGCATGTACATACATACATACATATGTATGGTTATGGAAAATTATTCACTGTCTTTCTTACAATATTTCCATACGAATAATTGTTTCAGGTGCTCCAATTAAGCTGTCCGAAATCAAAGGGGGTGTGTTTCGATGTGGAGGGGGTGGAAATGGGGTGGTATTGGGATTTAATCCTAAATTGGCAATAAAGCGCGGTCCGATAGAGGCGCTCGCACACGTGCTGATCTATTTAATCTGCACGTGTGCCCGTGTCGGTTAATCTATGCGGACGTGCGAGATTAATACGAAAGTCGGACAGGTACGGGCGCCATGCTTTGTGCGTCGCGGCGCTCTCCTGTACAAGTTAACATGGCTTCCGAATTAAGCGTGATAAATGCCAGGGGCGCGCAAGCCGGGGGCCACGTTTTCGGGCCCTATCGACATGTTTACGGGCCGCGTGCCCTATTGTAGGACGCGCACCGGCTCTGCCCAACCGCACACTCTTGCCAACCGTTCGGCGATAAATTCATTTTGTAAATTTGGCTGCAGGTACCTGTATATGCGCCGGCGGCGGTGAGTTCGAATCGAAAAACATCGATTTAGTCGACTATTGTGCAGGTGATTCGTTAACAATAACATTATAACTGTGAAGTTTTTAAAGTAAAAACATTAAACTATCCAGTTTTTTTGTGTTTTGATATAAAGCTTTGATCCAAAACGATAGCTAGTGTCATTCAAAATATAAAAATAACAACTATTTATAAGAGTGAGGATCTATTGTTACCATTTTTAAGCTATTTAGAACCAAAGTTTAAGATTCCCATAAAAAATG
Organism: Parapsyche elsis; assembly: GCA_022651745.1. NCBI lineage: Eukaryota > Metazoa > Arthropoda > Insecta > Trichoptera > Hydropsychidae > Parapsyche > Parapsyche elsis. The sequence goes on from JAGVSN010000017.1 coordinate 5,310,860, forward strand.
ATATAAAACAATAGACTTACTTTCATGTGTCATTTACAGGTATCAGAACGGTATTCATTCAAGTCAAACTAAAAACAGCTTGAAAATGTCTCATTTGAAACATACATACAATGAGTCAATTTCATTATTTTATTAAGCTTTCACTATATTGAGAGCTCTTTCATATCCGTATTCAGTAGGCATGATTTTTCTTACTGGTGATTTAAAGTGAAATTAAATACGCCAATGAAAATCACCAGTAAATATGTATGTACTTTATTCATATCATCATCATTTTCAGCCACTCCAATCCAATTCCATTCCTGTCTGTCTCGAGCAATCTGCATCCACTTGACTAGCACACATTCTTATCAATTCATCAGCCCATCGTCCACTCGGTCTACCTTGCTTTCTAACACATCCTCTCGAATACCATTCCAGTATTTCTCACGTCCATCTGTCATACATTCTTCTGGCTATGTGTTACTTCCAACCTTTTCACACGTTCCGCTATATCTGCCACTTGGGTCATAATTCCTACCCATGTATTCCTCTTACGATCTCTTCTTGTTACATCAAGCATACATCTGTGCGCACTGGATTTTACGTATTATTTTTGAATTCAGCATCCACGTTTCGTATCTATACGTCATAACTGGCATTGGTCGTATGCCTTCTTTTTGAAACATTTACAAACTATGTCCATTCTTCCAAAAGCTCAGTTTCATTCCTTCTTCTTTACATCCAGTAATCCAGTCATATTCACCAATTGTCCATGGTATAAATAACTATCAACTATCTCTACAATGCGGTCATCTGTATCCATATACGAAGTATAAACAGTGTATTGTATAATGATGTACATAAATTTAAACTTTGATATATTCTGTTCAATCGTTCACCTAACCTTGTTTCAAAAGACATAAATTTTGAATAGCTTTGGAATTTTCCAATTCACGCTCGTCTGTTGCACACGTGCAGGCAATTACGATGCGAATTCATTTCACCGCCACATTTTGCACCTATAAATATTACAAAGTCGAAAAATAATTAGAAAATATGCATCCAATTTGCCCGCACCTTTCCGGCGCGGTCCAATGAACACATCACACATCTGAAGAAGGTTTTCCCCGACAGTTTTGACGCAATTTAATTATGCGAAACACTCGAGCGTCGGCAATAAATACGCGAGGGTAGTCGGCCATCATTGGCGTTCGGGGTGATGTTTTAATACGGAAACTTGTACCGGAAAGGCCCGTCGATAAATACGCACGGTAAATTGTACGATACAGCTTGTATCCCGCGAACAATATGGCTCGGGCTTGTTCCACCCACCTCTACCCCACATTTTGATCTCCCACACCACCCTCACGTAGTAAGGGAGGAATGTGGAAAGGGAGGAGGGACGCCAGCCCGTGTTTACGGCACGTCAATCGATTGGACCCGACAAAACAACTACACACAACGTATTTACGACGGCTTTTAGCTCGGCTTCCGAACGAAAACACCCATTGAAACGACGACGAACCCTATGCGATAGTTCCCTGGGTGACAATATCGCCTCGGTTAAACTTGAACCAGGAATTCGGACTTTTTTTTCCCGTTTTTCCCGTTCCCGAACGATTTAAATAGACCGCGTAGCGCGCGTACCAAAATCCGTGCAAATATTGACGTTGTTCACATGTGGTCGCATAGCGAAGTCACAACTATGTAGGTACATACATACCTACATATATCTTCATCCTTTCCGACCCGTAAAATTATAAATAAATCGGCAAAGTTTGGTTCCGATTGGTTCATGTTTCGCCATAGTGACGAATCGGGGCATACTGTCATGTCACTATGGTATAATTTGTAAAATAAAAGGTGCGAGAATGTAAATATCATTTTCAGCATTGAACGCACTATCCACTGCTGGATGAAGTCCTCTCCAATCCTCTTCCATTCCTGTCTGTCTTGAGCAATCTGCATCCAGTTGACTCGCACACATTCTTCTCAATTCATCAGCCCATCGTCCATTCGGTCTACCTTGCTTTCTTTCACATCCTCTCGGATACCATTCCAGTATTCCTCGGGTCCATCTGCCATCCATTATTCTCACTATGTGTCCACTTGAACTTTTTCACACTTCCATCATGCTTCTTATCCATGTATGTATACCGAGTATACATCTTTCCATGTTTTTCTGAATTTATTATTGAATTTAGCATCCACGTTTCAAATCCATACGTCATAACTGGCACTGGTGGCCATTGGTCGTATGCCTTATTTTTTAAGCAAAAATAATATAATCAAAAGATTGAGGCGTTGATTTTGAGTCACTTGACTATGATTCGCATTGTTCAATATCAATTAAAACGGTGCGTTTAACTTATGGAGAAAAATTGTATTATTATAATCGTCGATTATTGAATGATAATGCCGTAGCCATTTGTTGTAATCGCACACGACGAGTGCGATAATTTCGCGAAAGCATTTTTCACATTTTTATTTTATAACACTGTAATGTGGGAATGAGTAAGTTGTTAACTTTTCTTATGCGTTTCCGCGTTATTAAATTTATTTCGACATCTTCGACATGATGATGCAGTTTAAAAGGTGTACAAGTGAACGTTTATTTTTTGGATGATTTACGAAAAAAAAAAAAAAAACAGATACAACTTATGGCCGTATAATGAAGCTGTAAAGTAATTTTACAGGGACGTACCGGGCGACGTATGTATATATTATTGCCCAAGGCGACGAAGAGAACGTGTAGGTATACCTTTTTATGCGCCAGAGAAATTCGATCGTGATTGACGAACTCGCTTTTAGAAAGTGACGTGAATTTTCACCAGAAAACTTGAAGCCGTAATACCCCTTTGGTATTCTCGCGACAAGTCGTCGGGAGAATTCGCCCAGGGCGGCCGTCGCGAAAATAAACGGCGAATCGCCGCATAATATCTTAATTGCGATTTTCATCGTCTCGGGTCTTCGTTTTTAATAACGACCGGACATTGGCGAAACGAATGCCGCATTGGCAAGTAGGTAGTGCGAATATAAAAGTGGGTGGGTTTGTATACACGGGCGGGTTACACGCCGAGTCCAAATTAACAACCTCTCGTTCGAGATAAAAATATCCGTAGGTATGTACGTGTATAAATTAAAATATACTATTCGTACGTTTTTCAGTGTGTACTTATATTACGAGTATATGTACATATGTACATCTCACAAGCTACTGTTTGATGTACCTAAACGAAAAAAAGGGCGTAACATACGTGCGATTAAATTGTCCGTGGAAAACAGGTATGTTAGAGAATTAAGGTAATTAAAATTGAAATTGTCTGCTATAAATTTGAAGTTGTGTCTACTTAGATCGGGTTGGTGGTTCTGAATGAATCCGGATCAATTAGTAAATATGGACGGAAGCAAACGAGAATAGAGTCGTTAGAGTAGTTTTTTGGTAATTATCAACACTGACCTAACTAGCGTGTCCTATCAATGATCACTTTATGCTCTAAACGAGCGATGTTTATTCAAAATTTATTTTGTTATAATTAGAGGAAGACGTTCAAGCTTTCAGGGGTGCTGTAATCATGTTTGCACTATAGACATTTAGATCATCGGATATGTTATGTGGCTAGTAAAACATCGTTAAATCATAAATAAAATCGTGTAATTGTTATTTGCTTATTTTTTTATATTAGTGGGTGCATACTTTGTAAGAATGTTTTGGTTTTTTGCGAGAGCGTTTTTAAAAGCTCCCCGGCCAACTTATGAATTATACTCGTCAAGTCACCTCATTTATTTTTCAGAAGGCTCTCAGCTCGCGTATATTCGCTCTGGAAAAATTGCAAGCACTTTAGATGATTTTCTACGTTGCGTCGAAGTCTATCCGGTAAAAGAGCGTAAGTGTACGCAATAAAAGTGATACGACAAAATGTTGTATAAACAAAAAGGAGTCGGGAGCAAAAAAAAAAGATAAAGCTCCGGCTGGAAAGACGGGCAGACGGGACAGACAAGTTTCGCATCGCTGAAGGGAAAAATAACTATGTGTCTGATATAATGATGGCCGTCCGATGCGGACGAAGGAGATGACAAAAATGCGATATAATGCCGCCCCGATCTTTTATTTTTTTGATTGTTATTATCATTCAGTCGGGATTCGCAGCGCGGCTTTTCCCCCTTTTCTGAACGTCGAATATATATATATATATATATATATTATAATTGTGATATTTACGCGTTGGGTCAATTTTTTTTTCAGCAAAAGGACACACTCAAGGATGTTCCATTTCGCTCGAGTGCGTGAAAAATGACGGCGGCGGGCGTCGTTGTCCCCATTTCCATAAAAATGTAATTTTCATATATATCATTCATTTCCGTCTACGAAATGAAAAAAAAAAAGCGAGAGCGCTCGCAAAAATAACGAGGGTTGAATTTTCTTACATAATTAATACGTTCATTATCGCTCTCGTAGACGTTCGTTGTGTAAATAAAAATGTTGCAAGCAAAAGTACCTGCTTTTGTTACTGAAAATTTCTATACAATCATATAAATAAATCCAATATTTACGTCAGCAGAAAACGGACATTCTCAGGACCGACATTTTCTTTAATTAATTTTGAATTAATTCACATTGACCACCCGCATAAAATAACTGGACACTAAAAAATGATTGCTTTACGATTTACAATATAATATTAAATCAGCGATTTTCAAGCTTTTTCAGTATTAAAATAACTTTTTAATTGAATTTATGTATCATATCGTACAATTTGAATCAAAAATTTGTCGAATTTTTATATGTAGGTATACAAAAATGTGTTTATTCTTTCAACGTTTTCCATATACCGTAATTATTTTTCTCCTGTGGAAAATTGTTACGTTTCCTGTTAAAAATAAATCAAGTCATATCATATAGCACGAGTTATTCCTATTAATTAAAAATAAATTCTAGATCCTCTCCATGATTGTTCATATTTTCATTTTACTGTAGGAGTATTTGAAAAATGTTATACAAGAATGATTATTTAAATTTTAATTAGAGGTACTACGTACTCCATACATATATGCACTGCCGATTAAAAAATAGTAATTAATTTAGCTGGTCGCACCACAGTCGAGTAATTAAACCTATAATTTCATTGCCTGTTGATCAACAATTCCTTTTAATTAAGAAGTGTCCGTTTTGTTCATTAAAAAATTTTATGAAATTGGCATGCGTGCGGCGGGCAGGTGGGTTTTATATAGACGTTAGTACATTTTTGCGTATTATAAAGCTTCACTGCCATATTTTCACGTAGTTAATGCGTATATAAAGGTTTTCGAGAAAAAAAAGTGGCGGCTAAGCGGTCCGGCTAATTAACAGGAATTCGAGACCATTTTGAGTTGTCGGGCCAAACGACTTCTCTCGTACACACTACGTCTTCTTGTAACTGAAAAAAGCCACCACGTCGGTATTTACTCTCAAAAGACGCCAACCGGTTTCGGGGTATCTTATATCATGAGAGTAGAAGAAGAACCGTCCGCTGGGACGCGCGGCTAACTGTAACCAAGACGAAACTCGTTATTTATTATAATATACACACACACACACACACACGCATACTCCTCGAAATACTCGTTTTTTTTGTTTATAATTTAATTTCACATCGCAGCAAATCATATTTGGCAATTTTATCCGTTCTTCAAATAGGTACCGGTAGGTAATCTAATACTAAAATTGTACAATTAAGCGACCGAGGTGGATTGAAGGGATAAAAAGCGCGAGCAATTTCAATACAAAATGGTCGCTCAAAATGGCCGGCCGGGAATAATGACTTTGCGCGTCTTTTTCAGTTTTAATATACATTATATTATATCCATGTGTGAAATTTGCGCGAATTTCGGCCATTATCAAATTTATCGTACTCCAGTTAATTGAGCTTTCAACCCAGATACATAATTCAACCGAAAGTCCGTTCGGGAAGCACAGTTTATGCTTAAATCCGTTTTCACCGGGGCTTATCCGACTGCATCTATTGTTATGGTCACCGACTAGTGTTCATTCATACGAGAACAATTCGCACTAGCCGCATATAAAATACATAGGTAGGTACACACTAGAGATACACAATCAAATTGTAAATTTTGCAAAATATAATATTGTATAATACAGGGGGGGGGGTTACATTTAAATTTTGTCCATACATGTGTGTATTATATTATGTTGAATTTCGGACGTGCCTATGATATATTTGCGTAGAAAAGCGTCATTTTCGCATGCCGTAAATCTCGATTGGAGGCCGAGATAATTCCGACGCTAGCATAAGTCACTCTAACAAGGATATTTATATGGAGGCTGCATGTATAAGAATGTGTTTTGGTTGAACCACTAAAATAAGAAAGTCCCATAAAGACTGCCAGATTATACTTTGAGATTAATGTGTATTTTATACAAGACAGCGCCTTGATAAGCTCCAAAGTAAAATTACGCACGCACAAAAAATGTATATATAAAAATTATTATTATATAATGTTCCGGGCATTTTAAAGGGGCGTACGAGTAAAATTTTCCGGAATATATTTGACTATGAGTGTATGGAGCGGTATTAATTTTCGCCACGTTCCGATTGCGCAAAACGAAAATGGCTTTTGTGTGTGAGGAGTCGTTCCGTGACAAACGCTCGGTGAGTTATTTCACTTCTTGCTAGTCTGCCTTATGTATGATTCATTTCGTACCAACTGGCAAGCGAAGGGTTGAAAGAACTTCCAGCCAAGTCCGGTTGGCAAAAAACGACCGGAATAATTCATATTCCGAACGTGTCGCATTATTTACGATCACGAAAACGTGGTCGCGGCGGCAGGGCAGGCTCAGGACCTCGGCCCCCTCACATAAAGGACGTTTGCTTTTATAAAATAATTGGATTTCGATTGAGGCTTCGATCCTGCTCGGAAAACTCCATGCGCGCCGTGTGTGTACAAAGTGAGCAAAAACCGAACTGCTGCGCCTCAGGCATGTCCTATTGTTAAATGGTAAAAGCTCTTCTAGGGACGGATAGTATATCATTAGCGATTTCCTTTTAAAGGATTATTTATTTGTCGTCACTGGACGTGAGCTCATTTGAGCAAACACCGTCAAAACTTGTTAGTTACTCCCATTTTCGGACGGATTTATGTGAACCACCATGACGAAAGAATAAAGATAAAACCTCGATAATGAAAAAAAAACCGAGCAATTATGTACATACTTCCATACCCAGACAGCGTATGTGCTTATTTCGAGTCTCATCAATGCACAATTACGTTTATCATGCAAGCTCCAAATTATACGTAAGCGCTGTCTGTTGTACTAAGATTGATGCAATCGCCGAAAAATTATCAAAAGCGTACAATAATTTGTTAAGGGTTGTTTTTAATGAGCGATAGCGGAAACAATGGCGTTATTGTTGTGCCTGGTCTTATCGCCACATTGGACATTGGATCTTGGATCTAGATGATGCGTTGTTAGCACTAAGTAAATAGTACCTTCAATGACAGGTAGATAAGGGCGAACAATGGGCCTCTACTTCCTTGGCGAATGGTTTCGGCCATTTCCAATAACCAAATTTGATATCGATTCATTGATAGGCTGTTTGTAATGGGATATTGATTTATGGGGCTCTCTCTCGTGTAACCTCTCCTAACCACAATTTTCCCCTAGCAAGTGTGAGAGAGAGAGGAGGGTCGAAATAATATATGGCAAAACCTCACTCGACCAAATAGGTACCGCAGTATCGATTTATATAATATAAGCGATGATATTCAGTGCACCGTTTTGCAAATTACATTCGATTTTTCGACGCGTAATGCTTTAAAAAAATATTTTATTTCATTGTTCAGCAGCAGTTTGAACTCCTTTGAACTGCAGTTTATTTAAGCAAAGCTTCGTTACGTAATTAATTCAATTCAAATCACGACCGTCGCCTACAAACAACACGCTTTTGCTCTATGCAAAACCGAAAGGTACTTCAAGTCCTTGTTTTTCGCATTCGCCCTCTCGAAGTTACATGCTCTCGGGTAAATTCTAATAAAAACTTAAATGCACTTACACCCGCGTCGATAACAGAACCAGAGGAAAATTCAGTGGAAACCTTCGACGAGTGTTTTTAACTTGATGGTAGGCACCTACAGCATGAGTGATGTGAGAATATTGCAAAAAATTAAAAACGATAGCATTCGTACGTATGAGATATATTTCGATGTATTCAATAAAAAATAAATAAAGTGTAACATACATACATACATATATAGAAAATAAATGCATTTGCGGTGGCATCTGATCAACAACGGATGCAGTCTTAGTACACGTACTAATGAGTAAGAGTATTTTCACATTCTACGGAGAACATGCCGCGTGACATTTCTTGAGAGACGTTGGTTTTGTTGTTGTTCTCCTTTTATTCAGCCCCGAGCAGGGCTTTCCACACGACGGCGATGATAAAATAATTATTATTTAAATAATCGAAAACTTATCTGGGTCTCACGCACGCGAGACGGAAAATATAATCATTTCTAAGAAGTTAATTATGATGATAATACCCACGTCATTATCGGCCGAATTAACATATCGTTTCGTGACTGAATTTTTACTTTATTTTTTTAATGAAATGCAATAGATAAGTGTGACAACGATTGATGCACGACTTTCGGGAGATAATTTTTATACGCGAGCATCGAAAGCAAAAGAAGGTATGTGCGGTGACTCTAATGATGTGTAGGATATGATCGTGTGATAGCTACGTGACGAGAGATGTTAAATTGAGTACATCGGCGATGCTCAAACTGTGAGCGACGTTATATTTATAAATTTGGATTCAAGCGACGTAACGGCGTACATTTAAATTTTGACAAAAACAACGATCGTTTCGAACTTTAAGTGGGTCGATCGGCCCACGAGCGAAGTTTTCACATCCGCTAACGTGAAATATCGAACTTTTCCGACTGGAAATAATCCAAACGGGAAACAGAGTTTGAGGAGTGCGTCGTCGACGAGATGGTAGGTACATATATATAGTACCTAAGTACCTGTAAAATAGAATGTCGAACGGTTGGATCGGATGGGGTGAGGGTGCGCAGAAAGCGGGGCCGCGGTCCGGAACCGGTCCGCGGCCCCGTAATGAGACGTCGCGCAGATAAATAAAACGGGCGCCGCGAGCGACCATCATAACTCGTCCCACAAACGCACCAGCTTCTTTATTTCTAATGAAGATCTATTGCCAGGGGTTTGACACCTTTTCCGATAATCGCAGCGCGTGCCAAGAGCTAAATCTTCGCGGATGCGATTCGGAACCGCGGCGATACGTTTCAGAAGAAATATCACCACTCTGTGCAACTAGGTACGACCTGTGATAAGAATCGAAAGAAAAAAAAATATTAAACACGTGTTCGATTCACTTTTATATAACAACCATAATATTACAAGATATGCCTTTTATGAAAATTTGTATAACAAGTTTACTATGTACATATGTATATATGTATAGGATATGTACGCTTGTACGCTGCTTGATCGTACAAATTTGCATCAATATTCCAACATACATTTTTGATAGACGTCTTTATATATTAAAATTAAATAAAATCAGACCAAAAAATATACGTGATCATCATCATCATCATTTTCAGCTTGAGCAAACAGCATCCACTTAATCTTCTCAATTCATCAGCTCATCGTCCACTCGGTCTACCTTGCTTTCTTTCACATCCTCTCGCATTCCATTCCAGTATTCGTCGCGTCCATCTGCCATCCATTCTGTGTCCATGTGTCCACTTCTTTTTTTTCACACGTTCCGCTATATCTGTCACCTTGATCATGCATCTTACCCATGTGTTCCTCTTACGATCTCTTCTCGTTATACCGAGCATACATCTTTCCACGCTTCTCTGTGTGCACTGGATCTTGCGTAAAATTTTTCAATTTAGCATCCACGTTTCACATCCATACGTCATAACTGGCAGTACGCATTGGGTCGTATGCCTACTTTTTTAAGCATAACGGAATTTTGGATTTAAAAACAATATTCATTCTTCCAAAAGCACTCCATCCTACATAGTTTCATTCTTCGTTTTATTTCTTCTTATTTACAACCAGTCATATTCACCAATTGTCTTAGGAATAAATAACAATCAACTATGTATATCTACAATATGATTATCTACAGTAACTACGTTTTGGGTGCAAAATTCATTAAACATAATTTTAGTTTTATTATAATTAATTGTTAAGCCTACTTTCATACTTTCGTTGCTTAATTGTGTTAATCTCGGTTTTGTATAACAACAATAATACTACAAGATATGCCTTTTATGAAAATTTGTATAACAAGTTTACTATATGTATGTATGTACATACATATTATGTACGCTTGTACGCCGCTTGATCGTACAAATTTGCATCAATATTCCAACACACATTTGATAGCCGTCGTTACATATTAAAATAAAATAAAGATCAATAAAAATCAGACCAAAAAAGTCTATACGTGATAATGTTCCATAAATTTCAAATTATTGTATGTTTTACTGTAGAAATATGATTAGCTTTGAGCTTTAACTACAATTGATGCAATTTTAGAATAATGTTTATTGTGGAAAATAATTTTTGTAGATGTAAGGAAATTTCTGATAAAAATAATTTAATAGTGATATTCTTCGTAATAAAATTATGTTTCCTGTCAATATATGAATTAACCAATTTATGAAAATTGCGAGTATAATTGACCTTGCTGAAAGGCTGGTTGCGTGGGCTGGTAGGTATGTGGAAGCTACGCCCCTGCGCTCACGCTTGCGCACATTGACAATTCATACAATACACATAAAAATAAATAAAACAACCCAACGTATCGTTGATTTGTAGGTAAGTTCCTCTCGTGCAAAATGCGAAAGCTCTAAAACGAGCACATACGCACGTACCGATACACCGCGACTATAGGACAGACGCAGACGTCGCGTCGTCCGCGCACACAAGAAACCGGTGCAATATTTCTCGATTCCGAAGAGGCTGAATTGATGATGGAAATAATTATGTCGAACAAGACACGAGCACGCGAATAATAGCCTGTTAGCACATAACATATCGGACGATTTTATTGATATGATGCCGTAATCGTCAATCTATAAATCCGCACGCGCGCGTGTGTGTTTTACCTCGCGCGGAGGAAGCCTCCGAGCGCCACTTATTTATATTCGAACCCCTTTTACTGACGATTTTTATACTGCACTTGTTTATATTTTTTAAACAATACTAGAAGTGTGTAGCTACTTATTGGATCGACTTTTTACATGGAAAAAGTATCAATTTGTAACGTAATAAATTTACGTTTGAACGCAACTGTTTATATCGGTATTTATATTGATATTTTTGACGTGAATACGTCTATACGCGGGCCAGTATGAGGTACCAGTTCGGAAACGGCGGTGTTACGATTGGATGGGCATACATTCCGACACTATAACTTCGTTAGTAATAACACGATTGACATGAATGTTATTTTATTCGCTTGGGTATACGTCTACGATGCATTTATGATATTGATTTGGCACTGTGCATGAGCGAGGCGCGGAGGAGAGGGCGTATCTTCCAACGGCTATTTTAGACGTTTTTGGAAATTTCCAAGCAGTATACCTCGCGACTCTGGCGTGCTAGCGCAATGATTTTGCTACTAAATGAAATATCTTTTCAAGATCTGTTGATTTAAGCCGTAATTCAAAAACAAGTCAAAAAAAAATCTAAAATTTCACTATGTCGGCCCATACTCACCAAAAAACCAATAGGAAATACAAAAAACGTATATCATCAGAAAGAGGGTCTAATCATCTATCGATCAGTACCAAAATGTCTGTGACAGAACGAGTGAGACGGTATTGGGAACATCGGAAAGTCGACGGAGCACAGGGAAAAGAACGACGCGAGCACCTCGACGGCCACTGTTTACCACAGGCCAATGATAAATAAAATTGTCAACGATTGTACTAGTTAAGTCTTTATTCGTTATGCTAAATAAAAATATATTAATGCATCCATTTCATTTCATTTCATTCTCATATTCCAGAAAAAAAATTAACCACAAACGCAGAAGTATTCACGGTAAAAACCCACGGCCGTGTTCGACACAGCCACACCCCGAATTTTTTCAATGTAATTTTTCAGTCTACCAAACAAACATACTGTAAAACTTAATTAGCACGTTCGGCGATGTATACTTGTGCCTTTTAATGGTTATTAATTTGGACACTGGCGATTGGCTTGTGCGTTTGAAAATTGCTACGAAAGTCCTGAACGGCGCATGTTCCGGGCCGTTCGTATACATAACTCACGCGAGAGAGGTTGTGCGGAACAAAAACGCGAATGTGCGTTTTCAGCACTCCTTCGTAGCCCTAATCGATACCTGGGCAAACGCGTAATTCAGCATGCCCGGTCAATGTGGTGTTTGTGTGTTATTTGCACACAAAACGCATTCGGGCCACACGAAACGCGGTACTCCGACGTCTGTTTAACGAGTCATGAGGAATTTATTGTGATCCATTTATACGATTGGATGGGTACAGCATCTCTCGCGTCTCTAATATATATTATTTGTCCGGGGGGGTGGGTGGTAGGTGAGGGTTATTGTAGGTAGGTTGTACGTCTATCTCGCCTACACTGCGATGTGCCTCCACCTATTCTTTTTTCGAAGCAATATTTTCAGAAATCCATACGGCCTTAAGAATCTCATAAAGCAGTCGTTTTCCCCTCCGAAAGCATAGAAGTGAGATTTATTGAGCGTACCCGTTATATCGTCTGCGCCCTCCTTCTCCCGGTCCGGACTTTGATGGAGGAACGAGGTAAGGCCAAAGGGAGGAAACCTAAAATGGGGGAGGCCCTAAGCAGCCCGGAAGGCGTAAGTCGGTCACGTGTCGTAAGAAAAGCTCCCAGAGTGATATATTGAGCTCCTTTAAAGGCTATACTCGGCGAGAATACAATTTCGGGGAACGCGCTTTTAAGTTATTTTCACGCATTTTCACCTAGACTCTCCTAGGGGCTATCTACCGAATTGCCCGACGAATGTAGTCGATGCACGTTCTCTCTCACTTCCCCTCTTTTTGTTCACATTTAAAATAAAAATTATCTAATTTATTTTCAGCTCTCGGCATGAGTGCAAGTTTAACGAAAAAAAGTAAAAAAAAAAAAAAAAAAAGCACTCGCGTTTGACATTCTTAACAATGAAAAATATTCACTTAGCGCACGCTTTGTTTTCTTAGTTGTTTTGTTTCTAATGCGTTTGCGATAAGTTTGATTGATTTGTCGACGGGCATGTTTTCGTTTCGACATTCCAATGTCACATTAATTTGTTCAATTTTCTCTACGACGTTGGATGGGTGTAGTGTGTTCTTTATAATTACGCGAATAAATCTAGGCGGATTTATTGTATCGAATTTTTTTTATAATTTATCCAAAGCTCACCGAAATTCCCACAAATATAAATCACATTTCTATGATGAAACACCTACAGGTTGCTTTACTTTAATTGAGAATCAAAAAAATACAAAATTTAATTACAGTACTTTTCAAGGTAAATTTTCACAAATTGTACAAATTGACTCAAATAGGACATTTGAACGTTATGTTCAAACATCGATACACTATAATAACAATAATTATACTGCTGACATTGAAGTGGCAATATTTTGATTACATTGAAAACGTGTTCATTTCATAATAATTTTTTTATATTTTTTACACATTTGCGTATAATTCTATTCATAATACTTTAATGGACCAAACATTTTCGATTTTCATTCAACTTGCATACAATTTCAACGATGGTTCTTATACGCCCATTTCTTTATATTCATTTTATAACACAACTTAGCACCCCGACTGGTGTAATGAAGACAATAAATCGAAAATTTGTTTGTTGGTTTGAGGAAACAGATCTAAGGATACAAAGACCCGATACTATGTATGTAGGTTATTATAGGAATAATGAGTTTTCGGTTGAACCATCTGTAATTGTTAGATAAGTTGACAAATTCTAACAGGATATTGCCGATCTGGAGGTGGAATGTCCAGATTTCGCCAATTACTCAATAGACTAACGCTCTAAGCAGGGGTTCTCAACAGCTTTGTGGTCGCGAAGTCTCAAGTCTAACTACTGAGCTTTGGCCCGGTTAAAAATTATCACAAGTAATGAAAAATTAAACAAAACAAAAAAAAATTGAATACGCATGGATCGTCGTACAAAAAAAAAAGCCGAAAACACGTACCGGCCATTACGTACACGCTAATCGCGATATCGTACAGATTTCGTAAGCGGTCCAATCGAAAGCGAGCGGACGTAATTACGGACCTCGAGTATAGGTATACTTTTTCGTTGTTTTGTTTTTTTTTTGTAATTCTCGATTATTATTCGACGACGGCGAGTTCGCCATGTCGATGGAAATTATATCGTGAGTTTGCTCATAGGTACACACTCACCACTACTGTACCAACTAGCGTTTAAGTTTTAATACGAGCACCGAAAGAGGTAGTAAGGTACGTCCCTACGGGAGTGTTTAAATTAAAGCACCTCCCACGCACACGCCATGTCTCGCCTGACTTACGGCCCACCCGCTATAAATCACCCAGGTCGACGCTTGACGGACGTATCAAACTTGACCGGTCGACAAAAACGCTCGCCGGTGTGCATACACGTACTCTATATACGTACCCGAACAGGTGTACATACCTGTACATTTGTGTGGTGTTGTATGTACATAGTAAGGTACCCGGGTATGTGGGTGTGTGTTTGTATGCACTTGCACACGCTCTGGCGGCCTCGTGCACTTGCACTTTTTTGCAGTCGGAGCGATTCACGTTCACGTGTTTGTTTATGCTCGGCTAGAGAGACGGCACGAAAGCTCGACTCGTTCGCCTGTAACGACGTAAATATGCACATGGGAATTATGTATGCGCAGATTTTATTGTTTTTTTTTTTGCGTTGTTTACTGTAGGTATGAGGCGTGTTACGTACATGTAAACGATCTCGTTAAGTCGCGTCGCCGATAAGTCAACCGGTGTATGCTCGATGGCTTTTTTCCGTTTCGAAGCTAAAAGTAAAGTAAAGGCAAACCTGAGCGGTATCGTTGCGTCAAACTGACCGTACCATTCGCACCGATATAATTCGCATTGGTGCGAATCAACGACGATAGAGGACGTCAACTTGACGCAGCGATACCGCTCATATTTGTGAGGGCCTTAAAGATAAAAGCTTTCGCAGTCGCAATGACTTGTTTATTCTAGTAAGATTTAAGTGGGATAACATTTCAAATTTGGAACAGTTCTGATGATTTAAGTGTGATGTGTGAATTCTGCTCTCTCGTCGGTCGCTTTATTTTATTACTTGAAATTCAACCAATGGTGGGTCGTTCTTTGGATCATGCGCTTTGAGTTGGTCAATTTATTTTATATAAAAAAAATAATTGAGGCACTTTGATGGCAAAAATCAGTCAGTTTTTGAATAAAATTATCTTATGCTGAAAAATGTACATATTTCTGCTTATTACATTAACCATAAAAATGACAGTCGTACTTTTTTTTAAATATTTTTTGGCAGATTTAAATGAAGAACCTTCAAAATCAACATACTATACTAATTGTCATTAGTATAAGTATAATTAAATATCTCTATATATACATATGTAGTCATTTAGTCATGTAGTCATTGTATAAATGAATGAGTCAAAAAGTTATGGGTTTATCAACCTTTTTTCATATTGTAATGAATGTGTTTTGAATCATGTTTTAAAATGTTCCGGATAAGAATATAATATACCGTCACTAACGTCTGTTTTTATATACATACAAATAATACATCATACATACTTACTCACTGCCTTGTTAAAATGCAACATTATCGCGACCGCATCGCAATATCGTTCTCGTGGCAATTTTATCAATGGGGTACAGTACGTGATGGCAGTTATACTTACTTTAAAACAAAAATTGCTCAATTTACCGCGGCACGAAATAACTTTTCATCACGGAAAGCTAATGGCGCTTCAATAGCCCCGCAAACGGACATAAATAAAACCTTAGTATGAAAAGCGGCACCGAGCTGCGATAAATCATCGCGCGGGCCGATTCGTATTAATTTTATTATAAATAATATATATTTCAACGGCGTATCTCAATTTAAAAACGATCGCGGTAAGGTATCGTGTATGCATATCTCTCTTTGGATGTATTTTTAAGTATGCGAGCGCATTTGTGTGTGATGCAACAGTACGTGAAAAAATCCTTTTGTTTTATCGCTGGCGGCTTTTTTTTGCACAAAAACGCTCTCCAGCTCGTAGGCTTTGATACAAAGCGCCTTATTTTCATGCGAAACGCCATGCCGACTTTGCAAAAAGGGAACGTTTCTTGATTTGTTATCAATTTCTACCGCGGATCTGACCGGAATAATTTTTTACGTTTCCTTCCCCTCGTACGGGCGTAAAAAGCGACGGGGCGATATATATGTGATCGAAATTCGTTAGGAACAAAGTACTATTTACAGCTGAACGCTTTTACGGAAGCACATTCGATTGCGTCGATATATCGGATGGAAAGCTTGACCTCGACTTGCTGAAATCTCGTGACTTATATTTATTAAAAATTTATAGCAAAAGCCTATTTTTATACGTTGAATTCATTTTTTGAAATTTATTTTTAACACCACTTACTATCAATTAAGCTTAACTTACTAAACAAACATACATTTTTGATAGAAAATCTAACAAAGTTGAAAAAGAAAAATCATATATGTACATATTTCAAGTGTACGAAGAGTTATCTTTGACCATAAATAGTTTTACTTGACTATATATAAAATGTTTTATAGATGGTGCAATTTATGGCGGGTAAGATTTATGGTTATATGTACAAACAAATCAAAGAGAAAAGGAGTGACATATAAATACTTGCACAGACAATTGTAATGAATGATGAATTTTTGTTGGAATACAATTTAAAATTCTATCAAACAAGTTTGATAACTCATATTTGAAACAATTTTTTAATTTATAAATCAATTTAGTGTTATATATTGAACCAAGATGGCGTACGTTGATTTCTTATCGTTCTATTATTATTAGACGTCGTTCTAAAAAATCAGTCAAAATCTCGAGTTCGAATTTTCGCACGATCACAATACTTTATGCGATATGGATAAAAATAAAAATAGATAGTTGTAAAGTGGTTATAAACGTGCATTAATCGTTTTTGCGATAATTGATAAATGGCGTGAGAATGACGGGAGCGCGTTTTTATCGCCGACTGCTCAACACAATTAAATTAAATTAAACGCGATGATTTATATCTATATTACCAATTATAAACACCAATATATAGGTATATAATACAGATAGATCGCGTGCTGTGACGAATTCGCATCTGACGATGCCGATTAAATGTATAAATTTCATAAGCGCCGTTCGGGAAATAGCGAAGCGTGATGATCATAAAAAAGTATATACAATGATGATGATAATAATACACAAACATATATAGATGTCACGGTCGCCGTTTCGATTCCTGAGAACTGGTTGGTATTGCCGGTAGCAGGGGTTTCGAGTCGTGGCCCGCGGTCCGTGAATATACCACAAATCCGTATATATAAAGTACATATACGTGCGTGAGCGCGAGCGCACGCCCCGCTAAATAAAACGTAGGAAATAAAGCTTTTAGCCCGCGGTGCCTGCAATAAATTGCAACGATTGCACAACTCGTTCGATGTAAAAGCTCCGCGTGCATTTGTCTACTCGTTGAGGGGCCCCGTTTTCCATCTAAATGATGTGTTGAATTACGCGATAATGCGGCGTTAACGTTTCTTTCGCCGCGCGCACGTCATCAATTTATTCGCCGAGCGAATCGTGTAGCTTTCGTTTATATCTATCTCTTCATTAGACCATCTACTAAAGGCATATGTGTGTGTATGTGCTGTTTTTTTTTTTTTTTTACAATTATCACTCTGTGAAATTGTTTATGATTGTGGAAAATATATATCTTTTCGCCGCGCGCTTTTTCAACCCCCACTCGACGCATAATGAATCTTTGATTGTGCGAAAATCCCGCACGGGCACGCACATTCCTCGCATGTGCGAAATTTGATTTAATATTTCATTCAAAACGCATTTTCTTTATTTTCAAAAAAAAAATAACAATGTTTCATTAAAAGTACTCTCATTTTTAATTCATTAAAGCTTTCATTTGTTAATTTGGAAACTTCTTCTACTAATAAACGTTGGGGAAAAAAATGCTGCAGAAATTTAAAACATATGGTAGGTACATGTATCAAGAATAGATACATTAAAAGCTCAGTTTACGTCAAATTTACCTAGGTACTTAGGACTACAGATATAATAGTTTTGTATACGTAGGTACATTATTATATATATAATAGCCCTATTCCTTCTGTCTGTCTGTCTGCTGATAACGCTCGCCGATGTAAATAATTTAAAAAAAAAACCAGAACGTCTCGCGAGTGGGATTTGTACCCGGTATAACTGATTCGAAACAGAGCGCTTACGCAGTGAGCCAATTGAGATAATAATGGGCTGGCTCCAACTTGATTATTTATATAATAAAAAATAGGCTCGCAACTTTGCTAAATTGTTACGTTATTGTATTATAACGCGCCATAGATGGCGCATTGTTGCACAGATGCAACAACTATAAAAACTATTAAATGTAATATTATTTTTCAGTACGGGTGATGAGAACGCTACGTTGATATTCAAGGGTCTTACAGTGTGTAATATCGCTAGAAAAATTAAATGGACTTTTATCCTGTTCAATTCTATGCAGGTATGCCTCATCAACATTATTAAGGTTTAGTGAAAGCTCTTTGTTTATTTGATAGTTCAAAACTCGCTATAGTAATTACGGCATTGTAATTATATGCAGTTTGTCGACAAAGACAATCAACTGTTGTTAGTAGCATCGCATTGTTAGTGGGGGTTCATTTTTTCACGTAAGCCATTAGACTTGCGCGAAATTTAGTAGCGCGACTTAAAGGCCGAAAGTCCACGATCGTAGTAGCAGAGAGCGAAAAGCGCAGAGAGCGAGACTCTAGTAGAGCCTGTAGCGAACAGAGACTAGAACGAGACTCGGGCACACAGAGAGCTACTACCTATTTACAACAATTGTAAGCTCGACCTTAAATCAAGCTCCCAACAAAAGCTTTGCTTTGCATCCCGACCACTACCGGCGTCGCGACGCCCGCTCTCCCCATAGCGGACGACGCATTTCTTATGCATATACTCTACCACTCGCTGAATTCACATTTTTCCTTTTCTCACACACACACACACACATATGTAAACACGTAGACTAGTAGTAGGTACACGAGAACACACACATAATGGCTTTTCATATTCATCATACAATAGCGAGACTCTCATATTTTCAAGCGAGTAATATCTCGGCGCATACTTCCTATTACGTTTTATTAAAATAGAAGGGAAAAAAAGGAACTTTTTGAACGCGTTCCAAATACTGAAAATTTAACATTATTTAAAATTTATTCACTGCGTTTTATTTTCGTTTAATTTATACGGAAGTCTTTACCGGTTGGCTCACAAAAGTATTAACGATATTTCATATACATACATACATACTACATAGGTATGACAACGTTCAACTTTTAAAAATTTTGGCGGATTATCTTATGGCATGAATGTACCTAAATCAGCACACTAAGCAAGACTCAAGCTCTGAAATGTAATATTTGAAACGAAATAAATAACATTGGGATTAAAGGCTATATATGTAGAACCATCAAAATTTACAACTGATAAAAAAGAAAGCTTGAGGGACACATTATTGTATTATAAATAGTAATAATGTGATGTTTATTGTTTGATGCAATGATTTAATAGTCCATTTAAGATTTATATATTGTACAGTGTGTGTGTGTATGTTTAAAATTGCCATTGTTGTACTGTATCACTTTATGGTGTTGAATTTTAATACAAAGCAAAGCTTTGGCGTTATCGAGGCGGTGTTTGGTAATTTTATTTAACCTTCGATGGGTATTCTACGCATATTGCGTGGCCGAAAAGCTCTCGCGAATAAATTCGAATTCAATACTCGGCGCGCGCGTACTTTCTGCCCCGCGCCAATATAATTTCTAATTAAGAATTCAAATTGAATTATTAGTTCATGATCGTATTTTACCGAAGCCATAGAATCAAATTATCCATGGGTCGGTCGGTCGGTGGCTGCCCTGCGTTATGGCCGCACATAACCGACACTGTTACACGTAGATGAGAGGGGCTTTCCCCTCTCGGTTTCACGTTCACGTGAAAACCGTAGGTAATATAAACGGTACACGAATCGCCGTGCATGGGTTAATAAACAAAAGGTGTGTTGAGCTGTTCATTGTTGGCGGAATTAGCGGTTTCTGGTGCAGTGCCTTCGCTTCCTGAAAAGCCTGCGGAATTAGAAGAAAACGTTATTAAGGTTGCCGCTGGATGACCGCTCTCTCTCCCTCTCTATCACTTTAGATACACAAGGCAACCAACGTAACGATGAACGAAACTATCCCATATAATGATACAAAAGCTCCCCAGTACGAGTGGGCACTTCATGCATATTCAAATAGGTCACAATGAATCAACAGTTTCATTTTTAAATTAAATCATTAAACGTAATCGACCAGAACGCTATGAATTGTCCATCGATCCAATGAATTAATAGTTCACGATTGTAAAGCTTTATTTGAATAGGTATTATACTATTGACTATTATAGGTAGGTACGTGTGAAAATTTGGAAGTAATCATTTTCACAGTGCATTACAGAGCCCATGTAGTTCAACAACAAGGAAATTCAGTAAACACGGCAATCATATGACAATTCCATTTTAATTTTATACTAATAATTAATTATAAAATTGAGGGGCGTTCACGATGTCCGCCATTGTTTTAAAACTGTGATGATTATGCGACTGGAGTCGTTAAATTTTAATTTTCGGATGGAAATTTAAACGCGGTCGTTCCACGTTCGTTCGTCCAAAATCGATAAACCTACGCGCGCCGCTTTTCTTCCGCGTCGCGCGTTTTTCATTTCGCGCGGAAAAACGGCATAACGATACCTACGCCATATACATAAAGAAGGGGATGAGAATGGGGAGGACGACGAGGAGCAGGAGGAGGAGTCACACGAGCAAGTGACCCATCCGAGAAATTATAGCGCGCATAACGAACGCGAGCTTAATGTATAAATGAAAACGGGCGCGTAATATTTCGCGAATTTATACTGGAAGGGGAGGGATGATGGTAAAAAAAAAGAAATCGCTATACATTCTACGCGTAAAAAAAAAAGCGTTCACGGCTTCAATTCAGGTGATACATAGAGTAGAAATTTCGTGACCTGGTTTTATTCTTTTGCCGAAGCGAATACCCACAACCGGGTAGATTCGCTAGAAAAGGATGAAAAAATTCATCGAATAGTCTAAACAAGTCTCAGAAACACTAGTCGTATTGGATACGATTAAATATCACTAGTTTGATATTTCAAATTGGGTTAGATTGGGTTGGGTTTAATTAGGTTAGACAACTTAAAGTTTTTAAATCCAACATTCCGCTATGCTTCAAAAAGAAGGCATACGACCAATGCGTACTGCCAGTTATTTATGTATTTATTTATTTACAGGCAAAACGCCCAAATTAATTAACAAACAACAAACAATTACAGGATGATAAAATTACAGCTAAAAATAAACATCCCATGTACATATAGGCATATTAACACACATACATACTTATATGACGTATGGATGTGAAACGTGGATGCTAAATTCAAGAATGCTACGTAAAATCCAGTACACACAGAGAAGTATGGAAATATATATGCTCGGTATAACACGAAGAGATCGCAAGAGGAATACATGGGTAAGAGCATAACGAAAGTGGCAGATACAGCGGAACGTGTGAAAAAGTTAAAGTGGACACATAGCGAGAAGAATAGATGGCAGATGGACGCGATAAATACTGAAATGGTATCCGAGAGAATGTGAAAGAAAGCAAAGTAGACCGAGTGGACGATGGGTGGAGTCAACTGGATGCAGATTGCTCAAGACAGCAGTGGATGGTGAACGGCTGAAAATGATGAAATAACTTAAAGTCAGCGAGTTCGATCCCTTGACGATTTTCTGTCATAGTCTGCCTGAAATAATGCTTGAATAACATTTCCGTTTTATTTAACCTGATTGGGATAACTCAAACTGGCGAATGATGTGTGACAAACGTTACTCAGTCGACGATTTTGACCAAAAAAAGCGGGTCGTTCATTGGTCTGGTCAAACGTGCGTGGGTGGACAATAAAGCAATTCGCGAAATCGCACAGAAAGTTTCACTAGGTACCTTCGCAGTGCGAGCCACTGCCTGTACAATTCGGGGGTTGGATCTACAAGGGGGTTGGAGAAAAGGGGGTGGTTTGGGGTGGAAGAGACGGAAGGCGAAAAGTGCTAGAGTTCTCTCGCGCGGTCATAACTCACCCCTGCCGACCGGTTTTATTTTATTTGGAACGTATACCAAAATCAATACCGGGAGCGCGCCACCATTCTCGCCCCGTTGTGTGTGCGGACGTCCCGGAATGGTGTTTACCCCCGTGGAATTGTTTGTCGGGACGTCGGGATGGATGGACGCTTTATTCGAGCTCGTCTCGGCCGCACTTACACCCCCACTTCACCCCAAACCCACCCACTCTATCCCTCCCTTCGATATGCGCTAAGATTCTCTATGATGTGTATGTGGGTATTTTGCTTTCGAACGGCTAAATTCGAATAAATCCCGCGGAGTGCCATTAGCTTGGTATATACCTATGTATATACGGTGAAGCAAATGAGTTTTTAATCGACTGAATAAAAATAATAAATTTTGAGTCAGTTTAAAGTAAAGAAAAAAAAAATTGAAAATTGTGTACCTACTGTGTGCAAAACGTCTAGGTACGATTAAAATTATGTATGAGTCGTTAATAGTAACGTTTGCATAATTTATGTATTTCGTCAATGTTGGGGTATTAAAAAAATTGACTTTCTCCATTTAAGAGTGAAGTTTTGAATTTATTGAACACTATACCACAAGCACATCTAAATTGTGTTTAAACGATAAAAAATATAGCCACCGAGGCGAACATTTCTAGATTTAACCAGATTACATATCTTTGATTAATGTACCTTACACATAGATAGATATGTAGTTATAGTTTGCGGAATACTGATTTTATCGACGGTTTCTAGTATTGCGGTATCATCATCATTTTCAGCCGTTCACCATCCACTGCTGGATGAAGCCCTCTCCAATCCTCTTCCATACATGTCTGTCAATGAGCAATCTGCATCCACTTGACTCCACACATTCTTCTCAATTCATCAGCCCTACCTTGCTTTCTTTCACATCCTCTCGGATACCATTCCAGTATGTGTAGCGTCCATCTGCCATTCATTCTTCTCGCTATGTGTCCACTTCAACTTTTTCACACGTTCCGCTATAATTGCCACTTTGGTCATGCTTCTTACCCGTGTATTCCTCTTGCAATATTTTCTTGTTATACCGAGCATACATCTGTCCATTTTTATCTGTGTGCATTGGATCTTACGTAGCATTTTTGAATTTAAAATCCACGTTTCATATTCATACGTCATAACCGGCAGGATGCATTGGTAGTATGCCTTCATTTTTAAGCATAGCGGAATGTTGGATTTAAAAACTATGGTTATTGAATGAAGGTGGATTAAAAAAAACGTGTATTCCGCTAGTTTATTATAGCATATGTAGGTTCTAAGTAATATCTAAATCTAAAGATTCACCATTTCAATTTAAATCATCCCATACATAGATATAGACTATTCTACATCTATGTATGTATGGCTCATACCAAAAATGTACAAAATTGTAGCTAGTGTGTTATATCGTAATGTGTAAGTATCTATTGTATAATTTAAAATGTACACCCCTGTTTGACCCATATTGTATTTGCGAGTGTGTGCGAAATGAAATAAATTCACAAAGCGTCTTTACAGAAAGATAGGGGTGGCACATAGTGAATTTTTTAAATAAAATTATTTAGAAAGCGTTGATTTAATATCGCTTTCGACTTTATAAGTAGGTACATACATACATATATGTGTATAAAAAAAATCAATTATTTTTAAGTCGTGCAAAACTAATTTCGCGATCGGAAATAAAGCAATCGATCTAGCTTCTAACCGATTACAAAATTTATTTACTTGTGTAATATAATATATGGCGCGTTCATTATTTTCAATTTGGTGCACAGAAAAAAACTACAGATAAATGAACGTGACAAAATTGCTATAGTAAATCAATTATATTTTTCGACATTGTTTTATTGATGTATATGCGCATGAATATTGCGTAACGCTTTATACGTACCGAAATAAATAATAATAAAGTTGTTTATTCTACCTGTATAGTATGAGCAATTCATGCGATAAAAAAAAAAAAAATATAATTTGGACAAAAGTTTAAATCGTGATTTATTTGATCGTTATGAACCGTTAACGATAGTTGTTTCCTACTGCTTCTTTGACGCTTTTTTTTATTTTTATTCGCACAGTAGATATACAATATTAAAAAAATATATACAAACATACTCCATAATAATGTTTCCACGTGCTTAAGGTAGGTTTCCTTCGAACTTTTTCACTTTAATACTCTTTTTTTTAATGCAAAAAGCACACAAAATCACTCAACACAAACACTAGATGAGACGCTATCGCGTGTATTCAATGAAAACACAAAGATAACTGTTTAAACGTAAAAATCGAAGAGCGCACCGCATCGTATATCAAAATCGAACCAAACGGATTGACCAGCAATCTTCAACTAATTCGACTAAACCAAATAAGGGTTGCCTGAGAGGTAAGACGACTCAGTCATGGCTTCCTCTCCCATAGGTTTTCCACCAATACCACAATGGCTTTATAAAAGACTACCGAGCGATCAAAGGTGTATTCATTTATTCACATGAAAGGGGAACCGTCCCGCAAAAAAGGGGCCCCCATTATTTTGGAACGGTGTCGTGAAATGGGTTACGTTTTGCCATAGAGGTCATTTTTTTTACGAATACCTTCATACTATACAAATACCTATACACACACAACACACACACAATCGAACTCCGGTATACATAAATCACGACTGGACGTTTTGCGCGCAAATAGAGCGATCCGACCGGAGATTTTTATACCGACCCATAAAGAATATTACGCCGATGATATTCCCCGAAGACGAGCGGTCTCTAAAATGAGCGGTTTAGCCACAATAACACGAAAACTTTACCCACTAATAAAGTCATTATGTGCAAATATCTTAGATACGGAACGCCCTTGCGTTTGTGTGTGCCTCGGTCTGTGTGTGTGTGTGTATTATAATGGCCGGGATATAATGGCCCAAAATCATGGTAGGAAATTTTTTGTTTGCCTTGGGCCGACTGAGCAGTCCTGCCCTATTAAATGTTAGCTCATTTCTTGTCTTATTTTTTTTTCGGTTTGGATTTCTTAATGTGATCAACTGATCACCCAGTAGAATGAAGTATGGCCGAAGAATAACTGGTTATGCGAGTCGAGAGACCGCCTTTGCTCGTATAATAGGTGATGATAATAGGTATGTATCTATCGGGAAGATGCTCGTGTGTGCGTGAGAGGCGTGCAAGTATTAAATTATAACGCAGGAAATGTTGAAATTCGGTGAAAAGTCAATCCAAAAAGCACGTGCAGCTTTTCGGCTACGTAACTGTTTTATTCTAACTGTATAAATCCAACAGAATACAATGTCCTTCTAACACACATCTAAACATTGATTTTTGTCCGTAGAAAATCACACTATCACAATGTAAATGCAGCTTTACAACACATACATAAATATGACCAGGAAACACTTCTATACATTATGTATGTACATATGTAGGTTACTATGTAGTGTTGTTTGGCTAGAAAAACTTATCTGAAAATTCAATGTATGGCATTGAGTGTGAGCTTTACTTATAAAGTTCGATACAGTCATACGATCGGGAAACACGTCGCAAAATCTGATTAATGTCATAACTTCTGACGCACTTACACACACACACATTCCAGATATATTATATAATGTGAGTGTGTGTGTAGTGGCTATGTCGACAGAGGCCCGAATTTATCGTATTAGTTGTTCCAACATCAATAAAGTAGAGCGATGCGCAGTAGAAACGGGTGGGGTTTGTTAGCATCATCTGCGGGATCCAGGGCTGGCTGGAGGGTTGCCTCACAAACCCACCCCCTTTGGCAAAAACCTCCCCCACACCCTAGCACCGGCTCAATAACCAACAGCTGGGCAAATGAGATAAGTAATTCGTTTTATTATCCATAAAAAGACCTATTAAAATTACGTTTACGCACCCAAAAACAAGCCATTCGCGACGCCAATAATTTCCTAGACCCGATTCGAATTAACATATAAATTATTTAAACAAACTTTCAAAAGAAAAATCTCACACCAACGAGGTGTCGTGTTTACACGAGGGATGCACCCAGCTATGTTGACTATCAGAAAACACTATTCGCGTAATTATAACGACCTAATACCTACACGTGTTGTAAACGTCATACGGTCGAAATTTATATCATGTATTACGACACTCATCACGGAATAAATTCAATATTAATTATTTTATCAAATATATAGTAGTCACAGTAGATAATCATATTGTAGAGATAGTTGATAGTTATTTATACCTAGGGCAATTGGTGAATATGACTGGATGTAAAGAAGAAGAAATAAAACTAAGATGGAGTGCTTTTGGAAGAATGAACATTCCGCTATGCTTAAAAAAGAAGACATACGACCAATGCGTACTGCCAGTTATGACGTATGGATGTGAAACGTGGATGCTAAATTCAAGAATGTTACGTAAGATCCAATGCCCACAGAGAAGCATGGAAATATGTAGGATGCTCGGTATAACAAGAAGAGATCGCAAGAGGAATACATGGGTAAGAAGCATAAGAAGCATGAAGCATGGCAGATAAACCGGAACGTGTGAAAAAGATGATGATGATGATGATGATATACATATAATAGACCTATTCTGTCTGTCTATCTGTCTGTGTATGTGTGTCTGTTTGCTGATAACGCTCGCCGATGTAAATAATTAAAAAACCAGAACGTCGCGCGAGTGGGATTTGAACCTGTTATCACTGATTCGGAGCACTGAGCGCTTACACGGTGAGCCAAACCAGATGATACGGTTTGGCTCAACTTTGGCTTCAAATAGACTATTTATATAATAAAAAATAGGCTCGCGACTTTGCTAAATTGTTACGTTGTTATTATAACGCGCCATCTATGCAACCACTATAAAAGCTGTTAAATTTAATACTATTTTTCAATACGGGTGATGAGAAAGCGCTCCGTTGATAGTCAACGGGCTTACACTAGTTATACGAATAAATGTTTAATTAACATTTTGATAATACTGAAAAGTTTCATTAATAATCTTATTTAATACAATTTCATACAAAATTCTTAATGATTGAAATTTGTTGATTTTTCTGTTGTAAGGAACATTTGTACCTATGTATGTACGTATGTAGGTACTAATTGTATGAAATTTCCACAATTATAATTTTTCAGTTGTTTAGCGCAACTTCAGATAAAATTACGAAACGATTATCGCACGGTGAAATCGAACGCGAAAATGAATATTATATGATTATTTTGCCTTCGTCGAGATAAACGTGGCACATACCTGTGTACAAACAAACGTGAGCGAAATAGCTATTGCTTGCGCACAATCAAATTTCAAATATTTTAGATCGTATCCCGGATAAAATAAATACCGCATTGGCCCATAATAAGGTATACGTACGATAAAGAATATCAATAAGGCAATTACGACGTTTCGAAAATATTGCCTGGACACGCGTACGCGTGCGCACGTGCACAACAAGAGATACGTACACGTACACGTAACGTTATTTTCACGTCGTTTTTGCTTTACTGTTCGTATTTTTCAGCGTGTTTCAAAGTACCTATATAGTATATATATACATTTTTCTGAAGTTCTTCGGTCGTTATTCCCGTTTTTATCGGCTGGAACTGCATTTAGCGAGGGATCAGTCGCCATTCGGGTCAGTGGTTTCGGCTGCGTAAAGGGAGAGCGACGAAAAGGTAAAGGCTAAAAGAGCTGGATGGAAAAGGGAGAGCCGACAAATAAGGGTCAACGAATTTCCCTACATATTATTCACCATATAATGTATTATAGGCGCTGTAAGTGTCCCACTTAGCATATAATCAATAGCCCGATTCGTACGTTGTATTAATTAAAAGTATATATTTCGACTTTATTCGTTGTACTCGTGGGCGTTGGAGTCTCACCGGTGAGCTCATATTTTATTAGTCGGCACATCAAGGCTTACAAGATTATCAAGAAGCTGCGAGATAAAATAAAATCGACATGTTGATATCCTACTGAGGCGTATCCAACGCCTGTAAGTTACAATGTATCAACTTTGTACATAATAGACACCCACTTTCCAATTCCTTTCTTTGTGTAACTTGTTTGTAACATAGAAGGTCGCATTAAACGCTGTAACAAAACAATTAGCTCGAATGCATGTCGCTGTATAAGTTGATTAGCGGATGTGTAAAATACGTATGTGAATATAGTAATAACAATGTTCCAAAATTTTTCCTCGAAACGTGAACAATGGCATTGTAATTATGTTTCGTAACTTTAATACACGACGCATGTACCTAACAACTCAATACGAAAATATGTTAGAATATTTACATTAAAGTTTCAGATTATATCGTCGATTTAATTGCTAAACAAGAATGCGATTTTTTCTTAATTAAGATGTCCGTGCGCGATAAACCGCTTACCGTTTGATACAATATTATTATTCGAGAGCAGAATTGCCTGTAAATAAAACAGCAAACTTACCTGCAAGCTGAGATGTAACACTGCGGAACCCCAGAACTGTTAAAATAACAAATTAACCCGTGTATGGTCGTACTTACCCGATTTAATCTGATCAAAGTGACATATAAAACTATGTAAGCTTTTTTTTCCAGCCTGCCGATCAAGATCTACATTAATCATAAAAACGACTTACAGGTTTTTGTACGGTATTTTTATATTTCTGTTTTTTTTTGTGAATTTATTCTTTCATGTAAATTAATGAGTTGCGTTTGAATTAAGAGTTTGACATAAGCATACTAATAATAAAATAAAAATAGTGTAGCAATTAATAAACTGGATATAAATTAATTGGAGCAGTTCAGTTCAGCTATAGTGCAAAAGAAAATTAAAATAGGTGGGTTCACAAAAAAAGCTTCAAACAGAAATGAATCCGTATTTCTTCGTTCTCTTTTTGAAGGCAATATATTTATAATCTGATTGTTCATTTGCCTTTGGCACTACTGAGTGTAGGGTGGTACGAAAAAAACCCACCGTTCATTTAAATTTGTACAAACTTCTGGTTGAGCCGGTCCCGTAACTATTCACCAAATAAACAAGATAGTAAAATTTCTACTCACCAATTAAGTTGACATGTGTATATTGTTCCTCGTGATTATTATTTAGTTCTATGCGATAACAGCTGAGGGGAGGAAACATACCTGAAAAGAAAAAAATAACATTTAAAAAAAATTTAAATACATTTTTCTAAATTAAACAAAGAATAAATGTATTGTAAACTGGCTGGGTTTCATAACAAGTATAACCACATGGAAGGGTTACTGAAGAATTTGGATGTCGGTCTTATGAAAGACAAAATTCTCGGAGAGACAATTACTTTACCAGAATCCTTAAAATACTCCCATGCATAAGAAACTTTGAATGAATCTCTTTATTAAGATAATTTTTTTTAATGGTAATTTAAAATTTAAAAAAACATAAAATGTTGGGCAATAAATAAAATGCATTGAACCATCAAAAAGTGGAACGTTTACGGTCAATTGAATTTCTAATTGAGAATTCATATCGTTTGCGGTTGCATAAAATTCAAATCGAATATCATTTTAAGCATTGTAAAAAAAAACCATCATATAGGTATTGAATATTTGAATAGCGCAGGTTTGCAAACGAGCGCAATTTACTGGCGGTGATATCATAATAATGTCATCATTTGTATAGACGTTGGGTGCAGAAATATTTTAAGTTCCTCACCACACGATGACTGTATTAGATCAAACCAAAAAATGCACATGTACATATGTATGTATGTATGTACCTACGAATATATCAAACGATAGGTACATAAGTTCAACGAAAGAATGTTAGATAAAAAAGATACAGAATCAATAATTTAAAATTAAACTCATTTTAGTTTTATTTTCAGGTCGCACGTAAGTACCGCTTACAAGGTTTGTGTTTTGATTTGAAATACTTTCCATTGAAGGAAAGCTCTGATAGCAAAACTAAAAGTAACGTGACGGTTTGGTGTTAGTAGCAAGGTTTGACACATGCTAGACTTTTTTTACAATATGTGTGGGTCAATGCCAAAGTTGCCTAACCAATGTTATTTTGTGATGGCTCGATTCCAGGAAGGTTGTATATGTATCAACGAACTTGCAGTGTTTTAATTACAATAACGGTAATTTGGACCTGATACAGAAATAGGCAGTCACATCGTACATACATAGGTATTTATGTATGTACTGAATTCCTTTTATTTTTAATTTACCAGGTGAGGTAAGTTTTGCAATCATATGTTCCTACTGTTCACTGCCCGTTGACAGTGTCATCGGGTGGTTATCATTTATGTATAGGTATTAGTGTATTAAAATATCAAAGCGTATATATGTACATACATATGTATGTACATATCTACATACATAGGTGGCCAACTCGCGCTTTGCGTTTGAATTTATTATAAATTACATTTAAAATATGAAAGTCTATTTTAATTTAAAACATGCATATAAAAATACTTCATGAGTCTAAACCCATCCATTATCAAAAGCTAAATAATATACATTATAAATTAGTAATAATATTCAATCTAGCCCCTAGCCCGTTTGACAATAGATAAAACGATTCTATAGTCATAGTGTACCGTCGATTGAATCGGTCTATGCCTAAAAAATCGTGTATTCCTGGTAGATAAAAAATGCGAGCGTTCCGCGGTTACCCAGCCAGCCAGTCATCCGGCTAGGCAGACGGACGCTTACGCTATTAAATAAAATAATATTAATGGGAATGTAGTCACAGTAGATAAACATAGGTAGAGATAGTTGATAGTTATTTATACCTAGGACAATTGGTGAATATGACTGGTTGTAAAGAAGAATAAATAAAACTAGGATGGAGTGCTTTTGGAAGAATGTACCTACATAGTTTTTAAATCCAACATTCCGCTATGCTTAAAAAAGAAGGCATACGACTAATGCGTACTGCCAGTTATGACGTATGGATGTGAAACGTGGATGCTAAATTAAAGAATGTTATGCCAGATCGAGTGCACACAGAGAAGCATGGAAAGATGTATGCTCGGTATAACGAGAAGAGATCGTAAGAGGAATACATGGGTAAGAAGTATGACCCAAGTGGCAGATATAGCGGAACGTGTGAAAAGGTTGAAGTAGCACATAGCGAGAAGAATGGATGGCAGATGGACGCGACAAATACTGGAATGGTATCCGAGAGGATGTGAAAGAAAGCAAAGTAGACCGAGTTGACGAATTGAGAAGAATGTGTGAATGCTCAAGACAGACAGAAATGTTGATTGGAGAGGCCTCCATCCAGCAGTGGATGATGATAATGAATCATAATGGTTAAGATTGTGCATGAATACATCATTTTTGACGCGGCCATCAATCAAAACGATCAAATCGCCACAATCGAACGTGTAAAAAATTCAACGCGAATAACATTTTATTCCGCCGTGAAATATGCGGTTCAAGTGCGATAAACTCTCGGCGAGATTTGAACTCGTAAATAAACGCGCGCGCGCTGGCGATCCAGTGACGTCATCGGCGAGAGCTTCAGGTAGCGCTCGGTAGCGCCCAACATACCAAATACAATCAATCACACGATGACATGACACCGAAACTCAAAAAAAAAAACAACGCCGCCGAACCTCATCATAATCATAACAATACGCAAAATGCATAATGATAATAAAATTGCGCCAAAACAAACGCACAGTCGTTAATTTCAACTGCGGTCGAATCGCGCGCGGTGCATTTTATTTCTTTATTAGAGAGAAGAACGAACCGGGCCGAATGTGGGGTGGGGGTAAGTCAAGAGAGAGGGGAGGGGTGAAGAGAGGAACTCAAACCGGTTGAGCAGCCTCCCCTCCCCCTTTCCCCTCTCGCCCCGCCCCCTCCCGAAAAGTTCGAAGCGCCACCGTGCGGCGGAAGCGAAACACACTCGGCCGCCATGTTGCTTCGGCGCGCGTCAGCGGAAATGGACGCCGCTTTTTGCCTCTCTCGCGTTTCGAAGCTCCCGCGACGTACGGAGCGGTCGAAGGGACGAACCTGCGTCATCGAGAGCCGCTGCAGACCGGAAGGAGTCATCGCACGTCACCGGAAGCTGCACGTCGACGCTCTCCGTGTCCGAAAACGACGCTACGCGACGCTCGC
Source organism: Parapsyche elsis (assembly GCA_022651745.1). Taxonomy (NCBI): domain Eukaryota; kingdom Metazoa; phylum Arthropoda; class Insecta; order Trichoptera; family Hydropsychidae; genus Parapsyche; species Parapsyche elsis. The sequence goes on from JAGVSN010000017.1 coordinate 5,343,433, forward strand.
CCGCCATGCGCACGCCGACTTGCGCATTAAAAAACGCACCTACCCGGTATGACGCACCTACAACGTTCTATTTCACTTGTCATCAACGCCAAAACACCGCTCTCGACAGACACAACAACATAAACAATAGGCTCGCGTTTGCAGAAATAATAATAAAAAATAAACTGTGTGGGGTCGCGTATGTTGTGCCTAATAAATTGTAGGCGTGAAATTTTTACCGAGTCGGTTCGTTCGTTTGTAGTCGTTGGATGCGTAAATATGTCATCGGGCTTGTTTCAAAATAAACGGAAAGCTTTTACGGCGTAGCTTATGATGTGTGAATAATGCGACGGTAGGTAGTAAGCGCCACAGCGCATGCTCGGCTTTGCGCTTTTAAGAATTAATTTCTATCGCGTATTGTGACGATTTAAAAATAAACATTTGTATGTATAATGAATTTCATAAGTGCCGCGTTTTTTTTTATTAAAAACAAAATTTTAATTTCATATTAGTTTAAACTGTGTGAAAATAAAGAATTCCGTCATCGAATCGTATGTATTATATGTATGTATGTATGTTTGAAGCGCTCTATTTAATTTATACACATAAAAATTAACTGTCGTTATAAATAAATTATATATAAAAATGTATTATAATTAATAAAATTAAAAAACATTTCGTTTGTTTACAGTGGATATAATCAAAGCGATTAAGGGCGGATTAATTAGTTTTGCTTTGTAAGTGTGTTCTGTGTTTAAATTGTGGCGCCGTCATAATGCGTTTTTCGCCGGTTTACATTCGTCGGAATTGGATCAAACTTTTTCGTCGCAATGTGTAAATGTGTGTTTAATTTTTGTAAATGTTAATTGTTGTGCAATTAAGTTGGAATCGGTCAAAGAAACGAGTTGGAAAATTTTGAACGGTGAGAGCGCGGCCCCGCCTGTGTGCGCGCGCAATCAAAATGGCTGCCGTCGGCCGACGGCCATTCCAATACAATAATATAAACTCGTTTATAAACACGTCATTTGATATTTTTAAGTGGATTTAAATTATTATTTGTAGTATAAAAAATATGTATTCGACGAATGATTATTTTTGAACGGTCAAAATATTCCATTTGTGAATTTCATTTTCAGATAAGATTCTTCAGTGTGTAAATATTCGTAAAATTTATTTTATTTTATATTAAATATTATCACCGAGGGAAGTTTAGTTTGTTGAAAGTAGTTTGATTGTAAGTTTCAATTGAATGTAAAAGTATTTTTGTTATTATATTTAGAAATGTAAGATGTAGAAAGTGTGCTATTGTGATATTATGATATTTTGTATTGTACAATATATATTTGTGTAGTTTTATTCGTGTATTTTACTATGTATATAAGAATAATTGTATTTTAATTTATCAATGCAATAAATAAACAATATAAGCAAAGTATTTGAGTTTAAGTATTTGTTTGAAAGTATTTTGATTTTTAAAGCACGCATTAGATTTAGTTTACATTCTGAAACAGTAATAAATTGATTTGATTCGTAAAAGCTCAATTTAAAAGTCGTAAAACATTGCAGATGCATTTTATCACATCGTATCGCTAAGTAAGTGGGTGTAAAGAATTTTAAATAAACGTCTGCACATCAGATGTGTGAGATTATGAAAAAAATCAAGGGCAAAAGTTGAGTTTTAAGCCTAGTAAAGAATCAGCTGATTCGAACACATATGGTCTGTATATGTAGGTATGCGTATCTACACCTGGTTCTCCGTTCATTCACCTAATCCCCAAAAAATGCTGGTATGCGTCCTGGTTGCATCTGCATACACCATATCAGACTTTATGCATTTCCTCCATTCATCCTGCAGCCAAGAAAAGGATGTCATCATTTACATCGGAGATGCTTTTCGTTGTGACAACAATAGTCGGAGACAGACAGGCAGACATACTTGTTCGCCTCTTTACGATTTATTTACACAAAATTTTGAGAGAAATCCTTGAACACCATTTACATACAATGTATAATGTTCGAAAATACGATATTGAATGTACCTACCTCTACAAAAAGCTTCAACTTGTAATAAATGTGATTTTTTTCATAGCTAATAAAAATGATAAAAATAATTTAAATGCTACATAACTGCCCCCAGAAACACAACATATATATTTCTTTTATATACATATGTATAATTAAAGCGTTTGGTGCATTTGCCAAAAGCTCCAACGTCAACCGCAAGAACGGGATAGCTGCTCTCACAAGCCAGGTGTTTTCAATCTTTTAAAACTTTACATACTGAATTATCGCCCAATGATAATAGAACATATTTCACAGTGCTTAGCGAGCAAAGTTCAAAAATATGAGGTCTAAAAAAGATTTATCTAAAAAAAATAACAGTTGGAGTGTCCGTGTTTTGGGCACAAACTGTTACAAAACTTGAGAATGGATGCTGTGTTTATAGCGAGTCGCTGTTTATGCAGGATTCTGCTAATCTTTGTGAATTACAGGACCCCCCGTTAGCATAATAACTGTGTGCTTGTGTTGAGGGTTTAAAAAGCATGAGTTTAAACATTTAAAAAGATTCATACCGAACAAAAATTTATGGTTTTCAATTAATTAAACTTATCGTATTATACAACCACAAAATAAACAATACTTAAAACCACTCGTATCGAACGACCCGAAGTTACAAGATAAATGTTACCATATTGCATCATTATTCGCTAATGTTCATGCTCTTAATTCAATTGATTAATGACTGCTAATTTTTATTGTTAGTTTCAGATAATGATTATTATTATATATTATTAAGTATGCGTAGACTTTGTATTGGATATCAACGCGAAAAAATAATAATAATAATCACCGCAAATTGTTTAAAGCAATAAATAAACAATCAATAGAATAATACGTCGCGATGCAATAAAAGAATTCGACGATTTATTATTGACACGTATAGATATTATTTATTGTGCGTTCAAAATTGGAATCGATGCAGTTGGTATACAATATAAATTGAACATAATTTATCTATATGAATTGTTTTATTATATAAATCTCGCCGTACGATTTTGTGGGCTAAATTTAATCGCGTGTTTTCTCTTCTGTTTGTTCTTTTGCGACACAATTACCCAGATAAAAAATTTCAACTTAGTATATCATACGCAATTGTTTTGTGTTGGCTTTTTTTTTTTCGTATAAGAAATACTTTTAACGGAAAAATGTATCCGTCGGTTTACAGGAAGTGTAGACGAACTCTCTTGCGAAAAAAAAACCACAAACCGACAAATCTCCTGTATTTTATCATCCCCTTTTGTTTCATTTTTTCCTGTCCGGGGGCTCCCTAGAGCAGGGGCTGCGCGAAAGCCTTCGGGATGTAGGAAAGATGAAGGATTATGTAAATGGTGCGTTGCTATGGATACGGGGAGGCTTTGGCCTGGTCCACCGTTTAAATATTAAACAGGACCTAAGTTTTGCCGAGCACGGTATCAGCTTACGGTAAACTGTAGTAGCATCTGAATGAAATTAGCACCCTGCCACGATTTCGGAATAAATATTACATTAATTTATATATATATACATATAAACGTATACAATCGCATATACAGCTTAGTGTCGCGATTCAGCAAAGCGCTTTTAAAGCAAACGCTAAATCTGCAAACGCAAAACGGCGACCTCGATGCGAACGAGTTCAAAAATATTAAAATGTATTATAATTTAATTCAATTACATGCATGTCGTATATTTCGAATTAAATTTTTAATTAGACGTAGGCACGTTGGCGTATAATAATTATTATGAATGAATTGCGTGTGAGGAGCATGCATAAAAATGGCGTTATGTCTGAATAACAAACATTGACTCGAGCCGTTAATAATTATAATCCGCAAGTGTACCTATACGTGTGTGTGTGTGCATTTTTATATTCGGATTTTATTATTTTATTTATACACTTCAATACCGGACATTATAAAGGAGAGCGATCTTCACGAGTGCAGACAAAATATATAAGGCAGTCACGTTTGTATATTACAAAAAAAGGGGAAGAAAGAGAGAAAGAGAGTCGAAAATAAAAAAAAAAAAAAACAACAAACAAACCAAACTTTGCTCGAGTTAATGACCGACTCATAAATAAACTCATGTTTAATTTATAATATAAGAGGCAACTTTTTAATTGTGCCCTCCTCAATATCATTGACCCGCGCACAGTTTCGAAGCTACTCAAACACATCAGTGAATAATTGATATTTTGTACGGATGATGTGCAATGAACGTCTTCATTGAATATATCCGACGTATAGAGTTAATAATCGCGTGAAATAATACCGACTTTCGCCGTCGTAAATCAATATGTAAATAATTTTCGCATGGCGTCGCCGAGTCGCGGCTCGCGCACAAATCATTTTCGTGCAAAATAAATATCTATAATCTCGCGGGTGACATTTTAACTTTAAAATGTGCCACATTATTATAAACGCACATGTGTATGAGAGAGTAGGTACGTGTGCGCGCAATAAAATCGTCTCGTTCACGCTTCGCATGTTTTATCACGCGAGAAACTATCGATTCGCCCGTAGGCTTTCCATACTTGCGCGAAGTTTGCAGTATTATTGAGGCCGCGGGCCGCATTTTAATACACCAGGCCCTAGACTAGACGGACTCTTTTGCCAAGTGAAGTTCTACCCAGGCCGGGAGAGCTTTGCTGCCAACTTTCCGCTGCCTATTATCATTTTCTCTTCGGTTCAACTTTGTCCAGATATATATCACACAACGGTGGCTTTTTTTTAATATATATTTATTTTTGATTCCGATTTAAAATGCGGTATATTATTTATAAAATCGGACGTTTCGCTTTTGCACTTTCAGCGCAGACACCGGAAAGTATAAATTGCTCCTCGAAAAAAAAAATCGCGGTTGGTTTTCTTAAGGAATGAAAAATAACTTAATACTCACACGTGTGACAGTTACACGTTGCTGCGCTATTTTTTTTTCATATTTAAAAAAATCATATCCTCGATGATTTTCTGCACTCTGCGGTTGAAAATCAGCGACGTGTGTATGTATAATATAATATAAAGAGTGGAGGACGAGAATAACGAGAGACCGGAACAAAAAACGGTCTACAGCAAAGGGCGGCACGTCATGTCTTCCGTACGCCGCGATGGGAGTTGACATGGTCAGCCAATTATATCTGACAAGCCGAAGGAGGAGGAGGAGAAGGTATGGAAGAGGGCCAGTTTAGTCGATAGACCTTTACTTACCGAGTGGAATCTCCGCTGATAAGATTCTCCCGACATTAACGTTTTCGCTTCGTAAGAAAAACAATCGCTCGATTATCTTATAACGGGTTTTGTTCTCAATACTGTAATCGAGAGAGAGAAAAAAAAAAGGATTTTTTAAATCGAACTCATTGCCTTTTATAACTTCAACACATCTAACAATATATTCCATGTTTTAGAATAGTATAAATAACAATTCTATATTAATTTCATTTCGGTCTAAAATCAACATAAATTTGCACGAAATAAATTGAACGTATTCTCAATGAATTGCCTTATACATACTTTGTTTATTCAGTAGGCCATTTCTGCATTCCAAATTAGATACTATTGTGGGTATACAAGAAAAATTTTGTTTTGTTTAATAAAAGCTTACTAGATTTTACTACTACCTATATAATACAAACGATTAAAATGATGCAAATTTGTCTCTTATATCTACACTAGTGTAAGCCCGTTGAATATCAACGGAGCGGTTTCTCATCACCCAGTACTGAAAAATAATATTAAATTTAATAGTTTTTATAGTTGTTGCATCTATGCAACAATGCGCCATCTATGGCGCGTTATAATACAACAACGTACAATTTAGCAAAGTCGCGAGCCTATTTTTTATTATATAAATAGTCAAGTTGAAGCCAGCCCATTATCATCCCAATTGGCTCACCGCGTAAACGCTCTGTTCCGAACCAGTGATACCTGGTTCAAATCCCACTCGCGGGACGTTCTGATTTTTTATTTATTTACATCGGCGAGCGTTATCAGCAGACAGACAGACACAGACGGAATAGGGCTATTATATATATAATAATATGTATGTACACCTATTTTTGATGTAAAAATTTATTATCATTCTACAGTTAAATTAAACATTTTTGGATACACACTAATATTTTACAATATCTATCGTTTGATACGGTTTTGCTTACATTCACTGATTTATAATTTTGTAGATTCTCGGCGATATTAGTCATAGTTTTTGTAATTTAAAAGCTGATTAATTATATATTTAATTTCCAAACGACATCTTATTAAGCAATTTAATAAACGAAAATTCAAATTTTATCACCGACATGCGCATTCGAGCGACGCGTAGTAGATGTATAAAATAATTTTCGAATGTCACACACTTCGTGATCGTGATTTACAACGACTTGATCGCCGTCAATTTTTCAAGATGCGACTTTGAAAGCTATTTATAGTGGATTAGGCGATATCTTAAAATAAAAATTCAAAATAAAAAAAATGAAAAACCACGTCAGCCTCGTCTTTTATTTAGGCAGGCGACTTTTTCGACCGGGGAGCTTATAAAAATTTCAACGCCTCACATTATCTCTCGTGTGCGTTGTCTTACGCGATCGGTTCGAGTTGTACATCATAGACGCGGGTCGTTATTTATGTCCGCGGCGTCAGATTAACAAACTGAAAAATGAATTACGACGCCCACAACACACAGTGTACATAAGTTACAAAACATCTCCCGGTTTGTTCGCCCCGAAAGTCGAAGGAGAAGACGGCACCGGGGGCCCGCCTTTAAAGTACAGCTGCGTCTAATATATAATCAAAGTTTAAATTAGACTTGATGAAGTTTCGTGTATCAGGACGTGTTCTTTGTAAAATTCAAAACTTGCACAACACCTATTTGAGCCTACCGAAATGACGGTGCCGTCTTTCAAAATATTTCGACGCGCGTCTCCGCAAGTAAACTTTGCGTTGAATCTCGTCGGCTTTTCCACCGCAGCGTAACACAAGACAGATCTTTTGCGACTTCCGAATGAATAAAGATACCTCTCGCTTTTCATGCAAATATAATGCAAGACTTAAATGGTAATTGTATACTATTTTGCACTCTCGTGAGTGTACATATGTACATACCTACGTGTGTGTGTGTGTGTGTGCACTTAATTTTAATTAGCGTCCATTACGTTGATTCCAGGCTTTTGACTCTAATGAACCTGCAGCTCTCACGCATCAAACGTTTCTATCTTTTTTTATCATAAAACAACACGTCGACTTATTTATGTATAGATCTTCACAAATGTGAAGGCCGTAGGTACCCTCGTATCTTCAATTTTGCAATATGTTGCGTGTAGGTGACAATTATTGTACAATAATTTACCTTGCTATATAAGGAGTTCAACAATTAACGATAGTATTCCATAAGTTTTAAGCAAATTTAAATTATCCGTGAGCTAGTCACATACAAGTGACTAAATGATGTAATTCGTTTTAATTTTTTTTACCTTACGAGTGATAAAAAATTAATTTGGTACCTACTGAATATATGACGTTTTTATAAATGGGTACTAACTAACAGCTTGAATATTAAATTCGCATAACAGAGAAGTACATATTAAATTATTATTAAGTATAGGCTCCTTTGAGCAATTACAAATTCGATTTACATTTTAATTCAAATAATAATACTCGTGTAATGTACAAAAGCGCGCATTACGATATAATAATAACGTTTGACGGCGAGCACGTATAAAGCACGAAATTAATGTACGTCGAGGGTTTTATTCGGGGATTGCAATTAAGCTTTAATTTATTTTCAGATAAGCTTCTATACGTTATAATTAGGATTGCGCAAATAGAAATGGCCGTTCTCGAATACCCACCTATGTATACCCGACGAAACATAAAACAGGACAGAGCGCGTGTGAAAAAACGCACGTTGTTCGTCCTTTTTGCGGTTTCGTCAACGCGAATATAAAAGGAAGAAAGAAAAAAAAAAAGCCACGTCGGTTTCATTCGTTCCGACAGTTAAGGCAAAGTGGCGTAAACAACGCGCATAAAGTGAAACCTACGAAGTCGGTTTTGAGCCGCTATTCCTTCGGGATGTTCTCCGGCCCGTGTACTTTGTGCCTCGCATCTTGTTAACTCTTACCACCTCGTAACATTATCAAGACTTAATAATATTAGAAGCCTTTACTCGTTCTAAGTTTCCACCGCGTCGTTAGTTCTAATATGACTGACTACAACTTCTATAATGTACGGGTCTCTACCCCAAATCTATCGATTATAATTATTCAACTTTGTTGCGCATTCAAATGCACAGCGTATAACTAAAATATACATACATAACCGACTCGAACGTCCGCGTTTGTTAAATTTAAATGAGAACTTGAGAATGGATAAAAAAAAATTAAAATACATACAACGATGTACCAGTTTCACGATAAAGTTGTAATACGACTTGTCGACAGTAAAAAAAAAAAAACACACACACACACACACATGTAGGTACACACTTTCAAAGTCGTGATAAGAATATTGATCGACGCGTAATATCGTAAAAAATATATATATTACTTTTATGTCGTTCTATTAGTCAAATGTTATTTATTGTCATAGCGCAGAGATAAATGAACGATATTGTTAGAATAAATTATTATTTTATAGGCAATTTACAGTTTATTTTGAATAATAATCTAATCGCACACTTAAACGAGACTTTATGCACCATCAAATCATGTTAAAATATATATATATGATAACATTTACGATAAATTAGTCAAATGAAGATTATCTCAAGGTTTAATTATATTTATGTATACGGTCAAAATCATCATGTTGAGTTAGGTTAGGTTTGTTTTATCACTGTAAAAAAAATACATTTCGCTCGTTCCTTTCTTATTTACAGTGTTGATCATTGGTCTATCTGATATTTTAACATTTCTTTTTTGTACGAAGTGCAGTCAAAGTCTACGATACGCTCTCAAGACGTTCTGCAAGGGGTGTTGTTGAATTGATTTCTAATTTTTTTTAATTGGCGCTAATATTGCTCCGTACCAGACGGGTACCCCCCCCTCGGGCAATAAATATTATTTGAAGAATCCCACGCACCGGACAACCTACCTGGACGGACGCAACAAAGCGCTCAAAAGCGAATATTTCTCGGGATAAGAAATAAGAAGTGTTGCATAAATGCATTTATCATGCTGACTTGTTCTTCTCCTGGGCGAGAGAAACGGGTTTGCACCGCAGTTTGGGCAGAGCGAACAACACCTCGAACGTCCAATTGGTCATCCGCGTGCGTGCGAGGAGGAAGGAGCAATTTATAGTCGTCGTTTTTTTTATTTTTATTTATAATTTTTTTGGTCCTTTCATTATCAGGCCCGTCCTGTTTGAGGATCTGGCGCTCGTCTCGCTCTCGCTCTCTCCGTACTGAAGGGGGTGGAGGGGGCGTCTCTGTGAAGCTGGCGCGCGTTAAGATTATATTACACGAGTATATATAATATATTTTTGCAACGATGTGTACGCTGATTTGCACGTGTGTGTGTACACGCCTTTGCGAGGGTGTGTATGTGTGCGAATCGCGATGCTGTTTCGGACAGACGATAGAGACGTTTGTATCGTCGAGGTCGCTTTTTGCTTTATTTGCGCGGCGCTGTGTCTTCCTCTACACCTGCGAACAAATTCGTCCTGCAGAAACAGCGTCACAGCGCTAAAAATGTTGAACGAATCGATAAAAACATATTTGTTAAGTTTTTAGTCACTTGAAATGTTAATGTAGTTACCTACCTACCTTAAAATTTAAAATTTACAAGGATTCGTTTAAATGTGCTACAGTAAAAATATGAACATGACAAAACAATTTTTAAGCAATCAGTATGCGAAAAAAAATGTAGGAAAATCTCAAGGGTGGTATGGTGGAGAGTTGTGTCGCATAGCCGCGATTTATTCAGTTAATAAGCCAAACAGTGCGCGCGACAGCAAAGTTGGCTTTAACCGCTAAAAATTAGGGCATAACCACGTGGTGAAAACTTTGGTTTGCCTTGAAACGGGCGTGGGGGGTAATTATATACGTCCATTATATATTTGTTAGCTGTTATAATACATAGATATATTACCTAAAGCAGTGCAAAACAATTATTAATAGAATTGAAACAAATTCGCAATAAATAATGTTACGTGCGCGTGTGTGTCATTAGTGAGAGAATAGAATAACCGAATACGCGTCTACACCAAGAAGGATTTCCGCCAAATTCCGGCGATTTCACCGATTTCGATGACGTTTGTGGAAAAGTTGTATGTAAATAGCTCTGACTTGAGAATCGTGAGTGAAATACAAACGTTCCGAATGTTAGGTGACAGATCGTAGTTTGATAGCTTATGTCAGAGTGACAGAAACCGACGCTTGGGCAGGCCGGTAGACTTGCGAAATTCGATAGGTTTGCCCAGCTAGGTTTTCATACGGGATTTCGTAGAGGTGTGCGGGAGCCTTAATAATAGCCTTTTATCCCGGCTTGGTTTTGCGCAATTGTGACTTCAAAGTCGGCAAAGGCGTTTAGTTAATCTTCAGGGGTAAGCATTTACATTTTTACCAATGCAAATTAGAGTTGTGGTAATGTTCAGCTCTCTACACACATATTTTATCTAAATAGGGCGTTTTTGTAGGTATATGGATAGATAGATAGGGAGAGAGTGAATTGGAGGTTTTTAATCTGTATCAAAGCTCAAATCCTCATTCAAAATTTTAAGTATGCTAAAGTAAGAATAATGTGCATCGTAAAAGTTTCCGTGGTAGCAATAAGTATTCAGATAATTAATTGTAATGTTTAACTATTTTTAAAACAATACCATTTGATCGCTTAATCGAAACCCACGCGCGCTTCTAATTAAATCTAATCATATTCACGCGTATAAATTGTCGTTTCCTTTGATATTTACTTATCAGCACTATTCTAATTTTATTACGAATAAATTTACATAGTAGATTTCCACATGTAATATTTATTATTATCACATACACAAGTGCAACCCCTCCCAATTCAACTTTCGATCGAAACGAGTCGATAAAATTGTATCGCAATTTTTTTCAATGCAATTTAAGCGCAAGTGACGCTTTTGCCGATACGCATTTATACGAACCTCGTATACACGCACACACACACACGTACAAGTCCACCGACTGGTATAGATATGAGATAACATAAATATACTGGGTTGAAAGTATGCAATGCATCTTTCGCTTCATACACAATTTACGAGTGTGTACATGGGAGATAGTGCCGGTACTCGGACACTTACAGTGGGACAATGACAGCACAACAGACACCATATGCATTTTAAGGTCTACGAATGACCACGAATGCATAATGAATGCACGTGGCACATTAAAATAACGTATTTCACCGGCGACCGTACGATAATGGCCGTTGCGCGCGCACCGGCTTAAAAGCCGCGCATTCGATTGAAAATCGTTCAAATATCGACAAGTGTATCGCCTTTTCGGACGGCGAAAGGGTTAAACGAAATTGTCGTACTCTTTTTGTCCGATTATACGAAGTGTCGTGTTTAATTTTCGGCCGCTGTCAAAGCAGCTTGTTCTTCGTGCGTACACGTACCTACATACATATGTATGTACCTACCTGCATATTGTACCAACAAATTCATATGTGAATTGAGGCTATATTTTACACGCGCCACTTTAAGATAATCATTTTGTTAAATAATCAACATTTAAATCGCAACTATTAGCGGTAGTAAAAAAAATATTCTAACCGTAATTAATGTGAGAAGGTTGGTATTGTTGGTAACGACTAATGAAAGTTCGTTAAAACTAAATAGGTATGTTAGAAAGATTACAATGCATTTAAAATTACAGACAATTTTTCACAATACTGTAGGTACTCTGTCCAACTTGAGAAACACCCTAGTCTTGTCCGATTTAGAATCTAATCTATACAACTATTATCAAAAGGATTTGTAACGTGGAAAATTGAATAGAAGTATTGAAATTTCGGTGGGCAATACATTACCTTTTATAAATGTCAACTATCATCAGAGTCATGCAAATAAAACGTTATTAACTATAGGTACCTACTCTATCTTAAGATACATCGCAGTCATGACCGATTTATGTAGAATCGATCTGCGCATACTGCCTGGGTTTCAACCAATGAGCATCGTCACCATCTTCGACATCTTGGAATAAACATTAACGATAAACAACCAATGTTGTAAATCCCTTTTTTTTTTAGTTGTGCGAAAACAAGGTGCTTCTTAAGTTGGATAGAGTATGTGTAGGTAGGTACGTATCATCTATAATTTAGCTATTTATTCATAGGTAGGAAGGTATATTTTGACAAAATTTGACCTTGAAACATAATAAATTGTTTGTTATTTCAAAATAATTCCTGCAGCTAAGGCAAGCAGCTACAATACCTCTATTGTCTCAACCTCAGTACCTATACCTTATACCTCTGAACTCGTTTATATGGGATAATCAGCAGAATGCCTAGTACGCGCGTACTTACCTACGCTCCTTACGCAAAGCGGCCGTTTTAAAAACGGAAAATCGAGGAATGCCCTCGAACAAGAGCAAATTTCCGAGATTCCATCGGATTCAGCAGCTGGCAGTGCCAACTAATCCCAATATTTATGTATGGTGTGGCGGACGTTGCGTGGATCGCGAGCGATATCAGATAAGTGCGCACCGATACAAACATATGTACATACATACATACATACACAGACCAACGCGAATAAAAAGCGAAAAACGCTAGCTATATACTAAGCCGACCGGCCCGCGAGGAATTCAACTGGTTGAATTGAATTGAATTGAATAGAGAGCAAGAGAGCCCAGCCGGTCGGTTCGTTCGGCCTGTGCTCCATTTAAAGAGGCCACTCGCTGTCCACTGTTCGAAGAGCGTGCCTTTAAAAACTATGGGGGCCCAACCACATTATATGGTGTACATATCTAAAACCGCGGTCCCCAGCATCCATTGAACCGGGGACCTCGTGTGTGCGCCAACGAACGGTCCCAGAACAAGTTTACGGGTGTGAAAATAAAGATGCAAGCACAGATGCCGGCGTATAATGAGCCCTGTTTCGAACCCGCCGAACAACTGAACTGATTATCAGTTTTCTTATACATATAGGTATATAGCTATCACGTACATACGTAAAGCTCACTCCTGTGCCGGTGAATAATTTATTCGTGCAAAATTTTCACGTCGCTTTCAATATAAATATATCTATCAGAACAAGGACGATACTGTATTGATTCACTATACGACATTTACGATCTAATAGTGACCTTAAAAGCGCGTCTGAAATGGCACACGGGAACCGTGGCAATTTTTCTCTCACAAATTTACACGAGCACATTTTTAAATGGAAGAATTTTGTATACCTCACATACAGGTATGTACATATGTAGGTACGTATGAGTATGAGAGTTGCGTAATATGAGAATGCACCCGTGTGAGAAAGCATTTTGATTGATTATAAAATACTAGGAAATCTGTAAGAGTTCGCAGTTAATGCATGTAATTGCGTTTACACTTGTTTTTGCCATAATTTATTGCACGACTTTGCCGCCGTACTAGAATATTTCAACTTGCATGGAATGTGTGTAGAGAAAATTGTAAATATTTTCAATCTTCAACTGTGTTCGTAAACGTACGTTGAATTAAAGTTACAATCGCACGCATGCATCAATTAAACTGTTTTGTTTAATGTTTTAATTAACATTTTATCTTGCGCACAGTACACGTACACAATTGAGTTGCTTTTTTTATCATCCTCGACTTTGTACGAGTTCAATTTGAAAGATATTCGCAAACGTACAAAGTCGAACGTGTATTATACATAGGTACGTTAATTAAAATGATATTCGGATTTAATTCGAATCAATATAATAGGTGCAGAGTTGCATCAATCAAACGTTGTGGTTTTAGTATCAATTACTTAACCATTAACAATCTGCGTTAATTATTCCAATTAATGCTGGGAAAACTGGTATCTAACGATTGCCATTAAACGCAACGATAATTAAACACTTAACATGGTTAAACAGGTAGTCTCAGAGTTGCTCAATCGCAATGCGCGCGCGCGCGCTTTTACATCTGCATCTGACGGACTGACGGACACACGGACTGACAGACGGACGGCAAGAATCACCGGGAGATTGAAGAAACTGATACCGAACAACGTACATGATTCTTATAATTGGAAACCGACTGTCTGATTTTGTATACACGAATCGAATATGTACATTCGTTAGCGTAACGTACAAAAGCTCGCGTTCCGTGAGATAATGTGCAATCAATTAAATTTGCATAAAGAGCTTTTCGATATATTTACTTTTTTTTTACACAGATCACCCTCTTTAAATGATGATTTCTTACTTCAGGTGCGCTCAAAGCGAGGGTGAATTTTGTGAAGAGGAAAAAAAAAAAAAAGGAATTATAATTCGTCCCCTCACTCCCCAGTGGGTTTATCTTCACACGCCTAGTGCATTTTAGTAAAGTTCAGATGTTGGTGCTTATTTCACGCCGCGTCTATTCCTTCTCGTCGACAAATTAGATGGCGATGTCTTATGTATCATAAAAAATAACCCGAATGTCGCGAGGGTGAAGCGATGGATGTTTTCTAGAGGGATGTGGGTGGATGGGGGCTGCAAAGCAATCCCTCACCTAGAAAGAGGCAGTCTTCGCAACCGACTTTGGTCTCCTCCTCTCGTGGTGGGTTTTTTTTTTTCTCGCCGACGAGCAACAAAAACCTTTAGGGGTAGACTCGGGGATGAATGGATCCAATTCCGAATTATATCTGCCTTGGGAATCCGCACCGCGTCTAGGGGTGGGTGGAGTTTTTCCGAACCGTATAAGAGAAGATATAGTAGATAAAGGCGTAACTAAGTTTTGCGCCGAGCCGATGGTAATTATAGGAGCGAATAAAATCCGCGAGATATGTTAAATTGAATTCGCGCCACACACAACCAACCCCCATAAATTTTCGGATAGTGCTCGGCAGTCGAATTTATAAACGCGTGGCAAAAATTAGACATGCAAACGTTTAATATGCAATATGTACCTACATATGTATAAAAAAAATGAAAATCGCGCAATACATCAATGCGAACGAACAATATCATAAATTAAAATAAGCGGGTTATCGCTGGGGATACATTGACCTACAGAATAACAGTTCCGGTAACGATTTTCAAAACAAACCATATGAATACATTGAATAATCGAATTGTATATAAAATTATATGACAGTACCTACTTTATACTTAACCCTCATACGGATTTTTTAAATTAAAAAAATTGCATTTATCATATAATAGTATGTATATAATAGCCGAAATCTGTCTGTCTGTCTGTCTGTTGATAACGCTCGCCGACGTTAATAATTTAAAAAACTAGTACGTCGCACGAGTGGTATGTGAACCCGGTATAACTGATTCGGAACAGAGCGCTTACGCGGTGAGCCAAACAAGATGATAGTGAGCTGACTTCAACTTGACTATAATAAAAAATAGGCTCGCGATTTTGCTAAATTGTTACGTTGTTGTATTATATCGCGCCTTTGATGGCGCGATAGGCAACAACTATGAAAACTATTAAATTTAATATTATTTTTCAGTACGGCTGATGAAAACGCTCCGATATTCAACGGGCTTACACTGGTATATGCATAATGTATATATTTTGAATTATACTTTAAAATAATATGCAGCTGTAAATAAACTAGTAATGAGTTTAGATAGGTGGATACAAATCCTTATTATGTTTTTTTTTTAATGAAATAATGATACCTTGAAAGGATACGTGTTCATATTTTAGTTAAAAAGGAATAAATTAAACTAATTTTAGTCTTCGGAATGAAACATAAAGGAGTTGGGCGTATAAAATCGAAAAAGATAATTAAAGGTGTCGTTTAATAAAAAGGCATTGTGAATCAACTTTAAATGTTTGTTTTAGATCGAAACGTTCAATTTAATCGATAGTGTAACTTTATACCGCAAATAAAACGTTTAAAGCGTCATTTGCGAAAAGACAAAAGACATTCATTGCATCTGCAACTGCAGAAAAGAGAGCTAGAGAGGGCGTTTTCTGATATTAGCCTGCGCCTCCCCCTTATCTCCCAGTCACTCCTCACTACATTAGTATCCGAAACAGGAGATCTCAACGTTTTATTAAAAAAATATATATTCACATACTCCGTACTTTTAATGGAAACGTTAAAAATGCAATTTTTAATCATTATGAGCCGTTATTAAGTGATAATATTTAATGCGCTGCAAAATTACGATTATTCAGTACGGTATACGTATATGTACGTCCGTAATGTGCCCCTCTTAACGTGCTCGTAATTGAACGCGCATCCGTCGAAGCTGCATTTTATATTATACGAAATCGATTTTATAATTACGAATAATCCATTCTCGGTATGGTATGAATATTGTCGAGTTGATTTTTTTAATTTTGAAAATAGTCTTCTGCAGTACGGTGGCGAGTGTTTACGCGTTTCGCCGGTTTGGGTCGGAAAAGCGTCGCTTTTGCGATACCATCTGACGTTCGGCGTCCCGGTTGACTACCCCTGGATTAGAAAGGAGGTTGGGGGAGCACGTCTAGCCACCCCTGGTGACGTACGACCCGCAGCTTGGGGGCTATAAGTCTCCGGGACTACAGCCAAGTCTTGCGTACTCTGTACCATACGCTATCATAGACGCGTTTTCTTTGCGATAAAGACGATTCAAAATAGTAAAAAAAATATAAAAAATAAAACACGACGTAATCAAACACAACCACCATGTGAGATATTGACCAAAATAAATATTATTTTACTGCTTTCGGTGGGTTTTTTAAACCCTTCGATTCTATCGCAATATACCCACCTACGTATAACTTCCAAGTACAACATTTTTACTTTGTGAAAATATATAAGTAAATATATTTCCATGATGTAAATTTCTATGTATTCTGTTGCTTGTCGTTTCGCGTCGCTTATCTGAACAATACTGAAATATGCAATCTTAACCAAATAATGCAAACGTATACGCTTATCGCAGTAATCGAGCTAAGGTTTCGAGTTAGTTACACGCTCTCGAAGCATATCTGCAATACAATAAATCCTCAGCGCAAAAAACTTATCTGAGACTTATGCGAAAGTCGGCGCTTGGGAAATACGACAACCTCCCCTTCGTAAAAAAAAAAAAAGCCCGTCGCCTAGCTTTCTCCGCAATAATTTTTAGGTAAAGTTCCTTTGTATTTTATGCCTTTTGTAATAATAATGCATTGCGCAAACTTTCGGATTCATACTCACTTTTTTAATGCACACAAAGGAATTGCAATCTCACCTTGCATTGTCGCCGCAATGTTAAAAAGAAAAGAAAGTAGTTTTCGCATCGCATATTGTACCTATTTGTGAATAGTGTGTAGAAACGCCTAAACAAATAGTTTGTTGTTAAAAAAAAACATTCAGCGAAGCGTGAAATTTTTAGACACGAGCATCTTTCTCGCATCGGAAGTATTAAAAGGAATATCCCGTGCGACATTTGGAGAATTTCTCCGCGAGACGATTCCTACCCTAGACCGTCTTATTTATGTACCTACATATGTACATATATATATGTATGATGGGGAGAGACGGCAATAAATTCGAGGATTTAAATTGCACTTAATGTGCCAAAAAATTCTCAATAATTCACTGAGAAAATTGAGCATTTTAGAGTGAACGTGAATAATAAACAAATTGCACTCGCCCGTACAAAAATAAGCTTAATAAAATATCGATAAATAAACATTACTAATAATGTAAAAACTTGCATATATCGAGGGGGTGATTTAACACTGCGAAATAAGCTTTCGGAAAATTGTATACGTATCGCAATTTAATTCCGAAACAAGGTTGGTATCAGTATAAAAGTACACGTTGAACGAATGGGTTAATGCAATAACAACAAAGTCCCCCTCTTTGTGCAAACATAATTAAGATCATAGGGTCGCATCCCTCTCTCTGGTCGCAAACAGGAATGCGGAGACAAAATGAAATTCCACATCGATGAACCTAACTCGATTACATCGTCTCTACCTAGAGAGTTCAAAGAAACGACACCGAAACGTACGACGAGAGTTTTCAAAATGAAGCAAGTTTTATTTTTTAAAATACCCCGACGTACACACTCACACATATACATACATATAGTAGGTACATTTGAAGTTTCAGTGCGGCAATCAAGCTGCGGAAAAATTAATGAAATCCTTCGTCCTCTTTTCAGCGTGCTCCCGAAATGGTTCAGAACACACGAGCCGGGATCGAATAAAACCTCGAATCGCCATTAAGGAAGACGCATTACGGCCATACATTTTCTAATGAAAGCTCCTTTTCCCGAATTCCGGTCATATAATTTCCAAAGTTAAAACGCTGAAAGAAAATATGCTTTTTGTCGAGCGAATCCATGCTATTCACAAATTACTCCAATATAGATACATTTATATTTATATTATGTACATATATATGCATACATATGAGCACGCGCGCGCGCATTATCAACATTATAATTTTCTCGCCGGAATTATCTCAATCGTTTTGTTACGGAATTGAAGATAATATTTTAATACGTACTTTTATACAACATATAGTTATGTAGTTGTGCTTTAAGGTCATATTAAAGAGCGAATCCAGGTATGGAAGTGATGAAACAAAAGCTACAACCATTGGCCGCGAATAAGATTATTTGTGATCGATCGCCGTACAACCTATTCAAGCGATAATGGCCCGAATAAAACTGCATACTGATAAAACTGATTTTTGGCAATAAAAATTTTATATTTTGCACACACTTAAACAAAAAGGTATAGATTACGCTGATAAGTGTAATTTATTATTTAAAACATTGTTAAATAGATATGCGAAGCATATAATGGAAAAGTGTGATATTTTTAACAATGACGTTTTGTATACGATAACCAATGTAGCTAAATTTCTCTATGAAAAGCTAAATTTCTCTAAAGTATGAAAAATATTTATTGCACAATGTGAACGTTCTTCCAGTTCGAACAGTCGTAACGGTACACCGATCAATATACGAGAAGCATTAATTTTAGAATCTTTGCGTCTACGTCGAAAAGTGCATTGTATTGTTGGCAATATTTAATTTCGCAACGCAATTTAAACACGTGCCGATGGGGGGGTTTTTCACTCGTTATTTATTCACTGGCGTGGGTCGTTCAGTGGTACGCCTCTGTCGATATTATACGAGCGACGGATTGAGCGATTACTTGTAATAACTTAATATTCGCGCACTCATGCGCGCGAACGCAAAGTATTTAACTGACAATTTGACGCACTTGCGAATAAAAAAAAATATTATTAATTTAAAAAAATTTAATACACGTCGACGATGTTAAATTGTATGCATTATAAAAAGATTTCGGTCGGGGCTGTGGGGAGTTTTTACAGCATCACCTGCGAACACCTGATGTAACACGGGGCCAGAGGAGGGGCAATGGGGGGAAGGGGAGGGGCCTCGGGTATCTTAGCCCCAACAGCCTGGTAAATTAGTTGCAAGTTCAAGATTTATTACACCTACGTTAATATCCACCACAAACAAATCTACGTAGGTGAAGCGAAGAGGAACGTTCGCAAACATAAAATATACGACAGTATAATATGGGAACACTGCTACGCACGCGTACGAAATTAACAAAACCAATTCCGTTCAGATACCGTGAAAAAACGTATTTTCTGTCTGCGCTTTTAAACTACAATTACGTTTAGAATCTGATAGTGTCACTCTGATACGTTCTGTGTTAACAAAATGGTGGCTGAATAAACCCACACACACACACGTTAGTTACGCGCCGTAGACTAATTATTTCGAGAACTCAATCTCGATTTCATTGCAGTTAAAAATCAAATTATTTATAACGCTCGAATTTTATACTGCAGCAAAAAGTATATTTAAAAAAAAACAAAACGGAGAGCATATCGTGAGATCCTTTTGTTGCAATGTTGCATTTTTAAGCACGCAATCGGCGGCAAAGTTTTACATTCGCCGTAATAAATAAACAAATAAGCCAATGAATTATTTATTGCTCGGAATCGATGATTTACTACCGACGATTACAAAGCGATAATGTTTTACTATCAATTTCAATTATACAACCTCGTTCGCAAAAGGTTACAAATATAACTTAAACGGTATACATACAATTCAACACACACTAATGATGAATGAGCATTTTTGCGACAAATTGGCACAGTAATGAATTGGCGCAATCTAGTTGCGATTTTTTCCGGCGGTTTTTATGTGCATTCAAGCGTAAGACTCCCGCACACTGCTGCTAACAGGTAGGAAAATATCAAGGATGGTATGGTGGGGAGTTGTATCGCATAACCACGATTTATTCAGTTAATATACCAAACAGAGCGCGTGACAGCAAAGTTGGCTTTAACCGCTAAATATTCGGGCATAACCACGTGGTGAAAACAGTAGTTTGCCTTGAAACGGGCGTAGGGACGTATATATTTGTTAGCTCTTATGATAGATATATTACGTAAAGTAGTGCAAAAACAATTGATTATTAATGGAATTGAAACAAATTCGCAATAAATAAAGTTAGATGCGCGCGTGTGCGGCATTAATGCACGAATAGAATAACTGAATACGCGTCTACACCAAGAAGGATTTCCGCCGATTTTGCCGATTTTGATGGCGTTTGTGGAAAAATTGTATGTAAATAACTCTGATTTGATAATCGTGAGTGAAATACAAACGTTTCGAATACGAGGTGTAGTAATGGTAGTTTGATAGGTTATGTCAGAGTGACAGAAACCGACGCTTGCGCGGGCCGGTAGACTTCGATAGGTTTTCATACGTGATTTCGTAGCGGTGTGCGGGGGCCTTTAGTGCCATTAATTCGGTTTCGAGGAATTTATTGCCGTGTGTGTCTAGGCAGCTTTTGGCCGGCGTTTTGTCGCAGTTTTTCGCATCGCCATCGGCAATTCGCCCACTCGCATTTATTGCGCGACCGCTCTCTCGCGCTGGGAAAATACTGCACCCGGTGCAAATTCTGACCGTCGATCATTGTCGGCGGGTGCAGATCCGCGAAAAAACCCAGAGGGGTGTGAGCCGAAAGCAATTTATACGTACCTCATGGGGAATGGGGATGGTGGTTGTATGGTGGGGTGGGATCGAGCTGGAAGATGTGTGGGTGTTTGCATTATTACTTACGTTCAGATAGCGGGCGGGGCGTGCACAGAATGGGTTTCCAGTTGGTGGAGAAAGCCGCCTGAAATTTTGTGATAAGGAAATGTACAGGGCCGTGCTCACCTCTTCTTACGTAGGAGAGCCACTGCAAAAACGTCATTTATACACCCCGCGTATCCCGTGTTTTATTGTGTGCGGCCTCTGTGATCCGCAAATGCAACGTCAAATTTGATGCAAATTATTCCGAACTGTACCTACGTCGATGCTGTTCAATCGTTTTTATATTCAACTGATTCAGGGTGGTACCTATGTACACTGTGAACCCTAATACTGATGCATAATTTTGTGCAGATCGTCAAATCTGGATTTAAACAATCGAGTGCGTTATCTGGTAGCTTTTTTATTGCATTATCATTGAAAAGCTTGCGTTAGGATTTATTGCAAAATATATTATTAGGCAATTTATCTTTCAAAAATGAAAAATTTGGTATAAATTGACTTCCGAAAATCTGGAAGCTTTTTGTGTATTTTCTAATAGAATGCAATGTACAAATGTGCAATGTGTAATACAACGTTAGGTGCATATTATTTTTTTAATGTAAACTATGATTAGATAATCATATTATAGAGATAGTTGATAGTTATTTATACCTAGGACAATTGGTGAATGTGACTGGTTGTAAAGAAGAAGAAATAAAACGAAGAATGAATGCTTTTGGAAGAATGAACATTCCGCTATGTTTAAAAAATAAGGCATACGACAAATACTGCCAGTTATGACGTATGGATGTAAAATGTGGATGCTAAATTCAAGAATGTTACCCAAGATCCGGTGCACGCAGAGAAGCATGGAAAGATGTATGCTCGGTATAACGAGAAGAGGAATACACGGGTAAGAAGCATGGATGGCAGATGGACGCGAAAAATACTGGAATGGTATCCGAGAGGATGTGAAAGAAAGATAGGTGGACCGAGTGGACGATGGGCTGATGAATTGAGAAGAATGTGTAGAGCCAACTTGATGCAGATTAAGAAAAAACAGGAATGGGAGAGTATTGGAGGGACCTTCATCCAGCAGTGGATGGTGAACGGCTGAAAATGATGATGATAATGATATTATAGGCAATTGATCTTTCAAAGATGAAAAATTAAGTACAAATTGACTTCTGATAATCTGGAAGCTTTTTATATACGAGTACATACATATAGTAATTGTTTTCTAATAGAATTCAACGTACAAATGTGCAATGTGCAATACCACGTTGGTTGCATATTACTTTTTAATGTAAACTATGGTTTAAAAGTTAAATCTGTAAATAATGTATTGTACCCAATGTTGTGTAATTTAACTTGAGCTCTGTTAGGTTTAAGCTCGAGTTAGTAAAATGAAACTTACGTGCAGACCTCCTTTGAGTTTTTCATATACAAGTTGTGGGAAAGCGTATGAATTTTCCTTACCTGAAACAAGCAATAAGACAAAATTAATTTTATACAGTTTTAATTAATCTTAGACTTAGACTAGTTCTGTATAGCGATACGGCTAGGAGAGCTCGCTTTGTTCGCAGGGTTGCCCTGTTTGAAAAGACTTTAATAGGGTTGGTGGAAATTAAAGGGTGGTTATTTTAACGATACTAGGTGGGTGGCGAATAATAGATGGCGAGAGGATAAGAGCTGTTCGTAGTGGCTCGGGGACAGATTAAACATTTGCGCGCAAATGAACACAAGGTAATTTATCGGCATTTCCAATACCAGAACACATACTAGAGGGGGGTATGCGTCCTCACTCACGTGCTAATCTTTTAAATATTTGCTCAGTCGACCGGCGCACACGTGTTTTCTAATTAATCCGGCGTCCTTACCTGGGATCAAAACCCAATTACCGGATGATAAGTCGTGTTTGAGGACGAATCCTCGATTTTAGCTGCCCCCCATCCCGAGTGCTAGCGAATAGCTAGGTAAAGAGCGCGGCGATTATTCACGCGAAATGCTTTAATTTTGGCGCCGAATTTAATTAAAAATCCTTCGGCGAATTTGAATTAAAATTTAATCTGCCGCGCGCTTTTTGTTTCGGTCACCTGTGTTAAATAACAGGGGAAAAAAACGAGAGCGCGTTTAGTGCGCCAGTTTGCTAAATGGATGTCGCAATGTTTATGCGAAAGCATATTCGCTTTGAAATATACGTATGATTCAATACGTCGACGTTCGCTGTGGATGTTGTCAAAAAAAGTTCACGTGTGAAACATGCATAGGTAAAATGTACGAAATATTACTTTCATTCGTAAAAATTTCTACGTTTGCATTCGAATTCATCTCATTATCGATTTAGTTACTATATAGTATAAATTTATTGCTTATACAAATTTAAAATTATGTTCAAATCAATTAAACACATTATCTCGAAGCATTTGTATGTTAATTCTCCCGCTAACGTTTGATCGGCATGCAACGGAGCAATATACCATTTGTTCGTTCGCTTTTGAAATTTACGACGATTTCGAGCGAACGTTTGCGTTTCAATTCACATTTTTAAAAATGTTAATAGAGACATATCTGGAGACGATATATATTGAGTTGACAAATATTTAAAATTGGTACAAAACCGATCAACGTACATATATGACGTTATACTTGAAAAATGTCAAGCTCGTTTTTGAAATTGAATTGAAGTTGTGCAATTTAAATTAAAAATAAGAGCAGCGAAGGTCGAAGTTTAAAGTAGCTGTGCAGAGTATTTCCGAGATTATAATTTAGGCGAAAAAAAATTAAAACAATGCAAACATCCCACTACTAAGTTGCTGCATGTAAAATGTAAAACAATAGCGAATGATACACAGTCCGGTAGCGAACTGCGAAAATAACCGAACACAACACACATTAAAGTACGTACGTGTGAAGTACACAGGGGTGCAGTCAAGAATTTATAGTTTAATATCTACTCTGCAATACACTAACCGATTGTTATGTTTTATTTATTATCGTGCAGCGAACTAAAGCACTTTCCGCATCGCATTATCACACAATATTTCAGTTTACCGTCCCGTGCAAATAGATGCGTCATCATATAATCTGGTTTACGGCTTAACAAATTCCCGTTTGAAGTTTAACGTTTATTGGCCGATATAAACGCGTCGTCGAATATAACAATAATAGGATGTCCCGCCGAACACTTATTGTCCAAATTTACAATCGCTTACGTCTGTACATCTCAGATTTGAAATTTAAATTTGCCATATCTCAACATTTGTGTAATATAATATATACTTTCTGTGTGGAAAAAGTCGTTGTGCAGCAGTGCCGTTTTTATGTCTCAATAAGAATTCACCGTAATCACTGCGAAATTATAATAATTCCTTTGCGGTTGTGTGCAAAATTGAATACGCTCAATTTGAAATGCAAATACGCATTTATCGCTTGCATATTTATTGCTAAATATCAATGACAGTATAAGTGTTAATCGTCGCTAAAAATTCTTGCACAATAATTTTTGTTAAAACGTATATGGTGTGATTCGAGTGTTTTTACATGAATAAATGTATCTTATGACTTATACAATCCATAAAATAATATTTTGCATAAAGAAATGGTGAATATCAATTTTATAATAATAATCACGTTATAAAACTTAGCATAATCCACTTTCTAAATGTCAGCATTATATTAGTCACCGCTATTTAAAATTCTGTTGAATAAATTATCTATAAATTATTTTAATAATAAAATGAATTCTTACAATAACTGTTACCGATTATTTTCATCGATCTATACAATATAATCAAACAACATAAATTAAAATTTAATTTTAAAGATAATGTAATCGCTTATTTGTATTAAAATGCGCGGTGTCTATGCTACGTATAAAATTTGCTAAAATTTGCGTTTATTTAACTTGTCGCGATGACCAAGTTAGACGTTCATTACAAATGCGCAATAAATTGAAACGAAGCACACGGCAATTGCACGATTAAAAAAATACACACATACAAACGTCGAGATAAACGCGATTTTGCGTCGTTTAAATAACATTATCGCGCATCTAAATTAACGCCGCTAATTTATTTTTAATTCAATTTGCATTCCTGAACGCACCGAACGAATCGAGCTTTTTTCGGGTTTCGCGCCTCGAGATTTTTCCGACGCGTCGATGTCTCTCGTGGTATTTGGTGGAAATCGGCCGGCCAACGTTGATAATACACACGCCCCGGTCACACTAAATAACATTTGATATTTGTCATGTGAGTAATGGTTCCCCCGACGGTCATAAACTATGGACACCGAGAGCGGCAACCGCGCTATTTATTATGTAACAATCGTGTTGTATGTGTGTTAGTCTGTAGTCTACTCGTACATATGTACATATGTGCAAAATCTATTGGAGTGTTGGCAAACCAAGGCGTCCCAATAACTACACATGGATGAATTTCCGCAGATAACCGTTATTGCCCCCGTCGATACAACAGAATTAAAACGTCTCGAGAGTCAAAAGAAGTCGTAAATTACGAATTTGCACAAAAGCCGAAAGTAGCGCGCGCAAAACGTACAATTCAGGGAAAAAATTATAAAAGATTTATATGGTGTAATTTTCGTGATTTACATTTGTACGCTCATTGTTGGAAGTCTACTCGTAAAGTCTAAATGGATTTACAATGCGTTGAATAAGTGTATTCTATGTAAAAGTGGATCAATCCTCAAATCGCATCAATTGTTATTCTCAAACATACATATGGACATAAATTGGTATATCATATTATTATTATCATAGTATATAATTATTTTAGTAATTAAATTATGACGACAATATGAAGACAGGTTATATTAGAATAAACAATGCGTATAGGTATTTCTACTATTCCGCTAATAGTGATAACTTACTATGTAGTTATTTTGTCAATGGAAGTTATACTCAAATGTATGTGATATAGTAAAGTTGATCAAAATCCACACTCAATTTGAATGTTTAATTAATCAAGTGCCAACAATTCGCTTGCAATTATTTGCGCTGTAAAAATTTATAGTTTTTTCTAGTCTAGGCGCATTTTCTGTGTTCTTTTTTAGGCGAAACGGTTAATTTGGGTTCGTTTCCAAACGGGAACGGAATTTTCACGCTAGAGCCGATTCACAGACATCGCTTTTCAATAAACATAACTCAGGGAGCCAGGCTCTTCGCAACGTATAAATTTTCACGGTTTTATTCTCTATGTGTACAAATTTAGTTTTCGATATACATTTACATACATTTTCAAAAGGTCAAACGCGATATTTCACCAGCCTACAAACGTATACTTAACTTAATATTTTCAAATGTATTTATAATCGCGCGCGCGCACACACACATACGCCTTTTTAAATGTGATTTTTTGATATATCGTGTGTGCAAACGTTGGCCTTTTAGCCCAGCTATGTATGTATGTATAAATGAAAAATACCCACTGGTAGTATTATATGGGTCACGTTTTTGTGGCCGATAAATATTAAAGCGGGGGATAACCGTTTTAATTTTTGCGCACATTCTAAATCCCGCGGAAAAAACGTTGTTATTCATGTTAAGGCGCAATAAAAATCAGATTTCGCATTTATCGGCGTAGCAGTAGTACTCGCGCGCAACAATAAATCTTGGTTACCCCAGCCGGGGCTAGGCCACCCCGAGTATTAATCGCTTTTCACAGACACCGAATACAATTAAAATGCGCTTCTTTAATTAAGGCCCGGCCCTTAATCATTCGCACATGGTGACGTTACGATTTTAATAGGCGGGGGGGAGGTGGAGGGCGTCAGTAGACCCACTTTATTGGCCAATAAGTTTGGTTACACCGTAGTATTTGTGTATGTAAAACGTGCACACAACAACAGCTTCAGTTTCCAAAAGGTGTAAAACGCCCCCGCTAACTGCTCCCTATCACGAAACGCCTCTGAAAATTTGTACGATAACGCGCCGCCACTGAAACGAGTACCTACCTATTTGCCTCTTAATTTAGGATGTCCACATTTTTGTGGGTTTATTTTCAATTCTACTTTTTCACTATCGCACACGCAATTTATAGAAATGTGTAACTGTTAATTGAATAATTAGCTACAACTAATATAATTAATTTAAAAAATGTTCACGAAAGTGTATCAATTCAAAACAATATCCTATAGTTTAATAATAAATTAACGTTTATAATTTATTAGGAAGAAACATTCAGTACGTACCAATATATAATTAAAAAAATAGCTTAATAAAATATATAAAAATTGTGGCTTACGCCAGAATAGTTTATATGCATAAATAGATTACCTTGTAATATATCAGTAATAAAAAAAAATGATATAATCGGAAAGGTGGAGGGAATTAGGGATTGGAAAGGTATTAATATAAAAAAAATTTTGAATATTAAAAGATTGGAATAGAATGTATCAACAGAACTTGGAAATTTATTAAGAGCATTTCATATTCATAAATAAATGAAATTTGAAGATGAGGATTTTTTTAGGTGGAACAAGTTAGGATTTCGGAACGTTCTGGAAGGAAAATTGAAGGAAATTTTAAAAAGGAGATAAGAGTTAACCAAATTATTTAGGAGTTTATATAAAAAGCAATGGTTATTTATAGTTCTTCTAGTTTCTACATAATTTGGTAGGATTGGAGTTGAACAATGTACATAGAATTATAATACAATTCATACTATAGGTAAAAGTCCTAAAATAACCAAGCATTGTGATTTATTTTGAGTGTCACGCTCTACTTACACGAACACTTAATTTTACGAAAAAGCAACTGCCCAAGACAATAATAGATTCTTATTTCGTTTTGGTGCAAAAGTAGGAAATTCAAACTATGCAGATACGACACGTTTCGAGAATACAAGCGCTCAAATTTTATTATATTGAAATAAGCGATATTATGATGTGAGTGTAGTGTAATTGAATGGCGTTTGATATTCACCGCGGAGGTCATCAAATTAGAGTCCGGAAACGTACCTAATAAAAATTCGTATTGTTCTAATCGCAACCGCTCTCTGGGGGTTGGCAAAGTTGACATTTGAAAAATCGAGGGTGTGTTTGGTACTATACTTTGAATTTGCGAATGCCGCCCTATATAGGGCGCGCAAAACGAAAACACGACGGCGTACCAGTGGCGTCCAATCGGCGTTCCGCAGACGGGGGGTTGAGTAATGGCCGCGCTCTCGCACCGACATCTTGCGTCCCCGCTTTATTTATTTATGTGGCAGCGCTGGCTGCCGTTTTGAGAGAGTGCGACACAGTTAATTTAGTGGGCAATGTTCGAGTCGAGAGGGATGGCGGAGGTGGGGGATAACCCCAGGGTTGTTAAAGGTGTCACTAATTGCAGGGGTGAGCGCCTCTTGTTTCCGTGGGGTGTGAGACGTGTTTCAGGGTAGGGGTGGTGGTGCATCGATGATATTATGACCATCGTCCGTGGAAATCCGCCATGAAAATTTTATTGCAACCGAGAATGGCTGGCAAGACGTAATTGAATTCCTAGCAATGCATCCCTCAGCTTAGCGAAGGTCGTAAACTAAATTTTCTTTATTTTTATTTATTATGAGAGGGTGTGAAATTTCTCAGCAAACGTGTATGATGCATACGAATTGTGCATCACCACTTCAATAGTAAAGTATTATCGTCATTTTCAGCCGTTCACCATCCACTGCTGGATGAAGGCCTCTCCAATCCTCATCCATTCCTGGCTGTCTTGAGCAATCTGTAGCCACTTGACTCCACACATTCTTCTCAATTCATCAGCCCTATCTTGCTTTCTTTCACATCCTCTCGGATACCATTCCAGTGTATTTCGCGTCCATCTGCCATCCATTCTTTTCGCTGTGTGTCCATTTCAACTTTTCACTATATCTGCCACCTTGGCCATGATTCTTACCCATATATTCCTCTTACGATCTCTTCTCGTTATACCGAGCATACATCTTTCCATGCTTCTCTGTGTGCACTGGATCTTACGTAGCATTCTTGAATTTAGCATCCAAGTTTAACATCCATACGTCATAACTGGCAGTTCGCATTGGTCGTATGCCTTCTTTTTTAAGCATAGCGGAATGTTGGATTTAAAAACTACGTATGTATGTATGTTCACTCTTCCAAAAGATCCTATTTTCATTCTTCGTTTTATAACTTCTTCTAAAGCACAGGTTTCCAACCTTTTTCGGGTGGCGACCCCTTTTTATAAAAGCCAAGTGACCCGTGACCTCGATATATTTGAAAAAGGCAAAAAATATTATTCAAACATCAAGACACCGATTAAAAAAAAAAAATTGCATTATAGTAAAAAAAAAATTTAGTTTACTGTTTCAGTTAGCGACCCTACATAAAATCGTTCGCGACCCCATTTGGGGTCGCAACCCATAGGTTGAAAGCTCGTGTTCTTAAGTATAAAAAGGATTTAAAATACGCAACGGAGTAGGTACATAGATCGATTTCATAAATTATAAATCTATTTTAAGCAATGTAAAAAAAAAAACTCTTCGGATACAATATTTCGCGTTAAAAGTGAATTTAAATTTATGTACCGGTTCTATACCTTTTTTTATATACATACACATCGCAGTGTACTTTTTCGTTTTGTTTTTCGCGCATGGCAATAATGCATTTTGTATGCATTGCGCCGAACGAGGTTGATTGTGAAAGGCAATACAATAGTTTGATGGACGACTTTGTTTTTTCGCGTCGCGTCGGTGAGAGCTTTATGAAAAATGACAAATTGCAAAAAATAACGCATAGTCACTGCACAAGTTTCAAATGGAAAAACTAGCCAGAGAAAAAAAAACACCAGCGATAAAAAATAAGACTTGTTTATAAACCTTATCAATAACGGCGGTATACCTATGCGTAGACCGGCCATTTGTGTTATGGAACGGTAATAAATCATAAGAGTTGCGCAATCAATTTTCTGCGTGAAAATCGACCATAGGAAATATTTTCGTAGCAGCTCTCTATGAAATATATTCACCGCTTACATTCAAGGGTGAAATTTTTGTAGGAAAAAAAAAATAGGTACACACAAATAAAACAGTGGCGGCCGTAGAGCGTTTCTGATTCACCCAATTACATGCCATAAAATAAACAATGACGCAATTCACAGCGGGGGATCGGAAGGAAAACGGAAGTTTTCTAAATTGGATTGAAATCAATCTCGGGAAATTGGGGTGCAACCTGCCCCTAACCTTATCCACCGCCCGGGAAATACTATCGACCTGCATCAGATATATATCGAGGACGACCCTAGCTCTCCTCTCTCCCTACAGCTAGTGCTTCTCAAACGGTACTTGCAATTATGCAAAAATACCATAGAACCATTTCTAAGTTTAAATCCTAGTCGTTAAACAGATTAAAGTTCATTTTGTGTAACAACTACATGGATACTTCTCATTGCCTCTCAATTATCTTCAAACTTGGGATAGTCAGTCTATCAAGTATCAACATTGAAGCATCAAAACGTGGGCTAACACTTCTATAAACACAAAATCTATTCATAATAAAAATGACGTTGATAAAATAAATTTTTAATACCAATTTATATATTTCATACCAAAATATCATGATAATTTATGGTAAATGTTTTTATATAGCAATGATTGGGTTTGGGAAGCTTTCCCGTTGATAGTTTACAATGAGTCCGTATATGTTCAGCTCTCACTGCTCTCGCAGTCTGAGGATGTAAAAGCTTGTATAACTCTCAATACCAAACAGCGTGGTCTGGCTCTTAACCCAACCTCTAACCTTGATTGCCAATAAGATTATGTGCGGGTAAACGTTGCAATTTCTATTTCCCCCATGCGAAAAAGAATCCCAAACGATAAGAGCCGTTTTAGTCTATATTGTAATCTACCTATCCTGTATGGATGCGTGATTCTGTGTTTTTTTTTTTTTCTATATAGAATATAATCAGAAAAATCTCGCCATCCCGTAAATGTGTATAAATAATTTATGCGAAAACTTTTATATTTATCTCCAGTCCAGAAAAGCGTTTTCTCGGGGAACTAATCAGATTTACAAAAGTTCATGCCAAACCAATCTAATAGAATCGCTCAAAATGACTTTCCGATATTCACTTTAGTTTTTATATTGAGTCGACTTTTATTTACTCTTTTTTTATTTTTTTTTTTTCTTCGTACCTACTTCAAAATTATACAATTTATATTTCTCCTGTATGTATGTATTGACCAATTTTTTACATCGATACAAATCAAAGGAAAATTGTTATTTTTCCGCATATTTTATTACGATGTTATATTGAATTAAGGCGACTGTAATTCATAAGTATTTGCATAAAGCCGCTTCGAACCGCCAATAAAAAATACGCGATTATTTGTGGGCGTTAGAATGTGCGTACGGATTTATTGAAAGCCAAATGACTCAAGAACAAGAGCCAATCAGACAAATTGAACGTATCCCCTCCGACATAAAGAAACGTTATTTATCTTTATCTTCATTCTTACCAAAATTGGTAAAGAGAGGAAGTTTTTGTGTTACCCAAAATTAAATTTGTCGGCAGTCTCAAAATGAATCCCAGAGCAATATCTTCCGAGCAAATTAAGCGTGAATATGCGAAAGACGACGCAAGCAATTTTGTATCGCATTGTTTCACTAAATAAAAACATCCATTGTAGTACCTATGCTTATTTTTGTTTTAATGAAATACGTGTTCAATGTAAATAATGCAATAATTCACGAATACCACGGAAGAACGTTTTATGTTATTAGAAACGGGAAACGTTAATTAGAACCGGGAACGTTTTCGCCTCTAGGGTAACAAATATAGATCGTCAAAAATAACGTTCCACCGATGTAAACTATGTTAAATTTTGTACGTAATATGATTTTCTAGAATATTTCCTACACACAACATAGCTTTAAATGAATTTATGCAATACCTCACAAATTTTATGAAATAATTCAATACAAAATTGACAATAATTTTATTTTCACTGCTGAAAAAGATTTTTACATCAGATTCAGCGGGGCAAGAATGGACCGTAAAAGCGTCAAAACTAAGTAACGGTTTTAAAGTATATCATTTCGGTTAGAAAATGGCGTGATGTTCTATCTCACCTTCGGAACGTTCGACGCTGCAAGAGCGAAGGAGACAAAACGATAACTAATTGGGAATGTTAGGGAAAGTGAGTGTGTAAGAGGCTTTGTGAAATATGAGTACAGTCGGTCGAAACGTTCCTTCGAACGGCTCACGAGCGGCTTTAGAGCGCGAAACAAAAACGTCACGGGACGAATGTACTCGCTATTATTTTGCGTTACATTCGCCGGGTAATTACTTACGCTTAATGCGAGAATGGGACATTATAACTTAATTTTAACTCGACGATTTATATTGTGGAGATAGTTGGGGGAGGGCAAAAACTTATAGGCTTTCATTGAACACCGTTTCACATACCTACACAACGAACGTAAAAAAATCAGAGCGAGAACGTCAATTAAGCACACTAATTGCGAAAAATCACAACTGCGGATAGTTTAAATTATAATTGTACATAGATTCGTTTTTTTTTTCGTGAATTTATCTGAGCTAGCAATTAGACATAATTGGGCTACACTTGTACATACGTGTGATTTTCCCATAGATCAAACGGTTATCGTGCCATACATTCGGCAAATACCCGTGAGCTTGCAATATGCAAAGCTTCTGCGTTTCTCATATGCGTACCTACATATGTACATATGTATGCTCGATCGTTATTATTCACACTATCGGAAAGCAGATCTCAAATGCGGATATAAAAAAATTAAGTTCTACGCCGTTGAACTACAACGATATAATTTCAGCGTGCCTAGAATAAAATTAAAAAAATAAAAAATATACATCTGCGGCATAGGAACGTTAGCAAATCAAGTCAGGGGTGGCAGAAAAGCCTTCTAGGGCTGTCGGTTCGCAAATGAACGCAATAACTAACTCCAGCCGCTGAATCTCGCGCCAGATGGGTCTCAAAAGCGGTTGCGTTTTTTACCCCTCCGACCTCTCTGAACGTTTCTCAAACTGAAGTAGCATTTAATGAGAGGAATGTGAGCACGAAACAGTTCACGCAAGTAAAATAAAATGAATTGTACAATTCTCACGTAGGTACCTACCTATATGGTATTATAAAATTTCAACGTGTATCAGTACGAGTAGGTCTATACTGAACTAATGTTTCGTATGTGATGCATTGTTTACGCGAAAAGA
Source organism: Parapsyche elsis (assembly GCA_022651745.1). Lineage (NCBI taxonomy): Eukaryota > Metazoa > Arthropoda > Insecta > Trichoptera > Hydropsychidae > Parapsyche > Parapsyche elsis. Next base: position 5,376,812 of record JAGVSN010000017.1, read on the forward strand.
GAGGAAAAATAAAAAGCGTTTCTGGGAAAGGGCAGGCGTACACAAAAAACGGCCACACAGGTAAAAATAACAAAACAGAAAAAAGGTAAAAGCTTCGCCTATTCCCTATTCAAAAGCGTAAAAAGCTCGAGCGTGAATGTTGTAACAATAGCGTTCAATCTGTTTTGACGTAGACTTAAAAAATAATTTACGATGATATATTATGTTACGTAGAAAGTTACACCGCGCCGTTGTTGTGATTCATTGTTTTGAATAGAAAGTTTGTCCTTGAAACGCATAAAAATTGCGAAAGCGACTGAAAAAATGACCCAAAATAAAAATACAATAGATTGTAACCTTGAACGTGCCGTACAATTGGAACAAGAGCATCGCAACGGGGAAAAAATGATTCAACGACTGATAGCTTCAGCAGAACAGGATAAACTTTCGCCTATTGCTATAAGAAATTTTGATATTTTTAAACATTACGTTATCGAAATGTAATATTATCTATCGGATAGTATTTATGGTCTCCAATATAATCATAAAATATTTAGTGCACGCACACTTCGACGTCCCCAAAAGTTGGTCCAAAAAATCCCCTGAGCGATTTATGTGCGGCACAGGGAAATTTAAGTTTTAAAGTGACTATTAATAACTTACTCGTGTGGACGATCGATAGTGAACACCCTGTGCTCGGTCGTCCCCCACCAACTTCGCAAGGCTCGTGCGTAAAGTAAAGGTAAAGATAGGAGAGACGGGGAATAGAGGGGTGAGGGGTACCCGAGACCCCGTACATTCAGGTTAAGTTATTAGACGCGATCCCCTAGAAATAATAGGACCAGAAAATTGCCAAATTATGTACCCTCACACGGTCGTAGAAGAGACCGCCAACTTGGTCTTGAGTTTCGCGCGCGAAAGTGTCGATAATTTTAATGTGTAATTTTAACCGCTTCGTCGACAGTGTAACGGCGGCGTTAAACGCTTTCGCCGTTTTGATTCGCGCTAATATATTTGCATATGAGTGATGAGTTGCAAAGTGCACTCGAATCGGTGCGTAACAACGCAAGGCCGCTCGTTGCTTTCGTGGTAGGAATTTTGACCGCGACACGCATGCATTGTTTTGCATTTAGTTTTTGTGCGTTTTGTTTTATCACTCGCCGACATGTGCGTAAACAATGCATCGTTCATTATGCATTTAACAACCCCACAATCAGTGTTGTATGTGTACATTGTACACGGCTATGGAGATTCTCAAACTGGTATTGAAATAATGCCGTGTAAAAAAAACGTAATAGGAATACTTTGTATGTATGAAGAACATCTTTGAATTGACTTAGAATATGTATTATCCATGGTGAGATGCTTGAGAGAATATCATACGCCTTGAACTAACTTTTTCTTGAGGTAGTTTGTATCTCAAGCGAAAATATACTATGTACATATGTACATATAATCGGGTACCAAACGTTTAGTTATGCAAAAACTTTTGATTCCAAATGCCTAAAGTCAGAAATACACATAGGCAACAAGTGTCAACATTTTGAAATTTATAGCACGCTTCCGAACTAGTTGCTTGTTGCTTTTTTATTGCAAAGTGTTTTTAATGTGTGTATTTCACGTTTGGCATTTACATACATATGTATGTATATGAAATAATATATTCGCTTCGCTTGAACGAGCATCAATTGCTAATGTGTAGCAATGTATCATATGAATACCTTAATAGTAAAAATAACAGTTGAACGATGAAAAATTTTATAGCAATCTTATTAATAAAATTTTCATTTGAAATGTCAGTTGAATTTTCAATCCTTGATAGTCTTCCTATACCTCTTTCATGTGATAGTATAACTTATGCTTGGATCTTGTGATCCAAATGCATTCGTTGAATTTTCGCTGCGTAGACAATAGGTATCGAGCGCATCTAACGAATGCGATACGTTCGTGCGCTGTCTTCCGTTTGATTTACGACATTCGATGATGAAAACATTCATAATATGAGTTTTGCGTTATTATTCCATTCTTGTTTCCGCCGTATCTCGGAATCAACACCGTGAAGTCGTAACTCAAACGTGTACGTCTCTGTCTCGGAAAACCGTCGCGATTCGCGTACGTGCTCTCTAAGACGCGGCACATTTTTTTTTTCAGTCATTATTTAACATTCAGTGCGTGTTTGAATATCGTCGTTTCGTACACAACATTATTCATAGAGCGTATGTTTTGCAGTTAGTGAAACAAAGGGCGTTTTCAGTGCAACTAGAGACCACCCAGTGCGGGAAAGGTGCAGGGATATTTCGCCCCCCAGAGTAATTAGCAACTCTTGCAACTTGCCGCGAACATTCGCCAGTAAATAATGCACCGTTGCAACGGGTTTATTACACATTCATTGTAAGAATGCAAACCTATGAATTCTGGAAAGCTCCTTTTGCCTCAATTAACACAAAACTTAAAGCTTATAAGTATAATACAATCTAAAGAAACATAATAGCTATATTAAATCTGAAACGAGTTCCTCAATAATGACATGTATGTATGTATGTATGTAGATATGATGGTCCTCCAAAATATATGCAGATTGCAAAAAAAAACGGTATTCCTCAATAGTAACAATGGGCGTATCGTATAAATAACAGGATCAAAATAGAATTATGATAATATAATTATTAACGAATGCATTTTAACACGTTCTCCGTGTGGAGTTATTGTTATTAATCACCCGTAAATGAAATCGCCGAAAGGCATAATCGTATATAAGAATTTAAATGAAGTATTAACCATGCGAGGCGCGCGCTTCTTCAGATTATCTCAATTTTTTTCTAATCGAATGTACCTACTTACCTACCTACTACAGTTTTTCTAGCTAGTGCATGCGTAACTTATTGTCGGATCTAAATTGGATAATTTGCATGAACGTTATTATCTACTTTTTATGCTAGAAACATGAGATCGGTAGAGCATATTGTGGATTTAGACTCGGTTGTAGTCGTAAACAACGGATATCTATGGAAGTTTTTTGGCATTATATGGTAACTTACCTACAGAATGCCCCCAAATTTACTATCGCATTTAAATTACTATCTACGGTAATCTTTGCAATATTGTATTGAACAAAACAGAACAACTGTTAATTGTATCTACTATAAGCTTGACAAATTAAATTAAATTTTATTTATGATTTGAATTCTAGATTTAAGATTTATGTGCCATCAATTTGCAAGCAAACTGAACGATGCCATATTACGGATGCAATTTTCCAAAATTGAACATCATAAAATTTACGACATAAAGTTTAGTATGTACGGGTTTAAACTTTTTACTTTATCCATTTCGGATAAAGTTTTGCGATCTTACAAAAATTCGACCTCGAGATTTTAACTGATTTGTATCAGGTATCATCCCCTGATCACGTTTTCATGATTTCTGAAAAATGCTGTGGGTCGGTGTACTTCTTAACTTCACCTAAGTCACCTAATTTTTGTGTAAAGTTTTTCCAGCAAAACTATGATACATATTAAGTTGAAATTTTGCATATGTAGTATGTGTAACGACCTTCAAAATAATATAATTTTTAAAAAATTTTTTCCTAGCGGAAGTAGTACTTTTATTCTTGATTTTCGGTGTTTTTAACTTTTTCTCCGAAACTAACAAGTCTGTCAAGCTGAAATTTCACATCTATTATTTTCACGTAAGGTGTAAAAGATGTTATGATTTTGGTCAACATCCACCAACCGAAAGTGGCAGTCTACTCTTGAACGAGATTTCGTTTTTTTTTATATTTTTCGGCCTTTTAAATATTTGGCATCTTCATAATATTGTAATATTATAATCCTTAAAGCGATACCTAGTAACGGAAAAATAAATCATTAAAATCAGTCAACCGGAAGTTGGTTTTTTATTTTTGTTTTCTTGTAGAAAAGTCAAAAAATCCTGTTACCACGAAATATTTCTGAAACTACTTAGCTGATCAAGTTGAAATTTCGGTAACCGGACGAAACAGAACATTTACCTACCTACAACAGAACATGATATAACATATCATGAATAAACAGAACAGTGACAAAACGGAACAGTAACAAAACCGAACGGCGAAGAACAGAACCATAACAATTCAGGAGAGGGGAAAAACAAAATATTTATTTTTGTCGTATCTATTTATTAATTAAATACAAAATATAACAGAAAAACCAACCGAAAGTGGCAGTCTACTCTTGTTTAGTTTCATATGATATTTCAAAAGTTATAGCCGTCTACTACAAAAGCGATAGTTTATTCGGGGCGGCCTGGCCCGCGTAAAAAAAAATCGTCAAATTTAATTCAATTTTTAAAATAAATTGTATATAATGCAGGTATGCTTGTATGAAAATAGGTGAACTATCGACGTTGAATAGAATATAGTAGTGCTCCAATGAAAAATGTACCTGGCGAGCACAATGGGCAGGTAGGGCTCGCGACCCGGTCCGCCCTTCGCGCCCCTGGCCGACGCGAACCAAAGTTTCGTTCGCCACCATAAATCAGGGGGCGTTATGCGCCATGTTTTAACTGAGGCCACCCCAACATCCTCACTCCACATCCCCTTTCTCCTACCCCTGAACCCCCAGGGCTGAACCGACATCTCGTCCAGGGGCAACTGACGTATTGCCTGGCCCTGGAGCGTGCGTGCGTGCCGACTCGCGGGACCCGCGATTGACAAGCCCTCTCTCCCACTCACACACGCTTTACTTCGACTAAAATTATATCCACACATACGTACACAGGTATACTGCAACTTGTATAAATAATTCAGTTCAGAGCTCATGCAAAAAACCGTACGAAAAAAAAACGCAATTTCATTGTACAAAATCGATAGGTAGGGTACTAAAGTCTTAATCTAAAAGTTAACCATTTTTTTTGTATAAAATCGCCCGCAGTAGTAAAATTAACCATAATGGAGATTATCGTTGTGGTCTCCGTTGAACTTTACCGTCCAAAATTGACCCACATTTCATACCAGCAAAAAAGTAACGAGGGCGTACAAAATATTAATGGTCAATTTTTAAAGCTCGAGAAAGTAGCGCTTAAATTAATTTCAAAATGCCAATTGTATTGTTAGGCATATTAGATTATATTTTTTGTATTGGCTTACGTATGCAGGATTGCCTCGGGAACATTATCGTATGTTGGTATATATTGCATTATCGAAATTGGACGTATATCATTCGGAATTTGTAAGGCCACATATCATTCTGTGGGGCCAACAAAAGCCGAGGAGTTCAGTTCGGGGAAGTTTTTAAATAAAACAACTTCTAACTGACAAAAGTCCCCTCCGGGTTATGAGCCATTCAAACGCCTTGATAAACGACTTGGTAAAACCGCTGCATTAGAATACTAATGATGGACACTGACTAAACGGAGAAAAGCCTCGACAATGGTCGAGAGGAAAAATAAAGTTAAAAAAAAAATAAACTGTCCGAGAATGATTTAATACGTCTCCCCACTACGCGACAATCAAATTTATATTTATTGAATAAAATATACTGTGTGGCAACAGTGCCTTAATTGTGACTAGTAAATCTATTTTTTTTTCGTATAAAACGGTCATGTTTTTAATTAAAAGCGTTATTTGGGTAAGGCGATATGCGACTTCAAGACCTGAAATCCAAATCCAAGCTCGTCCATCATGCGGCCGTGAGACGTACCAAGAAATGCTTTTAAGAATAGGATCTCACGGAGGGTGTGATGTTGTGTGCCGAGAGGGCAACGGAGAAATCGGATACACGTTTTTCATTCTTAATTTTTCTATTATACGGACATCTTTCATTTTGCCTTTTTGGGGGACGCGCCAGTGTTGTCTCTTTCGCACGCGCGAAACCGCATAAGTGCGAGTGCGAGCGAGATAGTGCTATCGTGCGACATTACCAATGGGTAGAGAACTAATATCGTCCGAGTTGACACGGACAACATGTCCAAAGACGATGTATGTTAAATCCCACACACAAAAGATTTTATCGCATTTAAAAATACCTGCTTATTCCATTTTCGTAGCGTCACACCTAACCAACCAGACACATTTGTACGTATGCATATAAAATAAATCGCAAACAATTAATTTAGAAACATTTAGATAATCTAAAAGCCAAGCGATACAGTAAAACAAAAAACCCAGTACATAAATTAAACATCAGTTACATTTTTCAACTACAAACATTATATGTATTGTAGAGTAGTTTTATTGTAGGTACAATATTGAAAATGAAATAATTTTATTTATATTCTATATAAAACGCATAGTCATCATTCGAATGCTCGTTCGACATAAATCTTCGTTACCGCTGATTTTCAAAGAATCTGAACATCCAACAGGTATCCAGTTCTTACGCGTTGGAAGACTACTAAAAACTCAGCATGAAAAATATTTATATTTTGTAACCGATAATTTGATTTATTCTCGCTAGTTGCTTAATTAAAAAAAAATGAAAATGTATAAAAAAAACAATCATACGTGTAATTTGACAAAATAAAAAAAATACATGTACGTAGTAGGAACTGGTCTTCCCACACTCGAAAATGTATGAATGGTTTTATAACGAAGGCAAAAACTTGATTTTGACGGCACAATCGAAATTTGAATAATTTCAATATCAAGTTTGTAGACTTCCAATTCAAAAATGTGAGCGCACAGTAATCAAGCGCTATTGTTTAAATATATACTTACACTTGAAAAAAAATCAATTTGAAACAGTTTCATTCAAAAGTATTGGCCAAATATATCAAATTTTGCCCATATGATTCAATGTAAATTATAATTCAATAAATTATAAGTCGTTTATCTTCCGTTTTGGGCAATAATTTTCCTTTTTTCAAAAAAAAAAAAAAAAAACGCTACATGAGGTTGAAATCCACGTAACTATCGAAAAGCAAACGACGTCTCTACCTTCCAACGTTTCCTACACGCAATATATCAGCAGCGCATTTGAATAAAAAAAAGAACGACTGTGTCGCATACATCAACCTGGAACGCCAATAAATAAATAAACGTATTTTGGTGAACAGTTTCCTAAACATTTTTCGACTCCACAAATCAACCAGATACTATCTTAAACAAATTTGAAGTCGTTATTCATCGTTCGGTCTTATAATTTGCTGAATAAATAGGGAATACGCGCCACACGTACATATATTGTACAATACAAATTTATCGTCATATCCTATGCATTAAATAAACAAACGTGAACCGAAACAAAACCGGAGTGTTGTAAAACGCTTGTAATATACCAACTACTGATATATTTACAAACTTTGATTGATTGCTTACAACGACAAAGCATTGTACAAAATAACCGATCGATTCAAATTATTTAAATAAAAATAAATTAAATGACGTGTTTACCACTACGCATACATGGACAGTTCTGAAAATTTAAATGGCACCATTTTATCTCTCACTCTGACTCGTACATTTGATGCCCGATTTTCTTATTGCTATCCTTGTCTAGGTTAACGCCCATCCGCCATAACTCACACTTTCGTGTGATTAATTCCTCCACGTTTGTAAATATGTTTTATATTTAATTTTAATTTTAATCACCAGATCAAATTCCGAAAAAATCTTTTGAAAAAAAAAATACAAAGTAATAAAATAGCTTCGATACATTGCGTTAAATAAACAATTTCAACAGTTCATAAAACACGCTTTTTAAAATATGAATATTAATAGGAGCGTTCGAATTGAGCCATCAATTATGCCGATGGTATTTTGTCGCTATATACATAAATGGCACTGTGATTTAATTCAATGAACGACATTCCGAGAATTCTCGATAAGATGTCCGAATAATTGTACGCGCTTATTTTTATTAGATAAGTGTGCTCCTAAGCTCGTACCGGAACCGATTCACTACATTTACACTTGACCTTTATTGTCCATAAGACCTAATTATATGAGATTAAAAAACAACTTACCACATGAAATACATCTCATGCGAAATTGATCCGTAACGTACGAGGTATTTAAGATCAAAATCGCATACGCACCCGTGTGTGATACGACGTTTTATTACCGAGCGGTGAAATGACGGCAATTCAAGGATGTGATAACGAGGGGTTTATCCTGTAACAGAACCTTTTTCCCAACCGTAAACATTGCCATAAAGCCTACAACGATCGCCATTAGATGGCAGTAAAAGTGAAATATTTACGAAAAATAATATTTACCACCTATTGGCGCTTATTTTCCCTACATATTTAAATGTCAACAATAAAATATCAAATATAATATTAACTCGTTAAATTTTAAAATACGCGTCATACAATCGTATTAATATTAAAAATGTACACTTTTTACTTGTGCAAATTAAAAATACACAAATATGTACCATTATAATTTAGAAAAATTTTGCGTAATGTTGATTGCCTTAAAAGTGCAGATATCTATTTGTAAAGTTAATGTGATGTGTACGTGTGGTTATTATTAGAGCTTTTAGTGTATTAGTGCATTCTTATAATAGTCGGTTGATTGCTTGGGTCAAACAGTTTGGTATTTGGATGACCTATTTTATCTGACTTAAAAATTTGTAACCCGACTTGTTTACAGTGCTTAGGAATTTTGACAAAGAAAATAAAGAATGTAAAATAAAAACAACTTCAATGGTTAGTAAAATTAATTTTATTTTAAATAAAAATAAAAAAATCACAATAAAAGAATATTCAACACAATTATAAAATAAGATAATAATTAAAATGTAGGTACCTACTAAATTTGATAAAATATGCAAACGAATAATACCTATGTTATAATAAATCATATATTTTAATAATATAGTTTTGTTATGAATTATGGCCATTTATTAAACATTTAAACAATTAATGTGCTTCGAGTCATACCTATTTGATGCATTTCACCTATTTAATGCACTGCATTGTAATTTATCCGTTTGAATTCAATAGGGTTGCCACCGCATACGCTTTATATGTATGTAGTTCATACCATACAATTAACGTTGATACAATCGCATAACGAAAATAAATCGTAAACTTAAAATTACGATATAGAAAAATTAAATAAATAAATAAAAATTAGGCCACAATCACAGTTTGTAAATAATTGATAATGAAGCGTGCGCACGTTTGTGTGTAGGTGAACGTACATAAATCTCGCATAAAAATAATAATTATCGAGGAAACACCTGGTGTAAATCATGTGTCAAGTTATAATTACTTACGTGAGTTTTTATTATAATTATGCTTCTATCGTAAATATAATGTATCAAATTCAGACACGTAAGTCTAACTTTACTACTGAAATGCCACCGTATTTAATTTTTTAAACTGAAAGTTTGTCAGAAGCCCTCTCAATATGACGGGCGTTGTTTTATTAAATGAACTAAAAACTCTCCCCAGGGACATTACTTACACATTTTCAAGTTCAACTCTGCACACATGTGTGACACTTTTATTTTACACTCAACTCTACATGTGGTTAAATCATTGCTGCTTTTTATTTTAATCTCAATTGTATGTACATAGGTACTTCATACTTACATATCATACTGTACTCAATTTTCACTGTGCGACACTGTAATCAAATTTAGTTTTTATCTGACTAAACAAAGTAGCTACCATTTTTTTATGTCATTTGAATAAAATAATTCAAGTGCGGTGCATTTTTTGCAACGATTTTTAAGCCGGCTCCAGACGGTGCGTGTGCTCGCCGAATATTCGCCACACCAGATAAGTGCCAAATCGCGTGGACAGTCGTTCGAAAAGCTGTGAGGAAATTTGTCCGTACAAAAAATAACTATTTTTCCAATGTAGACAGAGGATCGCACGCATCATCTGTAGCCGACTTTAGATAGTGAATGGTTATGATATGTTTTTTAAAAAGTTTTTATTATCAGTGGTGTTTTATTAAAATTTCATTTACCGGGTCGCACCCGAAATCAAATAAAAATAAACAAAGATAGAACAACTCACTATTCACATAGTTGTGAGATTCTGAGAAAACATTAGTACCTAGTACCTACCTATAGAATTTAGTAGTCATGCACATCCCGAAAAATTGGTGTATTCATTACATTTCATAGAAATAAAAAATAATTTTTTGATTCAGATACCCATGTATAACAAGTAATTAACACTTTTGTGTTTTGACATCCTTTTTTTCATACTTATAGTAAAATCATCGTCGGCAACTTATGAATTACCGGCTCTGTGAACTAAAATTATTTTATTTACCGGCTCTATAGAGCCGGTGCGAGCCCATAGAAAAACACCACTGCCTATTATGCATCAGATCGTCTCAAATAAATTAAGTCAAAGTTAACTTGAAACTCTTCGCACACACGTCGTTGTGCAAAGCCAACCCTAAGCGAGCGCATTCGATACGAATCGATCTAATCTATAAAGTATCACCTAATAAAATCGATATACCAGAGTCGGAGCAAGCGGACGAGTCGTACGGCCATGTTTTTTTTCTTCTTTCGTTTTATATATAAATATATTTTGAATAAATTACTTGTTAGGAGGGTTCGGGTGAGCGCTATGATGAATGAGTGGCCGGCAATTATTTGGCCGCGGGACCGGTCGGCTGGGTGGTCCGCCCTCTCATTAGTTGCCCCACTCACCTCTCGCGCTCCATACCTGCGCCACCGCTTATTAGGATTTACAGCTCGACAAAGACTTGCTAAAATTCATTTTGCGCCACCTTACCATCTCTCGGATTTTAATTAACGGAATTGACCTCCCGCCAGCCTCTGGAGGACCGCGTCTGGGGAGGCGCGACATGCAAAAACTCAAAAGCCCATCCCCGATCCGACACTGAGTCGGCCATCGTCGCCATTTTTAATAAGGTATTCGTTACCGGTTGACGTGTCGCTGTTAAATCTGATTGTTTATGTGAGTATCGCATGTCAACACTGGTGACAGTAGAAGGCGGAACAACGCGGTGCACGTGACACTTGCGGACCACGTGCTTCGCTATATGCAACTGTATGCACCGTACATAGGTGCACATGGCGTGCATCGAGCACCGCGTGCTCTCAAATATTTCAATCTCATGTGTACGGCGCTAATATTTGCATACTTGGTTTTTCTTTTGTATGAACTCTTTCAATCAAAATGATTCATACAAAAAAGGGGTGAAGGATAAAATTTTATTTAGATACATAGGTACATGGTTTTGCATTGTACATATTTCAACTGTTTAATAATTATTTTTTCAATATTTTGATTATATAATAAGTTTATACGTGTGAAAAAGTTGAAATGGCAATGGGCTGGACACATAGCGAGAAGAATAGGTGGCAGATGGACGTGAGAAATACTGGAATGGTATCCGATAGGATGTGAAAGAAAGCAAGGTAGACTGAGTGGACGATGGGCTGATGAATTGAGAATAATGTGTGGAGTCAACTGGATGCAGATTGCTCTCAAGACAGACAGGAATGGAAGAGGATTGGAGAGGTCTTTATCCAGCAGTGGATGGTAAACGGCTGAAAATGATGATGAGTATGTAAGTTAATGGTATAAATAAAAAGTTTGGAAAAACGACTACAATTTATATTTAGATATATTTTAGGATTAAACGGAAATTCCGTCAAAACTGGCGGAAGCTCAGTGTGGATTGAAAATGAAAACGCCTACGTGTCACATTACGTCAAACGATAATATTTGATATGGCGCGCGTAAATTTTGCATTTATTATAAACATATCATCGTACATATGTAGATACCATTGCGTTCTCGCGTTATAAGCTCGTATCTTTAAATTTGTATAAAACTTTTTGTTGACACTTTTTGCGAATTTTTTACCGACACAATCAAAGTTCATACAAATTCTCACATCCAATTGGACGACGTGAACAATGTACGTCATTAAATTGTATTTTATTATTACATTATGAATAATTTTTTATATAAGTATCATGTACAAAAACGTATCCGAAAATCATTCAAATTGAGAAGAAGTGAACTGTTTGCATCGAACGACTTCTGTGCGCAAAGTTTACCCGCAACGAGTGAGTCAATAAAATTTAATCGGACTGTTATAAATTCGCCATTGATTTAATTAATATAATCGGCCATGAGTAGGAACAACAGCGATCGGAAACGAGAGGCGAACACCCCACATATCAACCTGTGGATGCTGAGAGAGCTGAGAGCGCTGTGTGGTGGCTTAGTCACGCTGTCAATTTCCAAATGCCAATTTATTTATTTATTTCCCTGCATCGTATTATTTACGATCGACGAAATAAGTTTCTCATATTCACAAAAAATAAATCTTCATGGGTGCATACAGACACACGTACCGCTATATTACGATACGTACCCACATATACGTACGTTTACTATAAACAATGCCTTGTAGTAGACACCGCGTACAGGGAGAACAATCACGGAAGTCTGCGACAGATTTAAACATATCACAATCGTGAAACCGACTATGTATGTACATATATCTTTATACACTTACATAGAAAATCTATATGTTTTATCGCTCATAAAACCCTAGACTTAACGATTGATGATCACTATAGAAAACAATTGCAATTCAGAGCTATTTATTCCACATTTAGTACAATGCTGTTTGGTATAGTTTGTGTAAGACATTTATATTCAACTTAGTTTTTATTTAGATAGACTTTAAAAGAATTGATTAATGTACGGTCTTCTGAGATGAGCTTGACTTTATTGGTACAAATCAACCATCAGCGCCGAGATTTCGTTCATGCTCATATTTATATGGGATATTCTGTTTCAGACTGCACATTGCACACGTCATAGCCGAGAAGAGGCACTGGGGGGGAGGAGAGAGGAGGGAAAAGAGGTCTGGATGCACCGCTACATGTGGCCCGACTGCTTTTTGTGTTCAGTACCGAATGCATACGATGCATCAATACATAATTACACGATACCGCACAGACTCCCCACATTACCGACACTGGAGCCACGAAATCGAAGATTTGAATACAGAAGGTTCACAATTTTTTACTGTATTTATTTTTTGACACGATATTGATGTAATTTACAACTTTAAAGAGTAATGGAATAAGAAACTCGTATTTTAGACATAGGTACGAAATTTTCAATATTATATTAAATTTATCTAAAATATGCATCGCACAATATGATTCATATACTCTTGTACAATTTCGTTAAACTGGTTTCGTGTAATAATATTTCATTACCACTTTTAATCTCACAGGCGTTTATGAATCACGATGTCGAACAAAATATTTAATTTACGCATAGCGTAAAAATCGTGTCGATTTTAATTATGCGCTGATAAATTATCAGACATTAATTATCTATGTATGTTGCAAAACGCAGCCGATGGTTATCGTCCACTCAATTTTGATGTTAAATTGAAATTGAATTTTTTGGAGCGAATTCGATGAACCACGAAAAGAGGATGTATGATGATTTATGTATAACACTCACCGCAAAAACAACGAATGTATTTCTAATAACATTTGATACGTATCTACCAAAAAAAAGACAAGTTAAACTTTTGAAAACCGCATTTTTTTCAGTACATTTGTTATTGAATTGTGTAAGACACATTTTTTTGACTTGTAGTATGTATGTTTTATTTTGTTTAAATATATGGGCAGGCGGCATAGCCGATGGAACCCAGGGGTCTACTATAATTTGTACATACAATTTTTAATTTTTTATATTTGAATACAAAAATCGATTTATGTTCAAAAACTTAGGTATCGAGACGAGTTTTAAAGAGATTTGTATTTTCAGAAGTTACTAACTGATTTGGGAGGCGGTTCCAAACTTCAACCACTCTACATATATGTATATATGAAAAGAACGAGTCTCTGACAATTTTATGTATCTAAAATTTTGATCAATGTATCTACATATGTATGTACATACATAATAACTATCTCATTTACCAACTTAATACCCCATTGAGGTACACCTACAAACTATAATCAATACCTATATGTATGTATATACATATGTAGGTACTCTATCCGACTTAAAAACCACCTCGTTTTCGCGCAACTAAAACAAGAGACGACTTTAGTTGATTACCGTTAATGTTTATTCCAAGAAGCCGATATGGCGACGAAGCTCATTAGTTCAAATCCAAGTAGTCTGCACACATGGATTCTAAATCGGTCAAGCTTTGGATGTTTCTTAAGTTGGATAGAGTATACACAATATTATCATCTATGTATGTAAATAGTATAATTTTCCTAAAGTAACAAACCCCTAGAATTAATACACTGACGTCATTCCAACGTAATATCCAACGAAATTTTCCACGAAATATTCGGTAGTCTGCACAGATCGACTCTAAGGCCCGTAACGCACTTGGCTGCCTGGCTGCGCAGCCACAACGATGTCACAAAATGTATGTGGCTGCCTGTTTGATAACCCACTAGGCAGCCAGGAAACTCTGGCTGCCTAGTGCGTTATGCACTAGGAAGCCACATACATTTTCTAACATCGTTGTGGCTGCGCAGCCAAGCAGCCAAGTGCGTTACGGGCCTAAATCGGTCAAGACTAGGATGTTTCTTTAGTCGGATAGTGTATAGAAAAATTGCCGTAAGTTCATCAAAATAATGCTCTTCTTCGGTCAGTTTTGATCTAAGTGTCTTAGATCTAGTTTTGATCTGTGTCTATTGGAAGAATTTCATATTGAATGATTTAAACGAGGAAAGTTTGTAGAGCTCTGACGCAATCATAAGTGTTATTTTTGACATTCTGTCTATAGAGCTTTAAGGCCCTCACAAACCTGAGCGGTATCGCTGCGTCAAGTTGACGTCCTCTATCGTCGTCGATTCGCATCAATGCGAATTATATCGGTGCGAATGGGACGACGATAGGGGCGTCAGTTTGACGCAGCGATATCGCTCAGGTTTGTGAGGGCCTTTAGGTACCTACACACAACCTTTTCTTTGCATTTGAACCCCTCTCCCCAACCCCTCATATATCTTCCGCACTGCAGACAAACTTCAACTTTAAATTGCACTACCAAGGAGATTAATTTTTGAAAACTGAAATGAACAGCACGCGGCTCTCGAGTTTGGATCACCTGCTCGCCGCACTATCGAGGGGGGAACTGGGGCGCATTGTAATCTGCGGACGAGGTGAAACAATTTGCGCGCATAAACGCGGAAAAGCGCATTCAATTTGAGGTTGTACGTAGTAACGTAAGTTAAGTGAAGGGCCACGAGATCGATCGCCCACCGGCGTGCTTCAAACTAGCCGTCCCTTAAGCCGCCGCCGCATTGTTTTGATAGCGCGGACAAAACGAGTTTGTCTGATTTATGGCCGGTTTGATTCGCCTGGAAAATAAACTGCTCATGAGAGTGCATGTCTTGTAATTTTGATTAATGCTACATTCCCTCGCTAGGGCCCGACAGTCTCGTGTAAAAACCCGCCAAGGTGAAATGTTTCTGCGGTCGGCTAGACACGCGAAACTACATACATATCTAGCTAGCATCGCTACACACTGCGATGTTCCGTTTTATATAAAAAATATCCTCGTTCAATTCTTTTTCTGTATTATTATTAATTTTCGACATACTTTTTCATTTGATCAAAAGTCAATTTAAGGCACACCGCTGCGAATAGCGGTTAAAAATAATTTAAAATAATTTAAATACCCCCTCCCATCATGTCCATTAAAACTAGGTGGGTCGCGGTACTAAAAAAGCACAGTGCTAGAAAAAAAATATGAACATGATAAACCAACTTGTAGGCAATCAGTATGCGAAAAAAATGTAGGAAAATCTCAAGGGTGGTATGGTGGA
This sequence comes from Parapsyche elsis, assembly GCA_022651745.1. Classification (NCBI taxonomy): domain Eukaryota; kingdom Metazoa; phylum Arthropoda; class Insecta; order Trichoptera; family Hydropsychidae; genus Parapsyche; species Parapsyche elsis. The sequence goes on from JAGVSN010000017.1 coordinate 5,392,543, forward strand.
GAATTGTATCCCATAGCCGCGATTTATTCAGTTAGTAAACCAAATAGAGCGCGCGACAGCAAAGTTGGCTTTAACCGCTAAAATATTCGGGCATAACCACTTGGTGAAAACTTTAGTTTGCCTTGAAACGGGCGTAGGGGGTGGCGGGGGCGATTATATAGGTCCATTATATATTTGTTAGCTGTTATAATAGATATATTACGCAAAGTAGTGCAAAAACAATTGATTATTAAAATAATTGAAACAAATTCGCAATGAATAATGTTAGATGCGCGTGTGTGGCATTAATGAGAGAATAGATTAACTGAATACGCGTTTACACCAAGAAGTATTTCCGCCGATTTCCGGCGATTTCGCCGATTTCGATGACGTTTGTGGAAAAGTTGTACGTAAATAACTCTGACTTGAGTTGTATGTATGTAAATAACTCTGAATTGAGAATCGTGAGTGAAATACAAACGTTCCGAATGGTAGTATGATAGCTTATGTCAGAGTGACAGAAACCGACGCTTGCGCAGGCCGGTAGACTTGCGAAATTGGCTAGGTTTCCCTAGATAGGTTTTCATACACGATTTTGTAGCGGTGTGCGGGAGCCTTTAACGTTTTGAATGCGGTAATTTAGTAAAATCGCTGATGGCAAAATATCGACGGCTGCGATTTCCCGAAGGCGGGCAAGCAAACGGTTTTGATAAGAAAAAAAAATGTTACAATGATGTAATAATGTTGAACGATTAATCATTCTGCTTCGAAATAAAAAAAAAAAAACATAAATGTCTTATTATTATTATAATCCAACTATTTTGAATATGTTAACGATGTAAACAAATATTATTTAGTTCAACTGATAAAATATTTACACGCGTGATAATTACGTACCTATTGTATTTTGATTTTATTTTTATTAACAATTGTGCATAATTGCAACACATGGAATTATTCCGTACCGTTCATTCATGAAAGCGATCGGTAATAAAAATTTATGGGACATGTTCCGATTTAAAAAAAAAAATGCAAATCAATAGAATGTGATACAGATACGATCTGAAATCGTACGATTCACATATGTACAACTGTTAATTAACAAGTTTTTTTCGTTTCTTCCCCTTTCTCTACGTGTACCAAATCGATCAATGTGTTGATAAAAAAATGCGGAATTCGATACGTTAAAGTGCAGTTTCATTTAATTGTGACATTGTGCACTTGAGTGACGAAATATCGATGATTGTACGTTTCTCGTTCTAGGTTGTACGTACATAAGTGCAATGAGGTCGCCTATAATTTGTTTATTGGATTATTAGCCCTTTAAGTGGCGTTCCACGGGTTCAATTCGTTAGCATGTTCATTTTATTTCGAATGATAATGACACACTGAACCAGTTATTGCAATGTCGCAATTGTTTCATAAATAAATCCCGCGTCATTGCGCAATTGTAAAAATCTCTCATGAAATATTCATACGAGCGCGATTATTATTAAATCCGTTTCGTTTCATACGAACGTGAAAATTCGAGCAAAGCTAATTTATAATTACACATTAGAGAAACTTAGTTTATTGCGTAATAATAATAGGTGAAAAGTAAGTTCGTAAAATATATACAGTGCCAGACAAAAACAGCGAGTAACCGTATAATTTATACGTATAAAATATGTTACGATAACACATTTCTAAATCCAATCGCCTTTTATTTAGTATCAAAAAATATATATAAGAACATCAATTAAACAAAAACGGCAACCTCGTTACACGTGAATTATTAAATTCTGCCATAAAACCAAAACGGGGGAAGTGTAATATACGTGTGCTAAATTCGTGTAATATTCTTCCTCGTAATTTGTAGGTTGTGCGAAATTATAGAAACGCTAAAATATCACTGGCTTGAGAAGGAGTGGTTGATTGATTATTTCCTGAGCAAAAAGGGTCATTGGGTACTACGGCTTACGAATATACATACATATAAATATCCTTTCGGCAAAACTACGTTCGAAACTCGCACACTTAATACCATATAAAACAATTATTTGATTCATAATATTCGCAGCTTACGAACAACGAGAGCTTCTCAACAAATGATCAACTACGTATAGCTACAATCACACACGTGTACCGTACAGTGGGTACAGACAAGATTATAATTCAGTTCACTCGATTTAACCGCATATATTTAATATTACGCACGTATGAAAATGATACGAGCGCGTTTGATTAATTACACAACACGTTTAATTTAATTCAATGAATATATTATAATTTTTAATGCGATTTGTAAATATTGAAGATTAAATTCAAAAATGCCGATTTACGATTTTTATTTTATTTTTTTTTACAAATGTGGGGTTTTAACGCTGTGAATATATTAAGTTTAATTTTCCATTAACTCATCTTCAGCCGGAATAAATCAAAACGTCGTCCAGATAGTGGATATTATTAAAAAGGAAAACTTTAAAACTGTGTAATAAAATTTAATTTACGGCCAAATAATAAGAAAATGTACAATGATATTAATTTTGAAGAAACTCACTTTTACGTACGAAAGTTGTCATACCGTAATAATTTATTGGCTCTAGAGCAATAGACACTCCGGGCCCAATGAGTTAATTAATAAAGATATAAATTTCACAAGATGTATGGCTAGAGGTGGGATAATTTTACTTTTGAAGTTTAACATACGCTGATTTAAATTAATAACTGTGAACGCTGACGGGTCACCGTTAAGAACAATAGAAATTTTAACCCCTTGGCGTCCACGCGGTAACAAATCACCGACCGGGGTTGAAGTGCACGGCACTGCAACTCCACACAACTAGTGGCACTAGCTCGTAAATTTCTAGAATTGTTCATAAAATCGTATTAAACACAAGTGAATGTAATGACGCCAACACCCAATAATTACGCCCGGTTGTTTGGCGGGGTTCTAAACACGCACTAGCAGTACCCCGCGAAAGGTACCTCGACAACAACACATCGACACATCGGCAAAAACTCGATGGACTCTCCAGTCTAGCTTTTAATTGGAGAGTCGACAATTATGCTAATAGACGCGAACTGTTCAATAATAAGTGTTTCATCGCAACAATAATTGTCTGTGCAATTTATCGTCGCGTAATTGGCTTCTTAGCTTGTGGTCCGCGTAAATGCGATCTTCGTGCCTAATAATAAATAACTCATCGAACGGAGCACGCTGCTGTTTGTTGTGTGTGCACTTGAACTGCTAACCGTTCGTTCGCGGATGACTTACAAACACAATGTGCACGTAAATAAAACGTTAAACATTGCAAGTGGGCAGGATGGCGAATGTCGTCGCAAATATAATTAAATCTGAGATTACGCCAGCTCATTATGCATACAGACTAATCGGTTTCTGTCGTAAATATAGCTAATTTTAAACTAGCATAATCTGTATGTACGTAACTAACTACAGAAGGCGCTGTAAATTGCGCGCATGGCAGCTAATATCATCCACCATTCGAGGAATGAAAAGAATCGTTTGAGATTTAAAGTTATTGTTTATTAAGTGTTAGTTTTCAAATGTACCGTGTTGAGTCAATAAATAAGGTGTATTTAAGTGCAGTGTGAAGCAGTTTATTCGTGAAACATGCACAGGTACAATTTTGCCAGTATTTATTACATCAACGCCAACGGAAACAAACTATGAGTGGAACAATCGTGTTCAGATGTGCAATAATATGATAATGGATACCTACATAAACTTTTATTGATGATGTACGCTATGTATTTTAGCAGAACATCATTCGTACAAAGTGCGTCAAAAAAAGATACATCTGTAAAGTCTATAATAAAATGCTAATCAAGGTCCAGAAAATTGTGGTAAAGTTTGACTTGCAATATTTCTTAATGACGTTAAAAGTAATAAAAACCAATTTATATTAGCATATTTTAGTAGATTTTGATTGGAATTGAACAGTTTAAAGATACGCTTATGCACAATAAATTCACGATTCACATTCGCGATTGATTTATTTAAATTTTAGAATAATGCATAAGGAAAATATTAATTTCGACAATTGAATCAAAATATATTATAAATAATATTCGCATCGTTCCCTATAATTAAAAATACATTTTACACATTTTTTGTGGGAAATTTCCATACTTCTGATTCGCCAGTAGGTAGGGGAATACATACATAGATATGTATATATTTTCTAATTAAACTCACCACAACGCAACGTTCCATCCGACGATCGACTTAATTGCTCCAATTTTCGATGATCTTTCCAATTTTTTTTCCTCCATTTTGAATTTCAATTTATATACAGCCTATGTATAAAAAACTAAAGTAAAAACACACGCACGTGTAAATTTCTCGAAAGCAACGACCTTTGGTGAGCTTTTTTGTTTGATTTCAAGATCGGACTTTGAATGCGTCGCGATGACGTGACGATGCTGTGACAGAATTGGATGTAAATCACGCCAGTCATTTTCAATTGTCTGAATGCATTGCAACCATTGATCATATTTTGAGACGAGCGTAGGCGCCATTAACCGCATTATGATAATGAAGTGAAAAAAGCTCAAGATCGTTGTCGTCTCGCGAACACCGGGCGAGTTGCACACACCCCTCTCTCCTCACTGTAAACGCACACAGCACTTCTCAAACATCAAAATTATAATGCACTTCATAATGACATTCACACGACAAAGCGAGATAGACATTGAGCTAAACGTGCGCGAGTGAGACAACTTTGAATGTGAAGCGCGTTCAATTGAAACTTTTTCATGGTGTACTTGAGCTATAATTTAATTTTTAATACCGCTACTTGTATGTATTTTCAGACAGGTGTCACGTGATTTTTTTCTTTAAACAACACAAATTCATGTTGTAATTTTTCATTTGTACATTGCTTAGATTTTAGTCTGATTTTTTAAAATGATAACATAATGAGCCTATGATAAGATCTACCCTGACTTTTTACAACACCGCTCGTAGGTACCTACTTCTTTTATTACGTCAGGGTTGATCATACAGTTCGTATACATTATAATCAATTTATTATAGTAATATTTTATAACAAGAAACGTTATAAATAATAAAAAATAAACATGAAACATTTGGATAATTACAGTGATCATTGTACTGGACATGTTTTTCAGTATTTAATGCAAATTTTTTGCACAAAATAAACCGTAAGATTTTTTAAGTTCATTTTTCATATTAAAATGCACTTTGCGATATCACATCCTGAAAGGGATATTAATTACCAACGTTTCCCAAAAATTAGTACGTTTTAATTACACACGCGAAAAAAATATATGAATCACTAAATAACCGGTATATAACGATCTGCGATGAACGTACATTGTACGTACGCACCCATTCTCGTAATGAGCTCAAAAAAGTTGCATATTTGCATACGAAAAATTTACGACACGTAGGTAGGTACATACTAATTGTATTTACGAGTGAAAATTGTAATCGCGCACCAGAATCGCATCCGCACAAGCTTCTCAATTGAATATTATATATTGTATGAAGCATTTTGCGCGAAAAACGCACGGTTTGGAACCAACGCTGTGCGTTGAGCAACATCGATTATAATTAAATGAGGCAATACGTAATTGACGAAAACGTGTGCGATTAATTCGCAAATCTTGCGGGAATACCCCTTAATAATTTGATGTGTTTCTAGATAAATAATATGGCGCCGACTAATTGCGGCCAACCCCGAGCAATTAGGAGAGCGCGTGAGTAATGTGTATTACGAGCTTTCGAGCAATTCAATTTTTGACGACAGTTTGGATATTGAGTGTTCAAATGCGGACAGCTACAATTAGCGCAAAATTTCAGTGGTTTTCAAATGTAGGTATATAAAAAAATAATTACTCTAAAAGTTCAACAGTCATTCTCCACTTTCAAGCTACCATTTGCACAATATTATTGACGAACACATATCGATTCTACATAGAAACCTATTAGATTCTAAAATTATATATGTAATTACCAATAAATAAATATTTTAATTACTCTTAAAAAAAATTTTGTGAAGTTTTATTTGCTTGCTGTTAAAATGACGCATACACAATAGTAAATTAGAAAAAGTCAAAGAATTTACATCGAAAAATCAGTGGATGCAAGCTAAGCTCAATTACTAGCCGGTTTGTCCGTCATATGATGGTGGATTCTAAACCCACCCGTGCGCACTAGTATGTACAATAACAGTACAGCCCGTTTGACGTCCGTAAAACAATAAATTGTATAGTGTACCTACCGTTGATTGAATGGGTTATATTCGTCATACAATCGCATTGTTGACTCGAACCAACTTTGGCAGAGACGCTAGAATAATTATGTTTGTGATGTTGACAATTCAAGCGTGACCCAACGACCCAGGTAAACAGGCTGATGCTTACACCAATACATAGTACCTATACTACATACATATATGTAGGTAGGTACGTATAAAATGTTTAATCTAGAAATATTTTAGTTTTATAAAATTAATAAATCTACAAAAGCATTGAGCTTTTAATAATAAAAATTGAATTTAAAGCTCGCGCCGCAGACAGGACGATATCAAAGGACAAATCTATACAACACACCGTTCGGCGCCCCTCTATCGTTGGCGCCTGGGGCGAAAGCTTTGTCGCCCCACCGATCGGCTAAGCTCTGAACTATTCAGCTCGTTCGCGTTAGCTTGGCAACTTTTGACAGCCAATCGCAGAGTTTACAACGTACATATGGCGTCTCACACTGAGAACCGTTGCCGAGCTGCCGCGAACGAGCTCTACAAACTCGCGCTACGGCGAGAATCCGGATGTGTTCTCGAGAGATTTTTTTAACGCGCTTCGGAGCACAGCTTCACCCGACAGTTTGAGAAGCCCTGGCGGGCACAATACACAATGGCGTCGGCCTGCAGCAGCGGCGGTGAGCCGGCTGTCACTCCTGCTCGTGATTATGATAAACGTACCCGGCAATAAATTAACTATGAAAAAGTTTCGCCTTCCAGCGACTCGACACTGTGGCGAGTCGGCCTCGACCACGCTCAGCTCCAGCCGCCTTCGAACCAGATCACACATTTTTATTTCCCCGTGAAAAAATAATAAAACAGCGATGTAGTTACGGCGGCATTCGGCGACCTTGAACGACGGCAGATAGACGCATCCGAGGACCGATATGCACACGCGCGCTGTAAATCGCATGCATTCCGATCATCCCGCCTCATCGCTCGGCTCGCTCGCTGTCGGATCATCGAATGCACTATTTTTATATGCAGACACACTATAAACGGTGAAAAAGTATGTATTAAGAATAAATAAAAACAATAGTTTGAATTCAAACTTACAATAGGTTATATTGAACTCGATAAAGTAACGAACACTATAAATTATATTACGTCCTTACAATGTTACATCGCATTGCATTATAATGTCTTCCTAGAGCGGACGGACTATAGTTGACTATAACTGTATCGTGTATCAATATGTATTATACTAATTTTAACTCGTTTTGTTTGAGTCTATTTTACTGAGGGATATTTCGCTTCGGATAGAAAGCCTGTATCGTATGCTGCGCTAATTAGTACTAGGATTAAGTATGCAGGATATTTTTAAAGCGTGACATTAATCAGTCTGGTAAAATAAATTTTAAATGAAGCAATTTGTCGCATAGTGTGTCACATCACTCATCGGGGACAGAGTGATTAAGTATTAAGTCATTTTGACGGTTCAAATTGAATTATTTGTATACTTAGAAAAATCTACTTTTCTACGATTTCATAAATTAAATTTTAAATGCTTATCAGAATATGGTTTATCGAGATTTTATAATGCGAAAGTTATGGGTGTGTGTGTGTGTGAGCACGCGTCACGTGCCAAAAGCGAAAGCTCGCTGAAAAAAATAAAAACAGCCTTTTTTGATCACAATCAATCGAAAAAATTTCTAAACGGCCGATCGATCGAAAGGTACAAATTAAAATCTGAAACTTTTTCGTCATGCATTCGAAAAGAGAGTTGCGCAACACGAAAGGGGTTTTCTCGCGCTGTCAACTATTGACAAATTTCACCGTACATTTTAACTGTACACGTGAATATCTAGGTACATTTTGCATATAATCAAATGGTGTTTTTAAAGCTTACTTACGCACATATGTATGTACATACATAGGTGGGTACCTTAATATTGCATTTTGATCGGTTCAAAAGTACGCGCGCGCGGCTCAAACTTTAATTCGCTTATAATAAATATACTTATCTATATATCTATATACACGCTGGTATTACAATACGTTGCGCAATAGAAAAATATTTATGACATGTGGTTATCTTTTGCTTTTTGTAACGCTCACATTGTTCGGTTCACGGCGAATGAAACGCACGTTAGTTTTTCTTTTGTCGACCCAGTAACACACAGCTTGACACAACGCGAATTTTGACCGAAAAAAAAAATGGCAAGTGCTACTTATTTTCCAAAGAAGATTACCTCATTTTGCTTGAAAATGTTCATGGGTTTGAAACACGCACCGGGGCCCGGTGTGCGGCGCGTCCAGATGACAGTTATTACGTTTTTATGGTACGAGCCCCCTCACCCTCGATTGCATAGGAAATTGTATCAAAACCGCATAAAACCATTTAAAAATATCCGTAATATAATATGTAAATAAAAATACGACACGACTCTGATCCATTTTCACACTCCGCATGTGTTAAAAAAAATGTTTTGATAATAAACAATTTATCTCCTTTGAATAAGTTAATAAGAAGATTTTCGAATTGGGTAATAAAATGGCCATAAAACACGCCGTGAAATATAAAACAGATATAACTTAACTAAGCAGTGTTAAACAGTGATAAAATGCAAATAAAAACTTTATAGCGCAAGCGAACACTAATTTGGTGCGTTTTAAAACATACGCCACACAGCTCGTCGAATAAAGCGTTATTATTGTTTGTACGATTTCGGAATAATTTCATATGTACAATTGTGGAAATACGGTGCGTAAAAAAATTTGTTTTATCTAAACTTGACACGGCATAATTCACATTTAAAGCGTACATATCTCAAATGTTCACGTGTCGCAAAAATTGTACGGGGCGAAAACTGAGTTGATAATACCTACCGCGGAGATCGCAAGGTAATGTTTTATAGTGGGAATTTGAACAGCTGCTTGTATTTTTGTATTTATTTTTTTAGTCGCCCCCCCCCCCCCCAAGCTACTTACGGCTATCCACTGACGTATTATATTTATGAAGAACCCTAGACACTTGCGTAGGAATTTATTTTTGTTTTAAATTTGCGAGAAATCGTATCGAAATTTTGCATATTAAACGTTCGTTCACACTATGGAAAAATGCTCTATAGGAAAAAAAAATTGTCGCTCGATAGTAATGTGTGGTCCCATTGCTCATCCTTTATCTATGTCTGTGAGAACCGGAGGGAAAAAAGGTAGCTAGTTTCGTGAAAAAAATCGTCGATAACTTCAAATTAATGAGCATTGCTGTTAAACCTTTTTTTCCAATAAAAATAAAAACGAGAACACTTTTACTCTCTCTATATATTTTTTGTTTTTTTTTTTTTTTCAATACACTGTACCGCGATCCTTAACGTTTCACAACACTAACAGTACAAAACTGGCCGACTTCGATTCATGTTTGCCGCACTGAGAATTGATTAAATAACCTAACGGGATATTAATTATGGTATGAACTATTAGTTCCTTGTAGCACGGTAAAATTTTATTTATACGGTGGCTAAAATTTAATTGAAAACAATCAACGTAATCGATACCTGCATAGTTCATTCGCTTAAGTACATAGCACGTGTATTTATAAAAGGTATGTAGGTGTGAACGTGTTAAGTTTGGGAGCCATTGATTTAAGCTATTTTGTGAGAAAAGCGAAGAACGGACTCACAGGTACACATACACAACACACATCCCACATTATATGAAGTAAGCCTGTAATAAACAAGAGAGGGGTAGACTTCATAAATCTAAGTGTATACTTGATTCAACTTCCGTTTTTGTCTCTTTGGCAATAAAATACATTTTCCCAAAGAGAGAAAGCGATGGTTCGCTGAAGGTTAAATCGTAGCACAATTCCAGTGCGGATTTTAAGGCAAAACCCTAAAGCGTACTAACAATATAAATCCATAGATTATTATGGAATTATAATAAACGGTGCTTTTCTATTGAAAATATGCATATTTTACGCAAGAAACGTGCCTGTATGCACAGTGACTTTTTTTTAACAATGAATTATGTGCCTATTGAAATTTGTCGCTTTTTTTGAAAATAGAATAAAAGATAGATACATTCCTTCAAAAGTTACTAAATGAGACCTTGGAATTTGAATTGGTTTCCGTAGTTAAACGCAAACAAAAAGACAATGAAAAAATTTGTTTGGGCCAAGCAGGTGAAGGTACATTTTTCAGTGAGAAAAAAAGTTGACATTTATTGCATAATAGGAAACATAAAGAATGCACAGGTAATTTACTATTTATCTTTTTACTTCAAAGCTGTATTATAATGGTTGTGCCCGTAAGTTATTTTTTTTTTCTTCGCACTGTAAGTGCAATTTGTTTTGTGCAAATTTTTTGTCAGCACACCGAAAAAAGCGAGATAAATTAAATTTAAAAGTCTGTTTGTATTCTCAGTGAGCGAAATGAGATGTTGATTTAATTTATGTTGCGGTAGCGAAACAGAAGTAGCTGCCTCTCGGTAAATAAGATTGTTCACAAGAAGATAGTATTGTATCAGCAGACTCCAAAGTGTGTGTAGTATATAAAGTACAATGCGAATTGTTTGGATGCACCACACTCTTCTACAACAAGTACACTCGTCTAATTGAAGATGCACATATATTTCACACTTCGTCTTGCATTCTCTCGTCTGAACGAACGGGTTTCGAAATAAAGACTGCAGCCTCCCTCGGCAAGAACCGTTCGAACGTTTCCCGATGAAATGCAATTCCACTATTTACATTTAAAAAAAAACGCACTACAATCAATGTACACGGGAAACACGCAAACAGTTCAATTGGCAACTTTAAGTATTGACCGTTTGAAAATGCGATATATTCGTACGTTCGATCGTATAATTAAAAAGTTAATATATCGAAGTCGAAAAATATCAGCAAATTATTTAATGGCTTCGCAAAGATTTGTGCAAGATAACCGGCTAATGGAGTTATGAGGTTGAAACCCTCGGAGCCTGCTACGCGAATAGTGAAATCAATAATATGAGTAATGGCGCTAAACATATTTTGGTCTCTCGTACATTCAACTCGGGTTTTATCCCCCATAGGAAATTGAGGCGCATTTATTATCAACGCGAAAGTTTTAAATTTTAATTAATCAAAATATAATAATGTAATTTGTGGCGAAATTTAAATAGCACCTAAATTTTATCTACACAGTAAGTACCTTTGTTACAAAGGAAACATTGAACTTTTCAATGCCACATTTGGGTATGTGAAATAATTACACGTTTACTTTTCAATAATATCGTAAATAATATGTACGGAAACCCACGTGCAATCACGCACATACACACACACACACACGTGACCGAACACTCCTAACGTACAACAGAAATAAAAAAAATACAGTTTGACCGGCTCGTAAATAACATTTCGGACAGTGAGATTCAAAAATGCGCGCAACGTTTAAATCGATTTTTAATTAATTTGCCTCACCCGATAAATAATAATTCAAATATGACTTTCTGGCGATTTTTTCAATGTACGATTCGTCGCATTTGGATCGCATCGGCGGCCATTTTTGGCATATCATAGTACCGTGCATACGTTTAATGACTTTCTGACAAATTATTAAATCATTTCAGTGGGTTATTTAAACAACGTTCAACGGCACGCGAAGCTCACACACACACACACACATCTAACACATACACACACTAGCCTAGGAATAGGCCGCCTACATTTTGTTTCGTTGATATCGATCAAAGAAATCAAGCAGGAAAATTGTTATAGGTGCAGGTAGACGTTGTTCTCCGGCCCCGCTAACTCCACGCCTAATTTAACCCGAAACGTTACCTACAATCCATCAAAATGGAAGAGGTAATCGCCCCCCGCTATACAGTAAATGTTGCGTTGTATTGGTGAGCATTGTATACATACATACACAAGAAAAAAAATTATCTACGTACATGTGTAAATTGTGATTGTGTGTGAGTGGAGAGAGGTGTGCGGGTCGCGGGGTACGATCGGTCCGTGTGATTGTGGGGTAATGTAAGGTAATATTGACGCACGATTACGAAAAAAAATGATGTAAGTACATGAATTATTTATATCATCACGCTTTTATCTCGTTCGCATCGCGGTCGCGTCTCCCGCCCGTAATTTACAACGGCGCACAAAAATCGTACTTACTAATCACCCATTCGTCGTGTAATTAGCGAATATTCTAGTATTCGAATGCAAATTTGCCAAAGACGAATTGCGTACGATATTTCCGGCATTGTTTTTCGGCGACATTAATTAAACAAAACTCGCAGAAGCGGAAAAGCGTTGTAAATATATCCGGTTCGGAATTAATTCCACGGTCACAAGCGCTGTGCTTCCTAATGCATATATTTTATTCATTAGATTTTTCTCCCGTTTTGCGAATTTAAAACGCAGCCTATTGCGAATCTGAAAGCGGTTGCAATTTAAATTGAAAATAAAACAACGCTTCAACGGCTAAATGTCAAGAAAATGGCGGAAAAAAAACAACAACAATAAGTATAAAGAGATAAATTATACAAACGGCACATGTAATCAAATGAAATTTACGACGATACGAATATATATTAATATCGCATAAAAATAAAAGTGTAATTTATTTGAATATCACACGACCGGGTCAAGGTTGCTTTTAGCGCAATTAATTGTTTTTTGTGTATTTTTTTAAAAATATTAATAAATAAAATCATGTTTCGAATTACGCGGGTGTTAAAAATTATATTAAAATTATTTATTATTAAACGATTACTTGATCTAAATGTAGAGCAACATTTGTTTGGGTCCGTGTTGGAGAGTATATAAAGTCGGTCGGTGCTAACGGACGACTCTGTAATCAATAAAGCCAAGAGTTATATGCACACGGTGCCTACTAAACACTTTCTCATTTATAATTTACGACCGCCAAATTTATTTCGCCGAAAAAAAATAATAACGTATAATTAATCAAAATTTTCCACGTCTGACATTATTTCGAAAGGTGCTGCGTAATATTATGTTGTTATTTTTTTTTTAATAGATTTAATTGATCGCGAACTTTTGATTCGCACCGTAGTAGTAGTAATAGGCAGGTACATGCAATTCGATTTTGAAAGGTCAAATTGATTACCTACTAAGCAAACAAAAGTGTGTACATATAAATGTAGACGCTATAGTGTAGTTTGAGCGCTGAAATCGTAGTCGATTATAATATTGAAATTTCTGCTGAATGAAAATGTATATAATTTAATAAGCTATTAAATAGTAACGAAAACGTAATTGGAACGAACCGGTCTCTAAGCGGCGAATTTAGCTATCTCCATTTTTAAATTGATAAGATCGTCCATAACAAAATACTCACACATTATAATAAGTACAAAAAAAAAATATAACATGATCACTTTATAATTTATTGGAATCGAAAAAAAAATATTAATAGCTCACCAAAACAATTCCAACACACGAACTAAATTAATTGGCAATTACAAAAAAAAAACACGACAAATTTTACGAACTGCACAATAAACTAGCGTTTTCAATAAAATCATCGTCTGACGAAAATCGTACGCATTTTTTTTTTTTTTTTGAAGATTTTTCACATTTTAAGACCGAAATTAATACATAAATATTTTTTATGATCGCTTTTGACGTTTATTACCATTTGGTAATTAATTCGCCGCTGTGCGTTTAGATAGATACACCTATGCTTTATGCGCTAAACACGCATAATTTTTCTTATTAGCGTAATTGATTTAGCGATGTATTGTTTTACGCACACAACTTTGAATCGCCGTACAAAAAAAAACACAAAAAATAGAAAACCGGACCCTTGATCGTGACCCCGGCGACCTTTAAGGTTAAAAATGCACTCTCACAATAGACACCGATGAACGTCGAATTCCTCGCGAATAAATACGCTCATTTTATATCTAAAAACATACGATATATTACGACGTGATCATAGTACCTCTACAAATCTTGATACCGATTAGTCTAATGAACAAACGCAATATTGAAATATTCCATCTGTTTTGAATGACAATACTCTATCGCTAGCCAAAGTAATGAATGGTAGCTTTTCCAAAGAAAAATATCCTAATCAGGATCATAGGAAGCACTTCTGCAAAGTTTGACCCCGATTGGTCGAAAAACAGACCCAAATTCAAATTGAATATTATTGTGTGTAGTTTATTGATAGCCCTGTTGTAGTATGCGCCATATTTCAGTGGCACGCTTACGCCGCGAAAGAGGGGGCAAAACTTTCATCGTTTTTATAATTGCTGCATAATGTATTCCGTTCTTTTCCTTTCAGACACATTCTTCGTGGTGTTTTACGGCGGCGGCGTTAGATTTGAGATACGAGCTGAAGAAATAAATAGGGCAGATTTAAAACGTCAGGTTGTCCCTGTGGGCCCACGAGCGCAACCGAGGAGTGCGTCTGCGACTATAGGTACTTGTGCGTGGAGGTCTCTCCCCCAACACGGGGAACAGACACGAACACACAGGCACAGGCACAGGCACAGGCACAATTACAGGCAGAGGAAGAGGGCAACCTACGTCCCAACCGGGTGGGTGGAAAAGGGGTGGGTTTGGGATGGGTTGGTAGGGCAGGCCTCCCGTGATTTCCAAGTGACCACGGCCTTTAATAGATATGCTCGTTTGATTTATGAGCCGAGCCACGCTTTTGGCACAATCCAACGACGACGCTAAAATTCGCCAATCCGAACCGCACCGCGATTTTCTTTCGTTCGATATGAAAACACAACAGAGGGAAAATGGAGCGTCTAAAATAAATATACTAGTTGGGTGGGTATAAACGTCTCCAATGTTCAAAAATTTTTCGCAATTACATAGGTTGGAAACGTTGATGCTAAATTCAAGAATGTTACGCAAGATCCAGAGCACATAGAGAAGCATGGAAAGATGAATAACGAGAAGAGAAATACATGACTAAAGTGGCAGATATAGCAGAACGTGTGAAAAAGTTGAAGTGACAATGAGATGGACACATAGAGAGAAGAATGGTTGGCAGATGGACGCGAGAAATACTGGAATGGTATCCAGGAGGATGTGAAAGAAAGCAAGGTAGACCGAGTGTACGATGGGCTGATGAATTGAGAATAATATGTGGAGTCAACTGGATGCAGATTGCTCTCAAGACAGACAGGAATGGAAGAGGATTGGAGAGGTCTTTATCCAGCAGTGGATGGTGAACGGCTGAAAATGATGATGAGTAAATTAATGGTATGATTTGAGAAGAATGTGTGGAGTCAACTGGATGCAGATTGCTCAAGGTAGAGGATATACTAGGTATAACGAGAAGAGATCGTAAGAGAAGATGTGAAAGAAAGCAAGGTAGACCGATTGTACGATGGGCTGATGAATTGAGAAAATGAATTGAAAAAATTGAGAATCATTTTCAGCCGTTCACCATCCACTGCTGGATGAAGGCCTCCCCAATACTCTGTCTTGTGCAATCTGCATCCAGTTCACTCCACACTTTTTTCTCAACTTATTAGCCCATCGTCTACTCTGTCTACCTTCCTTTCTTTCACATCCTCTCGGATACCATTCAAGTATTTCTCGCGTCCACCTGCCATCCATTCTTCTCGCTGTGTCCAGCCTATTGCCACTTCAACTTTTTGACACGTTCACTTGCATGTGTGACTTATTTTTACTCTGTACAATAAATAGTCTATTGTCTAAAATGATACATATTGATATTATTTTGTACTGCAATGTTGTTGGTACCACATACATCCGTATGGAATATTTGTTATTTAGAATTAATGTTTAGAAAATCACCAAAGTTCTGAACTTTTATTGCATTTATATTAAAAGCGTACTGTATTTAATCTACATAATTATAAAAAAAATCAATAAAATATGTGTGGAAATAAGGAAAATATCGAAGAAAAAACAATCACGTCTCGGTTATGATTTACGGTGCGTAGGTAGCGTAGGTATTAAAATTTTAATTTCTCTTCGATTATTTTTTTAAATAATTCATTGACGACTTTCAAAATGCCTAATATATAATAATTCAATTCAATCTATGTATATTTATTCATTTGTGGACTCAAAAGCGCGGCACTTTCCAAGCAAAGCGCACTTTAACCAAATTCTATGTCGGTTACGAAATGCAAACGTTTCGCAAGTGAATTTATCAAAAGCTTAATATGGCAGTGTAGTCGGTAGGTACGTTTTCGTTTGTATGAGAGACTAATTTTCAGTGTAACATTATAGTTTTGCAACATATTAATATCGAAAATTATAAAATATGCGGTGTATAATTTAAAAAAATTGAGAATTTTCTGTGATTTTCGATGGAAACAACGCATTTTCCACGTCGTTTCTAAATAACCGACAGGAAATTTATGCGTTTATTATGTATGCGGCGACACAAAAAAATATTATATATGCGAGGCGTGGAAAATTCGAAAACGAAAAAAGGGTTGAGACACACCTTGTACTCGGAAAACGCTAATCTTTCAAAAAAAAAAAATAATGTTAGGAAAATGCCGCAACTACTAACGTCAAAAGTGTCGACGTGAAATTTACGACGTTGAAATAATTTTAAATCAAAGCAGCAACTAACTTTCTTTCAACTTCTTAACGAAATTTAACTCAAGTTCTTTGTAATTTAGGAGAATTTGGTTTAAATTACTAACTGCACAGTTCCCTTCTAAATTTTCTCCCATTACTCATCCTTCCTTTATCCCATTGTTTATGAGGTGCTTTTGTGCATTTCGACTTGCCGTGAATTTATACATTTTTGCGTTCCATTTGTGTATTTATTATTATTTTAATTATTCGTGTTGCCGCGTTATTAGCGTACAACGATTCCGCTTTTATCAAAAACGTTTAAGTAGTTTTATAACACGTAGGTACAGCTAACAGGTGGTCCATAATGAAAGTTACTTCGTATTTTTTATATACACACACACACACATACAAATTCTTCTTTTTATACAATTGTAACGACCGATTCAATTAAATGCGATATATTTTCATTCTTTTGTGTGATACATTGTAAAAGTTTCACCCCGTTTATAATATTTGCTAGGTACTCGCGATTCGCGAATGCCGCCGAGGTATGTATTTTCGAAAGGTCACACAACGTCGACTAAGTCACCGGTTCTCATTTTCTTTTCGCCTTATATAAATCTTTGACGGATTATTACGTATTATTATTGATCGTGGAAATCAGTCAATGTGCGCATAATGAATTTTCTCCTTTTGGTCGTGTGAAAATGGACGGTCATGAATATTTATCGGATTATCAGATGTTGCGGCACGCACTACACAACATACACTACTACGACGACAAAAACCGATTATTTCTCGCTTTATTATTTATCGCTCATTAGGTCGCATTTTACCTTTACGAATTTTCTATCAATGGCCAGCCACCTTGACACGGTATCGTATAAGTACCTTTAGGTACCTATACATACATATATATGTAGGTTTTTTTTTTGACGTGTGAGGCGCTCTTTGGGATGGTTGGTTCCCGGGTTCGCTGGGGGCTTACCTGTGAACACAGACAAAGGTACGAATTCAATATACATGCCGTTGTATGTTTTGTGTGTGTATGTGTATGTTTTACCTTTAGCCGTAACATTGCAGGAAATTGCGCTGTTGAGCCTATAAATCACGCGGACTCGTGTAATGTTTGAAATATTGCACAAAAAATATGTCGGCGTGTTTCTCTTTAGGTGGCGGCTGCTCGTACGGTGTATGCCGTTCGGATACAGTCGACAATTTCAATATAGGCTCAACGTGCAAATTATTAATTAATTAACTGGCTAATCTTAATAGCAAAGGTACGTATCATTCAAAGAAATTTTAAAAATTTAAGAAAGCAAAATTTCAATGAACTTTATACAGTGGTGAACATTATATGTACTGAAAAGTAAATAGGAGTAAGTGGGTATTGCACTTAAAAAGCCAAAGTTGAAAGAGTTCAACATAAAACAATACCAAGAGAATGTTTATAGAGTCCTATGTCCTTCCTAGTTCGTCTTTGATAAAATATTGACATAAGGTTTTCTTTAGACTCTTTTTTATAATTTCAAAGTAAGACCCATGTATGCATAGGTATATCTAAATACTATATTTCAAAATCAAACTTCACGTTTTATAATATTTAGTAATAATAAAATTGTTTGATAGGATTGGTTGCAATTTTTCGTGGATTTAAGTATTCATAAATATTCATAGAGTATAGGTGGTGTAAAAAATGATTTAAAAAATATCGTATGTGATTATTTGACACCTATTTTATACCGGAAAGGCTAGCTACCAATCAATACAAAATATATAAATATGTATACGACGAGAGCGTGTTTTTTAACTTTTTTTCTTATGAAAGACTTTTCGGGAATTACGTAGGAACTAATCGTATGCAAATTGCTTATGAAATTATAGATGTACAGTATCGAAATAATAGGTATGCCGGGAACAAAAATAATCTCATGTTGTTATAATTTAAATTACTGGCCGCTTCTGTGAGAAAAAGAAAGGGGAGAGATTCGGGCACCGTTTTAACGGTCACGTTCGACACGAAAATATTCGAAACGTTTTTGTTTTTGTTTCCTAAATTATAATAAAATGAATAATACCGCATACATATGTAGATTTGAGTCATTTATTTTTGTCGCCGCGTCTCTACATGAACGTCGCGTTCGCAGGTCGTAAAAACCAGTTCGGGACAATAATTCCGACGACTAGCCCATATCCGCGGTTTTGCAAAAACGAAACCGCCGAATTGTAAATCCTCGGTAATTAATGCTCGGAAATATTTCCCCGAGGCTCGTTGCAACCAAAAGCGACCGAGCAAAATACCCGGTTGGCCTTAGGACACCACCTGTATTACAGAGGCCCGTACGATCTTGCCGTGGAGATCGTTGAATTGTGGTTAGATCGGTTGGTTAGGCCAACAACCGAAATTATCAACAGTGAAAGGTGAGCCTTTTGCATTCGGCCAGCCTCCGTTGCAAAGCAATAATTTGATTTAATATCGAAAGAGATGATCGATCGCGCAAAACGCGCTTCAAACTACATATACCTACCAAAAAATCAACAAAAATATATCCCTTCTACAAATAACAGTTTTGAACTTCGTATTAAAGTACAAAATTATTAAAATATAATGATTAATAACTCTACTATGAGAACACGAAATGTTATTATTTTTTGAACACAATTAAAAATGAATAATTACCAGATCCCAAAACAAAGGTCAATTCTTAAAAAAAAAAAAGTGAAGACTAAAAAATCATATTTTCATTATCTTCGTTAGAATCTACGTGGCTTACGTACGTGTACGAGTCGTTTTCGTTTATAACAATCATAAAAAAATGTATCGTTGATAGCTCCAAGTTATTATACGAAACCAAATTGGAGAATGTACGATTCTATCCGAGTGTAATTTATCATCTTTTTTTCGGATCAAATTTTAAAATTTATAACTTAAACAAAAGTGCATTGAAAAATTACACGCCTTCGTTGAATAATTAGACAATAATACCATGTAATAAAATTTTCGTACAACATAATAAGTTCGTGCATATATTACGTGTACCTATGTTGTATGTATAACAACAACGGCTACTGACAGGGTTTGTTATTCCACATTTCAAACCAGTTATCATCGCTCAAAAACATGTCCGACTTCCACCTATTCGTAATTGTAGGATACTTCGAAACAGGTTCATCAATATTTTCATTTATCTCAGACCAAAATACGCTACCACTCGTACGGGGGAGCAGTGATCAATCCTATCCGAAACGATAAATAATTTTACCGCGTAAAAGAAAAATTACATTTTTCATCGGGACGAGAATGTTAAAGAGCGATTTGTAGTGCAAAATAATTACATGCGATTTTAAATCGAACCGTGTTTCGTTTACGTGTTTATGTATCAATGAAAAGCGCAAAAAATACTATAAGTGTGCCGGTGCATATTCATTACCTATGCATATATTGTCCGCGGCGACAAAATGCTGACACGAACAAATCGCAAGTTAACGTGCAAAGAATTTTAAACGTTTACAACCAGATACACAAATAAAATATTGCACAATTCATATATATATTTTTAATAATTTGTATCGAAAATGTATCGGTGCCTTAATCATAAATTGATATTCATAGTTTCTATGATTTTAGTAGCGCTTCATACAAAAAACCTACGTTGGTTTCAATGGCGTAAATCATTTTGATTGGTCCATTGAAAGAAAGAGATAGAGCGATATTTACACTCAAAGTAAGAGCGAGAAAACGATAGCTAAAATATGTTAGTCGATATGTGATATCATTTGTTTTCAATTTTAAAACTATTCTTGTACATTTTTATTAGAAACAATATGTTTTAAATAATTCAAATGAATTACGGTGAATCTAAATTATAAGATTGTACAATCTGGACGTTGATCTTAAAATATTTCTCACACGATTCAATATCAATTTGTAAAACGTTATTGGCATCGTTGAGATACAACATTAAATGAATATTAATGTGGCATGTTTAATTGTTATTGTTTTATAATCTAACCTCTCGACACTTAATTATTTACTTGTACAATTAAAACGTTACCAATCGTATTATTACACAGTGTTTTATATATTATTAAATTTTAGATATATTGTGCAGATTTGCTCATCACAAAGAAACAAAAAAAAAGTGGAAAAAAATCTCTTTGTCTAGGCCGATTCCTTTTTCGGTAATGTCTTAATTTTAAAAAAATTCAAATAAATTGAAATTTATGTTCGCCACAAACGAATTAATCATGGTCGTGTCCTTTCTGTTGCTATCTAAATTTTTACAGGCCATTTTTTACGTACACCAACGTGTTGAAACGACCAGACGGGATAGGTAGGTACCTACATATGTATACCTCTGTCTTTATCGCACTCGTACAAAATCCGCTAAATTCTATCTCGTATTTCAGCCAATGCATCATTCGATACGGTTTCGATCTGAGACTTTTCCATGGTTTTCACGGACACGAAAATAAAATTAATAATCAAAAATACATACATCACAAAGCAAAACTGTCCATTGGCATAAATTGAATATATAAAAATTTTCCTATGCATCAAATTTGAATATGCATTTACTTAATTATTGAAATGTATTATAATTTTTCTTAACGTACGTTTCATACTAATGCCTATTGAATATTGTAAAGTGTGAATTATTAATTGGTTTATTAAAATAATAATTAATTTATCGCAACCGGGATTGTCACCCCTAATATTTTAGCGTTGCGGGTGAACACACCAACACGTACACATAATAAAATCTAGCTTGTATTGTATTATGTGTGTGTGTGTGTGTATACTTATATAATTATATATAATAGGACGATTAACAATGCGCCTATGAGAAAATCAGCCATAGACCCCAAAGGAGACGGCCATAAATCGTAGAGTTGTCTCTCTACAAAGAAGTAGGGCTATGTGGAGAGTAGAAAGTGGAGTGTAGTGAGAGGGGCATCCATTAGAGGGCTGCCGGTACAAGACCGTGCATCAACCCAAGCAAGACTACCTGTGCTTCCTCAACTTTTTAAAGGACCCACCCACAACCCCCTTCAGTGGAGCGGAACAGATTTTTCGAACGAAACGTATATACATACGTACGTAGGTACTTGCGGCGCAAGAGTAATTGCCGTGTGAAACTCGGCCTCATTCAATAACGCGAGCTTTTAACAGATAAAGCTCCAGTTCATAAATTCACAATTAAGATACCGGCAAAATCTCGAACAGTGCGTTTTACAAGACGTGTTCGCTCTCGTGTAAAACGTGTCGTAATCGGCTGTAACTATCCTAAAGGCGATTAGCGAGAAGACGCCGATCAAACACAACCTCCGAATAAATTTATTCAATATTTACTTTACAACATGCAAATATCGTACGCACCGTGTACTAACTAGTATGAAGTACATATATTTATTGAAAATTGTTAATTTTAAGTATCGAAATGGAGGTTGTAGATTCGGTCAATGGTTATTATATCGATCGTAGCACACTTACGATTGGCATTAGCACGTAATTTGTATTCATACAAACGGTTTGCATAAATCGTTAGCGTATCGATTAGATGCGAGTCGAAAAGTTGAATAAATTTCATTCTGTGCAGCGAGCGTTATCTCAAGGCAGTGATCTCGACATGACATAATTTCACCCGGAGTAGCTCCGACTGTCTAGCTTGGCTGCCGCTGCGTTTTTTTTTATTCATTTGCTAATTTATTGACTCGAATAACTGTTATGACACTAATGTGTTAATAACTGACAACTTTGTTTCGAGCGGCGGCGGAACCGGCAACGCGTTTGCCAATCTCACATTTCTCAACGCGGCCAATTTGAATTTCTTCTTCGTCTAGATTTGTATGCGCGTACAAGTACATATTTCATATGCCAATTCAGTTATAACGGTATCGGTGTCTCGCCCGGTGTGGCAAATCAATTATAGAAATTTTATTTCAACGGTCGGTATTCTACGAGCAAATTATTTTATTTCGCTAGAGTAGAGCCGGTTGGCTGGAGCGGTCAGCTTTTCGAGCGCTCGACTATGAATGCATAATTGGAAGCGAGCGTTTACGACTTTTCGCTCCAACACTGAATAAAAGTCGAAACGAGCAATAAAACAACAGTAAAACGCAAAAGTTACGACGAATTAATGAGCAATTTCGTATTTTAATACTCATATTAGAAAACACTAGAAAATTCATTGGGCGTTATGACCTTATGACTGGCTTTGATGACATTCGATACTGTTGATCGTATCTGTTAACGTTATTATTATTTTTAGTGTATTTTTTATCACATGGAAAATTAATCGAAATAATATACCTACCTATGACAAAACTTTAATTAAACTTTTTTATATGAAGATTGTGCGAGAAGAATGGATGGATGGACGCGAAAAATACTGGAATGGTATCCGAGAGGATGTGAAAAAAAGCAAGGTAGACCGAGTGGACTGATGAATTGAAAAGAATGTGTTAAGTCAACTGGATGCAGATTGCTCAAGACAGACAGGAACGACAGTAAACGACTGAAAACGATGATATAAAGATTGCAGATACACTCTTATACCTAAGACAATTTGTTGGTGAATATCACTTGTAAAGAATAAAAAATAAGATGAAAAATGTAACTAGGGTGGAGTGCTTTTTAACATAGTTTTTAAATCCATCATCCCGATATGTTTAAAGAAGATCTTCTACCAATGACTTATGAACCGTCGATGCTGAACTCAAAAATGCTACGCAAGATCAAGTACATACAGAGAAACATGGTGAGATGTATGCTTGAAATAATAAGAAGAGATAGATAGAGGGATATATGGGTGAGAAACATGACCAAAGTGGAACGTTTAAGTGGAAGTGGACTGGATATATGTATAGCGAGAAGAATGGATGGCAAACGGACAAGAATAAGAAAGCAAGGAAGACCAAACAGACGATGGACTGACGAATTGTGTGGAGTCGATGGATGCAGATTGCTCAAAACAGACAGTAATGGAAGAAGAATGGAAAGCAGCAGTGGCTGGTCAACGGCTGCAAAAAAGTTGCAATTATTCTCACGTGTTGAAAAAGCCGTATCATTTTTAAGGTATTGAGATTTTACACGTAAAATAACATAAAACACGTCAATCGAAAAAATCATTCACGCAGCATGGAAAAGTTTCGGGGTGAAAAATAAGCACTACAATATTTCACGAAGAAATACGGCGACAAAATTAGAACGCCCTTTAAACTGGAAAAAAAAACTGACCATGACGCCTAAATTGCTAGGGCTTAATTACGATAAAAAAATATATTTTATATTTTACCGAAAATTCGGACGTGGATTTATGTGGGCCAGAGTCGACGCATTTGAATAATTACACAAGAGAGAATCTTGGTAATTAAACCGAGCGGAAGGACGGTAGGACAGAGTGGAGAATATCCTTCTTTTTCCAACCCCCCCCCTCTCTCTCTCCCGGTCCTGGCTGCAAAGGACTCGCACTACGCGAAGGGAGGGAGAAGAGGAGTTTTTGGAAAGATAAAAAAATATTAATTTATTTAGTATAAATTCGGGTAGGTGTATGACGTTAATGGCGTCCGGTCGTAAATAACGCGAACGAGATGATATTTGAATTTGTGCGGCCGAGTGGAGTGCAGGGCTCCTCCTAACCCCGGGGAGGGCGAGGGTCGTACACAATAGGACAATTTTGAGTATTTGGGTCACTGTTCGCTTATTAAAATACACACATATATATATAATAAACATTAGATGCGTCTCGCCGCGGATAAAATGAAATGCAAGTCGACACACTGTGTTGCACTATCGCGCTACAAACACTCAAGGGGTTGTTAATTAATTTTTGCACCTCCCCATCCGTTCAGTCTGCCTGCTGCAAGATCAAACGATATAAATGCACTTTAATGGCCACTGTGTATGCAATGTCAACACGGTTCGCGCCACACTTTACAAACAACGGTGTTGCTTTTGTAAATTTTTATTTTTTCATGTTTTGTAGCGAAATTTCAGAACGTACCTGTAGATTCGTACATATACGTATATAAGCAAACGGCATGAGATGAATTGAAAACAAGCGTTCAATTGATGATTTATCGCTGGACCCGTTGGGGGATGTTGTCAACTCGTATCCGACCTTACAAACTCCCCTCTGCGCGCGTGTGATCGATATACATCGCTCTTTTTCATCATTATTTCAACGCGTTTTCCCTACACATTTTTTCCGCACAATTCATCAAAGGTTTTTTTAATCATTTCGACAATCTATCGGCTGCGGAAAACTTAAAAAAAAAAAACATCGATGATTTTAAATTGAATTGTAAATTGGCATGTACCTACCGATTGTTTTATCATAATATATAAAACGATATCAGTGTATCGGTTCAGCTCTGAATACGTTACACTTGACCAACGCTATTCACACACACAAGTTAGCACATCCTATTTAATTGTACACAATTTCTAGTGTGGTTGTTATGTATTATATCTATGTGGATATCCACTTTTACACGGTCGACATTATACCATGCATGAGTGTACAATTTCGTTATCGATATAATCATATCGCAAAAGGATTCCCGCAATCATACATTGCAGCCGTACCATTACAGTTTCAAACCCCGAAGAAGGAGAAGACAAATAATAGCCGTGGTAAGAACAAACAGCGGCGAAAAACGTGAATCTTTAAAGGTACATACCTATGTACATAGGTAGTGGCGAAGAACGAACGCTCTCTCACCCATAGGCCAATGTTCGATTACTGTTTTTTAACATTTCAGCAGCGTTTTGTAATCATAATTCGATGCCGAGTCAATGAGAAACGTGAACGTTTACCATTTTCATTTTTTTTTTCGTTTCGCTTTGTATTTAATATTCAACAAATGTACATATACGTTAAAGTTCGAAGAGTAGTGCGGTAGTGCAACACGTACCGTATAATATGCAAACTTGTGCAACGATATCTACCTATGTAGAGAGGCGGTGCATTTTATGTGGTGATAATGCTGAGGGCTTTTGAGGAACCCTCTGTAAACGTTTAGTACGGTGAGGTTGGATATAACGAGCTAGATAACCATTAGCACACATATTCCACAATAAAATCGATAGTACCTAAGCTAAAAACGCTTCACGTACAATACGCCATACTTTGAATCCGAATGAAACTAATAAAAATAAATCAATTATGAGTTATTATAATGAAACATTGTAGATTTTGATAGCCCTGATTTTACAATATGTAAACACGTGTAGAGTTCTAATGTATGAGAAAATTCTGCGAACGTTCAAATGCGGTCGGATCAAAGCATTGTCGCTAGAGCTAAACGTGTACGTTCAGCAAAAAAAAATTTAAATTCAAAATGTACGAATTAATTACGGCATAAATTACTCGCGAGGCAGTCGGAAACGTATTTGTAAAATTTCAATAAAAATACCCGTAAAATAGCATACAAATACACACATCGTACGAGTTTGACGTGCGTAGAGGCGAGAGCGTCGATCTTTTGACCGACATTTTTCCGAAATAAACGAAATTTGACTAACCGGTCGATTTGCGCATACATAAATTTCGGCATTAATCGCGCAAAAGCCGTAATTCCGTAAGTGTGGTGAAAAAAATTACGGTTAAAATATTAATAAATAATAAAAGAAGGTGCAAAGTATCGCGTAAAACGTCAATACATTTTATTACACTTTCGTCGCTCTTCCGATGTGAACTTGTTCCAATTAAAATGAACTTGATGGAGAATTAACGCGAAAACAACCGGATACATTACTGACTGAAATTGTGCAAAAATTAAATATGAATAGCGTGCATTTTGATTTACCGAGAATTCGTTAATATGTAGTATGCGAAGAATTATAATATTTGATTTATGCATTGTAATATACCTAGTGAACGTTTTACTTGAGAGAAGATCGACCGATATATTATACCTATTAAACCTATGGCTTTCTTGAATTAAAATATCACATACATTATGCTCTCACGCTCATTGCGATTAGAGGCTCAGATAAGTCGAAATATAAACATTGGCTTAGGTGAAAAATTAACATGAGATACTTGTGAAAATAGATTTATAGCCCCTCGGGCGTATTTTGAGCTCGTAAGTGTTTTTATGTACTTTGAAGAATTTTTAACGCGCATTCGTGACGTATCGATACGTCACGGTGATGTAAAGCGGTTGGTGATTGTGGTCGGCTAAAACCGCAGACTTGTTTTTCAAATTGTGCCCATAAGTTGGTAAGCTCTCTGCAAAGGAAATAAGTGAAAGATTGTTAGTGAAAATGCCCGTTTTAGCACGAACGGCGATTCTTTGTGCGCGCGCTTTAGTTAGAGCACACACTAGAAGAACGTGCTCAGACATGGCGATAGTTATTGGGTGTTTTACTAGACTTTTATAGGCTTTTTATTGCGGCGGTTCTCATAACAAGCCTAAAATTCAAATACACCTGTCTCGTTTTACATGCGTGTGTGTGTGTGTGTATGCTTTACGAGTTTTTGATGGGGAGTCAATTAATTTAATTTCCCACATGGATCGCCCTCGTATAGACAGACCACTCTATAAAAACGCAAAGAAAACGATCGTTTTACGCGACACGACCGTTTGCCTTACAAGTGTCGATAAATCTCGTAGACGCAAAAAAAATTGCAAGAAACCCGTTTCGTCTATGATGATTATTTATTTTAATATTGAATATTATTTATTTAACCGTATCAAATCGACGGAATCCTAGAAAAATTATTAAATACATATAAACCAGTTTCGAAACCATATCCGTAAAAGTTTTTAGGATTAGGTCAACGATCTTATAATTAAAAAATAAATAAATATGCACGTATATTTGCGTTGAGGGAACTAACGAAATGAAAAAAAAAAAACAGCAAATGAATAAATATTGTTCGTTCGCAGTGTAACCTTTGTATTCGCGGACACTGGAATGGTCTTAGGGAAAATAGCCCAAACAAAGGAAAAAATCAAGCGATAAATAACATTGTTTCCGTATTCAACGTATGCAATAGGCTGTGCTTATATTTTATCGCTATTATTTAAAAATTCCGGTGATATATGGATGTTTGAGTAGGACCGAAACTTTATTTGATATTTCGCACACACACAACAAGGGAAGTTCTTTTACCCTTCCGTTTTTAGCAAAACAAGCCAATTTATGGATACATTTTACTGATATATTACATGCAAGTCAAACTATAAATGCCAGAGAATCCACCTCGGCGTTATTGCGAACGTCCCTATTGTTTTCAAAAGACACCATGATACACCTAATTAGTATCGATTTAACATTTTTGTAGCCAAGCGTACGTATATGCACTTAAATCAACATACTACTACGCAAAACCATTGTACTGATTGATATAATTTCCAGATATACAATCAGCGAGCCACAGTTTGGGAACACGCACGCGTCCATCGACCAAATTCATCATGGCCGACCGACAAAAGATGCATCTGTCGATGCGTTTAGGGTTAGGGCCGCGACACACTCTCGACAAAGTACTGCGCACTCGAAACGCATCAGTCACGCATAATCGAAAAGCGCGCAAAATTTCACAAACGTCTCAATCCGAACCCGAGCAGAGGGTATATGCCAAATAATAAGCAAACAATAGTATCACAAAGTAGGAAAAATAGCGGACGTGGTGCGTATGAGCGTCTTGCCCTCGCTTCGTTAGGGGAGAAACTGAGTACCGGGCATAGTAATTTTTGGTGGGATGATGCGGGCCGTTCCCAAAAAACCCACCCCATAGTATAATTATATCATTATTATCATTTTTGAACGTTGGAATAGATAGAGGAGGTTATTCATCATTTTTTTTTTTTGTTACGACCACAATGCCGCACTGTTTGTTACCCTCAAAAAAATGGTCAAGGTTTCCACGTAACGGTTCCACCATTATATGCGTCTATTTTTTTTCTACGTTCCTTTCCAATCATCTTCGAAACGTCCATGAATTTAGGAGAACATTATCATTAAAGAAACGTCTTCTTTTCATATATTATATCTATACATTTTTTTTGTATACCTAGCCGTCTCTCGCTAGCCTTCACTGAGCTCAGATCTTTTTATTGAACGCACAGGTAAAAATTGTACAATCTTCCAAATTGTTAAAAGCGACTGGAAAGAAAAGACTTTTGACATTGCTTTTCTTCTTTGAATTACGGATATGCTTTGTTCGAATAGTTTGAATGCGGCATTTAAATCAATAGTAGGTACCGTTATTGCAAATGAAATTCATAAGAATCGTAATTCATTATTATATGAACACACAATTTATAGGTACATGTATAAACAATTGGATAAAAAAAAGTGTATTTAATTGCATGTAAAAAAGGCATTGTATACGTAATTTCAATTATTTTATTAAAAATACTTTTAAATCGTCAAATTTTATATGAATTCCTTTTCTTTGATATTTCAGATATAATCCAAGGATTTTTGGAGCAATTTTTGATGTTAAACATGGAATTAAACGATTAAATCGCGTGCCCTTACAAATTCCACCGATCGGAATCGAGCTAATACGATCAAAATGTCGAACAGTAAATCGTGTTAGATGGATGCTATTCAAACTTTTCAACGAGAATATTTATATAAATACCCGACAGTACGTTCAACTTATTTTTTGCACAATATGCAATATGTGAAGTCTTTCAAAACCAGTGTAGTATAATAAAAAAATAATTATAATATTTAACAGTGCTATGTTGTTTTGTTTTCATCATGTTTCTACTTGCCTATAGGTAAGTGTATGTGCTCACTTACATACATATATGTATGATTTTGAAAGGTTTCAGTATCGGCCAATCATACATGCCAGGTGAGTCGATGGTGGCTCAACTCAACTGCATATTATTACATTATAAATCCGTTCCAGTTTTGTTTTTTTGTAAGCTACGGTTTTGATAGAGCGATCGCTTGATTTTTTCTCTTCGACTTCTAAATAATTTTATCAGGTCGCATGCTCATACGTTAATTTGTATCGTCACGCTTCGCCGGTCGAAGTACGAGGGTCTCCGACACATGAGATTAAACCAATGGCTCTCAACGTTTTAGCATATTATTCACACGTGAACAACACCGGTAGCCCGGCAAGATTAATGTTTAATTATTTTCCTGGTTAACTTAATTTTTAATTAAATCCAAATTTTATTTTTTGGGAAACGCGGTTTATTTACCGTTGAAAAAAAAGCGATTGTACAATAGAAAATTTGCGAATGTGTACGACCCTGATATTTCGCAAACACGGGCACGTTCACAAAGGTCTCCGAAACATACGTAGTCGACATTTTATCCTCTTTTTTCTTTTTTTTTTTTTTGGTGAATTAATATGATAAGAAAACGACTACGACCTATTATGTCCCGTCGTATATCTTCGTTAGAAAAATGTGGAAGTCCCTGATTAACAGATAAAGGCAATTCTTCACATTTTTTCCATTCCTGTAGTAATAAAAATTACACTGGATAAACGTAGAGTCGGTTTTATAAATTGTTTGCAAAATATTTATTGCGTTTTACACATGAAAAAAATATTAATTTATTGTGAAATGCAATAAACGACATTCTTATATTCAATTAATAAATCAATCTGTGATCGATAATCAATTAAAATTGAGTAAAACGACCTCCTTGACACTGACACTACTTCGTTTATCAGTGGAAACATTTATATGGTAATATAAACATAAACTATACAGAAGCTACACGAAAATAAAACATATATTAAAATTATTTTACAATACAATTTGTTCGTCTAAATAAAAGATTTATCTTTTTTAATATTGATATTTGTAATTTTAAATATATTACATTGATTTCCATACGGTAGCGATTCTCAACTCATAATCTGGAATGACTTGGAGAATTATTAATTTTATTAATTATTAATTAATATTGGAGAATTATTAATTTTACATCGAACACAGCAAAAATTTAAATAAATTTATTATGGAAATTGCAATTGCTTGAATAAACATTGCATAATATCTTATGTGATTTTCTATAAAATATAACTATACAAAAGCGAGCTTCCCTAGAAGAAAGTTCCCTAAAGAAAGTTCACCTAAGGCGTATTTATAGACTTTTTCATTTAAAGTTCAACCACAAGCATCAAAACGTAGTGAAACACAACATATTTAAAAAAAAAAAGTATTGTTTAAAATATACCCCAGCTACACATTTCACACACTTATAGCGAATCAAAACGCACACGACACATTTAAAAGTTCAAATTTACCTTTCAGGTATAAACATAAGCTCCCGAAACATAATCTGTTTTAAACCTCCGGTTACAGTAAGTCACTAGCAATAAGAAATTAATGTATCTCCATGCATACCATATATGTACACATATTGTGTATTATATTCAAAAATAAAATTGTAAATATGTTTTTTAGCTTAAACTTTCCTACCGTAAAAACAAACACTAAATTATTTTCCTTATTATTATTTACTAACACACATTTATTTTAAATGGATAATGGCCACTTGACCAGGAACCATTAGGATATTTTTTTAGTAAATAAAAAGTATTATGAAAATTATATGGATAAATAAAAGTTTTTAAAAATCAAAAGTTCAAATTATAAAAAGTCACAGTTTCATTGTGGTTTCTTGTTCAAAAACCTGAGCTTGGGAACAACTGCCCGCTTACGATCGTCACACTGACTTTACAAATGCCTTAATTTGAACTCTCGTGCTCACGAAGTTTGCATTAATGAACTGAAAAAAATACAAACTCACATTTATGAACTGAAACTAACTACCGAGAACCTATGGAGTCAGAAAAAAATATTACCACACGATAAACGTATCAATGAAAATGGGCAGAGCTTACGAAAAGCTCAATGTGTGAGTGAAACTGTTATTTGAGTCAATTGTTTACGACGCGAACAATATCGAACGTGTACGGTGCAATTTACGACGAAGAATAATATACACTACGTTGCTCTTATGAAAAAAAAAAAAAAACTAATCGACCAACACGTGGCCCGCTGAACTACGATAGGATAACAGCTGATCGCGGCCATTAAAAATTGGTGAATAGTACATACGAGAGGGGGAATGAGGAGAATGAAGGGGAAGGGGGGGAAGGGGAAACCCGCGTTTTTTTCGAGGGGAATGTGTGGAGATGTGGTCTGAGCGAGAGGTGAAGATTCACTTAACGTAAAAAAGAAAGAGACGTCTAATTGGGTCGGGCCGAATTTCCCCTCCCCTTCCCCTCTATCCCCTCGGTATGATACATTAGTCGGCGTGACGTATTACCTTTATGAAATAGGGTATCCATCATTTTATCGGGTCAGTTCTCTAATTTAATTAAAAAAAAAAAAGTGTATTATGTCGTTAAACGAATCGTATAACAAGTACACGTTGTATTACGTGTAAACACACAGCTAACGTACAATTATATGTTAAGTGCATACCTGCTCGTTATTTTACCACCAAAGTCAATTGACAATTCGTCAAATATAATCATAGGTATTGATGATGCAAATATATCGAATCGTTTAAACAAAATGTGCTGTGGCAATTTTTTTCCATTTATTTATCTTAGCATACCTAATGATTAGATGTCGCAACGTCTAAATGAAACTTTCACATTACTATTCCGAGTGGGTAATAGTAATAATTATAATAATTCGTCGTTCTATAAAATAAACACGTTATGCATATTTAGCATGTACTTACCGCTTATGAAATTGATATTAAATAATAATAACATATGTAGTTCAATTTGAATGAATATTGATACATAAACACACGTTGATAATTTACTTACATATGTATACGACCTCGTCGTTGATCTGAATGCACTAACTTCCCAGCTATTCCGAATATTTTTATTGAGATAAAATCAGTCGCTACATTTGTAATGGAGTGCTTAAACTATCATACGGCTACCGATTGTGTATTGTAACATTATAAATGTTTATATTCAAGGTGAGTTTCATTCAAACCGCAAATATAGTATACGTAATTTCACTTGAGTAGTGATGATATAGTAATTTAACGCATGAATAGCGTTTTATTTATGTTCTTGTTTTGATAGCGGGTACAAGAAATCTGTACGCAACGTGTACCTACAGGTAACCGAAGTTAATCTCCTAAGTATCGCCACACACTCACGATAATAGCCAGCTGAAAAGCTGTAGGTACTTACGCGAGGTTTCACTGTGTGTATTCTAATGATGCGGGTAAATAATTGCACATCGTACAAATAAATAATTATAGGTTGACTCGAAAAGTGTTTTTTTTTTTTATTTTTCCGTTTCGATTATATATTAAACGATGAATTCGGATGAAAGGGAAGAGCGGCGTGTAATGGTTGACGTGATGTCGGTTGTGTTTTTTTAGTTTTTCGAAATAAAAAATGCAATTTTCCCGGTCGCCGCGTGGTCATAGTGCATTCCACGCTCGCGCGGCGAGAACGGATGCGAAAGGAATTTATTGTGTGCACTGTATGCCATAAGTAACACATTGCTAGACACATTCACTACAATCGAGGATTTTCGTTTGTGTTGTTTAGCGTATTCTGCGTGTTAATTCAGACGTCGTTGTCGTGACTCAAAATGCAAATGAAGCTCGAAAATCGAAATTGAAATTAACTCAACTTTGATGCATATCAAGAAAATTGTATAAGTTGAACTAATTGTCGAAATGACCGTGAACACTTTACCCGCAAGCGAAAGTTTCTCAACGAGTAAAAATTTCAACAATTTCATCCGTATTAAAAGTAAGCGCGCGAAAAAAGGTTAATTTGATTTGATCGATCGTGC
Organism: Parapsyche elsis; assembly: GCA_022651745.1. NCBI lineage: Eukaryota > Metazoa > Arthropoda > Insecta > Trichoptera > Hydropsychidae > Parapsyche > Parapsyche elsis. The sequence goes on from JAGVSN010000017.1 coordinate 5,426,041, forward strand.
GGTTATTAAAAAAAAATTGCAATAATAAATTTGCATATATGCATTTTTTAACGTTCGCGTTGTTGTATAACGATGAACACATCAGTCGCGTTATCGAAAGGTGTTGGAAACTGCAGATCGTAAACTAGAGGTTATCTCGGCAAAAATCAGTAAAGTCGGCCACATATCAAATGGCTAATTAGTTTTACGGACAAATTTTCGCATGTGAAATACAAATATGATACGTACAATAAATAATAATAATAATAAATGATTAAGTGCACTATTATAATTCAATTTTCCCATACAAATTGTTGAGAAACGAGTATTTCAACGCTTATAATTTAACTACCAACATATAGAGATACCTACCTTATTGATGATAGGTAATTTACCTTTGCTCTTTAACAACGCATTTCTTCGATACGGATTATCCTACTGATCGTTTTGCTTTTTTCAGTTGCATATTAAATAAATTGCCGATGGTAATTTTCATTATATATTATATTAATTGTTTTAAACGCTCGTTTTAAGCTCAATTTAAACAGTGCGATAACGTCGATTGAAAACGTAGGTGTATAAGGCGTTAGGAAAAAAATCTCACTTCCCACTTTAAATACTATAAATTACGCTGGACGTGCCCTCGTGCAATAGAAAATAGTTTTTCGGGCTCCAGACGCGCATCTATGTATGTATGTATAATATAAAATGTACTACACTTTTTTTAACAACAGTGGTCTCATTGTCTAATTTGTCGGAAAAAAAGGTTTAATGCATCTTATGTGGCCGTAGGTGATTTGAATTGCAAATTTTTAAAATTGGTCCGTTCAAACCGCATTATTTCATTCAAATTAAATATTAATTCGACTGTCGTAACAGAGATTACATCTAGCATTTAAATTAATTAACTTGTACGAGTCAATGAACTTAAGTTGACGGTTGAAACATTTTATGTTATAAAAACCCTTGTTAGATGTGAGCATGCATTTGATATTTCGAAATGCGAAAGTAACGAATTTTCTCACATCGTTTTAGTTGTGTATAGTTTTTATCAGTTTTCGATCATCACGTATGTGACCCAATGGCGAAAATGTTGAGAATGTGTGGCTCTCGGCTTTGGCGAGACGAGATTTCCAGCGTGTTGAGAACTACATGTACTAGCCTAATTCAAATTTAACATGTAACGTGTAATACAACTATAATTTTTATAAGAAACAAAAAAAAAACCTACTCCGAAATTGCTCGACGATATCGCCTTGGGCACTTTTATCTCGAAACTAGTGTTCTGACCAACGAAACTTATACGTATTCAATGAGTCGTGCTTCCATGTTTTTTTATTTATTTATTTTTTATTCAACATAATATAATACATACATATAATAACCGCCATAGGCCAAAAAATTGCATAGCGGTGTGATTTAATCGTAATCGTTTCCCATTCGTCAGGTACGTTTTTGTCGTCCAATTATAACAAAGCAAAATTTCAATATCAAAATTGAATGCATTGTTATTGATAATTGATACAAAAAAATGATATAAAACGCACATTGTGAACACCCTGCAAATTAAACCTGTTTTTATTTTAACTTCAGCGCCGCTCAAACTATCACGCGCAATAAATAAATACACTCGGTCTCATATTTTATGCGATTATAAATATTTTAAATTAATAAACGCACACATAAATCAGGAATTTCGGATAGACTTATGTAGTTCCTAGACACATTTCGGCTTGTTGACTTTGCATTGTAATAACAACATACCGGTTGAAAAGTACAAAGATCAACAAACTCTCCTTTGTAAACATTTGTACACACGAGAAATGGTTACAGTACAGATTCGACTCCATTCAAAATTTAATATTATATAAAGTTTAATAAGATTGCAAACGATATTCTCGAACGGATGCCGATCGTCAATCACGTGCCGTTCAATGACACGCGGATACACCCAAAACAAAAAACACGTTAACCAATCAAAATTTGAGTCATGCTTCAATAAACATATTAACGCTTATAAAATTCACATTTTTATTGAAAGGAAAAAAATTATATAAACAAATAATAAAGCGTTCAAAGTGCGCAGATGCACAGTTAGTCAGGTATCTTACACCCATAAAACGCTGACCTATCGATTTCAGATTAGTTAACATTCCAGTTTTGTAGGCAATAAATAAAATATCACTATATTCACGCGTGTACGTGTGTGTGCGTGTGTGTGTGTGTGTGTGAGTAATTTTTTTTTACCGGTAGAAGCGAATGTTCTTTTGAAGCAACGTGGCTAATTTCCTCCTAATTCGAGTTGGCCGCCTCCGTGTATTCGTTGCCGGTCAAAAAAATGAAAATAATTACGATATATCCGGCTGTCTCTTATTTGGTATTCAATTATATCATACGCGAGCTTATAACTTGCAAGCACTACGTATGTAGGTACATATACCTAAACTTAATAAATGCGATATCGATTTGATTATATTACAAAAATAGTCCGTTTATTTATCTATACTTTATTTTGATAATATTTCGGTCGTTACAAATAAATAATTTGAAAGTTGTGGGAGTAAATTTTGACGTTGTGCAGAACTGTAGTGATTCAGCGCAGGGCATACACAAGAATTCATTTAACATATGCCCGCGTACGAGCGTATACAGCGTTCGCGCACACCTGGCACTGAAAATATACTACAGTTCCGTACGAAAATGTTTATTTAACAAAAATTAAATAGAAAAAAATACCAAGCGTCGCACGATACCTGTACAAGTATTCAAAAAATCGATACACTGTGTACTGTACCGAGTATTTGTTTTTTTGACGTTGTCACGACCGTTCGTAATTGTTGCGTGCCTGTCGATCTCGTACACGAATTTTGAAAATTAGTCCAAATGATAAAATAAGTCGTGATATAGGCGAGCACATACACATCAAAACGAACAGTGTGGGTGGCTGTAATGCGCGGGTAAACTCGCCGCCAAGCAAGGTCGCCGTTACAAAAATCAAACTCATATACGAATTCAGCGCATGTACAAATTTGTTAGTCACCCATGGCGTTTGCATACACTCACATGCGAAATAAAACAAAAATAAATCGACGTACAATTGTATTCGCAATGACGCGACAGATAAGGCGACAGCGAGTCAAATTCAATTCAAAACAAATTACTGTACTATTTTACTGTGTGAGTTTGTCAGTATTAATGTGAATTTTTAAGTGTAAGTAGCACAGTTTGAGAACCTGCGCCCGGTTAGCAGATACGATAAACAACGGATCGCAGAATCAGAGATTCGTGTGCTTGTTATAATAACACAAAAATATGATATGGCTATCTAACCAGTAGGTATATGCGTTTTGCTGTACAACCCGGTCACTATATAGAGAAAGGGAGGTCACATAAATCAATCTTAGATAGCTATTAATCAGGTTTTTCTCGTTTGCCTAATTTGATCGAACCAAAATGTCAGCTGGGCGAAACTAAATCAAAACAGCTCGCTTCCGCAATGAAGATATGCATTTTTAAAAAGCTCCACTTTCATCCGGTACAGAGTGTATCATTTTTGGTTGGCGTCGAGTTAAGTGGCTAAAAGTGAAATCGGTGACGTTTAAATGACATTTCTGACGATGAATAGATCGGTTTGACATTTGTAGGTCAAATGATAAAACTATTCACACGCCGATACGCGCAGAGCTGTTAATTAATTTTGCGATTGAAAATTGAAAAATAATTCATTAATTTTTTCAGCACTTAAAAACGCAGTCGCTATCTGTTTTTTTTTTTTTTTGTTTTATTTATTTCAAGTGCACGTTAGAATAACCTATAATTATTTAAACAGTAAAAAAATTCAAAATATGGCCGCCAATTAAAATATAGCGCAAAAAAAAGTTCGTTACATGTTCACTGGTATTATTATTGAACATAACATCTCCATATTTAAAAATTAATTTAATTTAAAAAGTTATCGAAATGTTGATCTATGAAGTGTGCTATCTAGCGACAAGTAGCATAAACCATCGCGTCTACAAAAGCGCAAAAAATCTAGTCGAAAAAAAATCATACAATTTGAAAAGGGTCGAGTGAGGGTATCCACCCTTGGACCAACAAAAAAAAAAGGGCAGATGCGATTACAATAGCCGATTCTAATAAACCGGAATCTGATAGTAGTTAGCCGGTGAATATTTCAGTCGTATAAGAATCTAGCAGGTAAATAAATGTATTCCAAGTGGAATTTGAATTATTGGAATTGCTTAAATAATATACATAATAATATTTAAACGGCTGAATTAGTCGATGATAATTACGAGCGATAATCAAAATTCTTTACATATAATTAAATATATTTTATTAGTGGTGTTATTTTATTTTATTAACTTCTTCGGAACGCGATCGATCCTCTTAATTAATTTTAAATTTGAATTTGCATGCAAAAGATTTAATAAAACGGGCCCGCTTTAAAACATTCTGGGATAAGAGCGTGTGCGAAATCGCGTTGAAAGCATTTTATTAACTAAAATGATATTGAAAACAAAAGTTTCCTTTTTTTCCTTTTATCAAAATTAGCATGGAATGGGCTCTTAACAAATTTGGATGGCCGATCAAACCGCGGGTTTGCATACCTGAGATCCCGTATTCAGTTGTGCTCAACTGTTGATATTAAATCATACATTTAAAGCGTGAGAAGTTCGCCAAAACAACGAAAAGCGCCAAAATCAAAACAACACAAGTCAAACGGAGAGATTGATTTATCGTCCACGAGAGATATTAGTACGGATATGTATACAAATGGATAAATAAATAAAACAGATACGAATTGATGTATGTAAGTGGTCTAGCGAATGACGTACGAAGTAAGTCAATTGCTACGCGTTTTAACTCTCACTCGACGCGCAAAATTTATTCGCTCGTTTAACTCCTTAAGCGCCGCCGAACGCTACGCGTAGTAATACACCGTGTGTGTGGCGCGACACGAGCGTAACATACGTTCGCAAATAGCGTAACATCGATCGGTGCAACGCGAAAAAATCTCACCGTATCGTAAAAACGTCCGCGAGAGTGTCCGCATTGAATAAATAATGGCAAAGTAGACGATGCCGAAAAACGGAGAAATATTTATCAACGCGTTTCGGTTTCGCGATGTTGAACACGAGAAATTAGCATGTCCCATTTATTTATTTCGGATTTTTTTCCGACGCTGTTGTTGGTCCGTCTCTCTCTTCTTCTAATTAATAAAGTAACGGCGACATTTTAAATTTATACGAATGACGCGCCTCGCCGCTCGTCGGACGGATAAACCAGATCGCCATAAAATCAAACACGTGGTCCATAAAAACGTATCGATCACGGCGATCTTAACCTCTCAGCGTCCGCGCGCTTGCACAATTCGTTTATTTAATTTTGTGGCTGAAGAGCTAACGACATTTTAAGACAGTGTTAAATTTATTTTTGTACAACGGTAGATACACCAATGCATACCGAACGTAGCGATTTGAATAACTTTTTGGAAACACAACAATATTGCTAATATTTACTTATATAACTTATTGATTTTATCCACATAAAAATTTTCTTTAATCGTAGAGAAATGGGCTTTATTTTCAGGACAGTTTTTTATAAATATTTTGAGACTGCTAACGATGTTTTACAGAGTTAAATTGTTTTTAAATCCAACATTCCGCTATGCTTAAAAAATAAGGCATACGACCAATGCGTACTGAGGTATGCGTTATGAGGTATGGATGTGAAACGTGGATGCTAAATTCAAGAATGTTACGCAAGATCCAGTGCACACAGAGAAGCATGGAAAGATGTACCTATGCTTAGTATAACAAGAAGAGATCGTAAGAGGAATACGTGGGTAAGAAGCATGAAACAGATAAAGTGGACACATAGCGAGAAGAATGCTTGGCAGATGGACGCGAGAAATACTGGAATGGTATCCAAGAGGATGTGAAAGAAAGCAAGGTAGACCGAGTGGACGATGGCCTTTTGAATTGAGAAGAATGTATGGAGTCCACTGGATGCGGATTGCTCCACTGATGCGGATGCTCAAGACAGACAGGAATGGAAGCGGATTAGAGAGGCCTTCATCCAGCAGTGAATGGTGAACGGTTGAAAATGACGATGCAATGTAAATTACCAAAAAATATTCAACGATACGGTCGCTGACGGGTTAATTTTGTATATGGACTACAGTGGGCCGGCTACATTGGCAAGATATGACACTTATTCATAATTTTTATACTTTATTCACGGTAAATATCAATTCATATTATTAAGCTCGTGCGTTGAGTGCATAGTCGCCTCAACGATCGCAATCATAAAGATGGGTTTACACATACTTTTTTTTTTTTTTAAATAAATTTTACCGAAACGAGATCTATATATGTATGTATGTAATGGGGGAATTTGGGGATGTTTTTCTTTGTGAGAAGATTATAATAGAGCTCGACGCTTTTCGAGCATAGAGTGGCGCCTGTACCTCTAGCGTTCGCCGAACAAACAAACCGGACCCGATTGTTCGTCGAGAGTAAAGTCGGCGTCGTTTTTCCGGCGCAAGCCAACTGGCGCTAATAAACACCTAATGATTGTTTTCACCCACCCCTCGTTCCCCCGGCGTCGCGGAGCGCCACTTACACTTTTATAATAATGTTTATTTAACTGGTTTCAATGGTTTATCGGCTACCTGTTCCCGGTGTGTGTCTGTTCGGTGCGCTCGCTCGCCAAACAATTTTACGATTTATTTAGTGTTAACGGGGCGGCTTTTATGCGCGCTAGCGGCCCCCATTCATCGGAGCTCAGCGGTCCCACAAACCGAACACTGCGTTTTTATTATTTATGAACTGTTTTGACACCGCCTTTCAAACATTAAAATACGGTTATTGTTGTATATTTAGCAGCTTGTAAAAATTCTCGTAAAAGATTCGCGTCATTTGTATCCGACAATATTATATTTAGTGCCCGAAGTGTTGCCTACAATGATAGAATTAGTCTCGATGACGCTACGCTATGATACGTTTTACGTCAGTTTTTTTGTTGTTTATTTTTACCCTCAGCTCATTTTTAGTACGGGTTGTAAAGTTTTGACGGTAATTTTCGACTTGGCTAATTCGCCGTTAGGGACTCGCTTTAATGGATTTTAATTTTATCGGTCGAAACTATTTCTATTGCAAATTGGCACGCATGTAAAACGATCCAATGGAATAACAAAAGATGAATTGTAACACTGTTTTTCGCTCTTCTGAAAACTATCGAAGTTATACAAGTTTTATTAGTGCTTTAGAATTTCGGATCCAACTTAGACACGGTTCATAACTTTTATTCCAATTTATTTTATTTTTGAATAAACAATATCATATTTTGTTGGGTCGACGGATAACATACGCTAAAATTACAGTACAAACATTATAATGATATCAAATTTAATTTTGCGGTAATTAAATTGATAAAACATTAGGCGACATTGTGCGCGCACATTAACGATAACATAAATGAACTAATTATGAAAACATACAAAAAAATAGAACATGATATTGGTGTGTGAATTCCGTTTGAAACATTGTACAATGATAAAAAATTTAATTTCCTGTAAAAGTGGGATGATTTTTTAAATTCTACACGATCGGAATTAATTCAACACACGGCGAACGGATTACCGTCAAGATTGCGTTTTAAGCAAATTATTTCGGCGATCTTTTCCCAGATAAATTACGATTGAGAAATTTGAAGAAATGCGCATTGTTATTACATCTAATTTTTTTCGGTTCGTCCGTTCGTTTCGTAGCAAGGCAATGATCATAATAATTCGTGGTGTAATTTGCACATATTCCACATAGTTATTGACGAATGGACAATGCCGATGGTGAGGCACGATCAAACGTTTCGAAATGCACGATCGGTTTACCCATTCTGGCCCGAGTAGTTTTTACCGTTGTTAGATACGTATGTATAAGACGATGGCAATAGGAAAATTACACAGAGTGTATATGTACATACATACACACACGAAACACGGTAGTCTATCACATTTCATATTCTCTTATTTAAAAAAATTGTAATAATTTTCAAAGAGCGAATTCAAAATTCAAAATGGATTAGATTTATACACACCCTACCTATTCTAAAATATTAAACGAGTTTTTAAATGAGCGCAGTCTCAAAACGGAAAAATATTGTGCAAATTATATACGGCGGTATGATTTACGAGCGGTCAATTTAAATTTAATTTCACGCATACACACTAGCACTTTGCCGATTTTCGTACGAATTTGCGCTTTTGAACGAGTAACTAATGCAGTTCAAGTTGGACGAAAAATTTAGAGTGTGAACACCGAAAAAAATTGCGAAAAAGCGTCATAAATCATTATCGAGTACATTTTTAGGTTTTTATAACAATAATATTGAAGAATTGCAATTATAATTCTAACACAATAAACCTACGGATTTTCAGACTTTATAAAGATACAAATCATCATCGAGACTTTTCACGATAAAATTTGTCGAAAAATTGAAAAAGTGCAATTCTAATGAATTTAAATTCATTAAAAATACCACACACTCAGTATGCAATGTATGAATTTTTCAGACTTTTTAGTGAATTTATAAAAACGTACCAACTCTTTTAGTGTATCACAAATCACATTTTGAATGGTTTTTTGAGCAGTTGAAGAGTTGCAAATCAAAAGTTTTAAATTGCACCAATAAAGGCCACATACTCTACGGATTTTTCAGTGCATTTATAAAAACACTCAGTGCACACAATGTTTCAGTTTCAGAACTTGCAATTTTTTTTGAACTTTTGAAACTTTCAACTGACGCAATTTGGTTTGGTGTATCGGGGGGAGGGGTTTTAATGAGTGTTAAGTGGCGGTATCTGACCTGCTATCGCCATCCAGGGGTAGAAGGTGTGGTTGGCCGTTTGCTGGTGCAACTGCGTAGGTACTGGCTGGGCACTTCCACCGAGGGAGCACTGGGTGTTCCACGAGGCTAAGGAAGCAGGAGGTCTCGCTGCACCACCTCCAGGTGAAGCAGGCTCCAGGGGAGGACCGTAAGCACGGGCATCGGGAGTGCAAGCGGCAGGCCGAGCACTCGCCCAAGCCTTATCCGAATATCCATTCTGGCCGCCCTCCTTAGAACAGTCCGGCTTATAGGTGGGCGGCTGGGGTTCGGTCGCGTACAATTTACAAGCAGCGGCTACCGATGCATCGTACGGCGACTCCTGCGGCCTCTGGAGCGCATGCTGGGCCCCATAAGCTCCCATGCCCAAACCGAGAGGAAATCCGCGATAGGCGGCCTGTTCCCCCGCACCGCCCTGGTGGTGATGCGACCCGTAGAAGCCGCTCTGCTCAAAGTACGAGTTCATCTTTCTTCACGGCGTCCTACGTTGTACTTTGTAAACACTGACTTCAGGCCATGCCGGCCTGAGCTACCTATGGGTTAAAAAATTCACACCAAATCCTCGCACACGTGCCAAGACCACGTGGATTGTAACACTTCAGTCAAATGTATAATATACCCTTCTGTCGCTCGTAAACCGGCGTTCGTGCGTAATTTTTTTTTTTTTTGTTATGTGTATGTTTTTTTTTTTACGATTATTTTACGAGGCCGTTAAGTCGATATAGAGTGGCGCGGGCGGCCGAGTTTTACGAGTTTTTAAGTGCCCCTCTCTTTGAGCAAAGCACGTGGTTTGGACGTCTAGACGGCTGCGAGACGGAATTGATTTCAGTTCATTCGGAAGCTTCTTTGATGGGGTTTCAATTGGGATTTTTTCGAGCTAAGTTGATGTTGTTACGCGACGTATTCTCGAGATTATTCTATGTGGGATCAGAGCGTGCTAAAGCGCACGTGCACCGGCCGCGGCGGCTGCGGGCCACTGAAGAGACGAACGCCCCGCAGCCCGCGGCCCACCCTGATAACGGGCCACGTGACACCGCGCCCTGCGCACACACTCAAACACATCTACCCCACATTAAAACGCACACAAACCCTTCAAATCAAAACTCAATCGAAAAAAAAACAACCAAATCGAACAAACAACCCTGAAAAAAACCCTCGAAACAACAAACTTTCAACAGTACCCGAACCGCCGAAAACGACCAAACGAAAGCAAACTCCCTTTCCATTTCGAAAACACAATTGTACAACAAAATCCAAACAACGTAAACAATAGAACAAACGAATGTGCGAAAAACGTCCTTGAACAATCGACAAATGATGACATTATTATCCCTTGTAACCAAAAACGACTCAATAATGAAACCCTCTAAAAACATAAAAGAAAAAAACGCAAACGCATCACACTGTGACGCTACATTTGAATAGCACAATGCATTCGATACGGCGCGCGCTCGCCGCGTCACATTCTAAGCGTCGAGATAACGGAGTGTAGAATCGAGTGAGAAGCCGTAAAAGTGACTTTTATTTCTTTACTACCTGTTTTGAAGCGGTGTGCGCGTCTCGCTCGCGCGCCGCGCGCCCCAGTGCACTAAAGCGAAACAGCTATACGGCGCTTGCTTGCAAATGCGATAATAAAATCCATTCCGCTAAGCGTCAGACGACGCGATAAATTATTAGTTGTCTCTTTTTAGCGCACGTCGCGGAGCTTGCGGTAGATGTGTTCCGTTTCGCTCTGATTGTGTAGCGGGACGTGTGGTGGGGGTACTGGATGGCCAATCGCGCGGATTTGTGGCCGACCTACTCCAGCGTTATTGAGATATCAAACTTACCTTTAAATTATCCATTATCATTTTGGCTCCGGTAGCGGGGACTTTAATGTAAATAGAACGAGGGGTATAAATAAGACATCGTACGAAAAAAGATGGGGGTAAAAGTTACTGCATTATTTATCGACACACGAAAAGGTCAACGCGAGACGAAAGATCCGGGAACGCACTACATTTGCGCAATACATACAATACACAATGATGACTTTTTTTCAATAAATTCAACTAACTGTAGTACCCATGTGCATTTTAGAGTGCAAGTAGTTCGTTTTCATTAGAAAGAGTCATCAAGAACCAAAGTTCTAAAAAGAAAAATGTCGTATCGCAATCAAATAACTATAGATATAATAACTCTGTAAAGTTTGATGTTAATTAGTCAAATGGTGAACGTGTGAAAAAGTTGAAGTGGCAATGGGTTGGACACATAGCGAGAGGATGTGGAAGAAAGCAAGGTAGACCGAGTGGGCGATGGGCTGATGAATTGAGAAGAATGTGTGGAGTCAACTGGATGCAGATTGCTCAAGACAGACAGGAATGGAAGAGGATTAGAGAGGCCTTCATCCAGCAGTGAATGGGGAACGGCTGAAAATGATGATGATGATGATGACGATGATGAATACTTTAGAATCTACTATTGAAGTGGTGATGCACAATTCGTGTGCATCATACAAGTTTGCTGAGAAATTTCACACCCTCTCATAATAAAAAACAAAGAAAATTTAGTTTACGACCTTCGCTAAGCTGAGGGATGCATTTCGAGGAAGTCAAATGTCAAAAGTCAAATGGTAACGGAACAATGACATACATATGTGGGTATGGACTGACGGACTGACAGATTAGAAAGACACACAAGCATCTATAAATGTATAGATATAAAAGTAAATTCTTGTCTGTTGTGTCATCGTTTGACAAATTGGTACCAAACTCGGTAGAGTTACTTACTATGCAGGGTTTCGTCTTATGATTTTGATTGCTATAAGAAATTTTTCTTAATAACATATCTATACCTACTCTATACTAAGAAGTACCTCGCTGTTGCGCAACTTACAAAAAAGAGGCTTGTGGCTGTTCGAGATTTACGACTCTGGTTGATTATTATCATTAATGTTTATTCAAAGAAGCCGAGATGGTGACGAAGTTCATTGGTTCAGACCCAGATATTTTGCGCAAATCGATTATAAATCGGTCATGACTGGGATGCTTCTTAAGTTAGATATAGTAAAAACGGTATACCTATAGTTAAAAACGTTTTTTTTGCACGACTCAGATGATAGTTGACATTTAGAAAAGGTAACGTATTGCCCACCGAAATTTCAATACTTTATTTAATTTTCCATGTAACAAATCCTTTTGATCATAATTGTACCTATTAATTAGAATTTAAACGAACACTTCACGCATACAAAACAAATAAGGTAAAAATAATAGCTGTGATATTGAATGGGCGAGTATATTCGACGTTTTATTGATTTATAATGAGCTGTTATGGACGTCGTAAAACCTCAAATGGGTCGGCTTCCGATTTGTTTATCCAGACCGTGAAAAAACCCTTTCATCATTGAAGGGGGAAGCCTTTGAGAACGAAGTTGAAATTTACGATCACTCAAACGAACATAAAAATCAACTTTACGGCTTCCTCAGAGCTTTACCGATTTGTTTCTTTACTTTTATTGCTCTTGTCGGGCCACAATGCAAAATGCAAGACGCATTCTCGAGCAAACGAAAAGAATCTAATAAAATTCCATTACGGGCACGTTTTCCAACTGGAATTTTATTGCGCAACCCATACACATTTTTATTATTTGAAAAACGACAATTTAATTTCTTTAACATTGCGCAATAAACACATATGTATGATTAAAAATGCATTAAATACTTTTCATCGATTTTACATTAGGTAGGTATCTACTGAAGAATACGTTCTACATACACATATATACGTCTGTCGCATACATACACATACATATATTCTAAAGTCCATGACCGCCGACATTTCTCAGCATAAGCCAGATAAGGAGCCGTCTGGCAAACAATGCACTGTTTCTCTACAATACAAAAAAATACTCCTATGTATATATTTTATTCCGTGTGTGTTTAATTATCATTTTGATCCTATTTATGATCGAATTTACCGATGTAAAAAATAAACAATCAAATTCCAGCAACTTGTATGGAGCATTTAAAAAAACAAAACACGAAAATTCAATCTGTACGACCTCCGAAAAAATATAGCTATTAGATATACGAATACGAATTTGTACGTTAATTTACATAGCTCGACTGGACTGCGATTTCCTATAAATAAATTACAAAATGGAATTATAATTTTTTGGCGATTATGCGGATTATTTATACGTGGAAGTTTTTATGTATGAACGTACAAAGCAGTATGAATGTCAACGGAATCAAATCGAGTAAAAAGTTTTCGTAAAAAATTAACAACGAAAATAATTTATTCAGCGTGTGAAAAATTAATGTGTCAAATGTGTTTTTTCCTATGTATTTGCCGATTTATAATTATAAACAATAAACAAAGATGTTGAATACATATTATGCAAAAAATATCACCTGTTCGTACAAAGGATGTAGCGCCATCTTTGGACAGCTCCTGAAAATAGAAAATTAATATATTAAAATTATATTATATTTTATGGTACGTTATATACTTGTTGAAGAGTCGAATATTTTCAATTAAAAAAAATGTATTTTAGAAAAAGAGTACCTACCTACACTTTATAAGTCGGTATTGAATATACACATACATATATGTATGTAGGTACTCAAAGTAATTGTGAGAACTTATCAAAACGCACATGTAATCCTAAATTTGAATATGATTCTACAGCAGTATAAAAATTTAAAAAATTTTGCACACAAAAATCGTGCATTTTGAAACGCGACCGCACGCAAAAAACGTTAGGTGTCGACAGATGTAATTTTCTATTGGGATAACTTCAACGTCATAAAACGCAATAAAACGGAATTGTGTACACATTACAGCATACTAATAGTTAATAGTAGTAGTTTATGAGTCAATAAACGACATCGCTATAATTTACGATCGATCGTATCGTATTATAATGATGAACATACATTACTATAAAGCTGACGATAGTGACATTCCCAACACCGGCCAATATTTGCATATTAATTTAATATTTATATCACAATAGTATATTATATACGTTTTCACCTGACCCATTGTATGCATCTTTGCGAAACGTACGATTTTACCGAAATTCTTAAATAGATATGTAAATTCGCTCGTGTTTGTATGCATATATGTGTGTATGTGTGTGTGACTTCTTTTCACATATCATACAGCTGTCATAAGATTAATTATTTTACGACACTGGTGAAGTTAATAAATAGAATATATTCAAATGAATACAAATGCAATAAAATATTACTCACATCTGCATAAAAAGGAATAATGTTGCATAAAATGTGATAGAAAAAATTTAACAATAAAAATTTCAATACAAAAAGCCATATTTTAATGTTATTACTGGATATTAAATAGAAATTAATTCTCTGTACAGGACAATTTCGTATACCATCTAGCGATAAAAGGGGAAACATTTTTCAGGATGAGAGCGTCCTTTTACCGACAATGCAAGGACACTATACCTGCACAATGATACGCTTAAACATAATTGGCTTTGGTAAAAAATCAATTCGACTAATTCTATTGCCGATTTTCAACGAGGAAGAATCTTTTATTGAATAACATAATTTTAGAATGTCGCGTTTCTATTATTTACGTAATATTTGACTTGTGTTACAATTCTGGTGTTGAAAAAATATTGTATAAATTTTAGGCTTATGAGAAATCTTAAAAAAAATCATAATTTAGCGAGTAACAAAGTAAAAACCTATGCATTAAGTACCTACCTAAGAGTTCAGTTATTGTTCATTTTAAATGAGAATATTTTGATATCGTATGATTTTTAAGTACTGTACTACTTAAAAGTGACATGAAAACTTTATTGTATTTAGACATTAATGCTTTGAATGAAAACACAAACGATTTACACCACATTATGCACTCAAACTGTGGTTTTAAATAATATCACCTTATAAAATTATTGTAACAATGCACAATACGGCTTAATTAGTATAAACTTTTCGCATAAGAAATATTATCTTATTTCAAGTGCTAAATAGACATGCACGAAAAAAAATAACAAAGTGCGATAGTTCAAAAGAGATAAAATTTTAACGATCGTTAGAATAGGGTTTTAGATACTTACTCGATAAACGATCTTTTGATCTGAACAGTTGATAATTAGCCAACTATTCAGAATATCAGCGTGTGCACGCTTTTATGTAGCGTTTTATTCGTGTGTGTAATATTAATTTTTTGCCGTTGTTAAAATGTCTCGAAATAGCACAAAAGGTGGTACCTGCCGACTAACAACGCAGCGATATTGATCAAATTTATGTGCATAAGCACTAAAAATTATACATCCTCAAGAAATGTGCTAAAAACACGAACTTTTTCTATATAATTGCGCACGAAATTATTATTAGTTTTATATTCATATATAATTAGGTATATATGTACAATAAAAAAAATATTTGTATGTATGAAACGGCGCGTACGAAGAGTGCGTGCTTTTCGCGATGTACAATAAATTGCTTTCAAAAGTCAAACCCGCAGTCTTTGATATGCTGCTGTGAAGACCACTGTGACATCTTTGATACAACTTGCAGAGAAGGATGTTTACGGCGACATAAATGACGCGATTTACCGAGTAAAGCTCCGAACAAATCCCACAAATATGCATGGAAACCCTTAAATATAAAATAAACCACTGAAGTTTTTCTTCCATTTTTTTTATAGATATTAATTTTTCAATTAAATTATTTCGAATTGGCATAATTGGTAAAAATAGGCATACTTTCCTATACACATGGGTATATTTCTATATTAATATGTCACAGTATCCGTAAATAATTATATATATTCTGTCCAACTTAAGAGACATCCTTGTCTTGATCGATTTAGAATCGATCTGCGCATACTACCTGGGTCTGAATCAATGAGCTTCGTCACCATCTCAGTTTACGTACCGATAACCAACCAAAGTCGTAAATCTCGAACAGCCACAACCCCTTTTTTTTATTTGCACGACAACAAGGTGCTTCTCATGTAAGTTGGATAGAGTAAATAGGTTTTTGAGCTCTTTCTCCTATTATGCTTTAAACACTAACATTAAAATAAAAGAATCCTTATAAATACTAACAAATTGAACAATGTGTAAAATAGATAATGGTCACTGGACCAGTAGCTATTAAAATAGATTTAAGATGTATTGTGAACATAGTATAAGAACAATAAAAAGCTTTTTTAAATAAAAAATAAAAAAAAAAGTTGGAAAGAGTGTAGAGAAGGGTATTCAGTTAAATAATATATAAATCAAATCAATTCCTTTCACTATTAGTGCATGCTTAAATTAACTTTTAGGCAACGAGTTTATTTACAGTCATTTGACAATTCATACAAATTTAATTTAATTATAGATTTAAGAGCCTTCTATCAAATTCTTAAAGACTGAAATCTGTATCCATTGCTATTGCACCTATGTATAAGAGTTATAAAATAAATGGCAGGGCCAATCTACATACATAATTATTTTATATACCTTCATCCATAAAAAATACCACATATTTTATGTTTATGATAAGTATTATTGTATTTTCTATTACTAGAATCAAAATTACCTCTATTAGAAAACATTAAGTTTGAATGTTTACCATTTGAAGCTATTGTTGTTTAGGTAGGCATTGTAAATTCATCTACTAATTCAAGATTAATAAATTAAAATCTTTGTATAAGTAGGTATTTAGTTATATGTAGCATCCGAGTATGTAATTAAATTATGAAATTGAATCATCACACAAAATTAACAACAAACGATAATAACATTAAAAACATTAAATGCGCTGGTATGACGTATTGCATTTGCACACGCTCGCACGGAACGATTCAATGAATGGCAGAAATCACCACAACAGCCATGCGAATCATACGCAAATATTTATGCACAACTAGCGCGCACACACACACACACACCCACCTAGAAGCCGAATGCAAACGGAACGCGAGCAAGAGACCATGCTCGCGTGTCACGAGGATTTGTGACATCCGTTCACCATCAAATGAACAAAAAAAAGTAAAACGACCAGTAGGTACGCAACTGCAACTGACATTGCATACGGAAACGAGAAAAGTGAAATTTTGTGCAAGTGTGGGAGTGTGAATATGTGCGGAAGCTCAACCCCAGTCGAAAGGGGGACCCCATGATCAGTTGTTCCCCGACAATGAAGGGAGATCGGTCGTCAAAACGTCGACACATACCCCAACTAAACTAAAATTACAACCAGAAATTCACCACTGGCACTGTTCGAAAAGCGCAACATGCACGCACGCGTCTTCAATGAGAAAAACTAAATTTAGAAAATGCTTATACCCGCATTGATCGAACATCATACAAGTAATTGAATTTTTATTTTATTTTATTGTAATTAAATTTGTTGGATATATTATATTATTTTAATGCGTTTATTTTCGATGCTTCCATCTCGTTTATTATTCGGTGGGGCTTATTTTGTATCAAGTACGTTTGTCTCGCTCGCACTCGTACTTAAGTCCGATGGATTTTGTTGTCGTTGTCTCTCTCATACGCGCACAAGCATGGCGTCGCGAACAGGCAACTCTCTCGAGGGTACCAATGGGCGGAGCTTAGCAGTGATGTAGCTCAAATGGAAAATAATTCAAATGTTGTATCATCATGCTATTTTACATGCATTCAATATGAGATTGATTAAAGCAAAGCAATACAACTGCACTTAATAAGCTAAGGTTCGAACGAAGCAGCTATGAAAGTATGAATCATGATTATCGTTATCATAATCAAACATTAACCATCCGTTTGGACTACTTTTTCAATTTATCAATTCTTGTCTATACTCTGTCCAACTCAAGAAAACTTATATAAAAAAAGAGGGATGTGGCTGTCCGAGATTTGCGACTTTGGTTAGTTATCGTTAATGTTTATTCGAAGAAACTGAGATGCTGACGAATCCCATCGTTTGAACCATCTCTCTTTTATGCACAGAAGGACTTTCAATCGGTCAATACTAAGGTATTTCTTAAGTTGGAAAGAGTATATATGGGCAACTTTCATCGTTTTATTGTTTCAACCCTTTTTATTAATTCGTCAGCACATTTTAGTAATTCAAGGAGATAATTCTAGCGTCTATCTACTTTCTAAAAATGATACTTTTCGATATAACTAAAGAAAAAGGCCTCCGATTAGTGTGTATTGCTTTAAATGGGGTGTGTGGGTATGAAACATGGCATTGGATGCCAAAAAGTATCCAAAGAACCGTTCATTCGTTACAGGAAGATTTAGGTACAAAGAGGAATAATGAAAGCAAATGGGGAAATAGAAGAATGGAAGAATGTGTAAATGAGAGAATGCATCTATGTATACTCTATTCAACTTAGTACCTCGGTATCATGCAACTTACATGAGAAGCGCCTTGTTGTCGTGCAAATAAAAAAAGAGGGTTGTGGCTGTCCTAGATTAACGACTTTGGTTGGTTATCGTTAATGTTTATTACAAGTAGCCGAGATGGTGAGAAAGCTCATTGGTTTAGACTGAGCGGATCGACTCTAAATCGGTCAAACTTCGGGTGTTTCTTAAGTTTAGTAGAGTAAATATATATATATATATTTATGTACAAAAATTAAAAATAAGTAGAAGCGTCGTTCAGAAGCAATGGCTTATAATGATGATGATATTTGCTTATCTTCAGTCAACAAAGGGGTGTTAATGAAATCTAAAAGGTTTTAATAAAATGAATTACATTAATTAATAAAAAGATTGGGTTTATCAATGATTCTTAAAATGTAAAATAGAATCCACGATTTTTGAACACGCTTTCGGCTGAAATTTTTATTACTTTTTTTAACGAGCATGAAATTCAAACTTAATTTTTATCGTAAAACAATAATTAAAAGTATTTATAAATAGGTGTCCTAGTCATATTCTATAGAAATTTTTGTTCACCAATCAAAATTGCGTAATTTAACTTTTTATTTTGGAGCGCTAAATTATTAATCAAAAATTAATATGAATATGAAAACACTGTGAAATACATCTCCGCTTATTATTATTCCTAAAATTTCGCATGAATGCGAACCCACTTCAAATCTTCAAATAATGGGTTGGTAAACGCACTACACCCCATTTAAGCGGCCATAACTGTTCCAGGGGGGGGAGAGAGAGGTATAATCATTTCGCTTGAGGCCAAACAGATTAATATAAGCTATTTCTGTCGTTTGCGCGTGATTAACGCGAGTAAAAACGAGACGAAGAATGCTGCGTTTGGGAATCACCTTGAATTTGAAAAGAAAATTATAGGAAAAAATTGATTTATCTAAAAATTAGACCTAGTGAAAACGCACCAACGAAAAATAATCATACATTCGAAAAAATTTAACAAGCAACTTTTTTTTTTCTAAAAATAACTAGCGCGCAAAAATATTTTCGGTACAAACAACGCGTACCTATTATTATCGGCTATGCTCGCCGCAAATTGTCTTTATGCCAATTATAATCACAATACAATTATGTACACATACATACGATGAATCAACATGGTAATAGCATATCTAAAATACATCTTCAGCTGTTTCCGTCCATGTATTTATTAAGTATGAGCTTTTATGTACAAGACTCATCACACAATTGAATATTTAGTATTGAGATTATTTTCCCAGCTTGACTGCGTGTGATGTAACTTTCCCGGGGCGTTTATTACTAGAGCTCAATATAAGTACGAGCGTTTTTTTTCGTTCACTTACATTATATTTAGATTTGCTAATGTTCTACATGAGAATCGTATGGTTTGGAGGCCGAAGACGGCACAACTGTGGTCGTGTTGCGCAGGTTGCGGCTTTCGGACCACGAGCTCTCCAGCATTTGGATCTGGCCTGCAGATATGGCTCCAGCAGCCCGGGAGAGACGTGTTCCAGAATCTATTGTATGCAAATTATTTATGATTATCGTACATCTAATAGCGAAACGCAGCCCGAATACATTGAATTCGCGATCGGTGTGCACTCGCATGTTCACGTGTACTTTAACAATAAATTAATTTAAGGGTTGAATAATGCAGGAGGTGATTTAGAGCCGCAGATGAACGGGCAACAGTTGGAGAAAGTTAGTACCTAACTACTGTCGGTATTTTATGTCTAATTTGAAATTATGTGAAGCAACTTACACAAGTACCTACCTACGTGTTGTTGTGGTATAAGACACTTTTTAAAGCATCAATTGAGGGCAATCAAGAGTGCTTTAAAATGATTTATTACCAATCATTCTCGACATATGGGCTATTCGGCAATTTGAAATGATTTTCCAACAGCGATCCAGTACTGAGTATTTTTTTCTTAAACAAATTAGATAAAATGGATTTTTTTCATTGAAATTCAATCAGTAGGCTATTTTAGACATAGAAAATGTTTCTTTGGTATTTTTTATTTAATATAATTAGATAGGTACATAGGTACGTATTAAAATAAATAATTACAGGTTCATCAACATTGTTTCACACGAAATAATTTATTGAAATAATATTAGCATAGGTGTAAATTGAGTGTAAAATGTTACAAATATGAAAATTACACCTCACTGTGAGATATAGATAACTATTCAGGAAATTTTAACGAGTTTATGCACGCAAAGCTCTATGTATATTTTTTTATTACCACATTGTGTAAATTATTTACGAGTGTTCGCAATAAATAATGCTAGGTTAAAAATGCAATACATATGTATTTTTTTTTAAATTTTATACCAAATTAAACTTAAACGAGGAGCTTTCAATGTATAATAGTTTACACACTTAAACGCCCGGCTGAGTTATGCAGCATTTAAAAATGTATATAAAAGTTCAATGAATTGCTTTTGTGACGCTTATTGCGAAACGTTCCATTTAATTTATGTAAACGGATTGTTTTGATGGTTTGATTGATCGTAAACTTTCAAACATGAAATATATGCACACACAAACGTATAAATTTTACGGTCACACTTATTGCATACACAAATGCCGCGATAAGTATGTGAGACGCCATTAAATAGTGATTTGCAAGCAATACTGAAAGTCAAGGTCGAACACGTTTCAACGAATGGTTCGACTGTTAACGAGATAGGGTTGACGCATCGATGAAAAATAAACCAACTTGAGATTCACCATAGAATTATTTAATGCAACGTAACCGTAGACTTTTATCGCTCGTGTGAATATTTTAGTGCTATATTATATTTTTTACAAATATTTTAATGAGGGCAATGATTGCGCAATTGTTATTTGGCATTTTTTAAACCGTTTTAAATGTCACTCTAATGATGTCGAGATCTCGAACGCGTTTGTAATTGCCACGTTAAATATTAAAATAAATTAAAACGGTCGGTTTTGCGAAATATCCGAGCGTGCGAATTGTAGGCCCCTGGCGTTCGCTCGCGCCGCTCGTTCTCTTCATGGTTATGGGCCGATTGGGGCCCTCTTCTGATGGCAACTCTGAACTAACAAAGGATTACACCGATTGCCTCTAACCGACTCATGAAAAGGGAAAGTTTTCTATTTTTGCCGCTCTTCAGAGAGACGCTCTCGGAATATATCCGTGGATTTTTTTCCCTACACGCCCTACAGCACCCTCGAATTTATTTATATAAAACGCGGTAAATAATAAATGGTTTGCCAACCCTAGATTTTTATTATCGCACATCGCGTACGTTTGCGCACATCGTCTGAATTGATTAAGCGCGCATTTTTATTTGTAGAACATTTTACTCAGTTAGTATCTTCCTATCTAACAAAACACACTATAAAATAAGTTTCTGACAAGTGAGTCCACCTAATCCAATATCTATCTTAAAACAATTAGCTGAGAGAAATTAATTATTTTAATTTTAAGTAGCGTGGCTAATCTATAATAAATAGGTACCTATGTATAATTTCTTTGAAATACCTATTCTACTTGTATTATATTATAGGTAGGTATATAGCTTATCTATCATTGATATAAAGTAGGTATAATATCCTACTCATCTGTAAATGAATTAAATACAGTTTTTTTCTGTTGAAACCCAGATTTAATACCTGTACAATAAAATGCATTTCAATTAAATAGCATTAATAAAAAAAACGTCTAAATATTTAAAGGTATCTTTAATTTACCTAAATAGTAATAATATTCATGGATAAACATATCCCTACGGGCCTGCAACAAGTAACCTATTATTATTAAAACGAAAAAGAAAGAATGCCTCGATTGAATCACAAAAATGCCCTTTCAATATTACAGTAATACTGATGCGAAATTAAACAGCATAATAAAAAGTACGCGCAAGATTAGAGCCGAAGCGAGCGTGAATCCGACGATTTCGTGGTACGATCATTATTATTACTATACCAACTCTTTGCCAATAAATTTCACTGTCACGATTTTGCCCCGTAAACAAAACCCGACGTTTAAACCATTCGGCGGGGATGAGACAGAAATCACCGCACACAACGACGAATAAAATGTCGCGGCTACGGATCAAATCGCACGTTTCCACGCGATAAAGTCCCATACTAATGAAAACATAACAATATACGTACACACCGATCGTAATGTATCGCCGTTTATTTACAAGTCGCGTGGGTGCCTCGCAGAGCATGCAGACTGCACCCGGCGATTAGCAATAACCCTCACCGAAATTGCAAATAATGAATAATAAAGATTCAATAAATGCACACACCACACAACGTACCGCTCGCTTCGGCCCAGTAATAGAGGTATAAAAATAATGAGGTGAATCGTCTGGCGAAAAGTCGCGTGGGTGCATCTCCCTTCCACTCGTAATGAATACGCGAAGATGGAAAGGGACAGCGAATGCCACCCACGCACGAATAAACAAGTGATCAGCGCACTCCTTTGGCCTCAGCTTATAAACTATTGAACTTTATGCTCAACGTTCGCACGAAAGCGTAAAGCTCTCAAATATATTGCCGTTTCGTTCGCACGCATTTAAATCCCGTTGCGTTGGAGCGAGAGGTGTGAGCGGTGGCGCCCTGAAAAACCCCGCGCAATCAACACAATCATTTTACGATTATTTTAGTGGCCGTAAAAATCAAAGTTACCGTTGCGGTTGCCGAAAAGGGGAAGGTGGGGGGAGGCGGGGGGGGGGAGATGCGACACTCGAGCGTCTCACTTTCTGAGGGGATAATGGCCGTTTTATCGACAATAAACGCTCCATATGACTTGTTTAAATAATCTAACCGTAAATATACAATAATAAGCTTGTCGATCGGCGTTTTATGTGCAATATACACGTTTACAAAGAAAAAATAAAACTAAAGGTTCGCTTTGATTTTGCAGTGTGCAGACTACGGTGCGCCACTTTGCGAACGTTTCTCGTATTGCGAATAATTTTCCTACAAGGCGTATGTGCCCGTATACAACATGTGTTGTGCGTCTGGATCGGTAGATATTATGGTATATTTTTAATTCGATACCGGTTTCAGATGTGCGCCGCCGCTCGCCGACAAGTCTAATCTAAAATTCAAATTATAGACCATTCAAATCCAAAGTCGGTGAGAACAGTTACTATATAGAAAAACGACTAAAAAAAAAAAATTCAATATAACGAGTTACACAAGAGGCAAATGATATTGCGTCAAATTTCATGGATAAGTATTAATTTAAGTAAAAAAAAAAAAATGAATTATCTACGCTACTACCATGTAGGATAATGAAAGGTTAAAACAATATTATTTTATTATACGGTGCGCGCTAATGTTCATACACGTTTTCATGAATATAAAATTGTGTAATAATAGAATGAGCGTGCTTAGAAAACCATAAGTGTATTACGACAGTAATAATCGCCTATTGTCCTAAATATACATTCTGACTGTTTTATCAAATTTGCACTACCTATCTAATTAGTGAACATTTTCAAATAAAAAAATACGATTTATTGTTTCACTCCCTGTTTTGTAGCACTCCAATAAAATTTTATTTACATAAATGGTGTTTTAAATTTATTTATCATTTGATATGATACATATGTAGGACGAAACACTAATATAATTTTATTCATATACATATGTACATACTTGCAATGTTTTCTTATTAGATTATTTAGTCAATAGTCATGTTTCATTGATCATAGTCATGTACCGAATGATTTTTAATTCCTGCAATTGTAGCATTATCATTATTTTTTACAGGTTTATATTCCTTGTCTGTATTCTATACACAGGCAATAAACATGGAAAATGAAAAATCCATTCTAAATTGTTCTAAAATGAGAACATTTATAGTAAAAAAAAAAAAAAAATTTTATTAGAATTCTCATACACTTTCTTTCAAATTTAAATAGAAAATATTTGCACAATTAATTTTAAAGTGTTAAAAACTTGTTCACATAAAATGTAAAAGCAGGACATATAATAAAATTAAAAGATTCAGATTATATGTGGTACAAAATGGTTGCCGACGGAGAGTCATCAAAATGGTGGCGAAACAGGCGGAGCTGTACCCCGCCCCGCCTCATCTAATGGTTTCATTTTTATAGGTCAATCCAGCATTTAAATAAATATATATAATAAGAAATGTATTAAAAATAAATAATTTAATTTAATTTGACATATTTTTTCATTGAAGAAGATACAGAAAAGCAAAATTTTGAATCACCTTCACTTTCACACAAATGTAAACCCTACATGAAAAAACTAAATTATTATTTATTAAAAAAGAGCTATTACAAATATAAATTATAAATACAATATTAAAAAATTCTACATACATATGTATGTATGCTCAAGTAAACATAATGTGGGGAAGTGGGTCATTGAACTACGAGATAAATTTCTCATCAGAATTATCTTGCATGAAAGTGAATTGAACCGTTTTTTCCAAATAAATTTATTACATATTCATTTAAGCAATTAGATATTTAATTAAATAAAACTATTATTACTATTAATGTATAAAAACACAATAATTCATATTATTTACTGTACCTACATATGTAAACTTTGTAAGTAGGTAGGTACCTACGTATAAAAATTTATGTGCACACAACCAGCCTACACGTTCAATTATAAAGAAATGTCACATGAATAGTAGCGTCAAATTTATTGATTACACTATAGAAAAATTTAAATATGTTTACCGCATATATAATATTATTTTTGTATTAATTCTGAAGGTGTGCGTTTTCGTTGTTAAAGTTACGCGTTATAATTTATTCTACGTCACTGTCCCACTGAGAAAATATTAAATTAACATTCAAGGTGTATGACGGATGTGAATGGTCGTTTTTGTTATTTATGTTATTTTTTGGTAGCTCGCAGGTTAATAATACTGGAACCAGTGATAAGTTTTCTTAATAAGGACCTATTAAGATACCCATAGTCTCGTGTTTTCGGCCGCATGTGATATTAGGTGCGTTCGAGGGGGGACTTGGCTCACCATTTCGGAATTCTCAGTGCGAGTTCAATGTCCCCACGGTGCAGATGAAAAATTCGATACGCGTTCGTAAGTGCGCGCGTGTTTGAAATAAGCGGCACGAGACAGGAACAGAGAAAGCTCACAGGAAACAGATGAGAGCTTTGCGTTAAAATTACTTGAAATTGTCCACTATAGATATTGTATAATGTATTGAATGTGTATACAAAACAGACGAAAACATGATTTTACAATTTTGTTTATTTCTAATACATACCTACCTACAAAAGCTTTTCCTTGAAATACAACTGATTCTAATATTCATAGTATTTTCGATGAACTCTGCTATAGAAAGAAAAAGCTAACATTAAAAAGGGAAAACTATCAGCTGACTATTGATCTGAAATTCTTATTGGATCACGGAATACAATTTAATTTCGAATGGCCTGTAATTGAAATTGAAAACTTTGACGGTCACATATAAATAAATCTTTTTGTTACAATTTTCTATTACTAAAAAAGCTTTCCGCTAACGAAATGAATATAATAATATACATGGCCTTGCGTGAGTAAAAGGCCAAAGCGAGATCAGAATTCGATTATAGCTGAAATATCACCGAACACACTGCCAAAAAGTTTAACTCACCGAAATTACGCAAATGCGCCATAGAAGCCGTTCATTTTCATGTTTCGTGAAAATTCATAATTATACCCCCATTACTTAGTAGGCTATCGTACAAGACTTTCGCCAGCGCGTTTCAAAATGTAAATGAAAACATCGAATCGCACTGTACGCAGTATATTAAATCCACTGGCGTATTTTTATTTCTTTTAATCAATTCGCATCTTACACGCGCGATCGAAATCTGAAGCATATAACGATACGAAAGAAAAATGGCGGCGCGTTGCGTTACCTGTCGCATTAATTTAAAAATTTAATCGTGCAAGTTGACTTTGGGCGTTTCAGTAGGTATATAGTAAGTGATTCGGAGTCGCAATACATTACGATAGCAAAGTATTATACCCACCTTGACTGCTTAAATAATAAATAAAAAAATAACAATATACATACGTAAAGCCTAGGCACGTCCAGAGTGTAAATTTTGTATTTTTACCTTTTGCCGTTACACTTTTTCGGCATAAACACACATTGATCGATAAAAAGGAAACGTATCATGTCCGGGAAATGGTACACGTTACAAATCTTAAAACCTCTTCGTAACCGACCATAAACATATCGTACATACACACACTTGGAGCTGCACGATCGCCGTCTTATATTACCGTCACTTTATTGTTTTAGATAACTATGCGAGTATGACGAGAGTGGGTTTCCTCGTACACGAGCCAGCCGACATGCCGAATTTGGCCAATATACTTTCACGCTAAATTGATAACTTATAATTTATATATTGTATTAAAATGAAATAAAAATATATGCACTTGTGGCACCGGAAATCGTGGCCGTATCGTGCGAAATAATTTACACTGTATTTATCGCGACTTGTCGCAATCTCGATGGCCCCTTTAAATTAAAACGATATTAAATTTATACGGTCTTGTTAATGGTCCGTATTGAATTTAGTATAAACAAAAGTAACTTTGCATACTTTAACGTATACCTACACAATATAATATTTTTTGTTCAAATTTAATACAGTTGATATAAATTGTAACCTACTAGCCGGTCTTTTAACCTACCCTGTGAGTTATTAAGAACAGTTGTTCGGTGAACTATCCACTTTTGATATATCACATTTAGACATGCATACGGGGACACAATGTATTTATGGAATGCGCCGTAGGAAGTTCAACGTATTCACGGAGCACACTGTGTATCTCGTGATTTAATATGATGGTTATTTTTTCTATTATTTTTTTTGGTGTCGAAAGAGAACGATTTTGCATATTTATTAAAAAGCATCAATTTGCAACGGGCAGTCTGCGTGAGGTAATCGTATTTTTTTTCCACTTGGCTATATACACGAAATCGTATCGGCAAGGGAACGTGTCTACTTATCTGTACGTGGCTCGTTCGTTACAAAGGAGAGGTGTGCTCGGACATGCGAGTTGTGAGATTCCTCGTGTAGAGAACATGTGAGCGGTGCCAGGCCTTGTGTGAATTGATTTACAGCCTCAAAAACCCGCGGTGATTTAAGCCTTTTACATATTAATGAAATACGGCAGACAACAACAACGGTGGACGTCTAATTTTCGACGAAACGAAAACGGTGGAAAAAAATCGACGAGTTTTCCCCGGGGTTCACTAGCGCCCGTAGGTATTATCCGAATTAGACGAGTCGAAAATGCGCTTGTAATATTTTTTAAATTTTCTGCAATACGTCAAGTTTAATAATTAATTTGTGCATTTTACAAATATCTAAAACTAATTTATCCAACTTAAGAAGCACCTTGTTTTCGCGCAACTAAAAATAAAGTAAAAAAGATGATTGTAACTCGGCGAGATTTACGATTTTGGTTGTTTATTCCAAGAAGCCGAGATTGTGACGAAGCTAGTATGCGCAGATCGATTCTAAATTATTAGGAAATATACCCTACAGAGGGTTCCGTCTGCACTATGAAGGGCAAAGAAAGAAAAAATGGTTGATGTTAATCTTTTTATTGAATCTTTTAAGCAACTGATAAATTCTTATGGTGCGTACACATTGGCGAACCGAACAGCGAACGACGAAGGGCGAAGGTGAATTGTTATTGTGTGGACCGCTCCACACAATAACAACCCTTCGTCGTTCGCTGTTCGGTTCGCCAATGTGTACGTACCAAAACATAATACAGTTGACCTGAATTTTAATAATATAAACCTACCTAAAAAGAAAACATACGACCAATGCGTACTGCCAGTTATGACGTATGGATGTGAAACGTGGATGCTGAATTCGAGAATGTTATGAGATCCATTGCACACAGAGAAGCAGGTAAAAATATATGTTTGGTATAATAAGAAGAGATCGTAAGAGGACTACATGGGTAAGAAGCATGAAGCAGATATAGCGGAACGTGTAAAAAATTTGAAGTGGCAATGGTCTGGACACATAGCGAGAATAGTGGTTGGCAGATGGACTCGACAAATACTGGAATAGTATCCAAGAGGATGTGAAAGAAAGCAAGGTAGACGTTGATGAATTGAGAAGAACGTGTTGAGTCAAGTGGATGCAGGTTACTCAAGACAGACAAGAATGGAAGAGGGTTTGGATGGTGAACGGTTAAAAATGATGATGATGATGATGATACCTACCCTAATATTGCCAGCAGCCATAGCGATACTAGAAACCGTCGATAAAATCAATATTCCGCAAACTATGGTACCTACAGTAAAACTATAACTACATATTATTATACATCAATCAAAGATAGGCAATCTAACCAAATCTAGAAATGTTTACTTTGGTGGCTATTTTTTTTATCATTTAAACACAATTTAGATGTAAAATGTTTTTATTTTAATGTGCTTGTGGTACAGTGTTTTCACTTCACGAATGTGGATCCCCATTCCTCGTCCTTAGATGCGCCGTAACCATTCTCGAACTAATTCGTCACTATAGTGTATATAAAACCTGCGCAGTAGATATGTACATGGAGCAATGGACACACATTTAAACAAAAAGTTTGCAAGCCACTTGAATAGAGCTTTCGAGCGTATCGGGAATCAAACCACGAGCCCTCGTTCATTAGCCAATTGGTCCAATGTTATATACCGCAGAGCTGTCGCCGTGCTGTGGTTGTGATTTCCCTTAAGAAAGGTTTTCGTGAAAGATTATATTCGTACCTACAGCGAACGGCAAACTATTGATCGATCATCGTCTTGGCGCGGTTTCATGTTTACCCCATACTATATATAATACGGCGACGGCTGGCCTGATTACGTACTATTATACTAATTTAAGGCAGCCGAAACTTTTGATTTTTAGGAGCTGGAGTATAATGCGGCGGATGCATTTTCTTTATTTTTTGTGTTTTATTTTGGTAAACGCGCCGTAGACACGGCACGGTCAGGGCTCTCGGAGCCGGTTCGTTAGGGCCGCAGACTCCGCCCCAACGGGGCCGAGATAAATTTGCGGTCACATCGTGATGCAGTTTAAATTGGCCGCCGGTATATAATGCATTTACTTAAAGTGCAAAAGTGAAACGACCATTAAGGCGAATCCCGCTCGTTGTCAGTCAGACTGATGTATGTGTGGGTGCGTGAGCGCGCGTGCGCGTTTCCGAATGCGCCTCCGCAATTTGCTAAGCCAAAATATCAAATTTTTTATTTACTAACACACAAGACGAAAATAAGTGTTTAAAATTAACCAAATTGTAGGACGAAGTCAAATATTATCATACTATAGCAGACAGTGTCGACTTAAGTGACAGAAAGTGAATCATAGTCAGTACTAATGAAGACATACGACAAAAATTATCAAACGAATTTCAATGCATAAAAGTCGACAAGATTTGAAAATAAATTTCTATTTATTTGAAATAAATTTGGGGTGTTGGTATGTGCTATAAAACATTTAGACAATTCTGCATTGCAGTTTTCTAATAAAATGGAAATTAATTTTAATAAGAATTTGTGTGATTTTCACTCTGGAAAAACTTTTATAGCAGTATTTCTCTAATTGATTTCGGATTTATCATACACATGTATGTATTAAATTTTAGTGTTAGTTCAATGAAAAATTATAAACTTGATGTAGCTCTGGTGTAGTATTGAGTGAATATGGAAAGATTTGTTTCCTTTATGTATGTATGTATGTTGATATATAAACAATTCTCGTTATAAGAAGTTGTATCAAGTGTGCATAATTTTCCATTTAAATTAATTATAAAATTTAAAATAAAAGTAAAAGCTTTCAAAAATGAATACAATGTAAATGCATGAATTTAAAACGGCAGAATAGACGTTAATAAATGTCAAGCATCTTTAAATTGTTAATTTCAAATGAATGGTTGTTTGACGGCGTCTGCCCACGTTGAAAAAAAAAACTTTCATAGGAATACATATGTGGTTTCAGTAAATTATGGCGGGCATGACAATTCGCTTTACAGGTAATAAATAACGTTTACATAAAATATAGAAACGTTCGTAACGTAACGCGTTTTATAATGTTAAATTCTATACCTACTTATATATAGGCATTATATTATATATTACAATATAAAAATAAATAAACACTTACGTAACACACCTCGTATATTTGACGCGACAGAAACGATTTTTTTACACGGTTCAAGTTACATAGTTCATTGGTGAGCTACGATCGAAAATACGTTTTTTTTTGTTCGACACGAATTAAACTTGCGCTTATACGTCCCACATTGGACAAAAACGTCGTAACTACGGAATCGATAAACCGCACAGTTCGATCAGATTGTTGTAACTGAATTTTGTTCAAACGCTCGGATGCCTTTGGCACAATGGCGACTTCCTAATGTAGGGTTAAAGCGAAGTAAAAAAAATAACGGTCAGAAATATTTATGTTAAAAAAACAATAGTCTTTTTGCGATGGCCATTGTTGCCAAGGATCGAACATAATCGGTTTCCTTCCCCTTTGAGTTTTCGAGACGCAAACAACACGTTTCGGTCAACCCTACAACGCCATAAATTATTGTTATTAAATAAGGACCTTCTTAGACAAAAAACCTTGATTTCAAACCATCACCTAAAACGTCAAACATTCATAAAATTATATTTTATATCCAACTACACCTACCTAGTAGGTACCCATAGGTTCATAAAAAGTTTATTCAGAATTATAAAATCGTATACTTTTTATACCAATTGAGTTGCATAACAATTATTCGAATTTAAATTAAATTAAAACATGCTAAATTATGATATTTTTCATTAGGTGGGTACCTTCTTATGAATGCTTAAAAATATTTTTAAAATTAAACGTGTTTTCAAACGTGGTTGTATATATTTTTTAACAATTATGTGAAGATCTGGGAAAAGGCTTGAAGGTCATCTGCACTGAAATTCCGAGAAGGTTCTAAACAATGTAGACTGACAAATACCATCCCTCTTTTTTTTTCAAAGAAGATCGTCCCGACAAAAACAATACGACCCTGACAATTCCAGAGCGCAAACAATACTCTCTGAACGTTACAGTTTTTTTCACTCAAAGCCGTTTTCTCGATTCAACCGGTTATTTACGGTCCAGCCGTAGTATTGTGACAGCCTTTGTTCATTTTCTTCATCATTGAAATATCCGCAAACATTGTACAATTCTTTCAAGTAAACACTTTACTTTTGGGTATATAAATCAAACGGTCTTGAACCGTATTGCGTAACGTTACAAAAAACATCGACGGTGCAAAATTTAATGGAAATTTATAATTGCACTTTAGATTAGATAGTATTAACTTTGTACACCAAATTTTGAGAAAGATTATTTGAACTTTGAAAAAGATTGTTTTAACATAGTACTACCGACTTTAATTTGGATAGTTTGCACTTTGAAAGGGATTATTATAACATATTGACAACATTAAAACAAAATGTAAAATTACATTTGCTTCGTCGGAATCACTTTCGGAATAGTATTTATCAATAAATTCAGATAGATTGCTCATTGTATATAATAAACAAGGGTGGCGATTAACTTGACAGCAACAAGGAGAGGTTATGAACACGATGCGCGGCGTACCGAAATTATTTTTTATTTCAAGGTGCGAACTATCCATTTTTTTAGTGCAAACTATCCATTTTTTAGTGCGAACGTTTTTTCTTAAGTGCAATATATTTGTTATCAGTGGAAACTATTTGTTATAAGTGGAAAATATTTCTTATAAGTGGAAATTGTTTGTTATAAGTGGAAATTATTTGTTATAAGTGGAAATTATTTGTTATAAAATGGAAACTATTTGTTATAGGTGCAAATTATTTGTTATTAGTGGAAATTATTTTTATTTATTTATTTATTTATTTATTAGAGAAAAATTTCCCTTTATGGCATAACAGCTTTCGCCAAATCGCCATACAGGGAGAGCGTTTTTATGAAAGTAAATAAGATCTAAACTAAAGTGCAATTAATTACCACCTAAAATTTAGCCACGTAGCCATCAAATATATATTTACTGACGCGTTTTTGTATCCGAATATGTATAATGGTGAACTGTTGGATAGTTTCTAATGTTTCGGCGTCGCTCGTTGGTAAACGTTCACGCCGTTCGTTTTAATTCGGATTCGTGAATAAATAACGAGATATGCACGCGGTCGAAGTTGGCTCCCGAAAGGGGAAGCTTTGGCTGGAAGCTGTGTGCAAAGCTGTTTAATGGGCTGACAATTGGACGGGAGCATTACTCATAATTATCTATTAGGACGGCCGAGCGTACCGGCTGCCCGACACAGATAGTCAACGTTGCAATACTATATGTATAGTGTATACATGTGTGTGTGTACGAGTGGGAGTTATAATTCCGACTTATGTACGCCCCTGTATATAAATATTATGATATACGACGCAGCGCCTTTTACAGAGATTAAACATTGCTGCCGTACGTTGTATCATCGTACATATTTACATTTTTTTCAGTAAATAATTGAATAACGCGCCACTTTGATTGCGCAATAATTCGTTACGCGCTCTCTTATACAACAATTCCACTTAAAAAATAAATAAATCGAACGCCAAAGGAAATCTAAAAACAGTGTAGAAAATTTCCGACGCACCCATTATATACTTACTACTGGTAAATATTATTTATTTTATATTTATCAATCAGCCTGCGGGTCTTGTACGCGTCAACCATATCTACTCGGCAAATGACATACGATCGCATCATACAATAAAGCATAATCAAGCTCATGTCCAACATTGTGATTAGATCAACTGCAACTTCAGCATTAATCATTCGTCGGAATACTTTTAAATTTGCAATGATTTTTATGTGAAATTTAACTTTTTTATACGGTCGACTTTCGTTCAGGTGTTTTTATTGTTTAAATAGAATAGAAAGACTGGGGATGGTTATTTTTTTTCAGAGAGGGCTTGGATTTCAGGTGTCAAATGACATTGGGGCAGGGATGGTATCAGCGCCGGTAGACCCTATTAACGTACATTACCTACTTAATATCCATTCGCAAAATGGCCGTCCAATTATACGTAATGGATGCCACGGAGAGCCAATGGACGTCTGGGGAAAACTAACACGTTAAATTCCTCTCGCGCTACCTCTGTGTTGGTGTTTACTTTATTCCTCTGTCCAATGCGTGTGTGTTTGTGTGTGTGTGTCATGAACCTCTTCTCTAATGGTATGTCTGAATTAAGAAGATTACTTGATACTGAAATTTTCGTATTATTTTGCATACCCGCCTAAAGGCACAATGGGGTTGAGATATTATTTGCGCTGTCTCGTGGGGATATTGTGCAAGCTCCCCCAATAGTATATGGCAACTTCCCGCGGTCAAATAAAGCTTCCTTGGCGTAATCAATATCTAAAGAATTCACAGCGAATTTTGTTGAATTTCAATTGAGTGGTTATAATGTATTCGTGTCTTGTCGGCGGAATCGTCGCGTGATGTTGATTGTATCGCATTTTTTTAATCGAAATTGAAACTGTAATTACGTACGTACGTCTCGTGATAGATGTAGGCAAGTAAACTATGTAGCTTGGTATTACGCAGGGGTGATGTTAATAATAATTGATAATTACAGGCATGCCTCAATCGGGCCAAATTTACGACGCATTGATTTGATTGCGCCTTATCTTTGATATTAATTATGCCGTGGCAAATCGGTCCTAGCGAGCGGTTAAGTGATGAGAGTTTGATTCGCCGTATTTAATAAATGATATATATGATACGATGAAAGTTTATTAAAGGTACTAGTGCACTTATCGCGTCTTATTGTGTTGTGAATTATTTGGCAAGTCGTCACGATCGTTAATTTATTATACGCATGGAGTGCGAGAGGAGGATCTGAAGATTTACAGCATGCGAAGGGCGAATCTAGCTCGATTTTCATTACGTAAGAAGTAAGAAATTATCATATGTTAATTGAAAAATACTCATATGGGGGCCGTATGCAAATTATATGAGCACAAGAAAGGGGTAATAATACGCGTTCATACAACAACACCTTATGATCTGAGGTGTTTATAATTTTATTCATAGTCGTTGTAGCGCGCTTGAGTCCACTTGATTGCATGGCAGTTAATCGTTTCTGGTAAGAAAAGGCTTTAAATCATACCTAGTTACGAGAGCTTTTGTCTATGTCGTAATTATAGGTCCACCGCGGCGCTGAAGTGTAAAATATGACGAAAAAAAAATAATATAACATGTCACGGCAATGGTCGTGAACTCTAATTTGCATGATACATGTTTGCATTTACATTCAGTTATGCGTATGTACCTATTATCGGAAAATTGCTACGATAAAGGGTGAAACGGCGTCGATGTACCTACTTGTGTGTATGTATGTGTTTGTGTGCACGCGTACAATCTCATATGAAATTGGGATTGGATGTTATTTCTGTTTATACAGCGTGTTCCAATCTAATTATCAAAGGCTTAATAACGTCATAAATCGTCCCAATAATCTAATCTGCGAAACTTTGGGGCCCTTTATACGGGGCGCGCGACAATAATGGTTTTAACAGTATGTGTTCACGTAAATTTTAACAGTAGATGTACAATCTATACCCTACATACGAGTACAGGACACCACTACACTGTACAATATATTTTGCATATATCTATATTAAACGTTTCGATGTAAATTAGAATAAAAATTATGACTTATAGACCTACATATGTACATACCTATTAGATAATTTCAATATTTATCAACTTGTGTAGGTACATACATCGTGCAAGTTAGTTCAACGATGACGCAAGCTATGTATGTACATATGTATGTAGTATCGACTTTTTTTAAATCAAAATAATATTAAGATGATACACAAGTTTTTATATTTTATTTTACTATTGCACAAATTAAATCTATAATTAATTAAAAAAATATAAAATGCGTAAATGTATTTTAAATTTTGATAGGTATGCTAGTATAAAAAAAGATGCTGATTGAATTACATATATTGGTTGAATGTGAATGATACTTTGAGGATTTGTATGATGGTATTTATATTTAAGTTAGATAATATGTTACCATCATACATATCTTAGTAAATTTATTGTGAGAGGAATGGATGTACATATGTCAATATAATCTAAGGAATAAAAATAATTTAATTATAAAAAATGTTAGAGTAAATAGAAATAGGAGAAACATCTTGTACAGAGGTGTTTTGGAATATAATAGACTGTCGGATGGAATTAGAAGTTCCAAAACTATTGATAAATTCCTGGCAGTCGTAAAAATAAAGTAAAAAACGTCTCTGTATAGGTGCTTAGTTAAGGATTATGTAATTAACTTTTAGCTACTATAATATTATATAAATAAATAAATAAATAAAATAAAATTATATCAATTATTTAATATGTACGTATGTATGTACATATGTACCTATGTCATATCATGAGGTCATTTTGTGATACTTTCATTTTAATGCGGAAATAAAATAATATATGAATGAATTAAGTTTAAAAAATTCAATTCAATACGTTAGTTTCTAAAAATAAATAAATAAACATTATTGGGGATGTTTTAGAGAAATTTATGGGGGGATATTCCGAAATTTTAATTTAGCTAAAGAGTGCGTGGCTACAGGCGAGGAGAGCTCGTCATAATGTTTACTCTGCGCTTACCCTTGTACGAGGGAGAGTAATGGCGCAGCCCTCAGGAAGCTAGAAGAGGGTGGTTTCGGCGTAGGGATACACTTAATGAATGAATAAATAAATACGAGCTGGTATTATGTTGTATGATACCCCGGTCTCCCCGCGGCGCGGCCATTACCCCGCCAGGGATCATACGTCTATCTTTACAACCCCCTGATTATATTAAAGGGGTGAATATATTCTCACGCGGGGGCGAGCCGCCTAATCAACCCAAAGCCCTCCGAGCGATTCGACCATTCCAAATGCGCAAAATGTAAACAAAAAATACAATATTATCGTGCACACATGCCTATATTTAGCGATTTCGCGAATGATACGAACATACATAGGCGATTGGTTTACGAGATCGAATTTTTTTTTTTGGTACGTCTCGTTAGTGTGTGCGATTTTATCATTTTTTTTTTGATCGTGCATGTACGTACATACATGGGTATGTGTGCGTTGATTGCGAAGCACACTTTAGGAAGCGTGTAGCGGCGATAAATAAAAAAAGGAAACGAACGTGAATAATGACCGGGTGTTTTATATATAGTGAGTTGGCTTCACTCGAATTTGGCTTTTGGAATGAGCCCGCAGATTGTTGTTCCAAAGGGCTGTGACCCCTTGGAGGAGTAACCGCGACTTGAAACACCTTTTGGTAATTTTTTTCAGATTGCAAAAACTCCAAAGGATGCGC
The DNA here is from genome assembly GCA_022651745.1 of Parapsyche elsis. NCBI lineage: Eukaryota > Metazoa > Arthropoda > Insecta > Trichoptera > Hydropsychidae > Parapsyche > Parapsyche elsis. The sequence goes on from JAGVSN010000017.1 coordinate 5,462,673, forward strand.
GCGCTTCTTTCTATCGCAGTACAAATTTGCGAATTCGAGGATTCTTATAATGGCGGCGTGCATATATTAAAATCCGTCCAATATCGAGCTTCTGATCGTAGATACCATACAAACCGGTTTAGAATCCATTATTGTAGTATGTAAAAAAAAGCCACACTCAAATTTAAATGATTTGAACGCACGCATGGACTAAAACCCGTATTAAATTTGTACCTAATTAGATCGACTTGAACTTTAAAATAATTAAAAAAAAAAATTAGTGTACGGTGTACATATTGAATTTTTACTATGCGGAATTTGGACCGATTTCGAATGATTTTTGGCACGTGCCCGGCACATCATATATGTGAAAGGGGCGTGGCAAACGCGAAATCAATACTAAATGCACAAGTCTCTCTCTCCACTGCTGCATTGCTCCACAATAAATCAAGTGTCTACTGCTGCTACCCCTCCGGCCCGTTTTCTGGCCCGACAAACTCCGATTTTCAGCTCGACTCCGCGACTCCTACGCACTAGAAAACAACCCTTAAGCATAATTGCCCTAGAGGTTGAATTTAACGACACCCTCGCTGTCACTTAAGCCTTACCGGTGGTATTTCATTCGTGAGCCCGTTATCTGCTCTATGGTCTGGAAATTGGGTATCTGGGTACCGAATGTGCTTATGTGACGATTCATTTCTGCTATAGAAAAATAGAAAAGAATTTTCCGTTATACAAGGTGGCCCATATGTCACTGAATGCTTTGTTTTCATTGTGACTTTATTTTCAATGCATGGTTTTTCTTCTAGCGAAAGTTCATTGAAATTCCATTCGAATCAATGATGCAAATTTTAGTGTTTCAAGCTGTAAAAAATGCGCTTAAAAAGTGGTTTCAGCAAGAAAAAACTACAAATCTGTAATGCTGCGTCCACACCGATGAACCGAACAGCGAACGACGAACGGGTGAAGGAGAATTGTTATTGTGTGGACCTCTCCACACAATAACGTCCGATGATTAATGAACTTCCACACAATAAAGGCCCTCACTAGCCCGAGCGAATAATTTGACGCTTGGCGTCTGCGACTGACGCACCTATTGTCGTCTCATTCGTACCGATATAATTCGCATTGGTGCGATCCACGACGATAGAGGGCGTCAGTCGCAGACGCCATGCGTCAAATTATTCGCTCGTGTTAGTGAGGGCCTTAACAATCGTCGGTGTGAACGCAGCATTAGAATAATATTGACATTAACGAGTAGGTACCTACCTACAACTACAAAACATTAGCGGAATTTAAAAAAATGTTTCCTCATAAATCTTTGCGCTTGATGTACATATGTATGTACATATGTAGGTATCTAAAGATTTTGTCATCTGTAATGAATAATGCCTTTTTTAGAGCAAGACTTCAATAAATAGAAACTACTATTTTAAATTAGCTGCATTGATTTAATTTCAGGAGTGTGAAAGTTATAGCAAAAACACAACCTTCAGTGACTTATGGGTCACCTTATATGTACATCTAACTAGCTAACGCGCGAGTAAAATATGTAACTTTGCATATTGAAAACGATCGCATGTTCGATACGTAGGAACAGGTAAAAAATCCGGTTGTAACATAAGCTTTTTTTCTTCTAAACGACTACAACGGTAAATTATCTAGAGACGAAAGCACGTGTACACGCACGTGTATAGTGTAGGTACAATATTGTATGTACCTACATATGTATGTTGCAACAACAGATGTTCATCTCTTAAAGGAAAATTGTCAAAATTACTAGAAAAGTAGAATTGTGTACGTTTGTTTTACTATCGATGCTTGTATGTACGTATGTACGAGTACAAAACACGAAATTCCTAACACGATACGTTACATTCACGTCAATAAATTCCTCAGTGAATGTCCACCTGAAATATATTACGTATGATAATGAGGGAGGATCCAACGAGTAAAAAAAATCCACGATATCCTCCATAGCCTGAATGGCGGTAAATTTTTCACATAAGATTATATCGTGAAACGAAAACAACGAAAAACGATCACACATCCACACCTAATTACAAAATTTGAATATAAATTGCAACGTTAATATGAAAGACGGTCCAAATTCGTTATTTGAGCAATTTAGTTGCATTTGCAAATTTGAAGCGAGCCGTCACGCTTCAAATAATATTCTAGTTATACATATATCCATACATCTACTTATAGACGTTTCAAGTGCAGAATAGCATTTACATACATAAAATTACAGATATTAAGACGTCGAAAATGGTTCAACATTCGAGGTCGTCTACAATTATTCAACGCGAAATATCAAAATACACGAACAAATTTATTAAAATATAATGTAATCTTATCATCACTGAAACGATCGATTAATTTTTATAAGTATACATATGAAAATTGGCTAGTACCTACGTGGGTAAATGCATTATATATTCATATTATTTTCAAGAAGCGTTATGAAAACATTTGCCAAAAGTATTGCAATGTTCAGAATGTACATATTTAAACGATTCAATTTTTTGGAAGGCGAAAAATCACTGAAGCTTTGTTTTATCATTCAAATCAACACGATCAAAGTATCAATGTTTTTTTAATCAATGAGGATTTTGTCAATGTAAGCTGTTAATAATAGTTTTAATCTGGCTTCAAATGCTTGAGATAGGTATAGGTATCTACTGAGAAATCAGACATCAATACAAGATTAAAATCAATGTACTGTAGCTACAACCTACAGTATATTGAAACGAATCGCATACAAGGGTTTTTGCAGAATCAAAGGTACGCGTGCGTATATGCATGGCGTATCCTTTTACTATACTAAGGAGCAAGACGAAGTGTAGGTATTGCATATTCAGTCATAGCCGTAACAAACGGTCGTACAAACCAGGTGATTTAAAGTGGTTCATTTATAATCGATTGTGCTTAATCACACCGGAACGCCGCCAGTACCTATGTACGTACCTACACGTCGGATTTATATGCACAAGTAGTGCACTGGTGTCTGCCCACACAGGAGAGTTGTGGCGCGAGTGGTACCCAGATAAAACACCTTCGGGTAACGAACGAGCCGAGTCGCATTTTCTAGGCACAATGACACCGCGGCCGTAAACCATCCAGATCGTGAACAACAATTAAACAACACAAGTCTCTCCGGTAACAATATGCAACCCTGCAGAGCCGTGCAGAGATGCAATCCCACCACCGCAGGTGCTTGCTTTCGCTGCGAGAGCACAGAGGAGAGACTACAATCGAAGCCACGCTCTCAACCTTCAACTTGCCGCTTTTGAAAAGTAGGTAATATACTATTGGCGACACTGTTCAACCTCCTCCCCCTTCTTTCGGAATAATTTAAATTCTGACCCCGAGGTGAAAATTCCCGGCACGGCGTTATCTTTTGTCGGAGAGCGCTCACTTTTATCTACTGGCGCGTTAGTGCGTGCAGGAATGTTCAGATTCCATAAAGTGCATTTGTGCATTTCCATATGGGTACCTACCCCTCTCCATATCATTCGCTATCAATCTAGTATGCTTTAGATTTGCTGTGGATTAACTCATCATACTTTAAATTACTTCAGAAATTTTAAAACAAAAAATTTGAGCAATACCTACATACATACATTCAAAAGCCTAGTACAATACCAATATTTAAATCGCTCAAAAGTTTAATAGTATAGTTAAGTATGTGTAGTATTTATTGATGATATAAAAGTACATGTTGTTGGTATGTAATATATTAAAAATGGAAGAAATAAAACGAAGAATGAAACTAGAATGGAGTGCTTTTGGAAGAATGAACGTTGTTTTTAAATCAAACATTTCGCTATGCTTAAAAAAGAAGGCATACGACCAATGCGTACTGCCAGTTATGACGTATGGATATGAAATGTGGATGCTAAATTTAAGAATTTTACGCAAGATCCAGTGCACACAGAGAAGCATGGAAAGATGTGTGCTCGGTATAACGAGAAGAGATCGTAAGATGAAGACATAGGTAAGAAGTATGACTAAAGTGGCAGATATAGCGATAAGAATGGATGGAAGATGGACGCGAGAAATATTGGAATGGTATCCGAGAGGATGTGAAAGAAAGCAAGGTAGACCGAGTGGAAGATGGGCTGATGAATTGAGAAGAATGTGCGGAGTCAAGTGGATGCAGATTGCTCAAGACAGACAGGAATGGAAGAGGATTGGAGAGGCCTTCATCCAGCAGTGAACGGCTGAAAATGATGATGATGATATTAAAAATGAGTATCGGATTTGGTTCTATGCATACATATGTAATGAAATGTGTACTTGTAGGTCGTCGTCTGTTTGTTTGTGTTAAAAATGGGTTTCGCAAGTGTTAATGTTATTTTTTTTTTGTGTGGGGGGGTTTGTTTTCGCACCGTTCTCGCGATTATAATTCGATTGGAACAGCCGCGAAGCGGTAAAGGCGAGCTTTCGAAATTTCAGCAAAACCGAACACCACTGGGGAGGCTTTATCAATTTTTGCTTACGCCACGTGTTGTGCGAGAGCAAAGTCGACTTCAGCGATATCCAGTTTGTTAATATGCAATATTTTACATCGACCTAGCTGTGTACCAGTTAAAAACCAATTTAGATTACCACTGTGCGATAAAGCCACACATACGTACCCCCGGTTATTGCGTGAAAGGGTCAAGCGGGTTGGGATACAATGGCAATTTCATTGTAATTTTAATTGCATATATTTTTATGTGTACAAATTTTCAACAAGACCACCCCCATACCCCCTACCCGTACTCAATGCGAATCGTTGGCCACGCCTTTTTAATATTTTTCTTGCGGGAATGAATTATAATATTATATATTGAAAAAACACGCGTGGCTTGGAATGGTATTTTTGTTTTTAATCATATTTAGTATGCACAAAAGCGTCTGCACGACTCCCTCTTACGTTTACATTTGAGAAACTTAACGTTCCTTAATGACAGAGTTACGTTCTTGAAAACGATGTCGTTGATTGAATTATTACCGAACCCAGTACTTCTATCCACATTCTTAGTTACATTCCAATGGACATTTGGAGAAATGCTTAAATTTATCTTTTAATTAGATACGCACGCCCAAATTCTTACGAAAAGTATATCGAATTAATAACATTGAAAATGTATATGATGGAATACCAATACACTCGTGTGTTTAATAAATAAATTTAAATAGGTACCTCATAATTATATGGCAGTACTAAAAAGGGTATTAATTAATTTATAATTGTATTCATAATCAGATTCAAACTGGCAGTGAAACGAAATGGTATTACTTTTAATTCCTAGTCAAATGCACCGACCGTTCGTTAGATTCTAAATTTTAAGTGTTTTTTTACGACTACGGGGCAGTTACCGAAAGTGGACGTAAATTTCCGTGTCCGGTTAACGTCAATTTGAAAGGTGACATCGAAAAGTTCACTATGAAAACTTTTATAGTCGTATAGCGTTTATAATCATCACTTTTGCCGCATTATCGTGCGTTCTATTGCTTTGAATGTAATGGATATTTTCGGTCACGGGACACTTCTACGTTTAACATTATTATACTACTTATTTTAAAAAAAGGGTTAAACAAACTTAAACTAAATGAATATGATCGTTATTCGTGATGCCGACGATCGTTAACGTTTGTTCAATTGCCTACTCGTTATTCATGTGTCATTTTAAACCGATTAAACATGCATTGAATCTCTTTTGAGATTTCGGCTAGTTGGAGATAATCGAACGGCGTGATCCTCGACGTTTCAATTTAAAGGTATTTTTGCGCGCAATTCGAGCTTCGAGTGTACTTTTTTGCAGCGGAGCGGTGGCGATTTATCGATTCTCGACGAGCGAATCGAGAGAACATTTTTACGTACACTTTATTTAATCTAAATTGAATCGAGAACGTGAGCGCACTCCTAAAAAACAGAAAGTCGAATGATAAAAAGGGCGAGCCGAGATTAAAGTTTCGCGTGCTCAACTTCGCAGTTGTTTAAAATATGTCCGTGTTTCCAGGGCATGAATCACGCGAATGCGCGAACATACACACACACACACACAAAACCGCTTCGAAATACTTCACCGGATCCCTGCCATTTCCATAAGACGGATTTGCAAAAAGAGAACGCGATGCGTCGTGGCGAGAAAATAAAAGAAATAAATAATAATAAATAAAATGAGAGGAGGCGCTGAGCAAGTTAAGAAATAAATAAAAGCGACGCACGGTCAGAGTCAGTTCTTGCCAGAGTCGAATCTTTGCAAAGTCGCGTTCCCGGATTCTGAGAGTCCCGAACGAACCGGGTTGGACCACTTTATCATCGAGAGCATGCTCGCTCATATAATAAAATGCGCATACGTTGTATAAAGAATAGGTACATGCGATGCCGAAAGCCGAGTGCGTCGAAAAACGAGAAATTCGACCGAATAAATTAAAGCTCCTCGCACCTACACACTCGAGCGCACAGGTAAGGTATAAGTATAAAAACAGCAAAAGCTCCGAAGCCCTTTTTAAAGCTTAATTTTTGCGAGGTCGGTCCGCAGAGAGAACGATCCTTTTTTGCAACGCCAAAAGCGCCGCCAGTAATGGATGCCAACGATGTTGAATCGAAATTTCGGACTCTTCAATCAATATTATACAACAACTGTTAAACTTGTATTGCAGACTAACAAATAAGAGAACTTTATCTCGTCCGAACAGATTGTTATAATGCAATCAATTGATCTTATTGTTGATTGAAACAAATCCGAAGAAAACATACGTATGTAGGTATATTGAATCATCAAAGACGTATTACGTTACGAATTTGATGATGAATTAAATTTTAATAAATAAAACATTTGTTACAGTAAGAAGTACACGCATTGAATTTACTTTCATTGGTCGCATTATTTAATTTAGCCTGTATTGTAGTGGCTGTCAAAAGTAATGGTTCATCCCACATAGTCGAGTTAAGTTAATGTGTTTTGAAATCATAAATATACGCTAATTTCTGTATTCCCATCGGGCTTTGTGTTTTATAACGTAGTTTCGACGTGTATAAATTCCACGAGTCTCAAATTGGATTTAGAATAGTTCTGTAAGCAGAATTTTCCCCGATTCAATGTGGTAGCATTCCGAAACAGGTATCTAAGCTAAGTATGCATTTTGATTTTAAATTACAACGAAAAAAAAATCACTACAGCGTTAATTAGTAACGTATCGATGCTGAGTTATTTACTGCATTACTTAAATAAAATCAGCTTTGCTTGTTTGATAACAATGTCGTAGTAGAATCGACTGAAATTCATTAAAGTTCAACGGACGACGATATTTTTGAGTGAAAATACTACGGAACGTTCGTTTATTTTTTAGGATACATTATGCCTGATGAAATATTGTACAGCTTTTACCAACTCGTTTTTAATTTATTCCATTCTGAACTAGAATATGTCTCTCTGGAGTTTCGCCGTTTGTTGTTCTCGTTCTTTAGGATAGAATCTGAATGCGAATTCTGGGCGAGAAACAACAGAAAGATACAAGATAAACGCGCAAAGGATGAGCTCTCAGTTGCGATGCAAAAAGGACAAATAAAATTATTTTATTTCGCAATTGCACGCTTGTGCGATTTAAATTTAGATAAATTTTTTTTGTTGGAAAAAGTCCAGCAGACTTAACAATTTTAATATAAAACGTTTTGATGGCGCACAAAGGGTTGAATTAATTATATTTTCCACTTAAAATTAACAAGTTACAAAATTTGAATATGTTTTCTATTCATTGATATGCAATATGTAGGTAAAAAATATTTAATTACATAAATTGAAAATTTACATACTAATTAATTCTAAGACGATTTTTATCAAAAAATGCTAGGAAAAAGAATTTGAATTAATCGAATGTGTCTAATTATTATTATCTCTCGCATTCGTCCTATTGAAATATTTCATACGTTTTATTGTTAAAGGAAAACATTTGTACAAACACATAATATAAGCGTAAACATATAAGATAAGCGTACATTGATTTATCAAAGTATTGTAAATTCGTTATTTAACCCGGTTTCCTGTTAGATATAATTTAACGTTTTAATATAGTAGTTAGTTACCCAAGGTTTGCTAATTTATAGAACATTCCCTGCACCGCACCAATGTGCACGTAACCTCAGACCGAAATTTATTGCAAATTCAGGACACGGGATGTGGTGCGGTTAGCGTGAGGGCGACTTGATTTCTAACATCATCAATTTAAATACATGTATCGGGTTCAAAATGCGAACCATCGAAACCGCAGTGGCACATTGTGCAACCGAATTTATGCTTTCAATTATGAATTGACTAAAAAAGACATCGGCATTGAATTAACTATAACATTAAAATGTACTTAAACGTATTGTTAAATACGTAGTATGCAATTACCGCGAAACGTGTCGTAAACTGCACGAAATTAATTAGACCACCTATTTAATAACAGGTATATAGTAATTTTACAATGCTGTTACTAAACGTTACGACAGTTTACAACAACGAAATTTAACTCAATATTTATTACAAAACTGTAATAGGTACTATTTGAATATAAAATGACTTTTCACTACGCGTCATGTTCAATGGAGCTTTTTTATATATGTACATACATACATATGTACCTACCTAGCCCAAGTTTGCCCGTAGGTACTAATACCTTATCTTATACATACATAGATTTGAGTTTTCTTTTCGTTTTCCTTGGAAGCTCTATCCATATAGCTATTTGCATATTTGAGTTTGCGAATGAAGTGAAACGACGCGGAAAAATTGCACCGGGGATGGAAACTTGCGCCACGGAGCAAATTACACGTGAACGTTCATTCGTTCGTTCGGTCGACATTCTCCGATATTCTGAATAAATCATTGTCTGAAACATTCCAGAGCAGTTATGCCCGTGTGCTATGCAACGTGCACTTTCTGCAGATATATTGCCGGAGGAAACTTTACCTGAAACGGAGCATCAAGATTAGCTGCGGATGCAACCAAGACTGTGCGACGACCGTGTATGTGCAGAAGCGGACATTGCAAGTGCATATAATCCGAGGAGCAGTGGAACAAACCCACTCGTAATATAATATAATACTAACTAACGATATTAAAGTCAAATTTTAATGTATAATTTCGTTATTCAAAGCAGTACTTTAAGAACGACGTGGAAAATGTAAAAAAAAATAGCGCTTTTTCGAACGATGTTTTAGAGGGGCACTTATGTTTGTGAAAGGTGAAGCTTTTGCATAATGATAGCACGATGCTTCATATTCAAAGTTATTATAATAAGAATAATTGAAATTCATATAAGCGGGTGCAGACGAAGGACGCTGGTGGCCCGAGGCGCATCTGAGACACACATAGGTACCTACCCATATGCTTGTACACGTCTTTCAATGGCTCTATCTACGTAAGTACAAATAGCCAAACTTTGGCCGTTTAGACAGTGCTATACTGCGTAACAGATGGAAACCAAAGTCTCGAGATGAGGGGGATAAGGGCGTATTGCAAAAACCCTTTCGCCTTTGAAAGTTCCTAGTGGGAAGGGGGACACGCGACGAAGTTTCCCGTTTTTAAATTCAATTCCGAAGCTAAAATTACATTCTTAAATTACATCGCACACCCATAAAAGGAAGCGATTCTATTAATTTAAAACGCCTTACAAATTCGACCGATTCTGCACATAGGTACATACGCAACGTTCAAAGAAAATTCCTGAAAAACATCACTTCACTACATATTTTAATTAATCTGATACTCCTGTGAGTGTATATTAAAGAAATAGTGAAGTTACTACATGTAATAATATAATATCTGCTGAGTGTGACAAAAGTTTCGGCTATTATTATGGGACGCTGTGTTTGCCCCAATGTTGGTGTTTGCGCAAGTTGTGCTGTATAGACAGAAAACTTACAACGGTGAATATTTCTATTTTTATATGCATTATACAAACAATTCATATAATTATGTATTATTAAAAGAAAAATTCCGTCGTATATTAGCGTATAAGTACTATTTACGCCGATCGATAAATTTCACGAAAACATTCGACGAAATCGTTTTGAACCTCATCGTACAAAACGATTAGTGAGCATTGCCTTTTTTCCATATTTTTTAAATAAACTATTCGAAACAGAAACAGACGTCGGTAGTAGTATGTAGATGTGTATTTTATATAAACGTACAAAAACCGACAGATAGGGACGTTGACTCATTATTTTAGAATTACTGGTTTGTATCCCATCCGCACGCAACCGAGTGAAAAAGTAAACGCGATTTAATACAAAAAAATTACATGTATGTATGTATATTATGTCAAAAACCTGAATTTGTAAATATTCTGAATATTAACGAGCGATTAATTGTACAATTTACGAGCCAAACACAATTCGCGTGTATAAATCAACGTTTCACGCTATGATTTCCGGTGCAATCGAACACATACATACATAGAAGCAATTCAGCACAATCTAATTGCAATTACGGTGAATTGATTAACGACGCATACGGATTACGAACGCTTATTGTTCAGCGATAAATCTTAAATTAAATAATTTAATTCATCTGACTATTATTAATAACATTTGAAACGACCATAATTAAAATCTCAATGTTGTAATAAAATTTGAAACAGAGTAAGAGGTGGTAATCTTGATTTAAATTTCACATAACGGCTACCGCTCGTTAGTGCATTTTTCAATCGAGAGTTTCACACCGTATCCTACTATGAGAATATAATTTAAGGTCGTTTTAATTAACGCACTTTTATTCTTTGGAAAAATTACGTATTCAAAACGCACAATTTCCTTTACATGAAACATACATCGTAAGCAAACGTCACGTTGTTGCGTTGTGTCTAAAAATACAGAAGCATCGAAATAATGACATTTCGCTATATATGGGACGCGTTTTATAAACACTGTACGCTCAATAAAAAGCCAATAAAGTTCTCAAAATGTGAAACGTTAACGGCGTGTTAATGCTGCATAATTGTACAATATATTTTTATGGTATTACTCGGAAATAATCATAAAAACAATTTATCCGACTCGGGATGGCAAGTTTTATCGCTTAGTTAGAGTTACAAGTGCACAATCTCGTCATTTACAAACGGCGAGAGTGAGTTATTCACGACAACGTGTCCCATTACAAGGATAAACACGTGTCAAACGCTATTTAACGGCTTTTATGGATATTTATTTTCATTTCAGACTTAAGACAGTGTGTGTGTGATTTTTTTTACAAACGGCACATTCGAGAGGCTTCAAATGGATTACAGTGTGAATACTGTGAATAATAAATCAAAATTAACTTTGTAAGTGCTTTTTGGTTGTTGAGTATCGAATTCGGATAAGGATTGACCCAATTTTCTATTGTATAAATCTTTTCGCAGATAAGAAAACTATACGACGTAACGCAAGAATTATTATAATGTCAAGGAAAGTTGGCTGAAGTTTCCGATAAAGAAATTATTTATACATTTCATACAAAAAGAAAAAATTTTCGTGAAAAACGAGACGCAATATATTCGAGCATCGTTCATTGGTCGGAAAACTTATTTATTTTGAATCGGCACGCCATCGATGTGACTAAAAATGTTAATTATTGCACACGAAAACCAGTTTGTCTTTTACACATAAATTTAATGCTACACAAGTACAGTTTAAGCGTTATTAATTACGCCGTAATAAATATGCAACAGAGTCGTACGATTTATAACACGTGAAAATAATAATTATTGTGGCGCTCGCGCCCCCGAAAACCGAAGACGTATCAAATTTAATTATCAAGTAAAGCCTAACCAGAAAAAAAGTATCCACGCAAAAGGGATTTCATTAAAAATTAATTAGGACACAAGCACGTATTTGAAGCGCTTTTTTACCAACCGCGTAATTATTGTTTTATTAAAAAATTATAGGCACGGTTCGTTTGGCGTAACTGCGTTGTGGTTTGAATAAAAAAAAAAAAAAATTATGTATGTACTGTGATTAAATACAGGTACTTTAACATATCGTTGCGGTGTGTTCTGCTGGGAAATACATCACAAACGAAGGTAAATAGCCACAGTCAGGTAAGTGGTATTCCGACACGTCGTTAAACGCTCTCGTCGATATCGCTCTTCGTGCCGGGGAGGTTTATGCGAGAGTACGTACGTAGCTAAATACGGGTAGAACTGAGTATAGTATCTCCCAGCCCGTGCTAATATTTACGGGCACGATCCTGAAACATGGTACATGTCCCGAGCCAGATCGCCTGTAAATCTACGCTTCTAAACTTGTGGCGATATTGAATTTCAGGCAGTCGAACCGCCTGCGTTCGTATCCCTGGTTTGTTTTTCTTTTTTCGCGCGAATTTCTTTCGCGTGTCGATCGAGTCGGGTTTCCCCGATAAGTGCACGCCGAGACGCTCTCAGCAATTTTCTTGTCTGCGCTTTTGATTGCATATTTGCGTAACGTGGGTATTATTACCCCGAATGCTCGGTTTTATAGCGATAAATTTACAGACCTTTTATCCGCAACCGCATTTCTCCAACTGTGTTCCGATCGGCTTCGTAGATTCGCGCGTGAAAATCGACATATCTGTAAAGAAAAAATATCGTATATATTATACCTATTTGATTTGATATTGAACTGAACACGATAACGCATTAAATAATAGTGTCCCAAATATGAATAATTAATTTGAATATTTCAAGCTTTTTATCAAGAAAAATATTGAATAATACTAGCAAAAATGTACTTATCGACTTTTCATCTACATTATTTGAGTATTGCATGTATTTTACGTACATAAATGTGAACGTGATTAAGAGTAATAAAATAAAAACAAAACGTATCATACAATCTCACTATTAGATTAATTGGTGCAATATAAAGATTTATCATGATTTTTTATTTTCAATCTGTCCAATTTAAGAAACACCCTAGTCTTAACCGATTTAGAGTCATTCTGCGCATAAAAGAGAGCGGCTCAACCAATGAACTTCGTCACAATCTCGGCTTCTTGTAATAAACGATAAATAACCAACCATGATATATAAATAACCAAAAATATGCTTCTTAAATTGGGCAGAGTATACATACTCGTACGTTCAAGAAAAACCTTTGAGAATCTCTGTATCATTTTACGCTTACGATGACGTTTGAAGCTCGCATGATTCTGCGGTTCATTCAAGCGGTGTTCTAATTGTAAATTACAAAAATTTTTATTATACAATGTGGTGATTTCAATAGACTAATTGAAATGTACGCTATAAAGTTTTTACGGATGGATAATTTAGTGATGAAATGTGGTTTTTTGATGGGAATTCTTTTTGTTTTGCTTTTCCTACATCAAGTATGCATCAAATGGAAAATACACGTACATAATAAAATGTCGATTTTATTGTTCGGCGAAAAAAAAAAATAATGTCTGTTTTATAGACATAAATAACGCGCTGCGCTTTCGTGTATTTGTATCGTTAGCGATAAATGGAAGCTCGAAATGTCAGTATATCAAACGGGGCGCACAAATGAAGGCATTCGATAAAATTTCACGAGAAAGAAAATATTTTCACATCGAAATAATAAAATACGAAACGAAGGCGATAAGACCGCGACTGCAATTAATTAAAGCTAACGTTTATTCCGCCATATTTCAATTGGCACGAATTTCGAACGGTGAGTTATTATAAAATTCAATAATATCCTAGTTAACGTCGTCGAAAATGTACCAATTTTTTACGTTTCGGAATTTTTTTCGTCGTTTCATATACTATAACTACATATATTTTGATGATAAAATACAGCCGCACGTTCTCCGCGTAAAATACGCAATTTTTAAACCGAATCTAATACGCGTATATACGAGCACATAAAATATGCAGAATTTAAAACAAACTCTTTGCCATAAATTGCGTCGAGCGCGAACGTTGTCGCATACACGGAATTAATCACATAAATAAAGTCTCAACAAAAATACGCGCATACAAGTCTTACACCTACCAAAAAATTAAACAAAAAATATTCAAAATTCAAATTTAAATCCCCGCCGACGAATGCGCGCGCTGATATTTTTAATTTAATTTTTTTTCGTAAATTTTCATTCGCTATCGAACTTTTTTACGTGCGGACGAAGAGCGTGTAGGTGTGTAGTATATCACCCGAGGGGATAATGGAAGAACGGGGCACGAGGAATTTTTCGTTTATACGCATTAGACACAGAGGCCATTAACACCAGATAAAGCGATTCCTTCTTTTTTCTCTTTCTCCGTCTCTATTTTGAAAAGAAAGTTGCTTTCTTCTGCGCTCCACCCGCTGATCGCTGCAGGAGACAAAGAGATTGAAAGAAATTTAGATGGCGGAAGAAATTACCGGCGGCCCTGAATATACGATTCTGTCTTGTCAAGCGCACACAAACACAGCTCTCCCATGTGCTTTTCCAGTTTGGCTCAATTTCAGGCTCTCGGCCGAAATATTTCCTACATATGAAGTTGTTTGCGTACAATATACGGTGCGGTGCCTCGGCTCGCGTGTGTATAAAAAAAAATGTACAGACAGAACTATTTATCACCCTTTTGCAGTCTCGTCGACTCACTTCGGTGTCCAGTGGTAGTCTCCGCGTGTTTATTATTTTTAATTATTTAATTTATTATTATAAATCAATTTTGCATGCGACTCAGTATGTCGATTTACAAAATAGATTAACACAATTAAGCAACAAAAGTATGAAAGTTAATTTTAATCATATTTTAGAGATGATAGTTATTTATACCTAGGACAATCGGTGAATATGACTGATTGTAAAGAAGAATAAATAAAACGAAGAATGAAACTAGGGTGGAGTTCTTTTGGAAGAATGAACATTGTTTTTAAATCCAACATTCTGCTATGCTTAAAAAATCAATGCGTACTACCAGTTATGACGTATGGATGTGAAACGTAGATGCTATATTCAAGAATGTTAAGCAAGATCCAGTGCACACAGAGAAGCATGGAAAGATGTATTCTCTGTATAACGAGAAGAGATCGTAAGAGAAATACATAGGTAAGAAGTATGACCAAAGTGGCAGATATAGCAGAACGCGTGAAAAAGTTGGAGTGGACATATAGCGAGAAGAATGGATGGCCGATGGACGCAAGAAATACTGGAATGGTATCCGAGAGGTTGTGAAAGAAAGCAAGGTAGACCGAGTGGAAGATGAGTTGATGAATTGAGGAGAATGTGTGGAGTCAAGTGGATTCAGATTGCTCAAGATAGACGGGAGTGGAAGAGGGTTGGAGAGGAGATTGGAGAGGCAGGCCTTCATCCAGCAGTGGATGGTGAACGGCTGAAAATGATGATGATGATGATGAAATCAATTAAATTCCACCTCAAAGTAGTGTCAAATATAAATTGTTAAATAGTTAAATATGTATCAATCAAATCATGATGTTGTTCTATTCATACAGAATACATTCGGTTTTATAGCACGTGTGAAAAGTCATGAGAATTTTGTACAATTGATAATAATTTCAAGGCTATTGACCTTTGCGTATGTACGAATATGTGTATAGAAATAACCTAAACAACGGTGAAATGACAAAAATAACGCGCATTGTTTATTAAGGAAATTGTATACACTGCGATAAATGTGTGATAATAATGTAAAAAAATCCTCCACGTATAAAGGAATATATTCAAAATATAAATTGAATTATTTTTATATCGCGTTTGTGTGTAAAAGTTTGCGCTAAAATTTAGTAAATTTATTCATATTCAAAATTTATCGAACATGACTATGACTTTTGATATTTAATTGTATGAAAAAAAAAAACTTTACTGCTAAAATATTCAATTTCATTTTATATTTTAATCATATGAATAATGGATCGATGGTAAAATATTTTATTAAGATTATACGCTAGATATAAAATATATATTCGACTAATCCAATTGAAAATTTATGTGAAATAATAAATAGCGACTTCCGATTTGATCAAAGCTTAGAATAGCTTTGTTGGAAAAGTTTCGCTTCATTCATTATAATAATGAGTGGAATTCCAGCGATTGTTACCATTAACCGTGGAAGATAATGCTTTTATTGTTTTTTTCCAGATCGCATAAACTTGACGAATTTCTTTGTTATTTTCGACGAATAATTGAAGGTCTTTTGTTCGCACAAAAACATCTTAATACAGATTCGATGATATCGCACGTAAAAAATACTCCTATTGTGAATCAAAAACGTACATAAGAATTTTAAATATAATAATATATGCGGTGTGTAGTTTTTAGAAAATAATTGTTTCACGAACCGCCATTACCGAATTCTCAGTTGGACGCCATTCCAAATATTCTTTTGCCTTGGCACGAGTTCAAGTTTGACTCGCGTCTACTTATAAATTAAAATATACATTTCTTTAGCCATAGTTCAAGTATACGATAATATATTTTCTTTAAATAATAACAAGCCGAGTATCGTTACTCACGACACGTTTTAAATTTTTCCCTTTTCTCGATCAACGCCTCGTGTGCGCCGCACCTCGAATATGCAATTACTGAAACTGGCAAGTAGGCAGATAATAAAAATGAAAATAAACGTACGTTATTGTTAATTGTTGCCCTTTTAATCGATTTCCAAGTACAAATTGGTGATGGCACGCACGCGCGTGCGCGTTTACGATTACGACTCGTTGAATAATAGCAATTTTCACCCCCATACATCATGTGAAAATTATTTACTTGTCTCGTAATTTCGTTGTGAATGATTGAGTTGATTTTTACAACCGCTCGGCTATCATCCTATGTATGTAATAAGTGTTTCTATTATGCCACGTAATTTACGATCGTACGAAACGGTGGGAATGATCGTGTTCGATACGATGTATCGTACAATATTTTCATTTTGATCCTATCGCACCGAAACCACGAACACAAATGTATTTATTGTTATAAACAATTGGTATTTTCATATGTCACATATCGTGTATTTTGTGTGATAAATCATTAAAATGAGAACGAAACTAATTAATCTATTATTTATGCATATTTACGGTGAAAAGTGTCAGTGAGATTGTTTCGTGCGACATTTGACCTTTCTTTGTCCTCACTTCGTATGATACAGGCATTAAAATACATTGAACTATCAATTTTTCGCGGTCGCAAATATTTTTAGGAAGCGCTTGAGAAGCTTCGAAATCAGCAAAAAAATAGAAAATGGGGAGGGGGGAGAGGAGGAAAAAAAAACTCGTCAGGAAGGAGTCCATCCCTATGGGGTGAGGTATATTTTGATGCCCCGGCGGCACCATTGTTCTCCACTCTTTTGGAAGCGATTTCGTCTGTAGCCGTAGCACGCATGACCCCATCAGTCTCGGTTCTGGAGCCATAAACCCGCCTAATGGCCTGGAAATATCAATGATGAAGACACTATACGCCTGGAATCGACCATTTTGTTTGTACAGTCATTCAGGCGATGATGCCTGAACAAACCCGCACACCGACGACGAGTGTACAACCGCGCCGGATAGATGCGAAAATTTCGTCAGACATCCTCCGCACTTCATGAATATTCGATACGCGCAGATAAAATCCGCCAAAAATCATCAAAATCCCGAGAATGTTTATAAGAACGCAAAAAAAAAAGCCCACACAGACACCCAAACGCGCGCATGCTCTACAAATATGCACTTTTGACCGCATACTTGTCCTTATCTCGAGTGCAGATAAGAGGTTTCAAGTTGGTTTCATTTCAAATTTGATCTTCGCCTTTCGCGAATGCCACACATAGCATTCGGAATTCACTAAAAAAATAACATTTGCTTTATGTTAAATTTTTCAAATATGAAAATGCTCAAATTTCATCCAATAACTTGTCATTCGACACTTCGATTTTCTTATCTACAATCCTCTCAAATAAATACTACAAATTGCCTCGGTTCCCTCTTTGTATAAATCCCATATCAATGACTTAAAATATAAATGTAAAAAAAAGCAATCGAAAACAATTTATATTGCTGCTAAGTATCACTCTTAAAAAAAAAAGATACAATAAACTAAATCTAAAATTTGTATCATTCAAGTATTGTACAACAACGTATTTATTATATTATGTACATGGAAAACCAACTACGCTGAGCAACTGTATGCTACATATGTATGTACATATATAGTAAGCATCATTTTCTAACTATGCATCATTATCACTCATTAAATCGTTTTATTGAATATTAAAATGAATATTTCACGGCAGTTAAGTGGGTGTGAAGACATTTAGCGCATCTTAATCGTCCAATAAAGCTTATTGTAAAAACGAATCATCTATTAATAATGTAATTAATCGAATATAAAAATTTTACGATTATGTAATGTGCGTGCGTTCATATTGGATACAACATTCAATGATACACTCTTCAGGCCAGTAGCTACGCTTTTGATAGTAATCAAAAAATCAATTTTTAATATGTAATTAATAGACTTTTATATTGTAATACATTTATATATAGTACACATTAATATTAGTGTATATATATAAAAAAAATATAAATATTATCCATTGTAAGTAAATATATAAGTTCAAAAATCGAAATGTTGTGTTAAATGTACTACCCATATTGGCTGTGTAATTTTCTTTGGTCATTTTAATATTTAATGAAACTAAAGCTACTGCTTTGAGTGGGATTTTAGGACTCTTTAATAATTTAATAATAATTAATTATGCAAATTGGCCTGGGATTGTTTCAGCGATGTGCTTTTATAGAGATCTATCGGCGAGCGCGCAAATTAACCTGCGCATTTTAGACGGGTCGCGAACCAACCTGGTCGGTTCAGATATCGAATGCCATAATAATAATAACAGCCGGCTCAATAACAATAAAAGCTATTCTCATTTTTAACGACCTATTTATCATATTATAAATCGGCCGTAAAACTCGCAAGAGTCAATTTAAATTTAATGCCACGTAAAATCGTAAAAAAAAGTATTACAATACGATAATAATGACTTTATTGCGCCATAAAACGTTTTTCGCCGCATAATAACAACATAATTGTTTGATAATTCGAGAATATTGAAGATTAAATTGTTTAATTTGTAAATAAACCGTAAAAAGCGTGGAATAACGACATTTCAACACATCAAAAACCGAGTGTTTAAAACGCATACCTACAGCGCGCCGTATGAAAAATTTTAACGACGTATCTGTTTCACTTTTTTATTTATTTTATTGTGTACTATAACGAGCGAGCTTTTGTGTGCATTTTCGCACACAATGCATTTTTGTCGCGGGGTTTCGCAACTCGGTAGACCGACACCCCTATTAGCCGCTCTTCTGCGGTGCAATAAACTTAAACTGCTATCAATTTACAAGCAATAACTTTGCCATAAACATCTAAGTAATGGCTATGAAACGGTTAAAATGTTACCACTCAGCTCGCTAATCTTTATAGTCGACGAGAGGCTCGCTCCGAAACCTTCGAGGGACTCTCGCTTTATGCCCTCTTGTCAAAGAACAGACACGTGTAAATAATGTAGACACGTTTATGGGACCTTTTTATCGCCCAATACAGTCGACTGATTGGGCAATAGGATCCCGTAAAAAAGACAGATGACCCTTGAGCTAAGCATCCCCGGAAGGGAATCTATTGCACAACACGCACATACGTGCGATTCATAATAATGATTCAGTACACACTTGATCTACTTCACTCTTTTGACAACATTTTACCTTTTGTTATAGAATATTGTATTAGAAAATATACTCTCCACTGTTCAGTAGCTTTCTGTTGCCCTCTACGGGGGAAAGACAGGGACATTAAATTTGTAGTTTGAATTTTAAGTGATGCCAATTTTATAGGGGGCCGTCTTATAACTGTCAGATAAACTGAAAAATTGTCAGTAAACAACCAATCAGGATTAACAATATTTAAATCCTGTTAGCAGCCATAGCAATAGTCAAAAAGCAAATAAATCTTTAAACTGTATCCAGAATTGATCCCATTGAGTTCATGAGTTCTATGTATGTATGTGGTTGTAACAACGCAAATATAATGTATCAGCTTATAATTTTGAATGCAATTAAATCGTTTGCTTGTATTGTTTCAGTCGCTAAGTCGAGACGAATGTGGTAATCTGGAGGGGAAGATGGCGAAAAACAAACGGAGCCAGAGGAGGAAACAGGAAGCGAAGCGAATATTTACCCCTGTATAGGGGGAGGAAAGAAGAAAGAAAGTAGCTACTAGTACTACGGATACTGGTACCTTCGCCCTGCGAGAGTGTCGCAATGGAAAATCGATATCAGAAATGGCCCCGTCTATATTTCGAATAGGCATTTACGTTGATAGGGTGGCTTCGCCCGAAGTACTTTTAAAAACAACTTAAACGTTTCTTTATTTATTGCGAGTGCTTTTACTTTTACTTTCTTTTTTTAACTAGGATCTTGCAGTAGGGGATAGCGTAATTTTCTACTTAGGCTTCTTTCTATTTTTTGTTTCATATTAATTGAATTCATTAATTTTACCTACATACATATAATATACCCACCTCCATTATATATATCAATGCAAATGTACATGTAAATTTAGTATAAAAGCCCAATTAAAATTATATGAAAGCAATTTTCAATTTAGCTTTAGATTATGTATCAACACTATAAACGAATAAATTAATTAAAATTGCCGCATATTCATAAATGTAAATTCGGCGAAAATCTCTTGCGGTGTAATAGACATTTTTCGAAGGGGTGTAAAAAAACAAAAAAAAAAAATTAAGCGAGAAAACAAGTCAAGTAGTAGCGCAGAATGTCTTGTCGCCCCAGCTTCCCCTCTAAGCCATCGACCCGCTGTTAAATTAAATTTTTGCTCCTAATTTGAAAGTATAATGTTATTTCAGTTGAATGTTATTATTAAAAGCCTTAAATCATTTCGAACGAAGAGATATATTATTAGAACGGAGTGAGGGGTGAAACTAGGCATTCCGCCTCTCAAGATGCTACACGCTTTTTTTTATTAAAAAAAATACCGGCACGTGAAATTTCACTGTCGAATTAGACATTGTTTTTGCATTTGGAATAAGCGAAAGAATTAAAAGAACCCTCGATGCTTTCACTTCGATCGGCGAGGGAGAGATTTTATTTAAATTCTTATTGAACAACATAAATCACATAGAGCTTTCAAAATTTAAATAATATAATAATACCATTGTAACTCATAACATTTCATACAATTAAACGATATTGAACACTTTGATCTTTGCCAACAGGGCGAGAAGTGATAAACATAAACAACATTGAACAATCATCAATCGTCAAAGGAGTCAACTGTGACACTTCAGGTATTGCGTGACAAAAAACAATGTAGGAAACAAATAGAGCACAGTAGGCGTGGTTCAAGTTATGAGTTTATGACGTAATAACGGGCCCAGCCGTTATAAAAATACAAATAACGATTCAACGGCGTTAGCCGACGCTTTGTAGAGGCGCCTTAATTCCGAGAGGGATGCTCGTGGCATCGTTGTTTCAATACTAGCCATAGAAATATTTATATTTAATTTAATCTAACACTACTTCACTCACAGTATCATATAAAACATAATTGGATAATTAACAGATAATTTGTATATACCTATGTATGTATAAAATAATTCTACGCATATATAAAAGTATTTTATAAGTAATTTCGTGTATTATGTATCTGAGTATGTGCCTGAGTGTATAATTTTCCGTGTGCGATACATTTAATTATGTGTTGAAGAGGAAAAATCAACATACAAATATATTCAAGTATGTATAAATGTCGGTGGGCGAGTTTCGCAGCACAGCGCGGAGGAATACAATTTCCCTGAAAGTGATAATTCACAATTCTCATCTGCGAGATTGCCTATAAGTTTTCAGAAAACACTATCTGTGCGCTCTGGTGCCTTATCCCCTATTCTATAAATTGTGTGTTTATACGGGTGTAGGTGGTATAAGCCGGGGAACATTTACCTATTCCAGGCCGGAAAAGTTGAATATAGGGAGCCCTAAATCCCCGAGATGTATGCATTCATTAAAATTAATGGTGTAAATCTACGTTTTTAGCGGAATTAACTTTATCTGTTGAATTTCGCTGGTGAAAACGTTTTTATGTTTATTTTTTATATAAGTACTTTCACACCCCCTACACCCTGATGAATTTTCCGAAAATCAAATGTAATTTTTCGTCCCTCTCTCTCCCTCTCAAAAAAACGAAAAAAAACGCAATAAAAATTATACCACGTTCTATCGATAATAATGCGATAAGATTTGGTAATTTCACAGTGAAATTAAGATGTTCAAATGATACAGTCTTTGTCGTAAAAAATTAAGAAGGGGTAAAGTTAGGGGAGTTTTACGATCGATAAATTTTATTTTATTACTTTAAAAGGTTTCCACATTGTAAAAAAATAAACTTCGCTCATTAAAAGGTGTATCACTGTTACTTTTTTTTCAATAAAAAAATAAGCGTTTATATAAAATGTAATAATACATGTATGTATGTGTTCGATATTTTCGTTGTAGGTACCTAACCGTAAAATGTGCGTATTTTCATGGATAGATTCCAATATTTTTCTATAGATATACCTACCTGTAAGTGTTCCACAAACAACGCGATAAAAACTAGAAAAAAAACGTAAAAAATACCTAATCTTTGTTTACACACAAAAGTGACATTTTTTTACACAAATCTTAAAGAAAACAGTTATTTCAGGTACAACAATAGAATTTGGGTCATTGTTTGCACGCTTTAACTCCTTATTGTTTTCGTTGCCATTCACAATTGCACAATAAATCCATTTTTTTGAAACCGGATAAGGGTTGACCATTTATTTGCAACGTGTCCTTGAGACTATATGTACATGAAAAGTTACTATAGAATACAATATATGTAATCTCTGTTCAAAATATATTATTTTTTGGGACTAAAAAAATATATTTTGTATTAAATATCAACTTTTAAACAATTTCATAAGTCCGAGATATGCTACCAAAATCGAGTACACGTAGGTAATAAATTAAAAAAATAATACAAAAAATAACAAAGTATGTGTACGCCTTTTCCTAGCACGAGAGAGAGAAAAGGTTGCTAGTAAATTTAAAACACGAATATTCCCTCGAAGATTATTTTACATTTACATTAACTCTGGTTGGACTTATCTACCTGGCGCATATTTTAAAAGATACCTGCATAATGCAACATCTCTATAAATATTTTTAATGGTTTTTCTTTGTTGTTCGGATACTCCGAAACCAATCCCAATGAAGATATTTCACGAGGAGTCACGCGAACCGATCGCTCCAAAAACGTTCAAGCGACTATAGCCCCTAAGCAAGGGGCCCATACGACATACAAATCCCATGAAACACATGGGGACACCATAGATAATTGGATGGTGAGACGCGTGCGTATGTATTTGTTTGGTACGAGGTGATATATGTACGAGAGAATTATTTATTGCGGCCGGTACGCAGCTGATATCTCATTAAGTTCGGGATTATATTCATGCGCCGCCTGAAATAACATGTCTGTCTGCTTTTTTTTCAAAACTTTTTTCAAAAAAGACATTTTTATTTATCACTTTCAAGTTTGTTCTTTATGCAGCAGCAACAAAAAAAATAAACAACGCCATGAATATTTCAACTAAACCCCTAAACTGCGCACGATTTTTAACGACCTGAAACACCCTGATGTATGTTGATCCCATTATGCTTTTTTTACAAGACATTTGTATCAAACGCTCAGAAAATAGGTCGGTATTTAGATTAACACCCAATTTATTTACAGTATTCACTACCTGTAATTATAGCAATACATTGTATAATAAAATTTAATTCTGTCTGTTTCTTATGTACCTACATAACATTCATTCCCACACTGTTTGACACAAACAAAGACTTTGAATCTAATAAAACTGGCACTAGACTACTAGAGTAATTCCATGAACTCAGAATGCGTCACCAGATCCAACATTTTATGAAAAATAATACTTACACCCACTCAGTAGTCATTTCAACCTCTTTGGTTTGACTAATTGAATCGAAATTTTGGATAGATACTTACTATGACCCTGCAGATCTTGTATAGTAGCTTAAATGCGATTAGATAGATGTACGTACGTAGCAACCAAGATATAGTACATATTACAAGTTCAAAAAAAACAACACGACAATTTGCAGATTGACAAACATTGGATACTTGCATGTATTAAACAAAGATTTTGAATATAACAAAACTGGCGTAATGGCAAAATTGAGTAACTCCATGAACTCGGAACGCGTCACCAGATTCAACATTGTATGACTAATATAATACTTACACGCACTCAATAATCATTTCAACCTCTTTGGTTTGACTAATTGAATCAAAATTTTGGATAGATACCTACTTACTATGACCCTGCAGGTTTTGTATAGTAGCTTGAATGCGATTAAATAAATATGTACGTACCAATCAAGTTTTGATATAGTACCTACCTATTACAAGTTCAGAAAACAAACAACACGACAATTTGCAGCTTGACAAACATTGGATACCTACCTACTTACGTGTATTGTATGTATTAAAAAATCAATCACGAACGTTTTAATTGACAATTTTCCTCTGACCAACAATTTTCATCATTGAAACGACGCTGAAAGTGTTCCGAGGTGATACCGGAGGTGATATACCGTGGCACGTTTACACCGTCGAGCCTACTTAGGTGTCGTTAAATCGCGATATTACACGCCGTAATTTGCGCCGTTCGACGGTCGATTATGCGTTAACGTCGATATTTAATATAATAATAAATGCCGCGGCGGTTCGCCGAGATCCGATTCCTCCGCCGCGTCACAATATTAAACAAAATAACGAGTAATTGGCAATTTATTTTATTTAACGCGGTATACGTGAGCTGAGAGGGGGCGGGTTTCGCGCCGAAACGCGTCCAAGTCCCCGGAGATAAAGGGCGTATTGCGGCGCGCCAAAATTATACGCCGGCATAACGATTTTCATGCATCACCTGTAACGTGTTCTAATGCGGTAATTTGCAATCTCGACCAAAGCGCCAGTCGAATAAGTAAGGGAAAATGGGAAAAGTGAACACACACACACACACATTGGGCACACAAAACGAGCCGGTAGTATTTCTTCAAAAGGTATTATATTTATTACGTTACGTGAGCGAAACGACGGGTTCATTTATTGTAAGAGAATTGCGACTTAAAAAGCAATTCTACGGTAACAATGTACATATGCGAACGGAATTAAATCATTATATTGTAAAGTTTTACGGCATGAAAATTAACATTGTTAAATTGTCACGCTCGTTTAGATTTACAAATCTGAAATATCATTAATTTTCATAGTTGAAATTTTTTTAATTGAACTATTTTCACGTTATCAGCGCACATAAAAGTGCAAATGATACGAATTCGTCTTATTGTCGTTAAAAACTAAAATGTTGTAGTACATGAAAATTAACTCTGCAATTCTCATGCTTGGTTAGATTGCTGCTCAAATCTTCATGTTTGAAAAAATTCAATCATTGTTTAAATTTCAATCTACCGACAAATGGTGACTCTAATGCCGCGTACACATCGGCGAACCGAACAGCGAACGAAGAAGGGTTGCTGTTGTGTGGACCGCTCCACACGATAACGTCCGATGATTTATGAACGTTCACACGATAGCAACCCTTCGTCGTTCGCTGTTCGGTTCGTTGGTGTGTATGTACGCAGCGTTAGAATATAAAATACAATGCAATACAACAATGTATGCGAAAGAAATTAAATCATTATATTGTAAAATTTTACGGCATGAAAATTAGCATTGTTAAATTTAAACGCTCGTTTAGATTTACAAATCTGAAATATCATTAATTTTCATAGCTGAAAATTTTTTAATTGACCAATATGTAGATTTTAACTAGTTTCACGTTATCAGTGCACATAAAAGTGCAAATGATGCGAATTCGTCTTATTGTCGTTAAAAAATAATATGTTGTAGTACATGAAAATTAACTCTGCAATTCTCATGCTTGGTTAGATTTACAAAAATATAAAACTGCTCAAATCTTCATGTTTGAAATTTTTTTTTTTAATAATTCATTCATTGTTTAAATTACCATCTTTTGCTGACAAATGGTGACTCTAATGCCGCGTACACACCGACGAACCGAACAGCGAACGAAGAAGGGTTGCTATTGTGTGGACCGCTCCACACAATAACGTCCGATGATTTATGAACGTCCACACAATAGCAACCTTTCGTCATTCGCTGTTCGGTTCGTTGGTGTGTACGCAGCGTTAGAATATAAAATACAATACAATACATACAATCTTTAATAGGTTTAAAACCTTGAAATAAGTATGTATACCTACTCTCTTTCGTAAATTTGACCAAAACGTTCAAAATACACGTCAAATGCGTCACGAATGCAATTTAGCAGTATGTTTATCGGATTGCATATGCAAATCATACATAATTCATTAGAAAATCAATGTGAAATAAGCGTCAACGACACGAGGACAACACTGCAACTTTGTACGAACGTTTACAGCCGGCAAACACACCATTAGCGAGCTCATACTCAATACATAATGCATAAATTTATGAAATAGCACTGCGCGTATTTTACGCTCGCCATTTTATCTGATTGTACAAACAACTACATACACAGTATAGGTAGGTAGGTACCTACCGAGCACTGAAGTCGCGCTGATTCTTTTTTTTATATTTTATTTAAACATGTCTCGAGCACATCGCTATCGAGCAATCGCGCAAGCAAAATAATAAATTTATGGAATCGCACAATTTACAGTTTGCAGCACATGCCGCTCGGGTCGTTTTTATAAATTCTGGATGATGTTGCTCCGTGCGGGCGGCTCGTTCGGGACCTATAGCTGTGTCAGGCTTAATGTCCCTCCTTTTGTAACTGTCGGAAAACGGGCGAGGAATTTTGCAAGAACGTTTCGCAGCTAGGAGGACCCCTTTGCTAAAGAAAGGGGTTTGCTTTGAACGGGGGGTGGAAAAATAAAATTGATAGTGAAGCCTCAGGTGGTGTACCAACGAGAGGTGGGTTACCCCACAAGAACGCGTTTGCTCGTAATGTAAAAGTTATCGACGGCGTTAAACCATTTTAACGGCGTCGTTGCATCATTACACGCGTCTGCAACGCGAGACGTATTCGGCGATAGCGAACGAAATATTTAAAAGTGTATTTTTATTTCGTCGAGAGGAAAAAAAACCACGTTAAAAATGCCGTGTGCCGATTTATGTCGCATGTGAACGTCGACAAGGCTATCGCCGAGCGAACGAATAATGGTACGACATCGATTAGCTCGATTCGAATGGTGGTGCATAAGTAAATTAAAAGACGGAGATAAAATCTGAATTACGAGTGCTTGCTTGGTTGGTCGGTCGGTTGCCCGCCTTGGATGTAGTATATGGAGATGCACGCTTAGCGTGGGATTACGACTTTATAATTTTAAATGTAGATATAAAATGAAAAAAAAAAAAAAAAAACTAACGTGGGCAGTGGGTACAAGCAAAGATATGGTCAAAATCAATAAATTTTTATTCAAACTCTTACATATCATTTTTATTTTAGGTACCTACCTACGGCAAGAATTTGTTTAAAGAGTGAATACAATTTAAATATGAACTTTTCACCCTATAAAAATCAATTGAACATGATTTTGGATTGTGCAGTGGATTTTGACTACTGAAAATCAATAAGAATTGATCATTGTATTATAATTTACAATACCTATGTACCTATCTACTTACATATATAATGACAAAATAACAAAATATGAACCATTATTACTTTTTCTTATATAATTTAAGCAATAAATAAAATTTAAACTAATAAAATACGCTAAATACCTATATATGACTATATACCTGAAATAAATGCATAATACAAAAACCTGCCTCTTTTTCATATTTTATCGAATTTCATGTCGTGTTTGGTAGCTCTACGCCGTAGACATAGATTCTACTGATTTATGTATATCATCATCATTTTCAGCCATTCCTATCCACTGCTGGATGACGGCTTTCACAATCCTCTGTCTTGAGCAATCTGCATCCAGTTGACTCCACACATTCTTCTCAATTCATCAGCCCATCGTCCACTCGGTCTACCTTGCTTTCTTTCACATCCTCTCGGATACCATTCCAGTATTTGCCACATCACGTTCTTCTCGCTACGTGTCCACTTTAACTTTTTCACACTTTGGTCATGCTTCTAACCCATATATTCCTCTTACGATCGCTTTTTGTTATACCGAGCATACATCTTTCCATACTTCTCTGTGTGTATAAGCAAAAGGATAAACATGCACAGTCTGATTTATAAACATATTTAAGACATATGCAAAAGCTTTTACTATTCAAATATATGCAACGAATGTTTAAGAAGTATTAACATATGATACCGCAGTGTATCTATAGGTGGTCTGAGGTGAAAATTGTGAGCAAACCATGAATACAATAAGAAATAATAATAATAATAACAGTACGATTGCTGACACACCATTCTGCCCCTGTATGTTGGGGCGAAACGACATTAATCAACCCCCTCTACGCATTCCTAGAGGAAGAATACGAGAACAATCCATCACCTGGCTCCGCCCTGACAACTCTATACCGAGAACCCCATGGCCGAAACTCCATAGGCGGTCTCTCGAACAGAGCGTAGGCCGAACCGGTCGCGAACTTTCGGTCATAGCTGAACCGAAACCACCAACCGGTTCCCCATACGTGTCCTCTCTAAAAACGATCGTGGACTTTTAGTCGGGGAGTATATTTTCTTACTCCTTCAAGTCGGCAGTACGGCGGCCATTACAAATAAATCTAAAGACCGTACCTTCTATATTCTACCCATTTCGTGGGATTTTTTTTTTTGCCTCGCAACTCAGCATCACTCTTATTTTATGGAATTTATCTTTATTTTTTTGTTTCACCCATAAAAATAAACGATTTTTTCTTTCAAAAGGCCGAAAAGCCGCCTACTTTGAAACGCCATCGGAAAAAAAATGCAAGTTAATTACAAAACGGCCTATTGATATGACTTAATCAAAATGATATGTGGCTATATTGTGTTCGAAAACTAATTAGATACCTACGTCGCTATTTCCCATCTACTCTATAAAATTCAATGTTTGTTTGTTTGTCCGCTATACAAATCTACAGTTTTCAACCTAGAACCACCAAATTTGGTATAGCAAATGTTTTCATTTGTTTCAATTTTTCATTCAATTTTTGTCACCCGCCCGAGCGCCGGGCAATTCAGCTAGTAGGATATAAAATGCGAATGAAAATTCTTGTATCCAGTTTCTGTCAAAAGTTTATAAATCCTATATTAGAATCCTAAATTTGAATTTGTTGTAAATGTTTGGAGCCCTAACTTAAAAAAAGACATTATATGTTTAGAGAGGGTTCAAAGAAAGATTACCAAAATGCCATCTGAACTTCCATCACTAGCTTACAATGAAAGGTTGAAGAGAATGAGTCTCACCTCTTTGGAGACGAGAAGATTGAGAGGCGGTCTAATAGAAGTGTATAAAATAATAAATAATAAATATGAATGCCCAATAAAAAACGCACATCTCAGAGGTCATAGGTACCTACTCTGAGACTGCTAAAAGACAAATCTAATCTAAATAAAATACAAATCTAAATCTGCGAGATCTCATATATTTGAAAATATAAATCCTTAGTAGGATCGCGACTTTGCTAAATTGTTACGTTGTTGTATTACATATAACGCGCCATCTATGCAACAAATATAAAAACTATTAAATTTTATTTTATTTTTCAGTACGGGTGATGAGAAACCGCTCCGTTGATATTCAACGGGCTTACACAGTGTGTTTAATAAAAACGCTCATCTTCTCAAAGGTCCATACCTACTTTGAAACTCCTAAAAGACAAATCAAACAAAATTGTCAGAGACTCATTCTTTTCAAATAGAGTGGTCGAAGTTTGGAACCGCCTCCCAAATCAGCTACTAACTTCTAAAATTATAAATCTGTTTAAAAATCATCTCGACAAGTTTTTGAATATAAATGGATTTTTGTAATCCTTCAAATATAAAATATAAATAACCAAAAAAATGTATGTAAAATTTATATCAGACCCCTGGGCTCAAAGCCCATGTATACCCATGTATTTTATATACCCATGTATTTTAAATAAATAAATAAAATTCTTGATTTTTGACGTATTAAAATCACCGTTCGCACGTCAAGCTATGTAAAGAATGTATTCAAGCTCGCACTGTACATAATTACCGTGCACTGTGTAAATGTCTGTTGTTTCATAACAAACTATAATTATACGTAGCGAAAAAATATGCTGAATAAAATTAACGTGCGAAAAAAGAATTGCACAATGATGTTCTGAATAATTTCGCGCACATTTCCTCGTTCCCGCTACATATCTACATAATATAATTTCAGAGGAAAACACGTCGTTATTAAATGGAAGTTACCGTATTGTATACTCGTACTGCGCTAACCCGTTGAGCACCGCGCGCACATTTAATCCGCTGGAGCCGCTCTCGGATCATTAGTCACATTTTCGTTCATTTACTGTTAAAAGCTAAATGGTGTATCCCATACTCGTGAATTACAAACGCGCCGAGTAGTAAGTTCGCGCGAAACGATTTTTTAATTACTTTTACGGGCACTGTTACGCCCTTCACTCCTAAATGAGAAATTATTTTATAATGCGATAATAAAAGATATGTACATCCACCAACAAAAAATTACGTATGCTCGGGTGAATTATTTTTAATTTAACCGATTAAGTTTCAAAGCTAGCAGTACATCTAAAATTACTTGGCATTGTACCTACCCACTGTCGAGTACCTACAACGGTATTTGCATATTTTTTCAGCACTGTTTGTAGTAATAATGGAAAGTTGCCGGATTGTGTGCGCACTCAGCTTCCCAAATGTACGATCCGGCGGAGAGCTTAATTGCCTGGCACAATTAACGACAATACATATTCATTGTATCTGTTAGTCTAGCGTCGGGTAGGTACACATACTAACATTGCGCTATTTGCACACACCCCTGCAATATCGGTATTAAAACAACACTGTATTATATACACATACGCGTATGGTGGTTATATTAAATATTGGACATTATTGTAAAGCGGTACCCACTGTAAAACAAAACACACAATGAAAGTGTAGATACACATTATAAAATAGATAGACTTACATAGATTCTACGATCTCATTAAATTTATATAAGTAACTAAGGTACCTACAATAAGACGTGAAAATAATGCACATACATATGTAGATCACTGGCTGGTTTACCTGTCATACGATGGTGGACCGTGTGCGCTGGTTTGTACAATAACAGCGCCTCAGCCCATTTGACAGTGCGTGAAACAATTGTATAGTGTACCATTGATTTAATAGGTGTATGGCAATAAAATTATGTTGTCGACCGCTACGACCCAGGGTGGCACGCAAGCAGACGCTTATACCAATAATCATTATAATAATAAAATTTTATATTATACATACATATGTAGATCAACTGAACTGCTCTCAGTCATAAAAAATTAAGAATATTACAAGAAAAGCTAAGCTTTAAAATAATCATTTTCCAATGTTTCACAATATTAAAAAAAGTTATATTTAAAACAATGCACAAGTTTGAGAATCTCTGAAATAATCGATCGATTTATTCTTTTAGTGCCAACTACTAGAAGTTTTACTTCGGAAGCTAGTTTACTTAAAAACAAGTCTAATGGCAGATAAACCTAATATAGATAGGCTGATATAGAAACATTTACATATCAAATGATATTTTAATTCTAACATTCTGATAAAACGAAATAAAACATCGAAGGCAACCATTCGATATATTACGTATTTCGAATACAATTAAAAACATACATATCTATTAAGGTACAATAGTATATATTACACTAGACCTTAATAAATAATTTGAACAAACTACCAGTATTTGGCGGGCGCGTTTGATCAATTGGGATTCGGCAATGAAAACAAAATAAGATTTCGTGCCATATATAATATAATCGTAGGTATACATACATTTTCCTATATATTTTCGTGGGATTTGACCTCGTTCGCATTTCATTCCGCACAGATACCTACTTACTATTGTCCGCAAGATTTATGCCAGGCAATCCTAGAGCAGCGCACTCAGCTATTCCGTATGACATATTATACGTATTTTTCGGCTAGTACCCAGAAATCAGAGAGATAGAGCCGAGTGGAGAGGGGGCATTATAAAAGCGTCGTATTTTTAGGCGTCGCAGACCGACAAACACAACAATCGTAGTCTTCGTCGACGGTATGTATATATATATATATATATCTGCAATGGCCGCAATATATCCGGATAATTGGCAGAGGCTAAGCCTCACAGCCCTGATAACCGGACCGTTCGTTATCGGACGGTCGGCTTGGGGTACGTGAGAGGCACGTACCGACGCTTTTCACCAGAACTCCTGTTTACACTCACTCGTATTCATGTTCACATCCAAACCCCTCATCCCCTGCCTCAACCCCTATCACTACCCCTAGGACAGAATGATGACCACATATTTTAGGTGATGTCCTGCGAGCCGGTGGATAAAGCTATGAGCCGTACACTGGCTGCCACTTGTGCCGGTTAGCAACTCATCCGGAATGGATGCGATTCGTGCAATTTTTGACACTAGTTATTCGTCAACGTGATTAATGAAAGTTAAAATTGAAAATTCGACGAATTTAAGGCGTATGAAGCGTTTGAAGCTGACAATAACAAATAGGGTATCTGAGTTAATTTTATGCACTGGCAAAGTGTTTACGCGTGTACGGTCCATGAGCTGTTTGAGCATATGAAAAATTGGCAGATGTAAAATTCGCAACTGTAAAATAATAATGTATCCATCAAAACAGCAGTTTCATATCATATCAAGGTCAAACTTATAAATAAAAAATTGTCTAGATAAGATTTACAGTAAATATATTCCATACATACATACAATGAAATTTTACTGAATAGATATATTATTTTAAAGTTGGATTGCATATAATATATTAATAAAACGTACATGTCAAAATGATAAATGGTGCTTTATTTTCATTAAAATGTAAGCACACGTTTAAAAATCAAAATAAAAATTAAATTAAACATGCCGTATTTTAACTGGATATAATTAAGGCATATAAACGTCGCACGAACATTTGCAGCTGATTATTTCCAAGCGAGACTTTGAAGCGGTGATTTTTATTTTTTATCGCAACACTGTAAAAAAATATACACTAGTTCACATTGAATTAATACAACGGCCAACTTATTAAATTGAAACGTCGATTCGGGCGTTAGATAAAATGAAAATTGTACCGGTGAGGATTTTTCCCCGGCTTCGAGAGGGGTCTGTAATGTTTCATAGTCGCGTGCGAGGGCAAAAGGAAACACTCTCGAAAAGAGTGAAGGGAATGATCGCGCTCCATTCGCGCGGCCGTAATGAGCGCTGAAATCGCCCTGATAGACATTTGAAATGAGCTCTGAAAGCATAAAGAAAACCCCTAAATGGGCACTTGTCTCGGAGGCGAGGATGCCAGGAATCCGGGCTATTCGTGTTATCCTTTTTACGACGGCGAAATGCGCACCCCGGAAACTGAATGCCGACGGGAACGCTCCCGGATGAATTACGCACGCGATTACTCTCTTTGAGACACTTCAATTCGTCAAGAGCGCTTTAAAATAATTGCTATAATATTTTCACAACTCTTCAGAATATATTCAACCAAGTAAAAAACCTGAAGAGGTTAAAAAACGAAAGGTAAATGTGACATACTACAGGTACATATTAGATATTGTCTCATAGTTTATAGACACTTGACGCGTTTACGATAATAGTTCCCGGTAAATTTACTCTCTCCGAATAAATGACAAACGGTGTGGAAAATGAAACGTCCACGTGCCCTTTTAAAATCATTTCAGCGCGAAAAAAAAAGCCTATGTGTGTAAAGCGATACCGAAAATAAGGAGAAACCAATGAGGATCAACAACGGCCATTAAACAAATGTGTCGCTAAACACGGTAGTTATCGCCTTATATGGGACTTTTATGGATCATAAACGTTAACCTCCTGACAAGTCGTAAATATTATGGCCCACTTGCCTAGTGTGTAGTATAGTGTGCTCACTCTGGCAAAAATATAGCCTATTGAAAGTCAATCCACGGCTGGAAACAATACGTTACTACCGTAAACGTGTCGGTAAAAAAGCGAATACGTGAGTGATTTCCGAACTTACGTACACACGTATGTATGTACATATATAATATGTACGTGCACTTAACTGAAATTTAGTGGGGAACTTAAATTTTTTTATTTGTGTATTTTTGAACGTTAAAACTCACTAAAATGAGTGATAAGAACAGTCCTTTTTACCTTGCGTCCGTAAAAAGGGTGTAGCAGATAAATGTCGAGGCGATTGTCCTGCGAGATTTATGCGTAACATCCAGCTTTAAAAACCTCTATGCGTAACAATGCAACATTCGGCCCTTTGCTTTTTTGACCATGAAAGGGTTTTAGGACTCTTCTGTAAATATGTGATTTATTGCGACATAAAAAAAATAAAACGACTAAAGTCCCGTCACGACGGGAAGTCTCTCTGAATTGTATTGTCACAAAAAAATAGAGTCCATACAAAAATATATACACAGTATCCGAAATGTATTTTTGATTAAATATTTACAATGAAATTATTCGTTTGTGCTGAAATTGCAATTTTAAATGCGAAAAGGCGATAGAGTGGGAACAAAAGAAAGTCTATTTCACTTTCGGAATAACTTTTGCCATACGATGATTACCCGCCATCCCTGAGGAAAAATAAACGGGAAAAGGTTGTATTACTTCCACAAGTTTACCCTTCTCCGTTTTTCTTTCGGTACTAGAGAGATGGATAAGTTAATAAGGTTGTTCTTGTTTCTGCGACCAAACTATTACGGAACCGGGTAAGTGCTCATCAGAATTAAAAAAAATTAATTCCAACGACATTGTTCTCGTTTTATATCTTGCTTAACATTCCTCTCAAAAAGAACAAAAAAAAAACAACAGCAAAAAACCACCCAATTACTTCACAAAAATGTATAACGATCCTTTTAATGATATAAGCACCTACGCTAGCAATTAAAATGATAATCATTGATATCAACATAGTACAAAATCATAATAATATCTCAGTTAAAATTCAAAAAATATATAAACACTTACGTGTGAGAGCATTTTCCCGCGTGTGTTAGTGTGTGTGTATATGCGCAATTTCGGATTAAAAAAAGGAATCCCGGCTACAAAGAAATTCAACCCTCAGGCGATGAAAGTAACGACCCCAGAATGGAACAAAAGAGCAATAAGATATGCCCGGAAAAACTAGTGTATTTTTCCCCGGGGATACATACAAACAGGCGGCTGCTCCGCCGGAAGGAAGCGAAACCAAACATCGAAAAAGTTTCTCAACCATCATCAATATTTATTTATTCGACCGAATATATTTTCATTTTGGGGGCAAAAAAGTGCGCGCATAAACACATACGCGCATCTATTCATCTATTCATGTTCACCACTATATAAAATCTTTTTATAATAAATAAATTAAATTTTAATTCAGAAGAGTACATACATACATAGGTACCCGATAAAAATGAAATTTTCACAAATTTGCTTACTTTTAATATAGAAACTGTATTTCAGTGTAATAAAAAAGTAGCATCACTCCAATATATGTACATTTTTAAAGTGTATTAAATACAAAAAGAATATTTTACAAATACAATACTATTATATCAGTGTAGCGTCTGCCTGCTTGTAATAAATTCCCAACGTAATTAAACAAAATTATTTTAGCAGTGTGTTGGCAACAAGCCGCTATCTGTCAATGCTAGTTCGAGTCGACAACGCGATTTTATGACCAAGCACCCATTCAATCGACGGTACAATATACAATTGTTTCACGTACTGTCAAACGGGCTATTGTACAAACCAGCAGGCATTGGTGTGGTTAGAATCCACCGTCATATGACGGGCAAACTGGCTAGTTGGTCTTTATCATCATCATCATTTTCGGCCGTTCACCATTCACTGTTGAATGCTGGACTCCAATCCTCTTCCATTCCCGTCTGTCTTGTGCAAGCTGCACAAGACCATTGTGCTCCATTCCAGTTGACTCGCACATATTTTTCTCAATTCATGAGCCCATCGTCCACTCGGTCTACCTCGCTTTCTTTCACATCCTCTCGGATACCATTCAAGTATTTCTCGCGTCCATCTGCCATACATTCTTCTCACGATGTGTCTACTCTAACTTTTTCACACGTTCCGCTATATCTGCCACCTTGATCACGCTTCTTACCCATGTATTCCTCTTACGATCTTTTCTTGTTATAACGAGCATACATATTTCCATGCTTCTCTGTGTGCACTGGATCTTGCGTAACATTCTCGAATTTAGCATCCACGTTTCACATCCATACGTCATAACTGACGGTACGCATTGGTCGTATGCCTTTTTTTTTAAGCATAGCGCATCTCGCATTTAAAACAATTCTTTGTTTTATTTCTTCTTTGCAACCAGTCATTTTCACCAATTGTCCTAGCTATAAATAACTATCTATACAACATGATTATCTACGGTGACCACGCTTTGCTAGTTGGTCTTATTTATTTTAAATCCTCAAGTTAAACTACAATAATCATTTTAGAAATCCACACTTTAAAACTACAATTATCTATAATATTGAAATCCATACTCGATTAGAATTAATTTCACAAAACAAACTTTTGCCTATTTTTTCTTTTAGTTAAATAATCAACTCGCACTTTCCACATAACGTTTCAAGTAATTATGACGGAATTTTATACAGCATTCGAGCCGAAGAATTCCCGATTCGGCTCAACCTTGGATACCGACATTTTCATAGGCATTCATGGGAAAATAATAGCGCAAACTCCACACAGTATCATACCTGGCGAAGCGCATAGAATTTTTCGACGATTCCTCGAATACTTTTGTAAGAGAGGCAAACATACAAAAAAAAAAACATCCAACCAAACAAATATAAAGTAAAAACTCAGATAGGAGTCGCGCAGTGTATCTGCATCGCATTCTTAACGGGCAGCTGTATTTTTCATTTCAAAAAGATGTTATTGCATCTGAGGCGCGATGGAATCCCAAAAACCCTGTACGGACCGGCCATTATTGCAAAGGGAACCCCTTCTTTAGAGGGGTTGGTGTAAAGGAGAAAGGGGGAGGATATTCTAGGTTTCGGGGCGCGCGCGACCAAAACTCTACCCGACAAAAATCCCACTCCATTATGGCGGAGAATGTAACCTCACATCCACATCGCAGACAATCTAATGTCCCATTTCGATAAGAATGGCGCTTAGAATGGTAGCGTGCAAGGGGGGCGAACCACCCCAAAGTATGGCGCGCCCATTGTGGGGGAAAATGCACGCTCACAGTCTAAGCCGCGGCCGCTGTTATGTGCTACTGAAATCAATAAAAGTCCCTGAATGAAGTGCTCATGCGCAAAACGGTCGTCTTTATTGCGATTTTGTTACAGCTTTTTATAATTCGGCCGCACAGAAGTGTCTCCATCCCTCTCGCAACCCCAACAACCCCATTCCAAAGTGAGACAGCAGACGTGGGACTTTGCAAGCCGCTGTATTCGAGCGCGCGCCCCCGCTGACGGCTACAACCGTTTGAATAGGAAATTTTCGTCGGGGAAAAAAATCTTTACGGCCTCGTTTTATGGACACCTAAAGGTAATACAAAATTAAAAAAGTATTATAGATACCGCGCAAATGAGTATAAACAGGGCAATAAGGGGGTCGAGGGGTGGCACATGCGCGGCCCGCGGTCGCACCCGCAAAAATGAACTTTCCTGTTTTTCATTAAAATAATGAAGTCGGCCGTTTGTGTACGCGCCACCGCCCAAATCGGTTTACACGCCGGAAAACAAACATTTCCTTTTTTTTTTTTTTTTTTTTTTTGTTGTGTGCGGTAGATATCAATGTCGATTTGCATTTTTTTTTTTTACACCCAGCTCACTGTACAGACTTAAAGTGCGACGGTAAACTGTTGAGAGAGTCGCTTCTGCGATTTATCGTGCGATTAAAATTAATTCACTCGTCGAGTTGTCATCCGTATTGATTTAAAATTTTCAATCGTCAGCCAATATTCAAATTCCGGACTGTATGAGATTAGAGATGCGCGATAAAATCGTGTTTGTAAATGGACGACTTAAAAATCAATGTTAATAAAATTGCTGAATTGGAGAATATCCAAAATGCCAACGCTTGTGATTTCGAACAACCATTTCAACCTTCAAATATCTTCCATATAAATCTATAGATTATTTTGTATGAATGAGCTTGGATTTCATTCAAGGTCAAAAATAGAGCAATCTAGCTCATTGATCAGCAACATATAAGTCACATATTTTCTACACTAACCAGTAGTTTATTGCTAAATTTGATCAAAAGGTTCTCGAATATTACAGATTCAATGTTGTCTATACCCTTTCCAACTCAAGAAACACCCTAGTCTTGAATCAACCTGCGCATACTACCTGGGTCTGAACCGATGAGCTTCATCACCATCTCGTTTTTTTGGAATAAACATTTACGACAACCAACCACAGTCGCATATGTAAAACAGCCCAACCCTCTTTTTACTGTATCCTAATCGGATAGAGTACCTATGTATTGTAATCGTGCAAAAATTCGACCTTGAGATTTTGACTGATTTGTTTTCACGATTTCTGGAAAATGTCTGTAAGGCTGGGTGTCTTTGCACCTGTGTGTAGAATCGCTAATAACTCAAAAACCGTTTATCCTATTACACTGAAACTTCATATTTATTTGTTTTTTGTCGGCCAATTACAATCCACAAGGCTTTAAAACTTTAATTTTCGACAACCGCAAGTGGTACTTCCCCTAGAAAATTACCTAATTTTTTTCAGTTGCGCGAAAATAAGGTGCTTATTATGTCGTACAGAGTATATGTACATATATTAGTGAGTTCAAGTGAGCATTTTAATTATAAATTAATTAAAATATAGCATAGGTTGCCAACTGCTGATTATCCCATTCTCTTACGAAGTACGCCCAATAATAATAATTAGCTGCTAATTGAAGTGAAGTCAATATATACCCGCATACAATTCCATTAAAAAAAACGTGTCATATTTCTAATCAGCATAAAGTCTACAGTGTCCACCGCTCTGCCGTTTTAAACACCAAACTATCGACTTTATACATGTATTACAATTTTATTAATTGAGTATGTGAAAATTGAGTGGAGATAACTGCGAGTATGCGGGTACTATACAGGCCCCCTATTTCGTCCACCACTCAAGAGTCACTCGGACAATAGAGCTCTCTAGTGCGATGTCATACAGTTGAACTAAGCGCGCAATGCACTCTACACACAAATATAAAATTAAAAGATAACCATTTTCGATTCGTTTTTCGCACAGAGGCGAAACTGGCAGGGGGCCCGCGTCGAAAATGATGCGGTCGCCATAACCCGACTCGTTTGGGTCGCGCTTCAAAATCACTTATTTCGCCATAGTCTGCTCTCGGCGTGGTAAACGAACCACGGGGAACGGTGCAAAAAATAAATACCCACCGCCATTTTACGCGCAAATAATTATGCGATGTTCGAACCGTGATTGGGGGGTGGTTTGGGGTACCACTCACCCCCCCCGTGGTCGTAATCCGACCGAGATTCGACACGTCGTATTCTCGAGAGCGCGCGTTAAAACATAATTTCCAGTATCCGGTAAAAACGACATAAGTGAGAGTTTTATACGCCGATGGGATAATAAAGGTTTACTTTTATGCGGCCGTAAACGCGATTGTTTGTACGGGGTGAGAGGAGTGAGAGAGGAGAGCTCACCGTCACGAGCGACCTGAGAGAGCGACCCGGTTAAATTTAATGTATTTTACATGATGCTTTATTGCCGCTTTGAGGAAAAACGATAGCGCAATCTAGCCGCGTATTATTGCTCCCGCTTTACGACGCTTTTATGGGACACGTTTCACTTATCAAACTTCCTGGACGGTGAGGCGAAACGCGAGCTAGTAGTTTGCAGCTTTACGCGCGCGAATTCGCCGTGTGTGTGTGTGTGTGTAATTCATGTGTGTCGGTACATTTGTATTAAAATATTGATGGTCGATAAAGGTCAATAAAACGGTCGTTTTTGTAACTTTTATAGGTCGTATAACTCCCGGGATATGCTTCTGCTTAATTTTATCGCGTAAATCGTCGAGTAATAAAACGACCGCTTTGAATAAGTGCCAGTCAATTAATAAAAGTAAACTTTATGCTTTATCTTCGTTGAAATATTCATCGGGGGGGACAGAAATGTGACCTATTATTAAAAATTGATTTTAAGAATGTTTAACTGTGAATACAATGCCGTTTTAAATATTATTCATCATCATCATGTTCAACCCTTCACCATCCACTGCTGGATGAAGGCCTACCCAATCCTCTCTTGAGCGATCTGCATCCACTTGACTTCACACATTCTTCTAAATTCATCAGTCCATCGTCCACTCGGTCTACCTTGCTTTCTTTCACATCATCTCGGATACCATTCTTCTCGCTATGTGACAACTTCAACTTTTTCACACGTTCCGCTATATCTGCACACCTTGATCGTACTTCTTAGCCATGTATACCTCTTACAGTCTCTTCTTGTTATACCGAGCATACATCTTTCCATGCTTCTCTGTGTGCACTGGATCTTACGTAGAATTCTTGAATTTAGCATCCGAGTTTCACATCCATACGTCATGACTGACAGTACGCATTGGTCGCATGCCCTCTTTTTTATTCATTCTTCGTTTTATTTCTTCTTCTTTACAACCAGTCATATTCACCAATTGTCCTAGGTATAAATAACTATCAACTATGTATCTCTACAATATGATTAAAATTCAACTTTTTCACTCGTTCCCTATTACTCCATCATCCCTATTATCGTTACTATTAAAGGATCATAATTGAAAAAATTGGATCATAAGTGCAAAACAAAGCCGAGTAGTGTAATCTGCATACTAAATCTGAAAACATGCACAAGACCATAGATATAATTATGTCTTTATAAAGGCACTAAAAAAGCTTTAAAACCACTGATACAAGGCGCTATATTCCATACCATATCTATGTTAACTTTTACAATTATTACACTCTCATTTTAAACTGAAAAGAGTTCTGAATGGTGACGAAAGATTAATATTAAGATTTCAGTTGGTTTTAGGATTGAATGTGTAAAATTTCATAACTTAAACAATTGAAAAATCTACAGAGATTTTAATAAACACTCGTCTCTCCACAATATAATGAATGAATGTTAGCATAGATTTCTCAGCACACGATAGAATGCAACGTTCAGGAATCGTCAAAATGAACAAATTACATTCCGGAGAGAGATGCATCGCATAGTGTGCATTCTTTGACGATTTACAAAAATGCAAAAGGCGGAAGGTTATTGCGCGATATAAGTAATGTAAATTTATTATTAAAAATGTTCGCAGCGTATAGTTCGTACATATTGTGCGCTACGACGAATGAATGATAATAAGTATTAAAAAAGGCGAACGTTTTCGAAGAGAATACTTAAATATATATCGGGGTCATGAATAAATTTGACTAGGCCCGTGGAAGCTCTAAGTCTGATTTATTCGGCAAATTTCCGGCGGGGGTGGGCAGCCTCTTTCCTGGCCAGGGATTTCGCCCGGCAAACACCGGAAGTGGGGTGCGACAAAGTTTCCCAAAAGCTCTGCGAAGTTTCCGCGGCACCGTGGATTATGCGCTTCCGGCGGGGCAACAATGCTTTTTCCCCGTTTGCGTTTCAACTATTTTGCTCGCGAAAAGTAAATTAAACTTCGTATGTGTACAATGTGCATCCACCCCACATACCCCACACTCATAATACATACTACACGGACTTAAACGAAATAATATTTAATTAAACAATTTAAGCCGTATATAACAAGAAAACGTAGCTAATACCAAACTAAAGTATTTGAATTGTTTAAGAGGATCACCAAATTTGTGTTGAAGTTTCGTTAAATAAAAATGCACCTTTGAAATTTACAACGCATACAGTTTCATTGTACGATTCAGCGCTTTTGAAAGTTTACGAATTGAACAAAGGAACTCGTTTCTTTCAGGAAAGTTGCTTGTATATTTCAGCGCACGACGACACTGTTTTGCCTTTTACATACACAATAGTCGAATAATCAAAAAGGAATTGACACTGAATGAATACTCGCTGACACAAATAAAATATTTACTGTGAATTCATATGGCATAATAGGAAGAACGATCACTGGACAAAGGAAAACCTTTACTAAATATAACCTTATGGTATGAAAGAGACAATTTCATACAAAGCTCGATTTAAGCAATTTGATAAAAACTAAATAAACGTATTTTAAA
Organism: Parapsyche elsis; assembly: GCA_022651745.1. Lineage (NCBI taxonomy): Eukaryota > Metazoa > Arthropoda > Insecta > Trichoptera > Hydropsychidae > Parapsyche > Parapsyche elsis. The sequence goes on from JAGVSN010000017.1 coordinate 5,505,096, forward strand.
TTTAGTAAATAGGGTAATTAAATATAGGTTGCAACAACTGCACAATAGAGCTATGCGCAGTATTTTAAATGTCAATAGATTAACTAATATAATATATAATTTGAATAGATTGAATTGGATGAATGTAAATGAAACCCTAAAAGTGTGCATGTTAGTGTATATTTTTAAATTAGATAAGAATTTATTACCAAAATATTTCGATAAATATTTAATGATGGGTTATAATATACATAGTCATAATACTAGGGGTAAGAATAAGTTAATAGTTAAGAATTTAAAATTAAGTAGATCCAGGAGAAGTATCTTGTACAGGGGTGTTGTTGAATATTTGAATAGTTGCCTGCCAGAAGTTTTCAGAAATATAAATAAAATTGATAAATTCCTGACAGCCTTAAAACAGCACCTCTGTACAAGTGCTAGTAGATAGTTTATTTTGTAATTTTAGCTTTAAGTAATGTTTATTTGTAATTAACTTTATTTATCTTAAATAAATAAATGAATAAAATATTGTACGAATGCTTATGAAGTTGTACCTATAATGAATATGATCTTTTAGATATGTACTACAATATATACGAATTAAATTTAAGTGCTTTTGGGTATATGTAGCAATATTTTCCGGATGAATCTGAATGTACCGAGTGTACGTTCTTCCTGGGGAAACTTGGAGAAAAATCTCGCCGCCAACATGTTGAATTCGTAAAGTTTAATATCTACATACGCAGAAAGGTTAGGGCCACATACAATGGTGTCTAAAGTAAATTTTCCGGCTCCCCATTGGGTGCCGTACCTTGCAGTCGGTTGTGTTGTTAAGGAAATATACTGGGTTCGGTTCCCGCTCTGAGACATCTTTATAACGGCCGTTAGCCTGAGTTAAAGCCTCGCTGTAGGGGCGCTCGAGATGTATGAAGGCGAGCTTCTATTTCTACCCACGTTAACGTACAGTAACTACCAGTTCCCGAATAGCTTTTACTATAAACTACCCCCCCGCGCAAAAATATATTTATTTCACGGTTATGTACCGCATATTTTTCGAGGTCGTTTTTTTTTTTGCATTCGCTCTCACCCAGAAATAAATAGATAAATTCACCTTCGAACATGCGATATGAATAAAGGAAAATCGCCGATTTATTACGCTTACGAGCAACGCAAGAAAAAAATGTTTCAAATCATGTAAAAATTCACACTAATAGACAAAATGGAGAGGATGTGAAATAAAGCAAGGTAGACCGAGTGGAAGATGGACTGATGAAATAAAACGAAGAATGAAACTCGAGTGGAGCGCTTTTGGAAGAATGAACATAGCTTTTAAGTCCAACATACCGCTATGCTTAAAAAAGAAGGCATACGACCAATGCGTACTGCCAGTTATGACGTATGGATGTGAAACATGGATGCTAAATTCAAGAATGTCACGCAAGATCCAGTGCACACAGATAAGCATGGTAAGATGTATGCTTGGTATAAGTGACCGTAAGAGGAATACATGGGTAAAAAGCTTGAACAAAGCGGCAGATATAGCGGAACGTGTGAAAAAGTTGAAGTAGCAGATACCGAGATGAATGGATGGACGCGAGAAATACTGGAATGGTATCCGAGAGGATGTGAAAGAAAGCAAGGTAGACAGAGTGGACGATGGGTTCACGAATTAAGAAGAATGTGTGGAGTCAAGTGGGTGTAGATTGCTCAAGACAGAGAGGAATAGAAGAGAATTGAAGAGGCCTTCATCTAGCAGTGGATGGTGAATGGCTGAAAATGATGATGCGATAAAATGATTTTTGAAATTTCATACTAAAATATTGCTCGAAAGAAACTTCTACTTTGAAGAAACTTTGCTTCTTAAATTAATGAAATATTCAACTTCTTATAATATGTATCTACATATGTATGTATGTAACTACTGCTAGGTCATTTCCGGGTAAACAGTAGTGTCGCAAACAAACTGACATTTACACTCTTCGCGCTCGATTAATTCGATGCATCGTTGCAATAGTGTATTGGTGCAATGCACAAAGATCTCGCGCTGATAAAAATATTATGCTGAAACTATTTCCAGAAGCTGCTTCAATCTTGCGAAACGACTCCGTTTAAGTTGACGTGCAATTAACCTTACGACAGAAGAGTTTCGTTGTGCACGGTGAAAGGCATCATGCGTGTCATATAAATCAATTGAAAATGATATAAAATGAAAAAAATAAATTGGCAATAGTGATATCAAAACACGCGATACGCATACAAATATTGCGAATATAACAAGTAATAAAAACAATAACACACGTGTTTCGCACGGGGCTCCTTCGAGTTGGAATATACGATTCAAATATCCACGATATCGTGTTTAACCCCCCTCCGACTCTGTAGGAGTAAGTAAGTACAGCTCGATCGACAAAAACACATACTTGACTGGAACGATTGTAATAATAATGAAAATACAAGCGTATATTTAACGAACTGCGATTATAATAGCGTACAGTGGCTTGTAATGAATAACTTATGTAGACATTTTAATGTAGCCTACTTCCAAGTTGCGAATACAAGCTACAGCCATTATTCTCATGTACATAAGGTATTGTGCGTTATTTCTGTACTATGACTAGCCATAGTACCTACTCGTCGTTGCCCGTGTGTATTTTGTATTGCAAATAGTCGATGAATTAAATGATTTCGGCTAGAAATACTGTATATTAGTCACGCAAACAAAACTTTGTATGGTCCTATACAGAAATACACCCTATCGACGCTCAATGCATCAAAGAAATCAAAAGATCAGACAAACAGGCAGATATACAATTAGATAGATAGACGAATGGAGAGATGGACACAGATATGAATTTATTTATATATTTATATGTATTACCGCGGACCAACCGGTGGTCCACATTTTTCATAATCATCATCATATTCAGCCGTTCACCATCCACGGCTGGATGAAGACCTCTCCAATCCTCTTCCATTCCAGTCTGTATTGAGCAATCTGCATCCACTTGACTCCACCCATTCTTCTCAATTCATCAGCCCATCTTCCACTCGGTCTACCTTGCTTTCTTTCACATCCTCTCGGATACCATTCCAGTATTTCTCGCGTCCATCTGCCATCCATTCTTCTCGCTAAGCCGCCAGGTGTCCACTTCAACTTTTTCACACGTTCTGCTACCTATGTACATATATATAATATATCAGCCACTTTGGTCATACTTCTTACTCGTGTATTCCTCTTATGATATCTTCTTGTTATACCAAGTATACATCTTTCAGTGCTTCTCTGTGTGGACTGGATCTTACGTAGCATTCTTGAGTTTAGCATCCAAGTTTTACATCTATACGTCACAACTAGCAGTTTTCATAATGAATAATGAATTATTATAATTTTTCTATCATTCTAAGGTGATATCCAACTTTTTGCAAATAGATTAGAGTGCAAATACCATTTCATTTTTAGAATGTTATTTTTATGGAAAAAATCATGGTAGTGGTCCGCGGAATTCGAGATTTTGAGTTTAGTGGTCCGTGAGGTCCGAAAGGTTGGCGACCGCTGTATTAGAAGATATTTAAGAGTTTGTTTAAATTATTGATCTTTCTGATACAAAAGACGTTTTTTTCTTATAGAAATGGCGCTTTTAGACAATGCAAAAATAAACTTGCACGTGGAGACACCGTTCGTTGCACCCCGTGTCCTGGATAGGGGTGTGGGAGGACAGGGTGGATTGCACACACAGAACTCTCCTTTCAAGACACGGGGTGGAAAAAACATGAAATATAAATTTAGGCATAGGGCGCGTCGGAGTCATTACACACATCCGTTACTTGCTTATCCTCTTAAGGGGTAATTCTTGTCTTACAATTCCAAATGGCGGGGCAGATTCCTTATTTCAAATGTGCTTTCGCGCAACCCCATTTCGCCCCTACGGCCGCATTAATTACCACCGAGAAAATTTACATCGAGTTTCAAAAGTCGCCGTTAACACAACGATGCAATGCGGCAATCTCGTACGCACACAACCCCAAAACCGTAAGCACACAAAAACGAATGCGATGAAAATCTTTACAATATTATTATGTCTCATCATATCGTCGAGAGTATTTCGAAATTCTTCGGTCGTGCGTATTTTTTTTTAATTATTAATACTTGCGCACATATGTGTGTTGTATATTTCGGAGGCTGTGAATCCGGCTTCATTATCCTACATTTCTCATTAAGCGAGACGTATATATTCTGAAAGTTGGCAGAACGGCCACCGCAGGATTAAGTTCTGCAGCATCCAACCCGTGGTTCCAAAGCTCATGAACCGTATCAAAGAAAGGTTGTTCCGGCAGGTCGCAGTTTCTCTATCTTAATGCGTATTCAGGCCATTAAGCTTCTAAACCTGAAAGAGGCTACTCACTCTCCCACTCCCGAAACCTCCCCTTTTCTCTTCCTCCCCTTCCGCAGGGCGTAACTGTTTTCTTTGCCGGTGTTTTTAGTTTCCCCGAAGAATTTCAGTACGAATAAACAAATTAAATGGCAAAACAAACACTTCCTACCCTCTGAAGCTTCTATTGAATTCAGTTTATTTAAACTACACAGCGATATACCTACTTGTAAAAATTAAATATTCTTTTCCTGTATGGTTTTTCCATTACATTCTGTCACCATTTGACTAATCGACACCAAACTTTGTAAAGGAACTTCCTATGATCAAGCAGGTGGTATGCGATATGAAATTTTCTTAAGAGGACCATAAAAATAAAATGCACACTGGCAACGCCTACATACTACAACGTACTACATACATACATACATCTACAGCTATGTATGTAGTTCAATATAAAAACTGAAAAATTATACATTGCACGATGGCGAAATAATTTCTTGTATGTTGAATGTAATTATTGGCTATGTCTGCGGCGAATGTATTATATATACCTACATACATAGAGTAATAAAAGCGAAAGAAAAACAATTCGAATATGAAATAAAACAGAATACAGTTGAACGTTCAAACGTTGGCACGGAAAAAGATAAAAAAGATTTTTCTCCTCGATTCCGTAGCGTTAGCGAAAGGAGGAGGGCAAAAAAAAGCAAGAAATGAAAATTCATCTGAGACCGAGCAAGGAGAGGAGGTTGGGATAAGATGGACGACGCAATTCCAGAGCGCCATTATACCAACACCGTAGCCGTTTTCTATCTTTTCCTCCACCCACCCTCCACCCCTTTATATAAACCCTACGCTTCGGTATAGTTGACGTAACAAATGTGCGTTGTGGATATTCTTTACACACACACTCACACCCAACGTACACTTTTCAATATATATATATATATATATAAAATCGCAACACTATTGCAGTCATGATTCAATTTAAATTATAAAACGGTACGACTCGCTCGCGCGTATAATATTCAATTAACGCTTAAGATATTCGTCTCGTGTCTCGGCGCTAACAATTTATCGAAGTCTAGTGTGTGTGTTTAAGGGGGCAGAGTGGTAGGGGAACTCCTTCAGGTGCTGTAATCTGTCGGTCACGTGCCCAATTTTATTTTCAGCACGTTCCGGCGCTACACAACTGAATCTTTCAGCGTGTACTATCTCAAATTCCGACGTCGTTCTTCCCCTATATCTTTCGTTACGTTTTAATATCTACATAAGCAACAGCTACGAACGTCTACGTACGACGACACGACGACGTAGCGGCAGTAAGTATAATCCTTTTCGCTAGAATAGCAATTTCAAACTTCCTTAGGGTCTACGGATAAGCTTTCTTTATGTCGGAAAATGAGACGCAGCCGCCGGGGGTGTGTATAGCTTTCGTCTTTCTTTTGTCGCGACGCTTTTCCGAACGCGAGACAGGGAGAGACGTGGACCGCGCAGTCGTTGCCCCTTTTTCCGTATTTGATGTACGAAAGCGAGTACATTACGACTTCTGAATAAAGAAGGGTGCATTAAATAGGCCGTAATGTGTATTTAAATCGACCACCCTCAAGTCGTAATTTTTTGCTTTTAATTTTTTTTTTTTTTTCAACGTGCTTTTTTCAACCGTTCGCGTCTACGGGGAAACTTTTTAATTAGAACTCTGCGTACAAAATACCATCAATAATACCACAGTTAAATAAACCATTCACCTACTAACAATACACTGTATTTTTTAGATTAAATATAATAATAAAATATTAATCTTCAAAATTTTCCATTATGATATTTATAAAAATACTTGAATGTATCGGTTTCATGTTTATACTATCAAAATTATTCACAAGCTTAAATTTTAGTGTAAAAACGGTCGTAAAATAGGAATCCATCATGTTTTATGCGAATAGGTACAACTTTTGATACATATTTATACCTAGGACAATATTGGTGCACATGACATATACGAATGAAACTAGGACGGAGTGCTTTTGGAAGAATGAACATTGTTTTTAAATCTAAAAAAGACAGACAGGAATAGAAGAGGATTGCAGAGGCCTTCATCCAGCAGTGGATGGTGAACGGCTGAAAATGATGATGATGAGGTACAACTTGAAATTGATCCAATAGCAATTAAAGATTATAAAAATCTGAATTTTCGCAAAAATTTATACGCTCGAAGGTTACACAAAGCAATAACGAACACTTTGAAAATTTCTGCGGTTAGAATTTACTCATTGTTTTCCATGAATATAAGTATGTACATATGTATGTAAATACAGTTAATTAGCAGAATTATACAATTAAAAAAGTGCAAACGCCTCGGAGATCATTGAAGCTAATTAGCAATAGTGAACACACCAATTAATGTAAATCAAGCTGTGTAGGTACATTGTACATACATACACATACTATCGTGCTCATTCAGATAATGGCGTAGATACACGAGTATTGTTTTAATATTTCCGCAATCGAAAAACTTAATGGGGTGTAGTAATGAAAAGCTTCGGCCGGAAAATCCCTCCATCGCATCACACACACACACACACGAATAGGCGCATATGTATATAGGATTTGCGAGTGAGAGCCAGAGATAGCCTCGATCGCTCGAGCGCACTTCGCCGTTTGTTTGCGTTCAACTTTAATCTTTTAACCATTATAATCTCAAGTATCAAAGTTTCATAGGGAGAGCGGGAGAGGAGAGCTTTACTCCGATATCGGCGTTGCGCAGGATCCTGCCGGAATTCTCTCTCAACTATCGGAGCTTAGTGGCCGCTCCTGCCGCCGGCTACGGCTCCGGGAAATCCCCTAATTTATCGCCGAAGAAAATCCCCGTTAAAGTGGCGTCGGCGTACGTGCATGGCGCGCCCCGGCGAGTTAGGTGAAAGTGTCTAGTCAATGTTTATACGGGCACGCTTAAAATACAGATTAACACCCAGTGTTTTAAGCTTCGAATGGAGAGAAAGACCGGCGTGCGAGCTTTCGTTTATAGTTGATGCCGAAACACCCCCATGGATTTCATGGGCCTCGGTCGACTGGGCCCCGCGCGCGCTTCAGATAAATGCGATGGACTTTAAGCTCGGCTTTATAACGAGCTTTCGACTCGTTTCAGCGGACTTTGAAAATGATTCAAAAAATTCAACGAATTGCCCAAAAATCATTTAACCGTACTAAATTTTCATTATTCTTATTTAAACTTCCTAAATATACCCATTCTATAGAAGAGTGGTTGTGAGAGTAAAAAAATCCTACTTTCGGTTGACTGATTTTAATGATTTATTTTTTGGTAACTAGCAATTTTTCTCAGGATTACATCATTACAAAATTGTGACGATACTACATATTTAAAAGGCCGAAAAAAAAAAGAAAACAACAAATAGTTCAAGAGTAAACTGCTACTTCTGCCAGAGGGATTTTGACAAAAATCACAAGATATCTTACTACTAACGTGAAAACTATAGATATGAAATTTCGAGAAGATCGCCGGAGCAGTTTCGGGAATATTCTGTGGTAACAGAATTTTAGAATTTTCTACACGAAAAAATCCCTACTTCCGGTTAACTGATGTTGACCAAATTCCTTTATGGCTCTTACACTTTATGTGAAAATAATAGATATGGAATTTCAGCTTGATAGACTTAATAGTTTCGGAGAAAACACACATACAGACACACACACACACATAAGTACACAGCCATACAGACATTTTCCAGAAATCATGAAAACGTGATCAGGGGATGATAACTGATACAAATCAGTCAAAATCTCGAGGTCGCATTTTCGCACGATCACAATACTTTATCCGATTAGGATAAAGTAAAAATCATCAGAGGAGGATACCTGATGCATCAGTCAAAAATTCGATGTCGAACTTCCGCCCGTTTACAATACTTTATCATACTACGTAGGTATATATGTACACATACTGGTGTAAGCCCGTTGAATATCAACGGAGCGTTTTAATCACCTGTACTAAAAAATAATATTAAATTTAATAGTTTTTATAGTTGTTGCCTGTGCAAAAATATGTTGCGCCATCTACGGTGCGTTATAATAACAACGTAATAATTTAGCAAAGTCGCGAGCCTATCTTTATTATATTTGGCTATAAATAGTCACGTTGAAGCCTGCCCTACATCATCTGGTTTGGCTCACCGCGTAAGCGCGCTCTGTTCCGAATCAGTGGTACCGGGTTCAAATCCCACTCGTCCGACGTTCTAGTTTTTTAATTATTTACCTCAACGAGCGTTATCATCAGACAGACAGACAGAAAAACAGACGAAATACGGCTATTACATATATAATATGGATAAAGTAAAAATAGATTAGCATTGCATTGGTTTGAAATTGAATCGTTATCATGTTATCAAACTTTAGCTACCTACACCTTAAAATATTCACAAATGTTTATTTAATTTACTCGTGTGATACATTCGGGTATTGAACGTTAACCTAACTTAACCCAACCTAACGATAAGAACCACTTTGCAAACTTACTCGATTAAATTAAAAATTTCATAGTAGGTTTAACCTACCTATAAAGTTAAAATATATTTATGTATAACTTGTTAAATGTTGATTATTTTTTTTTGTCTTCTAATGACCTATCTTATTATCCTTTACAATATAAGTCATGAATTACGCTGTTTATGACGTTTTGAATGAATGTACAATGCTTTTATCTCACAAATGTGAATCCGCATACGCATACAAAACCTGAGCAGAAACAAGGTTGGGGTTTCCACATTCGTGAGATGAAAATACTATACTTTTATCGATAATAAAAAAAAAAGATTATTTATTTAATAATTACATGGAGAGGCGCCATAGCCGATAGGCCCATTATGTATTAAAATGATTTAAAAAAATTTCACTATTGTATATAAATGTCGCGACTACAATAGTGGATACGTAGATAGAGGCTTCGCATTTATGCATACCGTTCCGAGGACATTACAGTAAAATGTGGATGTGTTTTCATTGAAATCGCCTTGTTTGGGAATTGAACCGGAACCTCGGCGTTGAAAATAATCGTATGTCAAGCGGGCGGGGGAGGATTTGTATAGAAACGGGGCTCGAATAGGGGGTGGATTCGGGGTGGGATAGTGGGAATGTTGATTGGACACAGAGTGGAATGACGCTGGAATTTATCACCGACTGATTTAGCATCGGAAATACAGCCAACCAATTTCGAACGAAAAGAAACCTAGCGATAAAAAAAATCCAAAATTTATCGACACCATGAGCATACTATGCATTTTATATGTACATAAAAGTTTGAATTTCATATTCACGCTGCGGAAAAATTCGCTTGGTGTTTTCAAGTCATCAAAAAAAATCTAAATGGAGTTTTGAAAGTAATTTTAAAACGCTTTTTAGGGCGTCTCGCGTAAATAAAAAGCATCTACACAGCGCCACACTTACATCCATGACCATCGCTTCAGAATTTCCTGTTTAAGATTTGAGGGCGATAAGCCGTTGGAAAAATACGGAGGTCGTGTCACTATGGGGCATTTTCCCCCGTCCGTGGGGCCACACGGTCTGATAGGTTACGGCGGCTTAAAGCGCAATCTTGATAATGTTGTATGAATCGAAATTCGATAGGCTCTAAGCTTACTAACGCCCACATTATATCATACGAATAAAGTAAACAAAAAATAAAACCACCCCCTGTTTGCCTCTGACGTCTTCCTGAATTGCAGTATTTCAATACTTTCCGCCAGAGGATTTATTTTGTACTCTATTGTAAAATATCCATATGAAAAGGTTCCTTTCTATCTACGATTCCGATTTATCTAGACATTTCCCATATAACATATGTATGTACATATAACAATATGATGATTAAGTGAAATAAAATAAAATGTCCTATGGAAAATTATATTCTTAAAGCCTAAAAGATACTATTCTTGCCAAAAACATATACATAAGTGAATAAAAACATATGTATGTACATATGTATAAAAACTATAGGCAGATTTCAAAATAAGGTCAAAAACTGTGAATTTGTCAGAAAAACTGTGAAAGGTCAGAATTTGTGATGACAATAAATTGAATTTCATTTTTAAAACGTGAACTTTTTTATATATACCTATACATATGTACATACATACATATTTATAAAAGTTAGTGTAGTTAAAAGTTAGTTAATTACAGAATTTTAAGATGTTTAAAAAAATTAAACGTAATTATTTTCTGTCTTCATATTTTTTGTCTGATTCCTAATTAGGTACACAATTTTATTTTATTTATTTATAAGGAAGTAACTTGCAGTAGTAGGAAGATACTTATGTACATATGTATGTACCTATATGATATAAAATACGAAATATAATAGAAAAAAATAGCGACTCACACCAAGATAGTTTCTACAGGTTAACATCATCATCATCATCATCATTTTCAGCCGTTCACCATCCACTGCTGGATGAAGGACTCCCAATCCTCTCTTGAGCAATCTGCATCCACTTGACTTCACACATTCTTCTAAATTCATCAGTCTATCGTCCACTCGGTCTACCTTGCTTTCTTTCACATCCTCTCGGATACCATTCCAGTATTTCTCGCGTCCATCTGCCATCCATTCTTCTCGCTATGTGTCCACTTCAACTTTTTCACACGTTCCGCAATATCTCCCACTTTGGTCATGCTTCTTACCCATCTATTCCTCATGCGATCGCTTCTCGTTATACCGAGCATACATCTTTCCATGCTTCTCTGTGTGCACTGGATCTTTCGTAGCATTCTCGAATTTAGCGTCCAAGTTTCACATCCATACGTCATAACTGGCAGTACGCATTGGTCGTATGCCTTCTTTTTTAAGCATAGCGGAATGTTGGATTTAAAAAATATGTTCATTCTTCCAAAAGCACTCCATCCTAGTTTAATTCTTCGTTTTATTTCTTCTTCTTTACATCCAGTCATATTCACTAACTACCCTAGCTATAGATAGCTATCAACTATCTCTACAAAATGATTATCTACTGTGACTACGCTTTGCGTGCAAAATTCATTAAACATAATTTTAGTTTTATTAAAATTAATTTTTAAGCCTACTTTCATACTTTCGTTGCTTAATTCTGTTAACCTATTTTTTAAATCTACTGAGTTACATGCAACTATAACTATGTCAGGTTAACATATCAGTATTAAAAAAAGAGAAGTAGAATTAGGATTGGAATTAGAGATTAGAAAGGTGTTTGTATAACGATATTTTAAATGTTAAAAGTTTGGAAGAGAATTTATCGATGGAGCTTGGAATTTTATTCAAAACATTAGGTCTTGTGAATTGTGAGAAATTTTTTTAGGGGAAGACTTTAGGTGGAACAAATTAGTATTGCAGAATGTTCTGGAAGAACAATCGAAGGAAATTTTAAAAAGAAGATTACCCACATTATTTAGGAGTTTATGTATATCTGATACAAGAAGCAATCGTTCATATCGTTCTTCTAGTTTCTAGTAGAATTACATATATGAAAAAAGATACTATTTTACACGAGCAGATATAAATTGCGGAATCAATATCATATATAATCTGACGTTATTTTAATTTAAAATCACAAAATTATTATTTTAACTACAAAATTTTGAAATATACTTATTAATTTAGTACCCATGCTTATGTTATATTGAAACGTGTTTTGATAATTACTTATTTTCTTAAATGGAAATAAATCTATTACTAAATAGTGGAAATTCCAATTCTTATTGAGGTCAAGTGATACGTGAGCAATTTTCACGGAGAGAAATTCTTCGCACGCTCGCACGTCACTGAATTTCCCCGGCCGTTCGCAACCGAATAGATTGATTTTTCTTTTCGGTTTTCCGTTATCAAGGGGCGTATGTGCCCATTTCGGATCCAGCGGGGTGGGGGGGGGATCGGGGCTGCGGAAAGACGTGAAGGGCGAGGGGTTGCCATATAAAATAGAGGCGAAACATTTCGTCACATCCGCACCCACGCGCCGGTACAGATAATACTACTATCGCATATATGATAACCGATAAAAATAAAATATTATTCAACACCCGTATAAACGTCCTATAAAATGGCCACTTGGCATAATTTTCAGTCGGTATATCGGCTTTACGGCGCGCATTTACATATGTACGGCTACGTACGCGGCCGTAAAGGTGCAAATGTCCGCGTCCCGCGAGCTTTCGCCCGGAAAAGCTCTTCAGAGAGACGGAAAACCGAACCTCAAACCCGAAAAAGTCCATCCGAATAATGTCGGCTCGATGATGTTTCGCTTTTTCGCGCTTTGTTATCGTGATGAATAGGAAAATTACCGACCGTGTATAAACCTTTTTCCGTTATTACGTACCTATCCTGGTCGAACGCTCTCGCATAGTCATTTTATACATTGCGAAAAAAAATATCTAAAATCGCTGAATTTTCATCCATAAAACACAATGACAAATATACACGTAGCATTTAAATCTAAAAAATATTATAAACCCTTTCAATTGATTGTAAAAAAGATTATATGATCGAGCAAAAACGTGTTCAATATTCAGTTGGTCAAAGTTGAAATTTATTAGGTACATACCAGAAGTTGGGTTATAATTGATCCACACGTAAATTTTTCAGTATTTATTTATTTATATAATATAGTAGCTAAAGCTAATTACACAATCCTTAACTAAGCACCTATACAGTTACAGAGATGTTTTTTTAAGACTGCCAGGAATTTATTGATTGGTTTGGAAATTGTAATTCTATCCGGCAGTCTATTATATTCCAAAACACCTCTGTACAAGATGCTTCTCCTATTTCTATTATTTATTCTTATTTATTCACATACATACATCCATTCCTCTCACAATAAATTTACTAAAATATGATGGTAACATATTATTATCTAACTTAAATATAAATACCAACATACAAATCCTCAAAGTGTCATTCACATTCAACCAATCTAATTCTCAATCATCATCTTTTTTCAGTAGGTAAAATAATTTGTCTATAAAAGTGCAATCATTGTTATTGCAAGACCGTATACTATGTAAATATGTGTGCATAACAATGAGATCAATAGTACCTATGTATGTAATAGATCGTTTTTGTATTGAGTTTAAAGAGAAACTTTTATAGTGAGTGAAAGTGTACATAATATATACCCTTACTTGAGCATTAAAATTTATATATTTATTCTTCCGAATTTGCACACTTTATGATGGCCGTACCGTTTCGCATTTACGGTCGAGACGATAGCTTTTCGAATCAAATGAGCCATTCGTTTTTACAACGGCCATTTAAAACAACTCTTGTGTACATCACGTGGATCGATACGCACACCGCACAATTCCCGATGTGCCGCCAATGGGAGGATATCGCTTTTCCAGCGTTTTCTAACTTGCGAAATAATTATGTGCCGATCGTACGTTTAAATTTTGGCTCCAAAGCCTCCCCCAACCCCCCACCCGCGTATGCATATATATGTATATTTCTACACGCTGTTGGACCGGGATGGGCGTAGAGATGCGTAACGATTTTCGATATTGTAGCCTTTTTCGAAGGCATTGTGCGCTCGCAAAGCCAAGCACCGGAAAATATCCCCGAAACGTTTCTTGTTTCACTAATGGCTAGTCACGTTTCGGTAAGTTATAACGCAATCTAACAGGAAAAACCCTTTATATTAAGATGAATGGTTTTCTCATTTACTCCATGGCTGTTCTCGCAGGCCGGCCGAGGGTGGTTCAGGGAGGAGGTGGCTGATATACGTCGCAATATAATGCCCCATCGCCGGGAAAAATAAACCAAACTTATGATATACCAGTATGAACTTCCACCAGTGAACGCGCTGTTTGCAGTCGAATCCTTTGTTAAAATATACTTTGACCAAAAAAAATAATTCTCTGAATTGATAATCAAAAACGTATCAAATTTGAGATATAAGTGACTAATGGTTATTGAGCTATACCGAAATCACATACATACAATCAAAGTAATTATCTAAAAATGGTTAAAATTTGTTGAGCAGACAATACTTTGATTCATTTTAATCAAAGCCTTGTGTTATTATATAAAGTAAGGCAACATTACATATGCATAAACTTCATATGTGGATAAAGTAAAAATAAAACAAATTTTCGTATATCATCCCATTGTGTGATAAATGTGATGATTGTTCTAAATCACCGTATATTATTATTTTTTTAAATTATATTATTATTTAAACAGCAGATGTACGACAGTTGTTGAAACATATGCCGAATGAATCAAGTTGTCTGATTTTATGAGAAAAAATGTATTCCAATTATAATTTTCATATTTTATATACAACATGAGTTGATGTAATACGAAAGTAATATTCACGATGAGATTTTAATATATTAAAAAATTTTTTACCCTAGTAACATTTTCGTACGATTTTGCTGTACATCTTTGGAAATGAGGTAGAGAAAAATTTCTCGAAAATGGAAGTTTCTTTTTACGCTAAATTGAGTCCTATTTGAGTTATATCACGTCAGTTTTAACGACTTGCCTGGATATTGTCCCGGTTCCGGATAAACTTTGCGAGGCTTAAGCTTTCATAATAAAATCTCACTTTATATAAATATACAAATATAGACTCACATTAATATGTAGTCGTGTATTTTTCTTGGCAAAACCATCAAAGAACAATATATAAATGTTGTGTTTGAAAATTAAATTCCATTGCGTTCATAAACGGTAATTCAGATGAAAATGAAAAAATGATACAGGAAAAACATTCAACAAAAATAATAATAATGTAGCACTACTATGTAAGAAAAATATTCTATGAATCGGAATTCTTCTATTTGTTTTTTGTATTAACATTTTTTGCTTGTATTTCATACAAATTTTGATCTTGCATGATATTTACATATTTACTTTTAATAAATTAAAATTAACAATTGCCTCATTCTTTATTATAAATAATTCATATCCACCATCTTTGTAAAAAATATATACATTTAATCTCTGAACCTTAAAGGCAAAATAAAGTATGTGAACATTTTATCTCGTGACGTCTTTATTATACATAAATACGGCCACCTGCTGTTACATTTATTTTTGAAATTCAGAAATGAAAAATAATATATTATAGGCGGCCATGGCGATAATGTCCTTGTATACCTTATATCCCATTGTTACTACCTTGTAATAAATTATACAACACATCTTTTTCTAGAAAAAAAAGTGTGTGATTCTAAAGAAGACGCCCCTTCGTCTAGATTCTACAAATCAAAGATTCTTAAAATCTACCTGAATCATTTATTCAAATTGTAAAGCTTCTGCTCAAAATTTAACCTCTATATTTAAATTGTCCAAAAACAAATGATATAATGATATAAAAAAATATAATGTCAGATTTTAATAACATCCGTTAAAAACACAACGCATAAACTATTTTACGTACAACACAAGTAATTTTAATGAGAACTGCGTGTTTCCTTTTACATAAAATTAAATTCATACGCGAATAATGCTTAATTAATGGTCGGCATTTTTGATTTCTAAAACTCACGGGTGGCGAAAACGACCAAGTGGGTAATTTCAACACCATGACTAATTTCATGTCGGGGGAAAAACCTTGTGCAAAATTTATAACTTCACTTTTGGTGAGCGGCTCGTTTTGCAAAACTGCACACCTATTAATACAAAAAAAAAGATGGAGGACGAAATTTATATTATTGCAAACGCTTTGTGGTAACGCGGAAAGCTATTATTGTTGTGCAATAAATATTGTCGTTCCCAGGTAAGCTCCTTTCAATAATAACCCTAAAGATATTTACCCTAATCTGTTATTTATTATTTTCTGTACCAATGGAATACTATATCAGCGATTCTACAACTGAAAACAATAAAAGAGTATAATTCAAAAGTATAACAAACAATTTTTTGATAGAGCTATTCAAAGTAATACATGAGAAGATAATAGAAACTGTAATGAAAACCATAAAACTCCTGTTCATTCTTTCAAAGCTATAACTATTTAAGATACCAAATACCAAATCTACATGGAATCAGACGACTATTTAAACAAATCAGCACTATTATAAATAATACAATATAATTGTATGATATAAGTATGTTTGTTTCACAGTTGAAGATGACCCTGAATCGTGGAAGAATTCCCAAAAGTCTATCCATTATTTACGGCTATCTAAGAACACGTCAAAAGTATTGCTCACAATACCTGAGCAAGAACAAAGTTGCGCAATAACTGCGGTCGCTATTGTGTACACTTGGAATGCACCTATTTGTTAAGTTTATTGAGTGTCGGTGAGTGGTAATGAAGCGGTTACGCATTATGTCGACAATAAGATAAAATGGCCGGGGTAACTTTATTTTATATTTTGTTTGACTGGAATGATTGACGTGCGATCGGTGCGTAAAATGTCAAGTTTAATGGTAATGGGAACACCGGGAAGAATAGTCACCCTACGTTTATTTTGGTTACGGGATGAATGTCACAGCTGTTGGTAGATCTGAATTAAATTGAATGCGCGGCCTATTTGTGGTATGAACGGTAATATTCATACGACACGTGAGAAAATAACGGTTTGGTGGGTATTTTTAATGACATTACCAACACACTTCCGTATTCACTTTTATGCACCTATTATGCGTTGGTATTCTAAAGAATTTTCATATAAATTGTGATTTCATTTCATACAATGATTTCTTGACTGCTTTGCTACTAAAGTGACTCGTATTTCAAGTGATACAAATTATTTAGATTTTTTTTCTAAGATGCAGCAAATCAATTCAACATAAATATAACCCAACTGCACAATGGAAAATACAATATTATTTCAAAAAACAACTTTTTACCGTATGTACCTACCTATGTATTAAATACATTAAGTTGTATGTAGATTTTTAATATTAAATTTTAAAAAATACATAAAATGACTAATTCAAACGTTTCATGCATTTTCATTTGTTGAAAAAACCTTCACAATGTAAGCAAACTATTCTGTGAAATTTCCTGTATACCTAATTGAATCCTGAATATCTAAGGCTCTACTTCAATCAAAGTTTTCATAATATGTCCCAGTAAGCGTCATTACTTTAAATTATAAATGAGACACTGAGTAGTTGTAAGTTTATTTAATAATTCAAATTGTAATTACTGATATCTATCTACTAAAATATTGTGTATCATCTATATTGACATACCAACCTTAAATTGTACTTACTTTGAATTATAAATGAGACACGGTAAGTGTAAGCTCAGGAAATTTCAGAGAATGCAAAATAAGAAATCGACCAGGAAAGAAATGGCAAGTCGAACAAAATTGAATTTGGATTAAAATTTCTTACTACATACATATGTACATATTAAAATATTTTATATTTTAAAAAGCAAATCATAGTGTGCTTGCTTTTTTCAACAAATAAAAATGCATAAAACGTATTTAATGAGTCATTTTATATATTTTTATATCATTACTGATTTCTACTACAATATATGTAATATATGTACCTATGTATATACATACATATATTAATATCCATCTGTGTACATACATAATTTTACATACATATAGACTAAGTAATGAAAACAAAGCCATACATATCATGATATCATTATCTACATATATCACAAAAGGACGCAATACCTACCTAAATAAATCGTATGCCAACGTATAGCCCATAAAAAAATTACATCCTTCGAAAAAATATCGACAGCAAATCATACGAAACCTATTTTCGACATAGAAAATATTTCAATTGGATTTTTAAAATGGTGCATTGGTGAAAATACTGAAAAAACACTCGTCTGGCAGCGACAAGAGTAATCTGCAGCACGTCCTTACACAACGGCGAATTTCCCCAAAAGCTATCACTCTTCCAAGTGTCAAAAACTAAGCCCCGCCTTCGATTCCGAACGAACCAATCAGAATTCGTCTCGAGTTCCGGAGGCGGGACTTTCAAGCAATTGTAGCCCCCCCCCTCTCCTCTTTCCCTCCTTCCGACGCCACTCACTCCTCATTTAGCTGCAGTGAGAGCCAAGTCAGATTTATTATTTTCAAGTTTCATTCCCAATATGGGAAAATGAATGAAAATATTCATAATACGTTTTTTATGATAATAAAAGTGTTGAATATATTTTTTTAATTTATTATTATATCCTTACCACTCTGTAAACGATTAAAATATAAATTTAATACAAGCAACAGTTGAATGACACACTAATACGTAGGTACATTAAATAATTTATTATTATGTAAGTAGTTTTATTTTTTACGCAACAATTGTTTGAAGATCTAGAATGGTTTTAAGTGTTAGTTGAGTTTAATTTTTTATGAATATATTGGTACTTGGGTACAAAAACTACAATTAAAAATCAGTTCATCGCATCACATAGGTTCAAATTTTTCTTTTATATTTTAATCGTACAACAATAAGTATGTATGTACATAGATACCTTGTGGTATGTAATAATTTAATAATAGTAATATGAACAATAAGTAGTCTCATTATAAAAAGTAATCACTAAATTATATTTTCTTTCGCTGTTAAATCTTAACTACCTATCTAACTATCGAGAAAGTACTTAAATGTTTTTGTTCTTGAGTAAGTAAGTAGGTATAACGTGCAATTTTCAATATAATTTAAAATGATTCAAATGCACTTTGGTATATTTG
Source organism: Parapsyche elsis (assembly GCA_022651745.1). Lineage (NCBI taxonomy): Eukaryota > Metazoa > Arthropoda > Insecta > Trichoptera > Hydropsychidae > Parapsyche > Parapsyche elsis. The sequence goes on from JAGVSN010000017.1 coordinate 5,524,106, forward strand.
ACACAATCTTAAAACCTCTCAATATTAACGCCACCGCCACCTGCTCTCTCGTGAAAATTGTCCCGTGAAAAATAATCCCATTACGAGAAACGAGTTAAACTTTCGAATTTATGTTAAGTGGAAACTGTAAGACGAATTCTTATCACCTAGCTTTCAAAAGTTCTACTGATTAAAAGTACTTAAACGATCCAACGGAGCAAAAATTATTACCGCGCATATAAAATCAACCGACGAACGTACTTGGACAGATACCCACATTGACGGTCTCACGTCGAATTTTCAAATTAAAATAAATTTCCATTAGCCATTAGGTGCATTTGCGAGGTTAGGTACCCCACGCGTAAATATTATTAATTCGAGAAAATTGATGGGTTACAATGATTTCTGGAGGCCGAAATAATTAAGGGCGAATTTCGACGGTTGCGTGCGGTAGCTACACAAATGTCTTGTCCACAATAAATTGATCCATTTAATGGACACATTAAGGCGAATCAAACTCGCACACATCCATTAAATACCTCTAACGAGCTGATTGTGAGACCTTCAGCGCCGCATACGAGAGTGGAGAGGAGCCCGCAGCATCCCGGGACCCGTAATGGTATAACGACAGAGTTATGTGCCAGTCAATTCAACAAGCAATAAAATAAACATTTCTACGGAGTCTTAATTGGTCGTTTGATACTGCCTTTAATTGACTGTGCTGAAGAGATATAAGCTAGCTTTCAAGCTAATTTAAATATCTATCTGATTTTCGTAGGATGTTGAAATCGTGGTGAGACATGCCAAAGAAAATGCCGATTCCCATATAGGTAAGAACGTATCAATATAGAAAAAAATAAAAGCTATATTTTGAAACTAATGAACTTGTTTAATTAAAGCTATTTTTATTGCTTTTTTATGCAAACAAGTATAAATAAAACAATTAAGACAATTTTATTAGTTTAGAAAGAGTCACTATGTCTCGAATTCAACATAAATAAAGCAATCTTTGACACGAAGTTAAATAAGACTTCTTTACAAGAAACTCTATAAATCTACAAGACTATAAAATTTAATTTTAAATGCCATTTCAAGATAAACAAGTTTGAAATGTTCCTTTTTTTTTAATGTGTAGGTATTATAGGTACAATAAATTACATACAAACTAATAATAAAACTAAATATTGGGTATAAGCAACAAAAAATATTGTACAATTTGTGCTAGGCAATAAAATCTATGCTTAGTTGAGAAGGGTTGTTTTGTACAATACAAAAGTTCTTAAGCAGTCATAAAATTCGAAAGTAAGGTAACCCTTTGAGATAAAGAGTGACATTGAAAATATTACTGTAACAATAAAATTTGAAGCTTTCCATTTGGAAACGAAATTCAAAGACATTCTTTCCGCGAAAATTAGAAAGTTAAGCCTACCCCTTTGGGAGAAAAAAGCAAGAGTTAGCAGGTTTTAGTGTCCAATGAAACTTTGAGTAGTGAACAAGTGGATTAAAGTTTATTTCGAAACAAATACGTACATATGTATACATATATCGTTGATCAATTTTTGTTGTGATACCTAATGAAATTAATATTTCAAACAATTAAATGAAATTGAAAATAGTGATACATTTTTCAATGAATAAGTGAGTGACATGTGTGCATCGTCGTTAACCGATATTTTAATTTAATTAATTAACCATTTAATGAAAATTTCATACATAGGTACCTACCATGAAAATTAAATTACTTCTCGCCAAGGTAAAATTAAATTAATCATCTTAACTACATTATAAATTTACAGAAGAAATGTTAATTAGTATAGTATATATGTATACATTGTTTTTAATTTAAAATGCAAAACGAAATTATTCAATGATTGAACCAACCAATAAATTACATTGTGTTATAAAACATATAACTCCACAATATATGTATACTTACGAAAATTGCCCAACTTCTGTGATTTATTAGAATATAACGTTTTTCATACATTTTAATAAATTTCAAAATACGCAAATAAATACAATGGATTAATATTTTTATTATACTAAGCATTTAATTGAATGTGGAAACGCTTAAAAAAGCTCATTCTTTCTGGTTAACAGCGCATGCAGTTCACAAAGCAATACATTTCTATATAATATTTTTGCATGTGATAATTTTATTCCATAACAGTTTTATTTGTATTGTGTATAAGCGTGTATATTTAACACATTAAAAAAAACTAGCGTCGTAAAAAAGTGTGCAATGCCATCTTATGAAAAATACTATAACTATTATGAAATAATAAAAGTTTTACAATACGCGTAAGCTTTTTCCGGCGAGTCTCTATCACAATTTTTATAATCAATTATATAAAAATACTTTTAATAATCGTATACTGATTGATTATAAGGCTTAGTACCTTTAAAAAAAACGTGATTATTTTTTTTGAGGCGTAATTATTTTTAAACTCATTAAACTGTTTATCTCTGATTCTAAATTGGCATAAAAATGCTCAATTGTTAATATTATTAAATGATTGAAATGCGTGTAATTATTTAGAGCAAAATAAATGTATGAAATTAGACAAACAGTTAGTGGCGTGTACAGAAATGATTTTGCTTTAAAATAAATAGGAAAAAAACGACTTTTACAACGTCACACTTACACGTATAATAAATTCCACATTTTTAGTGTTACACACCATGGGAAGTAAAAGGTAGGAGTCGATGATTTTGTAAAATTGCAATCGCCTCGTAAAAATGTGTTTTATAGCATCTATGAACTTTACTGCAAAGTATTACGATGTTCGGTCAAAGAATGCACATATACAAAAGTCCGGTTTTAGTGGCGCCACCTCTAGTCGGTACAGTGCGTTCGAATCTGTGGCTCGCGCGGTTCGAATCTCCGATTCGGCAAAAAAAAAAAGATAAATCAAGCCGCAAACACCTATTTATTGCAAAATAATAATAAAATGCAAACAGTAAACGGGGGGCCCCGCATTATTGTTACTGCAATAACAAGAATAACAGCAACAACAATAATAATTTTTATCTGCGGTAACAGGTGACATAAAAATCGCTTTGAGTGCTCGTAAAAGTCGGCCACCGAAGAAAAGGACCCAGGAATACGTACGTAGGAGCCAAATAGGGAATGGGGAGGTCTCGAAAGGGGGGGGGAGGTCGAGGAATGGGGATAAAAAAAGGCGTTCGTATCACGCAAAGCGTTTAATGGCCGATTTCGACATTGGCTTTTTGTTCGCACTGGCTGCGGCCAGATAAAGCCGCGTCGGCACTTAACGAGAATTATAGACCCATAAATCTATCCGGACGATTGTTGTTTCCTCCTTAACGAGTCGCCGTGACAGTTCCAAGTGGGAGAGAGACCCAAAGTTCGTTCCGCACAGTGAGGCCAAGGACTCGGATCTAGCGTCGATCTCTCGACCTCGTATGCTACAATGTATCCAGTTCGATCGTTCACATTTTGACAGCTGCCGATTGACGATTATGAATGCATGTGAGGTTACTTTGTAGCCGCATAACTCTGTATGCCCAATTTTTTTTTGTAGCTTATTTCTAGGCGCCACTTGAGTGAACGAATCTGACGGTTCGTTTTTTTTTTTTTTTTGTCTCGACGTGCGCAAATTGAGAAACATTCTCGTCAATGTCGTTGCTTTCGATTTTGTTGATTTTTAGTATCACGCTCTATTCCCACATCTGTCATTCGTTCAAATATTTAGTCGTGTTGAGATTTCGCCAGTCTAAAAGTATTTTAATGAAAAAGGCCTGCATTCCATATTGGGGGTATCAAGATAAATAATATGTTCTATTCCCAATAAACAGACCTATGTACATTAATATAATATGTATATACCTAGTACCCACTAAAACAAAATATTGTGAATTATCCATGGTCAAAAACCTAACTCATTCTTATCTATTATGCATTTTGAAACTAAAAAAACATTGTTATAATAAAAATAATTGTTCTTTTGGTAGATTAGGATGTATGTATGTACATATAAGAAAATCATGATAAATATAGTTAGGTATAGCTTCATTTTCTAAATCTAAAAGAAGCCGATTTCCAATGCATTAATTTTATCAAATTATTTTCCATAATCGATGGGTTAGTGCACAGATATGTATGTCCAGTTTAAAAAAAATTAAGTTATCATACACAAAACGTCCATCTGCATCAAACCTACATGTTTAAAATAAAAAGTATTGTATGTCCAAATAGTATATTTGAGAAGATATTGCCTTATTCAAATATATAATATGTCCATTTCATCCATAGTTTTCATGCAAAAGAGATGTACATATGTCACTTACGATATTTTAAAACAAAACTGGACATACAATATCTGTGCACTAACCCAAGTAATTATTAGCTCGATATTACAGTGCTATTCAAGCTGAGTTTCAAAACTGTTATTTTGTAAGCAGAAATTTTTATATACTCGATTCAAAATCATTTAATGTTACGGTTTTTTTTATTAGACTTGAGAATTTTTATATGAGAATATAATTCAAAAAATAGATCATTATACAAAATCGAAAATGAAAAGTTCGCCATTAACAAACCGTTCGCGATGAATCATATTTACAGCGCTCGGGTATTACATGATTGTTTATGTTTATGCATCGACCCTGATTTATATAGATTTATTATACTTGTATGTACATATGTGTAGGTAATGGTATTTCGGTGAATGTCTCACCGTTTCGGTATCCGAGAGAGCTTTTATTTCTGGTCTGCGTTCTTTGGGCCGCAAGACGTGGCGTCGCATCGCGACGTACGAGCCGCAAGAAGCGCGAATCAGATGCGGTCATCGGGGGCCCGCGGTCGCACTGCGCTTATAAAAGCTCGCCAAATTGCTAGTTAAAGCTTTGTGGCCCATAAAAATATCGTTAAACGGCCGTTTGACGAGCTCTTAAATCGACGCCAGCAACACGCGCCCGCCGGGTGCATTCTCACAACGCGACGCCGCACGTTTTGGGCGATTGTGCGTGCCAAACATAAAAATTGCAAGTTGTGCATTTGCATACGTACGTGCAATATATGCGAGAATAAGAATGATTGCATGTATTTTTGAAAAGATCAACAGCTTTTTCAGAATTGTCGGTTCTTCGTATGGTGAACAGCGCGCGAAAGCACGACGAGTTTTTTGTACGTTTTGTTTAGTATGGGAAAATCTTTTAAATAGAGATGAATTGTTGAATTTTTAATATGCAAACATAAAATAGAATCAGGCAGATGCACCACACTATTCCATGATGAATTACTTAGTAAATATAACTGGGAAGAATTTAGCTCATTTTATGTATTTTTTATTTTATGTATGTATGTACAAATCAATCATACCACAATCGTATCACAAATCATACCATTCGATAGCTTATAAATACATTTTTCATATGTTCAATGTTCATCTGATCGAATATTAGCAAATTATTTCCTGCACTTATTATAATAATAATAAATAAAATCTATTATATTATTGGTGTTAGAATATTTTACTCAAACGGTGACTCACATTGTATTGAGATTCTGTTCTTTAACTAGTTTCCAGTTAGAATATAAATCAATTGGCATTTTATTCTAATCGGTTGTGCAATCCAATCCAATTCGGAATCTGATCAAGATTTATATGCAGGTACAATGAGATTTAATCGGCTTTAATTTTTAATGTATGTACAGCTTATAAAAATATTTTAGTATCATCTTCTTGTCATAAATGATTATACATTAAATAGAAAAGTGGTTCTCCTTTCAATTTGTGTAATATTGTACTGTCATATGAAGAATAATTTAAATATTCCACAGTAGAAATAAGGTCACTAATGACTGAGTTCCAAGTTCCATTCATCAAGTGTCATAATATGAATCTGACCTTATTCTCCCACTTATTCCACACAATACATACATACCATTACACCTACTTCTTATTGCTTCGTTTATTTCTCGTATACTATCTGCTCTGTGCAAAAGAATTTCAACTACAAAATATTATGAACTATTCTAATCAGAATTTAATACTTTTTTCTTAAAAGCATAACTTCTAAAAAATACTTAAAATAAATAAACATGAATAAAATAACTAATATCTATAGGTATATATAAAATTGCATAGAAACGTCGAATAATTTATAAATAGAATTGAATGTCTTATATTTTGTATACAACAATATTGAATTCTCTACATTCTAAAATGCATTTGTGTTACTATTTAGACCTGCATACGTTCAAGTGTGTCAAGAGCAATTTGTTGATAAAATTCAACTACAATGCTATAGACAGAGAGATACATATGTATAAGCGCCTTTAAAATTAAATTGGGAAACGGTCGATTAGTGTTTTTTCATAGTCAATTTCGAAGATTCACCTTTCGTCGAACAATAAAAGTTATGTACATTGATATTTTACAACTCGTATTATAAAATGGCCGTAAACGTTAGCTGTGCAATTCGGTTTGAGGATTTTTTTTATACCGGCGATGCATAAAGCATTGTTTGCCTACCTATCCCAACTTGAATAGCCAATAAATTCGTATTTATTTACGTTTAAATGTCAATCTCGATAATTTATCGCCGACATTCAATGAACAATATTTCAGATACATACATATAAACCAATCTTGGATGAGTGCACACACCCATAGATACATGAAATTTATTTACGTATTCGTTTATTTAATTCGTCAAAGAACGAGCGACATTGTTCGCGTTCGATTTGTTGTAAAATTGCAACGTGTAACGGAAATATTTTGTAGTTAACTGCATCGAGACAATATAAACGTTTTGCTCGGCAGTTGTAACGTGTCATTGTTTTTCCGATAGTGGTAATTACGAACGATGTGTCGCATCGCTATCTCGGTAGTTTTTTTTTTCTTACAAATAAAACAGACATGGGCAATTATTACTATTTAAATATATTTCATAAGATGACAAATTTAAATAATACGTACACGGAGAAAATACAATAAACAATATTTATGGAGATGTGTGTAGCTGACATTATAATATTTTTTATATTATTTTATATTCGTGACGATTGCGCTTTTGATTTATGTCAGATTCGCGCTTAGAATATTGACGACGTTCGCTTTGTATGTACCAGCAATTTCGATCGTAATTTATACGATCAAATAATAATATGTGAGATATGCGTTTCTGATATTTTTACCGGAGCCGTCAGCGAGCACCGACCACCGCACGAGGAGGGGTTGTTTTATTCGCCCTGTAGGAACTAAATCAAAATAACGTCAAAACAAATGTTTTATTGCCTCCCAGTATAGTTTTTATTGCTTGTCGAGCAAACTAAGGACGAACACGCGCTCCTGAGACACGTGAACTCGGAACTTTTCGTTAGACAAAACGGCGAAAAAAGTGTATTCGTCGTAAACTTGCAGGGGTGTGGGGGACGAATGTGTGATGTGTTTTTATTTGGATGATTGTAAAACTAAAAATTTGTCGGATGGCTGGTCATTATGGGCGCCGAAATTTGTATTTGATACCGGGAGATGGTGCTAACGGTGTTCTCCCGAAAACGCACCCTTACTCGCTCGACGAATGGCCGATAGTGCTTTCGTCCCTCTCGCCCTTCAGTTAGGGGTGTGCCAAAGAGCGAGATGTGATGATTCAGCTGTAGCGAATCACAATTACCCGCCCATTTGCCGGCGGGGCGGTTCCAACCCTCTGATGGCCGAACATCATTTTTTATACAAGCATAACCGTGCAGTTCTCAATTTTAATTTTTAAATTCAAATTATATTTTGACAAATAAAATATTAAGAATGCATCAATTTAAAATGTAGAATATAGTCAACTTTGACAGAGAAGCGTGAGAGCTTTTCTATGCTATCTTTAAGCTAATCTAATTAATCATGATTAGGTCTATTAGGACTCTGTCAAACTCGGTCATATCGGCGCGCGCGCTTTCTCTTGCGCGAAACGTTCAATAGAAGACGTTCGAGAGAAGATAAGAGAGAGAGAGCGCGAAAATATATTGAGATAGAAAACCAATCCTTATAAACGTGGTGAAATAAAAAAACTTGCCAAATAACACGGGAAAAAAATATATTTTTGACTTTAAAAATTTGCTAGATAATTAATTATAAGTATTTTAAAGCAATAAATCAATAGAAAAAATATCTGACTATTGATTTCAATACTCACTAGCACAGCGATACTATATTTTGAGTTATAGACCCCAAAAGCCAAAAAAATGGTTATTTTTTACATTTTTTAAATCGAAAATATCTCATAAACGAGAGCATATCAACAAAAATCATTATCGGATTCGAATTCAGTGGGTTAAACTTAGTAAAGATTGACCAATCTCCGCTCTGGGTTTTAAAAAACGATTTTTTTTGTTGCTCAGTGTTATTCCAGGAATATGGTGACGAAGCTCATTGGTTTGAGACTCGGGTAGACTGCGCAGATCGATTCCAAACCGGTCAAGACTAGGGTTCTGCTGAAGTTGGACAGAGTATCTATCTATGTATGTATAGTTAACATTATGAGCCCTTCTAAAATAGTTTAACGTACATCTGCAAATAATGATGGATTTGATTCAAAAAAATTTGCATGCATAAAAAAGCTTTGTGTAAATAGTTTTTGTAATAGTATGTACGTAGGTATAGGTTATTTACAAGTTCATAAAATGTAAATTTTATAATATAATTTTTTATAAAAATAACCCAGACAGGCAGCAGGTAGGCGATTACGCTAATTCATACATATGTATAAATATAGTTTATCTAACTTAAAAAGCACCTTATTCTCACTGTCGATAATCATATTGTATCTACAGATAGTTGATAGTTATTTATACCTAGCACAATTGGTGAATATGACTGGATGTAAAGAAGAAGAATGAAACTAGGAATGCTTTTGGAAGAATGAACATTGTTTTTTTAAATCCAGCATTCAACTATGCTTAAAAAATAAGGCATAGGACCAATGTCAGTTATGACGTATGGATGTGAAACGTGGATGCTAAATTCAAGAATGTTACGCAAGATCCAGTGCACACGGAGAAGCATTGAAATATGTATGCTCGGTATAACGAGAAGAGATCGTAAGAGGAATACATGGGGTAAGGTGGCAGATATAGCGGAACGTGTGAAAAAGTTGAAATGGACACATAGCGAGAAGAATGGATGGCAGATGGACGCTAAAAATACTGAAATGGTATCCGAGAGGATGTGAAAGAAAGCGAGTGAACGATGGGCTGATGAATTGAGAAGAATGTGTGGAGTTAAGTGGATGCAGATTTCTCAAGACAAAGACAGGAATGGAAGAAGATTGGAGAGGCCTTCATCCAGCGGTGAATGATGATATATGTAATACCCAGTCTAAGCTTGAATTTACCAAAAAAATAAATAAATAAAAGGTACACGCACAAGTACGTAGATGTTTGCGTTGCGTAATGTCCATCACGTCTTTCGAGTCGGTCCGGTTCTCGCGTTATCAACGCTTGCGAATAAACACGAGCATTATACCTTTGTTATAATAGCACGACAATATCTATAGAGTTGTGTAAATAGGGGTGCATTAGTTATCTGAATAGACACCCCTGTACCCTCTCCCCAACCCACCTGGGTACCCGGTCGCTATCTTTCTAATTACATTAAATCACCTCGCTTCGGGCGTAGATAGCGAGCGAGGGCTGCGAGACTCGGAGCTCGCAGCTCGCTTTGTATACCAGAACACGTACGTACAGAGCCAGGGGTCGTAAATGCTCGCGCTTCGCGATTATATTTTAACGACTTTTGTACATTATGCAATAATAATATAGAATACGCGCGCGAGCGCAGTGTAAAAATTGCGACGCTTCAATCGAATCGCCATTTTATTATGTACCCTATAACACGGTCGACGATTGTGTGCCCAATTTGGAAAATAGCCCCATTTGAATTTTCACGTTAATGGTGGCCATTCACGATCCGTTTGCACCGGTGTACAAGTTGGACGTCTCGTTGAAAAACATCGTGAATCGAATTAGCAGGTTCGCAATATTTTTTAGTGAGACGTTCGCCCTATACGCCGGGGAAAACGGATCGTGAATGGCCCCATAATCGTCACGTTTCATCCGACTGTGGCGGGTGACTGCTTCACAAAATGTCCCAAATACCATTTTTGTTATTAAATTGTGTAATAAATCATTAAATATTCAATTTTGTTATGGTATTGAATATATAATTTCTAACTATTGAAAATTTTATAACATGTTCTGAAGTGGTTGGAATCTATCTGCAAGTTTCTAAGACAAAATTAGCTTCGAAATTTTTCATCGCATATTTTGCTATGTATTTTAAAATCGAGCGTTTCTATTAGTAACGAGTGTTCGAATATGTGGTTCCTTTTAACATAATTTTTTGAAAATTAAAATGTATCAATTTCTATACTCTATACAACTTAAGAAACACCCTAATCTTGGCCGATTTAGAATCGATCTGCGCATAATCCCCAGGGTTTGAACCAATGAGCTTCGTCACAATTTCGGCTTCTTGAAAATCAAATCCATCCAAAATACGTACATACATAGGTCCCTACGCTAAACTATTTTGGAATGGTTCATAATGTTTACTAAAAATAGATACTTTGTCCAACATAAGAAACACCCCAGTCTTGACCGATTTGGAATCGATCTGCGCTGACTACCTGGGTCTCAAACCAATAAGCTTCGTCACCATATCGGCTTCTTGAAATAAACATTATTGATAATAACCAATCAAAGTCGTAAATCTCGGTGAGCCACAACTCTCTTTTTTTTTAGTTGCGCGAGATAAGGTGCTTCTTAAGTTGGACAGAGTAAAGATTTGGATAGATAGTTTGACTTTAAAATCGATTTTGATTTTTTCCATTAAAAAAAATGGTGTGCAACCACTGTCGTGCACGAATGTTGTATGTGTGTTATTATGCGATCGAGCATATTTTATGAACACCCGAATAGTATAAATGATTCATGTGACAAGTTTATACGCAATATAATATGTTAAAATCGCACATTTCCACGGAAAATGTGAAATACTACTTACGGGCGTGCATTTTTGAAATATGACGGCGAAAAGCGTATACAATTTTTTTTTTTTCTCTTTTGCATTATTTTTATTTATCTGCCCGTCGACATTGTTAAAAGACAACTTTGACGTTATTGTACGATTTTTGTGTCAGCTTGCGGTTTTAACATTGTACATTTTCCACGATAGCGCTCGCATTTATATTGTATGCGACATTTATGCAATATAAAACGCAAAATAAATGCGAGCTAATTTGATTTTTTTTTTGTAGAATAAGATTCCTTCGAGAGATATGACGCTGTTGAAAAATCAACAGGGCGAATAGCTAGCATTTTATTTATAATTTATCATCAGGCGTAATAAAGTGAATGGTTATTTTCGAACGTCGATTTGCATATTAACCAATTATGTACTACTTACTATATGTTTACTGCCGATTCATTCTTCAAACAGTCAAAACGACTAGTTCGATACGATTGAAATGCAAACTATGCGCATAAATTGAACTGGGATCAATCGCGATAACGGTTTCGTTAAACGTCGTTTTATCGTTACAATTGGACATTTTCGACTTGTTTCGCGGTTTCGCTTTTAGTATAATACATACGTGACGAGTTTGCATTAATAACCGCTTGAATACAAACGTGTCTGTCGCGAGACCAACTTATCCAATAGTAAATCATTTTCTCTGCAAATTATAATAACAAAATGGCGTGCTTTAAAAGCGTAATTCTACATTTGTTGCAGTTTAATCTACCAATTTCTATAATTGTGACGAATTAGCAAATGCATAGAGCTTAATATAGGTAGGGGTCACATTGAAAAAAGTTTACCTACGATTTAAAAATGTCGACAGGTAAGAGTTTGGGGTTTTTCGGTTGGTCTTCGTATATCGGTGAGAGAACCTCCCCTAATGTTTGCCGCCTCTGCAGAACAACATGTTATTAATCACCATAAACCTGTCAACCATGGACATTTCCCCTTTGTCTGCGCCGTTTTTTTTTTTTTTTTTCATATATCGACCCATGCAAGTTGTGAGCCAATGAAAAAATACACACGCATTGTACACATGTAGTTCAGGTATGAAAAATACATTTTGACCGTCGTAAATGTCGTAAAAGTGCCGTAAATAGAAGGTGAATCTCGCACGTCACCGTATTGCGTTTAATTATAATATTGAAAACGTAAATAAAATCAAATTATAAAGAAGGCATGATTTTTTTTATTGTTTATTTAGATTTGATGAGGAGAGGGTAGCCGACCGTGAAAACGGGGTGTTGGATTATATTGGAAAATTTTAAAGTCGGATTTGAAGTGAAGTTTTATTTTCCCCGTAGGAAATATCTAACGAGGCATTTTCAACCCCTCCCTTCACTTATTCTGCGTATACTATAATTTATTTTGATTACTTTTATAGCTTTCGTGATTGGTATATAGACGCCATTTTGTGCAAGTACATACACAATACAAATTTATGAAAAAATATTCGTTTGGAAATTACACCGTATTTCTGTATTTTTTCACACCGAGTATGATATTGATAACAGTTATTATAATATGTACATATATAGTATATGAATATTCTTTCGTTGATTATATTCTTATATAGAGATCAGTGCCTACCGTGTTGATACAAGCAACAATGCTGAATTGGTGTTGAAATTGTCAGTGCTTTACGTCGTAAATTGCTGAATGATGCTTATTTAATAGTTGGTTATCGGCCATAACGCAATGAAATATATTTGGTAAAATACTTGTAAAATAAATGTATACCTATATATTATTTTTTTATACAACACTCTCTCCTCCCACCTTATCTGAAAGCGTCCGAGGGTGGAGATGACTACAATGGCCCCGAGAAGGAACAGGGTAAAGGAAAAAAGAAAGATAGGCCGCCTGGGGAGAGGAGAAGATTGGTAATTTAAGGGCAAACTGAAATTTATTAGACGTTTCCTATAGTCTGTGGAGAATTAGAAAATGGCAGGTTCCCTCTGATATAATGCTAAAAAGGTCATAATTTAGCATTTACGTTCGCTTCTCGAAAAGCCGACGTCAGCTGTAACGGCACACTTGAAACAGGCACGGTCGGCTTGCTTTATTATAATTTTTTTCTTATAAATATAAAATATTCATATCAGAATTTCCCACAGAACCATTTTTGTAATTGTCTATAAGAGCTTCCCGTTTGAATAACGACGATCAGGTGAAAATTCGGCAGATATAAATTGGTTTCAAAATGAAATCATAAAACAAGGTGCATACGTATAAATCAGTTTTCATGTTTTATCACTTTTATTAAGACATTCTGTACATATTACATTTCAATATATTTGTTACATAAAATTTATAGCTGTTATTACATGATAAAAATTGAAATACGAAGAATTTCTTGAATCAATTCAATGGTTTTTGAGTACATGTGTATGTGTTCGAAAAATTTATTCGAAACGAAAATTCAATATGTTAAGCTGTAAATAATTTTCGTTTTTTAATAAGATTCGAAAAGAGGAAAAAAACCATTGAATCGAAGTACAGTAAATTCTGCTTTGTTTACATTTTCATAATAAACTGTTGAACTACATCAGAGATACTAAAACAACACCGGCTTATACATTACGTATTATTTTGTATAAATATTTTATTATTTAGTAATATAAGATCCTATCTATATCTAATTTAACATTTTTTTTTAATATAATATTCTAGTGGTATTGTACCGATTACAACGGATTGCAACTCAAAATTGAATATCTCAATTTGAAACCGAACCGAAAATTCTGATACGAATGTATAATTTGAAAAATTATAGGTAATAATTAGCAAATAACATCGAGTGGAGTATTAAGCAAGTGTTGGCTCAATAATTTGATAAAATTTAATAATACGTCTACCGATAATTACGTAGCAATTTTACGTACTTATTTACTTTTATTTTGTTTCACTTAACCTTTGAGCTATTTTCGAATTAGATAAAAGATGTTTTGCTATTATACACAATACAATATAATAGGAGTAATGGCATAGGACGAAAGTTTTTGTAATACGAAACTCTTATTAACTTTTTTTTAATATTATAAATATAGTAAGTACAAAAAAATCGGTGGTTGACGAACCTCAAAAGATTCGATCGCGTGTCCTGTCACCTTGTGTCAATTTTCCTTTGAAAATGATAACCGGAAATACAAATCAGACTTTTTACAAATAAATCGTTAATTCGGATATGAGAAGTTTCATATATTATATACGTATATATTGATTTAAAAATTACGTCACTGATAGCAATTTTTAAACTTAAGAACATTAAGAAAATAAAACGCAGTAATATAATATAATTTCAAAAGATAAAAAAATATTACTTCGAAATAATCTATACAACATAAAAGTCTAAGTCGGATTTATTTACAACATTAAGAATTTTATTCCACTTTTAAATTGAAATAAAAATACGTATTGTTTGTTGATTTTCTTAGCATATTACAACATAATGAAAATTTAACAAACGAAAAGATAAAACAACTAAGTGATAAAAATGCACCATTTTTCGTATAAATAAATCATACACACACTCCAGATTTCTTTCAAAAAATTTTACATCAAAAGAATAATAACAAAAAAACACTTTTGAAAAGACAAAGGGAATGTACCCTTTAAAAGAGAAATATAATTGATTTTGATTAATCACAGATAGATGGATAAACACTCATACATACACAAATAGAAAATAGGTATAGGGGATAGTAAAGTGATAAAAAAAACTCAATCGATTAAGCGAAGAGAAAATTATCTCAAAAAAATAAAATAAAAGGAAATACAAAGTGTACATTTGAAGCCTATCCAATATATATATATGTATATATATATCAATAACGGAAAATGATATACAAGTTCTATGTATATTGAATTCGATCGATTAAAATTAAATAAAAAATAAGTGTGGAATATTAATATCGCGATTAAATAAATTTACAATACTATTATTTTATAGGAATTATACCGAAATGTTAATATGGCAAGTAACACCTTAATTAAAAACAAAATGGAACTTCTTAACTTAACGCTACAGCAATTCAATACGCAAATTATTATTATAAAGTAAGTAACCGTTAAATTTATCGAGCGGTGAGTGTCGGTTGAATAGATTTTATTGACAATTAAACAAAATTAACTATTATCGATGAATGCATGAATAATATATATACATACGTGTTTAAGTTTTAATTTACGTATTTAAATATATGAGTTTATTACGTACGCTGGCCTATTTTATCATTCTGAGAAGAATTTTACAACTACACATGAAAAATAAAATGCATTAGAATAGCCAAAATGTAAGTGTGAGTTGTTTTGATTACGTGATTAAAGTTTGTACAGGTGTAAAGATGTTCTGAAAATAATTGATATTGTCTTTGTTTTTTAATCCACTTTAAATCTCTCCACTAGAAGCTATGTATTAAACATATGTAACGTATTTCTAAATAATCACACATTTCAGACTAATACACCAAGCGAAATATTATAACAAATCTGGAAAATTTACATAACGGTTTCACCTATGATACATTTTTTTAAATTACGAATAATGCAGGCAGTACTAGCGCGGCCTTTTCAATTTCATCTTTCGATCGCGTTCCGTATACTTATGATTTAAATAATTTTTATTCACGTTCCCTTGTGTGCAAGCCTCCATTACAAAGCAATTTTTCAAAAATAATATTGTTCAAAACATACATAATAGAAATTAAAATGAATAGCATGCGGCAATCTCAAAATTTAACAGCTAGGTAATCTACAAATAATACTGAATATATATTATACGTAAAGAAAAATCCAATAAAAATATATTACATTAAACTTCTTATGTATATATAATATAATGTATAAAGCGGAGATGTTATTAAGAATTATATTATTAAAAGATTCTTTTAACAATTAATTTTATGTTGACAAAATTTGAGAAGTAAATTCCTTTTTGTATATAACTAACTGACATTCATATGATTTTTAGAGAAAGAATGCTAAACATCTGGATTTTTTTTTAAGTTATAGCCTATTTAATTTCTACCCTGACATCAAATTACGTATAAGATTGAATATTGTTTTTCCACACTAAACTTGTTTCAATGGATTAAAAAATATATAATGTATATGAAAACAAAAATTTAAATACAATGTTGTGATCTTTAAAATATATATAAATATATATATGTACTAAAGTACAAGCTGTGATATGCAAATATACGCATCAAGTTACTAAAAATTTAAGTTTGTCAGCAAAAAATTGTCATATAGAAAATGTATTTATTAATCGTATAAAAGGCAAAAAGTGTCTTATACAAAAACGTATAATTAAAATTTTGTACATAGGTCAATGCGTTTCATCGTAGTATTTCTATTCAACACAAAATCAAACAGTTTTCATACAAAAATTAGCAATATTGCCAAATTGTCGATGTGCACGTACATACATATAATATTATAATAATGCAACTTTCGTTAAGGTCAAAAGGGCAACCGATAATGTCACACTCATATTATAATTTACAAAAATCTATTACAATTTTCATTTTCGTAAGAACATATAAGAAAAAACACAACAAATCATTAATTGCCACGTTTCATATTATTTATCGAACAATAGCAAATTACACACAGTTAACGATCACAACATGAAAAACATGAACAAAATTAAAATAGAAATTCTTAGCTACTTAATCCCTAAATATGTAGTACATAATAAGATCAATATCATAATAAAATATTAACAGTCAGTTGCAGTTTTTCCTTATTACTTCGCATTGAAACGCCAAGATAGAATTTTTGTATGAAAATAAAAATAAAACGTAACCATATAATAATGAAGATAAAAAAATGATAATAATAACATTAATAATTCAAAATTTGTTTAACAAAATAATAACATATTGAAACGTATATAATTCAAACATCTAATTCCAAATAATAGACCAAATATATAAAAGAATATTAAAAAAATCAAAACCAAACCGTGTGTACTTTGAATGTATAACACATGGAGAATAAATATATACTTTTTTTTTAAATCGATGTCCGTGAAAAAAATAGATTAATATAATCTGTTCATCCCTAATGTTATCAAATACAAATTTGCACTTTTTCTCGCTCCAGACCATTCTCCCAGTTGTCATTTTGATTTAATTGGATAATTTTTTTTCTAGTATAGCTTAAACCTACTTACAATGCTACTTATATTTGACGTTTATCAACTTAAATTCTAGTACGTATTTGAGACGATTTTTGTGAAATATTTGTATTATTTATACAATTTAACTTTAAGACTGTATATTCGTACCGCTATTTTAATCATTAAATGTAGAATAATACATTTTTAAAGGTACATACCATGACAGTTAATTAAGTGTTTTTCTTTTTTCGTTTTTCATTAGAGACAATCATAAATAAACACCAGATCTTAGTTTTCTCAGATCAGAGTTTTTTTTTTCTTTTGATGAATAAGACGAGACGGCAAACTTTATAAAATTGTAAAAAATATCTTTTATATTGATAACAACAAGTATGGCCACCCCTTAAGTAAAAGTTTCCAAATTTGTTCCATAACGTTCAAGAAAGAAATTGCAACGAAATTTTGATGCGTTAAGCGCAATGATTTCTGAAACACCCCGTTTCACTTCAGATTAAGACATACTATTATTTATTCTAATGGATACATAATTTCTCATCTGTTTTCACTGAGATATTTTTTTTTCTTTTGTAAAAACACGGACGAATTAGGAATTTTCACAATGAGTCGAACATTTTTTTTCCCTTCACAACTCTTAATACTCATACCCATTTTTATTTTTAAATGTCTCACGTTTTTCAGCTTCCACTTTAGTCCTTAGAGGAATAATGCGTTCGATTGCACTCTTTAATTTTTTTTAATATATAAATATATTAATTAAGACTGATTTGACTCAGAGCCCATTTATTTTAAAACACACTCCGGTTTTTCTTACGTTGGAACTTTGTTGGCTTTTAAGAGATCTGCTGAATTTTTATCGAGTCCCAATTTGAGTGGATCGTGGTGATGGCCATGGTGTCCGTGGTGCTCCATTTTCGCCTGTTTCTCTTGCTGCTGTTGCTTCATCCTATCTTGTTCTTCCCGTTCGCGTCTGGCTTGTTCGTTTATTTCTTTCACGGCTCGCAGCTCCTTCTTCAGCTTCATCCGCCGATTTTGGAACCAGATTTTTATCTGTCGCTCCGTTAGGCAAAGAGCGTGGGCTATTTCTATTCGGCGTCTACGCGTCAGGTAATGGTTAAAGTGAAACTCCTTCTCTAACTCGAGCGTTTGAAAACGAGTGTAAGTTTGGCGTCCCCGTCGTCGAGGGCATCCGTTAGGTCCTGAAACAAATCGAGCATGTTAGTATTTTTTATTTAAAATAAAGAAAACATCACCTTGTACGGTAAAAAGTTAAACATTTACTGAGAATTTCGCGTGTGGCAAAAACGCGGCCGGTAAAAGGTTATCGTGATTCGCGTCGTAATCGTTAAACCGTATAAGATTACAGGGGGGCCGTTAAAAAAAACATTCACCAGTTAAAATATTTTATTTAAAGCACCAACGATTTCGTATGCGACACAATAAAAAAACTCGTAAGGGTATGTATTATAGTTGGAAATCGTGCAAACAACCCTGCTACAAAACATCGCCCTAACGAACCACGTGTCACAGTTATTTTCAAACTGACATGTCACGGACACATGAAACGCTCGAATTTGCGCTCATTACAATATTCACAACGATTTTGTCAATAAAATTAAACTATTCATCAAGTTGATACAGTGCATACCTGGGAAACGGTACGTTGAATTTTCATACAAAAAAAAAAAACCGATATATATAGGCTTGCAACCAAGTATGTATTTATTATCTTATACGTCGATCTGGACACGCAAAACTGCTGCACAATTACGAAATGGCCAAAGTGATGTATTGAGCAATTCGTTTGAACATTAAAACTTCTATGCCATGAAAGTGTTACGATTTCGGTGAAATAGGTAGTCCAATAAAAGAGCATAAATTACAATGCGAAACCCGTTCACTGTGCTTCTACAATTTACAACGCCAGTACTAATTATTAATTATATGCAAATGAGTGCACATTATTCGGTGTTGTTTTTTCGGTGAGAAAAAGAATTCCACTTAATAATAGTCAAGTCGGTGTAATGCGCGCATACATTTCGGAATGTCGACCATTAATTCGAACCGTACAATGGTTGTCTTTTTCGTAATTAAAGTCGATTTAATCCGAGTAGTACTTTTAAGGCCACAAAAATTCATTTATTGCCATGTACATACGTTTCGCTGAGAGTCGTAATAAAGACTTTTCACATTACGATACCTACTCAAATTTGAATACATACATTGATAATCTCGAAATAGTAAATGCGTGTTTTAATACAAACAAGCAATTATATTAAAATATTCATACATACATCAGCATTATATTATTTTAAAAGACGTGGGTTGTAAATTTATTGTATTAATTTGTTGTGCTTCTTCTTTGTTTGCGATACATAGGTACTTAGAAGGCTTGATATGTACTTTTTTACAACGCTTAGTACTACCGTTCAATTGATCTTCTTCTAATGAAGGTATAGTTTTGAATATCAAGCGTTTGCCAAATCTATATCTTTATATATCAAATCTATATCACTATTTGACAAAAAAATTTACCGTTTGCCATAGTAATAATGGAAAGATGATTTCCCATTGCCTTTTGGAGGGGAGGAAGGGCTAGAAGGGATAGACAATGATTTGGTAGATAGTAAGGAATTGTTTCGACGGTGCCAATTTTATTTAACTGTCTCACAATACGTTAAATGAATTGGGAAATTCTAAAGCGGACGGACCTTACACAGTTAGTAATACTGTCATTGCTTGAAAGTAATTGACAGAATTATAGATAGTGTCAACTCGATATTGATGGAATGACGGCAAGTATTGACGCGAATGACAGTATTATTGATCGTGAAAGGTCCGCTGTACTTAGAAGACAACCGATTTGAAATTAGTAAAATCCAAATCTTGCCAGTGATGATGATATTATAAAGGTTGAAAAACTTTTTCGACATGCGGGGATCGTACCCCCTTTCTATCCGCTCAAGAGATCAATGCTCTAATCACTGAGCTTCGTCTGACTTCGATCGTTCAATGGCGCAAATTTGGCACTCAATATAATATTTTACACAAGTTAGACTGATACTATAGGACACAGTGGTCGGCAAACTGTACCAAGCGGAAGGTTTTTTGGTGGCACGGCCATTGATTGCTCCATTCATAGATGGAGAGTTCTTAAAAGAAACCTTTTTACTGATGTCTGAAGGTCTTCTTTGCAATTTTTCAAATAAAAGTGAAATTTTAGTGGCATGCGGAGTGGTCCAATAGTTAAAAATAACAATTATGTGGAATTCTAGTGTTTTAAGTTGAGAATATTCTCCAAAAGATTATTCTCCGAGAACATTCGAGAATTTTCTTTTTTCTTGGTTATAAAACATCTCTAGATAGTTTAATAGCTTTTTAGAGGATTCTAGGATATTTTCAGAACCTAATAGGAGTACATAGGGCTTTCTAGAATGTCTGAGAGTATTTTAAATGACATTTTTTCATTGTGATGACACTGAATGTGTCATTTCGTCATTTTAACATATACACTTACTAGCACGAACGTTTTCCGCGAAATTTTCACAGGAATACAATGCCTATTAACTTTAGAAGCAATAAATTATGTACCTATACCTACATATTTTTATTGCTTTGGTTATGATATTCCAGTGAAATTGTTCGAACTTATGATTTAATCATTCATTTAAATATGGCACAAAAGATTGTAAAAATTTTGCCAATTCACGCCCCAAAAAATTTATTTTTTGTCACGGATACTAAACTAATATTATTCGTGTAATCCGTATCACCTCTCACAATTATTAGCCCGGATTAGAGGGAGTTTACTGTTTATTTAAGCAAATAACAGAGTTAGTATTTATTTATTTAAAATACATGGTGGCCGATGGAGCCCAGGGTACATTGCATTATGTACATACAATTTTAAACAGAAAATTCTCGGTTTGGAGAATATTCTCCAAAAGATTATTCCCGAGAATTTTACAACACTACTCCTATGTATGTATATATTTTTGTAAGCCTATTTGTGCAATTCTGATGAAAACTAATATTATTCGTGTAATCCGTATCACCTCTCCCAAGTATTAGCCCGAATTAGAGGGAGTTTACTGTATATTTAAGCAGATACAGTAAGAGTTCGTATTTATTTATTTGAAATACACGGTGGTCGATGGAGCCCAGGGTACATTGCATTATGTAGGTACATCCAATTTTTGCCCCTCAGATGCTCTAAAACAGAAAATTCTCGGTTTGGAGAATATTCTCCAAAAGATTATTCCGAGAATTTTACAACACTAGGCACTTCGGTGCGTGTGGGTTGTCGACCACTGCTATAGGTAATTTACTTTGGTGCAAAGCGTAAGAGTAATTTTTGAATTCAAAACGGATCAAGGTCACACCACAATCGAATATCATAATTGAGATCGAATCGATCGAACGGGTTTCACGTTACTATGTACCTATGCAAAACCAGTTTCGATTGATCAACCATACCGACTTATATGTACATACATTGTATACGAAGACTACAAAGCAGTCAGAAGCAATATATGCAACACTGACGAGCCACGCATACGCTCAAGTGAAAATAAACAGGGGAGAGTTTGAGAAGCTGCGGTGGAGGTGCGCAGCTCGGGTCCAGAGCAGGTGCGGTTCAGAGTATGGCGGCCGATCGTTTCCATGGCAACGGCGCGTCGCTCCCTCCCTCCCCTCCCCACTCTCGACCCCCCCGCAGCCATTGTTTATTGTTCTCAAACCGCGACGAAGCTAACCTGTCTCCCCCCGGTAACCCCCGCACTTCACCCCTTCTCCCCCTCCGTGTTGCTAGAAGGTAGAAGAAGCGAACGATGAGTCCCGAATGAATGGAGCGTGGTTGAGACTTTCCCCTCTTTCTGTATGACGTTGAATTCGTCGAATGGTGAAATTGGTCGAACATTGAACATTTGGGTGTTCTCGTTTGCAATCTATCTAGCAAACTAAACCCAATACTCCAAGTTTGGGATAGATTCAGCGGTCGGGAATCTGTGGCTCCAGAGCCGCATGCGGCTCTGTATGAAAACCTGCGACAAGCAAATTCAAGATCCTAAATTTTTTCTCTCCCACATTTCATACAACTTACATGTCCTTGAAAAGCTATAAAATATCACGAAGATAACTATTTATTTATTTCATATAACTCTCCAGTCCACAAAAAAGTGGCATTAGTTTTAATTGTAATTATAATTTGAAAATAATATGTTGCGGCTTACGAGCCATTTTCCTCAATTTGGCTCTTAGCTAGAAAAGGTTCCCGAACGCTGGCATAGATAGAGATAAAAATTGTCAACATGTTGAGAGAAAAGTTACATAAACATGAAACGTGTATCAACAGAAAACAATACTTTGTATGTATCACGTTGCACGTTGCTTGGACGATATCTTGCAACTGAGACCTAATGTTAATAATATTTATTGTAATGTCAAAACTTTGACTACTTAGTAGAGATCCATAACAAATAAAATAGCGAAATTTGTCGAAAATCTTTCAGTCTTATTTGTGTATGTACATATATTAAAAATAAATATATTTTGAGGGTTTCATTAAAAGAGCTCGTACGTACATATTTATATTCGGTACATATCGCACACCTACATAGATCAAAACAGTATCAACTAAAAAATTAAGATTTTTCAGTTAATAATTAATAATAACGAAGCTGCATGAACCAACAAAACAAAATGAAATGTTTTAATCTGAACTTTCTTTAATATGCATGTTTTCATAAAAAAAAAACAGTAAACTCCTAACACTTTATAGCGCCTGACAAGTTTTTCGTTGTTCCTGGTTTTTTTTTTTAGTTGATACTGTTTAGATCTATGTATGTAGGTGTGCGACATGTGTGTCTATTATCTGGCGTTTTTAAAAATAATTTAGTCTAAAATTTAAAGTTTAGCACACAAAAAGTGGAACAAATGTCAGTATTTTGACATTAAAATAGGTTTCCGAACTATAGGTATGTAGTTGATGGATATAGGAAACTGTTGATACTTGTTACCTCTATGTATCCCCGACTTAAACATAGATATCCGTCACATTGTGCAATATGAAAAATCGCAAATTGATTCTTTCGAATAACTTTTGATATCAAAATTTGTTACTTTTCGACGAATTTATTTTCGATGAATTTAGCTGCAATCCTCCCCTGCAGTTGGCGGTTGCCCTTATTTTGTCGCGTCGGCCATTGACACCGTTCAAATTTACGAAGGTCGTAAACAACCTTCTCACGAGTGTCACATAATTTTCGCCATGACTTTGCGGAAGCTTTCGGCTCGCTTACGAAAACATTAACCCCACGCAGAAGGGTCGCACATGTGTGTCTCGCCACTGGATATTTATTGTATTTACGCACGCGTGCACAGGTTGACATCTGTCATTCATTGTAATGTGTAAAATCAGAACGAAAAATTCCAATATGCAGTAAATAACTAGCCGAAATTACATCTACGACAAACTGTTTTCACATCATTTCGGTTTCTCTATGCGATAATTTTTTTTATTAAAACAGGTTTACAATAGATTTGGATGGGTACAAAATATTAAAAATGTACGTATCCACGTAGGTACATGTTACTAAACATGGCGAACGAGTTTTCAACGTTACAAATCATTCGTATAATTTTCTCATAAGATATAAGAAGCAGCTGCTAACCATTTTGTCATTTTTTCCGTTTTCTAATCATACAATAAATACGAAAAAAAAATCTTAATTTTTAGGCCACAGGTCACACCGCATAATAAATAAATGGTTTAACAAATTTATACATAATAATTTTCTATTCGAATATTAAAAAATATATAATTTATTCAGATGCGATTCCGTTATTAAACAATGCAACACAAATTTACTAGCGAGCATATTTAAAACGATATTATATTTTATAACCTTTCGATTTGATTCGCGAAAAATTTATATTGGGAATTTTCACATCTAAAATGAATTTATTATTCATACGATTGTTCTCAAAAAAGCGAATGTTTCGCCGACATAAAAGGGTGGGTATGAAGATATTTTTGGGATTGTGTACGCATTTAGAATTCGATTTGTGCATTGTTGTATCAAATTAACATATCGTTTCCGTTATATTTTCGATCTATGCAAATTAATATTGTAGTGCGGGGGATGGCTTTTTCAAAACAAGTTATTATTTATTCGGCAATAAAAAAACATTAAAATATAAAACCGTTCTTGCATTTTAATTGCGCATATTGCAGTTTATAATATTTTTATTTAATATGTTACCAACTTTTTTTTAGAAACTGTATAAATTTTTTTCACGTTGTAAAACATTTAGTAAAAATATGTTTAAATTTGCATCGAAATCCAATGCAAAAATTTATCTAATACACGCAAAGAAACACAATAGCACATACGTATATTGATTTATCCACGAGATATACCGAGTTTCGACACATGAACCAATGCAACATTTTGTTAACATAAAATTTAAGTTTCGCTCAAAGGTATAATTTATGGTATGTCGCATGCAGTCACGTTTGTTTTGACTGAAATGCAGAATGTATATTTATTTGTTTGGTGGAGTTTTACGTAGTTGGGAAGCTGACGTTGCTAAATCTTGCGTATCGGTGTAATTTATTTCGTTGCATGACTGCAAAGCGTGCAGAAAACCACATTGTTGCACTGAAACACTGGATATTTCTTATATGAAACGACGCCAAATCAAGCGTAAGGAAGAAAACGAGCGTATCTTAAACTCTTAACACATGACTCATCATGTACCTTCTAAAATAAAATCAGAAAGGGCATTCAATCAGTGAGTTCACGAACAAGGATTGTGAGTCATTTAAGTGGATAATAAATTCCCTCACCTTTCTCACTGTCGATCGTGATCTTTCAGTAATTCAAGTGTGCCTCATTTAAAGCTGACTTTCCATAGGAATCAATGAATGTTTCAATTGATTTTAAATTAATAACACGTGTTTCCAGTATTGGGTATACTTTCGCACATAAATTAGTGAAGTTGCAATTTAAGGCGTGAACACTCCCGAGCGAAATCGCTTGCGAAAATTTTCACCGATATAATTCGCATTGGTGCGAATCAACGACGATAGAGCGCGAAAATTTTCGTAAGCGATTTCGCTTTGGTGTGCTCAGGCCTTAACGCTGCGGCAGACGATGCGGCTGGCGCGCCAGCCGCATAGCCGCGGTACGCAATAGTCCAAAAGAAATTGAAATAAATGATAGAATTGCAACAAATTGCGAATAGTTTTTGCAGATTCTTAAAGTATAATGGTTCAACTTTAAAATGTGTAAAAATCATGGAAATCTGGTGTCGGCAACCCTTTTAAAAGCTTAAGCAAACTTTAAATGATTAAAAAAAAAAAATTCTAAATTGAGCTATAGCTTTGAATCACAATTACAATTGATATTTTTGTTAAATTTTCTATAAAATATATTTTTACATACCTTTTTTAGTAATATCCATTTTATAATTCGTAAGAACGTGTAACGTGTATGAAGCTACGATATTTAGTTTAAGACTGTTGTGAATCATTTCGCGCGGCTGCGCTTCGAACATTTAACACGTGTTTGGGTATTATTTAACACGTGCGTAACAGTTTGCAAATCCATAGGTTATCATTGTTTCTCGAAAGTTCAGGTATAAAACTACTTAAAATAGTGTTACATAAGTCGTTTCTCAAAAGTTTTACAATCGAGCTTCGTCTAGTGAGATCTGCATCTTGAAACACTGTGTGGCGCATGCATCGTCTGGAGCCCGCTTAATAGAAAAACAAAATGAAAACTTGGAACTTTCGACCCACCGCCGTGATCTCCCATCAGATGAATTCCCCGCTAGATGTTCCATTTTAATGTTTTCGAAACGATAACCACACGGGAGACGATGTCGACACTACGTAGAACAGCACAAATTATTATTTTATTACTGGGAAAAGCCAAAGAGAGAGGGGGGGGGGAGACACATCACTTGGGTTACAATTTATTACACTTACACGGTGTAAGTTACACAAACGAGGTGTGAACGAATTATATGCAGTAGAACCTGATGCCTATTTTCAGAATGATATTAAATATACTCGTGTGAATAATAACTTGACATTATCGAATGTGTACGTGTAAAACGGTGCAAATTGTATCGGTAAACTTTGATGGAATTGAACTGTTTTTGAGTGAAAGTAATGTGAGACAAATTGCTTTTTTAATGCAATGCATAGTTTTTAACAATGTAATAAACCCAATAGATGTCTGTGGATTAGTAGTAAATGGGCGTATTAAATGAAAAACATGCACGCGTATCTATTCCCAACAATCTCGACTAGAATTTAGATTAACTTGATGCACTTTGTCGCAGATGCAAGTCACGTGCTGGAACGCATCGACCGGTTTAAAGCCTAGCAGACAGGAACGGACGTGATATGAGTTGCATCCATTTTCCAATTAAGTCGTTTTGTACGAAACGCAATGTATTTAGGTATGTATGTACATATAATCTGTATATTTACTTTTAAACGAAGAAGTATATAGCGGTTACGCGCTCGGTTAGGTCGAGTTCAAATAGGGCCATGCAAGTATTTATTTGTTGCACACGTTATGCAACGCGTATGCTGCACTTCCTTATGCAATTTACCTGCTGACAAGTCCTATTACGGGAAACAATGCGAATGCGCATTACGTTTCTAACAATAGAAGTGAACGCTTTGCATGCCCCGATAATTACTTAACGTGTAAATTTTATGGCCGTTATGTGCGATGCGCATGAGGATACGATTGTGCAATATTAAGTTCTCAAATTAAAAAAATACAAAATCTGAAAAACCAGTTCGG
Source organism: Parapsyche elsis (assembly GCA_022651745.1). Classification (NCBI taxonomy): domain Eukaryota; kingdom Metazoa; phylum Arthropoda; class Insecta; order Trichoptera; family Hydropsychidae; genus Parapsyche; species Parapsyche elsis. Next base: position 5,551,093 of record JAGVSN010000017.1, read on the forward strand.
TGTATGCGACAGTTATTTTTTATTCGATTTCTTCTTACTATATCAAATAAATTTATACTGGTTATCTAATTAAAATACGAATGAGAGTCGGAATACACAACAAAGTCGAAATTTTCGATACTATCGCAGTATGAAAATATCGTATGGTATTTATTTATTTACAGTAAAATTTACGATATTAAAGTAAACGAGGAAATCGTATTGAGCAATCAAGTCTCGCGAACGTACGTGTTATGGTTGTTTAAACTGCGTATTTACATACTATAAACGTTAGTACCTACATATATTGTGTTTTATTTTTTTTTTTTATTGTGTATTATTATTTGAGAGTTAATTGTGAATTATTTCGCTTTAAATCGGTGATATCGACTGTCAGTGGCACGTGATAGAATTTTAATAAAAATGTCATTGGAATATTTGTACGACGGATTATGATACTGATACCAATAATAATTTAATGCGGAAAATACCAGAAGATCTACGAGGATTCTTTGAAATTGCACTGTCGAAGATAGTTTGAAAAAGTTTGCAAATGCATAAAATGTAATGTATCTGACCTTATTTCACGCAATATCCTACAATAATTGGTTTTGCTCAATTTCATACAGAAAAATTCATAAATCGTTTCGAATTTTTGTCTGTTGAAATTATAACATCAAAGTAATAGTCCAATTTACAATAATGTATTGTATTTACAAATTTAACTGTATAGTAAATTATGGATACTGCGTACATATTTGATTATCAAAACTAATAACCACATAAAACAAAATACATACGACTTGTAAGCAGCCGTGATAATATGACCATGAGAAACAATAACGGGAAGCATTTTATTATTTTTATTTCTGATCGCCGATAAGTTTTCATTCACACGGAAGTTATTCCCAATAGTGCTTACTCGGTCAGTATCTACATAGATACATAGATACAAACACTGAGTTTTGTTTTCGAACAGAGAAATGAGTTGTTGCAATAAACAACAGTAATTTCGGGGCCGATCATCTCTGCTCGGAAGCGTAACTGCGTAGTTTCTATTTGGGGGTAATTCACGAGGTTTCCCGCGATCTCCTAGTTCTGTTTTACGGTTGCGGTTTATATGTATTTTGGGGTCGACATAAAGCGCACACAGCCGTAATCGCATTATACGGACAACGAAACAGTAAAATTTGCATAACGGTGCACCATGACGGTCGCACACTCACAGCTGAAAACCGCCAGTCAGCACAGGTATTTATCGCTGAATAGAAATGAAAATATCCATTGTCTAATCTTCACGTAATACAGAATCTTCGGAAATTACTGGAAAAACCTTCGATCGTTCCATGTATGATTGTATGCGGAAAGGAAAAGATCAAGCGGAAGGTACGAAAACAACTGCGGTAACAATCGAAGAAATAAAATTATTATGGGTTTTGGCTGTTTATATTGGAAACGTATAATTTTTATATACGTGTAGTCGTGTACTAAAACGTATCGACCTACATGTATTTAGAGTTGACCTATTTGCTTAGTTCACGTCATTGTTAATGTGTCCTTATTATCATTTCAGATGATCATTGAAACCCTCTGAATCATTTTTTTGTCTAGCATAGTTATAGTGTCCAGCGTGGAATCCAGCTTTGGATTGATGAGTGAGCGATTCAAAGGAAGACCGTGCATAGTTTTTGGTTGTTTTTTTTTGGATACTTTTATCAGAAGTATACAGAATGGTTAAGATTTTCAACCTTTCAAATCTACAAAACGAGAAATTTTATTCGTGAGAGGAAGTCTAATTGATTGAAGAAACACTCAAAAAGATTGCAAACTCTGAATCTTTACGGTAATACTTTTTCTCTCTGAATTCCTTATTGCTTACAATCGGAATAATCGTATCAGAAAATAAAAGAAAGGTAATGGATATGTATTTCCAATCATTTCTACACCGCTAGCAATCGACTGTACACAATAACAGTTCACGCTATAAATATTCATCGTGTCTAATGCGTGTCGGTGAATAAATGAAAATAAATTTAAACGAGTTCAAAAGTTTCAATTACAATAAAATAATTTGTATTTGACTGGGAAATCAGTACATATGTACATTGTACAAACGCACGTCTGTAGTTTTTAGTCTGTAGTCGAATAAGATTTAATTAAAATTAAAAAAAAAAGCAATGTTCACGTGTAGCATTTTTAATTTAAAAAAGCGTGCACTTTCACGTAAATAACACCACTATCCAATTTGCAATGTTCCACGCGTGTATTTCGAACGCCGCTTTTACAGCTGCAACGGACCGTTAGCCGCTGATAACGAAGCCATAACGTATCCAGCGAATCCAGCACTGTGGGACGCGCGAAAACCTACCCCCATCTAAATGAAGGGGTGCTGTACCAAAACGTATTTAGCGAATGCATGGTAATGTTTCGCTAGTGGGAGAGGACGGGGCAAGCGTTACATTACGCTACGAATTGCATACAAACGAGATTTGGAGAGAAATGCATGACAAAGTTTGGGAACAAACGGGCGGCAATACGGGAAAATTACTATTGCACGTATTCGCACGAATTTACGTTTTGATATTGCAAATAAATCCGACTCATTCGGTGCCAATTATCCGATGCTGTGTATAAAATCCCTGTATGCAATTATAGCGAGTAAAGTTGTATACTAGCGCACTATAGGTATAATCCACAAAGGAAAATGTACTTAAAAGTTAATACATAGGAAATTATCTGCATTGGCTTTGGTTTATTTTTGATTTGATTTGTAAAATGTTTATACATATGTATGTTAGTATGAATTCAATTTATTTTCAATTTCAATATCTATCACGTCACATATGAAAGACAGTACTGAACAGCGTGTGAAATTGTTTAGGAATGGATGCAGTTGTTCAAGTACACAATGAAAACTATAAAATGAGGGTTCTCGAAAAGCAAACACATTGGATCATAAATCAAAATTATCCCTTCGACAATACTATCGGATTACATTGAAGTTTTGATTCCGATGGCGTTCCTCAAACATGAAAACACAATTATACCTTGTATAGAATAGGAAAATATACATACTTATGTATTCTTCTTTTGAATGTGAATTTCATTGGAATATCGGCAGCGTAAATACAATTTTAATTGACAGTTACGTCTCGACGACGTTCAATTGCTTTTATGGAGAGATTAAGGCAAAATTGTCCGTAATGTCGTTTGACCTCTTTTTATCGCACATTTAAAATTATTTTCATAAGTGAATAAAACGCGATTTTTCAATAACTTTATCGCTCGTTCGAAAGAAATTATGATGTCAACTCTCGAAAAAAAAAAAAAAAAAAAAAAAAAAAAAAACCGGCATTTTATAAAAGGAAATTATAAATTATAGAATGAGTCATTGCATATTTTAAACATTTGAATAATGAGATAATGTAATTATGGAATGATGACTAGTGATATTTGAATACATTTAACACAAAGGATGTAGACGTTTTGGAGTTATCAAACCGAATAAATTTACGACAAATCTTCGCATTCAACTTCCTTTTAAAACGCCACTCGTTTTCACTGTATGAATCGCTGTGAAAAAAAAAGGGGGTAGGAAGAGGGCATGAAAGTGTGAACGGATCGGTGCCAACTATGCAATCAAAAAATGATCGTAAAGCTTTTGAACGTCGTATCGTAAAAAAGTAGTAAAAATAATTGAGATTTATTCGGATAGTTGACATTAACTGTTCGAGTACAACAAAAGTTTGCATTCATCGACATGGTTTTAATCGGTTTTCGGCGATTGCTAAATTGGAACCGAAAGTGGAAAAACGCAGCAGGCGATCGAATTTCACGATCGAGATGAATAAAAGAGCACTCCTTTGTATTTGTATGTATGTATGTACACATGTATCAGAGTGGAAATTTTCCGTGCGATTTCGTTTACGATGCGCTCATAATACGCACACTGTAAGTATCGATCGTTTATATTCACATGCATGTATACTATAGAAATTATGTTGAATAGAAAATAAAAAGGAACCCGACACGGATGAAACTTAGAGGAACGAACTTTACGAAACATTTCTTTATTGGGGAAAGTGTTATTTTTATAACTGTCGTAAAGCCGCTCCGGGGGAAGCAATTCTAGCAGACGCGAAAGACTTTCTTCAGAGCTCTTTTCAGCGCCTTTCACTACGACTTTTCGTCGGTGCAAAACTTAACTTATTCCGGCGTCTGTTTAAAGTACAACATCTATATTTATAAAACTCAATGATGCGCCTCGTAACGAGCCTGTAAGAAGTCTACTCAACTCGCCGTTGTTCTCCCGTTTGCCGCTCACACATTTCTTTGTGAAAAACCTTGTTAAAAACTCGAAGATGCTGTGTAATTTTGAGCTTATTTATAATTCAACGATTCGTGATGAAGGTGCGTCAGAGCGATTTAATAAATTCAAAGCTTATAACATAGATATTATAGGATTTTTTCGACATCAAATGTTACACCGTACAAGCTACTATAACAGCTCACCAAAAATCCGTAACTATAATATCTATGCTAGTAGTTCTCAAAGGAAATGAATCATTTGTTAATCTTTGAACAGCATATTTTAACGGTGAACTAAAAACAAGTATTCAAAATGGGGAAAAACTTGAATTTCTAAATAAAATTATCAGCTGATCTACTATCAAATATTATACTCATTTTAATGCGTTTAAGTTTTAAAGGCAACACTCGCGTAAATCAATCCTTAACGGAAACGAACCAGTTCAAAATTTATAAGGTAGTCTACGTCCAATCAGAAGTAGTGGATTTTTTAAGTTATCCACATAAAATTTTACGACCATTTGAGATAAATGTCGAATGTGGTTTCTTTCTCGCCTATTTTTCGCCTCGTCTCTTTTCCACACTAGATCGAATAAATTTTTCAGTGTAGATTCCATTTGATTAAAATCAACTAAATGGTAATACCATTAAGTGTGTAATAAATAGACCATTTGGAGAATATGTAAGCACCTCGTTATAGGATATTGATGTTTTGTTGGGCCTATATACATATACATAAGTGTATCGATGTGAGAATCTGTTTATAAAGCCCCGCCGTTTATAAATATCTACAAAGTACATCATCCATCACGCGGTACTTTCTAATCGCGAGGCACATTAAAAATTCTAATCGGTCGACACGGGTGCACGAGATAAAATTGCATATTCGGCAATTTAAAACATCTGCAGTAAATTACTCGAGCGCAGACGAATTAAATTATACTCTAGAACCCCTCGCCTCACACCCCGAGTTGAAGCTCGAGCTACGGAACGTGTTAAGTCATTCAAATCCCTGAATAATCGGTCGAAATTAGAGGCAATATCTTTCGGGGAGTATGTACTTTTTTTTCGGTCGGTAGCCTCCCGCAAATTTTCCCCGGAAAATTCGACAGGGGGACGCAGGTCTAATATTAGAACCGGGATGAAATATACGTAGGTATATGTGTGCAGGATGGGAAGCCTCCATAATTTATTTACCCCAACGGTAGTCCCCGGATAAATGTTGCTAGGAAACTAATAATTTCCAACATACGTTGGCTACGCCCCTGCTAGCAGGGCCGCAGGAGGTTGTTTCGTTCTAGGGGTGAAACTCGGGTTTCCGGCTGGAAAATGCAAATTTCATCCCCCGTTGCACCGCCTGGGGCAAAAGCCTCCCCACCGAGTCGAGTAATCTAAATTATACCGGCGCATATAATAATTTATCATCTTATGTATGGCCCCGTCGTATATATCTGTCGCTGCTGGAGATGCAATTTTAGGGGGCGTGCCTTTTTCATATTTTTCGCCTGGGGAAAGGGAAAGGGCTAATTAAATTAAACCATCAATATTGCACTCGCAGTGTCGCAGACAGACACTCCCACATGTAGTCAAAATGAAAGCTTAGTTTCAATACACGCGAGTACAATAGCTTTTTGACAAATTAAAACCAACTAGCTACAATTTCACGGTCGTCAAATATTATACACTGAAATGTATCATAAAGGTATTGATATTAACGACTTCATAGTAATCGGTAATGAATTGATTCATATTCATCTCACTCTTTAACATATGTAATGTGAGTAGACGATCTAAAATTCCAAACGATATCGGATGTATGTATGTACATATATCGCTTTAATAAATATTAGCTTTATACATCGAACAGTGGAGTGGCCTTCAAAAGAACACATTAAAAAAATGATCATATTATGTACTCAACAAATATGAAGAGCTAAATATTTAATTTCCGTCATGTACCCGATCGATGTTTGATCAAACAATTTTTTAATTACCAATTGCGTAGTTCAATACTATACTTTGTCCAATTTAAGACATATCCTAGCATACTTTAGCCCGGCGGAGATTTAAAATATCGTCTCCAATTGCATAAAGAACACATACCAGAAATTGATTCCATAAGTGTCGGTAAAATATTCATTCACAGCCAGTATGATCAAAATCTATAATTTCGACAGTATTATAATACTGTGAATACCTGCTCTATCCTATTTAAGAAGGATTGACCGATTTAGTCTGAACAAATGAGTTCACCATCTCGGCTTATTTAGAAGTTTAGAACAAACATTAGCGATAATCAATCAATGTCGTAAGCCTCGGACAGCCACAACACGATTTTTAGATGCGCGATAAGTTTTCTTGAGTTGGACAGAGTATAGACAATAAGTAATTGACGAATTGCTTGAATTGAAAATACTTCATCCGTATCGGATAAAGTATTGTTTTTTTAGTTGCGCGACAACAAGGCGCTTCTTAAGTTGGATAGAGTATAGACACGCATACACTTAAATGTATGTGTAAATGAAATTCAGATATGTATTTTTAATTAATGAAGTGGCGATAATTCTTGACTGAGGTCAAACAAATTCATATAAAAAAATTACAATTTAATTAAATATTAGAAACGAAAACGAAAAAGTTTATACACAGTGACGTTTATACACGCAATAAACAGTTTGCATTCATACTTGTATTATTTATTGCGTATTATGAAGACATCTGCGTTGGGGAATACGTCCGTATTGGACATTGCACTCTACGTGTGCGCGACAATGTAATTTTTTGATGGGCCCCGAAGCGAGCAATAAACAGTTCAAAAACATGTCAACATTATCTAAATAGCGTGTTTTACGACCAAGTTGCCTTTTAAATTGACGCGGTGATTTTCAACAGTGTATGCGTGAGCTTATGGGCAACACAAACACATCCAAAAGACTACAGTCACAACAATGACTCGAATCAGTCAAATCAGTCAAACCAACAAATATGTCACAGGCACACCGAATCTTATAATTACCCGCCGAGAAAGTGGACGAATGGTGTTTGTATTCATGTTTAAAACGTCGTAAGGCGGCTGCGTGACCTTTTTGATAGTGGATCCCTTGATGGTGGTGAAAGGGCGCTAGAGAACCATTCCTAGTAGGTGTACACGGCCGTGTAACGTTTTAAGGCAACATAAACATGCGTAAAGGAGTAATTCCGTATAACTTTATCGCCATTTCGTGTAGCTTTTAGTTGCAATTTCATACGAGCTTCGCCCTCGCACCTACGCCTGGCGTTGCGATAGAACCTTCTCCTTCGCACGCACTAAGTTTTCGTTGTTCGTGTGCGAGCGAGAAAGACGGACGTCGATTAAGCGTCAATTATTTCGCTTAAGTAAACTCGAAGGAATTAGGCAAATGTAAAGGTACCGGATAATCGCCTTCTTGTCGCTGGTATACTCGTTTGAGCCCGCAAAACTGGGTGGGCGATCCGCACACAAAGCGAAAATTTAATTATCTTCCACACAATGAGATTTTTCTCCTTAATTATTATTAAAGTGTTTGCCGCACTAATACGAAAAAGAATCTAAATGCAAATCTGAAATACAAAAAAAAAACGCATTCAATTAAAAATTTTGTGTTGTAATTGATAAGGTTAGGTAATGGGGCTATAAATATATCAATAGATGATGCATTCAATCGTAGTGGCGCATTTAAATTTAACTACAAAACAAATACTTGAGAACAGCAGTCAATCGACGAAACTGTTTTTTTTTTATGTTATTATCAAAATAAGGCACTAATGGCTGCAAGTTGCGATTTCGACTAGCCATTTTTAGAATTGCTGATCCACTCAAAATATCCACATACATACGTATGTCGCAAAGGTTCAATTTTGATTCAATTTTTTAATAAAGTAAAGTGCTCCAAATGTAAGTGTCCGTACAATTCAAAATATTTGTCGGTCGGTAGAGAAAAGATGTTCGGATGAATGGTTATTAATTTAAATATTTGAAGAGTTGTATTACGACTTTGGTTATGTTCATAACAGCGTTCAGTGAAATGAACGAAATTGAATACGGTTATCGTAAGCGATTCGCAAGTGTATCGACAGTGCCTACAAGAAGTTTAGCCATTTACGACGGCGAAAACTAGCTTATTTTTTTCGCATAAAACGCGCCAAAGTGGAGAGGAAAAAAATCTCGAAAAAAAAAAAAGAAAGAGGAGAGAAAGCATCGTGGTTGTCATTTCCCCGATGTCAGCCCCCTCGTAACCGGCCACTCCAGGGCCCCGAATCCAGCGGGGCAATTGCAAATTTGCGGTACAATTTATGATCATGCCAGTCTCATATTATTTTGGGTACACGAGACGGCCTTAAATGGCCGCATTGGCGTTTCGGCCTTCCGAAGGGAAAAACGACGCAACGCAGCGCCGGAAAATCTGATCCCTAATCCTTTGTATCGAAGGATTACAATCCTGGTGGGGCCCGGCTTTATACATACATACATATACGTTCGGGAAACGGAGAAGGAGGGGGTGTACCAAGTTAGGGGTGGTTAGAAGGGGACGGGGTAGGGGAATGGCGAGCTCTTGTAAAGGATGTTTTCACACCCACTGAGGTAATATACATACATTACTGATAAAATGGGGGTAGAGGTTCTATCTGGACGCAGCTACCCCAAAAGCGGGGAAAAGCCATACGATTATTTGTAAAGGGGTTTTGTCCTAAAAACTATAGGCGACGCTTATCCTAGGGGCTTATTGAAAACAACGAGAAGCAGTCGAATTTAGATTCTTTTTATGCCGTTGTGAACTGTGTCGATAAAATCATATCGATTTGTTCTACGACACCCAGCATTTTACATATAAAAGCTTTCATTATTGAAATTCGGTAAAAGTTCCTTTAGCCAACAACACTACTGAAGCTTAAAAGACAAACACAAAACATCAGTATATCCAATAATATAATACAAAAACCTTATTATTATTATCCAAAACGACTATGATAGTATAAAAGCTCGCATACACATGTACCGCGAGCGCGCATATGGGTCCACGAGACAAAATGGACGTCGGATAAAACGATACATCGGGGAGTCCTAGAGCAAATTGTATATTGCAACTACCCCCAGCGGGGTGTGAACTGATAGAGCCATATATACTAATTCCGCACGCCAAAATAATAATAATAAAGAAATACTAAACAAGACAACTTCACATAAAATAAAGTAAAAAAGTCTAGGTAGGTAGGAATGTGTGTAAGTTTTATGAATATTTATTAAGCACGCGTGAATTTATTTATCTATGAAATCGAATGTTAGATAAAAAATTTCGACGTCGTTAAACGAAAGAACGTTTACTGTTTGATTCGTCTGTCGGCTTTGAGCGTCGAATTTAATTTATCGCACAACTTTCTACATACGAAAAGCGTCGAAGAAAGCTCGCTCGACGTTATTTAGTTGGGAAATTTTTCATTTTGAAATTTAATATTTAATTTTTTCACCGAAATCGAAAGTTTATACGTGTATAAACAAACTAACATTGCCAAATCGGAATTCAATAGTAAAAATTATAGTTTTTAATATCTGAGTAGGTACTGTTTTATAAAATATTCTCCAAGCGTCCAATACCTACTAATCAGGTGTCTGCCTAATTTTCCGCATTTTTTTTATTTTATTATGTTAATGTGAACTTTAACGGTTGTTGTACCTAACCAACTTTTTGAATTATGTTCGAATATTTTCGTGTTAAATTTAAATTGTAAAATTTATTACAGGAATTTGTCTGAGGCGTCGAGTTAAATGCGCGCGGATGGGGGGGGGGGGGGTGAAGAACGAAGAAAAACTTTTTTGCTACGCTTAGGAGTTTTCTCAGTGGAAATTATTAAAGGTATATATTTTCTCGTTGAGTCATTAAGATACGAAATGTGCTGGAAAAACTTTTTCCAGTATTCAGACGAGGCGATCAGCCCTTTTTCCTTAACTGGTTGTACGTGACTCGTCGGCCGCTTCCCTTCGCCCATACAAATCTCTTCACAAACACTCGCTCACAACCTGGGGCGCGCCTCGCACAGAAGTCTCCACATCTACATTCTGGTACTTGCTTTGGACATAGATCTTTCAGTGGTCAATAGCCAACGGTACGAGAGCCGATATTACATACAAAAGCAAAAAAAAAATACTAACCAGACGAGTTAAGCTCACACAAAGTCGTGAAACTGCACGCGATCATACAACTTAGTCGATGATATAGCATTTTTTACCAACTAAACTCAACTCTGGTTCAATTTCAGCCAATTTAACTATGACTGGGATGCGTATACGTTTTAAAAATTTCAAAAATTATTATGCAGCGTAATGGGGTGTGGACCCCTGAACCTGTTTAGTGGTGGTGGGGCGGGCGAGTATTCTACCCTCGTCTCACGGTTATGTGTACCCCTATTTATTCGGCTGTTATTGGCACTTCTTCAATGTCAGACGCACCCTGCTCGTTGTTAGCCATTTCAACCCCAGGGGTTCAGTACCCCGTCTCGTACTTACCCCTCCCCCTTATTCCCCTCCCACCGACCTTATACCGTTTCTAAAACTTTCTCAAAAGCAGTGCCCACAACGACGACGCGAAACTCGTTTATGCAGTTCATAAATTATATGCATACACAACCCCACACCGCGCGTTTTACATTTACTGTGTGTATGGTGGGTAGGTACTTGTATAATTTTAAGTAAAAAAAAAAAAAAAATAAAAACACGATTTACTCGGCAGAATAAATTGGTAAATAAATTGAAATGGGGAAAAAGTGAGCGAGTATGAAAATAATGGGAAAAGAAATATGACTAGGTACTAAAGACAAAAATAGCATATAGTTTGTATTAAATTATTGTGCACTTTTTCGAGAAACTACACGTAGACCATTAATAAAATATCAAATCTTCTATAAACAATCCACGAAAGCTTTAAAAATTAAGAGTTAACATAATTTGTCTTTACATTTCAGATAAACATTGACGCGAGGAAATTGGTTACGCAGTGCAGCATCTACAACTAATAAAGCTGACCAAAGCGTACCCTACAAACGTAATATGTAGAATCAAATTAAATTTGTACTTGCAATTTAAAATACAACCTACTCTATTATTATATCTAAAAAAATTATCAAAACTTGTATGAAAATTGTTTTCATTTTTAACGTCTCTAACAATATACATATGTATGTACATATACTAATGTAAGCCCGTTGAATATCAACGGAGCGCTCTCATCACCCGTACTAAATTTAATAGTTTTCATAGTTGTTGCATCTATGTAACAATGCGCCATCTATGGCGCGTTATAATACAACAACGTAACAATTTAGCAAAGTCGCGAGCCTTTTTATTATATAAAAATAGTCACGTTGAAGCCTGCCTATTATCTGGTTTGGCTCATCGCGTAAGCGCTCTGTTCCGAATCAGCGATCCGGGTTCAAATGCCACTCGTGTGACGGTTCTGGTTTTTTAATTATTTATATCAGCAGACAGACACACATACAGACAAACAGATGGATTTCGGCTATTATTATATATATAATTCGTGTATGTACATATTTACAATAAAATAGGTATATTTATAAAAAAAAAAGATTAATGATCAAAATTATTATGAATCAAGACTATAAATAAAATTATAATTTATTGTATTTTTTTCTAGTACTTAGTATAGATATACATATGTAATGTACGAATTATTTATTGAATGTCGGATAGCAAGAAGTTACTGTTGATACAATGTTTTACGAAAGGCGTATTTTATTAACCCTTTCGGCATATTCTTATCGAATATATATGCGAAAGAAGAAGGCACTGTGTGGAGATCGCGAAACATCCAGATGTTCCGTAAAAATTATATGGGACAGTTAACGCAATAGCGGGCTTCTGGCTAAGGATGCGCGAGGATAGAGCCAGACGCTCGTCGGAAAAGCTCGTGGGAAAACCGTCTCTAATCTGATGGGGCGTCGACTAGAATTTTCCGAGCTTCGGACGACGCCCTTTACGCCCTTCTGGATTTATCCGGCCCGACTGTAGTAATATTGATCCGGAAAGCCGGCCCGAGTTTAGCCCCCGTATACGCCGAGCAGACATTACTTCAAATGCGCATGAACGCCGCTTTCGCGTTTTAACACCACCCCCCCTCTCTCCACAGCCCTCCCTTCCACAGCACCCCTAGCACAAAAGAAAACCCCTCAGTACCGGTGAGAACCGCAAAAAAATAAAAAAATATATATTTTCGCGATTAAACTTAATTATAATCGAGTGCAAATTCGGTGATGATCGAGGCGGCGAGGGTTGAAGGGCTCGTTCAATTTCGGTTACTTTCAAGGGACGTAAAAGCGACCCACGGAATAGTTTAGCGTTTTAACGCGGCAGTAAAAGTTATACTTGGTATTAAGCCATTAACGTAGTAGACATCACATAAACCTGATTTACGACGCACTTCGCACTGCTTGTACAACCAAAACCAGTACATATGTGAGAGAATCGAAATGGCTATTGTCCATTCAACAATCTGGCGATTCCTGTATCAAAAAAGTGTCGGCATTTGTTAAAATCATAGTCGTACCAAAAATACATGCTAAGAAATCCGAGGGTTTGGGCAATGGCGATGAAAATTTCAGTAAAAATACGATTATTTCCAGAACAACCTCCAAAGAGCAATTAAAGAAAATTGAATTCGAAGAAAATTATCAAATTTCTCCGCCAGATTGAGGCTATTTTAATTAATCGAAAAATTCTTATTCCGAGTTCAAACAGCCAAGTGCGATAGCAGATGATTTTAAAATGCAGATATGAGCATGTTCAGAATTTTGAATGTAATTTTATTGCAAGAGCGACGAAATGGGTCGGGGGAAAATCAATTTCCACGTTTTTCTTTCGAACGCGAAGAAAACGTTGATTAACCAACATGGGACAGTTTTCATGTCGTATTCTACGGGTCGCGTATATATGTATATGTAGGTATAAGGAAACGATCGAACGCGGCCCTTCGCTTCCCTTTTATAAAATTCCAAACCCGAAGAAAAAAAAAAAAAGCCTCTTCACATTTCCTCTCGCACCCGCAATTCAGGATTTATGTAAAAGATCCGTTGGACGACAGGTCCGAAGATTGAATTTTTGCAAAATCGATCGACCCTGCTGAGATTCGAGGGTATTGCGGACACCTATGCGCGCGCATGTCACATTCAAGTCTGGATAGAGCCACTGAAAAATGAATGATGAAAGCACTTCTAATGAAAAAATAGTAGTGTGCATTCTTGAGCTCACTTACGCATTCAAGTGCACGACATAAATATTATAAATGAATTTTCACGAGCATTCTTATATCTCGACCCGATGAGAGATCTTAAACAGTATAAAACTTAAAAAAAAGCGCATTTCATACATTTTTCAATATGTTGAAAAAAAAAACCAAGATGAATATGTACATATATGAGTAAGTATCTACATACATACGTACGTGTGTTATTGAAATGACTTTTTAGTGAGTCATAAAAACAACTATACAAACACGATGCGAATTAAATGAATTAAACGTGCAAAAAATGTGTCCGTCGATTGATCGTCTCGAAAGTAAAAATAATTCGTTATTGCCGTGACCGATTGAATATAGTGTTATTGCCTCATTGAACGGAGGAAAATTGCATGTATAATTGCGTGTGTCGCAATTAGCGATTATTTACAATCAATTAATATTTCGCTAAAACAAAATGGCAGACTGGTATATTTAAATAAAATAATAATAACACAAATGTCAGAATTGCACGGCAAAATAAAAATGCTTATGCAAAATCACGATATATTTTTTTTCCAACCACAATACCGATATGCATATCGAAATGCACACAGGTTGAATACGTAAATCTGTATTAATATTATTTTAATTTATTCAAATCAAAATATTCAAACTTGAAGAGATCTACATATAAACGTTTAAAATAACCTTATATCACACACTGCGGGATTAACATGTAAAAAATTCCTATACCTACTAATTCAAAAGTATCTTGCTAGTCGAGTTTTTACACAAGGAACATATGTTTGCGCTTAGTATGGAAAAATAATAAATCGCCGCTCAATAGGGGGAGGAAAAAAGCAGAAAAACGGTAAATATGACGATTGTACACAGACAAATGTGTGCCACAAAGCAATTTCCATAACAGAACTGTGTCCCAGAACTGAAATGTGGAGTTTATTTCGGTCTATAGTGTTATTGCCGCCTATTGAGATTATTTTTCAAGTCTCCATATACATACATACATACATATGTACACAGCTGACAACAAGTCTCAAGCTAGCTTAACATATTGGACATTTCTATTTGTGCAAGAATTACGTGGTGTAAATTATTCATCGTGGAGATATTTAAAATTTATAATAAGCTATGTGCAACACGCCTAAGTATTCATTGTTAATTAGAATACAATTAAATTACAATAACAATAATACAAGACACTATCGAGTCACGTTTAAATTTAAAATTCCTCAAACAAAGATATTCATTACAGATATGTACTCATGTGAAACTTTAACCTTTCGAGTGTGCGATAAAAGATCATCAACGATGAATCACTTCAGTCAATAGATCCATTCATTGAAAAATTCAATCATTTCATACCATTAATAAGCATTCATAATTAGTTTGATAGTCCGATTACGACATTGAATTACACTTCCAACACTGGATCGATTTCACCAACAGTCAAATACCAACGGATCAATATTACAAAGAGAAAAAATATCAATAACAATAAGCTCACATTTGATGCCGTGTAAATCCTGTATGCATAACGATTCACACGAACGACTTGAATTGCACAAATGACGATATGTATGTACATAATGAAAAATAGTCCATTGTTTTTTTCAAAGACGATCGAATATCAGATACTTAGTCAACAGAATCGATCGTGAATCAATCAAATGTTTTCGACGTAGGTAATCCAACACATGTGCATACATGCGAGTCTATAATAAATATTACAGGATCGTATTTAAAAATTTGTACATGTAGAAGATTTATGTTCGAATACATACATATATACATACATACGTCAAATAAACAAAAGCATTCATTCATTGCAATTAATGTGTTCGTTGTGTGTGCGTTTGTGACCCATCAGACGAGATAAACGATGGAAGTTCAGTTCAGTGATCCCAGACTCGCGGGGAAGCGATCCATTTATTCGCGCCGCACATCTTCTACAAAATTTAATACACTCGTGCATGTGACGGTGGTAAACAAAATAATTTTACAGAATGTGACGCATTGGTATCACTTGCAACAAGATTAAAAAAAAATCAAAGTTAAATCGGCGAAAAATCAAACCGTATAAATTTTTTTTCATTCGATCTTCTCCAACGAAATTACCAATTTGAATAAGAAAGAACGCGTCATGACAGCATAAAAGCACAGAATTGAGAAATTTTCATTCAAGAGAGTTCTGAGCAGGGGTAAACAATTTTAAATTTTGGGCAGTTATTTGTTGGGTTTTCCGATTTTCGGTCAGTTATTTTAACCAAATGGTGAATAATTTCAATAAATAGTCAGTACAAACTAGTCAGTATTAAAGCGATATATTGAGTAAATATATTAAATGGTCAGTAATTAATACTAAATGGTAAGTAAATTTATATAAACGGTAAGTAAATTCATATAAACCGTAAGTAAATTTATATAAACGGTCGGTAATCGACCGATTCAATAATTTTTACTGACCGTTTGCGAAAAAGTTACTAACCGTTTTGATTGATTTAAATACTGATCGATTATTTAGTAGCCGACTCCAAATTCAAAATAATTATAACTGAAATTCACAACTATACTTTTCTAAAAATACGTTATATAAATATCTGACATCCATATATGTAAATCCAAATTTATCATCGTCACTGTAAATGTTAATTCAATTTATTTATATATTTGCTTATTTTTCAATCATTCTCAGAGTAAGCAGGATTACATTTTGCAAAAGTAAATAAAAAACGTTCACCGATTTATAAAGTCACGTTAGTCCGTATTCGACATGTGAAACCCCATCCCCAAGTGACAAGATTGGGGTTGACGATCACTGACATCCAGGAAAGATTTCAGTAACACATTAAAACCGACAAAACCGGAAAATAATCGAAGGAGTCACATATAATTTTTTTTGCCAAATCCTGCGAATTTACGATGTGGGCGAGCGCATCACGACGCGTCACGGAGCTGTTTATCATTCGGTCCGCATCTCTCGCTGTTATGGCGGCACTTAAACTTTTATTGCCCTCAAGGTCGCGGCTTTTACGGCCATTTTTGGGACGTAAAATTTCTAGCTTATGCATTTCTGTTTGGAGACTCGCACGCGGTCACACCAAGCTACAATAAATACACAACAGTCAATGTTACTACCGTACTCTTACTAGGATGTAGTAGCGCATTGGCACTTTCGGGTTGTAAATCGTCCAGATGTTGTTACACCGCTTGTAAAATCGTGTGTGTGCGTATAATTGTACATATGTCTTACTGAACTTGTGTGTGTATAGTGCGCAATAACATCGCGATAGACTCGTTTTTATGTGTCACGCCACTTGATTTTACGATATTGTGATAGGTAACATCGCTGTGATATGTACCTTGGCGAATTTGCGTACACATAAAATGTGTTCCTACGTGCGAGAATGACTATAATTTGACGATAGACAATTGTGTTGGAATTGCACACGTACTTTTAAACCCACCCAATTATGTACAATAAGAGAATGGATCGTTTTAGTCGACCGTACATTAGAGAGTGCTACTGATGTACACATTTTCACACTGGCTGTATCATTTTCCAGTAAAAAAATATTAAAATATACTGTGTATGTAATATTGAAAAGTATCAAATTTTGTTGGTAAGACATCGCGTCCTCGGAGCACAAAGGTGACACGTTCAAAATAGTAAATTGTTCAGGGCGACAGTGTTTAAAGTTTGAACTAGTCATCATAAATCAGGGGACTTTATACAAAAATGATAATTGCGCATATTTTAAAATGCTATTTCCCTGTTGTTGAATTTATGTACAAAATTGAAAATTGCTAATTTATTGCAAAAAGTCGTCCGGACTTGTCACTTGTGTGCTCCAAGAATATTAGTAAAACTCTTGCACTTTGTGATGCAAAAAAAATTGTGACGTAATTCGGATGTGCCACTTGACTGCCCTGATAGAATAATAATTAAAGAGGAACAAAGGCATTCATAATTTATTTTCGCAAAAATCATAGCATTTCAACTTTGTGCTCTGAGGACGCGATGTGTCAAATAATTTAATTTACTTATGGTGAGTGCTGTAATTGAATTGATGAATTTCTGAAAAATTTTATACGTAAGTATGTAAGTGGAAAAATTGGCATAGAATTTACAATGAAAATTATCACCCGAAGCGACTAAAACTGTAGCGCGTATGCTAAATTTACCTAATTGCTATTACAGTATATTTAACTGATCATTTCAATAATAAATCCATAATTCAATATTGAGCTGTCGTAACATATCAATTCGTATTAGGTAAATGGTTATTATATGAGAAAATAGAACAGTAGGTGTGTGATAAAAATTTATGTGCACGTTCAATAAAGGGAAAGCTCTCGAGATACCAATCAATACTATATACATCGATGTATTTTAATACGTACATATATACAATATAGATAAGTTTGAGAAGCGCTGAATCAATTAAATCTTCAACTCGGGTTAAAATTAATCCCATAAAAGGAATAAAAATAGAACGTAAGTTATGGGGGGGAGGAGAATTCGAGTTTGGGTATATGAAAAATAAATGGAAAAAGGAATACGAAAAAAAACCCAAGTGTTTTATTACATCCTCGACCGCGAGAACGGGGAAACTATGTGGGCTTGTATTTCAAGAGAGCGCTCAGGTAACGCATTTCTTTTTTGTAAGAAGGCAACATTAAAAAGATTGAATGTCCGAGTGGAGCGAGAAAATACTGTCAGAGCGTACATAATTTGTTTAGTCTGGACCCTGGAGCATACATACGTATGTCGCATTTCATATGAGGAATGCACGAGGACGTCTCTTGATCGTTTTATTTTATTTGTCCCGACATGGACCCAAGGGAAATACGTTTCGTTGCGAGGCGACATATTATATTTATAAATATCTAATATTTTTTCGATTCATTATAAACGAAATGCAACAATGATTCAATGTGCGATGACGACTGTAAAACAAAGCATATATAGTAGCGCAGGGATCTACATATGTACCTTGCTGGCTGGGTAACATAGCCGCGGAACACACGCTAACTCACTGACAAAACACGTGGATTGCGCAAAGTGGTGACGCTACATAACCTCACAAACACTCCAAGCATCGCATTCCGCGGCACGGCACGTAAACACACACAACACGGGTTGCTAACCACCACTGACAACTGACCAAGTTACTAGTATAAATATAGTTGTAAAAACCAAATAGCATTTCAAGTACACGAGTAAAAAATTCAATATAAAATGTAGCAATAATAAATCATTCCTGTTTCTATTTATAATGTTTTATTACAAGGATTATTCGACCAATCAAATTGCATCAAATAAAATAAAAATTGATACACCATCTCGCTCTAGCATTAACGAGTGTCGATTGTTCTGTCTCTGTCTGTGTGGTGTTCGACCAATCAAAATGCACTATGCTAACACGGTGTCAACAATTGCTTGCATATTTAAACTGTGCAGTTTTAGATACGTATTTCTGTACTGTACAATTTCGGAACAGTGCTTAAAATTAAATTTAAAAGGGTTAATTTAAAACTCGAAGCTTACGTAGGGCGTTGTTGCGGTAGATTACGTTTACGGTAAATATAAATATTATAATATTCGAGGCGTTCTCGTCCGAAAAGTGGGGAAATTTCCCAGGAAGACATCGTTGGACCAAACATGGCCGCCACCGTCCTGAATAAACATATGTAATATGTATGGGAATTAACGAAGCGGAGGCTGTTTGTCGGGTTTGCACAACAACGGCCCAACGGACCGGACAAGGGGCGAAACGAGGGATGGGTTCAACCAGTCGCTGAGGGTTCATTATAAAAAAACCTAAAAAAGAAAAAAGTAAATCCAAAAAGATAATACTTTTGTGGATGAGCCTAGTAAAATTTTATCACTAAAAAAAAAAGGACAAATAATTCAACGATGGATTGTTTCGATTAAACGAAACATTTTAATGCATTGCAAGTAATGTTGAGAAGAAAAGTGCTTACGGTTAAAATTTTACATTAGCGATACCTACCTACCTATACATGTCTAGGTAGCGCAAAATGGGTTGAGCAAACAAGAAAAGGGTGAGGTAACTAAAAGAGAAAGCTCCTGGGAATAAAGGGCCACGTTTATTCCAAAGCATTGCACAAGCTTTGTTATCCTGAAGTTTCGCCATATACCTACACGGATTGTACAATGCCTATTTTTTTTTACTTTTATTTACTCTTGCATACATTTTGGAGAAAGCTATGATCACAAAAGCCTCTCAGAAAAATAACGAGAATTTGCGCGATAACTTATCGTGAAGCAGCTTCGCCGGAAATGTGGCTAAAATATTCCAAGGATAAGAAAAAGGAGCGCGTTTGATTACTTTTTGCCGTTCAAAATGTCAAAAGAATGATTCATGTCGAGTTTGGTATTTTTTGTGTTATAATCAAGAACATAACTTCTCAATATCGTCCCACACCGTGTGTGGGAGGTCGTTCGATTATCACAAAAAAAAAACCCGAAATTATTTGAAAATGGCCGTAGACATTATTTATTTTATACAAAGTGACAATAAAACCCATAACAATTATTATTATTATTTATAAATTTAGGGATTCGAATGTCTATAGTAGCAGCAGCGACGTTATGAAGCATTCAAAAGTCAAACGAACATTGATATTATTCGTGTATTTAAATTATGTGAAACGTGATATGCGATAAAATCGATTATTTCAGATGAAAAATGAGAGTTTTCAAAAAGAATGTTTCAGATTTTTAACTTTGTAATACGATTACGATAATTCATTTGCAACGGACTTTTTGGTTGAAATAAAAAAGCCACCGACCCCACAGACACATACATAGTCATGGTATGCGCAAATTCGTTCAGCGCGCAAGTCGAATAATTAATTACACCTCATAAATATTGAAACATTCTAACGCGGTTTTTCACGACTAAAAATCAGGTTTAGATCAGAAAAAAAAAAAAGAAGCACACACACATAATTTATGTTACGCCCGAGAGATTCTCCCTTCAATCCTTTTTGCTGGGAGGTGTTTTTCTTTATCTGGCGAGTTTTAACATATTACCCACCGCATACATACATACGTATGCAATCCGAGGGCAGTGAGACTGGCGCTCCTCCTGAGATCGCGTGAATTATGTAAGAACCAACATCTACGAAGCCGACATTATTTATGTTAATGGCCCTTCGACCAATCCATTGTTCGGTCGCACCACCGAACCACATAGTACCCGAATGAACGCTCTCTCCAGCGACTAGGGTGAATAACTTCTAGCCATGTATGTAACCAAAAGACAGACAGCATCACCACTATAAACGCCATGACCGTTTTGAAAATTAATTCTCATTCCATTGCACAAGATATATTGCTTTTGTTCGCTTGTTTTTTGTATCAATTTCATTCTAAATCAAATACATATTTAGTTTGACCAGTGAAATGAGCTCTTTTCAAACGTTTGCCACGCCAGACAAAATAATGTGGAATCTTATGGTCGTTTGAGGCTGTGAGGAAATTTGTCCATAAAAAAGCTTAACAAAATATGTGGTCATATATGCGAATATTCGGCGAGCTTCTGCATTATTTTGAGCTGGCTTTATACGTACGTAGATAAAAGATGTGCAAAAGAAAAGATTGAAGGCTAAATGCAGGAAAAACTATAATGTTAAAAGGGGGTTGAGAAAAACGTCTTTCGAGACACGGGAATGCGATAATAATGAAACATTTCAAAGGTGTTTTCACATTACTTAAAAATTATAAATATAATTTGACTGTCATCAAACAGTTATCATCTGTTCATAATGTATGTATGTACATTGAATACAAAAAAAAAAATGTCCTTAAAAGCATAAACGGTCAATGGTACAGTGACCTGTTGACTTAAAGACTTATGCATGATATCATTCACAAACATTATTTCTGAATTCTATTAGGTTTCTCAATATGCAATAAGATAATATTCAACATTGCTTATTCTATTTCTTCAAATACAATAAGCATTCTTTTTCAAATCATATTTGAGAGCTGTAGTAGAAAGTTTAGAAAGTTTTCTGTGCAGATTGTGCAAAAACCTTGCCTATTCAATATAAAAAGGGTAAAATAATACAAAAGAATTGTACGCAAAAATTGTCAACCCTTCGCTGACAAAACGTCTAATGAAAGAAAGCGTGCTAAATTTGAACTTTCTCTTCAAACACAATGAACATTAGCTTTCCACATACAAATACTTTTTGTATATGTAATCGTGACTCCACGGGTATAAATAAACATAATTGTGCTGTAATCAAATGATGATATTTTCATTCAACACAGTAACTCTTGTACATACAAACAACCGCGAAGGTTAAGTACAAAGAAATCAATGTTTATTTTTTACATATGAATATTTACTTACAATCAATATGTCCCGAGAGAAAAAGGTGCGTACTACTATGTGAAAGTATTCCGATACGATATTTCAAAATAAACAGCATTTAAATGTTTATAAACATGCACTGCAAACGCACGCACATATGATTACATTATCGCCGGCATTGTTGATATAACAACGCAACAAACACCGCCAGTTATAACTGGATAATTTCGATTTTTACAACGGAACACGTGGAGCGAACGAGCGGTTAAATTCGCGATGACAGACACTTTGAGAAGCGTTGGTTGTGTATATAAATGGTTAATGCAGACGCGCGTGCACCGCAAACAGACGCCGACATCACTTTAAAATGCAAATTTTAAACCGGAGTCTAATATGTATGTATGTACGTATTCAAAACGCGATTATGAGTGAATATTTTTCGTATAATAAAAATTAGCAAAAAAAATAGTTGAATCATTTTATTTTCTTCGTAAATTAACGTCTCAATAAATCGAATAAAATGAATAGGATACTTGGAATTGTAAAGCGAACTTAATAATCGTAAAATTTATAGATAAATAAAAAGTAAATGCATGAGCCATTAACGCAATTGGTTCAACGTAATTTTGTTACTGTAAATTGATGGCAAAAGTAATTTCACGTTATCTAAATAGAGATATGTATGTATAAATATGTATTGCACAATATTTTGGCAAATTTTATATGCAGTAACATGATAATATTAGGACATTCCTATCAAAATAGAACACCCTAGCGATTGAGGGTAAACTTGAATGTAAGGAAATATAATTCGATTTATTTTGATATTAAGGCATGTTAGCAAAAAATTCGGCTTGCAATTCGAAGGAAAAATATCTTTAATGAATATTTATATTTTCAATTAGTCAACACCCGTGAATCGCACGAATATTATTTCATTATAAACAGTCTTTGACCAGGATGACGGATAAGAAGCATCGGATGAGTCTCGTTTGTTTACGATCTCCTTTATAGATCGCTCTTCTTCGGCTACTTGAAAGCGTGCGCGCTTCCATTTTGTCTATCCGACATCTTGTGTTTTTCTACAAAGACGTTCGAAACGACCGGTAATTGCCAAACACGAGTTTCCGATCCGACGAAACATCCTCTTCGTATTATTATTACCATTATTGCATCATTATGCACGCGAGAGTGCTCAATAAAAGCACTGCAGCGGTAGACGTCGCTTGGAAACTGATCCGTACACATTTTCTCGATTAAGAGTTGGTATTTAGCTGCTTAAAAACTATCTTATCAACTAATAGATAATAAAAAGTTCATAAGTACCGTTGAACTCGCCGCACACCACGCGGTCGAATGGGCTCATCCAGTCTGAAAAGTGGAAATCTGTTATCAATTAGGCAGTTTGGTTCATTTCTAACATTAGTTACAATCAACAACCCCACACATTTGATCACCATAATAATAGTAAAATGCTTGCATAATCGACTGTGACATTTCATTGTGAAAACTTTGAAAAGTTGCGCTTCGTAAAAGCTCCGCCGGCTGCGTTCACTTTATGGCCTATGCTCGTCTTATCAGCTTTGTCGATACAGTTACGCTATAAACATGTACTGTTGTATAAAATTGTTACAAATAATAAAATAAGCTCATTACAATGTAACATAGCGAACATGTTAATTAAAATGATTCATTATTGTTTGGAAAATTATATGAATTGCAAAATAATACTAATTATGCTTTTAAATTAATTATTAGAGATTTGAATGTATGGAGATAATTGATATAATATAATCACCATTGCAATAATAATAATTGATCGTAAAATAATAACGTGATTTATTACTATGATTTAAGCAATTAACCCATATTTAGTGATTAATGACGGTTATAATCGTCGATTATTACATTCAGCGTAATAAGTATCAATATTGCTAAAAGATAAGATAGGATAGCAATGTAACATTTTAAATTACAAATAAAATATTAATAGTCCCGTTTGAATAATTAAAATTATATTTATGTATTTATTTATTGGCGATAGTTAGCCATTGACCCAACCCAATAAAATCCATTGAATTTATGCGTAATAAACCGATAATAGTGTAAGACGAGCGAAAGCGAAAACGCGCGCGTTGCGGTGGTGCATCCTTTATAGCGCGCGGCCATTTTGAACGCGTAGTATACACGGCGATAAAAATTATATAATCGACCATATAAAACGGAACAAGGCATACATACATCCACATATATGATGAATTTACATTTAATGATCTAGTTGATGACCATTCCGAAGCCAATTTGGCACGCCTTGGCAGAGCGTGCGCGACACACATAGGTAATTCAGGAAAATGGTATAATGACCTACTTTAGTTTACTTTTTTAAGCGCATAATCCATTGCGGAATATGAAAAGCTGTTTCGAATACCGAAACATTAACCATTAAGGTAATTGACGATCGAAATAAAATTTAAAAAAAAAAGAGCCATAAACAAAACTCTTTATGTGCAATTAAAATAAAAATTACAATTGCAAATATGAATCATTTTTTTTTGTTGTTTTTTTTTACATAATCGTCAGACTATAAAATAAATAATTAGATCGTCATTGTTTATTATTATTGTATGCGGTCATCAAAACGAAACGTTATCTCTTACACATACATCCCATAAAATTGAGCACGTGCTGGGGGGCGCTTTCGTGCAAGCACGTGTACGGCAACGCGCATGCGCCTCGTACAAGGGTGTGGCACCGTAAAAAATAAACGACATACCTAAAAAATGGGACGACAACGTGCGCGAGCGCAATCCGAGTGCGCATGCGCGCAAACTCATTCATACAAGTGAACCGCCAAAGTACTACTACTACGTACACTATCCAACTCGATCTGTGCGCCACCTCGGCTCATCGGAAGGAACTAATTAACGATACCAAAATCATAAGTTGGACAGAGTATGGTTTTGCCCCGATGCTGAAAACGTCGTGCGTTCTGATTGGAATCTGATTGCACAAAGTGACAGGTGGATGGTGGTACAGTCGATCGTGCAAGCGTGATGTGGAATTGTTATTTGTTATTGTTGGTACTGACCGGTGATGGACATCCACGGATAGCGCGGGATGTCAGGTAGCGGTTGCGGCGCAGCAGGCTGTTGAGAACAGGAGCCTAGCGGGTCGGAAGCCGAGGCTGCGGAGGCTGCAGCAGCCTGGTGGTAAAACTGAGCGGCGGCAGCCATGGAAGCCGAAGCCGCCGAGACCGAAGCCGCAACCCCGCCGGCCCCCGCACCCCCATTCTGATGATGGCCCAAATAGTTGACGACGGAATCGCCGGGATAACGACAGGATTTATCCGGATCGGTGGCGGCGGACAGGGAACCGGGAAAGCCGCCGACGCCGACGACCGGCGCACCGCCGAATTGTTGATGGTGCGGCACGTATGGATAAACCCGAGGGGGCTGAGCCGGCGAGCCGCCTCCGCGGGGGGGCGAAGCCGCCAATTCGAGCGCCCCGCCGAAGAGCGGCTGTTGGTACTTCGGCAGCATGCTGTCGATTATGAACTTGGAGCTCATAACGCGGCGAGCCGGCCCATGCCAGTGAGCAGAAGCGCTCGAGCGGACCAGCGAAGGAGCCGCCGAAGCCGCTCCCCCCCTCCCCTTCGCCCCCTTCGTCACGAGCGGCTCCACCAATCACGAGCGCGTCAGAGGACCCGCCCCTCACTTCCCCCCCCGCGCGAATCCTCCCCCGCCTCACTTCACCCCCGCCCCTCTCCCGCCCGCCATCTCCCGCCCACCTTTTACTCCGCGTCGCGCGTTCGACGTGTCGCCACGCGTCTCCGTCCACGCCAACGTTGAACAGGGTGTCATGTGCAATTTCCATGAGAAATTAAAAGCTTTTTTTTTTTTTTTTTTTTTTGATGTTCGATGTAGTTCACAACGATTCAAGGTCAAGTCTCGATATTTTGAATTTTGGCATTCGTTTGGGTTTGAGGTGACTGTGCGAGATTTTTGTCATATGAATGTTTCGATGATATTTTTCAATATTAAAAACAATAGTTACAGTTGTTATGTACATATCTTCCGTCAATCGATTCAAATGTAACGGGTGATTAATATGAAAGGTTGTAAATTGATTAAACGAGTATCTGTTTACCAGCCCTTTCCTTGAAAATAAAATTTTAATGTCTTATGTATGTACATACATAATGCCCGAATGACTTTTCTCTATATAGGTAGGTATAACATATGATGGTTTGAATGCAGTAGCGAAAAAAGTTTTCAATTAAAAACAAATGTAATGGGTGATTAATACATATGAAAAGTTGCAAATATCTAATTGCCAACACTTCCATTGAAGATAAAATTTCAATGTCTTGATGTATGCCCAAATAATTTTTCTCTATATCTATGGGTAAGGTATAAAATATGAAAGTTTGAATACCTACTATTTTTCAATGCACTAACGAAAAAAGTTTTTGAATGAAAAACAATCAATTATAGCTTCTGTCAATTAATTCAAATATATATTATAAGCCGCCTTGAGGAGAACACCTCCACCTCATTTCTCCTCAAAACCCTCACATGAGCCCCCCCCCTTTATATACATATATACCTATATGTAATGGACTATATTTCTATAGTATGACAATTTTCAAATTGACTGAATAGCCAGAATGAGAATAAAATTTCAATGTTTTGATGGATGTCCAAATAACTTTTCTCTAATTTTTTACTGATATATATAATTAAAACAAGATCGCTAGATATATTCCCAAGCTGTAGATTTGTCAATCAGAACTACAGTGGTTGAAAAATTTATACAAAAACTGAATGATTTTCAAACAAAAGCCCTTTGAAACAATGAAATGGTTTTTTGACGATGTCTTGAATTTTACTTTGATTTGCATCTGTCCTAAAAAGATAATCATG
The DNA here is from genome assembly GCA_022651745.1 of Parapsyche elsis. NCBI lineage: Eukaryota > Metazoa > Arthropoda > Insecta > Trichoptera > Hydropsychidae > Parapsyche > Parapsyche elsis. The sequence continues at coordinate 5,577,916 of JAGVSN010000017.1, forward strand.
TTTCTAATTATATCTATCGATACGTGGGTGCATTAAAAATATTATAATAATTTTCAAAAAAAATAGTGTAGCTGGGTAGCATTTTGAAGTGATGTTTTCTTTCTGCATTCGGAGTTTTTCCAAAGAAAATAAATAAATGCTTTTCTCCTTGTTTATTACGTAGCGTCTTGTAGTAAATAAACCACGCTGTTTCAAACAGTTTTATTGGCGGAACTTCGTTCACGTCAGAATAACAATTCCATGTTCATACAGCACAGTACGTAAGAATGTGTAGGTACCTATCCCAACTACGTACACATACCTACGTGCACACTTGGAAGTCTACTCGAATGCTTAAAATTTAAAATTGTATCAAGGATAATGGGATTTAATCTCAAGGAAACTACGTAAAGTTCTACCATCATTTCATAATAATACTTTAAGTTCCCTGTATTTATTTTTTTATAATTTCGAACTGCATACGAGTACGTATGCAGTTCATAAGCGTATCATCATATCACCAATCATGCTCCTTTTGTTTATAGGGCGAGTTATCGAATGGAAAAACGTTTCCTCTTTCACTTCTCATATTCATACAATATGATTGAATTGAATTCTATTTTCATCGTGATTTATTTGTTTTGACAAACAAAATACAATAAAATTTTAAACGCTCGTTTAAAATCAAAGCGATAATACGCTAGCATACGTTTGACGTAATATAGAAATAAAATTTCTACATAAACAATAATTTAAAAAATTTAAACACCTTTAATGTTCACACAATTCAATTGTATTGGTGGAAAAATGTCAAGCAGGTGCTGTGTTGACGTTTAGAGAAAAGGCAATGTTGGCGAATATCAAAACAAGAAGTCCAAGAGTGGCCACGTGACCGCCAGGTTTATTGCATGAGTTTTATGACTTACAGGCCACTTTGTGTTTTTATCAGGATTGTGAAGATGCGGGGGTGGCGTCACTTTTTATGTTATTGACATGTTTTCATACATCACGTTTGTTATTGGCTGATAATTCAAAGAAAGGTTCCGGGAAATTCCCAGCGAGTTTCATAAGGTAGAATACATATGTATGTAGGTACAATGAAACATTATATATAAAAAAAATACCATTTGAACACGTTTTTACATCTTAATAACATATTGATATTTGCCAAACTTGAATTACACAGCTTTGTGTGATACGGAGATTCCGTATTCTCGAAGATGTGAAACTTTTGATAATAAAAATCCACCGACATGTGTACATAAATAAGGATTATACTAATATCTATTGTTTGGGAAACAAATATTGCATGCATAACATAATTCACATCCACAATAATTCAAGCATGCGACATAAAACTTACCCTTCAGCTTTCTACGTTTGATGAAAAACCTATAAATCAAACATTATCCAATCAGTTTCATAATATAATACAACATTACAATGTATGAGGTATAATAAGCATACAGCAATAAAATAATCGTAACTTTTAACATTCGACAAATCCCTGCGGCATAAAACTAGTAAAAACATAATGATTATATCCAACCTATTGTATTTTTTTTATCGATAAAACTATTTCAAAAATGTGATACAATGTACGAATGAATTGTTAAGACGTGACTGTTAATATTTTATAAAAATTTCATATGACAAATTTCAATACATATGTAATAAACGTAATATTTTTCTCCGTCATAAAACATCTCATAGATCCTTCTTATTTTAAAACATTGGCTATTGACGGAATTAAACATGCACTTGAGACATACATATATATGTATGTAGGTACACGATCAAAGATACAAGTACCATCCCCTCGATCGCGTCTCATCGGACTTTCACCGAGATCGTCGCACGTTCTCGCCTTATCGCTCTTTCGCGCCCGATTTTCAGAGCGACCCACATTTTCGTATGCTATCGCTTTGATTTATAATTCGGTAGTGTAATAATTCTTCGGATGAAGTCAGCTAAAAAAATAAGGAAAATTGGAAAGATGAAATTCATTCGAACGTGCTAAAGCTTCGATAAACCTATGCGAAACGCTGAAAACATTGATCCTTCCAAAGAAGAATATGATATGAAAATTTTCCCTTTTCTATAGATCTGTTATATGTATTACCTATGTACATGTAGTTGCGAGAAATTGTAGTGCAGAATCTATTGAAAGTTTTTATTTAAAATATTTTGTAATTAACTTGATTTTATGATATTTCAACTCTCCCTGTCTGAGGATGGGTCAAATGTGATCCGACCTTTAGAATAATTTTGATAATATGTATCTACAGGTACTCTGTCCAACTTAAGAAGCACCTCACTGTCGCGTAATTCACAACTAAAGGGGGTTGTGACTATCCTAAATTTACAACTGTGATTGATTGTCGTTATTGTTTATTCCAGAAGCTGAGATAGTGTCGAACCTCGTTGGTTCAGAGTTCAGACCCAAATAGTATGCGCAGATCGATTCTAAATCGGTCAATACTAGTGTTTCTTAAGTTGGACAAAGTATACATGTTGTGTAAATTCATTTTGATATCGTTGTTTTAACTTTTAACACATACATATACTCGACATTATCATAATACTGTATTCCGCCTGTCTGGCTGTGTGTCTGTCTACTGATAACGCTCGCTGAGGTAAATAATTAAAAAAAACCAGAACGTCGCGCGAGTGGGATTTGAACCCGATATCACCAGTTAGGAAGAGGGCGCGCTTACGCATTCAACCAAACTAGATAATGCGATCCTGCTACAATTTGACAATATTAATTTTCAAAAGGTTTGCGACTTTGCTAAATTGTTACGTTGTTGTATTATAAAGCGCCATCTATATAAAAACTATTAAATGCACTCACCCACACAAAGAGTAAGGGTGATGAGAAACCACTCCGTTGATATTTAACGGGCTTACACTGGTTATATAATAGCCCAATGCCGTCTGTCCGTCTGCTGATAACGCTAATTCAAATTTAATTGAAAAAACACGAACGTCGCGAGTGGGATTTGAACCCGTGATCACCGGGTCGGGTGAGTTACCCAACACCGGTGATGAGAGGCCTCCTATAATTTGAAAATATTAATCCTTAGTAGGTTCGCGACTTTGCTAAATTGTTACGTAATCGATTACGTCAAACACGCCCGTTGATATTCAACGGGCTTACACTAGTAAGTAGTAGGTACCTACATATTATATATATAATAGCTGAAATCCGTCTGTCTGTCTGTCTGCTGATAACGCTCGCCTCGGTAAATAATTAAGAAACTAGAGCGTCGCGCGAGTGGGATTTGAACCCGGTATCACCAGTTTGGGACAGTGAGCGCTTACGCTGCGATCCAAACTAGATAATAACGTGCCTGTTTCAATTTGACTATATAATATCTTAACAGGCTCGCGACTTCGCTAAATTGTTACGTGTTGTATTATAACGCGCCATCTATGCAAAAACTATAAAAACTATTAAATATACACACCCACCCACACATCCGTTGACATTCAACGGGCTTACACTAGTGTATAATAAATTGGAAACTCAATTCGCTCTAAAATTTGGAACTATACCTACATTTATGCTGCGTACACACCGACGAATCGAACAGCGAACTACGAAGGGTTGCTATTGTGTGGACGTTCATAAATCATCGGACGTTATTGTATGGAGCGGTTCACACAATAACAATTCGCCTTCGCCCTTCGGTTCGTCGGTGTGTACGCAGCATAATGGCCGGTACACATTGGCGAACCGAACACCGAACGACGAAGGGCGAAGGCGAATTCAGGCTATTTGGACGCCATGTGGACGTCGCAGCGAATGCGAACCGAACGATCGTTTCGCTGTTCGCTTCCCTATGGTGGGTACACACCGACGAATCGAAGGCGAACCGAAGGCGAATTCGGGCTATTTGGACGCTATGTGGACGTCGCAGCGAATGCGAACCGAACGATCGCTTCGCTGTTCGCTTCGCTAGGTCTCGGAGCGATCGTTTACAGCGAATGGTTTTTTGTCGCTTAGCTGCTCCACAAAAACATTTTTTTTGCGTATGTATGTATTTATTTGAATTTTAAACACTCATATGGCCCTTACATATACGTTTTTAGTGTGACGTACAATCAAGATCAACATGAATTGTGAATACGTATGCAGGTAAATTTTAAATGCAGTTATACGGCTGAAATTTGACTGAATTTGAAATAAAATTGTGCTTCTAAGTGTCATTTTTATGATATCAAACCTTGAAAGTATTCGCGCGCGCATATACATACATACATATGTACATACTAGTTAACCCATACTAAATAATATGTACCTACATATGTATGTATGTATGTACATACATACATATGTATGTATATATATGTACCTATGTATGTACGATTCCCCAAGGTAAGTTTTGTAATGTTTACAATATTTACCCGGTAGATTATATATACGTAAAAATATATAAAATTCAACCCCTCATCATTTTTTCTGAATTTCATTGTATGTACGAAAGTTTCGAAAGTGAGTCATTGTTTTATTGTTTGGTGATTTATTGCGATTTACTAGTTTTACTACCACTACTATTGTTGATAAGTACACTGCTCGCCAAGATGCCACGAACAAAGACGCAGTGCACAAAAAAATATGGGTTTATAAAAAAAATTGTTTGATGTACCGCCTTCGGAGCGAAAACGGGCCAACTGCGAACAGAGTATTTTTTTGTTGGTTAGGTTATTGTTAAAAATCGTCTTTTGTTAATTCTGCCTATTGTATTTCCGTTCGAGTGTCGACATTCGGTCCATTCGGTCCGAAGATTTAAGTGCATACCTACAACCAACGAAGCGAATCGTTCGCTTCAAATTTGCTCCGAATTCGGTTCGCGTTCGATTCGTCAGTGTGTACCAACCACTAGATCTCGGAGCGATCGCTAACGCCCGTTTACAGCGATCACTATTTTGAACACAAAAAAATATCATTACCCCTAGTATTTAGGTTATTTTTAAGTTTTTCTTGTGGGATGCTGGTATGATATTTACTTTGTTTTTTGTTCTTAATTAGTAACTGAAAAATATGTACATATTACCGGTATATATACGTAAAAAAAAAAAAATTCAACCCTTCAAATTTTTTTCTGAATTTCATTGTACGTAGGTACATATGCACGGAAGTTGATTGTTTTATTACTTGATGATGAACTGCTCGCCAAGATGGCACGAACAAAGACGCAATGCACAAAAAACTAAGGGGTTTTTTTGACGTTACCGCTCTCGGAGCGAACTTGGTACAACTGCGAACAGAGTATTTTTTTGTTGGTTAGGTTATTGTTAATTCTGCCTATTGTATTAACATCTATTAATATCTTACATGATCTGAGTTCAAACCGGTGTGAGCCAGTTTGGTTTCTATCTTTTATAAAATAAATTTGTCTAGTACGAAAGCATTGATATAATTAGAAAAATGTTTGTTGACATTTGATAGATTAAGTTTATGAAATTTAATAATATAAGAAAATTTATATATAAATTGTTTTGGCAGAATTTATGCGTAGATTTTTGATCACGTTTTCATGATTTCTAAAAAATGTCTGTATGTCTGTGTACTTATATGTGTGTGTGTGTCTGTATGTGTGTTTTCTCCGAAGCTATCAAGTCTATCCAGCTGAAATTTCATATCTATTATTTTCACGTAAGGTGTGAGAGCCATAAGGAATTTGGTCTACATCAATCAACCGGAAGGAGGGTTTTTTTCGTGTAGAAAATTCAAAAATTCTGTTTCTACAGAATATTTCCGAAACTGCACCGGCGATTTCGTCGAAATTTTATATCTATAGATTTTGGTCAACATCTGACTACCGAAAATGGCAGGTTACTCTTGAACGATTTTTTTTGTTTTTATTTTTTCGGCCTTTTAAATATGTAGTAGCGTTACCATATTGTAATGTTGTAATCCTGAGAGAAATTGCTAGTTAGGAAAAAATAAATCATTAAAATCAGTCAACCGAAAGTAGGTTTTTTTTTTTTGTTGAAAAGTTTACCGCAGAATATTTCCGAAACTGCACCGGCGATTTCGTCGAAATTTCATATCTATAGTTTTCACATTAGTCTTAAGAGATACTGTGATTTTGGTCAAAATCTGACTACCGGAAATAGCAGTTTACTCTTGAACGATTTGTTGTTTTTTTTTATTTTTTTTGGCCTTTTAAATATGTGGTATCGTCACAATATTGTAATGTTGTACTCCTGAGCAAAATTGCTAGTTACGAAAAAATAAATCATTAAAATCAGTCAACCGAAAATCGATTTTTTTTTTGTCGAAAAGTTTACCGCAGAATATTTCCGAAACTGCAGCGAGGATAAAGTCATGAGTTGGCCACACCCGATTTTTTTTTAATAATGATCTATGGCACTTTGTTTGATAAATATAATTTTATAGCACTTGGTTTATTTATAAATTCACCAAAAGCTTTGAGATCCACAGTATTGGGTAAATATTGTGGATCAAATAAATTCAAATAAAATTAAAAAAGATATAAATTTAAAACCTAACCTTAATGTCACAGATAAGCGTTGTCTCGTTGATACACTTTTCTTGTAATTTGTATCTTCTTTTCGTATTTTATTTTGTATTGGAGAGTGTAGGATTTCGAACTGTTCCTTATCCATTCGGAAATATTGAAAATAGCGTTCTGGAAACTCCTCTAGTTCTTTACAGAGTTTATGATACTCCCCGTACTCTTCAGCACTTTGATTAATAGGATTAACCCACCATCTATGGTGTCGTCTTCTTTTATTTATCCTCCTGAGTAATAAATATGCAGCTAATGCTTTTCTCGCTCTTCTCGACAACATACTCGTAAGAAGACAAGTAGCGCAATCGCACTGACAGCAACGTAGTGTGTGGAATAGCCTATGCGTTGCGTCGCAATACGTCAATGCAACGTATCGAAACGGACTCTTTCATACGTCGGACAGACGCATAGCAACGTACTCGGTGGACGGAGACCTTTAGTTAGACCGTTTTAAGATTTGATGTTATGTTTTAAAAATGTGAAATGCCAAAGTTTCGTCTGTGTTTATATATATGTATATTATACATGTATATGTATGTATCGTACAATTATGGTTTTCGGTTAGGAATGTAGACTGGTAGATTGCATGGGTGCGTGAATTACAACAGGCAATTCGGATAAAGCGGTTACAATAATTTATCGGGTGGCGTATATCCCCCCAGATTATGCCGGCTGGTTTGCCGTCGATGTATCGACGTACATACACGAGAACATATATACCGGAAGAGCTTCGCTCGCACAAAAGCTTACTCCCTTCTACCCCCCGACCCACCTCCCATCTACACCCCCTCATGTATTCGCCGCACATTCTAATTGGCAACATTTCGGCTTAGGCTTATCGCGCGCGCGCGCCTCCGAATAACACTTTGCGCGCGGCGCGCCTGCTTGCGATGTAATTTCGCGCTATATTTTACGTTCGCGCATTACTCATTATTCTTATTCCGCCGAATTTCCCCGTTCCACCGTCCTGCCCCCATCTTCTCGTTTCCCCGCTAAGCATTTCCCGTTTCCATCCCTCGCGGAAGCGCGCTCCAATATTTATCCCGTTTTTTCCCGCCCATCCACCTCTCTACCCCACACCAGCTACCCCCATTTTCCTCCCCATCCCACCCCAGCTCTCCTCCCCTTCTTCGACGGCAACGCGCTCCTCTCTTTTCCCGTCTTGCGCGCGAGGGTAGAGGGTCAAGACGTAAAGGTAGTTCGTACCAGCGATAAGGGTGAAAAGGAACCCACCGCAGCGAAGAAAGTTCATTTGCAGACGAAAAAATATCACACATTAAACAGTTGAATTGTTCAATATCGAAACCTCTAAAATACTTGAACTGAATCCGGTGTTTTCAATCATCACAAGAATCATGACGAATCACTGCTTTACAACGCCTATTAAAATTCACTCATTCCGTCTTAAATCAGAGTACCTACCTAAAGGGGCCTGTAAACGAGTAACATTTTTCAGAAAAATTGCTCGTCAACCATCCAGCAACATTTTCAGCATCACATGCGCAATATGTTTATTATTGCCCAGATTTTGTATTTTCGTATACCGAGCAATATGGCAACAATACTCACCAACACACGGCCGTACCAGTAATAGTGGAAATATAGTGTCGGGAAACACGACTAAATTTCCGGCCCATATCACCATATTGCAGCAATATTACCGGCAATACATTGCCGTGAAAATGTTGATCGTTTACAGGCACATTTACAAGCAAGGATATTAAAAAATATACTTTTTTCTCCAATTGATAATAAAACTGTATATATGCTTACATACAAGTGAGAAATTTACACATTTAAGACAGTGGTCGTACAAAATCTCGTTCGCATTTATGACAGTTGGCAGTAGGTATGCTATAAACGAGAGAGTGCTACAAACTCTGCAAAAAGTTTCTTCAAAACAAAATAAGACCATGGACCTTAAAGTATTTTGTCGCCAGTATATATCTTATCTATGTATATAGATTTAAACACAAAAACTTACTTGATAATGTCATTGAAATTAATACTTCGCATGTAATGTAGCCGAATATTGTCAGTATACAATATAGTACCTACTATAAGGCATATACATACATACATAGAAGTTCGAGTAGACAAACGACAGTAGATACAGTCGGGTACACATGGGGTTACAAATTACCAGCGTAGATCTACGTAAAGTACCCGGTTCGAATCCCGAGATAAGCCCGAGAATCGTCCTATATAATCGCACACTTAATACGATTCTGTCAAATCGGCCGAGTTCGGGCGACGCTTTCCCGATCTTATCGATCGTTTCCGCGGGAGAAATCGATCGTAAAATTTGCAACATTGAAACGACACGGTCGAATTTAGAACGCGCCGTTGTTGGAGTGAAAAGTCGACGTAGGAAAAATCGGAAAATCTTCGCGGTCCACCGGAGTCGGGCGTATGTAGCCCGTGCGTTTGATAGCATCTTACGAAACTCTCCAGCAAGACCTATGTGTTCTCTCTAGGTAAGTATGAACATCTCCACAATCCCACTTTCGTATATCTACGTCTCTCTGTACGGCAACAAAAAGTTCCCGCTCACCTTTCGGTACGTATGTATAATAAACAAACGGTACGATGCATCTTTCGCTTTCCTTTCAGGGAATCCGAGCGAAAAAGAGGAAAATGAACGCAAATGCCGCAGGAAAAGCAACGAATGGCAGGCAACAAATCCTACCGCTGGATAAGTGGTCCGAAATGCGGTTCATTAATCTAATCCTAAAAATAAATAAAATTAATTACATCGATCGATGTTTAAAATAATAATAGCGATTGGGCGTGACAAACGTGAACGTTTTCGTAGTTCATTGATTAGTTGTTTGCAAGCACAAATGTATCAATTCAAATGCAAACGAGGCGAAATTCATTTGAGATGCAAAATTTTACGAGTTTTCGCATTAAAATAAAACAGTAAAAGCCTTATTTTTGACGAACATCGAAAACGACTTTTATACTGAACAAGTTCAGTCAGATATTTTATTCCTCTAAATTGTGAGCTTCTATGGTTTTAAACTTTAATAATTTTCGAGAGTATTTAATAGCATAATCTCAACCATCAAATTTTAACAAATTCATAAAGATTCGTATGTACCTACATATATCGAATTCAACAAGCGATAAATGAAAATGAAAATGTCAAGCAAGATGAAATTTAATTTTGATTTTGAACTTTCATATATTTATGCATGACGTAAATTAACACATAACAAATCTTCTGTTTTATGTTGTAATAAAAGATCATTGGTCGGTAAATCTAAAATCGAAATAAATTTCAAACTGTGTGAAGAAATAAAATCGATAATAATCCTTTCACAATTCATATTGAGTTTTCGGTAATGTTTCCTTATGGTACAGTTATTATTTTCGTAGGCCATTTTTTGTAATCGAATCCTCCCCGTTCTCTTTTTGCAAGCTAGTCAGTATAAATGTAGTAACAAATCCCTAACATTTGAAGAAGAACGCGATACTTACGTTGAAAAAAAAAGCAAATTCATACAAAACGTTGTACGTTCGTGATCGACGTTGAAGGAAGCTTTTGGACACGAATGGCTGGGAAAATGGCCAAAATAAAGATTTTTCACCCTCTCTCTTCCCCCTTATTATCTACTTCTCCGCCTCACATACTATCTTCCTCGGATACCTGCGAGTCACCGTTCTAATTTCAATTTGATACGGACAATAAAGAAATTATTCAACGAACCTGAAAGTTCGAAGTAATTTATTTTAAGCATAGTGTGTTTTTAGATTACTTTTACAAAATATCTGGAATAAATTTTTTTACACTGACAATAAACATTTTTTATATACAATCGTGTATTATTTTAAACTACAATATACATATTGTATGTGTGTGAAACATTTTCTATTCAGTAGAGACAACAACTAACTACATAACTGCCTTCTTGTTTATAAAATATACAGTGGAAAGCCTTCTAAGCAAATGTCTTATCAGGCTTCCCGCTTATGGACATATTCTGTTACATCAGCATTCTGAACCTTATCAGTGCTTAGCTTTATTGGAGGAATATTTTAAAATGAAATTTTCACGCAGTCGGAAACAGGATAGGCAGGCAGTTTCCCCGCTCTCAGGGAAACCTTTTGCGTTGGATGCTGCGTTGTATGTATGTCGGATAATTTCGACGTTCTCCGACCCATTTCAACGCATTTAATTTTCATATTTAAATTTCAAATTGTATTTACTCGCCGTGAGTCAAAATCTATCAAGGAAAAGTCGTTTTATTTTGATTTTTTAAGTATACAAACATTTACACTACTAAATACTACAACTATTACAAACACTTTAATTTCATGGTGAGTAGCACTGAAAATGTGAGAAATTAGTATTAAATTAATTCAAAATTATTCATGAGCATACTAAATTTTGCACAGACAATATCCTACAAAAAAAAAATAAATAAATATCATTTTGAACGTCGTAAAATACACTTTTATGAGCAATAAAAACTTTATGGCTACCTAACGTTTTTTCCGCTGTGAAATTTGCGTTGTATTTAGGAGAGGCGTCTTCAAATCTGGATTGTAATAATTGTTTGATACTTTCACGTTTTGAGTATCATTGGTTTAATTTTACGCGATTTTGCATAATAGGAAATATCAAAACTTACTTACGATACATATACATAGATGACATATCGATAGGTTAGTGCACAGATATTGTATGTCCAGTTTTGTTTTAAAATATTGTAAGTGACATAGGTACATCTCTTTTGCGTGAAAACTATGTACGAAATGGATATATTATATATTTGAATAAGACAATATCTTCTCAAATATACTATTTGGACATACAATACTGTTTAAACATGAAGGTTTGATGCAGATGGACGTTTTGTGTATGATAATTCAATTTTTTTTTTAAATGGACATTTTTTTTAAACTGTTTACTAACCCATCGATAAGTATCTACATACATATTTTATATTTCAGTTTTAAATGTGCTAGAAACAAATAAGTGTTACTTTTTGCTACTGCGATCTTAGGACGAGGAGATTCGTGAGATGAAAATACGTTAGCTGCATAGCTGGACGAAAAAGTTTCAGCAGGTTATAATTTTTTGATTTTTAATATTTTTTAATAATCATAGTGTACCAGTTGTGGTCCAGAACGGCACAACCAGATTCCCGGGCTCGCATCCACGCCGAATCGACCCGGCCGAGCTTATAGGAACCTACCCTCGAACGAGTAGTGTAGCAGCCGCCAGTCAATACCGAGGCCGGGGGTGCCGACTACCCCACCTCCACCCCGCAAGGGTTGATTTTTATTTCGCGCGCGTAAAAGCAGAATTGCGATAAAGATGAACGCATTGTTTAAATTTTATTCTCGAATAATGCCGGTAGGTACTGCGACGACGGACAGCTGGCCCTCTAAAACGCTTCACTCGTATGTGTATTTATTTATACAACCACACATTCGCCTAAATCACGACACCGTTCGCCAAATGTCGCTGAAAATATAACTGTCGACATACATAAATACAACTCGGGTATACTGTTTTTTTTTCTCTCTCGCCAGTGAAACGGAATGCCTTTTCAACTTACTGAAAAATAAAATGATTAAATTTCCTATTAAATGAAAATGCCTTTACGCCTTTTAAGTAAATAAGTAACTTTGAGTCATTTGATCAACATAGCAACAGTCGATACAGCGTTGCATTGATGTCATTCATGAACGTGTGTATCAATTATTACATATCGATGGGTTAGTGCAGCGGTCGCCAACCTTTCGGAACTCACGGACCACTAAATTCAAAATCTCGAATCCCGCGAACCACTACCATGATTTTTTCCATAAAAACAACATTCTAAATATGAAATGGTAATTACACTTGTATTCGCACTCCAAGTTATTTGCAAAAAGTTGGATATCACCTTATAATGATAGAAAAATTATAATAAATAAATGAAATATTCATTATTCATTATGAAAACTCCCAGTTATGACGTATGGATGTGAAACTTGGATGCTTAATTCGAGAATGCCACACACAGAGAAGCATTGAAAGATGTATGCTTGGTATATATAACAAGAAGAGATCGTAATAGGAATGCATGGGTAAGAAGTATGACAAAAGTAGTAGATATAGCAGTACGTGTGAAAAAGTTGAAGTGGACACATAGCGAGAAGAATGGATGGCAGATGGACGCGAGAAATACTGGAATGGTACCCGAGATGATGTGAAAGAAAGCAAGGTAGACCGAGTGGAAGATGGGCTGATGAATTGAGAAGAATGGGTGGATGCAGGTTGCTCAAGACAGACAGGAATGGAAGAGGATTGGAGAGGCCTTTATCCGCCTGAATATGATTTTATTTATTTATTTATTTAATTAATCATGATGATGATGATTATGAAAAATGCGGACCACCAAAATTCTCTCGCGGACCACCGGTTAGTGCACAGATATTGTATGTCCAGTTTTGTTTGAAAATATTGTAAGTGACATAGGTAGGTACATCTCTTTTGCATGAAAACTGTGGACGAAATGGACATATTATACATTTGAATAAGACAATATCTTCTCAAATATACTATTTGAACATACAATACTTTTTAAACACGAAGGTTTGATGCGGATGGACGTTTTGTGTATGACAACTCAATTTTGGTAAAAACTGGACATATGTATGTACATACATACAATATCTGTGCACTAACTCATTGATATATCTATATATATATATATAAATCAATGTCTGTCTGTTTGTCTGTCTGTTTGTTTGTTTGTCTCTTATAGGCTCCTAAACCACTCAACCGATCACGATGAAACTTTCAGGACTTATTGTGATCATGCCGGGGATGGGATCATTCCGGGGCCAAAAATCGGGAACAGGCCTGCTCGCGCGTCAGATAACGTACTAGGAACAGGAACAGGAACAGGAACGGGATTGGGACCAGGATAACGGATCTGGAAGGAACGGGATCGGGAACGGGAACGTACTAGGAGGACAGGAACGGGAACAGGAACAGGAACGGGAACGGGATCGGGCATTGCAATGCATGCCGGGTCAGCTAGTTCAATTATATATTTCTATGACTGCTGGCAAGATTCGTAGGTATATTCGATTAATTTAAAACTGGCAATGCAAAATTTGGTACTTTTTCGACTAACAAAAAATATTTAGATATTGATTTGTTTAGTTTAAATTTACATATGAACCCTAGCTTTATCTAGCCCTCCCTCGACAAGAACTCATCTCGACATCACAGGGGAGATAACTGATATTATCCAATGGTGCAATTACTATATAATTGATTACAATATTATGCAGCTATCGTCTACGAAGAAAGTCACACTGAACGATTGGGCGTGTCAATGCTCATACGCATATGCGTGTGTACAAGTGAACATACAGGTGCCTACGCATGGATACCTACTTTTGCATCAGCACATTTGTTTTAAGATACGTTCAAGGTGACGCTTTAAATGTTTCCTCCGACATGGAGAAAGCCCGGAGTTTGGGTCCATAATGCGCTGTAAGAAAGTTCCGTTTTTCTCGCGGTGGAGAAAGCGTCCCGCGCGCGCACAGCCACAGTCACCCCACTCGCAAAACCACCCCCCCTTTTTTGCACACCCTTTCGTTCTCCCCTCACCCCTCATTCGGCTCCCTCGCTCCCTCCAGCCACACGTACAACACCTTCAAATGTCGCGTAAAGGCATTTCGGCACATTTCGGGCCGTTGTCGGTGCCAAAGTCGCTAAATTTGAGGCGCTCTTATAGGCTTTCACAGAAGCTGAAATGCTACGGTTATGGGCATGGGCGATGGGCCTATAATACCTTGCGCGATAGTGAGCGCGAGAGGACTCTCCACGGGTCCTTGCACATCTCGGTATCGTCACGCTTTGTCCCCCGCATTTGGCATCGCGTGAAGCCACCTCGTCGTAGCCCCAAACGACCATTTGCATTTCCTTCGATCTGCTGCGAAATGAGCCCTCTCGTTGCACCGGACCCCAACCGCCGTGAAATTCTATCATCTGCACTATAAAAGCCTCGCCGTGTATTAACAGATGCTCGGTGTGGAAAAACGCGACAGTGGGAGGGAATTGTGGGGATATATTTCTGTGGCTCGATTCGAAAAAGGCCAGTGGCAAAATATCCAATTCCGAATAATCGTGTGCATGATAATTTATGTATGTAGTCCTCTCAATGCGACCCGACTTTAAATATTACAAATGCATCAAAGACAAAACAAAATTAAATATTTTCTATATTATATTATATATATAATAGCCGAAATTCGTCTGTCTGTCTGCTGATAACGCTTGCCTAGGTAAATGATTAAAAAACCAGAACGTCGCGTGCGAGTGGGATTTGAACCCGAGTTCACCAGGTCGGAATGAATCGTGCTAACACTATCATCCAACGGAGGCGATGACTGGCCTGCTGCAATTAAACTTTGTTAAATTGTTGTATTATAACGCGCCATCTATGCAACAACTATAAAAACTATTAAAAACACATATACTCACCCACACACAAAAATTTGTTGATATTCAACGGGCTTACACTAACTAGTACATACATAGTTTAGAAAACGTTGTATTTTTGACACAATGATTCTTTTCGTTGGCCCCATTCTAAGTTGTATATTTTAATTGGTAATCGATTGAAGCGTATTATATTGATTCAATAAAGTATACCTACATACCGGATGTACCGAATTTATCATCCTTTTATTTTGAACGACTGCTTACTATATGTAAGTTTTGTTTTATAGAAAGTGCATATAGACAATATCAGATGGCGGAAAGTTGGGGCGCGTTGTATTTCGGGTTTCCCGAAGAGTTTTTCTTTGAAGAAATCGCGCTTAGAAAGAAGTTTGGGATAAGAAGCAGATGTGGAGACGCTTTCCTCTGGACTAAGGAGAGCAGAGTGTTTCGCAATACGTAATAGCGGTAATGGGAGCCAGTGGCGCACAACCACCCTGGTTATGTAATGTAATAACCCGCCCGCCTATTGTCTGCGCCAATTTGGAAACAAATTGAAATTGTTGTTTGAATATTTTTCGTTTGCGGTAGTACGACGGCCTGTGCGACGAGGGGAAGGGAGGTAGGGCTGGGGGTGAACAGCCCTAATAGAAAAACCCAACAAATTTCTCAGCTATCTTTTTTCGTTCGCGCCTAGCTGGCGATTTGGCTTATCTCGAACGACGTGTCGTCGTCGTAGTCGTGTATTTTTTTTTTTTATTTCCGTACACAAACGTTTAACCCGGAGATCCTTTCGAATTCGCTTGACCGGAAAATTTTGGCAATTTCGCCGAAACACTTTTGAGTCGACCCTTTTCGGCGAGCCGGTCCCAGAAATAATTATCATCGAATTCTTATCTTATCGTCGTTAAGAATATCTGAAACGAGGTTGATTATACCTTTCGAAACATTTCCATTACCAGCAATCGAAAGATTTACACTTTAATATAGATCAGAAAGAAAATGTTATAAAATCACGTAGATACATACATACGTACATACATATGTATGTATACACAATACTTACTTCTTACATAAAACATATGCACTACAACCTTGTTCTAAAACTCACCTACGATGACACTATCTTATTTATATGACTATCATCTACACGTCTATGCCTATGTATCTCAAATGCACTTTATATGAAATTCTAACACGTCGTTCGATTTGAATTTATCATAAAATTTATGTGCAATCAAATTCTCAACAATAATTCATACTGTAAAGAACATTTAAGTTTATTGCTTAGGTATACAAAATAAATATTTTTAATGCAAATATTATTTACAGTGTGCGTCACGATTCACGATTATATTTACGACATAAAACGCTGAACGAAAAAAAATTGTGTATGTGTCTCGTCTCACGTGTGACAAATGTGACATTTTATCCATTTCGCAAATTTGACATTCAGCCAGAGGCATCTAGTTCAAAGTCTGCGAACTTTTAGCACAGTGTCAACCCCCCTCTTTCTAGATAAAGCAGTTGTCTACTGAAACGTTGCACACAGTGGTGCAGTCGCGGCATAAGGGTTGAGTTTTATTATTACGCAATTTCGGTAATGCACTCGTAAACGTGTTTTACTGTTACGGAACAATTTTCACAATGCCCATCATCAAAATATCCTAATGTCTACAAAATATTGAATAAAGTATGAACATGCATTCTAAACTAAAAAAAATATGCACAGAATTTCCAGAATAGATTTCATGTAAGAATAAAAACTCTGATATTGACCTTTATAGATGTTACTGGTTTTATCATAGTTATGTATAACGTATCAAATTTCGATAAACAAGAAATTTGGGTCTCTGTTAAATGAAAAAAATTAGACAATATCTCCGGAACTTGGTTGAAGACCCACGCAGTTAACTTTTCTCGATGTGACGTCACTCCAGTTATTGTTCATAGTTAGTCTCGCTCGTTTTGCTCTCTCTTTCTCACCCCCTAAACGGGTACACCCTGACAATGGGATGTTCAGCAGCATCTGACGAAAAAATAGAAAACTAAGATAGGGGGTGGTTTAGTTCCGTGATTTTATCCCGAATATTTTCCGAATGTATGCGTAATTTTATTCTCGTACATGCACATATTTTTTATGTGTGCGTGTGAATATATAAAATAATGCAAAAGCGTCAATAAAAAATTCGACAATTTATAGTCGAAAAAATTATACAAAATATGCCTAAAATTTATACAATTCGTATAAAATAATCAAATAATTTTAAATTGAAACCATATCCAGTTGGAATTGTTCCAATTGAACATCTGAAGTATGAAACCAATAAGATTGCTGATTTCCAACTTGAATAATTTCTAATTGGTGCAAATGGATTTTAGATTTTTATCTTATATGAAAAATATTATTAATAATACGAATATATTTATTCTAGCGTTTATAACCAGACAGCACGTTGGAGGTACCTACGATAGGAGAATCTTGATTTGGCATTTATTTATTATCATCGACACACGCCATGTTTCACGTTCCTTCTATCCTGGCGCTGAGACGTAAGCGCACTTTGCCTTTTTATCATGTAGACCACGTGCAATAATCCAGCAAAAAAAAAGTCAGGACAGACTCATCACTTCCGCGTCTATTAGAGCCAAAAAGACAATAATGCGTCTGTCGACGACAACAGCGTAATTATTCCTTAAAAGAAATTGCAAATCGTCAACTATAGTCGTCGCCTCAGGAATATTTAATGAATCCTCAGAAGGAGCACAAAACTAAAAGAAAAAAAAACACTTTCCTCGTCGAAAGACTCCCTGCGTACAAAATACAAATTAGCATCTATTTGCTAGTAGGTAGTAGTCGTCGTCGTTTAATTACAACTCGCTTTATTTGCGTACGTGTTTTCGATGTTTCAACGATTGCTTAAAAGCTCTCGTAAAATACACTTAGAAAATCAAAAAAAATTAAACTTTACAATGAAATTCTGTACAGTTTTGAAAGCGCGGTTCCGCTAGAATCCTAATCGCACACGTTAGAACGAGATCGAGCATTGAAGACGTAGTCGATAGACATAGCTTTGCGTTAAAAGCGAGATAGAACCATCGCACGAAACATTAGGTGCAAGAGGAACGACAATACAATTGGTTCAACTTAAATGAGAGAGCTGTAGCAGGTGCAGGTGAACGGCAAGAGATCTTTGGAGTCGCGTGCGCCTCTACAATTGTTCTAAATTTAATATTAAAACTTAACTTTTAATTTTTGGTAATTAATTTAATTAATTTGCAAGCTTTATACCGACACTTCCACCATTACGTATCGATGACTTTAGGTTCGTTTCTCGTTCAGACGATTCAATCTTAGACGCGTACGAATTTGAACGTTTGAAAAGGCAGAGGTCGATCACCTTTTGTCGAGACGAGCCGCTTGAGCTCAGGGCGAAGAACTCGTCAGCAGCGATTGTACATACATATGTACAACACACAACCATAAGCTGGTCCCTATAATGGCGTCAACGGCCATATTGCCTACATTGTAATGCACTGATTCCCATCGGGTCGATGCAAGGTTGAATTGATCGACTCTTCCTTTCGAAAGCGCGAGCTCACCAATAAACAGCATGTACACTCATTTGAAATGAACAAATATGGACCAAATTGAACGAATCGTATTTTCGATGCGAAAATTCGATCGCGTCTTCGGTACACTTTTAATTTCTTTTTTTTTTACAGTGAAAGATTTTATTAACAGTGAAACTCGTGACCTTGAAAACGGGCATTCAACTGATTCAATTAAACTATTGTTTGCCCGCTGCAAAATTAAAAAAATGGGAACATAAGAATAACAGTCGTTCCAGTCATCGTAATTTTTTTAAACCATTTATATTCCTAACAAGCTAGTCTTGACCGATTTAAAATCGATCTGCGCAGACTACCTGGGTGTGAACCAATGAGCTTCGTCAGCATCTCGACTCTTTGGAATAAACATTTACGATAACCAACCAAAGCCCTATATAGATCTCGGACAGCCACAACCCTCCTTTTTTTAGTTGCGCGAAAACAAGGTGCTTCTTAAGTTGGATAGAGTTATATTATAGTCATGAACGATTCTAATGGGCCTCACAAACCGGATTATGATTCGCGAACGGATAAATACGCTCGAGGGTATGTGGTGGATGGGGGTGTTGTTATGCTGCGTACACACCACACCGATGAACCGAACAGCGAACGATGAAGGGTTGCTATTGTGTGGATGTTCATAAATCATCGGAGGTTTTTGTGTGGAGCGGTCCACATAATAACAATTCGCCTTCGCCCATCATCGTTCGTTGTTCGGTTCGTCGGTGTGTACGAAGCATAACACAATGTGTTACAAACCCCATCACATACCACTCGTGAATAATAATCAGCTTCAGCTTGTGAGGCCCTTAAAGTGGTCAAGACTAGGATGCTTCTTAAGTTGGACAGAGTATAAGTATAGGTACCTGTTATTATTATGTATATCTAACATATTGATATTCTGTCTAACTTAAGAAACATCCTAGTCTTGACCGATTTAGAATCGATCTGCGCAGACTACCTGGGTCTGAACCAATGAGCTTCGTCACCATCTCTGTTTCTTAAAATAAACATTAACGATAATCAACCAAGGTGTTAATCTCGGATAGCCACAGCCCTTTTTTTTTTAGTCGCGCGACAGCGAGGTGCTTCGTAAGTCGGATAGAGTATAGGCACCTTTATACACGGTTGTGTTTAATATCTCTATTTCTAAAATACAAATACTCGTGTGATTTAAAAACGCATTAGTAAGAGGAAGTGTGAGATGTTTTTGAATATAAACACCTCTCGATTGATATCAAAAATATTGAAACGTGAAGTCAGAGGTGATGATCGTCATTCCGCGGAGTGTCTGTATTTCAACCGAAACGCCTATTTCGCATATTTAACGCCGAAAAGATAGACGAAATAGTTTTTACTGCGCTCACTATAAATAAACGTCGGATTGATCAGAATGGCGGCCATAAAGGATGATGCTTATTGCTCGATAGTTGCATTAGCATTTACTACGGCCTACGCGCACCGACATCCATTCGACGCTTATTTATATGCTCGTTCGACATGAGAATAATCGATGTGTAGGAAGGTACGCATGTGTGCGAGTATGCCTACACACTTATATAGCAGGATTTTCTGAAATGTTAATAATATAATACAAATAATAATAAAAAAAGGCATACCTTAAAGTTTGCATGAACATTCAAACATGTACGGATACGTGTATGTGTGTATGGGAATGGCTGAAATAGCACGGTAGTTTCATGGCTGTTTAAACGCGTATGAAAACGATCCGATGTGAGAATCTATAAAATCTAAATATCAAATTATTATTATAATGTGTTTTATTCGTTCGAATGGCCATCATTGTGAACCTTATACATACTTGCGTATACCTACGCGTGGATAAAATATGTACACGCTGGACACAAATGGCCGATTAGAATGTTCAAGGACGTCTATTTACAAAATTCGTAGACAAATGCGGAAAATTCTTACACGGATCAAATTACAACAACGATCATTTCAATGTGGATATTTTTCGACTTTTTTTTTGCTATGTTTTGCTTTGCAGTGACAGTTATTTTAAATTGCAAATTCCGTCGTAGAGAAACAAGCGACCTCTAAAAAATGTGTATGTAGTAATTTTGAATACGTTATAATGAAACATACCAACTTAATATGTACAAAAATTTTGCTTTTGTAATATGAAATATGCGACTTTTATCGGTGTATCTGTTTATTTTAATTGTGTATTATTAAAAATGCGTATAAATTAGTCGTAGCACAAGTGGTATCAAAAATTATAAGGAAGGATTAGGTTTATTGGTTTTTAGATGGTCTTTTTCTTCCTTCACCCCTGTTTTTTAGTAGGACTCTCTCCCTTCCTCGATTCATATTTTTTTCTTTTGCTAATTACTGAACATTTTAACTATGCACATTTAAAAAATAATATTAGCCATCGAGGTAGTGAAAAGTTGGGTATTTTTTTATAAAACAATGACATTTTTTATTGTATTTTTTGAGCAACAATAGATAAAAAAAAGTTTTGAACAATCTCAAAAGGAAAAAGAGCATTCTTTTGTGATCTTTATTTTCGTTTGAAAAGGCGCATTCTTGCGACCGGGAAGTGCAGCAGCGAGCATTGAGCCCAGACCGAAAGGGTTATACTTTCAGGGACGCATTTAAATGGGACGCGCTTTTAACCCTTCCGCAAAGTGGCGGACAGTTCCTCAAACTGAGCTTTTATGTGTTCATTTGCAACAAAAGTAACGGCCTCGGTACGCTCAATAAGCAGCTTGTAAGCTTACGCAACTGTCAGATATGAAGGTTTGGTTTATTGCTAGGGTTAAAATGTTTTATTACACCGAAACGACTCTAAAAAGGGAGGACAACAAGTGTGCCGGAATAATACCCCCATCCATCCTCGTGACTTTCTCAAACGTATGCTACAAATAGGTATGTAGATAATTTGCATGGACAATTGAATAAAGTGTGCAAAATACTTTAGAAATTATTATAAAACACCCGCATAAACGATTCATGTCATTATAACATTTATACAAATATCTGTACCTATATGTAGTGTGTATTGATAGTAGGTATATATGTATATTGTTTTTAATTTGTAGTTGAATTAAAACTACATTTAAAATTGATCTACAACTACAATTATACCTATTTGACATGTAAATAATTATTTCCCAAGCAATTTATATTTAAAGAATGTTTAAAAACCTCTGAAATGCTGTACATAGTTAGTTGTCCATCATAAAATGAATTGTCTGTCTGAAGGTTATGCTCTCCAAAGGGTTATTTGTTTGCGTCTGTCTTTTTGTCTCCCAGTCGTCTTTTTAAATGCTTCTATTATCCTTAAATCTTTGTTTTTCTTCCGCATTTTTTTCGCATTGATGCAATAGAGCTCGGAGACGTAAATTGAACAAAAAAGTTTCAGTCACGTACACGCCGTCATACGTTAACGAGCATTTTTACATTATCATATCATTTACATGAAATATTAATAATTAAACTATTCACATCTACCTCTAATAAAATAAAACACCTCAGTGTTCTAAATCAATTAATTTAATTTTAATTTCGTTGTGTTCGTTTAAGAAAATTTGTACAATTCTATGTGTAGTTTGATTGTGCGATTGTGGATTTTGTGTAATGTCTATAGCGGACCTTACACGGTCAATAATACTGTCATTACATGAAAATAGTGACAGTATTATTGATCGTGTAAACTCGATATTGATGTAATGATGTGAATCCGGATATTTTGATATCGAAGGATCAGTATTGGCGAGTGGAGGGGATACTGTCACTAATGGAGTAATGACAGTATTATTGACCGTGTAAGGGTTCCCTTATAGAATGGTATTTTTGATTGTTTTAAAAATGGAATCGAGTGAATTTGACTATACAAAAAATTTCCGCAGTGGTGTACGTTTTCATGCGGTATGTTTTATGAATGAAAAATTAAAGTGTGTGTTAGTTTAGCATGCAGTATTATGTACAATGTCGCGATAAAACGGCCGTAATATTCAAAGTGCGCCATTCGCGAGCTAGCGATTATTGCGGATTTTAAAGAACAATCGCTTATCGGTTTTATAATGTTCTCCAACCGCTTATATCCGCTGAGGGAAGGGGGTTGTGTGATTAACTTTTATTGGCCGTAACATTAAGTTTAGTGCCGCCATTAAGAGTTTATATGACCACTCTAAATCATTCAACACAGGAGAGCGAACCATCTCACGGAATTAGCGCAGAATTGAATTTAAAATTGATATACTTGCTTGTAAACGTCACCTCTCGGGGAGAATTGGATCGTTAAAGATGTGTTTGATGTTTTCCCTGTGTTTGTGTGTGTGTGTGTGTATGAGAGCTTCCGAATTATTATATTGTATGTCTCGTCTTACGAAACGCAAACGCGTCTCGTAATATTATTTATATAAACGTTCCGATTGCTAAAATTTCGCTATTAATAAAATCACTTTATTCGGTGTTTACGCTCGACGAATTTATTAAACGTTGAATCGGCGACGTAAATAGCGCGTAAAATTTTCAATTTTGAACATCACAAGTATACATAAAACGACCGATAAAACAATCTAATACGGTTGCAAACGAACGTAAATTAACGAACGAGCGAATAAAATGAATAAACGCTATCAAAACATTACAATTATGCGGACTGGACCCAATTTAACAACACGGTGATTTTGTCAGGCCAGTGTTACTTTTGACACGTTTTATTTATATGAATGGTGGTGGAACGGCGGAACGTGCTTTCATTTTAATTTTTAAAAAGAAGTTCTGAGAAACGAAACGTAAGGAAGTATTGTTTTAAAGAAAATGCATTAGGTATGCGTGTCATTCAGAACAGTGTTCAGTATTTGTCGCGCCTCTTAACATTGTTGTGTTTCACACAAAAGGGTTATTTTTTTCGTACGCACACTGAAATAATTTGTACAAACAAAAACATAGCCATTCATATAGACATGATTGAAACAATGAAGATGGAAATATCGACAACGACATATTGAATTTTTTTTTATTCCCTTCCCTTCGCATTGTGATGAAACGTCGACAATAACGCCATAGTTGAAATCGTCCGTTGTCTCGAATATTGGAATAAATTTAAGTGAAGAATTTCCTTATAAAGCGAGTGAGGTATGAACGATTTGAGATAGCATTGTGTTGTGTCTTGTGCAATAATTTCTGAAAAATGACGTACTTTTCTCGTTTCGTGAATGAAATATTTTAATTGCGGTTTCGCGTTGTGAACAACGACGAGTGGAGGGTGACATTATGTGTGTGTGTTTTCGGTCAAAACGTGTGGCAGAATGAAAGGGAACTGAAACGGGCATATTGATAAGGTAAAATATAATTTTATAAGCAAATAAAATCTATGGGTCGTTGTGTTTGCCGACCGTGGTGGGTCGATTGTAGCCGACATGCGTCGTAGCGGCACTTTAAAAGCGTGCCAGGGGTCTACAACCGACGAACCGTAGCTGTGATTTTATATTTAATTCATGTGCAGACTCAGTTGTGACACGAAATAATTATTTAAAAAAATTAGGCTACACTAAACTGTGCATAATTATTTTAACAAAGTTTAAAAAACATACCTCAACCTAATAAAGCCTAATTTCTAATACAATTTCATCAATGATATACATACATCAAATAATTACATCATTTTTCATTAATTTATACCAAATACGTATTGTCATATTATTTGGATACTAATTATTTATAGATTTTATTGTGTGCTCATTAAAATTGCAAAATAGACAGGTTGACTATTATTTTGCATTTATTTGTAATATTTCATACAATACATTTGTATATTCAAATATCCCTGTAAATTGTACAGTACAATTGAGGAAGTACACAATGAAATGATTGCGTATCATTTGATCGAATGCATACCATAGTATAGGAACATTTATCAAAATAAAAACAATGATTAAATATAATCCAAAATTGTATAAAAAATTTCCGCACTAATCTTTTTGGTGGGTGATGAGAATGTATTACTGTCATAATTTTATTATAAATATATAAAAAAAAAGTTCCATATATCTGACTTTGATTTCCCTGATCTCATCTTTAGGTGGTTAAGTGTTAAACTGTCGCATTTCCCCCCCTCTTGAACAGATACAATGACACCACCGCGCAAACCTTATAAATTTCTGCAATTATTTTTGCTCATTTGAAAATACACGCATATGCTCGGAATTAAATCACGAATTTCAAAATATTTTCAATTCTACTCAGTCGGTGGATACTTGAGCGAGATAGTGAATGCGATTTTCATCGTGAAATATATAATTGCAAAAGTTTCACCAATGCGAGATTAAATTTTCAAAGTCGACTGATGTGTTTTATTGTGTGCGTAGAAGAGGGACGAGGGGAGGGGGGGGGGGGGGGGGGTGAGTTTGGGGGATGAAAGTCAACCGTGAAGGGTGCAATATAGTATACGTAAGTTCAAACAATCCCACCCCCGCACTGTATAACATTCATCGAAATACTCGTTCCAACATAATCAATATAAAGCCTATAAAATGGCCATCGGCCTATTGTTTCCGTTCCACTACTACTTTTTTTCCATATAATATTTCAGTGTAATCATGGAATCTCGTCCATTTAAAAAAGGGGGGGATTATTTTATACATCGCATTGAAATAATTAACACATTAAATAAGTCGCTCTCGTGAATGGAAATAAACCTGTTCGTAAGTTGATATGATCGCGTACATATTCATATAAGCTAGAACGACGCTGTTAAAATACACATTTTGATAAGCTAAACGTACAATGTATGCTAAATGGTCGATGTCTGAGATCGATTTTTAACTGTTACCTACTACGCATACGCATATATGCATACACACATTGAATTAAAAAGCGAAACATTTATTTGCAACTTTGAATAGTAAATAATCTATTTATATACATATATGTATTTATAGCAAGGATATTTGACACTGTGCATTCATTTAACTCGATTCATTCAAAGTTCAACCCTTTTAGAACCAATCCACGTGAACACACGTGTAATTTAAAGAGGCGCAATGTGCACACCTCGCGATAGAGTCGTAATAATTTTATTTTATCGTTTGTTTTAAATGTATTTTTAACGCGTATATAAAAGTGAACGATACGACGTGCGAGGGTAATTCTAATGATATAAAATCGTAAATTTAGAGCGAGGGAGGTAGCGGGGGGATGGGAGGGGGGGCGTATCTTAACTGTGAAAGCCTGCTTGTGGGGAAAGGAAAAAAATCAGATCCTACGACATTTCGTGGGACACACACACATATAAACCTAGGAACACACACACATACAAGGATACAACGACCGTATTAAGCGCGTGTAAAAAAAGATAGCGGTGCGACACAGGTATAGCTGGCGGTCGAATAGTGAGGCTGCGCGTGTGGCGAAGGGCCTGAAGGGGGGGGGAAAGGGAGGATTTTCGGGAGGGTAGGAGGGGAGAGGGGGTTGAGCAGGGGCGGCGCGAGGCCCTACACAAAGAATTGAATTTTTTTTTCTACAGACCGACGTCAGCTGTTCGGCTATATTCCGGCTGGCTGTGAAGAAGTTTGCGCCGTTATTTCGGAAGAGGAAAAAAAAAAGTAGAAGACCGGACTCTGATTTTTGGATGGTAAAGCTTTGATTTAAGATAGCGACCTGCGCGTAAAATGTTCATCGAAATTTACTAGACAACTTTCGCGTTAAAAAAATTGGAAAAAAGATCAAGTTTCATCGGCCGACGTCGAATGTGCGGAATGATTTACAACTCGTGGTAAATATTATAATGTATAAGGATAGATTAAAAAAAAAAGTTTCAAGAATATTAAATCGACCGTTATAAAATACTCTGCATTTTGTAAAAAATAGTACATACTAGCAAAAATGTGCTACATTAGTTGTATGTACATACATAAGTCTTTTCAAAATTTGTTATTTGAATGAATGTCATCATCATTTTCAACCGTTCACCATCCACTGCTGGATGAAGGCCTCTTCAATACTTTTCCATTCCTGTCTATCTTGAGCAATCTGCATCCACTTGATACATTCTTCTCAATTCATCAGCCCATCTTCCACTCGGTCTACCTTGCTTTCTTTCACATCCTATCGGATACCATTCCAGTATTTCTCACGTCCATCTGCCATCCATTCTTCTCGCTGTGCCACTTCAACTTTTTCACACATTTTGCTATATCTGCCACTTTGGTCATACTTCTTACTCATGTATTCCTCTTACGATATCTTCTTGTTATACCAAGCATACATATTTCCATGCTTCTCTTTGCGCACTGGATCTTACATAGCATTCCTGAATTTAGCATCCACGTTTTACACCCATACGCATTGGTCGTATGCCTTATTTTTTAAGCATAGCGTAATGTTGGATTTAAAAACAACGTTCATTCTTCCAAAAGCACTCCATCCTAGTTTAATTATTCGTTTTATTTCTAACATTTTTAATATATTACATACAAATAACACGTTCTTTTATATCATCAATAAATACTACACATACTTAACTATACTATTACACTTTTGAGCGATTTAAATATAGGTATTGTACTAGGCTTTTGAATGTACATATGTAAGTATTGCTCAAATTTTTTGTTTTAAAATTTCTGAAGTAATTTAAAGTATGATGAGTTAATCCACAGCTAATCTAAATCATTCTTCCAAAATCACTTCACCCTAGTTTCATTCTTCGTTTTGAATGAATGTAAAGGAAAGTAAATAAGGTAAATAGTAGTGAATTGCTTAAAACTTAGATAAAGGTCAATTTACAAACTTATAATATGAAAATATGCGCATTGGCCGTGAAAAACTCATTCCTTAATAGCGTTGTTATAAATTCCCACACAAAATTCACAATATATTATAGGTATGTACGTCTATAAAATTGTTAAAAAATTTTCAAGCAAATTTAGCGCGGTATAAAATTTGAACTTGCATACGTTTATTTATATTGCGATACGATTATTATATTTTACGGCCGCGTAAACGTAAATTTTTTGCAGTCCAAATCGTCGTTGTCTTCCGAAACGCGTGCAATAAAATTTTCATTGACGATTCGACGTATCAATTGGTGGATATTTCGCGCGCACACAAACGTCGTGAAGACGGACTTTGAAACATTTTTAATTGATTGCGACCTTGATGAGGTCGACGACAATAGATTTTTTGACATTTTGTTTCGTATTTATCCAAACGTGAATGTAATAAATAAACGTATTTTTTTTTGTTTATGAATTCGACTCTGCGTAGCGTGCAACATGCGAGTGAAAGAAGTGGCTTATTTATGTTCGTAAATGAATCGTGAAAGGCACTTACAATTACTTTTTATATATATTAAATGCGTATTTATTTAACGACTTTTGTGGCCGCATTAAAAGTCAGAACATCCGATGCAACCATAACGTCACCTTGATTGCGTTGTTTATGCGACTTATCTGCGAATAAATTGAACGACGAGCTTTTGTAAAGCTCTTCGAACCGCTCTCGCAAGATTTACCTCGAGCCGAATATACATATGTACATGTGTATGTAGGTACTTCTTGCGCGAAAAATACCAATACAACTTTATGTTCATTTTAATTCGTTTACTTTCACAATGACGACCTGTGCATCTAATTTCGCCTGAAACGTTCTATGTAATTAATTTGACTAGATGTGTTTTATTGATAATTTCGAGGACTTAATACGCGATTCGCATTTAATTAACACCGGCTGAGGTCACGTGTCAGCGCGTAAATAAGCTTTTCGCGTCTCAGTTTTAACTCTTTCAAAGTTTCAGCCGACTGTAAATCCGAGTCGTAAAATATATACAGCGCATATGTCGCTTGGCTTTTGAAATATACACACGGAATCTAATTTTAATATAAGACACAGCCCGCCAGCCGGGCCGAAAGGACGGGGTTGACTCTCGGTGGACCCACACCAGCGAGGATATTGGATTTTCTCTTTCATAATCTGCAAATAGATAGTGCTTTTCGTTGCTAACGCGACAGCTGTTACTGGCGTAGAATACGCCCTACCTCCCCATTTCGAATGTACACATACATATATGAAATTTTCAATGTAAATTTTAGACCCGATCTCTAACTACGCGCCCCGTAGACCCTTTCGTACCCACCTCGTCCCCGTATAAAATCTTATATTGCTATATAATACGACGGGGAAAAAAGATCGGATCACTTTTCAATATAGGCTCTGCGAGATCGTGGAAAAAAAAAAAATAGGTCTCGATCATTACAAGAGAACGTCTGCGTATACCGAACTGGCGAACGGGGTTAACTTCTACAATGTTGCTGATGTTAGAAAATAGGGTGAGGCATAACGAATCTGAACATAAACCGAGGTCAAAGATTCTCCAACTTTTTTCCGATCGTATTTACTGTGATATTCTGCAACGATTGCAAACACAATTCGGAATGATTTGATATGAATTTCGCGTGATAAAATTGATCTGCAGTACCAACTATGTAAACTGTGACAGAAACGTATGTACCTACCTACATACAAATATACTTTTAAGCATTGTAATTTGTATATAATTTCGATTTATGGCGTGACGAATTTTCGATTTGAAAGAAAAAAACGATACACAAAAAAAAAACTGTAAGTATTTCAGTTAAAATTCGTGTAGCCATTGTGAAAATGTACACAATACCGTTTTGTTACTGTAGCTTGCGCATTGTTTGCGCAATTGTTCGAAAAAGCTCGAGCGAAATGAAAGGGTTGTGCAATAAGGAAGTAAAGTCTTGTCCTTGTTTGTTTGGTATTTTTTTTTTCAACAAATAAAACCGTTTCCCCGAGGTTTTTGTGACGAAAAAGGCAGGTAAAAGGAGTTAGTCGGTCGAATTGTCTTTTCTGCGCAACGCTGCGTTATCTATGTACTACGGTCGAGGAACGCTTCGGTATGTAGACGGACATAGTACGTACATTGTTGGTTTATCTATGAATAATTGTAAATACCAATATATTTACTAGCATTTCTTCATTTAAGTTCTTTAAAAATATTTGTAATTTTCAGTGAAATTTCTATTTGAAATTATAAAAGTTTTAAAATTGTATGTAACGCGTACGTATGCGTATATGTACTTGTGTTTGTTGGTCGTGAAAAAAAGAATTGTCCGACATTTCAATGCAATTGCCGTACACTCGAGTGATGTAACATCACGTGCGTTGCGAATGAAAAATTTTGCACAAGGCAAGACGCCATAACATTGAATCGGAGATGGCGCCCATGCGCCCGAGCGCCATTACGCAACCAAATTAATTTGCCGCGCGCGTCTACTGTTGGCATAGGTCATAGGAGACCCCATACGAGCGATCGTAGTATTTCATTTATACAACGTCACTTGCGGGCCGACATCGAGCTGTATATAGCGCAAAAACTAACGAGAGCCTCGTACGCTTTACGACTTGTGACACAACGTAAATATCGTTTACGTCCTATCTGCTATATCAGATGTTAGCTGCAATACGCACGTGGAATAAAACGCACTATTGCATCATAATTATTTTAGTATGTATGTGCTAAAAAAATCTCGAGGTCGAATTTTCGCATGATCACAATTAGTGTTGTAAGTCG
This sequence comes from Parapsyche elsis, assembly GCA_022651745.1. Taxonomy (NCBI): domain Eukaryota; kingdom Metazoa; phylum Arthropoda; class Insecta; order Trichoptera; family Hydropsychidae; genus Parapsyche; species Parapsyche elsis. The sequence goes on from JAGVSN010000017.1 coordinate 5,608,076, forward strand.
AGAATATTCTTCAAAAGATTATTCGCCGAGAATATTCGAGAATTTTTTTTTTTCTTGGTTATAAAACATTTCTAGATAGTTTAATAGCTTTTTAGAGGATTCTAGGATATTTTTAGAACCTAATAGGAGTAGTAGGACTTTCTAGAATGTCTGAGAGCATTTTGAATGACATTTTTTCATTCTGAAGACACTGAATGTGTCATTTCGTCATTTTAACATACGCACTACTAGCATGAACGTTTTCCGCGAAATTCTCACAGGAATACAATGCTTATTAACTCTGGAAGCAATAAGTTATGTACACATATTTTTATTTCTTTGGTTATGATATTCCAGTGAAATTGTTCCAACTTATGATTTAATCATTCATTTAAACTTAGCATAAAAGTTTTATCATATTCAAGCCCCATCAAATTTAGTTTTTGTCACGGATACTAAAAGCATGTATACAGTAAGAGAGAACTTTTACACTTATACACGAAACAAAGCGGGATGAAAATATATTGAATGATAGTGAGAATACTGCGTTTTCAAATTACACACATACATACATAAGAGAGAGAAATATTATTTTAAAAGACACAAGGACACGATTGCAGTAAGCGACGTGAAAAGGCGAAGACTCTCAAACTCAAACAAAAATTACTACTTTTTTGTAAGCCTACTTATGCAATTCTGATAAAAACTAATATTATTCGTGTAATCCGTATCACCTCTCCGGATTAGAGGGAGTTATATATTTGACTATTTGAGCAGATACAGTAAGAGTTAGTATTTATTTATTTAAAATACGTGGTGGCCGATGGAGCCCAGGGTACATTGCATTATGTACATACAATTTTTGCCCCTCAGATGCTCTAAAACAGAAAATTCTCGGTTTGGAGAATATTCTCCAAAAGATTATTCCCGAGAATTTTACAACACTAATCACAATACTTTATCCAACATGGATGAAGTAAAAAGTACTAAGTACATGGGTCACGGAAATATTCATTTCGCAATAAACATCGTATCCGTTTGAATAATTCGATAAATCGATTGTATTTTCCGTGCATAATCTGTTCACAATTATACGCATGTCCAGTGCTGTATTTGAATACATTTTTACGTACAATGGAAAGATAAAGAGTTGCAGTCTAATAGCTTGAAATTAGGCTCACAGTGTTCTCTCCAAATCTGATCAAAATGTATGGCAAGTTTACGTTTTCTTATTGGGCTGCGAGGATAATATATTTTGACGTGTGCGCCATCAATCTTTGGCGTTATCTCAGTGTATAAAAAACGTGGGGTATTTTCTAAAAAAAGTCACCACATCGATTATACGGACAAGCTCTTGCATAATTCAGTAATAAAGTGGGTGATATGTGAGCAAACGTGGACCCTTTATCTTTAGCCATCTACGGATTAGCTCAACATCCTCTAAATATCAACATAAAGACAAATGTCCCCGTAATGTGTACAGATACTGTCATGTCGATGTACATAATTCTTAAAACACCATTGAAAACAAATCGTTGCAGCTGAAAAAAAAAATTCAACACTGAACTACGTGTCAAATATTACAAAATAGCCGTAAAATCGATTGTAAAATTGCCGAAAATGTTTTTCCCATTTTTTATACGCTCTCTCGGAATCTCGTTTATAGGCGATATTTCGACGATAAAGCAATCTGGAGATCTGTTTCCGAACTTAACGGTGAAAAACAGAAATAAATAAAAAATATTCACATAAATATAAAAGAGCCTCTGAAAGTTTCTATTATAATGCAACTATCGACCATATGTCTAGCTCGACAATGTCACTTCACAGATATTATAAAGTTTATGCGCTATAAAAATTTGTTATGGGGTTTTCTAAACACAAATATTCATCTTCTCATAAACTAGGCTATTTCATAGTGTGTTCGCAATGACGAACTTGAAATTAAAATGAATGAATGTTGTAAAAATTCTTTTGGTGATAGTAAAAATTGATTAATGATTCTTAATCATTGATACATAGGCACTATTTAGGTATTTGAGAAACTTAGATTTTTTACAAGCAGTTTCGGCTAAAAAATTAACCTCATTTGTATCAGAAACACATAAAATCTTGAAAATTTCTAGTTTAATTGTGCAAAAGTTATTTGTATTAAAGTTGAATTCGTTATTTACAGTGGCAATAACCATACACATAACACAGCGCCAGAAAAAAAATTATGGCAGGCTTTCAAAATGGTTTTGAAAACCCGCAATAAATATAAAACAAATGGTCACTAATTAACGAATAAAACGTGGAATTAAATTAGAAGAAAAACTCGTTTATAAAGCGCGCCACTTCATTAGAAATTCCACTGTCGTTTGATTCCTACGGTCCGCTCGAAGACAAACTAATTAACAAAGTTCTTCAATGTAAAAGGTAAGCAACAAAGCTTATTTCTAATTCAGCAGAGTGAAGATTTCGTTTTTACTCTGTTGGATACAGATTTCACCAACCCCACACTACTGACTGGCTCATTTACCTTCTTGTTTTCTTGTTTCGGATTTTCGCTCGACCGTAATTGTTGCCAAGAATCCAAATGCACACTCGACGCAAATGATAACAATAAAAAAAATAAAATAAATAAATTCACACACACAAATAAATTCAGCAAATATTTAATTTGAATAATAGCCGTAAAATAATATAAAAGGCCAAATATTGACGACCGTACGTGTTTTAAATTAATATTGCGTGCGTAAATAATAAATGTGTTACACCAGACACTGCATTATTTTATAAGGGAGAAAAAAATATATTTTATTTCGAACTAACTCGTGATAGCCGTTATTTATCGCAGTTGTCTTCAACGAGAATACGCTCGTTATGCTAATTACGTATTAAAAGTTAAACTATTCGTGAAAAAAGCTCTGAGCCGCAATTACGTCCCTTTCGTTCCACAAACGTGTGCAAGCAGTTCGAGCTCTACATACTACCGCTGCTATATAATACAATGGATCGAAAGAGTGAACCGAAATACAGTCGGTCGAAGTGAGGGTGTATATTTGAAGGGGTGGGGGCGCATCTTTTCAAATTTGAACGTAAAATTTCATGGAGAAAAGCTTTTTTCGCTTTTTTTTGTTTCGTATCGGCGAACATTACGGCGGTAAAAGCTTTTGCGTACGAGTTAGATGATTCGCGTTCGGAAAGCTCCGCGAGGAAAAAGTTCTCCTTTGAACATTATTTCTCTTCGAGGCATGAATATGTAATCTGTCGTATTATATGCGTACATTTTAATATAAAATATTTTCTTTTATATGCTTCTGTTCAACAAAAGCATTCTTTACCCATTTTTTCGCAGACAGTGATTATAGCTGTAGTCCTGTAGTTAACTGAGACTTGAAGATCGTCCTTTAAATGACTAAAGCGGACCTTACACGGTCAATAATACTGCCATTACTCCATTAGTATGGATATACATATGTATGTATATGAATATAATTTAATTATAAAAAAATGTAAATATGTAGTAAATATAAATAGGAGAAGCATCTTATACAGAGATGTTTTGGAATATAATAGACTGCTGGATGGAATTAGAAGTTCCAAAACTATTGATAAATTCCTGGCAGTCTTAAAAAAACATCTCCGTATAGGTGCTTAGTTAAGGATTATGTAATTAGTAAATTAATAAATTAGTGACAGTATCCCCTCCACTCACCAATACTGATACTCCGCTATCAAAATATCCGGATTCGCGTTATTTACTTGCCGTCATTCCATCAATATCGAGTTTACACGATCAATGAACTTTCAAGTAATGACAGTATTATTGACCGTGTAAGGTTCGCTTAAGAGCACTTTGAGCCACACCACTGATAAAAGTGTACAATTGAAGGTCTATCGCTGAATTTATTGCATTATAACTAAAATGTGCTTTTGGAAGAATGAACATTGAATGTGTGGAGTCAAGTGGATGCAGATTGCTCAAGACGGACAGGAATGGAAGAGGATTGGAGAGGCCTCGAAGAATGAAACTAGGATGGAGTGCTTTTGGAAGAATGAACATGGTTTTTAAAAATTTAAATCCAACATTCCGCTATGCTTAAAAAAGATGGCATACCGACCAATGCGTACTGCCAGTTATGACTTGAGGTTGTGATTTCACGACTTTTTTTGATTCTCGAGATTCGAGAATCTCATTTTCTCAGAATATTTGAATCTCGAGAATTTGAGATTTTCTTTTTGGTTTCTCGAGATTCTCAAGAATTCTCGAGTATAAAAAGTTACTTAAAATATAGTAAATCAATTTTTTTATTGTAATAGTAGGTGACTGACAACATGTAAAAATCAAAAGAATAGAACAACTATATTATATTAGAGGTTTACAACTTTATTTTTTTTTATTTATTTATTTAATTTTAGATTCACAAATATTCAGATTTTTTAAAAATATTTTTTTTAAGAACATAAAACAATCTATGGACTTGTCAAACAAGGATGTTCTTCTTTTCGATAGAAAATTACCGGATACGGAAAAATTTCGTTCATTGTGTGTGGAAGTCGGACTTATAACTTCTGCTTGCAACATTCAAATTGTAAAATTCGTTATTGACTTCGAAGGCACGTTCTTATAGTTCGAGTGCTAAAGAAATTGGGCCTCTTCTCGTTTTTTTGGAAAAACATCACGCATATGTATGTACATACATACTCATACTAAACATTTCGGACAATGGTTTACAATGTACATAGGTACATACAAATGTATGCAGTGATAAATTTAAAATATTCTTGATACTCTCAAGATTCTCACAAATGATTTCTCGAGAAACGAGAATCTCGATATTTCATAATAATATATTCTCGAGAAACGAGAATCAAAATTATTCAAGATTTCTCGAGAATTCTCGAGACAAGATTTCTCGGTCACAACCTCTAGTTATGACGTAGGTATGGATGTGAAACGTGGATGCTAAATTCAAGAATGCTACGCAAGATCCAGTACACACAGAGAAGCATGGAAAGATGTATGCTCGGTACGAGAAGAGAACGGAAGAGGAATACATGGGTAAGAAACATGACCAGGGTGGCAGATATAGCGGAACGTGTGAAAAAGTTGAAATGGCAATGGGCTGGACACATAGCGAGAAGAATGGATGGCAGATGGACGCGAGAAATACTGGAAGGTAGACCGAGTGGAAGATGGGCTGATGAATTGAGAAGAATGTGTGGAGTAAACTGGATGCAGATAGCTCAAGACAGACAGGAATGGAAGAGGATTGGAGAGGCCTTCATCCAGCAGTGGATGGTGAACAGCTGAAAATAATGATGAACTAAAATATCTGGTTGACACATTCATATAGTACATACTATACGATATAACATATTATTAGTTGTACGTGCAAGCTTTCCCTTCATTTTCTGTTAATACGAGCTTTAGTAAAAGTCCCGGAATGACACTCGAGACATAATCGTACGCTTAAAATCTCATTTGTCGAAGGTTCATGGCGAATAATAATGGCCACGACTGGAAATTAAAGACCGCGGCCATAATGCGGCGAGCAGGATGGCCGTGGCCATATATCATAGCAGGCATTTTCCTCCACCTCCTTTCCCCCTTCACCGTTCCGCCATTATATTTTCCCAACCCCTCGGCGAATGAATAAACATTTCGGTGTGGTGGCGGCGCGATGGGGTAGGAATCGCCTCCGTGTTCTCACATGCATATTATCAACAATGAATACGTACATCGAGAGGGGTGGGTTTTGCAAACAGCGAGGGGTGGGTCGCGATGGAAGGTGGCCGTTACGTCGGAGTGCAGGATGTGGAGAATGGAATGCCATTAGCTTTGGTCGTGAAGACCATTCGGTGAGCTGCTTTGTGTGTCTGTGCACGGTTCTGCCTTACAATTTTTATTTTGTCTATCTGTTTCTATTGAAACGTCTTTCTGCTTTATTTTTATCATTTTATATATTGTTGATATCATTTTTCCCAAGAGGTAGACTGTTCTCGTGTACTTCGTATATATTTTGAACAATTTCGCAAGCCAAACTACATACATACATACATACAAAAAGGCTTGATACGATTCATTCAAAACTGGTAAGTCTCAAATTAAATAAATTTTCCATATATGTACATATACAGACACATATCCCCACTGCAATCTGATCCTACGCTGTGTTAATTTATTGCAGCTTCCAAATTGACAATCTGACTTTATAATTAAATCTGAAAATGTGAGATAACAAACGACGATTCTCATTAGCGCAAGCTTAATATATTTAAACATCCAATTGTGTAAAAAAAATATACATGAATGGCAATTATTGAGATTAATTTTCAGTCCCTTTTCGAAGCTACAATGAAAAGCTTTCAAAACAACTTTATATTATTAGTTCGACAAGAACCCGATTTTAATCTGATTTACAAATTCAATTTGTCGACAAACTCTTATCCTTGTACATGTATTTTTCCGGCGAACACCTTTTTATTTTGTATATGTAATATTTTAAATCTATAGATGTATTTTCATTGGGCGAAATACTATGAAGATTTTAGCATCTTTTATATGATTACACAGTCAAAATCCATAAAACCGTTTTAATGTACATACATATATGTAAAACGTTAAAAAATTATATATCACGTTAAGTGTCCACTTAAAGCTTGTGTGGAAAGTGTAAATGAAAAATTAAATAAACAAAGCATGTCACGCTTTTGCTACTTGTCACGTGTTTCATAATATTTATTTATTCATATACATATATTGTTTAGGAGTCTATAGAGAGGAGAATTCTCGTGAGAGCTTTCGTATTATTTTGAAAATATCGATCCACGCCTTTATAAGCATATTTGTATATCAAACTCGTCTATTCAGGTTCGTCTTTTCACCTTTATGACACCATCTGCGCTCTTCTCTTATAAACTTACTTAGAATATATATATATTTTACAGTTTCGCATTATCACAATATCTGTATTCTATACGCTCCCTCTCCCCCCTCTTCCCACACCTTCTCCTCCCCCTGTTCTCTGGAGACGTCTTTGAAAAGGCTGAAGATAAATTTCTGAATGAGTCTGCTTTTGTATTATGCATTGTACGCGTTTTATGTATAAAGTGGTGTGCTATATATTTTTGGTGTATTAATTTTTAATTCCTTTTATGCTCGTGATTCAATTTCGTATTTTATGAGTACGGTACGTTGAATGAGAGAAAATTTCGAATTCACAGTATGATTGTCGTAACATTGTACGTACCTATGTGTGAAGAGCGAATACGTTTCTGAAGCGTTACGAGTGTTGAAGGACACATAGAAGCACATATATATTTTGACTTCCTGTAAACTCGCAGGAAAAGGCTATAAAGGTATGAGAAGGTAGATTGCAAGTTTATACTTACGATATTTCTCGAATATTTTTGGGCGCAAAGTCCGTGAACGTTTCGCCGTAGCGCGGTTTAGAAATTCCGATCATGGATATACGGACCACCACGTTCTATACGTACGCGCGGTTATCTCGAGAAGCGACTGTTATAAGGCTCCATGACAGGAATTTTAATTAAATTTATTATTTATTGCAAAAGCACTTTATACACCCGCCCGCACGCAGCCAACTATACAGGTTAAAATCGAGCCGATAAGTTTTTCGCAAAATCTATCGCGAGAAATTTTCAGCAAAAAAAAAGAAAAAAAACGAATTTGCATTTTACGACACACACACACACCAACTGAAACCGAATGGTCGAATTGGAAACTTTTTCAATGAAAACGAAGAATGGCCGATAAATTCATAAACAACGTGTCGCATATGCCATTTACAATGATGCTGACCAATATGCTAATACATACGAGTATGTATGTAGGTATGTTTTACGGATACAAAGCGGAATAAATTAATAGCGAACATAATCGTTAAATATTGTCAATATTTCATAATGACAAATTATTACTGCAATACGCAAAGCATATAATACAATGAATAATTCACTATACATGGGTAAGGTGCATACAAACTTTATACGGCGAGATATTTACCCGTACATACATACATACTGATACTTGCATACTTCGATGTATACATTTCGTTTGACTCTTTTTCTTAATTATCACATCATACATATGTAGTTCTTTCATCGTACAGTATTGTACGCATACGTTTGTTTGCAACTACGAGATTACGTTTTGGGAATATTGTGCGAAGCGGGGGCCGCCCACCTCTGTTGCGTATCAAGGACTTGTTTGCTTATTTTGCGAATAAAAAAAAATACGCATAGAAAGTACAGGAGGAAAAGAGAGGCCGTTTGAAGAAGGGGTGGAGGTTAGAGGGGCGGTAAGAGGAGAAATTTTTAAATTAAAGAGCTTATCCCGTGATCTGGGGCGGTTGTGTGTGCGTGCGTCGACTTAAGGTGCGTACAAATACGCAAATATTGAGGTCCTGGATATCCTGAGGGAGAAGTTAGGCAGGCCACCTGAACGTAACCTAATTGTGTATTCTTTGGGCTGCCAGAGCGGCTCTTAATCCCACACTACGAGCAGACGGTTTTGGTATCGGCCTCACGTCCTCCCTATCAGGGATACTGCTGCAGGGGGAGGGGACCCCACTACCTGTGATTTCCAACAGTGAGCTTCCAAAACCATTCAAAAGCGTATTTAATTCCTCCGAAGAATCTTCCAATTAATAAAAAAGCACACACAGCACACTGCCGCATAATAAAATATGCGTAATTTCAGTTTACGACCCTGCAAATTCTCCTCGGCGTTTATTGTTAGCGCTCATCAATCACGACGGGGAACATTTTTCTTTCATTCGTACGAATCTTGACGTGGGGCCAACCCTTTTTTTTCTTAGAAACTTTATGTAACCCCATTGGGGATTTATTACTGGTACTATAAGAGTATAAGCGACCTCTTCGACGAAATGTGTAAGACATATTTGGGTCAAACTGGAAGTTACATTGTTTTTCGCACAAGCTTCGATGGAACATTTGGCGCTAAGATTATTAAATTTTTACGTCCGTGAAAAGTTTAGGAAGCAGCGCTTTGAACACCCGTAGGTATATACCTATTATTCGCAAACTTTTATACATATAGTAGAACTTAAGAGACAGAGAGGAAGATACCAAAAACTCTTCTCATCCACAATAGGACAAGTTCAGAAAGAACCTTTTTTGAAAGGAGAAGAAGGGGTATCAACCGTTCTCGAGCTGTAAAGATTTCTATTTAGATGGGAAAAGTTATAAAAATATAAAATTACCTCTCCGTAATTACCATATAAATTAATATTTTTAAATGTCATCCTTTTCCCCCCCTTTTTTATTACACCGCTAAATTTTAAATCGTATCAGTCGAGTAGGTACTGTATTCCGTTACGTACTGTCTCTAATGTGAATTGTATTGATTTTCGATACCCTTTCACTGTACTTGGCTAGGTATTGATGGGAAGCGGTTGTATTGTGTTTTAGGAACGTAAACAGAGCTTTCAAAAAATGTAACAAGAAAGGCGATGTTTTAAAATGTACACGTGGTAAGCATTTTATGCAAACAAGTGTAGCCAACGGGGGGGAGAGGCTCTGGTGTGCGCAGACTGGGCGGAAAAGCCGGCGAGAAAATTTGCATTTTTATTTGAATTTTCCAACGAGGATCAGATAAAAATATAGCTTTAACAAACTGAATGCAGATGCTCATATCTACGCTTACAATATTAGACCGTGTTATGCGCCATCTCCAACCCTCATCAGACGCGTCATATATTATTTGCACAATATACGCTAATTTGAAAAGCAAACGAGTAAAATTCAGTCTAGTCTATAATCAAAATGAATTTTAAAAAAGAATCAAATAATAATTAACACAAAGTAATGTTACTGCTCGGTATACAGAACACACGTTATAAAGCACTAAAAATCAACGTCTGATAAACTGAGTGCTTTCGAATGGATTCTGTTAATTAATGTCGTTTTTATTTCGTAAACCGCCGCATTATTTATCGACGCAATAAAACTTCGGCGAACGGTTGTTTGATGGAGTTTTAAATCTCGTGATGCGAAAGTCATTAAATTATTATTTAAACTAGATTTTTGCTTCGGTATCACAACAATACGACCTGATTAGTCCGACTTTATTTATGCGCATTGGAAAACTGTTCCGGTTTTTATTCCGCATAAAATACGAGGTTGAATTCGACGCCGGTTTTCGCGTCGATTTAAAAACCGTTTCGATAAAAATTTACGAATTCCACAACGCGAACGTGTGGTTATAAGGTGTAATAAAATCGAATGACGCTTTTATATTGATCGGGACGAAAGTTCCGTTAATATGCTAAAAAATTAGTTTTAAAATTAAATACATACTGAATACATATAAATACATACATACGTCGACGTATTTCTTTAAAAAAAAAAAGTAGATGTTGGTATTTTTCTTTTCATTCGCCGTGGGGAAAAAAAAAAAGGAAAAAAAAAGAAAGAAAATGCACACATCCTCCCGCGGAACGGATATCCCTTCCTCTAAACTAAATTGAATCGAGCTTTTGATTAAAAAAGGGAAAACTGCGATACTGTGACATTCTTGGTCAATACTACATACTCGGTGAAATTTCATTTTCGGCGCAGGAAAAATTCTATTATTCTCTATATATGAAACGAAGTTTCGCTTCGAAGAGACAACGACGCCACGCTCGCTTCACTGATACGATTGCTCGTTTATTTTCAGTATTAAAATTTTATTTTATTTGGGTACTACGCCGACGAGTTTTTCGTTCAATTTTAATTCGCATTCCGAGTGAAATTCATACGATACGTATAGAGTACATAGTATGTAGTAGCACGTTTGCGTGCACATTCGCGCGTTTTATTATATTATTCATTCAATTGGGTTGCGGTTGCACTCACTCGGCTTTGCGCGCACATTTGCACACCAATCTTCATTAAATTTGTACGAGTGGCCAATTTAAATTTTAGAACTTTCATTAATACTATATTTTCTCATTTCGTCTAGTATAATTCAAAATATTTACACGCTCGTGTCATTTTGGATTTAGTTTGACAGAAAGATTGCCAATTGGTTGGAATCGCATGCGACATCGTAAACAGGTAAACACCTATTTAATAAATTCATAACACTGTAAATATTATACGTATATAATCCAGGAGAATGTCTACGAATATTTAAAGCGTAGAAAAACAAAAAAAAAATACATACTACATGCATAGGTACAGAGTGTAACAAGTATACATTTTTGAACACACAGATAGAGGAAAATGTATAAAGATTTCAATTTTCATCAAATTCCGCATATTCAAACACTCAAACAACAGTTTGCTTGAACGTATTTTTGTAATATAATACCAAAATAATTAAATTAAATCAACTATACTTTATCCAATTTAAGAAAGACCTTGTTATGGCGCAACTAAGAAAGAAAGGGTTGTGGCAGTCCGGGTTTTGATGAATTTGGTTGTTTATCGTTAATGTTTATTCCGAGAAGCCGAGGTGGTGACGAAGTTCATTGGTTCAGACCCAGGTAGTCTGCGTAGATCGATTCTAAATCGCTCAAGACTAGGGTCCTTCTTAAGTTGGATAGAGTATAGGTAACTATAGCTTAAATATCAATTTTTTTGCATTATAGTGCTCTTCGTGTACTTAAATGCTTTTTCTTTATAAACATGTTCCACTATACGCGGGTTCCCAACTGGGGTCGCCAACTGAAACAGTAAACTAAAAAAAATATCGACTACAATGCAATTTTTTTTTTTAATCGATGTCTTGATGTTTGAATTTTTCAAATACATATATGGGGGTTGCGGCCTCGCGCGTCGCTTGGCTTTTATAAAAAGGGGATCGCCACTCGAATAAGGTTGGGAACCTGTGGCACTGTAGAATATATCATTTATAATATACCTATGCATACCTAACATTCACAACGAAAATATTTTGCATCCACGCTATTGTTCGCCGGGGTTCGATACATACATAAATACGGAGCTTCAAATGCGTAGAATCGATACGACATAGTCGATATATAAATAACCGATTATTTAAATGCGATGCGAATGATTGGGGCGATCGATGTATCAATGTAGTATGTAAGTGCCTATTATATAGAACATGGGCCGTTCTGCGAAACTTGCATTCGGATGCGCATAATAAAATGTCATATATCGTTGTTGTCGCATATAAAATAGCGAATGGATTAACGAGCACACAGGTAGACGGGGCACGACAAATTTAAATAATATCACATTCGCACGAGACCGTGAACGGCTTGTTACCGTTGCGTTGCCCTTCGATGAGACACCATACCAGTCATGGTGTGTGCCCTTTTCTGGCAGACAATGGGGGGCTGGGGCTCCTAAACGCGCTCGCACATATAATAGTTTTTATTCGTAGCAAATAAAATGTAGATAGAGGCAAATCGTAGAACCGTAGACTTTACTGCCCGGCTTATGTTCCCGGTTTTTGTGCGCTCTCGCGACCTTAAGGCTTGTTGCCTCTCTCCAAGTGCTCCGCGTGGCGAACTCGAAGAGATAACAAAACTGTTTTATTTCCACTTCGAAATGAAAAAACTGAACGCCGGTGGATGTACCTAACGCCATATCCAGCGTGTTCGCTTTTCCAGATAGCGACACATATTCTATACAATTTAATTTGCATCGAATACAACAAGATAGGATTAACACAATCAAGCAACGAAAGTATGAAAGAAGACTTAAAAATGAATTTTAATAACACTAAAATGATGTTTTATGTATTTTGCACGCAAAGCGTAGTCACAGTAGATAATCATAATCATATTGTAGAGATAGTTGATGGTTATGTATGTATGTATACCTAGGACAATTGGTGAATATGACCGAATGTAAAGAAGAAGAAATGAAACTAGGATGGAGTGCTTTTGGAAGAATGAACACAGTTTTTAAATTCAATATTCCGCTATGCTTAAAAAAGAAGGCATACGACCAATGCGTACTGCCATTTATGACGTATGGATGTGAAACGTGGATGCTAAATTCAAGTATCCAGTGCACACAGAGAAGCATGGAAAAATGTATGCTTGGTTATATAACAAGATCATAATAGGAATACATGGGTAAGAAGTATGGCAGATATAGCGGAACGTGTTGAAAATGTTGAAGTGGACACAGCGAGAAGCATGTATGGACGCGATAAATACTTGAATGGTATCCGAGAGGATGTGAAAGAAAGCAAGGTAGACCGAGTAGAAATGGGCTGATGAATTGAGAAGAATGTGTGGAGTCAAGTGGATGCAGATTGCTCAAGACAAACAGGAATGAAAGAGGATTGAAGAGACCTTCATCCAGCAGTGGTTGGTGAACGATTGAAAATGATGGTGACAAGATAAGAACCTTTCGTTAATTCCTCAATACAAAACCAAAGGATGGTTTATAAATAAACTAGTGACTGCCCGTTGACGGTGTCATCGGATGGTTAACAACCCGTACCGTGCGTGGTATGCGATGCGTGGAGTGTTTGTGAGGTTATGTAGTGTGAGCGTACGCGCTGGGTATGCGAGCGTTCCGCGGCTAGGGTACCCAGCCGGCCAGGCAGATACCTGCACCGCTACCTAAAGTAATATACAATTTTAACGATTTTACTATTAATACTAAAATCACAAATGTACTGTCATTGTAAAAATGAATTTCTTTTATATATTCAAGTTAAAGTTAATCGAAATATATTATACATACATACACTATTTTGCAAAGACTTAAAAATAACCTCGCTCATAAACGTTCGTGTGATATAATTTATTGGGCTTTTGCACTCAGCTGATTCGCTCTGCACTGATGTAATTTATAGAGTGAGCGCAACAGCTGCTTACAATGTAGAATTAAATTGAATCAAAATGCAATACAATAATAAATAAGATTTGCTTGAAATTAACTTTTGAGTGAATTCGTTCGATATTGGGATCGTTGTTCTTTCGAATTGTATCGTTCGTTGTGTTATTATGGAAAAGCTTCGAGTGAAAGGTAAAACGATGTCGAGGTGAGGAAGGAGTCAAATAGGTCGTTAAAGTTATTTACTATCGATTCTAACGGTGTGCTAAGTGCTTCTTTTGAATTATTTTGGACAATAAAATGGCGACAAAAGCGAAAATAAAAGAAGCCTTTAAATTGCTTTACGAGTCAATAAATTAAACATGCAAACATTGCGAACATTTTTTCCCCTTGCGATGTCAGTTAAAAATAAAAATTGTTTACAGCGCTCGTGTGCGATTTATTTGCAAGTGCAAGCTTGCTGAAGCTTATTTTTAACAGCACAATATTTAAAGAACCAAAATTTTCATAAGCAAAAAGAATACACATTCCATTCATTGATATAAAATAAAATTCATTCAAAACACACCTACTGAATTAACACAATGATCGTAATCAGCTATTGCTATAATGAGGCATCTTCAACTGTAAGCTAGGCAATTTAATGGTAACATCTAAGCTGAGTAAATACATTTTGAATGAACTGTAGAGGTGTACCGAAAGATTTTTATTACTAAAATATGTACTCCGAGGAAGGAGATGGACTGGGATTAACACCTCAAGTTCTTACAGGGGGGTAATTTCACCCCCAAGAGGTGATTGAAGGGGATTCGAAGGAAAATGAAAGAAGCTTCTGGAATTTTTCGTAGATTGAGTTTTAAAAAATATATAAATATTAAAAATGTAAAATTAATTCTGGGAATCTTTGTTTTTATGTATTGCAGAATGAAAGCAGCTTTCCTGGAATACATCTAGTTACATTTTAGAAGTTACAAAAACATATGTGGAGAATGTTGTTGTTTTAAGCTACTGTGTAACTAAGTGATTAAAATGTTTCTTGGTGTAATTTGATATTTCACATTTAACAGTCTCAAAGTTCTGAGAAGCTCCAGTAACTACTCTCCTGAGCACTATTTGTTAATACGCAGAACTTGGATAAATACACAGATAGTAAAATAGATTTTATTACCCACTGTAATTTAATTACATACAAAGCATGCATTTTCATTTGGAAAATTGGAACATAAGAAAATGGGCTTTCGTTTTCGATATCTTTTGAATATTTAGAAAGAGACATTGTTTGGAACACCCTCTATGTCCATTCGGAGCGACTCTGAATGGTATTGCGATAAATTGTAGTGGTCGTAGGGCGAGGGGTAATGGGGAGGAGGAGAACCTCCCGGGGCTGCTTGGCCGGCTTGTCGACAAGCCCTACCACTAACTCAGCACTGCACATAAAATGGACTATCTAATTGCTCTAAGCTTTGTTTGGCATAGCTTCATCCCAAGGCATTGTCGATTCGGTGAGGTGGTTTCACGTGCCTCTCATATTATTTTTACGATCCGCTAGACTTCTTTTCTATACGTGTGTGTGTGCATGTGTATCTAGGAAAAGTACGAACCCTACTCGTTTACGCTTCCTTATACCCTTCCGCGCCCATTCAAAACGTTTCTTTCAGATGTGTTTATTTATACGCACTTTACCTTATTGTGTATAAATAGCTACTTCATCGCCTACAGCCCTATTTATAAACGATAGTCTCAGTCGCACCAAGTTCAAACTTTGTATTGATTAAAGTGAAGGTAACAGGATAAAGTTGGGTTACATTCGTATGTATAAAAAATGGCTTCATTACACTGAAGAAAATCACCAAGTGCATATATATCATAGACACGAATGAAGACAAAAGAGTATGTCTATAATTAGCTTGTCTTTATTTCTTTTTTTTATTCGCAGCAAGTGTAACATGTCGTAATGCAATTCTCGTTAAAAGCGACAATTTACTGGGTGATTAAAAAGTTGAATTGCGCGTTCTAGCACTTTTGCTTCTGGTGTTACCAAAACGGTACGTTGACCTTCGTACTGAAGCCACAACTGACTATAGTAGAATCAAGGACAAGGACATCGTTCAATCCAAAATGACAGCAACAGCGGCATGGCTTTAAACTTTGCGGCTGAAATTTATATTTTGTATATAATTTATAAACTAATATCTAATCAGAATACATTGTAACACAAAACAATTTCACAATATCAAATGTAATTTTTTGCGTATCGCGTAATTTCGTGTTCGTAAGATAATAATTAAAATTGAATTATGTTTGTGTTTGTTTATAATAATATTATTTAATGTGTAATCGCAAAAGTGATAAAAAGTTAATGAGCACTCCTGTGTGAGCTTTATTGCGGTAAAGTCAATATCGATCAATAAACAAGTGCTCAAACAAGTAAATCAAGTGCACATATTTTGTATTAGGCAAATTAACTCAGAACAATTATCCACGATGTTTGAAAAATAATTTGTAGAGATGACTTGCGTAATTTTGCAAATGATTTTTTTTTTTACAAAGGAATTTTATTTCCGTGTGCTTAAGTGGACTCATTTCGGAAAATCTTTGGGAATTAGTATAAGGAACCGTTTCACCAACTTACTGCTAGATCAATTGATAAATTCTAACAAGAGACGGCTGATTTGGATTTATATTTATAACATCCAAATCATACCAGCAGCTATAGCAATACTAGAAAACGCCAACAAAATCGTTCAACCGTACCGTCAACAATTAAAATAATAGTTGATCCATAGTTGGGGTGCAAATTGATGGTTTCATTAAACTTTTCTTATTGGTAAGAGGTATACTATACTCTGTCCATCTTAAGAAACATCCTATACTCTATCTAACTTAAGAAGTCAGAAAAACCACGCAACTAGAAAAGGGGGGGCTGTGGCTGTCCGAGATTAACCACTTAGGTTGCTTGTCGTTAATTTAATCCAACAAGCCGAGATGATGACGAACCGCATTGGCTCAAACCCAGGTAATCTGCGCAGAATCGGTCAAACCTCTTGGGCTTTTTAAGTTGGATAGAGTATAGTCTTGACCGATTTAGAATCAATCTGCGCATAGTGCATACTAACCAATGAACTTCGTCACCATCTCGGCTTCTTGGAATAAACATTAATGATAAACAACCAGAGTCGTAAATCTCGGACAGCCGCAACCCTATTTTTTTTAGTTGCGCGGACGCAAGGTGGTTCTTAAGTTGGATATAGTATGTATATTATACATACAAAGAAAGCAACGTAGACCGAGTGGACGATGGGCTGATGCAGATTGCTCAAGATGGACAGGAATGGAAAAGGATTGGAGAGGCCTTCATCCAGCAGTGGATGGTGAACGGCTGAAAATGATGATGAGTATATTATATTAATAGTTAGAGTTAGTTAGTAGTAAAGTATTCAACTTTTTGACAATATAATAAAACGTAGTGGGTATTCAACAAAATTTATTATATTATTTCCGCCTGTTAACACTTAGCACTCATATTGGATTTGGTCATTGCTAATAGACTACTCTGGGGTAAAAAAATAATATAATTTTGTTTTATTAAAATTTCAGCTGTTCCAATTAAAAAAATATATAAAAGATCGAATCAATGTCCTCATCAGTAAATGGGATCAATTTTTTGAATAAAAACTAACAATAGGAAAATCATTCAATTTTCAACTTTTTTTTATAAATTAAATTGTGCTATGGTGTTATAGATTTGATGACTTATTTTGGACAAAAAATGTTTGCGGTTGAATTTTAAAACAGTGCTCTTGCAATATGTACATGCAGTCTCGCACACAAACACCATAATTCTACTAAATGGTAACCGCTCATACATCCTCACGCACTCCCCGTGTGACCGGTCGTCCCCTCCATCGAGAGGGACGAAGGGGGGATGTCTCCTCGTCCTTGTCTGTTCAATTGCAACGACAATTTGTCGGAGAGAGATGGACAGAGAAACCCCACCGACAGACTATAGTTCGAACGGAGGAGAGCTTACCAGACTTTGATGCAGCGGTCCCTAACCTTTTGCGCAACTTAAAAAATACCCCGGCTTCAAATTTCACACACTTTTATAGCGAATCAAAACGCACACGACATCAGCTAAAAGTTCAGATTATAAAAAGTCACAGTTTCATTGTCGTTTCGTGTGCAGTAACCTGAGCTTGAGAACAACTGCGCGCTTATGATCGTCACACTGACTTTATAAATGCCTTAATTTGTACCAAGTTCAACGTCCTCCCCATCGTCAGTGTACTATATGCGTATTTAGAATTGTTCTAAATATTTTTTTAACCTATAAATAAACCGCGAGAGTGGCGCAATAAATAAACGAGCCCTCTCACGTGAAACGGGTGTCTAATGCGTGTTGAGAACGTATCGCTTTCGATTGAAAGCGATTATTACGCACTGTGGAGATTTTAAGCGCATTTCAGATTTGCTAAACAAGATTATAAAAATATAAAAAACGTATACGCGCCGCACATAAAATAACAGTTAGATGTCAAACAATAAAAACGATGGTTTGCGGTTAGAATATCACCCCTTCTTTACTGGTCTCGGTTGTAAAATACGGCATCACGTGCACACACACCCGATAACGCATAAAAAACAATATATACCGCCTTCAAAAAAGATTCAGACTGGAAAGTGCACACACACATACAGACACACCCGTCCTAGTCCTGATTGTAGCCCTACATACTGGAGATAAAAAAGTTTTCCAAACTGCACTCGTGCAACTAATGTGATTTTGGTATGAAATATTAAATTACCGGTATACGATCGTGCTACAAACAAGATCCGCCAACCAAAATTCTGACTGCAATCCTAAAGACAGTCATTAAATATTAATGGAATTCTCATACTTGCGATTAAAATTCCTTATAAATTATTCTGACACAATTTTAATATCATAAAAACTACTGGTTTTGTTTAAAGCACAGCTGTATACCTAATTGAACTAACAATGTATTTTTGGTACGGTATCATAGAATTGATTCTAATAGGAATACCAAAAGTGAAACTACCTACATAATATGTGTTGCTAAATATATCAAACGTGGTCATCTCCACAAAAGTTGAAACTGAGTAAAACGACTTTTTTCTCCTGAGCAGTGAAATTTTAAAATTAATTTAGTCTGACATTGATAATAATACTATTTATCCAATCCAATCCTCTACGTTGAAAAATTCATAGATAATAAGAAAAATCAGTTTTAAATATTATGTCTCAAATAAATTAAGTTTATAATATTTTGATTCTCCCTCTTGGGAGATGACTCAAATGTGTCCACAAACTTGTGCATATTGCAGTTAATATGTACCTACTCGTATATTGACATTGAACGCATGAGCTTAGATGGCCTTTTAAAACGAAACTATATACATATGTATATCAAACATTCTAGTCTTGACCGGCTCAGAATCGATCTATGCAAACTACCTGTATCTGAACCAATAAGCTTCGGCACCATTTCAGCCTCCTTGAATAAACATTAACGATAACCAAACAAAATCTCGGACAGTCACAACCCAATTTTATTTTAGTTGCGCGACAGCGATGTGTTTCTTATGATGGATAAAGTATATGTTTCAAATACATAAAGCTTATAATATTTTAATTCTCCCTCTTGGAAGGATGACTCAAATGTAGCTATACCCAAACTTATCTATATTACAGTTAATATGTAGGTACTCGTATATTGACATTTAACGCATGAGCTTAGAATGCCCTTTAAAACCAAACTATGTATAGGTACATAGATATGTACATTCATTTTATAATCGCCTAGCATACATAACGTAACTTTAACCTAACATTTAAAACCGATTATGGAAATTCTTATTAACAATGAGGGAATTTGCATAAAAGTGTACCCAATTCTTATTTTGACCTACAAATTGAAATTAAATTATTTTTACATTGGTTTTATATTTGTTTAAATTCAAAATTAATTCTGTAAACTGGCAGCCATTGAAGTGTAGCCGGCTCGTAAAATGGGGATCGGAAATTGCCCAGTCCAAATGCGTACGCCTCCGTAACAATGCATTAATCTTGCCCGCGTAACGTGCATACTGCATACCCTCTCAATGGCAATGCATAGAATTTTTAATACAAAAAAAAATACATCCCACCGAAAATGTGAGCATCACTTGTGTACAGGCGTCGGCAGGGGTGGCACGCGAACGCCGACGGCAGCTGCTCAAAAGCCCTTTATATATATACAAGCATATGTACGTGTGCATTTAGTGTTCGTGTATTTCGCAAAATAATCAATGTAAACGCGCAAAGCTTTGTTTTGTAAATATTTCACTGTCGAATCTGGTAAATATTGATTATTACACTTCGATTACATACAATATGCAAATACTGTATGCTGTGGTGTCATTTATGATATTGATGATTGAAGTCGTCGGATGAGCAGGTAATTAACATTTTGAACGTGTCGTTTCAATTCTGTGTTTATAAATGAACTGATTGTGTATCGTTGTCTTTTTGATTTATGGTTATACAACGTGTGTATATATTCTAATTAGATTTAGCAGTAAAAATGTTTGTTTCTGTATTATGCGTACTAAAAATTAAGCATTTCATAGAGTTAAATTAAAGCTACAACTGTTTTTATAATAAAATTATAACTTTTGCACAATTTGCACAAATTTCTTATTGGAGTGTTTAATGGAAAATATAATAATAATAAAGTATGCACATCTGCTTCGGTTTTATTGCAGCGTGCACACTGTTACGTATTTAATTATAATATGCAATACACTAACGATTATATCGTAATAACAATGAAAACGATTACATCGTTACAATACGATTTTTATTATGCCGTATGTAATTGTGCAACATTTACATAGTGCGCAAGCATACGATAGAATAGAAATTTGGCCTACAATTAACATTTTCAATTTTGTCAGTGCGTACAATAATGAATATTATACGCGCTATAACAATACATCACTCATAAGAGAGCCTATGTTGTACCGAACAGTACCGAATTACCTATTTTGGTACTGTTCTTTCTTAATTTAATTAAGAATTAATTTTTGTAATTACTTCGATCGGTTGCCTTTCTGTTTACAAATTCACAGTAGAAAGGATCAATTTAACGCATTATATTATTTGCGTACATTTTACCTTTCCTCGGATGAAGATTCTTCTTTTATTTAAGCATTTGCCTAAAAAAATTATATGTACACCTACCGCGCATTTTTACAACTTCTTTATTATTAATTTTTAACGCATATTTTTGTTTTTTAGGTTTTTCAAGATAAGTATCGAACAACTTACACACAAATGCTAAACAACTGAGCCTAACTACGTCGTACAATGAATAAAACTGAACCATTTCAGTATTTTCTATGGACATCATAACAAATTGGAAAAATGCCGATTTAAGGTAGGCAGGTATTCATGAATATTTATAAGCATTTTATCTGCGCGTCGGATCGTTCTTTACGACCTTCCAATTTCATTAATTATTTATGGAATACCTTACGCGAATAATTTAACGGGATTTAAAGGAATCAACGTGGGGTTTTCGAAACGGGATTTTTTTCATTCCAGAGATTATCGGAGAGAGCAGAGTAGATGGGGATGGGGATGGGGGATGGGAGATTGGGGAGGCAGTGGGTGGCATTCGTCCCGCCTCAGTCGGAGGAGAGTCTCTGCGTTGTCCCGGTCTGTGGGCGGGGCGAGGGTTAGTGGGGGAGGAGGGGAGGTGGGGAAGAGGGGAGGTGGGGAAGAGGGGAAGAGAGGAAAAGGGGAAGAGAGGAAAAGGGGAAGAGAGGAAAAAGGGAAAAGGGGAGGAGGGGCGGAGGCGCAAAGGGGCGCCGCGACGCCACCAGACCCGCAGACGCCCCCGGACTAGCAAAGGCAACGCACGCGCCACTCCACGACACAGCCGATAGACACAGACATGGACAAACCGACAGACGACAGACGACTGACATCCCGACGAAGGCGCGCTCGTCTCGACCGGGACGCGTTTTCAGATGGAATCACCGCACCAGGTACTTCAATTTCGCCGGCACAGATGACTCCCGAAGCGCTTCGCTCGTAAACGTCAAAAACGATATTAACGACCGGCCAGAGCCGCCTCCGATAAATAAAAAAATCCGGCTTCGACTCGCACCGATTCGGGCCCCGCCAACTACCGACGTCTGCTCGTAAATTACCGTTTTAATGATTTCCCCAATCGCTTCTCTTCTCTTTGTCGCACGCGACTTCTACACTTTCGATTCGCGTTCGATGAATTATTTTATTCGTCGGTACAACAACCGGTCGTCGAAACGTCCGCGTAAACACTCCTATTTTTAATCTGTTCTAGAAATCTACGTACGGTGTCCGTACTCGTGTATATTCCCACGGCGAGCTTTGCGCGTAACAAAATGGCGCTGCACGTGCGTCGCCATCGAATCTCCCACGTGTGTCGTAAAATGCACGCTTTATTTTATAACTCGGCTGCCGATCGCGCTTAGGGGAGTCTTCTACGTCGCGTTTGCCGTCTCTTTTCGTCGCCACCTACTTCATTCAACCGTCTAATATCTTCTGTTGTTTATTTTTCAGATGCTGCCGTGTACGTATGACGTTTTGGTGCGTGTTTACTCGAGTTTTCCGCAGCTGGTGTGTTCGCGAGGCTCGTTTGAAGACATCGTAGCACTTTCTGTACGTATACTGAATGTATCCTGAGTGCTTATCTTTCCGGTATACCTTCAGTATACGTAACAGAAGATGGTACAATACGACGTGGTGAACGACGATGCCTCTCCTGCGTCTTCTTCTTTCGACGATGGACGACCTATGGGCACGTTTATGTTTACAATATTATGAATCAAATAATTACGAGTGTGATGAATTTATACGATTGTAATATTTCGAAAATTTTGTAATAAAAGTTATTTGGGTTCTGAATTTTATTATACATTGTAGATATACGTTGAAAACTGTATTTATAAGTTTAAGTAATGTTATCTCGATCGAGATTCCCATCGCATTGTTTACATTGAATTGATGGTTTCGTTGAGTTATCTCAGTCTAGTATCAAAATTGAAAACTATGAATATAATTAAGCACAACTGAAAGATTAAGATCTGATGGTTTAATTTTAAACAGAAATTATACAAAGCATGTCACGTGTATTATAATGATGAATTCTTAGACAGAAATTTAAAGATACACTTGCAGAAAAATTTAATAACTTTTATAAACCGATTACAGATATGAAATATATATAAATATATTACCGGAGCAGATATGAAATTATAATGGATGAAATGATAAATTTTCAGATGTGTTGAAAATAGAATCTAAGAAGAGTATTAAAATTTTATGATGCGAAAATAATGACATCAATAGCGATAAAATTTGAAACAGGTTCCTTAGTTATCAACTATCAACAAAGTTTATTTGAAAACAAGAAAACTATTTTGACTAGCCAGAATTTAAATTTTGTGTCGGATCAATTGATACGATATTTAAAAAATTCAACTAGATATATGTATATATATTTTATAATTATGAAATTAAGATAATAATGTATGTAGGTACCTACATACTACTTACAGAAATTTGAAAAAATATAACGAGAAGCACCAAAAGTACCTATTGCCTTATTTTGCACACATTTTACATAAATATGAAAAATTTATTAAAATACAATTTAAATTATATAAATATAATAATAGAATATTGGTTATTAAAAAAAAAAATGTATTACAATCATATTTACCTACTGGAATATTTCAGACAACTATAGCAACTTCCAATAAGAAACTTAAGCTTGTATTACACAAACGATATCTATTTACGGTAAACAAGTAGGTACATACATACATAGGTATAATAAGCTTATAAGAATAAATTGATATCGTTGTAAAATATAATTATAACAAATATGTAGATTTCTTGAAAAGCTCTTATAAACTTACTACTAATGGAACTTGTTGAAATTGAAAAGTTAAATCATGATATTTATTCAACTTGATTCAAACTTGAATTCTTATATCTATGTAGCGAAAAAAACCAACAATTTCCAGTTGGAAAGCAATTCTTGTTAACTAGATTTTCGTGTTACTTTCTTATTAGACTTTTTTTCACTTAACATTGTCCAAATCGATTGCAAATTATTTCATATATTCCATGAATATAACTTGGGATAAGAATGAAATAATACTTCTATAGAAAACAAAAACAAAAATCACTCAAAAGATACAAAAATATTTTTGTTGTTTGCAATACATTTTTATCTTTGTACATTGTAGATAAAATTTTCGAATTAAATAAAAAAATATCGATGATAAAATATTCATAATAAAAATCGAAACAAACACAACGAAATTTAGTAAAAAAAAAAAAAAAATAATAAATAATATTTTGCGTGCCGATTTCTAAAGGCCACCCATTACAATCGAGAACGAACTCCCGGGAACCTGTTCCGGTTTGACCTTTTCTCATTGTACGCATACCATAAAAGCGAAACGGACGATCGGTGGAAGCGCGCGTGTGTCACGAGCGAGAGAGAGATAGCAGACTTCGTCATCGCATGATCGCGATGCCTCTCATTATCGATCTTTGCAATGGGCGAGAGCGAGACGAAGCGCACAGCCGTACTGTCGTCTCGAATCGGTAGCCGTGACGGGGAGCGTTTCCATGGCAACGAGCCGAGCGAAACTCAACATGGAGCCGGCAACCGAAAGGCCCACACTATTTTTACTTTATTATTTTCGATACACACACATACGCAGCATCATCGCTCGTAAATTATTTCAAAATATCGAAAATACACGAGCGGCTTTCCTTTTGGCGAAAATTTTTTACTTATATCAAAATTGTTCTCTTACTACTTCAGGTTAACGCGTTTGTAAATTCAAATTTTCATATGATGAATGGATACAATTAAGTTTTAACTATGTAACTTAAATGCGCAAGTTCGTTGTTGGTACATAAATTAGGATTTTTTATATTCAATTCAATGGATCTCAGTGTTTTGAAACCATTCCTATTATGTACATCTAACTATGTATACTCTATCCAACTTAAGAAGAACCTCGGTGTCGCGCAGCTAGAAAATATGAGGGCTGTGGCTGTCCAAGATTTACGACATTGGTTGGTTATCGTTTGCGATTCTAATCGGATATAGTATAGGTACCTACATAATATTTTCTATCCAACTTAAGAAATATTCTAGTAGGTATGTTTAGCCTAGGATGCCTAGGATGTCTCCTAAGTTAGATATATGTACCTACTCTATCCAATTTAAGAAGTATCCTAGTCTTGACCGATTTAGAATCGATCTGCACAGACTACACGTGTCTGAACCAATGGGCTTCGTTACCATCTCGGGTTCTTGGAATATTAACTAAAGTCGTAAATCTCGGATAGCCACAATCCACTTTTTTGTTAGTTGTGCGAAAACAAGTTTCTTCGTAAGTTGGATAGAGTATAGATAGCTGTATACGTTGACATTTATCAATTAATCTAATTGATTGTCGCTACTTATTGAACAGTGCATCAAAACTATTAATGTATCTATAATAAATTTAATAATTCCTTGAGAAATAATTACGTTAGTTAAGATTATTGCGATAGGCTTTTGATTGCGTTATTAATTTATTAAAAGGTGAAAATTGGTAGTTTGTAATTTTTTTAAATGTGCTAAAAATGCAGCATATTCTTTTATGAGTACCGTTGTTAAGTTAAAAGTAGTGTTTTCTGTAAGTTTATAAATTTTAGTGTGAGCACTTAAATAATGAAGCATCACTTTAAAACTCTTTAAAACTAAATTACCCATTAAAAATCTAATAAAAGCGATTGGAATTTAAATATTAATATTATGAAAACGTCTTAATATATTTTTTTACCGAGTATAATTTCTGCATTAAAATATCTAGTATGTAAATGTTGTAGGTATAGATATATATACTTTTCGCGATATTCTAATTTTTCACGTCGTTTACGTCGACACTTTAATCAAAGGTGGAATAACGCTACTAGTTTTTATAAAATCAAATATTTGATAACTCAAAAGCAAATGTCGGATATATTATTATAAATACACAAATAAAAAGCAACGAAATATTATATGTACGTCGGAATTGAAGGAGTAATTAAAAATTAAAAACTCACCTGTGAATAATTTTCAGCGTGCTTTTGACTCGACAGCCGACGATGCGGTTTCCTGTAACAAAACACCACAATAACGATGAGTTAAAATTGAACATGAAATATAATACCGACAAACGGAGTGCGTTCAAATGAAACGAACCGTTAAAGTTAACCCCGATATGAGCGCGCGTTGTTACAACCGATAAATAATAAAAATGCAATCGCTCGAAATAATGAAGTTATACAATCTAATACTTAAAACGGTGGCGCGCGAGCAAAGCGTCCCACGCGCGGCATAAAACGTTTTTATCATCATTTTATATTGTAATTTAACAACAAAGGTATTGCCACATTAACAACCAAATTGCGCCATAAAAGCTACTTCATTTTATTGCTGAAAAAAAAAGGTATCGAGCGTTGTAAAACTGACCTTTCTTACCTTGGGCTTCCTTCACGTCATTTTATTGTCTAAGTAGTAGCGGGAACAAATCGTAAATCCGTGATCACCATCCCCCCTCTCCTACCCCTCATCTTACCCTCCCTTCGCAGATGATGTGCACACTCGTGCACTTAAAATGGGAAACTTGAACTTCAGCTGATTTATGACACGGTGCATCAATTTCGAATATCGTTTCACGTTGTACGTACATAATATGAATTGATATTAACACGTTTTTTGTAACAAGTAGTGGAGCGATCGTCTCAAAGTAGATGTCGATACAAAAAGTATGGGTAAAAAAAAAATAAAGAACGCCTTTTAAGAGCTCGTGACACACCTCAGTGATAAAACTGATTCATTCCACATTATACTGCTTTTAAAAAAAATCGCCCAGTACCAATAAACATTTTTTACGGTCGTTAGGGGTGAATGATGAGTTTGTGTCTCACTGCTTTATAGGCAGTAAAATTATCTTCCAAGTGCAGTCGATGTCAACGTTGAAGCTAATATCGGCTTCGACATACATACATAGTTGTTCTAAAAATATATTGAAATTATTATTATTACAGTAGAATAAGGGGAGCGCTTTGAGAAATTTAATAATGGCAATTTCATATACTTAAGTAGCACCTTGCTTTCGCGCAAATAAAAAAAGGGTTGTTCAAGATTAACGAATTTGGTAGGTTATCGACTAATCCAAGAAGCCGAGATGGGGACGAAGCTTATTGGTTCACACCCAGGTAGTATGCGCAAATTGATTCTAAATCGGTCAAGACTAGAATGTTTCTTAAGTTGGACAGAGTATGGGATGATTTGACTATTTTAAACGATATAAATGTATAAATAGGGCGCAATCTTTACATTGCATAGTTTTTTTGAACAGAGAAATCGGTTATAAATATTTAAAACTGGGTTTTAACATTCACATTCAAATAACGCAATCTTTCAATGACGAGTTCGAATGTATGTATGTAGATATTTTTAATGCGAAGAAAATATTATTTTAATGTTTTCAATAAGGTATTCATTGGGACGTTTATGGACGATATATTCTTTCATTTTTCACCCATGCAATTCCGAAAATTTCCAAATAGGCAACATTTCACAAATTCACCACGGCCTTTTTATCATATTAATTCTGACAAAATTCCAGTAGCATTTTTAATTTTTCCAAAGGCGAATATTTCGAATAATTCAGCTGTTGATCATAATCATCCAAATTTTAATTGGAATTAAAATGCATCGGGCTTTCGCGTCGCAGCGAAGCAAACATCGACTCATCGATACAAATATGCGACACGGACCCACACGAAATTTGTATTTTAAATAAAATTTTGTGTAGCTTTAAAGTTTCCACTCGTCTACGTACTTCATGTTGTATTTATATGCCCCTAGCGAGGAAGTTCGCATGTCCTTCGTTCGATATAAATGTGGGGAAAGATGAGAAGACGGGAGAGACTCTCGCTCAGAATGCATAACTAACTTCGCCACCCTGTACAGCATGTACCGGATGGTTCGACAGCGATGCCACTATGAAAAGTTGAATGTCCGTAATCGAACGAAAGTCTTCGAATCGATCCTATTCGGAATGCTAAGCATGCTCTGGCGCCACGCAAGATGGTGATAGCTTCAAAAACCCTTTCTCTCTCTCTCTCTCCCTATCTGACCGAAAACGTTCACTGTAGAAAATGTAGGTACGTAGTTATACGTGCACGCGCACCAAAATGTCTTCTTTTGAATACCGAACGTGTAAGTTTTGAGATAAATTCGTGTTCGTGAAAGAAAACGTCGTTAAAACGAACTTAGCACATTAGCGTGTGCAATGGCGATTCGTTTTCCTTGATCAGCGGCGCGCAACAACGTCAGTTAGTTTGTACAACTTACGATAAAATATAATGAAAAATAATTCAAGTACTTTACGTAGTTCAAGTACGTAGGATTTTTTTTAATTTTATAAAACTGCTTTAGATATGTATCGTATTATTTAGTGAATGGCGGTCGAAAATTACACATATTCGGAGCACGATTTACTCACGAGATATGCGGACCCCCCTTGTTTGAATATTGGATTTTTTTTTTTTTGAATTAAAATCAAAACATACAAAAATCACATACGCATACAAATGATTTTCATTAACGAGAACAAAAGAAAAATTTGGGGTGGTCAAATATAATTGTTCGCATATAAACGGGCAATTTCATTAATTCAATATGAAAAATGTTAAAATAAATACCCGCAGCTATATGAAGATATAATCTTCGCTGAAACTTATCAATCAATTCTTCAATTAATTAATTAACTTACATAGTTCACGAATATGTAAACACACTGTTAACGTGTCGAAAAAGATGGGTTAAAAATGTAAATAACATCGCGTTTGAACTTTCTACATAGTAAAGCCGTTCGAATAGTTGTCCGATAACGATTCAAGGTCTAATGCAGATGATAATAAATACAACTCAGATATTGAAAATCAAACCGCCCGTCCTTGACATTACCTACATACGAATAAATTACATGAATACCTAACAGCAAAGATCTCACACAATAATTTTAAGTGTATAAAAGAAATTATTACACTCGACTAACACGAGTAGATTAGGATTTTACACACGCAGTGCATGTCGTGTAAAATACATAAGTATGGCTTATTTAAAACCGCACACACACTTTTACTACGTACATTAATTTGATTTTATCACGGGTACTTTCAACATTTTTCGCACATAATAATTTATTCGTTATGTGGGCTATTTTATTACTTTATGAACATTCGTGTAATGAGAAGGTTATTGTTTAACAAGCCAATGCTTTGTTTTTAATTACTGCATATTGATAATAGCAGTCAACGCTCGAAATGATAGTGGGAGTTATTCATAGTTTAGAATATTTTGTTTATAGCTTCTGCGAGAGGATGTTGATTTTATAAATTACAGCCGACAATACATACACTCGTTTGAAAATCCGTAATTTACGATTGATTATGTAAGTAAGTCACAATGAAATTTCAACACTTCAATTTATTGTTGATTTTCAAGCACTTTTTGTATATTAACGGATATGAGAACCCTTTCATGTGAAAGTCATTTATATTCGAGCGCCAATCAGTGTCTTCTCTTAATTTCAAGGATTAAATAAATGTATTATAATAAATTAATTAAACATTAGGGTTTTCTTTATTACTTCACTACTTTGTCCATTACTTTGAATGGAAAAAAAAAAAACATAGGTAGGTACACATCGTAGCGTTTTGCCTTTCGTAACTATATTTTAATAAAATATGTATTTGGAGACAACATGTGTCCTTGAAGGACCATCAAAAAAGCCTGCTTCGAATATTGACGCACAAAATGGTAGTAGTTGCCCACCCTTGCTCGATCAAATTGTTCGCTTCCTGACAAAATGTAAGGAACTGCGCTCCGGCAATGTAATTTACATAATATTAGCAAACAGAGCATTTTATTCATGATATCTCATAATATATAGGTAACATATAGGTATAAATATAATCGAAATCGATATCATACATCAAATGTTCTTATCTATCGTATACATACATACCTATGTATGTAGGTACCTACACATGTACAATACAGTATAACTTTCAAATATTTGTGTCGTAGTTTCTAACCGTTCAAGGACACGATCTTTAGTCGAACACTTCCTTGTTTATGTTGTACAACCCTTTTTAGAAACTTTTAGTGAACTTTCTCTTTTCAAGATGTACTCTACAACGTCACCTATTCATACTGTTCAATTCATACAGGTAGCTACTGCTCTGTTCCAATTTCTATAATTTCCTAGTAGTGATTCAATCATCATTCGACGCATAGTGTGTGTGTGTATTTACATAATTTGGCATCACTCGAATGCATTCTCGAGCGTTGAAAGATCGTATCGACGCATAGTATCCATCATCACTATATTTTATACGTACCTACCGATCCGTGGAAGTGTAATTGTTATCTAGTTGGGGTTGGAATTCATATCAAACGAGGTGCTTCAAAAGCGAGATTGCGCCAGTGTACCAACTCGAGACGTTACTATGGGGTTTCGGTGCGATTTCAATTCGGGCGAATTTCGCACACACACCGAACGAGACGGGATTTAATTATGACTGAATTTGAGCAACAGCGGGAAGGCTGAAGATTAGGGTTTCAGCCGCGCCCGGCATCCATTTGGAAATGTTTATTTATTTGACGGTTCGCGAGGAAGTCCAGTGCCGCCCCTGCTAGGGTACTAGCAGGCAGTACCTCCACGAATTTCACCCCGAATCCACGCCAAAGGGGCGGTTAGGGAATAGAGATCTTGCGTAGGTAGATTTTTCGTATCTTCAAACGAAAATAGCAACGGAGAAGGCCTTCGAGGTTTGGCCGTCTCGCTAGTCGCTATCTGCAGACGAGCTCCACAGCTATACACCGGCACGTTTTGTATAGCGAGAGGGAGATTTTATTCGAGAGAGGGCTGGAATATGACTTTACCCCCCCACCGAGTTGAAATTTACGCTTGTAAAATATTTCGCCTTTACCGCATATACACGTTTATATGTAAGTGCGTTTTTATTATTTCATTCGAGTTTACAGTGCACACTTTTAAAGACAATTTCAATTAAAATGCAGAGTACTGTACTTATGACGACTCAAACGCACGCACCTTACAACGTGTTAAATGTTTGTTAATTAGACATATATAATGATTTTTTTATCATTTTATATCAACCTTACATAATATGTAGAATGTTTACTTGGACAATTTTGCAATGTGTACTTGTATAAAAGAAAATTGAACAATTCTAAAAATTAATTCAAAGAATGGGAATGTGTCGTAAGGACTTGAAATGTAAATACTTTTTATTTGCATAACAAACCAGGAGGAGGAAGAAATTGAGAAAAGGAAAAGAGGACAGAAAGAAAAGACAATAACGCTGTGCATATTAATCAAAAGGAAAATGGTATATTCTCAAGAAAACTGAATGAGAGATTATTATCCAAACCGTTTTTAAGACTCAAACCATTATACACATGTATAAAAACGTTTATTTTAAAAATGTTGTCAAAAGGTAAGCATCAAAACAAGTTGCATTAAATATTTCATCGTTTGTTGCGTATGAGAAATATCATATCAAAAAATACAATCGTATAAGGATATTAGACTAAGCATACTAAAGTAACAAAAATTTCAATCAAATCGTTTAGTAGCCAATATCGATTAACTAAATTTCAATAGATGGAATGGAATATTCCTTAAAAATTCAAAGTATAATATTTATTAATATAATTTGCATGATCAATATCACTATCTTTTAAATGACCCTCTCTGTTATTTTATACGCGTACGTTTTCGTATTTAATTTAAAAAATAAATAAATGAAGCGCATACAATGAACGATTATAATCGTATAAATTACGACCGCCCACGATATTTGAAACACTCTTCGTATTATTATTTTTTTTAAATGACATCTCATTGCAAATTTTATCGCGTATAAAAGCTCGAATTAATCGACCATCTTAATTTTAATTGTTTATTATGTTTGCGTGTGATTCTCCATTGGCACGAACCGTCGTCGTTGTCGAGGTAAAAAAAGGAGGAAGAAGAAAAAAAAATGGAAAAGATTCCAGTGCGTAACGTTTCGATACTCGCTGCTATAAAATGGTGGGTTTATGCTTAGAATTCAGAATATCTAAAACATGGCTCCCACCGCCGACACTACCTACCAAAGAAAGGTAAGTTACCTTCGGTGTATTTACACCTGTCTACTTATCTGCCCCGTGCCGGCGTACAAACCTTAGCCGGGGCATATTAAATGGGATGTGCGTAAGTTACGCATGTATATGTGTGTGCAAACTCGGGCTTAAACTACCACCAAACACTATATGTATGTAGGAAATATTAGCGAAGCTATTTTCTACCCTTTTGATCTCACAGTTTATAGCACGCCTGTGTGTCACACCACGACTATACGCTCGATGAATTTAATATAATAGAAAAGGTTGAATTATTCATCCATTATGTGTGTCTTTGAATTTGAAAATAAATTTGCGTGAAAAGCTATTGATTTTTATTTTATTTTTGACGCCACTTCGTTGGTTGAAAAAGTGTATAGAACGGCTTATAAATCAAGTACAGAATTAGAAAGTTGAAGAGACGCTTTCGTGTAAATATATTATTGTACAATTCCGCTTCAGCTGTTGTAAACCTTTCCGTAAGTTTAATGTTGTTGGATAATGTTTATCATACAGTGCTAATAGTAATCTAATTATTTCAAGACATGAAAGTCTCTCTTTTTTAATATGATTAGATCCACAAGAGTATTATCGAAGTAGGGGATGAGTACGAATATCGAGGGGGGGGGGGCTTTTTGGTTAAAGGTAAAAATCGTCCAGTATAAATGCGTTTAATATTAGCGAGGGGAGCCAAAAGACACCCCAGCGGAATATCTCTGGCAGCTGGATGAAAATGCGAAGGTCTCCTCTCCACTCAAGATTACTCTGGGGGTGAGAATATCCCTTTTCTGATTTCCTTCGTACAAAAGCAATTTTACCTTCGATAAGGAAGCAACGTCGACTCGAGCCACCCTCAACATTTTCGCTAAAAATAAATTACTACGGGGAAAAAATACACGAACAGCGGAAAAAACTTTTCTCGTTCGCTTAAAAAGATTTAAAAAAAATTATTACACACAAATATATGAAGGTATAAGGTTCTATTATTCTTTGAGCATTTTAGTACATACATACATATATGTATATCTACTTATCGTGTTATCTAAAGGTACATACGCTCCTAATTTTATCGTATTCATTCGATTTTATAGAAAGGTGGAACGTTTTGTTTATGTCGGTGCTAACGCAATGTTGTTTTTGAGATTATATTTCGACCATTATTTATAACGCGTATTTTTAACTATAAAACGAGCACTAAGAGCGTAGGTACGCGCGGATGATATATTTATTTTTTTTTTTCGCTGCCAAGACTGTTACACAGATTGGACCCAGATTTTCATAGGATAAATTTGTGCGAAACAATTCGAGCTCCTCTTTAATTAAATGGAATATATGGCGACTATAGATAAAATCGCGATTTTGCAAATACTTTTCAGCGCGCTCGACAAATAGAACCATAGTTGACATTGTGAAACGTAGAAAACTCTACTTTTACCCTCCCCCCCCCCCCCAACCACTCCACCCAGCCGTTTAAGCGTGGATGACTTTCTGTTTTATTTGAACCGTTTGCGAAGATTTGAGTTTTTTTCTTTTGGTCCATGTTACCTTCGTACGTTTCGGGTGGAAATTTTAGCAATTTGAAACGTGCGCTTTCTTCCCCCGTCCTTTATCTCTCTCTCCTTTCGTCTTATTTGTTCGTCCAAATTGAATTTAAATTTTTGACGTTTCAGATTTGACTCTCGACGTAAACAATGCTGGATATTTGACAAGTACAGTGTATACATGGGAGTTGTATAATAAAAAGTGTATATGTATTCAATTGAATTTTATTCAAAATGGACGCATTTTGACTGTATCTATTTTGGTTGAATGTTTTAATATGGATTTATATTATTGTATGTATGTATATAAAAGCTTTTCATATGTATATTGTGTGAATACATTTTAAGTATAAAATGGCATTACGCGTAATAATACGTTAATTTATTATTAATTTTCAATGTAAAAAGGCTTCTGAGAGGTACTGTGTCGTCGTTTCGGTAAGTCTTATCCCGCGTGTGTTCTCGCAGTAAGAAGGCGATATAAAGTGTGGTAAATATGTCCCTGCAGTAGGAAGCATAGGGATCCTGTCACACCTCAGGAGAAAAACAAGGACTCGCCAATAAAATATAAGAGGTGATAACCGCAAGTCAAGGTGTGCCGCTCGCCCGAGATAACATTGTAAATTTATTTTGCGAAAAGAATCGCAATTTAGGATGCGATTCCGGCAATTATTTGTAATTTTTATTGCGTTGAAAATTTTACGGGGGTTCTGTAAACGAGTCAAAATGTGAAAAAATAACCTGTAGTACATATTCAATTTAAGTTATGGGGTTTCCGAACATTCGAACGGAGCGCGGGGTGTGTTTTTTGCGATAACCTTGCATTATATCGCATTGGATTGAAACAAAAAGAAATACAATCGATATTAACGCTTTCATAAAAACTATTTCGTGGTTCTGTTGAAATTTTTCATAAACTTCGTATTTTATTCCGCATAATAATGAAGATTAACGAAAATGGTATACACGCTTGTTTCAACAGACCGGATTCTGGGAAACGTATCCAACAGGCTCTCGGCGCGAGATCGACCAACGATAATTGAATAATTTTTAAATTTTGTGCTTTTATCGAGTTCGAATCGCGCGGCATAAGTGCGTTATTTATGCGTCGAACGACTCGTTATGACTCTGATGTGGAAAAAAAAATTATAACGAAAGCGCAATTGAATGTGATGAAGTCATAAAAAATACCGTTTCGTTATACAATGCATGAAGTGTCGTGATTCACTTTGAGATTATCAATGTGCTTTGAGAAAATCGACGATAATTTGAACCCTTTCCGGGTTAACATTCTCAAAAGCTTCTGAAGCACTCGAAAAATTATCGCTTGATTTTTCAATCATTTCTTAATTATTCAAATGGAACGAAATTATTATTGTTTACATTGAATTTTGTACCTATACAAAACCAAAAGTAATTTCAAACTTTTATATACGAAACAGTTGACTTTCACTTCTTATTTTAAAATTTTATAGAACATCTAAAGAAAAACTCATTATGTGTCTTTTTAACAAGGGTGACTTTGGAGCCCTTGTTTAAACATTCCCCTTTAAAATTATGGAATTTTTAATGTGACAAACTAACCCCAAAGGTTTATTGAAACATTGTGACTACGAGGTTATACGAAAAATTAAACGAATTTTAGATTTATCAAAGATTACATATTGACACATTCGAGCTGCTGAAATGTAGAATATTTTAATGCAAACGGAAAATGAAATGGATAAGCATTCAGTAATATGGCGATCGTTGCCACGCAAGAGCTGTTCAACTAACCAAAAGTGATTCAACAAAAGCTATCTATTGTACAAATGCGAGTGCCGTGGAAGAAACTCGATGTAAGTAGGCAATTCGGCAAATTGCATCCGAGAGAGGTAAACAATCTAATTTAAACTTGAATGCATTCCCATCCAATCACATTTCTGATGCACATTATTTACGTGATCTACCCTAATGTTGTGTCTCAAATCTGATTTCGGAAAACTCTATATTGTTATATGGGTAGTACACCAGTGAATACATACATATATGTACTACTTACATTGCGCGTCTAACAAGACCACTCAAGAAAATTGTTTCCAAATAATTCGATTAATTTTCATTGACTGTACGAGTGTATGTATGTATGTACATGCACTGTCTAAACTTTAGGCTGCGTCTACGAAACTATGAACATATACATACATAGATTTTTTGGAGTGTACCTACACTTGTACAGTAAAATGCGCATCTTACAATTTATCAAACGAAAATTGTCATAGATACGTACTACCAAAGATATGGGTACATTATAAATTAGGCACACTTGTATAAAAAGCTTTTTTTGAAATTTTATATGCTTTATTATAGTTATGTATGTATTTCAAAATTAATTTTTTATACAGACGGGTATTTTGTTTATGTTTAAATTCAAAAAAAGTATACAATCAATAGGTCTTATATAAACAATACAATAAAACACTTTCAATTTTGAGTAGCCATTATAAGGACTCGGAGAATGGTTATGTTGTGAATACAAATGATGCAATGCAGCTTATTTTGATTTTCAATTTCATTTTATTGTTATTATATTTACGTGTCGGATGACATTATAGAAACAAATTTTAATTTTAATCGTTATTGAATCAAATCTAACAATTGACAGTACTTGCACATTCAAAAGGAAATCTTTATTGTGCACAATATAATAAAATTACTATCCATTGAACTCAATCAACGATCATAATTTTTATTATCTGTGGATGCAAGGATAGTTGAATATACAGGTAATGTCATAATAAATAAATAACAAGGTCAATAGTTTCTGAATATCAATTCAATCATAATGTATATCTATAGAATAGGTTTCGGTCAATATTTATGGAAAAGTTTACATTACAAATGATAGTAGGAATACTAGGAATAATGTTGTGAATCAACGCATGAAATTCGCTTTTATTGTTCGGCGAGTCTGTCTGCTACCAAAACAAAATTTAAATTCATCGTTCGCTCGCATGTATTTGTTGTTTTTTTTTTTTAAACGTGTACACAGACACCACATCGACGATTTATCGATTTCGACGAGACGTGATTGTATAATATGAGACGAGTGAGAGGAGCGTTTGAACATCGTTTCTATCTTGAATTGAGTACGACGCACATACATTCACACACGGACCATGGTTTCGTTGTTAAGGGAACTCTAGAGGAGGGTAAATTTACGATGACGACATATTTACGGCGACTATTTAGGTACCAGGCGTAGGAATTTGTGGTGAATTGTAATGTTGGCTCGTATAGTCGCGTGATAATACACAATGCGCGGATCGGCAGACTTGAGCACACGATAAATAAATACCTAAATGAAATAAATCGCCACGATTCGAGATCGTCGATGGATTCCCCGTACCTATTTAAATTATTATTTAATACTAGTCAGAATTTTAAATCGTCAAAAATCAACGAATTTAAGTTTTCAGTTGGCTTTACTTTATCTGTCAACTCTCAAGAGGAGTCAATGAAAAGACAGCTTTATATGGTCAATCAATTACTTTAGGAATTTTCAAGTGGGTACATACTTAAATATCTACAGTCACTGGATCATAAGAAGTACCTATATACCTACGTACTTCTATATTGGCGATTAGTCAGACTGTGAAACAATATATAAGGTTCAAACATCGATAGACAGACAGATATGAATTAATTTTTATATTTATTTCGATTAATAGAGTTTTGGATTTGTTTTTATTTAGTATTTATTGAGTTTATATCTATAGGAGTGTATTTATAGGTATAATCATCGAATTCATTTCGGAACGCTCTCTCTCTGTTTCCTATTGTTATTTGGTACCCATCTTACGCACGAAAAAAACGAAGTGTCAGAAGGAGGGCCAGAGCTACAATGGCCTCCCAATAAAACCTTCGACTTGTATAATAACGCTTTTTCGTTCAATCCGACAGATGGTGCTTCGCAGAAGGGTGTGAAATGTACCCAGGATATGTACCTACCCTACGCGTTTCTGTACAGCCTCTTCTAACATAAGAAGATAAGCCAGGCGTGAAGGGAAAATTTGACGACAACTTCAATCAACGTTTTCTCTGTTTCACAGCGTAAAAAATACACGCACACATATTTTTTTTTACCGAATAAAAGTCTATCGAATTTCAAGCCGTTCGGTCTCACACCTACGTGTATCCGCTCTCTTGTCGTTGTTCCGATTTAAAACTGATATATAAATATTCATTATCACAAAATACGTATGTCGGTTCGATACGTAACAACGCACGTTCGATCGCTCGAATCCTACACGTTTCACTGTAAAAGTCTAAAAGTTTTAAATGTAAAATTGAAGTTTGAATTTTCAGGTTTCAACGTCGCATGTTGTGGGGTTAGTGACTCGGGGATCAATAAGCTCAACTCGCGGCACTCACATGTTCAACACAAAATACACACACACGGAAACATTCGTAAGCGTATTTATTACACGTGAAAATACAGGGCTGTTATCCTAATTCGCTGTCCATAATTATACAAAACAAACTGCTAAGCGTATGTATAATACAAACACTGGAGAAGCTCGTTAGAATACAAATTGCAATTACAGAATAAACAGAACAAAGTTTTATATCAAAATTAAATGGTGTAGTGTAAGCTCAAATTTGCCTACCAAATAATATAGTTATTTGAATGTATTACTGAATAATACGACGTGCAGTATGCAGGTAAAGAATTGTACAATATAAGCTCGAAGACAATAAAAGAAGACGAGAAAGTTGCCTTTACAAACGAGACCCCATTACAACTAGACTTCCGCATAAGAAAAAGGGTTGAAAAAGAGAAAGTTTCTATATACAATGCAAGACACCTATTTTTTCAAACGAATGCTTGGTATTTGTGTTCCGCATCTGCAGAGTTTCACTAATGATTTATTGGCATTATAAAACGAGCAGTGCCATACTGTGAGTCTTCTATACCAATGTTTCTAATTCAATATTAACCCGTGTAAACTTGTGTGTGCTAATTATAATAGATGAGCATATGAATGAAGCGTTTGTTTCGCTTCGAGGTGTTGAAAAAGATTACGCTATAATGTAATATGTTTTTAGAGCGTATAAAATTAATATAAATCAGATTCTATGCACATTTTTTAAAACGGGAATTATATTGCACATTAAAGCGGGCAATAATGCTGACTTTACATACGGTTTTACGATAAATTTATTGCGCGTAATGCGTTTTATTCATTTCAGAATTGTTTATTGAGTGTGTTGTGCGAGTCGTGTGCGGCGATGTCAAGGATGGATGGACGAAAATAAACAGCTGATAAACACTAAAATAAACCGCACTAGAGTTTCGCATTAGTGTATTTTTACACGCTTATAAATGTTGATTTTTTTTTTATTTCAGGGCAAACATTTACATTGCTGGCTTTTATAACAGACTTACGGAAAGAAAAAGTGAGTAGGTAAGTAGGTTGTTATAGATTTTTTTTATTATAATAAATTCTTATAAGACATTTTATGAAAATTGTACAATGAAATTTAATATTTAATCACCTTCAGCCATTTTTCATCCACTTCCATCCAACATAAATCCATTGAATTCTCAGTTCATCCGCCAGTCCAATAATATTCAATAAGCCATTCAAATTTGACTGCATATTTCTTCGGAGAAAGTAAGTTTGGAACACATTTTGAACATCCTTTTGATATTTATAGTGACATGAAGTTACTAATTTCAATTGTAGAATTTTCTAATAAGATACAAATTGTAGAATATTGATAAAATATTATTTTTGTATAAATCGTGAAATTTTATCAATTATATATAAGAATTAATATTAACGTACAATTTAAAAATAAATATAAAATTTCAAGCAAAAATAAATCTAAAGGAAATTTATTTGACTGAAAAATTATTTTTATATTAGAATAAATTCATATTAATTTTGAGCGTACGAAAATAGCACAATAATGTCGGCAATATATTAAAAATATTTTTAATTTGAAACCCCATGGGGGTATTTTTCAAACGCCTCTACCGACCAATTCGCGAACTATGGTATAAGAAAGAACGAGACTGGCTCGAGAGATGCCTCATCTCATTCACTCCATTCACAAAAGTGAGTCCCAACATGTATGCAAAGTATGCTTTGACTCGCTCATCACGCATTTCACTCTAGCGCCATACGTGGGACGAGCTCAGAGATATTAGATGTGTGCATTTCTATTCAGAACGAAAGCGAAGCCATGTTTTGGTGCAGACATGTGATTGGATGCGCTCACGAGGTGGCCATGTTGGATCGAGGCCATTTGCATGCAGCGACCAATCAGAAGCCGTGACGCCTTGGAAGGGGCGTGGTCTTTGAGCAGCGGCCATCATCGAAATGATTCTATTCGACCGCGCTACGTACAAAAGGAAAAAAACATACACCGTGTTCCAAAATTAACATAGTAATGCGAGATAATGATATTTTTGTGCGGGAGGTATTCTCGAAAGGCTCGATGCACTCACGTTATCGAGTGCCTTATCTCAAATGGAGCTAATGACATTTGAATAAATATTACGAAAGAAAAAAAAGTACTATGTGCCCTCAAAGTAAAAAAGGTCGTTCGTGTACACACAAAATTATTTTGTATGTGTTTTATTTTAATTTGAAAGATCGTTATCGAATCGCGTTTCAAAGGCAATGAAATTTTCGTTCGACGTAAAAACGATGTGTTTATTCTCGGATGGATGAAAATGTTCATTAACGATTCTATTTGCCTTACTAAAATGTCAAAATTCATTAGTTTTTATAGTATGTTTATTTAAAATAGTCACGGCAACATTTGCACTTTTTTAATATTTAATTATTGTACATATCATGGCATTGATAAATGGCTAATTTTATGATGTCTTATTTGTATAAAATATATTTACATAACCGGTTGATAGATTGAGATATCTTCATATATGAAAAGTAAAACATATAACTGTTGAATTTATCTATCCAACTTGAATAAAGATGTAGGTATAAAATAATATTACTAAGCTGGTTTTTTAATAATTTTAAAGTACAATAAATTAATTTCAAACCTAAAATATCAATGCTTATAATATATAAAATAAAATGAAAAAAGAATCGTGTACCTAATGCTGAAAGAATTGAACATTTTTCCGCGTTTGTTTGTCCGACGTAAGGGAGAAAATAAATATAAATATGCGATTTCGTCGTTTCGTGACATTGCATGCGGCAACAACACAAAATAAATATTTATAGAACATATACACACTTGTACATATAACGAGAATCCCCATGACAAAATTCGTACAAGTGTTTGCCGTCTGCGCGTCTGCATTTTCTAGGGTTGATTTGTGCAAACGGACAAGACACAGATTCACATTTCGAAAATTGTCCATATAGTACGGCGTCTACGAGACGTAAATTGCCATAAATTCTGCAGCGTGTAGTGGGTACCTACACATATACATAAAGTATATTATAGCGTGCGCAATATGAAAGTCTCTCTACGAGCCGTTTACATTCGTATTATTATACATACAAGGTGATTTTGACGGCAATCGGGCGCTTTGATAATGATGTAAGATAATAAATTGACAATTAAACGTTTTACGAGTGTTTGTGTACAAATTTTATCGATCGTATATTTTATTGTTGTGGGCGCGAAACGCATCCACTACCCTTGTGGCCCATTTGATGGCGGTTTGAAATCACCTCGTCACAGTGATCTAACCCTCTGCCGTTTATACAACGATTTCGACGGGCCTTAAAAGTTTATAGTCGACATAAAGGCGGGCATTTATCACCCCGGGGCGTTTATGGCACTTTCGGCTGACAACGGGACCACGGCCGCCTCGTCTTCTTCTTCCTCTCAATCGATCCTTTCGCCCAGGTCGTGTTCTTTATTTATTTTCAATCGGGACCACCGTTAAAAGGACATTAATTTCGTCTTCGATGGCCGCAATTGATGCTACCCGACCGTGTTGACCGCCATTTTAACGTAAAACGTAAACTTGGGAATGCGACAACATTATCAAGCTCAAACGAAAGCAATGCAAT
This sequence comes from Parapsyche elsis, assembly GCA_022651745.1. Taxonomy (NCBI): domain Eukaryota; kingdom Metazoa; phylum Arthropoda; class Insecta; order Trichoptera; family Hydropsychidae; genus Parapsyche; species Parapsyche elsis. The sequence goes on from JAGVSN010000017.1 coordinate 5,649,731, forward strand.
AAAATTCTATCTCACTATTTAATCAATATTACGGTGAATTTCTTATTAATTAAAACGAACGCCAAGAAACTGTAAGGAATATGAATGATAAGAACAGAAATATGTATGAAAAAACTGTACAAATTACCTACCCTACCATATTTGTAAAATCACAATCTTAATCCGCATTTATATACGTGCATAATTTTGAAATATATACAAACTTAAGTTAGTAAGTAGGTAACACGTGAAGGATATTTCTGTGGACATTTTTTTAACTTCATATTTTGTTATTGAGATACATACATATTTAGATATTGTTGATAGTGGATATTTCAATAATAAAAGTAAATTGAGAATGCAAATTTTTTAAACAGATATAATTGAATAGGTACTGGAAATAAAATAGGCTCTGAGTGCCAAAAACTTATATACGCATTTTTCTAAATAAAATCAAAACGCATTATGAATACCTATTTATTTTTAAAAATAAACTGAAATGGCAAAATAAACACTTTAATCACCAGGTTTTAGCTTTCTAGTGACCCTAGAGCACGTGGATTGACACCCGTCGTCAGCCATTGCCATACAATAAATTGGCAGCAACTGTTACTTATTTTTACTGCATATTTTAAAATTAAAGCTCATAGATTTACACTCAACGCGATCTTCAAGCGTACCTACATATGTATGTATGTAGTAACTGAAATAATTTTTTTGCACATAAGCCTTATTTACGTTTATTGGCGATGGCAGATAGAATCCAAAACTGTAAAAATCAGCAAAATTCTTTTTTTTGCACTTTTATTTCCGGTATGCATATGTACTACTTGTTACTAAAACATATATTTGTTATCTACACATTTAAAATATGCACGTGAGATTTCCATTCGTGAGATGCAACTGTACAATTCCTCTAAAGTCATTTAATACCTATATTTCAAATGTACGGCTTTGAATAGGTTATTGATTCACGATAAAAATACTAAAATTTCTATTGAAATAAACGATACTAAAACTTTACAAGACGTTTCTCAACCATTGAACACTTAAAGTTAATTGACTTAACATTCAGTCAATTTATTATTGATAATCAAAAGATATTAAAATTTGCACTTGACAAGATGATTAAAATACAGTGTTACTTTTACTACACGAAGCGGTTAACCAGCAGGGCGGCAAACGTAAACTTTGAATCGCAGTAATAAAACATTAACTTTTTTAACTGCCACACTGCCGCTGTTGATTTACAGCATAAATAGGTGTGACACCGCTGATCCACAGGTGGCACACTTTGAACAGATTCTTATTGGCAGCTTCAAAACGGGGGCACGAGAGGGGGGGGATTCCTCTTGATTTACGACCCGTGTTGATGGGCTCCGATCACGACTGTAAAATACCCTGACCTTAGAGTACACATCCACACCAGACGCCACTAAAAAACCACGTGGTAAATTGACACGTGTGTGTGTTTGTGTATGTAAGTCAACCGGCAGCCACTTTATGACATGACGATTTTACGACGCCGTTACGCCGTTCTTTCGCCGTCATTACGAGTTAACGGCGCCCTGCAAACTGTGTCTTTCTCACCTGAGGGGGTGTTGTCGTTCGCCAGGCGATCGCCGACCCACGGTTGGCGGCCTCTGACGTGTTTTATGACGGGGCAAAGGCGCGGTGACGTCACACTTGCATTTTCGCTCGTGCTCGTTTACGTAAGCGCGCGGCATTTTATTGCCTTTTTATTGTTTATGGGTTAGTGTTGTTGAGGTTTTGACTATAAAACCGTCTGCCGGAGGTCTGTGTCGCCGTTTTGTTGCACTCTTGTGCACACAGACACACCCACGTCCACGTGCGAAAGGTCGCACACACACATAAGAATGTGGGTTTACGAGTTCGCCGATTAATTTGCATTGAATGGACGAAAATTTGTCGGAGCGCGTGCCTAAAAAAAAAAAACGATGTAAAAATGCGCATAAACGTTTCGTGTGTGTTGTTTCGTACACACAGCGACTACAAGTGTTAACATTTTGACTTTGAATCGGGTTTCCGAATTGTTATGTGCATGCGATATACTTTCATGACCGATGGATTAGTGCACAGATATTGTATGTCCAGTGTTTTACTAAAATTGAGTAATCATACACAAAACGTCCATCTGCATCAAACTTTCATGTTAAAAAAGTATTGTATGACCAAATAGAAGATATTGACTTATTCAAATATATAATAGATATGTCCATTTCGTCCATAGTTTTCATGCAAAAGAGATGTATCTATTTCACTTGTAAATATTTTAAAACAAAACTGGACATGCAATATCTGTGCACTAACCCATCGATGTGTATAACCTGTATAAATTTCCAGTTTGTATCTAAATGTTCATTGAACTTTTATATTGAACGAAATAGATATGATTAAAAAATATCGTATGTTGCTCACTATTGGTGTGCGCGAATCGAATCAAACGCGTTATTGTCGCTGATTGGTTGATTGTTTGCGATACTCTTTTGACACACCGATAGTAAAGCAGTTTAATTTATAAACATACAGAAACACTGTGTTTGAATTTTGTTGACTTTTTCAATTCATTTGAATATGCAATAAAAATAATTGAAGGATATAATGACACCTCTACTAAACGACTTTTAATGACTGGTGATATTATAAATTGTTTATTTAGTTTAATGTGATACTTCTTCTGCATTATTTAATTTTTACAAGATATAAGATAAATAAAATATATTTTTAATTTATTGTAAAGCGATTCGGTGTGTTAAAATGTATATATTTAAATGGCTGTTAACAAACAATCAAATTGTGCAACCCCCACCACATACCACTGAGCGTATTTATCCACTCGCGAATAATAATCCGTTCCGGCTTGTGAGGCCCATTAGAATAGCATTTAAAATTTACATTAAAACAGTTTGGTATTCAATTATTTATTCATTTAATAGTGAAATTGTAACCTTTATGATAAAAATAAAGCCCGTAAAGGCAAAAACGTCGTGGCTTTTGAACGTTTAAAGCAAAACACACACCGCGCTTTCGATCGGATAAAATTCTAATTCAATTAAAATTCCCAATTTTGCACATTATTTTAATAAATAAATATATTTTATGTCCAATAAAAGAAATACTTATAATAAATTTTGTCAGCTCCGTGTGTAGATTGGGAAATAAACCAATGCATAATTACAATGTCGTCGATCGGAGCTTTGACTCGTTATAATTACATATATAAAATCGCAATATTCGCAACGTTAAACGCAAATATAAATAATCGCGAATTTTTACGGCCGTCATTATGATGAAATTGAACGACCGATAAAATATTCACGATCGTTCATTATTGACGTGTAAAAAGTATCATTTGTATGTGTATTTTTATTTCGCTGTTTTTGTACCTATGCTGTAGGTAGGTAAGTACTAAATATATAAAATTTTAAATTTACACGGTACCCATAGCTCGTAATGAGATTTTCTTTCGGCGATGGCGATTCCCCGAGACGCGGGCGTGTATTTCTAGTAATTTTCATACTGGAGTAAACTTAGTAGAGGGTCGGGTAATTGAGACGATGGCCCTCCGAGCGAAATTAGCATAAGTTTCAGTTGCGTCTGCTTCTGACAGGTGCAATAATATTTAATATTTCACAAACAATGGCCGCGCACAGACCGGCCACTTGTAATTATGACGAAATTGTCCAGATGGGAGCTTGCGCGTTCGCCTTTCACGAATTTAATTTAATATCATCATAATTTCGGCATAATTCCACTGTTTCTTTTCGCCGGCACTGCACCGTGATAATTGCCGTAATTTATTTTTATTTTCTTCACGCGCGAGACGCCGCAAAAACAACAAAGGGCCGAAAGCGTTTCCCTTTTGTGTCTTCCTCCACTTCTTGGTCTTCAAACGGAGGGAGTGTTTATTGTTTATATTTCGCATTAGCATTTCGCGTAATTTAATTTAAAAGTTATGATTTTAATCAAAAAAAAAGGCAAATGTATGCAACGTATTCTGATCGGCGGTGTCCGGTGTGAAAAACAATTAATTAACTCGTAAATAATACAACGCCACAATTGTTAATTCTTCGGCGCTTTGCGCGAACGCGAAACGTGTTTTTGATCGAAATTTTATTCAAACATAAATTTAAAAGTTGCAATAATATAAGCGACGATTATAACGCGATTCGTTCATATTTTATTATAATTTTATCTCACCTCTGAGCCGTCCCACTTTAAACAAAATGGGAACGGGTTAAATTGACACTGTAAACAAAATACCAACGCGATTTTTTCCTCAAAAGTTAAATGTACAATTTAGATTTCTTTTAAAGCAACACCGAATTGAACTTTGCGAAGCGCACGGCGCGATTGGGATTTCGTGTATTTTGCATAAAAATAAAAATCCGCACAATTTGCGAATCTGCAATGGAGGAACGCGCGGGTACGCGTACTCGTTGATTTTAATCAAAACTTTTCATATTTCAGTCTAAATTGCAGAAAGCTTTTAAGATATCCGCGCTATCCGTTCACAAAGATACTTCCACCTAACGGCACGAGTATGTACTACTTATATAATATAATAAGAAATATCCTTCGGGAGTACGTATGTATATAGTAAAGCAGCGGGAGAAATTTATTATAAAATGCATCCCAAAATACGATTTCGTAATTAGAGGGTTAAACAGGAGAGTTAGGGTGCGCGACACGAAATGCAAATAAAGCTAAAAAGGCACGCGTTTGGCATGACAAGTTACACTTTACTCGTATATTATACAGATATGCAAGTGTATCGAAAAAGTTTGCGCTTTTGTTCGATAGAAAATCGAGAAATAAAACCAATGTGTATTTAATTTAATACAAATGCGACTGTAAAGCTAGCTAAAATATGGCGAGAAATGCTTTGTGCTCCTTCGGACACAGAACAGCCCCGACCAAAGAATCTTCGATAAAATAATCCCTTGACCATTTACGTCCAAAACAAGATTATAAAGTACGTAATTTACCACTGATCCGTAAGATACTCGAAATTATATGTGGGTGCAACAAACAAACGTACGCCCGAACGTACCTACGTGTGTACATTTTCCTATACGTTTATCAGCATTTCAATGAGATTGTATTTATTTATCAAATAAATGAACGGGTACGAGTGGTCAGTTTCCTTTATTTTATTTTTGGTGTATACTTCAATACGGTTTCTCTACTTTTCGGTTTCCCTAAATGCGTGAGTGCGTCTGAGAATAATAGAAAAGTCACGCGTGAAAAGGGTACGTCCTCATATTTCGTATCAAAAGAAACCCCCCATGTCCTATGTGGGCTTACATATTTTATCAATCTTTTCTCCCGGCGGAGCAATTTTCCGGGGTGCTCTCCGGCATTATTTTGGATAAAATATGATTCTCCTGATACGGCCGATGTGCTTTTTCCTTACCTACGTGCAACCTTTTTGTTCTAAACATAAATAATTCGCCGACGAAATTGAGCCGCTCACGTTACCTTCTGTTTTATCAATACGCCCCGGCTCGCCCTCGACCGTCGAGTTATAAGTCTTCGGTGGTTACTTAGAGACATACATATTTACCATTCTAAACGCATAAAACATGCCTCTGTTTTCCGGGGCCCTATATTCCTTTCTGTTTATCCGGAAACGAAATGGGTTGTATACAAATGGTTCCCTCACTCTCTATATACCCCGCAATTCGAGAATATTTTATAACCGCGCGCGGAAAAAAAAAAAGGCCGAGTCTGATTAAAGGTCAATGCCGTGATCTATTCATTACTATAACCCGGCACGATAACAGCCAAACAATCACATTCGATGAAACGAAAACAAAAAATTATCAATATTACATAACGAACGTCAATACGACCGTTAGATAGTTAGTGTTTTGTTTCGGTAGTATTTCGTTTATAAGGTGTACATGTAATATGTACATACATAGGTAATATATGTGTAGTATATTTCAGAGTATTAGATAGATCTGTTGATAATGATGAATTTATTAAAGAGTTTGATTTTTTTTTTGGGGTTGCGCAAAGCTACGCCATTGTAATGGTTGAGGCATGCGCAGTGTTTGTGGCCGTATTGAGCGGACCGCGGACCGCCGCGGGATACACCTGAACGTCCCACTCGCACACGCGTCCCTGAACACAAATTCAGCGCTTCTAAAACTGTGTAGAAGGGTAGGGAATGCATCATCTGATTTATATGAAAAAAGTACGACTTTATTGCATTATATTGACTTTAAAGCATCAAATAAAATAAATTTTCACTATTGTATCAGAAACAATACTTAAAACATCCTAGTCTTGACCGACTTAGAATCGATCTGCGCATATTACCTGGTTCTGAACCAATGAGCTTCGTCACCATCCTGGCTTTTTGGAATAACCAACCAAAGTTGTTAATCACAGACATCCACAACTCTTTTTGTTTTAGTTGCGCACGGTGAAGTGTTTCTTAAGTTGGATAGAGTATAGGTACCTCTATACACGGTTGTGTTTAATATCTCTATTTCTAAAAAAAAATTACTCGTGTGAATTAAAAGCGCATTAGTTGTTTTTTAAGTTGGATAGAGTATGTTTAGTATTGAACGATTTATAATCAATCTGCGCATAGTGCATACTAACCAATAAGCTTTGCAGCCATCTCGGCTTCTTGGAATAAATATAACCAACCAAAGTCGTAAATCTCGGACAGTCACAACCTCACAACCATCATTATTTTTAGTTGCGCTAGAATAGGGTGCTTTTTAAGTTGGACAGAGTATTACTAAGTAAGCACTTACATACGGATAAAATATATATGGATAGAGATCGTAAGAGAAATACATGGGTTAGAAATATGACCAAAGTGGCAGATATAGCAGAACGTGTAAAAAAGTTGAAATGGATGTGAAACGTGGATGCTAAATTCAAGTATCCAGTGCACACAGAGAAGCATGGAAAGATGTATGCTTGGTATAACAAGATCATAAGAGGAATACATGGGTAAGAAGTATGACTTAAGTGGCAGATATAGCGGAACGTGTTGAAAATGTAAGTGGACATACATACATAGCGAGACGAATGGATGGCAGATCAACGCGAGAAATACTTGAATGCTATCTGAGAGGATGTGAAAGAAACCAAGGCAGACCGAGTGGAAGATGGGCTGATGAATTGAGAAGAATGTGTGGAATCAAGTGGATGCAGATTGCTCAAGATACAGGAATGGAAGAGCACTGAAGAGGCCTTCATCCAGCAGTGGATGCTGAAGGGCTGAAAATGGTGACGATGATGATGGTAGATAGCATACGAGCTAAACTTATATTATATGGACATTTAGAAATACATTTGTGGATTGATTAATTATATAGGTATTAATGGGTCAAAGTAAAATTATGCTTTATTTTATTTTTATTATGCGATTATGAAAAACGTACCTATAGATATCCCAAAATGAATTCCTCATGGGAGCATTTTACAAATTAATATACAAAATCGTATATCTATGTTTGTCGATAGCGTTTGCTTTATATGTATAAAAGTCAAAAAGAATCAAGTGGATGCAGATTGCTCAAGATATACAGGAATGGAAGAGGATTGGAGAGGCATTCATCCAACAATGGATGGTGAACGGCTGAAAACGATGATGATGATATATGAATAAAATAAGAATTGGAAATAAAAATTTGCCGTTAAGTAGCAAATGCAGGATTGCAATTTTAAAAACTCACAGTTTTTAAAATTGTTTAAGTATTTTCAATTTAAGTTAAAAGTGAATAGTATGTTTGTTTTCATGTTTAAATATCGGAAAAGCTCATACTCTACATACCTATAGGTATATTATGTATATACATGATTTGATAGAAATAGCGATGTTAAAATTAGGAATAAAATAAACACAACCAGCTCCGACAGTTTGTTTAAAATGAAGATATTAATGTTATACGGTACTAATCATAAAATTAAACACATTTATCTATTCAAACGGTTATTGATATTTTATTTTCAACATTTGCATATGGGCTTAGTTTGCCGAAATTAATCACATGTTAATTTTGTATATGTGTTTTCATTGGAATTAATAATATTTTTCATTTTGGTTTTCTGTATGACACAGATGGGAATGTTTCGGTGTGGTTATTGAATCATTTTTTTTTACTAGCACAGTTTGAGAAACTTTCTGTGTGAGCTGAGAATGAGACGGCCACACCCTTGGCGCCTTCCTCCACAGTATGAGCAGACTCGAACTAAACCCGCTCTGGGGAACAGTTTACCATTACTTATGGGATGCGGACCGGGATGAATGAAGCAAACCCAGTCACGTCTCCCGAGCAATAATCGTTCCATCGACCGAATGCATACAATTCAACAATATGTATTTAAAATGCGGATCTGTCGAAACAATAGTTTCAAATCAGCATTTTAAGCGTTCCAACGAGTTAAAATTTCAATGGCGATTTTGGAAATTTAAGTTTTTAATTCAAATGTGGTCGTTAAACGTCAGATTTACGTGCTTACAAAAAATGCACATGACATGCATCGTTTATAAATTGAAAAGCATTTCACGTTACTTTGACATTATGTGAATTTATTTTATACATATATAAAATTAAGGTTTACGATCGCATTAATGTCATTATAAAATTATAAATTATCGTGTATCTGTTTTATAAACACTATTACATGTCGTATGAATCGTAATGCAAGACATTACATAAAGTCGATTGCTGTTATTCTCATTATGGGTAATAAAATCCTAGCCTCTCAGCAAATACATATATATTAGCACATGGAAAGCCTATTCATGTTTTGCACATAACTTTCATGTAAATGTATTATTTATACATTTGAGATTTAAGCGTTATTCACTACGCTTGCGTCAGAATTTTTTTTTTTGCTCGTGTCCCCATATTCGTTTCCATTGTAGAAAAATATCTTTTGAACTTCTTCTGATTTTTATAAATACTGAAAGGAATATTTCCGCGTTCTGAAGCCATAAAACGACAATGTCCTAATACAGAAATAAAGGGCAAACAAAAAACGTTTTCGAAACAAGCGTTTTGTTTGTGTACCCCACGCTTCTTGTGCCCATTGTTTTGAATTCCCTTTCATTTTATACGGAAACTGAAAGTGTACTCTTTTGTGTTGCGAGAAAAAAAAAGTGGAATAATAGTCCTTTTATTTGTAGCATTTTTTTTGTATTCGAACAAAAAGGGGTACGACCTTCAGGTGAGGGTGATTTTTACTTTCGAACGAACGAAGGTGAGCAAAGTGTAGGATAATTGTTTAGTACGCTATTACAGGTGATGCGGTAAAGAGTTATTTTCCCAAGGTTTACGGAATCAATCATTGTGATTAATGTGCTGTTTTGTGTTACGATTCTGTAAAGCTTTGAATCGATGACGAGTGTTGCATAGTTCCAGTTGAAATATTTATGGCCCCCGCGATCATGACATTTACGAGCAAAATAAACCGAGTATTTGTTTCCGACACGTGAAAATTCGTAAGGTACGTAAAAATGTGTTTCTTTTAACAGTCGATTAATAGCAACGATCTATGTAGTTTTAAATTTTAGTACAGTATCAAATGTAATTTAATTTTTACGTTCGACTTTCGGTATGAAATAAAAATGCGGTAAAAATAAGTAGCGATAATTTTTATGGATATTATCGAAAACGAACACATTTACGTGCTTTCAAACATTCTCAATAGCTTAGCAATATAGCAAGTAGGTATACATAGAATAACAAAAAACATAATCAAATTTTTAAATTAAAGTGGAAGCAAAATGTACTTAGTTAAAGCATTTTTTCCGCAAATCGTGAACTTATCTTTCAAGATAAGTTCACATTTTTACGAATTAAAACTTTTTGAATTTCATCGCTGACCCTAAATCACGCCAAATTTTCATTATCTATAGTCGGGATCTTCTTAAATTTCAATTTATTTTAATGCCCCCTTCAAATTCCACGTCCGCCAAATGCAATTTTATTTTCAATTCTGATATTTTTTCGACGCGGAATTTGCAAACGAATCTTGAATTAAAATTCGAGTTTACTGTTTTCTGCATTTTCAACGGTCAACATCCACATTATAAATCATCAAAACCGCACACTAATTCATGTTTAATTGACTTGCATTTTATTTTTTACACATTTGGCGGGTTTCAGGTTCAAACCAGTCTATGCTGTGTATGCATGTATGTATATTGTGAATATCTCACAAATTTTAATCATTGTATATGTTACAGTGAAAGCATATTTCAAGTGAAAATATATTTCCACTGGCGTTTCAGTGAAATCATATTCAAATACATTTTCACTAGTAGATATATATTTCTACTAGTGAAAATATATTTTCACTGTTACTCACTGGTGAAATTATATTCGTTTCCGAACTGTCATTGAAACGAAATTTGACAGTTGTGAAATGACCAATCGAATCATATAATCGGCTGAAATATTCAATCCTACATAGTTATTTTATCACTTCTTCTTCTTATCGTGGCGTGCCCATGTTCAGGCGTAGACTTTTCCTGTTTAGTACCAATTATTTATAGTTTACAGTGAGTCTTTGTCGATTTTATAACAATTGACTTATAATTGTCGGTTTAAGAAGGAAAGAGCAAGTGTTGCGTTGCGTTGCACGTATCCTCAGAATCATCAGATATAGCAACGCCACCTTTTCGTTCAAAACACACTTGTAGGATGACACATCATCGACTTCAACAAGTCACAAACGCATACGTTTACTTTAATATACTTTCACCGATACTGAGCAGTGAAACTGTATATTCATTATTTGATACATTTTCACTGCCTGAATTGGTAAAAATATATTTTCACTTGAAATATGCTTTCACTGTAACATATCTATATAATTCAACAATAATACGAGCATTTACATTTGCACGTTTGTATAAATACATATAGACAATACAATATGAAAATAAAAGCTATACATTTGTTTGTCTATACAAATGCAGTTCAGGAGGGATGTCTTGTATTTTGATAATAACTAGACATAATCGTCACGGATATCACACCGATCCAGCTGGCAATATGTGCAGAACCGTGACGTGTTGCCAATGGGCAAACAGTTCTACGAAATGACCCGTTTGTCATATATTGGCCGACAATATTTGTGGAACGTGCACAATGGAAACGCCAGTCGCATAGTCCTACGCGAGACCAAAAATAAAAGACGAGAGACAAAAAAAAAAGGAGCAAGATAGACAAGAAAGAAAAAAGGCCCCCATGTACATAGTATGTCTTCGCTAATGTCCGGTGGGTACATCCCTTAACACCCATTCGATGTCGACATTCACAACCCCACCCCACCCGGTCAAGACAATATGACGTAGCAATAAACACACACACACACACACATATTATAGTGGTATGGCGCATCTTGTCGTGTCCAAAAGAAAATACACCCCATAACACGAATGAGAAATACAAATATTGAGATAGATATCAAACCCACCCCGTTCCGAATGTCGAGTTCGAACTTTCCAATGGGGAGTATTTCTTGTTCGATGTGATGTCTAATGATAGACAGACACGCGGTACACTACTATTGAAATGATGTATAATTTATGTATCAATATAAAACGTTTTTCTATATGTAGGTACCTATGCATGTATAAAGTTTGAAGGAATGGTAAGAAATGTTTTATATTTTCAAATGTGTAAAAAGTTATGTGTATAAGTTGATAAATCACAACTATGTATGTCATAAAATTTGTAGTGATTCAACAAAGACAAAGTTATCGATTTATTAATACACTAGTCAAGTGTGAGTCCGTTGAATATATCAATGGAGCGTTCTTATCACCCATACTGAAAAATAATATTAAATTTAATAGTTTTTATAGTTGTTGCATCTATACAACAATGCGCCATCTATGGCGCGTTATAATACAGCAACGTAACAATTTAGCAAAGTCGCGAGCCTATTTTTTATTATATAAATAGTCAAGTTGAAGCCTGCTCATTATCATCTGGTTTGGCTCACTGTGTAAGCGCTCTGTTCCGAATCAGTGATACTGGGTTCAAATCCCCCACTCGTGCGACGTTCTGGTTTTTTTTTTAATTATTTACCGAGGCGAGCGTTATCAGCAGACAGACACACACACACAAACAGACGGATTTCGGCTATTGTATTAATACTAGTGTAAGCCCGTTGAATATCAACGGAGCGGTTTGTCATCGCCCGTACTGTGAATGTTTGTGTGGGTGAGTATTGTTTTTACATAGATGGTGCGTTATAAATACAACAACGTAACAGTTTAGCAAAGTCGCAAACCTTTTGAGGATTAATATTGTCAAATTGTAGCAGGCCCGTCATTACCTAGTTTGGATGAATGCGAAAGCGCACCACTCGCGCGCGCGGACGGTTCGTGTCTTTTAATTATTTACCGAGGCGAGCGTTATCAGCAGGCAGACACACAGACCGACGGAATAGGGCTATTATATATACTGATACATCATTATAACAATTTTTTTACGAAAGGGTGTTTTGCCGTGCAAGTTTTTAAACTGTTATTTGATTGGGTTACATTTTTGTTAAAATAAAGTAGCCGTATTGTGTATAAAATTACTAAATTCAATTTACGTATTTTCCCCAAGATGGAGACGAGAAAAATTCTGGAAAATTTATATATTTTTTTTCATCAAACGCGAAACAAAATTGAAGTATACCTAATTGGGGGGTGGTACACTTCTTCCGGGCGCGCAGTTATCCCACACAGCTCGGGGTCTGTAAAACAAAACGGGTGCATTAAAAATGCCCCGGACGCGGTCCAGATGAGAACGAAAGGGGGGTACGAAAGGTGTTCTGTGTTCTGAATTTTCAGTAGAAAATTCACCCACCCACGCCCACTTCAGTGGCTTTATTCTTTTCAATGGAAATCTCGTTAGAAAACAAAACAGAGCTTATCCCGGACAATTTAGGTGCGCGCGCATGTTTCCCCTTTATTTTCCTGGAGAAAATCTCCTGTTCAACAGGGGCGGCATGCCTGCTCGTAAATCCGTCTGGGGTGGAATTGGCGGTTTAACTTAACGCCAGAGGGGTGGGTTTTGACGGGTTAGGAGACAGGGAGAAGCCCACCTCGTCTCGAGGTTTTCAAGTGGTCGAACGTGTAGGTGTGCAGGTATATAAGCCATTCGTACCTTTCGCGCTCGATAACACGCCGAATTGATATCCAATCAGTGCTTCGAACCCCGAACTTTGACACCCCTGATCAGAAGTTTGATTAAGTTATCAAGAGCGGATTTGCGCGGCCGGCCTAACGGCGCACACTGCCGAGCGAATTCCGTCTATAAATTTTTTTATGAAAAAAATATAATATACTACGTAGAATAATTTGGGAATCGTTGGTTTTTGAAGCCCTCGCTCTGCCACCATCATCAACATCATATTCGTCATTTCGACTTAACAAAACACCCTTTTAAAGTTCTTGGCTACCATGTCTTCGCAGTAACTTTTATGTTGCCGTAACGTGTTTAGAGCGTATTCTTCGATACTCAAAGTAAAAACAAACGATAAACCCTAAATAAAAATTTGAGTTTACGACTTAAATTTTTACTTTTTTTTGCGCATGGAAACATTCAAACGTTTAAAACAACATTTTATTGTAGTATTATAAATTCTGCGTTAGCAATTAAGTGGGTGGATATGGCGTTTAAAACAAAATATAAATTCTATGACCTACCAAAAATAATGTAAACTTGCGTAATGCTATCATAGAACGGGCACCGTTTAAAATTCTAACTGTCTAAGCAACAATTAATTAATTATTCATTCGAGTAAAGATAAGTTGATTTCATTCATTCCAAAATAGAATTTGCGTATAAATTTAAATACATTAAATTTATTTATGTATGTACCATGCGCTGAAACTAAATATTTCCAACCGGGATTAGTTTGAGAAACGCGGAACTTTAAGTTCAAGCGAAATAGGCAAGTGTCACTTTCATACCGGAATGTATGCGCACCTTCAACGTTATCTGTCATCTTTCTAACCTATTCACATTTTTCATAGACTCTCGCAAAAATAGCAACAAGGTATTCTTCAAAAGTAAATAAACATTCCTAAAATATACATTCTAAACATCAAACTAAAAATAAAGTGCAAGGAAAGTATTTCATAGTTCAATTAAAAGTATTTAGCATCGTTATTGTATTAAAAAATAATGAATTTAAACAAAATGCACGTGAACTATGCATCAATAACAATTTAAGACGACGTGTGACGTTGAAAAAAAACCAGTCGCAAGTGAAAAATCGACTGTTTTATATTTTAAAATAGGATTTCCAATTTCCAATAAGCAGCGAAACCGGCCATCTGAGACTATAATTTTCATTTCTCAAATCGAATATTGTCAAATAAAATGCATGATTGAAACACAGCCCTTTTGATATTGTCTCGGAGGTGGCAGCGACTGTGGAGCTTTCGCCGTAAGGTTCTTTGTGCTGTTAATAAACAATTTCGCTTTATTTTATATTGCAAACCTACACATAACTAAACGGTACCGCTCGAATTGAACGTAAATATTTCATAAATCGACACAATAATCATAATAAAAATCTCGAATTATGTGGCGGCAAAGTACCAACTTATTCTCAGTTTTAGTACTGAAACGAATCATAACTGTAAAAGTCTAAATAAAATGAAACAATTTAATAATTATGACGTATATTATCTTCCTCATCTTGAAAAATAGTGCAACGAGTATTTTAACAACATAAAAATTCTTTATAAAATAATCTCGAATATTATTCGAATTGTAGATTGTAAGCTCTCTCTCGAGAGAGAGAGCGTATGCACTCTTAAATAAGGAATATAAATTGTGACGTCTGCTTATACGTAATCGGAATAAACTGAATCGCGAGTCAAGTTAAGCTTTGCCTTAAACGTAATCTGAATTATTACGTTATAATTTATTTAATTAAAATATGAAAAAGGCGTTCGAATGTATGTAGGTAGGTACTATACAATATGTACAGTGGAGGAAAAAAAATGCTAAAAGGATAAAAGAATTTTTAGGGAAAGATAGTGGAAAAAAAAGGTTGCCTTTATCTACTTATGATGTCACCAAAAAAATGCACAATTTTTCATAGAACGGATATAGTGTAGATTCTCGCAGCGGATACATCAGTATACGCTTCAAATATACAAAGTATGCAAATCACTATTGATTCTGTCGAATATTTGAAACACAAGTCATATTAAATTATCCTGTAATTTATCTACCACCACTCGGCTACAGTCCCTTCCTGTCGGCGATGGGATAACTTTTAATATTGCATTTAAAACCGCATTTGTATGTATAGTTGGCATGTACAAAACTTCATAAGACCGCGCGCACCTATTTTGCCAAAGTGTGTCGTTTGTATGCAGAACCTCTTCAGCTGAAAATACGCTGAGAGGAGAGCGGGGAGTCTAGTTGGAAAATGTATTTGGAGTCTGTGTGCTTGTGCATGTGTGTGTGTTTCCATCGCTGGGTTATATGCAAAGCTCGTTGTTTGCGGTTCATGCCAAAAATTGGCTTTTCGTCGATCAATGTATGGCATCAACTCTAATTCGACCGTATTTTGAAACCTGATCAAAATTCAAACGTATACAGAAACAAAGTCTATTCTTACTGTGAACCTACAAGCAAAACAAGCTCACATTAAACATTGTACAATTTTTATTTTAGATTTGACCGATCTAACGGAAGGAATCTCTGTTTGATCTTATCGTTTATATTCGGATGAAAATGGATGATGTTAATACATACCTACTTGTCATCGCGAGATTTTCACCCCTCGTTAACTTTGATATGTACACAATAACACACAAGGAAACACGCCGAGAGTCTCCAATTAAGTGTGTGCGTATAAATCAACGATACTCAAACTTACACCGTATATTAATATTGATATTTAAAATGTGTACAAATCACGCTTCCATATCAACGTAATAAGATCTTACAATATTTTATTCAAATGTATAAATATATTATTTTTTATGAGAGCTCTATGAAAATTTCCGAAAACGTTTACGTATTATACGAATATACACCTACCTACCGTAAAATTTCAAATGTTATTTCATATTTATACATCACGATTATATGTATGTACATAACAAATTATACATATTATTCGGGTAAATTATTAAAAGCTCTGCGTGAACTAAAAGCTTGTGTTATTTGTACGTATATAATTGTAAGGGTTAAATGTGAACCCAACCGTTATTAATTTTGAATGTCAAATCAAAAAACCAAACAGAAATGAATCCATACATTTATAATACAAAAATTGGAAAATGGTTTGCGCAAAAGTATCGTATTATATTATATATCATACAGAAGCAATTTTATATGACTTTTTTCCCCGATACGTTTATCTGGAAAAGTCGTCGCGAAAAATCTTCAATATCCTTCGAGATCCGAGCGTCTCGAAGTCAGCACGTACCATTTAAACTGGCGTCATCAGCATCCGAGAGGATTTCAGGTTTTGCTAAAGGGGGTGGTTGTCGTCGAGGGGGCCAAAAGTGGAGAGGGGGATTCTAGCGGGGTGAGAGAGGTAGCCGCGGATTTATCGTAAAAGTATGATATTCATTTCTGGCCGTACTTTTGCACCGACCCCGTAAACGTCCTTACGCGCGCGCGTAATCCTTTATCCCGTACATACGTGTTTTCCAATAACCATTTTCCGAGAATACAAGAAAAATAACACGCTTTACGGCCGCCGATGAAAACGAAACGTGTGCCGAATAATTTTTCCACAACTAATTCGTACATAAACAAAACACATACCTGCTAGGCACGCACATAACCCCGATATACCCATATCTATGTACAATATAAACGCGAATAAGATTTTGCTTGGGTGGTACGAAAAACACGGTTCGCTTTATGTATTGTGTGCAGGTTTCGGTATTATATATCGGTGGCGGGATGCTGAAACGACGATCGGTCATGTTCGGAATTCAAATTGCAACAATACTTCAGACACGTACTCGTGTAATCGTCGGCAAGCCAATAAGCCTTCAATACAATATTGTTCTCTTGTTCGAGAAGACATTTATGCAGTTGAAAAAAAAAACCAATTAAATTGATCGACGATTGTGATCCTGGGCGCCAGTCACACTCTCTGTGAGGTCTTTCGAGGTCTTTTCCGACACAATATATACATTTAAAAATTTTGATTTCATACGTAAATATATTATAGAGTATTCGTGAGTGTATTTAATTTTGAAAAATGTGATACGCGACTCGCATCATTGATTACATCTCGCGGCAGTGACAGCGATCTCTATGGGCGGACGTACGAAGCGTTCGAAGTATAATTGAACGTTCATTTTCAGACCGGTTTTCCGGTGACTTTTAACAGGAAACTATTTATATTAAAAATGTAATATATACGAATAAATAACACAGATTGAATTATGATTTATAAATAATAACGTTTCGCTTTGGTTTTTATAGAAAATATGACATGTCAAAATACAACTACGGTTCCTGCGCGCACATATGTATGTACATACTTGTATAAGCGATACACGAACATGATTTCAAAAGGTTTTATAAAAATGTATTCAGAATATTTATATGCTAGATTATTTCTTAATACTCTGAAAGAGGCGGTGTTTATTTTTAATAAAAGATATATTGTTTACAATCATCATAATTTACCGTTACACGCGAGTGCTATTATTATAATACACTATACGCTATGTTTTGAAAATTCAATGTAATATGTATTTTTCTCACACACCGCAGGTTTGATTAATGCATTGACGTCTTTAATATTTTCATTTTGAATATCAAAAAATTTTGGAAAATGTAAATTATAAAAAAATTTGACGCAAACGTCTCTCGTCCACGTATTGTGCGAATTATACTCAATTATCTTACTGCTATATTCCCATGGAATAAAATCGTTTTCAGAGCGGCAAAGTCTGAACAGTCAATGTGTGTATTATTTTAAATATTTTTAGGAATTTTCTGCATACAAAGAATGGATTGCATTCATCGCATGTCGCTGCATACATCCCTCGGGTGAATTGCAATCTTATTCTAGCCACCCACCCATCCACCCGGTGGTAATTTACCCCGTCCACGATTTTCGTCTGAGGGTCGTTCTCTTTTGGATAGGGATAGGGGTAGGTAGAGGTGGTTGGGAGGGTAAAGTTCTCGGGAAATCTCCTCGGGGGCGGTTATTATTTTTGCATACTCGGGGAGACTACGAAATTATGGACCGTTTCGCTAATATTTACGTAAATGCTTTCGCAATTCCGCCGCACTTTCTGGCATTAAGACGTAATAAAAATTTCATTTTTGCCTAATTGAACAGTACCGGTGCGAAAGTACGACTATACACAACCCTTTTCTCGTACGTACGTACGAACAACACTCATCGTAATTTTACTTAGAAATGCCTAAAAGATCTTGTATAGTTAGATAAGTCAACTAGAGATAGAGTACAAATATTACAAAATAGAGGTATGAAATTTTTATTATTAAATTTTTTATTATTATTAAATTTTGATAGGTATGCTAGTATAAAAAAGATGATTGAATTAGATTGGTTGAATGTGAATGATACTTTGAGGATTTGTATGTTGGTATTTATGTTTAAGTTAGATAATAATATGTTACCATCATATTTTAGTAAATTTATTGTGAGAGGAATGGATGTATGTGAATATAATTTAAGGAATAAAAATAATTAAATAATAATAAAATAATAATTATAAAAAATGTTAGAATAAATATGTAGAAATAGGAGAAGCATCTTGTACAGACGTGTTTTGTAATATAATAGACTGCCGGATGGAATTGGAAGTTCCAAAACTATCGATAAATTCCTGGCAGTCTTAAAAAAGCATCTCTGTATAGGTGTTTAGTTAAGGATTATGTAATTAGCTTTAGCTACTGTATTATTTATATAAATAAATAAATAGTTTCACGAAAGTGAAAAGAGACACTACGAATATAAAAATAAATTACCGTCGTGTTAACACGTAGGTATTCATAGTAGAGGAGCATGTTAAAATTTGTGACTTTAAGATACAGTTTTTGAAACAAACACGTGCGCTTATGTATGACGTATTACGTATTGTAAATTAGATAGTTGGATTCGTTGGGCTATATTTATGTTATTGTATTTCTTTTCGCACAAAAAAAAAAAGACTCGGAAAGTATTCGATTGTGGCAAACAATAACATCTCTCGCGAAATACGACCGAGATCCCGCTCAGTTTTGTTTTCGACCATTTGTTTTCAGAAAACGTAGAGAATATATTGCAGAGAAGCTGGCTGTGCCATCGCGCCAGATGAATACCTATTCTAAAGTTAGCCCAGTAGCACTACCACCGATGCGAATCTACAGTAGCTACACATAGCTAGTTCTAGCTCCAACTTCTAGCTCTATAGCTAGTAGCTGGGTTGATCGCAACTGCCGGCCACCGGCTACACACACACCCCACGAACAACTTTGTTTTGAATTCTTTCGAGATTGAGAACGATTGCTGAGACGTAAATCGACTTTGATTAGACGGTTTTGAAAAGTTTTCGTCAACGTGAAACTACACTACAAATCAAAGCAAATGTACACGATGCATAAACATGCACAACGATCGAAGCAATTCAAATGCTTTATATATAAAACACACCAATTGAATTTATTAAATTGAAAAATGATAAT
This sequence comes from Parapsyche elsis, assembly GCA_022651745.1. Lineage (NCBI taxonomy): Eukaryota > Metazoa > Arthropoda > Insecta > Trichoptera > Hydropsychidae > Parapsyche > Parapsyche elsis. Next base: position 5,669,404 of record JAGVSN010000017.1, read on the forward strand.
TTTCATTTACTAACAAGTAACAACACGTTTCATTGTGATATTTTTCGAATATCTAATAATTAGCTTGAGTTTTCATAATGTGACATTCCGTCGGCTACGTAGGTATATCCGTCGAGCGTCAACTTTGTATACGCACTCTTATTAAATAGTATCTACTATTTATTTTTTCATAGCATAGCATGTTGTGAAAACCAAACGAGCCGAAGGTCACGGTTTCATCTCATTTAATATTCAAAACGAGGAAGCAAATACACGCCAAGGAAAAAATAACAAGAAAAATCCTCATATTTTTTGGTAAACACGTACATTTTGCAAAAGGGAACGTCATTCCATAGTAAACTGAACTAGTATAAAGGGCATGCAGGTCAGGTCGTTCCCCTTTATTTGTATCATCTTTTGGTGTCGTACAAAATAACAGAATATTTTTTTCCCGTGTAAAACTTTCCTAGACGGAAATCCTTTCGGCGAAAAAAAAAAGGAAAATTCATTGGTATTCGATTCCGTGCGAAAAATTTTGAACACCACACGTTCCATTTATCCGCATTGTACAATATATAATTTTTACATACATTATACATAATATACTACCGAATCCAGATAATAAATACGATTCAGATTAACAAAATGTTCAGAATTAATCGAGCGCGTGTGTTTGCGCCGAGGAGACGAAACAAGTTTTGAAAAATATGTAATATTAAAATCACAGATGTTTTTCGCCGCTTTTTTTAATTGTATAATTACGAGCGGAATTTTTACCGTCACCCAATTAAACAAATGTTTGCATTATTTAAACTGCATACTTTCTGTCGGGTGCAATCGCAGTAACAATCTCGGATATAGAGATATGGCGCCGCACGAATTATATATAATATAATAATGTGCACACACACGTTACAAACGAATGACGTATTAATTCGCGAGCTTTTTTTGCACCGAGCTTTTCGTTCCATGTGTGTCGGGGGAGAAGTGTGTATTTTCTTTTACCGAAAGTACACCTATCGGATATTTAGTTATCTCGATCGGTCTAGCGCCACGTTTTCGTAAAAAAAAAGTTGGCCACCATAATGGGACAGGGGAGTTGCACGAACAAACCCCCTCTCCCTAGTCGAAGGGTGGGTGAAAAAATGACCCAAATGCAACGAGCTTAAGGGCTTAATATCTCCTCTTTCGTATCGGAAATCGATTTACATAGGATATTGTTCGACAGCAACCCAAAATGGCGTATACTCCATTTCATTTCCTGGCGGAGATTGAAGCCTCTGCACTTTGGCGGCATCGCGCGGCGAACGGACAAACTTCTTTAATTTTGAAGCTCGTGTTGCACGATGCTCTCTAGTTAGAAAAATAATGCTTAAAATGACACTTCGAAGGTTTCACAATTTTAAAAACATATTCTCGATGCAAATTATTCTCTTTCAATTGTTTTCCTTTAGTACAAATGTGTGAAAAGTGTGTTTTGTTTGAGTGTGGCATCGTGCAACATTTGCTTCTTTCAAACAGTCATAAATAAAATAGTCGGTCCCTCTGCTCTGGAAAACGGATCCCGTTCTGCAGCTTCTCTCTTTTCTTCTCGTATCGCATCCGATCTGGAAACAGGGACGTATATACAAAGGTATCGGACAGATATCTGGAGGTCACTTGAAACTCCGTGTTTAGGTAAAGATGGAAATACCCCGTCCGTGATTCCGGGATGAAAGGTATGCTATCGAGTGCTTTAAGACGTGCCTCTTCAGAACGTAATTTAAACTATCAATAAGGATGAGCTAATGTACAAAATCGAATATGTGAGCTGTTTTCTTTGTAAGTCCGACGATCGATGATGCATAAATTATGCAATAGCTTCGTCACTTTAAAATTAGAGTATTCTTCCCCCCCTTTTAAGTCCTCCATATCCCCTATTTAAATATATACCTACTTATGTATTGTACAATCAAATCATCATTTATTATTTTGCGAATATGCACTACTATTATTGTGATTGAATGTAAAATCTAGGTAGGTAATTTGTACTATATTTTCTCATTTCGTCTAGTATAATTCAAAAGATTGCCAATTGGTTGGAATCGCATGCCACATCGTAAACAGGTAAACACCTATTTAATAAATTCATAACACTGTAAATATTATACGTACATATATAATCCAGGAGAATGTCTACGAATATTTAAAGCGAAAAAAAATATACATAGTACATACATAGATACAGAGTGTAACAAGTATACATTTTTGAACGCACAGCTACTGTGTGTTCAAAAATTTAAAAAGGTTTTAATTTGTATCGAATTTCGTATATATATTCAAACACTCGAAAAAACAGTTTGCTTGAACGTATTTTTTAAATATAATACCAAAATAATTAAATGAAATCAACTATACGCTATCCGATTTAAAAGGGACCTTGTTATCGCGCAAAAAAAAAAAGAGGATTGTGGCTGTCGTCAATGTTTATTCCAAGAAGCCGAGATGGTGACGAAGCTCGTTGGTTCAAATCCAGGTAGTCTGCGCAGATCAATTCTAAATCGGTCAAGACTAGGGTGTTTCTTAAGTTGGACGATAAATATTTATGTTAAAATCGATATTATTGTTTAATAAACTGTATCATCATAAAAATCGAAGACAATACATGGTTATTGTTATTTTTTTTGTAATGAATCTATGTGTTGAACATTTTAAGTAATGGTTAATGATTTGACATAAAATATAAATAAAATCATTCTATTAATTTAGATTTTAAAAAAATACCAGGCATTTCCTTATAAATTTAAAAGTGTACATCCTTTGAAAGTTACAAGTGAGTTAAATTGATTCTTATGTATGTACGATTTCAGCACGTTTATCATACGAAATAGATAAATGTCAACAATTGTTGTTAATTTTAATCTTTCATCGATTTATATAGGTTTTGAAATTTTACATGAGTAACTTTTAGAATTCGTGTTGATATAAGCAACGATATAGATAGTTCACATTTTTTCTATATATTAATATTGTATCATCACGCTTTTTTTTCACATCACGTCGCATACCTCGAACTCCGACAGCAAAGTTCGACGATCGGTTATACATGTGTATCTATACGAGAGGAGGGAGAGGGGTAGGACTTGTATGGGAGGCTGAGAACCTAACGAGGTCGGTACAAGCTCGCCACGAGGATTGTTTAAAAACAACGACCTCAACATCGATGACCCAACCAACCATAATAACTTATTCAACGCGCGCTGCCCCCATCCGATGAGCTGACAACCGCGTCACTCCACTATTTGCATAACTCGTCGTCTTCGGCCTTTATACACACTTTTTTTTTTCGCTTTTTTGCTTCGGCCAAAATCTTCCGACGGTTTGCAATCGAACCAACGTGCCTAACCCACCACCTGACCTTGCGTTCGATACGCCGTAACGGTACAAATAAATTTTTCCCATACAGAATTCCCATAAGAACGGGTCCGTAACAGCGTGCGATAAGCGGTGCAAAATTAAAAACATTGATTATTATTGAACCATACCATGTGAACTTTTTGTTCGATTTTGTCGTTCATTCCGTAAAGCAGCCACGTCGTATTCTTGTATACAAAACGAGACACTCTGATACATTTACATAAACGAGCGTATAATAAGTATGCCAAGTATTTAATTGACAATTTATCATGCGCTTATTACGAGTGTAAATAATCCTCAGTAAACAAATAATTATATATGTACATATTCCATTTCCAATTGGAATATAAAAAGTGAATCAGATTGGAATGGCTTTCGAGCAAATTTATTTATTGTTAATATAAATTTAAGTCATAGTTGTATCGTAGTATATTTATGGTCTATTAAAATGTAATTTCAAATTGTTTCTCTATAAAATTATTCAAAAAAGTTTTTTTTTGATAAGAACATTTTTGGCCAATAGTTGATAAATATTATGGAGAGTGTTATTCTATTTTTAAAATAATTTTAAAGTTAAAGTTTGACTTGAAAACTCAAATTTTCCGGAAGTGAATTTCGATACTTCAGCTTTTCACCCATAGATGGTAGCCGTTGCACAGCTCGCCAGAAACTCGCTATAAGCTCACACATATACAGAGCTTTCGTATAAGATACGCACTAACATAGTCAACATTCTAGACAGAAAGCTGTGTTTGTGCTGGCTCGTGTACGTGTGCACGTCGAGAGATCGGTGACACAGCTTCCATCTCCTGTATATTTGTCTGGGCAGCTAAGCGGATCAATAAGCCCGCCAGAACTTGGCAGAATGCGAATACATTTGAAAATTTCATAAATTTCAAAGCTAAAATAAGCGTGTGGGGGTATTCGCAAGCAAATAAATATACAAGTACACTATATCTATACAAAATCGACGTTGCAAGCGCGTGCCGAAAGTGAGCGATAATTTCAATTTTACGAGCGTTATGTTTAAGTGTGAAAATGATGGGATTTATATTATTTGTTAATAAACGAAAAAAAAAACGGGTGATAAAAATATAAGAGCTCGTATTAAACTTAAATGACGGATTACATGATTTTATTACGCATAAAAGTCTTTAATGAGCAATAAAAATTTATATCACCTGTTCCGATTGTAACGTCATAATTTATCGTCAGTTGCGCAAACCTAAAACGTTTACGAATAATTTGTTTATAGTGATTTTTGAACGCGCAAGGTATTTACTGTTGAATTTTAAACATATTATACACGTGTGACGTATCTGTGCCAGTGGAACAAAATGGCGCTGTTTTCGAAGGGCATTTATTGGCTCAATGCACAACAAAGGAAGAGAAACTTTGCATTTTTCTTTTGTGCCGTATACTTTAAGGGACAATAGTAGTTTCTCTTTTTTTTCCTAGCCCTTTTTACTATTGAGGAAAAGGGACAAAATAATCTATACACTAATTGTGACTGTATTGGTGAAAATGTTACAGGCAATGTACAAAACCGTTGAATATGCATACAATTTTTGTATATCAATGCATTTTTAATTCTTTGTGAATTTTATACGGTTGGTAGGTGCATTTTTATTATTTTAAAAATATGCCGAGTGCAATATATTATAATCGATATGTCACTGAACTTTTAAAAATACGATTATACAACTATTTGAAGAATTTGAGTGTGCTCCGTTTAAGTAAATGGGTACGCATTGAATGTTTTTCCTTCATAATACTGTTAAATAGTACGGATAACTTGTAAATCACAATAAGTCTGATATTGTCAAAAGGTATTACCATAACGTAATGACTCGACGAAGTAACTACGCTCACCGCCATAAAAAGCGCAATGACCTTTTTTCGGTAAAGCTTAACAAGACATGAAATTATGACCCGGTCTTGGGTAAGTGATTTCCTCGCTGTTGCACCTTATTATTTTTTTTAGTTTGAACAAAAAAAAAATCGAAATTTAATTTTTATTCATACGAATTAATAATATACGCGGCGATAGACACATTTCATAATATAATTAATTGTTCACTAATGAAAAGGCGTATTTTTTTTTCAAACTCGCTATCGTCTCACAGGTGACGTCGTGCACTTAAAAGTCAAATTTATGAAAATCGATACGACGCGGCTCTTTGACAAGCTTCAGTCAATTTAAAATTATTGTTAAATGATATGTACGATTATGTTGAAATTTACGAGACATTTTTCAAAGATAAGATGAAACAAATGTGATTTGATCAAAATTACATCCCAAAATCTAACGAAGCGATCCTATGCGTCTTAGGAAATTATTCAAATAATAAACGGCGCAATAACTTTTGCAGATTGTTTATAAAGCGCACATTCGAAAATAAGTAATGACAAATAAAATTATTTGTGTGTTATGCAAAAAAAAGTCAACAAATTGTGACATTGCATCGGTTGGCTAATACAATAAACATAAACAGACATAAGTGTTGAAGATTTATCGAGTCGTTTCACTTGTGTTTGTTTCAAATTTATCTGAAAAATAAATTTGCAACAATGTAACACAATTTTCATACATTTTGTATGTACATACACTTTGTGAATGAAGATCGCGTACCCTAAACGTCCAAATGGATTAAACTTGTGCAGTAAAGACTGAAAATTATCCTTATTATCGAAAGTATGATTTTGGGTCCCTTCCAAAAGTTATTTAACGCGAGGGGGTGGAATTATTTAGCAAAAATATATATCGTGAAAGTCGTACGTGTCCGGCCCGATCAGGTAGATTAGTCCCTCTCGTACACTGAAAACGGAAAATGGACGTACTTTCTTGGTTTATTTCAGTTGCAGTGGCAAGATCGAATGCCTCTCACATCTATTTGTGTAAAACTCATCCTGTCTTATGGGGCCCGGTTGTTATATTACACCCTGCGCAACTCCAACAAATATTACACGGACGGTCAGCGATGTTCAATGAAGTATAATTTTAAATAAAACAAATTTACTATACCAAATAATTTTTTTTCTTAATAAATCACCCAAGCAATAACAAAAACAAAGCATCTACTGACTATATCAATAAAAATAATAATTTGAACACACAAAGGAATATCACAATGCGGCTCTGAAGAACCACACACGTATATATGTAAGTATAATGCAATGCGTTAATTAACGTTGATGTTTCATTTACCTACTGAAAGTCACGGTACGAAGCTTTAAATTAAATGATAACACAAAAATTAAAAAAAACAAACTCTCAGAGTATGCAGGTGCCTATTTAAATGCTGTTAATTACCGAGACTTGTTATTTCGTTGAATTGTATCAATATTTAAGTACAATATATTATTTAATTTTGATCAACCTCTCCAGAAACCAATTCCAGGTATTCCTCTTACGTGTGCACAACAAATCACCTTTGGTCTTACGAAACTACAACATATTGATATCAAACTCATCTTACTCGGCTCCCTCATATCCCCGACGTCCACATACATAGGGGATAGACAAAATTTATGGACTAGCTGCATATGGCTACCTACCCATATTGTAGGTACAACTTTATATAATATATAAAAAAAAAATGCCTTGGATTGAAATGTATGGATTTTTACATTATCTACTCAATGGTGGAATATATGTATTTATTTTGATAAAAGTATACCCAAGTGTAGGAAATTGGGATTGTTTATTTATTACTGTGAATCATTTGTGGCCATCAATTATTAAACGTAATTTTGGGCTGCATCAAAGCCAAGTCACGTAAAGAGTAAATAGTTCCCCGAGATATGGCGAATGAGAGGATCCTGGAATTCGGGTGTATCCTATTGGGAGAGATGAACAGGTACACGTACCGTAGATACACACACTGACCTTCGTATAAAAACCTATAACAAGGCACGGACAGACAGACCCGTGTGGCTTTTGTATGCTCCTCGAAAGATAAAGGGAATAAAGTAGTAGTCCAAAAGGTGGGCAGAGAGACGGGGGTGAGCACATAGCCACATACACATCGCAAAACACAACAACGAATTTATTTATACGCGAACGAAATACACACATATATAAACTAGGAACGGTTTAAAATACATTTTGAAAAGCTCACCGAGTAGAGAGCAGTTCGCTAAGTTCAAGTCTGAGCGAAACTGACACGATTTTCTTGCATATTTTGATACTCACCCATCACGTCCGATTTATACTTTTTTTTTTAGACCGCGTGTATGCATACATAGTAGATAGATACGTTGTTTTATTTTGTTGAATAAAATTCAGCCGTTGAATGAGACGGTCGCACTGAAAGTGTAAAACGGTTTGAAAGGTTGTCGTTATTGTAAAATTTCAATATTACGATCGCTTTTGACAATCGCGAGTATCCCTGTCGACGTTGATTCGATTTTGAACGAGCCCGAACCGACTTGAAATATTCGATGTGGAGTTCACGCGTAAAAGGATTGCCTCTCGTGTGCCAAATAATAAAATAAACACTTTAATTTTTTGGGTAACAATTATTTATTATCTACAGTGCACTTTCACACTTTGCCTTGCCGAGGTTTTATATTTTCGATTAAAAACGGAAACAAAAAAAAAAAAAACCGGTCGATCGGTGTAATATCAACAGAGGAAAATTATCTTTATATCAGCGAGTTGGAGAGCGAGGTGCAATGGAAATAATATATTTTTTCTTTTAAGTAAATTTGGCCGTGTATATGCAAAGCGCTGGAGTTGTGCGAGAATTTTCGAGCGAAGGAGAGGAGAAAAAAAAAACGTTTGTTATCATAAAATATGCAAATTTCGCAGGGTAGGTGATTCGTATATTCCCGTAGGTGATGGTGATGCCAAGATATCATTCAGTCTGCGGCCGGCTTTCAACCCCCACTCGGGCCAAGCCGACATTTCAGTATCACATCTGCATTCGGAATTCGGAATAAATAAATATTTTACTTTTGAGAAAATTTCGCGTCCATGTGTGGCGAAAATATGCAAACACGTTCATGCATATAATATATATGACAATATATTGCAGCTTCAATGAGAGCGCACGAGATCATATTCAAAATGTTATAAAAATACTATGCACTTTACATTTGAAGTTTTACAATAGGTACGGCAATCAGTTCGTATGGCTCTGTATGCATATGTACCTATATGTAGTTACTAATCAAAAATAAACAAAAAAAAAGGTCGAACAGTCCTTTTACGACCCGAAAGTCTAGCTAAGGGCATTGCACCCTCGAAACAGCTGATATTTGACTAATAACTTTATCGATTATTTCACAGTTATGAAAACGGTACCCACCTACCATTTAAAAAAAAAAAATCACGTATGAAATATAAAATTTATATTATGTCCAGTTGAAATCAAAATTAAAATTAAAAAATGTGCATTATATTTTAACGTGTGAAAAAGTTGAAGTGGCAATGGGCTGGCCACAGCGAGAAGAATGGATGGCAGATGGACGCGAGAAATACTGGATGTGAAAGAAAGCAAGGTAGACCGAGTGGACGATGGGTTGGTGAATTGAGAAGAATGTGTGGAGTCAACTGGATGCAGATTGCTCAAGGCAGACAGAAATGTAAGAGGATTGGAGAGGTCTTCATCCAGCACTGGATGGGGAACGGCTGAAAATGATGATGATTTCAATATCACGCAATTATAAAATTACTATGAATTAAAATAAAAGTATACCTACCTATTTGAGATACACGCGAGATAAAAAAATATACAATTAAAACAATTGCAATAACAAAGATATGAAGCTAATTTTAAATGTGCATATTCGAGGCTTCATTTTACTATCCGATTGAATCGCTTTGCAATTTCAATTGCATCTTGTGCATAAAATTTTTCATTCACTGCACATCGGTAGGTGCTCGATGTAGATAAACATTATTATTTTTTACTGCTTAGTTCATAACGCTTAAAAAATAAGGCATACGACCGATGCGTACTGCCAGTTATGATGTATGGATGTGAAACGTGGATGCTAAATTCAAATTCAGTGGACACGGAGAAGCATGGAAAGATATATGTATGCTTGGTATAACGAGAAGAGGAATACATGGGTAAAAAGCATGATATAGCGGAACGTGTAAAAAAGTTAAAATGGACACATAGCGAGAAGAATGGATGGCAGAAGGAAGCGAGATATACTGGAATGGTATCCGAGAGGATGTGAAAGAAAGCAAGGTAGACCGAGTGGACGATGGGCTGATGAATCGAGAAGAATGTGTGGAGTCAAGTGGATGCAGATTGCTCAAGACAGACAGGAATGGATGAGGATTGGAGATTCCTTCATCCAGCAATGAATGGTGAACGGCTGAAAATGATGATGATGATGAACACACACACTTTCAAAAGCAACATTTGAAATACGAAAACATACCAATAAAGAGCTAAATACAGTATTGAAAATTTGTACGGTAGTGTGTACGTGCAGTTCATTTGGGACGGCGAAACAAAAATCAATGACGGCGCACAAAAAATACGAAAATATAAGAAATGTCAAATAAATTATTTGTGTTGAAAATAAGGTAGAATACTGAATTACCAATCAGGAATTGATTTGACATTGCTTTGTGCGCAGGCGCGTCGCATACCTCATTCAGAATTGTTCGTACGAAAGAGACAACAGGACGAATCCTGCGAGTGAAAGAGAGACAGAAAATCAATGGTGGAGCTTGGGGAGTCAGCCATGGTGTCGAGCAGGTGCCGACGGCAGATGAGATGGCCGCCGCGGACATTTGCCATGCTCCTTACAGCATTTCGAGGACATTCACAATTGCGCAATATTACATAAAACGTTAAAAAGGAGGTACGAGTAACAAATTGGATCGTGACATATTTCATATTAAAATAAAAATAAAATCAATAGATAAATTATATTCTCCATCCAACTTGAGAAGCACCTCGCTGTCACGCAACTAAAAAAAATGGTTGTGTTGTGGCTGTCCGACATTAACGACTTTGGTTGATTATCTTTAATGTTTATTCCAAGAGTCGAGATGGTGAAGAAGCTCATTGGTTCAGATCGACTCTAAATCGGTCAATCCTGACATGTTTCAGTTGGATAGAGTACATACAATCCTGTGCAACTATGAGCAATCAATAAATGGGGGTGGGGAGTTATTTTATAATGGATCAAGTCACAATTTTTTAAAAATAACTCTTTAACATTCCGATGGGTTGTTAAAACAAGTACCTACCTATCTACAAACAGAACAAGTTTCGAGTTACAATATTATACTTTGACTTAATATCTCGGTATTAATTATAGGACTTGATCTACAGTGAGCCTCTAAATCAGTGTTCGTGAACCTTTTTTGAGCTAAGAGCCAAATTAGGGAAAACCTTGCAAAATTGGTCAGTTTGGGAGGCGCAACATATTATTTTCGGATTTTATATACAAAATTAAATTAAATGTTGCTCTTTACGCCGTAAGAAATAAGTTATCTTCGTGATATTTTTTAATGTTCGACAGTTTATTACTAAAAAATATTACAAACTTTAATCCGAACAACGATCTTACAGATTTTTATAGCCGTGAAGTTATGGAAATACATTGGATTCATTTTGATTTTGTTTAAATTGTGTCAACGTTTTGCGTGAAAAACGTTGGATGACAACGAGAGCCCCGGGTTTCCACAAAAAGAGCCGCACGCGGCTCCGGAGCCGCCGGTTCCCATGCCGCTGCTCTAAATATATGTATGAAAGATTAACTGTTGTATTTACGACTTGTAAGTTATAATAAAGTATGAAGTATCTACACACTGTGGTAATTCGTAAAAGGTCAAGGCATTTATCATGGTATTTGGTGTGAAATTTGATGGTAACCTTTTCCCTAACTATTCAGTAGGATTTTAGTTTTTTTTATTTCACTGCGAAATTATTATTTTTCCTTTAAATGTACGAAATGAATAGTCAGTTTTTACGTAGGTAGTGTATCTAATATTAAAAAATGACGAATGAAAAATTATTATGACCTTCATGTTCATGTGTAATGCATAAGCAAAGTCGCCACATGAACATAATAATTGATCCGTCGAAGGGGATGGAAATAGTGCACGCGAAAAAAATTTGGCGCGCGCGCCCTTCAGTGTGGGGGTGGATGGCCTGGTAGGTTGGCTTTCTTCCAGCAAATAATAACGCGCTCACATAAAATGCAAATGAATGGCGGCAGTTCAGAAAAATAGGTCACATTTTGGCCGCTTTGAAATCAACCATTCACGGAAATTTCATTATCATATACATCTTCTAAACAAAATGAATTGGTCGGGACCTCCTGCGAGGAGTGAAGAAAACGCGCATCTTTTACGCATACGCCCTTACAATGTAATGAATAAATTTTTCGTTTCGCCGAAAATAATTGAATCGTCCCCTCCTGTGTATATAAAAGGTCGTGTGCGAAATATGACGCCATACGTATATTTTAATATTGCACATTTTTTTATTAGTAAAAATTAATTAAAAACACCGTGCCGTTAACGGGCGAAGCGTACGACTGGTTGCGGTCGGAATTATTAGATACAACGATGTGGTAATTACTGGGTAAAATTTCAGACTCTCTCCCCGTTTGCTCTACAACACTTTTATCCCCATATTATAATATAACGAAGCGGGGATTGTGCCCGGAGCACTCGTAGGTATATAGGAAAACAAGCCTGATTAAATTGTTTCAGCCTGTACTTTCCTCGGTCGCCGGGGGATGAGAGGGTGTATCTCATTACCCCCGGTAAACATTCGCTTCGACTTTGTAAAGTGAACATTTCTGAAATATATCCGGTAATTGCAAGCCTCGTGGATTTCGGGGACTCGCCATTCCAGATTCCACCCCTCCTCATCAAGCCCCCAATCTTTTCAGCGACTTCAGAAGATCGACATTTACGGTGCGAATAATTTCATCACCTCCATCCATCCATCCACCCACCCGTCCCCGTTCTCTTTCTCCATTGCTGTGAGATAAGCAATCTCGGGATATTTATTTTTATCATCACGCCCGGGTCCGAATCGAAAAGTCGAAGGCTATGGCCAAAAGAATGTTTGCGTCGTCGATAATTTGCTCATCGTGTTCGAGATAAGGTCAAGCGGATGAAATAACGCAACTTTTTCGGAAAGCAAAGCGATGTTTCTTTACACAATTTTTGTTTATTTTTTCAACTTCAACAATATTTTTCTCGAATTGTGAAATCCTTTTAGCGTAATGCGCAAGACAAATACACCAAAAGAAGAAACCGCTTTTGAAAAAAAAAAATGCAAATTTATTCGCGCAGGTAATCTGTACGTTGCGAAGTTACAATAAAATGCAAAAAATAATACATTTCGTATCAAATTACGCACATTTTGTACGTGTGCGAACAATATGAAAATTTCTGTTTAGATAGTGAGCGAATTTTAAAGTAATCTCTCGGGCTTAAATCGCAAGACAATAACTGGGGAAAATTACTCAAAATTAGCGCACGCTCCTCGAGACCACCCAAGAGTGCGCAGAATTTCGCTGAAATGCTAAAAGGCCAAAGGAAGTTTGCATGTTTTTGCGGAGAACCGACACTCAAAGAAATTACTTGAATAACTCAACCGTTAATTCCTTACAACTGGAATTTTTGCAAGTAAATTACAATAATTTCATACAAAAATAAAATTAGATAAATTCCGTTAAGTTTGCAAATTTATTGAACCATAGAACTTCTATGAAATATTACATTGTACGTACAAGAGAAAAACAAAACAAACTCATTGTTCGTTTCCACAATGAAATCATTGTTTTTTTTATATAGAAAATATATCTATCGTACAGACGCATACACTTGTAATATTTGATATTTGTATTGGTGTGAAATTATTGATGAACCCATTGTTTACACTCGCGCATTATAATAGTTGGTATTATCCCACAAGTGTTGTTTCCGTAAGCAGACTTCCGGTTGCGCTCCGCTCACAATACACCGGGCGAGATTACCTTAATTTGAAGATTTGAGCAGGGCCGGCTGTAGTTAATAAGACAAAAGCTAGTTTGCCAACGCCGTTGGACGCAGAAACGGAATCGTTGTTTCCTTCCATCCCCTTCCCCATCCGAGAAGAATTTACTTTCACGAGCAATTTCACACCTATTGTCTACCGGAACGAAAGAAAGACAAGCTACAGGGCCGCTACATTTAATCTTCCGTATTATGAACTGCTCCCGCTTTGTGAATTTGCTCCCGTTACATTGTGACAAGGTTCAAAGAAACGATGTTCGACTCCTCAATAAAACCGTTGTTCATAAATATGAACAAAATTCAATTAAATCAAAATAAAATGTTTTTATTATTCTACAGAAAACCCAATTTAGAATTTCCATTCGCCATTAATTTAGAATATCAATATTCAGTTTGTATTTATGCGCCTATAATGTAAAATTTCAATTTGTAGATAATGGCTTCATATAGTTTTGATTTTCAAACGTTCGAACATCAACAATATAATTTTTTGTGATTTCGATGATTATAAATATTAATTATCGGTACTTATTATGCATAATATCATTGATTCAAATCTGGCAATTTATTCAAAATTGTAATAATTAATTTTATTATCATAAATTATCATCGTTTCCCGGTTATTGTATTTATAATATTACAAATTTTAATCAAATATATTATATATATGTACATTTATGTGAGATTTATAATAAATCGCTCTTTTTATATTTGCAGGAAAAATAAAAGAAAACACGAGGAGGGATTTTTGACTTATTGGTAAAGAAAAAACACCTGACATACAAGAAAAATGCACTTAAAACCATGCGAAACCAACAGACAACGCACTATCGCAAAGAAAGCGCTCGGAAGTTCAAGAACGATCAAAGATCTGGCGAAAATTTAAAAATAAAAACAATGCCGAATAAAACTTACATTTTTACGATTTACTTCATCCATAACTACAATTTTCTTTATAAAAAGAATGTTAGTTACTGGTTTGTAAAAGTATTTCTTTGTTTTTGATTGTCACGGAGCATCACCTAGTAAAAATTCTAAGCGTTTATTTTAAATAAAAAATTCTTTAGAAATGATTCAGCAGCCTTTCGGATAAGACATAGAGTTATCACCATGCATACTTATTAGGTCAACGCTCGCTACACAGTTGACGATAACTATGTATAATAAACACACATAATAGTCCGTTGAAATAGACCAGCGTTTCATAAACTAAGCACACACGAACGTGAGTGGAAAACCATTTAACGAAGTTATATAAAATATAAATACATACTTGCGACTGACAAAATTATACACCCGTTAAATTATTCTCACATGTAATAATCGGCAATAATCATAGACGATGAATACATATTGGAGGCAAAAATTCACATTTTTGCACCCACGATCTGCAATAAATATGGACTTGACGATTTAAAATTTGATTAAAAAATTATCATAATTATAATTCGCTCTGTGACTGTTGTGTAACTTGGTAGATTTTAGCCTCTCTGGGACATCGTCTTTTCGTGTGGGCATGGGAAATTCACAATTTTTCCTCTCTGCACGACTAGCAGTGTTCCCACCGATCGAAGCTCGGTCATATTTATAAATAAATAAAATAGTTTCGGTACACCTTTCGCTTTTGTGCGGTTGTGTATACGTGCTGGAGCCTCCCAGCCACCCCTGGTTGTGATGTAACACGCGCCTAGGGTGTTGTTTACTCCCCTATGCCGGCGGTTCCCCATGTCGCACGTCTTGCTTTTCTGTTTTCAGCATGAAACTTTCATCGTTCAGCCGACAAAATATCATTTCCGCAACGGAAAGAGGGTCGACCGCCCTACAAACCACTCGTCCTATTCCAGCTAGAAGCCTTCTTCTCCATTTCGTTCCTTTTTTTCCTCTCTCTCTCCTCCCGGCACGCCCGAAATGAATCCCTATTGAGGCTCAACCGGGATACGGGCTTCGGTCATATTGACTATCCCTTCCGCAAACAAGTTTACGTTTATTTTTTTTTTCCTTGAGACCGAGATCCACTTTTTCTTAAAGATCATTTAGTGCGATAGAGCGCATAAAGCCGCCTAATAATATACTTCTACTTCACCCTGCTGACTGCCGAGTATGTGAATTCGAATCATTATTTTTAAATTCAAAAATATACTCACAAGCCAATAATAAAAACAATATAAAGTGTTTTTTAAATATATGGAGTGGAGTATTACAGTGCAAAAACCGGTTTTTGGGCAGTTTTTTTGATCATACCGTGTGTACAAAAATGTTGCAAGCTCTTTAATTACACCAATTTGCAATTCATATGTGCTGCGCTTACAAGCGTCTCACCGTTTAAGCATATCTACATACATATTATGTATGCTACTTATGTGTATTTTCAGTAGTTATTATTGTGTCGTAAAAAATTATGTTTAGCACAGGCGGTCGCGGTCGATGGAAGGTATTAATTTCATACGTAATATAAAAATAAGATATGTTTCAAATGTGTATTATGTTTCAGACGAGACGTTTCGACAAACATCTGATGCGACGTGAAAATGTAATAATTCACTAAATGAAAAAAGTTACAAATATATATATAACTCGGAATTTATTCGTAGCCGTGTGGTGGTAAAAGTTGATATGCTCGAATAAAAAAATAAGTAACACTTTAATTAATTCGAACGAAACTTCGAAATTGAATCGTCAAAAGTGAATTTGCTTATTTATTTTCGAGTGGAAGTAAATTACAACGTTTCGAAGTTGGTTTTCCGCGAAAATACGCTGACCGTGATTGCACCGGTCATGGAATTGACAATTTCGACAAGCTTTGTTTTGAGAAGAAACATTACAGAGAGAGTGCAATTTTCCTCTGTCGGTGGAAAACTGGAAGAACTTTCTTTTGCAGCTAAACTAATATAAGAGAAAAGTAGTCTGAGCACTCGCTTCAAAGTAGCTTTATTTCCCCGGGGGAATTATCTTGTTTTGGAGTTGAGGAAAATTTCAGCAAACAATTTCACTTATCGAACAGTAACTGTAATATGTATGTATGTAATACAATCAACAAGAAAATAATATAAATGAAACAGTGAACTAAACATATTAATTATTTTTCGGCATCGTAAGTTAGTACACATAAAACTTATTCATATTATTTTATCATATACATATTATATTACATGTAATATAATATAATTAAATATGAATTAATTACTAGCGGAAGCGTGTATGTATCGATTTAGTATTTAAATTTGAATGACATCTACGTGCGTACACTAGAAGTTATTTCAATGGGCACTCAAGGGACTACGTATTATGGCAGTGCGTACGTTTTTGTATTTGTTCCCGAAAAAATTAAATAAAAACACGTTGCATAAATGTTTAATAGGCGAAGAATATTCGAGTATATTGTACAGTATATAAAAATTGCGAGAAAAGTGTTAAAGATTCAATTTAAAAATATTAAGTCGTTTGCATGATAAAAATTTCGTTTTATTTTATACATGAGCAAATCTGTTCAATATGTTACGCTTTAAGCTAAAAGACCATCTCGGAAAATTTGAAAAAATAAAATTTTCGTTTTTCAAGAGAGAACGTCGTCTCTTTTATGTCTTCATACGGGTCCAGCCAATTTGTATGGATATTGAACACAAGCTCTGTACTTCGGTATATAGATCTGCTTCATTTTCCGTTCTTCGCCCGGAGATTGCGTTACAATGTTTTTTCGACCATATTTTTTCAGCCGTATATCTATAGATCATAGACGGGGGAACACTAGCGTAAATATTTTATCGGGACGCAAAACGAAAGAAAAAGAAAATCTCAAAATAAATTGTAGGTACGTATCCGCTCTCATGACCGAACGTAATTATTATTCGACGCTTATAATAAAATATACATACATACATATATGTACATAATACTGTTTTTGATTAATCGTTATTGCTATTTTTATTATGTTTCAGCGAGAGCTGCCGAAGCGGTGTGAGCTGTTTCTATGGATCATACTGTAAACAGTATAAATATGTCAAAGTATAAGCTTTCACGAAAGCTTAACCTCACGATGCGAGTAAAAACGGAATTCGTGTCAAAAGTAAATAATCGTTGTGGATAAAATTAAGAGGAAAAACGCCATGGGATTATTCGACGCAAACAGCACCGTACATTTAACCCTTTCGCGTTATTAATTTTCCTACGAAAACTTTATACAATTTATTTAAAATATAATACGAACTAACTTCTGTTGAAAATAAATTAGAATTTTTATACTAGAGCGCGGTAAGTTTTTAAAGGCTACCCCATTACATTAGGGGAAGGAAATTCATCGAAATACTTTTCGACCAAAAAAAATTTATAGGAAAAGTGATGAAATTTAAACAAAGTTCACATTTTACAAGGGATCGATATTCGGTGAATGAGTTGCACAAGTTCTCTTCGATTCGTTCAACTTTTGAATGTTCCCATCACGCTACACCTAGACACAACTACGCGGTATGAAATTTTAATTCGCCAATAACGAATGTACGCACTTAGCACAATATACATACATACATGTATCTTGAAGATATGCTCACCAACGACGGGCAACGTTCAACATCCGGAATTACACACGTTACATTTAAAATTTACATCACCGCACCGGGAAGAAGATAAACATGTCGAAAATTAAGCACATAGTATATATGCGACCGTGTGCGTTCGCGACGGACGAGCTTTCGACAAACAGGGCCAATTCGCGTTGACACATCGACAGATTTGTGACAATGGAACAATTTGAAATTTAGATTTTCAATTGATGACTCCATCTGGCATTCGTGTCAGCGACGCATCCGTGGCATGGGTGGTTAATGGGTTTAAATTGATCGGTGTGTCCAGCGTTCGCCATCCTCTCTCTCTCCCACCACGAGACATTTGTACAATGTACAATGCGGTGGGGGTCTCTATTTGGTTGACTGTATCAGGGCGTTACCCGACTGCCAGGGATCGTAGTTACACGCGCAACCCATTAATAGCAAACCTTTTTTGTCAAAAACAATTTAAAAGGCATCAATTTATATCTACTGTATAAAATAAAATAAGTTTGTGCAATGATAATGGTTCTGTACAAAAATTTTAAATCTCTAAAGTGATTGTTTTATAAATGAACAAATATAATTTTCAGCCATTCACCATCCACTGCTGGATGAAGACCTCTCTAATCCTCTTCCATTCCTGCCTGTCTTGAGCAATCTGCACCCATTTGACTCCACACATTCATCTTAATTCATCAGCCCATTGTCCGTTTGGTCTTCCTTGCTTTCTTTCACATCCTATTGGGTACCCAAGTACTTCACGCATGCATCTGTCATCCATTCACACGTTCCTCTATATCTACCAATTTGGTTATACTTCGCACACGTGTATTCCTCTTTATACCTCTTCTTGTTATTCCAATCATACATCTTTCTATGCTTCTCTGTGTGCATTGTATCTTGTGTATCATTCTTGAGTTCAGCATCTACGTTGCACATCCGTATGTCATAACTGCCAATACGCATTATTCAAAAGCCTTCTTCTATGTATTATTCTGTACTAATGGATATTATTAATAAAATGAACTATTTCTGTGTTTAAAATTATTTCCGCATCGAATAAGTTAAATAAGTACATACGGTATCGAATCTTCAAATCCAGTGAAAACAGTATGAATTTAAAATATATTGACTATCTGGTAAGTAATAAATAGCTTACGAATTATGAGATAATAAAAATATTAAAAGTTTGGTGCATAAAT
The DNA here is from genome assembly GCA_022651745.1 of Parapsyche elsis. Classification (NCBI taxonomy): domain Eukaryota; kingdom Metazoa; phylum Arthropoda; class Insecta; order Trichoptera; family Hydropsychidae; genus Parapsyche; species Parapsyche elsis. The sequence goes on from JAGVSN010000017.1 coordinate 5,688,510, forward strand.
ATAATGTAAGTATCCTAGTTGTATTTAATTGACACATATAGGTACTTATCGTCATATGATAGTAATGAACAAAAAAGCAAATAACAAATTCAAAGTATTTTTTGATACTACACTCTATCGGCTATCCAACTTAAGAAGCACCTCATTGTCGAGCAATTAAAAAGAAAGAGGGTTGTGGATGTCCGAGATTCATGATTTTGGTTGGTTATCGTTAATGTTTATTCAAAAAAACCAAGATGGTGACGAAGCTAATTGTTTCAAAGCCAGGTAGTCTGCGGAAATCGGTCAATACTAGAATGTTTCTTAAGTTGGACACATTAGAACTACATAATTAGAAAATTTAATAGAAATCTGTCACTTTATCAAAAAAGAAAACAACGTACTTATATAATAAGATTCTTTTTAATAATTGAACTTTTGACGAATACACATTAATTTCGCATAAATACTATATTTTGAAGTATCCGTTTCACTTTCTCTCATTTACGGTTGTCAACCACTGGTTAAAGGTTATATCGATATTCAAAACGAAGGGCACACAGGCTTACATAATGGAAGCGTGAGCTTTATTCGATTAAAATTTGTAAGTTATTTATCATTGAAAAAGAAGTTACTGTTATTCAATATCGGATTTTCAAGTTTTATTTTTATTGAACCTTCTACGTCAAATTGACGTAGAAGGTTCATTTGACATTTTATCAAAATTAGATAAGACAGATGTTTTCTCACTTTACAATGATAACTACATTATCTTCGAGTGCGCTCTCTTTACGTTGCTAAATCGCTTTCCAAATCTAATAACAGAGTGCATACTTCGAGTGCACTATTCTGTTCTATGTCAAATGAAACCTTCAATTTCAGAATGCATCAACGTTGAAAAGAAACATTCTACGATTGCTTTCGAGATAAGCTAAATGATATTAGGACGGTAACGCAATTACTCCAATATAACTCACTATTTAAATTATTCTAAATACAATTACACTATTAAAAGTAATTCAAAATTATAATTGAAAGTAACATTTAATGCAAAGAATTGAAATCGCATACATAAATAAGAGAATGTAAATTATATAATGTAATTAATATTAAAAATATCTATATATAAAATTACTTTACTAATGTGTGAGATTCTTGAGTGACGTTACATTAACTTTTAACAAAATCGTTCAAGTGAATATAAAACTTTTACGAACGCATTAAATATAAGTTAATGTTCGGTGGTTAATTGAATAATTATGCGATACTAAAATAATCACACTGTAAACAAGATTCATTGCGTGTTAATAAAATACCGAATTTTTAATACTAAAAAAAATCGAGCTTGAAACAGAAATTAAAACAAAATTTGTATAACGAGTTTCTAAAAAATTGTACATACATACATGCATACATACATACATAGGTAGGTAGGTGCAAAAATTTAAATTGAGTTGTTTTTGTCAGATGTTGTCTGAACTACAATAAAATAATTTTTTTAATATAAAATTTTTTTTTTATCATTTAAGTCTTCTAATGTAAATTTACTATCATAATAACGCACACACGGCTTACTAAATTTGAACACGTATGAAATTTACACATTTATTTATCTTATGCAAATCATACGCTCTCAAGAACGAATTCACAATTCAAATTGTATAGTATTCGGTTGTTTATGCATCATATTTTAGATTATAATAACTACTACAATATTGCGCGCTTTTACATTTTTAGTATTTTACTAATTTATTATTGAAACTACAACTATTTTCAAAAACGTTTCCAATACCTACGCGTAAATTATATAATTTGTACAAAAATGAATATCTAATAATGAACAAAATAAAATCCCACATTTTATCGCACACATAAAAAATGATACATTAGACTTGATTTTATCTAAACGCACTTAGAAATATGAAGTGTGGAAATAACATAAAATTTTAATAATTTAATACATACCTATGCACATATGTAGAAATTGAGTAGGAAGTAACTACCTATAGTATAACTACCTACATATGGTATGCATGTAGGTACTAAAATATTGCGCAATTTTGATAGATCAATTTTATCATAGCTCAACATTATTACGAGCGTTATATTTGTTTAGTATCTTGATAGTAAGTAAAATCGGTATAAAGGCTCCCGCACACCGCTTCCAAATCGCGTATGAAAACTTAGCGCAGTAAACCTAGTCTACCGGCCTGCGCAAGCGTTGGTTTCTGTCACTCTGACAAAAGCTATCAAACTACTATCTGTCACCTCGCATTCGGAACGTTTGTATTTCACTCACGATTCTCAAGTTAGAGTTATTTGCATACAACTCAAGTCAGAGTTATTTACATACAACTTTTCCCACAAACGTCATCGAAATCTTGGTGTGGACGCGTATTCAGTTATTCTATTCTCTCATTAATGCCACACGCGCGCATCTAACTTTATTTATTGCGAATTTGTTTCAATTCTATTAATAAAATCAATTGTTTTTGCACTACTTTACGTAATATATCTATTATAACAGCTAACAAATGTATAATGAACTTATATAATCGCCCCCGCCACCCCCTACGCCCGTTTCAAGGCAAACTAAAGTTTTCACCACGTGGTTATGCCCGAATATTTAGCGGTTAAAGCCAACTTACAAGCGATACAACTCCCCACTATACCACCCTTGAGATTTTCCCATATATTTCCTACCTGTTCGCAGCGGTGTGCGGGAGCCTTAACATTGCAAAAATAAATTAATATTCACTTTAGTACAATTTCCTCGTTACGATTAAAAATCAATTAAAGTTAAGTCGATATGATTTTCATTTAAATTTCTAAGTGTATGATTTTATAAAACATTTTGAGTAGGTATACTTTATACGCAATATAATTTTCGATATGTACCAATCAGAACGATAAATTTTTCAACAAAATACACAACGTGACCAAGTGTGCCAAATTCGTGGGGGATTGTGACGTATCTAGAGGTATCATTAAGCCCTCACCCACTCCCTTTTAGGCTTTCCTTCGCACACCCCCACAATTCATCCCCTCGCTGCGGTAAGAGACCCAGCAGAGTGCGACGTAAAGGGTGGAGGATTTAACCTTACACCCTCACTCATCCCCTATCCCAAATCCTACCCACCCGAACCACCCCAAAATGTGACCTCGCAACGGATAACCCCACCCACCCTCAACCCTCTACATTTATTTGTTCTGATTTTTCCAAAAGCAATAGACACTGAGAGAATTTAAAGCAGCACATTTGTATACAACATATAAAAATGATTTTTTTCCTTATAAACGGTGTCCCAAAATTCACGCAAGAAGTAATTTTGATAGAAAACACACAGGTTTTCATAAAGTATACAGTATAGGGCTATGTATGGAGTAGCATAACAAAAAAAACAAAACAATTTACACATCCCGAAAGTTAACATGTATTCGAAAGTTCACACTTTCACAACACATGAATTGAACAAAATAAAATTGTCGCTCTGAATAGTCGAAGTTCTTTCTTTTTTTATTCACAAATTATGCTTTGTCGTGACAATGTGCACTAGTGAGTATTTTTGAACGAATCAAATCACTGGAACTTCACCGATACAAGCATACGATTCAGGTCAGTAGCTTACGTTCCACTGTAGGACGCTTCTTGTTGGGAATGAACCCCGATATGCCACTCCATACTATTAAAAATATACAATTTTTAATTAAAAATCTGTGTTTTATATCAAAATTACTTTTTGCGTGAATTTTGGGACATGCTATACATGCATTCCGTCACTGATTGATCGATCGATCGAATACAGATATACTTCCAATGATCCTGTGTTTTGTTTCAATGTCCCTGACAAATGACAGTTGACGTATAGAGTATTGCCAGTCGAAAAAATTATATTCATCGAACGTTTTCAATCCACAAGTGTACGTATACTAGGTCTACTATACATACACAGATAGGTATACGATTCTTATAAGAATGTGATCAATATCGATAGGAAGCGTAGATGTCTAATTTTGATGCCACTATAAGTGAGCCTCATCTGTAATAAGGTGTGCGGTAAATTTTAACAATAATGGCCAAGGTGAGCTTTTCAAAGTCGAAAGTCAATTTCGCGCTCCGGAAGCTTCCGATTTTGCAGTGGGGGAGGATTTAGCCGGGACGCGAACCGCTCCGAGCGCAATAACGCAGCCTAGCGACAAATAGCCGAAGTTTTAATGCGCCACGTAGTTGTGGTCGTGTCTCACACAACCTTAGGGTGAGTTTACACCGACGCGCATACACACACTGTCGCATGTCGAAAACGGGTTCACAAACTAGTGCGTGTTGTGCGTATGTGGTGTTCTATATGTGGCGAATCGAACCGAGAGCCTGGCAGGAGTGGTTCGGGTTTGAAACGACCGAATTTAACTCACCAGATTGGTCGTCTGCGATGTTCCGGTTTCGACGTAGACGTCACATAAATTTTAATCACTGCACAACTTTTGCCGCTACCTACTCGTCGGTGTGTATGTACCATAGGTATAAAGTCGCCATGTATGTATGATATAAAGTTGGCGAAGTTTGATTGGAAATGTTCCGTTTAATTTTAGTGTTTAGGTTTTGGAAAGTATCCATAGTGTATACATGTGTGTTAAGTTTGGTAACATTCTTATTATTTGAAGTTACTTAATTTTATGTTGAAATCTCACCGAAAGAAATTTAAATTCTAAACACACTGCTCAAAAAGGTATTAAGCTTTAATTAGTAATTGCAATTGTTTAACAGAGCCAATCAAACATCCAAAGTATATAAGCAATATTCAACAATTAAATCAATAATAGAACGACAGGGTTAAATTATGATTCAAGTTCAAAGATTTAGGGATGTAACTAATTTGAACCATGAACTGTATAAATAATCTACAGTGGAAAATAAATATTTACTCTGTTTTTGTGGAATTAAAATCAATTTACAAATAAAAGTACCTATCTGTTGTAGTATGTATGTAATAGAGGTTCTAATGATAAATTTTAACTTTTTCAGTGACTTTAACACAACCAACTTCCGACCAAAATATTTATATCAAAGGCTGTTTATTGTATACTAGTGTAAGCCCGTTGAATATCAACGAACGTGTTTGACGTAATTGATTACGTAACAATTTACAAAGGATTAATATTTTCAAATTATAGGAGGCCTTCCATCACCGGTGTTGGGTGAACGCGTTAGCGCTAACTCACCCAACCTGGTGATCGCGGGCTCAAATCCCACTCACGACGTTCGTGTTTTTTCCAATTCAATTTGAATTTCAGCCTTTACCGAGGCGAGCGTTATCAGCAGACAGACAAACAGACGGAATTGGGCTATTATATATATAATAATTAGTGTAAGCCCGTTGAATATCAACGTACATATGTTTGTGTGGGTGAATATATGTGTATTTAATAGTTTTTATAGTTGTTGCATAGATGGCGCGTTATAATACAACACGTAACAATTTAGCAAAGTCGAGAGCCTATTGATATTATATAGTCAAATTGAAACAGACCCGTCATCGCCTCCGTTGGATGATAGACTCTTCCGACCTGGTGATACCGGCTTCAAATCCCACTCGCGCGCGGACGGTTCAAACAATACCGAGGCGAGCGTTATCAGCAGACAGACAGACGGATTTCGGCTATTATATGTTATTTCGGCTATATCGGCTATGATGTTCTCTCTGTGTTGAGCTTGTAAGGATATGGAATTGGTACTATACAGGAGTATCACTGATTCAATTCCAAGCTTCTCAAATGACACTGATGGCCGAGACCGAGGCGAATTCGGCACGCGCGCGAATAACCGAATCGCTCGTTTGCACAAGATGGCCGCCACAAGGTATTAACAAAGTGTCAGTCGCGAATAAGCGAATCGGCGAAAATCAAACGATTGCGAACCAGCAGAGAGACACGATGGCTTCGAAGGAGACGCGCGAAAAGCTTCGCACTACGACGCGATTTGTACGTTTACGCCTTTCGTAACGTAAAAGTTCACTATAAAGCGGCGCGTGGCTTTGTCGAACTAGCGAGGCGTGTGTTCGCGCACCTTTTTTTACACACTCGTGTATATATATTTTCTCCTATTTCGACGTGATTTATTCGCATTTCGTATGACTCTGTTCGAGTTTCGAAATGAGATCGGCAATGGTGCACGACAACGTGCGCAGCTCGTGCGAGCGCGATTACTGTTGCTCCGGTGATTTTGCACACCGTATCGCTCGGTATTGTTTGATAAAAGTGCGAATAACTTTTAAATTAGTACCCGGAATGAAAAATCATAATAAAAGGCAGTGTACAAAATACGATATGAGAAATAATAATGCTCGTTATATGAATGAATCAAAATTCAATCAATGAAATATGCCACTATAATAATATTAACGATTGTTTATCGCCTGCCTTTGTATGAAACTTAAACGAACTTTTTAAATTCAATATCATTTACATTTACCTGTATAGATGGGTAGCTACTAGATATATTTAATTATGACTATGTATATGTAGGAATATCAACAGCTAACCTTTGCACGATTGCACTATTTTAGTATATATATATCGGAGATTTAAGTTCATCTGATGGGTATAATATACATAGTACATACAAGGGGTAAGAATTTTAAGTTTAAGTTTAAGTTTAGAATTTAAAATTAAGTAGATCCAGCAGAATTATCTTGTACAGGGGTGTTGTTGAATGTAATGGCCTGCCAGAAGTATAAATAAAATTGATTGATTCCTGGCAGCCTTAAAACAGCACCTCTGTACAAATTCTAGTAGATAATAAGTTTATATTGTAATTTTAGCTTTAAGTAATTTTTTTTTTGTAATTAGCTTTTTAAGCTATCTTAAATAAATAAATAAATCTGATACTCAATTGTGATTTTATTCATCTACATACATATGTAGATATGTATTGAAATATGTAAGTACATATATAGTCGTAGGTATACTTATGTAGGAATCTTAGCAAGAATGATGTACCTACATATGAGTCGCCTAGTTCCAAATCCCGATAAGTCCACAATATATAAAAAACGAGGATAAAATATTTTCTGGTTCTAACAATGTTTTCAAACGATGCCTTATACTTGAATTATTCCAAATACCGCCAAGTGCGCCGTAAAAAAATATTGAAAATCAGTATTAGTTCCAAAAACTGACAATTGCACTATGATAAAAGCTGATAAAAGCCATATTTAGAAACAAACAACGATAAGTCCATGTTTCTAATCTCAATATTTTGTTTAATATCAACAAAATTAAGTTTAAATGAGTTTTAAACGCCATCAAGCAAATAAGTCCATAGCAGAAAAACCGCGTTTGCGAACAAGTGAGTTTTATGGACTTATCGAGATTTGGAACTAGGCGACTCATATGTACGTATAAATATGTATTTTAGATTAGGGCCAGGTAGGGGTTGCAAAATTAAGGGTGAAACTTAAAAATCTTAATGTTTCAGGTATATAGGTATATAGGTATACCTATTAGCAATGGACATTTTTCATTTGTCGAACGCAAATTAAATTTCAACTCATATAATAATATTTTGCTGAAAATGAAATATTTCCTTGCATGTCAAAGAAAACTTGTTCGGTACGCGTGCGCGACCTATTTGCAACCCCTGAATTATGCGACGGGTACCATTTTCAAAGCAGGAAAATGAGGATTTTCCGCACACAAAGGGTCGACACTGTGCCATTTACACAAATATCCAACATCATAAATTGTGGAGCGCGTATTGCGCCGCAACCCTTTGCCTAAATACTATCCGCCTTTGCATACAGGGAGGGCTTTGTGCGTAGTATCTTCCCGTTACGGGACTAAACCCCGTTAAAGGGCACGGTAAAACCATAACTAACAATGTCCGATAATAAATGGCCACGACAAGGAAGGTAGGTACGTCGGACATTCCGCTGTTCGAATATCAACCGACGAAGGGCACAATACCCGAGCGGACATTTAAAACACAAAAGCCTTTCGAAAATTATGGTAATTCTTTCAGTGCGTAGTACGCAAAGCGGTGCGTGACGCAACCTCTTTCTTTCATCAGAAAAATTTTACTCCACAATATTAAATTTTATTCATGAAAGTCGGGGGGGGGGGCACGAAGTGGGCTTTGTATAATTTATTGTCAATTTTTGAAATTCATTTCGTATAAAACGTCATAATTTTACAGTGGCGATACATTGAATCTCACGCGGTACGAATTTACAGTGTTTAGATGTAGAGTGGATCTCAACAAATTACAACATCGCATTCTTCTGCGCTTTAAATAGAGTGCATCGTAAAGTATATATTATGGACGAATAAAAAAATAGTGTTTTTGTCAAATTACAAAACTGAAAATACGCTGAGTGGGAAAATATTTTATGAGAGCGGACTTCGCCACGCTTATTATAAGCCGATTCGTTTCCACAAATAACAAGGGACGCCTAGGAGAAAATTAGTGGAGCAAAAAATCGAGTCTGGGGTCTTAAGTATAATTATTCTTAATTGCGCAGTCATCCTTTTTGCCTTTGCGAAGAGTGGGAAAAAAATTAAAGGGTAACGGACATCACAAAAAAATTAAATATTCCAAGGAAAAATGTCTGCCCTCAAATAGAGAGGTAATAATTCTTATTTTTTTCGAATGAAATAAATTATGCAAAGACGTATTATTTGTTGTGCAAGGAATCCTCAAATTTCACAAAAGGGTTTCAACGTTTTGTTTCGGCTTTTGTTCAGGCAAATAAAGACGCAAACATCGAAACAGTTTCTATTCAATGTGTAATTCAATACACACCTACTAGGATTCAACAATGAAAAACTAACGTGAAACGTTTTATTTTTTAAATAATTAACTATCGTTAAAAATTCCTCTTGATAAAATCACACTCAAGTTGATCTCATTAACATTTCTGATTTTAATTTCAAATGCAAATTTTTCTGCTCTTTTTTTTAAAAAAAAAGTAGAATATATTACAGTGCCGAAATGGAAGTCGGACTCTTAATTGTTTTTATAGAGTGCTGACAGATTAAGTGACCCAGCTTGACATTAAAATGAACCTCTGATTTTATCAATTCCGTTTAAAAAAATACAGTAGTTATGTTAATGTTTTAAATTAACAAAATCCAAAAATACGCATCGGAATTCAATTTATTTACATAATACGTGTATCCACTATAAAGTAAAATCATAATGCATGTACGTAGTATAGAAAAATAGTCCACATTTACGAGCGTGATTATTTAGACAAAAACAGCCCGAATTTGCGACACTTTTATGGTGTTTATGCAATTATAATGGGTGCATAAATTAATTTCCTTATTTATAAAAGAGGGTGGGGGTAGTTAAATTTGACAAGTGTACATTTAGGGCGTTCTCCTCGTTTTATCCACATATCTATTATATATAGTACGTATATATATATCTACGCACACGTGCATGTATTATGTATAAGAACAGTGAACAGTTTCCTATGGAGGTATATACCTACGTACTATACATACTACACATTTTTATGTTCGTTGAAGTTGGTTTTACGAGCGTTTTATGAGTGATGTTATAGTAATTGTAACACCCTGTTTCCTTAAATTGGTCAATCGAGATGAAATAAAACGTCATGATCGGCGGAAGGAAAGTGATACTAAAAAAAAACACACGCAGGCTGAAAAAAATGACACCGCGACTAAATATTTATGATCAAGTCATTTATTTAGAATGTTTTTTTTATTTTTTTTACACTTGAAATTGTTTAATAATGGTATGTATTGAACTCATTCTATAAACGTACATATAAGAATTGTACATTTTATTGAATTAATTGGTTCGTTATCGCATGTGCATTCTCCGTGTACGCAATAAGACTCTTTATAGCGCAATTGTTTCTATGGCCGCCATTTTTCACGCTTTTAACACCTATACATGTGACGTTTGTTGATGGACGCCCTGGGTATATTTCACCCCCTCTTTATTTATCCCGAAACATGATTATATCCTCCCTCATTCAAACGCCCCATTAGGTCTGTTCTCGAAGTGTATAAATGTTCTCATGAATACCTACGATCTTAGATGTTGAATTCTATTTATACGCGTATATATTTTTAGTTTACTTTTTATAAATCCCATGACCAACATCTTGCTTTCAGTAAAAAACAATTCGACACACTTCAAAAACAAGTATTAGAAAAAAAAACAATTAGGTATACCTACTTGTATAATAAATTATGCATGAAATTGAGTTTCCTTTCTAGATTGTAAAATAAAATCACTTGATATTATATTTACGTATATGTATTCGTAAATATTTATATTCTTCTTGCAGAACGGGGTTTATAAGTAATCGAATAGCTTTAAATTCATTTAATTTATTTTGAAAATCTTTCAAGGAACAAATTGGTTATCCAAACGTGTCTCTTTCTGGCTATAAATATGAAATCTTCATTCGATATAAACATCAAAGCGAAAAGCGTGCATCCCAAGCATTATAATAAATAATCGTTTGCCCCTCCCCTCCAAGCATTTTGGATTAATTAAGACGATTTTTAATTTACGATCGTGGCCGGTAACGAAATTATTCTTAATTATCCCGCTATGGCCGCGCGTTTCCCTTCCAAAATAAATATAAATAATGGCGGCCGCCATACTTGAATGTTTGCCGTGAAATGTTCGAATTATTCAAATGTTTTGTCGGCGTTGTACAGTGCGTATGAAATAAACATAGCATTATAAATATTCAGATGGGTGTATTCAAAAGTTCATCTTAATTAAAATAGATAGTGAATATAATGAAGATATACGCACACCACATATGTACGTGGAAATAGCCGAGAACTTGTGAAATGATACAAATCACATACACCATTATGCGCTTTCTCACAATAATTATTAATAAAAATACAATTAAAAATATTTTACGACTGTTTCATATTAAAAAAAAGCACGGAAAGTTCGTATCATATTATAATAATGAATCGTGTTTTATAAATATCGAACATAATTTACCGTTTCCTACTCCGCTTTGACACGTGGCAAACATCGTGCTGGACTTGGGTATTGCATACAAATATTTACAGAACACATTCAACAATCGAATGGCACCATGAAATAGTGCAAATAGATCATAAACAAACTGTGTATGCCTCAATTTCTCATAGGCGTATGATGTATGACAAGTCTGAGAGCGTAAATAATGAATTTTACACGAACTAAAAATATCCAGTCATAATATTCAAAGCAGTAAATGTCAACTAAAAAAACTTCAATTTGTGGATGCAGTATTTCAAGCTTTAATTTAATTTTTTTTAGAAGGCTATGTACATTGTGTCTCGCCGTGTAAATTCGTGAAAGCAGCTCGCAGCTGGAAAAAGGTTTCTCATTTTGAACAAAGGAAAGAAAGGCGCTTTCCTAGATTGCTTCGTTCAAACAAAACGTCATAGTCTTGTTTTTATAATCCCCCGGAGTCCTGCGCCTCGCTTAAACGATCCAGAAATACCAAGAATCTCTTAAAATTTCCTCAAGTGTTCACTCCATCCTGGGAAATGATTTTGACCCGGACGAAAAGGGGACTTTCACCGTTCTAAGCTTTCGATTAAGTAAACGACCCAAAGAAGAAAAGTGTGTGGCCTTTGTCGAGGGAAAACGACCCAAAGGTACAATGCGACGTTAATGTAAAGCTTCGCCTTTAACATTTTACACAACGCATTATATTGAAATAAAATTAATCGCAAAGCTTTGTAACGAATTTACCCCCACCGTTCGATCGAACTAAAAACTTGTACTGATGTTTTTGTATTCGAAAGTGTATTGAAAATTTTATTTTGAAGTCGAAACGTGTATGTGTCACTCGTCGAGAATATGACAATGTATGCACTGGTGAATTTGTCGAATCGTGGAAAGTAGGGGGCGGGGGAAAGAAAAGCAATCGCGAAATTGTATGGATCGGTGTAAAAAGTACATATAAGTCTCTCTTTGGCAGTACAGAGTGTGTGCGACGACTCTTGTTTGCCAACAGCGACCGTCCGTGTTTGCAAAAAGTCCAATTCTGACGTCAAATGAAAATGTTTACTCGGGTGTGTGTGGTGCAAAGTCATCCGGCTTTACGTTTCACCATAAAAATAGTCATACTACATGGAGAACTTTGATAACTTTGGCTCGGGCCGTTGCCTTGAGAAATTTATTTGGGAGCTTTCCTACAACATGTAGTTACGTACACCTACACACACACAAGTAGAAGCTTTCGACTTGAATACATTTGCCGTGCGAGAAAAGCTTTCGTTCGGTCAGCACTTGCGGACAAAATGGACCCAGGGACCTATCACTTTTCGTACATAAATACACCGTAAACTCCCATCACAATGTAAAAGCCTCCCATCTTCGTCAACTCACACGTTTGAATATTTAAAATGAAAAATACGTGTACGTAGATGGAAACGTGTACACCAAAACATTACAGTCACGTAGGTATATACATAATTGTACATACATACATATGTTTTTTTTTTGATTCAAACAAATTCGTGTAATAATTTTGGAACATTATACTACTAATGGTCCCTATAAAACTTAGCTTTTTATTATTCCCATTTCTAACACGCATCTATGAACTTTCTATAAATTATACTTCCCGTCGTTTTTTTTTGAATGCAATATAATTAAAGAAATCACTTTTATGTGACTGAAATTTGTTTAATAACCAAGCATCATTACGATGAGAATAGTCGGAATATCTAATGAGAATTCACAATACTAGACAAGCTTGAAGGTGAATGTATCCTTTTAACCTTTTGAGTATCATTGTATTAATTTTAGAGAAACGTATAAATATTCACAATCCATTGTTGTTTGTGATGAAATTGCCAAACCTGAAAAACTTTATAGTTAGCTGAAAATTTTCGCCATATACTTACTTATACACAGTACGAATTTATGTAGTCATCTTTATTCGTAACTTGTCTCTGACTTTACTCTCTCTCCACCTTCGTACGGAGAGCGGGTACGTCCGCTTAGACGGTGGCAGTTTTCTCATCTTCGTACTGTCTTTCTCCAGGTTTTCTCCAGTGCGATCACAGTCTAAGCGTCTCAAGTTAAAATGTATACGGGAGATGCGCCTCCCCGTCGCTCTGGTGAAATTGAGTCCATTTCGTTTTGGGACTCGTAATAAGAATAATATAAGGAGATATGAAAAACAACATGTCGGGATTTTGTATACACAGAAACAGTCTAAAAGGTGGATGCTCTCGGTGGAGAATGGCGAAAACTTTTTTCGTTTTCACGAAAGGAAAGATAAACAGCGCGAAGTATGTATGTACATAGAGCTACCTAGCCACCGTGCACAACGTGAGAAAAATACCTCTTAAAAATGTAAGCCACTTAACTTTTTGTCATAATTTTGATAAATTCATACACTCTACTTTGTTAAAATAATAATAAAATGTACATTCCATCAAACGTAACAACAAAAATATGTATTTGAAACAAATACAAAAAACAAAAGTTTAACAGCCGCTGGATTGTAAACGTCTTCAAATTTGAATTTGCAACCCCGCACATAATTAACACGACATTTGTACGCGCTTACATTCGAAACTCCTTGTCGAGCAATTTCGCCGAATTAGATATAAAGAAGTCAAATGGGATTAAGTGTCGGCTTTCGCTTGCAACATAGTTGCATCTCACGCATAAAATGCCTACGGATTGTACCAAAAACAGTATTGCAACATAATAATATTTATGATAATTTGTAGCATTATATTAAACGTATTAGTCGGATGATTTTAAAATATGATTCGGTAATGTGAGAATGAAAAGAATAAAAAAATTTACGTCGGTTGCGCAGCATTTTATCAAACGATTTACAGATCTATTACAGGCACCCGTATCTAATTAACATTCCCGTGGCATATGATGAGCTTTACATACTGAAATCGTAGCCATAGCACGTTGCGCACATATAATACACATAATTTTCAACTAAGACCCACACGTTTAAAAATTAACTGAAATGTATGCAAACTCGGTAGGAATGGGAGAAGAACGTCGACGCCCATGGTGGTGACATGGTTTTTCCAAATCTGAATATTTTATCGATAAAAACTGGTTCCCAGAAAACTATACCATATTCATATCACGAAATGATTAAAAATATTTATCTCTCGAATAAATTCAGTTCACATTTTCGAAACCACAAAATAAATGATTTTGTTGACGTATCCGTTTTCAAATTCAACTAAACGATTGAATAACTTTTAAAACCACGTATTATAATCTGTAATAAGTCCAAAAGAATGATCTAAGTTGAGATCAAATGAATTAGCCGACTTTTTAATAAATTCTGCATAAAAGTTTCAGTATAAAGATAAGACGAAAAAAAACGACGAAGCTTAACAGATCCGTCTCGTGCCTAAAATTAAGATAATGATCAAATACTTTGAATAAATTTATCACTTTAAGATTGATATATTTTGATAATTATTTCCAATCAATAGGATTTAAAAAGAGGAACATCTTCATTTACGAATCATCATGAATATTCATACATTGTAACGTAGATTGTGTTCTTGCTTAAAAATGGTCGGCAGTAAAACTTGCGTAACTAATTTTTCAATTTATGCTTTTGAATGCTTTATGGACAAAAAACTAATTTACTAAAGCTTCCATCGATACGCTTGAAAGCCAAAGTAAATCTATATTTTCGTCTATGTGTGTAGATTTATAGTTTTACGCTCAAAAGGAATTAACGGGAAACGTAATTTTATTTTTTGTGTCTCAAGCTATAGATTTTATTATCAACAATGCATGGGAATGTCATAAAAACAAAGCTTTTCAAATCTAAACAAAACTTTGTGTAATTTAAAATATAAATAAGCATTGAAGTTCAATTTGCAAATGAATATCTTTGATTGCATTGAATATTCAGAGTTTATAATACCGATTGTCCGATAACAATTTCGTAAACGCACTTTGGACTAATTCCATTTTAGGACCGCCATTTAGAATTCAATAGTTTCGTTTAGGACAAATCACCAAAGCTGTATGTAAATTTTATGCTCGAATAAAATTAAACATTTTCTCATTACGATTTACATCGTATCCTTTATACGCGTATGAGTTATATGTAAATGGGATTTTTATAGAACAGTTCTTTCGACTAAAAAATAATCAATTACATATTAGGCATCTACCTACATATTAAAAAAATTGATTCGTTCATCCAATCACAAGAGACCACCCAAATTTTAAAACGAAACAACTTTAATAAAATTCTTTAAAATGAATACGCAAAGACGTTGTGAAGTTAACTCTGCACGATTAAAAGCATAAAAGTATAATTTATATTTAGATTTTTTAGCGTTGAAAATATGCAAGATTTTCTTTTACTTTATATGCGCTAAAGAAAAATATTGATACAATCTTAATTAGCAACGTAAAAATGCGATTTTATTTAAGAATTTCAATGGAGCTGACGCGATCAAAGCTTACATGCACACATTTTTTAATGAATTCGATTTTAAGGACGTTTCACCTATTGTTGCAAACCGTGTAAATTTACCGCACATGTCATAAATGTTATATAAATAAAGATATTTCATTAAAATCCAAATGTATTATGTTTGAAATAGATAGATTTGAATATTTGTCGCTTAACATTATTTTTACGATGAAAAAATTTCGTTACATGGAATATATTTTCAGCGGGGAGTAAAATTATTTAGTTGTTGCACACCCCGTGGAGAAAACAAGAAAAGCGAATAAGCATCAAGATCATCACAATTTATATGCAAAGTGCGCTACGCTGTCTCTCGCTATACATACAGCTATATATGTATGTATATGTGAAGAAGTGGAGAGGCTCGTATAACTTTTGGGCTCAGATACAATGTTGCCAAGTAAACAAGATTATGAAGCTTTCTCGTCATCAGATATCTTCGACAGTATCCATAATTATGGGCGGAAATGCGTTATGTCGCTGTTCACTATCCCTAACTAGGTCAGAGAAGAGGATTCTCTCACCAGATTAAACCAATTCCCTCCCCCCAGCTTCGAACGCAGACACGGTAATAAATTTTATTCGAAATATCTGCGAAAAGTTTCGATAAATAAAAAGAAAAACAGAATCAAGTAGCCGAACACAAAAAAAAATAATAATGAATTCATAATAACACTGTAAAGCTTTTACTTGATACAATCAATCGATACCCTTTCAATATAAAAATCATCATTCAATATGAGAATTATTTGCGATTTTATATATTTCAACTGTTTTAATTTGATTTTTAACCAAAATTTAAATCAAATTCTAACCTTTGACCGTTGAAATTGGAAACATAGATTATTTGAAGTTGATGGGCGAGGAATTTTAACGACACAGATTGTCTCAATCGATTCGGCGCTTCTCAAACTGAGGCGCACGAAATACACGACGACTTTTAATTAATCTAAAACTGCCGTTAATTCAAATGCAAGCATTTATAATATATGGACAACACACACGCTTTTATACGAAAAGTTAAACGCGCAAGTTCTAATAATTTTGCACCGCACGGTCTTTCGCGAGATTAGTGCGGTCGCGTTTATGTTTTAATTTTGTGCAACAAATTAAACAACAAGAACGACATATTGCGACAGACGCAATATGAACGTACAACAACATACATACATACTCTTACATAGAGCGCGTGAAAATGTTACATTTTCATAAACGCAACTTGACAAATTACTCACCGCCTTGTGCTAGTATGCACACTTCGCATGGAAAAAAAAATTACGTTGTATTCGTCGTGTTTTCGGAGATTATTTCTGGATATATTAAACGCCCGACGTGGCTTCAGCCATTCAGAAAAAGACATTCGAAACTTTGGGCCGTAATGGTCGACTTTGGTAAGGGCTGTTGCAGATAAGCCCCGGCTAGAAGAGAGCTCAAGAGAACCACATTTGGCCGAAAGCGACGAAGAAAACTTGGAACGAAACTAATCCAATCTGTACGAGCGAGCCGAAAAGTTTAACAAGCTGAACGACACGCCTGTATTCCTTTTTAAAAAAGTTTAAGAGACGACCGAGTAAAAGAAACCCGGGCTAGACTGGTGGGAGTGTATCTCCGACCCCATCAAAACGCGGATTAAAATAATAATAATAATAAAAAAACGTCGTAGTTAAAAGCTATTACTTTTATACATATTGCTAAAGTTTAACGAAGCGCACGTCTACGTAAAAATATTTAATTAAAAATTACTGCATTATGAAACCGAGTATAGTCGATTGCGGGTTGAACGTACACATACTCGTACATACATATCATAAAAATAATTAATTATGTTTGGATATTGGTTTTTTCATCGCATAAAACCCTCTTGATTGATGCGATACCGTAAATCAAGCCATGAGATCAATTAAGTTAATCGCCAACATTTCATATACAGAGTGTTTTACGAGGCTGTAAAATAATTGATGATAAATTTAAGTGCGTCAGTGGCCGCGACTGTGATTTAAAACACTTGCTGTCTATTTGTAAATATTTTTGTATATTTTCAACATTTCCTTCAGATGCGTACGTACTGCATACCTAGTCTACAAAATGCCTAAATTTGGTCGATTTATAATATGATTGCGTACACAATGTATAGGCATAACGCAACGCAGGTGGAATACGAAAATTGGCCATAAATTAAATAGGTTTTTATTAGTGAACGAGGGGGCGGAGGTAGGCGGGTTTGAATGGTTCAGATTTTTCATACACGTCTCCGTACTGGTGTACCTATAGTATATGTACATATATGTACGTGGGTTTCACGTTCACGTTCACGTATTTCTGTCACGTAGTGCGTCTACGGCCGCCCTGATGGCCGGCGCATGGAATACCCGAGTGCGCCCCTGTACGGCCAAGGTGAAATTTATCGTCGGCAACATGATGAAAGAAATGGTAAATATTTTATCCGAAAGCCTCCGGTTGGCCGCCGCAGACGTAAAGCCCACGAATGACACCCAGACGTGGGATTTTTTTCGCTACTGAAAACCCCACCGAAAAAAACATATCCAAAAAGCTAAACTAAAACCAAGACGAAGTTGAAGATTAAACGGGGAGAGGATCGGAATGGCTGAGCAATGCTGGAAAAAATTTGCGCGTGGAATTTTCAAGATAAGAATACCTACAGTTGAAAAATTCACTAGAGCGCATCCAACTAAAGTTCCACAGTGCTTTTTTAAACATGTGAATTCTCAACCTTTTGCGACACATTTACGAAAATTGTATCCGCAACGTTAAAAATGGACAATAGAAAATCGTAAGATCAAGGTTAAGGTTAATCTTAAAATCTTAGCTTAAAGCTTAAATCTCAAGCAGGTGAAAAATTGAATACTCATTCGCTTCATTATCGGAATCATCATATCATATTTATTTATTTAAAAAGATATACCGCTGTGGCATTACAGGTTTCCCCAAATCGTCATGAAAACGAAGCTGCATGAACCAACAAAACAAAATGAAATGTTTTAATCTGAACTTTCTTCAATATGCTTGTTTTCATAAAATAAAAAACACAAAAAAAAGCGTCATTACAACAAGTTTTTAGTCGTTCCCGAAAAAAGTGTTTTATTGAGTTGATACTGTTTAGATCTAAGTGTGCAATATGTCTGTCTGCTGATAACGCTCGCCTCGGTAAATAATTAAAAAACCAGAACGTCGCGCGAGCGGGATTTTAACCGGGTATCACTGATTCTGAACAGAGCGCTTTCGCGGTGAGCCAAACCAGATGATAATGGGCTGGCTTCAACTTGACTAATTTATATAATAAAAAATAGGCTTGCGACTTTGTTAAATTGTTACGTTGTTGTATTATAACGCGCCATAGATGGCGCATTGTTGCATAGATGCAACAACTATAAAAACTATTGAATTTAATATTATTTTTCAGCACCTACGAGCGATGAGAAACCGCTCCGTTGAAATTCGACGGGCTTACACTAGTACGTACATACATACCTGCGTTCAATGATAAATTTTAGGAAGCGACTACAATAACGGAAGTGAATCCTATTTCGCTTAGAGAGGAAGTGGATAAAGGGGATAAAAGCTCACCATTTGCCCCTGATTAGTTTCTGCTAACAAATTTTAATTTATTTTGATCGAATCACGAAAGCGAAAAAGAAGCAAACGAATGCGATTCATCCCATTTAGCAACAACCTGAAATTTGTTCACTCGTGCATATGCATATTGCGCTGTACAGTTTGACTATCCCGACCAGGGGAGGAGGAGGAGGGGGCCATTTACCGAGCGAGAGGGCGCTTTACGCCTCACAATAAAACGGAAAGAGACTCCTATAAAAAAAAAGAAGTAAATTGACTCGGGCACGGAGAAAGGTCTTGAGAGACCATTGAGAAGAGCGCCCCCTTTCCCTTTGCGTTTCAACCTCTTCCTCCCCCTACCCCCCCCCGGTATAGATACATAAACATATAAATGTGAAATTATTCACTCACCTCTTCCGTTCCGGGTCGTACGGGCAGAGTCCAGGGGCGGGTCGGTGGGTCGATTCGCCCTCATCCCCTAGCAGTGGCAGTTCACCAAAGGCCGTTCTGCGCGAACAAGTCGACGCACACTGGCTCACTGGCTTCTAGCCTTTTCGGAAAATGTGTCGCGGGGGTCGATCGTTAGAGATATCTCTTGGAGATTTTTAAAAAAGCGAATGCAATGTGTCGCCGATATAATGACAAAAACGACCACATAGCCCACCCCCCTCTCTAGGTTATTATCGCGGGCCTTAAGTAAAACTCGCGCATAAGAATACAATTCCAGATAACGACATCAAAACGCGACCACGATATTAAAATGCTTAGGGTATCGATTTGCATAAACTCGAGAAGAATTTCAAAAGCGTTTTCACTTTTAGGCGATGGCGTGTCGCGCTAATCGCAATTTACGAACGTAAGTGCACTTTACGTTTTGACGTATAAGGATTGCGCGCTCGCGTCATTCGAAGAATATTTCGATAGCGTAATGTTTATATACGTTTATTTTTTGGGTATATAAAAAAAATTGCGGAAATTGAACGCATTCCATTTCCGAAATACGTACAGCAAGTACGAGCGAGCTTGTGTGGGAATAAAATTACGTTCGGCGCTGCCGGGAAATAGGATGGCGAATATATATGCAAAATATTCGAGCAAATCAGTTTATGCAGATGAGCTCAACCTGTTTCCTTGAGGGATAAACTACATTTGCATACTCCGCAAATTTCGTTTTAACGTTACGTTACGTGTAGTTCTTTTTTTCCCTCCCTCCCTCCCTGCTACATCTTCTTCCACTTTGCCTTCGTCTACTTCCAAGTTATTTTCCAGCGTTTCGTACTTTTTTACGTTCCTATTTGGTTATGCAAACGTGCAATACGTCCGAAGGTTACTTTGAGTCGGAGCTTAGCGAGCTTTCTTCATTTAGTTTTTAATGATGAAAAAGCACGAAAATTTCAACCCCAAAATATTCTATAATATTACACTATCGAGCGTTCTCCCATTTAAGGAGTAAAATTAAAAAAAAATTAAATCAAAACTTTCAAAGTAGGTACATACAATTAAACGAATGCGAATAAAATTGGAATGTCGATCACCCCTATCTGTAACCACACACACACACACACCCTCCAGTAAGGCTCATTACTTATTCTGAAACTTTTTTCGTGTATCCCGGAGTATGTTGATTCGCCTTTTTACGGTGTTTACATTTAAAGATTGGCGAAAGAAATTCAATCTAAGTAATTGAAGAAGCTAGTACGCGAGCGGTCGTCGAATCCGCGTAAAATATTGACGATGTCGTTGTTAAAATTTACATAATAACTCTATTTCGTTTTATTTTTTTCCATATCCACCCGCATTAATACAATCTCAACAAAGCGAATCCGCTATATTATTTATTATCAACTTCTCAAAGAGATATCTCGTAAAGCAAAAAAAAAAATCAATCACTTTGATTTATGCAAAATATGCTTTTTGTATTTTATGTGATATTATTAACACCTGAAACAAAAAAAGGTTCAATTGTAATAACATTATTTTGAATTGGGTAATAGTACTGTAAATTTCACACTTGGAAACTTGGCAACATTTATACAAGCAATAACATCTTGTTCGTAGGCATTGAAACGACAATTAATTTCAGCGAACTAATTTGTACCAGTGAAACACGCAATGTACGCGCAAATTACGACCCAACGTTAATTTAATACTAAAATCAATATGAATATTTTTAATTAAATAGAAACAGTTTACGTATATAGTAAACTCCGTTGCTGTTGCACTTTTAACATCATATTAATAAATTACGTGAGAAAATTTGCATTTTTTTAATTAAGAAAATAGATCCAGGTTGGTGTACTTTCATTTGTCGTTCTGTTTGGTGGGAAAAGTTTGTGTGTCACTGTCAAATACTATATATTCATTTGATAGCAAACAAAAGAGTAATAAAACACGAGGAATACTCGTATGTGCGTGTGTAAAACCTTCACCTCTACGCACGTGTGCACGTCACGAAAAAGCGCAAGCTTTTCGTGCGAATTGAATAGAATTCAATTTTCTCGAAATCGACGGGTAGCACTGCTTTATTTCCCGTTCAAAACGGTAAAAAAAAAGTACACAAATTATTTTATTAACTAATTTTTTTACAAACGACGAAAATTCCAACATTGAGATTAATTATATTTTTATAATTTTCAGAAAAGTACGGTAACTAATAAAAAATAAAAACCTCTTCGCAGAGCTTTCTTTTTATAACATATTTTTTTACAACCTCGCCGAATTAAGCAACAATTTTTATACTCACGTTGTTTCGCACTAAAATTGTCTTCGTTTCATTTTTATTAACTCAAACTCACTGATAACCACATTGATCAAATATTTATTATATAAATTTTTATACGCGAATTATATTTAAATCAAATGACGCACTGAATGTAGATAAAAAAATAACTTTGAAGAATTTTGATCACCACACGTATGATTTTTTAAATAATTAAAATTTGAATCACATCGCAACGCATTCACGTTAATTTAGAAATTGATTTAATTTTCAATTTAATTTTTCGTAAGATGTGCGAGATTCTAAAAACGACTACGTCACGTTTGAAGTCGAAAACCAGACTGTTCTCAAATTAACAGTACAGCATCGATATTCAGTATGATAATTTATCGCTTAACTGTACTTTTAAAGTGCATTAGTAATAGTGATATATGTACCTTTGTTCAGTGATTGCACAAAAAATGGAAGGGTTAAGTTTTGTGCAAGTAGTTTTTGCTGTGACCAAAAACCCCTTTTTGCGGTATAAATAGTATAACAGAACTTGGCCGAACAAACGAAACATTACTAAAGGATTTTTTCATGCGGACATGAAATCCCGTTACGGAACGCAAAAAAATGTTCAATCTTTCATTTAACGTTTGTGTATAAAAAGTTTGAATTGTATCCGCATGTACCATTCCTTTCATACACAAATATATATATAAGATACTGAAATTCTGAATATGCAATAAAATGTCAATTCTATGATTTTTTCATGGTTTCAAGTTACATATGCGATAAAGACGACTTTCGACCGCTGAAACGAGCCGTCGGCTGAGTTGAAACAGTTGTTGCTTCGGAATGTTAACATACATACACGTCGAACGTTAATGAGGGTTGTTTCAATAGTACAAAATTAATTATCCGCATATACCTAGTGAGGGAACGCTGTGCGAGATTCGTCTGCGTGTTTTGTCGACTTGGTCGCGTGTTTTGGACCGCGCATGCGTTTCGCAAGTCTCCCGAGGAGAGTATATTTCCTTCAAACATTGCAAAATCAATACAGTGTGTATAGAAAGGGCGCGATAACAAAACGGAATGCGCAATGCTGCAGCTTTCGTACAAAATTGTTTGTCGGAAGAGATTCAATCTGAACACGTCCATAAAACGCGGTATCTTTAATTTGAATGAAACGTTTCAAGTCTGAAAAGTTAGACGTTCCTTTTGGAGAATTAAATACAAATATAAATTATGGCAACTCTCTCCTTTACAATCTATCTAAAAAAACTTTTAAAATAGTTGAACTAATTTTTACATTATCTTTTGTCTAGATATCTACCTACTCAAAATTTAAACGAAAGACTTTTAATTCATATTTTAAGTTGATAAATATTATTGTTTCAAAGAATTTGTATAAAATTTTTGAACCCTAAGCATAAAGATCAAGAAGATGTTAATTTTTAAAAGTTCACCATCAATAATGACCATGTATAAAACCAAGATGATCGTTTTAAATTTAGTTTAATATTCACTGCTTTGCTATTTTATTTTCAGATAATTATAGTAGGTATGTAGGTACTTATATAGTAATTGAATTGGTACTTATGTATAAGAAAAAAATTGTATACCAGTGTAACTCAATTAAGTTTGACCAAAGAGCCGACTAAAATTTGTATATACATATTAAATTTAAATCTGGGTATCCAAAACCCCATAAAGGATACGATGATTGTGAATTATATTAAAAAGCGAATTAATTTTATTTATTTTGAATCATACCACTTGAAAAATAATTATTCATAAGAATATCAAATGACTTATTTAATAATTCGAACGAATATTCCATCGATTCTCGAGGGAAAGAAGTAATAAAAATTATTGCGATGTATATAAAATTAATGTGAATATACTGTGTCACTTTGCCTTATTATTTTATTGGTGTACAAATCGATTCAACGTATGAGAAACCCTAGTTGACATTACAGTAATATTTTATGAGTGGTTTTTCATTAGCACTAAGTAGAATGAACCGTCATTATCGATCAATCAATTGAGTTTTCGAACGGTCAAGATTCGTGAGAGCCATTCACCATTGAAACATATGGATTTTTTTTAAGTGTTCATTTTATTAAACTCCGAACCAGCCGTTGAATGTTTTTGAAATTTTTAATTGAAACCACCAACAGATCATAGATTCGAAAACAAGATGATATGTATTATATATTGGCACTCAGCTCTGAAGTATACGTCATTTGCCAATAGCACCACATCACCCTCTAACCCAGTTTTACTAATAGGTAGTTAAAATAAAACTAGTTATAAAAATAGCCGATAACCAGCTGCAAAATTTATAAAGGGTCTTCTGAGAGTATTAAATGTAAGATATTCAATGTACATACATGGGTATGTATATACGTTAATATATGTATACATTCAAAATGATTAATTAATATAATAAAACAAACTTGACACATTTTTCAAGTATTTTAGTTTTAATTGAGAATTTTGGTAATTGAAATTCCACTGATAAAATATTATATTTATTATTATAATTCTGCAACCAATGTATTGAAATTGGCATACGATATGAATCTTTATTTCTTCAGCAACATTACCAGACAAGTTAAATTATTTTCATAATAAATTAAGTTGGTATGTAAATTTATGAAATTTGATACGAGAAAAATATTTATGTAAAAAATACGCAAGAAACTAAAAAAAATTAAATTTTTCATCGTCGTTCAATGAATGGTATTCAAATAATATATTGAATAATAAAACAATCGCTAATGAAACGGATAAATTCAGAATTAATTTATATTTCAGAACGCGAAATAGCTACTGATTGATTTATCGGTTAACAATGAAGTATGTAACATACATACATAGGTAGATCAAGTTGAACGTTAAATTGATTTGCATCTTATTAAATTTATTAATTGATCTTCGCGATTGAAATGTATCGGTTTGGTATTTATACAACAGGCACAAAAATAATAAAGTACATAGACTAAGTAATGCTCCGAGTTAACATTTTGATGAATGTACGAGCATAAAAGTCATGTTAATGCCGACGGTCAATATGTGTCTGCGCCATTATGTTCATTGCCCACGTTCGCCTAAACAAGAAGTTACGAGCGAAGATTGGATTCGTTCTATTTTTCCGTCACACTTATTATGCATATTTTGCAAGATAAGATTTCTATGCGTGTTTGTGTTCGTAAAATGATTTTTCTCAAGTGTTTGTTTATTGAAAATAGGTAGTCAGGTTCTGAACCGCGATTAAGCGAGTCTCCGACAAGTGCTGCCGTGGAAAAAAGCTGCGGCAAATCGCCGAAGTAAGCGTCGTCACTTTCGGAACTGAGGGTTGTAAAGTCAAAAGTGGTCCGAATTCAATTTTGGCATATAAGGTGAGCGCCATTACGGGCCATAACGCGGGACCGTTTAAGGAGGACTTATGACTTTATGCCGCTGGGAGTTGCCTTAATGTGTTCTGGGTTGCATTCACATATTTTATGGCGGCCATAAATTGCTTTCTGCCACGTCTAGTTTCAGGAACAATCCGTTAAAACGAGATTTAGCTGGGTCGCAAGCCCGACATTAAACACGCCACAAAAGTAACGGAATCAATTGATTTGAAATAAAATTAACAAATAACTATATCACAATCAATACAATTACCATACTATGATTGTGTATATTTTCGAATCAAAAAAAGTATATCAACTTATTATCTTGTGTTATATATACATAAATATAAAGTGAAAACAATAAATTAAATTCAATAAATTCTTAGCACATATATTTTCATGCTTTTTATTTCTTCCTAACGTACATACATAGGTACATACATACCTTGCAAATACAATTTTCATTGAAATTATTCAAGAATGTGATTTACAAACGTTGCTAAATCTAGAGAAATAAGTTATCGTCAATAAATATTAAAAACTTCAATTGGATTTACCAATCAAATGTTGTCTTACTTTTAAATGAATGCGGACGGATTTAAATTGTAATTTGAATGATTAACTTTTACATATTTTATCCTCTACAACTAGGTACATATGTACATATGTGATATGTACATAAATACATGTCTAATCCAAATATTTTGTAAAATGAGGAGCATAGCAAAATTAAATATGTATGCAAATAAACAGTCCATTGCAGTCTATTTAAAAATATATAGATATGTAGGTGTCAATAGCGCAATAACAAAAGAACAAACTTGATAAGAGATAATTGTACAAAGACCATTACTCATTTAAGACCCAACAAAAATAAGATTTAAAAATTATCAAATACAAAAGTAAGATTTAAAATTATCAAATACAAAAAGTAAGATTTAAAATTATTCTTGTATTATTAGCCGACCTCTATGTGTGATGGGGCTGCAGTACACCAGTGTTGTTTGAGTGAAATATTTAAGCGATCGTTAAGCCTTGTTTGTGAATAACGGCGCGCGTTTCCTCGTCTGAGGAGGGGTGGCTGCTGTCGTATATAACGAGTTCGAAGCCCGATCAGCTGATGTTCAAAACCTTTTACATGCACACACAGACCTCATTCTACAAACCTACTAAGTGCAGGTGCCATTTATCGATCGACTGCACTGACCTTACGCGTTCGAACGCTTATAATTTTAAGCCTAAATATAGTGTCGATACTTATTCTTATCTCAGTTTATTGATTGGCGTTTATTATTGACGACGAGCTTTCACGTACTTGACATGGTTGTACGAGGATCGTAAATCAACCTACTAATCGATCGGTATTTAAGTGGAGAAAAGTTGATACACACGATAGAACTACACAACTACATTTTTCCAATAAGAATAAATGGAAAATTATCTAGATACGGATTTAAAGAGTACTATGTATTATAGTGTATTAAGTATTATAATACATTTTTATTCCATCAGAAAGTATTTCTATCTTTCATCGTGATTTTCTTTCACGATGACCATTCTTCATTTTGAAAAGGTGAATCAAATGCAACAATATATGTTTAATGCTTCCATTCTAAACAATAATGAAAATGCAATGCCTATCTAGCGGTGACGCTTTTTTATTATGAAATAGGTATGAAGTGCATTATGCATAAGTCCTATTGTGAAACATCTTCATAGGAAATTCAAACGTAATGCACAATTTAACGATTGATTGTCTTCGAGGATGTCCTTACGTTCGAATTCCTCGAAGATATGACATTCATATAAATAAATCAAAATTAAAAAGGGCATAAAGGACGAGTTTCCTGCTTGTGCGTCTTCGAACAGTGAGTGCGAACGGAAATACGTATTTATTTACGCGGAATTCATGTACGTGTAATGGCATGCAAGCAGTTAGTGGAGGCCAACTGACATTTGCGGTGGGGCAAATGCCTTGAGGTGAGAGGTGAAGGGGGGGGGGGGGTGTCACGTGACCTGGATGGACCAATCAGTGATCGTGCTTCAGAGTCCGCCCATTTTGCTATGGTGGCCTTTGCCATCTCTACATTTTATTGTCCTAGTTATTGAAAGTGATATACAGTGTGGCTCAAAAAGTTGATAAATAAAGTTTAAAAAAAATAATATATATATGTACTGAAATTATTTGATATTTGAAATCAAATACATAAACTAAAATGAACGTGTAAATTAAATAGATTAGAGAAGCTTTTTTTTTCAGTAGTTGAAATTAATGTTAAAATGAAATGACACTTGAAATAAACTCTATCGAATTTAAGAAACATTTTAGTCTTAATCGATTTAGAATCGATATGCATAGACTACCTGGGTCTGCGCCAATGAGCTGGACAATATTAAATTGGCGAAAATTGAAAATGTAAAAAAAATAATCGACAAAATCTTAAAAGATTTTCAAATTCAGTATGTGAATGTGATGAAATAATAATAATTTCAATGTTACTTATTTTAGTTGCTGCAATTGTTGCACGTTTTACTGTATGAACGTTCTGAATTTCAATTAGTAAATGTTTTGATAGTTTTGTTTTGTAAAAAAATTTTAGTTGACTTAAGATACTTTTCATGTTAAGATTTGTGTAGCAATTGAATGTTCACTACTGAAGAAAGATTAAATTAATTTTATATATTATATTTCCTACCAAATTTTTATTTGAGGTTTGATTGCAATATGAATGAAAAAATTTGACTGAAAAGAAAATTTTATCAATGGAAAATGATGGAATTTTCAATTTAATGCACTTCTTACACTGAAATAGAGTTTCTATACTCAATATTTCCATATATTTCAATATTTTGTTAAGGTTTCGTTTTATTTTGACCGTACAGTTGTTATAAAGGTTGGGAGCCGTGAAAGTGGATTTGTGTGCGCGAAGGAGATAGCAAATACGTAGGTGGTGTGAGAAAAAAAGAGACATCTATATGATATTCACGGGGCTTAAGTTGGGTAGATGCAGTGGAGCACTTAAGCCGCTGCCGAGTGAGACATAAAGCGAGATCTCGCACAAGAGAGAAGGGGAAGGGAGAACATCTCATTGGACATGAAAACACTAAACATTTTCAGGGAATTTTGTAGCCGAGGCTTCGACGTTTCGCTCGTAGATGGTGCTAGACGCTACATTTTCACACATAACCGGGGAAAATAAATTAATATTAAAATATTAAATTCCAAAATTGAAAAATTATTAAAATATTATAAACAATTACACTTAATTTATGATTGTGCACTCACAATCATAAAATTAATTTTATTAATATTTTATTATAAATGAAATTAAATTTATTGTATCGTAAAAAAATAAATTTTTTTGTACCTACTGAGGCTACCAAAATTGTATTTTTTAATTTTTCTGTGAAATCAAATTTTAATTTCTATATACGTCGAATCACTTTATTTATGCTATAGTAACTATAGCTATCAAATATTTTAGGCTTTCAGATGAATTTTAAAAGCTTTGGCATTAGTTCAACTTTTGAAGCTGAAATATAAAACTGATGCATATGTGTGTATATGTATAGCAGTTCGAATGATAAAAGCTCGATACACTTAAGTCCACGGTGTTTTAAAGTAAATACGGAAACAATTTTTTTTCGTAGGTAATTTAAATTAAGGAAATTTATAAGATTCAATCGTTCAAATCGGTACATAGAGAATAAATAAACGTCACCCAAGAAGTTTCTTACAATAAAAGCTTCTTATAGAATATTTGTTACCTACGTTGGAAAACAGCTTTTTAGAACGCATCCGCTCTATTCGATAATAATTTTTGAGTCACCTTATAGATATATGTATGTACATATGTACATAGATATGTTGATTGATTGGGAAACATATTGAAAATAATAATTTTTCCCACTTTTTAAAATACATGCATATGTGGTATAACGATAACATGTTAGATTTTAGATTTATATCGTGTGATTTAAATAGTCTGTTTCGTATTATGTAAGTGTATCAAGTAAGAGGTAGATACATATATGTATTATATAACGTGTTATGATATAATTTTTATATGTAAACGTGGCATAGTTTATGAAATAAATTTAAGCATTTTATGTGAAAAATAATGATCTTACTCTTGATAATTTAGAAAGTAAGCTAATTGAAATATGATAAGATAACAAAGCGTAGATGCAATTTATTATCCGTGAAAAGCAAGTTTGAAGTAAAAAAACTAAATGAATGCCAGATAATTAATTTTAATATCTTGTGCTGATGAAAAATAGTTCTTACGCATATAATTGTATTTTTAATGCTTTGGAAAAAATATGAAAGCTAAAATATACTGTCACCATTAGATCGATCAAGTTTAATATTCATATAATTATTTTATTCACGCTGAGTAAGTAGCTATATTGTGTTGTGCATATTTCATTGTTTTATTTATTTCCCTCAATTCTCGAGTGAAGACAATTGGCTGTACCGCAACTGTGTACACAATATTGTAAACAGGATCATAAAAATGACTTACAACTCACAATACGTTACAGGGTAATTGACGCAAAGCTGTTTTTATCTGTATAAATGGAACACACGATACATAATTGACGTAGTATTAAATATTTCAAAATGGCGGTCGAAAGCTTGTGCATGAATAATTTTTTTTTTATTTCCGATAAATGACTTTATAATTATGTTAAAGACAGGTATAATCAGATATACCAACATTTAACTGCACTGATAACAGAATGAATTAAATTATAGCAACAAGATAAAAAAAAATCATTTATACAAGGAAATGTGAGTAATAGGTAATATCAAACCTCATATAATTAAATTATTATCCTACATAAATACACTTGAAATAATATTTATTTGAAAATATACTCAATGAACTTCAAGAATTTTTCTCCTCTGAGTAAGACATGGGGTAATGCGACCCCAAGTGTATATTGTACAGTAAAAACAAGGGTAGGGGCTACAATATCCCTCATTCCTCTTCAGATATCTTAAATATTTATGGGTACATATTATACTACTTTATTTATTAGAATAATATTCAATACAATCGTATATTTTTAAATAAAACGAATGAATACTTGAAAAATTGAGGAGACTTCAACGCGTTGACGTTTTTTTCAATTTTAATAAATATCTACAGAAGCACATATCTAACGGTCATAAACTATTTAAAAATATATTATTGAAATTTTGCACATCATTTGATGTGCAATAATACAAATGAATATCACAAAAATTTGATTGATAATATAATATATAAAAAAAGTACGGTACAAAATATTCGAAAGTTTAAATTTATAATAATTTAAATCGCAATCTTTTATATTTATTTTTATAAAATAGTATTCCTTATTAAATCAATTCAAATGGTTGGATTAGTCATTTTGCTATAAATTAATTTAATTTAACATCACGAAAGTGAATATTTTTTGAGACTCATCACCTTATTCTTCCGCTTTTTTGTATAATGTACCTACTTTGCACAATTGCAATTCTACAGATTATTAAAAAAAAATGTTTTATCAATATCCACATACCTCCAATCGTCGAGAGTGATTTCACCTTCCCCCCTTCCCTCCAACAATTCTTATCACTTCTGGTCACCGACGTTCGATAAGCGGCACGCGTGATTTTTAAACGTCAAACTGGCACGTGCGTAAGCGCAATTAGCCACCGCGCAATCTAAATTACACATTCGCACGTGTGGCAAACGAAAAAAATAATGATTTGGGAGCGTCGAGCGGGGCATGTCTGTCAGAGGCGTCGCGTACAGAGGAGGACTGTAACCAATAAAGCGCGTCACTCGGAAGAGATGCCATACCGGCGTCTAAGTATCTTCTTTTATGTCAGCTGGCTATAGGTATATCGTAACTTATGTTACCTCCTCCGGCACACGAACACACACACACACACACACACACACACTGTGACATAGGTATTATATTATATGTACAGTGGTAGAGGGACACGTGTGCGCTGCTCTCGTCGTTCTACGAACTAACGTGATTACCCAATACACGCTAGACATCCCTTACGGCTATATTATTTTGCCCGGTCGTCGGGATAAGGCGACGCCGCGGATCCTGGTCGAATTTCACCTGTACGTACATAGGTACGGTTTACGATTGCGAGAGGAGGAGACATATTTCCTTTTTTCTCTCCTTTCCCTCCTGCGTCCCCTTTGGAATCGTGTACGCATATAAAATTTGGGGTGTGCGCGCCGCTCGTAGTTCGGGGGTAGTTCCGTTGCCAAGGATACGGCAGACGTACAGACGGAATAAACAAATTAGGCCGGAAGGGGAGTAGGGGATCGGCGACTCTTCGCCGACAAACAAGGTTACCTTTCTGGTGTGTGTGTCTGTGACTGTGTGTGGAAGAAAAAAATATAATTTTTCAATTGTAGATGTAGGTACGTAGTATCAAAATGGCGTAAAGAAAGCGTGTAATATCGTTGAGATTTAATGAGTTCTCGTTTCCTTCGTATTTGAGGTGGGTGCTTTCAGGGTTGGTAATTTTATAACTGGTAAGTATTTGTCGTTGTTAAGCGAATAATTTATTTTATAATCAATTTTTGAGTAGTAAATAAACATTTTGGTTTTTTTCATAAAGCGTAATGATAAAATGTATCCATAATTTCAAAATTTTAGGAATACAATCACATTGTAGATATACATAGTGCAATTGGTGAATATGACCGGATGTAAAGAAGAATGAAACTAGGATGTTTGAACATGCTATGCTTAAAAAAGAAGGCATACGATCAATGTGTACTGCCAGTTATGACGTATGGATGTGAAACGTGGATGCTAAATTCAAGAATGTTATGCAAGATCCAGTGAACATAGAGAAGCATGGAAAGATGTATTCTCGGTATAATGAGAAGAGATCGTATTTGAAATACATGGGTAAGAAGCATGACGTGGCAGATATACATAGCAGTAGGGGTGAAAAAGTTGAAGTGGCAATGGGCTGGACACATAGCGAGAAGAATGGATGGCAGATGGACGCGAGAAATACTGTAATGGTATCTGAGAGGATGTGAACGAAAGCAAGGTAGACCGAGTGGACGATGGGGTGATGAATTGAGAATGTATGGACAACAACTGGATGCAGATTGCTCAAGACAGATAGGAATGGAAGAGGATTGCAGAGGCCTTCATCCAGCAGTGGATGGTGAACGGCTGAAAATGATGGTGACGATGAGACAAAAAGCGCACGAATAAGCATTTCAGTTAAATGTTGTATTCACACAAATAATTTTCTCCCCTTTGTCGCAGTAAATCGTCATTTGAAATCATCACTTGAAAATATTTTAAACTAAAAATTGATTACATGTAGTTTTAATAATACATAAAATACTTTTACGAAGGTACTCGTATGTATCTACCTATTCAATTAAAAGCTCGGCTGTTTTGGGCAGTAAATTATGTAAATTGAATACCCTGCACGTTGTATAATAATAATAATTGGTATCTCGATTTAAAAATCTATATGAATTTAAATTATACAACGTAGTCAAATATCAAATGCAAATTATGCATTGTCAAAAAGATAATAATATACATATATATAAATGAATAATATGGGCATTGCGAAAATTTTTAAATGTTCTTTCGCCCAGCAGGTGCTTGCTTAATTTTATAAAATTTCATTACGTTTAAATTAAGCTTATCCTTTTAGTTATAGTCGCCCACGACGTCCGTTGCAAATTAAGACGGAAAAGCTTACACTTCGAATATTAATATAGGCATTTAGATTTTTTGACGGTTTTATTGCTCGCTTTAACGTTGTTAAGTTGAATTAAAAAAAAAAAACGCAAATTAATAACGTGGTAAAAAGTTGATTAATTTTATGCAACAATTTATACAGGAAGCAAATGATTATAATTAAAACACCTTTTAGCGAAATCACCGAATGAAAATGCAATAAGCTGTCTATATTACCTCCCTGAACTATTGAATACGCTTTATTTTTGGTTGAATTTTTAACATCACCATGTTTAAATTTTAACGAAATGGATATTGACTTTTCCATCATCCGTTTAAAAATTGATCTTTTAAAAAAAAAAGGCACACGAATACCTGTTTTTTGAATCTGGATTTAAATATTTCTATACTCTGTCCAAGAGAAGGGTTATAGAGTTGATTGTTTTATATTGACATAGATTGCTTTATAATCAATTTTATTCTGTGAAATATACATTTCATTGTATTATTACACCTACGAATGTATTTTTGAGGACAATTTCAAATGAAATTTCGCAAATTTCTTTGTCAACGTTCAGCACACCCCTGGCACACATTCAAATAAACCCACACGTAATACATACGCACGCCTAGCGAGGAAACTTTTATTAAGCTTTCATCGTCGTAGCCATCGGCGACCGTAGTCAGCTACGGCGTAGCTTGCAAAGTTTTACGACTAGATCCTCACGGGAGAGTACGCATGCTCCGAGCCCTGAATTACACACACACATACAGGACGAGAGGGTCTATCGACGAACGAGAGACCCACCACCTGGATATGCTGAACGTGGAGGGGTCTTGTTACCTGGACACTTATCATTCATCTCACCTTGCCTCGTACATTTCCACCGAGATATGTATATTCGTCTATATACATATATGTATATGCTCAATTATACATATTCACGAAATTGGTATTTAAATGTTGCCGCTTCCTATCTTGAGTAAATGGGCGATTGCACGATAGGCTTTTACGTTTTGTCAAAATTGACATGACAACGTATTTCTTGTTTATTTATTTTTTTGTAGTCAATTAGAGTTGTAAATTAGTGGAATCATTTGGAAAATTTCGTTTGAATCGCTACCTGTTTCCGATATCACCCACTTTTATTTATTACCGTTTCGAATACTCGTCTCCCTTTTAAATTTGAATAAAAATATTTTACTATTATATCTGACTAATATTTCTATTTAAAAAGCGCTTAAATTGTCTAACGACTACGGCGACATGGCTAAACGAAAACATTTATTTTGGCATTCCCGCATTAGATATTGAATATTGATTTTCGAAAATATATTATCTTGCCTTGTAAAATAGAATAGAGAGTGAAATAAAAATTTAAATGCATAACTATTAGATTTTAACAAGTTTGATACAATTTAAGCCGTTGATTTTCAAACTGTGGACCCATTGACGGGTTGCAAAATAAATAAAATGGGTCGCGACAAACGATGAAAAAATCATGACACTGGAATGGTCAGTTCCTCTATCATTGTTTAACATTGTCAATGAAGATATTTTAAAAGAATTAAAATTCGAGATGTTGTTACATCTCACTTCTCTATCGCAAATCTTTGATAACTACATATTTTCCAGTGCAGAAATTTGAAACAGTCTTTGGAAGCCCCGAATCAATAATTGAGATAAACTTTGATCCTGATGAGGATGCTGAATTTCTGCACCTTATTATTTCATTTACACTGAAGAATGATTTTCAGTTATTAAATTTGTCATCGTTTTGGATTAAGGTTAAAGGAGAATTTTCACTTTTGAATTAAAAAAGCAATCTTTTTACTATTAGACTATTTATGTACCTATTAGGTACTTCAACTTATTTGTGTGAACTAGGATTCTCCACTTTATCTCAATTAAAAACAAAGTTTATAATTGAAAAGTTTCATTCATAAATATGCATATATCATGTTGTGTCAATATTAAATAAAGGAACATAATGAACAGAGTTTGTGTTTGATATATTATTATATATGCATACTTGGTTGCAATACAAAATGCAGTTCTTGCAGTGGGTCGTAGTAAAAAAAGTTTGAAAAACGCTGATTTAAGCAATACAAATAACCTACCTTTTTCCTTTAAAATGTTTTCAAAAAATGCAATATGAACAAAAACGTTAATCAAATAAATTTTGGAATGAAAAATATCAATCATTTTATTTACCTGAAATGGATCCAATAATTGAAGCGATTCTTTCTAACCGTATATCTATGTATGTTTAAAGAAATGCTATTGTCGATCAACACAAATCTTTACTTATGGATTACCTGTAAAAATAAAAACATTGGAATTTATTATTGGTGTGAAATGGTTTGAAAATTTTATCAGTGTTTATAATTCACGATCAAAATGTTCCGAATAACAATATAGATATTGCATTGACTATAAAATGTAAAGAATTTACAAGAATCTGAAAAGGGTGTTCAAGCTACAAAAGCGCATTCTCTGAATAAAGTAGGAAAATTAATGCCTACTTTTTGGAACGTGGCATAATGTGCGTGCCTAAATCCAATGAATTTAAAGCTCAGATTGGAGGTAAGCTTCAATTTTTTTAAACATAAATCAGGCATTTTATAGATGAAAAAAATTCAATTTTGTCGACTTAGTTTAATATGAATTTCACATGAGATTTTACATAGCAGGTAAATGAACGAAAAAAATTCATTTATTACATTGTGATTTATTTTTCGGTTCATAGTTGGATTAAAATAGAAGTAGCATGTGTGAAACACATTTTTCAGTTCAATTTTCATCATAAAACTGTTTGTTTGCGAAAACACAATAGCAAAATATAGATACAAGAGCATGATTCAGACATAAAATCCACGGATTTATTCAATAACCTTAAAAGCAAACATGTAAAAGTCATATAAAAATTCTTACAGAGTTGCAACAACAGCATGAAATCAATAAAGAAATTCTATATTATGCTTGTTTAACAACTTTCATAATATACCTAAGCTTACAATGCAATTTTTCTTTTTATTTGTTAAATAAAATATTCTCTTTATCACTTTGCAACAAATGAAATATAAATACTTACATGCATTCAGTTGCTTTGAATCAACACAAAGAAATTTAGAAACAAACTTACATGCACGTATGAACAGTACGATTTAAAATATGGCTACCGATTGTAAACTTGACGCAAGCAGTGTTTTGAATGCATCCATAAAATGTAAAGAGCTTACGATTGATTTACGATGTAGAAATCTGAGAAGGTCCGGTGTAAATTTACATAAATTACCCAAACTACATAATTAGGGTAAGATTTTTTTCTCGAACCCCTTTTATCGTAACTGGACCACGGTGAAACTTTCTAAAGTTCGACAAAAAAAATCGAAGCTCGTTCGAATATTCAAATATATTCAAAACCACGCATACACAATGACTGACCCACTTTCTAATGTGGTATTTCTTTGGGTATTGTGTGTGAAAGATTTATAGATGAGCTCGGACTATAGCTTGATTTTTTTGCCGAAAATTTACTACTGCCGATCGTCAGTCTTTGGTTGGTATCGGTGAACGAAAGTTCTATTTTTAGTAAAGTTTAACTTAACCGTTCAATTATTCGCGAAGAAAATTTTGTTCGGAGGTGAATATGAGTAACTAAAAAGGTATGTAATTATAATTTTACTTTTATATATTATTTACTGTTTGTAATGAATGTCATCTAATTGTACTAGCGATTGATATTTAACTATTCGAAAACAAAATTTCAATCATATTTAAATTTGCGATTGTATAAATTAATTTAAAAAATGAGCTTTCGTTCCCTGATAAAATCTTTTATGATGTGAAACAGCTTCTTCGTATTTTCGTTGTACAAAAAAAAGCGAATTTACCCTAAAAAAAAGTCTGTATGCTTCAATACCCTTTTGTAGAAAAAATACGTGATAAAAAAAAAAGGGAGTTCTGGTAATCCCATCTTATCTACGAGAATGTTAGACAAATCTCTTCCTTGAGCTGCTTTTTGGTCCGCTCAGACTCCTACAACAATATAGATGTCTGAATTATCCGCAGCGAGTAATGCCGTAAGCTACCTCACGCGTGATATTCTTCAATTTAATTTTAACAAATAGAATAACGTGAATATGCGAGTGATTGAGATACACAATATAATATATTCGATACATTTAATATCAATGCGAATGACTTTTGATAGTCTTCATCTTTGGACATTATTCATGAATGATCATACAGAGTTTTTAGTATAAAAATTATCGAGCTACAATTTTAGATCATTCAAATATTTGAAAGCTCCTCAGTATTAGCAAAGAAAATTGTTTTAGGTATAAAGCTTACTTTGAACTTTTCTTTTGGATAAATTAAAAAAAATATATATTTGAATTTTAGGTAAGAATACGTTATCTATACATATATGTATACCTATACCATACAGAGTTCTAAAATAGAATACTATCATTAACCGACAATGGAAATTTTGAAATTTTGAGTTGGCGTACGGATTTACTTAATCAAAGGGCGGTGACCTGTGGGCGTCGGCTTTCCCTCTCCCCAAGTTGCCCTTCGACAGTAATGTGAGTAAAGCACTGAGGCTGACATGGACCTACCATCATATTGAGTATTTTTACACCACATTACCCAATCTAGATAAAATTATTAAACAGAATGTTCAACGATATGAAAACAGGACAGATAGTATTTGGTCTAGACGAGACTTTTATAAAATGCGTAGATAGCTTTATTTATAATTAGTCAAATGCAAATTTTTGACACAGTTTATGGAATAATTTTTCAGGTAGATAGAATAAGAAAATTACTCCACTAAAAGAATATCGGAATAAAGATATTTGAAATATAAAAATTAGCTTATTATCAAATTCCATATAACTACCAATCTATTACGGATATTTATATTTATGTATACATATGTCTAAATGTATAGCAAAGGTTATAATTTTTAAAATTAATTAAATGATATCTTCTTCTTATCAAATACATACATGACGAGATGCCCATTTCAGCTAAACGCATTATTTTTGTGATAAAAATTGTAAATTTTACACAATTAATACATGCAAATGTAGACAAAATATATTGTTAAATTCTAAATTTATAATCAAATACAACATGCAGAAAAATCAATTGTTATAAAGCAAAATTCAAATTCAATTCATCAAGTCAATGCTAATAAATTTGTACATTTTTTAAATACAAATTATGACATAGGATCTAATCTATCAAATGAAGTCTATAATAATATTGAACGAAGAAAAATAAAATAACCAGGAAAAAGATTCATTTTTTTAGGTATTAAATATTTAATTTTATTGATAAAACTATAATACAATTCAATATGATACAATAGAATAAATGTTTAGATACCTACTTGATAAAAATAATTGATTTTGAAAATATATAAATATGTATACCTTACCTATGTATGTATGTAATTATATACATATGTGTAGATAGAGATATAGAGACACAACAACACAAGCAATAATAGACATTCATTAACAACATTAGCGCCTCCATAAAACAATTAACTAAACAGCACCCATGCATAGAGAAGCAACAGTTTATCAATACAAAACATCATTCCGACTAATTTAAATATAGCCACGAGCGACATTGTAACGGATGACGTTTGCGTACAAGATAAGCGATCCGCGCGCATAAGCGGCGTTTAACTTCACCGGCGAATACCTACTTTGCGCGATTAATTAATACGCAAATTCACAACATTCAACACTATACAAACCCACAAATATGTATATACATTGCGTGCAAGGGGCGTGCGTGTGTGTATTTATTTGGGCGCATGCGGGACAATTGTCAAAGCGACACACACACACACACATGGGGGGCAATCGACACAGATGAAACAATACTATCCGTACCTATTTTATTCATTGACGTTTGACGTCTAATCGGCCACACTGTCGGGGTCAATTTTGACAAGCACGTTCATTCCCATTCGGCATATAGCTACGACTGAGATGCACTACTGTCTCGGGCGCCGAATACGCGGGATCTACGAAGGTTGGCCCCGAAAGCAATAAAAATCGACTATATAAGTTTAGCGCGCTCGTTCGTTCAGAGACATTGTATATATATGTAGGTACCTATTGTACACATATACACACACACACACACACACACATCCCGCATAACGGACGTAAAATGCGTTAATCGAGGGTTGGCGTTGTGTGTGTGTGCATGTGACGTGTCCGTGGATACTAAATGTATGCAAATTTTTCCGTGTTTTTTTTTTGTCTTAAAATCGCGCACACGTGACTTACACTTGGTGACTTACCGGTGTCAACGTGGATGAGAATTGCACAGCGGTGGGGCGGCCGCCGTGGTCGCGCTCGCGAATATAACACTGGGCTTTTTTTTCGCACTACTACAACTCGCCTTTCGTCCGCCACGGTCTCTACGGTCGTCTCGCTCTGGTTTGATGGGGTTTTTGCGTGTGTGAGTGGGATCGTTGTACGTGCGGGAGTGTTCGTGTGATGGGGGGACGGTGCGGGCTCAGGTCTCGCCTTGGTGCACATTTTTATTACATTAATCTTTCGAATTGCGTTCCGTCTTACGTTTCGGTCGGAGCCCCGGGTAGTAGCGAGAGTGTCACCTTGCGTGTACGTCACTTTTTGCGTTCTGGTTTTGTTGTAAACCGTTGTTTTTAGAGGTTTTTGGGTTTTTTTTTTCGAGGTCGGTTTGGCGGAAAACGTATTGGATTGGAAAATTTTCTCGTTGGATTTATTTTCATTGGTGATTTGAATGCATTTTTGTGTGCATAGTTTCAGTTCATGAGATATGTAGCCAATCAAAAACGTCGTTACCATTTTTACTTTAACCTGATCGGTTAAAGTATTGTGATCGTGCGAAAATTCTACCTCGAGATTTTGACTGATTTGTATCAGGTATCACGTTTTCATGATTTCTGGAAAACGTCAGTTAGTCTGTGTACCTTGTGTAAAATCGCTAATAACTCAAAAACCGGTTACAACTGAAAATTCATATTTGTATGTTTTTTGCCGGCAATTATAATCCATATAAGGCTTTCAAAAATTTCGTCAACCGGAAGTGGTACTTCCCTTGGAAGACTGCTTAATTTTTGTGTAGTCTTTGGTAGTTTTTTCCAACAAAACTATCATACACATTATTTTTATTATTGTTTTCCTATGTTAGTTGATTCATGTTTGGATTTAAAAATGTGAATGACCTATGTATATTTTTATAGTATGAAAAATGAAAAATAATACTATTTTTGTATTCATTATCATCATCATTTTCAGCCGTTCACCATTCACTTCTGGATGGAGGCCTCTCCAATCCTCTTCCATTCCTGTCGGTCTTAAGCAATCTGCATCCAGTTGACTCCACATATTCTTATCAATTCATCAGTCCATCGTCCACTCAGTCTACCTTGCTTTCTTTCACATCCTCTCGGTTACCATTCCAGTATTTCTCGCGTCCATCTGCTTTCAACTTTTTCACACGTTTCGCTATATCTGCCACCTTGATCATGCTTCTTACCCATGTATTCCTCTTGCGATCTCTTAAATTTTTGTATTAAATTATATGAAACTTCTTTTAGTGAACGTTTTTATTTAGCCAAGATGTTTAACTTTTTCAAAATGGGAAAGATTAGATATTTTCGATAGAACAAACCCGATTTTAAATTTGAACATTAAAAATGAATAAAACGCATAAAAAATGTAGATACTCTTTTAATAAAACCTTTAATTTTAAAATACAGAAAATATTTGGTATCTACCCAATTTTTTATTGATGATTTTATCAAAATGGACATCTTTTTATGTTGTAATTAAGTTTTATCGTTTGATAATATGTATTTTCTTATAAAAACCAATACCGAAAATGGTATAAAATTTAACTTTAACCTACTACAAATTTACATTCATTTAAAAACAAAAAAATAATCAACATCTGGTTAATCATAAGTGTCGCTTCAATTTTAATAAAAATTAAATACCTCTCTATCAAATCATCAGATTTATATCGAAAAATTATACACGTACCTATGCATATTTATAAACTAAAAAACGTTCAATAAGTAAACAGGTTTTTAAGCAAAAATAAAAATAATCTTCAAAAACTTTTAACCGTGCATTGGTATATTGGCGTTGAACATAAAAACAAATACATCTTAATTATAAGCCACGATAATCGGCCTTCTTGTTTTGCAAATTGCAGAACTTCCACGAATAAAAGTTTAATAACCCAAAGACGATTCCACCAACGAGAATAATTTACACTGCAATAAAAAAACGCAGTATAATTATAATAAGCATTTTGATAACAATCATCAATATTAAATTTTGATTTGAATCGTTAAAAGATGAAAGACCTTAACTTATTAAAACCAACAGCACTAAAACAAAACTTGCCAAAAAATATTCATTAAGTTACTGCTATAAATATCTATGGACACTATCTACCATCCTATATTCTATATTTCTAAATGCCCGAAGAACTCAAAGAGATTTTTTTTTTAAATTACTCATTAAAAAGTGCTTTACACACTAAATTAAGATTTATTTGGGCTCATTATTGTTATAATAAGAACACAAATCGATTAAACTATTCTACTAAATTATTTTTGGAAGCATTTATTGTTCTATCAGAGAAGTATCCTCAAGTTAAATCAGCCTTGTATTTAGTAAGGTTAGGTTAGGTTTGTTATGGCTTGGTTTGGTTTGGTTAGATTTGGTAAGAAAGGGAGCGACGAAGTGTCCCGAACCCCTAATCTTATAAGTAGGTAAGGAAGTATGGTAAGACCAAATAGGAAATCTACATAAGATAGATAGATATGACAGATCACCACTTGAAGTACCTAATGCGAGAGCTATCCCAAAAGCGGTGATTTGTAGCGTGCTGCCACTACGTTCCCGTTAAAAATAAATAAAGCATTTGGTTAGGTTAGCTTAAATTATATTAAATCAATACATACTCCGCAGCTTTCG
Organism: Parapsyche elsis; assembly: GCA_022651745.1. Taxonomy (NCBI): domain Eukaryota; kingdom Metazoa; phylum Arthropoda; class Insecta; order Trichoptera; family Hydropsychidae; genus Parapsyche; species Parapsyche elsis. The sequence continues at coordinate 5,730,386 of JAGVSN010000017.1, forward strand.
TTTGGTAGCACAAATACTACATATCAGAGTCGCAAGATATATCTGCTTGAAAATTTCAAAAAAAGTCCAAAATAGCCATTGAAAGATACGCACCCTCTCCCGCGCCTCACGCATGCGCGGTGCCAACTCAAGGTCATAAATGTATCGTAGACGTATATCTGACCGAATAAAATAACATTCGTGTCAATCGTGTTATTAGTGTCGGAATGTATGCTCATCCAAACGTAACATCGCCGTTTCCGTACTGGTACCCCATATGTACATACATAGGTCTGATTAAAGACGTATTCACGTCAAAAGAGAAGGCTGTGACTGTTCAAGATTTACGACGTTGGTTGGTTATCGTCAATATCGCCAATCTCTGCATGAGTATCTGGACGAATATCTGCAACGTCGTGCAGGAAGATTGTGTAAATAAACAAATAGATAAAATGTTCACGCCAAGAAGCCGAGATAGTGACGTAGCTCATTGGTTCAGAACCAGACAGTCTGCGCATATTGATAATCGGTTAAGACTAGGATGTTTCTTAAGTTGGACAGAGTACTCTGTCAACACGTACCAAAACAAAATATCATACAAATCGCAGTGTGTAACCGCTACTCACTGTAGAAGTAAAACTTCTTTGCAATTTTAAAGCAAGTGAATGCGAATGTGTGCACAAATGTGGTTTTAAACGCTCACACAATGACTCACTGCTACATGACGTCTAGCCGAGGAGTGGGGGTACCCGCTGGCCGTTACTTGTTTTCGTGTCGTACCACGCTTCGGTTCACATTTTTACTAAACTGAGGGGCGGTGCGGGGCGCAGAGGGGACGCTCGAATTTTCGGGACGGATCTCTCTGTCGCACGAACGCGAAAGAGCAAGAGAGAGGGCAATAGCCTACCTCCAAACTGAAGGAGTGGGGGGTATGCGTTACAGCATATCGCTCGCTCCGTTTGTATGGAACGTTGGATGAACCGTTTTTACTCTACCGAGCGAAAATAAGTTTTACTTCGAAAAAATACCAAAATGACACACACACACCAACCGACTCATCGACGAAAACCAACAGCACAACAACCCAGAAAATCATCAGTCAGGGAGTCTGTACGCGGTGCGGAAGCCATTTTGTGATACGCAAGCGTAAGGTCACATGCGTATGGCTGACAGAGGCGGCGCCCGCGTCGCATTGGACCGGCGGCCATCAAACCTGCGGACGTGCCCCGCTCAACCAACCACCCCTCACTCCAAACACCACGGACACCCCTACACAACCGATATATATACTATTTTTCGGTTGTAAAACTTTTAGGAGCGACGGGGGCGCAGTACCCCGGCTGCACGCTGAGCTAACTCCCCTTCTACCCCCCTCTGTCCACCACCCCTTCACCTCTGGCGACGCCCCAGCGTCAGTCTCATTACGACTCACCCCACCCAGGGCTACCAACTGTTTCAAAAAATCGTCCGCGACACTCCCGGGAGTGTCTTTCAGTCGTCAAACCGACAAAAACTGGATTATACCGTCGCCTGTCAAAAGCATACCACGGAATTGTTGGCAGCCCTACAGCCACCCTCGTTTCCCCTTGAATTGGTATCCCCTCGTGTGCTGACGTGGATTCGAGGTGGTACTAGAGGGTTGAAGCTCGTTGTTGGGGGTTAATTTGACACAATTAACACGGCAATTATGCGAATGGAGGTGTCCGATTTGGTTTCGAATTTAATAAACCAGCGACGGTACGGGGTTGCGTTGCTGGCGTTTTGTCTCGAAAATACCTACACATCTGATTGAATGTATTATACAGTCCGTTGTATTAGAAAGTTTCTACGCGTTCGTTGATGAAAAATTTTATTATTTATTAGATACAGTGGGTGGGTGGTGGTTTCTGTTGTGAATTTATAAAAATTTAAACGGCTCATGGACACAACGAATGAATGTTAATGTGTATGTTCGATTGAAATTCACAATTTTAATATCATCGAATTGGGTAGGTTTATTTAAATTCAACTCTTAAAAAGCGGAAGTCGATTGATTTGATTGTACGATCGTACGCATGATAAGTAAGGATTCAATAAAACGGGCATATGTACGTAGCCTACTTTAATTCAAAATCAATGCACAAATTTTGTATTTGTAAACATGGTTGATCATGTATGTTAACTGAATAATATAGGTACGTTGAATAAACGGCAAAATTTTTACAATGATTCGTTGTGCACATCGAGAGATAATTTTGTAAAAGTATAAAATGTTTTACACGATGTTCGTGCTGATTTCGTGTTACAATGCTGTATGCTTTTATATGTAAAATGGTTGTAATATGGATTACAAATCACACGTTGTCTTTATAGGTATGATAGCCTATAATTAAGTGCCGTTGCCTTTATCTATTGTTGTTACACTAATTGCGAAAAATAAATCAAATAAAACACACTGATTGTACAAGATTCAAGTGAGTAATTTGCTTTAGATTAACATCGATTAACCTGAATTAATTATTTTTCTGTTATAATGTATTGGAAGTCTATTTTAAACGTTATATTAGAGTTTGATATTTTTATCATAAATCAAGTTTCAATGCTTACTTTGAATAATTTTTATATCGAAGAAAACATAAAGTCGTATATCTTCGCAACCGAAGGCTGATTAGCACACAACAAATTATTCTGTACGCTATTTGCGTACGCTTTAAATTTAACCCGTTCTCGCGCGGTCACGCAACGAAAGTGAATATACATATTTGTATTATTATTATATTTATTTACCTTCACGTATTTGTATCGTCGATTTCGCCGAATATAAATAAAATTAACACGTCAGTACATACGAATTTATACACAATTTTTTTTCCTCTTAGTTGTGTTCCGAATGTATCCAAAGTGGTATCCCAGACCTGTTGGCATGCGAGCCGACCTCGCGGCGGACTCGGTCTCCAATAAAATGTAATTGACTGCATATTAGCGTCAACGTAGCAACCAATGAGAATATTCGAAAGGTCCGTTTCATTAATAAACATATATTTTTATATATAAAGTCGCCGACACACGTATAATACCTACGTTCTTAGTTATACGTATGCGCGCGTTCTCTCATACTAAAACCTAATAAAAAGCACGGCGAATTCGAACGCTAATGAAGAGATTCCGACACAGTCTTAATTGCGTCTAGAATTCGCTGTGAAAATATATTAAATGCAATTTAAATGCATAGAACCCAACTGGGTTGATTTGCATTAAAATTTTCTCCTCAAAACGAGAGCAATTCATGTATTACCCAATTTTCATTGGTCAGTAAGTAGGTACCTACGGATAATATGCTGCATAATTGGGACTTTAAATCTAAATTTATATACCCAATTGTATATAAATGATTTATTTACTTGATGGATTAAATCATAGATTATATGTATGATATGATTGTAATTACATACATACTTAAAATTAAACGGATTTGGTTAAAATATAAGGTATAGTGAAGTAGAAAATTACATTTATTAGAAAGTTAAGGTAGCTAGGATACATTTGTTAAGCTCAAAATGCTATTTTATATAGAATAAACTCAAAGGATTAATGTTTTAAAATTTGATAGCTTTATTATGATTTCTTTGGTAGGATTAAACGAATATTTTCCCGCCTCTAAGTATCTGCTGTAATACTTGATTAAATTTGTTATGTGCTTAAGTGTCATTAGAAGACATTCATGGTAATATTTATGACTTTGCTGGGATGCAACTTTGTTTCTAAATTTTCTAATCAGTGAATGGACAAATAAGTGTGAAAAGACGAAGGGCAGACACCGAGGAGACAGATATAATAGCTGTTGTCCTTAAATAATATTTATCGTGCGCATAATTTTTCTCTTGGTGGAAAATACACTAGGTATATAATAGATACACATACATATATCACTTGAATTAGATTTAAAAAGGTATCGCAGTTTGAAATCGGTTACAAAAGTTCAGAAAATTTTATGAGTACCAACCTATCTCACAAAGTGATCGTGAATAATTTTATTTTTGTTCATTTTACATATATTTTTTTTATAAACAATATATTAATGCAATATAAATGCGCTATATTTGGAACAGTGCACGCGAGCATACGAGAAAATTAACGAGAAATGCGATACGGCCGGCTTGTTCGCATTTAAACGATTTCTTATGAAGCGGGAAACCTTGATAATAATACGAGATAGCCAGAGCGAAAGAAGGGATAAAAATAACTTTCAGAATTATTATGTTTAAAATCATAAAGATATCATTTAATGGAATCCAACTGACACGTTCCTACATTGTAAAGCGTATAAGCATACAATTCAGTTTTCACGGTTCGCTCTTATACAGGTACCAATAAATATATGCATTATGTTTCACCCTAGTGTCCACCGCCTACATTGCACCGCACTGTTCTACGAATATGCATTCTGCACCTGCTTTGTTATTTTAGTATTTTGTATACATACTATGCTTTTTTTGCGTCTGGAGGACGATCCCTTGTATACGGATTACGTTTATATACGACTATTCAACAAATTAATACTTATTTATGTGAAAATTTTTCCATATTATCCAAATCGTATTTTTATGAACGCAAAAAATATACAACCATATTAGAGCGATTGAATTATTATCTTAGTTTTATATTAATATCTCCTCTGAATTAGCATTCCCAATTATTATCCCATTCGCATTCAGTTAATATTTTAGTTAAAACATCTATTCAAAAGAAAATTCGGAAAAACTAGTTAATTTCTTTGGAGTAGGTATGTATGTCATACCTACATGTAAATTTTATTTGGTTAAAGCTCGTTCAATTTAAATGTCAATGTTGAATTATTTCAAAATATACTTAACGTGTTATGGATTTTAAATAATAATATTGAATTATTCTTATCTTGCAAATTTACTATATGTACATAATTATGATAAAAAAATATTCGATCGTTTTTTTTTTTTTTTCTAGAGAAAATCTTGTCAGAATCTAGTTGGATTTTCAAGTATTCTTTTGAAAACTAGATGGCGCAAGTATATTTTTTTTATACATATTCATACTGCATACGTATCAATATGCGTAGGTATATATTATCCGATTTCTTTATCTTTATTTTACGTTTATACTTTATATGAAGAGTTTCAAATGAAGTTCAATTGGTATGTATGAAAAATTTCAATTTCTCATTTCAACTGAGTTTCCAAAATTTAAAGTAACTTTATAGGTATTGTTTTCCTGTAACTCTTATAAGATTCCAACTCGAATAAAACGATCACAACCAAAAATTGTTTTATTTTTTTATTCAAACAAAAAAATTTATTCAAAACTCATTGAGAGCTTGACATACATATATATACATACATACCTTCCACTACGGAAATATTTACCCTTTTAAGCAAAATATTCATTGTTTGCCTAATCCGGTTATAGGAATTCAACCGAATAATAAATAAATTTACGAAAAACTGAACCAATTAAAGTGCTGATATAAAAACCGGTATGGCTTTGATGTTTTCTTATATATGGGACGTCTTTGAAATTCTTGTTTTAAATTAAGGTACATATGTGAAATTCCAATGTGCCAAATTTAATAGCACCGAAAGAATGCAAGGTTTTCACTATTTTTCCATAATTTTTTTTTATTCAAACTGAAGTGTTAAATATCACTTACATATATATATACTTACGCATCTTATATGTTTACTTACGTACCTTTTGAACCTGCCAATTTTCACCTGCTTCACCTAAAGATTGGGAAAATATTGCGTCATAATATGAGCGTTGTGGGAAATAAGGATAGCTTACATTATTTTTGATATTCTTATAGATAGGTACACAAAAATGCTTAATTATAAAAAAATGAATAAGTAGGAACACACGTCTGAAAGTAGTTTTATTATGTTTCATACAAATGTTTCTTTTGTAGTTTTGCATTAAGAAGAACATTAATATACTTAAGTCATACCTGTACATTTACTTATACATAAGGATAGTAACTCGATCATATAATAGAGCTAGATAATTCCTTATTTAATATGATTTATTTTCCTTCAGGGTGCGATAAATGCATAACGAAAACATTAAACCAATATATATAAAGGTATAAAATGCAACAAATAATGGCTAAAACAACATCACTTTATAAAGTAAAAAAATAACAACTATGTGATGCAAAAAAATAATAGCTTAATTGAATGATTTTATAAAAACAAAAAAAATGTGATATAAAATGTTTTGATTATTTCGGCAATGGTAATTTTGTAAGTACAAGTGCGTTAATATTGTTCAATAACATTATAACATCGTTCACCACTGGGAATTTAATTAAAGGATGTTTTCAACTAATTATATATATCACAAAACCTTATATGTAGGTACTATTTAAAAACGATAAAAGGTAATAAAGAATATTCGCAACATTATTGACCGATGTTACATCCATCATAAATTTCACATTTTACAACTTATTACAGTTAAGTTAATATCATCGTATTTCTAGTAATAAGCATCAAAATACAAACATCGAATTAAGTAACTTTATACAAATATCAATTACGAGCTTACCGTTCGATAATTAAATAAACAAAATACATTATTTAAATAAAAAAATATTTGTATATCAAATTAAAGAAAACAACGTTCAATATGAAATATACGATTTTAAAATAAAATAAATTTGTACATAAATAATTCTTATTACGATAATCAATATAAATAGAATAAATGATATATTAATCATATACGAAACGAGAACAATTTGAAGTATAATAATTATAATAATAATATAAGAATAAGATTTTAATGGAACAATAAACAATTTACAATACAATGAATCGAAATGTAAAAAAAATATGTCATAACAACAAAATCAAGAAATAATACGGTAACGTAAACAATGCTTACATATTAAATTTAAAAATGTCTACCTTTTCATTTAAATTCGGTTTTCTAGAGAAGGTTATTTTTAATTACAAACATTTGGTAAATATTACATGAATTCATCTTAACTGACATTGAAGAATTTACAGTTCTAATACACATCTAATATGGAAAATTAGAGAATAGATAATATACTTTTTTTTTCCTTATCGAAATCGCCTAAATTAGTCTATATTTCATTACAGTTGTATGCCATCTAATTTTACATGGAGGGTTTGTTAAGATATTTAGAAAAATCGACTGGCTTTTTCAACGAAATACGCAAAGTGAAATTCCATTTTCACGAATACTCTCATACACCAAAATAATACAATTCGTAAGAGCAACGGAAAATACTTACATATGTTCAATGCGATTATTTAATACTGCGCTTTAATTATATCAAATTCATTCAAAACGTGTAAAACAATACAGCATCTTCCATTCAAAACAAAGTTTAATACACTAATTTGTAACAAATCAAGACCTAAAACGTATCTAATGCACCTGCCCTTACATACATAATAAAAATTAGTAAACTACTCACGAGAGTCGTTGCAGAGCAATATTTGAATTCAACAAACGGATTCCATATTTTTTTCGTTAGCTAAACATATATAAAAAGGAAATAGTATTTTTTTCATTTAATCATATTTTTACTAACTAAATGGAAATATTTCTATGTTTTTATTTTTTTTACTTTTAATTTTATTACAATATTTCTATATAAAACAAAGGATTGCATTTTCGGCATTACAATAAGCAGTCTCACATAATAAAATTTCACATTGAATTATATTCTCTATTTTTAACGACCTATCTATGATATTTTAAACAGTTAAATAGCCTAAATCTCGAGGATATCACCGTTGATACACTTTTTTTTTTGTAAATATTTATTTATAATATATATTATTTTATATTACATACGTGTCATGTATGGAAATTTGAAGTTTATCGAAGAAAAGAATTTTACTTGGATCATCCTCTGGGGCCAATGCAGTTAGTCTTCATAGCGCACCGAGCGAATTGACAGGGGGGAATTCAGTACAGGGTGGTTCAGTGGTTTTTTTTTTTTTTTATGAAATTAATTTCGAATGTTTTAGCGGATTTTTGTAATATCAATAGGATCATCCGCATCGAACATGATGGGTGGTGGGATGGGGATTTGGAGGGCGAGCTATTTAGCTGACAGTGCCTGGATGGTGGTAATGGTGCGGGAAGGCCCCAGAGAAAGGCGTGGGTCACTGGTGGTGTTTGACGGCGGTACCATTTGCCGCATGGTGATTGAGGCCATGGTGCTGCGTATGCCCATGGTGATGAGCTGAATGGTGGTTGTGGTTGTTGGCGTTGGAGTTGTTGTTGTTGTTCTGAGCCTGAGCCGCCTGCCTCTGTGAATTCTTTTTGTTCTTCATCCGCCTGTTCTGGAACCATATTTTCACCTGGCGTTCGGTCAGGTTGAGGTTGCGCGCCAACTCCCACCTCTTCTGTTTCGAGACGTAAGCGTTGAAGAGGAACTCCTTCTCGAGTTCAAGAGTTTGGAACTTGGAATATGGCTTGCGCTTCTTTCTAACTGTGACAGAGCCGGCCCACTCCAGGGGGTTGGTGGAAGCGCACCCAACCCCTACGCCGACCGACATCGACGCTAGTGAACCTGCGGGGAAAATAGCAGATGGGGAGGAACCCCACATCACTTTTAAAAGTTAGTATGCATATTAAAGTACAATTACAATAATGACAATAATAAAATTCGTAAATATCATAAACCAAATGTATGGAACATTTCAATAGAGCATAGGGGTCGAAGTCCCGTTTGAAATTTGACACAACCTTTTTATATGTATAGTTAGCCGGTTGGATTTTCATCCCAACCCCAACCCGTGTGCGATGATTTTTTTACAATAATAGCATAGCCGATGGTCCGTTTGACAGTATGCGAAACAATTGTGTAGTGTACCGTTGATTGAATGGGTGTATGGCATACGTATATGTAGAATAGTCTAGATACGCCCTCGCGCTCTATAAATGTTCCGACTAGTTGTGGGAAACAGTTGGTTTTTGACCGTCGTTTAAGAACGTCGTCATTTGACTGTGAAATTGGTACAAAATGCCGTACTATCTAGTTAGTGAATTTGTGTCATAATCATAGATGTAGAATTGTCACTCAGGTATAAAAATCCTAGTTGTGGGAGTCAAGTGTTGAAAAAAAAAAAAGGTCACTTCTTTGTTGTTCGAGTCTCGGGTTCTGTCTATTCATCCCTACTCTTGCGACGATTTTTGTCGACCGAAAAGTATAAAGGGGCATATCTATGGCATTGACAAATAGCGTCATGTTGGTGCTAAAAAAAATTGTTTTGTTATGTTGGCAATGCTAGGGTGACCGCAGCGACCCAGACAGGCAGGCAGATGTAAAGTAATAGTATTTTTACACAATATTTCATAATCATAGGTAGTTAGTTATGTACCTACATAAAAATAATAAAATCCCGAAAGTTTGTCACACGACTGACGTACCTACTTATTATTATTATGTTTAAATCATCAAATGTATTGACATATTATATTTTGGAGGGATCTAAAATTTTACTGTGCGCAGAACACTTTTTTCTTCGTGAATCTGCATATATTTAGATGACATCTGAAGTTGTTTGTGATTTATTCATCGATTCATTTCTTTTTTGATTGTCCTCTTTTTAATCGTATTGTATTTGATTTGTTTATGCCACTTGTTGTAGATTTGAATTTAGTATAAATCTTTACTCAAAATAAATAAATAAATACCCAAAGATTCACTTCTATGTAAGAAAATGATTAGGCAAAGTTATACGAATTCTCCTAGTGTGCGGTCGTTTTGATAATTCTGACCTTCATATAAATTAGCTTGAAAAAAAAGGCATAATATTCAACAAGTTGCTTTCGTTTTAGAACAAGTCATTATATCACAAATTATGTGATTCTGTCGACTTAGTTATAACGACACAAATTAAACTTTGAATGCGGTCATATTTCCGCTCAGTTGATGGTATATATGTATGTATGTAGTTAAGGGGTCAAGGCCTCACTACACGACTACTGATCCGAGCTTTTAAGATAAATAAAAAAATAATTGAATTTAATTCTGATAATATAATCGGCAGATTTATTTCAGTAACCATATCGTAATCACTTGCGTATTGATTTTTTTGATCGAAGTGGATTTTATTAGCGTGAAAATTCGCACGCTTTACATGCTGAGAGAACAGAGGAATTTCATCGTACAAGATCGTGCAGTAAATACTTTGATGCTAGTGCCACCCATTAATAACAAACGCTATCTGCAACGGTCGGCCTTGAACTTTTTTTTTTTTTTTTCATTTATTTATGAATTTACAACGCATAAATTCAACAACGCCAATAAAGTCGACATGACGAGATAGTAGTAAAAACTGACCTACGTTACGGCGAAACGAATTGGGGTCTCCAGTGGCGGCGCGTGAGAATATTCAAATGCAAAACAAAGCGAACGCATTGTATTTAGATTAAGTATCGGCCCGACACGTGCCAAAGCCGTATACTAAAACGTTTTTTTTGTATATATATATATATATATGTATGTCGAAAGTCATTAAAGCTTTACGACAATGCATTGGTTTTATTTTGAAATTATTTCACCGGAAAATATGCACAAGTCCGTTGCATTTTATTCGAATTGAATTCCATGTTGATGTGTGAATCGAGGGCTTTGCATTACGCATCGATAGCGTCAAGGTTGTCTCTGTATATATCGAGTGTGTAACGATTCGCAACGTGATGGAAAATCTTCAGAAATACGCGAGCGTGAAAAATCAACACGTTTTACTGTGAAAAAAAAAAAAAAAAAACGTAAAGGCGATAAAAATATTATTGAAAAAAAACCCTACAGTGATTATTCGCATGATGTGCGATTTAATTTCATTATCGCTTTCGATTGAAAAGATGCAGTAGTAATTTATAATATATGTATGTAGAACCGGTTAGGAAAATTATTAAAATGTTTCGTAAAATTGTGAAACTCGTGTAAAACTCGGAGCGAGATGATAAATGTTGCGCAATACATTAAAAATGTCGCTCACGCATTCGGAAGATCAAACCTTTTCCGATCTATTTTATATTTCTATTAATATATAGGCATTGGTTATTTACAATTAATATATTGTTTACCGAAATAGTCCCCTTTGTTTAATAAAGCGTTACAAATATATACATATGTATAGAATTCCTTCTACAAAAAATATATTTTTAGACTTAATAAGATCCAAAGAAGGTTCCATACATACCATGTAATTTAAATTCTTCATTCCAAATACCACCAACCCTTTAATCAAAATCAATCTTACCCCACTACCAATTAGAAGAACCGCAAATGACCTTTGTCTTTTGTATAAAATCCTTAATAATTAAGTTGAAAGCCCCTATCTCTTGTCTATAATCTCTTTCAATTGTCCTTCCAGAACTTTCCGCAATCCTAACTTGTTCCACCTCAATTTTTCAACTTCAATTTTCTCTAACAATTTTTGTCTAATTTCTCAAATTTCTCTAACAATAGATCATGTAAAGCTTTCAACGAAATTCCAAACTCTACATATACATATATATTTACTTTCAACCTTTCAACATTTAAAATCTCTGTATACAAACACCATTCCAATCCCTAATCCCACCCACACCTATAACTTCCTCCTAACTTTCCTTTCTCCTCATACTATTTTTCCTTATTTTATTTATATCATCTTTCTATTTATTTACTGATGTTAATTACGTCAAATTTAACTTGTAGAAACTATTCTGGTTTATGCCACAATTTTTTCTCCCCTTCATTTTGTATTCCTCTTATTATATACTCTGTTTATTTCTAAACCAAATAAAATAAAATAAGGTAGTTTTTATGAACTACAGGGATGGAATTGTATATCTTTATAAATAAAGATGACTTTTAATTTCAATGAAACCCTATTATAAAATATTGCATTGTAAATAATACAAGACTACGTATTGTATTGATTGAAAATGTGATTCGTTGAAAACCCAAACAAACAGTGAACTTTTTAGTAGTATTAATCCCACACTGCAGCTTTAAATTAAAAATTATTAATTGCAGGGCAATCTTAAGATTGAATTTTCAAACTACCCATTCTTACCTACGAGTATAATTCGAAAGTGAATTTTATTTATAGGTTCATTTTATAGGCGCAATTCGTCGATTTGACCTACAACCCGTACCGAAAGTGGCCACAAGAGGCGTAGCTTTATAATCCAATAAAGTAATAAAAAAAAATCAAAAACAAAACAACATGGACTACCCGTGACGTCACGCGAATCGTCGATGACGCGGCGTTCTACTACGTCACGCTCGCACCGCGCCTTCGCAGTGTTAAAAGTGTAACGCGCGTTTCCTCTTTTATTGGCAGTTTAGCTACCATTTTATTCGTTTATTACGAGGTAATCAATTAAGGAGTAGTTTGTAGTCTAGACGGATTATACAGTCCATAAAAAAATCACCGCACATAGTGTGTGTGTGTGTGTGTTCGAGCCCCCTGTTGTAAATGTGTTTTAAAGTTTTATGACGCGGCGCGTTTCTGGCGTTTGAAGGATTGGTTTGGTTTGGTTTGGTGGTAGTAGCGCCACTTTTATCACTGGTCGCGAGATGAAGGCCGATATCGATCGTTACGTCACTTTATTTCAACCTCTTTATGTGTGTTTACGACCGGTGCGTTTGTGTGAGACCCGAAGATAAAAAAAAAGAAAAGGTGAGATGTCCCTGCCGAATGGGATGTTCGAATTTTTGCAACGGTATTATCACACGTGTATCTTTGCAACAGGTTTGAACCGTATGACTTAAATTATTTTTTCGATTAACTCGAACGTCTTACTACTTTTAAGGGTGAAATTATTGCGGCTCGATAAGATGCCATGTTCAAAATATGCAAATTTTTCAAATCGATTCGTACATCGCCTGCATAAAAACCTGTTTGATTCAAATACAAAGTATTTTTATATAATTATTTTGGGTTAATTAATTCAATTTCAAGACTAAAATTAACAAAGTCTACATATTCATGTATGAAACGATGTGACGCGTAAAAATTCCCCGTGCGATTTTCTTGAATTTTTTTCGTTAATGAATTTAATTTTTTCGTTCACTTTCATCTATTGAAAGTGTAGCGTAACAGTTGTATAATATATTGTGTATTTTATTCGTTGAGGTGTGTGATAGTTGTAATTGAAATTTTGATGAAAATCTCATAAAATATGCGAGCGAACTAATAAGTATAGCGTACTGCGCAATGCGAGAAGTTTACTTGAATAATTTCCTCTTAATACATCGCCGATTGTAAATTCGTAATAGCGGAATGATTTTATCGTTGATGACGAGTTTATTTTAATTTTATTCGCGTGACAATTTGTAAACGCACAGTAATAAAGACATTAAACTCTTTTCGACGCACAGGAATGAATGAACGGTTTTATAGTGGCGGGTTTACAGCCACGACTACTAGAGAGAGAAACCGAAGCACACGTGGCATAGTATAATACGTACATACATACATATGTATGTACGTATATGTATGTATAATAGTAGCCACAAAAACGTCATCTCTTGTATCGATTAATCAGGTGAAATGATATAATGTTCCAACGGTTAAAAGATGCCAATAAATTCGAAGGCAATAAAGCACCCGACAAAAGCTCGGAATTAGTGCGGCGAGAGCGTGGCGCTATTTTGACCCTTACGACCCGGAGCCGTACGGCTCAAAGTCCCCTGGCGGCACTGTCGCCTATAAAAATACCTCAGGTTCATTCATAAAATGCTTAGGTTCGGCGAGCACACGCGACCGGAGTCTATAAAGCGGTAATAAGCGTTGTAAAATCCGGCTACACACACTTCCGGTGTGACATGTGCTAATCCTATCCTCGGGACCACGTGTCTTACTACCGGGAGGGGTCAAGGTGATCGATTTTCACCTGAAAAGCTAAAAAAAAAAGCATTTGGGATCGAAAGCTTTTTACATTCCTTGATTTTATCAACCCACGAGTGTGTATGGGGGTTTTATTGGGACGTGTAGGATATCAAGAATGGTTGGTTCGTTGGATTCCTTTGCATATTTTGATCATTGGCTTAACTAAAAAATTGGATGCTTAACGTACGCCTCAAACACTTGTTCTCACTCCCCATTTACACCCACGCAGCTTTATACCCAAAAACGGTTATCTATTCTTTAGTTATTGTTTTTATTATTTTTATTATGAAAACAACACATTTTTTCAACAAGCTAATTTTTAAAATATTATAATTCACACACGAAAAGTCTCGAGTGTATTGATTTTTTGAATTTTAAATTAAAATTTTTAACTAGATTTTAATTTTTTCGTTGAAGCAAACATACTTTTTTAGAAATTCGAAGTGTTGAAAATTGCTCTTATAAATCAAATAAAAGTTATTTAATTACTACGTCAAATTTTAAAACATCTTTATTGTTACAGTATTTTTACGAAAATATATCAGCGGAATGAAGCATGGAAAATAAACTATATAGCAATTATGCGATTATCATGCGACTGACTTTATGGTTAATTGCATTCACGCACGCATATAAACTTCTAGGACTTCTAAAAGTCGTTATTTTTTTTAAATTACTTACATGACAAAAATTAAAACTGTGTCGTGTACGAAATCATAATAATAATAGCAAGATTTTTATTATTTATATACGTATTGCGTAATTGCAAACAATTCGCTTCGCGAAGGAGAGCTACTCGTGCACGGAAGCGATAAGAATCAATTTCGCTCGGCGAGTATCGATCGGCCCAGTATGGAAGCGCAAGCCAAGACCAAAGAGCGCACGTGCAAGCGATTCTCGCCCCTGTCGACGAGGCAATGAGCCAAAGAGCATAAAACCAACAGCGGTGCTGTGTTGAGAAATCGACACTAGAGTCAACATCTAGTGGACTGAATTAGAATTAGATACCGCTTCGTACACTTGGCATAGACAGTGAATATGATAATAAATATTCCAAACACGAAAAACGCGCATGCGTACACTCTCCGTTGCATATTAATTAAATGGGACGATATGTAATTAATTTTTACAAAATAAATACAATAACGCAAATTTTCGCATACTTTGGACGTTGTATATAAATTATTTCCTCAGCGTGATAAGAATATTCATAATAAACGAAACTTTTTCCTAATTGAACAATTTCGATTCGGATGCGGTATTTGAACTTGCGGTCTTCAGTGTCTCTTTTTCTTTACCTGTGAAGATTCTGAGAATTTTTTTAAAATACGTCGAAATGCGCAAAGCATACTTAATTTGAAAAAAAAAAAAACTACATACACGTACTTTTGATATAAATTAACGCACTAAAAAAAAATATTTAACTGGAACAGCTGCAATCGAAGTTTCGCAGAATGCTAATTAAAACAATGGATAATCAATCGAAACAATGCATAATATATAATAATTCATCATTAGGCGATCTGATTGCTTCTCAGACCACCTACAGCCGCTATACAAGTCTGAAAATAAAAAAATACAATAATATAGACGTACAAAGAAAATTTACAATACGATGTGCGTAAACGTGCACGCGTCTCCAAAACAGCTGATCACTGTCACAAGTCGCTCACGCACAATATTTCACTCGTCGGAAAATCGAAATTTTGACAGTTGTAAATAATTGTGTGACGATCGACAGTCGAGTGACGATTATATGAGAGTGTGTGCACTTGAGAGAGAGGCCGATGCAAATCGGCATCTGTCCCTGTCTGTCGTCCGGAATTAGACGTCGATAAAACGAGACGCTCGACAAGCAGTAAAATGGCACTTGTCTCTCCACTTGTGCGCGCGATCGGAATGGTCCGAATGTTTGCCGTTTTTATGGCCAACTTTATTACTATACGGGTGAAAAATTATTTTCAAAAGGACTCTCGTCGTCGAAAGGTGCAAATAAAACGACACATGGAGCGCAACGTGCATATTTATTGCGCAACGATCATGACCCCGTAAAGTACTCGATAATTTTCCCAACACATAACACACACTTTTCCATACATTTGGTTTTATGTCTATATAGGGGGGGGGGGAGGGAGTTAGAGCAAATTTCAAACAGTTACCTGGAGGTGGGTATGGTGCTGATGGTACCGGTTCCGGTCCATAGTTTCTGAGGCCGTAAGCTTCGTGTCCGAAGCCTGCAGCAGCTGATTCAGCAGCAGCCATAGCAGCGGCTGCCATCCCAGCAACACGACCACGTTCCTCTCCGGCCAAGTACGGCACTTGTCCTGGATGCTCGTGCCTTCCAGCGCCGTACGTGTAGTTCCAGCAGGCTTGAGCTCCGAATCCTTGGTGGCAGCCACCTTCGCTGGCGGTCGTCGTGCTGCCGCTTCCGTACTTGCCGTACTCGCTGCCACCCCCACCTGCGGAAGCAGCTGGAGACCAAAACGACAACGATGACGACTTTCTGTCCCTGGACGGATCTCCGGCCAGGTTGTAGTAAGTGGGTGCGTTGGAATACTGGTGATGGTTGAGCGAAGCCGGCTCGAAGGCGGCTCCGGCGTGGTGGGTCTCCGCAGGTGAATAATTCCACGGTTGGGTGCCGTGATGAGCGTGTCTGATTACGCCAGGTTCCACGCAGTCCCCGTAAGAACCCAGTCTTTTGGCGGGGATGTGCAGTGGTCCCGAAGCGCCTGCGGAGCCCACGGACGCGGGGGACGTGGAGGCTGTGGACGCGGGTGCCGGAGCAGGAGCTGCCGCAGGACTCGTCCCGGCCGCAGCTCCCTGGCCACCGGTCGAGGGGCTCAAAGCCCCCGTTTGTGGCATCACAGACGGTGGACTCTCTTCGTAAAGACCGCCGTTCATCATAGTCCACCAGGCGGGCCCGGAGGAGTTGCCGGATGCGGTCGCTGGGGATCCGGCCATGTTGCATAGCGAGCCGGAACCACCCAGAGCCCCGACATTGTCAGGGTACAGTGCGGGGGTAGCGGTGGAGCACGCCACGGAGTCGCCGATCGTGATGATGGTGATGGTGGGGCGGCCGCCTCCCGAGGATCGGGGAACGGGATCGTGTTTTGTTTACGTTTTATCAACGAGGAACAGTATGGGGGAGTGAGCGAGTGATTGGGGGGGGGGGGGTGGGTGGGTGGCGAATAGCGATTAGTTGGTTGGGCGATCAAATGATCACAGATCACAGATCACAGATCACATGGGGGCGGCGTCCAGTTGCAGTGTGGGCGAGAGGGGCGGCGGCGAAGGGCGGGGGGGCGGCAGGTGACATGTAAAGAGTTAGCAGAGAAAAACACCACACTTTAGCGAGGGGGGTGTGTATATGCGTACAAAAATTAAACACCTGCACTGCATACACTCGATACAAAAAAAATTCCAAAAGTTCACCTGACGTGATCGTGAGCGCAAAGTTCGATTAAGTAGTGTTTTGGATTAAAGTTGCAAAGTTCGCGTCGCTGTAATCGACCACACATTGAGCAATGGTAATAGCATGGTATTATCGATGGCACTGTCTATATATCGACATATATATATATATATATATATATGTATGTATTATAAGTAGAGGTGGATAGAAAATCGCGTTCGCGAGTCGTGTGTGTGCGGTGTGCGTAGAGATGAGTTCTCGTGTTAGCGCGTGGTTCCCCGAGCGCCGTCAGCCGCGGACTGAGGCAGAGGCGAGTGAGTAAAAGCTGCCGCCCCACCGCCCACGACACCACCGCCATCTAGCGGACAAAAGAGTCAACTCTCGAGAGTGCAGTGCGCTGCCCGGGCTCGCCGCCCCACCGCCACCACAGACGGAATCTCTATCGCCACCGCACCGGGAAATCCTCCCATCCCCCTGTAACTGTGTGTCTCCTGCGAGCACCGTTCTCGTACCGTATATACATATACTAGTGCTATATGTATTTTGATAACACGCATCTACGTGCATACATATGTATGTATGTATGTATGTGTGATTGCACTGTTTCAATTTCAACCCCTTACCAGTTAGTTGTACGAGGCGTGGTGTGAGTTTGAGTTCGATGAAGGATTGTATGTTTGAATGGACATATCATGGAATGATAAGTAGACACCAGGGGTGAAGTCAAAAAGTTTGCCTATTGTCGAATAAAATGATCAATGAATTGTTTAATACGGTGGTCGGGAACCTTTTTCAAGCTAAGAGCCAAATTAGGGAAAAACCGTGCAATATTTGTAAGTTTGGGAGCCGCAACATTATATTCGAATTACATATATCGCACACCTATGTATGTATGTATGTACATAGATCAAAACAGTATCAACTCAAAAATTTAGATTTTTTAGTTAATCATTTATTCGGATTCTACAAACGAAGCTGCATGAAACGACAAAATAAAATGAAATGTTCTTTAATATGCTTATTTTCATAAAAAAAAAATTTTTTTCGTCGTTTGTGAAAAAAGTGTTTTTTTTTTTTTTTTTTTTTTTTAGTTGATACTGTTTTGATCTAGGTGTGCGATATGTATGTATGTATATTCAAAATTAAATTAAATGTTACTCATTAATCATCAATGAAATGTAATAAATAAGTGATTACTAAAAAGTATTTTAAAGTTTTATCTGAAAAACGATCTTAAAGCATTTCATAGCCGTGACGTTGTGAAAATGTGATTCATATTGATCTTGTGTAAACTGTGTGTCAACATTTTGTTTTGTACGCAAAACGTGAGAGCAGCAGATTGTGATACAAAGAGCCGCGTGCGGCTCCGGAGCCGCCGGTTCCCGACCACTGATTTAATACATATTGTGCAAAAAAAACTGTATTTTAATTTTTGAAAATTATTTCAGGTCCCTAAAGCGATACATCGTAATGTTTTTACGACACTGAAAAAGCTGTACCGTTGCAGAATTTGTTAGACATTTTAAAAATAAAGCCTTTCACTTTGAATTTGGTTAGGTTCAACGTTTGATCATCTGATACTGAAAGTTTTAATTGTTAATTTTAATTCTCAAGGGTAATGATTGCGTATAATATGAACATTGTACAGTACAGTACATTGGAACAGATATTCATACAAAAAGTTTAATGAAATCGCAGCGGAGTTAAAATAGTAGGTAATTTTCCTTCATGTTTTCCGCATTGCATACCTAAATTTGGATTGTTAAATTATATACACAACTGGTAAAGGGGTGGAGAAACATGGTGCAAGTATGAAAAATTGTTAGTACAATGTTAACGATAAAATTTGTTGGTTTTTGTGCAATGGCCGTGCAAATTTGTCCAAAATAAAATTACTACAGCAAGAAAAGTGGTGGTTTTTTGATTTAAATTTTCCCGACAATGGGAACCCCCTCGAATGCGCACAACGGTCACGAGTCTATTGTAAACTGTCATTGAAATTCGACGCAACTACAATACATATGTACATCAAAGACGATTTCTCAGCGATTGTAAATTAGCACTAGCGATCGCGTTTCGGTTGTAATTTCACGTAGGATGGGTTACATTACACCGTGATAAATTTCGTCCGCCATTGTGCAACTCTCAATATTTTCGCCTTTTGTGGCGCCGACAATGACGAGAGATGCAAAAAAACGCAACCGGCAAACTCGACAAATTTTCACACCCTTTGTCGCGAGACGTGCGTGTGTTTACTCAAGTTTTCTATTTAAACGCGACCCTCACAATAAAACTACAAGCTTTTTATACGCGTCGTAAAAATCAGACCATTGTTCACATTATACATGCGTCTCACTATTTTTTTTTCTTTCCGCTGACAAATTACAATATTTTCCCATAGGCGAAATACATATAGCGAACGGAGTCGAGAGATGTATTTTTGAGATCGCTCTCGTTATTATCGAGCGCACTTACATGTTGACGCCGTAGTATGTATGTATATACGAACCGGCTCGTATATTCGTACCTATGTACGTGTAGTAAAACGTAGATAGCGTAGTACATACATATATGTACATACTACGTGTATATATGTAGGTGTCTGTGAATTTATGTGGGAGACGTAGAGGGAGGGCTTCCATGCGGAAAAACTGGGATGAGGCGGAGAGAGTGAGAGAGAGACAGGGTAGTTTCAACCCCCGTTGCGTGATTTCTAGTTGTGTTCCAGGATAAACTCAAATCCACCTCGGGGTGGATTACGAAAATGGTGAAACGTTTTATTAAATTTAGCCCGTCTCTCTGTGTGTGACAAAATCTCGCAAAACCGACAAGAAGCCATTTCCGTTCACCATAAAATGTGACGGGCCCAAACGCGGGCAAACAAACTCAACCGATCCGATTCGACGAAATGGACCACTCAAATTAATAGATCTATATAGTATATATGTATTTTTTCCAATATACAATATCGATTGTGCTAGCGAGCGTTGAATAAACGTCCTCGTGTTTAATAACTGTGCCCTTTCAGACACAAAGTATTGAAACATTACCTATAAACGTATCTCATTGTGCGCACACGTGACAGGTTGTAATACTACGATGTAGTAAGAGATGCTCACTATAAAGCGGACATAAAAACTGCACATGCACAATCACTAAGTGATTGCCATTATTGAACAACAATATGATATTGTCTTCCATCGCACACCGTAATATATATAAAAATATTTAAAAATTTTCAGAAACATTATACGACGATTGAATCAAAGATTGCGCTAACCCCGTCAGGAATATATTTCAAATATTTTACTCAACATTTTCATTACGTTCCAAGTATATTTTTAGTGTTTGCAGTGTAGTGTAAATATATTATACATTAAGCTTATTTTAACATTAAATAATTGTATTTTAGTAAATGAAATATTCGATCATACCTTGACGCAAGCTTGCCAGGGTGCTTTGCGCAAACGGGCAGGGGAGCCTAAAAACATGAAAATTACACATTTTAATTAAAAATTGTACACAATTAATGAAACAGTTTTATAGTATCATAGTGTGGGTACATAAATATATAAATATAATCAATATTTTTGTAGTTTGTGTAATTGGACTGGATACTTTTTGTGTGTCATTATTAGGCTGTAATCCATTGTTCTACGTCGTGATCTTAGTGACCATCGTTAAAGAGGGAGAGTTTAACTAAGGTCTCAATGCAAGAAGTAGTATCAATCATAGTCGAGTTACGATGCATTGTAAGCAGATTTAATTACTGTAATTTGTAGACGTTTTTCATCGGCGATCGTCGTGTATAGTCGTCGTGTCTACATAGAAAATTACATAGCACGAACAGTTATGTGCTCACAGTCGGCATTTTCAAAAGACGCTTTTCCGCCAACATCAACATCATCCAAGTAGGTACATAGAGATGCAAAAGTTTCTTCTACCACCGCAACTGTACACGTATACCTACGTGCAATATCGTGTCGGCCAAACGTTTATATTTAGCGCTTGTGTAAATCATATGGGAGTCGCGTGCCGAGCCAGGGTCTTTATACGTGTGGCATCGTTGAAACAGACGTGTCTTTGACATTAACGTTCGGCTCACTTATCTATAACGAATTCCAGATATTGTTTATGCATCGACCGACAAGTAAATTGACGGTAAATCAGCGTTTTGTTTGTTCGAAGGTCCATAAGGCACCACCTTGCGTATTGTTTACGACAGTTTGTGCACTCCGAGTCGGGTCGCAAACAAGAGAGTGCTTGCTCCCCGTCGAGATTGTGCACTTATGTGAGTACCGAAACGTACTCGTATATAATACATATAAAACTGCCAAGAAATAACATTCATAGAGTGGGAGAAAGAGAGGGGTCGTTGATGGGAATAACTTTATTTCACCCGCCAATCGCGAAACACTTCAGAAATATTCATTATTTGGAGTGAGAGAAACAGTGACGCAATTCATTCGGAAAATGGAAAAGCTCTGTCGCTTAGATTTTATCTACTGTATAAATTTAGCAGATGACTATAATGAAAACGACCGGTCTCACTACTTATAGGTACCATACGCACAGATATTATATAAGAAATTTGCGCTCAATTGAAAAGTTTATTGTGCGCGCGTAGCTTATTTATTGAATGAGCGTACACTTTGCGGTTAATTGAGTACGTAATAAATTTTAATGCACAGCTCGTATATCGATCCGCAGTTTGTACGCAATTATTACCTATTAAAAAACGAACCTTTCACTGTCATATCAACGTATCAATTATGAATGTGATTCGACTGTTAATGTTTAGTATGTATCTACCTACTATTAGGTAAGTATTGTGCTGTGAAGATTGCTCATTGTCTAATTCGACTGATTCACTTCTAAAATCAAAGAAAACATTCTGTTCCGATTGTGGGCGTCTCAAATTAGTACGATCCAAGGTTTCGGTTGAGAAACCTCAACATACGTCAATAATTCTTCGTAAGCCATAGTTTACAGCTCGTAGTCACGCATCCGAACATAGCTAGCACATGTTACCGCCTATTTTTACAGGCGAAATCTTTACCATTGGCTTCTCTTTCTGTTCGTGATTCAAAGCATACGTAGAGCTTATCGGTGTACGTGCATTTTAGGAAAGGAATAATACTCCACACGTTACGATAAATCATATTAATCCACAAGATATACTGGTACAATACACTGCTAGGTACCTACCTACCTACTACGTAAAGGAAGACGACTAATCGTATGTTGACATTCGAACGATTTTACGATCGTTAAAAAAAAAAAAAAAAATACTCTTACACACTAGAAAAATGGATTCTTTCTCTGTTTGTAGTGTGCGCGTATAAAATTTTAACGACATTTTTTTAAAAACAATGGCGTTCAAAAACCGATATTCCTTACGAGCGCTGACATAAGATTCCATAATCCTCAGTTGAATTATAAACAGGTAAATTGTTATTTTTTTATGGTGATGTTTATTATAAAAAAAATTATATGAAGAAAATTCAAATATCGCAACCAAAATTTAAAAACATGTTTCATATGCTCAATAGTCAATAGGCATTTGCTATGTTCAATTGTAATGTTTACATAGAAAATTGATTACAAAAAAAATAATTAAAATACTGTTATTGCCTATTGTCTACGTTCCAAAGATTTGTAATGAATATACAATTTTTTTAATTTAGTGAATCTTATCACGTAGCTACTTTATAATTTTATATGCAGCTACCGTATATCACTTTGTACAATATCGCTGTCGCTCGCCCGTTCGTTGGCTTTTCAAAGAAAATCCTTGTTCGTTAAGACTTTTCTTTTTTTTTTTTACAGTTTGATTTCAAGCACGAATCTTAGCACACATGTCGGATTCACACGTCAAGACGGGAGGGGAAAAAACGTGAAAAACTGTAATTGTTTATTCGGAGAACGTACAAACAGCGAACGGAGTCGGCATTATCTCGAAACGGAGCTGTCAACATCCTGCGCGGCCGAGAATGCCTTCGAATAAACAATCTTATTTATGTTTCGGGCGAAACAAATTCGATTGTTTATGTTTTTCTAGTGCCCCTTTATTATGATTGGTTAATCTTCACGGCTCAGACGCACCATACCCGTATTGAATTTTAAGTGTTTTTCTTTTGATTTTTTATCTTATTCCGTTTCACGTGAGTTCGAGCTTTGGAATTTGTGGTGGTAGCGCGGTCGACGAACTCTTCGATTTCAAAAAGAAGTGCTTCACTTGAATCAGTCCCAACTAAGATATTGTCTTTCTCGCGTCAGCAATTTTCACTCTCGTCCAATCGAAAGTTTCTTTCTTTACAAGAAAAACACCAAGTCAAATTTTTGTATCTACTATGGAAATGAAAATATTATAGTATTCAATTTATGTTACGCATTAACTTGAATTTAAAGGATATCACGGCACAAAAGACATTTCGACACTTTTAGTGTGTGTTTTGACTTGGAAGTTTATATGGAATTTTTCTTTGAGAGCGAAACGTATCGCTTTTATCAATGTTCATCGGCGCTCATAAAAGAGTCGATTCGGCAAAAACGGACAAACAACGCACATCTTACGTTCAAAAGCATACGAATGTCGAAATTACGCTCCACGAAAGCGATTCGTGAATTGGACAAATAAAAAAATGTATAGGTGTAGGTACATTATACATACATAGGTATGTACATGCGTAGGTATACATACATAGGTACATATGTGCATTTGAACGTTCTCGCACGCACATATCTCTATACCTACCTAACAAACATGTGTTTGACCGACACCACCGTCTCGTGTGAATTACCAGTCTGTGACATTAATGACTCAATTTGTTACCATAATACATTGTCAGGCATTAAAGGTAAAAGTCGCACATTGGCCGTTTTGATTTTCTACCCGTCTCGATTCATTGTCCGGGGTAGTAGCGTTCGCGCTCGTCGCGATAAAAAACCTCATAACAATTCAAAACAGTGTTTACCTGTCGCTTTACAGCTTGTATATGTTTATGCATTATCCCTACGTGTCGTTGGTGAAATTAAGACTTTCGAAGAATGCCGTTGTTTGTTCGTTTTGCATGTATAAAGATAGGGGATGCTCTGGCGCGTCTGAAGGGGATAGAAACTCGGTGCTATTCCTCACATAATATTATGTATACTTCTTTAAATAAATAGAATGTAATAATTGTAATGTGAATTCTGAATATATGTACTTCAATAAATATTTAAATTTTAATGTCTTGTAATTTACACCACGAGCGGTGCGTATAAAAACGGCATTAATTAAATGATATAAAAGCGAGACAACAAAAGTGGAAAATTTCAACGGAGCGAATACACAAATAACATTAGTTAACCATATTTATGAACCGTCGTACCCATGGGCACTCTCAATGGAGAGAAACATCTGTGGGCGGCTACGGTTCAAAAAAGGGGAAAATGGTAGCAACGATGTCTAAAATACATGGTTTTATATGTTTCATCTGAATAAAAAGTAGATAAATAAACGCTTACCGAGTCTCAATTGTGTGAGTGTGTGACTATGTGTGTATGTAACATTTTTACAATTCTAGGTATTTATTACCTGGTGGACAGCTCAATCGAACGGAGCGGGAGTTCCAGAGGGCCGAACAGCTTGGAGCATTACTTTTTACTCTTGGGGTGAAGACACAGCCTGCAAAAATGAAAATAAAACAAAAACAAATCAATACTACACTGTATTAAATTGGAATAAATATATATTGTATTTCGTAATTATGTATACAGGCACTGAAATTTTTTCCTTAGAAAATACTGACTTGACTTTATTATAAATTATAAATATAGAGTGTATTTCCATGCATAAAATTTTAATAACGATGTTTTTGTTTTCAGCATGGGAGAAATTGATTGAAAAATAGCATTGAAAAAACTCCCATTCCACCAAGGATAATAAAATTTTCCCTCAAGACTATTTAAAGAGAGGGAGAGTGGGTACCCAAGTACCTACTGTGAGTGGGTATTCTGGTCCACACACACAATAGGTATTGCATCCAAACATAATCGCATCTAAATTCTAAAAGAATATTGATTTTATTACTGAAGCTTCAGCTATCACGTATTAAAATAAAATTATGTAGGTAAGTATTTAATATTTATTTAATCTAATTTATCGTTATGATTTTTTATAGATATTTAGATTTAAATTGAAAACTAGGCAAATTTGTATAAAACACTAGAATTTCTTTTGAAAATGCAAAAATTTAGAACGTCTGAATTGAAATTCTCCAAGTTGAAAACGCGTTTATATCAATGGTGTCGTAAAACCTACGACCTAAGTTCAACGTCATTATTTCGTCTTTTGTACGGACCGACCGAACAACAAAAGTTCAGATTCGTTCACTCAAAACGTAAAAATAAAGCCAGAAAACGTTGTTTTCCAAGAAAAACGGATTATTCGAGCGAAATTGGCTTAACTACATATATATGTAGGTATGTACATATACCAACATACTTCTACGGGTTTTTTCTGAATAATATAAGTAGGTACATACTATGGAGTTTCAATTGTGATTACAATATTTTACACCGAGTGCTTTATATGTACATAATTTGTCAGACGGGTAACAATAAAACGGCGTGAAAAACGATACGATACGTGACCTTTCGGTGGTCTTGTCGCGCTGTAAAATCTATTGCGGGGGTTGAAATTTAACGGGCGCTTTTTGAAAACATATTCCATTCAATTTCCTTTCATTAAACACTCCCCGGTTGTCAAAAGCTTTCCCGTGTAAGGGGTGGTTGGGCGGGAGCGGTTAAGCCCTCTCTCGCCGGCCCAACTTTATGTGCGCATAGAAGAAAATGAGGGAATTTGGGTGTTGCGGCACTATATACTGCCGAGGGTTTCATTTTCTGTAATAGATATACGGAGAAAACACCCGATGAAATTATTTCGTCCGCTTTCATCAATACTCCATTTTCCCCACAGCATATATTATCTATAGTTGCTGGTAGATGGGAAAATTACGAAGAAAATTGTCACTTTGTATGTATGACTTGCTTATATTAATTTCGTCCACATGTACGCACAACGCATAGGCACATGTCTATCTCCGTATATGTATATATTTATTTTAACCCCTTGGAAAGAAATTGAATTACTCCAGTCCGGAAGGGGACGGATCGTTGCAATTTCTGGTAACATATTTCATTCTGTGAAGATTATTTTTGTACATCAAAGAAGCCCCTCGTATTGCTGACAAAATGTCTCTTTTTATTTTCCTTTTGTCTTCCTGCGGACGCGTATTTACATTTCGTATATATTGTATTTTCAATATCCACTATATTCTATTGTGGTGTGTGTACGTATGTGAGTGAGTGTACCTATATATTTGCAGGTAGCACGATCCGGCTTTACGAATTCCGTTCAGGTATTTGAAATAAAGGAAACGTTTCTATATACGAAGTAATCTCATATAAACGTCTAGTGTTTACTGGAAACGACGTGATCAAGCAAAGGCATTTTAACAAGGAGTATACTCAACGCTAATGGTATCCGACTCATATATTTTTTAAGCTTATTTTATACATATGTAATTAAAATTTTGAATAAAAACGATACGATACATATAAAATTAAATTAATTCATACAAAATTAAGTAATTAGTAATAATCGTAAACATATAAAAATATTATGTGCCTAACGATAATATTTTCATAATTTGCATATAGGAATAATAATTGAATGTTATGGAAGTTTTTACATTTTTTTCATATTCAAATGAGTAGATACTTACACGCAAAAAGTTTTACGACTTTTTTTTGTGTTAAATTTACATGCAAAATGTTTTCGCCTTTTCAGCAAAACTTCATCAAAATTTATTACATGAAAATATTCCAAGATTTCTCGTTAATGCCGTCTGAAATTCATGAAGGTGTCACTGTGGTAATGTAATAAGAAGGAGAAATTGTGCGAAAACACTCCACCACCCCCCCCCCAACACACCTACATTAAAGAGATCTACAAAAGCGAGTTTCTATTATTAAAACGCACGAAAGCTGTGGGTGCGAATTTTGGTCATCATCCTTGGGTAAATATAAGTCGCATAAATTACTTAAAAAAGAACTACGAAAACAACGTAAAATTTTATTGTATACGTATTTACTTTATTTAAATATATTTCGAAGTATCTTAGTGGGTACGTTACCAACAAAAGATATGAAAATCTTTCCATTTCGTGAAAACACATAAGCGTGCCCCATAAATAGACTTTCTGACAAAAAAAAGAAGAGAATCTCAGTGGAAAAATATGAAGAATATAAATTGCTCTCTTAGCCCAGGCTATTCGAGCTACACCCCAACGGAGCGAATGGGAGAAAGCGTGGAGGGGGAGAAGAAAATCAACCCTTAGTGCGCCTTCTATATTGTTATCACGTAGAAAGTTGTCGAAAGCAACCCTTGATTTTTTGTGACCCAATTCAGCGGAGATTTCTACTTATTGCTACGTACTGGGAATATTCCAAATTCTATGATGCTTTCACGACGGTCATAGAATTTTTTTTTCCCTTTCGTAACGTCCTTGCTCTGAATAAGCATTTTTTTCTATATAGTTTTATTATATTCACTTGTTTAGATTAAAAATAAAGTAGGTTAGAATATATTTTGATACAAAATATTTCTTCGTCGCTTTATGCCTCGGATAAAAATATGAAACACGAAGGGTTTCGTGAGCGTGCTGAACCCGCTTGTCCTTCCCCTTTTTTCTGTAGATAAAAAAGGTAGCTTATCTCTCCCGGTCATTTGCTCAGAATTGCTTCTCACTAATGGCGTGTATTACAAAATAAATCCCGCCGCTATCGTCCACCTTTTTATATTCATATAAAGATACCTAATATAAGTTGTTTTATGACGTATATAATACACAAAAAGAGATGATTTAACACACAGTTTATTTGACTTTATGATATCATTTTGATTAATTCAAATATGACACATGGTGATGATGTATGCGCAAACCCATAAATCGTCCGGCTATAATATTCAATAGCACATTGTTATGATTATAAACGATGCAACTTGTTTATCGTCAATAAATCAAATTATTTATTGCTCTCGATTGCAATTAAAAGAAGATGTCTGAGATTTTCAAGCAATTTAATTTTGGATACAAACAATTTTGTGTATATATGTATACATTTTTATTACATATTCATAGTATAGTAAGAATATCTAATTAAATAAGTAATATGCGTGTGCTACCGAAAACAAGTTGAACTATTGACACGAAAATTTAGTAAATTGAATAGGTATTCGTGAGTGCATTATCGCTTTTTACATTTTAGTGTAGATGAGCCAATTAGAAGAAAATGCAGCGCTATAACATTTTTCATTGAGCCGATGCATATCAATGCTAATCAAAATATTTGTATATATACGATGCGTTCCTGAGGCTTCGTAGCTACAAAACGTGAGTGCTACCAGTACGTGCTAGCTGGCACTGGTATCCATTGGGTTGCTGTTGAAAGCAGCTGATTTGGCATTGGCTTTATACCCCGTACACATTCCGCATCATAACTTGAACGAAATACGAGGAAATAAATTTAGTGCCACTTGAAATAATCATAATTAGATATAATCTTACCTTAAATCGTAAATTAAATATTCAAACGTGATCAATTCCGATTCAAACAAACTGGAACTATACTATAAAATATTCTGTTATATTTGAATCTTGTTTACATATCGATTCAAATTCTCAACCACTCTAACGACATTTATCGCAATATTTCATATTGATATCGATAGCGCTTTTATAATTCAGATACAAAATTACCAGTGTGTGTTTCAATTTACTCTGTACCTACATGTGCAAAGCTCGATACTAATTAGTCAAACTGTGCCAAAATGTATTAGGCAGTAGGAACAAAAGAAGCATCTTATTATGTATTGGATGTATGTATGTAGGTATAACTAAACTCTTACTTAAACGGAACTTTATATTGTTTTGTATATGAATAGGTACATTGCTATAGTAATATATTCGTGAGGGAACGCATTTAAGCAAAACTCAACTCCGACACACGACAAACGCATTTATAAATGCGCTTTCAACACGAAGCCTTTTATTCTTTTATTATTATAGTATATTATATAGGTACGACTGCCGACTACAAAAAAATAGTTTTACATCACGAATTTGCGATAGTTGAGCCAAATACACGTACGTGTATCATAAATATTTGCGTGCCGTTCAGATATAGGTATATATTATCATTTATAAAATATTTTCCCGACAATGATAAGCAATATAATAAGGTTGGGCGAGAGATGGCATAGAACGATATATGCGATGCGTGCGCGGGGTTCTTAAACTTCTTGAACTGTTGTACGGCTCGATGCCGACAGAATGTCGTATGTCGCATGCGAGATCGTACCGAACGCCAACGAATTCAGATGGCACTTGCGACGTTTCAACCGGTAGCGGGGATATAGCTAGTGGCAGCCGGCGCGTCCATTGTGCGCGTTCGACCAATCAGAGCGCGTTTCCGGGCGCGTCAAGATGGCCGCCAGTTGTTCAACTGGTGATTGAGACTCTCCCCTTCACAACGGCTCGTCTGCCTCACCGGCAATTATCTCGCGCGTTTGTTTCCGAGTTTGATTTTATTTTCGAAACTACCTTTGATCAAGGTAAGGTGACCCCCATAGCCATTTTCTTGACTGCTCAGATTAAACCAGTAAAAATTACCCCTTTTGTTTCGTCCTCCCAATTTAATTTAATCGTACGCAAAATAATTAACGGCCGTGTAATGCGCGCGCGATACTTAAATTCAACGTATGCACTTTTAATGGATTTGTTTAAAATGTAGATGGGTATGTACGTACCTACCTACACGGTGAGTGGGCATATTAATTACCGTGGTCGCGTTCGATTTGCATGGGTTCGTTTAAATTATTTTTGATAGTTTTATAATTTTATGATTTTTTATTTTAGTGATAGATATTAGGTAGGTGCCTATATTATTTTCAAAAACGTACCGCGGTGACCCCATTTCGGTAGGTATCAGTAAGATTTACCTGTATGTAGAAAATGATTATTTGTTAATTTACACTATTCAGTGTATGAACCTATAAATTTGCAATAAAAATAATAACAAAAACTATTATATGTCTTTAAATTTATCTGTTTATGTGCCTATAAATAATACCTAAAAATTTTAATACGGAATGGATAGGTAATAAAATGAAACAATTGCTTAGGAGTTCAGTCTTTGAATCAGATGCATATTGTAATAGATATATTAAATCATATATTGATTGGAAAGAAAACTAAACATTCAAAATGGTAATGTTTATCTTTCCGTCGACAAGAATTGCGATGAAAAGTAAAAGTTTGTACCTATTGTACCTATACAATGTATTATGTATTACTTTTGTTCAATATTGGATATGAATCAAGTACCTATACATAATATAGGTAATTTTATATACCTAAGTGTTTGATCATTAACAGGTTTATGTTATCTAGGTTTTTAAGTGTATGCTTTAATTTTAGGTATAAATATATTCTTGGATGAAATTCAAAGGATTTTGTAGGCTTTTTGTCTTCAGAAAATTACCTGAAAGGCTTTCAGCTATTCAAGAGGTTAGCGTATAAATGCGGAGGCTATATGGTTAAAGTTTCGGGGGTATTCTCAGTAGATAGATCAAACTTTTACTTTATAGCTTTATGTTGAAAGTTTCGCAACTCCTGATGAGAAGTCTCTGCGGGGCGCTTGCGTGAGTATTTCAGTTCGCTAAGTTTTGGTACGTGCACAAAACGATCATTTTCCAACTCCGAATCGTATATTTTGTATGACGCTATCTTGAATTAAGAAAGGAAAAATAAATCTCTGCACCGATAGCAATTCGAGGGAACGATGAATATAAAAATATTGCAGCGAGAACTATTTATTGTAATAATAAAATATAGCACAAGTGACCCGAACAAAGAACTGCTTTAAATAATTCATAGCATCATAACATGACATGTATGCGAGAGACGCACTTGTCACTTCTAGCATCTTAGAGTGATGACATTTGAGATAAGATAGGTACCTATCTCATCTCAAATGCCATCACCTACATATCTTTGAAAGCGGTTGTCAAAAATTTAAATTGGACGACGTTTGAAGAGCTCTGTTCAAGAGTGTAATGCGGTAATCCAACGTCGAGAGGATGAAGACTTGAATTTGTGATGTGTGTTTGTGTAGGTGGATAGGTAGGTATGTATACGTGTAGGCAATCTCATACTCAAGTGAGGGAAAGAGAGAGAGTCTTGTTAAGTAAGTACAACCAGGCATGTAAAATGAGCCCAACCGCAAAACAAGATAACTTAAACACGAGCTTTTCAACTCGCTTGAAAATTTTAAAAAGCCACACCACACCCGCAGGTCCATGCGAAAATCCCAAAGCGTCGAAATTCTATATAAAATTCATACAAAAATGAAATTTAAGAATCATCAGTAGGTAGGTACATATTCGAGGGAGCTTTTATACGTTGCGTATGCAAATGTGGTTCAGCCTATTTAACTATGGATAGCCGAGCGGACATTACGTGTCGATGACTTTAGGGGTCAGCAACCCCTATATCTAAAGCATATGATCCACTCACGTCGAACACCTGCCTTGTGCAAGGGATGTGCCAATATATAGGTACGTATATAAAAACACACCTACCTATGTACATATATTGTGTAGGTAGATGTATATTTGAACGTATATATCACGGCTACCGCAATCGTCACAGCGTCGATACACAAAACACAGTGTGTACCATCCGTCTAAATGTCCTCATAAGGAAACCATGAAATGTTTTATGATCTGCTGAAGTCCGTAAACCATAAACCACGCTTAAAGCTCGGTTTAAAGTTAACGATTCCGAAGCTTGAACGCCGAGCGATACTTTCGTAGGCTTACTTTCACACCTGAATTCAACGATTGAAATTATTTTCTTTAAAGGAAAAAATTCAATATGATAAAATAAATTAAACAGTAACGTATTTTTTGTATACCATAAATGTGACACAATATTAATGAAATTAAATACACACACACATAATATAAGCTTTTATATTTTTTAAAGTAGGTAGGTACCTACATAATAAAACAGCTTGTCTAAATCCAGCTAATAAAAAAAAAATATGATAAGCGTAATGGTTTCTTTTATATTAAAATTCATGCAACGTTACCTCTTGGTATTTTTTCATAGAAAAATTCTTTCGCTGTATGAAAGTAATTTGTCGCTAATGAGAGTGTCTGAATTGTGCAAAAATATTATATTTTACATCAGTTCACATAGTATTCGTATGATGTTAATTTAATTAACGCATATTTATTTATCTTATCAGAAATGCATAAATTTACTTTAATGTGAATCCTCACTTAAGCTCGGGGTTTTGCATACCTACTGTATTGCGTATCCTACATATGTACATATGTACATATGAAAATAACGCAAACGTCTCACTTTAAGCCTCATTTTATATCTTGATTAGTTGAAATTAATTCGAAACGTAAAATTACAACGCGCTTGCGTATAAAAATGTTTAAAGTATGATCGTTTCCGATTGCGCGCGATGCAGCAAAAGAGGAGACGAGGTGCATTAACCATATGCAAATGACACGGCGATGATATCTTTTTTCCAGGAGGGGTGGCGAGCCGGTCCCGAGAATTATTCATAGTGGGTAAATTGGAGAAGACGCATCTGGTTTGTATCAGTGAACCTCTAATTGAGTCAATTATCGTCAGGTCTGGGAAAGACCCCGACATGCCGGAGAAGAGGAGAAGGGAGACCTTTACGATCGAGGGATCGAGCCGTCTGATAAAGAAACGGGAGACGAAAACGGAGGATTGGTCCGCAAAAACAAATAAACTCCAAACGAACCAACCGTCCCTTCACGACCCAATACCAATTAATTTTCTTGCAAACAATTCGACATTTTGGTGCTAATTTATTTATAGCAATTATTCGACGAACGAACGATGGTGAAAAGTATCCATATGTACCTATCTACCTACTCGTATAATTTAATATGATACGCTCTATCTTCTATCTAAATACCTACAGTTATACATGTAGGTACATAAGAGTGTGAATGAATGACGTTGAATCTACATATAAGGTTCAACGGAATTTCGACGAGGAAATTTTTTTTATATTGAATCAAAATGTCACTATTTGAAATAGGTTCAAATATGAGTGCTAAGTGTTATTAATAATATATTTGAACTATTTTCAATCCGAAATTCATCCGGGCAAAGCTGAGTAGGTATAGCTAGTTTATAATATATGGAATCAAGAATGCTTTTAGTGGCGTAGAAGCAACGATAATACATTTGATATTAAATGAATTATTGATATGTTTCCAATTTTGCTTGTATTGCACAACGATGGTCCGTCTGCGAACGTATACGCGACCATAAAAGCTGGAAGCCGACAAACGTAGGTATGTATGTATATATATAACACACATCTCACTGCCGATTGTATACGTACATACATACATACGTTGGTATACTATATGGGTGTGTACTAGTAGGTATACTACGCGTCAGTCTACTCTCGGGTAGACACACTTGTATAAACACCACGGGCGTCGTTCGCCAAAACGAATTTCGTTTAGCGAAATTGAATTCTCAAATCGAGCGTCTGGGCGTATTCCATCATATAAAATATGAGTAGAAGTCGCGAGAGTTTCGCTTTACTTCCCCACCCGTTTTTATATGCGATTTGAACTGATATTTTCCTCCTATTTGCGCACAAACACTCCAAATATGAGATAAATCGCGCGTGTATGCATGCGGGCGCAAAAAAAAAAAACTATTCGAAAAAAATGTGATGGAAAATTCTCGTCGTTGGCGAAATGTATGTATGAGAATAAAATCGTAAAAAAAATATCCTCTTTCGTTTCGTAAGTTAACGGTGTTACGAAAAGCTTTGGACTTTTAATGAATATTTGTACTTTTATAACTGTGAACGTTAATGGAAGATCTTTTCCTCGGGGGTGAAAATAATTCCCCGAGATTAGGTAGGTATTTTACTGGCTTCGTTCTTCCGTACAAATATACTTGTTCTTACGTGGAAAAAGTAACTTTAATATTTAATAAATTATATATAATTTTAATATTAATTGTTTAATTTTATGTTATTGTTTATTTTGATTTGATTTCTTTATATTTTGCTAATATTATTTAATATAAATATAATGTTTGTTTTTTCTCATGTCTCGCCATAGTGACGAATTGGGGCAACCTGTAATGTTTGTAAAATAAAATAAAATATTAAGTACATAAATCATTTTTTGACAACTTTCTTTGAATACATTTGGACAATTTACAGTCATTTATAGAGTCATCTATCGAATACGTAACCACTTAAATTTATTTGAAGTGTCCAAGTGCTTACAATAAAAAATAAATTTCGTTCTTGAAAGCTCCCAATTGGAACCATCCTTATTGACCAGTTCGACTGTATTTACACGAGAAAGCTTTTGAAACACTTACATGTCAAAAGCTTTCACTTATTCGATACGCCTCAAGAGAGCTTTTAAATCTGTAGCATAAAAAATATATTTTGTGCAACCAGACGCTATCTAATGGTCGTAAAACTTACTTTTCATAAAAAATTAATAATTATTAGATATTACCAAAGTTTAATAAGAAAAGTGTATAGGTACCTTCTTTTCGATCTAGATGCGACCCAACCATTTTTATAAGCCTCAGTGCGGCGTTATGGTGCCTCGACGGCAGTATCCCATTATAAATTTCGCTTCTTCTAAAATTAATTGCTTTTCCTTGCTTCAGAAAGGGGGGTGTTTCTATCCTCGGGCGTTCTTTGTTACCCAGCGCGTCTGATACGAACATATACAAACGTATCCTACCTATTATACGTAGGTATTCCTATATTATACCTACACCGACCGTCGAGAGAAAGGCGCATAGCTAACTTCTCATTATTTTCGACTCACTCTCTTGCGAGACATTAACCTTCCATCGTCTGCCGCGATGAAAACGGCAACAAATTCGCGAATAAATGTCTGCCGTTTCACACTTAAAACTTGAATTTCACGCACGAATAATTTTACGGAGCATTTTGATCTCGAATATTAAAATTGAGCGGGGAAAATTCAAAATTTTCATATCCATCCTACGCGCGCTACACTCATTTTATATCATACTCTTGTATGGGAGAGTATTGTATTTATTATATTTGTACCATATGTACCGTTAGATACGTTCACTTAACCACGTGGAGACTTTTATGAGATATGCTTTCATGTTCAGCACGTGACCGATTTAAGCATTGGTTGTTTCCACAGTTCCTTCTGATGCCACGTGTACACAAACATACATATAGGAATATAGGATACACGCACTGTGGTTAGCGTCCCATATCCTATATGTCATTTCTATTTTATGTAATACTTATACAACACGTTCCATACTAGTTTAACTAGGGAGGAAAATATTTTCAAAGAGGGTTACAATATATCTACAATACTAAGGCATCCAAAATATATATGTTATATAGCAACCTATGTATTTTTAGTTTGTACTGTAGCTTATTATGATTTCAATGTAGTCATGAGGTATCCTACCTACATATTTTATTAAAAATATATCTAGTGCTAAAATTGTTAATGGAGATTTTTTTAATAAACGAGGAAAACCTTATTAAGATCTTAGGGTTAATTTGGCGATCTTTCGTAATTTACAACCGGTGGGAAAAAAATAAAAGCTGGGAGTTCTCATCGTCTTTACCGGTCGACCACATCAAGACCATGATGACCACCCAAGTGCGAGCGGAATCTTATATGAAATTTTGCAATAAATTAATTCGAGTGACTTAAAACGACTGCGTAAACGTCGGTTTAAACTTTTTGAATATAATTTAAATTAAACGCGCCGATGGGATGGCGTTTTTCAGCATTTTAATTGAAAATTTGTTGAAATTACTATAAGAAACTCTATGTACCTACGTAGAGCGTCAGCTATTATCCAAAGCGCATTATGTCACGTTGTGTAATTTATAACGATTTTTATTTCCCAACGAGTAATAATTCGCTGAATCAACACGCCATAAATCATTTTTATGCTGTTGCGACGACTTTTATTATGCTAATCAATGTGAAAATGTTTCAAATATAAAACTCATTAATTCATCTTTGTATGTTAGTCCGGCCAAGTATTGTTATCGCAATTGAGTGAAAATTCACTGAGGAATATTGTTCATTTAAGTTGAGAGCTAAATGAGACATTCGATTGCGGTTTTAAATCGATTCTACTAAAATAGCAAATTTATTATGAGAATAATTGTAAGGCTTCAGATTCTAAACGGGTCTCAACTCTCAACCGTAGCAAATTATACCAATGTATTTATGAGCACTAAAAAGAAAGATGGCGTATTTTTCAATCCAGTTTTCGCATCGATACAATGAAAGTATGAAGAGTATAAAAGCCCGTTTTTTTATTTTTATCATATAAATATAGCGGGTTCATTACGCCCATTTGTGCGCATCTCAACCGGTGGGTACTGGGTAGGTATGCAAAGAGACGCTTCGTTATTATTATCTGGGATCGTTCTGCTACTCTGGTATCCGTCAGGAATAAACCCTTTGGCTGTGGGCGTCTCCTTTGGAGGCGCGCCATAATCCGTTCAACTCTTATCTCTCGTCCGCATCAGCGGTTCCACAAGTTGCATGCGCGGCACGTCGCTCCCACCATCAAAAGTGGCGACGGTGACCTTTTGACTGTCATTAACGTTATTTTCCTTCTTTTTTTCACCGCGTATAATACGATGATTATATTATGTACCTACCTATGTACCTACATATATAATATAAATCTTGAACGAAGGCGTCACATGGAAAATGCCGACACTATAAAAAAAATCAAGTAAAAAGAATGCACAAAACAATGCCTCAATGAATGTCTGAAAGTAAACTAAGCTCCTGTTATTACAGTAAAATTTTAATACATATGTATTTTTCAAGTTACGCAAAGTTTAATAATTAACTCCACGTTGAGAAATTATAATGAACTAGCCGAATTCCCCGGCGTTGCTCGGGTGGGTGAATTTAAATAATAATTAAACAAATTAATATTGAAATAAACATTTATTCTCCAGTACCTACAAAAAAAATTGATCTCCGACCTCTTCCAAAAACGGTCTATGGACTAAGTTAGAGTACCATGAGATAGTAGGTATATACCAAATTTGGCGGTTCTAAATTGAACACTGTAGATTTTCACAGCGGACAAACAAACATTCTACCTTATATAGTAGAATATGAAATTAATATTAGGTATATATACATAGGTATGTATATTATCACTGAAAATTTTAATGGAAATTAAATTTGACTTTAGAGTTCATCTAGTTTTTCAGAATGATTTCTGTTGGATTGGCAGTGGATGTAAATTATAGATTTTTTCAAAAGTTAATCGCCCCAAGTCTCAAATGTTAAATTATGTACCTACATACATACATACAACTTGATTAAATTTAAATTACAAATATGTCAATAAGTTGTTTTTTTACTTTATCCATATACATACATACATATGTATGTATAGGTAGATAGACAAATTATTGTGATCGTGCAAAAATTCGACCTCGGGATTTTGACTGATATGTATCAGGCATCGTACTCTGATCACGTTTTCATGTTTTTTGAAAAATGTCTATGTGTAAGACTCGCTACATTTCAAAAACCATTTATACTATCACATGTAGGTATCCTATGTAAGATTAAGGTTAAATAATTCATCAATCGGAAGTAGTAGATACTTCCTTTTGTTTCCCTAGCCTAACTTTGCCAATACTTAAAAATAATAATAAAAGTGTGAGCATTTCAAAATTACATTTAAAAAATTGGTTAAACTATTTGAAGTAAAAATTTGCGTTATAATAAAAGAGCACATTTTGAGGAGCGCTGCACCTGTTTGAAATTTAAGCTGACGAAAAGAAAAAGAATGCACAAAAGGACCGGCCGTATCGCGTGACCAGTGAGTGGGAAAGAGACAAAAGCTATCATCGGCGCGACTGGTTTAACCCGTTCGACGGGACCCCATGGAGATACCTCTCGAACATTTTGTCCTCCTGGTCCAGAGTATGTAGCGCGAGATCATACTGTTGTACTGTTGTAGCACTCGTTTGTCCGGCACCTGTGCACTGCACTTTCGACATTGCCCAACACACATGGGTATTTTCAATACAAATACTTTCTAACTTTCTAAATTGTCAATAAATATTCAACGAGGGTTAAACCAAAAACTAAAATCGATTTCCTATTTAACCGATTTCCTATATTTAGTTGGAAGCTTTCAGATTTTAATGTTTAATGAAAAATTGTAAATTTACTCATACGAAATGTGCTCATACATTTTTATTCTGAATATATTATAATAATATAAATAAAGGGAAATTTATTATGTGAATGCTGAATGAGTTATACACCAGGAGCTTAGAGCTTTAGTCAGATATGAACCCGTTTCGGCGATGAGCTACCGAGGCGAGGGAAAGATGGGAGACGTGTCGCGTGATCTCATGTTTTTAGATAGCCGTTGTTGATAACCGTTTCTCCAGAGATTCAAACAGATCTTCCACCAAAGCAACAACATTGAATCGACGTAAAATTTGACGTTATTTATTCAAAATAAATGTGACGCTATCAATGTCAGAAGCTTATCGAATTATCGACAAACTCAAAACGACTTAGTATGCACCTTAGTAACGACCTTTGAAAATTCCCTCTTTGTATTCGCATATGTGTAGTTTGTTGAGGACAGGATTGTGTTCATATTTTAAGTTTTTGTTATAATTATGATAAATTTTCGTATATAAAATATTTAATCGAAATGAGACGCACTTGTAATGCTATCTTGATTTGAATGAACGGCTGCGAGTAAACGTCGAGCTTTGAGGCGTTGGAAGTGTAGAGTGAGATAGAATATGCAGCAGGTCTAGTGTGGAAAGCGAGCGGCGATAGACAATTGCAAAAGTTTATTGTGAAAAGGCGAGGAGAAGAAAAGCGCGAGATGTGGAAGAAAATAGATCGCGTGGCATACATAACGTAAATTGAAAATTTTATCGCTTGAAATAAATTTTCAGCAGATAGGTTTGGGTTCCTTTGAAGTTTTGGTCATAACAACAGAATAACAATAATTGTTTTATAGATAATTTAATTTTTTATGAATATTCAAATCAGTGAGATCGTATGAAAAATTAAAAGTATCTATATAATTAATATTATTGTATATGTAGGATATATGTATGTATTTGAAAATTTACATCGAAAACAAATCCACTTATCGTTCCTTATCCGTCTATCAGCAGTAAACTTGTCATAAAATTTCTTCCCCTGCGATGAAACTTTTTAAAATAATCCAAGAGCGGACTTTCTTTTAGAGAAAAAGTTGTACGGGCATCTCTCCTAAGGCTTCGTTTTTATACCTTCGGTCTTCTGGGTAGCTAGGTAGATACACGTGGCTTTCAACCTCATTGAGTTTATGGCTTTTTTATATAGGGAAATCGTATGTATTTCAGGGAAACTTTTAAAGATACTATCAAAGTTTAAAATTGCATTTCACTGTAATCAGTAGTTAAGATGAAATGTTGTAAACAAAAAGCAAATTTGTTTTCTTCGTGGTTTCCGGAGAATTTGTGTAAGTTTATAAAAAAAGTCTGTAAAAATCACCAAGAAAACATGTGATGGATTCTTTTGTATTTGTTATTTCAATGTGAAGCTTTTTCACAATTAATTAAATATCAGAATTTTGCTAGTGTCACCTAGCGGCAATGTTATAAACTTTTTATTATTTCACGTTCAAATAATTATATCTATGTATAAATATCAAAAATGTCAATTTAGCCAGTTCTTAAACGTTTAAATGAGCACTAAAATTTAATACAAATAATTTATACTTAAAAAAACATTGTAAGACATTTAAATCGTAAGAGAGTTGAAAAGTGACTATGAAATTGGGTTAAACTATATAGACATCTATTGAACGTTGATCAAACTATTGAATTTTTCATGAAAAATATACACGAAAATGTCCTCCAAATCTAAGCTGAGCAAGTGTGTATATTTTGTACGCAAACACATATTTAAAAGTATACAAGTGTGAGTGGGCAGAATAAAATCGTGAATATTTCGCGTGCAACAAATTTCGAAGTAAGAATTCACAATGAATAAAATGGATCGATAAAATTATTGAAAACTCACCTTTTACGGCTTTCGCAAGATATATAATATATTCAAAAAATATATGTAAGTAGTTTACTCCATCATTATTTCGTCTGTAACAAAAAAATTAAAGTAAATAATTATTTTTGTGCTAATAAAATAATAATGGGCAAGTTAAACATAATGATATAAATAAGCATTGATCGATTCAGATCAATAAACCAATATAATGTGCATTGAAAGAAATACGGTAATTTATAAATCTGAAGTTACAGTAAGACGATTCATTCACGTTAAACAATAAATCTCGTTTACGATGATAAGCATGTTTATTAATTTGTTAAATAACGTGCGAAAATTATTACCGTTTTCTATTAAGAGCCCATTTAATATTTTACGGTCATATTTCACAGTTTAAAATTATGCGAAAAAAAAAAAAATATACACAACGTTTACGCGGTGAGCCTGCCACACTTTTAAAAACGAATAAAATATCGTTTATGTGCTTTGTATAAATAATTGACGATAATAAAATATTTATTACACTAATATATAGGTGGTAATTTGAAGTTATGGAGCCATAATAGATCAAGGTATCGGCCACTGGCTGACTGACTGACTGGTGAATGACTCTCGGCCCGTTCGTGAATCGAAGAAAGTGTAAAAACGGTTGTAGTTTTAGAAGCGGTGGATTTTATTGTCTGCGTCCGATGGTGTGTGTTAAAATGTGGCAGATTGATTGCTCCAATGAAATTGCATATTAACACCTTACACAATAAAGCAATATCTAGTTTTTTAATATTATAAATTAACATATTTATAATTTGAGGCAGAGCTCTCAAGCACACCAAAAGACAGAGTGAGAGTTTTTTTATAAAAACTCTCACTCTGTCTTTGAAAGATATTTGACAATTCAATAAAATCATTCTATAAGAAAGTATTATTTAAACGTGTAGAATAAAATGACCAAATTTGTATTTAGTTTTTTTGTAATTTTAGTAACTATTTTTATTTTAATATAAATTAGAACAAAACTCGAACGATTTGAAACTACGCAATTAAAACTAATTAGTATAGAAACCGAGTCAACTATTTGGCTAGAATTTCCACATAAAATGTTTAGAATTAAATAAAATTCTAAGATAACATCACAGTTAAGTAACGATATGTGCTCACACAAGAAGAATGTACCTACCTAAACGGTACAGCTGTAATACATTTTGCCTTTTTTTCCACTGAATAAAAACGTTATCAACAGATAAGTCGAGTATGTGAGGTAGCAGATTAGTATTTAGTTAACAAAAGAACATTTAGGAATGTATGCGAGTGTTTTTTTCATGTTTATAATAGTCCATAAAAATCAGCTGAGTAGGAAGTGTGTACACAATAGTCTCTACAACCTATTTTAAGCTCACTTGCAGAG
This sequence comes from Parapsyche elsis, assembly GCA_022651745.1. Classification (NCBI taxonomy): domain Eukaryota; kingdom Metazoa; phylum Arthropoda; class Insecta; order Trichoptera; family Hydropsychidae; genus Parapsyche; species Parapsyche elsis. The sequence continues at coordinate 5,772,289 of JAGVSN010000017.1, forward strand.
TTATATATTGTATAAATAAAAATGTTGCGTACTAAAACTTACTGTGACTCAATAAAAAAACTGTTAAAAGATTTAATGCCACCATTAAATTAAGTTTTTCTTTTTTGGTTCACCGTGTGCAACCGTTTACGGCCAAATAACTGAAATTTCACGTGTTCGTATGCATAAAGTAAAAGTGTACGGCGATAATTAATTGAGGGAATATGTTGCAATTTATTTTTTTTCCGTTAAAAATGGAAAAACAAAATGGCGCGCGCAATTTATAGCCGATAAATTGAGAGTTTTATTAATGCGTACGTTAGCGAACAACGAAACCGGTTTTCGCCCGATAATTAACACGTATCGACCGACGAACATAAATTGTGAGGGTTCATCGATTAAAAGTCAACTATCGAGGCATTTAAATTAAATCACAGCGAACTTACAATGCGAACATCGCTTTCGAAGAACTCGATTTTTCCCAGCTAGATCGCTTCGTGATTACATACCGTGTGTAAGGGAGAGTCACTTTTTTAACGGAGTAATTTAACGTTTAAAATTTTTGTGCGATGCGCGCAAATAACTAGAGCCGAATGATAGTGGCGAGGGGTGTAAAATAATGACAAACAGTGGCTCTGATTGTTACCCCCATCCATTCCGATATACACAGACGCGTCTCTGTGTGTAGTATAATAATATAAAACGGTCGAAACTACTCCACATTCGCAATGTGGGCATGGCGAAAGCCACCCCACAAATTAAATTTTAGGCTCTGGGGTAGGTTTGGAGGGAGGTTCGGTGGCAAGGGGTTGGTGGATGGAAAACGAGAATTTTATTCATTTCGAGGCCGGACCCGTGTGCCGGAATTTCGGAGGGTTTTGCGCAAGACAACGGCGACCAATTTTACCCTTTTTGTTATATTGATTACCTTGCTGCATTGTGCCGCGGGCATGGCCGCACAAAAGCTGGCCGAGCTGGTCATTAAATCGAACGAAGGTCTCTCGGTGCAGAATACCCACCCCCTGTACCCCTATACTATGTAATTATATATATATATATGTAGGGGGGGTTCGGCTGTTTTTACGAGGCTCGGATATATCTATATTGTATACTCAAACGTGGCATTTCTAAATACCTGCTAGCTCTGTGACAGACAAATTTTCTTTATATAGAGATAAATTAATGCGGTTGTAATTTAATATTTTTCAGTTCATTTTAATGCCGGCGAACGATTCGTATAGGTATGCAAATAAAACTACATTGCATACAGTAGTCATCTTATGATTATTATTGTTGAAGAGTTATAATAATATAAATCTAGCGTAAGAATGGCCTCTAGAATTTATCAGTCGACCTCGACTAGAAACGAATTTTACAATAACGTATAGGTACTTTTTATAATAGAATCGATACCTTTATGATTTTTTGTTTAAAATTTCAACATTTGATTGTACTGGCTACTCAGTTGAATGGTTCTACCTATACGTAGGTACATATCGATGGGTTAATGCACAGATATTGTATGTCCAGTTTTGTTTTAAAAAATTGTAAGTGATATATGTACATCTTTTGAATGACGAAATGGACATACATATTATATATGTATTTGAATAAGACAATATCTTCTCAAATATACTATTTGGACATATGTACAATACTTTTTAAACATGGAGGTTTGATGCAGATGTACGTTTTGTGTATGATAAGTCAGTTTTTTTTTAAATGGACATACAATATCTGTACCCATCGATATACATATGTACGTAAAATATGAAACAAATACGATGTAGAAAAATATTTTAACATACCTATTTATCAACTTTTCCAGTTCATTTATAAAGACATACCACTTTGAATGTTATCAGAATTGAAAGGTACACTCATTACGTTCCATTTTTTTTGCATTGGATTCTTTCCTTTAGAATTACAGCATTTCAAAAATTCTTAAAATTATTTTGTTCATTCTGTAAGCGATTTGTTGTTATAGGTACAAATAAAAATAATGATGAATCATCAATATAAGTATACCTATATTTTATTTGTTAACTAGCCGGTTTGGCCGATATTACAGTTGATTCTAGTCCCATCCCCCAACCCCTACACTTGAGCGCTGGTTTGTACAATAAAAGTACAGTATGTAGCTCGTTTAACAGTACGTGAAACAATTGTACAGTGTGTCGTTGATTGAATTGGTGTATGGTCATAAAATCGCATTGTCGATACGAAACAGGCTTTATAGCTAGCAGCTTGTAGCCAACACAACTCCAAAAGAGTTTGGCATTGTGTTTGGCAGTCAAACGCTTACATATAGGTGCCTATATAGTATATCTATGTAGAATTGAGACTATTTTGTTCCTTTAATACGCCAAATGATTCAAAGGCAATGTTTGACTACCTACCTAGTATAATTCGAATTGGTGACTCTTCAAACCTGATTTTATTAAATCGTTTATTTACATGCTATGCGTCCGTTTATTACAAAATTTATGTTCGACGTGTTCAAAAACACACTTACAAGTAGTACCTATGGCTACGTACGACCTACACGTGTACGGGGGTGTATTGATCGTCACCCTTTAAAAGGAGCTCATTGATTGAGGTTCTTCGGTTATAAATAATGTTTTGTTATGCGTCTGGGAGCGGGCGGTGTCACTTGTTGCGAAGGTCTAGGCTTGCTCTTATGGTCAATGGTCCATAAAAATTGAAAGTAATGGTCATGAATATTTATGAGGGTTGTATTTTCAATCCGGCCCAGTTTGTACAACGAATGGTTTCCACAATTTGCGTAACAAAGGCGTACACGCACGCTTCGGTAATTATAATTGTCAGTTTAGTGCCCATTTTTTTCATCTCTAAGACCTGGACATTCTTAAGAATTTCGCTTTTATCCATCGGTATTCAAATGTTGAATAGTCTTTCTTTGAATACGCTTAACAATCGGAAGAGTTGAGAAATTTTATAAAAGTAAAAGCTGTGGTCTTGTCGCATTTCAGTATGTGTTGTGCAACTCTTCAGTTTAGTTCACTTTTGACAACCTACTATTTCTGGTTTAAAATTTGAAATTTTTGATAAGTGTGCTTCAACGTTTGCGTACATAATCGTTACGTCTCTGCTAAATATTATATTTATCTATTTATTAAAATTGAATTGAGTTTTATTTTCCGTGAAATAAACGACGGACTTAATTGTTGTTGAGCGATTAACGAAACACATCAATAAAAAGGTAAACGCTTTCGTAACATCCAAACAACACTTAAATATTTTAACATATAATAAAATTTAAATAGCACAATCATTCACCACTGGATGAGCGGATCGTTACATCGTCATATTGCAGTGTTAAATATTAGCTTTTTTCACTTTAACGGTCTTTTAATTGAAGGTAGGTGGTAAGTTAAATTGCTTTATAATATTGATGTAAAAATGTACCTTACCCCATGTGCGTAGTGCTTTTAGGTTTCGGTTTGACGTAAAATTAGCACAAGTTGAATTTGTGGTTGAAAGACGTGTTCAATGTTAAAAATTCTAGGAAAAACTAGATATCGCCATTGTATGTACATATATTCAGTGTAATTTTTTTTTTGCGCATTACACGAAACGATAAAGTAACTCACGAATAACGCGTTTCTTATCACAGGCGTATGCAAATGCAATAGAAAAGCTTATCATCGTATGACACAATGATTCAAATGCTTGCATGCATATCGTACGTATTTATTATATTTAAATTTTGCGTAGTACATAGATATGGAGTTGGAAAATTATTTGCGCTGAAATAAATGTAAAGTAGATATGTACATATATTTTACATTTAAATATTATTCAGATGCACTGAAAGTTTTCCGAGCTAAAACTCAGTCGATTTATTTTGGTCTAGTGGAATTTCGGTTTAACGACCCCGCATGCTTTTTTTCCCAAGAGGGAAAATGTACGTACAAAAAAATGGGTACATAAAGCATGAGACAGTAGGGGAGGTAACCTGAGGGGTTGTGACCCCAGTAGCATTTGAAACTCATCAATTAACGACGAATGTTCCCCGTTTAGAATTAAATATGTAATAGATTAATTTGACTAAAAAAAATGAAGCAATTTAGGCACACTCTAATTTTAAGCAATCGTCCGCTCAATAATATTATTTTGAATCAATTTAAAACTATTTAATTCTTTGATATTTGACCTTATGAATGAAGCTTTCATGGAAAAATGTGTTGTAAGTCAATGCCTCAAGTTAGTCAAGGTTTTCATAAGAATCGTAAAGATCACATGTGACTCTTAGCTTTGACATAAACCATAAAAAAATAAAATAAAAGTAATAATAAAAAAATAAAATAAAAATACTACTCACATGAAGTAATTGTGTCAAATAATAATAAAAAAAAAAACAAAATTTAAAACAGAAAATACACAAAGTCACACTTGGAACAGTCAATCACGGTATTGGATTGCAATGAATTTCCGTGATTGCATTTGATGTTCATTGGTGGAAAATCGGTCATTTTCACGGTGTAATAAATGCGGAGAGGCCCCTGTCTCGGAGACCAGAGTCCATGAGGTCCTCGCGTCGGTAACTGGATGTATTTTCACTGTCTTAGCACGAAATTAAGATGTTGTTTGGGGCGTGCAGCGGTCGCCATGTTGAATATTAATATGCATACAAACTTGTGTGGCGATTACTGGTGTTGGCCACGCCGAGCACACTCACACAAACGCAATAAAACGTGCACGTACACAAACCAGCACTTCAAAAAAACAATATACGTAGATACATATATATATATATATTGCCCGCGTGTATTTTACATATATATGTATATTAAAATAACTCAGACGCTGGCCTCGCCGTCATACAGTCGGACCGATAGCTGTTTATGATTTATTTCGCGAAATTATTTCTGTTCATATTTGCAGCGAAGAAAAATAGCCCATAATATATAATGTACCTATTGCAATTGATTAATTCAATAAAGCCATTTTCGAATATGTAATGCGTATAGGTACCTACCAACTACCTACTTGTACAATACTATTATTAATTAAAAAATACCCAATCGCACGTCAAAATAATATACAGCACACATAAGACAGTTTGTTATATAATATTACAATAACGTCAAACTACATACGTAAGTCCATTGTTAGTTAATATAAAATTTTCTTTGTGCGAAATTAAATAAATGCTTAAAGTACATTTTAATATATGAAATTTCTTCTATAACAGTCGACAAATCTATTGGTTTTCATTTATTATTTTATTATTCTCCTTAGATATGTATAGGGACTTTTTCTCATTTTTCGTGCCTTTTAGGTACCTACATTAGTATGATTATGATACCTATTTAATATTGAATTTATTTATATGATAAACAACCACGACTATCATTAAGTATCTACCAATTTATCAAATTTTAATTTACAAAGAATAAATGTGATACAATTTATTTATGAAATTTTGAACTTAAAAGTTGAGTTCTTGTAAGGGAAATTCTTAAGCATGAGTAAATTTTCCATAAAAAATAACTGGCCAATTATTTTTTTTAATCACGGTAGAGCACCTTTATTGGCTCGTTTGTTAACTGCTATACCGCTGGTGTATAAATATCGCTTCTAGTTATTTTTTTTCTCGAAGGCTCGAACAGAGCGAGCGCTTAACTCGCGGCCAAGTGGAGAGCTGGCGTCCCTCCTATTTTCGCTCAAATATACGACTTTGACTTCTTGTGGCGATTTCGAAAGTATTTCGACCCGAACTCCCGCACACGTTGAACACCGGTCGTGACGTGCGATATCAAAAAGGCGAACGTTCGTGACGGAAACTCTGAAAATAGGCGCCTTTATCGAGATTTTCCGTTTCCAAGCCACGTCGACATTTTTCACCTTTGACATTTACTAACACTGTGCGACGTTTACTTGAACGCAAAGCGGAGTAAAACGCGCAAGTTTATATTCAGAATATGACCGAAATTCAACAGAAGATATATACCTAAGCTTAATTTACGAGAGTGCGTACTGATTAAGAGCGTAAGGAGCGTCTTCAAAAATTTTAATTAATATTCCGAGCGCCGCGTCTCCCACTCAACCGCACATTCCCATTCATTACATTGACATTATAAACGAGCGGCATAGTAATGGCAAAATCATGTTAATCTTCCTGTGCGATGCTCATTATTCTATAGTTAAAAAATATTCCACGTTTATGTGGTTTAATTAAAACTAAATACCGCCTCATTACGGTGCATCCCTACCAAGTTATCTATAGGTATATTATTTTTTTCAATTTATAGGTAGGTACTCTTCCGGTTTTCGATAGTGGAATGATTGTCTTTGATTGAATTTTTTTAATGGTTAAAATTTCACCGTTATTGCGCGTAATTAGTCCATACCTAGTAGGTAGGTACGCACAAGGTTAAGTCATTAATCAACGTTTCTATTTGGATGTTTTACGGTGTGTCCGCTTTGCGGTGCGACGAAACGACCTCAACGCTGGGAATTCTCTCAAAGAAACTTTACCATATAATAGTGCTTCTATCCACTTAGCTAATTTTACGCGTTAACTTTTGCCGCAAAATATCCCGGTAGTGCAATTACACCACTTCCATATGCGGCAAAAGTTATTTATCCGCTATAAAACTGACTTATTCAAATTGAAAAAAGCTTTTAAGTCACCCATACGAAAAATAACCGTCTAAAAAATTGTATCACCTTTAAAAATGATTCTGAACTTCATATACATACTACACCTATGTACTTATGAATTATTATATTTATTTATGAGTTTAATTGCGTCTTTTAAAAATACATTACCATTTAACAAAAAAAACTAACTTACATACATATGTAGGTAGGTACCTACCTATGTTTGATCCACTATTCACAGATTAAACAAACTTTACATATGACTTTTTACATACAATACCTACCTAATTAACTGTCATTAAAATATAGCTTACTACATTATTTTATATTTAAGATAAAAATATTTCAGTCCACATTTTGCCTACCTATGTATGTAAGTATATAATCTTATTGTAAAAATATAGTCAATTTATATTTAATTAACAGTAGGTATTTAAAAATAGACAAATATATATAACAATAACACTACACGAAATAATAATACATACCTACCTACATACACGAAAAATGGTTCAGAGATGAGGTATAACTTTAAAGATTTATGCCCAGTGAACACGAATCTGGTAATAAAAAATGTCGATTGGCTTCAGAGAAACTTGTATTTTATTTTTAAATCACGCGATTTTTCTATTTATTGGCGTTGCGCGGTCGATTTTTTAAAATTTATGAAACTTTTGTACAAAATGAATATTGGAACCTACGTGTACATATAGTCAGATATTGTATATTTCATTTGTAATACCAAAATATAAGGTAGGTAGTAAAAAAATCTTCATTTGTGAAATAGTGTAGGAAGTGGTGTTTTTCTAAAATTTCATTTATTAAAATTTCATTCGGCTCGCACCCGAAATCAAAAAAAAAAACAAACAAAGATCTTGAACAACAGACCATGCACATACATAGTTGTGAGATTCTGAGAAAATATCTGGATAGAATTTAGTGGTCATGCACATCCCGAAAAATAATTTAGGTACCTACCTACATATGTATATTGGTGTAGGTATTCATTACATTTCTTAGAAATATTCAAAATTAAAAATAGTTCTTGGATTTTCATACATATATGTAGGTATACCTACTTAACCTACTTAACAAGTAATTGACACTTTTGTGTTTTGACACCCTTTTTTTTCATTGTAAAATTATTCTCGGCAACTTTTGAATTATCGGCTTGATGAACCTAAATTGTTTTATTTACCGGCTCTATAGAGCCGGTGCGAAACCATAGCAAAACACCACTGATACCTAATCAAAGAACATCCATATGATTTAAAATATTTTTGGACTGTAAAAATCCGTAAAAAATCCTACCTATTTAATCAAATTCATATATGTCTACATACAATTTTTATTACTCGTACAAAAATGTCTACCCAATGATTCAATTGTACAAAAAAAAAGTTTTTTCATTAAAAATATAACTGCACTTTTAATATTGAAAATAAATTTCAAAAAGTGCGAAGAAATCCTTTAAAACGTACACGCGCAATAAAAACGCGATTAAAATACGATTTTGACATTTTTTCATGCGGCATGGCAAGTGAATGTCGTGCATAGCATCGTCTGCATAAAATGAACGACTCGAATGGGGAAAACTCTACAAAATGGAGGGCAAAGGCACGCACACAACATGGCTGCCGTACAGCGAACGTCACACTTCAAGCGTACACCACAGCTATCCGTCTCGCTCACACTCGTGGCATTGCGAGAGAGACGACGGTATCCAACACGGCGTATCGCACAACTGTATACCCCAGAGTTGAGCTTTCGAGGCGTCCCTACACACCGACGCACATAAACATGTCAATAGGCGAAACGTAAACTTATCCACATTATTACACACAAAATAAACCCAACGTTCGCATGACGTGCATAAAAAATAATTTTTATTTTTCGATCGGCGCAGTCTTTACGTGTCCGATAATACCAAAGGCGCGAACGAACGGTGCTTTTTTACCCTATTAAAAAATAACGTCGCTAATTTATTTCGTTGTAACGTCACGAACGACACTGCCTGCTTACGTCTTATCGCGTGAATTATTCGGATTTCATTCAAATCAGTTAATTAAGAAAGAAGAAACTCTCGCGCACGGCGTAGATTTATTGGAAATTTTAACTCGCGCTTAATAAGGAGCTTAGAGGCGTTCGATTATCAAATATATCTACCTATTTTAAAATTTTACGATCAATATATAAGCCTTAAAAATGATAAAGCTACTTATTTAATGTCACATCCTCCACTCGTATTGGACGACCTTGGCAATAAAAGCCTTCATTTATATGCTTATACACCACGTATTCCGCCTCTACACTTTTTAATACAATTATTTATTATATTATTTACATGAGATTCGAATAAAGCGGCTTTATTTATACGTAGAAATACTGTAAGGTATACGTAAAAAATTGATAAGATGGCTAACACTGCTAACAGGTATAATTTTGACTTTCAGATCAAAAAAGTGAGAAACACTTCTAATTCTGACTATAAAAAGGTATTTATTTTCAGAAAGAGTTGTTTCTATTAAGATTTAAGAAAAATGTCAGTAAAAATAAAGATAAGCGTTGATACTATTTCGTGGGATTTGATTGCGTTTAAATGTTTCAATTCCGATGTGCATAGGTAGGTAGGTACATATATATATTTTTTGTTACGATTCGTTTAATTTGATTGGTTGGTTTTATTCGGGCACGAGTGTGACGTATATGTGACAGTTATTGAGATGTTCGCCGGTGACATAATAGACACATTATTGCTAATTTATTAAGACATTAAAAATGGTACTTAGAGAGCCATTACTGGTCCGCAAGGTGAATGGGGCTCTTGCGAAGCGATCAAAGCGAATCTAACAAGCCCACTGAATTTTATTTCATGTAAGTGTGTTTATGAAAGCGCTTTTAATAGTCGTGCAATTAAAACCGACCGTGAACTTCGCTTTTAACCTCCTTAAAATTTTCTTTTTACTGTCTGCCATTCATTATACGCCAATGGCATTTTGTTCGCCGAACTCGTTCAGATAATATGTTGTATACGTAATGAAATTCAAATGATGTAATTTTCAATAAATTTTATTTAATTAAACGTATCATAGATGCAAATTGTATATTTTAATTTAAATTTCTTAATTTCGCTATTAATTTAATGAATATGTTAATTTCAAAAAGCGTAGGTATCTTCGCTCCGTAGAATATTTAGATTTGTGCATTAGATATAACAGTAAGGATTTATGATTGGTATAACTGGCAATTAAGAAAATATTCATAGTAAAACATGTTTTTTCCTTATTAATAACATGCATATCTATGATTTTTTTATTGCTTAACAAAAATTACATGATAATTTCCACGCTGTTATTATAATAAATCCTATTCGCTTACTGACGGTTTTGTACTCCAAAAATAATTGAGTGCAAAAAATGTGTTTGAAAATAATTGAATTTGCTAAAATTGAATAGCTGTACTTTTGACTAATAAATATTAAAAAAAACACTGCTTCTTTTGGTAGATACATATTAAACTTGCTTAAAGGATCAAAAATCAATTAAATTTCATAGTCATGGTTTTGAAAATTTTACTAGCGCTTTTCTTCAGTATAGTTTGAATGTATTCAAGTAGAATTAAATCAATTTGTCTTGTAGAAATAAATTTAACTTTTATGTTTGGAAATGAAATTGCGTAGACGCCAACGGATGAACGAACATCCGACTAAAATTGAAGTCGCCGTTATCCCGTTCTACTCGAATAGTCTGAAAGGTTTCAGTTCGGTTCAGCTTCCGCGGGCAAGAATGTTGTCGGAGGCCATTAAAGTAAATCGTGCGTTTTGCGAACTTTGGTACTGGCGCAATGCAATAAAACGAAAAGACAATGAAAACGTTCAAAAGTTACATTCGACGAATGAATATAAAACACTGTTACGTATCTCTACGCAGATACGTACCTAAAGGTACCTATCTACGTACAATATAGGCATCTGCCGCTATCTACGGCCATCGATTACGGGGCGAAGCTGCGCAAGCTGAAGCGAATCGCGTTTCTGAAAGAAAAATTTACGACTTGTGCGAAACATTACGCCGAAATTGCGGAAATGTCTTTTTTATTACGAAAAGAACTCGCTGCAAAACATTCTTCTTATTAAGAGAAATTTTCGACGAAATTCTTTCTATCCGGCTTTCAAGTTATATAATTATATAATGAAGTTTCAATTTCGAATTAGGACCGTTTTCAATCACAGCGAAGAGACTGGAAGTGAAACCGAAGATAATTACTCAACAGAAGCCCTCTCAGTTCTAAGACCCCGGATACACTTCAGTAAGCACTCGGTAATTTCGGGGAGAAAATGGTTTCCATATACCAAAGCTGCACGTAACGATCAAAAACCCCACTTTATGGTGCGGCAGGATTAAAACATTAACTCACTAGATAAGTATCCCGGCGTGCAAATATTTTATGGATGGAAAAGGAAGAGAGGGAGAACGAGAGATCTCAAAATCTTGCCTTGAAAAGCCCTTCACCATTATTTATACATTTATAATACATCACACACTACATAGGTTGTATATTAATAAATACATTTAAGCAAAAGTGATACAAAATTGTATTCAATGTATACAATGCGTCACAACGCTTTCCCAGAATTGCATTACCACATTTGTATTGAAATAGAATGTATGCCTGGCATTGTAAAGAGTTTACACGACATGTTTACAACTTGAAATTCTTCTCGGTATGTAAATTGCATCACTTGGAAAGTGAACGTCGGAAAAAATTTGTTTTCAATAGACGTTACCTAGTACTTTTGTTGCTTACGGTCGCTTTTGTATTTGATAAGTCGGGACAAATGTGCATTTTTTTCCGCAAGCATTAATGGCCATTAAAATGAAACTTGAACCGTAAACGTGAATGCGGCAATTTGTCTTTAGGTACTTAAGAATATGCAAAAGGGTTTCAATACCATTATTTACCTGAAACGAAAATGCAAGTAGATACCTACTTGCCTTACAACAAGCAAAAAATACTATAGAATATGTATGTACATAGTAGAACTAATTTTTTCGTATACCTATAGTAGAATATTTTCATTAAATTATTAATATATTCCCATAGCTACACCACACTACCGTCATAAAAACACTAAAAAGTAAAGGTTATATTCCTCTTCGTTGACGGTTATAGCAATCTTCGATACTGAACACATTTAAATGATAATATATCTTACTAAAACCGTCTTATCCTGTATCATCTGCTTATACTCGCATGCTATGGTCGTATAAAATAGTTTAACGCATCATACACTGTAGATAGAATTAGTAAATTTATTCAAAAATACCAAATTTGTATGTGCATAGTTTTAAAATTAAAATCAAAGGTAGCTGTTGTCGATTTGTTGAGTGAGGGTAAAATTTAACGTTTCCTCTTCGAGTTTTTCTCAAATCTGTGATCTTGGGAGCCCTCGCTTTAACCGAAAATAGACACCAGAATAATATTTATGTTTCGTCTAAGCTAGAGCGACACATGACGCGTAATAAAATCCGCATTGAGCAGATTTATGACGTGGCATATTTTTGGAGATTTTCTCGAGCGAAAACATGGGCGTGAATGCGTATATGAAATATGTCAACGAACAATTTTTTTCGAGGCGTTCTATTTCAAGAACCAAATGTGCAGCTTATTAAATATTCACAAAAAATGTTCTCGAGCCTTAATTAAATCAAGATGTTGAAAATTAAACAATTTCACTGGAATGTAGCGAACAGTCGGAAAAATTATAGCTCACTCTCTATACGAGCATCGACTGTTATAGTTTTTATTCGAAAAATAAACACTTGCGAAAATTAATCAAAATATATTTGTATCGCTTAACCAAATGGCTGGCTAATGCTTTTTATAAAAGCGCGTTTCGTAAATTATCGTGATACGTTTATTGCATTCGTATTGCTGTATAACGGATTGCCGTTGAAAGAAGTAGCCACTGCAATAAACCAATATGTAGCTGGGCTTTATATAACGTATCGTATAAGATCGAATAGATTTATTGATACAAAAAAGAATCTTTTACAACCGCGAAAGGGTGGCTTAAGGTCCACAGGTAGATATTCTTCACTTGTCACTATATGGCGGTCACAAATCATTACGGTGGCTTCTGATATCCATCAAAGTCAGCCACGACTCGAACACTAACTGGTTACAGCTTCGCGTGTCTTTAGACGGATGATATAAACAAACACCGAACATAAAAATAAATCTAATAGCCAATAAAATGCGCCATTACTATTACTTAAGTGCGTAATATACAATATTATTATTTGTTACCCATAAAAAGCGATTTTGTTCGCACCCTCTCGAATTGGTCGTATTTCATCGTTCAACGGGAAAAAATTAACAATGCAATGATATGCAATAAAACGCAAACAAGATCAATGAGCACTTTGTCTTTATACACTATCAATTTTATTACTGTTTGCGTTTGACTCTATGATAATGTCATAATTTCCCGCGTTTTACCTTACAACATTGACAATTGTCGTTTTTCACCGCCCCAAATTTATTATAAATCAACACTCATCCAAATAATAAAAAAAATGTATATAAATAAACACTCTGCAAATAAATAAAACGGAACAGAACGGCGTTGTAAGTTTGTAACAAAAGTTTGAAATACGCCCTTCACTAAAATACGGCAAGGGTTTCTTTACGAAGAAAAAGATTTAAAACGTCATTATCATATTTTCTACATCAATTCCTAATTCGTGCGAGAGCACCCTACCTTTTTGTGAATTATTAGGAAAACCATAAAACGTAAACGGGGGTCCAATATGTGCACACAAGCTGTCACTAATAATTTTTCGTATTTTGACGGCGAATCTTACAAATCTTTCTGTTTGTCGTTTTTTTTTTTTTTTATACCTACCTATGTACTATCCTTTCGAAAATTCACACGAAAAACTACAGTGCAATAATATGTTTTAGATTAAAAATAAATCAACATGCCTTATATGTATGTACATACATATGATTTGAATCATCGACTAGGTATACATAGGTATACCAAATTTGTAAAGTATATAAAAGCACCTTTTGTATGTAAATCAGACTTTAATGATACGACTGAGATGTTATTTAAAGGTAGAGTGTAAATGTCTATTTTATTAATATGTTCCAACTGTCAAAAAAAATAGACTAAAATAAAATATGAGCATTAAAAATACGAGCACACACTCACATCTTACATTAAAAGTTGTAATATCCGTTTCGTACAACCGCTAATTTATGTTGAAATTAAATTTTCATTTTATCTACAATTAGTAGACGTCGCGCGTACCTACTATAAAATGTAATATTATATGATAAAATATTGCAAATGAGTTTCAACTTTATATACAGGATGTTTTAAACGTGCAGAATCAAACTTCAAGGATTGATATATGATGTATGTAAAAAAAAAAAAAAAAAAAAAAACACAATGGGAGGCGTTTAAAATGATTTTTGAGGTATCATTAACGCAATCTTGAAATTTTATCATCAAATCTCAAATTATAACAACTAGATACCTACTTACATAGTTGTACATACTAAGAATGCGTGAACTGTTAAAGTTTACTATAATTCCATTGTAGTTTTTACAACCAAAAATATATTATCAAACTATGTATGTATGTAGGCTGAACTTTTTGTACCTTTAGTGCCCATTCTATGGAAAACTTGATCGATTTAAAAAATTTTCACTGTAGTTATTGAAATTTTCACGAGTTTTCCGAGGTTCTACACCAAGACTTGGCATGTTGTGTACGTTTTCGTTTCAGTCTCTGGATTTTTCAATATATATTGGCGTTGTTTATGTGCATACGTTGGCTGGTGGCTCACGTATAGCAATGCCAGTTGGTAAATCATGCCGTCGTGCTCGCCGTTATTTATGCGGGTCCTGGCCTGAATACAAAAGCCAGGGTCTCGGGCCGCCCCCGTCGCCAGGGCCGGATCAAGGGGGGAGAGAAGGGAGAGAAGGGAGAGAGAAAGAGAGACCCCTCGAATGCCATAAACCGGCTGACAAACGGCCGAGAGCAACACTATCTCGCGCTTCTTACGAGACCGCGTCCAACGCCGCCATTTGCTCGACGAACGAAGAAAAAAAAATGAAAACGGAAAAAAAAATAATGAAAATAAACGAGAAACGAGGCACTCTACGACTTACAGATATCACGCTCGGATAAGGACCGAACTGGATCGAACGAACTGAAGTTTTATGCGAAGTCACTCGTTTCTTATCCGATGCTTAACGTTCGAATGGTATGTGTATGATTACTTTCCGATGAGTAAATTGCAACTGCGGATGATATTTAACTCCAATTAATAAATTAAAAATTAGAAAACATCACCGATGACAATTTTCAATTCATCATCATTTTCAGCCATTCACCATCCACTGCTGGATTGAAGGCCTCTCCAATCCTCTTCCATTCCTGTCTGTCTTGAGCAATCTGCATCTAGTTTACTCCAAACATTCTTCTCAATTCATCAGCCCATCGTTTGCTCGGTCTACGTTGTTTGCTTTCACATCCTCTCGGATACCATTCCAGTATTTCTCGCGTCCATCTGCCATCCATTCTTCTCGTTATATGTCCAGCCCATTGCCATTTCAACTTTTTCACACGTTCCGCTATATCTGCCACCCTGGTCATACTTCTTACCCATGTATTCCTCTTCCGATATCTTCCGATATCCGTATGCCTTCTTTTGTAAGCATAGCGGAATGTTGGATTTAAAAACAATGTTCATTCTTCCAAAAGCACTCCATCCTACTTTCATTCTTCGTTTTATTTCTTTCTTAACCACTGGATTGATATTCATTTTTGCGTATCGATGATTGTTTATTTATATTATAAACGTATTAATTTTTATGAAGATTATAAATTTTATCCATTAGTTATAATCATGGGTAGAACTTCTTTATATAGTTAAATATTATTTCTTACTGCCTAGCTATATAAAATATATGAATTATAACTGAATTTTCAAAGTAATGCCAGATATGGAAAATATTATATGTAAAGTATGAATAATTTATATAATATTGTACAGGAAACATTTTCTACACAACATAAAACAAAATTATTATAGTTAACTGTATACCTAAATTAAATTAATAGATAGTTCTCGAGTATGAAGTCGATAAATAAATAATTGATGACTTGCATTAGTGAAGTGTTGATTCGATTAAATTTGTAACGAATAATTTATACAGTGTTTGTTGTTCGTGATAGCTTCGTAAAAAGCTCAATAGCTCGGTATTTTTTAGAGTGACGCTCATTTGTTACGTGGAATGACCCCTGTCGAAGGTCTCACCTTAAATTACAATTGGGGAGGAAGGGTAGCAGGGGGAGGGAGATAACCCTTCTCCAGATACCGTCGAAACCGCCGGTAATTTAGATGTTTTAATGCAACACTGTTGTAATAAGCCGTCTCCTGCCATCGTTTCCAAAAACGAATACATAAATTCACTACGTTATAGCGCTTTTCGATTGAAGGGCCGACAAAGTCGAATCGCCGAAATACTAATTTATGTATATTCCGGTTCGTTTCAATCCGGTGCGGTTTTCCCATTTGATATGCACAGAATTAAATGGAATGTATTTTCGGAATTCTTCGTCGAAACGCTAGACTGACACGCATCTTTGAAAAACGTGCGCGTTTTCGAGTGTGAAAAAAATGTTTATTATATCTATAGGTACATATACCTACCTACGTACCCTATCTATATAACGTGGGGACGTATTAAACAAACGCGTAAATGTCACTTACTTAAAATAAGCTTCCGAGATAAAAGTTAATTTAAAAAGTCAGCGCTTTTAGGAAAATTGTATGATATGCAAATTCGCTCCGCTGCCAGCAAAATAAAAAAGGATGCTTTTGATAGCGTTGCGTTTTTTTTTTTCCTTTTTTTTCGTTAACCAAAGTGCGGTCACATTTATGAATTAAACGCGGTCACATTTTTCAGAGCATACAATATGTATTCATGGCACGCATAGGTTTCAGATTTTTATCATTTTACAGAAACAAAATGAAAATACTCATCTGATAGCTTGTATCAGACTTGTTCTAAGCATTTAGGTACAATATTTTACAATTGCGAAATGTCAATTTGCAATAAAGCTCTTAATGAATGATAACATAGTAGGCAGGTAGTCTTATTTAGAAATTGGCATGTTCGTATTAGATATGTAAAACTAATCAGTAACGTTAAACAAGGGACTGCTTTATACTAAATATAAGTCATTATATTATGTTATGTAAGTAATTTCTTACTATGAGAAAATTTTGCATTTTCCTATATTTTTACAATTAAATTATTTCAATAACCTGGAAGTTTTTTTTGGTACGTACCAAATACCTTTATGAGTTGGAAGTATTAAATGAATTTTTTATCTGGGTTGAAATTGTAATATTATATATTGCGTACGAAGAGCTTTTGTGCTCTTGGATATAACGTTGTGCACAAACAGCTTCCTGAAAATCGCTGACGGTCATAAAAACTTTGAAAACGTTCCCCGTCGCCATGAACACGGCAGACGCCGCTGAAATGGATTTTTCTTTCAAAACAAAGTCCAAAAACCATATAAACATTTGTAATTTGATTTCAACTCCGATACGGAATGATAAAAATCTTACAATTTTTTTTTTATCGTCGTTGTTCTTCTCGTTATTTTTCCTTTTCTTGTTTCAATATTTTTTTTCCTCACTCGTCGGTCGCCTCCCTCCTTTTCCGTACAGTTTTTATTGCGTGTCATCTCGGGCGGCAACTTATATAAAATATAATATACCGTCATAGTTAAAATATCAAATGTTCGCCAGACATGTGAATATAACATTACCGGTCCAAATCCTGCCGTGATATGCGCCGTTGAATTTCTAAGTTAAAAACACGAAATTGCCCCCGCAAACGAACGCTCGGGCGTATTTAAGTCGTAAAATTTCCAATTTATTTCCAAATGTATGAAAATATACGTACACGATTTTATTTTTATTTATTTTTTGTTTGAGGCGAGCGAACGCTTTCAGATTTCTCATGCGAAGGGGTGGAGATACGATCTCTTAAACGGTGGGAGTCCCGACAGTATCGTGTATCGGTTAGAAATGTTACTAAATAAAGTTGAAAACACATTTAAGATAAACCTGTATAAATCTATACTTACCCACGATATGCGATACGTTCGATTGGTAGAGAGACGTGACAAATAAACTAAATAGGCTTGTCAAACAAATATCCCCCTCTGTTTTTATCCTTGAGTATACATTTTTTTTCAAGGGGGTATTTTTATCTGCGTGTATGTATCTCGTAAGACGGCACCATTTTTCTCTAAGTCGAGCCTTATTTGAAATGCATAGAGCAAATCCCTCAGACCAACAAAAGAAAATGAGAAAAAGCTTTATAGTTTCGTCGTAAGCTCGACATCGGCATACCAATCTACGGAGCGTGCACCCACCCCGTAAAAAGGAAAATTTCACTACCACCTGGCACCCCGAAATGTACAAACCAACGCATATTTTTAAATTAAACTTTTTGAGAATATGCTTTTGAAATAAAACAACCAAAAATGAACTAAAACATTTATGGAAAATGTGCCTTTTGAATTGATTATTTTTTTTATTTATTTACTATGAAGCTTCAATTAAATAAAATTATATTAAAATTATGTTGAGTTATAGCTTAGGGTTGTAAAGCTCATGTGAAAATGAATCATTTAAACATTATTAAAATATTAAATGACAAGGAATGATTAAAAGTGAAAGAAGGCAATCGGCCAAAATTTTTCCAACGGACATTTACTTGTATACAAATTTATATACCTATCCACCTACAAGCATAAGTATAGGTATACATAATAAGCATATTGAAATATGCATTGCGTGCAAAAATTGCGAAGTGTCTTGTGATGGAATATATAAGTTATGCGCGAGAGAGCTCCGCAACGAACGAACGACGACGACGTCGTTTTCATAAATAACTGATGTCAAATATTTGTGCCCCACGGAGAGCTTTCTGGAAGGTTCAAGTTTCGCGAAAGTGTCGTTACCCGACTCAGAATTACTTTCGTAAGTTTTCTAATTATCTCCTTCATTTGTTTTTATGTTGGCTTTTCATATCTACCGTAAAACGAGAGAAACTTTAATATGAAGTCGCTGACGGGCGTAGGATACGACGCGTTTGTTCGCACAAGCGAACGTACATGATATAAACACGCATTTATATAATACGCGCCGTAGTGTGTAACGTACATATATATTTCGGTAATCAATAATAAAATAACAAAGGCCACATTCGAGCACCGTACATAAAATGCGCGGTGAATGACGACGTCGGTCGGTCGAGGGGGTTGAGAAAAAAATATATAACTTTCGTACTTACATTTGCATAAAATATATAAAAGTTGCTCGCTTTTCATTATTCGTTTTTCTTTCGGCATTGCGGGCGATTCAGCATTCGCCTCGAACAAACAATTCTAGTTATACGGAATAGATACTTGTGTAGGTAGGTATATACCTACATATCTTCGTATTATGGGTACCTACATACATATATGTACGTAAAAACACGCTCGCACATCCGCTAACGTTATACGGGAAAATCGTCAGTGTATACGGAGATCGAGAATTTTATACCGCATTATTTCAATATTTAACTTATTGAAACCTATCCGTAAAATTCAGATTTTTAAGCTTCTAATGGCTATAAACATGAAACTGATTAACTACTTTAAATTAAAGGATATTTCTACATATGATATCATCATTTTCAGCCATTCACCATCCACTGCTGGATGAAGGCCTCTCCAATCCTCTTCTATTCCTGTATGTCATGAGCAATCTGCATCCAGTTTACTCCACACATTCCTCTCAATTCATCAGCCCATCGTTTGCTCGGTCTACCTTGTTTTCTTTCGCATCCTCTCGGATATCATTCCAGTATTCCTCGCGTCCATCTGCCATCCATTCTTTTCGGTATATGTCCAGCCTATTGCCATTTGAAAATTTTCACACGTTCTGCTATACATATCTGTCACCCTGGTCATGCTTCTTACCCATGTATTCATCTTCCGATCTCTGCTCGTTATACCGAGCATACATCTTTACATGCTTCTCTGTGTGCACTGGATCTTGCGTAACATTCTCGAATTTAGCATCCACGTTTCACATCCATACTTTCATAATTGGCAGTACGTATTGGTCGTATGCCTTCTTTTGTAAGCATAGCGGAATGTTGGATTTAAAAACAATGTTCATTCTTCCAAAAGCACTCCATCCTAGTTTCATTCCTCGTTTTATTTCTTCTTCTTTACAACCAGTCATATTCACCAATTGTCCTAGGTATAAATAACTATCAACTATCTCAACAATATGTTTATCTGCAGTGACTACGCTTTGCGTGCGTATGATATAATCAAGAGAAAAAATATGTGTTGAGTTGTTTGATTTCTACATTTCTTACAGCATTGACGTGAATCCGTTTAGAAATAATTGCAAATGCAGTTGGAATTTAGTCAGCTTGAATCTAACAATTTAGTATTGCAATGTAGATCAGCTTTTACAAGAAATCTTTCGTAGATATAAAATACATTGCACATCTGCCTTACAATTCTGATTTAACTTTCATGAGACAGCTTTCTCAATAAATATTGCTGTATAATTTATCTTTTTATTATAGTTTCAGATAAAGCCACGTACTATGGTTTACTTTTTCGCCGTGTTAACAAAATCAAAACGAGTAAAAGTGAATAATCACAGGTTGAATAAAAACTACACGAAGGTGATTATGCGCAACTTTCGTGGTGCTCCGTATACAGAAACCATTGAAGCGTACTTGGAGAGTCGTAAAAGTCCCCACGCCCCGTCGGGAGGTGAAGGAAAGGGAGAAGGGGAGGAATGTGAGAGGGGGAGGAGGGAGGTAGAGGGCAGGAGTATCCAAGTAATGGGTTGTGGGTGGGTGTATGGAAGGGAATGGAAACGAGCGAACGAAGAAAGTACGTTGACACAGCACCACCGAAATAGCCTCACCTAGCCGAGGGCTTCTTTCACCATTTAAAGTTCATTTCGCTACCGAAAACTAAACGAATAACTTACGACGCGTACGTGCCGTGCTAATATGTCGGGTTCGCAATCCCGGGAGGGGCTTAATTGCGAGTCCTTCATTAGGTACTGGAGGGGCTTCAAAGTTGCCGAATCGCTATGTAATTACTCGCGTGCCACGTGAGTGTGTTTGCGGATGCGGTCACGAATGTAATTTGATGAGATAGATACCTCTTACATACATGTATAGAGTTTGACTATATAGCAATTGCAATTTTCAAATGATTACACAACTTGGCTTGATCTTAACGAAATCCGTCTGTCTGTGTGTGTGTCTGCTGATAACGCTCACCTCGGTAAATAATTCAAAAACCAGAACGTCGCACGAGTGAGATTTGAACCCGGTATCACTGATTCGGAACAGAGCGCTTACGCGGTGAGCCAAACCAGATGATAATAGGCAGGCTTCAACTTGACAATTTATATAATAAAAAATAGGCTAGCGACTTTGCTAAATTGTTACGTTGTTGTATTATAACGCGCCATAGATGGCGCATCGTTGCATAGATGCAACAACTATAAAAACTATTAAATTTAATATTATTTTTCAGTACGGGTGATGAGAAACCGCTCCATTAATATTCAACGGGCAACAGTAATTTATAATATTCTAGATTTTAGTTTTTATTATTAAAGAAATCGTTCCATGTTTATAATGTAAAATTGTATACTCTTTCCCTGTAACAATATATGAAAACGTATCATCGTAATCATAATTATAAATATGAATCTTTTGAATGTTATGGTTATTGCATGAAAAATTAAGTCGTCCTATAAATTAGATATGTATATGATTTTCCGCATTGCTATGTCATACTTTAACTATGTAGTTATTTGACCTATTCTTAAACGGTAATGTGATAAAATCGTAGCAAGTATAAGTATTGATTATATTTAATAAGAAGAACATGTTTGGTATGAAATTAACTGTAAAAAATCTTATTTTTAAATGCGTGTTTTATAAATTACAGCATTTTTCTATCTAGCTCTTGTACCTACCTATTTAGTTCAATTAAATGTTTGACAAATCCTTCGTCTGATGTATATTTTGAAAATTTTATAGAAATGCGTGTATTTTGGCAACCATTTATTATTTTTCAGGGGATGAGGCGCCACTGGCGCGTTGGAGTTTCAGCATCGTGGCGCAGCACATGCCCCGCTTTTAAAATAAATTGAAGAATACGCTGGTGGTATGAGGCACAGAATCCCCGGGGCACGAGCTTCATCCCGTCAACGTAAATCTTCGTCGTCGTTGTCGTCGTAGTAGTCGTCGTCTTTGGGTAAGCCGCGACCGGAGCTTTTATTGAACCTGGAAGCTATTGTGCGCAACCCGGGACTCCCGTAATGTTGTTAATCTCGCTCGGATTACAATGGAGACGAGGCCCCATTTTCCTCTCTCCTATATATACAGGATAACAAAGTCCCCAGCGAGGATATCCCGTTAGGCAACTTTCCATTATGCGCGATAAGAGCTTTGCAGAGGCTTTGCGAATAATCGACCGACCGCGCCCCTCGTTTGCATTTGTTTGGCTTTGTCGTGATCGTTGAATCAAAATGTTTGCCCTTAAAATCCGACGTGATATGTTAACGTCAAACGTTATAGATGCTTTGAGACGTGATGCTGGACAAGACGTTACTCAAAGTCAGGACGACTGGCGGACGAGGGATACTGATTCCCTGGGGCTTGTAAAGGATCGGGGAAAAGTCGCACGTGAGTTGGTTCAATGAGAGCTGTTCATGTACGAGTACGTGAAGCAGTGGAAATGTCTCGGAAAAGTCTTTGTTCAGCAGTGGGTGTTTACGGTCTTCTGATGATGATGTATACTTACAATACATAATATAATGTCGGTGGGTATGACACAACCTGTTTATAGCGACTATAAAATTTTTCATTTATGCTTGGAATATCTTTTCAGATTTTCAACATAGAAAGAAGAAATGTATGCACCTCCACAAGTCATCAAATAAAATCTTCAATGGTATCTTATTATATTGGACTCTCAGAGCAATAGTTGTACTAATTTATCTTGTCCTAGTGAGTGGCCATAATCTTCAAAATAAAATTTTTATTCTACTCACCTGTAATTCGTGAAGATATTTATTTTTAAGGATTTTGTTTTGACGCATAGAAGTTTAGTTTAAAATTTTTCACTACACTTAAATCATTATTTCGATAGAATACAAAGGATCTGATAAATTTCAATGTCATTTTAATAATTATGACTAAAATTATGATTTGATTAAATTAATAATAAAAAATACACCAATGATTGCCACACCTACCTATGTGTACATATATGTATTAAATATGTAGGTACCTACTTACTAGACATTTTGCTGCGGGATTAATAAATTATTTATTTTATTTGATACATTAAAATGATTAAAGCGATGCCTACACCAGGTAATATTTTATTTCCACGAGTAAAAAATTGGAAAATTGCTGAAAAAGCAATGGAAAACAATTGGATGAAAGTGGTATAAATCGTAAAATACGCGGTTCAATTACGCCATAGTCAATAAGTGCCTTTTGTTTCAGCTCAAATTGTACAAATAACGATTTATTATTTTTTTACACACACACACACACACAGACGTAAATATGTATAAATGTATATTATATATGTGGAAAATAAACAGTGAGAAGGCGCCACTCTTCACCAGGGTCGGCGCCAGGTTTGCCTGACGTCAGCCACGAGTATATATTATTAATGCGGTACGTATATGATTGGTTTTCATTCTTACATGAACGAGACCTCACATTTTATGGCTGCTTTGGATCAAACACAAACACTCACACAACTCACCGAACGAAAACTACACAGTCATGATTTTTCCACAACATATTCCGGCGATAAAATTAATTCCGATACCTATCTGTATATTATTTCGATACTATTTCCGACGAGCCGAAACGACACCGCATCACATTCAATATGATCGGAACGAGGTCATCGAGTTGAAATATTATTTAAATTGAAAAAAATGTCAAAGTTAAAATGGTATCGGCAATTTCATAAGATGAATAGTGATCGACCTTCGATTTTCACATCCACGTTAGACAATAAATTGTGATTGGGTTATAAAGCCCGCATTGTCAGTGCAGTTTAAAAATAAAACGAGACCGCACAACCACCATACAACAATCGATATTAATAATAATGGTATAAAAGCTTTGATGATTCCATTTTTAAATTGATTCTATGTGGGTGTGTGCTATGTGAAAATATTTTCCTGTATAATTTTCGTTCGCACGGTTGACCATTTCCCACATTTTACGCAAACTAAGGGGGCGAGGGTAACCCTTTCCTGTTGGTGCGTTCAAAATTGACGTTTTAATTGAAACAGGAACGGGCACTAATCCCTCGGAATGAAACTTCCCTTGCAGAGTAGATGTATAAAATTGTATGTATGTATAAACGCATAGATAAAATTACCCATCCGGGGGTAACAAACCCTTTGTCGATTTACGAACGTCGAGTAGTTACGGCCCAAAGGCTATTAAGCAACTCAGAGTTTCAAACAATTAAATCCCATTTTGGATGGTTGCGAGTGTGGGAAAGAATTAACAAACAACCACTTACACTTTCCATTCCAAATACATATAAATAAAAATATCAAAAGTCTGTGTCGCAGTGTATATTGTATATAAAATTCCTTACGCTACGTTAAATATGTGAATACGCTTTGCATGCGTGTATGTATGTACATACATATGTATAAAAAATGGTTTATTTTTTTTCTCTTTCGTCTTTCGTACTTTTACGACGGGGTAACTCAGTTACGGAATGCGTATTTATCATATTTTCGTGTATAAACACATATACAATGAAATTCTTGACGTGTTTTCGCTTGGAATATAATATAGAATTTTTATACGCGTATGTAAAAGTGATCCCGCTTTTTTATTCATGCATCATATTCACCCTGCGTGCCGAGTGGGTGTTCTGGCGTTCACTTCGGGGAAGAAAAACATATATAATATTCAGGGCTCACTTCAAGTGTATCAGCGGTACCAAAGGTCGTAAATTACCGATCTACTTTAGATGAATATCTTACAGTGTAACGGATGAATCTCATCGAGAGATTTCGCGTATAATACTTTTTAAATATTCCATAATACTTTTATACCACCCCAACTTAATTTAAATTGAACATTTAAATACATACACAAATAAAACGTAAACTAAAAATACTTATGTAAATACTGCAAGTTGATATAATTTGTATTGTCTTTCAGCGAAATCTAAGGTGAACTAGTAATAAAACATTGGATTGATAATGTTGTCAAAATTAATGACACATAAAATGTATCATTTTATAGTGCATAAAAAGTAACTCAAATGTATAAAATTAAAGTTTTTTTGAATTTTATCATTTATATTTGCATTTAACATACCTCTTCGTATGAATAATAATAATAATTTTTTAAATACCTAGCAGCAAACAGATTATAACGTCAAATGGAAATGTTCATCAAAAGTGTTGCCTAATATTGTCATGGAAAACGTTGAAAAAAAACTTTTCGTTTGAAATTTTCTATATATTTTTGTTTATATTAAATAATATCTAAATAAAATGGATACAGTATTGGGTAAAGGACTGCCACACATTTAATTTGTTTTTCCATTATACTATAGAGATAACGTTTAACGTGAGGGTGGCTTGATAGAGCCCATTCCCATTGTATACCCTTCTGTACTAGAAAAATAACCCTTTGAGCGGTCGCTTGGCGCATTTGAGCTATTGAGCTGCAATTGAGCCGTAATTTTGATTGAGGATTGTCCCGAGAGTGCTTTTCGTGCGTCGGTATCTCTTTTTGGCGGAGTAAGTGCGAGTTTCGCATCGTAAAAGGCTTCCAGAGCCGAGTGAACAGACGGGACCGTAGAGGGCTGATGGCCCCCATAACCCTAATCCGTCTCTGTTCCCGTCTTCTTATTACTATCGGGGCGAACACACATTTGCGCTCACCCACACCACATTCGTCCATTGTCTGATACTATAGAGACCCAAAGAAATTTTTCAAAAGAAAGAACCTAACCCATTTTATAGGCTTTTCGCCGAGTGTTCCCATTGAATTGTTACAGTAAGTGCAATGTAATGTCGATATAATTATTATTTTTAAGATAAATTGTGTTCGAACACCGTATGCATGTAAATAAAACGAAAAAATGGACGAATGATTTATAATATGAGAATGCAACATGACGTAGGTACCCATCTACATGGGTGGTCTTTGTTAATTTATTCAAAAAAACGTCAACGTGTTGTCAATCCTGTGGCGGTTGCTTTTAATTAAAAATATCCCTTACCACCCAGTGACTCCTGATGATCAAGTATTTGATTTGAAATATTATATGCATATTTAATTATAGATACCATTAGTTAACATTTTCTTTTATTAAATGATGTATGTTTTAATTTTCGGATGTTCATTTTGGATGTGTTCAGAAATAGAAACAATAAAATAATATATTAAGTAGGTTATATGAGCTATCGTGAATTTATTTAATATGTCTTCATAATATTTAATACAAATATTATTATAAATACACGTATTATTATCGATTATATTTTCACAGAATGCGGTGAACACCGACGCGACGGCGGAAACGTGCTGTTTGTTCCGTCTATTTTCATAGGAAAATAAATATCATACTTCTATAGCAAATATCACTCAAACATTGCTATGTAATGTTAGAAATACAATTGAAAATTCCATATGTTTTTTCAGGCTCGATGAAAAATTTCACGTGTAATTTACAATACGAAAATGGGAAATGAACGATTATGTTTCTGTATCTCGATTCATAGAATTGTTTGCTCTGATTATTTCACACAATAAAGACACCCTACACAAAAGGCGCATTAGTGCGATAAAGCGAATGCCATGCATGCGTTTTTAACGAAGTTTTAATTAAAAATTATTGTGTGTGAAGTTTCACATTTAAATGGTAGAAAATTTTCGCACCGAATTAAACCAAATTGGAATTTTACTGTGATTGATTAGAGTAATTTTGATAAATAATTTTAGACGGGCATTACGTTTCTCACGATATCATAATTACTATACAAATATGTATATTGTTGATTTTTTTGAGCACATTTTTCATTGTATGTACCTTTCGTTTATAAAAAAAATATTTTCAGATGAACAAGAAAATGATTGGAATTGAAACTGATTTTTAGTTTTATAATATTATACCTAATGAGAAAATTTTTGTAGTTTTACTAGATTAAAATATGAACGATTTTAAAAATTTTGATTTGTTTTTATTTTTGGAGTTTCATTCATACAAATTACCTACACTGAAACTTGCCGTCGCAATTGAAAAACAATACGTAATCGTAAAACCAACCATTGATGGTTAAAATTAACATTGAATTAAAAACAATAGCAGTAGATTAATGTTATAATATAATTATTATTTCACGAAAGTACCCACTCTTCTAAATAAACAGATTCAATGTTGATGAATGGTTTATAAAATTTTATTAAAATTGCAAATATTATCTATTTATTGATTATGCACATATTTATGTAGACGTTTAATAAAGTAAATGATTTATAATAATTGAACGGAATAGATTTGAATTGAAATGTTGGAATTAATAATAGATGAAGATGTTACGTTTCCTTTGAAAATTCGACAAACGCCGAGATTATATTTTAAAGCAGATAATTAAAAAGCCGAAAACTGCCACATAAATCAAACTGCAGTTTTTACCGCATTCTTAAAAAATCTTCGTAAACGTGTCATGTCACTGTAATAAAATTATTTTCCTATTGTAACGGCAACATTTTAGAGAGAGCGATAACGCAAATGTCGAACGTTACTTTTGATTTTATACTCTCATTCCATTTATTTTTTTTTTTTTTCACGAACGGAATATATTAAAATTCGCATCACGTTCCCCTTCCCCTAGCGACCGGATCTCGATGGCCGGTTTTTGCGCCGGAAGCATCCCAACAAGATGTCCGGGTGAGCGCGCAGCCTCAGCATCCGCCCATTTCATGATGGCCGCCGGATCAATACTTCAGTATGGCCGCCAGCTACCCCTCTCTCCGCAAACTCGTCCTCTCCCGATTCCCCCTCTCGCGCGTAATTATGTGCGGGCTTGCCAGTGGTGTCCGTTAACGCTTAACTCCTCGGGGTACCTATATTATATTTTATTTAATTATACGAAACACGCTCGCTAGTCCGCTCCGCTTATCTACCGATGGTGATAATGCAATTTAACATCGCGCTTCGTTTCCCTTCTAGCTATTTTTTTTCGATCGTACCCCTTTGTTTTCGAAACGTGAGAGAGTGAGTACCTATGTATGTGTGGCAATTATTGAAATTGCTCGGTTGGAATTATAAATTAAAGTGGGTAGGTGCGTGTTAAATGTATATTTATGGAGTTAATTGAATTTAAAAAAACGGCTAATACAATATCGCGAATACTGTAAATTTTCGTTGTTCAAGATGGAAACGATTTCAGTGAAATAAATTCGAGTTGGTATGTGAATGTATTTTCACGAGGCGTCACTGGTCTGTAGCGAGCTTTGGGAAGGGATAGAACGTTCTCTCCGTAATCCCTAAAAGAAATATATTTGCAAAGGGGAGAGACATGGGGAGCCACTTCACCTAAAGGTTATGTAAAGAGAGGGGAAAGTTATTTTGAGGCATTAGGTACATAGTGGAATAAAAAAAGGAACGCGAAAAAAATAATGAATTTTTCTTCTCATAGATATTTTACATACGATATTGGATGTGTCAAGAAAAGTAAAATAAAATTTTCGAATCTACATATGTAATTCCTTCCTAAAAATAAGTTACTTATTTTAGAAAATTTTAGTGGTTTTGAGCTTAGTGACCCGACAATTAAAATGTTTGTGTAAATTTTTTTTGTTATTTTATTTGTTCAAATTAAAATAAAATATTTTTTTCAATTTATAAAGTTTGTAATAATTTTTTTTTTGTATTTCGTATTAAAATGAAGTATTATTTATGTAATTTAATAATAATTGAATTGTTTAAAAAAAAAAATAATTTTAATAATGATTTTAAACGAGTGACATCTGTGGAAGATTGTCAGTACTTCAAGATGAATAAAGGATTCGAAGGGTGACAAATAACAATGTCAAGGCTACAACCACATAGATATCATGAGTCACAATAAAAATTATGTTCAAATAACTTTTTTACTATGATCAAATGACAAGAAAAATATTTCGTATACCTACATATATATATTTTAAGGTTCGAAAATCATAAATATAAAATTAAAAAACATTTAACACCCAAATGATTTTATTACCTTTTGGAAATACGTAACAACTTTCGTGCAATGGTTCGTTTCCTGGATATTCTATATAATTCTTAGTGACATCTAGTTAGAGTAAGATGACTCGGGATGCCGCAAAATCCCCTTCCCCTAAAAGCAGTTTCCTACGCGAAGGTACCACCGGCATATTGAATGCAGTTCTCTACTGACTGACTGAAGTCAGTGTACAGGTTCTAAAACTTTATTGAGATTAAAAAATATTTTTCTTTTAGTATCCCAATGCGTTTGAATTAAATTTCGTCTTTCTTCAATGTTAAGTATGATTCAACAAATGTAAGCTTTGTATTCTAATATGAATTTTTCATACAACAATAAATTATAAAGTAGTGAAAATTCACATCGCGTTAAAAAATACTCAATTTTAGTTTGATATTTTTACAACCAAGATTCGAATGTATTATTTTGTCCTTATTAGTCATTTTGATTGTGCGCTTATACTTTTTTGAATCTATTTATATAAGCGTTCACCTTGATTGACCTTTACTTTTAAATTAGCACAAAGGCATCTATGCAGGTACTCGAAAAATGTATTTGAACTTAATTATAAATCAAAAAAAATATAATTGGAAAAAGTTTGAAGATGTGTGGAACGTACAAAAAAAGGAGTTGTGCATCCATAATGGATTCTTATCAGTCTGTATACGAATTAACATTCCTATTGGATTCCTACAGCGACCTGTTTCGGCGGCCATTTGTAAACGCTCTCGACCAATCACAGTCGTTCATGACTCCGCCCACTCGAATTCGAAGCTCCTCCCATTCACTAAATAATATAATATCCTTTTTGTAATGAATTAAAATTGAATTTTTATATCAAAGATAGCATCGAATATTAATTAATTCACGGTATAGTATGAAATTATTCGATATTTTCTATACAATAACATTAATTTTTTAGTTTATACTTTTATTTACATACATACATATGTAGGTATTAAATGTCGTCTGCGTTAAATTTTTATTAACTGAAGATATTATTACGAGTGATTGTTTATTTATCGTTTTTGACAAGTATTACTATGCAGTAAATTTTTTTTTCGATTACGTCCACGTAGACCATGTGCTTCTCGAATATTTTTTCCGTTATCCTCTTTTATTGGGGGTCACCGACACGGACGAGCCCGCTAATTTAGAGGGGGCATCGGACGAAATTGAAAGCGATGCGTCATAAAACGCCATAAATAGCTGCAACGAGGAGAAAAAAAGACGAATACGTAGTGTAGCGCAGAAAAAAAAACTACAGAACAAACAGACGATACTTGCTCAATTCGTTTACGGCTAGACTCTAATTGTGTCTCTAAAAGTCGACATTGAACGTGACGGGCTGCGAGTTACCGCAGGTCATGACGCGTAATGGTGGTAATAATTCGTTTATGAATGAATAGGCGTTTTGCAGTCAGCCACCGGCTATAATCTGAACAAATAAATACAGGTGTGGACCTCTAACAGTTATACAACGTAACAGTCCAATTAACTTATCTTTTATTGACCGAGCGTAAACAGTCGAAAAAAATGTGAATAGGTCACGGTGTCGAGCGTAAAAATGAGCCTTATTTACACAGTCGGTTAGACGCATAGTGTTGATTACTATAGCAAGTTCAATAATCACTCTGTGACGTATATTGTGGACTATTCATCGAATATTTTGTTAGTCTGGCTTAATTTTCATTTCTTTGTTTGTTTTTACAAAATTATATTGACTGAGAAATGATTCATTTTCATTGTACTGTTAATGCGTAAGCTTTATAAATATATTGTTCTCTAAGAACTATTCAAGTGAAGATCGTTAAATTTGCACAATAGATGATTCAAGGTGGGTATTAAAGGTCTACCTACTGTGCAAAATCAATAAACGGCGTGCAACATTAAAGGAAAAATCTGTGCATTTAAAAAATAATAATAACATAAGCAATCTTCTCATCCTTGTAAATAACTTCAAATAATTCAAACGATAGTGTTGAGATCATAGCATGTATTTTTAATGGCTGTCTAACATAGCCAAGATTTCTAATGTTCTATTAAAAAGTGTGATACTATATTTTAGAGAGCAAATTTAGGTTGTTGCTTATTTTAAGACTGGAACATCTGTTATTACAGATATGATTAGGTATTATTAATTTTCATTCAAAGGGAAATGTTAAGTTTTAAAAAATCAATTGATTCTGTTTGGTGTGCAGTATGCAGTAATTGCCACAAAAAAATAAGCATAAATTATGTACCTACTAATTTCACATGGAATATATATTCCATGTGTATATAAAAATAGTCACATGGAATACCTATTTGATACGTAGTCATAATACATAGGTACCTTTATGGAATGGTTAAATAAATATACATGAATTGATTGATGAACCTACGCTTAAACTGTATATTTTATTTATTTAAGTTAAGCAAATGGTTTAATACGCCCTATAAATCTTTAAATATTTTTTAACTGATTTGCACCATTCACATAGTATTTTTTTATTGGAACCGAAATGTACCTACCTACATATAAAATATATAGTAGCGATTGTGCTCCGATAATAAAATTTGGTTTTACATTTTATCATGGTAATTAACAATCGTATTGGTCAATAATTTACAGGCGTAGGCAATCTATAAAGGCTTTTATCTTATACATATGTCTCGCAGTGGCATTTTTGTGTGCAATAGATGCAATCGTAAAGCCGGCATGCATTCACCTTGAACTTTCGAGGTGTGCAGAATTGTTTGCACTGTACGAATGACCGCGGTGCATTTACGCAAACAGTCACTTGTGCATAAACAATAAAAAGCTTTATGACCGCTATAAAAATAACGACACTAGCTAACTGTTTAATTAACGCCGCTGTCAAAATTTCGATTTTTTTTCTCCCGCCAAGATGTTGATACTGTAGGATTTATTTTTATTGAAAAATTCAAGCTGGGACATTTAAATAATTATAATGTAATTTAACAGACTTGAAGTTACTTGTTTAAAGTTAGATTGTACGATTACAATTGTAC
This sequence comes from Parapsyche elsis, assembly GCA_022651745.1. Lineage (NCBI taxonomy): Eukaryota > Metazoa > Arthropoda > Insecta > Trichoptera > Hydropsychidae > Parapsyche > Parapsyche elsis. The sequence continues at coordinate 5,804,335 of JAGVSN010000017.1, forward strand.
ATTTTCCAAAGAAAATGCTGCTCGCAGCTTTGTTAGATTTAAAATGATTAGCAAACAGTTAAATAACTGGTACCTACGTGTAATTAGGTGTGCATATTTGGATTGTTTCATGCTGTGTAAATATGAGGCTATACGAAGTGACATGCACGACTGTTGATGATCAAGTAATTAATTTGACCCCGTCGTTCTTATGAGAACAGTATGACCCAGATGTTACAATACTTTGTATTACAAATCATTTGAAAATACTTACAAATGTTGATACTTATATAAATCCATATCAATAATGTATATTAATTTCTCATTATAAATAGGTAAGGTATATATATGTAGTTATATACTAAAACTAACAAATAAAATAATATTCTTTTCATAAAGAAAAGTAAATTTAAGCATTTTTAATTAAATTTCATAAAGATCATAAAGCTCAACCAGAAAAATAATTCATTCACATATGTAATATTGATGTATATGCATTGTAGGTATAGTAAGTAATTGAAATAAGTATTTATAGTAAAAATCAATAATAGGAATTTCACTCTAACATCTAAATAAATTCGTTTCCAATTAAAATTATAATATAGGTAGGTACATTTATGTACCTTTATGTACATTTATGTACCTACCTATAGGTAATTGCAAAGTGATAATTTGAAGTTTTTTTAACTGTAAATATCAATGTTGTTCATACTGTGTTAAATATTGAACTAAAACAAATCTATGACAACTCAAACAGTCATTACAAAATATTTGTCAAACGTCACAGGTACAGAGAGCGGATCTTTCGCACACGCGCGCGCACTCTCATTCATGAAGCGAGAGCTCTGTTAAATGAAGAAAAAGCAAAAACAAAACAATATCAACAACTAATGTCAACAACGGTACATCGACGACAGTGTCAACATCCCCAAATTTGTTATTGACATTGACAATTGTCACTAACCTGCGAGTGTTTAGCGACAGCGGCGCATCGCTTTGATGAAGAACGGAGTCTGCGGCGAAGGACCGCACGGCGTCTTCAGGTGATCATCTCGGCTCTGCTCACTTCTAAACATCATCTTCAGAAGAGATGTGCAATGTTTATATTTATATTATTGAAATTCAATGTGCGCGATTGGCTTTTGAAACGTCCGGTGCTCGACGAGCGGCCGTCATACTTTCACCACATCGATTTTTCCACCGAACGGATCGATTCACCGACAGTGCATTTGTTTATGGAAGGCTTATGTCTATTTTTTTTTTATGTCGAGTTAATTATTGCCGGGACAGGGGTAGTAACGACTGTCACGCGAGCGATCTCGAAGCGAAATGCAGCGGTTCGTAGCCGGTGCCCGACTCTTCCTTGCGCAATGAGCTCTCGAGCAATCACAACCGGTACGATATCGTCGTTGCCGGTCGGAAAACTCACCCTGTTGCCGTCTCGTTCCACGTCAGTCCAAGTTTAGCCCGCGTTAGAGGGAGACAACTGTCTGTGTGTCGTTTCGGTTTGATTATTTCGGTACTGAAAATTTTGCAGACTTTGCTGTCGTGCAAGCCTTGGCGGGTGACTTTGAACGCGAGCAAGGCGCATGTGTGCGCTTTTGTGGGGACGCTTTTATGTTGTATTTTTAATTAAAACAGTATCTTTATCATCGTTTTGAATAATCAATTGCTCCGGAAAATGTTTTCGCATTAATTGAAATTAATATTTTTTTTTAAATTTTAATGTCAACTCTGTTAAATTACCGTTTGAAAAACGTTGATTTAAACATAAATTGGTGTTCTATTTCTTTAAGCGTTTGTTCCTTTTACATACAATTGTTATCAAATTGGAAAATATTAGTCAATAGATAATAAATGTTTAATATTTGAATATGATTAAATTTTTCATTTTTTGCATGATTAGGTGTACCTATGTACCTACATATCGCACACCTAGATCTAAACAGTATCAACGAAAAAAAAAAACACTTTTTTCAGGAACGACGAAAAACTTGTTGTCATGTCGCTATAAGTGATAGGAATTTACTGTTTTTTTTTTAAACAAGCATATTAAAGAAAGCTCAGATTAAAACATTTCATTTTGTTTTGTTGGTTCATGCAGCTTCATTTGTAGAATCCGATATCTTAATATCTTAATTTTTGAGTTGATACTGTTTTGATCTACATATGTAGGTGTGCGATATGTGCTAAAAAATACATAAGTAGGGTACATGGTAATTCTATGTTAAATTCAATAAATAAAATTATATCCAAGTAGGTACTATGTATAATGACAAATTAATATTAAATTTATATTCAATATATTCTATAATTTTATAGTATCTATGAATTGTACCTACAGAAAATATACATTGTAAGCTTTTTATTTAAATTTTTATCAAAATTTTCACTGTAATGTGATTTGTCTAGTTTAGGTATTTAAAACAAATATTTCAACTCATTTACCTATGTAGGTACATATGTATGTAGATACAAACGATGAAAGCACGTTTGCAGCAATATTTCAACATTTTTGATTTTTAGCTTGAATGCTTTCTTTAGATATTGTTATATTGAACCTATTTAATTAATATTTCAATTGAAGAATAGTGAAGTATTTAGACTGACAATACTAATTATTGCAGAATTGCGAATGAAAATTATTATTACCACTAAATTCGAGAATGACACCCAGAGGAACGTTCTATCAAAATTTTACTGATTTATTTAAAATTCAACGAGGCGGTTCATCAAAAGGTTTAAAAAATGCAAGGCATCCATTTTTTACATTCTTTTGAACATACCTAAGCATTTTGTACAATTATACACGAGCGTGGTTATTTGACTGTATAGGTACATAGGTACGAGGCCATAGTCCAGGCCTTTCAATCTCGACAGATCAAAGCAGCAACGGGTCTGGCAGGGAATGCGCAGGTCCATCCGGAAACTGGGATCCGCCCCCGCCCCTCCCGGTCGAGCTCTTATTGATCTGCCGGGGACGCAGCAGCAGCAGCATCCGGGCACTGAAATTCTGAAACGCTCAGAAAACGCTGACGCAGAACCTTCGTTAGATTCAACAAAGTTACAAAGGCGACCGAGTTGTTTTTCAGCGACGACTCGAGAACGTACTTCCTTAAACTCTTTTAGAAAATTTTCGCAGCGGTTGTACATACATATATGTATTACACGAGCAACGCTATAAATTCAAAAATTTATTCACAGTATAAATTCTCGCGTCAGATTTGTCCATCTCGCAACGGCGGGGGGGCCTTAGTCTCCTTCTGTCGTGACCTGCAATGCATTATTCGATGCACTCGTAAAATGAGCGAAATAGATTTAGGACATCAAATTCCATATTAAAATAAATTCCTATTGTTAAAATAATGAATTGTATGTACAAAATTCAATCATAAAAGTAACACAGATAGCAATAAATTCATTCGCGAATGATTAAGCACAAGAATTTTATTTAATTTGTCAATATGTAGGTATTGTATCAATCCAAAGTTAAGGAAATTCTAACAATGAACATTACCGTTTTTCCAATTAAAACAAAACACCCACGAAAGCTTTAAAGGCTAAATAGACTATATTTATAATATATATTATTATACAGTCTCTTTGCAAATAAAATACTTACAAAAAACAACTGATCTATTAAAAAGAACAGTTATCGAATTATTATTTTACTTATTGACTTATCTACGAGAGAACTCATTATGAAGGGAAAGTGTTATAGGTAGATATATCGAAATATTATTTATTTATTTATTTAAAATACATGGGCAGGTGGCATAGCCGATTGTTATAAGACAAAGACAACTTACTTGAAGATAAATTTCCAATTCAATAGGATTAAATAAGATTAAGGGTAACAACCAGGATACAAGTAACTATATATTAAAAACAACAATCCTTACTGTAGGTACCTACAGTATATACATATATATTATACTTACTATGTATGTACATCCATATGTATGTATGTAGGTAGGTACCTACATATGTACATACATATATGGATAATTTTAAAATCGATTATATCATTTTAAAGTTTATTTCAATGAAAGATTTTCTACTATGATGTGTAGTAAGCTCCCGATTATCTTGGATAAAATACTGATTATTTTTGATGGAAAATTGGGAAAAAAATGGAAAATTCGAACTGATATTAGAAAATCATTAAAAGATTCCTGCAAACAAACCAAAATGGCAGATTTTCTTAATAAATAATGAGTATTAAACATCTTAAAATGATTTTCTGCTTCAGAAATGTATAATACCTATGTAGTATTTTAAAAAGAAAAACCATAGTTCGGATTATCCGTGTTTTTCAGTTATCCGTGCCGCCTCTCCCCACCATTAGCCCGGATAATCGGGAGTCTACTGTTTTTATGAATTGATCAATGAGACAATAGCTACCTATTATACTCGAGATTTCTGATATCAAAGACATGTTTGTGTATGTGTGCAGGTGGAGATAAAAATGAAATAATAGTCTTTTAAATATAAATAAAGCTTTTGTGTGTGTGCCGGCGATAAAGGGGCAGCTTTTATTCGCGAACATTTGTGTCGGGCCGAGCGTGACAATATGGCAACGCGGGAAAACCATTGAATTTTTCCATAACTCGACATGCAAACACGACTTTCATGATTTACGGTATAAAATGTCCGAGTGGGTAGAGACGGAGGACAACGTTTCCGGTTCAAACCATTGCATTGCGTTGCATTGTGTGTCGAAGGGTCGATCGTTGCCCTCACTGTCCTCTCGAATTCTATTGTAGTAAGTGCTTCTCGTTTTCCGATATATAGTAATATAACAGATGTGCACACAATCAATTCATAAAATACTCGACCCACGTTTAGATGTGTGAAAATCTTTCCGCGCACCTCGTGATTGTGGAAAATGAGAGATTCTATAAAACATCTCAATCAATAGCATCGCCACATTTTAACCATGGAGATAGCTCAACATGGAGATAGACCATTACACTTAAGGCTCCCGCACACCACTGCAAACAGGTAGAAAAATAGATAGGAAAATCTCAAGGGTGGTATGGTGGAGAGATGTATCGCATAGTCGCGATTTATTCAGTTAATAAGCCAAACAGAGCGCGTGACAGCAAAGTTGGCTTTAACCGCTAAATATTCGGGCATAATCACGTGGTGAAAACTTTAGTTTGCCTTGAAACGGGCGTAGGGGGTGGCGGGGGCGATTATATACGTCCTTTATATATTTGTTAGCTGTTATAATAGATATATTACGTAAAGTAGTGCAAAAACAATTGATTATTAATAGAATTGATATAAATTCATGTGTGTGTGTGGCATTTATAAGAGAATAGAATAACTGAATACGCGTCTACACCAAGAACGATTTCCGCCGAACTCCGGCGATTTCGCCGATTTCGGTGACGTTTGTGGAAAAGTTGTATGTAAATAACTCTGACTTGAGAATCTTGAGTGAAATACAAATGTTCCGAATGCGAGATGACAGATGGTAGTTTGATAGCTTATGTCTGAGTGACAGAAACCGACGCTGCGCAGGCCGGTAGATTTGCGAAATTCGCTAGGTTGTCATACGCGATTTCGTAGCGGTATGCGGGAGCCTTTATTTGTGAAAGGGGTTCGAATTTCAATGCGTTCTAAGGATTTTCTTGCCGATTTGCAACTGTTGCTGACAAGATTTTTATACATAGATACACCTTTTTCTGTCAGAATTTTCTAATTATTATTGAGAGACAATAATAGACAACACAACCTTACCAACTAATTCATTTCATCTTAATATTTCATTTTTTACCGTCCAGAAGGCAACAGGAAACCACAGCAACTTTTCCAAATTATGACACTATGACCTACGGTGAAAATATCAATTGAATACGCCATTTTAAGTGGATATATGCTTTGCAATCTCATCGTTGATTGACAGAGTCGTTAATGAATAAGCAGAATTGAACTTTAGTTCGTAAGAATCGTAGGAATGTGCGCTTCGAATTAAATATGGCCGACGAACAGGAACGCAATAAACGTAATCAGCTGTTCTGGCCATTGCGGGGGTTTCCCTCCTCTTCAGTCCGCTGTCGAACCATAAAAGTTTAAACCGGCCACTATACACGGTGCAATATAAAAACACAACACTAAAGCGCAATAAAAACACTAACCTAACCCAATCCTATTGTGGGCTCGCGCAGCCGATTATTACGGAAAATGGGCCACGATGCGCTTTATTGTCCGACTCGACTGCGAAAAACTGTTGTAAATTCGCAATCGCCAGGTAGAGATAGTACCAGCGAATTTCACCTTCGTTTCATATCTGCACGTTTTGAGAAACTGTGAACTTCTGCAACGGTACAAAACGGAGTTTCGGCGGATTGCGATCGGCACCAATTGGACGAATACGTTGAGAAATTGAAACTCGATTCAATATCGTAAACCTTTGCAACGTATGAAAATACAACGGAGAGTGCAAAAATTACCAGCAAAATTTTCTTAGCGAACGAGTATCGATGTAATTTAAAATTGAACAATCTCACTATCGCCGTCACCAAATACAATATGCAAGTACTTTTTCAACGTGCTTCATAAATTAAAGCGAAAAATAATATATGAGTCGTAAATGAAGCCTTTTTTTATTCGGCGGGTATAATTCATTTGGCGATATCAGAACATATGAAATTTCAGAAGCACGAATGCCAGCTGCTCCCCCCTCGCATATAAAGATAAGCGAAATATTATATTTGACGGCGAAAAATTGTTATATAAATTTAATTAATCGCATAAGTTCCCACTAAGTAAGATATACGCTTCGATTTGTATATAAAATTTTCAACCGTGTAATTTTGCAACGGGCAAAGTACCGTTTATACCTACGTATAATAAATGCTTAAACTATCAAATAAATTATTTTGTTAAAACTAAATAACAATATTGAAGGTATAATATTTGTTTTTAAATTTAAAATTGTTGTTTTTATGTTTGTACAATAGACGAGGCTGTATAATAGGAATTCGAACAAATATACCGACTTCTGTAAACGGTTTGTTTAACCCTATTTTTTCTACGGAATCCCTCACTTTTGTGTATAGTCTTTCGTGCTACAGTAGTATAATGGGAAACAAAGGGTGATTTGTTGCATGTTGCATACATTTGCATGTTTTGTACAATCGCAGTACCGACAAAATATTGATTCTTGGACGCTTTCACTTTTTTTTCAATGCCCGATAGCTTTATGCGGCATACTAAAGCTTTTGTAGACCGTTGAACTCTTACTTTAGAAGCTTTTATTCTGATAAGTTTTAAACGAGGGATATTTCAATTGATTGTTTAACAGATTGACTATTTTCAAGTTTACCTGGACTGTATAAAATTGAAATTGGAGGGTCAGTAGAGGTATTTTTCTCAGTGAGGGCCGGCTGGTGATGGGTTGAGGGTGATAATTGGAATCGCAGACGGTCGCCGGTCTTAGTTTGAAAAAAAATCAACAGTCAGTCTGCTGTTTTACTTTTACAATGTTATAAAATTTGAAACCTGGCATACACAATACCCCAAAAATATTTAATACATAGGAGCGATTGACTTGAATATTCTAGAACAATATTTCTCAGAAGAGTTTTGTAGAGTTTATTTTATTCATACCTTTCAGTAGTGTTTTATGATTCAGAAATATGTGCAACTAATTTGTATTTACCTTTTACAAGTTATTGAAAAATTGGATATCAATTTGTGACACATTATTTATACGTAATAATATATGTATTTATTTTGGTTGGCTTTATTTTTTTTTAAGTAAAAGAAAAATTATTTTCTTGTGCGTGTGTACTGGGCCGTTGTAGACTAGTCGTTCGTTGGTCTCACTCATAATAGATTCGGTAAACTGAAACCTACATAATTTCACATGGAACGGATAATAGATGCGGTTTCACTTCTTTATATTGCCTTGTATAATGATGCCACTAAACCAACCGTCTCGTAATAAACGTACAAAACTCCACACAGCCTTTAGTTCATTTTTAGATACTAAGCGGTCTGGTTCACTTTCGGGAAATATCGTCAAAAAGTGCTGTAGTTCTTTAAAATTGACAATTTTCAAGGTAAAACTAATCTCAAAGTGATAGTGCAGTAGTTAAACAAGTCATTGTGATAAAAAAGCTTGCTTATTCTACAAAAAATTGATTTAATTGCCAATGTAATGTTTGCCTCGTATGGACATTGAATTATTCTGCAGTGTTTGTTTTGTGTTACACATAAAAAGTGCTAAAAGTATCATTAGAGTGAAATATGATGATTTTATATACTTTCGTTTAATTTTAATTAATTGACTCGAGAAATCCTCATCAAAACTATTACGAAATTCGTCGCGTGGAAATAAATAAACGAAAAATTCGAATACATACATATATATTTTTATATGCGTATGTATATTGAACAGGTACCACAACTACCTGTATCGCATTCTTTGACAAAGTGGTTTTATGACGCCTACAAGAAAGCTCCCATACTGTAATATATCGTGGAGTGCGAAAACTTGTTTCGAATATAAAATATTATCAACTCGATTTTAACATTATCGCGCATAGATATGTATAACTGGAAGTGATTCTCGAAATTCGTTTTTTTTGTCAATGGGAAAATATTTTTTTCTACTGCGACAAATCGAATTTTTTTCTCGTTTTTATTATACCTCGTCAAAGTTGTGAAAATTTCTCAAACAACCGGAATTCAAAACGTCTAATTATGCTTAGATATTCACGTTCGAATGCCTATCAAAAAATGCACGTTTAAATTAAGCTAAAGTTTATTACATAAATCAAAATGTCATTACATTATGAATTCGAATTCTTTGGACGATTTTACTACATTATAAAAACTATTTTATATTATACTTAATAAATAAACACGTAATAAAATTTTAAGTTCAGTAAACATATTCAAATGTAGATATTAGTTATTGATTTAAATTTTATTAACATTTTTAATAATATCTTGTTTCCATCAAGTTTTTTTTTGATTTAAATGTAAACATGTATATGTATATTTTGATAAAAACGTCTGAAACGATTTGCTTCTAAATCATATATAATAATTTATAGAATACAATTAATAATAAAAAAAAAAAAAGAATAAAATTTTCACACTGATTCAAGATTCCAATAGGTACATTATCAACAAATTATATTTATATTTTCATTATATGTAGGTAATAATAATGACAATTAATTTACTTTTATAGTACGTACATACCGTATTAAAAATAATAATATGAGTAAATAACAACTATGGGCGTCAATTAATGCATTGAATTATTTTTTTAAATTTAAATAACAACTATACACTATTCAACTTATCTTGATCGACGTAGAATCGATCTGCGCAGACTAACTGGGTCTGAATCAATGAGCTTTGTCAGCATCTCAGCTTCTCGCAATAAATATTAACGATTACCAACCAAAGTCGTCAACCTCGAACAGTTACAACCCTTTCTTTTCAGTTGCGCGACAACAAGATGCTTCTTAAGTTGGATAGAGTAGAAATATGTATATAATCATCTTATGCTGTAAATTGATCAACATAAGTAGAACAAAGGTATAGACACTTTTATACTATAAAAGTCATATTTTTATCAATAATAATAGTCTACAACCTACTTTTTTTTTAGTTGCGCAACAACAAGGTGCTTCTTATATTGAATAGAGTATAGGAATCTCAAATGGACCTGGGTGTTGTTATCAAAAAAGACCTGACAAAAAATAGTCAACTCATACATATAAACTCCTTTAGTAAATAAGTGTTATTCATGTATATATATATACATATATATTGTATATATATTATCAAACGAGTATTTAAGAAATTTAGTATCCAGTTGCTGTCAAAAATTTATAAATCCTATATTAGACCTAAATTAGAATTTGTTATAAATGTTTGGAACCCTAACTTCAAAAAAGACATTTTATGTTTAGAAAGGGTTCAAAGAAGCATTACAAAAATGCCACCTGAACTTCGGTCACTATGCACAATAATGAAAGACTGAAGAGAATGAGTCTCACCTCTTTGGAGACGAGAAGATTGAGGGGCGATCTAACAAAAGTGTATAAAATAATAAATAATAAATATAAATGTCCAATAAAAAGCTTCCTCACGTTCAATAAAAACGCACGTCATACACTGAGACTCTTAAAAGACAAATCTCACAAAATTGTCAGAGACTCATTCTTTTCCCAAATCGGCTAGTAACTTCTGAAATTATAAATCTATTTAAAAATCATCTGGACAAGTTTTTGAATATAAATGCATTTTCGCAATTCTTCAAATATTAAATATTAAATATAAATAACTAAAAAAAAAATTAAAAACTTCATATACAATTTATATCAGACTCCTGGGCTCCATCGGCTATGCCGCCCGCCCGTGTATTTTAAATAAATAAATAAAATAAAATATTCAATGCTCATGGAATAGTATAAAATATGACATAGAGATACTTAATACTATATTTCAATCCATCATTTTTCACTTTCAATCAATTATTCTTGCAATATTATAAGTCAAACAGCAAGCTTAGTGTTACGATCTTAAATTCAATTCAAAAGCTCGACGATTGCGCAACGGAAAATTTTTATTCCTTCGAAATGGTCAAGGGCGGTAAAGGCCGATCACATTAGCGGTACAGCCGCTTAATAAAATCGGATGTACCTTCGTCGGCATGTGTATAGGTATATACATATATCTGTACCTATATATATATATATATATATATATCTGTATATGTATGTCGGGCCGCACAGGTTGATGACTGCGCCTTAACTTGCCGCGTCAGTTATGATGGCCGGGGGCTTTTATACACGTAATAAGGCCGCGAAATGGGGCCGTTCGCGGCATCATAAAAAACCTTATGACTATATCTCGACCAAACCGAGTCTTCGGTGCTCGCCGGCGATAAGAAAAATATACCTGTGCCTTTTTTTTTTTATAATATATAATTCATTAGCCGGCGGGCTGACGCGCGGGGCGCGAGAAAATTCGCGAAAATTCGCCACATCCACTTTTCTCGTTTTGAAATCGATCGGATACATTTATTTATAGGCATGTTCTTGTAACGACGCGCGCCGCAATCGATTCGGTCCGAAGCGGCTAAATAATGGCACAAGTGTTGATTGTAAACGTCTCTATACTATGCGCGCTCAATTGGAAACCGATACGTTAAATTACGAATCAATGGCGATCAAGTCGAAAACTCTAAAGTTTACTAAATGGTCATAAAGAGAATCGGCTTTGGCGTCTTCGGCAGCACATTTGCTTCCTCGTCTATTATTTATTATACACGATGATAATCACCGTAAATAAGATAATAAAAGCGAACAATGGGAATGGTATTAAATATATGATGTTTTAATCTTATCATTGGAAAGTCTATACCTAATAAAAATATGACTTTGATAGTATAAAAGCGTCTATACCAATATAATCTACTTATGTTGATCAATTTTCAGTACAAGGTGATTATATACTATATATGTACATATACTCCATCTAACTTAAGAAGCAACTAAAAAAATAGGATTGTAGCTGTCCGAGATTGACGACTTTGGTTGGTAATCGTTAATGTTTATTCCAAGATGCTGAAATGGTGACAAAGCTCATTGGTTAAGACCGAGGCAGTCTGCGCAGATCGATTCTAAGTTGATCAAGACTAGAGTCTTTCTTAAGTTGGATAGTGTACCTACATATATGTACATACATAGTTGTTATTTAAATTAAAAAAAAATAATTCAATGCATTAATTGACGGTTATAGTTATTATTTACTCGTTGTGCTTACTAATATTATTATTTTTAATAGGTAGGCACTATATAAGTAAATTAATTATCAATATGATGTTATACCTATAGTGAAAATATAAATATTTGAATTTGTTGATAGGTACCTACCTATCAACAAATTGGAATCATTGTGGAAATTATTATTAATTGTATTCTATAAATTATTGTATGGGTATATTATTTAGAAGCAAATCGTTTCAGATTAGGGTGTTTCTCAAGTATAAAATACCTACTTATATGTACAGAAATATTTATTTTATTTAATTTCTGGCAAGTTATTGTATAATTAATTGTCTTAATGAGTCTATTTTAGTATGAACTTCAAAGCGTTATTATATAATTAAATATCACACCATCAAACATTTGAGTTCAAAAGACTTCTTTCCAACATCAGCTTATTTTTCTTGATGTATTTGACCGGAAAAGCTTCATTTCAAACGGTCCAACAGTGACAGACCTCCCTGTAAAATATAATTCTGCTGACCTGTAATACGACCCGTGCACGAACAAACATAACGCATATAAGTCGTAAAAGATTGACTTGTCTCTGACGTTTATTAGTTACGAACGAACGCATGGCTGAACAATTTCAATTCTAATACTACGCCTATAGCGCGCTATCCATTCAAAACTTTACCGTGCAAGATTTTCCATATGTATCTCATCGTAGCGCGTTTTGAATTTTTTGTCCCGTCCAAAGAAAAATCTCTATACCCACGGGTAAGCGGCCACATGTCGACTAAAATAAAATAAACAAACGTCCCTGGAATATTTCGGAATAAATTATAACGCGCCGGTGGACACTCGTGTAATCGCGGAATGCAGACGTCTCTTCGAGCTAAAATTTATGAAGGTTCCCCGCGGTAAGGGAGTTACCGTCTCGTGTGTCTCGTTTTTGTGACTCTAAAAAAGGCCTCTTCGAAAGTCTCGTACGCACACACACATACACGCACATGTTTGAGCTTTTTTTTCCCTTCATTTGGTAAATGGGGTTTTCTTATTAAAGCCACTCGGCCCGGTTACATTCACCAGATACGGTATCGCAGGACCGTCGTAAAATTTTTAATATGTGTAATAGACAAAGAAAGCCATGCTGAATAATAATACAATATATCGCACACAGTAGGTACGTATTATGCTGTATAATTATTTTTGTAATGTAAATTTACAGTGTATTGTCAAATTAAATCCACTTAAAATTCATATTCGAGGCTAGTTTCATTCACGCGGAAGGGTTTGCTAGAAATGTTATTGCGTTTTTTTTATGACGATTTAATTTAAGTAATTATGGATGTTATTATGGATATAATTAGCTTTAGCTACTGTATTATATAAATAAATAAATAAATAAATGTACATATGCTCAACGATATAAAGTAACTTGTTTAATTGAACAATTTTGGGTAGTAGGTATATCAAACAAAAATTGAATGAAAACTAACATTTTATATTTTGATTATATTCATTAGATGGATAATCATAGTATTTAATGTCCAAAATTATTAAAATTATAAAGAAATATTGCATTTTAAACTACGAACAATATTATTGTATTACCAATACAAGAATCCGTTGAAAGTAATGGAAAATTTTCCGAATTTTCCGACTTTCTTTTGCCTACATCGTTGTATTGAACAAAAATACATACAATATTTATTTGATTTCCATTATTTTAAGAATCTGTATATCATGTGTAGATATTTATAATATTTTGGAGGTACATTTATATAGATATACTTAAGCATATATGTAAGTATATTCTGACACTTCAATTTATAAAATATAGTTTTGTAAGCTGACCTTCTCGTGCAGCTACGAAAGCTAATACCCTCCTTAAAGCTGATGGTAGCATTCAATCGCAGAGCTTTTTTTCCAGGCCTAGGTCGTAAATTTTCTTATAAAACCCATCCACCTCTCAGAAACGAAGGAAACGCTTGGCAGAAGGGCCATAATTTACGCGCCACTAAATTTTCTACTCTTAATAGATTATTTTTTCTCTCCAACCCCGCAACAGCACTGGTGAGATATCGACCGGCGATGCTCAAACGTACGCGTCTCATCAACAAAACGTGTCTTTTCCATTGTGTTTTTATCATTTATTAATTTTTTTTTGACGCCATAAAACGTCATGATTTAGCACGGGATTTGAAAGAGAAATTCGCACCGAGTAGTGCGTCTATAGTACCTAAGTAGGTTGTAAAGCTCATTCAAACCGGGTGCTATTTAATTTTATGGATTTAAAAACACCCATTTAAAAGGTTCCCTCTAAGCGAAAGCGAAACGTTTTCTGTGATACATCGTCTTGTCCTACATTTCGTTACATTGTCACTATTTGATTTTATAGTTTACTAAAACGACATAATGCGTTTTAGACGTTTGACATTTTCATTAAAGTGATGCAAACACACACACCTTACAAAATTGTACATATAACGCATCATCTTCATAATATTATCCATCGTCAATATAAATTGACGCATCTATGTATGTATGATTTACAATACTACTTAAACATTTTAAAATCAATTTACGTCTTATTATACCCATGTTGCATGTGAGAATGGAAAATTAAACATATAAAACTTTGGCGCACGCATAATTTGTACGAAAAATATTGTCGAACTTGAGGTATAATAAATCAAAATGTCTAATTAGCATGAGATGGAAGCGAGCACGCGATTTTATTTTTAATTCACACCACGCAAAAAAATTCTATAGCCACGCAACTAAACATATCTATCTACAATTTTAATTAATTGGATACTTTTAGCTACAATTTAAAATATTGATGACATCATATACAATACGCAATTTAATTAATATTCTTATTATATTAATGAGATCTCATTGAAAAATTAAATAAACGTTAATTAATGTTATTCAAGTACATAGGTATTGTTTGTATGTGAAAATATAAATATGAGCGTGGGCATAACTGACGGCTAAGTAATGCGATATTTTAGTATATATTTTTTTGGCTATAAAACTTAAGCTTTTTCGAGAATGGTCGCGTTGAAATTGATGAGGGTGGAAACGCTTCTTTTTTGTATAAAATTGGGGGAGCAGAGTTTGGAAAATCGATCGAGGGTGAGAGAAGCGTTGAAAAGTAGGTACCTACATACATACATATATACTCGTATCTCTTATAAGTGAAAATTATCCAATACGAGCCAAAAATGTTCTAGCTTGAAGAGCGTACACATAGTCTGTGTGGTCATCTCATTTTAATAAATTATGCAGGTATAGTTTTATAAATAAATAAGTGGGTTGCAAACTCATTCGTTTTTTGGTATACCTAAGAGGGTTGCACGTTAGATAAATCAAATTATAAACTTTGCAAAATAGAATATTGCCATTTATGCGCTAATGTTTGAATATCAAAATCTTAGAAAGTCACTTTTATTGTATTCAAAGTTAAAAGTGGCCTAAAATCTTTAGAATAATTAATTTTTACATATGGAAAACAGTAATGTTGAATATTTTCAAAGTAACTTAAAAGGTATTCCTCTTAAAAAAACACGTAGGCCATCGAGTCAGGCACACACAGTTCGGCTCAAGAACTAGTTTTACGACATTCATTTGGTTCGCGACTGTCCTGTTCTATCGCATCGTTTAAATGCGTATCTTACCCTCTCGCACGGTCTCTACGAGTGTGTGAATATTTATCGAGACGCAGCGGCACACACGAAACGCACATTCCGCCATGCATAAACATGTATGGGAGGATTGGGATATTGAAAAGAGGGAGTCAAGACAGTTGTGAGGGATGTGCAAGGATAGAAGTAGACACATCTTAAAAAAAAAACTTTGCAAAATATACTTTTTTCATTTCCGATTTTTATAAATTAATTCAAACTTGTATTGGGAAGCTATAGTGATGTCTCAATAACCTCTATGCTGAACATATGCACATAAAAAATATCATACGAGTACTATTGTTTGGAAACTACATATTAGTTGAACAGTTTTAAACGTGTGAAATGTTGAAAATTGACAAATTCGTCACAGTAGATATTTGATGAAATAATTTCACACGATTTCTATTGCCCATATCTGAATTTTCACACTTGATCTTAATACCAAGAATATTTTTAATTCCATAAACGATTTTCTTAAATATTTTTAAATAAAAAGTAGATACATAGTGGTAGGTACTTTTGACTTTGTGAGATAAAAATATCTATGTAGTGCTTAAAAAAGAAGGCATACGACCAATGCGTACTGCCAGTTATGACGTATGGATGTGAAATGTGGATGCTAAATTTAAGAATGTTACGCAAGATTCAGTGCACACAGAGAAGCATGGAAAGATGTATGCTCGGTATAACGAGAAGAGATCGGAAGAGGAATACATGGGTAAGAAGCATGACCAGGATGGCAGATATAGCGGAACGTGTGTAAAAGTTGAAATGGCAATGGGCTGGACATATAACGAGAAGAATGGATGGCAGATGGACGCGAGAATGCGAAAGAAAACAAGGTAGACCGAGCAAATGATGGGCTGATGAATTGAGAAGAATGTGTGGAGTAAACTGGATTTAGATTGCTCAAGACAGACAGGAATGGAAAAGGATTGGAGATGCCTTCATCCAGCAGTGGATGGTGAACGGCTGAAAATGATGATGATAATGATGTATGTAGATATGTAGGTGTAAAAAAAGTTTGATATAAATATAATAACACATTCTTTGATGCAAAGATATCTAACTAAATAACTGTAATATTATCATAATATAATTGTTAGTTGAGCCAGATTAATTTTAATTATATGGAAAACAACTGTGTAGAATAATTTTTAATGGAAAATATGTATGTGTTATTTTCATTCATAAAAAAAATACAACAAATTAATTATTTTCCAAATTGATAAATTTTAAAATAACGTAAAGTGCAAACATTATAATAATAATAAATAATTGTCCAATTAAAAATAAATGTACATTTGCATAATTTTACCCGACAAGATACGTTTCGAATTCAACCTTTTTTTCGACCATCCGCGCTTCGGAATAACAAATGAGTTTTTTTGACCGGTTTCTCGTTCAAAAGTGGTCGAAGAACAAAAATAAAAATAAAAACAAAACCCAACCGACCAACTGCCGATCCCTGTCTCACATAATTCAGTGACAGTTGATATTTATTCGGCATCTCCGCCTCTGCGCGAGCGGATAACGTATCTCGTTATACGAGAACCGGCCGCCCCGTTCGGCATCCATTTTGTGACCGAACAGCCGCCATTTCGAGTTACGAATTGCATGGACGTGTTCTTATCATTCACTAAGTACGGCGTGTATTGAAATTAAAGCCCGCATCGTCCTTTGTACGGAATCAATCATCATCTTCGAAGATCGTAATAAAAAAAAATGCCGTGCGAGCCGACGGCTAGCGCGCATTACGGACCGCGTCTTTATTTATTTTAAATTGTCCGAGTCGAAATCTCGAATTGAATTTAATGACGAGATTAAAAGAAAAATAGGGTTGTAAGTGCTTCACATGTGTAATTTAACGGACGTTGAGCAATCGGCCTCTTCGTCACAGCTGCTACGTTCAATCAAAGCTGATGTTTTTAAAACGCGACTGTTAAAATCAATCATCGACCAATGACAAAAAGTATTTTTGACAATTGAAAAAATGATGTATTAGTAAATATTACATAAATGAAAAAATAATGAAAGTAGCACACACCGCTACATCCGAGGAATGGAAATAGAAAACGTTAAAACTAAAATAGATACAAAAGCACTTTATTTTTTTTGTCGACTATATTTTGAACGGTTTCTAATATGTATTAAGAAATATGTTGATTTTTAATGTTGAAATGAACATTGGAAAAATATGAAGTTGATTTTTTAAGTGTGGCATTTCCATCGTTTTTCATTTCCGTTCCGTATTTCTTAGAATCCATCATAACCTATTATTAACAATGATTTGTCGTCTTACTTGAAAATAATTAGTTACCTATGGATGAATAATCAAACAATTCCACTTTGTTTTAATACAGATAGAAAAAGTGTAGATAGTAGTGAAATACAACCTAAGTTCGCCCCCATTCACCGGTAGCCATTGTTTATTATTCAAATCCCTATTCTATTTTGCTTACCCCCCCATATATTTTTTCCATATTCCTAGAAAGAGTCTGGCACCGTTTCGTGCCAGAAGTCTCGTAAAAGCATAGGTATACATACAAAAAAAAAACGTGATAAAAACAAACAATTGACGGCATTCCCGAAAAGGTTTTGCATACGCACCAAAAACAAAAGCTTCCTACGCGCACCCGCCATAAACATGTAAAACTGGGTTAAAAGATTACAATAGCATCCTTTTGCTGACACAACGAAAAAAAAAAACAAAACTCTAAATAGTCCAAATAGCGAGTTTCACTTTTCACTAGACGCGTTCCTTGTAAACATCACAGTGCTGAAGAGGAAAAAAAACCCCTTTGAATATTACACTATTTACATTTGGTCACGCTTATATAACGCTTCCTACATTGAATGTCAGTATTTAGAAAAGCACACACAATTTATATTGAATCAAAGACTCTCATATGAAAATAAAAATAAACGTCAATCGTATCCGTTTCTACGAAAAACGGAAAAAAGTCAATTAATCAATAAATTCGCACGTAAATTCGTACACGGTCGACAATATACAATATACATATATATATATAAGGGATTCACCTGCCCGAGGTGACGTTGCGTTCCCTTTTAATATTTGACTTGTATCGCCCCGTTGTAAAGTGTTTATGGGGCGACATTTTACATTTTACTACCCAAAGCGTGTTACATAAAATTGGCAAAAATATATACGTACGCAACAACAACGGGAGCGAGCTACGAGAGTGCTGACGTACGCACTTATCCGTATATAATATATAGAAACGGTTTATTTGTACATATTTTTCAAATTAATTTAATTTATACGGTGGAATGATATGCATGTCAGATGACAGATTGCGATCGGCGCAAGCGTCGAGCAAAATGGTAATTGTAATTAGCTTTAAGACGCAAACAGTCGGCACAAGCTCACTAAACGGAACAAGCAATAATGGCGAATTAGTGCTTTTGAGCCATAAAGTGCCTACGTACCTACCTGAAGCAATTAAGGCAAAGAATGCCAACGGAAGAAAATTCAATAACTTTCGTTCAATTTTCCAGCTCACAAAACAAGGTACAAGATCTGACGTAATTATTAATTAACAGAAAAGAAGTGCATCTAATTTTTAGACTTGCAGACTTAAGGCTCATAGTGCATATAGACAGTAATATTGAAAATTCGTTTAGGTAAAATATTTTCTATCTAAGGTTTGATGCAATTCAGATTTTTCATTTAAATCAAATGAATTAATTCCAATTAACCATAAATAGACTACCGTATTTGCGAAATCGAAAATTGTATAGCGTCAAGTTAATTGAAATAAAATACGCTCGGTCACGCACCATAAGATCGGCTCGAACGAATACTGTTAAATTTTAATGAAGATACTACGTATCGGTCGGGTAAAAACAATCAATTGGATTCCTTACGTAGCAAAGCGGCTAATTGACTTTCCAACCGTCACTTAATAAGACCGACATTTCACTTGACGTTTATAGATCGATTTTCCTAATGATTTTATTCGAAATATAGACGTTTTCGAGCGGTGAATTCGCAACGTACCTACCTACGCCTCGTACGAATTTCTATAGCGGGATCTAACATCATTGTGCGGATCGCTCGTGTGACTTTTCCTTTCATCCGAGTTTACGGCATCAGCATTGGCTGCATATAAAAGGGAATACTTTTTAAGTCTTCGCACGGCAGCCACATAAAAATGGCCAATAAAGCTAGATAGGCAATAAACGCCCGTAGTAGGAGAGGCGCGGGGCCGAAATTCTCGGTGCGTCGTTAAGATTCTTACATTAATGCGAATAATGATGGAACTTCTTTAATAAACGTAAAAGCTTTCAGCGGCACACTCTTCCGCTTCCGAGGGTCGTCCCTATCCGGGCGAAATCCCTTTGGATTCGGTTTAGATAGAAGATTTCATTGAACGCGCGTTAAAAATCGTCTTAACGAGTGCGCGCGTACGCGCCAACATGCTAAACGACGTTACGCTTTTATTTCCGGTCGTTATTGAGCTTGCTTTTATACCTAACTGTGTAAGTGTATGTATATTTATTTTTCCCGAACACGTAATAATCGTAAACGTGTGCATTGCAAAAGTGCACTGCTTCCATTTTTATACTTTTCACTTAAATCGAAACGCGCCGCGCCGCGCCGCGCCGTGTCGCACATTCGTTTATTTTTTTTTGTCAAATTCTCATGGTGTTAATTAAAATTTTTACTATCTAGCACTATTATGCGGGTGAAGTGTAATTAGCGTTCTAATTAATTTTCACAATTCACC
Organism: Parapsyche elsis; assembly: GCA_022651745.1. Classification (NCBI taxonomy): domain Eukaryota; kingdom Metazoa; phylum Arthropoda; class Insecta; order Trichoptera; family Hydropsychidae; genus Parapsyche; species Parapsyche elsis. The sequence continues at coordinate 5,824,510 of JAGVSN010000017.1, forward strand.
AATTAATTTAAAAGCGTTCGCGTGTCACGTCTACGTATGAATTTTCTCAATATATTATTAAAATCTTACATTGAAGATGTTCAATGTCGTATAAATACAAGTCAATGTCACTGTTTTATAATATTAACGCGTCTTTTGAATTGAATAATTCAATTTATATACATATTCGCCTTTTGTAGGGTGACATGTGAATGAGTCGAGTAAAAAAGGCAATTGCGCTTTTTGTTTGTGATGCGAAACATAAATTGTATAGGAACTATTTACAATCTTGTCTGATCGTAAAATACCGTTTCCTCTCTCGTACAGACGTTAAGGTTCACATATAGCGCGTAAAAGAAGCAAAAATATCCATTGGCGAATTTAAGAATTTATCATAGTTGTTTTTAAATTAGGTTTGTGTCCTGGTGCCCAAATAATAGAACAGTAAATTTAATTAAATGATTAAATTTTATGGAGACAGTTAATTTATTGGCAATTCTATCAACTATCAAAATGACGATAGTACAAACGAATTTCATTTAATTAAATAAATAATTACTTATGTATTGTATATTGCCGAGTTATTATCCATACGAGTGTATGTATGTACAAATAACTGACATTTATTGACACACATATTACATAATATATTAATTTACATTGGAAAATTTATGACCAGGATACCTATAGTAGCTAAATTACAACATTTCGATGTGACGTGTCAAAAATAAATATTTATTATTTTTTCTACTATGTTTAAGCTTCCTGAAAACGATTCTATAAAAAATGTTCATACCCTTGATAGTTTAATTAATATGTTTAAAAGTAGCTTTTGGAATATTTAACTCGGTACGTTGCATACATATATTTTCGAATCAAACCAAATTACTAAATTTATATACACGTATTATGATTATTGACATCGCATATCCTGATTATGACTATTGGTACAATAAAAACCTTTTCAGCGTTTCAAAGTGTGCGCGCTCGTAATTTTTAAACAATCAATTAAATATATAGACTATCACTCATGTTTTACACGGTTATTAAGTCTTTAAAAAAATTATTGCCGCATTAATTTTTTACCATTAAATATAAATTTCGCACGTATTGACTAGCAGAGGTTTGCGTATGTGTGTATGTTTGTGTGTGTAATTCAATTTAATTTATGACTCTACGCGCGTACGAAAATCGAGAACGAACGCTTTCATAATTAAAATTTTAATTAAAATTCAACACGGAAATGGCACTGCCTATTGATAATTTTGGCGTAAAATCGCACTACCCAACTAATTCAAAGTAGGACGCATTATATGTAATTCAGTAGTCTTCAACCTCTTTTTTTTAATCAACGCACAGTTTTCCCAAATAATCACATTGAATAAAGTTTATCGATTACTTTATTATCAAACGGCTTAGAAATAAATTATTTTTTCTGTATAATACCACTTATTGCAATTTAACAACATCTATTAATTTTTATTTTTATTTCAGACGATTTACAAATATTGTATTTGTAGTCTAAAGAAAATTTAGGGGTACAATACTTTTTTAGGTTAAGTAAGGTTAGTGAATTCATCGAGTGGATCGCTCAAGTCAACTCATGGAAAAATGGTATTCAAATATTATATTATGTATATGTAAATATAAAACCAACATTCCGCTACGGTTAAAAAATAAGGCATACGATCAATCGTACTGCCAGTTATGACGTATGGATGTGAAACGTGAATGCTAAATTCAAGAATATTACACAAGATTCAGTGCACACAGAGAAAGATGTATGCTCGGTATAACGAGAAGAGATCGTAAGAGGAATACATGGGTAAAAACCATGACCAAAGTGGCAGATATATCGGAACGTGTGAAAAAGCAAAAATTGACACATAGCGAGAAGAATGGATGGCAGATGAACGCGAAAAATACTGGAATGGTATCCGAAAGGATGTGAAAGAAAGCAAGGTAGACCGAGTGGATGATGAGCTGATGAATTGAGAAGAATGTGTGGAATCAAGTGGATGTAGATCGCTCAAGACAGACAGACTTTCATCCAGCAGTGGATGGTGAACGGCTGAAAATGATGATGGTGATGATGTAAATACATATATCTGTAACAACAGCTTTATCATTAATAACTTACTTATACATTAAAATAAGCCATTTTTAAACATTTACCATTTATGCTATTCGATAAGTTAGTGATAAACTGCAAATTGCGAATTTATTAATACTGAGAAGAGTCTAGTTTGAAGACCACTGCCTTTATATATAATTAATTTAATGTTGCGTGTACATAGGTAGGTATAGATTATTCAAAGCGAATTTTTGAAAATGGGCACGGCTCTATACATATTAGGTACATAGATAGATAGATACATAGGTGTGTTTGCCAGGTGGGGGAGTTTTAACGACCACGGTTTTATGCCTGGTGCGGTTGTTTCCCCAGGACCTCCCCCGATCCTCCAGCATCCTTCGGTGGGGTTGGAGGAGGAGGAGTGTTGCGGGAGAAACGCTGTAAAACTCAGGCACATTATTCGCATAGCGCCCGAGATGATTTACGGTGTATAATAAAAGCCGCGGCAGAGAGAGAGAAGTCGGTTGATAAGCACTTGCAATCCTAAACGAGTTTCGCAACCTTAAAGACGCAAACGTTAAAATACATTTTGGTTACAATGTAAAAACGGTGTGCACAATGAGTGCGTCGACAATAACACAAACCTTATACAAACGTATAAATTTCTAAAGAACAATAGTCCACATATGTATTCAATGGAAATAGGTAGCTATGGTACCTACCCACGGTTGAGTGATGCAACTTCGCACGACGACGATGCGTGAGAATGTTGCAAATATTATTTATATTACCTTCAAGCTGCAATGTGTGAAATGGTTTTCACCTATTCCTTTTTAAATTGACCTATAGAGGTTAATTTAAAAATGAAGGACTTAAAGAAGTCAGATGGAATATTAAAAAGACGACGTCAAAGTTTTTAGCTTTATTCTTTGAGCCTTTGGGAATGAGTTTAAAAGGAAATCGACAAAAAGATCAGAGAAAACTTTTGCTATACCTACATACCTGTTATACGTTTTAGTATATATTATCTATTAATAAAATTATTATCTAAAGAAACTAAAATAATAATTTATTATGTAATTGTCAGACCACATCTTAAATATTGTGGTTCATTATTAAATATGTTAGTCAACTAGAGATATATTACAAATATTACAAAATAAAGGTATGAGATGTATTTTAAATGTTGATAGGTATGCTAGTACATATAAAAAAGATGACGATTGAATTAGATTGGTTGAATGTGAATGATACTTTGAGGATTTGTATGTTGGTATTTATATTTAAGTTAGATAATAATATGTTACCATCATATTTTAGTAAATTTATTATGAGAGGAATGGGTGTATGTGAATATAATTTAAGGAATAAAAATAATTTAATTATAAAAAAAATGTTAGAATAAATAGAAATAGGAGAAGCATCTTGCACAGAGGTGTTTTGGAATATAATAGACTGCCGGATGGAATTAGAAGTTCCAAAACTATTGATAAATTCCTGGCAGTCTTAAAAAAACATCTCTGTATAGGTGCTTAGTTAAGGATTGTGTAATTAACTTTAGTTAATATAAAATAAATAATGTACAATTAACTGAAATGTAGGTATGTATATTTTTAGGTGGAAATAAATGTTTCATCTCTTCACATTCTACCCTCCGCAATTTAATATGTAAAAATAAAGAAAATAGGATGAATTTAAAGGAGCATACGATGTATAAAGAAAAATACGATATGTTCATAAATTACACTGAAAAAAAACCTTTCAAAAATAATCCGATAATTTATTGGAAAAAAGCACCACGAGAATTTTATACATAAACCGCCAATCAAGTTCTGAAAGAGGTATTTCGGTTGACCAATATAACATTCGATTCTCTTCGTGTGTTTATCTTATGTTTTATCTCGAGCCCGTGGTGTTTCAACTGTGGTTCGCCATATTCATTAATCCAAAAATATTCATTAAAATGTTATAAATTTAAATATATAAATTAAATTGTATATCGCAGGCGTATTTTAGTTAATAAGACAGTGAAGTTGGATGTTGGTAATATATTTCTAGGCATAAAAAATGGCCGGAAAGTTTGAGGGGACGCGGTCTCTCACTGCGCAAGGATATCTTTCGTATAAGAAATTCCGTTTTATGGGAAAACGCCACAATAAAATATATCAGAATAAGAATAAAGATACAAACTTATCGAGTTGACGTCGACGTCGCGGCGGATAAGTGACACCATACTTGGCAGGTTGCTATAAATTAATCAACCTCCTATTATTCCGATACTCACCTGCCATGCCATGCAGGTTTTCGATATATCGAGAACGAAAGGTGTAAATTACCTACTATTTTTTTCTTTATTTTTTTTTGAATGGCCGCCATGCCGACGCTATGTGAAAACTCACTTACGAAATTCGAATTCAAAAGACACACCTTTGATACGGTATAATTGGAAGTAGATTGTATATAAATCGTGAATAATGAACGAATAACTTAGTAGAAATGACTAAACTAAAAAAAACTTCTTTTTCATCATATTTCACTTTTGGACAACACTTTTTACCGATTTGACGTGAATACGTCTATACGCGGACCAGTATGGGGTACCAGTACAGAAACGGCGGTGTTACGATTGGATGGACATACATTTCGACACTATAACTTCGTTACTAATAACACCATTGACATGAATCTTATTTTATTCGCTTGAGTATACGTTTACAATACATTTATGACCTTGAGTTGGCATCGTGCATCCGCGAGACGCGGAGGAGGGGGCGTATCTTCCAACGGCTATTTTGAACGTTTTCAGAAATTTCCAAACAATATACATATCTCGCGACTCTAACATGCTAACGCGGTGATTTTGCTACTAAACAAAATATATCTTTAAGGTCTGTCGGTTTAAGTTGTAAAAAGTGAACGGTGTAAATTATTTGTTGGTGAAAAATCAAAAACGAGTAGAAAAAAATCAAAAATTTCACTATGTCGGCCCATACTCGCCGAAAGGCCAATAGGAAATACAAAAAACGCATATCATCAAAAAGAGGGTTTAATCGTCTATCGATCGGTATTAAAATATTTGTGACAGAACAAGTGAGACGGTATCGGGAACATCAGAAAGTCGACGTGGCAAAATTGTAATCGATTACCAGTTAAGACTTTATTCGTTATGCTAAATAAAATGCTTTCATTTCATTGTCATATTCCAAATAAAATATTAGCCGCTAACGCAGACGTATTCACGGAAAACCCACGGCCGTGTTCGACACAGCCACACCCCGAATTTGTTTATAGTGAAGTGAACCAATGGCATATTGGAGTCCTTTGCTAATGAAAGAAACAAGAGAAAAGTAATTGGTATGATTGACTGAAAACCTAAGGTAAAATTATAATGATAGAGGCCGATTTGAATTTTAACAACATCCAAATTTTACCATTCGAATAAATCTTTTGAAGGTATTGGAGATCGTACCATGAACCTTCCAGTTCACGAATTCAATACCATGGCTATCAATGTCTAATAACTAAATATATTTCTAGAGTAAGGTTTAAGCTCTCGGGATTTACACGTAGGTACCTACGCGTTACACGTGTGCACTCATGTACGAGTTCGAGCATACCCATTATCACAAAATTTCATCTGGCCTTCCGCACAAACTTAATGTCCCGGCTTCTCGTTATAAAATATGAGCACACCCTACTCCCAACCCCCCTCGGCAGGAATATATACATGTATATAAGTCTGGCGTCATAAAGCAACAAGGGTTGGATGCCGGCGTAATAAATTTAAAACATTTTCTTACGCAAAGACGTTATGAGGCGGAACGATATCGCGCCGAGTGCGGAGAAAGCCTGGGGGGAGGGCGAAACCTCCCACTCACCCCCTTTCAGCCCGTAAAATCTGTTTTCTCATTATTTTTGTTTTCGGGTTATTTCATCCCGGGGTATTTCACCAACCCACACTCCTTCGCGGCCTTTCCGCTTCCTTTGCGGTCGTAAATTCGTATTTTGCGGCCGAAGTTTGACGCTGACGAAAAAATAGGAGCCGTCGTAAAAAGCGGTCGTTTTTGGGGGGCCTCGGTGGCTCCCGCTCGTCGTCGCCAAGATTAGGTTAATGAAAGTTGTTAAAGAAAGTTTTTAATTGTAGTAGTCGGCGTCTTATCTTCGCTGGCAGATATGACGACGACGCGCTTTACGAGTGATGCGCGCGATTGTAAAATTCGACGATCTTTACCTGTAGGTACATTGCAGTCGTAAAAAAGAGACGTTGAAAAGTTCAAATCGAATATTTGATAGCGATGCAATTTTATGTCGTCGCGATTCGGTCGTTTTTTATGTACCTACCTACATATGTACTATTCTCATTCTATTTTATTATACATAATGCATTACTTTCGCACTGATGCATATTGAATTTTTCATCCATTGTAAGTACCTACATAGTACATACAAATCATAATCATAACTTGTTATCAACAATGTATTGTTAATACTCTCAGAGCTTACATTTTATACAAATTATGGAGTTATATTGTGGAAAACTGGATACAAGTCAAAATATATTGATGGTACTCAGTAGGTATGTATATTAGGAATGTATAAGTAGTAAAAATCAATAATACTTATTGCAAGTAGGTAGGTAGGTAATATAAATAAGGTTTAAAATGGAAAACAATGATGTTTGGTGCAACGAATAGCGCCATTGCAATAAGTGCACATATATATGTACATACATAGAAGCATGGAAAGATGTATGCATGAAGGATCGTAAGAGGAATGGGTATATGGGTAAAAATCATGATCAAAGTGACAGATATAGCAGAACGTGTGAAAAATTTGAAATGGCAATGGGCTGGACACATAGCTAGAAGAATGGATGGCAGATGGATGTGAGAAATACTAGAATGGTATCCGAGAGGATCTGAAAGAAAGCAAGGTAGACCGAGTGTAAGATCGCTTCTCGGCCTGTTGGCTAAGATCAAAGTGTAGACCGAGTGTAAGATGGGTTGATGAATTGAGAAGAATGTGTGGAGTCAAGTGGATGCAGATTGCTCAAGACAGACAGGAATGGAAGAGGATTGGAGAGGCCTTCATCCAGCAGTGGATGGTGAAGCAGTGGTGGTGAACGGCTGAAAATGATGATGATAAATTGTGGAAAATGGGAAAGTGCTGAGAAAACCTCTATGGTCATATTGATGGTTTTTAGTATATTAGGAATGTATAAGTAGTAAAAATCAATAATACCTACTTATTGCAAATAGGTAGGTGGGTAATATAAATAAGGTTTAAAAATGGAAAACAATGATGTTTGAGTACAACGAATAGCGCCATTGCAATAAGTGCAAATGGTGCCTACACGATAATGAATTTCCTGCGAGGCAAACTTCATAAAACGAATAGGGTAGAGAGGAGGAGGGGGAGGGAGCGAGAGAAAAATGCCATTAGGCACTAAACAATCACAAATTACCTTCGATATAAAGAGCAATTTATATCAATGAAGAAACCATTATATATTATCAATAAATTTTACGATCTTCTCGCCGGAACTCGCCTACCGAACCGCACAACACTTCAATAATTGAATATTGTCTCGTTATAAACCTCACTGCGTATAAAATTCAATCCACACGACGAATTGAATGTTTTTTGGGGAAATTTTAATATAAATCAGAATTTGGTCGCCATTTTTTCAAGCAATAGGTACAGCGTGATGTCATAGTCGCCGTTAGCTTTTAGCTAATTTGTTCAATGTATTTTCCGCGTAAGGGATATAAGTACACGGTTCGTTTAGCAAAAAGGAACGTGCTTTGACGAAAGCGGAAAAGCTTAAAAGGAAAGTTATAGCTTTGGCCCTCCGTTTCGATACAACCTCCTTAGAGGGCGTCGACCTCACTACTACTACATTCTATTTGAATGAAACAAGGGTCTTTCATTATACATTGGATGTATTTTCCGGAACATTTGTTAATACTTTCGTCATTGATTCAGAAGTGATTTGTGTGTTTAGCGAGTTCGATTCGGGCACGTCGCGTAAGTTGTTGAATATTTATTTATGAACGCCATAGGTTTATACAAGTAATCAAATTAGAACACGTATTTTTATTGGCACAGCATCTTGGCGTGGCCGTATACTGGCAGGTATACAAGTATACATACATATATAAGTACGGCGCTGAGCTTAAAAGCTCTCCCGCTCGGCGAGCTTTGTTTGGATATCGCAGCGTACGTTACCCTCGTAAACCAAAGTACGGACGCAGAATAAGCAAAGCTCGCCTGTTGGCGCACCCTTGAAGCTTTATACGAGCTAGGGTTATGCCTTCATAAAATTTCAATATTTATTAGATGCGCTGCTGAATAAATTTTCCACACAATTTACAAGGAAACCGCTCCGTGAATAAAGCGAGAAAATCTTTTAAAAAATTAATATTTAGAAGATTGAATGGTTGCCATTGCTTATTTAAAGCGGAGTATATTAAACTATAAGTTTATATACTATAAGTTGGGAATTAAAATATTGTAATTGTGAAAATAAGAATGCTACGTAAGATCCAGTGCATGGAAAGATGTATCCTTGGTATAACAAGAAGAGATGGTAAGAAATATGACCAAAGTGGCAGATATAGCAGAACGTGTGAAAAAGTTGAAGTGGACACATAGCGAGAAGAATGGACGGCAGATGGACGCGAGAAATAACGGAATGGTATCCGAGAGGATGTGAAAGAAAGCTAGGTAGACCGAGTGGAAGATGGGCTGATGAATTAAGAAGAATGTGTGGAGTCAAGTGGATGCAGATTGCTCAAGACAGACAGGATGGAAGAGGATTGGAGAGGTCTTCATCCTGCAGTGGATGGTGAACGGCTGAAAACGATGATGAATGATGATTACATACCACTCGATGAGATCAGTAGGTACTATCATTTGGTCAACTGTTGTCTGTTGTTATGTTATGTGCTATACATAACGAGCAAAGGCGATCGTTCTCGTTGTAACTGAGTTCGATGTTCGTTGTTGTAAATTTTTGGAATCTTCGAAACGAGCTGATGAATTGAGAAAAATGTGTGGAGTCAAGTGGTTGCAGATTGCTCAAGACAGACGGGAATGGGAGAGACCTTCATCCAGCAGTGGATGGTGAACGGCTGAAAATGATCATGATGAATTGTGGAAAATGGGAAAGTGCTGAGAAAACCTCTATGGCTGATATTAAAGTTGATCATTTAACTTTTTTTTGGCAATAAAATTACTTTGATAGAGTAGGTATGTATGTATGTACATATATTAAGTAAATATAATTAAGTGCAAAATGTATGTATTAAATATTATTCCGAGAAAATTTGACTTACAGGCTTTGTATGGAAGTAACAAATTTTCGTTCGTAGTAAGTACTTAGGTAAGTTAACTTCGATAAACGAATGTTTATTTTGATGATGAGGTATTTATATACTTTTTTGCAGGTTAAGCAACTTTGGCACTCACATGAGAAAATGTAAATATGTATATTTTAAAGTATTGTTATTTTTCAGAATAAAATGGCGACTGTTAGAGTAGCGAAGCTAACAAAATTGATATTTTGTTCAACCCTTCGCGTGCGGATGCTCTCGAGTGTGCAGATTATTTAGGTACGGGTAGACGTTGGAGGAGGGGATCGACATGGAGAGGGAAAAGAGGGGAAAAGGGGGAGAATTTTACGACCTGAATAAGCCGAAATATCCACGAAAGCCGCCTGAAGCCGAGCCTCTCAATTTCTTGCTTAGCTAAGTATAATTTCGTACAAATACAGCCGCCCGCGGTATAGACGTCCTTTGTTATCTTTGACTTTCATTAGTTTTTTTATTGTTTCTCTCCACGAATGAGTTCAACGTCGTCCCCTAAAATATTAATTGGATTCTCTATTCCATATGTATATTTTCATTTTAGTGGAAATAAATTTTGTACAACGACAGCAGAATGTTTTCATATCAATCTATCCATATGTACTGTTTTTTTTACATAATTGTGTTTATTGTGACGATTTTTGTTGTTAAATAAAAACTGAGAAACACTAATGTTAAGACAGACTAAAATATTTCCGTACGCACGATTGTGTGAATACGTTATTCACTCGGTAATATTTTAAAACCGCATACGTGTGATTTATGGCGCAATTTATTTTCAATGTTCACATCCTATCCTTCTTGAATTATATTCACAATAAATCATAACGAAAACAATGTTTTTTTACTGTCCCACACATCCCTCGCTTAAGCAACAATAAAATAATCATTTGAATAATAAAAAAATAAATATAAACAACAATGGAAATGCATTCGACGAATGAACGAAGCGACGACTGTCTTATATGGGGGTTAAAAATTTACCGTGATATAATCGTAATTGGTCAAATGAAAAGTTATAAAAAATATTAACGGCACCCCTTGTTAATAGAATTTTATATTGATGATAAAAAGTTATGTGAAAATGGTAACTATTTCGTATTTGAAAACACTCTTTATTTAATCATACATAGAATGAATTCAAACAATGCGAGTATAAACGATATTGAATGAGCAGCAAAATTATATTAGTTTATATTCAAAATTGATTTGGAAATCTAACCTAACAATAGCTGATTTTCAACGGTGAGTTTTCTGATAATTCTATTTAAAATATCACCAATTTTGTCAAGACAGCAATGCTAGTTGATTCATTATATTATATTTAGTTTTTTTAATATTAAAATAAATTTGTAAATTATAATATAGTATTTCCATTGAATAATTTTCAAAACTCAAAAGCATTTTCTCCCCTAATACAGCGTTCGAGTAAAGTCAACGATTTGAATGTGATTGTATTTTCGTATGTTGAAAGCGTCACGGCTCGTTCAAAGCGCATAAATCAAAACCTTCAAATAACACTACACACGCATACGCGAACACCCGGACACGCATACCAACACACGTGATACACAAATGTAATGAAAAAAAATCTAGAAATATTACGGTTTAAAAATCCTTTTTTTGTGGGCGGTCCTGCCCGTTGCGAGCGGCACATGCGGCTCGGGGGCGGCATCTTGCATGGAAATATCCTTTGAATGGGGCATAAATTTCGCTTTTTATTACATTTTTGAAACATAAAATGCCACGAGAGGTCCCCCCTCTTCTCCTTTCACTCCCCCTTCACCCGCCTCCGTGCTGGAAACGGGTTTTTTTTTTCCGACGCTATCTGAAATGTCAAGATAGCGCGCATAACAGTTTGCGGCCGACACACAGATTTCACGGCTTGATAGTTTCACGGATAAGATTTATGTATTAATTATATAGCTCGTTTGCGGAAAAAAGGGACTTTCGTTATAAACGGCGTTCAAATTGTAATTAGGAACGCAATTCGAAATTTGTGTGTGAAGAGCGGCATTAATAAAACCGACACGACTTTAAATCATCACGCGTTCGCCCACCCAAGCATTCGTGTCGGTTGCATCGTTAAATATTATCAAAATCAAAGCATCGTAATTTAAATATGTGTATGAACTGCAAAGCACACAATTGAGACATTGTTAAGGTAAAACACAGATTCATTAATAAAATTATAGATAATTGATTATTGTAGGTATTATTTATATTAGCCCTGTATAACCGAGAGTGTCCACGCATTCGCAATAAATCAATAATTCAATAAAAATGAAAATTTATTTACGATAGGCTATACAACAATTTAGTTTTATATATACATATACATACATAGGTAGCTATAATACACGCGAAAGAAGATTAAAAAGAGTATTTTAGATGTAATATAATAGTAGGTGCAATATTAAAGTACAACGTAGGTACCTGCAGGTAATGTGAAGGGAAACTATAGAATTGATTGCTGTTATCAAACTATACGATCTGGCCAATTAGCGCCACTTCTATATAACCTGTCAATTACGCGATATTCACGTACAGATATAAAAAAGATAATAATGGTTTCGAGATACATAATTAGAAAATTGTTGCAAATCGATCATTTGAATTGCATACCGTTTTTGGAAAAGATAGATTGAATCAATGTTACTTTATTATATCCTTTAGAAACACACATTAAACCTTGATATGTCATATGTCGCAAAACAAGAATTCAAATTAGTTAGGATATTTAAATATTAAATAAAATGATATTGTTTAAAATTTAAATATTACATAGCACGTTCTACAACCATATTTATTTTATTAGAGAACCTCATTTGAAAATATTTACTGACATCTATGATTTTTCTATAAAACATTTTTCCAAACTTCACATTTTGTACCGTAGTTTATCTACTATATTTGAAAGCAGGAATCTGTTTTATCATTGGAAACAAATTTTCTTTTGAATATGTTCGATACAATACAATTTAATTTATTCATGATTTTAAATAAAATAATGTATTTGGATCGATCGCTTCAACGGATTTTTACTTTATCCATTTACCTACTTAGTATGACAAAGTATTGTTTTTATATTATATTGGAAAGGAAAATTTAAATTATAACAATTTGTTATTGAATTAAAAGAATTTATAATATCTCACGGAAAATGAGTTTGTAATATATAAATCAGTAACCACTACATACATATTAATTTTCGGTTTGTGATTTAAAATGAAAATGATGATTCTCCAAAGCCATAAAAATATGGAGTTAGAAATAATAATTAAATATACTTAATCGCAAACATTGTGTGACGCAAGTATCGTATTTTATAACATTTAGTAGGCATTGTATAAAAAAACTCATGACAATAGGTAACTATTAACAAAGGAGTGATAGATTTATGGTGAACGCAATAAATTATAGTCAGTTGGCATTTTTGGAATCCTGAATGTGAATCATATATCTATCTAGTTTTAAATACAAAATTAAAATAATACTAAAAACAGTTTTAGTTATTTTTTAGTTAAATTAGTTTGTGAACCACATTCAAAATTAAACAAATGTAAGATAAGTAAGTATGTAGACACGAGTCGAAGCTCAAAACGCCATTTTCAATTCATGCATAGACTTTTGTAAAACTTCCATAAATGGCACAATGAGGGATTTATTTTTATAGCTAACTATATAACTTGCGCGGAACAATGTCAGGATATAAAACGAAATTTTTCGGTTCGCCTTCGGTATTCAAAACAACCGGAATAATTTATTTTTGTTCGATTCGTTGGAGCGTGTAGTCAGGATCGTCGTCCTTATCGAATTCGTGTTGTGTTGAAAAATTATAAACGGATGTCAAAAGGTCGTCGTGATTTTGACAGCAGTTCGTAAATTAGACGGTATTAGATTGCATCGTAAAACCGTTTGTGTTGTGCCTGTGATTTTGTCAAATATCCAAATGCTGCAAGTCCTGAAAAAAGTGTAAGCAGAGATTCATATTAAATCTACAGTAAGAAAAATTGTAATAAATTAAAACTAACGCTAGTAAAACAAATTTTGTAAATCAAATATTGTGCCTACAGTTCATATGTTAAGATAAGAGGAACTGGATTATTTCTAGACAAATTCAAAGCAAAACAAACTATTTAATACAACAAATATTTTGTACAGGTTTATATTACATTTAACAAAATCTACAGATTTTTTAAATTTATGATAAAATTCTTCTAATATCTATAAGTCTTCTGAAAACTTCGTCTAATCTCCCGCCGACGCAACCTAATATGTATGTATATATCAATACGACGCAATCAATATATATATGTATATAAATATCGTCATCATCATTTCCAGTCATTGTCATCATCCATTGCTGGATGAAGCCCTCTCCAATCCTCTTCCATTCCTGTCTGTCTTGAGCAATCTGCATCCAGTTGACTACACATTCTTCTCAATTCATCAGCCCGTCCACTCTGTCTACCTTGCTTTCCTGCACATCCTCTCGGATACCATTGCAGTATTTCTCGTGTCCATCCATTCTTCTCGCTATGTGTCCTCCATTCTCATCCATTCTTCTCGCTATGTGTCCACTTCATCTTTTTCACACGTTCCGCTATATCTGCCACTTTGGTCATACTTCTTACCCATGTATTTCTCTTACGATGCCATCTTATTATACCGAGCATACATCTTTCCACGCTTCTCTGTGTGCACTGAATCTTACGTAACATTATTGAATTCAGCATCCACGTTTCACATCCATACGTCATAACTGGCAGTCTACGCACTGGTTGTATGCCTTCTTTTTTAAGCATAGCGGGATATTGGATTTAAAAACTATGTTCATTCTTCCAAAAGTACTACATCCTAGTTTCATTCATCGTTTTATTTCCTGTATATATGTATGTATGGAAATGGAAATAATTATACATAGATGCATATATATGTACAATGGAAATTTGATAAACACCCAATAACAAATATCCAGCAAAATCAATTTATTTTTAATATAATAAGAATATTATATTTAATTAATAAAAATTTTGACATTTTAAATAAAGTAACAAATAATAGTACCTACAAATTTTTCTTTGAAAATAACTGAGTCATAGTAATAATAATAGTTTTAAATAAATAAATTTTTACACACCATATTTAATATTTCATTTTGATAAACTAAATTTAAATTTCCGAATGAACTTTAATTTGATCGTATTGATTACGAGTCGAGTGAAAGCTTCCATTTCGTGTAAGTTTCACGAAATGGCTCCGTGGTTGCCATAGAAACGCTATTAAATGCACGAGGGGTGAAACTCGTTTGCCAATAAAATGTCACCATTGAAGGGCGGCCATTGCTAAAAAGGCGGGACCTCCGCCATTGAACGAACTGGGAGAGTAAGAAAATATATTGCAATATACTGAATAATTTCGGTTTACAAATAAATTACATACGGTAATGAAATTTATATAAATATTTCATTCAATTCAATTTTAAATTCATCGCTAAAAATTTTATCCTCATGTATGATAAAATGCTAGAATTTCATTTCCGTAATTACAATTGGAAATAGATTATCATATCGAGTTCGAATTTCTATGTAAAATAACTTCATCAGTTAATATAAAATAACAAAACTTCATATACCTATGTATGTATATATAGGTACCTATACCTATATCTAATACTAAGAGCAGGGGCTCTCAACGTTTTTCTTACCGCGACACACCGGAAACACGACATTCATCTATGATTCTATGTGACACACCTGCATGAATTAATACAAATTTAATAAAAATATCAAAAATAGACTATATTTTTATTCATAAAAATTGTGAGCTTACAAATTGTAATGGATTTAATATGTATACATACATACATATCTATGTGACATCAGTGCAGTGGAACGAATGGTAGACAAACTCACGCGCATCTCATTATTAATGTCATTTAGTCTTGACCGATGCTTTAACTATTGTTTATAATGTCGAGAATGCTACTGTATGATGTGGAAAATGTAAGTACAGTGCTCAAAGTCTTATGTACGATTGCAGGTTAGGTACCTACTAATTTTCAAGAGAAATTCAGAAGGAATCTACTGCGATGTTTTGTAAATTTTAATTTAAGAGAATCCGAAGAAATTCCGATGATTTCTTCTTTATTTTAGCGATTTTCACCAGAAGCTCCAAATGGTGAACCCATTCGATCCCACTTCCAAAATATATAGGAAGCATTTTTTTAAACTTTCTTTGAAACACTGTAAATTGTCAACTATATTGGTTATATCTTATATATATATTTTATATATCCATATTTTGATTTATTTCCAATTTTGTTTTCAACTATATGTACATTTTGTCATTTGTTGATATTAAAGTTTCTTTTAGACCCTGCATGCTAGAGTTCAAGGTAGGTATTAAGCTTATTGTCCTTATTGAAGTTATCGACGAGGCAAGCTAGCTCAGAGCACCAGATGATATCTTTATGTATTTTTGAATAGTCTGGGTTTCCAATTAAAAAAATATAAGAAGTTCATTTTGTTCTAAAACTTGATTCAATATTTTTTTCTTGAAAGCCAATGAATTTCAGTATGCAACAACAATACTATGTGTTCTGCGTTCATTTATTGCCACAATTTATCAAATAGTCTGGATTTCACCGGACTAATTTTTATATACATACATAATTGGTATTACCATTTTGATAACTTTACTCAATCTATGCCCGTCTGTGCTTTTCACTATAAGCGCTTTTCTATTTAGGAAATAATGTGTAGTTACTATTTTTATCAAATTTTTTGTGACACACCGGTTAAAAACCGCTGTAAATTAGAGAACAAAGTAAAAACATTTTATTTCTTCGAAACGGTTAAAAATCATTTTTAATTAAATTTATTCAATCAAAAGCTAAAATTTTGGTAATCAATCAATTGCTCCAAGTGACAATTTCCTTTGCGTATATACGTTTGTGTGCTATTCAAAGTCAGTAAAAAAGTAATTACTTAAAAACCAGTCAAATATTTTTATTGATTCCGTTTGAAAATATTATCAATAAAAAACACTGTCGTAGTCGTAGTTTACGTGCCTTTACGTCACTGGATGAACTTTAGGTGCTGTTATTTGATTGTTTACAGTTTTAGATTTGAATTAAAATCGAATAACAACTATAGAAACTGTAATTCTCTATAATAGTATAAAAATACGATGCACATTGTTCTTATAATCTTAATAACAACGTTGAACTATCTTAAACAATATCAAACGATTTCTCAGTGATCCAACTTAACAATTTGCAAGTTTTCTTAGCTTAGGTGGGTATGTTTGTCAATATATACATAGGTACATTGATACATTGCACTAGTATAAACACTGAAAAAAAATGATCTTCCCCTATTTTTACAAGATCACGTTAGCAATAAAAAAAAAAATGTCGTTAGGATGTTTTCCTCAAAGATATTGAAAAGGGTCGTCATCGAAAAGTTCATTTACAATAAAATTGGACCTAACCGCGTTTGCAATCAGATATAAAAAAAGCAATAAATTAAAGAATAGAATATAACAATACACAATATATGTATCTACATATGTAGATTCCAAATTATAAATCATGCAAGTACACCTACAATATATATACCTACATACATTTTACCACAAACATTCTATATTTATCAACATAATTTTGTGGTGAATTTTAGAGCAACTTTGTTCTGTTTATATTGAAAACTTCCAGCATGAAAAATTCGCAAAAGAATATTTGTTAAACTAAACAAACGTAAAATCTAACCAATGTTGATTTTTTTTATGTTTACACGCATTCTTTGTGGGTAAACCTCGCTATTGTTTGATTTTATTACTAACGTTAACGTCTCGGGATTCAACTCTTTGTACTCATGATAACAATAATAGTGGACGGTGTTTGTAAAATTTGTCCATTATGTATATCACAATACTAGATTTAACACATAATGCCACAATTTTGAACCAAAAAAATATGCATACAAACATATTTTTTACATATTCTATTCCAAGGTGCATAGATCAGTGATTTTTAATCTTGTGATAAAATAATATCATTATCATAGTGCTACAAATTCACTGTTGGCTACGAAGCATCATAAACAATCATTCATATTTTATTATATTACAATTTTATCTCTCAATATTTTGTGGGGAAAAAGGAACTTCTAATAGTAAGGTTGGAAAAAAAAAAAAAAATTGAAGAAAAAAATTCTCTGAAGTATCCTTATATGTGAATTTTCTTATTGCAAATATTCATTTTCCGCCGGAGCATTCGGGAAAAACCTTTTACTGATTTTCTCGATAAATTAAAATACCGTATCATTCACAAATAAATACATTAGGTACATAAGTATTATCATACGTATACGATTCTACATAATGACTTGTAGGACTTGATGACTTTAATTATCCCGTGAATAGCAACATTTTTCAATTATACCTATATTATCCACTTTCATATCTAATTTTAAATTGAGGTAATTTCCAATTGGCAATGCACCACAAATTAAAATTAGTTAAACGTATAAATTCAATTATCGTTTAAGATTTAGGTATACGAAGATCGACAGTTTTAAAATGATAAATTTGTTTATAGGCAAACCAATCAGTACCTATTTTGTCAATACGGAATAAATGGAATATTTTTTTTTCGTATGAAGTATCATAGAAATATCTAACATTAATAATTTTAGCACCGTCAATCATTGATTCCGAATACTTTTTGATTAAGGTTATAAGTTATAATAGAATAAGAAAATGGCTGCAATTCTGCACTATCTGAAGACTATGAAATATTCGTATGGATGCATTTCAGACACATTCATTTTATTAGCTTAAAGGAAACACTTTAACGTGATTTTTCCGTGAATTTGACTACTATGGTCCTTTTTAATAATAAAAAGTAAAATGATATCGACTGATAAAATTCGGCAACATCATTTTCTTTATACATACATATGTATGTGAATGCATCGTTGGAAAAATATTTTAAAGGTGTCCCAAAATTCATGCAAGAATTAATTTTGATAGAAAACACAGGTTTTTAATTAAAAATTGTAATTTTTTTTATTGATTCATAAAGTATACAGTATAAGGTTATGTATGGAGTAGCATGTCGGGGTTCATGCCCAACAAGAAGCGTCTTACAGTGGAACGTAAGCTACTGTCCTGAACCGTATGCTTGTATCGGCGAAGTTCCAGTGATTTGATTCATTCAAAAATACTCACTAGTGCACATTGTCACGACAAAGCATAATTTGTGAATAAAAAGAAAGACCTTCGAATATTCAGAGCAAAAATTTTATTTTGTTCAATTCAAGAGTTGTGAAAGTGTGATTAACTTTCGAATACATGTGAACTTTCGGGATGTGTAAATTTGTTTTTTTTTTTATTTATGCTACTACATATATTTCAAAAATTGTTTAAAAGAATATTTAGAATACTGTACATTAACAATATTGAAAGTGTTTTGTGCGAATACCAATGGCGTCAGAGGCGAACGTCTATGGAAACATATAAAAGGACTTTTACGAGTGTTCCATTCAAGACCGCGCATAAATAAAAAAAAAAAAGTCTCGCCCTTCTCACATGGGGGAAATCTTCACCCTCGAATGTGAACATGGTGAATACGCTCGTCTCGTTCGTTTCCACCATAAACGAAACGATTCGCCAATGGGGTTGTTGGTCGCACCGTCACACAAATGTCCCCGCCATAAAATGTCTGCGTTTCCGTATGGGAAAAAGCAATTTCTACACGGTTTTATTTTTTTTTATCGCGCATACGTATCCCTGGCATGCGAAAGGGGATCCCCATTTCATGGGGGATGCTTTCTAAGGGTAATTTATTACAAGTGCGTCCCGACCAATGGCACGTCGGAATGTTTTATGGCGTCCCACAAATTTAACGGTTTTGGCATTTCAGATATGTCTTTACGACATTTTGCCATTTTCTGAAGATCCAGTTGCGAATGTTGTGCAAATGAATTTTTATTAAATTCTTTTCAGAAAGATAACATATTGAAATTTGTAAATAGTTTCGTATAATAAAAATGCAAAGCGCTTATTGTAAGCTTATGTACATACGTATAGGTATCAAATTTCAAAGAATTAAAAAAAAATGTCATAAATTTACAAAATTGTCTGCGTCTATGTATAGTTCGTCAATTTTAGAAAAGTACCTATGTATTAAATCGGCATTTTATTTTCTTGTGACTGAAAAATAGTAATGAAACGTATTCCGTTTATCTTATAGGTATGTAGGTACTTTTTTGTAATAGATTTTTTTGTTGTATTTTAGAGTTAGTAAGACATATCGATGGGTTAGTGCAAAGATATTGTATGTCCAGTTTAAAAAAAAATTTTGTTATCATACACAAAACGTCCATCTGCATCAAACCTTCATATTTAAAAAGTATTGTATGTCCAAATAGTATATTTGAGGAGATATTGCCTTATTCAAATATATAATATGTTCATTTCGTCCATAGTTTTCATGCAAAAGAGATGTACCTATGTCACTTACAATATTTTAAAACAAAACTGGACATACATACATACAATATCTGTTCACTAATCCATCGATATGTACCTTGCTTAAAAAATAAGGCATACGACTGGGGCTTACAATTAACCGAAAAAAACATTACCCGGTTTTCGGGTTTTTTAAAATTAAAAACCGGTTAACCGGTTTAAACCGTCAAAAAAATTTAAAATATTTTGCTTGTTTAAAGTTTTTTAAATATAAATAATAACGTTTATAATGGTTTAAAAATACGTTAAAATTATACATATGTCCTTTTATTAGTTAAAGATATACATAAAAAAAAAATACTTTATCCGATATGGATAAAGTAAAAATAGATGCATGAAATACAAATATGACAAAGTGTCACATAAATATGGAGAGCAGACTAAACATTCTTAAGGTTACACGATTCAAAAGTTCGATAATATTTACTCTGGGTAGTGTTGATTGATACAAATTGATTACAATTTCACAAGTCGCTTTGCAACAGTGTTTCGTTTGTGCGTTGAAAAAAACAAGCTTATCTGTCGATATAACTGAATACACAAAGGAGCAAGAAATCGGAGCAGTTGAAGTTTTTCTTTCAATTTATGTATTATACATTGTATTATAGGTATGCATGCATTACAAATTAAGATATCTCGACATCGAATTTTCTCACCATCACATATGTACTTTGTCCGATAACGATAAAGTAAAAAATACGAACCGTATGATAAATCAAACCAAAATCAAACCATTTTCTTACACCAGTGCGAATTTTTATTGCGAATTTATTCAATTTAGAGATGAAATTTACATTAATAAGTTAAATGGAATCTGTAGTTAACTTAACATATCAAAAAAATATATTTTCTGTGCGAAATCGCTTGAAAATTCTTCAGATACGAGATTTTGACGAGATGAGACGAGATTTGAGACAGAGACGAGACGAGATTTGAGACAGAGACTTTTCTTATAGATCTATGCTCAATGAACACGAATCTGGTAATAAAAAATGTTGATTAACTCGAGATTCGTAGATATATGTACATATGTGTTTTTTAAATCGCGCGATTTTTCTATTTCTTGGTGTTGTTCGGTCGATGTCTCAAAATCTGTCAATTTATAGTTTGGTATTACAGTCTTTCTTTTCCATATTTTTTGTCCAGTTCAAATCAAAAGTCAAAAGTACGTATTTTCACTTGAGATTTTTTCTATTGAACCATGTTTATTGGGATAGTGTTCTAGCCATACTATTTTTTTTTTTTGTTTAAAAGGGTTAATTGGAAGTGTGCTAAATTTGAAATCGATAAAATAGTGAGCTCAAAAAAAAACTCAATAATAAAAACTCAAGCAAAAAAAAATCACAATCAATAGGAAAAATATCTGACTATTGATTTCAATACTCATTTTAGACCGTAAAAGCCAAAAAAATTTTTTTTTTTAATTTTTAAATCGCGAATATTTCATAAACGAGAGTATTTCAACAAAAATCATTATCGGATTCGAATTCGGTGGGTCAAATTTAGTAAAGATTTAATAATTTCCGCTCTGGGTTTTAAAAAACGTGATTTTTTGTTGCTCAGTGAATTATTACACGAATTATTGTTATATTATGATCGAATTTTATTCATTGTTTGTTCACCGCTATCATTAACAAAGCGTATAAATTTATAATATAAAGTTAAAGGAATTTTCCGCGTGTAAATGCTACTGCACGTTACTCACAATTTTGTCGGGAAACTTACGCATAGGAAAGTAATTGGACGACGCACATAATGTTTCTCGTAAAATATATTTCCTTTTAATGTCGTTCAATCTATTTTTACGATGAAACATACAAACATCTACGTAATTTAATTTTTTCAATGCGATAAACATAACGCTCTTTGCATAATTCGATACAAGATATAAAGCTATCTAGATAAGGTAAATAAGTACCTACCTGTATGAAACAAAATAAGGAAAATCATAATTTCACATCCCTAGATTCATTCTAGAAACTTGTATAGTAGTAATAGGTATCTTTATAATTAAAATAGACGTTCGCAGATACACTGTAGGTATCTATAATTTTTATTCTTAATATTTACCTCTTTTTGAATTTATTTTATTCTTAATATTTATCTACCGAATAGAAGAAACCTCCCCCCCCCCAAGATTAAAATTAAAATTCAATAACTACAATACATCTTTTTCTTCATCTAATTCTAGATCTTCAAGACCATCCTGTTGATGACTGGTTAAGCATGTTAATTTGAAATATTTAAATGATGGGTGTATTTTTATTAAAAGGACTTTATAAAGCATGACACATCCCGAAAATGAGTCTGTAATATCAAGATAGATAAGATGGATTTTACTGTGTCCATTCCTGTCATACATATGTCCATATCCAATTCATCACAGCGAAAATACATTTCACTTAAGTGGGTCTGTTCCTTCTTGAAATGAGCGTAACATTTATTTCATCAGAAATGAATGATGTCAAACGGTTATAAAATCGGGAACATCATTGCAATACGACAATTCAACATGCACTGCCTTACTAAATTGACTAAATAATAAGTGTTATCTCAACAGTGTCTGAAAATGCGTCATGTTTGTCACGGGAAACGGTGAAAATAGCTAAAATGTCGCACTCTTCTTAGCATAACAACTGTAGATAGGTATTGTACCATGATCATATTCCTCGTCATGGATTATAAAATAAAATTATAACTATCACGATCCTATTTATACATCCTTATTTATATTTATATTTATACATCATATTTATATCCTAATCGGATAAAGTATTGTGATCGTGGAAAAATTCGACTTCGAGATTTTGACTGATTTGTATCGGGTATCATCCCCTGATCACGTTTTCATGTTTTCTGAAAAATATCTGTGTGTCGATGTGTTAAGCTGAAATTTCATATCTATAATTTCACGTAAGGTGTAAGAGATATTATGATTTTGGTCAACATCCGCCAACCGGAAGTGGCAGTTTACCCATGAACGTGATTTTGTTTTTTTTTTTTTTTTCTGTCTTTTAAATATTTGGTATCGTCATAATATTGTAATCCTTGGGGCAATATCTAGTCAAAAAAATCATTAAAATCAGTCAACCGGAAGTTGAATTTTTTTCTTGTAAAAAAGTCAAAAATCCAGGGATCGGGATCGGGATCGGCAACGGGATCGGGATCTGGAACAGGAACGGTATCGGGCATTGCAACGCATGACGGGTCAGCTAGTAATATTATAAAATTAGAATTCTTATAGCAACGGTGAGTTAAAAAAAAAAAATTCAATACAAGAGTTGATTACGAACTAACTTATGTAAGCTTAAACAGTGTTGGTATTTATTTTTAAATGCTCTGTTTATCTGAGTGTCACGTGGTAACTGACACGTGTGTGATTCATATTTATTTGATACTCGCACTGTTCTTATTTTGGTAAATGATAAGTAATACAAGAGGATTAATTGTGGTGTCTTAATATAATGGTTAACTGTTTTGTAATCGTTAAACGTGTGGACAAGTTGCAATCGATGAATATGCGACATGCTTATCGACGGATGTCCGATATGTTTCATCAATGGATGTGTCATATTCCAATCAATGGATGTGTACATAATACATTTATGTTAGGTGTGCTTGTCTTATATTACTATACAGTTAGTTCTGTTATAACTAGGAACACGTGGCGATGACGTGATGGGTCTGGTTAGCCCATAACTCTCGCTATGTTCGAGGCAATATTCTCCAGCTCAAGAATTTGATTTTTGACTTCAAATTTCAAAAATTTTTTCGTTACTCTTTAACATATGTACATACATACATATTTCTCAAATGTATGGATAAAATCATGGGCCACATCCGAATTTTTTTTATTGAACATGCAATGTTGTATGTAATTGATGTATCTACATACATATTTACAAAATATTATAAATTTATTAAATATAATTGAACATTTTTATACCGTCGCGCCCACAGAAAATGTTTTTTGCGTTTTATTTTATTACAATTAATTTAATGATCAACTAAATTATTTTAAATACACTCAAAGGTTGAATATTTTAAATACACTCAGATCGCATCGAAACTGATCAACACTCTTTTAAGATTTTCAAAGGTACAATTTTGGGTTAAAATGTTTCAAAGACATCGATTACACAATTAAGAGACGAAAAATTAAAAAATGTGTTTACCAGCATTTCAAACTGTGGGTCGCGAGCCGATTTTTAGTGGGTCGCGAAAAATTCGTTCAAAATTCAATTCCGAAGAATGTGATTTTTTTTAATTATTTAAAAATAAAATATGTAAAAATCTTGTATATCCACGGATGTACAAGGTTTATCCCAGCTGCTTGTTTTCGTTAATTATAAGTTATTTAAAAATAAATTAAACTCATTACAGTATTAAAAATAATTTAAATACCCCCCCATCATGTCCATTAAAACTAGGTGGGTCGCGAAAGTTTGTCGTTCTAAAAAGTGGGTCGCGGTACTAAAAAGTTTGGGAAGCACCGCTAACTATTTATCGTTTACAGATGTGTCGATTTTATATTGACGCGCACTAGCCAGTGGCGTAGTTAGTAACCAATACATTCAGTTAAAATATAACCTTATTTGTCATATTAAATTAGCATAATTTCAACATAAATAGTTATATGAGGGAAAAACAATAAAAGTTAAATTCATTTTGATAGTATAAAACACTTTATTGAGAAAATATAATACATATAATGAAATTTCAAATTGGACAACTATATATATTTATTGATTTATCTTCTGAAACGGAGATGACTCTATTATTATCTGGACTGTATTTTACACCCCAAACCTGTAAAAAAATGATCAGATATTAATTAAAATTTTTATTCAAGATATCAATACATTTGTGTATAAAAAAAGAAGTACTTGATCCTTGTGTTCGTGAAAAGTATTCAGGCAACTTTTTGTTGCGAATTCCCAAATTTTGACTGTCTTATCGGAACTGCATGAGGCGAAATTTTTGCCATCTGGACTGAATGCCACTGAGAGTACCCAAGATGCATGACCAGAAACAGTACCAGCCAAATTAGCGTGTTGACTGCAAAAATAAACATCCGATAAGAAATGATACCAAAACACATGCAGACAAAGCATTTATTGTAATTTTGTACTCACACATCATAGATTTTTATATGACCATCGTCAGATGCAGTCAACAGCAACTGTGAATCTGGAGAGAAGCAAAGGCCTCTAATCGGCATAGCGTGTCCTTCGAGAGTATGTACAAGTTTTCCTTGTGCCACATCAAATATATTAATAATACCATCGATTGCACCACTGGCTATATATTTACCATCAGGACTCTTAAATTAAATAATATCAATGAAGTAAAATATTCATTACACTAAATACCATTATGAATGAAAAAGCTTACATATGCAATACTCAAGATAAATTTCCCTCTCGTGTCTAAGGTTTGTTCCTGTTTGCCGCTTTCCACACCGTACATTGTGATTTTTCCACCGTTACTTCCGGATATGACGTGTTTATCATCTGGTGAGAAAGTTACTGTCCAAACGTCCACAGGGCCAGTTTCCATTGATATGAGTTGTTCTCCCGAATTTATATCCCATAATCGTAATGAAGAATCTAAGGAACTGCTTACAATTGCTGCAATTGATATGGTGGAAAATGTTTTAGTAATAAAATTAACGAATAAGTATAGTATATGGAGATGAATAAATTATATTAACTTTTTCCATTGGAGCTAACGTCTAATGAAACGACACCCAAAGAATGACCATCTAATTTGTGTATCAATTCTAGTTTATCATCGCGAATTTTCCAAACTTTCACTAAATCATCGATACCCCCAGTGATGACAAAGTCACTGTGTTCTTCAGTCGAAACCACAGAATCTCTATAAAATAGAAATAAAACAATAATTAAATTCAAAATAAATCAAATTAAAATTTTGCAACCCTCATTCCTCAAATCCGAAAAGATAGGAATAAAGTTCATCGAAGATCATAAGCTTCGTGAACAATAGAGAATATTTTTTTAATCCTACCCCAATATCTAATACAATTGCTTTTCGGAACTACTTAAATATGTGAATTTTATTTTTGTATTTCTACTCATAATGCAAACGATGAGGGTGGATTTTTATAGTTATCTGTTGAGAAATGAAGAACTTTTGTCGGCACTACATATGCTATCATCACAATTTTCAGCCGTTCACCATCCATTGCTGGATGAAGGCCTCTCTACCCCTCTTCCATTCCTGTCTGTATCTGTAGCAATCTGCATCCACTTGACTCCACACACTCTTCTCAATTCATCAGCCCATCGTCCACTCGGTCTACTTTGCTTTCTTTCACATCCTCTCGGATATCATTCTAGTATCTGTCACGTCCATCTACCATCCATTCTTCTCGCTATGTGTCCACTCCGACTTTTTCACACGTTCCACTATATCTGCCACTTTGGTCATACTCCTTACCCATGTATTCCTCTTACGATCACTTCTTGTTATACCAAGCATGCTTCCGTTTACACTGGATCTTACGTAGCATTCTGGAATTTAGCATCCAGAATGCTATCAGATTATTTTAATATTGACATTAATGTTTTCTTTGTAATAAAAGTTATCTTAATTTGTTTTTATTTTGAAATGTCCCTTTTAAATTGATAGATTATCATCGTCTTATTTTTGCATCTTTGAAACTTAACCATGACTAACTTGTTCGCAAAAACGAGTCAAGAGAAATACAGTAAACCGGTTTCTTGCATTTACCTTTGTGTAATTTCAAGCTCAGATTTGATTTATAGGAGGAACGTGCTCAAAACCAAACTCCATAATCGTTTTCTTCACACATGAATTACATCTTCAAGTTAGTATTACACCAACGTTCTAGGCTTCATCACTTACAATAATTATTGAATAATTTAATTAATAACTTTGTAGATTATTTTTTTAGAAACAAGCTTTTTATTGTTCTACTCATCTACATACTTCAGCAAATTTTTATGTCGAAATAAAACATTAAAAAAAAAAAAAATTATAATTCAATCGTGTTTTTATAAAAAAAAATTGTGTCACAAGACTGTTACGATGCCTGTGTAAATAATTTAAATGAAATCAGCCTTTTGCAAACGACATCAAAATGTCCCATTCACTATTTCTGTATGTTGAGAAGCTATATTTAAATGAAATCAGCCTTTTGCAAACGACATCAAAATGTCCCATTCACTATTTCTGTATGTTGAGAAGCTATGACACCAACTATTGAACTGGCCTAAAGACGCGCGAAAAGCGCCGATTCTCCTTTTTACTTGTACTATCCTAAGTAATAGCTAGTCTAAATCACCCTTAATACGTAGACATTCAAAATACATTAAAACATTATTTAGTTACCGTGAGTTTTCAGGATCATGTTCTGGTTTATTTTTTTTTTCACCCACCCTACTCCAAGTGCAACACCATATCGCATCCTCGTGCGCATTTTTTTTTTTGTGTAGAAGGGAATACTAGAAAAAGTAAAATACATCTCCCATTAATTAATCGCATTCATAAAACATCACTTACATCATGCAATAACAACTTTACAATACCATGTTGTAGGAAATGAATTAAGCCGAGCGAACGCCAAACTGACAGAACTACTTGTGACCTAAACAAAACAATATTTCGTCCATGTACAATTAAGTACACGTTCAATTTATTGGATAACAAAACAAAATACTGGAGCGGACACTAATCAATCTTTACTAAGTTTGACCCACTGAATCTGAATATGATAATAATTTTTGTTTGTTTGCTTTCATTTATGAGATATGAGCGTTTAAAAAATTGGACAATTTTCGGCTCCGCGATTTGCAAGTTGCAGACTGCAATTCAAAATTTATTGTTTCTCTGCTCAAAATGGGTATTGAAACCTATTGTTATCGTATTGAGATGTGGCGGATTAGAATTAGTAATAGTTTTTAGGTCTCCCTCTTGTACATAACTCAAAAATGTGAGTTTTTGTTGCACAGTATTATTAACACGTTTAAAATAATAAATAATTACTATAAATTATAAATGTGTATCAGATTTATTTTAATGATTTATTCAGCCTATTTTAACTTATAATTTTTAAAAGAAAATAAGAATTTTTTTTTTTTTTTCAGATTTTTTCCATGTATTTATTACAATAAATGATATTTCACGTAATCAAAATAATTTAATTCGTTTAATTTAATTAAAATAAGCCTGAAATAGTACAATTTCTTATAAATTGTAATTTGACAAATAATTGTACATGGCCGTAAATAAGCGTATTACGATCTGTCAATTCGATCAGTAAATACTAGAAGTGTTTGACAGCATGTAGGAGTGGCTCTGATTTTTGCTTTTAATAATTTGTTTACAATGCAGTTTGCAATTTGCATATTTCTACTATTTTCAATCTCATCCAATTCAGAAGGTAAGTAACCTTTTTTCTGCCAAACATTTACATATTTGTTTATGATTATTCTTTGTATGATCTGTGTTGATATGGTTCTATAATGGAATACACGATATACGACTCTCTGATTCAGGTTCAATATACAAAAACTTGAAACACTTTGATACGCTTCACGCATCGGCCTTAGATCACCATGTCGTCAAAAGAGGAGCGAAACCCTCAAGTCATCCGTACAACACTATCAAAGAGGTTAAGTTTAGAACGTTGGGAAGAGATTTTAGACTCATACTAAACCCTCATCACACAGTACTCCATTCAAAGTTTAAAGCGTACGCCGTTGACGGAGATGGACAAGAAACTACGATACACATAGGTAAATACATTTGCACAAAATATTTTCTATACACTACTATGTAACTATATACATGCATCATAATTATTTTCAGCCGTTCACCATCCACTTATGGATGAAGGCCTTTCCAATCCTCTTCCATTCCTGTCTGTCTTGAGCAATCTGCATCCAGTTGACTCCACACATTCTTCTCAATTCATCAGCCCATCGTCCACTCGGTATATCGTGTTTTCTTTCACATCCTCTCGGATATCATTCCATTCTTTTCGCAATGTGTCCAGCCCATTGCCACTTCAACTTTTTCACACATTCTGCTATATCTCACTTCAGTCATGCTGCTTACCCATGTATTCCTCTCATGACATCTTTCCATGCTTCTCTGTGTGTACTGAACCTTACGCAACATTCTTGAATTTAGTATCCACGTTTCACATCAATTACGTCATAACTGGCAGTACGCATTGGTCCTTTGCCTTCTTTTTTAAGCATAGCGGAATGTTGGATTTAAAAACTATGTTCATTCTTCCAAAAGCACTCCATCCTAGTTTCATTCTTCGTTTTATTTCTTCTTCTTTACATCCAGTCATATTCACCAATTGTCCTAGGTATAAATAACTATCAACTATACAATATGATTATCTACTGTGACTACGTTTTTCGTCCAAAATTCATTAAACATTATTTTTAAGCCTACTTTCATACTTTCGTTGCTTAATTTTGTTAATCATGTAAACACACGTGTAAAAAAATCTGTATTTTTATAGACCGTGATAATTTCTATACCGGTCGAGTATTCGGTGAGACGACATCAGACGTTAGAGTACACTTAGAAGACGGAGTCATGACGGCTTCTATTCATTTACCAGAAGAGACGTATCACATTGAGGTACATCTTTTATATGAAGTTTTTCGATTAACGTTATGAATTGTTCATGTATTTGGTTTTTTTTCGCACGATAGCCGTCTTGGCGACATTTGCCTGAGATCGACAACAAATCCATGATTGCTTACAAAGCATCCGATATTAAATTCAGTTGGGACGGTCATCCCAAAGACGGAATGGCTCCTACGATGTGTGGCTACGTTAAAGAAGGAAAAGGTATCGTATTGAATTAATCTTTCAACGTAAAAGATCATGAATTGCATATAAAATGTATCGTTTCAGAACTTGAATCCGATGAAGATGATGATTTGGAACACAATCAGCGTGAATTGGAGAAAGAAAAGTACATCAATTCCAACGAAGGCGGTGAGCCTGAATTGTTAGCGTCTAAGTCGAGACAAAAGAGACAAATGGATCAATATGAATATACGCCGACTAAAACGAGATGTCCTTTGCTGTTAGTGGCCGACTATAGATTTTTTCAAGAGATGGGAGCGAGCAATACTAAAACTACCATAAACTATCTAGTATTGCGATTTCTATACGGGAATAGATACTATTTTGTGATTTAGTATGTGAGTTTCTTTGATGTTTGCTTTGTCATTTTAGATAAGTCTTATCGATAGAGTCCACAAGATATACAACGACACAATATGGCAAGATAGACAAGTATAATTTTGTAAATACGATATAATATGCAGCTTTAAAGTATCGATGGTTATTATTCAACAAAGTATTTGTCTGCTTTAAGGAACAAGATGGATTTAAAGGGATGGGATTTGTAATAAAAAAAATTGTCGTCCATTCAGAACCTAGTAGAGTACGGGGCGGTGAAGCTCATTACAATATGATAAGAGAAAAATGGGACGTTAGAAATTTACTTGAGGTATTATTGCTATAGCACCTTTAAATTTTGTGTGAATTTTCAATTAAAAGTTTTGATTTTGCGTCGTTTTAATTTACGTAAATTTCATTAATCCAAATGTAAACGTACGAGATGAAACATTTTACAACTAAAATTGGCATGTTGACTTAAAAATTGGTGGTCGGGTATATTGTATTGTTTTTAAGTGTACATAATCTGATTGTATGTATATGGAACAGATATTTTCTCGTGAAAATGATCACAAAGATTTTTGTTTGGCACATTTGTTTACTCACCAAACTTTTCTGACTGCTGGTAAAAGCTCAGTGTTAGGCTTGGCCTACATAGCTTCTAGTCGTCTGAACTCCCATGGGGGCGTCTGCTCCAATACACACGGTTTGCATATCATTTTTACACCAATGTCTATTGTTTCTTGATTAAAACACGCATGTCCAATTGTATGTAAACTATGAAAAATTTCTTGAGAATGTATCTTGTAAATGTAACCTCTAACTAATTAACACTTTCTGTATACTTTTCCATACTAACAAAGGTATTTAGCAGAGAATATACTCATAAGGACTTTTGTTTGGCACATTTATTTACCGATCTTAAGTTCGAAGGAGGTATTTTGGGTTTGGCTTACGTTGGCTCGCCTAGAAGAAATTCAGTCGGTGGAATTTGTACACCAGGTGATGAAATATTTGTGTAAAAATATTGTGTCGTACAGTACAAGTTCTTCATTTTTATAGGCCTGTATTTATTGGGTCGGTAGCTTTTCCGATTTTCGGTCAGTTATTTTATAACCGAATGGTGAATTTTAATAAATGGTCAGTAAGTTTTATAAAGGGTTAGTACTTGAGTGATCAGTAAAATATATTAAAGAGTAAGTAAATTTATATCATCATCATCATTTTTAGCCATTCACCATCCACTGCTGGATAAAGGTCTTTCCAATCCTCTTCCATTCCTGTCTGTCTTGAGCAATCTGCATCCATTTGACTCCACATATTTTTCTCAATTCATCAACCCATCGTCCACTTAGTCTACCTTGCTTTCTTTCACATCCTCTCACATACCATTCCAGTATTTCTCGCTATGTATTCAGAACCATTGCCACTTCAACTTTTTCACTCTTTCTGCTATATCAGCCACTTCGGTCACACTTCTTACCCATGTATTCCTCTTACGATCTCTTCTTGTTATTAAGTCTCATAAATTTATATAAACGGTTGGTATTTAAAGTTTACTGACTTTAAAATAGTTGCGTACCGTTGACCGTTTTCTTAATATAATACTGACCATTTATTGATTTAAAAACTGACCGATTAATTGGTTGCCATTTTTATATCCGAAATGTTAAAAAAAGCTTTAATTTTTTTTTGGTTGCATTTTTTATTTTTTTTTTATTTTTCAGTTACCTGTGGTGGTTTGCTTGTAAGTTTCATATTACTTTTTTTGTTGGTTTTATTTATTTTTTGCTTGTGGTATGTTAAACAGCACATTGTAGATTCTTTGATTTCAGTTTAAACAACTTTAAAGCTCATCGCTTAAAATTTTGTTGGAATTTAGATATAGTAAAAACAAAACGACATCATTAGTCAACAGTGTGCTATGGTGGTAGAACTTACTATGTATTTGTTTAGTATCAGATATCAAACACATTCTTCTGTGTATTCAATACTTTCTGATTTGTGTATGTAACTCATTAACTATAAGCTTCGTTGTATTAAATAATATGAACATTTATCACGTATGACATTATTTTAACATTTACAGAATATTTCAAAAACGGTTATACCTTATATTTGAATTCGGGATTGAGTTCAAGTCGTAATCATTATGGCCAACGAGTGATAACCAGAGAAGCGGATTTGGTTACAGCTCACGAATTTGGCCACAATTGGGGATCCGAACATGATCCTGACATTCCAGAGTGTTCGCCTTCGGCTAGTCAAGGCGGTAGTTATTTGATGTATACTTACAGCGTTAGTGGTTATGACGTCAACAATAAGGTAACATTGCAATTGCATTGGTAATTAATTCTCAATCGGCAAGTCTGTGTATTGATACTTCTATTTTTTCAGAGATTTTCACCTTGCAGTCTCCGTTCCATACGGAAAGTTCTTCAAGCCAAATCTGGAAGATGTTTTTCAGAGCCGGAAGAGAGCTTTTGTGGAAATTTGCGCGTTGAAGGAGACGAAGAATGTGATGCTGGTTTATTAGGTTTATTTATATGTATTTCTCGTTGCTACAATGCAACATACATACATACATGTATATATTGAAAATATATTAACTTTTACCATTTCAAATCCATAGGAACAGAAGATAATGACGCTTGTTGCGATAAGAACTGTAAACTGAGACGTAACCAAGGTGCAGTCTGCAGGTATATTTTTGTTAATATTTCTAATCAAGTATGTATATATTAAATACAAGTATGTATGTATATATTTCATCGGTTCTAAGACGCAGCCATATTTTTAAATACCAATAATAATAAAAAAAAACTACAACAGTAGTAAAAATACCATAAATAATATACTTTAAAGATGTAAGAGATTTAATATATCTACATTTAAAATATGGTTGGTTAAAAGACAGGTTAGTAGGGTTTGCATGAGAATAAAGATACCCAGAGAGAGGGGTTTTTTTGAAGATAATATTATTAGTGTGTTAGTGATTAAGAAAGTTAAAGTGATTGGCGGACTACTAGTCCTATTCGTATATACATATATGCTCTATCGCATCTAATGAATCAATTACCCTAGTAATCTTCAAAATTGCCTACAAAGATTCAAATTATTTTTTATAAAGTTAATATTTTATCAAATCATTCATTCTAGTTATCAATTAAAAAACTAATTAATATGCTACCTTAGCACAGTCAAAATACTGCGGCTCTTTAAAAAAAATTTCACCGGGCAGATTCTAATTAAAAAACTATTTTTAAAAAAGTCACTCAAACTTATTATTATAAAACTATTAGAGTCTAAAAACTGTTATAACAGAAGAAGATGAAAAACATACAATGACAATTAAATTTTATTTATGTAGTTTCACTATTACAGTCTAAAACTGTCACAACAGAATAAGATGAAAAAAGCATGACAATAAAATGCAACCAAAGTATATTATTTATGTAATATCACTATCAGAATCTAAAACATCTTGTGACAGCGATTGTAAAACGCACCCCGAATTCAGAGACACCAAAATGTGAAAAAACAATGCGTCTTAGAATCGATCAATTACGGTAATATACATATGTACATTTTATAAAAAAAAAACAGTGATAAAAATTCACCGTGCTGCTTGGGATGCGCTTTCGTTGCATCTGGGGCCGTATGCCGGGAAGCTGCATATGCTGCCTGTGAACGGGAAGCTAGATGCACCGGTGCAGCGGCAACTTGTCCACGTGCACCTCCGGTTGCCGACGGTGCAGCCTGTGCCGAAAGAGGTCGTTGCCGAAGAGGAAGATGTGTGCCATATTGCGAAACTCAAGGCATGCAAAGTTGCATGTGCGATGTCGGTGAGTGTCGAGTATTAAGAATCAATAGTTTTGATGAAACACTTAATCTTACGAGACTTGTTTTTAGTTGCCGATGCCTGTAAAAGGTGTTGTCGTATGAGCATGAATGAGACTTGTTTCCCGGTTGATCAGCAGGATATATTGCCCGATGGCACACCCTGTATTCAAGGCTTTTGCAATAAGGTGTGTACTGTTGATGTAAATGTAATTAGTTCAATAATTCGCTCTTTCTTTACACGTTTGTTTTGTTGTGGTTTAGGGTCTTTGCGAGAAAACCATTCAAGATGTTGTCGAACGTTTCTGGGATATCATCGAAGATATAAATATCAACAAAGTATTACTATTCCTAAGGGACAATATCGTCGGTACTGTGATTCTCGTTACAGCAATAATATGGATACCCATCAGTTGCCTGATCAGTTACATCGATAGAAGAAAGATGGGTGATGATGAAAAATATCACTCGTGGCAAAACGTAGACGATTTAGTGCATCCTTCCGATCCGAGGAGGATTATTCACACTAGGTAATTTTTTTTATAAATTAGCTTTATTACTTTATATTTTTATATTGTTTTCATTTTTTATTTATTTATATGATTTATTATTATTCTAAAATCAGATCAGATTCGGAAGGTTCCTTTATTGTGAGGCGGCATATGTGATTTTTTTTGATTTGTAAACAAGGTAGTTATTTTTTTTTGTATAAGGTGGAGGATTTATCAAATTTGTTAAATGAATTATTTAATGGCCTGTATTTATTGTGTCAGTAACATTTCCGAATTTCGGTTAGTTATTTTAACCGAATGGTGAGTAATTTTAATAAAAGGTCAGGAAGTTTTATAAATGATCAGTAATGAATAAATAACTAAACGGTAAGTAAATTTATATAAACGGATATTTAAAGTAAATTGTCAGTAACTTAATTTTTATTGACCGTTTGTCAAAAAGTTACTTATCAAAAATATATATTTTACTGACCGTTTCTAAATATACATAATACTGACCAATTAATTAGTTGCCTTATTTAGTTTTACAACTTTTAAGAATACTCATGTGATTATTGTAATGTTTCAGAGTTTTAAAACAAAGATTAAACATTCCCAGTACACAGTCGACAATGTGAAAAATTGAAGATACAAATTTATTATCTTTCCTTTTTTGTATCATAAAAATCCTATAAGTAAAACATATTGTTCTTTTTTAAAATTAAATGTGATTAGTTTTTAACAAGTACAATTTTGAAGTATTAAAATATTTAAATGTACAAAAGTATTATATTAAGTTAAAATAGTTACCGTTTGTGTTTACCGTTTATAACCTTGATCAAAATTTGTTAACAAACCAAACTGTGATTTTAATGTTATTATGTTGTTTTAAAAACCAATTTTGTATTATTTTGTATGCATGTGAATTTAAATACAATAAAATTTAATTTGAATGTGAAATAATAAAGAAGGCATTTTTACTTATAATTTATTCGGTACAAAACAATTATCATTTGAGAGTACAACGTAACACTACAATATCATCACTGTTATACTCGGAATGCAGTTCGCCTTTATCTATTTTAACAATATCAAAGACTTTCGCTAATTTTTCGTAAAACGTATTCCACAATCCAGCCTGTATTTCTGAATCGCGCATTTCTTGCGATAAAAATATACAAGGTTTAATTTGCGAATTTTGATTCACACACCTGAGAGTGCTGATCAACGGATCGATCGACTGAAAAACCAATCAAATAATAAGACATTTTACAATGAATAAGAATGGGAGGCGTTGAAAAGGCCGAATTTAATAGGAACGAATCCATTATGATTAGAATGGATAATGTCGTAAACGGATTAGGTCCAACAGGAATAATGTAGAAAGTGAGTATGTAATAATAAAATCGAAA
This sequence comes from Parapsyche elsis, assembly GCA_022651745.1. NCBI lineage: Eukaryota > Metazoa > Arthropoda > Insecta > Trichoptera > Hydropsychidae > Parapsyche > Parapsyche elsis. Next base: position 5,860,412 of record JAGVSN010000017.1, read on the forward strand.
GTGCATACGGTCTAATAAGAATAATATGTGAATTTGTTTGAAGGTAAAAATATCGAAAATCTTAAATAAGACATGAGGAGATTTTTAAGCTTTTAACTTGGTGATTCTCAACCTTTTTAATCGAAGAATGTGTTTTGTATGTATTTTTTTGATACTTTTAACTTTCGATCAGATAAACTTTCTATCTTGTTCCTATTGGACCCTACGCGCTTTCCATCTTATTCCTGTTAGACCTTATCCGCTTTCTACATTATTCTTATTAAACCTTATCCGTTGTTATAACGGTGTTATCCTTTCAACCATAATGGATTGGTTCTTATTAGATTTGACCTTTTCAACTGTAATCAAGAAGAAGAATACCTCTAAATAATAAACGCAATCAGCCAACAGCACATAATCGAACGTTGTATTTGTAATCAAATCGGATTCTAAATCGCCCCACGATAATGCTTCTACAATTGCAAATCCACCTCGACATACAATAGCAGATTTATTTTCACTTATATTGTGCTTTAGCAGTGGCAGAGCTTCTGGTAAATCAGTCAAAATTACTTCAGCACTAAAACAACATCCAATTTAGTATCGAAAGACAACGCAGATGATATAATTGCGGAATATCGACGTACCCTAAAATGGCCGCAGTAAGACCGACACATCCCACACCAGCTCCTAATTCCAAAACTCGCCGTCCAATAAGCGAAGAATCTCCATTGGATTCTGTTAACAGTTGTAAGTATTTGGCGAGTACAATTGAGGCATCCCATACGACGCAAGATACATCACCGACTAGTCGTTGATGAAGAGACAACTCTTTAGAACACACTTCAACATCCACGACTCGCACGGACATATCGCCTTATTGGGTAATTAAGTATTGAAGGCTACCAAAGTATATCGCAGTGGAGTGTGGAATTTGTTTATATTGTGCAAGTATGAAATTGTGTACCTGTCGAGATGAATAACTACGGAATGTTAAAGAGATGTTAATTGTTGTTAGTAAAATCGAGTATTTTGGTTCAAATACTGCGTATTGCAACTTTTATTGGGTTAATGGTGAGTTTATAACCTCAACACGAAATAATTCTGACATGTTTACTTTTACTTGTCATTTTAGTGTTGCCATGCTCAAAAATTGCACAGTGTGATTTGACGAAAAAAGACAACTAATCAATTGGCCAGTATTTAAATCAATAAACTTTTCAAGAAAATGGTCAGTATGGTAAGTAGAAATTTGTTTAAAGAAGGCATACGCCAGTTATGACGTTTTCGCCTTTAATTTTGACTTGTATTTATTGGGTCAGTAACTTATCCGATTTTCGGCCAGTTATTTTAACCAAATGTTGAGTAATTTTAACCAAATGGTGAGTAATCACCAATCAGTACTAAACGGTAAGTAAATTTATATAAACGGTCGGTATTTAAAGTAAATGGTCAGTAACTTAATTTTTACTTAATCATGACCATTTTCAGCCGTTCACCATGCATCCACTTGACTACACACATTCTTCTCAATTCATCAGCCCGTCGTCCACTCGGTCTACCTTGCTTTCTTTCACATCCTCTCGGATACCATTCCAGTATTTCTTTCTGTGTCCACTTCAACTTTTTCACACGTTATCTGCTACCTTGGTCATGCTTCTTACCCATGTATTCCTTTTACGATCTCTTCTCGTTATACCGAGCATACATCTTTTCATGCTTAGCTGTGTACACCGGATCTTACGTAGCATTCTTGAATTTAACATCCACACGTCATAAAGGTGTGTAAGATTCGACAAAATTAAAAATAAATACATATCTGAATATTTATTTTTTATTTATTATAACTAAGATATCACTACACATAATGTTTGCACCATTGAAGTAATTATAATTTTTTAAATGCTTGTGAATATCTTTAGAGATCAATAGTGATATTATTGTTGGAATTATGCTTATTGTAAATTTAATAAGATTCGCTTTTATATATGTAATTCGAAAAAATATTGAGAGAATTTCAAGTTGATCATAAGTAAAATGTTTATTCTGTTGGTTGACCGTATTCTAAGGTCCAGGAATAGCTATATTTGGGATCGTCATCTGAACCAGATTCATCTTCAGTTTTTTTGCTTTTGTCCAATAAGGAGGCTACAGCTCCTCTCAAATTAGGATCTCCGATGTAATCGTGAAGATATTCCTTATTATCATCATCACTGTAATCTTCAATTACTTTGGGCTTGGCATCGAAAGCGGCGTAGCCAGGAATAAATTCCTCTTCATCGTTGGGGAGTGCATACGGCGAATCACTTTCATCATCAGCGGATTCATCATCCTTCTCTTCCTTAGACTCCTTATCATTTTCACTATCGCCATCGTCGTCTTCTGAACTATCGTCGTTTTTAATTTAGCACTCTTTTCATTCTCCTCGCGATGCTTATCAGTGAAATCACTTCTGTAAAATCCGAATATGCTCTCGGGCAGGGTTATATTTTCTATTTCTACGGTCGTGTCTCCTAAATCTATTTTGAATGGAAATTCGTGTTCTTCGGATTCTAAATTTGCTTTGTTAGTTACTTGAACATCGTCGTGCTTGTAGTCCAAAGGTATATGTTCAAATTGTTCTTTCAAATTCCCACTTGTGCGCGACTCGTTATCATTATTCAATGGTTGTTCTTTTTGTTGATCATTGTTGTTATTTATCCTGTCCAAGCTTTCACGATTGTCTTTACAACCCCTCCCAGCAAGTTCCTCATCACGTTCATCACTGTTTCCAGAAGAGTCGGCTGCACCAGTTCCAGTGCATTTGCTAACACGACTTTCGTCGGATTCGTCGTTGGATTCTGTAGATTCTGCTGGTGCTGATACACCGGGGTCGCTTTCGTCGATAGAGTCTGCGTATCCCAACTCTTGCTCTCCAATGAATTCTTTGTTATCAGTATTTTCTTGCTGGCCGTGTTCCACTCGTTTGGCGCTATCGTTATTGGACTGTTCCTCCTCACTCTTGTTCTCATCGCTTTCGTATAAAGGTAGCTTTTCATCTGCAATAAACTTTTCATTGTAATAAACGGTCGGTTCCTCGTCATCGGCAGCTCCGGTACCACGTTGCTGACTTACCTGCTCCTCGTCATCATTGAAGGTATAATAATTCTGTTCTTCGTCTGCGTTTGTATTTTTCACTTTCTGTGTGAACGTTTGAGGAGAGGTATCTTCACTTTGATCTGATGGCACAGCTTGCTCTGTAGTTGAAATTACACCATCGTCATTTGGGTGGCTTCCCGTCACTTGTGTCACAATGATTGCCGCAGGTTGAGAATCATTAGAAGCTGAAGATGGTGCCGTGGTAGAATTTTCTACGTTGCGTTTGCGTCTACGCAAAGAGTTCTTGTAATGGCCCATTGTCTTTTCGACTACAGTGTCGTTTTTTAACTTATCGAGCATACTCTTGACATCGGCTTTCGTTTCAAAATCCTATAAAAACCATAAAATATCTAAATTGTGAGACAGTTGTTAGAGCAAGCTCATCCATCATACTATTATGTACACAGTAACAAATATGCAATTGCACTGTTGTAATTTTTTTTTTCAATACTATTACGTAACATTTTAGCACCTAAAAGCAGTAAAACTATGTACATACATAGGTACTATCGATCATTATCATATTATCAATAATTACAAAAGTGCAAAACTACACGTGCAAACTATGAAAAGTGAAAGCTTACCTTCATTTTTGAAAGGAAAAATGATTACAGGGATTGGACACTAAAGGTCGACGTACACATAAGTACATACATACATACGTAGATACAAAAGTGAAACACATTTCTCATACAAAAAAAAATATATTTATAATAAAAAATATTTACATTTTATAAAAAATAATCTACAATGCAGGTATCAAAAATTGCTGTACACATTTCGTATAAAAAAATCAACAGAGATGAGCAAAATAGTGAAAATTCTTTGATAGTATAATAAATATGTTAATTTGTACGCGTCTATTGTTAATAGTTTCATACATTCAAGATTAAATACATTTTTATTGCGTCATATTATATTTGTCAATGTGAAAAATAGTAAATTAATAAGTCGTAAATGCAAATATCTATTTTGCATATCTCTGTATATTTAATACGTATCGTGCAATTTAAACTTAATCTACGTACATAATGGCAGTTTGTATTTTGTTTACAAAATAATATTTATAATGGTAATTATGTAGGATGAGATGTGGTAACTGTGCACATTCCTGAACACGTGAATACAATGTAGGATTGAATGAAAGCGAATGAAAAACATAAATTTGTAAAATGGCCTAAGCGAGTTTGACTATTTATATATAATAAATAATTTACGACGATAAATAGTGACGATTTAAATTATAAATGATAAATACATTTTTTTCTTTAATTAAATTATATGACACATCAATAGTAAACGTAAAACAGTACTGAAATGTTTTTACGATCGTGTTATCGTATTGTAATAGTCGATTGTCTAAAGTAATAAAATATATTCTTGCGTAAAAAAAAGGTCATCGTTGAATTAACGAGTGTTTATTTTTATTATTTATGTCAGAAATGCACACGTAATAAAACAAACACCTCATTCTGATGCTTAACTTAACAATAGAACAAATGAGTATTTTTTTAATGACGAAACGATATGAAAATTAGTAACTAGAGAAGAAGATATGAAAGATTTAGATTTATGTAGATAGTAAACGCACGCTCCAACGAAGAAAATAAATAAATTTCACAGCGAATGAATAAGAATAGAATGAATGAGTGAATGTGTGTGTGTGTGTGTGTGTGTGTGTGTGTAGGTAAATATTGGAAAATAACGTGCAAAACTAATGGTGAAGAAAGTGTTAATTGAAGTGGTAGCAGAACTTCTACTTGAAATCAACTACAGTTTCCGAATCGTCCTCCACAACTTGCTGTAATGAAAGAATAATAATTGTAGAGGGCGAGCTGATTTAACCCTTTTGCGCCCAATCTAATGACATAATTTGAGTCATATACTTTTTATCGATCGTTTATTTGCAATCAAGTGGATTTGATTCTTTGTAATTACAGTCATTCCAATGCTTAATACGTTGTAAACTGTTGTGAAAGTAAAAAAAAACTCCACTTGACTGGTCGTAAAGCTTTCTTAACCGATATCGTATGAGAGCGATGGGTGCGAAAGGGTTAGCGGATAAAACATGCAAAAGGTGCAAAAGGAAACAAACACGTCGAGTACAATATATACACAGAGAGAAAGAGGGATCATGCAAAAATAGCTATAGAGAGAAATAAAACATTCACAGATAGACAGAACAAGTAAGTATAGAAACGATGAAAAGTAATGATACTATTAAAATATATGTATGTCGATAGAATTGAATTTGGTTTTGTGTTTTTTTTTTTTTTTAAACACGTCGCTAGTTTTCACGCAACAATAAATAAGATTAAAGACATTGTCAATTATTCATTTGGATACTTGAATGATCATTTTTTGCCGCGAAAATTGTGGTATCCAAAATTACTCACGTATGGATTGTTCGGAACTGATCGATGACCGTTGCTGTAGTCAGCCCACTTGCTGAAGTCCATTGATGGTATAACACCACTGCGACACGGCACTCTAGGATTACTAGAAAATAACAAAAAATACATTGAATTTTAAACCAATCGTGCATTGGTTAAATAGAGGTGTCGTTTGGTAAGCTATGGTTACATTTCGTGATCGGGCAAAACCATCGGGTACACTTGAACGGTATCGATGATGTCAGTGTTGTCGCAGATGACGCGCGAAAGTCTCGTCTTTTTCAACTCGGTCAGTTGCTCTGGAGTGAAGGACGATGGTTGATTGGGCAACTCATACCTGAGAATCAAAACACACCGTAAAATGTCACGAATATAAATTTAACCAAACGATTAAATCATTCAATGATTTAGTACCAAAATCTGTCTCCTCTTCTGGAGTATGAGAATTGAGTGGCGATGATGCAGGCGAAAGTTGGCCCCAGCATGGATCCAGGAAGAGGACGTTCTGAGACACCTCCAGACCACAGATCAACATCGCTAGGATGCTCGAAGATGGACTCATACTTTTGAATAGTCTCGTTGGGCATAGAACCGAACAGTTCTTGGAAATTACTAGCACCCGGCAGTCCGCAGAACTTTCTGAACTCCATATAACCAGGCAGACCGAACTCTCTACCTCTCTGCATGTTGAACGAAACAAGATCCATACCGAATCTAGCACCCGGTTTTTTGAACAAGTGATTGGTTACCTCTTGGGTAATCGAATCGTCCATAGCTTGAGCGACTTGGTTCATCAAACCCATAAGATACTCGTCGAAGATTCCCGCGCGGTACAAATCGTACGGACGACGGATCAGATCGGAGAGACGTTTCGACGCTAAAATAACGAGCTAATTAATCAAACGATTCTAAAAATTGGATTGAATGTTGCTTAATATGATACTGACCGATGAATTTGTGAGCTTTGGACCACCTTTCGATAGCTGTCGGAAGTAGAGAATGTCCAAATCTGAAGGCAGCAGCGGCGAAAGCGTCGATAACATTAGGATTGACGTTTTCGTCGTGTCCATCCCAGTATGTCTACAAATATAAGTTGACTTAGAATTACTTGTACGTTGCACCTATATAACTTGACTACCCTCGAGCGGAATTGACTAGACTTTAGCCGAGCGATTAACTTTTAGAGATAAATTGAAAATTATGTATATTATCAAATGGGCATAGGTATGTTACATAATAATCATTTTAACGGGTGTATAATCTCGATACACTTGTCGTAATGTATTAATGCCGTTACGTGTTTGATTGCACGATCAAAACCCAGATGAAGGTATGCGATTAATAAAGCAGTAGCGACTAAGAAAAAAAACGATTGCTCAAAAGCGGCGCAACAATAAAAAGTTAATAAATCAATTGTAATTAAGATGAAAGATACGCTTTTTTGTTTTTTATTTTGGCGTTGATGCCTTCGGGCGGGTCATTTGCAGTGCTTTATCGCCCCGGCCAATATAAAGCAATACTGTCTTTTAAGACATTATAAATCGAAAATGAACACTATGATTGTTACGCAACGACAGTTATTTATTTTCGGGGCAAATTTCTAAGCACTGTCATATAAACAACAATGCGATAAAGACCGCTTTTATGACGCTTATCAAACGAGATTGGGAACGTATTCAAATTATTACGTCTTTCTGAAGCAAGAGGCCGAATTTCTCCATGACTTCCTTGCCGAGTAGAATTGGCAAGAATTCGTTGTACGTGATGTGTTGAATTTTGGCAATGATAATTCTTCTCGATTCTTGGAAGAGTGTTTCATCGTCCCAGTGTGGATTGACGTGGGCCAAACCGCGAGCCACTCTGTTATGCTCTCGAGCCATCAAAGTGTGCATGCAAGTCAATACCAATTGTTCGTTTACTCTGATTTCACCTAAAGATCGAAAGAAAACATTTTATCAATACATAAAAATTTATAATTTTATCATACTCCATAAGAATGCTCTTGTAGTTTACCAGCTTCGAAGCAATACATAGATTTGTTGGGTCTTGTGCATCCCTCATCTGGAATGTCTAATTTTAGCGGCAAAAGATCTTTCAATCCATACTCTTCAAACACTGGATTCATACGAAGAAGTCCCCCATAGCCTGATCTCAGTTTCCTTTGAAAAATATATTCAATGATATAAAAATATTTTCAAACATGTCGTATTTATGTCAAATAGAAACCATGTCTGTACATGGAATTGCACAATTTAAATGTACATAGATAGTGTTTCTCGATGGAGTCCTCAAGTCGCTCAAATGTGCAGATAAAGTCTGATTGACACGTTTTACGACAATTTAGTACATTTGACCGTTTTCTATGGTCAATTTGAATAGAAAACGTGATGCCAGATATGGATCGTCGTTGGATTACGCTACCAAAAAATCCGGTCTTTATCTTTCGTTGTTGCCAAACATTTCGTTTCGTTTTGTCCCGGTCTTTTGTAAACGGCTGGACCACATCATTTTCGATACGTAATAATTGTCGCTCGAACTGGTTTGGCAATTTTTCACTCTTACCATACCTACTTACGCCAGACTGACCAATTTCTCAATTTATTAAACAGTAGGTTCACTCAGTATAGCAGCCGTCAATTGTAAAACCTACGCTTTACTCAGCAGCTCATTCCGTTTAAATTAAATCAATGATCACATTAACCCTTCAATGATAACTAGGCCATAGATTAGATTAGAAAGCTTTAATGTTTACCTTGAGAATTTTTCAGTGACTCCGTATACGGTGTTACCATCTAAAACGCCAGTCAAAGTGTTGAATTGATTTCGAGAGCCTGCAAACAAAAAAAAAAAAAAAATTTAATTACGTAAATGTAAGACGATCTAATTAGTGCATTAGAATGGAATAACATCAAGACCTCTTAATTGCATTCGAATGTCAAAAGTTGATTCGCACATTCGCATAAAATGCGGCAACGCTCAAGTTAGCGAGATCGACAATTTCGTGCGTGCTTTTACGAAATTACGCAGAATATTAAAATTACACACGATACGCACACGATCGTGGACAACGTTTACGTTTTAGATGACAATTATATCTCGATTTATTATCACAAGAACCCGTTCGACCGCGTTAAATTTGATGGGGGCAAGATAAATACCATTAATTCGATAGTAGTACCATATGGTTTAAATCAACACAACTTACCCAATATGCACATTATATTGTACAACGTATAATCGCTATTGAAACAGGTATGTGATTTGATATTGGAATGTGACTGACTGCTTAAATTGTACACACATACGAAACGTCTTATCTTCGATGGTAATCGTCACGATTGCGGATTAAGTGCATATCCGTTTTTGGATCATGCTTCGTGTCAATGAGTCTAGATGTCAACGAGCCTCGAGGCGCACGTCTAATCGTGCTGATTTACATTGCTAATTTGCCGACAGACAGGGGTAGACAAACAATATCTAAATTAGAATAATAAAAGAGACCAAACACGCGAGACTGCACAATGCTCTCTCGGTTTGCATAACGCAGCGAATGGAACGTAGAGAATTATATCACAACAACAGCACGTTTGTTAAGGTTTACCATTTTGATTATGGTGTATCTCGCGCTCTCCCAGCAGCACTGAGGTGAAGATGGTGAAGGGTTTACGCAACGTTGAGCCTAAATAAATAAATGGGTTGTCGGATGTAAAAGGTGCTTTCACCGTAATTGGCTGCACCCGGCTGTAGATAGGTAGGTATACAGACAAGCTAAACAAAGACCATGAAAGATTCTGCAGTACAGAATGGCCTCACTATGGCACACTGGCTAAATTGGCGTGAAATTCGTAGCGAGGATAATTAAACGTGTTCCCGTTTAGAAGAGCAGCCTTCGCGCTCATCTTCCTCTTCAGGCGAGAAGATTCGCTATTACCAATACCCGAACACACGATTGAGAAACTGTTATGAATAATGAATAGAAAAAAAGATGCATATAAGAAGAAAAGCAATTAGTCAGTAAGCAGACCGACCATTTCATGGTACAGAATCCAAGGACGACTCGTACAAGAGTGGAATACAGCTGTCAATTTCATTGCAAGAAGTTTATACGCACAATTGAGGAAATTTTTTTTTGTTTTGCAAGATTCAATGTCGTCGTTTGAGAACATAATCCTCACCTGTCAGCGGCTATAGTGGCCCAATCAACAACTTTCACAGTTGTTATTCGATGAAATAGATTGTGTACAATCGCGTTGATCAGTATACCGGTGTCTTGAGAAAGAATGTAGTATGTGAAATTATAATCTAGTATTAATTTTAACCAAAATATCTATATGTACTATAAAATGTGCATATACCGTATTCTTTCTAATGACGTCAGTATATGCGTGGTAGGTAAACTCGTAATTGATCGATTAAGATGTCTTGTCAATCAAACTATCAATGAATAGTGAGTGATTAGATAGTTTGCTGTTTGTATAATTATATATATTGGAAGAGATAGCTAAAAGGCAGGTGTATGGATGTGAAGAAGACGAAGAGAGAGAAAGATATTGAATCAAAGATTTTATAAGCCCAATCACTATCAGTCATTTATGACGGGTATACTCATACTGTGCAGTTGTGTAACGTAAAATAAGCAGTTCAAGAAGTCTTCAATTGCGATAAAATAGATCGTTCCCAATACGTCTAGGTACACATGGAGAGAAATTAGTCGAAGGCATTGTTAACTAGAATATAATTGGTATACGTGCGTGGGGTCTGTGCATTGCAAAGTTTCGCCCGTACAATAACACCACTCAGATTCTTCTGACGAAATTGAATTAATTTTTCCCACACCACGAGAGGTGATTATGGTCGAATTTGTGAGGCAAAACGTAACCCAACGCGGTTTCGAAACTGCAAAAGTGTATCATACTCGCAGATTCCCAAAAGTGCGATTCGATTTGTACGATATATCTATCATCCGTTGAGAAATTGGACTCTCGTCCGGTCACGATCGATCGCGATCGCCGAAAAAAAAAAAATATAAAACAGGTGATAACATCGCAATCAAGAGAACGGGATGCGAATGTATAATATAATTGCACTCATGTGCCGAAGGTGATTTACACCGCTAGATCGATCCGGATACGTGTTATAAAGCGAGCGATCAGATAATAGAGTCATTAAGACGTTATCACAATTTGAACTTTTATTTATGCAACCGTACAATATTCATAGTTGAGTGAAAGAATGATTCGACGCAACTTTCGAAATGCATAAATTTATCAACGATGGTTAATAATCGTATTTACCTTTATGAAAATTAACTCGAAACTTTCTTTAGAATGTTCTAATACCCATCACACATAGTTTGTTGTTTACTACTGCAAGTGTTGTATCAATGAAGTGTCCATAAATATATTGTAAACTTTGACCTATCAAGTTGGGACCTTTCTAATGAAATTTTATTCATAATAATCCGTCGTAATGGAATATTGTCTTTGAACTTTGATGAGCCCATGCTCAAATTTCTAAGCTCTTCGTTCGAATAATTCCGAACTACATAGGTGCCTTCAACTTGTTCGGGACAGCATTTAGAAAGTTTCAACCGGTGTAAAGATATCAAAAAAAAGTATAAATACCTAGTTTGCAGCCAACTCTCGGCGATGGGAAACCTCTGACGAAATCGATACACTTGATGTTGAAGAGACGATAGAAGTAATCGTCATCGGGAATCCTCAACTCGTTACAGTAAGGATGCTTTTGATGTGGTGGTCTATTGCAGCACTCCTCGGGATCATTGCGATTGAACGGATCTACATAAATAATAGATAAGAATCATTTGAAGAAGACTCGATTGAAAATTAATCAATTAGGCATTGGTTATATATGCTAATTTACCCAGAGGCGTTCCAGTGAGCGTGTAATCGTGATCCATGAATTGTCCCCAAGCGATAACCATGACAGTACCGGCGTGATCGTGGAAACCATCATCAGGATGCATGGTACGAGAAACGATCCTTGAAAGTGGAAGGTCACGTCCGGTGACTGAAACTCTTGGGGCGTTAATACCATCAGCGTAGAGTGGAGCCAACAATCTAAAGAAGACATCATAAATTAGCTATAGGTACATAGCAATACTCAAAACCTTCGAAATCATTGCTCTTTCGCTAATCCGGCTAAGCTATTTAAACAATAGATGAATGCAAATAAAGTTTGAATGAAGATTTGGCACAGTACCTTTGGAAAGGTGTCATAGTAGCACCCCATGTTGGATTTTGAAGATTTGTACAGAGTCCATCGAATCTCCTGTACTTTCCAGCTCGGCATTCGACATGCGCCAAGAACGGTGGACACACTTCGCGAATCAAAGTCTTCGTAGTGTCAATCAACGGCAGACCCTTTTCGATGTCTTCGTATGTCAATCCGTATCTGTGAAAACAAAATGAAATCATTAATTTGTCCGTGTGCGAAAAAAAAAAAAAAAAAAAGTAAACAGCGCGGCGTTACACCTGAGTGTTTCGCAAATTTGAGCACGCTCAAAACGAGCCGTAATTATTTTTGACACGCAAATACGTAATATCAGACCGTGTGCGTTGTTCTTTTTTTTTGTTACTTATAATTATTCAATAAGTGCGTCGTCTTTTTTTTTTGCGCATCAAACATAAACATTGCTCGCGTCGATGTGTAATTATTATTTTTTAGTACAGTCAATTTTTTGGTATTTAATCACGAGTGATTAAATACCAAGTGGTGTTTGTTTTGACTTCAATCCTTTCGATGTTGCAAACCACTGACAGTAATACGAACAATGTAGTGTCTCCGTACAGTATGAAATGATAGAATTAAAGCTCAGAAATCGACACATTAAACTATCATTGTTATACATCATAGGTTGTGAATCATTTTCAGCCGTTTACCATCCACTGCTGGATGAAGGCTTCTCCAATTTTTCAATCCTCCAATCCAATGCTTTCTTTCACATACTCTCGGATACCATTCCAGTATTTCTCGCGTCCATCTGCCATCCATTCTTCTCGCTATGTGTCCACTTCAACCTTTTCACACCTTCCGCTATATCTGCCACCTTGGTCATGTATTCCTCTCTTTTCATTATACCGAGCATACATCTTTAAATGCTTCTCTGTGTGCACTGAATCTTGCGTAACATTCTCGAATTAAGCATCCACGTTTCACATCCATACGTCATAACTGGCAGTACGTATTGGTTGTATGCCTTCTTTTTTAAGCATACAACCAATAATGTTAGATTTAAAAACAATGTCCATTCTTCAAAAAGCACTCCATCCTAGTTTCATTCTTCGTTTTATTTCTTCTTTTTTACAACCCGAATTCGCTGACACATTTAGTCAAACATCCACCAACACACAATATCCGATTCGACACGGTTTAAAGCCTCGGGCTAAAATCGCACAAGAAAAAAATCTCGATGGGTGTGAGGTAACAACATTAACACTTCACAAATGTTTGTTCGTGGGCGTATCCGAGTAACGTCTGCACACATGCGAAATTAACGTTTATGGATTTTAATAGTTGGCCCGAAGGCTCATCTGAGCGTAAATAATTATCGAATCACCTAGAGGCGGTCATAAATCAAACCGTGTGCACGTGGGAAGTCGATGGTCACATGCAGGTTAAATGGCAAAAGCAAAATAAAAAAAATTGGCAATCGTATCCTGCACACTAATGTTTAATGTCATTTCGTATACGCAACATCCGACATAGCGCACTATTGAGAACTAGACTTTTTCAGCAAAAGGTTGACGAAACCTGGCCCGACGTATTACGTATTAAAAGCCAAAGTCCCAAAGGCTAGTTGGGCGGACACAAATCGGCCTTGCGGCATATATTGACCGATACTTGCAGTATTGCGTGCGTAACAAACGCAACGGCTCGAATGCAACATTTTTTTAGCCTCGGGTAATTGTGGTTCCGCCTTGAGGTGTCTCTGTCAAGGAATGCTGAAGGATACGAACGCTGCAGTTATTATGTAAATTGCACAAATGCACCGAAAGTGATGCAAAGCCTCGAGGCTGTCCTTATGTAGACCGCTAAAGTCTGATCGACGCGCGTTTAGCGCTCTTTAATTAAAAACGGTAATATTGTGCAACTTCCTTGTAGACGTGTATTTAATATATGTCAATGGTGATATATAACACAAAAGGCTATAAGGAAATATGATAAAAATGACCGGAAATTTAGAGCAAACTACCTATATAATAGTTTGAACTTCCGATTGACTGATAAAGAACCGCTAGTCACAGTTACAATTACAGTGTTTGTTATTGTAGAGGTATAATGATAGTGAATTTTATTAGGGTCACTCGAGTGCCTTGTTCAATACAATCAAGTTTTTAAAATGTTAATAAACAATCGAAAATTCAATGTCAGTATTATAAAAAAAAAAACTAGTCAATTCCCGTTGACAGTGTCATCGGGTGGTTATCATTCATGTATATGTACATATACCTACATATAGTGTATTTAGTACTTGAAAATGTAACAAAATTGAAAAATGCGAGCGTTTCGCGCTACCCGTACCGTAAGTGTTTTAATTCGAGTGTATGTGAGCGTTCTGCAACTATCCACCCGGTCGTCCAGGCAGATCCTTGCGCTACTATTTACAGTAATATAGTAATAATTTGGATACAACATAAAATTATAGAGGTACAGAGTTGTAGATTTAAACTATTGGTAGTTAAAAAAGCTCCTACTACGAGTATAAGTGGGTTATTTAATTTCGTTCCATAGTTATAAAATAGATAAAATTCATAAGCAATATAAGCGGATTTAAGTTATAAAAAGTCCTCATTTTGAAAATCAAATGAAATTCATAATCAAAAGTGTAATAAAACGTAGCTTTTGACGTTCAAATCTAATTTTCACTTAATAAATGCGACATAATGATTATAATTTGAATTATTTTGCATATTTTTCCATAGCGATTGAACGATAAAATCCGCGATAATTTATTACAAATTAAACTATCATCATGAGGGACATAAACGACAAGATTAATTTCGTCGATAGTGTCAACTCGACCGATCAATTCCCTATATACGGTCAAACGCGATCGGTCGATTAGTCATACCCAATATAAAATAATAAAATCGAACCGATTTTACAGCACTTGTACGATCAACGAATGAATCATTATGTTAATATAATAAGACGGCGTATATCAAACGGATCGATGATATCTTAATTCCTTAATAAATTAATTAACACTACGTAGAAGCGTCTCATTGATTTATTCATACATATGTACATAAAGTGGAGGTGTCGATTGCGCAATCGGTTGTATTGTTCAAACTATTGTTATGTTACACATTCGTTTTTAAAATGGGGGAAATTTCGCAAATGCTGATTTGGCTTATCAATGACGATATATTGGACTTAAAATGTATGCGATGATTTAGACAATATGGTCGATTCGAATCACGTAACTGGGACCATGGAGTTACGAACCACCTGTGCCACTTTCACTCTGCGAGAAGAACGCAGAAGAAGCCCGTTGACCATCATCACACCTCCTGTCGACATTTTGCAATCGAAAGATTTGCACAAATACCTATGGCTTGCTTGCTTTTCGTTGTACCTACATATGTACATACATACATACCTACCGACGGCAAGAAATGCACTCTCGCTAATCCAATAATTGTATGCATAAAGGTGTACGACCTCCAGACTACGAAAAAATATATTATCACTAGTTTGTGCAGACTCGGCGCCGTTAAATATTGATGAGATTTTATTTAGAGTATCAATTAATGCAAATCTATAAAATTGAATTGAATAATATTCGACATTTTGGATTAATTAAACTAGATAAAGTCCGGCAACCCACACGGTATGAACCGATATGGTGAACGTACCTTTATTTAGGTCGTAACTACTGGTTTGTTTTTATAAAGATTGCACGTAGGAAGACAGACAGACTTAAACCTTATTTTTATTGATTGGAATCAATCTATGTAGATTCAAAAAAAAAAAATTACACTCAATACCTAATATGGCCGCGTGAAAAAAGTCATTTTTCCTCATCAAGCTCGATACCATTCGATTTGTTCACATCGATGTAAAACATCGTACAGCTCAATCGAACATAGACGAACGTCTATCATCAACAGTATAACAATTCATCACAGTCAACGAACCGTGTATAATTAATGATTATAATACTGACGCACCATAATAGTCGTGCATCGAATGTTATGGTATAATTCATACGCGTTTAGACAATTTATAGCGCATTATACGAGGATAATTTCGCGGGTATATTATTAATTTTCACAATCGGCGAGAAAAAAAAAAGCGCGATGCATTAAATATTCGAGTGCACATTAGCGCTGAATCAGATTGTCCGTGACAGGGTTGTTCAACTGTGCCTTATACGTGTACATAGGCACGTGTACATATACGGTTTGTGTATACCATTGTCAAAATTAATTTACGATTAAAAAAATAAAACGACATAATTTGTATGTAGGCACACGAAATGGCTCTCCGATTCGTTATATTGCATAATTTAAATTAAGCATGGGAGTTTATATTAAAAATAAGTATACAGTATAATACAATGAAATCGTATTTATTAAGATGCTAAAAATAAATATGCACACATGTAAAATATCATTTCCGCAACTGAAATGTCAAACTGTTGCACTACAATTGAATAAAATAAATGATACTAATTTTTTACAGGTCCAATCATTGCACACATCTAAAGTTTCATTTTAAATATTGTAAAGTTCACACTTATCCGTTAATACACTCTCAAAAAGGTTATGCATTCAAATGTGTCGTAAAAAATAAATAAAAATAATTGCCGATGATTAAATTTTGAAGTAGGTACTTGACTTCTGAGAAATGTTTTTCTTTACTTCCTACGATTTAAAAAAACCACTTTATACATCGATCGATTGATGCGAATTTATTTATACTAGTGATCTTTCAAAAACATGTTTTTAAAGCTTAAAGTAGGTATCATTAATCATAACAAGTAAGCGATTTGCTAATTTGACTCAAAGGCGCATTGAAAATTTATCAATTTTTATTCTTTTGCATGCCTAAAATGAGCATTTGTAAAACATCGTGTAATTAGCCCATTTACTAAGCACAGAATAGTCAAGTAGACATTAAATAATTAATTCCATTTATGCGTTGTTTCTTTTTTTTTTGTATTACGAGCAACATTCTAACGTGAAAGCTCTCAAGGATATTTGAAATTAACATTTGCACACAAGTACACGGATAATTAATATTATTGTCGTTGTAAAGTGAGATTTTAACATCGACATTTTTACCATCGAATTCATATTATATTGACCTGAATATTTTATTATACAAAACGGCATATAAAATTGTTGTAAAATGCATTTTTTTCTTAAATCAATTAACAGTTCGGTTCAGTTACGAAAAGTCTGAAGGTGAATATTGAGTAAGTTCAATTTGCTAATTAGAAAAAGTATTCAAGACATATTACATATGTATTATATAAACACGTAATGCATTACGAAATTAATCTAATTTAATGAATGTGACCTAGACCTCACGTGATACACATTTGGTCAAATCAAATTTATACCTTGACCGCCATATGTCCGCAACGTAACTTAAATTCCGCCACGACACTTGTTCTGCATTGTCATATCATTTTTAATTCATACATAAAATTATAGAGGTACAGAGTTGTAGATTTAAACTATTGGTAGTTAAAAAAAAAGCTCCTACTACGAGTATAAGTGGGTTATTTAATTTCGTTCCATAGTTATAAAATAGATAAAATTCATAAGCAATATAAGCGGATTTAAGTTATAAAAAGTCCTCATTTTGAAAATCAAATGAAATTCATAATCAAAAGTGTAATAAAACGTAGCTTTTGACGTTCAAATCTAATTTTCACTTAATAAATGCGACATAATGATTATAATTTGAATTATTTTGCATATTTTTCCATAGCGATTGAACGATAAAATCCGCGATAATTTATTACAAATTAAACTATCATCATGAGGGACATAAACGACAAGATTAATTTCGTCGATAGTGTCAACTCGACCGATCAATTCCTATATACGGTCAAACGCGATCGGTCGATTAGTCATACCCAATATAAAATAATAAAATCGAACCGATTTTACAGCACTTGTACGATCAACGAATGAATCATTATGTTAATATAATAAGACGGCGTATATCAAACGGATCGATGATATCTTAATTCCTTAATAAATTAATTAACACTACGTAGAAGCGTCTCATTGATTTATTCATACATATGTACATAAAGTGGAGGTGTCGATTGCGCAATCGGTTGTATTGTTCAAACTATTGTTATGTTACACATTCGTTTTAAAATAGAAAAAGTATTCAAGACATATTACATATGTATTATATAAACACGTAATGCATTACGAAATTAATCTAATTTAATGAATGTGACCTAGACCTCACGTGATACACATTTGGTCAAATCAAATTTATACCTTGACCGCCATATGTCCGCAACGTAACTTAAATTCCGCCACGACACTTGTTCTGCATTGTCATATCATTTTTTAATTCGATTAAATATAACGTATACCATATTATGAAATGCATTATATGACCTTTCATACGCAGCATACATTATACAGTATTATATATTAATTATTGAATTAATTATGTGGAACTTTTTGTTTGAGGTACATTTTAAAAATTGGCAATAGGTCGTATCAAATCGAAAAAAAATATATTTACATCTAAAACATAGTAGTGTTAATAGTTTGCCTTGAACTTTTTGTGTTAAAATTAATTATATTGGCATACTTAACGTCAGTATCAGAGCACGTACGAGCAATTGATACACCTGCGTAATTTTATAAGTACAAGGTTTTCAAAAAAGATTAGTATAATCATATTTACATATGACATGGTATTGTTCCAACAAGTACAAGTGAACTAATTTGTAAAGTGTCTGCTAGGCGCGGTGGCATTCCACTTATACATACACTGAATTGGTTAACCTTTATTGAGTCAATTATCAAAATGGCATTTCGTATGGAAAAATTTGATCACCGTAGTGAGTAATTCGATCGGATATTGCACACTTCGGTATGATTTACGATCGCATTCGTTTGATAAAATTTACAGTGCATTCTCTGTATGTATCCGAAAATGGACCAGTTTCACAATGTTGCAATAAATCACACGGCTATTACATATTATGAGCTAAATACGCGTATTTCAGTCAATACCATTAGTCAAATTTGGCCGTTACGAATCGTCTCGGTTGATTTGTAGTGAGTTGACTTACGCAAGTTGTAAATTAAATATTTAGATCAAGGTGCGACGATCGAAGATGTTAACTAACATATTGGAAGAAAATATATGTACATAAAAAATTACGTAAATTTGTTAAAAATATTTGACCGATAAGTCGAGTTGCGTGATTAAGTAATTTCACATTCAAACATAGAGATTAACCTCCATCCGAATATACATCAATTAAATTTAACAACCACCGCTAAGCAACCGCGGTGAGGTAACTTCGACAATAGTGATGTGTGAGAATTATTATTTTTTTCTATAATAAACACCGTGAACGGGTCAATTATATATTAGAAATGCATGTTCACGGTTATTTTAATGTGCTATCACACTTGTCTTCGCCAAGAATGTTTCTGTGATACAACTTTTCTTATCGTTTTTCCCGAGGACATACACAAAAATATTATAAAGACACAATTCTTGTAAACATGTTGAAATGAAAAGAAATACCATATAAAGTGATAGAGGCAGTAATTAATCTAGATTGGTCGTTTACTTAGGAGCATTTGAAATTCATGAAAAACAAATAAATTCTAATACGTATGTACCTACATATTTATGTATGTACATATGTAATATGTATGTATGTATTCAATTTGAACATAGAATCATCAGATTTTATGATAGAGACTGTGCAATGACCAAAAATAGTAAAATTGAGTATTTTAAAACCCACATACATGTTCGAAACTTGAGGTAATCAGAATTTTTCTTTATCATATTCGTGTTCAGTGGGAAAACACTTGCGTTATCTACATCAGCGGTCGCCAACCGGTGGTCCGCGAGAGAATTTTGGTGGTCCGCATTTTTCATAATCATCATCATATTCAGCCGTTTACCGGCCTCTCCAATCCTCTTCCATTCCTGTCTGTCTTGAGCAATCTGCATCCACTGACCACCCATTCTTCTCAATTCATTAGCCCATCTTCCAACAAGGTCAACCTTGCTTTCTTTCACATACTCTCGAATACCATTCCAGTATTTCTCGCGTCCATCTGTCATCCATTCTTCTCGCTATGTGTCCAGCCCATTGCCACTTCAACTTTTTCACACGTTCTGCTATATCTGCCACTTTGGTCATACTTCTTACCCATGTATTCCTCTAACGATCTCTTCTTGTTACACCAAGCATACATCTTTCGATGCTTCTCTGTGTGCACTGGATCTTACGTAGCATTCTTGAATTTAGCATCCAAGTTCACATCTATACCGTCATACCTGGCAGTTTTCATAAAGAATAATGAATATATCGTTTATTTATTATAATTTTTCTATCATTATATGTAAGGTAATATCCAACTTTTTGCAAATAACTTGGAGTGCAAATACAAGTGTAATTACCATTTCATATTTAAAATGCTATTTTTATGGAAAAAATCATGGTAGTGGTCCACGGGATTCGAGATTTTGAGTTTGGTGGTCCGCAAGGTTGGCGACCGCAGATCTACGTCACATAAACTATTAAACATTTTACTATAGAGTAGTGTAATTATGTTATCAAACATCCAACTGGAATTCTATTGCTCTCTTTAATTATAATAAGCTACATGTGGGTCGATCACGACTGTCACACATTAACGCAGATGTATTTTGACATAACAAACGGCAAACGAGACTTGTCCAGCGATAGAGCGGCGGATGGTTAGAAATGCATTGGTGAATCAAAATGATGCAACTGATCAGAATGTGTTGCACGAGTCTCTAGCAACGAGTCTCACGGACAGTTTTGTAATTGTATATCGATCACGAGCAAAATATTCACGTACGTGGGATCATCGTTAACCCCATCTACATATATACCTTATTCATCTTCTTCTTTCTTTTATTTATTTTACGTTTTTTTTGATTTTTTGTTTACCCGCACGTGATCACATGAGATGTGTGCTTTTCAATCGGATTATCCGTGTCAAGGCTCGATGTTGCGATGATGCAACATAGGCTTGATGATGAACGGGTCTAGCCTCCAAATGGAGATCGCTCGTCTTCGGAGACGATAGCTGATGAATCGTTTATCCGGCAATTAGCCAGGAGCATTTACGCCCAGTTAGTGTGGGCGTATCGACCTATAAAAATCATCAATTGAAATATTCAAAACATTCTTGCGGAGATTAACAATTGTCAAATTTTGCCTAATTGACATTTGAAACACAGCCACTTCCCCGAATAATTCGTTGCCATAATTGAAAACCGTAATGCTGTAATCAATTATTTCCATTGACTTCAAGTGTACTAGATCTATCAGTTAGTAACTTTGACCTCGTATAAGTACCTACATATAAAAAAATTCACTTATTTCCGTATCGTTGATTTGCCGTTCTATATATACCTGATACCTGTTCAAATAAAAAGCTAATCGTTTTTATTACACTATCTCAATACTTAGGAATTCGTCACACAACCCACGTTTGATGCTCATTCAATTTCAATCGACCTTGTTGTGAAACGAACGAACTGGTATAATTCAATTTAAATCTAATCGTAAAACGCGTAATCTGAAGCAGTTTAATCATCTTCAAATTTTAATTAGTCGCGCGTATCGGGCGGCAAAAGTCAATGTCGGATTTTTCAATCCAAACAGTGACTCAAATTATAAACGACCTTAGCTATGATCTAAAAAGAGCAAATATAAACATAAGAATAAAAGTAAAGTCGCCGTTACGTGCGAATTATAAAATAGATTAATATAGAAAAATATGTTGAAAATAATGCTCATTGTTTCTATGAATGGAATTATTTTTCAAGTGCAGCTTCTGTTGGAGCAATAAGTGATAAAATAGTTAAAGAAAAAAAAAAAAGGACAATGAACAATGGATGCTCTCGATTAAAAAATATGTCAAATGTAATTATTTTTGCCGCGTATGGGAACCGCCTACAAATTAAACTAATCATTGCAAATAGGCAGACAGACGTTGAGTATAAAAAATGCAATTATTTTAATATACAATAAATATGTACTGTAATAAGTATGGCGTATCAAGTGAACGGTAACATTTACAATTTGGTTTTTAATTTATTTTTCCTTAGCGGTCACTCATTTTTGTGTATGATATATTTCACTGTAAAGGTCGATTTTTTTCACGTATACGTATGTATGTATGTATGTAATTTAACGATAGTTTTAGATAAGTATACAAAAGATCCAAAGAAAACGCCAATTTGTTACGGATCCGAATGATATCATAGGTTGTGTGGTGCACGTTCGAACGATTACGGAGCGTTTACACCGACGACCGTGAACTCGAAGCTAATTCTCTAACGTACAGTTAATAAATAATAGATAGAACCAATTATGAATAGCGAGATAATTTCCCGATTGCTTATATCATACAGTTATTATTATGCTCTAACATGCATTTAAATGCGCAAAACTGGTTCACTTTCGCCCTGGTTGGCTAGACATAATACACAGTTCACACGTGTCAATTATTTACGATTGGCTCAACGGATCCCTTGATTTATATTTGCATGTATTTTCCAATTCACACATTGCGCAAAATGGTTTAGAAGCTCACGCGCGATTGCGGATTGGTGCAAACGGATAATCGATCACGTTCACAGCGAGAATAGATCTCTTCACTGTTTCAACCCCAATAAATCTTAGATAAATTAAATTACCTCGGATGCGCAATCGATACCAGTTTGCAAATTTGCCATGTACATAGTAAGTGTACACACACACACGTATGAAAATGATACGAAATCGTTAGAAAGTGGAGTGCGAGATGTGTACCAAGGCCGTGCCATCAACATCATCATCATCATCATCGATGCGGTTCCCGTTCATTCATGAATTACACGGCTATTTGTCCGTCCGTCTTTTGACCGGTTTTTGTGCGTGGAATCTTCAGTGTTAGTTTCATCATGTCAAACAAATCATTACGAAATTTATCGGTTCGATTTCAAACAGTAGGCAATCTATCGTGCGTTGTGCAAAGGCCGATCCGTTGCGTGGAAAAATTGGGTATGCGAACGATTACGTACATGATCATGATTTAATGATAAAATTACAGACTCTGAATGCAAGACGATCTTCGGCAGAATATATTAAAATACATCAAAATACTGTGTAGGTACTTACGTTCTGGCTAAACTGATTGATATATCCAAAACAAGTTCTCCGACGCTTGCGATATCTTCAGTCTTCCAATCGCCTTTCGGTGTTGCGACGTCTAAAATTCATAATAAAAATATCAATTAATAATAAATCTTCATAATAGTTCATTATAGCATTTATGAACACGTGCACGAATTTAAATACGCCTACAATGTAACGCAAGGCAAACGAGGAGAATCAATTTCACACGTGCCAGTTGAAATTTTACGCGTATTGTAGATAAACATAAAATTATAATATTAACGACGCGCCATTACAATTTGCATTAATGGTAATGTGATGCAAAGTTTGTTGCGGAAAACGTGAACTTTTGAGGAAAAGTAAAATGGAATTTAAATCTAGATCAGCTGTGGAATGTACTTACATATCGTACGTACCTACGTTTTATAGTATAGTCACGATTGTGACTACCATTGAAAAATGGATCCGGAATACAAGAAACCCGTGACTAGAATTATATCAGTGTGAATACCAAGTATTCGTACAAATGCGAATATTAATATCTAAATAAATTAAATCAAAGTTTAATACTAAAGATATGAAATGAAGATGAACTTACTGATTCGCTTCCTGGCATCGATGTAAGCCTGGTTTACAGCATCGTATGTTATACACGTGTGTTGACCTTCATATGGACTGAAAGTTATTAATAAATCATTAGTCTGTTAGGCTATACATATTTTAAATTTAAATTTTCAAAATAAAAAGTAGAAAAGTGTGCTATCAACTTTTAAAATAATATTTTTATTGAACTCGTTCATGTTTTCTTTTTTTTTAGTCTTCTTTTTTTACGATAATCGGCAACTTTTTTTTTCTATTCACAACGCATAATTTTTATTGTGAGTTTCTCTTTCAATGACCACTTATAATTCTTGTCCAGTATCAAAGTTTGAATTTAACACAAACACACATACATCTACGTACAATACAATATAGAGAAATCTATCGTAGACAATAATAAATTATCAAAAAAAAACAAAACTAGATACTTGATACAAATTAAATAAGTAAATGTGTAAGATCTGGATCGCATCGAATCGTATTTGGCATGGCTCAAAACCGCAAAAAGCAGTCGGTTTTCGTAATTTATGAATAAATACGATCGCCGGACTTTCGGGCAATGGACATTTCGTAATACTTTGTCACCAAGGTAAAACTGTATATATATATGTATATTGGTATTGCCTCAGAGTTCGGGAAGATGCATTAAAATAAACGTACTTACATACTTGCACCATTGAAAAATGTAAGTAATTTCATCATAACAATTTTCGACGTTCGAATATGTTTTCGAGGTGACCATATTTTTTGTAAACTCCAGAAAATGGATATACATAAAAGAAGATTAGCACTTTCACTCTCATTTCCGTTATTTAATTATCATACGCGGTACTTTAAGCTGTGCCGACAAGGAAAACTCATTGTTAAATGTTGCCACGGAAGAAACCATTATTTTATAATCTGTGTGTGGGAACCTATCACAGCCGTGCGCAGAGGTGCTAAATCTTTACTAATTACAAAACGCTTTTTAAAATTGAATTTTACATTAATCGTATAAAACATTGAATGAACACGTAATATCAAAACAATTTACAAAACCAGTATTGAATGCTTAAGTACATCCGTTGAGAATCAAGTCAAATGAAACATTAACAAGAATTACCATATCCCATTTGTAATTTTGAGACGTGTTAATGTTGCACTGACTCAGCATTATGTTGATTATTTTTTTAAGCATACGATGTACAAATGATATTCGAATGATTTGCGGAAAATTTACCATCTCTGGCGTACTTTTCGATTGCACAAAAAGTTAATAACAATTATTATCAGCGAATGAGATGGTTACGGCATAAGCATAGCGGATTTCCAGCTGTTGAAACAAAACACACAAAATGATTCAAGGCCGCCTCTGAGCGAGTTCAATCACACAGCAATAATAACAGTTATTATCAATTAATTTGACTGCGGAATACGTTTTCTATAAAAAGAGCGGTATTCAACGTGTGCCATGATGAAATATTATTTTTTTACATAACGAAACTTTGGCACTGAATAAAAGTGTAATTTTTTATCTTTATATTTTTTCAGAAGAAGCGATTCAAATTGATGTATTGATCCGTCGACTAGTGCTTTGATATCACTTTTATATAAGAAGCCAGTTTTCAAGGTGCCAGTTGATTAGAGTGCGTTGAGCTAATAAACTAAGCGGATACTGTGAAAAGAATGTTATTTGTTGAATGCACCAGAGTAACCGTATTATCGCGTCGGCTTTAGTTCGCAAGGCCGCACTGAGAAAACACATAAATCATCTGTTCTGCCACCATCTATCTTAGTTGATTTAATATGAAAAAGAATTTCACTTTTATTAGAAGAAAAATAGTCGGAGCTTTGTGCGTGAAAGTTTTCCATTCTTATTATTTTCAGTAAATAAAATTATTAATGTATGTCTTAGAAAGCGCTTTGACATTGAAAATATTCAGTCCTATTGTGAATATCATTGTTTCGGTTAATTAAACTACAAATTAGTAGAAGAAAACTTGAGTAAGTAAAACATTAGAAAAGTTTGACGAGAGACATCGACGCGCGGGGAAGCGCGAAACCCACACGCTTTTTCTACAGTTACCCTTATCGGTATACTCGCTATGGTTTAACTCAGTACAGCGTCATACAAGTCAGTTTAGAATTTATTCTCTCATCAATCCAACATAAACAAACATTGCACAAATCGAAATTTTCGCGCGTTAACATTCCGATTGAATTCATTTACTCGTTACGCACACTTCACCCATTTCCTCAATGTCGTACCAACAACATACGTAAGCAATGACCATGTATAGTGAAAACGAACCTTATGTGTGTGCGAGAGAGTGTTCGTTCGATCGCACACCGAGAATTTTAAACAAATGACTTCATAGCGAAATTCCGAGCTGTACCGACGTTTTAACGTACTGTGTAATGAGGCTGTACGATGCACAAGCACACACATATACATATGTACATACTTACACGGTACTGGTGATACGACGACGTTATGTAAACCTTCAATGCTCTTCAGCTTTCTAATGGGCAAAAATCTTTTCTAGCCTCACCTCGGCAACATATTGCAATGTTGATCAACGTGTATCTGCGATTTAACTATGTATTTATTCGGCGATACGATGAATGAAACGATCCAGAATTTCTTCACATTTGCAACGAGAGAAAACTATGCTTATAAGTGAACTAGTTTTTTTAAACGCAACGATTACGTTTCTTCAATAATAATAATATCTAATAATACTTACAATGACCCTCTTAAAAGGTTAAGGTTGTAATCATAAGCACTGGTACGTCCTGGTCCGGTTAGATACAATGCACAGTCATTGTCATCTTCTATGCTCGATATAGGAACGTATTGTGCACTGACCGACGCCAAACACCATAAGACGCACGTAATAATTTGTCTGAAAAAAAAACAAAAGTTAATGTTTGCATTGAAATTTATCCATTTTTCTTAAGGTCGTTCCTTTTACAAAATGGT
This sequence comes from Parapsyche elsis, assembly GCA_022651745.1. Lineage (NCBI taxonomy): Eukaryota > Metazoa > Arthropoda > Insecta > Trichoptera > Hydropsychidae > Parapsyche > Parapsyche elsis. The sequence goes on from JAGVSN010000017.1 coordinate 5,886,876, forward strand.
AATAATTCACGTTGGAAATATAAAACAAAAAAAATATAAAGACAATAAGGTTTGACTTCCTTAATTAAAACAAAAGCGTCTCGTTTTGAATAAGCGAGCATTAATTCAACGGGCTTAAAAGCAGATGAGTTATAAATATGTGTTGAACCTTGAAGAATTTCTCGAGAGACTTGACTAATTATTATTTTACAGCTTTGTCGCTACGATAATTAACACTCGTATTTACATAAGATATTTTCAGGTGTTTTAAATTCGAAAAAAAAAGTCGATAGCCCAATTTCAAAGATGCAAAGTCACGAAACTACTTTTACAAACGGGTGACATGTGCATTGAAATTATAGATACACACTCTTTGATAACGACAATTTATTTATACATTCTTTGATTGCCCAACAGCGCATAAATCACACGTACGACACATATCTATACGTTATTTGTTTATGGCAGTGTTAGTTCTATTTTTGAATAAATTGAACGCTGTGCAGTAAAAAAAAGCAGAAACTGAACCAATGACATGTCGAACGTTGGATATATGAAACGTGTGCAATAAAAATGATTGAATTATTTTAGAGATTGCCTGTCTGCGGCTTCCTTTGCGAGTCCACAAGGTAAACCTCGAAAGACCGCAATACAAAAGGTAGGTCAAGGTAACCATCTCTCACTTTCTTTCAATGTCGTAAATTTTTTAAACTGAAATGTAATTTAAAACTATGTATGTACATATTCATTGAGCAATACAATACAATGAAAGACGAGTCAATTCCGTTTCGATTGTCATTGTGTCACAGGCGTACTATGTATTATGAAACATACATGACTATTATAAATGACATAGTCGAAGATCAACGATGTTTTTTTTTATAACTTGATATTGTTTTGCAAATCAAAAAAAGTGTTTTTTATAGGAAGCCAATTTGTTTCACTATAATCAGGTGAATATAATTAGATAAAATTCCTAAGTAAATTATATTTATAATCAAGCAGTTTTTCAATGGCGTTGAATAATTGATCGTTTGACACACGGATACACACGTGTGTGTCTCCGGACACTTTTAACGAAGCATGTAAATGTAGACTTCCGTGTAAAAAATAAACACCATATGCATATAGATTTGAATTGAAAGGAAATCGCTATTTAGTTGATGAATTTTTATCGTTTATGCATGCATTTATTTGCAATAAAATAAATGATCTCCTTGTGATGCAAGTTCCGGGAAACGATTTGCAAAAATATTTGGTGTTATTGCGAAAAATTAATTGAACGTTTTCGTTGCAAAATGATGATATTAATGTATCCGTATTATATTAAAAAAAAAAAAAAAAAAAAAAAAAGAACGATGTTTACTTGTGAAAAAGAATTATTTATGCATTATAGCAATTCAACGTATGCACATTAGTATGGTAATACACGTAAGATTTTCTATTCAAATCGCTTGATTAAAATATTTGAATGTGTTAAATTTGATCCAAAATTGAACTTATAAAATCAATATCCATGTCGAATCTCCACATTAAAATTTCAATATAATTAATTATTCACGAGCTAAAAAAGAGAATTGCATTTTAAATAACGATGTCTTCCTTATTATCTATCGCAAGGTTAAAATGAATTTAATAGAGTTATTTGTATGCGATATAAACAATACATTAATATCATTTTCATTTTGAAACGATTACATTTTTAGTTATAAACGTGTCAGTTAAATTGCAGATAGATCATGATTTATTAATTTGATTTTTGATCGGATGAGATTTAATAGATATAATAGAATAGATAGATAAAATTCAAGGATATACGCCAAATAAAAATGCGGATCTGAACGTTGCCATTATTATTGTTATTTATATATGTACAATTAAAAATATTTTCAAGCCGGAAAAAGGATATTTCATCGAAGAAAGCATATCCGCCACTCTCCAGCTTTTCAACGTTTATTATTATTAACCTTATGATCCACATATCACGCGTAATTGACTGTAATTGCGATACACCGTTGCATTCTTCGACAAGAAGTGAAAAGATCAAGATGAATCTACCAGGTGAAAAGTGAAACAAGTGACATGTTGAGTCGAGAGCGCGCGGAAACCAGTTTGAAAGATGACCGGAACAATGTTCCTTTCTTCAAAATATATATGTACATATAACGAATGTAAAGCTCACCTGTTGAACATTTTTAACGTTTCTATTTGGCACAGCACTGGAGTATACAATAAGCACACACACTAACGTCAATTTACAACACTAAATTGTTCCAATCTAAAACTTAATCTACGCTAAATAAATATTTATATTGTCTATTTTTTTTTTTTAGTCAATTGTCTTATGCACTTTGTGTGTCGTTGGCGCGTAACGTTTGAATTAACATTTTAGCGTACTAAGTGAATGACTGAGTGTTGATTTTTTTATTATTATTCTTGTCATCGACTAAAAACCGATTTAGTGAGTGTCCGCGTGAGTCGGTCACCGGTATAAGACTGAATAGTCTGAGACGTTTAACCTCCGTAGGAAGAGTTCTGCAAGAAGTTTTATCCCCACTGAAAGTGACAGTCGTGGCCTGAGAGTCACTCTCGTTGCACTGCCACTGTGGTCTGGTTTACCCTTTCTTATCCGCGGCCATTATTAGCCGTGGTCATGGATGTCCACGACGACGACCGCAACACTGTTATTTAACGCATTGTATTACATTAAATAGTTCACACGACATACATAAAATGGTGTATTATATTCAAGCTTTTACATAACGGACTTGTGAGATTATGAAAGTTTATATATGTATGTACATATGTAGGTATAGGTCCATTTTGTTCCGGGAAAATTTTACATCTCAAAAGTCTATTTCGAAATTAGCATTTAACTTACAAGAACACATTTTACACAAATAAAACTGCATTAGGTTTCTCATTTAGTGGTCAACATGAAAGGATTATGTATACAATATGAATTTCTGTGACCTTTTCTTTAAAGAAAATTTCATTCAAAATTATAAAAATGAGTAAGTACAATAAGAGTACCAAAATAAAAAAAAAAAAACCTAGACAGTAGCTTAGTGGTTAGAGCACGGGTTCCCAACCCATGGGCCGCGACCCCAAATGGGATCGCGAAGGGTTTTCTTTGGGGTCGCTAACTGAAACAGTAAACTAAAAACACAATATTGACTATATAATGCAATTTTCTGTCAGTTATGACGCATGGATGTGAAACGTGGATGCTAAATTCAAGAATGCTATGTAAGATCCAGAGCACACAGGAACACATGGAAAGATGTATGCTTGGTAACAAGTATGAAATACATAGGTAACAAGTATGACCAAAGTGGCAGATATAGCAGTACGTGTGAAAAAGTTGAAGTGGCGCGAGAAATACTGGAATGGTATCCGAGAGGATGTGAAAGAAAGCAAGGTAGACCGAGTGGACGATGGGCAGGTGAATTGAGAAGAATGTGTGGAGTCAAATGGATGCAGATTGCTCAAGACAGACAGGAATGGAAGAGGATTGGAGAGGCTTTCATCCAGCAGTGGATGGTGAACGGCTGAAAATGATGATGAATGCAATTTTCATTTTTAATCGGTGTCTTGATGTTTGAATAATATATCAGGGTCACGGGTCGCCAATCGATAAAGGTTGGGAACCTATGGGTTAGAGCTTTAGTCTCTTGAGCAAAAGGTCCGGGGTTCGAAAGGCGAAATGAATATCTCTACCGTAATTATCGTCATTGGTAAGATCTAGGCATTAAATCCAGATAAACCGTCTCCTGTTAGAATTTGTCAATTTATCTAATTTAGTTGCGATATGGTTCCACTGAACCCCATGTTAACCTGTTTTTGAGTCTATGTAGATCCTTGTGTTCTTGTTGTGTAACCTGTTGGTTAACTTTCCAACAAAAACCCCAAAAGGAGTTAGGTAGGTCAGTTTAATAATATCTCTGTAACAAATGTAAACTAATGAATGTCACATGTTACACATTTTATACCAGAGCATAAAGCAGCTGTTCATTACTAAATGGTAAAAGGTGACTTGCAATATTATACAATTGTCTATTTTCTTTTTAATCTGTAATAGATTTTTTTCTAGTTCACCGATGCGTGGATTTTTAAACAGGCGTAAGTTTACTTTTGGTCCAAAGATATTTAAATAAATGTAGAGTGGTTTCAGATATGAAGGATTGCACATAAAAATATCACAGTTTAACAAATGATATCCACACATTAAAACAGCGATACAAAATTAAAAAGATAAATAAATGTAACGAAAACTTTTTATCTAATGAAAAACAATGGATTTCATAACGTTGACGTACAAATGAGTAAATCTATGTATAATTTTGCCTTTGACAAAATAAATTACCATTTTACAAAACGAGCCGCCACATTACAAAAACTAAATAAAATACATAAGTGGAAACATATTAACTGTTATTTATTTACCTTGAAATATATTTTTTTATATATTATCATTAAGAATTATTACACTAAGTTTAGTGATTGATGCTTGTAAGCGGTACATTGAAAAGTTTGCGAATTCACTAACTTGCGAAATAATATGGTCATTTTCGAACATTTAAAAACGCGTCATTGATAATACTGCTAATTGACAAGAATGTTAATAGCTCTAATAAGCTTTTGTTAAAAAAGAAACAAAACGCTACCGGTTATTAAGCGAATGTACTAAAACTATAAAAAAATTTATAATTTAGAAATGTACTTAAATATAATGAAGATCATGCTGACTGGGAAAACGTTCGAAAGTGATTGCGTTTATAAAGGCAATCAATTACATTATAATGGAGTTGTTTGACACGCGTTAATTTTGATACACATCTTGTTGAATATTCATATTGGAAGCGTAGACAAAAAATAAAATGAAAATAAACACATAGTATCGAAATGACCCATAAAATTAATGCAAAATATTGCAAAAATGCCAGTAAGATGAAATAATATAATGAAAATCGATTAGCAATGCATTTCGTCGTCTAAAATTCATTTATAACGCGAATGGAATATCGATATTGCGACAATGAATTGTATACGTGATTCGCCGCCTCGACTCACAAAAAAATGTGAACATAATAAAATTTAACGACGTTTCAACAGATCGAATAATTCTGATCTGCAAAGCGAACGTTTCGAACATTTTTTAAACGATCCCCGTATTTATAAAACGTAGTACTTGGCTTTAAACGAGCCGCGAGGCGAAATGTGCAATCCTATCGCGTGCAATACACATATGTATGCATGCAAAATAGAGACATATCGAACGAATTAACGACATTTAAACTACAAATAATCACCTGCAATTCTAACGGTTAAGAAGTTACAACATTTCAAATTTTTACTGAACATTGAAAGGTCTATTATTAGGTCTTAATATTCAACCAAACGAGTGTTTAGAAAATTTACACTGGCCTACATGAAAGATACCGTTCGCAACATTACCGAAATTTTATATAACATCGATCAAAATATTTCTCTGTGATAAAATCCACACACAAGTCCACCTACTCGCACATTATGCATTTTCGGCACAATTTGCACATGCTCCAAAACAATAGTGTTTCTCAAATGAACCGAGAACAATGGTGGTGAAATGTGTCTAGTTAGCGGATTCGCTGTTCAATTCGGCGTAAATCTCGAATTGCTTACGTTTTTCTTTCGATCGTGCAAAAATTTCGCTTTGCACAAGTTTCCAGGTCATTATGCTAATTTAGGTTCATAAATAAAAAGCTGCATAATTAAGGCGCTCGTTCCTGTTAGATCGTCGTCGTTGCGAAACTCGATCGGTCCATTGCTCGGTGGATAATATATTATAGTGTACACTATTTTTTTCTCACGGATCGATGTAATATTTTTCGGTTGTTTGTCAATTTTCGTACAATTCCATGTGAGTTTGTGTTCTCTTCGGTTTATATGGGTTCAAATTGAGAAATTCGTCTGAACCGTGCACGGTTCACCGATCGAGTGGGTTTTAATGTATTTAAATGGTTTCCCCTCTATAAAACGTTCGTATTGAACACTTGGAACGTTAACTTAAAGTTATGGAGGATGTATTAAAAATTCGTTGAGTAACACAGTGACATGCAATCTCGTACCATTAAATGCGCCTCAATGCATTCCTAAACATAACATTAAAAGCGACATTTAATATGTTATCTTAATTATTATTTTTATTGCATACTTTCTCTTTTGAAAAAAAAAGAAGATATACAAAGATATTTTTAAACACCACTTAAACCATATGGTTTTGAAGTAATTTTCCATAACATATTTAAAAAAAACTGGTATTTCTATAATCATCAGTCGGATTTATTAACTCATTTTAATATGCTGAGATATTAAAATTTCAAGCAATTAAATATAAAAGTCTAGAATTCGACAAGAAAGAAATTGTAATGCCATTCTTTTCAATCTACCTAATCATCTATTGTTGTTTTTATGATACTATTCAAACACATTCAGTGTTTACAACTAACTATAAAAGAACTTTCTGTGCACTTTTACAATGTCATGAGTGCAAATATGGAACACTGAAGGAAAATACGTTTTTATAATAGATATATATAATAGCCGAAATCCGTCTGTCTGCTGATAACGCTCGCTGAGGTAAATAATTAAAAAACCAGAACGTCGAACGAGTGGGATTTGAACCCAGTACCACTGATTCGGTACACTGAGCGCTTACGCGGGCCAGACCAATTGATACGAGATTCCTTTTATTTTGAACATATTACATGCATAAAGTTCGCGACTTTGCTAAATTATTATGCTGTTGTATTATAACGCGCCACAGATAGCGCTATAAAAACTATTGAATTTAATATTATTTTTCAGTACGGGTGATGAGAACGATCCGTTGATATTCAACGGGGTTACACTAGTGAATAATAATACTCATCAGCCAATATTAGGACAATGAGAGGTTATATGTATTGTCAAGAATACAGAAGCCTTTGACGCGTATTACGGTTTAAATTACAGTTTCTTTTCCACTGTTGTGAAACAAAAGATCACAGCTATCGATCTCAATCAACTCGGCATCTTACTACATGTACCGAATACGAATCTGATCGAATTGCGGATTTCGTCGGTTCGGTCAGTGGTACGTTTGCGAAAGGCAAAGAGCCGGCTTGGCTTTCCTTCGAGGATTTAGAAGAGAAATTGCCAAAACCGATCGTCAAGCGTGTTCGATTGCGTTTTGCGAAACTTGGTCGTCATCACTGCAAAGAAATTGTGTCCGTAGAGACATGAGACGCGAGTCGCATATACATGTACCTACATACATACGTCGCGAAACGTTGTGAAAGTCGCTCAAAATCAAATGACACGAAATAAAAAGAAACAAGAATACCAATCCGGCAGAAATTAAAAGTTTCGAACGCGCCGTAATTTATATGCGTGTTAAATTCGAGGACACGTATGTCGCACACTAATTTATAACTCGAGGACACGATTAATTTCCATTAGAATAATGATCGTAAACGGTTATTAAAATTGCACAACGGATAATATCATATTTGGTTAAAAAAAAATAGTACATATCAGTAATTTGAGGATTTAAAATGGTCGTGTCGAATTTATCAATTTAGGCGACGCACGTTGAGCTCAACCTTTTCACCGTTCGTTACGAAAAGCTACACATATGTAGGTATATAGCGAAATGTTTAGTGTTGAATTGCATACGCGCATTCACCTTGATATCGCGAAAATAGCGTGTCGAATGTATTTTTTTTCATCGCATTTGCCATTTATCCGAACAGCGGATGCGTGTTAGCATGCGAGAAAATCCATTAGCGAAATTTGTACAACAATAGCTTTTTATATCGGTCAGCACCGTTCAGTGTGAGTTCAATTTTTTATATTGAGAATATCGGCATATGCACTTGCGAATCTTGCGATATATAATATTATATGGACAGAGTGACCATAAAATCTTAATGTATGCTAATTAGAAGTTATCTGTGTGTTTTCCTGGATTCAATGCAAAAAATAAAATTTTCCACGTGCCTTTCTATACATTTTCTTCCATAAGTCACTATTAGAGAGAATGTGTCAGCATAACATAAAATTTACAAATTGGGGCATTGTTTAATAAAAAAATTCAACTTCGCTTAACAACAATTAAAAACAGCAAAAGCTTTTTCGGGGACTGTTTTAAAGGGCTTCAATCCATCAAAATGGAAGAAAATGTCCAAAAGAACATCAAGAAAAAGTAAAATTTTTATAAAGAATATTTGTAGAAGAAAACATGCATATAGAGATAACTAGCGTGCATAGGTACTTTATTGCACCTCTGTACAATATGTTATAATGAAAAATGCATTGTAATGAAACATTTATGTACATCATTGAACTTTCTACTCATATGGTAGAATCAAACAATGCCAGCTGAGGCATTAACAAAGAACATCTGAAGCGCCTATTTGAAACATCCAAAGGTATAATGAACTTTCTATTGAATATTTTAATTCATAGCGATACGACTTATTACAGTACTATTTTTTAAAATACCCGAGTGCGGTAATAATCGTTATTGTACCATTGCATCGGTCCAGCTGCAAACTGGCCAGTCAAACTACGTAAATCTTATGTGCACGTTTTATTATGTTACAGTCTGCGTATTCTCGTAAATGATAGTAAGTTCACAAATGGGTCACATTCACCACTCGATGCGAAATTCGCGCACCGCTGTCTCTCTGCAACCGGAACAATAAAGTATGCACCGTTGCGATAACTTGCGACAAAACAACACAACACTATTTTTTCGTTTTAGCAAATATAATAATATGTATATTGCACGCTTTGTGGACCACGCACTACTACAAACGTTGCCCGATTGCGCAATAACGCGTCAACCGCAATATTACGATTGTGACTCGATTATGGACACAGTGCGGGTGGTCACAGCACACACAGACCAAAACCGCAACAACCTCAAATTTACCTAAATTAAGTTTGACAATGCACACAGTGGCATATGTATGTATGTAGAACGGTGAGCAATTCAAAGAACCGTGAGAAACACTACAACCATTGCATAAGCAAACAGTGTCTATTAATAATTATAAACTAAGTGAAAAGCATCCTATACTGTTCCAGTAATTAATAACACTGACTGCAGTAGACAAAGTTGATTTGATATTTTGTTTTTGTTGTTTTGTTTTGTCTATAATATTGAAAAAAGTCCACTTTTCGCGAAGTTAGGTTGGGTACTGGTTGGCCACAATTTATTTTTCGATTGACGCATTTTTAGTCAATATTATTGAAAAAAGTATGCTTTTCGCAAAGTTAGGTTGGGTACTGGTTGGCCACAATTTATTTATCGATTGACGAATTTTTGTAGATATTATTGAAAAATAGACTTTTTTCACAAATATCGACGAAAAAATGCGTCAATTGAAAACTGAAATCAACCCATCCTATACCCAACCTAACATCGCTAAAAGAAGACTTTTTTCACAAATATCGACGAAAAAATGCGTCAATCGAAAACTGAATTCAAGCTACCCTATACCTAACCTAACTTCGCGAAAAGTAGACTTTTTTCACAAATATCGATGAAAAAATGCGTCTAACGAAAACTAAATTTAAGCCATGATGTATCCAACCTAATTTCGCAAAAAGAAAATTTTTTTCACAAATATCGACGAAAAAATGCGTAAATCGAAAACTGAATTCAAGCGACCCTATACCTAACCTAACTTCGCGAAAAGTAGACTTTTTTCACATATATCAACGAAAAAATGTGTCAATCGAAAACTGAATCAATGCCATGATGTATTCAACCCACCTTCGCGAAAAGTATGCTTTTTTCACAAATATCGACGAAAAAATGCGTCAAACGAAAACTAAATTTAAGCCATAATGTATCCAACCTAATTTCGCAAAAAGAAAATTTTTTTCACAAATATCGACGAAAAAATGCGTAAATCGAAAACTGAATTCAAGCTACCCTATACCTAACCTAACTTCGCGAAAAGTAGACTTTTTTTTTTTTCACATATATCGACGAAAAAAAATGTGTCAATCGAAAACTAAATTCAATGCCATGATGTATTCAACCTACCTTCGCGAAAAAAATATTTTTTTCACAAATATCGACGAAAAAAATGCGTAAAACGAAAACTTAATTCAAGCTACCCTATATCCAACCTAACATCGCGAAAAGAAGACTTTTTTTCACAAATATCGACGAAAAAAAATGCGTCAATCGAAAACTGAATTCAAGCCCCCCTACACCTAACCTCGTATAAATAACGCTTTTTTTTCCAATATCGATGAAAAAATGCGTCCACTTTTCGCTAAATTTAGCCATGGATGTATCCAACGTTGACCACAATTTATTTTTTTTCACAAATTGACGAATTTTTTGTCTATAAATCGAAAAAAAAAGTCTACTTATTCGCGAACCTAATTTCGCGGTGTAGACTTTTTGGCAACAATTATTTTTTCAATTGATGAATGTTTTGGGTACAGGATCGCTTAAATTCAGTTTTCGATTGTCAAAACGAAAACTTTTCGTCGATATTTAATTTCGAAAAAAACTTTTTTTCTTTCGCGAAAAAATTAGGTTGGATACATCATACCCTTAAATTTAGTTTTCGTTTGAAACGCAGACTTTTTTTTTCATCGATATTTGTCAAAAAAAGTCTACTTTTAGCGAATTTAGGTCGGGTACAGTTGACCTTGAATTGATTTTTTCGATTGACGATTTTTTTTCGTCGATATTTTTGAAAAAAGTCTACTTTTCCGAAGTATATTTAGCGATGTTAGGATTGAGTTACATCAGGATGAATTTGATTCAGTTTTCGATTGACGCAATTTTTTTTTCGTCGATATTTTGAAAAAAAAGTCTTCTTTTCGCGATGTTAGGTTGAGTACATCATCGATATTGATTCAGTTTTCGATTGATGCATTTTTTCGTCGATATATATTGTGAAAAAAATTCTACTTTTTAGGAAGTTAGGTAGGTTTGGTACAGGATGGCTTGAATTGAAAAAAAAGTTTCCGATTGACGCATTTTTCGTCGATATTTTTGAAAAACGTCTACTTTTAGCGAAGTTAGGTTGGATACATCATGGTTTAAATTTAGTTTTCGTTAGACGCATTTTTTCATCGATATTATTGAAAAAAGTCTACTTTTCCCGAAGTTAGGTTGGGTACAGGTTGGCCACAATTAATTTTTTGATTGACGAAAACCTAAACCTAAACCCAACCTTACTTCGCGAAAAGTATACTTTTTTGAATAATATCGGCAAAAAATTCGTCAATCGCAAAATAAATTGTGGCCAACCTACACCCAACTTACATACATATGTACATATGTAACTTCGCGACATGTAGACTTTTTTCTAAAATATAGACAAAAATTCGTCAATCGAAAAATAAATCGTTTCATTTCCCAAATTTCTTCCCATCATATATGTATGTGCAAAAAGATAGGAAAATCCTTCTAATTGATCAATTAAACAAATCAATTTAATGCAAATCAAAATCCCACATATTTACATTGCGTTCTTATCAAAATAAATTATAGAGTTCAATAATTTTATCTTTTTTCTCGAAAAATTCTATTAACGACTCAAAATATGTATCCAAATATTTCACGGATTTAAACCATGACTTCCAACGAGTAATAACGGGACTTGGAAACAAAATAGCTGTAAGATTAGGATTTTTTTTCAAAAAATGTTACGTATTCTTATTTCATTTTTGTTGAATGCAAAAATGACATTTTTATTTTAGTTATGAACTCATAAAGAGTAGTCAACTCTTATAGTTGACTCCACTTAATTAAAATTTCATCGTAACGTTTATACGATTCGTGATCATTGATCAACGTCGATAATGTGTTTTCATTATTGTTACAATATTAACGCGCCCATATTTATCACATATTTGATTAATGCAATGTGTGGCTAATGTCAGAATTTGGATCAAATTAAAATGAACGAGCCAGAGCGTGCGGGGGCAAGGATAAAGTCACAGTTAATCCGACACGGTTTTATTTTATCGATTGCTGTGCACGCTGTATTTATAGAGTTTGCTTTGTACTCGTACATACATACATATATGTATATAAATATCAAAGAAAACTATTTGGATATTGTTCGATACATTGTCAGTGTTGGATACCTAATTACCTAACCTACGCATTTTAGGAAAGTGAGACGTGACAGTTGTGCAAGTCGACAACGAGGAGAAATTACTTAACACGTCTTGATAAATTAAACACAAGTCTATCCTAGAGTAAAAACGTATGATCGATAATGGTATCCACGCTGGTTAAGAGTCGTATAATAAAATTAATCATTGGCGAAAGTCAATCGATATAATAATAATAATAAAATGCGGTAATGTCTACATTAAAATAAATTTATGTTGGTCGTTCAAATGATACTTTTCATTTTAAATATTAGAATTTATATGGATTGTGTCGAAACAACAATAACGTGTTCGAGTTCAACACTATAAAGATTATGCAAATGAAAAGTAAGAAAAAAATGTGCGAACTAAATATTTAAATATATACGAAACTGTTCATTCAAAAAGCAAGTGCTTTGAATTTTTTCACGAAGTGAAATCAAAAGTGGAATAAAAACAAAAGCAAAAGAACGTATGTTTATATGTCCAATTAAAGATGAGTTCGGCCAAATACAAAGTGACAACTTTTCTTATTAGAAAGTAATCGAGATCAGTTTCAGATATGATGGATTGACGTGGTACGGCTATTGACCAATTAGCGAATAAAACTGAAAGGGTATTATTTAATATGTAAATATTTTTCTAACAGTTTAATCATATATAACCTTTGACATGATTTCATTGTATACAAACAGGTAATAAAAAAATTGGTTAACACTGATCTTTGAACTCCAAACGCTAATGCTATACGTATAGACGTACTTTCTTCGATGCAGCAATCTTGAAAATAAATTATAAATTATAAATTATGTAGAATTATTCAGTCACATGGTTTTGTAACATGGAAAAACACGAATTATCATATATTTCAATAGAATTTAGATCTCCTGAATGATTCATTTATATATTACGTGGTGATTTGTGTTTAATAAGCACGTGCTTAGAGTATCTACCTAAACACATACCTAACAGTATTATCACCGAGAGTATAGTACTTTCACTTGAATACGCTTCCTATGCTTAATCGCGATATGGCGAATACATTTTGGCGCCGGATTCGTATCACGACAAATCGCCCGTTTCCTACAAACCGGAACGAAATCAATCGTGCGGATCAAAACCGCTCAAATTCGATAACAACACGTACACAGAGTATAATAAAACAAAATATGAACGAACGTGTCACGATCACCGTTAATAACGTTTTTATTCATTGACGACAAAGAATCGAACAAAACGACCGGTTCGATATATGAATCTACGAAATGAACAATTTCCTATTAATTATTATTAGAAAGGGAATGCGTCACTTTAGATACTATAACTCTCGAAGTTAACTGCGGGTGAAAATCTAAACGTTGGGCCTAGAACGTCCTTTCGTTTTAGCACGACAGGGTCACGCACTATGTAGTGCGCTGCGCTTACATATTAACATTTTTATTATTTGCATTGACCAATCGACCTAATTAAAACGTGGCAAATAACCAAACAACCACTGTGGTTAGCCCAAAGCGGATCACGACACTGGCGGTTTAATTAGCGGCATTTTCGATTACCATTTTTAGATTCAAAGATAAATTTTACGCTATGCGTACTTACTTACACATTTTGCAGCAAGCGACGAGTGTACATAGATACTCAAGTGTCACAGGTAAAATCACCGGCTTTCAATAAGTAGTGATTTATTATGTAGCTCAAGCTATGTCGCTGATTTACGGCCCAATGTATGCGAAAATATTATACATTTGAGAATTGCAGATTTAATAAGCCTATTAAAATTTTTTTTCATGTCTGAATGCACTTTGAGTTGTGGGTACGGCGAAACTTATACACTAATAAATTTATATACTGCATTATAAGTTAATACAATATGAATACTTCATCATTTTAGTTATATATACATATATGTATCATATTGGTAAATTACAACAAAAGGTTGTCAACCACAGATTTGGATTTGAGTTTGATAAAATTGTACCCAAGACGATTCTGCTACATATTGATACATATAAGATACGAATAACGATTATCCGTTAAACAAAGAACAACTATCATAATCAAGATTGTACCAATCTAAGACCAAAGTTCACAATCTAATAACGCCAGTCTTTCATGGCTTAATAATTTATTAATGTTTATATATTTTCTTCGAATAGTTTTGCGTAATATTTTTGCGTTAAAGCAAATGTTTAAATATCACAATGAAAATTAATTATAAAACTCGCAGTGACGAACTAATTGACTCGCGTTGATCAATGCTCGCGCAATTTTTTACAATTACTTATCGCGCATAATTTGTCATACATTTGTTTGAAAACTTTATTAATCGCGATAGATAAGCACAATCGCACAATTAAGAGCCTCGAGGCATCGTGACAGTTAATGTTTAAGCAATGGCACAGAGACAATAAAATATACGAGTGGGTATAATATAATACATACGTAACATATGACTTCAAAGGAACCGTATGTATTAATCATTATTACTATATTGAATTGTATATATGGGTATATTAAAAAAGCCTTTCGAAATTAGTGAATACCAATCTTTATTATCAATTTTTATACACGATTGGGATGTTGTACTCGAGTCGACTTTATTTGCATCGGATGAACTGCATAAAAAAGAAAGCTTGTATTCAAATTTGATAGGTCTTTCGTTCGTTCGTGTGAAACTCGTTTATGCGATTCGATATATTATATTATATGTTATCGTTTTATTGCTGAACTTGGAGCGAAAGTTTTCGTACATGCCGGTCGTTCACCGGTCAGACGAGCTTTTTTAAAGTTTGATACTGAAATTTTCCGCTTTTTACCATTGATTACCACTATTGATTTGTTTTTCGAACCCATAAAGATCGAAAGTACTTTTCCTTTACAATAAACACAAGAGTATACAAACAATGAGGCTAAAGAAAGTTTGAACGAAAACCAATATAAAAAAAAAGGTATAACGCTACATTGGTAAAGTTTTGCCGCAATTATAGCACATTTTTATAGCAAAGTGTGAACTTATGCAGCGCTTTGAAGTATTTGACGTATTTCTCGGAGCAATAACATAAGCAACAAATTATAAGTCTATAAAAATGATTAATTAACTAAACGATCAAATAAATATACCCTTCTCTTAATTTGCAAGATATTTTAATTGGTCGATAATGATTACAGAACTTTACAGCTACCAGTTCACACTATTCAAATACGAAATCGATTCGACTTTTTAAGACACCTGTTACGTGTATACAGATTGTGATTTCATTAGAAACCACATTTATGTCGTTTTACGTCTTTTAGTACCTATTGAGATTGAAACGATCGAACGCAGGTACCTTCATATGTACATACATATATCGTGATACACGATCGCACATTTCGCAATAGACTTATCCGCGAAAAGGTTGGCAATCACTGCATCATACACACACACATGTACGACATTCATATGACACGTCAACGTTTATAATATGTACATATTATATACATATAACATCCCGAGGCAAAAAGGCGAGACCGTGTGCAGCACGCATATTAGACACACAAAACGCACGAATTATTGAATCCTGACGTACTTGCCGCAGGTATAGGAGATTTGGGTCGTATGATAATTTATATACACACACACACACATTGGCTGTAATTATTAGCGTAGAAGCCTGTTAGAGTAGTACGTGTCTCGGCGTGAAACAAAGCCTACTTTAATTGCACGAGTGTTGTGCAATTTGAACAGGGGGCGCGGGCAACAACACTTGCCGACCGAACCAATCACTCATTCTAGGCGGTTTGGTGATTTATGTTTTTGATCCAAAGCCGCCTGTTTATTTTTATTTATTTTTTGCCGCTATTGCATTTTTGAGTTCAGTTGTCGGTTAATTAATTCGGTGTAGGCTTATCGCGACAGGTGAATATTGGACGGGCGGAAAATTAATCGGAAGTTGTGAAATGGGAGAGCGAGTTTGACAAGTGTATGTTGCGTTCGCATTTGCGATGTGTTTTGACACCGAAGGAAATTCAAAAAAAAAAATAAAGTACGACATCTATCAATCGAAGAGGTCATGGTTGAGCTTTGAATTTAAAATATTATATCCTGACAAGTGGTATATTAAAAGCTCCAGTGCAATAAATAATTGAAAGCGACCGTGCGAGCTTCCAGTGAGTGAATAGGTGCTGAACTATTACTACAAACTTGAACTGTAAATTAAATAAAAATCAATCGATCATAGTTTGAGAGTTGAATCACTAAATAAAAATAGTGAAATCAAATGAAAAGAAACACTGTACTTTTAATTGAAAATCCTTAGAATTTCATGTGTTTTATAGATTTGAATCTATTCTATAAACAATCAGTGTTAGTCATTCATACAAAAACACTCATTTGATGCTAATCTAGTTTAGTTTAGTTTACCTCTATTGAAAAGGCAATGATTTGCAATTTTTAAATATTTTTACGTCGCCTCGGAATTATTGCGCTAGGTAAAAATTCCTCCAACTGAGCGCAATCCCATTTAAGACAAATAAACATATTTTTATTGAGCAACATTTTACTGAATCCGCTCACTGCTTGCGATTTATATCTACTGATAATTTCTATATTGTAAAATTAACACCGTTCAAACAAATGTCGGCCATTTTGCAATACGCGTGTAAAATAGCGATATTATTTTCAAACCATGTTATCATAACATCAATGCAATAGATTCTCACATCATAAACGATATATGTAATTCTCATTGGCAATAAAACGTTTACGCACTATTTTACGATTGAGTTATAAAATTTAAATAAGATTCAAATTGACCCTTTTCAACAATAATTTTATTATATTGATACAATCTGTTTTATATAGCTATACGCATAGGTATATACTGTTTATTGTATGCGTTCAGACAACCGTATTCAAATGACCGCTTTTTTAATCTGATTTTGATATAGTAAAAGTAGTTGAGCATGCGTAATTATCAGATCAATTTGAACTAAAAAAAATGATAAAATTAAAATAAAAAACGCATAAATAAACAAGCGGTTCTTGGCCGACTAGAATATAATATGTACGTACGAGAGCACGTGCCGAGAAAAGTCGTGTAATTGTTTTGCAACGTAAAGCCATTGTTTTCTTTTCAAAAGCGTGCATTTTAACCATTGCTCGACCGCTTAGAAAGCGAATATATGTATGTATGTATGTACATACATATCGATCGGGTCAAAAGTCCACGAAAAAGACACGAAAGAAAGATGTGTGTTTAAAAAAAAAAACAACAACATAACACGAGAAAAATTCACAAAGGTTTTTAGCCACGGTCGTGACGTATCAATTTCGTTAATATTTTCCGTTTAAGTTAAGCCCACAATAAAACTTACGCTTTTCCATTTAAAATAATAAATAGGCACACTTACGACCTTTCGAGTCTAAATCAAAAATAATTGATGGCTTATAATTACAAACGGTGCTATTCTTCCTTAAGAAATCTATCACTTTCATATCAAAAAACGTGTCGAATACAAATAAAATTATATAAGACGTGAAATATTGTGTCTCATAAATATAACAATATTATTTATTTGCGTGTTGAGATCGCTAGACTATTGATAAAACGCTCAAATAATAATACAATAGTATTTAATTTAACGTAAGAACATAATCGAAGTGAAAGAAACGTGAGATTTCACTAACCTTTTCGATGCTTTCTTATACATATACCGCATAGTTTGTATCTCATCAATGTACAAATCGAGCGAATGAATCGCAGCTTTGGATGTGTTCTCATTCTGGATTATATGAATGCACCTTGTAAACCGCACAATAGAACTGTAAAAAATAGTTATATTGATTTAATATGATTTATGGTTCTTTTGAGTTCACCACTCAAATAATGGTCTTATTATGAAAGCTATAAGTATTGTAAAACCATAAAACGAACGTTTCACATCGTGTTTGTACAATAAATGCCAGACAAGCCAAACAATATACCTGTCATATAATTAAATGTGTAGATTGTATAAAATATTCCATGTTTTAATAGAGACTAGCAAAGCGATTTCGCAGTGTAGAAATATTTGGGTCAACTAATCCACCATGAAAAATAATATTATGTTTATTGAAAGCATTTTATTGAATACAGTTTATACACTAAATCAATTGATATACCTATCTACCTAATAGAATAATAGATTAACGCATTTTTTTCTGCGTGCATAAATGAAAATAAGCATGAAAATTTATTTGGAAAATTAAAAACGTAATTCTTTCTCGCACGTAGGTACATTGTTTTCGTATATATAACTTAAGAGAGTGATAATGATAATGATACGTTGAACAAGAGAAAATTAATAATTATTGAACAATGTATCTCTTTCATTTACGAACATAATAACGTGTATTTTAAACTTTACGTAAAGGTTTTCATTTAAATTTTTTTGTTGTTGTTGGAGAAAAAGAAAGTCGCGCATTTCGTTTTTAACCTTTTGGCTGAATTGTCAGCCTTCAGCACCTTTTCACTTATCGGAATAGAGTCGAAAGTCGTCCAATTGACATTAACCCTCTGACGTATGAGTGTGCGTGATCAAAATACAACCATCGACCAGTTTGAATCACTTGGAAATTCAGCTATTTTTTTTCCGAATTTCCAAGCGGAATTGAAAGGGTTAACGTCCGCCCATTCGAACGTTTGCTTTCTTTCGCAAAAACGACGATTTTGAAACGATCGTTTGCCAAATTTCACGTCGATTTCCGGCGCAATGACCAAACTGATCAAACGCTTCGCGCTTCATCAGTTTTCACTATCGCTTCGTCTGACCGTGAAATTGGTCACATGAACTATTATAAAACGTTCGTTAAATTTGGCAACTATATGCAAAAAATATGCTCAAATCATCTAGCTTCTAACGCTATAGAAAGTGCAAACTATTCCAATATAAACAAAATCAAAAATAAAGCACACTTTCGATACGACAATATTTTAAAAGCAATTTGTATACGTACCCATTAAAATTAACTAGGTGATTCAATTTAATAGTTTTTTTTTGTCTTTTGATGAATCAAAGTTTCTCCAAACAAACAAAAAAACATGACGTTATATAAAATATATTTTCCAAGTAAAAAATAATAAATAATCATCATCGCATATCCTTAACGATAAAAATGCGTAATGTACGATTGTTACATGTTAAAAACCAGTTCATTTACATCTCTTACAATAAATCTTTTAACCTTTAAGGTAAGTCACCTTTTATGTGTCGAAATGAACAATCGCTTCATCGAACACAAATTTTGATACCCTGTATGATTTTTTTTTTATTATTATTACTACTTATATCAACTATTGTATTCGGGTATGATTTTAAATCGAAAGTAGCCCTATCTATAATAGAGTTTGCTTATAAATCTGCAATGACCGAGTGTCGAAATTGCTAAAAACTATTTCAAATCGATATTTATTATTCGATTGAAGTGTCGAGACGTGACTGGAGGGTTGTACACATGTACATACGTACATATCGATTTCTCACTTTCGTATAATGCAATCATAAAAGCTTTAAAGCTTTAATCCAATCGTTTACTAGGTGTGAAAAGTAAACACAGAGATCAGTAAAATATTAGTACAAAAGAAAAAAGGATTTTATTCAACCGATGACTCATTGAGTCATTAGTAATGTCTTGAGTATTTAGTTCAAATTTGAGTCACTCGCCATTTGTTACTAAGATATTTTGCCTATAATTGTCCATTGTGTTCAGCAGTCGTCAATTATTTTCGCGGATATACATAAGCCTCCAGGCACTTTACTTTATTGTATCATAATGTAATTTGCTGCAATCCATTAATATAATAGTAGGATGTGTAAGATTATACCTATACATTTTAAGTATAACGGCCATCAAACAATTTCGACGGGTGTATATAATATTTTATTAGCTCGAATATGCAACATGCACGTTATTTGAAGGTGGTTCAAGTTATGCCACTGGTTTTTTTTTTATTATTTAAAGATAACTTTCGTCTACGAGAATGTATAATTAAAAAATATGAAAAATAGTCTCCATATATGAATTCAATAATCTGAAATGTTTTCGCAAGTGAATTTATAACAAAATAGCTGGGCGTGTCCGTAACGATTCGTAGTAGTGCTACCAAATTATCGATCACGCGAAATATATTGACTTTGGCCGGTGCATTGTCGTGTGGCACAGTTTCCGCATTCGTACACTGAAAAGTGATGTTTATGTAAGACTTTATACTCTCATTCAGTCTCGTAAATTAGTATGCCCACCTATATAGATACCTGCAACTTCACAATATCCGCGAACTCTGATTAAACTGTCGATTATGTTTAAGTAAGCTCGGTTTTTTTAAACCCTGCGCACACTTGCATCAAAAAAAATTATGATTTTATCCGATGGTGAAATTGAGCAATGTTATTTCGTCATAATTCGATAATATATGCGCAAGGTGATAGTAATTATTATAACAACAATAATTAACGCTCGATATTGTCGAGTCGATTGCACAATAACAAAATTGCATAGGGAAAAAATCAAAATTTAATTATTCAATCTGGTTTTTTTTTTCGTTGTATTTATAAACATTTTTATTCTTATGAACTGACTGCAATAAATAAGCATCACACGAAAGAGTTTGTTCTACATTTTGATTCAAAGCAAGAGCAGAGCCGTTTTAGTCATCAAATTTCTAATAAAGTTGAAAGATTTCAAACAAAGAATGATGCTGAAAAACCAGGAAAAAAATAGTCCTGTCTAGTTTCGTTAATAATGTTAATCCGCCTAAATAATATGTTAATTTATATTTTGAATATATTACATGTGACGTTATCGCATAATTCACACTGACATTATATATTAATCGATTCATATTTTGGATGCAAAAATTTTTCTATAGTGACATGTGACTATCGTTTTGCACGGCGACATTTTTTGATGTTTTGTATCGACTATGAATCAAAATAAATATAAATTAATTAGCACCGATGAATAATTCAAACGCTGCACCTGTACACCTGTCGAAAAAATAGTGTCAGCGAATTTTGTTATGATCGAAACGATTGTATTGCAAATTTGAACGTCGACGGTCAACGTGTGCATAATCAGCGTCATTCGAATGCATCAATTTCTAAATCGCGATAAGATTTCGCAAAAATACAATTTTATATGCGATGAATTGCATTATCGAGCGAAAATTGTTTCGATTTTGACACTTTGCTTCCTGGTGTGTCGGTGGCTGAAACTTGCGCAAAACTTGGCGTTCGTTGAAGACCGTCCAGCCATTGTGGTATTAGAAAGCGGAAGTTGGGTCGATACTCAACAGCAAGCAGTCCACGTCTAAGCAGATCTGTGACTGTGACCCGTCAGCCAAATGATTTTACATCAACTGTCGTGTTATGGAATCTCGAACAGAGATAGGCAACCATTTTTCAAAGTTAAAAATTTTTCCATTCGTTAACGTGCCAAATTCATGCTAGAGAAACGTATTGCTTTGAAAGTGTAAATATGCTATATATTTTGTAAGCGTCAAATGGATCAAATATAAAAATTATTTTCTTTTACACTAAGATAGCTTTGAAAGTAGGTATATCGACTGCTAACTACTAATGAAGTAAATATAGTGTTACCAATACTCATTAAATCCGATAAATACATAGAGGTAATTCAGCCTACAGCTGACGAGAAGTAGAGCGTATTTACAAATACATCCTTTTGAGAAAAAATAACTTTATACTAATGATCTGATCTATTTCTAATTGTGTAATTATCAACATATTAGTTGTACCTATGTACATATCTATTTAGATTGAGTATCAAATTTGTCTTGCAAAATGTTAATAAAAAATTAGGTGGTTTTCCAAGGGAAGTATGTACCATTTCCGGTTGACGAAAAATTTTAGAAGCCTAATGGTTGAAATGGCTGGTAAAAAAAAAAAAAATATGAAGTTTCAGTTTAATAGGATAAACGGTTTTTGAGTTATTAGCGATTTTACACACAGTTACACAGCATACCGACACACACACACAGCATACAGACATTTTCCAGAAATCATAAAAACGAGATCAGTGGATGATACCTGATACAAATCAGTCAAAATCTCAAGGTCGAATTTTCGAAGGATAAAGTAAAAATAGCACTGCATTTACGATCTTGTTCTATGAAACGGTCTTTGATTGTATTATACAAAATAATGAATTAATTTTTAAACTGAAAGTTATCTACATAATAATTATGTAGTTAAGTCGTTTTTAAAGATTTTTTCCATATCTTTTATAATTCCTTAAGTTTGAAGACCAAACTTTAATATGCCATAACAAAATCAAAGATAATGAACTTTTTACTGTGTCTTGGAAATTGATTAAAAAAAAGGTAAATTTTCCGAACCTGACCCTTTCTCCCTACTATAGAAAAAGTAGGTGTGTACTTGTTTGAGTTTTTTATATATTTTTATAGTTTTATAAGCTTAAACTTCAAAGAATATTTTACACCTCTTTTACCAACGATAAAATATATTATTGAAAAAAGCTTCAGCTTTTTTAAAACAAATATTTCAAAATCATACATTTCCGTTATGTATGTATTACGTGCATTTTTACTTCATAGAAAAGCCACATAATGCGCTACACAATCAACGATTCGTAATAATAATTTATCGTTCATTGATTTCAAACAGTTTAAGAAACACTTCGACGATTACCAATTGCGAAAGGAGATTTTCATCCATTGAATCACACAAATATAATTGATTGACGATTTATTTATTTTTTTGCGCCTTTTCAGAAACATTTCACTATTAATTTTGTATTGTACGGGAAAATGCCGACAAAAACTCGAATCGAATCGCTTATTTACGCTCTATTGATTCTAGCGGCGCTTTAACCACAAGTCGAGAAAGTCAATCTTATTACGTCAAAATATATCTAAAACGGCATTGTGCGTTTTTACATTTTTTTGTGAGGCGTATAATATATATATAGTATGAGGGAAATTAATGAGGTGCGTGTGGCAATTCGCTAATTTGACGATACATCTGGTCAATTACGAGCGAGCGGAAAAAAATATATACATGTAATCGACGACAAATTGTATAAAGGAATATTTATAATGATATTTGGCGGGTAATTCGTGTCATGGACGGACGTCACAATAGATCGACGCCAAACAAACGATTTTTCAAAAGAAATTCAATTAGGTCTTTCACTGATATTTTCAATTACGTGAACGACCGCTGCTTAATGATGGCGACTAAACGCTCCTTTTCGCAGTCATTAGCCCGATGCTGAAATTGGCTCGAGCTTTGAATTAGAATTTGTAGCAAAGCCCCAACTCTCACTCCCCCTCCTGCATATTTTTAACGATAATCGTTTGTAATAATTCAATAATGGCTTGCGAGCATATGTTTTTACGCTTAATAACGTTTGAATGGCGTTGAAAAATCTATTGCCGATACGACTTTGAAGTTGGGTAAAAAAAAAGTTTCGAAATCGTTAACTAGAAATGATCCGAATCGTATTCTTACATGTAGGTATAATCGAGACCCGTAAACTAATTAGATACACACTCGTAAATTTTGAACGAGATTTACTGTGAAGGTACATAAATGTTAGTACGATATGACGTATTGCATTATAAACGTTTATTTATATGATTTGTAATATTTTTTCCAATTAAAACATATAAAGCGTACGGTTGGAGATAGTTGCCCAATGAGAAAAGTTTTTACCACGATCGAATCCATGCAAAAAAAGGCGTGTTTTGTAAATTCGACTTGCATTGTATTTGTGGATTGGATTGGTCAACTAGTTTAGAAATTGTCGAACGAAGAACTGATTGTACTATTTGTAAAAAAAAATTGTAATGAATTTGTGCAATTTAATCAAACTGCAGTTTTGTGGGAATAGAGCTCCGTTCTCAAGAAAATTTTCTTATAAAAAAAGAAGATTTCAAAGCATTTTTTTTTTCATATGTTTGGATCGCGGAAGATAGTCGTAAGCAACAACGTTAAATTGTGTATTAAAAAAATTTAAATTTAGCAACAGATCATAATTCACATGCCACAACAAACTGAAATGTCACAACTCCAATTAAAACGGAAAAATTTCATTTAAAGCAATACCTAAAGCACTTGCCATCGCTCCTTCTTTGATTTGCGGTCATAACGAGGAGGTCGTTACGACAATTTGCGGTCTTAAAACAAACAGCGGTTCGGCCATGTCCAAATTAACGGTTAACATTTCTACAAACTTGGTTTGCGGTTGGCGAAAACAAATAAAACAGATGCGTAATTGGACCAATTTGACATGCTGTGCACAAACTAGCCGGATAGGTAACTGAACGGATTCGAATTCAGCGCACGATTAAAGCGATCGGCAAATAAGTGAAATAAAAAAAAAAAAAAAACTCAATGAAAAACTATAATTAACTAACGTGGTATCCGCATAACTCACATACTACTAGTTAGATTTGTGCAACCGATAATTTTTTCCGAACAGCGCCAACAGCTTACACGCACGAGAAATTTATGTTTTCACAAAACGGTAAGATAAAATCAACAATGTAATGATTATTCATTAAAATTTATAGTTCACACTATAATTTGACACGATAAAAAGGTATATTATTTTTGCATAACTGTCCTAAATAATTTCAGAAAGTATCTAAAACTTTAAATCGAAAATTTCAAAACGGTCTAGATATGTACAATTTAAGCAAACGATATAATTACATTATTTTAAACAAAAAAATTGCACGCACGCGCTTTTTAATCAACACCCACATTATAAATAATTAAAATGTTCTTTGGCACGTGAGAGAATTGGATTATTTGTGTGGCATTTTAATATTTACCGCAACGTGGAAATATAAAACGAAACAGTTGATATTATACAGTGTTCTAAATAAAATTAATTAAAATTCAGACGCGGATTGTTTTCAACAATATTAACCTTTTCGAATAGTCCGCTTATTGACCTTGCCAAGAGCTACAATATTCCACGATCAAATTGTTTAGCTTTGGTTAAGTGGTCAAGTTTAAAACGTAGCCATAATACGAAAATGGTTAACAATTATTGAAAACTATATTCAAAATACAATTTAAATTGAATCATCTACGAACAATTTTTCTATGACCTACCTATAACAAAAAGGTAATAAAAAAATTAAACAACTATTTCTAACAACAATAAATCTGCATCGTCACAGACTGACTGACCTTATCAAAAATCATAAAATACAACACTGACAACTTAAATTAATTAAGTTAGCCATAAAACGAACATAAAAATCATAAATTAGTGAACCTAATGACACTACAAACAACTAAGCTTTTGCTCTGAAATATCATGATTTTCATTTCTTTTAAGTGCGTACTACTGAAATTGAGTCACGGCAAGAATATCCATCTCAAGATAACAATGATTGTAATCCATTTATTACATCACAATAAAACCGATGGCACACTAGCCTTAACCCAAAAATGAGCCAGTCCTTGAAACGAACCTAAATAATTCTCATCGCAACACCAATCAATCAAAAAACACCTAAGGGGCCCTCTTAATTTAGAGATCAAGGGCTCTTTTTACCCGCCGCCGAACGAATCAAGCCGTCAACGGTTCTCTTTCTTCGTAGCCCAATATATAAATGAGTTTCTATATTAATTGTTGGCTAGAGGCGACCTCACACCGGCGAAAGGTCGTCAAATCCGTTCTGCGGGCGTCTCAAATCAATTTCAAAAAGGAAAATCAAAAACAAAACGATGCGAATGCGACCTTCGCCGTTGATAGGCAGATATGCGGTGAGTTATCTATCCGCTTTGTAAACTCACAACAGTGAAAAATCACCAACCATCCAACTATACAGATCTATTGTACATACAATGAAAACCGGGAAGAGGTAAAATTCTACGTGTACAGTTTTGAATTTTGGAATCGAGTCAGATATCGCAGGGCTCGTCTGTACTTCGCGGGTACTTTGCGATTCGTTCGAGGTGTATTATTACGAAATGTGTGCACACCAGCTTGCACTCGGTCAACTCCTTCTACAGACGGACATATGTGGGTCGAGCGTCTTAAATGTGGCATTAAAATAAATTGTGCACATTTTCAGGTGGAAGCAGCCGCCCCGATAGCCGTATCGGTTACACATTCGACACTCTATTATAACGACAACTGTCAACGGACAGACATAAAGAGTTGTCCCTGTGGCGTAATCGATACACGTATTAATGGGTATCGTACGTGAGATGTTCATAATCCACCTAGTTGTAATGCAGAAAAATAAAATAAACTTATTCACGGTGAATCGGAAAGTTTTTAGGTATACGTATGTAAATTATTGTGTATCGGGACACACCGATAAGTATATGTGTGTATATCAACTCGCAGTTACTCTACATAGTAAAGAACACTAGACAGTTTGCTCGTCATATGATGGTGGGTTCTAGCGCCACCCGTGCGCGCTGGTTTGTGCAATAACAGTACGGCCCATAGCTCGTTTGACAGTACGTGAAACAATTGTATAGTGTACCGTTGATTGAATGGGTCATAAAATCGCGTTGTCAACTCGTACCAGCTTTGTCGGCTCGTTGCCAACACACTGCTAAAAAGGTTGTGTTTGTTATGTTGGCAATGCGAGCGTGACCCAATGACCCAGCTTGGCAGGCAGACACGCTAATATATATACATATGTATATAGTGCTAGTCAATTCCCGTTGACAGTGTCATCAGGTGGTTATCATTTATGTCATCACCATCATCATCATCATTTTCAGCCGTTCACCACCCACTGCTGGATGAAGGCCTCTCCAATCCCATTCTATTCCTGTGTGTCTTGATTACTCTGCATCCACTTGATTCCACACATTCTTCTCAATTCATTAGTCCATCGTCCACTTGGTCTACCTTGCTTTCTTTCACATCCTCTCGGATACTATTCCAGTATTTCTCACGTCCTTCTGCCATCCATTATTTTCGCCGTGTCCAGCCCATTGCCACTTCAACTTTTTCACACGTTCCGCTATATCTGCCGCTTTAATCATGCTTCTTACCTACATATGTATGTATTTCTCTTGCGATCTCTTCTTGTTATATCAAGCATATGTACATATTTCCATGCTTCTCTGTGTGCACTGGATCTTAACGTAACATTCTTGAATTTAGCATCATTTATGTATATACCTATAAATAGTATCTTTAGTAGTTCAAAATGTAGTATGTTGTAAATGTAAATGTAGAAAAATGCGAGCTGTCCGCGGCTACCCAGACAGCCAGCTAAGCAGATCTTTGCGCTACTAAATATAGTAATAAAAAAAGTTTTTTTTCCTACTACTCTTTGTCCTCTTCTTTTGATGTATAGAACGGATTGTCAATTTAATTACCTTAAAGAAGGATACCTACATACATACATATGTACATATATCATTTTCAGTTTCAAAAGTTTTAAGTAAATTTTGCTAAACACCATAATCCACAGCCTAAATTCAAATAAAACATGATGAATCATGATGCACACTAACCACCCTATATTGTGGCACTGGATGATGTTTTACTAATATGTTATTTTACTTTCATACTATAGATACCAACTATGCTCTCATTATTCCAAGCTTTTCCTTTGAAATTGCGAAATTTTTAATATTCCTTAAACGTGCGTGAGATTATCTACGTAAATGTGCGTGTCGTATTTCACCAGTATGTGCAACCAACTCGCATATGATTAATTGCAATTTCAATTTTGTACCGCGCTTTGGGCAATTAGCTTGATTTACATCCATATAAATTACGCGTCTCGAAAACAAATACCTAAGAAACGTTCGTTAATTGTTCGCTACCTACGAGCCATTTTTTTTTGTTTTCAACACTTCTAAAACGACTTGGACGCCATTTATGGAAGAAAAGTCGACCCACACGTTCGAATTAAAATTTTAATATCACGCGCCCGAGTGTGCATACTTTATTTATTATCACCGAATGCAATTTACCAATATTAAAAAAGTATTAATTCGATAGTCCTTAGGGCATACGCAGAATGAAAATAAATTAACTGCGTATAAATTGATTTCTTTGTTACGAGATTCGTTCCTAAGGGCAACTTGTTAGCTATTACATTTTACATATTTGATTGATCGTATTGAAAACGTTCGAACTTTTGTTGTTCAGCAAAGGTCACGCGTCTGCACGGGCGATCAAAAATTTGACCACCGTGACTTATATTGTCATGTACGAAATTCTTATTAGACGTTTTTAAATTATTAAATGGACCATACGTATTTAGCGCGGGCGAACGCAAAAGTCGTGTTAAATATTCGACACACATAAAATACAAGTTTTTATCATATATATGTATATACATATATTACGAATATTGCGCGAGAAAATTCGCCCCTGGGCTCTATTGACAGGATAACCGTCGCAATGTGCACATTCACATATTCGCAACGTAGGTACCTCTATGCATCATATATAATATGAAATAATCGTTCGTACTCAATATTCATAAAGTGATCGTTAATCGAATAGGCCAGTACCCAATTGATAAGAAAGTGCAACGAGTGAACGGATCAATTTGTTGGAAAATTACTATTGAAATGAAGTACCAAATAATTTACACAGCTCGCGGTACACATTTTAATAGACGAAGGGGTAGTTATTTCGAAGAATAGTTCGGCGAAGCTCTACCTTTAATATGTTAATTTATTATGGTTTGTTAATTTTGAGAAAAATCTTTCTTGGAAGTATGAAATGTATAAACTTGAAAACATTTGTATGACGTTTTCTACAAAAACCCTTCATCAGCCAATTATAGTATGTACCATTAGCTGTAGGTATATGTACATATCGATGGATAAGTGCACAGATATTACATATATGTCCAGTTTTGTTTTAAAATATTGTAAGTGACACACATCATTTTGCATGAATAAAATGGAACGAAAGGGACATATATATTTGAATAAGGCAATATCTTCTCAAATATACTATTTGGACATACAATACTTTTTAAACATGAAGGTTTGATGCAGATGGACGTTTTGTGTATGATAACTCAATTTTGGTAAAAACTGGACATACAATATCTGTGAACTAGCCCATCGATATACATATAAGTCTATCAGGAGCTTTTCAAAACTTTTAATGCTAATTTGTAGCCGCACTTAAATCACCACACATTAACTTAACCTAACCTAACTTAACGTTTTTTTTCAGACGCGGTATATTTTGTCATTTGAAAAACCATACCTTATCCATAGACCACGCGCGCACACTTGTGTATTTATATTACGTATTGCTATCAATCAATCAAAGCCGAACTACACAGCATTAATAAATGTTAACAAGTGAACTTAGTGTACGGTGCTCCAAAAGAAATTGTATTCGACGTTCGGCCATGAAACAAGATGGACGAATTAGCATTCTTGACCGCAATACTGCGTTATCAATCTATGCTTCGTTACCTATCGACCTACCTACATATGTATGATAAACCTAACCTTAGGCCAGGGCATTGCAGTTTCGCAAAAAAAAAAAAAACGACGACATTTACCTAATAATTACAACATACACACACACACATTGCATCCGCAAATTACCTAGAATCCATTAGCAATAGAAAGAATGCAACGACTTCGATTGGTAAACCGCGTGCGTTCGGTGGCGAATGTGACAACTCGTATAATGCGACCATTAAAATTATTTATGGTTTCAATTTTTCGCCTTTATTTGTTTGCATAAATTAGATTTGAATCTGTTTCACAACCACTGACATGGCTGAAACGTACCACAACAACTACCTATACATAATCACAGTAGAAGTGCGTCCCGTTTGAATAAATTCACGTGCGACAGTTACGACTGTTGAGTGGGACGCCAATATTGTCACGTTGCGTATCGACCGGTTATTATTCAATTTGTGCTTAATACAATAATCATAAAAATTGCTACAACGTGGCTTTGGGCCTTATCCAATGGTGGCCATTCACGATCCGTTTTCCCCGACGTACTGACGGATTTGCTCGTACAGAGGTAAAAACTACCCCGATGAAAAAATACGACCCGACTAACGATCGGTGTGAACCAACTGTATTTTCATCAGTTTTTCGCCACAAAGTCACAAAAAACGGCTGGTACCCACCCACGATCGGTTTTTACAGGGTATTCATAAAACGTTCGTATGGAATTCAAGAAGCGCCAGATTCCCGCTCTGAAAACGGTTGATTTAGCACATTCACGATCCGTTTTAATGAGACGTCCGTACTGTACCCCGGGTAAAACGGATCGTGATAGGCGATCATAAGTTAATAAATTTAATACTGCATATTTTTAAGTTATATTATAATATTAAATGCAGTTAATAGTACCAGGGAAACATTTGACAGACAGATAGCTCAGTGATTAGAGCGTTAATCTCTTGTGGGAAGGTCCTGGGTTCCATTCCCGTATGTTTAATCTCCGTCGACCTTAATTATCGTCATTGGTAAGATCTAGACCAGTGGCCGGGAACCAGCGGCCTCGGATCCTCATGCGGCTCGTTGTGTGAAAACCTGCGGCTCTCGCTGTCATCCAACGTTTTGCGCAAAATAAAAAACGTTGACACACATTTACACAATGAATCCTATCTTCATGAATCCTATTTCTTCATGGCTGTAAAAAACATTAAATCGTTTTTCAATAATACTTTTTAGTCATAAGCTGTCGAACATTAAGGAATATCACGAAGATATCCATTTCATAAATGAGTAACATTTAATTTCATTTTGAATATATAATCCGAAGATAACATGTTGCTGCTCCCAAACTTGCCAAACCAATTTTGCAAGGTATTCCCTAATTTGGCTCTTAGCTCGAAAAAGGTTCCCGACCACTGATCTAGACATTACTAAATCTAGATGGGTCGTCTCCTGTTAAAATTTGCCAATTGCCAACTAAGTTGTGAGACTGTTCCATTAAAGTTTGGCACCTCCTATAGGAGTCAACATAGGAATAGTGTATACACTATTCCTATGTTGACGTGCTATTGGGTCTGAATCCTTGTATTCTTAGACCTGTTGGTTAACTTTCCCCCCAAAAAAAAAATATATTGTAAATTCATGCGTTTTCCATTAAAAATCTCCAAGAATAAAAAAAATCGTAAGTGCACTGTGCATGTCGGTGTCCCACTGTGCGTTGAAATAAGCTCACCATTAACATGCTCATTGTAAAAATATTTCAATCTGAGTCATCACAGTTTGACAAACACCGTTGTAAGCCCACTAACCAACCGACAACCGTTTGAATGGCGCAATCTATAAATCTCAAATTAAAAATACATAGATAAGTTACAACATCCCGACCTTGAGACAAATAAATACATTAAATAAGAGAAATGATTTATTTGCCAATTGGGCAACACATATCCCGTCAACGAATCCGTAATATGTAGTAATGACCGAAACTGGCGAGCTTTATCTACGCGTGCTCATCTAAAACGTTGGAGCACTGCGTCGATCGGCAAATTAACGTGGTTGTTGTTGTTGTTGTTGTTGTGCAACGATTACATTGCGCAATCGAGTCTCTCGACAATGCGAATCTCATTAGTGAATAATAATTAATAATTATTAATTTGACGGTCGAAAGTTTTAGAGAGGTTTTACGCACCGTTGTTTATGTATCGAAGGTATTGCACGTAGTATATTAAAAATTTTATCAAAGGAAAACTAATCTCGCACAATTAATCTTGCAATGTGAACGAACTATCAAAAGGGATTAATTAAATGTCAAATTGACTTGACGAATTTTTTTTTTAAAGTAAAAAGGTCATGTTAGGTAATAAGCATGTGACATTTGTTGAATATTTTCTTGTTGAGGTTCGGTCATCGACATTTCCTTTAATTCGCTAATTATACAATTTAGAATGAGTGATAGTCATCTGCCAAAGCGCTTTTCAATTTGTAAAGCTACAAAAGACTATTGAAATTTGATAGGAATCAACATCTTGACGAATACTTCTTAAAAAATTTCACCTGACAGCACAATAAAATGAAACTGTGTAATTCGGTTCACTAAAAGTTATAACTTTTGTTATAACGTTATAAGTTACTTACTTATAACAATTGGTGACGCCTCATTACACTGTGCAACAAAAAAAAACTACCGGAGCGGAGACTCGTCAATCTTTACTAAGTGTGATCCACTGAATCCGAATATGATAATGAAATTTGTTGGTTGACTTTCGTTTATGAGATATGAACGTTAAAAAATTGGACAATTTTACCATTTTTTTTTACTTTTGCGGTCTGTAACTCAAAATTTAGTGCTTTTGTGTTCAAAATGAGTATTGGAGGATGATTACGTATAAGTATTTTAAGGTTTTCAAATATCACAATTAATAGAAAAAACATCTGACTTCCAATACTCGTTTTGAACATAAAAGCACAAAATTTTGAGTATAATAAAAACTGTCCATTTTTTTAAGCGCTCATATAACGAGAGCTAATCATCAAATTTCATTATCATATTCGGATTCAGTGGGTAAGAAATTGTAATAATTTTTGGTTCTCCGCTCCGGTAACTCAAAAACATGATTTTTTTGTTGCACGGTGTTATTATTAAAAGTATGTTTGAGAAGTCTAAATCTAAATGTTGAATAATTTAAGTTTACAGTTTGAGAAATATCGCATCAATGCTTAATAAATAAAAAGCGCTCATTAGATACGAAGCCAATAAAGACATTCATTGCGGTTATACATACTATTCGTCGAAATGATGACCGATAAATTCGATCTACGATAGATAGCCGATTGCATACCCAATTTACGCACATAAAAGAATGAATTAATAACGTGAAAAAAATCATCGGCAAAAAACCTATTCTTCTGCTGAGATAAATAAATTAAAATAGTCGGCGCACGAGCTGCGATACCGAAACGGGCAAATCAAATACACAATGTTGAAATTGAGAGCTGCGATTAATATCGTCAAACGCTCTCGATTGAGAAATTACACACACAATTAACAGATCGTACGGACCTGATAAGATCGCACTCACTCACCGACCGACGGTGGACCAGAGCATCGAAAAAAGGTGTTTTAATTCGGTTCTAAACGGTCGTTCAATTATGTCTTTTAACAGTTTAGATAGCCTTGTACAAAAAAATGGACATAACGGACTCGTGCTCCGCGGCGCTATTATAGAAAATAAATAATTAATTATTGTTGTTTACAGGAGGACAAGATGAAAATCGACGCTCGATATGCTAATTGTGAACGCGCAGCGTACAATTTTACTATATGTGTCTATACTAAATAGCCAGGGTCGAATCGGAACATAATAATAATGCTAGTTGAATGAATTTCACAATATCCCACCCGCAGGCTATGGTTTAACGCCCTATACGTCTAAAAATTCAATATACATACATACATAAATGTGTACGATCGAAAGCTTTTATAAGCACAATAATGGCTCACGTCAAATTTGAGTTTGCGATTTCAATCATCTGTATCCCATATATGTATGTATGTACATATGTGCGGTGCATGATTATTAGAAAATACAAAACGTTAAATTGTTTACGTATTGAGAAATGTTGTTTTCTCTATCGCAGTATGCATATTGTGTTACATCGAATGTTACAATGCGATTTCGCAAATCTAGCGTGATTGTTCTGTATATTAAATTTGATTGATTTAATAAAATTCAAACCGTGAACTGAAACATTCCATAAATGGTAAGTGTGCTATATTATTTTGGATAATATTTAATATGGCTATGACTGTTTGCAGAATAATTGAAATCAACAATTATTTGGCCTAGCCAGTTTGCCCGTCATATGACGGTACATTCTACCCCCCCCCCCCCCTGCCCGTACACGCTGTTTTGTACAATAATAGTGCAGCCCGTAGACTGTTTGACAGTACGTGAAACAATTGTAGTATACCATTGATTGAATGGGTGTATGGCCGTAAAATCGCGTTGTAAAATATCGCAAAAAATGTGTATTATCTCGGCAATGCTTACGCTAATACACATAGTATGAATTTTCTATAAAATTTATGTCCAGCATCCGACAAACATAAAATCTTGTATAAACGTCGTGAGATTAGCGTAAGCGTCTGCCTGTCTGCCTGCTCGCCCGATTTTATGACCATTCAATCAACGGTACACTGTACAATTTTTTCACGTACTGTACAACCACCTATGGGCTGTACTGTTATTGTACAAAAACCAGCACGCATGAGTTGGGGTTGGGGAGTGGGGTTAGAATTGACCGTGATATGACGGGCAAACCAGCTATGAGATAAGAATGCTAACTGAAGTACGCTATTAAAACATTCAAAAAACAAGATTCACATTTGAAGGCAATCGTTTTATAAATATTTTAAGCTTACATATGTACCTATACAATTAAAGGTGCAAGAAAATAACAATTTAAATCAATCAAAATCAAAATTGTAATCAAAAACGTCACAGGATACTCTACGAAGGTGAATAAAACCTTTCTAAACATATCTAAATAACATGAATTTATTCCACTTCGGAAGGTTATCTTAATTTTTATACAAAAAAATTAAATCGATCATCGATAATTTTAATTAGAATTGCAATACATTCTCCGAATTATTGTGCAATTAAATGTGTACTCGTATAATGGTATCATTCAGGGTACACATTTCAAATCGGCAAATATTGATGGAGCGTGACCGAAATGATCAATATATTTTTAATACACATTCACAATATATATGTTTATAATATGGCCGTGAGTGAGACTCTCGAAAAGTAAGTTAATTGCATTCATAGAGCCTATTATATCACATACCGAAATTGGATCAATAAAATTAATGTGGTTTTTTTCACATAAGCTAATTATTCATACCGTTACGAGGCGATCGACCATTAAGGTGCGAAACGGGCATGATTGATGCGTGAAAATGATGTAAAATGATACGTGATAATAAATTAACAATGTGTTCAAAGCAAACAATGTGGCAACGAGTTATCGCTGGAAGGGATTTTTTTTTCATTACGCACACTTACTATACATTGCGATCAATTATCGTGATACTGCCGGCGAATCGGCTACAAAATTTTTATTGTCGATCAAAATTAATATTTTGTTACCGTGAAAAATAGCCAAACAGTTACATTATGACATAAACATTGTATAAACTATGATTTACCGGACTTGTTATCGTATACGTAAAATCTACTGAGAAAAACTAAAGAATTTTCCCAGCAAAGTTAAGATCAAATTTACTTTTCATACCGAGCTTAGCTATCGCGAGCTTATCGTGAGGATATCGTCAGATCAAAATCTGACAAGATTTTAACACAGTCTCAACGCTCAATCTATTATACTTCACGTATGGAGATAAAGTCAAACATTTAAATAAATTAAAAGTGAAAAAAAAAGTGATCACGAGATCGATTCGCATAATGTTATCAATAAAAAATGAGCATTAACCCAGATAAAAGTTCGATAATTTTATACATTACAATACTTGCCCAACGAACACACACACATAAGTGTATGCCAATAAAAATTTATTTGATTTTACACAACTGTCGATAGTGTACGATCGCCTTTTGATTGGCGTACCTGATGTCTCGTATCCTCAACGTCTATCTATAACGTCTAATTTTACGTCAAAATACCCAGTTAATGTTCCAATTTAAATTGCACAAGTGTGTACGAAAACGTTTCACAAGGATCGACATATTGAATGAAATCGTACGCAATTATATTATATTTAGCGAGAGCAAAGTTTTGAATAAAACTCACATATGCGTTGATTTAATCAATGCTTATTTGAAAAATCAATGATATTCAAACAAGATTTGGCAATTGCATGGTTTTA
The DNA here is from genome assembly GCA_022651745.1 of Parapsyche elsis. Classification (NCBI taxonomy): domain Eukaryota; kingdom Metazoa; phylum Arthropoda; class Insecta; order Trichoptera; family Hydropsychidae; genus Parapsyche; species Parapsyche elsis. Next base: position 5,922,838 of record JAGVSN010000017.1, read on the forward strand.
CGAAATTCAAATGCATCACGAGACTCAACTCTGGGAAATTATACGCTCAAATATAATAAAAAAATAGCGTCATATCTCTTCTGCGTTTTAAATTAAAAACGAAATATGTTTCCTGCCGCTTTAAAGTCTGTATAACATAAGATGAAAGTGGATTATGTAAAACATTTTAAAATGGAACGTATAAGTGTATTACGCGTCAAAGAACCATAGTTGTTTGCTGTCACATGTGTGGGAGGATGGAGACATTATTTGACTAATCGATTCAAAGAGTTCGCGTGTTAATTGACTAGAAATGTAATTTCGCATTAACGTGTTTTATTTCGCATACGAAAATAAATCAAAAAAAAAAAAAAAAAACCACGGAGCAAAGACCCAATTAAAACCATACGTGATATTATTTCATACGTTCATATATTATAAAAAGCGGCGAGTGGTGATTTTCTAAGAAATACGCTGAATACGTGTTTCACATACTAAAATAAATAAACGAGCAAGATTTACACTGAAGATAGTGCGGTTTGCTAAATTCAACGGGCAAAAAGAACATTTTGTTGAATATTTTACGAATGTAGTCACCGCGCATATGCATGTGTAGTCTCGTTTGGTGTGTGTTTTTTTCCGGAAATTCGGGCGAGATTCAAGTTCGAGATACGGCGCGAGTCAAAGTCACGGACTTTGACGCAATTTAAGCTCATTTGTGCTTTTGTTTTTGTCGTGTCGTGTGATTTATTAATTTCTTTGTATTGCTATGGCGTCTAGAAGGCCACGTCTGGGTTCATCCTGGCTCTGTAGTATTGCTGAACACTCACGTTCACTTTCGTAGCAAGGCCACAGTTGGTTGGCCAACGTAAAATGAACTATGCCCTGAAAATCTGAGAGCTAATTAGTTAGATTAAATTATTTTAAGTAATAATTATATTTCTTTCATCTGTGAAAACAATAAAAGTACCTATGTAATACCAAAAAAAAGCGGAAAGTGTTAAAAGTTGTCTTCATTCAAATGAATGTGTAATACACACGTATTTACTACTATGTATGTAAGTAAAGGTAGATAGATTTTCATATAATTTTACCAGAAATGAAATGTGAGCTTTTGATTTTCAAATTAATCATCATCATCATCATCATTTTCAGCCGTTCACCATCCACTGCTGGATGACGGCCTTTCCAATCCTCTTCAATTCCTAGTCTTGAGCAATTTGCATCCACTTGACTCCACACATTCTTCTCAATTCATCAGTCCATCGTCCACTCGGTCTACCTGCTTTCTTTCACATCCTCTCGGATACCATTCCAGTATTTCTCGCGTCCATCTACCATCCATTCTTCTCGTTATGTGTCCATGTATTCCTCTTACGATCTCTTCTTGTTATGCCAAGAATACATCTTTCCATGCTTCTCTGTGTGCACTGGATCTTACGTAGCATTCTTGAATTTAATATCAGTTAAAAATCATGCGCTTTTCCCGATGCAAAGAAGCTTTGACCTAAAATTAACTTAAATTTTTAATCTTCTCTATGAGAAACTCCGAATTCCAAACAGTTTGTTTTAAAAAAATCTCTTTAAAATGTAGGTATAGAAAAGTTCAAATTTTGAAATTGTTTATTAAAATTTATTGCAAAAAATTCGACTTGTGTTTCTAAGAGTGCATTATCCTCAAATTGCTTTAGCTCAGATTTATTCTGAAAGGCCAATATAACAACGTGTTCCAACTTCAAAAGAAAAGCACAAAGAAAGCAATTGAAAAATTGACAAATGGACAAATTCAATATTCGATACGTTGGCCGTCTACTGAAAAAATAAGTAGTTCCGTATTCGTTTTCTTTTATTTTTCTACCAACATACAATGAGTGATAAATAAGTCGTTGTTCTAAACAAAGGCAAAGAAAGATTACGGCTACCGTTATAGATTTTTTCGTGACTTTCCGAGTCGCGACTAGATACACTGACGAAAAACAGGATACAAGAACAAGGTCTGCGAATTGATATTACATCCGTCTCTATCTCCTAGAAATACGATTTATTGATTTTTTTTCGTCTATTAATTCAATTTTCGCATTGTATCCATTGTCCGTATAATAAATACTTACTTAATAACAATACAACCGGCGACCGAACAAACTCGAGTAGGATTTAAACATCGACGAAACCCGTCGATGATCGATGATCGTATCCTTGAACGGAGATAAGCACTCCTTTGTCGCAAAAATACACCGAGAGTTGTAATTTGACCTGTTTTAATTGAACACATCTGCATTTCGACCGTGCGAACAATCGCCAAAGAGGCGTGAACACTCGAACAAGATAAACCGCGGATAGCATTTAACCCGATTGACGTTTATCGTTCAATCATTAGGTACACTATGTATGTATGTTCAACGACACGGATGCAGAAACGGTCAAATATTACAATGCACCAGACACAGATCAATCAAAATCCCACGGTAGAATTTTAGTACGATTGCAATACTTCATTACATAGCGTTTGTATCTTGTATCGATAAAGTAATGACATTAATTATATCACATGCGTTTATTCGCAAGAATGTCGAGTGTCGCACTACACTTCCACAGCAGTCGTTCAAATTTTACTTGCACAATGTTCAACGGGACATTATCGAATGACTGAGTCGATAATTTAACGACGTCGTTATTTATTTAAGAGCTTTAATATGTCACAAATACATTTTTATCGCGTATAATCAATATCAACGTAAACGTTAATTAGAAAAATTGAGTGCAATCCGGACCGTTCATTATATATAGCGCGTTACTAAATAGTTGTGCGTTCGATTTGCATAATTGTTACACTTGGCCGACATGGAGATTTGGCGAATGGCAATATACCGAAAAAATACACACACACCGTATCAAACCATCAATTACCGTTCGATAATGTGTATTCGTCGATTATTTATCGATAATTCGCATTTAACTAATACGTCCGTAGAAATAAGAGCGCGTCAATCAAAATATGTCGAAGTTTGGGGTTACAAAACGAGATCTCCTCAGAACGATACCGTGCATTTTCGCGAATTGTGATCCAAATGCATCGGAAAAGTGGATCAAGGACTCAAATGTGTCTAACACTCGACTTTCTACCGATATAATTTCATCTTCGCAAACTTAACAGTTTCAAATATTTATCGTGGTAGGTAATAATAATTGATCTTAGATCATCGCACGTATAATATGATATTTTCGCAAGGGTTAAAGTTCAAGTGTTTGGTGTTCAGTAGTCTGTCAGAGCACCATTGTCCTGTCTAAGTTCACGACTTCATAGGAAGCCGTGACCGAATCAGATATTGTTTAACGATCAAAAATATAATAAAAAAAATAAATACACGTACGAAAAGCACCGAGTCATGCAAACTTTCAAACGACTAATTGCACGGTGAGCTTATTTCCTTTTTGCGTCCATCGCATTGTTAATCGGTTTACGATGATCTTAATACGTATGTATGTACATGCATTGTCATCTTAGTTTCGGAATCGCTTTAAAAGGACGTTATCGCAAGTGAAAATTATAAAAGTAGTTTCGTTTGATTGTTGCACCGATAAATTGACGAGTTTCGTAAATCAATGAATTTTTTTATAAATGGGAAATATTCACAGATTCGTATGATGTCACTGCAAAGTCGTTTTTATTTTTTGTTGGATGCTAAAAATAAAAAAAAAATTATATAAATAAAAGTAAATGTTTTGTTTGTTAAATAAGAAAGATTATGACTCACAAGTTGCAGAGTCACGTGTTGAAAGCCTCTGCTGTCTGCTGTTAATTATTCATAATCAAAAGATGAAGACATCATTCGCACACTTGGATAAAAGTAACCATTGATTTATTTATTCGATAGAACAAATAATTTTGAATTTTTTTTTTATACTTTTATTTATGCTTGCTCTTCGTCCATTGGATTTGTTGAACTTAAACCATTATTTATGGCCGTTCTGGGTGGAAGTTTTTTTCAAATTTAAATAGACAAAAATATTTCACTGTTTATAATATAGAACAATATGATTGATCGACATTGAGTAAAATTTGCTATTGGTTGAAAATAAAGGTGAGGCACATTCGTCGAGTTTCAGAAGTTCAGCGAGGCGAACGTATCAGATTGCGCTTTTCACTTAAAGCGATAAGCCGTTCCATGTTCGCCATTGTTACCAAATAGTTCTTCATCGGCTTGAGAGCCAACAGATAAAGTTTGAAAGTCACTTTTGCGGTGTGGAAGGCAACAACGGTTCACGGGCGAATGGGACAAGTGCACAAATACAATCTGCTTTAGTATATGTACATACATATGTGTATATATGTAACTATCAACATTGTATTATATGTACATATAGTAGTGGGTGAATACTACGTGAGCCAAGCCCAATATTCTCAACTCAGAACGAATCCTATTGCGAAATCAGATCAAATACATATAATATCGAACGTGTCGCAAAAGTTTTTGCGCAATTGCGAGCCGCTCTCTGTGCGACATTTTTCTCGCACCTTTTCGTAACTGGTAGTGTTGTCGGTGGATAAATATCTTCGCCCAATCGGAGATAACAAAGATTGCATTAAAACCGCATTGCTCCAAATGCGCTTATATGCATTCGGCAATCTTAAAAAAATGATAACTACATACCTACATACATCGCTGCAAAGCCGTAATTACCTCGTCCAATTGCAGAAACGACCTTAAATGGCACTAAACCAGTCTATTCGCAGGGAATAAATAACGTACGAATTGACCAATTTTGGGTTCATATCGGGGCGTATTCGCTTGCCCCGTTTTCGCACGATCATTTTCAACTGTGCAAATTTTCATTGAAATCTATTCAAACGTACACAATTAATTGGCTTAATGTTCGGGGAAAGGCACTCACAATATTGTTATAGTCTCGTTAATCGACTCATATGCAATGCCAGTCATTTCCACGTAAGGTGAGGAAGTTTCGCGATCGATCGCCCTTGGTCTAACGATCGCACATACCAGATCAGATCTGGTCCAACCGGGGAAATCCGATCAGTGAAGTAAGTAATGATGACGATGAATCACGAATTATGTCGCAAGAGTTTCTTTCACAAGTGATCCATCCGCTCGATTGGGATCGGACAACATCTCTATTGATCCAACACTAGACTAGTTGGGACATGGAACGGTACAACACGACCACTGAATACTATGTACATACATATGTACATTATTTTGGAACTTTTAAAATTTCTTTGAGATCACTTATGCATTACATACATAGTTGCCTATACAATGTGACGAGTTGAATAGCACTGAGTTGTCGAATCAAACCGTGGGAATCGCCCTCCAAATCGCCCACACAAAGTGTCACCTAAACTTGACAGAAGATGATGAAACTGTACCCATTGTGCCAAACGTCACGCTTCAGACGTGACGCGACAACCATTTTACAACACATATTCGAACCTACTTGGTTAGCGTATGAATCCAATCGCTTCTTCTATTTTCATTTCCAAGCATTTCCATTCCGTGTGATATTTGTAATAGAAATTCGATGGTAAGCGTAGCCCATTGTTAACTATTTACCATTTCTAATGATTGGTTAAGCTTTGTCCACGCCCAACTACACTCTCTAACCAACACTAATACAATACTGATTCAAGTGTTGCGTAGTTAATTCCTCGTCTGTTTATTAAGCATTGGTTCACCGTTGAAACGGAAATTTGGACAGTTTGCGGTCAAAGGTGGCCATTTTGAACTATTCGAATATTCCGTGGGCGAAAATTAAGTCATCGCAATAGACAACTTTGAGATAAATCTCTTTGAATTTAAACCAATTATGAGTACTTGTGTACATATGTATATACAATTATGTTGGTATGTACATACATATGTATAGCAGAAAACGTCAACGATACGTACATAAGTAGATATTCCATAGTGTGTACATACAGTAGTATTTTTTTTTTCGAAGTATGTATTCTAATAGCATGAGATCGTAAGAGGAATACATGGGTAAGAAGCATGACCAAAGTGGCAGATATAGCGGAACTTGTGAAAAAGTTAAAGTGGTAATGGGCTGGACACACAGCGAGAAGAATGGGTGGCAGATGGACGAGAGAAATACTGGAATGGTATCCGAGAGGATGTGAAAGAAAGCAAGGTAGACCGAGTGGACGATGGGCTGATGAATTGAGAAGAATGTGTGGAGTCAAGTGGATGTAAATTGCTCAAGACAGACGGATGGAAGAGGCTTTCATCCAGCAGTCGAGCAGTGGATGGTGAACGGCTGAAAATGATGATGATGTACATATTCGAAGAGTATCAGAAAAAATGATGATCATTGAAAGATTTACCCAAAAAATTTTCCGCGCGAAAACACCACGTATGAGCATGCATACATTTTTGATAATATTGTTGTTGCAAAATCGAATTAATTGCGAAAACGAAATCGTGTTATGTTCAGCCAACACAATTTTTGGTCAAGAATCTGGAGCAAATTACATCAGACGATACATTATTTATATTGAGATGATTTATCGCCGCATTTAGCGCGGATCAATAAATATTTATTCGGCAAATAAATCGCTGAAAGTGAAGGAAAAGGTAAGAGTGCGTTGGAGGACATGTAATAGATGCGTGTACCGTTATAATATGATACACACATTATTAACATGTCAACGTTACAACCGAATGAGTGGCTGTAAATCAGCATAAATGTTGAAACAATCGTTCGAAACCTGAAAGGACACCCGAAAAAAGCTCAGTGGGTCTAAACCTATATCTATGAAAGTTTCCTCGGGCAATTCCTCAGCATCAGTTTACGGGAACCCCTCGTGACACAACTCGTGAGGTCGAACAACTCGTGATCTGAGAGACCTTTTCAATTGCACAATTCTAAATTTTTGACATGCGTACTTGCTGTCGGACCACAACTCAGGTGTGACAGTTCACCATAAATTCAATCGCCGGTCTATTAAAATCCACTTCTGACAAATTGCCTTTCAGCATTTTAGCACATTGAATCAATTTCTTTTTAATTAAATCTGTATTTTGAAATGATGTACTATTATGGAAAAACAATACTTTATCTATGCTACATACATAATATGTAAATGTATGGATGAATTAAAAATAGGATGGGATGTGATGCAAGGATATAATTATTATAAAGTTGAATGAAATGAATGAAACAATTAAATACGGTGCAATAAGTTTTATATTGTATAATAATAGTCTCATGTACAAGCATAGAGTAATATTACATTCGAAATCCTGCATCATCTAAATATCGTTAAAATCAATCAGCATTATTCGAATACATATTTATTCTAACATAATGTATAGAAATTAAGGAGGCACAGTTAGCATGTCTGATAGTAGACTCTTGCCCTCGAGTCACAGTATCAGACATGATAACATGTATTCACACATTTTCCTAATGTTAAATACAACTTTTTTGTACGACTGACCACATTGTCGGCAGAATCCACAGCAGCAAATGATGTCTGCGGACAAAGAGCTTGCAGTACAAAAAAGTTCCGACAGCCAAAAAATGAAAAACCCAAAATATGTCCGGGCCATTTCACAGCTAGTAACGAGCAAAGCTCGACATTATTCATTTTGATAACTCTAACATTACAAATGCCAGCGGAGTAGCAAATATTTATTGAAAACCAAATTGTGCATAGAATGGTAGCACGTAGTTCTCTTCAGTAATATTTATAACAAGCCGAGGTGCAACTCGTAAAGAATATTCGACCTCGTTTCTATGGTTTTTTGCTGATTTTCTACGTAACAAGTTAAATTTAGATCGCAATTTGTGTTTTATTTGTTCACACAGTTTGCAAGCATAAAATGCTATATGCGCATTGTATGTTAATGATATTGGTAATAAAAAAAAAAACCGATAGATTTAGGCCTGTAATTTAAGAAATAAACGAAATATTATACTTGTATGTAATTGTAAATTCATCAAAATGCACTGGATAATAACAACTTTATATTAATAACTATTAAGCCAAATATTTTTAGCAGCCTGTGAAGTTCTGCTGTAAAAACACCAAGCTTAAAAAAGGAGAGGAAATCCCTTAGGTGAAAAAAATAAAGATAATGTCACGTATGTCAAAAATCAATGGAATATACTAATTAATACACTATTCAGAAATAATTATAAAAAGTATTTTCCTACATGCTTTTTTTGCTTGTAAAACATATGTATATTTATATATTTAAAATATATATAATAATAATAAAAATCCCTCTCCAAAATTTATAACTTTTTTTTTTTTTCTTTACTAGATAATGATACACATATTTAATTTTCAATAACTGTTTTATATGTCAAATTTTCTATGTTCTAAACCGTATTCCACGCTAGATGATTTAATTTCTCAACACAATATATGGTTAGAGATTACTCAGTTGAGAAACAAATATAACATACATAAATAATATATAATTTTCAAATATTTTAAATGGATCTCTATTAGCGGATATACACAAAAATTAAGATAAATATACAAATAAAAATATTCCAATATATGTAACTAATCATGCAATATGTATTTGTTTGCTGGCAACATCAGCAAACTCAAAATAATATTAATTTCTCAAAATTCAAATAGTTGACACGTATCGACATTTGATTCTCAATGTCAATAATATTAGTAGGACCTCAAATGAGCAAATATTGGCAGTGAGAATATTAGAAACTAAGTGCTCCCCTCAGATTTTATGAGGATACAAAAATATACATCATGCCATTGCATAAGCTTACGTACTTTTTACACACATTTAAGTATGTTAAGTTTTCAATAATCTGGTAACGAAAATGACATCTTCATTTATTTAAATATTGTAATTACCATTGATATATAAAGGTGAGAAAACATGATCAATAACCATTTTAATGAATATCCTGTAAATTCACACACATTAAGTAATTAGTACATTTATTGAGAAAAAAAAATGCTCAAGCCGTTCTGACGTATGGTAATACATTTTACAATTGTAAAATTTTATCCTTTTCGAATGGTATTAGTGATTCCATTTACTGATCCACCCCTGAAATAAAAACAAATGTGTTCATAAAATATGTACATTGTTAAATACCGAAAAATTCACAACTGTAAAATAATTTTTAAAAATTTACCTGTTGTTTATCGGGAGTGTGATGATGAGGTGGTGGTTCCCAATGTGGCAAGGGTGGAGGTAAATATGGTATATGAGTAAGAATAGATAATCCACTTCCGCCGAAACTTTCCACCTGTAAATAACACACTTAATGTAGAAACATAATATAAATGAATGAATCATTTCAGCTAAAACTAAATTTGAGAAAACACCAAGATAATAATTTTCACAGGTGATCAAGTGTGTATAAGATTTCAATGTTTGCTTAAGATTAAACGTTTGACTATAAAAAAAAAATCATGGTTATATAATATAACAAACCGGATATCGATCCATATCATTCTCTTCACACGGTTGTTGATGAATAAGAGGGTGTGGGTGTTGATGCGGTAACGGCGGAAGTTGATGTGGTGATGTAAAAGGTTGATACGTCATCCATTCTTCGGGACCAGGATGACCAGCCGCTTGCTGTTTCCATGCACGCTCTACCCCAATGGGACGAGGTGGCATCTTTCGGGATTCTGGATTTTCCTCGCATCCTCCATTCAGCTGTGCTGTTGTCACATCGCCACCTCCGGAAGAGTCGTTTTGAAAACCTCCACCAAATGATGTCCAGCGGCTCATTGATGACATTGATCCAATATTATTCGTTCCTATTGGACCAGACATTGGGTTGCGATTTTGCTGAAAATATAAATCGTAAATTTTAATCAAGAATACAAACATTTCATAAGGTCTTTGATATATGATTAAAAAACATACTGAATTTAAATTTAAAAATATATGTACCTGAAGATATGTAGGAGGTAAATGATGTTTAGGTGGTGGTGTTGAAGGAGGTGGAGGTCGTTGTTGATATGCATTAGATCCATGCCCCATTAAAAGAGCGTTTAAGGAACCGTTAGCACCATTATTTGAATTATTTCCACCACCCTGCCCAGCAAAACCACTAGGAAACATGGATGCCTGCAAAATATACAATATTATTATACAAAATTTATTATGTATGTATATAAAAAAATTGATACTATTAAGTCGTTTATAGTACTTGGGATGAATGTTGAACCATCGGAGGTTGTGGAGGCTGATTGAAATCAGGTGCACGAGGGTTAAGACGAGATGGAGGCGCACCCGTAGTTGGCAAAGCGGGAAATCCTGCAAGTCCTGTTTTGTTATCATAATCTACTACTCCTCCAGACATGGACACTTGCTAAAAAGGTAACAAAGAATAGCGTTTAAAAATAGTTTCCCGTGATGATGATTATGTATATAACACAAATAAAATATTTACCATGAGGTTATGATTGCTGCGTGAGGTGTCTGGATATATAGGACCGTTTCGGTTTATAGACCCCATTTCCATGTTTCCTATAGCATTTCCAACAAAAAAAAACCATAACGATTATACATATTTGTAAAAAAATTATCAAATGGTATTATTCGAATATAATAATCACCCGATGCAGATGTAGGTAGTCCAATCATGCCCACAACGGATGCTGTTGCTCCGACTAAGGATCCAGTCATTGGTACAACAGGTGGTCCACCAGCTCCCATCATCGAATTCCCCATCGTTGAACCCATAGAGCCAATGGTTCCTACATTTGGAGGATTGATAGGACGGGTAATTGCTAAACCTGTTTGTGTTTTTAAACCTAAATTGAATAATTATATTTAAAAATTAAAATACCACATATTTAAATCTCAACAACATTCTTGATATCTCTAGTATTAAAATGAATAATGTGGCAATATCAACTTGAAGATGAAAGAGAAAAAAAAAGCTATTTTAATTTTTCATAATTGTTCCTTGTTTGAAATCTTAACATCCAGAAAGTATACAGTTTCAGTTTTTAAATAATAATAATGTTTGCTTGTATAATACCTGCTGGAATATCAGTGAAAGGTTGGTGATACGTATGAGCAGGTAAGGCACCTGGGGGGCTGGTGCTATGTGAACTAGTACGAGAAGAATGCGATACTGGTGAACAACCCGCAGTTCCTCGATATCCAGGTGCTTTTGATGCGTCCACTTGGTACATCGAATGCTAGTTAAAAAATCATTTAAAAAATCGTTAAAAACATTCCAAAATAATGAAAAAAATAAAACTAAAAAAAAGTGCACAACTTACGGGTGGATTGGAGTTGGTATTTGAATTATTTTCAGTGGATACTTCCGAGTGTGTTCCCCACATCCCTTTAGAGAAATCTTTGAACAATGAATACTGCTGAGCAGTGCCAACTCCCATACCTCCCTGTATTCAAACAAACATAAAGTTTAGCATAATTTATACATACTAGGCAATTTAATGGTATAAAGATATTAAAACTTGACTTACAGCATTGTGTGAACCATTTCCTGGGTTTGAGGTGTTGATATGCAAAGCATTTAAATGTTGTTGGGTGGCTGATGATGACATTGTCATAGATGAGGATGTCGGTGCTTGTACCAAGGAAGGACTGAACGACATTCCTAAATCACCTGACGATGAAGATACTTGTGAGAAAGGCACCTGTAATTAAAACGAAAAATCAGATTCGATATTCCATGCCCTGTCCCTGCAATAAATCGAAAATGAGTCAAATTAAGTTATACCATATTTGGATTGTAAAGTCGTACTGATTTCCTATCTTCCGGCGATGAAAGCGTAGTTGTGTGGGATGATGTAGGAATAGGACAAGTAGATGGCCCACTGGATGTAGTCTGTATAGCATTGTTATTTGAACAACTAACCCACTGGTGACAAAACAAAATTTATATAATCTTCAGTAGGATAAAGTTATTAGTGTTGAGTAAACCACAACATAGATAAAAACAATACCGTAAGTGTGTGACTGCGAACTGGTCTAGTTATGGTTCCCGATGACGAGATGATTGCAGGAGGTAGCGAGTGGACTGATATGTGTTCTTGTCCCGAGTTAGTCAATTTGGCAGCAAAAGAGCCACCAGGAGGAGCAGATCCTCCAACAGCACTGGGACCTCGTCCTGAAGTTATAATTGCAGAAGTATAAGACATTGTAGTCTTTGTAACACTTCCACTATTTCCATGTAGCAATGAAGATGAGGTTTGATGTGGTGGCAATGTATTATTGATAATATATCCACTGATTTGTTTTTCGACTATTTGAGAAGTAAAAAATGGGAAATATGAATTCCTTTATTCATTTTAGAACTCAATAAATAACAAAGATACAAAGGGACATATTGTAAATCTAAATAGTGCGTTTGCAGAAATATAATTCATAGATTTTTCATTTGAAATGAACTCGAGAATATAGATATTATAGTGCTTCAAGTTAATGTACATATTATGACTAAACAACTAAGTTAGCACCATCAAATATATTTTTAGGATAAAAATCATTTGTAATTATTGTATGCAAAATATAAAGATAAATATAAGCATGCCAACAATGTAAGTTAATCTATGTGTTTCCAGATAATGTAGCCATATTATACCTTGAGTCATTAATCTTGGTGCAGGTGTGGTTCGCACGGTAGAAGTTTGCGGAAATGGTTTGTTGGCTATGGTGGGGATGCCAGTAGTGCTACTAGGTACAGCCGTTGAAGTACCCGGCTTTACTCCATTACTTGCAATAGTCAAAAGTCCTGGTACTTTACTAGTGCTGCTAGCAGAATGTGGTACAACCTTTGACTTAATGCTGACCTGCAAATATAAGTTTTAGTGTAATTCATCTTTGTCCAAGCAATCGAATGATTAGAATACATATTAGAATATTGTCAATACTAACAGTCTTTTCCCAAATTGATGTTGGTGTCGATGTTGGACCTTTGGGGCGGGGTGGTGGTAGTATTTGCATTATATCAACGTCTGGATCGCGAATCATTGTTGCGATTAAAGTATGTGCAAGCTTTGTTGCATCCGGAGAGCCCCTGATAAAAATTAATCATATTAGTTGATTAGAAATATGAAGGAGACAAATTTATTTAAATATTTTAATACATATTTAGTATTAGAATGGACCTATATGGTAATTGTGTGTACTTACTTGATGGTAATAGTACGCTCTCCTTGACCTTTACTTTGTTTTTCAACTTCAATATGAGCACCAGTGGCTGCACGAATGGCATTGATATTACTTCCAGCGCGTCCAATAACTCTGGATATTGCATTTAAAGGCACAGATACTTTTTTGCAACTGCAATCAATATAAATAAAAATATAATAAAGTATTAAAAAAAGAAAATAATGAAGAAATATTAATAAATTAAGTGATTGTGAGCTTTGTTAGAGTAACAATTCAATATAATTTTTATTTTTTAATTACTATAACCATGACTAACAAATTCTAATTCAAACAGATATAACAATTATATAAGCCCCCAAAAGATTTTAGAGATTTACCCACACAATAATAATACATATAAGCAAAGTGGTCACTGTTTAATAAAAATTTATTTTTGAATTCTAAAATGACATTTATTTATACTATTTTTCATTATGAAGTGAGTCTATTTGGGACCTAAACATAAATTATATCTAAAACACATTTAGAGACCGAAAGACAAACAAATGGACAATTTATGTAAGCAATTATTTGTTTTAAAGCTCCAAAGACAAGATAAAAAATACTGGTTAGTTATTTTGTATGTGCTATATAAAAAATTATTACCCAGGATCTACGGAAGATACTTGAACACTTGATTTTCGCACAACTTCTTTCCATTCTTCTTCTCTCTTTCCACTTTGTTTCGGACTTTGAACTTTTGTTGAATTTACCATATCACTTGAATAACTACAAACCGAATACCAATTTATTAAAAAGTTATCTCTATCACAAACCACTTTTGGATAATACGATGAAATTGGATGCAAACAAAAAATATTAAGCTTTGTGAAAATATACATAAAACAAGCAATAAAATGATAAAAAAAAACAACATTTGTTAAAAATCTTACTGGTATTGTTTTTTTCCTTTAGCATTTGATGTAAAATGATTTTCATTTCCCGTGGCTTCAAAATCTTCTCTATCAGCTGGATGTCGACTGGACTCAAATATTATACCCTTTCTTGGAACATTTCCAGATTTAATATGGGATGCAATATTCGTTAAGTTCCCTGTCTTTGAGTCATCATCGGGACGTCTTGAAAATTTTTATAAAATTAAAATTTAGTGTTTAATAATAAAAATTTACTTTTTTTGTGCAGAAAAAAAAATCAAAACTCACTTGTCTCTTTTATCAATTTTATTTTCTCCAAGAGCCATTGTCATATTACTCTCAGCATTCGATTTCTGTTTCTCTTTTCCTTGTTTGTTACTGCTAATATCTCCAATAGAATTATACAAAACAGGTGCAACATTTTCTTTTTCCTGTTTCGCATTTATTTTATTATCATTGTTGGTACTTAGATTACTTGACGATTTGTTTTCCGCTTTGGAAACTAATTTGCTATCATTTTTTTGACCTGACTTAGATGGAAGTTCCGATTTATCTATGATTTTCTTATCAACAATAGGATGAACAGTAACATTTATTATCGGTGATGAGGATTTCTTTTTCTTTTTACTCTTTGATTTATCTTGAGCCTTAACATCGCTGGAGGAGCAAGAGCCTTGAGAATTGGCATCTATTCCAGAATCTCCCTCTTCCTTGTCAGTAGGCAAAAGAGCTGGCGAAGGCATTTTCTCTCTTTCCTGACAGCTTCCTTCTTCTCTTTCACTGTCATCTTCATCGACATCATTTTTTTCGTTATATTCAATAGTTTCATTTTCCTCTTGAAACTTTCGCTTTTCCTCCTACAAAACGCAATTATTATCAACTGAACAATTTCGCAATATATGAAATGAAGTGAATATAAATTTCGTATTATTACATGACTAATCAAAAAATGATTAAAATAACTTAAATCACTAATATCCTGTGAATTCGAAATTTAAAAAAAAAATTGAGACATTTACCTTTTTCTCTAGCTTCTTTTTCTTCTTGCGCTCTCTACGTCTCGCTGCAGCCAATCTTTTAGTTTCCTCGCGTGATCTTTCTTGGTCTAATTCCTCCAAAAGAATTGAAGCGTTTTTGTTTGCTTTGGCTGCTTGGGTCTCTTTAGCAGCACGTATAGCTCGAACACAATCATGACATTTTTCCAATAACTCTTTGTCAGAAAGTGTGCAAATATATCTCGTCATTTCCTGATCGGATGGGAATTGGGTTACAACGCCTACCATCCATTTAACAGTCTTAACATGACCTCTGCGGAAAGCTGCCATCAAACAAGAAACCTAAAAATTAAGAATGATTTGTAACCATTACTTACATTACATTTTACATAGTATAGATAAAGAAAAAATCGCATCACTATTTACCTTTCTATTGTCCTGTGAATCAATATCTGCCCCTGCATTGTATAACATTTCTACGACACTAAGGTGACCACCATTGGCGGCTAACCACAGAGGGGAATTCCCCTTTTTATTTTTAACTTCAACAGCAGCACCTCTAAAATTAAAATATGTTACTTGTAATATTATAAATTCCAATTTGGTGTGCAATGGCAATTTCTAATTCTGATTAAACTAGCATAAATATTACCTCTGTAAAAGAAGTTCCACAAAACGCGAATGTCCTTTGTCAGCAGCAATTGTAAGCGCTGTATCACGAGAGGAAGGGACAGGCGTGGCATTAACATCTGCACCTTTTTCTAAAAGTACTCTTCCTACTTCAACATAACCCCCGGATGCCGCTTCCATGAGAGGAGTTAAGCCAGTCTAAAATAAAAATGTACTATTTGAGTAAATGAAAGGCGATTGAAATCAATGAAAATGTGAATTATAAAAAAATGACCTTTGCTCGGTGTTCAACATTAGCTTTTCTATCCAGTAATAAGCTAACGACTTCGTGTCTTCCTTGGAAACATGCTAGAGTCAAAGCAGTGTTACGGTTTGTCTCAATCTGAGCATTTATATCAGAGCCCATATCAAGAAGCAATTTTACAGCAGCTGTTCAAAAGAAAAATATTTATGTAAATACAATCAAATGACAATTGCCCACAATTAAAATTGATATGGAGTAAAAATTTGTATAGACAACTAACCTGTATGTCCATTCATAGCAGCTAGCATAAGAGGTGAAATGCCTAATTTGCTACCAGTACGAGAATTAATTTCAGCCTGATGATTAAGTAAAAGTCGAATAATATTAACATAGCCACCACTTGCTGCTAACGACAAAGGTGTATAATCCGAGACGTTTCGGTGTTCTTTGTTTGCACCTCGGTTAAGAATTAATTCCACTACTTCGTATCGGCCACCAGAACATGCTAAAGAAAGTGGTGTATCTTTGGTACGTTCTGACTGCGCCTCTATATCCGCACCACGGTTTAATAAAATTTCTACAACCTGAAATTTATAATAATAAAATATAGATGATGAATTAAGGTAAAGCGAATGAACTCTTTGAAAGACTAGTATTTATCATACCTTTTCGTGGCCAGCTGTAGCAGCCAATATAAGCGGTGTAAAACCCTTCTTGTCTCTGTGTTCAATGTTTGCACCACGATTAAGAAGTAGTTCCACTAGCTCTTCATGACCGCCGTTGCAAGCTAACGTTAACGCAGTATCATGATTAGAATCCGTTTCACTGTCTACTTCTATGCATGAAAAATTTCCAGGTGGTGGTTGTGGCTGTTGCCCAACTTGCTGCTGTTGAACCATCTGCTGTTGTTGTTGTTGTTGTTGTTGTACATGTTGCAGTTGTTGCTGTTGTTGTTGTTGTTGTTGTTGATGTTGCTGTTGTTGTTGTTGTTGTTGTTGTTGTTGTTGTTTGTTGCTGTTGCTGTTGCTGTTGCTGTTGCTGTTGCTGTTGCTGTTGCTGCTGCTGCTGCTGCTGCTGCTGCTGCTGAGATTGTTGCTGAGGTTGAATTTGTTGTGGTGTTGGTGGTTGAGTTTGAAGTTGCTGTTGATGTCCAATTCCACCAGACACAAATTGCATGTACTGTTGAACTATAAATTAAAAAAAAAGAAAAAGATTTTTAGCATACGAAAAATATTAGTGTCAAAAAAAAAAAAAGTAAAAATTACCTGGCGTAATATGCTGATGATGAGATTGAGTTTGCGTAGCTTGTGCTTGATGATGTGGAGCTGGCGGAGACAAATGGTTAAAAATCACCGAATCCAATAATTCCTTTTGTTGCGGATCCGTTTCTAAGACTACATCTAAAAGATCGGGTTGGTCGTGCAATCTTTTGAGAACGGCCATTGGATTCAACGTTTGCAAATTTCTATCACATTGTATATTGTTTGTTGACCCTTGATTGTTGCTTGATAAAGGATAATATTCAACCATGGACAACTCTTGCGAAAGGGGCATCCCATGTAAGGAGCCGTCCAAAGGTTGAATTGCTTGTAAAGCATCTAATGGACCAAGCGATTGAAGGGCATTTTCTAATTGCAGTGCTCCATCCAGGGGTCCCATAGCTTCGAGAGCTTCCTCTAAGCTTCCGGCTGTACTTATTTCAATAGTGTCTTGATCTGCTGCATCAACAGCTAATAGTATTTCAAAATAAAATGTTTGAAAATATTAAGCAAGTAATATAAATCAATAGAATGTTAAAAAAGATAGTAATTAAATACCGGTGGCAACGTCATCGAGACTAAATGCGTCTTCAGCCAACGAAGATGATGCAGTAGAAATAGTTGGAGGATTGGGAGAAGGACCAGATGTACCTGGACCTGTGTAAGTAGCTGCTGCAAGAGCAGCAAATGCATCCGCTGTGGCTGCTATTAATTGACGCCTAGCTTGTTGCTCCTGGGCACTCAATCTTTCTCCCTATTTATTTACAAAAAGTATAATCATTATAGTATAGTCATAATTATTTATTGGAGGAATCATGAATATAAAAAAAAATTACCGATTCCTGAATGATTTCGTAGCTCTTTTGCTGCAAAATAAGAGATACCAAACTCCGTAGTTGAACAGGTGGAATTGTTAACAAGGAAGGGAGAGTTTTTTGAAGATGAGCAATTACACTATTGAGATACGAAAAGTTTCCCATTGGACTATTACTGGTTGTTCCAGTATTTACTGTCACTATAAAGAAAATAAAAACACATTCACATACATGTATAAAAAACACATTTATTTTTTGACAATTTAATAGAGTTAGATCATACCAGGTTGGCTTTGCTGCTTTGAAGTTTGTGACAAAGGCATGGAAACATTTGTAATAATGCTAACTTGTTGAGGGTGGATATTCGGCAGTAGCTGCAACTGCTGGCATACACCAGAAGCCTGAAAAACAGATTAAATTGCAATTTGATGTGTTTATTATTACAAATTAGAAGTAAAATAACATTATTTAATAGTTACCGTTGATGTTATTGGTGACGAATGATGTAAAGATGATTCCAATTTTGTTAGGTGATCGTCCTGCAGTAGTTGTTGTTGATTCAGCAGTTGGGCAGTCTGCTGTTCCAACAAAACTTGTTGTATTTGATGCTGCAGTTGATTTTGAGGTTGCGGGAGTTGTTGTTGAAGATGCTGGTGTTGTTGTTGTTGATGGAGTTGCTGCTGCATCTGTTGCTGGTGGAGTTGTATTTGCAATTGCTGCTGCTGCTGTTGCATTTGTTGATGTTGCATTTGCTGTTGTTGTTGCAATTGTTGTTGCTGCTGCAGTTGCTGCTGCTGTAATTGCTGATGTGGCTGTTGCTGTTGCTGCTGTGATGTTTGTTGTTGTTTAGGTTGCAAGTGTATTTGTTGTTGTAACTGTTGCTGTTGAATTTGTTGCTGCTGATGTTGGATTTGTTGTAATTGTTGAGATTGAGGTTGATTTGTAGTTGGGAGTGATTGTAGATGCTAAAAAAATTGTTTAACATTAAACAAAATACTAAATGTGTCAATACATAAAAAAAAAACGTAAGCAAATTTTCAAACATAATTAACAGATATCTCATAATAGTAATGAGTTTAAATGTTACTCCTTCAATCAAATAAGCTGATAGTGAAAGCACTGAGATATCATAAAAGAGTGTATAATTTGTTTAAATATGCATAACTGGCTTAACAATTGCTTTGACGTAGACGATAACGTAAAGAGTCTCCTGAAATTACGCAAATGAATGTATAAATGTGAAGAGAACCTTAATCTGTCTTTGGCAATTCTGGTTAGCGTTTGATGTTTGTTGTTCTAATAACACTTGTTGAGCTTGAGCTGCCAATAACTTTCGACCATTTTTTCCTTCTTTTTTAGAAACAGGCTTCGCTTTAGGTCTATCCTGAATTGCAGTATTCTAAAATAAAATGTCACATTGTGTACTTAATTAACACTCATTACTACAATTTTTAAGAATATATCCGGTATTTTCACTATCCAACTATTGTTCGATCTTAAGAAAAGTGCTACAATTTATAAGTGCTTCATTTACCTGGCTAACTTGACTGGCACTACTAGTAATATGGTGGGTGTGAGTAGGAAATTGATTTGTAGCTGATGAGGTGGGTAGTCCTTGTTGTTGGGGTTGTTGCAACACATACTGCTGGAATGAATTTGTATATGCGCCAACCATTATTCCTATTAAATCATAAAAAAATCTTATTAAAAATTATTTCAAATGATTATAAAAGTAAACAGTTTGCAATTTTAAAAATATATTAAATATGCAAGTAGAATTGAAAGAATGCATCTGTTGTTACTGATCGTAATGCATTTACAATGACTGAAAATAAAGTGAATTAAACAAAGCAGAATTTACCTGGCTGAGTAAGATCCAAGGATGAATTACTATTTTCCATTTGATTGATTTGTGAATACATAGATCCATTAGCACCTTTACCATTCAATTGGTGTTCCACCATCTAGAATTAAAAATTACATTTGTAAATCTCAAAACCATTAACCTATTAAATATATTTAAGATATAAAATCTCAAAAGAATATTTTTGTTATATTACACTTAATCTAGTTTGTAATTACCGGACTTATCTTATACTCTTAACTTTTAAAACGTTTTCCTACTACTTAATACATATAAAAAACAATACTTTATCCGATTAGGATAAAGTAAAAATTATACTTGAACATGTGGATACAAATAAGAGAGAAGCCACATATGTAGATCAACAACCGAACAATGATCCACATTTAGTTCTTAAATTTGTGTTAGATTTTATTGTACAGATTCACAATTAGATGAAATATCAGATTATAAATAAACAAAGAAACTGTTGAGAATCTGCTGTACCTGAAGTTCATCTAAAATTTTTTTTTTTTCAAAAATTTGCTCTTCTTGAGAAGCTTTCTTCTCTTGATTACTAGAATTATCATTTTCCGGACAGTTTGGATGTTTATGATATTTCTGAAACTATTTATAAAAAATTAAATTAAACTTAATGCTAGATACTAATATTTTTGAAATTCAATTGTAAATACTCACATCTTCGAGGTTTGGAGGTGACAACCGATGGTATCCCGGAGTTAGTGGAGCAGCAGCAGGTAAGGAAAAACGTGGCTTTCGAGTAACCATTTTATGCTTTCCTCCACCTCCAGTGACTTGCTGTTGTTGTTGCTGCTGCTGCTGCTGTTGTTGCTGCAGTTGCTGTAACTGTTGATGTTGTTGCTGTAATTGTTGTAGTTGTTGTTGTTGCTGCTGTTGCAATTGCTGTTGTTGCAGTTGCTGTATTTGTTGTTGGTGGGGTTGATTTTGTTGACCCATACCGAGCACCGGTGGGGAGTCAGTACCATCATTTTGAGGCGAAGACAAATACAGAAGCCCATCGTTCCAACCTAAAAGAAATTATTATTTTAAAAACCGATCCATGGTCCGTTAACAATTCAATAATCACTCATGATCTGGATTAAGGTTTGCATGCGAGTATAAAAAAAGTTAATACAATAGCATTTTCCATTAATTATGTATTATATTATAACTTTTCTTCACAAACTGTTTTTACTTCTGTTAAAAGATTCTAAAAATAATGTGTGTAGTATTAAAGATTAACTTAAAATAAAATATGGAAAAGCAAAATTGTAAATAAAATGAACCATTGGGAAAAAATCGAAAAAAAAAAATAAAAAAAAGTAGTGCAATATTGACCAAGCAGAATCAAGTGTTAACATAATTTCTCCCAAATGATTGTTGGTGGAAAGCTGTAATAAAATTAGAGATAGTCTACTTTAATAACCATTGATTCAAATTTGGACTTACGTAACTGCATTTACTTGCGAGTAAGTTGTAACAGTTAAAGTGACGAAATAAACAAAAACATTTTAAACGTATTTTTTTAGCAAAGCAATCATTTTTTATCTCAACCATAACAATCACTATCTAAATAGATTTTTTTTTTAATTGGCACACGCAAATCAAAATGTAAAGACACACATACGTAATAATAAAAATTATATAAAATATATTTTAGTTAATCAATTTTAAAACACAAAAAGCGAAGAAAAAAAAAAAATAGCAGTCATAACTGACCATACAAATTGCACAAAAAGAATCACACGACAAAATGACACAAGACAATGGTGCACAGAGAAATTATCGTAGTGTTTGTAATTTTAGCAAAAAGCAAAACAAATTAAACATTTAGTAATATACTTAATGTAACATTAAAAATCAAACGCTAAAAAACGAATATAGCAAATTAAAGATAATGTGTTACGTCTTTCTAATCAGACAAGTCACGACCTATATAACACTGACCTTCAACGTAATGCACTTCTTCGGGGTTTAGAGGCAGGAGGTGGTGAGGAATGGGCATGAGCGGCTGCAGCGAACGCGGGAAGCCCATGGATGAGTACAGTCCCCCGCTGCCCGCCGCTCTTCCCTCCTCAATCACACCTACAACGCCCTCGCCCACTGCTTAAATAAAATTTTTCTCAATCAAATAGGGTCGCAATTTAAGATTTGAACACAAACAGTATCAACAAAAAAACCCAAAACCGTTTGGTTCAACGGTTTGCGTAATACAATAGAAAATGTGAGAATATCGAGTCTCGTGCACGTACCATGCTTACATCAAAGTGTGCATACTTTCGAATTTGATTTCATTTATAAATTGTATTAAAAAATAATAAAAAAACATGAATTTTTTTATAGCATCCATATAACATTAACAATCGTGACGATGTACCGAGTGAAGTTAAATACCTGAAGTGTGCTGTAACATCTGATGAGGAGGATGACCAGACGGCGGAGGAGCCGGAGTGCTCATAATTGAATGCGGATAATCGAGCAAGCACTCGACGACACTCGTGTGCCCTCCTCTGGCGGCTTCGATCAACATTGTACTATTGTCTTTAAGTTTGTGAAACGGATCTGCCGAATTGGCCAGCAGAAACTTGACGGTTTCCTGATGGCCACCGGCACACGCTAGACTGAGTGGAGTGTGATCGTTGTTGGTTGTGGTGCGATTTACATCGGCACGTTTATCCACAAGGAATTTCACCGTACAAAGGTGGCCAGCACGGCAAGCCTGTCGATAAAAAACACAATTACAAAAAAGAACATTGATACAATTAACGAATGATAATATACAAAGGAATATTATCTATATAATACATTAAAATATCAAACCTTCATAAGAGGTGTGCGTCCTCCTTCAGATTCGTGTTCCAAATCTGCACCGTACTGCAACAACAAATCGGCAACATCGGTGTGACCGTTTTCGGCTGCGTAAGTGAGAGCGGTGTCTCCGGTTTGCGTCTTCACGTGAACATTGGCATGAGCCGATTCCAACAAGTATCGCACTAGTTCTAAGTGTCCTTCTTGTGCAGCTTCCATGAGCGGTGTAGACGCACCGAGTTCCATATCAGCACCTGTCTTAATCAGGAAATCTGCCACCTGTGTAGCATACAAATAGACAATGTTACTCGGCCGGGTCTAAGTCTGATGATAAAATAACAACCATCAAATAATTTACCTCGAGAAAACCACCACAGCAAGCGAGAGTCAACGCCGTTTCTTGAGTTTCCTCTGTCTGAGCGTTGATGTTTGCTCCGTGATTGAGTAAAAGTCCTACCATTTCTTCGTGACCTTCTCGAGCTGCTTCCATTAACGGTGTATATCCTTCGTCGTTAACCTGGAGATGAAAATTTCATAAAATAATTTTCACGTCGATAAGTGATACAGACTCCAACTACAAAAAAATATTAATGCGACTCACTTCTTCTATATTTGCTCCGCGTTCCAGAAGTAGCATTGCAAGTTCAACGTGGCCTCCGCAAGCAGCGAGAGTAAGTGGACTTTCGAAACTATCAGTTGGCATATTCACCTGATTGAACGATAGATAACATGTAATGAAATGCGGAACAAAAATGTCACAGATCATTGTGTAAAGCGGCATATGTACCTGTGCCCCACTGTCTAACAACAATCGAGCGACTTCAACGTGGCCATCCATAGATGCCTCCATCAGTGCGGTGTGCATTTCATCAGTTTTGTGTTCTTGATCAGCACCAGCGTCGAGTAAAAATCTAACCATGTCTATGTGACCTTTATAACATGCTAACGTTAAAGCGGATTCCTTAAATTCATTAGAGTGAGTATTAATACCGGCTCCGTGTTCCAAAAGAATCTGAAATTACCGTTAAAATTAGTTATGCAACTCGACAACATACAAATAAAATATGTATTGTTTTACCTTTGCAACACCAACGTGTCCGTTCGAAGCAGCTTCCATGAGCGGCGTATGACCGTTTTCGTTATGATCTTCGACATTTGCACCGGTTTCTAATAGGGCCCCGACAACGGATACATGGCCTCCGGAACATCCGTACATGAGAGGTGTATTTCCTTAAAATGCCAAAACACTTAAGACACAATCCCAAAATTTAGTTTACGGTATTGATGTATCTGCAGATAGGTACCTGAAGATGAATGAGCGTTGACATCAGCTCCGTGAGCAACGAGCAAACGTACAATATCGGCATGTCCAGCGCTGGCGGCTTCCATCAACGGCGTGCAATCACCTTTAATGCCGCGATCTTCAACGTTTGCATGCATCGCTAGTAACACTTGTGCCAATTCGTAATAGCCGGCTGAGCAGGCCAAAGATAGCAACGATTCGCCTTCTTCGGTTGTCTCGTGTACCGATCTGCCTTCTGTGAGTAACTTTCGCACGGTTCCTACATCGCCGTCGGAGCAAGCTTCCGCTAACGTTGGCGCACAGTCCGAAGTACTATTGCCAGTTGTACTACTAAATAAACGAAAAGAATACACGTGAAGTAGCTGAAATAGTTTGGACGTAACGGAGTCATTTGCAAGAATTTACTTATAGTACCTCTTATCAGAACTATGAACACGGGGTTGGTCACTGCGCATTCGCGTTAATGCCGCAGCAGCTTCATCTAATGCGCAGGATACGGAAGAAGTTAACCGTTGCAATATTTCCGAATCGGCCAAGTATTTCTCATCACCGCTTGATAATTTTCCAATACCTATTATAAACATTGAAATATTATAAAAAAATAAAACAATATAAAATGAATTGACTGAAATGAAAGGAAACATCACAGACCTGCTGCTTCTAAAACAGCTTCCAA
Source organism: Parapsyche elsis (assembly GCA_022651745.1). NCBI lineage: Eukaryota > Metazoa > Arthropoda > Insecta > Trichoptera > Hydropsychidae > Parapsyche > Parapsyche elsis. The sequence continues at coordinate 5,947,434 of JAGVSN010000017.1, forward strand.
TCGTGCTTGCGTTTCAGGATCGATGATTCTTTCGTTCCCATTCGGACAGAGAACGCCGGCCGCCTCTAACACGGCTTCTATAGGAGCTTGAGCTTCGCGTAATATAGTCCTGTCTGTGCCTTCAGGACACATGAGATATTTTGCAGTCTCTTCGGCAGCCCCCGACTCCGACCCATCTTCTTCTAATTCAACCTAAAAGTAGAATAAAATAATTAAAAAAATTTGACCGTGACGAGCAGAATATTCGAGGAGACTGGATTTTATGGACAATGAAGATATTTTTGAACTGTTTTTGTAAAAATATTTAAATTTTATCGATAAAAGAAAGTGTGTTGTGATCTTAATCGTGAAAGTTATTTACGAAAGATAAAGACTTTTATTTTAATCCATTCTATTCCATAAAATACATTTTTAAATCTCAGACATTGTAAAATAAAGTCATAAAAAACCAAAAACAAAAAAACAGAAACAAACACATACAGCCATAGCAGGGGGTAATTTATCACATGGAACTTTCTTAGTCAACATAAATCTTTAGAAATTTTTAAGATGCATTAATTACTCGGAATACGTGCATTTTTAGTCGATGAATCTCAGCGAAGTGTGTATCATGCTTAAGACTTTACTACGATTACAAATTATGTCAAACTTTGGCATGCATTTCTTGTATGCAAACAATATTTTGGCGCAATGTTCGCGTACAAAGTGGCAAATGTAAAAATACAACACGTGAAAGTACGGCAATGGAGCGATTGAAGTGTATATTTGCCAAGAGCATGGAGCAAATATTTAAGTTTTATTATTAAATCAACATATACCGAGAGAGCTGGTTAAGATTGGCAATAATCACACATTTTAAATTCTCAAATTGTTAAGGCGATGTTACCTATAAATAAACAATACATTCATGTCCACGTACGTATTTACTCGAATTGACAAAGGCGTAAGTGCCGGATAAAAATGTATCACAAACAGATATTGTTTATTTATAATGCGGTTATTAAATCGGACAAAATTTCAAGTGCAACGAGAACGAAATACCTTCACACTTACCAACAGGTCTGGCCTGCTAAGGCACAAACAAGCCAGCAAGATCTACAAACATTACAACAATTACATTTTAATGAAGGTAAACACACGTGGAAAAGGTATAAATACTCATATGAAGCAACTTGTGAAATTGTTGCACAAAGGTAAATGAAATATACCATGAATTATTTATTATATATTGATATTTTTCGAAAAATTTTCACCATACAAGTTGTAAAGGTTGTTGGACAAGATCGAGTGAATAAATTAATACGTGATTTTTTTTTTTATAATATAATCAACTAAATTGATCAAATAAATATATCAAAATAGACCGATATTAAGAGTTTTAAATTGCACATTGTTCTACCATGTCAGCAGGATAATATTCGCTTTGTAATCTGTGGAATTTTTCAGAATCTAGCAATCGAAATGTTGAATGAGTTTCTTCAATATCAATTTTTATATTTCTACAACATATGCGAGTGCAGGAAGCTCCATAAAAAAAATTCAAAATAAATACTTCTTCGTTTTGCAAATAAAAGTGTGAACAATGGATCTGCTTAAATATTTCAATTTTCAATACACTTTTAGTCACATTTTCATAAACACACTTAATCTCCCCAATTATTATAGTAATTACTCATAGATATCTAACTTATAAAAATGTTTCATTTTTAATATACAAAAATATGATTAATTTAAATGTCAAGGGCATCATAATATGCGGCATTGAAAAAAAAATCAAAATAAAGACAGCAACCACAACGTTTTTCACAGAGCCCGACAGTGCAAAAACTAATTAACGTGGATTTTAAAAAACCAGTTTTCGTACGGAGCATTTCGATACAAAGAGGAATGCAACCGATGAAATTTTTTCATCACACATTTGCACCAAATTAAAACCGCAGAACCTTACTTAAACATACTGACGATACATCGACCATTCATAACCCTACATTTAGCATCGAAAGTGCAACAACTTAAGAAAGGGTTCGCACTCATACACACTGTGATTATAAACGAGCACAGTTCAAAGTCTCACTGTTTATTACTTAACCGAAACCACATCACCTACCACCTCTGCATCACAACTGTGCCAAACATTCGCAGAGATGAAACGTTCACCTGTCGTACTTTCAGATGTGAAGCCTAACCGGAAACACATCCGAAGAGTCGACAGAGGATTGTAATTTTTCATCACACTTTTGCGACAAATTAAAATTGCACAACCCTATTTAAACACACCGACGATAAATCGACCATTCATATAACCCCACATTTCGCATCGAAAGTGCAACAACTTAATGGTGGCTCCACGCAAGCGTACATACTCGACGAGTCGGATTGAATCGAGTCGAATTGAATCGGATCGAGCCACAAGTCGTAAGTTTTGTCGTTCACACGATCGTACTCGCTCGAAATCGAGTAGGTACGCATGTGTGGATCCCACCATTAGAAAGGGTTCACATGATTACACAAACGAGCACAGTTCAAAGTCTCACCGTTCATTACTCAAACCGAAGCCACATCACCTACCTCTTCGCAACCGTGCAAACATTCAGAGATGAAACGTTCACCCGTCATACGCGAAACCTAAACGGAAATTCGCATCCCAAGAGTCAACGGAGCCGATTTCAAAAAATGCACCATTGTAACGAATGCGCGTAAATTGCAACATACACATATTTTTTCATACATTATGCGACGCAACGTCGACACAATGAATTTTTGACATTTTTTGCGCGAAATTACACACACACACACACATCCTTTGGGAATAAATTCAGTGTGTGTGTGTGCGCGCGTATGGGTGACGTTACACACACACGACCTACAAAGTGAATCAGCTTGAAGGGCGGGTGAAGTGGGGGGTGATGTTTTCTGCGGGGGGAAAGGGGCGTATTCTTTGAAGGGGGGGGGGGCGAGGTGAGGGGTGGGGGGGTGTTGCCGCGTGTCGAGCGACGATGTGTCAAACGGGAGAGCGCGAGAGGGCGCCACGGTGCGGGAGGGTGAAGAGGGGGGGCGGGGCGAGGTGAGTCGTTTGCGGGGAGGGAGGGGTCATCAGCAGTGTGCGGTATGAAGTGAGGGGGGGGGGGGGGTGTGTGTGTGTAAAGGTGCAGGAGCTCACCTCTGAGACGGAGTCGTCGTCGCTCTCCTCGGAGTCGGCGGCCAAAGATGTGCGCAGCCGACAGTAGTCGTCGTCGTCGTCCGTCTTGTCGGGAGCGGAGGGCGAAGGCGCGTCGCGATGAGGGGTAGCGGAATTGGGTGCGGGGGGCGCGGGGCGTTCGCGGGGGGCGCGGTGGCGATCGGCGCGTCGCAATCCGCAGAGTCCGCGCCGCGTTCGCCGCCGTCGTGCATCGTGTGTTCGAGAGCGAGGGCGAGGGGATGGTTCCGCAAATGGGGGCGCGCGAGTCGAGGGGTTGAGGGGTTGAGGGGTTGAGGGGTCGAGGAGCGCGGTGTGGTCGGCGCGGGTCACGCGCGGGCCGCCATGTCCGCCACTCGGCAGCCCGGATGGCTGACGCCGCTGCTGCCCTCTAGCGGCGCGACCGTCGACCCCCTGGCGGCCGCTCGGCGAAACACTCTCCCGCGCTCGCTTCAAATCCCATTTCGATTTGCGCAATTTAAAACCTACCCCTATTTATCCGTCTATTAAAAAATCTCTCGATTCCGTCGTGGGGGGAATTCGTTCCCCCGAGAACAGCACGTACTGGAGGAGTTTACCGTTGCGTATCGAAGAAACTGCCTTTGACGCCTGGCAAAATCGGTGGGATCGTTCGCCTCGAGCCAGACAGACATAGATAGACCATTCCAAACGAATTTGCCTGGAGAAAACGTCAGAAGCAACGAGGGTGTGCGGGGGGGGTCTAAAGTGCGGGGAAAGGAATTCCCACAGAAAATAAGTCATTTTTGTATGTCATTTTTCGGGCGCTAAAGCTATGGTTTCCTAGGAAAACGGTGCTATTGTGTAGCGGCCGTAATGTCACTAAAACGTTGTCCATATAATCAGATGGCAATGGTTTCCTAGAACGCATCGCCCGTAAAGTTGCGTGGTGCCGCCATTTGCACGAATGGAAAACGTTTAAGTGACGTCAAACACCACAACATTACGGCCGCTACACAATAGCACCGTTTTCCTAGGAAACCATAACTTTAGGCCTATCTATGTTATTCTATATCTTGGCAGACAGACGTATAAATTTTTTCCACTTGTCGTAGTGAGAATTAAGGCGCTCGCAAACCTTAGGGCTGATATTACACTTGGCCACTCCACCAACGCCCGATTTTTTTTTTGAACCTCGACTACCAGATAGATATACATGTTTAGATACACTGTGCGAATCACCGGTGTCTAAACATTTCTTGGACGTCAAAGGTTCGCAGTACAAATCGACACCAAATCCCTTTTCGACCCTTTTTTTTTGCGTCGTCCTACTCGAATGCAATTGTATCGAAAACGCGTGCTATGTGATAGATGTGTTTTCGGACCCATTTTTTTATAACCAAAATTGTTTCGAAAACCTATGATAATTAGCTGAAAATCGTCTTGCAGTTTTTTTTAAACTAAACTACATAGAGTAGTTTTCGAATGGCTTCGTAACTCTATTTTTTTGTACGAAGATAAGCAGATAGCTGGTAACTTTAAAAGTGGTGCAATGTAAAAAGATGCCGACCACCGTCAAAAATAATCGGGTGTTGGTGGAGTGGCCAAGTGTAATATCAGCCTAGCAGTTTCGCTGCATCAAACTCGCGCCCCTATCGTGCGAATCAACGACAATAGAAGACGAAAACGTGACGCTGCGATTTCGCGAACTTGGTTGACGCCCAATTTTCGGACCAGTCAATTTTTGACTGGTCATGGGAGGTTCAACCATGAATTGGTTTATTTGAGTCTGTCTGTCTGCCATTTCTGTTTGCCAGTGTTCGTTTCCAGAGCAGGATGCGGATCACATTCTGTGGTCCCATCCAGTATGGGTTTGGAGCGTGGTGTCCCCGATTGGCCCTTTGCACAATGGCAATTTGGTTGCGGATGAGGGGTCTTTTGAGACTTTCGCCCAATCTTTCGGGAAAAAGTGTTCCGTTGGGGAATACTATGGTCCGAGTCCATTAGAGAAAAATCATATAAACATTCCCTTTAAAAAAAAAGTTTTTTCTTTTCCTTTTGCTTGTTTTTGCGTCTTCTTTTATTTTAGTAGAGATGCGCGGTTGCTCCGGCCTTGCTGGACAACCGTCCGTCCCCAACGGAAAGGTCAACCGACTATATTGGTTGGAAGGATGGTGGCCTCATGTGAGGGTCTTGGAGATAAAGGGTGTGGAGGTGTTTCCCTTGAAGGCAGCTTATATATTTATTTTTAGTTTATTAAAAAATCGACGGCGGTATACAAAGATAGAAAAATGCCGCCGACGCCGATAAAAAATTTGAAATATGAAAGAAATATTTATTTATTTATTTAAAATACATGAGCAGACGGCATGGCCGATGGAGCCCAGGGGTCTGATATAAATTGTACATACAGTTTTTAATTTTTTAGTTATTTCTATTTATGTATGAGTATGTATGTATATTTGAAGGATTACAAAAATCCAAAATGAAAGAAATATTTATTTATTACCCCTATTGAGGCTATAAATAAAATACATGATATATTTAATTAGAAAAAAACTAATTAATAAATAAATTAAGTTAATAAAGCTTAAAAAAGAAGGCATACGACCGATGCGTACTGCCAGTTATGACGTATGGATGTGAAACGTGGATGCTAAATTCAAGAATGTTACGTATAATACAGTGCACACAGAGAAACATGGAAATATATATGCTCGGTATAACGAGAAGAGATCGTAGGAGAATTACGTGGGTAAGTAGCGTGCCCAAAGTGGCAGATATAGCGGGACGTGTGAAAAAGTTGAAGTGGACACATAGCGAGAAGATTGGATGGCAGTGGACGCGAAATATACTGGAATGGTATCCGAGAGGATGTGAAAGAAAGCAAAGTAGACAGAGTGGACGATGGGCTCATGAATTAATAAGAATGTATACAACTGGATGCAGATTGCTCAAAACAGACAGGAATGGAAGAGGATTGGAGAGGCCTTCATCCAGCAGTGGATGGTGGACGGCTGAAAATGATGATGATGAGAAAATCAACAGGAGTATACAAAGATACAAAAAATAAGAGTAAAAATGACGACATCGATTGAAAATTTTCACAAATGAGCACAAAGATGAACGGAATAGTAAAGAAAAAAATATAAATATTTAAAGATATCAGATATCAGTCTTTCTTTAGTTCGATTTTAAAATTTTCTGTGCAAATCGGGAATTACAGACTGTGTATCGGGATTTGGGAATACAGTTTCTAAATCGGGACATTCCCGCCAAAATCCGGACGCCTGGCAACCCTGATGTGGAGGTGTTTCTCCTCAAGGCGACTTATACATACATACACCCGATTTTCTTTTTGCACGGGGGATACGTTCCAGGGACTACCCTGCGAAGAAAAAACCGTAAAAAAAAAAAAGATATGAACATCGACAAAAAAATTCTTGAAATCAAAAATAAACTAAAATAAAAAAAATAAAAATAAAAATTGACCTTTATATAATACTAGCTGAATTGCCCGGCGTTGCTCGGGCGGGTGACATTTATTCTCCAGTACAAACAAAAATTGAATGAAAAATTGAAAAATTTATTCTCCAGTACAAAATTTTTTTCAGATATAAAAAAATTATATGGGGCCTCCTTGACCCCCTGATCCGACCCCTTCCAAAACCCACCTACGGTCTGACTTGGGGTATCATGAGATAGTATACCAAGTTTGGCGGTTCTAAGTTGAAAACTGTAGATTTGCATAGCGGAATCACAAACAAACAAACAAACATTGAATTTTATATAGTAGATATCAAATTGTTTTCTATAGTAATATATGAGTTGTAAAATTGTGTAGATTAATTAGGTATGAGTGAAGAATTAGGGATTGGAAAAATATTTGATTATAGAAATTTTAAATATTGGTAGGCTGGAAGACAATATAATTATGTATCTATCAATAGAATTAGGAAGTTTGTTAAAAGCTTTGCAGCTCTACAGGTAAATGAATTGTGGGAGAAGTTTGAAATAGAGGACAGGTGAGACAGCTTCTAGGGGGTTCGAAGCGTTCTGGGGGGAGAGAGGGGGGACAATTGAAAGAAATTTTAGAGGAGATAGGGGCTGTCGACTAGGTTGTTAAGGAGTTTGTACAAAATGCAGAGAGTAATAATGGTTCGTCTGGTTGCAAGTGAAACTGGGATGTGGGCAAACATAGGATTATACGTAGTTGTTAGGAAGGGAGAATTTTGAATGCAAGTACACACAACATTGAAACTTCTTTGGATCTTATTTAATCTGGTAATGTTTTGTTTGTAAAAAGTATACACAGTAATTGCGAATCCTTGTCCATGATAGATTTCAAACTTTGTGATCTTACTGTTCATTTGAAAAAAAAAATTCCATGAATTATCTCCTAAGTCGGTTATTCAAACCTTAAACCTTCTTCTCTACACGCTCGTGCTTAGTTGCACAAAACCTGTTTGTACTATAACTATTGCCTAAATAAAATGTTATTACCTACACACTCCGAGCGTGTAGGTAGCACGTAATAAACACGTTAGAGCCAGATGCGCTTCTCCCTTTTTGCTGCAGCGCGCCGGCTCGTGCTGCAGAAAGCTTGCTGCGAGGGTAGCTTGTACAAACTTGGTAAGTACACACTACACGGAGCGTATAGGAGAAACAATTTTATTTAGGCAATACATTGTAGAAGATCACACACAGCACACGTCTTCTGGCGAAATCCAAGGCATGAATTTATATGGTTTTGTGTGGCGTAGATACACACTTGCAACATTTCACCCCACGTTATAATTCTTAGCAATGGCGTCACATCGCGCAATCACGTCACGTGTGGTGTGGTAAGTATGTGTGAGCCCTTGTGGCTGCCCTACACGTGCATGCTTGTCTCGAGACTTGCATGCGCAAACTTGGTTTGCATAGTTGCGCAATGTTGCCATATTGAAGAATGCGGAAGGAGAGAAGTTCTCAACTACAAATTTCTCTCACAATTCATTCATTTATGGAACACATAATGTCTATTACAAAATTCCATTCCCAATCGATACGTTCTCTTCCAATCTTTCAACATTTAAAATCTCCGTATACGAAAACCTTTCCAATTCCATTCACAATTAAAATTTCCTCTATTCTTATGTAATTATTCTATATTTACTACTGATATGTCACTTTTTATTATATACATACTGTATGTTTCTTTCTCATAAATAAATACATTTACATATATATGTAAATGGTCTATTTCTATCGTACATACATAGTATTTTATTTCACTTTGAATATTCCTTTCATTTCCTTTAACGAAATTATTGACATTCACTATTATAAGTATCTATCTAAGTAAAGTAAAAATGTAATTCACAAATAAAATACGAAAGAAAATATTACTTGAAATCAGTTGGTTATGTGAGGGTTAATCACAAATCATGGACAGCCGCTACCTTCTTTTTTTAGGTTCGCAAACGATGGTGCTTCGTAAGTTGGACAAGTTCTCTGAATGATTGACTAAAAAATAATACGGTTTTCTTTTATTCGTACTGATTAGATCATTAAGTGATAAGATAATCTACATATGAGTATAATCTATAACCTCTACGAGCGATCTTGTAGACACTTCTTTCAATTTTTCACACATTTTTAAAAGTCTCTGTTGATAGAATATTCTAGAATGCATTCTACGATTGTTGCGAATAATAATAATTTATTCCAGATTAAAAGGAGCAGTCAATATCGGAGCCTTTTGGCACTGGCTACAGCTTAAAAATTAAATCGCTTTTATCCTTTGGAAGGTCCTGGTCAGGACCTATTGGTTTTAAAACAAGTTCTATGGGGTCCGCTGCCTACACGCATACTCACAGACACTTCTTTCAAAAGTTTTTATTACAAGTTGTCGTCTCTCTTACTTTACATACATACATACATTGTAGAGTCTACATGTTTGAGCAAAAGATTCTTGAATGCACCTTCTACATGAGTTCAATCAGGTTTTTGGCTGCATTTTAACTGTGAAACCTTATGGTTTTATTAATTTCTATGGAGTGTATGTAATTAGAAAGTGTACCTACATATATCATTGTACAATTTTGCGTTGTATAGAGTCGTCAGTAGCTCAAGTGACCAAAATTTACGAGAAATTCTCTTAAAAAATTTTACACCTTTAGAATCTAATACCTTATTTTGTAACATTTTGCCTATGAAAATGCTTTTTAACACATGAAAATTTAATGGTTAAAGAGTGCACGAGTGAAAATTTTTGAATTTCAAATAAAATAATCAAGAAATCAAAGCGATTCTGAAAGGGCTGTAACAGTAAAGGACAATTAAAAATTAAACTAACAACTTGATGTCAGCTTTTGTTTGTCGTAATTTTTACATTGCGATTAAATCGTCTTTGTGCTTAAGTATTTCACTACTAATGATGTTTGCTGATTCAACGGTAAAATACATTCGATACCCACATCTCTGGAAATATTTAACTTTTGGCACATCACCACAGATACATACTTAAATGCTACAGTTTTAATAATAAAAAAAACCAAAATTTTCAACCGAAGACGCTCAAGACAAATCGGAATACTCTGCGCACCGAGCGAATCAATGAACACATCGAATCTGTAAAATTGTAACAGTTTTTTAAATGAAATATCAAGGTACTGTTCTACTTTGGAATCTATAAATCATTCCACAAGACTGAATCCATCGCTGCAAAAAGTCCACCCATCACATCGTTAAAATCAGTCAATATCGTACCAACACAAATCGTATCGTACGTTATGTACATATATAATTTAATACATGCGGGTCCGAAGTATTATCCTATCGTGTCGGTGCGACGTACTCTCTATGTAGGTCGACATTACCATTTATTGGCGACATTTGAACACCATATCGAAAAATTTACGTTCGACCGAAGCAAATCGCATATCTCCAGTTTTTCCACTCTAGCCACGACCTTTCATCTCGACTACGATCACCTCGAAAGGTCAAGACTTGCATGACAGAATAAATACCATTCGCCATTCCTCACACGAGAGCTACGACTACAAGACGTGACAAAAAAAAAAAGTACATACAATTAGTCCCAATGCCTAGCGGTCCCTAAACATGGTTGGCCTGATAAAATTACGACTAGTTCGAAACTTCGTACTCCAATTATATTGTAACTGGGTACCTAATAACGTCGTAAATTACGTCACCATTCTAATTGCAACGAGACTTCAGGTTAGTGCGTAATGAAATTTACACTCATTTCGGCAATACAATAAGTAACGTTATCGTCTTTAGAATTGTTTTAATGAAATTTTAAATTTTAGAAGCTTGGGTATGTTTGAAATTGAATCAACACGTGTACCGCATAAGTTTACGCGCAATATGGCAAACATTGGTCAACAATATGTGTAGGTATTGTGTATTTGCATTGCAGTAGCTGGTTATGCCGAAAAACGTCGTAAACACTTAAAAAATTCGGTGTTGATACTACCATGTGACTTTCTCCATATGTATTTTATTTTAATGCGAAAAATTGCGAGAAAAGCCTATTTTGATCTCTCAGTGCGATATAATTCGCACTATAAACCTTATAATATTATAATAAACCTAACTGTAAAACTACACCGAGTAGAATGTTAGTAACCTGACAAATAATAATATGTCTAGCCTTTTTCGTGTTTCAGAATTCTTAGAATTTGATTGTGTGAAAAAAAAAACGTATATGTATGTATGACGTATGTATGTATGTATACATATATACATAAACGTTTGCTTGTGAGAAATTTCGACAATCGATGAGTATCTTTGTAGAATGTATTCAAAAAGTTTTCGTAATGTCAAGGTTAAGATCTAGTTAGATTTTGGGTTTCAATAGTTATTGCTAGTGTTGTAAATCGAGAATATTTTCCAAAGATTATTCTCCATTATTCTCCGAGAATATTCTTTTTTCTTGGTTATCAAACATCTCTAGATAGTTTAATAGCTTTTTAGAGGATTCTAGGCTATTTTCAGAACCTAATAGGAATAATAGGACTTTCTAGAGTATCTGAGAGCATTTTGAATGACATTTTTTCATTCTGAAGACACTGAATGTGTCATTTCGTCATTTTTACATACGCACTACTAGCATGAACGTTTTCCGCGAAATTCTCACAGGAATACAATGCTTATTAAGTCTGGAAGCAATAAATTATGTATACATATTTTTATTGCTTTGGTTATGATATTCCAGTGAAATTGTTCCAACTTATGATATAATCATTCATTTAAACTTAGCACAAAAGATCGTAAAAATTTTGTCATATTCACTCCCCATCAAATTTAGTTTTTGTCACAGATACTAAAAACATGTGTACAAGAAACAAGAGAGAACTTTTATACTTTATTATTTTGTGCAATTCTGATGAAAACTAATATTATTCGTGTAATCCGTATCACCTCTCCCAAGTATTAGTCCGGATTAGAGGGAGTTTACTGTATATTTAAGCAAATACAGTAAGAGTTAGTATTTATTTATGTATTTACAATACATGGTAGCCGATGGAGCCCAGGGTACATTGCATTATGTACATACAAATTTTGCCCCTCAGATGCTTTAAAAAAGAAAATTCTCGGTTTGGAGAATATTCCCGAGAATATTCTCCAAAAGATTATTCTCGAGTTATTGCATTCAAATTCTTGTACATAATATATAAATACAAACGAACTTATGTACATATACATTTGTATATTTCAATACTTTTGTCATAGTTAGAATTTTCAATTCTGAAATTATTTTTATCTGATTTTAAGCAGTGTTTTTAATAATAATAAAATCGCCCCCCATCCCTCCTCCCCCCTCCCTACATACAATGTAGGTACATGTTATGAAAATTTCCATACCTGACGTAGATTTCATCTTAAGCTGTAAACTTAAAATCACCTTGAGACAAAAAAAAGAATATGCGCCGCAGGTAAAACTTTTTTTCACACGTAATTTAATGTGAAATAATACATATATGTAGGTATGTACTTACGTGTACATATATGTATATAATTTTATAAACAAAAGTAAAAAATATATGCCGCTTGCATTCGGCATTCTGTTCACTTCTTTACTAAGCTTCTTCTTGATGCTAATTTTTAATTTAAAAAATTGTCGTCAACAACACTCGCTCTCGATAAAGAGACAACATCAAAATTTTCACATCACGTAACACGTAACCCTTCCCCTAACGAACCGTTAAATATAAGTATACCGAATTCTATAATAGCATCGTTACATTTGCGCAACGGTCAACGACTTACTAAATTCAACTGTGACTCAAATGCTGAAAAGAAGGGCAAAGAGTGAAGAGCGTGGAGCAATCAACTCGTCACTGATTCATCAGCAAAAATATTTTTTTTGTCTACGCGAATTTTATAAAATGAATGGTCTAGTTTCGTGTCATCGTTTTAATTGCAATATTGCATATTGAAAATTGCAATATTGCATATTGAAAATTGCAATATTGCATATTGAAAATTGCAATATTGCATATTGAAAATTGCAATATTGCATATTGGAAAATGCAATATTGCATATTGAAAAATGCAATATTGCATATTGAAAATTGCAATATTGCATATTGAAAATTGCAATATTGCATATTGAAAATTGCAATATTGCATATTGAAAATTGCAAATATTGAATATTGAAAATTGCAATATTGCATATTGAAAATTGCAATATTGCATATTGAAAATTGCAATATTTATATAGGCTATAAGATTATTGCCACCCCATATTTTTAGCACCCTTCCTTTGGCACTCCCCCCCCCCCCTCCCTTCATAATAATAATTTTTTTTTAAATAAACATTATTTTTAACTTACAGATGCCTATAGACAAAATAAAAGGAAGGGTATTAAATTGTATGTACATACTACATACATACATAATACGCCATTTTCACCACTAAATACATTTTTCTTCTAAAAATTCAATGTCATGAATGTCATGATATAATGAAAGTTTTCTTACTAGAAACTTTCTCCGTTAGTTTATATTCTATGACGCCTTGCCTTTTTATCAGCAAACAATTTGATGATGTCTTCGAATGATAAAGAAGTTGTAATATCACATTCAATTGATAAAATCCCCAAGGCGTTTAACAGATCATCCACCATTGTCGATCTTGAATATTTTTTTTTTTTTAATGAAAAAAAAGCAATGATGATAAAAAATTTAGCGCCAAATTTGCCACCTTTCAAATCTGGCTATTGGTAAATCCACCGATGTATGTATGTATGTATATAATTATGTAAACCTATAAAATCAAAAAAAAGCAATGGGAAAAATTTCCTATACATATTTCATTAAAATCTGGATGTAAAGAAGAAGAAATAAAACTAGGATGGAATGCTTTCGGAAGAATGAACATAGTTTTTAAATCCAACATTCCGCTATGCTTAAAAAATAATATAAAATAGTAATGACAGTTATGACGTATGAATGTAAAACGTGGATGCGTGGAAGCATAGAGAGACGTATTCTCGGTATAACAAGAAGAGATCGTAAGAGGAATACATGGGTGAGAAGCGTGACCAAAGTGGCAGATATAGCGGAACGTGTGAAAAAGTTGAAGTGGACACATATCGAGAAGTATGGAAGAAGCAAAGTAGATCGAATGAACGATGGGCGGATGAATTGAGAAGAATGTGTGGAGTCGAGTAGATGCAGATTGCTCAAGACAGACAGGAATGGAAGAGGATTGAAGAGGCCTTCATGCAGCAGTGGATGGTGAATGAATGAATTGAATAATTGAATAATTAAAGAAAAAATTAGAATTTTCAATATATGTACATACATATGTATGTATGTACATTTCATCCAAATAAAAGAAAAATGAAGAATTGTCAAAAATGGGTGCCCTATTTCATTCAACTATCGGAAAACTCAACCATCGGGTATATCAACACGATAACGAGTCGAAAACAATTTTCTCATTTACTACAACAAATTTTCTACGTGTGTAGGTAAATTTGGAAATTAACATGAATATTTTCGTGAAACTTATATCGGAATTCAACACAAAATAATAGAACGTTTCCGAAATTTCCAACAGTAAACCATTCGAGTCATCCACCTTATTGGGTTTTCCCACATACAGTATCGACAAAAGAGGGCTCGTGAAAAGCAGGGGTGTGCGTTGTGTGGCAGCAGTGGTTCGGGGGGGTTGGGGTTTGGGGTTGGGGCTAACTAGTCAGGGCTAGGGGGTCGGGGGTTGGGATCTGGGGCTCCGAGGGGCGGCATGTCTCGGGAGCCCGAGGTGTCAGCCATCTTTAACCCAAGAAGGGCAAGAGCTCCCTCAGTGGTGGTGAGCGATGCTGACGCCAGGCATAATGGACCCTTCGCCAACATTGCGCAGATACACCACGCTGACTCTGGTACACAACACATCACCCCCCCCCTCCCGGAAAATGCGCAATTTTCCCCATCCTCGGAAAAACCGCATTCGATTTTCCACCCTCCACTGATCTATTACATCATTGTATTGCAGCGGGATAGTAATATTTCCATGCATACTACATAATTAACATTAGTCGATTTGAAAAATTCGGGGAAAATTCTCTATACATACTTGACATTACACTGAATACTGATGTTCGACTGTTGTGTTGGATTTGGTTTGTGATCTTGAATTTATGTTTTGTATTTTTTGTTTATTGCAGTGGCTAGCAGTCAGCATGATGCTAGCGATTTTCAGACGGATATACCCGAACAGCACGGGTCAAACGGTGTCGTGCATCAATTTCAATTGTGCAAAAAATCATGCTGTTCTGAATTGGCTCAAAAAGTACGTGTGATTATATTTTTAATTAGCCTAATTATTTTTTATTTGATTTTAACTAAAATAAAATTGGGTGACTTTCCAAGACAAGTGGTACTTCCGATTGACGAAACATTTTTAAAAGTCTTGGATTGTAATGCAAAAAACCTATAAATATGAAGTTTCTGTGTGATGGGATAAACGGTTTTTGAGTTATAGCGATTCTACACACATCCGCCCAATACACAGACATTTTCCAGAAATGTGATCAGCGGACGATGCTTGATGTAAATCAGTCAAAATCTCGAGGTTGAATTTCACATCACGATGCTTAATCCTATATGGATAAAGTAAAAATTATGCGAAATCAATATTGATTCTAGTTTATAATATCTTATGTACTGTGCTCAATATCAAAAAATCACAAGTCCTTTTCATTCATGTTTGAAAATCCAGTTAGTTATATAAATTTAATTTTGTGAAATTATATTATTGTAAAAAAATGTAAAATTCATCAACTGTTTATGATTATTAGCTTGTATTTGAATATGTATTATCATATTTCTTTCCAGACAGGAATAGTTATTGTGCATTGTGTCTCCTATCTTGTAACATTTAATTTTTAATATTTTTTTTATAAAATTACATACACCCAAGAAGCAACAATAACAAAATTGTTTTAAAATTATAGAAATTTTTTTTTAAAAATTCACAAAACCTTCAAAATGAGTTCAAGATCTTCTTGTTGACCTATTTTATTGATCTGCAGTGGCGCTAGTAGCGCCACTGCATTTTCCCACAAATAAAAGTTGTTATGAAACTACTCTGATTTACATAACAATTATTTATTTTTCAGATGTATTTCGGTATTTGTGTAACAGTATTATTAACGGCGTCGTGGGTCGGCTCTACGCACTGCATCAAATATTTATACTTACGCTTAATTACATCGCGAAGTTTGGGAATCACTGAAAAGAACCAATCCATATACAGCAATACTCATACTTTGCATTATGTAAGTTGTGCTTTTTAATTATTTTTCTATTCTAAAGTTAAATTATACCTGCCATGATAAACACGATCGTAAATATTATTTTATGCATTTCAGAGTCCATATAATGCACCCTTCTTTACGACTTGGTTCTGCACAAACTTTAGTATACTATTTTTTCCAATATATATCATTGGACGAATGATCAAAAACAAATGCGATTCCCCAAATGAAATTATATCAGAGAGCCTAAGAAATTTTCGAGAAAAAGGCTTCACCGCTGGTACGTATTTCAATTTTACTTCATATAAATTGGAGTAATACAAAATATATGTTGTACATATTATTATCCCACTACCAATTAGAAGAACCGTAAATGACCTTGATTTAGTTGATAGCCCTTATTTCTTTTCCTTCAATTGTCCTTCCAGAACGTTCCTTAATCCTAACTTGTTTCATTTTAAGTTCTCAACTTCAAATTTATCTCACAATTCTTTTACCTACATATAGATCATGTAAAGCTTTCAATTAAATTCCAAACTCTATTGATATACTCACTTCCAACGTTTCAACATTTAAAATCTCTGTATACAAACACCATTTCAATCCCTATTCCCACCCACACCTATAACTTCCCCCTAACTTTCCTTTCCCCTCATACTATTTTTCCTTATATTATCTTTCTATTTCTTTACTCATGTTAATTGCGTCAAATTCAACTTATAGAAACTTATGCAACAACTTTTTCTCCCCTACATTTTGTATTCCTCTTATACTTTATATCTTACTGTGTTTCTTTCTTAAATAAATAGGTACATTGTATTGTTTCAGCTCGGTTTCTCACACGATGCAGTCTCTTTTGTCTATTATGGGTGGCCACAACGTACATGTATCTCCATTCATTGAGAATACTTCTGGCGACAGATGCAATGGCACTGTTTGCTACAAACGTATCTTGCGTATATTTGCTATCGTGGGTCATCTTGCACGAACAATTCGTCGGAGTGCGAGTGAGAATACGAAAGCCTATTATATCACACATTTTTCAAAATAACAATTGCATAGCTGTATTTAATATTATGAAATATTACTTTACTATTGTTACTGTTTTAGATTGTAGCTGTGATATTGTGTGATACGGGTATAGCACTATTAGCGTACATGGACGGAATCACCAGCAGTCCTACTTTAGGAGGAGTTGTATTAGCAGCATCAGCTGCTGCTGGTTATGCTGTTTATAAAGTATATGCATCATTTCATTTAAACATAAAATTTTCCTACATTTTCATACATAATAAATCGTCAATGTTAACTCCAACTACTTTCAAAGGTATTATTTCGAAAAGTTATCGGCGATGCTACGTACGGACAAGTATCGTTGTTTTTCTCCATGATGGGGATTTTAAATGCTTCTCTGATGTGGCCGTTGTGTCTCACTCTGTATTTAACTGGTGTGGAGACCTTGTCGTGGGAAAGACTGTCGTGGCCTATTTTACTTGCCGCTAGTGGTATGTTTTTAGGTGAGACATGCAACCATATATGTACATACAAATACAAATTAAACTTAAATTAGTTAAATGTTTTGTTCAATTTATTATTTTCCTTTTATAGCTTTCAATCTATTAAGCCATTTTGGGAAAGCGGTGACATATGAATTATTTATTACGCTCGGATTAATCACCGCAGTTCCTGTTTCAGCCGGTAATATAAATTAAAAATAATATAAATTTATATTAAAACCTTATTATCATCACTTTTTTCATGATATTTTTAGCTCTAGATGTTGTGCTTTATGGAGCTAATTTTGCCGGGATGAAGTTAGCAGGAATGATACTGATTGCAGTGGGATTCTTCCTAGTTATGTTTCCCGACAACTGGCCAGATTATATTACAAGACTTTTAAGGTTTTTTTTCTTTTCATTACATTTAAAACAAAAATAAAGACACTCTGATTTGATAGTGTTTGTTAGATTATGCCGTCTTCACCTTTTTCGATTGAAATGACGATCACCTTTTTTCATTAAATTTCTATCCTTTTGTTTGTGTAGTATCTGCGTGGTATGACAATATTAAAATTAGCAGTATCTTTGTGAATTTTTGCTTATGGTGTGAAATATTTTTATGCACAGTGGTATTTTAGAAAAATTCCCGAATTTTTGCCGAAAGTTTCGACTATTCTAGCGGTCAGTATGTACATTATACATAGTTTATATTCATTGAATGACTGTATTTTGTGATAACTAGATAAGCATTCGCCTTTTATTTTACGTAAGTGACTCATTATTCAGGGATTTTACTTTAAAATAATCATTATCATAATATTTCATGACATATAGGTAAAAATATTATTACAAAAAAAGATCATCAAAGTCTCGTTAGATAACTTTTTTGACTTAAATTATTTTTCTTTAAATTACAAAAATTCAATATTCAAAAAATGCTTGTTATTATTATACATTACCATATTATCATAATTGTTCCAGAAACATCATCATGTTGAGTCACAGTGCGAGGTGAGATTTAATACATACTATTTATGAAATAAAATTTAAATAAGATGTCGAGCGTTTTTACATAAAATAAAATTTAATGATTCTATTTATTATGCCTATATACATAAATAATGGATTGATGAAACATTATTATACACTTTTAAAATAAATACAAAAAGAAATATGTAAATTAACGTAAATTGGCAAAACAGTATTTACATAGTAGATAGGAATATCTTATTTATTTCAGCATGGTGATTATTTAGTTCATTTACAGTGTTATGAATCTAGAAAACAAAAAAAAACGTCTTTAGAAAATAATTCTTTATATGCTTACTGATCCTTTTCCAATTTATTAGCATTAGTTTTTATCAAAATCAGTGATCAGCAGCAAATTATATAAAGTCTGAACTACATACAAGACTAAATATTGCTTCTTCCTTCTTTATCAATTCATATCTGAAACATCAAAAGTTTAGAATATGCTTTGCTGCCCTTCACTGTTCAAGATAATAAAAAAATCAATTTCATTTGATTATATTATAGAAAATGAAATTGAATCATCAAAATCAATATATACAATGTACATATTATAAATGTTGATGTTCAATTTAAACATAGGCTTTCTATATATTTTCCCATTAATATTAGTTGTATGTAGATTCTAGTCTTGTTACTGGAGTTAAAGCTAGTGTCTCACATTGATAAGTATCTTTTTCCCCTTAAATCATTGACGTGGACCCGACTGGTGCTATAAGGCCAGCATTCTTTCATCACCGAGATATACATCTACCCACACAGGACCCGTTTCCAAGCTAGTTTAACACAACATTTTACATAAACAGTAAGTGCTAGTTGAAATCAAGAGTGTTTTTACCTTATTATTATTATACGCTTTCTTTTCTCTATTAATTGAATGTTCATCAGTTTTGTATATATTATATTGTATGTCTTGTTTGCGAGAGACATTTTGTACTGTTGTGAAATATGAAGTTTTTATTTTACATAAATGTGATATATCTATTATAATATAAATTGAAAACTAATTATTTTTTATAAACCATTTTTTATTAATATAACAGATGGGTGTTGCGACGACACAGTGGTGGTTGTGGAGCACGTAATGATTTGGTAGACTTTCGTACGGGTTACATTAGATCTCATCTGCGATCTCCAAGTGGGCGTGTGAGGTGACCACCTTCTCCAGAATCCCTTTAAATCCTTTTGATTATAAATTGTTGAAACTAATTTTTTAAATTATTTTATGCAAGGGCATATTGTGAACTTTGTCTGAATATTGACTATGTCATCATACATCAATTTTGACTATGTCGTAATATGTACATCAATTTATTGGTGTACCGTAAGAGCAAAGTTTAATTTGAAAAAGACCAGCTGAATGATGTTAAAGTTTGCAATAATTGCTTTTAGTCGTCTTTATTAAAGAATCATGTCCATTATCCGGTTTTTGCTATAATTTATATGCAAATTAAAAAACAATACTTTATCCGATATGGATAAAGTAAAAAGATTTATTTATACCCAATCGTATAGGAAACGTATTCGTGTTTATGAACTTTTTATTAATTTTTGATTGTTAAAAATTTGATGTTCTCGATATTCTAACATTGTAAACTTAATTTGAAAAACATTTTATTGAAAGGCATAAAATGAGTGAACATTATTCGGCACTAAATGTTGTTTAGATTTTAAAATGTACCTGAGTCTAATCGATGATTAGTAGTTTTATTTTTATAAGATATATGAAACTTAATTTTTACACATTGACTTTATTAATTATAATATCTCCTCGTTACAGTGATTTTCAAAGTTTATTAGTTGGGGTTCATTTGAAATGGGTTGCCAACCCATTTCAAATGAACCCCACTGATAAAAACTGATTATAAAATTTTGACTGGAAAAACTAGCCCAGTATGTAAAGTATGTTTTTACATTACTCAAAAATGTCAACAGTTGGCAGCCCCGTCATAAATCACTGATTTATAATATGTTGTTACTAATATAAGTCGTACTCAACGGCTGAATATCGATTTGAAATGTGTTATGAATTTTTTTTTTTGATATAACGAATGATGTCATTCAAATGAATAATATATAGAATTTATCGATTACCAGGGGTTCGAAATGTCGGTATCACGAGATTGTTGAAATTTTAACATTTCACGTAGTATTTGCAAAATGAGTTCCTGCAAAAATAATTAATATCGGTCTTCACATTTTTGAATTCTTCACTTTTTATCTCACCTATGAATATTATATACTATAGCATTTTATATATTGAATGCATTAAAATTCAATTGTCGGAACGTTATTGAAATTCAATTTTGATGTACTTTTACGAATCACTGTTTTATAGTCGCATAATATTATCGCGTTCTCCAAATCGTATTTGGAAAGTGAAATTTCCCCTCCCTCCCCCCCTGAGATCCCTCCTGTTGATGTATCAATAATAATTACATTTCTAATGTTAAATGTGGGATATTTCACTAGTAGTAATATAATATTATCGTCAATAGTCTGAGACCCGCTTTTTGTGGGTGTAACATAAGACTTATTTTATTTTCTTTTATTATGGAAAAATTCACCCTAGTGAGATAATGTTAGCAATTGCTCCATTTTGAATGTTGTGTCATAGTTGTGGATTATTAGCAAATATACATACATGTTTATTCAACTCGTTATTATTAAACATTTTTAATGTATTGTACATATATTGTAAAGTAATTTTTAAACTGAGATATTATAAATCTGTTTATTTATGAAGAGATTTATTTAAAAAGAAGAAAAAAATGTATAATCGTACTCATAAAGTAGAAGTCTTCTCATTCGACAGGATTGGGACCAGTTATGGTTTGTTTTGAAACAAAAAAATAATTTTGTTGTTTAATATTAATCTTCAATCTTTCTAGACCTAAAAAAATTCTTCAACTTTATTAGCACTTAAAAATTGAAAAAAATTTCAAACAGGACGGCAGTTACAATCACTTAAAAAGTGTTGATTAAACGTAGGTCAGATTAGAAGGCTCCTACTTTAGAAAATATTATGAACTTTAAAGGTAAAATGACATTTATTTTTAATTTATATTTTAGTATTAATTAAATACAGGGAATTTTTAATACATATTAAGTAAAAAAATATTAAGTTTGAAAAAAATTAATTTGCATTAAAATGTAACTAAAGAATAATAAAGTAACCTAAAAAAAGATAACTTCGCTTCCCGATTCAAAATTGAAATTTATATAATATCTCATATTTTTATTTATATATTTTCACTTAACACTATTTGTTATTCCACGTTTATGAATTTGTTTTAAAATAGTATTAGTAAGAAGAATCTTATGAATTTTACATAAAAACATATTTTTTAAGATAAAAAAAAGATTAAATCTGTCAACTATTTTAAAACCTCCTATTGCCCCCACTCCCGTTTTCTGGTATGATTTCACTATGGTATTGTATTCATTTGTCGATCTATATTTATATAATATGCAAATTCAAATTGATTTCAATTTCAAAAATTGAAATCTCAAATGCATAGTTTTTACAAAATTGTGATATTGATCTAGTCATTTTTTCATGTTAGATTATATGTTATACACTAAATACATGTGATACTCCTTCAAATGTGTTTGTGTTTTAATTTAATTTTAAATATGTACAGAATTTCAGACTTTTTGTGTGTCGCAAAAATCAACACTAATTTTATGATTATTTTTATTTTTCCAAAAAAAAAATAACAAATACATACATGTTTTGATCATATTTGTTCAATAACACGAACTAAAAAAGTTCAATAACAAACAAAAACAATATTGATAAAATTGCACTATAACACATAGACATACATACCTATTCGAAAATTGTGACTTTTTTGGAATTTACTTTAAACAAAAGATATGTCGGTTTTATTGCAATTTACTTAAATTTTTCATCATTTTTCAAACAAGTTAAAGGTAAACATATATTGATATTTTTACTAATAAGCAAAATACACGCTACCAAACAACCAAACACTCGAAAAATGATTGCGCTCGACAAGATATAATGCATTTTAATGATATTTATTACCATCGCTAAGTAGGTACCTACAATTTAAATACCTCGTAAATAATATAAATAAAAAAAAAATGCATTGGGAATGGAAGCAAAAATCAAATACCGTTTCACTGCCATGCATGAAAACTTAATTCATAATATGAAAAAATAAAATCTAAAACAGCATATCACCCAAAAATAATGAGAATTCTTCAAGTTTCGAATCAACATTGTTTCTATAATTCATCATGAGCACCACTGACTTTATTCATGACAAACTCATGAAGATCATCCAACGACCTGGAACCATCATATTCAGAAATTTTAACACCATCTTTAAACAAGAAGAGGGAAGGAAAACCGTCAACCTAAAAGAAAATGTTTCAGTAAAAGTAGCACACGTTGATTGATTTTATCGATCTTTGCACAACTTACGTTTTCCATGCTACATAAACTTTTGTTAATCTGTATCGAACAATCGACTTTAGCTATTTTGACTATGTCGTGACTTATAAATTTCCGTCCTAACTCATCCCATGTCGGAGCCAATCTTTTACAATGACCACACCTGAAAAGGGATCAATTGTTAATAAATTTAAACATGTTTCGATGCACTCGAGTAAGAGAATTATAATTCTTACCACGGAGCAAAGAACTTGACAAACACAAATCCTGATTGAATACCATTCTCGAAATTATTTGAAGTGAGAGTCATCACAGCGCTGCCATCCATATTCACATCATCAGGATCGACATCTTTAATTTCTTCAACCGGAGCTGCTACCATTTTATTGATGAAAGCTTTGAAATCAGCATGCGTTCTTTGCCCGCTGTACTTTTCAATCTGCGAAGAACACAATTATTAGCCTTTAGCTTCAAAAAATTGTTTGATTAAATACATAATTTAATAAAATTACTCTCTTTACCCTTTTACCATCTTCGATCCAAAGCAAAGTAGGATATCCTTTTACGTCGTATTCTGTACATATGTCGCGGTACATTGTACAGTCAATTTTACTAATTGAAACAGCTCCAGAATCAACAAATGTATCTGCGAGTTTTTCCCACATTGGCGCAAGTTTCTTTAAATAAAAAAAGTGCATACATTTTAAAACTGTCTTATGCATGTAGGTGGGCATTTTTTTTTTAAATCAAAAATAAAATAAATCACCTGACAATGTCCACACCAGGGTGCATAAAACTTGACAAAATGATATCCTTTAGCTACATGGGTATGGAATGTGTCGTCAGTTAATTCTCTGCCAACGCTCGCTACTATAGGAACCCTGAGGTGCTCTTCGACACTCTGTTACAAAAAAATTCAAAATAAACATAAAGTTAAAATACTACGTAAGCCGTTGTTAAATTGAAATTTTACCGATTCTCCTAATTGCTCGTTGATAAAAGAACTCAAATTGGGCAAATCTCTGATTCCTCTAAACTTCACACCTTCATTTTCACCAATTTTGAAAAACTTCAAAGTAGGATACCCTGAAAAAAAAAAAGCAACATAATCTAAAATCCTAAACACACATTGATTATGGAATATTCATATTGAACATTTTATCTTATCGTTTTAAACACGCCCCTTTGTTATAAAATTACTAGGCACAGCTGTGTGCAACCATTGATAAGCACTGAATGTTAGTATTCTAAAAAAAACAATTTTTTGCGTATGAGATGAGAGGATACTGACCGAATCTTAAAAATACCACGTCACACTAAGTCGTCTATAAATAGAAATGAAAGTCTTTAAATAACCATTTGAGTATATTAACCTGTGATATCTTGTTCGGCGCACAAGTCTTTCTCCTGGGTGCAATCCACACTGGCAATAGTCACACGGGATCCTTCAACGTTCAGCAATTCTTCTAATTGGGCCCAGGTCGGAGCAAGCCTTTGACAATGTCCGCACCTGGAATTATAAAATTATATACCCTATAGCCTAAAGCCTGTTTGTATATACTTCGACTTAAGAAACACCCTAGTCATGACCGATTTAGAGTCCGTCTGCGCATGAAAAAGAGCGGTTCAACCGATGGACTTCGTCAACATCTCGGCTTCTCGGAATAAACATTAACGATGACCAAGTCGTAAAAAAGAAAAAGGTCCTTCTCGAGTTGGACAGAATATATGTATGTACACCGGTCGGGAACACCAAACACACTTTATTTTGTCTTCATTGAAATTTTTTCCTGTAACCCATAGCGACCGCTATTGTCAGCTCACTCATACGTCAATAATAAAAATTCGTTGATCGCCAACTGGCAAATCTCTAAATTAATAATGTACATACGTACAACGCTGAAAGGCGACACTCTTCATAATATATTCATATCTGATGGATACAATTCGAATCAGACTTCGAATATAAATAAGTAAGTAAAATTGATCGCAAACAACTGCTATTGCAATAAAAAATGTATATAATGTAGACTTTGAAACTATTTCAATTTCTGTCAAAATTTCAATCATCATTTTCAGCTATTCACCATCCATTGCTGGATGAAGGCTTCTCTAATCCTATTTATTTTGAGCAATCTGCATCCACTCGACTCCACACATTCTTCGAAATACGTCAGCCCATTGTCCACTTTGTTTTCATAGATTGCTTCCACATCCTCTCGGATACCATTCAAGTACCATCTGCCATCCATATTAGTCACTGCAGCTTTTTCACACATTCCGCTAAATCTGCCACTTTAGTCACGCTTCTTACTCGTGTATTCTTCTCACGATCTATTCCTGTTATACAGAGCGTACATCTTTCCATGCTTCTGTCTGCACCGGATCTTGCGTAGCATTATTGAATTTAACAACGCATTGGACGTATTGGCTTTCATTTTTAAGCATAGTCCATCCATCATAGCGCTTTTACATCCAGTCATATTCAACAATTACCCTGGGTATAAATAACTATCGACAATCTCTACAGTGTGATTATTTACTGTGACTACGTTTTGCGTGCAAAATTCATTAAACAAAATTTTAGTTTTAAAAATTTCAATAATTCATAAAAAGGGCATACTATTTACACGATTTGTAAGATTTTCAGTTTCACGCCAAAAAAAATTAGGCTACTAGTGGAATGTAGTATAGGTTTTATAATGATGTACTAACCAGGGTGCAAAGAACATAACGAAGTGATTGTTGAGTGGCAGTTGCTCGTTGAATTGATCAGTGTTGTAATGGAGGGCTGATTCGTGTGACGAGGCATCTGAATCGGCCATCGCCCCCATAAATAAAGCGCATGTTGCCAAAAATGGCGCCAAACCACAAGAGGACCACATGTCGAAAGCTGCCGGCGAGCAACTGACGGATGACGGCTGATTGCGAGCTGCCAACTTAACTTTTTACAGTGCTGACAACGCAACGTAACAAACATCACAAAATTATTTATCTTCCTCGATCGTCTGTAATGTTCCCTTTTGATCGTGATAAAGAGAAAATAATTATAAAGCATAGTGAGACGTCATTGTCACTAATATAGCGGAACGGATGTTGGCGTGGTGTGGTATACGTTGCAGTAATAACACTGTTCGACACGAAAAATGCTTCCGAGACGAGATATGACTTTTCTTATAGATCTATGCCCAGTGAACACGAATCTGGTAATAAAAAAATTTGATTGGCTCGAGATTCGGAGATATATGTGTTTTTTAAATCACGCGATTTTTCTATTTCTTGGTGTTGTTCGTACGATGTCTCAAAATCTGTCAATTGTTTGTTCAAAATGAATATTTGAATCTATAGTTGGGTATTTTATCTTTCATTTGTAGTACTTTTCAGCTTTCAGATATTTCTAAGTAGTCGTCCAGTTCAAATCAAAAGTCAAAAGTATGTATTTTCACTTGGGATTTTTTCCCACTGTTAATACAATTTTATTTTGAGTATTTTCTATTGAAACATGTTTATTGGGATAGTGTTCTGGCCACACTATTATAGAAGGTTTTGAATTTAATTATGTATTTATTAAATACGAATATTTATTCTAATTACCTAATTACTTTATTACAAAATTACTTAAAAGCAAATTTATTTATTTATTTATTTATAAAAATATGTACCGCTGTGGCATTACAGGTTTCCCCAAATCGCCACAGCGGCCATATAAAGAAAATACACGAAAAAAAGCAGATGCATATCTTTACAGTAAAAAAAAAAAGAAAAAAAGGAAAAAAATAACAACAATAAAAAATAACATATACGAACATACATAATAAAAAATTTAGAAGGAAATAAAAATAAGAAAAAAAAATAAAAAAAAAAAAAAAAAAAAAAAGTTTCAAACCACAGCACTGCTTTATTCGATGTATGCATGTATTCCCACATGGTTTTGCTTTTTTACGGAAACTGATGATTATAAAAACTATTTTCGCATGAGTGAAAGTACTTTTAATTTTTAATAAGTCACTCGGAATAGTTGAACCGTTTTTGTACCGGCAGGATACAAACATGAGAAATTGCTTTTTAGTGGGAGAAAGATTGGCAGTTACTATGAGGTATTTAGCCACTGGAAGAGATTTTGAGTATCGAGGAGGAAGTTTTCTGCAGTGATGTCACCAGCGTCAATAAGCAAAGCTGTCGGTGAAACCTGTGAAATCCTGATGCATGTACTACAAGATGATATGAGGGTAGGTCAATATTCCTTATGTTGTATGTGATGAAATTTATTCTTAATTTGTTGCACCCACAGACTAAGCTAAAAATTACAGCAAATATCGTGTCACTGTAAAAGTAGATACACTACCGTCCATATGTTTAAAAAGTTTATGCTAAATTAGTTTTATGGACATTAGAAAACGAGTTATAGATTTGATCTTAAACATATGAACGGTAGTGTGCAATGTGCAATAAAAGGCATAATAAAAGGTACATACTGAGGATTGATGTAATATTGACGTAGCGGCTCCTACACGGTCAGTATTACTGTCGTATCCCTCCACTTTTTGGTATTGTTGACCGGATGTTTGGAAATTCGAATCTGCGTCAGTTCAATCCATCAATACGTCAAACCATCAATATTTCCACCTTACACGGGTAATATTATTATCAATATGATAAGATATTGTCAATAATATAGATCGTGTAAGGTGCCTATTGGGGATCTTACACAGTCATTACACTGTTAATAATAATTAATAGTCATAATCACTATACTAATTTATCAGCACTCCACTCACAATAGATTAAAGTAAGAATAGAGATAGCGCGGAATTGTTTCTTCCAAATGAGGGAACACAAAAACTAAAGGCGTTTTAAATGTGGTGCTACGAATATTAAAAATTCCCTGATCGGTCGAGGTAAAGGCTTGGTTTCACGCATGCTGTTGCAGGCTGCAGCCTGCTGCAGCGCATCTCCCTTCTATGTAGATGCAGCGAGTACCATAGCATAATGCAGAAAGCTGCAGCACGCGCGAAACGAAGCCTAGAGAGATGAAGACGGCCCGAAACAAGTAAGTACAAGTAAAGACAAATAAGTACTGACCTCTATCAAGAAGAGAAAACTTAAGTATTCTGAGGGGAGAAAAATACGAAATAATGCAGGGAAGATACAAGGAAGACGCAATACAGGAAGAATGCGAATCTCCTGGCTAAAGAACTTTTAGGACTGGTTCCAAGGCAGCACATGATCAATATTCAGAACAGCTGCATCAAAAGTTAAAATTGCAATGGTGATCCCCAATCTCTATAGGGGAGAGGAACGGTGAAAAATATGAAGACGTCACTACAATTACTATGCACAGAACAAATAAAACTATTAATATATGTATGTATAACATAATGGTTTTCCAAATCTCTCCGGCACAGTAGCACAGTATTCACCGTTACAAAGAATAAACCAGGTGATTTTGACAATAAAATATCCAATTTCAGGTGGATTTCAAATACTATATATTTACCATAACTAATTCAAACTAGCACACATCCATTCATAGGTACGTTGTAGTTAATCTGTACTTGTGCTATCATAAAATTCCATTATGTGAAACGAAGATTTTCAATGCATCGACTAAGAGTTAAAAGTGAAAATGTTCACTGCTGATGTACCTACTTGGCCTTTGAGCACAAGATAAAGATTAGCATATATGTATGTATGTACTTCATAAGCTACTGATTAACATAAGTAGAAAAAAAATAAAAATTAAGTAAAATGTAAGAAATATCAAAATATAAGCGATGACAAAAATTTTGATTAATGACATTGAAAAAATTAAACAAATGAAAATATGTAGTACCTATCTTGGAACCTATCGTGATTTAAAATTTAAAATAAAAACTTAAGTTATGTTTATAATTTGAATGCTCTTGTTGTTACATAAAATACAAAATATGTGTCATGTACAATTTATATGAATAAATAATATTTATAATATTTAACTCGCAGATTGTTCCTGTGTCAATTTTATCCAAAATGATTAAGAGGTAAATTACCATATCAAATATCAAAGGTGCACTTCGGTGATTAATATAAATTACATTATACGGGCTAATTAAGAAATGTAAATGGTACGAAATACGAAGTTCGATCGAGTTATATCTTTGATCAATGAGTAATAATAATGTTTTGTTCAATCGTGATGTCTGATTGAAAAAACACCTGTTTTCATGTAATTGTAATCTTCTTCTATATAAGCTCGCGATTTTTAGTTATCCATGTTATCCATTTAGCGTTGTGCTCTCGTTAAAGTAGTGAAATATATTATTTATATAAATATGGTTCTGTTTTATTTGTGGAAAAACAATAATTCCTTTCTATTCATATTTATTGCACTGTTTTCGATTTCGAATTGTGAAAAAAGTGATGATAATTTTGAAATATACAAGCAGATGTTCAACCGTGGATTGTTGAGAGAATTGAGTAAATATGTGGAACAAAATACTGGTCAATATGAAATTTCTCAGTGCGTTCGAGACATTGAAGCATGGAAAAATGACTTTTTAAAAGAAAAATGGCCGATTCAAAGTAAGTTAACTTTAATTATAATTAACTTCTTACTAATATATCAAGTATTAAATTTAGACCCTCATAGTTGATTTAATTTAAGAACGCGTTTAGTCTTCAAATTATAATTAATGATAAATTTGTTAATTTGCTCAATAATAAACTCGAAAATTAAATTTTTTTGTAATGAGTCAATCCTACTACTTTCAGTGTTGGATTCTGATGGTAAAATACCACCAGGTCTTTTAACTCTAAATATTCAAAGTTATGGACAATTCGATGAATGTCTGGCGATTGACCATTTATATCAAGAAGACCGCCAGATAAAGGGCAAATACTGTCTAGCTAAAATACCGATACCTAATCCGAAATCGAAATCTGACAGTGCGTACAACGACATAATTCGAATCGCAGAATTACGAAAAACTATCATTCCGAAGAACATCGAAACGAGGTATTTAAAAATACAATTAATGTACATACATACATACATAGATTGTGAGAATGCTTTAATTTTTTTTTCCTAGCACTAGGTTATTGAACAACGATGTATACGGAAGACGATCACTGGTCATGGCTATTTGCATACCTCATACATGTAAAATGGATGAAGTACAAATGATGCTTGGAAATATTTTGGAAAATGCTGGCATAAGTATAACACCACCAATAACTATTCCTGAAAGTGAATGTGTTACTGCAGAATCACCTACTTGGACACCCACCGATTGGGGAGCACTGTGAGTATTTCAACATACATATTGTATTAATCCTGTATGTATTTTCATATCAAAAGTATTTTTCAGTTTCTTGTTAATTTTTCAGGGCATTTTTTATATTTTTTGGAGTTTTGCTAGTACTGAGTACTGGATATGACCTTATCATCAGTCATTTTAAAAAGGGTGAGCGTAATTTACTCATTAATTTAATTCATTACGAATTACATATTTATTATTGAATTATTGGGTGGAGGAATTAAAGATAAATTCCATTAATCAACTGGATATTTTGATTGTGATTGACTTGTGTTATCTTGATTTAAAATGTTGAAATTTGGACTAGCAATTACGTACGAGTAGATCCATAACGTATAAAATAAAATATTGTTTTTTTTTCATTAGATATTGAAAGCAGTGTTTGTCATAATGTATTGGTATCATTTTCTGTATGGACCAACACGTCCAAATTGATGAAAATCAATAGCAATAATTCAAAAAACTTAAAATGCTTGCACGGCTTGAGAGCTCTGTCTTTGATGTGGGTCATTATTGGTCATCGTTACCTATCGTATATTACAACTCCAATGATGAACAATACTTATATTCTCCAAGTGAGTTGACCTACAATCGAGGATTAAAATTTAATTTCTATAAATTAATTATATTTTTTACTTACGTAAATTGAAAATTGTAGTGGCTTGGTGAAACTGGCAGTATGGCGATTCTTTCGGGACCTTTTTCAGTAGATACATTTTTCGTCTTGAGTGGATTGCTCGTCGCTTACATATGCTTCAGACAATTGGAAAAAAGTCAGTCTTACAATTTATATGTAAATTTATTTGTTATGATTAATTTATGTTGTGTTCTGAATGTTTGATTTCAATTTCAGAGCAATGTTTCAACTTTCCATTGTTATACCTTCATCGTTTTTTGAGATTGACTCCAGCTTTAGCAGCGGTGATTTTCTTTCAAGTTTCCCTATACAGATATACTTCGAATGGTCCAATATGGAACACTCTTGTGAGCGACATGGTAACCAATTGTGAAAAGAATTGGTGGTCAACCTTACTCTACGTTCAAAACTACGTCGATCCTAATCATATGGTAACACATTGCTATATTAAATGGCTCAGAGTATTAATGCCTCAACTATGTATATTAATTTTAATTTGATCGACTTGATTCAAAAATATTCTGAATGCTTCATTATAATTTAAATACTGTCATTTCAGTGCATAGCCCAAACTTGGTATCTGAGCTGTGATATGCACTATTTCATTTTGTCGCCGATCATCATATATCCATTATTAAAGTGGAGACGCCTGGGATTGGCAAATATGGGATTTTGGATTCTGTTATCGCAAATTAGCATATTGATAGTCGCTTATAAAAACGACTGGTAAAAAAATCCTCATAAATTTTGATAATATATTATTTTTAACATGTATTTAATAATGTGTTATACGTGTTTCATCACATTTTAGGGAAGGAAATATAAATTATGCGACACACGCTTATTTCACGAGTCATACCCGTGCTACACCATGGCTTATGGGTTTTGCTTTAGGATACGTTCTCCATTTATCATCCAAAGCTAACATCAAAATAAACAAGGTACTCATACAGGATAATCATTCCTTAAGTGTCCGTCTAAAATGAAAATGTATTAATCAAAATTAATATCTTTCAGGTGGTTGTGGTTGTTGGTTGGATAACGTGTTTTGTAATAATGGGCTTAGTTGTGTTCGGAATGAAGCCTTTGGAACAATATACCAAAACTGCACACCTCTTTTATAATGCATTTGCCAAAACTGCATGGTCTGCTGCGGTCATATGGCTGATAGTTGCTTGCACTTTTGGATATGGAGGTTCAATTTGAAAATTTTTCATATAAATATATTTGTTTTCGTGGAATCTTCATATTATAAATGTATTTTTTCAGGTCCAATCAATTGGTTTCTCAGTTTGAAAGTGTGGGAAATTTTAGGCAGATTGTCGTATTCAATGTATTTGGTTCACGGACTTGTGCAAAGTTCCATATTGGTTCCTACTAGACATCCAGTTTACTTTACAAATTTTAATACGGTAATGATAAATTAGTAAAACAGTTGGAATTTGAGATTTACTTCGATAACATTTTAATTTTATCTAATAAATTTTCAGGTGATGGTATTTTTTAGCGATGTTGTTTTGACAATTTTTATGGGATACTTGCTGACTATATCGTTTGAACTTCCTTTCATTGCCTTAGAAAAAATATTATTTAATAAAAGTGAGTTATCATCTTACATCAACTTAAGCTCATTTTGAAATATTTTTACTGAGTTGTACTTTTTTTTTTTCAGAAAAATCGAACATCATGGAAAGAACGCAAATCTCAATACCGGTAAATGTTGAAATAGAAACAATCGAAGTAGAAAATTAAAAATGATCTGATCGTTCTAACAGCGAATCTACTGTATTTTAGAAAACATTAATTATATTGTGATGTTTGTTTATTTTTAATAATATTTATTTATTTTTAATATACATATGTAGTATAATAAATGATTTTATTTATTTACTATTTCTTTCAAATTCTTAAATTATGTTTTCCTATTCCTATTCACGTGAACAAATTAGAGAATTTGCACAATAAATTAGTCCGTAAGTATGTAAGTTTTGTTTTACTAACACGAGTTAATTTATTTTGAAAATTTGTTCTCCATTTCTAATCCAACCTTCAAAGATTAAAAAAACGCATTTACTTAAAAAATATCATCAAATAATTTCTCTTCCTAAATTTATTGACTGAAATGTTCCCCATATCCGCTCATGATAAAATAGTTCATATTGATACTCACCTGAAATCATTGGCAAAATTATTTGGTTTCTTTTTTGTAACGATGAATATGAATATAGGGTAGGGGTCCCCAACCTTTTGGGGAAATGGGCCGGTTCAGAATTTTGAAATGTATAGAGAGCCTAATGAAAAAAAATCTTATTGGAATCCAACTCAAACGAGTTTGCATATATTTTTTATATACATACATACATACATACATACAAATGTATGTAAAAAATTTACATATTTTTTGATTTTATATAAATATTTCATTTTGGAAAACGTCTGTTTGCATACATACGTATATGTACGTATGTGCTACCAAAAGTTGATACGATTTTTTTAGCAAATGCTTTTATTTTTGGATAAAATCAGACTCAATATAGCATAAAATTTAATTAACGCTCCATTTTTAAATATTGACTTCAAACCATCATTCGCTTGAAGATCGATTAATTCTAATTGAAAATCTTCTTCAATATCGTTGATATCGATATCAAATGGATTTTAAATTGCTCTTAAAATCTATAAATCGATCTTCAAACGCTATCTGTAATAATTTAATATTGTGAATACAGTTTTCGATTGGAAAATTCTGAATAGGTATATTTTTAGACAAACCAAATTTAAGCCATAATGTACCCAACCTAACATCGCTAAAAGAAGACTTTTTTCACAAATATCCACGAAAAAATGCGTCAATCGTAAACTGAATTCAAGCCATTCTGTACCCAACCCAAGTTCTCGAAAAGTAGTCTTTTTTCACAAATTTCGACGAAAAAATGCGTCAATCGGAAACTGTATTCAAGCCATCCTATACCCAACCTAACTTCGCTAAAAGTAGACTTTTTTCACAAATATCGATGAAAAAATGCGGCAATCGAAAACTGAATTCAAGCCATCCTGTACCCAACCTAAGGCCCGGGCCTCACCGGGCAACTAGTCTGCCGACTAGTCTGCAGACTAGTCTGCGGCGAGTTGCATTGAGCAATTTGCTCCGCCGACTCAGTTGCTCACATTGCGATTTTGATTATCTTTAATTATTATGGAAATTCAAAACTGACCCGCAGAATCGGTTTCTTAGACAATTCTATAAATGAAACTCGAAAAAAAAAAGTTATGAAAAATTCGTCTTTTTTTCGTATTTTCCTTTGTCCGAATCCAGCTGTTCATTATGTTGTTGTCCAGCTGTTCATGTATGACGTAGTATCCGTTACTAAAAGTGCAAAGTCTCTTTCTCGCGCAAATAGAGTGCGAGCGAGACAACGGCGAGTGCATCACCTCTGTATGATTTATTACGTAACTTTCAAAATAGACAAATCTAAAAAAGTAAAAAAATTTTTTTTTTTTTCCATGTTTCTTATATAATATTGCCTAATAATCAAATTATATTCAAACCATTCTGTACCCAACCTAAGTTCTCGAAAAGTAGTTTTTTTTCACAAATATCGACGAAAAAATGCGTCAATCGGAAACTGTATTCAAGCAATCCTGTACCTAGCCTAACTTCCCTAAAAGTAGACTTTTTCACAAATATCGACGAAAAAATGCGTCAATCGGAAACTGTATTCAAGCCATCCTGTACCCAACCTAACTTCGCTAGAAGTAGACTTTTTTCACAAATATCGACGAAAAAATGCGTCAATCGAAAACTGAATTAAAGCCATCCTATATCCAACATAAGTTCTCGAAAAGTAGTCTTTTTTCAAAAATATCAACGAAAAAATGCGTCAATCGAAAACTTAATTCAAGCCATCCTGTACCCAACCTAACTTCACTAAAAGTAGACTTTTTTTCACAAATTTCGACGAAAAAATGCGTCAACCGTAAACTGTATTCAAGCCATCCTGTACCCAACCTAACTTCGCTAAAATTAGACTTTTTTTCGAAAAAATCGAATGCGTCAATCGAAAACTGAATTCAAGCCATCCTGTACCTAGCCTAACTTCTCGAAAAGTAGACTTTTTTCACAAATATCGACGAAAAAATGCGTTAATTGAAAACTGAATTCAAGCCATCCTATACCCCCAACCTAACTTCGCTAAAAGTAGACTTTTTTCACAAATATCGACGAAAAAATGCGGCAATCGAAAACTGAATTCAAGCCATCCTGTACCCAACCTAACTTCGCTAAAAGTAGACTTTTTCACAAATATCGACGAAAAAATGCGGCAATCGAAAACTGAATTCAAGCCATCCTGTACCCAACCTAACTTCTCGAAAAGTAGACTTTTTTCACAAATATCGACGAAAAAATGCGTTAATTGAAAACTGAAATCAAGCCATCCTATATCCAACCAAAGTTCTCGAAAAGTAGTCTTTTTTCAAAAATATCGACGAAAAAATGCGTCAATCGAAAACTGAATTCAAGCCATCCTGTACCCAACCTAACTTCCCTAAAAGTAGACTTTTTTCACAAATATCGACGAAAAAATGCGTCAATCGGAAACTGTATTCAAGCCATCCTGTACCCAACCTAACTTCGCTAAAATTAGACTTTTTTCACAAATATCGACGAAAAAATGCGTCAATCGAAAACTGAATTCAAGCCATCCTGTACCTAGCCTAACTTCTCGAAAAGTAGACTTTTTTCACAAATATCGACGAAAAAATGCGTTAATTGAAAACTGAAATCAAGCCATCCTATACCCAACCTAACTTCGCTAAAAGTAGACTTTTTTCACAAATATCGACGAAAAAATGGGTCAATCGGAAACTGTATTCAAGCCATCCTGTAACCAACCTAAGTTCTCGAAAAGTAGTCTTTTTTCACAAATATCGACGAAAAAATGCGTCAATCGGAAACTGTATTCAAGCCATCCTGTACCCAACCTAATTTCGCTCAAAGTAGACTTTTTTCACAAATATCGACGAAAAAATGCGTCAATTGAAAACTTAAATCAAGCCATCCTATGTGATTCTATTATTATTATTATTTGATTTTATTATTGCTACTTGCTAATTATTATTTAATTGTGTTTAATTAAAAAAAATTTAATGTTATTTGATTATATTTAATTTTACTACCAATATATTAAATATAATGTTTTTTTCATGTCTCGCCATAGTGACGAATTGAGGCAACCTGTTATGTCAATATGGTATAATTTGTAAATAAATAAATAAATAAATATCAGATATCAATGATTTCTTAATGATCAAAGGTTCGGATACATGACTCAAGTGCACTTGAGTGATGACAATCAATTAAATTTGCAGACTAATTAAAAAAATGGAAATAGTACCCAATACGAAGTTCGATAAAGTTATATCTTTGATCAATGCGTAATTAAAAATCTTTTGTTCAATCGTGATGTCTGATTGAAATCTTTCTTGTAATTGTAATCTTCTTCTACATATATAAGTTCGCGATTTTTAGTTATCCATGTTATTCATTTAGCATTGTGCTCTCGTTCAAGTAGTGTAATATATTATTTATATAAATATGACGTTGTTTGATTTGTGGAAAAACAATAATTCCTTTCTATTCATATTTATTGCACTGTTTTCGATTTCGAATTGTGAAAAAAGTGATGATAATTTTGAAATATACAAGCAGATGTTCAACCGTGGATTGTTGAGAGAATTGAGTAAATATGTGGAACAAAATACTGGTCAATATGAAATTTCTCAGTGCGTTCGAGACATTGAAGCATGGAAAAATGACTTTTTAAAAGAAAAATGGCCGATTCAAAGTAAGTTAACTTTAATTATAATTAACTTCTTACTAATATATCAAGTATTAAATTTAGACCCTCATAGTTGATTTAATTTAAGAACGCGTTTAGTCTTCAAATTATAATTAATGATAAATTTGTTAATTTGCTCAATAATAAACTCGAAAATTAATTTTTTTTTGTAATGAGTCAATCCTACTACTTTCAGTGTTGGATTCTGATGGTAAAATACCACCAGGTCTTTTAACTCTAAATATTCAAAGTTATGGACAATTCGATGAATGTCTGGCGATTGACCATTTATATCAAGAAGACCGCCAGATAAAGGGCAAATACTGTCTAGCTAAAATACCGATACCTAATCCGAAATCGAAATCTGACAGTGCGTACAACGACATAATTCGAATCGCAGAATTACGAAAAACTATCATTCGAAGAACATCGAAACGAGGTATTTAAAAATACAATTAATGTACATACATACATACATACATAGATTGTGAGAATGCTTTAATTTTTTTTTTTCCTAGCACTAGGTTATTGAACAACGATGTATACGGAAGACGATCACTGGTCATGGCTATTTGCATACCTCATACATGTAAAATGGATGAAGTACAAATGATGCTTGGAAATATTTTGGAAAATGCTGGCATAAGTATAACACCACCAATAACTATTCCTGAAAGTGAATGTGTTACTGCAGAATCACCTACTTGGACACCCACCGATTGGGGAGCACTGTGAGTATTTCAACATACATATTGTATTAATCCTGTATGTATTTTCATATCAAAAGTATTTTTCAGTTTCTTGTTAATTTTTCAGGGCATTTTTTTTATTTTTTGGAGTTTTGCTAGTACTGAGTACTGGATATGACCTTATCATCAGTCATTTTAAAAAGGGTGAGCGTAATTTACTCATTAATTCACTTCATTACGAATTATAGGTTGAAGGAATTTAAGATAAATTGCATGAATCTACTGGATATTTTGATTGTGATTGACTTGTGTTATCTTGATTTAAAATGTTGAAATTTGGACTAGCAATTACGTACGAGTAGATCCATATCCCGCGAATCCCTCGTATAATTATTAGCATTTTTACTTTATCCTAATCGGATAAAGTATTATGATTTTCTTTAGATATCGAGAGCAGTGTTTATCATGATGTATTGGTATCATTTTCTGTATGGACCAACACGTCCAAATTGATGAAAATCAATAGCAATAATTCCAAAAACTTGAAATGCTTGCACGGCTTGAGAGCTCTGTCTCTGATGTGGGTCATTATTGGTCATCGTTACATATCGTCAGTTATAACTCCAATAATGAACAATACTTATATTCTCCAAGTGAGTTGACCTACAATTGAAGATTAATTTTCAATTTTTATAAATTAATCATATTTTTTAATTGCGTAAATTTAAAATTGCAGTGGCTTGGTGAAACTGGCAGTATGGCGATTTATTCAGGACCTTTTTCAGTAGACACATTTTTCGTCTTGAGTGGATTGCTCGTCGCTTACATATGTTTCAGACAGTTGGAAAGAAGTCAGTTTTTCGATTTATACGTAAAATTGATTAATTTATGTTGTGTTCTGAATGTTTGATTTCAATTTCAGAGCAATGTTTTAACTTTCCATTGTTATACCTTCATCGTTTCTTGAGATTGACTCCAGCTTTAGCAGCGGTGATTTTCTTTCAAGTTTCCCTATACAGATATACTTCAAATGGTCCAATATGGAACACTCTTGTGAGCGACATGGTAACCAGTTGTGAAACAAATTGGTGGTCAACCTTACTCTATGTTCAAAACTACGTCGATCCTAATCATATGGTAAATAGTTTTGAAGCATTCAATCAATATTTAGCACATTGCGATATTTAATGGCTCAGACAATTAATAGCTAAAATATAATAATATTGGTCGACTTGATTCATAAATATTCCGAATCCTTCATAATAATCTACTGTTATTTCAGTGCATAGCCCAGACTTGGTATCTGAGCTGTGATATGCACTATTTCATTTTGTCGCCGATCATCATATATCCATTCTTGAAGTGGAGACTCCTGGGATGGGCAAATATGGGATTTTGGATTATGTTATCGCAAATTAGCATATTCATAGTAGCTTACAAAAACGACTGGTAAAACAAGTCTTTAAAAAATTGAGATAATATATAGGTATATTTTTTAACATGTATTTAATAATGTATTATACCTGTTCTATTACATTTTAGGGAAGGAAATATAAATTATGCGACACACGCTTATTTCACGAGTCATACCCGTGCTACACCATGGCTTATGGGTTTTGCTTTAGGATACGTTCTCCATTTATCATCCAAAGCTAACATCAAAATAAACAAGGTACTCATACAGGATAATCATTCCTTAAGTGTCCGTCTAAAATGAAAATGTATTAATCAAAATTAATATCTTTCAGGTGGTTGTGGTTGTTGGTTGGATAACGTGTTTTGTAATAATGGGCTTAGTTGTGTTCGGAATGAAGCCTTTGGAACAATATACCAAAACTGCACACCTCTTTTATAATGCATTTGCCAAAACTGCATGGTCTGCTGCAGTCATATGGCTGATAGTTGCTTGTACTTTTGGATATGGAGGTTCAATTTGAAAATTTTTCATATAAATATATTTGTTTTCGTGGAATCTTCATATTATAAATGTATTTTTTAGGTCCAATCAATTGGTTTCTCAGTTTGAAAGTGTGGGAAATTTTAGGCAGATTGTCGTATTCGATGTATTTGGTTCACGGACTCGTACAAAGTTCCATATCGGTTTCTACTAGACATCCACTTTTCTTTACAAATTTTAATACGGTAATGTAAAATTATTAAAACAGTTGGAATTTGAGCTTTTCTTCAATAACATTTTAATTTTATTTAATAAATTTTCAGGTGATGGTATTTTTTAGCGATGTTGTTTTGACAATTTTTATGGGATACTTGCTGACTATATCGTTTGAACTTCCTTTCATTGCCTTAGAAAAAATTTTATTTAATAAAAGTGAGTTATCATTTTACATCAACTTAAGCTCATTTCGAAATATTTTTACTGATTTGTACGCTTTTTTTTTCAGAAAAATCGAACATCATGGAACGAAAGCAAATGTCAATACCGGCAAATGTTAAAATAGAAACAATCGAAGTAAAAAATTAAAAGTGATCTGATCGTCATAAACTTATAAGTTATAACAGCGAATCTACAGTGTTTTAGAAAACATTAATTATATTGTGATATTTGTTTATTTTTAATTACATTTATTTATTTTTTAATATACATATGTATGTAGAATAATAAATGACTATTTATTCACTATTTCTT
This sequence comes from Parapsyche elsis, assembly GCA_022651745.1. NCBI lineage: Eukaryota > Metazoa > Arthropoda > Insecta > Trichoptera > Hydropsychidae > Parapsyche > Parapsyche elsis. Next base: position 5,987,403 of record JAGVSN010000017.1, read on the forward strand.
TCAATTTCTGAAATTATGTTTTCCTATTCCTATTCACGTGAACAAATTAGAGAATTTGCACAATGAATTAGTCTGTAAGTAAGTTTTGTTTTACTAACACGAGTTAATTTATTTTGAAAATTTGTTCTCCATTTCTAATCCAACCTTCAAAGATTAAAAAGACGCATTTACTTAAAAAATATCATCAAATAATTTCTCTTCCTAAATTTAAATGTTTTTTAAATGTTAAATGTTTAAATGTAATTTTAAATGTTCCCCATATCCGCTCATGATAAAATAGTTCATATTGATACTCGCCTGAAATTATTGGCAAAATTATTTGTTTTCTTTTTTGTAACGATGAATATGGTACTTATTGAATTTTAACCCCGAGAACTTTGGAGTATCATACATAATGCCTAGAGCTACAGATTTTGCAAAAGTCAGAGAAAAGTCGTCAAATATCATTAAATGTTATGTCAGAAGTAATCATGTACGGCGAATGTTGATATCGCTAATATTATTAAACTAGTGTAAGCCCGTTGAATATCAACGGAGCGGTTTCTCATCACCCGTACTGCAAAATAATATTAAATTTAATAGTTTTTTATAGTTGTTGCATAGATGGCGCGTTATAATACAACAACGTAACAATTTAGCAAAGTCGCGAGCGTATTGAGATATTATATGTATTGTCAAATCGTAGCAGGTTCGTCATCGCCTCCGTTGGATGATAGTGTTAGCACGACTCGTTCCAACCTGGTGATCACGGGTTCAAATCCCACTCGCGCGTGGACGGTTCGTATCTTTTAATCATTTGCCTTGGCGAGAGTTATCAGCAGACAGACAGACAGACGGATTTCGGCTATTATATATACATATATATAGTCAATAGTCAACTACAATTACTAAGCGAAAAATAAATATAAAACTGTTAATAATATTGACCATAATGATAATCCAAACCTTTCAGGCTGTAAAATATGTATAGCACAGTATTCACCGTTACAAGAGTTCAAATACTATATTATTTTAACATAACTAATTCTTACTAGCACACACTCATATACAGGGACTTTGTAGTTAATCTGTACTTGTACAGTCATTAAATTTCATTTTCAGAAAAGAAGATTTTCAATGCATTTACCACAATAAAAGTTAAAAGTGAAAGAGTCCAATGCTAATTCACATAGCCTTTGAGCAGATAATAAAGATTAGCATACACTTCATAAGCTACTGATAAACAAAAGTAGAAAAAAATAAACAAATAGCAAATTGTTATAAATATCAAAATAAAAACGATGACAAAATTTTTGATAAAAGACGATGAAAAAATTAAACGAAAGAAAATAATTTCGTCGTGATTTTAAACTGTAAAAAAGAGAATGAGTAAATTATTCGTAGGTTGTGTTTATAATTTGAGTGCTCTTATTGTTGTATCAGAATACTGAATATGTAGATATGTATGTATACATATGTACATATATCCAGTGGCGGTGGGTCCATATATGTACATACACTGCGGAACTGCAGCACCCCCAAGCAAATTGTTGAAAAATATAATTTTATATATATGATATATAATACATATATGTATGATACAACAGATATATTATATGTATATCTATTGTACATATATTATTATATGAAAATATAAGTAGAATTTGGGCGCGTATTACGCTCACCGGTCTAGATGTGTGTATCGGACACTACGTATTGTGTAGCGGCGCTCATTCGATATGTAAAATGTGGTGCGGTTTGTGAGGATAGTGGATAAGGTGAGTGGGTAAGTCTCGCCACTCGAACGCAGTATCGCGCTGTCACTTTGAACAGCGCTATCGGATGTTTCTCGTCTTTCCATCATTTTCCGCTCGAATTAGTACGTTTAGATAAAATAAAAAAAATATTGAGATAGAAAACCAATCCTTATAAACGTGGTGAAATAGAAAATTCTCTAAACAAACGCCAAATAACACGGAAAAAAAATGTGTAAAAAAAAAATATATATTTTTGACTTTAAAAATTCGTTAGATAATTAATTATAAGTATTTCAAAGCAATAAAAAATCACAATCAATAGGAAAAATATCTGACTATTGATTTTAATACTCACTTTGAGCACAGCAATACTATATTTTGTGTTATAGGCCGCAAAACCAAAAAAAGTGGATATTTTTTACATTTTTTAAATCGCGAATATCTCATAAACGAGAGCATTTCAACAAAAATCATTATCGGATTCAAATTCAGTGGGTCAAACTTAGTAAAAATTGACCAATCTCCGCTCTGGGTATTTTTTTTGTTGCTCAGTGTTATCATTATCAAAATTTATTTCTGCAAGTAACTATGCGATGTTCTTGAAGAAATAACGAAACTTCTTAAAATTCTCATTACAACTCTGATGACTACCGCAGAGCCTGAGCGATGTTTTTCAACAATAAAAAAATAAAAACGTTTCTAAGAAATACGATGAATCAGGAAAGATTGATAGCTTTGTCAATGCTATCGATAGAGAAGGATATGATAAGCAAAATACCAAAATTTAATGAAAAAGTAATAGACCTATTTTCAAATAACAAAAATAGACGGATGGATTTTATTATGAAATAAAAATATGATTACAATTATTTTTTAACATTATCAAACTTTTGATCTTTAAATAAAGCGAAATGTACTTGTTTGTTGTTTTTTAATCTACCACAGCACCCCTAACTATTTTAACCACGAGCCGCCACTGCATATATCTATGTGAGTATGTCGGTACATACATACATACGTATGTACATATAATAATTCATATTTATAGTATCATTATTATTTCACTCGCAGATCGTTTCTGTGTACATTAAAAAGTGATTTTTTAAATTTATCCCAAAATTTAAAAGGTAAATTACCATATCAGATATCAATTATTTCTTAATGATCAAAGGTTCGGATACATGACTCAAGTGCGCTTGAGTACAATTAATTAAATTTCTAATTAAAAAAAAAAGTAAATGTTACCCAATACGAAGTTCGATAAAGTTATATCTTCGATCAATGCGTAATCAAAAATCTTTTGTTCAATCGTGATGTCTGATTGAAAATACACTTGTTTACTGGTAATTGTAATGTAAGCTCGCGATTTTTAATTATACATCTTATTCATTTAAGCATTGTGCTCTCGTTGAAATAGTGTAATATATTATTTATATAAATATGACGTTGTTTGATTTGTGGAAAAACAATAATTCTTTTCTATTCATATTTATTGCACTGTTTTCGATTTCGAATTGAAAAAAAAGTGATGATAATTTTGAAATATACAAGTAGATGTTCAACCGTGGATTGTTGAGAGAATTGAGTAAATATGTGGAACAAAATACTGGTCAATATGAAATTTCTCAGTGCGTTCGAGACATTGAAGCATGGAAAAATGACTTTTTAAAAGAAAATTGGCCGATTCAAAGTAAGTTGACTTTAATTATAATTAACTTCTTACTAATATATCAAGTATTAAATTTAGACCCTCATAGTTGATTTAATTTAAGAACGCGTTTAGTCTTCAAATTATAATTAATGATAAATTTGTTAATTTGCTCAATAATAAACTCGAAAATTAAATTTTTTTGTAATAAGTCAATCCTACTACTTTCAGTGTTGGATTCTGATGGTAAAATACCACCAGGTCTTTTAACTCTAAATATTCAAAGTTATGGACAATTCGATGAATGTCTGGCGATTGACCATTTATATCAAGAAGACCGCCAGATAAAGGGCAAATACTGTCTAGCTAAAATACCGATACCTAATCCGAAATCGAAATCTGACAGTGTGTACAACGACATAATTCGAATCGCAGAATTACGAAAAACTATCATTCCGAAGAACATCGAAACGAGGTATTTAAAAATACAATTAATGTACATACATACATACATAGATTGTGAGAATGCTTTTAATTTTTTTTTTTTTCCTAGCACTAGGTTATTGAACAACGATGTATACGGAAGACGATCACTGGTCATGGCTATTTGCATACCTCATACATGTAAAATGGATGAAGTACAAATGATGCTTGGAAATATTTTGGAAAATGCTGGCATAAGTATAACACCACCAATAACTATTCCTGAAAGTGAATGTGTTACTGCAGAATCACCTACTTGGACACCCACCGATTGGGGAGCACTGTGAGTATTTCAACATACATATTGTATTAATCCTGTATGTATTTTCATATCAAAAGTATTTTTCAGTTTCTTGTTAATTTTTCAGGGCATTTTTTATATTTTTTGGAGTTTTGCTAGTACTGAGTACTGGATATGACCTTATCATCAGTCATTTTAAAAAGGGTGAGCGTAATTTACTCATTAATTTAATTCATTACGAATTACATATTTATTATTGAATTATTGGGTGGAGGAATTAAAGATAAATTCCATTAATCAACTGGATATTTTGATTGTGATTGACTTGTGTTATCTTGATTTAAAATGTTGAAATTTGGACTAGCAATTACGTACGAGTAGATCCATAACGTATAAAATAAAATATTGTTTTTTTTTCATTAGATATTGAAAGCAGTGTTTGTCATAATGTATTGGTATCATTTTCTGTATGGACCAACACGTCCAAATTGATGAAAATCAATAGCAATAATTCAAAAAACTTAAAATGCTTGCACGGCTTGAGAGCTCTGTCTTTGATGTGGGTCATTATTGGTCATCGTTACCTATCGTATATTACAACTCCAATGATGAACAATACTTATATTCTCCAAGTGAGTTGACCTACAATCGAGGATTAAAATTTAATTTCTATAAATTAATTATATTTTTTACTTACGTAAATTGAAAATTGTAGTGGCTTGGTGAAACTGGCAGTATGGCGATTCTTTCGGGACCTTTTTCAGTAGATACATTTTTCGTCTTGAGTGGATTGCTCGTCGCTTACATATGCTTCAGACAATTGGAAAAAAGTCAGTCTTACAATTTATATGTAAATTTATTTGTTCTGAATGTTTGATTTCAATTTCAGAGCAATGTTTCAACTTTCCATTGTTATACCTTCATCGTTTTTTGAGATTGACTCCAGCTTTAGCAGCGGTGATTTTCTTTCAAGTTTCCCTATACAGATATACTTCGAATGGTCCAATATGGAACACTCTTGTGAGCGACATGGTAACCAATTGTGAAAAGAATTGGTGGTCAACCTTACTCTACGTTCAAAACTACGTCGATCCTAATCATATGGTAACACATTGCTATATTAAATGGCTCAGAGTATTAATGCCTCAACTATGTATATTAATTTTAATTTGATCGACTTGATTCAAAAAAATATTCTGAATGCTTCATTATAATTTAAATACTGTCATTTCAGTGCATAGCCCAAACTTGGTATCTGAGCTGTGATATGCACTATTTCATTTTGTCGCCGATCATCATATATCCATTATTAAAGTGGAGACGCCTGGGATTGGCAAATATGGGATTTTGGATTCTGTTATCGCAAATTAGCATATTGATAGTCGCTTATAAAAAAACGACTGGTAAAAAAAATCCTCATAAATTTTGATAATATATTATTTTTTTAACATGTATTTAATAATGTGTTATACGTGTTTCATCACATTTTAGGGAAGGAAATATAAATTATGCGACACACGCTTATTTCACGAGTCATACCCGTGCTACACCATGGCTTATGGGTTTTGCTTTAGGATACGTTCTCCATTTATCATCCAAAGCTAACATCAAAATAAACAAGGTACTCATACAGGATAATCATTCCTTAAGTGTCCGTCTAAAATGAAAATGTATTAATCAAAATTAATATCTTTCAGGTGGTTGTGGTTGTTGGTTCGATAACGTGTTTTGTAATAATGGGCTTATGTAGTTGTGTTCGGAATGAAGCCTTTGGAACAATATACCAAAACTGCACACCTCTTTTATAATGCATTTGCCAAAACTGCATGGTCTGCTGCGGTCATATGGCTGATAGTTGCTTGTACTTTTGGATATGGAGGTTCAATTTGAAAATTTTTCATATAAATATATTTGTTTTCGTGGAATCTTCATATTATAAATGTATTTTTTCAGGTCCAATCAATTATTGGTTTCTCAGTTTGAAAGTGTGGGAAATTTTAGGCAGATTGTCGTATTCGATGTATTTGGTTCACGGACTTGTACAAACTTCCATATCGGTTCCTACTAGACATCCACTTTACTTACTAATTTTAATACGGTAATTAAAATTAGTAAAACAGTTGGAATTTGAGCTTCCTTTCATCGCCTTAGAAAAAATTTTATTTAAAAAAAGTGAGTTATCATTTTTCATCAACTTAAGCTCATTTTGAAATATTTTTACTGATTTGTACGCTTTTTTTTCCAGAAAAATGAAATGTCATGGAACGAAAGCAAATCTCAATACCAGCAAATGTTGAAATAGAAACAATCGAAGTAAAAAATTGAAATTGATCTTATCGTTCCAACAGCGAATCTACTGTTTTAGAAAAAAAATAATTATATTGTGATATTTGTTTATTTTTAATAATATTTATGACTTTATTTATTCATTATTTCTTTCCATTTATTAAATTAAGTTTTCCCATTCCTGTTCGAGTGAACAAATTAGAGGATAATTTAGTCCGTAAAAGCTTGGTTTCGCGAGTGCGTTGTCCTAGCCGCGACCATAAATCTCTCTACACCCCTCCTTTCCTGGTGTCTGCGGCCAGTTTTCCATCCATCTGTCAAATTACATATATTAAAAAAAAAAACCACGACGTTGGCGTCGACCAAGTCAACATACTCGCGGAACCATACCTTAAGGGTCTCACAAACCGAAACAGATTATTATTCGCAAGTGGATAAATACTGTCGGTTTCTATGGCCGGCAACACACGAACCTCTTTTTGTGGTTGGCGGCGGTCGACATCGTGGCAGTCGCGTGCAGTCGCTTCGACCACAAAAAGCTAGCAGCCGGGGGCCGAGAACAGACGGACCACACCGGACCACATTGGAGAATTTTATAATCTACGAGTATACGAACAACGTGAACTACGCGAACATGAAGATAAATTCTTCAATTATTCTAGAGGTTGCACGTGCACACTAACAGCTAAAAAAATTCGGGTGTGACCAACCCATGACTTTATCCATATATTTGAGGAATACTAAGAGTATCGAAAAAAATAATAAAAGTACTACTTCTGGTTGGAAAAAAAATGTTAAAAAATGATATTATTAATGATATTATTTGATTACACATACTACATATGCAAAATTTCAGCATAATGTGTGTGATAGTTTTGCTGGAAAAACCTTCCAAAGATTACACAAAAATTAGGTGGTTTTCCAAAGGAAGTACCACTTCCGGTTGACGAAAAATTTTGAAATCTTAATGGATTGTAATGGCCGGCAAAAAACATATAAATATGAAGTTTCAGTTCAATAGGATAAACGGTTTTTGAGTTATTAGCGATTTTACACACAAGTACGCAGACACACAGTCATACAGACATTTCCCAGAAATCATGAAAACGTGATCGGGGGATGACGCGGAAAAATCAAACGTCAACGCATGTTTCGCAGGGGAGTGAAATGGTCAAGATGAGAAACAAAGATGGTCAAGGGAGGAGTGTGAAGGGTGAAGGGTCAATTGCCATTGGTCCACATATAGCTGTGTAGTGCAACGCGAGTGCAACGCACCTGCACACCAACAGCAAAAAAAAAGTAAAAAAACGCGCTGCTCTCGACCACACGTGTGTAGTCCGTGTGTTGTACAGCGACAGCTAAAAAACGCGGCAGCTCGGCGGAGACGGGTAGCCGCAGCCGTGACCGGCTCTCGACCGCCGCCGACCGCACCAAACGTCTGTGTGTTGCGATCAACATACGATATACAATTCTATGGTCTGCTGAAACGCGGCTTCAAAAGGCTGCCCAATTGGACCGACCGCCGTCGACCGCAAAAAGGGGTTCGTGTGTTGCCGGCCTAAAGGCTTTTATGAAAGAAAGTTTTATTTAACTATGTAATTATGAGATAATTTTTTGTGACAAATTGTTTACAATAAATAATTAATGTGATAATTTGTCAAAAATAAAATTATAAAGGCGCATTGTATTTAACCACCAAAGTAACTTATCTTATTTATTCAGTTTTTTCAATTTTTACAACACTCGCTATCAGTGAAAAACCTGGTGCTCATTTCGATAAACCTAAACATAAATTCACGTTCCTAATCTATAAGTCAATATTTGTTTTTGCTCGCAATCACGCTATCGAGATGTGGCGAAAAGTATTAGCGAACACCGTGTCCTATTTTTGGTATGTGACGTGTGGCAGCACCGGTAGCGAATGTAAAAAAAAAAAATTAGATGAGTTGTGTCAGTGGCGCTGTGACGTTTACAGTGTCAAGATGTCGTCTCCATTCGCCAGGCTGGCCAGTCGGATCAAGAGTCCTGAATTTCGCAATTATTTCATGAGGTACAACTGCAAATCCTCGCTAACCCGTCCTTTATTTGCGTAACTACATAATTTAACCTTTTGCCCAAAGTGCAACTTTGTTTACATAACTTGATGTTAATCTGACTTTCAAATATAACACCGATTGATTTCCATATCTTGAATATATGTGAATTGTTTAGTCTGAAATATATTCAAATTTTCAACAGTTGAGGTACTTTGTGTTCTATTGGTGTATTTGACATACTTTATATAGAAAACTGATATGTAAATTTATTTATTTGCCAGTGCATTGCCCATTGACATTCAACAGGTGTTTATTATTGACATGCGAGTGAGCTAACAATAGCGGTAACCATGTGTCACGGAAAAAATCTAATTTTCAATTAAACTAAGTGTGTTTTAACATAGACACTACTGTAACAAAATTTCAAGCGTTCCAGGCAGATTGGGAGGCGTTGCAAAGGCCGAATCTAATAAGAACGAATCCACTATGGCCGGATGGAAAATGTCGCTAACGGATAAAGTATAATAGGAATAATATGGAAAGCGAATAAGGTCTAATAAGAATAAGATGGAAAGTGCATAAGGTCTAGTAGGAATAATAAAATCTTAAAACGACACGATGAGTTATTTCTTTCAAGCTTTTAATCGGTGATTCTCAAACTTTTTTAATCGAAGAATGTGTTTTATATGTATTTTTTAGATATTTTTTTACCTTGCGATCAAATCCACTTTCTATCTTATTCCTATTAGACCTTATGCGCTTTCCATATTATTTTTATTCGCTTTCTACATTATTCTTATTGAACCTTATCCACTTGCGACATTTTCGTTCTTATTAATATTCGGCCTTTTCAACTGTAATCTGGCACATCAACAGACATATAGCCTTTATGTATTATATTTATATGTAAATTAACCACTATGAACATATTTTGGTTTTCTATTAAAATTAGTTCTCTCTCCCCCGAATACTTTAACTTTTTTAGCGTGTGTTTGAACACGTAATTTAATCTTACAAAATCATTCTCAAGTGTATTGGTTTTATTGAAGTCGTTCTTATTTAAAAGTTAATCTCAAAAAGTACACTCTGATAACTTACATATCAATACTAAATCAAGTGCTATGAAGTGATAGTGTAAAATATTGATTTTTCAGCAATATGCACTTGTAAGAATACATTATGTACCTACATACATACATATATACATTGTATGTATACTAAATATCAACGATGGATAACTGTTTTGTTATTATCGCATCATTTCATACTATGCAGTATGTACTCAATATTGATATTAATCAAAAGGTCATACATCAACCACTTGTAGTCGTCATACATGTGTCTCACAATCAATAAAAATTCACGCATGTAACATGTCAAGGTTCTCATGGGTGATTTTAATGTTTCAGCACACACTTTTGGGGTCCTGTAGCAAACTGGGGTATACCGATTGCCGCTATAGCCGATATTAACAAAGATCCCAGTATAATTAGTGGAAAAATGACTTTCGGTATGTTTACATTCGTACATTTGTATACAGAATTTGTTTTACAAGGAGATTTCATTTTGATTTTACTTTATTTCAGCACTTTGCTTGTACTCTTTGTGCTTCATGAGATTCGCGTGGAAAGTTCAACCGAGGAATTTACTGTTGCTGTCTTGCCACGTTACGAACGAATTTGCCCAATTGACTCAAGGCTCCAGGTTTATCAATTACCATTATTTGGGCGGTAATAAAAATAAGTCAGAGGATCCAAAAGACAAGAAATAATTAAAAAAATTCATGACAACGGTAAACCTCCACATATGCCAATGTGGTAAAAGAATCCAATATTTAAATATTTATCAGTGTACTTACTTGTTTGTTAGCTTGTTCAAAAGTAAGTATGCTATCGTTATGCAAAAATCCCTAATAAGGTAACTTTTTTTGGCACACAGTGCAAATGTATAATAAGAATCGAGAATTGATTCAAATTGAATTAATAATATAAGTAGGTACAGATATTCTAAATTTTTCATTAAAATTTCTATGTGATCTGTGATCATTTGAAATATTTACGATAAAAAATATATATTTACACACTTACATAACAAAACTATATAAAGTTATAACAAGATGAATTCGGGAAATGAATAAACTTTTTATCAATTACAACATATTTATTTACAATTAACCAAATCCTCACAACGCATTTTGAAATGAAAATAATGTTATTAATTTATACAATGTATTAATTTATTTTCCTTAAATAATAAAAATATATATTATGTATATATACATACATATGTACATGAACAACTCTCACACGAGCACTTAAAGGCACTTTTTGATAATTGATTTAAATGTTGACAAACATTTTCTTCTTGGTTTCTATATTTTTTAATAGATCAATTGAATACAATATGATATTAACCTCAAAAGAATTATTACTCTCATATGACACATAAATTTAAAGATTTTGACTTAACTGTCGTTCCATTATTAAAATATACAAAGTTCAATTTTTAATTTAGCAGTCAGATGACGTAAGAAACTTTTAGTATTATACAGTTTGCCAAAACATGTTTAGTATAGAAAAAAGCAAATGAATAGACTCGAATGTGTATTCATTACTACAATAAAACTTAAAACAAATACATAAACGTTTCCTCAGATACAAACAGTTATTAGATTTAACAATCAAAGAATTAGTTAGTAATAAAACAGAAAGATCAACTGGTTTATTTTCAATAATGAAATTAGTTATTACATAGAGTGCTCAAGTTTTATACAGTCTGTTTTGTGAGATAAGAGTTTTGAGAAGAGTAATTAGAGTCGTTTGTGGAAAAGGTAACACAATGCGTTATTGGTGCATTTTTTTAGTGTATACTAACCACTAGAATCCATTAGCCATCACCACGCATATTTTTGACCCTATTTAAGACACGCGGTTTGAAGAAAGAGATAGCTTTAAACTCTCTTATTTCGAAAAACAGACCATAGAATCATTTTTAATTGATTGTTTGGATGTTTTCAGTCGAAGTTTATCAAAAAAGAATAATTTTTTCGATTTGTTTTAAGAAAAACTTTTTTTTCGTGTAGTTTTATAATTTTTGATACAAATTCAAATTAACATGCTTTTGCTTAAATACTCAATGGACAAATTATTTTCGTGCAGACGGAAAAAATTAACTATTAAATTTTGGTAGATGAAAAGGGTAGAAAATGAAAAAAATCTATAATCAATTAAAACTAATAAAGTTTATTAAATATTTATGGATGTTTTTCAAGTATTTTGATCGCAATTGCAATTCCAATATACACATATATTTCATATGAACAAATCACAGTTTTTTTTATAAAGAACTACTAATAAATATTGTAATTAAGCACTAATTACAAAGTTATTGCATTAAATAATTGAAAATAAAAAAGCCTTTCAAAAGCCATAAATAAATTACGTTATGTTTAAAATGAATATAGAAAATAGGAGAATCGACTCATTTTAAAGAAAGAAAACTAATTGAAATTACACGTATGAATTTATAATAGTTGGCACTTTCCACACGTGCAATAGAGCTTTAACACTAGCAAAAACGAATTTGAATAAACTATCCACAACACTGAGAATGTAGCAGAGTATTAATTACCACCTAACCATGCTGTACTGCAAACATTATTCATGATTAAGACTACATATTCGCATTCGTTTACACTAGCGTAAATGTCCCGTAATACAACTTGTTTATACGTACACATACTTAACATTATCAGACACACGAATAACATTTATATATGTATTTTTCCATTACATATTTAATAAGAAGAAAATATATATATATATAAATACACAGTAAAGGCACTATGTGAGAATAATACAAAATATTACAACAATGTAAATAATATTACTTATAAAATATTTTTTACGTCATAGATAGCATTTTTGTAGTAAGGCTATATTAATAAATAGGTAAACGATCGAACACTTTGAATCTTCCTTCACATATTCATAAAGTGACAATCATAAAATGTACACAGCCACTATACAACAAATTTATAAACAGTCATCACATTATTTAATTTTGAAATCCGGGCTCCCGAATATTGGTAATACAAATCATCATAGAAAAATAATTTACGTGGTGCGGACAATTTTCAAGGCACATAACGTACAACCTCAGTTTCCTTGTAGGCGTGAGTTATACGTAAACTGGACCCTGATTTTCACTATCTTCCAAGTTGATTCTATTGGCGTAAACGGGCCCCCCATCAAAAAAAAACCTTCTAAATGTAAATTCAAAAAAGCCGTGGAAAGTTTTTCCATTATCTAATAGTTCATTGTCAGATATATTCGAATCTGTGCTCGTCGATTTCCTCAGCTTATCCGGATCAATTTCGTCAAAATTGGATGTATCAATATCACATTCTATTCGAGGAACGTGCGGAGCTACTTGTTTTCTCAACCCCTTTTCAAAATCGACTTTTTTGAAAAACGGATGTCCTTTGACCTCTGCCGCGTCTTTTCCCAAACGATTCTCAGAATCAGAACATAGCTTAAGAATTAAATCTACACTCTCGCGCGACAAGTTAGCCGACTGTGGAATATGCAAAGTTGTCTCCCAATTTATGACCTGAAAGAGATTCACCGAAAAGGTTATTATTTAAACTCGCAAGGGAATAAATGGTACGTTTAAATTTCATATACACACCTTCTTTTGAGTTTCTGCCGGCGAAGACGCTAAAAATGGCGGGGATCCGACAAGCATCTCGTACAGTATTACACCGACCGACCACCAATCACAAAGTTGGGTGTAACCGGTGCGTTGCAATACTTCGGGAGCGATATAATTCGGAGTGCCAACCAGAGAGTGAGCGAGGCATCTCTGATGCTCCAACTGTCTCCGTCTTTCGAGAGGTTTCAATTGTCGACATCTGCATTCACCTTCGCGCCATTCTCCATCAGGCTCCATTGAATCTTGGCGACCGTGCTCACCTAAAACGACACATCATTCCATTAACAACCCAATCGACAAATTTACGTTCAAATCAACAAAACGTAAAAACTAAAACACACTAACCATTCCTTTGGTAGTATTTGGAGTTGTGCGTCCACCTAAATCCAGTGCATAGACCAAAATCGGTGAGTTTAATATGGCCGTCTCGATCGATCAAAATATTATCAGGTTTTATATCCCTGTGGATGAATCCCATTTTGTGGACACTTTCAACAGCGCACGTGAGTTCGGCAATATAAAACCTGGCCAAGTGCTCTTCAAATATGCCGAGTTTAATCAACAGCGACATCAAGTCCCCGCCTGGTATATAATCCATCACAAAATATAAATTGTCCTTGTCTTGGAAGCTATAGTACAACTTGACGACCCATTCGTTGTCCGCTTCGGCTAATATATCTCTTTCGGCCTTCACGTGTGCCACTTGATTCCTCTTCAGCACGTCCGACTTCCTGAGGGTCTTCATCGCGTACACATGATGAGTGTCAATCTTTCGCACGAGGGTGACTTCACCGAAAGCCCCGACGCCGATAGTCTTAATTTTAATAAACATGGACTTGTCCATCTTGGCGCGTTTCAGTCTGATGTAGTTAGATTCTTTCTGAGATAACATTTTCCTAATTTCACATTGAGCTTCTTGGCTTAATCCTATTTTCATCATTTCCTTCTCCAGCTGCATTCGTCTGAACACACGCTGTTTGTGCGATTTCAATACATTCTCTATGTGCTGCTCCATGAAGAATTTGAACGCTTGCGGTGAATAATTTCTCACGATACTATCCCGTCGTTCGTCTTCCTTTTCTCTAGTCATGTGCTTGCGTTCAGGTATCGGTGATTGGTGTCTTATTTTAGCACACGGTGGTAAGTTATTCGAACCGTTGACGGCCCCGGTTTTGTTACCGACTGAGGAGGACGCCGTCGGTGGTAGAGGTGGGCTATTTTTATCGTTGGCAGAACAAGGATACTGTGGTGGATTTTGAGTCGTCTGGCCGTCATTCGATGAAGTGCTTTGAGGACTCTCAGATCTGGAGTCAGTATTGTTAACGGGAACTTTTTTATGAACCAAATTCGCGATATCCTCTTGATTGCCGTACGGTGGCGGTGGAAGTTGATGGTGTATTCCTCGTTGAACGGCCAAAGCTTGCATGGTTATCGCGTAACTTGGAGGTTCCGTCGTTGGTATTAGAGGACTAGAGCCGGATACGGGAGGAGTCGTCGGACTCGGCGTATTGGGTGAAGGTGGCTTTGGACTGATGGAAAATCCGGACACATTGTTTTGCTGCTTTTGTTGAATTGAACTGGCGTACGACGGAGGAGGTGCTTGCGTAGTGGGAGCGCTAACGGGTTGCGGCGCAACCGGAGCTATCGCCGTTTGCAAGATTGGTTTCTGTACTTGTGTACTTTTAACCGATTGCATGATGATGGGAGGTTGGGTTTTGGCTTGCCTCGCGCCCCAAGCCTGCAGCGGTGTGGGTCTGGCCATGGACGATGAAGTTCCCATCGATTGAGACACCGTGATCGGACTAGGAGAACCTGCTGACGTAGCACCAGAATAAATACCGGAAGACGGACTCTTGCGATAGTCCTGCGACTGAGTCGGACTTTGTCTATTTTGAATAGACACTGAATACGGAGGTGGAGGGGGTGGGTATCCGGGTATAGGATACGGGGGTGGTAATTCAGTTGCGTTACTATTTCCGGGGTAAATGCTCAGAGCTTGCATCTGCTGGGTGAGCTGCTGCTGAGCCTGAGGTCCGTTTTGGACGATCATAGGTTGCCGCCCGGAAGTCGGAGGACCGTTGTTTACACCGGATGCGACGGGACTTACGCCACGTGCCGGAGGCACGGGCGGTGCCGGTGACATCCTCTTGAATAGTTGTTGAACGGAAGCCGGTACCAAATGGGGTGGCTGCGGCGGCGGAGGGGTGGAAGTGCATCTTGGCGGTGGGGGTGGGGGGGCGTCTCCGAAACTCGGAGAATACTGCCTCGTAAGTTTCTCGTGGTGAGATAAATCCGCTAGTCGGGGACTATCGGACCTGGAGCTACCGGCACCCGAGTCCAATGCCGGACTTCCACGATGGAGATTCAACTCGCGTTCCAAACTTGGTTTTCGTATTAATTTAGTGGTAAGGCCGCTGAACGTAGGACCCTTTCGCAATCCATTCATAGGATCTTGAGTTTTAGATAAAAGATCTAACGCTGCATCACAGCGTCCTCCAGCAAATTTCAAAGCACGCACTGCCGTTTCCTTAACAAAATAAATAAAACAACATTAAATTAAATCCATACATACAATTCTAAGTGGAAACTGTAAAAGAAATTACCTCTTCGTAGCCTTGGGCAAGTAATTGCCCAAGAGAATGCCGAAAGAGATTGAAATCTCCGGAAGCAGAGCTAACGCCGGAACTGACGGTGCTCGCTGCCGAAGAGCCTCCATCTCGCTCGGAGCTATTTGCGAACGGCAATAGAGAATTGCGAATCTCGGCAAGAGCTTTCTGATGGTATCCTGAGGAACGTGCGGCTGTTTTGTTGGTGGGTGGCGGCGCGCCTGGGTTCATGGCCCCGTCTCACCCCATTCCCTAATTAACTGACGGAACCACACCCTCACTGGTTCTATGTTCTCTCAAACACGAGTAAATTTAATTTATACACTACCTATGATTATATATTGTATATAAATAAAACCGTCTATGATTAATATATAAAATATATATAATTTTTTTTATATCTTCCTATTTATATTTGTATTATTTTAGTTTAAGCACATCTTCCATACGATTGAAGCACTTGAATTGTTAACGTTTGTATATTATAAAATCGTTCACTGCAGTCGATGACATCTAGAAAGAAAAAAAAAAAAAGGTCATAAAAATAATAATGAAAAAACAAACAAGAAAGCTGAACCAAATTATGCAAACGCTATAGTTGTAACGATAGATGCCCATTTATTATCGACATATGAGTTTTATCACCTGGGAGACTTCTACATAAATTTCTTCTTAATTAATATCAATATAAAATAGGAAGCGCCCCATTTTATCTATGATTTATTCACATTATCGAAAGTCTCCCTTGATTAAGTTTCCTCTCAATTTCAACCCGACAAAAAGTTTAACGATAGCGGTAACATTGGGTTGGGTTAGGTTACGTTTGGGACATATCTAACTTTCTTCCTAATTAACATCAACATAACTCTCCACCTTAAACTAGGAAGCGCCACATTTCATCAACAATATCACATTATCGAAAGTCGCACTTGAATAGGTTTCATCTTAATTTCAACCCGTCAAAAAGTTAAACGATAGCACACTTGAATATCAAACGTTGCCTATTCACTATTCGACAAACATTTCACCGTCTGTCGCGGTGAAACAATGGGGAAATACCCACTCTGGTGGTTTCCCATTGCCCGAGGAATGGATAGAAGGAACGGACGACGATTCGGTATACAGTGCGGAATTGTTTCCAACGGGGACGGCCGATCTGAACCCAGGCAACGTTTAGATCTTGCCGGTTCTTTTCGCCCGAATTCTGGCCACGAAACGATTCCCGACGAACCGACTGCTAGCTCTACATAAAATACTTTATTTCGACATTGAAAAACACACTCGTTCATTCGGCCAGATCGTACAGGTTGAAAAATTTCACCACAATCGACTCACAGAGGGGTTTTATCATTTTTGCAACACCGCGCGAAAGACAACGTCAACTGTGATTGACAGCGACGAACGTGCGGATAGTAAACGGTACAGAAACGTATTGCAACACCAATATTGAACAACGCACAAATTGACACTTGGTTCGTGCGAATAGTAAAAATACACATACATACATATACGCATATGTGTTACACACACACATACCAATACATGTGTGGAATGGAATGTTTGGTTGAGCGCGAATGTGAGGGGGAGTGAGGGGATGAAGGGGAGCGGGGAAGGGGGCGTGAATGAATGAAGAAGGGGGCGTGGCTTCCACGAGTAGTATGAATGGAGTCAGGGGTGGCAGATACCTGTGGTGTGGTGCGATGGACGAGTTTCGGTGGGGCCGTTCGGGCCGCGTACGAGATGGGGGCTCGTGGGGCGAACGGCTGAGAGCGAGTGGGGGGGCGAAGGGTGCAAAGGTGCAGGGGGTGCGGGGGGCGCGGCTAGGGGCGCTCCGGCCGGCGCAGCTCCCCGCGCCCGGCCATCTTGCTACTGGACACTGCCTCTGCCTCTGCCACATTCCTCTCTGCTGCCCCTAACCGCCGCGATTACGACCATTGCCGCACAATTTACGGTGATGGTTTTCGTTTGATTTTTAGCCCGCCTCGTGTTTATCGCGTCCGTTGGTTATTTTTGTCGTGTTTCTCGGTATGTTTCGCAGATGGATGGATGTTTTTAGTTATTTTTTCACGGCGACTGGAAAAATGATCGAAGTTCGGCTCAGACTGGCGTCGGTTTGGTTTTGCGCTCGGTTGTCGCGCTTGGCGACCGTCTGTCGGAGGTGTTTCTTTTTAATTGCAGTGTCGGTATGGCGACATGTCTGTGCGCGCGGACGCACGATTACAGTTTGTTGATAAGGTCGATTCCAATGAGAACGAATCCGTTAGGATCGAGTGGAAAATGTAATTAGAAATGAATAAGGTCTAATGGGAATTGAAGACATTAAAAACGCTGAATCTATTGTGGCCGAATGTCGAAATGCCGAAATATCGTAAACGGATAAGATAGAAGGCGGATAAGGTCCCATAAGAATGACATGGAAAGCGCATAAGGTCTAATAGGAATATGATAGAAAGGTAAAAATATCGATAACATACATACAAGGTCGAAAATCTTATAAGACACGTGGAGTAATATTTATTGTAAGACTTTTAAACGGTGATTGTAAACCTTTTTAAATTGAAGAATGTCTTCGATTTTTTACTTCTCGTTCAAATCCACTTTCTATCTTATTTTCATTGGACCTTATTCGTTTTCCACTTTATTCTTATCCGGTTGTGACGTTTTCCATTCAACTATAATGGATTCGTCCTTATTAATATTCGGCCTTTCAACCGTAATCTGGCAGATCAACAGACTTATTATAGCTTTCATGTACATATTATGTATTATTATATATTATATATTATATGATATTTATTTGTAAATTAACCAACTATTATGTAGAATGTAGATACATATTTTGGTTTTCTATCAAAATTAATTTTCTCTCCCTTGAATACTTAACTTTTGCTTTTTTAACACGTAGTTTCATTTTACAAAATCATTCTCAAGCGTATTGGTTTTATTGAAATCGTTCTTATTTAAAAGTTAATCTCAATAAGTACACTTTCTATCTTATTCCAATTAGACTTTCTTTCCATCTCATTCTTATTAGACCTTATCCGCTTGCGACATTTTCCATTCGACCATAATGGATTCGTTCGATTTGGATTTAGGTCTTTTCAACGCCTCCCCAGACGCACTCTACCAATAGAGTGGGGGAAAAACTATAAATATCATCGCTAACGATTGTTCTAGAATCTAGATCACTCGAACATTCTATATACGCCCATTCACACTTCTTCAACTTGTATCATACCTCATAAATATGTTATAACATGTACCATGTGACATCGTCACAATATGTACTTAAAAATATTTATTTAAAATACTAACTATTAACTACAAGTGTAATTTCAAAGCGGCGGATCCCGCATCCGTTACGGCAATGCATAAAATTCGACAAATGCAACAGCAGACATGCGATGGCCGAAGTGGAAATCAATGGGGTGGCAGTCGCACGGTGTGACAGCATTATGACATTACTAAACGGGTCGTGTGACAACCCCCTGTACCCAGTTCATTCGTAGTAGACCCGCAGTAACTGCGTGGCCACCGTGCGACCGCCACCCCCTCTACCTCAATTTTAACCGTCGCACCGTACGACTGCCTTGGCAGTCACATGTCTGCACACCATCTATCTACTACATATATAAAATTCAATGTTTGTTTGTTTGTTTGTCCGCTATGCAAATCTACAGTTTTCAACTTAGAACCGCCAAACTTGGTAAACTATCTCATGATACCCCAAGTCAGACCGTAGGTGGGTTTTGGAAGGGGTCGTAGTTCGCGGTCAAGGGGCCCCCATACAATTTTTTTAATCTGAAAAAAATTTTGTACTGGAGAATAAATGTTTTCATTTGTTTCAATTTTTGTTTGTACTGGTGAATAAATGTCACCCGCACGAGCAACACCGGACAATTCAGCTAGTTCACGATAAAACAAGACTAGATACTTATAAAGTGGATAGATAATAATATAATCGTCAAATTCAGATAAAACCAGAACAAAGGTAAAGAATATATAAGCGTTGTGGATACGAAGGGCGAACTCGACATCGGGTCATTTTTTTACCATTCCGTTCTCCTCCTGCCTTCTTGGTGGGGTTTTTTTTTGAGTTCATTCATCATAACCATATAAAAATAAAGCTTGAAACATAGGAAATCATCGCCATCGTACTGGGCGAGAAAACTTTAAACGTGTTTTTCTCTAAATCGATGTTTGTCGAGTTCGCCCTTCGTATCCGCAACTCCTCAATTATCATGAATGTGTTTGGGTTCCAATTTTTATGCCCGTAAATTTAACTCTTGAAACATTCATCTGACATTAACCTCAAATTTGGACGTATTCTGTTCTCTCGGAGGTTATGACTGTTATAAGAAACTTATCAAATTTTGAAATTCTAAAACATAAATTCTTTTAGTGTGACATAACGAATTCTATTTATATTTTAGATTATCTCAGATTTTTGCTAGGAAGTAATCGAATCATGAGTAAATTTAATTTTGAGTGTTGACTTATGTGCTAAAAAGCCCCGAGCTTTGCTCTAAAAATGGGAGTAGTTTGGACTGCCATATTGAGACCCATAAAATCGTTCAATATTGAAAATAGAGCTCATAGAATAATATCCAGGGATAAGCCAGTGCCTGCTCCAAAATACAAAGTCGATAAAGAAACGCTCGATAAGATTTTACAAGGTATTTTATATATCCTCACATTTAACTACCTTATATGGACTATAAGGGTCAAAATGTATTTTGTATAAAAATTATTACATAACTAATTCTAATGTATAATATTAATTCACTTTATACCTGAAATATGGTGAAAATATTTATAGAAAATCCAGGAATCGTTGATGCCCATTCCAAGAAACATTCTTCATTAGACAATCGATTGAAAACAGTATTTGTATCGTCGACAGATCCAGAAATAAATGTTGGTGTTTTTTTTTTAATTTCCAATTTCATCGTATCCAATATCTTATATTTATTTTCATAGAAAATATGTCAATTTGTTTTTAGCCTGAAATGACAAAATCTAAAAAAATACTTCCCATGAACAGAAGTGCTCACCAAGGATTTGAATTTGGAATTCAGGAACCCGAATTTATTAAACCTGGACATCTCACATTACGATCTATATTTAAAATAATAGATGACCATAATAACAATAATCAAAATACAGAAAGCTTATCAGCACAGTGGAATATTGAAAAAGAAACTCTGGGTTAGTATGTATAAGCCTTGTGTATATACATATGTAGTGCCACCAGTATAACTTAAAAACTGCTTAATGCGTGAAGTAGCCTTCCAAGATATATTGGTGGCTCTATACAAGGCTTTATATATTTTCTTACAATTTTTGTTTCACGTGTGCGTATTATGTTTTTCAGATAAAATATGTAAGTATTATGGAGTTTTTCAGTTGTATATACCGAAGAAAGTCAAAGGAAAGAATTCAAAAGTGGACAATGAGAATGATCCAATTTATATACAACAAAAGGCTCATTTAAGAAGAGTAACTGGTAAAGATTAAATTGCTTATCCAATATTGTAGAAAATAAATAGAAATTAGTTGAAAAAATGTTATTTTACTAAGTGTTACATCTGTGTTTATTAAATCCAAACGAAAAAATCGTGATTTTATTAAATAAAAAAATCAGGTGTGGCCACCCTATGACTATCCATATTTTTGTTGAGGAATAGTAACGAAAATAATTTTTGCTCATTGGTGTACATCCAAGCAGGAGTAAGTATGTGAATCAAACACATAGCTGTGTGGATATATGTACATACAAACCATTTTCAATATATATTCAAATTGGAAAATCTACCACTTCCAGTGAGCAAATTTCGATATTTTTTTTATAACTCATCAATGCTATAAAGATTAAAAATATTTAAAAGGCTGAAAAAAAAAAAACGAAATTTCGTTCAAGAGTAAACTACTACTTCCAGATGGCGAATTTTGAACAAAACCTTATCAACTCTTAAATTTTACATTAAAACTACAAATATGAATTTTCAGTTCGATTGGTTCAGTAGTTTCAGAAATGTTGGTGGTAACACGATTTTTGACTATTCTACAATAAAAAAGTCCCTCTTCCGGTTCACCGATTTTGATGATTTATTATTTTCATAATTAGATATCGCCCTAACGATTATAATATTACAATATTTAAAAGACCGAACCAATTAAAAAATGAGTTATAACGATTCTACACACATCCACCTAACAAACAGACAGATATTTTCCACGAAAAAGTGATCAGGGGATACCTGATGCAAAGTCAAAATCTCGAGGTCGAATTTTCGTACGACCACAATACTTCATTTCAATACAAATTATCATGTTATACTGGATATTTTTAGTTTTTGGTGTATCGAGGATTACTGACCGACACAAATATTTGAAAGTAAAGAGCAAAAAACAATATTAAGAAATGCACAAATGATTCATTTAATTCATCATTTACAAGTCCACTGATGTGGCAGTAATTTACATTTTTTTGTCAGTCTTAGAACACAAAAAATAAATACATGTCAAATGTAATACATATAATATAAATTGACATAATTATTATTCAAAAAAATAATAACTATTAACTTTGTCGATCCCATCTCCAAATCGTTCCATCGTCACACGCGCAGATCAAAACATTTCCGTCTTTGCTCAAAGATGTCTGTCTAATAGCCGAGATACATTTTGGATGTTGCAATGTAGAAACACGAGTTAGTGCCGGATCGCTATCATCCAATTCCCAGACAATAGTTTTGCCAATTTGATTTCCAAGCACAATAGTCTGCAATGATATTAAATATGTAGAAAAATATATTATAATTTCTCACTATGGATTTAATTTTAGTTAACTTTACCTTTTGCCAGAAATCAATAGCAAATCTTATAAACCATATTTCACATTCTTTGTAGTCAAACCGATGGATAACGGTAACTGCATTGTCTCCCGGTTTTAACTCCTTGTCTTCAAGACGACCTGGTTTCCAACAAACTATTGAATTTTCGCAAGACTGAAAAGTTTGAAATGCACGTGAAATTATGTACATATGGGAGGATAATGAATTTTAACTAGAATTTCACTGTTTAATATGATAACAGTTATCTAATAACATTCAGAAACCAGATGACATATTATATATACTCTGTCCAGCTTAAAGACCTTTTTCTCTCGCAACAAAAAAAATTCGGGTGTGGCCAACCCATGACTTTATCCATATATTTGAGGAATACAAACAGTAACGAAATTAATTTTTTAAATACGCAAGTAAATAAAACGCATGCACAGCACCACACCAACCAACAACATACAACATACATATCATGAAATCACTGTGTTGAGTGCGCGCGCGTATGTAAAATACGATCTTCGGCATATATTCAAATTAGAAAAACTGCCACTTCCGGTCGTCAGATGTTGACCAAAATCACAGTATCTCTTACAGCTAACGTAAAAACTATAGATATGAAATTTCGACTTGATTGCCATGGAAGTTTCGGAAATATTCTGTGGTAAACCCTACTTCCGGTTGACTGATTTTAATGATTTATTTTTTTTTAAATATGATTTTCTCTCAAAACTACAATATTACAATATTGTGACGATACTACATATTTAAAAGGTCAAAAAAAAATAAAAAAAAAAAATCGTACAAGAGTAAACTGCCATTTTCGCTCGTCAGAAGTTAACTAAAATCACAGTATCTCTTACGGCTAACGTGAAAACTATAGATATGAAATTTCGACAAAATTCCCAGAGCCGTTTCGGAAATATTCTGTCGTAAACTTTTCGACGAAAAAAAAAAACCTACTTCCGGTTGACTAATTTTAATGATTTATATTTTTTTAAATATGATTTTCTCTCAAAACTACAATATTACAATATTGTGACGATACTACATATTAAAAAGGTCGAAAAAAAAAAAAAAAAAAAAATCGTTCAAGAGTAAACTGCCATTTTCGCTCGTCAGAAGTTAACTAAAATCACAGTATCTCTTACGGCTAACGTGAAAACTATAGATATGAAATTTCGACAAAATTCCCAGAGCCGTTTCGGAAATATTCTGTCGTAAACTTTTCGACGAAAAGAAAACCTACTTCCGGTTGACTAATTTTAATGATTTATATTTTTTTAAATATGATTTTCTCTCAAAACTACAATATTACAATATTGTGACGATACTACATATTAAAAGGTCGAAAAAAAATAAAAACAAAAAAAATCGTTCAAGAGTAAACTGCCATTTTCGCTCGTCAGAAGTTAACTAAAATCACAGTATCTCTTACGGCTAACGTGAAAACTATAGATATGAAATTTCGTCAAAATTCCCGGAGCCGTTTCGGAAATATTCTGTGGTAAAAGAATTTTAGAATTTTCTACAAGAAAAAAACCCTACTTCCGGTTGACTGATGTTGACCAAATTCCTTATGGCTTTTACACCTTACGTGAAAATAATAGATATGAAATTTCAGCTTGATAACCTAGATAGTTTCGGAGAAAACACACATACAGACACACACACGCATAAGTACACAGACACACAGACATACAGACATTTTTTAGAAATCATGAAAACGTGATCAGTGGATGATACTCGATACAAATCAGTCAAAATCTCGAGGTCGAATTTTCGCACGATCACAATACTTTATCCGATTAGGATAAAGTAAAAAAGAGGGTTGTGACCGTCTGAGATTAACAACTTTCAACTGTGCAACAAAAAATTACGTTTTTGAGTTACCCGAGAGAAGAATTATTACTAATTTTGACTCACTGAATCCGAATATGATAATGAAATTTGTTTATCAGCTTTCGTTTATGAGATATGAGCGTTTTAAAACATGGACAGTTTTTACATTTTTTTTTACCTTCGCGGTCTGTAAACTCAAAATTTAGTACTTCTGTGTTCAAAATGAGTATTGGAAGTAATAATCAGATGTTTTTGCTATGAATTAAAAAAGCACTAAATTTTGAGTTACAGACCGCAAAAGTCAAAAAAATGGTAAAATTGTCTATTTTTTTAACTCATATCTCATAAACGAGAGCTAATCAATAATTTTATTATCAGGGTCAAACTTAGTACATATTAACTAGTCTCCGCTCCAGTAATTTTTTTTGTTACATTGTGTTATCATTAATGTTTATTCCTAGAAGCCGAGATGCTGACGAAGCCCATTGGTTGAACCACTTTCTTTTATGCAGCAGTACTCCAAATCGGTCACGACTAGGATGTTTCTTAAGTCGGACAGAATATATGTAGGTATAAGTAAAAATAAACATTACCTTTGACAATATTAAATCACCCATCCATCTAACACAGTCAACATAATTTCTATGAATATCTCTCGTCGAAAAGTCTGGAAAATGTTCCTTCAGCGAATTAAAAGGTCTAGAGCTGCGGTGTACGTTGAAAGTGTAACTTTGCTTTATCGCCTCGTGCATAGAAGGTTTATCCAGTCTCCAAAGTTTCAAAGAATGATCCATACCGCAAGACATTATCCTGGTGCCTTTAAGATCAAAATCCTGTAATTTAATAAATCGAAATGGTAGACATTTGCAGATCATAAAAATAGTAAAAAAACACGACGGTACGTACAGCGCTTAACACTTCATCTCTGTGTCCTTCGACACCACCGAAGATCGCTATGCAAACATCGGTTATTATATTCCACAATCGTAGAGCGTGATCCTTGCTCGCAGACAACAGCAAATTAGGATCTGTCGGGTGAAATTTAACTTCATTGATGGCGTGTCCATGACCAGTGCAATGTTTAATACATGCCTGAATCGCCGGACTGAAGATTCTAACGATTCCTCGTGAACCGGCCACGGCCAATATAGGGTTTCCGTTCTCTTCTTCGTACGACCACGCACACGTGTAAAAATTTTCATCATTCTGAAGAAAAAAATAACAAATCAAACTATGTACCAACTATTATAATCACGAATGAAGAAAATGTATGGAACGTTACATCTGGATCAGCATAGCATTGCAGCAGCTTGACACCACCAGCCTTTGGGCATTCGTATACCGATACTCTATTACTTCCGACGACAGCGAATATCATCGGTTGTCCTTGTCCAAGATGGTGATTGAACTGAGCACCGAACAGAGGTTGGCAGTGATCCTCTTTAGCGTAACATCTAATATAAAAATATCAATCGATTACATAGCGAATATGATCATCATATAGTACATTCATGACTGGATGTAAAGAAGTAAATAAGAAGAATGAAACAAGGATGGAGCGCTTTTGGAAGAATGAACGTAGTTTTTAAACCCAACATCCCGCTATGCTTAAAAAAGAAAGCACACGTCCAATGCGTACTGCCAGTTATGATGTATGGATGTGAAACGTGAATGCTGTATTCGAGAATGTTACGTAAGATCCAGTGCACACAGTGTAACATGAAAATATGCATGCTTGGTATGACAAGAAGAGATCGTAAAAGCAATACATATGTACATAGGTAAAAAGTATGACCAAAGTAGCAGATATAGCGGAACGTGTGAAAAAGTTAATGTGGCAATGGGCTGGACACAGTGAGAATAATGGATGGCAGATGGACGCGAGAAATACTGGAATGGGCTGATGAATTGAGAAGAATGTGTGGTCGAGTGGATGCAGATTGCTCAAGACAGATAGGAATGGAAGAGGATTGGAGAGGCCTTCATCTAGAAAAATAATTATGGTTGGTATGACAAGAAGAGATCGTAAGAGGAATACATGGGTAAGAAGCGTGACTAAAGTGGCAGATTTAGTGGAACGTGTGAAAAAACTGCAGTGACTACTAGCAAAAAAAGGATGGATGGCAGATGATACTTGAAAGGTATTTGCGAGGATGTGGAAGAAAGCTAGGAAGACGAATTACGAAGAATGTGTGGAGCCAGTGGATGCAGATTTCTAGATAGGATAGATAGGATTAGAGATGCCTCCATCCAGCAATGGATGGTGAACGGGTGAAAATGATAATGATTGATGAAAGAAGAGATCATAAGAGGAATACATGGGTAAGAAGCGTGACCAAAGTGGCAGATATAGCGGAACGTGTACAAAGCTGAAGTGGCATTGGCCTAGATACATAGCGAAAATAATGGATGACAGATGGACGCGAGAAATACTGGAATGGTATCCGAGAGGATGTGAAAGAAAGCAAGGTAGACCAAGTGGACAATGGGCTGATGAATTGAGAAGAATATGTGTAGTCAACTGGATGCAGATTGCTCAAGACAGACAGGAATGGAAGAAGATTGGAGGGGCCTTCATCCAGCAGTGGATGGTGAACGACTGAAAATGATGATAGTACATTGACTTTTCAAGACCAACAAGCGTTTATCGTTGACATATGAGTGGGCTAACATTGCTAGCAATAGCGGTAGCTGTGGGTTATGGAAAAAATATAACAAATTTTCAATGAAACATAATAGGTGCATTCTGGACAAACCGCCAGACTAACGGCTGCCCTACATGTGCACGCTTGACTGACACTTGCTTATGATATACTATACATATAATTGAAATTAAGCGAAAAAGGTAACGTACATGAATTTGAAGGGAGCTTTGACGACTTTCGGTATTTTCCTTCTCCCTCTTCGTCCCTTTCTGCCTCTGATGGTTGGAGTTTCACTTCGTGAAGTGTTGTCAGTTGTAGAAGTGCTACCCACGCTGGAAGTATCGTCCTGAATTAATAAGATAACAGTGAATCAGTTAGCTGGCGGTATAAACGTCATAAGATAATGTCAGTATCACAATATCTAACGGCATCATTCTCAGAATCTTCTCCGTGAATTTCCTGAGACCTCATCGCGCCAAAACAAGCCAAATGTCACTGACATAAACTAACACTAAACGCTACAAAACACGACCAGCTTTTTCAACATTATAGATGTGGCGCCGAGTTGATAAACACGCCTCAGAACGCTCTCTCGTAACTAGAGTGGAAGCTAAAAAGTGCATCTATGTACATATTAAACATAAGAATTTTTGATGCCATTTTGAGTGTTATAATTATAACCATATTTTTATTTTTTTGCAGTCACAATATTGAAATGGAAAACAAACGGTATACGTGGTGGCCAACGCCACACGAGTTAGGCCTTCTAGGGGAGATGCTGGGAAACGGCCGCAACGACCAACTCTGTAGTTTTTTGTATAGAATTTGACAATGGATGGAAAGCAGCCTTTTCCTTAAACTGCAGAGGCTCTCAAAAGTTTACTGGGGGGGGGAAATTAAAATTCCTGGTAATGAATTTATTAAAATTCGGGGTTCTTGTAGTAGTCCTAAACTCAAATGATTTTAAGTATAATCGTATCGGCTGTCAGTTTGTCATCATTTGTATATGGGAGCGCCGAGGTCGTCAAGGTCAAGGTATACCATAGCAGGGAACACTTGGAAGGTTATAACGTTATAAGACTATCTGCCCTGCTCTAGAAGTAAATCGTTAATGTATTAACGTAGTTCAAATATGAAACGAGAAACATCAGATCAATATGTAAACAATGACACATATAATACACGGTCCTCCAATACACTCTCAGGGAGGCGATTGTCAAACGGTAGGAGGTGCATTCATTGGGGGTAGTGTTGTAAAATTCTCGGGAATAATTTTTTTGGAGAATATTCAAAAATTGCAAAAATTGTATGTACATAAAGCAATGTTCCCTGGGCTCCATCGGTCGGCCACCATGTATGTATTGTAAATAAATATTTATATACTAACTCTTACTGTATTTGCTTAAATATACAGTAAACTCCCTCTAATCCGGACTAATACTTGGGAGAGGTGATACGGATTACACGAATAATATTAGTTTTCATCAGAATTGCACAAAATAATAAAGTATAAAAGTTCTCTCTTGTTACACATGTTTTTAGTATTTGTGACAAAAACTAAATTTGATGGGGAGTGAATATGACAAAATTTTTACGATCTTTTGTGCTAAGTTTAAATGAATGATTATATCATAAGTTGAAACAATTTCACTGGAATATCATAACCAAAGCAAAAAAATATGTATACACAATTTATTGCTTCCAGAGTTAATAAGCATTGTATTCCTATGAGAATTTCGCGGAAAACATTCATGCTAGTAGTGCTTACGTTAAAATGACGAAATGATACATCCAGTGTCGTCAAAATGAAAAAATGTCATTCAAAATGCTCTCGGACACTCTAGAAAGTCCTATTACTCGTATTAGGTTCTGAAAATATCCTAGAATCCTCTAAAAATGGCAAAAGGGGAATGGAACAAAAAAGGTTAAGACCCCTGGTGTAGTGGCAGACGTGTGTCTTCGGTGATAGCGATGACACGCGATTTTCCGTAGAACTTCTTATAGCGATTTAGTAAGCCGGTATCGGCTAAAGTAATCTTTGTGCGTAGAATGTTGTACGCAAAGGCAATAATATTGCCGCTATGGCTGATGACGACTATGATGCTGTGCGGTGGATCAGCCGGTGAAAATAAATACTCAGCAGCAGCCAACTTGCCAGAATCTGCACCTTCAGACTTCCGGTCATTGAACAAACCCTTCAGAATGGCCAAACTCAACTTGCTTTGGACTAAGGCACAAGTGGTGAGAATGCCTCTTACTTATTACCATTGAAATTTAGTCAAGAACTAATTTAACATTAAATAAACTATCAGTGAAGTACACAATGTGTATTTTCGTTCAGTTTTCTACACACACTTTGTTCAACTTAAGAAGTACCGTGTTTTCGCGCAATTTAAAAAAAAAGAGGGTTGTGGCTGTCCAAGATGCTAAAATGGTGACCAAGCTCATTGGTTGGGACCGGGGCTACCAGATGTTCCGATTTGAGCGGGACTGTCCTGAAAATCCTGAATTAACAAAAGTTGTGTATGTAGAAAAATGTATGTAGTTAAAAAGGCTTCCTTAATTTTGACCTTCTATACAAAGAAGGCTTAAAAATTCATTTTAATAAAACTAAAATTATGTTTAATGAATTTTGCACGCAAAACGTAGTCACAGTAGATAATCATACTGTAGAGATAGTTGATAGTTGATACCTAGGACAATTGGTGAATATGACTGGATGTAAAGAAAAAGAAATAAAACTAGGATGGAGTGCTTTTGGAAGAATGAACATAGTTTTTAAATCCAACATTCCGCTATGCTTAAAAAATAAGGCATACAACCAATGCGTACTGCCAGTTATGATGTATGAATGTGAAATGTGGATGCTAAATTCAAGAATGTTACATAAGATCCAGTGCACACAGAGAAGCATGGAAATATGTATGCTCGGTATATTAAGAAGAGATCGTAAGAGGAATACATGGGTGAACGTGTGAAAAAGTTGAAGTGGCAATGGACTGGACACAGTGAGAATAATGGATGGCAGATGAACGCGAGAAATACTGGAATGGTATCCGAGAGGATGTGAAAGAAAGCAAGATAGACCAAGTGGACAATGGGCTGATGAATCGAGAAGAATGTGTGGAGTCGAGTGAATGCAGATTGTACAAGACAGACAGGAATGGAAGAGGATTGGAGAGGCCTTCATCTAGCAATGGATGGTGAATGGCTTAAAATGATGATGATGATACGAAGATGTCTGTTTATTAAACAAATTTATACTGAATATGACTGAAGCAAACGAGAAAAAAACAATAGATGAGAAATGTAATATTTTTTAAAGATCATCCCGCTTGCAACAGTTTGTATAAAATCGTGGCCCACATACTCTAAATTCCACATTCTAATGCAATTTTCGAAAGAATATTTAGTCTAACGAGTGCAGCCTGGAGAAAGGAGAAAAACAAATTATTGTTAGAAACTGTAGAAGCTGAATTAATAACAAAATTTTAATTACAATTGTAATGAAACAAGCTAAAAGCTCGAAAAAATACTTTTAATAAAAACTATTATGATTGTATAATTTTTGTATTCAAATCAAAATGTAATTCCTGTGTTAATTTCTCCCTTAATTCCTTAATTTTTTTTTGATATGTTGACTCCCGATCTGTGATTTTGGAGATCAGGCAACCCTGGTTGAGGCATTTCGTATGCGCAGATCGATTCTAAATCGGTTAAGACTAGGTTGTTTCTTAAGTTGGGTAGAGGATAGGTCCACTTCATAATATGTACAAATTTATTTTGTTTTGCAGAGACTCACCGAGCCGAAGCTAAAGTCTCTATACAGCGATTTAAAAATTCACGATAAAGAAGAGTTGGCTCATAAGCGCATGAAGAGCGACGGGCTTGATAAGGAAGGACTTAAAGAAGCCGATCTTCGCAAGAAACTTCTCAATGTTATGTCGGCTTATGGCTTACTGGAGCACTTTGAAGATGTACAAAATAAAGTGAAGATGCAAGAACACGGGGTATTATTTTTATTTTCTTGCATTATATTTTGACATGAAACTGTTTGACTCTATTTATTTAACTGTTTTGTGTGTATTTTAAGGCATTCAACGAAGCGTCTGAAGATCACATCAACAAGAGCCTATTCAAAGATAAAAAGCTCAATAAATTGTGGTACAAAGCTGAAATGGCCGGTTTTAACATTGAAGAATTGCAAGCTCTAAAAGAAGAATTCACTCATCACCAAGATAAAATTGAACAATACTATTCGATACTGACCGACGTCGAACAAGGAAGGACAGATGACATAGAAAGTATGTATATGTTATATTTTATATATATGTATATATTTTTTCAGCAACTTCTAACAATTCATTTCAAGATTTCATTTTTGTAATTTGCAGTAAAATGAACCTTCTATTTCAGACGCTATGGATCAAGAAGAAATGGATACTTTCAACGATGTTGGAAGTAATGAACCGAACGACAACACAATTAACCAGGATTTGAAAAGAAAGGCTGACCTCTTGAGAACAAAGCATTTAGAACTTCGGGATGATTATGACAGACTTTATAGACTCTCCGCCAAAGGTGAGTGTTTTAAAAATGAACAAAACTTAATAAACCGTGCATTCTTACGTCTCTTGTACTTGTTTTAGGACCTTTAAGTAAAGACTTTGTGGAGCCTAAAGTTCAGCAGTTGTGGCAAACAGCTTTACAGGGAGACTTCAAACCAAACGAACTTGAATCACTTAGGGTTATTGGATTACCTTTGATATACGATATGAAATATTCTAAGCGTAGCATATTTTGAATTGATAGGTTCTTTTATGATTTTTAGGTGGAATTATTGCATTACGAATCTCGTTTGTTGAAATTGCGTCATTTACAAGCTGAACATGCATCGAATACGGATAAAATCAATGCCAAAGTGAGGATTTTCAATCAACATACATACATATACATATTATTCGAATTAACTGAATTTATCTTATTTATAAATACATTTTCAATTTAGTTCATTGAAGCCGGTTCTAAGCCAGAAGGTTATATTCAAATGGAAGACACGATAAAGAAACAATCCAGGAAAGTGGAAAAATTACATTTAGACCTAGAAAATAGAATTATGGAAAGACATGCAGAATTGTGATATTATAAATATGTTAATTTAATGAGTGTGCCAATAGAATGGATGTTACTACTGGTTTGTGTATTCTTGATGTTTGTAAACATTTTAGATACCACATTGGTTTTAACACAGGCATTATATCTACTATTAGGCCTGACTATTTATTGGGTGTTTTTCTTAACCAAATGATGATTAATTTTAATAAATGGTCAGTAATTAATACTAAATGGTAAATAAATTTATATAAACGGTCATTATTTACAGTTTACTGACCGTTTGTAAAAAAGTTACCAAAGATATATTTTTTAATGACCGATTAATTAGTTGCCTATTTCATCAAACATCATCATTTTCCATTCATTGTTGGATCAAGGCCTCTCTAATCCTATCTGTGTTGAGAAATATGCATCTACTGACTCCACACATTCTTCTTAATTCATCGGTCCACCGTCCGCTCGGTCTTCCTTGTTTTCTTTCACATCCTCTCGAAGACCATTCAAGTATTCCTTGGGGCCATCTGCCATTCATTTTTCTTGCTGTGTCCAGCCCACTGCCACTTCAACTTTTTCACACGTTCCACTATACCTACTACTTGGGTCACGCTTCTTACTCATGCATTCCTCTTACGATCTCTTCTTGTTATACCAAGCATACATGTGTTTCATGCCTTTCTCTGTGGGCACTGGATCTTACTTAGTATTCTTGAATTCAGCATCCACGTTTTACGTCAAAGTGTCAGTACACATTGGTTGTATGCCTATCTATTATAATATAAACATTTCCATAGTTAAATAAGATGTGTACTTGCTTTATATACGATATTATTTCTAGATCTGTTAAGAATTTATTTTATGATAATCAAACTATAAAAGTTTTTCGTAGGATGTATGTACATATATTTTCATGTTTTTTTTATGTGATTACTTTGTAAAATAAATTTCTGTACTGAATTGATTATTTTGTTTATTGTGACATAAAATTCCAACTTTGACTCTATGAAGGTTCAGACTGTACAATTACAATTTCATTTACATATTTATCGTTATTTTTCCAACAGCTATTTTTACACGAGTATATAATAACGTTTCCAAATTCCAAGTGAGTTTGATTAGATCCAGCGATGCGTAAGAGCGGTATCGCAGTGGGAAGTATTTGCAATTCGAATTGCATATTCCCTGAACAGTGTTGGCATTTTACAACTTTCACATCATTAGATGGTTCGGATATAAACAGCACTTGTCCACCGAGTGAATATCTGAAAATATTTTACAATAAACCAATTGCGTATGAAGAGATTGTATCCGTATCATTGTTATCAGACTGACCTCACTATTTGCTCGGGATTCAATTTGACTCTTGTAAGAAACGAATGAAACAACTCGTCACCGTGTAGAGGTGTTCCTTTTTCATACTCTTCGTTGATGAATGATTTATTTTTATTCTCCCTGCTTTTTTCGTCAAGCGACTCAAATTTCACATCTACAATAAACAACACAATTGTAAATACAATGTCAATATCAAATCATTACATCTAAAACATATCTAAAGGACCTTTTTCATTCTGCTGGTATTTCAACAGCAGGTCATTAATATGCCGATCATTTTCAGTTTTGTCTACATATTCCGGATATACTCTAACGAATAAACTATGGAATTGTACGGACGTACTTTCAGACATAGTCGGCAGATCAGGTTTCTTAAAATGAAACAAAATGAATAGTACAGTGTGATAGTAATAAATAAAATGAAAATTACTTTAAAAAATGCGTTAATACTTGGTTTAAAATTTGTCTCAGGTCGTTGACGGGAAGAGTGGGTGTTTCAACAATGACTTGTGAACATTCTTCACTATGAATGTCTGCCGTAACTCGAGACATCTCGCCGACGATTTTATTCAGTTCTACGAAGAGTTGAGCAATTGTTAAATAGCACTAAGTTACGATTCTTAAATGTAACCAAAATCTACATAATATATACCGTGTAGTCTCGAATGAACATTGGTACATTTTAGATTTTCAAAATCAGCGCTGATGTCCTCCATCATTACGTCTTTTGAATTACACTGCTGAGAGCTGATCGATGCACAGTTGGTCATTTCATTTTCTTCGTCCCAATCATTTGCATCGGTGCACCACATGTCTGAAGATGTACTGTTTTGTTCGGTGATTGCTTCTGTTGTTACATTTTCTACATCCTTGTATTGCACTCTTATACAACTCCAGCTGCAAATAATAATTCCCAAAATTTACCGAATGGCATGACATTGTAGATTTTTCATCTAGATCGTCATGCAGGGGAAACATACAAATAAGCTTTTTTTTAAGATTTTGGAGCCTAAAATAGCCAGAAAATGGGTCGAAGGAGCTTGCTAGTTGGTTGAGCAGGTTGATGAATCTAGCCACCGGTGAATTGGCATCGGCGGAGTAGAGCAGAAGATGCTGCCTAGGACTTCTGAATTGGCTCGGTACCCACAACTTCAGTTCAGCGAGAACTTAGGGGTTGTGCACCAAGCCAACCAGCAATTTAAAGAAATGGTTGCTCGGGTAAAGCCTCCACCCCGATTCTAGTGAGAAGTCTCGTGCACCCAGTAGGAAGTCACTTGGATACAACCAGGGATAGCGTTCAAATGCAATGCAAATAGGTACCGAGGGAACTTCTGAACCTTTTCGAGTTATAGTATATGGTTCTTATCACAAGAGGTCCATATAATGGTCCATTCAATAATTGTCCGTACCAGTGTTTCGTATAAACTTCTTAATACTACGAAAGATTGGAAAGGTTTGCCGACTTTTAAAACAATGCCCAACATCTTCATCACTTTCAAGCATATAGAATCTATATGCTGTCCGAAATCAATATTGTCGGTGAATAAAATTCCTAAATCCTTAAAAGTACATACCGTATTTAGGTCAGCATCATAAATACGGTACACGGTTACAATTTAGTAGGTGGGTCTGGAGAAGCGTACGGAACAGCATTTCCCGATGCTGAGGGGCAAACAGTTCTTGATTGACCAGACTGCAACAGCATCTGGATCTAACTGTAATAGAGCAGAATCATCAGAGGACTCGATTACTCTGTACAGTTTGGGATCATCGGCAAATTAGAAAGAAATCGAAGAATTTTATGACATTAACCATGTCGTTAAGCAAACCCAGAGCCAGGCGATAGCTGTGGTTAGAGCGTTGGTCTCTTGAGCGAAAGGTCTGGGATTAAATCTCTGCATCGAAAATTTTTTTTCAACCTTAAAAATATCGTCACTGGTAAGATATGATTTAGATCAGCCGTCTCCTGTTAGAATTTGCCAATTTATCTAACTTAATTGTGAGACGATTCCATAAAATTGGTACCACCGAAACAATTCCTTACTACCCACCACATCATTGTCTGTTGCTTCTATCCATTCCTCCCCTCCAGAAGGCAATGGGAAACCACTGGAGAGTATCTTTCCTTAGTTACTTCACTATGGCAGACGATAAAATGTTTGTCGAATAGTGAAGAGGCAACGCTTGATATTCAAGTACGCCACCTTTAGAAGAAGAAAGGAAGCAGGTTTGATTCTTGAGGTACACCTGAAGATGAAAAAAGTTCAGAAGACCGAGAACAATAGTTAA
The DNA here is from genome assembly GCA_022651745.1 of Parapsyche elsis. NCBI lineage: Eukaryota > Metazoa > Arthropoda > Insecta > Trichoptera > Hydropsychidae > Parapsyche > Parapsyche elsis. The sequence continues at coordinate 6,023,217 of JAGVSN010000017.1, forward strand.
CACATTGCCTGCAGTTGAGAAAATAATCTTTAAAAAAGTTGAGTAAACTGGGAGAAAGAACGCTAAGCTCGAGCTTTCCTAATAGGATGTTGTGATTTACCAAGTCAAAAGCTTTTTTAAAGTCAGTGTAGATGAGGTCATCTTGTTTTCTCGAGTCGAGCGGTTTTGAAATTGAATTAGTCAGACATATGTAATTAAATTGGTGGCAAATGTACGCGTAAGTATAATTTATTATTGTGTATTACCTTTCAGATCTATTCCAACAGTTTGGATTGATGCATCCATATACATATAGAGTTCTATGATAAGGAGAATTTTCAAACGGTGCATAGCATTGAAATACGAGAGGTCTAGATAAGTCACACAAATTGCATGCGCTATTGTAATGCAAATCGCAAGATAAGGGCCAATCCTGAGAAACAACAGTTGATTATAATCACACAAATATCAAATAAAATTGATTAGGAATGAAATGATTCATACTGGTGGTCCTCCTAATTTACTGTCGTAACAGGAAGTGGCCCCCGGAAGTGCCACACCATCCGTCGCCCCCAATTGAACCCCAAAATCGTGCGACATGGTTCACATTCGCATTCGCACGTGCGTAGAACTGTCAATATTCTTGTCAATTGTCATAATTATATTGACATAATATCTTTAGATAGAGTAGTGCTTCCCAAACTTTTTAGTACCGTGACCCACGTTTTAGATTTAGGACAAACTTTCGCGACCTACCTAGACCCGAGAGCGCGGGGGGGGGTTAATACTGTTTTTATACTTAAAAATATCCAGAGTAAATAACTTATAATTAACGGAAAAAAGCAGCTGGGATAAACCTTGTATATCCGTGGACTTGTCCAGTTGCAATGAGAAAATATAAGTGAAATCGTTTCGACTTTTATACTTCTTTCTTGTTCTTATCATCAAACATAATTCCAACCGTGCATTTTATTGGTGGTGTCGTTTAGCCGCACGCCGGAAGTAGGCGTACCAACAAAAGTGCTTCCCACCGTTTGACAATCGCCTCCCTGAGGGTGTATTGGAGAAGCGTGTATATGTGCATTGTTGAGATATTGAAACGTCAGTCAAGTGTGAAATTGACCAATAATTGAACTACGTTAATACATCAATGATTTACTTCTAGAGCAGGGCAGATAGTCGTATAACCTTCCAAGTATTCCCTGCTATGGTATACCTTGACCTTGACGAGCTCAGAGCTCCCATATACGAACGATGACAGCCGACAGCCGATACGATTATACTTAAAATCATTTGAGTTTAGGACTACTAGTTTGAATCCAATGAACAACCGAGTGAAGAATGAACCTTCGCAGCAAACTGTAACTTTGATATAGCCCATTGAGTACATCTTCGACTGCGACGAGACTTATTTTGATATCAGAGAGACTCGGTTCAAAGTAGTCCGTCGTCGACCAATTAGTGCTTTGTTTTACCTGGCCTACGTGTAAAACAGAGCACTAATGTTTAAAGACAATAACTATTTCTCGCACCGTCTAAGTTTTAGCTGTTTCTTTCCATTTATTTATATTCAGTTGTAGGTATCTGAACAAAGCTATCAAAGGGATTCTTTGGTATTTAAAGCACCGGCTACGAAAACAATTCGCAAAAAATTTAATAAACAATCGGCAAGTACTGGTAGATAGCATCCAAAAAATTTTGTCACCTGAACCAGAAAGTGCGCCAGACACATTTGGGAGATATGTCGCAACACATTTGAAAGATCTAAATACATTTCAGTAGAGTATAGCCCTTAAATTTATTTCGAAAATAATTTCTTATGCCAGGATGGACAAATTATCGCTTCAATCTGCTTTTACTCTAAACTCACCTCCTCCTTCTATACCGTTTCAATCTCCAGCATAATCCACTTCATCAAATAGTTTCTGTACCTATAAATACTCTCCTTATCACAAGGTGTCCCCGCCAATAAAATTACCTCTGCTGCCCAACCCAACCAGGATATCACGAATAGCAGCACTACCGTACGTGAAGCTTGCGATGGTTTAAAAGATTTTATTGTATTTAAAAAAATTAATAATTTATGTAGATATATGTATGCATGCATTTATCTATACATACCTATAGATACATGCTTTTTTTCTTATCTCTACATTTTCTACATATTCCTACAGTGGAATTTGTTAAAATGTGTTTTTATTGTTTCAGATGACTATTGAATGGTACGGGAAAGAGTTCAGTTTGGTTAGGTAATCATATATGTAGGTATTACATACGATAATATTTATAGTAATTACTATAAATACCACTTCCACTTCCGGCGCGCGGCTAACAGACAAGTACCGAATTAATTGTTTACGCCGAAAATATAGCATGAGCGCGACCTCTTCGACGTCCATCTTCAACGTGAAAATGTCGTCCGCAAGTCACGGTAAGCACTTCTCGTAATTTACAGGGTCAAATTGTCATTCGAAATGTTCGGTATCAAACGTCATTGTATTGTATTGCAGCATCTGGTAAAGTGGCTTGGATACGACTGAAACTTGACGAGTGCAGCGTGAGTGAGTGAGCGTCTCTCTTACGCAAATAGAGTGCGAGCGAGACAACGGCGAGTGCATCACCTCTGTATGATTTATTTACGTCACTTTGAAAATAGACAAATCTCAAAAAAAAAAAAATACTTATTTTTTTTTTGTGTTTCTTATATAATATTGCCTAATAATCAAATTATATTCTCGTCGGTTTTGGCCTCTTACAGAGCTATACACTTTTATGGAGATGTTTGTATGCTATGATGGGAAGAATTTGAAGATTTGCGAAGATTTGAAAATAAGAAGAAAAATAAGGATCTGGGGTGAAACTTTCTTCGGAAATCACTATCTGTGTGTAGTGTTTATCTCGTAGTATGAAAAATTCGTCTTTTTTTTTTCGTTTTTCGTTTTTTTTTTCAAAAAAACCTTTTTTTTCGTGTTACCTGTAGAAAATTGTCTAAGAAACCCATATTTGAAGTCGGTTTTGGATTTCCATGCCTATATAAACGTCTTTTCGGGTCGTGAAAATCGTGAGTCTCCCAGAGTTGCTTTGACGGCGTGCAGTCTTCGGTAGTCGTCCATAGTTGCGGAGACTGAGTTGCCTGGTGAGGTCCGCTCCGTCTAAACGCTAACAACTAGTCTGCAGACTAGTCGGCAGATTAGTTGCCCGGTGAGGCTCGGGCCTAAGAAAAGACTTTTGTTCATTATTTTTTTTATAAATGTTGTGGGCGCTCGGTGAACCAATGGGTTGGGGTTTGGCATCACTGTCTCCTTGATGGTTGGCAATCCTAGTACCGGCGATCGAGTGTTGCACAGGTCATACTCACTCTGTATCCGTTGCTCACATAATAAAGACCACCAAAACGTCCACTGCGTGTCTCATCCAGCCTTTTCCCTCGCATTCCACAAAACAAATACATAATAATCAATTGTTTTTGCACTACTTTACGTAATATATCTATTATAACAGCTAACAAATATATAATGGACGTATATAATCGCCCTTGCCACCCCCCATGTCCGCTTCAATGCAAACTAAAGTTTTCACCACGTGGTTATGCCCGAATATTTAGTGGTTAAGGCCAACTTTGCTGTCATACGCTCTTTTGCTCTTTATCTAGCGAAATTCGCTAGGTTTGCCGCGCTAGGTTTTCATACGCGATTTCGCAGCGGTGTGTGAGAGCCTTTATACATAATCATGGTCAAACTGATCGAGGCTCATTTGTGAACACCGCCGCTGAATGGACGTGTTCGATCTCGCACCTCAATAACCTTTTCTAAAACCTTACTAACCACTTACGCCTCAAAATAAACACGTGCGGATTTATTTTAATACACGCAAATGTAATGTAGGAACTTTAGTTCTTAAGTTACGTCTGATACGTAAAGAAAAACTAAAAAGATTATTCTGACAGTCAGTTGGCAACAATGGTCTGCTTGCTGTTTGCTTCGGTTATCTGATGTTACGCATTTCGCGCGATTTCCCGCGTGTGGTTTGGGTTTCGATCTATACCGAATGCTCATTGGTCACTTCTCATCGAGGCTCCATCATCCCAAAGTGCAAATTTTCTTACCTGTCATACTGTCATTAGGAATAGTAGCCCAGTCTTGGTATCATTATCATCATCTGTCATTCACCATGCGTTGTTGCAAGAATCTTCCTCTCCAATCTTCCATTCTTGTTTGTCTGTGCAACTTTCATCCATTGGACTGCGCACTGGATTATTCTTAGTTGGCCAGTTCATCGTCCAACGTCCATACCTTGTTTTGTTCCACATCTTCGGATACCATTTGAGCACTTTTTGGGTTAAGCTGACGTCCATTTGTCTTTCGTGCTTCGGCCACTGCCACTTCGGCTTCTTCATTCGTTCCACTGTCATCCATCGCTTAGCAATGTGGAACAAATCACGTGCAAATTAGTATCAAAATACTAAACACACGGGCTTTATGCTTTGAATGTGTCCAATGTTACTATAGGAATTTGACTTAATATTTTTTGCAATTTGCAACAAGGTAACAATACGAAATTAACAATGTCTGAAACATTGGCAATACAAAGCATGATATATAACAGTGGTGCCCACTAATTTTATCATAAGATCTACGTACTTCTCAAATGCAAAAAATGTGATAATATTTATTTTTATAATAGTAAGGTAAGACTCAAGTGCAGACATACCGAAACGTGTGCAAAAGTTGAAGTGGCAATGGGCCATACACCTAGCGAGAAGAATGTATGGTAGAAGGACGCGAGAAATACTGGAACGGTATTTGAGAGGATGTGAAAGAGAGCGAGGGGGCGATGGGCTGATGATAATTGAGAAGAATGTGTGAAGTAAACTGGATGCAGATTGCCCAAGACAGACAGGGATGGAAGAGGATTGGATAGGCCTTCATTCAGCAGTGGATGGTGAATGGCTGAAAATGATGATGATGATTTCACTTTGACATAATATTTTAAGTTGGGCAAGCTGTAACTTTTCCAAAATTTATCTATTTCTTTTGAGTACTCGAGTAAACAAAATATCCTTTTAACATATTTACTGGCGATCGACCCTATGGGCACCACTGATATATAAAGAGAACAAGTATCAGCATGGCAAAAGAATAGTCCAATAAATATGAAATTATGTGTAAAACACGTTGCTGGCATATTTTGTCCAACAGCTAGTCCTGAAACTTGCAGCGCAGTCAAAATATCGACACTCACCTTGGGCTTAAGAAATCATCATAATTTTGAATAAGTTTTATATGTTGATTACAGGTAACGCATCCGAGCTTAACGGAAAACCGATGAACCATGGACGAGATGGTGTGTTCCATTTGTCAATTGGAATTCTTCTTTAATGGTAAGTTTCCATCAGTTCGAAGCTAAACCTTACATTCGTCCGATTACACTGAGCAACAAAAAAAATACCCAGAGCGGAGATTAATCAATCTTTACTAAGTTTGACCCACTGAATTCGAATCCGATAATGATTCTTGTTGAAATTCTCTCGTTTATGAGATATTCGCGATTTAAAAAATGTAAAAAATATCCATTTTTTTGGCTTTTGCGGCCTATAACTCAAAATATAGTATTGCTGTGCTCAAAGTGAGAATTGAAATCAATAGTCAGATATTTTTCCTATTGATTTTGATTTTTTATTGCTTTGAAATACTTATAATTAATTATCTAACGAATTTTTAAAGTCAAACATATTTTTTTTTTACACATTTTTTTCCCGTGTTATTTGGCGTTTGTTTAGAGAATGTTTTATTTTAGCACGTTTATGAGGATTGGTTTTCTATCTCAGTATTTTTTTATTTTATCTAAACGTACTAATTCGAGCGAAAAATGATTTTAAATTACGTTATCGGATGCTCTCGGCGGAAGAAGACGACGCGTCGTCTTCTAGAGAGAGACGAACAGAGAAGACGTTCGACACGTACGCGCGAGAGAGAGCGCGCGAATGTCTTTATGGAACGAATAAACGACACGCCGAGAACGTAATTTAAAATCATTTTCTGCTCAAATTAGTACGTTTAGATAAAATAAAAAAATATTGAGGTAGAAAACCAATCCTTATAAACGTGGTGAAATAAAAAAAACTCGCCAAATAAACGCCAATAGCACGGGAAAAAAATATATTTTTGACTTTAAAAATTCGGTAGATAATTAATTATAAGTATTTCAAAGCAATAAAAAATCAAAATCAATAGGAAAAATATCTGACTATTGATTTCAATACTCACTTTGAGCACAGCGATACTATATTTTGAGTTATAGACCGCAAAAGCCAAAAAAATGGATATTTTTTACATTTTTTAAATCGCGAATATCTCATAAACGAAAGCATTTCAACAAAAATCATTATCGGATTCGAATTCAGTGGGTCAAATTTAGTAAAGATGTAATAATCTCCGCTCTGGGTTTTAAAAAACGTGATTTTTGGTTGCTCATTGTTACCATAACTGTCTAGTTTATTTTTCTCTCAGGATGTGATAAGTTGGCGCAATGCATTCCGTACATGTTACCGTGCAACCATTCTGCATGCAGTGTGTGCATCAAAACGATCGACACGAGATTGGAACATTCCATATGTAGAGTGTGTAAAAATAAATCGGACGGTTTCGTGTCCGAGGATGTTGAACGCGATTTAAGGACGGTTCTTCCGATTAACTTCTATGTACTCGGTCATGTTTTGTACAAATCGATCCTGAAAACTCGTTATAATGATGTAAGTGATGACGATTTTGATTGCGGAGTCTTTTACAATTTTTCTTTAATGTTTGTATTTCTCGTTTTAGTTGGAGACAAAAGTATCGTTGGATATTGTGAAACAAAGAATTAAACACGACGAAAAGGAAAAAGATTCAGGTAGTGCATAGTTTGCAAATTTAATTTGTATTTATTTATTTTTCACATTGATAATAATTTATTACACTACAAATAAATAACACTGAGCAACAAAAAAAAAAAACTACCGGAGCGGAGACTAGTCAATCTTTACTAAGTTTGACCCACTGAATCCGAATATGATAATTAAATTTGTTGGTTAGCTCTCGTTTATGAGATATGTGCGTTTAAAAAAAATGGATAATTTTTCCATTTTTCCATTTTCGGTCTGTAAACTCAAAATTTAGTACTTCTATGTTTAAAATAAGTATTGGAAGCAATAGTCCGATGTTTTATTTGAAAGCTTTTTGAGTCTCCACTCAGGTAACTCAAAAACGTAATTTTTTGTTGCACAATGTAATTAGTATGATAATGATACAATAATTTAACTGAGAAATTTTTTAGTTCTTTGCATGAAGTGCAAAAATACAGCATCATGCGTGTGTAGCCAGTGTGATTTAACTTGTTGTGATATCTGCTTTGTAAAATTGCACGATTCAATCTCCAAAAAAAAACATGTAAAAATGTCACTAAGTATGTTCTATGTATTCAAATTGACCTGTTTTTCATTAAATATATTTATCGAGTTATTTAAAAAATTACATTTTCCAGAATATTCTGAATATTTTACGAAACTTACTAATTGTGAAAATCACGATAAACAAATGGTGACTATGTACTGCAAAGATTGCTCTAAAAATATCTGCCATTATTGTTTGCTAGTAAGTAAGAGTAAATCACCATGCAAGGATCATGACGTGGTTCCTTTTGAAGATAAGGTCATTCTTGGATATTAATAAGATTTATTATAATTATGTATAGTAATTGCTGTACCAATATTTATACAGATTTCAATTTGCAGATTACCGAATTTCGAAAATATGTGGACGATGAGGAATTAAAAATTAGCAATCTTTACTTGCGTTTGAAACAAACTGAAGAAGTAATTCAAAATTTTCAAGTAGTATTAAATTAAAATATTTAAGTAGATACTTCAATTTCAGATAGAGTATTAACTATTGTATTCTTATTTTTTTAGGTAATTGACAATAAGAGCAAACCTCTCTATCTTGAAAATGTAAAAAATGAAATAAGTAAACATTTTAATAGAGCGCATGCAACTTTACAAGTTGCGGAGTGTGATATGTTATGTGAAGTTGCAGAAATCAGTGATTTTACTCATGCTAAAGATTCCTTGTTGAAGAGTAAATCAGAAGTGGAAGATTTAATGAAAATAATTAAACTGTCTTCTGATCCTAATTATATGGACTTGGTATTTTTTTTTAATATTAATTATGTCATAATTCAATTATGTCGTTTTGCTTATTTTATTTTATTTTTAGATTGATCTTGGACAAGTCGCAAAGGGTATCAAAGAAGCACTCAGCATACCGTGGTATTTTGATGATAATAAAAGTGTTTCAGAACTGTCGTAAGTGTTGTCAACATTTATATTTGTATAGTCACGAGTTACGTAAAGATAAATTCACTCAAACTTGCAACAGCAAATGGTAAGTGTGCCTAAATTTATGCTATTATTGTAAAACTTTAAAATTATAGAGTTTCTGCGAATGAACAGCTTTTGAGTGACTTAAAAAATTTCTGCAAATTAAACAAACCAGAGTCGTTGTGCTTCAAACTTTTATCAACATCAGAAATTACATCGTATGTGGTATTAAATACTATAAGTGAAGTCGAAATTGACAATCTAAATAGTAAGTCTACCATACATACATAGATAAACTTTCGATTAAACAATGTATATGCAACAATAAAAAGTATTTTTGATTTTACTAATTACAGGATCTTTCACTGAAGAAATTTCATGTAATGATAATAATGGTTTGACACTGGATAGCTCAAGTACACATGACAATCACTCAGATTCGACAATCAAGACTTGTAATACACTCATTTATTCATTATATATATATATATATAATTTTTTTTAATAGTAATCTTTCATCCCTAAGACAAAAGATATTTATTTTATTAACTCAACATAATTTATTTATAAGTTTTTTTTATGTACGTACAATATGTTTCTCCCATTTATAAATATTTTCATTGCAGTATCTCTTCCGGAAAAGTTCATATTGGATGATACGATTTCTGTTGAAAGTATTTTGAGCGAGATTGAAGAGTATAAAGTGAAACCTGTTGTTCATGGTAATTTCAATACAAATTTGTTATGTATACATATACATGTACTGTAGCAGCGGTCTCCAACCTTTTTGTCGCTAAGAGCGCATACAAGATTTTAGAAGGGTTTAGCGGTCGCCACCAATTTTGCAAGGCTTATTTTATAGGAGTTTCTATGTATATTACTATAATTTACTCTTTTACACCAAATCATTTGACACATAAATATACCCGTGGGCACGCAGTTGAGTACCGCTGCTGAATATAGTACAATAGACAAGTCATAAACATTTACTTTTTAAAATTGCAGATGAATACATAGACAAAGATTTTCGATCACAAGAAAAAAAATCAAATCGATTTGTCAAAAGAAGAAAAAGCTCTGAGCTAGAATTGAATCCTCCGACTTTGGGTATTTATAGTACTTTTATGTCATTGCAAACTGTATTTTGAGAGCTAAAACCATATAGACGTTTTCCCAAACTAACGCGGAACCAAATTTTAATCCCGTAAAGAGAGGGTATCAGTGAATTACTCCTGCTATAAAAGCAAATACTACTATAGAGTGTAATGAAAGTGAGCGATCAGATATTCTATATCGTGTACAAACCCTGCCGTTAAAAATTCGCTCCCACTATCTCGCATTGGTTTGGGGAGACCTTCGAACTTTTTTTAAAGACTTTGTTTTGCATAGGTTCCACTGAAGTAGTGATTGTGTCTCATATAAACAGTCCTCATGATTTCTACGTACAACGTGCCACTCACCAGAACATTATTCATGAAATATCTAAACAATATGTTCCGAAAAGTGTAATGTCTCTCACTATCAATTCTATCACTCCTGGTAAGTATTAATTGATTTATTACGGTTGATTTTTATATTTTTTAACTAATACGTTAATATTATTTTCTATTCAATTGCATTGCAGGAAAAATATTATTTTACTGGAATAAAAAAGATAAAAAGAAATACAGAGTCAGAGCTGTAAACCTTGTAAAAAATTTTAAAACTTTAGTAGAAGTACAATTCTTAGATTATGGACACATTGAAAAGGTTTCATTAAGTTCTTTGTGTGAAGTGAATCACAAATATGGATCTATACGCCCGTTGGTTTATCAATGCTTTCTGAGCGACTGTGGTGCTCCTCAAGGCGGTTGGACTTCTGATGACATCACTTTTATGCATTCTATGGTTAAAAGGTTAAGCTAATTCAAAATCTAACCATCAGTTCAATGATTCATATAAATAAATAATTCAAACAAACATTAGGATCAATGAATCAATGATCCATTCTACAATTTGAAGTGTTTGTTGTTGCATGAAGGTCTTCTCAAACCAATGTGGGACAGCGGTAGTGGGAAATCTTCGTCTTTACACATCAGCTCTAATCCAATTTTATTTTGTAATTGGATATTTTTGAACAGTTTCTGAAATGTTCACAAAATATACAGAAAATATAAGTTTCAGAACAGATTATGCTGTTCAATAGATGTAATATTTTGGATTGTTACGAACTGTAAGAACCGAGCGGGACCCTGGAAAATGATGCAAGAAGCTGCAGTTCAGCGTTTGACCGAGCGGAATGAATGTTTTCCTGACGCATAAAGAACGGAATGGACTGGTTCAAATCGCACGGCAAATGAATGGACAAGTTATAAATTTCCTGTTTCTTAACCATGCTATACTGAAGTACAAGCTGTATGATGACTGTTCACCTTATTTGATACACTATGGCAGCGGTCACCACGCTATCCCCAGTTTTTATATGTATAGGTGTGGGTGGAGCCTTGCCTTTTTAACAGCCAATCCCGTCTACGTAATAACTGATGACGACATCTCTATTGTCATTTATTTCAGTTAGAAATATTACCAAAGCTATGTACGCTAATCCGCTACCTGAAATGCTCACTGACCCTTCATAGTTTTTGTGACTTTTTGGATGCACATTTCACTGACTTAAGTCCTTTTATAATAAATTCTACGTATTTTAAGTTGGAACAGGGGTACTCATTTTGAAATAAAAATAATACCAAAAACAATTTAATTATAATACTTTATTAAACATAAAACAATACATAAATATAAATGTATTGAAACAAAAATTAATCCACACTAGCAACAATATCTTTAATTTATTAAATCTACTATTCTTGGGCTTATCGTGGATATAGCGACACGGATGAGGTTTTCAATTTTGAGGCGATTTCGTTAACATGTTTTTATATTGGACATTGTAGAAAATGCCTGTTCGCATAGGTAGGTGGTAGAAAAAATTAATTTTTTTTTAATGGCAATAGAGCTCAGTGCTCCATATTCCGAATTTACACGACCCCAAAAAGTTTCTAATGGTATATTTTTTTGTCTTGAACAAAACTACATAATATGATACACATATGTATGTATATAAACAGAGAATAGTAATGAAAGAAAAGAAACGAAACTTACCCACAGGAGTTCAGGATGATGGCAAATAACAGAGACCTGTGTTATAGATTCAAATGACTTTTTTACAGTGATTTAGTCTGGAAGTTGTTAGTTTCCTTTTATACTTCGAGCTAATTATTCTAAGACACTTTACACGTAGCAAAAGCACTCTTCTTGGGAAAAACGAAATTAAACTAAATTCATAAAAGTACGATTGTGGAAATTCCCATTCGTTGGAATTTCCCTGTTCAGAAATGCAGAATAGTAAAAAGGATATAACCATTTGCATTTTTTTTTGTTAGTTTTAATGTACTCGTATATTTGGTTGAAAGCCCCTGATATACCTTAGTGTGCGTGCGAGTGTACGTATACTTTTTGGGGACAGTTGGTGACCACTGCACTATGGCATCCCACTGTCCCAAGAGTATTTGAGAAGACCTCAATACATCAAATTTTGCTATAAATAAAAATAATATGCTTTTCGATAATCTGTACTTGGTTTGAATGTCTGCTTATTATAATTATTATCGCAGGAAATACTGCACTTTAAAAGTGATACAACCATTTGGTATGTGTCTTGAGGTGGATTTGTTTATATGCCAATCGTCTGCAAGGAACGTTCCAATCTCATTAAAAGATGCTCTTCTATCTCATCGACAAGCGTGTTACACAAAACCTAACCACCAGGTATTCATAATCATTTTATCATATATGTACATATGTATAGCATTTAAAAAATCAGATTATCTTGTATTTAATTATGGAAGTAAATATGTGGCGTTGAGTACGAAAAGGGCCATTTTAACAAAAAAGGTTGTGAGTGCTTAAAGTTTAACATAATACAACAGTCATACTTTGTAACGTACAAAAGAGCTAGCCTGCCATGTTTGTCTGATTAAGCACTGAGCTGTAATTCTTAACTAAGGCAAGTGTGGAGTAATGGTAATAATTATGCTTTTCACGACGTGGCAGTTCATCAGCCCCATAGAAGCAGATTAATATGATTTCTATCATAATTATAAAAAAAAAAAACCTAGTTTTGAGACTCAAGGCGTATTGGTCTTTTCGTACTCAACGCCTCATATATGTATGTACATACATACACCTGATGCAAAATAATTTTTTTTTAGCCAAATAGTTTACTGTGGAATCCAAATGAGGTTTTTAAAGAAGGCGTTCTGGAAACAGATGAAGAAGTTACTATTACATGCGTTGTTTCTCCCTTTTCTTTTTGTGTTCGAAAGGTAATTACTTTTTGTGTTTTTAAATTTGAGAAAACTATAACTGTATAAACGTTACCTCCCCCTGCTTAGGAGCTAACTGCTGATTAGGGATACATATCTATTTCATTAGTTTTATGTACATTTAGTCAAATTAAAAATTGCATATATGTACTATAAATTAATTGAAGAATGAAATAGTGGCGTAACCCACAAATACATAAACAAATCCTAACTTATAATTTGAATTCTTGATTTAATATGCATTATAATTTGAATAGACATCTGATGAAGGCACACTTTTCAAAATTTCCGAAGAACTCAATTCGACATATAATATTGATGATGATAAAGGCAGGGTTAACATTCCAAAAATTGGTAAACCATTGTATATTTTCATTATTCATTTGGTGTTTATAACTAATAACTCACATAAAATAAAAATAAAGAAGTTATTAATATTGTTTATTTTAGGTCTCTGTATAGCTTGCTTTGTGCCTAACTATAAATGGTGTCGAGGTTGTATTGAAACTATTTCAAGTAAAGAGGAAATAGGAGTAAATCTTGTAGACCATGGAGTTGTACTATATTTACATTGCACTGCATTAAGATGTCTGCAAAATAATTTTTTCGCAACAGAAAAATTGGTATTTACAATTTAACTCAACGCATGTTGTCTGTCCCAACTGATATCATAGTAAGGTATAATAGCTTGTTCCATATTTTAGGCAATTGAGTGCAAATTGGACGGAATTAAACCCATAAAATTGTCGTGTCCAAATGCAATTGAATTGTTAAATGACTGTTCAAAGAGCTGGCATCCTTCAAAAGTTAATGTAAATAGTGTATTAAAAAAAATTCATATGGTCGAGCTGTTCAGTTGTATAAATGGTAATATCATTTCAATTAATATTGAATTAGTTAAAAGAGGATATGCCTACAATACAAAGTAAGATACTTTTATTGCTTGTCATTCTATATTTTATTTTATTATTATCATTTACTATTTTATAAATAGTTTTAGAACTGATCGGAAGAAACTGACAAAGAAAGATTATACACAGGAAATTTCTAAAGCGAATGATAATCTTAAAATGCAACAAAAAGAATTGCCACAAATTGAATCCAAAGAAGATGAATTGGGTATCATACCAATTAAAATTATCTCAGCTGAAAATCCTTCAGAGATATACGTCAGATTGATGTCTGATGAAGCAGAACTAGCCAAGTTTTCAGTTAAATTGCAAGATTTTTATAAAACTGCAAACCCAAAGTTAGATGCCAATTGGAAAGTAAATGACAGATGTGCTATCTTCTCTCTGATAAAAAATATTTGGTGTCGTGGTTTCATCAACGAACTGAATGAAGAAGAGGGATCTTGCAAAGTATTCTTAAAAGATGAAGCACTGTCGGAAAAAGTGAATATTCAAGAGCTGTATGAATTACATGAACAATTCTTAACAGTGAGAGATGGTACGTTTAAATGCTTCTTAACCGGAATTACTCCTGCACTAGGGACTCAGTGGCCTCGTTTATCATGCGAGTTTTTGCAAGAGGTAATTTCCGATTATTCAAAATATGGCATTTGCAAAGACGGTATGATAAACAACAAAAGTTTACCAGTGCAGTTATGGGTGTATTATACAGATCCTGGTGGTGCATTGGAACCGTCGATAAAGGAGTGGAGAAAAGTTAATGATATGATTGTAGAACAAGGTCTTGCTATTCGGGAGAAGAATAGCGTAGAAGATGTAGAGGAGCTAAAATTACCTAAAATCATGTCAGATACAACTCAAAACTTATCAGAACCTTTGATTTTCGATATACCACTACCGTCTACTTTTGTTCAGAAAACTTGGTTACCTCCTGCTATGCCTAATAGAGAATTTATTGGAGTTCCGACTCATATAGATGACAATTTTAGCATTTATATTCTTGATATAGAAAAACAAAAAAGTACTTTAGAATTTATCAATTTACACAACTTGGCAAAGTTTAAAAATTCATCTCCCCAACCTGGAGATATGTTTTGGGGTCTAGATCAACCGTGCATAGCGCAATGGAGTTTGGATGAAAAATACTATAGGGGCCAAACAATTAAAGTTTTAGATGATAACTGTATGTCCGTTAAATTTATAGACTATGGCAATGATGCAATATGTCCAATATCAGCTCTTAGAAAAAATATTGTTTTGGAGCATATACCGACTGTGGCATTGAAGTGTCAGATTGTTGGTGTAAAACCGATAGGAGAAAAATGGAAGGAGTCCATGGTGGATTTGATGCATCAAACTATTGTCGAAAAGAGTTGTACAATCAATGTGTTGGGAACAAACGAAGAAAAAGATTTGTTATATGTCAAGTTAAACATGCCAGGGAACATTGATTTGGCAGATTTAACAGTCACAATGGGATTTGCAGAATATGATAATTATCCGCAAATGGTTGACATTGAATGGCCACCGGAAGAGACTGAAGCGGTTGAAAATGATGATATCATTATCGATAGTTGTGATGCTGTGTTAGACGCCGTTGAGAGTCCTAACGATTATGATGATTAGATGTTGGTGAAATTTTTACCGATATTTATCGGTAAATATTTCGCATTTGCGATAATTTTACATAATAAAGATTTTTAAACTTTCGAAAGATATTTTATTTAATTTTCTGTAACAATATGGGAGACAGGTGAATAATTTTTTTTAGAATATTAAGAATGTGTTTATTTATTTTAGATATACATACATAGTTAAAATCTTGATCGATACACAAAATAAAGAAAAAATAAAAGCTTTTTATCGCTGTGTGCTTTTGGCGATTTGTTCTTTCAGTACCAAAATGCTCGTTCTTTGCTCAGGTGGCAGCATAGCAATCTGCTCGTCTGATAACTGCAACACTTGCATGATGAGGGCAGCCTAAAATAAGCACAATAAATGATATCAAATACTACTAGATCGAAATCACACATTCAATGTAAATGCTATTTACCTTCTCTTGATCGGAAGCACCTGTCGGTATACCCGTAATAGGAGGCCGATGTACCGGTTGGTTGACTGGAGGCACTGGACCTAGAATTCGACCATGTTATAATTGAATAATTCATTTTAAAATTTTGAATTAAGCAAAAAATACAAACCAGGAATCTTGGCGGCCTGTCGAGGATCTACAGGACGCTGTCGGGGATCACTAGGATACGGCATACCCATAGCGGTGCGTGGATCTCGACTAAAGCTGTAAATACAGTGTGTCAAGTAAACTCGCACATTATATGTACATATGTAACATCATCTATAAATTCTCATTACCTTTCGACAACATCCGAAGTCAATGAAATGCTTGTCGTAATAATAAACTTTTATAATAAATTGTAAAACAGTGAATCTATTACACTTGTACAGAGACTTACTTATCGTTTTGAGTTGGCGGCGGCGGTTGCAGACTGCGCATATCCTGATCCAGAGCGGGAACTGTACGCTGAGCCATAAGTCGAGGATCGCCAGCGTTAATCCGAATGGAATCCAAGGATCTCAAGTCGACGTCTTGTATGCCGGAACCTAAGATGTATCCGTATTTGAGATTGGCGGCGAAGAGTACTAAATGGATAGTTAATCGGCTAATCAAACCTGGGAATGGTTGAGATACAACTGGTGGTACCGCTGGAGGCGCTTGAGTTATTATCGGTGCTATATTTCCGATAGGGGCTGTATTGCTCGATCCTCCTACAGTTATCGGAGGTTGGACATTAACAGGAACTTTCTCAAGAGTTGACATAACTGGTGGTAATTGATTCATCGGATGAAGCATCGTCTAAAATAATATAAGTTTTCGATTTTACAATCCAATAAATTAATTTTTTTAGTCCCCTTAAAGACCCCTAGCTATACTCTGTCCAACTTAAGAAACATCCGATCTGAGACTTCCTGGGCTTGAACCAATGAGTTTCGTCACCATCTCGGCCCTTTAGAATTAACAATAACCGACCAGTCGTAAATTTTGGACAGCCACAACCCTTTTTTTTACTTTATCCTAATCGGATAAAGTATTGTGATCGTGCGAAAATTCGACCTCGAGATTTTGACTGATTTGTATCAGGTATCATCCCCTGATCACGTTTTCATGATTTCTAAAAAATGTCTGTATGTCTGTGTACTTATGTGTGTGTGTGTCTGTATGCGTGTTTTCTCCGAAACTGTCAAGTCTATCAAGCTGAAATTTCATATCTATTATTTTCACGTAAGGTGTAAGAGCCATAACGAATTTGGTCAACATCAGTGAACCGGAAGTAGGGTTTTTTTCTTGTAGAAAATTCTAAAATTCTTTTACCACAGAATATTTCCGAAACTGCCCCATCGATCAAGTTGAAATTTCATATCTATAATTTTCACGTTAGCCTTACTTTTCACGTTAGAGATACTGTGATTTTGGTCAAAATCCGTCTGACAGAAGTGGCAGTTTACTCTTGAACGATTTTTTTTTTTTTTTTTCGGCCTTTTAAATATGTAGTATCGTCACCATATTGTAATATTGTAATTCTCATAGAAATTGCTATTTAAAAAAAAAATAAATTATTAAAATTAGTCAACCAGAAGTAGGTTTTTTTTTGTCGAAAAGTTTACCGCAGAATATTTCCGAAACTGCACTGGCGATTTCGTCGAAATTTCATATCTATAGTTTTCACGTTAGCCTTAAGAGATACTGTGATTTTGGTCAACATCTGACAACCGGAAATGGCAGTTTACTCTTGAACGATTTTTTGTTTTTTATTTTTTTCGGCCTTTTAAATATGTAGTATCGTCACCATATTGTAATTCTCATAGAAATTGCTATTTAAAAAAAAAAAATCATTAAAATCAGTCAACCGGAAGAAGGGTTTTTTTTTGTCGAAAAGTTTACCACAG
Source organism: Parapsyche elsis (assembly GCA_022651745.1). Lineage (NCBI taxonomy): Eukaryota > Metazoa > Arthropoda > Insecta > Trichoptera > Hydropsychidae > Parapsyche > Parapsyche elsis. The sequence continues at coordinate 6,040,790 of JAGVSN010000017.1, forward strand.
AATATTTCAGAAACTGCCCTATTGATCAAGTCAAAAATTTATATTTATAATTATCATATAAAATTTAAGAGTTGATAAGGTTTTGATTAAAATCCGCCGACCGGAAGTGGTAGTTTTTCTTATTTGAATATATGCCGAAGATCGTATTTTATATACGCGCGCGCACTCAACACAGTAATTTCATGATATGTATGTATGTATTTTGGTTGGTGTGGTGGTGGTGTATGCGTTTTATTTACTTACGTACTTAAAAAAATAATTTCGTTACTCTTTGTATTCCTCAAATATATGGATAAAGTCATGGGTTGGCTACACCCGAATTTTTTTTAGTTGCACGACAAGGTGCTTCACAAGTCGGATCGAGTATAGGTTGTACGTATTGAACTATGATGTTATTTAGTAAAAAAAATATTAAAACAAGTACCACAGCTGTGGCTGGATCAATAATTCGCATTACAACTTGTGCTTGCAATAATGCATAAGCGAGTTGAGGATTCTGCAGTAACATATTTCTGGCTTCGTTGGGATTATTCTGAAAGAGGTTATTGAAAAACGTAAGATATTTATAAGCAACATAAGTTAGATTAAATCCGACGAACGTGCTTGAATGCACGTCTTCATTTGCTTCATAAGTTCGAACATTTGTTCAGGAGGTAAAGAAGCAACCACTTTACTGATTACGTGCGGAGCTTTTTCAGGCGCTACAGCTTCTCCATAAGGGTTTTCAATCTAAAAAAAAAGCATATTTTTGTAAGTATGCAATGATGGACAATGACTGATTGGGTGTATTCGTACTGACCAGAGGTCCTTGCATCAAGGCTTGCATTTCCATACGCGATTTTTCCGTACAGGCATTGTCTACTCTTAGCGAACGTCCGCCAATTTCAAAACCATTCAAGTTACGCATCGCACTGAGAGCAGTTTCTTGGTCTTTGTATTCGCAAAAGCCGTATCCTTTAGGCTTTCCTGATTCCCTATCGAACACTAATTTGAAGGAGAGTACTGGACCCACTTCGCTGAATATATCCTTTAACTTTTCTTCAGTGGCTTCGTAAGGAATGTTCCCCACTGGACAAGTAAACAAACACATACAATTGTACATAACCTATAAAATGAAATAGGAAATACATCGATTTTTCAGAATAAATATTACCGAAGACTGATCGCATGGACTTATCCATGATGCTCTGCTCCTCCTTTTCCTTGTTTTTGTCCATTTTAGCGGCTTTTTGATTAACGTCAAAAGTCTAATAAAATCACCGGTCCTACACTGACGCGTTAGTAATAATACTCATATTCACGACCATACCACATTGAACATAAATTTCGGCACTTGTCTGTTAAGTCCCCGCCGAAAGAAGTACCCCCAATGAACGTTTCATATTTGGTAATAATTGAACTACGTGCATAATATGTACTGATACTTATTTTTTTAATTAAATTCAATGCCTTCTAATAATTACTTCATTACAAAATTTGGTACTTGTCTCTTAGCCGCACGCCGGTAGTGGTACCCCCAGTGATTGAAAGAAACAGCTAAAACTTAGACGGTGCGAGAAATAGTTATTGTCTTTAAACATTAGTGCTCTGTTTTACACGTAGGCCAGGTAAAACAAAGCACTAATTGGTCGACGACGGACTACTTTGAACCGAGTCTCTCTGATATCAAAATAAGTCTCGTCGCAGTCGAAGATGTACTCAATGGGCTATATCAAAGTTACAAAGTTAGCTGCGAAGGTTCATTCTTCACTCGGTTGTTCATTGGATTCAAACTAGTAGTCCTAAACTCAAATGATTTTAAGTATAATAGTATCGGCTGTCGGCTGTCATCGTTCGTATATGGGAACGCTGAGCTCGTCAAGTTCAAGGTATACCATAGCAGGGAATACTTGGAAGGTTATACGACTATCTGCCCTGCTCTAGAAGTAAATCATTGATCTATTAACGTAGTTCAATTATTGGTCAATTTCACACTTGACTGACGTTTCAATATGTCAACAATGCACATATACACGCTTCTCCAATACACTCTCAGGGAGGCGATTGTCAAACGGTGGGAAGCACTTTTGTTGGTACGCCTACTTCCGGCGTGCGGCTAACGGACAAGAACCCAAAATTATTTAAAAGCAAATTGAAGAAAGTTTCAAACCATTGCACTGCTCTATTCGTTGTGTTCAATGACGCACTATACACAAGACACACACACATCTGACGATTAGAGCTACCATATACAACACAATTCTGGTCTCACTAGTATGTAATTTAAGCTCGCTATTTTACCGATCTAAAATTGAGCACACTTTCAATTAACCCTTTTAAACGAAAACAAAAAATAGTGTGGCCAGAACACTATCCCAATAAACATGTTGCAATAGAAAATACTGAATATAAAATAGTATTAACAGTGGGAAAAAATCCCAAGTGAAAATACATACTTTTGACTTTTGATTTGAACTGCACGACTACTTAGAAAGATTTGAAAGCTAAAAAGTACTACAAATGAAAGATAAAATACCAGACTATAGATTCCAATATTCATTTTGAACAAGAAATTGACAGATTTTGAGACATCGAACGAACAACACTAAGAAATCGCGTGATTTAAAAAACACATATGTATATCTCCGAGTCTCGAGCCAATCAACAGTTTTTATTACCAGATTCGTGTTCACTGGGCATAGATCTATAAGAAAAGTTATATCTCGTCTCTGAAGCATTTTTCGTGTCAAACAGTGTAATTTATTATTTGCTGGACAACTGTTGTCTCCAACGAAAGATTTATTCGTTGTGGTTATTTCTCTAATGAAAGGTCTCTTCTTTGGGTGGGTGGTGGCCTCATTTGAGAATCTTGAGGAGGCAGTATTCGGATGGATGGTGACTCCTCTGGTGTATACAGAAGTAAGTGGTTACGTAGATGCTTGCGACGAATTAATCGCAAATTGTTCAGAGTACTGTGTCCGTGTGTACGTCTTGATAATGCAGCGACGTAATGACGTGCTTCGAATGAGGATTCGTGCGTAGAGGTGAGGTGAGCTACGACGAGTACGTTTGTTTGGGCCGAATGAGTTCGACTGACGAGTGTATATCTCGTCTGGTGCGAGACTGGTGTACCGAAGGGCTATGCTTCTCTGAGGTAGCCCGTTGAGAGTCCAGAGGGTTGATACCTGGAGTTGCGTAGTGATTGTGGTGTTGTGGAGAGAGCGTTGGTCATCGATGGAAATGATTCAAATGGTGTAAGAGACCGGAGAGAACTGACGTGTTGGACCGATCGTCATAATTTAGATTACATAACTATGAATTTGGATTTGAAGGCACTAACAGGAGAGGGAATCTTGCGTGTGAGCTTTTACCTCACGTTGAATTTGTAATTGTAATTTGAATATGAGTTGGAGTTGGAACTTTTAAAAGTCAGATTTTGGAGTCGGACTTTTAATACCAGAACAATATTAGGTATGGCAACACTGACAGCATAAGGTTTGACGTTTCGTTCAGCTGGCTCTCCATCTGTCAACATGGACTGGTCTTTGAATTCTTCGAGTAATTATTCGTTTTATATTTCCATTTGCAATATAATGCAACAGTATATGCATGTTATTTTGTAAAAATAAAATAAAGTTTTACACAGACTTCAATCTGACCCACTTTCTAAATTTTTTAGTTAGACAATGTGCCACATATGTATATAGTGACCTTTGGGTACTTGGTATTCTCGTTTAATAGCATGTACATTTAAACGTTTAAACAAACCTTTAAGTAGTACTCCTTTTCATGGAGCGAGTTTGGACTTCATGTATTGTGTCATATTTTTATTTTTAATAGATATTAGATGTATGTATTTGTTTAATGAATTTTGCACACAAAACGTAGTCACAGTAGATAATCATATTGTACTTTGTAGAGATAGTTGATAGTTATTTATACCTAGGACAATTGATGAATATGACTGGATGTAAAGAAGATGAAATAAAACGAATAATGAAACTAGGATGGAGTGCTTTTGGAAGAATGAACATAGTTTTTAAATTCAACATTCCGCTATGCTAAAAAAAAGGTCTACAACCAATTTGCCAGTTATGACGTATGAATGTGAAACGTGGAAGCTAAATTCAAGAATGTTACATAAGATCCAGTGCACACAGAGAAGCATGGAAAGATGTATGCGTGGTATAACAAGAAGAGATCGTAAGAGGAATACATGGGTAAGAAGCGTGACCAAAGTGGCAGATAAAGCGGAACGTGAGAAAGTGGCAATAGGCTGGACATATTGCGAGAAGAATGAATGGCAGATGGACTCGAGAAATACCGGAATGGTATCCGAGAGGATGTGAATGAAAGCAAGGTATACCTAGTGGACGATGGGCTGATGAATTGAGAAGAATGTGTGGAGTCAAGTGGATGCAGATTGGTCAAGATAGACAGGAATGGAAGTCGATTGAAGTGGCCTTCATCCAGCAGTGGATGGTGAACGGCTGAAAATGATGATAATGAGATGTATTAGAAGCCAAAATCTTTTACTGCACCGTTACGACAAATACATTTTACAGTTAACTTATTCATCTTAATTTCATGAATTTAGTCATCTAGAATAATTATACTCTGCGTATGTTGGTCTATTCATCTGAGATTGTATTGAAATTGCTTTCATTAAAGTTTTGAATTATTAGTATACATAGTTACCACTGTTGTTAGTCCACTTATTATTCAATCACGAGCACTCGTTGATTGTCAACATATTATACTGTAGTATTGTATATTGAACAAATTTATGATTTTAATACAAATTTTTTGAGCCGTTCCAAACTGCTTATTTATTTTTTTTTGTTGTTGTGTAGGAATTTCGTCCAAAACTCGAACGGATGGCGATGGTATGGAAAGTTCTCAAAATGGCGAAATCAATGACAAGCAAAATCTGCCTTATAATCCAGGAAGCCAAGCCAGATTCAACGATAAACAACACAACGCACAAGTTAATGATAGTCCAACATCTTATCCACCGGCTGAAATACTCATCAATCTTACTCCAAAAGAAATACATTACGTTAATAAAAAACCAAAATCACATTCCAAGGAACCTAAGTTTGTTCCGTATGAGCCTTACAAAGCTGCCATAAGACCGATTGTACCGTTGAAAAAAAACCAAACAAATACGAAGAAGAAATCGTCTAAGAATAATTTAGATCTGAACGTTCTCGTGTCACAAATGGCATTGATAGACACGAATCCTATTCCGTTCAAGAGTAGCAAAAGGGTTTTGAAGCCGTCCACAGATGAAAAACCATGCGACAGTGTGTCCGATTTCAAAAAAACGCAATGGGACGGTGAAAAACAAGAAATGAAACAAGAAATTGTCAATCTCCGCCATACAATTGATACTCTTCAAGATCAAATCAAGCAACAGGCTCAGGTCAATTTAAAAATACATATAAAGGATCCGTTTAAATTATCATAGTTTTAATCTAGAATCTATCAAATTCAAGTTTTCATATTATTCACAGGTGAATAAGGAATTGAAGACGATGCTGGTGGCTTCTATGGGAGAGGATCTTGAAACAACCGTCCAAACATTGACAGAGGATAAACAGCAACTTGCTAGTGCTTTAATTAATTCTGCTAAGCATTTATCCACACATCAGGTGCAGTATTTTTTTTGCAACACCATTCGATAAAGATCGGTCATTATTTTTAAATCAACAAACGGTCAGTAACTTTCAAGAAAATGGTCAGTATTATATTTATAAAAGTCAGTAAAAATTAACGATTCGGTTAAATATCGACCATTTATGTAAATATACTTATCGTTTAACATTAATTACTGACCATTTAATATATTTGTTATCACTTAAGTCATTATATCACTTAAGTAATGTAATGACCCTTTATAAAACTTACTGACCATTTATTAAAACTACTCGCCATTTGGTTAAAATAACTGACCCAATAAATATAGACCATAAATATCTTCTTAATGAAAATAAATTGAATAATATTATTTCAGGAACAAACTGAATGGCTCGCTGGTCAGTGTGAAGTATGGAGGAGCAAATTCTTAGCTAGCAGGTTTTATCAATATTTTTTTCACCATCATCATTTTCAGCCGTTCACCATCCACTGCTGGATGAAGGTCTCTCCAATCCTTTTCCATTCTTGTGTCTTGAGCAATCTGCATCCACTTGACACCATCTTGACCATCTTGACCATCCACTTGACACCACTTGACCATCGTCCACTCGGTCTACTTTGCTTTCATTCACATCATCTCGGCTACCATTTCAGTATATGTCGCGTCTATCTGCCATCCATTCTTCTCGCTATGTGCCACTTCAAAATTTTCACACGTTCTGCTATATCTGCCACTTTGGTCATACTTATTACCCATGTATTCCTCTTACGATCTCTTCTTGTTATACCATGCATACATCTTTCTATGCTTATCGGTGTGGACTGGATCTTACGTAACCATCTTGCACTCGGCATCCACGTTTCACATCCATATGTCATCACTGGCAGTACGCATTGGTCGTATGCCTTCTTTTTTTAAGTATAGCGAAAGATTTAAAAACTATGTTCATTCTTCCAAAAGCGCTCCGAAGAAAGAAAGAATGAATATTTTTTTAATAGTAACACTGAGCAACAAAAAATCACGTTTTTGAGTTACCGGAGCGGAGACTCAAAAATTATTACTAATTCTGACCCACTGAATCCGAATATGATAATGCAATTTGTTGGTTAGTTCTCGTTTATGAGATATGAGCGTTTAAAAAAATGGACAATTTTTACATTTTTTTGACCTTTGCGGTCTGTAACTCAAAATTTAGTACTTTTATGTTCAAAATGAGTATTGAAAGCACTAGTCAGATGTTTTACCTAATTATTGTGATATTTGAAAGTTTTAAAATACTTATACATAATCGTCTAGCAACTTTAAAACTAAAAAAAATATTTTTTTTTTTGGGTTTTTTTCCGGTGTTATTATATCTTAAATTGGCTAGGTTTTTCATTTAATGCATTTATAAGGATTGGTTCTCTATATCAGTATTTTTTATTTTTGTCTAAACGTACAAATTTTGAGCTGTAGATGATTTGAAGTCGCGTTTAGAGGTGGTTGTGGCGTCAGGCGTTTGTGGTCAGAATCATGTCAGAATAGATGCATAATTTTTAAAATACGTATATTTAAGTTACTGCAAATAAATGGTAAAAAATAACCATGAAGATATTCGGTAAGGTTTTGACTGTTCTGTACTAGACGCGCCATTTTTGACGAGATTCTGAAATGGTAAAATTGTCAATTTTTTAAACGCTCATAACTCATAAACAAGAGCTAACCAACAAATTTCATTATCATATTCAGATTCAGTGGGTCAAACTTAGTAAAGATTGACTAGTCTGCGCTCCGATAGTTTTTTTTGTTGCACAGTGTAATCAATGGTACATAAACTGAACTAACCTTTTTAAATACATGTTATCGTTTTTAGTTTAATGGTGGAAGAATTAGCCGGATGGAAGTCTTCTTTCACGCTACGCACTGATGATTTACAAATTGCACTCAAACAAATATTGGAGGAGCGAAACAGGGTTCGCGATATTCTCATTCACACTTATCGAAATTTGCAAAGTCTTCACGAAAATTGGCTCACCAATCTGGCATCGAAAGAGATGTACTATACGAGTCTGAACGAATTGGGCGGATTCGGAGTCACGGAACAGATGCCCATCGGCAGGGTAAATTTGGCGTTCAGCAATCCGAAATCGTCGAACGTCATAGATTTGGCATCGGTGAATCTGAAATTTTCGGAAAATCTATGCAATGGAGTGGAGAAGCTGGAAGATTTTACGCCCGCGCTAAACGAGTTGCCATGTAACACCGACGCGGAGAACTTGGCTGAGAAAGTATGAATACTTTTTAAAAATTGTCATAGTTCACATATTCAATTTGTAATTCTATTTATGATTTCAGTTACTGGCGAAGCCTTTGATAGTTTGCGGTAAAAATGATCATCCGTCATCAGCTCTGGTGCATCATGCGTATACCAAAACTGGGATGATACCAAATATAGCCTGTTGTGCACATTGCAACGGACAAGTGCAACTTCTTTGACACTTGCATGGTGTGGTTGAATTTTAGATGTATAATAAATATGTTAATGCTTTACACTTATACTAATAACTTTTTTTATATTAAATATTATTTTGACCTATTTACCATAAATTTGTTGAAAAACGTACTAAATCAAATTAAACAATTATAATTTCATTTGTATATATGTATTTTCTATAAATTATAATGGACAAAATATGCTCGAATTTAATTGCCAATATACAATACATACATACATATTAGAGCACAAATAATATAAGCGCAAAATTTTATGATACTTTATATAAAGAATATGAAAAACGTATATAAATAAATACAATATATTTTTTCATATTTAATTTTGAATTTCTGGTAATTTGCTTTGTATGAAGTTTAGAGCGCTTTGATCATTTTGCTCCTTGGCTATTTTTGCTGCTTCCTCGTACATTCTGTAATATAAATCATTGCTGCAAAACCCAATATTTTCAAATACAATAATGTTGAATGTTGTGATTGCCAACTGAGAACTTACTCGGCTTTCACATAATATTTCACTTTTATATCTTCTCTACATTTTGGCAAATATTTTTTTGCTTGTAATTTTTGACCATATTTTAGGCAGACGTCCACAAACGGCTCATAGCCAATGGGAGATTTCTTCAATTTAGAGAATTTCTCTAATTCATCCCAATCGCCTAATTTAGCTAAAATTAATATACGCATCCACCAATATCTGAAACGATACAAAATATGTAGGTTTTATATTGAGTGTGTAATTTAATACAGTTTTATAACTAAATGTATGATACCGTCTATCGGGAACTTTGTATTCTGATTTTAGCTTTTCTGCTAATTTAACTTGACGATTCGATAGCAATATATTTATAGTATCATGGTGAGATGCAGAACTCAAGTCCCAGTCGTGATTTTCTCGTAAACTAGATTGATCTTTTATAAGTTTTCTAACATCTTCACATATGGAAACACCTACAATTATTACAATTTAAATTCACCCGTCGAGATAAATATGTAGGATGAACGGTCAATAAACTATGAATATAAAATGAATTGGCGAACCTAATTCATATTTTCCTTTTTTATATGCTTCACGCGCCGCATTCAAAGATGCATCCATGGTTCCATTCTGCAAATGAAAATAACAGTTAAAATTATTCTAAATTTTAATCTAATAAATGGCAGTATACATTTACCGATGATTCCAAAGCATCTTTTATGTACGTAGCAGCTTGACCGTGAAAGTTATCCTCTTGTATATAAACCTTTCTCAAAGCTTCTCTGTTTCTTTCACCACAATATTTCATGTACAGATTTTGACCCAAAGGAAAACTTCGAATTATCAACTAAGGAAAATAAAATATTAAGACGCACGTAACGGAAATTGTGTATTTTAAAAATATAAATTTATTTACTTGATAATCGGCAGATCCCATTTTTTCTTTCAAATAAAGTAAAACTAAAAAGACTAGATCGGTATCACCACTTTGGGTCGCTTTCAACAGAGCCGCTTTTTGTTCACCTAATTTTAATAGTAGCGGAACTTGTTTCCGAGCCAGTGGTTCATATTCTAAAATCTTCATATACAATACATTTGTTTCAACGCAATAAATAATTGATAGTTAACCTATTAGCTATAAAAAAATTATAATTAAACCTTTATTGCAAGTGCTTGTCGGCCATTATCTGCTGCTTTTAAAGCTATATCTGTGTAGGACACTCCAGGAACGTTTCGTAGTTTATCGGCAATCTCACGTGCAACACTTTCATTATCTAAATGGGGTTGGGTAACCTGAAAGTTAACATAAAAAAATATGGTATCTTAAATTTAAGATACAATAAGAGATCGTAAGAGGAATAAATGGGTAAGAAGCATGACTAAAGTGGCAGTTGGCTGGACACACAGCGAGAAGAATGGATGGCAGATGAACGCGAGAAATACTTGAATGATATCCGAGAGGATGTGGAAGAAAGCTAGGAAGGCCATGGGCTGACGAATTAATAAGAATGTGTGAAGATTGCTCAAGACAGACAGGAACGGAAGAGGATTCTGGAGGCCTTCATCCAGCAGTGGATGGTGAACGGCTGAAAATGATGAGATAAATTTTCACGTATCGTGAATATACCTTGTAGCATGCCCAATGCGCCAATACTCTTGTATGTCCTTGCGTAAGGTTTAGGTATGTAGCAATATGCTTGGCAAGACAATGAAGCCTTCTCCACACTAATCTGTCTAACAATATACGTTCGCTCAAATGTTGAACTCTGGATTGATTCGTTAAAGAAACATACTTTAGGTTGTTTCTACGTAAAGTTATACACATGCCGAATTGATTTTATAGCATTTAAATGTACATTGTAAAAGGATACTGTAAATATGTTAATGGAATGGCGACTTTAGGATCTCGCACAGCGTTGAGGACTCTCAACCATCGACATGTGTGCACGTAATGATCTGGAGTATGATCAGGCACAAATCCTTTTCCAAACTGAGCGGCTCTGATCAGCATTTTTTGAATTTCTGGATCAAACTCGAATGCTGCAGCATCTATGCACTGCTGGACGGCGACTGCTAATTGATTTTTCACCAAACAAATGTACTCATCAGCCTTGTGATTGTGTTTCTATGAATATAAATCACATAAAGAATAGTATACAGTGTATTATAATTGATTTTTGCGAAAATTGGTACTTGAAATTGTTTAGACGCCTCCAATAGATAAGATCCAGGCTCGATACTGTTGATTCTGAATATTTTTTGTACTACGGCGGGAACTTTTTGTATGAGTTCATGTGTCAATCCGGATACTACCCGAACACAATCCATCTCCGGTATCAAATGTATCGGATAGTCGTACGAATAACTCATACTTTTACCGGATTTACTTAAAATTATCATGACGTTGTCCCAATTTCCAATAACGGCTTCGGTTCCACACCTAAACATTAAAATTCATTACAAAACACCACATTACTACCGTTATAACAAAAGCACATGATTATTTTCCAACCAAACAATTTGTTTCGGTTTTTTCGTGTATCCGATCTCAATTTCGCAGTATTTCGTTTTCAAATCCGACGATCCCATCCATATGTAACCAGAGTCGGTGAACATTGCAACGTGTCTGCCGTTTTGAGAAGTGACAATTTTTAAAATAGCTGTATATAAAATAGAAATATCGGCTTTCTGTAAATAGTGAGTATTTTGATAATTTTACAATAATAAAGATTGTATCGAAATAAGTTCTCGGAAGTGAATTACTAATAGTATTGGTTGCACTTCTCCAAGTTGACATCTGAAGACATCGGTATTTCTGCATACGAGCAATCCGTTAACTTGTGTGGTACTGCTCAATACACACCACGAAGTAGGCCTTTCATTCGCTCCTGAAATTAAAAGTACATAAGTAAATGATCTACACTAGTGTTTTTCAAACTTATTTTACTACGACCCACTGCAAGAATTGCATTTTGTATTGCGACCCAGTATTTTTTCAGCCGTTCACCATCCACTGCTGGATAAAGGCCTTTCCAATCCTCTTCCATTCCTGTCTATCTTGAGCAATCTGCATCCAGTTGACTCCATACACTCTTCTCAATTCACCAGTCCATCTGCCATTCATTCTTCTCGTAATGTGTGCAGCCTATTGCCACTTCAACTTTTTCACGCGTTCCGCTATATCTGGCACTTTGGTCACGCTTCTTACCCATGTATTCCTCTTACGATCTACTCTAATAATATATCAAACGCAAACTCTGTCTATTATGTTCCTTTATTTACTATTGAGACATGATATACGCATATTTATGGATGAAACTAGATAAAATTAGTTCACACAAAAAAGTAAAAGGTAATAAATAATATAAAGATTGCTTTTTTTATTTAAAAGTGGAAATTCTCTTTTAACCGCAATCCAAAATGATGACAAATTTAATTTCTGAAAATCATTCTTCAGTATAAATGAATTAATAAGGTGCAGAAATTCATCCTCCTCTTCAGGTTCAATGTTTAATTCAATGATTGATTCAGGGCTTCCTTTATGCTTTATGCTTTTCTTTACTGTTTCAAATTTCTGCACTAGAAAATATGTAGTTATCAAAGCGTTGTGATAGAGAAGTGAGACGTGACAATATCTCGAGTTTTAATTCTTTTAAAATATCTTCATTGACAATGTTAACCAATGATAGAGCAACTGACCATCCTAGTGTTATTCGAACGGCCCTTTCACAAATTCTACGAAGTCATAAAATCTAGGAAAAGACGACTAGTTCCATTTTCAACACTTGCAACGTTTGATGAAACCAATTTTTTTTGGATTTTATATGTTTGTCGCGACCCATTTTATTTATTTTGAGATCCACCAATGGGTCGGGACCCGCAGTTTGAAAAACCTTGATCTACACAAATACATAAACGACAAATTCTATTTATATTTATTTACTTGGCAAATCTGGAAGCTGTCTGACTTTTGGTTCTGAAACATTGTTTACGAGGAACATTCGATATGATGCTGTCATAATCGCTATACCTGTTCCGTGAGGACTTGAAAATATTTTCGCCTTATACACCTGCAAACGAATTGAAAATGTAGTATTTAAAAATATTTACATACACGCGTCGATAGGCAAATTACATACTTTAGTATCTCTAGCCTCAGCGCCCATGCTAAAAGTGTGTTGATGCATTCCGAACATATCGTAAACAAATATGTCACCGCTATCTTGGATACACAACAATTGCTCTCCGTCAGACCATCCAATGTGTACAAGAGTTCCATTGTTCCACTGAAAAGTAAATGCACGTCTTTTGTATGATAGAAGATATATTAAAATTAGCAAAGTAATTAGAGTAAATCAACTGACGACTATATTGGACATGTGTTTTCCAGCACAGTTGTAAATATGAATGACAGGTTTCGACTGGCCTATGACTCGTACAAGTTGCTTTTTGTCTCTGATGAGAGCTATGGGTCCTCCGTAAGAGGCGCCGCTTATAACCATTGCATCCAGTTCATAATCTATGTTCCAATTCATTGTATACAAATCAAATTTTCTGAAATGATAAGAAAAAAAAATGAGCTGTCAAATGAAAATGTAAATAGTTCAATGCTAATAATACAATACAAATGAATATACAGTGATGAAAATGAGCGAATAACCTGTAATAAATGTCTTTGTCGAGGCAAAACCAGTCAGCGATTAGTATTGATGACATGGTTGCAGATTTTCTTCAGCGTTCTCAATATTGACGCAATTTCGATGACAGCTATCGTTTGACAGTTCGTCATATAGGCCGTAACAACAAAAGTTATGGCCATTGCATATCTGAGGCACAAAATCAGAAATTGTATTATTTATTGAGTTTAAGGTTTAATTAAAAATAATAGCACCTGAATGCTATTTGTGAACATGACTGGATGTAAAGAAGAATAAATAAAACTAAGATGGAGCGCTTTTGGAAGGATGAACATAGTTTTTAAATCCAACATCCCACTATGCTTAAAAAAGAAGGCATACCACCAATGCGTACTGCCAGTTATGACGTATGGATGCGAAACGTGGATGCTACGTAAGCTCCAGTGCACCCAGAGAAGCATGGAAAGATGTATGCTTGGTATAACAAGAAGAGATCGTAATAGGAATAAAAGTAAAAAGTATTACCAAAGTGGCAGATATAGCAGAACGTGTAAAAACGTCGATGTGTCAATGCGCTGCACACAGCGAGAAGAATGAATGGCAGATGTACACGAGAAATACTGAAATGGTATCCGAGAGGATGTGAAAGAAAGCAGGTTAGACCGAGTGGACGATGGGCTGATGAATTGAGAAGAATGTACGGAGTCAAGTGGATGCAGATTGCTCAGGACAGACAGGAATAGAAGAGGATTGGAGAGGCTTTCGTCCAGCAATGGATGGTGAACGGCTGAAAATGATGGTGATGAAATGTTATTTAAAAATAAGTAAAATCATAAAATATTAATTTTATTAAGTTAATTATTATCGATAAATGTAAATTGACACTGCCCTTTTTTTTTTTATTTACGTTAAGACTTGGTTTCGCGAGTGCTTCGGCCTGGCTAACGCCAACGTCGTGAATTTTTTGTATAGAATTTGACATATGAATGGAAAGCTGGCCGTAGTTACAAGGGAAGGAGGGGTGCGGGGAGGTTTGTGACCGCGGCCAGGTCGACGCACTCGCGAAACTAAGCCTTTACGTACTAAATTATTCTCTAATTTGTTCACTTGAATAGGCTAAAAAGCTCCCCGCACCCCTCCTTCCTTCGTGTCCACGGCCAACTTTCCATCCACATGTCAAATTCTATACAAAAAAATAAATAAACAGCATTGGCGTCGGCTAGGCTGACGCACTCGTGAAACCAAACCTTAATACTAATATTCACAAAAATCTAATTAACTTATTTGATTGAAATTCTACGCTTACGTTATTTTCGTTTCTCTTTTTTCATAAAAAATATATATGTAATGTATATATGTATATATACATATACCTATTTAACTATTTTAGATGAATAAATTTTATTACTGAGTAATTTCAATGTCATAAAAACATTTATTTAAAATTAACAGTATCCTAATATGAATGAAATTAAAGAGCGTTTGAATATTCAATTATGGATGTTGAACTATTGTTGCTTTATTTTATACGTTGAACATAACAATAAGTTGCTATACAATAAATTAGGTACACAAAGAAAATATGAAATGGTTTCGTATTTAACATATGGAGGACTCTTCATTTATTGTAGTTGCAAATATGTATTTTGACATATTTTGCACAAATGTTAATTTATTATTTTACAAATAAACAGTTATTATGAAAAAAAAACCCCGATTAAATTACCCTCGAGGTCGACTTCACTCAATCGACTTTTTATAATCGCAACATTCCTGTTACGGTTTAAAGAGACATTGACATTATGTATCTTGTCAGGATTGAATTGAACTTTGGCGAAGACCCATTTTTAGACTAAGCATGTACATATGTAAATAATACAGATCAAATATGCGCTATAAGAAATTGCAAACATGGCTAAATTTAAAAAGAATGCACATCGTTTAAATTAAATGATTTCGAAAATAATACCCTCATTTTGGAATAAAAATAATTTATTCTAATGAATGTGTGCATATTTGTTACACAACAGATACAGATAGTTACAGTTAGTTATCATACGATTTGAATTAGTATTTTATCATACGATTTGAATAATATTATTATGCAAACGAAAAGCATATCATTGTCAGTTTGTTTGCAGGTGGTTAGCGTAAAAAAACGCACTGAAAGTTCATCAAACTGGTTGTATATATTGAAGAAATGTTAATTCACCCGTACGGTAATAATGGCCCAGCTCGCTTAGACATGTACACTCAAGCCTCAACACACGTAAAGGTCGTCTTGAGACCAGGCGAGAGGAAATATCAGTCCATCCAGCGGCTCTCATACTTTCATTGAAATGAATAATATTAGTTGAACGATTATCGTGTATCTTTTGCGATTAATTGTTGTTCAATTATAGATAGCACGAGCTTAATCAAATTTTAATCCAATTGATAGTTTTCAAATCTGCGAAGTACCTTTACATTTTTAAATGTTATTATAAAAGTATACAAAATGATTAGATGTGCCAAATATGCCTTACCCAGATGACTGATTCTAATTATTATTAGACTTCGGAATTTCGGATTCTCGAACCATTTGCCGCAGGTAGCTATTTGGGTGTTGCCGTTGCCCGCCTGAATTTTCGTTCGAGATGAATACTATTTATTTATTTATTAAATTTTATATGTACATACATACATATGTTGTAGCATGTACGTATGCATTTATATAAAATAAATTATATACATATTTAGCTTAAAATATAATATAATGTTCAAGTGGATAGAATAAAAATGTCCAAGGAAAAACCCTCATATCTCAGACAGTCAGCATTTCGCAGATTTTGCCATAACAGGAAAAAAATACAAAACCACATTATTTTTTTTATATTATATTATTCATCAGTATCATTTTCAGCCGTTCACCATCCACTGCTGGATGAAGACCTTTCCATTCCTGTCTGTCTTAAGCAATCTGCATCCACTTAACCACACATTCTTCTCAATTCATCAGCCCATCGTCCACTCGGTCTACCTTTCTTTCTTTCACATCCTCTCGGATACCATTCCAGTGTATTTCGCGTCCATATGCCATCCATTCTTCTCGTTATGTGTCCATTTCAACTTTTTCACACGTTCCGCTATATTTGCCACGTTGGTCATGCTTCTTACTCTTCTTGTTACACCAAGCATACATCTTTCTATACTTCTCTGTGTGCATTGGATCTTACGTAACATTATTAAATTCAGCGTGTTATATATTATAGGTTAAAATATGTTATTGTATGTAAATAATTGTCCCGTAGAGGATGAAGTGAATATGTTAATGGTAGAGTACGAAAAGTGTGTTCAGGTGGGTAATGGAATATCCTAAGAAGCGTTTAGAGTCCAAAGGTCAAGCGTTATCAAAAGCATCCATCTTTCCGCCGTCTACTAATTATCACAATGCAGCACATGCGAATGGGGGCTAGGAGTTAGGAAACTTTGGCACAGAGCCACTTAAATGTACATAGGTTTGTGAATAAATTACGTATCAATGAATTTGGCTGGGGTAAAATGAAAATAGTTGTGTACAGATTGAGAGGCGACGATGTTGCGCATCCATCAGCACGAAAGAGGTGGTCGGCTGGTGTACCAGTCGGATACAACAATAACGTGTATTTAATTCTCCAGTTTGTTGCCGGTGTGCCTTCGAGTGAGGTCGTTACTTTCGCCGCGAGACACAAAATCGATTGACAATAATTTCGAAATGATCATGAGTGGTTTTGCACGCGTTTGACGTTCACT
The DNA here is from genome assembly GCA_022651745.1 of Parapsyche elsis. Classification (NCBI taxonomy): domain Eukaryota; kingdom Metazoa; phylum Arthropoda; class Insecta; order Trichoptera; family Hydropsychidae; genus Parapsyche; species Parapsyche elsis. The sequence goes on from JAGVSN010000017.1 coordinate 6,057,786, forward strand.
TTTGTGCGCCCTGAATTGTCGGTGGGTGGTTCGTCGTGTGAATTGTGCTTTTTCCTTTACTTTTGTGAGGCGAATTACAAGAAAATGTTGACCTAAAAATATTGCCATTATTTTACATCAGTTTTGCACGTTGAATGATCGATCTGTGACTAGTGCAACGGAAAAACGTGCTTTTCATACGCGAGACACATCGACGAACGGTGAGTAACGAAACCCAACAGCTTTTTTTTTATTATGCTTTTTTCATTTTACATTCCAAAGCAAATATAAAGGACTCACACATCTTAATTACTTGATTGAACTTGAGCGTAATATATAATAAAATTATAGATTGCATTATAAGGCCGGCTTCGCACGATGCGGTTTTACGGCACGTTTTTTCCAGGTATAAACCGGGTAACTCCAGTGATACATTGTTTTGGATGAGGGTATTCCCATGGTCAAGCTTTGGCCGCGATATGGCTACGGTCGCCGTTTACAGCCCGTACTTGCCACTGGAGCGACGACTCCCTTTCCGGGGACCACCCACGCTGCTACCTGAAATCTATGCTTCCTTTGCTAGTTTTTACGAAAAATCATCAGTCGAGTTTCGTCACCCATTATGCCGGTATGCCCGTCATCTAGCAAGGGGCTGGTATTTTGCCAGCCCGTCAATATTTACCGTTCATAAACCATAGAATGTGAACGCGAAGCAAAAACGAGGGCTCGGGCTATTAAACCGTAAAACCTTGTCGTGCGAACCCGCCCTTATATTGATCGCTCCGGTGGCATGACCAGGTGACACAGCGCTGATTAGGATACGATTCGAAGTACCAATGATGAGGATGATATGATATATCGTGTCGGGGAATTGGTGATAAGGGGCGATTTTATTTAAAGGCGTTATGTACAATATAAACATTTATTTAAATTATACTCAGCTTAGTTATACTCCAAGTCCATGGGGGAAATTTTTGGTAGTTGATGCTGATAGTGCGGTGAGTTGACAAAGATTGAGCGTTTGCCTCGTCCATGGATTCTTATAATCATGACGTAGGCAAATGCAACAATAATATTTAACCGCTTAGTTACTGGAATTGAATATATTAATTTGGTAACCCATTAAATTCCGAACAACAGTTAATCGTTGTTTTTTTTCAGAAAAATTCAAAATGTCCAAAAAAAAACCTCGCGTTCAATGAAAACGCTCATCTCATAGGTCACACTCTGAGATTCCTAAATGAAAAATCTAACACAATTGTCAGAGACATTATTTTTAAAAATCAACTCGACAAGTGTTTGTATATAAATGGATTTTTGTAATCCTTCAAATATACATAACTAAATAATTAAAAATTGTATGTACAAATTATAACAGACCCCTGGGCTCCATCGGCTATGCTCCCTGCCCATTTTTTTTTAAATAAATAAATAAAATTCAATATGAGATTTTTTTTCCATACTACATATGTACATACATATGTACCTACACATATGTATTACTTTCTATTTAAAGGATTGCTGGTCCAATATATCGCTTTAGGATTGATATTAAGAGAATATTAATCAACTAACTTATTTTATCAAATACCATTTTTAATCAGTAAAGTGAATTAAAACAGGAATTCTTTATTTCTGTTTTCTGTACTTTACGCTACAAACATTTTCTTTATTACATTATAAATTAACATAAATGACATAATTTCACCTATCGATGTAAAAATCTATTATTAAGATTTTATATATTTTATATGTATTCTGTGTCTGTTCATTTTTCATTAAATAAAAATAAAAGTAGCACAGTCTGAACAATTTTTATTTGTCGTTATTGAAATAATATTTTAAATTAAAATATTTATAATGTATGTAGTGGCATTCGCTATGCAAAATGTAAATAACATTAAAGCAAATCAAAAAATGATGTGGATGGCCTTGAAAATCCGGTTTTTCTTAAGAATCGACGTATGTATGTATGTATACCAAAAGAGTGCATGCATTCAGAAGAATTCCAACGAAAAAAATATTTATATTTATATAGCGCTCGAATTATTGTTGTTCAAGTGGCAGGATTAAGTAAAAGGACGTTTGGAATTCATCATCTTTTAGGCGATTTAAGATTCGTGTCGTAAGCCGTGAAAGTTTAAATTTTAATCGAAAAGCATTTTATTTCTGTAAATATTATATTATAGTATCTAATCTTATTTGAGATCGATCTTTCGTTTGTTCGTCGCGTGTACGGCCTCGCTAATAAAATCTGTACACGGATTATATAATGACAGTGCGCGGAAATTATGAAAACAATATGGCGACGGTTCGGGGATTATTCAGTCCATTGTCGAGATGTTCCATGTCAAGATCGATCAATTCGCACGGTCTACAACGCGCACCGCGTGCACTTTAATTTATTTGCGCGAAGGCGAATTGTTCCCAAAATGTGGGACGCTGAACTTGATCAAGGCAAAAAAAATACATAATTAATTTAAGTCTTTTAAAATGGAACAAAACCAACCTACAGTATGCGGGTTTCAGATAAGGGTCCTTCGTGTGCGGACAAAACGGTATTTTCGTACAAAGTTGCATACATACATACATATGTACATATATGGATACATAGTGTGGCAGAGATACGGGCGATTGTAAAATTGGAAAGCTTTTGTAAAGTAATTACTGAAAACTTTTCAAAAATGTCTAAAAGTAAAGAACATCTGCATAAGTAATGAGTGAAAATAAAATTTGATGTACCGAGTCGTTTTCAGCTTCAGCTGTAAACAAAGCAAAAATATCGTGGGCGCGCCAACGTCAAAAGAGCACGGTGTGTTTTCGTCATACTATTTACTGTTGGAATCTTTTATCTTTCGTGCAAAGTTTTAATGGAAAGAGCGGCAGAACAAAAATTGTCTAAAGAAAACAAAGCACAAGTTTAGTCGGTCTCGCGACTCACACTCATAAGTGCATTTCTATTAAAAGTTTAGTGCAAAGTTTTGCCCGCCATAATTTCGTGTTTAAGATAGCGCAAAATTTGCAAAGACCTAGTCGGCTTGTTATTATTTTTTTTATTTTTTCGGTCGTGAAGTTTTTGATTAAAAACGCGAAACAGGTTAGCGTTCACGTTTATACACACACACGTATGAAATGCTTATACGTACATACCTATACATATATGTATATTTTCGCAGAGCATACCAGCATCAGCAAGCCAAATCTAACCACAAATCTGATCATGTCAAGCACATCGAACTTGCCAACAAAATGACACATGCAAATCACACTTAACCATTTGTCGAGCACATCTGTTCCATTTCCGTAATAAATCATTAGTTTTCTTCACATGGAAACTAATCTAATTACAGATGTTTTACATCTATAAGCAATTCTGAACCTTTTTCAGTCCATTTGTATTCCAATGTACCTTTTCAATTGTAATCAATGAAACATACAACTATCAATAAAAAATGATTTATTTTCTTACTTCACGGAATTTCTGCTTAAATTTAAAACCCTTTAGGGTTCAAAAATCCAGGTTAAGAATCTCTGCTATGCTGTACGCACTTCACATTAAGTCTGAGTGATGCTTAAAATTTGATAAATTACATGCGAATTGTGCGTGTGTGTGTGTGTGCATGTATGAAGGTACATTAAGACGAATTGCGTTCACATAATGTCACAGTTTCCGGGAAACGATAAATTTTCCCGGCTGACTTGTTTGAGTGAAAATCCGTACACATTTTCACAACGCGAAGGAAACGCGATTAACGTAGATCGTATTTGGTAAACGATATATGTAGATTCACTCACGAACTGTAAACCACACTTTCAAGTTTCATCTAATGTAAACTACGACAAAAACTTCCTGATTCGACTGTTTAACAAATGGATTATACGCAACCAATGGAAAATGTTGTGGGTTCAAGGCAGCACACCTCTACCTATAGCCAATTTGGAAAATTCCCACGAAATATAAACCGCATACAATTCTAGATTCGGCTAATTTTTTACGCCCATTATTTATGGGAGCTAATTTTGATTGATACGACCCTATTTATCAAGTGTGCGTTTGATTAGCTTAATATAATAACTAGACTGATAATGCATAGGTGAAATGTGTTGCATATGCAAATATCATATAGTGCTTCAGCCATGCATACTTGATTGCTGTCATCGAAGTGAATATCCAGATAATGGCGGTTTGTAGCGCATTTGCATTGACATTTCCCATCACTCAGACCGAACTAACCCATAAACTACCGTGCTTAGGTGTGCAACGATGGCAATTTTACCCCCCATCGAATCCATTATGCAGCTTCGAACTGAACGCGTGCAACTGAAATGGACAAATTCACACACACACATATGTAGATTGAATGGCAACTAATTAAAATAGCACGTATGTGTCCAAATGTGGATAGAGTGTAAATCTGGAACTGAATTTAAATTTAAATTCAATGCTAGTGGGTGAAATCTCTATGCATAGTTTAAATTCTTTGCGTGTCGTAATAGAGCATCGTCTCACGTGCCGAAATTATTATTATTTAACTTTGGACAATTAGCATGTTTGTCGATTGATCCGTGTCAAATGTCGGCCGATCGTTGTCCTCGAAAAGACCGGTGTTTTACATAACCGGTTGTCCGACATTTACGTCATAATTTTGCGGCTGTACCGTTACCGTGTGATTCAACACAACAAACGTTTACATAATATACAAATGGCGACCGCTTATTATTTTAAATTTCACATCGAAATGCCTCGTCTACAATTTTCATCATTATATGGGTCTTTCGAGAAGAGCCACACTAGTCGGAAAAAGTCCGTCGGTTCGTTGATTTTTTTCCCATATGTTAAGTGATCTGTTTACCTAATCTTTTCACGTAATCTCTGAATACGTACATTGAGTGTAAAGACTAGAAATATATCATTTATAAGTGATCATTTGTAGAAGAAAAACTAGTCATAAAAACGGACTGGAAACGGACCGTTATGAAGTTATACAAATTTACACACTGCAAGAATTATTTCCATGTTTTTAATACGTCAATTAAAATCAAATTGAGTGAGTTTGCACTATGGTCATTTTCAAAATTATTTCCGTGGTTTTGGATGCAAGCTGGAGAGGCACTCTCAAAGCACACCCGAATGTCTACTCGTACAGGGTGTCCCAAAATTCAAGCAACAAGTAATTTTGATAGAAAACACACGTTTTTAATTAAAAATTGTAATTTTTTTATTGATTCATAAAGTATACAGTATTCGAAAGTTAATCCAAATGAAATTGTTGCTCTGAATGGTCGAAGGTCTTTCTTTCATTTTTAATCACAAATTATGCTTTGTCGTAACAATGTACACTAGTCGAGTATCTTTGAATGAATCAAATCACTGGAACTTCACCGGGACGCTTCTCGTTGGGAATGAACCCCAATATGCTACTTCATACATAGCCATACTGTATAATTTATGAATCACACAATTTTTAATTAAAAACGTGTGTTTTCTATCAAAATTACTTCTTGCGTGAATTTGGGGACACCTTTATAAGTGAATAAGGCAGCGCATAGCCAACTGATACATTTCAGAACGTTCTTTTGTCTGAAAGGTAGACTTAAAAAACCAGTTTGCTACAGGTATGATAAACCAAGATGCTGAGAATCATCAATGGAGACCTAAAAAATGAATAAAAAGTTTTTTATACATAGGTCTAATCACATCCTTTAAACCTCCATCTTTTGTACAGAAGATTGTTCTGAAATGTGTCAATCAACTGTGTGCTCCATCCTGCAAAACTTAAAAGCAGTCCATTTATGAAAACAATACATTCTACTACAAACCAAAAATTGTCAAATACCACAGATAGAACATTTTTATGAAAAATCAACGTCAAAGTAATTCTTTCAACGATGTATTGGGAAATATTGATAGAAATGCACCAATATATTATTGGCAGCGACTCTGCGACTATAACATTGACTATCCCCGACTAAGCCAAGTGGGACCGCATTTTTCACAGCGTTACAGAGTTACGTAAAGGATGAGAGGCATCTCTTGGCTATGGCAATTACGGTGGCATTCCAAGCGGGTCCGGCGACACAACAACAGGTTAAAACCCAAACGCGAGCTGTCCGGATAACGGCAGTTTCCGGACACAAACCGGCCACATCGCCAACGTGGAATTCACATAACCGACAAAGGAGATGGTACTTACCACCACTACCAGCGACAGCATCTCAGCAGTCTCAGGTGACCCGAATTTCAACGATGGAGAAATGCTCCAGGCGAGACGGGGGCGTGCAACAAACATTTCGACGATTCGCATACGAATCACGTAATAATAAGATCATATGTTATGTACGTTTCTCAACAAATTCAAAGGTTATAGGATCAAGGTTGGTGACTGTTTTCGACAATGAAGACGGACCACGTTGCAGCATCAGAACCAGAAGAAATCAAACATTACATAGCTCAGCTCGAGAGTTTCACCATTTTCTCCCGGTGCATATACATACATACATACATAAATGCACGTAACGGTGCAAATGTACTTTTGCCACACGCACTTGTACAAATGCATGGTTATTATCTAGTGTGCCTGCCTACTTATACATTGCATTATAACACTGTAGAAGGTAAATGGTGTGAAAATTCAGGGCCAACCGGATGCAGTGTAGTGTTATTTAAATACTTTTCCATGTACGTAATTTTTGAAACGGTGTCTTAAATTTGCATCGAATTTTACTAGCTGGAAAGTTATGTGCAATGTATGATTGCATCATATTATATGTATGTTTGTTTAAAATTAAATTTTCGCATATATGTACATAGTGTTGATTTCAACATTTAAAAATTTCATGATACTTATCGTATGATAGAAAATTTTCCAATATGACCTGCATACAACAAATTTATAACAACATAAATACGCATTCTTGAATTTAAAAATGTTGGAATTTTCCAACCGGAAATTGCGGTTTACTCGCGTCTCACCGACAGGTAGGTGAGTATTGTATTTCATTTATGTTCACTTTTACCATAGGCGTGTAGGTACTTATATATTAAATTATCGAATGTGTCTAAAGTATTTTGAGAAAGTTTTGCGCTTGACCCTACGCGTATAAATATTGCACTGAATATCAAATTAAGTTTCCAATCACTTTCCATTTCCTTTTATGATTCATTTGAATTCGAATCGGGCATGATTTAATGCGCCAAATGCTCAGGCATGTCACCATAATTGGAACGGATCAATACTATCACATTCGATCGAACACAAATAGCTTAAAACTTGGATGAATGTGAAGCGAGCTTCGCAAAGCCATTCCAAAGTAAATCTTTGCGGTCGAAGAGAGACGTTAACCTCTTCCCGACCATGTCCTTGGAAGGTCTTCGTAAATTGAGCAGGACGTTTAGAAACTCGTTCTACGTACCAAAACCGGGAGCGCAAGAAGTAAAGTTGTAAAGTCGCCGATATTATTGCCGCTAGAAGCTCAGAGAGTCAGAGACCACGTCAAAACTAACGGTAATATATAGAGTTCCCGTTGGCGATTTCATTATATGAATTTACACACGTATGTACGTGTGCACCGTGTTTATATATTTTTATATGTGTGAGTACTCAGCTTTACTTAGTTTGTAGAATTGTCTTTTTGCATTTGACTTCACCTGTTTGTATTGCACAATACGGACTCCGCTAACTCTAACGTAAAGTACGTAGTTTGAAAGCTCGCCTCAAAGCACGCTCAAATGCAAGAAAGCTCGTTTATTTACATAGTGGTATTGACACGACTGTGTGCGTATCCTATTATTCCAATTTAGCCAAATGACAGGCCCGTGCGCCTGTCATTTTGACAGCCCGAATGATGATAGGAGAGGGAATTATCCGACAGCTCTGTAATTATAGATTCTGATCACAATAAGTAATGATTTCGCCGTTCAATTAACATGCGTTGTAAATTAACTGATTATAGAGACATTCTAAGACGTACATAGTATGGTTTATGATATTTATAAGTAATAAAAAAAAACGCATATGAAATTGTTTACCAGTACATGTTTCATTTTTCTTTATTCATGGTTGAGCATTTAATCTTCAATACAAAAAAAAAAAAAAAACAAAATCTCGTTTAAGAGTAAACTGCCACTTCCGGTTGGCGGATGTTGACCAAATTCCTAATATCTCTTACACCTTACGTGAAAATAATAGATATAAAATTTCAGCTTGATAGACTTAATAGTTTCGGAAAAAAAGTTCAAGTTAAAAAGTACACCGACACAGACATACATATGTACATAGTATGTACAGACATTTTCCAGAAATCGCGAAAACGTGATCAGGGATCATGAATACCTGATGCAAATTAGTCAAAATCTCAATGTCGAATTTTCGCACGATCACAATACTTTATCCGATCAGGATAAAGTAAAAATATAATATGTAATCATTGAAGCTAAATATTCTTCGTTCAAAATGTCATAACTTGGTTAATTTAAAAGCAATACGCGATAAACAATCACACGATTTGTACAAGTTAAACATTTGAGGTAATTATAACTATTAGCGAACGTTTACCGCACCGTTGGCGTTATAAAAGTATGGTTTCAAAGTTTTTGAATTTTCGCTTAGTGATGCACTTTTGAAGCTGTAAAAAGTTTCCTATATAATCTGGGCAACATTTTCTCTCATTGCTCTGCGAACGTATTTTAATTAAAAACTCAACTCGGGAAAATTTCACTCGCACACGCCCCAAGAATTGCGAAAACTTTTCTGATTTTCACGAGCCGCGTTGCGTAAAGTTTGAATATCGCATCTTTACAAACGTGTTTCGCACTCTGATTGCGAAACAGTAGAACAATTCCCAAAATGATAATGTCAACCCTTTCTATATTATACCTATAAGTACCTACTATACGCAAGGGCATTATTTCCACTGAAAACTGATACATACATACATACGTATATACCTAAGCAACTGTGTACACATTCTGTCCAGCAAGTGTACATATATACACTTCCACCACTCGATGTGATATTCTTGTGTATTGTACGTGTTCGTAGACCGTAAAGAAGAACACAAAGATAAACGAAGTGTACGTTAAAGTCGTATCTCGTCGGGTATACTTGTTCATGCGGTATCTCTGGAGCATGTTATGTACTTTAAACAGCGCTAGAGTCATATATTTTGGGGAATGCTGCGTTATGCATGCACCGGTAGGTGCACACGGGAACGACCTGCATTTGGTGTGTTGCATTTAAACGTATGTATATTATGTATACCCATATGGCTATAAATGGCAGAGGCCGAATAGCTTGGAGAGTGAAATTTGATCGTCGTTACCGTATAGTTGGTCACCGAGTGAATATCGATTATCGTTTTGGCTTCGGATCCTGCCCATTTGGCTAACGACCGGATGTTAATGCTGAACGTTCACAAAAAAAAGAAGGTAAAAACAAAATAAATAAAACCGTACGTACGATTTTTAACTATGTATGTATTTAGTGAGCGACGAGCGGGCGTGTAAGTGACGTGTGATGTAATTTAATTTGTATGTTCGTACATACGTTTAAATTCGTCTGATGGTTCAAATCCACGATTTTAGCACGGTCGTTTCCGGTGCGGAATTAAGCTCGTGCGATTCGCGCCCGTATGCAAAATTCGACACATATTAAGTTTTGCATAACGCTCGTGGGGTCAGTTTTGCATTCTAGATGGAAAATTTCGCTCTCGCGCGACCCCAACGAAAACGATATCAAAAACCAGATTCTGCATTATCATTATCTTCACTTACACTTACAATCTCGACGCTGCATACGCAGTTTCCTGTAATGTGCACCACTGTGTATAAGTGGATAAGTTTCATGATGATTGTTAACTTGTGCATGAGAATGCACCTACAATTAGTGTAAAACGTTTGTGGAGAGATTAGATCGGGGTTGCCAGATTTTTAAAGCAACATATCGGGATTTTAAGATTATTTTTAACAAATTCTTACTTTCATTCATTTATGTTTGGGAGTTTTCAGAGTCACAATCAAACATTTTCAATACTTGTTCTAGAATTAACGAAGGATTATCTTTAAATAAATAAGTAATTATTCAAAATATTCGAAAAAACAGCCGAACAAGCACGAGACGATTGAAATATTGCGGGCGTGGTGTACGCAGGCCTGGGAGTTCGGGAGTACGGGAATTCTGAATCTGCCCACTTACTAAGCATTCAAAAACTTACATACATTACATATAATGTCTTTCTTTAGTTTGATTTTTAAATTTTGTGTGCAAATCGGGAATTACAGACTGTATTACAGTTTCTAAATCGGGGCATTCCCGCCGAAATCCGGATGCCTGGAAACCCTGGATTAGATGTACATATTTATTCAATGTACTGTTTGTGTATTTGTATATTATAATCAGGTTAGGTTACGTTACGTTATGTTAAATTAGGTTAGGTTACATTAATATTCATCATCATCATCATAAATTTTCAACCGTTCACCATCCATTGCTGGATGTAGGCCTTTCCAATCCTCTTCCACTCCTGTCTGTCTTGAGCCATCTGCATCCACTTGACACCACACATTCTTCTCAATTCATCAGCCTATCGTCCACTCGGTCTACCTTGCTTTCTTTTACATCTTCTCAGATACCATTCCAGTATTTTCGCGTCCATCTGCCATCCACGCTATGTGTCCACTTCAACTTTTTCACACGTTCCGCTATATCTGCCACCTTGGTCATGCTTCTTACCCATGTATTCTTCTTACGACCTCTTCTCGTTATACCGAGCATACATCTTTCCATGCTTCTCTTTGTGCATTGGATCTTGCGTAACATACTTGAATTTAGCACATTAATATTATATATCCAAAATTAACAATGATAATTTTTATTATGATTGAATATTTTTCGTTACAGATTTCAAGCGGAACGGCCAACTATTGATCATTTGATTATTCAAACGTAAGTACATATATATCAAAAATAGAATAAATTAATTTATGTTGTAGCAGATGTATTTTATTCGTACGTATTGTAGTAAAAACGAAAACTGCAAACTTCACCACAATAACGAAATATACAAAATATACCCGATTGTATTAAATTTTGCATTTATTTGTACTTACGCTAAATTGGTTCACATTGTACATGCGCATAATAATAAAACTACGTATTTTTATGCACCGCACGAGCGCACTTTGAGCACACATTCTTCTCGATAAGCGCACGCCATTGTACAAATTTCAATTTTACAAAACGACACGGGTCCGATTGCTTTATTGTCAGACCACGTACATTCTCACTTCTTTTTTTCCGCAAGAACTTTATCATTATTTCAGCGGCTATCTACCTACATATGTATATAATGTGTGCTTTGATTCGGAGGCCGGTCTCGCATTATCGCGCGGTTCATTAGGATGGCCACAGACGCGAACTGCATCCGGTATCGCGTGCACGTCACTTCCGGTGCACACGTGTGGAGTCAGTGCACCAGATTTGCACCGCTGAATTAATCACGAACGGTAAAGTGACGATTGTGAGCCGCCCTAAGAGCACCGCATCGAATTTTAATGCACCATTTACATAACTGGCATTCGTTCTAGCGTAAAACATTGAGCGGATCGCTTTAAAACGAGCTTAAAATCCGATAAGCTTATTTTAACTGAACTTCATATTCGAATTCTAAAATGAGTGGTCGATGAGACTAAATGGGATACTTTTCAGAATTTAGATCTCAAACTTGATAAAATTAAAAAAAAATACGTACATATATATATCTAACCTAACCTTCAAATGTCCCACAATTTATTATAAGAAACAGACTACAACGATTAAAATATAAATGCGATATTTAATATTCCGTATATAATTTATGTACATGTTTGGAGGTATGAGAGAGCACGCGTCGTGATAAAACGAAATGAAAATGTGACCTGATAAATTTTCGTTCTATTAATTATGTGTGACTTTTGGTATATTATAACAATAATTTTGTAAGCAAATAATGTTATTCGATGTATGTAGTGGAATTTTAATAATAGACTTTGTATATAGGTGGGCTAATTGAACGTGAAATTCCACGAAGATATTCGATAGTCGGCGAGAATTTAATAGGAGATCTCTCGTCTTCGCCTCAAAATTCGCTCTGATAAATAGTTGAGAGATTTCGCAGATTTTGAAATTTTATGCAAATTCGTCCGCCGTCGAAATCGCCCGATTTATTATGCAAATGTTTTAAATGAACTTTTGAAGTGTGCGGCCCCGTTTGTGCGATTGTGCGAGCGCGAAAATAATCGAATTATCGAATCCGCTTTTTTCCGCTTTTCGGATATGTATTATATTTTCGTACGTACATACATACAAAGTGAACTGAACACGTAACCTTCTAAAAAAAAAAAAGAAATATACTCGGACTTTAAATGGTTAAAATATTTATTCGCCGTACGTATTTTTCAAGTGAATTTACGAGTGTCGCGTTACAGTTGAAATTAGCGTAATTTATCATCGAGTGCGTACTCGTACTAACACCGTGCGAATAAAAGTTATCTTTTGAATAGTACCTACTACTATTGTGTTCATTCATTTATTTATAAAAAAAAAAGGTTGAAAAAAATTTCCACACAATTCTCTCACCTTTAATTAGAACACATGTTACACTTGACTCACTTTCACAACTTCTACAATTATATTTTTATTCCACACACAAACATTCATAAGCATTCCTTTGGACTTGTGTATTATGTACATATATACTATATATGTACATATATTAGCGTAAGCGTCTGCCTGTCTGCCTGTCTGAGTCATTGCGGCCACGCTAGCATTGCCAACATAACAAACAATTTTTTTTGTTGTGTTGGCAGCAAGCGATTATATGGTCATGCACCCATTCAATCAACGGTACACTATACAATTATTTGACGTACTGTCAAACGGGCTAGAGGTTGTACTGTTATTGTACAATCCGGCGCACATGAATGTGGGGTGGGGCTAGAATCCACCGTCTTATGACGGGTATACCAGCATCTGACGGTTTTCATTCAAAACAGCAAAATTGATCCTTTTTATTTTATCTTTTTATACCACAGGTCATCCATCTTCTTTCAGTAAGTTAAACGAGATTTTTAAACACACAATCGATCCATTGCTATCAATTGGAACAAATTGCTCCCAGTAGTCCCATTTTAGTATCAATGTATTGTAAAAGGCGTTTAATATAAATAACCAAACATTATTTTTTTTAATTCAGTATATACTGAATAAAAAAAAAAATACAATTATAATATAACAAAAGTTATATTATACAATGTATAATATTACCTTGACATTTGAGTAATGCTATTCGAAATTAAAAATTCCAACAAACGCTCAAATTTTACATTCAGCATTACGCTCAGTAAACAGTAATTAGCACGTGATCTTCGCCTCGAGGCTTTCGTGCTCGTAAATATGTTGGTACATACGTACATTAATATACAGGTGTACCAAAAGTTAGGACACTTTCGAATGCACGGTTATTTATTGGAGCCGAAATGCTTTACTTTAAATTGTACGACCAGACCGTAAAAGTATTTCAAAATTCATTTTTATGAACGTTAAACGTAGAACGTATGTACATACTTTCTACAGTTAAACAGTCACTACTGGAGCAAATCGACAAATGTTATACATAAGCGTGTGGAGATAATATGATAGCGCCGATTTCAATGTTATGTTTTCCCAATCGAAACTGTGCCAGCGATATAATTATGAATTCATTCAAGATTGTAGTGTGTTGCACGTGTATATTTTTGTATAATACAATATAAATTTACGTGAATTGTTTATGTGTTTATTAATATGATAGTGTTCGGGTTCGCGTGCCGCATCGGAGCGCGCTCGTGCTTTATCTCGGCACGAGCTCGTTCTGCGGTTTCTTATTACGTATTGCATTTCGATAGCACAGTTTTCTATTTCGAGATGAAAATGCGATTGTGGCTTCTTGTTCCGCGATGCTGCGATGCGATCCACCGATGCGAAACCGCTTGCTTGTGCAATTGCACCTGTCGCCGATGCACTCGCACTGCACTGCACGTGTCGTATGCCAACTTAATGCCGGAAAATTACCGCATGAATTTCACACTTCGGCAGATTTTAACAGTGTGCCAGGATTGCGACGATGTTCATCGATGTAAACACGACATTATTGCATTCGCAAATCGACGATTGTCCGAGGAAGTTAGCGCGATTTCGACGACAAAGCCAAAGCGATCGTAATTCGAGTGGTTATTGTGCGCGAGAAATGAACAGGAAAAGCTTTCAAAGCTCATTTGACGATTTGAGAAAATCTGACAGAGATTGAGTGACGCTAAAATCGCTATAGGTAACAACGAAATATTCACTCCAATACGACCATAATACTATGACGTATCAAAACAAAAATAAATTTGTAATTAGTATGCAATAATCTTCTTTGAGAAGAAATAAAACTAGAATGGAGTGCTTTTGGAAGAACGAACATTATTTTTAAATCCAACATTCCGCCATGCTGACAAAAGAAGGCATACGACCAATGCGTACTGTCAGTTATGACGTATGGATGTGAAACGTGGATGCTAAATTCAAGTATGTTACGCAAGATCCAGTGCACACAGAGAAGCATGGAAAGATGTATGCTCGGTATAACGAGAAGAGATCGTAAGAGGAATACATGGGTAAGAAGCATGATCAGGGTGGCAGATATAGCGGAACGTGTGAAAAAGTTGAAATGGCAATGGAATGGACATATAGCGAGAAGAATGGATGGCAGATGGACGCGAGAGATACTGGATGGTATCCGAGAGGATGTGAAATAAAACAAGGTAGACCGAGCAAACTATGGGTTGATGAATTGAGAAGAATGTGTGGAGTAAACTGGATGCAGATTGCTCAAGACAGACAGGAATGGAAGAGGATTGGAGAGCCCTTCATCCAGCAGTGGATGGTGAACGGCTGAAAATGATGATGAATCTTATTTGAACAACGGAGAACAAAATATAACAGCAAATATTTTTTGAATACAATTCCTTTAATAATCTGTCGATGTACATTATTTTAATTTACAAATAATCAAGTCAAAGCAATATTCTAATACGAAAATTCAATTAAATCGTATTCTGATATATTCAAACGACTTCACTGCTGCAAATTAATTAAACAACCCCCAATACTTGAAAAGGGGTGGTTACCTTTTTTGCAAGCACGACAATAAACTTGCAAAACAATAACCATTAAAGGTCAACGAAGACCGCAATAATTGCAAATGAATAATTAATTAATTTTCCCTTTTGTGTGTGTGTGCGATTGTGACTATCT
The DNA here is from genome assembly GCA_022651745.1 of Parapsyche elsis. Lineage (NCBI taxonomy): Eukaryota > Metazoa > Arthropoda > Insecta > Trichoptera > Hydropsychidae > Parapsyche > Parapsyche elsis. The sequence goes on from JAGVSN010000017.1 coordinate 6,073,079, forward strand.
CAGTTATTATTAATTGTTTTCCTATATCTATCTTTTTCATTTCACTTCACTTTCCACATACGTATAAGAACGTTTCATTTTTCTCATATTTTACACGTTAATTATTATTTTTTCCATCTCATATGCATCTACCTGTCGAACAATGATCGGTTTTTTTCCTCGATGCGAATAACCATAGACGCAGTGGAAACTCTCTCTTTTGAGATTAACCCGAGGCTAACTTTTACCCGAAGTTCAAATCGATAAACTGACATTGCAAAATGTTTATATGTTCACTGAAGTGACATTTTGAAATTGACGAAACGTACATACTCGCGCGCCAGATTCGTCCCATCCCATATTTCCATTTGAAAATGTTTGCACTGAAATTGCGAAAATACTTACACGCGTGTCGAAACGTCTCGTCCGGAACAATGAACCAAATATTGTACAATTTGTACATATATTGAACCGCACTTTTCGTACTATTGTGTGCTGTTATTGCCATTTGAAATGCAAAAAAAAAATAAAACAACATCACGAAACGTAATAACGCGAAGCTTTGCGTCACTAATAAAAGTCGTATTCAAATGTTACATTTTCATTTTCACTTGGCGGAGTAAATTTTAATGTACCTACTATATGTACATATGTACTACCTACGGTTGAATAATTCAAAAATTTAAAAAAATAACATAATCTGATGAAATTGCGTAATTTTATTCATTAAGCTTTAAATTCGTTATGCGATTAGGCGGCGTTAATTATACATACGGATTGCTTTCCACTTTTTTTGTTTACATTTTAATTTCACTTGAATTTATTATGCATATATTTAGGTGTGTGTATGTAGTGTGCTTTTAAAGCACTTGATCAAAGCAGTCAAAGTCTAAGTAAACCAATTATTTCCGACCCTCAAACTATGCCTGAAATAGACTTGTTCACAGTGGAAGTAAACTTGTGCATGCGGTGGAAATTCAGCTTGAAACATTTAGACACTGCTACCGACAGTAGTTGATGCGTAATCTTAACCTTTTGAAGCCCGACCGTTTATGATCGATACAATGAATACATCAACGAATATGTACATCATGACCTGCTTTACGTTCGGTTGACTCAATTTACCGAGTAGATAGCCGATGGTCGCACTGTCGTACATCATGTCCGATGTCCAAGTGTGTATGACGGATGTTCTGGTTTTTTTTTTCCCGACTTAATTTCACGTATGAAACCGAGGCGAGTCGGTGCGGAATTCAATTTCTAATTTTCTTCTCCGATCGGATAGTGTGCGGCCTACTTTTGTCCACCCGCAGAACCTTGGATTAAAGTCGTAAATAAAATAATGAAAAAAAAATAAAACGTTCAATTTATCAACACGACTGTGTACTGCGCGGTAGCTTATCATTTAATACGACGTGCAAGTGAAAGCAATTTCGAAGACGTAAACGAAACGAAGAAAAACAATATATATACATGTATATATATGTATGTAGATAGCGACCAATGCGTACTGCCAGTTATGACGTATGGAAACTTGGACGCTAAATTCAAGAATGCTACGAAAGATCCAGTGCACACAGAGAAGCATGGAAATATGTATGCTTGGTATAACAAAATCGCAAACTAAATACATGGTAAGAAGTATGACCAAAGTGGCAGATATAGCAGAAGTGTGAAAAAGTTGAAGTGGATAGCGAGAAGAATGGACGGCAGATGGACGCGAGAAATAACGGAATGGTATCCGAGAGGATGTGAAAGAAAGCTAGGTAGACTGAGTGCAAGATGGGCTGATGAATTGATAAGAATGTGTGGAGTCAAGTGGATGCAGTTTGCTCAAGACAGACAGGAATGGAAGAGGATTGGAGAGGCCTTCATCCAGCAGTGGATGGTGAACGGCTGAAAATGATGATGATATAGATAGGTTTAGAGTGGTACAATTAAAATTTTAGACGCAAAACAATACGATGATAATTTTCAGAAATTCGTCGGCTATCTAACGACACTTTGTTTGAAGTTTAGAGCTGAAAGCATTTTGCAACCGGGTATGTTTTTTTTTTTACTTCACACATCCAAAGTTTTGTGCGTGGTTAACCCGAAATTTATACGCAAAACTTTAGGCAGTAATTGAGATACCGGCTGCGTTTACGCTTTCAGACATTTGAGAAACAAATTGGCGTTGAAAACTAATACGTACAAAGTGGAAACTAAGCAAACAGCTCGACGTTTCGTGAGTGAAATAAATCATAGACCATTTTCTGGGTATAGTACGTGCCGTTCGTCGGAAGCGTTTGAATTTTCCTATGCAGGTTTTTGAGTGTGTTTTTTTTTTTTTATAATAACGATTTGGTTTTATCTTTTGCGCATGACGGTATCGTTACGCCCGTCCGTTACGCAGCTTTTTCCAACGAAAGCTTTTGTTTCATCCGTCCTCGAGAGGCTCGGGTCAGCTTTCAGACATTTTTTATGTTGTCTCACGTGTCGCCAAATGATGTCGTAAGCCCTGCCATTCCCCTGACACGATCCGCAGTTGGCCATTTCGGAGCTTTCGTCCGGTTTACGATATCATCGCTCTTTATTTGCTATGTGGAGGAGGATCCCATAATTTTTCATCGTGCCATTCGTTATATTCGCACAGTTTCTTTTTTTCTTTATAAGAACAGGTACCAACCGAGAAAAAAAATCTCATTCTCAAGGGCTATTATCGTATTTTACTGTATGGGGAAAAGCCTTTCACGCCAGAGTCTCAGTGTATCTATTGTTTGAGAGCGTTGAAGCGCAACAGTGATTTGAATAATTTTCCGGGAATACGTATTATCCTTTTATGTGGTTTTTAGGCACTAGGGTGGGTGTCCTTATCGTAGATTCTCAAACAAAAGTGACCCTCTTCTCTCAAATCGTTGAATTTCCTTTGAAATTTCAATGCCACTAAACGAGTTCATACTACATTTAATCACGTCAGCGCCATACAACGCATATCCACATATGTATGTATATTAATAAAGTAGCTTGTTTGTAATACACAATTTTGAATTGTGTTTATTTAACATGTTATAATCGCATATTGTTTTCAAAACAATGATCAAGAGACTTTGAGAATAATTATAAAATAGCTCAGGTTTCAATGTAAAATACAACACCATAAGTTTTATTTCAGTTTTCCGTTTATTAAGGTTGCTAAAAGCAATGAAAAGGAATTCACGACACAAATTGGCGCACAAGTTCAACGATTACAATTTATTTGTGCTGTGAATTATTTAGAAGAATCTTATCACAATGGAAAACGCCAAGATGGGACACGACTTGAGGATAGAAAATTAATTGGAAACAAAACAAGTTAAGAAAGAGAATATAGAGCGCGCGTGCGCATAGGTACGAAATCAAATTTGTTCACAAGAGCGTGTAAGCAGAATGATTGGCATCTTATGAAGGAATTCCAAATGAAAATATTTGTGTCTTTCTGACATGGTTAATATCCGGGGGTTGAGAAGACGTGCTAGAGAAACCGTAAGAAAATGACGTGTCGCCGACGCGAATATGCAATGTCACATAAAAAATATAAATTAGGTACTGCGAAAATACATTTTAACCCAAATCCGACCTTTGGATTTGATCGATCGTTGACTTTGTACACGAAATATTGTTTTAGAAAGCTTACTATATGTATATAATACACAAAATTCGTCGAAGTTGTAATTTGAATAAAGTTTTCAATATGCGACAAAATTGAGAATACGTACTTTCTCGTGACACTTTTACATACATACATACACGCCCATGAAAACACTTCTTCCGGTATTTTTGAAACCCAGTTTGTTTACCTGGCCCTATTATTAAGTTTGCTGCAATGCTTTCTAAAATTAATGTATTGCAGTTTTCTAATTAATTATATAATATTTAAAATTTCACTCGTTCCAACGTTGCTATCTACTATGTATGTAGGTACTTGTATGTAGTGTTTACGTGCTAAATAACTTGCGTCTTAGAATCGATAATAACAAGTTCATACATGTACATACATATGTATATCATCTATATCGTTTGCACCCATATAAAGGATGCTAAGCTCATTTTGCTCAAACTTCGATAGTTAGTTTAGCCGACATCTTGTTCGCGGGTTTCGTATTCATAAATAATCGAACAGACTATAGTTGAATTTTGGTCGAACTTTGACGAGAGAGAGAGAGAGACCCTTCAAGTTTTCAACATTGTTCCTATCCCCCTCCATTTTATCCACGTCCTAAGACAAACTAAGAAAAACATTGATACAAATTAAACGTCAAGATGGCATCAGATTACAGCGCGATCGATGCCTAAATACGCAATTTTGAATGATTGATTAACGCAAAGTTATCTCATGTACCTACGTATTCAAAAATTCTACCGCTGTAGTAAAACTACTTGGTAGTAATCCTTTGGTGCAGATCAGTCAAACGGTAACGGAATGTATGAGACTATGTATAAGGACAGACAGGAATGAAGATATATATGTATATACATATACATATATATAGAAGAATGAAACTAGGATGGATTTGGAAGAATGAACATAGTTTTTAAATCCAACATTCTGCTATGCTTAAAAATAAGGCATACCACCAATGCATATTGCCAGTTATGGCGTATGGATGTGAAACGTGGATGATAAATTCGAGAATGTTACGTAAGAGCCAGTACACACAGAGAAGCGTGGAAAGGTGTATGCTTGGTATGACAAGAACAGATCGTATGAGGAACACATGGGTAAGAAGCATGATTAAATTGGCAGATATAGCAGAACGTGTGAAAAAGTTGTAGTCGACACATAGCGAAAATAATAATGGATATAATCAATATCTGAGAGGATGTGAAAGAAAGCAAGGTACACCAAGTGGACGATGGGATGATGAATGGAGAAGAATGTGTGGAGTAAAGTGGATGCAGATTGCTCACGACAGACAGGAACGGAAGAGGATTGGAGAGGCCTTCATCCAGCAGTGGATGGTGAACGGTTGAAGATTATGATATAGTATATATTGGAAAATGGACAGACTGACATACAAGCAGACAGATAGACAGACTTTCAACATTAAGCACGATTCAATTGATGTAAAAAAAATATATTTTCTTAGGCTTCTTATATACGCGATGTGTTTTTAGCGGTGTGCTGCAATGCACGTGCTCGTATATTGGGTACACGTGCGAAATGTGGATGATAGCATGTGTGGGTGGTTGATGGGTGTGAAAAGGGGAGTGAGGGGGTGTATTTCCTGAGACGTTCAGCTCGAGATTTGCCCCAGGCTTATAATGGGATTATGTGATGGTGCATCCCGAGGCGCAAGTGTCTGCACGTCACACCCCTAATGCACTCTCCCACGACGATCTAATGTATACTTATCCGACCGATCGACGATATACCGCCATTATTGGATCACCCTTATGGCACGTCTTCAGTTTCCACCTTAAATGCTAAAAATAAAGAATGAAAGTCTAATGTATTCATCGTCGATATGAATTTATTAAAATGTTCCCTGTCGACTGCTCAACTCTCTTATCTGCACGCGGGTACTTTATATATATTATATATGTAGCTAGATGAATATAAAAATGAAAACTTTGGTATTATGCACTATATGTATGTATGTATAGGGTACAATCAGTGGCGTAACTAGGGGGGAGGAAAGTAGGCAGTTGCCTAGGGTGCCAAAATTGAAAAGGGCGCCGCGATCGCTTAACCAAAACATTGTATATTCGAGCTGTAAGCTCTTGTCTTTCGGGCATTTCGATTTATCCTAAAAATGAATATGACACATTCTGAACCAGTTTTCAGAGTTTGCTGAAATTCTAAATCAGACGTTCAGTTTAATTATGAAAGATATGAAATTTCGACAAAATCGCCGGTGCAGTTTCGGAAATATTCAGTGGTAACAGAATTTTTGAATTTTCTACACGAAAAAAACCCTACTTTCGGTTGACTGATGTTGACCAAATTCCTTATGGCTCTTACATCTTACGTGAAAATAATAGATATGAAATTTTAGCTTGATAGATTTGATAGTTTTGGAGAAAACACACATACATACACACACACACACATAAGTAGATATTTTCCAGAAATCATGAAAACGTTATCAGGGGATGATACCTGATACAAATCAGTCAAAATCTCGAGGTCGAATTTTCGCACGATCACAATACTTTATCCGATTAGGATAAAGTAAAAAAAAACACACTCTCACGCACCCACATACACTTACTTCTTACACACACATTTAGTATTTTCTCTTATTGATGTTATTAATTATTGTTAATCGATGGAAAACATGTAATATGACTATTATTTTATGTTAACTATGATAACTTTTAAATTTTTTTCTCATTACGCTGTATTTTAAGCGAAAAAAAAAAAAAAACCTGAAAATGTTGAATTTCAATAAAATTTTCAATTAAAAAAAATTATAGAGGGGGGGGTCTGCCTAGGGCGCTGAAAGCCCTAGTTACGGCACTGGGTACAATAGTTGTCAAATGTCAACAAAAATATCTTTGTATTCAGTATGGCATAGAAATGAGCGAAAATGAAATTCAATATTTAACCAAAATTTTTCATGCGAGTTGAATACAATTTTCGTTATTATTCTGTCGATACAATGGTGTGTAATAATAATGGAACGTTGTATTGATTTAAAGTGCAAAATGAACGAAAACGCGTATTGCAAAAAGTATATTATTATTTGTTTGACGCAACCGACTCACTGCTACTTCAGCATCAAATGAGAATGAAAAACAATTGGCACTTAAAATAATTGGATTTTGCGTATGGAATTTGGTTTGAAATGCATTGATAGAGAATTAAATTAAATTGTATAAAACTCTACCTCTTCTATTTCCATTGTTTTATTCTCACTCCTGTTCCTTTTGTTGTCAATAAATGAGTAATCAAAACAATGAATTGATAATATAGTGAAAGATTAAATAGCATAAAAACATTAAAAAGTCTAGCCAACAGCTAAAAATTTATTATCGCCTAATTTAGATACGATTTTTTAAGCTCTTTATACATATTGCGATTTTTTTTATGTACTCGTAATTGTTGAAAATTTCAGCTGGTATCGTATCGTTACGCATTCAACTATCAAATTGAAATCATGTTGCGAAATTGTGTTTCAGAGTTTGCTAATAAATTTGACGTCTTCAAAGTTTACCAGACAAAGTATACTTAAATTTGCGCCCGATCGAATATGCGAGATCACAAGTCACGTACAATCGAGTCAGTGTAATAAAATTTGTTACCCAAGTCGTAGCCGATAATACGAAAATGGTACGTTCCTTTTTATCAAATCATACAAAATATGTTTTTCTTTCGAAAATCTATTGTTTTCGTATCGTTTCTGAGAATCGACCCACCGATCCGAAAAGAATCGACTTTTACTCTCGCATGTCCCGAATGGCAACCGGCAAAATACTGATTACGAATTCATCATTGTCGACTTCCGACACGCAGTCTGTTCCTCGACTGGAACACCAAGAAGTGAAATTAACACTATCGTGAACCTGATTTGAATGCGACGTCATCCTCGTTGTATCAAAACGCGCTTTTCATTTCTGCCAGTGCGTGACAAGCAACCCAAACAATATTATTTTGGATTCACTTTCAATGTCGATATATAGCAAACAATATTACTCGCTAGTGTATCGTGAAATATATGAAGAAAATGATCGAATGCGAGAAAGACCGACGAACGGAAATGAGACTTGATAACAGGATAGTGTATAACACTCGAGAACTGATAGTAGTATTTAATGAGATTATTCAACACGAACAAATTCCACGAGTACCTTAAAAAAATTAAAAGCGGTCCCTACTACCCAAAGGTGTCCCAGCATTTACGCAAGAAGTAATTTTGATAGAAAATACTGGTTTTTAATTAAAAATTGTAATTTTTTTATTGATTCATAAATTATATAGTATAAGGTTATGTATAAAGTAGCATATTGGGGTTCATTCCCAACAAAAAGCGTCGTACAGTGGAACGTAAGCTACATACTGTCCTGAACCGTATGCCGTATGAAGTACCGTACCGTATTCCAGTGATTTGATTCATTCAAAAATACTCACTAGTGCACATTGTCACGACAAAGCATAATTTGTGAATAAAAAAGAAAGACCTTCAACTATTCATAGCAACAATTTTATTTTGTTCAATTCAAGAGTTGTGAAAGTGTGATTAACTTTTGAGTACATGTGAACTTTCGGGATGTGTAAATTTTTTTTTTTTTTTTATTATTTATGCTATACTGTATACATAACCTTATACTGTATAATTTATGAATCAATAAAAAAATTACAATTTTTAATTAAAATCCTGTGTTTTCTATCAAAATTACTTCTTGCGTAAATGTTGGGACATCCTTTAAAAGAAAAATGTCTAAATGTAAAATGTTTCAAGTACCATATAAAACTCGCATTATCAAAGAGAGTAACTCTGCAAAGTTTTACAATCGGTTGTTTAAGCAGTGTGCTAGCAAGTATATAAGAAACAAACAGACAGACAAGAGTTCAATTTTATATACACATATAAATTGAATAGATAGATAGATAGATAACCGATACAATATAATCAAGTCACTGATATATTTTAATAGACAATATTTGTATACGTAGTTAGTTGTGTATAGGTAAGGTTGAGCGTGTATTCGTTCTGTTACGGCGTTTTGCTAATCAATCGCCGAATGTTTCACGTTAAAATGGCGGCTCATATTGATTTTGGCGAGCCGACTGCAAAATCTATACGGTTTATTAATAACCAATTGTGGTTATACGCATCATCCGTATGTATTCGTATTATACGCATGATGTGCGATTATTACAAATTTGCTAATCAGCTTATGCGATATAGTATGTACACTAAATCGGCTTAAACTAATACAATTCGAAGCTTATGAAGCCCGATTAAATCTCTCACTTTAACTAAACGGAAATTTCGTACGGAATTTTATAATGCGATATTCAATATGCCTTTCAATTTTTTACAATTTTATGTGAATTTGGCAGCGGAGATTACTTTCAAGGAGATCCTATTAGCACATAGTAAAACTTGAAAGTCTCTAAAATTTTAAACAGAGTGATGATATTGTATTAAATCTCTAATTTTTACTATGTACATATGTATAGTTGTATACTAATACATAATTCAAATTTTTAATGAAAGCAATTTCAATACAATCTCAGACGAACAGACCAACATACGCATAGTATGTATAATTATTCTAGAAGACTAAATTCATGAAATTAAGATGTATAAGTTAAACGGAAAATGTATTATATTTATGGTAACGGCGCAGTAAAAGATTTTGCCTTATAATACATCTCATCCACTGCTGGATGAAGGTCTCTCCAATCCTCTTCCATTCCTGCCTGTCATGAGCAGATTGCATTGCATTCAGTTGACTCCATACATTCTTTTCAATTCATCAGCCCATCGTCCACTCGGTCTACCTTGCTTTCTTTCACATCTTACGATGTCTTCTTGTTATACCGAGCATACATACATACATATATCCATGCTTCTACATACATATGTGTGCACTGGATCTTACGTAACATTCTTGAATTCAGCATCTACGTTTCACATCCATACGTCAGTACGCATTGGTTGTATGCCTTCTTCTTTGAACATAACGGGATGTTGGATTTAAAAACTATGTTCATTCTTCCAAAAGCGCTCCATCCTATTACGTAATCCAATAACATTCTCGAGTTCAGCAATTACAAAATAAATAATAACAATTATTCGACAAATTACGACAATTTTAGGATTATTTTCAATTTCCACGGTTGTGACGTTCATTTTACGAATGTGTACATACATAGGTAAATTGTGCAAATGTTTAAGCGTGTATAACGTAATAACGATCGATTTTCCGACTTATGTTCATTAGACACGTTCTCTTCCAAATTACCTCCCCTATCAACCTGTAGAATATGTACGGTGAGAAGTGAATCATCCTGTATAAATCTTTTCATTTAGTCAAATGTTATACTAATGAGCGACTCGCGAAGGCTAAATAGCGGGTGCAGTGTATCTGGTAGAGATAAAAACGAAAGTAAAAATTCCGGTGCCCGTTTCAGGGCCAAAAAATAATCGTTGTCTACAGAGGTCCAGGTCCATTGTTCGCAATTGTGAGGTCCTTCGTCACAATTGAGGCCAACGGGAAGCTTCGGGGCGTGCAATAAACCGCGCGCGCGGATAAAAACAAGCGACATTCTCACACAATAAAACCGGAGTTAACCGTGTACTGGCAGGTGAGAGAATGGAGGCTTTGGACCCCACAGGTCGTAAACACCCTTAACCCCCATTACGTCTACGAGGGAGGATTTGCGGTTTGCTCTTTGTTTTGACACAATCCCGTTCCGCTTCCGAATCGTTCGAGATTCTCACTAAGGAAATTGTGTAAACACATTGTTTACTTTGTCCATATACATGTATTTATACGCAGCATAATGTACATACGTACATATGAATATGCGATGCGAAATGTGAAATAGAGAAAATATTGCGAACATACTGAAAATTCAACTTTGACATTTTGAATGATTTAGTGGTACGATTCTGGGAATACCATACTTTGAACATTTTTCATATGTTTGTTTGAAAATGTTATTGTTTTGAAAACCAATAATCTAAATTTTATATTAGGTGAGCCCGCGTTCATACATAAGGATAATATCGAACAATATCGAATAAAGTGTATTTTATATTGTGTACTATTGATTCTATTGTTATAATACAAATATTGAATGGATACAGTAATTTTGTCTATGTATATAACAGGAATTGCTACAAACTCGATATATTATATAATATATGTATATGTACAACCATTATATTGTGTTTATATTTTCGTAAAATCACACCAAATAATACATACTATATACATGTGTATTTACATATGTACATATAACAAAGAGCCGAACAAGAATTCATGTGTGTTACTTATACACAGCGATCTTGTATCTACGTACGTCTCTGTCAATTATTAAGGCCTATGAACACAAAAGATCTATGTTTACTTCCGGTTACATCGGAAATAAAATACTGTACAAAGGCAGTCTTTGTATGGTGAACGCAAATAGGTGTGTTTTATAAATCTACTTTAATGTGACTGTAACTTTTTCGGGTAGATTTTCTTTTAATGCGGGTTCCGTCCTTGTTTTTTTTTTTGGACGTGCGGCACATATTGACGATATTTTCTTGCTTTCGCGGTCTGAAAGATAAGGAAGTTGTTAGCGAGACACCTGAGCCCCATTATAAGCGAAAGTATTCCGTATAATGAGACACTAAAACTGAAATATCTATTGCCGAGTGAACGTGCCGCGGGGTGTAAGTTGAGAGCCTCTGTTTTCGATATTATCAACAATGATGCCAGGTTAATGCGATAGAAAAATCTTATGCGGAATAAGGATAATGAGAAACGTAACATTACGTATACGTTAGTGTGTAGATGTAAGAAAAAGATACACGTAGTATGTAGTAAAAATTACTGGAACGGAACACTTTCCAAGGAATTCTCATTCTCATCTTGCAAGATTAACTTTTGAACTAATAAGTTGAGAGGTTCCATTGCAGCTATTTATATAATCGATATTGTAATAAGTTTTCAGTGGTTTTTGCCAATATCAGAATTTAATATTATAATTTTAGGTAGGTATACGGAAAATGATAGTTCTAAACGTTGAAGGTGAAAATTTATGAGTCATTTAAATACCGCCAATCAAATGCCAAAAATATATAGCCGCGTTGAAACAATCTATTGTTCCATATCTGCATTTTCGTCCTATTGTGTCATTGTTACGAAAAATCCTCATTTCAAATTCCATTCTACTGAATCGTACGCATACAGTGAGGGGCAAAGGTCAAACAGCCCTCATTTACATTATATTAGCCATTAAATTTATTCTAAATATAGCAAAGTGTAGCCGCAGCATCTCAATTGATTAATTTTGAACGACTCGACGTTTACAATGGAATATTTCCCAGTGAGATTTTCTCTAATTTAAATAATGAAAATTTTCCTTTGCAATATTTGCGATTACGTGAAATTATAACTGTTTAAGTTGGAAGCGAAGTGTTTGTCTTTAAGTAGCGACTCTTCGATTTGGTTCAACTTGAGAACCTTGTTGTGTTTGAGTTGTCCGCGAAAGCGATGTTTATATTTAATAAAGTGCAAAATTCGACCTGGCCAACTGTGTCAACATAGCCAAAGGTGAATCGTGTCGTCGCACACCCAAACCGATCGTTCGTGATTGTGTATTTTTATTATTGCAAGTTTTTGTCCATTTTTGCATTACTGCCGGTTATATGTACACAGTTTGTGATTAGAGTTTTTAGTTTTGCCGCGAATCGTGCACACGCGATCTCTTGCCAATTTCAGTTTTGCAAACGGCTGCAAGGAGCCGCTAGTTTTGTGAAGAGCGAAGTGCATTGTTGCATTTGCACTGCATTGCAGCCGGATCTGTGTGGTATTCTCATTGTTATCGCTGCCTACCAACAAGAGTCTGCACAACCAACCAGTTGTTATTGTGCGACGTAGACGAGTAGAAATGGAGTGAAAATAATGGTTTCTTAACAAAAAAATACCAAGTAGACTGCGCAATATATTTTTCCTTAGCCGTAAAAGTCGAAAACAACCATTATAAATTCAAAGCAATCCCGCCGGTATCAAATCAAATGCAAAAAAAAAAAAAAAAACAATTCGTAAACCATTTTAATAATATTATTTCATGTGCGAAATTTCATCCCTCAAAAATAGTTCAAATATGCACCTACATCGTAAAACATATTTTCATTTCACAGTTTCTTTACTATTACTATTTTTTTTTACATTATTATACAACAAAAATATCATTAAGTAAATTGTCAATAGCATATCAGTCATATTAATTCAGTCTAATTATACTGAACGTGCATTTTTTAATATTTTTTTACCGCACATTCCAAATAAGATAATGGAATTTGTTGATAAAGTATCACTTTTCATTTCTTTTTCTTAGTGGAATCAATAGTTAGATGTTTTTACTTTCAATTGTGATATTGTACAGTATGAATATATTACAAATTGCGGAATTTTACGATTATATTCGTATTCAGTGGGCCGGAATCAGTAGTGATTGATAGGTCATTGCTTCTGTAATATTTATATGTTTCGCATTATTATTGTTATACATCGTAAAACTTTGGCAAACGTAATTCAAGGAACGAGTTGGTATTCAAATACTGTTAGGTAAGTATTCAACACAAAGGTTTATTCTGTGCGAAATTTCGGCTCTTTATATATATGTATGTACTTATGCTTTATTGCTTTATCAAATTATATCGATAAAGTAAAAAAGCTACGTTTAATAAAATACAGAAATCGAAAGTCTATAATTAATAAACACGACCATTCAGAAGTTTGCGCTGAGGCGGAAGGACGAAAAGTTGATTTATTGGTTATTCGAAGCGAAAAATTAATCATCTATTGAAACAAAAAAAAAAAAAAAATCCTTTACAAAGAAGAGATAACTAGAAAAAAAATTTTTTGGAACAAATGTTCGATCAAAGCGAACAAAAGATAAATAGTCGAAATCAAACGATTCAATATTGAACATCATTATTACGAGTAGGCATACCTACATATGTATGTATATGTATTTTGAAAATTTATAAAAAAAAAATGCCGTAATCGTTAGTGGGTTGTTATAACGGAATCGCCTATATGTATATCGTTAACACTTCGTAATGCGAACATTACATGACAAGATATCGTTAATGCTGGATGGGTTTTTTTTGGCAAATCGTTTTTTTTTTTTAAATTATCCGAATACAGTTATTTATATCACATAAACAATAAAACGAATGAATCGCCGTTCAATAACATATATGTAGTGAAAGGCGTGTGAAAGAATTTCAATTGTATGTTTTTTTTTTTTTTCAGCCATATGTGTGTATACATAAGTATTATATACAAAGGTCGTAGCTATACGAATGCATCAACGTTTCATTTTTTATTTGAAATTCATTGACATTTTGAAAATTGCTTTTTTTCGCAAAAAGAACGAAACGCGCGCGTCTAAACAAAGAAAACGGCCGAAATTTTACGATACAAATATTTTTCATGTTTATAGTTGGTAAAAAAAATTGATTCAAAAGTTCGCGGAGTCTTGCTAAAATACGACCCCATGATCGCTTTATGGGACGGCTATAAAAATTTATGAAGATTTCATCACAGCAACGCAGAGAGAGCCGCGAGAATGTGGACTTTTACTATATGTACATAGAAGCTATAAAATTTTAGGCAAACCGCACATCTATGCAGTCACAACAGGCGAAAATAGCCAATGTGTAATTTAATTTAATGAAGAAAAACATGTAGTATTCCAGTGCGTTGATAAAACCTACCTTAACTTTGCACTGTGCCGTAAAATCGATCATCAAAAGAAATGTTGACCCACAAGTACGATTCTCTTATGAATTAATTGAACAAAGGGTCCTTGAAATTAATTGAAAATATTTTTATCATTGAGTGTGCCGTCAAATTTTACTTTGTTGGTACTAAAATGGAGTTGCTCAAAGTCTAGTGTTTTTCAGGAGTCCTTCAGCCGATACACAAATTAGCTTGTTTTTCATCGTCTACGATCAAAGTGTACGTACTTTAATAATATAATTTAAAATTACGATAAAGCTGCATAATATCACAAAGCTATCTAAGTTGAAATCTTAAGTATTCTTTATTAAAACTAATAATAAATTTCAATTTCAAAAAATCGAAAGTAGAAGTTTACTTTCACTCAATTTCAAGTATAAGAATGTTTTTTCAGTGTAATAAATGATTGATTGATTTGATCTTCGGAACACATATAATATTTTAGGAATGCTCTGCATGCGTTAAATGTTCGTATAGAGACGAGTCTATGGAGAACGACGAAGTAACATGAATTTTTCAAGGACTTATACTAGAATTTGTCTTCGTTCACGAGAACACGAAAAGGCTTTCATCTGTACGCATACGTCAAAGGATGAAGTAAAGATTATACAACATACACATATACACGCACATGTACACATACATAGTATCATATCAATTCGCATCACTTACAATAGTATGCCTAATAAATAATACTACCAATGACAATGTATTCGATACATTTGAAAGTTAACCCAACTAGTGTGTGTGTGTGGTTGAAGTTGCTTGAAAGTTTCGTTTGATTTTCCAACCCTTCAGTTTTCGCTGCCGCCCTCATTAAAATGTCTAATATTTATTTGGCGAACTTATAATTAATACGAAACGAGTAAATGTAATTTATGTGTGAGCACAGAGGCGATATAATCTCAATTAGGCGGCAACGACCATTAAAACGTCAATTATATCCGGCATGAATTATTGCGCGCGGAAATTTAATTATAATTATTATTATATACATATTCCGTTTCGTGTGCGTGTACGCGCTCATACACACTGTTAAGAATGAAACTATGTATGTCGGTTTTCTTAATAGGATACCCGGGGGTGATATAAACAGCAGGGGGTACTTTTATTTCAGGTCTCTTGAAATAATGAGAACCGCAGTGCAAAACAATAGTCTTTGGCGCTTGGGAAATCCTACCGCGGTGATTTTGAACCTTGTACATCTCGCTCTCCTATCCTTGGACTTTGTAAAGCTATTGTTAAAATTTTGAATATTTTGAATTTAAGTGGAAGTTTTTTCTTTACCAATTCATCATCGCTTTCACCCGTTCACCATCCACTGCTGGATGAAGGCCTCTCCAATCCTCTTCCATTCTTGTCTGTCTTGAACAATCTGCATCCAGTTGACTCCACACATTCTTCTCAATTCATCAGCCCATCTTCCATTCGGTCTACCTTGCTTTCTTTCACATCCTCTCGGATACCATTCCAGTATTTCTTGCGTCCATCTGCCATTCATTCTTCTCGCTATTTGTCCACTTCAACTTTTTGACACATTCTGCTATATCTGCCACTTTGGTCATGCTTCTTATCCACGTATTCCTCTTACGATCTCTTCTCGTTATACCGAGCATACATTTTTGCATGCTTCTCTGTGTGCACTGGATCTTGCGTAACATTCTTGAATTTAGCATCCACATACGTGGCAGTACGCATTGGTCGTATGCCTTCTTTTTTAAGCATAGCCGAATGTTGGATTTAAAAACAATGTTCATTTTTTCAAAAGGACTCAATCCTAGTTTTATTCACCAATTGTCCTAGGTATAAATAACTATCAACTATCTCTACAATATGATTATCTATTTTTACCAATTATGCCAAAATTATTCTGTCGTGTTTTCACTAATTTCACTAAAGAAAGAATCAAAATAAAAGGATTCAAAATTTTAGCTTATGTTGGGTTAGGCTAGGTCGAGTTGGGTTATTAAAACAGTCATTGAACTAAATCAGAATTAAACCAACTTACTTATATCTTTCTTGCTCCTCAATTCATTATTAATTTTACTAATCCTAACCTGACCTAACCAATTTATCAATTCACTTTAAATATATGTAAATATGTACCGTCGTTTGCAGACTTTGGTATTATTCCTCGAAAGGGGACAAAGTCGAGACAAATTTCATTTAGAGTGCATTTCTCAAGGACGAAGGGCGTCGTTAAATTCAGATAGAAAAGGACCATTCAATTTATATAGTTACCCATCCCATCCCCTCCCCTCCCCCCTTCCTTGACGATTTTGTTTCGTAATAGGGGTCGGCTAGGGGTTGGCGCGGCTATTAGCGCCATGAAGTGCGGTGTCTATTAAATCAGATATGAACGAGGTCTTTCTCTCCAAAAGATTACCCCATTAATTAAGCTATGTACATTAAGTAAATTACTCGCCCTACCCGGTACAGTAATGAAGGGGGGGGGGGGAGGGGCTGAAGGGGTTTCCCAAAGTCCTCTCAGTTTCGGAGGTCTCGTCTCGAGAGTGCGGCACTCGTTAAAACTAGGTACCTAAGTTTCCAAGTTTATGAAGTACATATCGTACATACATAGCTACCAGAAACTCAAAAATTCGGTATGCCAAAATGGTGTATTGAACTTTTGACTATTTAATGTGATCGCCAACGTCGCCGGCCCATTAGCTCAGTTGGTTAGAGCGTCGTGCTAATAACGCGAAGGTCGTGGGTTCGATCCCCATGGGCCATTTATTTTTTTTGATTTTATTCTATTTTAGTGTGAGTTTATTTTAAAAAATTTTAGTACGCAGTATTTTTGCGAAATTGTACGTATTTTCCCGTTCGTACACATATTTCCATATTTTCGATAAGATTTATGGAGCGAGTTGTATCGAAAATGAATAAATCTCACACGTTATGTACATTTATTTAAAAATGTGCGTATCTTTAAAATATCTTCATATCGAAGCGATTCTACATATAAAAACACGAGTGTCTATGTACATATATATATTTTTAATTTTGAATTAAATCAAACAAACTTGTCTGTACATATGTACATTCATAAGTACTTTTACGAAAGTTATCTATTTAATTATAATATGTAGCTTGAAAGCTAATTAAAAACAAAAAATAAGTTAATTACACAATAAACGTACAGAGGTACAGAGGTGTTATTTTGAGGCTGCCAGGAATCTGACAACTTGGTTAATTTGTGTTAAACTATCCGGCAGCCGTTGTAATCAACAACACCCCCGTACAAGACATGTCCATATTCTAGATCTATTTAATTTTTAATTTTCAACTATTAACTTATTTTTACACATAGTATTATGATTATGTATATTATATCCTCTCATTCGAAAGCCGCACGATCTATGTATTTATAAAGACAATTCGCATACATACATATGTATATGTAATATCAATTTTGATTTACTATTATTTAACCTAACCTAACCTAGCATCAATCTATTTCAGTACAACTTTTCAAAATTGATACAATCATTATAACTATTAAATAAACTGCAATTAATATCATTGATTTAATTACATGTACGTGTTGATCGAGCCTATTGCGTCATTAGTCAACTTTTTTTTTTTTAATATTATTACAAGTTGCACATTTGGACTTGTTCTGATTACATCACAGCATATCTATTGGCGACAGTGTGATTAAAATATATTTACGAAATATAACCTTGAAATCGTTATCGAAAATTGCAACCGAGATTTGACACGTTGCGTTGTATGCATGTACTTAATTGAAATTAGATTGCGATAATTTTTTCAGCATAGTATAAACATGGATGATTAATTAAAAAAAATTGGGAATATATACATAATTGCACTTTGGATTAGATAGTATTAACTTTGTACACCAAACTTTGAGAAAGATTATTTGAACTTTGAAAAAGATTGTTTTAACATTTATTATTGATAGTATTTGTTATAAGTGCAAATTATTTGTTATTATTTATTTATTTATTTAAAATACATGGGCAGGCGGCATAGCCGATGGAGCTCAGGGGTCTGACATAACTTATATGTACATACAATAGTTAATTATTTATATTTGAAGGATTACAAAAATCCAAATGTGTTCAAAAACTTATCGAGATGATTTTTAAATAGATTTGTATTTTCGGAAGTAACTAGCTGATTTGGCAGACGGTTCCAAACTTCGACCACTCTATTTGAGAAAAAAAGAGTCTCTGACAATTTATTAGTGGAAATTATTTTTATGAAAGTGAATACGATCTAAATTAAAGTGCAATAATTACCACCCAAAAAAAATAGGTTACCATTTTGATTTACACATTCAATTTGTTTATTTTGTATCGAACGTGTATAGTCCTCGGTAGTATAGTGGTCAGTATCCCCGCCTGTCACGCGGGAGACCGGGGTTCGATTCCCCGCCGGGGAGATTCATTTTTTGTACAATTTAATTTAAAATAAATTTATATAGCTTAATTGAAAGACTTGTATTTGTTTTTTATGGAATTCTTAACGCCAGCTTTCAATCTAAACTCTAATGAAATTTTCCGAACAAACGCGAACGTTTTTAAAAGTAAACGATAACGGTTTGCGATTATCATTTGAGACGTTCACAAAAATATCTAAAATTTATTCTGACCCACCGGGTTCTTCTCTCTTTCACTCTGCGCGCGGAAAAGAATATTGGACCCGAAACGACCCAGTTTGT
The DNA here is from genome assembly GCA_022651745.1 of Parapsyche elsis. Taxonomy (NCBI): domain Eukaryota; kingdom Metazoa; phylum Arthropoda; class Insecta; order Trichoptera; family Hydropsychidae; genus Parapsyche; species Parapsyche elsis. Next base: position 6,092,187 of record JAGVSN010000017.1, read on the forward strand.
TTTTAACGACCCCTACCCCTACCTCATTTCACCGACTAGGGTTTGTTGTCTGTTTTTCTTCGCCGTATATATTTTTTTAGCGGTTCGGCACGAAGGGAAACCTATCGTCTTTGTTTCCCTTTGGACACTCGCTACCCTCATAAAGATTTATAGTCCCGTGGATCTTTCTTCCATCATATCACACTTGAGGCACTCCTCTCCCGCGCTCACTTTTACAGTCCACTTACTCTCGAGGTGGTATTTTACGGGCGTATCTCGGAAAATATTAGTCCAATACTCGGCTCCTTTAATAACGCGAGGGCACTGAAGAGTAAATAGAGCCACGCCGACCGGCTCGATATTGATCACCAATTTTATGGAGTTCCTTAAGACTTTATACACACAACGGCTTTTTTTTCCCTATCGAGAACACATACCGTACACTGTATATATATATATATATTTATAATACGTATCGAGTATACGTCACGTTCAATATTTGTCGAGAATCGTCGTTGGATAAACATCTCAGTATTGGTATAACTGTGGGGAGCTCGCTTGCACGCTCACTGCACCCAATCAATATCAATAAATTTCCTCACTTCGACCGACACAATCCGACCAGAAGACCGTATTGTGATTTCCAATGTGACTTTGCGAATCTATTTTGTACGCATTCACAAATGTGTCGCATTTTGTGAAGTGTCTATTTCCGCAAATAGATACAAAGTTGAGCGATATTTATAGCGCGTTCAAAATAACATCGACATTTTATACATACAATATATTGAGGTGTGTGTGTGTGTTTTGAAAGCTTAACGTGAAAAAGCTTGAAAGTGAAAAATGCCTTCCAAACTTTATAAACAAGTGGAATCCACAACAATCTACGCTCGCAATGTACCACATTTCAAAGTACAATAGCGTCTAGACCAGCGGTCGGGAACCGGCGGCTCCGGAGCCGCATGCGGCTCTTTATATGAAAACCTGCGGCTCTCGCTGTCATCCAACGTTTTGCGTGAAACGCAATCGTTTGACACGATTTAAACAAAATCAGAATTAATCCGATTTCCATAACTTCACGGCTATAAAAAGCTTTCAGATTGTTTTTTAGATAAAATACTTTTCAGTAGTAAACTGTCTAACATTAAGAAATATCACCTATTTCTTACAGCAATCCATTTCATAAAGGAGTAACGTTTAATTTAATTTTGAATATGTATGTAATTCGAAAATAGTACATACATACATATATTGCGGCTCCATAACTTGCAAAATTTGAAGGGTTTTCCCTGATTTGGCTCTTAGCTTGCAGAAGGTCCCCGACCACTGGTCTAGACTACATAAATAGACAGTGTACAAATTTCAACGATAATAAATTCATACGGTCACGGATTTAATCCACTTGAGCCATCCGTTTCAGGGGCTTATTATGCACATTAAACGGCGGTCAATTTATGCAAGTGGTGCATTGGCTACATTAATTTCTCAGTATAGTAGCGTACTATACGTACTAGTATATGTATATTATAAGTTCGACTGAACATTCAACCTAAAGACAAGCTAATTAGTATACGAGGAACGTTCCCGATTCAGCCCTGGAGGCTAGTCGTACTTCAAACTAGTCAGTTTACCTTTATTGACTTCTTCATGTGAAGTCTTTAGTCTGGAACAAAACCAGTAAAGACGATTTGCTTCTCTCTCTCTCTCCCTGTGGTCTGCTTAAATCGGTTTACGTTTCAGACAATGACAAATTGACTGAAATTTACGGGTCAACGTGTAGCGTTTGATTGTTAGCGGTGAAATTTTAATTGATATTGACTGGAAAGCGTCGTGCAATAATTGTTTTACCTGGGGATTATACGTTTACGTTTCATAACCGTTGTGATTTTGCTATTAATTCATATCAAATCACTTCGTATGATACCTGTAATAAAATTGTTGAATTGCACATACATACACGTTATATTATATTATTGTACGATATATATAAACATACACTTATACATGTAGGTAGTATCATTGGTTAATTATAATCTTTTCGTTTTAATGAAGCCAATTATTTAATAGTTTGTAGTACGTTATCGACACTGAAAAAAACCTCTCATCATTTCTCACGACTGCTATATAAAAAATAATCATAAAAAATGTAGTTATGCAACTTTCAACGAGAGAATCACGTTTTTGGCACTCTTCTAATTTGTTTAGTCGTAGCGTTTACAGATATGAAATTCCAATTTGTTTCTGGTACTAAATTTTTTCATTTTATTTACATTTGGTAAATATGCTGTTATAGTTAATTGGTACTTTTTCCTGTCGCGTCTTTCTACATCTACCCGCTTGTTAAACTTCAATCTGTATGAAAGGGTTCGTGACAAAGTACATACACATCTAAACGTTTCATTGGATTTTTCACAGTATTTTATTTTAATTTTAAGTGATTCAAAAGCTATGGTTTTTCACACCCCATAAAAAAGCTCTCGGGGACAACGTGTTAATCTCAGCGCAGTTAAGATGTTAAATCAAAGCGACATTTTACCCCGGAAAAGTTCGCATGCAAAAACATTATCGTTCCTTCGACACGCATACCTTATTCAAACAATTTCCAAGATGGAAAAGGCGAAGAAAATTGCTGGGAGACGCGACGAGATAGAACTGTCAGCTATCATGATATATATTGCCCATATATTTATTCGCTTGAAGCCGAATTGACGTTGGAAAAACACAAGAGGGAGGGCCTCAAAGTTTTTCGATATATTCCTCTCTCATAGTCTGAAGCCTCTTTAAGGGGTTGCAATTTATACCGCCACATACCCCCATACTCATCCCCTTCAAAAGCATTTCACGTAGGCTTTCGCGCGTTGCATATATAATATGTCGGGACTTAACCATTCGTATCCACAGTATGAGCCACGTATTCAATACACCCGCCAGTAGCATAAATTATGAGGGATTACCCTGTACTATTATGAGGGTATTAATATTACGAATCATTGTATCCAGTCGAGACGCCATATTTTCAAATAAAGAAAAGTCCAACATCGACGTATGTATACATTGTGGTAAAGTCGAAATATATTCCGACCGTTATTTAGATTTGAACCGAAACGACGCAATTTGATGCGCGACTAAAGCGTCGTAAAATAGCGGTTTAAATAAAATATATGGGAATGTATCAGCGGTTGACAAACGATGCGACAGCGAATTTTATCGACGTGAATTTATTTCAGCGCTTGTCAAAGTTGCACATAATCCGCGCGCGCATTCTTCGCAAATTTCAGACGTGTGAAACCACAACAAATTTAATTAGAAACACTATCCTGGTGTGAATCCGTAAAGTTCACACACTTAGTGTTGTATTGATGTACAATAATATTTATAAATGCTCCAAGTGTTTTTATGTGGATTCATATACATATTATCATTATTGAATACTAGTGTAAGCCCGTTGAATATCAACGGACCGCTTTCTCATCACCCGTACTGAAAAATAATATTAAATTTAATAGTTTTTATAGTTGTTGTATAGATGGCGCTTTATAATACACAATAACAATTTAGCAAAGTCGCGAACACTTTAAGATTTAATATTGGCCAATGTACGTCATCGCCTCCGTTTGGAAGATAGTGTAAGCACGACTCCTCCCAACCTGATGGTGCCGGGTTCAAATCCCACTCGCACGACTTTCTGGTTTTTTTATTATTAAATTATTTACGTCGGCGAGTGTTATCAGCAGACAGACAGACAGACGGATTTTGGCTATTATACATATATATAATGTGCATTTGTGCACACTTTATTATGTATTAAGTATTTATTATTTTTATGACGAACAAAGTAGAACGCGCACGCTAAAGATATTTGTTATTTACGACCATTTTATGTCACATTCGACGTCTCCTATGATAAATCGTTTCTGGAAAACCTGAGATGCATAATATGCAATAATCCAAAATGTATGTACATAGAAGGTCGTGCGAAAACCTTTTTGACGTAAAGCTCAACTATTGTGTTGTGAAACATTTATGTATTGCTCCACAGTTAAATAGGAGAAATTTCGCTACAAAATTATAGCAGATATTTCGCTACTATAAAATGAAAATGTAGGGACTTTCGACCGGTCGTATATTTTATTACATCAATTTCGAGCGGAAATCATATTTGCGCATAAAACAAGAATATGTGTATCTAAATATTTTCGTCACATTTTATGAGAAAACATCCACTTTCATTGTATATCTTTATGGGGGAAAATTGAACGAAAAAACGATAACAAATAACGTCAAGAAATCAATAAGTTTAACAAGATGATTGTTTCTGAATAAACATTTTCGATATATCTATGTGTATATGTATGTATATTTTATTATAACAGTAACACAAACGAAAAGTCGCGCATAACTTTTTCAGTGCATTTTCAAGTGTCAAGTACGTATATGAATTTTTCATATAATAATATGAAATAAGTTGTCACTATTGAAATATTTTTCATACGTTCGAATAAAACATATGTATGTATTCCGATGAATATATATTTTCAAGTCTTTTTTTAATAATATAGTATTCAAATGTGCATTTTTTACCGTCTTTTCTAAGTAAGTAGGCGATATTGCGATTCTGTGTAGTCTGAGACTTAAAGCTACTTATGTCGAATCGTTTCAGACATTTCAGACGCGTCCTACAGCTGAAAAGTTAAAAGGATTCCTTTGTCTGCATACTAGTACTACTACAACCTCTCATACAATTTTTTCGAACTAACTTTCGAGAGTTTATTCAGCCACGAGTAAATATATGCAACAGCGATAACAATCAGTCAAGTTCATTGTTAGTTTTAACGAAAAATTATATTGAATCTTCAACAAGGTGACATTTAAAGTTTTAAAAGGGGTATTAAACCATTTTGTCAAATTAAGTATTATACCACGGTCAAATTCCTATGCATTAAAAGTGATCGATCAGTTTTGTTTTACCGCATAAACGCATTGACGAAACAATCCAAAACGCGACTCGTGAATAATTCATTGGTTTCCCATTGAATACCGCATGCAAATAATAAGCGCGCGTAGATGTGTGATATATATGTACATATTTATCGACGGATGCAATTTTGCACACGGTGCACCCAATGGCATTTTAACGCGAAATTTAGGTGTATACTGTGTGTCACATTGTTTCAGCGATTCGCGTTTCAGTTTTGCTCTCTCTCGCGGTAGCGTTTCAGCGTTTCGAATAAAACGTTCGGTCGTAAAGCCGCCTCTGATGCCGCGGGCCGCAAATTGCTACACCTGACTACGGATTACCGCCAAATAAATAACCGGGGCACACACATAAACACCCCTGCAATTGTTTATGTCCGTGTGTTTGTGTGTAGAGCCATGGCAATGAGCTTTAGAGCTTTAGACCCAGACTATCTACTATGTCTTGAATGTGTGAAATTGGATTAAATTAATTCATAAATCAATTTAAACAATGACGTAAGTGTACCGTACCCATTGTAGAAGTGAAATCAAGCATGGCTTACAAGTTATTAAATTTGTGCTAAAGAATTACACGTATGGCTTCTGAGGAAAGTTATTTGTTAATTTTAAACTAAATATAAAATGATTGATTATTTTTTATACAATTCCAAACAGCATAATGTCGTAGCGTATTTCATCATCTATATCAGTGGTCGGGAACCTTTTTCGAGCTAAGAGCCAAATTAGGAAAAAAAAAGTTTGTGAGCCGCAACATATTATTTACAGATTATATGTGATAAAACGAAGAATGACACTGGATGGAGCGCTTTTGAAAGAATGAATATAGTTTTCCAACAAATCCAACATCCCGCTATGCTTAAAAAAAAAAGGCATACGACCAATGCGTAGTGCCAGTAATGACGTATGGATGTGAAACGTGGATGTTAAATTCAAGAACGTTACGTAAGATCCAGAATAATGGGTTGGACGCATAGCGAGAAGAATGGATGGCAGGTTGACGCGAGAAATATTGGAATGGTATCTGAGAGGATGTGAAAGAAAGCAAGGTAGACCAAGTGGACGATGGGCTGATGAATTGAGAAGAATGTGCGGAGTCGAGTGGATGCGGATTAAAGCATTTTATAGACATGAAGTTATGGAAATAGGATTAATTTAGTTTTTGTGTAAATTTCACGTAAGAGCCACAGGTTTTCATACAAAGAGCCGCATGCGGCTTCAGAGCCGCCGGTTCCCGACCGCTGATTTATATGTAGTTATTTTCGACAAATAAAATAATAGAAAATGTTTCTTCATACAATTCATTATCATACATACATATGTACATACAATATGTATACTGTAGCGAAAGAACAGACGAAAGAGAGTAGACAAAATAAAAATACAGTTCATTTTCATTTGATGAAAATGTTTATGTACGTATGTATGTATGTATGTACATACATATGTACATAAGTACATTGTCTGAAAAATTTAGTTTTCCCAACAAAGATCTGTGTTCAATCTTCAATAATAATAGAATCTTATTATTAAAAAAATAGCAATAGAAAATATTGAAAGCGATATGAAAGTCTGTCTGACGCTTTGAATTTATTATATCTGGTGCGAAATTTTATAATATTTTGAAACGTAAAAAAATAAGATTTGGATCGCGATACTTAATCTAAATTATATATACGAAAATTATGTTTGTATACGAGTGTGCTTTATATAAAAATCGCAATATACTCATAGAAGATAAAATATTCGGCTCGTCATCCGGGATTTATTCCTCGTTTGAATTATAGCCCTCGCGCGCGCGCGTAATCCGTAGCTATCGATTAAAAAGCCATACTTTGCCTTTGAATTTTGGTTATTTTCATAATAAAATTTGAATATTTTTTCCCGCAGAACATAGACACACACACTCACACTAAAACGTGGATATATATATATATATATATATATATTAGCGGTGGTATACATACATATTATGTGTTATACATATGTACATATGTACATCTGTTAGGCGATCGAGTAACCCGCGTTCCATTAAGCATTCAGAGTTTGCGGTTTCGACCATATTGTTTGATTTGTAACCACTGACCGGTCAATATTGATGTAGTTTTGACGTACAGGTGAAAGATGACGATAACGATGGTGACATTACCACGATCGGACTAATGGACAAAGTCAAACATCAACAAAGTCTGGAGTCTGGAGTCTAGACCACAACAAACCGAACTCAAAACGTTGCTTATACATATGTACATAATAAAGATTAGACAGACGGAGCAAAAGAGATCTTTGGCTATAATATCAGATATACATATGTACATATGTATGTATAATAATATATTTTCATATCGTGAATAAAAGCCTTTGTTATGATTTTTTCTCACGTCAAATTAATATATCGCATGAAAGGCATTGTAGTAGGTATTTAAGGTCGCTACCATACAAGTATATTTTTCTAATACGTAGCGTTTCTGTATTATTATTTTCTAATATATTTGCATATATTTTCATGAATTCATTTCATATGCTTAAAAGGGTATGGAGTTAGTTGTGTACGAGTTAATAAATATATTTTTTTGCGTGAAATCGTTGAACTGAATTAATTCAAATATCATACGTCCGCGTGCCATTTCCGAATGTTTCGTAAAAGGATTAACCTGTTTACGTATTTTGTATCTAAATTTTATATATAAATTGTTCACGATTGCGTACGAAAATACGAAATTGTGTATGTATGTAATTTCCCATCAAAATAAACGAGACAGCATAAAGATATCTCAATGGATTGCTCCCATGTGAAATGTTCATTATGAAAATATATGACTAAAGTTATTCACATGTACACATACATACATACATACATTAAATTGTATTATATTATATAATACGTATGTACACGTACACGATTGTGTAACACTTATGCGTAGATATTATGTTATGCAAAATGAATATTATCTGTTTATATATGTATGTATGTATGTACATATGTAGGTTAAAGTTGAACATCTCACTGTACGAGATTTAAGTGGTGATTAGATACATATTTAATTTTAAAATAATAATTAAGGATGTATGGAATTTTAAACGGCGTACGAAACGTATTTTATAAATAAGGTACGAAATTTAAATTGAGAAAAATCCAAAGCTAAAAATTTACAAGAGGGAAAATACGGAAAATTTACACCTTTTTTTTATTAATTAACGAAGGCGAAATCATTAAATTTAATTAATTTTGAAATACAATATTTAACCGAAATTTCCGCAGATTAAAACGACATTTAAAACTTTCGGCAAATTGAAAGGAAGCCTTAGACATTCCAAAGTTGATTTTAATCAGAACACAATTCAAGTAATCAAACGAAATGGCCAATTTTATTTTATTTTTTTTGGGAAAGCCTATAATATTATGCAAATACTCCAAAAAAAAAATCAATATCTCATCAGGTGATATATAACAATAATAATACAATATACATATGTACTATGTATGGCGTTTCGTACTATAGTTCACTTGAGTTTGTGTGTAAACCCTGCATTAAAGGCTCAAGCGATAAATCAGCTTAGCATAAACTTTAAGAAAGGCATACTTGGAGTTAAAATTAATTTATTTGGCAACATTATTATATATATATTGCAGAATTTTTCGACATACGAAATTCTTTGAAATGTCGTACGCGTCCGTGTTTCAATTATTAAGAGCTCTGAAAGCCGAAGATCTCCGCTATCGCGGAAGACAATGCCGTCTTTATTTTCAGATCCTTTAAAGCCTTTTCGAGGATAAAAGCCATCGGCGTAAGGACAGTCGGAATCAGCGCTGCGTGAAGAAAGATACGACTCTTTTGACCGAAGAGTAGAAGGCTCGCAGTGCTTTGACATTAACGAAACACACACAAACGTAAAATAATAAAAAAAAAAAAAATCGCAGTGTATAGCCGCTACTCACTACAGAAGTAAAACTTCTTTGTAATTTAAAGCAAGTGCAATGTACAAGAAGGAATACAGATGTGAATGTGAAAGAATTGTGTACACAAATGTGGTTTTAAACGCCCACCCAATGACTCACTGTTCTGACTGCTACCTGACATCTAGCCGAGGAGTGGGGGTACCCGCTGACCGCTGGCCATGACTGGTTTACGTGTCGTGCCACGCTTCGATGACACGTTTTTACTAAACTGAGGGGCAGTGCGGGGCGCAGAGGGGACGCTCGAATTTTCGGGGCGTATCTCTCTCTCGCACGAACACGAAAGAGCAAGAGAGAGGGCAATAGCCTACCTCCAAACTGAAGGAGTGGGGATATGGCGTGACCACTTATCGCTCGCTCCGTTTGTATGGAACGTTGGATGAACCGTTTTTACTCTACCGAGCGAAAAGAAGTTTTACTTCACAAATATATACACAAAAAGGGGGAAAATAGAGGCAGATCTTCGTCTCTTTCAAAAGATCGAGTCTCACGCATCCAATGTGTATATAACAGTTAAAAAGTGTATCGGGCAATGTGGCGTGCGTTAGAAATTCGGGGTCGAATCGGTTAATTGGGCCCGCGACCCGTTACTCGGGCATGCCTGGCCGCAACCGACACCATTTATCGACCACACACGGAAAAATAAATAAATAAAAATAAAAAAGAAATCCCCCAGCATCTTCGGGGAATCGACGCCGAATGATGGCACAGATTAGAACCGATCGTTCTCCGATACAGACATTCGAATCAGTGCTATAATAGTATCTATGTATGTATGTACCTACGTTTGCAATAGTATCGGACTCAATACACAGCGAGTAGTATGCGGTTGTTTTGTTTTAATGTTAAAATATCTCAATATGTTGGGGAATTTACGATGGAATTCGGAAATGCTCGAACATTGTTCCGATCTAGTCGAATTTGGGTACGCAATGAAAAATGCATTTCACATTGTGTGTATTATAATATATTACGAGTGAAACTATTCTGACAATAATGCAGAGCACAATACGACGCCGGATAAAATTTATAGTCTATATACATACATATGTACATAATATAGGGCAAACGTGAAGTAATAAACTCAAAGTTCGCACATTGAAATTTCACACATCAAATGTTCCAATTTCGCCTCCTACCAATCGATGTGTGTTATTTTGATTTAATTCTATCGATATTGGCCACTGTGTTAATAAACAGCTACGTATTTATTATTTGTCATTAACTTTATCCATTAACTTAACTTAATCCATTAACTTTAATCCATTATTTTGAATATAATTTCAGATCGTACGTGTGAAAGGTTTCATTTGATTTAGAGATAATATCGATGGCTTAGTGCACAGATATTGTATATCCAGTTTTGTTTCAAAATATTGCAAGTGACATACATCTCTTTTGCGTGAAAACTATGGCCGAAATGGACATATTATATATTTGAATAAGGCAATATCTTCTCAAATATACTATTTGGACATACAATACTTTTTAAACATGAAGGTTTTATGCTGATGGACGTTTTGTGTATGATAACTTATTTTTTTTTAAAACTGGACATTCAATATCTGTGCACTAACCCATCGATATACTGAGAGTATTTAATATAACTGTTTTTTTTAAATAAAAGTTGTTGACAGGCACTATTCAAATTCTGGCAAAACGAAGTCCGCTAACTTCAAAAGGGCAACGCTTGGTACTTTTTATTTCTATACATAAAATAAATATGTTTGTGTAAAGGTCAAACGGCTAGAAACTTAGTTTATTAAAATTATTTTCTTTATTTTCCTCACACTTATAATTTATTACAGATTATATGTAAGTATAGCTGAACATGACACATAAATCATGCTAAATATGAAAGTCTACTCATTTTATCTACATACAGAGTGGATTATTTAACTGAAAACACACTTATCAACACTTTTGCAGACCTTCATTTGACATTCCACTAACTTAATCTAGCCTTGACACTCACTAATAATATTATTAGTAATATAATAGTGTAGTGAACTTAAACTTAGGCGCGCAACCTTGTACATTATTTGTAGGTACATACATATATATTTTAACATACGCTTTTACAAAAGCGTATGTTACGATAGGTGCAACTGAACAATAATAACATTCATTGTTATTACTGACTAAGGCGGTGTGAATTATTCGCAAACAATTCTAAAACCCGGTACTATTGTATATGATTAATTATGTTTGCGCAATATATTGGGATTTGATTTGTGTTCGATCGATCAGAATTAGAGCATATGCACACACACACACATTCATACACGGTCACAGTTATTCTCAGGCGAGTGCATCATTTTAAATATATTAATACATTTTTTTGAAAAACCAGATTCGTCTCGCAATTTAGTCGGTTCGAATCTGGTTTCAAAGACGTTTAATAGGTAGATAAATGGCTCACCTTGCGGTGGAAATCGCATAGCTCGAAGTGATTGAGAAATTCGTCGCAAGCCATACAGAAAGTGTCCTATTCGAAATTCGAAATTTCAATTTATCGCACGGGAGAGTTTGTAATTTGATAAAATTTTACTTTACGAGCGAGTTTATTGAATTTGTTTAGCATAATTACCCGTAGGCTTATGAATATTCACACGCTCTCTGTTCGAACGTTTAATTAAATGTGTACCCAATGCAACCGTAGCCCTATTTTAAATAATAAAAAAAAATATCACGTTTCATTCGATGTTTTATCAACATTATACGATGCTGTTAAAATGTTGCATTTACAGTACAATTAAATTACGAAACGTTTTCATGCAAAAAATACGAAGCGGCTGTCAAAACAAACTTACTACTAAAAAATGTAATTACATAGTAAAAGGTATTCTACAAACCTCTCCAATTATAACTTACATGGAATGATCAGAATAGCTAATCTATTGTTTAGCTCTTGAGTTTATTTTTAAAATCACTAAATTTATATAAATCGAAAGATTAGCAGTACTTGGCACAAGAACGATTTCATATAAATTCACTAACGATAATCGTTATGTTACAAGTTTGCACGTATATTCTATAACGATATGGCCCATATAATGTTATAGGATTACAGGTATTATGATTTACGGTTAATCGGGTGGAGAAACACCTGTACAAACTTTCAATAGAACGATTATCGTGTGACGTAGCTAGACAGAAAGTCAAAGTTCACAATATGCTCCATCGGTCGTCAACTTTGCACAAATTTATTTATTATACAACACAGACTCAATAAATCAATATTGAACCAATTAATTGCATGTGAGAAAAAAATAAAATACTGTACATAAAAGTTTGAACGGTTTCATTGCGCATTTTCCAACAGCTTTTCGCAAAGAATGTATATTACATAATATATGTTTGCTATAAGTTCGGTAACCGCATTTATCGAGTCTGTAGGGTGTTAACATAAATTTTTGAAATTTCTCCCCCGCCAAGTTCCACTCAGCGAGTGGGTGAGCTCATTGAATATTTAATATAAAAAGTATATGTATGATAACATCACCTATCTATTTATGATCTGACGTCTTTTGGTGCGTGATCTTCCATTTCTTAAAAGTCACATGTTGAAATATGCAAATTGTGCTCACTTTCTTTTTTTATCGGCAAAAATCTTCTCACAAGCTAGATATTTGCGTAAAACGATCGTCACACTTGAACTTGTGCTATAATCAATGCCGTTATCCAACGTCACATTGTGTGTGTGATATAATAATGATATGTAACGAATTCACAAGTGCGAAGCTTCTAATCGCCGGAAAAACGAGTTTTTCGACGGATCCCCTTATATTAAAAATACTGGTCGAGACACATTGAGATTTATAAAGATGTTGTTGAATGCTGAACGACAGTTATACTTTGTACCGTTACACGTGGGAAATGAACGATTTTTTTTTGTACACTGCACGACATTGATACGAACTGTTACGACACTGAAAATATTGTGGAAATTTTTGTGGACCAAATCTCTACAGGAAAAATTGAATTTAATACATATTTTCAAATAAACTGAACCGTACAACGACATTCTAATGAAAACAATAACAACAGACGCATATATGAATTATGTAATGTATGTAATACGATTTAAATTATATATACACAAAAAAACGTCGAATGTTACCGAAATGATTACAAATTATGTATTACGGTAACATCGTCAAAGGAAAATTTTTTTATAAGGAAATACAATACTCGGTAATTATGATAATTTTTACGAAAAATCGGGTTTGAATTTAAATTCGCCATTTTTCTAACTTGAAGTATTCGGGTTAATTTTATAGAAATGTTAATATTGTTGACTTATCGAATTGAATATAACGATAATATACAGTGTAAGCTGTGACGTCAGCCGTCATTAGTTCTGTGAGTAATTAGTATAAGATAGTTGGAGCAGAACTATCAAGTCTCGTGGGAAATGAGACTAAATACTATTTATAATCAAATCAAAAGCATTGTACTATAATTTATGTATTTTTAAACTAATCAGTGAAGAGCTTTTTTCAAGAGCATTTTACTGTCTATATTTTGAGTGATAGTTAATGGGTTTTTTTTTACTTTTCAGGTGATCAAAATGGGGTCTGCAGTTCACTTACTGTTATGGATCATTTCGACGTCTTATGTTTTATCATACTCGTCCGGCGCCGAGTGGATTCCTTGCGGCGAACTCAATCGAGCGTTGAGGTATCCTTGCCGCTGCAGAACTGAGGGTCCTTTGTCCTCCAAGGAGGATTCAGACGATGCCATCAGCATAGACTGTGACAAAGTGGTTTTCGTGGGCGATTTTCCACCCCTGCCTTACGGAGCACCGATAGTCTCCTTCAGACAAAGATGGGCTGGGCACCAAGCTCTTCCCACAGAGGTATTCATCCTTGTAACACTTGTATATTTCACACTGATTATTATTATTTTACTTTCCTCACACGATGTTTTTATGTGTGCAATAGGTTTTTTCTGAGTTGGGACTTCCGCTGAAGCGTTTGGATTTTTCCGGCAATTCCGTGAGAAGATTGACTGAAAGACTTGTAGACGGCCTCCAATCCACGCTCACCGAATTGATCTTGGCCGATAATCTGCTTGGAGATAATTTAAATCCGATATTTTCAACGTCGGAATTCCACGGGCTCTCGCATTTATCTCTGCTCGATTTGAGCGGCAATTCCATCAGGGGGATCGAAGAAGGAATACTGAAAGGATGCGAAAATCTCGGCGTAAGTTGTATAATACAATACATACATATGTATGTACATAGTATACCTAACACAATACTACAATGTATACGAAATTCAACTTAAGAATATAACTGGCATGTCTACCGATACACTACGTTAAACATTGATATTGAAATCGATAGGCATAAGATAGCTTAACGCTTTGAATGTAATAATTATTAGAGTTTATATTACAGTTAACTATTTAAGCGTCGAGTTTCATTTTTCTCAAGTACCCACTCAGTACGTTTCACATTTTCTTTATTATAATTTCGTCTACAGAATATTTCACGATAAAATCATGTCGATATTCGAAGTGCGTTCGAGCTTATCACTTTGCGCGTGTGCATACGTAATTAAATTAATTTATTATTAATAGCACGGGGCAGAACGTTGCGAATTTTGGCTTTAAATCCGTCGGTTTTAATGGAACATTTGCAAATTGCTCTCCGTCGATGCCATTACGGCGTACTTTTGCGCAAATAAATATTTACGGATAATGGAAACGAGTTTGAATTCAACGTGTTGTTAACCGCACACATTACACAAACAAACAAACACACACACACACACACACACACACACATTGTATCTAATTTTAAGGACACGTGTTTCGTTTCAAAAGTTTTTGTCCAATTTTGCAGGAGCTCCGACTGGATAGGAACAATTTGATAGCGGTGCCGAGCACTTCACTTAACGGACCCAAAAATTTGAAAGTTCTATCACTGAAACACAACCGAATTAGTAAGTTTAAACACCGTCGATATTCGTTGTATTTATTAGACGAATTGTATGTTATAGAAATTGTTTAATTTTACAGTTAAAATTCGACAAGGCGCTTTCTTATCGCAACGCTCTCTGGAACAGATTCAACTTCAGGGTAATATGATGGTCAACATAGAAGGGGGAGCATTTGCCGGTTTGGGCAGCTTGAGGGTTTTGGGCCTGGGACACAATCGCTTATCGAAGTTCAACAGTGACGTATTTCAAGGTGCCGAACGACTGGATAAGCTCGACTTGTCGGAAAATTTCATTTCTGAATTTCCAAGCGTCGCGCTGAAAGCTTTCACCGCACTCAAACACTTAAACCTCTCAACGAACATGTTAACCGTAAGCAAATACTTTCAAATATGTTTGAACGAAATGTGTTTATTTTTTAGAACTAAAAAGTAACGATTTTATTTTCAGCATTTGGATAATAATCAATTGGGAAGTTTGAGTTCGTTACAAGCGCTCGATTTGAGCAGGAACAACATTGCAAATCTGGCACCCGGAACGTTTTTGGGTTTGAGACAGTTGCGCTATTTAGACATTGGAGTTAACGCCCTCAGAACGGTAACGGTAATTTTCTTTAAATAAAAGTATATTTTTAAACCGTATCGCTACATTAACCTTTGTGTGAATTGTTTACAGGTGGAAGACGATGCGTTTGAAGGTTTAGATAATCTAGAGACGTTGTTGCTTCGCGACAATAACATTCTTCTCATTCCTGCGTCAGCTCTGGGACGTCTCCCTCGTCTGTCTTCCATTCATCTCGGCTACAATCGTGTCACGGCTGTCTCCAGTGATATTCTTCGTTCGATGGCAGATCATGTCTCTTCCTTAGTCCTAGCGAGGAACGTCATCAGGGAATTGCCTCCAGCTGCGTTCCAACACTTCAAATACTTGACACACTTAGACTTGAACGGAAACCTTTTAAATATTCTCGATGCCGAAATATTTTTAGGACTCGAAAGCTCATTAGAATATCTATCGGCTTCTCAGAATAGAATACTCAGCTTGGCTGGACCTCCAATACAATTTTTGCGGCTTTGGTTCTTGGACTTGTCCGGTAACCAATTGAGCGACATATCCAGAAACGCATTCTCGATGATGCCTAATTTGTCATACTTGAACATGAGTCGAAATCCACATTTGAACACACTGCCGCATACACTTTTCCACAACAGTGCCGAACTAGTCACTGTGGATTTGAGTCACAATGGATTGAAGAGTCTACCTGCAGATTTGTTCGCAAAGTCGGCCAATTTGGAACACATTCACTTACACGACAATGCCATTCAAGAGGTGCCAGAAGGCGCTTTTGTAAATATGAGAAATTTAACGCTGATAGATCTATCGCACAATCATATAATGAATATAAGACAAGCGGCTTTCGTCAACGTTATGTCGATAAGGGACTTATCTCTCAGAGGTAATCAATTGAACGCGTTCAAAGGCGAATTTTTCAATACGGGCACGAGTCTCGAGAATTTGGATCTATCCGAGAATCAGCTTAGTTATTTATTCCCGTCTTCGTTTAGAATTCATCCCAGGTTGAAGAAATTGAACGCGTCAAAAAACAAATTCAACTTCTTCCCAGCGGAGTTGATAGCATCTCTGCAATATTTGGAACACATCGACTTGTCGAGCAACGCTTTGAAGAGCATTGAAGAGTTGGACTTTGCGAGACTACCCCGTTTGAGGACGCTAATGTTGTCCCACAACGAATTGGAATCCATCAGCGAAATGGCTTTCCACAATTCGACCCAATTGCAAATACTCGATCTCGGCTTCAACGATCTGGACCGCCTCGGCGAGAGAACGTTCGAGGGTTTGATCCGTTTGGAAATGCTAAATTTGGAACACAATCTTCTCACAGAATTACCCGACATGCTTTTTGACCGCACGAGACTTCACATGTTGGAAAATATTAATTTGGCTAACAACGCTTTCGAAATACCACCACTGAAAGCCCTACAAAAGCAATACTTCTTCGTGTCATCGGTCGACTTATCGCACAACAAACTTGTAGACATTCCAGCCGAAGATAGCATTATGGTTAACATTAAAAAATTAGACCTATCATTCAACCCCCTATCTCAAGAATCAGTTAAGAACGTACTCGGCGAACCAAAAACGGTACGATCATTGAATTTAGCTGGAACTGGCATGAGCGTAGTGTCACAATTAGAAACGCCATTTTTATACCATCTCAATTTGTCGCACAACAACATAACAAACTTGAACGATAAAATTTTCGAACGCACAACTCTTTTGGAATCATTAGACTTGTCGCACAATTTGATCGGTAGTTTGAGCTCATCGATGCATAAAATTTGGCCAGTTCTCAAGAGTATACAGTATTTAAATATATCGAACAATCCGATATCGGCGATTAAGCAGGGTGATTTGGACGGGTTAGAATCGCTGAGATTGTTGAGCATTGAAAATTTAGAGGAATGCACCAAACTGGAGAGGAATGCTTTCAAATCGTTGACCAATCTCGCGGAATTGTACGCGTACAATTATCCCAGGATGGGTTACTTGGACGTACATGGAATTTTACAAAGTTTACCCGTGTTGCAAAAGCTCGATATAGAGATTAAAGACGCCGCCGTGGGAAGCGATCAGTTGCAATCGGCTTTGCATCCACGATTGCAAGAGTTGGGTATCAGAGGACCCAGACTGAGGAGCATATCCTCGGGAGCTTTGGCCGGATTGAAAAGTCCAACTATTGCAATCAAATTGAGGAACACATCGCTGACAATGATTCCACCGGCATTGTTATTCCCACTGCCGAGATCTTCACGTGTCACATTAGACGTGACTGGCAGTATGTTGACATCACTTCAACCTCAATTATTAGTAGCTTTGGATGACAGGAAAGCCGATTTGTCAATGCTGGGTTTAGATACGAATCCTATACATTGCGATTGTGGCGCTAGAGCTTTGAGACGTTGGCTTCCAGCTTCCAAAATGACAAATATAAAATGCTCCAGCCCCGATTACCTAAACGGACAGTTGTTGGTTGAAATCGGCGATGATGAATTGACATGCGATCCTCACAAGCCAACGACGCAAACTACTTCAACTCCAACTCTGTCTTCTAAGCCATCCAGAAAAGTTCACAAGCCTACAATGGAACCGGAAATCATCTGGTCCGTAGCTCCAACGTCTGAAGAAAAACCCAAACCTAAAACGAACAACGTCAAAGGTGCTTCAATAACTAATCAATCACCGATCAACAACGACGATACGCTTATAATCGGTATTGTAGGTGGTGTTGTCGCATTCATAGCCATTCTCGTTATCATAATATGCATCGTGAGACTGAGGATGACTTCTACGCAGTATAGAGGTGGTCCATTAGCTGGAGGAGGTCCAATGGGTCCTATGGGACCTCCGATATACGCAGTGCCTCCTTATGGGAGTGCTTATGGTGCCACTTTACCACATAATGCATCTATCAGTACAGCTACACTTCCACATAAGATGCATTCTGCACCAGCTTCAGTCAGGCCAGCTTATGCCACTATGGGAAGAGTACCATACTATTCACAAAACCCACCTACTCCTCAACCGTACTTTGTTAGTTTGCCGCCGCACGATGAGAAAATATATCGATAGTAAATGTAGCAGGATCTATATAGCTTTTCTTATTTATTTAAGTAATAACGTTCAATCGAGTCGAATGTC
This sequence comes from Parapsyche elsis, assembly GCA_022651745.1. NCBI lineage: Eukaryota > Metazoa > Arthropoda > Insecta > Trichoptera > Hydropsychidae > Parapsyche > Parapsyche elsis. Next base: position 6,110,766 of record JAGVSN010000017.1, read on the forward strand.
TCCGAAAGTGCCACGTGTGATTGAGATTAATCGTTTGAATGTAAGAAAGAATTCGTGATTGAATAATAACCGTTTTTTTTTAATATGAAAAGCTCAATTTTCACGGTGGTTAAATAAAGTATAATATGGCCGTGCGATAATCGCTATTACATACGAGTCAAAAATTAATCCAATTACACCGCCATCCACTAACGAACACTATAAACGAAATTGCTAGAGTTTTAATTGCTCTACGAAAGCAATTGCCGAAATTTTACCCCCGACGATCGTATACATTTTATACGTATTTTGTTTTTATTAGTTACGTTCAGACTGATGTGTGCGCGCGTTTGTGTACAAAATAATATGATATTATGATAGTATAATATACTCTATCTATTATATGTATTGTACAGATACGTAGGAGTGGTGACATGTTTTGGTATGATTTTACGGTTTGCGTGTCACAAATTTGTTCACAGATCAAAGTAACGCGCGTTTCTACGCTTCTGTATGATATGTACCTGTGTATGTATGTATGCAAATGGAATAGATAGAATTTCGATATATAATTGACTTATATTCGATGTATTATATACACAATTGTAAATTGATGTTGTGTGCGAATTAAAAACAATAACATTGTTGTGTGAGTAATTTTAAAATTAGAATAAACGGTTTAAACTTGAAATTTTGATCGGTTTTCATGGTTGATTTATCTGAAATGTATGTATTTTTGATTTATTTTAAGAGTACTATTTTCAAATATCAACAATAGTGTCTTTTAGCAATGTTTGTAAATAGTACTCTTTTCATCAGCGATTCTCGAGTGAATGTGAAAGATGAATTCTAATAAATTTCTTCCACTTATAGAAATTGAAAGCTCGAGAATCATTGCTTTGTGTTATATTAATAATGTTGAAACAATATTTCCAGTATGTTAAAATAATGTGTGTAATATACATACATATATTAAATATCACCAAAATATAATGAATAAGTTATATTATTTAACATTTATTTAAGTTTATTTTATATACCTATGTATGTATGTATTTATTTAAATTTATATTGTAATTGATGTAATTTTACTAATGAACGAAATTCATTTGATCGTTTTGACGTTATGATAAAACCTTGGAGCGATCGCTTTAAGGCCACTTTAGGGAGTCGATATTACACAAATTGATGCAATTAAATGATAAAATGTAAAGCGATCTATTTAGGTTTTAGCTGTATTAGAAAAATTTTGAAATGTCACTGAACAACTTTTTGGAAGCATAACAAATGTGTTTTTTTTTTTCAAGTGAATTTATTGATTTTGATACTGTTTTATCTTTAAAACGAATTTAATCAACAAAATTTGTAATAATAATTTGTAAATAAAAGATTTACACCGTTTTTATTAAATTTCAATTTATTTAACCTCATTATTTACCCAGACGCTATATGTACATATGTATACATGTCGATCGCGCACCGGTTCGCCGTTGCTTGTTTTGACATTTTAATTAAAAAATCTCTCGTAATTGTGTACACGTGTACACGCGAGTCAACACTTGTACACATGACGTACCAACAAACCATACAGACACTCGAAAAATAATAATTAAAACGAATACGAAAGATGAGAGGGAACAAAGCGTACCCCACACTCCCCCGACAGAAACTCGGATGTTTTGGCTTTGCTGCATTTTGCCGCCGCAATTAATTTTGCAAAGCTCCCCTTAAACGGATAAATTATTCAATACGGCATTACGGTCTACTCTATACATACAGTCTCACGGTATACATTTCTCGGGTCTCACATTCGAGGAATTAGCAGGCGAGGTTCTTGGGTCGTTTTTGCCACCGGCGCCAAAACAATGCGCACTTTTAAGTCGTCTGAAAGTTCCATTGTTTCAGGGAATACCCCCCCATCGTCGTTATCGTGTACTAAATATCGTCGAAATCGACCATTCACTTCCGGTTCCCCTAAACCAAACGTTTTGGTTAATTCCACGAGCGAACGTCGTAAAACAAAGCTCGTCTTCTTTATATTGCTGGGGGCCGAGAGTCGAGTTTCGCCCGTACCGTACGGTTAAATGCCATTTTGAATCAATTCAACCGTGTTCAATTCAACGTTCACAATTTATTTCACATTAAACGGAATCGTATCGCATGGGATCGTTCGGTACGAAATTGGACCGAGACGTCTTTGAAAACATCGATTCAACGACACTTGTTTACAAATTCTATACGATAGAGTGCCCCATTCACACTTGACCAAATTCTGTGGTCTCAAAATGGAATGAAAATATATCGAGTTTAGAATTTTTACACACACCAATCGCAGGTAAACAAAACACTTTATGTATGGTTTCCAATTACAATGACGATCGGATAAATCGACAAATTCTAACAAGTAGATATTTAATCCATGAAAAGACTAAAGGTGCACGCACACCGCTGCAAATTCGTATATGAAAATCTAGCGAATTTCGCAAGTCTACCGGCCTGCGCAAGCGTCGATTTCTGTCACTCTGACAATATAACCTATCAAACTACCATCTGTCACCTCGCATTCGGAACGTTTATATTTCACTCACGATTTATTTAGTCAGAGTTATTTATGTACATACAACGTCATCGAAATCGAGCGAATCGGCGAAATCGGCGGAAATCCTTCTTGGTGTAGACGCGTATTCACATATTCTATTCGTGCATTAAATGCCACACACGCGCATCTAACATTATTTATTGCGAATTTGTTTCAATTCTATTAATAATCGATTGTTTTTGCACTACTTTACGTAATAAATCTATTATAACAGCTAACAAATATATAATGGACGTATAAAATCGTCCCCGCCACCCCCTACGCCCGTTTCAAGGCAAACTAAAGTTCACCACGTGGTTATTGCCCGAATATTTAGTGGTTAAAGCCAACTTTGCTGTCGTTTGAGCTATCGCGCGTTCTGTTTGGCTTAAACTGAATAAATCGCGGCTGTGCGATACAACTCCCCACCATACCATCCTTGAAATTTTTCTACCTGCTCGCAGCGGTGTGCGGGCGCCTTAAACTGTGTTCACTTTTATTCGAAACGCAGAATGCGTGTCATTTTATGTATGTAGGTACATCGTTCTATGTATGTACATACTCGTATACATATACAATATAAACAATATATTTTATCAGAAAGCAGCTTGAGATAATCATTCTGTTAAAACTTTGTACGGGCATTGTCCTTTTGCGACGGAACAAAACAATATCATACTTTACTATCATTAAATTAACTCGCTTCGAATATATCTAGAGAGGCAAATGGCAAGGAAAGGGGTAAAGGAGAGGGAAGGTTTACAAAATATTTACCATCTTTTGGCGGGGTGTATGGTAGGGGGGGGGGGGGGGGGGGGGACATTTGACTTTTAAACAAAAATATTTAATGTAACGCTAGCAAGTTCGCGACGACGACAATAAAGCCCGAACGAAAATAAACAAAGAAGATAAAACTTTGTGCCGTGCGCATAGCCTTTGTCTGCGTGTAACGACTAGGACTCTTTACCCCCCTTGGTACCCCTTATTTCCACCCACTTTCTCCCTGTTCAAACAAAATTATAGGTTCGTGATTTATTTGGAGGCTGTAATAATCTTGGCGGGGGTTCCCCGTCTCCGCTTCGCTGTTTTCACGACCAATAATCGCCTAAAAAAATACTCGTAGATCTCCCCACCCACCCCCCTGGTTATTATTACCCACTTCGATTGAGATTCGGGTCTTGGATTCAATACATCATTAACAGGGGAGAGTCTGGTTTCAGCAAATGGACACAGATATTGGACACCAACAAAGTGATGATATCGAACAAAGAATACCGTTCAATATACACACACACAAATACTATACATATGTATACTTGTATAAAAATGAACCCTTGTCTATATTTCTGTCTGACTGTGTGTTTATTTGCACATACATACCTTGTACATTCCGTTACCATTCATTTGACTCGGCTTTGAACTTCGCAGAGGCACTTGATTGCAATGAAACATTTTTAATAGGATCATACAAAGTTTTGTTTTGATGACTTCGACAAATGATTTAATACAGATTGAATTAAATTTATTAACTATTTGAATAGTTATTTATTTTTATTCGAATACCTAGGACAATTGGTGAATATGTCTGGTTATAAAGAAGAAGAAATAAAACGAAGAATGAAACTAGAATGTAGTGCTTTTGGAAGAATGAACATTCCGCAATTCTTAAAAAATAAGGCATACGACCAACGCGTACTGCCAGTTGACGTATGCATGTGAAACGTGGATGCTAAATTCAAGAATGTTACGCAAGATCCAGTGCACACAGAGATGCATGGAAAGATGTATGCTCGGTATAACGAGAAAAGATCGTAAGAGGAATACATGAGTAAGAAGCATGACCATGGTGACAGATATCGCGGAACGTGTGAAAAAGTTGAAGTGGACACATAGCGAGAAGAATGGATGGCAGATGAACGCAAGAAATACTTGAATGGTATCCGAAAGGATGTGAAAGAAAGCAAGGTAGACCGAGTGGACGATGGGTTGATGAATTGAGAAGAATGTGTGGAGTTAACTGGATGCAGATTGCTCAAGACAGACAGGAATGGAAGAAGATTGCAGAGGCCTTTATGGTGAACGGCTGAAAATGATGTTAAACTATATGAAATCAAGGCAATATTGGGTACTATGTACATACATACATATATTACAGCTAGTGTTTTATATCGGTGGAATGAAAATTCATTTCGGATCAGTTTGTTTGGTCGTCGTAAATTATTTGTGAAAGATCATTATTTTCGATGATCACGAGCACTGGTCGCACTTGCCTTTGGGGATACTTTACACCATTATCCCTGTCGTTTCTTCGGCTTCTTTTTGAGTTGAAATTAAAATTAATTACTTCCGGTACCGAAATCAACTGCAAAGCACGTACATGGACGCGCTTTCACAGCTCCAATAAACTAAAACCACAACCAAACGAGTGTAACGAACCCACTACATAAATAGATTTACAGCTCAGTCGTCTGATTGACACGATAATTACTGTTATAAAACTTTATAATATACAGGCACTTGTAACATACATATGTACATACATATATACAGGCGCATAAACGTGGAAGATTTATATGCTTAGAAAAATTCGCTCAATTTCGAATAACAACGCGTAATATTTAAATGCTTGAACACGTTTTCAATACCTTTCATTCTTTTTACGTCTACGCGGCGCCTTAAATAACAAAATACGCAAAATTCACCAACCTTTTACGTTCTCATATTTACATTGCCGAAAAAAAAAAAAAAAAATCGACACACAACAATATATTTTCGTATTCCAACTAAAGTTTTTCTTTTTACTTTCTTCATTGAGACTTTCCATTTGTAGTAACATGGAAAAAATATACCACGGCCGAAGTGGGGAGGGCTGGAGGGAAAATTTTTCCACCGCTCAAGTGAACACAAAGCTATCTGCGGACCCGCCAAACCACAATAAAAATACGAGCGAATATAATACGCCATAATCGTAAGTGGGGTAGGATGGGCGGTGGGGTTTGGCTATACTGCAATCTTAGATATAATAAAGACGACTCTAAAAAAATATCTATTTTACCCCGCCGTGTCTTTTGCCGTCCTTTCTCCCCATCTCCGAGCGCTTGTATTTGCGTCCTTATCTCCGCAAAGTATGTAAGTATTTGACGTTCGGTTAGGGTTGCCACTCGAAAACAACGCCTTGACGATTTGCACAAACATACACTCAATCCTCCCCCATCACCTCTCTAATGATATGTAAATAGCGGGCAACGTAGACAATATATATCGACTATAGACTGTGGATAGACTCGGTAATTACGTAGCTTGTGTAAATCATTTGCGTATAAATATACTGAATTCCAATTTACATATATCGTATCTCGCTTTATGCCGTTGAAACATAAACTGTTTTAATGGTATGCTTCGACTGAAGTGCCACTGAAACGATATTGACCATTCTACCTATACGTACATATATGCCCGTGTGTCAAATTCGAAGGTTTGATCGTAAGTGGGCTGACCCATCTGCTTAAAAATAGACTAAATTTGCCTCATAGGTTACATTATAATACGATGACATACTAACTACTATATCGATGGGTTAGTGCACAGATATTGTATGTCCAGTTTTGTTTTAAAATATTTTGAGTGACATACATCTCTTTTGCATAAAAACTATGGACGAAATGGACATATTATACATATATTTGAATAGGGCAATATCTTCTCAAATACGCTATTTGGACATACAATACTTTTTAAACATGAAGGTTTGATGCAGAGGGACGTTTTGTGTGTGATAATTAATTTTTTTTAAAAACTGGACATACAATATCTGTGCACTAACCCATCGATATGTAGATTGATGAAAATGAACCAATTCAAAGTCAAATTTGTTTTTAACGAGTCTAAATTTTTGACCGCAACAGTTGATTTATTACAATAAAAAAAGTTGTTCTGTATTTAGTAAGGTTAAAATTAATAATACGATAACTCGAATAAATTACAGCGTCACACTTTTTATATTTTACATTACTTCATCCTTTTCCATCAGTAAAGGGGGGGGGGAAGGGTTGGAAATGGTTCTCAAAAGAAAAGAGAATACACAACATGAATCGTTCCCGTGGGATGAATGTGAGAATTTCTCGAGATGGACTGTTTTTGTTCTTTCTCCTTTTCCGCGTATTCATTCACTTGAAGAACTTTTTTTTTTTATTATAATAAAAAAAGTAAAAACTAGGGTATTTGAATGCGGTCACTGGAGTTTCGTTTTTTGTGTATCTCGGTATTTTGCATTTTATTTGAAAAACCCAAAAAACAAAAACGCGAAGAGAAAGATAAAATAAACAGAATGCTCTTCTTGCTATGCAAGCGCGCTTCGTATACTACATACATATATGCGAAAGAGAATTCTCGAAATATGCGTGTTATTATTTCTTATAGTGCGAAACGTGTACATTCATCTCGAGAAATATATTACATTTCTTATATATTTAATCTTGGAGCAGTTTAGGTCCCACTCGGGTCGGATATTAAAATTTATCTGCAAAACGTTCAGGCGTGTGTTCTGCATTTCGTCTCGCTCTCCTACCCGCCACCTTTTCCACTCACCCTTCGGTAACAACGGCCAGAGCAATGACCCAGAAAAGCGGTGGCAATAAATTATTTTGAATTTACAACACCTTCGGCTTGAATTTATTCCGCGGGGGACTCGCACTGTGGGGGCAAACGGGTCAAAGTGACGCGAGCTAGGGGCGATTTGATCAAATCTTCCCAGCTATCTCAGATGCAGCGCGGAATTGCGGTCTACGAGGGTACGACTCGACAAATTGCACCGAATCCGACCGAAATATATGTCTGTTTGTATTGAACTTTTGGAGAAATAGGAGGGTGTTGAAAATTGTGTTTCAATGTTGTTCTAATTTATGTGTAATCAACTGCACCGCTTGTTGTGGGAGCGTGTTATACATATATATATGTACAGTGGTATTTTACAAAAATTTCATTTACCGGTTCGCACCCGAAATCAAATAAAAAAATTAGGCGGTATTCCAAGGGGAGTACCACTTCCGGTTGACGAAAATTTTTGAAAGGCCAATGGGTTGTAATGGCTCGTAAAAAACATATAAATATGAAGTTTCAGTTTAATAGGATAAACGGTTTTTGAGTAATTAGCGATTTTACACACAAGTACACAGACATACAGACACATCGACACACAGACATACAGACATTTTCCAGAAACCATGAAAACGTGATCAGGGGATGATACCTGATACAAATCAGTCAAAGTCTCAAGGCCGATTTTTCGCACGATCACTTCGGGTGTGGCCAACCCATGACTTTATCCATATATTTGATATATATATTAAGCGTAACCAAAAACTGAAAAAGTCAGAAAATCGTGCACAAAGAAAAACAACAGGATTTTTACTTTTTTTTGAGCCACTTTCGGTTGAGTGATTTTGATGATTTTTTTTTTTCACAGATTGTAATTAGCATAATGATTATAGTATTACAATATTATGAAGATTCTAAATATATAAAAATAAAATCGTTCAAGAGTAAAGTATCACTTTTGGTTGGTGGATTTTGACCAAAATCTCTAACGCCTCACGTGAAAATAACAGATCTGAAATTTCAGCTCGATAGACTTGATAGTTTCGGAGAAAAAGTTAATGTTAAAAAGTACACAGACACGAAGACATACATACAGACGTTTTACAGAAATCATGAAAACGTGATCAGGGGATGATACCTGATACAAATCAGTCAAAATCTCGATGTCGAAGTTTTGCACGATCACAATACTTTGTGATCGTAGTTGTGAGATTCTGAGAAAACATCTGGATAGAATTTAGTGATCATGCACATCCTGAAAAACCATTTAGGTATATTCATTACATTTCTTAGAAATATTCAAAATTAAAAAAAAAAACTCTTGAATTCAGATACCTACTTAACATTATTAATAACAAGTAATTGACAATTTCGTGTTTTGAGACCCTTTTTTTCATAGTAAAATTATTCTAGGCAACTTTCGAATTACAAGCTCCACGAACGTAAATTATTTTATTTACCGGTGCAAACTCATAGGAAAACACCACTGGTTATATATCTGCTGTCACTATCATGATGGTTTAAACTCGATTGGTCATATCTGATTTCCTACAAAAAATTCAATTGAAAATAAATTATAATAATCTTGAAATATTTGTTTGTTTTGTTGGTCACATACATACATACATACACTAAGGTACATTCTCATATCTTTTGACGAGCACGGATCAAACTTTGCAGAGACACAGTGTACTTGGTGTAACTGCAAATTTTGAATGAATTCCGGAAATAAAAGCTATTTGAATATAGTTATTGATTCACCACCGTAAGATGCCTTAGCTCACTTTTAATCGAAAATAATTAAAACAATCGAATCGGTCGAGGTTCTGGCGAAGCACAGCGAGCGTGACAACAATGGTTGAGATTCAATCACGTTCAAAATTGATTTTGTCACTTCGAATAGTAGGAATCGAGAATGAGGCTAAGAATCCAATTAGGGGGATGAATCCCAGTTTTCCACACACACCCACACATATCTAACTTCAACTACAAAGATCCACTCCCACGATCGAGGGCATCGTCACTCACTAAAGTGCCATCGTATATTGTTGGACCCGTCTTTAAATTTTCATTCGCAGACGTCGAATATTGTCGTCTTCGTTCCACGCTCACTCGAGTGAATTATTGATTCGTTCTCGTATGAAATTTTTCGCTCGCGAACCCATCCGTGGCGTGCTCGTGGGTCGTTAGTCCCCTTGTCCCCTTTGTGTTGCTCAAGATCATCCCGATATTATTAAAGGGTTCATTATCCTTTTGAGTCTGTTCTGTTTGTGACATACTTTTCGGCGGCACTTTATTTTTCGTCGTCTCTCACACGTAAAATTACACCGAATTATCTTCGCGACACACAAAACGACGAGAGCCAAAATGTTCTTATATTATATGGGGGGCTATTAACCCTCTTAATGTTTGCACAAGCCTTTCCTACGTTCTCCTCGTACGTGCGAATTAATTTTTCGTATTATCCGCATTTTTTTTATCATGTTAAACGACAACATTATGTTGTTTATTGCGATTGTTCTGTTTGTAGGGGGGGGATTCACTGCTCGGGGTACACATTGTTAAGGGGTGATAATTTTAAGGAGAAAAGTCACACAAAAAACAAAGGTTTGGAAGTTATTGGCCATTACCAAGTTACACATATAGATTTTTTTCTGAACGTTGCCTTGGTGCATTTTTTCCTGAACTACGTATACCTACTTTTCCTACAAATATACTAAAACTTAGAAATCCTTTGTGTAAGCTTCAGCGCTTGTAATTTTCAATATAAAATGGAAACGAAAAAAATGCCACATATTAGAAACAGACTAAGTTTGAAGCTGGAAGAATATAATTAACGGAAAAACCTTTCAAGATTTCGCTTAATCTTTTAGTGAACGTTTGGTAAAAATCGGCTCGGTGAATTCGAAGATTTCACGTTACAAACTCATTTATCATCAAGTCATTTATGTATGTACATACATACATAGGGGAGGGCGGGGCAAGACGGGACAGTTAAGGTTCGGTGATAAATAACACATTGGTCTTTAATATTAAAAAATCCGTTAATTAATCAAAATAAAATTTGGTTTATACTTAACATAATTGCATATAAAGATTAGGGAAAAAAATAAAAAATAACATTATTTTTAAAGAAACAAAAAAAAGTACGTTTTGTCCCATCTTACCCCACAGGAGGGGTAAGATGGTTTTGACCATGGGGCAAGATGGGCTTACATTGCACAGTGTGGGCAAATACGAATGGCTTCCTGGTCCTCATCATCTACACCTGCACAGGATCGTTTGGATCGTTTGATCGTTTCCTGTTGCATTTCAACATATTTCCACAGTGATCGTTTGGCCTCTTTCTCCAGAGGTGAGGGCTTCAACTTGCTTTTTCCCTTTCAGCGCAATGATTTTGGATTTTGTCTTAGGAATTGCAGATATCCCGGTTTCGTAACAATTGTATATGCGGTAAGCATCAAGTTTATGTGTATCTCCAAGTATTTTTAACATTTGAACGTAAAGCGGGGCAAGATGGTACCAATCAAATCTCATACCCCATCTTGCCCCAAGTTGTATTATTGCGAAAAATCAATCGCAATATTTAAACTACGTAACTAAGGCAAATAATGATAAGCTAAACTTGAAATACAATAGCTGGTTGTGGAATAACACCCGCAATATTGTCGAATTATGGAATATACCCTAAATCCACATTGCGCCCGAACCTAATGCTCGACAACACTGAATTTGTGCCACCCACGGTTTGTGCAAGAGGAGCGTATGGGAATACCACTAGATGGTCGTTAGCGAAATTATTATAGCCAATATCACAAGATCCCATCTTACCCCACAGCCCTGTCTTGCCCCGCTCTCCCCTATATGTACATATATGAAGAGGAAAAATGTTTAAACATTTCCGACTTGCACAAAAATTATTTGCTTCTAAATTTAAACCTTATTACATTGAAATTTTGGAATGTATCCAGGCTTTTCAGTTAAAACTGCTTTCTGAATTTCATTACCTGGAATTAGTCAAATCTTTAAATGTATTAACGGTCAATTTCTGAATCTAAATTAATCAGCTGTTAAATGTCCTTCCAAAATACCCTTATAGTAATTCATACCACGAACTATAAATTATACATATACATATATGTATAATAGACCAAATCCATCTGTCTGTCTGCTGATAACGCTCGTCGAGGTAAATAATTAAAAGACACGAACGTCGCCACCAGTGGGATTTCAACCCGAGATCACCAGGTCAGAACAGAGAGCGCTTACGCTATGATCCAACGCCGATAATGCGAGATCTTCTATATTTGAACATATAAATTCTCAGTAGGTTTGCGAAAAACTATTAAATACACATGTAGGTACTCCCCCACACAAACACTCACAGTACGGGTGATGACTGGCGAGACTCTACTCCGTTGATATTCAACTGCTTACACTAGTTATATACATATACATATGTATAATACCCGAAATTCGTATGTCTGTCTGTCTGCTGATAACGCTCGCCGACGTAAATAATTAAAAAACCAGAACGTCGCGAAGTTGGGAGGAATCGTTCTTACACTATTTTCCAAACGGAGGCGATAACGTGCGTGCTATAATCGGCCAATATTAATTATTCAAGTGTTCGCAACTTTGCTAAATTGGTAAGTTTTCGTATTATAAAGATCCAGTACACACAGAGAAGCATGGAAAGATGTATACTCGGTATAACGAAAAGAGGAATACATGGGTAAGAAGTATGACCAAAGTGGCAGATATAGCGGAACGTGTGAAAAAGTTAAAGAGAAGAATGGATAGCAGATGGACGCGAGAAATACTGGAATGGTATCCGAGAGGATATGAAAGAAAGCGAGGTAGACCGAGTGGAAGTTGGGCTGATGAATTGAGAAGAATGTGTGGAGTCAAGTGGATGCAGATTGCTCAAGACAGACAGGAATGGAAGAGGATTGGAGAGGTCTTCATCCAGCAGTGGATGGTGAACGGCTGAAAATGATGATGATGAAAGCGCCATCTATAAAAACTAATCAATTTAATATTATTTTTCAGTACGGGTGGTGAGAAACCGCTCCGTTGATATTCAAAGGGCTTACACTAGTAACTCTATAGTAGTAGAACTCAAAACATCTGCGCTTTGCCATTCAGCAATTAGAAGAGCACTTGCATGCCCTATTTTAAACTGTACGAACAAGGGATTGCGCACATATTCTGATTTCGTTCCACAGTTTCAGAATCACCGTGCGCTGCTGTGAGCGTATTGAAACTATCTCCATACTACGACAGCATTGAATATAATATGAAAGCGAGCGGGCCAGACCGCAAGCCATTCAATTAATACGATATTACAGTAAGTGAGTGTTATCGAGAACGGTCGTTGTGTTTAGCGGCTTACACGTTTCGCTATTGGAGTATCATACGCTACTATACCCCCTTACCCTTACCCCAAAACTCCATGCGAAATTAACTTACGATGGAAAATGGCTGGGGGGAGGCTAGGATGATCTCCGATAAGCGTTCGCTTTTTATCCGCCCGTGAATTATGAACGTCGAATATAAATTTAATTCTGCCGACATTAAATAAACAGTTTCCGACTGATGTTGTTTACTCCATATCCGGTAAATCTTTCCGGCGGTGGTGCGGCACTCCTACCCCCTGCAAATAAATCTTGCCTCACAGCTCGTAGCTACAGTGCGCCATCAATTTTAAATCGGCAAATATAAGCGAGTACTCTCAGCTGTGAGTAAAGTACGCGCGTGTGTGTGTGTGTGTGGAAAAAGTCGACTTTCCACGGTGGAAAACTCCCACTGTTTCGGATTATCCGGACAATAATTTCAACGGTGCATTTGCGGAATAGTGCACCTGAGAAGATGCTGCCGAGGAAGGTACGTAACGTATGCTTCTTATATAATATGTACATGTATGTGTGGTAGTGGGGGTATGCGGTTGGTAAAAGCTTACGTACGTACGTACGCACACGTGCATAAAATAATCTATTATACATGGTATATCCGCAGTAACATTTTCTACTCGGGTTGGCTCGAATATGTGGGTACTTAACTTCGTGGGTTGATAGATTGTGCCATTCTTAGATACCATAAAATAATAATATAAAAAATCTCGAGGTTGAATTTTCACACGATCACAATACTTTTATCTACTTATAATATTATAATAAATTCGGGTGTGGCCAATCTATGACTTTATCCATATATTTGAGGAATACAAAGAGTAACGAAATTATTTTTTTAAGTACGCAAGTAAATAAAATCACTGTGTTGAGTGCGCGCGCGTACGTAAAATACGATCTTCGGCATATATTCAAATAGGAAAAACTACCACTTTCGGTCGGCGGATTTTGATGGAAATTATAAATATAAATTTTCAGCTTGATCCGTTAAGTAGTTTCAGAAATATTATGCGGTAACAGGATTTTTGACTTTTCTACGAGAAAAAAACCCAACTTCCGGTTGACTGATTTTAATGATTTTTTTTTTGGTAAATAGGTATTTTCCTCAGAATTATAATATTATAAAATTATGAAGATAACAAATATTTAAAAGGCCAAAAAAAATTAAAACGAAATCTCGTTCAAGAGTAAACTGCCACTTACGGCTGGCGGATGTTAAACAAATTCCTTATGTGTCTTACACCTAACGTGAAAATAATAGATATGAAATTTCAGCTTGATAGACTTAATAGTTTCGGAGAAAATACACAGACACACACACACACAGGTACACAGACATTTTCGTGACAAGACAAAAACGTGATCAGGGGATGTGATACCTGATACAAATCAGTCAAAATTTCGAGGTCGAATTTTCGCACGATCACAATACTTTATCCGAATAGGATAAAGTAAAAAGGTAACTTGGTTTTATACACCCAATGACAAAGTATGTAATGTGTCCTTCAGTTTTAAAAATGTAATAACTATTGCAATAACTTTTTTAGAGAAATTGTTGTTGAAAAGAATATTGAGATTCTCTTATAATGCAATTTTTGTTAAAAATAGCTAAAAAGGTAACTGTTAATATACATATTTTTCACGGAGTTTTTCCTCGAGTGTCTATTGAGTGGTTGAATGTCAAAGTTTCAAATAATTCACCCCAAAACTAATGAATCTGGGAAGACAAAGTATATAATTATAAAACTTAACGGCGATAGAAGTACGATATTAATGATAATTTAAATGTAGACTGGCTTTTACTCATTTTATTAAGCTTTGAAGATTGCTGGTATAATATGAGATACTCTGTGTACAATACTAATTTATTATAATTATAATACATATTTGTGTACATTGTGTACATTTTTGTAATATAACAATATTAAATTAAAATCAGAAGTGTCACTTTATGTACACTAAATAAAATCTAGAAGGATTAAAGTCATCTGTAGACGGCGGAAAGATGGATGCCTTTGATAACGTGCGACCTTTGAACCCTAAACGCTTCTTAGGATATTCCGTTATCCACCCAAACTCACGTTCGTACTCTACCATTTACACATTCTCACCATCCTTTACAGAACAATTATTTATAATAACATATTTTAACCTGTAATATATTACGCAAATACATATAATTACTCAATAATATTATTTGTATATTTTTTACATACCCAAAAATAATTAGGCTTCAGTGTTTTAGTGTCTCTATTTAGTGTCTTTATTTTATACGTAATATATGTATGTACATGCGTACAACATATGTACGTACATATAAAATTTTATAAATAAATAATATTCATTATCTCGAACGAAAATTCAGGCGGGCAATGGTAACACTCAAATATGTATACCTTTGTTGCAAAAAGTTCGATAATCTGAAATTCCGAGTTCTAGTCATGTGTATTATATATATGTATGTACATACATACATACATATGTATGTATTAATTATGTAGGTATACGCCTACATTCAGTATGGTTGACCATTCATGTGATATACGAGTTTATTCACTGGAATACTGGTATGCAAAGTTATTTTGATCATTAAATTCGAATTGATGACTACATACATACATACTGTATTAAATCAATCTAATTCCAGATAATACCACACACACACCCTCTCTCACAGTAAACAATGTATTTACGATATCTTAAATGAAAATCTTACATTTAAAATTTTTAGTACGATAGCAATAAATTCGTTTCTTATCCATGATTCATAATAAAAAATCAGCCGCTCCGTATTTGAAAAGTACATCCTCTGAAGTTTCTCATCGCTAGCGACCCGAACCGAAAGTGCCAAATTGACATATAAAATTGAATCGTAAACGCATTTGACTCACACCATTTTCAATGCGGGTGAAGTGCTATAATTTTTTCACCGTTTCGAAATATCTTCATAAATTTAAGAGCAGACTCGACGAAACGTTTGAGACTTTCGACACGTTCAACTCTTCACAACGTTGGGTGTACCCGCAATAATAATAGATAGAACAAAATACACAGAGTGAAAAATGTAACGTCGCAAATAATAATTATTAGTCGGACCGGTCGGTCTTTTGCACGGCAATTTTTCAAACAGTCGTCAAAGGAAAATCGACAGCTTTAAGGACGGAGGATATTTTCAGAAGCTTTTTATCAAAGGTCAGTCCCGTCTAGTGAAATTATTAACGCTTCGTCAATCCTGCGAATTTCTCCACCTTCCAACCTCTATATTTTTCGATGACGTCAAATTTTAATTAAGCAATGTTCTCCCACTTTCAATGCGTGAATATATTTAATCGCGTTCATTTTATATTAGATTTTGAAATTTCGACATTTTCACAGTAATATTTCAAAATTTAAACGCTACGTAGCGGACTCCGTTTTCATCAAATAAATTTACTCTTATCTTTCACGTTCCTCTGAGAAACAATTCAGTTCAGAGACTGTTAGTTTCCTCTTCAATAAACAAGATAAAAGGTTGTGGTTTCTCCTCTACTTATCGTTACTGACAGTCCATTTCGGGCAATGCGAAAACTCTATCTGTAATAAACCCGGTGTAGTTTTATAATAAAGTGTTACAGTTCCTTTCAGATTTTTTTAGTTTAATAAAACTGTGCTTTGCCTCTACAAAGTCTTTATGAAGTAAGTGTGTGTATACATACATACCTACATACGTATATACAACTAGCTTATGAATATATTTGCTTTGGGGCTTTGTACAGGCTGACGTCTCAATATAGTTCGGTGAAGCGCAACTCACACAATATCACGGGAAAAGTAAACGTTTCGAAATTTATAGTTGGTACTGGAATATGTATGTACATCATCTTGGTTGGGGGAATATCGCAAACTTTGCAGTAAGCGAATCTTTGTTGCACTTGGCAGTTGCTGTAAACGTTATCCGGCTTTTGCTCCAAAGTGGAACGTCTGCACCAGTCATATTACAGTGCATTTTTACCTGTGAAAAAAAAATAAAAGGCACTTTCGAGTCGATTCTTCTATGTAGAGATATTATTTTTATCATCTAAATACTTTATGATGTGATGTGCGAGCTGTAAATAGCCAGCATTGTTAATTTTTAAATAAAACAAGCTCACACCAAAATATTTTTCAGATCAATACATGTTTATTATTGGTAATTTGGTGATATGAGTTACGGGATATATATTTAAATTTTCAATGAAAAGAAAATAAGTTTTTATTATGTGTTTATTGTTGATGTATCGTTCGTAATAACAATAACTAAGGTTATGATTTCAATAATACTAAAAAACGTTAATCAAAATAGCAAACTTTTTAGAATGATTTTAGCTGTAGAACATATACGAGTATATATGCATGTACATATGTACACATATGTACATAGTATGTATATCTATCGTATTCTTATTTAAATTTGGTTTAAAACCTACAGTACCTACGTTCGCCAAAACAGATTTATTTATATTAAAAACTTTTCAATGGGATATTCACCATCAAACTGAGATTTGTCCAATTATTTCACTTGCACAGTGGGCGTCTCTCGTATTCGGTGCGCTTTCCGACTTTTCCATTTTCCGGAAACGCTTTCGTGTTTTGTTATTTTTTTTTTTTTTCCCTCTAACCCGCCTCCTCCTCTTCTATCACCCCGACCGAAACTCTCCTTTGAGTTCAGAGACGCTTTTACGCAAGGCACTTACGTAAAACAGAGCACACAAATCCGATGTTTGAACTGAATTAGAGCTTTTTGAGAGATTCGCTTTTACTCAGAGTCGTGTGACGATATTGAATCATTCGTTTTTATAATATTCGTTTGAATTATTTCTTAAATTCCGGTTTTTTTTTTATTTAAAGTGGTTCGTATTTCAATTGTTAAAGTGAATTGTACTTTAATTTGTCAAATAAAATATCACCGTTCAAACAGTGCGCTTTATGCTTTTCAAACACAAAGGAAACGTTCAAGTTTACCTCTTCGCAATTAGGTCGTTTGACTTTAGAATACTCGTACTAAAATAATTCAATGTTGGAATCGTTGCAGAAAATACATATTAAATACACGTCACCAATACAATTATACTATAGTTCATTTGATTACTTATACGATTTAAATTATCGAGAAGTTGCCATATTTAAAATTACATACATCACATTTCAAAATTCGAATATTTTAATGGTTTTTCAAACGTACATATACGGTGAGCGACACAAAAACCTACGCACTAAGATTTTTGGGCGAACTTCGCGCGACAATCTATCCTACCTGCTGAAAACAATAAAGTACCCCAACCGGCTTCTACACAATGGTTCTGCGCACCCTTGGTACAAAAACACACAAAACAAATGGTCAATTTTGCATGTAGTTGACCGTAAGACTTCATCCGAGTTCGTCTTGTTAAAATCAAATCGAAAAATATCGTCATCGCTCTAAATGTCGATCGAAGTAAAAACCGTGATTTTTACTCTTGGGAAAGAAAATATTTCAAACAGAGAAATTGATCGAAGAATAGGGTTTAGTGAGGGTACTGTGAGGAGGTTTTTAATTAATTATAATGAAACAGGACGAAGTACGAGGCCTGCAGGAAGCGGAAAGACGAAAAAACTATCAACTGCAGCAGATCGACTCATAAAACATACCGTTTTGCAATATCGTTTTACTTCTGCTTCACAAATTAGAGACGAGGTCTATGCTTCGACGTCCACAGCAGTAAGCACGCATACTATTTAAAGGAGGCTGAATAAAGTTGGATTTCAAGCGATGAAACCAGTCAAAAAGCCGCTGTTGACTGTTCAAATGAATAAGAAAAGACTGGAGTAGGCTAAAGAAAGGAAAATTTGGACATCGGAGGATTGGTACAAAGTGGTATTCTCATCTGAATCAAAATTTAACCTGTTTGGCTATGATGGGAAGACTACAGTACGCCGTAGAAGTCGAGAGCGTTTTGAGGAAGACTGCGTATTACCAACAGTTAAGCATTCCCCGTATATAATGATATGGGAATGCATGACAAGGTACGGATTGGGGTCTTTGGAGGTTGTCCGAGAGTCAATGAATGCAGCACAATATCAAGAAACTATTTTGAAAAATTTTCTACTCACTATAGAAGGACTAACGTAATACGTCTCCGAACCGATTTTTCAAGACGATTCGGCACCTTGTCATCGAGCTCGTTCTGTAAGTTACTAACCTATTTTCATATCTCCAATTTGTTTTTTTATGTAGTAAATATCATCGACATGTTTTAGATCACCAGTTATAAGGAAAGTTTAGCGATTAAATCCCTCATCTGGCCTGGGAACAGTCCTGACCTAAACATAATAGAAAGTTTATGGTCGATTTTGAAAAGGAATGTCATGAAATATAATTCAAAAACGCTTCGGGACCTAGAAAAAGCCATAGAGAATGCATGGAATAACGACATCACACTAAATGTTATACAGAATTTGTATGACTATGCCAAGAAGAATTTTATCGGTTATTAAGAATAGGGGAGGAATAACCACATATTAGTTACATATATTAAAGGATTATTAAAATTAACATTAAGAATATACTATTATATAACAAATTTATGTCGTTAAAATTATGTTAAATTAAATAAAAACGCTAAAATCTCCCAAAAACCAAAAATACATTTTTCACACCTTTTGTCCATTTTTCAAAATATATTCAATATCTAAATAAATACATTGGTATAATTCACAATGTGTCTTGTTTTATTATCTTAACGATCCTAGTCATAATTTAACACGTTTTTATTTTAAAAATATTGCTGCAAATTGAAATGAAATGAGATTATTCGAAAATTTTTAAGTGCGTAGGTTTTTGTGTCGCTCACTGTACATATATAATGCGTAGTAAAATATGTTTATTTTCCATTATAAATTAACTCTCGAATATATTTTTCAATAGCCGTGAAAATAACTTTATATGTTTGAATTCGCGCGTTATTCATTTTTAAAATTGAAAATATCGATTTTAAATAATTAATTATATGTTTATCACATATGTATATGAATCTTACTGACTTCAATACATAATAGAGAGAACGAATTTGCAGCAGTTTCATATTTATAATCCTCTTAAATGACATCTACATTTACATATACATGCATACAAAATCAGAACTATATGTACATATATGTATATGTACATACATAGGTATAATATGTCCTTTTTGTTTTATCCATATACGTACATATGTACATATGTACGTATGTATGTACATAGTATAGATTAAGTATTCTGATCGTGCGAAAATTCGACCCCGAGATTTTGATTGATATGTATCAAGTATCGTCCCCTGAGTTTTATTTACTTTTTACTTTATCCGTATTTTATATGAATTTCTAGTGAAAATTTTGATTTTAAATTGAAAATGTATTGCAATATTGCCTCGCAACAATGAAAATCACATTCAACCGCAAAAAAAATAAAACCCGTAAAAGGGGATGAGTGAAGTTTTCATTGACCATAAAATACGATTGTACGCCGCGTCAACTGTAGTACTTTATTGACATGTGATACTTTGAAATATACATTATGGCGACGCGTTACTAGTAAAAAAAAAAGGGTCAAATAAGAAGTATGAGAAGCAAAAGTAGCTAGGGGATGGTGCAAAACGATACAATTTCCGCTTTAGGCATCGTCGGGGGGGTGGGTTAGGCCAAAAGGGGTGGCGATTCGAATTTAAAACGCCGTAAACATTTCCAACTAATCGAAGTTCACGGAAGCTTAACTCGCACACGTTCGAAACTTTGCGCGAGTTTTACGAGTTTTCATACATTCGCATATATGCATACGGCGAACCTACGTTTAGAAAATGTACGGTGAATTATTATTAAGAATAATTATTATTGCTCCGGCTCGAAATCGAGCATCATAAGCTCGTTTTAATTGCGCGAGCTTTCATCGCGTAAGACAATTAGCAGCATCGGTGGATATATCTATGTAGCTTGCGAGTGTTTGTCGACGACGAGACACTGCGCTACATATTAATCATATTAACCCTCAGACACGTGTGTGGCCATATGTTTACGTGTTGTGCTAACTGCGAATATACTACCGGGTATAAATGTTCAACAAAAATCACACTTAAAGTCTTTTATGTTTCCTTGGACAAGTTTGACCTTAAGATTTTGACTGATTTGATTTTAATATCGTACTTTGAACTTATACACTTTTTGGAATGTTTGTTTGGCATGAGAACAAATGGATTTTCCAAATTCGCATTTCCACATATCGATAGGTTAGTACACAGATATTGTATGTCCATTTTTTATCAAAATTGAGTTATCATACACAAAACGTCCATCTGCATCAAACCTTCATGTTTAAAAAGTATTGTATGTCCAAATAGTATATTTGAGAAGATATTGCCTTATTCAAATATATAATATGTCCATTTCGTCCCCATATTTTTCTTGGAAAAGAGATGTATGTCACTTATAATATTTTAAAACTAAACTGAACATACAATATCTGTGCACTAACCCATCGATATGTATGTATGTACATACATATATGCTATCTTACTCTGGAACTTAATTTGGTTACGTTTTATACTTTGATATTTTAATCTTACAATATTTCATCATTTTTAGCCGTTCAACATCCACTGCTAGATGAAGGCCTCTCCAATACGCTTCCATTCCTGTCTGTCTTCAGTAATCTGCATCCAGTTGACAACACACATTCTTCTCAATTCATTAGCCCATTGTCCACTCGGACTACCATGCTTTCTTTCACATCCTCTCGGATACCATTCCAGTATTTCTCGCATCCATTTGCCATCCATTCTTCTCGCTATGTGTCCATTTCAACTTTTTCACACGTTCCGCCGTATCTGCCACCTTGGTCATGCTTCTTACCCATGTATTCCTCTTACGATCTCTTTTCGTTATACCGAGCATACATCTTTCCATGCTTCTCTGTGTGCATTGGATCTTACGTAGCATTATTTAATTTAGCATTCAAGTTTCACATCCATACGTCATAACTGGCAGTACGCATCGGTCGTATGCTTTCTTTTTAAGCATAGCACTCCATCCTAGTTTCTTTACATTATTTTCTTCTTCTTTACATCCAGTAATATTCACAAATTGTCCTAGGTATAAATAACTATTCAAATAGTTAATAAATTTAATTCAATATGTATTCAATCATTTGACGAAGTCATCAAAACAAAACTTTGTTTATTCTTCCGACAGCATTCCATCCTACATACATAGTTTCTTATAATATTTATAGCAATGCAAAAAAAGCTTACCCAACTCGGTCAACCGAAGGTAGATTTTTCTTTTCAACGTAAAAATCGATCCTTCCGCAGATACACACGCTATTATATACATACATAAATAAAGCCATGCATTGAGCGTAAAAAAAGCAACGCCTTTTACCCGTGCATGTACATAAGCGCCGATTTTCGGATGCACAAAACGCCAACCACGTTGAAACTTATAATAGGATGGACCCATTGTTGGACGAGTTCGCTAACCGAGCAAGATTACTTTGTATAGTGTGTGTAACCTGTGTGATATTCGTATAATATGTACATACACGAGCTTTATCAATTTGGCGAATCGGTAGCCGTGGGTAGAGTCGACGCCATTGTTGTGCAACCTCTTTATATGGAGTGCAAGATTTATACACCCAATAAACGCGAGTTCAATGGATCGTGAAAGGGATTGAATCCAATCTGTTCGACCCCGAGCGACAGACGACCCCTTAATGTGTGCTTCCGGCAAACGCCTGTTCTAATGAGCTTATCTTGTATAGAAGTAGCGAACGCTGAAAATGCCTAGCTCTAATAATTCCAAAACACGCTCGAATTCGAGCGCTTCTCAAACCATACGAATACAACCTCTATAAATGAATCCACGTGTCACTTTTGTATGTACACGTTGTGCGTAACGTACTCGTTAATAATATTCGTAAATCATTTTAAAACTGTTAGGTGGGTACAAACAATACCATAATAATTTATTTGAATCGTATCGATCGTACACTCGTAAGCTGCCATGCCAGATGGCAAAACGAACCGTTATTTAGCAGTCGAAAACTTCAGCGCGTAAATCACTGGCCCTTTTCGAAATTATGTGTTTGATTTCCATAATAGACGTAATTTCTGTACAAAACGACACGGAGGCATTGAGAAATTTAATTCGAAGTTGGTCGTATCGATTGCGTTTATATCGGAGCGTTTAATTTCATCGGTGTAAATGACCGATGATATAACGTAAATTTATCAACATCGAGAATAGACACCAAAATGGATCTAAATGTGTTATGTATGTATGTACATAAGAAACATAAGAATGATATATGACACTCCTTAATCAAAAAGATAATGTGTAGCTCAAATTTTTGTATGAAACCAAATTATACTAAATGGAATACGTGTACGAGCAATGGTTCATCTCATCTTTCTCTACTTTATACTTTGCATTTAGATTATTATTAGGTTTCGTTTGCTCTGTTACATTTTTCTGAAATATAAATACCTATGTATATAATCCCCGAAGAGAAAATTAAATATTTTTTCGGTTGATTAATAATTTTCGCAAAGGATTTTCGTCGTATTATTTACAATAGCTAATTCCGAGCTTAGCATTTTATTTGACTCGTTACAATCACTCGCGCACAACGAATACAAATACACGGATACAGGATCATACAATGCATAACAAAAGAAGAAACATGAAATATAAGAAATGTGAAAAGTTTTTTTTATCGAAATCAACAAAACAGAGACCGATTTAAAAACATGCAAATACGCGTTGGCCGCTTAAAACCTATCTACATACATATGCATATGTACATATGTACCTTCGTCGTAACATTTTATTTTCAGTCAGTATTTACATCTGAAACATCAACAAAATATAATGTGTACGTACATATAAACACCGCATCGTAAAGAAGCGAGCGTTTGTTCGTCTTTGGAGATGAAAAGCAATTCGCGGAATTAATTTGCTCAAATATACCCGCGAGCGGCGCTTTGCGAAATCGAAGCCTTTTGAATTCACTGATTTCCCCCACCGCCATTTTCTTTCTCTCTCCCTCTTCATTCGTCGACCAACACTGGTATAAATAATCATGTAAACACCGATTCAAATTGATTCAGAATATTTTTTTCCGTTGAACATCGGAGATCATTTCAATATCTGAGAAAAATTTAAATATAATACGGCCATTTAAGACACTAAATATTAAAATGTATCAGTTTACTCAAAGCTTTTGCTTAATACAGATATGAAAGTCGATGAACGAAAAGGATTTTAGGATTATATAGGTATATACATTGTCGATGTTCATATGACCTTTCCCACAATTCTTACTGTACGTACATATTACAGTGAAAGCATTTTTCAAGTGAAAATATATCAAACAATGAATATACAGTTTCACTGCTCAGTATCGGTGAAAGTATATATACAGAAAGTTTTTGTGACTTGTTGATGTTGGCCTAAGTCGATGATGTGTCATCCTACAAGTGTGTTTTGAACGAAATGGTGGCGTTGTTATGTACATATATCTGAGGATTCTGAGGATCTAAGCATCACGTGCTCTTTTCTTCTTAAACCGACCATTATAAGTCAATTGCTATAAAATCGACAAAGACTCATTGGTACTAACCAGTAAAAGGGCACGGCACGATAAGGAGAAGAAGCGACAAAATATTTCAGCAGATTATATGATTCGATTGGTCATTTCCCAACTGTCAAATTTAGATTCAGTGACAGTTCGGAAACGATCATAATTTCACCAGTGAGTATCAGTTAAAATATATATCTACTAGTGAAAATGTGCTTGAATATGATTTCACCGAAACGCCAGTGAAAATATATTATTTTCACTTGAAATATGCTTTCGCTGTAACGTACATATGTATATACTCAAAGTGTATAAACATCTATGGGTCATACATAAGTGATTGTATTATTAGTTCGTCGAGAAATCCTTCGAGAATGATTAGCAGGATTGAAGTATTTTATCACGTTTTTTACAACCTCTATCCGTGTTCCATTTCAGGGTTGACAAACTAGGTTTGTCGTTGCACTCGGTAAGACCCTCGTCAAAGCTACTAGTCAAAATTTAGAGCACACCTACACACAAACGACTGATACGTCAACCCTTATTTCTTCAGGTCCCAAGACGATTCTCACGAGTTTCTCACGCTGGGCAGCAAAAACCAGACCTTACTAAAACCCTGTCATCGAAATCGATACTTTAAAGTGATCCTTTAAAATGTGAGTGGGTTATCCTGTATCCCCTCGGTCTCGGCAAGGACGATAGTGGCCGTTACGAGTGTCGCCGAAATGAATAACGAGCGGCCATATCTTGCCAAGAACCGCTCACATATATTTCACAAATAACCGCTATCAATAACGGCTATACGGCCCTTTTGTGCGAGCTCTGCCACCCTTTGTGTCTCTGTTGTTGTTGTTGTTTGTTATTCGCACTATTTTTTATTTAATAGCGTTGTGTGGGTGTGTGTTTTTTCTTAACGCTTAAAAAAATGCGTGTGTATGTATATCGTACCCTGAGTATATCGTGTCGAGTATCTGAAGGGGGAATAAAGGGTTTATGAAGGGTTCCTGACCATACCGTCCGTAGGCCACATTTTGCTGAAAAGAGCGCTATTATCCTTCGCATCGGGACGGACATAATCATAAATATACGAGAGAAACCTCCAAGGAAGCAGATTGGGGACGTCGTTTCGGCTCATTTAACGCTGTAAACAAATTATACACACTTTTGTATGTAAATATATATGTACATATATATATATAATACAGTACGTGCTTGTGTACGGGCAAAAGTCGACCTTGTTAAGGACGCGTACGTACATTTTCGCTATGGTTTTGTTTTTTTAATGTTATGTTTCAGAAGAAAGGATCATTTCGGAACAGTGCAAATGCAAATACGTTTCATTCAAAGGAATTACGTACAAAGCGAAATATATTTTATCTTGAAAATACTTATCCATGTGAACATTTTGTCTGGAAAAAATTTATTCTTATATGTACATTTTCAATGGTTCAAACAACTGTCTTTCAAACCTACGTACATACATATCAACTTAAGTCAATTTAAATACATATTTTGCCCGATATTAAAACAATATCATTAATGGAAAAAAAAAAATCGCACAGCATAAAATTAATCATTGATTCTGAAGTTCTTCAATATATTGGTTTATTTAACTGACTAAGGTGTGATAACTGAAGATGTGACTAAGCACGCTCTGATTGTAAAGATTTCGATCGTTGAAATAGCTCATTTAAAAATATTTCAGATAAATATGATAAAATTTAAGATAAAATAAAGTAAAACTGTTAAAAAAAAAACAGATTAAATTGGAATCTTTGACTCATTTGTGTTGTTTATTAGATAACAGGTAATTAGCTTATATTATAATATTTTTTATATTATAAGATTAGACTGATAACGTGGCGACTAATGTTAATTATTCAAATTATCGATTAATATAAAATCAGAATGTGATATTGCTAATACAGCATTGTGATACCATCAGATAGCCAAGATGAACAAGATATGTTTTAAAAGTCGTCGGAATTTGAGCAGTATACTTTTTGTGAGGTTTGTTTGATTTCCACTGGTTAATTCATGGCTGTGACTGCGAATGGCGAACGACGCGCAAGATTGATGATGCCGAAGATCGATCAAACGGTAAACCCGGTGCTAAACTGTACTTTTTCAGACGAAAATAAAACGAACAGATTCGCAAGTTGCAAAAGCCATGCTTATATATAGCATTTCGATGCTTAAATGTCTCAATTTACTCAAGTGAGTTGTATAAATAACACTGAAACAGAATTTTGATATTTTCCAATGAAACGTGGGCAATTATTTGATGATTATTTTTAATTGCTGAATTCTATTTGTGGAATTATAATATTATTGAGAACAAGTGTATGCTCGATGAAAAATTAACGGTTGAATAAATTAAAAATAAATCCTTCCGCCTATTAATTAATTAAATATAAAAAATAAACAAAACGTTTAATATCATATTGACACCGTTTTTGTCAAGCAATTTACTACCTACCTATCTGGTGCATAAGGAAGAAAGTTGCTAAAACAAAGGAAAATTTTGACGAACCAACAGACGATTACATATTTAAGTACTTACATTCTTTCGATTTTATATACATAGCGTATGATTTGAGAAATTATGGTTTAGGACAAATACCTCATTTATATTCGTAGGAGTGAGCTCACTCACCCACACCTATGTACATACATGACATAGCAAGGTTTCCAACACACTTAAATAACTATAAATAGCACTAAATCTGGTCTAGGGTTGGTTTTCGGAAATTCAACTTGAAATATGTACCGCCCTATAAAATATAGCCTTTCTGAGAAAATCAACCATTTGTATCGTTCAAGAAATTTATCTTTCAGTTTATTGCGAATCCCATCTTATTTTAGAAATGTGCAATCAAGTCGCATACACAAATTTATATTATTATATGAATTCAATGATTCTATTTACACTGAACCTGACATGGAAAGTATTTAGCACGTTGCGAAAAATTATTTTTTTATTTAGAAATACATACGTTTGCGCATTGGCTAGAAATAATAGTTTTATCACATAGGTTTTATTGAAAGTTGATTCTACTATGTATGTATTAATTTTGTATTATTTTTCTATTGTATTATAATATGTATGTTTGGCCATAGTGGCGAATTGGGAAACTGTAAAGCCACTATGGCACAAATTTTCAAATAAAATGTATGTACATACATATAGTCATAATTAACGTAAGCGTCTGCTTGCCTACCTGCCTGGAACGTTGCGGTCACGCTAGCATTACCAACATAACAATTTTTTTTTAGTGTAGCGTTTACAACACGCTTCTATCTGTCATGCCGGCTCTTCACATTCGCGCGAATGTTCGCCAACTGTTGGCCTTAGGTGACGTCGTCGAATGCTGACGAGCATTCGCATGGAAGTGACTGAATATGTGACACTGAATGTGGAGGAGGGAGGTCCGCCATCTTGCTTTGTTCGCATTTTAGCATTCTTTCAGTGCGTTGACCTAAACGCGAACAAGCGCGAGCGACCTCCTACACATGGACGCTCGGGATTGCTCGTCAGCGCTCGCCGAATGTGAAGTGCCGGCATCAAAACAGGTTCAAGTCGACAATGCGATTTTATGGCTATACACCTATTCAACCAACGGTACACTATACACCTGTTTGGAGTTCAGTGCTGGCGGTTGTGGGACGCGGACGTGTCCGTCTACCTGAGCTGCGAGCGCACGAACCTACTCTAACGCATTGGACGCCGTGAACGCTGCCTCAGCGAACATAGCTACTACCTCTGCGTTTCTCAGATTTGTCTTTTCCTTTTCTTTTCTTTTCTTTCTTTGTTACTGTTTCTTGCTCTGTCCTAAATTGCCCTAATTGTGTTAATCAAGTAATTCGGTCATATACCTACGCGCTACATGGTAACATAACCTCACTAAACATTCTCCGGCCTTGTCGCCCTGACGCTGCTACAGCACGTTTGCTGCCACTCTAGGAGGCTGAGCCTTCTCACCTCTGCTAGACTATTCCAGTATTCTGTGTGTCCTCGCGCTGCATAAGGTTTCATAACCTCGTGCTCTACTCGTTGGCCACACGTGGTCTCATCGTCCAACGCTCTCATAATAGATTCCATCGACTCATTGGAATTTATAGTGGACTCCATTTCCAAATCCCATTGACCAATTGGACTGTGTGCCCGGGCCACACGTGGCGTCGCGTTCAACCCTCTGAAGTTGGACCCATTGGAGTTTATAGTGGATTCCATTTCTAAACCGCATTGACCCATTGGAACTACCCCATTGGAAATTTGGTCGCATTGGAGGCCAAACTGGCACCGCCATGAAGCCACCACCATTGTTGGTGGCACAAGCACAGCATGTCATGACTCATGCCGAGGCCCTCACGAGCATCAGCGAATGTCTGATTGCTGTTATCAAACTTCGGGGAATGGTAAAACCCGCAAAAACCAGGTCCCAAATTAAAGGGGACTGTGAAGCGTTCCTTCTGGGACTCAATAAAATCGAGGAAACCTTTTCTGGCTTGGACAGACTGATCCAAGCGTCAGACAGCAATCAGCGCGAAGCCAACCTGGAGACGGCTATCGAGGAGCGCATCCTTTCCGCCGTCACCAGTGGCATTGCGCAAGCACTGCCCATGCTACTCAAGGAAGTAGCCACCGCTTCCGCATCAGCTGTAAAAAAGGCAGTGAAAAAATCGAGCTCCTCCGTGACGAGACCCCCTCTGGAGAGCAACACGACCTCGTACGCGGCCATTGCCGCCGCACGACCACCGAATTCGCAAGTGGTCGTGGAGTATGATCCCGAAAAGGGACAGACCTCAGAGGAAGCGCAGAAGGCCTTCCTCAACGAATTTGACCCGACCACCGATGGCTTCAAGGTGGTTAGGTGGCAAAAAACAAAAAGGACCCCGGGCATAGTAGTCACGGTACCCGACGACCAGGCCACGGACGTTATTGAGAAAGTCCGTGGCAAGGGCTTTAAAGCCCGCCTGGGAGACAAAAGGCTACCCAGGGTTAAGCTTCTCTACGTCCCCCGTTCTCTGGCTGAAAAGCCGGAGGAACTATCAAAAGCGCTCTGTGCGCAAAACCTGGAGACGCTCACCCAGGAGGTGGGATAAGATAAAAATAAGCCACAAATTTGGACCTCGGGAGGGGAACTATGTGCACGTAGCACTATTCGTCCCCGCCGCGGCGCGAAACTCTTATTAGATGCCGGCGTTGCTTACATTGGTTGGAACTCCTGCAAAGTCGGGGACTTTACAGGAGTGACCAAATGTCACAAATGCCTATGTTATGGCCACTCAAAGCCCACTGCCATGCAAGGGTTCCCACATGCGCTCACTGCGCCAGCATTGGTCACGTGATTGAGGACTGCCAAGCCAGAGCGCAACCGAGGACCAAGAAGTGTCCTGCCTGCGCTACTTTTAAACGCCCAGCCGATCACTATCTGGACGACCAGAATTGCCCCGCACGAGTCAGAGCGGAGCGAAATGTCGTCGATAGGACGGCATACTAAAGGAAAAGCGTTGCAATGCATAACAAAACATTATTCTACAACGCCCATTACGGATCGGGCAGCTCAACCTCGGAAGGTCTGCTCCGGCCACGCACGAACTTCGGCAGCTAATCCGGGAATTTAAACTGGATTTTCTTTTAATCCAAGAACCTTATGTTTTTGACGCAACAATTCGTGGCTTGGGCAGCGATGTCACAGTCGTGGTTGGTGGACCCAATCCCAAGGCTGCCGTGATCTCTGCGATGCCGGGCGCGCGCGCTGTGGTCTTTCGGGATGTCTCGACGGACCACCTCGTGTGCGGACCTTTCATGGGAGGGCGGCTCGATCTGCCTCATCTCACAGTACTGTCAATTTGCAGATTCAATTCATGTGCATATTGGCCAGCTGGAAGAGCGCTGGAGCGCGTTGCCGACCGCAGCTTTGTGATTGGCAGCGACTCTAACGCTCACTCCACACTTTGGGGCCCCGGTCCAACGGACGCCAAGGGGGAAGCGGTGGAGGATCTCATTGCGTCGTTTGACTTAAATCTTATCAATGACCCACTCGGTCCGCCAACTTTTGTTGGTTATGGTATGGGCACATCTCACATTGACATCAGCTTGACCTCGCGTAGCCTAGCTCGAGCTGCTGGACAATGGTTAGTACACTCTTCTGCCTCCATTGCCGATCACAACCTAATTACGTTCACCATCGGCGAGGTGGAATCCCCACCCGCTGCCTCCAGTGTGCTTCCTCCGCTATTCAGCACGCGTGACGCGGACTGGCAGAAATACTGTGAGCGACTTGGCCTCCTACTCGAACGCGCACCGATTAAATCAACCACCGATCCCCACACCCAAGCGGAACTTTTACAGGAATACCTAATAGACACGGCTGAGCGATGTATTGGGCACAGGAGGCCTCGCCCTCCACAGAGCTTATGCTCACCATGGTGGAACTCGACACTCTCTGAACTGCAGAGAGCGGTTCGAGGGCGCGACACTCCCTACAACGGGCGCGAAGAGCAAGGGCTCCTAACCCGGAGCTGATCTCAAGCCAACTTTCCTCATTTCGCAAAGTTCGTTCGGAATATTTCAGATCCATTAAGTCCGCAAAGAAGGAAAACTGGCAATCTTTCGTCACTCTTCACTCCAAAGAAGGCCCTTGGGGGACGCCTTATCGAATGGTCCGTAGGGACAGATCGGGTGCCCGTGTGCTCTCAACTCTGAGAGTGCCAGGCGGAAGCACAACTCCTATTACTGCATCACAGATTGCGGCCTCATACATTGACGCGCTTACCTGCACGGATGACGCAACACTGGATACTGTAAGTCACAAACAGATACGCGAGAATATCAGCGTTGGACCACAAACTGGAAAACGGTGCTCCCTTCCGAGAAGAGAGAGGTGGAAGTTGCGTTTAACAGGCTGAAACCCGGTAAGGCCCTGGCCTTGACCGTCTTGATAATAACTTACTGAAGCGCTCGTGGCCCATCGCTGAACCCGAGATAATGCATGCTTTTCGCAGCTGTTTTGACCGAGGCGTTTTCCCCTAACTGCTGGAAGTCTGGTCTCCTGACTGTTATCCCTAAAGCAGGTACCGATAAATCACCGGATGATCCAAAGCCTACAGGCCCATTACCCTGCTCCCTGGCCTTGGCAAGGTACTGGAGAGACTAATGGCCAATAGGCTACTCCTGCACATGAGGGAAAACCGCCCTCTCCATTCCAACCAATACGGCTTCACTATTGGGAAGTCCACTGAGGACCTCCTATCTGCCGTTCTTAATATTGTAAATAGGAGTCAATCGAAATATGTCCTCGCTATTTTGTTGGACATCTCCGGGGCATTTGACAGCGCGTGGTGGCCTGGAATCTTAAACGAATTAAAGACGCGAGGGATTCCGGAAAATCTATACGAAATGTTTCGAAGCTACTTCAACAGTCGCACGATCAATGTAGATATAGGACAGCGCCTTGTGAGCAAATCCATGTCTATGGGCTGTCCACAGGGCTCGATTCTTGGCCCATTACTCTGGAACGTCCTATTCGACGACATTTTCTCGGTTCCGCTCCCGGAACAGTGCGAACTTTTGCCTACGCTGATGATGCTACTCTCATAATCGAAGCAAACACTCGAGATGCGCTCGAGAGGAAAGCTGACCGCTGTCTAGTATCACTTCTGAACTGGAGCGAGCGGAAGAGGCTCACGTTTGCTGCGCATAAAACAGAAGCCATCCTTCTCAAAGGTGCGCATCCTAACATGCGCAAGCCCAGGATCCTCTTTGACCACGTTAGATTGAAATTTCAAGAATCTGTAAGATTGCTAGGCCTACACGTCGATAGACAGAGAAACTTCACCTGTCACGCCAAGACTGTCACGGAGGCTGCCTCCCGCAACTTTGATTTTATCCCGCCTTGCGGGATCTGACTGGGGCCTTGGGTGGCCAGCGCGAAGGCTCGCCTACGAAGCTGTATTCGTCAGCAAGGTAGCATACGCCGCTGGTTGCTGGGCCCATAGATGTATCTTCTTTTCAGTCAGCCGACCACTTATCTCTGGTCAGAGAAGGGCACTTCTTCGCCTTACAAAAGCGTACTCGACCACGTCCAATGATGCTTTACACATCATAGCAGGTACTCTTCCATTGGACCTTAGAGTCCAAGTCGCGTCTGCTGGGTACTATTTTTAAAAGGACCCAACCAATCAAGTTCCCAAAAATAACCTGCGATCCCTCCAACTACAACAAGGAGGCTGACTTCAAAGCAGCGGTACACCGTGCTGCAATCGGTGCATGGGACGACAGGTGGGTGAGCTCCTCAAAGGAAGATTCACTTCTCTCTTCTTCCCGACAGTCAACCGCAGACTTCGTTCCAAATGGTTTGAGCCCGATCACTGGGTGTCACAGCTCGTGACCGGGCATGGCTCCTTCAACGCCAAACTTCATAGCTTCACACTGGTTCCCTCGGAAAACTGTGATTGCGGAGGCGAGATACAGGACGCCGACCACATTCTGTGGGTCTGCCCACTGATGTATGACCCACGAGTAACCCTACGTGCAGCACTGAGAGTACCAGTGGGTCCCCTTAGGTATGAGGACCTTGTATCATCCCCCGCGCCTTCAACGCTTTTCGCCGATTCGCGGCAGCATTTGGTGAACTCGTCTATCCACCTCCTAACGCGCCACTAGCATTACCTCAACAATCTATACCTTCTGCGCTCACAGGGCCCCTGCAAATTACATATTATCTGCAAATTTAACACACTCCACACATCTAGGACCTTCTGGAAACACTACACCTACCTCACCCTCAACGTGTCCTGCATGCACAACGTCCGCACGGCCTAGGCGCTCTCTACGCCTTCAGTGTGCCTCATATATATAATTACTACCTTCCTTGCGCCTTAAGCGCCCCTCGCGCCCTCGGCGCTCCTGCGTACTCAGCGCCACTACCTGCCGCTAAGCGGCAACATCTCGAGAATCAGTTTCTCCCTCGCCAGCACTGAACTCTGCTGATAAAACCCATTCCGGGAACAGGCTTTCACTGGGGGACGGGTGGCCATTGTGGCACATCCCCCCCCATCATGATCACTGGTAAAGAACACATGTTGAATAGCATCGTTCTCTACTATCTTCGCGACTAGGAGGCTTCCACTCTCGTGAATTCCACGACAAGAGAGGAATCCTCCCGGGCAGCCCAATCTTAATGTTAACGATAAAATCATCGATAAAAATTTAAACTATCACAAGTGACACGCTCTTCTAAGAATACCGTCATGAGTGACCGCGATTTTTCAAAAATACTTGCACGAAGTCCTCTTATTGGTTTGAGTCAGTCCTTCTGGGCGACTAATACATGAGAAGGGGAATGTGGAGGAGGCGCAACCTCCGTGGGACATGGCTGTTATATAATCATTGTATACACCTGTTTCACGTACTGTCAAACGGGCTATGTGTGAACTGTACTATTATTGTACAAAATAGGTCACATTGGTGGGGATTGGGGTGACGGTGGTTTCATTATATTGCCTTAGCATTTTACGCGAGACACTCAGTATCGCCATATCGTATGATTTTTAGAGTAATTAGATAGCTCGACGTTTATACGATAAACTATTTATAATCTGTCAAATCTGAATGAATCGAGCCCACAATTAATTAATGTTTTCATATCGTTATCATTTATCAAGAAATTCGTTTAGATAGTTTAGATAAAAAAATACGCTTGCACTACCTATAGGTATTATAATTATCAATTTCTCGACTTTGTACCGCATCACTAGATTTCGTTCGTGCGCGAGGGCAAATTTCACGCACTCTGCTAAATTTTAATTAAGAGCCCCTCTTCGGAATTAATCCGTGGGTCCTTCTTGGGAATTAATCGAGGTGACCTTTCGTCCAGCTCTAGGGCTATGGTGGTAATTGCCAGCCAAAAAATCCCACAGCAGCCTGGGAAAAAGTCACGACCGTGGGGGTGATTGATCGCCGCCGAAAGTTACATATGCGACGAACGAAAGGATTAAATCGCCGTAAAAACCCCTGGGCTCCTCTCTTGCCGGATAAAGCCGGACCCCGGAGGTGACTAATGGGGCCCAGGCCGGACGTTTTGAAATGTTGAAAGGACTTTTGGCTCGCCGGCTTTATCCCTTCATTTTTCCAAAGTCAACTGAAAACTGTTGAGACCCTCATTAACCGTGCCCCTCGCAATTTCGCGCCCCTTTTCCTTTTCTATTATATTTCTCAGTGCTCGCTTCGCACGCTCAAGACGGTCACTATAATGACGAATCGAGTCCGCTTGGATAAAAACGAATATAACGTCAATTCCCAATTATATTATTATATAGCTTCAAACGGCATTGAAACGTTTTCGAGTGAAAAAAATTACAATTTTTCCCTTCGATCCTACAAGTAGATATAATGAGTGTTAAACTTACGACTTTCAACTTGTCAAAGGCAATATTTATAAGATATCAACACTTGAATATGCTTTATTAGTTTTTTTTTTTTTTTAATTAAATCGGTCTGCACATGAAAGGACGTCAAGCTTAATTCATATTTAGCGATAGCGAAATTTTACGTGAATTTATTATTTAATTTTTTCATACTCATTATTTTATTCATAGAAATCTATTATATGCAGAATGATATTCGTGAAAAATATTGAAAAGACGTTTAGAGAAGTATTTTGAAGAAAAAAAACTATGCGCTTTTAACACTTTTTACATTCCAGACTATTTGACTATTTTCAATTCGAATAATGAGCTATACGAAAAGTTTATGTATAGTACTATATCTACAATAGAAATCTAAATATTATATATATAAATTTGATTTGTAACCAACATTCTGTGTATACATTTTTGTTCAAAATAATGTCATCATTTTCAACCGTTCACCATCTACTGCTGGCTGAAAGCCTCCAATCCAATCCTCTTTAATCCACACATTCTTCTCAATTCATCAGCCCATCGTCCAATCGGTCTACTTTGCTTTCTTTCACATCATCTCGAATACCATTCCAGTACATTTCGCATCTAACTGCCATCCATTCGTCTCGCTATACGACACTTCAACTTTTTCATACTTTCGTGGGTCATACTTCTTACCCATGTATTCCTCTTAATTCATAAGCACATCATCCGTTTAGTATTCCCTACTTTCTTCTACATCCTCTCGGGTACCATTCAAGTACTTCTCACTATATGTATGTATCCAGCCTACTATTATATATTATATTCACACCTTCCCCTATTCGGTCATGCCTCTCACCTACATATGTATTCTTCTTTCGATCTTTTGTCATTTCAAGCGTACATATTTCCATGTTTGTCTGTGCACACTGGATCTTGCATGGAATTCTTGTTTTACATCCTTACTTAATTGCAACAGTTAAACTGTTCTGGGAATAACAAATGTAATTTAGCACAGTATCATCACTAAAACTCACTTACTTTAACTAACATTTTCAGAGCAATCGGATGGGAAATTAAAATGCTGCAAAGCTGATTGACGACACGACTATTGCACCATCCTGTATACGGTGGCTTAGCAGGGAAGCCTCGACTGGCAAATGGCAAATTGCAAGAACGATTTTCCGAGCGGTTCAGTCAGTCGCTGCGGGAACGTCGAGCCGGGCGCGCGTCGCTTTCCACACACAACGACATTTTCACCGAAAAAACATCGAAAAGAAAATTCGAAAATAATCACACGCTCACTTCTTACCATCTCCAATGTACCCGATATCCAATAGATCCGTTCCGACGGCCATAAAAAATAGTTCGACCGTTTAAACATTGACAATTTATTGACAGTTGCATTGTGACGGCCGATCGTCTCATCCCACCACTTCGACTCGTTCGGTAAGTCGTCTTACAAAAACTATCCATTAAATTTTAGACAATTATTTATTCACAATACACAATAATTACGCGTCGACGCAAAATGTTACATGATGTTGTGTTATTAATGTTATTACACACGATACCGTAACATTAATGTAGTCGTAAATATTTAGTGAGCGCGCACAATAGTGTGTAAATATAATATTATATTCAAAACGTATTTACTTTGGGTTAATTTTGTTTGCGTTAATTTACACAGTACACAATCATTATCATTTTAAAATATAATATATAGTTAAAATGTCGATACGTTCAATTTAATTGTTATCGTCAAGATTGAGAATTTTAATCCATTCATATGCGATTGAATCACATGTAATGACACTTAAAAAAGGCCACTTGCAAATCGGAAGCGATTCATGTAACTTTTATCAATATTTTGTTGATTATCTATTTGGGTACGATAATCTTTATTATAATTAGTGATAATAATACTTTTATCTCTGCGGAAATTTCGATGTTCTTCATTCAATAAAAGATAATATTCTAAACTTTGTATGCACTCATTTGATGAGATAAAATAAAAATTGTAACGGTTTTATATTAAGTGATAGTCAAACGTACATTTATTAATTAATTAAATTAATTTATACACAGCAGTTTTGTTCATTATTGCGCAAGTCTGAATTGAAAAATAAATGGCACATTCGAAAGCCGATGTCGGCTCGTTGGTTTTATTGCGACCTAATGTAACATTCAATTTCGAAATTTTAACCGATTATAATTATTAACATTAAACTGGGTTTGCGCGCGCGCGATTTACGGCCGAATAATCAATTATTACACTCGTGACAAATTAATGTAGGCACGAATTAGGACAATATCAAATCAGACAGAAAATTTTGAAATTATCCGACCGAACATCGCATCGGCTAAATATCGCTTCATCACACGCAAACAGATTGATCAAAAAGTTTGAGTACCTGCCGCATTTTGATAATGAGATGATTAGTTATTAATTTACACTGTTTTAAATAGATGAATAGTTGTATTTTTGAAGACACCGTGAGACATGAATTTTTACTGCATTACAATAGCTTCAGCGATACAGTTAAGGGACTTCACAACGGCTTAACAGCAGGCAGACGACGATTATTTATCCCTTTTGGAAAATTGTTATGCTGCGTACACACCGACGAACCGAACAGCGAACGACTAAGAGCGAAGGCGAATTGTTAGTGTGTGAACCGCTCCACACAAAAACGTTCGCTGATTTATGAACGTCCACACAGTAGCAACCCTTCGTCGTTCGCTGTTCGGTTCGTCGGTGTGTACGCACCACTATAATAATACATAAAATTTATAGAATTTGAACAGCGTTAACATTGATCGGTAGCGATGTATTAAAAAAGCAATTCACATATTTTATTACAAGCTTTCGCTTGTTTTGCTGATTAATCGATTAAATTAATTTCCAGAATTCCCCAATCGATTGCCAGCTTACTCTATGTATCTAAAGAAATGCTACAATATAAAATGTTTCATTGTCAAACCAACTATGAAAGATTATAGCCTAGAAGACAACTTCACAAAGATTTACATATAACTAGCCGGTTTGCCCGTCATATGATGGTAGATTTTAGCTCCGACCCTTCCACAACCACCCACCCTTGCGCGCCGGTTCGTACAATAACAATACAGCCCATAGCCAATTTGACAGCACGTGAAACAATTGTACAATGTACCGTTGATTGAATGGCCATAAAATCACATTTGTCGACATACCGCTATTTTTTTATTATTTATGTTGACAATGCCAACATGACCGCAACGAGCCAGACAGGCAGTCGAGCTGACAGACGCTTACGCCAATGACGCGAATAACTTTAACAATCTCCCGGATCACAGCTGGGTCCTTGAACTTTGCGATCATACGTCGTCTGCGAATTTTTCACGAGTATTGAATTTTTGATGAACTTCTACGAAATCAAACGAGTAGGCCCGCACGGGTGAGTGGTTCGGTAATGGCGTGCCGAAATTTAGTATTCCGATTCTTGTCCACGTGTAGCCAACAAACGGGATTAGGCTTCAAGCCCATACACACCCCTAACCCATCCTCCTCCTAACGTCGGTGGATATATGCTTAATAATTCACTGTATTTGCCCCCAAATTTGAGGGGGGGGGGGGGTCCTCTAAAGGGAGGCGAAAGCCGCGCGATCTGCACAAAAAACAAATAAAATATGCAACAACTGTTGACTTAGGATGGCGGCCGAATAGAATATGTAAACACTGTAATTACGCCGACAAAGTCATAATACAATTTATGTCGTTACGCATACCTACGGTCAACACGAGACAATGACGCCGGCCAAACAAACATACACGACATATGTATATTGTATGTATGTACGTGTTTTTACTACTGCGAATGTGACGCACATTCGTCGGAAGCGAACGTGCTAAAAGATGTACATAGGTACGCGTCCCTCGCCACTCACTGTGTGGAAATTTTAAGTAGATGAAATAGGATATTTCTAAAATTTAGATGGGTGTGTGTTAAATTTAAACCTAACTACCGTTTTGAACTTTATACACAAAGCGCATAGTAATGCGAGCTTACTTTACGTTGCAAAAAAACTAATACGGACCAACTGAAAGAACGTGCCGTTAGCTTAAATATTTTTTTCATTTTGTTTTAAAACGATTATTCAAATACAGCGTCCAACTAGTGGAGGAATTTTTTTAGCGGAAATGCGGAAAAGCTATTTACAACTTAACGTTAATTTTTTTAAGGATTTATTTTACACATTTACCGCATCTTCGATTGAAAATACCGTTACGTAAAGCACTCTGTCTGGTTATGTATGTACATATACAAAAACATATTTTAAGCTTCAAAGGGTTGAAATGTAATTAAAATGAGCGTACAAACACAACACGCCCACTGCCGGCGTTCGTGCAATATTTTTAAATAAATTTTCACACTTGCAGAATAAAATTATGACAGTTGGGTATATCGAAATATTTTAAT
The DNA here is from genome assembly GCA_022651745.1 of Parapsyche elsis. Lineage (NCBI taxonomy): Eukaryota > Metazoa > Arthropoda > Insecta > Trichoptera > Hydropsychidae > Parapsyche > Parapsyche elsis. The sequence goes on from JAGVSN010000017.1 coordinate 6,149,790, forward strand.
TTCAGAATATCATCACATCAACACAACCATCATCGTCTGAGAATCGCGAAGAGATGTCTAACATTGACATTTGATTATACACTGTTCAATACGGTGAGTGATTTTTTTTCGTATTAAATTTTATAATACATATTTGTTTTTTTTATTATGGCAAAAGTACACTTGATATAATGTGCTTCGACATGCGTACACTCTTCAAAGGCGACATAAACGTTGACGTGAAATTTTCATCTTGCAAAAATTTCCTCGAAACACTTTTTACTTTATTTGTGAACGCATCATGAAAAAAACACACACATATATGTATGTACGTATACAAAAGAAATGACATAATTTAGCGTGCGTGTGCGTACGGACATATAATGGTGAGAATAGGTCGTTTTTTACGAGTGTCTCCACTGCCAAAAGCTACATCCATTCCCTGGAGACAAAAAGGAATCTCCCCTGGTAGACCTAGAGACGATATAAAATAGAGATAAAGTCCTGGCACTTTCGCACTAAACACTTTGCAGATTGAGATTGATGACTGTAACATCGGAGACCCAAATGTGTTTGCTCAATAGTGACTTGACATGCATAGTTTTTTTTTTTCGCCACATTTTCTTTCGCCCATTTCCCAGTTTGACGTCACCGACTACTTTACTATTCTCGAATACGAATCGTGATTTTTTTTATTTGACTCTTTACGAAGTACGAGAAATAGAAAGCGACAAAACTGAATACAATCTTCACCCATTGACTGTTTTTGGTTTATGTATGGACATTTATTGTAGGTTGTCCCAAAATTCACGCAAGAAGTAATTTTTATAGAAATCACGGGTTTTTAATTAGAAATTGTAATTTTTTTATTGATTCATAAAGTATACAGTATAAGGTTATGTATGGAGTAGCATAAATAAATAAAAAAACAATTAACACATCCCGAAAGTTCACATGTATTCGAAAGTTAATCACACTTTCACAACTCTTGAATTGAAAAAATAAAATTGTTGCTCTGAATAGTCGATGGTCTTTCTTTTTTATTCACAAATTATGCTTTGTCGTGACAATGTGCACTAGTGAGTATTTTTGAATGAATCAAATCACTGGAACTTCACCGATACAAGCATACGGTTCAGTACAGTAGCTTACGTTTCACTGTACGACGCTTCTTGTTGGGAACGAACCCCGATATGCTACTCCATACATAACCCAATACTATATACTTGATGAATCAATAAAAAAATTACAATTTTTAATTAAAAACCTGTGTTTTATATCAAAATTACTTCTTGCGTGAATTTGGGGACACCTTTAGTAAAGTTGTAGTTGTCGAGTGAATGTATGGTTTTTAATTATACTCGGCAAAAAATAATTGCACGCGGTTCAAATTAGCGAGAATCCGAAATGAACGAATCGCTTCGGGGGTCTTAATGTGTTTCCGGTCGCTATCGAACGATAGCGATCGTCGAAAAACCCCCCTTTAAACGGCGGCCATAGATTTAAACGTCGGTCTGCCAGACGAGCTGCTGTCTATCCCGGATATATCCAGGATTCATTTCCCGCAGGAAGAGATATCGCTTACACGTGCCGGTTTTTCAAGCCGATTTTTATCCGACCGTCCGATTGCCGGCTAGAGAGACAACACGCCGTATTTAATCAGCGACTCGAGAGATGGAAAAAGATATAGATTGAGAGAAAGCCCTCTTAAATCACGAATCAGAGCCGCAAGTAAAAATGTTTCCGACTAATCCGGCGGAAAGCCGGAAAAACCTTGGCACTCAATATTCATCGATTGCAAGACGAGTCAGTGCGCGCCGACAATACATATTCATGGACGTGGGGGGGTCTCCTTTGTGCGCAATTTTCTCCCTGGAGGATTCGACAGGTTCGACTGCATTTTATAAAGGACCAACTGTCGGTTTGTTACCCCTCCATTTTGCCAAGGGTAGCGTGGAAAACGGCCGCTTTGTGCACGCTAAATTTGATTTTATGTCCCCGTGGAGCGAAGCAAGGCTATGACGAGACTCTCCTAATACTACTACTACGTAAATACTGTGTAGACCTCAGATTCTAAAACTTACAGATGACGTGTATGTCTATTTAAGCAAACTATGGCTTTATCATCACTTCACATCTATTAAGATTACAAACTAAAGTAATTTACGTTTTAAAATTGCTATATTCTCTCAATGTATGTAGCGGTTGTTTATTTTTAGAGGTTTGTTTTTTGAATTGGCAACACTTTTTTCAGCGACAGCCAATTTGACAGCTGATAGCTGATTTGTGCTCAATTTGTTTTGCCATTTTACCATGAATAGACTTACGCCAGAACAACACTTTCAAATTGTGCAAATTTGTTGAGCTGTAGTTTCAGCAAGACGGCGCAACCACAAATAATTTATTGAAGGAAACATTCGATGAGCGCAAATTTCGCGTAATGAACGTGTGAATTGGCCTCCAAGATCGTGTGATTTAACACATTTGGATTATTTTCTGTGGGGATATGTGAAGTCGCTAGTCTACGTCGATAAACCAGAGACGATCGACGACTTGGAAGCCAACATTCGCCGCGTTATTGCCGATATACGGCTGCTCAAAAAAGTGGTCAAAAACTGGACTTCCAGATTGCGCTTTATTAATGGCATAAAATTATCTTCCAATATAGCCAATACCATGGCCATTAACATGATTTTTATGTGTGTATATTTCATTTTAAAGTTCTACACCTCTGAAAAAAAAACGCCCTATACATATGTATGTACATAGGTATCAAGTAGGTGTATAGATTATTTCTCATATGTAGAATGTATCATAAATTATGATGCATATTCAAGGGCTTTAATTACTTCAAAGAAATTATATTTAAGTCGATTTGAAATATAGTTTTGGTACCGCTGCTTAAAGTGTGTAGAAATAATCCTGTAAGGTTTTAGGGCTTATGGTGCACGAAGCGAATTACGCAAACTAGCCAACCGCCCGCCCACTTTCAAGACAATACATGTAAATTTTTATTTATATAACTATACCTACACATGTATATTCAAGAATTACGTTAAGGGTTTCGTTTTAAAATGTATATATCGAAAACGGAATAAATCGCCTCAGACAATTTTCTTTTCGATTTTGCAAGGTTAAGATTGTTTAAATATAAATATTTTTCTATAAAGGATTACCCGAGCGGAAAAAAAAAATAGAAATCGGGTAATAAATTATGACAAACGTAAATACTGCCTAATAAATCACGCGATATAATCCTGAATATTATAACAAAAGAAAAACTTGAAAGGTTGATCAAAGCCTTTGTATTTTTTTTCACCGCTCTCGCCATTGTGAGTGAAGAAAATATCTGCTTTGTGAAAGTTTGGCAAAGATGCTGCTCGATTCTTGGAATTGGCGTGAAAATTTTAAAAAATGACAACTTTTCGCACGTTTAAACGCGATCTTACACCACTGATTCAATTTTCTAAACGAAATCGAGAATATTAAAACTATCACACCGGAAAAAAATGGATCAAATGATTACATTCGACATGAACAAAATCGAATGCAGTTCGAATCGAAAAAAACGTTGTAGTATTTGTCGATTGGTCTGCGAAACGAGTATATTTCACTGGGTAGTAGCAAAGGGGGCGAATTTCCACATGGGGGATGACATATTTATAGCGATAAATAACATTTTATCAGTGACCTGTAAAATCTGTATTACCGTGAACGTGCGATTTTAAATATTTATTCTGCTGTAAAGGTCGAAAAAAATTTATTACTTCCGGTTGACAGAGCTTTCGTCATATCTTAATTGTTATAAATATGATTACACGCTCAATAGCGTTAACTATGTAATAGCAATTAAGATATGAGGAAATGTATTATATGACAATATGTTTTATCATATCAATAGATATACAAAATATATCAATTGCTATAAAAAAATAATAATTTATACTCATATTACTATATGATGAAATTTGATAACTCAATAGCAACATATTACTTAAATGGGATTTTTTAAAAGAGTCTTGGCAATTTTTATGTGTACATTGTACATACATATACATACATATGTATGTACATATACATATATGTACTTTATATGGAAATTGGATATCTAAAGAGTCTAAAATCTAATTATAATAACAATTAAACCAAATTGAAATCAGCAATTAGTGTGGACACATATTCTAAAATTGTATTAATGTGTACATAATTACTGTTTATCTATCAACGGGCACTATGCTCGATTAACGTTCAACATAAAACTATGTAATTTAGCGCTCGACACGCACAATGTCAAAAACTAAATTCCTATTTTATCCACGATTTTAATTAAAATATATTGGTTACTATTAATTTTTCATTTAATTTGTCATTGGGGACTTAATTCTTTCAAAACACGTATTTTATAAATACGAGTAAATCATTTTAAAAATAGTCAAAGTATAACGTGCATAGTAGGTATAGAAGTTTTTATGATACTTTACAACACTTTCATTGTATAAATAAAGCAAAAAAATTCCCCAGAGTGAAGGAGTTTTTCCGCAAAGTTATCAACGTGAACAACAGTGAAAATAATTGAAAATAAATTACAACGTAATCTGTGCGGCATCCCTGACCGGAATTACGGGATATATTTGAGATTCATATTTCGTGGATAACGTTTTTCAACTTTTCCAAAATTACGACCAACTTTCGCCAGACACGAGAAGGAATCTCCCTTCGCCCTCCTCTCTCCCACCCTTCATCCATTTTTCTCCCGAGAATTTGCGTAAAATGTCTTTTTGTCATCTTTTTAGTTTATGCTCGAAAAGTTTACGCCCTTGAGAGTAGCGAAAAGCGACATAAATTTTTTTAGCGCAAGCATTAAAAAAAACACGAATGTATTTAGTATTTATGGTTGAGATGTACAGTGGAATTATTACACGGGTACATTACTGTTTTTATTTTACCTGTGTACATATAACAGTGTAACGTTTCGCCGAAATTACCGATTTGGTTACTTACGATCAATAGCGGAATAATAATAGGTACATATCTTCAAATGTTTCGTATAAATTCCTTTTTCATGGTACAACGTAGTAAAATGGCTCAGGTACAACATCGTCGTATTTGTGATTACATCTTCTATGGGCGTAAATAATAAATAAAAATCATAATAAAATATTTTATCATTGTGTCCTACTGTGTTTTAAAAATTAAGTCCTTAAATTGATTTGTTTGAAAAAAATTTTTCTCTAGAAGAATTAATAATCCTGAAATTTGTCAAAGAACGCGTAACGAAACAAACTTTTCAAAGTAGGCACATTTTTCATCGCATTTCTGGAAAAACATTTTTTTTTTCATTCGTGGGAAAATGTTTGTTTTGTTCGGCGATGGCGAAGAAAAAAATCAAATTTAATTATACCTTCAAAGAAACTCGTCAACTTATGATTAATTTCGAGTTTACCTATCGCCTGAAATTAAGCGGAGAGTGCAAAATGTTCGTTATACTCAAAATTCAAGAGTATATCACCTGTTGGTGAGAAATTGACCTGTCCGGAACAGGTTGCGTTTATAATTTTGTCTCTGGAAAATTTTCTATACAAGCAATTTACGAGAGTAATTCGCCAGAAGAGGTGCAAAACTTGCCGTTTGACACTTTAATCGAGGGGTAGGTATATAAATAATTTCACTCTCTCTTGAGAGAAATACAGAGATGGTATGAAAAATTACAATTTACCCGTAGAAATAAATTCAAATCCTTTTATCGACAATACTCGCGTTCAATTACAATTTTTCACGTCTCCACTTGAACGGAGGTACTTTTCAATCTGTACATACATACATATATTCGCAGATTTGCGGTTCAAATATACATATTACATACACGCCCACGTACATACGTATATGTACATACCTAGCGTATGTAAAAACCTATATGAATTCTCCGCATTTGAAGCGTTCGATTCAATAGTAATTTCATTTGAATTATTTTGCTCGTAAGCAAGACGTAACGGCCATTGAATCAAGCAGCTTCACATTGTACATACGCTCACATCGATTATAAATACATAATACTTTTTCAGTTTATTTCACTCGAATGATTCCTTTAATTTTTATTTAAAATTATATTAAACAACGTTCATTCGTCCCTTCACTTGATTTATATATCAATTCAATTCGCTATATGTATGTATGTATGTATGTAGGTATACGATAATATATTACATACAACTACAATATCTTTTTACATACATAGTTATGGAACTGATTTGATACTGTTTGTATGTAGTAGGTAAAATAGCGTTTGCAGCATCGCATCGGAGTAAATTTCAGACATCGGACAAAGTTTATGATAATTATTTTGATGAAACTTTATGCAGGCTCTATCGCTCTTCAATTAAAACTAATCGCTAGTTGCAAATTACGAGAGCTATTCAGACACATAGCTTTGTATTTATTTTACCACTACATTGCACATTTCATACGTACGAAATTTTACTCTTTGTGCATTTTTCAAGTGGAAATTAAAACAAAAAAATACATAAAAATATTTTTTCAGTGAATAGTATCCCAAAGAAGATCTGAAACTTGCACTTATTTTGATACATATATTTTTATTATTTTGAAGTAACTTTAACACTAAACACACAGTCAAAATCTCGACAGTTTTTTTTTTACCTTAATTATGTATCGCCATTGGCAAGATCTGGACATTACTACATCGAGATCAGCCGTCTCCTGTTAGAATTTGCCTATGTGTCTAATTTAGTTGTGAGACGATTTCACCTAAAATTGGCACCTCCTATCAATTATTCCCGTTATTGGGTCTGGATCCTCGTATTCTTAGACTTGTTGGTTAATTTTCCCACCTAGAAAACTTATATTGACTGTTTGAATCAGTAAGTACACACATTAGTATTTAAAAATATTACAGTAATATAACCGAATTCTAGTCCCTGGCATTTCTGTAAAGCATTGATACAGCGTACAAGCGGTCAATATTACTATCACTAATCACACACAAAATTTAGAAATGTTAAAATAATACACCACTGGTGGTCCGCGACAGAATTTTGGTGGTCCGCATTTTTAATAATCATCATCATTTTCAGCCGTTCACCATCCACTGCTGGACCTCTCCAATCCTCTTCTATTCCTGTCTGTCTTGAGCAATCTGCATCCACTTAACTCCACCAATTCATCAGTTCATCTTCCATTCAGTCTACCTTGTTTTCTTTCACATCCTCTCGGATACCATTCCAGTATTCTTCTCGCTATGTGTCCACTCCATTGCCACTTCAACTTTATCACACGTTTTGCTATATCTGCCACTTTGGTCATATGTACATCTTACCCGTGTATTCCTCTTACCATCTCTTCTTATTATACCAAGCATACATCTTTTCATGCCTCTCTGTGTGCACTGGATCTTATGTAGCATTCTTGACTTTAGCATCCAAGTTTCACATCCATACGTCACAACTGGCAGTTTTCATAATGAACAATGAATATATCGTTTATATGTTATAATTTTTCCATCATTATAAGGTGATATCCAACTTTTTGCAAATAACTTGGAGTGCAAATACAAGTGTATTTACCATTTTATATTAAGAATGTTACTTTTATGGAAAAAATCATGGTAGTGGTAGCGGGATTCGAGATTTTGAGCTTAGTGGTCCGCGAGGTTCAAAAGGTTGGCGACCGCTGCTCTAAACATTTTGAGATTCCATTATATATTTATTTGGAATTGATTTCGATTGAACCCAACGAATCGATACAATTTTATGTATTATTTTAAGAAACCTGCCAAAAAAAGGAGGCCATCTCCCCCCATGACGACAACGTCCAAAATGGAAGAATAATCGAATGGACAGAGTACAGTCTCCTGGGACGATGTATCACTTTGTCCCCGGGCCGCACATCCTGTGTCGTTCTTCTCGCGCAGATAATGCCTCCTGCGGGACCAAAATATTATGAATTTCCCATAGACCGGAGGTAGAGACGGGCGAACGAAAACCCCCCCATTTTCCCACCCAGCCTCCTATCGTCCTCCTCCCCCACCCCATACCTCAGTATTCCAGCGGCAAAGCCTGAAATTCGCCGATAAAACGTTTCCCCGCAGCCGCAAGGAGTCCAAAAACCTTTAAAACACGGGGCCGTAGGGGCCGCCGAGTAATCCCTCAAAAAAGAGGTCAAATAAATCGTATTTAATGGGCGCGCATTACGCATTCAACGCGGAATCGCCGCGGATTTAAAGTTAATAATTGTTATATTGTGATGCTGGAGCGTGGGAGAGGGGCAATAAGACCCTTTTTGTATTGATGACAATGGCTCGGCGATACCGTTTAAAGGAGACGACACGCCGTGGGCGGTTCAAATTGTGCACGGATTATATTATATGTAGGTATGTATACGTATATTGTAGTACATTACGAATGAGCACGTACCTACATAAAATAAAGTAAAAACGGTCGGTGGGGAGGGGTGAGGGGGGGGGGAGGGGTGGAGCCTGGAAGCATTATTCATATTTTAAAATAGACTTTCTCGGATGAAAAGTGACACTCAATTAAATCGGCGATGATAAATTTAATTTTTAAACATCGAATCGTTAAAAAGTAAAGCGGGACATTAATCATATTTTTTATGCGTTCGAATTATATTAGGTGTAACTGTGAGAATCAGACGTTGCTCCGGTACAAAGAGTTACTTTTTTTCAGTATTAGTATTCCTTATCTGCAGTGGGATTTAAATTTTATATGGTAGCCACCCGAAAAAAAAAAAAAAATGTCAAGAACCCGCAGAATTATAGAAAGTATCTTTACAAAATTCGTAATCAATTACTCGAACGGCCTAGGAATGTCACGTTTAAATAAAATGGTTCAGTTTTTGATTTAATTATTGTAGAATGTATGTATGTACATATACTATTTACAAATAAAACGTATTAGTATATGTACATACATATGTACTAGTGTAAGCCCGTTGAATATCAACGGAGCGGTTTCTCATCACCCGTACTGTGAGTGTTTGAGTATAGTTTTTGCATATATGGCGCATTATAATACAACAACGTAACAATTTAGCAAAGTCGCGAACCTTTTGAGGATTAATATTGTCAAATTGTAGAAGACCCGTCATTACCTAGTTTGGATGAATGCGTAAGTGCACCCTCTTCCGAGCCGGTGATCTCGGGTTCAAATCCCACTCACGCGCGACGGTTCGTGTATTTTAATCATTTACCTCAGCGAGCGTTATCAGCAGACTGACGGAATAGGGCTATTATATATATGATGACTAGTATAAGCCCATAAAATATCAACGGACGTGTTTGACGTAATTTAGCAAATTCGCGAACCTACTAAGGATTAATATTTTAAAATTATAGGAGGTCTCCCATCACCGGTGTTGAGTGAACGCGTTAGCGCTAACTCACCCAACCTGGTGATCACAGGTTCAAATCCCACTCGCGACGTTCGTGTTTATTTCAGCCCTTACCGAGGCGAGTGTTATTAGCAGACAAACGGAATTGGGCTATTATATATATAGCTAGTGTAAGCCCGTTGAATATCAACGTAGCGTTTTCATCACCAGTATTGAAAAATAATATTAAATTTAATAGTTTTTATCGTTGTTGCATAGATGGCGCGTTATAATACGCGAGCCTATTGACAATTAATATTGTAAAATTGCAGCAGGCTCGTCATCACCTCTGTTTGAATCATAGCGCAATCACTCACTGTCCCAAACTGGTGATCTCGGGCTCAAATCCCGCTCGCTCGCGGACGGTTCGTGTCTTTTAATTATTTACCTCAGTGAGCGTTATCAGCAGACAGAGAGACAGAATAGGGCTATTATATATATGTATGTATGATGGTTATATAATATTCGAGGTTAGTTCGTGTAGGTTCGCTTTTACCTAGAATGATTTGTGTCTTAAGTGTGTTTTGTATGAAGAGAGTGAAAATTAAGTTCAGAATTTCGCTCGTGTTTAACTTCAAGTTACGCCATATTGTGCTATAAAGCTCAAATTCTTTCGTCTAAAGATGAGTAGGTACTCGTATATTAGACGGCGGGAAATGTGCGAGTTTTCATTAAAAAAGGCGGTCGCGAATAAACAACGCAGATTTTTCTCTTGAAAACTGTTAAACATCCCGAGAAAATTTGTTTCAGGGCCAATTAGCCTCTGGCGATGTTCGTTGGCAAAATCCAAGAAGTCGTCTTCTGCCAATTTTTTCGACAAAAACTCGGTGTTTTGAAAACCCCCCCACTTTTTCCCCACTCAACGTTCCGATCGACTTACTCGATCGTTTACGTTTGAGAATTGTATAATATTTATTAATTTGTTATTGTGTAATATTTGCTAATTTGTTATTGTATTAATTTGCTTGACTCGTGCGGCTGTGTGTTGCGAAGCGGTATGATTTGGAGAACACTCAATGTATTATACAATAATTGATACACAAAATCTTGTAGCTGAGTGCTTTTTTATTTCGAGTAATATTCGTAAATTTTTTTATACAAACTGAAAAAATACACTGATATACTGTATTCAGTACACAAAATAATAAAAAGCTTTTTATGAAATTCAATTTTAAGTTTTTCATGCGTAAAATTGATTAAAGCTAAAAATAAAACTCTTGCGCGATTAAATACTCATTTGCTTCACAATTCGTACTGTTTTATATAATAACAATTAAGGTTTTGAATAAAATTCAAATTGAACGATATTATTATTTATTTTAGAAATAGACTATATAATTAGACCGCAGAAATCACAGCTGCTGCCAATTCATCGAAATAGAATCCTGTTATTCGTAAATGGCATTTTCAATTAACCGTTCGTCAATAAGTCAATCAATGATCAAACTTTGCTGCGGTTTCTAAAAATAATTAATAATAATGTGAATTAAAAAACTATTCGTTAACATTTTGATATAAAATAATTGATATACTAAATTTGAAGGCTTTTTGTAATATAACAAATGTATGTATTACCATATGTGAAAGTGAAAAATCTGCGCACTGGTGAAATGTATATATAACGAGCTATACATAGTGACACAAAAATAATATTAAATTTAATAGCTTTTATAGTTGTTGCATAGATGGCGCGTTATAATAACAACGTAACAATTTAGCAAAGTTAATAGTCTATTTATTATATAAATAGTCAAGTTGAAGCCAGCCCATTATTATCAGGTTTGGCTCACCGCGTAAGCGCTCAGTGTTCCGAATCAGTGATACCGGGTTCAAATCCCACTCGCGCGACGTTCTGGTTTTTTAATTATTTACATCGGCGAGCGTTATCAGCAGACATACACACAGACAGACGGAATAGGGCTATTATCTGTATATATGATATGAATGAAAATTTTATTCGTTTGAGGAAATATTTTTAATCTGAAATTTTATTATGGTATACCTATAACATATGTAGAGGAAAAGTCGTCGGCAGGTCGTGTTGCGTTGAAATTTTTGTCGTTTGGACCTTCAGGAGTTTTCCGGGCAGCGAGCGCAGGATAATTAGGAAAATGTCGGTTTATGACAGGCCACGTTGCCTGCGGCTGACACGTACAATTACTGAGACCACTTAAAAGCGCAATTGATAACGACCCTCACCACCCCCTCCCCCATTTTCCAAGTATAATATATTAAAAGTACTAAACATGCGCAAAAGGGTATGTATAAAAGCTTCAATACCAAATGACAAATATCAAGCGGAAAATTACTGCAAAAAAAAAAAAAAGTTAAAGTACATCGATACCAGAAAATGGGCAGTGATCGTACGAGCTGATAATGGCATATCGCGTTTCATTCGCGAAAGGGTTCTTCAATATTGACTGGAAAAAATAGATGATTCTATAGCTGTGTATATTAGGCATATGTAGTGTGTGAAATATAATAAGTGTACGTCTACATCAAATGCGATTATCTCTCTGGTGGTGTGAAATGCGATATGGGACCCGTTTTCTCCTACGTTTCACGTTCCCCATTTTACTCTTTTTTCCTCCATCCCTTAGAAACCGTATAATACGTTATTCCAAAAGACGCGTAGATAACCCTTACAATGACGCGTATTCACATATGAATGCGTATTATAAAATGGCGATTTCAATATTTCGCGAGCGCGAAACGTGAATTCGTTATTTAATCGCGAGCGCCGCTTTATTCGTCGTCAATTATGTATATACGTACGAACGCAATGTATGGATAAAATTCTGTATTTGAGTAAATGAAATTCGCCTCGGCATTAAATATGTATTAAGATCAATTTGAAATAGATAAAGTTGTGTGTTTGCCGCCGCAAATACGTAATAGTGTGGTTCACGTGAGTTGGGCCTCGTTCGCCTAAGTAGCTTCATTAGCATTAATTATTCGGGTAATACATTTTCTTCTTTTCTTATTTCCCCTTACAAAAGTTTTTTTTTTTTCCCTTCCTTGACTCGGGTATCCCTTTGTTATGCGATTTTACGTAAAAATTATTCAGAAAGGCCGTTATTCGGGAATCTTTCGAAAGCGCAAAAAAAAATGTATAAAAGAAAAAGGGAAAAGCGTGAAAGAAAATGTATGACGCACGCACGGAGAAAAGCGGCGTGACGATGCGCGTCAAATATATTTAATATTGTTTCTTTGATTTCGCTTGACACGTGTTTGTACACAATTTTTTTTTATATTTATTTTTTATTATCGCTGTGTTTTGTTTACGACGCTTCGTTGACGCTCGCGCGAAAAAAAAATATTAAGCTTTTCGCAAAGTGAAACGAGAACGAACGTAGGTACGCGACGAAATAATTGAAACAATTTTTTTTCTCACACAAGAGATGAAATGCATTCAATACATCTTCGTTCAAACAAAACATAATTACCGAGTAAACGTTAACGTATGTACATACATAATGTAATCAAATAATAATATTTTTCCAAAACGTGAACTTCCATAATTCAATTAATGTTATACAACAACGAGCCCATTATTATTTTTATGCTGAGATTGAGTACGCTTTTTTATATTAACATCTGTGTACCTAAGTCTTCAAAAAAATATTTTTCAGACTAGACTTTTCTTCAATATGTGCCGTTGGCATATTATATTTGGAAGAAAGCCAAGAAATGGCATTTGGCGACGTTAATAATTCCCGCTCTGGGCTGTAAAAACCAATATTTTTTTTTACTTTCTCATATGAAACGTTCAATGGGCATCGTCCATACAGATACATTTGAATCGAAACACAATTATATTTTTCATACAATAAACCTACTACAATGTACATACATACATACATATGTATATATAACTATTTACTGTCACAAAGAGAGAAGAGGGTACAGACTATTATAATGGTATAATGCCACTCGAACTTTTGTCCATTTTTAAAGCACCTTGTTAGAAAAAAGGCATACTCAAACTTAAACTGCATACTCGTTTATTTATTTAAGGTAGCCTAAAAAACTAATTACAAACAAACATTATTTAAAGCTAAAATTACAAAATAAACTTATTATCTACTAGCACTTGTACAGAGGTGCTGTTTTAAGGCTGCCAGGAATCTATCTATTTTATTTATATTTCTGAGAACTTCTGGCAGGTCATTATATTCAACAACACCCCTGTACATTTGTACAAGATACTTTAAATTCTTAACTATTAACTTATTTTTACCCCTAGTATTATGACTGTGTATATTATACCCTCTTATTAAATATTTATCGAAATATTTTGGTAATAAATTCTTATGAAATTTAAAAATATGTATATACTAACATACACACTTTTAGTGTTTCATTTACATTCATCCGAATCAATTCATTCAACATATATCTTATACATACTAGTTAATCTATTGACATTTAAAATACTCCGCATAGCTCTACATATTTTGTAGTTTTTACAACCTATCTTTAATTACCCTATTTACTAAATTTAAAAATGAACCACAATATATAAAATGAGGACGAACAATTGCATAATAAATTAATACTATTACATACAGATTCATTTTAAAACAGACTATAGATTCAATTGTCGAAATTTAACCTAACCTAACCTAACCTATTCCAATTTCATTCAATTAGTCAACTGACTTTGATGGCATTATGAGAAATACTGATCGTACATACATATATAGACTATTTGCTGTCGATATTTTTCCACTGGTATTACATACATACATAGTACTCGTTTTCAATCTGTATCTGCGGTGTGTTCACAATGAGCGCTACGCAAACTATCAAAGGGGGATTTGTGCCGGTCCAAAGTGGTCCGCGTCGTTTTCCTATCTCGGCTCGGAAAAGGCGGGAAATGAATATTTTTATATCATTTGAATAAAGCCGTTGTTGGGCCGACACGCCACAATGGAGAGACGCAGCCAGGCCGTTATCTAGCAAGCAGAATTATTCCTCGCGTTTTCTTTACACCCACCCCGAACACAACCCAAAACCCACCCACTCTCAAACCACGGACACGTTTTCTTTCATTTTGCGGCGGATTGGGCCTTCACGCTCCTCTCGACCTTCTTTTGAATATATTTGTATTTTTTAATACGTAAAAAAGGGTGCGCGAGGCTCCATTTCCATTCATGGACCATTGTAATTTTTCCACAGACCTCCATTCAGTGCGTCGAAATCGCATCGTTTTAATTTCAGTTTATTTATTTTTTATAAACACCTCATGAAAAATTGTTCTTATTTTGGATAAATAAAAATCCAGACGATGCAAAAATGGAACTTTTTGTTTTGAGCACTATTTGTCTATTAAAAAATAAATGCAGTACAAAAAAATGTCAAGTTTAAGGATTTCCATTTGAAAGAAGCAAAAAATACAATACAACAAGATTTATCAGGCAGTCGTGTACGCAATATATTAACTGGCGAAACCTTTTCAACTTCAATACAAAGCTTCGTATATAATATAAAATAATGTATTGGACTACGATATATTTTCAATTCAGAACTACACATACATTAATTATACATACATAGGTATTAATATAAATAAAGAGCTAAGCATCTGCCTGGTTGGGTAGCTGTGGTCACGTTCGCATTGCCAACATTTATTAATTTATTAATTTATTTATAAACATAACAGCTAAATATCTATCTCGTCATACAGGGTGATCATGACATGTAAAGTAAAAGTGAAAAACAATATTTAACAAAAATAAACAGTGAAATGGAAAAATAAAAAGATCAAATATATATTTGATTTTTTGAAATGTAGGTATAGTAATTAAAAAATCAATAAATTAATTAACAAACAAAATCTTTTTGGCGATGTATTGGCAACAATCTGTCAAAGTTGGTTCGGTCGACAATGGGATTTTATGTCCATATGTATGTATGTACATCCATTAAATTGTCGGTACACTATAATGTTGTTTCACGTACTGCCAAACGGGCTATGGTCTGTACTGCTATTGTACAAACCAAAGTGCGCACGGGTGGGGCTACAATCCACCGTCATATATAACGACTAATATATCTAAATAATAAGGATTAAATATTGAAGATTTACTATATGTATGTATGTACAAGTATGTATGTACATAATTGGATTATGACTGAAAGATTTTCAATCACGTAAAATCTTATAATGCAATTGAATTTGCTTAAAACGAAATCAGAATATTGTATAATATCAAAAACGGACTTTTGAAATTTTTCGATTATAATCTACCAACGAAAGCTATTTTTCGTTCGTCTCCATCGACACGGAAATGATTATTCAGCAATTTTTCGCGTGGATCTTTAAGGGGTCGGCGGCCATTTTCTATCTAAAAAAAAAAAAGCGTCGATTCGAATTTTTTGTGTCATTTTTCCTTTTCCAGCGTAGACTTAATAAGATAATTAAATCAGACAGACTTTTGTTCATCGGACGAGAAGGGAAGAAGACTCGCGCGAAAGAAAACGCACCCTCCCGCTATACCCAGTGTAACAAAATTAATTTACATTGATCCTCATTTTGCAATATCCCCTTTTTTTTTCACAACGCACGAAAATTCAATTAAATTCCACTTTTTCTTCGTAGAATTGTTTTGTTGGAATTCAATTGTTCGATTCGGTCCACTTCGTGCCACTATTACATACAGTGCTGTATTTAATAGGGACTATCGAAGTGGTGAGTATATGTACTCGTATATACGAGGGGGTAGAATAGCGTCATTAACATCGACGTGCAAATATCGAGTTTCTGAAAGTCAATCGTCGAATGAAATTTTGCTCACTTAGGCGACAGATTGTTTTCGGGCCGACGTCGACGATAACGAGTACTCTGCTGTTTTTGTCTCAAATGTCTCTGTTCCCGTATTGTGTTTTTCTCTTCCCGGGAAAGTTTCGCCCTTTCCCGTTTCCCGGGGCTGCGTTGCTTGCCCGAAATAAGTCAAATAGACGTTTTCCCCGCCCAAAAGTTTATAGCCATTTACGAAACTTTTGCGCGTTCATACCCCAAAAGGCCATATTTTTTTATACTTTCGGGAAATTATTTTTGTTTTATGGTCGTTGTTTCTCTTTTTTTATGGGAAATCTTCGATGCAAAGACGTATGAGTCGACGCGAAGCGTTTACGCCAATAAAATTATAACCTCAATAAAAATGTACAAAATACGTGTGTATCGTACGTACGTCGTGTGTACGTATGTATGTGTGCTCGTGTACGCGTGTACTCGTGTAGGTGTGTACGTACATACGTGTGTGTCCTTATTCATAAGGTGCCTGTAAACTATCAACATATTCACGGCAATGTATTGCCGGCAAGCATTGCCGATAATACTACTGCAATATGGAGATGTAGACCGGAAATATAGTCGTATTTCCCAATACTATTGTTCCACTATTGCTGGTATGGCAGTGTGTTGGCGAGTATTGTTGACATATTACAGATGATATCGCTCGGTATACGAAAATATGCGACAATATATGTTTATTTCCTGCTCTCTCACATACGTCGTGTCAAACGGGCTATGGTCTGTACTGCTATTGTACAAACTAGCGCGCACGGATAGGGCTACAATCCACCGCAAGACACAAAACGAGTGTTGACCTTTTGCGAATCTGGGCAATAATAATACAGCAACTACTTGCCGGCAATCGTTGAGCCACACATTACTGCGACACATACATACATATTGCGCATGTGATGCCGAAAATATTACTGGATGGTTGACGAGCAATATTGTTGTCAATATTGCTGACAAATATTGATCGATACAGCGAGCAAATAAATGTATCTGAAGTGCGCCTAAAACGCTCAACTTTTATATCATAACCAATTAACAATATGCTTCAAGTGAAAAGTTCATAATAATATTGAAGCTTTTCGAATGATTTGCATATGTACATACATATACATACATATGTACGATAAAGAATGAAATATTATCGTTTATTATTAAAATTATAATAGAGCCTCTTTTCGCTTACCATATTATTATTATAGCCAATTTCAGTAAATGATTTAATTGAATTCAACGCTAATAACGTTGAAGTGTACTTCGTATTGATTTATTTAAAATAATAAAAGCGAAAGGCGTCGATTATTTTCTGTTTCAAATATTGGCTACAAAGAGATCTTATAATGCGATTATTCCACTTTAAAACATCGAGCGAATAAATTCACCAATAATAACGAACGAGTACCTACTAGTCAAAATGGAAACTTATTAATAAATTTAAATGGTATTTCTACGGCGGGCGGGAATAATTAAAAATCGTCTCCAACTTAATAAATATATGTATATAATATAATCGCGTTTAATTAAACTTAAATAATGTCAATTGTTGAATTAAACAATACGCTCAATTTAAACGTTGAATACTTGGTGTTGCGGTTTCGCTCGTAGTTGATTTTTTCACCCCATAATATTCCCATCCCTGTTCGCCCCTTACCCATTTTAATTTTCTTTCACTCTTATTTTCTGGGTTGCTTAGCCTTTCATTCATATTCTATTCTGGATTAAAAAGGTGAATAATTCGCGAAATGTATGTACCTATGTACATACGTAGCAGAATATTCTGATAGCGAAAACCCGTAGAAGTGGTTCTTCGGAAATACATTAGGAGGAAAAGGAACTTTATAGCATCCCTAATATCTTACAAGACCCTTTCACCTTTTATGTGCTTACTGAAATATTATTTCAGAGACATCAATTATTCCACCTAATTTATAGATTATTATTTTTGTTATAAATAGGATAAATGAATTTTTTAATACTGTTGCTGTGCAAACAATCATTGAAATAGTTTTCGTGAGTACATAACATAAAATAAAACGCAAGTCATTTCAAAATCTACATATAATTTATGTTTTACATCAAAATATTCTAAAATCACTAGCAGAATATTACATCATATCTTCTCTTCTTACT
This sequence comes from Parapsyche elsis, assembly GCA_022651745.1. NCBI lineage: Eukaryota > Metazoa > Arthropoda > Insecta > Trichoptera > Hydropsychidae > Parapsyche > Parapsyche elsis. The sequence goes on from JAGVSN010000017.1 coordinate 6,168,109, forward strand.
TATTATATATATGTATAGTGTCATCGGGTGGTTGTCATTTATGTACATATAAATCTACTAGTGTAAGCCCGTTGAATATCAACAGAGCGCTTTCTCATCACCCGTACTGAAAAATAATATTAAATTTAATAGCTTTTATAGTTGTTTCATAGATGGCGCGTTATAATACCAACGTAACAATTTAGCAATGTCGTGAGCCTATTTTTTTATTATATAAATAGTCAAGTTGAAGCCAGCCCATTATTATCTAGTTTGGCTCACGGTATAAGCGCTCAGTATTCTGAATCAATGATACCGGGTTCAAATCCCACTCGCGCGACGTTTTGGTTTTTTAATTTTTTACATCGGCGAGCGTTATCATCAGATAGACACACACACACACACATATCGACAGACAGATGGAATAGGGCTATTATATATGTATGTACATATGTACATACATATATGATGCACATATGTATAGTGTATTTAGTAGTTCAAAATGTAGTAGTGTTGTGTAAAAATTTAAGTAGTGTTGTGTAAATAGTGGAAAAACTTGAGCCCCTCGCACTATCCGTGCCGTGAGTGTATGTGTACGTGCCGTGAATGTATGCGAGCGTAGTAGGTACTTTAAAGGTAGCCAACTTTAAAGCAGTAGTAGGTACTTTTTACGCATTTAGCTGTTCTAGTTTAGTACGAGAGTCAAATAAATATCAATTTGGGTATGTAGGGGAAAAACTTAAGATACATGTTGGTGGAAGAAGTTTAATGAATAAGTTGTGAAACTTTCGAGCTCGAATCGAAAAGTATTTTCGTTAGTGTGCTTGACTGTATCGGCCATTAGTTACAATAAACCGCTTATCCCTAGCAAAATGATATAACTTTTATCCGAAATTCGGAAATGAATCGTGTTTATTTAAACGAAAGCTTTAAAATCGAGGTTTGTACGTGTGCATCGTTTTCCAATAGCTTTTGTTTAGAAATACATAAATAATTAAAATTGACCGTCAAATTTGACATTTCTTTTGTTCCAGCTCGTATTTAATTCTAGAGGTGGAAATATTTTTTCATCGCCTCGCTGAAGGTCGAATTTTGACGGTTTTGCAATACAAAAATATATCTAGATATAATATAAAACGTTCTGGGAAAACTACGTGGGTAGAGAGAGAGAAAGGAAAAACAGCCACAAACATGTCAAAGAAACTGGATAGTTTCTCAAACGTGTTTACTATCATTTTCTTCCTATTTTCAGACACTTTTTCGCTCAGTTTTTAAAACAAGTCACTGAAGTTTTCGTAACAAATGGCCAAAGTTTTAATTAGAAACAAAAATGTAATTTACATTCTAATAAGAAAATGTTTATTATACCGCATAAAAATATTTGAATTGTTGATATTATTAAAATAAAAAAAGCAACACCAATTATTTCAATGAAAGATTAAATTGAAAAACTTTTCACACTTTGTTACAAACGAGCATGCTATGTATTTAAAAGCTTTATTTTTTAGAAAAAAATAATTATTAGCGTTTTTAAGTATTCAAAAAAATTTAATAAACGGCGTGCGAAATTTAATTTTAGATGACGGTTTTATTTTATATTGTCAAACATTTTTAATGAAAAATTCATTTCTTTTTTCTATTTAATCTATTTTTACTTTATCCTAATCGGATAAAGTATTGTGATCGTGCGAAAATTCGACCTCGAGATTTTGACTGATTTGGATCGAGTATCATCCCCTGATCACGTTTTCATGATTTCTGGAAAATGTCTGTATGTCTGTGTACTTGTGTGTGTGTGTGTCTGTATGTGTGTTTTCTCCGAAACTATCAAGTCTATCAAGCTGAAATTTCATATCTATTATTTTGATGTAAGGTGTAAGAGCCATAAAGAATTTGGTCAATATCAGTCAACCGGAAGTAGTGTTTTTACTTTATCCCAATCGGATAAAGTATTGTGATCGTGCGAAAATTTGACCTCGAGATTTTGACTGATTTGTATCGAGTATCATCCCCTGATCACGTTTTCATGATTTCTAAAAAATGTCTGTATGTCTGTGTGTATGTGTACTTGTGTGTGTGTGTGTCTGTATGTGTGTTTTCTCAGAAACTATCAAGGCTATCAAGCTGAAATTGCATATCTATTATTTTCACGTAAGGTGTAAGAGCCATAAGGAATTTGGTTAACATCAGTCAACCGGAAGTAGGGTTTTTTTCTTGTAAAAAATTCTAAAATTCTTTTACCACAGAATATTTCCGAAACGGCTCCGGGAATTTTGTCGAAATTTCATATCTATAGTTTTCACGTTAGCTGTAAGAGATACTGTGATTTTAGTCAACTTCTGACGAGCGAAAGTAGCAGTTTACTCCTGAACGATTTTTTTTTTTTTTTTTTTTTCGACCTTTTAAATATGTAGTATCGTCACAATATTGTAATGTTGTAACTCCGAGAGAAATTGATATTAAAAAAAAATAAATCATTAAAATTAGTCAACCGGAAGTAGGTTTTTTTTTTTCGTCGAAAAGTTTACGACAGAATATTTCTGAAACTGCTCCGGTGATCTTGTCGAAAATTTATATTTTTAGTTGAATGTATGCCGAAGATCGTATTTTACATACGCGCGCGCACTCAACATAGTAATTTCATGATATTTATGTATGTATTTTGGTCGGTGTGGTGGTGTGCATGCGTTTTATTTACATACGTACTTAAAAAATTAATTTCGTTACTCTTTGTATTCCTCAAATATATGGATAAAGTCATGGGTTGGCCACACCCAAATTTTTTTTCTTGCATCTCATAGAAAAATATTAGTTTGATACAACATAAACGAATGAAAATAAAGGTAGTAGAAAAATGTAATAAATTGTACTTTATAAATATGTTTTATTTAAAAGAATCTGCGGCACGTTCCTTTTTGCTGAAAATTATTATAGGTAATTTGTGGGCTTATTTCGTAGATCCAAAAGTTAGGGTTATATGTAGACAGTTGTGCTGAAAACCTAGTTGTGTTGATTGAGTACGTGATTCACCCCGCAAAGTTCTTCTGGGAAAAGTTTAACCGGCATTTTTCTTAAACCGGTTACGGTTATTTCCCGTAACTTTGCCGGTTACAATAATATTTCACATCTTCGGGAAGTTTTCAGATTTTCCATCACACGGTTGATTCACACGTTCACACGCGTATGTACATATGCATATTATCTATCCGACATACACATTTACATATAATGCGACTATCGTTTAATTGCAATATCAAAGCGCTGATAGTCGCCTATACGTGTCAAGTTATAATCTCTGCGGAAAGCGTTCACATACACCGACATAATCCGTGTTTTGTTACTGTCTTTTGTTAGATAAAATCTGTGAAATTGGAATCCGCCAAAATATTCAATTAAGATTATTATTTATGTCAATAATCTGCTACTGTCGTTCGGCGGTTTTTGTTAATTTTAATTGGCGCTCAACGCACGCTTTCACATTAAAGCTTTCGGAATTTTTCAGCTTTGTTTATATAAAAAATGCAGGCGAATAGCTTCCGTCTCACATCTCAAGTATTCTACCTTATAAAATAATTCAATTTATGCCCCTTTGGTACACTAAAGTGTCGAGTACTACGTTTGTTTAATACCCTTTGCTAACCGCACGACCTGCATTACGAGTAAAAACATTTTGTTTTTAAAGTAATTTTGAACGGACTTATACATACATATGTATATGCAAAAGCTAACAAAATTGAATGTTGTGCAACACTTTAGAAAATACAACTCTATAAAGCCCCCCAAGAACCATTGAATGTTAATCGTTCTATTATTCCCAGTTCAAATTTCTACGAAAAAAACACAATGAATAATTAATTAACACATAATTTAATTTTAACAGAAATTTGAATTGCAATCTTTGGCTGTTGCAAAATGTTGTTCGAAATATTTCCAATCGCAAAGACCTCGATGACACCCCGTTAACTCCATAGGGTTTTCATTAATAAATAATTGTACTTTGTACCTGTCTTCAACGTCTTTTCCACAACTAAAAAAAAAAAAAAACTTTATCAGATTCTTTTCAATACACATGTATGTCGGATATTAAGATATGTTTACTTACTCGTGAAGTATCGCAGCAACGTTTGCAGCAAAAGGCGTATTGATACTACTTCTATATTTCCTATTTATTAGCATATTCTCATAGTCGGTACCGTTCAACGGTTTTTCGTCCCTAGCATAATCCATATATGTGTATAAACTATCCATAACATCTTCGTGAGTGAATAGCGCTGACAATTTAGGTCCTTTTAATATACCATCATTGTTCACCGTATCCTCGAAAGTGTTCAATAAATGCTTAAGAGGATAACATCCCAATTTCAAATTCAAATCAAGTCCATAACCGGTCATGTAGTAGTGCTTTAGATCAATCGAGTATTCCAACAACATCATTTCTCTTTTTGTGAACAACGAACACCACGGTGACTTACGATTTATATATCTTGACTTATCAAAACAACAATTGTAATACATTGAACTGACGTCGGAATCGGGCAATAACTTTTTACCACCCATTCGTCTACTCACATTTCGGATGAGCTAGAATTATAAAATGAACACGAAATGTTTTTTTAGTTTAATGATTTTTTTAATATTGGGTATTCTTACATTTCGAAATTCTGCAGAACTACGAAAATCGTTCATTTCTTTTGATGAGCTCTCTCTCTCTATTTCCAAGAACCATTTTGCACATTTTGCATGCACCTAAAAAAATTATTTTTTTTAACAATATATTTTTCTAACAATTTTAAAATCACAATCAATTCAAAATTTTACCTGTAAAAGGGGATCGTTTGGTGTTGATTTTTCAATGTGGACATCTTTTATGTTAATATTTTCAAACAGTGCACGTACAAATGCAAAGCAACTGTATTCGGCTCTCTGAGTCTGGGTGTGCATAAACAGAAAGTCTTCGGGTACGTAAGGACCTTCTAAAATACTAGGATAGCTATCGCGGTATCGTTTAGCTAACGAGAACAAATCCTTCCATCCTTGTTTGTTCAAATAAGCGTTTTTAAATTCCACACTTTTGTCCCATTTCCAATTTTTTAAAGCTTCAAAATCTGTCGAGCATAACAAGTCCTCTTTGGGCATCAAAGGATCATTATAATTCCGCACCATCTCATCCCTCAGTTTACTTGACTTTTTCATCGAGCACAAATCGTCGAATACTGCATATCGTGTTCCATGGCGGCTGATAATCCACATTTGAATCGGTTTGCAGCCTTAAATGTAGCATTAAAATTTTTCATCATGAATAATTCAAACATATCGATTCTATGTACATATGTATGTTCATACGTACATAGGTGTAGTACTCACTGGTTTCCGAGTGTCTGTTTCCACGTACTGCATCATATGGAGTTAGCGTCGAGAACATCAAATAAGGATTATCGTCGTCGTTCAAACAACTATTATTACTACAGTTAATTTCGACAAAATCGCATATTAAAAAAACCAACACTAATCGTGACAAAAACATCGCTCGAAACGATGACTGTCTGTGTGAATAATCAAGAGACATGTGACGAGTTTAACGATATTGCAAACACTTTATGTAAACTTTTCTACCTATATATTGTCAATGATAAGACTACATAATTACAACATACATTTAAAATAACCAAATGCTCCTATTTACCAGCACTTAACTACAGAAATTTATAAATACACTTAGCTAAAGATATTTTTTATCTAATTATTATGGCCATACTATACACATTCGTATGTACATTTATCGTTTAGATCGTTACTAGTGTTCTTTTTTGGGTTTCTTTAACTACATATTTATAACACGTAGATAATATAATGATGTCATGCAAGAATTTGAACTATTCTAAATTAGGTTTTGATCTATTGATTACATTTACACAAATATAATATAAATTACTTTCACAGATGAATGAACTGTGTTCGCCCGAACAAGTGCGGTCGAGTAGTGGATTCGATAAAATTCGCAATAGCTTTTGGCTTATTCATTTTATCGTAGATGAGTTCGACGTCGTGAATTTCTATCGGTGCCATTTACAGGACTTTCATTCGAGTCCATTTTCTGCAAAATCCTGAAAGATAGGATATGCTGCAAGCAATTTTTCTCAACGTATTGCGACGTCGTCAAAGAAACGGTTGGGGGAGATTTCGCGTTTTTTATCAGACACTCGGTATCTTTATGTATGTATATCCTGCGGTGCAGTCTGAACACCCCTCGTGCACACACACATACATATTCTGTATGCACGAAGAGAGCAGACTGTGTAGATCCTGTTCAGGAAACACAAGACTAGGGATGAGTGCGAGGATATCGCAGGGATGTGGAAACGCTCCAACTTGCTCCGGATGAAATTCCTCAGGGGTATTGCAGCGCGACTCGCTAGTGGGCTATTTACATTTAAATTACTCCCGGACACATGGAGACAACTTTGCGAACTCCATCCTAACCAAAAATAAACCAAAAAATGGCAAAAAAAAACGGGGTCACTGGGAAAAAAATTCGCATTGACGCTCTGCAAAGCTAGCCGCAAGCCGGCATTCCTACTCGTAGGGAAAAAAAGTTGTTCCAAATGAATTTCACTGCGAAATAAATGCTGCTGACAGTGTACAGCTTGTGAAATGTACAATTTGAGTAAAATTGTAGAATAAAGTCAAAAATTGAGTTCACAGTTTAAATAAAGTAAAAACATCACAGTCACCCCTAATTCATATAATAAAACTTTGCATACTTAACATTTAAAGCTTATGTATGTATGCGAGCTAAAGAAAATAACATCTGAACCCAAAAGTCGTAATTATTATGAGCTGCTTCATCATCATCATCATTTTCAGCCGTTCACCATCCACTGCTGCATGAAGGCCTCTCCAATCCTCTTCCACTCCTGTCTGTCTTGGGCAATCTGCATCCAGTTTACTCCACACATTCTTCCCAATTCATCAGCCCATCGTTTGCTCGGTCTACCTTGTTTTCTTTCGCATCCTCTCGGATACCATTCCAATATTTCTCGCGTCCATCTGCCGGCCATTCTTCTCGCTATGTGTCCAACCCATTGCCATTTCAACTTTTTCACACGTTCCGCTATATCTGCCACCCTGGTTATGCTTCTGACCCATGTATTCCTCTTCCGATCTCTTCTCGTTATACCGAGCATACACCTTTTCATACTTCTCTGTGTACACTGGATCTTGTGTAACATTCTTGAATTTAGCATCCACGCTTCACATCCATACGTCATAACTGGCAGTACGCATTGGTCGTATGCCTTATTTAAAAAAAAAAGGCGGAATGTTGGATTTAAAAACAATGTTCATTCTTCCAAAAGCACTCCATCCTAGTTTCATTCTTCGTTTTATTTCTTCTTCTTTACAACTAGTCATATTAACCAATTGTCCTAGGTATAAATAACTATCTGCTTACATATTTATAAATAAACTAGCTGATTTATCAGCCATATGATATATCAGATATATGTAGTTTGTAAAATAGCAGTTCAAACTAGCCCGTTTGGCAAATAACAAATGTTTTTTTTCTTGCAAAGCACGTTTGCACAACTGTTGCTATTTCAAGAGTGGCAACTTTTCGACGCGCACTTTAAGTGACGAGGATAATTTTTCCACGTCCAACAAAAAGTTAACATGTATGTATGTAGTATGTGATCAGTGAACAATGAAGTCAATTTCGATAAAAATAAACATTTGCTGTTTTTCAAATGAGGTCATCAATTATATCGTTGATTGGATGGCTGCCATTAAAATCGCGTTGTCGAATCAAACCAGTTTCGAAAGATAGCGGCTTGTTGCCAACACACTGCTATAATATTTTCGGTTGTTATTTTGTGAACACTAGGCAGGCAAGCAGACGCTTACGCTAATATACATATATACATAGTACTAAATTTAATTTTGCTTGGACTTTCCGCCTTGGTGGGCTTATGTATGTATGTATGTACATAAGTGTGTGTCCACTTGTGTTAAACTTCTAGTTGAAAGTGGTTTGTTTGGTTGTCGGCGCTCGTTTTGAGCCTTTGGAGAGCTTTAGCTCGACACGGGAAGCGTAAAGCTCTTTCACTCTACACAGTCTCAGCGACGAAAAGCTCTGCGCTGAAAATCGAGCTACCGGTGCTCAAAAGAGCGCAAAATTAATTACAGTGCCGCGTGCTAAAGATCGATTAGTGAGCCTCCCCACAAATCACGTGCGCGAGCGTAACACGTTGACATTCAACCATTAATTACGAACGATAGTTGGTTTCTTTCTCATGCAAATTCGCCTTGATTGGACGCCACTATACAACGAATAAATTTTTTTTTTGACGCAATACAATACCTGATTTGAATATATATTAAAAAAAAAACACGGCTGAATACTTACATTTTGCTGAACGCAAACTAGCTAATATATAACGTTGTGGATCAATCTGTCGCTTTTTAAGGAATATATATTAAAAACAAATATTTGAACGCACATAACTAATAATATATTATATTCAATAGCGAAATCTAAAGATATGCATGACTATCATAAGTACCAGTTATTTTCTTATTTTACTGTAATAGGTATTCATACCCAGTTAAAGTACCACTGCCTCACATTATTAAAAAAAAAAAACTGTAGATTTGATTTAAAATTATGAAACGAATAAAAACGAATCATTAATTGAAATAAATGAGACATTTTAAATAAAATGTTACTGTGTTAAATGTTGTATCCAGAGAAACTTTAATTTTATCTAATTAAAACATTGACAATGCTATTTTAAGGCACCCGCACACCGCTGAAACAGGTAGGAAAATCTCAAGGTTGGTATGGTGGGAAGTTGTATCGCATAGCCGCGATTTATTCAGTTAAGCTAAACAGAACGCGCAAAAGCGCGAACGTCAAAGTTGACATTAACAAATGACAGTAAAGTTGGCGTGGGGGGTGGTGGGGGCGATTATACACGTTCATTATATATTTGTTAGCTGTTATAATAGATATATTACGTTAATTAGTTCAAAAACAATTGATTATTAATAGAATTGAAACAAATTCGAAATAAATAATGTGAGATGCGCGTGTGTGGCATTAATGCAAGAATAGCTCTCTATACTAGCGAAAACGCTTATATAGAGAGCTATCGCGCGTTCTGTTTAGCTTAACTGAATACGCGTGAAGCTGCCTACACCGCGAAGGATTTCCGCGTCCGCGAATTTCGTCCGCGAAGCTTCGCCGATTCGCTCGATTTCGATGACGTTCGTGGAAAAGTTGTATGTAAATAACTCTGACTTGAGTACATGTCAGAATCATGAGTGAAATACAAACGTTCCGAAAGCGAGGTGACAGATGGTAGTTTGATAGGTTATGTCAGAGTGACAGAAACCGACGCTTGCGCAGGCCGGTAGACTTGCGAAATTTGCTAGCAGACTTGCGAAATTCGCTAGATTTTCCTACACGAATTCTCAGCGGTGTGCGGGCGCCTTTAAATGAATAGTTTGTTAAAAGATGGTTTTATTTAATGATGAAAATATTTTTCTTCATAGATATGGTAAGATTATAATAATTGATATTCTCACTGCTAGAAAAGTCGCATAATCTGTGGTAATTTTTCAATATGACTGCAAGTAGATATGATTGATTACATATTATGTCGATATCATCTTGATCATTTGAAAACTTGTAAAAATTTCATATCCACCCGTCTTTTTGCCGCACCGTGCATATAATATAAGTGTGTATAATATACAATAAAAATATTTAAATAGTGTCGACAAGGCAATCCGCAAGAGTGGAGAGCGATCAGAACGTAATCGCATCGGCAACACTTTCAGCGTTTAAGCTGAAGGTTTAAAAATCCGCTTATAGATCCCAAACGACCGATACGAATACGCAAAGCCACTCGAAAGCGCAAAATTACCCCACAAACGCTTTCGCAAAAGCCCACATTCGACGAATATGATCGAAATTTATGGACAAACCCGTACAGTAGGGGGGGGGGGGTGGATTTTTTCTCTCTTTTCAGCTTAAATCCAGGGGTGCCCAAGTTTCGAGTAGCGTGTGTGTGTGGGTGTATATTTGTGTAGGTATTTATTTATCCAGTAAATATTTTATACGACCGTTAATTCCCAACACGGGGGAATAAGTGGTCCCATAACGGTGACAAATCGCCGCACATGTATCAAGCGATTGTGAAAATGCGCGCGAGATCCTCGCTCCGTTCTGTACGCGCTTTTCTTCCACCAATTTTTATATGCGAAGCCTTTTTTTTTTCGCAGTATTTTTGTTTCTCTGCTAAACGGCGCAATAATGGCACGCATGACGTCGTCCATTATTTTCCGCGTGATTTGTAGCGTGTAGCGTAACACGTGTCGCGTTTCGCGCCATTTCTGCGCTTTCGCCTCAGCATCCGTGTACATACATACATAGATAAAACGTCGTTCGGATAATCGAGTCAAAAGATTAAGGCAATATTTCTCTCTTTGTGCAAAGTGTATAGAATTTTTCAATTACTTTAATCATATTGCGCTCGCTCGAATGCTTAGCAGTAGAGCATTTGATTCACTGCTTCGATTATACGTAATTATGGCTGCTGGGAAGATTTTAAATCTACTAAAATCAAGATCAACCAATTTCTTTTTAAATTTTTGAAGTAAAACTTCTTTTCGCTCGGTAGAGTAAAAACGGTTCATCCAACGTTCCATACAAACGGAGCGCGGGATAAGTGGTCACACATATCCCCACTCATCCAGTTTGGAGGTAGGCTATTGCCCTCTCTCTTGCTCTTTCGCGTTCGTGCGAGAAAGAGAGAGAGATCCGCCCTGAAAATTCGAGCGTCCCCTCTGCGCCCCGCACCACCCCTTTAATTTAGTAAAAACGTGTCATCGAAGCGTGGCACGATACGAAAACCAGTCACGTTGAGCGGTCAGCGGGTACCCCCACTCTTCGGCTAGACGTCAGGTAGCAGTGAGAACAATGAGTCATTGGGTGAGCGTTTAAAACCACATTTGTGTACACAATTCTTTCACATTCACATTTGTATTCCTTCTTGTACATTGCACTCGCTTTTACTTCTCACTTATATAGTAAGTAGCGGCTACACACTGCGATTTTTTCAATTAATCGTAGGTGTTGAGATGGTTTCATACAAAATTTGCACACTGTGATATGTACCTATTTATTGTACATTCAATCCTCTTATCATCTCCAAATGGTAATTGGAAACCGTAAAATAAAATCTTTCGCAAGCCGCTTCAATAAACCAATTGGTAAAAAAATGTTGCGCTTAAAATCTCCTTCGAATTCCGACAAATAATAGCATTAGAAAATTGTATTGAATATTCAAATAAAATAGTGGAAGTAAAGTTGCCAAGCATTCTATACGTCCCTTTGTAAGTGCGTATATTGTTCTTAAACCTTCTGAAAATCTCATTCTCTTTTAGCGATCAAACAATTCTCGGATTTTTCATTCCGATCTTTATTAAAGGACTATTATTGGAGTTTTCGAATGCCGAACATCTGGTTTACCTTGCGAGAAAAATAGCTTTACTTTTTCTCTCGGCGAATAAAAAATAAAAGCGAAAATCTATATAAAACCGCACAAAGCAAAAGGGTCGGCCGCTCAATCGATAAGTTTTCCTCGACTTTTCTCTTTCGACTCGGCTTTAACGTCGTTAACCGTTCGTTACGGCGAACGTTACACACAGTCTCTAATTGTGCATTAATTCCACCTGTTACGTAAATTAAACAATGCATTTAAGGGTACGAGCGCAATGCGAATTGCACTCCCGCGTTTAATATTGCAACCGGAAGTGAGCGGAGAGTGCACCCGCTCTCGTGTGCAGACACTCGCATAATTGTCATTATCGCACTCATTAACTTTAACAATGCACGTGGGCTAGAAATTAGAACGTTGTGAATCGGAAAGTTTAAATTTTTGACTTGGACACTACACGCTTTGAAACGAATTATAGTTTAATAAACCATAAAAGCGCGCGCGATGAGGAGAACGAAACGAGTGTAATTTGTCTCGTTGTTTGATTTAACGGATATTAAAAATGTTAAATTGAGTCGAAAAAAGATGGAATTTTTCCGACGAATTCTTTCGCGTAGTATTTTTTTTTTTTTACGAGCCGTTTTATTCCCTTCGGCCTTCATAACAGAGCGTGGGTGGTAAATTAGGAAAAAAAGGGCTTATTAAACTGTAATTAAGTGGAAAGACGGGCGACCGGGCGCGCGCGAGAGATGAAACCACCCCTATATAAATCTGCGCTTATCTCAATCGGCAAAGCGATTTCACAACGGAGAAGAGTCCCCTACTTTACTAAAAGAACGTTTTTGCATTCGACCCGACCCTCAATCTGCGGTCCGCACAAACAAAAAGCGAGTGAAATGGTGTTGGCTCGCACAATGTACACATACGAGTACGTATGTATGTACATACTTGGTCACGACGACTCGGCACCAAATCCTCTCGTTTGCCTTCAGAATTTTTTGAACGAGAAATTATTATGTTCGTCGTTTGTCCGTGCTTTGAATTGTGAATTTTATATAGTAGAGGTATGTATTTCGCAACTTACTATACTGTCCTGCTGGTCGTTACGAAAGACAAATCATCGACATGTATAATGCACGAATGATTTTACTACCACTAGAATTTTTTTTTATGCAAGTACTAATATTTTATTCTTTAAGTTACATATATTTCATATCATTTATTCATCATAGCACTGAACAGGGATCTTTTGCGCTCTTTCTACATTTCTTCATAGTTTTCTTCTATCCTGAATATTTCTTTGTATTTATTTAAAATAACTTAAAAAACTAATTACAAACAAACATTAATTAAAGCTAAAATTTCAAAATAAATTTATTATCTAATAGCACTTGTACTGCATACTCGTTTATTTATTTATTTAAGGTGGCTTAAAAAGCTAATTACAAACAAACATTAATTAAAGCTAAAATTTCAAAATAAATTTATTATCTAATAGCACTTGTACTGCATACTCGTTTATTTATTTATTTAAGGTGGCTTAAAAAGCTAATTACAAACAAACATTATTTAAAGCTAAAATAAACTTGTTATCTAATAGAACTTGTACAGAGGTGCTGTTATGCTACCAGGAATCTATCAATTTTATTTATATTTCTGAGAACTTCTGGCAGGCCATTATGTTCTAAAACACCCCTGTATAAGATACTTTTCCTGGATCTACTTAATTTTAAATTCTATTGACTCCTAGTATTATGACTATGTATATTATAAACTCTTATTAAATATTTATCGAAATATTTTAGTAATAAATTCTTGTCTAATTTTAAAATATATACTACTAACATACACACTTTTAAGGTTTCATTTACATTTATTCAACATATCTTATACTAGTTAATCTATTGAAATTTAAAATACTCCACATATGTAGCTCTATATTGCAGTTTTTGCAACCTATTTTTAATTATCCTATTTACTAAATTTAAAAATGAACCACAATATATAATATGATCAATTGGAATACTTGATATTTATCAATACGTATGATGTGACCTGGATATGTGATTTTTTTTATTTACAGTGGACAAGTTTACATTGTATTTTTGCCCATTCTCTCAAGGACCGTCTCATTGATCGTATCCATCCACATTTTGAAAGCCTTGATTCTTTCGCTCGTTGTATGACTCTGCAACACAAAACATAAAAAAAAATTGGATTAAACTCTAAAATATAGTTTACACATTGTAACTACTATAGTTGTACATATGTATGTCTAATGTGGAATAATAAATAAAATGAAAAAATACAAGACCTCAAAGTGCTCGTTTCCCGTAGCGTTTCAGCAATCAAACGTTGCCCGCCTACCTTATTATACTTTCAAATGCCGATCCGCACCTACAAAAGGTTGGTGAGTACTGGCCGCTAAGTAGCGCGGCCGAGCTTATCGAAATTTATTTCTCCAGTGTTTATTTTTCTGGCGCCGAAATGATAAAACGTGGTCGACCGGCCAAATCATAAAACAACACGTTCGGTCGCGTCTTATCTACACCAACTCGGCAAGGGATGAGGAAAAGCAAATGGAGAGAGAAAGGGAAGGTGGCGAAGAACACTATAGTATTATTATACGAAGGCCGGCAAACTCACTCTTGCCGTGATGATAGATTCGTTCCCGTCGATAAACCGGAAGCGGAAGACGCCCGTTCCATTATACAAGACCGGAACCTGAGCTAGTGGAAAAATGTATCCAGCTACGTATGTATACGTAGATCCATACTTGTGCAGATGGCATTTCGATTTCAAAGCCTTATCGTAAATTTAATTTCATTTTTAAAATTGACTTGATACGTATCATACGATCGTTAAGATTATTGTATTATGTTGTATCTACAAAAAAAATAGCATTATTTGAGGAAAAAAATTGTTTTGGTGTCCTTCATACGCGAAAATGTTTAACTAGAAGTGTCGATTTTCCTTATGTAAACGTCATTACACCTTTCGCGTCTTCTCGGAATTGTCTTTTGATTAATTTTCACGTGGAAATTCATAATGATTTTCCGGCCGGCGAGTATTATTGTGAGGGGAATATCCACAAGGAACGGCTCCATTGAGGGGAAATTTCGCAGAAATTTGACAAAGGGTGTGTTTTGCCGCGGGATGACAATGCAGTGTTCTGTAAAAAGCACTTGTTGCTGGCAAAAGCTCCAATAATTACGCGAAAAAGCTCAAACACACACACATTCGCATTATACCTCCCCGAGCTACGAGCTAGAAAAAACTTATATGAAAAACCAAGCAGCGAAAATTTATTAACTACATTCTACTTGAATGTGTGCGTTTTACTAATCATCTAATAATATTATAAGCCCGTTGAATATCAACGGATGTTTGTGGGAGTATATGTGTATTTAATAGTTTTTATAGTTGTTGCATAGATGGCGCGTTATAATACAACAACGTAACAATTTAGTAAAGTCGCGAGCCTATTGACAATTTATATTGTCAAATCGTAGCAGGCTCATGAGCGTTCACTGTCCCCAACCGGTGATCTCGGGTTCGAATCCCACTCGCGCGACGTTCTGGTTTTTAATTATCTACCTCGGCGAGCGTTAGCAGCAGACAGACACACAGACGGAATAGGGCTATTATATATACTAGTGTAAGCCCGTTCAATATCAACGGAGCGTTCTCATCACCCGTACTGGACAATAATATTAAATTTAATAGTGTTTATGCGCCATCTGTGGCGCGTTATAATAACAACAACGTAACAAATTGGCAAAGTCGCGAGCCTATTTTTCATATTAAATAGTCACGTTGAAGCCTGCCTATTATCACCCGGTTTGGCTCACCGCGTAAGCGCTCTGTTCCGAATCAATGGTACCGCGTTCAAATCCCACTCGTGCGAAGTTCTGGTTTTTTAATTATTTATCGAGGCGAGCGTTATCAGCAGACAGACAGACGGATTTCGGCTATTATACATATATACATATAATGATGTATTCTGACAGCGCTCACGTAAAAGATTAACAATCGAAAATAGACACTGAAAAGATCTACATAAGCTCTGTATTAAGCTGAGGTCTTACGACCATACTGAAGTCATCGCAGAGGCTTTCCATTTAATACCCGGAAAATGTGAGCGGTACTCGCCCATTCCGTTTAAATTGCCGTTAATTCCACGCCGTCTAATTATGTTCAATATTCCGTGAAATTCGCAACAGTACCTAATATACGGAGTCTTTTTGCCGAATGCTCGAATATAACCCCGCCCCGTCTAATTGCCGCACACGACTAACAACGAATGACAATCGGAGTGTGAATGATTTTCGTCGTCTTCATCTCGGCAATAATTACAAGCCGGGGTGAGCTTTAATTAAATAGAAGCAACCCCATCCCGGGTTATATACAGTGTCGTACTTCAGGCGAAGCGACGCGATTTAGCGCTCAAAGGGTTAAGCGTGTTCGGGTGTATTATAACGGGCGGATAAGCGAATTAGATCAAATATTTACACGGCTATTTAGATGATCGCGTGTATATTGCGCGTAACCGGAAGTAGAGTGTCCCACTTTACGGCGCTCGATTCCGACATTAAACGAGTTAAATTTATTCAAATATTATATCGCCGTCGGTTTAACGGCTCCAAATTTACATCATCCAACAATTTAATGACTATAATATTATTGTATCAGATATCATTTCCTGAACACGTTCTGATCATAGTATTAATGTACATTGCATAAAGGCGCCCGCACACCGTTGCGCGTTCGTGTATGAAAACCTAGCGAATTTCGCAAATCTACCGGCCTGCGCAAGCGCCGGTTTCTCTCACTCTGACATAACCTATCAAACTATCATCTGTCACCTCGCTTTCGGAACGTTTGTATTTCACTCACGATTCTGACATAGGCTCAAGTCAGAATTATTTACATACAACTTTTCCACGAACGTCATCGAAATCGAGCTAATCGGCGAAACTTGCGGAAATACTTCACGGTGTATGCGGCGCCACGCATATTCAATTAGCTCCCTATGCTAGCGTTTTTGCTAGTATAAAAAGCTATCGCATTGCACACACGCGCATCTCACATTATTTATTGCAAATTTGTTTCAATTCTATTAATATAGTAATATATCTATTATAACAGCTAAAAATATATAATGGACGTATATAATCGCCCCCGCCACCCCCTTCGCCCGTTTCAAGGCAAACTAAAGTTCACCACGTGGTTATGCCCGAATATTTAGCGGTTAAAGCTAACTTTGATGTCATTCGTTGATGTTAACTTTGACGTTCGCGCTATCGTGCGTTCTGTTTAGCTCAACTGAATAAATCGCGGCTATGCGATACAACTCCCCACCATACCAACCTTGAGATTTTCGTAACTGTTCGCAGTGGTGTGCGGGCGCCTTAATGTAGGCTAGATAGCCTATCTAGCTGCAATTTTTTCATTTGCGATTTAGTTTGCTTTCTTTTCGTATTTTTACAGCCACCCCTCGCTCTACGCTGTTTATCGGTTTCCGTTTCCGAGAGTAGATTAATCAACAGCCATCTGCACCCATTGTAATACAACGAGCACCCGGTGGTACGAAACTTGCGGCCGCAAAAAATTTAAATTTCATCCGTTCGGAAACGAAAAAAAATTACAAAAAAAAAATACAAAATAGAAAGCAGGAACTCTCGTGACGCAATTTCGAAATTCACTTAAAGAAAAAAAAAAAAAAAGCGAGCGCCTATACGAAAATGACCATGTAGATACTTTTCGCATTGTATTATAAAACCGCCTCGAGTTGATTTTCGCTTTTATATTTATTTAACTAGACAATTTATTTCGACAAAATTTATTTACATCAGTTTTTAAATTATTCTTTCGCTTTTACATTTTGTAAAAATAAATACATTTACACGGATGGGATACGATCTGACCGTCCATTACGAATGTACGGCGAGCGTACATATGTATACATATACGGGGTCAATTTGCATATCGCGAGAGACACAATTTTAAAAATTAATGCTAATAACATTTCATTAACGAACTTGTCTTTCTATGTTGACGTTAAGTTAAATTTTAAACAGCAAAATATTAATATTTTATATTTTATATAATTTTCCAGCGCTCAATAGTGCTGTAAAAAATACAGTAGATAATGAAAACGTCGTATTCTCAAAACCATAGAGCCCAGTCGTAAAATGTGTATCATAATAATTTTTAACTAACTGTTCTAAAAATTAAATAAGCGTTCACTAATTAAATTTGTCCGAAAATTTTCATACCAACTTTATATGAGGATAGAAATAGAAACTAAACTATTTTATTTCACTCGTACATATTACATATATGTACATATGTATGTAGATTCACAGTACTCAAAGCATGTTACATACTTCCAGCTAACCCTCACTATTAATTTGATTACCCGAATTTTCCAACATTGATCCGAATTATTATTTAGAAGCAGATATTGACTTATATATTTTCTTTTATATTACTAGACTGTATCATTATGTTTAATAAGTCATTGTATCTTGTCAATAAAAATAAGTTGAACAGCAGCCGCCGGCTACAAAATGGCCGCACTTTCATAAATTATTAAAGAGGCTCTACTCATAAATAAGTGTCGGGGGTTACTTTAATAGCGTTTTGATGCAAATTTCGATGCGAAATAAACACAAAAGGATCTTATCCACCCCGCAAAATAAAGCACGACCCTCGTAAATGTGCGCGTATATTTTACTATCATAAATAAACTATCTGAAATTGATTTTAGCTAGCTACAGGTAATTTTCTGCGGACAGACACTCACCTGTGGCGAATCAGCAATAAAGTCTCGGCGAAAATTACAGCCCAGCCGGTTACAATTTCGCATTGCCTCTAATTCGGCTCATTAACGACCACGAAATCAGCAAGATTTTTCTCACGAAAGGAATCCACGTAGAATCAAATGATTCCGGGCTCGGTATTGGTGAGCAAAACTCGTGTCTTTGATGTGATGAAAATATTGTTCCCTTATTATGGGGCGCGCACTCTCCTGGAAATTGAATAAGGAACAACATAAAGAGACCGCACTAAAGAGGTTAAGCGCGTTTGACAATTTGTTGTGTTGTACATTGTATGTACATAGTAGGTACGCGCGCTAGTGTTATATTATTCGCTACAAAGGAATACTAGAGCGGTGTAAATTTTTGATGATTTGTATGTAGGATTTACAGGTGTACGATGTATCAACTATCGTGCGTAAACTGACTGTACGAATTCGAAGACTCAAAGTCACTTACAAAATTGCATAACATTGTTATACTAATAAATAATTATCTAATACGTTTTATGCCCAGGTTAAGCATACAAGTAGTGTGAATGCAATACTTCAATTAAATGATTATGATAGATAGTTAAAAGCAATATTTGCAAAGCTTGATTGAAGTCATGAATATTTTTTATAAAAAAAATTTAAATCTATCATCCGGAGTCAAAGGCGATTTTTTTCGGGATTGGAGATTTCAAATTTGAATTTCTCTTTCGTTTCAAAGGATTTTTAATCTGATTATGCGATGTTCCGTCGACGGAAATATTTCCAATACATTTTTAGATTCAAAAAGAACATTTTTATTAATACGCAAAGTGCGAGTTGAATTCTCAAAATATCATACGACTATTTCATATTCTTCAAACGTTTACTATGTATAGTGTATTTTTAGGCATTCCTTTGTACAACCTCAAAGTCTGGTGAATACTCACGATAAATATAATCGATTCATATGATCATACATAGATATATAAAAGTTACAAACGTGATAATGCGAACAAAGGTACCTTTTGATGTTCGTTAACGAACGAAATTATATCTGCATCCGAAAGTACATACAGAGCTGTATTGATTTCTAATTTGAATAAAAAAATCTCCCCCCCCCCACCCCACCTATCGTCTCCTTTTGTTTTCGTTTTTCCATTATTGGAGATAGCGGCTGTTGTTGGCAATAATAATATAAGCGGTGCTGGACCACCCGGTACGGTTTTTCCTCCATAGAATTAAAATCTACACGCTCCCGCCTTTATGATTGTTTACCCAGTGTAAAATTTTCGATATATGTACATCTCATTAGGTCTTGTTTGACCTTTCTCCGCTATTTAGGATCCCGCTTTGAGAATTGCGCAAAATGTATTCGACTTTTTTATGTTTCATCTCTATACACAGTTTTCATATTCACCATGTATGTACATATGTACATACATACGTACATACATATTGTAACAGCGCATACGGTTCTAATATTTTTACATTATAATGTATATAAGAAGTATTAATAGATAGAGTTATCTTGTTCACGTTTTGTTTGTTCAGAATAAAACATTTCCTTTGAAATAATAATTTTTGTAGGTACTTGAATATCAGATGAATGAATTTCATGATATTTGTAAGGTTTACATCGAACTTCCCTCAAGGTATTTATTACTTGTAGTAATTTAATACCATTGTTGGTATAAACGCCTGATTAAATTCGTGCAAAAAATATCTTTTCATCATTTTGCAAATCCACTGACGCATAATTTAATATCCGTTTTAACCAGAGCACTTATTTTTTCAGCAGCACGAGTCTTCATCGTATGAAATATTTTGCTTTGCATTTAAACGAGATAAATAACCAATCTTGCGAAATTATTTTTAGACAGTTTACCAAAGTCACTGCGTATTAAATCTTTATTGAGTTTCTTAAACTTTTATGCAAAGTTTGCGTATTCAAAACATACTTGGAAATTTATTACGTCATCGAGATCATTGTCGTTGCTTACGTCGATTAAATTTATTTTTTATCAAATTTAAGCTCTTTTAAGCTTCCTTAAGCTCGGTTAGACAAAAAGTTTTACACGAAAATTTGTTCGCTTATTGCCAAATAAGTCGATAAAAAAAAAGTTTTAATTCTCTTTTTATCCGTTTATATGTATGTATGTATGTATATCTCTTTCTCTCTCTCTCTCCCTATATATCTTATATTACCTATATATACATACATGCATAGATACGTATATTTAAAACGTTTCGTAATTTATACAATTTGTATTTTATTGGTTTATGAAAAAAGCAACGTTTTCAACGTGTCTTTGCTTTATTGCTTATTGTTCATATGTATGTATTGAATTAAAATTATGTAGATATATGGATTAAATTAAAATATATTGTAGATAATCAAAGGATTCCTTGTTTATTTCACATTCGCTTTAATGTACTTACTTACATGTATATTGAATATTAACTAATTGGTTTGTGAGTTTATGCAATGCTTATAACGGTAATCAAGACTGGCTCTATACTTTCTGAGACTTTGATGTTTCTTTTGATCCTTAACTTTTGACGTTCAGCGCCGGTTTTATACCGACATAAAGTAAAATTTACTCTCAGTGCCTTGTAAACTTGAAAATTTTAATTTTTGACGGATTCCATATAATTTTGTTAATTGAGTAGGTACATAAAATAGTTTTATTTATTACAATATTAAATGAAATTAATTTTAAAAGAATATATTGGGAACAAAAGGAGAATCAAATCACGTGTATGTTTTCGTTTGAAACATGATTTTTCGCGTAATTGGGTTAAAACATACCTATATATTATTCAACTGGCCCTTTAGTTGGACATGTTTGCTGGTGTACCGGAAACGTTTTTCCAGCGGAAAATCTCAACGTGACACATTTTTCGCGAGATAAGAGGCACCCGAAACAAATATAGGAAAGGACCGACGCTGTATTAAACCTTAAAAACGGGCGATGAAAAATTTCCAACATTAGTCAAAGCAAAGTAGCGCGTCATGCTAACCAACCTTCATAATGAAAAAATGTAAAAAAAAAAAAAAAAAAATAAAGCGAAATATCCTTGTAAAAGTTTTTGCGTATTTTCAATTAAAATTGCTACATAAATGAGTGACATCTGTTTGATAAATTTTGATAAAATAATTTCCCCTGCTATTTCGGTATCTATAGATAACAATATAGACAATAACTTTTGCTTGAAATATTTTGAATTAAACGATAATAGCTAGAGGTCGCGATTTTATATTAAATTTACATTCTAAATAAATCTTTTTATAACTTTTTTTCACAATGATTTAATATCCATTTGACGCACTGTATTGAAAAATTTGTCCTCTTTTTGGCGTATAAATTCGTTCGTGCAAATATTCTGGGCCTCGAAATCATTATTATTATTTATCGTTAATGTTTTAGTTCAAAGTGACGTTTTTCATTTTTGAAAATCGTTGTCTCCTTGCAAAGTGAAAAAAATTACCATAATATCCACTTAAATAAAAATTCATTAAACATTTACGAAGTATTTATTTTCAGGTGCTGCGATAAAATTGGAAAAATAAATAAATTCCCAGAAGCGTAAATTTAATCGTGTCAGTATGAAATATATGACATAATAATTCAATAATATTTATTACTTTACAGCGACCCGAGAAAAGAAAGGCTCATAAATAATTTAAGCTTCTCGAAGCTTTTAAACTTGAATTTACTTTTGCACACGTTCGCGCCGAAAAGCGAACGCTGTGGCTTTTCCACTTTTTACAATGGCGTAGTGAGGCTTTGGTGGATTACGAGAAGATTAATATTTTTATCCACGTTTTGGCAAAACGAGATTTCACCTCGTACACACACGCATACGCGTCCTTATACGTGACTCGACAGTGAAAACGAAAGGAAAATCCATTTTCGTGTTAGACTTTTGAGAAAATTATGCAACTTTTCCCTCAACCGTCCAATCGATACCTGCTGGAGTTTAATTTTTACCTTTTATGCTTTTTATTTTCATTCAAAATGTGCTTTAAATTAATTGAAAAACCTCATTCGTCATTTGTGGTACAACAGCGTCGAGTGGTTTGGTTTTTTTCTCTTTTTTTGTCAAAAATGAAATCCTCCGAATAATACGGCTTTGTGCGCGGGCGAATTCAATATTTGAATGCTTTCGGCGGACGAAAATAAAATACAAATAAATGAGATACAACTGCAAAAAATAAATAAAAACATGACATGTTTGGATGTACATAAACACTACATTGTCAAATAACAATACGTGATATTCCACACTCGTTAGTTTATTTGACATAATATATGTATGTATGTATGTATGTAAATGTAAATGAAAAATTTGTTTAATTTATTTTGAGCAATCATTTCACCGAATGTTTATAATATTACATACATTCATGTATTATATAATATTGTATGTGTATTTTAAGTTGTTCTTTGATCGAAATTTCCATATGTTGCGCGTGCGGTTTCAAATTGTTTTGTTTACATGGAAATACGCAATTTTGCTTTCCGGCGAAAAGGGCTGTGCTGAAAAATCTGTTTCTCGTAAGCTTGTTTGCGTGTGATTCGGTTATTTCGTATACAGAAACTGAATAATTTATTTTTCTCATTCGCTCTGGCGCGACAAAGATATGCTTGCAAAAAAAAAAACGATAAAAAAAAGTAACTGTGCGTGCGATAAATATTTGGAATCCTTTTCGCGTTTATGTAAATTGTTCAACTTTGGACCGAGTTCACAGTGTCCAACTTGTCTTTGAAGCACAACAGATAACGGCTTTTGCGAATTTCTCTCTAAAAAGTCTAAAACACACGCGAGGCAACGAAATCCTAAATTATATTATACCTTCGTTTTTTTTATTCGTTATTATTTTTAATATCCATATAAAAAAAATCCCCATTTCGAATCTATGTTTTTTTTGGCGTTGCGTCGGCTTTTAACAGAGGGTTGGGTAATAAGATCTCGAAGGAAATTTCCTGCTCCAACGAGGGGGATGTATTATAAGGGAGGAGGGAAAAAAATAACAGTACAAAATGGTGCCGAAATGAATGATAATAATGTTAAGTCGAAAAATGTGAGAAGCCTTCAAACTTTCGTCTTTCGCATCGTCAATTTGAATTTCCCCTTTGAGCCAGAATTGCGGCCGAACAAAACGCCCCCAGCGAAAACTCCACTAACGCCACAATTATATATGTATATACATAGAATTTCTGCATACCTAATGGCTGAAAAATCATTCGAACTTTCCAAGGATTTGAATAATTTTATACGACTCCAAAATATAAAATCAATTTCAACTACATGTACAATGTACATATGTATGTATGTACATACACCTCATTTAATAATAATCAGTTTTTATCAGCGAACTGGTATTACTCTATCTATCACTAGCTAAAGCAGTGGTTGGGAACTGGCGGCTCTTTGTATGCAAGCCTGTGGCTCTCGCTGTCATCCAACGTTTTTCGTGAAACACAAAACGTTGACACATAAGTTACACACAATCAAAATGAATTCTATTTCAACAAAGCCATAGCAATAAAAAGCTTGAAGATCGTTTTTCAACATTATAATACTTTTTAGTAATAAACTGTTGAACATTAAGCAATATCATAAAGATGGCTAATTTCTTACAGCTATCCATTTCACAAATGAGTAACATTCAATTTCATTTTGAATATATATACATACATATGTACATACATACATACAATATTCAAAAAATTAAATCCGAAAATAATATGTTGCGGCTCCCAATTTTGCAAGGTTTTCCCTAATTTGGCTCTTACCTCGAAAAAGGTTCCCGACCACTGAGCTAGAGTCATCTAAACAAAATTTTGCACGATAGGAAAATTTTAAATCGTACTCATGTACATAAGTACCATAGAAAGAGACCTTCAGGATCATAGAAAATTTTGGCTTCGATTAGTCAAGTAGTGTGGGAATGTATAAGGAACTAAAATGGTACCTTATCATAGTATTTAACTGTAAATGTATTACAACGTATACTCGTATAGTATTTATTCCGAGTTGCACAACTTTGCCGTTTCAACTTTGGGGCTCAACAGTACGAGATGTTACACAGTTTGAAAATCATTAGATATACATATGTATGTACATAAATCGCACACTTTTTTTTCAGGAACGACGAAAAACTTGTTGTCATGTCGCTACAAGTGATAGGAGTTACTGTTTTTTTTATATAAAAACAAGCATATTAAAGAAAGTTCAGATTAAAACATTTCATTTTGTGTTGTTGGTTCATGCAGCTTCGTTTGTAGAATCCGAATAAATGATTAACTAAAAAATCTTAATTTTTGAGTTGATACTGTTTTTATCTATGTATTTAGGTGTGCGATATAGATATGCATGTGCGGAATTCATTTCTCTTCACACTCCATTTATTTCATTTACCAAGAATTAAATTTCTAAAGTGGCGAAATGAATTCAAAGCGCATTTACCGAGTATTGTAAGTGCTTCGGTAGTGGTGGTGGATGTTTGAACGCTCCTTTATCGTCATTTCCTTTCATCTTCCCAATTTCAACATCGCCGGCTGATATCTTCTTTATTCCCGTTGGCTGACTTCGTTTTATACGTCTTATTTTACGCCACAATGCGAACTTTGGCTTTTCCTTTTCGGTTTCAATCAAACTTTCCGCGCGCGCGCCGACTCATTTCCACCACCGACATTTCAATTTGTTCCGTCGTCTCTCCGCTGTATCATAACGATCGTTAATTATAAGCTGTTTATCAGGACCAATTCATCCCTTTAATAACATCAACGTTGCACAACATGCAAAGCTCTCTATACTAGCGAAAACGATAGTATAGAGAGCTATCGCATTGCATTAATGCCACACACGCGCATCTCACATTATTTATTGCGAATTTGTTTCAATTCTGTTAATAATCAATTGTTTTTGCACTACTTTACGTAATATGTACATATATCTATGTACATATTATAACAGCTAACAAATATATAATGGACGTATATAATCGTCCCCGCCACCCCCTATGCCCGTTTCAAGGCAAACTAAAGTTCACTACGTGGTTATGTCCTAATATTTAGCGGTTAAAGCCAACTTTGCTGTCATTTGTTCATGTCAACTTTGACATTCGCGCTATCGTGCGTTCTGCTTAGCTTAACTGAATAAATCGCGGCTATACAATACAACTCCCCACCATACCAACCTTGAGATTTTCCTACCTATTTTCGTACCCGTTCGCAGCGATGCGGTGTGCGGGCGCCTTAACTCTTCACACGGACAAAATACGCTTTTCTACGTCGTGCTTTATTTCTGTCATGATTTAGCAGATTTCTCCACCCCTTCCCTCTCCCCTGGACCCGTGAGAATTAAGGGGTGTGCATTGGGGGGGTAATAACGAGTTACGTGACCCAACAGATTATTATTTCTAACCGGGCCTTGCGTTGCCATAATTGATTCGTTACGTGTAGGCTATGTGGTTAATATTTGTCAAAACATACACCTATGTATGTATGTATATATATATATATGCATATGTGTGTGTATAATATTGTATGTATGTATGCGTACAAGCCGAACGAATGATTGATGGTCCATAATTCAAAGCGACTTCGTTTCGTGTATTTGCGTAATAAAACGCATTAGGTCGCATTGTTGGACGCGAAAGCTCTAAGTGAATTTTAAGTCGATTTTCAATTTATTACCATACCATTCCATCCTCTTGAAACATGACCTATTTTCGAGACATTAACATATGTAACTATGACGACTACAAATCCTATTACACACCCACATTAACGAACTTTCGTGCTTATGTAATAGATTTACGTGCGTAATTTTCAATAGTCGTGGAAAATTTATAATTTACTATGTGCACACACGTTTTGTTTTTAAAAGCGAACGAACGGCATAGTCTTGACGGTACTCGCCAGACGGCTACTTAATATATCTCATTAAAAGTTTACAAGCAACTGAAATGTTAATGAAACGTCAACTTTCAGAATTGCAAAGTCTCGTTTCTCATTTGCGATATTCATATTTTTCAACTTTTCAAACAAGAATAAATCGTACCACATTGTAGGGAACACCAACATTTCTTATCATACAGTAAAACCGTACTTTAAATAAAGTAATCTTATTGCTAACTGATTATATATATGTACATATTCTATATATTTATTTATGAAGATAAATCGATTTATTTATATAAAACTCCAAATAACAAATTCTAGAGTGTTTTGTTTTCGTTTCGTCAATAGATAATTGATAAAAATTGACATTTAATCTATTCGATAACAAAAACACATTGTATTAAATGCTAAATTTTATTTTACAGACAGTTCAAACAAATCCCAAATGAGGTTCTGTATGACTATGTATATTAGCGTAAGAAACAAAACAAATGGTATAATTATTTTTTCGATATTTTAATTCTTTATAACTGCCCCAAAGGGGTCAAAAATTAAAAAAATATATATGATTTTAGCTAAAAGTGGAAGGTTCACGTGGGGTATTAAAACGCAGATAAAATACATTTCTTGACGTTTATTTGAAGACAATACAAATAAGCAACACACGTGTTTAAATTACTAATTAAGAGTAAAAAATATAGAAAAAGTAATACCAGAATCCCACAAGAAAAACTTAAAAATAACCTACATAGATAATAGGGGTAATAATTTTTTTTTTTTGTTAAAAATAGGCATTATTTTTCGTGATTAGAGTGTCGTTTTTATTAAACCATCTCACCTTAAGGGTGCACAAATAGTAGCAGAGACTTCTGTCACTATTTTCACTGTGTAGCTTGAGTGTGGCAAAGGAAAATCTTTATCTGAGGAAAAAATTTTGATCGGCAATAGCTTGTAAAATAGTCTCTTTATCTATGAATTTGTTGTGAGGAGACTCTATTACCTCTTCCCAATTTATAATATTGCCACAATAGGCTTCAGAAAGTTAGCAGTCAGTAAATTCGGAGAGTTAGCTTTGCGAAAAATATTAAAAGTCCTGTATTAAATTTTTCTGAAGCTAGTAATATAAAATCAAAAAATTGAATTTAACAGTCGTAAAGCAACGATATCTTTGGAAAAGTGTCCTTCGAAGTAATGGGTGACAATACAACGCAGATTTTCCACCATTGCGCTTTTTTCTCTCCCTACTTTATTCGACGAATAAAATCCTTATTTTGCCATACAGCTGGGGGAATCCCTTCAGACGGGAAACCTCTGAATTATGTCCGCGCCCTACAGAGCGCACGCATAAAAGTCACGCGGGGATGATTGTTCGCAATAAAGCGAGCTGAGGGACGACCGAGAACATAAATAAATATGAGACACACGCGCACACATTCCTCGAGATTGGGCCAAAAGAGACCCGCGTCGAAAATTTTCATTGAGGCTATCGAGGACCGCGGAATGGACCGAGCGAGAATGTTTTATGACGGGACGTAAAAGCAACGGCAGATGGTTGAAACGAGGAGGTTTTCGCCCGAACACGAGCTACAGCGTTTTTCAAATGACCTCAGTGCCGTAAAATTCCACGCTTGGCATTTTTTTTTGCACTCCTCCGCATAAAACCTCAACTCGTCGACTATTACGTATCGGATGCATGCACGTGCTGCACAATGCAACGGTTCGATATTGCACATAGAATACAGTGACATGAGTGACGAGGGTGAATTTGCAGTGGTCGCAAAACTGGTCTAGAGACAACGGTCCTTTTATGACGGTCTCCGATTGCTTGTTGGTTTATGTATTTCGTTGCTGAAAACGAAACGCAACTGTCTGGAGTTCAATATCGAATTGATTTCATTTTTAATCAATTCCATTAAATATATTTTTTTATTTTATATATGTACATACTAGATGACCCGGCATGCGTTGCAATGCCCGATCCCGTTCCCGTTCCCGTTCCTTGTACGTTTTCTGACGCGTGAGCAGGCCCGTTCCAGATCCCGTTCCCGGTCCCGATCCCGTTCCCGTTCCAGATCCTGTTCCCGTTCCCAATCCCGGTCCCGATCCCGTTCCCGTTCCTAGTACGTTATCTGATGCGTGAGCAGGCCCGTTCCCGTTCCCGTTCCCGTTTTTCCCCATTTTTTTTTCACAGGAACCATCCCTGGCATGATCACAATAAGTCCTGAATGTTTCATCGCGATCGGTTGAGTGATTTAGGAGCCTATAAGAGACAGACAAACAGACAGACAGACATTGATTTTTATATATGTATACAGATGTACATACATACATATGTATGTATATGCTAAAAAAAGAAGGCATACGACCAATGCGTACTGCCAGTTATGACGTATGGATGTGAAACTTGGTCGCTAAATTCAAAAATGCTACGCAAGATGCAGTGCACACAGAGAAGCATGGAAAGATGTATGCTCGGTATAACGAGAAGAGATCGGAAGAGGAATACATGGGTAAGAAACATGACCAGGATGGCAGATATAGCGGAACGTGTGAAAAAGTTGAAGTGGACACATAGCGAGAAGAATAGATGGCAGATGGATGCGAGAAATACTGAAATGGTATCCCAGAGAATGTGAAAGAAAGCAAGGGAGACCGAGTGGACAATGGGCTGATGAATTGAGAAGAATATGTGGAGTCAACTGGATGCAGATTGTTCAAGACAGACAGGAATGGAATAGTATTGTAGAGGCCTTCATCCAGCAGTAGATGGTGAACGGCTGAAAATTATGATATGTGTATATTAGTATGTGATAAGCGTCTGTCTGCCTGCTTGCCTGGGTCGTTGCGGTCACGCTAGAATTTCCAACACAATAAACAAACTTTTTTAAGCCGTGTGTTGGCAACAAGCCGCTATTTGTCAAAGTTGGTTCAAGTCGACAACGCGATTTTACGACCATAAACTCACAAACAAACAATTGTTTCGCGTGCTGTCAAATGGGCTGTACTGTTATTGTGCACGGTTGGGTAACGTTGAGTTTGAATCCACCGTCGTATGACGGGAAAATCGGCTAATTTTAATATGAATGCTGATCTTGCTGAATACTTGCATTTATATCGAAATTCTTAGTATCTATGCCATTTTAATTTTAATTATATAAAGGGAGCTCTTCAAAAACTGCGACTTTAACATTATTATTAATTATACCAAGATAATATTGGAACATAATTTTTATACTTGTAAAAACTACAGTATAATTTTAAGTGAATAATAATTAGTCCGACTCTTTTAGTGGTAAAAATTTTTAGTAGCGAAAGAAATTTTTAATTTATATAGTTAGTATTTAAAATATAATTTTTTTCGAGCGACATATTACAAATATCTTCTCCGGTGAAATATAATATGTAAATTTAACGTGTAGACCTACACTCCTACAGCAATGGTTCGGTATTAAGGCTCAGGTGTTCCATTTTTCTATCTTTAGGATTTGTCAAGTTTGTTCCTTAAGCCTTTAGTACAATAGTACAAACCTCGACCGCTTTCTCTTCCGCGGCGTCTCTTCATATTTCAAACAAAAAATACATTGCGCAGAGAATAGAAGGTGTGTACCTTCATACTAATTTCCATTTGATAAAGATTGCGATTCTATCGTTTACCCTGGCGGCGCGGGTTTAATTCGCCCGACGTTTAATTCCGGGTTACGAGTTAACCGTTATGTTTTATTTTGAACCACCTCCTTTCTATATCCCGCATCGCCGCCGGTGTAATTGTCATAATTTCATTAAATTCCCTAAATTACACGTCTCTGATTTCGGTTTAGGGGGGGGTGAGGGCTTTTGTGGTGTCCTCAGGCATCGAGAGTTCCTTTTACGACTACCCCTCCCAGCCACCCTGTACCAAAGCCCGAGGCCTCGCGTTACGGTTGCGACTTTAGTACGGCCGGAATTGTTACGGGAACTCTGCTGGAAAATGTGAGGCACCTGTGGTGCAGGCAAAAATAATGAGGTTCAGGCCTTGTTTTCGAAATCTACCGCTATTTCAATTTTTTTTTCCGGGAATTTTTCGTTTTCAATATAATATAATGTACCTACAATTAACAGTAAAATGAAGAAATTCATATTTATCTTGTACAGTATAAAAATATCACAATAAAATTCATTATAGATAAATGTCTAGTTTTGTTTTAAAATATTGTGAGTGATATAGATACATATCTTTTGCATGAAAACTATGCACCAAATGGACATACATGTGTATTATATATTTGAATAAGGCAATATCTTCTCAAATATACCATTTGAACATAAAATACTTTTTAAACATGAAGGTTTGATGCAGATGGACGTTTTGTGTATGATAACTCAATTTTTTTTTTAAATTGGACATACAATATCTGTGACAAATGATATATGATCGATATGTTGATAAAAATTAAATTGGCACAATGCTTTCGCTTTTTCTGTGAATGTCATTTATGTAACTGAACGAACGTTGAACGTTGAACGATGAACACTAGTGCATCTGCACTAACGCTAATTAATACAACCCCACCCATACTATTATTACTATTATATATTATGCAATAACATTTACAGATTAGGTAAGATCCAATAAAGGCTACATATGTACATACTTACATTTAAAATTTTCCACTCTTAATACTTCTTATTCCTTGTTCAACTTCAATCCTGGATAATCTTTCCTTCTTGTACCTACATATGTATGTACATATATACATACATAATCTCCCAAATAATTTAGTTGACAGAACTCACCCCATTTTTAAAATTTTCTTTCTTATAATCATAATCTATTTTATCTAAAGTCTTCAACTTCAAATTTCTCTCACAATTCATTCATTAAATTTATAGAACATTTACAAAAATATGTTTAAAAAATTCTAAGCTCTATCGATACATTCTCTTTTGAACTTTCAACATTTAAAATCTCAGTACGCAAACAACTTTGCAATTCCAATTTATCTAATTCCACTCACACCTAATATTATTATTATACATATATTTACTACTGCTATATCAAATTTAATTATAGTAACTATTCTGGTGTACGCCATACTTTTTCTTCTTTAATATTGTGTTCTTTATTATATACTGTACGTTTCTTTCTCTTAATAAACAAATAGTATTACATTAACAATAAAACAAAAAAAATATTTTCACAATCTCATTGTGCAGTTCATTTTGGGTGCATTCATTCACTTTATTGCTACGTGGCTGGAAAATAGTGTGTTGGGTCCGTGGTAACTTCCGGTCTAGATTCCGACCATCGGAGCGGAAGTTCCGCCGCAATTTCCACGCCGAGACGGCAGACTCGGTCTTGGTGGCCAACAAAATTGTAATCATCTCTTCTACGGTGTGTTTCCAATATTAGCTTTTCTTTCCTTCCACAACTGACAGACGGAAGAGGCATCCGCGCTCGCGCACGCGGTTGAATTATTCACGGCGATCCGCCATGAATTATTTATCGAGCTTCCCAATAAACTTTTGACGTCTAGCGAAACGTCATAAACATCTTCGCCAACGGATAAAAGATTAATAAACATCTGTCGCCAGGTATATACATACATACATACATAGATACGATCGGATAAATTCGAAAATGCTTGAACTTGCGGCTCCTCTCCGTCTCTGAGGACCATATTGTGCGATCCGGCTCGCGCGTGTCAAATTGTCGCTAGATTACAAACAGCGTACATATGTACACATCCTGTATCACATTTCAGCAGTGTCGATATTAAGCAAATCGTTGCGTGACTCTCACGAGTATGTATTCGAGTGTATCGGGTGAAATGTAAACAACCTCTGATCAGGACGCGTTGTCTTAAGCTCGAGCGATCAAATATTTACCGCTAAAGGCGTTTGCTCTCCAGCGATTCACATGTGTGTGTTTATTGCTATGGAACGATGTAATCGCGTGTCGTATACGTGATTTTGACATTTCAAAATCATCTGTTGTCAAATGTTGTTTGTAAAAATCCAGCACTTCCACTTGTTCTATTTATTAGTCCATGTTATAAAGAAGTAAAAGTGTTCAATACATTTTACAAAATCTTCTATGTATTTGTTGTTGTGATTTAGTATGTACATACGTAGTTAGTATCATGAAAATCAAATTAAAAACAAATTTTCTCACAAATAGGTACAAAAAACTCTTAGCATGGTAGAATTTTAATCATAACACGTCGAGTAACATAATATTTAACTTTCTCCGCTCAAAGTAAAATCTTTTATATATTTTACGATTCTTAGCCGAGAAACGTATACCTACCTACTCGTGCAATATAATATACATAAAATTACAGTTTCCGTGAAGGCAAGTTTCGCTTTTGATGAATGGAATTTTCCGGACAAACTTTCTTTTTCTTTGGAAATATGAAAAGTCGAATAAAATCACAAGATTCTAAAACGCCCCGAGAGTGAAAGAGGAAAATGGGAAAAAAGTGGAAGGCGCGTCCTCGATTTGGCAAATGCTTTCCGGTAATAATTCGACTCTTATAAAGGGCCTATAAATGCACGTGTACATATGTATGTATGTATGTATTTATTTTTTATTGTTACTTCTTAAGGCAACATTTGATAGAATTCTTTTACGCTTTGTAATTTAAGCAAACTCCTTGTATACTTTCGAAATCGAATTTACTTATTTTTAAAAGGAATAAATTACGTTAAAAAAAATATATTCCATAAAATTTGACGATGATTGAAATATATACATACATATGTACGTACGTACATATGTACCTATATAGCAAAACTTTTCTAGGAAAAGAACTTTTTTTAACAATAACTTTTTAAAGATTCATAATTGGATTCAATCATAGTATTTTATAATTTAACTTATTTAGCAATATCTCATTTAAAAATGTGTCACTTAGTGTACATACATATACGTATATATCGTTTATTAATACTTTACTTTAGATCGAATGTAATACGACAGTAATTAGTGTTAATTAACGAGCGTGAAAAATAAACGGTTTAAATGTGATTACTTAAGGAGCTTTTAGAAGTTTAGTGAGTGTATACTTTAGCATTGTTTATTCAGGACTTTACAATAGAACATTCAGTCAACAAAGTTAATTGAACGCGCGGCAAGAGTTTTCTAATAAACAGAGTGCCAATTTGCTTTCCTAAAAAGACTTAAAAAAAACTAAGAAGCAAGATCAGGGGATCCCCTTTCAAGACGGATCGATGTCTTTTGTTATTTTTAATTTGATTTGATACCTTCGACTAAAAGTTTTCCTGTTTATTTTGTTTACAGGTGACGCGCTGCAGGATGGTGTCAATAAATTGTTGAGAGACTCAAGCTCAAACAAGACATTATAGTGAAGTGTATAAAACAACTGTATGATTGTGAATGTTGCAAATTTTACTGTAAATTGAAGTGAAGATGGGATTGAAAGGAAAGGTCGACTTCACGAAAATGTCGACGATGAATTGTAGAAGTATCAAAAGTCCCGTGAGCTACCAAAGCAAGAAAAAACTACTACTTTTGTTCATCTTGATGATGCTGCTCATTGGAATGCCACCATCAATACAAGGATGGGATTGCGTTTGCAATCCTAGAGAGTGCGAAGCTCTGGAACCAAGCGGATGTCCTGGACTCGGAGTTATAGTTTGGGATCCGTGCAGGTAGGATATCCTTTAAATTCCCAACTTGAACTTGTTGTCAAATTTTCGTCTCAAAGCTGTATTATATTTATCGATGTCGCGCATATAAATTATTCATGTGCGGTAAGAACTAAGATCAGGACTTCTCTATACGCGAAGCAAAAGATATTATACATAGACCAACGATACGAAAGACGCAATATGTACATAGTTTGGGAACAAAGTTTTATTGTCTGCGTTGTTGCGGTACTGGTAGGTACATACTTACGTTGCTGTGTTTTCGAATTCATATGAGAAATATAAACTATGCACTTCTCGTGACCTACATATATCTAAAAGTACAATACTGTACCTGCACCGAGCAGCAATTCATTTTCTTGAATCGAAATATAAAATTCTGTCTCTTGGGTGAAAAAAAATTCTCGTTTCAAGCTAAATAATAGAATTCTTACAATTCAAATATCCAAACACAATTGTCGTAGTTTAGCTCATTTTCATATTGAAACTGTACGGGAAATATCATCGAAACGTCTGAAACATATCAAACCGCAATCACAGCTCATAACCGAATAGCTGAAACCACAGAATGCCAAAACCACCATTTTAACACAATGCTGACCAGTCGCTTTTGCAGATTGAGTTAATTCCTTTTTAGCCACCCTTATCGAACAGCAAGAAATCCTCCCTTGTGAAAACTGCGGAACAAAAAGCGATGACTGAACGATTTTAAAAGAGCGCCTTTCAAAAAAAAAAAAAACTCTCATCCCCTTCTTCTGTAGAAAAAATACACGAAATCTCGCTTCCGTCATTGTGAATTTGGGCCGTCTTGATTGACGTGAAAATCTCACCCAGTTGAGTTTTATTATGGAATAATGCGAACGCTTTTCCGCAGAAATTTCGTGATAAATGGCCCCCTCTTCCCCTTTCTCCTTCCATCCGACCCCTTCTTGATCTCTAGTCGATGTTTGTGTTGGAGGAGAACGTATAATTTTTTGAAAAAGTAATTAAAATTGGATTTCGTCACCATCGGTATGATAATTATCACGCCTTTCGTCATTGAAAGCTAAGAA
Organism: Parapsyche elsis; assembly: GCA_022651745.1. Taxonomy (NCBI): domain Eukaryota; kingdom Metazoa; phylum Arthropoda; class Insecta; order Trichoptera; family Hydropsychidae; genus Parapsyche; species Parapsyche elsis. Next base: position 6,202,991 of record JAGVSN010000017.1, read on the forward strand.
TATTCTTTGTGACAAAGTGACAAAGCACGTTCGTCGAAGTTTCTGAAATTAATTTGTTCATTTCGATCGCTGTCGGAAAATTATTTTGTATACAAATCAAACGAAAAAGTACGATAAAGTCAATTAATGTTCATTTGTATCGTTCACTTAATGAATTTGATACTTTTCTACTAAATTGTACGGCAAGATTTTACACGTTAATACATAATGAAAAATTCAGCAGTAACAAAGCTTCGTTACAACACGGATTTAATATTCAAGAATCCAATCCCGGTTTTCATCACTTTGATTACTAATTCTCTAAAAATTTTCTTGTTTACACAAATGCGTGGACCTAATTATATCACTAATTGGATCAATGGACTCGTTCGTTTAATCTAAATAAATAAATATAACTGGCCAAACCCTCACGGGGAAAAGTAGGCTCAAATTTTTCAAGAATGAGGCATTCTTCGAAATGGAGGAGAGCAGGAGGATGGAAGGGGGTGTTTATACATCATTATAAAGATTTAACTTATATTTTTCGTGAATTGAATATCACCGTCGAAAAATCTCAACAGACGGCGAAAGCCTACTTCGTTTATTACGCAAAAGCTCCTCTAACCGTGATGCCGCCACTTCACATTCGCGCGAATATTCGTGTAATTTTCGCGCAAATGTTCGTCAACCGCCGGCATATTTCGGATCCGCATCTAAGCACAGGTCACTGGAGTATCTTAACCAAAGCAACAACAATATTGTATTCTTGTGAGAATGTCGTGGAAAACGTTCATGCTGGTAGTGCGTATGTAATATGACGAAATGATTCAGTGACTTCAGAATGAAAAAATGTCATTGAAAAGGCTATCAGACATTCTAGAAAGTCCTATTACTCCTATTAGGTTTTGAAAATATCCTAGAATCCTCTAAAAAGCTATTAAACTATCAGGTGATGTTTTATAACCAAGAAGAAAGATAACAGACAACACTGAATGTGAAGGGTCCGCCATCTTGCTTTCTTCGCGGTTCGCTCGACTTTCGGCGATGTACCGCGAGTGCTCATACAGTACGTTGGCCTTAACGCGAAAATGTTCGAATGACATACCCACACGTGGACGCTCGGTACTGCTAGTCAGCGCTCGCCCAATGTGAAGTGGCGACATGAGCGTCTCGGCGAAAAGATTGATTTCGCATTGTCGCAGCGCACTCGCAGATATTTTCACATAAATATATTAGGTGGAAATTTGTGCATTGTAAATTTCAATAAGGTATTGGTATTCAAGGCGAGACCTGTTTACCAATGCGACAACGCGATACGTCCTTTATTATGGGAAGGGGGGCCGCAACCCAAATCAGATTTAGGACCACCGGGTAAAGCTAGGAGGGGATGTTCTTTCAATATTTCCAACGAAGGGGTGGGAAGGGAAAAGTCGACGTCTTTCCTGAATAAAGAACAGCCCACTCACCCCCCAGCTCTGTCCCCTTTTCCGGTTGTAACTTTTTCAGATATGCCGTGCGACAATGACTCGCGTTTATCGCGTTGTGCGCACCCGCTCAAAAGCAGTCGCCGTAAAAATTTCAACCAATATTTGCACGCGTTAGCGACAACCTTAATTTCAGCACTCGGGGGGGGTGTAAGGGTTGCGATAAATAAATCTTAGAAGTTGTGTTTGAAAGTTTGACGATGTGGGAGCAATATGAACATGACCGAGTGAGATTGATACGGCCGCAAACGGTTTCACTATTGCGATACGTGTGGACGATAACGAGTTTCGCTATTGTTGTCGGTCGAAAAAAATGTGGTTTTTTTTTCTTTCTCGTTCACTCTTTTTTTTGTGGGAGGTAGTAAATGCGATCGACAAGGAGAAAGTAAAGTTTTCCGGACGCAACAGCCTCTGGTGGATTTATTTCATCATAGAAAAACGTTACGCTTTTCCGAAATGACGCCAGTAAAACTTTGACCTATAATTTTCCTGAAGTGAAAATTGTCTTTTCGATTCCAAACATACGTAGGAATTTATCAATAGTTTTGGAACTTCTAATTCCATCCGGCAATCTATTATATTCCAAAACACCTATGTACAAGATGCTTCACCTATTTATATTTACTCTAACATTTTTTATAATATCAATCACATTCAACAAGTATCATTCACATTCAACCAATCTAATTTAATCATCATCTTTTTTATACTAGCATACCTATCAACATTTAAAATATTATATGATATTTATGTATATTATATGTACTTGCGTGATGATTTTGCTACCAAACAAAATATCTCTTCAAGATCTGTCGATCTATCAAGATAATAAGCCCCACATTTTCTGTACACAACTGAAAAGTATCATACAGACTGATTTTCCGGCCCATTGTAAATAAATAAAAAATAATAATTAACTGAAAACTTCGAGCCTATTGTGTACACGTGATCGGATTTGTTATTTTGAAAAATCGTACAGTAGAGAGTGTACAAAAAAATATTTATTTTTTCACCGTAACAAAATGGGCGGATAGGGACGAAGGGTTTACACGGGGGTTCGTAGGTGAAGAGGTTTACGGTCAGGGTTGTAGCCCGACGTGTCGTTCCGGCTTATTGGATGTATTCAAGCATGACTAGAGTCGAATCTGCTTTTGTGCACTAGGGACAGTGGAGGATTTCTGGGGTATGGGTGCCTTTAAAAGCCTTTGTCACTATTTGCACGAACCTCAGCGAACCTCCGCACACTCAAAATAAAACGCGATTAAACGCGAATTTAACGACGACCGCACACACATCAGAATCAAAAATCGCGCACGTTTCCCCATTCAAACGAATGTGTGGTAGTAGTATTGGAGATATTAACCAGGGGAGGATTGTACGTTTTATTCAATTTAAAAGTTCGCAGGTTAGAGGTTAAACGGGCGAACGAACGATTCGATTAAAAGCTGTTTGACTAATTCCGACCCTTTCGACTTTTGCCTTTGAAGCTTCCCTTTAAGCGATTGGGTGCCAAACAATCAGGTCTTTTTATACAGACAGAACGTTTTTTACTCATTTCGTGAGTTTTTACTTTTGATTTTTGGATAATCTATATATGTATATTTTCCAAATCCTTGCAATTGGAATTGCACTTAAGCTCACCCCAACAGTTTCAAATGTCTAGTCATCATCATTTTCAGACGTTCACCATCCATTGCTGGATGAAGGCCTCTGCAATCCTTTTCCATTCCTGTCTGTCTTGAGCAATCTGCATCCAGTTGACTCCACACATTCTTCTCAATTCATCAGCCCATCGTCCACTCGGTCTACCTTGCTTTCTTTCACATCCTCTCGAATACCATTTCAGTATTTCTCGCATCCATTTGCCATCCATTCTTCTCGCTATGTGTCCACTTCAACTTTTTCACACGTTCCGCTATATCTGCCATGTATTCCGATCTCTTCTCGTTATACCGTATTTCCATTATTCTCTGTATGCACTGGATCTTGCGTGACATTCTCGAATTTAGCATCCACGTTTCACATCCATACATCATAACTGGCAGTACGCATTGGCAGTGTGCCCTTTTTTTTAAGCAAAGCGGAATGTCTGATATAAAAACAATGTTCATTCTTCCAAAAGCGTTTCATTCTTCGTTTTACATATTTCTTCAGGTATACATACATATACAAATAGTATAAAAAAAAATATATATTTGATCAAAGCTCAAAAAAATCGCGTTGCCTTTTTTTATCACCAACTCTAAAATGTGTATATTTTATTTTTAAACATACATATTTTCAGTACGTTATATGTCACGACAACATTTAAATTCGCCTCTACGGTAAAGTATCAATCACCAAGTGTATATGTGACAGTGTGGGCTCTCAGTTACAGATATTACATATCAAAGGGTTGCACATCAACGTTGCTTGTGATCAAAAATAAATATGTAGAGAGGTCGAATTGAAGCAGCGCCATGCTCCGTTGACACAAGTCGTACATTTCACTGGTAAACAAAAACAGTTGCTTCGTATTTGCTCAGTCGATCGCAATTTATATTGTGTATGACGTGTCGCGAAGGTGAACAAACGTTGTCAACGGGGACCCTTTATTTTGTGGGAGGAGGATCCCCCTTTCGTATAAAAGGGTCACATGGACCCTTCCACTTGGGAGTGAACAGAAAAAAAAAAAAAAAAATAAAATGAGGTCGTACTTGAGCACGAGCGTGTCAATACTGAACACCGGCACTTTCGTAGAGCACTCTGTACTATGTATAGTATGTAGGTACAACTGTATGTAGCTGTAGCATCCACTACATACATACTTCTAAATTCAATTTACGTAGTGAAACTGCCTTATAACGATATCGATTTTCAATGTGCACGTATTGACCCTTTGAAGTGTGACGACAGGCGCATTCGCTGCGTTTTCTCCGATATCAAATTGCTTTGTTGGACTCCAGGAACTTAATGTGTTTTCAATGTAATGTAAAGTAATGTAGCTACATTAGTCGGATGTGATTTTATGTGAAAAATTGCATTCTTTACACTTTTATACATATTTTTTGTATCAAATGTGATGATATTAGTTGATGATTTGATTTCGTGAAATTGCCACAAAGTAGCTGAGTTTGTAGGGTGTACGAATTTTCCAGATTTAGCTGATACAGCTATCAAAACAATTCCTTGCAAAATTGGCAATCGTACAATATACTTTCTTCCCACCTCTATCTTTTCTTTTCTTTCCCTTCAAAACTCAATGAAAATTACATCAGTATCTTTCTCAAAAACTTCACTATAACATTAAGTTAATATGTATGTGAAATGATTGATTTTAAATATGTACTCCACTTGAAAAAGTAAATTTAACATGTCTGAAACTTTTGAACTAGAATTACAGTTTCATTCTCTTCTTGTAAGAGCTTTCGAGCAAAAGAGAGTTGCATATTCCGCTTTTTACTATTGTAATTTCTTTTTGAGATTAAATAATCGCATATTAGTTTTAATTGTAATATGAAACCACGTAGTTTTGTTCGATAAAAATTTAATGGATGCAAATAAATGGTACGTTGACATTTATTTTTCAGCTGGTTTCATTCACTGTAGTTCCAATTCTTGAACTCTTCCTACATAAGTCAGTGCTGAACACAGTACTGCCGTCCTAAGCCCACTTAACGTAACTGACAAAACAACAATATCGAGATAAATAGTTGAAAGTTTTATTCTAAATTTGTGTTTTCCTTCATATATTACTGATTTATTTAAACTTTTTTTAGTGCATGAGGTTATTTTCTATTGTGTTTTGATAAGGAAAAATTTAAAAAAAATGAATACTTAAGTAGTTACATACATATGTACGTCACTTTTTTACACTTTCGTGAAATTTACTTAGGAAATCATATAACTTCACTATGCTGCTGTCCTTAGATTCACTATTTTAGTGTAAATGGGGTACACCCGCAAAGAAATTCCTGTTAGTTTAACGCAACTCTATATGTATTTTAATAGTTGCGTTATTTTAGCTAAACAAAATGCTTCGGTAGCTTTGCGTAGCTCCTTAGCTAAACTAACGTACATAACTGCATTATCCTTAGTCGAAAAAACTTATCTGCACGCAGATACATTGAATTTGCTATGTATGTATGTAAATGTTGGATACATTATTTTCGCTAAGTATTGGTGATACTATTTCTCTGCGCATGCAGATACGTTAGATTTAATAGCTAAAAAAAGTCACTTTTGGATGAAGATACATTAATTTTGATATGAAAAATCGCAAGAATAAACCCCCCATAACCCCTAAAACACATCTAACTCATTTTCGTAATTTTTGTCAGTTACGTTAAGTGGGCTTAGGACGGCAGAGTAGTAAATTTTGCATTTTAGGAGAGTCGTGGAAACGCACAAATATAGGTGGAGCTCTCTCACTCCTTTGATCTAAAGTTACATAAGTCAACTTCTAACCAAAGCGAGGGAAGTAAAAGCGCCAAATTTCATTGTATTAATTATCCAGTACTGTTTTAAAAGTAGCTTACAAATCAAAAAAACCCTTTTTTCCCTTTCCAACGTGCCTATAAATATACATTTCGCTTAAAGTTTGGAAAATCTCGCTCCGTGCGGTATTATTTCGAATTTTCGATTTTCCACGGAACATTTTCTTTTGAGTCACGTTCTGGCGTTGCGTCGTACGCGAACGTAAATGATAGATGACGTAGGTCAAAAAAGTCGATCGACTTCATTTGAAACGACCGACCTCGCAATTCAAATACCCAATCGAACCGGGGCATTTCTTGAAACTACTAGCGAAGAAAAAAAATAGGAAAAAAAGTGTCGAGTGACGCCTTATAATGAATCGATCGCTTTAAGCTAAAGTTGCCCTTGCGTGGGATAATTGTTGTCTTTTACTAGTCAACACGCTCCAATATAGTGTATCGGAATAGCTGGTCCACGCTGATAACAATTCCGTTCGCTTCAGTTGTCTTTACGATAATGCATCACCCATTAGGGGGGATGGTATGCGCCGTAAGCATTTTCCTATCTAAACCCCCTCTAGACCCCCTGCACTTCCCGTTAAACCCCCCTTTTCGATCCCACACCGTTACCAAACAATCATTTGTTCTCGGTTGGCTGTGTGTATTTGTATATGTACGTATGTGTGCTCGGCTAAAACCTAATGAATAGTATTCGGATTAAGCCCGATGTAACAATGTTGCTCCGATAAAACGAAATCCGATAATTATATTCATTTAGGGGGAAAACCGACCCTTTATACTCGCATTAAGTGAGGAAATTAAACCGACACAACGACTAGCCGAAACTAACTCAGATTTTTCTTATCGACTGCCGGTACATTTATAACGGTGCTTCGTGTCGTTCCAAAAGCGTGTACATTTAAATCATATTAACGCGTTGTGGTGTTATATTTATGCCGTGAAACGTTAAAGTCTGCGTATATGACCTGAATAATACTATCGTTTATTTTAATTTGACAATTTATTGTTGGTATAGCTTAGATTTAATTATCAACGTTTTACATACGCTTTTGCATTAATTACATAAAAACTTTATGCTAGAAATTTCCAATTGCTATAAATTTATTTTATTGACCCGTTGAACCCTTTCGGGTATTAATTTTAATCGAGAATTGTTTGTCGCACTATCGCAATAGCATAAAATTTTCATTGTGATATTAGACAATAAATAATAATAATCATCCATTTTATTTAAAATTCCAAATTGAAGACGAATCACATTGTTTGATTAATATCTATTTAATACCTATGTATCTAATAAAGAAGGCATACGACCAATACGTACTGCCAGTTATGACGTAAGGATGTGAAACGTGGATGCTAAATTCAAGAATGTTACGCAAGATCCAGTGCACACAGAGAAGCATGGAAAGATGTATGCTCGGTATAACGAGAAGAGATCAGAAGAGGAATACATGGGTAAGAAGCGTGACAGGGTGGCAGATATAGCCGAACGTGTGAAAAAGTTGAAATGAAAATGAACTGGACACAAAGATAGCGAGAAAAATGGATATCAGATGGACGTGAGAAATTCTGCAATGGTAGACGAGAGGATGCGAAAGAAAACAAGGTAGACCGCGCAAACGATGGGCTGATGAATTGAGAAGAATGTGTGGAATAAACTGGATGCAGATTGCTCAAGGCAGACAGAAATTGGAAGAGGATTGGGGAGGCCTTCATCCAACAGTGGATGGTGAACGGCTGAAAATGATGATGACGATGATGATAATACCTAACTTCTTTTAAATTACATTTATCTACTTCTTACAATATTGTATAATTATTATATGTATTGTGCTTATAAATAATTTATATTTAGAACTTCAATTCATATTTTTGATAAAAGTTATAAGTATGGGTAGGATTGTTAATTAAAATGTATTACATCAAAGGGTTTATATATGTACATACATACCTAAAATATTGATATATGTAAAAATAAAATATAAAGAGTAGAAAAATGTCCTTGGTCAATGTTTTTTTTTATTATCATAGACGATATTAAAATATTGCTCCGCGAAGAGCGGCTAGGAAATGGAAAAACAAGATTGAAATCTGCCCGAATCTAAAGCAAAGAGAGTGACGTGCTCATGAATATTTAGCAGTTTAAATTGAAACGAGGAAATTTGAGCTTATTCGGCACTTAACTCGGTTATTTGTAGTTACTTTAAAAGACGGACGAAATTCCGACGCGAAAAATACATTAAATATAATAAAGCGTACCCATAGCGAAAACACTAAAAGCTCTCGCGAACAATAAAATATGTATCAGAATATAACCGGGTGGTGAACGCGTAGTTAAATAATTTTGCACAAACGAAAAGGGTTACACGAGGCGGCCTGGCCTACTTAGCATTTATAAATTCGAGTGATACGTCGTCGTTCAGGTTTTGTGTAAACACACCGTTGAGGTCACACGAAGGTTGTCCTGATAACACTCTAAGGTCACTCGTTTATTATGAACAAGGTTTAAATTTTGCTAGACAAGGCAACGCAACGCGGCGAACGCATTAAATCGTCCACGCGATTAAACGACAACGAAGTAATGGAAAATTTTCCACACGAATGCCTCTTTCCTGTGAATTCGCTAAACGATTGCGCCGTATTCGGACCGAATTTATTCAAATTCAACGGCGAAAAATCAATATTTTATTATGTTTTATGTTGGCTGAATGCGTCTGTCACCAAATCGATCATAACATAATTAGTGGCTTCATTATTATATGAAATTTAATCAAGATATAAAAAAGTGGTGTAAAGTTCAACTTTTAGGTACTGATATTGTTCATTCAAAATAATAGAATGGTGTGTTTGTAATGGTTCAACATTTATTACTCTGCGCACATGTTTCTCCGGGTCGTCGGTGACAACTGACGACTCCTTCTCATACCGTCGCTAGCGCTCTCATCATTTTCCATCTCTGTTCGCCACACTAACGTTCCCTAATAGTTAATTCACACAAAAATTCATTCCTACATTCATTGATGTAAATATGGCATTGTATAATCTGATCATGAACAAAGGTTGTTTGTTCATAAATCATATTATCGATAATATCTTTACATTGTATAGATATTACTAATACATATATGTATTTACATTTTATAGATATTAATAATAAATAACATTGTAAAGATAATGCAAAATTAATAGTTTAATCAACAGATTAATCTTTTAATATTTGATGACAAATAAAAAACAACAAGAGTTGTTGTCAAATATTAATCGAATGAGGCGATCGCTCAAAGTAGAATTTTAAAATTTCATACTGCTCACGCGATTGCGTTTATAATATAACTAGCTTATTGCCCGTTGATAATCAACGCCCGCTGAATTTTTAATGGTTTTGATTTTTGGATCTGGGGGGTGGTAAGGGGCCGGCATAGCTTTTCGGGAGTGCAAAAATGGTGCCGTAGGGGTAGGGAAGGGGTCTGGGGGGTGGTGAGGAGCCGGCATAGCTTTTCGGGATTCCAAAAATGATGCCGTAGGGGGAGTGGAGGGGTCTGGGGGGTGGTGAGGGGCCGGCATAGTTTTTCGGGAGTGCTGAAAAGGTGCCGTAGGGTGGGGGGGGGGGGGGGTCTGTGGGGTGGTGTGGGGCCGGCATAGCTTTTCGGGAGTGCTGAAAATTTGCCGCAGGGGTAGAAGGCGGCTCTGGGGTGGTGATGGTCCGGCATGGCTTTTAGTGAGTCAAAAAAAGGGGTGGTAAGGGGCCGGCATAGCTGTTCGGGAGTGCTGAAAAGGTGCCGTAGGGGTAGGGGGGTCTGTGGGGTGGTGAGGGGCCGGCATAGCTTTTCGGGAGTGCAGAAAAGGTGCCGTAGGGGCAGGGGAGGGGTCTGGGGGGTGGTGAGGGGCCGGCATAGCTTTTCGGGAGTGCTGAAAAGGTGCCGTAGGGGTAGAGGGGGTCTGTGGGGTGGTGAGGGGCCGGCATTGTTTTTCGGGAGTCCAAAAAAGGGGCCGCCGGGGTAGAAGGCGGCTCTGGGGTGGTGATGGGCCGGCATAGCTTTTCGGGAGTGCTGAAAAGTTGCCGTAGGGGGGGGGGGGTCTGTGGGGTGGTGAGGAGCCAGCATAGCTTTTCGGGGAGTGCAATAAAGGGCCGCTGGGGCAGGAGGGGGGTCTGGGGGGTGGTAAGGGGCCGGCATAGCTTTTCGGGAGTGCTGAAAAGTTGCCGTAGGGGTAGGGGGGGGTCTGTGGGGTGGTGAGGAGCCAGCATAGCTTTTCGGGAGTGCAATAAAGGGGCCGCTGGGGCAGGAGGGGGGTCTGGGGGGTGGTAAGGGGCCGGCATAGCTTTTCGGGAGTGCTGAAACGGTGCCGTAGGGGGGGGGGGGGGTCTGTGGGGTGGTGAGGGGCCGGCATAGCTTTTCGGGAGTGCTGAAAAGTTGCCGTAGGGTTAGGGGGGGGGTCTGTGGGGTGGTGAGGGGCCGGAATGGCTTTGGGGGGTATCAAAAGTTGAAAAAATCAAAAAAAAAAAAAATTCAAAAAAAGTTCAAAAGTTTAAAAAAGTTCCAAAAAAAAATCCAAAAAAAAAGTTGATAAAATCCAAAAAAACCGAAATTTTTTTTTTTCAAAAATCTATTCATAGAAAAAAGTTGAAAAAATCCAAAAAAAAAAAAAAAAAAAAAAGTTCCAAAATGTTCAAAAAAGTTCCAAAAAAAAATCCAAAAAAATAGTTGGAAAAATCCAAAAAAACCGAAAAAAAAAAATTTCAAAAATATATTCATAGAAAAAAACTCGAAAAATCCTATAGTGACGTCATAGCGTTACCGGACACACACACACACACACACACACACACAGACGGACACACATTAAGCTCTTTATTAATATAATGAATTAATTTGTAAGCCGAGCAGGATTTCCACTGGCAAGATTAATAGCGAATAGCGAGAGGAAAAAATCGCGAGACGTGCCCTTCCCGTTCATACATCAGCTCGCAAGATAAATGGGTTTCCCACGTGAAATTCTGAATTTGACAAGAAACTCACTGCCGAAAGGATTTTGATTCCATCCAATTCCTACTTCGGCTGAAGCTGAACACACCATCCATCGTCAGCTCAGGTGACAACTCTTAGCCCAACCCGTAATTGAATCACACCGAAATAATTTATACGTGTGAAAGATTTCTAGCATTGCAAATTTTTCATCGCAAGTAAGAGTTTGCTACCGCTGAAGACACTGATTTATTCAATTATTAAAAACTTAACGACATATATCATTGGGTTAGTGCACAGATATTGTATGTCCAGTTTTAAAAAAAATGTAATTATCATACACAAAACGTCCCTCTGCATCAAACCTTCATGTTTAAAAAGTATTGTATTTCCAAATAGTATATTTGAGAAGATATTGCCTTATTCAAATATATAATATGTCCATTTCGTCCACAGTTTTCATGCAAAAGAGATGTACATATGTATGTCATTTAAAATTAAAAAAAAAACTGGACATACAATATCTGTGCACTAACCCATCGATATGATTGTGGTCATTATTGTGTGTTAAGGATAATGGAATGAAAAGAAAAAAATCAGTTATATGAAGAACTTAATCATTCCCCCTCACTTATTGTAAAAATATGAATTTGTCGAATTAACTCAAACGGAAACGTTTCCACTTTTTGTATCCGGTGTCGGAAGGTGGCTTGACATTTTCTTTTTCCTCTTATATATTTTTTTCCGTGTTGTCGGGATTTGCCGGTCAAAAAATTTAAATTAGGATTGTTTCGCGGCTGTTTGGGGCTTTAGCACCAACGACCGGATGTTTAAGGGCAGATGTTGTCCTGTTTAATGGTAATTTTTGGGGCGGCTTGACCACGACTGAGCCGCGATTAATTATTCAGGATAACCAGCGCTGTCAGATAGCGGAGTGTTGAATTTTCCAGGAAGCTTTTCCGGAATAATTAAAAGCGTTAAAAGTTCACAACGTGGACCGACCGCCATTCCGCTACAAATTCGAACCAGCGCCATTTAACAGTTGGACTCGATTTTATCTCTTTTAAATATATTTTTGAATTAAAAACAATACCTTTCATTCGAAGTTGATACATACAATATACATATATCTAAATAAATATAAAATAATCAATTCAGTGAGTTTCGAAATGGATTTTCGGTATAAAACTCAGCCTACACGAGTACCTACCCGCGCACACGTATACAATAGATTGAAACGTTCTGTAAACGCGGCCGTAAAAAAGCGTCAATACGAATTTTCAATTTTAGTATTTGCGTGTAGAGAGAGAGCTACGTGTGAAAATATCGAGTTATCCGGAAAATGCTACAAAACGTCACTCATTGAATACAAAATTGAGATGTTTTTCGGTGCAAAAACAAAAGTGGGCCTCAAACCATCCAATAAGCCCCGGTAATGAAATACGTGACGCCTACTGTCGAAATGTACGTTTTGTTTTTAGTTCATTTACTTTTTTTTTTTTGTATTTTGAGAAGTTCGTTCTGACATTTGCGGAGTTGACCACTCTTCAAATTTGACGGCAACTCAATTTACAACCCTCGTCTATTCATCAAACGGGACGGAATCGGTTTTCGAACAGAAATTCAAGATGAAAAGGCCCCTACGTGCTCACTCTACTTTTATTTTATTATACACACCGAAACCGTGCGAAAATTACTACAATTTTATTTTTTTTTACTATATATGTATGTACATATGTATCTGGGCTTAAAAGAAAACATCGAAATTTTTTATTCAAGTAGAAAAAGCAATTCTGAACCAAATGCACATGATTAATTAACTAGGGTACGAAAATTGCATAAATAATATGAAACTAAACTAAAACGTGCATAGGAAACTAAAATAATAATTTATAATGTCAGACCACATCTTATGTATTGTGGTTCATTATTAAAAACATATGTTAGATAAGTCAACTAGAGATAGATTACAAATATTACAAAATATATGTAGGTATGAGATGTATTTTAAATGTTGATAGGTATGCTAGTATAAAAAAGATGATAATTGAATTAGATTGGTTGAATGTGAATGATACTTTGAGGATTTGTATGTTGGTATTTATATTTAAGTTAGATAATAATATGTTACCATCATACTTTAGTAAATTTATTGTGAGAGGATGGATGTGAATATAATTTAAGGAATAAAAATAATTTAATTATAAAAAATGTAAAAATAAATCTTGTACAGAGCATCTTGTATAGAGGTGTTTTGGAATATAATAAACTGCTGGATGGAATTAGAAGTTCCAAAACTATTGATAAATTCTTGGCGGTCTTAAAAAAACATCTCTGTATAGGTGCTTAGTTAAGGATTATGTAATTAGATTTAGCTACTATATTATATAAATAAATAAATAAATGTTAGCTCATCTGTAGATGTATTTGTATTTTACATTACCTGAAGTAATCGATACATTTTTATTTCGGTTTGTTTGAATTACCCTTTTGTATGTGCATACGTATGATTTGAATCAAATATTCGAGCGTGGGTTGAATATGAACTCATTGTGCTGTCAGAACATATTAAGTGTATGTAAATGCGTCATTAGCATATTCGAAAATAGTTTTCCGCGGCAAAATTCAACTTGATACTGTCGCTAATTGGTGTCGTTTCGGCACATATTTTAACTGGGATTAATTTCATCACGCGCTGAATTAATTTCACCGTCAGCTGTTGCATCTGCGTAACAATAGGACACGCACTCGAGAGTATTACGAACGTTTACGATTCAAATTTTACAACGCTGTATACACTTACCCTTGCGAAATTCCAAAATTAGAACCCCTCTGGAACTTTTCGCGGCGGCTTGCTCTCTCGCAAGATAAATAAAACTAGACGTCGGTCGTTTGGTCCGTGGCTACACTTGGCTTAATTGACTTAGCAAGTCAGATGAAGTCTTGCGGTCTGTCCGTCCGGCCAAAGTACAATTTGCTGTGAGGCCGCACGTGAGGAGTTCATCGGTAACCGAAAAACCGGCATAAATATTCAAATTAAACCGACAAAAGTTAGATGAAACGTCACCAACAATTACGATTGTCCCCCTTGCTCCCTTACAATATTTAAATTAAAATTCATATATTACATTTTAGATACATATACATATATACATAAATTGTGCGTGTTGAAAGAAGGAAACTGTAGAAATGTCCCATATATCGATTGACTATTTTATTTCCGTCATAAAAATAGATATGAGAAAAAAAGAAGTCATAAAACGATTTACGAGCAGCTTTTGCAATGCGTGATCTGAACAGATGTTCCCTATGTACGAACACGACACGCGACAAAGACATCTATCTATAGGAGCTTTCATCGCGAAAATTTGTGTATGCGAATCGCTCGGCACAAAAGTGAACCAAGTGAGTTCACTTCAATTCAAAATTATATTTAAAAAGAAATTAAAATACTTTTTAATGTTCTAAATCAGTTGGTCGGGAACATTTTTCGAGCTAAAAGCCAAATTAGGGAAAACCTTGTAAAATTGGTAAGTTTGGGAGCCGCAACATATTATTTTCGAATATATATTCGAAATTAAATTAAATGTTACTCATTAATGAAATGGATAACTCTAAGAAATAAGTTATACTCGTGATATTTCTTAACGTTTGACAGTTATTACTAAAAAGTATTATAAAGTTTTATCTTAAAAACGATCTTAAAGCTTTTTATAGCCATGACGTTGCAACATCTAAAATGCAACGTCATGGCCACAACGCGTTGTGGAAATAGGATTCATTTTGATCTTGTGTAAATTGTGTGTCAACATTTTGTGTTTCACGCAAACCCAACGATATTTAGGTAAAATGGTTTTTAAAAATTAAGTAAAGCCATCTATAAAAAACTTAGTTTATAAAATCTCTGAAATATCAACCTAACATTTATATATTATTGTGTGAGTCTTGAGGTATTTGGCTAATTTGTTATCGTCGGTTTCAATTATGGAATTATCTACATCTTAATTTTCTGCGATTCAAATAGCGCTATTTAATGGACCCACGTGTCAAAATGCGTAGTGTTGTAAAATTCTCGAGAATAATCTTTTGGAGAATATTCTCGGGAATATTCTCGAGAATACTCACCAAACTGAGAATTTTCGAGAATTTTGGTTTTAGAGCATCTGAGGGGCAAAAATTGTATGTATGTACATAATGTAATGTACCCTGGTCTCCATCGGCCACCATGTATTTTAAATAAATAAATACTAACTCTTACTTTATCTGCTCAAATATACAGTAAACTCCCTCTAATCCGGGCTAATACTTGGTAGAGGTGATACGGATTACACGAATAATATTAGTTTTCATCAGAATTGCACAAATAGGATTACAAAAATATATATGTAGTAATTTTTGATTGAGTTAGCAACGATCGCCAACCGGTGGTCCGCTAGAGAATTTTGATGGTCCGTAGAGTAATTTGAAAATATTTGCAATTTTCGTGTTTATTAAAATGTTTCAGTATATTCGGATTCTACTTATTACGTTTCTAGGAACCCCACCTATAAACTACATATTTCGCAACACGAACTGTAGACGTACATATTTATTATAATTTTTCTATCATTGTAACATTAATGATTCATGATTAATTAATGACACATTCAGTGACGTCAGAATGAAAAAATGCTCTCAGATTCCTATTCAGAGTCCTATTACTCCTATTTGGTTCGGAAAATATCCTAGAATCCTCTAAAAGCTATTAAGCTATTTAGAGATGTTTTATAACTAATAAAAAAGAAATTTCTCGAATATTCTCGGCGAATAATCTTTTGGGGAATATTCTCGGAATATTCTCGTTCTCCGAGAATATTCTCGACTTACAACACTAGATGACAGCGAGAGCCGCAAGTTTTCATACAAAGAGCCGCATGCAGCTCCGGACCACTGTTTTGAATTGAGTATCTCCTGAACTTAACTTTTGGAATTTGTGTGATTACGTGTATTTTACTTTCTTTCTTCCTGTAATTTATTTAGATTTGCAAATCTTCAATCAAAAAATTCTATTTTTGACAAAAAATACTGTTTTTTTCGTGCATGGTCTATTTTTAGGGATAATTGCGTTTGGATGCGAGATTGTGGCCAGTTACGTATTTTGGGCTAACGGTCGTCGTAACGGCCGTCGTTACACCGGGACACCTGTGACCCAGGATTTAATTGTACACGTGTACCATTACATTGTTCGTGGACTGGCCGTTGCGTATCATACGCTGACCCTCGTGAACCGAAATAGATCAATGAATTGTAAAAAAAACTGGAACATCCTTTTATACTGTCATACTCAATTCTATGTACCAAGAATATGAAGTATTAGCAAATCTCTCAATCTCCTCGCCGTTGATCGTATTGGAAAGTGTTAAATAGTTCGATCGTTGAATTTTCCGACTGAAAACTGCATTACGTTGCAACGCCAATGGCGAGTAACCTATTTAATCGACGAAATGCACGCAGTGAATGGCGAGCAAGTAATTCATTTAAATCGTTAACGCTAAAAAAAGGAATTTAAAGTGGAGCATTGTTAAATAGAAAAGTTGTGAAAACTGTATTCAACGTCGCACTCTTCATTTCGCTCTTCTTGGTGCTATTTTTTTTTTGTGTTTTTATTACGAGGACTTACTTCCCTTTTTTTTTATTTTTCTATGCGGAGTTCGTATAAATTACCGAGTTTAATGTATAGCTCGTAGGGAAAATGGGAAATGCAGTTGGACTTTTCCGACGTAGAAAACCCACAAGAGCCCCTCCCCTTTGCTTCACCTAATTAAGCTTCTCGATCTGGGGCATTTTTGCTTTTGTCTCTTTAAGCTCAAGAGTTTCGATGCACTTACATAATTGCAGCTCACGTCTCGGCATAAAGCGATATTACTTTTTACAAGGTATCTCTCAGTTCCGACCACTTTGCATTTAAAGTTTACGTCTGCGACAATTACCGTCGGTTTTACCACTTAATTGTATCTAGTAGCTATACACCTACATATATTTTATTTATTTATTTTATTTATTTATTTATTTACAAATTATACCATAGTGACATAACAGGTTTCCCCAATTCGTCACTATGGCGAGACATGAAAAATATGTGTTAACTTGAACGATAGACATAAAGAGAATAATAATTCGTCTGTGTAGTTTTATAATCTGCGTCCACGTAGCAAAGAGAATTCGACAAAACGCTCCATTTTCAAAATTCTATTGTAATTTAATGGGCAATTAACCTGAACGGAATTTACGACACGGTTAACTCGCTCCAATATAGAATCTGATTATGAGAGGCTTTTGTGGAACCATTTGAGGCTAAACTGAGTTTTAATTGAAAGCTTTCCGTAGCCGACTGTAATATCAATACAAATCACAAGACGAGATTAACAATTATATTAGTATTCCGTAGTTAAAATCAAATATATTAAAATTTAGAAAAATATATATATTCTACTTTTCAATAATAAAAATGTGCATTGGACATGAAAAATATTGAACGTCAGCGTATAATTTTTTTTTCCATCGTTTCGGAAAAGAAAATTAAACTTTCCACTTAACATCTTCGAAGTGCAAAAACGCTACTTTAACGCTTAAAACTTTTTTTTTTAATATGTATACCCTATGTAGGTACACTCGATTATTTTATGCAAATAAATAATATATCACGTATACATATATATATATTATTTTTATCAATTGAATTACTGATTTATATTGGTTTAAATGTGTTTTGTTGTTTGTGTGGCTGTGGGTGTGTGTGTGTGTTGTGTATTTACAGTCTGAAAACACATGTGTGTACAATAATTTACAAGGGCAGTAGAAAGTTATCCAATAAATATTGAGTTTCTGTTCTTCCCACGTGCTAAAACTATATATTATTACGTTGTAGACAAGAAGTGTGCGCCGCAAACAAAGGATTATTGAAAATGCGGTCGGTAATTTTCCAGTTTTTCTTTCTGACGCGAAACAATAGAATCGGCGGAAAATTGATGCACGGCATGGGGAAAAAAAGAAGAAAAGTGGTTGATTTTGCGGTAGAATGGATCCATAGAATACCAAACGTTCTAATGATGAGCGTGAAAGCGACAGGTTTATTTGAAATGGTACCGATCGGTTATTAGTCTTTACTGAAGCGAACAAGTCTTCATTGCATGAAGATAAATTTAATTTTATACTTCAATATTTTATAACTTGAATATTGATTTATTTGCTTTCGAATATAATGCCTTGTTACTCAGTATTCTGTTGTGCAATGATATAATATTTTTGTATTAAAATAATCTGACATTTTGTAGATTCTAGGTAGAAGTACTTACATATATCATACTAAAAATCAATATAAACTTATCTATACCACTCATATAAATACATATACCCGTAGGTGTGTGTAATCTAGCCGGTTCTTCGATATCGGCTATCTGATAAAAGTCTGTCCGTGTTGTTTATACATAGTAGATACAGCGTATTTCTTCGTAAAGCTAAATTGTGACCGTCTGAACCTTGTCCAAATAAAACTTTTTCCCTAATAAGAATTTATGAATCATTTTCCCCGCTCCTTTATTGCGAGATACGCGCCAAAAGCTCGGAGAAACGCCTTCGACATTATCTTTCACGTATTTGTGCAGCCGGGGCTTAAGGTGTTATCCCTGAAATATATTGCATTCCCGGCGGATCACTTTCACTTTATGGACTTTCGATTCAATCTTTTGAAAGTGGCAGTTAACACTGTAAGCTACGACTGCTCCAATTTCACTTCGAATCGAAAACAACAAAATCGAACTCTAAAAATGGTGTTGTCAATGTAGAAAATTCTATTTTATTTTTAAAATCAATTTCAATGAGTTGTTGATTCAACGTGCAATCTTGAACTCGATATTGCCACATTTGATAATTTTCTATAGCAACAATTCGCGGAAATGTATCTACTGCATAACATTATTTGTCATACATATGCTATTCACATAAAGATTAAAATTGATACTGTAAATAATTTTAAGTCCGCTATGTTTAATGCAATGATAAATGATGATAACTTAATTGATTTAATCTCACAACTTCAAAGATATTCTTATCAGAATTAAATGAGACACAATATTGTCTAACAATAAAGTGAGTAGACAGACTCATTCAACGACGATCCATTGAAATTGACAAACATATCAGATTCTTGAGGAAAAATGCGTTTTCTTTTCGATATAATCAGTTATCACGTGAACAGGCTGTTCAACTTTGATCGAGAAATGATAAAAGATGGTCCTGCACTAGAAGATGCTGAATCTGCTTACCAAAACATTTGGGACATATTTAATGTGGACCAACATTATTTTTGCCTGTCCGGCGTGCCAACGATGGATTTCACTCATGATTTTTAATTCTTAGTATTTAATATTATTATTATTATTATTTATTATATATATTTTTTAATAAAAATTTGAATAAAAAAATACAGTATTTTAATTTCAATTATTATATACATACATACATATGATGGCGCAGAAATCTGCCGGGCTGCGTCGGGGACGCTCGCATACACGCCACAGCACGTACACGTACGAACATATATACGCTCACTCATTAACACATCGCGGGTTGAGAGGAGCGGTCAAGTTTAAAAATTAAATTTAATATTGTACCTACATATGTATGTATGTATGTATGTACCAGGACTGTGGAGTCGTTAAAAAAACGCGACTATGACTCCGACAGTTTCCCACAATCCAACTCCAAAATTTTTGTTGTTATAATGTATAAAGGTGCCTACGATCACCATTTTCACGGCAATGTATTGCCGGCAAGCATTGCCGGTAATATTACTGCAATATGGTGAAGTGGGCCGTAAATATAGTCGTGTTTCCCGACACTATTGTTCCACTATTCCTGGTATGGCCGTGTGTTGGCGAGTATTGTTGCCATATTGCCGATGATATCGCTCGGCAATATATATGTTTCTATATATTGCCTATTCCTTTATATATATATATATATATATATATATATATATATATAAAAAATATGTGGCAATATATATGTTTCTTTCCTGCTCTCTCACATACGCGGGTCTCTGTTGCTGAGGTGTGGACACGACACGACACGATGTTGACCTTCGGCGAATCTGGGCAATAATAAAACAGCAACTACTTGCCGGCAATCATTGAGCCACACATTGCTGCGATACATATTGCGCATTTGATGCTGAAAAATTTGCTGAATGGTTGACGAGCAATATGGCTGTAAATGTTGCTGGTTTACAGGCCCCTTAAGACCATTTACATAAATATATTTGTAATTTCACCAACCAATGCGACGAATACATAGGCTAATTTTAGAATGGCCATTCTTAGCTTCAACCTGTTAGGCTCATTTGAACGCATTTTCCATCACTTTTATTAGGATTTCGGGTCTTAACGCATGTTAGTCTCTTCTCTAATGTCAGCTGTCAGCTGCTGGATGGTTATTGGTTTATTCGCATTCACCCCAGACTTTGAGAAGCCCCACAGAAAGGAGTCGACGGTCAAATCAGGTAAATGCAATGGTCATTAAACATTGAATAATCGCGATGTTATTCGATCATCAAAATTTCCTCAAAAAAAAAGCCGTAGGTACTTTGACGGTCGACGAAATCAGTGCACTATCATGATTCATCACCCTATCCTAATGGAACCACATCTCTGGATTGCGTTTGTTGGCCCCCCAAATGTTGATAACGTCTTCTCGTGGAGATTTTGTGGTTTTCTCTAACGTTCCCTTGCACAAGAGCAATATTCTCCTCGATTCGAACCGAACGACGTCTTCTGAAACATCTAGAGATTTTAGACAGTTCCGTTGTCCTGGAAACGATGAACCAATCGAATAATTGTTGGAGTACTAGGTGCGTCTCGAGCGTGGAAGTAATGACGGTGTGCTCGTTGAGTTAACCAACAATCGACTGTTTGTTTTAAAATTAAATTAAATGCGATTTAAATGCCGAAAAGGGAGTCGGAGTCGATCAATTATTTTATGACTGTGACTTCACTAAAAAAACCACGACTCCACGACCCCGACTCCGACTGCACAGCCCTGCTACGTACACATGTGTATACGCTTTGATATGTGAATACACAATATACATATACATTTATTTATTTATAAAAATATGTACCGCTGTGGCATTACAAGTTTCCCCAAATCGCCACAGCGGCAGTTACATATAAAGAAAATAAACGAAAAAGCAGATGCATATCTTTACAGTAAAAAAAAAGGAAAAAATAACATAACGTACGTACAGACATTATAAAAAATTTAGAAGGAAATAAAAATAAAAACAAAAAATCAAAAATAAAGCTGAAGGAATGTGGTAAGATGTTGAGGGCTAATATTAAAAATGTCAACATCTTGCGCAACGTCATTCAGTCCCCTGATGGCTCTGGCGATGGGCGAGTAATACAGCACACCAGTTCTCGCCCGGACCGGGAGAACAATTGTCTCGAACGAGATCCATGAGGATGCTCCGGAGCAAGAAGTTTAATCTCCTCTAATATTAAAGGATTAAAGATGTCACCTCTTAAGAGTTTGTGGAAATGACAAACGAGGTGAGCATCTCTTCTAAACTTTAAAGTTTTATAGTGATAACCACCCGATGACACTGTCAACAGGCAGTTACTAGTTAAAATAAAAAACCAATGATTTACTTTGTTTAATAAAATATATATTTTTATGATAATTTTTTGTATACATATGTATATGTATGTAGATATCTTACTTTGTGCATATAATAGTACAATAATAATTATTATACAGGTCGTTTAAAGAAGACTATTACAAAATATATTTGAAGAAAAATAAAATCGAAATACAAATAATAGACAGGTATGTACATAGGTATTTAAGAATTAAAAATTAATGTATGTATGTAATGTAAAAATATATAATAATTATTATTTAAAATAATAAAAATTATTTTTGTCAATACTTTTGACTCGTATGAAAGCTTCGATTATTTCCTTTTGAACTACACAAAAAATTTTGTTTTGGAATAAACTGTTAAGCATATTTTGAACATTGAACATTACATAACTTTAACTTAATTAAAGTAGGAATGTGAACAAAATTATTGAGACTTATGATATTAAAAGTTTCAATCAAACACCATCCCTGGAAATTCTATTTTTTGGGTTTGAGCCAAAAAACAATTTGCCGTTGAAGTTATTTAACTTTCAATTTTTAGACAAAACACACCAAAGAATAAGGATTCTTTTTGCAAAATCAAAGCTTTCAATCGTACAAGGATTTTCTAACATTTTTTTTACCATAAAATATAAAACTATTGCCTCTTACAGTATGATTCTAAATTTATACTCCATGGTTTGAAGATCACCATTATCTTCAAGTTGAAAATGAAACGGTTTGGATATTAAGTTAAAAATACATATATATAAATATATAATAGAGTTATAGCGATATGTTAGCCCTGTACGCCCTGTATAATGTAATTTATAGTTCTTAAAAGTATCAATTAAATTTAAATATGGAATATTTTTAATAATGAAATACCTATATTTTTAAATATTTACATATTCATGTGAGTGGACTACTTATTTGAGATTTTAGTATTTTGTGGTTGAAAAATAATCTTTCAGGAATATATCTATGTACATATGTGCATAAAAATGTGACTACAACTCTACATACATATGTACATATATTCATATATTGGACGACTTAACACGCTAATTACAAACCAGTTGAATAATAAATTGTCATAGTATATGTAGTTTTTCAAATATCTGGGCCTATGGTAACAATAGCAACTTGGGTAACATACAAAAATACACCCCTCGCCATCAGAATAGACTCACTGGTTGTTTCTTATTGTTGGTAAAATACATTGTACATATGTATGTACATATGTATATACAAGTGCACAGCGCTATAATATTGCATGCTTTTAAATTCTTGCATTATCTATTGAAAGCATACATAGATATAGAATAGCATAGATAGGCCTTAGCGCCCGAAAAATGACATACAAAAAGGGCATGCAAAATGCCTTGCATGTATTTTGCTTGACTTCTTTTTTGTGGGAATTCCCCGCACTTTAGATCCCCCGCACATCCCCGTTGCTTCTGACGCTTTCTCCAGGCAAATTTGTTTGGAATGGCCTATCTATGTACATATGGTATTCTATATCTATGATTGAAAGTATTCATAATTCCAAGTGTTTAATTTAGTTAGTGTAATTGTTCATAAATAACCTAGCTAATAATATTACAAATACTTTCGAGATATCCGGTGACGAGAAGTGTGTAAAATGATGAATCGAACGTGAACATGTTTCATTTTACCATTTTTTTCTTACTTTAAAATCCTTGTTTATACTAAAATTATTTTTATAATTATAAAGTATATTAAAATATTAATTATTAAATCACATTAGACACTTAGTTGATTGCGAACTGACCAATAAATATGGCTCATTAGGATGAATAAATAATAAATAATAATGGCTCATAAGAATGAATAAATAATAAATAATAACAGCTCATTAGGATGAATAAATATTACAGTAGTAGTTATTTACAATTATATTTTGTGGTTGATTTTTACTTTATCCTAATCGGATAAAGTATTGTGTTTTAATTGTGGTTCGTTAACTTTGACCCTACCCAAATCAACCCACAACAATAATGAACAAATAAATAAATAAATAATTTTAAATCTCATACGCTTAGAAAAATTGTGACATCATTGTATCATCACACATTGTATAGCGAAACAAAGTTGATATGTTTAAAAATTAATTGAAATACATTATAGCACACAAATAAAATAATACATACATATATTAAAATAAATTCTAAGAAAAAGTGCAGTATAATAGGGCATAATTTTTTTAATATAAATAATGCTTTGAACCATTGGTTATTACTTATTTAATTCATACCGACAAACTGCTCGTAATAAGTTCTCACATATGTACATATGTATTATATTCATGTAAATACATTCATACTGCACTCTTTCTCAGAATGATTAGAACCGCCGTACACTAACTGCATTTTGCGGTTCTTGCGATCGTGATATTCCATACATTTTTGATCCCGAACAGACGTTTTTACGATCAGCTACGGTTCATTTTGACTTACGCTCGAAAGTAATTGCAAAATGCGGTCCGCGTACGGAAATCTTAAACTTAGAATACCCCATATCCATTCGATCTTTCGATTATAGGTTTCAACCATATCGTTAACTTAATAATGTATCCTGAATCTTTCGGTGATTGAACCTCTGCAAATTGGACAAGACGTAGAGGTGAAGCTGCAGGATCCGCAAACGGCTAAGTGCCCGCAAGGATCAAAACATACTGATTTATCTTTGTCATAGCAAATCATACATTTTGTGTTATTTTCATTGGTAGAAAACTCTTCGATATCCATTTTGTTAATTATTTCTCCATGGTTTAGCGACGTGGTACGGCGACGACTTTTCATTGTACGCTCGGCCTCAGCATTTTGGACGAAATCATTGCCGTTTCGTATGATCATAAATTGACACGTTGGTATCCAAAAAGCGTGTTCTACAGCAGGATCGTCATTCTCTTCCCAATTGCTTAGTTTACCACCGCAGAAGAAACATTGTACTTTATCACCCACACCCGTGTATATAAATCCAGCTTCGGCCAATTGCCTTGGTCTCTGCTTTATCGCGGAAGGCCACAATCCAAAGGTTGCGATGCGATCGTTTATTGACATATATAATGGCAACTGAGGACTACCATACCCGATGGACTTCAAATAGTTGCAATTAGGCTTTTTCAGCCAATGCTTTGACAGAGGACTTTCCCCTTTCTTCAATTCTAAATCAAAATCACAACTGAAACACCTAATTTTACTGTCTTTTTCGCAGTAGTAGAATCCACTCGCTCCCAGGTTTTCAGCCTCATCTTTAGATATCGCAAAATTTTCACTCGCTTGGTAATTATCAAATGATTTTGTTCTGTTGTGTACGTCGTATAAATTGTGGAGTTTTATATAATTATCCGCGTCTAATTTCGCGCTTCTAAAACGATAAAAAAATTAATAATCAATCAAATTCCTATTCAAAACAAATGTTTAATACTTTAAGCCGCGTACTCATTAGTGAACAGCGCGTGTAATGTAATGCGCGTTTGATGCACGCTAATGTGGACGCCATGTACAAACTCGCCGCGCAACCACTGCGAACGACCCGCAACCACTGCGCGTTCCTTTATGTTCGCGCGAAAAACCGACACCGAGTGGATCGCCACGAACGTTGCAGAGCGCGCGCAAAGTGTGCGCGCGAACGCGTACACATTTACAAACTTTGTTGCATTACACGCGCGGTTCGCTAATGAGTACGTGGCTTAATGCTTTTCGAATCAACGTTGAATACATTTTTTTGTATCAAAAATTAAATTGACATTAGCAAAAACCATAAAATTCAATAACACTAACTACAAATGTACCTATGTATGTATAGTTCACCTTCGATCCCGTACAGAATTAAAGCATATACATATATATGTACATATGTAAGGTGTACTTAATATTTTTAAGCACTATAATATACATATGTGAACTAACACAATATTAAGCAATGAAAGTATGAAAGTAGGTTTAAAAACTAATTTTTATAAAACTAAAATGATGTTTAACGAATTTGGCGAAACATAGTCACCATAGTCACACGTAGTGTAGATATCACTTTGTAGAACGAGCTAAGAATTATTTGTACTTAGGACAATTAGTGAATATGACTAGATGTAAAGAAGAATGAAACTAGGATGGAGCGCTTTTGGAGGAATGAACATAGTTTATCAATCCAACATCCCGTTATGCTTAAGAAAGTAGGCATACGACCAATGCGTACGGCCAGTTATGACGTATGATGTATGCTTGTGATGTATGAAAGATGAATGCTTGATATGTATAATAAGAATATATTGTAAGATGAATGCATGGTTAAGAAATGTCATTAAAGTGGCAGATATAGCGGAATGTGTGAATAAGCTGATGTGGCAGTAGGCTGGACACAGGGAAAAAAAATTAAAAATATAATTTTTAAGTAGCGGGGATCTTTTTATTAAAAAAGCGCCTTAAGCCCAGGACAAACTAGGGACTAGGCGACTCTGGTCCGCAGACGAATTGGCGACTTGTCGGAGACCGTGGTCTCTCGTGCGATTTACTCGGAAAACTTGCGAGCGACTTTGCGGGCGACTTGCAACCTGGCAGGAAGCTAAGAATCCGCTCACTTTCAAAATGGACGTCGAAGAGACTCACAAAATTCGGGTGTGGCCAACCTGTGACTTTATCCATACATATATTTCAAGAATACAAAGAGTAACGAAAAAATTTTTGAAACTTGAAAAGTCAAAAATCAAATTTTGCTCGAGCCGGGAGATATTGCCTCGAACGTAGCGAGCAACGAACGACCCTCATCATAATGTGAAACAAATAATTTTCAACGCATACTGAAACACGATAAACCGTCACTTCTACCATACCGATTTTGATGAGTTTTTTTTTAACTCACCATTGCTATAAGAATTCTAATTTTATAATATTATGAAGATTCAAAATATATATGTAAAAGCCTGAAAAAAATAAAAAACGAAATCTCATTCAACACCCGCCACTTCCGGTTGGCGGATGTTGGCCAAAATCATATCTTTTACACATTACGTGAAATAATTGATATGAAATTTCAGCTTGGTAGACCTGATAGTTTAGGATAAAGTAAAAAACTACCGGAACGAAGACTAGTCAAAATACTTTACAGACTTTTAAATACTTAAAATACTAAAGCTTTAAAATAAAGTAATCGTCTAGCAAATTTTAATAGTCGAAAATATATTTTTTATTTTTTTTATTGTTATGCGCTACGTTCACCTGGGCTGCCGCCGGATAGCGCTCACTCGGTCGCGCATATATGTACATACATACATATGTACCCATACCCATACATACAATGTACGTTAGTTCAATATGCCAACCGTGTCTATGTATGTATGTACATTACCTCACTAACGTACACAACACTCATAAGTCATGACACAGTGACCAATAATAATGAAATAAAGCTAGTAACCAATAATAATTAAATAAATATATCAACTTACTGAAATATTTCTCGTTGATGAGTTTTCAGTATTATGTTTTCTCCCATTTCTTTTGTTGTGTCTTTTTTATATATCTTGGGTAGCAGCTGTGTTCGATTTAACGTGATGATTATAAAATTTATTTAGATTACAAAACAAATAATGCAGCAAATGTGAATACGAGCTCGAAACTGTGTAAGCCAATAAGCAATGTTCATACTTGTACTATGTAGTACTACCTATCTCAACCCGGCTTATCCGATTTTTTTTCATTTCATATTTTATCAAATATAGGTTGATAACATGATAAGAAATACTAGTGAAGCCAACCTATGCAATACGCATTTTTAATAAAAATCTAGATTGTATGATTAATAATGAAATATTTGTTTGCAGGTGTTGTAAAGTGTGCGCCCGCACTCTAGGCGAGATGTGCGGAGGATTTAGTGGCACATGTGAACCAGGCCTGAAATGTCTAGACGGGACTTGTACTTCGAACGCATTGTAATATTTTTATCAAAAAGTGACCAAGTGGTACTGAAACGATTAATATATTGTGCTGAGAAAGTCAACAAATGAAAAATAAATAAATAAAGAATTTAATACGTGTATAAATAAAGTTTTGGTTGCTTCAAGAATCTCAGGTAAGCCAAATTCATTTATATATCAAACCACCACAAAAATTAACATTTTTAATTATAATTATTTATTTCAAAACAAATGTAGCTTCACTTTTGCACTTAAATGCCCAATTTTCTCTTTCCAAATAAAAAAAATCAATCTCCTCAATTGGATGGTTAATAAATATTTAATAAAAGATTTTAAGCAGCCAAATTTTTTTTAAAACATTATAATGAATAAGTACTCCAACTCTAAGCATTACATTATTTATGAAACATAAATCACATTTGTATTAAAAAAATATTGTCCTATTCCGTACGTGCTTCCAAAGATTTATTATTCTGAATTTCTATATGCTTTTTACATTTTCATAAAACTGCTGACCAGTATTATTTGCTTCACTGAAAATCTCATTCGATTTGTAACCGTCTTCATTAGGTATTCCAAGAGTTAGATAAAATTTTTACCAAGTTAGCATAATTTTTCTATAGGCATATTCCACTGTAAATTTTTACAGAAAATATTAAGTGACAAAATTGAACTTTCAATATAACAAAGTCACTTGTTCTATTTGATATTCGGTTTGAATCCTCTTATGCTTGCGAGATGTGCCGCAAGTTTAGAACCAAAACAAAGGGGTTCCATAATCAGACAGCCCGATAATTAACTTCTATAGAATAATAGAGATTGCAAAGGCGATCTTACGCCCGATTTTGAAGATAACTTAATTCCAATGAGTTTGACATAAAAAATAAACAATTAATAATAGAAAACTCTAAAGTAAAAATAAACTTCTATGCTCACTTTTTTATGATTACTTTTTATTCATTGACTTATGTATATTTCCGTAATGTAAGTTGCTTGTAACCAGACCGTAATCTCGAAATCCTCTTTGAAGTGCCCTCTCGTTTGGCTTCTCATCTCGCTTCTATAGAAAATATCATTTCTCGCTTTCTCGATTCGAATTTACTTTTTCAATAAGGAACAAGTTAGAGCCGTTGTATGGGTGTACTTACTTTCCTTTGGAAAATTTTCCAATGAAAAATGATATAATCTTGTACGATCCAGATATGTAGGTATACGATTTGACCTTTGCCAATGTTGAAAGTGGACTGCCCCTTTCATTCGATCGAGCCGTGTTTGAAAAATAAGTCGACGTGTTTGGAAAAAGTTCCGAATGAAACTTTTGGCCGATGAACAGCTAATGAGGGACTCTAATGGACTCTTTTCAGCCAGAGCCTGGTGTTCAGGACACCAGAGAGTAATTACTTTTGTTTAAAATTCACCCATCCCTATCTCCCCCACCTTTTTTTAACTAACCAACATTCCTGTCTGAGAACACTGCACTATTAATCACGTCAATAGCAACTGGATGATGATGATTTATATCGCTCGATTAATCACTCGGCTCGTCTTCACAATAATTCAGCTTATGAAATGTTCTTCATAAAAATTTCATTCGTAATAATCATACTAGTACATTGAATTGTAATGATTTGAATGATACCACACGTTTTCAGAATTCTATTTGAAGAAAATAGCTAATGACAAATTATTTTATTCATCATTTCAGTATAGTAATTTCGCTGATTCAGTTTTAATGAATTTTTTGTGAATAATTACATATACAATATTTAATGATACAATAGTGCAAAGTCAGTCTTGCGTATATTTACTGTGAAATATAAGATTATTATCAAATTTTTTTTTTATATTTTTTTGATTTATCGATAAATCTGATTTAATCTTTAATTTTTTCGTAAAAGCATTTGCGCAAATTGGCGTCATTGTCTATCAATTGATTAGCACGGACTACAAACGTGTAATAAGTATTCACACTATTGTGTCAATAAACATAGATACATTGTACATGTTGTAAACATTTATAAGGTCCACTAAATATTATTTTACAAACAATGGAATAATTATCGTAAAGGTGCAGACATGTCTTAAATTATACCGCGGCATGAGTTGTGTGTATTTAAATGATAAAGAAAGTGCAAATAGGTTGGAAAATCTCGCACTATACATGGCACTAATTCATTTACGCTTTCATACAATAAGTGCAAACGTTTTCACCTTCCGAGAAAGTGGTTGTGCAATATTTGCAGTGCGGGAATATGCCAGCCGTAAACAAATTAGATTTACCTCGAAGCTGTGCTTAACACCGTACTTAAATTATGCTATGCAAGAAACTCGTTGAAAACAAATTTTATTTTTTTTTGGGTGGTAATTGCACTTTAGTTTAGATCATATTCACTTAAATAAAAATAATTTCCACTAATAACAAATATATTCCACTTAAAAAAAACGTGCGCACTAAAAAATGGATATTTCGCACTAAAACAATAAATAGTTCGCACTTTGAAATAAAAAAGCTTCGATACGCCGCGACATAACCTCTCCTTGTTGCTGTCAAGTTAATCGTCACTCTTGTTTATTATAACAAACAATAAGCAATCTAACTGAATTTATTGATAAATACAATTCCGAAAGTGATTCCGACGAAGCAAATGTAATTGTACATTTTGTTTTTATGTTGTTAATATGTTAAAATAATCCTCTTCAAAGTGCAAACTAGCCAAATTAAAATTGGTGACACTATGTAAAAAAAATCTGTTTCAAAGTTCAAATAATCTTTTTCAAAGTTTGGTGTACAAAGTTAATACTATCTAATCCAAAGTGAAATTATATATACACTTTTATTTTTTATATATATAATTACCAATTTACAAATTCCTCAAAAAACAATTTACAAAGACTAGTTAGACTTTTTTCTTTTAAATATTATAAAGTGAAAATGCTCCTGTTGTAATTTACTCGTCCAGATTCGAGTAGAAATTTTCAGTTGTTAATAACTTTAAGGGTTGTTCACGTCACGTCTGGCACGCCAGGGTCATGCTCAGTAAATTTAGCTGATTTTCCAGGGGTGTGTGTATGCTTTGCGACCCCTGAATAAAAAACGAGCCCACGTACGTCTCGTACATCATCACCCATTTGCGCGACGAGAAGTTGTCCCAGGGCGCGTCAATCTTTTATTTCGTTCACGCACCGACAACCCTTTGATTGACAACACCTGAATCTTTGCGCTCGTACGCGCCACAACCCCACCGATAAATTTTGCAAACAGAAAAATACGCCTTTTTAGTGTCGTTTAATCCAAATTTAAATTTATTTAATGTTACCTAATTCGACAACTACATAACTCTTTGTTCGAGGCCTAAAGCTTAACAGGTTAGGTGAAATATATTAGAACGTGAATGCACATCAAACTGTCTAATGGCGATGCCTTGAAACTACAAAGCTTTAAAGTTATGCTATCACATACTATGCTTGCCTGTAAATGGCACACGACTTTTATAAAGGTCCCAAAATTCACGCAAGAAGTAATTTTGATAAAAAAACACAAGTTTTTAATTCAAAATTGTAATTTTTTTATTGATTCATAAAGTATACTGTATAAGGTTATGTATGGTGTAGCATAAATAAATAAAAAAATTAACACATCCCTAAAGTTCACATGTATTCGAAAGTTGATCACACTCTCACAACTCTTGAATTGAACAAAATAAAAGTGTTGCTCTGAATAGCCGAAGGTCTTTCTTTTTTATTCGCAAATTATGCTTTGTCGTGACAATGTTCACTAATGAGTATTTTTGAATGAATCAAATCACCGGAACTTTACCGATACAAGCATACGGTTCAAGACAGTAGCTTACGTTCCACTGTAAGACGATTCTTGTTGGAAATAAACTCCGATATGCCACTTCATACATAATCTTATACTGTATACTTTGTGAATCAATAAAAAATTTACAATTCTTAATTAAAAACCTGTGTTTTCTATTAAAATTACTTCTTGCGTGAATTTTGGGACACCTTTACATACTTTGGAGAAAATATTTTCATGACAATTAAAGTTTATCAAAAATAACCTATTTTAACTCTTAACTTATAACATGCTTTTTAAGCAAAAAGGAAAACATTCCGTTTATATACATATATGTATGTATAATGTACATATCAATGTATGTAGATAGAGGGACTCGTACCCTCGAGCATTTGTGTCAGATGGAAAAGGCTGGAATACAAGCTATTTTATCATTTCTATTCGCATTTTCAATTAAATAATAAGATTTGACTCCAATTGTTTTGACGTTTATATAAAATTGTGTGCAGATCAACAAAATTATATACATACGTGTGTACAAATTTTGTAAAATAAAATTATATCTGCATTGAATCTTAACAACGTTGTTTGCAATTTATTTTGTAAAACAGGAATTGAATTTTAGGTATGTTTTCGACTAGACGTGGAAAAGTAAACTAGTGAGCGAGGTTTTCGCCTTCGAGTTTTTTTTATCAATTAACTCGATTTGTAATATACACAGCGCACAGATATCCGCTACGCATCTGAAGAGCTTGTATTCAGGCAGGCTGGCCTTTAATTGATTTACCTGAAAAAAGCCGAGCTCTCCTCCACAATCGATAGCTCCTCAAATCCGATTTCGTTCTGTTACGAATACAATTCCATGCCGCGGAGTAATAAAATCATAAAAAAGCAGGTTCGAGTTTTCAACAATGTCTAAAATTTTAATTGTAATCCAGGTGCGCTCGTTGGAAATTGCCTTGGATTTTTTTTTCACCGCTGAAATTCTGTTCGTTTACAAAGGACTTGTCTGAGACAGTTACGCAATCGGAATATGCAAAGCTTATGTTTACTCGGAGAATGAGATTCACGCTTTACTGAGCTGAACTAATTCGTTGACTCGCAGCTTTCACTGAGAATAATCATATATTACGCCTTCTATTATATAAAACACAAGAATTGTAGTTCACTTTCATTTATAATGTAATACCTAAATCTAACCATCTAACAAAATAACTATTAGGTACATACACAATACTTCACCGTCTATAAATTACTAAATAAAATTGCGAAGCTTTCATCTTATATCTCAAAGCTTGTTTTATATCTTAATTATGTATGTATATTAATTAATAAAATAAAAAAAAAATACATAGGTTTTATTCAATTAATATTTATGACTTGAACTTTATATTAAATTACATGGATATATTTCATATTATTAATTTAAAGCTGAACCCTGTATTAGACTAAACATAAATTCACCTGGAGCTTAGCTTGGGTCTTCAACAAAATTTATTATTTTATATATGTATGTATGTATGTATGTATGTACATATATAAAATAATATACATACCTACATATATACAACTTTTCATATTGTAATTTTTCGATAATATGAATTATACATTAAAATATGATTTATTTCTGTTTCAGATATTCAAAATGGAGTTTTCATGTATCCTAAATCACTATGCTGTATCCAGTGTCCAGTGCTTCCAGCAAAATAGTGTACCTCTTGACTTAAGCTTTTGTATTGTACAAAACGGTGTACCATCTCACATGTAAAATCTAATGATTCAAAAATAAAAATATTCATGCACACACGTGTATGCATACATACTATTTGTACATAGAACAACATGTAAATAATTTCATACTTAATATTAGGAGAATTGAAAAAAAAAATGGTACCAAAAATCATGTTATAATATTAACAATGTAAATGTAAATTATCGTGACCATTCATTATTGTAATAGTATTGAATAAAAAATGTAATTAATACCAATATGCATATACAATATATGTACATGTTCGTTTAATTCTGAATAATGTATAATAATATATTAATTTAATGTTGTGTTGTGTGTGCTAAATATCATTGTCACCATATCAAATTAATTTTTAATAATCGTAATACAATACAATAAATAAGAATTGAAGGAATGCTTGTGCGAGCGAATTTTCTGTAAATATTGTTTGTATTTATTTATATATTGTATGAAAGTTTTTATGGATAGTATTTTATTTAAGTTGAAAACTTGTTAATTGTGCACTGTGAAAATGAAAATAAATAACTTGATTAAATATGCACTAATTTTTATTTGTAAAAATTGCTCTATCTCTATGACCAAATAAACATACATACATATATATAATAATGGATATATTAAAATCACTATCGGTGATTGTGAGTGTGACCATCTACATAGCTGAAGACACAATGGGCTTTGGAGGTCCAGTGATTTCCCCGAGGAGCTGCTGCTCATTTTCACGGTTTCAAAACTTCATCTCCCTACAAATAAAATTGAGACCACATCCTCTTGTCTCCATTGTTTACGAATTGTACTACTAAATCACAACCCTGCACCCCGAAATCATTCCTCTACAACACACAGTAATAATAATTAAATATTCAAAAACATATCCAGTGAGTTTATAGGATACCAAAAAAAGATGACTGAATGAATTGGTTCCTTTAAACAACACGTTCAAATTTTCTGCAGAATAAAATCTCCGTTTGAAAAATGATATAAACAGTTTTGTATCACACACGAATATTCGGAATATTTTATATAAAAATTTTCCATTATTTACGAGAGTGTAACATGTCCATTGTCTTTGAATAATAATCGTAAGTACATGCGATAAATCAACGCGTAAGCCTTCATAATAATTCTTCGTCATACATAAACAAATAATTTATACACGAAATACTACCAGAGGAGGTGGCAATTTGCACTTGCTCTTTCCACGAAGCGTGGCCAAAAGGGATACGAGCTAATTACTCTACAAACAAGATAATATGAGGGGTTGAAAACAAAATGGCGGTAATGAAAAGTGCACGTGCTGTCACAAAACTTCAATCTATGTACATGTATATGTACATGTACAATGTACATAGTATGTACATGTATATGTAAATGTACAATGTACATAGTATGTACATACATACATACATATGTAGTCTAGGGATTCCATTTTAGCAAAATATGGTCTTCGGTATTACCGGGATTACAAAATAGACTACCGGAAATTACCAAAATATATTAATTTTGTTCAAATTTATATAATTTTTTTTATTTTCAGCCCTAGATTATTTCATATTCGCATTTCATGGTCTACGTCAGCAGTGCCCAACCCGTAGCTCGCGAGCAACGTGTTGCTTGCGTACCGTTTTAATGTGGCTCGCGGCTCGTGTATTATTTAAAATACTGACTGATGAACTTGATGTTGAGTATGGAACTTTAATGTTACATTCTGAAGTTAGATGGATTATTAAGGGAAAAGTCCTACAACGATTTGTAGAGCTTTTTCCAGAGATAAAACTGTTTGTAGAATCCAGAAAAGAAAACTTATGAAGAACTTAATGATCATGGCTGGTTGTCGGATGTATCCTTTCTTACAGATATAACAACCAAAATTAATTAACTCAATCTTGAACTTCAGGGGAAACAAAGAACTCTTTTTGAATTAATAGGAAGTGTAAATGCATTTCAATCTAAATTCAATTTGTGGATATCCCAAATCAAAGAATGTAACTTCAGCCATTTTCCAAATTTAGAGAACTATATTCATAAATATAAGGAAATTGAATCAGATAAATATTCTGAAAATCTCGTTGAACTTAAAAATAATTTCGAAATTAAATTTTATGATTTTCGTAAAATTCATTTATTTTAAATCCGTTTGTTGATTTATATCTCTATAATATAATTATAATTAAATATGATATCTATAATCTATATAAATATAATATCTCTATAATCTAAATACATATGTATGTATGTACATATATCTCTAAATATCGAAATATTTCTGAAATATCACAAAAGATTGCAAGTATATTGAATAAAAATGTGAGTATTCTAGAAATGGAAATAATTGATTTTCAATCTGACCTACAATATTAAAAACAAGACTATCACAAACTGATTTTTGGACACTTGCGGATGAGAGAAAATATCCACTTGTAAAGGAAACTTTTCAAATGTTAAACTCCTGCTTTGATCAACTTACCTTTGTCAAAGTGGCTTTTCGACAATTAAATTTTTAAAATCGAAATCAGATCCAGATTAACAAATGAACATCTGAATGAGTGTATGACTCATAAGTTTTATTTGACCTTTATTGTATTTAATTTGTAGTAGATTAGAAGTAGTAATAAACAGTAGTAGTGTAATATTATTGTGTTTTCTTTTACTTATTTTTGCTGATTTTTTCACAAAAAAGATCATCGTCCTGTGTGGCTCGCCTAAAATTTTTAAATTCCTAATTTGCTCGAGATAGACTAAGGGTTGGGCACCACTGGTCTACGTCAATACGAAAAAAAGATGGGTACACATTTCTAAAGAAACCTTTATATTTTTTGACCCCCAATATACGTACCTATGTATACTAACACTGAATTGTTTTGAATTCGTAAAACAACATTTAACATAGTTTGACTAGCAGATCTGAATTGTTTTGACCCGTTTCGTCAAACGAAACCAACCATAAATTTTAATCTTGAAAGCAAAGATAAAGTTTGAAACTATCAGACTTAGAAAAACACAGGGCACGGTTTTTAGGCACGGTTTGTCAAACGAGCCGCCGGTTGTACGGCGCCAACCATAAATTTATAATCTCGAAAGCAAAGATAAAGTACGTCCTGAAAATATTTTTTGAATACATATAATGATTTACAACAAGTATGTATGTATGTCTTAGATTTTGAGCTTCGATTTGAACCCATCTTCCGATTTTTTTTTCGGATTTCAACCGAAATTCTAAAACCATCCCTCTTCCCCATCCCTCAAATTCTTAGATCAAAAAGTACACAAAAATGTATTTATTTTTTTTTTTGACGCCCTAGCTAATCGGAAACTCGCGTAGCATAGAAGGACTCGGTTTCAGTGTCGAATAAACCCGAAGAGATTTTTTTCGTGTACATACATATATTATACATATATTATACATAATTCAACACGAAATATGTACATCAAAGTTCCGACATTCAAAGTTTGTGTAAAAGGTGAATTTTTAATTAGTGATTCTTTTACTAATTATATCATTTTTTATTTATAATAAAAACCGGTATAAACTGGTAATTACCACCGGTGGGATTTTTTTTGCAAATGTCGGTAATTTTGGAATCCCTTATTATGTACTTACAAAACAAGTCTAATGTGTTTAGACTTATTCTTATCACAATCGTGATATTTTCATATGAAGAAGTAAAAATACGTATTCAAATTCGTTACATTGTGGTATCACGACTCGTACGAGTCCAATGACAACGTTTGATATGAAATTTTTGCATTTAGTCGGAAGCTCGTATCGGCGCGCCTTTTTTTTTTCGTCACCGGGAAAAGCCGAGAGCTTTGCGGAAATTTTCTCACGCGGCTGCAGCTTTTTTCCTGACCCCATATAACGTTGCGTTTTTAATAAAAGCCCTCTTTGGTGTACCTCTCCTCTCCTCCCTCCTCCTCAGCTTGGAAAAATGCTATTCGCGAGGACATCAAGCGCCGTTATATCCTCTAGTACCGAAAACGTGTTGCCAGGCACACATCCAAAATGGGCAATCTTTCAGAGATAATCCCGCTAGCTCGGGAAATTAAAGTCGTACAGTCGCGCAAAATGTTTACCATCACTCCTGGTTTCATTATTTTTTAACGCTTTTTGTACACAATTTCCACGTTTGTATTCATCGCAACGAGAGTGTGCTCTCGGATAGAGCACACAATGCATAGGTCTTGCAAATTTCATCAAAGACGCGATACTTAAATTTGTTAATCAAATTTAATTTCTTCTAAATAGCTAAACATTGCCACTCTCACCCATTCTAGTACTGTGTGGGTGAGAACAACTTTCTTCAAAATAATTCTTTTAAATACATATATACAACGGGCTAAAAAATGAAACTGTTGTAGTTATATGCGATAGCTTGTTAAATTTTCTAGACAAAGTTACGTTTTTTGTTACCGGAGTAATCTCGCATAAAATGTTGCTCTTTTCTCTTCACCTTAATTCCCATCCTGATCTTACTCATCTCCTTTAAAGCCTCGATCCACCACCGTGCTGAGCAAAGTTATTATTATAGTATGCAAATTGCGTTAACTGTGAATATGTAAATACATTGTGGTCTCGCAAAATACCAAACTTGTATACATGTTTATATCGCGCATTTTTCTGAGATTAATCGAAAAATGCTGATCGAATAAATCTTGTTTACACAATCGTCTAGTTCAATTAACATAAAATGAATTTTACATAACTGCCATTTATGAAAACTTTTCAGTTGTTAAATTTTGATGATTAAAATAAAATATTCAGTGTATTTTCGAGGGGGAAGTATTCTTTAGCTTATTTCAAAAATGGATTTAAAGCTTTTCCGCCCGGAAGCGTCAGAGCTTAATTGAAGTTTTGATGCAGCCTTGGCAATCAACAAATAGTTCTTCTTGCGAAAGAAGATTAGGGCTAACGAACCACAAAAAATTCCAATCAAAATTAAACCAATTCTATTTGATACAATAAAGTATATTTGGAAAATTTATTTAATTTTTATCATAAATTATTCAACAATAGTTTCGTGTACACTATCAGATTGTAAAATTTCCCTTTGTAAGGCAAACGAATTCCGTATTCAGTGGACAAGTTGCCAACTTCTCTTGTTACCGAGACGATAATGAAAATTTTAACAATGTTTACACCGCCCCGTTCAACTCATCCGAACATAACTAAAACAGGTCGTCCCCTTGGAAAAACTTTGATTGACTTTATAATACGAAGATGGCAGTAGCCCATTCCCACCATGCTTTGTTTCCAACATCATAAAAGAATGCCGTATTTTTCAGCATATATTTATTATATTTTATATGAACATGAATATACAAAGAATATCGATACGAAAATTTAATCATAAGAAAAATAAAATAAAAACAATCGAATATTTGTACAATCGATAAGATTGTACACATACATATTTCAAAATAATACATTGCATTGTTATTTAAAATACCAATATTATCTTAATCTATACATGTATGCTATATTCTAATCAACCCATGGAAAAAGCAGAGAATTAAGCAACGAAAGTATGAAAGTAGGCTTAAAAATTAATTTTAATAAAACTAAAATTATGTTTAATGAATTTTGCACGCAAGGCGTAGTCACAGTAGATAATCATATTGTAGAGATAGTTGATAGTTATCTATGTATACCTAGGGCAGTTGGTGAATATGACTGGATGTAAAGAAGAATAAATAAAACGAAGAATGAAACTAGGATGGAGTGCTTTTGGAAGAATGAACATAGTTTTTAAATCCAACATTCCGCTATGCTTAAAAAAGAAGGCATAGGACCAATGTGTACTGCCAGTTATGAATTCCTTGCATACTGCGTACTGCCAGTTATAAATTCGAGAATGACACGAAAGATCCAGTGCACACAGAGAAGCATGGAAAGATGTATGCTTGGTATAACAAGAAGAGATCGCAAAAGAAATACATGGGTAAGAAGTATGACCAAAATGGCAGATATAGCAGTATGTGTAAAAAATTGAAGTGGCAATGGACTGGACACATCGCGAGAAGAATGGATGGCAGATGGACGCGAGAAATACTGGAATGGTATCCGAGACGATGTGAAAGAAAGCAAGGTAGACCGAGTGGAAGATGGGCTGATGAATTGAGAAGAATGTCTGGAATCAAGTGGATGCAGATTGCTCAAAACAGACAGGAATGGAAGAGGATTGGAGAGGCCTTCATTCAGCAGTGGATGGTGAACGCCTGAAAATGACAATGATACGTGTATCATTAAAGCAAGATCACGTTTACAAACAATGTACGACATTATTCTTCTTCCACAACCAAAATGAAAACTTGAATATTCGTTTTAAAAAAGCATTAAATTAAACACTTGAAACGTTTTTCCACCATCGGGGAGTGCACAACTCGTGCTACAAGTGCTCTCGTTTTAGTTTTGGCGCAATTCGCTGAAAATTTTCCTCTCGGCGTTCAGTCAGGCTTTCCCCATTGCAAGTAAATGGTTCAATTAAAAGTGCTCAAGCGATAAATCGTACGGGTACCTACCGACATTCATTAAAATATGCTCTTATATGTACTTTTAAAATAAATATCAATTCAGGCAAGCGAGTTACTGGTTAAAATAATATACATAGTAGTACCATTCAAATTAATAAATGACAATAAGTTGTATATGTATAATTATATAATGTCTTTATATGTATCTATGTATAGTGCTGAGTACTATTTGAATACAAAAATGTACGAGTATCTACAATAATAATTCATGCAAAGTTTGAACTTAAAAAATATCGTTTTGGAATGCGCACAATAACTTTGAAATTTGATTAAGCTAGAAAATGAATTTGTATTACGAATAAAATTAAATTCAGGATGTATAAAATGCATATTTAAAATATATAATAAGCATACATTTTTTTTTTTTTTCTAAATTATACCATAGTGACTGACAGGTTGCCCCAATTCGTCACCATGGCCAAATACAAATTAATACATACATAGATACAAACTAATAATACATGTATGTTGTATATGTACATAGGTACAATAATTAAATTATAAATTAAATTACAAAAATAAATTTTAAATTTTAAATTAAGATTTAAAAAATTTGACATCTCTCCATAAGATATGGAGAAAAGTATACTTTAAATATATATAAAAACCCAATACTTTATCCGATTAGGATAATGTAAAAATACACGTTGTACTTTAGTTCCAGTTTATGTACATACATACATACATACATACATATAGATATGTATGCATGTTACGCCGAATTATTGTGACTGGCTATTACGCAAAAAAAGTATTATTTTGCCAAATTCGTGAAATAGATAATTAAGCGATAATATTCACAAAATGAGCAAAATATATGTTGATTACGTGTAATTGCAGCTGTCAAATATAAATCTAATATGAAAAGCAAACGCCTATAGAAACTGTCATTTTGACAATTATATATTTGTCGAAATGATGGTCTTTATTAATCAACTTACCTACATATATGAGATCAACCAGTATATCTTGACAATCGAAAACGCTGCATTCGTAACATTACGTCAAATTAACATTTAGGGTTACTGGTTTGCTACATGCTTAGAAATAAATTGGGGAATTGAAAAATTCTTAATTCAAACCTAATAAGGTATGCAAAAAAATATTAATTGCAAAAAGTTAAGTCATTCATTTTAAGATCGATGGGCTTTTTCCTTTAGGATATATTGCTCTTCCAAATTCAGGTGTTTACATTATTATTTCTAATCTTCTACTTTAATACTGTCAAACTCCGTTTTTGTGATTTTCGCTATGCTATAGGTACGTTATACCGCGCTAATTGATAAACCTATATTTAAGCAAAATTTAATT
Organism: Parapsyche elsis; assembly: GCA_022651745.1. Lineage (NCBI taxonomy): Eukaryota > Metazoa > Arthropoda > Insecta > Trichoptera > Hydropsychidae > Parapsyche > Parapsyche elsis. The sequence goes on from JAGVSN010000017.1 coordinate 6,243,893, forward strand.
GATGTTAACTATACATACACTAACATTTAACGTATTGTACCATGTTTGCAGCACAACGTTTGTTTATACGTCAAATAATATTATCTAAGATTGTACCACCATAACAACATCATTAATAATCATTATAAATAAGAGGAGCCCAAGGTTTGAACCTTGATGTACCCTCAAAAAAGTTTCGAATGTTGAAGAATTAAACCTACAATAATCTATGTATATATTGACATCTATGTATGTTAAAAATATGATGAAAAAAACGTAATAGTATTCAATTAAAAACCAAAAGCTGATAATTTTTCGAGTAAGATATCACTATTAACTAAATCAAATGCTTTTCTAAAATATGTGTAAATAACACCAACTCTTGATCTATCATCCAAGCTACATACATACATACATACATACATATGTAGATGCCAGACATTCATTGAAGATTATCAAATTTGTTTGAGTTGAACGTTTTGCTCAACACACAAATATGGATTAACTTGTAAATATGTATGTATATGTACATACGTACATATATCTTCAAATAAAATTAGTTCAAAAATTTTTGCAAAAGATGATCAGACCGATATTGGTCTGTAATTCGAAATTTCCTCGACTTTCCCACTTTTAAGTAATGGTGTGATTCTCAATACTTTCCGTGTTTCCAGGAATATATTTGAAGAAATAGAAAGATTAAATATAATTGTTAGTGGTTTCATTAAATGAGGAGCCCATGAGCTTCTGAAACCAAAGATGGCATTCCATCCGGACATACATATTATATGAAAAAAATATGTATATACGGGTTACGGGGGCTTGGGGGGATCGGGTGCAAATCACTGCGTTATACACACCTCTACATACATATGTATATATGAACAAAAAAACACACAGACAAACACACTTTAAGCTCTTTATTAATATTAATAATAGTATATACATATATTTGAAATAAAAACATGTAATTGTTTAATAACATTGTTTTATTTTAACATTTAAAACATACATACACTAAATTAATATAGTCACACACATATGAACATTTTAGCACATTCACAATCTGTATCAACGATACATCGGTGTGGACGACAAAGAATAAGTATCGTGAAAGATTACCATTAAAAATATTGGAGCTGCAGTATACGAATCGTATCGATTTTTTTAATCATTTTCTCAATACTTTATCCCGTGTCTTTCGGTAATTGGAATTTTGCAAATTGGGCAAGATGTGGAACTGCAGCTACAGTATCCGCAAGTGGCTACATGCCCACAAGGATCAAAGCATATTGATCTATCTTTGTCATAACAAATCAGACACCGAAACTTTCGGGTCATAAATTCACACGTTGGCATCAAAAAAGCGTGTTCTACAGCAGGATCATCATTCTCTTCCCAATTGCTTAGTTTACCTTCGCAGTAGAAACATTGTACTTTATCGCCTACACCTGTGTATATGAATCCAGCTTCAGCCAATTGTATCGGCCTTTGCTTCATACCGGTAGGCCACAATCCAAAGGATGTGATGCGTTTGTTTACTGACACATATAAAAGCCCCTTAGACCTATCATATCTGGTAGACTTCAAATAGTTGCACTCGGACTTTTGCAACCGATGTTTTGCCAGAGGACATTCACCTTTCCTAAATTCTAAGTCAAAATCACAGCTGAAACACCTAGTTTTGTTGTCGTCTACACAGTAATAGAATCCACTTACACCCAGGTTTTCTTTATAAGATTCAGTCTCATCTTTAGATATTGAAAATATTTCACTCGCTTTGTAATTATCAAATGATTTTATTCTGTCGTGTACGTTGTACAAATTGTTATCGTTTATATAATTGGATATTGTCAAATTTTGCACATTCCTAAGACGATAAAAAAAAATCAATCATCTAATAAATAATGAAATTTTGTTCAAAAGTAAATTGCAACCTCCGGTAGACTGATCTTCACCAAAATTATATTATCTCTTAAATTTTAAATGAAAACTATAGGTGTTAAATTTCAGTTCGAAAGACTTGAATGATTTTGGAAAATATTATTTAAAAAAAAAAAAATTTAATTTACTGCACACACCATAGGTACATATGTATGTATGTATGTACATATGGACAAATCTTCAGGTTAATACATTTAATAGAGATAAATAAAAGTCATTTAAATGGTATTATTGAATTGTAATAAAATAAATGTTAATAAAAAAATTGAACTCACTCAATTGATTCATGGCGATGATATAACCTCTCCATTATGTTTCCTTTGGTATCTCCCTGGTTAATTATTTAATTATTGAAATCAATGACACGATTCCATAGTCTCTAGTAAATCTAACTGAAATCGGTTACATTTAAAATTACTATTTACTATCAAAAAACTTTAATTAATAATAATAAAAAATTACTTAGATGTAAAACACATATTAAATTTTAAAATTAAAAACTAAAATAAATACCTGAAACTAAACTTTGTATAAAAGAATGCCTTTCCAACGTGACATCTGAATATCGACTGCGTCTTTTAATTCCCATACATATGTATGTACATATTTATCAATAAATAATTTGATTAAATTAGTGATATCTTTAATCTTATCGTTTTCGACTTTTTATTACAGATACTTAATTTTTTTATTACAGATAACGCTGTACAACAAAAAAAACTACCGAAGCGGAGACCAGTCAATCTTTACTAAGTTTGACCCACAGAATCAAAATTTGATAATAAAATTTGTTTGTTAACTCTCATTTGTGAGATATGAGCGTGTAAAAAAATGGACAATTTTTCTATTTTTTTGTCTTTTGTGGTCTGTAACTCAAAATTTAGTATTTCTGTGTTCAAAATGAGTATTGGAAGCAATAGTCAGATGTTTTTGCTATTAATTGTAATATTTGAAAGCTTTAAAATAAAGTAATCATCTAGCGAATTTTAAAAGTCAAAATATTTGTTTTTCTTTTTGATTTTTTCCCGGTGTTATTGTGCGTTACGTTAACTATTTTTTTTATTTTCCTACATTTATAAGAATTGGTTCTCTATGTCAGTATTTTTTTATTTTTGTCTAAACGTAAACTTTTGAGCTGAAGATGATTTTAAGTCGCGTTTAGAGGTGATTGTGGCGTCATAATTAATATTGTAAAATTTTTTTGAGATTTTCCATGTGTAAAAAAATTATAATGGAAAATGAAATTATAGCGCTGCAATTCGATCTATTCCTAAAAGCGTTAGAAGAAGATTTTTGGAAGTATGTACATACATATTATGTTAATCGGGAAAAATATTTAAATATTTAAAAACTAGTCACAGCGTCATCGGGTGATTATCATTTATGTATATAATGTATTTACATACATATGTATATCAAAGCGTAAAACTTTTTGCAATAATTTTTTTTGTTTAATATGAGGTTTTATTAATTTCCCAATTGATTTCTAAGCATGTGGTCACCCGAAATTACAATGTGACTCGATATTGAGAATGCAACGTTTTCGATTGTCAATATTTGTCAATATTGTGGTTGATCTTATGTATCTATATAATTGATTTATGATTTAATACCATCATTTTAACATAATTTATTATGGCAATTGTCAAAATGACAGTTTCTATAGCCACTTGCTTTTCTACCTATAATACAATCTATATTTTGATAGCTACAACAATATGTATTTATCAAATATTTTGATGATATTTCCGCATCATTATCTATTTCACGAATTTCGCAAAATATTGCTTTTTTCATGTAAGAGCCAGTTACAATAATTCGGCATAACATGAATAGTGTTGGGGACTAACCCATGCGAGGAAAGTCTTCCAAAATTTCCCTTTAAAATAGTAAAATTGTATTTTTTTTATTTTTGTGTCTTTTCTCTAATCATTTTATTAGTGATGGGCGGTTGTTCCAGATTTGCTGAACAATCGTCTGTCTCCAACGGAGAGGTCAATAGATTATTTTTTCAAAGTATAAAAGCTCAAAGTGAATTGTTAAATGCAATAAAATTGTCACTTTTACTTCTTTAGCGACAAATTTTCCACTTTCAGTCAACTACATATCTTGTTATTGCATGAAACGGAAAACATAAATAGGTGACTGTGAATGGACGTAGACTATTTTCAAAATCGAAAAAACGCTAAACTACGTACAAGTCATCAGTATACCGTCAAGGAATTGTGCGTATCCGGGTAAAAAAGGGGGAAGGGGGGAGGTGGTGACTGTAGCTATTAATCCAGGGGTGGATTCAGGGGCGCAATTGTCGCCTTTGTTAGCCGAAGCGGCTGCTGCGGTACAACTAATCCTGCTAATCCTGCCGCCGCTCTAACAAACGATGGCAATTTTTCGACCACCTTGTGGTCTGCAGCAACTTTCTCCACCCCACCATCCTTTCTTCTAATCGGGGGAGGACAGCCCTTAACAAATTGACGGCACGGAATACGTTCGTCCGTATCTGATCAAAGCCGGAATTTCACCTGACATTATTTATTTTATTTATTTATTTATTTATTTATTTATTTATTTATTTATTTATTTATTTATTTATTTATAAAAAATAGTAGCTAAAGCTAATTACATAATCCTTAACTAAGCACCTATCAGAGATTTTTTTTAAGACTGCCAGGAATTTATCAATAGTTTTGGAACTTCTAATTCCATCCGACAGTCTATTATATCCATATGTAGGTATTCAAAACACCTCTGTACAAGATGCTTCTCCTATTTCTAGATTATTGCCGTAGAATAAACTGAAATATGTATATTTATGTGTGTGAAAAAACTTACCATCTACGAAAACAATAAACACTTTTTTCTACTTTGTTTATTTTAAAAGTAATTTGGTCACCTCTGTTGGAGTGTTATCGTTAATGTTTATCTCAACGAAGTCAGAAGACAAATTATTGAATATCATTGGCCATATCCGAAGTCAACATTCTGCAAATTCTCAAATAATTGAACGTATTCTCGTATTCGAAGATACGAAGAAGTCGTATCCGGGTGAAGTTGATTTGGTTTTAAATATGGGTTACCGTGAGGGGTTTGAGATGAAGGTCTGGTCTGGTTGCTGATCGAGATGAGAATGACCGAGAGTTTGAAACTCTCGGTAGGGGTTGATCTGCGCGGGATTGCCAGATCTGGCATTTGCGCGAGTTTGCCAGAGTTAGGATAGGCCCGAGGGGTGTACCAACTGTCAAATTAATGATTAGCTGGTGATGTCGTCAGCCTCGCACTTGCATCTGGGAAGGTGTTCTGCAGCAGCTACGACGGTCGCGGTGAACACTCCCCTAGCCTGAAGATGTTCAGGTTGTTGACTGACCAGACCAACGCTGATCCCTGGGTGACGGTGTTTGGTGCTTCGGCACTGGCCGACAAGACGAGGACGTCTCTGAGGGTTCTGGCTCCTCCGTGTCCAGAACTCTTCCTGGTGGTGCTCGACGATTCTTCAGCGGGGCTCGATGAGCCTAACGTCGACTTCTTGGGGATGGAATGTGGCAAGACGGCCTCATCCGCGCTGGGGATCTCTACTCGTCCTTGCTCAGCATCCTCCCCGATGTCCGGGGTCGACGCCGCCTGAGAGCTGGGGCCAACGTCGCGTGGGATCGCCATCGTATGCGATCTTGGAGCATCGTCACGTGGGATCCTCATCACATGAGATCTTTGAGCAACGTCGCTTGGGATCGCCATCGTATGCGATCTTGGAGCAACGTCGCGTGGGATCCTCATCGCATGAGATCTTTGAGCAACGTCGCTTGGGATGAACGTGGCGGTTATCTCGTTCACGTCCTTCGTGACGACGCCATTTTGTTGTCCATCCTCCCTGGTGTCCGCGGTCGACATAGATTCGCCGGAGATGGCACACGGCATTTCTTCGAGATCTGGCAAGACGGCCTCATCCGCGTTGGGGATCTCTGCTCGTCCTTGCCCAGAACTCTCACCGGTGGTCCTCGACGAATCCAACGGCGATTCCTGGGTGACGGGGCTCGATGAATCAACGTCGACTCCGTGGAGAAGGAATGTGGTACCTCTTCGAGGTCTGGCAAGACGGCCTCATCCGCGTTGGGAATCTCTGCTCGTCCTTGCTCAGCATCCTCTCCGATGCCCGAAGCCGACGTCACTTGTCGCGCCGCCAAGAGCTTCTATCTCTGCCGTGTGCGCTTTGCACATGTCTGACATCATCTTCATAATCTTCCTCATCTCCCGCATCATGGACACCGTTGTTGTCGTCATTGTGACTGGGGTCGATATATCGTTATCGACTAACGGATTCTTCTCTCCGCTCTGCGTTGACCACGTGTGCGTACGTACGCGCTTGCATCTTCTACGTGGGTGGTCTTGTCAACGACGTATCTCAAACATCACGGCCCCACGTTGGGCGCCAATGTAAGAGCACGTCTTCTCCGTATTCGAAGATACGAAGAAGTCGTCTCTCGGGTGAAGTTGATTTGAAAGTTTTAAAGTAGTGGGTTACCGTGAGGGGTTTGAGATGAAGGTCTGGTCTGGTTGCTGATCGAGATGAGAATGACCGAGAGTTTGAAACTCTCGGTAGGGGTTGATTTGCGCGGGGTTGCCAGATCTGGCATTTGCGCGAGTTTGCCAGAGTTAGGATAGGCCCGAGGGGTGTACCAACTGTCAAATTAATGATTAGCTGGTGATGTCGTCTTACACCTCTTAATTTTTGACAGGTATTCGAATCATACCTGTCAGTTATATTTATAGTATGAACCGTTTATTTGACTTCAATCAACGAATATGATAATATTTTAAATGAAACAAAGTGATAAAAATTAAGGTCGTTTATGCAGGAATGTTATTGTAATAATGTAATGTCGTATTGCCAGTTTCTTAAAGCGCATTTTGCCAATCGTATTATATAGCAATATTTATAAATTTGATATAAAATATTGTTTTTCTAAGATTGCTTTAATAACATATTGATTGTAAATGTTATTGTTTCATTAGGTATAGATTTTTATTATTTTTGTTATTGTTATCATTTTGTCATTGTTATTGTTATTGGATTTATCATTGTTATTGGATACATTTGTATCCAAAAACAATGCATTATTTTGTACGCATATTTAAAAATTAACAGTTAATTTCTGATTTGAATCGTATAAAATATTACATACGTATATTTAACATACGTTTATTAATTTTAAAAGTTTGTCGACTAAATATCTTTACGAAAGCTTCTCGCTAAGTTCTTAAAATCTCTCGATATTTCATCCCAGTGTGTAAATATTGAAAGTCGGTACAAACTTGATAAGCCTTGATAACTTCAACTCTCTACGATAACTTCCCGATACAGATAAACATCATCAACGATTTATTAAAATTAAAATAATATACATATATGTACACACATAATGAACGACATTCATAATAATATATTAATGAACGACACAGTACCGATTTAATTTTTTTTTATTATATACATAAATAGACTTTATGAAATGCATGAAATGGATTTAACACCGATCGAACAACTTGGGCGAGCAACTTGACCTATGAATTTTTCAAGAGTGCGATTCGTGAAAATTGAGGCTTTTTTCACCGTCGAAAAATTACCGATTCATAAGCCGGTTCGTCACGTATCCCGTGGGAGGACAGGGAATGCCTATCGCTTGTTTAACCGACCCACTCACGTATAGCATTCCCATCACGGACCCCATCCAACCAATAATACGTAATCCGTTTCAGTGCAACGTCATTCCGACGCAGGGGATCGCCGTGAAACTAGACATGGGTTGACACGGTTCCAAAATCAAACCGGATGAATTCAAATACAGTGTGTGCCAAAAATCACGACCGCATCCATTGAATTTTAAGTTGAGATGCGTCAACTTTCGTCTGTTTTATGACATAGTCACTTGTATGTAAATGTCATTTGTGTTGAAACGCTGATTTTTACTGAACTAGCGATACTCGACCAGTTTCCACGGGCAACACTTCATATCTTATTGACTAAGCTTTAGAGTCATCGAGCTTTGTACATATGTACATATGTATGTCGTAAGCTTTATAGCTGTCATACGCATTCAATTACCTTATAAGACTAGCAGGAAATAGAAAATACATCTGAAAAGTTCTATTGCAATCAGTTGAACGGTATGGGATTGCATACTGAACAAACAGACAAACGTAAGAATAAAGCTTTACATAAATTACTATATGTATGTACATATTAGCGTAAGCGTTTGCCTGTCTGTCTGTGTCGTTGCGGTCATACCTACTAGCATTGCCAACATAACAAACAAAATTTATTTATAGGTGCCTATATCTCTCAAAGCTGGTTCGAGTTATGGGCATAAAATCGCATTGTTATTCCCATACACCCATTCAATCAACGATACACTATACATTCGATTGTTTTACTTACTATCAAACGGGCTGCGTGCTGTACTGTTATTTTACAAACTATTGTGCATGGGGTGGGGATTGGGGGGTGGAATTAGCATAGCATAGGTCATATTTATTTAATAATTTTCCTTACTCGGCATAACAGCTTTCGCCAATTCGCCGCACAAGGAGAATTGCCGATTTTAATTTGAAATTTGAACTGAATATTGCTTTACGTTTTTCAAATTTACTACAATGGTTCAATTTTGTTTGGTAATCCCCAGTCAATGGTCTTCCAGGGCTCGTGATTATCTGTTAACGAAAATGATTAATGGTCAAAGAAAAGGACCGTTATTTTTTCGCTGTATGCATTATTTTGTTTAATCATCGGAACTCAGTTTCACTAGCTAATTTTTCAAGAGGACTTCTTGAAATTTTTAACACTTGCCCTAATACAATACCGCACACTTTCTTCGCAATTGCTAATCCAAAACACGTGTTTTTATCAGAAACTACATATATTTGAGCCTTTATTTTTAAAAATGATTTCGGCTACAAACTACTATTAGCGCAATTATTTTTAAAAATTGGACTTTCAAAAATAACGGATCGTTTAAGGACTGCATTCAGCGATACGGACTGTTTGCGTTTCGCTACAAGTAATTATAAACCAAATTATTTGAAATGCACAGTGTCTCTCAATTAATTATATATCTTTTTGATAAAATTAATTGAATATGTTTGAAGAAATTTTTCGTTGAATTTCCTTGTTGCGTGTTCTGCTCCCTTTCCTAAGAAAGATAATAAAAATACAAAAATAATAATATTTCGAATATTTTTATTGATTGCTTTGAAAAATTAAAAAAAGTTTACAAGAAACTTTGTAAAATTCTTATTATTATATTATATCCGTATCTCCCCCTAAATTCTTGCATGGAAGTCGATCGCCATGCAAAATTTAAATTAAAAAGTAGCTCCCAAACTGAAAAAAGTTGAGCACCCTTGCTCTACGTCATATGAAATTGTCGCACTACTCTACACAATTCCCATCCGCTTTAAAAGCAATCGATCAATAAGCGCACACGCGTTCCATCAATATGAACGATACAGAGAGAGCATGTCTTGAATTGTAAAACTCTACCTTGCTAGCGTGAAACGACTTTAGTACGCATAGTTAGATTTTCAATTTGATTACTGTTGAGCGTGTTGTTTGTATGTATACGAGATTTGCCAATACATCGTTTAAAAACTTCTCGATAACATGTCGACTGAAAGTTTCGGACTCAATCCACTCTATGGTAAACATTCAAGCGGAAACTTTCAGTTCAGTTCACTAGTCGCATAATCCTGTCGGTGGTGTATCGGCGGGGTGGGACACAAGGGTATATCAATTCCGACTCGCAGATCCAATTAATTTATTCGGATTAGGAATTCGTCGAAAGTTGTAGTCGTCCACACCTGTTGACTGAATGGTCCGAAGGGCCAAATTGCCAGACCTTGGGTACTCTGGCCCACGGCGCTCCTCCGGGGTATTCAATTACTTAAAAGCATAAAGCCCCGTCTCAAAAAGGGCGAGAAAAGTTCCTTAATATAAGCAATTTGTTCACCATCTCTCTTCGCTGTCTTCGGCTCTTGTATTTATTCAGTGCAGGCACTCGAGGCCTGAAACAGCTCGAGAGCTTTCCCCCTTCCTTATTTTCGCTAGTTTTTATTAGCTCGCCAGGCTTCGTTTCGCCGATATAAACACATATAAACTTTCTCGGGAGGCTTTTGCGGGCTCCCGTTGCCGTTTTGCTCCTCAATTCACTTTCGCGCAGGCTCGATGCGATCAATTATTCGACTGGAATAAAGGGGGAGCTGGCTGGTAAAACTCCAATAAAATAAAGAGAGTACGACTACCTACATTCACGACAGTATACTCAAAAAAACGTCGAGTACAATCGAGAATAATGAAATAAGCATGTGCATGACAGAAACTACCTTTCGCTCTGAGATTAATTCAATAAAACAAAAATGATGTGGTTGAATAGTAAAAATGTGTTGAATGAAGTTATGATTAATGATACAATTATTGAAATAGTTGATAATTTAAAATATTTGGGAATTCATATGAACTCTAAACTGAAGTTTAAGGTACATGCTGAATATATAATTAAAAAATTCGGGTGTGGCCAACCCATGACTTTATCCATATATTTGAGGAATATGAAGTATAAACAAACACCGAAAAAGTCAAAAGACCGCGTACAAAAAATAACAGGATTTTTTACTTTTTTACAAGAAAAAAATCCCACTTCCGGTTGAGCGAGTTTGATGATTTTTTTCACAGATTGTAATTAGCATAATAATTATAGTTTAACAATATTATGAAGATTCTAAATATTTAAAAGGCCGAAAAAAATAAATAAAAACGAAAAATCGTTCAAGAGTAAACTGCCACTTCCGGTTGGCGGATATTGACCAAAATCATAACACTTCTTACACCCTACGTGAAAATAATAGATATGAAATTTCAACTTGATAGACTTGATGGTTTCGGAGAAAAAGTTAAAGTTAAAAAGTACACCGACACACAGACATACAGACATTTTCCAGAAATCATGAAAACGTGATCAGGGGATGATACCTGATACAAATCGGTTAAAATCTCAATGTCGAATTTTCGCACGATCACAATACTTTATCCGATTAGGATAAAGTAAAAAATGGCTAGAAAAGTTGGTGTTTTATGTAGGTTAAGAATTATTTTAAGTAGGAAAAGTAAGGTTTTAGTCTATAATACAATTGTCTTGCCACACGCGGTTTATTGTGCCACTGTACTCTTGAATGTTGGTAGGTTAAAAAGTATTAGAAGTATGTTAGATGAATTGGGATCGGTGAGTATTAGAAATTGTTTAAAGTTAAGCACATTGTCTTTTGTTTATAAGTTAGATCATAATTTATTGCCAAATTATTTTAAAATTATATCATTAGAAATAGTGATATCCACAGTTATTGTACTAGAAATAAGAACCATTTAGTCGTAGGTAGAGTAAGGAAAACGAAGACAGCTGGTGGTGTTTTTCATAGGGGTGTGCTAATGTATAATGCCCTCCCTGAGTGCGTCAGGACTTCTAAGACCATAGATACATTCTTGCAAAGTGTGAGGAGACACCTTCATATGTGAGGGATAGTAGTGTATAATGTAGATAAGTATAGTGTATAATGTGTACTACTACATAAATTTATGTAGTTGTTATAAATATCTAATAGATCTAAGTTAAATTAGCTAATTAGCTAATATTATATAAAATAAATAAATAAGAGTTATCTGTATGTATCTCCAATTCCATTTATACATATATTGATTCGAATTTCATTGAAGACCATAATGAAACGTTTCAAATTTATCTTTTTTTTTTGGGCACATTGTTAAAAAAACAAAATTTACCTTAATTCTTCAAAAGACACACTGTAATCGCTCTATAAAAAGTCGTCACTTCTTAATTTGAAGTAGTCAACTTCTCTTTTCAAATCCCGTAAATTTAAATGGATTTCATAAGATTGAGAACGAATTTTCGCGTACTAGTAATTAATTTAAAGAACGTTAACAAGATCATTCAAAATGTAAAATTATACATGTTGTACGTAGATAGATCCGTACCAATTATGTTATTTATACATTGCGTGAAATTTTCCGAACGATTTCCTACGATAATTTTCAACCGGAATCCTCTTGAATAAATTTAATTTCGACACCTCCAGATGATGATTTGTTATTGTTTGAATGGCAACTCCCCGCCCCTGAATCCTCTCATTCGAATCGAAATTTAAATTTTTGAACGTTGATAAAATATTAAACGCCCTTAAATTAACAATATTAATGTAATTGGAAACGTCGCTCGATCAATTGAGAAATATCGACGAATGTCTTCCTTCTCCTTTCACAAAGCACAAGTACAAATACATAAATATTTTCCATTTACTGTAAAATACCCGACTCGAGCTCATTAATAACAACGTCGAAAATCTACATTTCTATTATTCAGAACGTAATACTTAAATGCTACTTTGTCATTGGACACTTCAACCTACATACATATAAACTCGTAGAACTCTATGTATACTGACTAGTTGAGCTGCGCGATAGAAGCATTTATATTATGCCTGACTTTACTCTCATGAATAACATTGTCTACTAAAACCACCCCTATTATATTACATGCTACAAATGGATCTGTCTGTAAATGACCCAATAAACTATTCATATTCAGTATAAATTCAGATACTTTTAATCTGAGCTATATATATGTATCTACACACTCTACATTTTACATCAGCGGTCGCCAACCGGTGGTCCGTGGACCACCGGTTGGTCCGTGAGAGAATTTTGGTGGTCCGCATTTTTCATAATCATCAAGCTTATCTTATCTACATATACATATTATCATCATCATATTCAGCCGTTCACCATCCACTGCTGGATAAAGGACTCTCCAATCCTCTTCCATTCCTGTTTGTCTTGAACAATCTGCATCCACTTGACTCCACCCATTCTTCTCAATTCATCAGCCCATCTTCTACTCGGTCTGCCTTGCTTTCTTTCACATCCTCTCGGATCCATTGCCATCCATTCTTCTCGCTATGTCGCCATGTGTCCACTTCAACTTTTTCACACGTTCAGATATGTCTGCCACCTTGGTCATACTTCTTACACATGTATTCCTCTTACGATCTCTTCTTGTTATACCAAGTATACATCATGCAATGCTTCTCTGTGTACACTGGATCTTACGTAGCATTCTTGAATTTAGCATCCAAGTTTCACATCTACACGTCACAACTGGCAGTTTTCATAATGAATAATGAATAATTATAATTTTCCTATCATTATAAGGTTATATCCAACTTTTTGCTAATAAATAAAAAAGTGTAATTACCATTTCATATTTAGAATGTTATTTTTATGGAAAAAATCATGGTAGTGGTGTGCGGAATTCGAGATTTTGAGTTTAGTGGTCCGTGAGGTTCGAAAGGTTGGCAACCGCTGCTTTACATTATATGTATGTATGTTTACGCGATCAGCTCGAACGCCCATCCTTACGAATTATCGTAACTTCTCCGATTGCAAATTTAATTTCAAATTTTCACTTTATGTTTCGTATCGGCCGGATCGTAATAGGGACGAGACACGCTTAGCCGAAATCCTCGTTGCAAAGTTGTCTCCTCTCGTTAGGACTCTGGCGAGTTTGAGGGAAGTGAGAACGGAATGGGGGAGGAGGGAATGGCGCCACATTGTTATCTCTCTTCAGAACAACAAATGAAATTTGCCCGTCGGGAAGACGTAACAGATGCGTGCCTCTAAACCTCTCTGAAATATTCACGGTTGTCTTTTTTAATAACACCTCATGCATATTCATCGGTGGGGGGGCAGGGTGGAAATCCAACTCAGACCAAACCACCCCTTACACTTCTCTCTCTCTTCGTTTCCCACCCTAGGCTTCAGTAACCGCAACTTCATTAACATTTGCAGACCTGGCTACCGCTGAAATGCCGCGGACATGTTTCATTTTCTCGTAATTACAGCCGGGCTTTAACTAAACAAGTGACGATGCTTAAAAAGTGTCTCTCTCTTGTCCACACTCCGCTTTTTAGTGCACGGGAAAATCTCCCGTAAGGCACCTTAGCACAGAGCGCATTTTAAAAGAGATTCTCTCCGTCCATAGTCCATACGCTGTTTTACCGCTGGAGATCTAATTATCGCCGGTTGACCCACATACGCCTTAATTCAGTTGCATTTAATTATTTTCAGCAATTACATTTTAAAACCCTCATATATTACTTTCTCCATATTCGCAATTATATATGTATATGTACCTACATACATATGTGTACATACGTTAAAAAATAATACATTCTGTATTACATTTATGTACAATCAAAAATATTACAATTTTGAGACGATCTTATACCTAGTGACGTGACGCAAATACCACATTTCAGTATGCATGAACGTGAAAGCTTCTGAAAACGGATCGTTATAACAGGATTAAGGATCACGCATCCCAATAAAGCTCGATCCACATGTGCAGATTTACTAGAATTTAGTTTTCGTATACTCAAATTGATATTGATAAAATTCTAATACGTGCATTAACTCTTCAGATGGCCTTGAAGATACGAGTACATATACATACATATTACAAAGCAAATAAACAACAACTCTTATCATAATATTTGATTAATTTAATTCTCTCCATTGTTTTGATGCATTTTGTTATCAAATTGCATAATACACAACAATTTGTAGTTGCTTTTTTTTAATAACTTTTTTCTACTCACTTTGTATCAAAATTTCATCACCAAATTACCCTTTTAATTTCATGAACAATAAATTTTTATTTTGCCACACTACACATACAAAATGTATATTCTAATTTAATCTTTATAAAGTGACCACAAAAACTGACGGTAACGTGTCCTTTGCACTCGGCACGTTTTATGCCGAGCGAGCACGAAAAACTGTACAATTTCGCAATATACCTATACAGACACACGTATATAATTTAATAGAATATATTCGCGGTCGTTTTGGTCGGCCCTGCTCCCGGTGCGGCCCTGGGGGAGGAGGACGAGGACCATCGGGCATTTATTTCACGTATAACTTGCGAGCAACCCCTAGCAAAGTGGACGTTGGATGGCGTCACGTAGGTCACAGCTGTCGCCAGGATCGAACCGGAGACGAGCTTGGCCATCGAGATGGCCAAAGGATCACCAGAGTCTATACTGAAGCGTGCTTTACATATTAACCAAACCGCCGAGAACAGACCCATCTCCGAAAACAACCTACAATAATATCTCTCTACCTCTCTATATCTCCACCCCTCTGGCGTACAATAACAAAACGATCGTGTAAAATCACACCCCGACCCCCGAACGATGGCGATGGGTCAATCTCCTATCTCGTTTCCTCGACGTGGAAGTGGCTCTGCAGCGAAACGGCCTTGCAAACGCATCCATGCAAATGAGCGCATTTGTATGCAGAGGGTGTAGGCTTGATAACGCACCCCGTCCGACCGGGAATACCAATTCCGGACCGGTTTCGTTCCGGAGCTGTGTGTTGTGCGAGCATGCAAAAGTTTTCTCGTTATGGACCAAACGAGATCTGAGCCAGTGGGTGGTGATGGTGGTGGTGGTTCGAATGTCGGGTTCAACTTCCGTAATGCAAAATAGTGCACCGTGCTAAAAATGGCGACGGTCCAAACGCGCGAAAATAATCAGCGGTTGGTTCAGAAAACTTGTTTAAACTGAATATATCCAAGTAGGCATATGTGAGAATACGAACGAATCTAAGTTGATTTTGGTTGACAATAAATGATCAAAAACAGTGACAGTGTCATCGAGTGTTTGTGTGAATAGTGAGGTTATGTAGCGTGAACGCTTTGCGTAACCCGTGTCGTGTGTGAGCGCATGTGTACACACTGCCGTAGTATGCGAGCGATCCGTGGCTAGGCTACACAGCCAGTCGGTCACCTGCGCTACTATATACATACATATAGTAATATATTTTTTAAGTAAAACTTATTTTTGCTCGGTAGAGTAAAAACGGTTCATCCAACGTTCCATACAAACGGAGCGAGCGATAAATGGTCACGCATGTACCCACTCCTCCAGTTTGGAGGTAGGCTCTATCTTGCTCTTTCGCGTTCGTGCGAGAAAGAGAGATCCGCCCCGAAAATTTGAGCGTCCCCTCTGCGCCCCGCACCGTCCCTCAGTTTAGTAAAAACGTGTCATCGAAGCGTGGCACGACACGAAAACCGGTCACGGCCGGCGGTCAGTGGGTACCCCCACTCCTCGGCTAGACGTCAGGTAGTAGTGAGAACAGTGAATGTTTGGGTGAGCGTTTAAAACCACATTTGTGTACACAATTCTTTCACATTCACATCTGTATTCTTTCTTCTACATTGCACTTGCTTTAAATTGCAAAGAAGTTTTTGATCAGCCAACAGCCAATGAAAATAAGTGTACTTTATATATGTATGTATGTTAATAATTGTGACGTAAAACATTACAAGCACGAATAGTAACACGAAAATATCAAAATTTACCTCTACTAAGTAAATTCTAGTACATACATATTTATACTAAGGACCGTTCGACTACATAAACTATTTATTTTTTGCCATAGAGCAGCTCATGAGCGTGTAATTATTTTGATATTTCGACAAAGGGTGCTAACAACGCATTCCCACGCGGAAAGTGCTAAATTTTAGGTTAACGGTCGTCCGGGAAATTCG
Source organism: Parapsyche elsis (assembly GCA_022651745.1). Taxonomy (NCBI): domain Eukaryota; kingdom Metazoa; phylum Arthropoda; class Insecta; order Trichoptera; family Hydropsychidae; genus Parapsyche; species Parapsyche elsis. The sequence continues at coordinate 6,260,479 of JAGVSN010000017.1, forward strand.
CACGAAACTTGCCGAACATATGTACATATGTACATATTGTAAGGCTGTATACACTCACACACACACCCTGGCGGTGTATGACGAGTGTAAAACGAGCCGCGACTGGAGTGAGACGAGCCGTTAGACCACTAGTTCGGATAATTAACTCGCTCATTAAACAGTTATCAAAACTTGATTATCGCCCGGCATTAGCAGAGTAACCCGACATAGCCGAGAAGTTTGTTTCGCCAATAAACTTGTGCGGGATCGCCTTATCTGATATGGTCGAATCATTACTAGGGATAAGTTCGGTATATGAGTATTTTGCACGTACACGATCGCCGAAAATTACCGATAAAATTTTCAGATTCACGGCTCGTGGTATATATGTATGTATGTAGGTACATTGCCCAAAAAGTCATTTTAACATAAAAACGTTATCGGCAAAACAACATTAAAATTTTCATTTAAGAAAGAATACATTTCATTTGACGCAATAATAAACCAATAAATTTGCATATTGAAATAGAATCTGGTCATGTTTTCAATACTTTTTATTTTAATGGTTGCTGATGCATGTTAACATTTGACATTTATAAATTCGAAAAAAAATTATTGAATTTTAATCATTAGACCACCATTAGACCACATCTTATGTATTGTGTTTCATTATTAAATATGCTAGATAAGTCAACTAGAGATTAAAAAATATTACAAAATAGAGGTATGAGATATATTTTAAATGTTGATAGGTATGCTAGTATAAAAAAGATGATGATTGAATTAGATTGGTTGAATGTGAATGATACTTTGAGGATTTGTATGTTGGTATTTATATTTAAGTTAGTTAATAATATGTTATCATCATATTTTAGTAAATTTATTGTGAGAGGAATGGATGTATGTGAATATAATTTAATTATAAAAAATGTTAGAATAAATAGAAATTGGAGAAGCATCTTGTACAGAGGTATTTTGGAATATATGTAATAGACTGCCGGATGGAATTTAAAGTTCCAAAACTATTGATAAAATCCTGGCAGTCTTAAAAAAACATCTCTGTATATGTAGGTGCTTAGTTAAGGATTATGTAATTAGCTTTAGCTACTATATTATATAAATAAATTAGAGGCGCCTATCATTTAAGGCCAGCAATTTTAGTTTACTTATCACTATCGTAATAAAGGTAAAGTATAAAAATATCAAACTCAAATTCAAACACGTACATTGCTATAAACTTTCACTATTGGAATTTTTAGCTTTCGCAGCATCAAAGTGAGGTGAAGTATCAAAACCCGACTATCCCGGAGAGCAGTTTCGTTATCTCTCGCCGATAGGGACAGGTACGCACAAATGGGTTCGTTCGAGGACTCTGAGAGGGTCGTTAGAGACTACAACTGCCAAAGACGAGCCCTAAAGGCCACCCATCAAACCTTGGCGAAAACCACAAAGCCTCAAAACCCGATCGTCAAATCAAACCGACCCGGTGCGTAACTCCACACAACTAAACGATACTTTTTCGCGATCTCTCCGTTAATAGTTTCCGTCGGACGAGTCGAATTCTCTCACTTATCGGTAGGGTGGGGAAAAGGAGAGAGGGCTAGATGGGGGGTGGCTAAGTTGTCAGACGTTAATCCCTGCTCTTCTCCACCACATTTGCCGTTTTCGGAAGAGACAAAGTTTTGTTTGATAAGGGGAGATCTCGACGCACAGATTCCGCCACGTATAATATACACATTAAGTCAGTAGGTGGGTAGGGGAGGGAAAATCCCTGAAAATTCGCATACTGTCGAGCGTCGCTTGAGCCTAATCGCTTCCGTCAAATTTGCTAGATCCAACCGGCACCAATTTGTCTCGTGTAAGTATTCATTTTTCAGTTTGATTTTGGGCATTATTAAGCCGGGTCTAAATTTCAGACAGGACGGTGACTTTTGTTCCTGCGGGATTTGAACAGCTCCCCGTGGAGCTTAATACGGCAAAGGGGACTCGCGACGAGTAATTAAGACTGTGAACAAACAGACCCTTACAATTTCGGTGCATTCGTCTAAGTTTACATACATGTAGGCGACAAATTAAATTCACGGAAGCTACACATATTATAGAACAGCGGTCGCCAACCTTTCGGACCTCGCGGACCACTAAACTCAAAATCTCGAATTCCGCGCACCACTACCATGATTTTTTCCATCAAAATAACATTCTAAATGTTTGAAATGGTATTGTATTTGCACTCCAAATTATTTGCAAAAAGTTGTATATCACCTTATAATGATAGGAAAATTATAATTGTTCATTATTCATTATGAAAACTGCCAGTTATGACGTATAGATGTGAAACTTGGATGCTAAATTCAAGAATACTACATAAGTACCAGTGCACACAGAGAAGCATTGAAAGATGTATACTTGGTATAACAAGAAGATATTGTAAGAGGAATACATGGGTAAGAAGTATGACCAAGGTGGCAGATATATCAGAACGTGTGAAAAAGTTGAAATGGACACATGGCGATATAGCGAGAAGAATGGATGGCAGGTGGACGCGAGAAATACTGGAATGGTGTCCGAGAGGATTGTGAAAGAAAGCAAGGTAGACCGAGTGGAAGATGGGCTGATGAATTGAGAAGAATGGGTGGAGTCAAGTGGGTGCAGATTGCACAAGACAAACAGGAATGGAAGAGGATTGGAGAGCTCTTTACCCAGCAGTGGATGGTGAACGGCCAAATATGTATGATGATGATTATGAAAAATGCGGATCACCGGTTGGCGACTGCTGTTATAGAAAGTCTGAAAACATTGAAAAAGTCTAGAAGAAAAATAAAGTTTGATGAACTTAGCAAAGCATAGATAAAATATACTTGACTATGATTTAAGTCTACTAATTATTTATATAAAATCTATAACTACTTATGCTCTTAAGCTTCCTCGTAAAGCGTTTCCAACTCTTGCGTATCCAGTTATGCCATTTTATTTTCGCAACAGCTTCAACGGAAAGTTTCGTATCACATTACTTAAGTTGAATCTACATGTAGAGTCTATTATAGTCTGCGAAAGTCATTTGAGGATGCGGCTTCTGTGGTGTGGCAGTCTCGTTAGGCGTCTGCTGGCTCTCACTCAATCTCCAACACATTCGCTTTTGTAAGCTGGCCTAATCTGCGACCCAAAAGCACATATCCTTCTACAAAACGAACAATGGCACCGCATACGAATTGCACAGTTTGTTTTGAACTACAACCATTATCTTCGAAGGCGATCAAATCATTATTCGAGAAGTTCGGCGATGAGTAAAAACTCCATGAAATTGTATAATTTTAATTTGATTCTATTCTATTTAATATTAATATTTACTAATTATAATTTAATTATGTTTAATTTTAAAAACTTTTTAGTAAAAAAATGTGTGCGTTCATTTTAATTAATGTTTTCAACATATTGGCACGTCATATTGACATCCTAAATGCCAATTATGATTAGATTGAAAAATTTAATAAATTTTTTTATATATAATCTTTTATTCGTGGAATTATTTTATTTAATGTAATTTGATTATATTTAATTTTAATACCAATTGTTCAATTTTACTATCAATTACATACATATGTTTAATTTTATGTTATTGTTTAGGTTTTTGATTTGATTTCTTTATTTTTGCTAATATTATTCATATATAATTTATAATTTATTAAATTTTTTTCTCATGTCTCACCATAGTGACGAATTGGGGCAACCTGTCATGTCACTATGGTATAGTTTGTAAAATAAAATAAATAAAGAACAAACATATGCATAATGTATTGTAGCGTTATGAGACCGCGTGGCGATCCCGCCAAAATAGACCAATGGCGTTCTGATCGCCTACTATAAATAGAGGCACAATTGGCCTCAGAGATCATTCTCGCTCAGGATGCTGGACCGAACGGACCGTTCGGCTCCAGTGGAATAAACCTCTTACAACCAACTTCGATCTTTCTCTCCGTTCACGGAACCACCCTTCCTGCCCACGCAACACTGGTGTCAGAATGGTCAAGACAAGAGGCAAGCAGGTGTCACCGGCGATCCAGGAGACACCACAAAAGGAGCAGAATCGGGAGGAGGTCCGTCCAAACGGGTCAATTGCAGGGACAATGACTACACCGAGACGGACGGAAACTGTGGCACAGAGCGACTTACGTGCCGAATTGAGGAAGTCAAAAGCTGTTATCACAGCTAGTATCGGTTGAAAGACACGGGGGGGTCACAGTCGTTTTCACGATTGCTTCCCGAACAGTCGGTTGCATCGGTCACATCTGTTACGCAAGGGCTGGAAGCGATACCGTTATTTCAACATTCCGCAAATGACGCAGCACCCAAGGCCACCGAAGGGGAAGCGGTACCACTATTACGACATTCCACAGATGACGCATCACCGAAGGCCACCGACGTCACGGAGGAAGACTTCGGGACACGGATACGACATCGTATAGAATATCCAACATTCGACGGAACAGAGTCCTGGGAAGAATTTCTGGCCCGTTTTAAATTCACGGCAAAGCTGCATGATCATAAAAAAAATCTTGCAATACGCTTGTGCTCCACAATGAGGTCAGCGGCAATGACCTACGTATGTCGTTTACCTGTGACGACACAGGAAAATTTCGAACAGCTGATCTCGAAATTAGCAACACGATACGGGAACCGCACGTCAGTATACGAGCATTTTGAGAAGGCGGTCGGAAACAAATGGAAGGCCAACACCGGTGAGGAGTTGACGACGCACGTAGACGCAATCACAAAACACGCCGAGTTGGCGTTCGCCGGGGTAGCATTGGCACCAGAAGCTTTGGAAAGGTTCATTTTGTGTGCTTTCGTAAACACCATTACCGATGCAGATGTAAGAGCAGCTGTCGCATGTCTCGATCCAGCCACCGCTCTTCCAGAAGCCGTAAGAATCGCAGAGGCGGTCTACCAGTCGAAACTTTTCGCGCGCAATGCATCCAATGCTTCAAGTAATGTGCGGCAGCCTACCGTCACTACAGCTGCGGCCGGTAGCGCTACAGTCGCCGGTCGACCGGAGACATCTGGCGGACAGAAACCACGATACGCGAACACGAAGTTAACACGCACACCACCGCGACCATTTCACACCCCAGAATGCTGGAATTGCGGAAAGAAAGGTCACATCAGTCAGTATTGCCGACAAACAAAAAACTCGACGACTCGTTGACGACAAAGACGACAAAGACGAATCAAGCGAAGCGGCGTCGGAAAACGAGCAGTGATCGGTCGAATACGGGCTCAACCGATCACTAAACGAACGAAAAGACCCGGAGTTAAAACAATCGGCACGCGGATCACCGCAAATAAAAGGAAAAAATAGGCGGAATACCGTGTCATATGGTGTGTGACACCGGGTCAGAAATTACAGTTATAAACACGACTTTTTTTTCGCCCGAATTCCTTTCGACCGGTTTGAAGTAATAAAGGGCGCTGTACAAAAGCACGTCAAGCCTCAGACGCATACCTCCATATCAACAAATGGATACGCGTTAAAATCGAAAGCCAAACCAAAACATTTACATGGGAAGTCGCAGTTGCAGCGATTCGCGACAAAGTGCTTTTAGGAGTGGATTTTTTTTAAGGCATGCCAAGACGGACATATTGTTAACGGAGCCGGAAGTAGTAGTAACAATTCGGAGAACCATCCAAGAATCACCCCATCCGAAGTTAGCGGCGTTAATGGAAACCACAACCGATGATCTTCAACCGGATGTCCGGCAGCAGCTAGCCGAAATGTTGCAACAAAATGGAAAAGCATTTGCGCGCGACCAAGACGACCATGGACGAACCAACACCGTGGTACACACGATTAACGTAGGCGACGCCAGACCAATTAAACAGGCACCGAGAAGAACACCGTTAGCCAAGAAAGGAGAAGTTCGCCAGGTGATCGAGGACCTTCAACGACGAGGCGTCATCGAACCAGCTTTCGGCCCATGGGCATCTCCCATTGTACTGGTAGATAAAAGGACGGATCATCACGCCTGTGCGTGGACTATCGTCGTTTAAATGCAGTCACCAAGATTGACTCGCATCCCATCCCAAGGGTAGACGACACGCTCGATCAGTTGGCCGGGGCACGTTATTTCAGTACATTGGATTTACAGAGCGGCTATTGGCAGGTACCAGTGGCACCAGAGGACCGAGAGAAGACAGCCTTTGTAACAGAACACGGCCTGTTCCAGTTCAAAGTAATGCCGTTTGGACTGTGTAATGCACCTGCAACGTTCGTGCGATTGATGGAACAGGTCGTCGGGGATATGAAGAACAATGTGCTGGTGTATTTAGATGACATAATAATTCACAGCCAGACATTACAGCATCACATAGAGCAACTAGAAAAAAGTACTACGACGGGTACAGGCCGCTGGATTGAAGTTGAATGCCGACAAATGTAAAATCTTCAGAAAGGAAGTCGAGTTCCTGGGACATCGAGTGTCTCCCGAGGGAATCACCACTGATCCACGAAAGATCCGAGATGTCAGAGACTGGGACGTCCCGAAAAAACAAAACGCACGTGAGGAGTTTTTTAGGGCTAGCCACGTACTACAGGCGTTTTGTACTCGATTTCGCTAAGATAGCGAAACCTCTACACAAGCTGACGGAGAAGGATACAGCGTTCGAGTGGAATCCGGAATGTCAAAAGGCATTCGACCTCTTGAAAGATGCGTTGATAACGGCCCCGGTAATGACACATCCACGACCCGATGGTCACTTTATCCTCGACACAGACGCCAGCCAGCACAGCATCGGAGCAGTATTATCCCAACTGCAGGAAGGGGAGGAGCGAGTTATCGGGTACTTCAGCAAAACGATGAGCAAGACGGAAACCAACTATTGCGTTACCCGGAAGGAACTACTTGCCTTGGTGAAAGCAGTACAGCACTTTCATCACTACCTGGCGGGGACTCCGTTCACCCTGAGAACAGACCACTCGGCGCTGACGTGGATGAGAAATTTTAAAACCAGAAGGACAACTTGCTCGATGGCTGGAGGTGCTAGGACAGTACAACCTAAACATCATCCACCGACCGGGACAAAAAAAACATGGCAATGCCGACGCATTATCACGAAGACCATGTCAAACGGACTGCCCGAAGTGTTCACGACTAGAAAGGCGAGACAAAGAAGCAGACCACGAAGAAGAAGAAGAAGCTACGGTAGCATTAGTGGGGATCCAGACAGATGACATGATTGATGCGACAATTCAGAAAGTGATCGACTGGAAGCAGAACGGACAACGACCACCATGGGAGGAAGTGTCCGCCGAGGAGCCCGAGGTCAAAATACTCTGGGCACAGTGGGATACACTCGAAGTGAAGGAGGGCAAACTTTATCGTTCCTGGGAAAGCAACTCCGGGAACCGACAAGTAAAGCAACTTGTACTGCCAAAGGAAAAAATCAAAGATATCCTGTGGGAATTCCACACCGCACCCACGGGTGGTCACTTCGGCATAAATAAAACGTACAAAAATATTCGACAGAGATATTATTGGCCAACTTGTAGGGCCGATGTAACCCACTGGTGCGAACAATGTACGGAATGCGCGGCACACAATGGACCCCACCAGAGGAATAGGGGAGCACTGCGTCAATATATCTCTGGAGCACCCTTAGAGCGAATGGCTGTTGACATTCTTGGACCACTACCTGTCACTGAGCGAGGGAACCGGTACATCCTCGTCGCCATGGATTACTTCACCAAATGGCCAGAAGCGATCGCCCTTCCGAATCAAGAGGCTGAAACAGTGGCTGAAGCTCTAGTAAACCAAGTGTTCACCCGACTAGGTGTACCTGACGAATTACACTCAGATCAGGGTCGCAATTTTGAGTCAAAATTGTTTCGCCAAACACTAAGTCTTATGGGGATACGAAAACGAGGACCACCCCCTTATAGACCACAGTCAGACGGCATGGTGGAGAGGCTAAACCGGACGTTGTTAGCCCATTTAACCAAATTCGTGGCAAACCAACAGACGGAATGGGATTCATTCGTGCCACATTTCCTCATGGCATATAGAGCTGCACAACATGATTCAACAGGAGCATCACCAGCTGCAATGATGTATGGTCGGGAGCTCCGCGTACCAGCCGACCTGATGTACGGAGGGCCCCCACCCGACAATGGACCACAAGACCCACACCAACACACCACTCAGTTGATCGAGCGAATGGCAGAAGTTCATAGATTCGCCCGAACCCACCTACGAATGCAGCACAACAACCGCAAAGCACGGTACGACGTCCGTGCAACGGAGCCCCGGTATGAAGAAGGCGACCGAGTGTGGTTGTACAATCCAGCCAGATACGTGGGACGCTCCCCAAAGCTGCAGTCCTTCTGGGAAGGGCCATATCGGATTGTGAAACGGATCAGCGACGTCGTGTACCGCATCAGAAAAGAGTCTGGAAACTCTACACGCTGCGTAGTGGTACATTTAGATCGATTGGCTCGATACAAAGCCACGACAAGTGAGACACAACAGTGATGTGTGCTAATTATGACTTTACTACTTGTTTATGTGTATTTGTTGAATTTGAACTAATGGTAAGGTTATTTTGTAATTGATTTGAACTACTTGTATATTTCGCACTACTGCTATGGTGCCGAGATTTATGTATATGTTTAAGGCTACGTGTATATTTACTATTTGTTTATGTGTATTTGTTGTATTTGAGCTACTTGTAAGGTTATTTTATAATTGATTTGAACTACTTGTATATTTCGCACTATTGCTATACTGATAAATGTATACATATATGTATGTGTGTATGTCGATCGAGACGATCTCCTCTAAAAGAGAGGGCAATGTAGCGTTATGAGACCGCGTGGCGATCCCGCCAAAATAGACCAATGGCGTTCTGATCGCCTACTATAAATAGAGGCACAATTGGCCTCAGAGATCATTCTCGCTCAGGATGCTGGACCGAACGGACCGTTCGGCTCCAGTGGAATAAACCTCTTACAACCAACTTCGATCTTTCTCTCCGTTCACGGAACCACCCTTCCTGCCCACGCAACAGTATAATGCATACAAAATAATAAATAATAAATATAAATTCCCAATGAAAAACCTCCTTACTTTCAAAAAAAACGCACATCTCAGAGGTCATACACTGAAATTACTAAAAAACAAATCGAACAAAATTGTCACAGATACTTTTTTTTTTTCACATAGAGTGGTCGAAGTTTGGAACCGTCTGCCAAATCAGCTAGTAACTTCCGAAAATACAAATCTTTTTAAAAATCATCTCGATAAGTTTTTGAATATATGTACATAAATGGATTTTTGTAATCCTTCAAATATAAATAATTAAAAATTGTATGTACAAGTTATGTCAGACCCCTGGGCTCCATCGGCTATGCCACCTGCCCATGTATTTTTAAATAAATAAAATATGCAATTGAGAAACCATTGAAAATATTTTTCAACAGATATTTAATTTATTGTTGATATATTCAGTTCAGTGTATACATAAATGTATTTGCTATGAATTTGTACGTAGAAAAAATTGCGAAAAATTAATCTCAGCAATTGAAACACGGATTAATTTCGGCATGCCGAGTCTTTTTTTTAATGAAGCACTTCACGTTGTCGTTATTAAATTAAATTTTCATGGTATCTGGTCGTGGTGGATTGCACGTTTAGGATGCGCAATAACGAAACTCGTAACCGGAGAAAACAGCTCGGCATAATACGACGATGCATTTTCCGCTCGACGACGGGGGAAAACTCTCCGCATTTCCCGGAATGCGAGTGCGAGCGCGTAAACGGGCCTCGCCAATTATCCAATTATTGCCTTCGTAGGGTATCCACGTTTACTGGGTGGTTTTGACGATCCCAAGTGGGTCGTCAGCCTACACGGGAAGGGAGTGCGACTCGCGAAGATGTGTATGGATCCCGAGAGGGTCGTACGATTCTCTGCTTTTCCGAATAACTCTTTCCCGATGAAAAGCCGCCGACGGGAACGTCGCGAATATTATTGCGATAATGTGTTTTGTAATAATAACGCTCGCTTCCACCGAAGGATAGTTTTTTTTTTTACAACACCCCTGTTGTGGTTATGATAGCTCGAGCCCGTTAACACTTTCACGCCCAGGCGTTCTGCTATTCCGTTTCATAAAAACCAAACTAATATACCTAGTATACGATTGTGCCATTCTAAGGAAGATTGACTAGCAAATCACTGAAAAAAATGCACTTGAAGTTTCGACTGTTTTATACAAATAATTTGAAAATACCACAAAAAAATACTCTTTCCACTATTTATCCTAGTCAAAATGATGATTATAGCACAAAATTAAACTATACTTTGCTAATATTCAAACAAGTGTACATATATCTATTGTGCTATTTCTTACAGACTAGACGGTGTATGGTAGATCCACCGGCGTAAGTTGACCAGCGGTAAAAATGTGAAATACCAAGTCCCCTTTTTGTTTTGTGTGCGAAATTCCACTTATTTTTATATATCGCACACCTAGATCAAAACAGTAGGTATCAACTCAAAAATTATGATATTTTAGTTTAGAATCATTTATTCGGATTCTACAAATGAAGCTGCATGAACCAACAAAACAAAATGAAATGTTTTAATCTAAACTTTCTTTAATATGCTTGTTTTCATAAAAAAAAAAACCAGTAAACTCGTATAACTTATAGCGACATGACAGAAAGTTTTTCGTCGTTCTTGTAAAAAGTGTTTTTAAAAAAATTATAAACGTATATCATTATGAAGGTGGCGTTTGACATTATTAAAGTAGAAGACTGGAATAAAATAATGTAGACCCGTTATTAATTTGGTAGAGCAATACATATGTATGTATGTACATACTATATTAAAAAAAGTGATTGTGAGATGAATGACCTAAAATTTTGCCATGAATATTTTTTTGTGTAATAAGTTTTTGCCGAATTCGCTAAAATTACCCAATTTTTTATAAGCATGTGGTCAGCCGAAGTTCCAATATGAAGTCACGTTGCGGTTGTAGCACTTTTAATTGTCAAGATATACTAGTCAACTAGTGGATCTATAATAATAATTTCGTGTAGTACCTAAGTAATATTATAAATTGTATTTCAAATAAGTTCAACGACATGTACATACCTAGGTATGTATATTACATTGGTATTTCTAACGATATTTTATCGTATGTCAAATTTTACAATCCTTTTTTAGTACAGCAAAAACAGTTCGATAGAAAAATCTTTTCAATATGGTGACCTCGTGTGGATCTAAAGAACAAAAAATATAATTCCAATAAACAAAAAAAAATCACCAACTGTTACGTTTGGCAATAATAATAATATATACATACATACATATGTACCTTGCCTTATGCATCTTTATACAGACACCTGCAATAAAACGTATTTCATTAAAAACACTACTGAAACATTTCGGCGGATCCCCGAGTACAACATTATACATTTTTTTCGTCTCCATTCATAACCGCGTAATGAACTGCGTTTTATTTGCTTTTTACGACTGTAAAAAATAAAATACATTCGTAACGAGGTGTGCGCGAAAATGAAGAAAGATTACCGAGTTTTCGCGCGAATATTTTAGATGGGATGGAATTGCCTGGACCCTCTTTTTTCGGTCGGAGAGCGCAATAATCCGAAACCGACCCCCCCCTCCCCATCCCCAACCCCCTTTTTCCGGGAATTATTCAGATTTAATGCGATATAAATTCGCCAGGCTCGTAGGCCGGTTCGCCGCATTAAGCGCGCTACATTTATTAGTCCGGCCCTGTGAGTTCGTCTTCCCGCCTTTTTATATAAACAAACCCGGCACGGATGAGCGAACGTATCCTGTGTCCTTCTCGCACTCGTTTAAATCCACCCAATGCGAGAAAGGGACAAAAGTATAGCGCATCTTTCGCTATTAATTTTCCCTGCGCGCCATCTAAATAAGACTCTTGCAATCGCAATTTATTCGTTCGAATGCGATCCGTGAGAAACGTGTCACACTTTTGACTTTTAAATTCGACTTTACAGTACGAGGAAAGAGTTCTCTTTCGAGAGAATTTCACAATATATATATATGTATGTATAAACATACATACATGTAAGAAGATATAATTAAAATTATCTACCGTTCATGTTCTGGTGCTTTTCCCGTGTGAAAATAGCCTATTTATTCATCCATAACTGGTATGTACGAAAACAACACAATGATGATATTCAATCATTGCTTTACCTGAGAACTTTTACATTTCGAATGTGTTATATGGGGGGGAAGGGTCTTTAAACAGATAAAAATAAAATAAATACATTAGAGTGGAGCGACATTGCAAAAATTAAAAATCCGTATTCTTGTAAAAATACTGAAAAAAATCTGTGACCTCTACCCAAAGGCGAAAAATGAAAATTTGCCTCTTAATTTCGAAATCTGAACACAGAATACAAATTTTTAGATAACATGCTCATAAAATTACCCCAACTTTATTGAATATTACAAGTACTTTTTGTAAAAATCTAATTTATTTACGTATTCCTTGAATTATTCAAATTAGTATGAGTTTTGTGAGTGCGGTGGAGGGAGGCATACGAGTAAATATAAGTATATACGAGTAAAGTTAGTATGAATAGTAAAAATAAATACTAATTTTCCAATTAAAATTGCTATTTATAGAGATTGGAAACAATCAATTGGAAATTTTCATACAAATTTTCATTTCAAAAGTGTTAAGATAAAAGTGCTGGTAGAGACGAGAAAAACTTTTTAAATTAAGCAGATTTTTTTGGACAGAAGAGGTATGATGTAGAGGCAACTTTTTAGAACGATTTCAAAAAGAATATCCCAAAAAAAAAAATGTTCCATACATCGTCGCTCCACCCTAAATGTACATATGTATGTACATATGTATATTGTATATTACATACTAGCGAGTACGCGTTGACGGTGTCACCGGGTGGATACCGTATATGAGTGTTGAGTACGTTAGTAAGGTTATTTAAACACGGTTGAAAATTTACACTCATGTAAATTTACATGCCAAAAAAATTTACAGCCGTGTAAATTTGGGTTGTATGTTTCACCTTTTGTTGAAGTCTCCCCCATAAAATCGGAGCGTGACGGGCGCAGATTTCTGAGCTTTTATTTATAGTAATTACGCGTAAGCCCAGTCACGCTAACATTGCCAACATACCAAACAAAACTTTTTAGCGGTGTGTTGACAACAAGCCGCTATCTGTCAACACTGGTTTCATTCATTCAATCAACGGTATACTACACAATTGTTTCACTACTGTCAAACGGGTTATGGGTTGTACTGTTATTGTGCAAAAACCAGCGCGCATGAGTGGTGGCTGAAGGGTGGGGTTAAAATTCACCGTCATATGAATAATCCCAAACGAATAATCGTGAACACGAAAATAAAAGCATGCTACAATATATAAATTGATACCATTTTATCTTTACTTTATTCGTGCTATTTTTTTTACATAGTACAGATAAAGTATTGTTTTGTACATCTATTATTCTAAGAAAATATTACACACATGGCTTCAAAGATTATAGTAATCTATGCAATCTGAGCCAAAGTACTAACCAATTAGTCCAAAAGTATGTACATATTATGTATGATGAAATATTCACATCACAAATTTAAATTTAAAATAACCTAGTCACTCTAACTATAACTGCACCTCAATTAGAAACTTGACCCATTGCAGGCGAGCATAATAGCTTTTTTCTGCGAAATAATTGCAAAATACCCCGAGAGCAGCCGTCTTGTTATTAATGGCGTAAACCGGGTCAGGGGTTGTTATATAAAACCTCCTCGGGCAGGTTGCACTCCAACATCAAATCTATACAATTCTGTTTTTATTAAACGTACGAGTATGTATGTACATATATTTATAACTTTTATTTTATTTGACGGCTTTCTAATTAAAATCAAAACATTTTTCAGTCTGCGAAGTACTTGAAATATGAAACACTAACCTTTGAATATTCCAGAACAACTAAATTTTGATATGTATTCGCAAAAAGAAACGTTTGAACATTCAATATAATAATTATACATAGGTATATCTATGTTATCAAAAATTTAATTTTTAATACCACTATCAATAAAACAACACATAGATAAAATAAATATAAAATTATCAATGATAACAGCTGTTGATGGCAACACAATGCGTTTATCTTTTTGCAAAGATTGAGCGAAAATTGTGAACAATAGCACTTTTGATACAAACTACGTGTGCATACGGATAAAGTATTGTTTATGGTTATATGGGATTTAGAAAATTTTTCGAGCTTTGATCAAAAAGAAATTTCTACATACAAATATTCATATATGTACATACATACATACATATACATATATTACATACATAAGTGTTATACAATTTTAATGAAATGTGATTTTAATCGAATTCAATAGCGTCAAAAGATTTAAATGATTCTTTTACATGAAAATTGTATTTAAAAATAAAACTAATACATGAGTAGTGATAGTCAAAGTCTTCCGTTTTCTCTTTCTCTTTTTATTTCCAAACGTAGAAGAGGGTTCAATCCGTAACCCAAAAAAAAAAGTAAAAAAAAAAAACTTGACTCGTCTACCACTTTCATTTTCCATTGAACAATGGAATCCCCATAGGTGAGAAAAACTTTTCGCCTTATAAAAATTCCAAAAATTACGTGATCCAAATACACTATTGCCCTAAAAATTCAGTGAACACTCGGAGAGATCATTTTATGTTTTCGCTACAGCAGCTACAGTATGTAGTTTCGACGAACAAAATGAAAATATTTTTAAGACCACAATAAACTTCACATCAATTAGTATCGACCAGAGTGTGGTCAGCTTGATTGCTCCAAATCCCTTAACTTAAACTGCCTTAAAGAGACCCCACGCGCGCAAAACGTATTCTTAATCGAATTTTCCGCATCGTGTTCGAAGACGTGGTCCTTTTAAAACGACGTCACGTTCCGCAGAGGTCCTTAATTTGTCCATTAATTGCGGGTCCCCCTCGTCCATTTTACGAGTGACCGGTTCGTAGTTAAGGCGCAAATATAATAATAAAGCAGATTCGATTCCAGTTGACGGTCCATAAACACAAAACACCCCTTGCCTTTATACACACATAAACCGAATGTTGCGCAGGACGACGATCAACCCTAATCAACCCTTTTATGGGTGGCAAATCTAGCAATTCGCAACCCTCGATTTAGTGCCATCATATGCAAATTACACCCATTGATAAACACGCATGTATTACACGTATTAATTTCAATATTTCCAACTTTAATTCCGTCTAGTGTGGTTTAAATGCAAACTAGAAAAGTACGACATCCCCGATAGTGAATTTCATTAAAAATTTCGTCCAGTTTTCTCTTTTGATCACCGTTTCCCGTTGGCGTGTTTGCTGGTTAAACAAGCGATGTCAAAAGAAATGTGGTTTTAAATGTAATTAATTAAAATAAAAACGCACGTAAGCGGTGCACTTTTAATGAATCTAATCTCGTTTAATGTTTGCTATCTCAATTCCATCATAATTATACCGGAGGCAAAATCTCGCGAAGCGAATATGAGCTCCATCGTGTTTATGTTAAATACAAAGTTTGTGAAAGTATTAAAAGCTTTGCTTTTTGAATTTTTAACTTAATTATTATTCACACAGATTTGCAAAGTCCATCCATAATATTTGCGAATTATTCCGTCTTCACCGAAAGAATGTAAGATGCACAACTTATAAAGCTCGCTCGCTCGAGTTTTAAGTTTTAAATTCGTGTGCAATTTTGTAAGCTCCGACTTCAAAATGACGGTTATTACACCGGAAAATTGGGTCAATGCGCAACGTTTTAATCTGGAATCCCTTAATGCGAAACGAGAAAATCATAATTAGCCGGCGATTAATTGGAGCCATTATCAAATCAAAAATGAAATTATAACACAAAATCGTCATCGGGCCGAAGCGATATGATGAACCGTACAATTCGATCTGGTCAATCGAAAAAGTGGAAAATATTACAATATAACGGAAACAACATCACAATGTATGCAAATGCGGATTACAGGGCGGTTTTCTTCACTAAAGGCGCCCGCACACTGCTGCGAATTCATGTAGGAAATCCGCGCGAATTTCGCAAGTCTGTCGATTGTATCGCACACACTGGCCCGATAATCCGCACTCTACCGGCCTGCACAAGCGCCGGTTTCTGTCACTCTGATATAACCTATCAAACTACCATCTGTCACCTCGCTTTCGGAACGTTTGTATTTCAGTCACGATTCTGACATGGACTCCTGTTATGTTGGCTGCATATTGAGGATCGGCTGACTGTTGACAAAATCGTCTGATTTCTATCATTCTGACATAACTTATCAAGTCAGATCGTTCAGGATGGGATACTTTTTCACCGTCGCCAATAACTTTTCCGCAAACGTCATCGAAATCGAGCTAATCGTCAAAAAAATTGTGTTCAACAAATTCCGTTGAGTTTTTGCGCTGTTTTCCGGTAGGAAATCCGTCGTGGTGTAGGCAGCGCCACATGCGGCTATGCGATACAACTCCCCACCATACCAACCGTGCGATTTTCCGTCCGTTTTTCCGCAATGCAAATACGAATCCGCAGCGGTGTGCGGGCGCCTATATTCTATGTTGACAATAGGGAATCGATTTTAAAACTTTAATTCGTCAAACATTAGCAAGTTTATCTACTCTCCTAAAACCATCATCGGGGAGTACTATGTAGTATTGTAACCGTCGCAGTTTAACAAACCCTACTAAAATAAGATTGCTTTAAGCTTGCCGAGAAAACAGAACAAGCTTTCACGACGTCTAATTATTATTATTATTGCCTTGGAATTCCGACAGTGTCTAAAATCACTTGGCAACGACCACATTTAAACTTCGTACGAGCGTTGCATCAGGCTCGTGGGGTACGAGAAGGGGTATATTTATGGAAAGGGGGTTGAGGGGTCTCAAACGACTCTGAAGGCGTTATTTTGCGCGGTCGTCAGCTGTTATATTAATGTTTCGCTTTTTGCCATTGTTGTGCGTAATGTTGTCGGGGGCCTCGAGCTTTATTGGGCCCCGAATGGGCACCCATTACGCCGAATTTGCCGCGTTTTAAACAAATTGAATTTTTACAGTCACAATTAGAAGTCACCTTAACGAAGTTTCCCTTGATGAAAAAAAAACTGAGGCAAAACTCACATTAATTAACCTTTTTTGTGTATCATTTGCGTGATTTGCTCCAGCTGCTTCGTTCAATCTGTCATATGTATTTGTAACGCCATTATGGACTCCTTCAGATTTGTGAATATGTACAACTATAGAATGATCATTCACGACTCGTAGTACACATCGATGGGTTAGTGCAACGGACCACTAAACTCAAAATCTCGAATCCCGCGGACCACTACCATGATTTTTTTCCATAAAAATAACATTCTAAAAATGAAATGGTAATTACACTTGTATTTGCACTCCAAGTTATTTGCAAAAAGTTTAATATCATCTTATAATGATAGAAAAATTATAATAAATAAACGATATATTAATTATTCAAAACTGTCAGTTATGACGTGTGGATGTGAAACTTGGACGCTAAATTCAAGAATGCTACGAAAGATCCAGTGCACACAGATAAGCATGGAAAGATGTATGCCTGGTATAACAAGAAGAGATCGCAAAATAAATACAAGGGTAAGAAGTATGACAAAAGTGGCAGATATAGCAGTACGTGTGAAAAAGTTGGAGTGGACACATAGCGAGAAGAACGGATGGCAGATGGACGCGAGAAATACTGGAATGGTATCCGAGAGGATGTGAAAGAAAGCAAGGTAGACCGAGTGGAAGATGGGCTGATGAATTGAGAAGAATGTTTGGATGAGTCAATTGGATGCAGATTACTCAAGACAGACAGGAATGGAAGAGGATTGGAGGGGCCTTTATCCAGCAGTGTATGGTAAACGGCTTAAAATAATGATTATGAAAAGTGCGGACCACCAAAATTCTCTCGCGGACCATCGGTTGGCGACCGCTGAGTTAGTGCACAGATATTGTATGTCCAGTTTTTACCAAAATTGAGCTATCATACACAAAACGTCTGTATCAAACCTTCGTGTTTAAAAAGTATTGTATGTCCAAATAGTATATTTGAGAGGATTTTGTATTATTCAAATATATAATATGTCCATTTCGTCCATAGTTTTCAGGCAAAAGAGATGTATGTACATATGTCACATATGTATTTTAAAACAAAACTGTACATGCAATATCTGTGCACTAACACATCGACATGTACAAACAGTTATGGGTATTGGTATTTAACATATGGGTATATAACATATTTAACATATGGGTATTTAAAGTACAATATTCATCATACAAATTTGTGAAAATCACTGACATTTTTGTATAATTCGTGCATATGCACATACATATGTATAACGTGATAATTCTTGAATTTTCACATGCATGTCTTCAAATGCACATCGACGAGCTGTGAATCACTTCAAAGTGATTCACAGCTTCACACGAGATCAAGTGATCACAAGTCAAAAAACATATTTCCGACAAATTTTAATTCTAAAATGTCACAAGATCAAAGAGAATTTTAGTAAAGTTCGAAGTTGCGTAATTCTTCTTCTCAAAGTGGTATACATACATACATACCTTGACGTGCGTTTCTTGTCTGCTATAGTGAAGTTTTCTGGGAAAGATCAAGAACTGCCACACTAATATGCCGTCTTATTACTTTTCCTTTGGAAAAATAAGTGAACGCTGTTGACCTGACCTCTTTTGGCACTTCACGCACCACTTGAACAATCCCGCATATTTTTTAGATCTCGCCAATCGTATTTTTCCCAACACTAGATAAATATATTTCATACACGTGTAGTGGTCCTCACTATCGACATAATTTCAAATCGGGGGTGATAAATACATATATATATTAATTTGGCCACGCTCTATGTGAATATTTGCTGGGAGGGGAAATCATCAAGCACGTTGGGTTCTGGGCTATGGTAGTTGTAGACAGGGGCTGCACGCAGATACAATCGGCAAAGTTCAAATCTAATTTTCCCAGAGAGTGACCGCTCGGCCTCTCACAATTCGGTTGGAAATTCAATTTCGGACTCCAATTCCTGCCAGCCACGATCGTGCCCATATAAGGTCGGTCGGTCGGTCGAGTGCTACTCCCCATTTCGCCCATTCTATTCTCCAACCCACCTACCAGCCTCCCAGTTCTCATCATATCTCATAAGACTAGAGAGACTGTGAAATTCACCCGCTGACCCTAACATTCGTCTTCTTTATACACTTTAAAAAGTTTAATTTTAAATAAAAATCAATACACTTCAATAAAGTAGATCAGAGTCAAGGGAATGATTATGATTTTGAGATGAAATATTGAGTCTGTTACGACTGCTACGAGTATTTTACTATCGCCTGAAATTGTATACTGATAGTGGTAATGTGATATTGCGTAGGAATTTGAGATATTGTGGCAAATTCTGGTGTAAGTAAGTTACGTAAACTACGGTTTCGTTATCCCCCCCCCATTGGATTAATTTGGCAAACTGTGTAGAAATAATGGGTCTGGTATAGTGTAAGTAGCCGGTTGAAAGATGACCCGTTTCCACAGCTGCTGGTTGTTGAAGTGAGAAACGAGAGCAGGAAGCAGGTGGACAGGAAGGAAGGTGGCCTGGAATGGACCCTCGTCATCCGCCAACTCTGATTCGCTAATTCTGCAACTTTAAATATACTGTCCACGAGCTGGGGACGGGGGATTTGATACCTAACCCAAAAATACATTTTCATACCCTCGAAACAATCAACAGTCTTGTTTGTATCTGTTACAGCGAAAGCATATTTCAAGTGAAAATATATTTTCACCAATTCAGGCAGTGAAAATGTATCAAACAATGAATATACAGTTTCACTGCTCAGTATCGGTGAAAATATATTAAAGTAAGCGTATGTGTTTGTGACTTGTTGATGTTGGCCTAAGTCGATGATGTGTCATCCTACAAGTGTGTTTTGAACGAAACGGTGGCGTTGTTATGTATATCTGAGGATTCTGAGGATAAGGGTAAGCATCACGTGCTCTTTTCTTCTTAAACCGACCATTATAAGTCAATTAACCAGTAAAAGTCTACGCCTGAACACGGACACGGCACGATAAGAAGAAGAAGCGACAAAATAACTAGGATTGAATATTTCAGCAGATTATATGATTTGATTGGTCATTTCACAACTGTCAAATTTAGTTTCAATAGTTCGGAAACGAATATAGTTTCACCAGTGAGTATCAGTGAAAATATATTTTCACTAGTAGAAATATATGTATATCTACTAGTGAAAATGTGCTTGAATATGATTTCACTGAAACGCCAGTGAAAATATATTTTCACTTGAAATATGTATGCTTTCACTGTAACATGAAACTTTCCACTATTTTAGTTGTATCAAAAGCTGACGGGGCAGATGCGAAACTCAAAGATTCATTAAATCCCAGCGGATTAACAATTTCAAGACGGGACGGGCTAGTGAGTGAACCGACATATTTTTTTTTTTTCGTCGAAAATTCGTTTTACTCGTCTTGTGAAAGTGGCTGAAAGTGGCCACAGATGGCACAGATTTATTTTCCCACTGAAATTTAATAAGAAACTCGTCCGCAGCGACTCTGGGGGGCTTCCTGCGCAGCTGAAAGTTGAGACGTCTTCTGATTATGGTTTTATGATACTTCCGGTCGAGTTTCCATGGCACGCAATGCGAAAATTACAGCAGACGGCGATTGACGGTCCCGTCACGAACGACATTGTTTATTAGGCGTGCACGGGCGTAAACGTTTAATTGATTTAACCCTATACAAGTATACAAGCGCGCGTCAGATATTAATTTATATAAACCGAAAATTCCGAAATACACGTCAAAAGCAGACGCTTCCGGTAATATTTACATATTAATTAAACTTAAGTTCATTGATTTTCATTAGAAGTGTATATAAAGGTGGGACTCCCTAAATATATGAACATATGTAGATACACAAATGCGTTACGTGTACAATGTCACAAGAGTTTATCTTTTTAATAAATGTATGTATATAGATAGTAACAATCTTTAATCTAAATCTTTAAATACATACATACATATATGTAAATGTTTATCTGCACTTTGATAAGATAACAAGGTAAATCGAAAAACATGACAATATTCATACAAATATGTATGATGATTGTGATGATGAAAAAGCTATGATGAAAATTAACAGTAAATTATTTATTGATAACTTAATTTTATTTATTTATGTATAATCAAATGAGGTAATTTAAAATAAAAGACAAATTTTATAATAAAAAAATTGATGTTTATTTTCAATCTGTATCAACAAATACAATTTTAATAAAGTAAAAAAATGGTCAATTAATTTTTTAGATGATGATAATAATAATAAAAAAATAAAATTTTGTTTGAATTACTCTAGAAATATCTGTACCTCAATTAGTTAAATATCGTCATATTTACTAAAATTATGTACTTACCCTCGAAAAGCGTAAAAATGGAAATAAAATATAAAAATCTTAAAAATATTATCACTGCACAAAATAATTTGTTTAGAAATATTTTAAATTTTGAAATTCGCCACTGCTCGCGTGATCTGAAGATTTTTTATCAGTGCAAATTCCATGTATCCTCTGCAGGTGTCTTCCTAATCCACTAGTATTTGAATACTTGCATAAAATGTTTTTTCCACAATACGTACACTGGGCCGACACTTTGTCTCGAGATTTTTTAAAATGCTTCCACACTTCAGAGCGTTGTCCACCTTGTGCTAAAATATTTAACAAAACGTTAGCAAGTTAAAGTAAACTTAAGATACACACAACTAATCAAACGGTAGTAAATTACATCATTGATTCTTCTAACATCTTCAATACTGGATATCGACGAAAGCAATATTAAAATCAGAATAAAACCCGCCAACAACCTATAAGTTCAATATAACAGGAAAACGAACTTCTCCATTATTAAAATTAATAAATAAATACTAATGTGACCATTTTAACCAACCATCTCCTGCCAACATTCACTGATTTTATATTATATTCCCGTTCCCGATCCCGTTCCCGTTCCTAGTACGATATCTGACGCGTGAGCAGGCCCGTTCCCGTTCCAGATCCCGTTCCCGTTCCCGATCCCGATCCCGTTCCCGTTCCTAGTACGTTATCTGACGCGTGAGTAGACCCGTTCCTGTTCCCGTTCCCGTTTTTTCCCGATTCCAGATCCCGGTCCCGTTCCCGATCCTGATCCCGTTCCCGTTCCTAGTACGTTATCTGACACGTGAGCAGGCCCGTTCCTGTTTTATCCCGATTTTTTCACGGGAACCATCCCCGGCATGATCACAATAAGTCCTGAAAGTTTCATCGCGATCGGTTGAGTGGTTTAGGAGCCTATAAGAGACAGACAAACAGACAAACAAACAGACATACAGACAGACATTGATTTTTATATATATAGATATATATTATCAAAAATGGACACCTCAAATTGTACTTCGAATCTAATCATGCCAACTACACAATTTAACTTCAATTGGGTCTGTAGACCAACGCATTAATTAATTCGAATAAAAGCCTCAATTTCAAAGTTGCTGCCTAGGCTATATATGTATCTGCGTCTATTTTACGATGTGACCGTAACCACCCTATTAAAGGTGAAAATGTCGTATAGTTGTATCAGGCAGTGCAGATTAGCGGTATTCGGTTAGCGTCGCAACAATGGATCAAATGAACTGAAAATACCCAGGGTATTACGTACGTGCTCTGAACTAATCTGCGAGGAGCATTACGGGCCACAATGGCGAGGCCTCGCCGAAACAAATATTTCGGCAGTCACCCTTAAAGCCTTACGAGGATCCAACAAGGAACAAAGGGGCTTAAGCTTCGACGGATCGTTCCGGTTCATTTTGGAGCCCGTTTTGAAATTAAGATTAATTTCGCACAGCAACATCTCCCATCCCCCCATTTCACTCTTCCGGTGCCGGACATTGTAATATTTCCGAGCGAAGGCTTCGCTTCTGTAAATTGACGTTTTGTTGTTCCCCAATATTATTCACCTATCGACCATTGTGGCCCCGTGACGTTGATTGATTCGTTTCTCGCGTTGACTTTATTTTTAAAACGTCAAATTTCGTGCGAATTGCACGCTCGCCGTTCTACACAATGATTGTACCATTATGCACGGACTTTTTAGAAGCTTATTTTTTTTTTAATTGACCCATTTAGAGCGAACTTTTATTCCTTTCCATCTCCATCAAGAAACTGTCAAGAAATAACCATATTTTACTATTTCGTATATGTTCATATATATTAGCGTAAAATCTGCCTACCTAGTTGCGTGCGTCATTAGCATTACCAACATAAATTTTTTTTAGCGATGTTGGCAACCGAAAATTATCTGTCAAAGCTGGTTCGAGTTGAAAACGCGATTTTATGACCATATTCAATCAACGGTACACTATACAATTGTTTCCCCCGCTGTGAAACGGGCCAGAGGCTGTATGGTTATTGTGCAAACCAACGCGCGCGAGTGGAAGTTGGGGGTGGTGAAGGGGTGGGGTGAGATTCCACCATTATGGAGGGCAAACTGGCTAGTCACATAAAATGTGTTTCAAATTAACTTGTGCTGGCTTCATTTTGGCCTATTCTAAAAGTATGTACCAGCATTATAACCCGCCGTAACACAAGAGTATGTACATACATTCATTAAAATAAAATAATATAAAAAAGTATGATACAATAGGAATTTAGTGATTAAAAATTCTAAGACTATTTCATCATTAGATTTTTTAAAAACTCAAAGTCAGCAATTACAAATGTAATTAAACCATTAATAAAAATAAATACATATGTAGTGTGGAAACATACCAGCAAAAGCATGAACAATTAAATAAAATAATGATTATAGTCTGTAACTACAAATACATACATATGTACATATAAGAAAATATGCTATATGTACATAATTATTTAATAAATAAAAAAATATAGAATATTTTGTTTCCAATGGTACAGGTGTCAAGTCTGAGACTAATCTGAATGTGGCAAGTACATATAACAAAGATTACTGAAAGTTGCCCGAGGCGGTACCTGAGCCCCATGCCCCTCACAACCGAGCTGTTGGTAGTTTGTTCAAAGCTAGTGGGATCGCAAAATCCGAGGTGAAATTGAAAAACAATCTGGCGTTTTGTGTACGCATCCCTCCCCTAGTACTTATATATCTGGGTATTTTCGGGTAGAGGGAAAAGGATGGGCAAATGGCGGGGAACGTTCGCGCTTTAAAACCAAACTAGACAAATAGAAGGCTTTCGAGAATATACCTATACAATATAAATAGACTAGAGCTTTCAGAGCGAAGCTTTCGGCTTTCACACCGATAAAAACTTCCCTTGTCTTTAGTGTCATCGGTAGATGACCTCTAGATGTCGACACCTAACAAAACCTAATCTTTATGAAGCACTTTCAAGACATTTAATATATATTTTTTGATTATTTCATTTACGTGCAATACAACTTAAAATTGGTCAATATTTGGTACAGAAGAGTTTCTTAATATTTTTACAGAGAAAACAATCAAATAATTCAGTCAGTATCCGTGGTAATACATAGTTAAATTAATTATTAACCGTTTTATTGTTCCAGAATTTTTCAAGCAACGCAATATATGCAAAACTATATCGAGATTGCCTAAAGAAACAACCTCATGCTGATAAATCATCAAACAGAAAAATAATTTCTTTCATTTTATTTCTATTATTCTGTAATTTAAATGAATGTTGTATATTTGATATTGATCAAATTAATATTAATAGAATTAATATATTCAACTGAAGGTTTTAGAAATCAAATATTTCTATCACACTTTCAATGTCTTTAAAGGTTATACATAAGCTAACCTTCATTTGTATAACAAATACATATAAAAAAGTTATAAAAGTTATAAAAACAAAGCACAGTTGATATATTCGCTAGCACAGGTGATATATTCGCTAGCACAGTAGATTTATTCTCCATCACATTTACCAGCTTTGCATAACGTAAACTGTGAAAAATTTCTACTTTGTCTGAATTTGAAATTGAATAAATGGAATTTCTTATCTCAGTTTCGGAGTCTACGGAAAACTTTCAATCCTCCGGTGATACATTAAAGTATATTATTCAAACATGTAACTATAAATTCCATATACATACATATTATGCATGTAAAAATATAAAATAAATAATCGAATGTAAATTCTTACAAAATTATTGTTTACCAGCATTAAAATTTTATCAGTATAATTATACTCAAATAAATAGAAATATGCATATCAAAAAGACAATCCACATCTCTAAACATAAAGAACCATGAACCATTTTGTGCAATGGTGAATATAAAAACTAGATAAAATATCTGTGTTAAATAATTTACTCTTACAAAATAAATTAAAATTAATTTCAATTATGTTTTAAATGTTTATTAATAAATCAAAATCATATGTCAGAACAAAATCTAAAATTATATAGTAATATATACATGTAGCACGATTATCCACAAAAAATAAAACAACTATATCAGGCTCATATTCATAGTGCACAAGTTGGAAATCTCATCAAATTTAAAAGTAGTCAAAACCGTTACCACTATAAATGTGAACGTTAATCAAATGAGATAGTAGTTATAGATTAAGGGATATAATAGATGATACAAAATGAGAATGTTGTATTATATATATAACAAAATAGAATTGAAGAATATTGATAACATGAAAGATTACAGACTTATTTATTATTTTAAAAAATCCAAATTAACAAACTCCATACCAACCAAGTCTCAATTTTTGAAGACAAATTATTTATAAGGTTCAACAAATTGTGAAATAGTAACACAAAATAATGATGAGTAAATCCACCTTAACATAAAAGTACAGAAACAAAAAAAAAACCAATGACCTAAATTTGAAGATAGGAATTACGAAAAAGTTTTACATATAGATAAAATTTGCTACGCTCTATGTTTTCAGTGAAATTTACAACTTGAAAAAATTGCATTTTGTGATTACTCCAACCTGGCAAAGATATAAAAAGCAGTACATTTTTATAGCCAATATACACAAATTTTATGGACAATAAAGTGCAAATGTGTGAACTCTTTTACAAAGACAATATATATTATATTTTGAGAAATAATTTAATTGACAATTGATATCTCCACAAAACAGTTTATCCATATTTCAAATTAAACAGGGTAAAATGTTTTTGATTATTTTTAACATAACGATACTTGAAATATCAATAAGAAATATTAAATTATATTTATGAATTTTTGCAAAAAATGTGAGTATGCGTGTGTACTTTCTGTAATCTATAAATCTTGCGTTTTTTGTTTAATTACTGTATGTGTGTCGATATTTGCAAGCACAACAGTACAAGAAACATCCACACGCAACATATAAACTTGTTAATAATACAAGATGTATAATATTATAAAAATGTAATATTGTATATCTACTATAAACCCATACACTTTTTGAATACATATGTACATACACACGCTCACGCACATTCACTTGTGTATACGTGTGAGCTTAAGTATTTTGTATAGTAGAATTCACACGCAAAATCACAAACATCAATAATATTACTTTGTTTTGAAATGAAATTAAATGAACAGAATAGTAAAAGGAACTAGACATTCAAAAGAAGACTGATCACATCATTTAAAATTATTGAGTTAGGATTTAAACATCAAATTAAAAAATATATCTGTCCTGCAAATTTAAAATATACAAGTATACCAAAATTTAAATAAACAAAAAAAAAGCGCGATCTGAGAATAAAACTAGGGTGGAAACAGATCAGTCTTAATTTGAAAGAACGATATACATATATACATACATATATATATATACGCGCACCACAAACTAAAACTTACGTTAAAAAAATGGCTTGTAAAAAATATACTACCGAGTGACATGCACTATTTTCATTTAGCCAATTTCAAGACAGACTATGTACAAAACAAGACATACGAATTACAATATAAAGTGCATGTCGTTTTAGCTCATTATAACACTCAAAATTAATTTTCAACATTTAAAAGGAAAATATCTATAAGCTTTTCCAAAAAGAAAATTTACATTTTTGGCATTGACGGCAAAAATGCCAATTGATGAGGCAAATGTATTGCTTAACATGCAAAAATTACAGTCTTTGATTGCACAATAACCTGTCTTCAAATATGTTTGTCTTTTGTAGGACGGCGTCCAATCAATGTTGAATTCTACCAAAAATAGTTTTATTTTTTATAACACTTCACCAAACAAAAACTAAAATATTGGCATAGCTAAAACTATACAAATATAATTTTAATGGTTTAGTTAATATAATGAATAAGCTTTATGTTTCTAGAAAATAAGAGAATGACAATAGCAATAGGTGGGCAGTAATTAGGTCACGACACCTAGACCTCGGCAAATGGTTTTTTAGAGTAAATCACCATTTAGTATATTATATTCCTATTGTAAGCGCGAGTCTCCCTTTCTAGAAACATGCCATTAAAATTTATAATAATTATGTTTAATTAAACATGATCAGATAATTTCTAAAAATTTATTGACTTGTTAAAAACAAAAGCAATATAATGAAATTGAATTTAGAATCAGTCCATGTTTGTAGTTCAGCCTGAAAATGAAGACACCAAATTGTCTTTCCCAGTCTCATCCAAATACTTATTATTGTTATCGCACAAAGATGATATTAGTCTCACATATTTCATCAATTTTAATATTTTAGGCTAATTATAACACTCACTTCGTCATTGTTTATTATTTTCATTTTATCAGTTTATATAACACATATTGGTATAAGATCAACCCTGAAGAATGGTGGCCCACACGAAGACTGAGTCAGTTATTAGTTCTATATAACTGAAGAGACAATTTTAGATAGATATATTTGACAAAAAAATTATCTCATTCCAAGAATTTACACACACTGTACACTTCACATTTGTTTTTTACTATTAACATTTATACTAGTGTTACATGTAGTCCAACGCAGTACTTGTGTATAATATTTGTTTAAAAATATATTGATAAAAAAAAATATACATAGTTTCGATAGTATTTCTAACAAAAATTCACTAAAAACCCATCTAAATATTAATAATATATTATGATGTAGTGGAAGAGCTTCAACTCATATTGGCAATAAATAAACTAAAAGATACAAGCAATTCGTCAAATTTACAACTTTCCTAACGCAAATATATACATCATAATATGCATATATTTTCCTCGAGCTAAATTGCTCAAAGATGGCACTATTTTTTTCAAATTTCCAAATACATTACTTAAAATATGCAAAAATATGTACGTATATATGCATGTAGTCGTGTGCAAATAGATTTGTATAAGTTTTCTCTGTATTTAGAGTATAATAATTGGTAAATATTAATGAGTAATCCAAAAATTATATGCCAGCAGAACAAACTCGCTTTACAGTATTGGAATCATTCTAAGATAAAATAAAATATTTTTGAGCATATTTACAATAAATTATTTGATTATACTTTATCATATATTAGAAAAATATTATTTATTTATTTTGAAAAATTACTCGACAAAATCGCAAAAGTGTAGTAAATAAGTCAAGCGTGGAATAAAATACGAAATGAAATGAAATATATATTTAAAAACAAACTACTCCAACAGTCTGAACAAAAAACTGTCTTTTCAATTGCTTCTACGAATAAAGCATTTGTGTGATAGCAAAACCCATATGCAACAAAAACACTTAAATTTAAGGACAAAAAAAAAAAACAGTAAAATCCTATATACTTCAAGCCAATATGAATTTCACAATTTACAAATTTTGGATAAGAAATCGATTACATAGGGTAGAATACTAAATTTTTAAAGTAATCAATACAAATACTTCTATCATTGGAGCATTTTCAAACAAGGAATTATGTAAAAGCTAGTGTGGGCACACCTTTAAATGTTTCCCTAAACATCTGACACTACACACGAAGTGCAACGTAGTCAGTTGCTCAGATCTTCTGAATCTTCTCTCCTACCACGACAGGGTTGTTACGACGAATTTCCTGTGCACCTAGCTCTCGATAATCAAACGTACAATCGTGTTTATCTGAATATCGATGCACTGAACAAAATAAGCCATCACATCTGCATTCAAATCCTGAAACACATACAAAGAAAGGTATTTGTATTAAATGGAATAACTCAAAATACCTCATATTCTATCACTATTCGAAAACTAACCTGTAAGACCAACTTTTTTGCGGCAAACTGCACATCTATTTTTCTTTTTCTTGTCTTTACCGGGATCTTTGTCTGAGGAATCCGCCTCTTCCTGTTCACCAGAGGACGTTGCCCCACTGGTACTTCCACTATCTCTTTCTGTATCTTCTAGTAATTTCTATAAAACCAAATTTAAAAATTAGATAATTGATTGAAAAAACAAATCATGACAAAATCAAAGTCAAGCACCATAAATAATTTGTACAAAAACTTGGGCTTACAGCTTTATATGTTATATTATTAAAATCACCCGCTTAATAAACGAATGGTTTTCTACGTTATAATAATCATAAACCGTGATTTAAATTTTTTTTAAATAAAATTCTCCCATTCATCATTGTGAAATTTTTTAACTGAATCTATTCAATTCCATGTTTACATGAAATTATATCATCACTTTCACTTATTGCAAGGGGCACAAGCTTAAATGGGTTCGTACAATCACGTAAAGTTGAACTGTGAGAAGAATGGAACAAGTCTACAATATTTTAAATCGAGTTTATTTTCAGAAATGTTATTTTAAGACGTTGACTATGGGCCGTAAGAAAAAAATTGATAATTTAAAAATGATTACATATAAGAAAGCATTGTTTGGAAATATTTTGACTTTGACAATCACAATTGAAGGAGAAAAAGGCTAAAAAGATCGGTGAGGAATTTGTAAAAAATTGTGTTAAAATTTGTAATGTTTATTTTACTTTAGATTTGTCATTGTAACACATATTTTTTTAAATAATTTATTGTAATTCAAGTTTAATAGTTTGAAGAAGGGAATAAATTCACTAACTAAAAGCCACCATAATTGCTGATTAAATAATTAATAAAATAAAATGATTAAATGCATGTTATTGAAAAAGTTATAAATTTTATTCTAGAGGTTTAAAATCAATAAAACTTCAAAAAACTACAAAATTAAGTTTTTTAATTTCACAACAATTTAGTGAACTTAATCGTGGATTTAATCGTGGACTTAATCCCTTCTGGGTTCAATTATAATCATATGAAGTAAATAATCAAATGCGCTTACTTCAGCATTTAACTGTGTATCTGGTTGAGCTGTTGTGGAATTAGGAGTGAGGTTAGGCAGGCGGGTAGGAGGTACGGCAGACATTGGTGCCGGTACTGGTGTCGGATTATATGAACTCGCAGATGCTGGCGCTGAGACGGGTGGTTGTTGTTTCTTTTTCAGTGCTTCCTGAAATACACATCAAATGCAACTGATTAAAAACATTAAATGAATAATCTTGATAATTATATTCGTGTAAAAAAATTACAATTAGCAGACGTAACGTGGAAACCATCAAATTAAATTAGACTACAGTTTAACCACGGAAGCTTTTGAGCTTCAATTTTGAAAACACACGTTTTTAGTTTTACCTAACTATAAAATATTGAAAATTGTTTTTTTTTATGAAAATTTTCAATCCTCATTTCAGGTATACATATATATATGTATATACACACAAGACCATACTAATGTAAAACGATAAATAAAACGATATATGATAGTTATTATAGTAGTGGGGTTACCTTGAAGCAAACTGAACACAATCCATCTGTAGCTGGATTCCCGTAGAATCCACAGCCCGACCGACACAAGGCCTCCATGGGATTTGATTCTCTCTCCATTTTGTATATTTTTTTAATTAAACTAAATCACTCGATTTATATTCAAAAGCAATTGCTTTCGTTAAGTCAATTTTATGCGTGATATTTATTATTCACACCAATATTGCACTTCACCAATTATTAACGATAAACTCAAGAAAACACTATGCACGTTAAAAAGAAGCTAAATACGAACAACTATACAGTTGCTAAAATAGGAAAACCATATACAGTCTGCTAATATATATAATATGTATATATTCACAAAAGTCTATCACTTTTCCTCTTCAAATCAGCAACTACTTTCCCAAATAATTAAGAAATAAATTCACTGATCCCGCTAGATGTGTCAGGAGTGAAATGTCACCTGAAAATAAAAATAAAATGCAATTATTAAAAAGCAAAGGAAAAAAATAAACGTACCAATCTTACTACAAATTAAAAATACATATGATTTTTTGTCCAATCAAAACTATCTTTTCACTTATTTTCTATTAACATAATTGCCTAATTAAAATCAGTATTACAAACATACATAGAAATTGCTAAATTTAAATTTCACATACATAGTATCCCATTTTGAAAAATAATACATACACTTCTCTCTTATCGTTCCAATTTCCAATACAACGGCCAGTATTCAATATGTTTAGAGAAAAAGATGTTATTGCAATCACACTATCGAAATATGTATGTATGAGAAATGTTTCACAAGACATTTTTGCCCTGCTCATTTACCAATTGACCAATAATTCAATGTTCAACGCGAGTGAAAGGGAGAGCATGTCTCAAACTGTAAGAGCCCAGCTACAATGCGACTACAATACTACAACACCGAAAAAAAAGAAATAGGGAAGCGACAAATTTAATTTAACCATGGATTTGAGACAGATTATGCCATGTATCAAGCAGAATTTTCATTTATTTATTTTTTATTATCATATCGTTGTACCAAAATTAATGTACACACGAACGGCAATGAACAGCTGGGCGGCACAAGGTCACACCGCCTGCGCCAGTGGCGTGCGACCTCCGCACAAAGTCTCTGCAAAATTAATGCATAATATACCAGTGCTGCTCTCAGGAAATGTGTATATATATATATATATATATATATATATATATATATATATATATATATAATATATAATATATGTACACACACACAAACAACACTATAACTACGTACAAAACACACTGGCACTCGACCGCTGTATCGGTCAGTGCAATGATAGAACGCCATTCTGATTGGTGACCTTCGTCAGTCCCGACTAATTCGAATGAATTATAAGAATTTATTATCAAATGGCACAAAGCGCAGCGATCTGACGATGGAGCGGTTTCAACCCCAGTTAAAAATTAACGACGCTTCAATTATTAGATATTATACAAGAAAATCTGGTGAAAATTACACAATTTCGAGCCGAATGAACGGTGCTTTCTCTTTCGCGAGAAAACTTTCGTCTACTTGCAATATTACCGAAATATATTCATAATTTTAAATGGAGTGTGAACATTTGTGACAGTGTTACATATACAAAAAAAAATTTCACAATGCCGTCGTTAGCAGTTAGGCCGGTTTCACAGGGAACGGTTTGTCCAGGCTCCTTTGTCGGCGCCTGTTGTACGGCGCGGTTGACAAAGGAGCCGCGACAAACCGTGCCGTGTGAAACCGGCCTTAACTTTCGTAAGGCCGGTTTCACACTGCACGGTTTGTCGCGGCTCCTTTGTCAACCGCGCCGTACAACAAGCGCCGACAAAGGAGCCTTGACAAACCGTGCCGTAAAACCGCTCTTACCCCGTGCGTACGTACATACCCGATATAATCATTATCGACGACAGTCGCCGCGCGTCGAAATAATCGCAATTAAAGGCGCTCCACACACACCTTAGCGAAATCGCTGCGTCATACTTTCGCCCTTATCATCGTCCCATTTGCACCCATACAATCCGCATTGGTGCGAATCAACGACGATGGAGGACGTCAGTTTGACGCAGCGATTTCGCTAAGGTGTGTGTGAGCGCCTCAAATCGGCGAATCGACGGATACGAAACGCGGAATGCACTCTCTCGGCGGCCTGGCTTCGCATAAGTATAATTTGAGTATATGTATAAATACTCAAAATAGGTCAGTAGGTGACGTGTGATAATCAGACACACATACACACTAGTCAGTTGGCGCAATCGGCCCGTTCGCAACTGCGCACGCGTGGACCTACCTCTACTCAACTGCTTGAATGGACTGCGATTTTCAACACGTTTACTTCCAACATTTTCTCTTTCAAATCGCAAAACAACTACCGCACACACACACACAATGCATGCAAATTTATATTGATTCGGATAAAAAAAAACCTAGAATACATCAAAGTGAAAAGACGTTAGTGCGAGGTGCAGCCCTCATCACGCCGGAATTCGTATTCTCAAACTGAATAATATATGTATATGTACGTTATGTAACGTGTAATCGAATGCTGAGGATTGATAAGCGCGCGCTAGTTTACATTTTTTTTTTGTTATAAAATAAGTTGCATAAAGCGCAAACGAGTGAACGGAGTCACCGTATCGTACAAATAGAGCCAAGTGAATTGTACGCAGTAAAACGTCACAATGCAGACGGCGGCGAGGCTCAGCGCACATTGACGCGCAATAGTGCGTGAGCATTGTGAAAAATTCGCCGAACAAACCGTCGCGTCAGTTGGACGGACTGCGTCGATATTTCTAATGCTGCGTACACACCGACGAACCGAACGGCAAACGACGAAGGGTCGCCGTTGTGTGGACCGCTCCGCCGTTCGGTTCGTCGGTGTGTACGCAGCATAAGAATGTGTCAAATCGTGACCGTTAAAAAACCAACACAACAACTACGAAGGTCGGAATAATTATGCGTTTACATAGAATTATAAAGAAAATCGAAACGTGAAATACATATACAATACGTAAGTTAGTTTCTGCAAAACGAATGTAGACAATTGAAAATACATATTTACACACGAAACCCCCCCCCCACTGATGGAAAAAAAAAACACACACACACACATACATAAACCCCGATCGAAACATTCAATCGTATAACACCCTGACCCCTGATCGATCCTCGTTGAATCAATGGCTTTAGCAAACGCGTCCTTCGGAAAAGCAACTATCGCGAGAAGAGACAAGAGAAAAAATCCGTGAGTTCGGTTACGTGTTGACACACGCATGACGTACATGACATACACGAGGATACGTCACGACATGATGTCACGAGCCGATCGACCGACTCCATTGTCCGTTGTTCTGATTCGAAACACGAGAACAATATTATCATCATCATCCATACAGAGATACAGTCTCTCGAAATTGAAGTAAACCGAGAGTAGGGAGGGGGGGTTGATTTGAACCGAGAGGGGCGAATCGCTACGTAGATAGAATGTTCGGGGGTGTTGAATAAAACACAAAAGTCTGGTTGAGGCAATTGGTCCCAGTTGCAGTTCAGGGCGCATCCCTCTGAGGGCAATGCACCCAGTCGTGGGGGTCAACAGCCGAGCTGCCACACCACGCACATGCTGAATGCACGCACACGAACAAAGTCCCGCAAAACCGCACATACATATATGCATGCATACACACGGTCGACTACACATTTTGGCACAACGAACCCCCCCTCGATCGTCGGGACACCCCTCCTCGAAGGCATTGCACTCGCAGATTGTCCATTACACTCTAGTGCAAGTTCAAGTAGTTCAAATACTATGGAAACGTCACATTGGGTACACTGTTTGAATGTGTGTGAAGGCCTCTCCAATCCTCTTCCATTCCTGTCTGTCTTGAGCAATCTGCATGCACTTGACTCCGACACATTCTTCTCAATTCGTCAGCCCATCTTCCACTCGGTCTGCCTTGCTTTCTTTCACATCCTCTCGGATACCACTCCAGTATTTCTCGTGTCCATCAGCCATCCGTTCTTCTCGCTATGTGTCCACTCCAACTTTTTCACACGTATATCTGCCACTTTGGTCATACTTCTTACCCGTGTATTTATTTTGCGATCTCTTCTTGTTATACCGGGCATACATCTTTCCATGCTTATCTGTGTGCACTGGATCTTTCGTAGCATTCTTGAATTTAGCGTCCAAGTTTCACACCCATACGTCATAACTGGCAGTACGCATTGGTCGTATGCATAGCGGAATGTTGTATTTAAAAACTATGTTCATTCTTCCAAAAGCACTCCATTCTAGTTGCATGTCTTCTTCTTTACATCCAATCATATTCACCAACTGCCCTAGGTATAGATAACTATCAACCATCTCTACAATACGATTATCTACTGCCGTTATATGTGCCTAAAATTAAATTTGGCGACCTTGGTTGCTTGGGGACCCATTGTTCCATTGTAAATAATAAAACGTGTAATATCTCACCTCCCCAAATGTATAAAGGGCAGTGCTATCATGAATCCTCGCTGATCTCCGGGTTTCTTCGACCTGCAAAGACAAACAACGCAACAACGTTAGTGTGTGTATTCTTTCAAAACACAACCGTCGCGTATTTATCGAGAAAATGTTGTCATTGTTTCGGACGCGTAAATACGGAAGGAAACAAAGCGTTATCTTATTTACGACGAGCGGCAGTGGTGGTGGTGGTGGTTGAAATTCGTCGTCATCACGAAATGTATGCAAACAAGGAAACGCGGATGGTTTGAATTCGTGCCAAATAAAAATATTCGATTGGATAAAACGCAAAATCACGGAGTGGAACTCGAGTGCGACTTTACCTACGCACCAACTATGTACATAGGTAGTTTTTGAAACAATGCGTACAAAGCAGCGACGCGAACCCTTGACACTCAAATTTCAAAGAGGTCAAGTATTCATTGCATTCAAATTAATAAATACATACAGAAGAAGCGAACACGATCGGTGACGAAGCTTGCATAAGGTAAAACTCGCTTTCTAATGAAACAAAATCACAGAAGACCCAATCACACAACAAAAAAAACCACATCGAGAATGAGTCAACGTAATCGCGGACGCAAACGACGAAAATGGTAGCGATAAAGATCACATTTAAAGAGATACTATTCCTTGACAAGAAAATAAATGATTCATCGTATATCAACATTTATAATGCACAGTAATATGTATGTACTTCAATAGCATCGGATTTGAGATAACGCGTTGTAAAAAACTACGCAGAATTTCCGCACAAAATTCGATCAAGTGATTCGAATGTGGCAACAATGACTACAAAGACAAAGGTGCAAGACAACACTGGGCAGAGCTATTTCACTTTATCGCGAAAAGATGCGCAGTCACCTGTCCTCGACGAACATCGACGTTTAAAAATTTTACAAAAAAGAAAAGTTTTTCAAACAAAGCATTACTTTCGGCAGCCTCGAGAAAATCCCACAGAACTGTTTCTGCACCACTTTCCCCCCCCGATCGTATTTAGCAACCCGAAAACACACTCCAATCGAGGAGAATATCGACTAAATACCACGTGCCCGAATAACTAGAAGCAACGTCGAGAATGTCGGTGTATGTCAATTGGGTCACAACTTGACGAGTGGGGACAAAGCATTTAGTGGGCACTGATAAGATATTGAAAAATTTCCAAGAACCGAAATGACAATTTAGAAGTTTTCACACACAACAACAACGACAACGCCACGGGCAAAACTTTGCTCACTTTAGTGGAACAGGATAGGCGTTGCCCGTGGGGCACACGACACGTTGATAAGCCCTGGTTTCGACCGTTCTGAGCATCGCTGCCGTGATTGCAGCAGCCAGCCAGTGTTCATTCGAGTGTGGCCCATAGTGCGTTTCGTTTTCGCGGCTAGGCGGTCGAATCGAAAGTTAACTGAGAGAAGGCGTTGTGGCCAACAAACAAACAAACAGTCGAAGTTCGGAAAGCCAGGCAGGCAGGCAAATGGTGTGACGTAACACGGACTGGCATGGCAGCTTGTTGCAAAAGCGAATTAATTTCGATAGCGGCGACAATAAAAATAAAACCGAGCGAGAAAAGAAAGCGGACTCGAGCTAACGGGAGGCTCCGTTACTCGCGGACCCAACAAACCCAACCCGACCAGACCACATTTGACCCAACAGCTTCCTCCGCACACACACCCGCAAATCCGATACACGCTCCTTATCATCGAACGTGCACTGGGCGCTTCGTTTGGGTCAACACGTGTCGCAACACACGGCCTCGCCGTGTTGTGCCGCAATCGGCAAACTCGCCACTGCGGTACCGAATGTGCTAATATAGAAAATGCTGAAACGCGGCCAAGTCGAACGACACTATACACGTGCACTTGATTTTGCATCGTAAAAAAGACCCGTTGCGATGATGCGTAGTGGCATTTCAAAACGACGCGGTGGGAGTCTAGTTTGGTTATCGAGTTATAATAAATAAATTTAGAGAAATACCACATGTTCACACTCAAAATCGTAGTACAACAAAAAAAAGTAAAAATCACACGGTTTAAACGTAATCAAAGCGCGTTTTGAAAGTCGACCCTTGATTTCGCATACGTACAGGTTTCCGAGCACTAATCGTCCATTCCTATATAATTTAAATTGATTTATCAAAGTCACTCGTCGATTGTTTAAATATTTTCACAAAAGTGCGCAGAGGCGCTTTCTAGCTGTCAAAGAGCACCGTCATAATAGCAACAGGTTAAACAGCACCGAAACGACAAAACCGTCAATTTTAGTTGGCAAATAAAATGAATCGATAATTCGTCGGAATAGTGCAGAAAATAAAGTGCATACGTGCGTGCACGAGCGAGCCGTCGGGCGTAACTGGTACGAGAAGAGAGTACATTGCAGCGGCACTGTTAGAAATGCAGTTCAGTGTCAATATTGCGAAACAGAGAAGAAGAATAAAAAAACGACGCAATCTACACAAAAACGAATAGAGAAATGAAATAATGAACGAGTCGAACATTGCGCAATATATCCGAGTGTGTCGCAATTCGTCGAACGCTGACCTAAAAACGCTTCGCGTCGAGGGTCAATGTCAACGCATTGAAAACGGAAAATATGCACGGTGCAAGTGCGAGAGCGTTGCAGTAATTTCGCAATCCAAAATCTCGCGATGCATAGACGTGCGTACGTGTGTAGCGCAGTCGATTTTCGACCAGGTGAGGCAATCGCGGAACAAAACGCCATCGCAGATCGTCATTAAAAACAACACAAACAAAGCTTCCATCGTCGACAAAGAACCTTGTAGCGGACCTCCAATCGAGACGCTGGAGGTCGTCTTCGACTTCCAACTCCACCGATAGCTTCCTGCTTCGAACGAACCTTCCTGTACCGACCATGTATACGTACTACTGTGTACGTAGACGAGTAAGTAAGTAGCACCTTTGCGAAACTTTCTTCCACTCGACTGTGTATACATACATACATCTATGCGCGCGCGAATGTGCTCGAATTTCCTAATCATTATTATCAATTTCTCCAAACGCCGTTTTCGAAGAGTTTCATCATGGCCCATTCGCAAAATTATAGGTGAGTCACGAGCGAAACTTGAAATTCGCCAACTTTCAGCGAACTATGAACGTATCTGGTCGAGAGTGAGCGGAATTAACGTACACAAAAAAAACATACCCGTGCGCGTGTACGTACACGTCAGTTTATTTTTAAGTTAAAGCTAAAAACAAACATTCGGCCGCAGAAAAAACAAGTTGATAAACAGGATAATGAGTTATTCGACGATGAAAATACACAAACAGTAAACAATACTGAGAGGCGACGCAAAAGCAAAAAAAAAAAAAAACAACCACTCACAAAGTGTCGCTCGATTGCATTATTCAAAACTATTTTCGAAACGTATCTTTCTACGAAAACTGAATCGAAGACAACTTTTAAATTTTAACGCGATTCGTCGATTCTTTTCGCACAGTACACACAGTTAGTTGCACACAAAAATTTATATCATTTTGCACTACCATCACTTCCTATTCGAACTTTGCGTCCATTCGGCGAATTTACTCAATGACACACCGCGACGATCGTGCTTTTTTTCCACTATCAAAAATTTGACTCATCGTATATCGAGAACGAACCGGGCAAATCCACCACCACCACCACCACCACGTGACTCACTCGCGTACAAATCGCGACTTTTGAGAGTACAAATACACACTCGGGACTGAAAATCGAAACGAGGTCAGGGGGCACACAAACACAAACACACAAACAAACAAACAAACAAACACGGCATGTTTATAACGAAGTGGGAGAGGGAGAGAGAGATGGGGGGGCGCATCGCAAACCAGGTCAACCGCCCCTCGGCCCCTGAGAATCGACACTCTCGGTTTCACCGCACGCCACTGGACCGTTCTAATTGCTCGTAGCGCGCAAGTTGCACCACCAACATCAACGCGCATCTTATATAAATCGCGCACACTCTTATCTTACTTATTATGAGGGGGTGCGGGTGGGGTGGGGGGCAGTCGAGGGGAAGGGGAGTCGGGCCGATAACGACGCAATATACATATGTGTATATCTGTCGGATCGATTGTGGCAAAATTATTACGACTCCTCGGTGGCAAAGGTTGACTATGTGCGAGACAAAGGCTGGCTGGTCGGTTGTATGGTGGCGTACAACACAGCAGGGCGTTGACGTGCGGCAGGTGCGCCCGCATACATACATATATGAATGTATGCACGCACGCACAGACACACGCACGCACATTTTTCACGAACGGGCAAACTTTAGACGAGTCCAGGGTTCCGACGACCGAAGCGCGCACGGTGACGTCACGCGATCGTCAGCTGAGCGTGTAGTTGGCACACGTGACGTACGACGTTCGAAGAGGTCTGGATGGATGACACAATGGGCAGAAAGGCACGGAGACACGTCGGTCCGCGTGACAATAAATAAGTACCGTGTCGATGGTGATGATGTTGATGATGAGTAGTGGTTTGAGCGTGGCTTTGGAGGCCGACGCCAGCGCCTCGGTCAGCTGTGGTGAGCGAATGGAGGCTCGTGTGGTGCCGCGTGGTGCGCGCCGCCCCCCACCGCAGCCGCACAACACATATAGCGGCGAGCTGACGTCCGACTCGCGCGTACGCCAACACTCGACTAAGCTATTGGCTAATGGCTCATGGCTAATGGCTAATGGCTATTGGCCCAACTCTCCGCTGCCCCACCACCCCTCTCTTATAACTCAAACCCCTCCCCCCGCATAAAAGTCACTTCCTGGAGCGCGCGACTGGATTCGAATTCAAAGTCTCCTGAGTCACGGGGACGTTTCCCCGGTTTGGAGTGTGTATGTGTGTGTGTGTGTGTGTGTGTGTGTGACGTCACAGTGACGTGCGACCGCCGCGACATCTCGCGTTAGTTCCGCGCGTTCTCGGGATCTGGCCGTAGCGTTCGGCGTTTTGGCGACACGCACAAAACGCAAGTCACCGTTAATATTACAATACGTATTATATGAATGTGGTGCGCAAATGGCGCTGCGGTCGCGGCGGCCGAGACGCGCGACAACAACGTCAACATTTTCGTTAACAGTCTACGTACGCACATTACGCGCGAATGCGAGTGTGCACAAAATGACTTGTGGAATGTCGCCCCGGCTGCGAAAGTCGGTGCTTTTCACACTTGCGGTAAAACCGCAACGACAAAATGTCGACGACGAGACGTGGGTTTCTAGCGTTTCTATGCGAACTCGCGGATTATGCTGCGTACACACCGACGAACCGAACGGCGAACGACGGAGGGTTCGTTCGGGTTCGATGATTTGTGAACGTGTCCACACGATAACAACCCTTCGTCTTTCGGTTCGTCGATGTGTACGCAGCATTACGTTCGCTGGGGACGAAACGATACCTCGTACCGCCGCACGGCTGAAACTTTACGGAATCGGCAAGAAAAACTTTTTTAAATCGAGACTTCGGTGTGAAACTCTTTGAAAAACGAGTACTCGAAATCGTTCTTCGTTTGGGAAATTTTGCCAGAATGTGTATTTTAAAGATGCAAAGCTAAACGTGTCGATAACTCATATCTGACAAAATAATGAAATTCGGATTTCGGCGGGAACGTCCCGAATTAGAGGCTGTAATCCCGAC
This sequence comes from Parapsyche elsis, assembly GCA_022651745.1. Classification (NCBI taxonomy): domain Eukaryota; kingdom Metazoa; phylum Arthropoda; class Insecta; order Trichoptera; family Hydropsychidae; genus Parapsyche; species Parapsyche elsis. The sequence goes on from JAGVSN010000017.1 coordinate 6,301,497, forward strand.
TCCCGATACGTAGTCTCTAATTCTCGATTTGTACAAAAGACATTATTACGATTGCAGTTTTTGAATGCTCAACTTGTTCTTTCTAAAATTTTCAATAATTATTTATTTTAATTAAAGATAAATCCTTCGTCAATTCTATAACAACGATGTCCGATTGTAACTATGAAAACTCTCAAACGGAAATGAATGAATGAATGAAAGAAAGAAACGAAATCGTGATCAGGTGACGATGCCCGATACAAATCAATCGAATTTTCGCACGATTACAAAACTTTATCCGATATGGATAAAGTAAAAAAGAGAATGATAAAATTTAACCCAAAAATTTTTTTTTACTATAAAATTCCGATATACTGTTTTGAAAATCTAGCAACCCTGGATATTGTTATGACTAGAAGCGGTGTAGTTTGAAAAAGCTGAAATAAAGTACGAAGATTAAAATTTTAAAAAGAAAACAAAACCATTATAAATTTGGGAAATGAGCAAAATTTTAGAAACGTGTTATGGATATTTGATGGTGAAAAAAAAAAATTCCTAACATAAATCCGACAACATTATAATAAAACTCTAAATAAACAAACCACGCATTCCAATGCATATCAATTACCAAAAAAATGTGCAACGAAACGAAAATCAAACCATCCTAAGGTGACCAAAAGCTCTACCAACCATCGTCAATATTAAACATTAAATTCCTTCTAAAAAAAATTTGGTTAACTAACGTCAAAATTGTAATAACAAAGCCACCACACAAAGATTCAAACGCGATTGATGAAAAGTGTCGAAGTTTTAACGACAAAAAATAATTTCACACAAATACATACGTATTTCAGCACGACGACCGGTCATTTCAACGATAATTCTCACTGGGCGACTATTCCCGATTCAAAAAAAATGGGACAAAAGTCGTCCGCCGCTCCGAAGCGGGATGAAAGCGATGACGGGCGAATATAGCGCCGGACATTCGGTTTAAAAACAATGCACTCTATACGCAGTTAGGTGCAACAAACAACGTGCAACAAAAACAGAGTCCGGGAACGCGAACAGGTGTCGACCTTTTGCGCCGCCTCGGGTTTAACAACACCGAGAGAGAGAGAGAGACGAGACAAACGCACGGGGGCCGTCGCGAATAAACAAGCGCGAAAACGTCACGCGAATTATGTTTCCTGGATTCGGGGGGGGCCTCCACCTCTAGCCAAACACATCGACGAATCAACGAACGCTCGTTCCTTTGTACGGGGAGAGTCATTGACCACGTCGCGGAGCGATTCCCCCCAGCTATCCCGTATTTACAAATGCGTCTCAATATTTTTTTGGCGCGCTACGAATAAACCGAGGCGAGGTACAAACTGCGAACGTCGGTCGGGCGGTCGTCGCGCTTATCGAAACGATTACTTCAAGGTTTCTTTTAGATAGGCAAAACTGACTAAAAAGCAGTTTTTTTTTTTTTTGCTTGTTTATTAGTTTTTGCTTTTAATACGCACGCTCTGTGGTGCCATCTCACGCTTTCAGTTCGGTTCAGTGCAGTTCAGTTTTCGGAACGTAAATAAAAGTGCATTGGCGTAGAAAAAAAAAACTATAAAATAGCGACACAAAGAAGAGCGAGAGGGCGATGTGTGGGCGCTTCGAGTGCGAGCGAGAGGTGTCGGTCGGGAGGGGGGGGGAGGTGAGGGGAGGGGGGGTGAAGGAAAGGTGCGCGGCCGAGCAAGGTTACAGTGAACGGCCTACAAAGGTCGGCACCCCCTCTCCCCTCCCCTTCCGAAGAAGAGCGTTCCCCAAATGACACTTGCACGAGAGATCATCTCTCATTGTCTGTCCGTCGGTTGGTCACATCTCACCTGCTCCTATGCTCGAATGTGATGTTATTCATCAGAATGTTCTCTCTTTTTTTTTTTTTTTGTTTGTTTTTCTCGTTTGCAATGTGACTGTGGGATTTTAAATACTTTTGATGGACGCGAAAATTTAGATAGATCGAAAGGTGCTCTTTTGTTTTTCGAATAAACTTTTACGAATTCGACTGATGCGTTTGTTTTAGAAGCGAGCTGATAGACAATTTCACGTGCCTCGGCTAGGAGGCTAAAAAAATATGATGAAACATTTTTAGTATGTATTACTTATCCTCGCTTTGGGTCGTATCTGAGGCTAAATATAGCTAGAATACCCACCGAGTGAAAATGGTGATGTTTAGTTTATTTTAATTTGAATTTAATGTTTTATTTTTAATGATCGATTAATTTTTATTTATACTAAACTGAATTTGATTATTTTATTGATTTAATTTTTCTGTGCTATGTGGTTATGTGTCTATTATAATATATATATAGGTTTACAATATGCCCCCGTTTGAAGATCTAGTCCCGACAGATTTGTAGTTTTGTCCCGGTCAAATGTGAAAATAAAAAGGAAAGTGACTAAATTTGATTCCCAACAATAAAGAAACCCATGATTCTAATTGGTAAATAATCTTTTTTAACTAACTTCACTTAATTTTACAAAAGATATGCAGTGTTTTATAAAACAAAATATCGACTATGGCGCATTTTCTTAAAAAATCGGCGAGTTTTACTAAAAAAACCTAGTTATTTCTTTATGAAATTGAAAATAGTTGGTCTGCGGCACATTTTTGTGTTTCAGAAAAATAATATGATAAGCCTAGTTATATAATATATATATGACTAGACTTATTTATAGACTTTATTTTATTTATATAAAATAAAATAAATAAATAATCTGTGAACTTGACGAGTTAACATATCCATATTCCATTAGCAAAGTTAACATTGGCCATATAAATTTTATTAAAATTTTTTAAAAATCCTGTGTACATATGTATGCATTGTGCAAGTCATCCCGATTATATGTAAATAAAGATATTAAAAATTTAATAGATACGACTGTATTTGAAATTGTCTCGGCGTGGATTGTCCGTGCAAGTGTAAATGGTCGAAGACTCGTCCACAAACGTATGTGATAAAAAAGGATTGGTCTTAAAAAACAAATTCATAGAGAGAAATCAGTACTACACACTATTAACTACTAACCTATCAAAAATAATACAACACAATTTGAGTCCAAATGTCAAAGGAAACTACAAATATGATACGATACTAGAGTGAATACATATTTACAATGTAAACACGTTCCATGCTGTATATCAAAACATTTTCAACAAAAGATTAAAAAATTAATTAAAATACTTTCGTTTCCAAAACAAGTACAATGATAATTTTTCAAAATCATTGCAAATTTAAAAATAAAAATTTCGTCCTAGTATTAAAATACTAACAAAACCATAGTTCTAAGTGAACATTACTATAATTAAATTTGGCTAAGGTCCAGTGAAGGATAAACATATAAATATATTATCCTTTGTATAGAAATAGTAAGACTATAAACACGACAAACAGGGAGAAAATGCGCATTTCCTACTAATGAGAAAAAACAAATATGTACACAAAGACAAAATAAATGCCAAAAACAATTAATTGTACAAAGAACTTGAAAGTCGACCCCTCAGAACGTATCTTATGAAGTTAACTTATCGCGCAAATAAAATACGCATACTAAACTGTTTTATGTTTAATATCACACATGTAAATGTCCCCAATACACAAAAGAAAATGGAAAGATTATATAATTTCAGTTTAGATAAAACTATGTATGTATTTCAAACCAGTCATCCAAAAGAATGAAACATATCAGATTTAAAATAAAAAATAGAGAAACTCCTAATCGAAAAAATGGAATACAATAAAATATTCTCACCTTGCTAATTGTATATGGTCTCTGAGGAAAAATAGTCAGAACAGAGGGATAATCCAACTGCGCAGCATCAAAATTTAGCACAACATAAACAGTCATCACAGAAAAATGGGATTAAATTCCTAGAACAATAAAAAATTCAACATTAGTAAAAATAATTTAAAATTTGAATAATAAACGAATTTAAAGTCGAATAAATGCAAGATGTTCTGTATCATTCATAGTTGTCCCGTCAAAGTCTCATCAGTTTGCCAGAGTACTTAATCCGGGAAGACATCAAATTCCAAACTATTAAAAATAAGGCCAACTTCCAATGCACTTCGATAAGGTCATATTTTAATAGTTTACAGCCTCAATATATCCTTTAATTTTAAGCACTTTCCACGTTTGAAAATATATAATATAATAATTAGCCGAACCTGATTTTTCGACTTCTCTACCTATCTCAAACTACAGAATGAAATAAGGAAGAAATTAATTTTACACATCTCAACAAGTAATATTTGAAGGTCGTGCAAAGTACAACAAAAAAAACCAGTGCCAAAAAAAACGAAAAACTACATAAATTAAAGTAATAAAACTGCAATATTGAAATTTCATACAAGACCATAAATTACATCGAATTTAAAAATGCATCTGGATTTTTCAAATTGATAAATTGAAGCCAAAGAGAGCAGAGACCATTTGATTGGATTATTGACCCAAGTAAAGGTCAACGAATTTGAAACTAAAACGAAGGAGCTGAAACAGCGAAATGCAAGGGTAGATTTTTTTTGAATCACAGAAGCTGGGATGAAATTCAAAAATCCTAAAAAAAATTATTGCATCAGATTCGTTGAAAAGACACGACAAAAGCGATGCGAAATGACGACATTAAAACTTCTGAAGCCATTGGAAACAAAATACAAGCAGTCACTTTTCAACTAATACACCTTTTAAAATATTTGAGTGGACTTTGAGTAGCCGTTTAAATCAGTATTGTTACGAATATTTGACAACATATTTAACTTTCTATGCAAAATAAATTTGGGAATACAAAAAAAAATTATTTCTACCTTGAAATATTTCTAGGTTATAATAAAATAGTATTTTTTTTTTTCTCGCGTAGTTATAATAGCTAACTAATGCAAAATTGAATACACAAAATAGGCTCGCTGACTATGCTAACGCGAGTTGTAGAAAACGAGCATAATTTAAACCCAGGACAAATAGAGGTACGAGCCGTTGATCATTTTTTTGTACAGTATGTATGTGAAAATTATGCACGTTTGACAATATTCCATCGGTGCTTGCTTACGTGTACCGACAAGTATCGCATTTTCTACGAACGTCATTGTCATTTTATCTACTGGAACGAAGGCTACCCGTTTGTTCTTCCTAAAGATTAGCACAATTTTTCAGGCCGACAGACAGTATCGATTTAGAAATGGCAAAATAATTACATCGTCGACTGCAATACACTACACTACACCAGCGACGCTATCATTATGATAATTAACAGTATCGAACGAACGTTACACAATGATTCACCTCTCATTTCAAACGGCGATAACCAATCACACACACCCTAGAAAAGATTCAGCATATCTCCATACAACACACACACACATGAACGATAAGATTGCACATGTAATTAAAAACTGGCAAACTTCGCCACACACACATACAATCAAAAGGAAGTTTGACCAAACACACACACTATGAAAGTTAATATTGGTACATATTGGCAAGCGCACAACAGATGCGAATCGAATGTGAAATTAGCGCAAAACGAGGGTACGGAGACTTGAACGATCAGAATGTAGTAAGTCCAAGGTGAAACGAACTGGTTGAAATCAGTACGGGCGTGCGTGTCATTACAAAATTAAAAAGCGTGACGTCAAAGTGCGACGCCATGTTTGAACTGAGCAAAGTGACAGATGGGGAGTGTGGGGGGGGCGTAGCACCGATCGCTCGGCTCCAATGGGGGCTCGGGGGAGGAGTCTCAGTGGGTGGAAGGGGGGCGCGGGGGGCGAAGCTCCCTTTGGTCTTCAGTTACGTAAGGCGCCCCCATTGGCTGTCAAAATATGACGGGGGAGGGTGAGGGTGCGGAGAAGGTAAAAGGGGGCGGGGCCGAGGGGAGCCCCGCCCCCCTTCATCCCCTCACCGTTCGTCGCGTTGAAGCGTCGAGGATTGTCGATGACGCCGCGGCCACAACACGATAAAAATGGTGGTGGTCGTCAGCGCGAAGGTCGCGCTTTCATGTCCGCGATGACTCTGATGACGCAATGACGTTTGGCGATGGGGAAATGGAGTTGTTGAGGGTTCGAGGAGGTGCGGGGTTGAGGGGAGTACCTGGCCGGGCGGGCGCCGCGGCCGCCTGCCTCCTGGGACCGCACCACCTTCACGGCCATTACCTCGATTTGGCGTCGATTATCGCCATTCACAGCCATCTCATCTTTGAATTATCTATCGTTTTAGGCGATTGTTAAATCGTGCGCGTGTTAAAAAATCGTTTTAGTATTTTTCCTAGGTTCGTTTTAGAACGCTTCTAATTTTTCGTTATTTTGATTTATTTTAGGTAAAATTTCCCTAAAAATTTTTTTCATCTAGAAGTTAGGCTTACGATACGTCCCGGTTTGGTCGGGATTGTATCGGTTTGAAGGCGCGTCCCTCGACGTCCCGGCCGGTTTGTCATTTTTATCGCGGTTTGTACGCGTCTACGTTGCATTATTTAAAAAATTAACAGAGATGGCGTCACTATTGCAATACTGCCGTTTCTATTTGTCAGTGCTCGTTTCCAGAGCAGGATGCGGATCACATTCTGTGGTCCTGTCCGGGTATGGGTTTGGAGCGTGGTGTTCTCCTCAGAGCTATCAGAGAGTCCCTGATTGGCCCTTTGTACCATGGCAATTTGGTTGTAGATAAAGCGTCTTTCAGGGCCTTTGAGACTTTCGCCCAATCTTTTGGGAAAAAGTTCTCCGTTGGGGAATATTATAGTCCGAGCCCATGAGTCACAAAATCAAAAAAAAAATTCCTTTCCTTTTCAAAAGAAATTTTTTTTTGCGTCTTCTTTATTTTATTTTAGCAGAGATGCGTGGTTGTTCCGGCCTTACTGGACAACCGTCTGTCCCTAACGGAAAGATCATCAGACTATATTCGTTGGGAGGGTGGTGGCCTCATGTGAAAAAGGGTGTGGAGGTGTTTCTCTTCAAGGCGGCTTATATATATCTACTATCCACTAATATTTGTGCTTTTGGCGGAGAGGGTGGTGGTTAAATATTCGTTTTGATCAGGTGGTGCGTAACGGAGTAGACGGAGGTTATCGAGAGTTACTTGTTTTGTTTGTCTAAAAGAAACTACATTTACGGATGCCTCAAAGAAATATTATCCTGTGGGTACTCGGTGAACCGATGGGCTGGGGTTGGCGACACTGTCTCTCTGACGGTTGGCAAACCTGGTACCGGCGACCGAGTGTTACACAGTTCACTCCCACTCGGTAGCCGTCGCTTGCGCGATAAGCACAACCGAAACGTCCACTGCGTGTTGGACTCAACCTTACCCCTCAGACTCCACAATCCCTTTCTGGAAAGAGTTAAATAATATTCGTATGAGATTTCCGTGCTTTGGGGAGGGCGTTGCAATACAAAAAATATGCTATTTTTTATGTTTTGTATATGCATTTAGTGATTTCCTTATGTAATTCAAATAATGTAGATGCAAAATGTTTTTGTGCAATAAAATATTTCACCTGCGGTGCATTTTTGCTCAAAAACATATGTATATGGTAAGCCTACTTTAAACGAGGCTCGCAAGAGCAATATTGTTGCTTCTCTACAACCTTTTTCCATCCGCATTGTACTTAACTGATGCTACATTTTTTGACGATTTAGGAAATCTTTTTTGAGAATGCCCCGGTCATGGTTTAAAATTTTAAATCTTAAAAGGAATCTTTTCTTCTTATCGTGCTTTCACAACATTTACAATAAGTAATAGCAATAAATGTATTAATTAAATTACAAAATGACGAAAGAGGAAACGTTGCAGTGATAATAATTTATTATTGCGTCAGCAGTTGCGGTGACGTTAGCACGTGTTCGTGCAAAATGCCGACACTTTCTGTCAAACGGGATCTTCTCTTCGAAGCCTTGGGCAAAAAATACAGTTAATATCATCATATCTAACATTTATAAATTCTGCCGTTGATTACTTTTTAGACTTTTCGAAACAGTTGTCAAATGTCATGTAAAAATCTTTTGTCAGTATGTCGGATCGAAATAAGTTTCGTCCTCTTTAACCATAGTTTTTCTTTGAATTGGTTACGTACATCTAGCAGACGCCTTTCTCTGATATTTTTGAAACACTAATGCTTAATTTTTGTTATTTTTAGGTGATGAAGAATTTCAAAATCTATGTTTTGAATTTGGTCTGGAGTTGGATGAAGTGGTAATTTGATAGTCCTGATGAACTATCGTACGATTTTTCAAAAAATTACATTACCTACACGTTTTACGTTGTTTTTAATCTAATGTTCGCTCAGTGTGATATTCTTTTATTGCGCAAATTATCATTAATAGACTTCGGCGTTTGGCGCTGGAATAGATAGACCGACTTGCAGTAAATATTCGTAATATTTAATATGTACTTAAATTGTAAATCCAGTAAGTCATCGGGAGTTGAAACAGAATGACGATACCAACAAATAAAACAACCAACAACAACGATAAAAATAATTCTGTTAAATAATAAAAAAAATTCTCTTTGTTGGAAGTTTTTTTGTCATCTCTACACTCTATCCAACTTAAGAAGCACCTTGTTTTCGCACAACTAAAACAAAGAGGGTTGTGGCTGTCCGAGATTTACGACTTTGGTTGGTTATCGTTAATGTTTATTCCGAGAAGCCAAGATGGGGACGAAGCTCGTTGGTTCAGTCCCAAGTAGTATGTGCAGATCGATTCTAAATAGATCAAGACTAGGATGTTTCTTAAGTTGGACAATGTATACATTCCAGGCCAAGTTGTCGAGATGCAATTTTCGAGCACCTTTCAAAATTCCTATATAATTATGATTTATTGCATCATCGTTGGAATTTCCATCCCAAATTTTACGTTGTTTTATGTGTAAAATTTTGAATTGCTAACATTATAGACCACTGAAAAACAAATGGTAGCCAAAGAACAGGGTGCACAAGCAGCCGAGGGTGGTTCCGAGGATATTTTGTATCGGATCGATATACCAGCAAATCGTTACGATTTGTTATGTTTAGAAGGACTATCCTTATGTCTTCTCGTCTTCCAAGGAAAGCAAGTATTTTACATTTGAAACATTTATACACTTATCAATATTTAACTAGAATCACTTTATTGTTATATTAACATATTTATTTTTTGTAGGATAAAACCTCCTCGGTACTCATTGAAAAACTTTGAAGATGTTAATTCCCTTCATTTAACTCCATCAACAGCATCAATCAGACCATATGCTGTTGCTGCTATTTTAAGAAATGTAACATTTAATCAAGATTCCTACAATAGTTTCATTGATCTGCAGGTTATAATTTAATTTTTTCATATACATACATATATTAAATACTTTTACATTGTGATAATTATTTTTAAACCAAAAAATATGCATGCTATTTATTACAGGATAAGCTTCATCAGAATATATGTCGTAAACGTACTCTGGTTGCCATTGGCACGCACGATTTGGATACTTTGAAAGGCCCTTTTGTATATGATGCTTTGCCACCGGATCAAATTAAATTCAAGCCTTTAAATCAAGAGAAAGAAATGACGGGCGTTGAATTGATGGATTTTTATGCTGTTAGTATCCATCTTTCAATATTTGCATCACAAATTCTTGATTTCAGTAGACGTATATTATATCTAATATATTTATTCAAACTTGCAGAACCACGCTCAACTCAAGCAGTATTTAGGAATCATTAAGGACAGTCCGGTTTATCCAGTTATCAAAGATCGTAATAATGTAGTTCTCTCTCTTCCTCCGATAATTAACGGTGATCACTCAAAGATAACTACGAAAACCAAAAATGTTTTCATTGAATGTACAGCTACAGATCTAACAAAAGTATGGATTTTTGTACAATATATGTTATTTTTGTCGTCTAATAAAAATAACGTGATATTAACTTATGTTTAACAGGCAATTGTTGTATTAGATACTCTGGTTTGTATGTTTTCTCAATATTGCTCTGAAAAGTTCTCCGTACAGCAGTGTAAAGTTTATACACCTGATGGTTCTTACAAGTTATATCCAGAGCTTAAGTATAGGAAAGAGATTATCAATGCAGAGAAGGCAAATATATATATTGGCATAAGGTTAATTATTCAGTTTATCGATTGTTTTTCTTTATTCAATGCAAGTATTTTCACTTAATGCTTTTTTTTGTATTTTAGTGAGCCTGGAAAATCTTTAGCTGAACTTTTATCTCGTATGTGTTTGGTATCTGAATCTGTCGATGACAAACTGAGTGTTGAAATACCTCCATCGAGGCATGATATCATTCATGCATGTGATGTTTATGAAGATGTTGCAATATCTTATGGGTAATTTGATGAAATGTTGTATAATAACACAATTATTATATGATTTAGTAGTATAACCAGCCTTGTATCATTTTTAGGTATAATAAAGTACTTGGTGAACAATCAAAGAAAAGAAATATCGGCGCTGGAGTTGCTTTTCAAGTACCAATAAATAAACTATCGGAACAACTACGAATTTCTGCTTCACAAGCTGGTTTCACCGAAGCTCTCACATTTTGTTTGGTTCGCTATTACATATACATATATGTATATTTAAAATTTTACACTTCAACGTCTATTTCAATCTAACATTGTTTTTATACAATTTTTCAGTGTTCTTGTGATGACATTTCAACTAAACTAGGGAGAACTATTGAATCTGTACCAGCAGTTCATATAAGCAATCCTAAAACCCTGGAGTTCCAAGTAGCAAGGACTACTTTGTTGCCTGGATTATTGAAAACATTGGCGGCAAATAAGAAAATGCCATTGCCTTTGAAAATATTTGAAATCAGCGATATCGTTATTAAAGATTACAACACGGGTTTGCTATTTTTTCAATATTAATCAAAGTTCAGTTCTTAATTTACAAATATATTAATTTTTTACGAATTATAGAAGTCGGTGCTTACAACTCAAAAATGTTTTGTGCGGTGTATTCGGCTCGTTCGGCAGCTTTTCAAGCTGTGCACGGATTATTGGATCATATTATGAAACTTCTCAATGTCGCTTGGGATCGTAATACAGGATATTACTTAAATCCATCTGAAGGTAAATTATAATATGCAAAAATTATTACTAATATGCACATTGGTTAAAATTTTGAGAAACTTTTTTTTAATTTTAAGATCCGGCCTACTTCGCCGGTAGATGTGCAGAAATATTGGTGAAGGGTAAAGCTATCGGAAAAATCGGATTGATACATCCATCAGTGCTTTTCAAATTTGAATTAAACAACCCTTGTTCTGTTGTAGAATTTGTTTTAGATTCTTTTGCTTAACTTGTCTAGATTCATCATAATATACATACAATAATTATGTAAAATGTATTTCCTGTGATTCTCACTTTCATACATATACTACATACGTATGTCTGAAATTGTGCGCAAATAAAGCTTTTATTTAAATTGTTTGCGTTTTGTATTTTCAGTGGTTTACATCCATCAAACAACCAAATAAATAGATAATTACTTTAAATGCTGTAATCAGGGCTGGTGGAGTCGGTAAAAAAAATCAGACTCCGATTCGATTTCCGAACGATTCAAATTTCAAAAACAAATAATTTAAACTGAAAAAATTTATAATAAATAAAAAATGGCGATAGATAAACAATGGCAATTGAACGCTGTTACATGCGTCTGTTTATTCCCTTTCTCACCCCAAAAAAAGTTGCAAAACGGCAAATTGGAGTCGGAGACTTTTTGCCGATTCCCCAGTCTTGGTTATAATGAAAACCAAACTTTTTTTTTTAATGTTTTTTATTTATCTTAAATAAATACATAATAAAATATTTGAAATCTGTTAGTATTATATGAGGTAAATCGAGATATGTTCATAAAACAAAAAAATTATACATATATTCTAATATTGAAAGCAACAAGATTATCACAAATATAACACGTCATAAAATATATTATTGATAAAATCCAAATATAAATATTTTGCCTCTTAATACTTGTGTTAAAAAATACATACGCGCACACTTGTACATGTACACTTACATATAAAAAAATAGATCATATGTTTTTAATGATATATAAGATATCTTCTCGTTAATGACTAGATGTTGCATGATTACTTTTAATTATATAAATTAATTACAAAACCATGTCAAGGAGAACGAGATGATTTTTTTTTACTTTTATCCAAAACTAATAAGTAGTTTCTAAAAAAATAATAAAATAATACATACATAGTTTTATAGATACACATATCTATTAGAGATTTTTCAGAAAGATTTGTCATATAAATATCTTATTATATGAATAAATAAAAAAGGCACTAATCCAAAAGTATAGAAATACTGAACAGTTTTTGTAGCTCAGATCTATCGAAAGTTTTGTCTGTGACAAAGGGACATGAATAAAATGACAACTCTTGAAGTTTAGGGGCATTAGTTTTAATTGCTCTGACAACCTCCATCGAGACATGCATACACCTAGATAGACTCAAAAACGTCAATCTTTGAAATATATTGTTGGAAAAAAACGTCATCAAGGCACCCGCCGAAAAATATCCGTGCCTTAATTTCAAAGATTTCAACCCTTTCAGTTTGGCGAGATGAAATAAACTAGAGTCAAACAAACTTTTACACGTGGTGATATGCAGCGTACAAAGACGAGTGCACTGAGACAAAAGCTTGACAATATCATCGGTCAGAGTGTCACCGTAAATGCACAAATCCCTCAGAACGTGCAGCTTGGATGAGATGAGACACTCCAAGAAACGGCTAGGTATATTTTTCATCTTTTCAATATTGATATCACGTAAATAATAGCACGTCAACATATCGTCGAGACTAGTCGACGTCAATGCGAAATTTGAAAGGATCAATGTCTCTAACTTCTTCAGATGACGAAACGGCATATTGAACGTGTAGTTGTTGTCGCTCTCGTCCGAGTTTCTCATTATCAGTGAATTTCTAAAGCTTAAGAATTTCAATTTCGGCCAACATTTCAAATCCTCGAAAATGCACACGTCTACTTGTGATATTGATATTTCTAAATGTGTTACATTAGGGCACAATGTCGTCAAAGGCACTCTTATTTCTAAATATAATTTAAAATACTGTAATTTAACTAATTTCAAGCGTGATGCAACTCTTGGAAGTATACCATCACGAATTTGAAGATAATTCTTCATACAAAGTACGAGACGCATGTTGGTCCAAACGGTGGGTGCCGGAACGAGCGCCCGCCATCGAGAGCAAACTTGCTCAACAACTTGAATGCTTTCGCAATCCACCAGGGAAAATATCAAAATCAACAACTCGTTCGGCAAATCATTGATATTCACGTCTTTGGAACAACTATTGCAAATTTCGACATTATTGTCACAGGACACCAGTACTCCATTGAAATTTTCTAACGAAGGCATGACTTTAATTTATTTTTAAATATCATCTCAAAATCATTTATTCTGAAAAATAGGAATCATTCTGAAAACAAAAAAAAAAAAAAAACACAAATTTATTATGAATATAAGGTACAATAACTGTTCTGTAGACTAATTTTACAATAATAGCGCAAGGGTCTGCCTGGCTGGGTAGTCACGGAAAGCTCGCATACACTCAATCACTCACACATACATTCGCAGCACGGGTAGCATGAAGCACTCGCATTTTTCAACCACCTACTATATTTTTTCTACATTTTGAACTACTAAATACACTATAGGTATACACATAAATGATATAACCAGACATTGACTAGTTTAATAACAATTTACATAAACACCTCGTATATCTGTCAGGAATTGTATTTAAATTTTATTTCAGGAGTAACCCACGGTTACCGCTATTGTTAGCCCACTCATATTATACTAAACATGAATTAAATTAAGTAAACTTTTGTTCCAGGAGTAACAAAATGAATTTTTTTTTCTCCTATACTAGCTCATAGTTACTGTTATTTGTATCTATAATAAAAATCTATTGACTGTCAACGGGCAATACGCTAGTTGATATATATAATGTATTCATTCTGAGAAGAGTATACGAAATTAATTAGTATCGAAATTTATACAATTACTTTTTTTAAGAAAAATTACTTTGGAAATTTTTTAAACCTTTTTTTAGAAAAATCCCCTCAAAATCATAAAAATGATTTCATCAAATCAGAAAGTACCGTTGATCACATTATTGCGATACAAAAATTACAACAAACTATCTAGATAAAACTAATTGGTAGTTTTTTTTTAATTTTTAGTTTCCATGATAAAATCAGATAATGTCAATACTAAAAATATATTTTGAAGCGAAACCCACTAATAAAATCAAAAAGGTTTGAAATTATTGATCTTCAGATCTAATGGGCAATCAATGAAATGAAGAAACTGAATTGCACATTCAACACAACATTTGTTATTTGTTTATTACATTTCATTCACCGTATTGATTAGTGTATTTGTTATGTATGATTACTTAAATAAAATTACAAATTCTTCAACTATGTATGTATTTGCATGAATATATAAATAGATGGGCAAGTTATACGAGTGGTTTTGAATTTGAAATAGTTTTTGATTAAAAATTTAACAAAAACATTTACCTTAAAAAAGCTGAGCCCTAGTTTGGGGCCCAACACCTAAATTATGCGAAAAATGTGGGCCAAGGCCCCAACAGCTGTCAAAGCAGGGCCCAAGCACTGCTAATTTTTTGACCATTGTTGATAATCATATTCGTATTCGTATTAGAATGTGTTTCTGTCCTTTTCGACAATATTGGCTCAAATCATAAACATTAAAATTCATCTTCACTCACTTGCTTTAGAAATCGATGTTTTTTTTATAAATTGATTTTTAAATTACATAATCAGTACTATACTTATTTAATTATTTATCTATATCAGTAAGCTTCCCTTTATATAGGAATCCCAGACGATCCGGCTTACCCGGTACAGTCCCGGTTTTCAGAGATGCTATCCCCTGTCCCGAGAAATGTGTCTTGGGACGGACAAATCCCAGATTTTTGTAAGAAATCAAATATTTCATACAATAGTTTTCAAAAATACAAAGAGTGCAGCATTTTAGCTCTTTTAACTATTTCCTGCGACAAATATGACGCATTTGCAGATGCTACAATTTATAAAGTATGTACCTTACTTCGTCTTTTCAATATAAGATGTAGATCAGTGGTAAGGAACTTTTTTCGAGCCAAAGCCAAATCAGGGAAAACCTTGCAAAATTGGCAAGTTTGGGAACTACAACTTTTCGGATTATATGTATGTATATTCAAAATTAAATTAAATGTTACTTTTATTTATCAGTTAATAGCTGTAAGAAATAAGTTTTCTTCATTATATTTCTTATTGCTAAAAAGTATTATAAAGTTTAATCTGAAAACTATGTGTCGGGAGGAAGATGTATTTTTAAATAAGATTTTTTTAAATTTAAATTTTATTCATGGGAGGGGGGGGTGCACCCCGGTGTCCCGATTTTTTATTAAAAATAAATGGAAGCCCTACCTTTATAGGGGAAATAAGATTCGTTTTAATGAAAAATGTTATTTTTAATCGTTTGTGGAAACACTAACCATAGTGAAATCGCAATAATATTTAATTTTTAGAACTTCATAGTAGTTAGGAAATCGTGCAGCTCATTATCAATGTGGTTAAATTGAAATTATGTTATAAAATGAAACTTATTATTTCAAACGAAGTCTCCTTTTCTTTTATGGAACTATTTAAAGAAGCATCACCAACATTTTCATCACTGTCTGTTGTATTTCTTCAACGAGTTTATTACTGGGAAATTTTTCAATTTATATCTATTCTGAAAAAAAAGAAAACAGTAAGTTTCAGCATTAAATTATTGAAATAATTTCAATTGAATAAAACGTATAAGTTTAACTGGTAAACTTTTCAGGTCATGAAAATTTTGTATTTCTTTATTGCAACTGCTATTTTACCTACATATGGATATCCTGCAAGGAAAATTTACAGACAACGTATACAGTTCTTTAATAGTTTGGACCCAATACTTACAGCAAAATACTACTCTGGTGTAGACAATACTATAAGGGTACGTAGACAAGGTGGATACAAATATGAAAAGCCATCAATTTCCTTTGATTTACCGTCTAAAAATGAAGTGACTAAGCAAACTTCGTCCGGTCAATCTGGTTACCCAAGTAATGACTCCAATTTCAATACATCTCCTGTACAGCCTTCGAATCTGTATTCTGCGCCAGAAACAGCACAGCAAGAATCTGTAAACACTGTTGGAGGCTACAATCAAAACCGCCCCTCTAAGCCATTGCCAACTTTTTCGCAACCGTCCCAACCGACTAATGATGAATATCCATCTAAAAGTAATGATGATTCGTATGATTATTCAGTACCAGAACAACCAAAAGAAAATATTCCAGAAGATGCACCACCAGCAGCAGTAGAACAGCAATATGAATATCCAAATCCTGAAACTTCAACCCCGGGTAAGCCCTACTTACCTCCGAAACAAGGACAAAATTCAATTCCAGCAAACAATCCTGTCGTGCAAAACGTTCCATTAGATCTATACGCCCCATCAAAGCCAGTTGATATATTGCCTCAAAATAATCAAGCCAACGATGTAGGAAGTAAATATATACCACCAAATACTATCGGGTCAACAATTCAAAATCAGCAACCACAAAATGTAGATAATCAATATGTACCACCATCAAACTCTCCAACTTCTGGATATGCACCACCATCAAACTCTCCCAGTTCTGGATATCCACCACCGTCGAATTCTCCTAGTTCTGGATATACACCACCGTCAAACTCTCCCAGTTCTGGATATGAACCATCATCGAATTCCCCTAGTTCTGGAAATGCACCACCATCAAACTCTCCCAGTTCTGGATATGTACCACCATCGAATTCTCCTAGTTCTGGATATGCACAACCGTCAAACTCTCCCAGTTCTGGATATGAACCATCATCGAATTCCCCTAGTTCTGGAAATGCACCACCATCAAACTCTCCCAATTCTGGATATGCACCACCATCGAATTCTCCTAGTTCTGGATATGCACCACCATCAAACTCTCCCAGTTCTGGATACGCACCACCCTCAAAGCCGCCGACTTCTGGATATGCACCATCATCGAATTCTCCTAGTTCTGGATATGCACCACTATCGAATTCTCCTAATTCTGGATATGGACCACCATCAAACTCTCCCAGTTCTGGATATGCACCATCTTCGAATTCTCCTAGTTCTGGATATACACCACCGTCAAACTCTCCCAGTTCTGGATATGTATCACCATCGAATTCTCCTAGTTCTGGATATGCACCACCGTCAAACTCTCCCAGTTCTGGATATGTACCACCATCGAATTCTCCTAGTTCTGGATATACACCACCGTCAAACTCTCCCAGTTCTGGATATGTATCACCATCGAATTCTCCTAGTTCTGGATATGCACCACCGTCAAACTCTCCCAGTTCTGGATATGTACCACCATCGAATTCTCCTAGTTCTGGATATGCACCACCGTCAAACTCTCCCAGTTCTGGATATGAACCATCATCGAATTCCCCTAGTTCTGGAAATGCACCACCATCAAACTCTCCCAATTCTGGATATGCACCACCATCGAATTCTCCTAGTTCTGGATATGCACCACCATCAAACTCTCCCAGTTCTGGATACGCACCACCCTCAAAGCCGCCGACTTCTGGATATGCACCACCATCAAAGTCTCCGTCTTCTGGATATGTACCACCATCAAAACCTCAAAGATCTGGAAATAGACTACCATCAAAACCTCCAATTTCTGGATATGCACCTCCTCCAAAGCAATCAGAAAAACCTATTAACAAATATGTCCCACCTTCGAACAAATATGTGCCTCCTTCTAATGCTGCACGTCCAACACCAGCACCATTTGCACCTATATCGACACCAGCCAGTACATATCTGCCTCCCCTTTTTTAGATTTTTTTATAAATATCTATAAATATTTTGAGCAATAAACTTTAAACAGTTCATGTATATCTTCTTGTTTTATTTTACCTCTAAAACACATATGAAAAAATAAATAACGAAATTAATTATGAAAAAATATACGACTACATACTTGTATGTACATAGGTATGTATATTTAATATTCAAAATTAATAAAAAAAATTGTTTGCAATGGTAAATAGAAACCCAAATATGATTAGTCATTGAATAATGAACCCATCCCAATTTCATAGCATAAACATCCGCCAGTTTTTATAAAGCTAAGTACATATACCTACATATGTATATTAGAGATTAGACAATTGATAGAGCGGACCTTGAATTGAGTATTTCGAGGGTCTTCAATTGACAAAAAACATTGTACCAAAAATAATAAATTAGTTCTGTTAAGTATTCCTCTGAACGTGGACGTCAACACTTTTCACTAAAGTGAGATTATTTTACTATACATACAGGTTTGTAAAACTTTTAAGACTAAGAAATTGTAATATATTATATTAGTTTATAATTCCATAAATGATAATAATATATAGTTTTAAAAAAGAATATCAATGGATTTCAAATAAAGATAACTTATCGTTATCACATTTCTAATCCCATTCAAAAAAATTGATTTCTTGTATGTCAAGTGTAAATATTTCGTTCATAGTTGATATAACAGACCTTGGATAAAGTGCTTTGAAAGTATCCATTGACAAGTCCATCAGTACGAAAAACAATAAATCGGTTGTCTAACGAATTTATCTGCAGGTGGACGTCATCAAAGTAGGTCAGCTGTTTATACTAAGTAAAAATTTTATTTAACTTAAAATTTAATTTCATATGTGGCGTATTTTATCTCATAGAAATTGAAACAACATATATATTATGTTGTCGTTGCATTTTTTATGCATCGATCACTAAAACATTCATATGAAAGGATTGAATCGTTTAAAATCATTGTATTGAAATATGTACTTATATTTATGTGACATGGGTCAAATGGTTTAGCTGTGTTCGAAGTTGCTGACAATACAATATGTATTCGACTACTAACTAAATTCTCATAGCAATTTTATGGTATTGAAGACTAACCACTATTACTTTATTCATATACATACGTAGTATAGATAGATAACTATTTTTTTATATGTAAAAGATTATTTAATTTTATCACTTATACCAGCGTATCATAATAAAACATAGGTATGAAATGTGAAGAAACATTGTGAAATGTTTTGTTTGTTATAGCAAAAATGAAACTTTACTCTGTATCCGCTGGTGCACCATCTTCAGCAGTTCGACAAGCTCTAAAATGCTTAAACATCCCCTACGAACTGGTAGACATTGATTATGGCAAGGGAGATCACTTGACAGAAGAATTTGCAGAAGTTAGTCTCATATGTATTTGAATAAATGTATCAACTCAAAACTATTGAGCCATTTTGAGCTAACTCTAATATGTATTAAATTTCGCCTTGGTGAATTTGACTTTAAAACTTCTTAATTAAATTAAGGAATCAAAGAAGAAATACTTTACTTTTATAATCAAATTTCAGTCTATTCTCAGGCATATTTATGTCATTTATTTATTTGTATTGTACAATATTATTGTAGAAAAATCCCAAAAAGGAAATTCCTTTACTTGATGATGATGGATTCTTTTTTGGGGAAAGCAATGCTATTCTTCAGTATCTTTGTGAGAAATTCAAACCAGAATCGGATCTTTATCCAAAAGATCTACAAACTCGGTATACAAAATATCATCAATTAAAATAAACTTGTATTAAATATGAATTTATGAGTTAAATTAATACAATTATGCGGATTGCATTTTAGAGCAATTGTAAATCACCGATTGTGTTTCAATTTGGCAACATATTACAAATACATCTGTGAATATAGCGTGAGTGAAAATATTTGATTTTTTATTATTATCTAAGATTCTAAGACAATGGCAAAATGAATATTACAAAAAAAACTTGAATTACAGATGGATCCAATATTTTTTGACTATGAACGTACACCACTTGGCTTGAAAAAAATGCACGTAGCTTTAGACAACTTCGATACATACCTTACAAAGTTAGGGAAAAAATATGCAGCAGCTGACCATCTAACTATTGCTGATTTTCCACTAATAACATCAACAATGTGCTTAGAAGCTATTGATTTTGATTTTTCTTCGTATAAAATGGTAATAGAGGCATCTTAAGTGCTTGCACACACAAGATCACTTAGCAACATATCATCAGTGCCAAGTGATCTCGTGGTTTTTTTTATGATTTTATTACTCATACATAATAATATAATGTACATACATATTACATGTTTCAATTCACTTAGATTTCCAAATGGTATGCCACATACAAAAAAGAGTATCCTGAGCTATGGGAAGTTGCAGCTGGTGATTTGAACGACATGATTGCATATGTTAAAAATCCACCGAATTTATCTCATTTGGCTCATTCAATTCATCCTCGTAAAAGTGTTAAATAAATGTATACTGTAAAATATACAACTGTAAAATATACAACTATGTATGTAATTTTATTGGAATTTAATACAAATATAATAGTCATTCATATGTTCAAATTGATTTAAATGTCAAGAAATCAAAAAATATATACATACATCCTATATGTATAATGCAAATATTAAAAATAATTACATAATACACATTTTTCTTTCAATGCAGTAGGTTTTAGCCATGTTGTACATTGAACATAATATTATGTACATACATAGTTATATACAGCTATTATTGTGATTTACAAGGTCAATCTCATTACCATCAGAACGTTATACAATGAAAAAATCTGTAAGCCAACAACCTATGTAGATACATATGTATGTATGTATATAGATACATATTGTACATACATATGTAGGTACATACATACATAGAAGCTTCGTAAAAAAAAAAAGTCGATTTTCGGCGAGCTGGCTATTTTAGATTTAGCTGTGACACTTATGACTCAAACACAAGCTTGACGAATACACCACGACGAAATTATAATATCTAGTTAGTATATTATCTGAATTTCCTTTCAATTATTGTTACATAACATTCCGCAATTGATATCCCACGCCTTGAATACATAAAGTGAAAGGAGAGTCACTGTAAAAAAACCGCAAACGTCTTGTAATTAGTTTCACAAGGAAATCGCAAGAAGGTGGACGTCAACGAAGGTTCCTCGACAAAGTAAGATAAAAATGAATTTTTAGTAATAACAATATGAAACCGCTTCTGTTATTATAAACTATATGAATTCATTAACAAAACTTTATAAGGGTATGCAATATTATATACCGAAATATTGCATATACATATGTACATACATACCTACATATTTACTTTCTCCATAGTACCTCCATCACATCCACCATTATCTTGCTTCATTTTTTAGCTTATCGGTAAGTACCTACAATTGGGTAAATAGTCATTAAAGTCACTTGCAAAACAAAGATTAAAAAGACGTATCGCCCTGTCAAAAGTCAGAGACTAAAATTATTAACACGTTAAAAAAACTTGGCACCATGCCACGCCTACACATTTCATATGAATTGTATACAAATATTTTTTTGGATGTCAATGGATAAATATTCATATTGATTTGAATCTTGACAATATGTATTCAATTTGCAAATATTTAATTATTTTGATCGGATCGGTACAATAATTTAGTAACACAAGTAAATTTTCATTATTTATTGTATTGAATACTGTTGTTTACGAATTCGCAATTTCTTTAAAACGGAGTAATTAATTTCACTGTTGCAATTGTTTTAGACAAAAATGAAACTTTACTCTGTATCTGATGGACCACCATCATTGGCGGTTCGCCAAGCTCTTCAATTCTTGAATATTCCATTTGAACTTGTAAATGTTGATTTTGGAGCAGGAGATCACATGACGGATGAATATGCTCAGGTTTGATATTTTAACTTTTGAAAGTTATTATAAACTTCCACCAAGAAATGCTTATTAACAAAATTATTTCAGAAAAATCCCCAGAAGGAAATTCCTGTTCTCGATGATGGTGGATTCCTTTTAGGTGAAAGTAATGCAATTCTTCAATACATTTGTGATAAATACAAGCCAGATTCAAATCTTTATCCAAAAGATCCACAAGTTCGGTATGCATAAATAAATCTTTCGTTTTGCAAGTATATTAAAGTATTAATGAAATTAATCAATTGTGTTATTAATTGCAGAGCAATTGTCAATCACCGATTGTGTTTCAATATGTCAACATACTACAGATACATCTCTGAATATACCGTGAGTGTCAATACTTGTGAATTTAACAATGTGTTTTAGTTATGATTTATGATACTGAACTTTACACATTTTATTATATGTATGTAGATGGCTCCAATATTCTTTGACTACCAACGTACACCCCTCGGTTTGAAAAAAGTGCACATAGCTTTGGACAACTTCAATACGTATCTTACAAAGTTAGGAAAGAAGTATGCTGCAGCGGATCATTTGACTATTGCCGATTTTCCACTTGTAACTGCAACTATGTGCTTGGAAGCTATTGCCTTTGATTTTTCTTCATATAAAATGGTAATGAATACAATACTTAATCATAATAATCATATAAAAGTATGTATACTAATTATTTTTATTTTGACTAAGGTCTCCAAGTGGTATGCAACATTCAAAAGTGAATATCCCAAATTGTGGGAAATCGTTGTAGATGGCATGAATGAAATTACTGCTTTTGAAAAGAGTCCTCCTGATTTATCTCACATGAGTCATCCAATTCATCCCATTCGTAAAAATGTCAAGTAAACTTGAAAGTGAGACAATTTTATACAGTATGTAGTACTTCTGGCAAAATAAAGAAGAACTAGAAATAAATACTTTGTTTTTCTTATATAATTACGTTTATTCGAAGTTTGTTGTAAAATCGACAAAATACAGCTACATACATACATACATATATACATTATAATTTCAACCAAATTGTTTGCATCTACATATGTATACTTCACGATATATTGTATATACATATATAAAGGAATTTTAATTTTGTGGATAGCATATCTCCACAGTATTGATTAGGTGTATCGTTGTATGTTTTGTTAGAGAAAATTCATTAAGCACATACATACATTGTATACAATTTTCACACACATAACAATACTATTGTTAGAGAAAAATTACGATAAATTAATTTTGTGTACACAATAATATGTCCATATTGAATGATTTTTTCGCTTCAAACCCCAAAAAAAGGAGAAAAACTCTGTTTTTCTTCTCACTTTTCTCAAAACACAATTTAAATAGTAAACTAAATCCACGCATTATTATTTGATTCATTATTATAAACAGAATTTAAAATGTTATAAATGATATTGAACAGTGTTTACTAACTAATTTCCATGTATGTACTTACCAAAAAACCGCAAAACAAACAACATAGCATCCTGGCAGGATAAACAACCTGGCGTAGCGAGATTTGAATAATTATGTTCTTTGTGGTTTGCCTTGAGATACATACATAAGAAAACACATTTTATTACTTAACCGAAAAGAACCGAAAAGAACCGAAAAAAGAAAACACTAAATTTAAATCATTTTATTATTTTTTTAAATATACATTTGATTCTCGATACATCATTGGGCATAAAAATAAATATACAAACATATGTTTTTCGTAAAATATTCACAAATTCACATGACTAGCGTGATACACATCGTGCTAAATACGTTAGACAGGCGAAAGAACAGCAATCTTCATGATAGACGCACTGAAAATATAATCAAAATTAATCAATTTTACTATTATGAATGTTGCATGTGGTTCAATCTAAGTTTTTTCAAACATTCACGATCCATTTTCTCCGCGGTACAGAACGGACGTCTCATCAAAAAATATCGTAAATGTGCTAAATCGATTTAGTACATTCACGGTGTTTTTTGATGAGACGTACGTTCTGTATTCCCGGGGAAACGGATTTTGAATGGTCACCATTTACAAAATATTTTACAAAAATTTAGATAATTATTTTTCATTTCTTATCAATTTATTTTACCTTAGGTATCGTTTTTTGATCAAAACTTTATCAATATCAATGATTTAAATCATTTTTTGATCAAAACTTTATCAATATCAATGATTTAAATCATTTTTTGATCAAAACTTTATCAATATCAATGATTTAAATCATTTTTATCAAAATTTTCGAAAAAAATACAGATAATTGCAGACCTTTATATAAAAATATGGTGAGATTTTATTTATTTTTATATTGAGATTAAAATAGATCTTAAAAGAGATTGCGTAAAACTTCTATTGAAATTGAATCTCAGACTCGATGGCAAACAATAAATTTTACATTGTAAGCATGTACATACATATGTATATAATAAATATATCTATTGAAAAAATATTATTCAACAAAATTACATATAGATACGTTCCTACCAGAATAATGCATAATTATTTTCGCACTTCTTTGAAAAAAACACGATAAACTGATTGATTAACCTATTACATATTAGGCAATACTTAACATTGAAATTGGTGTAAAATTAGCATCACGAAAACATAATTAATTTAGAAAAGATAATAATTTCTTAGTATGTATATTATTGGTAGCATACAATAAAGTCAATCATTGTGTGTAAAATAATTTATTGTGGATTTTATCTTACCCGTTCTCCCACTTGCTTACATTCTTCTTTTACAAAAGGTTTCACAGTTTGTACCGGCTGCACTGGAACTTGATTGTTTTCATATTTGTTATAATTATTCCAAAAGTTCGCCAACTGAGTCTGATACCTTATGGCCATCAGGTATCTGATCAAAAAGTCAGAATAGTTGTAAGCGGCTACATCGACATCTACGGTATTGTTATTTTCTTGATTGTTAGACGAATCGGTGGCACTGGTCAATCCAAGAACCGCGATTATCAAAATAACTAAGAAACGCATCCTGCTTCGATATTATAAATTATATTAATACGAAAAGAGAAGATACAGTGAAACTGGAGTACGAATGGCGACTGAGCCTTTGTCGCCTCGGGTGAGCAACTTATATGAGCTGTACGATGATAATGAATGTTGTTGCAACTTGCGGCTAAACAGAAACAAGAGTCATCAACCAACACTGTTAAAGACGATTAGCGACGTCTGTGTTATCGCACAGTCACATATCCACCGTCAAATGCAGTAATTAACGTATTATCAGCATCTCTACGAAACAGTAACATTTTTTAAAATCCAAAGTTGCCTTCTTGTGATACAAAGTCATTCCTTTATTGCAGAATTCGCATTTACTATCAATGTTCGACCATTCAAACATAACTAATTAAACGTCTCGTTTGATTCAACGGCTATTAAACTAGGCCAAGTCACGTTTATCTTGGCGATAATAAAATTACTCACTGGCTGGTTAGCCTTATCTTTTTGATTTAATTTTCTATACCTGAACATTTGTAACTACTAATAGGCTTACGATTTGAACTCTCGTTTCTATTACTTTGATTAATACGACCATGCTATCGTTAAATAGTTAATAGCCGATGCGATGATTGGGGTATCAAACTGACATCAGAACTGGATAAGTATTTGGGCTCTTTAATTTGGAAATTTTGGTATAGCTCCAGAATAGAAATATAATTAACTTTCCCTTTTAGTAACATGTGTAATTTGGAAAGTTTTCTATTGTAAGTATAAAAATAATTAAGTTTGTCAATAATACTCGTGAAATACGCCGTAAATACAACATTCAAATTTATCTACTCCAAAGATAAATACAGCATTTGTGAATACATACATATTGTGTATATTCTGCAGAGTTGTCGACTGGTTTTCGATGATATTAGCAAAATAATTTTCCAGTAAACTAAATTAGTATAATTGAGTCGAGCTCTCTGAGATTAAGCAAAATTTAAATTTAAAAAAGTAGGTATTGTATAAACTATGTACATATAATTGTAGAGGTTTGACGATAAATATGTACATATGTCGATATTTTTAGATATAAAAATTTAGTTTTTCAGTATATCTTTATTTCAACACTTTTACTTTATTGTTCAACCATCGTGTGAGGATGAAGAGAGGAAAATATTGTGAAAACTATCGTCAGAGGTATCGTTATCAAATGGGACCAAGGTGTTGTTAAATATGTAAATAAAAAAAAAGCCCACATGCAAATACAGAAGAGCGTGATTTCGAAAAATAGCTCAATTGCATGATCTTGGAATCATTTAAAAATTTTTGCTTCAAAATATAATAGGTACATTGCATAGTTTGGCAACGTCTGATCAATTATTCATACTACATAAATGTAGGTAATGGGTAATTCCAAGTATTTTAACAATGGAAATTTTTTGTGTCACGCGTTTTATTAAATGCAAAACTTTTTCGTCATAATGTGTATAATTTTCATTCAAATCGAAAGTTATTGTACATGAGTATGTTTACAGTCCAAAACAAAGTCCGAGATCCGATATGTAATTAAATCAGCAGATACTATTAGAATATTGGAGAGAAATATATATGTATATGTACTACGGTAATATGGAACAGTAAAATTATAGATCGGTTTTACCAAGCTGCCATAGGTGAAAAGAGAGACATTTCGGAAATTATGCATAGATATTATTTATTAGTTCGTACATTCTAAAATATTCTATAATTATTGTACAATTGCAATTGTCCTCTAGTTTAAATTAAAATTTAAGGATACGGGATTGAATATTGATGCTTTGTAATTTGTTACCTTTGAAATATGTTGCAAAAGATGATGTTTGTTTAAATATTTATGAATATTTTGATAAAACTGACAATGAGACATGATTCTTGATAACTATGCTAAAATCTGACTGCTAACAGTATTTAATCGTGAAATGATTTGTGATTAGCGATTCCCCGGGACCACTGGTCAATAGCCAAACGAGTTCGGAACGTGACCAGAAAGGGAGAGCATGAAAAATCGTTGTTGGGCATCATAATTTTGTATTCGGTTTCGGCGAACCGGGCAAAGTGGTTCGAAGGGCCCGAAATTAGGGACAACGCCAGCTATATCGATCGATTGCGCGCGCAAATCCACTCCAGCCTCTACAGATCCCTGCAAAAAATCCCATTGTACCCACAAATAGCCGCTCGACTCGCAACAACCCTGGCTAATTTCATACTGAGACCAAATTTATTGATTTAATATTTCTATTTTATAAGCTTGTAACAAACATTCATCCAGTATGAGCATCCGTGAAAGTTACCCAAAACACACAGAAAATACAATGATGATGATCAATGTCTCAAAATAATTGCAATGCGTGCCGTGCCGTTGATTTAACAAGTAATCAATTTAACAAAGAAAACTACGACAAGGCATTAAATCATACACAACGTTTAGTCACTTTCTATTGTCATATTATACTCACATCCGTATGCATTCAATTTCTCTAGAATTTCAGCTCGAGTGCTAAAATTAATTGAATGCGATCATAAATTTGTCCTATGTACCACAATAAGCTGTAAGACCCGTAACGCACTAGACAGCCATGGCAGAAAAACGGGCAGCCAGTACGAGCAGCCAAAGCGGCAGCCAGAACGATGAGAACATATTCACAAATGGACAGCGATAACATTGTAGATACAACATATTTTCAATGCAATATTTGGTTCGTAATCTCGGATCTCGGATCCTTTTGTACTGTATGTATGTAGATGCAAATATGTAGTTTCATATAAATTGTTTCCAGCGCGCAACATTGGCGAGATTTTTTAAAAATATTTTGATCTTATTATCCGTTGAATTTAGTGCGTAATTTATAATTTTTTGAAAACAATGGAATTGTTTATAAAATAATTGGTAAGCGGCTGAAAATCTGAAATGGCAAACGTGAATCGACTGGCTTTCGCGACCTACCTACTTTTAATGGACATTATGGGGGGAGGGTATTTAAAATTATTTTTTATAGTGTTAATACTTAAATATAAATATTTTTTTTTTTTTAATAACTTATACATAATTAACGAAAACAAGCAACTGGGATAAACCTTGTACATCCGTGGACTCCGTCACTTGCAATGAGAAAAATGTTACTAACTCACTAACTCTAAAAATGTCTCACTAGCGAAATCGTTTCGACTTATATACTTCTTTCTTGCTCTTATCATCAAACATAATTCCAACCGTGTCTTTTATTGGTGGTAGCGCTAAAGTCTTGCCAATTGTGAGCGGCTTACTAGCTTGTCCGATTTGCAAACTAATCTAGTACGAGGCGTGGAGAGATTTTTCATTAATGCTGGTGTAATGCGAAAGCTTCGATTTCGACAACTTAAGCTGTTCCAGTTGTCTTTCAAAAAATTCTAGTGGTTTGTTTTTAAAATCCGGATGCTTCGTCACAAAATACCAACGCAATTTACTCGGACGCATCCTATTCTCTATTGTGCCGTCTTGTTTTTTTTTAAATTTTGTTGCATATTATTTTTACTTATCCATTTTTTTTCATATTGTATTTTTAAATAATTTAAAATAATCACATTCCTTGGAATGTGAATTTTGAACTTTGAATTTTTTTGCGACCCACTAAAAATCGGCTCGCGACCCACAGTTTGGGAAACGCTGATCTAGTGCGTTATGGGCCTAAAAGTATGAGATAAATTTTCGATCTACATATGTATGTATATGAAGTCTTTCGTTTTGGAATGTTCATAGATGCATCGTTATTGTCCACTTTAACTATTGTATTGATTTGAGTAAAATTAAAACCTGTATTTATTATTATCCGTTTCAATGATTGAATAGGTAATTAGTCTTTCAGTTACAACTAGACATTTAAATATATGTAAATATATGAAAATTACATATTCACTAACACTTCACGGGCACGTTTTATTAGAAAAGGTCGATTTTGTTGGGCCACACGATAAATACCGGATTCTAGGGGTGTTGCCTCCCTCAGAGGCAGGGCACGATGACATTGGAATTTTGTAGGGCGACCTTCTCCTCACCTTGTGCAAAGGTCACGTAGGTAAAACGTGCCTCTGCTAAAATGTAGACATGTTCCCATTTACCCACATTGTCACTGTAAACATCCCGGTTTACCCAGTTCTTAGAGGTGACGTCTCTGACAAATTTCAAACAATAATTTTCAAAAATGCTAAAAAATATTTTTTTATTTAGTGCGACATTTTTGATAATTTTGATTGTTTCTAGGGACAAATTTAATATGACGCATTTGGAGGTGCTGGCGATGAAAATTATACTACATATGTATTGGACTGCAAGTCAGCGCATATCGAATTTCAAAGAATGCAAGCCATGAGTTTTGCATAAGTTTACGATGGCGTTCTCGTTTTAATGATCCGATAACTTGTGTAATTCATTTAGACTGAATTAAGTTTTTCATTCTTTTGAAAACATGATTTGTTCATTTTTTAGCTCGAACTCTTCGCGCACCTCTGGAGTCTGCAGTCGTGGTCAAGTTCAATCTCACACATACCAATCAATCGGTACGCGGAAATAAAAATGTAAAACGCCTCACAAGCCGGAGCGGATTATTATTCGCGAGCTAATAAATACGCTCGGTGGTATGAGGTGGGGTTTGTGAGGCCTCAATGCTTGGCGATAACTTGACAAAAAAATATCAATTTCTAAGAGCGAGCAGTATTACCCATAGTCTAAGCGGAAAATTTGCTTCTCCAATTTAGATTTAATTAACTTTTTCCATCTAAAACACGCTTTTGTGAAAAATATTTCGCCTTTGGCGCATTTTTGTTTTAATATTGTACCTACTGTCATTAAATTCATCTGTGTATGTTTTAGTAGGAGGAGGCGCCCGATTTTCTATTTTGTATAATGGGAGCCCAACATTGAACATGATTTCAGAAATTCAATTTGGAAAAAGAAACCTATACGTGCACGAGTGTACATATTTCAGGAAACTGGTTGACTCATAGATATAGATATTCTATATCTGTGGGTTGACTATTTCCCATGATTTCAAGGCTGTGTATTTCTACATGGAGTTCTTTGTCAGTGCTACATTTTTTTTTGTATCGTGTTAAGTTGAACAATTTTACGACTACCGGTTTCTTTCTGCGAACGTATTTAAATAAATGATCAAAATTTATGTTTTATTATACTTGTTCCGCTTCATATTATAGACACGCCGAGCGAGGTCTTCTCGCAACTACATATGTATGATAACTAGTAACTGGTAACAGACTGGTAGTTACTAAGTTCTCATCTCATAATTTTAGTAAATTTGCTCTTCAATTACAAAATGAAGTAAATTCCTCCTGTATTCCTTAATCGCACGGGCTCCCAACCTATAGGTCGCGATTCCCAAAAGGGTTTTCTGTGGGGTCGCCAACTGAAACAGCAATATATTGACTATAATGCAATTTTCATTTTTAATCGGTGTCTTGATGTTTGAATAATATTTTTTGGCTTTTTCAAATATATCGGGGTCGCGGGTCACTTGACTTTTAAAAAAGGTTGGGAGCCTGTGAATTCTTACTGCATTGAGTAGACACATTTTACAATATCAAAACGATTCCTTTTCGAGGTATCTCTACATTATGTTTATTTAGGTATCTTATTCATGTCAAACTTGTTTGTCAACAAACACACACCCTTTCGATTGCAGAATGTAATTAATGTAAGTTTTTTTTTTTTGTTGGGCTGAATAAATTTCAATGTGATTGATAAGACAGAAAAACGTTTATAAATTTTGAGCACACATTCAAAATTTAAATTTTATGTTAATCCAAAATAGATGAAATTTCCACTCGAAGCAAAATAATTAGTAACTGAATGAATGTCGAAAGATGAATTTATTTCCATTTGATTAGTATGAATACATTGATTACAGTACGAGTTGTATTTGTGTACATAAAGCTATTCATTTTAGCGCGCAACCGAAAACCGGCAACCGGCAAACGCCAAACGGCCGTTGCGCGTTTTGGCGCCACCGTCGACCCACGCCGTTGTATTCCTCCGCGAAAGACGCTTTGCCACCATATTGATTTCACAGGCGTGTAGCCATACATCGTCACAATAAATTTTATATTATAGAAATAATCTTTGCCTTTTACCCACTCACGAGTCGTAAGTGAGCAAAGTCACGAGTGACGACTGGTGATGAAAAAAATCTGGTATTTTGTATCGAAGTAAGTAAACTGGGACTTTGGGAACATTGGGAATTTTAATTAAAACTTTATTTTGATCGATTTTTTTTACTAAAAATTCAAATTTTAGGTTAAGGAACAAAATAAACCACCACTGTACCGTATCTATTTTACATTTTTTATCACAAAAAATAAATAGCGACCAAATTCATAAATTTAGTATACAAGAAATACTACTTCCGATAGACGGTAAATTATCAAAAGTTAATAGATCATGGGATCTTGTACCAAACATAAAAATATAAAGTTTTCGAGTGACAGGATTAACGGTTTCTGAGATATAAAATTTTTTTTTAATTGCCGAGGGTTTATTCTCGGGAATAAACCACTCTTGCATGAATAATCACGAATGCGTTTGCAACGCAGCATTGTGTAATACATAATCTTTTTGATTTCATATATATACGTATTCGATTAATTGTGATGGGCGTACGAAATATTTCTCAAATTTTATTCTTAATTTTAACGAGCTCGTAATATATAGAGCGGCTATATAAATTCCAAAAATGGTCTGATCGAAATCTGCAGGAACCACTTTGCATCGTACTATTATAGTATGAGAACAGTCACACTTCGTATTTTAAATATTTTTAATAAATCCCATAATAATAACTATTTATCTGCCATAACAATTTATTGATACATTACTATCACGAAAAAGTTGCGCAATGCATTTGAACCGGTAAAGCCACGATGCTGCTTTGCAAAGTAAATCCTCAATTTTGCGTTAGACGGTCGAGATGACGAGACATTAATTTGTTTAAAACTGTTACATCACACGATGTATCCAGCTGCGATATCGAAATTCATACAAGGCGGAAAGCGCGAAAACGATCCTTAAGCCGCGCGCAACACCACGCAATAGACTCCACCGCTGCTTTCAAGAGCTTTGAGTCAAAATCAGAACTGAACAAATTAAAATACTAAAAAAATTAACGATAAATTCCGAATATATTTTTAATGCATCATTCAAAAATAATTAAAGCACACGAATAGCTCAAAGTGCAGAAGCAGTGTCGCAAATTAGTAATAGAAGTGGATTTAATTTGAATGGCGATCGGAAGGGTGTCGGCCGACCGGACTGAAGCGTTCGACGCGTCATTCGCTCGCCGGCGCTTCTCTGGTATAGACGTCAAGCCGCGCGTCACACTAGTTAGGCCTACTCAGCCTCTTCAAATGTCTACCAGAGACTCCTACGACACTCTTCACTAGTATGTAAGTAAACCATCTCCATTCCCCCATATTCTCCATCGTTCTGTGAACGCTTTTTGCTTTCCCTGCGTTCGAATTTGCCAACTACTCGATTTGGGGGGGGGGACGCGATCGGCCATGTTTTTTTTTCGTTAATCTTGGAGCGTCAGAAAGCCGGGCTATTTCCGATTTCCAATGTTGCTCCAACTTGACCTTGATGTCTTTCGTAATTGTTGTCGTTAGACTTGTCGCGTTTGTTGGTTTTGCCGATGGTCGCGTCTTACCGGTTTCAAAATGGCGGCCATGACGCCTCCGATCCCGCCATCGAATCCGATCGCATCTCGTTTGGGGTTCGGTCCGTCTATCATCCGCCATTTATTTTCGAACCTTGTTATTGTGCCGATGTTGTTTGTTGTCGTCTTTTGATGTGTAATGTTTGTTTTTTCAGAGTGAACTAGTCACGTCCGCCATGGCGTCGGACGAGCAATTTTCGTTATGTTGGAACAACTTCCATTCAAATATGTCCACGGGGTTTCACGGGTTATTATCCCGGGGGGACCTCGTGGACGTCACCCTAGCGGCGGAAGGCCGGATGCTGCAAGCGCACAAGATAGTTTTATCCGTCTGCTCGCCATATTTCCAGGATTTATTCAAAATGAATCCTACGCAGCATCCAATAGGTGAGCCCAATGAGATACGATAGCAAAGCTTAACTTATGGAATTTGACTTGAAGCACTAGTTAGTAGTAGTGTTCAAAGCCCACTTCCATGAAACTGGCTAGACATAGTTTGTGACATGTTTTTTTCCTTTTGTTTTCAGTTTTTTTAAAAGACGTTAGTTATACGGTTTTGAAGGATCTCCTACAGTTTATGTATCAAGGAGAAGTTAATGTTAAGCAAGAAGAATTAGCATCGTTTATTAGTACGGCCGAACAACTTCAAGTGAAAGGTCTGACCGGAAACCAAACCGACGATGGTGTTCCCACTCCGAAACCAAAGCCGTCACCGAGACCCGGACCTAGATCGTCGCAGCAGCGCCAAGCGATCAAACCTGAGACTGATGTAGAAACTAAGCAAACCCCTGTAGCAATTAAGCGACCGAGCAGACCGTCTGCAACTCCTAGTAATGCCTCCTCTTCACAACCCGCACCGGCGAAAAGAAAATGTATAGACCCATTAGAACCTGGCCCCTCTGGAAATTCGAAGGACGATTTCGTTACGATCGCCGACGAAGATGACAATGCCGCAGTAGCACCGAAAATGGAACCCGAATTTAATGACGCTCTATGGGAAGACGACGATGATGGCACGAATAACGACGACGGCAACTTCGGCGAAGATGATTCCAATTTAGAAATGTCTGGTGAGTTGATCGATCCGTCCGATGCGATTTCAATGTTGCACGTCGATGTACAAATTCGGCAAATCTAAAATGTTGTTTTTTTTTGTCTTTAGGATTCGGTGACGGATCTGTAACGGGCGATACCACAATAGCTGGTGCAACGGGGGAAGGCGGAGCTGTAGGTGATGCACAAGGTAGGATTTACAATCCAACCTTTTTAACATGCTCGTTTGTTCCACGAATCCCCTAGCGCTCTTAATCTGATATTGCTCAATTTAATTCTTGCCATTCTGGATTGCGCTAGTGGATTGGTTTTTCAGCGAGCATTACGGCATTTGGGTAGCTGGAGCCACGTACGTTATCTTCGACTCACACCACGCTTTTTCTCACGTCGAAGATTTCTTCAGTTGATCTTCAAAAATTTGCGTTTTCAAAAAAATTCGTTAGATTTAGAATTGTTTCATTCTGAGGCAGTAGAGATTCGTGAGATCTCTACTATTTTTGCAAACCTCTCAGTTCCGTTTTGCGCTAGTTTCACTATTGATATAAATTCAACAATAATTTTATTTTCTTATTTCAATATTTAGCTCGAGTCACTCTTTTCAGATTTTTCTCACTAGGTGATTTAAATAAAGTAAAACTCATAGGTGGTGATTGCTGCAAGGTAAGTGGAAGGTTATCGTGTGAATCGAAGATATTTATTTTCTCTACTGCAATTAATTAAAATTAAATTTGACAATACAAGGTGCGTGGCTCTGAATACTCTGTCTATAATGTGGAAATATCTTGGAGGCTGTGCAATTAATTGCACAGTTTCAAAATGAAGTATTTAAGCTTTTTCTTTTAATGTTCTGTGAATATATCATTTGTGAAATACTGATATTTGAAGTGAGTTTGTTTTAGTGAATAAAGTGAATTGTGATGGTAATAACTGGTGGTAATTAAAAAAAGGTAAATTTGGTCGGTAACAAGTTGGTGGTAATATTCGGTATTTCTAATGTATGTTTTGATTTCAGATTCACAGGTTTTAAACAAGTCTGTTGCTAGAAAGTTTTGGTGAAATTTGTGAAGTGAAGTGAAGACTCCAATTTACAGCGAATGGCTGGTGTGTGAATTGTTCTAATACGGTCGTGCAAATACCGAAACATTATGCTTTGAATCGCAGAGGGTGGGTTGGTGGAAGATTCAAAGCACGATGTTTCTTTATTGCAGTTCTTGGTACAGTGAGGTATTGTGGTAATTGCAGTTTGGTAAAGGTAAAACTGGTGGTTGATGGCGAAATGAAATGGAAATGCGAATGGTTTTCTTTTCAGATGCGGGTAAGGTAGCCGTATAAGTTCTAGGTAAGCTAATAGGTAAGAAGATTATGATTAGGCGCTTGTAGGTTAGGTTAGATTAGATTAGATTAGGGCAGCCCATCCGTGGTTGGTCTGGTGAAGCTTGTGTCACTCGCGTCCGGGAACCAATAAAGATCTTTTGCCCTTTTGAGGCGAGAAACGCCGGCCTCACCCGACCCCACGTATCGGATATGGAGCACTAGAGGTGCTTAATATTTCAATAGCGTTAGCCGGGTCGCCACGAGCTCGGCTCCGCGCTCACAGTGTGAGTGGGGTATATCCTCCCAGAGTGCGAAGCCAAGCTCGCCGCGCGGGCCGCCGCTAGGAGGCGTGGTTTTTGTCGGTGCCGCACCGCAGTTTAGCATTTGCAGGGAGTGCGCTAGATTTCCCCAACTAGACCCGGTAAATCGTTGCATGACGGGCTGCCCTGCGGTAGCCCGATCAATCGCACTGCATAGTTGGGCTCGTAACGCACTTGGCCGCCTGTCTGGCTGCTGCGTGTCTGAGGCGGTACCTGTGGCCGTGCAGCCAGTTTCCTGGCTGCCTCAGTGCGTTGTAAACAGACCGCCACATAGATTTTCTAACGTGGCCGCGCTGCCAAATGCGTTACGGGCCGTTAGTCTGGTTGCTTGGTGTGCTTCGGGCCCAATCGTAGCTTTTTTTTTTTTTGTCTAGCTGGGAAGTTTCCACTTGATTTAGAGAAAAAGGTAGTTAAGATTGAGAAATACGGTTGGTAGATAAAACATGTGACTAGATGAAAATCTTTCAATTAGAATAGTTTGTGCATTAATCTCGATACAAGGAAAGTAATCGGCTTGTTTCTTCATTTTGCCAAAGCCTACGCATATTAAATAAAATAAAAGTATTCGAAAAAAAAAAAAGAATTTAAGTTTGTCATCCTTTTATTGGTGTTTTAGTATTATCTTTGTCTTTAATATCTTCGTCATTATCTATAGATTTCATTTCGATGGCATCATCGAATATATTTATATCTTTAATATTTTTGACGGCAAGTATATCGAAAAATACTCCGCATACGAGGAAAGCTGCTGCGGAATAAGTTACTCTTGTACGTAAAAGAGCGGCATTGTAAAACCAACAATTACCTTTCCCCGTACAAGTTTTACCCCACACGAGGCACGTAGAATCTGTAAAAACAATTTTGTGATATAATGTACATATTCATTTTAGTCGATTGAAGATTAAACAGTGATTTCTGATCCTACCCATAATTAATCCAAAGATTATAGGTGATGGAATTAGACTAAAGATGCTGATTACTGCCATAGTAATGGCCAGCGAAACTGTTTTATCACGTTCTTCAACACATCTGTTAGATAAAAAGTAGCGTCAATAACAAAAATAGGTATTCATATATGGACAAAATACATTTATGTATACATAATCGTTGAATTGATTAAATCGTTAAACCAGTCATTTAAAGTTATTTTTAATCGAAGTTTCTTCGTCGATATATTTTCTTTAGCTTTAGTATTTTGTAGATTTTTTAAACACTAGTTGATTCAATTTTTGATTTTCAATTGAAACAAAATATATGTATTCGGGGAAAATCTTACATAAATGACAGATTCGATTATATCAAGCCATATATGTACATATGTATATGCAGATACACGATGAATTTATACCTGATAGATACTAAGAAAGAAGTCACTCTACCCATAGAACCGGTTAATTTGAGGAAACAAACAACGATAAGAAACAGAGTGAAATGAAATTCACAATCGACATCACAAGGACCGGAAGTTGCGGCACCCCTGCCGGTAATATTTTTCCACTCGTCGTTTATCTCCATCGTAGTTGGAAGATCTGTAGGTTGTATGCAAGAACAATTCGTGTATATCTAAAAATTTGAAAGAAATTTCTGGTTTCGTTTTACTATTGAAATAAGGAAAATTATTTTAAAAACGTTCCACTCACAACGTTTCCGTCATTTAGGGAAGTTTTCTGCGTGCAACCGGCATGACACGCAGAAATAAAAGTTTGAGATTTGTTCATGGAGCATACGGGAGAAAATTTGACGTAATCGCATTTGCAATTTGCGTTGCAGGTCAAGTCTGTATTCAATCTGGAACGTTACATTGTAGGTACGTTAGTTTTGGGTATACAAACATCGTTAAAGTTTTGATGAAGTACAACTTACTCTCCATTTTCAAATATTGGAATTTGACTATCGGCAGAAGGGCATCCCAATAAAGAGTACGAAAAAACTCCTACTACGAACGTAAAGTTTATTATTGCATTCCAAAGTGCCATATATCGAGCTTTGGGTTTAAATTTTTGTAGTAAAACTCCTCCCAATAATATTCCTAAAGCAGCAAATACTAGTCCAACGGTACCAGTTACCAAACTTGCTGCTGACGCAGATTTTTTGTATTGGATTTCAATGTACTTCGGCAAGTACACCCAGAAGGGACTGAATCCAAATACGGAAAAAATATTGCTTAATTGTAAGTAGACGTATAGGCGATTCTTCAAAAGCCTTTTTAATGTTTTCATCATGTCTGTGGAGAAAAGCGAATTGGATTATAGGTACACGCAATGTATTTCGGTTAATTTAGGAAACAATGATAGAAAAATAGATACCTCTTAGAGATACTTCATGTTTAACTTCCTGTAAATCTTTGCTTTTTTGTTTTTTGAATTCTCTTCTAGCAACAGCTCTTGGCAAAGAATTCGGAAACATGCATAGTGCAGTAGTGAAAATCATGAGTGTTCCACCTAAAATTAACCATCCCAACCACCACGCTCCCAACCATCGCGGATCTGAATTGTTGATAGTAGGAATTAGTTGCGGAGAAATGAATATTTTCAGACAGATTGACACAATGCCATAACCAAGTGCCGGTCCCAGCATTCGCACAAAGTAAGTAAAGCCTATAAAAACAAAAATTGTATTAGAAAAACCTTAAAAATCAAAAATTTACTGTTTGAAGTAGTTTTTTATACTAGCTTATAATAGCCGGCGATTTTGTCTTTTGGATATTGTCATCCAAATAAGAGAAGCCGAGACTGTAATACAGACAACCGCCTAGACCTCCGATCAACTGTGATAAAAATAATATTATCGGAGGAATCATACTGCCATCTGCCGATTCACACTTTTCTTCGCCTAAAATGAAGATTTCCATTAATTAAATTTTAGTTTAAATATGTTTTACGATGTTGTGCTTGAAAGACATGCCTTTGTCTGCGCATAGCATTTTATTTTGTTGACTTTGTGTAGAGTTGTCTGCATAACTGATGTTGCCACCATATTCGAGGGTGAGATGCAGAGCATCCGAGCCAGGTCCATAGATTAGATGAGGTAAAGTATTCAAGAAGCAGAATGCAGCAACGCCATACAAACCAAATGCGATCCAACGCGGTCTGTGCCCTCTAGAAGCGTAATAGTTCAGAAATATGCTTAAAATCAATTTTGTAATGTCATTGCCGACGAGAATTATACCTGTAAATTCATATCACCACATGATAATACATACAATATGGTTGATCGTAAATGAAAGAGAAATAACGAATTTCATACCACTAGTTTTGCTGGAGAATTTGAATCGTTTCTCTATTGTTGTGATGGTACCGTTGAAATATGAAAACGTGGATGAGAAACAGCATCCAGCCAAACCAAACAACAATACTAGCACCTTTTTGTTGGCTAACTTCTGCAGTCGTTTTCCTTTGAATATCCAAAAGCCACAAGTGGTTTCTTCCGTCAGGGTCATATCGGAATAGAACCGTTCGAATTCAGCTTCTTCGTCGTTCGTTAACATTTTTTTAACTTCTTCCTCACTACCCTGCAATTCTTTTGCAGAAGTCATATTGAAAACGTTTTCAATTAAATTTTTATTGAAAATATGTATAAAACGAGCACCACCGGAGAGGTAAAGAACACTTCAGAGAGTGATGAAAATTTAATTTAGAAGTTGCAGATAAGTTTTTGTGTTTGTTTTAAGATTTTTCTTGTACCTAATGCTGTCACAAACGTTGCTCAGACAACTTGTCACAAAATTGATAAGAACCATTAAGTATTTTGTAGAATAATGTAGTTGAATTGAATAAATATGAAGGTGCTTATTAAAATAATAAAAAAAAATGAGTTACAATGCATAATTGAAAAATATCGCTAGATGGCGTTGGTTGTACGTTAAGTTGTATCGTTGAAGGCGGGGTTAGCTCGGATATGGTTGAAAGGCGGGGTTAGTTTCTATTTTTATATCTGCACATATTCTCGCGACCTGCTGTTTTGTTTTCAAACAAATTTATTTTGCAGTTTAACAAAATATACATACATATATGTACAGTTTAAATAAAAAAATATTGGCAATTTATTTCAAAGTCATTAGATAAAAATAATATTGTATACCTAATAGTGTGCCTATTAATAAAATAAAACAAAGTTTTGGTAGTCTTTTTTGTGGATAAAAATTACATTTAGTGATCATGGACACATCGGTGGGTGGTTGTGAAGTCCTGAGGTGGAAACCACTTCGTCCTCAATTACGTGCACCCTCACTTTGCATCGCTCGTTTACTCTCGAAGAACACTCCCATTCAGTCTTAAAATTTCTCGTTCTTTGGCGGTGGTAATAGTTTTTATTGAAAAGCAACATTTCACCCCCTTTCTGAGATCTTACGTACGTAACGTCTGCAAATTATAAAATCACAAATTACCCATTATCTTCCCTATAATGTGATCATTTTTACTGTATCCAATACCTATACCTACGGAATATGATAAAGTATTGTTTTTTTTATTATAAACTTCCGTTCAATAGTACCTACCTACCCCAATCTGGTGATTTGGTAAAGTGTATGTAATTAAAGATTTCACCTATTTTCCATACGAAAAACTATAATTAGCTAATTCAATAAAATAAAAATGTGAAATTGGTTCTTGGTCACTTCAGAAGAACAAACAAAAAATCAATGAAACGAAATTGAGTTTTTCAAAAATAATAAAAATTAAGCGAATTTATTACAAAACATTACACATAGATACTACGTATGTATAATAAAATTACGTTTTTATACAATTTA
The DNA here is from genome assembly GCA_022651745.1 of Parapsyche elsis. Lineage (NCBI taxonomy): Eukaryota > Metazoa > Arthropoda > Insecta > Trichoptera > Hydropsychidae > Parapsyche > Parapsyche elsis. The sequence goes on from JAGVSN010000017.1 coordinate 6,341,530, forward strand.
AATGTATTAAAATAATACAAATAGCAATTTTGTAATAAAACATCAGTTTTATTGTCAAAAAGTTTACCTAATTAAAAAAAAATTACCTACATACATATATACCCAAGTATCTTAGGTAAACTTTCAGGCTTGCGTAAAAATTATTTAATGAAACAAGTTATTCTTGTTTGTTTTGTTCTGATTATTATTTATACAATAAATTAAAATGCGTGGTACGGCAGCTGAAACTGTTTGTTAAATATTTGCCCAAGTTATCGGCGAATAGAAGTCGCGCTTCTGTTTACAATGAACGTAATAAAATGAGTATGAAATTATTGAACTGATAAAAATTAGATATGAACTCAACGTAAGAGCTACTTAGAATAATGCAGTTACAGGTCGCGCAACCAGAGTTGAGGCGAACCACACACACACAAATTGTGTGTCTGTGAATAGGTGAATAATATGAATTTTCACTAAATGCAACAATAAAAACGCTCTATCTATTTCGCGCGCGAACACGTTACAAGTGTAATAGAGATACTATTTTTTTGTATATTTTTGTTTTATGAAATATAGCATGTTCCTTCAGTCCAATCATTCAGTCTTCGACTTTTATATCGTTTGTTGGTTTAGTTAAAGTAGTTAGTTTAATAGTTTAGTTATAATATACCGTATCCAGAGAAAAACACAAAACCCATTTTATATGACATATGTAATACTAAAGAATAAGCCAAATTACCAAAAATTTGTAGGTACTTGACAAAATCCTGGAAGATCACGGACATAGTGCACTGCACCTACCCCACTACCACCCAGAACTAAACCATATAGAGTTACTGTGGGGTATTATTAAGGGTCAAGTTAAAATTAAATATTAAAAAAAAAATTGCATCAGCTGTATACTAAAAAAATGCATGTGTGTGTGTGTGTGTGGTTCGCCTCAACTCTGACTGCGCGACCTATACTTATTGTTAAATTTCAATTGTGTAGAATAAAATTTAATTTATAAATATAATGTGAGATTGAAAATAAACGTTAATTGCTTGTTAGTGATGGTTGTGTCTTCGCCATACGCGAATTATGGCATCGTCTCTCGTGTAAACGCGAGCTTGGCAAGTGCGCTCTAAACATTTCCAATGAGTTGTATTCGATCTCAGATCTTCTACAAAAAATGGCTTACCTTTGAAGATAAGTTGTCGAGTGCCACGCTGGGTACGTCCAATTAAAAATGACGTATCTGAAAATATTTTAAAATATGTAATTAATATGTATGTATGTATGTACATTTAACCGGGAGAGGGAGAGACATGTTCCGATAGTATTTTTTAAGGTCCTCTAGCTTTGTCATTTTAAAGATTTTTTTCTATACATATATTTCGTAATTCTGAAGTTTGAAGACTTATCGTTTGATATATGTATGTATGTATGTATGTATATGTACGTGCAATAATATAATAGATTAGTTCGAATGTTGGAAATCATAATTAAATAATTTTACTTTATCCATAAGGTAGGTACCTACGTAGTATAGATAAAGTATTGTTTTATATAATATTTAAACAGGTTAACCAAGAGAAATGTTTTATGAGCGTTTATTTATTTAAATATAAAAAAAATACATTAATTTATAGTTAATAATTAATTATTGTATAGTCGATTCACGATATGCATTATTTTTGCAATAAATACCTATGACGTTTAAATTTCATTTTACTTTAAATAAAATACAAGATGAAGAATAATAAGTTATTTTTTTCTCAATTAATGGTGGAAGATTACAGTACATTTGAGTTAGTGTCTACTTTGAGAAATTTCATAACACAAGTATAGGCTCTACTAGTTGGTAGGTACATACATATACATAAAAAGGTTTAATAAAAACCATAATTGTATAAGAGTATGAGAATAGTTAAAAGTAAGGTTAAGTAAATTTAAAAAATCATACGAAGAAATTATTAAAAACGATTTACATGTAGAATTTGAACCAGTATCAGGTCAAAATTTGGATCGTTTATAGAAAGTACATAGATAAATATTTAAAAAAATATATTATTGTCACGTGTTATTTTGGAATGATAGAAACTAGTAATAAAGGTTAACATGTATATTAAACTTTTATCTTAGTCAACAAGTAATATTTGTTTCTGTGGTTTACATAATTAATTTTTTTTCAAAATGTTCTTATCGTAAATTACAAGATAAGGCACCACAATGCAAAATTGTAAATTGTATCAAAAATATATTATATATAATATTTATTGTGATATAAATTAACAGTTCAAAGAATAATCTAAAATGTAATGAGTATTTTTATTGAGCAATCAATTAATCTATGCTAGTCAAGTAAGTAGGCACATTTCGAGTATGATTGTTGAAATTTTTCAAGTTTGATCTCACAATCACTATATGATAAATTTAAGTAATATCTACAATTGAGGATTAGAAGGAACACGGAATAGTGTATCTTTATCAAAACTATTCAAAGTCGGTATGATCTCTTTCGTATCACAAGTCTTTAAGCTTAAAGGAATGTTAATATTTTTCGTTTTCGTTTGTTTTTTATTCGAGTAGGGGTCTCTCTGGGGATGATTGTGAGGACCCTTCGAATAAATGACCTTATTTCCCAAAGTGTGTATTCTCGCTCTGCACTTTCCTTTTTTAGAAGTGCATCGCCATATAATTTTGTTTTTCACGATGGATTCTTCGCAAAAGGAAAATTCGTTTACAACCATCAGCAGTTTGCCTTTTCTCGATCGAATGAAAAAAAAATCTGCAACATAATAAATAACAAGTCAGTAAAATTTTGAAGATCTGACGTAACTTACGCTAATCTATGCGGATGCCTGAGTAGGTATTTAAGTAAATACCTACGTAGGTCAGTACTTACAACACAATAATTCTCTTATGAAATATAAAAAAAAACAAAACACAAAAACCCGGTACTTTAGATAATACTGTATTTTTTGTTTATAATTAATTAATGTTATGCAGAATGTTAGATAGGAAAATCAATTTTTTTTGCTTTAAATATTTATTGCAGCTACCTATGTACATATGTATGTATGTATGTACTTACAAAATACTTTACCTACACTACGTAGTACATATGTAGTTATGTACATACATACAATATATGTATAATATGTAGATATATTATAAGTCTACTGAATACAATATGTACCTACATACATATTTAGCACAACAAATAAGTGCATTAGGTACATAGTCAATGTCTAATATTTAAGTAATTTAATTTTAACTTATTTTTAGCGTTATTTTAATATTGGATAAAACATTAGTGATTGTGGGCTTTATTATTATTTACTATTATATCTTCATATGTGAAAACTGTAGCCTTACAGCCATTCGTAGCTGTTTTGACACATCTCCAACAGATTTTTCCAGAAACATTCGATTTATGTTTGTAGTATCTGTATTTACCTATTTCAATAATAGGATTTCCTTTCAACGAGAGAGAATATCTTGGATCTGAAATTAATGAAAAGCAATTAACTACAACTTATTGAATTTTCGTAAAGAACTCTACTTTTAAGTACTACTTTTGTTAAAAGCAAACTTTTATTCTGTATTTTATCTCTCGAGGTTGAATCAAACCCAATAGTATTTTATGAGACTCTTGAAGTCAAACATAAATGCTTATGTACTTGTACGCTTTAATGAAATACAAACATTCAGGATTAAATATGTTTATTAATGAACATTAATAAATAATAAAATAGCATTTAATAATATTTGGTGTGATCGTGTTCGTTTCTGCAAACAACGATTGTATTTTCAACTGTGTAAATTTGAGCACTGCAACCGTATGAGTGGTGAGTTGAGCAACGCCATCTTGTTTTTCTGTTGCTTTTGCTATGCATGGAAAACGTATAACCGCCATACTTCACCAACTGCTTTCCCTTCTTCGACACCACGTATTCCGCAACTGCAAACAAAAATTTAGTATGTTCCTATTTATTTTTTAAATATAATATGACAATTCAAACGGAGGAACACTGTTTTGGTGATTATTTAAAATTTTTCACATTCAACTGCCATGTGGTATACATACATATAACTATCTATAAAAGCATAACGAAGCTCATTATTAGATAGTTTGTTTGATATAGAGGCGTGGTTGCCCGAGCCTGTTTGTGTGTTATTACTTACTAGTGTAAGCCCGTTGAATATCAACGGAGTGGTTTCTCATCACCCGTATTGTACCCGAGTGTTTGTGTGGTTGAGTATATGTGTATTTAACAGTTTTTATAGTTGTTGTATAGATGGCGCTAATAACAATTTAGCAAAGTCGCGAACACGAGAGCGTTATCAGCATACAGACAGACACACACACAGACAGACGGAATAAAACTATTATATATATGTATAATAATAATTACCTACGATTTATTCCGTTTCTCACCTACCCGCACCGTCCAAACCTCGAAGCAAGCACGCACGTGTAGGACAGGCTTAAGAATTTACCACCAACACCAAGGTGCCCAACAGTTTTCAGCTAGGAGCTACTTTTTTATTTTAATTTGCATGGGATCGACTTCCATGCAAGAATTTAGGGAGAGGTCGATATAAATGCGATAAAAATATAAACCTATTTTCAAACAATTAGGTTTATAATTAATTACATGTAGCAAAACACAAACAGTCATATATGTAGATGATCATTCAACGTGTCCGCATTGCTGAATGCAGTCGTTTAAATATATTTTTTCATAAGAACATTTATTTATATAATTACAAAAACACCCACATGACATAACAGATTAACCAAATCGTCATGGTGGATAAAAATGTGTTTTGGATGAGCAATTTTTAAGAAAATGTACGGCATTGTAATAGAGGAGTTCTTGAAAGTTCCAAGAAGTCCTCTTGACTTCTTTTGACAAATTAGCTAGTGTACCTACCTGAAAACTAATAATAAATAATTAAACAAATGCATATCATCAAAAGATAATGGTCCATTCCTTGGACCTTAACGTTCAAAGGAATGGACTTTTCGTTAACAGATAAGCACAAGCCCAGGAAGGCAGTTTAGTTATTGTAGAGAATTTTAAAAACGGAAAGCAATATTCATTTCAAAATTCACAAAATCGTATTCGGGACCTCAAACCAAGCATGCACGTGAAGGGCAGTCTAAAAATTTAAATAGCGGTCTATTTATATTCAAATACAATAAAAATAATCGAATATTAAAGAATACTTTATTCCAGAAATAATATTCATGTATTACAATAATGTTAGAAAAAACAAAATACTTAATCCGATATGGATAAAGTAATAATAAAATAATTGGTTTTAAAGCAAAAATGCTTTAGTTACTGAATAATATGAAGGCAAAATCAAATACACAAAATCTTTACATACAACAAAATTATAACCAGGTAATTTTTTTTTCATTACGAACCATTGATAGCCTCAACAAGTGGTTGGGTCAAAGAGCTTGTATTACATATAACGGCTATTATGTGTTTGTTGTCTGAAAAAAACTCGAGAATCAGTTTTTGCACTGTATGTATTTATGAATTATTCTGATTAGCCAGCTTCACATTGCATTGTATGAGAATAACCACATTAATCAGTTTTGGGTTGGTGGTTATGTTCATATTTCTCCAAAACGATCATGTTACCAAAAGTATGAACTCTTGCAGGACAATTTAATCTGCGACGATTCACGCAAACCCAGTATACTTTCCTACCCAACCCCGGATTGTTAGTGCTGTATTTATATTTGGCCAAGATCAAGTGGGTAGTACCATGTTCATTGGTGACGAACATCGCTGAAAAAAATTGAATTCCGTTAAGAGAAAAAAAAAATACATCCAATTTGAATGAGTAGAATCTTAAATAAAACGCAGTATTTATGGGGTTGTACCTATGTATTACAATTTCAGATGTCCTCTGTTCTGAAACAGTCAGTCAGATGGTTGTGGTTGCCCTTTTCAAAAAATATCTGATTCTCCAAGGTATAAATGATGGCTGTACATTTAGGTTTGCTGCACAACCAATGAATTTTGCCTAATTTACTTTGGTACTTTTTGTAGAAAATGTTCTTTTTGTACATAATCACAGTTGTGCCACGTTGCGACTTCAAATACTGGGCTGTAAAGTGAAATTATGACAGAGTTGAAGCTGTGATCATACATATGTTCGAATGACCTATCTGCACTTACATGATCAAAAAATGTAAAATATTGCAGTGGAACTACTCAAAAGAAATAAATGTGGTCTACAATCAACTTAGGTACATGTATAAAAATCAAACAAGTTCCAAGACAAAATTTCTATTTATTTGAATATTTTCTGCAGGAGATATTATAAATTGAATTCAATAAAATGATTGTGAAGTAAGATGATTATGTTCACCCTTTGCGAATATTATCACATCATCTGAGATGTATAATGTTGCTTGACAACCACGACCACGGTGGGTTGAGCATCCCCAGACCGTTTTACCTCTGTGGAAGTTCTTATTTGTATACAGCTTGAAATAAGTGTTACCATTGTATTTAATAAGGGGTCGACCTCGTTGAGACATTGTGTAATTGGCTATAAAAAATAAATATAACTTATTGTCGGTAACGCAATAATATTTACAAAACATAATATTAACAAAAATTCTATGAAAATGTGTCCAATGATGAATAATAGATTTATCCAGTATTACTTTGTATACATACATTTAATATAAATAATGAATGTTTAAAATGTTTTATTAAAATTTAATTAGTTATCTTACAATTTTTCTAAATTTCAAGTAATTTTAGATTCATGTTGTGAACTCGGACTCTGGAAATTTTCTCGTTGGAGATTCGTGATTGTGAATACCCTTCACACCGAATATTTGGTTTTCCCGTGTGAACAATTTTGTTGTACAACCAAAACGGTAATGAGTGGAACAGATCCATCTCGTATTACCTAGATTGTTAGTGTACTTTTTGGAAAAAGTATTACTTTGAAAGAGAATCATCGGTTGGCCACGTTGAGAAATCACGTAATCGGCTGCAAGACAAATAAACATTAAAGCGATGCACACGATATTAAAATTATACAGCGATAATTTCACAATTAAAATCTTTATTATTTTAGCTTAGAAAATATAATGTTGTTTGTACACGTATGTATTATACCTACTTAATTAATAAACATTTGTTATTTGACTTAAGAATATTTCCATATTATACAAGATAAAAACAGTCAAATGAAAAGATGATTATTGATGATTATTATGATTATGAATATTTTTAGCAAAAATTATTTGGTTTTCAATTGTATGTAGAGTTGACAAACAACCCCGAATGGTGCACGACCATCTTACTTTACAACTATTATTCTTCATTTTGTTCTTGTAATACGTGGCATTTTCGTATAAAATCAAAGGATTTCCTCGTCGAGACATTACAAATTGGGCAGCTAAAAATAAAAAAAATAAATTGTAAGAACCAATGATAAAATAAAATTTCGGTTTTTTGGTACCAATTGTAATAAAATATTCTCATAATACTGGAGAACACGAGCAGCATTCTTATTAATAAAAATTTAAGTAAAATAGATCTGGAATTTGTAGTCCTGTGGGTAAAAAAAAAAAACTTTTAGAGGTACAATAAATATTTATTGACAAAATTGTGTTGTAATAAGTCAAAACTTAGTCATTTTAGATTGAATATAAAAAAATCATCATGGAAATAATTTAAATTTCACATTGTCATGATTGTGGTTACCGTTACTCTTGATTATACGTTCATCAATTGTGTACAACGTGGCTGAACAACCACGGGAATGATGTGTAGAACACACCCAACGTACCTTTCCCGAGTAGCTTCCACTCTTTTTAGAAAAAGTATGATTTTCAAACAATATTTGCGTGTTTCCAAGACGAGATAATACGTAATGGGCTGCAACAAATAAAGAAATTTTAAATCAATCAATGTGCACAAAACAAGGAAGGGTAGGTAAATATATACATAGTTTTAGATATGAAAATTGTTGTCAGGATAGGGTGGTGGCATTAATGAGATCTCTCAACTAAAAATTACTTAGGGTTATATTAAGTAAAACCCATCGATGTACAATAAAATATTTTATTATTAAAAATCTTCATTATAAACAAATTTATTTGCGAATCGCGTCACATATGAAAATGATTTTCTTTTATTTTAATGATTATGGACGGTCTTGGAGGAAATTATTTGATTATTGTACAAAATCAGAGGATTTTCACGACTGGACAAATTTTCAATGAAAAGAAAAGATGATTTTTATTATTGACATACAGGTCGCGCAGCCAGAGTTGAGACGAACCACACACACAAATTGTGTGTCTGTGAATAGGTGAATAATACGAATTTTCACTGAATGCAACAATAAAAACGCTCTGTCTCTTTCGCGCGGGTACACGTTACGAGTGTAACAGAGACACTATTGTTTTATATATTTTTGTTTTGTGAAATACAGCATGTTCCTTCAGTTCAATCATTCAGTCTTCAATTTTTATATCGTTTGTTGGTTTAGTTAGAGTAGTTAGTTTAATAGTTAGTTTAGATAGAATATACCGTATCCAGAGAAAAACACAAAACCCATTTTATATGACATATGTAATACTAAAGAATAAGCCAAATTACCAAAAATTTGTAGGTACTTGACAAAATCCTGTAAGATCACGGACATAGTGTACTGCGCCTACCACCCTACCACCCAGAACTAAACCCTATAGACTATAGAGTTACTGTGGGTTATTATTAAGGGTAAAGTTAAAATAAAATATTAAAAAAAAAATTGCATCAGCCTGTATACTAAAAATGCATATGTGTGTGTGTGTGTGGTTCGCCTCAATTCTCGCTGCGCGACCTATATCTACAATGTACATACATATGTATATCAGCATGCCATGATGTCTTTGTAATAACGGTAACTAAGAGAACGAATTTAAAAAGCGTTAATGACAAACAACTAAAGTCTTTATGTTAATAATAAAAATAAATAAATCAGTGTATTTTTAATTTTCTATATCATATTATAATATAGTAGCGCAAGAGTTTACCTGGCCAGCCGGTTGGGTAACCGCGGAATACTCACATACATTTACGGCACTCGCATTTTTCAACTATGTACCTACCACATTTTGAACTACTAATTACACTTGTATAGGTATATATGTAGGTACATATACATACATAAATGATAAGACACTGTCAACGAGCATTGACTAATATTATATTATGATATATTAAATGATACTTAAATCCAAAAAAATTAAACGCACATAATTATGTACATACATATGTATGTATGTATGTATGTATGTTGGTGCGTTTGACTAAAAATAAATTAGGTCGATGACTTGCATTTGTGATTAATGATTATGGTTGTCATTTACTTTGATAATTTCGTCATTGAAAGTGAACAACTTGGCGTTACAACCACGACGATGGTGGGTTGAGCACAGCCAGGTTATTTTACCAGTCATGTTTCTGGATCCACAGCAATATTTGCTATTTTTGTAGAAAATCAAAGGTTTTCCCCTCTGAGAGACTGTGTACTCTGCTGTAAAAGAGATTTAAAATTAATATTAGACAAAAACATATATAGTATGTATATACATATGTATGTACATACATATCACATATGTATATAGTATGTCTGTCTCCAGAATAAATGTTTTTTTTTTATTATGTACCTATTATTTATATCATCGAAGGGCCCGTTGTTAATCAACAACGGGTGATCTGTACAGTAATGTTATCAACGATCGACATACTTTTTGTCAATGTATGTAAATTATAAACACACGTTGATCGTCAACGGACAATGCCCTAGATCAGGGTTGGCGAACCTAGGGCACGCGTGCCAGAGGTGGCACGTACAAAAATTTAGCTGGCACGTGAACGATTTACATTCGTTACTGCAATGGAAATAATATAAAAGAAGAATTGAACAGTTTAACATCATTAGCAACAACAACAAAAGGAATGGATATTTGCAATGCACCCGCAGCAATAGAAATGTGTCAGTAACGAGTGATAGTACTCGTAGTATTGGACATTCAATTCTGGGCTTTCATTGCATTATACATCATCAGGTTTTATGCGTAAAGTACGGTTTCAAGTCACTGGAAGTTGTTATGAGCCCTGTAACAAAATTGATCAATTTTATATCTGCACGCGGATTAAACAAACAAAACTTTTTAGAATTATTAAATGATGTAAACTCGGTGTATGTATGTACATGTACATGTACATGTACATTATACATATGTACATATGTGTGTACATATGTATAATGATTTAGTTGTGTACAACAACGAACGATGGCTAAAAAGTTCGTGGAAAAGTTCTTCAAAGATTCATTGAGTGTTTAGAATATTTAGATGAAGTTAGGCTTTTTACTTTATCCTAATCGGATAAAGTAAATTCAACATTGAGATTTTGACTGATTTGTATCAGATATCATCCCTTGATCGCGTTTTCATGATTTCTGGAAAATATCTGTATGTCGATGTGTCGGTGTAGAATCGCTAATAACGCCAAAACCGTTTATGCTATTACACTGAAACTTCATATTTATGTAAATGTTTTTTGCCGGCCATTACAATCCATAAGGCTTTCAAAAATTTCGTCAACCGAAAGTGGTACTTCCCTTGGAAAGTCACCTAATTATTCATATAATCATGTAATCTTTGTCAGGTTTTGCCAGCAAAACTATGTATGATACATATCTGAAATTTTGCATATGTACATACATATGTAGTGTGTAACGACCTACAAAATAATATAATTTTTTAACATTTTTTTCAACCGGAAGTAGTACTTTTACTCTTGGTTTTGGTGTTTTTAGCTTTTTCTCCGAAACTATCAAGTCTATCAAGCTGAAATTTTAAATCTATTATTTTAACATAAGGTGTGAGAGATTTTATGATTTTGGTCAACATCCGCCAATCGGAGGCAGTTTACTCTTGAACGAGATTCCTTTTCGAGTTTACATTTAAGTGAATTAAATATTAAACTGCAAGGTGTTAACAAAAAAATTATTGGTTATGAAACTCTATTTTAATTTTTAAACTTTTTTAATAAAATTCTGAAAAACTTATTTTTTCCCTATTAAAAACTGCCCGGCACGTCAGACAGTCGATGAATAATATTTGGGAATTTTTGGCACGCGCACGTAAAAAGGTTCGCCATCCCTGCCCTAGATGTGTAATAGGGTAATAAGTAAAACATATCAATGTATAATTAAGAATTTTATTTAAAAAAATTGTGACAAACAAATTTTTTGTATGCATTTGCGAATCACTTCACATACATATCATTAGAAAATTTATAATAATTTTGATGATTATGGACGGTCTTGGCGGAGATTATATGACCGTCGATTGTATGCAATTTGGCCGGACAGCCTTGTGGGTGGTGGGTGGAGCAAACCCATCGTGTTTTACCTGTCATGTACACGGACTTCTTGTAATAAGTGTGATTTTCGTACAAAATCAGAGGATTTCCACGGCGGGACATTACATACTGAACTGAAAAAAATGTTTTGATTAAGAATTTGCCTCAGCATATGATATGGCATGAACGAATTTTAGTTATAATTAGTGAAATGCGAAATATGGCTTACTTAGGATATAAAAAAGTATATTTCGAAGTTTCCAATATATGTATGTACATATGTACATATATTCTATATTCATATAAATAAATTATAATAAATATATTCATCAAAAAATAGTTTATAAAGTTGTGCCTATGTTTAACTAACAATGTATGGGTAACTAGCGATCAAATTGACGACTTGCATTCGTGATCGTGATTTTCATTTACTTTGATTATTTCGTCTTGGAAAGCGATCAACCTGGCGATACAACCACGACGATGGTGGGTTGAACATATCCAGGTCGCTCTACCAATGTTGCTTTTGGATTTTAAACAATAGGTGTTATTATTGTAGATAATCAAAGGTTTTCCCCGCTGGGAGACGGTGTACTGAGCTGTAAAAAAAGGTCTGAAATAAGTATTAAAGGGAAAATATATTTATAAAGGAAAAAATTCGGGTGTGGCCAACCCATGACTTTATCCATATATTTGAGGAATACAAACAGTAACGAAATTAACTTTTTAAGTACGCAAATAAATAAAACGCATGCACAGCACCACACCAACCAACATACATATCATGAAATCACTGTGTTGAGTGCGCGCGCGTATGTAAAATACGATCTTCGGCATATATTCAAATTAGAAAAACTGCCATTTTCGCTCGTCAGAAGTTAACTAAAATCACAGTATCTCTTACGGCTAACGTGAAAACTATAGATATGAAATTTCGTCAAAATTCCCGGAGCCGTTTCGGAAATATTCTGTCGTAAACTTTTCGACGAAAAAAAAAAACCTACTTCCGGTTGACTAATTTTAATTATTTATTTTATTTTAAATATCAATTTCTCTCAAAACTACAACATTACAATATTGTGACGATTCTACATATTTAAAAGGTCGAAAAAAATAAAAAAAAAAAAATCGTTCAAGAGTAAACTGCCATTTTCGCTCGTCAGAAGTTGACTAAAATCACAGTATCTCTTACGGCTAACATGAAAACTACAGATATGAAATTTCGACAAAATTCCCGGAGCCGTTTCGGAAATATTCTGTGGTAAAAGAATTTTAGAATTTTCTACAAGAAAAAAACCCTACTTCCGGTTGACTGATGTTGACTAAATTCCTTATGGCTTTTACACCTTACGTGAAAATAATAGATATGAAATTTCAGCTTGATAGCCTTGATAGTTTCGGAGAAAACACACATACAGACACACACACGCATAAGTACACACAGACATACAGACATACAGACATTTTTTAGAAATCATGAAAACGTGATCAGTGGATGATACTCGATACAAATCAGTCAAAATCTCGAGGTCGAATTTTCGCACGATCACAATACTTTATCCGATTAGGATAAAGTAAAAAAATAATGACTTATTTCAAAAATAAAAAAAAACCAATTTTATATAGTGTTGATTTTTATTAATCGAATTTCCAAAACTTAAAAAATTAGCTTATATATGTACATATGTTACAGTAAAAGCATATTTCAGGTGAAAATATATTTTTACCAATTCAGGCAGTGAAAATGTAAAAACAATGAATATACAGTTTCACTGCTCAGTATTGGTGAAAGTCATAGATATAGAATAACATACATAGATAGGCCATTGCAAACAAGTGCGGGGATAGGAATTCACTGAAACAGAACATACACTGAAATTCCACATAATTTTATTTTAAATATTGGACACTCCGCGTGCTACTAAATCAAATTAATTCAACCATATTAAGAAAAGAATATTTGACTGTACCCGCTATATTAAAATATAATACTATAATAAAACCATCATTAAAAATTACAATATTTAATCATTAGTAACTTTCTTGAGGTTCATTTTTTGAAGCTGACACCAATAATTTAATTCATAGTTTGAAATTTTTAACTTTATGCAGATCTTAGAGGCACGCGTGGCATAGGTTTCCGATCGCTGCGCGGTATTAGAGTCTACTTATACGCACAACGTGCCGATATTTGAATAATGTTAAAAATACTATTATAATTAAATAAATAATATGAATATGGGATGCCATCCTCCTTTTTAATGTTTTCTTGAGTAATTGTAACACAATTTTGCTACACAAGTTGGCATTTTCGAAAAATGTCAATCGACCTACTCGCTAGAAGTCAAGCAAGCAAATGACGCCGGTGCATTAGTCGTTCAGTGTGCATTAGATATTTTCCGGACACTTTTCGGGCGCAAGGGCCCATCTATGTTATTCTATATTTACATACATATGTATGGTGAAAATATATTAAAGTAAGCGTATGTGTTTGTGACTTGTTGATGTTGAAGTCGATGATGTGTCATCCTACAAGTGTGTTTTGAACAAAACGGTGGCGTTGTTATATCTGAGGATTCTGAGGATACGTGCAACGCAACGCAACACGTGCTCTTTTCTTCTTAAACTGACCATTATAAGTCAATTGTTATAAAATCGACAAAGACTCATTGTAAACTATAATTGGTACTAACCAGTAAAAGTCTACGCCTGCACACGGGCACGGCACGATAAGAAGAAGAAGCGACAAAATAACTAGAATCGAATATTTCAGCACATTATATGATTCGATTGTTCATTTCACAAATGTCAAATTTAGTTTCAATGACAGTTCGGAAACGAATATAATTTCACCAGTGAGTATCAGTTAAAATATATTTCCACTAGTAGAAATATGTAGGTATATCTACTAGTGAAAATGTGCTTGAATATAATTTCACTGAAACGCCAGTGAAAATATATTTTCACTTGAAATGTGATTTCGTTGTAACATATACATACATAACAATACGTACTCTCAGTTTTCATTTTCGTATATAAAATAATTATTTTTATTGTGTATCTGGAGAGCAAGAATAACATTTTAAATATTTAGTTACATGCTAAAACTATTCAATAAATTTCTAGTCTTCGCTGTTGGTAGAAATTTTGTCTTTTTACTATTTATTACCTTTGATATTGAAACTATGTATGTAATTTAGAACTTCGTTCGATTTTCACTTATTATTTGAGAGGATGGTTATGAGAAACATTAGCACGAATTATTTTTTCTTCTAAAGTGTGCAACATCGCTGGACATGATTGATGAGTTGAACAGACCCAGCGAGTTTTACCAGTGTTGGAATTCGTCATCTGTTTGCGATATGTGAAATTGTCGTATAATATCATCATTTTTCCGCGCTGAGACATCACGTATTGGTTTATTGGAAATAATTCTATAATTAAAAAAAAATATTATTGCTTTATTTTTTTTACAATTTTAATAACTTACTATAAGGGGCCATTCACGGTCCGTATCCCCCGACGTATCGACGGATGTATTCGTATGGAAATAAACACGGACGTCTTGTAAAAAATACGATTCCACAATCGGTAAAAACCAACTGTATTTTCACCAGTTTTTCGCCAGAAGGTCACAACAAACACTGGTCGAAATACGGCTGGTGGCCACTCACGGTCGATTTTTGCGGGGTATCCGTAAAACGTCTGTATGGAATCCAAGAAGCGCTAAGTTTCTGTTGGTTTTCGATTCCCGCTGTAAATACATACTGTTAAATTTTAGCACTTTCACGATCCGTTTAAATAATACGTTCTTATGTACGTCGGGAAATCGAATCGTGAACGGCCACCATAATTCTTACTAAAGGACGAAATTATTACATATATGTACATATATATATCTACATACATACATAGGTATACTATAAATAATAGCGTAAGCGTTTGCGTGCCTGGCTGGCTAGGTAGCCACAGAACGCTCTCATTTTTAAACTACCAGGAGTACATATATGTATATGCATGTAAATATGTACTTATATATGTGCCGTGAGCGCGAAGCGCGAATTAGCCACCTACATATGTACAATTAATTATACGCCTTGATATGTAAATACACTATATATGTATGTACATATGTATGTAGGTATATGTATGTATAGATAAATGATATCCACTAGGACTAGATGACGCTGTCGACGGGCAGTGACTATGTAGTTTACATGGAAAAATAAATGAATGACGTATTTTATAAATAAATAAAAAAACCAATTTTATGTAGCGTTGAATTTTATTAATCGAATTTCAAAAACTTAAAAAATTAGCTTACATATCTATATGTATAACAAGGTAACCGGATAAAAGAGAACAAGACAAAACAGAACACGACAAAAGAGAACAGGACAAAAGAGAACAGGACAAAACAGAAAAGCGATAAAGAGAACAGTGACAAAACAAAACAGTGGAAAAATAAAATATTTATTTTTGTCGAATCTATATTTATTTTTATTATGTATCTGACGAACAAGAATAACATTTTAAATATTTAGTTACATGCTAAAACTATTCAAAAAATTTCCAGTCTTCGCTGTTGGTAGAAATTTTGTCTTTTTACTATTTATTACCTTTGATATTGAAACTATGTATGTAATTTAGAACTTCGTTCGATTTTCATTTATTATTTGAGAGGATGGTTATGAGAAACATTCGCACGAATTATGTTTTCTTCTAAAGTGTACAACATCGCTGTACAACCCGATGATTGGTGAGTTGAACAGACCCAGCGCGTTTTACCAGTGTTGGGATTCGTCCTGTGTTTGCGATATGTGCAATTGTCGTATAATACCATCGGATTTCCGCGCTGAGACATCGCGTATTGGTTTATTGGAAATAATTCTAAAATAAAATAGAAATTATAAACTGTTAAAGGACGGAATAAAACAATAAAATCGCATATGAAAATAAAATTTATATTACTATCATAGTGTCTAATTAAACATAATATATGTAGGTACATATGTAAATAATATTAATAACAGTATTCGATTGAAACTAAATGTTATACGTCGATATATTTTGTTTATTTCGTTGTCAGCTTGTAATTTCTCGAACAATCATGATTGTGTTGACTTTGCGTAAAAATTATTTTACTCTCTCTTACACGTACATATGCCTTACACATACGTTTGCTACATTTCCATCTATCTATACCCGCAGCCTGTGTTTTATGGAAACCATAAGTGTAACATTTGTAGAGAAGTAGGGTGCTTCCTAAATAAGATTTGATAAATTTCGCTGAAAGTGAAATAAAAAATCAATATGAAATATACTATATACATACTGTACATATGTACACTAGGGCTAGACTATATTTTCTGTGCTGTGGTTAAATTTTCCTTTAAATAATAATTATTATAAAATAAATTTCTCTAGAAACTTTTTTATTTTCAACTGATTTTTATTGCAAGAGAATCAGAAAATGCATGAAAATTGGAAAAATAATTAATGAAGATGTTATGGAATTATTTTTTTATACATTATTCAAAATGTATTGGTTATAATAACTTATTATAACCAATATTATATTATCATTATTATTAATAAGGTTCAGAAAGTGGCGTTAATGGGTATATGTACATATCGTCAGTGATCTTGCAAACCCTCCTATCTCATTTTTTCCGATTTTTCGTTTTTGACGCAAAAAGTTGTAATACGTTGTTTTAGATCTGCTTGTAAAATATTATATCGATACGAAGCTTTCAGCAGCCACAATCATCAAAAGCATCCTCATATCTCAAAAAAGAAAAATGTGAGCATAAATAAATGTGTATAGCAATATCTCCTATCTCATTTGACAGCTGATTTGTTACTGTGGGTTCGACGGCGTTTGTTTGACATTTACGTTCACTTATTTCCATCTAAAGGTATGTATGAACATACAACTGGTTTCTGTATCTTTCTATTAAACGTAAAATTCAACAATATATAAAGTGTTGTAATATATAAAAGTAAAATTGAAATATATGAAGTGTATTGTGAATATTGCACTGAAAAAAAAAAAGAATATCTTGGCATCAAGGTGCTTAAAAAGGTATTAGAAGAAATGAATTTGGCCATTTATTCAAAAAAAAAAAAAATAAACAAATTATTTCAAATTTCGGGTATATTACGTTTTTTGTCTCTCCTGAAAAGTAGGCAAAAATGAGATAAGAGGGTTTGCAAGATCACTGACGATATGTATGTACATACATACATATGTATGTATATGATTTTTTTTTTTTTATGGAATTATGTATGTACATATATGTAATTGTGTCTTTTTTGTAAGAGGTAATTAACAGTAAATATAAAAGAATATAGGTATATATGTATGTATGTACATACATATGTATGTACGTAGGTATATGTATTTAAATTGTACATAAATCGCACACTTATGATATACATACATATGTATGTATGTAAGTATGCACATATGTATATATGTATGTATATTACACAAGTAAGTAAAATCTCCATATTTATAACAGGTATAACTTTTAAACAGGTTTTTAAATAAATTAATTTACATAGCATACTGAAAATGTGAACATATTTGGTTGTATTAACATCCTACATGGAAACAACGAACTTTTGTACTTAATATTACTTTTTTGTATTAAAATATGCTGAGAAAAAATATTCATACTGTCTAAATAAATGCCTTATTGCCACATACATATGTACATATTTAATTTTTTTTAAAAACCAAAATGAAATTTTGATCTTATGTATGATCAAAAGTAAAATAAGAAGAGCTCCAAAAATTTATTGTTTAAATAAAATAAGGCAACGTTGGTTTAATTTTATGGTTATGAATATTCTTTACAAAGACAATTTCGTGATTAATTGTGTACAAAACTGCCGCACAACCGAACCGATGGTGAGTCGAACATATCCAACGTGTTTTACCGGAAGAATAGTTTCTATGCCTACAAAAAGTGCTATTCTCGAAGAAAATCATGGGCTTTCCACGTTGAGATCTTACATATTGAGCTGAAAAAATGCAAAATGATAAATATATGAAATCATTGTATTGAGATGAAATAAAATACAATAAAAAGTTAGCAGTAAAATGATACATGATACAAGTTCGAATAGCGCAAGACCATATTATTCTACACACATACTAGATTTAAGTAGTATTTTTACATTCAAAGAATTTGCTCTTTGAGACATTAGGTACATATTAAGCAACTAAAATAAATAAAAAATCAATATTTGTAATAACTGACGATGATGCAATGTTGAATATTTTTTTTTTTTGTATAAGAATTAGATGATTCAGTTGATTTCATATAACAAAAACTACGTAAATGTAAATGTAAAAAAATGAAATGTCATTTCAGCTTATTAGTTGATTCAAAAAAATAATTATGTGAAGGTATGCAACTAAAATAAATAAAGAATCAATATTTGTAAAACTGACGATGAAATGTTGAATTTTTTTTTTTTGAAAAAATACGGATAAAGTAAAAAAAATGAAATGTCATTTCAGCTTATTAGTTGATTCAAATTATATAAATATATAAATAATTATGTATATTATGTATGCTTTTATCTTCGCTTTGAGGATTGGAGCAATTTATTAATTCCATATTACCACTGATTATGTATTATAATTGAAAATAATAAAAAAAAATTTCAATTATGTATGCACATACATACATACATATGTATAAGTTAGGTCTTCTCCGCGTGAGGACTTGGACAAAGACGTAACTTCACGTATTAAAGTAGTTAGTGGGATTGGTTACCGGGAGAGTTTGAAAAGTGCGGTGTGGACCTGGATGAAGTTCGAGCGGGAATGTACGATGATCAACACTCGTACAGTGTTGCCAACGTTGAGTGGTCTGAGGGGTTCGAAGGTGTACCAACTGTCATGCCGCCACTTCACCTTCGCGCGAATGTTTGTCAACCGTTGGCCTGACGTCGTCGAATGCTGACAAATGCCGTATTGCTAATGGCGCCACTCTAGTGTCAACTAGCAAGCGGCAGCGAACGAAGTGTCGCGTCACGGCGTACAAAAATGTCAAGACATCGCAGTAATTTATGCGGCCACCTTGTGTGCAATAAGCAGATACAACAATTATCTGCAACAATTCGTTCGACTTTCGGCGATGTACCGCGAGTGCTCATACAGTACGTTGGCCTTAACGCGAAAATGTTCGAGTGACAAACCCACAAGTCGGTAATGCTCGTCAGCGCTCGCTCAATGTGAAGTGGCGGCATTACAAAATGACGACCTGGTGATGTCGTCTTACAAGGTACTTTAATAAGGATGAAAACATTTGTTGTATGATAACATTTTTATTCAATATGAATCAATACATCAATATATACAATACCTACAAATAATTGGAATATAAATATTATTTTGACACTACTAAATAACATTAATTATTTATTACATACGGAACGTTATATTTCCAAACGTGATACATATTTTTAAAGAATCATAAAAACATATAAAATCGCATCACTTGATAAGCGACAAATTTTTTTAGTATTGAAGCTTCAAATAACTAAATGTTCAATGAAAATTGTTCGCATATGTATTAATATTGTTCAATGTTAAATTGTTCATACACGAGGTGTTTAAGTAGTCAGAAATCCCTTTCAAAATTTCATGCAGTTGACAATTATTTGAATAGCATTCTGGGTCTGGGTGGATGATTGTGAACATTTATTGCACACAAGATTTGGTTGTCGATAGTGTACAACCGGGCCAAACAACCGGAAGAAGAGTGATTAGTCGAACATATCCATCGCGTTTTACCGGTGTTCGGGTTCGATGTCTGCTTGCAAAATGGACTATTTTGATACAAGATCATTGGTTTTCCTCGTTGGGATAAAATGAATTGGGCAACTAAAATAAAAATAGTAAAAATGCATTAAGTTTTAGAAATTCGTAAAATGTGGTAGGTAATAAAGAATAGCAAATAGGGACTTTATTCAATAATAAATGAAAATTGAAAAATAATTTGTAAATATACATATGTAGGTAGGCACCTACATGATATGTATTTACATATATTTATATAATATTATTGAAATTAACATAATATGAACTATTATTATTAAAAATATTAAATATACTATATAAAATCGGAAGAATGTAACCTTCCATCAAATATGTAACCATCCGTTCGGCAAGGTTTTCCTCCGTTTAAGCAACTTTCTTCCATATGCACTAGGTAGGAAGGTAGTAAAATGATTAATTGCTTAATTAATTTAATTTTTCAATATTACATATATCAAATAAAAAATTCAAACGTTCTTTTGTTTATTTTTTATATTGAATTAATTAATAGGCGGCCGAGACAGACGAGACAAAACCCAGGATATCCTTAAAATTTTAAAATAAAATGTATTACACCGTATTAAAATATCAATACATTTTTTAAATAACCTGTGTAAAATTAAATGATTTTTCAGACATAATTATTTTGATAAATTTAAAAAGCAACGGTTGAATAAATTTGGCATTACAATAATGTTTGTCCAACACTAATTTTCTTTGAAGTGACGAATTAAAAAAAATCAATTACCATTAGGACGTATTAATTATTTATTGTTCATGAAATAACACTATTTAAAATGTTCATACTTATAATAAAAAAAAAAATTGTGTTTTATGTTTAAAAACTAAGTTCACATTGTTTCCTTTTAATGATAATGAACATTGTTCGCCTCTAGTAATTCGTTATTGTATGTGCGTAAACTTGCTGTACAACCATAGCTTTTGTTAGTTGAACATATCCATCGTTTACTGCCGTTGACCGAAGTTGACTGCATACAATACGTGTAATTTTGATATAAAATCAAAGGTTTTCCTCTTTGAGACTCGACAAACTGGAGGACTAAAATTTAAAACATTCATATGAATTAATCGAGTTGTATCGGTCTGTTCTTTAATATATTATGTCAAGAATGTATTATTTTTTAATTAATAAATACGTGTTAAAAATTCAATATTACACTAAGATAGTGAAAAGTAATTTTTTATAGTTAAAATTTTGTGAAATATGTACATAGTATGTACGAAATCGTACACATATGTATGTAGGTACGTTAATGGACATGAAAATAGTTTGAAGGACTCGTACAATAAATAAAACGACTTTCAAAGATTTACATATATGTAGGTACATGTATGTACATATCAGGGTTTATTGATTAAATAATAAACACAGTTACATAATGACAAAAAGTCACAAAATTAGATTCTTATTATACATTTTGGGCGAATGATTATGAATATTTTCAACAATTATGATTTGGTCGTCAAATGTGTATAAACTTGCTTTGCATCCTCGATAATCGTCAGTAGAACAAATCCATCGTGTTTTACCACTACAGGTCGCGTTCTTCTTTCTAAAAGTGGTATTCTCGTATAAAATTAGAGGCTTTCCCCGTTGAGACAATATGTATTGGGCACCTGTAACTAAAAATAGTTTTGATATATTTAGATATTTGTTATTACATATCTAGATCAGCAATAGACAGAAGCCTAAAAAAAATATCAACTAGTCTGTCATAGTGAACTAACAAGGCAACGGTATTTTCCAGTGGTTTCTGTTGCCTTATGAAAAGGTAAAGAAAGAAGAGACAAGGAATTAGTACATTGGTAATATACATATGTAATTGACATAATAAAAACAAATATGAAATTTAATGTTTGTTTATTTATAAATTAATTAATTTTTTATTGTAAACATTTTTTTATAAACGAATGATTATGACAATTCTTATAGTAAACTATTTCATCGTTAATTGTGTGTAAAATTGCTGTGCAATCGCGAGAACCCGGTGTGCAACAAACCCAGCGTTTTTTGCCTGTGCTAGAATTCATCGACTGTTTTCTAAATTTGTTACTTTTGTATAAAATCATTGTATTTCCTTTTTGGGACGTAAAGTACTTGAAATCTAAAATGAAAATATAATCTTAGAAAAATCATGTTTTCACATGTATTAGAGGTACAAGTATATTTTAGTGCATCAAAAATACGGCAGAAAAGTCCGGAAAATATCAAAAAGGAGTAGAATAGGAAAAGAAAATATGTAGCTCGTATACGAGTATAATCGTCATACTATGATTCATATATGTATGTATTTATTAAAAAGGAACGGAATATATGTACATTTACAATCAATGGAAAAGTATATTGCAACCTGCGATCAAGTTTTGTAATCTTCAATTTTTATTTTTGCTTTGAAGATTAGTGTATACTATTATATTACATATTATGAGCTAATAATTATTATGTACAATTTAATGCTTGTGAAAATTATTGACGAATATAATTTCGTCATTAAGTGTGTGTATATTCGCTTGGCACCCACGATAACGTTGGCCCCAACAAATCCATCGTATTTTGCCTGTATTAGGATTTATCATTTGCTTTCTAAATTTATTATTTTCGTATATGATCATTGGATTGCCTTGTCGAGACAATATAAACTCGGCAACTAAAAAAATACAATCCTTTTTAGTAAAAATATTTTAACAGATGTACACATACATAATATCTACATATTATGTATGTATGTACATATGTACAATCTACATTCAGACACTAGCTCGATTGTCATAGCGTTAGGCTGCGTTCACATGAGGCGCGTATAACAGTCGTAAATTTTACCACGTGGAACATGTGGTACATTGAACCCACTCTTCACCTTCAATGTAGCATTGGTGGCAGGATCCACAAATTTCCTCGACTTGATTTTTTTTCCTTTTCTTCCCGTAGCCTTTTTTTTTTTTTGTCTCTAGAATAAAACTTGGCGACGTCAGTATTCTGGATTCAGTCTTTTTTCGCCCTTTTCTAGTAGTTACTAGAAATGCCTCTGGAGTTCCAGGGGCATTTTGCATTTGAATCGACCGTAATATCTTCCTTAATGAGCTCCAAGAGGTTATCAAAAGATTTAATTGACATCCTGAAGTACATATATAATTGAAGAATTTGGGTTTATAATTTCTTGAGACTTGGATAGAGAGTAACGTACAAGCTTCTAGAAAGTCTATTTCTTAAGATTGGATGAACCCAATATTTCCTGTCTCTTTACGTCCGTCTTGCGCACAATTTACGCGCCTCATGTGAATATTGGCAATTTCTCTACGCGCGTCGTACGCGCCTCGTGTGAACATAGCCTTATCTCCTGAGCGAAAGTTCGGGGGCTCTACCTGGGTATATCGTCCAAAAAGATTTTTTGACGGCTTTAGACTTCAACTATCGTCATTGGCTAGATCTGGATATTAGTATATCCAATTCGGCTGTCTCATGTTAGAATTTGCCAATTTATCTAACTTGGACGGTTTCACAAAATTGGCACCATTAAAAAATTCTGCCGAGCTACGTAACTACTATAGCGTACGGGGATGCAATGCATTCGATCCCTGAAAGGACAGAGGGGCTGAAGTCCTGCAGTGAACGAAGACAAGTTGGTTAAAAAAAAATCATTGTATACATACATTGTACATATGTATACAATGTACCTACCTCATCATCATCGTTTTCAACCGCCTCCTGGCCCAATGTGCATCTTTTTGACTCTTAATTCGTCAGCCCATCGTTCGTTTGGTATTCCTTGTTTTCTTCCACATCCTCGTCGGTACTATTCAAGTACGTTTCACGTCCATCTGCCATAAATTCTTCTCGCTATACGTTTTCACACGTTCCGCTACATCCGCCACTTCGGTCATTCTTTTCACCCATGTATTCCTCTTTCGATTTCTTTTTGTTCTTGTTATTCCAAGCATAAATCTTTCCACGGTTTCCTGTGTTCTCATTGTATCAAAAAAATATTTATCCTGTAATACGATCTGTAGAAAATCTTGAAAGATACGACAGGAGGTAGAATAGGAAAATAACTTGAATAAATCGTGTATCACATACATTCTATTTTATAGAATGTACGAGTACATTTATTGAATGATAATACAGTTACAAAGAGTCGATTAATATCGATCGTATCGTGCATCTATAGGTAAATTATCGTTAAAAGTTTAGTCACATTTTTGGCAAATGGTTATGCTGATGTTTGACACCGACAATACGATCCTTATATGTGTATACACTTGCGTTGCAACCTCGATGATGCTCAGTAGAGCACATCCACCTCGTTTTACCGTCCATGTTGAGAGATCTCTTGCTAAAAGTGCTATTCTGGAATACAATCAGAGGCTTTCCCCGTTGTGACGTTATGTATTGGGCAACTAAAAAAAATTAAGCACATTTAAAAAGTTTCTTTAAATGTTCACAAGGACTTCACAAGTGAAAACCAAAATGAGCTTATTGGAGGGCATAAGTTGATTTAATAAATGAAATAGTGCTAAAATTACAGATTTTATTTATAAAAAGTTTAGCTGAAGACATATGTAGTTATATTACAATATATATTTAAAACAAAAAATAGAAATTATTATAATTGAGTAAGCAGGAAGCAATTTTAAATTTGTATTTATAAAACCCTATGTAGGTATATGGGTCAGCGCCAAAGCGGTCTTTATGAAAAATGAAACATTTAGAATGACTAATAAATTATTTATTGATCACTTAACAAATGTATGGCAATATTTTTTTCTCAATGTTTAAATCACATAAAATGTACATAAGTGATTTCTAAAATGGCACAAAGGTTCCGTGGTTTTCCATCATTAGTTATGGACCACTCTCGCTGAATCTGGGGGCACGAATTTTTCCATGCGTCTACACTACACGATTACATATACAGGTCTAACGTAAGGAGCGTTAGAAAGTGATATTCATTTGCGAGATGCTATAGTTGTGTTCGAACGTGTCGAAATCAACTTGTCTGAGTACATGATTATGAAAATTCTTAACCAAGACAATTTCATCGTTGATTGTGTGCAAAGACGCTGGACAACCGAAAGAGTGGTGCGTGGAGCACATCCAACGTGTTTTGCCCGAGATGTAGCTTCTATGTTTGCAAAACGTGCTATTCTCGAATAAAATCAAGGGTTTTCCTCGACGGGATACGAAGTACTGAGCTGCAAAAATTCAAAAAGAAAAACTTCAAAAATCTGTCGTTTTTAACTATACACATACACACACACACACGGAAGTAAAATAATTTGGTTAATTTTAACAAAGTGTATAAAATGAGTAGGTACGAGACAATACAATAAAATAAGAATTTTACATGTTATTTATATTTATTCAATTTATTTTATAAAGACTTCTATGTATATGATTAGGCATAATAAATTTATCATTTTTTGGTGTTTATTTGCGAGCATTGTTTTAATTTTTAAAAACTTTTATTTATCCATATAATGTTCATAATACTTCTTATTTACTAAAAAAACGTATCCTAATGGTTCCTGGTCATGTGGCCATTATCCATTTTACAATAAATGTGTTAGTAATAATAGGAAAATAATACTTTATCGTTAGTGTTTGTTTTTACAGTAGGGAAGTTTAAGCTAAAAAACCTGTTTACAATTTAATTTTTTAATACAATACATAATAATATATATGGTATGCATGCAGATATGTACATGTTTCGGGAGCCTATGTTTATACCTGAAAGGTAATGACACTATCGAAATCACTGAGACTTTTTACTAATTTGTTAGTGTGGTTATCGGTAGTTTTTTGATAAAACTACCAATAATTTGTTAGTAATATCAGTTACAAGCGGGATGTTGTTTCGCGAGTGAAGCGTTGTGAGGTTAGTATACATGGGGGTGACAATATAAGATTTTGATGGCTCTGTTTTGCACGATTTACGGTTTAGTATGGTTAGTGGTGGAGGCATTGTTCCAAACAGGTGCAGCGTATGTTAGTATTGGTAGTATGAGGGCGCGATACATTTTGATGCGATTGGATCGTGACAAGGAGCTACGATGGTTGAACAACGGGTAGACCGCTGCCATCGCGCGCATCGCCTTGCACCTCGCTGACTCTACATAATTGTGGGGCCCAGCACATTCTTCTATCAAATATTATTCTTAAATATTTCAACTGAGCTTGCTATTTCAGCCTTTCTCCTGGTGGGATCTTCAGTTCTGAACTCGGCCTGTGCTTTCGAATACTAAAGAATATCGCGTCCGTTTTTTGTGGTTAATTTTTATTTTCCACTTTGTAAAGTGGTCGTTTAATGATTTTAAAGCTAATTCAAGATTTTTACGAATCGCGTCAGGTTTGGTGCGTCATAAAGTAAGCAGTGTCGTCTGCATAGAGTGCTAAGTGTCACTTTTTTGGAACGGGAATGTCATTTATACATACATATAGCAAATAAGAGTGGCCCTAACAAACTTCGCTGTGGGATTCCCGCCACGATCGCTTTCGGCATCGATGGTTCGTCTTTTACATTAACTACACTGAGCAACAAAAAAATCACGTTTTTTAAAACCCAGAGTGGAGATTATTAATTCTTTACTAAATTTGACCCACTGAATTCGAATCCGATAATGATTTTTGTTGAAATGCTCTCGTTTATGAGATATTTGCGATTTAAAAAATGTAAAAAATATCTATTTTTTTGGCTTTTGCGGTCTATGTATAACTCAAAATATAGTATTGCTGTGCTCAAATTAAGTATTGAAATCAATAGTCAGATATTTTTCCCATTGATTGTGATTTTTTATTGCTTTGAAATAATACTTATAATTAATTATCTAGCGAATTTTTGAAGTCAAAAATATATATATATTTTATTTTACACATTTTTTCCCGTGCTATTTGGCGTTTATTTGGCCAGTTTTTTTATTTCACCACATTTATAAAGATTGGTTTTCTCTCTCAATATATTTTTATTTTGTCTAAACGTAGTAATTCGAGCGGAAAATGATATTAAATTAAGCGCGAGTAAATGATTTTTTCTAAAATTTTAGAGAGAGTGCAAAGTAAACTGATGGGTCGGTAATTGACTGGGTTTTTGGATCCTTACCTGGCTTCAGCAGTGGAATGACTTTTGCGACTTTCCAGTATTCTGGGAAATACCCAGTGAGTAAGCAGGCGTTAAATATTTTTGACAGTAATACTAAAGTTCTGAACGGAAGTTGTTTTATGATTACATTATCTATTGCGTCACGGCCAGGAGCTTTTTTATTCTTTAAACTACGAATTATATTTTGAATTTCGCACGGATGGACTAGTTTCACAGTATTAGTATTGTTAATATCAGGTTTAATATTTTTTTTGATAGAATGGTTGACTTTGTTGTATGTCGGTGTGTGGGTGTGATGTTTTTGGAATGCGTTTGCTCATATGAAAGTTTATTATTAATGAAAAGGTTTCAGTGTCAGATCTTTTGTTCTCTTCCAGATGTTACGCAATTTGTTTTTACTTATGATAAGATATTTAAAAATGTCTGTGAATTGGATGATTGGTATATGAAGGTGTTTTGACTTACATAGTTATGGTATCAGTCAATTGAGTGATGGAATTCTCAATGTCAATTTTATTTTTTGGAGTAGATGATGTAAGAGTTGTGTGGTCGTTCTCACGTAAGATTTGAACGACTTCCAGTCTGCCGCTTTATACATATGTATGTATGTATGTATGTACATATGTAGTTCCATCCACGTTTGGGGACTTCTTCTAGTTGCGAGCATGATTGTGAACATCGTTCACAGATAATATCTGGTTTTCCAAAGTGTACAATCTTGCATGGCATCCGTAATTATAGTGCGTGGAGCAAGACCAGCGTATTTTATTGGTCTTTGGGGAGAACGAGTGCTTGAAAAATGTCATATTGTTGAATAAAACCAAAGGATTTCCGCGTTGGGACAAAACGTATTGGAAACCTGAAATAAAAATATGAAAATATTTAAAAAACACCAAATTAAAAAAAAATTGACAAATTTACTTAAAACATGTGATCAATCTTTGAATTGAACGTGTTTTCAAGATTCGATGTTCAATCAATATCAGCCAAGACTGAGTTATCAAGGAACCTTAGTGAAACATTGTGTATTTTTTTACGCATTTATTACAAATATAATTAAACATATTGACGATACATATATTGACCGTAGAGAGTTATACAATCACTTTGGGAACTGCAAATCATTTTGGAAGATGATTGTGAACATTTTTAGTCTCTACTATAAAGTCGTCGTACGTGTGTAGTGTTGCTGTACATCCGACACGACCGTGGGTCGAACACACCCAGGATACTTTGCTATTCGAAACATTTTTCTTGGAAAATGTATAGTCACCGTATTTGACGAGTAAGTTGCCTTTCCGCGAGGGGATGTATTCCGCTGAAAACACACGATATTGTTTCAGTGTTCTGAATCTCGACAGATGAAATTTAAAAGTAGTCGTTCATACCTTTGGTTTGACATATGGCGTGAAATAGTAGGTTTGTTTAGAAAAAAACTTTCAAAGAACTAGAGCATGTAATCCTACGTCAAGTAAGAGATGATTTGATGCTATTTTTTATTAATCAAAATGGAGATGTAAAAAGCAAGGTTAAAAATAATTGTATTCATAGTACTGTGTTACAAAATTCAATCGGAAATGCTATGCCATAAACAACCAATACAAAAAAAAATCTTCTTGTATCCTTCTCTGAATCTCAATATACATAGGTATATCATGCTAGATTCGTTCCAAATTCCTGGATGCCATGAACATGAACTAGGGTTAATCATGAATGAAGATGTTTAGAATATTGTCTTTCACATCTTCATTGCGATGAAAATTAAATTAATTTAAAGGCATAAAATTTTATTTCGCTTGACATGCAGCTAATACCTTTCAATCTTCACCATTCAGACAGGAAAGCGTTCTGAAATGTGTCAGTCGACCTCCCACCATCCTACATCTTCTATCTTCTATATATATAAAAATCAATGTCTGTCTCTTATGGGCTCCTAAACCACTCAACCGATCGCGATGAAACTTTCAGGACTTATTGTGATCATGCCGGGGATGGTTCATGTGAAAAAAAAACGGAAAAAAACGGGAACGGGAACGTACTAGGAACAGGAAGGGAAACGGGACCGGGACCGGGATCGGAAACGGGATCGGGAACGGGAACACACGGGATGAGTGGCATTGCAAAGCATGCCGGGTCAGCTAGTATACAATATAATAACAATACGTTGACTTGAGGTTCAAACTTAAAAAGACAAATGATCAAGGAACGATATTAAAAGATAGTGTATTTACTACGCATTTATTACGAAGTTTAATACAGATGTATGTGAAATTGGGCATTTCATTGGAAGGCTGCTGATCGCGATGGAGGATGATTGTGGATATTTTTAACCCTTACGATGATGTTTTCGCACGTGTGAAGTGATGCCGTACATCCACGGTGGTTGTGCGTCGAGCAAGTCCAGTAGATCTTTTGACCCTCGTAAGCGGGTCTTGATATTCTTCTCTTGCAAAACGTGTAGCTACCGTATCTGACGAGAACGTGGCCTCTTTGCGAGGTGATGTATATCGCTGAAAGCACATATAAATGTTTCAATGATGTGAATCTTGACAGATGCCATGCAAGATTAGTAAAATATCGTTCGAAATTTGAAGAAGATAGGAAAGCAACCAAAAAAACTATTTTCTTCAAATTTATTTGAGAGATTAAAGGTCGAACCGCACTAGGCGGAACTGCGATGCACGGCACGGCGCGACAAAAATATGGTTTGTATGAAATTGTATGAGATAGACCGCACTACGCGGCAGCGGAACTGCACTTCAAGTGCGACAATTTCATACAAAAATATTTGGCCGCGTCGTGTAGCGCAGTGCAGTTGCATCGCAGTTCCGCCTAGTGCGGTCTATCTCAGTGCTTCCCAAACTTTTCAGTTTGGCGGACCGGTAGAAAATTTTCTCAAGTACCAGGGACCGGTGCTTAATTTATTAATTATTTTTCTTTTTATATGACCTTTAAATATGTAATATTAGTCAATTCGACATGGCTCTAAAGTCTTAATAAACAAGAATATAAAATAAATTTTGTAAATGGTACCAAATTATATATTTACATTTTAAGAGACAGAAAATCTTTGGAAATATGTATCACAAATTTATAATTTAATACACAGTATATATGTATAATTGTATAATATATATATATATATATATAATTTAATACACAGTACTAATTATAAAACAAATTTTAATCAAGCTACAGTTCTAAAAATTAAAATGCTAACAGTGACTATTTAATGCGAAAGGTGGGCCTGTTTATTATTAACAAGTTTATCAAAGTGGTAGTTCTATTGTTGACAGTGCTACACGCAAAGGGACTTAATATCCATACTTTTCCTGTATTTTGTCTTAATAATAGTTATGGATGAAAAACCAGTTTCGCAGAGGTAAGTTGAAGAAAATGGAAGGAGAACTTTCAAGGCAATTTCAGCAAGTTCAGGATATTCTGCTTTGATATTTATTCAAAAAGAAGCTAGTGAAGTCATAGTTTTAAAAACCATCTTCAATCCTTCGTCAGCAGATAGATCCAACAGCTTATCTTGCAAAATGACACTTAAATTAACCTTTGATGCAATAAATGGATATATGCAATAAATGGACATCCAGTTCCTATCCATGGATCATCTTCTCTTGGAAAATAAAACTCGAAACGGTCAATTAATCCAGTCAAGTTTCCTGGGAACTTTTTCAGAGTTTGCACTGCACGTGCAATGGATTAACTGTCATTTTTGCAAGAAAGTGTTTTTTTTTTTTGCTAAAATAAAGGATCTATAGTAACTACTCGTAAATAACCCCGAACGGCCAATTGTACGTGTATGTATATTCTATATTCCATTCATTTACGACTACCTGAAAGTCTTAACCCAATAGAAATTGTGTAGGTACTCAAACAAATATATAACTCTAGGTATTTTATTTTTTTATATAATATAAAAAAATATATAAATATGTTTAAAAAATATCAGGATCTGGTCAAAAATCTGACCACCACTTAGGGTAGCACTGGTCTATCTCATACAATTTCAGACAAACCATATTTTTGTACCGTCGTGTCGCGCAGTGCAGTCCCACCTTAAGAGGAAAATGCAAAATTTGCATTTTTCATAAATTTAATGTAAAAATTCCTATATAATTAGTCAAATTTAGCATGAAAGACAAAAGAATAAAAAAAGTAAAAAAAGTCATTGATAAATTGCAAGATTAACTTCAAAATAGGATTTGTTAAGAAAAATATACAAGCTTTTTAATTTTTAATATTTATTATTTAATTCCTAGCAAGGTCAGATTTTCTTTAAAAAATCAAAGGTATTTTAATAGCCGTTTCTTGGTATTTATTTTTCATGATCATGATTG
Organism: Parapsyche elsis; assembly: GCA_022651745.1. NCBI lineage: Eukaryota > Metazoa > Arthropoda > Insecta > Trichoptera > Hydropsychidae > Parapsyche > Parapsyche elsis. The sequence continues at coordinate 6,373,208 of JAGVSN010000017.1, forward strand.
TGTTCAGACGTTGCGAAGACTATAGTGTTTTCTATGCAGTGAAGCCTAGCTTTACAGCCTTTTCTAATTTGAATACAAGGCCAGATAGATTTATCTCCATTTCTCCAAAAACTTATGGAATTTTTGAAGAATTTGTATTTTCCCACTTGGATTTGAAGATTTCCCTTTCGTGATTTAACAAACGTCGGCACTGGAATTGAAGCAAATTGTGTAAGTAGTAGTAGTAGTAGTAGTAGTAGTAGTAGTAGTAGTAGTAGTAGAAAATTAATTTAGGTACGTACTTAAAATAGGTACAAAATTCATGTGTAAGCTTTCATATAAAAATGATTTCGAAGGAAGTTTCGAATTTGTTCAATATTAAGAAGTGTGAATGAAAAATTCACAATTTTAAAAATAAACTTTTATTTATCAATAAAACATTTTTATTAAGTACATAGATATAAATTTTTGTTTATTTCATTTGTAGAATTTAAAGCAGTCTGACAAAATAAATGACTTGTACGTATTGTATAAAAATTTTGAAATCGGAGGATGATCGTGCTCGCATTTTGCAAAAATTATATCTTTGTCGATGGTGTGCAACATCTCCAGCGCGTTCTTCTCGACTTTAATACAGCTTTTTTGGAATATTTATAACCTTTGAATATAACATATGATAGTCCATCGTCAGTGTTTATGAAGTGCACTGAAAAAATAAAGTAAAATGAAGAGATTTGCTTATAATATTAAATTTGATGCTTTACAAATTGATTAGAAACAGATAATCATCATCACCAATAACGAATACAAGGAAAAAACACTTTCATATTTATTTTTTGAACTTCTTTACATAAAAAAAAATGATAATACATACAAATATTAGGAAAAAATATTAAATTTTTTGCTTTCGAGTGGAAGTCAAAATTATATAAAACATAAAACAAATGATATCATAAGTGAATTTGAAATTCCATATTTATTTTATTAAAAATTCAGGATTTAAGTTTTGTAATATCCACAAAAATTTTACCCGATCAATTATAAGTAATAATTTTAAAATTAATATCAACTATTGATTTTCATAACATCAATGTGTAAAACGAATGTCACGTAAATAAGGATTTTCAAATTTAAAAAAAATTGACAATAGGTATCTATCTACATTTAACAGTTTGTTTCTCGGTATAATATACATAACAATGAAAAACAAATTTAAAAAATACAAATCCGTAAATTGAATCGAATTATCGATTAACATTCATATTCTTTTATATATTTACAATATTTAACATGATCGATAACTATGGCGAGGTGACACTTAGTATCGAAGCACCGACCGTTTTTCTATCTCACTGAAATGTTTGCATAAATCGACATAGGGTAACAATCGTCATTTTGGCAAGTGGTTGTGAAAGTTTTTTCTGGCTAGCACTGCATCGTTGACTGTATGCAATCTGGCATTGCATCCCTTTTTTTGATGGGTAGCACAAACCCATACTGTTTTCTCGTGACTTCTTTTGATCACCCTGTATGTGTAGCCTTCTAGCTTGATTAGGACGGCACCGCGAGGTGACTCAAACAATATAGCATCTGAAACAAATTAAATTATCAGAAACGGTACATTCTAGAACTACATTGAGAATGCGTGAAAATTAGCACGAACAATAAGGTGATATATGTATGTACATATGTATGCATATTATATAAGTATTATGACTAGGCAAATATGTTCCTAGACGATTCAGGGACTTGAGAAACAAAAATACGATTACTTATTCCAAAACAACTCTTTATTCTAACCATAATACATATATATGAATCGATCTAGTGATTGTGAGAATCTTTTACTCCGATAATTTTACAGTCAACCGTGTACAATTTCGCTCTGCAGCCTTTATGTTGATTAGTAGAGCATCTCCATCGGATCTGGGGCCCCGTTGATGTGTGTTTGCTGTATGTGTAACTGCCGATTTTAATCAAAGGTTTGCCCATTTTTGACGTGATATAGTGAGCTGAAAACGTAAAATAGGTAGAGACATACTCTTATTTATATTATTTTAAAATAAAGTTTGCGAGTTGTGTACCTACATACATATGTAGGTAGATGTAGTAAAAACCGGGTGTTGTCAAAATTGTCAAAATCGTTAATTGTAAGAAAAACTAAGGTTAGCGAAAAAATGTATGTTATCGTTTGATTGTATTGAAATCCGTATTTATAGTTTGATAAATATTGCAATAATCTTTGCTTATAATGCTTTATAGCCAACTATCGCAAAAATTTTATTAATTATTATTGATGATACATTAAGCTACGATTACTTATATACCTTTCTGTTAACAATCTAAGGGCAATTATTGAATAAACAAAACTAGCGACATAATTAAAAGATTCGAAGTCAAAACAAATAAGTTAAAATAAAACAATTTTTCATTAAATAAACATTCTCGTATATTTATTTTTTGTATGAAGAAATACATAACAATAAATAATTAATATCTGTGTATGTACACTACAAATAACAAACACAATCTATTGAATTAATTTCAATGAAGTAGGATATAATTTCTTTTATCTTATAACTTGAAATATGTATAATTATACAATAAGTATTTATACATATACCGTAAATAAATTATACGATATATGTATACAAAATTAATGAATGCAGGTAAAAATGACATAATGGTACATAAAAGGCAAGATTTATAACTTTACATACTTTCCATTTTTGGTTTTGTGGTACCGAGGAGGTTCGTGTGGGTGCCAAGTGTTTTTTTCTATTATTTTTTCATTTTTTCGAAGTAAATATGCTTTACACTGTTGTTTACCCCCTCTAACAGAACAGTACCATCTTTCAACTCCTGTGCTCGATATGAAATTGCGAGTGTAAGTGTACCTTTCCAAAAGAATCATGGGGTTTTTTCTAAAAGACTCGACGAATTCGACTGAAAATAGCACAAGTCATGAGAAATTCGAATTCAATAATTAAAAAAAAAAACAATAAATACAGTTCTATAGGATTAATTTTAAATTTAATTAATTTTGGGGTCAAACTTTCAACATGTAGTTTCAGTCTTTAAGTTATAGGCAAAGTTACGCACAGACACCATTTTAAAAATGATCAAAAATTGTTCAAGAAAAGTCTAAACATAACATTTATACATTACATGTATTATTTTTGCAATATAAAATAAAACAATCTGTATGTGAAAATATTTATATTTATTCGTTTTATTTTTGTATTAATGCATATCATACCTATATAATATTTATATACATATATTTGATCGTATAATTATTTATACCTGGATACGATATAACCATACATACATATACATATGTACATATAATGCATAGAAAGGCAATAAATCTATTTTACTACATAATGTAACTTTAAATTATTTTATTTTATTATACCCTAACATATTTTCCATTTTTGGTTTTGTGAAACCGAGGAGCATCGTGTAAGTGCTCAGTGTACTTATTTATTATGTTTCCATTTTGTATTAGTAAATGCGCTTTACATTGCAGTTTACCTCCTCTAGTAGAACAATACCACCTTTCAATTCCTGCATTCGTTATGGTAGTTTGAGTGTAAGTATAACCTTCGAAGAGAATCAGGGGTCTTCCTCTCAAAGACTCGATGAATTCGACTATAAAGAAAAGAAAGCATGAGAATTTTAAAAATACAATATATATAGCTATGCCATTTCTGATTGATGCAAAATTATGTTAATTTAATTGCTTACACAAGCCAAAATCAAACCTAAATTTTTAGTTTGATAGACATGACGTTATTTAAGTTTAAAGGCGCCCGGACACCGCTGCGAATTTTTTTTCGTATTACGGAAAACCGTTAGGAAAATTGCAAAGTTGGTATGGTACTCTGACTTGATAGGTAAAAATGGTAAAAAATAGGTAAAAATGTTAATAATTCTGACTTGATAGATTAGGTCAGAGTGACAGAAATCAAACGATTTTGTCAACAGTCAGCCGATCTTCGATTATACGCCGTTATAAATTACATTCAACAATTAAAATTATTTAATTAATCATTCATATAAATATGCGGCCAACATAACAGCTTTGTAACAGGAGTCCATGTCAGAATCGTGAGTGAAATACAAACGTTCCGAAAGCGAGGTGACAGATGGAAGTTTGATAGGTTATGTCAGAGTGACAGCAACCGGCGCTTGCGCAGTCCGGATTGCGGTGCGGATTATCGGGCCAGTGTGTGCGATACAATTGACAGACTGGCGAAATTCCGCGGTTTTTCTACATGAAAACCGCACGGATTTCCTACACGAATTCGCAGCGGTGTGCGGGCGCCTTTAACACGTATCGTGCCACATAGGTGACCTACAAATTTTATTTCGAACAAACAGGCCCAGTGCGCCAGCGATCACATTTACTTCGAGTTTTAACATTGAATGTGACCTACACGGCGCCTCTGAATCTAATGCACATAAACACATTCCAAATTTTTGTTTAAAATTGCAATTACTTTAAATAAATCTCCAGGTGTACATGAGCAAGCTATATAATGAAATATTAAGTTTATTAAACTTAATATTTCATTAAATGAAACAATACGAAAAAAATCTTAAAACAGTATATTCAAAAATAAAACATCAAATAAGCATAATCAATTTACAATATCAGAAAAACACACAAGATATAAATAATAAATTACAACCTACAAAATTGCAAATATAAAAAAATATAAATTACAACTATATGGACTTATTTTTATGATCTGTATTGAAACATGGTAAGCAATAGTGGGGGTGACCATCACACCCACCACAATATGTTACTACATGTTTTGTTCTATTTCTTGCGAACTTACTACCAAATCGCGCATTTAATTTATAGCACCTTACGCAATAACGTCGAGCTTTTCGCACTGGACCCTCTTTTTTCAAAAGCTCATGACGTGAACTTCTTGCCATGGCTGATGTTGATGGTTCACTTTCTTTGCAACTGGTCAGGTGTAAGGCAAGTCCTTCTAAATTTAATTTAAAAAAAAAAGTTTAAATTGTGCCCAATTTCATCCTGAGCGATTTTTTGTAGGAATTCCTTTCCCCGCACTTTAAAACCCCGTTGCTTCGGACGCTTTCTCCAGGCAAATTTGTTTACAATGACCTATCTACATATTATGTATGTTAATTCTACATATATCTATGCATCTGACAATTTGAATTGTTATGAAATTTATCGTTTACTAAAAAAACAATAAAGCAAGCGGCAAAATAGTTCGAGGTAAAAACGCCAAAGAAATTAACTTGTTTTACAAAAATTACGTTTTAGAGAAATTGTTTTTCGTTTGTATTATTCGTAGAAAATAATCCATCATTTTGTTTTAAAATGGTTTATTGCCATTTTATTATGGGAGTTAGTAATGAAAAGGGCCCAGTCTGTTCAATATACTATTATATTTATAATGGCATATCCGACAATTTGGGGTTATTGCCTCAGTGATGGTACAGATGGTATGGCGTAACACAAACCATGAATAGATTTCAAAAAATATATTTTGTAATAAAATTAGGCATGCTACAATTGTTTTCGCGTACAAAAGTTAATGCGGTATGTGCATGGTATTACCGTACGCCGCGTAGGTCACCGATGACCTACGCTCACAATAAAACCCGAAATCAGTTTTTTGAAAAAATAAATCATTATTTATCAAGCCTATATATGCATACATACATACATAATATACAATATAATTTGTTTAATGGCGCAGGTACTGATTTTCTCAAAATGTACTATGGCATTAAACGTGTTAAGCAAAGTAACCTACAGACCCATTCCGAAAATGGTCAAAGGTGCTCAGGAGACAATCTCCATTCCTTACAGTCAAAATTTTGAAGCTGAATTTTTGCATGAAACAGCATAATTTGAGCGTTGTAGGTATGTAGTATATGTATGCAGAATTTGTTTATAGTTTTTAATATACCTGTATTGTATATGTATGTATGTAAGTGGACCTTTAGCCGTCATATAACATGAAATTTATACATGTATCACTCATGGAATATAAAATAAAACAATTTTTACTAAATAAATTTATATATTCTCTATACTTACATAATTCCTTATGAATTTTATTTAAAATAAAATGCGACAAATAAACTTCTAGATTTAATAAAAAAGTTCCTTTCAATTCAAACGATTTTTATTAAAAAAATATATAATAGGTATGTATGTATGTATGTACATATACATATGTACATAGGTATAATATATATTTTTATTTCGGCTGCAGTCATGAAGCCGTTCTTATTTACATTATAGAAACTTTTTTTTTATACGAATATCAAAATTAATAGCTCATGTACGTGTATTATCAAATTAACAATAATAGTGAAACTATAATTATAGCTTGTATAATACATACATATATAAATTCAAAAGCACAAAATAAAAAATTCTATGTACTATAATGTACATACATACATATGTATGTACTACGTAAAAACACAACGAACCGTTTATATGTAATATATACCTAATATACAAATGTACAATATGTACACATACGTAATATCATATTAATTTACACTATTTATTTATAAGTAAATATAGACTTTATACATTTTATTCAAATATAGGTATATTAATTTTTATGATATTAAAGACCACGACTTGAAGTTTAATGCTATTTAAATTGGTATCTAAACCGTAACTTAAAATGGGACATCTACACTGGCGAATATGAACAGAAATATCCATTAGAAGAATAAACTCAATAGATATCAGAATACCTATATGGTTTACCATATATTAGAATAAATGGTAAATGGTAGATATATATATTTTAATTCGAAAACTTAACTGAGTTGGATTATGGGTCAATTCGTGTGTTGTGTTCGCTCCTGTAGACAAATGCCTTAATTGCTCAATCATTGCAAAAATGAACCTAACATTTTCACTGACGAAGCCATTTCCAAATTTTGCACCTGAATATGTTTAAAATAGTTTATTTTTATTAATGTGTGTGTGTACATACATGTATACTTAGATTAAGAGTTGCAATGAATATGCCGATCTTATAAAAATTCGGTTCACTTTTGCATATAAAAAATTATTAAAAGGGTTTCTTGTGATTGTGTTGTAATCTGTGGAAGGTTATCTCGTCTTTGACGGTATGCAGAACAGAGTGGCAGTTGACGCTTTTTTGGTATTGAGAACAGTACCAATAAGCTTTGGGACCATAAGACCGGAACTTCTTGTATATGTAACCGTTTACAACCAGTGCCGATTTCCTTTTTTTCCGTTTTATGAACATCGCTGAAATTTAGAGAAAACGTATTAATTTCAGTATGCACTAATTTTAAATAAAATGGTGATTTATTAGATAGATGATACATTCGTCACACGTCGACTTATATCGAATCAATTAATTGTATTACAATAATATTCATACCGTTCATATAAAATTAAAAATAATGGTAGGTATCAATTGCACTGTATGCATGTACATGTGTACATATGTACATACATATGTATATCGCATAGCGAAAGTCTATCCGCTTGAAAGTCGAAAGCCATGACAATTGATAAACAATCCGGTCACACTAGTATACATACATATATAGTTGCACATACACATACACCATACAACTTATGTATGTACATACATCTGTACGTAACCCCCTCCCTACTGTATCTACAACTTACATCTGTGTATGTATATAATGTATTGATTAAGTTGTTAAAAATCAACGGGCTTTCGCCTTATGATAAAAAAAACAAACGGACATTTTCAAAACAACAATAATTTATTAAATAACTTTATACAATATTCAACGCGTTATAGTATCACAAATATTTACGTCAATGATTGTGACAAAATTTATGTAATACAATTTCGTTTTTTACAGTGTATAGCACAGCCCTGCATCCTTTGTTCTCGTGAGTGGAACATGTCCATCTGACTTTTCCACCGCGCATTCTATTTCTTCTATACCTGTATCGGTTGATTTCAATTATAGTTTTGCCGAATCTTGATGTGGTGTATTGAAATGGAGCTGAAAATGAAATTTGCATTAGGGAAAAACTGTTCTTGCGATGGGTCAGTATGGAAATACACACACACACACACACACAAACAAAGCACATCTGAAGTAATTTAAAATAAAACTTAGTTTAAAATTAATACCTATCACAAAAGTATTTACACGTTCCACCGTTTATTTTGATAATACAAATATGGTACAGTTTTGGATGTGGGACGGTATGTCAATGTTCAAGCTGCTAATAATCGAATCATTTTATTATTTTAATGTCTGTAATGTTCCAGCGATTTTTGAACTTATATAACCAGCCGTTGGATGCTTGGAAATTTTCTAATCCTATCCTTTGCGCCACTTCTAGAGCCTTTTGCTGAAGAAGTCGGCCAGATATTGTTTTGTGGCTGGTCTTCATCATTGTCAACCAGTCGAATAAATTTTTTTCCAACGTGTGTGTGGCAAACATTCGCGTGCGTTTTCTATATCCAGGCACGTCGCTCTTTTCTATTTCTGCTCTGTTTTTGAGAATCGTAGACAGGGTCGAGGACATGATGTTGAATTTTTTCGCAACGTCAGCTTTTTTCTCACCCAAATCAACGGCTCGAATGATGTTTAGTTTTGTCATAATCGAAATCGGTCTACGTCGCCTCTTGTTAAGGTCGAGTAATCCTAGAATCAATTGAATACAAAGTAAGTGGAATGTGCGACTGGAAACAGTTAATGTTTCCAAAGGAGTAGCGTGTTCAAAGAATAGTAAAAATCACACACAGGCTTAACTTAACGAGTTTAAATAAAACAAACCAATTTTTTTTTACATAAAATTTTATTATTGTGAAAGAAAATAGAAATTTTTATAATATAAAAGAAATATTACAATTTAAAAAAAATCAACGTGTTTTTGATTTCAGTGTACCTACTAAAGTTTTGACCTTTCCACTAAAATTAAACAACAATGATGTTATAATTTTTACTGAATTTAAAAGGAAAATGTAATAAAGCAAGAAATACATAATAGTGAACACAAAACATTACATCAAATTACATCTTGATATACATTCCATTTCCAGTATTGATTAATATAGGAGGATTGTGATTGTGTTTATTATTCACTGAAATTATTGAATCATTTTTAATGCGCAAAAATGCTGTACAATGTCCCCTTTTGGTTGAGGAGCATGACCAGAATTGAACTCCTGAATGTGTTTCTCTAGCACGACCGAAAGTGTAACTTTCAAAACAAACGAGAGTAGCTTTTCCTACTTGGATGAATTCAGCTAAAATATTATAAATAAATAGTTTTAAACTTATTCTTGTTTAATATTTCAAAAAATAAATAGATTTTTTGAAAAAAAAAAATTGTCAGACAAACAATACCAATATTTTAATGATAAAACAAGGCAATATATGTACATACATACATAAAATTCCTATTCACAACAAACGTCAAGAGATACAAAATTCAATGAAAATTGGATATATTTTCCGTATTTCGTCTAATGAAATATACATGTACATTTGATCATCAATTAATTATCATTGTCCTATTTGATCATTTGTGAGTGTGGTCTTGATTATACATATGTACAACCTGTTTGATATGTAAAACCATCGTAACGTCAATCCCGCTTCTTAATTTTTTAATGTAAGCTAGCTTAGAATTAGAGTGTAAGTGTAACTCTCGAAAATAAATAAAAAATTAGAATACTTTTGACATCAATATTCTTGGATGATTCGGGGGAATTCTGGGTTTGAGAAACAAAAATGCAATCGTTTTTTTTTTTCAACTGAATTTTATTTACTTCAACCATAATATATATAACCTATTTAATGGTTGTGAGAATCCTTACTACAAATAATTTTATTTTCAACTGTGTACAATTTTGCTCTACAGCCTCTATGTTGATGAGTGGAGCATCTCCATCGGACTTTGGATCCCGAAGTTGTGTGCCTGGTGTATGTGAATCTGCCAATTTTAATCAAAGGTCTACCCATTCTCGACGTGACATAGTGCGCTGAAAATGGAAAATATATTAATTTCAAATAATTATCCACATATATATGTATTTGTTTAAATTTTAATATTAATTTTATAACCACAACTTAACACATTGACATTTAAATTTTCAATAATGTATCAAAAATATGTGAGAAATAATAATGTAATAACGATTTTGGACAGTTGGTCGATTTCCCATTCCAAGATTATGATTGACTTGTTCGTCGGTTTAATGTTAGGTAGCTCCCATCGCTTGTTTTAAAATACGGTGGTGGATCGTGTTTATGTACGAAATAGCTAGATATGATCTCTTGATTACGCAAACATATGTACGAATTGCAACGAGATTTGCGTTCGGAACAAACCCACTTTTGTTGTCCCGAAACCAAATTTTTGTCGAAGACGTAAGTGTAATTGTTGAAGAGTACGACCTTGGTCTCATAATTGGATGTGATGAGTTTATCTGAAAATTAAGTTAATAAATTAGTATTTATTTATATATGTATGTATAGTATCAACGGCAGATACCTTAACATACATATGTATGTATATGTAAATACATAGTAATATATGTATGTATGCACAGGGCACACTTCTTCTGAACGTTGCTTACTACATAAGTGGTTATATAGGTATTATATATTATATAAATAAGTGAACATTAGGTGTAGTTTTGGTTTAGCGAAATTAATGTACGAAAATATACAGTGTGTGAATCTAAAAACTAAGCTTGAATGATGATGATTCAAAGGAATGAATAAAACAATTCTATAAATAATTCAAATCGATTATATTTGTTTAGAATTTTACAATTATTTTATCCATACATACATACATAATATTAAGAAAAATTTGGCTTTTTAAATCAATTTTATCCGAGTTCAATGAAAATTAGTTGTTTATCTTTATGGTACATATATCATATCGTTCGTTGGTATTGAGCTGCATTAGTGATTATGAATGTTATTGACGATGATTATTTCGCCATCGTACGTGTGTATGTTTGCTTTACACTTATGTTTATGTCCGATTGAACACCACCAACGTATCTTGGTGTTTATAGTGCTGTGAATGCAGAATTTGTAGCCGCCATAGACCAACATTGGTCTTCCACGTTTACTTTGGGTGAAATAAGCTGAAAAAAATAATACCAGAATTTGTATTTGAAAGATTTTTTACGCGTACAGAATTAAATATCTCGTATTTAATTCGTTGGCTTGACATAATAAATCGGTAAACGTATCTCATACTATATAAAACTTAGGCGTCTGCCTGCCTGGGTCGTTTCGGTCACGCAGACATTGCCATCATAAAAAAACAAAATATTTTAAGCGGTGTGTTGGCAACAAGCCACTATATGTCAAAGCTAGTTCGAGTTGACAGCGCGATTTATGACCATACATCCATTCAATCAACGGTACACTATACAATTGTTTCACGTACTGTTAAGAGGGCCAGAGGCTGTATTGTAATTGTACAAAATAGAGTGCACGGTTGAGGGTTGGGGGGTAGGGTTAGAATCCACCGTCATATGACGGGCAAACCGGCTAGTATAATACAATTTTTTTTAAATGCTATTGAACTTTATATGTACCTACTTCTTTCAGCTTAGTGATTTTCATAGATATTATTCCTTTATCAAATAAAAAAAATCTGAAATGAAACACTTTGATATTTGAGAACCATATATTTAGTAGAAAAACAAATGAAATGTAAAAAAAATTATAGATATCGTATAATATGTAACACTTTATAATATTATACCGTATATGTATGTATTGAGACAACATACAATATTGTATTAAGTATATAAAACGAAATTTGATATTGTAAGATTTAAGCAAGTATCAAATCTTTATGTACGTTCCATTTTTGCATTTGTGATATCGACGGGGATTGTGTGTGTGATTTCGATTCAAGCGCAATATTTTATCATTTTCTTTATGTAAAAAAGCATTGCAATGAGAGTTACCCCCATTATGGGAACAGTCCCATGTTTCGATTCCTTTTTTTGATAATACTTTGAAGCGGTAAGTATAGCCCTCTAAGAGTATCAAAGTTTTTCCTCTCGTAGATTTTATGAATTCGACTAAAAATTAAAGTAATCGTAAGAAATTATTAAACTTAAATTACGCATGTGCAAGTGCATTATGTTTCATTTTAGGTGCATGATTTAGGTTTAACAATAAAATAAATTATTTAATAGTACAAAATATATTTATATACTAACAATATAAAATACAAAATGATGACTAAGAGCTCACACACACCACACGCCACGCCAAATACGTCTTCTGACGATATCCTAAAAGCATGAATTTCTATGGTTCTGTATGGCGTAGATACACACATGCAACACTCCACCCCATGTCACAATTCATAGCAACGGCGTCAGATCACGTATGGTGTGGTAAGTGTGTGTGAGCCTTAATGATCGTACATCACATCAATACTTGACAAATATTCCTTTGTCCGTTTTACGGTAATTGGGTGGATCGTGGTTGTGTTCACCGTTCATAGAAATTATTGTAGCGTTTTTTACGCGTAAGAATGCTTTACATCGACCCCGTTTGTTTGAGGAACATATCCATGACTGGATTCCTGAAACCGATTCTCTTCTAAGCCAGTAAGTGAATTGTTCGCAAAGGAGTAAGGTACTTCCTGCTTGAGTCTGGATGAATTCAACTAAAAGTATACAATTATTCAGTTTAGCATGTTTTTATCTAAGAAAAAATGTTTTGTTAGATTATATGTATGTATGTATATACCCACTTAATATTATACTGACCAGTATACAGCCAACTTAAACTTGATAGAAGATTGAATTGCTGATGATAATTTATTACATAGATATTAATTTGTATTTTAAGGATGAAATAAAACAATCTCAAAGTAATTTTTGTTGATACTAGTACATATAATATGTATTTACACATTTCAAACGTGAACAGATATAAAATTCTAAGAGCATTTGACGAACTCTCCCTGTTTTGTCTTAAAATATACAGGGGGCTTGTGAGTGTGCGCATTCATTCTTAATAATATGATATTATCTTTTACATGTAAAGCTGCCGAACAATTACGATAAGATGAACAACGCCATCTCTCAACTCCGTTGTTCAATTTCGAATGATGACTATAAGTGTAATTCTCGAAAATGATTAGTAGGGAACCTTTGATATTCCTGATGAATTCGGCTGAAATTTTTTTCAACAATTAATTAATAACAGTAATGGGTATGATTTCTTTTTACTCATTTTGAGTAAAAATCGTATATAAAACAATACTTTATATATGCTACGTAGATGGATAAAGTAAAAAGAAAAAAAGGACAAAAGCACTTAATATAACACGAAATTTATTTTTTTGTATAATAGCTATGTACATATGTACATATGTAGGTACGTTGTACAATGTACAATGTTGTTATACCTAAAATATCAATGCGGTCTGTTTTTCGCCAAGTAACATTATTATAATTTTATATAACATTCCATCAAATCTTCAAGTACGTTCCACAGCTAGTCTTGTGGTATCGAGGAGCATCGTGTGTGTGTACATTTTTTATATAAACTACTTTGTTCTTCCTCAAGTGCAAGAATGCTTTACATGCTTTAAGTCGATGACTTTGTGAAGAGCATCTCCAAAGTTTAATTCCAGAGCTCAAAGTTTTAGAATAACAATAAGTATGATGATCAAATAGAACAAGTGTACTTTTTCCTCTATTGGGCTTGATGAATTCCACTGAAAAAAAGATCAATTATTGAAAATTGATAGGAAAAATAATGAAAGCGCAAACGAAATAATTGATACCGTCTATGATCGTTAAATGATGCAGACAAGAATGGAAATTGTGTACAACGGTGTGGATTCATGTATAGGTACATATGTATGTATGTATAATGAACAAACAGACAGACAAGAATTCAAGTGGATGTAAATAAATTTTATATATTAATATACCTACTACAAAAACAATTTTATCGGTGAAGAAGCATACATGTAATAATCTAATAATATCAATAGGTACTTTACAAAATTTCCATATTTTATCTTGAAATATGAACGTGAACCATGATTGTGCCAATTATTTTATCATTTTATTTAAATGTGTAACAGGCAATAGAACAGACCCTCACAATTCCAGAATTAAGTTTTCTACATATATTGGACATTTTCTATGGAATATGATAAACTCAAGTGCAACAAAGTAAAAAGTTTAGAAACTTATTTTTACTTTTGTTTCAAAACACAAAAAAAATCATTCCAGTAATATAACTATTTAACATAACTTACTCGGGAGGATGAGAATGGAATGTTTTAGCGGCTACTATGTACATACATATGTATGTACATATATGGTTATCAACCGTATGAACGTTTTGCATTGAATTGACTTCCAGAGATTTTTCTATAAAATCTGTAAGCGTAAAGACTGGCGTCCATTTGAGAGTAATACTCTTGAGACTTACTATCGAGAACAATACTTGTAAATGGACACGTTTTGGAGAGTGACTTTCCGCGAGCGATCTAAATTGTCAAGAGAGCTGAGCAAGAAAATTTTTGAATGTTTACCTACGCGGATAACAAAAATTACCCAACGCGGATAACAAAGTAAATATTTTTTGTCTAAAATATAATCCAAAAGTTGTAGTTTAGCCAATTGTTCATGATATGGATAAGGACGAACACAAAAAAATTGCAAGATTAGCTTTCAACTCTAACATAATTTATGGTACTATTATTTTGGTACTTGTAGCGTAAACATGGAATTTTAAAATAAAACTCTTGTCTTATTTACCGACCGAAGCGACGGTCAAAGGAAACGATTTGACTTAATTTATATTTCAAAAACCGTTACATTTTCTCAAGGTCTGCACGATTCTTAGGCAATCGTTTTATCTTGATTGTTAAGCATATAGAAAAATGCGCACATGGAAAAAAGTGCACATTAAAAAAATCTGCACATAGAAAAATACTTGCATTTAATCACACTCTAATCTTTTCCTGTGTTTTGCAGCTTTAAAAATTTGAATATTTCTAGTGTAGTAAATACTTTTTTTTAGTACATAATTTTATTTTATTTTCTCCGCAAACATAATGAAAATATATTGTTACTATATATTAAAGAAAATTTATTATTAAAAAATTCACATACATATGTATGTAACAGAAATTAGTTTTCATTAATAAATTAATTTTATTATTGCAAGTTCGCTAACTTTTAAATTTTACCCTTGGTAATATCGGTTTCTGTTTTTTGAGGGCGGGAATCGTGACAATGCATGGTTGGTTGTTGAACAACGTTGTTATCCTTTGTCTTCATATTTGAATTACACTTCATTGAGCGATTTTGCCTGCATCTCCAAGTCAACACTCCCTTTGTAGTACGGAAGTAGACATATTCAAAACCCAAGTGAATCAAAATTAGGTTGCCTTTCTGGGTGCTTGAATATTCCATTGTCAAGTCTAAAAAAAGGAAATAGTTAAACCAAATTATAAAAATGATAGTGTACGTATGTATGTAGGTACTGTAAGTTAGCGGTCCCCAACCTTTCGGACCTCATAGATCACTAAACTCAAAACCTTGAATCCCACGGACCACTACCATGATTTTTTCCATAAAAGTAACATTCAAAATATGAAATGGTAATTACACTTGTTTTTGCACTCCAACTTATTTGCAAAAAATTGTATATCATTATGAAAAATGCAAAAAAAATATTTTAAATTTCATTTTATTAAAAAAGAATTAATTAATTAACAATTATCAGATATCATCAGATGCATAGCAAAATAATCAGTGAGAAAACCAGATTTTCAATATTTTGCTTGGGGGTATTAGAGGAATTCCAGTATCTAACAACCAAAAAATATTTTTTCTTTATTTTATTTACATTTTTGGCTTATCGTTAAACTTTTTTTTTACAAGTTGGGGAAATATTCGCTTTCCCGGGTACTAAAAAAGTCGGGTGATTTGGAATTTCTATGTAAGTGGACACACGCGCTTCTTACTCTCCGACAGTTGCTCGCAGGGTTTGGAACGTTTTCGTATTCTGAGAGATTTTCTCCGAAAGTAACATGTCGAAGAAAACCTGAACAAAGGAAGAAACTGAAAAATTAATGTGATTATGAAGAAAATAACATTTTATGGGATATGAAAAACAAGGAATTTAAAAATCGGGAAAAGAAGCAGGAAATATATCAAGAAATAAATGGTGGGACACTTGAACGTGAGACTGCGTGCATAATTTTTCCCGCGTCATGCTCAGTTTTGACAGTTCATAGCATGGTTAAAAATGACATTTGTCGATTTGTATTGAGATGTTAGATACATACATGAAAATAACGTGAGTATTTAGCGGTGGGAAACACAAATATTAGTTTAGTGTTAAATGATCTCGAACGTTTTATATGATTTTAAAAATGGTTTAAAGAAGAAAATAAAAAAATTTCAAATATAAAAAAATATATTTATTTCTTGTATTTAATACTAAACAATTATTGTAAAATGTATATGAATAACAAAATGAAAAATTCTTAAGATAAAATATCAACACTTCATAAATGTTCCACTTTTTATTTTGTGATATCGAGGGGGTTCGTGGGTATGTGCATTTTGACCCGATAGCACTTTATTCTCCTTTATATATAAAAGTGAATTACATCGAACTTTACTGCCGTCATGAGAACAAACCCACTTTTCTTTCCCCGAACTCAATAGTTTATAATATCTATACGTGTAATTTTTATACAAAACGAGGGTATTACCTTTTCTCGACTTGATAAATTCAACTGCAACAAAATTAATTCAAAAGTTAGAAAACATAAAATTTGAAGTTAATAATAAATAATATTTGCATATGATTTACAATTCAGTAGCAAACCTTTATATAATATGTACATATGTATGTATATGTACATATGTAGATTTAAAAAAAACTCAATTTTATATTTTCAATGGCTTAATATATTTTAAATAATACATGTATAAAAAAAAATTAGATCCACATATATGTATGTATGTACATACAATTGTATACACTTTTACTAATTATAACTATAACATTAGATACTTTTTGTGTATCGAAAGATTTTTATACTCTAACAAAGTCTTAAAAATGAATTATCATACATAATTTATGCATTAAATTGTAGGTATATCCTCCATTTTGCACGTTTCAATACTTCGGAGGACCGTGAGTGTGTACAGTTTCACGGGAAAATATTCGATTTTCACGAATGTACAATTTTGAATTGCATTTGTTTTTGGCCCCGTTATTTGAGCAACGCCATTTTTCATAACCCGAAGCCATTGTGCAATCATAGGAATACGTGTAATCGTTGAAGCGAATGAGATTTCTCCCCTTTCTCGAAGTTATGTACTCCACTGAAAACAGAATAAAAACACATTGAGAGCATAAATTTAATGTTTATGTTACAAGTAACGGACCGTCGCGTCGCAGCTTTCGAGTGAATGATAAAATTAAAACTATTTTCAATGAGTAGCTGTGTATGTATTAAGAGTGGTATTAATTACAAAATCTAAATATGTAATATCAACTTACAAACTAAATTTGATCTTGATAATCAATATTTTATGTAGGATCCATCGTTCGTTTTGTAGTACATGGGTGGTTTGTGATTATGCGTATTTCGAGTGCCAATTATTTTTCCATTCGAAATTAATATGAATGCTTTGCATCTAACTTTACCACCTCCGTTTGTACATATCCACTTTTCATTGCCTGATGTTACCAATAATAAGTTGAAGCCGAATGTGTATTTGTCATATAAAACAAGAGTGTTTCCTCGTATCGATTTGATGTATTCAACTGCAAAAAATGACAATTCAGAGGTTAATTAAGTCAAATTGACATAAACGATTCGATAATTCACCACAGATGAAGAATATAAATAAAACAACCAAATAAACAGCAATATGAATTTATTATGGTGAAAAAATATTATTTGACAACAAAAGATAGTATTTAAATCTACAAAAATATGAAAAGAAAATGAAAAAAAGGAAAAACAAGTGGAATGCCGTGTAACGTTTTATAAAATATGATTTGTATATGTTGATTTTTTTTTCTAATAAATACGTACATACATACATATTATCTTTGCAGCCGAAAAATCAATGATTTTTGAGACATGATATTGAGGTGAAAAGTACAACATTTCATTCCAAATTAAATATTTAAGTTTCTATTTCCACTTTAGCTTCAGTTAAACCTAATTTTTAAGATTAAAACAATCAAAACACACTGAGAGCATAAATTTAATGTGTAGGTTACATGCGACGGAACCGTCGCAGCTTTCGAGTGAATGATAAAATTAAAACTATTTTCAATGAATAGCTGTGTATGTATGTATTTAGAGTGGTATTAATTACAAGATCTAAATATGTAATATCAACTTACAAACTAAATCTTTGAACTTGATAATCAACATTTTATGTAGGATCCATCCTTCGTTTTGTAGTACATTGGTGGTTTGTGATTATGCGTATTTCGAGTGCCAATTATTTTTCCATTCGAAATTAATATGAATGCATTACATTTAACTTTACCACCCTTGTTTGAACATACCCACTTTTCATTGCCTGATGTTACCAATAATACTTTGTAGCGGAATGTGTAATCGTCATATAAAACAAGTGTGTTTCCTCGGATCGTTTTGATGTATTCAACTGCAAAAAATGACAATTCAGAGATTAATATACATATGTAAGTAGCAATTAAGTCAAATTGAAATAAATGATTCGATAATTCACCACAGATGAAGAATATAAATAAAACAACCAAATAAACAGCAATATGAATTTATTATTGTGAAGAAAATATTATTTAACCCTGTATAGTGTGTTGAAGGGAAATGACGTCACCTTCCCTATTGGTTAGTTTAAATAAAAGAGCAGGTAGCAGGTGATGCTACATTTACAAAATAATGTGGGAACTTATATGAGTGGTTACAATTATGTAAATGCTACAAAAAATTAGAAGAACCCCCCTTTTACTTTATCCTAATCGGATAGAGCAGCAGTTCCCGAATGGTGTTCAGCGGAACCTTGGGGTTCGGTAAGAGGCTCTCAGGGGTTCCATTCAAGATTTCCATATTGTAAATCGTTTCACGTTTGATAGTACCAAACCTTCAACATTGACTGTATTGGAGTATGAAAATTTAATTGATATTAAAAATTCATCCACAAAATTAATTTCGTTACTCTTTGTATTCCTCAAATATATGAATAAAGTGATGGGTTAGCCACACCCGAATTTTTTAGTTTACGATGAGTCGTTAGTTTTACAAACAAATAGGGGTATTTTAAAGTTTAGTTTATAATAATGCGTATTTGTCTCACAAAAAATAGGTGAATCCTTCTTAGTGCATGAGGGGATGTTTGTTTTACAAGTGCACGCATTTACATACATACAAACAAAGGTACATTTTAAGTTTAGTTTATGATGACGGTGTTGATACCTGGATCCGATACATTGTACATAGTATCTATGTACATACGTGGAAAGGTACAACCATGTAATTGGAATGCCAAGATGTAACAATATTTCCACTTTCGCTTCAGTTAAACCTAATTTTTAAGATAAACAGAATAAAAACACACTGAGAGCATAAATTTAATGTGTAGGTTAGATGTGACGGAACCGTCGCAGCTTTCGAGTGAAAGATAAAATTTAAACTATTTTCAATGAATAGCTGTGTATGTATTAAGAGTGGTATTAATTACAAAATCTAAATATGTAATATCAACTTACAAACTAAATTTGAGCTTGATAATCAATATTTTATGTAGGATCCATCGTTCGTTTTGTAGTACATGGGTGGTTTGTGATTATGCGTATTTCGAGTGCCAATTATTTTTCCATTCGAAATTAATATGAATGCTTTGCATCTAACTTTACCACCTCCGTTTGTACATATCCACTTTTCATTGCCTGATGTTACCAATAATAAGTTGAAGCCGAATGTGTATTTATCATATAAAACAAGAGTGTTTCCTCGTATCGATTTGATGTATTCAACTGCAAAAAATGACAATTCAGAGGTTAATTAAGTCAAATTGACATAAACGATTCGATAATTCACCACATATGAAGAATATAAATAAAACAACCAAATAAACAGCAATATGAATTTATTATTGTGAAGAAAATATTATTTGACAACAAAAGATAGTATTTAAATCTACAAAAATATGAAAAGAAAATGAAAAAAAGAAAAAAAAAGTGGAATGCCGTGTAACGTTTTATAAAATATGATTTGTATATGTTGATTTTTTTTTCTAATAAATACGTACATACATACATATTATCTTTGCAGCCGAAAAATCAATGATTTTTGAGACATGATATTGAGGTGAAAAGTACAACATTTCATTCCAAATTAAATATTTAAGTTTCTATTTCCACTTTAGCTTCAGTTAAACCTAATTTTTAAGATTAAAACAATCAAAACACACTGAGAGCATAAATTTAATGTGTAGGTTACATGTGACGGAACAGTCGCAGCTTTCGAGTGAATGATAAAATTAAAACTATTTTCAATGAATAGCTGTGTATGTATGTATTTACAGTGGTATTAATTACAAGATCTAAATATGTAATATCAACTTACAAACTAAATCTTTGAACTTGATAATCAACATTTTATGTAGGATCCATCGTTCGTTTTGTGGTACATAGGTGGTTTGTGATTGTGCATATTTTGAATGCCAACTACTTTTCCATTCGAAATTAATATGAATGCATTGCATTTAACTTTACCCCTGTTTGAACATACCCACTTTTCATTGCCTGATGTTACCAATAATACTTTGTAGCGGAATGTGTAATCGTCACATAAAACAAGAGTGTTTCCTCGGATCGTTTTGATGTATTCAACTGCAAAAAATGACAATTCAGAGATTAATATAAGTAGCAATTAAGTGAAATTGAAATAAATGATTCGATAATTCACCACAGATGAAGAATATAAATAAAACAACCAAATAAACAGCAATATGAATTTAGTATTGTGAAGAAAATATTATTTAACCCTGTATAGTGTGTGGAAGGGAAATGACGTCACCTTCCACCATTGGTTAGTTTAAATAAAAGAGCAGGTAGCAGGTGATGCTAAATTTACAAAACAATGTGGGAACTTATATGAGTGGTAACAATTATGTAAATGTTACAAAAAATTAGAAGAACCCCCTTTTTACTTTATCCTAATCGGATAGAGTATTGTGATCGTGCGAAAATTCGACCTCTAGATTTTGACTGATTTGTATCAGGTATATCCCCTGATCATGCTTTCATGATTTCGGGAAAATGTATGTATATCTGTGTACTTGTGTGTGTGTGTGTGTGTGTGTGTGTGTCTGTATGTGTGTTTTATCCGAAACTATCAAGCTATCAAGTTAAAATTTCATATCTATTATTTTCACGTAAGGTGTAAGAGACAAGGAATTTGGTCAACATCAGTCAACCGGAAGTAGGATTTTTTACTTGTAGAAAATTCAAAAATCCTGTTACCACAGAATATTTCCGAACCTGCCCCAGCGATCAAGTCGAAATTTCATATCTATAGTTTTCACGTTAGCCGTAAGAGATACTGTGATTTTGGTCAACATCCGCTTACCGGAAGTGGCAGTTTACTCTTGAACGATTTTTTGTTTTTTTTTTTTTTTTTTCGGCCTTTTAAATACATACATATGTAGTATCGTCACAATATTGTAATACTATAATCCTGGGACAAATACCCAGTTATGAAAAAATAAATCAGTCAATCGGAAGTTGGGTTTTTTTCTTGTAGAAAAGTCAAAAATCCTGTTACCACGAAATATTTCCGAAACTACTGAACCGATCAAGCTGAAAATTTATATTTATAATTTCCATATAAAATTTAAGAGTTGATAAGGTTTTGATCATAATCCGCCGACCGGAAGTGGTAGTTTTTCCTATTTGAATATATGCCGAAGATCATATTTTACATACGTGCACGCACTCAACACATTAATCTCATGATATGTATGTATGTATGTTGGTTGGTGTGGTGGTGTGCATGCATTTTATTTACTTACGCACTTAAAAAAATAATTTCGTTACTCTTTGTATTCCTCAAATATATGAATAAAGTGATGGGTTGGCCACACCCGAATTTTTTAGTTTACGATGAGTCGTTAGTTTTACAAACAAATACGGGTAATTTAAAGTTTAGTTTATGATGACAGTGTTGATACCTGGATCCGATACATTGTACATAGTATCTACATACGTATGTACATACGTGGACAGGTACAACCATGTAATCGGAATGCTAAGATGTAACAATATTTCCACTTTCGCTTCAGTTAAACCTAATTTTTAAGATAAACAGAATAAAAACACACTGAGAGCATAAATTTAATGTGTAGGTTATATGTGACAGAACCGTCGCAGCTTTCGAGTGAAAGATAAAATTAAAACTATTTTCAATGAATAGCTGTGTATGTATTAAGAGTGGTATTAATTACAAAATCTAAATATGTAATATCAACTTACAAACTAAATTTGAACTTGATAATCAATATTTTATGTAGGATCCGTCTTTCGTTTTGTAGTACATGGGTGGTTTGTGATTATGCGTATTTCGAGTGCCAATTATTTTTCCATTCGAAATTAATATGAATGCATTACATTTAGCTTTACCACCCCTGTTTGAATATACCCACTTTTCATTGCCTGATGTTAACAATAATACTTTGTAATGGAATGTGTAATTGTCACATAAAGCAAGAGTGTTTCCTCGCATCGATTTGATGTATTCAACTGCAAAAAATGACAATTCAGAGATTAATATAATAATAGCAATTAAGTCAAATTGACATAAACGATTCGATAATTCACCACAGATGAAGAATATAAATAAAACAACCAAATAAACAGCAATATGAATTTATTATTGTGAAGAAAATATTATTTCACAACAAAAGATAGTAGTTAAATCTACAAAAATATGAAAAGAAAATATTATTTGACAACAAAAGATAGTATGTACTTTAAATCTACAAAAATATGAAAAGGAAAAGCAAGTGGAATGCTGTGTAAAGTTGAATAAAATATAATTTGTAAATGTTGATTTTTTTCTAATAAATACGTATTATCTTTGCAGCCCAAAAATCAATAATGTTTGAGACATGGTATTGAGGTGAAAAGTACAACATTTCATTCCAAATTAAATGTTTTAGTCTCTGTTTAGAACAGTTAATTTTTGAACTACATATTACACAATACCTATATATTTCCACTTTCGCTTCAGCTAAACCTAATTTTTAATATTAAAATAAATACACATTTTTCGAAAAGTGGATTTTCATTTAGCTAATCTCATAATATCGATCGAGTATATCTATCGATAATATCGAGTCCTAAAAGTGCTAATTCATAATCAAAAGTGTAAATGATATATGTATCTTGTAGTACATTCCCGAGCCGATTATAATTTTCCCACCCGTACATATTCTCCATTTTTCAATTTGTGAAATCGAAAAGCACTGTGAGTGTGTGCGAATTGACCGAATATGACTTGTCCTTCTTTATTTAATATTAGAAATGCACCGCATACCTTACTTCCACCGCTATAAGTACATCGCCACCTTGTTAGTTCTGAAATTGTTTTTGACACTAAACGGTAAGTGTGATTATCGTATAAAACTTGAGTTTTTCCTTGTATCGAACGGATGAATTTCACTGTGAAAAATAAAAATCAGTATATTAGGTTTAATTTATTTAAATACATAAAATTATCAACGTCCCAGTTGAAAAAATAAAGGAATACTTTTATATAATATATTTCTGAATAATTTTGGGTACACATATGGAGTTACATTGCGATCTGCTGCGTTTCGTATAAATTTGATCGAAATCGTATATTTTATCAAAATTTCAATGATTGTGATTGGCATTATGGCGGATTATAACATCATCGTAGCTGTCTATGGAAGCTAAACATCCTTGATTGTCGTGTGTCGAACATGTCCAACGAGTTCTACTATTATTTTTCACGTTGTACTTCCACTTGTAAGTATTGCGACCTATTTGTATGAGAGTTTTTCCGGTGTGGGAGCGGATGTATTTAGCTGCAAAAAGATAAATAACGAAATCACAATAATGGCAGATTCACACTGGGCATTTGTTGAATTAGGTCCGGTCCTCAAGGAAATATTGAATATGTACATATGTCACATATATGTAACTACAAAAAGAAATGTAATCAAATGAAAAATAAAATAAGAACATGTTGCTGGCACTACATACATAAGTGTCTTACAACTAATTTGTTAACCTGTTGCCAAGTCAAAATATTATTACCCGTTTGCCTGTGTGTAGACTGCGCTTTATAATTTGTTAACATGTTCGCAGTGTATTGTTATGTATTTCCAGCGAACCGAACAGCGAACGACGAAGGGCGAAGGTGAATTCGGGCATGTGGACGTCGCGGTCGCAGCGAATGCGAACCGAACGTTCGCATAGCCCGAATTCGCTTTCGCCCTTCGTCGTTCGCTGTTCGGTTCGCTGATGTGTAGGCAGCTTAACAGTATGGCAGATTTTGCTCAAAACGCAACAGAAGATTTTCATTCTTTGTAATCAAGATAAATATTGTGTTAAAATAAAATACTTCAATAACTGTGCGAAAATAATTTATTATACAATAATAGTTTGCATATTTTTACGTCAAACGGTGCACAATTTAATAAATACACGTGTATAAATTTGTGCAACGGCTCGTGCAATAATCAACAATTGTAACAACGTACAAAACAAAACAATTATTTTAAAATATAAATATTACATTGGAGACCAATGTGTACTAATAACTCTTTGATTTTAATAATTTTGGATTTAAGCTAGATAAGTAGGTACAGGTACATATTTATTGATATGCGTAGTTCGTATGAGATCAAAATCAATATTGTTTATATAATTTTTATATTCGATCGTGTAGCCGATTGAGGCGAAATTAAATAATGCCGAAGGTAATGATATAATAATACTTAATACGTACTATTAAATAGATAAATAACGTCATTTTGTAAGTATAAAAATACATCGATAAGTGGTATAAAATAATCAATTGTGAGTATCTATAAAACACTGTACACAATAATATTTAACACACTGTAGACATTTGTAACGGGAATCGGGAGATTTTCTGCGCGCATATAATCTACCTTGTTGCATGGAAAGTTTGGCATAACACGTTAAGCACCGTCGCCTTTCACGCGAACGAACCTCCATTAATTTGTGCTTTAGACGATTTTCAATGTTTATGGGAAACTCCTCAGCTTGATCATCACAGTTAGGGGTATCTGAAATGTTGATAGTACACGACATCAGTACAATCACAATACAATCAGTACTGATGCCATATAAAAATAAAAAAATAAATCAATGTAAATCAATGTCTATGGCAGATAAATTTCTACAGAAAGAAACGAGATTTTGATACGAATAAATGATGATACAAGTTAAACTTAAATTAATTCATGTTGATGCTGGAAAGGCTTTTTGTTGTGTCTGCCAGTTTATTATGTATACTCGATGCCAAGTTCAATAAAAAAAAAAAAAAAATGGCAATTCAAAACCACTGTCTTAAATAATAATATTCAAAATTTACAATGAAAACGGTGAAGTGTTTAATCAATGCTCTTTCATTTCGATAATATTTTTATTGACATTATTCAGCACATTGGTTATTTTTCTACGGTTCAAAAACGCCACATTACTTTGGGATTCTTTTCATTTTGTGCACTCCTTCCAAGTGACGATGCAAACCGGTGGACGATGAACCTTTACACGAAATCAACTTGGTGCAAATTGTGCAAATCGCCGTATTTTTATCATTGGTTGAGCGCAGAAAATGTTTCCAACAACTTTCGTACCATATATCTTTCAAACCTTTTTCTGTAATAAGAACAAAAGTAAGCTTTAATGAATTATAACTGATGAATAATATTGTCGTTGAAACGTTTCGACTCAATTTGAATTTGATTATTAATTAAAAAATAGCTTAAAAATGTCGATAGCAATAGTTCAATTAGACCTAAACAACTACAACAGAAAAAAGTGTTTTCGACATCAAATTTTTATTGTGAGTATTAAGGCGCCCGCACACCGCTGCGAACCTAGCGAATTTCGCAAGTCTACCGGCCCACAGGTGACTTGCGTAGATTGCCTACCGGTTTCTGTCACTCTGACATAACCTATCAAACTACCATCTGTCACCTCGCTTTCGGAGCGTTTGTATTTCACTCACGATTGTGACATAGACTCAAGTCACAGTTATTTACATACAACTTTTCCACAAACGTCATCGAAATCGAACGAATCGGCGAACTCCGAACTCCGAATCGGCGAACTCCGCGAAGTTTCGCGGAGTCGAACGAATCGGCGAAACTTCGCGGACGAAATTCGCCGATTTGTTCGATTTCGATGACGTTTGCATTCGGTGACAGATGGTAGTTTGATAGGTTATGTCAGAGTGACAGAAACCGACGCTTACGCAGACTTGCGAAATTCGCTAGGTTTTCATACACGAATTCGCAGCGGTGTGCGGGTGCCTTTATGGAATAAATAATTTAGATTATTGATCAAACTCTTTGTATATATAGGTAGCTATGTATAAACTCATGAATAAATAAACTTCTGATGAAGAGACTTACATTATGCCAGGTAGGTAGGTATGTAGGTACATATGTATATCTTAAAAATGAACACGACTAGAATTAAATTTGAAATTGTATTACAAGTTAATATTATATCGATACAGACAATTTAAATGGTATGAAACTCTGTAGTGTCGCTAAAGAACTAACAGGATTTTCTAAGTGTATTTATGTAAGTACTACAATATATGATAACATATCGGCACTATGAAATATTGTAAAATCAATGATTATGACAGTTTTTTAGGTATACAATTTTACTGTCGAATGTGTGTAGGGTTGCTTTGCATCCTTTGGGTTGATGTGTGGAACAGGCCCATCGTACTTTTAGACCTTTATTGTAATGGCGTCGAAATTTGTAATTTCCGATTTTTAGCAGCGGCTTTCCAGCAATGGATGTAATCATTTCGACTACTGAAATAAAACATGGAAATAAGTTACACGATAATGTTTCAAGTTTCATAAAAAAAAAGATTGCCAATTTACCTTCATAATATTACGAGTCATCAGTATTATACATTTGAATATTGTATAAAAAAAATACATAAGTAGAAAAAAATACATATTTATTTTATCACACTTGAATAAATAACGTATGAAAAACATCAGTATTAAATACAGTATGTAGGTAAGTTTCCCTCGTTTTTGTTGATTGATCGATTCATCGCGATTTTTATTTCAAAGATTGAGTAAATTTTCTATTCTTATTTTCCCTTTAGGCGGCAGGTAATGGGAATCATCGCTAACTTTGGGATGTCTCTTCTTTTTATGTACACCCACTAAATGACGATGCAAACCAGAAGAGGATGATCCCTTGCATGCGATAACTCTTTTACAGAGAGTACAGATTGCCGAATCTTTGTTGTCTTTTCTTCGTTTGAAATAATCCCAACATTTGTCGTAATCGCCAAAGAAATAATTTTTTTTATCTGTGAAAGGTTTAAAAATTTTTATTTAGTATAATAAGACAATCGCAAATCAATGAGAATTTTTTTTTTTTTATGAGTACGTTTATTTATACATACATACATACATACATACATACATATAGATATAGATAATAAAAAAGGATTGAACTTATCTAAAAAAAAAGATAATTTAAAAACGTCATTGGTTTAATTTTAAAAAATACATGCATTTGGTATTAATGGTTGTGTTTGTTGTTGAGAGAAATAATTTGCAAGTTTATCGTAAAAAGAGAAGCTTTACATTTTCTGGGTTGATGAGTGGAACAACACCAACGAGTCTTGTAATGGATATTTTGATATTGTCGTCGAAATGTGTAGTTTCCGATCTTTATAAGTGGCTTTCCACTCAATGAAGTGATTATTTGAACTGCAATAAAAATGGCACAAATTAGTCGAAAACTGCTTGGTCTGCAAGTAGAATGTTCAAGCTAGTACGAGATGAGTGGAAAAGGTAAAATAAAAAAGTTCGTAAAACATAAAATATTTATTATGAAAATAATAATCCTCTTCAGTTAAGAGAGTTATCGTGTTGGGAAATCAATGGTTATGGTAATTTAGTTCAAAAACGATATTATCTTCGATTGTGTGCAATTTGGCAGTACATCCTCGACTGTGGTGAGTGGAGCACACCCACCTTTTCTTAAGATTGGTGAACGATTGTAGCTTAAACGTGTATGATCCAAGCTTAATTAGAGGTTTTCCTCTGCGAGACATTACGTACGAAACTGTAATAAAATTATTGATTGATTAATTAAAGTTAATTAAGATTTGATTAAAAGCAATATATAAATAATTAACTATAATTATTTAATTATATATTACTCTTTACATATATCTATGTACCTATACATAAAGAATTATGGCAGTAGGTAGGTAGTTACTATTACTAATAACATCATTTGAATTTGTGTGTATAGAAATTTGCGATTTTGAAAATAATATGTACAGTGCAGTGTGGTATTACCTATTTATATGATTTTGAATAAAACTAAATCTCAATTCGTAAGAGTTTATTTAAAAAATTTACAATACATCAAAAGTATCTTAACAGATTTCTCACATGCATTTTTGATAACAACAACGATTTCTTTTTAAACAATATTAAACTATATTAAGTATGTCTTTGGATAAACGTTCAATTGAATTATTCAATTGAATAGAAAACAATACTTTATCCGATATGGATAAAGTAAAAATAATAATGTAACAATTCAATATAAATGATTACAGATATACCTATGTATATAAAAAAATAATATTTTCTTATAAATACAATACAATACAATATGACCAGGAAATGACTTTTGGATTATATCACTAATGTGCTTTTTTTTATTATTTAATATTTAAGTTACACATTTTTTTGTACTAAAACCAAATGTATCATCATATACACTCAATGTTTTCGTTTAAAATTTAGCATACATATGTACATAGGTACGTTGATTTTGAATTACCTCGATATTCTTGTAAACTTCACCTTTGGCGATTTTATACCTGTATCGGTTCGTAAAAACCTTTTCCCTTATTAGTTATTTTAATAATAATTTTTCGTAAAAATTTTAAATGAAATAAACCATTCTTAACATAAAAATTATTATTATTTACAGGAATGTATTTTTTTTTATAATTAAATATAAACTTTATATTAACTATGGAAAATTATATCACATTTATATCGAATAGGAATGTTTATAATCAAGGTGTTTTTTGCAACATTGGAATACAAAAAAATATTGGATAATATAATGTATATAATATAAGGTAACATTGCTTTGAGGAACATTTAAAAGTATCGCTAAATTTGAATACGATCATTGTATTTATTAATTTTATTGACAGTTTTACCGTGTTTAATGGTTGTGACAGTTGACAACACGCAACAGCCTGTTACCCTTCGTGTAGACTTTGGCTTTGCACCTGATGAGGCTTTGTTTTATGCATCTCCATACGACCACGCCATGCAAGAGAACAGTGAATTTGGCAAAACGGTATGTGCCCATGATGATGACATAGTTGCCGTGGCGGGAGAAACCGAAACGAATAGGAACTAAAAACAACATAAACAAATTAGTCAAACGCATACATCACAAAGATATGTGGTACAAACCTGGAAAAGTTTATTCAGTTCGCCAACTTAAAACTGAGTGTGGCAAAAACACGCAGAATCAAAACCACAAAAGGATTTCATAAATATGTATAACGTCAGATTAACACATCAGTGCATAATTGGAATTCCATTTATTTAAAAGTTCAAGTTCAACATACAGTTAATTGATATTTTTTTCAAATTGTACGATAAAATACACGTTCGTCCGATTAGACGACGAGCAAAATACATTTATAATAACTAGAAGAAATAAATACTTTCACAACATTGTTATTACTATTATAATAAATAACACATATTATATTTACTTTTGAGGTAGATGTTACACGAAACACGTATACAGCAACGAAATGTATACAGAGTAATATTTTTTTATAGCCTTTTTTTTTCATAATAATAATAAACATTCGACATAATATCCTCTTTTTTTTACTTTGGTTATATTCAACAGTACACTTAAATACTAAACAATTTTAAATTCGTCTTGGAAGGAACCACACATAAAGTTTTCGTCGAAAAAGTATCGCTTTTCCAACAATAACAATAGTGTATGGACAACTTCATAAAATGTTTATTACTTATTAAATACATTTACACATTATATTGTATATAATTTATTAAGAAGATTAAAGTACACATGAGAATGTTGATAGTATAATTTAACAACAAATAAATTTGCACGTCGATAATATCACAAGAGAAAAATTGATAGACCACGTTGTAAAACGAATACGACAATATAGATAATTTTGACTAGATTTTTTTTTAAATATAATAAATTTGTATAAGTATATTGTATTTTTTAATTGGTAATTTCATTTGGTACACATATCCTTAAAACTATTTGAGTACGATTAACATTCTACTTTGAGGTAATGCAAGAGATCACATGTAACATTTTACATACATATATAATTTGGTAAATTTGTGAGTGGGTTTAAAAGTTGATAGGTAGAATGTTGGCTGTGGACCTTGGCCACATCTTTTTGTACTGACCGTTGGGTAGCAAACGGTACTGGGGAGGTTTATGGTTGTGGTTTGGTCGAAATTTGCGTAAATTTTGAAATTGGTCCGTTATGGCTGAAGCTGTGCAGCGAGTTATGTTGTAAAAAGCACATCTCCACCATATTGTCTTCGAGGATGGCGAATGCTTTTGGAATGTGAAGCCGTTGATCATCATTACACATCCGCCTTTACGTGTAGGTATGAACAACACTGAAATTATAAAACAAGGGTTAGTATTTATGTCACTAGTATCAACGAGGAATATTCAAGCAATGTACAATATACATATATATGTATGTATGTATAGTATAGTACACTACAACATTTTGATGTAATAATTAGCTTAAAATTAAAATGTTAGATTTGTTAAATTTGACGAGGTAAAAACAGAAAGATTTTATTAAAACGAATCATTTAAACAAAAAAAAAATCTAATAAAACCATACAGAAAATTTCGCAAATATGGTATTTTTATTATTTGATACATTTTTAAAATACTCAAACATTTACTTAATTATGATTCTTATACACAGATCTATATAACGGCATAATAATCAATCATGGTAACAATCGATAGGTATTTTTATATTATATTTATCATCGGTTTTCAGGTATTGTATTGTGTACAACCGATTTTTAACATACCTAAATCAAAACGACTATATACTACATATGTACATATGTATGTATGTATGCACATATAAGTTAGGACATTGTACTCTTGTAATACCTACACAGAATTCTTATGGCAAAAATTTTTAAATTACATTATAACATTCATTTTATCTTCTTAAAATAGCAAACTTGATATTAAGCGTTGCCTATTCACGTTTTGACAGCAATTTTATTATGTGTCATAGTGAAACAACAGTGGAAAGATACTCTAAAAAAGTTTCCCGATGCCTTCTGAAGAGGAAGAAAGGGGCAATGCATCGGTATGTACATAGGAATGACGTTAGATAGTGCCAAGTTTATATGGAACCGTCTCAAAACTATATCAGCTAATTTGGCAAATTTTGATACGAGACAATCTGGATTTGCTAATATCCAAATCTTATCAGCAGCCATAGCAACAGTTGAAAACCGTCGATAAAATCTTTCGACCGTCTCAGAAATCAAACCACGAACCCTCAATGTTAGTATTGGTTAATAAAAATAATAAAAAAAATGAAATAAAATCACCTGAAATAATCATAAACACTACAAATAGGATCGGATTCGCGGATTCTGTCAGGGTCAGGTTGGTGCCACTTTGATGAACTGTCCGTTGGGTAGGACACGATATTGAGGTGGCAGATGATTGTGATCGCACCGGAACCTCCTCAGATTCTGATGTGGGTCCGTTATGGCGGATGCTGTGCATCTGGTGCTGTTGTAAAATACACACCTCCACCAGATCGACCTGGCTGACAGCGAGTGCTTTTGGTATGTGAAACCATTAATCATCATTATGAAGCCACCGCGACGCGTCGGTATGAAATGCACTGAAAATATACCAAATCGATGTTAATGCCATTCGATGATTTAAAATCGGCGATATTGTAATACATAATAAAAAGCTGGTGATGTTTAAAAATTATACACGAGCGCTTGAATACAATGTAACAAAGGTATGCCAAATCTTAAGCTAGGGCCACACTGCACTGCCACGTCGATTGAGCGTTAAGCAAAATCAATTCTGCATTGGCCACATGTCAACTAATATAATATTATAAATTATAAGTAAATCAAGGCAAAAGAAATTTAAATAAAAGTCAAATGTTAATATACATACATAATTTATTTTTAATCAATAGATAGTTAACTTTATAGATCAAATAAATAATATTTTAACTATTAATTTATTGAATATTTAATTAACCTTGAAAAAATTGACATTCAATAGGTAAAATCAAATTTTTCTTCCTAGTTGTAAAATTGAGATCATAAATGTTCAGGTACGGGTTGTTTTGAACTACATAAAATTAGCCTGCAACAAAACTGACTGACTGACTGATAATTATTCCAGGCTATAATTTCACGTAGTCCAATGCGAAATTTAATATTTCAATAAAAATCGTTGTGCTTTATTAGGTACGTTTAACGAATTGTGTATGTACGTGTGGGTACTTACCTTACATTAAAAAGCTTAATACTAACAACTTAATACACAAATCTCACTAATTAATCGAAAAATACAAATACATAATACTGTTGGACACGTGTTTTAAAATTTAATATACTGGCCGTTGGGTAGCAATTGATACTCGGGCCGTTTATGATTATGACTATGGTCTTTGGCAAACCGAATGACTACTTTGTGCTCGTTCGTCACAGCCGAGCCTCTGCAATGTGTTTTCCCATAGTACGAACATCTCCACCATATCGTTCTCGGTGAAGACATGGAGTGTTTCACGTACGTGAAGCCGTTCACCATTAACAAATGGCCACCTCGACGGGTCGGTATTAACGCCACTGTAAAAATAAGTAGAATAGTCAGCCAAATAATTGCGATTCAAATTTAAATACACAACACTTAAGGATAGAACTGCACTGGGCCTGATGCATGTTGAACAATATTTCTGCTATATATATATTTTTTATATTGCTTAACACGCAATAGACGAGTCTGGCGCCAGCTTTACAATTACAAACTAGACGTCGGGTTAACCCAAAAAAAGGTCGACACTGGCAGATTCATTTATTGAATAGCAATTAGGTTGAGTTTTATCTATTATGTGAACTTTTTTATTTGAAGAGGAAATTAAATGAAAGGCAAATACAAAATATAAGAATGTAGCTTTATTTTATTATTCCATGCAAATACATACATACATATGTAGAATAGTCATTAAATTTTAATATATGTTCCGTCTAAGGATTTGACATATCTTGGCGCGTTATGATTATGTTCATTTCTCATTGACTGTAGTTTGTCGCCAGATGTCAAAGCTGTGGCACAGCAACGTGTAGCTTGATATGACGAACATTTCCATCGAAGGCATTTGTTTCCCGGGGTAGATGGTGTTTTAGTGTATGTATACTCGTTTACCATCAATAGACGACCACCTTTCCGAGTCGGAATATAATGCACTAAAAACAAAAATGAATATAAAAAGGCTTAGCTCGAATTGTGTTTAACTTACAATCTATTGGAGTTTGTGTTTATTATTATTGAAAAGGAATTGGGAAAGATTTTTCTATACATGTATGTATGAATTTGGTTAAAACGGGTCAAAAATACGAGTGACTACGCATATTCTATTGGAAGCGCCAATGGAATTCTAGTTGCCGGTGTAAATAAAAAAAATATTAGTTTGAAATCTCAACATATATTTTTTCATCACTGACGATATCTAGGCGGTATGTGATTGTGATCAAATTTGTACACTATAAGTTGATCTCTAAAGGTTTTTGCAGAAGCTGGACAGCGAAGCATTGGATACGAACTGCATCTCCATCTAATGATGGATTCTCCGGATGTTTGGGACGAAGATTGCCTCGTAAAAGTATAATCATTGACCTTCAGCAGCCTACCACCATGTATGGTCGGTATGAAAGACACTGAAATCATAAAAGATATAATTGGAATGAACCGTGAATACCTCAGTAATCAGTTCAGTTCAGATGGTGAAGTATGACACATTAATAAATTATGGAATGGGCCACATGATAGGTTCAAAAATACATTAATTACAAAAAAATACAATTGTTTATTTAGGCACATAGGAAATATATAACCTTACAATATGTGTATTACATAAAATATTTTGCTGATATTGTACGAGCTGTGGTTTAGTTCTAGTACGTGGGCAAGTCATGGTTGTGTTCATGTTTGAGATTGAGTAGGGTATGATTGTATGTCACAGCTATAGCCTTACATTTGTTCATGGGATATGATAAGCATTTCCACCAACATTTTTTGTTTAAATCACCATTGTATTTACAGTAATAAAATCCATTTGTTTTCAGCCGATATCCACCACGGTTGTTGGGTATAAATTCAACTGAAACAATTAATTAGACGTATTAAAGGTGATATACATATTTAGAGGAGTCTGGCCAGTTACAAATGCTTCGCCATTGAATGACATTTCTTTAAAGCAAAAACGGTATTCGATTTCTGATTATGTGAGTGTGTTTATGTGTTTGAACACCCGCATTATCATTCATTCGATTGATTGGATGTTTACAAAATTGATTTAACTGTATTTACCACTACAGAATAAGTAAAGGAATGAATATAAAATAAAACAAAAACGAACAAATAATGGTGTATTAAAATTATATGGCAAAAAATGATACCGTAACCTTTTATAAAATGCTTCTATTGCAAAACAATTCATATGTTATTATAAATATTAAATTTGACTATCGCTGCTTATAAATAAATACAGTACCTACTTACAACGTACATACCTTATAATGTATTTGAGCAAAAAAAAAAAATGTTAA
This sequence comes from Parapsyche elsis, assembly GCA_022651745.1. Lineage (NCBI taxonomy): Eukaryota > Metazoa > Arthropoda > Insecta > Trichoptera > Hydropsychidae > Parapsyche > Parapsyche elsis. Next base: position 6,408,427 of record JAGVSN010000017.1, read on the forward strand.
TCATAAATTTATTCTTATTTAAAAAACTTATTTTCTTATTTAAATATAAGTCGTTTAAAAATATAAAAAAAATTAAGACATTTATATATATAAAAATATGTAGTATCATCATTTTATCACTTATGTATAACCAAATGACTATTACGTATATTATTATACATATGTACATATCGTAATTTTTGAAAATTAGTAGCCATTGCCAAAAATGCGTTTTGTTGCATGATGATCAAAATACTTAAAAGAAAGTTGTGTGTTTATTTTTATTATTAATTATTTCATAATTTATGTTTATAAAAATAAAGATCACAGCCATACACACAAAAATAGCGTGCATTGGAGTAGGTACTTATGTATATATTAAACAATTATAAATTATTATTATAGACAGGTATGGCAGTGTTTGTTTTAACAATTTATCTAATCGAGAAAACGCTAAAATTTTAACGAGATTTAAATTCACACAAGTCATATCTTAATACTGTGTCCCTGAGAATTTAAAACGTAGTGTGGAGGGTCATGGTTGTGATTTCTCATCAATTTATAAAGTTCATCGTATCTGGTAACGGCACTGGCTGAACAACCGGTGGCTTGATACGAAGAGCATCTCCACCAAGATGTGAAATTTTGACAATTGTTCTTTCTGTAAGTGTAGCCAGCGATCATCAACATTCTACCGCCGGATCTCGATGGAATAAATGCCACTGAAACACGTTTATTATATTAGTCATTTGGTATAAATAGTTTATGTATATGTAAGCATAGGGATTGGGTTAGTTACGAATTTAAAGACGGCCTGATGTATTTTTAATCGATTTGTGAATAAATGAAACATTGTGAATGTGTTCCAGAATAGGTTTTTATTAACACAAAAATTGTAAAGAAAACATGAAATTCTAGTCGTGCTTTCTGAAAAATAATCCACATTCGTTTTGTGTGTACTGACAGCGTGCATGATTGTGATTATTTTTATGTTTGACTAAACGTTCTTCTATGGTTGTAGCCGAGGCTAAGCATCTTGTAATCCCGTATGTTTGACATTTCCACCATTGTTTCTCTCGTTTAGAACACATTGCGTTTTTCCTAAATGTATAGCCATCTATCATTAACAATTGAGCACCGCGCTGAGTTGTAATAAATACTGCTGAAAACACATACAACAAACATGTAACACATTTGCAATGTCGAATGACGTCACCACTTGCGAGTTTTAACTAACGAATCAAACCACGATATTTGTAGGTGTAATTATTGTTTATTGAGAAACAAAGTGCCAACAGTGTTTTATTTTATTTTATTTATATGAAGGGCTTTGAAGCAGACCAATTTTTTAATCCGCTCCGACATCAAAGTACGTGCTCCAGCTCCGCTCCATGTTCCAAATAAAACTTTTAATTTGAATTACTAATTTTCAAAAATTGAAATAAAGTGCAATGGAGCAGTCAAAATTGTCTGTGCTCCACTCCAAAGCCCTGTTTATATGAACAATGTGTTGATTTTAACCTAGCACTTTGTAGTAGTGGCCCAAGGCGTCTTGTGCATACACGGGTGGATCGTGATTGTGTTCATATCTCATTTCTATTATTTTATCGTGAAAAGTGACTACGAAGGCGAGACAGCGGGTCGTATAGTAAGATGGACATTTCCACCAGCTCTTGGTATCTTTATGTGTGCTTCTGTTTCTGTTGAAAGTGTAGCTGTTCACCATTAAGAGAGTAGCACCGCGCGTAGTCTTAATAAACGCCGCTGAAAAATCAAAAATTAGCTAAATATCGATGATGATGTTGAAACATTATAAATTTAATTTAATAATACATTTTAATACAGTATGAATAAAATGAATGAAGCAAAGATTTAATTATCGCATGAATATCATTGAATAAGATAGGTATACGGCATACGGAGACTCGTAAAAGATGTGAAACAGATATGTAGATATAATTTATACCTACCAGGGTACATATGTACATATGTACATAAATTATTAAATTTTCAGAGAGGGTTCTGTTATTGATTTACAACATTCAAAACGACAAATAAAATTTATTAAATTCATCTCATATTTACAATCCATTAAAATAATTTAGGGTAAAATGTATGTACATACATAGTATATTATATATATGTAGTATATTTGCATTTAAAATTGCACTTATTACACTATTATGTTGCACTTGCAAAGTTTTTACCACTTATATGTACATATGTATGTACATACATACACATTTAGGTATATCTGTCTATTAAATAGAATTTTATATTTTATTATAAATATTGTAAATAGAATATATATGTATATACATATATATTATTTTATCAAAGTCCCATATATAAATAAATACATATATTAAAATGAGTATGTACAATAAACACAGAATAAGTCACCATTTTGACCCACGAGGCACTCTATACGAAATCAATATTTCATGTGAGTTAATATTACATACATATGTACATATATGTATATGTATATGTATGTACATACATACATACATATGTAGGTACTATAACATTTGACTTGTTTGTTTTTTTTTTTTTAATAATTTCGCTAAAACTTAATTCTACAACATACTAATGTTTAATCACAACGCTTGGACTATTCAGAACTATATTGACTCTGATTAGATTTTTATACTGGGTGATGTGATGGATGATTTGCCGTGATTTCAAATCAACTTAAAAATGTCAATGAATTAAGAACGTATATTCCTGTGGCGCCTAATCATTTTCTTTAAACTATCAGCCCTGGGAAGAGCTTTGATTACTTCTTTGGACAAACCCTTCTTGCAATCTTCAATTATCTTGTTGTACCCCTCCGCTTCGATTCCTGGGATTCGCGCAGCGCGCTGTTTCATATCAGAGATGGCTTTGGAAACTCCAACTTTCACTGTAGATGCTTCATGATTGTGTGTACCCATAACTCTCGTTAATACTCTAACGGCATTTGTGTGAATTCTAACGTTGCACGTTCCCTTCTTTTCGCAACGCCAGTATATTCTAGTTTTATCTCTATTGGTTCTTTCGTGGATGTAACAAAATCCATTGTCTATAATTTTTAAGTTTCCACGTTTCGATAAATAAGTATCTAGTGTAATACCGCCTTCTAAAAGAGACAAACAAGGACAAGCGATTAGAATGAAGACGAAAAATATAAGCACAACTGAATGATGTAATGAAAATCGATCGTTACTACGATTGTACGATTGATAATGTTTAGAATGTGTATGTATGTAATTGATAAAAACAATAGTCGATGGTCGTCTTAGTGATACTGCTGCTCTTTGTGACATTGTAATAATGAAGGAAATGCAACCAAGTGTAAAATTAAACAAAATTATAGTTAATATACATTTTATTGATACCGAAAAGGCTCATAACATAAAATTAATCTTAAATCGAAATTTTTGAAATAATATAATGTTTGTATGTATGTATGTACATACTAGATTTTCAAAACTCTTCCATCTGCGGTTGTATACAATCTTGGTGGTTTGTGATTGTGTTCGCCAGTAACTTGACAAACAACATCCTTATTAGTGGAAGCACGAGCACTACATTTTGACTGACTATATTGACAACAGCACCAGCTGGTGGAATTCCTGCCAATGTAATCTTGATTGTAAACATAATTCTTGTATACCAACTGCTTTCTTCCTTTCCTTGATTCGGTGAAGAGTACTATAAAATAAACTCAAATTAATATACGTTATTACCAAAAATTTAACAGTGATTTAATATTTGACATATGTACATATGTACATACGTATAAAGTACATAAATTGAGTTATTGCTTTAGGAAAACTATTCTTTGGTTTTCCGTTCAAAGACGGATAAAGTATATTTAATTCTTTTCATATGTACAGTCCACCAAAAAATAGTACCTATGTATTTAGGAGAAATTAAAATAAATTCATATCGAAAGTAAGCTTAAGGATAGCGATTTTGTGATCTGTACAGGTCATCTTTTCTTAATCTTCCCTTTTTATATATTTATGTACATATAGATATTTCTATCACAGACTCTATCGATAATAGTATACCATCATAACATTATATTGAATATACATATATAATTAATAAAGATTTTTAATACAAACATCAATTTATATTCAATAGAATAAATTAGGCTAAGCGAACGTGAGGGTGTTGTGTGAGTATTCTATGATATTAGTCATTGTATGAGACGTAATTAGTCAGATCGTATCATAATATTCGCCTAGCTCTTCATTGAAATTATTTTATAAATTAAAAATTAACAAATTTGACATTATCCAACTGTGCCAAGACTTAACGAGGAAAAAATTATTTTTATAAAAATACGTTGTATTTAGTGCGAGATCTGCAAAATGTCCCATCCAAGTTTGCGTGAATATCGTGCGGTTCGTGATTATGACATGGGTTATGTCTGACGAGCTGGCCGTTAATCGTCGATGCTGTGGCCAAACAGCGAAAAGTTGTTATCGCTTTTGAGCTGTACGAGGCGCATTTCCACCATATTCTTATTTTATCAGAATAATTTTTGACGAACAAGTATTTGTCCACATGCAGATATATGCCACCGCTCATTGTAGGCAAAAAACTGACTGAAAGAGAGAAAATGTCAATGCATTAATCGTAGTATAGATTTAAGGTTTAAAATTCAATGTTACTCAATGATAAACTATTTTGGAAAGTTACCTCTAACATGAAGGTATAAATAAAACAAATTTTTAAAAAATATATATCATTATTTATGGTGATCACAATAGAAACAATGAATTCGATGTAAAAAAGTATGACATTGTACATTAATATAAATATTAATTAAATGTAAAAATATATATATAGGTATTTATACACTAAATGTGATTTTGATGATGAAAAGAGCCAATAAAATTATTTAATTTGCCCAATTTTTGTAAAACTCTTTGAATTACATGAATAGATAGGTAATTTAAATATTTTTTTTTATAGATAGTTTTGTACATAATAACTACTAAGTACTATTATAATAATTTTATCATTCACAGTGTACATAGATTGATCAGTTTTATAATGAAAAAGTACGTATGGGAGTATGAAATACGCAAAGTATATAATATGATTAAAGCTAAAACTTACAGATAACGAAGTTGATAGCATAATTTATTTCTTAATTTATTCGTAGGTTCGATACAGCGCAGCGCCGTTGATTTAAACGAAGTTTTCATAGACGGTGTTAAAATATCGAAGGTTTTAATACTTTGATAGCAACTGTTTTGATTTCTGCAGGAACTTGTACGCAAGTGCCGTCACTTTTCAGACGAAGATGTGGCGGATCGTGGTTGTGAATGTTTTTTATTTTGATCAATTTATCTTCAATTGTGGTGGCAGTGGCTTTACATCTAGTTTCCTGAGGACGAGTGGAATTGTACGAAGCACACTTCCACCATATTTTGAAGTGGTCGGCAGAGTTTTTGGTGAACAGAAATTTGTCCACCATAAGGTACTTTCCACCTTGGCGAGTCGGTAGAAATTTCACTGAAAATAAACGAAAATAATATAGAGTTTAAATATACAACAGGTAAGTTGAGATATTGTAATCTGATCTTGCGATATACATACATATGTAAATGGTGGTGTAACTTAAGTGATATAAAGTCAACGATCATTGATAAAATGTATAGGGAATAATTAATTATGTAATTATGTAAATATGTTAGTATTCGGCATTAAAATAAAAGTCTCGGTATATATGTATATCTCATATGAACATTTTTATTATAATCAATATATAACATCATAATTTTTGGAATGCTGCAATTGAACCAACAACAAAAAAATTACACATCCGACAATAATACAATGTATGTAGATACATATCCTACAATATATGTATATGTACATACCTACATAATATATATGTATGTATGTATAAAAATTCAATAAATATTAAAAAACTCAATAGATACACTAACAAAAAAAAAAAACACGATTTGATGGTAATAAATAAATACGCCTTGTGTTTTCAAACTATTTTTTATTGTTTGTACATATTTTTCCTTAAATTTAATAGGCGAAACAGGACTAGTGTATAAATATGGTAATGTTAATAATTTATTTTTAATAAATATATTGAACAATGCACATAATACTTTACACTAATTTAGCGAGAGTTGTTCTCAGTGAGGGGGTGATGCACTTTTTTTTTAACTTATCTTCGATCAAAACGCCCGATTTAGTTATTTGGTAAATCGGTGGAAGATGGTTGTGAGACAAATATAGAGACACGACGGCGCCATTTATCAAATATATACCAGCTCGGCAAGATATTTCCCCTTTTGAAGAGCAAAGCCACCTTTCTTGACCGGCAGAAAGTTTCTTTCTTGAACGATAGATGAAGTTTCTGTACAAGAGAAGCATAACACCCCTTGGAGACGGATACATTTGCACTGAAAACAAGCGAACGGTTAATTAGAGCAGACTAATATAATCAACAGGTGGCATATCCAAATAGCCAATATGTACATCTCGGTTGTCTTATACCTCATATATAAATTCAGAGTTATTCAATGGAGTTGTATTGCTAGAATGATGACATCCTAAGCGTTGTAGTTAAATTATACCCGCTAAACTATCAAAACTAGCATACATATGTATGTACATAGTTTGCTATGAAGTTGAATATATTCATGCTCTTTAGATACGCAATGCTAACGAATTATAATAAAACAATGTTATAAGTTCAACGGATGTGTATTGTATTGAAAAACTGAGAGTAGCGAAAAATGTAACAGGAAATATGTACATGTTAATATTTGACGTATTGTCCGCCACTTGTCTTAAAATATCGAGGCGGTTCGTGAGTGTGCGTAAATTTGCAGAAAATTACTTTTCCATCTCGGTATAATATGTAAGAATTACATGCAGATCTTGCACGGTTATGAGTACAAGCCCATTTTTCGTCTCCCGAAGCCAATATTTTGAGTGCAGCGTAGGTGAAATTATTGTAGAGAATGAAGTTGGTACCCATTTTAGACTTGACGTAATGAACTGCAAAAAAATTTCAATTTATTAGAAATAAGAATTAAGAGAAATAAGAACTTTGTGTCGATTTAACTAACGAACAATGCTAATAAACTTTGTATGTACATACATACATAGAATTAAATTTTATAAAAAATAATCAATACTCACTAAGTACAAAATAGGTAAAGCCTTGAATATTACGAGCTTTCGTAGCTTTGGCATAATATTTACCTTGTAAACAAAATTATTTCATAATTGGTGAATGAAAGGCTGAATAAAGGGACAACAAATATAATATTCATTGTCGCACCAACAGTCATGTCTGTCGTAACTATAATAATAAAGTTGTTAAATATAATTTGTGGATATGATCCATATCAAAATAACAAAAGAAAAAAAGTATACGCGGTTTTAATATCATTGACATTATTTACGGGGATAATTTATGATACATTTGTTGATTTGGGAAAGTTGACAGCAAATTATTTGCTCAAGTGGTTATTTTATGTAAAAGTTTGTGAAAATTTTTTGGCAATAACATCGGTAGCCGTCAGTTGGAAATTGACAACAAAACGAAAAAATATATATCAAGAAAATTTAAATGCAATAGATAGGGACATAGTCTTACAATCTGAAGAAAAGCGAAAAATTTTCAAATACATTTCTCACCAGTACGGAGTGTATTTGGTGTACATAATTTTGAGGGATTTCATTGATATTCTGGCTTGGTCTGAAAACATACGTAATTATTTCTGGATTTGGAGATTAAAATTCGCAAATGTACTCGTACTGAAATATCTAACCGATGTACGGATTATTGAGTAACGGTCGAAACTTATAAATGCATCAATAGAAAAGAATTGCTATGGATGGGGTGAAACGAATCTGAAAACGTTCGAAGAATATTCGAGGAAGCTTGCAAAAGTCAAATTTCACATTACAGCATATGTAAAAATGACTGAAAATATAAATACACTCACAAAATGGTTCAGTCCTATTGTAAGTGAGATTATTAATTGTTATGGATGCAGATGCCACGTCGATTGCACATATTACTCAATACCTAATCGACTTGGTATCGATATACAATATACAGCTTTGATTTTTCTTAGTTTTTAATTAGGAATTAAAATAATTTTGGTATGTGTTAATATTATTTTTAAGCTTTTACTTCTTTCTGCACCACATTTATTAACAATCGCTGTTGTTTCTAATTTTGTAATCAAAGACGATGTATTGTTAACTGTATGTATAGAATATACACTAATTCGGTCTACCTGTATGCTAGGTACATACAAGCAATTTTAGAATAAATAATTAAATTGCAGCCTCCCAATATCGTGCAGCAGACATCATTAATATTATGGTGCACTCATTATGTGATTCAAATAATTCTGTTGTCAAAATACACTCACAATATCAAAGAAGAATTGATGACTATGAAAATAATAGTGGGAAAAAACACCATATATTTACCAGAAGGTTACTCCACGAATTAGAGTTGGAAATACTCGATGGTTTTTAAAAATTATAATGATTTTTTTTTGCAGATCCTGCCGTGCGTCAAAATTTATCAAGATGCATGAGATTGCTGTTGAATAGAAAAGTAAAATTTCATATATACGGATTCATAGAAATGGACAAAACTTTCTTACTTTCAATGTTTACTATTTCAATTTCATATTTAATTGTGATCAATCAGATGAGTGAAACGCGTTGATAAAAATGAAAATCTGTACCTATGTACATAAAATGTATGGGGAAAATTGGATGTGATAAGTTATCATATCCATTTTTTGGCAAAAGCCAAAAAAATGGATATTATTTTGCCAAAAAAAAAATCTGACTATTGATTTCAATACTCACTTTGAGCAAAGCGATAGTATATTTCGAGTTATGGACCGCAAAAGCCAAAAAAATGGTTATTTTTTACATTTTTAAATCGCGAATATCTCATAAACGAGAGGATATCAACAATAATAATCATCGGATTCGAATTCAGTGGGTCAAACTTAGTAAAGATTGACTAATCTCCGCTCTGGTTATTTTTTTTGTTGCTCAGTGTAATTAATTATTATTAGCCTCTTGAAGTTCAAAATAATACATTTTTAAATATATATAAAGATTTTTTAATGAAAGCAAGTTACACCATAATTTATGATAAAAAACACATTTTATTATTAAGTATTTTGGGTATTTATTGTGTTAAAAAAAAAAGTATCTCCAGGATATTATAAATACATTCAATGTGTGTAAAAAACATTACAATAAACAGAGCTGCTTACAGACTAACAATATAACTAACTAATATAATTATAAAATATACATATGTATGTACATATATGTATATGGAGATAATTATAAAGGGAGAAAATTTAAACCATAAAAATAAATACATAGTCTAATTGTTTGTTAGCACGAAATTTCAATCAAGCTTTGTTTATTACGTCATGGTTATGGTTCCCTGAGATTCTTACTAAAGCGTCATCGAGTACATAAATTAAACACTTGCATCCCATGTACTTTTTGATGCATCGCCATCTGACTAAACCGTTGCGCATAAAATATGGATCTCTAAATTTGTTATTTCCATGCAGCAGCAGCTTGGATCCTGTGTTCGGTTGGAAGTAATGAAGTTCTGGAACAGTCGTTATTAACATAGTATTAGTACACATCAAATGTAAACATATTGTAATAATTAAAAAGTCAAATAATAAAATCGATACCTACATAATTAGACCGAATTGCCAACCGAATGTTTCAATCGCTCCAAAATGATGAAACGATACAGTCTTTTCAATATAGTTCACTGGATTTGCGGACTTACAACGGTCAAATGTGAAAACGGAGTTTATACACTGGATGGGTTTCAATCGAAATTGTGGATTGCAATTGTTTCAAGTTTAATGACATGTTTAACTACGTATCGATTGAACGAGCATTTAAATCTCATTCCTAAATTAACATCAAATATATTAGCAAATTTATTACTTGTAGTCGCGGTGAATTTGGCTCTGATTATCGGATGGATCAGTGACTACGTCCTCAACAAAGATAAGATAAGAATAACTAAAAATCTTTCACATGTCGACGGCATACTTAAATTTAGCACAATTAAATTAAATCGTCGAGTGTTTTTGATATATTACATTTACTTCATTTTAAACATTTGCGATAATGTGTACAATCATTTAATATGGGAAGGCGGTTGGTTGATGTTTTACTCATTTTTTATGAACCTGGCGTTGGATATGATAGCGATGCAAATTTTCAAGTACTTCTATTTCCATTATTTACGTTTAAAACTCATAAATTCCGAACTAAAATTCTACATAGATAGCACACTAGACGTCAGGCGACCGTCAGTATTTGCAAATGTTGACAATGCTGTGTTTGAAATAGATACGAAAGTATCTGAACTTTTGAACGTATATGGCATACTTGCGGAAAATGTTCAAATTATATGCAAAAAATTTGGTGTCGTGGTATAAAATTAATAAAATTTTTGATTTGATTTGTTTTAATTTGTATAATGTTTAATATATATTCAAAATGATTTTAGCTATTCTTAATATCTCTTCTATGCATTTTATCGTACGTTGTCATCGCGTCAGACTTATTCTTAAGAAATGGAGAATGGGTAAAATTAACATTAATTAGAAAAAAAATTAATAAACGCCAATGGACTGAATTTATTTGATTCATAATTTTCAGGGCATTTTAAGATTATTTTCAATGTGTTTATGGGCTATGCATTACATAACATTATTGGTAAGTATGGTAATAATGGGAGAAATACTATCAGAAGAAGTTGTGTGGACAAAATGTCTCATAGGAAAAATATTTATCAATAACGATATAGGTAAAGTGTAAGAAATGATTAAAAAATATTTAATTTTATTAAGTGTTTGTATTATAATTTTAATTTCAGATCATGTGCAACGACACGAATTAGGTTTATTCAAACAACTTGTAGACGGACAGGAATTAAAAATATCCGTTGGAAATATGATTAAATACGATTATAATTTTTTATTTCATTCGATTGGATTGACTACGTCTTATACAATTATTGCCGTTCAAATGGAAAGATTTTAATTTATTTAAATTCAATAAAACACTGAGGAATCACGCAAACATAGGAATATTTGTGGTTTGTCAATCATCAAAACGCCATAAAACAATGGTATTGTAATTGTTTATCCGAATAAATCTGTCTAATAATAAAGTGAAGTACGTTTTATTGAAAAATACAAATTTCTACATTGAAATATTTAGGATATTTACGAGATTTTTTTTTTTTGTAATTTTTCACTTCCAAACGAAAGTTACATGTCCAATCTGAAAATCTCCAAAACTATTTGCTATTGGTCTCTTTCTATCTTTTGAAAACACAATCACCGTACATCAGCACACACTGTCTCCTTACAACTGTATAGAAACAAATCTGAAAACAGCACATTTAAAATGCTTTGTAATTTTATATTATACTAGCTGACCCGGCATGCGTTGCAATGCCCGATACCGTTCCCGTTCCAGATCCCGATCCCGTTGCCGTTCCCGTTCCCGTTCCTAGTACGTTATCTGACGCGTGAGCAGGCCGTTCCTGTTCCGTTCCCGTTTTTTCCCGATTCCAGATCCCGGTCCCGTTCCCGTTCCTAGTACGTTATCTGACGCGCGAGCAGGCCCGTTCCCGTTCCGTTTTATCCCGATTTTTTTTTTCACAGGAACCATCCCCGGCATGATCACAATAAGTCCTGAAAGTTTCATCGCGATCGGTTGAGTGGTTTAGGAGCCTATAAGAGACAGACAAACAGACAGACAGACAGACATTGATTTTTATATATATAGATAAAGATAAATTTATGTTTATATTAGTAGGTACAATACAAAGCGTAGCAAATTGACCTCAATTAAAACCAGCATCTAAATATATTGAAACACCATTATTTAACATTGACACAAGAATACTTCATTGATTTTTCAACAATTGTTAAATTTTTCCTCATAACGACTAGACATTTGATTAAATTGACAATAGCGAAAATAAAAAATGTCTGGCTTCGAAATAAATATGTAATGAATGATCTCATATTCGTGTTGGAATAAATGGACGAAATTGTAATATAATCCGTAGACATTTTGGAGACGATTACGATATTACGAAATTGTCATTTTTTAAACAAAGTCTAGAATGAATTATAAAATTATGACGCTAATCAAAAAGCATTTGGAACATTCGATACATGTATTGTACTGGATATTAGGAATTCCAACAATAGTACTGGAGGACGAAAAGTGGTGGATAAAAGGTCCGATGAAAATTTTACAACTTATTTTAATACTGTCCTCGATTGCTATCAGAATTGAAAGGATGTTAAATGTGAATTTGCCAAACGCTCAAAAGTCAAATGATATACCTGGTTTGCTATACATAGCTATGAAGAGTATGGAAACGATTTCTACAGTGGCTTGTTGGTTAACATATTCAAGAGCTAATAGTGGAAAAATGATAGAATTTCACGAAACGGTATGTCAAGTTGATCAAATATTGTTGAAAAAACACAAAAGCCCCATAGCAAACAAAATCGTAACTTATTACGTATATATCATTTCAAACATAGCGTACAACATCTTGCATTTATTCATTTGGAAAAGGGGTATTTTTCAATTTGTACTGATGTATAAGATGATGGCTTTGGATATGACACTATTGCAATACATCACGCAGATGGACGCATGCGTTCAACGCATGAAAGTATTGAATAAAAGATCTCGGCAATTGAAGCCGAAAAAGAATGTCGTAGATTTTTGCAGAAATTGTGTGCTATTTTTGGAGAAGATTAAAATTGACCAAGAAAAGATTTCGAATTCGCATTTGATAGAAGCGTATGAAATAATTAAGAAAAGCGTTCACTCTTTAGTTTGACAGTAATATTATTATGTTGCGTTACATCAACACTACAATACAAGATATTATGTTAATTGTGTGAATTTCAGCTAATATTTACCGTTGTTTTGTCGTAATGACATTCGTGATAATATCAAATCTATCTGTACGAGCGACGAAATATTCAGGTGTTGAGAGTTTTTTGAGTTATTTATCACTATTTTTATGGGGTTCAAGATATGCATTGTACTTAACAGGTGGAGCGTACATTTCATGAAGTGTATATGAAAGAAAATGCTCGACTGATGGAAATCATCGGAAAACTGCTCATATCTGCGGCAAATGGTATATTATTAAATAATATTAGAATTACGGTTTAAAATATTGATCTAACTTGCAATTAAAATGAATGATTTGACTTATCATGGTTTGATGATTTCAGATGATAATTTCATTCGCGATATTTACATCTTAAGAAAATTGATAACGAAAAATAGTTACACCATATCAGTATTGGATATATGTATTTAGTTTAGATTATCCTTTTGTTTATACAATTATGGGAATAACGACATCATATGCTGTAATCGTTTTGAAATCTAATCAAGATTTGAATGCGACCGTGTATATTATAGAATTAATATTGTAATAGTAATAGTCGACAACTACATACAATTTATTATTACTATTAATAATGAGCTTAATGTGTGTGTGTGTGTCTGTTTGTTTGTATACCTGTGTCTAACGCAGTGATTTGCATCGCGCCACCCCACACTGACCACCCCCAGTACGCTTCAGTTGGGCGACGGACAATTGGGCGATGGGTAATTGGGCGACAGAAACAAAAAAAAAATGCAGAATTAGCAAGCATCTGATTTGGCGGATTTTTTTATAAATACATATTGGTTAAATAAATATGGTTAAGACATATGAGGTATGTATGAGTTATAATATATGATATTTCCACACAATCGAAAAAAACTAAAATTAATCCAGACCTAACCTACTTTATGTGGCCAAAGCTTACCTGCGTGAATTTTCTTCCGATATTCTAATTATCGATAAATTAAAAAAAAATTCAAAGAATTGCTCATTCGAAAACTTTTTTATCATTTATATCATTAAAAGAATTATATCATGTATCAAAATTTGTTGAATCATTTCAGAAAGAGATGATTAGAAAAAGTGGTCCAAAAATAATTTAAAAATTAAAATGTATAGAGAAATGTGGGGGAAGATGCCATAGTTAAGACACTTTTAATTTTATAATTTTTTATGTAACGATTTATAAAAAAATTAACACGTTATATTTAATTAAAACATTTTTTTATTAAAATATAACGTAAGTAAGATAATAAAAAAAATATACAAGTAAGATAAGTTATTTTAATCATTAGGTATATGTGAGAGAAAAAAAATCTTTAAAAAAGGTTTACAAAGTGGCATCTTACCCACCCCTGTGGGTAAGATGCCATATCGTTGGGGGGAAGATGCAACAAGCTACAAGTGTATTCCACTTCTTGGTGTAATCCACTAATGTCTGCTAATGAGATCCTAAACATTCAGTAGGACCAAGTTAGCCCTTTGTCAAATTGCGTTTGGTAATTCGCCTTTGCAATGTACGATAAGGAATATTGTATTGTTTTGCAACGTTCCATAGAGTAAGTTTTTCTGATTGAACATCATTTGAAGCGTTTACTAATGACTCCTTTGGCCAAGATCCTCGAATAGTCTTACGTACATATACAAACGAGGCATGGCCTAAAATAAAACAAAAATCTATATTTTGATGTACGTACATGTGTACATAACTATGACGATTGATACATCTTACCCACATTGATGGATAAAATGCCACCCCATGCTATCTGACACATCTGACATGTTCGGAAATGCCTAGCTGCGTGATTATATCATTCGAGAACTATAATCTAACTATATCTAAGCAATCCTACGTTATTAGCTGTGAAAACATGTTTAATCTAGTTTTCAAATATTCAATAAATATTAGTGAACGACTACATTTCGAAACTTACACTAATTTCTTCGGCAAACTTGACGAAATCAAAAAATCGCACTTGTTACACAGGAGTACACACGCGACTGACCGTTTTGTTTCAAACATACATATGTACATATGTACATATGGCGCGTTCTGGCGTTTATTAATGGCGATTGTATCTATGTATAACAAACTGGCATCTTCCCCTACATTACTCTACCTAATGGCAGAATATTAAAATAAATACAGTTTTCTATGTAATTCATTTATTAATATTATTTTATAATTAACAAACATATTTACATATGTTACATTATAACAAAAAAGTATATTAAATGCACAACAAAATGTTTATTTGAAATTTATTAATTCATATTACATTTGTATGTATGTATACATATGTACAATATGCAAAACCACGTAAATACCCAATTATATTTTGCCTATCGTAATTTGAAACTTTATTCAAAATTTTTTGGTCAGCGTTTACGTTTGTGCTGATGTTGAAAACCTGCTACCGCTCTTTCATAATCATCATATGAGTTTTGAATTTTTCGTAGTCCATTACGAAATCGGAAAAATCGGTGGTGTCCTGGTTCCATTATTTCTTAGACGACCTACATACATACATATGTACGAGTTCGTCAATCATTCAAAAATTAGGCTAAGTTCATCGGATTAATGAGCATCAAGTTCACAAATAGCGTAAATAATATTACGCAATGCTTGATGAATGCCAATTTCATAATCAACATTTATATTTTCGGGATCAAGTAATGGCAACAATTCATGTATCATATAAAATAATTTTTTGTGTATTTCAAGTGTCTTATTAGGCACCAAACAATATAAAACAGGCCAGGCCGATCCTTTCTAGCCAAAATAACAAAAATTTGAACAAAAAGAGGGGGAGAAAGTTAAAATGTGCCATCAACAAATAATTCCTTCATGTTGTGGCTCCACATTGCATGACTTTCACGACCAAAAATTAATATTCTCATTGGGTCGACCTGTTCTGATCCAGAATCAGCCAATAAAAAACGTTCAAATTGTGATGGACTGAATTCATAATTTAAACATTCTATAGGAAAAATTATTGTTTCCCTAAAACCCCTAAATTCCAAGAATGGATTAATTGACGCTTATAAATTTTTAAATCTTCTTCTTTGAATAATTCTGCGCAGACTATTGTGATTTGGAAGTATTCCTTCTACCGCAGAAGAAACATTTTCTAGAACTTGAGTTCTGATTTTTGATGGGTTGCTCATTGTCGTATCCGCTAATTTTTTGGCTGCTGTACTAACTTCTTGCGTTATTACTCTGGCCGCATTTCCAGAACTGCTACATGTGTGTTCTTGTTTTTCAGAAATTAATGATCCATCACTGATACTTGTCCAGATTCTACCTTTGCATCCTTTGTTTTTATTTTCACATCTCCAAAATTGAATCGAACCTTCCTTACTTATCTTGTCTTTAACATAAAGATATCCATTCCAAGGATATTTTTCCTTATCTCTTATACTTAATATTCTTAAATTATCCATTTCTAAAAATTAGAAATAAGACATATAAATATATGTAAATACAAAATATAAAAAAAAATTAAAATAAAAAAGCAAAATATAAAAAATTAAAATAGAAAAGATTAAAAATCAGGTTTTTGAATTTTTAATGGCCGAGCGTGAAAGGGTTAAATAAAATTAATGAAGTAGTGGATTGTTTACAATTTTTAGAGACTAAATTTTTAGAGATGTAAATGATTGCGTAGATATAATTCAGAACTTGTTGTTAAATATCTATAAATGCGTAAGATAAATAAATAAAAAAAAACCTTTGAAAATTCGTTAAAAATTTCCAATATACATATATGTATGTAATAGTAAAATAGTTCAAAAACTGCAGTTCACAGTCGTGAAGACAAACGTCAGAGACCGATCGAAGGAGAATAAGAACGAATCTGGCTGAAGTCAAACGACAAACTGATATTTTTAACAAAATCAACCCTTTAAGAAAATTCGACAAAAGTAATTTTTCTAGGTATATGTACATACATATGTAAATCAATATTCCACGCTGCACCGATGCGATAACTAACATACATATGTATGTATGTAGGTAATTCCCTCTCAAATTTTATCTGGAATTTGTCTGGGAATAATGCGTGCGTATTTACATAATATGTACATACATATGTTCAATCTTCCACGCCGATAACTAAATATATATATGTATATCCGAATATCCGCTTCGAATTTTACCTGCAATTTGTCTAGGGATAACGCTTGCGTAGTATTCGATCTTCCACGCCGATAACTACCTTCGGTAAATAGTTACGCCACCACTCGATTACTGTTTATTATAAATAGTTTATTGTATATAATGACATATGTAATTTTATACATAAATATTTAAAAAATATATATTTATTTCCGGGACTTTATAACCAGTACAATGTACCATGTACAAAAGTGCGAATATTTACATATACATATGTTCATATTAAAAAGCAAAGAAGTGATACTAAATACAACTATGTACATACTTGTATTTAAACAAATTCTTCTACGCAGGTTGTCTTCTCACTGAACAGACTCTTATGTACGTAGATACATGCGTAGATATATCTTTACATACAGATGTATGTAAAGAAAGCCTTTTAAAACAAAACTGTTCATTTAAAAGAAATATTGGTGCATTGGTTAATAATATTTTGCACTTGTAACTTGAAGGATTTTGTCTGCATAGTGGTGTTTTTAGATTTTAGATGCAGTTTTTTAAATATTTAAAATATGGTACTATGTAATATATGTTTTATACATATGTATGTACATACAGCGAACGTCTTTTACAACAAAACCGTTTATTTAAAAATATATAAGCGTAACATCTATTATCTTGTCGCCCAATTACCCGTTGCCCAGTTGTACGTCGCCCAAATAATCCGGACCACCCCCAGCCACCCCATCGACCCCTACTATTATTATGTATTAATACGATTGTACATAATAATAATAGAAAACCATATGTACATAAATATAGAATATAGGCAACTAATTAATCGATCAGTATTTAAATCAATAAACGGTCAGTAAATAATGAACATTTTTTATTGTACATACATACTGTATTTTATACTCCATACAATATAATTTATGCTATTTAATAATGAAATTGAAAAATCACCAATGCCTCTTTGTTTATTTATTTAAAATCGATTATTTAAAAAATGGAAATTATTGTAACTCTTTTTATTAAGCAAATACAATACAATTGAAAAATACCACTAAAAATATAATTACAAATTACATACATTACAAGCAAAAATAACGCAATTAAAAATTACATAACAAACACAATTTTTACCATTAGTGAATACCATTATTTTATCAAAGGGGAATTGTTTTAGCACGTTTACCAATGCATGTAAGCAGATTTTACCAATTTATTGTTTAAAATGGTCAGATTGTCTTGTTGTACAATCATGAAATCCATCATGAGAATGCTCTTCTTTGGTTTTGAAAAGCGTCACATTTTGATTGGTATTATTATACAGTAAATAAACACCGGCATCACATTGCTGTTTTCTTCTTCTTTTTGCTTTGTTACAACGGTAATAATGCTTTTCGCCATCTTTTGTCTTATTCCGAAAGTGGCAACTCCACATATCCTCAGCCTTTAAGTAGTTTTCCGCTTCTTCTTTCGTCGCAAACACAAATTGATGTTCCCACGTTCGTTTCCTTCTTGTACTCGTGTTGCTGACAACATTTTCTTCATTTTGATATACTTCCTCCTTATATTCATATTTACTAACGGTAAACGCGGAGGCAGAATCTATAATTAAAACATTAAACCTATTATATCCAATCAAAATATTTACTATCTATGTATTGTAGGTTAGATTTCGAACACGTGAAGATTTTATTAAACATACCGATAAATAATGTAATTTTGTAACAATGTAATGTTTCTAATAACCAGGTTCAAGTCAAAAGAAGTCTAAGTGAAAAGCGAGTGCTGTGTTGCGATTGTTGACGTTGACAAATTAATTATTTTTCAATGATTATTAAAATCAATATTTCATTCCAAGAAGTATAAAAACGCTGTTGTACTTGAAAGGCATTTTTATGTTCATAGCCATGGGATTGGGAATTATTTAACCTTTTACGAAATCATCGTATAATGCGTAACGTCTGGAAACTCTATCTACCTTTGTATGTACATACATACATATGTACATATGTATGTACCATATGTCAAATAAAACTGATCATTTATTTAAATACCGACCATTTACATAAATTTACTTAACGCTTAGTATTAAATACTGACCATTTGTTATATTTACTGATCACTTGAGTACTGACCTTTATAAAACTTCTAAAAATTACTAACCATTAGGAACTAGCCGAGAACAATAAATATAAATGTATTAAAAAATTGTTATATTTTAACAATACCTTCACGCTTAACAAGTACTTTATTCGTATATAAATATACTCTTTGAAGTTATAACTTTTTATCAATCAACTGAAAAAATAAATAAAGAAAAAGGCAGTTCGTTTCCGAAAGTGATTAAATTAATTGCAATACAAATAAGACAAACTACGTGGCAACTTTATCAGATTGGAATCGATATTAATTATGTAAAAATATAATCAAATTTCGATTCAGCGGCATGAATGTATGTACATATGTATGTATATGTACTTCATTGGACATTTCAAGTATCGCTTTAAATGGTGTGCATACAAAACTGAAAATCAAACAAGTCCAATTTCGTTTAAATGTGTCGTATAAATTCAAACTACTTAAATCGATTTATTTGATTTGCAGATATCAGCGTAGCATAGAAAATTGGCCTAAATTAAAACTAGCATCTACATACATATGTACATATGTATGTATATTGAAACATCATTTTTTAATTAACTTATGTAAATAATCATTGACACAAGAATTTATACTTCAATCGATTTTTCAACAATCGTAAAACTTTTCCTTAGACATTTGAAAAAAAACCATTAGACATTTGATTTAATTGTCAATACCGAAAAAAAAAAAAAATGTTTGGCTTCGAATCAAATAATGAATGTCAGCGCTCGTGACAGGTTCTCATATTCGTGTTGGAATAAATGGATGAAATTGTAATAATATAAGTCGTAGACATTTTAAATCGATTACGATAATACGAGTTTTTAGTTTGTGTGAAAAAAATTGTCAGTTTTCAAACAAAGCCTAAGAAGAACGAAGCAAATGATGAATTATAAAATTATGACGCTAATCAAAAAGCACTTGGAATATTCGATACATGTTTTGTATTGGATATTAGGAATTCCAACAATAGTATTGGAGGACGAAAAGTGGAGGGTAAGAGGTCCGATGAAAATTTTACAACTTATTTTAATACTGTCCTCGGTTACTATCAGAATTGAAAGGATGTTAAATGTAAATTTGCCAAACGCTCAAAAGTCAAATGATATACCTGGTTTGTTATACATAGCTATGAAGAGTATGGAAACGATTTCTACAGCGGCTTGTTGGTTTACATATTCAAGAGCTAATAGTGGAAAAATGATAGCATTTCACGAAACGCTATGTCAAGTTGATCAAATATTGTTGAAAAAACACAAAAGCCCCATAGCAAACAAAATTATAACTTATTACGTATATATCATTTCAAACATAGCGTACAACATCTTGGATTTATTCCTTTGGAAAAAGGGTATTTTTCAATTTGTACTGATGTATAAGATGATGGCTTTGGATATGACACTATTGCAATACATCACGCAGATGGACGCATGCGTTCAACGCATGAAAGTATTGAATAAAAGATTACGGCAATTGAAGCCGAAAAAGAATGTCGTAGATTTTCGCAGAAATTGTGTGCTGTTTTTGGAGAAGATTAAAATTGACCAAGAAAAGATTTCGAATTCGCATTTGATAGAAGCGTATGAAAAAATTAAGAAAAGCGTTCACATCATCACGAGACGCTTTAGTTTGACGGTAATATTATTATATAGCGATACATTAACACTACAATGCAAGATATTATGTTAATTGTGTGAATTTCAGCTAATTTTTACCGTTGTTTTGTCCTTAATGACATTCGTGATAATATCAAATCTATCTGTACGAGCGACGAAATATCCAGATGTTGAGAGTTTTTTGAGTTATCTATCACTATTGTTATGGGGTTCGAGATATGCATTGTACTTAACAGGTGGAGCGTACATTAGTGAAGTGTATATGAAAGAAAATGCTCGACTGAAGGAAATCATCGGAAAACTGCTCATATCTGGGGAAAATGGTACCTACATATATATTATTAAATACTATTAGAATTACGGTTTAAAAGATAGATCCAACTTGAAATTAAAATGAATGATTTGGCTTATCATGGTTTGATGATTTCAGATGATAATTTCATTCACGATATTTACATCTTAAGAAAATTGATAACGAAAAATAGTTACACCATATCAGTATTTGATATATTTAGTTTAGGTTATCCTTTTGTTTATACAATTATGGGAATAACAACATCATATGCTGTAATCGTTATTCTATTTAAGCAATAAATATTTGAAAATGACCGTATATATTATAGAATTAATATTGTAATAGTTATAGTCTTCAACTACATACAATGTACAATTTATTATTACTGTTAATAATGAGCTTAATGTGTGTGTGTGTGTCTGTCTGTTTGTATTCCCCGGTTCTAACGCAGTGATTTGCGTCGCGGTACTCCGCAGACGCCCCAAATAATAGGCAACTAATTAATCGGTCAGTATTTAAATCAATTGACGGTCGGTAAAAAATATATTTTTGGTATGTAACTTTTTCACAAACGGTAAGTAAATAATGAACATTTTATTATTTACACTCCATACAATATAATTTATTTGAAAAATTAACAATGCTTCTTTGGTTATTTATTAAAAATCGATTTTTTCAATAAAGCGAAACTCTTTTTATTAATCAAATACAATGAAATTTAAAAATACATATATTTACCACTTATGTACATACATTACAAACAAAAACAATCCAATTAAAAATTACATTACAAATACAATTATTACCATTAGTGAATACCATTATTTTAATAAAGGGAAATTGTTTAAGCATGATTTTTATTAAACGAATACAATTATTTATACCAATAACTATGTATTAGGCTACCCCCAAAAAAATACAATTAATTATTAAATTTCAAGTAGGTATGTACATATTATAATCAAATCACTATACCATACAAAAGTTGTTACATTAGGTTGTTTATTATGAATTTAAAAAATTAATTTAGTCTTCCCCTATTCCGCTTCTTCCAAATTTATTGTTTAAAATGGTCAGATTGTCTTGTTGTACAATCACGAAATCCATCATGAGAATGCTCTTCTTTGGTTTTGAAAAGCGTCACATTTTGATTGGTATTATTATACAGTAAATAAACACCGGCATCACATTGCTGTTTTCTTCTTCTTTTTGCTTTGTTACAACGGTAATAATGCTTTTCGCCATCTTTTGTCTTATTCCGAAAGTGGCAACTCCACATATCCTCAGCCTTTAAGTAGTTTTCCGCTTCATCTTTAGTCGCAAATACAAATTGATGTTCCCACGTTCGTTTCCTTCTTGTACTCGTGTTGCTGACAACATTTTCTTCATTTTGATATACTTCCTCCTCATATTCATATTTACTAACAGTAAACGCGGGGGCAGAATCTATAATTAAAACATTAAAGCTATTATATCCAATCAAAATATTTACTATCTAGGTTAGGTTTCGAACACGTGAAGATTTCATTAAACTTACCGATAAATTATGTAATTTTGAAGTCCAAGCGAAGAAGCGAGTGCTGTGTTGCGATTGTTGATGTTGACAAATTAATTATTTTTAAATGATTATTAAAATGAATATTTCATTCCAAGAAGTATAAAAACGCTGTTGTACTTGAATAGCCATGGGATTGGGATTTATTTAACCTTTTACGAAATCATTGCATAATGCATAACGTCTGAAACACTATCGATCAATGTACCATCTGTTAAACGAAACTGATCGTTTATTTAAATACCGACAGTTTATATAAATTTATTTACCGTTTAATATTAAATACTGACGATTTATATATACTGATCACTTGAGTACTGATATTTATAAAACTTCCTTAAATTATGTATTTACCATTTGGGGGTAAAATAACTGATCAAAAATTGTAAAAATTACTGTCCCAATAAATACAGGCCATAATGAAAATTACGAGATTGTTGTAAAGACATTTGAAAAATTAATTATCGTAATTAATAATTAAAATTTTGGAAGGTGATATTTAACGCCATATAATAAAAAAATCAATACATCGCGTATGTATGTATGTACATACATAATGTCGGTACGATCGCCAGAAAACTAAATTTATGTAGTGATAAATTAATTTTAAATTTAATCTATTGAATAATTAATTTTAAGTAGCATTTAAAAAACATTTGAAAGACGATAGTCTACAAAATGAAGACAAAACTGGGAATTAAAATTAAATTATTGATAAAAATTATTAAGTGGTGCCATTGGATTTCTGGAAACGAATTGTTTCGTGGAAATGGCAAGAAGAAAAGAATAAATGTGTTTACCGTTTATAAAATTTTGATTGTATTAACTCATTCTTTTTATGCGGCGTATAAAGTTATAGAAACCAACGATAAAATGCCAAAACAGGGAGAGTCGTTTATAATTATACTTTGGGTGTATAAAATAGTTGACTCAATAAGTATACCGTTATGTTTTCTCAATGATTTTATCCATGGTAAAAAAGAGAAAATATTTTTGTACAAAAATAATTTGAAAATCGTAAGCTAATTAAACATGAACGATTATGAATTAGGAAGATTCATTAAAAGAATTGTGAATATAAATTTATTTGTGTTTATCTCAACTTTGGTATACAGAATATCTAGAACTTTTCAACTTGAGATATTCAGTTTTTGGTATATGATACTTACAACATCGAAAGCCATTTGCGAAGATGCAATACTGTTACAAATAATTTCTGAAATACAATTTTACACGCATTGTTTAAATTATATGAATCGTGAATTGAAAGCTGCATCTAAAGAAGACGCATCATATAATTGCACAGTCGATTTTAGAAGAACAAGCGTGATATCAGATAAAGGCTACAAAATACCAAACATTGAAAAAGAGAAAAAGCTAAACATTTTTTTGACGATTGAAGCATACCAAAAATTACTTCATAATATAATTATTCTTGGAAAGCAATCTACACTGGTGGTAATTATTTTTATTATCCGTTCTTTTATAAATGTAAATTATTTATTAACGTTATATTTTATCAATCTAGAATTTAATAATTATAATATTAGTCAACATAAAAATAATTATCATTGTCCACAGATGTTGATTTATATCGTTTTAATGTTGACGACGATGATAATTATAGCATTAGCATTCGCTTTAGGAAGCGTCAAACAGTATGTATATTGGAGTGGTAAGATCCAAACGAAATATTATACAATATTATAGAAAAAATCATACTTATTATAAATTAATAAAAAAATGTGTTATTATAGAAATCTGATATTTCATGGTCATTTATAAGTTGGGGATTAAGATACTATTTATGGGTAATTGCCATTATAACTTCAGCACAATTTTTAAAAAATGAAGCAGACTGGACAAAACAACTTTTATTGAAAACGACAATTTCAACTAACAGTAAGTTTAGATATGTATGAATCTTCAAAATGTTTGCCTGTATTAAAAAATACAATATTTATTGATCAATCTATGTACATACATACATATATATATATATATGTAGGTACATATGTTATTTCAAATTTCAGACGTAAAAAATCAAGAGATACTGAAAAAGTGTCGAGGTATAATAAAGCAAGATTTGTGTGTAAAAATTGTGCGTGACAAACCTTTGGATGTTGGAATATTGCTTTTCATAACTGAAACAATAATATCGTATTGCATAATATTCATTTTATGGGAAGAACAATATTAATAGTTAAAATATTTATGTACTTATATGTAGATACAAAAATTAAAAATAGTTATACATGTATAAAAAATTTGTTATAATTTAACAATACCTTCCCGCGTAACAAGTACTTAATTTTTTTCGTATATAAATATACTCTTCGAATTTATAACTATGTAGGTATCTATCAATCAACTTAAAAAACAAATAATGAAAAAAGTAGTTCGTTTCGAAAGTGATTAAGTTAATTGCAATACAAATAATACAAACTACGCGCGACTTAATCAGATTGGAATCGATACAAATTATTTTAAAACATAATGAAACTTCGATTCAGTGGTTTGTATACTTCATTGGACATTTCAAGTATCGCTATCATAGTGTGCATACAAAACTGAAAATAATAATAATTTTAATTTCGTTTAAATGTCGTATAAATTCAAAATACTTAAATCGATTTATTTGATTTGCGGATATCACATTGATAATTATGAATGTATCAAACTGCGCGGAAGTCTATGGAAAGAATTTTATACACTATCAGTATCCTTGGTAGTGTTGACAGCGATTACGTACGACATGTTTAGTTATACTGAAGAACGTTTGGCAACATTCATGTCGAAATTAATATTTGTTGTATTAGCTTTCGAGAATTTGCTAGCCTTAACGTGTATAATAACGAATTTTGCACGGCTAGCTCCAAAGAAAATACGGTTCAATTACAATTTGAAAGATGTAGATGACGCTTTAAATTTGAAATTGGAGGAAAAAAATATTATTTTTGATGAAATTTTTAATGGCTACTTTGTGGCTATCGTTTTTCTATGTGTCGTTGATGGTTTTGATTATTCAGTGTGGTCCATAAAATTACGCCAAGCAACGTGGTCTTGGAAATTGAAATTTTCAGACTTTCTCATACTCAACTATTTGGCAGATGGAAAAGTAGTTTTGTCGCGTTTGAAAATCATGAATATCCACTTGAATGTTAAAAGACACCAAGAAAAACAAAATGATGAAGCATTAGCAGTAAAATGCAAGAATAACGAAGAAGTTTTAGTAAAAAAATTCAACGCAAAATCCATCATTATGGCATACGACAAACTCGCCGATAACATTGACATTCTAATGAAATGGTTCACTCCTATCGTAAGTACAGTTCGGTGGTAACATTGAGGGCACATTAAATACTTCATACTAGAAAATGCATCTTGTTTTAAGAGTTATTTAAGAGTTTACTTTTAAATGTTGATACTGCAATGCTTTACTTAGTGTCTAAGCTATAAAAATACTTGTACTATAATGCTTTACTTAGTGTCTAAGCTATAAAAATACTTGTACTATAATGCATTAAATCATATTTTTAATGTTATTTTGAAGCTTTTACTAGTGTGTGCAACCCAATTGATAACGATAGCGGTCGTAATTAATTACGTGTACACCGACATCATGTCTTTGTACATGGGTGTAAGTCGAATAAAATGTTTGGAATTTCGCGGATATTATTTTGAGTCGAAACATGAATTGCTATTTGCAGGATATTCGATATACACTATCTTATTCGTTTTGGAGCTGTCACTATATTATCCAATTAGTGATGGTCGTCAAATGCAGTCAAGATATCAAGAACGAAACTGCTGGAATGGGTCGACTACTAAGCAAGATCATCATCGATTTACCAACAGGTGACTTCAATCGACGACGCCTGAAACTGAGTCTGAAATTATATGTATAATAATTGAAATTATTTTATTTTTTTGCAGATCTAAACTCGTTCGATTACATCATAGAATCAAGAAAATTGTTGATAAGAAGGAAGATGAGATTTCACATATATAGATGGTTGGAAGTTGATAATTCGCTGTTGTACGCAATGTTAGGTGTAGCGGTCACATATATCATAATTTTATTTCAAATGAGTTCGACTTGAATTTAAATAAATGTTTTATTTATTTATTTTGTTCAATAATTTAAAAAATGCATTACAAGAAATTTCAAGTAGTATTTGTCAACTTAAATTTTTTGTTTATGAATTCAATTTGACAATGAAATATTATCATAGAAGTGAAAACCAAAAATATGTACAAATATCTTACATACATACATACTACCTTACATACCTACTATGTATGTAATTTTATCATCATAATTCGAACGTTCAATGATAAGTTATTTAAATTTAGTAGTTATTTAAAAGTAGATATAAAAACCAAAATTTACATTATTTGTTCGATAAAATAATGATATTGAATTATTTATTTCAATTACAATAATTATATGTCAGAAAAATAAGAAATTCAAATAGATAATTACTATAAATACAACAAAATGTACATTACATCTTTATGTTATTCTTCCACTACCTTTTATATATGCTACATTAGCTTAGAATATCTAAATATTCTAAGCTAATATAGCATAAATTTTATATTCGACTGAAAGGATTACAGTATCAATAATTGAGTTGAAATTACTTATGTGATATTGCTAGCAATAGGAATCGATACAATCTATGTACATATGTATAGTCAAACAAGTTTAGTTTAAGGCTTGTGGCATCTTAATGTATTTTCCATTGGCCAAACGCCTATAAGCGGGACGATAATGATTGTGAAAGCCTCTCAATGTCAAAATTCCTCCTTTGGCGGCAATTCTTCCAGTGCATTGTATGTCAGTATAAGACGATATGCATTTCCAATACGTTGTACCGGATTTGATCGTCGAATGCTTTCTGAATGTATATCCATCGTTCATTAGAAGGATGTTCTTAGGCGTTTCGATGTATCTGGCTAGAAAAATATATATTAGTTAATATTGTTAAATTAATGATCATTAGTCACTTTTTCAATGAGAAAAAAATTTGATCGAGTTACGATAATTACACACATATAAAATAATTGATTGACAACATCGACTATTTCCATTACAAAGAGTCGTGTTAACAAATTAAGTCGTGACTGCTATCGTTGAAAATGACAAAGAAACTTAATGTGATATCAAAGTCTATGAAACTACTATATTTTATATATGGATATCAATTTATGAATCATTCTGAGGCTGTGCAAAATTTAAGCACATTAAGAAAGTTATATTCGTATTGTTTGTTGTTTATATCGACGGTGACATCGGTACGGGAAGCTCGTTATCAATTCGCAACAAATGTAGATTCACGTTGGAAGATTTTTTTCATCACAACATCAATTGGCGAATGGTTGTTATGCATAGCATCAATTGTTAATGAAATACACGGGAGCAGTGATAGGCAATCTAAAACGTCATCTAAATACAAGACGATGGACGTTTTGTTAAAATTGAACGTCGAACAAAAAGCGAAAATGCAATTGAAGATGAAATACGTGTACGCTTTTTACATTGTGTTTACCGTGACAAAGGAAAGTTTCGATACGTACGCGTGGAAAGCGTCTTGGTTGCAGATAATCTGGACGATAAAAATGAAGTTTGTCGATTTGAACATGTTGAGATTTTTGGCCAACGTGAATTTGCACGTGTGCTATTTACACGAGCTGAACAAGTATCTGAGGAATATGTTGATTTTTGGACATTCGGATAACAGAAGGTGCAACACATTGACCAGTTGGAAATTATTGCCCGATGATGATAAATGGTCTAATGCTACTAATATTAAATTCCAAAATTGGATCACTGTATATGAGAGTTTGTACGAAAACGTTTCAGTGATTTCGACAGGTTTTCATTT
This sequence comes from Parapsyche elsis, assembly GCA_022651745.1. Classification (NCBI taxonomy): domain Eukaryota; kingdom Metazoa; phylum Arthropoda; class Insecta; order Trichoptera; family Hydropsychidae; genus Parapsyche; species Parapsyche elsis. The sequence goes on from JAGVSN010000017.1 coordinate 6,437,031, forward strand.
ATTTGTAAGTATCCATGCCTATGAACAAAATTCGTATAATTAATAATATGAAACTAAATATAATTATTATTTTAGTTGGTAATTTTATGCGGAACATCTTTGAACACCATTGTATGCATGGTGAATGTATCTTTGATAGTAAAACTACGGCGAGTACTTTTTAAAAAAATAATATGATATGAAAAACATTAAAAAATTATGCTAAAAAACAAATAATTATTACAGAATTTGTGGCAGTCGATTTCAATATGGATTTGGTGTTTTTATTACATCAGTCATATGTTATTAATTTCTACAGCGAACGAAGGTACAAAAACAGAAGTTCATTGGACAAACGCGCTTATTGGCAAAATCAGTATAGTATCAAAAGGTAAATAAAAAATAAAATAAATGCAAATTTCAAATGTTGCTTCTTTTTGATTTTCAATCAATTGTTAGCGAAAAGTCCACAATACATATGTAGACAGTACAGATGAATAAATGGCTTATTATTTCACAGGGAAAGACATTTGTAATGATGTTAAGAAGTTCTTGCGATTAGTACAACGACAACATTTGGATGTCAAGTTGTTTGGAACAATAGCGTTAGATTTTTCAACAATACACGCATTTGTTGCACTTGCATTTTCCTATACTATAATTTTGTATCAAATGAACATTCAAAATTCGTAGTAAAATATTTCAATTTTGGTTATTACAATGATTGATTGAAATAAATTGGAAAGAGTAAGTTTAAGAACATGACATTTATTAAAATATTGTATTAAATTATAGAAAAAATTGTCACTGCTGTTGACATTGTCATCGGGTGGTTATCATTTATTTATATCTATGTATGTACCTACATATGTATATGGTGAATTTACATACGTATTTAAACGAATATACACGCACATTTAAGTGCGCAAACTATAATATTATAAATAATATTTAAAATATGAAAATCTATTTTAATTTTATACACACAAATACTTTACGAGTCTAAAGCTATTCATTACAAAATATATTTTTTAAATAAAATTGCAAGGAGATAAGTAATTACATATATATACTAATATTAAATCTAGCCCCTAGCCCGTTTTTACAGTAGGTACATGAAACAATCGTATAGTGTGCCGTTGATTGAATGGGTGTATGGCTATAAAATCAGTTTCCAAACTCATTTGTTTATTAAAACTATAAATTATGTATACTTTTTTATTTAAATTAGATATATAAAATTATACGATGTAGCCACTTACGATATGCCCCTTAAGATACTGTAGCGTTTTCAATCTAGTTATTTCTGCTGTTACATAGACATTATAATATTGGCAATACTGATCACTCAGACCAGTTCGGGGTGGTTTTAGAGCCCTATAGTAACAATAGTATAGTTGACAATAAAGACATGTGAAACTAAATATTGTCTTTCGTTCCCTCGATCACTCCTCAGTACCTACTCATGTCACATATTATGGTCCTGGCAGAATATTCAATTTTTCATTACGATCGCGTTCGTTTGAAGACACCTTGATTATTCCTAATGTCACATATGCTCCAGGAAATATATTCAATTTTTCCATACATTTACGAACTCGATCGCGTCACGAAGCCTGAATTACTCCTCACGACATACACATATGTATGTATGTATGTACATACTCCCGTTAGGTAATTGCGAGCGTTCGGCAGCTACTCAGATAGACAAGAAGACACTTACGTCTATATATACATACATATATAGTAATAAGTAAATTACTTGAATAATATTTCTTTATTTATTTTACAGGCAAAAGTCAAAAATATGCACATTGATGAATGTGACAAAATAATGTTATCAATTTAGTTAAAATCGATTTAAACGCTGTGAAATAAATTGGAAGCTTTCATTAGACACAGCTAATTCATCAGCATGAAAGGAGTGCGAGTTTTGAACAAGTTCTACTTTTTATTTGGTTATCAAACCCCATATGTTAATAAAAATGGATACTTTTGTTTTCCAAACGCAAAAATTAGCTTCTATCCAATATTGGTAGCCATATTTTTGGCAACCGGCGAAATCGTGAAAATAATGCAAGAAAGTTTCGCGTTCAAGACAATTTTCACAATTATGTTTTTCGCATTAAACATTTGTGAAACGATGTCGCCAATTTTGTCAATTATTTTAGATTCGTATGTACGTTTCGACGATAAACTGATACTATATAAAAATTGGAATATATTGAATACATAGTTTATTTTCTCCTAATGCAATTAACGCGATAAATAAGGTTGTAACAATACATGTACTTTGCACAGTGGTCAGCATTTCCATGAACTTGTACCATGGTCACGTTTGGGGTACTCCTATATATCTATCACACTTATCATATAATGAAATCACTGAGCACAGATTTAGTGTTATTACAAACGGGTTTTGAAATTTATTTATGCATTTATTATTACCGGAAATTGAGCGTGAATTAGAGACATAAATATTGCAATTTAATAGTCGTTACAAATAAAACGAATGCTAATGAAGAATTATTTTATCGTAATGATGAAAATAGGTTACCTTGCAATTGTTTGAAGTCATGAGTGTTTGAAAAATTAATGGAAAACGTTAAGATTGTTAACGATCGACTTCGAACAATGGTGAAATTTGGCGACACGTGATTCAAAAAAATGCAGTTATTATTTTGTACATTTACTATTATGTATATTAATCTGTGAAATTTTCAGTTTGTTAATCTAATGGTAGCATCACTATTTTCATTCCTATAATACCAAATTATATATCATCGGAAGAATATAGGAAAGTTATTGATTTTGTGAGTATAAAAGTAGGTAAATAATTTATTTTAAAATACACATTGTATACAATAGTGCCGATATCATTGGGAGAAGTGTTGAAAAATGAAGCTGCACGAACAAAGGAAATCATGTGTAAAACCATTATCAACACTCCAAGTAAGTACTTAAAATAATACAAAGTGTTTTATAACAAAATTAAATATAGTTTGATGAATATCTTATTCATAATTTGTATTTTTTGGTAAGGTAACGAAAAAAATACATGTTTGAAGCGAAGCAGAGTATTAATAAAGAACAAGACGAGAATAATTTTAGGGCAGTCGTTAAATCTCGACTTCTGTTTTTTGTATTATTTAATTGGAACAATCGTGTATTACAGTATTATTTTAATGCAATGTTCATAAAAAAATTGGATCAATACACTTAATAAAGTGTAATGATTTATTTAGAAAAACACAATTAGTCAATGGAAATTTATTTTCTTTGAAAGCCAATATTTGAACAGAAAATTTGAAAGGAAAATTAATTGTGATTGTATATAAGGCCGAAATATTAAATACAAGGGATTGTCCAAAAAAAATGTATCGAGTCATTTACTAATTTCATATTTCATTCTATTACGACAAGGAAGATCAATTAATTTAATATAAAATAAAAATAAAACTGTATGTTAATACAAGAGAAATAATACTAATTAAAATTAAATTTATGTACCTATATAAAAAAAATTATGACATTCAAAATATTCGTTTATAATTTGGTAAAAATAAAAATATCACAAAATGTAAAAAATACGAGAATTTTTCAGTTTCAGTTAATATAATATATGTAGCTTATATTACGTACTTATTAATTGACGTCTGTTTTTCTTGGAAACAATAATAACAGTGGAGTAAAATGAAAGAATTAAAATTATTGCAGGCTTTTTTTTTTTTATTTGGTTACCAAATACCAAACATAAAAAATGAATATTTTCATTTTCGAAATGTAAAAGTCAAATTTTATCATATGATATTGGTAATGTTTTTAATCATTGGTCAAATAGTAAACATATTACAAAAAGGATTTATATTTTCGACTGTTTTCACGATTATGAACTTTGTATTGAACATATGTGAAATGATTTCACCAATTTCATCAATTATTTTCGATTCGTACGTACATTTAAATGATAAATTAATACTGTACGACAATTTTAACACAATCAAAAGTCTGTTGTTTCCACGAGAGTATAACAAATTCAGCAATACAATACATCGTGTTATTAAAATACACACTTTTTTCATAATAATAAGTATACTTATGAATGTATACAGTGCAATAATTTGGAATATAATTCTGTATCAGACATTTAGTATTATGGAATCACTGTGTACAGATTTAATGGTGTTGCAAATATCTTTTGAAATGTATCTGTGCATTTGTTACTATCGAAAATTTAACGCAACATTGAAAAACGATATACATTTGAATTCAAAAACAGATACGAATGAAACGAATATTTTCGTAAAATTATTTCACCGTAATGATGAAAATGTCGACACGACTACCTTGCAATTGCTTGACGTCATGACCGTATATCAAAAATTAAAGGAAAATTTAAAAATTATGAGTGCCAGGTTTCGAATAATAGTATGTATTTTTATACAATAGATAACCAGTAATACGAAAAATGAACAACATCTCTATTTTACTCGCATCCGTATGTTTTTCAGTTTCTTACATTAATGCTAGCATCCCTGTGTACGTTCACAATATTTCCAAGTTTTATACTTTTGGAAAGTTTTAAAAACAAAATTCATTTTGTGAGTATCAAATAAAAATAATCAATTGTAACAATTTGTTAAAAAATTTAAACTTTTATACAATGTTGTTTTAGAATGGGTGGATATATTTCTCGTTGTTTATGTGGGGTGTAAAATATGCAATATACACAATGATACCTCTGTCACTGGGAGAAGTGTTGAAATATGAAACTGCACGGACCAAGGTTATTATCTCAAAAATTTTAATTAATGTTCCATGTAAGTAAAATACACCCACAATTAAATTTGTATGATTTAATAGATACATTAATTTTTAAAAGTACCTTTTTGACAAGGTGATGAATATGAAAAATTCGTGAAGCTAAGCAAGATACTCGGACACGATCACGCTAGAGTAACTTTGGGATTTTCGTTGAATTTGGATTTAGCTTTCTTATATGTTTTGATTGGAAATGTAGTGTCTTATAGTATTATTGTATGGCAATTTTCATAAAAATTTATATCACTGGTATTTTATTCGATTTGATGTAATTAATATAAAAATATGAATTCATATTTGATTAAAAAACAAAATATCCACGGGTGTTTAATTAATTACATTACCTATTTGTAAACGCAAATAAATACTAGATCTATAGGAGGACATTAAGGAAAAGTGATTTGCGTGACACACTTCATACATAGATATTTGATTAAAATGTCAATCTCAAGTGTCAACACTTGTATAATTTGATATTAAAAATGATTTAATTCATGGAATAAATTAGAAAATACCATTTAACTTAATTTTTCTATCAAATCCGATAAATCCGCATTGGTGGAAGCAAAACTGGTGGAAGTTTTTTTCAATCTAGTGATCATTAATCATTTCCATGAGCTAGAAGTATCCAAATAAAAATAATTCTGCAAACTTCAATATTGATAATCATGAAAGGATTGAATATTTTAAATAAATTTTACTTTTTATTTGGATATCAAATGCCGACTATGACGAATGGGAATTTTCATTTTCAATATCCAAAAATAAGAATTTATCCCTTGATTATATAGTTGCATCTATAATAATGGGTGAAGTTGTTCAAATTATGCAGGATAAAGTCGTGTACTCGAATATATTCAAAATCATGTATTCCACACTTCGAATTTGTGAAACAATGTCTCCAGTATTTTCAATTATTCTAGATTCATACAAATATATCGACAGAAAAGCAATTTTATACGACAATTATAATACAATGAAAAGATTGTTAGTCCATCACCATTCGAAAAAAAATAATAATGTGATTAAAAGTGTTATAAAAATAAACATATTCTTCATATTTGCAAGTGTATTCATAAGCACGTATAATGAAATAACATCGCGACACTACGGACGCTATTTTGTTCACGGCATTAAAGTATTGAGCACAGATTTAATGCTATTGCAAACGTCTTTTGAAATATATTTGTGCATTTATTATTATCGAAAATTGAACGACTCGTTAGAGAGACATACATATTTATGTTTCGAAGCAGATACAGAGACAACCAATTTCTTTATGAAATCATTTCGACAAAACGAAAAAAATGACGATTTATTTATATTGAATTTTTTCGATACCGCGATTATACACGAAAAATTGATTGAAAATATAAAAATTGTAGAGGATCATAGATGTATGTAAAATCTCGACCACTTCAATCCAGATTATTTAAAATTTTGTGCGACGAAATGGGTAGTGCACATAACGCACTTTTATTACATACTGAAGTGAGATGGCTATCCAGAGGAAAAGCACTATTGAGGCTTTTTGAACTTCGTGGTGACTTATTGATCTTTTTCAAGTCAAATAATTTAAGACAAGATTTTATTGAATTATTAACAAATCCTTCATGGTTGATGAGTCTTGCGTATCTGGCAGATATTTTTACGAAGTGTAATGAAGTTAACTTATCATTACAAGGAAAGAACATTACAATTTTCAATACAAAAGATAAAATTGCATCTTTTGATAGAAAAATTGAATTCTGGATTTCTGCAGCTGAACAGAATAATTTTGATTATTTTCCCGCATTGCGTGAATATTTGATTGAAATAAATTATAAAGTAGACGAAGAAGTTTCAAACGTAATTTTAGAACACTTGTATGACTTAAAAACAAGCCTTTTACAATATTTTCCAAAAAAAAGTGAAGACAATTCCTGGGTTCGGAATCCATTTACAGTGACAGCCAAGCCAGCAGGCTTTAGCGCAAGTTAATATGAAAATTTAATTGAGTTAATTACTGACTCTGATTTAAAACAAAAATACAAGGAAATGTCATTAAATGATTTCTGGACAAATTTGGAGGAAGAGTATCCCAGCGTGTCAAAACTAGCTATTCCTGTTTTACTTCCTTTTACAACGACATATTTATGCGAAGCAGGCTTTTCATATTATGCCGCAACCAAATCAAAGTCCAGGAACAGACTCGACGCTACACCAGATGTGAGAATTCAACTTTCTAATATTGTGCCTGATATTAAAAGAATTTGTAATTCTAAGACCCAAAAACATCGAAGTCATTAAAAACGTAATTTTACAATATATGTAAGCTAGGCTAGTTTATTTTACTATTTTTATATGTTTTGTATTAAATAATTAACATTTGTTTAGAGAATATAAAATTTGTTTTTTTAACGCTTAATTTTACTCATTTATTTTATTATAACTACCTACCCTATAAAATAACCAAGGTGTTCCATTAAAATTTTGGGATTTGCGAAGTGTTCCGTTGTAGGAAAAGTTTGAGAAACCCTGGCATACAGTATTATTCCAATATTTTTGGGAGAAATTATAAAATATGAAGCTGGTCGAACTAAGATACTTATTTCAAAAATTTTAATCAATATTCCAGGTAAGAAAATAGCGTTTTTCATTTGTTCGCCTACAATTATGATATATTGTATAATATGTATATTTTTATTCAGATAATAAATATAAAAACATTTTGAAACTCAGCCGAATACTGCGCAAGGACAACACAAGAATAACTTTGGGATTGTTATTAAATTTAGATTTAGGTTTATTGTTTTTCTTATTTGGAAATTCTGTCTCGTATAGCATAATATTAATGCAACATTCGTTAAAAAAATTGATATTGTATGTATGTATGTACATATGTATTATTTATCTTAATTAAATAAAAAAAATTAAAGTGCATATGGGTTTTTAACTTCAATTGAAAAGAAACAATGTTTATATTGAGATAATTGATAATTAAAATAAACTATGTTCAGAGAATGTAAACATAAAATTTCCAGTGGAATAATTAAATTATTGAAAGTGAAAAAAAAAATCAATTAAGTCTACAATTGTTGTTATATATAATTTTCATAATTCAATTGAGTGGCTTCAATACCACACGTCCGATCACATTAACATTAAATAATAAAAAAATAATGAGATGAGTGAAATACGATCATTTCATGAGTAGGTAATCATGACAGGTATAGAAATATTGAGCTACTTTTACTCATTATTTGGGTATCAAACCCCAATTTTAACGAGTGAGAATTTTTATTTTCGAAATTCAAAAAACCAATATTATCCTTTATTAATTATCGTGATTTTAACCATCGGAGAAATTGTGAAATTTCAAACGGAAGCAAGATTTGGATACTCGACGATTTTTTGGATAATGTACATTGTACTACGAATAGGAGAAACAGTTTCTCCAGTATCGTCGATTATTTTCGATTCATACAAGTATTTTAAAGCTAAAATTATACTGTACGACAATTTCAATACAATGAAAAATATTTTACTTTCAAAAGACAACAAGAAATTCCATAAAGCGATAAATAATGTTTTAATTATACATGCATTAGTCATAGTCACAAGTACAGTTTTTACAAATGTTTACAATGGCATTGTTTGGAAAGTCTACTATTCTCGAATATTATATACAATGATAAGAGCATTCGTCACAGAATTAATGCTATTACAAATATCATTTGAAATTTATCTGTGCATTTATTATTACCAAAAATTGAATGAAGAATTGGAGAGAAATCCATATTTGAATTCAAAAGTTGATACGAACACAATTATGAATTTATTTCATAGAAATAATAAAAAAATTGATTTGGGTACTTTGCCCTTACAACTGAATGAAGTTACAACTGTGTATGAAAAATTAATAGAAAATGTTAAAATTATTAGCGATCGCTTTCGAACAATGGTAAAAGCTGTTTAATTTATGATTTGCTATTATCTTAGTCGCATTGATAATATGACATATTAATTTTAGTTCGTTTACCTAATGGTAGCATGTTTATTAGTATGTACAATATTTCCAACTTATATGTTGATAGACAAATACAGAAAACTTCTTGATGTGAGTATAATGTAATATAATTTTTTATAATATGTTCATACATATAATTATCAATAACATTAATTTTCCAATGTTGGTTTTATAGAACAAATTGAGATTTTATAACATGATTTTTTGGGTTTTAAAATATGTGGCATACATAATCATACCCATATCGCTGGGAGAAATATTGAAATACGAAGCTGCGCGATGCAAGACAATCATTGTGAAAATTTTAATCAATGTTCCGTGTATGTAAAACCAAAGCAACGACATACCGATATTATTATATTTATATATATGTACATACAAAACAAATTCAATATAAAATAATATGTATTTTTTGCCAAGGTGGAGAATATAAGAAGGTTTTGAAGCTGAGCAGAATACTAAAGTCAGACAGCACGAGAATAACTTTAGGATCGTCATCAAGTCTAGATTTATCCTTTTTATATTTTTTGATTGGAACTTCCATTTCGTACTGTATCATTTTATTACAATGTTCATAAAATAATTCATTATTCATTTAAACAAACATTTTGTATAAAAAAAATAACAGACACTAGTTTCATCCGTTGATCGACAGTTAGATTATGAACAATTAGTTAATGGATAGTTTATTTGAATTAATATTATGAGTGTATGTATATCAGAACACACATATAAATATGTACATACATATATCACCAATATTTCTATCGCAATAACAGTTGAATAATCGAACAGCCAGTGGGAAGGTTTTGCAAGAAGAAAAAAAAGCATTTTACGTCAACAATATCGGGACGGCAAAGAAAACCATAATTATAATGAAATACATTTACGCATTGTTTGGTCGTTTGTCGTTACGTATGTGATAGTAATTATGTATCAAAAAATCAATAATATTATTATGTATTATGATTTGAAAATTGTATGAATCTATGCATATTGTATTTAATTTTCTTTGAATGAAAAAGGCTAAAGCAAAGTTCGATCTCGAATATTTAAAAAAAATAGTATAATCATCTGATATTGATTGATGTATCAATCATTTAATTAATTATTGTGCGTTGTCACTTCGTGTTATATTATGCAAACGGTCGAATTTTGTACACTAAGAACATAATTGATTTTACGATAATGTGTCTTATAATGTGTTGACAATTTGACGTTAAAGTGGGGAGTAATTTTTACTTCTGAATAATCTAATTACAAAAACAAAAAATGAAAATTATGAATCATTTTATACCTATCATTCCGTATTTTTATAATCTGTTTGGCATTCAAATTGTCGACTATACGACAAACATTTTAACTATAAACATATACAAGAAAATTTATAGTTATTTCGCAGTGGCTGTATTATTCATTGGTTGGATTGGCGATATAAATTATACTATATTACTCAAAGTAAGTGAAATTCCAATGCATTTCATGGTGATTTACACCTGTGAGGTTTTAACCGCTATTTTGTCAGTACAAACGGAATCCAGTGTAAAGATACGAAAAAGAATTGCATTATACAAAAACATAAAAATAATAGACAAATGGCTTCATGTGAATTCGCAACAGAGCGGCATTGTTTTGAAAAAAATTACAGCATTGCATTTGCTCTACTACATTTACGCGATATATGTAAACATCATGGATTTTTACGTTTGGGATTACACCTTGTTTCAAGCTATAGCATTTGCAAGATTAATATGTATACAATTATTTACTCTAAACTTCATATCAACATTGTGGATTAACGTGTTGCGATTGCAGCAGTTAAACGAACATTTGAAAAATATTTGCAAATATCAATCGATGGAAATTCTATCTATGCCAACAAAGGCAAACGATGAGAGTGATATAGATATATACATTCTTATGAAATCGTATGATGTACTTGCAGATAATATGAAAATTGCAATTTGTCGTTTCGGTATTACAGTAAGTACGAATATATGTACATATGTATCTATACATTCAGGGATTCTAGTCGCAATTTTTACAGTTTTTTGTTAAATATTGTAGTTCTTATCGTTGTGTTTAACAGCAGTCGTGACTTTGATCTTAACTTTGAAAATTTTGTTGATAAAAGGAAAATACGAAGAGCACTACGTAAGTTTCAATCCAATAAAAAATCATTAAAGTAAATTAATACATCAGTAGATATTATCATTGAACATTCACAGACTTTACTCAAAACTACCTCTATGGTAATGTGGTGTTTTCACTATATAACACTAGTAGTATCGTCCATATTCATGTATGAGAGAATAAAGCAAGAAGCCGATCGAACAAATAGAATTCTCTTGAAGGGCTCAATGACTGGATCTAACGGTAAATAAATTATAGTCCTTATAATAATTAGCAAATATATTTAAAATATTAATTAATCTCATTTGTTACAGATAGGAAACTCGACGAGGCTTTGATAAAATTCATAAAGCTAACAAATAAACGCAACATGAACTGCAGTATACAAAACTGCATACCGATGGATTTAACTCTGATAAATTCGATGATCAGTGTGTTAATATCGTATATTTTGATAGTTATTCAAATGGTATAATCCAGTTATCCATTGTGAATTTATTGTTGTGTAAGATTCTGAAAAAACATTTTGATTGTATCGATATATTTAAATAAAATTGTTCATACGTTTTTAATAGTAGATCTCAATAAAACTGACATCGATGGTAAAATTGTGTTCGCAGATATATTATTCAATTAGTGTAATTGTGTCCTGTTGTACATCGTAATTTGAAGTATTAGTTATTTTACAGATCAATAGAGCTAACGTGTAACACACTCGGTAATATAAATATTACAAGATGTCAAAATTACGTACAAAAATTATGTTGCAAGCTATACTGCAGTCCTAAGCCCACTTAACGTAACTGACAAAATAACAATATCGAGATAAATGGACTTGAAAGTTTTATTCTAAATTTGTGTTTTTCTTCATATATGTATTACTGATTTATTTAAACTTTTTTTTAGTGCATGAGGTTATTTTCTATTGTGTTTTGATAATTCTAAGGAAAATTTAAAAAAAAAATGAATACTTTAGTAGTTACGTCACTTCATTATCCATTATTAATGTATACATATGACTATTACAAACTTCAACCACTCTATGTATTTGAAAAGAATGAATCTCTAACAATCTTATTTGATTTTTATTTTCGGAGTCTAAGAGTATGACTTCTTAGATGAGGTTTCTCATTGAACATAATGAGGTTGGTCATTTCATATGAATAATGATTATTTATTATTTTGAATACTTCAATTAAATCACCTCTTAATCTCCTCGTCTCCAATGTGGAGAGATTCAGTCTTTTCAATCTTTCATGATAAGGTAGTGACCGAAGTAAATATTGGATACGTTATTTTCGCTAAGTATTGGTGATACTATTTCTCTGCGTATGCAGATACATTAAATTTAATAGCTTAAAAAAGTCACTTTTGGATGAAGATACATTAATTTTTATATGAAAAATCGCAAGAATACACTCCCATAACCCCTAACACATCTAACTCATTTTCGTAATTTTTGTCAGTTACGTTAAGTGGGCTTAGGACGGCAGTATATACCTCATGAACAATCTATGTATTTGGAATAGCTGTTATAAATTTGAAAAATATTAAAAAGAGTCAAACAACGATAAAATTGAAAAAGTACATTTTTTTTTTGATTTCGGTAGAGTTGTTATTCGAAGGTTACAGATTTTTCTTCTTCGAAATACCGTTAATTCGAAAATATTCGACATTCAATATCTTTATATTCATAATACGAAATAAAATAGATCTAATGAGTTCGTTGTGTTGTTGGATATCGGAGTTGTATTATTATCGAAAAAGCTTATATGGTACAAGAAACTGAAAAAATAGACGAATTGCTTTGTAGCAATATGAAAACAGGACAGAGAAAATTTCTAAATAATTACGTCAAAACATATGTACATATGTACATATGTACATATATTGTCTACGGATTGTACAAAATCTTTTTTACACTTTATGATTATTTAGCGTGGAAAGGAATCCACGGACAAATATACACGTTATTTAAAAATACCATCATTGAATTGATGATTATCAAGTTCGCGATTGAAATTCGTTTGTATCGGAAATAATTAGGTATTTTGCGCGAAAAACTTACAATTCTTTACTGTGGAGAAACATATGCGAAAAACGTAAATAGCGTCGACTTCAAAGGAACTTGTTGGATTGGTTGAAGAAGAAAGACGAGAAAATGCTGGCAATTGTACCAAAATATCGAATATATATTACTGGTATATGTACGATAATATAGCCGATAATGTTAGAATTATCGAAGAGTGCTATGGAATTTGTGTAAGTTAAAAAGTATGATTCTTTATAATTTATTTATTTTAATACATTTGCTTTCATTCGTACAAACATTCGTTTGCATAATGAATTTTATTTAATGAGAAAAGCATGCATTTCAGTTTATAGCACATTTCTTGAGCACAATTGTGTCGTGTATGACGATCATTTACAATCGAAGTGGCGATATTTTACTTTTAAATCACTCAAATGACTTATTATAAATACAAAAAATGTTGAAAATTGTGTTGAATGTGTCCTTCACTTCCGTGAAATAAATGTAAATCTAACAAGTCGACTATATTTTTAATGCACGAAACTTTTTTTGTTATCAGAAATAAAATTCACCTGAAATTAGAAAAATTTTCAATTTAATACATATGTACATACTTTTAAATTTAATAGTGTTAAAAATTAAAAAGATTTACCTTGATGTGAATTTTTTTTATATAGATCACTTCTATAATTTATATTATTGAAGCATGCGGCCGAATAGCGATATATGTGAGATTATTTTACAGGAAACGCAAAAAGCGGCCAATGCACGCTTAGATGACAGATTGATGGTCAAAAGTAATATACATACATACATATACAATGAGTGGTTGAATATGAAAGTAGTTTAAGTCCATTTTTTATCTTGTCTGTGAATTCTTTAAAAATAAATATACTATATCTGTTTGTAATAGAAACTACCATTAACTCATTTTTTTTTAATTGAACCAGTCATTTATAACGGGTCATATTTTTATTCCACTAGCGATTTAAGTCTAGCTAGAAACGTCTACAACTCTACACTACATATGTATGTTAGATGTTACGTAGAATTAAATTCCGTTAACGAATTTTGAAAAATTGACACATGTACCTATCGTTATTCGGCCGCATACTTCTTGAACAATTAATTAATAAAAACAGTTTTTTTGTAAAATTTATTTAAATATAATTATTGATACATTGAATTAAAAACACGAATACATAATATAATGCATGTAAAAATTACTAACATAAACATTAGAGCAAAAAGTCTCATCAAAAGTTAAAAAATACTAAGAACGAAATTAATTCTTTATTAGTAGGTATATATGTATGTAGAATATGTAAAATACTTTGAATACATGAATAATACTGATCAATCGCTTAAAACTAAAATAAAAGTCAAAAATTTTATTTACGCAAACACAATACACTAATAATAAAAAAAATATAATGAACACTTGTAATACTAAAGCCGCCGTTACACAAATTAAACAATAAGCTCACAATTTGGGCAATGTACACTTGTACAAAATGTAAGCATAAGCAATTACTGGAAGCTCACATCTTCGACACTATTTGTCCAGAAAAAGGCAATCCCATTTTTTTTTTTTAAATGGCCGTATTTAGTCTGATTATTTAATATAACGGCGTCCAAAACCTCGATGGAACCTTGGTTAAATCTTATAACTAGTTATGAATAGTCATAAATTGTATAAAAATATGTTTAAATTCATATTCAAAAAATGTATTAATAAAACAAAGTATAAAAAACGCGATAGCACGTTATAAAAAGGAGTATTATTAATCGCCACTTAATGGTTTCACATTAAGGCACTAAAATTTATTGATATAAGAGACATTTCCTATTATTGGCATGCGAACTAACACTGGTTATAAAATAAGTATTACCATATACATAGTAAAAATTAAAATTCAAAATTATTATCATAAGGAAAAAAAAGCCTCTCCGATTTTTTCAATAATAGTATAAAATAGTATTGTTTTGTTTAAATGCTGATATGCATCTAAATTGCTACTATGTCAAATACCTTTAGGTATATTATTCGATTTTCAATCTTGTCAGCGATGTGAAAAATTGCCAAAATGAAATTGAATTTGATACCAATTTGTTCATAAATACAAAAGAGGAACACGAGTGAATATTTTTTTACCACTGACAGATTGTTTCATCATTTTTATCCGGACAATTGGATGGAAAGATTCTGGCTGATCATTTCGTAAGATGACAAACGCTGTATGGCCGGATGATTATGAACATTTTTCACCAGAACTATTCTCTCGTGAACGGTGTGTATGACTGCTCTGCAACCTTTGGAAGCATTCGTCGAACATATCCAACGAGACTTATCATTCCTTTTGCTCTGCAGGGTGAATGTAAAATCTCCATAGACGATCAATTTGCGACCCTTTTGCGACAGCGTGTACTCGATCTGACCTAAAAACGAAAAGAATGTTAGATATGCACGAATGAACAGTGTACATAAGTACCTATGTATACTACAAACAAATCAAACGAATACTGAGCAATGTAGTGAAATGTTGGTCTAAATAAAAAATAAAGTGGTAGTATTGGAATGACACACGCCAAGTTAGAATCCAACCGGAAAAATATCGAAAATTTATAATAAAACAAGGGTATTAAATAAAATACTGCTATATTGTATACAGATTTTTTTAGTGATTGTGTCTAGTATTCGAATATACAACTTGATCGAAAATCGTATGCATGTACGCTTTACATCCTTTGTTAGAGTGTGTAGAACAGACCCATCTCTTTCTCGTTTTCATATTTCTGGTTTGATTGAACTTGTATCCGTCCATTTCAATCATCTGATTGCCCTTTCTTGATACAACGTATTTACACCTAGCTAAAAACGGTTATTTTTGTTAGTACGAATGTACACTCATGTCATGGAAATTGTTGGCGTTCGTCTTACATATGTACATACATAGATAGTATTATATGTTATTGATGATGAGAACATAGAAAACTAATAAAACCCGTTTCATTTTTATATATGATTGTCAATAGAAATGAATGAACAATTATTAAATTATAATTTATTCAAAAATTTTACAGTACAAATGTCAAAGAAACTACTTTTTATTATACTGTGTTGACGAATGCTTGATTGCAATCTTGGCATTTTTGGCCATATGCATAATTTTATGAGTCAATGGCGGATGATTGTGTTTAACGCCATTGCTAACTATCGTCGAATCATTTGAACTCCACATAATAGCACCACAACGGCAAGATAAATACGAAGAGCATCGCCATCTGATTGTGCCGTCAATTGTGACGGCACCGTGTTTGGAGAATGTAAAGCCGTTGACGGCAAGCAATCTATTGCCTTTACTCAAAGGAAGGAATAAATATTGATCTGTAAATAAAATTACCAATTTAGAAATACGTATACCCATATAGAGATACATACTAAATAAAGTAATACAGCTACACTTCTTAATTTGTAATTGTTTTATTCAAAATATTTAATGAATTAAAAACTTGGGCTTTTAAGATGGAACCTCTACACTTCATGAAGAAAATGTATGTATGTACATACACATATCGTTACTATATGTACATATAATAAAATCGAATAATTTGCTCACTGGTGAAACACTATTTATATATTGGCGTCTGCCTGCCTGCCTGGGTCGTTGCGGTCACGCTAGCACTGCCAACATACCAAACAATTTGTTTTCAGCGGTGTGTTGGCAACAAGCCGCTCTCTGTCAGAACTGGTTTAGGTCGACAACGCTACACTATACAATTTTTTCACGTACTGTCAAACGGGCTATGGGCTGTACTGTATTATTGTATAAACCAGCGCGCACGGGTGGGGGTTAGAATCCACCGTCATATGACGGGCAAATCGGCTAGTGTTACTCTAACGACCGCTAAAAAAACTTCGGCCACGCACGTCATCGCTCGTTGCAGATGTTAGTGTAAATTTTAGTGGTAATACATTATTAATAATACGGTATGTATAATACATTATTACGTGACACACATGATAGTCTTACCTTTCGTAACTAAAACGAGTCTAAATAAGTACCATTCCAAATGACACATTGGATTGCTTAATTGATCGAATTGACAAGAAGCACACGTTAATCGGTTAATGATTATGGTAACCAAATCCCCTGGTGGTGACAAAGTAAATAAAATAGTACCTATTAGAAATTTGAGTGGATTATTAAAATAAAACGATGTAAATCAACAGAATAATATTTATATATGTACAAAAATAAACGTTTTTGATAATAAAATTTATAAATAAACCCCACTATATGTACATACATATACGTATGTAAATATGAAAATTAGACATAAAATGTATTATAAATAATTAAATAAAATTGCATAACATAAAAGGATATGTTTGCTTCATGGATAGGTGCGACATGTTGACAGCAATAAATTTGCACTGTTGTATACAATTAGCTATTGTATACAACAGTTGCTCATATTTTCCTCAAACCTTGGACCATTAAAATTGACGATTGTTATAGAAATTTAACTTATGATAGCCGATTAGATCATAAATTATACCGATCATATAAAAAAATGTATGATTCTTGCATAACAGTCAAATGATAATAAAACAACAATATAATAAAATATTGACTAGTCATTAGAACGACTTGTGATTTACGGTTCGTCGTAAATGCTCTATTAAAGCGCTCACACACCTTAGCGAAATCGCTCCGTCAAACTTTCGCACTCTATCGTCGTTGATTCGCACCAATGCGAATGGGGCGACGATAGAGGCGAAAGTTTGCCGGAGCGATTTCGCTAAGGTGTGTGAGCGCCTTTATGGTAGAAGGCGAACTGGTCAAATATTAAGTAATAATTATGTACATATATCAAGAATGCTAAAAAATATTTCTTAACAAACGGCCAGCACCAGTTAATATTGCAATATTTATAATAGATATAATGGTTAACATAATTTCATAGTAATTAGTATCAACAAAATAATAAATAAATAAAAAAATTTCAGTCTTAATTGAACCAATTGAAAATTCAGCTAAATTTTACAGTAAAATCATACAATGATCAAAGCAAGTTGGTTCGAAAATAAAAATAGTATAAAAACAATTCACTTTAATGACAAACAATTGCAAAACAAGTTTTAACAGCGTATGTGTGTGTAGTATTACCACGTAAACACGTCACAGATTAGATAAAATAAAAATATATTATAAGAATATGTATATTAATTCAAATTTTACGCAGTATGGTTATGTAAGAGCATTGTAAAAACGATAATTTCGTTATAAGTGTAAAGTTTCGCTTTGCAGTAAGTGACAAATCGTTTGTTGCAACGCCAAAGGACTTTTCCTTGAGTCGAAACTCGCTCCTTGTGAAAACGGTAGCCGTCTATGCTTATCAGCTTATTTCCATATCGCGATAGGACGTATTTTGGAACTAAAATCAAACATTTTATTGAAGAAAGACACAGAATCATATATTGTATTGACCCAACGCTTTATTATCATCATAAAAAAACCACTAAAGCAGTAAGGCCTGTATAAAGAAAGTCAATGGAAAAGGGTATGTTTAGGTAAACGAGAGAAAGTTTATGTAAACTTACCCCGATAGGCAGAAAAATAATTCTATACATTTCAATTGGTTTGTGTATTTTTTTATAAAATGGAACATTCGTAGTTTACATTTACTGTATAGTTATAGATGACATACATTGTACATAATATTTTTTTTATGAATTCAAACGTTTAAGATTAAATAATGAGGTTGTATCCTTGTGTCGGTAAGTAAATAAGCTGCATTTATACGATTCAAGTTGTTAATTTTATCGTTTCAGATTGTGGGAATGATTATGGGGATTGTGTATTCGAATTATGACGTCATCCATGGTTCTTAATCTGGCTTTGCATCCCAAATTATAATGGTTACATCTCCATCCCACAGAACCGGAAGACGAACGCCCAAATTTAATGAAACGAAATTGATCAAGGACGATGCAGGGTCGTCCTTGAAATGTTCTACCGAAAACAGCAACTAAAAATATATTTTATTAAAAGTTATTATTATTTACATATAATAGAGACGTTAAAATACTACTTTTACCTAACGATGATATGTTAATCTAAAATAATTGAATCATATGCTACATGGACGATTCAGAATTCAATATTATGGGTATCAAATGAGGAAGTGGTTAATAAAACAAGCTTGTAAAAATTTATAATAGATTTTTCTTTTATTGACAACATGATTTCAGTTTGTATTATTTTAATAAAAGTATAAGATAATATTTGATTAATGCAATATTGTGAGTGATGTCCCTCATTGTCAGTAGAATTATTCATTATTTCTGTTTCAATCATATTTCTATATACATTTTCATCTTCGAAAATAGACTAGAAGTAGGATATGTGGTCACGATAGAAATGAAATCTAGCACGGGGACACTACTGAATATTGTCATAAACGTTGCAATCGCAGATTAAAAAAAAATCAGTCCAAATAAATATTACGTATATGAAGGATTGTGATCGTGCAAATTTTTACTTCTCACGATAACACCATCGTACGTTCGCACAAACGCTTTGCAATTCTTGTGACTCGAACACGACCATCTTAGTACGTCCCTCTGTTTCGTCGATTTCGAATAAAAAGTGTAACCGTCCAGAAATAAATGAGTTTTGCCCCTTTTGGATGTTCTGAAACACGCTGTGATAAATTTTAAAAACATGTAAGTCAATTGTCGTATATAATTCTAATTACAAACTTTTCCCTTTGGAGCGTATTGTGGACTACCTACGATACGGAGATAAAACTACGGTTATCATTATCACCAAAAAATTTATAAGAAATTTCAGGTCACACTATGTATGTATGTATGTACATATGTATTTGCAAAGTCTACAATACACCCCTCGAGAAGTTATGTTTATGTGGTTGCTATCAACTAACAATATAAACTTTAAACGTGGTTAAAATATGTTTTTATTATGGTTAGCTGGTGTCATGGATAATATTACACGTAAATCACATTAAATATTGCAAACTAAAGGCACTTAGGTAAGTCAAAACCATATTCGTAAGCATTTCGCTTATATATGTATGTACATATAATTAATTTGAAATTAAACAAATTTTTGCGCATTTGGAGGATGATCGTGGTCGGTAATAATTTTGGCAACGACTCCATCTTGCAGCTGAAGTCTTGCAGGACAACCGTCTTTAGAAGACGCATCTGAACAACACCAAAATTCTTTGCCATTGTTGTCATCACCACTTTTCGTGTATTCGTGTCCATCGTAGACCAAACAAGACTCATTTCCGTGGCTGAGAATATAAGGTACGTCTGAAAAACAATGAAAAGTTCACACGTGTAAAATTTTACGTTGACGTTTCGCATTTGCGAATTTGTAATTGAGAAACATACGTATTCTAGAAACTGGAATGATTGACTCAAATCACGATTCGGTTAGATGCAGAAAATAGACAAAACAGTTGAACGATATACAATATTTATTTTGCTAAACATACTATGAATGAATTTACATTATGAAGTGTTCGCTTTCAAAGTTACCCACAAATTTATTTAGTTGCTTCTACGTTTTCTTTTCTATTATAGCACGAATATTTTTTTCTTTAGAACTCGTTGCAACGTGTTTTGATAACAATATAAAAGCTTTATAGAGAAATAAATTATTGCTATCAAATATTGTTCAAAAAATTTTATATTTCGTACAGTTAACATTAGTAAAATATGAAAAAAATAATTAAAGCACTAATAATACAATATACATCGTATACAGTACATTCAGTGATTATGGGAATCTTTATAAGATAATATTTTGGATTGATAAGTATACACCACCGCGGTACATTTACGATTTTGACATCTCCATCTAATTTTTCCTTTGTTTACAACTTGTTTGTTAAACATATAATCACCAAAGCACATTAACTCCTGTCCACGGATAGAGGTGGTTATATGAGCAAAAAAAAAAATCGGAATTAAAAACGAGCGAAAATAAAATATTAAATTTGAAATGGGTGAAGCTTACATACTACATATATTTATAACTTCTAGAAAATCATGTCAAAGTTCATTCAAAATTATGAAATTTATAGCCCAAAACTGGTAGTTATTGATTAATGATTGACGATATGTCATATATTGAATTGACATCGAGATGGGAAATGTAAAATAAATAACGAAACTGAAATGGATTCATTTTAATGCGTGTGCTCATTAACAAAAAACACGATTTTTTCATCGACAGTGTACAATTTAGCTTTGCATTTTTTAGAATATGCCGATGAACATCTCCAATATTTCTGTTGGCCGAAAGTGTGACAAAAATAAAATCTATATCCGGCGTATTGTATAATAGGTTTTCCTTTGCGGGACATAGTGTATTCCGCTGGAAAATAATTTAAGATATATTTAATAGATAACTTTGATACAAGTGAGTGAATCAGTATGAATTGTCAAATAGAAATGACATTTACATTTTTACGATAAAATGAAAGAGAAAAAACTAATAATTAATTTATTTAAATATTTAAGTATGTATTACAAATTCGGATTTCACAAAAAACAGTTTGTAAATTCTAAAAACTAAATCGCATTAGAACTACACACCTAATAAAAAACATTTAAACCAGACTATAGAAATTAAGTTTTCTTCGAAGTTAAACGAAAATTGACTAGATAAATGTTTAATTTGGTTTAAAATAAAGAAAATTATGAATAATAAAAAGTACAGATTCTAAAAACACATGAAACATACATAAAATAGGAAACGAAAACGTTAGTTACGAGTAATACAAAAATCTCCAAATTAAATATACTTTGAAAATTCAAATGAAATTGATATATTATAACGTAAATAAATTCTCTTAGGAACTAAAAAAAATACTATCGTTCGAGAACGATCATTATAAAATACAAAAGTATCAAATAAATAATATTAGTCAGTGATTTTATGTACGTAATCTTAACCCTATGACGGTAAAACATTGCGGGCTATGCGAATCTCACATAAAATAGGCACATCATTTTAATTATTTTAGTACATATGTAGTAGTCACAAGCGCCTTGTATGTTATTATAATAATTTACAACTATTCCAATGAATAGATAAATTTCACGATAAAAAATTATATGCTATTGCGTAAAATGGAAGCTACATCGAGTTTCAACCGGGAGCGTCGAAGTTTCTATTTATTTCAGTCAAAAGGCGCCAAATGTCGAAGAGAGATTCTTTTTAGGACATTTTTGATGGTCATGATAGTTTTTTACGGTGACAATTCGATCTCTAATGGTGAAAAGTACTGCTCTACAGCCTTTGGTTCCGTGGGTTGAGCAGATCCATCTCTCCTTTTCACCACTGGTTGATTGGCGGGAATATGTGTAATTGTCGTACTTGACTAGGGGTCTACCCTTTTTAGACCACGTATATACGACTAAAAACATCACAAGAAATATTTCATCGTTAATATCAAGTAAAAATTAAACGTTTATTTCGCACAACTCAGCATCGTTTATTGCTACTATTTACA
The DNA here is from genome assembly GCA_022651745.1 of Parapsyche elsis. Lineage (NCBI taxonomy): Eukaryota > Metazoa > Arthropoda > Insecta > Trichoptera > Hydropsychidae > Parapsyche > Parapsyche elsis. The sequence goes on from JAGVSN010000017.1 coordinate 6,459,563, forward strand.
TGCAAAATTTCAGTAAAACCAAGTTTCGCTCCAAAATTTATTGCATATATTCAAAACAAATACACATAATATATATCCTTCTTACATTTCGTAGCATCAGACAGAACTATGACACTTTATTCATACACACTATTGCTTTGTATTAAATAATCTACCTATATGTACTTATTTTTTTAATTATAGATAATGAAGCTGGTTGTGTAGCGTATTTGAATAGATAAGCACATAATATGTGGTATAATGAATCTTAATAAATTATTACTACTGTTAGCATAACATGTATGTATATTCATTGTACACATAAATATTTATACAGTACATATGTATTCACATTTAAAACAAGCACTTGCTTGTTCAATTTATACCCGAAGTAATAAATATAAAAATTTTCTAGCATCCATCAAGTGAGATAATGTTATAACAATTACCTTCTAATCTTCTAATTAAATAAATAGGATCATAATTTCTAAACATAAATCGGTGACAATGTCAGTTAAACATTTCCACACACGTAGAAAAGAAATAATACATATTATTAATTTATCAATTAATGAGAATGGTTATAGATATGATATACTATCCGATCTTCAATAGTGTGCATTCTTGCTGAACAACCTTTATTAAGGTGCGTAGAACAACCCCATCGTTTTTTCAAAGAAGAACTGCCCAGTAAACAATATGTGTACGACCCTTATTGAATAAGTGGTTTTCCTCTCTTAGAATATACATATTGAACTGAAAATAATAATAAAATTACAGATTTCATAACTAAATTGGTGGAAAATTCAACATCAGAACATGTGCCTTGGATTAATTAATAAAAGTCATATTATTGATAATAATTTATATATTTGTATAGAATGTTGTGTTCGAAGAACTTGGATGAAACTATAAATGGGTTTATATATAAAAATATATTTCATTAGCATGTTTGCATCAAAAAATTTTTTAAAGTTCATTTTCAGATATTGTCTAATCACGGAAATTATGGTAAAAACAATCGGTGTGATGTTTAAATATTAAATGAATTAGGAATGATTATGTACGAAATATCCATTAAGGACATGATTATTTTTGTAATACAAAACAGCAGAACAGCCTTTACGGGAATGTGTGGAGCATAACCAACGTTGTTTTCCTCTAACGCCTTCAGATTTCAAATAGAAATTGTGACCCAAATAAGAAATCAACTGTTTTCCGAATCGAGATCGAACAAAGTCAACTGCAATGTGAAAAGAAAAATTTCAAACTGTCAATTGATATTAAAATAAAAAATAAACGCTTAATAAATTTTACCGAAAATAATAATTATGAAAGTTTTCTCATGATAAAATTTTTTTTTTTCCATTGTTTCATTCGATTTTTGGTTCATAACAAATCTAATGTCTTTAATAGAACAATATAAAAATACTAATCAATACCTTTGTATAGTCACTAATAGTGTATTTACATAAATCTAAGTATATGTATGTGACGTGAGTGTATGCGAGCGTTCCGCGGCCACCCAGCCAACCAGGCAGACCCTCGCGCTACTATATATAGTAATTGCATTCAACAATCCTAAAATTCTTTGTAAACATAAACAAACTTTGTGAGTGCTATGCAAGCAGTTAGAGGTCTTACAACACGGATGCATTAATTAACAATCACTTGAGAAACAAGTTTACAAAGCATAATTACTATTGCTATACCTACATAGTTGTAAAAAAACTTAAATTTATTAAAATTATTATAAACGTAATTTTTTTCCAAGTAAATTTATTGCAATAACAAATACAATTTCAATTCAGTTGTGTGCTGTTTAAAATAAACTATTTTATCATTAAATAAAATATTCAAGCCTAATCGACTATGCCACCCCAAACTTAATTATATATTTACGAAGGTATTTATTTATTGAATCATTCAAATATCAATGAGTGTGATAATCGTAAACAAGAACTAACGAATCAGCAATAGTGTGTATACGGGCTCGACAACCACGGTTCAGGTGGGTAGAACAAACCCAACGATATTTTATACCGCTACATCCCATGAATCGATATTTGTAGTTTTTATACACAATCATCTTTTTACCTCTCATCGACATTATATAGTAAGCTGAAAAATAAATGCATAATATTTTAATTAAATAATTTCAATTAATTGCCATTATATTTTCTCGAGCAGTTGACATACAAAATCTTAAATGCAGTTCTTGACTGGATTCTGAAAAAAATAATACATGCTATCTTTTTCTGCAGTCGGCAGCCAAATTTATAAACCATGTACGATAATAAATGAGACACACCGATTTCCAAATAACAGTTGATACCAAATTAAAATATAGGATATTCAATATCAGTACTACAAAACGGCCTATATTTATTAGGTCAGTAACATTTCCGATTTTCGGTCAGTTATTTTAACCAACGGGTGAGTAATTTTAATAAATGGTCAGTACATAATTAATACTAAACGGTAAGTAAACGAAAATTATATAAACGAATTGTATTTACTGACTGTTTTCTAAATGTAGTACTGATCATTTCCTTGGAAAAGTTACTGACCGATTAATTAGTTGCCCTACAAAACTTCATAATAAAACACATTAATTTACAAAATTCTCTTTAAGTTTGGATAAGACTTGTACAAAAATAGCATTACAATACTTTGCGATCGCCTGGCAAATCACATTTACTTATAATTTTGGGATGATTATGCGTACTATTAGTGACGATAAGTGTGGATCCCACTGTAGCTAGCCTAGCTCGGCATTTAAATTTTTGCGTTTGCGTACATTGCCAAGTCTTTTTATTATTCAGTATTCTTTCAAAGTTAAAAGTATATCCTTCATACACCAACTGAGGATTACCACGAACACTGAGAATAAATTCAAGTGGTCTGTTCTGTTTATTATTATTTTCCGATCCGAATAAATCCGTGAGTATTTGAGACGGCTCGGTTTCAATTTTTTCTATGCTATTTGATTCATCGTCATAATCAACCAACACCGCGTAATATTCTTCTACAATCAAAAGACAAAATATTAAAAATATATAATATATATGTACATACATGTATTGTAGTTTATATTGAAGTGCATTCAATACCGTAAATGTTTGGTAAACCAATAAAACAAAAACACACGATTGATTTATTTATTAATAAAATTTGTAAATATCAATTTTTTCCACTTCGTATTATTTCAATGAAACTTTCAATTTGCTGATGTTTCCTTATTCGTCTAAAGTCAGGATCGTGATTGTGATCGCCATTCTTGGAGTGAATTTTTCTCTCAATGGTGACACATCTCGCGTGGCAATCTTTAGTACAACACGTCCAATATTGCCTAGTTTGCCGTTGTTTAGTCATCCGGTAAGAGTGATTACCGAGCAATAAACTCAGTGCTCCTTTCTGAGTTCGAATGAAAGACACGGATCCTGAAAAAATCATAAAAACTAAACAAAGAAAAATAATGAATGAAAATAGATATACATACATACATATGTATGTACTCTGGATAACCAATTTATAAAATTTACACGAAAACTTCACTTGTATACCAACACTATACTGACTAAACGCCTAAAATAGATATAAAATGCAAATTATACAACCCAAAAAAGACCGCACGAAAAGAACTGGTTCAAATTATTAATAAATAGGATGATTTCAACTATGATTATCGCACACATACTATTGTAATAACGGTTGACGTCAATTGTATTGTTATATTTTGTGTTTTACTTACTTTATCATACTACATACATACGTATATGAATAAAGTAAAAAAAGATATAATACCATTAGTGATTGGATATTTAGAAGTCAATTGGCGTTAACCATTATTAGTAATAACTTATTACAATAGTATGTATGAGACAGTCACAATTGACGCTGGATCAAATAACCAGATTGATAAAATAAAAAGGATTTGGAGAGCAAAATTCATACATTTCATATTTTGCATTAAAAGCTAAAGCATTGTTTAAAAGCCTAAACTTGGTACAACTTAGGCATACCCTAGTCTTGACCGATTCAAAATCGATCTGCGCATACTACCCGCGTCTCAACCAACGAGTTTCGTCACCATCTCAGCTTCTTGGAATAAACGATTACCAAAGTCGTAAATCTCAGACAGCCACAACCCGTTTTTTTTTTTTTTAGTTGCGCGAGCGATAGGTGCTTTGTAAGTTGGACAGAGTATAGACTTTTTATAGAATGTGGGGATTTTAAACCTGTATTTATTGGATCGGTAACTTTTCCAATTTTCAGTCAGTTATATTAATAAAGGGTCAGTACTTGAATGATCAGTAAATATATTAAATGGTCAGCAATTGAGCTGTTATTTTTTAAATTAGTGACTGAATTCTTTAAAAATAAATATATCATATATGTTTGTAACCGAAACTACCATTAACTCAAAATTGGACTTACGCCACTTTAAAAAAATAATGCCTCAATTAATACTAAACCTATGCAAACGATCGGTGTTAAACTGCAACATCGTTATTGACTGACCGTTTGTGAAACAGTTACTTATCAAAAATATATATTTTTACTGACCGATTAATCAATTGCCTATAAAAAGTTATAACACAATATAGTCAAATTTAACCATTAAAGAGTATTAACAATAAGAAATATATGAAATAAAGCAATGTAAAAAAAAAACACAAACACTAGGTTTAAATTATTTTATTATTTCGCACATAGTATACAAATGTGAAATACATAAATTAAGAATACATTGTTATCGATTGAAATTTTTTTCATATTGAAACATCACATGGAAAGTTTTTTCACATGCTTTTCATACAATTTGTCACGGCCTTGGATAATTAAGTCAAATCTAAATTTACATACAATTGAAAAGCGAAACTTGCAGTAGAAAGACATTTAGATACAAACAGGCAGATATAAAACTTACCCAAGCGGACGCATTCGAAAAGATCACATACGAGGAGTTACGACAAAAACTTTGAGGTTATGTTGTGACGTTTCACACAAATCACCAAATTTAACCCCCACGCCGATCGAACGCAAAAATACAACGAATCCACAACATCAACTGGACCATGTAAGTAATTAAGAGCAAATTGAAGTAATTTCTCGATCAATTGACCACAACGTATTAGAGATACGAACGCGAAAACGAAACACAACGCAAAATTACACGATTGAATAAACTGTCAGAATTACGTATGCAAATATCGAATGTCGACATTTAATACACAGTTTAGATGGAAAGTGTGCTTTATTTATATTATTGTTTGGATGTCAAACGAATGGTGGGTGGTCTAGAATGGCAACGGACGATAGATAAATGCTGTGATGTGCCAATGATGCGAACAAAGATGCGAAAGACGAAGAATCGCGAGATAAACACGACGGGAGTCTCGACCGGTTGACAGCGACGCCATCGTGCGACACTAGCGAACCTAGCGGCCGATGCAATTACTACTTTACATTTCCCATTCCCCATTTTCTCTTGTCTATTCTCTTTATTTTCGAATTTGCGAATGGCAGTTCAGCGAAACGTCATCGACTGTTTGGAATGTGTTTAACAAAGCAGTGTTACTATGTATTTTAATAATTTATAGTTGCGTCGATTATGAATTTGATCGTAATGGGGAATTTTCCGTTTGTAATCCACGAGGTGGCTATGTTTAAAATAAAAAGGCATACGACTGTAAGAATCACGACTCTCGTCCAATACACTTACAATTACAAACACATGTATTTTACTACATGACATCACCCAGATACAAATCTAGAGCAGACATAAAAATACACGTGTTGTGAACACATAAAATTCCCCAAAATACAAATCTAGGGCAATGACATAAAAAAATGCGTTATTTCATAATACGACCCCATCAGGTACAAAGGCATCGACTGCGCAGCAAGTGAATAAAATAAAGAGCACCCGAAAAGTGAACTTTAGCGGAGCGGATGTTGGGGTCACCAATGTAGTGTAGTTTATGTTGATGTGGTGAAGTATCCGTCGCCATATTAATTAAACTTATAATGGTAGTTTAAAAGTATTTATTTTTTATGTATGTACAGCAATTTACAGGTGCATAGAAGTGTCTGCGTAATTGTACAGAAGTGTAAGTAGTACATGGATGCGTGCGATGAATCATTCGCGTGTCGTCCAGAATACTGTGTCCGTGATGATGTATGTAGAGTCAGCATCCGGCGTAGGTATGCGCTACGACGAGTACGGAGTAGTTATCTTCAGTGGAGAGAGTTGTAGCAGTGACGTCGATGGTCAACGATGGAGGTAGTGTGGTCGAGTTGTGAGACCAGAGATGTTTGAGAGAGAACTGGCGTACGAGACTGATCGCCGTATTTTATATTGCCCAAGTGCGCATTTGAGATTAGACGGGCCAACAGGAGAGGGAAGAACTCGTGGGAAATTTAATGGGTTCACGCGAAGTTCTTTGTCTTGTTCTCTGCACGTGTTCATTCCAGGTAATCTTTGTTTAAAGCGTAGCGACGTCTTTGTTCCCAAAGCGATAATTAATTTATCGGTTCGCGACATGTGTTGTTTTATGTTTTTGCTCCAGATTTGTTTCGTGGAATTTTTATGGGGTCACGACACGTGGATGGTGTCATGCTATGAAAGACACATGTTTGAAAGACACACGTGCGTTGACGCGAGTTGGGATTCCTACAGAACTCATTCAATATGACCTCTTTCATTATACATATGTACACACTAAATGTGAGGCTAAAGAACTCTGTGAACTCATGAAAATCACTCGCAAGATCTTCCACTCGCAAATGCGCATTTGCGTAATATAAATTACGACGATCATTCCAGTGTTGTCAGTTCTCTCCAAGTCTCTCAAACCATCTGAACGATCTCCATCGCGACTAACTACCACGAGTTTTATTATAACGGCGACGGATATAACACCACGTTAAAATCCGTTAAAATATAAAATCGTAAGAAGCATGACTAAGTAACAGATATAACGGGACGTGTGAATCCATACTTGATATGGATACGTAGCGAGAAGAATGAGTGGTAGATCGACGCAAGAAATACTCGAATGGTACCCGAGAGGATGTGAAAGAAAGCTAGCAAGACCAAGCGGACGGTGGGCCGACGAATTAAGAATAATGTGTGTCGTTGTCTTTCCTCAACGTGGCGTTGAGGAGAGACAACGCTATACGTGTGAGAAACAACAATATACGTACCCAGTACCTAGTGTGCGGCTGGCCTAAGGCTCTATTGCGCGTTTGTATTGTTGTTGTTATTAGTGGATGTTCCGTTTTAAGACACGCATTTTTTGTGTGTTCACTCTACATTTGCATGTATTGACGAGAGTCGTGATTCCATCTGTCAAATACTAAAAAAAAAACCACCGGGTTAGCGTCGGCCAGGCCGCGGTCCGAAACCAAGCCTTACAAACTTACAAAAACGACCCACTACCAAAAATAATTATTTTTCCATCAAAGTCGCCTAAAAAGTATTCAATACGTTCGATCGCACGAATGTCAAATATTAAATATAAAAAATAGCAACGACAAAAATGGCACTGCTTGCATTTTAGCATGCGCATAGTACTTGAATGGTGGTAGTGGCAGCCATGTCTGCTGTCAAAACGATACGTTTGTGTTGACCTCGAGCATCGAACAACCGCACCCCAGAACCCTCGACCTGAACCCTCACACCTGTCACAGGTACCCTAAACCAACCCCTAACCCCATTTCCAAACCCTCATCGGTCCATATTTAGCCGACGCTTCGTTGACGTCTCTCCCCGCACACCCCTCGCGTCCAATTTTGTTTGAATCTTGAACCAATTCGGTATTCCCTATTGCACTTTGAAAACATAACCCCTAAAACATATCTGTCAGTCGGTCTTGGTGGCTTTTCATAGATGCGCGCGTTCAGTTTTGTGTCTCGAGTGACGTTTGACATATTTGTAAACATCCATTAATATTCGCGCGCTTTCCGTCTCTCTTTCGTTTTCTGTTCGTTGTTGTTGACTGAGTGTGTCTGCCCTTGTTTTGGTTAACTTTTCGAATACATCGTGTGCGCAAATCTGGCTCAGTGTTTTTTTGTAAGTTGGTTTACTTTGATTCGTCTCGTTGTAAGAAGTTTATATCAATTGTTGGATTGGTTTATTTGTTTACTTTGTAGCTGTAAGTGCCCAGAATGCTTGTTTGTATTCCGGACTGTAAATTGTTGTAATTTTTCATTAGTAGATGTTGGTTTATTAGGGCCTTTTTTATTGGGTCAGTAACTTTTCCGATTTTCAGTATATTATTTTAACCAAATGGTGAGTAATTTTAATAATTGGTCAGTAAGTTTAATAAAGGGTCGGTAATGGTTATATTAATACAAAACTGGGTATTTTAAGTTTACTGACTGATTCGTTAATTTTTACTGACCATTTGTGAAAAAGTTACCGGCTGTTTATTGATTTAAATACTGACCGATTAATTAGTTGTCGTTTATTTGTACTAATATTTTCGAATCTCTATTTGCATTTATTTTAGTTTATAGGTCAAATTGAGTAATTCGTCGCTTTTTAATGCATCAAATAAAATGGCATTGAATCAATTGGTCAGTATATAAATCTACAAACTGTCAGTAACTTTTCATGAAAATGGTCAGTTACATATATTTAAAAAAACAGCAGTTGGTTACATATATACATATGTACTTTTGTTAAGTAGCTGTATCGCAAACGGTCAGTAAACTTTGAATACCGACCGTTTATATAAATTTACTTACCATTTAGTATTGATTACTGACGATTTAATATATATACTAATCACTTATGTACATATGTATGTGTACTGAACCGTTATAAAACTCACCGATCATTTATTAAAATTACTTAACATTTGGTTAAAACGATTGAACAAAAATCGAAAGAGTTAGTGACCCAATAAACATAATTACACCCGATTCTCTTTTTGCACGGTTTTTTTACACGGTTTTGAAATAACACGGTTCAAGATATGGACCAATTACTTTTTTACACTGATTTTTTTGCTTTAACACGGTTTTCAAAAAAGATTTTTGTGTTGCACTGGTCGCATATACATATATTCCTGGTTTTTATGGTACACTTTAGTTTCGTTTATGAGTATGCAACTTTTAAGCCAAAAATTCACTACAATGGCATCGCTCAGATCTACCCACTGATCGTAAACCTTTTCAGTTCATGATATTTTAAAATTAATTATGAAACATTTTAGAAACAAAACATATAGAAATGTATACCGGTAGGAAACTTTAATTTGTGTAAACTTTCACAAGCATCGAGTTTAGCAAAATAATAATAAAATAATCTATATTATTAGTAGTCTTTGTTTTTAAATCGATAAAATTTCTTTTTATTTCTCTAAAACTTCTATTTTGGGTTTTGCAAATATGGATCGGCATTAGGTGAGTTGTTAAACTTGTGAAAACAACAATAGATGGATCGTTCATATGTTGCACAATGCACACTAATCAAGGGTTGCATACCACTGATTTAACTATGAGGTCTTAGCTCTACTTATACATACGCATTTGAACCCTAAAAGTGCGAAAAAGAGTTCATTAAAATTTGTCACTTTCATTAGTTTTCTAACTTTTATTACTTTTTCTGCTTTGTATTTCAATATTCTGATATATAATATTATATCTTGTTGCATGTTGCAATATTTTTCGTTTTAGGAATGTTTAATTTTATGATAACACCATATTAATCAATGGAATTGATGAAAAATTAACTAAAAGAAAAATGCTTTTTTCATGTATGAAATAATAAATGCTTAACAAACTGAAACTAATAAAATTAATTCAAGTTTTAAACAATTAACAAAAAAATACATTGGTGTAAAATAATAAATTAGCGAGCCTATTACAGGGTTAATTTTTTTGCTCGACTGCATCGATGCCTTTGTCATCCGAGCCCAATGTGACACTGAATGAATATATTTTTTATATTAAATTAAATTTAAATCGAAAACCATGTAAATTTATTACTCCATTTTCAACTTATGAAAATATTTTTTTGTATAAATGAAAAATAAATTCGATTTTTTTTTGAGTTTGAGAATTTTATATTTAGAGTTGATTTTAAGTAATGGAACCTATCTTCCATTTTTATATGTCCACTGTATCTTTTTTTATACGTTTTTTTTTTACACGGTAGTCTCTGGAACGTATCCCCCGTGCAAAAAGAGAATCGGGTTTAGTTGACTTTATAATTTTAATATCACATAATTGTTATGTATAGGTATTGTGAATTTTGAAGCACAATCTCGATTGTCAGGGTACATATTTTTTAAACGAACCTACATACATTCTCATCATTTTTCATAAATGATTTGATGTTCCGATTTACGGATAAATGTTTGAAATGATTCACGTTAGAAAAATAAAAAGTATATGAAAAGCCTCGTGGAGATGCTGACGTAAAAGTTTGGTTAAAGTCACACCTGCCGATTTGATGATGTCGGACAAATTATTTATTGCTACTTTTTACTTTATTTATAATTACCTATGTATATGTTTATAGCTAGTTTTACATGACTAGTATCTTCAACCAGTTTATTGAATTATAGCAATGGCAACGCACTGACAGCGAGTAACAACCAATAAAATTGATGCACTGCACAATTGATACACACAACTGGCAGCACCAATAAAATTAGTGGTCGAAGAACACTGGACTTGTAATTGTACATTCTTTGAGTATTTCTATTTTTGAAAATGTCTTCTGTACATATATTTATAAAATAAATTTACCAATAAAATATTTGGCATTAAAACTTGTTTTTTTACTATTCCTTTAAAAGTACCAAGTAAAATGTAAAAAAAATAAAATGTTCATGTTTTAAAGCATGTATTGCAAATTTTATGGAACTGTATTGTTGTACAATACATCAAATTGTTTACATCAATATGCATTAAAATTAGAAATAATGCTAGTTTTTATGTTTATTTACGTAAATGAACATTGTGCACGTTATTATTACCATGATTGTGTTAAATTACATACAAGATATTTAATAAATAATAAGATTCATTATTTTGAAATATATTAGTTTTAACTTGAATAAATCATAAAAATACAATTGTGTATTTATTTTGTACGAATTGTGTGGTTATTTTGTATATATTCTTTATTACATAAAATTAGTTAATTTATTAACAGTTTCATTTAGTGAATATATGTTTTAATTTTAAGTTCAATTTCAGGTATATTAATGCTATCTCAAAAAAGAAAAATGCTGATGAAAGTGGGAGGCTTTACATTCCGACAAAAGGCAGTTTATAGTGGAAAGGTCAAGTGGGTTTGTTCCACTCACAAAACTTGTAAAGCTATTTTGTACACTATCGGTAGCAGGATAGTAAAAATTCAAAAGGAACACAATCACCAACCATCCTCTCGTATGCGAGAGCCTTACATTGAGCAAAATGCTGGAACGATTGGCGGATTTGGAAGCGCAGAAGGATTGACCAGATCAAGTGAAGAAACTATTCAACAAATCGATAACAAACTTGATTTGATCCTATCATAGAATAAAATTGATATTGTTGTGAATCAGCTGAATTTAATGTGGTTAAACAAAAAAAAACTCAATTTTTTTTTAATATTATAAATACATAAATTATTTATTTTTATAACTATATTTGTAAGAATTTTTAGTTGAAGTAATGACAATTTTATACAAAAATCCCCCACAATACTGTTATTGCGTCAAAGTCAAAAAGCTGGAGACCCATCACTGACCCATCATTAATTAAAATTTATAAAATCATCTTTTAAATAAATATATTCAATTTACATGTGTATAATAGATGTGTACATTTAAGGAGACTTAAATCGGTTTTTTATACTACCAAAATGCCTTAAAAATGTTAACATAATATTATTAATTTAAAATCTTTATTTCCGTCAACACAATGTGAAATTATTTTTTTCAAATCATCGTTAACTCAACCATTGGTAGATGTATGTTTATAAAAATATTTTTGTAATTGTTAAATGGGTGATAAAATTTAGTAGCAAACATTGTTTGTTATCACAAGCATACTTAGGATAAAATCATCATATGGTCAAAGAATTGTAATCATCAAAATCCATTTAGTTGAATTAAAATCATTTGACTATGAAACTTCACTAGTTTGTATGAAAAATATTCTAATTTTTTTTTTATGATACTTTTATTTATTTATTACATCTTATTTATGATGTATTTAATTTCTGTTGTATAAATAGTCAAAATTTTGTTTATTTTACAAGTTTGGCGTTGCTAAAGCAAGTTTTTTTTAGATATTATAAAGTACGTTAGCACAAAATGTAAAATGAAAATAAAAAAATGTGTCGATAAATTTGTTTCTTTTTAATATTCCGAATATTATATTAAAAAAATTTAGTAACTGAATATTGTTGAAAATTTAATTCAGTGAATTAATAGTTTAATGAAGTACATATATTGTCACTTTTATTTGTGAATAAGTTTTTGCTGTCCCGAATGATAAAATATGTATACGTCAATGTTGTTAGTTTACAAATTAATAATTTATAAATTTTACCTTAAAATTTCTGTATTTAATTTTTTTCAAATTTTCCTCCTAAGCAAACAATTGTAGTTATTTATTGAGGTTTGATTTACAGTATTCTACATCGAGTCATTGAGAGGAAAACAACAGTTGGTATATATGGATTATGTTTACAATCAAGAGTACGTTGGCAAGAATAAAATCAAGTGGTATTGTTGTCAATACTACAATGCATCAAAATGTAATGGTCGCATCTACACGGTGAAGAATGCTGTAGTTTTAGTTACCGGCATTCACAATCACAATCCTCCAAAATTATTCAAAACCTTATCTGGCAAAATACTAAAAATGTAATACAAGTGTTTAGTTTATATGTATGTATGTACTTGGTTTTCATTTGTGTTTATGAATATTAGGTATAAATATATTTTTTATCTTTAATTTATAATTTTTGATGTATGTAGTTTATCACCCTCGATTACAATGTTTACATTCATTCTTTGCTGAATAGATGTTTGAAATTTGAAAATATATTATTTTTTACCTCGTATAACAGATTTTGGTTTGATATTAATTAGTAAAAAGTATATAAAATACATAGTAAAAATTATTATATTTGTGAGAAAAACAACATTGAATTTTTTGCAACGTGTTTCAAATTATTGTACATATTATGAATTTCGTTTATTGACATAAAATGTATAGAGTTGTAATTTTGTTTTCACTTAACATTTCAGTCTGTGATAAAAATTTGTATTTTCTTAATTCGACAGAATAGAATAATAGTAAAACTCGTAACATTTTTCATATTAATGTATATAGTTGGAGTTGATGTGTATTTCTATTTATTGTTTTCATTCTAATTGTATGCTCTTTACAAATTTCAGGGATCGGTACTAAATGGGATACTTATTTGTCAAAACCTGAAAAGCTTAAGATTATCGATGACGGATATTGTTATATTATATTGACGGATATTGAAGAAACGAAAATATTCTGGCGATGTGAAAAGGTAGACGAATGTAACGTCAGAATTGTTACCGATCGTGATAAAGTGGTGAAGATGATTTTAGGTACTCATAATCACGAAGCGTATACGGATATGTTGATAAAATGAACTATTCTATAGTCCTGGGGTTCTTAACCTTATGCGTTCATTTCCTCCCTTGGAAGTAAACATAATGTTCATTCCTCCCTATCCTAAATTCAATGAACTAATCGAGATATAATTAAAAAATAAATGATTTCTTTTCACCAATTAGATATGTATGTATGTATGTATGTACATATGTCCAGAAAAAAAAATAAACATATTTTAAAATACCTACATAAAATATTTAAAAATTGATGTTTGTCTGAAAAATCATGTCTGATGTCCAACAGATTCCTAGTTGATATGATTGATACTGATACTGACTAATGTTGAAAATCCAGATTCGTCAAGATGCAAATGTAATTAAGGTCGAAAGTGAAAGTTTATTTGCCAAATCTGGATAGGTAAACCAACATTCATCAAGGTTTTGATTTGAGAATTCTTGCTTCAGCAGAGTTTCGCTCTGTAAATCGATGTCTTCCATGGAGTCCAAATTATAACTGAAAGGACTTTGTGTCCACCCTTCATTTTTTAAATCTGGTTGAAAATAATTGTCAAGGGACTCCATTAGATCTTTCTCAAAATATCGCCTCTAATCCAATTTGGAAACGTCTCTAACGTATTATTACAATTATTTTGGGAGACACCTCATTCCTCCCTTGCAGGCCTTTCATTCTTCCTAGGGAGAAAAACACCATAAGCTAAGAACCCCTGCTATAGTCTATAGATATATCTATGTGCATATTGTAATTAATTGGAAGGTAACTTTTTGAACTTTTTGAACACTCCATATTCAACTCTAATAAGTATCTAAAGTACATATCTAAAACAAATGATCTTAGGTGTTGTCTTAAAGTACATAGAATATTGTATTCTACAAATGTTTTATACAAAGTATGTAATTTTGTTAATTCTCCAATTTTGACATTCTTTATTTCTTGAGTTTAAATTAATTAATCTCTAAATTTAAAAATTGATTATTTCAGTTCCTACATTTCGTTTGTCAAGAGTTGGAACAAGGGTGATCGAAATTGGAAAATATCGCTATACAAATTGTAAGAAGACTAGTAATGGAACATGTACTTGGCGATGCAATCAAAAGAGATTTGGTTGTAAATCTACATTGTATACATGCGAGAATATTATATTGAAATTAGTATCGCCACATAATCATTGATTTAAATTGATTCGAAATGGTTTAAATCACTTATTAATAGGATATACTATTTTAATCGCATTGTTAATATGTACATAGGATATATATTTTGGTTACCATCCATCAAATAGAAATGATAGTTTAGGTACTCTTAAATCAAATTTGATTTTAGATTTTTTTTTAAATTGTAAATCATATACATAAAATAAATAATTTTAACTAATCAAAATCTGATATTGAGATGATGATTTGTAAGGACTTTTAAGAATGTAAGCCTTAAAATTTATTGTTTACTGTATATTATCGTTCACTAATAAATAAAATATAGATTTGTTTTAAACGTTTAATTTGAACTGCATAAAAAAAAGAAACCTAATATCATTAGTTCGATAATATTATATTTTTAGGAGGAATGATTTCGTTTCTAGTTTGGAATACAACATTTGCTTGGATTTTTAGTTGAGTTCGTCATATCGAATCGGGGTAGAAGACATCTGAAGCTGAAGGGCTACACGTTTTACGCCGAAAAGACCCATCCCCAAATTAACAAGGTGAGATGGCGATGCACCAGAAGAACCTGCACAGCATATGTGCATACAGTGCAAGACAGAATATTTGCAATACAGGACAGACATTCACACTTGCCTCCCCTGACCCCCTACAAACCGATCACTTCTTCACCCTAGTTAAAACAATATATTTTGTTAAGTTGTAAACAATTTTTGATGATCTTGTAAATACTTGTGTTTTGAAATGTGGTGTAATTTTCCTGGCCGAACTGTACTTATTACGAGCAGACAACTTTTATAGGCGCTGACTTTCAAATCTTTGTTCCCTATTCTCAAAGTTGTTGCTTCGCTAAGTTTTTTAGTAATATTGATTCAAAATTTATATTCAGAAATTGCAAATCATCCCACTTCAAAATGGAAAACTACTCTTCATTATTACATTATGTTAATTCGAGATTGTGATATTATATGATTAATTTTTTAATGTTTTGTAAATTAACGTACTTTCATCTATTATGTGACACAGAAATTTAAATTTTTAAAACATGTATCTTATTTATTATTTTATTTATTTTTTTAACAATCAACGACTCCAATTTATCTGTCGATATAAAAACTGTATTTTGTAAATATTGGCATTGGACTTATAAAGTTTTTGTGTCCAATCGCCCCAATAAATTGGATTGCTATTTACACACTTATAAAAATTGTGATTTACATTAATGATCTGAACGTTAATTATTTTCAATTAGGCATTGTTTTTTTTTATTTATATTTTTACAATCTATTGTAAAACTCACGACATTTGTGACATTTGATATTAAAGATCTTTATTTATTATATTTATTATATATGTATATGTATACATATACATACATATGTAAATATATATATTTTAGCGAAGAAGTTGATGCTCTCTATTTATATGTATAGCAAGAACCTTTTTAAATTACAGACAGAATTATTTTTCGTTTAAAAAAACAAACCATAATTAATTCAAAGCACGCTTTTACCGGCTTACATTGTAAATATATTTAAGTAGGGGGCTGTCTAATAAGCCGGTATAATACCATTAATAAGCATTGAACTTCTGCAATTTCAAGAGCATAATTGCATATAATCCAACTACCAAATTACAAATATTTATTATATTTCTGAAAATTTTTTTATTCATGTATGTATTTATAATATCCATATTATATAGGTAAATGTGTATAAAGCAGCATTAGTTGTTTCTAGTCGTTATTTTTATGAATAAGTTTAAGTATCATTCCATATACGTATGTATGTACATACATTTGCATTTAATTTAAGGTGTAATTATTTGCATTTGTTCGATGTTAATATTTATTTGTAAAAATGTAAGTATGTAACTGTAAATTGTATGTAATGATGAAAATAAAAAGCGGACTGTTTTCAATAACGTTTTCTTTTTATCTATTACATTAAAAATTCGACATAACTATAACATGCACAGTAGGTTTTGTATACATATATATATTTATTAATTGTATTTATTTAAAATTTTATCCATCTAATCTTGTTTTTGGTTTTTAATATCTTTCAGCAATTTTCTTTACGAACATCGTGGGTAAAACCTCATTGAGATACAATGGAATACCCTTTTACGACAACTGTACTACCACCGGTGCTAAACGCATTTGGAAGTGTTCAAAGAATTTTTCTACCAGATGTCCAATGAAAATTCATACAATTTGTAACGACATTGTTAGTATTCGGAAAGAACACAACCATCCGATCGCAAAACACTGAACTTGTAAATAAAATGTATTGAAATTATTTTATTTTTTATGATTTATAGTGTTTATAACATTATTTAAAATTATCATGTTAGTTTTTTTTTCCAAGATATTGTGATAAATTATTTCTTAAATACATACATACATACATATGTAATACTCATATTAACAGTAATTTAAAAGCATTACCGATCTTAATTTATCTCTTCCATAAAATAGAAGACGAGCAGAAGTTTTTTAAATTTTAAATTTTGGTTAAATAATTTATATCTGCACGCTCGTATTGTATAACAATATGTACTATTTTTTAGAACTCATTTACACGAGATCAATCAGAGGTAGAAAGTTGTTACTGTATGAGGGCTATACTTTCTGTTTCAACGGAACGAATCGGCAAGAACATGAACGTTGGCGTTGTACACAACGATCTCGTCATTCGCAGTGTTTGGCATTCGTTATTGTTTGTAATGGAGCGATTATCAGAAGGAAGAACAACCACTATCACAAACATCCCACAAGTTTGGAAATATTGTAATTTAATTGAAGGCAGTTTCCATAATTTTTATTCAAACGCTATTTTCATGCAACCAAGCAGCTTCTTATATACTGTCGATAATATAAAATAACAGGAAAAGGGACCCCCCACCCCAGCATTATGCGCTGAACTGGAATGGATTTATTCAAAATAATTAATTTGAGCTTTACATCTGTATGGCATCGAAATACATTTATAAAATAGTATGTATTTTATAATATTTATAAAATAGTATGTATTTTATAATATTTATAATAGGTACTTACATATAAAAGTATGTACATATGTATGTATTGTACTTTTAAATGATATACTACAAGTGTCGCGTTATCATGATTAAAAACTTAACATGTAAACTAATTAATCAATAAATTTAAAGGTGAAAAAATCTTGTTTTTTACTTTTGAATAATTTTGTATTATGTGTAAAAAATTTTCATTCATTAAAAATGGTTTTTATATTTTTTATTAATTTCGTCTTTAATTTGTCTTTATTAAAATCTTTAATTTATTCAATACACTCAGTGGTTCCATGCTTACAAGTTCTTAAAAAATACTTGAGTAACAATGAAAATACGAAATATTTTGAAAGTGGCTCCAATTTTTTAATATTTCTAACATTAAAATGTTATCGATTGGAAAAGGGTGGAAGTAGATCATTTTAAACGAAATTCAATATATGTCATACTATGAATTTTTTTTTCTATATTAGTATGATGAATCGAAAAGGCGCCCCATTTGATATGTAATCACTGTTTCAGACATAACAATTATTTCAAGAAATGGAAGAGAGATCCTTCTGTCAGATGGATATGTCTACTGCTATTGCAAACCATTGGTAGATGGAACGGACAGATGGAAATGTTCTACGAAGAAGAATGGCTGTAAAGTGGCCCTATATACCA
Source organism: Parapsyche elsis (assembly GCA_022651745.1). NCBI lineage: Eukaryota > Metazoa > Arthropoda > Insecta > Trichoptera > Hydropsychidae > Parapsyche > Parapsyche elsis. The sequence goes on from JAGVSN010000017.1 coordinate 6,478,027, forward strand.
AATACGATAAATTATTATACATCAGAAATACGCACACACATAATCCACCAAAGAAGCTGGTGGGTTTTTCTCAATTTTATTGAAAAACATGAATTATGTCTTCGCAGTTGCTTTTGTCGTCTAGGAGTGCTAATTTTATACATCGCTCTCTGATAAGAATTTTAAATAAATAAATCTTTATTTATGTCTAAAATATTTTGAATATGGCTTGATAAACTTTCTCCTCATGTACAATAATTTGAAACATTCACTTTAATTGCAGTAACAGATAATTAAGTTACAATTTTATTTTTCACCTAAGTGTTTTGATTGAATTGCTGATTGATAATTTTTAAATTGATTTATCATGAAAACTATAATCTGATAATAGGCGATTGTTATGTATGACAGCTGAAATACCCAAAGGTATACCTATACATATGTATGTACATACCTAATACATATAATAAATGTCAAAATATTAACTTATTATTTAAATAAAATAAAAACTCTAGTCTTGAGATTTATTGCATTCCCGAAGTTATTACATCGAACTTTGGGTAAATTATATTTTTTTTATTCATATTATAATTCTTGTCTTTTCAAATTTAAGTGTTTCATAGTAAATTATTGTCGAGATATGTTGTGAACATACCTAGTGCGCATTTCAATTATCTCTACGCCTAATTAAGTTAAAAATATTAAACACATATATACATACATATGTATGTATGTATGCACATACATATATAGAATTTGTATAATACATATTATGTATAAATTAATGTACATACATACATATTATGTGTTTAACGATTTTTATGACTGTTAAGTTTTACGTGTACTATTTAACATAAAATTAAAGTTGTTGTACTTTGTTCAGTATCTTTATTTTTCTTCTCACCCTTCATTTCCAACAAATATTTTTAAATCATAAATAAAAATGTATACCTATCAAACTAGAAATTATTTACAAGATTTTTTTATTCAAGTTTTAGCTCATTCTATTTGAAAGGCATTGAGTATGTACATAGATAAGGAAACCAATTAAGGATATGTATATATATACATATGTATGTATATCACAATTGATCAATGGTTCTTGAAATTTTTATTAAGTTCGTACTTGATGTGAGTTTGTTTTTCAGATGCAACGTTCATTACTTCAAAGAATGGTAAAAGACTTATTCTTTTGGATGGTCACACATTTTATTTGAAAGGAATTTTGGCCGATGGTTCGTATACTTGGAGATGCTCACGAAGCAAAAATTGCACGGCAGTTGTTTATACGAATGATAATATAATTACGAACGCCAAAAATATACACAACCATTCCGTTAAAAAATTCATTATCACACAAGATCGCACTTACGTTGTTGTGAGAGATTAAAAATTTACCTGGTTACGCAATCGTAGGCAAATGCAGAAGTGGAGGTATCTTCTTGCTATGTTATCTAAGATTTTTTTTCAAAAGCAGATGTATGTATGTATATAGTTGTTGGTTTTTATTAAATGCATAGATAATGTAATTTTGTTTTTGATTTTACTTAATTTTAAGTTTGGAATCATAAACTGATATACTGAGATATTTTATTATGTTTGATATATATTTTTGAAACTTTTTTTTTGTCATTAATATATATTTTTTTATATTTATTTATAAACATTACAGTTGCCACATTCATACAGTCGAAGAAAAATAAAAGGCTCGTTTTGCTCGATGGTTATACTTATTTTGCTTTCCGTACCAGTGCCGAAAACATAACGTGGAAATGCTCCACTAACAGAAGGTGTAATGCAAGCATTCGCACGAAAGAAGGTGTAATAACTCGTATTTCTAATCAGCACAGTCACGAACGGAGAAAATATCTTGTAACAAATAAGGGTGATCATATTTTTATATAGCGATATAGTCAGTCCTCGTTCTCTAATACATGTGATGTAATTACATATGTATTAGATTAATCTAATACATGCAATGTAATTCATTTTGCAATGAAGTCTGTCATCTGAACAACTATCTATTAATATCTGTGTAGATATTACTATTATGATTATATTGCAATAGTCGATAGTGAATGTTTGTATTTTTTATTTATAATATACATAAAAGGCTAAATCTGTTTGTGGTCAGACAGAACAAACGGTCTGTTGATTTTTTCACCATAGATATGCAATTATTACAATAAAATATTTATTTATAAATGGTTATTTTTGCTATTAATAATTACTTTTGTTGAGTCATGATTTTTTACGAATGTGAACTGAATAAAAAAAATGTCAATATTATATGTTTATTAAGAATATATTTGTTTTCTGAGAACTCATAAACGTTTTTAAATATTTTGTACATTAATACCTCAATTCAATATCTACATATGTCCTTTGGTAAGGCTCATTAAAAATATTTTATTTTACGTTCAATTAAATGTTACTCGTATGTCGCGCCTCAGAATTTAGATCATTTAGAGATGGATGGAAGTTTCGGAAAATTCGGAAATTGTACATAATAGCCCTATTCCGTCTGTCTGTGTCTGTTTGCTGATAACGCTATGACGTCACCCTCGGTTTTTTTCTCATTTTTTTGGACTCTCTCAAGCCATGAAAATTCAGCAGGCGTTGATATTCAACGGGCTTACACTAGTATGTATATATGTATATACAATTTTATACATACACAAATAAGTATAAATCTATTGTTACTTTCCTTTTTATATTTTAGATATTTTTTCTCTTTTTATTCTTAACTAATTTGTTTTGTTCTAGCTATTTTTATATTGTCATCGAGAATTGGTGGAGGACGTTTAATAAAATATGGGAATTTTACGTACTCTAAACATATAACTTTATCAAGTGGAATAGTGAGGTGGAGGTGCTCTTCACACACGAATAAAGGATGTAAAGCTTGCATCCTTACCGATGACGATATTATTGTTAAAATCACGAAAACACATAATCATAGTCCAGCGGTCGGAAACCTGCGGTTCTTTGTATGAAACCTACGGCTCTCACTGTCACACAACCTTTTGTGTGAAACACAACGTTGACACAATCAAAATGAGTATAAAAAGCTTAAAGATTGTTTTAATTAAACTTATTATTATTAAACTTTTTATTATTAAACTTATTATTATTAAACTTATTATTAAAACTTATTATTAAAACATAAAAAAATATCATGAAGATAACAATACTAATTTCTTACAGCTATCTATTTCGTAAATAATTAACATTCAAGTTTTCAGTGATTAGTCATAGTCCATGCCTCGTTAACAGTGACCAACCACGATATATATTATTCTGATTTAAATCAGAGCAAATTATACATTAGGTATACATATTGTACACCCGGTCCTCTATACGCAGCATTTTTTAACGCGAATTCACTTTTACGCGATTTTTTTGGATGACACCTTTTCCCCTTTTTCCGCGATTTACTCAGTTTTACTCTGCACCAAATGATTATGATGTTATGTTCCAGCTACAGAAACATGGTAAAATACATTTTTTTGGTTTATGAAAAAACATGTTCCAACCATAAATTAAATACAGCCACAGAAAACTAAATACATATTAAAATTGCTAAATAAATACAACCCAGAGATGGAAATAAAGCAGACGCAGAAAACCAATTACAAAAATGAAGCTTTTGGCACATAATAAATGAGCAACTTCATCTGGACAATAACAATAACATCCATTGGAAACAACATAAAAGAGTTCACGGCGCATGTTCTTGCATTTTTCTTGCACACACGGAAGTGAGGTTGTGCGATTGAGAGAAAATACCGCTTACTTGTCACGCGTATTCCAGAAAATCGTTGTTTCCTGATTCTGCCTGCGAAACTGATCTCTCGCTGCAATTATCAAACTAATAACTATCAATTATGAAACATCTCTCATCCTTCAAGCAACGCATGAATTCGTATGTATGTTATAATATTTCTTATGCCCAGAAAGGGTAGCAAATGTATCACTAGTGACCATTATAACAGTTTATTCTAATTTCATTCTAGTTTTTGATTCCATCAAAATGGCAAACAAATTAGAGAAAGTCAACAAGCGCAAAGGAATCTCATTGGAAACAAAAATTAAAGTTTTGAACTATCTGGAAAAAGGCTTTGGTCCCACTAAAGTAGGTATTAAACTTGGACTTCATGAATCTACAGTGCGAACAATAAGAAAAAATGAAAGTGGAATCAGGCGATCAGTAATTTCCGGCAAAAAAGTAACGGCAACCACGTCGTCATACTGTAGAGATGTCTTTGTTGAAAAAATGGAAAATGCTTTGGCAATTTGGATTGAAGATCTCAACCAGAGGAAAATTCCAGTTAACACAGCCACAATAAAGGCAAAGGCCATTCGACTATATAACCAAATAATGCTCAAAGACCCACCAACATCATCATCATCTGCACAACAGAAGAAACATAAATTTTCAGCCAGTGGGGGATGGTTTTCCAATTTTCTTCAAAGACATGGTTTTCATAATTTAAAAACTAAAGGTGAACTTTCATATGTTCACCGATAGTGAAAGCAGCGAGTGACTCCAATATACATATAAATGAATTTAATTTAATTGATTTTCATTTGTACTTTTTTAATATAGAATGAAGAATTAAAAATTTATTTAAAATACATGGGCGGGCGGCATAGCCGATGGAGCCCAGGGGTCTGTTATAATTTGTACATACACTTTTTCATTATTTAAAAATATTGTTTTTTTGCGCGAATCTAAAGAACCAATTTTTGCGCTTTCATATATTCTTGATTCATATTTATTTACGCGATTTATTTTACGCCTCAATTTCTGGAACCAATCTACCGCGTAAAAAAAGAACGGGTATATATAATAATTTGCTCATAATATGTATGTATATGTTACAGTTAAAGTGTATACTTAGTTTATGTATGCATTCACTAGTTAATGTTTATGTACATTGTCTAGCTTAGCCAGTTACAGTATACACGGGAGAATGAATAGACATATTTATTTTATTATTATATATATTATTATTATTTATATATATTAACCATACAGACGTAGTTAAATCTTGTAAACAGATCAATATTAATATCAATATGTTGTTTGTAAAAAATGATGAATCATTTCATGTAGAAATTAATAAATGAAATTTAGATGCCAGTCATCCTGCAGCTGAGATAGGGATGACTGTGAGAATAAAGGTAGATAGCTTTTGCAAAAACAATAGATGTTCGTGCGTGAAGAACAAACTTTTGTGCAATTCGAACTGCCACTCAGGTATGCCGTCTTGCAATAAATAGTTTTCTTAATAAGCTTACTTAGTTGTCAAAATAAGTATTCCATAAAATTAATGACGTTTTACTAGCGCTTGTCTGTGAGTTTATACACGTACTAGTTAATTCATATGTACATTGTCTAGTTAAAGTAAATGTGGAATGTAATGTTGTGAGCTTGAAAACTTTTAGTTAACGTATACATTGACGAGATTTAACACTTTAACTGTAACATACATATATAGGTATACATACATACATATGTTTATGACCACGACCAACTGATTCATTAGATATATATATGAAGTTATTAAATGGCTGTCGATTGCTATAAATTTTATATTATTTAGGTACTTTTCATATATCTATGAATGAATGAATGTCAGAGTCTGGCGATGTTTAATTTGTCTGTACAATTAATTATACGTCGTTTTAAAATAAATTCAATTAAAAAATATAAATCATATTATTTTATGTGAAAAGTTTCCGGACTATATTATAATGTATGCCAATTTAACTTTACAGCCGTATATATGACATCGCAAATGGGGAGACCGCAAATAGTGTTCAACAATTATACATACAGTAAAACTAGCTTTTTGGTCAATGGCTATACGAGATGGAGGTGCTCTATGACTCGTCGAAAACACTGTAAAGCTTATCTCCACACCTTGGATAATACTATCAAATTTTTACAAGAAACTCACAACCACAACCCTCCAAAATTGTTAAGGGGTGTTGATGGAAAATATTCACGCTTACGTCTCAAGTCTTAAAATTTACTAATATTTTAATACTACTATACTATTTTTTATATCTTTTTGCTGGTACTCAAAATAAAATAAAGCATATGCCTACGTCTGCTCTTAGTTCAAGTTTAATTTCATTATGTTTTTTAGATCCATTTAATAGATGATTGTGATCATTTTTCTTTGTTTCCGCAGTAAAATCAAATTTTCGCACGATTGCAATGTATCTATGTACATATACTACGTATATAAAGTTAAAAAAATATGGATAAAGTAAACATTCCGGTATAATAAATAGCACGCTACTAGAATTTGCTTAAATTAATTAATTTTTTTGATAAAAGAATTCGATTTTAAAATATGTTTTCATTATTTTATCTTATGCAAAGTACTTCAATATCTATTCATTTATTTTTGTGAGATTTGTTCTAAATCCAAAATTGAAAAATATGGAAAATTTTATATACATACATATGTAGGTACTAAAGAGCAATTTATTTCCATATTTCTAAATGGTTTCAATCAATCATGTGAATGGTAAATTATAAGCGGTAGGTTCTCATTTACAATCTACATATATGTAGATTATTGATTAAGTATTAATCAGTATATTTGTATTTCAGTCATAACATCCAGAAGGGGTAAAAAACAAATAAAGAAGTAGTGTTCGGGAGCGATGGAAGTGTATTGTGGTTCTTGTGCATGTAAAGCCTATTTATATACCAAAAACTGTACGATTATTAAGATGAACGAAGATCATCCACTCGATCCTCTTCGTAAAACTCTTCGTAACTACAAGTGGACACACTATGAGACTGTAATAGACCATTCCATTCAGTTGATCTTTCTTCTAAACTTAAGACTATCTGAATTAGTTGAACTTAAAGACCGGAATGAAGTGATAGTTAGTGAATTCAATACCAAAATAAAGAGTGATCTTCATAAATCAAATTATTATCTCAAATTTCATGTCAAAAAACATCAAAGCGAACAATGTTCAACTAAAAGAATCAAAATTTTTTTACATATGACATCTTAATCTTTGATGATGTTGATGTTTTATTTAAAATAAATTAGTTATTCCTCTAAATATGTGCCTACAGGGTGGGCATTTTTTAGTTTCTATTAAATGTTTGTAAATATTTTCAATAAAGTCATTTTCTACCAAGTATACGTGTTTTGTATTATGCTTGGTATGTCCACACGTTAGTATGATAAATACACAACCATTAATGGGATTTTATTACGTTTTTCAGCTATTTTTATGACTTCAACAAAGGGAAAACCTCAAATATTATACAATGGATACACGTACGCTAGAAATTGCCTTCTGGCGAAGGATTACCAAAGGTGGAGATGCAGTTTATCTGCATATTGCAACGCTTTTCTTCACACGCAAGGTACTTTCATTAAAAAAACAAGCGGTGTTCACAATCACAAGCCTCCCAAATTGTTCAAAACCAGCGATGGTCGTTATTTTAAATGACTGATAAAGACTTAAACTTTGAAATTTAAACACTTGAATGCTTTAATTATTTTAATACATGCATAAATTGAAGCTCAAGTTGTACACATTTGTAATGAAAATTTAATGTATAATATTAAAATTCTTACTGATATTACATTACTAGACTACTTATTTATACTTTATACAAAAAGGGTTATATTTTTCTGTATTTTTGTAAATTCAATAAACAACTTTTCCGTAACAGTCAAAGAAATCTGAGAAATTATTAATTTAATTAATTTATTTTTAGCAACCTTTGTAACGTCTAGAAAAGGTCACCCGTTAATATTATATAAAAGATATACCTACAGATATTCTTGCACACTGGCAAATGGACATAAAAGGTGGAGATGCAGCAGGGTTACGTCTTGTAGAGCCTATATTCATACTGACAATAATATGATTATAAAATCGAATGAAGCTCACAATCACAAACCCATCACTGTATTTCGAACTAGCGATGGACGTTACATACCTTTGTAATGTTCATTTTATGTTGTTAAATTTTTTAAACTATTTAGAATTTGATTGATTAAAATAGAATACAAATAAGTTGCATTTAAGACAGTGTTTTATTATATTTTATATAGTTTTTAATTGTAGCCCATCCATCAACAGTGTTTTAAACAAGTGGTTCGATACGTTTATAATTCGTCATCCTATTGTACATATGTATGTATATATGTATATATGTAGATATGTATATTTTATATATTCACAATAGAGCCTCTGTTCATTACATTTCAACAAGATTTCAAATTTATTACACTTATTTTATTTTGTCGATGTATTTCATTATGTGAAAAAATAACAAAGATAGAAATAATTTAAAAATTTTATTCACCGATTAAACTAAATGAAACTTGAGAGAACTCAACTATATCACAATTGAAATTATATATGGATTTTTTAAATTATATTTCAGCACGTTACATCATATCCCGTAGGGGCCTTCAACAAATACTACATGATGAATATGTATACAGAAGAGATTTTGCATATGGTAGTGAGAATATTAGGTGGAAGTGCCTTAAGGCACCAACTTGTAAAGCAAGTCTTTGTACAGAAGGTGATGTAATACAAAAAGTTAACAGTAATCACAATCACGATTCACCGAATTTATTATTCAGAGACAGTGGTCGTTATATTCAATTAAGACCGTTATAATTTAATGATTTTAATGTCAGATTTATAACTAGTTTATAACTAGTTACACGAATTTGTATTAATTTAATACACAAAACTTTAAAAAGTGTAAGCAATTTTTTATATATGTACATACATATGTATGTACATATGTGCTATATTAAAATTTTTCCTAAAATAACTGTTTATTTTATTGTTTCATTATACCTATGTATATGTAAGTACTTTTATACTTTTTATACTGGAAAGTGCCCTAATTTTCTAGTCTATTTTATTATTCTGAAGCTATCATTATTTTTCGTTTAATTTTTACCAATTTATATACAAGTAGCGAGTACCCATTGACAGTGTCACCGTGTCACGAGTGTTGTTTACGTTAGTGAGGTTATTAAGTAGACACAGATGGTGTATGTATGGTATAAATTTACACCCATGTAAATTTGGGTTGCGTGTGTAACCCTTCGTTGAAGTCTACCTCATATAAATGGGAGCGTGACGGCCACACATTACTGGGCTTTTATTTACATATATAAATTAAGTGGATAAACAACAACTACTTTTGAACAACTTTATATATAGATCAAATGCCATTTTAACTAATTCAAATTCAATAATAATATACATTAATAATCACACATTTAATATATAAATATATATTATACATACATATGTATGTACATACATGCATACTGATGTGAGTAAATTTGGGAATTTCAATAGAGAGTTTCCTCTGTTCCCGAGTTTCTATGTATGTATGTACATATGTAGATACATATGTATGTATGTACATATAGTAAAAAAAATTGCATCGTTTAAACTTCTCAAATTTAATATAATCGAAAGATATTTGCATTTTTGAAAGCAACGACAAGTATAAATACAAAGATAAATAGTCATAATCGATTTTTGTTTCAGCAATTTTCATACAATCAAGAATGGGCAAAACCCACATACTTTATGACCGTTTTACGTTTAGAAAAGATTTATCTTTGGCACGCGGTGTCACTAGATGGAGATGCAGTCAATCGCGAACGTGCAAAGCTTATCTTCATACGGAAAATAACACAATACAGAAAGCGCAAAGTATACACAACCACGATCCGCCGAGATTCCATCAAACCTTTGATGGTCACTTAATAAAGTTTTGAAACGTTCAGTTTAGTTTTTATTTATTTTAACACAAAACAACTTATAATACATAGTATTTTATTATAATGAAAATAAAAATAAGCAGCAGTAAAAAATTAGTCTATAAAGTTATTTATTATGTATATACCTAAATCATATTTAATAGAAGTGGCGTAGCCACCATTTAAAATTTCTTACTTATTTATTTATTTATATAATATAGTATCTAAAGCTAATTACATAATCATTAACTAAGCACCTATGTACATATACAGATATGTTTTTTAAGACTGCCAAATAAATAAAAAAAAGCCCGAAAACATAATAAAGATGGCTTGTAATTGGAATTACACTAAATTTTGTCTTTTATCCATTCAACGTTTGACATTGATTTTCATTAAAAGTAAGAAATTTTGCAATGATGGTTACACCACTTCTGACCTAACCGCCTTAATTGTTTTATATTTCTATTTTTATTGAATTTTGAATTGATTTATGTATATTTGGTTATTTGCAATAAATTTTTATAATTTTGTCGTACATATTATGCTTTATTTATATGTTATACATATTTATAAATAAATTTTTTATTGTATATATTGAGATGTAATGTTTTTGTTTCAGTTTTTACTTTATCCTAATCGGATAAAGTATTGTGATCGTTTTTGTTGAATCCACAAAGGTAAAGCATTAAATATGTCCCAATGGTTTTACCTATTCTGTCAATCACGTGATGAAAAAAAAGTGTAGTGTTTCAAGAACTTTTTGCTGTAAAGCTTATATTACTCACACTGAAAACATTATTAAAATAATCAAAATAATAGTAATATGTACATATGTACATATATTCAAAAGATTTAACACAGCTCATAATCACCATCTCCCACTCACTCACATTTCGTCAGACTAACATCTGTCACTAACAAATTGTGTGTATCAAACGATCTTTTTGAAATTCTATTCTACGTGATTTTACTCTATAATCCTCGGTTGGTTGCCATACATATTTTATCGTCATATTGTAATATTAAACGTTTCGTATGAATATTATTGATTTGATATTTTTTGTGTTTCAGTAATTTTCATCAATTCAAGAAAGGGCAATCGTAAAATATTGTTTAACAAACATGTTTACACCAAGGGCGGGGCACTTACTAACGGTACACGATGGCAATGTCGTGAATTTCGCAATTGTAAAGCTTATATACACACTGTAAACGAAGTGATTGTGTTTGCTAAAGAAACTCACTATCACGATCCGCCTAAAATGTATAAAGCCTTAAATGGTTCTTATATTAAAATATAGTTGATAAACTTTTCTCAACCATAGGCAAATAAGCCTTATCACAAGTATAATTTTACAGAAATTGTAATTTCCAATATGTTATACATACATACATATAGGTACATATATTATATTTTTACCCATATAGAATTTTATTATCATTGATTGTACATATATAAAGTAATGTTTGTCAGTACGAACTTTTATTTCTTAAATCTCAAATACAATTCGACATAATTTATTTATTTTTTATTTCAATGAAATATGTATATTTGGTCCTGCAGAAAAAAATACCATGATTTTCTATGACAATAAAGACTCTCACAAACCCGAACGGATTCGCTGCGTCAAGTTGACGTCCTCTATCGTCGTTGATTCGCACCAATGCGAATTATATCGGTGCGAATGGGACTACTACATATAGGGACGTCAGTTTGAGGCAGCGAATCCGCTCAGGTTTGTGAGTGCCTTAACACTTTCTTTAAGAAACGTGTGTACAACAATGGTAAAATACACTGAATTTATTCCAGCTACAATCAAATTGGTTGTACAATGTTGTTGCATACGGTGGGAGATCAAATCTTTGATTTAAAAAAATTGATTAGACCATTCCTGCAGTATATATTTGATAATAACTTTATCCTTTATATTACACATAATATACTGTATCAATATATTTACTTTATCCTAATCGGATAAAGTATTGTGATCGTGCGAAAATTCGAGATTTTGACTGATTTGTATCAAGTATCATCCCCTGATCACGTTTTCATGATTTCTGGAAAATGTCTGTATGTCTGTGTACTTATATCTGTGTGTGTCTGTATGTGTTTTCTCCAAAAGTATCAAGTCTATCAAGCTGAAATTTCATATCTATTATTTTCACGTAAGGTGTAAGAGCCATAAGGAATTTGGTCAACATCAGTCAACCGGAAGTAGGGTTTTTTTCTTGTAGAAAATTCTAAAATTCTGTTACCGCATAATATTTCCGAAACTGCTCCGGCGATCTTGTCGAAATTTCATATCTATAGTTTTCACGTTAGCCGTAAGAGATTCTGTGATTTTAGTTCACATCTGACTACCGAAAGTGGCAGTTTACTCTTGAACGATTTTTTTTGTTTTTTTTTTTTTTTGGCCTTTTAAATATGTAGTATCGTCACAATATTGTAATGTTGTACTCCTGAGAGAAATTGCTAATTACGAAAAAATAAATCATTAAAATCAGTCAACCGGAAGTAGGTTTTTTTTTGTCGAAAAGTTTACCACAGAATATTTCCGAAACTGCACCGGCGATTTTGTCGAAATTTCATATCTATAGTTTTCACGTTAGCCGTAAGAGATACTGTGATTTTGGTCAACATCTGACGACCGAAAGTGGCATTTTTCTTATTTGAATATATGCCAAAGTCGTATTTTACATACGCGCGCGCACTCAACACAGTGATTTCATGATATGTACATATGTATGTATGTTGGTTGGTGTGGTGGTGTGCATGCGTTTTATTTACTTACGTACTTAAAAAAATAATTTCGTTACTCTTTGTATTCCTCAAATACATATATGGATAAAGTCATGAGTTGGCCACACCCGAATTTTTTTGTTAAAAATAAGTACATATTGTAAAATTTACACACGTCATTTAATTATAACTATTTTTTTCATGTTTTAGATTTAATTTCAGATGATATACCTATACATACATACATACAATCTACATACATATGTACATATGTATGTACAGTTTTTTCATCACAATTTGATCTCCACCATGAAATATTTTTCCATAATTGATTAAATTTTTATATATCTACCTATACCTAATAGTTATTTTATGATACTATTTATTATACCTATCTACATAATATGTATATTATGGTTATGTATCTTAGAATATATATTGTTAAATATGTACAAATTTTTTCATTTTGTAATAACTATTAAGATTTTCTATCAAGGTACATATGTACATAGGTGTATAATAGTTCAGTTTGCTTATTTTAATATGTATTAATAAAATTGTACACTTACATACATATATTATATATATGTAATTAAAAAATAATAAAGTTCTGATCGGTTTTTCGGAGATATTTTTTGAACATTATATTTACTTTATCCATTTCGGATAAAGTATTGTTATCGTGCGAAAATTCGACCTCGCGATTTTGACTGTTTTTTTTTTTTTATAGCCAAGTACCTACGTAATGTCCTGGATAGGAAAAAATATGATTTTATATGACAACTAGCTCACCCGGCATGCTTTGCAATGCCACTCATCCCGTGTGTTCCCGTTCCCGTTCCTAGTACGTTATCTGACGCGTTAGCAGGCCCATTCCCATTCCCGTTTTTTCCCGATTTTTTTTCACAGGAACCATCCCCGGCATGATCACAATAAGTCCTGAAAGTTTCATCGCTATCGGTTGAGTGGCTTAGGAGCCTATAAGAGACAGACAAACAGACAGACAGACATTGATTTTTATATATATATACTAGCTGACCCGGCATGCGTTGCAATACCCGATACCGTTCCCGTTCCTAGTACTTTTCTGACGCGTGAGCAGGCCAGTTCCTGATCCCGTTCCCTATCCCGTTTCCGTTCCCGATCCCGTTCCCGTTCCTAGTACGTTATCTGACGCGTGAGCAGGCCCGTTCCCGATCCCGTTTCCGTTCCAGATCCCGGACCAGTTCCCGATCCCGTTCCTGTTTCTAGTTTGTTACCTGACGCGTGAGCAGGCCCGTTCCTGTTTCCGTTCCCGTTTTTTCCCGATTTCGGATCCCGGTCCCGTTCCCGAGGTTCCCGTTCCTAGTACGTTATCTGACGCGTGAGTAGGCCCGTTCCCGTTTTTTCCCGATTTTTTTTCACAGGAACCATCCCCGGCATGATCACAATAAGTCCTGAAAGTTTCATCGCGATCGGTTGAGTGGTTTAGGAGCCTATAAGAGACAGAAAAACAAACAGACATTCATTTATATATATATAGATGTACATAGATAGATAGCACTCACTTTCCTTAAGAAGTGCTATTCTTCTGCTCTCCTCACCCTAGTTGTGGTTGTCCAGTGCGGTTGGATTCTATAGAGAATCAAATATTATACGTGAAAAATATTGACAGTCATCAAAGAAAAATAAATTAATATTTGATTTCATTGATTATTTAATTAATACCTATACCTACATATATATATATATATATAATACCTATTTTGGATTATATGTAAAAATAAAAACGATTCTTAACATATCAACTTGTCATTTCATTATTACATTGTAAATATAATGAATTTCAACTGTCATGTTCATAACATATGAAATACATGTACACTTATTTATATATGTATGTACTCGCATATATAAAAAGAAATAATATTTTTCATTTCTTGTTATTATTACAGCCAAGTACATAATGTCCCGGAAAGGAAAACCTATGATATTATATGAAAATACCACTTTCTGCAAGAAATATATTAACAACATTGGTAAAATACATTGGGTCTGTTCCACTCACCATCATCTTGCCTGTCCAGCTCTGTTGCATACATTGGAGGATCAAATAGTATACGTGAGAAAAGGTCACAATCACCAACCTAAAATGTTTCGCAATTATTCAAAATTTGATTTTACTCTATGATATTGTGTACAAATATAAAAATATAAAATAAAAACGATTTGTGTCCCTGTAAGCGTAGTTTCAATATTAGTTATATTTAATTGCTTACGATCTAATTATATATATGGTACAATTTGCATACTCATGCACTTTTATTATACAATATATTTACATTTATAATCAAAGACATAATATAGGTATAGGTTGCACAGCCAGAGTTGAGGCGAACCACACACACACACATATGCATTTTTAGTATACAGCCTGATGCAATTTTTTTTTAATATTTAATTTTAACTTTACCCTTAATAATACCCCACAGTAACTTTATAGGGTTTAGTTCTGGGTGGTAGGCGCAGTACACTATGTCCGTGATCTTCCAGTATTATGTCAAGTACCTACAAATTTTTGGTAATTTGGCTTATTCTTTAGTATGTGTATGGTTCGCCTCAACTCTGGCTGCGCGACCTCTAGTATCTACAAGTACATACCTACATACATACATACATATACATACATATATTAAGATATAATTTGTTATTACTTTATCTATGTATATACATATGTAGTTTTTATTTTATAGCCCAGTACATAATGTCGAGGAAAGGAAAACCTATGATATTATATGAGAATACAACTTTCTGCAAGAAATATGTCAGACATAATGGTATAATGCTTTGGGCTTGCTCTACTCACCATAATCTCGGCTGTCCAGCTAAATTGCATACATTGGATAATATAATAGTATACTTGAAAAAACATCATAATCATGACACCAAAATGTTTCACAATTATTCAACAATTGATTCATTACCATAATTTTGTATTTTTTATTATAAAAAAAATAAAATAAAAACGATTTGTGTAAGTGTTGTTTCATTATTATTTAGTTGCATGCAAATACTTGATTAGTTATCTAAAGTACAATGGATTTGCTCCACTCATCATCGTTATGAATGTCCAGCTCAATTACATACTATGGATAATCACATAATATATCATAATCATCAACTCAAAATGTCTCACTACAGTTGTACGATTGATTAAATCGTAACTACGATACCTTTGATTTGATATATTAGTATAAAAAAATTTACATATTTATTTTTGATCAAGGTATTATATTATAGTACAATTTGCATAATACACATTTATATTAAGATATAGAAATAGTTTATATTAAGATATATTAATAGTAATAATACATTCATAGATACAATTTTTAATCTATGTATTATTTTTAGCCCAGTACATTATATCCCGCAGAGGCAAACCTATGATTTTATATAAGAACAGCACTTTTTACAAGAAATATGTTAACAACATTGGTAAAATACATTGGGTTTGCTCCACTCACCATCAACGTGGGTGTCCAGCCTTGTTACATACTATAGATAATCAAATAATATACACGAAATTAGTTCACAATCATCAACGAAAAATTTTTCACGATTGTTCAACAAATGATTAATACATATTATATTATGATGTTTCATGGTTAAAAAGTACATAAAACAATTTTTTTGAAAACCTTCGTTTCATTTTTATATTTTATTCGGGTGCTGTTATTACTTTTATACAATTTTTACTTTATCCATATACAGTTGCGGTCTCGGAAAACGGAACGCTATAGAAAAAATGTGATTTGGCGTGAAATTTCGGTGATCTTAAATGAAATAAACACCCAAAGTCATTAAAATGGTAGATTATATCATAGTGCTTTATTTTAACGACAAACGTTAAGAAAAGGAACAACAAAAAAAAAAATTTAGGAGAATTTTAATCCGAGACGGGTTTTATGACCAAACGCAGATTTTCACGGTTGAATGAAATTTGTAATGAAAAACACACTTGAGCGTAAACTTTTTAATTTTATTAGTCACATGGTATTATTTACAAAATATAAAATCTTTATTAATATTTTGTTGCGGCTCCTTTTGCTTTTTTTATAACGGCTTTTATATGAGTAGGCATGGAATCTATAAGTTTTTTTTTAAAATTTCGTCATTTCATACTTTTTTAATTGTTTCTTTTAATGATTTAAGACTAGACACATTGGTCTTACTTATTCTATATTTTGTAGCTATCCGCAAGTTTTCGTTTGGGTTGAAATCGGGACGATTCCCGGGCCATATTAATTTCTTGACACCAAATTTCGTACAAATAATCCCGAACCAAAAAAAGTAATAAAGTTATTTCAGTTTTTTCATTAACATTTTATTAATTACATTCAATACCATTAGATAAAATTAATTCCCACCAATTTAGCTCGTTGACAAGGGGCAGAGTCATCTTGAAATATGACATCATCAGAATATGAAATATGATTTTCCATCGATGGAATGAAACTTTCTTATAAGATTTTTTTATATTTTATTCCGTTGATGGCACCTTGCAGAAACTGTATTCGACCAATTCCATAATAAGAAAAACATCCCCAGACCATTTGACTTGGAGGATACTTAACTTTTTTCAGGGTACATTTTTGGTTGAATCTTTCTCCAACTTCTCTCCGAACATACGGAAAACCATCAGAGCTGAAGAGGTTGAATTTCAACTCATCTGAAAGTATCACTCGTCGCCAATCGGATTTCCCCCAATTTTCGTGATATTTCGCTCATTCCTATCGAATTTTCATCATTTTCTTCGTAAGAAATGGTTTTATCGCAGGTTTTCGAGCATTTAGTCCAGCTTCTCTGAGTCGTCTTCTTAAGGTTACGTCACTGATTTCAATTGAAAATTGATCAGAGATGTCTTTTGTTATCTCTACAGCAGTTTTAAATCGTTGCCGTAAAGATAATCGAGTTATCAGGCGATATTATCTCTCGGATGTGCATATTTTCTGTCCTGTCCCCTTCTTACGAGCATAAGTTCCAGAATCCTTTTTCTTTTTTCATTATTCTTCACGGTAGATACAGAACATCCCGAAATTGACCGCAATGAAAGTCTTCCAGAATCCCAATGATAGTTGAGTTTTTTTTTTTTTTATTTTATTTTGACACGGTAGATACTTTTATTTTATAGCCCAGTACATAATGTCGAGGAAAGGAAAACCTATGATATTATATGAGAATACAACTTTCTGCAAGAAATATGTCAGACATAATGGTATAATGCTTTGGCTTGCTCTACTCACCATAATCTCGGCTGTCCAGCTAAATTGCATACATTGGATAATATAATAGTATACTTGAAAAACATCATAATCATGACACCAAAATGTTTCACAATTATTCAACAATTGATTCATTACCATAAATTTTGTATTTTTATTAAAAAAAATAAAAAATAAAACGATTTGTGTAAGTGTTGTTTCATTATTATTTAGTTGCATGCAAATACTTGATTAGTTATCTAAAGTACAATGGATTTGCTCCATCATCATCGTTATGAATGTCCAGCTCAATTACATACTATGGATAATCACATAATATATCATAATCATCAACTCAAAATGTCTCACTACAGTTGTACGATTGATTAAATCGTAACTACGATACCTTTGATTTGATATATTAGTATAAAAAAATTTACATATTTATTTTTGATCAAGGTATTATATTATAGTACAATTTGCATAATACACATTTATATTAAGATATATTAATAGTAATAATACATTCATAGATACAATTTTTAATCTATATATTATTTTTAGCCCAGTACATTATATCCCGCAGAGGCAAACCTATGATTTTATATAAGAACAGCACTTTTTACAAGAAATATGTTAACAACATTGGTAAAATACATTGGGTTTGCTCCACTCACCATCAACGTGGGTGTCCAGCCTTGTTACATACTATAGATAATCAAATAATATACACGAAATTAGTTCACAATCATCAACGAAAAATTTTTCACGATTGTTCAACAAATGATTAATACATATTATATTATGATGTTTCATGGTTAAAAAGTACATAAAACAATTTTTTTGAAAACCTTCGTTTCATTTTTATATTTTATTCGGGTGCTGTTATTACTTTTATACAATTTTTACTTTATCCATATATGTATGTACATATGTACGTAGTATAGGTATACATACATATGTATATTGTAGTATTGTGATCGTGCGAAAATTTGACCCCGAAATTTTGACTGATATGCATCAGGTACGTTTTTATAATTTTTGGAAAATTTATGTAAGTATAGGTACATTGTATGAACTTTCTATATCTCAAAAACCGTTACCTATTACACTGAAACTTCATATTTTATAAGCTTAGTGCTGTGTGCTGGCCATCACAATTCATAAGGTTTTTAAACATTTTCGTCAACCGAAGTGTGACTTCCCCTTGTTTATTTTTATAATAATTTTTATAATAATTATTACTGTATAATTTATGTACAAGAAAATATTATATACTCATAAACATTAATGTTATTTTTCAAATTGTTTCAGCAACTTTTATTGAGATAAAAAAAGGAAAGTTTCAAATATTACACAACAAATACACATTCACCAAAGCTCATACGTTGGCTAACAATACAGCGAGATGGACATGCTCTGGTCGCACTAACCAAGGTTGTAATGCTTGCCTATACACAAAAGATAATCGTATTATCCGTGTGAACAATAATCACAATCATGCATCACGTAATTTGAAATTGCTCCCAGAGTCGCTTATCCATAGAGTAGGCAATCAGACAAATGCCTAGGACGTTGAATGAACGTTCTATGTTTATCATGTGATGTTGTGATGATTATCGAAAAAAAATCTCAGGATTTCAACAAATAAGATGTGCCCGTAAATTGGCCAGTCAAGTCTTCTAAATTTACGAAATCGCTTTATTTAACTGAATAACAGAAGCGGCTAACAGTGCTAACTTATTAAATTAAAAATTTTAGTTGTTACTTCATCCTAATTTTTATTTACTTATGCTATATATGTATATCGAATATATCAACGTTTGTTTGTTAACGCTTACCATGGATTTACGTGAGACATATTTGTGAGGTACGCGAATAATGTAAGATGCATGAAAATTCAATTTGCTTCGGAAAATGCCATTTTCGATGGAAAGCTAGTTTACTTGCTCTCTTAAAACTCGCTTACTTAAATATTGACGAGTTTAATGTAAACCTGGAACAGTGTAACGAATGCTAGGCATTTAGCGAATCGTTTTAATAAATAATTTTCAAGGCAACACGAGCTAATCGTGATTAATTTCAAGTTACATTGGTCTTATATACGGGACTTTAGGGATAATATATGTACATATGTACATACAATCTATGGAGGTACATGTGTACATACATTGTAAATATATGTATGTAATTTGTGTAGATACGCAAAAAAATTAATTTTACAATTTATTGATCTTATTTATTTTTGTTATACACTTTTAAATCAATCATATTGTGTTTAATCTTTTTTCAACTAATTATTTGAAATGTGTAATAAAATCGAAATAAAAATAAAATAGTCATTTTATTTTTATACCTACATAGTACCTCTAAATTTTTCCATTAAATAATTGCTGGCAAACGACATACAAATCGGATTAATCATATGTAATTAATTAATCATATGTAATTAATTAATCATTTGTTTCAGCCATTTACATTGAATCCAGAACTGGCAGACCACAATTGCTATTTCTAAATTATACATTCAATAAACAGCGCTTATTGAGTGACGGTCATTGGACATGGAGGTGTTCCAGCCATGGACACAAATTTTGTTCGGCTTATCTTCATGTTAAAGACGATCTTATCGGACGTGTTTTTCATTTTCACAATCATGATCCACCTAAAATAACAATGAACGCGTACGGCCAATATATGCGCAAAAATTATAGAAACGAAATCTTGCGACCAACTTCAGAAATCATTTTCCCCACGTAAAATGTTCAAAAAGTAATAAAGTAAGCATAGTTTTTCAAAATCGATTGTCAATTCATTATCTGAGCTATCGTTTTTGAAATAGTCAATTCATAATTCATATTCATGAGAGTTGAAAGGAAAGATTGACTTAATAAATGTGAAGTCTTAGACATAATAGATAATTCAATACTTTGAAAACTTTACGTCAGATGTAATTTTGAGGAAAAGATGCCATGGAATGTAATCTTCATATATGTATGTTTGTTAACCATCTCTTTTTTTTAAATTCAATCTTTGTCTTGTGATTCTCAAGAACACCTTTCAATTAAAAACCCTCCACCAGTATATTTTGAGCCATATATTACAGTATTAACGGAAAGCACTTGAGCCATTTAAGATTCGCTGACGACATAATCATAGTTGCATGCGACTCGGTAGATTTACAAAATAGATTAACACAATTAAGCAAAGAAATTATGAAAGTAGGATTAAAAATTAATTTTAATAAAACCAAAATGATGTTTAATGCATTTTGCACGCAAAACGTAGTCACTGTAGATAAGCATATTTTAGAGATAATTGATAGTTATTTATACCTAGGATGGAGTGCTTTTGGAATAATAAACATTGTTTTTAAATCCAACATTCTGCTAAGCTTAAAAAAGAAGGCATATGACCAATGCGTACTGCCAGCTATGACGTATGGATGTGAAACGTGGATGCTAAATTCATGAATGGTACGCAAGATCCAGTGCACACAGAGAAGCTTGGAAAGATGTATGCTCGGTATAACGAGAAGAGATCGTAAGAGGAATACATGGGTAAGAAGCATGATCAAGGTGGCAGATATAGCGGAACGTGTGAAAAAGTTGAAGTGGACACAGCGAGAAGAATGGATGGTAGATGGACGTGAGAAATACTGGAATGGTATCCGAGAGGATGTGAAAGTAAACAAGGTAGACCGAGTGGACGATGGGCTGATGAATTGAGAAGAATGTGTGGAGTAAACTGGATGCAGATTGCTCAAGACAGATAGGAATGGAAGAGAATTGGAGTGGCCTTCATCCAGCAGTGGATGGTGAAAATGATGATGATATTACATTATATTACCAGTATATTATTAGAGCTGCGTTCGTAACGTGACGTGGAATACCATGATATTCTCTTTACTCTGAATAATGTCCTGCATCTTGATGTATCTATGTAATTTAATTTAGTTTGTTTATTTTATTACTTAAATAACCCTAAATATATTTTTTAATGTACAATACATATATACATTAATAGTAAATTTAATTTTCGATAATATACATATATTTTATACTACTGTTTTTCATTCTTCTTTTCCTGTCTATTATATTATGTACATACATATGTATGTGTCTGTTACACATTGAGATCATTATTATTCTATACAAAAGTTCATAATATTAATAAAAATTGCATTGATTTTCAGCTGTGTTCATCGTTTCGCAAAAGAAAACAGCTCAATTGATGTACAACAAATATGTATACAATCGAGACAACCAAAGTATAGGCCTCACCAGATGGTACTGTAGTCATCGCCGTAAATCAAAGTGCAAATGCAGTCTCAGCACCGTGGGAGACATTATTACAAAGGCACGCGGTGTCCATAATCACAACCCTCCCGCGATGTTCAAAACTACCAGCGGTGAATGGATTAAGTTAAATAAATGCCAGTAGTCTGTCCCGGATGCCAGCCAAAGAGAGTTGCTTTCTCCAAGCTATGTTTGATAGAACAAATTATCGCCTGCGGCGCATATTTTCTCATTGTATGCGTATTTTTATATTTTGTGTATAATAAAATATCAATATTTTTTTGAAAGAAAATTTCGTTTGGTTCTCATTTAAAAAGTTAGAATATTATTTTATTGGGGGGGGGGAGGTGGGAGGGTGTCAAAAGAACGACAACCCTTGTCAACTGTACATATATTTAATTTCCAATAATATAGTTACATATTGAAAATTCATATACATTGTATATTTTCATTAACTCCATTGACTGTATCTGATAAAAATTTAATGTTTAATAAAGTTTTTCACTTGAATTGATTTTAATAATAATATACTCCTCACCTGAAATCCTATAATAGGAGTAGACGTGTTATTGTTTCAATTGATGTACTCAATGTATTTATAATTTTCACTATTTTCAGTAATAACTTTTACCTAATTTATTTTTATTTCAGTCGTGTATACAAAGACACGTTTCGGAAATCAATTGATAATTTACAATAATTACAAATATAAAAATGTTGGAACATTGTCAGATGGCAGAGTTAGATGGCGATGTTCGTCGCACTGGACCAGAGGATGCAGAGCATCCATACACACTTACAATGATGAAATTCAACTTGTGAAAAATTTCCACAATCACGATTCGAAAACTCGAAATCATAATATAATAAATCAAGGAAGACTCACGTTCCATCCTGTTCGTGATTTGTTTTAAATCCGTTTATCGAATGTTACGTGAATTTGATTATTTATCTATAACATACATATAATGTAATAGACTGTTTATATTAAAACAAATATTATTTATTGATCTAGAAATTTGCGATTGTTTAATTTGCTCTGATTAATTACACTGAGCAACAAAAAATCACGTTTTTTAAAACCCAGAGCGGAGATTAGTCAATCTTTACTAAGTTTGACCCACTGAATTCGAATCCGATAATGATATTATCGGATATTATGATATTATCTGACTATTGATTTCAATACTCACTTTGAGTACAGCAATACTATATTTTGAGTTATAGACCGTAAAAGCCAAAAAAATGGATATTTTTTACATTTTTTAAATCGCGAATATCTCGTAAACGAGAGCATATCAACAAAAATCATTATCGGATTCGAATTCAGTGGGTCAAACTTAGTAATGATTGACTAATCTCCGCTCTGGGTATTATTTTTGTTACTCAGTGTTATTATTTTTATAGTTCTATACAAAGTGAAAATTATAAATCTTTTATTACTCATATTATCTATCTGTAGATACATACATATACTGATATTTTATTTACTGGTACATACTCGTAGTACTAATTGACATAACGAATATGTATGTACATAGTTATACTTACATAGTTATTTTATTTAATAATGATTTTTAAATAGTTTAAACTTCTTTTCAGCCAAGTATATACAATCACGTGTCGGACATCCACTAATACTTTACAAAAAGTATACGTACTGTAAGGACTTTGGTTTGAGTGATGGTAGAGTCAGATGGCGTTGCTCTACTCATTGGACCAGAGGATGCAGGGCTTGGATACACGTTTTGAACGGTGAAATCAAATTTGTGAAAAGTTTCCACAATCACGATTCGCCACAATACGTCCAAAGGGAAGATGTGCGACTTAGTTTGAAACATTCTGCATATTAATCTTTGAAGAATAATTATAGAATGTAAATTTTCCATCAACTGCATGGTAAATAAACCATTGTAAATCTCATTCACGTGATCTTGAAGCCGATTAATGTGTATAAGTGATTAGTAGTATGTGTATTAGTTATCACGTTCAGTATTAAAATAAACGGTGAAGGCATTTCTTTTTTTATCCTTTCTATAATTGTAAATAAAAGTATGTACCTATGTCGCTTTTTATATATGTACATATTTATGTATTAATAATCCTGTGTATGAATATTTAATTGCAATAAATATTGAATACCTATCATAATTTCATGATCTAATAAGGCATTTTAATGATATGTTTTCTAGTGCAGTACTGTAAATAAAACAATCTTATGAATTGTATGAACAGGGCACGCGAGTGAGCCAATGCTTTTACAACGTATTCGATTTAACAAATGTATTTTTTTAATATTTCAGCCGTTTGCTGGGGATCGAAACGGGGTAAATATCAAATATTGTACAAAGGTTTTACGTACACTGCTAGATGTGGTGTCAATCCGGAAACAATTCCGTCCAAATGGGAATGCTCCAGTCAAAGTTTAACTAATTGCAATGCTGGTTTAGATACGAAAGAAAATGTCGTTACATTGGTTTTCGGCGTACATAATCATGATCCACCTGTACTAAACGAAACCACCCATGGTAAAACCAATTTTTACATTAAATTTTCACCCTTACGTAATATCAAGCCTTTACAAACAGAAGTTTCTATTCAATGTTTCAGCTCCTATTATTTTTATTAACCAAAAAGGCACCAAGAAACTTCTGTATCAAAATTTCACATTCATATGGCACAAGAGAGCTTCCATGTCGACGGGAAAACTCAGATGGAGATGCGTTAGACAGAAAAAGGGATGCAAGGCTTTGCTTCACACTGTCGATAATAATATAGTCCACGCGATGAACACTCACAATCATCCTCCGACAGAAGAAATCGATGATTCTTTTGCGTTAATTGAAAATCACAATATGCCTTAGTCTTTGTGTTGTGATCATTGAAAATTTCGCACTGTACATCTACTAGAAATAAAATCAATCCTGCCTTAATTTAGAATTGACTTGGCTTGTTAATGTATCATACGTTCATTTACATTGCAAGTAGTCGTATTTAGCGTTTGAAAATGAGTGAAATTGAGTCTCACGATAAGATACCATAAACGTTCGGTATTACTGTTACTTTAACTAGTTATTTACTCGTAAGATGTTTTAGATTAATTTATTGAAGTTTTTCAATTAAATCAATATTATTCACATTGTACAATATGTTGAAATAAAAAAATAAAGGTTCTTTCCTAAAGTCTTATTATTATACTTTGTATTCATCTAAGTGTACCACACCTTTGTTTAGGTATATACGAGTGAGTTTCATATCACTCGCAATATCAAAATGGATTCTTATTATTGTAATGTCTTAAAATAAACTTTATTTCTGAAATATTGAATATTCAATATTAATTTTTATTCCAACACTTGGCTTAAAATTGTTTTAATTTTCCAGTTCAATATATACAACTGAATAACGGAAAATGTCTGCTATACTATAAAGAATACACTTTTGCATTTGGTTACTGTATGGCAAAGGGCCGAAAAAGGTGGCGATGCTCCAGCCAATATAGAGGTTGCAAATCCAGCGTTTATACTGAATCTGATCGGGTAGTTTGTGCCGATGTTGGACACACACACGAACCGCCTTCTTTGATGAAGTTACCCGATGGATCATTGTGTCGGCTTTAATGAATAATTCTTATCCGAGTTGTGTTTGTTTATATTATGTATTATAATCGAATAAATTTTTAGTTTTTAAATGTCGTTTTATTTCGGTCGCTCGCATTGGACACTGACGTTCTTTGCACATTTAATTTTTTACTCATTGTTTCTTGTTGTTACAGTTAAGTTTGTGCCTTCGAGGACTGGCCGAAATCTGTTGTGGGTCGACGGATTCACTTTCGGTCTAAAACGAGCCCATCAAAACGGAAAAGTGTCGTGGAAATGTTCTTCACACCACGGAAATAAGTGCAATGCTCTCATTCACACGTTCAAAAATTCGATATTGTTCCGTAAGAACATTCACAATCACGACCCACCCAACAAACAAAGACGTAAACGTACCAAAAAGATATTCATCAAGTCTGAGTCTGAAGTTGCTGTGTAAATATTGCCTTAAATGTCAATTATTGTATACCAATTACTATGTTTGCTTTTTTTGTGCTTTTATTTCGAGTTACCCGAGATCGACCGCCAAGTCAATCGTTGTATTAGTATGTAAGCCATTGTGTTTGTGTGTGTTTCTATTATTATAAAGAGTGTCGTTTTATCTTTATTTAATTTAATGGAGTTTGCTGTGAAAATAAAATATAATAAAAAATACCAAAAACTTGTAAAGACTATTGCGTCAATTATACATAATAATACGTATATGTTTCCTCATTTTTAATGTACCTTTTGATATATAAGTATAAGATATTTTTTATATATGAGTATACATTTTTGATGTACAAATTTTGAAATTTATACTGCTTATTTTTATTGTGACCAAATAAAGTATTTTTTTTAATTTTTTTAAACTGATTCGTATTTTAATTACTATACATACATGTATGTATGTATGTATGTATGTACATACATATTTGTATTCTCTAAGCGAGCGAGATGCCACGTTTCAATAAAATTGCATTCATCAACATTCTATGTACAATTTCTTCCTTCATATAAATAGTGTTGATGTAAACAAAATTTTATCGACTAAACAGTCGATAAAATTTTTTTTTTCATTTTTCACTATGTAAACACATAGTGAAAAATGAAACGATGATTTACTATCAAATATCTATAATACATACAAATATATATAATACATACATCATCATCATTTTCAGCCGTTCACCATCCACTGCTGGATGAAGGCCTCTCCAATCCTCTTCCATTCCTGTCTGTCTTGAGCAATCTGCATCCACTTGACTCCACACATTCTTCTCAATTCAATCAAATACATACATACATATGTGTTAATGTAAGTAAATGGTATTTAACCTGTTGTGAAGGTATATGAAAATCGTGATATTGATAAAACTTGTTGACTTTCAGTGGAGTTTTTGACAATAGGCGATGGTACAACTCGTATATTGAGCGTCGGTGGTTTTACATTCAAGTTGCACTACGAAAATAAGGATTTCAGCGGATCCCGAAGGATTCGATGGCGATGTCCTGCAAGTCACATCAACGGCTGCAAGGCGAACGCCTGGACACAGAAAACAGAAATAACTCACTTGAACAACAATCACAATCATAAAGTTTTGGATGGTTGGTTTAATTTTGATTAAAACTTAAGTACAAATCATTTATATACATATATATTTGAGGATTAAATTATGTAATTTATATAAATAAAGTAAAAATATTGCATTGTGAACGTAATAATATTTATAATTATGAAATAATGCTTTAAAATAAAATGATTGTTGAGTGTACATATAGTATGATTAATTTTTAGATTAATTAACGAGAATAATCTTTAGGAGAATATTCTCCAAGCCGAGAATATTCGAGAATTTTCTATTTTAGAGCATCTGAGGGGTTTTTATACTACATATTCCGTTGCAACTAAGCCTTCTCCGAAAATGGATAAATTCATGTGAGCGGTAAATATGAGGGAGGAAATGAATAAAAGTAATTAATTAATGCAAAAACATATTTAATAATAATTTGATATACATATACATATATAGGGATGAAAAGATCAACTGTACATATTTAATTGTACAGTTGCAGTTAGAGACTCGCCCTGTTCGCATCTGCTCACTTTGCTCCACTACCGTTTTCCGCAACACCACTAACGCAGCAATAAAATGGCCTGCCCACTTAGCCCGTCTCTGAAGGATTTACCGAAGGTCGCCATCGACCTGAAGAGTCAATTGGAAGGTTTCAATTACCAATGTTTGAAAGATGTAGACACCAACGAGAAGAACGTTTTGCCATCAGCTCAAGATGTGGCCGCTGAGAAAACTCAAAAAACTTTAATTGCCGGTATTGAAACTTTTGATGCTACCCTTCTCAAACATACGGAGACTCAGGAAAAGAACCCGCTGCCCGATAAAGACGTTGTTGCGGCTGAAAAGATTCACCAAAGCTTACTAACTGGAGTTGAGCACTTTGATAAAACGACTATTAATTTGTATAATCAGATTCTGATTCTAACACAATTATATGTAAGTCTGATTCATAACATTCATCGGCTTCTACATATTTTTCATCCTCTGTCGGCTCTTTTTCTGGAATATGTGAATCTTCGCGTGTTAAAATTTTCAAATTGTGAGAAATGTAAGTTAATTTTCCTCCTCCTTTTGCTGTTAATCGGTTCTTTTTTGCCGAATGAACAGTACTGTACGTACTGAAACTTCTTTCAGTGGCGGCTGTTGTTGGTGGCATACTTAAAATGTTGATCGCTACTTTGCCTAGCTTTGATCCGAAGCATGTACCTTTCCACCATGTTAGTGCATCTACTGTTCGGGCCGATTACATAGGGTTTGCTTTAAAACCCTTCCATAGCTCGATACTCTGCAAGCTCAGAATCGACTTCAACTGAATATTCAAGGAGGGGAATTTTTAGAGGTTGGATTCAAAGAGTGACGATTTAACAAAGGTCGAATTCCTTCTCGAAACTTTTTATGGGCTTGTACTAAATGTTACGCACTTTTTTTTTTTGTTTAAATGTAAAAGTTTTAGTGTCAGTGACAAAAACTAAATTTAATGGGGCGTGAATATGACAAAATTTTTATGATCTCTTGTGTTTAAAATAATGATTAAATCAGTAAATTGGAAGAATTTCTTCACCAAAGCAATAAAAATATCTATAATTTATTGCTTCCAGAGTTAATAAGCATTGTATTCCTGTGAGAATTTCTCGGAAAACATTCATTCTGGTAGTGCCTATGTTAAAATGACGAAATGACACATTCAGTGTCATTAGAAGCTGAATGTGTCATTCTACAAAGCTATTCAACTATCTAGAGATGTTTAACCAAGAAAAAGAAAATTTTCGAATATTCTCGACTCACAACACTACATACATACACATGTAATCGTAGCACTGAGCAACAAAAAAAACTACCGGAGTGGAAACTAGTCTATCTTTACTAAGTTTGGCCCACTGAATCCGAATATGATAATGACATTTGTTGGTTAGGTCTTGTTTATGAGATATGAGCGTTTAAAAAAAATGGTCAATTTTTACATTTTTTTTACTTTAGCGGTCTTTAACTCAAAATCTAGTATGGTTGTGTTCAAAGTAAGTATTGGAATCAATAGTCAGATGTTTTTTCTATTGATTGTGATATTTCATTGCTTCAAAATACACATAATTATTTATCTAGCGAATTTTAAAAGTCAAAAATTTTTTTTTTTTCCGTGCTATTATGCATTTATTCAATTGATTTTTAATTTCACCACGATTATAAAGATTGGTTTTCTATCTTAATATATTTTTATTTTATCTAAACCTGCTAATTCGAGCGGTTTTTTTTTGTTGCTCAGTATAGTTTGTTTGACATTTTTATGTAAACCTCGATTCACACTAATTATGATCAAGTTCGACCTTATAGACATATGTATATAAAATATTTTTTTAGTACAGTAATAGTTTTTTTAATAATTTATAAAACACTAAGTGTAATTAATGTGCAATTCTCTTATTTTATTAAAAAAAACCATGTGTACTTAAATAAGCTTTATAAATACCCAATTTGTTGGTGTATTTTATTTTTCAATAAAAATGGTAAAAATATTAAAAAATTAAAGGTTTTTCTTTAAATTTACCACATTTTCTGAAAAGCGTAATTTTTCTTATATCTATGATATATTTTAAGTTTTGTGTCGTTACTTTTTTTGTTGTTTTTTTATTCGTTTGTTTATTTTGCTTTGTTTTCTTACGTTTTTTGTTATTTTTAGTTTGGTCTTTTGGTCTATCACGACATGGCAACAGGATAATTCTGATGAATGGATATAGATTTCAAAAGGAGAGAATAACTCCAAAGGGTCACGTGCTATGGAGATGTGTCAAAAGATATCAGACCAAATGCAGGGCAATGATTTATACAGACCAGGACAAAATCATTCGTTCAATGGTGATTCATAATCATTGCCCTCAGTTTTCTTAGTCAAAATGACCAAAATTATTACCTTATATTGTACTTGATTTCTTAATTTACATAAGTTTTTGGCTTAAGAGGTTGTAGCGATTTAAAATAATAATAATTTATAAGACTGAAATTCAAAATTGTGAATATCTTGACTTGAACCGCCTTGAGTAATTAAAAAAAATATTGTGCCACTGTTAATAATTCTTCGATAAGGGTTATTGATAATAATTCAAAATTTTATTAGGATTAAAATAAAATATTTATACAATATTGTTCATTTGAAATGTAAAAATGTATATTTCCTAAATCTACTGTTACCAATGTATTTCATTAAGATGTGTATTATATTTCTTTCATACAACGATATTCTTATGTCTTATAGGCTGTGGCTATAAAGTTTATTACAATACAAACGTTTAGAAGTTAAATAACTTATTTATTTGAAAGGCTCTTTTTTCAGTGCGGCTTTGATTGTTGAATGTGTATTTAAATGATTAAATAATATATTAGTATTATTTATGGAGTTTTGTTCCTGAAATGTGCCAATGGTATGCAATGACATACTGTATTTTATATTGTATTCGAAAAAGTGCTATTTTATTGGCTGTGAAAATATGGTTCGAAAAAGTTATATTTTTATCAAAAAATTCCTGTTAAAGTTTTATATGTTGTATTATGTATAAAATACTTTATCTATGTACACTATCTGCAGTGTGTTGAACTATATTTTACAAATTGTACATACATAGATACATATGTACATACATACATTGAAATGTTTAAAAACTTAAAAGTTTGTACTTATTTTATTTGAAAAGAAGTTGTTTAATTTTAATATACTTATGTATTTATATATTTTCATCTTTAACACCTTTTCAATATACATAATATTATAATTGAAATATTTACACTGAAAGATTTTATCAATATATTTTTGTTTAATATTTTAATGTTGTTTATTTGATTATAAAATGTTTTATTATTGTTACTTAAAGAGAGTCGGAGTATTTCTTATTTTCAAATGTAATTTATCTATACATTTTATATAATTTATTTTATTAATGTGTGCGACCAATTTTTTTTTATTATACATGTAATGTATATTTTGTTGTGAAATAAAAGTTTATTGATATACCGATTTCTTGTACTAAATGATATTAATTATTTTGATACTAGTCACTGCCCGTTGACATTGTCATTGGGTGGTTATCATTTATGTACATAAATATGTACATATCTACCTACAGTGTATATTCACATACATGCATAATATATACTTTTAAATAAAGTTTTCAGATATCTATTTGATAATACATATCTTCTATGAAAAAAAAATCACTACAATGTATTTAATATCTGTTCTAACTTGTCGTTTTTTCTGCGTTTTTGTTTCAGGATATTTCTACATTAGAAACTCTATCGGTTCCATTCAATTAGTCCTAGACTGTCACGTTTTTAGCGAGTATTATTCAAACAAAAACAAAGTTAGTTGGAGGTGTGTTTGTTATAAATCGATGCGTAACAGTTGTTCAGCTAAAGTTCATATTTTCAATGGCACAGAATCCTTTTTCATAGGATTACATAATCATAAGCCTGTCATCGAACCACATATGATGAACAAACTCAACAGAACCGAGTACAGTACAGAACGTCAGAAATTTTGAATTTATTAAAAAAAAACAATCTACATACTATAGGTATGTATGTACATATATAGAAAACTACGCACATAATTATAATGAGCCGCTATTTTTGAAAGTGGTGTAAGTCCAATTTTGAGTTAATGGTAGTTTCGGTTACAAACAGATATTATATTGTTATGTAGCAACTATCCACAACGCCTTACGCATACTATGTTATGTAGCAACTAGCCACAACGCATTACGCATACTATACTATGTAGTCATACAATGGTCTAACTATATGTCCACAGGGCATATTTACAATTAGATTTGATTTGTGGATCAATAAACATGTCATTACATTTAAATGATAGTACAATAATATTGGTAAATGATAATGTCATAATCGTCATGTTTATGCAAATAAACATGTTATTAATTTCATTCCAAATTCATAACATGTTATAATATCAATTGTTATGACTCATAACAATTGATATCCACTATACCTTTATACTTGTTTAACTTATAACGTCACACCAAACTAAAGGTCACTTAAATATGAATTTTTTTTTTAAACATGTTATTAATTTCGAATGAAATACATAACATGTTTATTTGCATAAACATGTCGATTATGACATTATCATTTACCAAAATTATTGTACTATCATTTAAATGTAATGACATGTTTATTGATCCACAAATCAAATCTAATTGTAAATATGCCCTGTGGACATATATGTAGTTAGACCATTGTAATTGAAACACGACATATTTCAAATGACGTCTTTCCTAATCATTATCTTATGTAAACATTAATGTTCTTGGGTATATACATATACGCATACCGTATTCATTGTTCATCACTTACAGATTTACAGACCTACAGTTACTTACTCATACTTACAGAGACTCTCTCACTTGACTCACTTCTGGATTCATACTCTGTACTCTCCTACTACTCTGTATAATCGTTAATTCTGTATTTCTATATCTTGTGTTAATTAAAGTGTTATAGTATTAAAATCAACCAAACTCTATAATTCACCCTATTAATTGACGTCCTACAAATCTCCCTGTAACAACATAGTCAACATAAAAAATGGACTTACACCACTTTAAAAAATAACGACTCAATAATGGTCTAAGTAAAAATCGTCATCTTGTGATTTTTTGTACATACATAGTTTGCATATTTTATAATTCTGATGGCGAGCCATCTAAGTATATTCCTAATATGTGATAAGTGATATTTAAATTTGCATTATATGTAACTAAGAATTTTAATTATGGAGTACGTCTTTATCAATCAACAATGGAGAGCATCAGTTTGACGCAGCGATTTCGCTAAAGTGTGTGAACGCCTTTATATGTATTTTATAAAATGCATTGAAATATACGTATTGCTATTTGTTAAAATAATTGCACTCTATTTATTATTAATTTTACATGTGGTCAAGTATATTTTGATAAAATATGAATACGTAATGCATTTATTCTTAGAATTAAATAGATATTGAAGTTATTTTTTCAGATTATTATTATTTTCGTTTATTTAATATACCATAGTTGAGTTTGAAGACAATCTTTGTAGGTAATTAAATAAAATATTTTTATATACTACATACATACATATGTATGTATTATTAATTTACGATGTGGTTTATTATAAATTTTGTACTAACATATTTTGTTTTCTTTATTTAGCCGTATACATCACATCGAAACTTGGAAAAACAATGCTGCTGTATCGCAATTACTCATTCACGCTGTCCACTGTCTCGAAAAAGGGACATTGCAAAAGATGGGCATGCAGCAGTCGTCCACAGACCAAATGCAGAGCAGTTGTTTTTACTGAAAACGACACTGTCTTATTTGGTAGAAATCATCATATGCACCTACCTCCTCAGTATCAACGTCTTGACGATGGTCGATATGTTCCCTTACACTTTTTCAAATTCCACAGATACACAATACCAATTAATTAAACCATTAAAAATTAATGTGGTTTTCTTTTTGAATGTTCAATAAAGCAATTGTCAATTGATGCCAATTTTAACGATTACAATATATATGTATGTATGTACATAATATTAAAATTGGTGTATAAGAAACATAAACGTCGTAAGTTAATTTAATAAAATAATTAAATTGTTGGTTAATTAAATGTTTGTTAGTTTTAATTTAACATATCTCATAGTTTTTGTGATAATTCGATCTCTTGTATGTATAGTTATATAGATATGTATGTTGGTGCCATATCTGTTTTTTTTTTAGATGTACCTACGTATATTACATATGTACATATACTTAGACTGAACGTCGTACCTCTCATGATATTCCTATTTATTGATGTATATTTCTACCCTTGTAATATTTGTGTTTCACTATTGTATTGTAGGATACTCTTTGTATTCCAAGGTTTTATTTATTACACACAAATAAATATAAATTGATTTACATAATAGGATTAACTTTCAATACCTGATATAAATATAAGCTTGTTTTATATTAAATGTTAATATTATACGTTTATATTTGATGTATTTTATGTGTGAAATTGTTAAAAAATATAATGAAACCATGGTGGTAATTTAAATATTTCATTTTATTAAATTAAGTTGATAACTTTTTCCCATTTCAGTATATTTTTGGTATTGTGGTGTTACTCCTGGGATATATTCGAAAATGATTTACATATACATATGTATGATTCATACATAAGGTCATTTTATACAACATAAAATTATACTGCATTCTGATAAGAACACTCGCAAATAATTCAAACACGTCTTTTGGCCTAATTTTTGTATGATGTTTCAGCTGCTTTTGTCAGATCGGGTCCAGGCTCAGTTCTCCTTCTCTACAGAAACTACTCTTTCACAAAAAGTAGTTTAGCCAAAGACGGTCGCCGGAGGTGGGCATGCTCCAACAGACCAAAGAGTAAATGCAAGGCTGTTGTTTTCACCGTTGACAATATTGTAGTTATGGCCAAGGATAATCACTGTCACAATCCACCACCTTATCATAGATTCTACAATGGACGTTACTTTAAAATCATGGATTCTTCTAAAATGCGTGTTCCAAAGATAGAGAAGCTTGATTAAAAAAATATTGAATTTGTTATATGTCCTCATCGACAATTGCTTTCAAGATAATGTGAATGTTAAATGTTCTTTTGTATCTTAGTGAAATATTAATTTATTACAATGTTAAATGTAAGAATATATAATTTTCAGTTAATTTAATTGTATAATGAAATGGAATGTAAATTTTAATAAAAAATAAATTATCCGAAATACATACATTTATGTACATATATGAAATGTCAATTATTTCCAAACTAATAGTTGATTAAATGGATTTTACATATTTCATTTATATGTATGTTGAGATTGATTATATTTCTAAATCATTGCTAACACTCTCTGTATATTTTAGATAGTGATAACTCATGTTTGTACACTGACATTGCTTATGAGGAGTCTGAGGATGAAGAATGTCACGGTTCAAACAAGGATAAAGCTACAAGGAAATCGAACAGAAAGCGTTTGCCCAAAAGATCCACCAATATTCTCAAACGCTGGTTAGTAAACAATCTGCATCATGCGTATCCTTCTGTCGTAAAAAAATCTGTAATGGCTGAAGAATCCGGCCTCACCGTTACCCAGGTATGCTGTGAATCTAAATTTAAGTTTGATCAATTTAATTAAAGGTTTAATCGACTTAATTTAATTTAAGGTTTGTAATTGGTTCATAAATGCTCGCCGACGGCGCATGCCGCGAACTATTCTCAAAGATGGAAATAATCCTGAAAATTACATTGTACGTCATCAAAATGGTTGTGATTTGAGAATAGTAGAAGTAAAAGGCGCGGAAGATGGACCGGGTGTTAGTAGCAATGTTGAAATGCAAGTTGAAGAACCCATAAATTTGCTTTTGAGTGATGACAGCAATCCAATTCCAACAAAAACTCACAAAGAAAAAGAATATGAAGTGCCGATAATATCTGGGTATGGATATTTTTCGGATAAAATTTATATTTATTTCAGTTGTAACCTATAAACAGGAAAACATCAAATCAAAAATCAAAATTTTTTATGTTTTCAGATACGTAACCGAATTAGAAGAATGTTCAGATGTACATATCTAAAACTAGCATAGAGCATATAAATTGATAATCCAGTGATTGAAAGTATTAAAATACAACAAATAGTTAAAAAGCTGCTTCAAGATAATTTACATATGTATGTATTTCAAAGTAATAAAATTTTATTATTATTTTTGTAATGTGTCTTATTTTTTAGTATTTTAATTTTTGTGCGCACTAAATTTATTTTTTTGGATATATTTTATCGATCTAAGATTAAATAACATGCGATTTTTAATCTATAAAACATCACATCTCATACTATAAATTTTAATCACAATAAATAATTTTACTATAGTTTGAAATCAATTTTGCTTTTCCAATGATATTTAATAATTTAAGTGTATTAAATGTGTTTTTCTTTATATTTTCAGTCATTTTTACGATCAGTCCCAATGGTATATCTCATGTTATATATAACGATTACATTTACACTTTGAGATCTAAGTGTGTGAATGGTCGTTCTCGGTGGTTTTGTCCGAAACGCAGTCAATCTCATTGCAAAGCTGTCTTGTTCACTCTTGATAACACAGTAGTGATGTTGAGGAACAAGCATAACCATTAATTGAACGATTTTTGTATAAAAAAAAAAAAACATGTCCATGAAGAAATAAATGTATATGTTACGTACTAAGCTGGATTGTTGGTCTCAAAGCATTTTTTGCTTAACTTGTAAAATGTAATTGATCAACATTTTTTCCATTTTAATTATATAATGTAAGTTTTATCAATTAAACTCTAAAGCTGCGTACTCATTAGCGTACATGCGCGTGTAATGTAATGCACGCTAATGTGGACGCCATGTACACAGTTGCCGTGCAACCAACTGCGAAGGACCCGATCCAGGGCGCTCGCAGTGGAAACATGTCTTCTCTACCGCCTTCGATAATT
Organism: Parapsyche elsis; assembly: GCA_022651745.1. Lineage (NCBI taxonomy): Eukaryota > Metazoa > Arthropoda > Insecta > Trichoptera > Hydropsychidae > Parapsyche > Parapsyche elsis. The sequence continues at coordinate 6,514,767 of JAGVSN010000017.1, forward strand.
GCTCGAGGCAACGTACACACCTACGCGCGCCACGAAAAGCGTCCACGCGCACACTGCGCGCCCTTTTGTGTTCGCGCCAAAAACCGACACCGAGGGGATCGCCACGAACGTTGCAGAGCGCGCGCAAAGTATGCACGCGAACGCGTACACATTTACAAAATGTGTTGCATTACACGCGCATGAGTGAGTACGCAACTTAACATTTTTTAAATTATATATGTATATATGTATGTATGTAGGTCTATAAAATAAAAATTCAAAGTAAAATTATAATTGTGTTTTTTTTCTTCAATATTATTATCTTAATATTTTAATGAAAAATAATCATGATATTTAATTATATGAAGAATTTTTAACTTAAAAGAGTTGGTTTTGCATTGATTTTTCAACTTAAATTATTTTCAGTATCAGTATCGTCTTATGGAAACTTGGAAATAATGACATTTAAGCAGCAGTTTGAATACAAGCTCGGTGAAGTGTTGCAAAAGAAACGCGATGACAACAATTTCTTCATAACAAGTGACCAATATACACTATTGATAAACCGTGTAAAACAAGCCAAACTAAAGAAAAAGAAGGAGACACCAGATTACCGATGTCTGGCACGATACGATATCCTTGGCGTTGGACAATGGGCAAAATTGATTAAACCTGTAAATCAGTCTAACTTGACGGTGCTGTATTATATAAAAACGAACGAATTATTCGACACTATTCACGATACACATCTTTCAACTGGCCACGCAGGAAGAGACCGAATGGTACACGAATTAAAGAAGATGTATTGTAACATAACCATAGAAACTGTAATGATTTACTTATCTCTATGCAAGCAGTGCCATGAAAAAAATAAAGTAAAAGCCGTTGCAATGAATAAATAAATATAAATAACATTTATTTGATTTCTTCACACTCGTGTATGTACAGTTGACCTATCACGCAATTGCATTGGTTATATTGTAATGTTGTTTATCGTAAAATATTCAACACATTCGGATGCTGAAAATGAGCTTGCCCCTTTTTCCCGTCATATGACGGTGGATTCTAACTCCACCCGTGGGCGCTGGTTTGTACAATAACAGTATATCCCATAGCCCGTTTGACAGTACATAAAGAAATTGTATAGTACACCGTTGATTGAATGGGTTTATGGCCATAAAATAGTGTTGTCGACTCGAACCAGCTTTGACAGATGGTGGTTTGTTACCAATACACTATTTTTTTATTGTTTGTGTTGGCAATGCTAGCGTAACCGAAACGACCCAGATAGGCAGGTAGGCAAACGCTTACGCTAATATATGTATGTATATATATACTGTAGTATTTTATGTATGCTTTTCTTTCCGCAAACGTTTAAAAAATCATACAACTTATAACGTTAGAACATTATTTTACAATGAATTACTTGTTCAAGATCTTAAATTTAAATTTAATTAAGTAGATACTTACTGAAATTTAATTCACTGACGTAACTATAAATTTAAAATATTTTTATATACATATTTAAATGTCAAATGTATTTAAATTACATTAAAAACCACACAATACTGAGAATATTTTTTACTTCTAAAAGATCCTTATGTTCATACAAAAATTTTAAATGCGTTTTTATTGAATTGTTTATATTGTTAAATAAAATAATTTTACTACATAATGTCTTTTATTATTTGTAATATTTGCGTTCATCAATTCCTTGCATTTTACAAATTCTTTGCATTTCTCAATTTACGAAATGGTTCTAACTATGGATCTTTGTTTTATTTCAGCCGTATTTATTTTGTCAACTCGCGGAAAACCGCAAGTATTCCACGATAACTATTATTACAGCTTACGCCACGTAGCTGAAAAACAAGATCACATCTCATGGCATTGCTCGAGTAGATTTTCGCGACATTGCAAAGCGATCATATACACCAAAGGTGGATGGATATTAAATTCAATCGGATGTCACAGTCACGACGCTCCATCTCGAAAAACCCTAAATCATCAACTAATGGAAAGAGGTATTTTTTTTCCGAAATAGTTGATATTGATTTAAAAAGTATATGTACTCGTACGTATGTACATATACATATGTATATAATCTCATGTTCTTTTTCAGTTACTTTCGGTCAAACGTCTACAGGGATAGCTCAGATAGTTCACAAAGGGTTTAGGTACAATAGAGACGTCATCTGTGAATCAAGAGGGTTTTGTTGCACAATCGATCGGACAAAATGCAAAGCGACTATTCAAATCTTCGATAATGTTCTGGCATACGTTCGTGGCAAACATAATCATGACGCATGTGAACTGTTTCCGGAGGATATTTAAATATCGGTAGATATTATGGTTAAATATTTTGTTCTATTACGGTTAATATTTTGCTCTACCATGTAGAATATAATAAATCGTTTATTACCAGATAAATCGAATTATTTACAATTATTTTTTGTCATAATATTGCCAAAAATATTTTTCAACGAACCATACATACATATGTACAATGTACATACATACTATGTACATATATTGCAGTACTGAACTATTTCGATTTGTTCAGCGGCTTTTTTGGCCGTTTTAAGGTAGTACATAAATATTAATTAATTTATAACTTTAAATTTTAATTAATGAGGTAAAAGAGAGAATTATCAATTATAATAATATGTACTTTGATATACCTACCCTGCAACGAAATTTATTATTATTTTTAAATTTCACTGTTATTTCTTTTATGTTTATATTTGTATACTTACATATTTCCTATGTACATACATACATATGTAAATACTACATATACATACATATATTGTATTTAATGTTATCCACAACAAATAAACTTTATTGAATGTTTCAAAGATTTACTGCGCAATATATTTTACAAGTGTTTTTATTTTATCATTTAGAATACATTTACATGTATACTAAATTTATGTTTATAAACTTTTTACTACTATTGAATAAATGTTCTAAATTTTAATTGTCTTTTTCATGTAGAAAATTTGTCGCCTAATCCTAATTTTGACTCCAAAAGATTAATTTAGTCTTTCATTCTATTTTTATACAAAAAATCAACACAGTGATCGCCAACCTTTATATATTATTATATTTGCTCGTATGTGTAGATTGCTAAATCCTCATTTGTATGTATGTATGTATCTGGTTTTTTTTTTTTACGTATATTGATTTAATGCGCTTATAAATAGATATCGCAATACGTTCCGATAAACACTAGATAGATAACCAATTTGCTTTTGTATTTCAGCCGTTTTCACGAAATCCATAAGAGGAAAACCGCAAGTCATATACAAAAATTACTTTTACAGTCGCGGCTATAACGCTGAAAAATCGGAATTTATTAAGTGGAGATGTTCCAGTCAAAATTCGCGGAATTGTAAAGCCGTCCTACATACAAAAAACGACAACATTGTATTCGTGGACGATTGTCACAGTCATGATCCACCTTTACGGCCTATGAAAGAGCGAATCCGAGCAAAGGGTAAACGTTTCGTTTCATAATAATGTACACATTCACATTCTGAATAATGAATCAATTAATTTACTATTTCGTGTAGCAATCTTCACCGAATCGCGACAAGGTAGACCTCAGATAATCTACGACGGTCATAAATACAATCGAGACTATGCCAGTAAATCGAGGTGGATTTGTTGCACCAATTACAAAACAAAGTGCATAGCTAGCGTACAAACCAAAGATGATTTAATTATTTACGTACGTGGAAATCATAATCATGAACCGTGGAATTCTTGAAATTAGCAAAATATCTTTTGATGACTTTTAATTCTAATGCTTGTAATGCTTGTTATTATAAACGTATCAATCAATGTACATACTGGTCTGTAGTTGAATAAAACATTCGAAATGTGCTATTTTTTATTTCAATTCGTGTAGAATACGTGCGAAAATTACGTGTCGGAACTAAATTTGAATTAAAACAATGACAATAAATTTTAGGGTGTATTTTTTCTAATTTTCATTTAATATTTTCAGTCGCAGTTTTTGGAACTAAATCCGGAAGAAGAGTTCTAATTTATAATAATTACACGTATTCCCGTCGGTCGACTTCTTCAATTAATGAGGTTTCGAAATGGGCTTGCTCTTCCCGATTCCGCAAAAATTGTAAATCAAAAGTTTTTGTCAGAGAAGGAATTATAATATATGCATCGGAGGATTCGGAACATAATCACGATCCGCCAAACATTTCAGATGCTTTTTTTTAATTGAAATTTTCCGCAACCCATTTATCCACTTATTCTACATATGTATGTAAAACATATTGAATATTTTTATTAAAAACTCGTGACACCTCCAGCAAGTACCTAACAAGTTATTAGTTTGCTTTTTTGGACAAATAAAGATATGTGTAGTTTGAATTCATAGACGATATATTTTGTATATCCATTTTATTATATTAACATTTCATTACCTAACACCGTGAATGGGAAATCCTGTAAATACTGTACAAAAATTCATTCGTCTTAAAAGAGGAAATTTGTTATATTTATAGTAATAATACTAAGCACATAATATATGTATGTATATGTATATGTACATATGTAGTATGAGCACAGAAATTATGGTAATAAATTTAGCGTTTTAATGATTTTAATATCTATGTAATTATTCTTGTTCGTAGGTCGTTTTTTCACATCCAAATATGGCAAAACACAACTAATGTACAAAGATTTTACCTATACGAAAAAATTTACTGGAAAAACTGGTAAGTGTAGGTGGATATGCAGCTTTGGACAATGCAACTCGTATTTGTATACTTATAGAGATAGCATAATTAAGGAATACATAAGTCACGAGCACAAAGCGCCTAAATTTTACATAACGACCTCTGGAAAATACATTAAACTGTAAAGTTGTTATTATTTAGAAATAAAAGATTTTGCTGTAAAATATATTGTTTATTACCAATAAATGCGTTTTTATTTTTTTTTATAAAAAATTGTGTTAATTTTAATTCACAATCTTATTACTGAAGATCATCTTCATTTTCCAATATAATCTCATAAATTTCGGTTTATGAATTACTTATTTTGGCGCCCTTTACTTAATGCAATAGAAAACTTTACGATTTTACATATTGTTAGGATTAAGTAGCCATTTTCACATTTCAATGGTTTTTTTTTTTTTGTTTTTTTTTTTTTAGTTATCTTTTTAACATCGAGATATGGTAAAAGATTGCTGATGTACCGCCAGTACACATATACTTCACAGGTAACGAGTGTAAAGGGAAAATACCGTTGGAGGTGTACCAGTCACTTTTCGAAAAACTGTAAAGCAACAATATTTACAGAGTTTGACAAAATATCAAATTGGAAACTCAAACTTGAGCACACTCACGAACCGCCTAAATACCATCGCGCTTCAAACGGAAGCTTCGTAAAATTACCTACATATTATACATTTATATGATGGATATAATTTAATGTGTATAAAACTTTTATGACATGTTAAAAAATGCTATTATCAGTCAATCATACTATAAATTGATTTTTTTTTCATTACATTATAATACCTACCTATAAGATTTGAAATTGATAACAAATAGCTATGTACATATGTATATGTACATATTATAATATTAATACAAATACTATTAAAATTATCAAATTGCGTTTCATTGTTCCACCCGCCTATCTAAAATAGCTTACATTAAAAAAATTATTATTAATTATATTTTTTATGTTATTTTAGCTTATTATGTCAAATCACAATACGGACGACCAATGTTAATGTACGAAGACTTCACCTTCACGAAAGTTTACACGAGCAAAAATAAAACCGTTAAATGGTTATGCAACAGACATAATTTAGGTTGTAAGGCTGTCGTGTATACGAAAAATGATCTTGTCACCAGCGTCATTACGGACCACGATCATCTGCCACCGCAGTACAAGATTTTACCATCCGGAGAGTTTGTCAAATTGTCCGGGTGTCGACGAAAGGATGAATGAAATTTTATCATTAATAAATAAATAAATTTGCACTTTTTTTAAATTTAAATTTACTATATTAATGTTAAAAATATTCTATATTTATGTCGTGAAACATAAACGTCGACAAAATTCACGACGTCACCGTCACGGGAAAGTAACTAAAATAGCCTCCGCATTGAAAAAAATCAGTCAAAATCTCGAAGTCGAATTTTCGCACGATCACAATACTTTATCCGATTAGGATAAAGTAAAAATTGGTGGTACAGTGGAACCCCTATACATCGTTTTTCAAGGGATCCTAAAAAAACGATGCATGCAGAAAAACGACGCATGCGGTAAAGCTCAAAACCATAAATAAAAAAAAAACGTGTTTTGTAAAATTTAAAAAAAAAACTTGTTTAATTATCAGAAATTTTTAATACATATGTACATACATTTACATATGTATATAATAATCAATTAATAATAATTACATGCACGTAATAATCAAGAGACTCGGAACATTCATTTGTTTACAAAGAAGTCTTCCATAGTTGCCGCTTTGCAGTCTGGCATTTTAATTCAAGCATTGACCTCTCTAATTCGCTCACTTTTTTCACAACAGATTCGTCTATCTCGTAAGAATAAAAAAATGCTTCTGCGATTGTCGGAACAGGTTCATTATCTTCATCATCTTCGGTTTTTCTGTTTTAATGGCGTGTACACACCGACGAATCGAAGACGAATTCGGGCTATTTGGACGCCATGTGGACGTCGCAGCGAAGCGAACTGAACGATCGCTTCGCTAGGTCTCGGAGCGATCGTTCAGTTCCCTAAAAACGATTATGTAAGGGCCATATGAGTGTTTAAAATTCAAATAAATAAATATATACACAAAAAAATTGTTTTTGTGGAGCAGCAAAGCGACAAAAAACCATTCGGTGTGAACGATCGCTGCGATCGCTCCGAGACCTAGCGAAGCGATCGTTCGGTTCGCATTCGCTGCGACGTCCACATAGCGTCCAAATGGCCCGAATTCGCTTTCGCTTCGCCTTCGGTTCGCCTTCGATTCGGCGGTGTGTACGCACCATTAGGTGTGGACCTAAAACCAACAAAGCGAATCCTATCGTTCGCTTCGCCTTCGGTTCGCCTTCGATTTGTCGATGTGTACACGCCATAAGGGGTTTGTCCGAATGTACCAGGTACAGATTCAGAAACAGTAAACAAAAAAAAGGTATCTGTACCGTTTTATTCTAGGAATGTCAGTCACAACTACCTGCTTCCACCACTTTGGTGTAGATTGCAATCTACAGTGCAATTGCTTCGATATTTCGAGAAAAAACGGGGTGCTTCAGGCTTTTAGCCAAGGCTGGGTTGACAAATTTTCGACAAAAACGATCTATCTTGGTCAAATTTGTGATGGGACCGTAATATTTAGACGATTGATACAGGGAAACGATGTACATATGTATGTATGTAAAGGGGTTCCGCTGTATTGCATAGTTTCGAGAGTAAAGCTTGTTTGCGTTAGCTTGGCAATTTTTCTTATGAGAACGTCGTGCAAAACCGCTTTTTGGCGCAAGTGCGTTCGCGTCTCGGCCAATCGCACTAAGAAAAATTAAAATCACTAAATCGCACTTAAAAAAACAGGTTCTACGAAACATAAAGGTGTGTGACGTCAATACTATAACCAACATTGTTATGTGCGTCCAAGTTAATTATTTATAATTATTAATGTTAATTATCAGTACAAGTATTTTTATTAAATAAAGGTTTTAAGTATGAAAGTAAACGTTTCATTAATTTAATACACAATTCTACATAGTTTATCGAATGTAGTTAGTATTGAAATATTCTCATTTATTATACATGTACTCAATTGATTACTGTGTGTTTCAGCTGAATTCTCAATTTCGTCTCGAGGTACTCAAAAGCTCGTTTGGGATAAAAATGTATTTTATTTGGCGCAGACTATAGCCGATGGTAGACAAGTATGGAGATGTGGTTGCCAATCGCGCACCAATTGTAAAGCAAGAGTGAAAACAATAGATTCTATCATAATTGCTATGCAAAATGAACATAACCACGACTAGTTTCGTTTAAAAATACACCCAATGTATAAAAATTATCTGTAGATATTACATACGTACATACATACACATGTATGTCGGATGGTGTATAAACGAGCTTAGCCTAAAAACTGTTAAAATAGTCTAATACGCAAATGCCGGCACGCTATTTATTTCGTGTTTATTTAACTAAATAAAAATATTCCATCAATATGCCCATCATTTGGTTGTGACAAATAAACTTAAAACTATACTATGTATAGTCATTACGTGGTTTGACTACGTGTATGTTTGTATATTATTATTACGTATAATTATGGAAAGTTATTCGAAAACTTCTCAAAATCGACTATTATACATACATACATATGTACATATGTATATACGTTTATTCTATGTCAATAAAAATAAAGGTTAAATTACGTTGGACGTGCTCAACGTATTTACCACAGAGTTGCATAGCTTGCATTTTTACTCGATGGATGACTCATTATTAGTTGTAAGAATGACCATAATCAATAATTTCGTTTTGTTCTCTTTACCTGTAAAATAAAGTATAAAGTTTATAAATCAGGTGCTCTTAACCTCCCCAGACTACACGAGATTAATTTTTATATATTGTGTAGATTTATTTCTACACAATATATAAAAATGACAACAATAAATTGATTTATCGTTGAAATTATGTTTGATTGCTTTATTGATTGATTTGGAAAAGAAAAGGATGTGTGAAAGTATAAAGGTTAAAAATCATTGCAGTATAAATTCATTTTACAGTAACTTACATACTTGCCTGTAATATTTATTTTTAATATAGTTGCTTTTTTTAAATTTACATTTAGTTTTATTTATGCATAATTCCACTTCATACCAGTGCAGATTTTTGATCGAGTCTAAGTTACATAAACGATCTAATATTATTCATAGTTACATATGTATGTACATATGTAGCTCTCACAACGCTAGTCTATTGCAATAAGGAGACATCTTAAAAAAATTAATATTGATGCGAATTCACATTTTACACCAAATCTTGTCTTTCACCTACTCACCACTGCACTAGATTGAGATATAGCCATGGTTTGAAATATTCAGGAGTAGGTATTTAAAAATATATTTTTTATTGTTATTATCACACATTATCTATATATATATAAATGAATGTCTGTCTGTCTGTCTGTCTCTTATAGGCTCCTAAACCACTCAACCGATCATGATGAAACTTTCAGGACTTATTGTGATCATGCCGGGGATGGTTCCTGTGAAAAAAAAACGGGAACGGGCCTGCTCGTCAGATAATGTACTAGGAACGGGAACAGGAACGGAATCAGGATTGGGAACGGGACCGGGATCTGGAATCGGGAAAAAACAGGAACAGGAACGGGATTGGGAACGGGCCTGCTCACGCGTCAGATAACGTACTAGGAACGGGAACGGCAACGGATCAGGATCGGGAACGGGACCGGGATCTGGAATCGGGAAAAAACGGGAACAGGAACGGGATTGGGAACCGGCCTGCTCACGCGTCAGATAACGTACTAGGAACGGGAACGGGATCGGGATCTGGAACAGGAACGGTATCGGGCATTGCAACGCATGCCGGGTCAGCTAGTTAATTATAAAAATTCCATAAATTTCATATGTACATATCTATATACATATGTACATACTTATGTATGTATATACATATATATGTATGTATCGTGAAAGATGAATCAATATAATATGATAAAACTATTTCAGTTGGGGTTGCTGATTCATCACTGTTCATCCAACGCTATTATTCGGGAAATAAACCAACGGACCACTATTTAGAATATTTACCACCTACGGCGAGAAGGCTGAAAGGACAGAAGGAATGTCGTATTTGCAAAAAGGTCAAAGAAGCAAGAAAGATGACGTCCACTTGGTGCAAGAAATGTGCCATTGGCCTGTGCCTCGGTGATTGTTTCAATAAATTCCACAAAGGTGTTCTGATACTTCAGTAAATTTATCGCATTTAATTGATTTTGAAAATCTTCATGTATGTATTATATTTTGGGTGTCTTACTTATGTAGGTTCAAGCATACATGTATGTACATACATACATATGTATGTACATACAATGTATTGTACATATGCTTGAACTATTATAATAATTATATCAATGATTATTATAACGACAGTTTATTTTGATGACTCATGTAGCTTTTTGGTGATTTTTAGATTTGAAATGTTATTAGCCAAAATTTAATTAAATGTATATTAAAATTTTTATAGTTTAGTGTATATTATAGTTTTCTTTTAATAAAAATTAAAAAAACCGATATTATTTGTCTTTATAAAAAAAAGTCTTCAATAATCTCACTTCATGTGTCCAGATTTTTCTTATATTACATATGTACAATATATTTTCATTTAAAAGTGTTATAAGATTTTCATCACTTTAAGATTAATTTGTATTGTACCTATAGTTAAAACGTGAATGAAACAGTTTGTTTCATCACGTTTTCTAATTTTTTTCTGCCCTGATTGGGTCATTTTGCGATTTACGATTGATTGAGAGATTGTACACGAAAAATATTGAATGCAATATTTTTATTTTTTTTATACGTCTACGCTTGTTCCTATGCACTCATAAGTTTGTAACTACATAATTAAATTTCTATTACGTTTATTCATTTATTTGTTAACTGTATTGTATTAACCTACGTATGTACATATATGGTGAACATTTAAAGTTCTTGATTAAAAAAAAATATATTGAAATATTGTTCGTAGGTCGTTCAGACAAGTCGCTATCACGTCACTGTATCACGTATGTACCATCGCCAACACCACAAAGAAGCAGAGGTCGAAAACAATGTCGCATGTGTAGGATTCGAAAGAAAGAAAGAAAAATTATAACCACTTGGTGCAAGGTGTGTCGTATTGGTCTCTGTCCAGGAGAGTGTTTTACAGAATTTCACGATTGGATAAACTTACAAAATTAATGAAACATAAATTGTCAACTTTTGAATATTTTTTGATTGTCAAAGTACAGATATGCAAACCTTTTCCGTGATTTTATAAGCAAATAAAAAAAATTTCACTGTTATTTCATTGAATTTCAACATACGTACTACTATAACTACATAATATGATAATTTATTGTAAAATGTGTCCATTAATATAATGTTTATCTAAAATTTACTTTTATTGTTTTTTTTTGTTTTTTTTGATTGTTTTTTATAACCAGTTAATACCTTAATATTATAACCATTTTTACATTAAATCAACTTATTACAATTATATGTTTTAATTATTCTGAATTTTTTTTTTTTTCAGCTAAATATGTATTTAAGGAATCGGTGAGAAATCCTGGTTCATTTTTAATATCGCATGGAAAATACTCTTATAATAAAACGTCTTCGACAAGAAACGGAAAAATCAGATGGGCTTGCACACAACAGAGCATTAAATGTTGTAAAGCTGTCATTTACTCGATTGCAAATTCCATAGTCTTAGTTCAAAATGAACACAACCACTGAATCTCAATAATTCTACTATTAATTCTTAAATTGTTTTTTATTTATTGATCAATAAATCAGGAGATAATATAGTCATTATCGAACTATGATATATTATGTAAGTAAATAATGATTATACTTTGCTTTACTGACTTCGATATTATTCATTAATAAATTGTTTAATAAAATTTCAATGTTCTTTTGTTCGTTTCTATAATTCTTAACAAATGTTTATCAACTACTAAGCTTCAATATTGTATTTAGCAGCAAATCCAATGAGGTATAATTCCAATTTATTATTATGCCCAATTGATGACCGATTACAATCGTTGATTTATTTAATTATTGGTTTTGTCCCCATATTAATAAATCGAATATCCTACGTATACTCCATATCAGCTTATCTAATGTGGAACATTTTTAATATTTCAGTTCAATACGTGAGTTCGTCAGTCCACGGTAAAAAACTCGTCCTATATGGTAATAATAGATTTAGCTTGAGCACACGCCTTGTTTCCGGCGAAATGAGGTGGACATGTACGAAATGGTCGTCAAATAATTGCAGAACGACCATTCACACGAAAATGAACCAGGTAGTGCGAACTAAAGGTGAACACAACCACGAGCCGACCGAATTCATGTTTGCACATATATATAATGCCTAAATTGTGTGGAATTTCGAAATTGAAAAAAAATATATCACAACGTGGTCCGAACAACTTGACAACAAAATTGAGGATGCCAATTTTATGCACATATCAAAAAGTAACATAATTCGAAATGTTTGATTTTCATATTAGTACCTATATTATGTTATAATATAGAGAAGTGCTATAAATTACGCAATTATTGGTCAGTGTAATTTTTATTACACCCATTAACATTTAAATTATTTTATCGAATAAAGATATTTCATTTTTGCCTTATTGTCGTTTCTATTTTGATTACACATACATACATACATACATATGTAGATGAATTATATAGAAAAAACAATGTGATCAATGACGAAACTTTTCCAGTAGGTACGACTGCTTTTACCGCAGTTTTAAATACGAAAACAGTAACGCTATATGAGTGGTTCAGTGGGAAATTTTCCTAACCCACACTTAGTATGCTGTGAATACGACTTTTTAAGGAGTAATCAAGCAACAGTAAACAATAACTTGTTCATGTTTTTTTAACTGTATTTTTAAAGGTACATAGATAAGATATTTTACAATTTTTTTAATTTGTTGAGGGTTATGCAACTTTCGCACTGGGTCACTCATATATGTATGTATATTTGTGTCATAGATTAAACGATTTTTTTTTATTATGATTATGATTCATTGAAATCGGTTTAAGAGTCTAAAAATTCTTACAATTTAATGCACACGGATGGTTAATTTGTACATTTACAATATACATAAATACCCTGTAATTTATTTATTTTTTAGCGTTTTTCACTCCGACTGCCACGGGAAAACGGTTGGAAGTAAACGGCTACAGTTATTCGCAGAGTTATACACAGAGAACGCACGGTAACCGTATCATATGGTATTGTTCTCGTTACAAAAGAGGAAAGTGCCGAGCTAAGGCTATCACCGTCGACGATACGCTTTTCGAATTGAAAGGATACCATATGCATTATCCGCGACTTTAGAAAAACTTGGCAATATAATATTGTATAATATAAATTAAAAAAGTTTGTGAAAATTGTGCTAATCCTCCGTCATTCGCATAATCCCACTAACACGTTGTTAATACTTACAGCCCAATTCATAATACGAAACAATGGACGTGTGCTTCTCGTGTACAAAAGTTATTTATTTGGTAAGCAGTCTAACTTGGCCGACGGGAGGGAAAGATGGGTTTGTACCAGATCGTCCTTCTATAGATGCAGAGCCAGCATCCACGTCAAAAATTCGACGATTTTTACCGTCAACAACGAAAATCACACTCACCAACCCCCTGATCCGGCTCAATTATTATAAATAATACATTATTATTATCATTTTTGTAATTTTTTTATTATTGATTATTTTTTATATCGACCAATTATTATAATTGAATGTAGACGTAGAGCACAAAGGTGACGTGTCCAAGATTTTGCGAAAATGAGTTATGAATACAACTTTGTTCCTCTTTAATTATTCTTATCAGGGCAGTCAATGGCACATCCGTATGACGTCATAATTTTTTTTGGTATCACAAAGTACCTACAAAAGTTCTACTAATGTTCTTAGAGCACACAAGTGACAAGTCCGAACTTTTTGGATGCAATTTGAAAAATCTACTTGTATAAATTCAATAATATCTAAAAATTTCGAGGTTCTTCATCTTTTCATCTTTTTTATATAAAGTTTCCCCTGTGTGCGTGTGTGTGTTTTTTTTTAAAACAAGTTTTTTCGTTACTCTATGTATTCCTCAAATATGTACATGATACATACATATGTATGTACATGATACATACATATGTATGTACATGATACATATATGTACATATGTATATGGATAAATTCATGGGTTGGCCACACCCGATTTTTTTCCGAATATATGCTTTTTCTGAACTGATGATACTTTCACTGCTTACTTACTCACAAATTGTACTGATCACACCATTCTAGACATAAGTATACACATAATATGTATGTGTGTTTTTAATTAAAAATATGAAAATTGTTGAAGTCAAGCGACAAAAATATAACTCATTTTCATAATTTTTTATGTTACCTGCATATGTACATATATTTTTATGAATAAACTGATTTTATATAGTAACAATTGGTTTTTTCATTATCTTTTATATGTAAATAGTAAGAAATATAGGTGTTTAGTATTTCATATAATATACTTACATACATATACCTTTTATATTGTAGGTAGGTAGGTAACATCTACGATAATGAGTATGCATAATATTTTCACCGTGATATCGGTTTGAGAATTAACGTAACTATAAATTTTCAGCTCGATTTATAGATTCTCGAAGGCCTGGAAAACAAATGCTCGTTTATAAGAATCATACATTTTCGAAACAGCGTATTTCGACAGGCGGTCTAAAAACAAGATGGATTTGCACTCGACACGGAAAAACACAATGCAGAGCTAGTTTATATACCATAGATAACATTATAATGATTGTGAAAAACGAACACAATCACGAATAAACTGTAATAAATATTAATTATTGTTATTTTTTTATATAATACATACATATACATATGTACATATACAGATTATGTTATATTGTAACAGAATCTGTCCATTTTTTGGACATTCATTGTTATTTATGATAGTATTTTTTTGTCTTGTGGGGGGAGTTCATTGAAATAAATCAGTTAATATTTATGAAATTAAAATTTGATCTTTTGAGTCGTCCCACTTTCCCTTGGGGTATCTCACTAATCCCTCTTTAAGGCTCACACAAATTTACCACACGCTACGCCATAAACGTCTTCTGACAAAATCCTAAACGCATGAATTTCTATAGTTCTACATACATACATACATACATATGTATGTATATGGCGTAAAAGTAAAAGTGTCACTTCACGTGTGGTGTGGTAAGTTTGTTTGAGCCTTTATGCTTTTAAAAATTAAGACAGTAAATATTTCTTAAAATATGAAGGTTGTCGGAAGATCGGATAGACAAAGATACAAAGCATATCATACATATCCAATAAACATGTTTACTTATTGAACTTTTAAGCTCTTCTCAAAGTTGGTGTTGTTCTTACACGATTATAATTTTTCAGCTCGATTTGTAGATTCTCGAATGCCTGGTAAACGATTGCTCTTTTATGATAATCATACATTTTCCAAACATCATGTTACGAAATGCGGTCTAAAAACAAGATGGGTTTGCACTCGAAACGGAAGACAAAAATGTCGAGCATATTTACACACAGTATTAGACAAAATAGTGATCGTGCAAAACGAACACAATCATGGGTAAGTGTTTTGTGTAAATTACCTTTTGCATTTTATATTGTTATATTGTAGTATTGTTATAGCATTTCATATAAATGTATTTTATGTATGTATTTATTTTCACGACGTATGAGTTAATTTGAGTAATGATAAATGTATATTGTATTATTCACGTGGTTTTTATTTTTCAGCCCGGTTTATAGATTCTCGGAAAAAACCTGGAAGTCAGATACTCGTCTATAATGGAATACATTTTAATAGACACCGAGTTACTCGATGGGGTAATAAAATAAGATGGGCGTGTTCTCAACGCGGAAAAGAAAAATGCAAAGCTTGTTTGTATACAGTGGGAAACGAGATAGTATCCGTCAATGACGTACACAATCACCTGTCCCACTAAACACTAAACGTTATTAAAAAAAAATGCTAATTTATTCATTTGAAAATATCATCATAATTATTGTCCTTACATCTGTGATTTAAATACATTAAAATTCATCATCAAAAGTTTAAACTAGTAACTCCACGTTGACAATGTCATCGGGTGGTTGTGTTACACGTGCGCTTTGCGCAACCCGTGCCGTGTGTGTGTGTGTGACAGTGAGCGAGTGTATGTGTACGTGCGGTGCAGTGGTATGCGAATCAGTGAGGTTATGTAGCGTGACTGCTTCGCGCAAACCGTGTCGTGTGAGTGGGTGAGCATATGTGTACGTGCCGTGCCGGGTATGCGAGCGTTCCGCGGCTAGGCTAACCAGCCGGTCGGTTAGGCAGATTCCTGCGCTATAGTAATACGTGTTTTTGTAATAAATAAAATAAAGAGATTCAAAAAGACATGTGTTTATTCAATTCATTATAAAATTCTAAATTTACACTTTTAGTTCTTACATTGTTTATATCAAAATGAAGTTACAAGGATTATGTACAATATGTATAAGGGCACAAATTCTCTCTTACACAAAACTATTAATAATCTCAGAATGAAAACAAAATAAGTGTGTCGATCGTTGGTACCTACTCCTGAAACCAATTTAATATTGTAATTCCTTACGGGCACACCAACAGACACTTTAGATAGCTCTTTATGTAAAGTATAGCCATAAGCTGATAAAAAATAACAATATCATAAAACTAATGAAGTACACTTATCAAGTATTATATGTAGAAGTATACATATGTATGTACATATTTTTCAAATACCTACGTCTATTTGTTTTCGTAATGAAATAAAAAAGTCACGTAAAAGTGTACATGTTTATTTACATAAATATCTATCAAATTTTCATTTTTTGTTCTTAAATAATGTATTGTTAATTATATATACATATGTAAATTTAATTGTTAATTAAAAAAAGATTTTGTCCGACATACATATGTATGTATGTTCAAACATCCATAAAAAAATTATACCTGTTTTCAAATACTGACTGCTATGAATTATTATTTTAGTTCCCATATTCACGAGATCAAACAAGGGCAATATTTTGATTCAAATAGGGGTGTATAAATTTTATAAACATGTCTTGGGATCTCATGGTCAAACACGATGGCAATGTGTACACAAGGGATGTAAAGCTTCATTGCGTTCAATAAACACCACTATAACCTTCGCAAACAATAATCATCAACATTAAATTTCTTGTAATTATTTATATTTGTATATATTTATGTATTTCTTTTGAAAATAAATATAAAACAATATTTTGTCACAATGTGTTTCTATTGATTTGATGCTCGTTCGATAAGGAATTTGAATATTGCATAATAATTATCCTCATAGTACACGTTCACGGACGTGTGAATAAAATGTATGTATGTAACTGTCAGCGCAATCGACAGACAAATTAATAAATAATCAATGTCCATTGTAAAACGCAGATAAGATAAACGACACCTATATTCACCTATATAGGTACATGTGTGTGATTCATATAGTTTTCCAAATTACCTTAATAGATATTAATTAATTTATCAGTAGATTGTACTCGGGGCTTGATTTCAATTTAAAAAAACACGTCAAATCTACTCGATCACACGTAGTGATAAGAAATTATTGAAAAATTAATTCAAAAGCTTCAACCGCAACATTTTGTATTATCATGAGTGTATCACGCGAAGAGTTTTTCAGAACCACGCATATAGAATATATGACATGCGAGATTTATCTTTGCCTTGTTATATGTACATACATACATATATAATCAAATATATTTTCAATGAATAAAAAACATTGTAATAATAATTAATATCATGGGCAATTGAACATGCTCGGATGTCAGGCTCGATCATGCATTATACTTATCGATGTACATATTTGCATTTCTTCAGTAGTACCTATGTACATATGTACATATTAATTTCTAAAGAAAATGCATTTTTCAGCCGTATACATCGAGTCTCGTTCAAGTAAGCAATTGATATTCCACAGAGAGTACACGTATTGTAAGAGTTCCACCAAATTATCTAGCGGTAGAGAAAGTTATATGCAATCTAGAAAAAAATTGTCCTTTCACTGATTTCGTGCGTTTACTGATAAAATTCCATTTGAAAAAATACATATAGCCACGTCCCACCGTAGGAATCAAAATTCAAAATGGGAAAATGGTTGTCATTTACAGTTAAAGATTTTAATATTGATTTTTTTTACTTCTGTCTGTTTTATTTTTTCTTTAAGCACTTTTTTATTGTTTTTTTTACTATCTTAGATTTTCCAAAATGAGCCATCTCTCGGCTAATGGGAACATCTTTAATTTTATGGCAATATAATTAAATAATTTAATAAATGTTTGTATTTAAGTATTTATTACTTCCATCTCCAATAAACCACCTTTTCTAAATAGTACTATATACCTATATAGGTAGTGTACGTACAATATCTATTTAATGACGACATGAATTGAGATCTTAAAAATCAAGGCGACTAATATAAATAGATTTTTATGTCTGTTTCAAGTTATTAAAAATTAAAAGCTTAATAACCGTGAAGTTATAGCCAATTATCCAATTCTTATAAAGGATAATAGCAACCGTGGTGAAAATCTTTCGACTGTATCCGGATTCGAACCCTGAACCTTCGTTTATGAGTCCAATGCTGCGCTGCGCTTTACCGTTTGATCAATTCATGAGAAAATCAATGTAATCTCAAATTACTCATCTGTATTTTAAATTCGATTTTCGGTCATAAAATCTAATTCTATGTATTTTCTCTAACGATGCTTTGCTACTTAGGAATATTTTTATTTTAAATATTGAATGTGTTATAGTTAAAAAACAAATGTCTTTTATTTTGATGAACTTTCATTTTACTTAGTTAATGTGCCTACCTATGTATGTTTGTAGGTACTATAATTTAATGTGAATTTTTGATATTCCGTGTACGAATTTTCAAATGAAAAATTTGTTGTACAATGCAAACGTCAATCAATTGAGAATCCCCGAAAAATTGATTACATTTTGAAACGATCCATTATCTTGTTTTACTTTAATTGAATATAAAATGTATCTGGTGGCACAACGATCCCAACAGTTAGCCAAGTGTCGTAGAGGCGATCGAAACTCCGACCGTTCGAATTTTCGCGTTCGATCAAACATGATCGTCGTAAAGTACACGTTAATTTTACTTTTCGCCATTGTCGAAATCAACGGCGATTACTGTTTGACCAATGACGACAATCCGTATATGTACTTCTCGACGAAAACTCCATACGATGTCGTCAGCGGAAGCGGTGGCTCCGAAACCAGTTAGTAATTGAATTCACACATGAAATTTATTCAACGCATGTATGTATTGTTTGTTTACAAATTGAATTTTGCAGCTTGTGAACCCATTCAGATGTGGGTACTCAGTCGCCACGGAACGAGATATGCATCACCCAGTGACTTACAAGTGATGAAACAGTCAATCAAACTCAGAGACGATTTAGTTGAGAATTACGAATCTGGCGGATCACCCGAAGAGGGTGCGTTGTGTATCGGAGATTTTATGGCTTTGAAAAATTGGACATGGGATGAAAGTTTGGAAACGCAAGGTAACTATTTAAACACGCAAGGATGGAAGGATCTCGTGTCTTTGGCTCGACGTTATCGGAATAGATATCCAAGCATTTTAGGAGTACCTTACACCGTGGACGATTACTATTTTAGACACACTCTTACTCAGAGAACCGAGCAGAGTTGCAAAGCTTTCATAGACGGCTTATTTGGCGATGAATCGCATATGAATGTTCTAATTGAGCCTCCTTTAGAAGAAGATCCGATTATTGAGGTAATTCCTCATACATTCAGTAACCAATTCATTCTACTTAAGAGAAAATAAAAAATTCAATTTGTTACTAAGTTAATATTGTACATATGTATATAGACAAAATGGACAAACTGTCATTCTTAGGCCGGGCGCACACTGGGTACGTATTCGTACGAATTCGTGTCGTACGTACATATGTACATATGTTGTTTTCCCTCACACGTATGGCGTTGTCTCACACCAGACAGAGACAACGCCATACGTGTGAGGGACAACAACATACATATGTACGTACGACACGAATTCGTACGAATACGTACCCAGTGTGCGCCCAGCCATATACGGTATGGTTTCTATTAATTTATTGTTCAAAAAGTGAACCTGTACTATTTAACAACAAAGCCGCTCATTTATTAAAGTAAAATGATCAGTCTCAATATATTTTAGTACGAAGTTTTATTTATCTCAAACTTCTCTTTGGTGTTGACTTATTGTTGACGTTTTATTTGAATTTTTCAGCCTTATAACATGTGTCAACTGTGGTTGGATGAAGTCGACAACAATTCAGACAGGAAAGAAGAAAAGAAAGCTTTCAGAAAATCCGACGATTAAAAAAAAGTATTTTTATGCGAGTACATACTTTCATACAGCAAATATTAACAATCAAAAAACTCATTAATTTTTTTTTATAGCTGTTGAGCGATATCACCGATCGAATGGGTTTTTCAAAGACTTTGAAACACGATGACATTGATTCGATGTACGACAACTGTCGCTTTGATAAATCCAGACACCTGAATCAAATATCAGCGTGGTGTTCGATCTTCACCAAAAAGGAACTGTTGTTGATGGAGTACCACGAAGATCTGACCCGTTACTACAAGTGCAGCTACGGACAACAGATGAACAAAAAATTGGGATGTATGCCGCTGAAACATTTGATGGACACCTTCGAGAAGACGGTGAATAACAACGCCAGCTTCGTCAAACCCAAATTGGTGGCCATGTTTAGCCACGACACCATGCTGGACTTGATGTACACGGCAATGAACTATGCGAAAGATCAAAAGCCACCAAAAGGCACCGATTATGAAGATATGTTAATAAACAGAAGGTACAGCACCAGCAAAAATACACCGTTCGCTGGGAACGTCGTTGCCGTCCTTCACGAGTAAGTTAAAATTACTTCAGTTAAATGCTAAAATATAACGAATGAAAGTTTTACTAATGTTATTTTAACATTTCAGCTGTGGCAACGCAGAAGAGAAGTATCAGGTGCAATTTTTCGTCAACGAAAGACCGATGGAGTTGACTGGTTGTAATCGTGGTCTTTGCGGTTGGGAACATCTGAAGCAGTACTTCTCTATGGTCAGAGATTGCAATTTAGACTTTTGCAACAACAAAAATTAGTACGAAATTTCGTCGTCATCTCAAGCTATCTCTATTTATTTTAGTTATTACGTATGTATGTACCTATATGTTGTACGAATCTGATAAGGTTTTCAATTAAATATCGATAAGTACTTGTTGATTAAGTGCAATCAACTTCTCGTTGACACAATGTGTGCAATATTTATGTACATCTACTTTTACTTTTGAATATAAACATTTGACAATAGTCCAAATTTCTGAATAAACGAGTGAAAAAGATAACGTTTGTGTTTATTATTCTGACAAATGTTTTTTTCTTTTATGATAACAAGATTATGTAGCTAGATTTAAATACAAGCAATTTTAGCTTGTTTCATTTCCCCTATTAAATAGAAAAACGGAACTGAAAAAGTATACAAGGTAAATAAAAATTTCGTATTATGAAATTCCATATATTTTTATTCAATCGTCTTACAAAGTTATGTACAAAATTTGTATCGAGTTAAAATTTTAAAATGTAAGTACATAATCAGTCACAAGTCACAAGTAAGAAGCATATTCGACTGACTGTTTAAAATTTGTATGTACTCACACATTTTAAATTTCAGAATGAATATTACTTAATAATTTATTTAGAATTTAATGAGAGTGGTAATTTTTAATGAAAATAAGATTATTTTCAATTGTGTGAGCTACTACCATACAACCTGATTTAACTCTTTGTGAACATATCCAATGAACTTTTCCTGATTTTGTGGTTTTATTTTTGTGAAACGTACAATTGTCAATGCACAGTATGGGATTACCCCGAAGTCCAGTTCTGAATTTCACTGCAAAACAAAACAAACGTAAATTTAATTTTTGGACGTCATAACAATAAATGAGTATTGGGTACAGTGAAAAAATAACAACGTCATTTTATCATCACTTTATTTTTTAAATGTTCAAATATTACTTGTGCTAGCAAAATACACATAATATCGAACAATACATTTTAATTTCAATGATTATGCTCGTTATTTGCACTGATTATAAACCCTCTGCTCTGGCAAAAAAGGCTCTGCAATGAGGCTTTGCAGCGGCGTCTGGGTCTTTTATTGCATACCTAATGCGTCTTTCCTCAAAGGGTGATTTCTTTCCTATAAAATCTGTATTTACCTATTTGAATAATGGGGTTTCCTGTATTTGGATCGGGTAAAGATTGCACCTGAAAATAAATAAATATGCTTTACTATTGTCCTATTTTATAAATAATGTGTTGGAACATTAAGGTAAGGGTAGTTTATTGACTTGATTTTGTTCAAATTTAATATAGTAAGTACAATCAACATTAACATATGATATAAAAAAATTCTAATTTGCGTTCATTAAATTGCAGTTCATTACATACGAAGCATGAAGAATCCAAATGAAGTCAGCGTCACGTACAAAAATTACCATTTTTACAGGCAGATAACCGCAAAATCAGGAAAAACAAGATGGTGTTGCACCATGCAGGGGAAACGAAAATGTAAAGCAGTTATATACACATTGAACGATATAGTCTTGAGGATTAACAACGAGCACACACACCAAGCTCCAGCTAATTATTCTCGGTACAATTTTTACAATACTTGAAGGTAAATTTACATTCATTGTACATGTAATTTCATGTCTGTAATTTGCATCTATTCAAAGAATGAATATAAAATATCTATCTACAATAAACGACGAACGTGGAAAAGTATTTAGTAGTATGTACATAGTATTAATTGATGTGTACATACATATGTACATATGTACATCTGTCCCTCTTCGCTACGGAACTATTCGAATATTTCAAAGTTTCCAATAAATTAGACCTTTGTACAGTTTACGTTTCAAATGAGATTTTAATATATGTAGATAGCAATTAAGCTAATGTAAAATGTTAATTTATTTATGTTTAAGATAATCTCTTGCAATAAAAACAGATTGTAACAAAATGCAATGTAGTTTTATATTACACTAACGGTCTTTCTGTTGGAAAAAGTTTGAACCTTGTTAGAACGCTTTCCTCTTGTTTCTAGGTTCGTTCATTGAATCTCGCACACCCGGAAAGTGGTTGTTGCTGTACCGGAAGTACACCTACAGCTTGAAATGCGTACTGAAACACGGCAAAGAGAGATGGCAATGCAGCAATGTCAAAAATTGTCCAGCATCGGTTCACGTGCGTGACAACTTTGTCGTGGAAGCGTTCAATGAACACAACCACGACCCGCCAATCAATTTTAAAGTTAACCCATCGTCTATCAAACGTGTTCCAGCAAAAAAGTAGTGAAAATATATTAATTCCCTAACCGGAGTGGTTAAACTATTCTCTCGTTTAGGAAAGATTCTAGAAAGAACAGCTGATCGTTAGATACATACATATATGCATGTAGATTTATATCATAAATATGCATTTCAATGTCAGATGTGTGCACTCTATATTGAATTTTATCGCTTGCACAAAATTATTATTACGATTTGAACACTGGGTGTTTGCATGTGTTTATTTGTGTCAAATGTTTTTATAAATATTTACCTTTATTTTGTACAAAAATAATATTTATATTTATTTATTTTATATAATATTAGCTAATAAGCTAATTTGTGAATCAACTATTATATATTAATAGAATAGATAATGTTTCCTTGTAGAAATTCTATTTCCAATTATTTGATGCGTTCCAAGTTGTTTCTACGTATGTATGTATGTATAAATGTACTGTGTGATAACAGGTATGTATACAAATTACTTTGTTTACAACCTGCAAAAAAAATTCTTTCATTTTTAAAAGTTGTATTGGTCTTCAGTCAGTATATTATAGGTACAGAGTACATCGTATTTATTAAAATGTATTAACTAACTTATAAAACTAATTACCTTACAATAAATGTTATGGAATAGTGTAAAATTTACACTCTACATATGTACAGGTACGCGGCGGTACAATATTTACATTAAATTATATAAATTAAATAATGATTTATGTATTAATGGTTGTGTTTGCTTTTATCAAGCACTATCCCTTTGTTAATTCATTCATATGACATAACGTTTTTTTTTTAAACATTTTTAATGACATGTTTCCATTCGAAAACTCGGTATTATTGTATGTACATTTTTTCTTTAATTTAATGAAAAATAAATAATACAAATGCGCTTTACAAAATTAAAAACGGTAATAACATTTTAATCATGGTTATGTTCAATCTTTTCCAACGTTACGAGGTCATTGAAGGTGTATATGGTAGCTTTACATAATGTCTTTCGTCTCGTTGAACATCTCCAGCGACTTTTACCATTTACTTTTCTATCCACGTGAAATCTTTGATTCTTGTAAATCAACACTTGCTTTCCCTTGGCTGATCTGAAGTAAATTACTGAAAATAAAAAATAAAAAATTAGTATCTTGACTGTGATTTAAACGTTTCGTCTCTTTAATTGATCTTATTAAATCGGACGAACGCTAAGTTGACGTGATCAAATATACTTTCACTGTAAAAATACATGTTAGAGAAGGAATCATAAAAAATAATTATTAATTTGTCTATTTATTTATTTATTTATTGTAATGTGAATAGTTACAATCTGTACAAAATATGTTAGATATTAAACAATGTCTTCATACAAAAATGTTTTTATTTGTCAATGAAATTGACATATACCAATGTATATGATAAATTGGCGTCTGCTAAACTCACGATAGCTGACAATGTCGAATGTACTGAGCAGTTTACATTTCGACAAACGGCATTACGTTAAACATTTCTCCTTATTGAATTTGATTAGATTGTGCACATTTATTCAAATATTTTAATGTATCACAAGATAAATGTGACGACAATTAAAACTGCATATTACAACAAAGGTTTTATTTTTACAGCCACCATCGTGAAATCTCGCATGAACGGAAATGACATATTGCTGTATAACGGATATGGTTATTCGAGAAGAGCAATTTTGAGATCGGGCTGCGTTCGATGGTCTTGTACTTCTTCCAATTCCAGAAGTTGTCGAGCTACAGTGTATATAAAGGACGACGTATTGATCAACTTAAAAAATAGCCATAATCATGAACGACCATCACCCCAGAATTATGTACCTTTATAAAACATACGGATTTATTTCTTCACCGATTAGTTATCTGAGAACAGACATATTAAATCGAAAAATATATATCTTTCTAGCGAAATTTTTTTTTTTTTTGAAACTTGATGAAACGTCATAAAAACATCAAGTTGTGAACCAAATGCTATGATATTATTTAGTTAAAATTTTCAATTTCTACTTGACGTATTTTTACACTGACAATTTTATTTTACAGCCACCATTATGAAATCTCGCATGTCCGGCAAAGAAATATTAATATATAATGGCTATGGCTACGGAAAAAAAGCAATTTTGGCAACTGGTTGTGTTCGATGGCACTGCACTTCCCTTACTTCAAAGCGATGTCGAGCTTCAGCGCACACGAAGGACGATATTCTGGTCAGACTTATTAATGATCATAATCATGAACGACCGCCATCCATTAATTATATACCTTTATAAAACGCAAAAAGGAATAGATGGCAGTGTCATCGTTTATAGGTAATTTGGAATTAAAACACAGTTCAGTGCTTACAAATATATTTTCAGTTTAATACAACACTTGATAATTTTTTACTTAGTAAGACTATGAAGTGTTAATTATTTTTATAGTGGCATTTTTTTTTAACTAATTTGCATCATAACTATAGCATAAGATGCAATGGCTCCAAAAAATGCATATAAAAATTCGAAATCCATATTGAACAAATTGTATAGTGAAAAGTCCATCGTATTTCTAGACAAATAATTTGATATTTTTAAAATCTCAATCGCATTTTCAGTATCTGAAAAAAATTGATAGATATATTAATCGGTTATGAGCTATAAAAATCTACTGTAATGTAAAAGTTAAATGTTAAATATATGTATATATGTACGTGTAAGCACCTGCTATACAAAGATCCATCCGAATTTTTCCAATGATCGATTTCGTGTATTTATATTCGATTTTGATGTTTTGGTTTGCGCCAAATACCAACAATATGAAGAATACGTCGTGCAATATCCATATAATTAACTGACACGCGTCTCCCGCGTATCCATATAATTAATTGACATGCTTTCAATCAGTCAATTTTATTTATAGTTTCTTTCCTAGATTCTTCGTAATTTAAAGTAATGTATTGATCATTTTAATTATATCTGTTTTCAGCGTTTTTCATTATTTTTAACGGAATTAAAAAAAACTCGTGGTGCTGGATGGATTCTCGTTCGCAGTTTAAGGTGTGGGTCCATTAAATAGCGCTATTTGAATTGCAGAAAATCAGGATGTAGATAATTCTATAATTGAAACCGACGATAACAAATTAGCCAAATACCTCAAGCTCACACAATAATATTATAATAGATGTTAGGTTGATATTTCGGAGATTGTATAAACTAAGTTTTTTATAGATTGCTTTATTTAATTGTTTAAAACCATTTTACCTAAATATGTATACATAATGTTTTATATGTACTCTAAATAAAAAAAATAAAATTTACTGAGAGTTTCGGTCGAATACTATAATACCTTTCGTATGTTAATTATAATGTAGTATGTATTTTAAAGAATTTTTTAAGTAAAATTATACTAACTGGCATTTTGTACATCTTAAGTGCAATCTCCACACATTCAAGTAGTTGTACTAGAGATTGTTTTAAAACTTTAACATCGACTTTTCTGTTGGATTTTCTTTTGTTCGAGTCCATAATAAACATTATTTTCATGTTGGAAATGTGAGGAATTTTAAACGTATTGCAAAAGAGATCATTTACTAGATGCAAATAGTATAAAATTGCTATTATGTATGTGATATATATTGTATAATTGTTAAATCAAGATTGATAAGCATTACAAAAAGCCAAATATTTCGAAAATTTAGTGTATGTTGTGTAATATTTAAAATTACTAAGTTGGAAAGTACGATCCACAAAACTAAATGAAAAAAGATGTTAATAAAGTTTATTGTTTTTAAATTTGGAGAATGTTCAATGTTTTTTTGAAGGTAATCGAAGATTTTGAAAATTTTTATCGTTTTTTCGTAATTATAAAAGAAATGAATCAACCAAAAAACATTACTGGATAACATCAAAACTATGTATAATATGATAAAAATTAATTTGAAAAATGTTAAATTATTATAGAAAATACATTTGCTCAAATTGCTCAATACGTACGTCGTTATGACAATTAGCAATGCGACGTATAAAATTTTCCAACTTTTCACTTTTCCAACAGCTTTCCCCTTTAATGTGTATGGCATTAGGGCGAAAAGCTCGTGCAAAATCCAATGACGATTTAAAGTTATATTGAAAATCGATGTATTTTTAATTTCATAATCAGTTAACCCACCCATGATTCGTGTGTCTACTATTCTGCGAACAAAATGACACTGTGTAATCAATTTAATTTAATCAATCTCGACAAGGACGCTTTTTTGATAATATAAGTATATATGTACATATCTATATTTTTCGATGTTCATACATATTCTAAACGTACTCGCAATGTAAATAAATTAACACAAATGACGTGAGTGGGAGAGACAAAAATAAAAACGATTTGTGTCATAAAAAATATTTTTATTAGTTTTATTCTGATATCTTAAACGTAATACATGTAGTTACAAACAATGCTTATTTTATCATATAAATACATGCACAAAATAATCTAAATTTAATTATAAAAAATATATATTAATGATTATGCGTTTCATTAGCAACAGTAATTTCGTCATCGTAAGTGTGCACAGTGGCTTTGCAATTTTTTCTTTGTCCTATTGAACATCTCCAACGTATCTTATTATTGTGAATGTAATGCATGGAGTAATTATAACCATTGTATATCAACATTTTGTTTCCTCTCTCGGATACGGTGTATGACACTGCAAAATATACAAATCGATTAGTTCAGATGAGACACGATTCATACACAAGTACATAATATAATCTACTACTAAGGAATAAGTCTATGTAATGTTTTGTGATTTAATACAGTCATACTAACTGTCGCTTATTTTGTTTCAGCTGAATTCGTCTCGTCAAGCAGAGGAACGTGTCTCTTAAAACTGGAACATTACACTTTTCGCAAGAATAGGACTACAATGAGTGGCAAAGTTCGATGGTTATGTTCGACCCATGCTCACAAAGGGTGCAATGCTACGATTTACACTGTAGACAATGTGATGGTTTCAGTCAACAACATTCACACTCACAGTTACAATTATCATGAACCAAAATTTAGTCAATATCCCATCTAACAAAAGAACGATTTGACTTAAAATTTGATTTGACGGTTTTCATCATCGTATGAAGTATAAAAATTTATATTAGTAATAAGAAACAAATTTGTTGCAACATTAGTTTGTCGTCATGATCGATCTCGCATGTTTGCGAAATTAAACAATATATTTCTACATGTGAAATTATATTTATGTATCTACTTTTTATGGTTTAAACGTTAATAAATAAAAATTTAAATTAAATCTTACTTTATTTTAACACTTTGTTAGGATGTTTGATGTTTTATACAATCTGTAACTTATAAAAGTTTACATACG
This sequence comes from Parapsyche elsis, assembly GCA_022651745.1. Taxonomy (NCBI): domain Eukaryota; kingdom Metazoa; phylum Arthropoda; class Insecta; order Trichoptera; family Hydropsychidae; genus Parapsyche; species Parapsyche elsis. The sequence goes on from JAGVSN010000017.1 coordinate 6,543,417, forward strand.
ATTTGTCGTTAGTCGTATGATATATGCGGCATTACGTACGTTTGGTTTATGTCCAAATTATCAATAAACATACTAACTCAAAACGAATGCGCCCTTCTAAAACATCGATATCGTTTTCAGACGTTGCAATTTTCGGCAAAAAATCGGGAAGAAGAGTTTTGGTATACAAGGGCTACACGTTTTCGTTCAGATCTACGTCTCAACACAGCAATTCCAGATGGGCATGTTCGTCACAATTGAGCAAAAAATGCAAATCAATATTATATGTACGCGATGATGTTGTTCTGTTGTTAAAAACTCCTCATAATCACACTCGTCCAGATATTTCGGACGTAGAATATTGCACGTAAATGTTTGCGCATCGTGTGCTTCTGTTTCTAAAGTATAAACACTCTTTTTATATACATACATATGTACATAAACCACATATTTTTTATAACTACATGGTTACATAATTACAATGAATAAAATGGTACACTTACAATTTATTTTTTTTATTTCAAGGTATTTCATAACTTATTCATACAATCCACAGCCAGTCACAATCCTAACAAGCCAAAATCCTGATGATAGAATCTGAGTTTAAATAAATAAGTAATTAATGGAATAAACTAGATTTAGTTTAGGTTTTACATTGATAAGCTTGCCATACAAATCTATACATTTTAATCAAAATAATTGTGAACTAAATCCCAATCAATTCACGTGGCATATATGTACATATGTATGTACCTATATATACATATGTACCTCCCGTATTGAAATATTCACATCAATTATAGCTCACGTAGCATGGAAAATCATAGCTACATACATATAAAATCATAGCTACATACATATGTACATATGTATTCCATGTAACATATTTTCAAGTGAAACATTTTAGCTGCACTTAAAATTTCCACACGTATCGTTGTCACTCATTAAAGCTTTCAGCGGTTCTGTAGACGCACAAGTCCTAATTCAAATATGTTTTCAGCTTCTTACATCACTTCCAAAAGTGGAAGCACTCTGCTGATGCTGGATAATTTCACCTTCTGCCGACACAGGAATACCCTGGACGGCAGGACTCGTTGGATTTGCTCAACGCACAGCAGTAAACGTTGTTATGCAAATGCTTACACAGTTTCCAATGTTATTGTGTCGTTAAACAACGTACACAATCACAATCCTAAAGTGAAAAAACAAATGTATAATAGTTAGATTGAGATAAGACTGACAGAATCGTGTGTAATTTTGAGCTTAAATTAAAATAGACGCTGTTCAAATGAAAATCTTGCACGAGAAATCGATCGTATGTACGGGTTTTATTCTTTATAGGTTTATTACTGGGTGATGGTTTACAAAACGGGGACAATCAAATATACAAACACGTATGTACATACATACATATGTATACATATTATATATTATATATATTAGTGTAAAATCTGCCCGCCTGGGTCATTGCGGTCACGCTAGCATTGCCAACATAACAGACGGAAACTTTTAGCGGCGATTTGGCAACCAGCCGCTATTTGTCAAAGTTGGTTTGAGTGAAAAACGCGATTCTATGGCCATACACCCATTAAATCAACGGCACACTATACAATTGTTTCACTTACTGTCAAACGGGCTAGGGGCTGTACTCTTATTGTACAAACAAGCGCGTACGGATAGAGGTCGGGGCTGGAATCTACCGTCATATGACGGTAAGCCGGGTAGTTTAAAAATAGTGGTGCCAGTTTTGCATCTTTTTTCCACTTATTGCGAATCCTTAAGGCGCCCGCACACCGCTGCGAACAGGTGGGAAAATAGATAGGAAAATCTCAAGGGTGGTATGGTGGGGAGTTGTATCGCATAGCCGCGATTTATTCAGTTAAGCCAAACAGAACGCGCGATAGCTCAAACGACAGCAAGTTGGCTTTAACCGCTAAATATTCGGGCATAATCACGTGGTGAACTTTAGTTTGCCTTGAAACGGGCGTAGGGGGTGGCGGGGGCGATTATATACGTCTATTATATATTTGTTAGCTGTTATAATAGATATATTACGCAAAGCAGTGCAAAAACAATTGATTATTAATATAATTTAAACAAATTCGCAATAAATAATGTTAGATGTGCGTGTGTGGCATTAATGCACGAATAGCTCTCTATACTAGCATTTTCGCAAGTATAGAGAGCTATTGCGCGTTTTGTTTAGTTTAACATCCGAAAATCCTACATCAAGTAGGATTTTCAAAAAACGAAAATCCTACACCAAGTAGGATTTTCGCCGATTTCGCCGATTCGCTCGATTTCGATGACGTTTGCGGAAAAGTTGTATGTAAATAGCTCTGGCTTGAATCTATGTCAGAATCGTGAGTGAAATACAAATGTTCCGAAAGCGACGTGACAGATGGTAGTTTGATAGGTTATGTCAGAGTGACAGAAACCGGCGCTCGCGCAGGCCGGTAAACTTGCGAAATTCGCTAGATTTACCTAGCAAAATTCGCTAGGTTTTCATACACGATTCGTAGCGGTGTGCGGGCGCCTTTATCCCCGTAATTCAGATTGAAAAATTAAAATAATATTATTTCAATTTTATTTAAGTTTTATATATGTACATACAGATACGATATTGTTTATATGAAAGAAAGTGTTGAAGTTTTCCAAAAGTTTATTATTTTTATAATTTATATACATCGCTGGTTGATTTGTACAGTGTATGTATGTATGTATGTAGTATATCTAATAGTTTAAAAAAACAAATGTTACTATTATTTTAGCACATTGGTATATTTTAACATAATAATATATTTTAATAAATAAAAAAAAAACGGGTTTTTTATATTGTGAAAAATAAATTTTGTATTTAGTGGTGAAAGGTTTGACTTTTTTGTTAAATAAAATATAATTTTTACATCAACCGAAATGCATTTTATTTTCATCACAGTGTAAATCTACATATGTATGTACATGGTTCTTCGTGGTTGTGAGTGGTGCAAACGTCGACGATTGTGTCGTTCATCATCAGTACGAATGCTTTACAGCCACGTTTTTGATGAGTTGTACACAACCATCTTTTTCCACCTTTTATACTGTTGTATTTCATGAAAAATGGAAAACCGTCGTACATCAACCGGTAAAAACCGCGTCAAGACCTGTCGTAGTAGCAAACTGAAAAAATAACAACCTATTACATAAATTAAATTATTAAATAATATGTAAATTAATTGAAAATCACGACTGTTTCACTTCAAATGATTTTTTTCTTTTTTTAGAAGTGCCAGACATTGAATTCATACAGATTGGTAGAAAAAAATTGCTGTTAGACAAGGATCGCTATTTATACTGTTACAGTAAGATGAGCACGATCGGCCACGTGTGGACGTGCTGTCATAAAAAAAAACATTGTCCAGTGAACATTGTCCTAGTGAATGATAAGATTGTATTTTCGAAAAATGTCCACAATCATAAACCACCTTACATACATAGCATCCCTTGTTTGATCAATCGATAGTTTCTGTCTAAACTATGTATGTACATACATATTACTGATGAAGAAACCGGTGCCATAAACGTGCAGTTTATAATACTATTTAGTATCTAAAAAAATATATTATATTATATAATTTTCAATATTTCATTTGTGTTAACTTCGAGTAGTTTGTGAACTTAAATTGCATAGATTATAAATAACTATATGTAGGCACTTTTATATACATATGTATGTACTATCGAGCTAGAATTTGTAATTTCACATTCAAAACATGATAATAAATAGTTAAATGTCTCCTAATACTAATTTGTAATATTTTCTTTATAGTAGAATACATCAGCACACCGAAAACGACCCTCTTGAAAATAAACGAGTATACTTTTGCCAAGAACACTAATTCATTCAACGGCGAGATTGTTTATTGGAGATGTAGTTCTACTTTTACCTTATGTAAATGTCCTGCAAGAGCTACCACCAAGAGAGATCTACTTGTGTCTACAAAGGGTTACCACAATCACGATCCTCCGCAATTTACGATTTTATCCAATGGATTGTACGTCAAAATTAGACCAAGAAGGGCATAAAGTTGTGACAGATATTTACGCCATAAAATTCATACATAGGTTCTCTATACAAACAAGTTATTCATCTCAACATATACTTTGAAACAAAAAAGTAATTGATTAATTTAAAATGGCTATTGGTTAAAAAAAAAACATGTTCCAATAAACATCTTTTCCAAAGTGCCATGATGTTCTATTGAATAATCTATTTCGACTATTTATTACAATGTACTTTAACTATCCTCTGAATTCAAAATACAAGTATACAAATACATAGGTATTAATAATGTTTTATATAATATTTGCTTAGATGTTTGTAAATAATAAATTAATTTAAAAAATGATAAAAGTGTTTAATTTTCTCGAATTCATATAAAAATTGTTAATTCGAATTTTGAGCAGCAATCTACATATTTGCGTGTGCCCACGCGACGTGAAAAAACTCATTTACATAACTGTCCCTATTAATTGTAACTTTGTATGTGAATTTTAGATGCGCAGTATATTCAGGTGGGTCAATCGACGCTTTTGATAGACAAAATTGGATTCACATATGTCTGCAATACTAAGAATGTAGACGGCAAAAAATCCACATGGAGATGTTCTTCCAGCGAGCAGAAAAAATGTCCCGCCATAATGTTCGTTCAAAACGACAAGCTCATGTTTTTGCGAAACTGTCACAATCATATTTCCCCTCATATGTTTCGTCTCCCCAACGGAAAATACATCAGATATTGATCGGACAATTTCATTTTCAAATGTGTGCTTAATTCAATTGAATTTTTTTAACGATTCATTGATTTTTATTACGTTTTTATACTTGACATGTTGTTAAACTATTTTTTACATTCCCCATTAGCTAATAAAAATCTAAACAGTTAACAAAGTAAGATAAATACACAAGACTACTTTTTATACACAATGACGCCCTGTGTCGGACAAATAATGTATTTTCAGACAATGTATAATATTATGTATTTCGATTTACATTAAATTTTTTTTTTTGTTAACAGTATTGATTGTTTTATATATGTACGTACATACATACCATTACCGCCATATCAATTAGTTTCATATCAACAGTTTTGTCAACAGTCCAGTTGATGAGAATTTTGATTTAAGATTTAAGATCCGGTGAAATCCAGTTTTATAGAAAATTTTTTTATGTTTAAATCTAACGTGCACATTTTTTTTAGTGTTCTTCATACCGACAAGGAAAAGGAAGATCCTCATGGTGAACGGTTACAAATTTTACATCAACACGTCGAACGATTACGGTAGAACTTGGTGGAGATGCTGCATTAGCAGCATCAACAAATGTACCGCAACTGCAATCACCAATCACAACGTCTTAATGGTGCACAAAGGAATACATAATCACGAACCGACCATGTACCATGGAAGACAAGTGAAAACAAAAAATTTACCGATAATTTACAAGGTGAAAAGTGACATCCCATTTAATCCAATTTCCTAGTGTCATCCACCTACACATACATAATAATCTTGTTTTGTGAAATTTAACGTGTTATTTATAAATTAATGTTGTAATAGATTGATGTATCTATGTATGTAATCAAGCGCAGAGTTACCAAAAAACAGTACAAATTTTAAATACATATGTATGTATATGTAGGTATAGGCTATTGTTCAAATGTTTGTATGTATATTAATTTATCAATATTGTATACGAACTTATATGGGTAAGAAATTTCATTAAATACCTGCAGTATTAAACTGCTATTCAAAAAAAAAACCAGTAAATTTTTTGGTTAATTATGTGTAGTTAAGAATAATTATATGTAGTTAAGAATAATTATATGTAGGTAATCGTATGTATGTGTGTAGTAAGTACATTTATTTGTTGTTCAATTTTAGTGTGATCTTCTCAGTATTATTAATTGATTTGCACTAAAGAGTTCAACTTAACTGTGATCTTTTCAGTATTATTAATTGATTTGCACTAAAGAGTTCAACTTAACTGTGATCTTTTCAGTATTATTAATTTAATCGCCATGAGAACTAATTATTTTATACGTTATTATTACATATAATGAAAATATACTCAATTTTACTATTATATGGTGTTTATTAGAATTTAAATAATTATAACCATATTATTAAAATTAAATAAACATAATATTGAAATAAAATCATTTTTATTATTTAATAACGACAATATTCATGATAGCGTTCAAAAGTGTTAATATCACTTGCTATTAGCTAATTTTTTTAAATCGCTTGTACCCATTTGCAAATATATAATAGTGTACGAAGCGGTGATTCCAATAACCGAATATAAAAATGTAAAATCCAACGGAATCAAACGGCCTATGGAAATTTTAAAATCGCGATGATCTATAATTTTCCTTAGCAATCCCAAATGATATATTGTGGTTGCGTCTGAAATAATAAAATAAAACGTGTAATCTTTTTCTTTTAAATAAAATATATCGTATGAAAATTTTTATTTAAATTTTGTTTTCATACCCTTTTCGTTTATCATGAGTTTTCCTACGATTTTCCTCATTCGGTCCCCTTCTGCTGACATTATTTCTCCCAGTATCGAAATTGTAGACATGTACATGATTGAATGACCCACCCAAAATGCAACTGATATTATCCTCAGCACATTCTAAAAAAAATTTTGTCCATCCATGATATAATTTAGTACTGAAAATTTAGTTTGAAAGCTTACCTTGCCGTTTACAAAGGAATTGATAGCGACCACGAACGACAACACTGAATTGAGTGATACTAAAGTAAGCTGAAACGATATAATACCTCTTTATTCATAGTTTTTTTCATTACTCATCGATTAATAAATCTACTAAATGCGTATTGATTTACCACAAGTGCAAAACTCTCGACTATGTCGTCGATGTTTTCCGTCAATTTCTGATATCCGTTAATCACAAGTAGGACGTCGACGTCTTCGGTCTCCATTTTATCATTGATAGATTTCAATCGCAAGTAGTTAAAGTAGTTATCGACGATGAATTGCAACACTACCAAATCTATTGCGGTGTAACTTAAATAATTGCTTATTATATGTAGGTAACTTGTCCATATGAAAACATCGGTCAAGTTGTGTATTAAGCTCACTATGAAATATGTGATGTACATGACAGAGACAGTCTTTAATATTTTCGCGTAGTCTATTCCTAAATTGAGAGAGTTCTGAACTTCTAAACGTCTGTTGTACACTGTTGACTTTTTAGAGCTGTAGAAGTACACGTCCGATATCCACGATATTACGGTATTTATACAACTTAAAATATTAGCTATCGTTATCATTACAGTGCTCATATCGTTTTTTGAAGAATGCATCATGACTCTAGTCAGTGTCGCGTAAATCGTGAAGATTATGTAAAGTGTCAACACAACCAATGTATACACTTTGACAGGACCGATCATAACGAATTTTCCATTTCTGTACAAAACCGTTCTATATCCGAATATCCAGTGTATGACGTGTATAAAATCGATAACAAACATTTTGGTACAAGGTTTTTGAGTTAACTGAATTTTGGCAATTAATGAATGAATTTATGTAATTGTCTTCAATTTATAAACGAAGTGGATTAATTCACAAATTATCATAGTAAATATAATTACTAACGTAGAAAATGTCAATTCTGACGCGTTTAACACAAGTTAGCTTTGTGATTAATTTCGAAGGTATTAAATATTAAACATAATAAAAAATTGGAAATTATGATCCGAACACGGCAAGTGGTGTATGTATTATTAATATATGTTTTATGTATGTATGTATTATGTATTTATGTATGTTTTATTAAATTGAATAAAAATGCGAAATTTCATTTAAAATATTGTGCTTTTAATTAAATCTTCGTGAACAATCGTAAAACTACAAGTGCGTTACTTGTTCTTAACACAACACATTCACAATAAATTGATAAAACACCATTATGTAATTATTATCGTTGTTTTCTTAAATATATCAATCAAAATCAGAAAATCCCATTTGTAAAACAATTATAGTGTACGAAGTTATGATTCCGATGAATGAATAAAAAAAGGAAAACTTGATGGCGAATAAATTTCCTATATTTATATTGATGTTATTCTTTTCGATTAGTTTTTTTAATACATATATATAATGCAATGTTTCCTTATCTGCAACACAATTTTTTTCAATAAAATTTATGAAGAATAACATTCTCAATGAAAATGTATAGTTTTATTTGACCTGTGTACTTCAATATGATCAATCTTCCAATATTTTTTTTCATAGAGTTTCCTTCGTATGTCATTAATTCTCCTAAAAGTGAAACTAAGAATACGTAACATACTTGGCGAATCATATAAAACGATAACATGATTAAAACATCGTATTTCTAAAAAAAAATAAAAATAGGTTCGTTACGTACATGTATGTACATATGTACATTGTACATATATATAATAATACTTAATTAGTCATAAAATAAATTTTAAACTTTACCAAATAAACTTTAGATTCAAACATGTAACATATGGTCACCACATATATTATTATGGTATTGAGGCATAAGATTATATACTGAAAATGATTGTCCTTCAATTATTTATTATCTATTGTTATACATATGTACATATATTTGTTAAATAAATTAAATTTTCTTACTTGAAATGAAAAGTTTTTTCCGATTTTCGTGACGTTTTCAGACAGTAGATTATATGTACTTATTAAAGTTATGATGTCAGTAGTTGAATGTTTGCACAAATGTGAATTTTTCGATTCAAAAATTGAACTGTTATATTTAATTTTTGCACAACTGCCGATGTTTTGCGTTTTCAATTTAGAATTCATCATTTGTAGTCGCAAGCGATTTAAATTAATGTCTATAGCAAATTTTAACATAGCTAAATTCGTTATCGACTGTGAGAGAAATATAGATGTACGATAAAAAAGTTCTTTAAAATTGAACGCTTCATACGTTGTTTGCACAATATTTAAAATCGAATAGAAAGAGAAAATATTTGCAATGTTTTGAAGGAAAATTTGATCGTTTTTCCAGCTGCATGGGATATCCAGCATTCTATCGACGTCCAAAAAATTCGAGTACAATCCAAGTTTACTTTTAGCATATTTATGGTGCCAAATTAAAGCTACCTCGCTTGTCAAAAAATCTAATGTCAATTTTATCATAGAGAGAAATTTAAAAAGTGTAACTTTTTCTTCGGTCATAAACGCGTAGAAAAAGTACAGAGTGTACGGAAAATATATCGTAAAAATTGCGAACACGAGAACCTGGTAAATTTTAACTGGTCCGGTTAATCTGTAAACGTTTCCATCATATCTGATCGTTTGAAAACCGAATAGCCAGAAGTAAAGGTGCACAATTGTCAACACAACTTGATTGTATTCCATTTTTTTTTACAATAAAATAGAAAAATCGATTGACGGAAAGTGATGAATTGTTATCTTTGCGTGCTGTATACATTGGACTTTACTGGATAGTCAATTAAATCAACAATTCATTTGGCCAATAAATCATTCATCAATTTAATTAAATTGTCAATATGTATATTGTAATATTTTTTATTAATACCTACGGTATACATACATACATATGTACATAAACATATATATTTCATCAAAGTTATCTTCAAAAGTGGATGTAGGTACTGGTAAAACGCCAAAAATTCATATAAAAACTACATACATATATGTACCTACTAAAACTTATGATTTGTTTCAGGAACAATAATTAGGATTGCTGGTGGCGCTGAACTTTTCATGTATGAAGGTTTTACTTTCAGCAAAACTTTGGTAAACAGTCGAGGTATTTGTAGATGGCGCTGTTCCTCGCAAAAAACCAAATGTAAGGTTAGTCTGCGAGCTAAAGACTTTGATGTATTGGCGAAGAGGAATGAGCACAATCATCGCAAACCCAATTATGTTAAACACGGCAATGTATTTATTAAAGTGTAGTGCTTAATCTATGTATTAGTATTAAACTTTTAAATCTATTAGTATTAAACTTTTAAACTATTAATATTAAACTTTTGTTCAAATCGTAATTTGTATTGCAATGATCTTTTTAGGGGTTATTTTTAATTGATGGATGTAATTGTTTTTCCAATGAATTAATAAACATTTTTTTAAAGAAAACTATCTTCTTATTTTTTTCTGTGATGTATCACTAACACACTATAATGCTATGATCTGCCTGTCCGGGTCATTGCGGTTTCGTTGGCACGGCCAACATAACAAACAAAATAAAAAAAAAAATTAGTGGTGTGTTGACAACAAGTCGCTGTCAAAGCTGGTTCGAGTCGACAACGAGATTTTATGGAGATATGTACATATGTACATACAAGTATATCCATTCAATCAACGGTACGCTATACTATTGTTTCATGTACTGGCAAACGAGCTAAGCAATGTACTGTTATTGTACATATCCAGCACGCACGGGTGGGGGTTGGAGGGTGGTGAGAGAGTAGGGTGAGAATCCACCGTCGTATGACGGGCAAAACGGGTAGTACCAGTAGTTATATATATATAATAGCCCAATTCCGTCTGTCTGTCTGTCTGTCCTTCTGCTGATAACGCTCGCCTCGGTAAAGGCTGAAATTAAAATTTAATTGAAAAAAACACGAACGTCGCGAGTGGGATTTGAACCCGTAATCACCGGGTTGGGTGAGTTAGCGCTAACGCCTTCACCCAACACCGGTCATAGGAAGCCTCCTATAATTTGAAAATATTAATTCTTAGTAGGTTCGCGACTTTGCTAAATTGTGACGTAATCAATTACGTCAAACACGTCCGTTGATATTCAACAGGTTTACTCTAGTATACATATGTATGTATGTATGTATGTACATACATAAACACCTAGTCTGTCCATTAGAAATTGTTGAAAGTGGACTTCGGGAGTAGCTCATAATTACCACTATGATTAGCCCACTCATAAGTCAAAATATACACCCAATGATCGTCGACGGGTAAAACTCTACTATTATTATATTATATTATATGTATATTAACATACAATTTTGACAAAAAATTCGACATGGTAGATGAACTACCAAACAATTGATGCAGTGGAAAGTGAACGTGATCGTACTTCAAACTATTGAAATTTACTGTGTCGAAACTCACGTTTTGATATTGACACTTTTGATGTTTTAGTGACAGTAAAAGATGGACACACTCTGATCAAATTTGGCAAATACGAGTTCTGCAAACACGTGCGTCTGACCAGCGACGTGGATCGATTCGTTTGCAAATTGAAAGACTACGCCAATTGCAAGGCCTTCCTCCATTTGAGACACGGCAAAATTACAAAACACCACTTGTTGCACAGCAGAAAATGCGTGATTGCTCTGGAATAAACGTTAATTAATTATTTATTATAATATTGTTATTTGTTGTACACCCCATACTGTTTCGTTTTATGGATGACGATTTTCACTGAATAAAGTTTTTAAACACGGTTTGATTTTAATTGATAAACGGTTTTTATTCTTTCGGCCATATGAAATGCTGGTCAGCATGACTACATAAGAGATAAAATACTAACCCGCCGTTTCAGGATATAAAAAGAAAACCTTCGACCAAAGTACTTGTGGCAACCATTAAAAAACCAATATAAACCCCGTGATGTGATTTTAATTTGGCATAAACAGCTATATCTACCTGGTTCTTTCTGCCATAGTTTGCGACTACTTGTTTGATTGTATCTAAAATGTCGTTACGTGTTTTCAGCTTACTTTATACCGTCGAAAAGAGGTGGAAGACTGCTCGTTATAAACGGGTACACATTCAACCGCAGAACTGTGGCTTCTGGTTTAAATCCGAAGGATTGGTGGAAATGCTCTTCGTACAAAGCGACCAGGTGTGCCAGCATGGCTGTCACTCAAAACGACAGGTTAACCAGGTGCACTCATCAACACAATCATTCGGCGCCACTTTTACGAAGGAATCGCTTTAATACCTTTTTTGCCTAATTGGTGTATTTGAAATCCTTCCACATCTAGTCTCAGAACATTCCAAACAAGGTCCTCGTTTCATTGTGAATGATTCCCTTATCTAGTCATTCAAATTTTTGTACTGTGTATGATAATTTGACCAATTTATTCTATAATAAAAATGTTTATACATATGTAGGTATACATATATTATGTACATATACATAGGTATGTAGGGCGAAATTTTTTTTTTTTTTTGTAAATCTACATATTACATGCATTTATTTATAAATAAAATGTCATTGGTGTTGTTGTTTTTTTTTACTATTTTTATTTTACTGTTAATTTTTAAATATAAAATTTTAAATGTAAAGTTAAATTTTAAATAATGTATAATATAAAAAATACACTATGTATGTATATGAGCAGCATAAATGTACTAATTAATTTGTTACAATCGAGTATACATTTTTCACAAACCTAAAAAAAATTTCATAGTTAAATTTGTTGTAATTTCATTGATGTACCTGAAAAGTTAATGTTGTATGCAAATATAATTGGAAAATAAAAATGTATATAAAATGAAATTGGCTAATTTTATTTAAAATAAAATACATATTGTGTCACCAGTTAAAATTTTGTGAAATTTAACTAAATAAAATTCGTTTGATATCTTAAAAAATTTAATGCTTTTATTTTGTTATGTTTGTGAAATCGTTTGATTTTCCACAAATACCTGACAAAAATTATGTTTATTCTCATGTTTTATTTTGGTGAAATACATACATACATATGGTAGAGTAAAATGGAAATGTAGTATCAATACTACAAAACCTACACCATTAAGTAAAATATGAATATAACCACGATGATACATATCCAACAGTAATTACAGATGTTTAATCAAAATTTGTTACTAAAATAATTATTTTGAAACGACGATTAAATTGTGTTTTATTATTTGCTTTTTAATTTTATTGTACATACATCCATAGGTATGTACTAACATTTTAAACTAAATTTTACTTCCATACTCACTTGATGAATATGTAGTGTACGTTCATTCATTTATTAAACATTATATGCATATAACAATATCTTAAGAATTAATTAAAAAAATATATAAACATTTCAATAGTTAAACCATAACTTTATTTACTTAGTTTGCTATTATTTTCACAACAATATAAAATATGTAACATAGAATATGTATATCAGTCACAACAACTAAAAATGTTCAGGATTTAGGTACAGGTGAAATCATATCCTGGTTATGCATTGTTAGTGGTGGATCGTGATTATGCTTGTGTCTCATATATGTGATAATATGATTTTCAGTATGGAGGTAAACTTTGCATCCTTTGCTTGGTTTCAAGGAACACACCCACCTCACTCTACCATCTGTCAAGTTGCGACAACTACTGTAAGTATAGTTCTTGTAGAGTACCAGTTGCTTACCTTTACGTGACGGTATGTAAACGGCTAAAATATACGTTCGAAATTAGTCAACGGTACGCCAAATTTCATTGTCCTTATCTTTTATGATTTGTAGATGAAACAACTTGACACATTCATTGCTTTATTTGACATTAAAATAAATTAATAATATAAGGACATTTACAATTGAGATGGATTGTCTTATGATCACGTCTGGTCAACGTTCAGATTATACTTTCTCTGCGGTGGACTGTGGTTATGATTGATATTCATCGATCTCATTTCGTTATCCAGAGTGTGAAATGAAGCTCTGCATCGCTTGACCGCGCATGAGGTACATCGCCATCTAAATGCACCGTTTGCTAGTGTGTTTGGGCATTTGGTGTACGTATACTTGTTGTAGAGTATCAACGGTTTGCCATAACGTGATTGCACGTACATTGCTGGAAAAGTGGAATGAGTCATATTTAAAATGTATTTTCACTTTTTCACAATCAATCAAGTACATATGCATATATATATATATATATGCAGATATCAGAAATGGGGGGGCTAGCTGGGCCTTCTGTATTATATATATTTTTTCTTTTATTGGAAAATGATCCTATAGGTCTAAGAATACAAGAATCCAGATCTAATAACAGGTTAACATAGGAATAATAAATAGGAGGTGCCAGTTTTTGGTGGAACTGTCTTACAACTAAGTTAGATCAATTGGAAAATAATAAACAGAAGACGGCCGATCTGGATTTATTAATGTAGATCTTGCCAATGACGATAATTAAGGTTGAAAAACCCGTCGAGAAAATCATTCGACATGCGGGGATCGAGCTTTCGATCGAGCAAGAGACTAACGCTCTAACCACTGAGCTATCCTGTAGTTTTGGCCCCGGTTTTGATTTTAGGAGGCCTCGTTTTAGACTAGTGACGATAAAAATTAAACATTAAGTAAATAAAACGTATATCTAAAAAAAATCTGCAGTGCATATTATCCCTTTTTATAGCTAAAAAATGTATACAACTTCTAAAACTTTTAATGAAACAAAGATAGAGGGGGGAGGTGGGGGCTCAAAAATTAAAATGACCTAAGCCTCTATGAAAAGCCCTGGTGTTTATATTAAAATTTAAAATTCGAAATAAAATTAAAAATTTATTTTAATCAAAATTTACATATTTAAGTTAAAATACAAAAAATAAAATAAGTCAATGTGAATTATTGAATCTTCAAATGAAGACATACATAATATACAAAAATCGTTTTGTATTTATATTTCAATATATATATATATAAGTACATATGTATGTATGTATGTACATATGTGTGTACATATATTTCATATTTTATTTTTCATTGGGCTTGGTGGTGGAACATGGACATGTGCATTTTGCTCGAAGATAATTTCATCATTAAGAGTGTGAACAAAGGCCCTGCATCCCTTGCTGTAATGAGAGGTGCACATCCACCGAAATCTATCATTGATCAATTTGGCACTTTTGTAGTATGTATACTTTTTGTAGTGCACCAGTGTTTTACCGAGACGAGATTGTATATACATAGCTAAAAATAAAATAAAATTATACGCGTGTCTAGTTGATCATCTACAGAAGATATTACTGAGAAATTGACGATGATGCATATTTTTAATTATAATGAAATATTGTGTAGATAAATTAAATTTTTATTCACATTATCATAATTTTATCACATTACAATACAAACATTAACACACACACTTTAACATGATTGTTAATATTATTATATATGACAAAAAATTTATTATTTATACAATTAATTTAGATTGCTCGCAAAATTAGAGCGTAACAACTACGAGATCATTGCGTTTTTAAATTCTATAGAAACAAAATTTCTTTCATGCTTACATACATACATATGTAGAATATCTATTCTATAAGTACAACATTTTCCTAATATGAATATTTATAGTCTTAATTATAATTATTATAATACCTATATTTTACCAAAAGAGTATAATGTACAACCTGTTACTGAATTTGGTTTAATACTTATAGTGCATTTTAACATATGTGCCATTTTCAGATATATAAAATTGAGGCGGATCGTGCTTGTGATTTTCGTTAACGCTGACAAGTTCATCGTGCAGAGTAGTAGCCGATGAGGAACATCTTCGAGAAAACCTCGATGAGCAATGCCACCAGATTTTACCTTTTTTAGTGGACGTCAACGAGTAGGTGTAACCGTGGATCATGAGCAGACGACCGCCTTTCGAGTTTGGTATAAATTTGGCTGAAAAAAAAAAGTGATCAGTGTCGTTTCGATAAAATAAACATGGTAACGATAAACGTTAATTGTTTTGTTCGTCAAATTAAAGTTTCACTGTGGAGGATATTTGACTTTTGGAAAAAAAAGTAGTTGCTTTGAGTGGATAAATGACAATAAAGTTACGAACTATCTACATTCTACATATGTACATACATACATATATAGCTTGAAGGCCAACATTAAAAATTTTAGACATGCATATAGGCTCATGGATGAATCCATTAATGATTAATCGAACTGAAAAAAAAAAACAATTTAAATAATTTCTTTCTTTAACAAAACTATTTATTGAAATGATCAGAAAAAATCTAAAAATCAGAAATATATATGAATGGTCCACGTCACGGATTGGATTCATCAACTTGCATAACAGTTAGATGATAGTATAATTTGTACAAAGTACATTATTTATTCAATTTATATAAACATACACTTTTTAAATTTATATACTATGCAATAATAAAAATTTAATTTATCTGCATAATGAGTACTACAAACTACATCATTTTAATTATTCACTCATAGTTTAAAAGTAATTACAAAGGAATTTGTACAATTCAAACTTGATTACATTAGAATCTGTTTTTAACAGAAGAATTTATGTATCTGTTAAACAAAATAAATAAAAATTTACACTATTAACATTTAACAGCTCAAATATCAATTCAACAATTAAAAATAAATTAATATTGAACAAAAAAAAAAAACTATACAGGGACTTTTCCAAAAATATTTGTTTTTCTAATTCACACACACAATTTTTAATAGAATAATCCCCATCTTAAACAATACAGCAATACATAATGTGTGACTAGAGATGTACGCTGTATTTCTTAATTAACATCCGTTAATCATTTTATGTCTATATTTTACATTCAGTATCAACAGAAAGAGACTGTGCATAGTATTATTTGGAATATTATATAGTTTGTTTTCAGCAATTTCTTTGGCAATTCGCTTTAACGTGCGATTGAAGGCCCAACTGGTACATTTTCCCGTTCACGGTAACGTATTTACGTGATTCGTGATTGTGTTCGCGCAACATTCCGATGACCATATCTTGCTGCGTTACAGCAAAACAACGACAGCCACTTATTCCATAGGCAGAACACCGCCAATAAACTTTACCCTTGATACCACGCGGACGGTTTGTGGCCGAGAAAGTGTAGCCGTTCATCGACAACAGTTTGCCACCTCTGTTGTTAGCGATATACTCACAATGAACTAAAACAAAGATCTTCATTATTGTAAGTCAAAAATTATAAACAGTGTATGAATTGGTAAAAAATTGTATAAACAATAGAGAAAGTGAATTCTAAATTGTTTATTTCTAACACTGGGTTATAAGATGAATTTACAATAGAAGTGAATTTGCACATACAATTGGATATTGTATATATATGTATGTATGTCCATACAGTGGTGAAGAATTAGTTTTTGATTTTGAAGTATTCGCCTCGATTATTTACATAGTAATTTGGCGGATCGTGATTGTGATATGAATTTCTTTTGACAACGCCGTTTGTTATGACGGCCGAAGCTGAACACTTGATGGACGCACATTTAGAACAAGTCCACCAAGACTTTGTGGTATTTCTTTGTTTCAACCAGTACGTGAAACCATTGACGAACAATAGTTTACCACCTCTGGCACTTTTTATGAATCCCACTGCAATTTATTAAAAAAATTATGTAAAAATTTATGAACAAAAATATTGCATGATACAAATACCTTTTGTTCACAGTATGTTGAAATACCTACTTTGAAATGGGAACACATACATTGTGATTTAATGTATTACCTTTACAATAAAAAAAAAATAATAATAATATTTGTTCGCCTATTTTCTTATACATACTTGCATAATTATTTATAAAAATCGGGCTTATTAAATTAAAAATTGTCATTACAATAAGCATTTTATTGCAAAAATATTACAAGAATTACAATTATTTACAATACATAAGACTTAGGTTCCTACATGCTCATTCTTGGTTAGAGGGTATACAAACCAAGTTTGTAGATGCTACACGGAGTGTGTAGATGATAACATTTTATTTAGGCAATAGTAATCTATGTAACATGCTTAAGCTCGGGACACACCAGGCGACTAGTCGGCTGACTAATTGCGCGACCAGACAAATGTATGCAGTAAAGTCGCCTGGTGTGTTACGGGCCTTATAACTGCATACATTTGGTCTGGTCGCGCAACTAATCGGCTGACTAGTCGCGCGACTAATCGCTTGGTGTGTTCCGGGCCTTAGAGTCTTATTAACATTTTAGCACACTAACAATCCATTTTAATAATACGTCGGTATGGACGACGAAAAATACGAAACGTGAATGGTACCATTAGTTTGATTGAAAATAATTGACAAAATTAGAGTTTTGAAAAAGCACTTTTATTGTAAAAGTTTATACACATTATTCTATTTATATTGGCCATGTTCTAACGTTGATTTAATCAAATAAAATATCAATATTTACATGCGTATGGTTTAGGTACATACATATGTATATGTATGTATTTATGATTCTTCAAGCATATACAACTTTTGATGATCAATTATAGTATGAACCAAATGTATCATTATATGACCGTTGACTGTACGAATCATAGTTGGAGGCTCGTGATTGTGGTGCGTTTTAATTCTGCATATAAATTGGTCGATGGTCACAACACTGCCGGGACATCCTATCGATCTGTATGATGTACATTTCCACCAGGTTTTGCTAATTGTACTTTTGATAACTGAAAAACTGTGCCCGTCGAAGACCAACACTCTCCCCTTAGTCGTTGGAACTATATATCCTGTAACAATTAAACATGTATTACTTTTTAACAAATCTAAAATATGAGTGAATAACAAATCAACGTTCCGTGTTATATTAAAATAGGCATGTTAACAAGTAGTGATTTACCGATGTTACTATTTACAATCAAAACCCTAGTATTGAACCCAATTAACGTGTGCACAACTTACTACGATTTATATTAACATATTTGCGTCGTTTTTGTCAGCAATGCACCCAGTGTAAAGAGAATGATTGTGGGAATTTTGCAATTTGATTATTTCGCCGTTTCGTGTGACAGCCCGACTAGTGCATTTGGTGGCTTGATACATGGAACATTTCCACCAAACTTTGGGTAAATTATCCATATTTGTGCTTGTGTGGTGTTTGTAAAAGCAGAATCCATCAATTATGAGCATTCTTCCGCCTCGCCTCGTTGGTAAAAAGTATGCTGAAATAATTATACAATAGTTAATGTTAACAGATATGTTATATGTAACACCTTTGAATGTGTGTATGTAATAAATTAAAAATAAATATTCAATGAAGATTAACCAATTATAATGATTTCAGTTGAATTCGAATTGTCACAGAAAGGCTGTCCTGTAATAGTATGTGAAGGCTACAAATTTCAAAAGAATAAAACACTCGCTTCTGGAAAGACAATATGGTACTGTGCATTGAGACAGAAATACGGTTGTACAGGAAGCATTCAAACGATCGAAGAAATGATTTTTAAAATCAACATTCATCATAATCATTGAGAAAACATTGTAGATAAAAAAAAATCTAAAATTTTGTTTGTACAAGTATATTTTTAACAGAGCATTAAATTTATCATTCATTGTTTCGAATTATACAGGAAATGTATGTATAAATATTTTTTAAAAAAGTTATTGTTTTTATTTATTTGACCAACAGCATAAACTGTCGCAATGTAATGTATGTATGTAAAATTGACAATTTAGAATTAATAAATTAGATAAATATTAAAAAATATGTTTCTTTCAACCATATCAGACATAACAAACACAATTTCTTGCTGTATAATCGATTATTAATATTTCTCACGAATTTCATTATGGTTTTTCAGCATTTTTCACAAAATCGGCTCGCGGAGGCGTTGCTCTCTTCGTGGACAAATACCTTTTCAGCAGAAACAGTTTTAACTCAAAAAATCAAAAAACCCGATGGCAATGTTCTGCCGGACACAACACTGGATGTAAAGCATCCGTTCATACGATCGAAAATGAAATTATTTTTTACAAAAATCAACACAATCACTGATGTAAACAATTACTGATTTGCAAATAATATAAATGTACATCAAAATAACCTTGATTTCTTAGAATATATTACATTATGATGTAAAATAATACATATTTTACAATAAATATGCTCCTAGTCATCCTAGGATCTAATAAATAGTGGCTGTTAATATGATTGTGTTATCTTAATATGTTTTTTTAAAAAAATCCACTACTAAACTGACATTTTTGTAAATGATCTGAAACCTCGTTAATATTAAAGTAAAATAATAATCAATTATTTGTTTTAATTATTGAAATTTCATACTTGCCATCACTTGATTTTGTATCGTATGCTTAGTAATAGCAATAAATTCGATTTATTTTATTATCAGGCATACATACATAACTTTTGTATATACCATATATGTACATACGTATGTATGTACATGTATGTATAACATATACCGCTGAAAATTTGTAGTTTAAGCCATTCCCCTTTATTAATAAGTATTTTTTTAATTTGATTACAATTGAAATGTTAATTAAAGGGCTGTGTTTAATTTTAGCATATTTTACTAAATCTTCGAAGGGAAATACTGTATTGCATGTTGATGGATATAGTTTCTGTCAACACTCAAAAATGAAAAATCAACTTAAAATTAGATGGAAGTGCACAACAGGCAAAAAAGGTTGTAAAGCATACGCATATACCATAGAAAATGAAATTATATATTTACACAATGAACATAATCACACAGTGTCACTGAAAAATAAATTTTTGCTTGATAGCATGTTTCATTGTTTATAATTTAAAAATTGATTGTATCTATGTAATGTAATATGTACATATCTAATAAAACAAAGATGCAGAATCAGAATTATTTTCATTTTTAAAATCCCATTCACAGTGATAAGTCCTGACTAAAATTGAACTGTTTCATCGATTGATTTTTTTTTCTCTAAAAATATAGGTGTAGACCTGAGGACGAACTCGGGGTTAGACCTTCGAAGTGCCGGCTATCAGACAGCTATTCAATTTTTGTACGATGAGGGTCGCAACGCTTCAGAAATCTTCGACGTGTGGAGTCGAATGGCTATTACGTGCGGTCAAACTCCGCCAAATTACAATGCGGTCGTGAAATGGTTCAATGATTTCAAAAAAAGACGAAAATCTGACGAAGACCCGTCAAGATCTGACAGAAGATGACCAATGTCTACAGTGAGCATTATCTAATGAAGCGTTTGTACAATATAGACAATTTGTTTTTGTTTGAAGTGTTTATCTTTATTATGTTTTTTGGTGGTGAGGGTATTATTTGTACAAAAATTACAGACAGTTAACTAAATAATTTATTTAAATAAATGTAGTACTTAATGTTATAAATGAAAAGTAATTTATAAATATATATATGTATGTATTGTTGTTACTTCATATATATGTATTACATAATAATTGCAAAGGCTATGGTTTGATAAACAGAAAAGTTAATATATATATATATAAGTTAAGGTTAAGCTATGTATACTCTTACTCGGGTTTATGTACAAACTGTGAATGTGACGATAATAAAATGAAGTTACATATGTAATAAAAGTTTATATAAGGTTAATAATATTCGAGACCAAATTAATGTTTCATATAATTTCGACAATGCTATGAAAGGGAAATTATTTATAAAATAATTTTTTGTATAATAATTTTATAATATTTATGCCATTGAATGGATTAAATTTATTGATAGGAGAGTGAAATTTTTTTATGTCAAATTAATAAAAATGTTGTAATACTAAATAATATTATATTATAAAAATAACTAAATATTTAGTTGTACATTATTTATATTTTATATACTGCCATTTCAGTTAACAATAAATTTAATTTTTGCATCCATAAATGCAATATTTGATGAAAACTCAAATCAGATTCAGTTATAATATCATGCTCATACAATGAAATGAGCCAAATGAATTTTATTCAAAAAATTCACCAGATGCATAACTAACACATCTTAACATTGTGTCTAAGCGGCGGTGGATGAGAATGATTTCCTTTGACGAATATTATTTTATCGTTCTGCGTGTGTACCGTGGCTTTGCACGGTTTGTTCTTGGACGAACAAATCCACCGAATCCTATTGTAGACCAAATATGCGCACTGATAATAGTAGTAGTTGGCGTACTTCAGCAGTCTATTGCCCTTTTGGGACATGACGTACATCGCTGAAACATAAATGAAAAAAAAAAATAGATTTTATTATTGTTAACATGACAATTGCAGTTTTTTTCAGTAAGCTACTCCTATTCGAGATGGGGCAACCTAATGGTGGACATAAACTGTTACAGATTCATAAGACACCGCACATCAGATGCCGATGTGGTGAGATGGCACTGCTCCATAGAACACAAGGAGGGTTGTAGAGTAAGATTTTTTACTTACAAACACAAAGTATTACTACTCAATATTGTACAATCATTAATACATGTTTTGTTATAATTAAATATTTCTGCATTGAACCTCGTAATACATTATTATTGATGTGGTGGATGCGAGTGGTATCCCTTGATGAAGACTATTCTCCCTTCTAACGTGTGTATGGTGGCTCTGCAATTCTTAGATTTTGAGGAGCACTGCCATCTCACTTTGTTTCTAGTCAATAGCATGTTTGGATAATATTCGTAACCGCCGTGCTTCAGCATGCGGCGTTCTCGACTCAAAACTGCGAACGATTCTGAAATTAAATAAGGTTTTTGAGTGTCTAAGTAAGATTACAAGGGGCAGTTACGATGCAAACGACATACACTGACAAAGTTTTTTATTATTATTCCTTTAAGAGTATTTTTTTTTAAATCACTATTAGCAGAATGCAATCGTACACCATTTGATTTTTCATCGTTAGCTCGTATACTCAACTGGTACTTCACGAAAATGTATACTAAAAGAATAATATGTCATATTATGTGTGAAAAACAACTTTGGGAAAACAGATAGTAAGTAAATATGAATGTTTCAAATAAAATACAACGTAAAATCAACGTAATTTATTCAGTGAAATTGCTAAGAGCAAACACGCAATACACATTTTAATACACTCTCTTAAGAATATGATAAAACAAGATTTTTACTAAAAATAAAATTCATTACGAATAAATTTAATATTATAAATTAAACAACAAAATTGCAGTCACAACTGATAAATGTGCTACATTTAAAAATGTGTGCGCTGTGTGTTACACTTTTAAAAAATTACAAAAAATAGAAACTATCATAAAATTATCCACATTAAATATAAAATTGATCTTCATCAGAGAATTTTTTCTGATCGTACAGATTTGCTGTTAGTCAAAGTCAAAAGTAACAATTGAATATTAATTTTATGTTATTGAATTGAGAGATTAAGGCTCACACACACACTTACCACACGCCACACCACACACAAAATCCTAAGCGCATGAATTTCTAATTGTATGGCGTAGATACACACTTGCAACACCCGACCCCACATCACAGCAATGGGGTCACATCGCGCAATCACATCACGTGTGGTGTGGAAGTGCGTGTGAGCCTTAATATTGCTTTGCTAACCTAACATATTAAATAACAGTTTAAATTGTAGTGTAACAATAAATTTAATATTAAACTGACCATAGTATACTTGATAAAAAACAAAACTAATCTATTGTATGCCAACAAATGCTGTTAGGGGTTAATAAGTTGTAAAAATATATACTGTAGTATAATGCAATTAAAAATTCCCCATCCATATCTGACCAAAACATTTCAAGTGATCGGGTGGTTCGTGATTGTGATTGGGATAATGTTTGACGACAATATCGTCACAGGTAACTGCGTAGCTGGAGCAGCGTCTACTGGCATAACGGGAACACTTCCAGTAGACTTTGGCTCCTCTGGTGCAACTGGTCGAGAAAGTAAAGCCGTTTAACATCAACAGCCTGCCGCCCCTATTATTCGGCACATAGGTTGCTGGCACTGTTGACAAAATTTAAACGTTACACTAAGGTTTAAATTTCGGTAGGTATTGGGCTACATTTACAAATCAATAGAAAATTTAGCTAAAAAAATACTTTTATTATTTTCTTACCTACAAATAAGTTTCATACAATATTTTAATCACAAAGTATCTTGGGTTTCATTAAAAAAAGAGTTGATAAAATAATACAATTTTATTCAAAGCAAATGCATAGAGATACCACAATAGGATTCAAACCAGAAATATCTACTAAGTATTAAACATTTCAATAAATTGTTTCTCACTAAAAGTAATTATGATTACAAAAAATAATGATAATAAAACACACTAATAATTCGCGGATGATGGTGCGCTATGGTTATGTATTTTGCCAAGACATAGTATCGAATCTTCATGTGTATATTGTATGCGCCACAGGCAATGGTGGGGCAAGTCCATCTGAATAAACCAGACTTATTTTTTTGGTGCAAGAAATATATTGAAATATACATATATTGGTGATACTTGAGAACGACATGACCTTTGCGAGAACGCAAATACATGGCTAAAAGTTCACAATTAATAGAAATATATTGTAGATTTTTCTGCATACAAAATATTTAAAATAGAACCTAAGTAATAATAGGAATAAAGCACAGGATAGGTTCAATGTAAAAAAATACATCCATACACATTAGATGTATGTACATTATTATATTTTATTATTACAGTATACATATGTACGTTTTGTACAACCACATAATTTTTAAGAAAAATTTTTATTTCAACTTAGTAGTCCCATCGTCAACTATGTATATACATGTACATATGTATGTAGGTACAGCAGCGATTCCTAACCCGGGGTATTTGGTGACTTATACATAAGTAGGGCATAGCAAGTATACATAGTAAGACCTTCCTCCTTTTATTGGTACTCAAGCTCCGCTCCCCTCCCCCTTAATACACCACTGAATATAATGTAGAAATATCTTTAAAAAATTGCAGATTCATCTACATACATACATATGTATATAAGTCATTTTCGGTACAAGTACATTTTAAATTAATTCAAAATGTAATAAAATAAATATATTCATTTTATTAAAAAAATATATGTATGTATATTTGCATTAGGAAACATGCCCCCTGCATTTTTTTTAATAAAATAAATATAAACGTTTGAAAACATGTAAGTAAGATCATTTTCAAACATACATATGTACATATATGTACTTAAAAACGTACATATATACATATGTATCTATGCGAAAAATACGAGTTTTTTTGTCCAGTTAGTTCTGAAAAAAAAAATTTTTTTTTTTGACGTATCATATTTATAAGAAATCAGTGCCAAATGAATAATTTAAAAAATACAAAATTTTTATACAAAATACTCCCAATTTCACAGCAGGTAAATAACATAACTAGGTACATAAAGTGAAATAAAAAATACGCTAAGGCTCAGCTAATTATTTTCACTTAAATAGGGGGTCCACCTACATAAAAGGTTGGGAGCCGCTGGTATACAGTATTATATCACGTGGTGCACATTCACTTTTTGTCTTCACTTCTTGTAAAGAATGTCTTTTTTTAAATTTTTCAAACCATCCTTTGCTTCCTGAAAAATCGCACTGTCGATACGTAGAGGTTTGATTCTCTATTTTAATACTATTAAAAATACTGACAGCTTTCTGTCTTATTTTATTGCCATCAATAAATATTCCTTTGCTGTTATTATCTTTTAACCAAACTGTCAATTCTTTTTCCATCGTTTCCATGTTTATATCTCATGAGTAAACTGTTCGTTTTGAACTTGTGGAAGTTCCCGCTGCTACACACTCTCGAATATGATTTTCGTTCTTTTTAATTGTTCTTACGGTGCCTTCGCTTAAATTAAAATACTTTGCAACTGCAGTGGAACCTTCCCCCTGTTTAAGACGATCTAATATTTGAATCTTCGTATATAAGGAGATTGTTTTTCTTCGCAACCCTTGCTTCATGCATGTTGATTCTATAAAAATAAAAATAATGAAAACGTGAACATTGTAAAGATTTAAAATAATAATAATAATAGAAAATTGGATTAAATTCGCAGAGAAATAAAAAGCTAAAAATACAAACAATTTATTGATTTAATTTATGATATAAAATAAAACATTTCTCATGCAAAGGAACTTTGCATGATTCACACTCTTTGACTGTTTTATTTTTACACTGCACACACCTCCTTCTAGTTTTTCCCCGTATTGAAAAATGATTTCCAATAGCACTGTAATATTTTATACGTTTAAATCTGGGTTGTAATAATTCGACTGGTGTCCGGTACAAAGAGCACTTACTCTTACCTGAAGAAAACGTATCATGTTAGGACTCAATCTATGCGAACAATTGATTTGTGAAAAAGTAATTCCAAACCAAATCATAAATCAAATTCTAAACAAAAACCATCTACACACATATAGACGAATTCGACCGCCGTAAGAATAGTCCGATAAAATTTTATCTCACAAAGTTTATTGTTTTGTATAATACAGGTACTAAAAAATTAAAGGGGACGAAAAAAATACTAAGTGGATACATCAGCAATTCAACATACCTAAACTATAACGAAACTAAAAAAAAGTCGCTTTAAATTGTTTTATTACTTTATTTTTACTTAATTTACTCATTACACATACATAGTTACTTCGTCAATATTTAGCATATGAGAGCTCCAAGGTAGAATAGCCCTTTTCATACCCAACGCCTCATATACATACATATTCAAGTTTATTTATATAAATATTAAGCAGACATCATTTTATATACTACAAATTACACAATATGTATATCATGCACATCAGATTATACATATATGTAGATGCTGTAGTCAATAAATGACTGGAAATTAAAAAAAAAAATTATAAATGACTGATGTCCAAAGATGCATCCACATGCTACTTCAAATCACTTCTGGGTTCGTGATCATGTGCATTTTTCATGGATATAATGATTGAATCGTGCGTGTAGATGCTAGCGCGACAGCCTCTGTGAGTTGAACAGGCCCAACGTTGTTTCCCAGATGGGAAAGATACTTGCATATAAAATGAATAGTTATCTATGACAATCAGTGGCTTTCCACGAAGCGACGTAATCACCTTCACTAGAAATAAAGTAAATGATTCTTGAGCTCAACAAATGTCAATTCAATTCAATTATAATAAACGGAATTAAAATAAAAATAAATTTATAATAATGTACACACAAATTATCTACAGGTGTCTATTTCAGACTATAGTTCGGCGTATATATCATAGTACGTTATTCAACGCAGATGAACGATATTCAGTATACAACAACAGAATAAGAAAGATATTTGGTCATAATACATAATTCATCGTTTTACATTTCAAAATGGGAATGAAAGATACAATAGTGATGGCAAAATTTCAATGTAATAATAAGACCGTAACCAGTAAGATATTTATTCAATTCGAAAATTATAAGAAAAAAATCATAAGAAAAAAAACCTTTATTTTTTTGAAAATACAATATGTATCACTAGTTTTAATTAAAATGAGTGGTACGTAACATTTTGCTAGTAGTGAAAGAAATATGAAACTAATTTTCAAATACTCTCATCTCCGATGTTGAAAAATCATTGATTTTGATATACTGAATAAATTTTTAAATCCAACATCCCGCTATGCTTAAAAAAGAAGGCATACGACCAATGCGTACTGCTGGCTATGACGTATGGATGTGAAACGTGGATGCTGAATTCAAGAATCCAGTGCACACAGAGAAGCATGGAAAGATGTATGCTTGGTATTACAAGACAGGACCGTAACAGGAATACATGGGTAAGAAGCATGACCAAAGGATGAAGTATCTGAGTGGATGTGAAAGAAAGGCTGATGAATTGTGAATAATGTGTTGAGTCAAGTGGATGCAGATTGCTCAAGACAGACTGGAATGGAAGAGGATTGGAGAGGCCTTCCTTCAGCAGTCGATGGTGAATGGCTGAAAATGATGATGAAATTAATAAACATTGTTCAAATTCTCTCAAAATTAAAGAATTTTTAAATATCACCTATTTCCATTTGTCCTTTCGTGTACGTTACAAGTAAATCAAAGAAAACTTATACCATGATCGTTCTGAAAAAATCATGGATGTAAAAAAAATAAAATTGATTAGTTTTTATATCTATATATACATATGGAGATATAAAATTTGTCACGGAATGAATGCGATGACAGATTTGGCCTTATTTAGTGTTGGAAATGCAGTTAAGTATGAGATCATAGTAGAGATGACCATGAAGAACTGTGCTGATAGCAATTCAGAAGCCTGTGACCAATTTCCATGAGAGTAGCATGCAGTAATGACATTGAAGTCTAGGGTCAGAAATAATCAAGTGGTGTAGATATTTAGACACTACCATATCGTTGTAAGACTTAAGCCCTGATTATCGGATGACAGCTGCCTTCGCCATTGAACAACAACACTAATAATGTCCAAACACGCAATTTTACGACTATGTCCACAACTTATTTTACATGTCTCTAGCTGGATGTCATAGCTGGATGTTGGATTTAAAAAAAATTTAAATTTTTTAATTTTTTAAATAATCAGTTTATCAAAATTATTGATTTTTCAACATCGGAGATGAGAGTATTTGAAAATTAGTTTCATATTTCTTTCACTACTAGCAAAATGTTACGTATCACTCATTTTAATTAAAACTAGTGATACATATTGTATTTTCAAAAAAATGAAGGTTTTTTTTCTTATGATTTTTTTCTTATAATTTTCGAATTGAATAAATATCTTACTGGTTACGGTCTTATTATTACATTGAAATTTTGCGATTACTATTGTATCTTTCATTCCCATTTTGAAATGTAAAACGATGAATTATGTATTATGACCAAATATCTTTCTTATTCTGTTGTTGTATACTGAATACCGTTCATCTGCGTTGAATAACGTACTATGATATATGTATACGCCAAACTATAGTCTGAAATAGACACCTGTAGATAATTTGTGTGTACATTATTATAAATTTATTTTTATTTTAATTCCGTTTATTATAATTGAATTGAATTGACATTTGTTGAGCTCAAGAATCATTTACTTTATTTCTAGTGAAGATGATTACGTCGCTTCGTGGAAAGCCACTGATTGTGATAGATAACTATTCATTTTATATGCACGTAACTTTCCCATCTGGGAAACAACGTTGGGCCTGTTCAACTCACAAAGGCTGTCGCGCTAGCATCTACACGCACGATTCAATCATTACATCCATGAAAAATGCACATGATCACGAACCCAGAAGTAATTTGAAGTAGAAGGTGGATGCATCTTTGGATTTATAATTTTTCTTTTTAATTTCCAGCCATTTATTGATTACAGCATTTATATAATCTGATATGCATGATATATTGTGTGATTTATAGTATATAAAATTATGTCTGCTTAATATTTATATTAAAAAACTTGAATATGTACGTATATGAGGCGTTGGGTATGAAAAGGGCTATTGCACGTGGGAGCTTGGAGGTTGGAGAAAACCACGGGGCTGGCGTCAGTTGTACCTTGTTTTTAGGTTTGGTTTCACAAGTGGTTGCCTTAATGACACTTTATATCAGTGCTACTCAAAACTTTCTGATATGGCGGACCGGTAAATTTTTATAAAATTTTCCGCGGACCGGTACCCTATATATGTATACAAAAAAATTCATTAAACTTACATAAATAGATAAACTATTAAAATAAACGATGATAAAAAAATTAATTTATTTCTTATGCGAGCATTGAGTATGTAACATATTTTAAATCTAACCTTCACTATTGTGAAGAATGAGCCTGCTTCGCCTTTACCAGCTTCTCCAGTTGTGGTTCTATTGTGGACAGTGCGACGCGTAGCGGAGGATGAATGTCCACACAATTCCTATATTTATTCTCAATGACGTTTCATCGATTCTGCGTGCAATCGTATTGTAAGCGAAATAGTTTCGACTACTATACTTCTTTCTTGCTCTTATGATCAAACATAATTCCAACCGTGTATTTTATTGGTGGTAGCACTAAAGTCTTGCCAATTGTGTGCAGCTTACTAGCTTGCGCGATTTGGAAACTAATCAGGTTAGAGGCGTGGAGAGATTTTTCCTTAATGCTGGTGTAATGCGAAAGCTTCGATTTCGACGACTTAAGCTGTTCCAGTTGTCTTTAAAAAAATTATATTGGCTTGTTTTTAAAATCCGGATGCATCGTCACAAAATGCCAACGCAATTTGCTCGGACGCATCCTATTCTCTTTGCCGTCTTGTTTTTTTTTTAAATTTTGTTGCATATTATTTTACTTTACCATTTTTAATATTTTAATTTTTAAATAATTTAAAAAAAATCACATTCTTTGGAATGTGAATTTTGAACTTTGAATTTTCCGCGACCCACTAAAAATTGGCCCGCGACCCACAGTTTAGGAAACGCTGGCCTAGAGTAGTGGTCGGCAACCACCATACACTGAAGTGCCACATAATTGTTATTTTTAAGTATTGGACACTCCGCGTGCCACTAAAATTCTATTTTTTTTTTAAATATTGCAAAAGACCTTCAGACATCAGTAAAAAGATTTTTTTTAAGAATTTTCCATCTATGAATGGAACGTCATTCTATAGGCCGTACCACCAAAAAATCTTCCAGTATCTTTCAGATACTTTTTATTTTTTAACAATGCAAATGCATCTCAATAAAGGCTTGGTTTCGCAAATGGCCGCGGCCTGGCCGATGTGGCTATTATGGCCGTAGCCGCTTTCCATCCATCTGTCAAATTCTATACAAAAAAAAACTAAACGTCTTGGTCATTTCCCCGAACCCCTTCTAGAAAGTTTATCTCGAGTGGCGTCCGCCACAGCGGCCAAGACGTTCGGTTTTTTTTATGTGAAACATCTTTCACCGCGGCCTGTCGACAAAGTATGGGTGGTGTAATGCAACGGATATGACGTCATGTTGGAGCTCGCTGATTTTTTGTATAGAATTTGACAGATGGATGGAAAGCGGCCGCGGCCATAACAGCTACATCGGCCAGGCCGCGGCCAATTGTGAAACCAAGCCTTTATTGAGACGCATTTGGATTGTTAAAAAATTAAAAGTGGTCTAGGCTGTGTAAAGTGTCGTTAAGGCAACCATTATAAATTTAAAAACAATATATAGTGTGACGTATGGGTTGAGGTTATCTTGGAGAAGGGCGGAGCCATAGACCATGACTGTTAAACTGTTATTTATATTTCTCTCAGTTTACTCACAAGATCTATATCTTCTAGCTTTATCTATTCATCCATATGTAACGTTGATAATTTATCTTATCTATTTTTTTTATGTGTTAATCAACACGCCTATAGATATTATTCAGTTGAAATTCATGGGTAAGAATCGTTTGCCAATTTAATTTTACTAAATCCTTTTACTTTTTGTTAATGTGAAACTATGTATTATTGTGACTTGTATGTACATTGATGATTGTTTAGTAAAGTTAAAATACAATTGGAATAACTGTCTTTTATTTGATCTCATTGCCACGTTTCCTTACCCGAAGTAGTCCCATGCAATCTCCATTTTTAGTCAGGTTATACTCGAATAGTCGACACAGACATACACTGTGATTTCTCGGAAGGTAAAAATTTGTATTAAAAGTGTTCTACAAGTGCGTTTTTTATTGTATTAATTGTGTAAAGATAATATTACTCGTTTATTTATTTGTCTACAACAGTTGTATAATTTCAGGTATTACATATGCATTATCGCGTAGAGGTGGTATGGCTCTTCGGATCGGCTCGTACATCTTTGGATATAGACGACAAAACAAAAGGGGCGAACGCCATTGGGTCTGCACCAAGAAAAGTTCTAAAAAGTGTCACGCTTATGTCTACACGTTAAATAATAAGCTGATCTATGTTAAAAATCACCACACGCACATATGATATTTAATTTATTTGCTTTTCAGTTATAAAAAAAAATTCCACAATTTTTTTATTTATTTATCACCATGTTTATTTAGTGAAACTAAAATTTTTATCAAATTGTTATATTATTGGTTAAGGTAGTCAAAACTTTGTTAATAATTATAACTTGTACATACATATGTATGTATTTTAAATGTTAAACTTTTTTTGTACATATACTTTATTAAATTATTACACTTAAGCTAAATATTTTATATTTATTAATGTTATTAAATGCATATCTATATGATTGTTTTTGTAGTCTTGTTACAAGTTAAAACTTATGAAAATTAAAAAAAAAAGTACATTAACAACATTTCATTTTAATTACTTATCATCATTTTCAGCCATTCACCATCCGCTGCTGGATGAAAGCCTCTCAAATCCTCTTCCATTCCTGTCTGTCTTGAGCAATCTGCATCCAGTTGACTCCACACATTCTTCATTCATCAGCTCATAAATCACTCGGTACTGTACCTTGCTTTCTTTCACATCCTCTCGGATACCATTCCAGTATTTTTCGCGTCCATCCATTCTTCTCGCTGTGTC
The DNA here is from genome assembly GCA_022651745.1 of Parapsyche elsis. NCBI lineage: Eukaryota > Metazoa > Arthropoda > Insecta > Trichoptera > Hydropsychidae > Parapsyche > Parapsyche elsis. The sequence goes on from JAGVSN010000017.1 coordinate 6,575,660, forward strand.
CACTGCACTTTTTTCACACGTTTCGCTATATCTGCCACTTTGGTCATGTTTCTTACCCATGTATTCCACTTACGATCTCTTCTTGTTATACCAAGCATACATCTTTCCATGCTTCTCTGTGCACTGGATCTTACGTAATATTCTTGAATTCAGCATCCACGTTTCACATCCATACGTCATAATTGGCAGTACGCATTGGTCGTATGCCTTATTTTTTAAGCATAGCGGGATGTTGCGCTCCATCCTAGTTTCATTCTTCTTTATATCCAGTCATGTTCACCAATTGATTAATTTTATATATACATATGTAGGTAATAATTAAATAATATTTCAGAGTTAAATTTGGATATAACGGCATCCATAAGTAATAACCACATTTAAATAACAGTTTGAAAACAAGCTCCTCAAAGTGTTAGGAAAAAAACGGGACGACAATAATTTCTTTAATGTTGCATACTGATCTGCAACAAAAAACGGGATGACAATAATTTCTTTAATGTTGCATACTGATCTGCAACATTAATCAACCATATAAAAGAAACCAAGATGAAGAGAAAGAAGGAGAAACCAGACTATCGATGTCTGACACGATACGATATCCTCGTCGTTGAAGAACAAGAAAAATTGATAAAACCTGTTAACGATTCCAACTTGACGGTGTTGTATTATATAACAACGAATGAATTATTCGACACTATGTATAGATAATACACATATTTTAACTAGCCATGGAGGAAGAAACCAAATGGCGCAGGAATTAAAAAAAAAGTATTGTAACATAACTAAAGAAACTAATGTTTTACTTATCGCTGTGCGAATTGTGCCATGGAAAAAAATCATCTTTGAAAAAGAGAATTGTTCTGCCCATACGCACTTCTTAGTTCTGTTTAGGTAAACTGTTTCAATCAATAAATAAACACAAATAACCTTTGTTTGAATTCTTTCCTCGATATTGCCTGTATTTAGTCGGCCGATCGCATAGTTGTGAATGTAATGTATTTAATTTTAAAATTTGACACGTTAGCTGCTGAAAATGGGCATTGTAACATTGATCCTCTAGTTTTTATTAATCCTTTATGCATCTGATGATATCTGATAATTGTTAATATTAATGCTTTTTTAATAAAATGAAATTTAAAATGTTTTTTTTTTGCATTTTTTATAATGAATATTATCGTTTATTTATTATAATTTTTCCATCATTAGAAGGTCATTATTACACATTAATGACATCGAATTTTTTGCAAACAATTTGGAGTGCAAAAACAAGTGTAATTACCATTTCATATTTAGAATGTTACTTTTATGGAAAAAATCATGGTAGTGGTCTGCGGGATTCAAAATTTTTAGTTAAGTGGTCCGTGAGGTCCGAAAGGTTGGCGACCGCTGATTTACAGTACGTACAGTATCATTTTTATAATTTAGTTTAACTATTTCCTTTTTTTAGCCTTTACAATGGAATATTCAAGCACCCAGAAAGGCAACCGAATTTTGATTTACCTGGGTTTTGAATACGTCTACTTCAGAACTACAAATGGAGTGTTGACTTGGAGATGCAGGCAAAATCGCTCTATGAAGTGTCATTCAAATATCAAGACAAAAGATGACGACGTTGTACAACAACCAACCATGCATTGTCATGATTCCTGCAGATAGCCAAGTAAAAGGCCGATATTGCCAAGAGTAAAATGAAGTAATCCATTGTGGGTACTCGGTGAACCAATGGGCTGGGGCTGGCGTCACTGTCTCCTTGACGGTTGGCAACCCTAGTACTGGCGACCGAGTGTTACTCAGGACACTCAGTATCCATCGCTCACATATTAAAGTCAACCGAAACGTCCGCTGCGTGTCTTCTTCAACCTTTCCCCTCGCACTCCAACACCATGAACGCAGTCGGTGCTAATCCTCGGAATGTTATAGGGAGTATCTTGTCAGACGAGAGCAATTAGGCACTAGTTTATATGCCGAAGAAGTCCTCTCTTTCGAGGAATTTCCTCAATTATAGAAAAATTAATCATTTGCCAAATCCTACAACAATAAATTTTGGCATTCCTGAGAAATACAGTGGACTAGTGCTTCATGACTCGGGTGCGAATAACCCAGAAATAATTTTGGCATTGGGCAATAAAGAGCTTTTACTTGAATTGAACAAAGATACCATATTTGGAGATAGCACTCTTGACCTACCTAGAATGTATTATATAATTATACTTGGCATCCCTAGGTGGGTAACTCGAACCCGCCATGTATGCATTTATTTTTTAATTACAAAAAAAAACGTATAATAGAATGCTGGAAATCATGAATATGTTACTTCCAAATCTGGCACCTCTAAAGGTCTTGGTTGATTTTGAGATGGTTTCCATTAGTGCAGTCAAATTTATCTCAAAATCTAATCAGGAAAATCAACTATGTTAGCTTAAAGACTATACATATTTGAATCAAATACGGATATGAAACTAAAGCTCAAGTCATTAGCAGCATTATCCTTTGTCCCAATTCATGGTGTAAGGACTGTATTTGATCAACTCAAGGAAGAGGGTTATAATGAAGTACTCACTTACTTCTTTTGCACCTACGTATATTGAGGGTGCAGCAGGTAGAAATCCTCAGTTCCCAATAACATTATGGAATCACAATGACGCAGCTCAGGAACGATTCCCTAAAACAACAAACCGTTTTGAGGGTTTTCACATTGAACTGAATTCTCTATTCCATTGCCGTCATACCAGTATGTTGTTTTTATTTGATGGGTTGCAGAGAGACCTTGCTTGCCACAGATACACACTTGTTAATGCAGAATCGAGTTGCCCAGAGGTGAAAAATAGCAAATACGAAAGACTACAGGACACAATTTTCACTGCTAAAAGGGAATATGATCAGACGGAAAACAAAATAAAGTACTTGTTGAAGTTACCTGATTAGCAATAATAAAATGAATTTATTAATGAAAACTAATTTCTGTTACATATATGAATTTTTTAATAATAAATTTTCTTTAATATACAGTAAAAATATTTTTTAATCATGTTTGCGGAGAAAATAAAAATGAAGTACTACAAAAAATTATTTACTACACTAGAAATATTCAAATTTTTAAAGCTTAAAAACACAGGAAAAGATTATAGTAATTTATATGCGAGTATTTTTTTATGTGCGCTTTTTACGGCGTGCACCTATGATGAATTTTGACTAGAATTCCTTTGAAAATTTGCTAGAAGTACGTAATAAAAATATTACAAATCCATATGTAAATTCGGTATGCGATAATATATGTATATTAAAATGTAACACTTTTTTTTTCACGTTTTTGGAATTCATCTTTTTAGTTTGTTATGTGAAATAACAATACATACAGCATAATAATCACAAAAATTTTGTATTAAACTCACATGCAATTCACGCATTGAAGTAAAATCCACACATCCATAATTAGTATTAGTTGTGCATTGTATGATTTTGTACATTATTCTGAAATTGTATGAATTAACAGTATCTATTCTAAGTGTCCATTTGTGTCATAATGATCGTGTAAGTGGCTAATGCTGCCACGAATGACTGTAGAAATTCATAATTAAATAAAAACAAGCATCCGCTACAATCATTCGTATTGTGATACAGTGATAACGTCTTGAGTTGTTGAATATGGGGATCTGAAAACGAATAAAATCAGCAATTATATTATGATACATAGTTGTATTTAAACTTCCATTAGCGTATTATATAACTGACGTTTTTACCTGATATATCACATATGCTCAGTTTTAAAACTAATCTATTAGTTTCATCTGCTATTTGTTTTAAATTTTCGCATAAATATATTGGCATCACCAATGTTATACTGTGGTGAATGCACCAAGCGAGTTCCAGCAAAAATAATATTTCTGCTTTCTGAAGCTGTTAAATTACATTTATTTATATTAAGCATCTTGGAAAATATGTTTTAATTAATAATGTGAACTGTATACTTACATCGGCCCCTATCTTCGCAATTTTACTCATTACTAGAACTAGCAAGGTAAAAGTAAATATAGCGCGAAAGAGTAACTGAAAATTGTGAATTCATTTACATATGTATCTTTATTATGAGTATGCATTACACTTGGAGCCAATCAATAGTTATTTTACCGTATATTTGATGAAAGATTTTGAAAATATTGCATTGACGTGTATTTTATCTAAAGCTTCTAAAAGGTCTTCTACTAGTATACCTGAAGCAGAACTTGTATTCCTTTCTTTTCGTTGATCTACTCTCAAACTTTCCAGATGGATATTTAAAAGATGAAAATTTTGTATTGTTATCAATGATTCGACAGCAAATTTAATTATAACCCAATCAGAAACAATTATTGAAAAAAATATCCAGTTTGTTAAAATTTCCACTACTCCATATAAATATTTATAAATCCAAAAAATTTCGAATATGGTTATGGCTGTTATAATCAATATTAAAATCGTAACTTTAATGGTTACGTTTTGAAAATTTTGTTGTTTATCAGTTACCAATAATAATGTTTTAATCCTCGTGTTGTTTGATAGTATTTTGAAAGGTATAATACTCATTGTGAAAGAGGTAATCCAACATGCAATCCCCCCCAAATTTACACACAAAAACCTCAAATTGTGCAGTATATAAGTGAATAAGTGATTTACATTCGATATAGTAATGAAAAATGAGCGAATTTGAATGACAAAACAGCATATTGAAAAGGCACATAAAATTGCTACATAGAAGCTCCTTATCCGACTTGGAATGCTGAAATACTTCACCGTGTTTAAAATAGGAAGGGTTCCGAGCAATAGATTTATTTTTAACACATATTTTAAAATGATTGGTTGAACTTTGCCAAAATTTTCTTTTCTTTCAGTATCAGATATATTCTCCATATTGATAGCCAGTTATATGTTTACAAATTACATACAATTCAGTAAGAGTAAAAAATAATTTCCAATATCATTCGCTTTGTTCAGTTTTCGTATGCGATTTAAATGTATGTTTTTATATTACAATTTAAGTTTTAAAATCACCATCAACAAATTCTATGCTTTTTATTTAAACACATGAATAAGCATTTTCATTTAAATAAACCAATTGATTCAGCATGAATTTAGCTTTCATGCTTGACAGAAAAACACACTCAACAATATAAAATACAATTATTGGCTTATGCTTTTTTAAAATCAATTAACTTACTTTGTCTAATCTATGTTGAAATGGTCAATTATTTTACTTAAAGTACTTTTAATTAATGTAAATTGAATTTGTGCTTTTAACGAATTACTCGCATATTATATCTCGATATTGACACAATTATTAACACAATGAAACTTATTAATTACATTCCATATTGTACCTATTTTCATTTTTTAATAGAAATCCTCAACAGTAAAAATCGAAATAAAAGTCGTACAGAAATTAAAAATTGCTTCGAGTTGAATTATCTGTAGCGTGGTTTTATACATATATTCTAAAATTTAATTCAACTATTTGTAAATAAAATAATGATAGTTTAATAAAAACACACGATGTAGTACATAATATGTATGTATGTACATATATCGATAAAACACACAAAACCTTTGTATAAATATTTTTTATACGATTCATTGTATTGAAAATTTTTCCTTTTCTGCGAGAAGGATCGTGCTTAGCAATAAATTCTTATGTAAACAAATTTTAGAATAATCAGTTGAGATTTCTTATTAAAATTGTTTTTTGTAGATTAAAATCATACATGGAGTACAAATGCTTTATTATGTGTAATTTGTTATTTATTGATTTATTGTGTCTACAATTTTATATATCTTTTATCTTGATTTTATGTTTTCAATTTCTTTATTACATGTATTATTCTTTGTTTAGTTTTGTTTTCAATTATTTTTATAATTATTGTAATTATTGCTTGCTATGTATCGATTATGAATGCTTCAGGTTTCCATCTGTTTTAAAATTATTGTATATGTGACCAATGCACCCATGAATGCATGTAAAAATTCATAGCTGAACAAGAAAAAACATCCACTCGTATCTTCCTTGTTGAGAAACACCATCAATTTTCCAAACTTTTGAATATGGCGATCTGAAATAGGGTAAATTATGAGTTTGGGAATATATATGCAAAGTATAATACCTGATATATGTACTTAACGTTTATTATTGAATAAAAATTTACCTGTTGGATTGTTAATCCACAATTTGAATACGTATTTGCTAGTTTTATCCGTCAAGTTCTTCAACACTTCGCAGATATGAATCGGCATAAAAAGTACTAATGCATGGTGAACACACCAAATCGCATTTGACAATATAAGTACACTTAGATCCTGAAATCAATTTGAATTATTTTTATTTTAAATATTCGCAATTAGGTGAAAAACTGATGCATATCTCGCAAACTTACACTAATGTTCCATCCTAAAATTAACGATACGAATGATACGAAAAACGTAAAAGTAGTTGTGGCATGAAAGAGCAACTAAAATTTATCAAAAACACATAAGTGAAATCATCTTATGAAATTGAATAAATTTGAATTATAAAATTACAATGTATACATATGTAGAATATTTCCTAGAGGTAAATATACAATTTTTTTAAATTACCGGATATTCAATAAGATGTTTTGAGTATGTTATGTTTTCATTCAGTTTATGGAAAACTATTACAGCGTCTTGTATGGTGAACTTGCTTAAAATTGCTTTTTTATGCCGGTCGTTCAACTTCATACTTTTGAGTTTATCATTCAATACTCGAAAGTTGTTTACAATCATCATAATTTCGGCCACAAACTTTATAACTACCCAGTCATATATAAAAATAGACAAAAGTAACCATCTTGACAAAAAATTCTGCTTTACTTCATAACTTAAGCTGAAGATGGCCACCGTAGCAGCACTGGTACAAAATATCAAAATGCCAATCTTCACTTTTACGTCACAAAAATATCCACCTTGATTGTTCTTCAGCAACATTTTAACGCTTCTACTGTTTGATAGGATTTTGAAAAAAGTTGTAGGCATAACCAATTGTGTAATCCAGCATGCAGCCGTCGTCCAAGTCATCGAAAGCATGCACAGATTTCCCACAATAATTCTGAAAGCGTTGTTATTTGTGTGCGTGATCCAAAAACCAATCGTTAAAATCACAATGACGTAGACTTCTATCAGAGACAATATTCCTGTATACACACGACAAATATGACTTGCAATAATATATTTTTTCCCCTTTCTTACAACAGAAATGGTTCCTGCAATAAGATTCATCAAGTATACAATTTTGACAATACCAGGTTGATGTCCAAAATCCATTACTGTATTCCAATCGATTGTTCATGTAGAATTCCAATCGATTGTTTTGTAGAATTTTATAATTAACTAATATATGTATGTATGTATGTACATATGTACTGTACGGTCTTATATTCCATGTCAGTGTCAGAAGCATACAATTTAAACTATTAATCAACATAATTTTTTCTACTAAAACATTTCATAATCAATAAAATCAATTTATCAAAGAATAATGAATAACAGGGAGGCGTGAGGAGAAAATCGATTAATTTTCATCAAATTTGAAAGGTGCTGTTTGTATTTTAAGTACATATTTACATAGGCATTTACATACGTACATACATACATAGGTACTTCAAATTGTATAATTAAAATTTTACGTCTGCATCTGAATCAATAAAATCGTATAAGTGGCCAGAGCACCTAATATTGAATGAAGTAACGTGTAGTTTAAAGAGAACATATTTCCTGGCAAAAATTTGAGATTTCTTCCGAATACAAATTGTTTTAACCTCTTTAACTGAACGTTTAATGCTGAACCTGCAATATAGAATGTAATTATTTATTTAAACAAGAAAAATCAAGCAGCTGCGTATTGTTTTTTACCATTTTTCTTATAAATATGTAATTTTAAAGTCGTATTTATCGTTTCTTGAATAACAACTTGAAATCTCTCATATATAAGTATAGGCACAATTATATACCAAGAATGATGTATACACCATATAATGTTGGATATCATACCTAAATCCATCTAAAAAATATAGAAAAATCAATTGAAAATATTAAATTATATATGTACATTATTATAAATTAATTTACTGATGCTTTTCCTCCAATGGTGACGGCTGTTATAAGAATGAAGAGTGTAAACGAACTTAATATGAAAAAAATCATCTGAAATAATTTTTATATTGTTTAGCATTTAGTCAGCTATTTGTTTGAAAGAAAAAAATCTAAAATGTTTCCATCAGTATGAACGTGCACCCTTTTTATATATTGTATTAAAATAACATCGATTAATTTACATATTAAAATACTAACGGGCCAAGCTACCAACGTATTGACAATGTCAATATTATCAGCAAGTTTATCCAATACTTCAATTGCCATTTCCAATTCTTCATAGTAAACGTAGTCCATCGACTTTGGCACATAATTGTGAGTGGCTTTCACTTTCCAACTGATACTTTCACTTGTATCCAAATATAATAACAAATTATTCAGCATCTCGTTTAGTACCCTCAGGATGCGAGTCATTATGACAATGTCACATGTGTATTTCAAAATGGTCAAATCCACTACAATAACAGTGAAAGACGACCACCAATATTGTATTCTGCCGGTGTTCACTTTTGGATCACCGATTGACAATGTGAGAATGACCACGGCAGAAACGAAATGCGCTATAGTCATAGTAGAGAGCAGTCTGTTTGTGTATTTGTATTTATTTTTCATGGTTCTTTCTATTTCGGAAAGATTATCAAAGATTTGATACAAGTAACGTTCGCTGTAGAAAGATGTTATCCACGACGTGGCCGCGGCTATAGTCATCGTACTTGTGACTAACTTATTTACCGTGATTATGAGTAGGTCTTCATTCAAATTTTTAATTTTCGTATCGGTTATTCGTATTTTCAAGTACACTTCACACGTAAATCCTGCGCAGCATAAAAATACTGCGTAGAAGTTTATGATTTTTCTTACAGAAACGTAATTGACACCGTTGTGCCAAATAGGTGCCATTGCAAATAGCATATGAAACATGTAGAAATATTTCAAAAAGTTATCCACTATAACACTTTTGTGAATTGGCTTTTTCTTTAGGGAATTCATGTTTTACAGCGTGTGTCTACGGTAAAACTAATGGAATGATAATATTGATTTTTCATTTTGTATACAGTTACATAATGGATTAAATGATTTTAATGAATTCACTACAATTTGTATGGATTGAGGGTTTACGTATGTATATAAAGGGTGGTTAGTGAATTGAGACAATCAAAAAGTACCTATAATGCATTAGCGATAGTGACGAAAGTATTCATTAGAATCGTGTTCAAACTTGTAACATTAAAAATTCGTAATGTAGAGTTTTAGCGGAAGTTATAAGTAAAATCAGGAATGAAACATTGGAATATTATGCATGAAAATTATTTTTATATGGATATTATTGTATATATTTGTTCCAACATATATTTAATACAATATGTATTATTTTTATAATAAATATATGCACAACTACTTATTGTAATATAAAAAAATTCAGGAGTCAAGTCAATGGAGTAAAAATTTAAAAAGTTTTTTATTTTAATAAATCCAATAATAATAAATATTACTATTTGTCCCAAAGATTTTGCATTAACTATATTTGTATTAAATGCAATGTTTTATTTCAAAATATAATATTTATTGAAATTGTTTTTTCCAATTGTAAATAAAATTTTCAATTTTTAATTTTCCAATCTCAAACCGAAGTCATTTCTGTTTTACTTAAACATAAACTGCTACAAATCTGATTTTTAAAAGTGAAAGCATAAATAGTATCTTTTAGCATTAAATTATATTGAAAACATTAAAATATACTATTTGATTTTATTGATGTTATTTCAACAATATAATATTACGATGAATCAAATGATATCATATAACAAATTATTTTCAATAAAAGGCACTTAGTTTTACATTAAAACTAAATGATAAATTAGATCAATTGCGATCACATTAGCAAATATGAGTCAGCTATATAGGTATGTCAGGTATGTCAGATCAATAGCCATTCTATCTTAGTTTCGTACGATATTGCATGGTTCACATTAGCAGTAATTTTACATTGTATGTAGGTAAAAATCAAAAAATACAGCAGTTAAAACGACAAGGCAGATGTGCGCAGAATGAAACCTGTAAAATTGTTTCAACCATTTAGCTCACCATATTTGCAAATAATACCGCCGTATATAAATACATTAACAAAAAGTTTTATATTAATCAAAAACAGCCAATTGAAATAAAATTCAAATATTTACAATAACTTATAACACCTATTCATCAGAAAAAAATGTACAGTAGGTACTAAATCCCCAGATTCTAAAAAAAAAAGTCACCAACTTTATGACAGTTAACGCCCATTTAGTATTGAACAATATTTTTTTACGTTAATTAAATATTCACGACACAGTAATGCGTACTAAATTATAAAATTGATTATAAAAGTCGGACTAAAAGTACTCACTATACTGGACATGCACGAAAGTATAAAAAAAGGTGTCTCACTCAAATTTGACAAATTACCGTGCTAGTGATATACTTCACTATAACTATAATATATATCATCTATTAACATAACAATTAATTTTTACAAAAAATTATATCGTTAACATTATACACTATATACAATTAAAGTTCTATACCTATGTATATTTATTATGTGTAGTATTATAACTAGAGACCGGTCAGAATTGGCATGAACGTAGGCTGCAGGTACAGAAACCGGTTTGCAGGGCCGTATTGGAAATTGTCCAGGATTCCATCACCATGCTTAGCAACGAACTATGTACGTCTTAACAAATAAGTTCATGAAATCCTGGAAACGATTATAATTTGGACCGCGAAGAAAGTCGTAAAACTCGAAAAGTGGATTTTTTCGATGACATCAGCTTTTGCAAGCCGTTCCCGCTCCTTCATACTTCTCGCCTATATTTCAGCCTTGACGACAATTTCCAATACGGCCCTGCAAACCGGTTTCTGTACCTGCAGCCTATGTTCATGCCAATTCTGACCGGTCTCTAATTATAACATACAATTTAACTTCTGTAATTTTTTTAAGTTAAACGTAGCATTCAAGCTCAAAGCTGAAAGCTTACCTTTGCAACTAAATTACAAAAGCATGTTGTTTAATGAAAAAAAAGCTTAATTGCTAGTGTTCGTTTCGGCAGTGTCGACCGGTGGATTGTTCATAGCGTTTATGTTGGGTGTAGGTTGAGTTTCAGGAAAGTAAACGCAAATTACAGCAATTATATAAATTCCTGTCAATCCTAACATAGCAAGACTTGCTGCCACGCCAAAGAGACTTGAAAATCGGATACTGAAAAAAAGATTAAAAATACAGTATATAACAGCAAATGACGAGAAACACTCAAAAGAAATTTTATGCACTTACTGAATATACCACGCTATAGATAGAAGAGACGCAAGCATTGTAAACAATATATGACTCAAATCCCAATCCCTTTCCTCTTGAATACCGATGTCGGTTTGCGGTATTTGATTTTGATTGTTGGCGAGACTATTGTTGATATTTCCGAGTGAAAAGTTGGTCGGATTTAGTTGTTGTTGTACCTGCATAAACAATGATGTCGTATGTTCGCGATTAATAGATAAAAAAGATAACAAAAATCCCAAGTATAAACTTAAGTTAAAATGAAAAACTGAAATTACCTGAGCAAATTGCTGCTGTGTTCTAGGTTGATGGACAAGACAATGAACAACGCAATTGTCGAATAAACCGCAAGATTGTAACGTTGCAGCCTCGCGCTGAAGAACTTGTCCGTTGAATATTAGACGTACCAGCTTTCGAGCACTCAACTCCACCTTAAAATGCCTCCTATAATAAAATAAAATGCATTATAATAAAATGAAAGGCATATTTGATGTATTTTAGTTGTGATTTATTTACCTTTTGAAATCTCCTAAAGGCTCGTGCAAACTTCCTTCCACTAATTTTAAATCGTCGTTTAAATATTTAAGACGAATTCTGATGTTATCAGTATTGTTACTGTCGTCGGGCGTATCCGGACTGCTTTCAGTTTTGATTTCTGAACTCTCGGTGGAGTCGACGCACGTATTGTCGGCTTTGTCTGTTTGTTCGGCGCTTTCAGAATTTTCGGATATTATTTTAGCATCTGAAGTTTCACTATCACCAATGGCTGAATCGTTTGAAAGATTGTCTATGAAAATAAAATTTCAATTGAAAAAATGTAAATAGTCGGTAAAAAAAAAAAAAAAAACAATCTTAATTACCTAAAGGTGATCTATTTTCAAAGAATGCTAATCTTCTATTTCTCAACACAGAAGCTTCTGAATCCATATCCATGGTGTTGACTATATTATTCATTTCCGTATCCTCTCCCGATGTTTCTTGGATGTTGGCTTCAAAATCAATCGCAGGACTTCTTTGAGGATCATCTAAAATATTAAAAAAATCTAATTTTACTACGATAACATAAAAAAAAAAAATTTACTGCAACATAAAAAATCAAAATATTACCAGTAGGTAAAGCTTCTATTCTACTTTGAATCGGATTCTCAGATCTTAAATTACCTTAAAAAAAGTATTTTTTAAATATACGTATATAATTCATTAAAAATACATTATATATTAATTACAAAATTGTCTATTTTAAAATGTGTATTATCTATGTATTACTTTGTAATAGCCCTATTGGACGTATAATAAATAAATAAAATAAATTACTTGTTATTGCCTGTGAATCAGTATTAGTTGCAGGTCCACTTAATATAACCATATGTGGAGGATGTCTTCGTCCTAAAATAAAAATAATGGAATATTATGTATTGTGCCTTTGTGGTTTTTTAAATTTAGTAAATAGGTTAAATAAAGATAGGATGCAAAATTTCAAAATAGAGCTTTTCGGAGTATTTTAAATGTGAACAGATTAACCAGTATGAAAAATATGTTGAATGGATTGAATTGGGTGAATGTAAGTGAAACGTTAAAAGTGTGTATTTTCTATATACATATATAAAAATCAATGTCTGTCTGTCTGTCTGTTTGTTTGTTTGTTTGTCTGTCTCTTATAGGCTCCTAAACCACTCAACCGATCGCGATGAAACTTTCAGGACTTATTGTGATCATGCCGGGATGGTTCCTGTGAAAAAAATGGCCTGCTCACGCATCAGATAACGTACTAGGAACGGGAACGGGAACGGGCCTGCTCACGCGTCAGAAAACGTACTAGGAACGGGAACGGGAATGGAATCTGGAACGGGAACGGGCCTGCTCACGCGTCAGAAAACGTACTAGGAACGGGAACGGGATTGGGCATTGCAACGCATGCCGGGTCAGCTAGTAGTTTATATTTTTAAGTTAGATAAGAATTTGTTACCAAAATATTTCGATAAGTATTAAATAAGGGGGTATTATATACATACATACATAGTCATAATACTCTAGTGGTAAGAATAAGTTAATAGTTAAGAATTTAAAATTAAGTAGATCTAGAAGAAGTATGTATATTGTACAGGAGTGTTACAATACAACAAACTGCCAAATTCCTGGCAGCCTTAAAACAACACCTCTGCAATGTAATTAAGTTTATTATGTAATTTTAGCTTTGAGTTACTTTTTCGTTTGTAATTAGCTTTTCAAGCTATGATGTAAATAAATAAATAAATAATTTTGTCAAGCAACAAATATAAATAATAATATTGTTGTAAATCAATATGGCGGTAATGAGGGATTGGAACCAACTTAATGCACGTTTGATTTAATCGGTTATCTGATAACCGATCACATCAAACGTGATAACCGTTATCATATAATATCCATAACACACAAGTTATTTGAATTGCAAATTATTTATTTAAGCTCATCTTACCGCGAACTGGTCTTGGCAGAAATCTATAGATGTGTCTGACATTTCTGTCAAGAATAACGGCTGTTCTGAAGCGGTGTGGTCGCTGAGCCGTTGACCACCATGCCAATAAACCAACAACCCCGCACAAAACAATTACACAAAATTGCGTTACTTCGTCGCCCACCCCTTCAATAATTGTCATCTTTTTTCTAAATATACTGAAAATTACAACAAACATTTTAAATTATTAATGTAACAAAATTTTAAATTTATCTTAGGTATGTACTAATAAATAAACATTATTGACGAATTTCATAATTTTTCTCTTTTCTATACATATATGTAGTATGTTTTTTTAACAAGGGACAAAACACTTTTTGTTAAAAGAAACGGATTTAGTCAAACTGCACACCTCTTTTTTTTTACTTACTGGGTTAGTAACTGTTCCGATTTATGGCCAATTATTCAAACGGTGAGTAATTTTAATAAATGGTCAGTAATTAGTACTGAACGGTCGGTATTTAAAGATTACTGTCCGTTTGCGAAAAAGTGACTAACCAAAAATACATTTTTACCGACCGTTTGATTAGTTGCCTTAAAAAAACAGATGAAATTTATTATGACGTAATATTATTCTTGATTTCATCATTTAAAACATTTTTTATTTATTTATATAGATCGGAAAACGCCTACATTGAAACACAGTATCAAGAAACGTAAAACTGTAAGACCTGTCGATACGACACCCTCAGCTCAGACGTCATTAGATTTATATTTTATTAAGATGCCTACAGATTTAGATTAAGACCTCTTTAGTTTTATTAAGATGTAAAGAAAAAAAAACTCATTCGAAAATTACCAAAAAGATTTAAAACATAAATATATGAACTATGTAAATGTTTCTAAATCCAAATTATTGTCAAATTTATTAAATCATATTCACACTAATATACGAATATGTATGTTGTATTTACTCAATAGTGTAAGGAATTAAACCACTGTCATTTTTTTTATTATCAATATGTAATTTAATTAAAGTCATCAGCATCATCATTTTCAGCTGTTCACTGCTGGATTAAGGCCTCTCCAATCCAAAAGACAGACAGGAATCTGTCTGTCTTGAGCAATTTGCATCCAGTTGACTCGACACATTCTTCTCAATTCATCAGCCCATCGTCCACTCGGTCTACCTTGCTTTCTTTCACATCCTCTCGGATACTATTCCAGTATTTTTCGAGTTCATCCATTCTTCTCGCTATGTGTTCCAACTGTTTCACACGTTATGCTATATCTGCCACTTTGGTCACCCTTCTTACCGATGTATTCCACTTACGATCTCTTCTTGTTATACCGAGCATACATCTTTCCATGCTTCTCTGTGTGCACTGGATCATACGTAACATTCTTGAATTTAGCATCCACATTTCACATTCATACGTCATAACCGGGAGTACGCATTGGTCGTATGCCTTCTTTTTTGAGCATAGTGGAATGTTGGATTTAAAAACTATGTTCATTCTTCCAAAAGCACTCCATCCTAGTTTCATTCTTCGTTTTATTTCTTCTCTTTTTATCAACATGTACTTAAATTAAAGTAGCGGTTTAAATTTTAAGTTAATGGATCTGAAAGTGACAATAACTGTTATAAACGTATATTTTTACAAATTTACAACTGAAAACGGTGCTTATATTTTATATATAAAAAAATTAATTTACTCTTAATATAATATGCCATTTCTTTTAAAACGAGACACTGTTTACATTGATGCGGGTATTTATTGTTATTTTTATCAAAATTATACAATGGGTCATTGTTGGCCAGTTTCAAAGGTCATTAGTGTTCAAAAAAATCAGATGATGCAAATTTGACAGTCGGTCCACACGTTAGAGATGATAATTTTTTCGGATGATTATCACGACTGATAAGAACCTGGAGCGTTCGGCAGGTGATTTGAGGTTCTGGAGGTCTTTGCTGAGGTGTACGATGACTACACTCCCACATGTCACTGTCAACTGTCAAACGGCTCGTGGTCGTAACACCTCGACAAACACGACCATATACTCAAACTAAACTCGACGATAAGAAATAATTATATTAAAATGATTTAGCTAGTGTACTAAATTTGATAATGGATGGCTCGACTCGTGAAGTATATTTGTATATGCGTGTATTAAATTAAAATCGACTCATTTCAAATGTCATTTTATAATATTCGAGCGTGTACGCGAGTTTGTCAATGTTTATACGCTTTCTAGGAATTCTCCCCGCATTATTCACAGTGGCAGCACTACGCTGCATCAACAAATGCAGAGTGGGGGAACTCAGTAAAATACCAGCGCACCCTATTGTTTAACAGCATTCTTTCCACCTTTTTCTTACAAGAGTTCTTACATGCATACATACATCGTACATCGTACATCTGTTATAACTTAAGCAATATTGTAAAAGTCGCCAAAAATAAAATTTTCAACAAACTTGTAAAACTTAAAAGGGATGAAAGGGGATTTTGTCTAGATTTTTTGAATGCTTATTAATGGGGATGGTGGTAAATTAGATGAATTATTACTATGGCTAAAATAATAAAGGGTATAAGATAGAAATCAAATTCATTCTAAAAATCATCAAAATTATTAACATAACAAATAAAACAAAAAAAATAAAGCGAGTTAAATTTAACTCTCTTTAAGTTTAATTAATAGACAGTAGATCCCACACCGTGATATAATCTGATCTATTAGTCCATTAGATATGTAAATACATAAATGATAACTACCCGATGTCACTGTCAACGGGCAGTGACTAATAATTAAATACACTGAGCAACAAAAAAAAATCCAGATCGGAGATTAGTCAATCTTTACTAAGTTTGTAAAAAAAAATGTAAAAATTAGAAGCGTACATTAATATATTGATAATTTTTCAGCCAAGTATATCCGTTCGAGAAGAGGGAAGCCACTTCTGGTGTACCAATCTTACACATACGCTATGCAGTTGGTGAACAATTCGGGAAAAAAGAGGTGGATCTGCTCCACAAATTGTTCAAAGGGTTGCAAAGCGTTTTTGTACTCGGTAGATGATACAATCGTTTGGGTCAACACTAATCACAATCATACGAACCGTTATGCTTGGAAGTAGTGCAAATTTTGACATATGTATAACGTAGATTTTAGCAATTTATTAAATCGAAAAATAAAAAAAATAGTGGTAATATTTCATTTATTCATGTATGTATGTTTTCTTAAGTATAATATTAAATTAAAAAAATATTGTATGTACCAATTTAATTACTTAAAGTTGATGTCAGTCAATAAATAAAATATGTAAAATTACATTAATCAATAAATTTATGCTTAAGTTTCAATGCATTTTTTTAAATCTAAATAATAATCAACAGGGGAAAATGTGCGACTAACATTAACTAAAACATTTTCAGACTTTTGTGAATGCGACAAAATTGCCTTTTTATACAGCAAACAAGCATTTGCACATGAATTAGACTTTTTTTCTAAAATTATTGCATTCCAATCATCTTTGGTCAACACATTGTGATCGACTACTCCTTTCAAATAGTCATCGTCGAAATGTTTAAAAGCGCAACCACCCTCAGACGATGGTTTCGCTTGAATTGTAGTGCACTTTGACATACTATAATTCTTCCGGGCACCTTCCAGACCGTATAAATGCCTCAAACTGTACACGTACTTCTTCTCGTCTCTTGGCCAACTATGGGAACAAGAAACTTTGCGATCGCACGGCTTCGAATATTCCTTTTGCCAAAAGTAAATAGCTTCTTGTAAAGGCAAACCAATATCTTTTTAAAATAGACTATATCTAAATCTTTCATCGTGGGACAGGCGATGCTTAGTGCGAAGAATATTATGGAGATTTTTCATACACAGAGGGAAGAAAAAAAGTTCCTTATCTATTTCATTATGCTTAATAGATTTGATTTTTGTTTTGTTATTTCCCAATTGAGAATCATTGATCAGTTTAATGATCATCTCTCTCCATCTAGGATCAATTTTTAATGAAGTTTCATCGAACTCTGTAAATTTGGAATATAAATGCACTTTAAAAAGTGAACTTAAGTATTGCTTCCAAAGACCGCACGGAATACACGCTAAGCCTTTTTTGATCTCGACCTTTCTTTTAGCAACGAGCGGCAAACAATCTTCGAAGTTTATATATATCTTGTAGCAATTACAATGGATACTGTGATTTTTTTGCAGCGTATGCTCAGCGATATGTTTGACTATCAACTTTTTGCACAGAGTTGCGAGGGCAGTTAAATGGGAATCTAGTCGTTGGACGCTCTTCAAAATTGTTTTGCATAATAGTCTAACATCGTTGAAACCGGCAGAATCGATCCTATTCACAAAGAGGACTTCTTCGGCTCGATTGACGAAATCCAACAGCGGTCTGTGTTCGGAGAGGCGAGCCAAAAGACCCAAGAAAAAATGACCAATGTTGTCGAGAATGCTTCCTTCCAAAAGATACTCGCAGAATATAGTCGGATGGCCGTTGAGCATTCTTTCCAGATGATTGAAACGTTGATATACACATTCTTCTATGATATGCAATTGAACATTTCCTTTAGCTGGTGCAAGGTAAAAGTACGACATGATTGTGTCAAAATGGAGCCAAAGTAGGCTGAAATTACCAATCCATACATACTTTTATGATTCGTCTATCGTTTTATATAGTAAAACGCAAGTGCCAGATTCCTCCATAGCGTGTTTAATGTGAATGTCACTTAACGGAACTTGACAGATGACAGTTAATATTGCGCGAAATTTACGCCATAACGCATATATTTAAGACCTTGTTTTAAAAATTAAAATTTTAAAAGTAAAAGTAAAAGCGGTCAAGGCTATCACCGCCAATTTAAGTTTGTATTGGCAACGATAGCTTGACCCTTAATGTAATTTTATTTTTAATTGTTTTATGTGAAATGTTTGGGTTTTCGTTTAGTATAATTTACTTGTCATTGGTTAGTACTGTTAAAGACTTTTACAAGAAACATTGCAGGGTAATTTGTTTCACATAAAGGCCCATTTAGACGATCCGTCCGTGTATCCGTTCCGTCTCCGGATCCGTTAAACTGGACGGTGATCGTAGACAATCTATTGAGTCTTTTTGGTTTACGTTTACTCATACATATAAATGTATGAATAGTTGCTTATTAGCATTGTCTTTGGTATTAGCAGTGAAGAAACCAAGAAAAATGAGATATCCGAAACAAATAACGCGATGGGGCTGAAATACCATAGATATACATAGAATACATTCATATGTACATATATAGATATGCCCCTTCATACTTTTCGGTAGACAAAAATCGTTGCATTTTACTGGAAAGCATTACCGGTAGTATTACTGCAATATGGTGGTGTGGGCCGGAAATATAGTCGTGTTTCCCGACACTATTGTTCCACTTTTGCTGGTATGCGAGTATTGTTGACATACTACTGATAATATCGCTCCGTATACGAAAATACGCGACAATATATGTTTCTTTCCTGCTCTCTCACATACGCGGGTCTCTGTCGCTAAGGACACGACGATACGAGTGTTGACCGTTGGCGAATCTGGGCTAATAAAACAGCAACTACTTGCCGGCAATCATTCAGCCACACATATTGCGCATGTGATGCCAAAAGTGTTGCTGGAGGGTTGACTGAATATTTCTGTCAATATTGGTTACAAATTTTGATCGTTTACAGGCACCTTAACAGTAGGGATGAATGGACAGACTCGAATAACAAAGAAGTGACCTTTTTTTTCGCTATAGAATAACTGCTCTACCCAGTGCACTGTGCACTGGTCGTGGTGGAGACATTTTTTCGGGCGCTAGGGCCCATCTACATATGTTATTCTATATCTATGTATGTGGAAATACAAATCATTTGGAACGTCATTTAATCGTCTTTCTAATGATATTGTAGTTTTTCCGCATGTAAAATGATTGATGTCAAAATTAACGCTTGAAAAAGATTGACAAAAAATAGCGCATTTTATAATGATGATACAAATCAGTCAAAATCTGAAGGTCGAATTGTTGCACGATCACAATACTTTATATATGTAGCTTACAATATTATTAGCAAAATTTAGTCCCTCGTTTTTGCTGATAAAAACTTATCAGTTCATGTAATCTGAAAACTAAACAGAATTTATTCGTTTCTTCCCACTTATTTACAGACCTGAGATTAATTTTCTCGTTTGGGTTATGATAAATACCGCACATCACTATTGTTTCTTTAAATTTACGTGTAAATTAAAATCCGAGGTTAAAAAGATGTGGTTTTTTTAAATCTATTAATACTATGTGAGATACCACAAATACAGCACATTATATAAATAGTTTTCACATGTAGCACAGTAATGTTGTAGAAATGCCATTATTATGCATATTTTTTTGATCAATCAATTATTGGCAGCTTCTAGATTGACTAAGATTTAGAACTTAATAGACATTGCTGTGATGGATGAGGTTCCGTCTAAATAATATTTAATTTATTCAAATTAAGATTTACAATAGGTTTGTAAATAGTATGATGGTTCTTTTGAGCAGTTTTTGTTATTGTACTTTTATTTCGATTTTATCGTTGTTTAGGTCAGAGGGGGTGGACTCCCATTCTGTTTGTCGGCTTCTGTAATATTTTCCTCGGTTTGAATTGCTTTTAATTGGCTATCGACACGTATACTTTAATGCAATGTGTTACACGTACATATGTAGGGCATTTATATTTTTTTCCAGGAATTTGAGGGTGACGTAAGTATCAACAGGATCTTGTTGACTTGTTGGTTCTTATTCACGCATGTGTGTAGATGCTATGCGTTTATGAAATATAATAAATGAAGGATTCTCATAAACTCTTATGAAATTCATATCAAAACTAACATCCCATTGACTTAAATAGTGATACTACAAATTTTGTTATCACAAAATGTTGGTCAACGCATGCCTCCTGTCATTTATTTTTAATTGCGTTTCACTGGAGAATCTAGTGTGTAAATTTTCTATTAAACTACTAACATTTTAAAGTTGAATCAGTAATGCATGTACAATTTGTATTTAGCATTGCCTTATCTCTTAGTTGCAAATCTTTCTATTTTCCCATTTACGCATGTAAATCTTGTTAAAAAAAGATTTGATTGTGTACATAGTGTCGTATATTTGCATAATATCAACGAAAAAGCAAAAAAAAACATGCGATCGTATCAAAGTAAACAATGAAACGAGATAATTATACTTCAATTAAATAAAAATGACAGAATTTAGACCGGGCCCCTGTGATGTGCCCACAACTTGATTTTGATGCGATGGAGACGGTCAACAATGTGCCAACAATTAGCGAAAATGTTGACAATGAAAGACCAGAAAATAAAACAACTGTCCCTTTCGAAGATGCCATGACGATGGCGGGTAAGTTTTATTTTGATATGTGAAAATAACTTAACAACTTAACTACATACATATGTACTTATGTATGTATGTATGTATGTATATTTACAAGGTTTCGGAAAGTTCAACGTTCTTTCCGGGTTATTTGTTGGTTTCTTTATGCTCGGAATGATCCTGGAAACACTAGGATTCAGTTATGTAATACCAGTGTGTCAATGTGATTTAGAATTAACATTGACTCAAAAAGGATGGTTAGCTGCAATTCCCTTCATAGGTAACTTGGCTTTTCATCACAAGTATTCAGTTCGTTTACCACGTATTCTATTTATTATAAAAAAACTTATATAAAATATCAAGGTATAATAATGACTTCTCACATGTGGGGCTACCTGGCCGATACACGTGGACGAAAAAAGATGTTGGTGTTTTCTATGGGTGTTGATCTTTTTTATCAATTATATCAAGTTTTGCTCCAGATCTAATAACATTTGCCGCTTTGAGATTCATCGTAAGTCTAGTGTAAGTAAACTTTCTAAATTAAAATTATTGGTAATCAAATTCCTTATTAACGATCTATAATTTTAGTATTTCAGCAGCATCATCTTTAGGCTATGCTTATATAGGTGAATTAACTCCACTTAATCAACGAGATATGATACTAACACTTACAAATGCATTTATAGTTATGGGGACTGCTGTTGTTCCACGTAAGTTGTTTTATTCTACCTATCTCTATAAAATATATGTTTTTTTGATGATACCGATTTAAACTACAGATTTAAATTTTATTTTAGTAATTTCATGGGGTGTTTTACCGCTTGATTTTAAGGTATACATAAGCTTCTTGCCTTACATTTATAGACCGTGGAGACTTTTAATAGCTTTATTTGCACTTCCATTTGGAATCTGTTCTATTTTATTTATTTACTTTCCTGAAAGTCCTAAATACCTAATGAACAAAGGCAAATCGACAGAAGCACTAGAAATTCTCAAAAGTATATATTCATGTAATTCTGGAAAACCACCAGAAGATTTTACGGTTAGTTTTTTTCTTATTATCTAGAACTGGGCTGTCCAATCTTAGGTAGCCCGAGGGCCGCATTTAGAAAAAAAATCAGTCAAAATCTCAAGGTAGAATTTTCGCACGATCACAATACTCTATCCGATTAGGATAACGTAAAAATTCATCCGCGGGCCGCATCCAGAATAATAAATAGAACATATAAATACATATGTATGTATGTATAGGTATATTAAATTACTAGAAGATTTCAAAAAATTTCGTAATAATCAAAGTCATCATATCAAAAGAAAAACAACAAGTTCGGCTTCGTTTACTAATGTAGCTTTATCAATTTCGATATTTGTCTTTGCCAATCGCAGTAAATTCGAAAGAAATTTATCTTTCAATGAACATCTGTAATTTGATTTTTCGCTAAATTTCATCGCTAAAAATGTGCTTTCACACAGGCATGTGCTCCCTAGTATTGAGTACATCTTGAGTCCAAAGTTCCTTAATTTTGGGTATCTCTCTATTGGTAGTAATTTAAAAAAAATCTCCTTTTTCAATTCTGCTAACATAAAAAGGGTCTGATTGCAAATCACACAATTCCAGCTGTTGGTCAGATCTTACATTTTCAATTTTAATAGTCAATGGTTGAAGAAAAAGTGAAATACATATCTTCTTCAATTTTCTTAAAATCACTAAATCGATTTTCGAAATTCTCAATGATCAATATACTTAACATGAGCTGAAAATGATTTTGATGAAAAATTTTTCTTTTCTTCAAAATGTTCTTTGCAATTTGGAAAAAAATTCAAATTATTATTAGCCAGTGTTGATTTAAAAAGCTTCAATTTATTTTTAAAGCCATTCAGATGACCATATTAGTTGGCAATATTCTGTTGCTAGCCCTGCAGTTTTAAGTTCAACTCATTCAAATGGTTGGTCATATCTGTTATTGTACATAAATGCAAGATCTGATAAAAACATGGGATCTTGAATTTGATTTTCAAGTTCTGTTGTGTCAGACGTGACTTCGTTTTTGAGAAATATTGAGTATTGAATATTGAGATTATCGATTCATGATAGAATTTAAATTTTGAATTTTAAATTTTTTTTTCGCGCGTGAAAATCACAACCCACAGGTGGTGGGCCGCACAAAATCCGCTCGCGGGCCGCTATTTGGACAGCCCTGATTTAGAACGATATCAAAAAGAATTTTTTTTTCATGAATTACATTTTTTTTCATTTACAGGTCAAACTAATTGAAGCTGAAATTGGATTCATAAAAGATTCTACCAAAATCTCAGTATTAACTAAAATTTGGAATCAAACTGTCCCAATTTTTAGGGCGCCATATTTAAAATATACGATACTAGCATGCTTTCTACAATTTGCTACTTTTGCAGTGTACATAAGTTTAAACAAACAAGAATATGTGCAGCTGAAACCATAAAAGAATATTATTTTAATATCAAATTTTGTTTGTAGAGCGAATGGCTTTTATATTTGGTTTCCTGATGTTTTAAACAAAATCCTCAATGAAGGAGTGGCAGGTGATTCGCAAAATATATGTGGAATATTAAGTTACAAAGATGTTTTACACAACAATTCCGATAGTAATGTAAGTATGACAATTTTTGCAGTTTAATACATATGTATTTTCAGATAGGGAGTTAAATTTGTCGTATTGTAATTCATATATGTATGTAGCTCTTTTTGTCGATATATTTTTTCAAAAGAATCTCATCGAATGTTTTTTTTACTGAAGAATTTATTTATAACATGTTTTCACATTGAATATCTATTTGTTTGTAATTTTATTGAAATTTAAAATAAGTATTCCTATAAAAAGTAAATGTCGATTTCATTTCTGTTTCAGATTCAAAAGATGATTGCTCAATGTGACGATTCTTTGAATACAAATACATTTCCTATGTCTATCCTATTATCTTCCCTTGTTACTATTGTAACAATCGGAAATGCATTTCTCCTTAAAACTATTGGTAAGAGAAATGTTCTTATAGTAATTTTTATATTCAATGGAACGTGTGGTTTAGTCATACACTGGATTACAAACAGCATTCTCTCCATTACACTTTTCTCTGGTTTACAACTTGCTGGAACCTGTATCGGGATCTTAAACGCTTACGTTGTGGAAATATTTCCAACAAACGTTAGGTAAATTATTAATTTCATTGTGTATCCTGTTATATTTGTTAATCATTCATATACATAGCTAATTCAGTAAAATTATTTTAGGGGAATGGCAGTAAGTTTAACATTAATGATAGGACGGGTGGGATCAGTTTTTGGAACCAACATGTTTGGATATTTAATCAACGTTATGTGTCCTGCCATCTTTTTCTTCTTCTCGGGTTTACTGTATCGTGAGTAATAATCGTTTATTTGGCGTATTTTATTTAGATTAACTTAACTCACGCACGTTTCCATTTTCAGTTGCTGCAGTATTATGCTTTACTTTGCCAACAAAGAAAACACACGCTATAAACAAAAGCGATGATAAATTAAAAGAAAATACCTAATGTTATTCATTATACATTATGCATTTATGAAAGCTAATTTATTTAATAAAAAATAAACATTAGGTTGCAACCTAAACATTTTCATTTTTCTTGTAAAGTATCGTGTAACAAGTAATCCTAAATAATGGTATGAAAAAGGATGATCATTTCCTTTTTTTCTTCTCGTTGTACGCAATTGTACTTTGCTTCTATTTATCTCTTACCGACTATCAATTTAGGAGCAAAAATGACTTTTATAGTCTGCGGTTTTGTATTCATTGTATTGAAAGTATGTATACGTATATGTGTATGTATGTATGTATTATGGATAAAGTAAAAATGCTACATTTCACAGCAATTTTGATGTCTCACGATCCCTACTAATAAACCTGTAACTATGGGCTTCTTTTATCGAGATATTTCTCCTTTGGAGTAGAAATCACTATTGTCGCTTAGTATTTTGTTAATTTTTCAAGTTAATAATAAAAATAAAAATAAACTATACTAATAAAATAATACTTTTGTTCAGTATAGCCAGTACTTACTTACCTAAGTGTTATGCCATTTTTTGTAACCGTTTAGTTAAATAGTAAATGTTCAGTATTTTTCTTAAATATCTAGTATTAAATAGTAAAGGCTTGGTTTCATGAGTGCGTCGGCCTGGCCAATGCCTGGCCGCGGCCTGCCAACGCCAAACCCGTGTTTTTTTTGTATAGAATTTTGCAGATGGATCGAAATTTGGCGCAGCCACAAAACTCTCCGCATCCCTCCTTCCTTTGTGGCCGCGACCAGTTTTCCAACAATCTGTCAAATTCGGACAAGTTCATTTAAGTCCAAGTGCAAGCTTGCCAGAACCGGAGACGGAACGGATTACAGAAATGATCGTGTAAACGGGCCTTAAGAATGCTCACGTAAAAATCTAATGTTAATTTGATAAATCCTTGTAATAATTCAAATTTAAGACTAAGAATTCGGGGTAAATAGAAGATGTTATTCAGCTGTCCATATTAAGTACTTGCATAAAAGTACATAATATGCTATAACGAAATAAAAGACAATGTACTTGTTTGTCGTGGTAATTGATTTAAAAAAAGGAAATTTTCCGAATGTGCCACATTGCATGGGTATGGAGTACATACGAACAAACATAGGTCCAGTATCAGAAATCTAATTTGCAATACTAACGCAGAATGCTTTTATAGTTTATAATATACCAATTTATCAGAGAAAATCTAATTTTAGTCCATCATTTTGGCTGATAAAAAATTAATGAAATCTGAAAACTCAAAAGAATTCATTCGTTTATTCCCACTTACATATTTACAAACCTGAAATCGATTTTCTCTTTTGGGTTATGCGAAATACCGCACATCGCCATTGTTTCTTTAAATTTATGAGTGAATTAAAATCAAATGTAAAAACACTTGGTTTTTTATTTATCATGTGAGATACCACAAATACAGCACATTATATAAATAACTTTCACATGTAGCACAGTAAAGTTGTAGAAATAACATAACTATGCATCATATGCATGTTTCTTATCGAATACCGGTTTTGTTGACAATAAATTCTTACAGTATAACTGTTATGCTACAACTATTCTTAAGTTAATCGGATATCTACCTCCGATGCGTAAAGAATGGTAAACCGAGGACCTGAAAAAAAAATTAGGTATGTAGCTATTAATATAGGATTTAATTTGAACAACACCAAAATTTACAATCTTATCATATTAACACAAATTTAAATTTGATTTTGAAAATGCAATCAAAATTTTTTTTCTTCTCCTAAATTGGAATACACAGGGCGTTACAAATGGTATCTGACTTCCATATTCATTATATGACGTCATCTTGAGCAGAAATGCCATGGTAATATTTTTAATTACTTATATAAGAATTATTGATATTATAACACATCGTCAGTGGCCTTGCAAACCCTCCCATTTTTTTTTTTCCAATTTTTTTAATGCAAAAAGTTGTAATAAGTTACTTAAAATAATTTTATTTTAATTTCAATTTTAAAATAACCAATTACGACTTTTTAAATAAAAAAAATGAAATAGGAGGGTTTGCAAGATCACTTGTTATTTAATAGAATTATTAAATTGCAATATAAATATTAATAGTTTATATTGCAATTGAATTATTTGAATTTTCAGTCTTCCATCCACGTGACATATGAAATAAGTTTTTTGATACAATTGATATTCTTTTGATGAATCAGTTAATTATTCGTAGTTTAGAAATTGGATTTAACATTAGACATTGCTATAATGGGTGAGGATCTGCCTATGGGTGACGCCAAATTCAACAAGATCGTGTTATTCACGCATGTGTGGTTATGAAATATGATAAATAAGGGATTCCTATAATCTCTCATTAAATTCATATCAAAACTAAAATCCCATTGACTCTTCACCTTGTATTCACATACTACATATTTTGTTATCACAAAATGTTAGTCAAAGCATGCCTTGTGTCATTATAAATTTTTTTATTTTTAATTGCCTTTAACTGGAGAGTCGAGTATGTAAAATTTCCATTAAAACTACCATAATTTTAAAGTTGAATCAGTAATGCACGTACAATTTGCATTTAGTTGTTACAAATCTTTCTATTTTCCCATTTACGCATGTAAATCTTGTCAAAAAAGATTTGTTTGTGGACATATGAAGTCTCGTATATTTGCATAATATTAACGAAAAGGCAGAAAACCTTGCGATCGTATCAAATTAAACAATGAAACGAGATAACTATACGCGATTTAAATAAAAATGTCAGAATTTAGACCGGTTCCGTGAGATGTGCCCACACGCTGACTTCGATGCAATGGAGACAGTGAACAATGTACCAACAATTAGCGAAAATGTTGACAATGAAAGACCAGAAAATAAAACGACTGTCCCTTTCGAAGAGGCCATGACGATAGCGGGTAAGTTTTATTTTGGAATGTGAAAATAACAACTTAACTATGTACATATGTATGTACTTATGTATATTTTAAAGGTTTCGGAAAGTTCAACGTTCTTTCCGGGTTATTTGTTGGTTTCCTTATGCTCGGAATGATCCTGGAAACACTGGGATTCAGTTATGTAATACCAGTGTGTCAATGTGATTTAGAATTAACATTGACTCAAAAAGGATGGTTAGCTGCTATTCCCTTTATAGGTAACTTGGCTTTTCATCACAAGTATACATAGTATTCAGTTCGTTTACCATGTTTCCTATTTATTATGAAAAATTCTTATAAACCATCAAGGTATAATAATTACTTCTCACATGTGGGGCTACTTGGCTGATACGCGTGGACGAAAAAAGATGTTGGTGTTTTCTATGGGTGTTGGATCTTTTTTTTCAATTATATCAAGTTTTGCTCCAGATCTGATAACATTTGCCGTTTTGAGATTCCTCGTAAGTCTATTGTAAGTAAACTTTCTAAAATAAAATGATTGGTAATCAAATTCCTTATTAACGATCTATAATTTTAGTATTTCAGCAGCATCATCTTTAGGCTATGCTTATATAGGTGAATTAACTCCACTTAATCAACGAGATATGATATTAACGCTCACAAATGCATTTGTGGCTATAGGGACTGCTGTTGTTCCACGTGAGTTGTCCCTTCTACCCATCTCTATGTATTTTGAATGCTAAACTACATATTTAAATTTTATTTTAGTAATTTCATGGGGTGTTCTACCGCTTGATTTTAAGGTATACATAAGCTTCTTGCCTTACATTTATAGACCGTGGAGACTTTTAATAGCTTTATTTGCACTTCCATTTGGAATATGTTCTATTTTATTTATTTACTTTCCTGAAAGTCCTAAATATTTAATGAACAAAGGCAAATCGACGGAAGCACTAGAAATTCTCAAAAGTATATATTCATGTAATTCTGGTAAACCACCAAAAGATTTTATGGTTAGTTTTTTCCTTATTATTTATGTAGAACGATAACAAAAAAAAATATTTTCACGAATTACATTTTTTTCATTCACAGGTTAAACGAATTGAAGCTGAAATTGGATTAATAAAAGATTCTACCAAAATCTCAGTATTTACTAAAATTTGGAATCAAACTGCCCCACTTTTTAGGGCTCCATATTTAAAATATACGATATTAGCATGCTTTCTTCAATTTGCTACTTTTGCAGTGTACATAAGTTTTAACAAACAAGAATATATAAAAAATATAAATATAATATAAGAATATGTATGTATATAAAAAGTTGAAACCATAAAATAATATTATTTTAATAACAAATTTTGTTTGTAGAACGAATGGCTTTTATATTTGGTTTCCTGACGTCTTAAACAAAATCCTTAATGGAGGAGTGGCAGGTGATTCGAAAAATATATGTGAAATATTAAGTTACAAAGACGTTTTACACAACAACTCTGACAGTAATGTAAATATTATGTTTTTGCAATTTAATACATATACATATATTATCAGATAGGGAGTTAAATTTACGTCTTATTGTAATTCACATAGCTTATTTTGTCACTATATTTATTCAAAACAATCTCATCGAATGTTTTCTTACTGAAGAATTTACTTAAGCTGCTTAAGCGTACATACATATTTATGTACTTCCCCGCATAAACATGTTTTCACATTGAATATTTATTATGAACTTTTTGTTTGTAATTTTATTGAAATTTAAAATAAGTATTCCGATAGAAAGTAAATATCGATTTCATTTTTGTTTCAGATTCAAAAGATGATTACTCAATGTGACGATTCTTTGAATACAAATACATTTCCTATATCTATTTTATTATCTTCCCTTGTTACTATTGTAACAATTGGAACTGCATTTCTTCTTAAAACTGTTGGTAAGAGAAATATCCTTATATTAATTTTCATATTCAATGGAACGTGTGGTTTAGTCATACACTGGATTACAAACACCATTATCTCCATTACATTTTTCTCTGGTTTACAACTTGCTGGAACCTGTATTGGGGTCATCAACGCTTATGTTGTGGAAATATTTCCAACAAACGTTAGGTAAATCTTTAATATCATTTCTGTATTCTATTATTTTTGTTAACATTAATATACCTAATTCAGAAAAATTATTTCAGGGGTATGGCAGTATGTTTAACATTAATGATAGGACGGGTAGGATCTGTTTTTGGAACCAACATGATTGGATATTTAATCAGCGTTATGTGTCCTGCCAGCTTTTTCTTCTTTTCGAGTTTACTGTATCGTGAGTAATATTTATTTATTTTGTGTATTTTATTTAGATTAACTTTACTCACACAAGTTTCTATTTTCAGTCTCTGCAGTATTATGCTTTGCTTTACCAACACAGAAAACACACGTTATAAACAACAACGATGATAAATTAAAAGAAAATACGTAATGTTATTTATTACATATTATGCATGTATGAAAGCTAATCTATTGAATAAAAAATAAACATTAGGTTACAACCTAAACATTTTCATTTTTCTTGTAAAGTATCGTGTAACAAGTAATCCTAAATAATGGTATAAAAAAGGATGATCATTTCCCATTTTCCTTCTCGTTGCAGTCACACAAGATGCGAAATAAGTTTTGCGCAATACATACTCTGCTTTTATTTATCTTTCTCCGACTATCAATTTAGGAACACAAATGACTTTTAAAGTCTGCGGTTTCGCAATCATTGCATGAAAACCTATACTTTATACGTATCTACATACATATATATTATGGCTTATGTAAAAATGCCACAATTTACAGCAATTTTGATGTCTCGCGATCCTTACTAACCTTTATTGAGTAATAATAAATAATAACCTTTATTGAGATATTTCTACTTTAGAGAAGACTCACTGAGGTCGGCAACTCGCGCACTCGCGAAACCGAGCCTTCAGTTTTTTGTTAATTTTTCAAGTAGCTTTGCTCACTAAAAATAATACTTTTGTTCGGTATAACCAGTAATTACTTACCTAAGTGGTATGCCATTTTTTGTAACCGTTCAATTAAATAGTATTTAAATGTTCAATATTTTTCTTAAACGTTAAATGTAAAATGGTTATACTAAATGTCCAGTGCGTTATACTTAAGTCTTGGTTACGCGAGTGCGTCAGCCTGGCCGCCGTCAACCTCTTGGTATTTTTGTATGAATTTGAGAGATGGATGGACAACTGGCCACGGGTACAAAGGAAGGATGGGTGCGGGGAGTTTTGTGGCCGCGTTTAGCTGTCAAATTATATACAACAAACTATGAGGTTGGTGTCGACCAGGTTGACGCACTCGTGAAACCACGCCTTTTCTTAGCAAAACAGATTTTACACTTGACAACATTAATTTTTTTATTGAACATTTCAAAACCGAATCATAAATTAAATACTATGCGGTTAATTGTGTCTCTTATTGAAATTTTAATCATTAAATTATAAAACAGTTAATGGCTGTTGATATATCGACTTGAGACATCTTGCAACTGTCATATCGTAGATGTGGATCCGTCGTGGTGTTTTGACCAAATTGCATTTGACGTTTGCGATGTCTGATGCATCTTCGTTAGCTGTGGAGCCTTCGGGACTCTCAGAAGGCTCGCAGCCAAAACCAAAACTGAAGATCTTGGCTCTACATGGTTATCGTCAGAGCGGAGACACCTTCAAAGCCAAGATCGGCTCATTTCGCAAAACGGTCGCCAAAATTGCAAACGTCACATTCCTCACGGCTCCACACGTCGTCAAACCGAACCCAGAAGACAATAATGAAGTTGGTCAGTTTGTAACTGTTCCTTTTGTATTGAATAGTAAAGTAAAGTATGTACGAGTACAACAGAGCCACTTTGACAGTTGACTTGTCAAACGCTTTGCACTCGTTCAGGAACGTTTCCTTTAGCCAGATAGAAACCAAATCGCTTGATGATCCAATAAATTTGTTTTCGTTTCTAATCCGATTTTATCTAATCACTTTGAAGTGGTATTGAAGAAGCGCTTCTGACAAAAAGTAACCTAACCTCATATAGGTTTGCACACGTGCTCTACGAGTCATTTGGACGTATTCAGCATATCTTTCCAGGTTAACAAGCGATGAGTTACATACCAATAACAGTAATCAAATTTCAATGTTCATTAAACGAACTTTTGGAATTCTTTTCAGCCATAAGTACAAAATGTAATAAATTCAGTGTAGGTCTAATTTTGGAGACGTATGTATAGTTATATTTGCATGCGATACAGTGGATTTCCAAAATAGATTAACACAATTAAGCAACGCAAGTATGAAAGTAGTGAACTAAAATTATGTTTATGAATTTTGCACGCAAAACGTAGTCACAGTAGATAACCATATTGTAGAGATAGTTGATAATTATTTATACATAGGACAGTTAGTGAACATGACTGGATGTAAAGAAGGAATGAAACTAGGATGGAGCGCTTTTGAAAGAATGAACATAGTTTTTAAATCCAACATCTCGCTATGCTTAAAAAAGAAAGCATACAACCAATGCGTACTGCCAGTTATGACGTATGGATGTGAAACGTGGATGCTAAATTCAAGAATGTTACGTAAGTGCACACAACGAAGCATGGAAAGATGTATGCTTGGTATAATAAGAAGAGATCGTAAGTTGATTACATGGGTAAGAAGTATGACCAAAGTAGCAGATATAGCAGAATGTGTGAAAAAGTTGAGCGAAAAGAATGGATGGCAGATGGACGCGAGAAATACTGGAATGGTATGCGAGAGGATGTGAAAGAAAGCAAGGTAGACAGAGTGGACGACGGGCTGATGACTTGAGAAGAATGTGTGGAGTGAAGTGGATGCAGATTGCTCAAGACAAACAGGAATGGAAGAGGTTTGGAGAGGCCTTCGTCCAATAATGGATGGTGAACAGCTAAAAATGATGATGTATACATATGTCATTGAAAAGAGATGCTAATAGTATTAGAGTACTGCCCGTTTGTAATCAAAGGCTGTTTATTATTGACATGAGTTAAAGGGAAAAAATTAAATCAACAGAAGTGTGTCGAGCGATAATATGTTGATACTAAATTACAATACAATTACTGATGGGACATATTAGCTCTTTATATATCTATAGTGCATATATTATATTATCCTAATAAGTCACAATTATTGTCATGTTGTTAGAAACCGATCAAAGAGGATGGTGGTTTAATGCAGAGGATTACACGTTTAGTGGTACGAGAATTGTTGGACCGGCAATTGGATTTACGGAAACGTTACAGTTGTTAGAGAAGACTTTTAAAGATCATGGTCCCTTTGATGGACTATTGGGCTTTTCACAAGGAGGATGCCTCGTTGGAATATTAGCTGCAATGCAACAAAAAGGCTGTACGTACTGTATTATCTACTTTCACATTAGATATAACACCAAGCTTACAAATGTCTGATGTGAGACACTCGCCAATATTTTAAGTGTGACTTGATTAAATCATGTACTTTTTAAGTAAGTTTGAAATATTTTTATTTTTATTTCAGTACTACCATATAAATTCAAATTTGCTATAATAGCTTCTGGATTTTGTTCGGGAAGTTTAGTTCATAAAGGATTTTACGATGAGGAAATCGCTCTTCCTACCCTACATGTCTTTGGAGAAACTGATAAAATAATACCGAAAGGTAATTTTGTACTTTTGTTTGTTGTAATGTATGTAAGTAATATTTAAATTAGTTTTGCTAAAATTAGTTTTTTTTTCACAGAAATGAGCGAAACGTTAGCTGGTTTATTCACCGGTGCAACAATCGTTGATCATGATGGTGGTCACTATTTAGCCTGCTCCGGTTTGATCAAATTTCATTATAAGAAATTCTTAACTGAAGTGGGATGCAACGAATTAAATTATTACAAAATTGTAGAAGATGCGAATTCTGATATGCCATGAAAATGTTTTGTTGAAATCCTTTCATTATAATGCATGACTTTTGTGTCTTGAAAATTCAATTCTACATACATAGTAGTTCAATAATTTATTTTTAGTCATGCAAAAATATTTATCATGGTTTTAACTGTACATATTTGATATTCAAATATCAAGGTGAAAAAAAAAATGTGGAAGAGATGACCATATTCTACTTTCATACTTTTATTTTATTATAAATAAAAAAAAAATATAAAACCAATGTTTTTCAAATGAATTAATTTATTTTTTCCATAAAAAAAATAGACACTTCTGTAAATTTATGAGACATGAAATCAAAGTTGGAATAAGATCCAATATGTGTAGCAGCTTTCAACCAATGAAATTCAAGCCAATTTCATTGTTTATTACGTTGTTAATTACGGCAACGTTTATACAGTTCATCTTTATTTTTAATAAGTCAATTTTTGTGACTTGCACAAAATAACTCGTGGTTGAATTATTGCAGCACAGCGATACTTCACACAAAGGTGAAGTAGATAAAACATAAATATACAAGCTTTACAAAGTTTCAAAATATTATTTATATTATTTAAAAATGAAAATTGAAATAAATATGTCTAACGTAAATTACAAAATATATTTTACCACCATGTATCGTATTTGATCATAGTTATTCATAATAATATGCAAAAAGTATGAACAAAACTATTGTATATTAAATACATTTGGTGAGTTTAATTCAGTATTTTTGACGATACTTTAAGCGACTTGCTCCTGGCCATTGCTCTCTTGCGACTTCATCACATCGGGTAAATCAGGAGGGGCGGAAAAGGGTGTCAAATCTAACTTTTCAAACTCGCCATTATCTTTCCTGAAAAAAAAAAAAGTATTTAATACAATAAGAATGTCTAAAACCAACAATGTTATTGGAATGATTTACTACCTTAAAGCTAAACCAATGGGAGATGGACTTTGAGCTTTTGCTGTCGCTGGTGTCAAACCGTATTCATTTAATGTTTTTTCATCTTCCATAACTTGATTGTCCTTGTTAAATAACATCTGATTAGCTGGAAGCACTTTTAAAATTCCTGCAAAAATACAAATAGTGTTATAAAAAATCTGTTTTTTTTTTTCTTGAGATAAGTTTTTCAGTCACATTAGCAAAGTTTGCGCTGTAATAAACGATGACGTCAGTCATTACTGGTTTGATAAATTGTATGAATAAGCTGGCTGCATTCCATTTTTAGCATACACATATCGGATTCGCATAGGGCTGCGGCACACTACCAAGATCTTTCATAGAAAGTTCCAAAACTCAGTTCTGAACATCGAACTTATGGATCAACTGCTCGAAGTACTGTTCTCTCCGTTTAATAGTTTTAGCTGTAAAGCGCGTTTGAAATGTATTCAGACAAAGTCGACCCGATTGCAATGAAACTTATAGCCGCAAAACGTATAGCGAGAGAATTTACAAAGAGAGATAAGATTAATAGTGTACTGTATGAGGATACACGTTGTATGATAACCTATAGTGATATTTGAACCTACACTTTGACTGGCCAAATCTACGTGTTAAATAGTTATAAGGTATAAACCAAACAATTTGCTAATAACACTGCAACAAAAAAGACTAACGGAGCGGAGACTTACCAATCTTTACTAAGTTCGACCCACTGAATCCGAATATTATGATAATTTTTGTTGGTTTGCTCTCGTTTATAAGATCATCATCATTTTCGGCCGTTCACCATCCACAAGGCCTCTCCAATTCTCTTCCATTCCTGTCTGTCTCGAGTAATCTGCATCCACTTGAATCCACACATTCTTCTCAATTCATCAGCCTTTCTTTCATATCCTCTCAGATACCATTCCAGTATTTCTCGCGTCCATTTGCCATCCATTCATCTCTGTGTCCGGCTCATTGCCACTTCAACCTTTTCACACTATGTATATCTGCCACTTTGGTTATGCTTCATATCCATGTATTCCTCTTACAATCTCTCCTTGTTATACCTCGTTATATCTTTCCATGCATCTCTGTGTGCACTGAATCTTGCGTAACATTCTTGATTTCAGCATCCACATTTCACATCCATACGTCATAACTGGAAGTACGCTTGGCCTTCTTTTTTAAGCATAGCGAGATGCTGAATTTAAAAATTTGTTCAGTATATCAAAATCATTGATTTTTCAACATCAGAGACAAGAGTATTATATTTCTTTCATTACTAGCACAAGGTTACGTAGCACTCATTTTCATTGAAACTAGTGATACATATTGTATTTCAAAAAAAATAAAGTTTTTTTTTCTTATGATTTTTTTCTTATAATTTTCGAATTGAATAAATATCTTACTGGTTACGGTCTTATTATTACATTGAAATTTTGCGATTACTATTGTACCTTTCATTCCCATTTTGAAATGTAAAACAATGAATTATGTATTATCTCCCGTATTATGACCAAATATCTTTCTTATTCTGTTGTTATATGTACAGGATGTTTGGAAGCTAAGTGCAAGGTCTTAAGGGGATGATAGCTCATACCATTTAGAACATTTTGAGCCATACATGTCTGAAGGCTCTCATCCACCAACTACGTTGACATGCGCTACTTCGACGTACGATATCCACGCACCAATTGCAGTACGAGTTTTGCAGCACGAGCGAGAAAGCCGTGCTGTAATTGGTGGGTGGATATCGTACGTCGACGTAACGCATGTCAACGTACTTGGTGGATGAGAGCCTTTAGTACAAAGTCTCGTGTTTTTTTTTTTAATTGTATTTTTAATGATTTTTAGAAAAAAAAAACCAAAATCTCACAGTTAATTACTAATACTGCCCAAGTTAAAAGTGGGATGTTAGTAAATTATTATATTTTTGTTTTTCTAATGTGTATTCAATATAATAAAAACAAATACAAGCATCCGTGTCAACAGAAAAAAATACTAGAGACAAGGAGAAAACTGTTTAGTTTGTGGTATTTAAAAAAAAACGAAAATAGCCTTAAACGTTAAAACTTTTTTAAAAACATGCCTGCTTATTGCCCTTTCTTTTGAATTATCACTCATGCAGATGTTTCGCCAATTCTCAGAATTGGGGTATAAAAACCAAATTGAGAGAGGGTGCCGAACAAAGAAAACAAAGTCATTTCAAAGAAAATGTGGCCCAATCCCAGTTCTGCCGATTATTCCGGCCCATACATTAACGGAAAATTTTATATTATTAAATAGCCAGAAGTACGCATTAGTTGTATGCCTTTTTTTTTTAAGCATAGGGGGATGTTGGATTTAAAAACTATGTTCATCCTTTCAAAAACGATCCATCCTAGTTTCATTCTTCTTTACATCCAGTCACGTTCACCAAGTGTCCTAGGTATGAATAACTATCAACCATCTCTACAATATAGTTATCTACTGTGATTACGTTTATGAGCGTTTAAAAAATTAGACAATTTGGACATTAGATTTTTTTCGGCTTCCGCAGTCTGTAACTCAATTTATTGCTTCTGTGCTGTGATGTGAAAATGTGAATATAGTCAGATGTTTTTCCTATTGCGATATTTAAAAGCAGTTAAGTTAAATGTGAAAATTTTTTAAAAGCCATCTCATAAACGAGAGTAAACCATCAAAAATCATTATCATATTCCGACTAAGCAGGTGAGAATTGGTAATAATTTTCGGGTCTCCTTTCGGGTAATTTAGAAACATGATTTTTTTGTCGCAGTGATAATCAGTCAATCCAAGGGTGTATCATAACATATACATAAAAGGCCAAAATCTGTTTGCTCGCTAGACCGAATAAACGCTTACGAACAAAAACTTGGTCTTTGGCCAAACTGGCCGCTGACCAAGAACATACACATTCAGTTTCATTGAATTTTTTAGATTTATTTTCTTCCCGTAACCCATAGTAACCAATAATAAACACGCGTTGATTGTCAGCAGACAATAAATTAGTACTATTGTATGATTCGACATGATTAGCGATATGACAAGACTGAGTCTCCACCTGTCTTCGATGAGCATGGGTTGAGATTCAAGAGATTGAGAATTTGAGGTTAACCTTCGATCATTTTCTTGAGCTCGAGCACCGTCGCCGTGTCCTTGGCATCTGTGAAGATGGTCAGCTTCTTGCGCCTGATCATGAAGAACACGTCCTGAAAACAAAGCCGATGATAGTTGGTTAGTTCGTGAACATGTACATCGTTGTGGACAGGTCATTGGAATGATTGGATTCACCATGTTTGGGTCAGGAGTGTGAGCGTGGAGACAGAAAGAGAGCACTACCAGTAAACCGGCAGTTCTTCCCCCACGAACCACTGACAGCTGCAGATGGTCCTAATGCGCTATTTATATGGCCATTGACTGCAATGCATCATGTTGCGGTCAAGGGTTGGTTTCGCAAGTGGTCGCGGCCTGGTCGATTTGGCTGTTGTGGCCGCGGCCGTTTTTTATTCGTCTGTCAAATTCTATACAAAAATAATCAAACGTCTTGGCCGTTTCCCCGCACCCGTCCCAGAAGGCCTACCTCGTGTGGCATCGGCCGAACCGGCCAAGACTTTTTTTTTGTATAGAATTTGACAGATGCCTGGAAAGTGGCCGCGGCCACTTGTGAAACCAAGGCCTTAAACTGCAAACGCATTCAGTTAATGAGATAATCGTTTCCCTTTAAACTACTGATGGTTAAATTAGATATAATAAAAATAAAGTGACCAACTATTTTCGATGAAAACGGAGAACGATGCCGTTGGGAACTCCCCCCCCTTAGCAAAAAGCAAGAGATTTTCTTTTAAGGCTATATTTATGTAAGTAAGGGGAAGATATTTTTGGTAATTATTATTGGTGATAATATGTTAGTAACCTGATTTGTTTAGGTATATGAAAGAAATACAGTAAAGTAACAGATTTCGCCATGAGATGCCACTAGTATCCAGTTGATTCTATTTATTTAATTCGACTAAAATTAGAGATGGCGCTGAGATCAAAAAGGAGTACAAGGAAGTACAAGTAAATATGAGATGAAATCAATAACAGAACTCTCTCCAAAAAATTCATAATTTATGTTTATTACATACATATGTGTGTCTATACGTTTAACATCCCCTACGACAGTGGTGCCCAACCTTTAGTCTATCTCGAGCAAATTAGGAATTTAAAAATTTTAGGCGAGCCACACAGGACGATGACCTTTTTTTTGAAAAAATTTGCAATAATAAGTAAAAGAAAACAATAATATTACACTACTACTGTTTATTGATACTTCTAATCTACTACAAATTAAATACAATGCAGGACAAACAAAACTTATCATATTAACTTATCACTTACTTAACATAATCAATAATAATCAATCTGAAGACTGGCATTGAATGTCTACGGCCAGTTTATTGTACTCTGGTACATAAGGCCTTACAGTAAGAGTCATACAATAATTCAGATGTTCATTTGTTAATCTGGATCTGAACTTCGATTTTAAAAATTTCATTGTCGAAAAGCCACTTTCACAAAGATAAGTCGATCCAAAGCAGGAGTTTAACATTTGAAAAGTTTCCTTTACAAGTGGATATTTTCTCTCATCCACACGTGTCCAAAAATCAGTTTGTGATACTCTTGTTTTTAATTGTAGGTCAGATTGAAAATCAATTATTTCCATTTCTAAATTTTTTCTTGTTTTTCTAAAAACATGTTGCTTATGAGCTACAGGTTGGGCACCGCTGCTCTACGAGTATGCTGTATACCTTATTTGATGATATTAATACGATAATTAAATTTTTGCTTCGTTAATTTAATCCATACTGAATACAGTATGGATTAAAATGTATTATTAAATTAAATTTATAATGTTTCAACAAAAAAATCATCACCATTTAACTAATTTAAAAATTTTCAGCGGCGTTTATAAAGACTACGCTCTTAATGGTGAACTTTCAGCTACACTTTCAACAGAAACAGTAGTACAAATAAAGACAGGAAAAGCTGGTGGAAATGTACATCTTACTATGCAACCTGTTGTCTCGCCTTCATGATAAAATAATAGACATGAGATATGAACATCATTAAATGCATTAAGAATTGGTATGAAATATTATATAGTGAAAAGTTAAAATAAATACACAATAAAAATAAATTAATTCACTTTCATGAATCATGAATCATGAATCATCGTCATATTTTGATTTATATATAAGCAATCAAATAATTCTTCACGTGTGAAGATAATACTTTTTAAATACTTCTCCACCCATGAAACGTACTCCCTTGTGAGAAGCGATACCTTGAGTATGAGTATTTTTTGGGTATAACATTTATGTCACCATTTCCATAATCACAATCTGAAAACATTTTAATATTTTAAAAATCATGTTAATGATTAATAGTGTAGTGTTTTCATCACACGAATGTAATTCCTTTCTACTGCGCAGGTTTTGAATGCGAGGAGTAGCAATTCACATTCGTGAGATTTTTTTTATAGTTAATTTTATCAGAGATATTTCAAAGACAGTATGGAATTGGTGAAACTGCGATGGATATTTTACAAACATTGGATAAAAGTGGTCTCCAACTTAAGAAGGACTATAATCTTGACCGATTTGGAAACGATCTGCACTACCTTTTTTTTTTTTTTCTCGGAGGTGGGAAATCTTCCAAAGACACCCTTCTAGGCAATTGCCCAAAAGGGTAGTGTCGGATTTTTACCGACTAAAACCCACCCCTACTGTACGGTCTGCTTATTTAGGCATGCATTCAAACATGGCTAAATAAGCCTATCTACACCTATCCACATTTAAAATACATCTCATACCTCTATTTTGTAATATTTGTAATCTATCTCTAGTTGACTTATCTAACATATTTAATAATGAACCACAATACATAAGATGTGGTCTGACAATTACATTATAAATTATTATTTTAGTTTATTTAGATAATAATTTTCTTAGCCGACATAATATTCCTACTTTTTTTATTAAAAATTGACCGTGTAACTTAAAATCTAACTTATCATCCAATATTATACCCAAATATTTGAAATTATTAACTAGTTCAATATTACTTTCACCAACTTTTAACCTAAAATCAGTTTTATTAATCTTATTATAATTAATCACCATTGCTTTGGTTGTTTTTCTACATTTAATTTTAATTTGTTGTTATTCAGCCAACCTATTAAATTGCCTAATTCAAAATTTAATGTTTCCATTATAAAATTAATATTATTATCTACTATATAAATCAATGTGTCATCAGCAAATATGTAAATGTATCTTCCATTTATTTACAACCTTAACTATATCATTTATGTACACTAAAAATAATAATGGTCCCAATTTTGATCCTTGGGGAACGCCCCATTCAACATTCGATTTGTCTGAGTACGTATCACCCAACTTAATCTTTTGTTGCCTGTCAGAATATCTATCTATCTATATAGACTATCATCGAATACAGCCGGGGATTTTCTATACTCGGATTTGGGAACCCAGGGTAAGGATTTTTTGGGTATATGTAACTGGGTTATGGCAATAGCTGAGCTTGTATACGGTGGAACATTCCATCCTCTGACTGGGAGGCTTGTAAAATAGATGAGGAGCGTACGATCTACGTAATGGTACTCTACCGGGTGCTTGATATGATAAATTGTGTATAGTCTCATCTGTTGGAAAGGAAAAGTGTATTTAAATCAAATTGTATATTTTGATGTAACAAAGTTATGTATTTTAATGATTAAAATTTCTGTAATCACCTTCTATAGCTTTATTGAATAACTGTAAATTGGTAGTTGGTCTAATTGCATTCATATGGACAAACGACTTTGGCACGTAATCGTGTTTGTGAGTGGTCAAATCTTGCATAGGTCCTTTCCCCCATAGGTTGTTATTGAGCGGAATGAACGATTTTACATTTCTTATAGGATTCGGTAAATATGATAACTAAAACAATACATATATGTAAATACTTGTGTCGTAATTTAAATAAAACAGTTGCATTAGTATTAAAAAATACAAACTTACTTTGTGAACGGTGTCAACGGCCATTTTTTT
Organism: Parapsyche elsis; assembly: GCA_022651745.1. Classification (NCBI taxonomy): domain Eukaryota; kingdom Metazoa; phylum Arthropoda; class Insecta; order Trichoptera; family Hydropsychidae; genus Parapsyche; species Parapsyche elsis. The sequence goes on from JAGVSN010000017.1 coordinate 6,617,378, forward strand.
CGAAGACAAAATTAAATTGGTTCTTTGCAGGAAGGGTTTACATCGTAGGTTGATACCGAATGTTATCTTATAAGAATGTTTATCCTTAAATGCTTGACCCGATTTTTGATATGAGCGTCTCGGCGCAAACGATGAAGGTATCGGTGGTTGATAATATCGCTGAAAATTTTCATCAATGTAAATGTTATTAAAAATTATATATATTATCTGTCACAGATTCACATTTTGGTTTTAATTATGTGGAATTAAGTACTGTGCCTTCCTTACGACTACTTTCTTTTTCTTTAGGCAAACTGGGCATGGGCATGGTAATTTTGTTTTCTTTTCAACAAAATTTTCAGCCTGCAGAGATGGTAGCTGCTTTTTGACGATGCAACAACTAAAAAATGTGAACATTGAAATGGTGAATGAAGTTTATAAAAAAAAACAGTAAAATGTGCCATTATGTAAAAAATTTCAATGATTTCGGTCACTCACCCTGTCATTTTATCACTCCAGTGATCGGGTGATCCTACAATATAATTCGTCTATATTATTTTATGTTTAGCGAAAACTTTAATTGAGCAGTATTAGTATGTGTATTCACAGATGCGACTTATCCTTAATTAACATAATGAATCTAGAAACAACAATTCAAATATGTACAAAAAATTTAAATAACGTATGTATTATATTTATTATATTAAATCACTGATGATAATTTGGTTATAGGTAGAGATACGTAATTTTCGCATCTATTTTTATAAAATTTCGCGTTTTGACTCTTCAATTTCGCGTTTTGGAGCAAATAAAATAACAAATTTTCGCATCTATTTAGCGCTTATTTCTTTTTCACAAATTTGAAGTTAGCAAGTCCAATTTAAATACAATTAATAGAGAAACAAAACAAAACATGGATACAAAAATAAAATATGATTAAAATTAATTAAAACTCGGCATAGAACATGTTTCTATAGATGATTGTTTTAATCTAGTACAGTGGTCGGGAACCGGCGGCTCCGGAGTCGCATGCGGCTCCGGGCGCAAAAATTGGCGGCTCCGTTTATAATCCAACACTTTTCGTAAAATAAAATTAAAAAAATGTAAATTAGTTTTTTTTGACCCTAAATTTACTCGCGTCTTATAGAAATTAAAAATAGAAGTATTTGAACTGAAAAACTAACGGAAATAATTAGACAAGTGGAAATAAATTTAACCACCAAAAAGAGCACGGCAAGTGGTATTATATTCAAATTTTGGCAATCATTTCCAGCCAATTATTCGAACGTCAGGAAGCTTGCATTTGCTGTCTTGACGCTTTTTGGTTCCACATACAATATTGTGAACAATTTTTTTATTCGTTGAAATTTGTGAAAAATTCGTACCGTAATCAATCAAGTTTTAATGCACTGATGCAATTGAAGAACACTAAATACGTTCCGAATTTATGTAAATTTTCCGAAAATGTACAAGTTCAAAAGACGCATTAGCTTTTAAAAATAACATTAAAATCCGTTTTCAGTTAAAATATTTATTTTTAGGGCTGAATTGTGTAACCTTAAGTAATATCTCTACAGCCTGCAAGTGAGTAAAATTTATTTATATACATATATATGTACATACATACATATATGTATGTATGTACGTATATATATATTTTTTTATTAAATTGTATAATATTTTATTAAATATAATTTAATATTTTATTAATTATAATTTAAAGGTATATTGGATGATAAGTTAGATTTTAAGTTACACGGTCAATTTTTAATAAAACAAGTAGCTAAAAAACACACATTGAAGATGAGAAGTGATATTTGTGCGAGATATTTTTCATTTTTCGCATCTATTCGCATATTTTACTGTTTTCGCATCTATATCGCGATTATCGGTTTTATCGCATATATATCGCACTTATCGCAAAACGCGATAATCACTTATCTCTAGTTATAGGTATTACTTATTAATCGGTCAGTATGTAAATTAATAAAATGTCGGTAAAAAATATATTTTTGTAACTTTTTTACAAACGGTCAGTAAATACCGACATTTTATATAAATTTACTTACCGTTTAGTATTAAGTACTGACCCAATAAACACAGGCCATTCAGAATTACATCAGACAAGATCTATAACTGAAAAACTGCTTGTTGACTGGGTTGCAGGTGACCCAGTTTACCTGGGACAGTCCCGGTATTCAATGAAACACATTCCATTTGATTGTTGAATAAATTTATTACAATAAACAACTACATTAATTTTATAATACGATTCGTTTTACATAATGATTGCCAAACCACAAATATTCCTACCCGTACGCGTGATTTCTGTGTTTTATTGAATTTAAATTATTTAAAATCTTTTCATTTGAATGGCAATAATTGTATAAGATGCAGTCAATCCAATCGAATGAAATAAAAAATTATAATCGTATTTAATCATATTTCCAATGGATATTTTTCCGTCCACAAGTTGTTTGAATAAACAACTCGTGTCGTTGCACACAATTTGCAATTAAAATTATGTCTTAAAACATAGATACACTTAATAGAATTCAAAATTTTGTAATCCTTTCTTATACTTCACCTATATTGTTATTGATACATATCTTCCCTATGAGACATTTTGTCCACATAATTTCTTCTGATAGTATTTATCCCATTATTACCATACCACAAAAACAATGAAAACATTGAAAAAAAGTTCTAAAAAATATGAAATAAATTAATTCAGTCCACATTTTTTTACACATTTACACTTTTTTTTTCTAATTAATTAATGTCAATTTTACCCATTCTCTATTTTTTAAGAATAAGCTTGACGCAATGACAACGTACGATAAAATGCATAGAAGAGATATGAAGAACAGCTAAAATCATTTTGTAAAAAATATATATTATGTACACATTATACACATTAAAAACAAACAAGATTATAATTTTTATTAGTTTTATATCATGACACCAAATTTTTTGCATATCATTTGAACATTTTCCACAAGTATGCCATATGCGTTCAAAAGTTCAGATACTTTCGTATTCATTTCAAACACAACGTTGTCGATATTTGAAAAAACTGACGGTCGCCTGAAGTCTATTGTGCAATTTATGTAGGATTTTAGTTCGGAATTTATGAGTTTTAAACATATATAGTGAAAATAGGAATGCTTGAACATTTGCATGGCTATCATAGCCAACACTAGATTTATGAACAAATTGTAAAACGTCATCCAATCGTGTTTCCATATTAAATTATCGTACACATTGTGGCACACGCTTAAAAATAAGTAACCCATTGCAACCCATCTAATTTATAAACTCCGTTTTCACATTTGGCCGTTGTAAACCCACAAATCCAGAGGAACTATGTATATTGAAAAGACTGTATCGTTTCATCATTTTGGGGCGATTGAAACATTCGGTGGGTAATTCGGTCCAATTATGTAGGTATCGATTTTATTATTTGGATTTTTAATTACAATATGTTTACATTTGATGTGTACTAATAATAACAACTGTTTCAGAACTTCTTTACTTCGAATCGAACACGGGATCCAAGCTGCTATTACACGGAAATAACAAATTTAGAGATCCATATTTTATGCGCAACGGTTTAGTCAGATGGCGATGCTTCAAAAGGTACATAGGATGTAATTGTTTAATTTATTTACTCAATGACGCTTTAGTAAGAATCTCAGGGAACCATAACCATGACGTAATAAACAAAGCTTGATAGAAATTTCACGTCAACAAACAATTCGAGTATTTATTTTTATAATTTAAATGTTCTCCCTTTGCAATTATCTCCAAATATGTATATTTTATAATTGTATTATTATCTTTTTGTTAGTCTGTAAGCAGCTCTGTTTATTGTAATGTATTTTACAAACATTCAATGTATTTATAATATCCGTTTATTGTTACTTTTTTTAACACAATAAAATATTCAATTATAAAATGTGCTTTTATCATAAATTATGGTCTAACTGACTTTCATTGAAAAATCTTTGTATCAATTAAAAATGTATTATATATTTTAAACTTCAATAGGCTAATAATAACACTGAGCAACAAAAAATCACGTTTTTTAAAACCCAGAGCGGAAATTAGTCAATCTTTACTAAGTTTGACCCACTGAATTCGAATTCGATAATGATTTTTGTTGATATGCTCTCATTTATGAGATATTTGCGATTTAAAAAATGTAAAAAATATCCATTTTTTTACATTACTCCGGTAACATATCATAACGTAGTTTAAAATCATTTGCCGCTCGAATTAGTACGTTAAGATAAAATAAAAAAATATTAAGATAGAAAACCAATCTTTATAAACGTGGTGAAATTAAAAATCGATCGAATAAGTGCATAATAAATAGCACGGAAAAAAAATCTGTAAAAAAAAAATATTTTTGACTTTTAAAATTCGCTAGATAAATAATTATGAGTATTTTGAAGCAATGAAATATCACAATCATTAGGAAAAATATCTGACTATTGATTTCAATACTCACTTTGAGCACAACAATACTATATTTTGAGTTATAGGCCGCAAAAGCCAAAAAAAATGGATATTTTTTACATTTTTTAAATTGCAAATATCTCATAAACGAGAGCATATCAACAAAAAAATAATTATCGGAATCGAATTTAGTGGGTCAAACTTAGTAAAGATTGACTGATTTCCGCTCTGGGTATTACTTTATCCTAATCGGATAAAGTATTGTGATCGTGCGAAAATTCGACCTAGAGATTTTGACTGATTTGTATCGAGTATCATCCCCTGATCACGTTTTCATGATTTCTGAAAAATGTCTGTATGTCTGTATGTCTGTGTGTCTGTGTACTTATGCGTGTGTGTGTGTCTGTATGTGTGTTTTCTCCGAAACTATCAAGTCTATCAAGCTGAAATTTCATATCTATTATTTTCACGTAAGGTGTAAGAGCCATAAGAAATTTGGTCAACATCAGTGAACCGGAAGTAGGGTTTTTTTCTTGTAGAAAATTCTAAAATTCTTTTACCACAGAATATTTCCGAAACGGCTCCGGGAATTTTGTCGAAATTTCATATCTATAGTTTTCACGTTAGCCGTAAGAGATACTGTGATTTTGGTCAACATCTGATGACCGGAAGTGGCAGTTTTTCTAATTTGAATATATGCCGAAGATCGTATTTTACATACGCGCGCGCACTCAACACAGTGATTTCATGATATGTATGTGTGTATGTATGTTGGTTGGTGTGGTGCTGTGCATGCGTTTTATTTACTTGCGTACTTAAAAAATTAATTTCGTTACGGTTTGTATTCCTCAAATATATGGATAAAGTCATGGGTTGGCCACACCCGAATTTTTTTTTTTGTTGCTCAGTGTAATTAATTATCACACCCAATTTTCTTCATATATATTATGTATATACATATATGAAGAAATATATATTCACATCATATATATATATATTCATATCTGATAAATCACAATCATATATGAAATTGATAGAGTAAACATTGAAAATAAGAAAGTTTTGTCCATTTCTATGAATCCGTATATCTGAAATTTTACTTGTCTATTCAACAGCAATCTCATGCACCTTGATAAATTTTGACGCACGACAGGATCTGCAAAAAATAATCATTTTAATTTTAAAAACCATTGAGTATTTCCAATTCTTATTCGTGGAATAACCTTCTGGTAAATATATACTGTTTTTTCCTACTAGTATTTTCATAGTCATCAATTCTTCTTTGATATTGTGAGTGTATTTTGACAACAGAATTATTTGAATCACATAATGAGTGCACCATAATATTAATGATGTCTGCTGCACGATATCGAGAGGCTGCAATTTAATTATTTATTCTAAAATTGCTTGTATGTACCTAGCATACAGGTAAACCGAAATAGTGTATATTCTATACATACAGATAACAATACATCGTCTTTGATTAAAAAATTAGAAACAACAGCGAGTGTTAATAATTGTGATGCAGAGAGAAGTAAAACCTTGAAAAATAATATGAACACATACCAAAATTATTTTAATTCCTAATTAAAGACTAAGAAAGATCAAAGCTGTATATTGTATGTATATCGATACCAAGTCGATTAGGTATTGAGTAATATGTGCAATCGACGTGGCATCTGCATCCATAATAATTAATAATCTCACTTACAATAGGACTGAACCATTTTGTGAGTGTATTTAAATTTTCAGTCATTTTTACATATGCTGTAATGTGAAATTTGACTTTTGCAAGTTTCCTCGAATATTCTTTAAACGTTTTCATATTTGATTCACCCCATCCATAGCAATTCTTTTCTATTGATGCATTTATAAGTTTCGATCGTGACTCAATAATCCGTAAATCAGTTAGATATTTCAGTACGAGTACATCTGTGAATTGTAATCTCCAAATCCAGAAAAATTTACATATGTTGTCAGACCAAGCCAGAATATTAATGTAATCCTTCACAATTATATACACGATATACACTCCGTACTGGTGAGAAATGTATTTGAAAATTTTTCTCTTTTCTTCAGATTGTAAGACTATGTCACTATCTAATGCATCTAAATTTTCTTGATATGTATTTTTACGTTTTGCTGTCAGTTTCCAATTTGCCGTTACCGATACTATCGCCGTAAAATTTTCACAAAACTTTACAAAAAACAAGCATTTGAACAAATAATTTTCTGTCAAAACTCCTAGATCAACAAATGTATCATAGATTATCCCAGTAAATAATGTCATTGCTATTAAAACCGTGAATGTTTTCTTGCTTCTGCTATTTTGATATGGATAGCCGACCAAATCATATCCACAAATTATATTCAACAACTGTATTATTTTAGTTAAGACAGGCATGACTGTTGGTGTTACAAAGAATATTATATTTGTTGTCCCTCTATTCAGCCTTTCATTTATCAATTATGAAATAATATTGTTTTCAAGGTAAATATTACGCTAAAGCTACAAAAGCTGTTAACATTCAAGGCTTTGTACTTAGTGAGTATTGATTATTTAAATTCAATTTTATTCTATGTCCATATGTACATACATAGTTTATTAGTATTGTAGTAATGAGTATTGATTTTTCTTTAGTTAAACTAACACAAAGTTTAAGACTAATAACGTAAGTAAACGATGATTTCTTTTCCTTCTAAATATGAAGGGACACCTAAATGCAACCTACTCTACTTTCTCCATTTAGTACATATGTACATACATACATACATATGTACATAAATTCTTGTTTCTAATAAATTGAAATTTTTTGAAAAGTCCAAAAAGGGTACCAACTTCATTTTGTATAATAATTTCACCTACGCTGCACTCAAAGTATTGGCTTCGGGAATCGAAAAATGGGTTTGTAATCATGACCGTGGAAGATCTGGATGTACATAGTTCTTACATTTTGTACCGAAATGGAAAAGTTAATTTCTGCAAATTTACGCACACTCATGATCCTCCTCGATATTTTAAGACAAGTGATGGAAAATACATCAAATATTGGCATGTATCTACATATTTCCTGTTACATTTTTCCCTACTCTAGTACTAGTTTTTCAAAAGAATATACATATTCATTGAACTTATAACATTGTTTTATTGTAAAATTTTATTTTGAATCGGTATAAAGATCTACATATAGCAGCGGTTCTCAAACTGGGGTCCGCGGTCCCCTGGGGACCGCGCATATTTATACTATTTATATTTTTATAATTATAGCATGTAGCATTTCTTGGAATATATTATATGGTGTGTATGGTGCGTATTATATGTGCGGCCCATTTCTCCTTCTATATTTCTATCAACCTGGCGCTGCAAAGAAAAGATATCACAGTGCTCCATTGTCACGAAAAATTGACAGCTTTCAAAATTAAGCTTGAACTATGGCATGCAAAGTTAGAGAAGAAGAACTTTGCCCCATTTCCACAGCTGAACACATATATTGATGAAAATGAGCTTAACGTGGATGACGATATCCTTGAGCAATGACATTACAAATGAAATGAGAATAATTGCACTGGCCAAAACAAAGTCAAACAAAGAAGAACTGGTTCAGGCAAAGCAGATGCATCCAACCCATTAAAATTTTAACTTAAATTTAATGACTAAGATGCACCTAATATTTTCTGAATAAACAATTGTTTGTCAAAAAGGGTTTTATTCACAGCAGCCTATATGCAGTGCCGCACCGTGGGTATGTGGCACCCTTTTCATGAAATAATATTGATTTTTAATAAAAGGGTCCGCGAGCCATCGAACAATTTTTAAAGGGACCGACACAAAAAAAATTCCAACTTTTTGACCCTAAATCGATCCCCCTTTTCTGTACAATTCTTTATTATTACAATAATTTTTTTTAATCTTTGATGTTGAAATTTTTTCGTAATTACTAAAGAGCGTGACGTGAATATATTCAACTCGATATGTACCTAGATACGTCCTTCATCTTTTTGGAACTGTCCTTTTGACGTGTAAACCTATACGCCCGTACTTGGTTGCGCACATAAGATTACTACTGCCTAAATAAAATGTGATCATCTAAAACCATGTTTAAATCAAGCCAATCAATCAACCAGGCACCAGGCTTAAAGGCTGCCCTATACGCACAGGCTTTCTTGCGAAAATCGATTTATGCTAAGTTTGCTCACATAAGATTATTATTGCCTACATCATATTTTATTATCTACACGCTCCGTTTTGTCTATCCACGATGCGGCATTAGACATTCAGCTGTTTGCTATGAATGAAATATTATGAGATATAATTAAAAATTATAAGTGTATGCAAGTATTCGCACTTAGAATTTGATCGATTTTGTAAAGTGCACGTCGATCAAATGTTAAATGGCCGTGCATTGCGATGCAATGCAACTGTGCAAGTGCAATCGTCGTGCAATGCACAAATTTGCATAATTGAAAATGAATGCAGGGTTGCCATACATTAGTTTCCAATAAAATAATTTTTTAGCTTGGCAGCACTGATTGGCCTGCGTTTGACGTTTCGTTCAGCAGAAGCGGTGTGCGTTTTAAGCATTAAACCTTCGAAGATGTTGAGACGAAAGTTAATCGCTTTGGATCATCCCAATCCAGAGGAATTTAACGAAGCAGGTCAGTTTACAATTGATTTATTAAATTTGACATGGATATGAAAGCCATAATGTGAAATTTCATAATATGTACATTTTAGACGAGGCCGAATTTCGCAGTGCCGTTATATGGTTAGAAGATCAAAAAATAAGACATTATGCAGTCAAAGATAGGAACGCTCTGAGAAGTCTGTCGGATCCCGATTGGAACAAAACCTTCGACATATACCAAGAAGAACTTGGCAGCCCAGTTATAAAAGGGTCACCAGTTGATCAGTTGGAGTGGTTGGCTTCGTTCGCTATTCGATTGGAATATAGCGACAATGGTCGGTGATATAATACCGATATTCATTTTTAGTTCACAGCTAATTTATTACAATTCAACGTTGATTTATACTGTATCGTTTTTTTTTACAGCCGAAAAATACAACGATAGAATAGCAGCTATGAAAGTAAACAAAGCATCAATCATACCAAAGGTCGTTTCTACCGATCCGTTAGATTATTTAGATTGTGAGTATCGATTCAATGTAATGGTTTCACGCACAGTGTGCTGAATGTTTTTTGTATAATTTCGGTCGTTTATTTCAGTTTCGAGCATTCATTTTGCTAAAAGTATAGAGAAGGCTGCCACGTTGTGCTGCGTAGGTCCTCATCCGGATCCGCGTGTCCGTCTCAGCGCTTTGGCGACAGTTTTGAAAAAATTCCCGCATCCTCACGTCACCGGTCAAAACACCGAGACTGCGGAGACTATTGACGATGTTTTAAATTTACTGTTCATATCGGAATTGCGAACTCTTCAAACGTCCATCAACGAAGCTCTGGTTGCCGTTCAAAAGATAACAGCTAATCCCAAAACCGATACGAAACTTGGCAAAGTTGGATTCTAATGATATAGCAGTGATCCAAGTCCGAAAAGAGTCTCATTTTCGACATTTATTTTTATATGTAATGTTGAATATTCCTCGTTGCTACTATCTAAGTTTTTTTTTAATTATACAATAACTCAAAAATAAACACCGTTCACACTTATGTATTTTTTATTCGCTTTTTTTTTAAATAAAGTTTTAACGGTGAAAAAGACAACATCACATTATTTGAATGCAAAAATATTAACAGCATACAATTGTAACAGTTTCCTTGCGTTGACTATTTAGTAAATGAAATATTTTGAGAGTAAAATAATACAAAATATAAATAAAATATCACATTATTGTGTGCGAGTTGCTAGGTTTCTCAGATATCTTATGTGCAGTTCTGCAATTAGTTTATGGTCTGTATTTATTGGGTTAGTCATTTTAACCAAATGGTTAGTACTTAAGTGATCAAAAATGAATACTAAATGGTCAGTTTTACTGACCGTATTCTAAATATAATACTGACTGATTAGTATATTTGAAATTCAAACGTCGAATACGTTATTATGGGTTGGAAATCCTTGAACTTAAATGTCTAAAAAATAAAAGTTAATCGATAAAACTATTATTTATGTTTGAATGGTGGCCAGTCAAATATTCTTGCTACGCCTAGGCCTGCAAAACCTGTAATGAATTTTTTGTTAGAAGATTTTTTGCCAAACAAGAGTTGTATAATTTGAAATGAAAATATTACCGATGGATAGAGTGGCCAATACACCTTTACCGAGAGTGGCAGGATTCTTTTTCGAAAAAGTGGCAAGATAAGCTCCAATTCCTACCAAGCCGCAGCCGCTTATCATACGACATGCCCAGCAATCACGATCCCGACCCGTTATCACCGAGACCATAATTTACTAAAATACAAATGAATCAAAATTGAAAATAGAAATAAACATGCATTTAAAAAAAGTAGACTAAAAGGTTATGAATATAACACATAGGTATTTTTTAACCTACATACGATTTATAATGTAAATAAAACTCACATAAACAAATTATAAATAAACACACTTAAATGTGTAATAACTTTTATTACACTTTCAATGCAACGTTCTGTCACCTGTATATTTGTGGTTATGTTGACACAATGACGTTTGTCTTAAAAACATAAAGTACGGCCATAGTCTCATCGTTCATTTGAGCGATTTTTTTTTTTTAATTCGAAAATATTTTTAAGAACCTTGGCTTACTAAAATAATACTTTTATACAGTGGTAAATTAATTTTATTGTTGGTAAAGGCTTGGTTTCGCGAGTGCGTCCACCTGACCGACGAAAACACCGTAGTTTTTTTGTTTAAAATTTGATAGATGGATGGAAAGCTGGCCGCCGTCACAAAGCTCCCCGCACCCTTCCTTCCTTTCCATCCATCTATTAAATTTTATTCTAAACAAAAAAAACCACGACGTTGGCGTCGGCAAGGCCTACTCACTCGCGAAACCAAACCTTTAGAAGTCGTCCATAAATATTCCGTGATTTTCCATTTTAGATTTTCTTGACTATTCTAAAGAAACTTTTTTGAAAATTAATGTCGGGGGCGTGGTTCACTAAATGTGATGTAATTTAGACAGGGGGGTTAAAGATTTTGTGACGGAATGTGACAATAGGGGGAAGGGGGGGGGGGTCAAAATCGTGTGACGTCATTTATAGACGACTCTCATCTAATTTTATACTTATGCAGATAAAACTATTATACACGAAGCGCTCGCATTTTTCAACTACCTGTTATATTTTTTCTGCATTTTGTACTAAATAAACTATAGGTAAATTATAATAACCACCCGATGACATTGTCAACGAGCAGACTAGTTTATCATATTGTTCATGTTTAAAAATTTCACGGCAAACGCAATTTTTGCAATATCTACCTTATCTATAAACTATAATATATGACAAACAATCGATACAAAGATCTTGAAAACTCACCATATAATTACCACATTTTGAAAAATCAATATTTACCTGCATTCCCAAGTGTTGCATTAGCAATTGTAATTTTTCCGGTGCTTACATTTTGAAACAAGTGCTCTACAAATAGACAAGTTAATTAAAAAATTATATGCAAAAATTGAGTTTACAAGAACATTTTGTACATATTACACATAATATTTACAATACCGACGTATTTTTTAATACTTGAAAAATGATGAAACTAATTTATAAACAAGCGATTATTCAAACGTAACTTTTAATATTTAAAGTTTCGTCGTTAAATTTTCAGTTATAAAGCATTTGTGATTTTTTGTTTAAGTATTTATTACCATTTTAAAATAATGTTAATAGATAGTTCGTCGACGATATTTTTTTAAATTTTCAGTTACGGTTTAAATTTAATTTGTGAATTTTCTGGATCACATGATGAAATATGTAAAAAGGATTACGATTCTGAACACAATTTTCAATCCCACGAGTGTAAAAAAAATTTCCATTATTCAATCTTGGTATATTGACTAATTCAATTTCGAGGTTGCATAATCGAGGAAGATTCCAGGATTCCTGAATTCGGAGTCTCAGATCACAGTACCCACTGTATCTACAATCTTAATCGTTACTAAAGTATACTTGACGATCAACGCGAGTTTATTATTGATGAGTGGACTAACTGGTAAGTGCGATGCTCCTGAATCCCAATTTCGACAATTCCCGACGGACACACCAACAACGGACAATATACCATACAGTATTTACATATATGTATGTATGTATATGTAGGTACTCTCTCACTATATTCTCATACAAACTAATTCCGAGTTTTGATATAGAATTTCTCAACTAAGACTTTGTAAAATTTATATTTTCCCCAACAAAAAGACTTTGCATGCCTATGAACACGGATAATGACGAGGCAACTGTGCCCATTCTTTTATTCTTCTCGCTGCGAGTGCCACTCCATCTTCTTCTTTACGACCGCGCTTACACATTGTACCTACGTGTGGTTTTATGAAGTAGTCTCGCATTGTTTGTAGTGTCAATTGTGTCCGGATGCCACCATCCAGCATGTTCTATCATATCAGTGGGATCCCCTCCTGGCACTGTCCAATTTGTGCCGGTGAAAGGTGAAGAGCGACTTGCTTCCTCATATACGTGTTGTTTGTGTGGTTCAGTTGCGTCGAAGCTTGAGTGCCGGCTGGTCGACTCCAATCGGCTACATTAACGCCATCTACTTTGTCGTCCAGTTTACCAAAGTACCAGTTTAGAGTTGTCCAAGTGGCGACTGGTGCTCCAGAATCAGTGCCGGACCTCGAGCTACCGTTTACTGGATCCTGGTACCACTTTTCAACTGTTGACTATCTCGAACAGGTAACTGACTGGTTTGATTTTGGTTGTGCGTAACTTAAGTTTGTTAATTGCAATCGCAAGGATGTGTTCTCTCGTTATCGGTAATGAAATTTCCCCGAAACAACTTTTCAGGTGTGTGACTTAATTCAAGTTTTACCAGTGAATTATTTATATTGGTGTAACTATTGGTTGATATTATACGAGGGGAATGTATTACAAGGGGTTACAACGTGTTAACACATGTATGTACCTACATATGTAATAGCAAACAAACTACGATCTTTCATCGTAAACGGATTCAATTAATTTGAGCTCTTTCAAAAGTTAACTTATAAAATTCAATGTAAAAATTTACATTAAATAAAAACATCGATAAGTATTGTATTGCTTTATCTACATACATATGTATATGTAGGTACTTACGAAGTTTTATTTAATAACATAATTTTGTCCTGGAAAATTTTATATTAATAGTATGAATCAGGCATTGCCTCGGAACACATTTTGACCACTTTTCGAAATTGAAACTTTATATATTTGTGTATGTTTGGTATAGAATTCCAAAATTGAAAAGTTTTTCACAATTTTCCGCCAAGCGGAAGCGGGACTGTACGTTTCACAATTGCGTATTCGTTTTAGTATTTTTTCTCTATAACTATCGAATGGACTTAGCTCAACCATCATATTTTTTTTTGCGAGTCCAAATCAATTTCACCAGCGAAATCAAATGACATACCTTCGAATAATAGCAACATTTTTGGACAAAAGTCACCCCTCGCACCCCCCGCTGTTTCACTGATGAAACCAAATATACTCCCAACGAACGCAAATAACGTGTAAAAATAATTACTTTATCCGAGTCTGCGTATTAATGTAATGCGAACAGTGTCCATCTTTACAAACACAGATGTATGTACATATTTGTTGTACAAACAGTGAATCACAATTCTAGCAGGATCACAAATTCTTCGAACTCATATAGTCAGTACGATAGTTGTGAGTGCATTTCGTCATGCATTCTTATTATGCAGTTGAAAACTTAGAAGTCGAATACGTTCATAAACCACTCACAATAAATTGTATAATTTTTTTATGGATTTACCAAGGAATAGACCGCCAAACATATTATGCATTTCATACATATGTATGTATGTAAAATCGAAACGAAAATATTCTGCATCGTAACATTACATTGTCATAGTATTTTAAAGCAGTATGGATAGTGTAGTCGTATTCTGCGATCAAATTCAATGAAATAAGGGTCACTAGGGGTCAATTATTTGAAATTTGATAAAAAAAAAAAAAATAACTATTCCGAGCGCGAATGCGCGCGCTCTATCTAAACGCTTTCACCATTGTGTAACGAATTTTCGTACAGAAGTCACGTTTGTTCTCTTACTTGCATTTTCATTACAATATAAATTGTATTATGTAATTTTTTTAACGTTAAGTTTTACTGTCGAAAAAAAATTCATTCGTAGGGTTTTTTTGAGCAAATGGATACGATATAAGAATTTTTACTTGAACTCATTCGAAACTGTTCGTTTACTCCGGAATTATTGTACTAAAATTAGTAGTGGTTACTTATCATAAAATAGAGAATAATGCAAAGGCTTCGGTTATACAGTTGGATAATTGATGAAAAATTAAAATATGTATATATGTAATACGTATAACGAAATTAGAATACTATACCGGTTTAGGTTAGCTTTAAATTACTTCGTTCTATTCAAATTTTCTGAACATCTGAAGGAAATGTTTGCAATGAAATAATAATACATATGTATTTATACATACATAAACGTCTGAAGTATGTCTGTTGTACTGTGCATCGGGAATTGTATTGAAAAATTGTATCAGGAGAAGCCAATAATTCCCGTATCGGCGTAACTAACTATTATTGTCAAAAATAAAAACTAGTTGATCGTCAATGGGCAATAATCTAGTTTTGTCACATATTACTTATGTAAAGGCGATACTTTTAATACATTTACTTACCGCGCTAGAATTTTTAAGTTAAATATAATAATAATAAACAACTGACATTTCGATTTGATCGTAAGTGCAAAAAATGTGTACCTATACAGCGCAATAGAATCAAATTCGAACGTGCATTGACTTGCACAATGAACATTCTCACAACAATTTCAAATTGTGCAACTATCGCATCTTTGTGCACGTGATTTGTTGTCAAATTGCAAAAAACCTGTTCCGAAATGTATGTTGCATTTTATAAAATTTAACTTTTGCTTCATTTTCAGCGTAGCTCGTTAGTGGCATAACCAAGGGGATGAAAGTACATAAATAAACTCATCTCACATAACAGTTCCCGTGAGATGAATGCACTTACGTTGAAATGTTCTTTACGTGTAAATTCTTTAGGTCTTATTATACCTACATTAAAAAGCAAAATTAATAACATTCACTTCCTCACCACCTCTCCAAAAGAGCCATGCTGCTTTGCGACTGCATCGGACTTTTTTAAATCTATTTTTTAACGACGGCTTAGTCTCGTTAGCTGTTTTGAGAGTGAAAGCGGTCACTCTCGCTCTTGCACGAAAAGTGACACGGAAAGGTGATTCGCATTCGACATTTTAATAGTACGATTGCTCAACTTGTACATGTGTACATACGTTCAGTGCATTATAAACGATTTAACTCTTGACATTTTAACAGTGAAAGAAAAACGGTCGTTACTTAGAGCTTCTATCGTTACTTACAAAACAACAAACGATACATTCGGTGTCATTCGCATTTGTATATTTATATTATTTTACGATATTCAGCTGTAAGTTTACAACCTGTACTGTAAATGTGCACTTGTACACATTGTCATTGTAAATATTACATTTTGAGATATCGTTTTGCTGAACAAGCTTATGTTTTAGGTACGCATATACATATCTTTATCATTAAAGTTACGACCGGTTGTGGGTAAACAGGACGCCGAGAAATCTCACTGGGTATATTATATTAGACACGCTTCCAATGTGTAAATTTATTGAGTATGAATATTTTCAATTAAAAGCCATTGCTAAAATTTGTATTAAAGCAGTCTTTATACAGTACATATAACAGGCGTTGCCAATTTACCATTCAAGGAAAACATAATTAAAATAGATAAACATAATAAATATAATAAAAAAAGCAACATCATATTTAATTAGCAAGTATATAAACCTACAGTTTATAATCTTTAATCTTTATAATCTTTGAATTGATCATTTGACATTTAATTTAATTAAAATACTTGACATAATTTCCACAGTGGCTATTTAGATGTTGTACATACATTTAGGTGAGACTTTTATCGCATTGTGAGCTAAATAAAAATTCGTACATACATACATACATACATATATACATACATATGTACATATGTATTTCGACGTAAATATATGAATATATTATGTTCCATTTGGATTACTTTTCATTCGCTCGTCAAATAAGCGTTATTCGCATATTTCAATCGGCAGACATTATGTTAATGTAAAATAAACATATACACTTGAAGAAAATGATGCAATAGCACTCTAATTCCTTTTCGATCGATAACTGTACACACAGCAGACGCCTCTAAACTGAAAAAGAATCATAAAATTTTTATCTTAATCCTGTTCCTATATATTTTCAGCATGCTTATTTTTATCAGCTACACAGTTTATTAGTATCATTATAGAGACGTTGTCACTACCAATTAGTGGAACGCTGGGTCAGGTGTGTGAAACGTTCTATTTTTGTACAAAGTAGAGTTTTGTATTTTGTATTTATTCTTTGAAGCATGTACAGCGATTTACAGTTGTATGGAAATTAAGTAGTGCGTGGTCGTGCGATGTTGTGACGTGTTCCTTGAGTCTGGATCAGGCGTAGGTATGTGCTACGATTGTAGTGGGGCAGCGTAGTCGACTGACGAATGTTTATTTCGTCTGGTGCGGACTTGAGTGTCAGGGGGACGTTCTTCTCCGAGGTGGCCCGTTGAGGGCCCAGTGGAGTCCAGGTGGTGGTCTTCCTTCAGTGGAGAGAGTCCAGGAACAGTGTTCCTTCAGCGGAGAGAGTCCAGGTGATGGTCTTCCTTCAGCGGAAAGCCCAGGAACAGTGTTCCTTCAGCGGAGAGAGTCCAGGTGATGGTCTTCCTTCAGCGGAGAGAGCCCAGGAACAGTGGCTGACTGTGGACGATGGTGGCCTATTTAAACTACTCCACAGTTGTGTTTCGACGAGTCGAATAGGGTAGAAACCCGTGGGAATATATCGGTTTTATGTTTTCCCACACTTTCAATTTGGAGAATTTGTTGTATTAAGCGTGACGATGTCTATGTTCCCAAAACGATTATGAGTTTATGGGTTCGCGACAGTGTTGTTTTAGGCGTATTCCCACAGATTTAAATGAGAGTTTTAATGGTTTCACTTTGCAGTGTCCTTTGTCCTTGTTGGGTTTGACGTGTTCATCCGGATGCTTATTGTGAAGTGCGGCAACGTCTTTGGTCCCAAAACGATAATCAATTTCTCGGTTCATGACAGTGTTGTTTTTGTTAGTACAGCTACAAATTATCAACCACGCCCCCAGTCTTTTTGTGGCTGCACGAATCTTAATGGGTTTACACGTGTTGTGGTACCAACTCGTGCGTGCATTGCACATGCAGGGATTCCTACATCATTATCAACCTACGTAGTAAATGCTACGAACAGATTTATACAAAGTCTGTAGAGTCACGTTCGCTATAAAATTCGTGACCAAATATTGTAACAACCGTAAAAGACTGATTTGATGGACATCTTTTAATATAATATGTAGGACACACTGTGGGCGACTAGATTGAGAGGTTATCGATGGCGAGCAGATTACAAGAATAATCACACATTGACACGCAGCGCCTAAACAATTTCGTTATATGTATATCACACACCCCGCTCATTTTTATTTTAATCTGAGGTTCACTTACCTCGAGTCATACTAACAGTGATTCACTGATTACTCCTCACGTACGCGCGTCACTATTTTGATAAAAGGTTGACAAAGACTGACCGGTTACACTGGCTGCGTCATCACGTCTGTTATTGTTTACCGGCTACGTCACTCGGTCTAAATATACAGACTGGTTTTTTGGGCCGATACAGCGTACATATTTGCTCATGAATATTTACGACGTGTCCCCACGCGTGTCTCTCAATATTTTTCCGATCGAACGAACGGGCAATTTCCGCACCTTTTCCCCTGAATTAGTTTTTCCGATTTTCCGCGCGTTCGCGACCAACACCGTTCGCAGTTTAAATTTGTTTAAAATGAGGAAAACCTGCGTGAGGGTCACGGTAACCGTAGCTTAATCAATTGAGGCAACGGTTGCTACGAATTCCATGACCATTCCATTGGTAATAGTATGCCATTGTTAATAGTGTAAATAGGCCTTTAGGCAGGATACAAATTAAGGTAATCTTTCAAAACAACAAATGAGTAGTTATTCGTTTCACTTCCTTCAAATGGATCAACTACATACGTTCGTATATACAGACGTGTGACAAAATAAATGGACCAATAGGGTAAAATGGTAAAATAGGCTATTAAATGCAAAAACTAACGAAAATAGGTGAAATTTGAAACATAGCATGCAAGTTGGTATTCGGGTAGTGACCTAAGAAAAAAAAAAAAAAAATTGGGGTGGGGGATGAAATAAAATAAGGTCAATTAGTATGTATGTACCTATACATTCTCAGAAAAGGCTCTCATTAACTTATGATATGAGTATGTCGAAGCGTTTTTAAGAGACAAGTTAACAGTGTAACTTCTTAGAACTGCAAATCACTTTTTAGAACCACAAACTTTCGCGACCCACCGTTAGCATTAATGGGCATGGGGGGGTATTTACCATTATTTTTTTAAATATTGTTTTTTTACTTAACAATATCCAGAGTTTTATTTATTTTTATATAATTTTTAATCAACCAAAGCAAGCAGGTGGAATAAACCGTGTACATCCGTGGACTTGTCCAGTTGCAATGACAACAAATTACTGGCACTCTTTGGATCGTTTCTTTGGATTTTGCATGCAACCGTGTTATTTGAAATCGAAATCGTGTTGATTTATATCTTGCTACTATCCAGTCGTGTATTTTATTTCTGGGAGCACTAAAGACTTGCCAATTGTGTGCGACTAACCAGCATGCGCGATCCGCAAACTAATCGGGTACGAGGCGTGGAGAGATTTTTCATTAATGCTGGTGTAACGCGAAAGCTTCGTTTTCGACAAGCTGTTTAAGTTGTCAATTTAAAAAAAATTAGTGGCTTATTTTTAAAATCCGCTTCGTTTCAATATGCCGACGCAATTTGTTCGGCCGCATGCTCTCATTCGCGAGTGCACCGCAGAAAACAACGCAACGTAGCAGTGGATTTTCTTCGTCTCTATTCCACGAAAATCTGATTTTTAAATAGCTTTCACATTTTGAAAGCTTTTCACGACCCACCAAAAATCGGCACAGTTTGGAAGCCGCTGGTGTACGAGATAGTTCATGTGTTAGTATTTATGTAGCGGTGTTCACACACAGTAGCCTTGCACCTCCATGCTAACCCCGTGAAAACACTCCGACGTGTTTGTACCTTTAGGTTAGGTTAAGTTAGGTGAGGTGAGGTTGGAGTTGCTCACAGTAAACGCACAAGGCTTAGGGCTAGGACAATCTATTCTGTTAATTTATTTAACCGATTGTTATTTCCTATTGATTTACTGTTACTAAATATTTGCTAAATTTTGTCCTTAACCTTGACCTGCACTATACTTGGTACTTAGGTTCTTGTGAAAAGCACTATCCTAAACAGCAATAAAGTCGACCAAAATGCGAAAACTAATTTATAAAAGTCCATTTACGACACACTACAAAGACAGTATAAGCGTAACATACATAGAATCGTAAGAATCATATTGCAATCCTTTATGTAATATACTATAGAAATTATATGTACATAGATATGTACATATATTAGTATGTATATTACATATAAACTTTTTGTTAGATCCTAGAATATTAGCTATAGCGGCA
Source organism: Parapsyche elsis (assembly GCA_022651745.1). Taxonomy (NCBI): domain Eukaryota; kingdom Metazoa; phylum Arthropoda; class Insecta; order Trichoptera; family Hydropsychidae; genus Parapsyche; species Parapsyche elsis. Next base: position 6,637,672 of record JAGVSN010000017.1, read on the forward strand.
TTCGGAATATACATAGATACATACTTATGTAAATAAGTGCATCTCGCTTAATTTACTATGCAATCATTGTTATATTTTTTAATAGTACAGTTGATCATTTAATCAGTCAATCAACGATTGACGGTGAAGAATTGAATTTGAGAGTCATTCAATCTCTCATCACTGTGTATTTAACAATAATGAATTTTCCAATGTATTTTCAGTGTGTGATTATTCTATAGAACTGTATACATCATATGTATTTAGCTTTGGACCTTCAATTAAACTCTATCGTTACCGTTACGTGTTTAGTAATATTGTGCAATATATGTTTTTTTATCGTTGCAATCGATGCAAATCAATTCCATTGTCTTTGACTAGTATCGCTATTATTTTCTAGCGATAATTTTTTAATTAGCGATTGGCACGAATGCAATATATGTAATCGGTATACGTATATGGACACACTTTGACAATAGTGAAAATTTTAGCCATTCGATGAGATTAATTTCGTCGGCGACAAATTGAATTTCAACGCGTGTTTCTGAATCAAATCGAAAACTTCCATTCAAGCGAGTAGACGAGACAAAGCAGCTGTAATTACACTCGTTTCTAAGAAAATGTCAAGCTCGTATAATATGTATATACGAGTATGTGCGTGTCAGTTCGTCGAAATTGAGGTTTCAGCTTGTAAGGTCTTCGAATACAAGTAACTTCATTATCCAGAAACACCCAGCAACCTCCCCGTCTAGGGATTGATCGATTCTTTCCACTTACCCTTTTGACGAGAGTTTTTCACTTGACCCCGATAATCCAATATATGTAGTACCGAAGTAGTCCTAGTTGGGTTGAACTTCCCACTTATACGCCTCATCTTTTTTACATTTTTTTTTCACGTGACACGATTTTGACTTATCTCCATCTCGTTTTGGTGCCTAAACTTTTAAATTTTGTCATTTCGTAGATCTCTTGGTGAATATCGACGTGTGACGCGACTAACTGTTCATCTCGAGACGTTTCCCTTTTAATGCATACCGACCGGTTCAAGATCCGGCTCGTGTCTGAACCGATTCATCTCCCTAGCGATCGTCTGTCCATAGAGGGACGTCCCTGATCTATCGATAAGGTCAGACGTTCACGTCTCTGATCCACTATGCCAGTTATTGGTAAATATTCAAACGCGACCCACTCATTGATGCTACAATATGATAGGTTGTTTATGAAACTTGTGCGGTGATTTACTTTGAATGTAAACAAAAATACCCACTAGCGCACAGAAGGGGATAGAATCTCGATGAGAAATTTCTTCAACAATTAGTACATAGGGATGCACTCAATCATATTGACATAGTATGTGTGAAAACGATCTCTCAAGCCACGGTCGATTGGATTCACGACCGCTAAAAGGTTGATATGAAATATGATACGTCAGAAAATTGATCTCGTAAGACCGCCGACAGGTATATCCGCTTTTTCCGGATAATCCGCGAAAGTGTACGAACCACATACATAAGTAGACACATCACGGGGAGATTAATGTCAGAATTGACTGATGCGCTCAAAAGGTTACAATCTACAATGGTGAGCGCGCGTGGGAATTTGATCTATGGTTAAAATGCCAGTTAAACGCGACCCACAGTTTTTGTTAACGATTCCGCAACTTTTCTACGTGCACCTTGCGCGTTACATAAATGATATTCCTAAAGTTAAGCAATGCCTTTTTTCAATTCCAATTCGTGACTCGTCTTTTGATTGCCGCGTAGTGATCGTGCATTAGGTATTTGTACCTTCTCTATCAACCTTCATTTGACCGATTTCCTTGTTGTATGCGTATTAACCCTTTAATGGCCATTGATACAATAAAAAACGTCTTATACACTCACATTTTTACTATCTGTCACAGTGGAGTACGATTAGGTTTCCGTTACCTTTTAGAGACGAAAGAAATGAAAGAAAGAATGGATAATGAATTTGTGTGTAGGAAGAGCTTTAGGCGGTGCCAATTGTGTATAGAAACATTTCAACAATTACATATTGTATGTACCTATGTACATATGTATGTAGTATGTACCGAAAAAAGACAATCGATTTGGATTTTAATAACATCCAAATCTTGACAGATGCTATAGTAACATAAAAATTCGATTGCGTCGACCGTATCGGGAATTGAACCATGAATCAAAATTACGTCACTGCACTCAATTCTTGCATCATATTTGATTTTTATAGGAAGTTATCATTTTTTTAAATTATTTTTACTACATACATATGTACATACATACATACATAGTTAGGTATGTATACATTCACCTCTCATACGTTTAAAATCGCGCACATTGTACGTAATCGCATTTCGATTTCACTGTCAGTGTCAGTGCCGCCATTCGTTTTACGCAACGTAACAAGTTAGCGTTGTCATCGAAATGTTTCCATGAATTGAATTTTAGCACGGGCAACTTCTCTGGAATGGGTTAAGTTTTTAGCGGGTCGAGATATTCTATCCTCACCCACACCCTGGTGATTCTCGATGTTAATTATTATCGAGAGGGTTAAAACGGTAAAATTTGAAGAGGTGGATTGGGGCAATTTCGGCGTAAGCACGTTCAGACGATTTCGTATCTCTCAGTTAATTTAACCGCAGCCATTGTCGTATTCGTAGTCGACCTTTATAATAATGGATAAACGCGGTGTAAATTTCGATTAAAGGTTCTATTGTTGTTGAAGGTCCAAAGCTTGAGGGCCCTTATATCTATATGACCCTTTCAGCGAGCGTATGTACGTATGTATGTATCTGCAAGCTGCCAAACCGTCAAAACATTATTAAAATATTGTATTCGATGTACAAAGTCGACAAACTCGCATACAAAATTTATACAATTTATTCGTCAAAGAGAAATAATTCGCCCAAAGGCTCTGTGCCGATTGCAGCGCGTTTTAATTGCGAAATTCATTTTGAACCTCCTTTAAGGATAAACGGTTCAAATATTTACTAAAGCGTTAATTTATACGCGCATAAGCACGCTTTGTCGAAATTGACGAATTTAAGCCAACGAAGCGTAAATACAATTGAAATATTCAATGTAAACGAGACACTTAAATATGAGCGATTCAATATTATGTTTATAACAATATAACAACAACGAGCAGCGTGAAAGCTTTTGTACTTTTGAATTAAATTATTTCAAATAATTCCAATGTATTACAAACATTAAAATGGTAATTCGAAAATTGCACAATGGACACTTGTCGTTCTACATATTTATCTCGTTTTAATTGTTTCGTACAAAATTGCAATGTAATAAAATATTATTGCTGTCTATTATTGCCAGGTGTGCTATAAAATTAAGAAGACAATTGGCTATAAATGAGCACACTGTGAAGCTATGTACGTATGTACCTATCAATAAACCATATTGGATTTAAGCCAACAAGTCAACAAGTAGGACACTTACATAGTAGTTTCAACGAAAACTTACCAATAAGCAATTATTGATAAGGAAGCTTTTCAAAGATATTTCCAAGAGTATTGGAACTCTGTATAGTATTTACAATTTCGAGGTAAAATCTATCTGAACAGTTTGTAAGCTTAGTAACTTTTCAAATATTGGCCAAGTTTAGATCGCACCTCGTATATTACGCGTATTTGAACACCCGTCGACATTCACTTGTGTTTCACGTCATGTTGCAATTGAGTTCTGAAACATTTGAGCAACATTAAAAGATAACATCAATCTTTGGTAAGTAGAAACACACATTCGATGGTGAAAATTGTGACGCAATAATGTGCCCTCTCTCTCCATTTCCACTCAGTGTTCATTGTTTTTCTGTGACAACAATGGAAATACTAATCTTTGAACCGAGCACAGGATTCTCACGGAGCTTTGATATAATTATTTCGTCGCTTCGGTCTATGTAAATAAACAGTATAAACACTCAACGATAAAATAACACGAGGAATGCAAATAAATTAGCATTTTTTTATTAGGCTTTTATACATCGATATAAATTTCATCGAAACTGACGAATTATAAATTATAAGATTTCGGGAATGTAAACTTCAGAGAAAAAGTTTTGTGTTTTCATTTTATCATAAGCAAACAAGTTCACACTCGGGTTTTACCAAAAACAAATCTCAATATTTGTTTGATTGTTATCAAATGAATTTTCCGACAAAAAAAAAATTGTATCGATATTCTTCGTATCCGCACATTAAATTTTCAACAGTTACTAAAAATATTCGATCTAATGTACCAAGAATTGCAAAATTTGAAAACTGTACCGATCATTAAACACGTTACGAATTCCCACATTTACTATTACGAAAGGAGATGTCGCAAAAAATCAACGATAATTATATTATTTACTATCGTATCGTTAGCGATTGCGCACGGAATTAAATTTCAATTACAGTGTAGCGCGCAATCTTCGAGGGAGTATTCGGAATTGAATTTGACAATTAATTAAGCTCCATTTTTTAATCCTATTAAAGGCGAAAGCCTTTGAGGGCCTTTGTCATTCCAAACATTTGCAAATTTCGACAACAACCTTTTTGCTTTATAATGCCAAACTTGTGCGAGCGTCGTTACTTGCCAATTTGTACGCTTTAAAAGTTTTGCATTCGTTTCGTCGTCAAAGGAAACTTGAGTTTCTGTGTAGTTGAAAGTTGTTAAATATTAGCACATATAAAGCGATTCGAATTTACTCATCGTTTATCAAATTTTTAACAATTTTAATAGAATTTTCTAAAAATTCACTTCAGTTCAAACGCATTCAATACTAGATTGACACTTGTATCAACATTACTAATTTTGCATTGGAAATACATTACATCAAATCGATATAAAATACGAAAGGGTACGAAACATTTTGTCCACGTTTTGATCCTGAACCTTTTAAACGAGCTCCCATCGAACTAATTAGACCTTTTTTAAGGGCGAGCTACCGTTATATAAAACTTGTTATACATTTCTCATTTTATAGAAAAATACAGTTTTTATGATTGTATGTGAACCGTGTAATTGTCAAGTGGACTTTACAATATTTATCGTTTTTGAACAATTGATTCAATCAAAATTTTCACATACACTCGAAATTTGAGGCTTTTAAGTCAAAGTAAAACACCATTTAACTTTTGTTTGAAAAAGATAAGACGTAGTTGTTATTTTTTTTCCTATCACAAACATCAACTTAAAAAAATGTGTATTTAACCTCGTTCAGTATCCGATTACAATAATTTGTATACGTTTATGTTCCACTCTGTGTTTATTTTATCACATAATTTGTAATGTGTTTTCTGTGTATCATTGCACTAAAATTTCAAATGAATTACGCATAGTATCTACATTATATTTTGATGTTTGAAATTAAACAACGTTTACTTTAGCCATATACTTATGTGGGTAGTAAGTGATAGACGAATAACTTTTTTTTCTCGATTTTTATCGTACACATATCTAGCCTATATGTAATTTAGTCATTATTGTTCTTAAAGCATTGCCTCATCGCTTTGTGACAAAATATTTAAACCGTCATAGTGGAGTACCTAGGGAAAGATACTCTCCAATGGTTTTTCAATGAAAATAAAATAAATAAAAATAAAAACATAACGTCAAGCAAATAATTCTGAAGTTTGTTACAAAACCAAAACGTTAGCACTTGTTACCTCTGTCTATATCCGAGGGACTTAATTCACTGTTTCCTATTCACTTTGTAATATAAACACGAACATCATTATAATCATTTGGATCGTACAATATTAATTTTAGCGCAACCGCAACTTATGAATGTACGCATCGTAAACCGACACGATCATTATTATTATCGCTTCCGACATTTTCCCGCCACATTTTTCCCGGAACCGGGAAAAGCATCTGGTTTCTTTGTGATCCGATGCCGCTTTACCCCGTCAACGATAATAATTAATACGATTACATTTAAAACTTAGGGTTTCCTCGATGTTTCGATTCTCAGAAGAACGTGTGCGGTGGGGATGGCGGTGGTTGCAGCTTGCGCTAAAAAAGCCGCATCAGAAACAGCAGACCGTTTATAAACAAATCATACCGGCAGACGAATTGATGGGTCCTTACACACATACATACATATACCTATACATACACGCATGTCTGGTATTTTTAGTATCTACGAAATTCGGTGTATAGTATTTAGTTAGAGTTGTGTGTACCACTGTGCGGCGCGCGTCGTTTCTTTCGGCGCACAACTGGTCGCGATTTGGCGCAAAGCGGTCGCGCGTTCTCTATTCCCGCGCTGTACACTTAAAGCGAGGTAAATTAATTCAGATGAATATTCTTGACTTTTAATTAGTTAAAATCTTGGAGATTAAGAGTCGAGGGTTAAAGGCATCCAATAAAAGATTTAAAAAGTAAATTATAATCGCTATTTTTTTAATAAATAGAAAAATAAACAATTTGAAAACGAAGTAAAGTTTCGTTGTTGTATGCGAGCGTTAAATTAATCGAAACGCAAATTATTCGAAATGAAAAAAGTGAACTTGTACCATTTTCAAAATAAAGGGTTCCGATGTAGAGTTGGGGTAGTTGGCAAGCTTTTTTAACCGTTGAACTCAATCAAAGTTTGATCGATTTGGTGATCCAAATCTTGAAAAGGTTGTCGATAAATTAATGCGCACGTTGAGATCGATTCCATTTATTTTTTGATTCTATTTTACTGGTCTGCCTTCTTTCCTTGAAGTTCAAAAGAAAATCTTTTATCATTAATGTTAAGCTACCATTGTTAAATTTTCAATATATTTTTGTGATCGAACCATGAAATTTCAAATAAACAGCTCAAAGAAAATTTATTTAGATGAAAAACGTAATAAGTGGAATTCGTAACATTTTCATATTACATTTTGACTTTCAAATTTAGATTTTCTCAATGTATGTACATACATACATACATATGTATGTATGTATGTATGTACCTACCAACTGGCAAAAAAATCACGATGGAGCATTTCCATATAATGCATATGAATCATTCATTTTATATGCATTTTTTTTTTCTTATTCTTCCTCTTGTGTATCTGCATGACAGTAATTTCGTCAAAATTGACCATCCGAAAGTAACAGTGTACTGCCACATTTCATGTCAAGTTACATTTATATTGTTACGATCATAACAGACAAGATAAAGAATTTGTGTCAAAATCGGTCTACCACAAGTAACAGTATATTACTGTATTCTTTTGATTTTGATATTTATTCACTTTTCCCCATCAAATTATTTTAATCGTATTCTATTTACGTACTTTGTACCTCCTTCTTCGAAGGGGCTTATAAAATAAATATCACATCGCAAATTCTTCTACGTTTAAATCCAAATTACATATATGTAATTCATTTTAATGTGTTTTCACTGATAAATAATAATAAAAAAATATATTTGTATGTATAATATATACATAATATGTAGGTTATTCTTGTATTTAAAAATTAAGTTCCAGTTGGTATTTATTTAATTGTGTTTTATTAAATTTAGTATAAGTATGCGTTTGAAGTGGTATTCAGTTAACACATTACTGAACGCAAACAAACCATCGTTTATCATTCATGTGTCGTGATTTTTTTCGGGCTCTTCCAAATGAATGGTTTTCAAAATAGTAATGAGTATGCAAATAATAAGCTACAAGCCGAAACAATAAATACTCCAAATCACCACATTGTAAACAGTCTGTAATCAACAGTGGTATTATTAAAACCGAAAATTCACATTAACCTTTCGTTAAAAGTCCCTTTATTTGTTTTGAATATAATGCCAGCATTTTTTCAAAATTTGTCATTGAGAACGCTCAATATTATATTTAAAGCGTTTTTGTCGATGTTTATTCATTAGACTATTTTTATCAGTCGCAGCTTAGTGTACGGAGACAATGAAACGTGGTATAAATACATTTTTTTATGTAACTATAAAATTTTTGAATACATACGAACGTTGAATATAAACCATTTGAAATGACATCAAAGAAATTAAACTCACCTCGTCTCAAATATTAATCCAGTCATTGAATATGACAGTATTGATTGTCTTGTCGATACGGTGACTACAACGAGTCTTTCTAATTATTTATCAGGCAGCTAATAATAGTAAATTGAATATGGATCGATCGCAAATTTAACCTTCGAGTTAAAAAATAACCGCGACGTTCGAATCAACAGGTAAAGCAAAGTTCACGGTCTTTCGTTTCAGTAAGTAGGCATCTAAATCCACCACTTCGATCTTTGGATGTTTATTTTTATTTTTATACGAGTCTGTCGGTGTGTGTTGGTTTGCTTGCTCTGAAAGCGACAGTTCCATTTCTTGGCGATAAACAATATTATGTAAATATTCCTAAAATGTTTGCCCACCGGGGGGCGCAAAATTCCTGACGAGTTTGGTTTCCCCTTCAAACATGTAAATTTCGCATTTCATTAAAGAAACAAATAAAATATTTAACACGAAGAATTTCTGTTTAAAGTACGCGACGGATTAAATGCGAGTTCAGAGCAATTTTGCATAATTGAAATTGTGCTTGAAGTCTCGTTTCATCTTCTACATGTGTATACGCTCTGCGTATTAACGATCCCTATATGCCTTGTATATCGCGCAAGGACTTATGTATGTATGTATATACATACATAGGTATGTATGCATGTATGAATAGGTAATTTAATAAGGAAAATCTTATCATTAATAACTCAGATAATGACATTTCGCGCATTTTCCTCAATCGAACGTCACTTTGATGTTAACCCTTTGAATACCGACGTCGAAAACGTTGACCGTATATTGTATTGTATTGCGAGTCGTGCAATTAGTGCGATTACCATTCGAACGGTGTGTTTATTCGCCGTGTAAAATAATTATGATTTCATTAGTGGTTGCGCGAAACCATTATTGCTGATGATAATGGTCAACAGTAGAGTCGAGCGTGACGCCAGATGATTGTCAGTCACAGACCGCCGATTGTTATCTCGTTTCGGATATAAACGGACACTATTCACTGATAATTCGTGGCCATTTTAGACATTGGCTTGCGCTAGGTTGACTGCTGATTTATGAGACCGCAACTTCATGTTGACGTGCGAGTATGTGGGGAAAATTCGCTTAGGATATTTGCGGTGGGACGGTGAAAATTACGAGAAACTTCTATAAAGTTACAAGAAATGTAGATAAGTACAGGAAGACCCAGAGGCCACATTTCAATTGAAATTGTCTATGATTATATACAAAGAAATGAATAGACAGCATATAATTATTTTTATGTACATAAGTCTTTAGCTAGAATATATGTATGTAGCTATGAAATGAAGTGTAAATGAACGACGACTCTGAAATGATAAAGAAGTACTGAACAGATTTATATTAACTTATTATACATACATAGGTACCTAAATCTATCTATTTTCCAAGATTGGAATTCAATTAGCCGAATATTTAGCTATCTATGCCTATAGTTCAACGTAGCGATCTTCATTGTAATTGAACTAGTCAGTTTACCCGCTATATGACGGTGGATTCTACCCCTCTCCCTCCCAACTCCCATTCGTATGCGCTGATTTGCACAATAACTCGACTGTCGATATATCTATATAAATAACCGGTTTACCCGTCATATGACGGTGGATACTAGCCCCACCCCCACTAGGGTGCGCTAGTTTATACAATAACATTACATCCAATAGCCCGTTTGACAGTACATGAAATAATTATATAGTGTACCGTTGATTGAATGGGTGTATGGCTATAAAATGGCTATAAAATCGCGACAAATAGCGGCTTTTTGCCAAAAAATAAAAAAAATTGTTTGTCATGTTGGCAATGCTAGCGTGACCGCAACGACCCAGGTAGGCAGACTCTTACGCTAATATATTATTTATAATTTAATATAATATATACTAATTTTTTTACCCAATTATAAACATTTCGGCCAGAAGCTTTGAAGGAAAATGTACCTACTTGTTTTAAGCATTAAATTGTTAAATCGCTACATACATATGTACATATGTATGTATTTATAGATATGTATAAATAGCGATACTTCAAAATTCATAATATAATAAGTATAATGTACACACGTTTTATCATGTGGTTCACATGTGAGAATTTATCGTATTTGGGTCGTGCGAATAGGTAAATGTCCTCGGAAAATTAATTATACATCATTCTTACTATTGTATCCATGCATACATATGTAAGTATGCATAGAAATGTGTCAAAATCTAATTTTATATTGTCACAATAATAACTTAATTTTATAAAGAGCGACGCGCATACATACATACATATGTACGTGATGGATAAATTTCGAATTTACGAAACGCAAAATTCTCTGAAAATATAATAATATTTTTGCGTGATGCGAACGTTTAATTTTCCCGCGCTTTATTGTGCGAAAGTGACGCGACCTAAAAACCGCGCAAATCGAAGCATAACCGTACGAGATGTAATATAACTCTCGTTTCTCTCTCTCTCTCTCTCTTTTTTTTTCGCGGTTATTTCATTATTCAGGATGAATTGCGTTACTTTTGCGCGAGAAAAAATAAAATAAACGCGTTATGCGGCAATAAATAAATAATAACATATCGAATAAAATACAGGGGAGCGGACGTGATAAAAATACACAGATAGACTTACCTGTACTTATTCCCATTTCTCAAATGTTAAGAACGATTCATACTACGTAAAAACTTTTGTGCAAATACTACAATCTTTCTTAGTTACTTGGTGCTCATTATTGTATTTTAGTTAAAATATTATATGCAATTTAAATTTTTTTTTGCAGATATTGGAATAGATTTTTCCAACTGGGAGTGCGAACAGCATGGTTCGCTCTAGTTTGGAGATCGGAAATAGCAATCAGGTATGTTGATGTTTTTTTCTTATCAAAACTGAAATCCATTGATTCAATTTTGTTCAGACTTGCTACTGTTAATCTAATTGCTATGTAATAGGTAGGCAGCAATAGGTAGCCTTCATACAAATCAGCTCCTTAGTTAAAAAAATAATATTTTCATAGAAAAGTCGGTCATAAGCCTTGTGTCTATACGCTGTTGGTCTCAATTAGCAAGTCTGAGCGACGTAAAAATGCATTAAGTTGTTTTGTAAATACGCTTTTTATGAATAATAAATAAATAATAGGAAACTATTATTTATTTACACATTAATGTGTACCAAGTTATATCTGGTCTATAAATGTTGAATCTACACATTTTTAAGTATAATAATAATATAATCTGGTATGACACAGTCACGAGAGAAACATTTCGGATCTCGATGTATGTATGTACATATGTAAATACATATCACCGCGAAGAAAGTCTTTTTCCGGCACCGTTTTCACTTTAACACGCAAATAAGTTGATAAACCGTGATTCACTGATGCACTGTAAACCGAACACACTCGCTTTGACACGCAAAAATTTCCTTTTTACCGTTTCGTTTCCTGCGGCGAAACGAACGAGATGATAGTTCTCGTTTTTTTGACCGCCGATATTGTCGGTTCGTATTTGTCTTTCGGCCCTAGAAGAGCTTAAACTTTGGCGAAGTTTGTAGTAGCTCGAGCGTAGGGTATTTGTTTGTTCGGATTTAGCACGCGGAATCCTTTCCCTTTGCCTCTGGTAACTGGAGACGCAAACCTCTCGAATGTGGTTGAGTGATGTTTTTGTTTGTCTTTTGCGGTTTCACCGTCTATTATTGCGTTCCAAGTTCAACATTACGTATAGTTAAGTTACGTAAGAAAGATTATAAGATTTTTTTTCTAAAGCGAGCAAACTTCTCACCGATTAATATGAATAGTATGATAGCTTTTCAATATTGACGTTTTATTACAGAAAATTTGCAATTTCCGTTCGATATGATTTATTGCGGTTCGTGATAAAGCGATCTTGGTTTGATATTATATGCATGGTAAATAGCGGATGGAGCTATCGCATAACGATTAACATCTGAGATTTCCCTATTGCAATATCAGTTAAAATCAAGTTAAATTAACCAATTCTATTATAATTAGCATCGTGTTTATTTTTTCATTCAATAGGAACTAATGGAGAAACCGGGCCGTCGAAGATGGAAGATGTGGCTGGCAGCTGTTATAGTGTTCATATTATTAATTGTAATTGTTGTGATTGCTGTTGTCTTCCTCACTGGTTCCAAAAGTGAAGACAATGGAGCACTGCCACTTCAAAATCCGATAAGTTTAGAAGATGTGATGCAAGGAAAGTTGTCTCCGGAGAGATTCAATGCTACTTGGATATCGGGTCGGTTTTGTGGAAAACACTATATATTTTATTAAATCGATCAAAACTAGCTCCTTGAGCTTACATTGCTAATAAAAAATATATTTAATTACAGATGATAAGCTTCTTTTTACTGATCAAGTTGGAAATCTCATGTTGCACAATGTAGTCTCCGGAGAAAATACCAAGCTTCTATCAGCTAATTTTTATGTGTGTATTAATCATTGTTTTATTTATTTTGGAAAATATCATGTACTTTATTGGTTATTGTTTTGTTTTTAGGTATATTCGGCATCATTTGATCAACAATTATCACCTGACAATAAATACTTATTGCTCGCGTATGGATATCGAAAGGTGATTTTGTCAGTTGTAAAAAGAATTCATTCGGAATTTGCGCAGAAATATATTAACCATTACATTTCAGCTTTACAGACATAGTTATTCGGCGCAATATTTAGCGTTGAATTTGGAAACAAGTGCACAATATCCAATTATTCCAAAAGCCAACGAGTCGTTCTTGGACTTGGCCGTATGGGGTCCACAAGGCAACGCGATTTTCTTTGTTTACAATAACAATTTATTTTATAAGAGCACTGTAGAATCAACTCCTGCTCAAATCACATCGGATGGTATCCCTAGTATTATATACAATGCCGTTCCTGATTGGGTCTACGAAGGTATTGCTGTAGTCATGTACATATAATACTTATTTCAATGTGTATCTATTTATAATTGCTTAAGTAATCTCTTGTTTAATTTAGAGGAAGTCTTTTCTTCAAACAAAGCAATATGGTTTTCCGGAGATGGCTCACACATTGCATTCGCTAAATTCAACGATAGTCTCACAAGGATCATGGCTATACCATTCTACGGTCAACCCGGAGACCTGGACTCACAGTATACAAGAGCACTTACAATCAGGTATCCTAAGGTACGCTATCAACTATTTACAAGGAGAAGCAAAAGTCGGTATAATAAGAAAAGACACGAAGGGAAAAAAGAAAGACATTTAAAAAATAATTCTTTGATTATTATTATTATTGCTTAGGTTAGGTTAGGTTTAAATCTCCAATTTACTTATAAAAAATTCAATGTAAATGATTTTTTCTTCATGTATTTGAAACTTCACTCTCTTAATTTGTCCCAGGCAGGCACTACGAATCCAACAGCAAGTCTTGTACTGGTGAATCTTTTGGAACCTGAAACTACCATTCAATTACCAGTACCAAATACATTACACGAGTGAGCTTAAATTTTATATAATTTATATTAAATTTGATAATTTTACATGATGTTCAATTTGATAATTTTACATGATGTTCAATTTGATAATTTTACATGATGTTCAATTTTATTACAGACCAATTTTAGCATCAGTGTCATTTGCCACAAACAGGTCAGTGGCTGCCGTGTGGACTAATAGAGTTCAAAATGAATCTGTGATATTATTATGCGATGTTGTCTGCAGGAAGGTTGGTATTACTTTTAATTCATTTGGATTTTATGCATGTCTTTCATTTTTAATCGGAAATACATATTATTGCAGATATTTGAATATGACGAACCTAAAGGGTGGATTGATATGCTTCGGCCGCTAATTTTCACCGCAGATGGAAATGGGTTTTTCACCATCCTACCAACAGTGTGTATTTCATATGTCAAATTAAATTCTAAGCATTCAAATTATAATCTGTTAATATCAACAAATATTTAATATATATAGGTTATCGGGGAAGACTCTTGGAGGCAGATTGCTCTTATTAGCCGAGGACAATCTAATAATGGCTTATGGAATGACAAGTTTTTAACCAATGAAAAGAATACAGTTACAGAACTTCTCCATTGGGATCATGACACTCAAACATTGTAAGTATTTCATATTAAAGGTTAATATTGTTGTTAATAATAATTAATAACGTTGTCAATAAATTGTGACTGTTTAAGCTGGATGAGAAAAGGGAGAGTCTCAATAAGAATCTTGCAATGTTTTTTTTAATATCATATAATATTTTAGATGGTATTTAGCAACAAGCGTTGAAGACTCGGCCTATCAGCATCTATACACGGTTACTATTAACGGTGCCATAAACTGTTTTACCTGTAAAATTCGTCATTCGTCAGACAGCGAATGTCTCTACAACGAGGCAGTCATAAGCAAGGGTGGATCTCATGTTATAATTTCATGTTTAGGCCCACAAGTACCAGAAATATACATATTCACCAAGGTAAAGTTCAATTTTATTATATTTAAATTGAGTGATTTTAATTTTTTTGTGAAATGTTTTAAGTTAATAATATTTCTTTGGTTATACCAGGATGGGGTAAAGCTTCGAAATTGGGAAATGAATGAGAATATCACAGCACTCATATCAGAAAAAGATGTACCTGTCGTTAGGCGGATGAGTGTACTTGTGACCAATGACCCATTACCTCCCGCTCAAGTTTCATTAATGGTTCCACGGAACGCTGATCTATCAGGCATGACTAAATATCCGATGCTAGTCAATGTGTATGTATATTCAGTATTTATATAATATCATCCGTTAACAGTTATTTGGAAGGCTATATAAGATATTCCTATCACAGCTACGGAGGTCCAGACTCGTATCAAGTTTTAGAAAAGTGGAATTTGGACTGGGGTGCATCTTTAGTTTCTCGTTGGAATATAATATTGGCATTTATAGATGGAAGAGGATCTGGTTTGAAGGGAAACAACAATCTTTTTGCCGGTTACAGAAATTTAGGCACTGTCGAGATTAATGATCAGATAAATGTAACGAGGTAGAAAAATTTTCATTTTACCATTTTAAGTTTATTTACTTTGGTTTGGTTTTAACTTAGCTGTTTTATAGGAAACTGCAACATACCCTTGATTATGTGGATCACAAGCGGACTTGTATTTGGGGTTGGTCTTACGGTGGTTATGCGTCAACGTTGGCTCTAGCACGCGGCGGTAATACTTTTAGATGTGCTGTTTCTGTTGCACCAGTAACGGACTGGTTATATTATGGTAAGTAGTATTTTCATGTGAAACATACATAGTGTATGTATATGATTATTTTTTTATACAAATTCATTGTTGTTTTTGTAGATTCAATATACACTGAAAGGTATATGGGTCTTCCGAGTGAGGATGACAACTTCAAAGGTTATACTGCATCGATGCTCAACAATGAAGAAACGGTAACATATTACTTAAAATTCGAAATGCGTTACTTTCAAATTCAGCAAATTAAATAAACATTTTTAATTATAGGCTATGGCTCTCAAGGATAAAAAGTTCATGTTAGTTCATGGAACATTGGATGATAATGTACACTTTCAACAATCAATGATGTTATCTCGAATGCTTCAACAAAATGACGTTCTATTCACACAATTGGTAAGTATTCAATATTTAATTGAATGATTAAAGTACAATCGAAAATTATACGTGAATGTATTCAATTATAGAGTTATCCCGACGAAGATCACGGACTCAACGGTGTGAAACATCATCTTTATCATTCAATAGAAAAGTTTTTAGAAACGAATTTAATGTCCAAAACTTAAAATTATACCACAATCGACTACGAAAATCAAAGTTGTGCCAACATGGTAAGAATAGCTATGAATTTTTGAATACGGCAAAATAATACGAGTAAAATTTGGATTACAATGTCATATTTAGGGAGTCTTCATTTTGTCCATTTAAAATTTTGTGTAGCGATGCACAAAAAATATGTAATAATGCATAACAAACCAGTTTAGAGTGATTTCAAGTTAAATATCCAATTATTAAATTATATTAAGGATTTTGCTTGTCAAGCATTGTGTAGTTAATTTATAGGTGCAGCTATTTATATGTTCTAATTGTTTGCTAGAAAAATAAGGTCAGAAATTTAATCACTTGTAAAATAGGAAAAGTGTAAATGAAAAGAACGAGATATTTCATTTGCAATGTGAAAATGTATTTTAAAGTTTCTTTACATGTAAAGTATTATGTGAGACTTTAATGGAAATGTATATAAAAGTAAAATTGACAATATTATGTGCCAGTAGTATTTTATGTATAAAACAAATTATATATTAGTATAATAAATGCATAGATCAGTTTGAAGTAGAAAAATTCTACATACATATTGTAATATTATGATTGTATTAATTTATTTAAAAATTATTAGTTGTTGAACTTTTTTAATTTTAACTGTTTTTAAATTTTATGAAACTGTTATTTTCAATCTTCTAATATAATATTTTCACGTAGCAGGAATATTAAAATGGCAACTCAATGTTGTAATTAACCTAGTTTAGAATAATTGTGAGATATTCATTTTTACTATTTAATAAAATACATTGGTTTACTTTTTTCATGTTGTGCAAGAGACTTAAATTTATTGTATTATTTTTTAGATGGATAAGTTATTTTTTTTATTTTCATTTCTTGTTTTAAAAATAATTTATCTCTTTAGAGTGATGAAAGTTTTTTAGAACCGTATAACAAAACTATGTCATTTTACATAAAAATGAATCACATATTAATGATTTTTATACTTAAATATTTGAAAAGCTTTTACGTATACTATAAATTTATCATTATTTACTAAACTTATGAAATTATAATTATGGATAGGTTTCATGTGAAAAACCAAAGGGTAAAAAGAGGTTAAATCTACTTATTGTAAATTAGCTTGTTTAAAGATTCCTTTTCAATTTAGTTACCATTATTATTTGTACTATAATAATATACATATTTAATATTTATTTTTAAGTATTTGGACTATAAGATTATTCTTGACTATATTAGTCAAAATATTATACTATAAATGTCTGTAAATATACGAAATGAAATATAATGTTATGAAATGCAATATTATTATATCATTATAATGAAACATAATTTCTATAAAAAATACTCATTTAATCATTTCAAATAAAAAATATTCATATGTTAATAAGCAATGTAGAATAGTTTATGGAGATCTTGGAATATCGCTTTCAATATCGGCAACTATGTATGAGAATGCAGTCCAAAACGCGGCTGATTGATCCAACGCATCAGAATCTATAACATTGATTCTGTCACTATCAGAGTGATGATACCAAAAGTATTTAGAATTTTCAGTTAGTAATCCACCACCAGGAATACCATCTCTAGTCCACCAGCCTATGTCTGGACCGGGTTCGTCCAGTGTAATTTGAGTCGCATTAATCGAAGAAAACAATTTCAATATTTCTTTCATCATACATTCACCCGTGTTGCTTCCTGAATACATTAAACCTAATGGTTTGAATGAACCATAATCGGATTCCATAACGAAATTTAAATTTTCATTATCATTCTCATGCCGTTTTGCATATGCCTTCGAACCAACGAGACCCTGCTCCTCGCCGGTCCACAAAATAGTTCTCAACGTTCTCTTCGGTCTCAGATTCATTTCCTTCAAAGCAATTTGAGCCACCCAAGATATAATTGCACCACCACCATCATCCATAGATCCATCACCGACGTCCCAACTATCAATATGTCCTGAAATTACAACTATTTTATCCTTTTTGGTTGTACCTTCCATGTCAATTATAGTGTTTCTAGATATTTTTGTTGATAAAGTAGCTGACATTTTCATTTTTATAACAATTTCTTTGCCTCTTTCTTGTAATCTTCGCAGTAGATCAGCATCCTCGTGTGTTATTGCAGCAACGGGAATCTTTGTAACGTTGGTTTCGTATGATTGCATTCCAGTGTGAGGTGTGTTCATTGAAAACGGCGTGATAGATCTTACCAAAGCACCGACTGCACCTTTTTTTGCCGCCTCTGAAGCACCATTAGTTCTGTATTTCACAGTTTCACCATAGTTCACATATGGTTCATCATATACAACAATTTTGTTCGCAACTTGCTCGTCGGAGAGAGATTTCAGTTCGTCAAAACTGCTAACGACAATTGCATTTGCAATGATTCCATCTGGAGGAGTAGCAACACTGTATCCAAGACCTAACATTCGTAGATTTTTTATGCGAGGCTTAAGCATTAATGCATACTCTTCTCCCCGGAGCCAATATGGTACCTTAAAATATTTGAAAAACTCTTAATTAGCACAAATCAATATTTTTTAACTACAATTATATAGAAGAAAATTTTACCTTGACTTGTTCTGTGTGGATATTGTAAATATTATGCTCTTCTGTTTTTTGGATCATATAATCTATGGATTTTTCTAAATTTTCACTTCCTGATAGTCGATATCCAAATGTGTCCACAAATTCTGATAAACTAAAGATTTCATCTGGTTGTACATACATATGTAGGTAATTTTTTTTATATTTACATAAATTTAAATTGACATATTTATGAACTGTGAACCCATTTGTGGAAGGAGAAAGGTTTTTAGTGATACTCATAGGAATGAACAATGTCAGACTATTAAAAATTTTACATGTACATATGTACATAATTGAATGTCAGAAAACATATACAATACCAATCAAAAGTAGGAATAATTAAAATTAGTAACTCTTATAAAAGTGATTTCATCTTATTTTGGCTCGGTTTAATTTGTCAATTTTTAATTAATGTACGATTAATGTCAATTATTTAAGCCTTTGAATTATGTCTCTAAAAATATATAAATAATTTATACCTGTTCCATGTTTTGCCTTTGAATGGGCCATTGACAAAATAGTCAATGATATTGTTAGTCACATCAGAGTAACTCGCAATATTTTCTTGTACATTTTTTGATAACAAGCATTCAGCTTCCCTTTTTTCTATTATTTGAAAACTTTCAATAGAATTTATAGTAAAAATAAAACAAGCCATTATTAAGCAAATTGACGTGCCTGCCATTTTATTACCAGCACTTATTTACAACTAATAAATAGATACAATTGAAGATACGTGCACTCAGTCCGAATACGCAAATAGAACTGATACAAACGATATACAATATGTTTTACATATTCATTTATTCCATTGAAAAATGCAGGCGAGTTCAATATAAATTGTAATTTAACACAAATAAAAAAAATCAATCTCTGGGAATTTCATATGTCATGTTGGCAACTATGTAAGAAACTGAGGTCCAAAAAGCAGCATCTAAATCCAAAACATCTGAATTCATCACGTTTAACGTGTCACCTAGGGAATGATGAAACCAGAAATATCGAGGATTATCATTATAAAGTCCAGCACCGGGGAAACCTTGTCTTGTCCAAACACTTATGTCAGGCCCCAGTTCTTTTATCATAAGTTCAGTTGCATTTATTGAAGTGAACAATTTCAATATCTCCCGCATCATACATTCTCCTTCTTTACTTCCTTGGTATAGTAATCCTAGCGGTGCAAACGTTCCTATATCAGATTCCATAACAAAAGTGATATTTTCATTGTTATCTTTGTGTTTTTCTTCGTAAGCTTGTGCACCAATGACTCCTAATTCTTCGGCAGTGAATAAGATTGTTCTTAAAGTTCTTTTAGGTCTTAAATTAAGTTCTTTTAATACTTTTGGAGCTACCAACGATATGAAACAACCGGCTGCATCATCCATCGACCCATCTTCAACATCCCTACTGTCAATATGTCCCGAGACTATCACTAGCTTCTCCGGACTATCGGAACCTGTCAAATCAGCTACTATGTTACGTGATATCTTCGTTTCCAACGTTGCAGACATTTTGAGATCTATAACGATCCTTTCACCTCTTTGCTGCTGTCTCCATAGCATATCAACATCTTGATGGCTTATAGCAGCTACTGGTATCTTTGTAACATTTTCTAAATACAATTGCACACCAGTATGAGGAGTTACCAGTGAGAACGGTGTGATTGATCTCACCAAAACTGCTGTTGCTCCTCTTTTGGAAGCTTCCGAAACACCGTATCCTCTGTAAGGTCCTGATTCTTTGTACGATGTGTACGGTTGATCGTAAACTACAATCTTATTCATGACTTTTTTAGCTGGTAGTGCTTTCAACTCGTTGAAATTTTGCACGACAACCACTTCAGCTATGATTCCTTCAGGTGGCGTCGCTATGCTATAGCTCAGTCCCAAGAATTGGTATTTTTTTTACACGAGGTTTCAACATTTTGGCCCTCTTTTTGCCTCTCACCCAATGAGGAACCTAAAAACATTATTTAAAAATAGCTTGAACTCCCCTGAAATAGATTTATTGCGATAAGTGTGGTTATTGTCACTCGTCACGAGGTACATAGAATAACACGGTAATCTACCTCGCAGTCATCCGCATGAATATTCTCCAATTTGTTATTCAGGAACTCAACCATCATAATATAATTAATTGAATCTTCTAAGTTTTTTGATCCGGAAGGACGTGGCCCAAATTTGTCAACAAAATCAGATAGTCTGCAATATAATGTGTTTAAAAAACATAATCAATTTTATTGGGTAATAAGTTTATAACTTGGAAGTTGAAAAATCTAAAATATTATAAATAAAACGCGTTTACAATGTGAACTTGACATTATCTTGCAATGATTAAGAGTGTCAAAGTTTATATTCTTTTCACAAGTAAACAATGGTGAAATATTTATATAATATAATGGTAAGGTAGAAACAATGAACAAAAATTATATCTATAATATTAAGAGTTAAACGATATATAGTTTTCCGGTGTGATATCTGCCGTGACACCTTTTATAATATAACCCGTGATAAAATTAACGGAGTTTATTACGGAATCCATCATTTAATATGCACATGTAAATTAATTATTATCTTCACGTTTTTCTGTCGAAACGTTCGCTGCATTTTAATTGATAACCTCCATTATACTGTTAACCCTACGAAATCCGAAAAGGTTGAAAATGTACACAAAAACCATATTTTTTTTACCTTTTCCAGGTCTTGCCTTTGAAAGGACCACGGATGAAATAGTCCATGATTTTATTGGTGACTTCTGCATATCCTGCAATGTCGTTTATAATATCTGACGAAAGATTGCACACATCATCTTTATTCGCTGCACTTTCATCTACGGGAACTGCATTGCAGATCGCAATTACAATGAAAATGATATAAACGTACAGCTTTATAGGCACCATTTATGTATTTTTACTTTATCCTAATCGGATAAAGTATTGTTTTATTTTAAGTAGGCAATTTTGCAATATAAAACACTTGGCTGAGTTAGCTATACTGACGATGATTGTTATTGCTACCTCGTATGAAACATACATATGTACTTAGCTTCATTTACCAATCGTTTTAATGTATTTATAATCTGATAAGCCTCAAAATTTCGATAGATATCAATATTTGCATTTGATAACGTCAAGGAAACTTTAAAAAATCAATTGTTTTAAACATTATATGTATTTCTTATATTCAATATGTACAATTTTTTACATCAAAATTTCAATCTCTGTGTATACCATTCTTCATATCTGCAATAACGTACGATACACCTGTCCAGAAAGCGGAATTCAAGTCTAAAACATCCGAATCCAACACGTTCAAACTATCACCAATTGAATGATGGAACCAGAAATAGCGATCATTGTCGTTTTTCAAGCCACCTCCTGGTATCCCTTGCCTGGTCCAAACGGTTATATCAGATCCAGGCCTATCAATGACTAATTCAGTAGCATTTATCGAGGAGAACAGTTTGAGTACTTCTCCAACCACACAAGCTCCGGTTTTACTGCCTTCATAAATCAATCCTAACGGTGCAAATGTTCCAGAGTCTGATTCCATCACGAAGTTCAAATTATCATTATCTTCTTTATGATCTTGTGCATACGCTTCAGCTCCTATCAAACCGAATTCTTCAGCAGTGAAGAACAAAGTTCTCAACGTTCACCTGGGTCTCAAGTTGAGCGTTTTTAGAGCTATATGAGCCATCCAAGATATGAAGCAACCGCCAGCATCGTCCATAGATCCATCTCCAACGTCCCAACTATCAATATGACCCGAAACTACCACTACTTTCTCCTCCTGTTCAGATCCTCTCAAGTCCGTTATCAAATTTCGGGATATTTTCGTATCTTGCGTCGATGACATGCTTAGTTGGATGATGATTTCTTCATCTCGCTGTTGAATTCTCCATAGAAGATCTGCGTCTTCTACTGTAGCAGCTACTGGTATTCTTGTAACGTTAGCTGCATATCTTTGATTGCCCGTATGAGGTGATGCAATAGAAAATTGTGTTATTGATCTGACTAGCGCTGCTATTGCTCCTTTTTTAGCAGCTTCTGTAGCTCCTCTCGATCTGTAATCAGCTGTTTCGCCGTAAGTTGTAAATGGCTGGTCGTAAACTAAAATTTTTCCTTGAACTGCGTCTCGAGATAAGGCATCGAGTTCATCAAAACTTTGTACAACGATTGCTTGTGCTGTTATACCGTCAGGTGGAGTTGGTATACTAGAACCCAAACCGAGCATAGGCATATTTTTCATTCTTGGTTTCAATAGTGTGGCACTTTCTTCTCCTCTAACCCAATGTGGTACCTAAAATAACATTATTTTAAAATTATTCTATCCTTAAATCTATAAATTTTAAATTATTTATTGGAAATACTTCAACATCGTGTGTGTGAATATTTTCTAAATTGTTCTTCATAGACTCTTCGATCATGTAGTCTATTGAATCTTCTAACACTTGAGACCCAGACACTTTCGGGACAAATTTATCAACGAAATCAGACAATCTGGAAAAATATAAGGAAAACGGTTAGCCGTCAAAATTTTTCGCACAAGACTAACCCATATAATAAATAGTAAACAAAATTTACAAAATACCTTTTCCAAGTTTGCCCCTTGAAAGGTCCTCTAACGAAGTAATCAATTATCTTGTCGACATCACTAGCATAGATTGCGATGTCATCAATTACTTCTTGCGGAAGGTTGCATTCGTCTTCTTTATGATTTTTTGCTTCTTCGTTAATCGAACCAGCATCACATATAGTCAAAAAAGCAAAAAAGAAAGCGAATAGAAATAACTTGAAACGTGCCATTGTTATCCGATGAACGTTCAATACTACAGTGCTACTAAAACTTTCTGATATGGCGGACCGGTAAATTTGTATCAAATTTTCCTCGGACCGGAACGTATATATATATAATACTATTTTCTTGAAATTTTAATAATAAACAAAAAAATACATTAAACTTACATAAATAGATAAACTAATAAAATAAACGATAATACAAAAATTAATTTAGCGAGCATTGAGTATGTAACATTTTAAATCTAACCTTCACTAATGTGAAGAATGAGCCTGCTTCGCCTCTACCAGCTTTTCCAGTCGTGGTTCTACATATCTATTGTGGGTAGTGCGACGCGTAGCGAAAGAAGAATGTCTACACAATTCCTATATTTATTTTCAATGACGCTCATCATCGAAAACCCAGTTTCCAAAGATAGGTCGAAGGAAATGGGAGAAGTGCTTTTAGAGAAGACTTAGAAAGATCTGAAAGCTAAAAAGTACTACAAATAAAATATAAAATACACGACTATATGTAGATTCCAATATTCCTAAGGCCGGCAATACTGCCGTCTTAACTTAACGTAACTGACAAAAATTACGAAAATGAGTTAGATGTGTTTTAGGTGTTATGGGGGTGTATTTTTGCGATTTTTCATATCAAAATTAATGTATCTTCATCCAAAAGTGACTTTTTTAGCTGGTAGTGCTTTCAACTCGTGCAACAACGTATCTGCATGCGCAGAGAAATAGTATCACCAATACTTAGCGAAAATAACGTATCCAACATTTACAAAGCAAATTCAACGTATCTACGTGCAGATACGTTTTTTCGTCTAAGGACAATGCAGTTACGTTAGTTTAGCTAAGGAGCTACGCAAAGCTACCGAAGCATTTTGTTTAGCTAAAATAACGCAACTATTAAAATACATATAGAGTTGCGTTAAACTCGTACGTATAGTATTGCCGTTTTTTGCTGGTGGAGATTATTATTATTGAATGGCACGCGGTGATGATTTTACATATTTAATATTGTTTATTCAATAAATAATTCAATTATAATTATAAATTTAAAAGTTGCACTCGAGGCCAAGCTAATAAAAATATAATATTTTGACCTGGCGTTTACACAGTTTTGTTTTAAACATTTCAGATTTCAAAGTTGCGTCGTATTTTTCGACTATATACATTGTCGTAAATCTTTTGTGTAAAAAAAATTATATTAATGTATACATATGTTTTTACTTTATCCATATCGGATAAAGTATTGTTTTTACTAATGCCACGTGACGACACTGATCTTGTTTACATTAAATAAGATTTTACCATTGAATTTGAAATGCTGCGTGCCATAGAGCTATATGATTTCGTAAAGTACAGTCCCTACTCAATGAATTAGAGACACTCGAGAAATTCCGTTTTGTCTATATTCTTTCAATCATAACTTCGTTATTTACTACATAAAAATACACCAATGCATAATTTTTTAAATTCAAAAATGGTAAAAATTTGAAGGTGCGTCAGATTTGCGGCTAGCGCCGCGGACGATAATTGGCGGAACATACATACATACATAGTTTGAGTAGCACTGCAATACTAGATCAATATTGTCTAAATATCTTGGGTTTTTACATTACATATATACATACATACATACATATATACTGTGCTCAATTCCTATTTCAAGATAATCATTATTAATAATTCCACTATATTATCCCACGGTTTATGTATAATTAGATGGATTTACATATATGCAATAAAAAGTCAAATTATATAAGTATACCAATTTATTTAAAAAAAAGTTTATACTCATACTCTTGGTATATCATTTTCCATATATTATTTTTTGGTAAGGTAATGTACTAATGGCTCGGTGGTCTTGTCTCATAGGCATGATGGAACGACGCTCATATAAACAAAGCGTTAGTCGGTTATCTCTCAGCCTCAACAGCCATCAAGGAAGTTTCAAAACTTTTAAATACCATTTAAACGTTACTGTGAATGTTTCGATGAACATTTTCTTGTCACAGATGGACAACGGTTAGGAGCTGGATGGAAACAAGAGACGTGCAGTAAAATAGAACTTCTTTTCCGCATGCTCAATTACGCAATTGACGAGAAAGCTTTTAAAGCAGGTCTTCAGATATTCATTAGTGAAAAATGAGTTTCAACGTTTAGTAGTTTGTTTTTGTAAAATTTAATGTTTGTTTTATATTGACTATAACTTTTTATTAGGAAATACGGTGTCTTTACTGGTGATGACATTTGGAAAGCACTCATAAGGCCGCCATCGAAGAAAATACAATTTCTAAGAATATGTGCGTCAAAGAAATTGCAACATCCTGGATGACAAATAATCGACTTTCCCTGTTATATCAATTGAAAGAAATTATCAAAAGAAATCTGCTGTTGTTAATCAAGTATGTAATAATTTAGCTTAAGATGTACATATATGAAAAATCATCCAAATTGTATGGGTGAATTTTAAATAATATTGATACAAAAAAATATTTTTAGAGAGTATATGTATTTGCATGAGAGACCTTATGATGTACCGGGATAAGATAAATACTGTGGTGGATTCCTCTTGTAATTATGCAACAAAATCATCTAAATTTCTCTAATATGACACCGACTGCGTGGAAACCAAAATCAAGAGAGTTAAATGTTGAAAATATGCCAGGAAGTGATCAATTTATTATCGTCAATCCTAAAGAGATAGGTAGTTGAATCAAAATATTATATAGTTAAATGGAATTTAATTTTAAATTGATTAATGAATTATACAAAGATGAATTTTAAACTTGGAAACATTTACAATGTTTTTTTTTTTTTTTTTAAATAAAATAAATAAAAAAATTTATAAAATAAAAAAAATATTATATTTCATAACCATTTCGTTAAAACTAAGATAATACATTTATCAAGTATACAAGTATACAAAAATATTTCGTGTACAATTTATATAAAAGCATATTTGGTAACAAGATTATATGTATATATATCAACATAATATCTAATACATATTATTATAAAAATTATGTTGAATAGGAGAATATTATTGCTCTGCATCTGGTACACCAAAGACAGCATTAAACAATGGCAGAATACCCATACACCAAAGAAGTTGCACTTGATTTTCAATAGTAACAAAATCAGAACCATCATACGTATTCGAAGTGCTAACTAGAGATCCGAATGCGAGCGAACCACGATCTAAAATAATTTATAATCACATTCAGTCCCAAAAATATAACATTAAAGGATTAAATTGAAATTAAATTAAACTAAACCTAAATTCCATTTAAGTCCAGTTGTTATCAAATTATCGCATCTTTCTCCAATCGGAACTAGACCACACCAGGCATTTTTTGATATTTTTAGTGCATCGGGAACGTTTATTATATGTTTGCCAGGTTGCAGCAACCAAGTGAATGAATCGTTGGAAAATAAACAGACAGTAACTGATTCTTTACACAACTTCAAATTCACAATTTCGTATAATGTATTGATATTTGCCATAATTTGATCGATTCGACCCGACGACTGGCATATGACGAATACTGTATCAAGCTATAAAATAAAAATGAAATTACAACATCAAATAACACAGGCCGACATGTGCTTTGTAGTTTTAAGTTTGATTTGGGTACGCTGAACACGAATATGTGAGTTTTATCCATCAAGTGAAATATTTTCCATATGATTGCTATTTTTGTTCCTGCAACATAAGGGGCTTCATAAAATAAAGAGAATATCTCTTATTCTGATATGCTATCTGTAAAACCCGTTCTTCGTGGACCTGGTGTCCCCATTCCGCCTCCATTCGTCAATTTAAGCCACGATTTGTCCTCTGAAAATGATACTGATGTGTGATCAAATGGACACAGCAACCACAAGTTTTCACACAAAGTGAACTGAATGATAAGAGATGAGAGCGAAGTGATAAGAGATTAAGATCTTTTGAAAGATGCTGCACAGATTCTGGGATCAAGACTTCAGGATAAACATCTACTGGCTCCAGGAACTTGCTTGGTACAGAAGCTGTGAGAAAGATTTTGTGCCTGACGCGATAGCCAAAAACTAAGTACACCGTTGAATTCAGAATGCTCGATTTATATGAAAATAGGTATCAAACTTAAAATTACAACGTTCGAAAATTTGAAATTTGTAGGCCGGTGTAATTTTACACACATAAAAAGATTTAAAAAGCCAATAACCTCATTGTTTTGTTGTAAGCATTGTTCTGATAGAACTCTTATAGCTTTAGTGAAATCAGTTTCATCTTGATTTTCTGTGGTAATTATCTGAAAATGACAAAGACTTTATCAAATGGACAATACTTAAATAGATATTTTACTTTGAAATTACTTTTGCACCGTTGTCTTGAGCTTTTTTTAACATATCATTATTTACAGAATCAAAATCACCAGTAACGATATCAATGGGAAGTATGTTTTGGTCACTGTTATGGCCATCGATGAAATTATACCATCGGTTTGTTCCACCATCTACAGTCATTCTCAGCTTGGCTGTAATTCAATATTAAACATTATAACAAATACAATAGATGGATACATCTTCAACAAACATAATACAATTGTAAAAACCTTTATTCCAGAACGGAATCAAAAACTGATTAAGATGAATGATGGGTTGATTCAATACGATAACAGCGTACTTTTGTAATTTGAACTCGACGCAATCTTCTGGATCAAAATAGTGAACATGCGCCATCTATAAAAGTAAATACTATTTAGATACCGTTTTAAGTACAAAATTTCATATTCAGATTACACGAATACAAAGAAACCGTACATTTACAATAAACTATGACATTTAATAGTGAACTGTCACTTTGACATTGACAGTTGACATTAGTAACTATTTTAATACTTCAATATTCAACCATGATTTATAAGTGATATTTAAAAATTTTAAAGCTTTAAAAAGCATAAATGGAATATAGCACACTGTTTTAAAATTTAATTTAATAAAAAAAATAGTAGGGCGAGGGTCCGCCAGCCTGGCCGGCTGGGTAACCACGAAACGCTCGCATAAAGCTTGGTTTCGCGAGCCACAAAGCTCCTCGCACCCGCTTCTTCCCTGGTGGCCGTGGCCAGCTTTCCATCCATCTGTAAAATTCTATACAAAAAAGACCACGGGTTTGGCGTATGCATTTGCGAAACCATGCCTATACACTCACGGCACGGCACATATACTCACAGCACGGGTAGCCGTGTGAAATGCTCGCATTTGTATGTGCCGACACATACAATATAATATATATTTAGATTAACACCAACACCGGACTCTTTCCTGGAGGCGGGGCTACCAGCGGCTCACGAACGGTTATTTGAATGGAGTGAATTAGGGCCGCTACTTTTAATAAGTATCAAAAATTTTATAGGTGTGTACATATTATGTATCTATATATAATTAATGCTAACCACTCAATGACACTGTCAACGGGCAGTGACTAGTTTAATAATAAAACTATATGTATTAATTTTTTAATTACTTTTTGAACAGTAAACTAACCTTTGAAATAATAAAACTTTTAACAAGTTAATGGTCGATAAATATCAGTGTTTGGTCGACATTGTTTCGTTTTGAAAGCATAGCGCGGAATGACAGTGTCTTTGAGAGGCTGCTGAATATTTTTGACAAATTGAAACAACAAAAATCATATCAGATTGGAAATACAAGTAGATTGGAATCGTTCGATTAGTTACATTATTATAACACAAATGTATTTACTTATAATATCTACATTTTGTTGCTGGGTGAATGAATATACATACATGCATATGTACATATGTACATATATATATAATTTTATTCCAACTAGACCTAGCGCTGAAGATTAAGCGTTGATCATATTAAACTTTGATCACATTATAAGTTCATTGAAATAAATGAAACTGTTTCAGATATAAAATTGTGTCGACAAGATAAGAAAATGTTTAGACGATCTTCGACTTTGACTACTACAAGACGATCAACTCGGTAAATACTTTTCATTCAATTTATTCATATACATAGTTTATTTTATTTTATTATATTATTATTTACAAAGACTCTTAAATGTGATTATAAAAACAGAAATTATGTAAGTCGACGTCTATTATGTACACCCGAGCCTGAAATATATCAGTTTTATAAATGATTTTTACAGGAGGCAGTATCTTTCCCATCTTTTTACTTCTTAAATCAACTATTGTGGTCATTACTATAATATACATACTAGTGTATGCCTGTTGAAATATCAACAGTTGGGCAGTTACTAGTATAAAATGAAATAGAAAGAAAAAGATTAAATATGCTTCTGTATGTTGCAGAAAGTGTCAAACATGCAGACATAACACAGTCCAATATTTAGTCGAAAGACAAAGATCACCGAGGAGGTCCTTAAGTGTAAGAAGTAGGTCCTTAAAAAAAAAATATGAAAAAATACTGAAGCCTTACATGTACGTGGCTTTTGTGTTGTGCACATGGATTTTTGCTTATTTTATGAGCATTCCAAGTGAATCCAAAAGAGAGTCAGATCCATATTCAGTAAGTAGTTTAATAATTGCGCATGTTTTCTACTTTTGATTTTATTGGTTCCAAATATATATTTTTGTTCCAGAATCAATTGACAATGTTGCTACTTGAACAAATAAATTTAATGAAAGCTATACAAAATATTTCAATCCATTCTCACATTATGTATCCTGGGACATCGCAAAATATAGATCAGAATAATATAGATACATCGATACAATCTCAAATTAGCAAATATGATGGAGCTAAAATTGATAAGTGCGATTTCGCATTAGAATCACTCGGTAAATTTATGTTGTATATTTTATGTTTTTTTAGTATTTTTAGTATACCAATACCATTTGTATAATAATTAAAGGTGGAAGAATATTGACAATCGATTCAACAAAACCATTTAGGATATATCCAAATAATCTCATTTTTCAGTTGCTTTCTTGTGTGCTACTTTTTGTGTCCAATCCTGCCGATAGTGCAACTGTGATTTTACAGGTACTTTTACTATGATTAATATTAATGTAAATATGAAAAAGTTTAAATGTTATAGCTAATTTCAGCCCAGTGTTCTTCCTGGAGAGTGTTGGGCATTTGAAGGATCAAACGGAAAGGCTGTGATAAGTTTATATGGATCAGTGTTTGTGTCCGGAGTGACTTTGGAACACATACCGCTCTCGATGGCACCTACTGAAGAATTGTCTTCTGCACCCAAAGAGTTTTCTATATTGGTATAATTTAATGTGTAATAATAAATCAATGGATTTCATTTTATAGATTTCAAATGAAGATACTGCTTATAATATCCAAATCTGATTTTAGGGACTCATAGATAAGAATGATCAGGAAGGATTCAATTTTGGAAAATTCGTATATGATATAAATGACAAGCCCGTGCAGTATTTTGAAATGCCACAAACATCTCGCACGTCTTTCTCCATAGTACGATTTGAAGTGTTATCCAATTGGGGAAATAATCAATTTACATGCGTGTATAGAATAAGAATTCATGGAGACTTAGATTTAAAATAATATATGAAGATATTTGTTAGTAAAATTGTGAATAATCGTATTATAAAACACTACTAATATATATTATGTACTTATAATTAGTAACAAGATAACGATTTTATGTTCAAAAACTTAGCAATCTTTGTTGTAGTCTACTGGTTGGTATCACGGCGTTGAAATTGCTTGAAGACTAATGATAATAAAAAATTTATCAATGTTAATTCTGTATTTTAACTTTTTAACCAATGATTTGTTATTAATTTCTTATTTATCTTATCTGCAACAAATATCTACCAATCCCAATGTTTTTTTTTATATACAAATATATGTATCTCTCCATTGACGTATAAATGGAGTGGTTTAATTTTGTCACTTAGTGATTCCTATTTATTGTGTTCGCTCGTCTTTGTTCATTATTGAGGTTTGTTAGTTTCTCGCACATTTAGCAATAATTTAATTTTTAATAATATATATGTTTTTTTTAGATGATCTCAATTCAAAACATGGACAAAGAGAATTCATCGCCAGTCAATGTTTCAAATCCGGAAAAGTGTATAAAATTGGATATTTCAAATTATGGTATTGTAGTGTTGAATCAAACAATTTTACACCCTAAAAAGTTTTTCATATCGTTTTGGAATAAAGGTACGTATAAAAAAATGCAATATTGCATACTACAGTTTTATATTTCATTTGACGCGTTTTATATGTACTTTTTTCAATAGCCAAAATAAGAATCACAGTAGACGGTGGAACTAATAGATGGTATAATTTCATCAAAAAACATAACATAGAACATAGTGTAGTACCAATGGACATTGTATCTGGTGATTTTGACTCAATCACCGATCACAGCATGCAAAAAGCCAAAGGACAAGGAGCACGGGTAAAACATGGCATATATGATGCTTAATCTACCTAGGTATTTTATACAATTATATTTCTAATAACTAGATTCATTCAATTTTAGATTATAAATACACATGACCAAAATGAAACCGACTTTACAAAAGCTATAAGAATTTTGTCAAAGCATTGCGCTATAAAGAATATTGAGGTAATAAAGTTGATACACACTTATGTACATATGTACATATGTATGTATATGAAAACAAGTAATACAATAATTATAGTATATATACGTACATATTTGATAATTTTAAGACTGTTCATATTTTCAACGACAGCTCAAGTCTATATTTGTAATATGCCAATCTTCTGGTAGAATTGATCAGATTATGGCAAACGTGGAGACTTTGTTCAAGTGTCCAAAACTTGAGATAATCAATCCTGAAATCGCGATACACCTATTTTCTCACGATTCTTTCACATGGCTTCTCCAATCCGGTAGACATAAGATATATATTCCGGATTCGCTGAAAAAATCTAGAAATGCTTGGTGCGGATTGATTCCTATAGGTGAAAAATGCAACAGCATAACAACGACGGGTCTGAAATGGAATTTGAGTAAGAAAATACAATTTAAAAATTATGCATTGCGAAATATAAATGTCTATAATATGTAACCGTGTGCATTTCAGATAAAAGTGAAATGTCGTTTGGATCATTGATAAGCACTTCGAACACGTTTGATGGATCTGATTTTGTCAATATTGAAAATGAATCACCGATACTATGGTGCATGGGTATCTTGCCTATTTTCCACGATTTACATGGAACATTAGATGAAGAACAATGATTCGTATTCGATTTATCTTCATTGTATTAATACGAGAATTTATTGTTATATTTTATCTTCTTGTGTGAGAAAATGTCAACTACATAAAATTAAATTATTTCTATTCTATTTTATTTTTATGCAATGATTATTCTTTAAGCATCTATTTATTACCACAGCAATTTCACACTTTTTATTTATTACATGAAAGATATTTTAAATGCTTTTTCTGTTTAGCAAAAATTCCTAGCAATTTGTCAACGTCTACTCAAGAGAATGTTCAATTTCTATTTCCATATGTTTAATAGCACTACAATTTATTAGTGGCTAGTAAGTACATATTTGCAACATGAGACTTTCCATGTGTCTACTAAACAACACCTTAGATTTGTATGCTTGGCCATGTAGGCGAATTTAGTTTGATAGTGGCCACTGGTCGGTTTGGTCGCATTTTGCGCTCTAGTTGGATTCAATGTGTTTGCGATCAGTGCGAAGAGATCTGTGAAAATATTTAAAATTTTGCAGTGCATGTAATTAATCTTAAACGATTCGGTGAGTTCAACATGTTTATGTATTGTGGATTTGTTTGTATTGTTTCTAAACAATGTGTAGTGAGTACAGGGTTGCCAGACGTCCCGATTTGAGCAGGACTGTCCCGAGTTGAACAGACAAATCCCGAGTCCCGCATTGCCTCCGAAAATCCCGATTTAACAAAAATGTTTAACCTTCCATACGAAGATTTCTGTTTATTAAACAAATTTATATTGAATATGACTGAAGCAAACGAGAAAAAGACAATAGATGATAAATGGATAATATTTTTTAAAGATCGTCCCGCTTGCAATAGTTTGTATTAAATCTGGCCTACATACTCTCAATTCCATATTTCAATTCAATTTGTGAAAGAATATTTAGTGTAATGAATGAGTGCAACCTGGAGAAAGGGAGAAACAAATTATTGTTAAAAACTGTACAAGCTGAATTAATGATCAAACAAAATTTTAATTGGAGTCGAGTGGATGCAGATTGCTCAAGACAGACAGGAATGGAAGATTGGTGAGCGACTGAAAATGATGATGATAATTTACTTTTTTTTGATTGTTCGAACTGGTGACTGTCCCGATCTGTGATTTTGGAAATCTGGCAACCCTGAGTGAGTACCTACATATGTATGTATGTACATACATGTGTGTACATGTATTCTCCTCTAACCCAATGTGTTACCTAAAATAACATATTTTTAAAATTATTTTATCCTTAAATATATATATTTTAAGTTATCTATTGGAAATACCTCAACATCGTGTGTGTGAATATTTTCTAAATTGCTCTCCATAGACTCTTCGATCATGTAGTCTATTAAATCTTCCAACACTTGAGACCCAGACACTCTCGGGCCAAATTTATCAACGAAATTCAGACAATCTGGAAAAAGATAAGGAAAACGGCGAGCCGTCAAAATTTTTTTTTTTTTTTTTTTATTAAACTTTTATTTATCCATATAATGTTCATAATACTTCTTATTTACTAAAAAACGTATCCTAATGTTTCCT
Source organism: Parapsyche elsis (assembly GCA_022651745.1). Lineage (NCBI taxonomy): Eukaryota > Metazoa > Arthropoda > Insecta > Trichoptera > Hydropsychidae > Parapsyche > Parapsyche elsis. Next base: position 6,671,587 of record JAGVSN010000017.1, read on the forward strand.
GGTTGGCCATTATCCATTTTACAATAAATGTGTGTTAGTAGTAATAGGAAAATAATCTTACTTTATCGTTAGTGTTTGTTTTACAGTAGGAAAATTTAAGCTAAAAACCTATTTACAAATTTTATTTTTATTTTTTTAAATACAATACATAATAAATAGGGTATGCATGCAGATACATTAAATTCTTATTTCTAGTGACTTACTGTATACGGAGGTTTAAAACAGATTATGTTTCGGGGAGCCTATGTTTATACCTGAATGGTAATGACACACTATCGTAATCACCGAGACTTTTACTAATTTGTTAGCGTGGTTATTGGTACGTAAAACTTCGTGGTTAATTTGTTAGTAATATCAGTTACAAGTGGGATGTTGTTTCATGAGTGAAAGGTTAGTATACATGGGGTGTTATATATGATTTTGATGGCTTTGTTTTGCACGATTTGCAGTTTAGTATGGTTAGTGGTGGAGGCATTGTTCCAAACAGGCGCAGCGTATGTTAATATTGGCACAAGACTAACCCATATAATAAATAGTAAACAAAATTTACAAAATACCTTTTCCAAGTTTGCCCCTTGAAAGGTCCTCTAACGAAGTAATCAATTATCTTGTCGACATCACTAGCATAGATTGTGACGTCATCAATTACTTCTTGCGGAAGGTTGCATTCGTCTTCTTTATGATTTTTTTGCTTCCTTAATCGAACCAGTGTCACATATGTATAATCAAAAAAGTAAAAAGAAATCGGTTAGAAACAACTTGAAACGTGCCATTATTATCCGGTGACTTCTGCATATCCTGCAATGTCGTTTATAATATCTGACGAAAGATTGCACACGTCATCTTTATTCGCTGCACTTTCATCTACAGGAACTGCATTGCAAATTGCAATTACAATGAAAATGATATAAACGTACGACTTTATAGGCACCATTTATGTATTTTTACTTTATCTTAATCGGATAAAGTATTTTTTTATTTTAAGTAGGCAATTTTGCAATATAAAACACTTGGCTGAGTTAGCTATCTATACTGACGATGATTGTTATTGCTACCTCGTATGAAACATACATACTTTGCTTCATCTACCAATCGTTTTAATGTATTGATAATCTGATAAGCCTCAAAATTTCGATAGATATCAATATTTGCATTTGATAACGTCAAGGAAACTTTAAAAAAATCAATTGTTTTAAACATTATATGTATTTCTTATATTCAATATGTACAATTTTTTACATCAAAATTTCAATCTCTGGGTATACCATTCTTCATATCTGCAATAACGTACGATACACCTGTCCAGAAAGCGGAATTCAAGTCTAAAACATCCGAATCCAACACGTTCAAACTATCACCAATTGAATGATGGAACCAGAAATAGCGATCATTGTCGTTTTTCAAACCACCTCCTGGTATCCCTTGCCTGGTCCAAACTGTTATATCAGATCCAGGCCTATCAATGACTAATTCAGTAGCATTTATCGAGGAGAACAGTTTGAGTACTTCTCCAACCATGCAAGCTCCGGTTTTACTGCCTTCATATATCAATCCTAACGGTGCAAATGTTCCAAAGTCTGATTCCATTACGAAGTTCAAATTATCATTATCTTCTTTATGATCTTGTGCATACGCTTCAGCTCCTATCAAACCGAATTCTTCAGCAGTGAAGAACAAAGTTCTCAACGTTCTCCTGGGTCTCAAGTTGAGCGTTTTTAGAGTTATAGGAGCCATCCAAGATATGAAGCAACCGCCAGCATCGTCCATAGATCCATCTCCAACGTCCCAACTATCAATATGACCCGAAACTACCACTACTTTCTCCTCCTGTTCAGATCCTCTCAAGTCCGTTATCAAATTTCGGGATATTTTCGTATCTTGCGTCGATGACATGCTTAGTTTGATGATGATTTCTTCATCTCGCTGTTGAATTCTCCATAGAAGATCTGCGTCTTCTACTGTAATAGCAGCTACTGGTATTCTTGTAACGTTAGCTGCATATCTTTGATTGCCCGTATGAGGTGATGCAATAGAAAATTGTGTTATGGATCTGACTAGCGCTGCTATTGCTCCTTTTTTAGCAGCTTCTGTAGCTCCTCTCGATCTGTAATCAGCTGTTTCGCCGTAAGTTGTGAATGGCTGGTCGTAAACTAAAATTTTTCCTTGAACTGCGTCTCGAGATAAGGCATCGAGTTCATCAAAACTTTGTACAACGATTGCTTGTGCTGTTATACCGTCAGGTGGAGTTGGTATACTAGAACCCAAACCGAGCATAGGCATATTTTTCATTCTTGGTTTCAATAGTGTGGCACTTTCTTCTCCTCTAACCCAATGTGGTACCTAAAATAACATTATTTTAAAATTATTCTATCCTTAAATCTATAAATTTTAAATTATTTATTGGAAATACCTCGACATCGTGTGTGTGAATATTTTCTAAATTGTTCTTCATAGACTCTTTGATCATGTAGTCTATTGAATCTTCTAACACTTGAGACCCAGACACTCTCGGGCCAAATTTATCAACGAAATCAGACAATCTGGAAAAAGATAAGGAAAATGGCGAGCCGTCAAAATTTTTCGCACCAGACTAACCCATATAATAAATAGTAAACAAAATTTACAAAATACCTTTTCCAAGTTTGCCCCTGAAAGGTCCTCTAACGAAGTAATCAATTATCTTGTCGACATCACTAGCATAGCTTGCGATGTCATCAATTACTTCTTGCGGAAGGTTGCATTCGTTTTCTTTATGATTTTTTGCTTCTTCATTAATCGAACCAGCATCACATATAGTCAAAAAAAAAAAAAAGAAAGCGGATAGAAACAACTTGAAACGTGCCATTCTTATCCGATGAACGTACAATACTAGATCAATATTGTCTAAATATCTTGGGTTTTTACATCACACATATGTACATACATACATACATATATGTATACTGTGCTCAATTCCTATCTCAAGATAATCACTATCTTATCCCACGGTTTATGTATAATTAGATGGATTTATCTATATATATAAAAATCAATGTCTGTCTGTTTGTTTGTTTGTTTGTTTGTCTGTCTCTTATAGGCTCCTAAACCACTCAACCGATCGCGATGAAACTTTCAGGAATTATTGTGATCATGCCGGGGATGGTTCCTGTGAAAAAAAATCAGGATAAAACGGGAACGGGAACAGGATCGGGACCGGGACCGGGATCGGGAACGGAACAGGATCGGGAACGGAACGGGAACGGACTGCTCACGCGTCAGATAACATGCTAGGAACGGGAACAGGATCGGGAACGGGAACGGATCTGGAAAGGGAACAGGATCGGGACTGGGAACGGATCTGGAACAGGAACGGGAACGGGATCGGGAACGGGCCTTCTCACGCATCAGAAAACGTACTAGGAACGGAAACGGGAACGGGATCGGGCATTGCAACGCATGCCGGGTCAGCTAGTATGTAAAAAAAAGTCAAATTATATAAGTATGTCTACGTCAATTTATTTCAACAAAAGTTTATAATCATACTCTTGGTATATCATTTTCCATATTGGCGATTATGTAAGCAACTGCTGTCCAAAATCCTCCGACAAGATCCAACACATCGGGTTCAAGCACATTCAGAGTATCACCTTCTGTGTGATGGAACCAGAAATATTTTCCATTGGCGTTGTGCAAACCAGCTCCAGGTATTCCAAGATCAATCCAAACGCCTATATCAGGTCCTGCATCACTCAGTCCAAACTCAGTTGCATTAATTGACTTGAACAACTTAAGAATTTCAGCGAGCATGCATTTTCCAATGTTGCTTCCTTCATAATTCAAACCCAGAGGTGCAAACGTGCCAAAATCTGACTCCATTACAAAACTCAAATTTTTATTTTCGTCCCTATTGTCTAGCTCGTAAGCTTTAGCTCCAATCAATCCTTGCTCTTCACCAGTGAATAGAATAGTTCTGATCGTCCTTCTAGGTCTCAAATTCAAATTCTTCAAAACTGTGGGAGCCAACAAGGATATGAATGATCCACCAGCATCATCCATAGATCCATCTCCAACGTCCCAACTATCAATATGTCCCGAAACGACTACTATTAAATCTTTCATATCGGTTCCTGTAAAATCTGCTATGAGATTTCTAGATATTTTCGGTTCAGAGGTCGCTCCCATTTTGATATATAATTGAATTTCTTCGCCTCGCTCTTTTATTCTCCATAAAAGTTCAGCATCTTCGGCTGATATGGCAGCAGCGGGTATCTTGGGTACATCATCTTCATAATATACTACGCCGGTGTGAGGAGTGGCTATGGAAAAGTCGGTGACGGATCTAATCAAAGATGCAACTGCTCCTAATTTAGCAGCTTCTATGGCTCCCGACAGCCTATAACTACTCGATTCGCCATAGGTGTTGAACGGTTGATTATATACTACGATTTTACCAACGACTTGTTCTTTAGGAAGTGCTCGTAATTCATTAAAACTTTCAACGACAATAGCCTGAGCTATTATACCTTCATCACTTGTTCCAACACTAGTACCCAAACCAAGCATAGGCATTGCTTTGATTCTGGGTTTCAAAAGTGTTACACTTTCTTCTCCTCTCTTCCAGTAAGGTACCTATATTATCATTTAAAACAAAGTAAACGAATTGTATTGCTCAAATTGTAATCTTTAAATATAAATATAAAATTGTACCTCAAAATTGTGCGTATGAATATTTTCTAATCCCTCTTTAGTTGCCATTTCGATCAAGTAATCAATCGAATCTTCAAGCACTTGAGATCCAGTTATTCTTGATCCAAACTTGTCAACGAATTGCGATATTCTAAAAATTTTAATATGAAATAAAAACACCTTAATATACGCATAAACAAGTTTTAGTAATATAAATTTACCTCCTCCATGTTTCGCCTTTGTAGACTCCTCTTATGAAATAATCTAGAATTGTATTCGTTACATTTGCGTATCCGGCAATTTCATCGATCATTGTTTGAGGAAGATCACACTCCAATTCGGCACTTTTGGCATTATCAGTGCCAATTGAAGCTGAATTGCAAATTCCCAATATGGTGAAAACCAATATAGCGCATTTTAGAGTGACCATAGTGCTATTTTTTTGAGCGGTCGAACTCCACCTGTGAAATATTTGTACTGAAATGGTTTAGGATTAATTATATCAGTCTGGTTTGAAATAATCATATAATTGTGATAATGTATCTATTATCTCGCGAGATATTTACAATGCGTCATCAATGCCGTCTTATTTTAAAAATATTATTACATATGAAAAATCTTGAATTGTGACCTTCTTGCGTTATTGAATATGGTTCGATATAATAGGAAAAGGTCAAATATTAATAGTATATATTGCGATAAATTAAGTTTTATCACAAATTCTTAAATATTATAATGAAAATATTAAACGTTTATGTCGTCAGTTATAGTTAAAATTTTGCACCAAACGCTAGTATTTGTACCATAATGTCTTCCAAAAGCGAAACAAGTAAGTGATTTATAAAATACAGAAATTATTGAATTTAACTTTATTTATCAAACAATGCAACGTAAAAGCTTAAGTAATTCTTCACATCGCGTGTTGCGTTGTGTTGTTTGAAATGACCCATACAAGCAAGTTTTCGGGTTAATAGCGAATACTAAAGATACTATAGGAGATAAGCTATCCCTAGGGATCGAACCCTTGATCTAACAAGCATGTAATCCGAAAATCGCTATGTTTATTCAAATAAATTATATGTATTACAATTCTCACAATCAAATTACAACATTAGTCATTGTGTTGTGAAATTTATTTAGATATCATTGAAATATTTCAGTTTTTATTAAAGAAGCTAAAATAATCAACTCTGAAGTGATTATCGAAATATCCGAACGTGAATGTGTAAAATATTGCTTTTTTTGGTTGAGAGATAATTGCAGGTATTATTAAACCTTTTTTTTATATATTACACCACAATAAGCCTTTAAATATTTTTTCTATGTATAATTTAATTTTAGGTGTGAAAAATGCTACAACAAGTTTACGTTTCAACGAATGAACGATTTATTGGATATACCGGAAAACGCAAAACCTGAAAAATTAATTGTGGAGAAAGAGCAACTCGCAATAGAATGTAAGTATTAATAGTGCGTACTTCAAAAGCTTAAGATTATCAAAAATATAAGTAGAAGCTTTGTCGGTCGATTTATGATATCAGAAATATATACATTTTATGGATAGACGTAGATATCTAATGTGAATAGCACGAATTCGTGTGAAATATGAAAATGTGATTACTTTTTTGTAGAAATCCTTATATCCAGATATTGAAAAGAATATCTTTATTATGTACGGTTTGGGGATGTAGGATTTTTATTCGAAAAAAGAGGCTCTTTTCGTATATTTCGCCCGGGAAGAATATTCGTTTTCGGGCATGGCGTTTTAGCATAAAAACCTTTTATACTTTATAGTTTAAACACGCCAATGCGGACAAATCTTATGTAACATACAATTTGGTATAAGCAAAAGCATTTATCTATAATGTGAAGTATACAAGAATGCCAGGAATTTAGACTCATTACATATTAATTGATTCTAGGGGATGACAACCATCGCTCCACATACACTGTTGACTTTTTGTGGAAATGTTGGTCTAACAATTGGAGGAATAATCTCGTACCGAGAGTTTTATGGTCGGGAGATGAAATCAAAAACAAAGTGGCTTACGTGAAACGGGACGATTTTTTAAACTCTGAAAGTGCATTCAAGGAATTTCTACAATCGATTGTTACATATGGTATAGCTTTCGTAGACGAGGTACGTATGTATTTATATATATGTACACAGTGTAAGCCCGTTGAATATCAACGGAGCGGTTTCTCATCACCCGTACTGAAAAATAATATTAAATTTAATAGTTTTTTATCTATGCAACCAAGCGCCATCTATGGCACGTTATAATAACAACAATGTAAGAATTTAGCAAAGTCGCGAACCCCTTAAGAATAAATATTGGCCAATTATAATACGTCCGTCATCGCCTCCGTTTGGAAGATAGTGTAAGCACGATTCCTCCCAACCTGGTGATCTCGGGTTCAAATCCCACTCGTTCTGGTTTTTTAAGTATTCATCTCAGCGAGCGTTATCAGCAGATAGACACACACACAAACAGATAGACAGACAGACGGATTTCGGCTATTATTATATATATAATAATACATACAAAACGCTAGGAATTAAAAGTTTATAATTCTATAACATCAAATCTCCACGGCTGATATTCGGAAAATTTCAATAGCTGATTCAACGGGGCAAAATTCAGTCTTTGTGTATTTTGTATCAGTGCTCGAATTCAACAGGAGCGGCAAGGAGCGGGCGTTCCCTTTCGTGAAATTTGAAAACGTAGCGTACCCTTTCGTGAAATCTGTAAATTTAGCGCTCCCTTTCGTAAAAAACCAAAATTTCCGTGCTCTTTCAATAATTATTGCCGAAAAAATGTTAGACAGTGAATTTTTTTAACATTTATGACTTCTAAATCATAATCTTTCACTGGAAGTTAAATTTTTTACATACATTTTAATTCCGACAAAGGCATCGATCTGTAGCCAAAAGCCGTTTAAAATATTATTATGTTTTGAAAAAGCTGAGTGCACGCGTTACTTGAAGATAATATATGTATAGAACTCTATTCAATTCCGAGGGTTTTTAGTTTCTATGTCGGCTTTGCGCAAAAAGTTTTTATGGCCAGCAATCGGCATTTCGAACTGCAACGGGCTTTTTCGAGCCATCGGTCATTTTGATGATTTACGATATCTTTCTTTGAATTGTCGTGTTGTATCGCGACCATTATACTAAAGGAACCAAAATTTCAAAATAGTTCAGTCTTGCCTGTCCTTCTGATGAGAGAACTTGAATTTAGCGAACGTATTTGCAATTTCAATCTATGATCGGGAATCGCTTGATTATTTTTTTTATTTACATATATTTTATTACTGCACGTAATCACTAACAAACACTAATCAACACTTTTCTAGCAACACTTTTTAAGGTGTGTGAATTATAATTACTACACGTGACTAACTAAATAGTGATATTATCAATTATTCAAATTTAAAAAAATTAACCGTGTAAATTGTGCATTTATGTAATACAATTGCTATAATAATAATACTAATAACCTAATATATACATACACCCATAAATTCATATATATTGGTGTACATATGTATGTTACGTAATTGATAAGTGTTTTGGTGTTATAATATATATATGTAGGTATAGGTATATATGTACATACATATGTATAATTAAAAAAAAAGGTAGTTTGATATTTTTTGAAAATAATCGAGCGCTCCCATTCGTGGAAATTTCCATTTCGAGCACTGTTTTGGATTGTTCTAACATGCGCCATTTTAATGATTTGATCGTTTCTTTAGCATGTTTACTCCTGAAATCGAACGCGTCAATCAATTAATAATAATAATTAACAATTAACAATAGTTAGCACCTGCATATTTGTTCAATTACTGTACTCAATCAGCTTTGTATGTATCACCCAGAGTTGGTGTATGTACATACGTACATACATATGTACGTGCGGACTACAAACAAAAAAAAAACCAATATCCAAAAGGTATATTTGTAAACAAGGTTCAACCGTTAGGGGATAAATATAGAAAGGTGTATGTGTCGTCGGATAGGCATAGCTAGCTCGTTACGTAAATTTCCAAACTTGTTCAATTACGAAACGTCAACAGCCTAAGCAGATTAAGTGAACGAAAAAATCGTCGGGTATCAATTCAAGGGGTCGGCCTAAGTCGACAGATGATGTTGCGAAAGCCGTTTGTCCTACACACGTCATAATGGGATAGCAAGTTCCACAGTCTCGACACAAATCCAATTTTAGGACTTTTGACTTTCGAGGTCTAATGCTGTTTAGGCCTTTATTGGATGGCGACGGACAGTATATGAAGATCGTGCTATTGTATGTACATAGAAAGCTCACATAGCTGAAATCTTGTCTCAGCGGTGACATAGTCGTTGCATTCTAGTGCCAGTTTCGCTTTAGTATTACGTACCGTACTACCCTCGAGATTGTACAATGTATGCGGTCAAAAGGGTGTGAATTCGAAATAGACCGTATATAAGGAATATTTAGCCGTTTGCACCGCAACAAAGGCCTGCATAAAGCGAATTGCGAAAATCCGCTCTCTGGGGAGCGAAGCGCGCACAGAACAAACGACCCGCCATATATGAAACATTCAACACGTATCGATTTATCGCGGACAAAAAAAAATGACCGCTTGGGAGTTTTTGCGAATTGTAGAAAAAACGTATGTCCAAAATTTAAATTGAAAATTGGACGTACACTGGCTGAAAAGTGAAACGTTTTCAAAGCGCTTAAATTTAAAAATAATCTGCTTTTAGGTTCGTTACACTATCGAGTCCCTTTAGGCTTGAAATTACCTCTTGCCGATCAGCTGAGGAACTAATTACGCTATTGAGCCTTAACTTCAAAGGAAAATACCTTTCATTGGAGACCCAGCTTGCATGATTTCGACTGACAGATGTGTCCTTTCAAACTAGCATTTAACCCTATTATATTATATTTCTATTAATTTTAGCAGAACCACATTAATCGGTGCTAATGGGTGTGGGTATCATCATAATCAATATTACATATGTGCAATGTATGTACATACATACATACATATATAATTTGCTTAGTTCCTCTTCTATGAAGATTTTAACCCAGTTTCTTTTGCAAAAAAATTATTTAACGGTAAAATTGAAATTAAAGTATACATGTAATATAAATAGTATAAGCAAATAAATATACAAATAAGTAAATAATGTAAACAAGACACACTTCCGGGTTAAAAGTACGACTTATACGTGTCCGTGTGTCGGGGAATACTACACGTGCAAAAAGCTAGAAAGTCGTCTCGTTCATCCTTTACTTTCACCTAAGCTTATTTCTCTCGGGATGCTTATCGGAGCGGAAGAAAGTTGACTGAACTGACTTTTTTTTTCCCCTTCGCGCATTTATATTTCTGTCACTGCAAAGATCGCAAAGGAAATTAGGTAACAAAAAAAATAAAGAAAAATAGAAGAAAGGTGAATTTCTCAGAATTTGCTCCATTCTGCAAACTTAATCGCGCACAATGCCAATTTAATGGTATAAAATTAAGCGAGTAGATCAAAATGGTTTCTTATAAAACGCCACTTGCTCTACGTATACATATTAACAGTTGTCCATACTAAAATTCGATATATTGACGCGCGTAAATTTTGACCGCGCCTTTGTATAACTACGCCTATTCGGCTAACATAAATAAGGACATTTCTTAAAGCGATCTTTAAACGTATGCTTAACCTAGTAAGAAAAAAGTGAACGCTCAAACACAATATAAAGTAGATACGGCAGTAACCAGGATAATATGTACATTATTAGCGATTCGTACCACGAAAAAAGTTTTCGAGACGTTGAATTATATCAACATTTGAAACGTTTCACAACAAACTATTGACCTTTGACCCCAAGTATGCTTAGATGAACAATATTGTTTTTAAAGTCAACAGTGATTGATCGATGTTGACTTACAAAACGTTTGCCAACTATTTACATCTCCATTTTACCCTCCTTGTGGCGAGCAACAAATTTAGCCAAAACTTACCGTTTGCAATAACTTTCGCTGTATCTAGGTAACTTTTACGATAATAAAAACCACTTTTTAGGTGGCCACCAATATGGAGGATACCGAATTGGTTATCAAGAGGGTCGGCCCCGCAATGCAAACCCTTTTCGGAAGTGTATGGAGTTTCACTTCCGATATGGCTAGAGCTGATACGGCATATACCACTATACCACTTGGACCACACAACGATAACACATACTTTGAAGACGCTGCTGGGTGACTTTAAAATCGATTTTATATTATAATAACTTAAGTACATACTAATGCATTCAAGTATTCTATAGAGCCATACATTCATATTGATAACCACGATCATGTTTAAGGATCAAAAAACACGGACAGACGGGCAAAATTCAATTTTACATTAATGTTTTCACATTAAAGAAAACTGCCTTATAAATACAAATATAAAATACTTAGTATCATACAAACAGGGCAACAAAAGCCTATCGTGCCCTAATTATTGCATTTAAACACAACAATTGTTAAAATAGCATTGGTCCGTAGTCCATACAACGTGTACACTTATAGGAGAAGCAATTGTATTAAATTGAACAAAAAGTACTGGGATTCGAGCGTACTCCATCGCTAAAACGTATAGATATAATAGTATCCAATATCGCGTAACCAGGTTACGTTTGATAAAAACGTACCGGAAAATTCAAACGAATGAGACTTGCAAATTATGCGTGACTTTATGAATGGTTTTTGATTTTTGGTCACTGATTTTTTCTACATTTCATTTGAAAAACGCCATCAAAAGCGTACTGACTAAGATAGGTACACTTCAAAGGGTATCCGGTTTCCGCGTTGGCAAACCAGAAACGGTCGTTTCAGTGTAAATTTGTCGCTTTTTGGCCCGAATTACAACGGGCGAATTCAAAATGAGACTACGTCACCATTATCGGTATTTATCTGGGAACATAAGTTTTCCAGAATCGCACCGGAAACTTTTCGCTAAAAGCGAATTTACTACTGCGCTCCTTATCACATGTGTTTTTTTGTCCAGGTTACAAATTTTACACTGTTTGGAGCACACGGGTAACGGTGGGGATTCCTTCTTGCTTGATGGATTTTTCGGTGCTGAAAAATTGAGGAAAAGCAACGGTAGAGCTTTCGAAGTGTTGACGAAAGCTTTGCAACCTGCTGAATATTTGGAAAATGGTTGGCATCATTCCTACACGGCACCCGTTATCCTCGAAAATCCTGCAAATGGACAAATAGAACAAATCAGGTTTGTTATGGTGTCAATGAACCTGTTATATATCATAGTGTATGTATATCCAAAGGGAATGCCTGGATAAAGATCAAATCCCAAAGCTGATATAATATGAGCTTCAGAAGCTAAGGATGAAACAACGTCGAGCATGCTATAGTCCCAATCAGTTTTAGATTGGCTCTGATCCGTTTATGTAACTCCTTTCCGAGTCGTAGAGTTTGCTTTTCATTCTGAACTATAAAATAGATAATAATGTAGATAATAATAGATAATACTGTTTGTAAAAATGGAGATTGAAACTGTTTTTTCGTTCATCAAAAAAAAAATTCGGGTGTGGTCAACCCATGACTTTATCCATATATTTGAGGAATACAAAGAGTCACGAAATTAATTTTTTAATGTTGAGTGCGCCGCGCGTATGTAAAATACGATCTTCGGCATATATTCAACTACCACTTCCGGTCGGCGGATTTTGATCAAAACCTTATCAACTCTTAATTTTTATATGAAAATTATAAATATAAATTTTCGACAAGATCGCCGGAGCAGTTTCAGAAATATTCTGTGGTAAATTTTTCGACAAAAAAAAACCTACTTCCGGTTGACTGATTTTAATAATTTATTTTTTCCTAAATAGCAATTTCTCTCAGGATTACAACATTACAATATTATGACGATACTACATATTTAAAAGGCCGAAAAAAATAAAAAAAACAACAAATCGTTCAAGAGTAAACTGCCACTTTCGCTCGTCAGAAGTTGACTAAAATCACAGTATCTCTTACGGCTAACGTGAAAACTATAGATATGAAATTTCGACAAAATTGCCGGAGCCGTTTCGGAAATATTCTGTGGTAAAAGAATTTTAGAATTTTCTACAAGAAAAAAACCCTACTTCCGGTTGACTGATGTTGACTAAATTCCTTATGGCTCTTACAACTTCAGTGTCTCTCTTACAACAAAAAAATCAGTCAAAATCTCGAGGTCGAATTTTCGCACGATCACAATACTTTATCCGATCAGGATAAAGTAAAAAAGTTCATCAAAGGGGCAAAAATACCTAGAAAACATATTCAAAACCTCATAACATCCTGCACTATGTATAGTGTAACAATCTCTGATGATAAATTTTGCTCGGCTATATATTATTTACGGATCATGGGATTTTATTTTATAAGTTTTCATAGAATTTCTCTTTCAGCCAAGCGCGTTTCTGTTTGAAGACTAAGTAGTTGAATTTTTGAAAACTTAGTATTGAATCAATTCAAATTATAAAAAAAAAACAATTTTAGTAAATGTGCTACAATAAAATACTGGCAGTCTGAAAGCAACACCTCTATAAAGTTTATTATGTAATTTTAGCTTTAAGTTACTTTTTAAAACAAATAAATAAGCAATATAATTATATAAAACATATTTTTTACAGATTTAATACTTACGATCGCAGTCCGCATTGTGTCGGCAATGGAGAGGACTCTATCGAATATTATGTGGCGTTGAAGGCTTTAGCGCGACAATACACTTCAACAGCGACGCAGTGGCATTTTAAATTGCATCCAGGTATGAATATTCATAGCCGATGACGCCTGGCGAAAAATAAAATGTCGCAAAGAGCATTATAAAACACTTTGAAACTGGTGCTACGTAGCACTAAAGAGATTCTGTTTGCCTTGCGACAAAACAATTAGACTCAATTAACTTGCACTGAGGCATGTTAAATGCAATCTCAGAGCGGGAACGGCTCGGTGCAAGTTTCCCAACGAAAACGGTTGAACGAATTTGTCGACGAGACGCTTCATTGAATTTCACAGTGCATAAGACGGGGCGCGATTTTCAGGGAAATTTCCACGAAGTTTTTACGGCGAGATTGAGCTTTCTCACTATCTCAACGACCGACCGTCTCGTGTGTAAATTTCGTCGCTGGGGGTTTTGTTAAATATGTATGTAGTGTAGGGCCACCCTTTCTCGAAGGGGACGGTAGATTTAAATCGTCTGCGGAGGACCCTATAGTCCAGTGAAACATTAGCATGTCCGTCGGTGCCTAAGATCCCATTAGAAAAACTATAAATTACCCCCCCAGCGGCTCGGCTTTTCCTCTCCGACGAACACGTTTCCTCGGAAGATTCACCACAATGCTTATAAGATAGCTTCGTATACGTTATGTTCAGTGGGTTGAATCTATCATATACAAACCTATTCAATAGTACGTAAATTAATCTATATATGTACATACAAGCCGTTCATTTTTAAGTAGAATAAGTCCACTTTTCATTATTTCAGATTGCTTTCACGCTTAACTTCTCATATCGGTTAGCCCGTATTTCTTACTATTTTGGTACCAAACTTTGCAGATGTGCTTCCTATGATCTTGCAGGCCATGTATGTACTCGTATGTACATATGAACTGTGACACAACGGAACAGCGAAGAACAGAACCATGACAATAATTCAGAACTATGATAATTCAGAACAAGGAGAAAAATAAAAAAAAAACATTTATTTTTGCCGTATCTCGACATGTCGTATCTATTTATTAATTAAATACATATAAAACGAAATGTATATAACATAAATATATAAACGCATTATCTACGAAATACTTTTACCTTTGATCTTAATCTTAGTAACTAAGTTGAGGGTACCGCACGGTGGTACATATGTACATACATATGTACATAGATGTGACAAATTTATCTGGACATTGAAATTAACTCCGATGATTTTTTTATAAATTCAATTTCACCATTTGACGTGGTTTATATGCACAAAGAAATATTTATTTATGCTCGTTATGCTCATACATATACATATACATATGTATATTTTGTTTTATATGTATTTAATTAATGTAATATACTAATGTAATTAATATATTAATAAATATATTAATGTAATTAATATATTAATAAATATATTAATGTAATTAATATATTAATGTAATTAATGTAAGATACGACATATCGAGATGCGACAAAGATAAATGTTTTACTTTTCCCCTGTTCTGAATAATTGTCATAGTTCTGCTCTTCGCTGTTCTATTTTGTCACAGTTCTGGTTTTACATATTCTGTTTCGTCCGGTTACCATATTGTATAGGTAGTACCCCATAGTACCCCATTAAGTGTAGCAGGACATTATTCTTTCAGGTAGACACTGTACATAGTATTGCCAGTCGAATCAAATTATATATTGCCAATTTTTAAAAATACAATAACTATGTATATAGAAACTTGTGAGCCGGCTATATGGAATTCTTACCGTTTAATAGAATAAATATGCAAATACGCGATTCTTTCGCTCGATGGAATTTTCATAACGGAAAGCAGAACAATGTACCTACCTATATATGTAATATAAGAATACGTACGCTAGCGTTCTCGAGACTAGCACGCCGTAACTAACCGCCGTTTCTAAAACTTTTTTAATGGAGAACCGCTTCCGGTCGACGCTTAAAGCCTTAAAATCACCGTCAAAAGTCTCGCCGCTAGTTATCGACTCGACCTACGTCGAGCCTTTGCCGACTTAACTATGCGAAATTCGCCCCGAAGGAACACGAGGGTTGCGCTACTAGTCTACGTAATTAATTCAGTCGACGAAAACTTTACGCAAAAACGACTTCTCAAAATCCCCACCCCCTTAAGCATTACGCCCTTGTCGTTGTTACATTCGCGAGCGTACTTCAGTACGTATCGACCTGTCGGCAAAACAAGAAAACTAGTTCAATTAAAAAGCTCTACAAGATGGGAGGCAACGAGGGTGACGATGAACTCGGAATGAGGAGACGTTTGATTGAACAAACTTTGATGTTTTACACGTCTTTACTTTACTGGAATTTCGTCGAATAATCCTTCATCTATCTCACACGAATTTGAGTACAATTTGGAATAAAGCGAGACGTACCTACAATACGGCCGATATTACTTTTTAGTGCGTCCCTAGTTCTACATTAACATTTGCATACTAATTCATTTCGGGAGTTGGATTAACAGGATGTACTTTCAATTAATGATGCTAATTAATTTAATTAAAACTTATATTCTCGAGTGATTAAATGTGTAGCTTCTTTTTTCAGACAACGCAACCAAAGTATAAAAATTTGGAAACCTATGTCATTATTTTTCAGGATGTCTCAGACATGGAATTGATAGACAATGTTTGAATTTTGATATAATTTTTCTTATACAACTGTATGTATGTCTTTTTTTTATGATTTTTTAAATAAAATCCAATATACAGAAGAAACAAGTATCAACATTTTTCATTTTTTATTTATTGTAAAATCAACATACAGAATATGTACATATTCTAAATATGTAAAAAATGAAAACATAATTCTGTACTTAATAATAGATATGCAGGTATAAGTAAATTTATAATGAAATAAAGAAAAATATACGTCATGTAAAATACGGAAAACAGAAATAAAGGATCTGTTCTCCCTTTCTCATTTCACTTTCCCGATAAAAAAAATCATTAATTTTTTCATAGAATAAGTAAATTAAAATTATGTTAATATTAATCCCAAAGCGAAATATTGGACCACCGAGTATGTTAAAATTATTCAGCTCCTTGTTAAGGGAATTAGTATTGGTGATTTTTTGTGAGAAAAGTGCAGCCTGTCTAGTGCATCTAGGGATTTTAATATCAGCCTCATCTTATACATATTGAAACTTGTTGCCTCTATGTGAATTGTACATACTGCTTTCATCTACACCTCAAATTTAATTTCTAATATATAAAATATGTAACTATCCAAACGAGACCATTGAGTTTGAAGACACACCTCGTATGCACCAACCCATATATTGAACTAAGCTAAATGCAAATAGTTTACTTAGATAAGGTGTAACGTGGTGTAATATTTCAGGTAGAGTGGTGTTCTTCGACAATTGGCGAGTGCTGCACGGTCGCGCTGGATTTACTGGAAAACGTGTCCTGGGAGGAGCTTACATCTCCAGGAGGGACTGGTTGAGTGCGGCACGTGTACACAACCTACTTCCCTGAATGTCAAGATGCCTAAAAATAAAACTATAAATTTGTATACCTATCTACATTGTAATAAAAAATTCACTGTGTAATAAATTTGAGATGAAATTTTATTTCAGCATTTTATGCACATACATACATACATATATGGAACGTGTGTTTGTGTGAGGGTTTTTACGTAGACGTCGGGTAATTCTCTTGTGGGAGTAATATTTTAACCGGAACAGAGTGATTGTCTTGCACGTATCACTTCCGGGACCGATAACCCCTCCATCATTAATAACGGCCAAAAGCGGAGACAATAAAACTTACCCGCTATAGAAATGACGATGACACAAAAATCACGTTTTATATTAATAGTCACACTACCCATTGACAGTGTCATCGGGTGGTTATCATTTATGTATATAACTATAGTCATATGGTGTATTTAGTCGTTCAAAATGTAGCAAAAAATGTAGTAGGTATGTATGTAGTTGAAAAATGCGAGGGCGTCGCGCTACCCGTGCTGTGAGTGTATGTGAGCGTTCCGTAACTACCCAGCCGGCCGGTCAGCCGGTCAAAGCCCTAAGGGCAGATTTGGACTGTCGACGCCATGCAAAGCAATGTAATTTTACATTACTCAATGTAATTCAATACGAAAACAATTACATGAAATTTAAATAGGCACTGCAATATATGTACATATATACATATGTATGTATATTACATATGTATGTACAATTGTACATATGTACATATGAAATCCAACATTCAGCTATGCTTAAAAAAGAAGGCATACGACCAGTGCGTACTACCGGTTATGACCTATGGATGTGAAACGTGGATGCTACTTAAGATCCAGTGCAAACAGAAAAGCATGGAAATATGTATGCTCGGTATAACGAGAAGAGATCGTAAGAGGAATACACGGGTAAGAACTAAGAAGCATGACCAAGGTGGAAGATATAGCGGAACGTGTGAAAAAGTTGAAGTGGCAATGGACTCGAGAAATACTGGAATGGTATCCGAGAGGATGTGAAAGAAAGTAAGGTAAACCGAGTAGAAGATGGGCTGATGAATTGAGAAGAATTTGTGGAGTCAAGTGGATGCAGATTGCTCAAGACAAACGGGAATGGAAGAGGATTAGAGAGTCCTTCATCCAGCAGTGGATGGTGAACGGCTGCAAATGAAGATGATGATGACATACATATGTATGTATGTACTGAAAGTAAGCAATTGACTATAATAGTGCAATTCTTATTAAATTTTGATTGAATGTTTTAGACTTATAGGTTTAAGGTTTACTCTTTGTGCACTAATATATGACGTCATTATCACATATGTATATTGACGTGAGCGTTTGCTTTAATATCTGCCTGGGTCGTTGCGATCACGCTAGCATTGCCGAAATAGCAAACAATTTTTTTTTTGTAGTATGTTGGCAACAAACCGCGATCTGTCGAAGATGGTTCAAGTTGACAACGTGGTTTTTCGGTTACACACCCATTCAATCAACGGTACACTATACAATTGTTTCACGTACTGTTGAACAGGCTATGGGCTGTATTATTATTATACAAACCAGCGCACACGGGTTGGGGTTGGGTATCAATATCAATAATTCAATACAATGGTTTATTTTCACGGTATTGTAAATGTACATACATATGTATATGTATGTAGTTTCAAATTGTTAAGCTGAAACGTTCATAGCAATATCGTTTAAAGCGTTCGGTTTTGTTTTTTTTGTTTAATTTTAATGCCTGACTAATTTATGAAAGCGCAAATAAACGTTTAGCGAAACAATTGAACTGAGGTCGAATTTTTTCAAAAAAAAAAAAAATTCGCAAAACGCAGATTTTCGGCGTCCTTTGTTTCGCGCGACAACGGCGTATTTTTTCCGTGAAAATTCGAGGATTTCGCTATTGTCGCGAACGATTTTTTTTTTTTTTTCACCGAACGTCGCTGAAAACGACGAAACACAACGGCGCGCACAATGAATTATGCTCTCTAATTTGACATATTAATTTTCGCGCGCGAAAAAGTTGAACGACACGCAAAAAAAGTTTAAATTTTTACTACGAAAATAAAATGTATCGAGCGTTGAATTTCGCAGTTTCATAACATCTTTACGATCGTCGATAGATCGCATAAAAATGTATGTATCATCTTTTGAGTTACGACGCAGGTACATAGTCGGTATACTTCAAGATCGTCATAAAATTGTGTAACGATATTCGGAGTCTGAAAAATACCACTGTTATATTGGCCATTAGGATCGTTCGCAGCAGTCGAAATCAAACCGGAGCTGAATTACTCTTCGTTTTATATTCGCGAGTGATCATCGTACATTAAGCTCATAACGTATATGCGAAGAGATCACTGCCTTAATGGCCGCCTTTGATGGTGATACGCGAATAAAGGCCCCTCCGAATGTGAAGCGATTTTTCTTTCAACCCCTATCCCCACCAAGCCTCGCGAAAATAATGACAGAAGAAAATGCTTTACGGTGGGAAAAGCGTCGATCGATGTTGACCCGATTCGATTCGGAAAAATTAATACCGTGTGCAATAAATTCGATGTAAAGTGCTCCTTCTTCGATTCGGGAATTGTACGTGTGTGCAAAAAACCTTAGCGAGTTTTCACTATCGAAATCTACTTTCGCGAACACTTTTCCGTATGAATCTGGAAAAGTCTCGTGATGTTGGCCGATATCCAAAAAGATTTCCGCAGCGTGAAAATAAAGTGAAAATCGCGACTGTGAGCAGAACAAAACGATTTATAAACAACTGCGTTCGTTGACGATTAATCATAAAAACAATAGAGACAAAAGTATTATCACGTATAGGGGATGTGTGCGAAAAGTTCTAAGACTTGCATCTAATTCAATCATCAAGCTCTTCATTTAGGCATACAAATAATGAAGTGAAAAAGTTCATAGCCTACATTGATCAGTTTAGGTGAGGTTAGGTTAAGTTTGGTTGTTAATTAAGAAACCAGAACACAATAAATTTGTATACAGATACTGTCATATTTATAATTGTCTTAAATTTTCATAAATCAAAGACGCAATCTATTCGATTTTTTTTTTGTTAGGGGGAAAGTAAACCAACAGGTTTAAGAACACAAGGATCCAGATCCAATAGCAGGTTAACGTAGTAATAATGGATAGGAGGTGTCAATTTTTGGTGGAACCGTCTGACAACTAATTTAGATAAATTGGCAAATTCTAACAGGAGTCGGCCAATTTGGATATAGTAATAATATCCATAGCTTGCCAACGACGATAATTAAGGTACAGAAAATCATTTCGAGATACGGGGATAGAACCCAGAACCTTCGCTCAACCACTGAATTTCTGATAATTAATTCAACTTGAATTTTTTAAAACCACCATTTAGATTTTAATTGAAAAGTGCGACGAGAATCAGCATTAGATCGAGTATGGTCGAGTGTGCAGCTGTGGCTGAAGCTGAAGCTGAAGATGAAGCCGAAGCCTGAAAGCGGCAATTGTCCCTCTGTATATGGAGCTGAGGCCCAGTTGATAAGGGAAGGCTTAATTGCCGAGCACAATGAAAGCCTCTAGCTACGTACCTACACGTCACCTATATAGGTACCCCTTAATTATTTTATATAGGTATATGTCTGATCCTTTGAAAGGTAAATGTGAAATTCCAAAACTTTTTATTTCAATTATAAAGGTACCCCTCATACACTGAGAAAATTAATATTGCAGGAAAGGTTGACAATTAAGTATATTTAAATTAAGTCAAAATGTACATTCATATGTACATACATATAGCGTTATGTTGCCAATGATATATCTTTCACGTTACGTACGAATTCAAAACAATTTAAGTAAGCTATTCATATATCAAAGTTTGATAGCCGCTGCTTCATACACCTAGTTTTTCAAGCGATAATAATTTAAATTAAAGTAGGCACACACGTTATATGGAATTTCTTTCCGTCGAAAGTCCTCGCGTCTTCAGATTGAAAGAGAAAGAGAGTAACCGGGTGACTTTGGTGACCCAAAACCGATGATTGATGATGAGGTCGACGTTCTTCGACATTACGGCAATATTACAATAATGGATTCTGTCACAGGCCAAGACGATATACCCACAACGTACCCTCACCACAAACACGTATTTAATAGGGAAGAGAAATTAGAGAAAAACCGAATTAATTTACATTTGGTGAGTTTGATTTACAGTTTTATTTTAAAGTGTTCGTATATTGTATTTATTTATATTTATATCAAACGACTGGGAACTGAAGGAACGCATTTTGAGTTCAACAGCGGTAATGATTCGCTTTAAAAGTTCCCAATTGAGTTTTGAACAGTTAAACCGCGTGGCGCTGGGTTCGTCGTATATGTTGTGCGAAATCGTTTAATTAAGGTGGTTAAACTTCGAATTGAAAATTTTCCATAATTGATTCAGTTAAAAAAGGTTTTCCGTTTGGCTTTTCCTCTTGGGTTAGATGAATGTATACGACGGGAAATCGATAATTGATCGAACCCACATTGAAAGTTTGTGACGTTCTAATTACCTCAAAGCTTTCGCAGAGTCAATCAACGAAGGCTGAAACCTGATCAACATGAGGTATAATCCTTTTCAAAACAGATTGATATGTATATACTTTTAAAGAGATAACATACGAGTTGATATACCACTTTGAAGCATGTATGCCTATGTAAAATTTTACCCACAAGCTCTTTATCTTCGTGGAATACCATGCAAAGCGTAAAATTGCTTTAATTTCCACGAAAAGGATTTAAATGTAAATTCCACCGTGAAGGAAAATGTTTGTTAAACGTTACCTCGTCTTGGTAATTAACACTTTGTTTTTAATTTTGATATTTACCTTGTCTCGGGAGAAATGTTTCATATTAAAAACTATTTATAGAGTGTACGATTACGTATGTACAGATACTGTGAAAATATTTTCGAATTAATTTCAGCGTACTTAAATCAAACCAAATTTAATTCCATACGTCTGGATATCGATTACAATGTTCGGCATGCGGATTAAGGTCCCAAATTCGGTACCTACACTTAAGGCGCCGAGGTACGGTTCCGGTTCCGGTTCAAAAGCCTCCATCGTCGAAAATTTATACCGGGAAAATTTAATCAAAATCAAACGTGCTCGCCTGAGAGCGTGTCAAATTATTAAAATGCATTATTTATGTGTTTATATTAATGCAAGTATTAATTTTCTTTTTTTTTTTTTTTTTTTTTTTTTAGAGCTGAATCTCATGGAATGGAACGGGTGCCGTGTGTAATGTACGAGCCTCGTCAAATGTCGCCCATTCAATAAATATTTATTAACTCGGAAAATCCCATACATCACTCGGCGGAAAAGGTGTCAAACAACGTGAAAAAAAATTTTTTTGATCATTTTGCGAACGATGCGTTGAAAAACAACTATAAATAAAATATTGAGAATAAACAATATAACAAAGCGATCAATCCAATCCAAGTTTTCATAAATAGATTTCAAGGATTTATACCCAGTGGTGTTTTTCTATGGGTTCGCACCGGCTCTATAGAGCCGATAAATAAAATTATTTACATACATAGGTTTGTACAGCTGGTAATTCAAAATTTGCCGAGAATAATTTTACTATGGAAAAAAGGGTCTCAAAACACAAAATTGTCAATTACTTGTTATTAAGTACATACATACATACATATGTACATAGGTATCTGAATCGAAGAATTCTTTTTAATTTTGAATATTTCTAAGAAATGTAACGAATACAAAAATACCTAAACTAGTGTAAGCCCGTTGAATATCAACGTATGTTTGCGTGGGTGGTATTAAATACACATGTGTATTTAATAGTTTTTATAGTTTTTGCATAGATGGCGCGTTATAATACAAAACGTAACAATTTAGCAAAGTTACGAGCCTATTAATATTATATAGTCAAATTGAAACAGGCCCGTCATCGCCTCCGTTGGATGATAGTGTTAGCACGACTCTTCCAACCTGGTGATACCGGGTTAAAACCTCACGTGCGCGACGTTCCGGTTTTTTAAATTACTTACCTAGGCGAGCGTTATCAGCAGACAGACAGACGGATTTCGGCTATTATATACATACTAGTGTAAGCCCGTTGAACATCAACGCCCGCTGAATTTTAAATATCGTAAAGCGCTTTTTTAATATAGATCCCCACTACTTCCTAATTTTTTTCCAGTCCAAAAAAGGAGCTGCCGGGGCTTGAGGGGGGGGGGGTCTCGGGGGTGGTAAGGGGCCGGCATGGCTTTAGGGAATCCAAAAAAGGGGCCGCCGGGGCTTGAGGGGGGTCTGGAGGGTGGTTAGGGAGCCGGCATGGCTTTAGGGAGTCCAAAAAAGGGGTCATCAGGGCTTGAGGGAGGTCTAGGGGGTGGTTAGGGGGCCGGAATGGCTTGAAGGAGTCCAAAAAAGAGGCCGCCGGGGCTTGAAGGGGTCTCGGGGGTGCGAATCCTCCCGACTTGGTGGTCCCGGATTCAAATCCCCATTCGTTCTGGTTTTTCTGGAGGCGAGCGTTATCAGCAGACAGACAGACAGACACACAGACAGATTTCGGCTATTATATACATACATACATATATAATGTAATGGTTTTTCGAGATGTGGCATGACCACTAAATTCTATCCATATATTTTCTCAGAATGAAACAGCTATGTCCATAGTGAGTTGTTCCATCTCTTTGTTTGATTTCGGGTGCGAGTCGGTAAATGAAATTTTTTAAAAACACCACTGAATTCTATGTACATATATAAAAAATATCAATATTTAAAAAAAATCATATATTCTCACTGTTGCCAAAAAATTGGGTCAGCTGTGTATGAGTGGTGTGTACAAGAAGCACACCTTTTTTACAATCTCTGATGCGTGACGGGATACAAACGTTTACGTGATCGAAATGAGAAACGTTTCTCAAACGAGCTTTTGCATGTTCGACGGATCGACGAACACGTGGAAAACACGTGGAATGGGCAGGGTCGACTGAGATGAGGGAGAAAATCTTCGAGAAAAACTGTTGAAAAGGCGTCACGCTCTGCGTACTCGCGGTTGAAAGCTCGAGACGCTTTTCCTTTGAGGAAAACGCGCCCCTTTTTTTTTTTTGTACTCTCTAGAATCGTTTGGCGCCCATTAAGCACAGCAGTTTCCTCGGTTTCTGCGCGTCGTGATTAGCATCGACATTAGTGGTCGACACTAAAAAAGACACGACCCCCTTTGTTTTACGGGAGGGGAGTGGGTTATAAAAAAATTTTCAATTCATATTAATTTGTCTGTCCTCCAGTAAGTAGCTCCAGTAACTGAAGGCTTTACATTTCACTCTTCTAAAATTAATTACAAATTTGGTTCATCGGGAAATTTATTTACTCGTCATCAACAGCGGTCGAAAGCACCCGGTGTTTTTCTATTTACTGTCATATTATAATAGTACAACTTTTTTTCGTGGGTATATTCTATTAATTATTCAATTTTATCTTACCTTTGTGGTTGGTGAATCAGGAGATGGGGGTGGAAATTCCAAAAATGTAATTTCATTCTTCAATTTGGTAATATATAATTTCCTGGAAATTTTATCAATCTTTGTGCTGTTTTTACTCGGAAATAGAACGAGAAAGTCAATATTTCCATAATCCAGAAGATCGTTGAATTCTTGATCGATAGGTTCGGGGTTTAATTCCTGATACAATCGGACGATTTTATCAACCAGAAATATCGCCACTCAGATCGTTCGTCTCCTGTTGGAATTTATCAAATTTATCTACCTTGTATTCTGTTTTTTGAGATGAAAAGTCCACTATGGAAAAATATGTAACAAGCTATTATTTTGTACATATTTTAGTGTATGCCAGCTATTTAAATTCCATTGAAGTATCTAGCAAAGTTAGGATACCCCGTTGTATCATATTTATTCCACATGTGGTTTGAAGAAACTATGTAGTAGTCTCTTGTTCAAAAGAACAAGTATCGATCCCCGTATGTCGAAAAATTTTCTCGATGGCTTTTGACCTTAAATATCATCATTGGCAAGGTCTCGATACTACTACCTACGTACAGATTGGCTCCGTTTTGTTAGAATTTAATTAACTTAGTTCCATAAAATTGTCACTATTCAAAAAATTCCTACAAAAAAAATCAAATCATTCCGTTCTTTGTCTTGCTCTGCAGAAGGCAATAGTTTCACCACTGGGGATTATCTTTCACTAGTTTTATATTTGCGTAAGCGTCTGCCTCTCTGCCAGCTTTGGTCGTTACGGTTACGCTACCATTACGGTTACGCTAGCGTAACTATGTACATATGTATGTACATACATAGCTAGCTAGAGTATATTTTTAGCCTTTTGAACAGTTCTTGGTATTTTGTGATTTATAGAAAAATCATACGGGGTTTGAACGGATTGAGGGCTGGTTCGGCGAACTCATAAGTGCGATTCCTCCCGACCTGGTGGTCCCGGGTTCGAATCCCCACTCGTTCTGGTTTTTTTAATTATTTACTAAGGCGAGCGTTATCAGCAGACAGACAGACAGACACACAGCAGCGGATTTCGGCTATTATATATAGCAGGGTTGGCGAACCTAGGGCACGCGTGCCAGAGGTGGCACGTACAAAAATTTAGCTGGCACGTGAACGATTTACATTCGTTACTGTAATGGAAATAATATCAAAGAAGAATTGAACAGTTTAACATTATTAGCAACAACAATAAAAGGAATGGATATTTACAATGCACCCGCTGAAATAGAAATGTGTCAGTAACGAGTGATAGTACTCGCAGTATGACTGGAGAAGAAAATGGTTTTTATCAATTTATTTACCGAACGTATTGGACATTCTATTTTGGGCTTTCATTGCATTATACATATATCATCAGGTTTTATGCGTAAAGTACGGTTTCAAGTCACTGAAAGATGTTATGAGCCCTGTAACAAAATTGATCAATTTTATATCTGCCCGCGGATTAAACAAACAAAACTTTTTAGAATTATTAAATGATGTAAACTCGGTGTATAATGATTTAGTTGTGTACAACAACGTGCGATAGCTAAAAAGTTCTTCAAAGATTCGTTGAGTGTTTAGAATATTTAGATGAAGTTAGGCTTTTTACTTTATCCTAATCGGATTCGACATTGAGATTTTGACTGATTTGTATCAGGTATCATCCCCTGATCACGTTTTCACGATTTCTGGAAAAGATCTGTATGTCGATGTGTCGGTGTAGAATCGCTAATAACTCAAAAACCGTTTATGCTATTACACTGAAACTTCATATCATATCCATAAGGCTTTCAAAAATTTTCGTCAACCGAAAGTGGTACTTTCCTTGGAAAGTCACCTAATTATTCATATAATCATGTAATCTTTATCAGGTTTTTCCAGCAAAACTATGTACATACATATGTATGATACACATTAAGCTGAAATTTTGCATATGTAGTGTGTAACGACCTACAAAATAATATCATTTTTTAACATTTTTTTTTTTTTTTCCAACCGGAAGTAGTACTTTTACTCTTGGTTTTGGTGTTTTTAGCTTTTTCTCCGAAACTATCAAGTCTATCAAGCTGAAATTTCAAATCTATTATTTTAACATTAGGTGTAAGAGATATTATGCTTTTGGTCAACATCCGCCAACCGGAGTGGCAGTTTACTCTCGGACAAGATTTCTTTTCGAGTTAAATTAATTAAATATTAAACTGCAAGGTGTTAGCAAAAAAAATTATTGGTTATGAAACTATAATTGTTGCATCTATGCAACTATGCGTCATTTATGGCGCGTTATAATAACAACATCTTAATTTAGCAAAATCTTTAATATTTGGCTAATTAAGAACGTCCATCATCGCCTCCGTTTGGAAGATTGTGTGAGCACGATTCCTCCGAGACCCGGTGATCTCGCGTTCAAATCCCACACGTTCTGGTTTTTTTTAATTATTTATCAAGGCGAGCGTTATCAGCAGACAGACAGACAGACAGATGGATCTGGATTATCATATATACATATATATATATACATACATAGGTAAATAGGCGATAGTGTCGCGCCATACTGTCCTGGTATGAGGGTGGCGCCTGTGGTGGGGGCGGAGTCGCGGGGGGCTCTCGGGGGTCTGCGGGGTGAGGCTAAGGGGGCTGGAGGGGATGAGGAGACCCTCACTCGACTGTTGCCACCACCACTCGGCACTCGCCAAGTCTCCAGCTCGCCAGTCGCCAGTCGCCAGTTGTGTGCGAGAAGCGGTGCGGCGCTCACGTGCGCGGCCGCTCCGCACATCAGCGGCAAGCGCGCCCCCAAACGGTCGATACGTGGTGCGGAAAACCCCACTGGCGCTACGCCCCCCGCTAAAACCCAAAAGCCCCCCGCACCCCCTCACTTCACCCCCCCCCAACCCCCCCCTCCATCCACCCCCTCAACCCCTTCGGCCCCCATCTCTCCCGGCGGCTGAGTGCACTCGACCGCATCTCAACAACTCTTCAACTTTCAAACAAAACTATCAAGGCACTTTTTCATTTATTGTTATCGCCCCTTTTGTTATAATCACTGATAATGAGCGTGCATCGTTGCACCGTCGATGGTCCGATTTTATTCGCTATTCGAGTAAGGTAGAATTGAGTGCCGAAGTCGGCCTAGATGAATTTTACAGAACTTGGGCACGTCCCTTGAACGTTTTGTGAGTAGTAAGTGGAACTGACGTATGTACATAATTCACAGATTTGTCCAAGTTCCGTGAAATTATTTCCAGTTGATTTAAAACTTTTCGATAACGGTTTATCGTTGTTTTTCGAATGGGAAAGATAGGAACAACTGGTGGAATTATGTACATATGTAGATAGGACATGTAGGAAGAATTTGCCGTTTATGGCACGATTGTTTAATCGATTCTACCCAAAGTACACTATTCTTACTTGGTATGTCCCGCCAATGTCTACCTTATTTGCAAATGTTGAAAAAAAACTTTACCTTTAAAAATTATTGGATTTTTCGTCGATTAAGTATAAAAGTTTGCATTTCCTAGTTTGAAGCGTTTGATTGATTTTAATTTTCGTGAATAAAACTTCAAATCTTTGTTCGTTCATTGTGTTCGCAGATTTGCAAATTAAGATAAAATCATTCAAATGCTTCATATTAGGAAATGCAAACTTAAAAAGGGCTTTAAACTTGTGTAAAGCTAATTTTTTGACCCATTTGAGGAATAGTTTAATAGTGATATGTATGTACATATGTACATATATGTCGGAAGCTTATTTTTCATGCTCGAGCTATCTTTCTGAAACAGAGGTTTAAGTTGCAAACTTTTCAAATTTTAAACGACCTGAAATGATTTAGGGCTAACTTTTTTTTAATTAATTGAAGTGAAAAATTAATTAATTGAATTTTTACAAGTTCTTTTGGTCAAAAAGTTTGCAACTGCTTTTGTGTCAAAACATATTTTTTTATCTATTGTACTATAATTTTAGCAATACATACGAATCGTTTTTAGTAAAATTAGGGTATATTTAGGATGTGATTTAAGCCTTATTTTTTATTGAACGTAAGTATGTCTTTTAATTTAGTTTTTTCAATTTTAATTTTAATTTTACAACATTTTACGCATAACATATAAGATTTTGAATTTAAACCAAGCTACAATATGTATTGCAGTTCTTGGTCACTTTGAATATTTTTTTTATTGAACATATGTACTTTCAATTATGCACAGCACTTCCAAAACAAATACAAATTTATCACAATTTACAAGCTCTGGGTGGTCTAAAATTTGGTATTGAAAAATTATGATTAACTTATTCAAATGTTAATTAATAATTAAATGCTGGGAAGTCAAGTTCGTGCATTATTAATGCTATGGAAAGGGAGGTTCGTTTATATCGAGCACCAATTCTTGAAATTCTCTCAAAGCCTTCGTGTTTAAATTTGAATTACAGCGTACATTGACCGATCTAATTAGGATTTCGTTCGTCAAAATAAAGCGCTACGCGTAAGAAGCACCTCGTTCATAATAAAAATATAAAAAGGAAACAATGCGAAAAAATAAAAAAACGATTTCTTGCCGCATTCGTGAAAAAAGTCTGATATTTTTCCGAATGGATGATTTTGCCGCGCATTCCAAATGTCGCGGCAGACGTCTCAAAAGACCTAATTCTCCCCTCTTTTTTTCCGCGAGAAATACTTTTCCGAAAAATAAGGAAAACAGCACGAAAGTGACGCCTCACTGGTGCGTTTCCAAAACTCGTTCACACAATCGCACAAAGAACAAGCCAAGTTTCAGAAATCTGCCAAGTTTTGAAGGTTTTTTGTAACTTTTGTTTTTTATATTTATTTGTTTTAGTCAAGTGGACAGGTTTATTGACCCAATTAGTTTATTCTATTGTTTGTTTCTTACACAAAAACGGCGTGTGTTTTTTCTATAATAAAAAAGTTCTCCGCATAAAGTACGTCCTGTCATTAAATTCAATACATTTTATCTGCTTGGCTAGTTTTTAAACAAGCATTGCATGAAAAATATGTATTCACATAGGTTTATTTAGATCTTAATTATATATGTACGTCGCATAATGCACATACGAGTCAACTGTTTCAGTCCTTATATAGTGCAAATTTGGATAGGTGTATAAAGTGAGCGAGTGACTGGCAGTTTGCAGGCAGACTGACTTTGAGTTGAACGTTGTAAAGGCCGATATAAATAATGAGCAACGTGTATGAAACGGTCTAAATTTGCGACGAATTAAACCGACGAACTCTGACCCCATTTAGTTTATTCAATAGATAAATTACTGAAAGATTATTCCTATTATATTGAGACTTATTTTTCCAAGTATGAGATTTCGCGTTCATTTTAATCGACGTAAGGTGAGTTGGTTCTAACCGTGACTTGAAACTCCAGCACATACGTACATACATACGTACACAGTTTAGCAACTTTCTATGAAGTAATCTTAACTCTACCGACTCTTAACTGTGCTCTACCAAATAATCTTAGCTGTACAACTCTATGAATTTTTATCGACAAAGTACACTTATGTATGTATAAAGTGTGCTTGTGCTTTGAAACGAATATATATTTTTTTCGATAGAAATTCACACACGTAGAAGCATCCTTTTTGCATATATAAAACTGTACGACGTAAAAGCTAGAACAGTCTCAGGTGTTTTTGTCGCTTATCGTTTAAGAAGAGTCTCGCGTTGACCCAAAAATAAAATATCACCATGAAAGGTGTTCACATACAGAATGTTCAATATTTAACTTTTCCATATACCAAGTTAGATGAAATGAAATGTAAATTCTCAATATTGTGCGAGACTTTTTAAATAAATTTTATCATTCGGTTTTATTTTATTTTTTACTTGTTCAATATTAGAGTTCGCTTGATGAGAATTTTCCGTTTTTAGAGTTGGTAGGCATCCCTCTCGTAAAGCGCGTTCGTGCGTCATTGACTAATTAATTTTGTGCGAAAGCGCATTTGCATATTATTGAAAAAGTCTAGGTCGACTTTATTTTCAGACGTTCATCAGATCGGTCGCCTTTTTTGCTCTCAATGTTTGCTCGATGCCCGACGATTGCAAAATAGCATACTTTTTGTCCGTAGAATTAAAGTTTTTGATATGAAGCCAGATCGCACTTCGACTTGCGTCCTATTCAAAATAAATATTGAATAACGACGTTTCAACATTTAACGTGTATTGGTCGAATTGTGTACGTTTCGAAGACAATCTAGTATAATATTGTTTTACGCGTTTCTTGCTTAGAAGCTTGCCAAATGGTCTATCTAACATCGGTTTCTACTCCCCTCCTCCTCTCACATTATAATCAAAACTGTAATATAATTCAACATTGTTAATTACCATAACAAAATTTGATTTATGCTCAGAACATCCTAAACACATCTGCAAACATCATACTGCACAAGTGCGTATGTATGTATATGTATCATATTATCTTACGTTTTGGATGGATTTTCTAGTATGAGACGTTTTCATATTTTTTTCCCTTGAATTTTTCTCGTCTGATATATGGCCGTTATGTGGCAGTGGTCTTGCCAAGAAAAAAAATATAAAGGACTCTTAAGGATTTTATGATTTATACCGTCTAACGATACGCGCCGTGTAAAAAGTATTTTTTTTTGTTATCATCTGAAATTCAATTTATAATAATGTATCGTTATTAAACTGTAAAAGGTTAACACTTGAAAAAAAAAATCCAACTAATTTAATACTAGCAATCTCTTTCGACTTAAAAGTACCCACTTACGAGTCATTTTGTATTTTTATCTTTTAACCACCCTCTTACTTCACGTCTTTGTGGTTTCCCTCTTTGTACGCCTTCTTTTAGTGTGTGCCTTCGTTTTAGCAAAAAAATAAAATAAATACATATATGTATATGAATGTATGTATGTTATACATTACAGTCAATGTGTAGAAAAGTGACATTCTATATAATTCCGGGACAACTTAAGTACGGTGTAAATGAATTTTTTCCCATTTTGTTATTTATCATTGTCAAACTGATGGTTTGCGTATAAAATGTTATACTTTGGCTTAATTTAAAATTATATTTTGAATGATATGAGTTTACAAATAGGGAAAAATATAATATTCGTAGTTTCCATGAAATTCTGTGGATGTTAGTTATTCACAAACAAAAAGTTACATGGGTATTAAGATTATGTAAATATTATACAGTATGAAAATTTAGCATCGATTAATAGAAAGCGGAAGTTTACAATGTTCGCTACTATTTAATTTTCATTCACTTTTACCGTATTCGTATCTTGCAGTTGTGTATTAGTTATTTATATATTTTATTATTATTTCCTAGATTTCCTTATGAATTTTATGGGGGTCGTTAAAATTTCTTATTTATATACTTAGCGTATATGTATGTAATATCAACTTCCATTTTTTTCTCTTATGCAAATATGTTTTTTTTTTAAATCCAACGCTATATTATAATATAATATGAGCGCAATGTTTTTTTGCGATTTTTCTCGCGTCTCATGAGAAAATATCGGGAAATTTTCACAACGAAAAACCCAAGGTGTTGGCGTCTCTCCAATATCGTTAACGCTGATCGTGGACTTGTTGCTTTCAGATCGATCCACCATCGGGATTATATCTAAAATTGAACTTCCAAAATTGAAAATCCAGTCGGTAGCATAAGTTCACTTAACCGTTGAACTCATAGGCGAAATAGAGAGAATGCTCATCTAAAACAATACAATATTATAATTTCGCAATGCGTAACATCCAAGTGCGAGTAGTAGGTACAATTTCGAGTCGTTAACGTTAAAGTTTTCAGCCGAAATAGTATTTATTGTATTAAAATTACATAGCGAGTGCCGCCAATGTTATTAAAAGCAACAACTCTATTATATTTAATTTAATATACACGTGCAAGTGAGACTTTTCAGATATTATACGCTTCTATGTGTTTCGTATAAACTTGGCGAACATTTCCGACCCTTTACCATATATAACTCTTATGCATAAATAATGGACTTTGGCTTTGCTTAACACACAAGTATCTTTCCTCAAGTTGCTATACCATAAGTGTGTATATTTAACGTATTGGTATATAAATTTTCACATGGAAAATTGTTGATAATGCCATCGTCGAGTTTCCGCCCCGCTTTTCTTTATTCGTTGCCTTTCTTTTTCACCGCTCAGTCTTTGTCTTTCATCGTGTAAAAATGCAATCTGTTTTTGTCACAATTTTAATGGTGGCACGAATAATTCATACAGTCGAAGTGGACCACATAATGCCTTATTTATTCATAAAAATTCGTAGCTACGAACGCCAAAATTAACATTTCTATAAGAGCGATACATATTTATTACGTGTATAAACTCTAATTTGAATCTTTTAATGGAAAATCTTGGGATATTTAAAAATCGTAATGCTTATTTTAAACAAACGAAATTTTCAAATCTCTATAGTGTTTTATGGAGATATGTTTGTAACCTTTTAAAACTAGACATTGTAATTTTAAACAAAGTTTATGCACTGCTGCACTTCAAAGGGTTAGTTCAATGTAATTTAAATTCACTTCTCCTTGTTTTTAATCCGTTTAAATCTGCTGAACAATCGAAAAATTACGTGCCGCTCAAATATATTCGGAACTAAAGGAGGTTTAAAGCACTTAAAAGATATGATAGTGCAAACGTTTTAAAAGTTCGGAAAAGCTTTATATATGTTGTCAAATTTAAAAAGGTTAATGTTCATTTTTGATTCTACATACGTATGTATGTATGTATGTATGTTGAATAAGTTTTATCAATGTTCAGTTTGTATAAAATATATATACATTCTATATGTAAGTAAAGTTGAGCTTAAAATATAATATATAAATCAAAACTTCACTGAAGCTTCACCACGCAGCATAATCAAATTTCCGTTCCCGGGATTTCTCGTTTCGGTATTACGCGATCCGAATGTGTTTGGTGCCGTATTGTTGTAGAGGCCCTCGTTAAAACCGACACAATGTCGTTATATCGAAACACATCACATTGGTGCCGTATCGCATTTACACGCTAATTTTCCCTGAGTTGAAAATAATGCCAATATCGCACAATTGCCGGTGATTTAAACCGCGATTCTCAATCTGCGGCGATGTTTCTACCGTCGAGTTTTCCTCTCCATTTTCCTCTCGTGGTTCGGATAATTTTCCGAGTAATTAATCTCGTCCCGAATTATCTCCGACGTATAATAATAATAACTGCGATGCTGAACGTTTTTCCCCGCGCATTGTTCCCGCTCAGGTATGGCAATTTCATTGTCCTTCGCGAATGATCTTCACACTAATTATATAGTCCAGGTTATAAGTATAGAATACCTATAGATACCTCTAGAATACCTATACCTATCCGTCATGTTATACGATATAGCATGACACTAGCTGAAAGCATTTTCGTTAACTAGTACATATAAAAAGTTTAAACTTGCAATTGTATTTATTTGTTGCGAGCTAGGTTTATGTGAAGTGGATAAACGTTCTAACTTCAAATTCAGATAACCTTAAAGTCAAAAACTTGTTCAACAAAACTCTGTTACTTAAATTTGAATTATTTTAAAGTTGAGGGATTAACGATTCAAATGCATCTTTTGATTTTGTATACATTGAACTTTACAGTAAAATATAAAGCGATAACAAATGGAATAGTTAAATTATACCTACATACATATATCGATGGGTTACTGCACAGATATTGTATGTCCAGTTTTGTGTTAAAATATTGTAAATGACATACATACATCTTTTTTGCATGAAAAATATGGACGAAATGGACTTATTATATATTTGAATAGGGCAATAATTGTATGTCCAATAATATTTGGACATACAATACTTTTTAAACATGAAGGTTTGATGCAGATGGACGTTTTGTGTATGATAACTCAATTTTGGTAAAAATGGACATACAATATGTGTACACTAACCCATCGATATGTACATACATATGTATGTATGTACTACGCGTGATTACTTTATACATCTGAAAATCATGTCAACAGTTTTAAATGGTGTTCAATTTGGTTGTATTTTGTAAGGAACAATCAGTTTTGTAAATATGTAAATTATTCACCAAATTGGGTAATACCTACATATGTACATATGTACATACATACATATGTATGTAGAAGAAGTTATTTCATTCTAACAGTATTAGTTCGACGTGAAAAATACACTAACAAAATTAGCATGCCAAACTCGTAACATGTCACACTGTATTTCAAAAACAATTATTGGTCGTTTTTTTAACTAATGACAGTAAGTCGAGATTCGTCACACCCGATCACATGTAAAATGAAAATTTGCACACACTACATTACAATTTCCGAATACAAATAAACACAGACGTTACTAAGCATACGCTAATTTCAAACGGTTGTTACATCTCCATAATAATATATTGTATGTTGTACATACATATATTTGAATATGGGCGATTTTGATTGCGTTGAGTGAACGCTGGCAGCCCACCCGTCAAAATTAAATTACTAAATGTGCGACGCGTACATACATACATATGTATGTACGTATGTACAGTACATATGCATTTAGATATGGACGTATCTATGTATAATCGAGCTCGGAAACACACATGTATTTATATATATATATGTATATATCATCATCTGTGTCGTATAGCGTCGTTCAACAAAGAAAACAAGCGAAATGGCGCCTCGTTGTGAAAATGTGCGCACGTAGCGCTTTGCCGGGTAATTTGTCGCTTCTTTTTTTGTCATCGGCGGTCATTTGCGAACCGCGTAATGGCCACAACCCCGTGCTCTCTTTTTATGTGTCAATTAATCTTGAATAGGGTGTGAGGGGGTGGTTGACAAATTAACATTAGGCATAACGCGAATCGTCCGCCTGACAACGGACGAGCTCTGTCATTTTTCTTCGAAAGCTCACCCACCCTTTGCTTCATCATCCTCCCCTTCATCTTCTCTCTCCCTTGTAGACTGCTCGTTCGAAAGTCAATAGGTACATACATACAGAGAATGTCTGTAAGGATAAATTGGATAATTTCCCGCACTTTAGGTCTTCCCGCAACGATGTCTGTTCTTATATTTTATATTGTACATACATATGTACATATGTATGTATGTACATAGTATGCGCTGGCTTATATAAATTTTCTATTTTACATAAATGTTTTAAGTTGACTGAGTGTGAGGTAAAAAATCAATCAAAATCTGGAGGTTGAATTTACGCACACAATACATACAAAACTTTATCCGATATGAATAAGGTAAAAAAGTTCGGTTCGATAAACTTAAATCTGAACAACATCGAAAACCAAAAGTTACTACTTAAACCAAGTACTATGTACTTCCGGTAAAATATTGCTTTGAAAGATGTTGCACATACTTTTTCATCTGAAAGTGGCGCACTTGGAATATTAAGCGTTGCCTCTTCACTATTTGACAATAAAGTCTCCAAATATTCGAATATATTCGCAAAAGTGACGAAAAATAAATTTAATGTAATGAATCTGTATCTTATATATCAAATTTACGAATATATTTGAATATTTGGAGACTCTATTTGACAGACATTGTACCGTCCACCATAATGAAGTAACCGAGGAAATATACTCTCCAGTGGTTTCCCATTGTCTTTTGGAGGGGAGGAATTAATACACATACATACATATATTGCACATACTGTATGTACAAACTTTCAGCTTAACTCATGTATGTACATATGTGTCAGTTTTGGAGAAAACAATTGTCAAAAAAAAATATAAATTAAGACACATTTACACGATGCGTCCAGTGATACGTTCCGTCTCCGGTTTCAGCTAAAACGAACTAAAACAGCTCGCCAAAACCGGAGACGGAACGGATCATTGGATGGATCGTGTAAATGGGCCTTTAGGTCACTTACAACGTCAAGTACAACTTCCGGTTGTTGAAAAATTTTTTTGAAAGCCTTATGGTAGGTAATGATGAGCACCAAACTAATAAAAATTAAGTTTTAGTGTGATAGGATTAACGGTTTTCAAGATATGACCATTTTTAACACAATCATTTTACAAAAATCATGAAAACAACGATACCTGGTACATGACAGTCAACATCTCGAGGTCGAATTTTCGCATGATCACAATACTTCATCTACATATGTATGTATGCATGTACATATACTAAATAATACATAAATATATGTATATATGTATAATAAATGTAGTATGATTCAAATGAAACGGCGAGATTTTGAATTTTTGTATGATGATTTTGAAAATGGATACTGACAACATTAAAAAAGTAATACACCTACAAAAGTATACAATTTTTTGAATAAATAATTTTCAATTGATCTTTATTCAAACAATAATGATATTTTCACTAATGATGAATCGTATATTTATGTATGTAGTTGACGTTTTTTCACATTTATTTGGTATTTATCGCAAAATTCGCGTATTGATTTAATAATTTCATTTTTACGCCAAGCGCGCCGACTCGGCGTGTATACTTTTAAGATATTCTTTTGAATTATGACGCCCAGGAACAACGTCGAAAAACTAAAAGTACGACTGGTCAAACTTTGCGTGAGTAACGGTCAAAGTTCACCGTGCCGTCTGTAGATAATTTTCCAATTAAAAAATGCAAATAAATTGATTCGAACGAGTCTAAACGTTTCAGCGTCGGCCTGAGACAAAATTTTCTAATTTCGCAGCGCGGTTTCGCAACCGAGCCAACGAGAACGATTCTCAAGTTCACGTTGCATTTTTTACTACCGTACCTACCAACAGTAAAATAAATCGTTAAGTTTTTCGATTCGTGTCGTATCGTGCGCACAAACTTTCAAATTTTTTGTTTGTTAAGGTGCCTGTAAACTATCAACATTTTTCAGCAATATTGTTCGTCAACCATCCAGCAACATTTTCAGCATCACACGCGCAATATGTGTCGCAGCAATGTGTGGCTCAATGATTGCCAGCAAGTAGTTGCTGTTTTATTATTGCCCAGATTTTCCGAAGGTGTCGTGTCGTGTCCGCACCTCAGCGACAGAGACCCGTGTATGTGAGAGAGCGGGAAAGAAACATATATTGCCGCATATTTTCATATACCGAGCGATATCATCGGCAATATGGCAACAATACTCGTCAGCACACGGCCATACCAGAAATAGTGGAACAATAGTGTCGGGAAACACGACTATATTTCCGGTCCACATTACCATATTGGAGTAATATTTCCGGCAATACATTGCCGTGAAAATGTTGATCGTTTATAGTAGCGGTCACCAACCTACGACCCGCGGGCCGTAGGTTGGTGACTGGTAGGTAGGTTGGTGAAAATCTCTCGACCTGCGAGAGATTTTCATCCGGCCCAAGGAAAAAATTGACTTGATTATAAAAAAATTATTTTAAAATTTAAAATTTTTGACCTGATCGTGATATTTTATACAAGAGACGCATTTTTTCGTCGAAAATTGTGAAAAAAGTCTACTTTTCGCGAAGTTAGGTTGGGTACAGGATGGCTTGAATACTGTTTCCAATTGACGCATTTTTTCGTCGATAATTGTGAAAAAAGTCTTCTTTTAGCGATGTTAGGTTGGGTACAGGATGGCTTGAATTCAGTTTTCGATTGACACACTTTTTCGTCGATATTTGAGAAAAAAGTCTTCTTTTAGGGTTGTTAGGTTGAGTACATCATGGCTTTAATAAAGTTTTCGATTGACGCATTTTTTCGTCGATATTTCTGAAAAAAGTCTACTTTTCGCGAAATTAGGTTGGGTAATAAGGTGGCTTGAATTCAGTTTTCGATTGACACATTTTTTCGTCAATATTTGTGAAAAAAGTCTTCTTTTAGCGATGTTAGGTTTGGTACAGGATGGCTTGAATTCAGTTTTCGATTGACGCATTTTTTTGTCGATATTTGTGAAAAAAGTCTTCTTTTAGGGTTGTTAGGTTTGGTACAGGATGGCTTGAATTCAGTTTTCGATTGACGCATTTTTTTGTCGATATTTGTGAAAAAAGTCTTCTTTTAGGGATGTTAGGTTGAGTACATCATGGCTTTAATAAAGTTTATGATTGACGCATTTTTTCGTCGATATTTCTGAAAAAAGTCTACTTTTCGCGAAATTAGGTTGAGTATAAGGTGGCTTGAATTCAGTTTTCGATTGACACATTTTTTCGTCAATATTTGTGAAAAAAGTCTTCTTTTAGCGATGTTAGGTTTGGTACAGGATGGCTTGAATTCAGTTTTCAATTGACGCATTTTTTTGTTGATATTTGTGAAAAAAGTCTTCTTTTAGGGATGTTAGGTTGAGTACATCATGGATTTAATAAAGTTTTCGATTGACTCATTTTTTCGTCGATATTTCTGAAAAAAAGTCTCTTTTCTTTTCGCGAAGTTAGGTTGAATACTGTTACAGGATGGCTTGAATACTGTTTCCGATTGACGCATTTTTTCGTCGATAATTGTGAAAAAAGTTTTCTTTTAGCGATGTTAGGTTGGGTACAGGATGGCTTGAATTCAGTTTTCGATTGACACATTTTTTCGTCGATATTTCTGAAAAAAGTCTTCTTTTCGCGAAGTTAGGTTGGGTACAGGATGGCTTGAATACTGTTTCCGATTGACGCATTTTTTCGTCGATAATTGTGAAAAAAGTTTTCTTTTAGCGATGTTAGGTTGGGTACAGGATGGCTTGAATTCAGTTTTCGATTGACGCATTTTTTCGTCGATATTTCTGAAAAAAGTCTACTTTTCGCGAAATTAGGTTGGGTATAAGGTGGTTTGAATTCAGTTTTCGATTGACACATTTTTTCGTCAATATTTGAAAAAAAAAAAGTCTGCTTTTAGCGATGTTAGGTTTGGTACAGGATGGCTTGAATTCAGTTTTCAATTGACGCATTTTTTTGTCGATAT
Source organism: Parapsyche elsis (assembly GCA_022651745.1). Lineage (NCBI taxonomy): Eukaryota > Metazoa > Arthropoda > Insecta > Trichoptera > Hydropsychidae > Parapsyche > Parapsyche elsis. Next base: position 6,710,852 of record JAGVSN010000017.1, read on the forward strand.
TTGTGAAAAAAGTCTTCTTTTAGGGATGTTAGGTTGAGTACATCATGGCTTTAATAAAGTTTTCGATTGACGCATTTTTTCGTCGATATTTCTGAAAAAAGTCTACTTTTCGCGAAATTAGGTTGAGTATAAGGTGGCTTGAATTCAGTTTTCGATTGACACATTTTTTCGTCAATATTTGTGAAAAAAGTCTTCTTTTAGCGATGTTAGGTTTGGTACAGGATGGCTTGAATTCAGTTTTCAATTGACGCATTTTTTTGTCGATATTTGTGAAAAAAGTCTTCTTTTAGGGTTGTTAGGTTGAGTACATCATGGCTTTAATAAAGTTTTCGATTGACGCATTTTTTTTTCGTTATTTCTGAAAAAAAGTCTACTTTTAGGGATGTTAGGTTGAGTAATCATGGCTTTGAATTCAGCATTTTTTTCGATTGACGAAATTAGGTTGACAGGTGGCTTGAATTCAGTTTTTTTTTCGTCAATATTTGTGAAAAAAGTCTTCTTTTAGCGATGTTAGGTTTGGTACAGGATGGCTTGAATTCAGTTTTCAATTGACGCATTTTTTTGTTGATATTTGTGAAAAAAGTCTTCTTTTAGGGATGTTAGGTTGAGTACATCATGGATTTAATAAAGTTTTCGATTGACGCATTTTTTCGTCGATATTTCTGAAAAAAGTCTTCTTTTCGCGAAGTTAGGTTGGGTACAGGATGGCTTGAATACTGTTTCCGATTGACGCATTTTTTCGTCGATAATTGTGAAAAAAGTTTTCTTTTAGCGATGTTAGGTTGGGTACAGGATGGCTTGAATTCAGTTTTCGATTGACACATTTTTTTTCGTCGATATTTTGTTGGGTACAAAAAAAAGTCTTCTTTTTCGCGAAGTTAGGTTGGGTACAGGATGGCTTGAATACTGTTTCCGATTGACGCATTTTTTCGTCGATAATTGTGAAAAAAGTTTTCTTTTAGCGATGTTAGGTTGGGTACAGGATGGCTTGAATTCAGTTTTCGATTGACGCATTTTTTCGTCGATATTTCTGAAAAAAGTCTACTTTTCGCGAAATTAGGTTGGGTATAAGGTGGCTTGAATTCAGTTTTCGATTGACACATTTTTTCGTCAATATTTGTGAAAAAAGTCTTCTTTTAGCGATGTTAGGTTTGGTACAGGATGGCTTGAATTCAGTTTTCAATTGACGCATTTTTTTGTCGATATTTGTGAAAAAAGTCTTCTTTTAGGGATGTTAGGTTGAGTACATCATGGCTTTAATAAAGTTTTCGATTGACGCATTTTTTCGTCGATATTTCTGAAAAAAGTCTTCTTTTCGCGAAGTTAGGTTGGGTACAGGATGGCTTGAATACTGTTTCCAATTGACGCATTTTTTCGTCGATAATTGTGAAAAAAGTCTTCTTTTAGCGATGTTAGGTTGGGTACAGGATGGCTTGAATTCAGTTTTCGATTGACACACTTTTTCGTCGATATTTTGAAAAAAAAGTCTTCTTTTAGGGTTGTTAGGTTAGAGTACATCATGGCTTTAATAAAGTTTTCGATTGACGCATTTTTTCGTCGATATTTCTGAAAAAAGTCTACTTTTCGCGAAATTAGGTTGGGTATAAGGTGGCTTGAATTCAGTTTTCGATTGACACATTTTTTCGTCGATATTTCTGAAAAAAGTCTACTTTTCGCGAAGTTAGGTTGGGTACAGGATGGCTTGAATTAAGTTTTCGATCGACGCATTTTTTCGTCTATATTTGTGAAATTCGCCAGTGGATTTTTGATTAATCTGGCGCGCTTACGCATCTGTAGCATTTGCCGCAAACCGCAGATACATAAGTAGTAGTAAGAGTAATTTAAAAGTGTTTCAATTTTTCCAAAATCCATTTGATATCGATATCAACGATATTGAAGAAGATTTTCAATTAGAATTAATCGATCTTCAAGCGAATGATGGTTTGAAGTCAATATTTAAAAATGAAGCGTTAATTAAATTTTATGCTATATTGGAAGAGTCTGATTTTATCATATTGATTATGTCGGTCGCGAATGACAAATGTTTGCACCCACAAGACATTTATTGTTGTACATAACCGCTATATACTACTCAGATCGCAATATGAACATTACATTTACTAACACACGTAACGTTTTCAGCTTCCATATTCAAATCGGAAAAGTAAATCGTACGAAAGTCAAAATCCCAACTTGTACGATCTCGCCGATTGGATTAGATTTTGCACACACACGTAACAATTTTACTTCCGAATCGCTAGTCGGAACGTGAATGAGACCTTTAGGAGAATACTTACTTCTAAATTGTAGTAATAGAGTACGTGTAGTACGTAGTACGATCGGACTGTTTTAACAAGTCGAATACAAGAATATTTGATTAAAGATTTAAAATGTAAATGCTGATAGTACCTACATATGTATGTATGTAAAGCAATATTGATCATTGTTTTATTGCATGTCTAGTGCACTTTTAAGGCAGTGCTTCTAAACAGCTTTCACCGTTCAAAACCACATCTCAATTAACCGATTGGCTAATTGACATGCCGCTCGCACTGTTGTACTCCACCGGAACTTACTAATTGATTAATCAAAAGCATCTCACCGCGGGAGTTTTCCAAAAAGCGAGGTTTTGTCCCCGGGACTTAATTTGCAATTTGTTACGCGTGCGCGATTCGGCACGTACACGCCGCGAAATTTTGCTGGAAAATTTTACAGCCAAATATACACAATTATGTCTCAATTTAAATGACAGTGTCTTCGTCTGCGTCTTGTCTCTCTATCCTTTTGTTCAAAATTGTCCGTTTCAATTTTGGCGCGCGTGCTTCTCGCCGTTTTAATAACAGACCTTGCAATTATTAAGTATAAAGAAAGACCCGTCGTCTCCGCAGTGTACCAGTATTTGTTTTAAAAATATACATAATAGGTACTCGCGTAATGTATGTATGTGCGCGGGAAAATTGGTTGACCTTTATCCGTGGAGATTTATTCGCGAAATTCTGAATGTTAATTAAAATTTTAAGATTCTGCAAAGTCTCTTTGTATTGCGAGCGACGATTGAATGGAGCGAATTTTAAATCGATATTTGAATATTAATGCGGAATCGAATTCGTCAAAATAAATTAACTTCGAGGATATTCTTGGATGTTGGGAAAATTGTAATTAATTAATAAAATCTGCGAGGAGGTCGCTAAAATATATTTTTTCAGATATATTTATGAATTATTCCGTTAATTTCAGGAATAGAGATATGTTTCAATCATCAAAGCGTAATAGCTATTTTACCACTTTTGAAATTGTATACATACATACATATGTATGTATATATATTTGATGACGCTATTGTTTTAATATTGCACTCGTATCATCAACTATTGATAATATATTATCTTTAATATTCAGAACAGTCATTCAACTGTATTATATTTGATTTCTCTTCACTTTTTCATATTATAAAAGTAATATCTTTATATGATTATATGAATAGACTTTCGCCGAAAATTAAATTTGATATGGAAAACCTCATAATATCATCGCTAATGTTGTTATATTTAAGCACACATGGAACATTATAATTATACGTTTACTTTGTATAAATAAAATAATTTTCCAAAAGATTACAACACTTGATTTAGATTACGGTCAACTAACACCTGGCCAACTCAACTAAGCTTTCGTCATAAATCCTTCAGGTGCGTTTCCTCAACCCGACGCTTATATTTCGCTGTAAAATGATATCTTTTCAGTCGTTATCCCTCCAGCTGAAACCCACAGTGATATTTATGGTCGGTATTTGCCGGCCACCCTGTAGGTAACCCGGCGAGAGGTTGTCGAGATTTTATTTAGATAAACATCCTGAGAAATCTCCACGGACCGCGGACGAATCTCTTATTACGCGCGTATAATAAATAAGAATTATTTTTCTATCGTTGTATTCCTGAAATTCACGACTAAAAAAAATAGCACTACATATGCATGTACATACATACATACATATGATCAAATTTAAACAACCCTGTTTAAATATGAAATGCGATTATTACCTACACAGATAATTAAGTATTCGCGCGTTAATGAGATTCAATCGATAAATGCGTTCACGTATGTATAATAAAACGTAGCTTTCATTGTAAAACTTTACTTTTATCAGCAAACGTTTAGCTTTCGCTATTATTATTGAAGCTTTTGTAACATTTCGCTAATTGTACGTGGAAATGAGGTACATTTTCATTATTTTTTTTTTGTTGTTTTAGCCTAATCGCTAATCAACATTGGCGAAGATTAACGCACGAACACCTTTTTCTTGTACGAATCGTTTCCGAAAATCTGTTGTATTATCGACAAACTTCGTGCCTGGACTGTCGAATGATATTTTCTCTTCTTTCCAAGAAAAATACTCGAGAATAGAAATAATACTTTTCCAGATAACACTCGTGTTTCTATCTACAGAAATTTTCAAAGGTAATATGTTATTATTGAGATTATTAGGCAATTTGATTGATTTCGGTTGAAATCTATTCAGTTTTTGTTCAATCTAAATATTCTGAAGATTTTTTTGGGAAACTTACTCACACGGGGAACCGTTTTGTGTACATACATATATATATATATATATATATATTATTATATATATATACATTTTAATGAATACTTCAATGTCTTCAAAGCTTTCCATTCAGTGGTTTTCTTTTAGATTATTTTCGAGTCACATCAACAATAATCATTTCACGTTTTAAATGTAGACTGAGTTCATCGAAACTTTTCACAAATATCCTTCGGATGTTTACACATCATTCACAATGCAAACAAATACAAATCATATATGTAATAAATAAATAAAACAAGATAAATTCCGTTATTTTATTTTCGAATATTGAATTTGGACTGCGATGTTTGTTTACAATGGTTCTAATCTTGACGTATACACATTTTTTCGTAACGTACATATGTATGTATGTTTAAACAATACATATACATACATAGGTACAATAAATTTAACATTTAATATGTACATATGTACATGTTAATGAGTACGTGTATGGAATTTGTGTACTCTCATTAATGGCAATTATTTGTATCTGATAATGAAAGATCTTTATTTGTCTAAACTAATCGGATGAGGGTATTATCATGGGGGTTAGATGGTTGTTTGTCTAACGCGTATTGATCTAAAAGCGCAAACATAATAGCAATTTTCTCAAACTAAACACAAGATATATTACCCACACACAACGCTTATAGACACACAAGCGATATTGGGGCTTTATTAACAAATATATAGTCTAGGAAACGATACCGTAAAAGTTATTGTTCCGTTTACACTTGATTTATGGTCACCGTACGCGAACGTCTTCATTATGATAGGCCCGTGGTCTATTTGGCAAAAACAATTTTGTTTTTATGTACTTAACTTTTTTTTTACGCACGTAGGTATTGTTTAATATTTCCGAAGATATGCGACATATTTTTATGCGTATAATACGCTTTTACATGATTATTTTTCAAAGGCGTGTCTCGTGTTTGAAGCACGTGACGTGTCGAATTCAAGAAACAGTTGAGCGTACATATGTACATATGTATATGTACATACTTTTTTTGAAAATAATTTAACATGTTAAACAGAATTTAGTTACGTCGCAATCCCTTCGGGAATTGCTCAACTTTCGTAAAGTGCTATATACAAATTATGTATACATACATATGTATGTATATGTTACAGCAAAATCATATTTCAAGAGAAAATATATTTTCACTGGCGTTTCGGTGAAATCATATTCAAGCACATTTTCACTAGTAGATATGTACATACATATATATTTCTACTAGTGAAAATATATTTTAACTGATACTCCGAACTGTTTCCGGACTGTCATTGAAACTAAATATGACCGGTGTGAAATGACCAATCGAATAATATAATCTGCTGAAATATTCAATCCTAGTTATTTTGTCGCTTCTTCTTCTTATCGTGCCGTGCCCGTGTTCAGGCGTAGACTTTTACTGGTTTACAATGAGTCTTTGTCGATTTTATAACAATTGACTTATAATGGTCGGTTTAAGAAGAAAATAGCACGTGTTGAACAATAACTTATATATATTTATAAACTTAAAATAAATATTAAAACCAGAAATAATTTAATTAACTAGAAAACCAAAATAGTTTAGTTTTTTTTTATTTTATATAAATTATTTAATAATTACAATTGATATATAATTTTGTTTTTCTATAATAATAATTTTAATTTATATATTTTTTTATATACATATGTACATATGTATATATTTAATTATCTTATATATTATTAGTATGGGAGTTTTTATTAATATAATTTAATGTAAAAATTAATAGAACTGAAATTGTTCTTTCTTTAGTTTTCTAGACAAATACTTATATACAAGTTCATTAATTTATGATATGAGATAATTTCATGCGGTCCTACCCGTTCAACCCTATTAATCAGTACAATCCACAAATTCATAAACAATGAAATCTATACCCTTCTAAAAGCTAAGTCACTTATAGGACTTTCCCTAATGTTCAATTCCATCTTTATAATACTTATATTATTATATATATAATAGCCGAAATCCGTCTGTCTGTCTGTCTGCTGATAACGCTCGCTGACGAAAAATAATTAAAAAACCAGAAAGAGTCGGGGATTGAACCCAGGACCGCAAGCTCGAGAGTAATCACGCTAACGCTATACTCTATCGCCCTTGGTCAATTTAGTCCTTTTTTTTTTAAACATTGCCTATACAAGGGATCGTGACTGCTTTACCTACAAAAGGGATCGTAACTCTGTTAATAATACATAGATGACGCTATAAAAACTATTTTTTTTTTTTTGATTTTTACAAAATCACTTACAAAATTATAATTATTATATATGTATATAATAATTAATAATTATAATATAAAAAGTAAGGTATAAAAAAAAATTATCGACCTGGTTATTAATTAAATTATCGAAATTATCGATACCGTTGGATCAATTAGTGGGGACATAGATGGCGCTATAAAAACTATTTTTTTTTGTTTTTTGATTTTTACAAAATCACTTAGAAAATTATAATTATTATATATGTATGTATATAATAATTAATAATTATAATATAAATAGTAAAAAAAAAAAAAAAATCAATACTATCGATACTACGTGATTGCTATAATACATAAATGGCGCTATAAATTTTTTTTTTTTTTTTTTTTTGTCACTTACACCCATGCGATCAATTAGTGGGGATCTTTATTAAAAAAGCGCTTTACGTAATTTAAAATTCAGCGGGCGTTGATATTCAACGGGCTTACACTAGTTCTTAATAACTTTCTAGGCCTATTCCCATATACTTTTATCGTCAGAATCATCAGATATAACAACGCCACCGTTTCGTTCAAAACACACTTGTAGGATGACACATCATCGACCAACATCAACAAGTCACAAACACATATCTACGCTTACTTTAATATTCTTTCACCAATACTGAGCAGTGAAACTGTATATTCATTGTTTGATGCATTTTCACTGTCTGAATTGGTAAAAATATATTTTCACTTGAAATATGCTTTCACTGTAACATACATACATATGTATATACTGTCTGTGATTTGGTTCTATGTACATACATAAATGGACTAATGTCAAGTTGTTGGCGGGGTACTGCAAGATCTTTAACTCTTTAAGCAACTCTTTAAAAGGTGTCCACAATTGTATCGAAATTACCATATTCTTTAAATTCAACTATTTACTTTAACCACATGTGATTTGTCGCGATACTTTATGATAATACCTGTAGTGAAAATAGTGTAGTAGTGAAAATTTCAAGAACGCACTAGCAATAAATCGAGATCACCGACGATGACACGGCACACCGTGTGTGAGGATTTTCTTCGCGAATTTTCCTCGCGATGTGTCAACTCAAGGCTTCCGAGTGAAAAACCCCGGATAACTGGAAGTTTTCCCCGACGACAGTCATCCGTTTGTTGGCGTGATTCAGAATCGACGCACGTTTCATGCTCTGGCACACATTTCGAACTGAGAAAAACCGCACGAGCACGTTTTTCATCAGGTGTTGAGACGACACGACAAACACATTTGTTTTAACCCTTTCGAATCCACGTCGGCACACTTCAAAGGCGCGAAAAATACAACCGGTCGAATAAATTTACATTAGAGAATTTTTCCGTGACCTCTCTGTTTAAGCTCTGCGCTACTAATATAACACGTACTATATTCATACTTGAATATGACTGGACGTAAAGAAGAAGAAATAAAACGAAGAATGAAACTAGGATGGAGTGCTTTTGGAAGAATGAACATACTTTTTAAATCCAACATTCGGCTATGCTTAAAAAAGATTGACGTACCAATGCGTACTGCCAGTTATGACGTATGGATGTGAAAATTGGAAGCTAAATTCAAAAATGCTACGAAAGATCCAGTGCACACAGAGAAGCATGGAAAGATGTATGCTTGGTATAACAAGAAGAGATCGCAAAAGCAATACATGGGTAAGAAGTATGACCAAAGTGGCAGATATAGCAGTACGTGTGAAATGGGCTGGACACATAGTGAGAAGAATGGATTGGCAGATGGACGCGAGAAATACTGAAATGGTATCCGAGAGGATGTGAAAGAAAGCAAGGTAGAAAAATTATAATAAATAAACGATATATTCATTACGAAAACTGCCAGTTATGACGTATGGATGTGAAACTTAGATGCTAAATTCAAGAATTCTACGGAAGATCCAGTGCACACAAAGAAGCATTGAAAGACGTATGCTTGGTATAACAAGAAGAGATCGTAAGAGGAATACATGGGTAAGAAGTATGACCAAAGTGGCTGATATAGCAGTACGTGTGAAAAAGTTGAAGTGGACACATAGCGAAAAGAATGGATGGCAGATGGACGCGAGAAATACTGAAATGGTATCCGAGAGGATGTGAAAGAAAGCAAGGTAGACCGAGTGGAAGATGGGCTGATGAATTGAGAAGAATGTGTGGAATCAAGTGGATGCAGATTGCTCAAGACAGACAGGAATGGAAGAGGATTGGAGAGGTCTTCATCCAGCAGTGGATGGTGAACGGTTGAAAATGATATTCATACTTGTGTATGAATATAGTATCTCCTATATATGTATGTATATTTCCCAGAGAATAGGCTGTAACTTGTCAGAATCTATGTATAGTGTACGTCAAGTGTTTGGTTGCGTGCGAAAACGAGTTTTCCGCGTTATCAGAGCGTAATTTTTAAATTTGGTCGTACATATTTGGGACACCTCGCTTATTCATATAGCGCTGTCACCTGTCAACTACAGACGTTTCTCGTGTGCAATATCATTTTCACGTCGCTGTGTATTCGCAAATTGGACGGTTAAGGTGACAGCATAACTTATTCGGTAGCGGGTACTGGATTCACAAATCAAAAGTTCCAGGTTAAAATTCCAATAACGTGCGATTGTGCACTTAAATAATCTCAATACAACGCATCAATATTTGTTTGTTGTTATTGTTTTGGAAAGTTAACCAACAGGTCTCGGATCACAAAGATTAACATAGGATAGGAGGTGCCAATTTTTGGTGGAACCATCTCACAATTGAAATAAATCGGCATAGTCCAACAGGAGACGACTAAAATTATTAAAAAATGATTAAGGTCGAAAAATCCGACGTGAAAATTATTTGCTGCTCAAAAGACTAACGCTCTAACCATTGAACTATCGTCTAGAAATATTGTATTAGGTTGCCGATAAGTTTTATTCGCTCTCAAAAGTTAATCTGAATAGTCTTCTAAATTATATAGTCAAATCACGTTTATTTTAGGATATTCTGAATAAATTACCGTCAATTTGAACGGAATATCCAAAATGGACTTGGCCTAAAGCTCATACACCCAGAATGATAATTCTAATACCAAACACATTTAAGTCACGCTTTCATCGGTGAAATATTTGTACAGTGACGTCTTGTATGGAAAAATCCAAGTTTTCCAATGTTCCATAAGCGAACGATAGAACAACGTCAAATACAATAATTATACTTAGTATTTTCCAATATTTTTTGTTCGATCGCTATAGCTGTGATTTCATAACACAGAAGTTCACTTTTCATTCATTGATTTTAGTTCAATTAGATTTAGTTAATTTTAGAGCACAATATTCATTGATGGTCGGTCTCAACTACGACGTGACACAACTTAGTTTGTTTTGTCACATCGGTTTGAATTTTATTTGTGTTCATTCGTAACGAAAAGCTTAGTGGCGTACAACACAGAAACAATGACTAGCTCTACTCGCGCATTAATTTATCAAAGTGTGCAAAATCCGACCGAAATGGCAAGCCCCGGAATATAGGGGTAATAATCGACACCCACGTCTGCCCACAAAATGCGACAGGTCCTCAAACATTCGTACATACATACATATGTACGTCAACACCTCATCGTCTAATTGGCTTCAACGTGCTCATACTACATGCAAAGTTTCCACCTAAAATTTAATATAATTATAGTTTCGCCCGGCTTCCGTTTCAATGTGATTATTCCAGCGTGGATTATAATACGCAGGATGTGCCGGGTTTTGCGAGCGTGTCCTTATTTACGTTTCGACAAATTCTTGTAATTGCATGCTAAGTAAAATGCGATATTCCACTTTATTCAAAAGGAAATGTTACATTAGAATAAATGGTGAGAAAATCAGGATCAAATACTGGAAGGTTCCGAGCTGAGGCTTCTCACTTTTATATTCAGATTATTCAACCCCCCCCCCTCCTTTCTGTAAGGAGAATCATTTTTCAGTATAAAATTCGCTATGTTTTTTTATTCTCGAAACAATTGTGACGTATTTCATTATTTTCCATATTTTTTTAATGTTAGAAAATTTTCCACGGCTAAATATTGGCTGCGCGCCATTCGCCAATGTAAGAATTAGTCTGTGGCCACGTTTAAGAATGAAAATTGACAGAGAAAGACAGCATAAAATAAACCCCAATATTTCTTTTAATACTTTCGGCCTATATTTTTCGAAATAAATCTTTTTTAAGCTTGTAAAAACGGCGCTCCTTACGAACGAGCGAACGCATAAGCCTTTATTTGAATTAAATCTTCGAAAAGTTTTTCCGGGTGAAATCACCTTTTTCGCATAGGTTTTATGGAAATATAAAGATATACAAATTTCAATATCGATTTACGGCATGTTAAAAGATCTGACATAAATGTCAAGTAAAAATAAATTTGATTATTCTTCGTTTAAAACTTGAAGACTTTGTACACGCTTTGACGAATCAAATACATATCCATTGAATAGCTATTAAAAATTGTTTGTACATAAAGGAAAGTTCTTCAACATAGGTTTAAAAAAGTTCCACTGAATGGAACTGTTTTTATTACAGGCTAATGTGGGAATAATGGATTGGAAGTGGCAATTTTTGGTGGAACCAGAGATTGCTAAAGAGAAATTGCTAAATTCTAATAGGAGTTGGCCAATCTGGATTTAGTAATGTTCAGATCTTGTCAAATTACGATATTTAAGGTTGAGAAAATCATTTCGACATACGGGGATCAAACCCTGAACCTTCACTCAAGAAACCAACGCTCTAACGACTGAGCCATATCAAGTATCCCAAATTGACTTTCAAGTTAGATTAGTATGTACGTAATTAATATTATTTTTGGACGTGTTGCCACCGTAATGTTTTTATTACATTCGAATCTATAAACTCGATATAAATTTAGTATATTTAGACATACATATTCATTTATAGTTTAGAAGTGTGTTGGTGGATGCTGTTTCTCAAATGCGCTCTCGAATTGGTTAAACCGGTAACGGACTGTTTGCGGTGAATCAAACCGATTTCACGTCTCGGCGCTCTTTATTTGCACTCATTATTATTGCGATTCAACGTTTGAATGTTTGCACAATTCTTCAACTCGAATGCTTATATTTTTTTTATCAATATAATACTTTCGGATATATTGGCAAAAAAAAAATGTGGTTTTCATCAATGGATCGAGCGCGGTAAGAAGAAAATTTTCCACAGAAAATATAACCCGTACCAACTAATTGAATAAACTTATTTGATCAGTTGTGAAGAGTTTGCGCCACAAAAAGCTTAATACGTTTTATGACATGAGACAAATGGGACTTGTTTGTTTAGTTTCATATTCCGCACACAACAATATTTAATTAACAAAATGTACGTATAATTTAACATTATTAATATTAATTTTTTTTTATTGTATATTTACAGATCTGTCCCAAATTTGAAGATCGTTCCTCAATACATACCAAAACTGTTTAAATAAGTGGTGCTAAAAACGTACGATACATATATAAAATTAAAAAAAAAAACCGATCCTTATTAAAAGAAGTTTAAACTAAAATTATTTTTTTGTTAATTAGTTAAATGAATAAAATACCATTGTGGCTTAATTCGTTAAGTTAAAATTTAATATTTTTACACCAAATATAATAATCATTATAAAATATATCTACATATAAATATTTACAAGAACTTATCGATACTATAAATGTTGAGTGTTGTTTTTTATCGTATATAGCGCACTTTGCCCTCTCGATTTAATAAGTGTGTGTGTGTGTTGTTTGACACTTTTAAAAAAATAATTTTTCCAATGAAAAGAAACAGCTGAAGTCTAAAAAAATAAAAATATAAATATATATATAAGGCGCACGAGTACCCGTCGTAAAAGGCGGGAAATAACCGAATAAAGCTTTTACCGCCGAAAGCTCTAGAAGTGGAAATTTTACGAGCTAGCGCAGCCAACCAGTAGACGAGATCTTAAAGCTCGCTGAGCGACGCATGTGTCCGATGCGTCTCGAGTAGCGGAATTTCTGCTATTTTGGTGTTTTAAAGTTTGCGAATTCAAAGACAGCGACTTCCGGTGTGAAAACAAGTACCTCGGGACCCCAGCCCGAGTACGTCCTGAGGGGCAGACCCTCCGAGCTGCTAACCGGTGAGCAAAAGCCGTCCCTCTGGAGGCTCTGCGGAGGCAGTCGAGGCAAATCGCCGCCCGCAGAGGGCGGAAGGTCAAAGTAAGTAGTCTAAATTGATTTACGTGTCATCCCCCTCTCTCTCAACAGCCCCTAAAGCTAACCCTCTCCGTGCGAAACGGAGAGGAAGCCCCCGCGAAGAGCGGCTAACTCGATTTACTCGCGCAAACGTAACGAGGATGCGGCCGATATCGGATTCGAAAATATCGGTTAGAATAAAAAGGGGCAAAAAAAAAAAACCACACGACTCTCTTAGGACGCAAGTGGTGTAGCGAGGTTTCTGCGATTCTATGACGTCAGTTGCGTATTATATGTATTTATTAGATATTTATTGGCTGCTTGCTACTCGTACATACCGTTAACACGTCCAACGCTGAAAACGCGCGTGGCGCGTTCTTCGATGCTAGCTCTTGACGCGCACAACGCGCCAGGCGCGTTCACTTTCGAAAAAATCAGTGCTCGCCAGGAAGTGGTGCGGGTTGGTCGATCGTTTCTGGATTGTCGATTTTTTCCTCACATAAAGCCAACACACACGCATGCAACTTTTTTTTTAAATATATATTTTTTTATTTATATGTTATTTAATTTTTACTCACAGTATTACTTAACGTAAAAGATCCCGACAACCTAAACCCGATATGCCAAAATCTAGACAAGTCGCAATTCCCCGCATCCACCAATCCAAGCGTGCGCCATTTTTACTTTATCCCTAGTGTATTTGTATTGGGTCCGCTGCTTAGACACCAGTCGCAAGATCACTTTATATTTTTCTTTTTCTTAATTCTAATTCTATAATATTATGAAGATTCAAAAAATTCTTAAATTTAGCATCCACGTTTCACATCCATACGTCATAACTGGCAGTGTGCATTGGTTGCATGCCTTCTTTTTACTTTATCCTTATCGGATAAAGTATTGTGATCGTGCGAAAATTCCACCTCGAGATTTTGACTGATTTGTATCAAGTATCATCCCCTGATCACGTTTTCATGATTTCTGGAAAATGTCTGTATGTCTGTGTACTTATGTGTGTGTGTGTCTGTATGTGTGTTTTCTACGAAACTATCAAGTCTATCAAGCTGAAATTTCATATATATTATTTTAACATAAGGTGTAAGAGCCATTAGGAATTTAGTCAACATCAGTCAACTGGAAGTAGGGTTTTTTTCTTGTAGAAAATTCTAAAATTCTTTTATCACAGAATATTTCCGAAACGGCTCCGTCGATTTTGTCGAAATTTCATATCTATAGTTTTCACGTTAGCCGTAAGAGATACTGTGATTTTAGTCAACTTCTGACGAGCGAAAGTGGCAGTTTACTCTTGAACGATTTGTTGTTTTTTTATTTTTTTCGGCCTTTTAAATATGTAGTATCGTCACAATATTGTTATGTTGTAAACCTGAGAGAAATTGCTATTTAGGAAAAAATAAATCATTAAAATCAGTCAACCGGAAGTAGATTTTTTTTTGTCGAAAAGTTTACCACAGAATATTTCTGAAACTGCTCCGGCGATCTTGTCGAAAATTTATATTTATAATTTTCCTAACATGTTTACTGTTGAACGAAATTTGGTTTTTTTTTTTTTTGTTTTAATGGTAGCAGATATGCGGGACCACGGCTCATCGGGACTGGCTGTTGGGACTTCGGCCCACACCAAGTTTTTGAATATGTGTATGTTATGCTTTTTAGAAGCCTGCCCTAAAATGAGTGGTCCACCTCCACCAAAGCGTCCCAGACTAGAAGTAGATATTGATGATTAGTACGGAACAGAAAGCGAATTCGAAATTGACTCCGACCTTGATACTGAAAGCGAAAGTGACGACGATGAAATTAAAAATATAATTGACCATTTTGACCCAATAAATCATTCAGAATTTACCCATTCAGTAACGATCGCGCCTTCAGTCGCTGAAATCAATCAGTATTCTACATCTTCCGATGCATTCGATCAACCATCTACTTCTAATGCTACATACATACATTCAATCGGCCTACGACTTCAAGAGCATGGTCAAATACTTCGGTACAGCAACAGGAGATTTTATTTACAGGAAGACCAGGAATAAAAGTTGCTGTTTCTGGGAATGAACCAATCGATTACTTCAATTTATTAGCCAATAGTGAATTTTATAACCTCATCATCAATCAATTCAATTCATATGCAATAGACGTATTGGCTTTTTCAAAATCAGATCACAGTTCCACAACACGTTGGAAAGATCTAACAAAAGAAACATTTCAAGTGTGGCTAGGGACCATACGATTGAATCGTACATATAAGTGATTTTTGGAAAAAACATTCCCTCTTCAATTTGACAGCATTTTCACAATTTATGTCTAGGGATTGATTTTTATTGATTTTAAGAATTTTACATTTTAATAATAACGATGATGATGATGGCACTTTAGCCAAAATTAATCCTCTAATAAATTTTTTCAACGATAAAATGGATAAGATTTATGCTCCCAAAAAGAATTGACTATTGATGAGTCATTGGTTCTATGGAGAGGGAGACTATTTATTCGCCAATACATGAAAGGAAAAAAAGCAAGGTATGGCATAAATCTGTATATGTTGGGACAATCGAATGGTTTGGCATTAAAAATATATATGGTGGTTCTGCTCATCTTGAGGTAGGTGGCAAAGGTCACACCAATAAAGTTGTGCACAAGTTGATGAAGGGAAGAACCGCAGTTGGTCACTCTCTATATATTGACAATTATTACACCAGTGTTCCTCTAGCAGAGACTTTGCTTGCACAAAAAACTTATGTAACGGGAACATTAAAAGCAAACCGAAAAGAAAATCCGGAGGAATTAAAGGAAAAGAAAATCAAACCTAAGGAGTCTGTCAGTCAGTACACTGCACAAGATGTACATATGTGTTGTCATCGGAATTTGACGGCCAGAAAACACAAGCAACCAATCGTTGGGGGATTTCATCCGAAAAGCCGAAAATGGTAATTCAATACAATAAATTCATGGCTGGTGTTGATTATGATGATCAGATGATGTATTATTATTCATGCAGGCATAAAACTTTAAGATGGTATAAGAAATTAGGAATTCACCTTATTCAAACAATGCTGCTAAATTCTTTTTATATTTATATAATTCCCAAAATGAGAAGAAGATGACGTTGTATGATTTAAGGCTTGGGGTAATAGATAAAATAAAAGTAAAAAAAAAAAAATTACTTGGGCCTCCACCATCTTCAACTATAGTATCAATAAAAGGAACGCATCTTCCGATTTTTTGTCCAAAAGTCGATCTTGAAAAAAAAAAAGAAAACGGTGTAAATATTGTTGGACAATTTCGCACGAAAGGAAGGATTCCATATTCTATTGTCCGGAATGTCCTGATCAACCAGGATTTTGTTTGATGACCTGTTTCGGAAAATATCATAACTATTGAGTTGTCGCGATATTCTATTTTTTTTTTCACGTCTCTATTTTTAATATTGATCTCGTAATTATAAAGCCAAAGATTCCTGTTACTTGAATAAAACTTCTTTTACTTTATCCATATCGGATAAAGAATTGTGATCGTGCGAAAATTCGACCTCGAGATTTTGACTGATTTGTATCAGGTATCATCTCCTGATCACGTTTTCACGATTTTTGGAAAATGTCTGTATGCTTGTGTGCCTACATATGTATGTGTCTGTGTGTTAGGCGGATGTGTGTAGATTCGCTATAACTCAATAACCGTTTATCCTGTCACACTGAAACTTCATATTTATACGATTTTTGACGGCCATTACAATCCATAAGGTTTTCAAAATTTTTCGTCAACCGGAAGTGGTACTTCCCTTGGAAAGTTACCTAATTTTCTGCTATCTTTGGGAGGTTTTTCCAGTAAAACTATCATAAGGTTTTTACTATAAGGTTTTGATCAAAATCCGCCCACTGGAAGTGGTAGTTTACTCTTGAGCAAAATTTCGTTTTTTATTATTTTCACCCTCTTAAATATTTTTAATCTTCATGAGATTTTAAAATTATAATCCTTATAGGATTGATGAGTTATTAGATTTTTTTTATTAAAATTGGTTTACTGATAGTGGTAGTTTATCGTGATTTCGTGAATCGTTTGTACGGCGCGCAAACCCACACAGCGATTTCATATGATGTGTGTGTGTCAGTTTTCGTTACTCTTTATATTCCTCAACTATGTAGTGTAAGCCCATTGAATATCAACGGAGTGGTTTCCCATCACTCATACTGAAAAATAATATTAAATTTAATAGTTTTTATAGTTGTTGCATCTATGCAACCAAGCGCCATCTATGGCGCGTTATAATAACAACAACGTAACAATTGAGCAAAGTCGCGTGCCTATTTTTATATTAAATAGTCACGTTGAAACCTGCCTATTATCATCTGGTTTGGCTCACCGCGTAAGCGCTCGAATCAGCGGTACCGGGTTCAAATCCCACTCGTGCGATGTTCTGGTTTTTTAATATTTACCGAGGCGAGCGTTATCAGCAGACAGACACACTGACGGGATAGGGCTATTATATATGTATATGGAAAAAGTCATGGGTTGACCACACCCGATTTTTTATTAAAAAGTTCTGATTTTTGTTTTATGAGCATTCAAACATTCCTCTACATGTGTTTATAAATAATTGTAGAAATGAGTTGAATATAAACTTTATATGTAATTTTATTTCTTCAACAATATTGAAACCCAAATAGTAAATGGAGAGTGTCTTTATTTATTTATAACTAATTGTATAAATAATTTGAATATTCATATGCAATTTTTTTTGTTCAATAATGTTTTGTTCCAGTATTGGTATTTTCTTTCAAACACATCTCACCACAATGTGTTGAGAGATATATTACATATAATTATGTATATAGATACTAGTGTAAGCCCGTTGAATATCAATGGAGTGGTTTCTCATCACCGTACTGTACCCGAGTGTTTGTGTGGTTGAGTATACATATGTATGTGTATTTAATAGTTTTTATAGTTGTTGTATACATAGATGGCGCTAATAACAATTTACTAAAGTCGCGAACACTTGAGAACGTTATCAGCAGACAGACACACACACATACAGACGGAATTAGGGCTATTATATATTTAATAATGTAAATACAAATATATACTCATTTTAAATTTTTATAAAAAATAAATTAAACCGAAGAATAGAAAAGGACTGAAAAAATCAACAGATTTTGAAGAGAAATTTCGTTTAGTAGCAAAATCACTGCGCTAGCACTCAGAATCGCGAGATATACTGCTTGGAAATTTCCAAAAACGACCAAAATAGCCGTTGGAAGATATGCCCTCTCCTCCACGCCTCGCACATGCACAGTGCCAACTCAATATCATAAATTCATTGTAGACGTATACCTGAGCGAATAAAACAACATTCATGTCAATCGTGTTATTAGTAACGAAGTTATAGTGTCGGAATGTATGCCCATCCAAACGTAGCACCGCCGTTTACGAACTGGTCCGCGTACAGACGTACATATTCACGTAAAAAGTTTGATCGAGCGTGTAGGGTGCATTAAGCGCTAGCCTTCACGTTCGAGGCCATGTGACGATTCCAGGACACCACCGAATTTCAGCACCAAGCGTTATATCATGTATTTTAGGTCGCAGTGAATGTGTTAAGTAGCCGAGTGCAAATGTCGAAAGTATTGAAATGTAAAACTGTTTATATGTATGTACATACATAATATATGATATATGTATGTATACTGTTTATATCGGGGCTGTGGGGTTTGAGTCGTGGTTTTTGACAGAATCAAAAATTAAAAATCGGCATTGTAATACCTACCAAAAGTTTCGTAGTATCATCCGTATTCTCGTAAAAATCTGTGAATATGTCTTCAGGCCTCTACCTGACGGCGAAAAATGCGCCTATTAATTTCGAAATCTGAACACAGAATAAAAATTACCCTAACTTTATTGAATATTATAAGTACTTTTTGTAAAAATCTAATTTATTTACGTATTCCTTGAATTATTCAAATAAGTGTGAATTTGTGAGCGCGGTGGAGGGAATCATGCGAGTAAATATAAGTATATATGTACGAGTTAATTAAGTATGTATGTATAGTAAAAATAAATACTAATTTTCCAATTAAAATTATTGAGATTGGATTATAGAGATTTATTGAGATATTTATAGAGATTATATTTATAGAGATTGGAAACAATCAATTGGAAATTTTCATTTCGAAAGTGTTAAGATAAAAGTGCTGGTAGAGACCAGAAAAACTTTTTTAATTGAGCAGATTTTTTTGGACAGAAGAGGTATGATGTAGAGGCAACTTTTTAGAACTATTTCAAAACGAATATCCCAAAAAAAAAAAATTTCCATACATCGTCGCTCTACCCTAATGAACGTACATATGGGGTACCAGTACGGAAACAGCGATGTTACGTTTGGATGGGCATACATACATTCCGACACTATAACTTCGTTACTAATAGCACGATTGATATGAATGTTGTTTTATTCGGTCAGGTATACGCAGGGCCGGCGCGTCGTATTTTTCTTGTGTGTGCGATGAACGTTTGGCGCCTTTTCAAAAAAAAAAAAAAAAAAAAAATTTTTTTTCCCTTTTTTTCCCCTTTTAACCAAAAAAAAAAATTGCAAATAAAACGAACGGGAAATGAAGAGTAAATAACCGCACAACAATGGACATCTGTTCTTTATGACTTTTATCAGGTGTACAGTCCACAATAACTGAGAAATACATTGCATTTTTAATCGTGTTCAAAATCTTATCCCTTGCAGCTTTAGCGATCAATGATATAATTTCCTGCTGAATATTTTTTCCCAGGTAATGAGTCTTGTGTGGATTTTTTACTGCCCGTTTTACGTGCTTCTCTAACACCGGATCATATTTTGAGAACAACTCGATACTTTTCAAAAATTTACCATTATTTTCGGTGAATAGTTTGTCTGAAGACCCTCTAAATGCAATATTTTCTGAAGCCATGGTTAAAATTATTTAAAATTATTCTCTTGAGCAACTGATCCCAGTGTTCTACTCAAATATAATTTTTTCGACAGAGAATCAACGGTTTGACCAGTAGAAAACCGCTTTTTTAGCTCAATCCACTTCTCATAGCAATTAAAATGCTCAGTGCATCGTTCATGTCTCTTTAAAATCGACGTCATGTGTCTCCAATCATTTGTGCCTGCCTTTGCTAGAGCAAATTCGTCACTACTAAATATTTTGCAACAAAAACAGAACACTCGATTTAATTTGGATGAATACACAAGCCACGTTCTATTCACTAATTCACCATTTGCTGGTTTTCGTTGGAAATAAATTTGGTTGAATGATCGCCCTACAACGTCTTTTGGGTAATGATTGTTGTTAGCTCGTATTGGCCCTTTGAAAATTATCTTCTCAATTTGGAGATTCTGTAAATTTTCGGGCCAATCCGCTATGTCATCAAAATTATAACAGTCAGTCGTCTCCACTGCACTGGTTTCTACAACACTATTTAAAGGTTCGATTATAATTGTATCATCGTGCCCAAGATCATTTGTGTCCATTGGTTCTACAGGCTTAGCAGAATTGTCTTTATTTTGCCCATCTTGCAGAAAACTATGCATCGTTTTTTGTTTCTTACTTTGCTCTATCAGCCTCTTTTCTCGATTTTGTTTGTTCTGCCAACCAGGCGATTTTCGCTTCCGATCCATATTATTTTTATTCACTTATCAATCTTGTCGGATATTCTATATTTTTTAAACAATAACATTGAATAGATACGAATTGAATAAATATGTACATAAATAATTAGTTATAATATTATAAATAAAACACAGATTAAAAAAATGACAGACCTCAATTCCCGTAATTTCACTCGGAAAGCACTCGGCAAACTGTTTGGATTCGTGGGGCGAACAATATGCTTTAAGTCTACTTCAGAGCAATTAGGCAGTTTTTATTATTTTACTGGATTCGTGGAATGTTAATAACTATTCAAATGTCACACTTTTGTATTCACGTACTAGCCATAAATATTGTAAATAGACTGAGCGGTCACTCGCCCAAATCATATTTTTAAAGCGTGAAGCAAGTTATAAAATACTATTGCATTGTATTTTCTCGCGATAGCATCACACGCATGAACGGTAGGCGCGCAAATCGACACGTCTGGGAATTTTTTGATTCAATATTTATAATATATTTTTTGACAACTTTTAGGCGCCTTTTCTTTTGCGGCGCCTGTGTGCGTCGCACACTTCGCACACGCTACGAGCCGGCCCTGGGTATATGTCTACGTACATTTATGATATTGAATTGGCAACGCGTATGCGTGAGGCGCGGGGGGGGAGCGCATGTCTTCCAACGGTTATTTTGGACTTTTTTGGAAATTTCCATGCAGCATATCTCGCGACTCTGACGTGCTAGCGCAATGATTTTGCAACCAAACGAAATATCTCTTCAAGATAGTGTGTATATTATTTGTTGATGAAAAATCAAAAACATGTCGAAAAAATCTAAAATTTCTCTATTCACTACTTTACTAATTTCACTACTCATCCTACTCAGCCAATAAGAAATACAAAAACGTATATCATCAGAAAGAGGGTCTAATCATCGATCTGTACCAAAATGTCTGTGACAGATCGAGTGAGACGGTATCGGGAACATCGGAAAGTCGACGCGGCGCGAGCACCTCGACGGCCACTGTTGACCACAGGCCAATGATAAATAAAATTGTAATCGTCTACTAGTTAAGACTTTATTCGTTATGCTAAATAAAAATATATCAAAGTATCCATTCCGATGCTTTCATTTCATTCTCATATTCCAAATAAAATAATGCCGCTAACGCAGACGTATTCCCGGATAACCCACGGCCGTGTTCGACACAATCACACCTAGAATTTTTTAATTGAAATTCACCTCTCTAACTGGTTATTCTTTGTTTCCAAAGCCGCCACAATATCTAGAGTTTCCTTTCCAAGCTCAAGGTGGTGATTATTTATCTTGACTACTATCCTCAGCTTTAGCAAACTGAAGTGACCGATTCGTATTTGGCCTTAAGACTACTTCTAACGCCTGTCGTTACAATACTGTATTTTTCTGATCTGCCGATACTCAATTTGTTTTGACTGGCTTACACATACACTTTTTTTCATCTTTTAATTAGTCAGAGACATCAACATAGAAAAAGTAAAAATTCCTTTCGTAATATCAACAAATAGGAAGTCCTATCGACAAACAAATTCATATCGTAATATCAACAACTTGTGCACAGTTTGGTTCCAATTAGTCGAACAGTGTGGGAATGTATAATGAAGGTAGACATACAAGAATAACATGTACATACATATATAACTTGCATAATATGTATATAACTAACTTCCCCGTTCGAAAATTTGGTGAAAGACATGATAAATTAATAGCCATTCGTTAAACATTGTAAATATATACCTATGCATATATATTTTACAGGAAACGAAAGGACGCCTCGGGTGTAATCAATTATGCTGAAAAAAATTGAGAAATGTTTTCAAAATTAAATAAGGATATATTTCGTTAAATTAATTCATCAGCGTTAAAAAAAAGGGTTGATATGAAAACTTTCTGATGTTTTCTTTATTTTTTTTACGCGTCTTTTTCAACGGATAATGTTGGATTTTGAACAAGAAACTCTTTTTATACGACAGTATAGACCAGCTATATGTATAATATTGTTCATTTCTTCCCAAAGGAAATTTCATTGTTTACCGTTGGCGACGTACAACAATAGCCCTCATTATTAAACCGCACAACCTACCTTATATTATGATGTACATATGTATATATACATAGATATACTAACTATTTTCCTATTTTCCATTTATTGTATTTTATTGCGAGTTCATCCGGAAGAGACTTTGATTTCATTTCAATACTGCGTGTGCAATGAAATGGAGTTTTTATTGTATTTTATATACCTACTAGTGTAAGCCCGTTGAGTATCAACGGGGCGGTTTTTCATCACCCATACTGAAAAATATTAAATTTAATTGTTTTATAGTTGTTGCATAGATGGCGCTTTGTAATACAACAACGTAACAATTTAGCAAAGTCGCGAGCCTATTGTCAAATCGTAGCAGGCTCGTCATCGCCTCCGTTGGATGATAGTGTTAGCACGACCTCATTCCAACCTAGTGGATACAAATCCCACTCGCGCGCGGACTATTCATGTCATTTAATCATTTACCTCGGCGAGCGTTATCAGCAGACAGACAGACAGACAGACGGATTTCAGCTATTATATATATAATGTGTTTATTTTACGTGACATGAAAATAGTTTCCGTGTATTAACTGATGATATGTTATTTTTGAAATACATACATATGTACATATGAAGGTGATACGATTTTAATTGCGCACACAAATTAAGTACCGTTCTTATGATTGTTTAAGTATTATACAATATTGGTCCGAATCGTGTGTATAAACAAGCATTTTATATTAATATAAACATCGAGATTGATGTTATCGTAAAAAGTGCATGTTTACGTATTATAATATATTTATCGGTCAAGTTTTAACGACTCGCTAAGTGGTGAACTTTTTCCCTCGAGCTTTTTCGACTCACTTAAAAGTGGATACAATGCAAAGTTTCCAACGATAAAAATTAAAACTCTGACAGGCACACGTAATTCGAAATAAATAATCCTTGTTTTGACGCAATTCACTTTCCAAACAATCGCGCAACATAAATACTGAATATTTTCATTAAGTGATTTCGGGCGAAAACTTTTCCTATCAGAAGTTTTTCCCCCCATCGATCGAATGGAATTCTCAAGTGAGATATTATGTTTCATTAATAGTGTGCAATTATCACGCCTCCTTAATTGACAAAGTGGTTCTTCGATTACACGAAAGGAGCTTTTTTTTCCCTTCGTCACTGTTTTACCGAATTATACGAAACTGCTGTGAACTATTAGTTACGATAACCCATTATAAACGCAATCTAATTTATTGAATATACGAATAATAAAATCTGAAGCAGTGCCAATACTTTCATCGTTTCTTTCTCAAACTAACAACTCCGTTTTATAGCTATGATCAAATCAGTATCAGAGCTGAAAATAGAAAACTCTTCAATACTATAATAGAATCAAATCCAATAAAGAGTATAAAGTAAATGTGTAGTAGTTTATCTTTGTATTTGGCTCTTTTTACATTCCGTTTTTGTGCTTTAATTTAAAATAGAAAAGCCATATTTTTTCCAAGCTATACTTACATAGAGTGTGATATAAGCCGCCTTCAGTGAGCCTAATCCTCAGATTGAGTTATTATCAGCTCAGAGGTGTCTTCTTAGGCCTTGTACTCACCAACTTACAGCAACCGTTCGTATAAAAGTAACAATTGGTGCAACTCAACAAATTCGCTCCTCTGGTTTGACAGTTCTAGTGTGTTCGTTTCGGTTGTGTTGCAAGTGATTTTATCAAAAGTTATGACTTTGAACAAAGAGAAATCCATAGCTTTAATCGAACTCTATCGTGATAAAGAAAATTTATGGCTACCAAGAAATATTAACGATAAAAAAATAAAAGAAAAGATTCGATAAATAGAATTGGTGCATAAACTTCGAGGAATGGTGGAAGCAGTTGAACGAAAAATATTGATAGTGCTGTAAATGTATAGAAGAGCACAAAGCAATACAATGAAGATGACAAAATCTCGGATGGAAGATGAGGCTGATATTATTTGCTTTGGTATTTTGAAAAGGTACACCAAACTTGTATAAGAATCTCTAGTGGCCAAAAACCGAAGAGCTACTGCTAGTCTTTCTGTGCAGTTACTTTGTTTTAAATTCGCCTGTTTGCTTCATCATTTTCACTAGGCAATGTTTGACTTTGAGTTTGCACGGCTAGCGACAACGCAACATTCCGTTAACCCTTTAAAACCTGACGACAAACGACGCGCTTCTTCGAATGCATAATACGGTATAAAATTGCAAGCACGCTGAAAGGATTTGACGAGAGTTGAGTTGGGTAGGTATTGTTTCAATGACTAAAATAAAATATGACGGTACTTACGGTCAATATTGAAGCGTAATCCGCCCGTACGTATGCAGCTTACGAAGGGGTTAAATAACTTTGGTCCGTGTTATTTATTATCTTTGAATAACGTATTGGACCCTCTTTTACCCCGACGCTCCCGCATATTGATGACGATTTATTCGAACACGCGCTTTGTTCCCAAAACGAATTTATATGTACATATGCGATGGGCATCGAAAAGTTCAGAGATTAAACCAATATTTGAAGAATTCACGAAGCTTGTCAGCCATTTGGATTGATCTCCCTTCGAAGTAGTTTTGATGCTTTTTAGGGAATTCCCGGCGGGTTTCCGTCCAAATCGTCTGAAGTCCCTAAATTTGTACTCGGAATTATTTCTTCAATTTTGGAAAATTTAGTATATAAAGGTGTCCCAAAATTCACGCAAGAAGTAATTTTGATAGAAAACAGGTTTTTAATTAAAAATTATAATTTTTTATTGATTCATAAATTACATATGTATATACATAGTATAGGGTTATGTATGGAGTAGCATAAATAAATTAAAAATTTAAAAAAATTAAAAAACAAAACAATTTACACATCCCGAAAGTTTACATGTATTCGAAAGTTAATCACACTTTCACAACTCTTGAATTGAACAAAATAAAATTGTTGCTCTGAATAGTCGAAAGTCTTTTTTTTTTATTCACAAATTATGCTTTGTCGTGACAATGTGCACTAGTGAGTATTTTTGAATGAATCAAATCACTGGAATTTCACCGATACAGGCATACGGTTCAGGACAGTAGCTTACGTTCCACTGTAGGACGCTTCTTGTTGGGAATGGACCCCAATATGCTACTCCATACATAACCCTATACTGTATACTTTATGAATCATTAAAAATTATAATTTTTAATTAAAAACCTGTGCTTTCTATCAAAATTACTTCTTGCGTGAATTTTGGGACACCTTTAGTTTTTCATTGGAAGAATTTTAGGAATCTCTTTATTGAATTACTACTGTATTATAAATAATCAGGAACTTTGCCGAATCAGTTCTTATTCTGTGGATCTTGTGATATAGGTAGTGCAATAAGAATTTTTCTTTTGGTTGACCATTCAAAAATTCTGTTTATCATTCCAGACTCTAGCTAGTGACAAATGTTATCACTCAGACTAAATTGCGTATTACCAGTTAAAAAAAAGTAGTATACGATGAAAAATATGACCCAGAAAATGTCGAGTAGGTATGTACATATTTGTATGTATTTACATATGTACATACATATGTACATATTATGTATGTAGCGTATATGCTCAAATAAATAAGCGTCTACTTGCCAAACTTTACCTAATAATTACACACTTACTTATATTCTTCCGTGAACTTTTAGACCACACACGCGTGTATGTCTGCCTGTTTTGGTCAGGTCAAAAATTCACGGTGCGGGAAAATCAGCCGACCCCTGCGAATATATTACCCTTAGACGCTAATGAATTACTCGTGTTTTCCAAGCTGCCTAACCCCAGTGTTTTGCCGAGGAATGTTTCTGGCTGATTTTTCCGGTGGGCTTTGAGAGTCGACGAATTGAGATTAACAACGAGAGATTTCCATCTCGGCGCGCGAGATATAAATATAAATTTGCGCCCGACTTAAACATATCTGTGAAAAATTGCACGGTTGTCTGCTGCGACGTCTGCGGTTCAGTCCAAATAATTTGGACGTGTCAAGGTCAAGTGCGAAATTATTTCTGCTCTATCTTCGGGTTTTTTTTTTTTTAACTTTATTTCGTCTTAAAGTACTTAAACCTCTTCCGACAGTGGTTAAATTTATCGTTCAAGATAAGGTTAAAGTGTCGAAAATAATTGACTATATTTCAAGTGTAACTGACCCCTTATAAATGTTGCGCCAATCTTGCTCGCACAACAATGAAATTTCCACTTAACAATGTATCCGTGCACTTATTGATACCGTTTGTGTTATGTGAGTGTTTGATAATAAGTAGGTTTTCTCTAGCGTAGACAAAAGCCTCGAATAACGAGGACGCAAAGCACTTCACGAGTCCGTTTTTCCATTCTTCGTCGGCCATCTTATCCGGATAACTTTTATGGGCCTTCTGAGCCCAAATCGAGTTAGCTGAGGTCCTCGAGAAAGCCTCAATTCGCCTTATTATATTCCTCTGGAGTTCGTTAGCGCCGACGCGATCTGCCGCCTTTGTCTCGTATTAAATCGAAAAAATGTACGCATAAAGTATTATATATACGGCGACGCAGAATGAAAAGACAAGTCCTTCAGATGAAAAAATCGAAAGTTAAATTTAAACCGGACGGTCGTAAATAACCGTCTTTAATAGGTTCTAACTTCTGTGCAGCGGCTAGTGGAAGAAAAGCAATTATGGCCGCCTCATCATCCCCTTTTTACATTCTTCTCGTACGCTCTTCGACCCGCCCGAAAAAAAAGAAGTAATTAACTACAAACGCGCCCCACTTTTAATTGAACCGGGGAATCCGTGCCCTTAAATAATAATAAAAAAAAAAAAAAAAAATCAGGTGGAGGAACGCTGATTTTTTTCTTCTCTTCGTTCGTCGGTTGGCGACGGCCGCAAACAAAACTTTAGCAATCATTATTGTTTGAGAAGTCGGGGGAAGAGTGCGTGAAAAAAGTCCAAGTACTTTAATTGTAAAGTCAAGGAACATTCATTATATGAGAGATAATCGCCTCGACTCCTTATCTGCCAACTTAAGAGATGGCCGTCCCTTAGACGTATTAAAGTTTTGTCGCACTTTTGCTCCTCGCTCCTCGATTGCGTTGATTAAATTTAAATTAATGATCAAGAACACTATAACGAACTTCATTCATGAATTTAATTTTTAACTAATATTAAGAAGCATTACACCGAGAAGCCCGTACACCGCTGTGAACAGGTAGGAAAATCTCAAGGTTGGTATGGTGGGGAGTTGTATCGCATAGCCACGGGTAGCGCTGCGTATTCAGTTCAATAATCCAGTTCAATAAACGGAATGATAGCGATAGCGCGAACAATAAAGTTGACATCAACAAACGACAGCAAAGTTTACTTTAACCGCTAAATATTCGGGCATAATCACGTGGTGAATTTTAGTTTGCCTTGAAACGGGCGTAGGGGGTGACGGGGGTGATTATATACGTCTATTATATATTCGATAACTGTTATAATAGATATATTACGTAAATTAGTGCAAAAACAATTGATTGTTAATAGAATTGAAACAAATTCGCATTAAACAATGTGAGATGCGCGTGTGTGGCATTAATGCATGAATAGCTCTCTACACTAGCAAAAACGCTAGTATAGAGAGCTATCGCGCGTTCTGTTTAGCTTAACTGAATACACGGTGGCGATGCCTACACCACGAAGGATTTCCGTCAGCGAATTTTCGCCGATTCGCTCAATTTCGATGACTTTTGTGGAAAAGTTGTATGTAAATAACTCTGACTTGAGTCCATATCAGAATCGTGAGTGAAATACAAACGTTCCGAAAGCGAGGTGACAGATGCTAGTTTGATAGGTTATGTAAGAGTGACAGAAACCGGCGCTTGTGGCAGGCCGGTAGAGTGCGGATTATCGGGCCAGTGTGTGCGATACAATTGACAGACTTTTCCTACATGAAAACCTCACGGATTTCCTACACTAATTCGCAGCGGTGTGCGGGCACCTTTATATACATAGGTATAAACAAAACCATAGTGTATAGAAAAAAAAATTGTAGAATAATAATACAAACTATTTCAATAAAAGCTCACGTACAAACATACTTTATTTCACTCGCTAAAGGCACAAAACGCTATAAGTTTTCGACTCGTACAATTGCACCCACGAGTGTATCCTAATATACATACATATACATACGAACGGGAAATGAGAGAATGCACATTGCAATTTCAGATGCTGCGCCATATTCATTTCGAATTTTACCATACCGTTGTTTATTAATGAAAAACATTCCTTTGACGTGAACTTTTCCTTGATTTCAGTTCTCGGAATGGCCGACTCATGACCCCGATGGAGTTCCTGAAACTGGTGAGTGTATTGTTTGATTTCCTACTCTGTATATTAAATTTTATCATGCACACGTATGTATGCACTCACTCACATCACCGTTCAATTATCTCGATACGTTGATAGGTATATTTTATCTGTGCGACAAACTGCTCCACACCGATCCCTTTGATGTCGTCGTACTCGAGCGGATAAAACGAAATAGTACACGATCAAGGTTAAAAAGTCTTTTGTCTTCGACCTTCGTCCGAACAAATGCGGTGAAACTTTTATTTATTTATATTGGACCGAGAAAAATGTTTTTATACGGACTGTTGAACGCTCGAGTGGACCAACACCGTAAACAATTAGCGTTCGCACAACGTATACGAGTAATTTATTTATACGCTAGTACATTATACGGGTACATTGTCGATTTCGGTTAATACTAAATCTGGTTTTCCATTACGTTCCTCCAATTTGAGTATGGTAATAATATCCATTAGATATGCCGTATCTTTGTGCGAAATCGTGCAAATTATCGCGCGCACACACACACACAACACAAATAGAATTTACCATTCGGCGGACGTGTTTGCGTTGGGTTGAATAGTTCGTGTTCGCTCAAAACGGCGTGCAATAACAGTTCCGGTTAACGGAGAAAATTCGCAGATTTTCCCGCGCTTCAGGAAAAACGGATGCGTGTAGTGACGAGGCGAGCGCATCCGGTGTGCAATCGTCGCAATTCGATTGCTCCGTTTCCCGGAAATGCGATTTTCTTTTACGCTATAATAAATGTTATAATGATAATAAACGAACGGCTCCTCTGCCAGTACGCTCGAGTCTCACGAGAGCTTCGCACATGGCGTCTCACATTATATATGGTAAATTATATTATACGTTTAGTTTGTTTGTAATAAAATCTAAATTATATCCTTGCGTAAATTATATTAAATTATATATTCATATCATCATCATTTTCAGTCGTTCACCATCCACTGTTGGATGAAGGCATCTCCAATCCTCTTCCATTCCTGTCTGTCTCGAGCAAACTGCATCCAGTTGACTCCACACATTCTTCTCAATTCATCAGCTCATCGTCCACTCGGTCTACCTTGCTTTCTTTCACATCCTCTCGGATATCATTCCAGTATTTTTCGCGTCCATCTGCTATCCATTATTCTTGCTATGTGTCACACGTTCCGCTATATCTGCCACCTTGGGCATACTTCTTACCCATGTATTCCTCTTACGATCTCTTCTCGTTATACCGAGCATACATCTTTCCATGCTTCTCTGTGTGATATATACATATATATGTGTACATATATTGTACATATACATATGTATATATATATATATTCATAGTGTAAATTTCAATCTTAAAACGGTTAATACCTAATTGTGACTTCTACATACGTATCCATGTATACTATAAAATCTAATATCAATAACATATAATAAAGCCTTCGTTCTGATTGTCCATTAGAAATGCTCGATAGACTTTCAGACAGATTTAATTAGTTTCCTGTAGCTCGTAGTTACTTGTAAATAAATTCTTCAAGTAAGTTTTACATACCTAACCTTGAACGAATGAATTCAGATAATGTAAACTTATAAAGAGTGCATATGAATTTATAAGGAGCCATCTTAAATAATATTATTTCGGGCAATTAAGCCGCTAAAATGTGACAGACTGTGATCGATAAAAATCCCGCCGATAGCTATACATATGTAGATCGATTTCGCCGAAGCCGAGTGAGTTTATGACTTGATTGAGGATTTGAACCATAAACCTTAGTCTGAGCACGTATTGCTCTGCCGACTATGCCGTATACGGTTCATTGAGTAGAATTTCCGCAAGCGTAATGCGCGCATAGAAAGTCTTAATCAAATTAATTACGCCATTCCGTTACCATTGGTTAAATTTCGAGTTGTTTATCTCAAATCATTAATCTTAAATTGAGACAGATCTTCCGAGGAGCACACGGCCGCAATATCGGCTTGGAAACGTCTTCTTCTTCTTCTTCTTCTACAGTTTCTCATTTATCAAGCGTTGAGATGTACGCCTCTATAACATTCTGTACTACGGCGGCATTCTTTCGCGCGTGATAAACGGTCGTTTTGAATTAGAAAGTGTAATGAAATAGAATTTAAAAAAAATTTGCAAATCCCTTATCGTTTGCGACGCGTATTAATTACATTTCAGAATAGAAAAGCGCTTAACGGATTCTATTGTGCGCGTATGTGTGTGTCCTTGTATGCCGGGGAATTTAAAGTTGGTTGGGTTAGCTGAATGCTGATTAAAATTTCAGCAGTGCAAATTGCAAATTGCACCGCAGAGACCAAAGAATCTCATGCATTTGGATGCTTGAATGAAGGTGCGGTATTTAAACGCGCCATGCATAAACATTTTTAAAATGTTAATAAAAAAAACTCTTCTCATTTTTGAGGCAAACGCGTCCGGTTGATGTTCGTTTAAAAAAACAGTACTCGTTTCGTGTTTGACAGTGCGGAAATTGAACATCACTCTCTGGGCGGGGTAAAGGGGTTAATTTCGACGTTCGATTGAAGGATTTATCGGTCGTATACAAACATAGACTGCACATCCACTTTAATGATCATACGGTTGCCACCATTTTAAAAAAATACTTTTTTCAGACACATTATGTATGTCAAACTTAACATATTAATTGTAGGAAAATGAATTTATTTCAACTATTAGGATAAGATTCATTAACACCTCAATTTTTGGTACTAAATTCAAAAATTCAAAAACGTATTTTACACAATTTTATATTTGTTAGATCGTATATCTGAAACACTCCGTATAAAGTAGAGTGTTGTCGTGTAAAAATTAGTTACTCTATCTACAGATAATTTAAAAAAAATAGCCTTACTGTAGATTAGCTAAAATCATTGTGCATTATTGTGAAACTTTTCGCATGCGTTGATACCATTAACACAGTTCTTCAACAAAAGTCGTGCTTTCAGCTTATTCAACCACCACATTTCCTCGAAGTAACGATAGTTGAAATTGTAATGTTTCGTACGTTTTCCGCGAATGTTTTCCTTCACTTGTACTAGCCAGTTTTTGCCCGTCATATGACGGTGGATTTTATCCTCAACCTAACCATCCGTGTGCGCTGGTTTGTACGATAACAGTACATCCCCTAACCCAGCGGTCGCCAACCGGTGATCCGCGAGAAAATTTCCAGCTTTTTCATAATCATCATCATATTCAGCCATTCACTATCCACTGCCGGATAAAGGCCTCTCCAATCCTCTTCCATTCCTGTCTGTCTTGAGCAATCTGCATCCACTTGACTCCACCCATTCTTCTCAATTGATCAGCCCATCTTCCATTCGGTCTACCTTTCTGTCTTTCACATCCTCTTGGATACCATTTCAGTATTTCTCGCGTCCATCTGCCATCCATTCTTCTCGCTATGTGTCCACTTCAACTTTTTCACACGTACTACTATGTACATCTGCCACTTTGGTCATACTTCTTACCCATGTATTCCTCTCACGATCTCTTCTTGGTATACCAAGTATACGTCTTTCAATGCATCTTTGTGTGCACTGGATCTTCCGTTGCATTCTTGAATTTAGCATCTAAGTTTCACATCCATACGTCATAACTGGCAGTTTTCGTAATGAATAATGAATAGATATATCGTTTATTTTTTATAATTTTTCTACCTTGCTTTCTTTCACATCCTCTCAGATACCATGTCAGTATTTCTCGCGTCCATCTGCCATCCATTTTTCTCGCTATGTGTCCACTTCAACATTTTCACACGTACTGCTATATCTGCCACTTTGGTCATACTTCTTACCCATGTATTCCTCTTGCGATCTCTTCTTGTTATACCAAGCATACATCTTTCCATGCTTCTCTGTGTGCACTGGATCTTTCGTAGCATTTTTGAATTTAGCTTCCAAGCTTCACATCCATACGTCATAACTGGCAGTACGCATTGGTACGTCAATCTTTTTTAAGCATAGCCGAATGTTGGATAAGGTGATATCCAATTTTTTGCAAATAACTTGGAGTGCAAATACAAGTGTAATTACCATGTAATAATCATGGTAGTGGTTCGCGGGATTCGAGATTTTGAGTTTAGTGGTCCGTGAGGTCCAAACGGTTGGAGATCGCTGCCCTAACCCGTTCGAAACAGTGTGTGAAACAATTGTATAGTTGTTGATTGAATGGATGTACATACATATATTCACACAACCGTGTCGTCGAGTTGAACCAGCTTTGAAGATAGCGACTTGTTGGCAACACACCGATAAAAAAAAGTTTGTTATTTTGGCAACGACCCAGGCAGGTAGGTTGGCAGATTTTACGCTATTGTATGTACATACAAATATTACGATTTGCGGCAACCCTGCGTTATACACAGTGTAGTTTTTGTATCGACAGCCAACAATCACCGGTTAGCGGTGGTTGATCGAGTGCATAATCGACGCAGTGTCCATTCGATTTCACGGAGAATTTGTCCGTCGATCACCCAGTTAGACTATCGCCCCAGGGCGCCCGCTTAGACTGCTCGGCAAATGCAATGCGTCGTTTGACAAAATGTCGACAGACAAATTTGCACCGCAAACCGCAAAACGGTTGACGAATATCAAATAATCGTTTGATGTTCATCGGATGTGACTTTCCATCACCCCATAATCCTCCAAAGTAACATTGTCGATGTCATTGTTATATATAAGCTAGCTAGCTATTTAATGCCTTTCATTAACTCGTATTATATTGTTGATTGATGCATGTTTTATGCTCCTAATGGCGTACTTAAGGGAATAGAAAGATGTGTGGAAAGGAGGAAGATGACTTCCTGTCATTTTTGGTTGCTGAATAACCAACCATACACGTACATATGTATGTACATATATGTAGATATAATCACTGAGGAAAAGCGACATTAGATACAGGCAGCGATAGCGCGGATCGTTAGACTCAATGTTTACCATTTGCTTCACCAACCTTCACTTAAGCATATCCTGTTTTCAGCTAATCTTTATAAAAGTATTTATATTCACAACATATTTCTAATGAATCTTTTTTGAAAACAATTGTAATATGTTGTATGGTTATTGAAAAAATAACAAAATAAAGTTCGCCATATCCTTTATTATATATTGTGCTTATATAACCATGCTTTCAGCGTTGATTATCAATCAAATTTAACGTAGCGGTAAATATTTATATTGGGGAAAATTTCAATACTAAACAATAAGCGTACAAAAGGCGCTGCCTAAGTTTATTTTTCGCAGACTTAACCGCCTTCATCCCGAAGCGATCGGTTAAAAATTTCCATCGAAAAATTTGCAATTTTCCATACTGTACGCGGCACTGGCTTTCCGACAAGAGTCGCCGCGCAATTAAAGTCAAAAGCACGCGGCACTTAAATTTATCAAAACGCACTCGAGGGACGTCTTAATGGTGCCAATAAAAAACGAATAATTAATCTCGTAATCCCGAGAACACATCAACTATAATATTTCATTCAAATTAACGGTTTTGTGGCTTTGAAGCAAACGCGCATACATACATATGTAGGTACGCATTTATAACTAATTCACGCAAAGTAACACATCCATATTTGATTATTGGATGACGCGATGAAATATTTCCGTCTCGAAGTTTAACTTTGCCGACCCTTTTGCGTTAAACTTCCAGTTTTAATGAGCGCTTAGACCTTGACGAAATATACGGCAAGGCAGTTCAAATTAGTAGGTAATATTACTATATGTACATAGGTGTGAAGTGCGAAACACCGAGACAAATCTATAACTACATACATATAGTGCTGTAAGTCGAGAATATTCTCGTAGAACGAGAATAGATTCTCCAAAAGATTATTCTCCGAGAATATTCGAGAATTTTTTTTTTTCTTGGTTATAAAACATCTCTAGATAGTTTAATAGCTTTTTAGAAGATTCTAGGATATTTTCAGAACCAAATAGGAGTAATAGGACTTTCTAGAATGTCTGAGAGCATTTTGAACGAAATTTTTTCAATCTGACGACACTGAATGTGTCATTTCGTCATTTTAACATACGCACTACCAGCATGAACGTTTTGCGCGAAATTCTCATCATCGTCATCAAAATTCTCCAGGGGACCACCAGTGGTCCGCGGATCACCGGTTGGCGACCACTGCTCTAACTGAAACAAAAATGACTACATACATATATATTTTTGTAAGCCTATTTGTGCCATTCTGATGAAAACTAGTATTATTCGTGTAATCTGTATCACCTCTGCCAAGTATTAGCCCGAATTAGAGGGAGTTTACTGTATATATATTTGAGCAGATACAGTAATATTTAGTATTTATTTAAAATACATGGTAGCCGATGGAGCCCAGGGTACATTGCATTATGTATGTACATATATACAAATTTTGCCCCTCAGATGCTCTAAAAAAGAAAATTCTCGGTTTGGAGAATATTCTCCAAACCGAGAATTTTCTCGAGAATTTTACAACACTACATATGTACATATATATATACTATCTGTATATATTGCGCTATAACCGTAAAGTGTTCGAATGTGTGCGCCTTGGGTTAATCTAATTACGATTTTCCGTTTTTCGCGCGTTCACTCTCTACTGCTACAAGGAAAATGGCCACCCCTTTATCTCGGACGAAAATTCAATTTAACCGTAGCTATTCCTCATTAATTAATTTATTCATTAGCTCGTTGAAATTCACCCTTTTCAATAATGATCTCGAGAGTGAGCCTCCGCTACTTAAAGATGCTCGTAACATCAATTTATCCATTTTCTTTAGTCTTCTGTTTATTTTTAATGACGGCTTTTGTATAATCGCTTTTTTTTTTTTGTATTGAAGCCCGAGTGCGAATCTCCCCGCGCAAAAATACATATAATCGCTCGGCAGGCCCGAGTATTTGTACGCATTTATTATGTACACATACAAAGGCCTCGCCTCAGCAAAGGATTAATTCGTCCTGTCTAATTGCGGTCTGCGGCCGTCGCCTAGACTTGTAAGGCTCGTCCGTTATTGTCGTTTATGGCGAATGGGTGCTCTTGACAATGTCGACTTGTACACTAAATTAAAATACACTCCCGACAACTACAGACACTTCGTATACAATAATTATACGTTGGTATTCTTTATGGAGGGTTGTTAGGATTTACAGCACTGATTGAATACATTGAAAAAATGCTAAATCTTATGTTAATACACGGTAATGCAAGACTCGTGATACGCATGTAGTGTGAGTGGGTATACATAGTATACAATTCAAACACTTGAGATTATCTAGCACAGGGGTAGGCAAGAGGTGGCCCGGTTAGTGTTTTACAATAAAATGTCCCGCGACTCGATTTCTCCCATTATTGAAGATGTTCCTGATTATTTTCAACTGGAAGTAATTGATTTACAAACCAATGACGTATTAAAAGACATTTTTAAAGTGATGAAGTTAACAGAGATCTATACTGGACTTTCACCTTCTTTATTTCCTGCACTGAAGAAGTTTTCAGCTGGAACGATAACTGTATTTGCCAGCACAAAAATTTTCTAGAATGAAAATTTTTCTAGAATGAATTTACAAATTACAAAACACTAAACCTCTCATTAATTTGTATTTGTTTATTTTACTTCTAATTTTTTTTTTATACTATTTTTATTAAAAAAAAAAATTTAATTGATTTAAAAACCTAAAAAATCACATTTAGGTAAAAAAAAATAATTTCATATGTGGCCCCCTGACAAATCCCAATATCTAAATGTGGCCCCCGTGTAAATTATGTTGCCGACCCTTTGTTCTAGCATAATAATAATATGTCAAAAGTACAAATTTGTATGTACATATACATATGTAGGTATATAGAGCGTATAATAATGTGCTGTTTGATATACATATGTAGGTCAATTTTTCCTCAGCTGATTTCCCTTATCCTTTCCCTCCTCCTGCAGTACGAGCCTCGAATCATTCTGTATAATGGGTGTCCGTTTAGATTATATTAACAGAACCCTTCCGCTCTGATATCAATTCAATAGTCCAGAAGCTATTGTTTTGAAATATGCTCGCGCAAACATCGGTTGATATGAAAGGAATCTGAAATTGGTTCGCAAAACGTTCATATATCCGATGTTGAAAGACGAAGTGAAAATATGAACAAAAAAAAAAAAGGTTTACTTGTGTTTGTTTCGTTGGTCTCAAAAGTATTCTTCGATTTTCGCTTTGTTCAAACGAACCTACATACATAGATACAAGATCCCTTGTTAACAGCTGACCAACCGCTCTGTTCTCCCTTTTTTTTTTTTCTTATTAAAACGATACATTGTCTGTCTGGCGCGCGGTCCAATAAGTTAATTGACTTCGGCCCTTTGTGTCCATGAGCTAAGGGCTAAGGGTTCGGCGTTGTCTTCAATCAACGACCGCCCACACGAGCCACCAGACCCAAAGGTCACTGGGTTTTTAGATTATGCTGATAGGACACAAAGCCCTTTTTTTCAAACCCACACCCCTTTTCCAAGTGAGATTTTCCACCCTTTTGTTCCGCTACACCAATATCGATACTCTTTCGAAATGGAAGATTCGACCGTTTGGCTTTTTGCAACATCAAATTACCAGAGGAATCGAGCTCTCGTCCGAAGATCTGGCGATACCGAGCTTTTAAAAGCACTTTGAAAGCTCCTCTCGTTTCACGTATAAAAAGGCCGCGCCATATGGCTACCGTCGCTCTTCAACGGTAACTCGCGGTAGAAAAAAAATATAAATAATTGTACAAAAGGGTACAATGTGTAAAACAAGCGAAAGCGTTCGCCGTTAACATCTGGAAATTTTCCCTTCCATTAAATTGGCGCTAAATATACCGCGCATGATTTATTAAGTTCTGGAAAGCTATTGACAGGGCAGAAGAAAAGCAATTTGTTCGCGGACTGTGTATATATGTATGTATGTGTGGTTTGTTGTTGATGAGAGAAAGTTTCGCCATGCCTAGCACGAACGCACTCTGATACGAATTTATCGACGCTGAAGGGTTAATTGAACCGTATCGTATGTGTTTATTTTCATTAACCATTTAAATTCCATTTTTTTCGTGTCTTACAATTAAATTTTATTTCAAACCGCAAACAGTGAAACTGTATATAAAACCCGATCGGATTACATATTATTATTTCGAATTTGCAAACAATCGCTACTGAGGATACCTTTTTTCGACGGTACAAAAGATTCCACGCACTATCTTCCGAAAACGGGAACGCAATTCGCACTGAAAGGAAAACCATTGTAAAGTGAATGTAATAATAAAAAAAAGGGTCAAATCTTATAAAAGACTAAATCGTACAACATAGCACGCACGTATAATAAATTTCAATTGTGAAAATAATCGTGAAATTATGTGCTCTTGCGGTTTGCATAACATAAAGAATCTTTTAACATACCTTGTATGTAGGTATATATTTTCCTTGTTTAATTTGTGGAAGTTTAAAATATATTATACCAAAGTTAAAAAAAGTTTACCCCGCAAGACCTGGCATGTACTTAATATCTACAAACGAGCTTTGACGTCGATGAACTTTACAAGTTATAGTCAGTGATGTGCATAATTGTTGGACTATTGGTTGAATACATGTGTTATGTATACCAATGTAATGAAAAGTTTGACAATTACGCTTCGCATGCATTGGTTCCTTAATCCTTTGGCGATTTTAATAAATCCGATTTCAAGATAAATACGTTCGTATTTAATCCCCATCGCACTACATCCGGAAAATTCTACAAATTTCCACCGTTTACCGACGTTAAAAGCAAATGCTGAAAATGAAAACATATAAACAAAGAAAAACGTTAACGGATACTCTCTTTTCTATTCAAGTCGCACACAAGCAAGAACCAATAAAATGTTTCCACGGTCGAATAAGTAGAAGAAGAAGTCGCTGCTAAGGCTTTCACGTACTATTGGATGTGCTTAACGGGGATCGTATTACCTAAAACAAAAATCGTGTACGCGTTTTTTGCCTTTGCTCTTTCCATTTTATTTTTTGAGTGTTAAAGCGTTCACGCCTAATGCTTATGAAAATTTAAAAAGGGAAACACACACACACACGTTCCGTAACTCGATCTGTGAACTTTTCAATTTTGTACTCCATTTCCTTTTATTTCACGTAAACGATGTGGTATTTAGTTATAGTATGTTTTGAACTGTAAAGTCATAACTTAATCACCGGGAAGTAAA
The DNA here is from genome assembly GCA_022651745.1 of Parapsyche elsis. Classification (NCBI taxonomy): domain Eukaryota; kingdom Metazoa; phylum Arthropoda; class Insecta; order Trichoptera; family Hydropsychidae; genus Parapsyche; species Parapsyche elsis. Next base: position 6,750,110 of record JAGVSN010000017.1, read on the forward strand.
CTTCGTCTGACAAACACAAAGCAATTAAACGCACCGTTCAAATACAACGCCTCTGTAACTTGATTAGTATTTTCTCAAGTTAAATTCATCTCGTTCGAAAATTATACATATTATTTATCATGTTCAATTTATTTTGCTTACGAATACATTTATAGTTGAAGCTGTAATTAAAATCAACTCAATCAGAAAATTTTCTTTTGACCGCAGCAATAATATAATTTATACGCAAAAACCTTTTCGTGGAAATTCGTATTTCTTTTTCACACAAATTTCATCGGTATAGAATCGTCAAAGTAATTGCTACTCTCAATTTCGTTTCTACGCTTCTTAATTAAATGACTTAGTTAGCCTACATTGTAATTTTAGTCTTCACCATACGTTTTTTTTTTTTTTTAAATTATGATGATTAAAATTAATTTTTATCATTTCAGTCATATTGAAGTTTATTTCTATTCATTTAACGCTTCCATACAAAAGCAAAACTTTAACTTTTTTCCTACAAAAATTTACAATGCGAGACTTTTTACTTTTTCCATATACGATAAAATATTGTGATCATGCACAAATTTGACCTCGAGATTTTGACTGATATGTATCAAGTATCGTCCCTTGATCACGTTTTAATGATTAGATACATATGTACATATATGTAAAATCTCAAAAACCATTTACATATATCCTTCAAAAACTTCATATTTATAATTTTAGTGTTAGCCATTACAATCCATTTTGTTTAAATATATTTTGCTTCATAGTTTTCTATGTATTATTCTGCTTTTTGCTATTATTATAGTAATATTATATTAGGCTCACCCTACATGACGATTTGGATGGAAAATCTGTAATATCATGCACGGTTCTGTTTGTAAAATAAAAATAAATAAAGTTTTCAAAATATTTCGTTGATCGGAAGTAGAACTTCCCCTTGTATGTAAGTCACCTAATTATAATAGCCGAAATCCGTCTGTCTGTCTGTCCGGCTGGTTTCAATTTGACCATTTATATAATAAAAAATAGGCTCGCGACTATGCTAAATTGTCTATGCAACAACTATAAAAACTATTAAATTTAATATTATTTTTCAGTACGGGTGATGAGAAACCGCTCCGTTGATATACAACGGGCCTAAACCAGTCACTATAAATGAAAGCCCGGGAATCTGCGCCCGTCACGTTTCTATTTGTATGCGGGAGACTTCACCGAAACGTGAAACACGCAACCCAAATTTATACGGGTGTAAATTTACATGCGCCAACCGCGTCTACATAACCTCACTAATACAGTAACCACCCGGTGACACTGTCAACGGATACTCTCTAAGTCTAGTTGTATTGTATATATTATAGATTACGGCCAAATACACGGCTGTTATCATTTGGTGAACTTTTTCGGCAAATGGACTTGTATCATTTAGACAATGAACGACTCGCACAATGGAGTGCTTTCGCAGTACTTTTTAAAATTCTCCCAACACCCAAACTTCCTCCGAAGACGCGTACACTTTTATTATTTTTATAGTGTGAATAAAAGCGAACAAATGTCCATAGCGTTCATTACGACCGTTATCACGTGCGGAGCTTTCCGAATTGTCCGGGCAGATGGTTGGAGTCCATGGCCGTGCGAGGAGAAGAACAGACATACGAGGCGCCCAGTTTTTACTGTCGGACCATTACAGAAATATCTCCCCTCTGCAATAAACCATTCTCCGGTGCGCCATTAAATTCTTCGCGATGATAACGTGCACACTACCACTACCACCCAACGAAGATCTCCAGAAATGATCTGCCATTTTCCTTCACAGGCACAGGTTCGATTCTATTCTTCATTCCATTTTTCATTCCCGCTGCCTTTGGAGTGAGCGATTCGTTGTAATAATTTCTCGTAATATATTCGGTGATAAATCACAGTGTCTCGGTGTGGCGAAACGTGTGCGGTTAAATAAACATTACGTATCCGCGTCGGAACATGAAAGCTGCGCTGCGCTCTCCACACATATCTCCCTCTTCCCTGTATGTACGTATGTATTGTATGTATGTATATGTACATTATACAGGGCCGCGCCATTAGTCGAAGCGACTGGGATTGGCGCCTCGGGCGCCTATCCAAGAAAAAAAGCAATCTCTGAATAAATTATAAATTTTAAAGACGGTGTAGTGAGCTCGCCTTTTGTGAGACGCAGACTTCGAGACAACTTATGTATCTATGCATCGCAATTAAATGCCCATATTCTTTATACACACCGTATACAAAAATGCATGTCTTCCATAGTTTACAAACTACCATTTCCGATATATGTATGTAAATGAACACATACACTTTGATACATTCTGCTGCATTGTAGTCGAAGAACGTTCTGCATACTTAACATTTGGGTTAAAGTTAAATTATTATGAACTTCTTAACATGCAATATAATGCAGATATTCGTATGGCGAATTTTATACCTTGAAAGTTTATATGTACATTCAGCGACACACTTTTTCTAATAAAAGAATGTTTTTTTTTAAATGCGTAATTCATTTTATTTACTTTGTGGGATGTATGCGAAGTCTCATGTAAATTTTTTCTTCAATTTTTTTTTAGTTATAATGAAATGGAACTTTTGCTCAAAAAATCAAACTTTATTTTTCAAAAGTTCGTTGAACAGTTTCTAAAGAACACAAGCGTGCTTTATTTAATTCCAATACAGTGTATGTATATGTACTTAGCTAAGTATAATGGAAGACTTTTCATTTATTGCTTAAAACGTCCGCATTGGCAGGTTGCCTCTGTAAATAATTCCCCGATATTGGCTTCGCCATTATACTCGACTACTTATACATCTTCACTCCATTATACACTGCAAACAAATGGAGTTTTCATACACAGACGAATTACAGCACGCGAGCGATCACTTGTATTCGATATTTATAGCAATTGGCAATACTTACATAGCAAACAATCGCCTACTTGTTCTATCTATTTAAAACTAAGCCCAATTTGAAAGGCGTCTATGCGTAATATACGAACGCTCCGTTCGAAAGCTCGCGCGCTAAAAGCTTTCGTCGACACGAACAGTTAAGCCGTCAATGCGATAACTGAACATGTTGAAATGGGGCGCCAATTAAAATCGCAAAAGCGCTTTGGCATCTTAGAATCTTCACCGCCATATTGCGGACAGTTTAGCGGTGTTTGCTGTACTATTACAAGCTTTCACTTAAAACTATGTCTTAGGTGTGTATTTTACTTTTGAAGTAAAACTTCTTTTCGCTCGGTATAGTAAAAACGGTTCATCCAACGTTCCATACAAACGGAGCGAGCGATAAGTGGTCACGCATATCCCCCGCCCCGCACCGCCCCTCAGTTTAGTAAAAACGTGTCATCGAAGCGTGGCACGACACGAAAACCAGTCGCGGTCAGCGGGTACCCCCACTCCTCGGCTAGACGTCAGGTAGCAGTGAGAACAGTGAGTCATTAGGCGAGCGTTTAAAACTACATTTGTGTACACAATTCTTTCACATTCACATCTGTATTCCTTCTTGTATGTACATTGCACTTGCTAGAAATTGCAAAGAAGTTTTACTTCTATAGTGAGTAGCGGCTACACACTGCGATTTTTCAGAGTACCATTGATAACTTCATTGTCGAACGTTCAATAAATTTTATAAGAATTTGACACTTCGATCCATAGCGAAATGTGCGGATTAAACTGCGCGAACGAAAACGCCGTCAAATAAATCTTATTCGCTCGCACACGACCCAAACGCAACTTATACAGCCGAGGAAGTTCGAAATTTTCAATTCGATTCAAGAAAGTAATTTTTCAGTTCACTGATTGCATTTCAGCAGCTGTCAAAAGCACAATTCTCTCCGTAAAAGAGACTGTCCGTCGCTATCTCGCGCAAACTATCTTCTACAATATAAACCGTCGACCAAATTAGTTCATACCGTTACGTATTAAACTCAACCTCTAAATTGAATACGTATTTGTCCGTGAGGATAAAGCGATTCGCAACGGGTAAGTCGTACGTAAAAGATATCGGCGATAAAATCTGCAAAGGTCGGAAGCAGATCGGCGTAAAGAAATTTACAAATATAAACGCTCGGTTTAACGGGACACATTTTTCGCTCTCCACTTTTGTATTTTACGTACATGCGTCGTTAAAAGGTGCGTATGTCTGTATTTTCAAAAAATAAAATTTTCGTGCTCTCAAAAGGCAATTTACGATAAACATTTGAATATTTCGCACATAAATTCAACAAGGGATCGGCGACAATTTTGCGTTCGCGGTTTAATCCCTTGCCTTTCGCCGAAAAGATCGTCGAAAGGATTTTTTTATTTTTATTCACGCTAATTTATATCATTAACGAGCTGTTAAATGCTATAAATTTTTCTTAGTATATAATCTTGTAAAATCGGCAAAAAATATAAAGTTAATAAAACTATACATACTAGTATGATCAGATAGACTTAATACGTTGCATTTCGAACGTTCGTTAAAGTACAAAGAGATTTCTAGTGATAGTAGCGATCGTGCCTGTGGTAGTTAACTTTGAAGCTCTGAGAAATAAATTGAACTTTTACCTTTATACAACAGTATTCTTAACAAAATAATAATATTTTATATACAGACTGCACATAACTTCAACCATTAACAGAGATTAGAGTTAATTAATCATTTTTAAATGATTAATTAACCCACCATCTTTCGATATAATGTAGTAATTTTTTAATTCTTAAAATTTGATATCACTATATCTGAAACATACATATCGATGGGCTAGTGCACAGATATTGTATGTCCAGTTTTTACCAAAATTGAGTTATCATACACAAAACGTCCATCTGCATCAAATCTTCATGTTTAGAAAGTATTGTACGTATGTATATCCAATTAGTAATTTGAGAAGATATTTCCTTATTCAAATGTATAATATGTCCATTTCGTCCATATTTTTCATGCAAAAAATTGCATGTCCATTGCAATTCTTGTTCACACAGTGACAGCACAAGACATTTGAGTTTTGACATTTACTTAGAAGCATTCTTGTCATTATTGTGATTGATATAATATACATACATATATAAAATATATATTTAAAAAAAAATTATATATAATTACATACATATGTATGTATGTATGTATATACATATATTATGTAACTTTTATTCATGCTAAAATGTAACAAGTCCAAATTCAGACTGTCATTTATGCAATTATATTGTATGTCCAATCACTCCTCCATAAAACTTGAAATACGTAATTCATACCAGTTTTAAAATATTGCACTCTAGGAAACATACTTTAAAAGGTAAATAAATTATCAATGATCTGGTATACATAAATTACTTTGAAAGGAAAAACCTGAATTCTCCCACCATCTACAAACTTAAAATTCGATTATCTCAAAACATACAAAACTGGACATACTAACCCATCGATATATGGTACAACAAAACTGTATTTAAATTATATTTAGGATATATTGTAATTTGCGTGTATTCGATCGAAATGTAAGCTGTGTTCTGAATATTCACATTCACCACTAATTTTCAACAAGTGCTTGCCAGCAATTTGGCAGTGGATGGTTTTTAGCAAACAGACACTCACTCCATCGTCCTCTACTCCTTCCTATACACAAAACGATCCCTTCGTTCAGTCAATATACAGTTGGAACGGATGGAGAACCACTCATTCGTCGACGACAACCACTTTGCCTGTCGCCATCCCGGATGCCAATAATGGTCACGACTATTTGTTTTTCATTGAAAGCCTCTAAACAAGCGCACTCTATCACACAGGACCTATCCGAAAGTCCTGGCGAGCCCGGGAACAAAGGAGGGTTTGCGGTCTCCGTACGCTATTTAAAGTGACAAGTGCCTTCACATCGGGTAGGGTAAAGATCCGCTTTTGACACCCTGACACCACACATTTTCCACATCAGAGTGCTGCTGAAATCTCATTACAGCCACTTACGCTCCCTAGTTGGTAAAATCGACACTAAATTCATTCGATACGTACATATATGTACGAGCAGTATAGCACATTTTACAAACTGAGAATTCGTGTATGGATATTTCAAGTTTTTGGCACCGAATCGTATTGTTGGACTTTGCAGTGTTGACAATCAATACTGCAACACGTTGTTTTCCAAAAAAATATTATACTTTTCTCGCTTTCGTTGAAAATTTACGATCGACCTTTGCAATCTTGCGAAAAATCTCCGTATAGTTTTCCAGCACAATGGCAATGCCAATGGGGCGAGAGAATTCGATGGAAAAATTCTCTAATAGTGTCTCGTTCGTTGTCTGTTGTAATAAACTCAATTTATCCCGAGTTTCATTCGACCGAGACGATTCGGGTTTCTCGCGTTAACAATAATCTGAAAACGACGATAATAATTAACCGATGCGGATTTCGTTATAAACCGTTCGGTTCGTTCGAACGATTCGTTTATATATTTTCGTCCCTATTTTTCCCTATTGTTTTAACCGAAGGTAAACAGCTTTTGAAGTTTTCGGTTGGCCGTAAATTAAACGGTGTGGTATACAACCGCTATCCAACATTTAACTACCGCTGGTCTTTTTCGATGTAAACAAGGTATATTCAGATGTGTACGTGGTTTATATTCCATTCATATTCATTTTTTTTTGTTTATCTTTTTAGTTGGTGTCATTTTTTTTCGTTTTACTGTCCGAATGTCGAAACGAAACTGTCGCGTTTAACGGTGGAAGAAATCGTAGATCGTGTTCGTACTTCTGTATTCCCAGAGGATGTGTGAATTTATGGATAGTGATCTCTTCAATCTTTTCACAAAACACTATAGCACCCTACATATTTCATTATGACGTTAAAATATTTTCATTTTTTTTTCTATACTGTTCCTCAATCTAAATCTAGCAACTGTTGTAAATACGAATTTCAAAATTTTTCTTCATTTCAAATACAATTCACTTCAAAGGAAACATCATTCACTTTCCTCATATCAATAGCTTACAAACACGTCGTACAAACTGAGTGTTTCCCTTTTAAACAACTTTTTTCGATTATTTTTTATTACTATTTTATCTGCATAATGTGAAAAATAGATCAATGACATCATAACTTTCATAAAATAATAATTTTAAAATTGAATTTAGATACATGTATTGTAGAATTCACTCGATAAAAGATTTTTTTTATTTCGGCTGTAAATCCGAACGTTTTTTATTCCAACGCATAATATAGTGCACAAAATAATGCTATTTTCTAAATTTATTCAAATCCTCTATTTGCAAAGAATTTTCTATAGCAAAATCCTCTACGGAATTTATCTATGTGAAAGGAGTGTGTAAAGCTTTCAAATATATTAAAGCAAATATGGAGATATTTGTCTAAATCCTTCAATTCAATTTCTCGGATCCTTTTTATAAAGTATGATAAATTTTAAGGCAAAACCGTAAAATACAAAATTTTTAATCCTATTTTACTGCTCTTACCATATTTATTTTTATCTTACATTCAATATTTGTTTAATGTGAATACATGTACCAAAGATTCATTCAATCTTTCCGTACTTTCGAGGTTTTTATTATTAAATCACTGATTAAAATTAAAACCAGTGGTATAAAAAATTCTCCAAATGTACATACATACATATGTACATATGTATACTATGTATGTATGATATTCTATATTCAAAGTTTTATCACGTCCAAAATTATTTATATATCTATGGGTGTATTTTACAATATTTATTGTAAAACCCTGGATCGTTCATCTTAACTTTTTATCAGAATAATGGCGAAACAGTTTACGAATAACATAAAGAGAATTTATATATTTCAAAAATTGTTTTTGATTTCATAAATAAAACCACACGTAAGTATTATATTTCCCTTTTTGCATCGGACAAATGTGATTTTACGCAGCATATAAATCTTAAAGGAATCTGGCATATATTAGGCATATCGTTGAAAATATTTTCCGGGTAGAAATTTTCCAATGTGAACAACCCACGGTTTCCACATTCAATGTAATATATTGTACTGGTATCATTTTTAACCTTTTCTGCTCGACACAAGAATGAATATGAGAGTTTTGCCCGTATAGTAGGTACTACTTACCTACAGCACACATATTTTGCGAACAACATAAAACCACTTTCAGAATTTTCCGCGCAACGTTTCAGACAAAACTCTACATCGGATCTTTTAACTAAAGTATCGGCACGATTTTACACCAGCCGTAATTGCGCTTTCATAAATTGCAAATAAATTTAGCGTCAATGGTGTCGTACGAGCAATTAATTACAGCTTGTATTTACTCTGAAACAGAATTGTAAATATAATTGAATTGGAGTACGTCACGCACGTTTTTTCGCGATTTCCACAAATTCAATATATTCCCATATGCGGAAAAGTTAAATTTTAATCAAGTAAGCCTTTAGAAAGCTATGTATTTTGAGCTCTTGCAATGACATCTGTCACTGTCATTACCGTATTTAACGTTTTGCGTTTTATTACACTCTGCGATGCACATAATGTTTGTTCCGCATTCGCATCCATTCATCAACATCGTTTAAAGTTAATAAAATTTTAGATAAAATTCAACGATAAGTCTTCATTGAATTAATGAATACGTGTACATAAAAACGCACATTAACTGCGAAACATAAACATAAATTTCAGACGTTAATTACTGTTAAGTGCACCGCAACGTATCGTTCAGTGTATTGCTACTGAAATGAAATTCACTGATAGTAAAAGTTTGAGTTCAACTACACTATAGTTTTATTTTTCCTTTTATTAAAAGTTTGATGATTTATTCGAATGAATGAGTCATAAAAATTGTATATACAGTTCTGATAATTTAAATCCACCATAACGTAATAATGGTAACCGGACGCATATTTCGGATCCGCACCTAAGCACAGGTCGTTTACGAGTACCACTGGAGTATCTTAACCAAAGCAATAACAATAATAAGCATTGTATGCTTGTGAGAATTTCGCGGAAAATGTTCATGCTGGTAGTGCGTATGTTAATATGACGAAATAACACATTCAGTGTCTTCAGAATGAAAAAATGTCATTCAAAAGGCTATCAGACATTCTAGAAAGTCGCATTATAGGGGAGTCTACTGTATAAGTTTAACGAGCAATGTACATACATAAAAAGTTTAATTCCATCAAATTAACGTATTTGAATTTTATCTTTGGAAAATTTAAACAGTCGCTAAAGAACTGATAAAGATGTAAAATTGTACATACATATGTATGTACATACCTTTGCCTCCATTTATTTTATTTATTTATTTATATAATACAGTAGCTTAAGCTAATTAATTATAATCCTTAACTAAGCACCTGTACAGAGAAGTTTTTTAAGACTGCCAGGAATTTTTCAATAGTTTTGGAACTTCAAATTCCATCCGGCAGTCTATTATATTCCAAAACACCTCTGTACAAGATGCTTCTCCTATTTCTATTTATTTTATAATTAAATTATTTTTATTCCTTAAATTATATTCACATACATCCATTCCTCTCACAATAAATTTACTAAAATATGATGGTAACATATTATTATCTAACTTAAATATAAATACGAACATACAACTCCTCAAAGTATCATTCACACTATATTAATGTCATATTAATTATTAGAAATATGTACATATTAGCGCAAGCGTATATATACATATATATATTTTTTTTATATGTATTTAATTAATAAATTGATTGACAGGACAAAAATAAATATTTTATTTTTCTCCTGTCTGAATTATCATGGTTCTGTTCTGTTTTGTCACTGTTCTGATTCTTCGTGTTCTGTTTATTCATGGAACCCGTAATAATATATGATCCGTTATAAATTAAAGTGGTTTAAGTACATTTTTTATCTTGACTGTGAATTCTTTAAAAATAAATATACCATATCTGTCTGAAACTACCATGAACTCTTGATTTTTTTTTAAATTGGACTTAAACCACTTTCATTTATAACGGCTCATATATGGTATTATGTTTACGTAGGCGTACCTAGTGTGTTTACAGTGTCGCACCTGTTCTTATGTCAAAGGTCAACATTTTCACCATATTGTTTATCGCGGCACCTCTACGAGCGGGGCCCAACGAGTAAATATTACCATCACGTTTCCGGTTTTTACGAATCTAATATCCGGCTCGAACGACCCGCTATAGGAAGTACCCCGTATCGTCGTCTCACTCATCCGGTACATCCCCGCACGGTCGAGAGCACCATTTTCTGTATATATATTTTTCCTCCATCACCGTTCGCCCGAATGGGGGTTGAGAAGTAGGGGTGGTGGAAGAAAAGCACAGAGGTGGTGAGGGCTTAAGACTGAAACCCGAGTTGCCCTCTCGAGGATTCATCCCCTCAATAATATGATTTTATGGGCACTAAAAGAGAGGAATGGCCGCACTATTGTAACGGGCCGCGCTAATTTAAATAGTACCTATGCGGCCACCGGAAAAGACAAACTGCTCATCTACATAAACATCACAATTTACATAAAGCGGAAGATTTCAATGGGAAAATTAACTTTTCCTTATTGCTCATACCTCAAATCGTCTGTTTTCTTTGCGCTTTGTCGTATTTATCCGAAAATTTAACACGTACATATCTTTCCAGTTGATATAAATCAACTGAAATTTTATGATTTTTAAAGTATCAATAATGCGTAGGTACAGGCAAACCAACAAGCGGACTGTAACCTTTATGTGTATATAGTAATATATATTAATTTGTTCGTCGTGTGACGGTGGATTATCACTCCAAAACCCCACCTTGTGCGCTGGTTTGTACAATAACAGTACAGCCCTTAGCCTATTTGACAGTACGCGAAACAATTGTATAGTGTACCGTTGATTGAATGAGTGTACGGCCATAAAATGCGTTGTCTACTTGACACAGCAGCTTGTTGCCAAAACACCGCTGAAAACAATTGTTTGTTATGTTGGAAATGCTAGCGTGACCCAGGCAGGCAGGCAGGCAGATGCTTGCGCTAATTCATATCTCTAATAATTAATATGACAAATAGAAACAAAGGTATATGTACAATTTAACATCTGTATCAATTCTTAAGCGACTGTTTAAATTTTCCAAAGATAAAATTCAAATACGTTAATTTGATGGAATTAAACTTTTTATGTTCATTGCTCGTTAAACTTATACAGTAGACTCCCTTATAATGCGAGTGCCTACAACGCGATTTCCTACAACGCGCCCAAGTTATTGGGACGAATGTTTTATACATACATATGTACATACATATTCATACAAGTTTGTATTAACTAATTAAACTAATGAATTTGTTAATTTTTTTTGGATTTATATGAAATAAAAAAGTCAGTAATATGTATTTATTTTTTTCTAAATAAATTTCATAGAACGCAATTTCTTACAACGCAATTAACGCGTAACGTATTAATCGCGTTATACGGGAGTCTATTGTAAATGAAATAAAAAATACGATCTTCGGCATACAATCAAATAAGAAAAACTACCAATTCCGGTAGGCGGACTTTGATCGAAACCTTATCAACTCTTAAATTTTATATGGAAATTATAAATATAAATTTTCGACCTGATCAATGGGGCAGTTTCTGAAATATTCTGTGGTAAACTTTTCGACAAAAAAAACCCTACTTCCGATTGATTGATTTTATTGATTTATTTTTTCGTAAACAGGAATTTTTCTCAGGATTACAACATTACAATATTGTGACGATACTACATATTAAAAAAACAAAAAAATCGTTCAAGAGTAAACTGCTACTTCCGGTAGTCAGATGTTGACAAGAACGCCGGAGCAGTTTCGGAAATATTCTGTGGTAACAGAATTTTAGAATTTTCTACAAGAAAAAAACCCAACTTCCGGTTGACTGATGTTGAGCAAATTCTTTATATCTCTTACACATTATAAATAGAAATAATAGATATGAAATTTCATCGTGATAGACTTGATAGTTTCGGAGAAAACACACATACAGACACACACAAGTACACAGACATACAGACATTTTCCAGAAATCATGAAAACGTGATCAGGGGATGATACTTGATACAAATCACTCAAAATCTGGAGGTCGAATTTTCGCACGATCACAATACTTTATCCGATTAGGATAAAGTAAAAAGTGTAACGTACTAACCGCGTTATACGGGAGTCTACTGTATTGCATTACTGGCTATAAGTGAATTTACAATATAAGTACGCATTGCGAGCAGTTGTGCATAGAGCAACTGATTTTCAGCAAAAATTATACGTTATTTATTTTGTAAACCAGAAAACTCTGTAAATACTATCTGTGAGATTTCAGAGGTGAAAAAAAATCCCAAGTACAATGACAAACACATAGTATACGATGACATACATATGTATGTATGTACGTCCACTCTTCGCAGTTACTTGATCCACCACACACGTTCCGTCGAAACGCGCTTCAAATAAGATAAGTCGAGCCGTTACACGTTTGTAACGGTCGGCAAGAGAAAAAAAAAAAAAAAAACCGAAAGGGTTGGAAAAAAAGAGCCCCGTTCAAACTACCGACAAAAGAAGTTTGCGGTACGCGCCCGAATTACAAAAGCTCTCTCGCCGAGCTTTCTTCGGCGATTTTCGCCAAAGCTTTAGCACTGTTCCGTACCGCGGGGAAATGAACAAAACCGCCGTCTTTCGGCGAGCTTTCGCGCCGTTAAATTCGTCACGCCACTTTGAGTACTTTCATCGACGTCGAAAACTTTCCTACAAAAGTGGGGCAAAATTTTTCTCGCAACAGTTCGATAGGTCAAGTGAAAAATCGACAAAAATATTTGATCTACCTACTTATGTACATATTCGTCAAAGAAAAAAAACCTTTTCGATTTTTTATATCGTATAATTGAATCGAACGATCGTATTCGTTATATCGAAATCGGTTTTAAAATCTGAGACTCGTTCTTCTCTTTTGAGACACACATTCAATGAAGCGCGCTCAATGAATTGCTTCGATTTTAATGAGAGGAATAAGCAGCTCACAATGCGAAATACAATTGTAAGGACGGTAATTGTCCTCATTACGTTTTATGTGTACGTTCGCCAAAAAGGCAATTTCGGTTAAACTTTGGGCGCAATTTCATCTGAATAATTTCAAATCGGTTCCAATCACGCGTCATTGCAATTTAGTCAATCGATCAATAGCTCAATACCATTATGCATTTTTAATATAAACAATTCGGGTGTGGCCAACCCATGATTTTATTCATATATTTGAGGAATATGAAGAGTAACCAAACACTGGTAATGTCAGGATAAATTACAGGATTTTTTTTTTTTTTACAAGAAAAAAATCTCACTTCCGGTTGAGCGATTTTGATGATTTTTTTTTTTGACAGATTGTAATTAGCATAATGATTATAGTTTTACAAAATTATGAAGATTCTAAATATTTAAAAGGCCGAAAAAAACATTTTCCAGAAATCATGAAAACGTGATCGGAGGATGATACCTGATACAAATCAGTCAAAATCTCGAGGTCGAATTTTCGCACGATCACAATACTTTATCCGATTAGGATAAAATAAAAATTAACTTGATTTGGATCAACCTGTTGAGTGTGAAATTTTTCGCCAAGCTTTTCATTTGAATCAACGCTATTGATACTCATCTAATTAACAAAAATCGTTGTGCCGTTATGTCATAGGCATTATACACCACATAAATACTAAGAATAGGTGTCACGTAAGTGTATGGACCTCATCAAACTGAACTGTTATTAGCGCATAGATGAAAATAGTCTCTTTATGTCGGTTTGTATGTAAATAATATATTAAGCAGTTTCGTACGGATGCAGAGGTAGTCACGTATGTCGAGCGGGACACGACCGACCGTCAGATAGGAAAAGCGGGTGGGGAAAAGTGGGCGGGATGAAGACGAAGAAAATGGGGATGGAGGAAAGGAAAAACTCAGCAAGGCTGAGAAGATCGAGAATGAAAGTGGCTGGTCGTGACCCGAATGCTGGCTTTTGACGACCGCGGACCGTCGACTCACAATACCTGACTACTTGCTTAACCCACTTGTATTGTACGGTGCGAGCTTTGATTAATTTAAAATTGAAAACTTTATATGTATCTTTGAATTTATTATACATACATATCTATCTGCGTTTCATCATCAACTTTTCCTCGTAAAGTTATAATCGAATTTATACTTTACAATTAGGGTGGAGCGATCTTGTATGAAGAAAATTTTTTTTCGTAATATCAAAAAGCTTGGGTGCGGGATTAGTGCTCTATCGCATACGCATCATAACTGCAAAATATCTCTTAAAAATATTTATATTTAGTACTGCCCCAAGCTGAAGCATATTGTACCAATATTATAAATTGGGAAGAGGTAATAGAGTCTCCTCACAACAAATTCATAGATGAAGAGACTACTTTTACAAGCTACCGCCGATCAAGAAGTAATAAATAATCATATTTCCTCAGATAAGATTTTTCCTTGTCACACTCAAGCCACACTGTGAAAATAGTGACAGAAGCCTCTGCTGCTGTTTTTGGATCCTTAAAGTGAGATGGTTTTATAAAAACGAAAAATAACGCCTATTTTCAAAACAAGAAAATATTATTACCCATTTATGTAGGTTATTTTTAAGTTTTTCTTGTGGGATTCTGGTATGATTTTTTCTATGTTTTTTTGTTCTTAATTAGTAATTTAAACGTGTGTGTTGCTTATTTGCATTGTCTAAAACGAAATAAACGACAATAAATTTATTTTATCTGCGTTTTAATACCGGACATGAACCCTCCACTTTTAGCTAAAAACATATTTTTTCTAATTTTTTGATCCCTTTGGGGCAGTATAAAGAGTTAAAATATCAAAAAAAATAATTATACCGTTTGTTTTGTATATCCATGCAGCAACTTTCCTAAGCCCAAGCATTTTGATTTTCAAAAAAAAAAATTTCACTCCACCCTAATGTACATATGTATGTATGTATACATACATACATATGTACATATGTACATATGTACTCGTATGTACTATTGAATTTTTCTATTTTTTGTTTCCATTTGGAAACCGTCCCCCAGGGGGGTTATCTCGTCTTTGGCTCAGTGTATGGCCATTTTATCTCGAAAGGCGTAAAGGTAGCGGCGTCCTGGCGTGTGAACCCTTTTCTTTCGGATGAACATCCTCCCTGTATGATATCACTTTATCTTGGAATGGAGGGGAGGCAGGGGTGGACAGTATCGAATGTACGAAAGGGTATAAACGCACATATCTTCTCTCGCGATGGGGATGTGAGGATGGGTGGGAGGTTTTGTGGGTGGTGGGTGGGTATCCGAAAGAAAATCGAGCGGAATTAAGTGATTTACCACCACTGGTCAATATGGCCCTCCCGAGAAAATCGCCTAACTCGTTGACGCATTGCACAACTTTTGTCCATTACGTCGCCGTATACGATCGACAAAAAATTATATTTACCAATGGAAATAATAAAGGGGAGAAGTTATTACGAAAAAGTGAATCAAGTAACAAGTTATGTATACATATGTGGAGATTGAATGAAATTGATGATTGGCAATATCATCATCATCATTTTCAGCCGTTCATCATCCACTGCTGGATGAAGGCCTCTCCAATCACTTTCCATTCCGGTCTGTCTTGAGCAATCTGCATCCACTTGACTCCACACATTCTTCTCAATTCATCAGCCCATCTTCCACTCGGTCTACCTTGCTTTCTTTCACATCCTCTCGGATAGCATTTCAGTATTTCTCGCGTCCATCTGCCATCCATTCTTCTCGCTGTGTGTCCACTTCAACTTTTTCACACATACTGCTATATCTGCCACCTTGGGCATGCTTCTTCCCCATGTATTCCTCTTACGATCTCTCCTCGTTATACCGAGCATACATCTTTCCATGCTTCTCTGTGTGATATATACATATATATTCATAGTGTAAATTTCAATCTTTCAACTTTTTCACACGTTCTGCTATACATATGTACATACATACATATCTGCCACTTTGTTCATACTTCTTGAAATTTTTGTATGGAATTTTAAAGTTGGAATAAAATCTTAACATTTTTTACTATATATTTTCACAGTTTCATCTACAAAACGAAACCAAGGGTTGAATAAACTGAAAGAGAATCTCCAGACAAAAACCACATGGATATTAAACAAGAATTTTTTTAGAATTGAGAAAAACAGACATTTCGTAAAGTTTTCTGCTCTAGCTTACAAGTTGTCCGTTAGCCCCCAGAAATAGTACCATCAGTGTCATATTTTCTTAGTTTGAGAAAATCTATATAAATAATAGACCTGTGTTAATTGGGTCAGTACTTGAGTAGTCAGTATATTAAAAGGTCAGTAATTAATAATAAATGGTAAGTAAATTTATATAAAGTCAGTATTTGATCGATTCGTTAATTTTTACTTACCAAAAAAATTACTGATTTAAATACTGACCAATTAATTAGTTGCCGTTTTACAAAGTGTCCGTTTGCCCCCATAAATATACCATCGGTATCATATTTTCAGCCATTCACCATCCAATGCTGGATGAAGGCCCCTCCAATCCTATTTGTCTTTAGCAATCTGCATCCACTTGACTCCAAGCATTCTTCTCAATTCATCAGCCCATCTTCCACTCAATCTACCTTGCTTTCTTTCGCATCCTCTCGGATACCATTCCAGTATTTCTCGCCATGTGTCCACTTCAACTTTTTCACACGTTCCGCTATATCTGCCACCTTGGTCATGCTTCCTACCCGTTATTATTCCTCTTCCGATCTCTTCTCGTTATACATTCTTCAACATTCTTGAATTTAGCTGGCAATATCAGAACGGCTACAATCTTCTGATTTTGTTCGTTCAAACTCGAAACTTCGTGTGGATAGAGTGCGTGTACAAATATAAGTCTTCCAATTTCGACGATATCCTTTTGTCGCGCGCGATGGATGTGTATGTAGTGTTAAGTTTCGATGCGAAACGAATTAATGCGAACGGCGTGCGTTTCACTCGCTCGCTAGCAAATTGAAAACTTAATTTGATTTATGCTGGGTACATAAAACCCCGAGCTGCTAAGTCAGTTTATCCCAGACGACTCGGAATAAGTTCACGTTGGTGCCTGATGACACCGATTCATCGGCACGACCGCTCCAGCATCGCAAATCGCACACCCCCATTGATGACAAATTGCTTTTTGGATAGAGAAACCCATCCTCTTATTTACCCCACCACCCCCACCCCCCCAGCACCCTTCCAGGTGTTGTAAAATTAATTGAGGCACGTAGACGTTCGCGCGGCAGATGTCTACCCAACATAAATATTCATGGGAGCGATGTTAACAAGTGGAGGTGTGAGCAAAGGTTCAATTTATATCGTCATAGCATAGCACGGAGAATCCATTCGAAGACGACCGGTCATACCCAATTTGGCACCATCTCAACTGAGACTCGACTGCTGAGTTTTTTCGTAGGTACTCGAGAATTTCCACGTTTGAAGCACTATCGAGCTGTATATATTATCAATTTACACATTGGAGTGTCCCCTTTGCCAATCCTCCACGCGCAGTGTGAAATGGACTCCAGACGTTCGGGTTTTTTGTAAAGCTCGCTGGCTACTGAGATGAGTCTCTTGAGTCAGCGGTCGCCAACCTTTCGGACCTCGCGGACCATTAAACTCAAAATCTCGAATCCCGCGGACACTACATACTAACCATGATTTTTTTCATAAAAATAACATTCTAAATATGAAATGGTAATTACACTGGTATGTATGTACATATTTGCACTCCAAGTTATTTGCAAAAAGTTAGATATCACCTTATAATGATAGAAAAATTATAATAAATAAACGATATATTCATTTAGTACATATTATGAAAACTGATGACGTATAGATATGAAACTTAGATGCTAAATTCAAGAATGCTACGTAAGATCCAGTGCACACAGAGAAGCATTGAAATATGTATGCTTGGTCTAACAGAAGAGATCGTAAGAGGAATACATGGATAAGAAGCATGACCAAAGTGGTAGGTATAGCAGTACGTGTGAAAAAGTTGAAGTGAACACATAGCGAGAAGAATGGATGGCAGATGGACGCGAGAAATACTGGAATGGTATCTGAGAGGATGTGAAAGAATGCAAGGTAGACAGAGTGGAAGATGGGCTGATGAATTAAGAATGGGTGTGGAGTCAAGTGGATGCAGATTGCGCAAGACAGACAGGAATGGAAGAGGATTGGAGAAGACTTTATCCAGCAGTGGATAGTGAACGGCTGAATATGATGATGATTGTGAAAAATGCTGACCACCAAAATTCTCTCGCGGACCACCAGTGGTCCGTAGACCACTGGTTGGCGACCGCTGTCTTAAGTAGTATACTATGCTCGACGATTTCAAGACTTCTTTTTGAATCGTTAAGAGTTCTTTTGACCTTTAAAAGATCATCAATGTGTATAGAGATTACTTGTTTCATTGTGTGTTCCTTCAAACAAACTAAAAGCCAATTGCTAAAAGTGGATAAAATTACTGATTTTATAAACAAAGTCTGATAATAAAATTAAAATTTTTATTCAAATATCTATCTATATAACTACGTGTTTCCGATTAATTTATAATATCTGCGTTCGTTGTAATATTTTCTTTGAAGTTTTGAAGCTTTCGGATAGTGATGAATATTTAACAAATCCCCTACTAAATCCCTCCTCCTCGATAAAGGTCATTTTAGATACTAAATTTGCATTTTATCACTAAAACGCTATAGTTTTGATACCCAAACGATAGGACTCGTCTCACTCTGTAATTGTGAATTTATTATTGTCACGCTCTCTCTCTCTCTGCCAAATTTCACAAACTTCCTTCGGTCAAAGAATTAAAATCGTCGCTGTTACTTTTATAACACGCTGTATAAATGCGGTGTTAAAATTTTACGATTTGTTTTTGCCGCATTTGCATACAAATCAAATTATTTCCGCCAGTACCTACCCTTTGTTGTCGGTGGGAATTAATTTTGATTTTTTTTTCGGTTAAATTATATTCTAGACAAGATTATTTTTCGCGCGGTATATTTCGTAGTGAACCGTTTTTTTAGCGACAGAAAAAAATAATGCGTTTTTTGGTCCCGTAGGCTGATGGATGACTTTGCTTCAAGCGAGACGTTTACGACATGAAACACAGTAGATAAAGAAAAAGAAAATAACATACATACATTCATTCAAGTATAACTTGACATAGCAATTTCTTTGACTAAAATATGTTTCGCAATTTTACATAGTGTACAATACGTGCGGCGGCGTATTGTTGAAAATTTAAGTTAGAATACTGAAAGGCTCCAGACTGAGACCATTTTCGGTATGTGCAAAGAAAAAGTAAATTGGAATCGTTTCAAATGGATTAAATTATCGCATTAAAAAGAACAAAGACATTTTTTAATCGAAGTTTAACGACCAAACGAGTGACACTCGTAACTAATAGCACTCGCAAAGCGACACAATCCAAGTATTTATATTTGCGTCACTATTCCGAATGTTTCTCGATATTTAAATAGGTAGATGTGCGGCACGCCTTACAATTTTATACAATACGTCAATGTCGTTTCATTTTCGTCGAGATATCCGGATAGGGCGTGTCTGATCGAGCCCTAATCGAGACGCGCTCCGTCAAAATGAGCTGCTCGTAAACTTTATTCTCGCGAACTTATTGAGGCGAAACTTTCATCTGAAATCGCGAAGACGAATAGGCGTCATTTGCGAGGTTGAATCCGCAATGTTTCGTTGGTTGTTATTTTTTTTTTTTTTGTGTGTTTTCATTCCACTGCGAAAACTCACTGTGTGATGTGCGCTTCAATTGAATTGTAAATCGCATTTCCAATGCGAAAAGTGTTAAGAGAAATGATGCACAGAAGTGTCTTCTTCATACATACATACGCTCAAACGTAATCAGGTCATGGTAAAAGATGGTTTAACCTTCTATACATATATCGATATTGTTATATTTACAATTATTATTCAATACATCGAGATTTTGCATTTGAAAGCAGTCTGTGCCGTTGACTATGATCCAGACAATCTCGAGAAGCTGGTTTTCATGGGAAACGTGCCAGGGAAATGGAAGAAGAAAGCGATTGAGAAAATGGAGTGACCATATAAAGGAACTGTGCAAAACAAGCCTTTAATCCCCTTTACGAGCTACGAAGGTTAAAAGAAGTTAGAAGAACGTGATAGTACAACGAATCGAAAGCTTCCAGAATGATAATCGCAATCATCAAACTTGTCCTTCTGGAAGAATTTAATAACAATCATTTAACTTACTCGTTTAACCCAACTTTTGCCCCCAAGAATAATTTCAAAATAGCTAGTGATACAAAGTTTGCTTAATTAACTAGCGTACAGTGTTGAAGCTTGGCGTATTATACCTATGTATGTATGTACATATACATATATGTATATGTAGTATATGAAGCTAATCCTTATTTAATTTACATCATAATACTGTGACACATTCTATAGAAGGTGATTTTGAAAATACAACGCAGCGTTGCGTATTAAGAAAATAAACGCCAGATACATATACGCATGTACATATGTTATCTGATATTTATGTTTTTTCAACTGACATAACATACAAAAATTAATCATTCTCCGATATCGCCGTATAGTATTCCATTTGATTTTTCTCATTCGACAGTGTGGCCATTAATCAAAGCATTGACAATTAATACTCGTGCTGAGGCGATGATGTAGAAACTGTGTTAAAACACGGTAGGACATATCGGGTCGATGGTGCCGGAACACCATGGTACCACCACCATAACTTAACCTTATTTTTTCGGTGACAATACGTTAAAAAAAATACAAAATGACCTTTTTGTACATGTCTTAATATAAAAACACTACAAAAATAGAACTCCTCCAAAAATAATACAATAACAAAGTGAGCTATCTATAACATATGTATGTACATATCTACATATATGTATAATATAATGTGAATAATAAAGGATCGTATAGTTGATTCGTATAAATATTGAATGGCAACACAGTTTCCATCGTGAAGTCGTTATGATGATTGTCTCTATTGTTTTAAGTATCGTACCGACGTACAAGTATGCCCTAGATTTGATTCGAATTGAAATTCCAAACTACCCTTATATTGAAATCGTTCCACACGTACAGGATGACCCATAATTTCCGCTAGACTTCACTTCCGATATGAAATACCAAACGCCATGCGCGAATATTTTGCTAATGCAGGCAAACGCTGTTAATGTAATAACATCATATTTTGATCGTATTCATAAATCGAGTACCTTTTCATTATTTTATATAATTACACTTACTATAGGACCCAGGCACAAATATAATTTTTATTGAAAGGCTATTATGTATACTGTTTCAAAATATTGTATTTTTATCAACTGGCTATACTCGGTGTGTTTCAAATTAGTAACAATTCATCTGTCATTAGTTGGAGTGGTCGAAACAAAACTTCGTATAGCAAATTCCTGAAACAAAAACGTCTCATCGCACTCGAGCACCTCAAGTGAGGATTATAGGAAGTAAAGGCTGATTTAGATAACCAGGCTAGTATTTAGGAGAGTAGCATGGGTGGTCGAACCCCGACCAATCCGGACGCAGGATTTGGGCGAGTAGCCTTCTCCCACCATCCCCAACCACGCTTTCCGCGTGTCTTTAGGCCACTTCATTCGTCTTTGCGACAACAGTCAACTAAATTTCGACGCCGGCGAGGCACCTCGACGAAAAATACAGTCAACTGTATTTTCTTGGCGAGTAACTTTTTACAACTTCGCAGATGTGATTTGCGATCAGAGCGTGCTTCGTGATGGCTCTTCGTGCATGGCTGCCGAAATGGTCGCATTGTTCGTCCGGTCAGCGCTATTCCAAAAACAGAATATTAAACAATTAAATTAAATAACTTCGGAGACCGATTTTTGGTAATTAGCTTTTTATTATTCTATTTATCTACTTAAGCAGATTATTATTTATTTATTTATATAATACAGTAGCTTAAGCTAATTATATAATCCTTAATTAAGCACCTGTACAGAGATGTTTTTTTAAGACTGCCAGGAATTTTTCAATAGTTTTGGGACTTCTAATTCGGCAGTCTATTATACTCCAAAACACCTCTGTACTAGATACTTCTATTTATTTTAACATTTTTTATAATTAAATTATTTTTATTCCTTAAATTATATTCACATACGTACATCCATTCCTCTCACAATAAATTTACTAAAATATGATGGTAACATATTATTATCTAACTTAAATATAAATACCAACATACAAATCCTCAAAGTATCATTCACATTCATCCAATCTAATTCAATCATCATCTTTTTTATACTAGCATGTCAAAATAAAACATTTTGAAAAAAAGAAAATTACAATTTAATCGTGTTTTTATAAAAGACTGTGAAGATTCCTGTGTAATTAATTTAATTGAAATCAGCCTTTTTCAAACGACATCGAAATGCCCACTCACTAGTGCTTCGTGTTGAGAAGCTTTGGCACTTACTACTGAACTGGCCTAAAGACGCGCGGAAAGCGTGGTGGGGGGTGGTGGGGGAAGGTTACTCACTACTCTCCTAAATACTAGCCTGGTCTAAATCAGCCTTAAAGCTTAGTCCCCATTAGTCAAATGGTGACATAATGTACAAGGAATAAACAAACAGACAACAATTTTATTTTATACTAGCTATATTACCGGGCGTTGGCCGTGTGCATTGTGGGTTTTAAATAGTCAATGAATCCAATTTTCGGCTGGCCATACTCGTTTTGTCAACTGTCCTGGATCAAATGGAGTATGTCGGCAAAGTTTAGTCCCGATTAGATGCAATAGTGTTGGAATGTATAAGGACCAAGCAGTCATACCGACAAGCATTAGTTTTTGTATATGTATGTATGTACATATGTATAAAGGTGGATAGATTTCGATTCTCTCTACATAATTTGGGGCAATGCATTGAGAAACAACTATCCTAACGGGGCTAAACATGGACGCGTCCTTCCAACGAGAGATATATCGGTGTCCGATTACGGACCATTCGACGGACGCCCATCAATCAAACCCACCCCAATGTTTTGTGGGGATGGTGGTGGTAGTTTTCTTATCACCTCGGTATACAATAATCGCTTCGAATGCACCAACAACCCCCTTTTCTTCGTAGCCTTTTGATTTAGTGGGGCCGGCCCCTCGCCACGGTGACCCAAATGGAGTTAGTTCACCTGAGGACAGCGACCCGCTAATCCACCCCTTGCACTATCACCAACCACCCCATAAACCACCCACTCACTTACCGTGAGACACCGTAAAAATCTGATGCAAAACAAATGATTAAATGACATTGCAGTGTTCGGAAAATGTCTGTGTTTCCCCCCCGTACATATTGTAAATATACTAGGCAGTTCGGGATAAAGAAAAGCTTTCACATTCAGATGTACACACTATTTCAACACGTTTTTACTTCAAAGGGTGACAACTCTTGATATGCTAAAGACGGGTTTTTCGTCCAGGAGGATATTAAAGGATCTGTGATCGTGCTCTTGTTGTAGTGCTACCTGAATCCAAAATGAGATATTTTTTAACCCTTTGCACTCTCCGATCTCTACGATCGGAGGCGCCCCCGTCTTTATTATTCGATATGGCAAATAGAATCCTGGTTTTTAAATTGATAGAATATATATTGCTGAATTCACTTAAGTTTGTGTAGAATTTCAATGCAGACAGAATTTTCTATTCTAAGTCTAAGCTGAAAGTTCACACATCCTCAAAACGTACGAAACGAGCATTGAGCAATCAAATTTATTTTATTAATTTTACCATCACTTTGTTTTATACAGTTGATATTTATAATATTAATCAATTATCATCAATTCCAACTAACCGGAAGTTTAACTTTTATTACACGATTTTATATTCATTATTTCCTTGAGCCTATTATATAAAACGATTAAATTAACCGAGCTGAAAGTTATGCTTAAATTTGATTTATTTTCGCTGATCGGAAGTTTTATTCATATATTAAATATATATGTAGTATTAAGCTATTAAAAATATCGTTATAGTTATACATCGATGGGTTAGTGCACAGATATTGTATGTCCAGTTTTAAAAAAAAAAAAATTATCATACACAAAACGTCCCTCTGCATCAAACCTTCATGTTTAAAAAGTATTGTATATCCAAATAGTGTATTTGAGAAGATATTGCCTTATTCAAATATATAATATGTCCAGTCCGTCCATAGTTTTCATGCAAAAGAGATGTATGCCACTTGAAATATTTTAAAATAAAACTGGACATACAATATCTGTGCACTAATCCATCGACATATTGTTTAAGATAAAATTATAGCAAACCATGAGTCGATGCTTTCAACTAACAACTATTTCCAATCAATAATATACCTATAGAAAGTTAACAAACGAAAATATCAGTATTATTTTTAATATGTATGGAAATTCTGATGAAATTTCAACCTTACAAATATTAATTATCCGTTTAAAATTGTTTCAATGCTGAAATTACGGGGGCCGAAATTACGGCAAACAAACTTTGGCAAAAGTTCGGGGAATATTGCGACTATCAGAATATCCGATCGTATCGAAGCAATTAACTAAATTTCACGTCAATTCCACTATAGATAATGTCGAAGGATCCTCAAGCGTTTCAAGGATTTCACCCCGATTGGTATGCTGAAAGCGCGTCGCTACCGCCGAAGCCGCAACTTCAGCGGTCAAAGGGATTAACCCTTTCGATGGGGACGACCGACGGGTGTGCCAAATAACCCTTATAGTTCGAACGCCTTTTTCTTCTAATAATAACTACCAACTCTAAACGACAAAATGTCTCAGTATATTAGCTAATACCTATGTGTATGTACATGCACATACAGTTATTTTGTGTATCATAAATATGTATGAACCTCATTTGAATCTATCAATACAACGTGTGATATATTTGAACTAATGCTATTCAATGTAAACGCGACGATAGCAAAGCGGAAATTTGAGGAAGTGCCATTTTTCTGCGAGAAGATTTATATGCTAAAATTCGCGCGCGCATTCGCTGAAAAGCTCAACAACCCCTTCTTCTTACGTATTTATGTAAATTTACTTTATGGTTTTACATCGTCGCACGTGAAGAATGGCAAAACATCCTCGAGCCATTTTGATACGTTGAGAGAGAGAGAGAGAGTTACCCGTAAACATGCATTTATTCGTTATATGTATTGAAAGGCGACTTTTGTTTTATATT
This sequence comes from Parapsyche elsis, assembly GCA_022651745.1. Taxonomy (NCBI): domain Eukaryota; kingdom Metazoa; phylum Arthropoda; class Insecta; order Trichoptera; family Hydropsychidae; genus Parapsyche; species Parapsyche elsis. Next base: position 6,775,373 of record JAGVSN010000017.1, read on the forward strand.
TCACTATGTAGATTTGTTCTTTGTGAAGAAATATTATGCGAATGTGAAAAAAAAACAAATTGCTTCTTCGGTCGTTTTACGTTGTCTCCACGCGGTGTAATCTGGACTAAACCGGAAAAAAATTGACATGTCGACGACACTTAAAAGCAAATCGAAAACATGTACTGAATCTTTTAGGCATATGTATACATACTTTCATTTTAGATTTTTGTATTAAAAAAATTCAGGATTCAGTCGCATCCTTAAATATGTATGTTAAATACATACATTCGTACATTCGATAGGATTGATTAATTGTGACCTCTTTTTCTTTACACAAGAAATAGGCCACAATCAATAATCAAATACCAAATATCACTTACATACATACATACATACATATGTACATTGGACGGTTCGGTGATTAAACCGCACACGAAAAATCCGTAGAGAAAAATGCGCACACGAAAATAGCGGACACGGAAAATGCGCACATTGGAAAAAAGCGCACATAAAATCCACACATAGAAAAATACTCACATTTAAATTACTCAAATCTTTTCCTGTGTGTTTTTTTAGCTTTAAAAATTTTAATATTTCTAGTATAGTAAATAATTTTTTGTAATACTTCATTTTTATTTTCTCCGCAAACATAATGAAAATATATTTTTACTGTATGTACATATATCTATATGTACATACATATATATTATTAAAAAAATTCATTATTTTTTTGTTATTAATAAATTTTCTTTTATATACATGCAATTTTCACTAAAATACAATAAATAAATAGCCCAAATTGCACCTAGCACAATTACCTCGCTCTATTAATAACGAATGAGCAGGTATCTTCAATCGAACGAAGGTATACCTACTTTTAACCGCAGTCCAATCTATCTATATATATAAAAATCAATGTCTGTCTGTCTGTCTCTTATAGGCTCCTCCTAAACCACTCAACCGATCGCGATGAAACTTTCAGGACTTATTGTGATCATGCCGGGGATAGTTCCTGTGAAAAAAATCTGGGAAAAACGGGAACGGGAACGGGAACGGGCCTGCTCACGTGTCAGATAACGTACTAAGAACGGGAACGGGAACGGGATCTGTAACGGGATCGGGAACGGGCCTGCTCACGCGTCAGATAACTTACTAGGAACGGGAACGGGATTGGGAACGGGAACTGGAACGGGATCGGGATTGGGATCGGGATGGGATCTGGAACGGGCCCGGGAACGGGATTGGGATTGGGCATTGAAACGCATGCCCATGAAAATATTGTAATTGTGCGTTACGTAGATATGTAGGTACATGCATACGAATTGCTGTTTAATTAATCGTTACGAATGAATACCCGATCACGTGTTCAACAGCGATGGGGTCAAAACTACACCTGGAGACTCGAGAGTCGATAACCTGACCTGTATATCACGTTTTCGTTGTAAAAGTTCAATGCATTACGCCATATACCGGTATTCTTTTTGCAAATCAGGTTAACGTGAAGAGGTCGAACTTAACAAGACAACAAGCGCACTAGCATGCAATATCTATTTTTGATATCGTCGATAAGGTCACATACATACATACATTATAATTTGATTTAGATCGCAGGTACGTCTCCTTACTGTGGCGCATGCAATAAAAGTTCACCGTGTGCAGTTTTGATGTTATGAGAATTTATGTAAGCTCGGCTACGTAACGTAATGAACGCGAAGAAAATTGTTATGTAAGTTTCTTATTCAAACTAAAAGCAATGCATCACAATGTAGTCGTTATTAATCGTGTCGTGGCACAATTTTTATTTTTTTTTTTTATTTTTATATATTAAAACACGGGTGTATCAAATGCACGTTTGTTCGGTCGTTCGTTAACAAACCATTAAACAATACTTAATAGACTGCAGTGCGTTATGAAACGAATAATTGGTTCTTATCGATGATTGAAATGACCCATTTTACGCGGGTCGACCCACAGCGAGGGTGTTGATCTTCAACCTTTCTAAAAACCGACACATTTCTCCAAAAATTACTACCTCCATACATACATATATACCTCATTTCAATTTATAGGTTAAATTACTTTCAATCCAATGAACTGCTATAATGTAATTAACAATGAAGTTGTGCATACAATTAATTGAACGCTCTTGACATAATACATACATACCACTACAGTATCCTACTAATTGTATTAATCTATTGTTCCATTTACACGTCATTGGATGGGATGATTTTCCAAAGTGACTTTTTCACTCAAAAATTAAAGCACTCTACAATATTAACAAATTGATATCTACAAGTGTGATTAATCTTAATCTTATACCAATTGGAACCTAGCATGTACATATGCGTACGGGTGTTGTGTGCGATTTTCGGCCCGTTTGATTGATAACAATAGCTATTGATAACATAAAATGGGAGAAGGGGGGCGTCTACCTATGACCTGAGGTCACCAACTGACCCAACAACACGGTTCGGGTGACCTGACAATAATGATACCACAATTAGATACATATTTAGAAAGCAACCGAAATAGAAGATTTCCCACACACACACACACACATTATGAATATTCGTTAACGATTCGTGGAAGGCGTTCCTGGGGTATCGTTCAGTACTACATATGTACATGTATGTATGTACATATGTACATACAAGTAGAGTCTCCCAAAATGTAACGACGATAACGAATTGACCCAAACGCCAACTATCAAATAGCGTTTATCGGTCTTGTGACTGATGTGCGGGGGTGGTGTCGACAAATCGTCGGGTTCAGGTGTTGATATAACGAACAGGGTGACCATAAAGCGACCCCCATGCTCTGGAGGGGGATGATCGGGGTTTTCTACCACCTCTCTCATACTTTTGCCACTCTGGAATACCCCATTCTCCAGCCGTACACAATCGCAAATGTCAACAGGCGATTGTTTATCGTCGTTTAATAGTGTCAAAGGAAGGTGAACGGAACGTTGTGTCCACAGATTGATGTAAAAAAAGTTCAATGTACATAATATGTATGTACAATCAACTTCGTGTTGATTGTTGTGTTAATGTATTATTATTATATTATATGTACATATGTATATATAATAGCCGAAATCCGTCTGTCTGTCTGTGTGTGTGTGTGTGTGTGTGTCTGTGCGTCTATCTGCTTATAACGCTCACCTCGGTAAATAATTAAAAAACCAGAACGTCGCACGAGTGGGATTTTAATCCGAAATCACCAGGTTGGGAGAAATCGTGCTTACACTATCTTCCAAACGGAGGGGGTGACGGATTTGCTATAATTGGGCAATATTTATTCTTAAAAGGTTCGCGACCTTGCTCAATTGTTACGTTGTTGTTATTATAAAGGTCTCCGTCCACCGAGTACGTTGCTATGCGTCTGTCCGACGTATGAAAGAGTCCGTTTCGATACGTTGCATTGACGTACTGCGACGCAACGCGTAGGCTATTCCACACACTACGTTGCTGTTAGTGCGATTGCGCTACTTGTCTTCTTACGAGTATGTTGTCGAGAAAAGCATTAGCTGCATATTTATTACTCAGAAGGATAAATAAAAGAAGACGACACCATAGATGGTGGGTTCATCCTATTAATCAAAGTCGTGAAGAGTACGGGGAGTATCATAAACTCTGTAAAGAACTAGAGGAGTTTCCAGAACGCTATTTTCAATATTTCCGCATGAATAAGAAACAGTTCGAAATCCTACACTCTCTAATACAAAATAAAATACGAAAAGAAGATACAAATTACAGGAAAAGTGTATCAACGAGACAACGCTTAGCTGTGACATTAAGGTTAGGTTTTAAATTTATATCATTTTCAATTTTTATTTACCTATTACTGTGGATCTCAAAGCTTTTGGAGAATTTAATAAATAAACCAAGTGCTATAAAATTATATTTATTAAATAAAGTGCTATAGAACATAACATTATTAAAAAATTCGGGTGTAGCCAACCCATGACTTTATCCATATATTTGAGGAATACAAAGAGTAACGAAATTAATTTTTTAAGTACGTAAGTAAATAAAACGCATACACCACCACCACACCAATCAAAATACATACATATGTATGTATGTACATATCATGAAATTACTGTGTTGAGTGCGCGCGCGTATATAAAATACGATCTTCGGCATATATTCAAATAAGAAAAACTACCACTTCCGGTCGGCGGATTTCAATCAAAACCTTATCAACTCTTAAATTTTATATGATAATTATAAATATAAATTTTCGACTTGATCAATAAGGCAGTTTCTGAAATATTCTGTGGTAAAATTTTCGACAAAAAAAAAACCCTACTTCCGGTTGAATGATTTTAATGATTTATTTTTTCGTAACTAGCAATTTTACTCAGGAGTACAAAATTATAATATTGTGACGATAGTACATATTTTAAAGGCCGAAAAAAAAAAAAAAAAAAACAAAAAAATCGTTCAAGAGTAAACTGCCATTTCCGGTAGTCAGATGTTGACCAAAATCACAGTATCTCTTAAGGCTAACGTGAAAACTATAGATATGAAATTTCGACGAAATCGCCGGTGCAGTTTCGGAAATATTCTGCGGTAAACTTTTCGACAAAAAAAAAAAACTTACTTCCGATTGACTAATTTTAATGATTTTTTTTTTTTTAAATAGCAATTTCTCTCAAAATTACAACATTACAATATTGTGACGATACTACATATTTAAAAGGTCGAAAAAAATAAAAAACAAAAAATCGTTCAAGAGTAAACTGCCATTTTCGGTAGTCAGATGTTGACCAAAATCACAGTATGTCTTACAGCTAACGTGAAAACTATAGATATGAAATTTGGACAAAATTCCCGGAGCCGTTTCGGAAATATTCTGTGGTAAAAGAATTTTAGAATTTTCTACAAGAAAAAAACCCTACTTCCGGTTCACTGATATTAACCAAATTCGTTATGGCTCTTACACCTTACGTGAAAATAATAGATATGAAATTTCAGCTTGATAGACTTGACAGTCGGAGAAAACACGCATACAGACACACACACACATAAGTACACAGACATACAGACATTTTTTATAAATCATGAAAACGTGATCAGGGGATGATACTTGATACAAATCACTCAAAATCTGGAGGTCGAATTTTCGCACGATCACAATACTTTATCCGATTAGGATAAAGTAATAAAAACAACAACCCATTACAAATTACAAAAGTGCGGTGAGTGCGACGCAATACGGAGACGCGTTCAACTGAAGACTGCGACAGAAGGCGCATCGACGCGACGGACACAGTGGGTGCACTTCCATACGCCAACTATGTATGTACATATGTACATCAGTTTGCATACTTTGGCGCACATACGATACGTGTACGTCAACGTACCCGGTGGACAGAGGCCTTAACGCGCCATAAATGGGGCATTATTGCATAGATACAACAACTATAAAAACTATTAAATTTAATATTATTTTTCAGTACGGGTGGTGAGAACGCTTCGTTGATATTCAACGGGCTTACACTAGTTATATATATAATAGCCGAAATCCGTCTGTCTGTCTGCTGATAACGCTCGCCGAGGTAAATAATTTTAAAAACCAGAACGTCGCACGAGTGGGATTTGAACCCGGTATCACTGATTCGGAATAGAGTGCTTACCCGGTGAGCCAAACCAAATGATGCGAGATCCTTTTATTTTGAACATATAAATCGGTTGAAAGTTGGCGACTTTGCTAAATTGTTACTTTTTTGTTATCATAAAGCGCCATATATACAACAACTATAAAAACTATTAAATTTAATATTATTTTTCAGTACGGGTGATGAGAAACCGCTCCGTTGATATTCAACGGGCTTACACTAGTTATATATATAATAGCCGAAATCCGTCTGTCTGTCTGCTGATAACGCTCGATGTGGTAAATGATTAATAAACCAGAACGTCGCGCGCGACTGGGATTTGAACCCGTGATCACCAGGTTGGAATGAGTCGTGCTAACACTATCATCCAACTGAGGCGATGACGTACCTGCTACGATTTGACAATATTAATTGTCAATAGGCTCGCGACTTTGCTAAATTATTACGTTGTTGTATTGTAACGCGCCATCTACGCAACAACTATAAAAACTATTAAATTTAATATTATTTTTCAGTACGGATGATGAGAAAGCGCTCCGTTGATACTCAACGGACTAGTATATTGTACGAAATGGCTCCAAGCAAGCGATCGCATTTCATGTAACTTATTTTATTTTAACTGCAAATATATAAGGAATGTACGTTAAATAATAACTTGTATTGTATCGATTGTGTCCTCGATATTAATTTTTAGAGCGGCAGAGTTCTTGGTTTATTAATGTAGGTATTTGCATTCAGTTTGCGTAATAGCCCCAAAAAAAAGTTCACCGTGGTTAAATAAGACGTGCGTGCAGGGCACTAGAATTTACAAGTAGCAACTGAACGATGCTATATTTTGAATATCTCTATTGAAAATTTGGGCGTCTAAGTATTGAATACGGTAAATTAAAATGCGATTCCCTGTTCTTGGCCGCACTGTACGACGTTTCACTTTGCTAGCAATGTAATCAAATCGGGAAAAATCGCCAACAATACATTACCTGCTATTACATCAGGTTGATAAAATTCATAAAGAAACTTTAGCTCATATTTATCAACCTGAAAGCTTTCAATTTGCTTTTTTTTTTTTTTTGGGATTTTAAATGACTTTAATCAATCGTGAGTGCGATGTGCGATCTGAAAGTCTAATAAATCCAATGCGGTCGAGGATTGTGTGTTTCGTCGAAGTACAAAAATTACAGCACACGAGCCGTTATAAATGACGGCATACACTCGTAAAAGATAGCAATTTCCTCATTATTCAGGCTCAAAGGCTTCGTATCACATCGTTGCGGCTTTAAGCGCGACTGCAAGCGCCGGAAAATTTCACGGGAAAAACCCTTTCGCGCTCGCCGAAGCCTAAATAAAGCTTCGACCCCACCGCTCGCTGTATTATTATTCCGCGCAAGTTTTTCCTGATAAATTTGCCGCACGTCTTCATCCGTTTACACACATAAGTTTTACTTTATTTTAAACCCCTACACAGTTCACGTATTATAACAGATTCATAGACTACAAATTGAGATAGTCTGATTCAATTAGTCGCAGCTTGCAGTTTGCGTAGCGTAAACAACAAAGTGCAAAGTTTCCTTCAGTCGCTTAAATTGCTAGCAAATTTATTTTCTTCCGCCAGTGTCTCGGCTAAGTGCACCGTCTCCGTAGTTCGCTTAATAAAGTTAAACACGCTCAAAAAAAAAAAGAAAAAAAAATAAAACATTTAGATATACATACCTCCATATCTGCGTTTAACAAAAAATATTGTACAATATTCCGAGGTTTAAAAAAGGAAAAAAAAGATTGAAGAAAAAGGAACTCTCCTTCAATTTTCATAAAAACTCCCTCGGCAATTTGCATATTCGGGAGGAGCGCCGTTTGTCGGATTGGCTCCACTTTTCAAGCTCCGCTTTAATTCTATATAACCGGATGGTCACCGGCTTGAGATGATCCGATGATGAGGACGGATGTGAGGGTGAAGCTTTGCTCCAGGACGATAATTGGATCTATCGGAAGCGCACCACGACTCGACGCCTCTTCAATTATACGACGCAATTACGTTAACTTGGCTGTTGCAACTTTTGCCTATCTGCCAGGCGCTAAATATATACATATGTACATCAAACTTAATTTTCTATTGGAAATTGTATAACATCAATCAATATATATGTACATATGCATACATCCCGTGCATTCATGTCAATTAAATTGTCGATCGTTATTCAATATAATCGTACCTACTTTGGAGTATTTATTTAAAATACATGGGCAGGCAGGCATAGCCGATGAAGTCCTGAGGTCTGATATAAATTGTACATACAGTTTTTTTTTTTTTTTTTTAGTTATTTATATAAGGATTGAAAAAATCCATTAACATTCAAAAACTTGTTGCGATGATTTTTAAACAGATTTATATTTTCAGAAGTTACTAGCTGATTTGGCAGGCGGTTCCACACTTCGACCACTCTATTTCAAAAGAATGAGTCTCTGACAACTTTCTTAGATTTGTCTTTTAGGAGTCTCGGTATACACCTTACCTTGACCTTATACGGTCAATAATACTGTCATTACATTATTAATGACAGTGTCCCCTCCACTCGCCAATACTGATGCTCCGATATCAAAATATCCGGATTTGCGTCATTACTTGCCGTCATTCCATCAATATCGAGTTTACACGATTGTGTAAGGTCCGCTTATGACCTCTGAGATGTGCGTTTTTATTGAACGTGAGGAGGCTTTTTATTGAGCATGTATATTTATCTTTATCTCAATCTTCTCATATATAAAGAGGTGAGACTCATTCTCTTCAACCTCTCATTATAAGGTAGTGATCGAAGTTCAGATGGCATTTTTGTAATCCTTCTCTCAACCCTTTCTAAACATTCAATGTCTTTTTTGAGGTTAGGGTTCCAAACATTTACACCAGTCTAATTTAGGTCTAATATAGAATTAATAAATTTTTCACAGCAACTCGATACTAAAGGTATAAAATAATATAATGTATATGTATACTACATATAACAAATAGTATATACGTACTTACCAATGACAAATGATTGTTGATTTAACCTATTGTATCTCAATAGATTATATTACAAGGATTGATTGGGTATTGACTCATTAGATCTGCGATCAGTGATAAGCTATTTACCCGTGGACATATACCTATAGACGTATTGAATTAGTAAGATATTGTTCCCTGTTTCGATCAAAGTGCACACAATACGACCCGTTCCGCCATGCCAGGAAACGCTGATTGATTTAACAATCTTTATTTCTATCCATTTTTAGTATTTCCGTTTCATTCGTGCAAATATCATCAAATAAATTTCTCTTTTTATATAGACGAGTATTCCTTTGTATGGCACACAATGTGTTTCAAGTGAACCGACATGAATTATTAATGGATTCGTATATCAGAGGGAACATCAGGTAATACTCAAATCGACCGTTGGGAACGTTCGGGGGAATTTTTATTTTCAAACATTTTCGAAACATTCGCAAATTTCGCGTTCAATTCGTCTGTTTTACTTTATATTTATGTTTATTATTTGTTTTAATTTTAAAAAAATTGTATGTTTTGCGAGAATGGCTGAGTTTCTTTTTTGTTTAAAATTAAACGGAAGGTAGACAGAATTTTTAGCTTAGCTCAACAAAACGTGTATGGGCCGTAAATTTTCCAGTTTTCTTTATTATTTCGGTGATGATGGCGGAATTGGGAGCTCGACCGCCATAACAGCTCGTTACTCAGAATAATTTTTCATGGAAATATCTTGTTTATGAGACATAGGGTAGGATAATGTATCCGCATATAAAATGAAAAAAAAACAAGAGCTAAGTAAGAAGCACTGGCGTGTTACTTACAATATAATAAACCAGAGATTAAACGCTTAATAAGTTTAACACAGGGATTTAAGATCGCAATTGTTATTCAGATTATGCAATATTAAAATGAAAAAGTGTACACGAATCCTTTTGATTGAATAACATCAAATTTGTATACCTTTACCTACATAGGTAATATTACATATTACTACCGGGAATTGCTGAGAAATTGCTTTGACCTACTTAACTTTTCATGGTTTATTTATTTATTTTATAATATTTTCGTAGTTATGAGCTTATTTAAATATGTCAAAAGAGGCATTTTATTCCTGTTTATATTGCGGCGTGAACGTTTGAGTTCGTTGAAACGTTACAAGAAAATAAATCCTCTTTTTATGTATGTATGTATGTGATACGAAAACATCGAACGATAAATATCCCATACAAATATCGTAATATTGCCAAATCAGCTTATACTTGCGCAATATGAACAAACAACTTTTAATACTTTTTGTTCAAAAGCGGATCACATGTTTACCGGCACGAGAATAGCGGAGACGAACGGGTACACGTTGTTTCGTCGATTTTTCGCGCAATTTACTTCGTCGCAAATTTATCCACCGTTCGTCGCTAATTCGCACACTAATAATAAGGAGTGAGACCTGCAAAACTTTCAGGATAATTCGAAACGTGAAAGAAAATAGCTTGCAGCCATGCAACTAACGGCCAAAGGCCATTGCCTCCTCGGATACGACGCCGTGGTATGGAAAACGTGACCGAAATAGGGGTGACTATTCGATCTTCGAAACGGGAAAATTGTATTTCGAATACGTACTCGTATTATTTATTCAGAAATGCAATATGCACCGCGAACAGATTCAAAGATAAATACAAAAACGTTCAAACTTTTAGATTCGGTTCTGTTAAATGGGCGCACTCGCACTCGGTCGATCTAAAAACTAAATTGAAATTTTGTCGAGTCAAAATTTTCGTTTCACATTTACATAAAAAATCTCTTACTTACGTGATTTTATGTTATTTTATTAAAAAAACACCCACCATGACATAACAGATTAACCAAATCGTCATGGTTGGTAAATTACAAAAATACATAGACATAATATAACACATTCAAAAATATACAAAATCATTTGACCCTTAAGTATGTACATATGTATGTATCTGCTCAATCAAGCAACTGTAACTTCCAATGAAAATATCAAACGAGACAGCTACCCGATTGAGCAGATTAATTGCCACCGGAGAAGATGACACCATATTGGTTCGTGCCTCAAGTGGATAGAAAAGTAAATGCGGCATATGCTGCCCGGAATTACGAAATTGGCTCGGTAGCCACAATTTCATTTTTCTTAGGATCTGAGGATTGTGCACCAAACCAATCAGCAACTTGTAGAAATGTTTTCCTAAAAATAGTTGCCGTCTAAACTCCAACGAGTAGAAGCCCAGGAAGGCAGTTGGGTACATCCAAGGATAGCGCCCAAATTCCACCATGTACAAGTACCTTAGAAACTTCTTCTGGACTTTTTCCAGTATTAATATATGGGTCCTATTACTGGGACTCCATAAAATAGAAGAAAATTCCAAAACTGTTCGCACTAGTGATTCATAAAGAATCCTTAGTACTTTAACAGATTGAAAGGGCCTTCACCCTTAAAATGAAACCCAGCATTTTAGACGATTGTGAGCAACAGCTTCAATATGCTTATCAAAATTCCAGTGATACTGTATTTGCCCTACCATCTTTATTGTCCAGATAACTTGTTTTCCATTGTCATGCTCTTCACAGAGCAATCGCTCTTGAGTTGACTGTTGCTCAAACGGCCTAGAATCTAGGCCCAATTCTTGATTCTAGATTCAAGAAGCCTTTCTTTTCTTGTGTTCCTGGACCTGTTTGGCAACAAACAAACAACTTAGTTGAGAGACGCTTCCACAAAATTTACACCACCCAAAAATTCATTCCTACCAATTATTCAATGTCCATTCCTTCCCCTTTTCATGTAACTTCACTACACCAGCGGTCGCCAACCTTTCGGACCTCACGGACCACTAAACTATAAATCTCGAATTCCGCGGACCACTACCATTTTTTTTTTCCATAAAAGTAACATTCTAAATATGAAATGGTAATTACACTTGTATTTGCACTCCAAGTTATTTGCAAAAAATTGGATATCACCTTATAAATGATAGGTAAAATTATAATAAATAAACGATATATTCATTATTCATTGTGGAAAATGCGGACCACCGAAATTCTCTCACGAGCCACCGCTTGGCGACCACTGCACTACACTAAGAGGAAGTAGCCAAAAAAGTGGAAAATAGTTTGATAATAAAAAAACACAAAAAATGTTGACCGTCATTTAACACCAATACGACTTGGGCCCTCATGACGAACACTGACCTATGGAATGTTCCAATGAGATCGTCCCATCGTCAGCCATGGAACTTATGGCCACCGGACAGAGGAGCCGTTGCAGGTGGAAAGAAGGCACCATCCACCTGTGCTGTATGCATGCGGCACGCAAACCGTCACTTAAAACAGTACAGGCCATCGATTGGGTCAAACGAACCCCAGTCGGTCGTCGGGGCTCACGAACCCGCCCCAAGAACCCGACTAGATTGGCCCAATTTGCATTGTATTCGGCGAGGCTGTGGCCCAGATTGTTCGGCCTGAGAAACAACTATGCCCGAAATGTCATGTCGAAACGTTCGACACGCACAACGAACCTACACACATAAGAAACAAACATTACTCAATGATACAGGAAACTCACGTGTAGTATACTGTTTCAAAATATGAATGTTTAACTGCAAACTGAGCGTGTGACAACTGCACCAAACGGTGCATAATGAAATTGTTTGCACCTGCACGTGTATGGCGAATGAACGCGACCGATTCAAACGTGGCTAATTTGCGCAAACCGAGCTCCAATTTTACCGTTATCAAATTTACGAACATTAAAGCAATCGCCATTAAAAGTTGTTAATGGATAAATTTCAAATTAGGCGTTCATTAATCCCGCACTTTACGTGTCCAATTTTACAAATTACGAAAATTTATTAAATTATCCTTACTTTTAAGGAACGACAATATATATGTATATTTCAATCGCACAATTTTTGTCGAACCATTTAACTTGAAGGGGCCTAATGGGCGTATTGAAAACTTACGGCGGTTATACGTCAATGCTGGGCCAAACTTTCGAATTGATTTATTTGACATGGAATCGGATTAAATCCGACCAAACACGTACAAATGCCGATCTACAATCTGGCGACAAAGTTTTTGGCGATCCCTTAACACTTTTGTCAGATTTCGCTTCGTTAGAGAGAGTCTCGTGCGAATGTCTTAGACGTGTACGCTTTACAACACCATCAATATTATAAAACATAAAAATAATGTACATTTTTATATTCAAACTTCAAATTCGGTTACTTTTTCGAATTGCGTATAAAATTTCCGCTTTCAACACATAATACACCCGCAGCGTTGTCGTATATATTAATTTTAGTACGTTAAAAGGCAATTCAGAAGTAATTTAACCGTAAAGATGAGTTCATAATGGAGATAACGAAGTTGCGGCAATATAATATTCCGAAAAATGAACTGTGCGTGTACCGCTGAAACAAATGCACTTTCGTCGTCGAAAAAATATTAATCTCCCAGTATTAATCATATTAGCGTAATATTTTCTCATTAAATTAACAAGTGTGCAATATAACTTTATGGCTCCACTTACATAAGATTAAATCGAGGGAACACGCAATATTACGACACAGTATTATAATCTATGCAGATAAAATCTTGCCTTATAATAATGAATAATGAAAACGTTAATACGAAAACGAAATTTATATAGTATCTTTTTAGATGAGAGCCTAGTTTGCGTCACGTAAAAAATAAATTAAAACGTCGCTCGTCACGTAAATCCGTCGCGTACGCGGAAAAAAAATTAACAACGCCTCGTTCTGTGCTGTGCCGCGCGGCGCATAATGGGTTAACCGGTTAACCGGTTAACGTCACCGCCACGTTTCGATAAATAATTATGAAAAATCACGACGAGTGTACCGCACTGGCCAAAATCTAATCGCGCCATTTGTCGCACGCTCTGATTAAGACAATCTTTAATGAAGACGTATCTGCAGCAGCGACGATGGCAATTACCATCCCTCGGGAAAACGAAAGGGGATGGCAGGGGGTTGTATTCGCTAAGAGTCGACAGTCATTTGTTCACAGCCTGTGAAAAATGATCGTAGAAGACGGGACCTCATCACAAACGTCGTCGGTCAAACCTCAAATTTCCTACAATGTTCAGTTTGCTCGCTCGAGCAAACTGAACGCACAAAGTAAATAAATTTCACGTTAAAATATACCACAAACGACGGATAAAATTGAAAATAACCTTAAAATTCGTACGGCGCGGTCTGCGCTGTTTATTCTCTGTGCTTTTTTTTGCGTGATAAACGAATTGTTCATGCTTAGCATTTATATTTCGCCAATTTGAAATATGAGAAGCGCGTGCTTTGAATGAAAATGTGTAAAAAAAAAATACCAGCGTGCTAAATCAAATGTCGCGGACGCCATTTTATAACGTGTGCAATCAACGCGTCACAAAATGGCCGACTCGTTGCTTAAAAATTTTCAATTCAAACTACACGCATTTTTTCGTAATATTAACCGACACTTAAAAATATATTGAATTGAAACTAAAATTAAATACCTTCTTAAGAAAGAATAACACAGAAAAAGTCATTTTGTTGTTGTTATTGTTAATCAACCAGGCTAAAGGTGCCTGTAAACGATCAACATTTTCACGGTAATTTATTGCCGGCAAGCATTGCTGGTAATATTACTGCAATATGGTGATGTGGGCCGGAAATATAGTCGTGTTTCCCGACACTATTGTTCCACTATTCCTGGTGTTGGCGAGTATTGTCGCCATGTTGCCGATGTATACGAAAATACGCGGCAATATATGTTTCTTTCCTGCTCTCTCCCTTTAGAACACAAGGATACAGACCCAAAAACGGGTTAACATGAAAGTAATGGATAGGAGGTGCCAATTTTTAATTCTAACGTCCAGATTTTTCCAATGACAATATTTCAAGTCGAGAAAACCTTTCAACAAACGGGGATCAAACCCTGAACTTTCACTCAAAAGACTAACGCTCTAACGACTGAGCTATCGCCCGGCTGTCGGTCGAACGGTCGCCATATCAAGTATGATTAATATCTACTCCCAAATTGACTTTCAAGTTAGATTAGTATGTATGTAATTAATATTATTTTTGGACGTGTTGCTACCGTAATGTGTTTTATTACATTCGAATCATCAAACTCGATATGAATTTAGACATACATACATATTCATTTATAGTTTAGAAGTGTGTTGGTGGATGTTATTTCTAAAATGCGCTCTCGAATCGGTTCTATTTTTACTTTTTTAATATAATTTGCGTACAAGTGCACAAAAAATTAACTACTGGAGGATTCTACGGATTCAAAATGCATATCGAATTTGCACGTTATTACGAGATATCACAACTGTAATTTCTTACGGATAAGCTATCCGCTATCTATGCACATATGTATGTAAAACAAAGTACGAGTAAATTTCAAACCCCATTCACTTCCCACGGTGCAGAAGATTTAAAACAAATAAATACCCTCGTGCACACAACGCGAAAGCGACGCTTATCAGCGTACGTGCTCGTCAAACGTTTTATTAGTATGCGTGGCCTCTCATCGGCCAATGGTCCCAATAGGACAAAGGCCAAAAATTCGCACAAGGGAGAGAAAGTCTCAATGGTGGGCTTGGCTGTGCCGAATTGCTTCGCCAGCATCCACCCCCGACCGACGCCGGTCAATTCGTATCGATAAATCTTCCGGATCTAAGCGAAAGGTCAAATTGAAAGACAGTACGTGGGTGGGAGAGTGGTCCAAAAGAGCACCCCCCCCGGATCCTCGACATATTTCGTATTCCCACTCCCCCCAAAACCTCGAGACAAGAACAAGACCTCAAGATTGCTGGTCATCTTTGGTATTCGTGTGGCGGTCGGCAATAAACAGCGATCGTTAGACCTTTCCTCTGCCCTTACGATCGAACAAAACGCTTCGTCGTTTTATCCGATTCGAATAACATTGACTTGCACGACCCCACCCACACCCTCCCACAAATCCCTCCACCCACCCATCCCTCTCAAATCCGAGCTCGTTCGTGCCGAGAGAGATTTAAATATTCAGCGTAAATCTAAATAAAAAAACCGATTCGGTTTTAGGCGTGATTTCGTCCTTGTTTAATTTGTCTCGCGCAAAGAGTGTGTACGTAAATAAGGAAACGAATTAAAAACATGATGAAAAATCATATCTGGTTGAGAGCGACTTCAATTTTTTTTTCGAACGCTTTTCAATATCCTATTTTGTATTTTTGCGATATTTTGATTTATTTATTTATTTATTTATATAATATAGTAGCTAAAGCTAATTACATAATCCTTAACTAAGCACCTATACAGAGATTTTTACAAGATGCTTCTCCTTTTTCAATATTTTTCTAACAATTTTTTATAATTAAATTATGTTTTTTATTCCAAAAATTATATTCACATATGTACATCCATTTATTCTAACAATTTTTTACTAAAAATATTTTGATGGTAACATATTATTATCTAATCCATTCCTAAATATAAATAAATACCAACATACAAATCCTCATAGTATCATTCACATTCAACCAATCTAATTCAATCATCATCTTTTTTTATACTAGCATACCTGTCCACATTTAAAAAACATCTCATACCTCTATTTTGTAATATTTGTAATCTATCTCTAGTTGACTTATCCAACATATTTAATAATGAACCACAATACATAAGATGTGGTCTGACAATTACATTATAAATGATGTCGAAACAATTATGAACAAAGCGCTTGCAGCTTTCAACTTAGTTCGCTAATAGTTTTTCAATATTGCAAAATAACTTACAGTGAATTTAATGTACTTGTATTATACAAAAATATAGCTTATAGTATCGAACGACTTTATCAGTATTATAAATATACATTATATCGTATTCAGAACTTTGGTTTTGTTGGGAGAAAAGTTAACCAACAGTTAACAGAAAAGTTAACCAACAGACCCAATAACAGGTTGACGTAAGAATAATGGATAGGAGGTGCCAATTTTTGGTTAAACCATCTCATGTTAAGTTAGATAAATTGGCAAATTCTAACAGAAGACGGCTGATTTGAATTTAGTAATGTCCAGATCGAAATAATTTCTACATTATGCCCCTCTGCGGTCTAGGAGGACAGTCTCGAATCTCTGCTTTGTATTTAAGCTATTAAATAATTTTTCAGATAGCCCTCACTTGCTAAGTAGGATCCTTCTCCATTGTTCCACTAAATCTGTTAGAAATCCTCCATTGTTTCATTTGAATCTTTGTTCTACTAATTACTCCCAAAACTCCTTCATTCACAGATCCTACTCGTCATTCAACGAAATTCCTGCACATATTGATCCTTTTCGATATTCCTTGTCCTTCAGATTTTTTTTACTCAAGTTCCTTTCCAGTTATCCTAAAGTTCCTAAAGTACTTTATGAGCTTTATGTTACTTGATATTAAATAAATAAGTACGGGCTTCGAACCCCGAACCTTCACTCAAGAGACTAAAGGCCCTCACAAACCTGAGCAATATCGCTGCGTCAAGTTTTCGTCCTCTATCGTCGTTGATTCGCACCAATGCGAATTATATCGGTGCGAATAGGAGGACGATAGGGGCGTCAGTCTGACGCAGTGAAACCGCTAAGGTATGTGAGCGTCTTAACACTCGCAACACTGAGCTATCTTGGCCCGGCCTAGTGAAATTGAAAAAAATATCATATTGATATAATTATACAAATATTTTAACAAATATAAAAGTAGTATTGGTCCGTGGTAAGTAAGCATTTGATTTTTTGTTCGTACTGCGTGCAAATTTTGTATGTAAAACAGTCGAAATTCGTAAGCTTTTGACGTGAATACGTCTACATATTATGTATACGCGGACCATTATGGGGTACCAGTACGAAAACGGCGGTGTTACGTTTGAATGGGCATACATTCCGACACTATAACTTCCTTACTATTAACACGATTGACATAAATGTTATTTTATTCACTCGGGTATACGTCTACGATAAATTTACAACCTTAAATTAGCACCCAGCATGCGCGAGGCGCGGGGGGAGGGGCGTATCTTCCAATGGCTATTTTGGACTTTTTTGGAAATTTCCAGGCAGTATATCTCACGACTCTGACGTGCTAGCGCGGTGATTTTGCTACCAAACAAAATATCTCTTTAATATTTGTCGATTTAAGCCATAAAAAGTGATCTGTGTAAATTATTTGTTGGTGAAAAATCAAAAACAAGTCGAAACAAAATCTAAAATTTCACTATGTCGGCTCATACTCGCCGAAAAGCCAATAGGAAATACAAAAACGCATATCATCAGAAAAAAGGTCTAATCATCTATCGATCAGTACCAAAATATATGTGACAGAATGAGTGAGACGGTGTCGGGAACATCAGAAAGTCGACTCGGCGCTCAGGGAAAACAACGGCGCGAGCACCTCGACGGCCACTGTTTACCACAGGCCAATGATAAATAAAATTGTAATCGATTGCTAGTAAAATATATTAATGTATCCATTTCGATGCTTTCATTTCATTTTCATATTCCTGTTACTGTGGTAGAAATAAATATGTTGTATAAAATAAAATAAAATAAAAAATTCCAAATTAAATATTAGCCGCTAACGCAGACGTATTCACGAAAAACCCACGGCCGTGTTCGACACAGCCATTTTTTTTTTTTTTTTTTTTTTTTCGGATATTCATTTTTGTCACATACTAGTATTTAAGTCTTTATTTCTTCATATCATAATAACTTAGCTCGACGTAAATAAAATGAAACAATCTTTCGCAGTCCCTAATTCACTTATTGTAGCAAACCATTGGTGAAACGGTTCCAGCGCGGCCGGCACGTACCGTTCGCTCCATTATATTGTAACGTGAATCTCGCAAACGTTCTTTCGTATATAATTTTTCTCAACGAGAATAAAAAAAAATTTAACAGTCTTAAATTACTTTTATTTTATTCGCGTTGCGCGACACGAATGCGAATACACCGCGCCGCTCGAAAAGTCGAAATTCGCTTTTTACTTTGCACCGAAAGTAATGCTCGCCCGAAAAGAATTTTCCAACCGCCCGCTAATCTTCGGGAATTTCCATGCTACATTTAATGCTCGACAAATGATATTTCTCGCTAAAATGTGGAAAATTACGATAACAGTTTCCCGCGAGAGAGCGCGCTCGCACAGCCGAATCGTTGAATATGGCAGACGGAAAAAAATGGAACATTATCTTTAGGAGGTAAAGTACGACTGTTAAAAGGAATTTAAATCACTCGGAAGATGTAATAGGGGGATGCATGAAAAGTTGAGATTGAGAGGGTAACTAACAGTGTGGGAATAGCATAACTAATTTCTTCCATAGAGCAACTTTTCTTTAACTCAATTAATGTCGGAACCCGTCTTCAAATTTTAATTCTGCTAAAGTTATATAATATTTTCGCATTTTTCCGCGAAACACGGATGCAGCCAGTGTGTGTTTCAGCTATGTTTTATTCATGTCTTTTGTTGCGAAATTTATGCCGACAAACCTTGATTTACGTTCCGGCCGATAAGTTTAGATAAATCTCACCGTGTAGTATTTCCACTTGATATTTACGGCGCGTTTCGCCGCATTATTCAAATTATAAATCTTCTCAATTTCCCGATTTTACATACATAGTTAATATTGCACATCGCACTCATTGAACGTCAAATGTTCAAACGGGATTAGATTAAAAAATGTATTCGTCGCTTTCAACTGTCGTTTTACACGCAACGATTCAAAAGTCGTACACTTTTGACTTTAACAAATCGATTTTGGAATTCGATCAGGGAAATGAGAATCAAACCCGGAATGAAACATTGAATTTCCATTAATCTATCCTAAGCCATTAATTTGAAAAACAAAATACACGTAGATAGTTTCGCTACGGTTAGCCCTAAACCAAATAAATTGTACTGCAAAAATAAATTGAACAACGGCAAACCGGAACCGAGCCCTTTTGCCTTACAATTCAAATTCCAAATTTCAATACAGAATCTCTTCCGCACATTTTACAAAAGAAATAAATAATGCATTAGACGAGAAATGAAATGGGATTAGTACTTTTGAAGAGGGGCACTTTTTTTCGAGACACAAAAAGCTCTCGTGCTTAGAGCTTATGGTGTTGTTGGCATTCGAAGCACGAAGCGTCAGACGATCAACATAACATTTCGACAAGATTTATACGAAATTGGCCGCAGAAACACTCGTCCCTCTCTTGCTACGACGCGATGGATCCGGGAAGACCATTTGTAGTACATAATTTACGACCTGATTCTGGAATCACCACCTACTATTCCCCTACGCTTCGTTCCCATGATTTATCTCTAGCTGTGGACGCATGTGAGCGATTAAATAGCTGTTTCACCCAAGGCGGATATTACAATGAGCTCAACGCGCTTGCATAATTGCTATATAATTAATGTTTAGATTCGTGACTCGGAATGGAATACACATGATTATCGCGAAATTTAACCAAAACAACGTGAATCACAAAGAAACAATAAACATCGCATGAATTGACTCAAAACTCTCAGTGAATCACTATATGTATGTATGTATGTATGTACATTAGGGTGGAACGACGATGTATGGAACTTTTTTTTTTTTTTTTTTTGGGATATTCGTTTTTAAATAGTTATAAAAAGTTGCTTCTACATCATACCTCTTCTGTCTTAAAAAATATGCTTAATTAAAATAGTTTTTCTGGTCTCTACCAGCACTTTTATCTTAATACTTTTACTTGTATGAAAATTTCCAATTGATTGTTTCCAATCTCTATAAATAGCAATTTTAATTGAAAAATTAGTATTTACTTTTACTATACATATGTACTTTACTCGTATATACTATATTTACTCGTATGTCTCCCTCCACTGCTCTCACAAATTCACACTTATTTGAATAATTCAAGGAATACGTAAATAAATTAGATTTTTACAAAAAATACTTATAATATTCAATAGAGTTAGGATAATTTTATTACCATTTTATCTAAAATTTTATATTCTGTGTTCAGATTTTGAAATTAATAGGCAAAATTTCATTTTTCGCCTTCCGGTAGAGGCCTGAAGACATATTCACAGATTTTTTCTCAGTATTTTTACGAGAATACGGATGATACAACGAAACTTTTGGCAGGTATTACAATGCCGATTTTTAATTTTTGCAATGTCGCTCCACTCTAATGTACATATGTACATAGATCATAAGAAATTCCTTGATCTTTCATCGGAAAATTACTTTCGCGAACGTCACAGTGTGACATTGTGAATTTCAATACTGAGTTTAAAGGTCGCCGAAGGATCTATCGAATGTTTGTTTAATGTAGTTTCGGATTGTTGCCACATACTCCACATACTCCGAATAGAAAGAAAGCGATAATCCCACCGAATGGGGTTTGCAACCCGCCGTCGAAAGTTTTTCCCCAATTTTCCACAAGATAGCTATTTTTTCTAGCCGTCGAAAAACACGTGTAATCTCCCCGTGCGTAAAGAGCTCTCCTCGCAAAATCGATAACCTTCGTGCGAGTGTCAGGTGATGTGAAAAATTGAAAAACATTTTTCGCACACACCGTAACACGTTTTCAAAAATAGCATTATAGTAGGATATGCACGTCGTACATGGCACGAAACTCCAAAACGCTTCGCTGTTTATTGTATTTGTAAGTTTCAGAATTGACGGTATACAAAGCGGGATTTTAATGAAAGTGTGGAATGAAATGTTTGAAAATGTCTGTCAATGGAGATGAGTAAACAAATTCGCATTGTTTGAATTCTAATATTTGACCGCAAGGTACGCACTCTCTCGCCATACAAAATAAAATATTTACAAGTATTATCTCAATATTGAAATTGAATACTTATACAGCACCGGGAATATATTTTTTTTTCAAAACTTAACAGAAAATGTATAGAGCATACATATGTACAAAAACTGACGATACTCACCTACTGGGCGTATTTTGCAATACTTTTCAATTCGTTTGAATTATATTGCGTGAGCAGCAGCGAATTTAAAGCTTCAAAGAGCTTAAATTTACGAGTATATATACAAAGAACCCTTTGCACTGGCTACGCCTCTGAGCTCTTTAGATCACATCGTGTTTTTAAAAGTATAGTAAAATCTATCGAATCAATATGATGGAATTGATCAAATATCACAGATGGTATTGCATATTTTGTCGATTTTTGCCATTTTATAACTTCGCCACTTGGACATGTAACATCACTTATTTTCAACCTATACTGAAACGAAATATAAAATAAACGGTACATTGACTCCGATTCAACGTTTATCATACGTACGAACATACCAATGTATATGTATGTAAGTATGTGCAAAGTTAAGAATGGGTAAGGTATTCCGCTGACTCTCGCATCTGGTAACAAATCATATATTGGTGAATCGTAATAGAAATATTTACGAAAAGATCCAAAAATATCGACCGCTCACGGTCGACGCTCGACTTCCAGTGCGATCGTACCGATATTACAGTGGCGTACAGATTATTTCGTATTATATCTTAGAAAACGTTTATTGCTTGCGATATATCAAAATGGACATACATTCATATGTAGGCTACACTATGTAGAAACGAAACCAAATAAATACATACTTAACGTATCAACGTAAGAATTTCTACATATTGTAAAAATATCGACACAGATGTTTGTAACTGAATGGCTGAAATGTTCGAGTCAACTTTCTAGCATTATACATACACTAGTTAAAGCCCGTTGAATATACATACATACATATGTATATCAACGGAGCGTTCTCATCACCCGTACTGAAAAAAAAAATAATATTAAATTTTACAGTTTTTATAGTTGTTGCATCTATGCAACAATGCTCCATCTCTGGCGCGTTATTATACAACAACGTAACAATTTAGAAAAGTCGCGAGCCTATTTTTTATTGTATAAATAGTCAAGTTGAAGACTGCCCATTATCATCTGGTTTGGCTCACCGCGTAAGCGCTCTGTTCCAAATCAGTGATACCGAGTTCAAATCCCACTCGTGTGACGTTCTGGTTTTTTAATTATTCACCGAGGCGAGCGTTATCAGCAGACATACACACGCACACACCTACAGACAGACAGACGGATTTTGGCTATTATATGTATATATAACTAGTGTAAGCCCGTTGAATATCAACGGAGCGGTTTCTCATCACCCGTACTGAAAAATAATATTAAATTTAATAGTTTTTATAGCGCCATCTATGGCACGTTTTAATACAACGTTATAATTTAGCAAAGTCGCGAACACTTTAAAATTTAATATTGGCCAATTATATAACGTACGTCATCGCCTCCGTTTGGAAGATAGTGTAAGCACAATTCCTCCTGATCTGGTGATCTCGGGTTCAAATCGTTCTGGTTTTTTTAATTATTTACCAAGGTGAGCGTTATCAGCAGACAGACAGACAGACGGATTTCGGTTCTATATATGTATACATATAATAATATTAATTAGTTCAACTCATGACCTTATAACTTTATTCAAATGCACACCGCTTAGCGCAGTCTTAACGCGTCTGTTTGTTCCATGTGCGGCTTGCCTAAGGCGATGAAAATGGTACCGTTTTATCCCAATGCAAACACACCCCCCCAGTCGCCCTAGTTTTCTAGTGTAGTTTCCGAAGTTTTGATAAAGAAAAAAAAAATACGCCGCCCCGGGCACGGTCTGGATTATGTAAATATTCGCACAACGCCCCTGGAAACTGTCTCATTATTTCGGGGGAAAACAATTTGCGCCCTAAGAAGCCTCGCACCCTACTAAGGTAGTACCCTTCGTTCGGGATTATTGATGGTGTATAGTCGAATTTTGGACCCGAAACCCGTTAAATTTCAGATTTGCAATGTAGGCTATAGTTATTCGACAGTGTATGTATGTACATATGTACTATGTATGTTCTTAAACTCGCATACCGACAAAACGTACGACATATTAAATTTATCGCTAATCTAAAATGTACCATTCAATTTTCTCGTTACGGAAAATGTATTTAGATGTGTAATTCGATTGCACGCGATTGTAACGCGAGACTAAGGGCGTGTCGGCTAATAAAAATTTCGAGCACAAAGCAAATGCCACACAGTTACACGTGGATGTATTGAATTTTTGATACAAAGTGATCGTAATGGCAGACTATTTCTTTTACTTACTTAAACCAACAGACTACATCTTTTACTCGACTAAAGAGCTTATGCGACTTTCGAAAGATTGAAAATTTAGATAGACTATGATAATAAATTAATGATATAAAAGTATCAATGAAAACAAAATAATTTTAACGAGCGTTTCTGACGGACAAACTGACAGATTTGGGCCTTTTATATATATTATATGGAGGCAAACGGACACTTCGTAAAGAACTTCGTAAGGTACCATACAAAATATGGTACCTTAAAATAAATCTTACTGTTTGCATCATTAATGACAAAGAACACAATTACTTTTCTAAAAGTTATTTTTCTCACAGGTACAGACTTCACCTCCTGAATCAATCAATAAAAATAATAAATTCAGAAAGTCGACCTGCAATTGATACAAATAATGATACTGAAACAAATCCAACCTACTCAATAGAATGATACGTAGATCCATTTCACAGTAGTATCGATAGTTTTTTCGACTTCAATTACCATCATTGGAAAGATCTAGACATTACTAAATTTAGATCGGCCGTCTCCTGTTAGTACATATGTATGTACATACATACATATATGCCAATTTATCTATCTTAGTTGAGAGTAGTGATTCTGTGCTGAGACATCCCGGGTATCCCAGACTTTTTTGCTATCTCAAGTCCCGGGACATTCCATCATAACAAGGGATTATGTCGTCTTGGGCAAAAATCAATCCGAAGTTTGCAAACATTAAAAAAAACACACACACTTTATCTTATTTCTTTTTTTTTTATTTCTATAAGAGAAATTACAAAGAGTACGCAAAAGGGATTTACATTGCCAAAGAATCAATCGGACATCACGAAACTGATATAATTATTTTTCTGTATGATTCAATCAATTAAGTCTCGATACCCGGGAATTCCCGGGACATCTACATTTTGTGTCTCGAGTTCTGGGTATTAAAAAAAATCGAGACTTTAGAATCCTTCCACCAAAAGTTAGCACCTATCCATTACTCCTACGTTAACATATTATTTGATATGGATCATTGTACTCTTATACCTGTTAGTTAATTTTGCCAAAAAAAAAAAAAAACTCCTTACTGTCAAATTTAAACTAAAAAATAATAACTTTTAATCAAACATTCACATCGAAACTATCGATCAATTCCATATATACATAATATAGTGCACGTGAGCGCGCACGTCCATGACTTGTTTGAATGGCGTCATGTGTTTTCCCGTTTCGACGCGGTCCAGTCGTACTGGATGCTCGTCGAGTTGGTCGTGCATGCCACACACAACCTCTCCGTCTTTAAACAAGTTTGCTACCAAACCACCCCCAAGTTTTCCCAAGGTATTTGTGGAAATGTGACTGTCTGTAACACGTACGTGACCCGAAAATAATGCCAACGTACGCGACACTGATGCAATCATAGAGTGACACGTGTGCAATTACAGAGAAGGACGAATTCGAGTTCAGTGACTGACCACGTGTACATAGAACTGTCGAAGAAACTCGCTCATTATTACAAAGAATGGTATGATACTTTACTTTCTATTGCCTATTCATACTCCACTTGATTGCCCTACGATTGATTGACTGTAATTTAACATAGCTAAATATAATAGAAGTAAATCTACTCCATATGCACTCAATTCGGTATTAAACTACAAATTTCTCATATCGATGGGTTAGTGTACAGATATTGTATGTCCAGTTTTTAAACAAATTGAATTATCATACACAAAACGTCCCTCTACATCAAATGTTTAAAAAGTTTTGTATGTCCAAATAGTATATTTGAGAAGATTTTGCCTTATTCAAATATATAATATGTTCATTTCGTTCATAATTTTCATGCAAAAGAGATGTATGTCACTTAAAATATTTTTAAACAAAACTGGACATACAATATCTGTGCACTAACCCATCGATATGAACAATTTCGTATACGACTCGTCAAACCCTATTTTATAAATAAATTGACCTTAGAATAAATTGAGCATTGTCTATTTTTATCCTATGTGAAACGTTAAATTAACGCCTACAATATGTATTATGATATCTCTTCTGTACCCTGATGTATGACTAAATTTTCGTATTCGATAAAAAGCATAAAGCTAATTCTATTATGTTGAAAGTGTACAGCAGCATATTAGCGATATCGATATTGCCGTCTGCCGGACACGGAATCAATTGATCGCATTACGAGCTTTTATAGCTGATATCAATTAAATAAGCTCCTCGACGTGCCAAACGCCACTTACGAACCAATCTATCTGCGATAAATAGTTTTCCTTTCATATTTGATGACCGAATGTCAGACGATAGTAATTTTCCCTCCAGTTGCGTTTTAAATTAACACGGCGTAATCGGAAAACTCGATGGAAAATTCGCTGAAATTTTCGTTCCGGTTTATTATCGTTGTTGAAAAAACATGGCAATTTTCAGGTGCGCTCGTGTTAATACTCTTGTGTATAAAGTTCGAATATGTCCGGTGCAAAAATAAACACGCCGGAAAAACATTTTCACTCGTAATAACGCTGTGGCAGTGGAATTTCGAGAGATTTCTGATTCCGAACTGCAATAAGTATTTAGCGATTCTAACCCTTTTTACAATAGTTAATATAACCACTCTTTTTTAATTGGAACAATGTGAATGAATTGGCATTTTATACAAAAATAATTCAATCAATATTAGGTGTATCGATAAATTTTCGAATTGGGAGCTCAAATAAAAAAAAAACAGCGTGAAAAGCTTTCTCCAATATATTTCCCTCAAACGGAGTATCCTCTTCGGGTTTCAGAATATTGTCTGGGAATCCTCGGAAGAGGTATCGCTCCCTCCGGCTGTCTTCAGATACACGAAATAATTTCGCAGTTGGTTTTTCTCCCGACAATAAATCGTTCTGACAATAAAATAACATGTTTTACTGCGCTTTTCAATTTACGCGAATCGCCATTGCGAATTTCAAAACGGAAGATGCCCTCCAAATATGACCTCCGACCAAATCGTACAGTATTTTGACCTTCGCTTATACCCATAAAACATGTCAATTAAGATTCTAATGTTTATTCAAAGTCTAGAAAAGCTGATGCTATCAACAAACATTAATAGTTGCATTAGTTGTTTTAAGTTTTCCGGATAGACGATCCAACGGTTGACTTTCCGATGGTCAGAATATAACATCGTTCACCATCCTCACTTTTTAAGTTCATTTATTCTTAAGTGTTACACGAATTGTATGAGTAAATATTTGAAATTTTTTATTTTTTAAATTTACTCTCCATTTCAATTTTAAATAAACTAAAAATCACCGCTCTCAAGAATAAGTGCTTTTTTTTTTTTTTCAACGAACGATCGAATGTTAGTTTGCACTTAAATGGCCGTTTCATTCGATGCACTGCAGCATTCGCTTAAAGCATAACTGAAAAAAACTTTGAAACATAAACTTGCAAGCTTTTAAAGATTTTTTTTATCAAAATTCAATTTTAATTAACCCATCATAATAGATCGCTTCAGCGTTTTCATTCATTGTGAAAAATCCAACTATAGCTCACATACTATTATATGTAAATATAAACAGACGCGCGCTTCCAGGAAGCCATGCTCGCTAATAACGAATTTCCGCGCTGTACAACTTAATTAAAGATCAATGTCGACATATTTTTAACTATCCGCATCCGATGTACATAACTTGCACTCTAAGTACAGTGCACAAGCTTTTCCCGATCACGTATAAACTGCAAAATTTTCCGGGAAAATTTCAACATGGCGACCGAACTGATATTTTACTTTTCCGTCGTAGAATGGCACTCGATGATGAGCGATCGTCTAAAGTGTTCATCAATCAAATCATCTTGACGCAATACGAAGATAAAATTAGCATGCACTTTTGCAAATCACGTTGCTTAATGATACTTAAGAAAAAGACGACCCTCAAAAAAAAAAAAAAAACGTACCCCTATATTATGGCACGAAAATGACTCTCGTATTATAATAAATTGACCGTATAAATTCCACACGCCATTAAAAAACGTGATCGTGCATAAATAAAACGATGCGAACAATCTATCGTCGATGCGTGATGAAAACAACAGAGCATACAACTCAAATTTTCCAAAACGCTATCGTAAATAAACTAAATTTATTTTGCTTAAAATGTGAGCTTTTTAGACCGTGCCCCTCCGGTTGTAGATAATCCGCAAGATTTTCCAGTCGCAGCTTTCATCGCGGCTTTTTCACCAGTGCGTCCGTCCGTCCGTCCTTTTCCAAACCGCGAAACAAAAGCTCGCGTATCACTTTTCTATTTGTGCAAAAAAGGCTTTCGAGCTGCGAATAAAGGAGTGCTTTAAACCTTTTTTTTATTTCTCCTTTTACTCGCCGTGACCCCCCCCCCCCCCGAGATGGAATCTTTTTATGCCGCACCGTAAAGGCATTGTTGCTTTAATTATCTCACTTCAGGGACACAAAGGCAAACTCAAAATCAGGTGTTTAAGTGTCAAAATCAAAAAAATGCTACCCTCAGTAGGTAGGTACTAAAAGATTTTATCTTGATTTCGTGAGACAGAACTTTACAGAACAATCTACGATGGTTAACTGAATTACACATACAAACATTCCCTCTGTGAATACAAACTACATACAATATTGACAAATGTGAGAATAGTACCAAAGCAGAATAGTTCTGTCTCGATCTTTCCTTTCAGTAAAATGAGTACGAAATTTCCAGAAACAAAACAGTATTAGATTTGCATAAAACCTTTCTTTATGTTTTGATTGTATACACAATAATAAAATACTATATATTTGTTGCAAACGGTTATTTGTATTCTGTTCAAATCGTTAACCGAACGTGGTGTATTCTTCCGAACATCGATTAGTATTCGAATGCTACTTGTTACGCATTTTTATTCGGATTGCAAGAAAGGGTTTTGTATTTGTATTAAACGCTTTGTTTGCAAGATAACGTACAAACGAAACTACTTAGGTCAACATGTGGCCTAAATCGCTACTTTTTTGTTTACATAAAGCTTGGGAGAGATAAGAGTAAGGAACGGAGTTAAAAGGATAAGAAAAATGATTGAATGGAAGAGTTTCTGAAAACGCTATTGAATGAAAGATAATTAACCCAAGAATCGATAAACTCATCATATTTGACAGCTACTTAGGTATACAGGATTATTTTTAACAGATTGCTACAAAATAATATTAAGAGATCGCATTATTTTTATGCAATTAAAGCAATCGTCAAAAGTTAATAATTTTACAATTTTCTTTAATATTTGTTCAAATTTTGATTACGTAAATTTAATCAATTTGGATTCGTTTATTCATTTGTGTGTTTATAACATCTCAGTTACCCGGCTTCGGAATAAGGCTTTCATTATTTCCGTTCCAAAACAAATCCTTATTACCTGCGTATATTTTGCGAGCCGTTTGTGTATCTTAGATACATAGATATGTACATATGTACTTGGCGTAAACAGCGCACGACAAGCCAAAATAATCCTTAGATGCAAATAATAATAGAGTCGAATATTATGTTACCAAGCTTTTTTCACACGAAAATAAACATTAAGTAATACACCTTTTACGCGTGTAATCCAATCGATACTTACTAATAGAAAAGGAGGACACTTTTTTCAAACGTCGACTTTGTAAGTTGGAAAATTGTAATCTTTAAAAAACTTGTAGGCGGAATTACTTATTAAAATCGTCAAAAGGCTTAGACCCAACATAGAACCTCATTAACAAACGTTTAATATGATCAATATTAAATATTACTTTAAATAAAGTTTGTCAGATGTATTGCCGGTACTCATTGAGGTACTCGCCGAGAAGATTGAAAGGCGATCTTAATAGAAGTGTATAAAATAATAAATAATAAATATAAATGCTTGATAAAAAACCTCCACACGTTCAATAAAAACGCACATCTCAGAGTTCATAAGCGGACCTTACACAATCGTGTAAACTCGATATTGATGGAATGACGGCAAGTAATTGACGCAAATCCGGATATTTTGATATCAGAGCATCAGAATTGGCGAGTGGAAGGGATACTGTCATTAATAATGTAATAACAGTATTATCGACCATCTAAGGTTTGCTATAGTACACTGAGACTCCTAAACGACAAATCTAACAAAATTGTCAGAGACTCATTCTTTTCAAATAGAGTGGTCGAAGTTTAAAACCGCCTGCCAAATCAGCTAGTAACTTCTGAAAATATAAATCTGTTTAAAAATTATCTCGACAAGTTTTTTAATATAAAAGGATTTTTGTATTCCTTATATAAATAACAAAAAAATGAAAAACTGTATGTACAATTTATATCAGACTCCTGGACTTCATCGGCTATGCCGCCTGCCCATGTATTTTAAATAAATAAATAACACTGAGCAACAAAAAATCACGTTTTTTAAAACCCGGAACGCACATTATTAAATCTTTACTAAGTTTGACTCACTGACTTCGAATCCGATAATAATTTTTGTTGATATGCTCTCGTTTATGAGATATTCGCGATTTAAAAAATGTAGAAAACATCCATTTTTTTTGCTTTTGCGGTCTATAACTCAAAATATAGTATTGCTGTGCTCAAATTGAGTATTGAAATCAATAGTCAGATACTTTTCCTATTGATTGTGATTTTTTATTGCTTTGTACTTATGCGAATTTTTAAAGTCAAAAATATATCATTTTTTCCTCGTGCTATTGTGCGTTTATTTGGCCAGTTTTTTTATTTCACCACGTTTATAAGGATTTTTTTTCTATTTCAATATTTTTTTTATTTTATCTTAACGTACTAATTCGAGCGGCAATGGTTTTAAATTACGTTATAACATGTTCTCGGCGGAACATATCTCATAAACGAGAGCATTTCAACAAAAATCGTTATCAGATTCGAACCCAGTGGGTCAAACTTAGTAAAGATTGACCAATTTCCGCTCTGAGCTTTTTTTTTTGTTGCTCAGTGTAATCTTAAGTGTGGTGTCTAATTTGTCCAAGATTACAACATACAACTAACTCACAAAATACTATATTTTCATTTTTGAATAGTTTATTTAATTACAAATTATACCTTAATTCAAACAAATATCGATATCAAGCTTATACACACTTGTGAATTTTTTTTTTTTTTTTTACTCAAATTTTGATGTGACCCTCCTGCGGAAGCTCGCGAGCTTCCTTTTGTAGTCCGCTTTCAAACACATCCGATCCTAACTATTTTTAACGTATTATTGAAATATATTTTTACCCTTATATTATGAAAGTAAAATGTGATGATTTCGATTTTCAGAGAGCGCGGGGGAGGATGAAGAAGAAGCGGCGTCGCTAGATGGGGGTGAGAGTGGGAGACGCCCTTCCACCTGTCGTCTCGACATGCCTCAACTCCTCAGCCACCACCCCAACGAGCACAGGCCTGACGACAAGAAGGTCAAGGTACGATCTCGACCCCACTCATCGCCACTCATCACACACACACATATCGCCAATATGACTAAACGTAAGCGAAGCCTCACTCAGTCCAAAAAATTCGGGG
Source organism: Parapsyche elsis (assembly GCA_022651745.1). NCBI lineage: Eukaryota > Metazoa > Arthropoda > Insecta > Trichoptera > Hydropsychidae > Parapsyche > Parapsyche elsis. The sequence goes on from JAGVSN010000017.1 coordinate 6,806,702, forward strand.
TGTGGCTGTGTCGAACACGGCCGTAGGTTTTCCGTGAATACTTCTGCGTTAGCGGCTAATATTTTATTTGGAATATGAGAATTAAATGAAAGCATCGAAATGGATACATTAATATATTTTTATTTAGCATAACGAATAAAGTCTTAACAGGTAATCGATTACAATTTTAAAATTTCATTTATCATTGGCCCGTGGTAAGCAGTGGCCGTCGAGGTACTCGCGTCGTTGTTTTCCATGCGCGCTACGTAGACTTTATGATGTTGCCGATAACGTCTCACTCGTTCTATCACAGACATGTTGGTACTGATCGATAGATGATTAGACCCTCTTTCTGATGATATGCGCTTTTTGTATTTCCTATTGGCTTTTCGGCGAGTATGGGTCGACATAGTGAAATTTTAAATTTTTTTCGACTTGTTTTTGATTTTTCACCAACAAATAATGGCTTATCGACAGATCTTAAAGAGATATTTTGTTTGGTAGTAAAATCAGTACGGTAGCACGGCAAAGTCGTGAGATATACTGCTTGGAAATATTCAAAAACGTCCAAAATAGCCGTTGGAAGATACGCTTCCTCCCCGCGCCTAGCGCATGCGCGGTGCCAACTTAAAATCGGAAATTTATCGTAGAGGTATACCCGAGCAAATAAAATAAGATTCATGTCAATCGTGTTATTGGTAACGAAGTTATGGTGTTGGAATGTATGCCCATTCTAACGTAACACCGCCGTTTCCGTACTGGTACCCCATACTGGTCCGCGTATAGACGTATTCACGTCAAAAAAACAACCCCAAAAATTGTACACGTAAAACTTGGGATAGACAGACTACAGAGCTTTGGACTCTTGAATGAAAGTTCGTAATTCGATCCTCGATTTTTTCAACCGTAGGTATCGTCATTGACAATATTTGAATATTACTAAGTCCAGTCTATCCACAACTAAACCATGTAAGTTGTTGAGACGGTTCCACAAAATTGCACAACCAAAAAAAAAAAATAATTCCTTCTCTGCCTTTCTTCCGTTCCCGGAATACGACGGAAAATCGCTGAAGAGTATCTTTCCTTCGATTATTCACAATAACAGACCAAATACCCAAAATTTCAGCTTGATTCGTGCAACAGTTTTGGAGGAAAAACGTCTCAAAGAAAAGTCAAAATCAGGTTATTTACAAGGCGAAGTGCCTACCAATTTCATAGACGAAAATTTTTGAAAACCTTAAGGTTGTCGGTACCATACTTATAAATATCAATTTTCAATGTGATAGGATAAACCGTTTTTGAGATATAGCAATCCGCTTCACATACTGACACTTTCCAAAAATCGTAAAAACGTGCTCGGGGCACGATACATTTATTTATTATCGGGATTTAGGACTATTAGGGCTTTTACATAGATAATACATATTATATTAGAGAAAGCATAAAGAAAATTATGTCGAGTTGATAAATAAAATAATGAGCGCTGCCTTAGGGGACGACTAATTAAAATTAAAAAAAAAACAATAAAATCAAAGTATTTATTACCATATCCACATAATTATTCTGGAGATGATTAGATATCATATGATGCGTATCAGTCTAAATTTCAAGGTCGAATTTTCACATAATCAAAATACTTTATCTATACTACGTATCTATACATAGATAAAGTATAAAAAGACAGGCAACACGTCAAAATAACAGATTAATGAACGTGAAACATTTACCAACAGGACAAAGAACATGAAAAACACACTGCTGACATATTATATAACACAGTGCGTTGCAAACACACTGTAAACAGACAGTGTTGTAAAAAGTGAAAATGTTGACACCTGTTGCCTGTGTTTATAATCCAGGCTTTACGTCGATTAATTAACATCGAAGCGTTTCGAAAAAAAATATTATCATAGAGGTGCGATGTTGCAGACATGCGAATTTACGCGAGCCTCAAGGTTCACATGTGAACACTGCCGCTAAATACACGTGTACGATCTCGCACCTCGTCTAAACGCTTCGATATAGACACTCACGTAACACCAATTAATCAGAGTGTTTACACCAGGTGGGGGTAAAAAAACCACATTACATCCGAGCTTATACAAACACAACGATTCGACTATATGGGTTAAGCCTAATTTCTGCGAATATTCCCACTGAGCCACTCCACCCCACCTCCGTTTCTAGGTAAATAAACATGCGTTCGCATTCTTGGATGATGTGTGCTACGTTTCACGTGTCACACGACATGTCAAACAAGTGAAGCATTATCGATAAGCTTCGCTCTATGTAGTGACAGCCTCCACTTCGCATCGCCGAGTGATTATAACTAAATTCTCAGGACCCGCATTCAACGTGTCGCTATAACATTTGGCATAAATTGTACTACATATGTTGCGATGTATTCTACAAGTATGTAGTACATACTATGTACATATGTACATATGTACATATGTACATATATATACATATATTACATATATTCTTATATACATATATATACATATATACATATATACATATATACATATATACATATATACATATATTACATATATTTATATATACATATATATACATATATTCTTATACTAGTTTTTTTTTTTTTTTTTGGGTTTTTTCGAGTGAGGTTAATCGAATCAAGCCCCATTTCGGCTTGGATATATTTGGGGAAAATACGACGCGTATGGATAAAGCGACGATTCTCAGACTGAACCACATTCTTCCAATTTTCCGAGGCCGCTTTACAACCCCTCGAGAGAAAATTAGATTTTTCCACCCCCTTTTGCGACAAAGCTCACCACCGAGCCCCAGATTGTCTTCGCAAAACAGACGCCGAGTAAAGAGGTGTCTTGATGTATTTTATTTTTATACGTTTTACCTTCGACAGGTACTAACAGCGTTCAACCTTACATCTTTAAAATTTTCACAATATTTTATTATACCTACGTATGTACATATATACACATTGACCATGTCGGTTGATTTATAAATTAAACATCGCACACTATTTATAACTAGGTACCACTTACGGTTGACGAAAAATTTTAAATGGCCGACACCAAACTTATAAATGTAAAATTTCAAGTGTGATAGGAAAAACGCTTTTTATACTATATTTTCAGTTATAGACCGCAAAAGCCAAAAAATGGATATTTTTTACATTTTTTAAATCGCAAATATCTCATAAACGAGAGCATATCAAGAAAAATCATTATCGGATTCGAATTTAGTGGGTCAAACTTAGTAAAGATTAACTAATCTCCGCTCTGGGTTTTAAAAAACGTGATTTTTTGTTGCTCAGTGTAATCAAACACCATCACCATCCCCGCTCAGTATCCTAGCTAAATTAAGTTTAAGATATGATACAAAGCGAGGATAAGTGATGGAAAAAATTTGAAAAGATATGGCAATTCTACACACACAGGCACACACCACCGAGGCACATTCCAAAAGTCGCGAAAACGTGCTCCGGAAAGACACCTGATACACATCAGCCAAAATCTCGAGGTTAAATTTTCGCAACAATACTGTTACATGTTCCAGGGAGGGGAAGAAAAGATTGGTCTTAAAAGAGTAAAGACGGATTTAAGCTTAACTTATCAGTTTTATTGATGATACAAATAGTATTACAAGAAGAGTTCAGGCCGATTTGTGCCAGAAAAGTGACCAATTGTATTCCAACAGCTCCAGGTGACATTCCACACCTCGAAACTCCTCTTCTTTATACGAAGTTATCTTCTTCACATTTCTTCAGTTGCTGCACGACACGAAATGCTATCCAATCCTTTTGACTTTATCTCCAAGCTCTCCAACTGATTATTCTCTGTTTTCTAGGCCGCCACAATATAAAGATGTTTCTTTTCCAAACTCAAGATGGAGACGACTTTGACTGTGTATTTTTTTCGTCCCTTGTTTATCTTCTCGGCCTTAGCAACCTGAAATGGCCGATTCGTATTTAGTACTACTGCCTAGCGCCATTCGTTACAATACTTTACCAATACTTGTATGTATAAAAAATGAAAGTCATGTTGTTACACTATGCTCAAGCTCGATGTTGCCGATAGCGTTCCAAAGTCCTCGAAAATAACCCAATCCCGTTACACTCCAGTAGTTCCATAACTGTCTTAACACTCTCCGGGCCGAGTTCACATTCTACGGTCCCCTTCTAATCTATTACCACCCCTAATTTCCCCCGTTTATCTTCCGCAACGAAGCCACTCCGCGTCGACTAAATAAATTGGCCGGCGTAAGATACGCTTTCTGCAACATTATGTTTTAACGTCTCAACCGGGCGTAATTAAATAGTCGAATTTCGACGCGCGTCGCTAATTTTCGGTCGCATAACGTCGACGCTGAAACAGAATCGGCCGAAAATTGAAACGTGTCCGAAAGGGTCGCAATATTTTCGTGTAAACGAAAAAAAAAAAAAGTAAATACGCGACCGCAAAAAAGAAATTAAAATTAGCTTTACGAACACATCGCTTTTGAACCCGTCTAAAAAGTTTAATTATTCCCCTAAAAAGTTGAATGTTTTAATTTAAAAAGCACCCGAGCGTAATCTTCTTATTTAAATGTTTATTTTGCGAAGGCGAAAGACATTTTTCGAAAAGCTTTAAAATTGACTTTAAAGACTTTTTAATCCATTTCATTAAATTTATTAATGGATTGTGCTACGCTTTTAACGTGTCTTTTCAATTTATCTTTTGACAATATTCTACATATTTAACTAGTGTAAGCCAGTTGAATACCAACGGAGCCGTTTCTCATCACCCGTACTGAAAAATAATATTAAATTGAATAGTTTTTATAGTTGTTGCATAGATGGCGCGTTATAATACAACAACGTAACAATTTAGCAAAGTCGCGAGCCTATTGAGAATTAATATTGTCAAATTGTAGCAGGCTCGTCATCGCCTCCGTTTGGATGATAGTGTTAGCACGACTCATTCCAACCTGGTGATCATGGGTTCAAATCCCACTCGCGCGACGTTCTGGTTTTTTAATTATTTACCTCGGCGAGCGTTATCAGCTCACAGACAGACGGATTTGAGCTATTATATATTGCGATAAATGTACATACATACATATATCAAAATATCTCATATGTATTGGGATTATACTATCTATGAATATTTACGTAAAATCTACCTGGCATTGCCAACGTAAAAAACAGTTTTTTTTTTTGTGTTGGCAACAAGCCGCTATCTATCCAAAGCTGGTTCGAGTCAACGTCGCGATTTATGGCTATTCAATCAACGGTACACTATGCAATCGTTTCACATACTGTCAAATGGATCAGGGACTGCACTGTTATCGTACAAACGAGCGTGCATGGGTGGGAGTTCGGGTTTATTTATTCATTTACAAAATTTGGTGGGGTGATAATCCACTGTCATATGACGGGCAAACTGGTTGGTACGTATGTTTATAATCATTAGTGATATTGATAATTTTAATATCACTGAATATGAAATGAAACGGATCCACCCATAATGAAGCTTTTCTCGCAATGAGAGCGCTTTTGTCGCATCGCGGAATGGGAAAAATAATTAAAATATGACTTCGAAAGCAAATCATCTCGTTAAGCGTTAATTAAAATCACGCTCTAATCAACGAACAAAATACTAAAAGCAGGGTGTATTTTTTCGTACGCAAAGAAAATTCACAATCAGTGCCTACTTAATTATAAAGTCGTATTCTTTTCAAACGATAAAAAATTCCACTTCATTTAAAATATTCTTTTGAATGATAAAATGTCGCCGGTATGCTTTATTGTGACATTTTTTTAATTTTATTTATTTATACAAATTCTTCAAGGCAACAGTCAGTAGTCGGTCGAGAGAAGAGCGCCCATTGTCTATTCCACGTCGCGGCCGTCCGTCTGTCCGTGATTAATTACTGAAAATTATATTCAACGATAAAAAGCTCACCCTGATCAAAATCTTACATATGTACATACATACATATATGTATGTACCACATCATCATTCTTTCCAGCCGTTCAACATCCACCGCTAGATGTAGGCCTTTTCAATCCTCTTCCATTCCTGTCTGTATCTCCATTATTAATTCATCAGCTCATCGTCCGTTTGGTCTGCCTTGTTTTCCTCCACATCCTCTCGGGTACCATTCAATATAATGCTTATTCAGGAGTACCTCAGGGTTCCAACTTTGGCCCTTTACTTTTCTTAATTTACATCAACGATATAGTTAATGTCATCAAACACTCCGAATTTCTACTTTTTGTTGATGATCTTAAACTCTATAGAACTATAGTAACCGCAATGGATTCTGGTTTGTACATATCTTGATATTGTTGCAGCATGGTCAGCAAAAAATCGCTTGTACTTCAGTATTCATAAATGCTGCTCTTTTCGATTTTCCAGATCCCACAACCAAGTGGCTACTATTTACCATGTTTATGACAATGACTTAAACATGGTGAATGAGTTTCGCGATGTGGGAGTCTTATTTTCTTCTAACTTTAGTTTTGGTTGTCATATACATATGTACATACATACATATGTGTATGAAGGCCGTTAAATTATTGGGTTTTGTTCTTAGAGTTAGCAAACCCTTCTAATCTGCCGTAGTACTAAGGATTCTTTATGAAACACTGGTACGGACAGTTCTTGAATTTTCTTCTATTATATGGAGCCCTAATTATGAGGCTCATATATCTAAACTTGAAAAAGTCCAGAAAAGGTTCGTTAAGTAAGATATGACAATTCATGGACGGTATCCTTGGATGTATCCGAGTGGCTTCCTTCTGGATGCCCTGGGATTTTACTCATTGGAATCAAGAAGAAAGGTCTACCTGGGTAAACACTTCTACAAACTGCTGGTTGGCCTGGTACACAATCCTCAGGTTCTTCCAGAACTTGAATTGTGGGTACCGAGTCAATTTAGGTGTCCCAGGTAACATCTTCTGCTTTATCCGTCGGCGGCACGTACCAATATGATGCTAAATTCACCGGTTGCCAAAGCTATTACCTTACTCAACCAGGTGGCAGACTCTTTCGACATATTTTCAGAAAGTTATGCTAACCTTGTTGAGACTATGCTTTTAAGGCTATAATTTTATTTTCATTCTTTCTTTTTTTATGATTCAAGAGCTATTTTACTTTTTTTTTTTTTTTTTTACCTTTTTTACTTATTTTTTAAATTTATTTCTTGTTATTTGCCTGTATTTGTATGTTTTTTTTTTTTTTTTTTTTTTTTCTATATTTGCCTATATTTTCAATTTCCAACTTTTTAAATTTTGTTTTACTGTAAATATATATTGTTTTCTCTGCATGACGATCTGGACGAATACCTGTAATGTCATCCAGGATGATTATGTAAATAAATAAGTACTTATCGCTTCCATCTACCACCCATTCTTCTCGCTATATGTTCCACCCACTACCACTTTAGTCAAACTCTCACCAATGTACATATTCCTCTTTCGATCTTTTCTTGTTATTCCAAGCATACTTGTCTGTGTACATAGATCTTGCGTAGCATCCACGTTTCACATCCGTATGTCATAACTATTGCGATAATGACGATACGCATTGGTAAAAGCCATCTTCTTTAAGCACATTGAGATGTAGAAAAATATGTTCATTTTTCCAAAAGCACTCCATCCAATCGTCTCGTTTCTTCTTTTTACTTTATTTATGTACATACATCCAGTCGTGGTCCAATAGTTAACACATATGTATATGTACCTATGCATAGAAAATTTAATTTAACCGATTGAAAATTCTTGGTATCCAGATACTTGTCAAGATTTGATCAACGACCGCAAACCGCCTTATACCCAAAACTATACTGATCTTTATTTTTTGCCGTGGTACAAGGAGGCTCTACCACACTGGCAATAATCCGTTTAACAGGGAACGCCATAAGTTATGTAAACACACTTTAGCTAGGGGGCGTTATCATCCCCCACAGCACGGAATCGCCTTACAACCCCCAGGGGAGTTGTCGCCGTAAGCTCAACACACAGACCCGAACCCGATTTTTTTTTCCCCAAAGCATACATAGTATGTATGTAGTACTCACTATACTCACGCGGTATGTTCCCTTACGTACAAATCCGAAAACGTTGAATATTCATGGCAACGCATTATTTTAATTGCACGCGCGTACCACCAACTACATATATGTATAACACGCTCAAACTTTACAAATCACTCTCTATCTGGGTATAATTTTTAAAACGGCAATACACGGACGCGTCTGCGAAAAACGTCAAGTGAAACTTTTGAAATTGAATTAATTCGAAATCAATGACCCGAATCACGGCTCCGATAATTAACGGAGTTCAATTAAACTCTTCGCTACTGTGAAACTCGATATTAAATTTCAAATTTATACAATGTGATTCACGGCTCATGATACATTATAAAAGCGAAAAAAAGGTATACATATACATATGTACATATGTACATATGTATGTAAATTTATACACATTTCATTGTTTCCCAATCTAAATGCAAATCATTCTTGTTTAATAGGACTTTTTAAATACATATGCATAAAACTTGAATTTCCACTTCCGAATAGGTTCATTTCGCGTGAATTTTTTTCTTCAAATAAACTCATATCGTACATACTTTGAACCACTCCAATTTTAATATATTATCTATAAGTTTCACTCAATTTTCATTGTCGCCGTTAACTATTAAAAAAATTCATTAGATACTTGAATGTACATACATATGTATGTGCATTAATACCTCACATTATACATACATAGTACATACATACTTACTTTATCCTTCAAACACTCAAATCTTAATATACATACATATCATCTCTAAGATTTACAAACATAGGTATAAGCTATCTTTATATTTTTTACAAACTATTTAACAAATTCATTGAATAGTTGAATGTATGTGCATTAGTAACTTCCTGTACCTCACATTATAATACGTATTTACTTTGAGCCTCAATCACTCCAATCTCCATGTATAATCTCTTAGTTTCACTCTATAAATTTCCTTGTCGTTTTTACAAACTATGTATTTAAAAAAGTCATTAGATACTTGAATGTCTATATATATTCAGAGAACAGAGTATAAAAACAGAGAATTCTCTGTTTTTTTCGAGAATTTTCTGTTTAAAATTGTAGTACATAATGCAATGTACCCTGGCCTCCATCGGCTACCATGTATTTTAAATAAATAAATACTAACTCTTACTATATTTGCTTAAATATACAGTAAACTCCCTTCTAATCCGGGCTAATACTTGGGAGAGGTGATACGGATTACACGAATAATATTAGTTTAGTATCCGTGACAAAAACTAAATTTGATGGGGCGTGAATATGACAAAAGTTTTACGATCTTTTGTGCTAAGTTTAAATGAATGATTATATCATAAGTTGGAACAATTTCACTGGAATATCATAATCAAAGCAATAAAAATATGTATACATAATTTATTGCTTCCAGAGTTAATAAGCATTGTATTCCTGTGAGAATTTAGCGGGAAAACGTTCATGTTAGTAGTGCATATATTAAATTGACGAAATGACACATTCAATGTCGTCAGAATGAAAAAATGTCATTCAATATGCTCTCAGACACTCTAGAAAGTCCTGTTACTCTGAAAATATCCTAGAATCCTCTAAAAAGCTATTAAACTATCTAGAGATGTTTTGTAACCAAGAAAAAAGAAAATTCTCGAATATTCTCGGAGAATAATCTTTTGGAGAATATTCTCGGAGAATAGTCTTTTGGAGAATATTCTCGTCCTCCGAGAATATTCTCGACTTACAACTCTACAATTTCGGTCCAACAGTCACACAATTTTCTAAATCAAATCGTCCGTTGTAATATGCGCGCAGAGCGATCGTCGAAATATGTAGTAGGTATGTACATACATATGTACATACACATATGTACATAGCTTGATATAAAATGGCAGGTCAACAAAAAACAATCACAATTATAAATACTCGAATACATTTGATTTTTTATCCGCGAAATGCAAGTATGTACGTTCAGACATTAATGGGCGACGGGTAAAAATAAATAATACAAAAAAAACCCGTCGATGTAAACATGCAAATGGTATTCGACGTCGGAAATTCGACGTTTCGCGATCATCCGGTCATCCGGTCGAATCGGTTCTAACGGTCATCGATTCCGGATTTTCATCGTGTCCGCCTTCGAACCGACCACAATAAATATTGAAGCCGAATGCGGTGGATTCGGATGAAATAGCTCATGCCAAAGAATATTTTCGAGTGTAGTGTGTGTAAACCGTTGCTGGTCGTCTATAAAATGGCGCAGATGGCGATAAAATACAGCCGGATCCGTCTGTCTGTCCGTCGTTAAAGCTAAACTTGCATTAAACACCCCGGCACGTTTACGAGCGAAAGTCGCACATTTATTATGATGGCTCGCGTAATGAGATATTCTGTTATTTCCTTGTGTATTGTATTTCTATATATATACATATATACAATGTAGTATTTGTACAGCGAAAGCCCCTTTTAATATTGTCAAAGTAATCCCATACTAGCTAGCTGGTTTTCCCGTCATATGACGGGGGATTCAAACCCGAACCCCCACTCGCGTGTGGGTTCGCGTTATCCATCTATCTTCGGGGGCCCTATCTGTTAAAGCTAGTTACCCATTCAATCAACGGTACACTCTGCAATTGTCTCACGTACTGTCAAACGGACAAGAGGTTGTACTGTTGTTGTACAAACCAGCGCACATGGGTAGGGGTTCGGGTTTATTTATTTATTTCCCAAATCGTTACTGTGGCCAAGCAAGTACATCATAAAAAACACAAATGTAGAACAAACAAAAATAACATCCATAAAATAATACATTAAATTCTTATATTTAAAAACACCTCAACCAACCTCCCATAACTAACATTAAATAATTCAATGTTTATGGCAGCCTGGTTCAGTAATTGAATGGCTCTTACTTACAACGGGAGACATGGCTAGCATGTCAGTACGAGCTATCGTAATGGATAACGAATTATGTTCTCTGAGGAAGCTAAACTGACTTGGTACGTCAAAACCCAATTCATCAAGAATTTGAGGATTATGCACCGGGCTAATCAATAATTTGTGAAAATGTTTTCTCAGATAAACCTGGCGATGTGACTCCAAGGAATTAAACCATAACGTAAAAATAGCAAAAATCCTCTAGGGTAGAGCCACGGATATCTCCTATACAGCCTTGCGTAAAGAAATCTAAGAAACTTTTTCTGCATCCTTTCCAATTTTAATAATTGACGAAAATTCCAGAATGCTCCCTACTAATGATTCGTAAAGAATTCTAAGCATCAAAGCAAAGCATCTGAAACGGCTTACTGACTCTTAGAATAAATCCCAGAATTTTAGTCGCTCTTAAGCAGATAATCTCAATATGCTGACTAAAATCAAATTTGCTTGAAAAAGTGACTCACAAATCATTGAAGCTATCCACCGATTTCAGATCAGTGCTACCAGTGATAACGAGATACGTAATGATTATGCGATCTACTAAAACTCAGTGAACAACATTTTTTAATATTGAGAGGCAATGAGTTATCTATATACCAGTTCAAAACTCCATCTAAGTATGTATGCATATATGTACATACATATGTACAATGTATGTCCAACTGCAGAATAGCTGAATCGTTATCCGAATTAATTACTCTAAACAGTTTGAGATCATCAGCAAACAGAATTTCAGAATGCTTTATAACCTCAACAATATCATTGATATACATATGTATGTATGTACATAAATGAAAAATTTCGGGTGTGGCCAACCCATGACTTTATCCATATAAATATTTGTCAAAAAACAGTGCACAAAGAAAAATAACAGGATTTTTGACTTTTTTATAAGAAAAAAATCCCATTTCCGGTTGAGCGATTTTGACGATTTTGCTTTCACAGATTGTAATTAGCTGATTATTGATTATAGTATTACAATATTATGAAGATTCTAAATATTTAAAAGGCCGAAAAAAATAAAAGCCGAGAGTAAACTACCACTTCCGGTTGGCGGATTTAGATCAAAACCTTATCAACTCTAACGCCTTATGTGAAAACTATATATCTATATGAAATTTCAACTTGATCGGCTAAGTACAGTCAAAATCTCAAGGTCCAATTTGTAAAGCACGATCACAATACCTTATCCGATTAGGATAAAGTAAAAAGTAAAGGACCCACCAGGGTTTAGAGTCCACCGTCATATGATGGGAAAACCAGCTAGTATGTACTTATGTGATTATTTTGTTGCCAACGCACCGCTAAAAAAAATTGTATATGTTGACAATGTGACCGCACGACCCAATCAGGCAGGCAATACAATAGTTACAATTTGTTCAACATTCTTTCACAAGAAAAATCTTCCACGATTGAAAAACCAAGTTATCGGCTTACGTCACGCTTAACTGCTTCCCGAGAATTTATTGCGTCTAACGTAAAAACCCAAAAAAGAAAACGCTATATGCACATACATACATACACATGTATACGGAGAAAAACTTTACGAGGGGGAAAAAAAACGCCAACGAGAAAAACTACCGGCTTTCTCATTGTTCTCGCCGATAATTCGCGAGTCCTCCTACGGACTAGTACAACTTCGGGTACGTCCCGACCAATAAAGATAACCGGAGAATTTTTGCGGTTAAACTTTTCGGCTCTGTTAACCGTTCGCAAGTAAAACTCGCTCTATATGTTATTTCGGAAATTGCCGCATTCGCTGTGAGCGTATAAAATTGTAATAGTTCCGTCTGAAACTTTCGCCAACAACACTTTAAACCTTTCGCAAGTTCGACATGTAAATATAATATTGAAAAGTTACAATACGTAATACAGTCCAATGTTATTTTATTCATGATCTAGTTTTATTACATTCATTATAATAATAAAAAAAATTTTTTTGTTGATTGTTGTATAAAAGACGTATTTTTAGAATAGAATATTTTTCTATGGAGAAAAATTCGTTCTGAAAAGTACTCGCCAAAACAAAAGACGGTGCTTATTTATTTATTTATTTATATAATATAGTAGCTAAAGCTAATTACATAATTCTTAACTAAGCACCTACATACATATACAGAGATGTTTTTTTAAGACTGCCGGGAATTTATCAATAGTTTATTATATTCCAAATTTTTTCCGAATTTATCAATAGTCTATTATATTCCAAAACACCTCTGTACAAGATGCTTCTCCTATTTCTATTTATTCTAACATTTTTTATTCCTTAAATTATATTCACATACATCAATTCCTCTCACAATAAATTTACTAAAATATGATGTCAACATATTATTATCTAACTTAAATATAAATACCAACATCCTCAAAGTATCATTCACTTTCAACCAATCTTTATCCTAATCGGATAAAGTATTGTGATCGTGCGAAAATTCGACCTCGAGATTTTGACTGATTTTTATACTAGCATACCTATCCACATTTAAAATACATATCATACCTCTATTTTGTAATATTTGTAATCCATCTCTAGTTGACTTATCTAACATATTTAATAATGAACCACAATATATGTACATATAAGATGTGGTCTGACAATTACATTATAAATTATTACAAAGAAAATGTCTCATTTTACTTAGAGTCACGGTTGCCGAATAGTATTGATACTTCGGTGCAAATTTTTTACGATTTTACTCAATTGACTATTTTCTTTTGATGTCTTTTATATGACAACCATTGCGCTCAAAACTTTAAACATTTTAAACGATAAAAAAAAAATTTTGCTCCACCTCGTCGTTTTTAACAGAGGCGAATTTCTAAAGTGTGAGTTTTATATAACAATTAATCAAATGCATCCACGCGTAAAAGAATTTTAACTGAAAAGACTATACAGCGGAATCTATTCGGTTGGATTGCTTCGTTATTGTTTAAAACACTTTTTCATTACCCAGGTACACGTACATATAACATGCCCACACATAAGAATATATTCGAAAACGAGCGCTTGTCCAAACTTTTGAACGCGTCGAATATATGACTCGCTCTCCGACCGCAATTTTGTACATTTTTTAGGCCGAAGTTCCTTTTCAATTAGAATACGTAATCTAGCAAAGTGGCTTTCGACGTGTACCTACATACTCTCCGGTACGTATTGAAGAACACGTCGGCAATAGAGGCTTTTGCGTTCGGGAAAAATCCCTAAAAGTATACAACATCAATGATTTTGTAAACAAGTTGAGCGCGTCTCGCGGGGGCTAAAGTACGTAACGATACGCGACAAAAACGCGAAAAAAAAATTTACGTATTCGCGTTCTGAGGCGTTTTTTTTACGATTCCTCCCTTATTTGTTTTCCCCCCGATGATTGGTGTGTTTTATATACCTTTATTTGTTCTATATAACCTCGTACGTACGAATTTATAGGACACGGTGCGTCAACGTACCTACATACACATGTATGTATACGGCGTTTCAAAGTCTAAAAACAACAAAACAAAAATCAAATTGTAAATAAAAATATCGGATCTAAATAAATTGGTATTAAGCAATGCTAGAATTTGCGAGACGAATATTACGTTACAGGAAATACTTTTATTTTTTATTTATTTCGCTTTTTGCGTAACGGCATCGCGGGATTTATTCAAATGAAAACTCTTCGGCGCTCGAAGAATTTTCATCAAACGAAATTGAAAAGTAATTTCAGCCAGTTTTCGCGAAAGGCAAACCGACTGTAATCGCCAGATGATCCCGAAGATGTTTACTTATTTTTCAAACTTGATACTCTCCGCAGACCGACTTCGATCTAATTGACTTTCGAGGACTTCCCGTAAACCTACCCCACAAACGGCTAACTTATTTAACAACTAAAAGTAACTTAAAGGTTAGGTTAGTTAAAAGGCGTATTGACCGTGCGCAGAAAACTTCGATTATGTCCGCATTCGTCTAAGGACCACTATAGATAAGCAAGAGACATAAATACATCATATATCTACATATATAATAGCTCTATTCCGTATGTCTGTCTGTGTGTGTGTGTCTGTGTCTCTGTCTGCTGATAACGCTCGCCGATGTAAATAATTAAAAACCAGAACGTCGTGCGAGTGGGATTTGAACCCGGTATCACTGATTCGGTACACTGAGCGCTTACGCGGTGAGCCAAACCAGATATTAATGGACTGGCTTCAATTTGACTATTTCAATCGTCTAGTTCCAAAATCCGGTAAAAGCGTATCACTCGATTGTTAGTAAACTGAACAAACACTTGTCGTTTTTGCCGTTTTTGGAACAAAACAAGATTTTCAGTCATTTAACACAGTTTTAGAAAGAATCCAAGTATAACGTATTGTGTGAAAATATTCCATTTTTATCTCAGTTTTGACCAAATATGCACGTATCGGGTTTTGGAACTAGACGATTCATTTATGTAATAAAAAATAGGCTCACGACTTTGCTAAATTGTTACGTTGCTGTATTATAACGCGCCATCTATGCAACAACTATAAAAACTATTAAATTTAATATTATTTTTCAGTAGGGGTGATGAGAACGCTCCGTTGATATTCAACGGGCTTACACTAGTACATATGAACATAAATAGTCAAGCAAGAGACTACATATTATTTGTCATGCGACTTCTACGTACTATTTCGCCCACTTGGCTCATACACATTTTCCGAACTTTTAACAATCACATATGTATACTGAAAAACCGTATAATATTGTGAACATTGTTTATTATCTTACACGTGATTTAATTGCAGAGGCACAGCATCCACGGCATGATGGAAGAGGAGAACGTTGTAAGACCGCATCAGGAGATGGCCCAACTGTCTTTGGATGAAAAGAAGTTCTTATTGGCCGTGGAAAGAGGAGACGTCGCCTCAACCAGACGGTTAGTTCTGAAATTATTTATTTAACAATGCTAATGTTTCCATAAAAACTGTATTAATTTTATTTGAACTTTGGCGCCTCGTATCAATTGTCGTTGACCGGCGACAAACGTTTAACGGCGTCTGCCCAAGAATAAAAGGCGTCGCCGACAGTCATAAAATACATAAAATAAAATATAATTACTAGAATTTGCTCTCTAACCTATTGCGCTTTGTCTGGTTTTATATACATATAGTAATTACTCTCTTGACGTACAAGGTGGCCCCTAAGTCACAAAAGGCTTTGTTTTTACTATAACTTTTAAACTACCCAATGAAAATCAATACAGTAGAGATTATTTTTAAAACTCACGATGAAAAATTGTATGTGTCATTTGAAGCCTTTTTCTGGATTGGACATTAGGGTGGAGCGACATTGCAAAATTAAAAATGGCATTGTAATACCTACCAAAAGTTTCGTTGTATCATACGTATTCTCGTAAAAATACTGAAAAAAATCTGTGAATATGTCTTCAGGCCTCTACCTGAAGGCGAAAAATGAAAATTTGCTTATTAGTTTCGAAATCTGAACACAGAATATAAAATTTTAGATAACATGGTCATAAAATTACCCTAACTTTATTGAATATTATAAGTAATTTTTGTAAAAATCTAATTTATTTGCGTATTCCTTGAATTATTCAAATAAGTGTAAATTTGTGAGAGCGGTGGAGGGAGACATACGAGTAAATATAAGTATGTACATATATACATACAAGTAAAGTAAGCATCTATAGTAAAAATAAATACTAATTTTCCAATTAAAATTGCTATTTATAGAGATTGGAAACAATCAATTGGAAATTTTCATACAAGTAAAAGTATTAAGTGCTGGTAGAGACCAGAAAAACTGTTTTAATTAAGCAGTTTTTTTAGAAAGAAGAGGTGTGATGTAGAGGCAACTTTTTATAACTATTTCAAAACGAATATCCCAAAAAAAAAAAGGTCCATACATCGTCGCTCCACCCTATTGGACATCCATTACAGATACCAAAATGAATTTAACTGTTTTTTTAGTCTGATATACATAGTATACCAATGCTTTTTTACGGAACGTGTCACTTACACAAACATGAAATTTCTACAAAATAAAATTCCAAAGCCGAGTGCATATCGGCGTGAAGATTTGAGTATGCTGTTGAGAGAGAAAATCGTACAGAATCAAAGATCGCTGAAGCGGCGAGATTTCTCAGTATCACCAGCGACGCTCTATCTCACCTTTTTTTTCCATTTTCCTAGACGTTATCCTCATTTTTCTCGGTCGTCTGAAGAAAATCGACATATTTCAAAGCAAACACACACGCTCGCTTTCTTTGTTGGCAGCAAAAACCATCGCAGCAAACTTTCGAGTTCGAGTGAACGACCCCTCCAACGTTGTCTCGACTGTGTTCAGATCACATTACTGCTGAATTTAATGCACTTTGAGTCGCTCACTTTTTTTTTCTCTCTCGCTTTAAATTTTAAATAAGATGTGAGCTTGTGGTTGGTTCACATCGCTTGCACGTCAGAAAGAAAAACTTAAATATTCAAATTTTAGCAATATGTACATTAACGTATTTTAATCTTATATAAAGTGCTAAAATTTGTTTCCCGTTTTAACTGAAGACTTTGGACTGTATAAACGAACGCTGCTACATACATATGTATGTGCATCGGTTAATGTCAATAATAAAACTTCTTCCGTTTTCATTGCAAATTTGAACTACATACTTTTTTCCATAACCCATAACATTGATCAACCAGTTATCGTAAGGTTTGTATTTTATTACTATTATTTATTATATAGATGGGTTAGTGCACAGATATTGTATGTCCAGTTTTGTGTTAAATATTGTAAGTGACATATGTACATACCTACATCTTTTTTACATGAAAAATATGGACGAAATGGACATATCTATTATATATTTGAATAAGGCAATAATTGTATGTCCAATAATATTTGGACATGTGTACATACACAATACTTTTTAAACATGAAAGTTTGATGCAGATGGATGTATTGTGTATGATAACTCAATTTTGGTAAAAATGGACATACAATATCTGGCACTAACCCATCGATATGTACATTATAGTATGTATTTATGATTTACATAGATGATTGACTTACGATCACTTCTTCGGAATATGAACGAAAAGTGACTGTTCACGTTCAAAAAATTAGCAAATGATCGATTTAAAGTGAAAAAATCGTGCGCTGAAGCTGTCCAGACACCGCAAAAATATCGATGAGTAAAATATTCACCTGTTTACCTTCTAAATACATTGAAAGTATTCATACTCATATCTACATACATCCTTTCTATACCAACCGACCGTAATATTTAATGTACGCATCCTCTCAGCTCTATCGTATCGTTACTTAAAATATTCACGACTTCATAAAAATCCTTACATTGACCAGTTTCCGATGTTGAAATTGCCTCGAAAACATTTTAAGCTATCTTATCCGCAAGTGGAGTAGGAGTACTACATACATACATAGATGCGGCCGTAAACCGTCTGGCTATATTCTGGTTGTATTCAAAACGTTCTTTTATAAAATAAAAATATATAATATTATAAAACTCACGTGCCAAATATTTAACCTTCTACATTTCGGCCGAATGCGTTTCGTATCTTAAAAAAATAAGAACACGTGAACTTTTCCTCGTTTTTGTCGCCTTCAAGGGAAACTCGAGAGGTAGAAGCATTAATGATGTTGACGCAATTAAGCAAAATGTGACGAAGACGAAAGGGACCTTCATTTTAGTGAAACAACCGCGTTGAAATTTGAAGAAAGCCTTATTAAATTTTCAATTTAAGAAAAATGTTTATTCTTACAACTGAATAAGTAGATTATTTCCGTCAAGTTGTCATATTAAAATCGTTTGTGTTTCTAAAGCTTAACTGTGATGCATTTTTGGAATCTTGATCTACAACATTTATCAAAGTCTACTTGTAACAATTTATATTGAATTCTTCAGTGAAATCTAGCTATGTAATTTTTACATACTTTGCCTCGACAACATGAACGTATGTAAATTACCTACAAAACTTTTCTCTGAAACAATGCGCCAGAACTGGCTTTCACTGAGCCTGAAAACGATTTATCTTATTCTTCTCTTTTTTTTTCATTTCAATATCCGTCACAGACGGTTAAGGTTTTTCAACACCGCTGAAACCGACTATCATTTGTCATCTAATATTGATAATGGGCGGCAGCCCGAAACGGAAACATCCCAAAAATGTAACGTGACTCTAATCAATCATATCGACGTGCGTTTGTTTCTATGCGTGTAGATATTTAATGTATGTACATAAACACATCCATCAAATTACCTAATTTGATTCGCGTAAAAATTATATCGTTTCCCATAAATTTTTACTTTCATTCGTCAGATAAAATGCGACTGTAATTTATCGGCGGAAAAAAACAAAATGGAAAAATTAGCATTACAAATTGTGAAAGAATAACCCAAGCTCGGATCTTGCAGGTCTCTCTTATTATTGGGCAATTGATAGATGGATATCGGAATTTAGCAGGTGTTGTACTTTCCCAATTGAAAACAATGATTGCTTTTATACGTACTTTTGAATAATTGGAATATGTATGTAACCGCACCATAAGGTCATTTGTACACGTGAAAAATAATAAGATTTTGTTTCCGACTTCTGACAATTATTATTATCAGTGCATTGACTCGTATTAACGTCTGTTGACAATCAACGGATGTCCATTATTGACATAAGAGTGAGCTAACAATGGCTTATAAAACTATGAAAAAATGTTCGGGACGGATAAATAGACAGGTAGGCCACTACGTATAGTGTTGATTATTTATTTATTTATTTATATAATATACATAGTAGCTAAAGCTAATTACATAATCCTTAACTAAGCACCTATACAGAGATGTTTTTTGAGACTGCCAGGAATTTATCAATAGTTTGGAACTTATAATTCAATCCGGCAGTCTATATTAAATAAATTCTATAAAAAAAGGCAGATTACCTATAATAAATTAATTTAATTTTAAAACTTTTATTTATCCATATAATGTTCATAATACCTCTTATTTACTAAAAACGTATCCCAATAGTTGCTGGTCAAGTGGCCATTATCCATTTTACATTAAATGTGTGTTAGTGATAATAAGGAAAATAATAATGTTAGTGAAAATAATCTTACTATATCTTTAGTGTTTGTTTTTACAGTAGGAAAGTTTAAGCTAAAAATCCTATTAACAATTTTATTTTTTAATATAATACATAATATATATGGCATGCATGCAGATACGTTAAATTCTTATTTCAAGTTTATAATAAATGAAACAGAACCTGTGGATGAGTTTGCAGTACATAATATTTAGTGTGAAAACGAACTTTGCAACTCCAAAGCCAAAATACATTTTCTTTTTGTATTTTGGCGTTTATTTTATTTGAACATATCGCGTCCTCGGAGCACAAAGGTAACGTGTCCGAAATAGTTAATTGTTCAGGGCGGCAGTTTTAAAGCTTGAACTGGTCGTTATAAATCAGAGGACTTTGTTCGAAAATGATAATTGTACATATTTTACCTAGATTTTTATATGCCATTTCATTGTTATTGAATTTACACAAGTTAAATTTTCAAATTGCATGCGAAAAGTCCAGAATGAGTTCAAGAATATCAGTAGAACTCTTGTACATACTTTATGATGCCAAAAAAATTGCGACGTCATTCAGATATGCCACTTGCCCTGATAGAATAATTAAAGAGGAACAAAGTTGCGTTTATAACTCATTTTCGCAAAATCGTGGACATATCACCTTTGTGCTCTGAGAACGCGATATGTAAAAATACATATTGGTAATTTGCCCGAGTAACTTGACCATAAAAAAAGCACACGAGTGCTCATTTCTTATGATTTAACACCGCAAACGAGAGTACGCCCCAAGTGCATTCCGCAATCGTTTCCGTTTCCGTTTCGACTGGTTCTTTCTCTCTCTATTGTTATTTGCGCAATAGGCGAGCAAAATCTTTATTTGTGTGCAAAAGTGTGTTGGCAAACGTACACTAGCACTTGGACCAGCACATTTACCATTCGGTCTCTCATATTATTCGAACGTCTCCCACTCTTCCAGTCCATACAATTTCGTTGATAAATTCGGACGTTCCAAACGAACCCACTTACGTTCCAAGTGTTACCAATCTTTTGCAATGCGAAAACGACGCGCCAAAAATGTCACGTACAAAACTTTACTCCAGTAAGTTTGCGTTACTTTGCCCATTTGTTTACTATTTTTTTTTAATACAGTTGCAATACAGTTTACTATTCATGACACTGTTTCTATTTACATTTTTTTTTTCCGCTGTGGCGTATGAAAATATTCAAATTTCATCCCCCACTTTGCATGTTGACACGGTGAAAATTTCGCACGACGTTTAATTCTTTTTGTACGAAGCATCCCATCGCGTTTCATCCCCTCACATATTGATATAATCGAAAAATTTCGTACCCAATACTAATTTGGGTTGCGCTCTTGAATGGCATGTCATAACATTGTAATTTGTTGCCCAGCGTGTGTGGCTTTATGGGCAAAACGATTTCGGCAAAATACAAACGCGTTTGTTTACGCATCGCGGTCTTTGCCAAAAAAAAAATAATAATACGCCCATCATAAAACAGTTATAATTTCGGGAATTGGACCTATTTTCAGTTTTCACAATATATCCATTTCCTGTTATAACACCCGCATACCTTTAAATTCCAGGAACGATAAATAATAATTAGCGCGAGTCATTGTATGAAAATAGTCAAATTTTCTACACTAATCGGATCACCTCTTCGTCAAAAAGCAATTTTGAATGTTAAAGTTGCGATGTCGGTTAGTGTCGTCGTCGTCTTGCGCAAACTTTCCAAAACATACTATATTTTATGAGGAGTGAATATTAATTTTAATTCATATTCGCACTTGGAGCTCTGAGGGGCTCACTCTCGAGATCCTTGCCTATCACTGGTAGAGAAAAGTTAATTAATCAACGTCAAAATAATGAAATATACGTTTTGACGTCATTTTGAACATGAGCACGCTTTGAATATATGGGAATATTTTTTTTTTTTAACAAGGCGAGTCGGTAACTTGCAAAGTTCCACATCGAAAGTCTGTCCGTTTTCATGAAAATTCATCTACACTTATGAATTTGAATTTTTAACAGACTATCCAACGTTGGGAATGTTTTGCTTGAACGCAATATGTATTCAACAATATTAAGGCGCCCGCACTCCGCTGCGAATTCGTGTAGGAAAACATGTATGTACATACGTTTTCATGTAGGAAAACCTAGCGAATTTCGCAAGTCTATCGGCCTGCGCAAGCGCCGGTTTCTGTCACTCTGACATAACCTATCAAACTACCATCTGTCACCTCGCTTTCGGAACGTTTGTATTTCACTCACCATTCTGACATGGATTCAAGTTAGAGTTATTTACATACAACTTTTCCACAAACGTCATCGAAATCGAGCGAATCGGCGAAACTTCGCGGATGGATTATACGCCACGCGTATTCAGTCAACCTAAACAGAACGCGCGATTCACGCATTAATGCCACACACGCACGTCTCACATTATTTAATGCAAATTTGTTTCAATTCTATCAATAATCAATTGCTTTTGCACTACTTTGCGTAATATATCTATTATAACAGCTAACAAATATATAATGGACGTATATAATCGCCCCCGCCACCCCCTACGCCCGTTTCAGGACAAACTCAAGTTCACCACGTAATTATGCCCGAATATTTAGCGTTAAAAGCCAACTTTGCTGTCATTTGTTGATGTCAACTTTGACGTTCGTTCTCTTTAGCTTAACTGAATAAATCGCGGCTATGCGATACAACTCCCCACCATACCAACCTTGAGATTTTCCTACCTGTTCGCAGCGGTGTGTATGTACTGACTATCCAATGTTGGGAATGTTTTGCTTGAACGCAATATGTATTCAACAATATTATTGTTGTTTCTGACAATCTCGACGATTATTCAGTAATAAATTAGTTTGTGAATTCTGACTGCATATAATGTATGCACGAAGTTGAAATGCGGTAAAGCAATGTCGAACTTTGACTAGCGACGAGTTCAAGATGAACTTTTATTTGAACGCTTTAAAAGCTCCACGTACGACCTAGATCGGCGAAATTAAATTTTTATACAAGTTAAAGAAGTTCAGAGTATGAAAATTTGCGTTTAGCGACGTTGTTTGATGCGTTTTAAATGGTGATGTATCGACAACGAACGGGTTAATTATCGCCAATCGGTCGAAATAGCACTAATCGTCCCGATCCACCAGCTTTTCATTAAGCTTTAAGCTTTGACCACAATAAAGCGACAATTAACAACACACATAGTAGGGCGTGTGAGACCTCACGTGTACCGGCCCTCCCGGAGGGCTTTAATGATTTATTAAGAGGACTCTCGGTCTCATCGGCATTACGTGTGCCCCAAAACCTTCCAGACCCTTAAAGTAATTGCCGGACAAAACGTAGAGCACACACTTCAAAGGGTCGTAAAATCGTCTAGGAATTTTGCCCGAGAATTTATGTACGATGCTTTCGATCAGTACCAATGTACGTAATTAAGTAGGCGTGCACAACTCAATGATGGCAATCAACAACAAGTGACTACTTAAAATCCTTTAGAATACCAATTTCAAAATTATAACGTGCTTTAAGTATCTATCGGTTGTTTTTCAGCATAGATTTTTATTTGAATATCCTAAAGCAGCGGTCGCCAACCTTTCGGACCACTAAACTAAAAATCTCGAATCCCGCGGACCACTACCATGATTTTTCCATAAAAATAGCATTGTAAATATGAAATGGTAATTACACTTATGTGTATGGTATTGGTATTTGCACTCCAAGTTATTTAAAAAAAGTTGGATATCACCTTATAATGATGGAAAAATTATAATAAATAAACGATATATTCATTATTCATTGTAAAAACTGCCAGTTATGACGTACATACATATATATGTACATACATATGTGAAACTTGGATGCTAAATTCAAGAATGCTACGTAAGATCCAGTGCACACAGAGAAGCATTGAAATATGTATGCTTGGTGTAACAGGAAGAGATTGTAAGAGGAATATACATATGGGTAAGAAGTATGACCAAAGTGGCAGAAATAGCAGAACGTGTGAAAAAGTTGAAGTGGAAAGCGAGAAGAATGGATGGCAGATGGACGCGAGAAATACTGGAATGGTATCCGAGAGGATATGAAAGAAAGCAAGGTAGACCGGGTGGAAGATGGGCTGATAAATTGAGAAGAATGGGTGAAGTCAAGTGGATGCAGATATCTTGAACAATTCAAGACAGACAGGAATGGAAGAGGATTGGAGAGGCCTTTATCCACCAGTGGATGGTTGAATATGATGATTATGAAAAATGCGGACCACCGGTTGACGACCGCTGTCCTAAAGTACCGTGTTCTCGTTGGATTGTGTGATCAAGTGCACGCAGCAGCGCATTCTGCTCCCAAGTACATTAGCTTCACAAAGACTTCACAATCTGTAAGGGAGTTTTCAGCGCGTGAGCCTCGACGAGTCACATCTAGTTTCAGCTTTATTTCGTCCTGAAAGCTCGGCCGTATAAAAGCTTACGTAGAAAAGCCCTTCCGCCGCCGCTTGATTGATTGCCACTTGGAAAATGGCCTTTAAGTGGATCTTTAAAACAGGATTTACACCTAGCAGCACGCTAATAATACTTCAATTTAGAAAAGAATCGAGCTTTTACATCAATTGATGCTGAGGTTTTATATTTTCACACAGTGTACATATACATATTCTCAACTTCTGACCGGTCGACGAACTCTGTCGTTTATCTGAACCCGTTAAAATTTTAAATATAATTGTTTGCACTCAAAATATTATAGGAATGAGTGTTAAATTTCCGTTTAAACTCGTACAATAGCTTCACACCACGTTTTTCTTTTCATTTGTGTGTATTTTTTTCTATGAATAGTTTTTCTTTATATACACACAGTTCTACACAGTGTATTCCGCAAATGTGTTTACATTGTTTTGTGTTTTCTAAGAAAATTTCCTTTTTTTTTCATTATTTTTGGAAAAATATATTTCTAAAATAACAAAAATTATAGCACTTGCACTGTTTTAACGACTGCATAAAACTTACTGCTCGCTTCCGCCACAAAACGGCTCATATTTTAATAGTTTGTATCGCAATCGCGTGCATTTTATAAAAAATAATAATCACAGCCGTGCACTATGTTTTAAAATCTAATGTAAAGACGCATAATTAATAAGAAAAAACGAATTTTCCGAAAATGATATACGTATATAGAAATATATTATCACCTGCATACTTTCCATTGATTTACATAATACTTGACACATTCTCATCGCAGGCACGTTACGCCAGATGTGAACAAGCTGTCGCATTTTTCATGCAAAAATAATATTACAGAAATAAATGTTATCATAATCGCTCTCCAACCGTTTGCATTTTATTTTTTCGAATTTTATTTTCATAATAATTAATTTAGCGTGCGCAAACGATCTGTACGAGCGCTTTTCTATAAACACGAATATTATACTGTAAGCGCCAGACGAAACCGCGCCAGCGGGTAGGGGTTAAAAAAAAAGGTCAGCGAAATTTTTTTATCTTCTCTCATTCCCATGATTTATGGCGCTACAAGAGGTATTAATGGTTGAAATTGTTTTTGTGTCACACCCACCTTCATTTAATCCGCCAGATTTTCCGCCTCTGAGGGTTCGGAAAACCGAGCGTTTCACATTTCCATTCTGTGAACCATGAGAAATAAAAATGCGATACATTTTTCTGAACGCGAAAATCCCGAATTGTTTCTTTGGGAATACAAAGTTTGACAAGTTCCCTGTGGTTACTAGACGATTTATTTTTTACTTTGTAACTTACTTCTCCCTTTGCCTTTCTGATACTTGTTACGTGTACTAGAACAGTGTTTGTCACAAATGTAAACCATAAAACAATGCGACACACAGAAGACTCAGAACTGCCCTTTCTGAAAATATATATGTACATATATGTACATAGGTAGAACAGACTATTATTATATTTACCTGAAAGAAAGGAACCTACCTGCTGTTTTTTCTTAAGAGTAATCAATGATAGTTTAGCGGTTAAGTTT
Source organism: Parapsyche elsis (assembly GCA_022651745.1). Classification (NCBI taxonomy): domain Eukaryota; kingdom Metazoa; phylum Arthropoda; class Insecta; order Trichoptera; family Hydropsychidae; genus Parapsyche; species Parapsyche elsis. Next base: position 6,832,744 of record JAGVSN010000017.1, read on the forward strand.
TGGCCTCAAGAACGCAAGTTCATGGTGCACTATGGCTATAGCTGCTGGCAAGAATTTTATGTTATTAATATTCAGATCTCTAATCTCTTTCATCTGACATTCATTATTGGAACCTACCAATTTCATTGGCCCTTCCATCTTTCCTTTCTTTGGAGAATTAAAATTCACTACTAATCCTTTATCTTCTTCTTCTGGCTTCTTCGTCTTCATCTTATGCTCCTCTAATATATAATACGTTGTTGCATCTAATTAAAACTTCCCCGAGATTCCCCGTTCAATGGAGAGTATATAGGTACATACATACATAGAAATTACATACATATGTACATATGTATGTATATGTATCTTGTTACTTCATAATGCCAGACGGTAAAAATGTCTGTCAAAAGTGAAGAATGCCTGAAATCAAATACAAAATTAAAAAATAGAAAAATTTTGTCTACACAAATACTAATATGTACGTTCGTGAATTTCGTGGCAAATACGAGTATATATGTAGGTACATAGAATGAATAAAACTAATAATTATTTAAACGTGTAACATTTCAGTATGATGCAAAGGGCCCAAGAGACGGAATACATCAATGTGAACTGCGTAGACCCTCTTGGCAGAAGTGCCTTACTGATGGCCATCGACAACGAGAACTTGGAGATGGTCGAACTGCTGATCGAACACAAAGTGCAAACTAGAGATGCCCTTCTTCATGCCATATCCGAAGAGTTCGTCGAAGCCGTAGAAGCACTTCTGGACCACGAAGAGACCAGACACAAATTCGGCGAGCCTCACGTAAGTGTTATTTACTCCAGATGCGCATTCCGTAGAAAGTGCATACATTAGGTACGACCACTGTTTGTGTAACAAAATGGTTGTAATTCATTCGCTTTTACGACTTGGCGCCAGTTCTTAAAAGAAAACATTTTACGCCGTACCTACCTATGGAAAATTAACTGGAATGCATAACCCAGTTTAACCATGTGTAAACTATGTACACTAGAAGTCGTGCTGGATTTGTAAAAATAGTCCAGAATGATACCGATATACATATGTAGTTTTCCAATGTACGATGCGACTATGAATGAATATGAAAATTGTCAAGGTATCTGTTCATTCAACAGTTCGAATACCGTTAATGGTATATATGTACATACTAAAATTAGATTTTTTCAGATGTGTGATTTCCAAACTACAATAAAAAGTATTAAATTACAATGTACTTGCAGCTTTATGTATGTAGTAGCAAATTTTGTCGTGAAAACGCGCGTTTTTGTACATATGTATGTAGTTATGGTATTTTAAGCAGACTGTAAATTTGTACGACGATATGAATACATATAAAGCTTAATTCAAATTTATTTATAGGTATATTATATACAGTCGAACTTTGTTATTACGAGCGCCAAGGGATCGGTGTAAATTGCTCGTAATAACCGTTAATCGTTATTGCCATTTTGTACGACATAAATTAATCCTTAGGTTTAAATATAAACTAATAATAAATAATGTATTTGTTTAATAAACGAGTTTTAGCTAAAAATAATATTTTGCACTGACTATTGCGCTCCTATTGAAGTCTGCCTCTCAATATTGTGATTTAATCGTCTGAAATGACGGTAAAGTGGTTTCGCTTGAATTTATTGAAAAATGCCCACAAATTACGCACACTTCAAACTTTTACGACTTTCCTTTTTTGTGTAATGAAACGAAATCACTTCAAAATTGAGCCATCCGCGAGTTTATTCTCCGTTAAATCCGCCTTTTAAGTCATAACACACTCTGCTACAATTCATCGCAGAAAAATATAGACGCTCAAAGGGAATGGAGGACAAAAGGACCGAGATATCGCCAGTAGTTTATTTGTGCCCGTTCAAGTTTCCAATTACTGTCTGCGTTCGGCGCAGACATTCGGACGCCATTTGCCCCACTGAGGAAATCTGTCTTTGAAAAATATCCCTCGAGATTTTTATATTCGTATAAACAATGGATAAATGGCACACCAGCTCCCCTACTATACCCTGCCATTGTGTCAGATATGGAGAGATATTTTCGCAAAGCGAGCCCCGCCGGAATATACCGAAAAGTATCGATAACTTCACTTTCCAGTAGGTACCCTTTACAAAATGGTCCCTTTTATAATATGTATATACTTTACGGTTAAATCACGCTGTTAATTTGACAATTATTATGTGTTGTACAGAGTTGGGAAGCTCTTCCACCAGACACAGCCACCTTCACACCCGACATCACCCCCCTCATACTGGCAGCTCACAGAGACAACTATGAAATTATCAAGATACTTCTGGACCGTGGTGCAACATTACCCATGCCGCACGACGTGAGGTAATATCATCAAATTACACTATTCTCCTTTTCATATATCATAAAATTATAAGTATATGCAATTAAAAGGTAATTAAGTCTAACTAAGTGGAACTATGTACGTCTGTAAAGTGACTAAGGACTGAAGTTTTGTGGTTAGAAGATTCTAATGATTGGTCAAGTATTTCTTCGATTTAAATGTCATTCAAATTTAAATTTTCCCTTTCATGTAACTTAGTTATAGTGATGGTTCCATACAAAAATGACACCTACTCTTCCTATCCACCAATTCATTTTCCCGTCCTTTTTTTTTTCCATTCTTTCCCCTGCACAATGAAATATTAGTCCACTGGAGAGTAAATTCCCGTAGTACATAGTACAAATATATACACCCGATTCTCTTTTTGCACGGGTGTTACGTCCCAGGGACTACCGTGCATAAAAGCCGTTAAAAATAAAAGATATGTATGTACATCGACAAAAAACAATTCTCGAAATTCACAAATAAATCGAATTTATTTTTTATTTGTACATAAAAACATTTTCATAAGTTACATATGTACATACATAATGAAGTAATAAATTGACATGATTTTCGATTTAATATAAAAAAATTCAGGTGTGGCCAACCCATGACTTTATCCATATATTTGAGGAATACAGACGTAGTAACGAAATTAATTTTTTAAGTACCTAACTAAATAAAACGCATGTACACCAACATACATACATATATACATATCATGAAATTACTGTGTCGAGGGTGCGCGCGTATGTAAAATACGATCTTATATTCAAATAGGAAAAACTACCACTTCCGGTCGGCGGATTTTGATCAAAACCTTATCAACTCTAAAATTTTATATGGAAATTATAAATATAAATTTTCAGCTTGATCGGTTAAGTAGTTTCAGAAATATTTCGTGGTAACAGGATTTTTTACTTTTCTACAAGAAAAAAACCCAACTTCCGGTTGACTGATTTTAATGATTTATTTTTTCGTAACTAGGTATTTCCCTCAGAATTATAATATTACAATATTATGAAGATACCTAATATTTAAAAGGCCGAAAAAAAAAAAAAGCAAAATGTCGTTCAAGAGTAAACTGTCACTTCCGGTTGGCAGATGTTGACCAAATTCCTTATGTCTCTTACACCTTACGTGAAAATAATAGATATGAAATTTCGGAGAAAACATACACATAGACATACAAACATTTTCCAGAAATCGTGAAAACGTGATCAGAGTATGGATGATACCTAATACAAATCAGTCGAATTTTCGCACGATCACAATACTTCATTCAGTGTCGCTACTTGACAATAAACGTTCCCGTTTACTGCTGTTTTTTTTTTTTTTTTTTTGTAACTGTGTTAAAACAAAAACATCAGTGTAAAAAAACAATTGGTCCGTTTTCCTGGACCGTGCAAAAAGAGAATCGGATGTACATATATATGTATGTATGTACAAACGTGAAGAGACAACGTATGACATCGACTATGCCACTATAGGAAGTTGCTTATAAGTGAGTACCTATGTACATTCTTTTTTTTTACAGGTGTGGCTGTGATGACTGTGTCACCTCACGTCAAGAAGACTCCCTCAGACATTCCCGATCGAGAATAAATGCTTACCGAGCCCTAGCAAGTCCTAGTCTCATAGCCCTATCCTCCAAAGACCCCATATTGACAGCTTTCGAACTATCGTGGGAGTTGAGACGATTGAGTTTCATGGAGCACGAATTTAAGGTAACTCACCTGCCATAAACTGAATTAGCTGTTGTTGAACATTAATTTCGGCATATACGGTGTCACAGACATACGACACTAGACTTCGAGTGTATTATTGTATTAAATGCAAAATCTGTGTAATTTTGTATGTACATACATAATATATACATCTTTTTGCAGATAGAGTATCAGGAACTTCGAAAGCAATGTCAAGAATTCGCCACCGCTTTATTGGATCACACGCGAAGTTCGCACGAACTGGAAGTACTCCTCAACCACGACCCCACGGGTCCAGCTTTCGAACATGGCGAGAGGATGCAGCTGAACAGACTGAAACTCGCCGTCAAACTCAGACAAAAAAAGGTTTCAAACTACTTCGCTCAGAAACCGCAAGTCGACAAGTTCGACAGAGTTTTTCAATTTAGATTTTTGTTTTCTTCAGTTTGTGGCTCACCCCAACGTCCAACAGCTGCTAGCTTCAATCTGGTACGAGGGTCTCCCTGGCTTCAGACGAAAAAACATGGCACTTCAAGCATTGGAAATCGTCCGTATCGGCATGATGTTCCCATTGTTCTCGGCTTCGTATATCATAGCGCCACATTCTGCACTCGGCAGGACGATGCGTAAACCGTTCATCAAGTTCATATGCCATTCGGCGAGCTACTTCACTTTTCTATGTAAGAATAGTACTACATTTCAAGTAAACAATCTGATCAGCGATTAAAATTTAATTTTATTATGTTCCAGTTATGCTCATATTAGCATCACAACGTATAGAGACCGTCATAGGTGGTTGGCTGTGGGGCGACACGGGTCCTGAAAAAGAAGACATACCGACAAAAAGAGGTTCACCACCGTCAATCGTAGAATGGTTCATCCTCGCATGGGTCAGCGGTGAGTATTTATATTTTGTTGCCCATTACAAGTGAAATTTTCTACTTTTTAATTTATTTTTTAATTCTTCGCAGGTTTAATATGGAGTGAAGTGAAACAATTGTGGGACGTGGGTTTAGAAGAATATGTGAACGATATGTGGAATGTGATAGACTTTGTGACGAACTCTTTGTATGTAGCAACGGTAGCTTTAAGAATTGTGGCCTATTATCAAGTTCAGAAGGAGATAGCATTGGGTTGGAAAACGGCCGATTTGCCAAGAGAACAATGGGACGCCTGGGATCCTATGCTGCTCTCCGAAGGCCTATTTTCCGCTGCTAACATATTTAGGTTATCATCATTAATTCATCAATGTGTTCGAATTGCTTTAGAGTCAAAATTAATATCCTATTTTTTTCAGTTCTCTCAAACTAGTTTATATATTTTCTGTTAATCCACATCTCGGACCTTTGCAAGTGTCACTATCCAGAATGATCATGGATATAATGAAATTTTTCTTCTTGTACGTATTGGTACTATTTGCTTTCTCGTGTGGTGAGTTCGTGTCTATATTTCCGTTTTCAACTTATATTATTGACTTTAAAATGTTAAAACGTCATATATGTAATATTCAGGTTTGAATCAACTCTTATGGTACTACGCCGATATGGAGAAGAAGAGATGTCCCTATGAAAATGATTCCAGATCCCCTTCTAAAAACAATGATACTGTGCAAGATGTAAATGCTTGTTTGGTTTGGCGAAGATTTGCCAAGTAAATATATTTGAAAAGTTGTAGAATATATCTACTATACATATATAGAATATAATTATTGTAGAAAATATTTGCATATATTAATTTGTTACACTAAACATTTCTTTTCAGTTTATTTGAAACTATACAAACTTTATTCTGGGCAGTGTTTGGATTGATAGATTTAGAGTCGTTCGAACTGGATGGCATTAAAATTTTCACGAGATTTTGGGGAATGCTTATGTTCGGAACGTACTCCGTCATCAACATTGTCGTCCTTCTAAATTTGCTCATTGCGATGATGAATCATTCTTATCAATTAATATCAGTAAATTATATTTAAATATATATTTGCTGTTAAAGTAAACATTGTGATTGAAACTAATTAAGAATTGGTTATAGGAAAGGGCAGATATTGAATGGAAGTTTGCACGTAGCAAGTTGTGGATTAGTTATTTTGAAGAAGGAGGTACAGTTCCACCACCGTTCAACATAATCCCGACACCCAAATCAATCTGGTATGCTTCCCAGTGGATACAGAGGAAAATGTGCGGTCACTCTCGAGCTAAAAAAGAACACATGAGAACAATACGGGTCAGTTACTGCAGTTCATTATAATGAAATATCTTATAAATGCGAAATGCTGGTGATGAAAGTCACTACTGAAATAAAACTTAGGTCACCCAGTAGTAAATCCTATGTATGTAGAACTAGTAATACTCTTCACAGCACTAGCTTGATTCATATGCGATCAAAAGTATTTGATTGTCATTATTCAAAATCAATAAAATATGGAAAGTATATTTTAATTTTTGTTTAAGCGAAAGGTGAAACAAGCCAGTGCACGAGATTTTCGATATCAGGTGAATCTTAAATTCTTAAAATTTATCATTTGCTAACAAGTACACTATTTAAAATCACTGTTTAACGTTTTCAGAGTATTATGAGGAATTTGGTAAGACGGTACGTGACGGTACAACAACGTAAAGCTGAATCTCAAGGAGTGACGGAGGACGACGTCAACGAAATCAAACAAGATATATCAGCTTTCCGGTGTGAGCTGGTTGAAATTTTGAAAAACAGCGGAATGAACACGTCGACTGCGAGTGGAGCTGGATCTGGTTAGTATTTCACAATGAATTATTTCTAGCAAATAAGTTTTTCAATAGAAAAAAAAATTCATTTTTAAATGATCAATTAAGCTTAATTTATATTGTTAGTACATATTATATGCAAATTGTATACGAAAATACAAATCATTTATGTATACTAGTGTTGTTCAGACTTGCCGCTGTTATATTGGTGCAGGTTGCGTTTGAGGCGTTGACAAGATTTAGCTTGCCTTTAGAAATGGCAAACACAAGGTAGCTTTCGTTCAGGTAAATACAATGAATTTTTACCGTATACATTCACAGAAAAGGTGATGTGTATAATGAATATAAGCTGTCGGTCCCAGTCGGCAAATCTGAACAATACTGTATTGTACGAGCTGCACTTGAATTGTGTTAAATCACTGTGATATACTGAATATATTCTTAAGGATACCCAATTTTGATTTCATCGATATAAATGGCGATACAGAACTTTCCTTTTCAGGTTCTGGCGGCAAGAAGAACAGACAGAAAGAAAGACGCCTAATGAAGGGCTTCAACATAGCACCTTCGAACAATGTTACCCTACCACCCGTCGCTGAATTCATAGCCTCCCTTCACCACCAGGTTTGTGAATACGAGCCACCACTGATATCCTGGCAATGAGTGTGATGCTTCCGCCGACACCAATTCAAAAATTTCACCAGCTGCTACGACACACAAGATTCGCTTCTAATATGATTAAAAAAAAAAACCACATTAATGGACATATTCTTTCAGCTGACACACTAATTGGATTTGCATCAATCACTGTTGTACTAAAATTTGCTATTTATTATTTTTAACGTGTATTTAAAAAAAAAACAAATAATAATTATAGTACATAAATCGCTCTGACACTGATTTCTGCTTTTACAAAATTTTAACATATTCGCTTACTTATGTAATTCATAGGACGTATGTAAGTTGCTATAGCATTATATTTAACACAGTGCTTAATGGTAATGTAAACTTTGCACAGACTTCAAAGTGCTTTTTTATTAATTAAATCACATGATAACATTTAAAGTTAAAGGTCGCAGTCTTCGATGTTTGAATAGTGTAGGGTGGAATAGTTTTTGGATTGATTGATCGATCGGGCTCCGACCTTTAGCTTTTAAAACAAACACAATTAAAAATCCACAATATACTTAAAGGATTCTTAAAAACGCCTATAATATCACAAAGTGCACTTTTTCATATTGTACTGATTCATTTGCACACGCGCACATTACAAAAGTGCATCCGCACACGTGTGCGTGTGTATGTGTCTTTGTATAAAATGCACGTAATGATCAACTTTTAACAATATTATATTAGTTTAATATAATGAGTATATGCAATAATTTTTATTCAATCCTTAAAAAAAAATTATTAGTGGAATTCAAAAATTAGTGTTTTTTCATTATGTACATATTATTAAGTAAAAACAGTCAATTTCTTTTAATGTTACTATTTGAAATGTAGCATTCAGAACAAGGGCATACTCATGGAAATGAAGTGTTCGGATCTACCTTCTCTGGAATATTCGGAGGCGGTGGAAGCGTACACAAAGCACCGCACCACTCGTTGAGAACTTCTCAGAGCTCGCTGAGCAGCGAAGCCAATCCTTATCACCGTGGACTGGCTCTAAACATGGCCAGGTCAGTAGATCAAGTAGTCAAAAAGCCAAAAGAAAAATGAAAAAAAAAACACACAAAACATCCCCACATTTAAATCAATTTTGTGCTATTGCAAAACGCAAAATTGACCTGCGTACAATGTTATTTTAAGATTTCATCCGAAACGATCAACGACACACAAACGACGATGGGGAACGTTAATAGAAGCGGCGAAAGTGGGAAGAGTCAGTAGATTGATCGGTCGAAGCAGGTATAATTATAAGCAATAAAATCAATTTTCAAGTCAGTCTGTCCGTCCGCATGTTACATCTCGACTCCCACTGAACTGATTCTAAATAATAAAATAGTATTATACCGGACGTTGTATGAAATTTAACTGTTATTATGAAAGTGTATCCAATGTACACTTACTAATTATTGTATTGTGTGTTTGATTTTCAGATCGGAAGACTCGGTGTGCAATTCGCACTGCAGACAAAACTCCTCACACAGTCACTCGAATAGTCCGCCGAGTGATAATACAGATTCGCCGAGTGATTCTAACAGAAGTTTAGAACGGAGTCAACCGCCTAAAACTAAATATGACACACAGACGACTCCATCGGAACATAGATCACACGGTATAAGTGTATTCAAATAACATAATCAATACAATAAAAATGATCCATTTAATAACCATCCAATTCGGATGACTTACAGGCATCAGTGCACTTGTCGCTCTCAAAAAAAAAAGAAAGAAATTTTCAGATTCGCGAAACGCAAGTCCCGATCCCCCACCACAAGTCCCACCACCGAACAAAAAAGTATGACTTTAAAGAAAATACATATGTTCTATATACATATACATATTATTTTGTATTATGGAATCAATTGGATTGTATTATTAACGCAGATCCTTAAACGAGCTTGCAGCGTTCCGATGAGAGTAGCTGATGTAGTGAATCCGCATCCGTCGACAGTACCATGTGAAGATTCCACAGAAAATATACGACCAATCGGTGAGTTTCTATTTCTGAAAACTAAACCAAACACTCATCAAAACGATTAAAAATAGTCAAGTTATAACATAAGGTTCACCATTAATAACCAACCGTGCTCAATCCATCCCCAGTTTTTGTATGTACTAGAGATGGATGAAGCCTTGCCTACATAGGTTTGATGTTATTTCTATCTGAGATAACATAAGTGGCAACAAAGATGTCGTCACCAGTTAATATGTCAACAGTATTGGCCATCTTAAAGGGAAGGCCTCACCCATCTAGTAAATACCAAAACTGGGGATAGACTGAGCATGGCTGACATAACTTTGCTAACTTAATCTAGCCTAACCATAAGCATGCCCACACAAAGCTATTCCTCTGTGATTAGGTATATCCAAATTTTTATATGTGATAACTGCAGTGCGAAAGTTGGTCGCACTATCCCCTAGAATCTAAGGTTTTCCAAACTGACTGACCCATTGGTGGACAGACAGAAAAAATCCAAAAAAAATTGGTTTCGTCAAACGTTGCAAATATTGAGAATGAAACGAGTCGTCTAGATTTTATGACCTCATAGAATTTTTGAAGGGGCTGTTTGCATGACACCGGAATGGTCAGTTCCTCTATCATTGCTTAACATTGTCAATGGATATATCATAAAAGAATTAAAACTCGAGATATTGTCACATCTCACTTCTCTATCCCAAAGCTAAGTATTTTCCATTGCAGAAATTTGAAACAGTAAAGAAAAGCCTTTGGATAAAAAATCCATTCGATTTTGAAAGCCCTGAATCAATAATAATTGAGTTAAACTTTGATCCTGAAGAGGAGGCTGAATTTCTGCACCTGATTAGTTAATTTACACTGAAGAATTATTTTCAGCAATTAAATTTGTCATCATTTTGGATTGAGGTTAAAGGAGAATTTCCACCTTTTCAATCAATTTTTCAAGCAATCTTTATACTATTACCTTTTACCTCAAAACTTATTTGTGTGAAGTAGGTTTTTCCACTTTATCTCAATTAAAACCTAGTTTCATCCATAATGCATATATCATGTGTAAAATAGTAAATAAAGGAACATAATGGACAGTGTTTGATACATTATTATATAGGCACTAGTGTAAGCCCGTTGAATATCAACGGAGTGGTTTCTCATCACCCGTACTTTACCCAAGTGTTTTTGGGTGGTTGAGTATTGTACATGTGTATTTAATAGTTTTTATAGTTGTTGTATAGATGGCGCTTTATAATTAATTATTTAATTATATGTATATATAATTGTTATTATAAAGCGCCATCTATACAACAACTATAAAAACTATTATATATTCATATAATTTAGCAAAGTCGCGAACACTTGCGAGGGTGACGTCATAGCGTTATCAGCAGACAGACGGATTTCGGCTATTATATATATAATACTGGGTCGCAATACAAAATGCAGTTCTTGCGTAGTAAAAAAAGTTTGAAAAACGCTGCCCTAGACCAGCTCATCTGACAAGGCCGCATGGGAAATTTTTCGCAAAATTTAAATTGTAATGTAGTCATTTGGTAAATTGAAACAAAATGTTTTATACTGTTTTAGATGTTCTATAGTCATACTTTGTCGCCGTTCACTAAATATCCATTTCAAATTGGAAAATAATCTTGCAACACCAATCGAGGGTGAAAAGTTAAAATATCGGAAATGTCTTTATCGTGTTCATATTTTCATTTGCCGAACAATTAATTACTTGAGATTTAAGAAGTTTTGAGATACAATTTACATGCCCGGTCAGCCGGTTTCCCCTTATACTCATTATAAACTATAGTGAGACCAACTATCGCGCTCTAATGATAACCATGCAATCGTAGCCATCCATCTTTAGTGCATACAAAAACTGGGGATGGACTGAGCACGGCTGCCCTAACTTAATTCAACTTAACCAAGCCTAGTCTAACCATAAACATACCCACAGCTATTCCTCGATGATTATATCCAAATTTTTATGTGATATGATAACCGTGTAATCATTGCTATGTACTTTTGTAATTTAGATGAAAAGGGAATGACACCGTCGACCACAGAAGAAAGTGTGGGTCGCAGCGGAACGTCCCGAAAATCGAATAACGAAAACAAACCCTCGGGTAGCTCTCTAGAACCACTGCTCACATCTTTAGACGAAACATCACCGCACAAAGTATACATCGGTTGAAAATTTCCCCGTCCGATATCGTTGTACATGTATTAGAGTAACTAAATATTTGCATGGTTTCTTTTCGCAGACGAATAGGAATGGAAAATTGGTCGTATTGCCCCGATTGCCTGGCATCATTCCTCTGAGCGGCCACACCCAACCGTCGGGATGGCTATAGCGAAAGAAGCAGTCCTTTATGAAGCAGCTGGATTTCCTGTGAGAGTCGGATGATTTAAACGTTGTTTTGAGAATATGTATGAATCTGCACCGATATAGTGTATAGTGAAATGTTTTAGTAATTAATAATGAATCAAAAATGAAAAAAAAGAGAAACATTCGATGTAAATGTTGAAAGAGCAGGGTGAAGCACGACGACGCCTAAATCAAAAAAAAAAAATATTAATGCGACCAACAAATTATCTGTAAAGAATAAAAATGAAACAAATAATATATAATTTTAATAATGTACTCTAGTCAAAAATATTTTGATAACAGCCATTTTCATTTCTTAGTCACACTCATCGATCTCGCAGTGCGATCAAATTAATAAAAAAAAAAGAAAAATAGATAGTTTCGTTTCAACCAGTGGACCAGAAGCAATATAATTAATATGACTAAGATATACATACATAATAACATAATATCAACGGAACCAAAATATTTTCAGTAGAACGACGACGACGTTATTATTATACTTTAAACCTTCTTATATTATTATAAATATTTATATAGCGTTTACGAAATTCACCGCGTTAGAGTAACACACGGTAACTCTCCACACTGTTAAAATAGATTGACCACACTTATAGTTTTTAAAAGTATTATATACAAAAAAAAAGTACACGAGCTTTCAAATGAGACAAAATTAGCACAAAAAATAAGTACACGCGAGTCGTCTTTGAGAAACTTCGACTATATCAAAGTCAAATTATACGTATTATTTTTGTCACGTAGTTAAATAAATAGTAAAAAAAAAAACAAACAAGTTAACGTAAAACACATACATACTGTGCTTCTGATCTAATCTCATCGTCATCACCAACTATGTACGCTCATGTATTATTGATCATTCACCGTCAAGTTAAATGTAATTCGATTGGTCATATACGAGGCAATATTGTTAACAAAATATTATACCAATTTACACAATTGTTTAACAAGTTGATTTGTATATAACGATGTAATAAAAATATATTATTTACATGTAGTTCCCATGTGAAGTTTCATTTCCTTATCTCAATATATGAAAACTAATTTAATCACCTTCCCGCAGTGTTGAATAAATCCTTCACACATATGTAGTATACTGTGATTTTAAGAAAAATTGGTTTATTATGATTTAACTTGTATTGAAGACGACAGAATCGAATTTCCGTCTTGGAAGGCATGAAATTTTACTGAACACAAACACATTAGCTTGTATGTATCAAATTCAAAAGATTTGTCTTCATATTACAAAACTAAGCTGACACGGCCTCGATGATGAATTGTTTTGTATCGATAGCCAAAAATAAAGTTTCACAGTAAAAGCCTATTAGTTCATGCAATTATGTTTCTTTCAACTAAATTCCGAGGATGTATTTACTTCAGTGAAAAAAATATTCAATTAACATTTTTTTTAATTTATTATAATGTTTAAAATAAAAACATAAACAGGTATTTAAAAAAAAAAGGTAAATAAATAACAACAAATTAGAATCCTCATTCAAAGAAAAAAATCTTTAAATGCGGTTTTTTATTTAATAGTCCTAACGCTGTACAATATGCATATTGCAATCCTCCCAGTGTATCGTAACATTTATTATAACATAAATAACGTAGTGTGCCATGAAATACTTAACTTTACGTGCGGCAAATTAAATCGCATAAAATCAACTGCACAATAAATTTTGAGTTGATGTTTTCAAAAGAAATTTGCCGCACGCAAATACAGCTGAGATGTAATCTGTATTTTAATAATGCATTGAATATCCTATAAAACAACACGTTTTGTTCACCTACAGTTAAATTGTTACTTAATACAGTAATAATGAACACTCACGACAGTGTTACCATGAAATAATAATATGCAAGCGGGAGGGCACTATCTCATTCTTCCAAATGGGGCAGGCGGCCTTTATTATTCGTGTGTATCAAGTTGGATTTAACTAAAATTAATAATATTTCAAAATTGCCCCATAATTTAAACACTCGACACTCAGTTCTTATTGGACATTCCATGGCCCCGCTACCCCAGACCACTTCGACGATGTTCTTAGAAAGCGAACAGAAGCAAAAAGGCCATCATAAGACAGAAAAGACCCATAGCCTCTGACAAGGCGAAACCCAAGATGGCATATGAGAAGAGCTGTTGTTTCAGGGACGGGTTCCTTGCGTAGCCAATGATGAGTGAACCGAATACCGTTCCAATACCAGCTCCTGAAAATAATCAATGGCGACACATTAGACACATTGCAAACGCCGAGTACACGGAATATATTGAAAGATAATCTAGATCATTGCATTATCTTAAAGGTCAATCGTTGGAATCGATTGATTTTGATTGATTTGCCAATGAATATTGATCGGTTCGGAAATATATGTACCGGATCCTGCTACTCTAACGGTGGCGGCTCCTGCACCAATGAATTTGGCGGCAGAATCAATATCCCTATTGATGGCTGAGGTCTGGAGTGTGCGTGTGTTGATTGGGGAGACAGTCAGCGAAGTCGGTTGTCGCTGCATGAGAGGAGATGACAAAGCTCCGCTCATTGGCCGAATGTATGCTGACACACATGTGTTCATGAGCTGTGAAAATAACAAAAAAAATCAAAATACATTCAATGAGAATAGGAAAATCCTATACAATGACTACACATCGGCGTTAGTCCAAAACACTTTATATCGCATCCTCGAAGCACAAGGGTGACATGTCCCAAATAGTAAACTGGTCAGGATGGCAATTTTGAAGTTTGAACTGATCATCATAAATCAGGAGAACTTTATTTATTGTTATTGAATTTACGTTTTTTTACGTTATTGTTATTGAAAGAACGCTATTTCATTGTTATTGAATTTACGCAAGTAAATTTTTTAAATTTCATGCAAGATAGCAGGTATAAGTTCAAGAAAATCTGTAGAACTTTTGTACTTTGCTATGAAAAAAAAACCCTATGTCATTCAGATGTGCTTGCTGCCCTGATCAAGTAATTGAAAAGGAACAAAGTTGCAAAATCTTGGGACACCTTTGTGCTCCGAGGACGCGATAGAGTTTTGAGTTTATATAATGCCAAATAGAAGGATGTGTTACATAATTGCGCAATTTTGTCGAAATAAAGCCTAAAGTAAATTTGAACAAATCTTCAACGGGAGCTTGCACAATTGAGATTCAAAACTATTGTGGTATTTTTTGTTATGTAGTGTAATTTTTCTTATAATATACAGATGAACATTCTTGATTCGAATGCAAAACTTTTATAATTCAATTCAAACGTCATACTATTTGTGCTATAAAAAATTCGTTGGATTTGCGTTAACCGTTCAATACTGTGCTAATCGCATTCATATCGATTTGTAAAAAAAAATTTTTTTTTTTTTTGTTATATTACATTACGTTTGGATTAGATTAACAAAATATATATATATATATATAGTGAGCGTTAAGCTTAGTATTATAAAATAAATTTAAAAAATAGAATAATAATTCCGTCAAATATATTGATTTTTTTTTCTGGTTAGATTCTATTAATGTGGTAGCATCGTATTCGTAATACTGTTCTAGATGAGATATAATCAGTCGATCATTGAGCATTTCAGTATTCCATTTGTAACTTTTGGAGTTAGGTAATGATTCGACTCGAGTTTGAAAAAATCGATTTCGCCAAAGAGAACGCCAATTTAAATTGCACAAAATGTAACTCTGCTTTATCTCTTCGGCGAGCATACATTAATAGAACAAAATTGATAAGACGACAAAACGAGAGGTTACATAAGGCGAATTCGCAAACGGCCATACGAATGCGCAAAACTGAAAAACTACAATGGAAATAGTATTCATAATCGATCGAAACGACTTTTGAGTTGCATCGTTATATAACACCAAGCTCCACTTGACATTTGACCGAAACGAAAAATTTTGAATGAAAACTCGAATCGATACGAAGCAAAGGGCGTGTTACGCAACGGTCACATTTCAAACGATAAGAGATAGTGTGGAATCATCATCTTTGAAAGTATCAGAAGAGGACATGGTACGTGAGTTGTAAGACGATCGATCTCGTGACACTTACGGCGTTCCTGACAACGGGGTTTACGAACTTGACTGCGGCGAACATCTTGACTGATCTCTGGTCTTCCGACTACTTGCAATTCTTCGACAAAATCTGAAATCAAAAGCGATACTGGGTTACACTGGGGGTACTAATAGAGGCCACTCCTCACCCCCTCTACCGTTACGTAACGTTCTATACGTAACGATCGATAGTGGGGAGGGGGGGGGGGGGGGCGGGGAAAGTTAGCGAATACTGTCTAGAACCGGAATTTGCACCCCGGTCGAAGCCCCAGCTTCCGGTTTGAAGCTGGGGCTTCGATCCTGTTCGAACTCTGAGCAAAGATGGCTGCTGCAGTGAACGACACCGGTTACGGAACCGGTGAATTTGTTCGGCGAACCGGTCGCAAATCGACCGGTTCGCTTTGTAACGGTCGCGTTACCCTCTCCGGGTTCTTTGGGGATGAAGATGGCTGACGGATGATTCGATATGTGGTAGATGTGAATGGATTTAAGCCGGGGCTTGCCTGGACAGCGACGACCGGCCTGCGAGACGAGCTGGGCGCGAGTGTGACCAAATTGTGTCGAGCGGTGGCCAACACTGCACCGTAGGCTATACACGCTACAACTTTTCATGTGTCAAATTCGGTGCAGTTTTTCGGTTTTCGTTTGACTGGTGGGTGGGTTTTGATTAGTGTTTTGGCCGTTTTGAGGTTTGCTCGGGGGTGGTTTAATTTATGGTTTTGTTTTTTTGACACGTTTGAACGATTTTTTTTCAATGTCGCGTTGTGCCTCTACGATTGTGCTTTAGTTTGTCGACGTATTGTAAACGTGTGGCGCCATTGGGCAGTTTGCAATCGTAAAGTAATCAAACGAGCGTTTCTTGAGAAGTAAATGTTGTTTTTCTTTCAAGATGATTGAATATTGTGCAATACGCAACACCTCGTAGATTGGTTGTGTTCTCTTTGAACGTTTTCAAAACACAAATGATACCGCTTTCTTTTTTAATTCCCTCCACTGCAAATGTAACGCATTGCTTCAATTGACAAGTTCTCTTACTGTTAAATTATCGGATTGATCGTTTTAAAAATATCACGATTCATATTATATGCGAGTGGAGTTCTTGTACTCTTTTAAAACGATAATAAAGGATCGGTTTCGATTGCGTCAGCCTGGCTGATGCCCCGTTTTTTTTTGTATAGAATTTGACAGGTGAATAGAAAACTCCCCGCACCCTTCCTCTGTGACCGCGGCCAGCTTTGCAACCATCATTCTAAACAAAAAAGAAAAACGGCGGAGTTGGCGTCGACCAGTCCGACGCACTCGCGAAAGCAGACAGAAGATGTCTATCGTATAAAGATCGAGACCTATTCCTTATGAGAAAACAATCCATTTTATTTTCTTGTCCTATTCTAAAAGGAATTTTTAGACGAGCGAAGAAAAACGGACCAACGTTTTCTCATTCTGATGATTTAATCATCGAAAATTGCACAAACAAAACAAATGTCGAGCTAAATCAATGAAAAGGCTCACAAAAAAAAAAAAAAAACTAATCTACTATCATTGCACAACACATAGCCGCGAAAGTGAGTGTTACGCTCGGGGTGATAGATTGGTACCACTGCAAATGCGGCACGTGTGCGGGGTGTTGGCTATCGATCGATGAGGGGCTAAAGAAGGGGGTAGACTAGGAGAGAAGGGGGGGTAGAAGGGTAAGGGGAAGGGGAAAAGGGGAGGGGCTACGGGCTAGTGCTGAACAGCCGTGGAGTTCAGTCGAGTGGGGGCGGCGCGGCCGTGCGGTCGTGCCGCGTTAGCGCTTCCGCCGGCCGGTGTGTTCGCTCGCTGTCACTTCCTTCACTTGCCAGCCATGGCCGTCTTCATGATAAACGTGTGCAAATTTAATGGCTGCGGACGCACCTTCCCCAACTTGGGAGACCTCATTCACCACATCGAGGATACTCACATTGGTACACCAACACCACCACACATTCTCTACCATTCTATTCCACACATAACCTTCAACTCCTTGCCCTACAGCTGCGCCCTCTATCGCGAATTTGCATAAAATGTTTTTTTTTTTTTTTACTTCTAGCGTATATGTTTTTCAGCTGAAAAATATCCATTGAAAATGTTTCAGATTATGATCCATTGATCGTTGAACAGAAAGAAGCGTCGCAGCCGTCTTGTCTGCCGCTGAGCTATGTACTGAGATTTTTTACCGATACGAGGAGAGACAGTCCGACCATAAATCCAGATGTTCGAAGAAAACTTGCATCAGTAGTGAGGCCATCGTCCGTCAGGAGTAATACCCCGACAGGTAATACCCGATATCGATATAATTCTCCTATTCACAGTCTCGTATTGTCCGGAAATTGGCACTCAATCGGTGTGCTTGCGTCAGGGTTGCCAGATTTCCAAAATCAGAAATCGGGACGGTCACCATTTCGAACGATCAAAAAAAAAGTTAAGAAATTACGATAAATAAGTACATATACAGAAGAGAACATATGTATTAAAAATAGTCACAGAATAATCATTCGCAGGAATCGCAGTTATTATAATATACGTATATTGATATATTGATTAGATGCAATCACCGGAATTATATTTTGATTTGAATACAAACAGTTTTATTAAATGTATTTTTTGGAGCTTTTACCTTATTTCGAAATATGTTCGCCATCTTTGCTCGATAAAAATTTTCTGAAGTTATTACAATAGTATTAGTATTATAATAGTATTCTTTCGCAAATTTCATTGGAGTGTAGAATTGAGAGGATGTCGACCACAATTTTATACAAAAAGTCGTAAGCGGGATGATCTTTAAAAAAAATATATATTATACATTTCTTATCTGTTGTTTTTTCTCGTTTGCTTCAGTCATATGCAGTATTAATTTGTTTAATGAACAGACATTTTCGTATAGAAGGTCAAAATTAAGCGAGCCTCTTTAACTACATATACAATTTTTGTTAAATCGGAATTTTCCGAAGCAATTTGGTATTTGTCTGTTGAACTCAGGACAGTCCTGCTCAAATCAGGACGTCTGGCAACCCTGGCTTGCGCTATTAATGGAAATGTCTAGTCCTTAAAAATGTTTCTTTCACTTGATACTGAAATAATTTGTGAATATGGACAGTGCCCAATATTCATTACCTCACAAGTCTTTCTTCGGTACCAATTTATTATTTTCAGTTGGCTGTAATCTGGTTTGCATCTGTGTCTAATACGGTGGATTTTTTTCTAGGAAGTGAATTCGACGATGAAGAAATGCTCAGCGGCCAGTCGGAAGACAGTAACGATTCGTGGACAGCCTCAGAAGAGTTCAGCTCTGAATTCATATTGCGTTACGGCAGCCGGTATACAACCTATTACTATATTAGATTCCCGTAATTTTATTCTGCGTGTTATTAACATTACCATTTACTTTTTAGAATAAACGCTACAGCAACGAGCGGTCAAAATAGCGGTAGTGTTGAAAAGCCATTCGCTTGTCCCGTGCCCGGTTGTAAAAAGCGATACAAAAACGTCAACGGTATCAAATATCATTCAAAAAATGGACACAAAAAGGACGGAAAGTAAGTTTCGGCACAGAATTTAATACACTCGATGCGACACTTTCACGTTAAATATTTTTTATATTTATATTGTTTATTTTCAGAGTGAGGAAAGGATTCAAATGCCACTGTGGTAAAAGTTACAAAACGCCGCAAACGCTCAAAAATCACTCTATATCCCAACACCACAGTTCGGAACAACTTTCGCCAGTGGCTTCTGTGACGTTGCCGGTTCAAACTCTGAAGCCTCTCTCTATACCAGTAATGAAAGCCCCCCAAGGATACGTCGGATCGTCCCAGAACCATATATCGAACAGTTTCAATGCTGGTCAAATCAGAACCATGAGTCACATTCTTGACGCACCGCAACTCGATAATACCAAGACTATACGGGCTGTGCTCGAAAACGCCGGTAACAAGTTATCAAAAGACAGTTACCCTACAATTACCACTCTGACGTTACCCAGACACGCTATGAATGGGATGCAAATAAGTGTTCCAAACATACTAAGCGCCGCGAGTATGATCCACCATTCGAAGTACGAGGGGGACGAGATAAAACCGAGCCAAAAATTTTCTAGTCAATACCTAACCGAGAACAACATTTCGCCATCGAATTCAATGGGTATTTTGACACCCGCTTCTTCGCCACTCTCTAACACATGTGATAGATTAGTTAGATTGTCGAAAGAAGATAAGCATAATCAACCAAAGACTCATCAAGTTACAATGTCGCCCATGGTGATAAACGGACATACACTACCTCTGACTCCAGTTACTCCCAGTAACGATACTCACAATAGTTTCACTGTTCCAAACAATATTTTTTCGCATTGATTCAATTTCTATTGAAATTGAAACTTGAGCGTATGTACACAGATAACGCTATGCAAATTTCCAAGTGGTACTGTTGCTAGCAACACCCATGACCATTTTTAGTTTAACAATGCTTAGTCAATAACTGATAGTGTAGCCGTTCATCAAATCATAATTGCGAATGAATTCTTTTCTTTTTTTTTTGTTGTAGTGAGGATCTCCCATTGATTTATATTAGTAAACTTTTGTTAATTTAAGGCCACATCTTTATTATTTATGACGGTTGATGAATTCGTATGAAAAAAATCCGTTTAATAAACGTATCATATTTATTATTATTTGTACTTAAGCCATGTAATCTTTGAGGCCATTATTAATGTTTTTGTAGTGCATGAATCATTAAAAAAACATTATTTTATATAAAAATTTTAATGTGGGGAATTTTCAAGTGAAAGTAATTTTTTTGAGGTGTATAGTCTTCCAAGGGCTCTTGTAACTTAACTTTTAAAAAAATGTATTGCATACATGATAAATGCCCTTATGTATACATAAAAAATGTATAAAATAGAATTATATTATTTTGGCTAAAATTTATATAACAATAAAATTGTTTGAATTAATATTATCACTGAGCCTGAAAGGTCGAATTATTATTTTTATAATCACCAAATATTTGTAACTTTAGTGCCAAAGATTCAAAATCAAAAATAAATGCATGCTTATATATTGTACATACGAATTTGTGTTTTTTAAGGCTTGTTGTGATAAATGGCTTTGTAATTTTTTTAGCAATTCCAAATTAAACCACACTTCTGTAAAACTTCATAATATATGAAATGGAAAAAAAAAACGTTTTGGACTGGTATTGTAATGGCTTATATTATAAAACTTGAAAAATCGTTAAGTCTGATGTATGTATGTATATTATAAATGTTACAATGTTGTAGTTAGTATTGAAAATCCTAGCATATATTTTACTACATAATTAAATCACTATTGATGTGGTTCGTCTTTTTACTGTAATGGAAAAACTCTTGATTTATAAACCTTTCCATGTGACTTATGCTAGTGGATCGTTTTATGTTTATTGAAATTGATAATTTCAACGAGTTTTAAACTGAAAGTTGCTCGTTTATCAGTAAGTTTTGTTTTGCATCATATGATATTCAAATATATATGTATACATAATATAGTTAGTGACGTTTTTTTCGTGTGTATAAAATCGAAAAATATATTGAAAACATTGTTTGAAACTGAAAATATCAAATGCATGGAATGTTTTATATTTTTATAAAAAAATAAACAAATCTTTCATTAAAAGGTTACAATTGTGAACCGAAATATAAATGTGTTCATGCAAAAAAAAAAGTGATTAGCCTAGTTAAAATTGTAATTATTGCGTTCGTATTCATATATATGTACACCAGTTTACTATACATACATAACTTATGAGTAAAAAATTCTCATTATTTATTTTTGGTATAAGTCGTGCATATGAATATTTATTTACAACGCATAAAAAATAAGCTTTAATATTTGCCATTAAGGATATATGTAAAAATTATGTATACATTTTGTTATTTGGAATGTGCACACAAATATGACGCTAGCGCTCGTGCATAAATGTACTGGTCGTGAATGAAAAATCAACCTAACGTGTGTCAAACTTGTCTATTTTCTTGTCCATTGTTTTAGAAACTAATTGTATAACAATCAGCAGGTCTGATTTTGTATAACGACAAAAAGTTAAGTTATGCATTGATAAAAAACTCGTGGCTTTTGCACTGATTTACAAAAATCTTTCAAGCTAAACATTTGTGAGTGTTCTAAACACTATAAATATGCATATATGTATATGTACTTACATTACCTTTTTTCATATTTACATATAAACAATCTGGCGGGTTTAGGCATTTGTAAGGCAAGCGACTTGTATTTTTTTAACACAAATTATTTTGCACCCCTTAAACCGCCCCTTAATATACACATATACGAACTGCTGATAGACAAAGTATATACGCACATATTATAATTTTTACATTCTTAAAAGCATTCAAAAGCCTGATTTGTACATACATAATTACCACTGTTTTTGTATTTAATTTTCAGTTTTTATTCATAGTATTAGTTACCATATTATTTTTGTTTTTATTGGATAATACATTAGTAATATGTGCATTTTCAATTAGTGTGCAAATTTGCTGTGATATGTAGGGTCAATAATAGTTTTCATTTTTTTTTTTTTAGTATTTCATAAAACAAATTAATTTTTTTATTATTACAACTTAACGATTATGAATTTTTCCTACTTGTGAAATGATCTTGTTCGACCCATATTTGAATTTCACCTATGTAGTCCCATGTTTATACATGTATATAAAACACGTTGTTGCTTGTAAAAGTTATATCGAATTTTGTGAAATGGAAGAAATAATCGTATACTTTTGTGAACCAATACATATTTACATTTGGAAACATACAATCTTTTGCTATAAATATTCCTTATATTTTTTTGCCATACCAAAATTAGCATATTTTTGTGCACATGCACATGTGCATCTGTAATAAATAATAATTAGACTATAATGTGTAGGTATATACAAAAAATTTCAAGACTGTGAATGCCATTTAAATATTTTATTTTTGCTCGTTATCCTTATTTTAATGGAATGGAATAGAATGATATTTAATTTTACATCAAAAATGTTGTATATATATATATATATATATATATAACCTAATCTATGTATGTTTTAATCATCGTCTGAACAAAAATTTTTGTTGTTTTTTTTTGTTCTAAATTTGTTTTCAAATACAAAGGCAAGTGCTCAAGTGATTTTAATAGTGTTAAGTGACAAATTAATTCGCCTTCTAAGAAGGAAATAAAAATGTCTTGGGTGCTTTCTTCACCTCGCAAAATGTGAATATATTTTTGTTGTTATTAACATTTTGTTTACCACCCAGCTTCATTTGAATAAATGAATAAAACCTTTTTCAATATAATGACTATTTTATTTTGCTTTATGACTAATATAATGCTGCTACATATATGTACACTAAAAATGAAAATGAAACTATTACATCACAGTATAAATTTTACAAATTCATATTGTACATACATAATTCATGTACGTACAATAGTAACCCCTTTAAAAGTGAAAAAAAATTAATGTACATGATGATTTATTCCGCGATAATAAATAAATAAAATTAATAGTACCCCGTCGATAATAATTTGCAGTGCCGCAGACCAAAGCTACAAAGTACAACGCTGCTGTAGTGTAATTTATTACCGTGAAATAAATCATCAAGAGATACATAATAACAATAAATAATAATGAAAAAAAACACAATTTATTATTGTTGACGATACGGCGAGTCGGTGGCTGTAGCGTTTAGCAATTGTGAATAAGCATCGCCGTTAAAACTTGGGAAAACCGTAATGCTTAGTGTTGTAAGTCGAGAATATTCTCGGAGAACGAAATTTTCTTTTTTCTTGGTTATAAAACATCACTAGATAGTTTAATAGCTTTTTAGAGGATTCTAGGATATTTTCAGAACCTAATAGGAGTATAGGACTTTCTAGAGCAGTGGTTCTTAACCTTTTCGAAGTCACGGTGCACTTTTGATCATAAGAAAAAATTGCGGTGCACCAAAATTAAACAGATTACATAACAGTTAAAGAAAATATATATACATATGTATCTATATGGAAAAACTGTAACTTAAATTACCCTCAACAAAATGGAATTTATTTGATGTGAAAATCGATTAATGTGATGTCATTGGTAAATTAGAAAAATTAAATATAGCTACCCTCAATTCTTCGTCTAAGTTCGTAAGTCTTTTTCGTTTTTTAGTTTTTATATTAGTAATTGTTGAGAAACTGAGCTCACACAAATATGATGTTGAAAACTGTAACAAGATTTTCAGTGCCCTCATGTAGAGAGCTGGATATTCGTCTTGGACAGAAATCCAAAATGCCTCCATAGTTATTTAATTTTTTTTTTAGGGTACAATCCGTTGACAAGGTGACCAATTCTTCTTCTTCTTGGTAAGAAAATTCACAACTCGATATATTAATCGTAGCAAATGGATTTCGTATCCAGTCATAATTTTCTATATTTAAGAAAGGAAAATAATATGCTATATTTTCTTCCAATTGAGTTAAATGTTCTGTTATAGCGGAAATAATTCCCTCGGCAATGTTTTCGTTAAGTGAAGGAAACATCTACTTTATTTTTCCCTATTATTCGATTTTTCTAAAAAGTTATTTTTTTCCGAAATCCTGTCAATTTGTCAATGGATGTCAAAAAATTTTCGTTTTTTCCTTCAATGCTTGTGTTAACGTTATTTAAGTAATAAAAAATATCTGCTAAAATGGCATATTTAGCAATCATCATTCTGAAGACATTTTATAAAATCATCCATACCTTCATTTTGGAAAAAGATTAACAATTCATTATTAAGCTCCATGAATCGGATAGATAATCCCTAGATAACTACCTCACTTCAGTGTGAAAAAGCAAACATTCGTACTTAGCTTCCATAGAAATGCAAAGTTTTTTAAAAATGCGTGTTATAAAGGTCTCGATTTGATGAAGTTAACCATATTTACAACTTGGTCTAGTACAGGTTTTAATGCTGCAGCTGGTAATGTTTTCGAAACTAGTGATTCTCTGTGTAGAAAACAGTGCGTAGATATAATATTAGGGTTTCTTGTCTTGTTTCATTTTTCTGCTTTTATCATTTTTTTCGCGGTGCACTTGCAACAAGCTCGCGGTGCACCGGTTAAGAACCAATGATTAAATAAATCTAGTGTCTGAGAGCATTTTAAAAGAAATTTTTTCATTCTGACGACACTGAATGTGTCATTATTTTGTCATTTTAACATATGCACTACTACCATGAACGTTTTCCTTAAAATTCTCACAGGAATGCAATGCTTATTAACTCTGGAAGAAATAAATTATGTATACATATTTTATGAAATTGAAATATTCCAGTGAAATTGTTCAAAATTATTAGCACAACAGATCGTAAAAAAATTGTCATATTCACGCCCCATTAAATTTAGTTTTTGTCACGGATACTAAACTAATATTATTCGTGTAATCCGTATCACCTCTCCCAAATATTAGCCCGGATTAGAGGGAGTTTACTGTATATTTAAGCAAATACAGTAAGAGTTAGTATTTATTTATTTAAAATACATGGTGGCCGATGGAGCCCAGGGTACATTACATTATGTAAATACAATTTTTCACCTCAGATGCTCTAAAACAGAAAATTCTCAAAAATTCTCGGTTTGGAGAATATTCTCCAAAAGATTATTCACGAGAATTTTACAACACTAGTAACGCTACTATCACGGCGTGCATCGGCCATGGAGTTACGACAGGCGACTTTTGCAAGCGACAGCCAAGCCACTATCAAACATACATGTACGTTGTCTATTTTTACAAACTTGAGTAATTTAAAACAACCGACTAATTTAACCCAATAATAATTTTATTCACAATTAACATACACAAATACACAATTGAAGACTAATTTAAACCAGAACACGCCAATAATAATAGAAAAATCCACAAAATATAAAATTGAGCGTATGGCCTCGATCGACACTGTTACGCTCCGACGCGGAAATTGTCCGCAAGGTTGGCAAGCGTGCTCAAACCGAGCCATCTCTTTCCCGGTGAGCTGCCGTGCAGGTATGTCCATTACTAAACATTTCATCCGCTTCGAGAGGAGCCATCCTCATCGAATCCTCGACCAAATGTCGCTGACGTCACGGCTACGAACCGTCCCAGACCCATGACGCGACTTCAGATCACTTACGTTGGTTTCGTTGCTAGGTCTGAGCGGGCAAGATGGGCGCCTACCGCTACATCCAAGAATTGTACCGCAAGAAGCAGAGCGATGTGCTGCGATATTTGCTGCGTATTCGCGTCTGGCAGTACAGACAGTTGACTCGAATGCACAGAGCTCCTCGTCCTTCCAGACCCGACAAGGCTCGCAGGCTGGGATTCCGAGCCAAGCAAGGTACGTGTCAAACGTGTTCACATAACCTACAAACCGCGGCGCTGTCATCGCTAATCACACATAACCTATAAACCACGTGGGCTTTGTTGATCAATCGCTCCACCAGTTCCATGTCCACCAACTTTGATCATGCGTACGCGTAGAAGTGTTTAAAAAATCATCCTTGAATTAAATTGTCGTCTTCATAAGGCAGATAGTTTAATTTAAGTATCCAGGGGCTATTCAAGTCTACCTGTCACATGATTTCAAATTGTAGGTTACGACAATTTTCATACTGAGGAAACTTGTGGGAACGCTTCGGTCAAAGCACATGTCCGATTTGGTACGCCCGTGCCAGTGGTTGGCAACCTGCGGCTCTTTCCATCAAAACTTGCGATCCACATTGTCTAATAATATAAATATTCCGAGAAAGGGGTTTGAAACGTAAATTTCACGAAATCGAAATAAATCCAACCTAATATTTTCTTTCCTACGTTTCGTATAACTTAACAACTCACATTTCAGTCCACAAATGAGTAGAATCATTTTCAGCTATTCACCATCCACTGCTAGATGAAGGTCTCTCCAATCTTCTTCCATTCCTGTCTGGCTAAAGCAATCTACATCCACCTGACCTTCTGTCGTACACCAGCTCTACCTTGCTTTATTTCTTTCACATCCTCTCGGATACCATTCCAGTATTTCTCGCGTCCATTTGCCATCCATTCTTCTCGCAATGTGTCTACTACAACTTTTACACACATTCCGTTATATCTGCCATTTGGGTCACGTTTCTTACCCATGTATTCTACGATATCTTGTTATACAAAGTATACATCTGTCTATGCTTCTCTGTGTGCACTGGATCTTACGTAACATTCTTGAATTTAGCATCACGTTTCATACCCATGCGTCATAACTGGCAGTACGCATTGGTTGTATGCCTTCTTTTTAAGCACAGTGGCTTAAAACTATGTTCATTCTTCCAAAAGCGCTCCATCTTAGTTTCATTGTTTGAAATGTGTATATAAACCAAAAATAATATGTTTAGGCTCCTGAACTTTCTAATTTTGTAACTTTTTCCTTGATTTGGCTCTCAGCTAGGAAAAGGTTCCCGACCACTGGTCTATGTTAACCTCACCTAGACTTAAACGTGTTCTCATACATATGAGAACACGTTTCTGTCAATCCAATCTTTGCTATCTGTATGCGTAGTACAGGCTAGTTATTTTGATCGTGCGAAAAGTTGATCCTCCCGAGATTTTAAAAGATATGTATCAGGTATCTTTCACGATTTTAGATTTGGTATATGTCTGTTGGGCAAATGTGTAGAATTAGCTACTTTGCATTGAAACTTCACATTTATATGCTGTGAATGACGGTCGATCAAGTGGTTGGCTGGTTCATAAGATGTATTTCTTTAAACGTAGTAGCTTTCCAAGTTGTCTTTGACGAAACTTCATAGTTCCTTATCATTCGGTCTCGTATGTATACTACGTCCAACTTAAGTAACACTTTGACCGACTTAGAGTCCTGCGCATAAGAGAGCGGCTCGACTGATGAGCTTCATCACCATCTTGTTTCTTGGAATAAACAGTAAATCTCGGACAGCTGCAACCCTCTTCTTCGTTTATTTGCGCGAGAAATGGGTGCTTCTTAAGTTAGACAGAGTATACACACCATTCTCACATTCTGTAATAAACACATTCATTACATACTTGCATTAAAAAATCGAATCCCACATACATTTATTTCGTTGTTGGATATACTGACGGAAAATTTGATCAAATTAAACATTCGCTCTTCCATTCTTCCTCTCTATTATCAGTTTAAGTATGTATAGATGCTACCTATTTCTAACTTAACAAAATTTATACATGACTTAAGCTTTGTGTAACGTTTATAAGCCGATGGTTATAATGTATTGCATTTTTCAGGCTACGTTATCTTCCGCATTCGTGTAAGGCGTGGAGGACGCAAACGGCCAGTGCCCAAGGGTGCCACTTACGGCAAACCCAAAAGCCATGGTGTCAACCAACTCAAACCTACCCGCAATTTACAATCAATTGCTGAGGAACGTGTTGGAAGACGTTGCGGTGGATTGAGAGTATTGAACTCTTACTGGGTTGCACAAGATTCATCCTACAAATACTATGAAGTCATCTTGGTTGATCCATCCCACAATGTAAGAAAATGCAATTCTGCCATGCAATTTATTTCAACCAAACTTAATCGTCTTTAATGCAATTTTTTTCTTCTTCAGGCTATCAGACGAGATGCTAAGATCAACTGGATCGTGAAGGCTGTTCACAAGCATCGCGAGTTGCGCGGTTTGACATCGGGCGGTAAATCTTCCAGAGGTCTCGGTAAAGGCAGACGTTTCAGCCAGACAACTGGTGGTTCTCGCAGAGCGTCCTGGATCAGACGTAACACTCTCCAGATGCGCAGAAAACGATAGACATTTTAATCTTAATGACTATATTGATAATTCCACCGTTTCAATATATATTATATGGAGTCAGTTTTATATACGGAGTACGCGTTACATATTTCGATGTATCGTTTATTTGGATATGTTAATTATATTTTTAATTAATAAACATACCTTCAATTCTTATTTACTGTTATTACTTTGTTGATAGTCAACTATTTATTATTAAGTTACATTAAACAATATAAAACTTATTTGATTTTTATAAACAATATAATGTATCCACCACATCACATTGTTTAGTTCGTTCAGGTGTGTATGAAAGTTATTCAATGGTTATAGTGCCTGTAAACTTAACTAGATTCAATTTAACATTCTTATTTACAGATATGTATTGTCTTGAAGATGTCATCCACACTTCTGCTACAGGTAAGAATGTCTCAAATTGAATTGTTATAGTTGTATGTTGGAAATGATGAAAAATAATTTGTTTTTTAAATGATATAATTTATATGATATGTTAACTTCCGTGGATGTCTGAAGAATACATGTTTTGATTTAATTGTTATCTAATCAAATATTTGTAATTAAAAATGAATTTTACTTTCAGGCATTCTTCTGAACTGGACTTGATTGAACTTGAAACGAAGTTTCGGAAAGGTAACAAACATTTGTAATATATTTTGTTTAATTTTAATGAAATGATGTTCCCAATAGTGTAATCAGATGAATCAAATGATTAGGAATATGTTTTATGTCTGACTTCAATATATTTATTTTATTTTATACATAATTGTTTTATTAATTTTAATTTTAATTAAATTCTTCATTTCAGGTCTAAGCTGGTGGTCCTCATCTATCCCCAGCATACAGGCTTATATTTAAATGGTAAGTGATTGACTTTTCGTTTAGTCATTAATTTTGCATATGATGATTCCTAACTATTATAATCATGAGTAATAAAAAAACAATGATTAATGAACTTCCGTGGATGTCTGAATCTACGGTTTTTGTTTTAATTTTATAAATTTTTATTTATCGATATTTAGTTTTCTTTTTCTTTTACAGATTATACTGAAACTGGAATTTCATAAGAAGCCTTTCAATTTTAAAGTAATTTTTTCAAAGGTAATTTTACATTGCTTGTAATTTTGAGAATAATTAATTATTTGATAGCTTATGATGAGACATCATGCACCATACTGAAGTTTCGTGTCGAGAATTAAACCCTTTTATACTGATGCTATCAAATAATTTAATTTTACTTCATATTATATTTAGTATTAATTGAATTTTTATTTCATATTTATTAATTTACTTATAGGTTTGCTGGTCCATTGATTACTTGTGAGCTTCATTTCAATATCATTGGAGAAATTCTTTCAGGTAAATATATTTTTCTATTGCATTAGTATCTTCCAGAGTTAACTTAATTCCACTCTAAATTTGAAATTTTATATAAATATACCTATTTGATAGTTAATGATGAAACATCATGCACCATACTGAAGTTTTCTGTCGAGAATTAAACCCTTTTATACTGATACTATCAAATTAAATTCACTTAATGAATAATTTCATTATACATGCATCATTTTACTTCTTCTGTATTTGCACTTTTATTATTTTGTTGTTTGTTTTTAGATTTGCTGTTCTTTGATTACTTGTGAGCTTCATTCCAAACATTGTGGATTAATTCTTTCAGGTAAATTTTTTTTTTAATACTGTCTTCCAGAGACTTTTATTCCACGCTTAATTATTTTGCTTGGAAGTCTAAAGAAGTAGAATAAAAACCTGTCTAGGTGAGATATTAGGATTTTATCCATGCCTGATCTCTCAATCCAGACTGGAACATGATTTAAATTTGAGACTAATATTATTTCAAAAACTTTGATATTTTGTGAATTCATATTCTCATTGCTATATTTTTATATTTCAGATTTAACGAGTGTGAAATCTACACCCTATCTAATTGAAGATTTGGCTTAATGTGTTTGCTGTTAATTGATTCCCTGTGAGCTCCATTCCTTTGAAAAATTCTTTTAGGTAAATATCTCTTTATGAACAGTTATCTTCCAGAGACTATTATTCCACGCTAAATTATTCAGTTTGGAAGTCAAAAGAAGTAGAATAAAAACCCGTCTAGGTGAGATATTAGGAACTTATCCATGCCTGAAATCTCAATCCAGACTGGAACATGACTTGAATTTGATACAAAAATATTATTATCCTGTTTTGTAAATTCAAATTCTCATTACTTTATTTTTATATTTCAGATGGGGGAGTCTGAATGTGTTACTCAACACGACATGTACACTACCCTCCATATGTTTAAGACCAAACCCATAACTCGATTTCTAACGTCCATTAAACTAATTGAGTGTGAAATAGTTCGAAATGGGCTCAAAGAAGTGGTCCATAGGCAGTTTATATTTCGACCTTTTTTATTTTATCTTCTTGATATGACATCCAAACAGTTCAAAACAATAAAATCCCAAATGAATTTGGTTCAGTTTAAGCTGATCAGTCAGACTTCGAAGACATATTAGCGAAGTAAAAAAAGTGTCGGGTCACCACGGTTAAACGTCAGCT
This sequence comes from Parapsyche elsis, assembly GCA_022651745.1. Classification (NCBI taxonomy): domain Eukaryota; kingdom Metazoa; phylum Arthropoda; class Insecta; order Trichoptera; family Hydropsychidae; genus Parapsyche; species Parapsyche elsis. The sequence goes on from JAGVSN010000017.1 coordinate 6,863,995, forward strand.
ACTGGAAGCGAATCTTAGGGGGGCGCATAGCAGTTCGAAAACCATTATTAAGAAGAAATAATAAAGCGAAAAGACTAGCTTGGGCCCTTACGCGCCGAAGTTGGTCAATTAAAGATTGGCCAAAAGTAATTTGGAGCGATGAATCGGAATTTTAATTATTCGGTTCGAAAAGACAAGTGGACGTCTGACGCACTGTGACTCATGAAAAGATGATGCCAGCCTGTGTGCTGCCAACAATTACATGGTGGCGGATTAGTAATGGTTTGGGGTTTCACAAGAGCTGGAGTCGGAAATTTGAAGAATTTGAAAAGAAGTTTTGCCATGCGGCTGGAAGTTGTGGTCATAATTTTACATTTCAACAGGACAATGACCTTTTCAGCACACGTCGAAACTGCGAGGACTTTTTACAACAAGAAAAAAATAATGTTAAAACCATGATTTAGCCACCTCAATCTCAGCTCAAGGACAGTTCGAAGTTCATATCTCCCATCACAATTCAAAATATATTTAATAGAATACCGAGATTATGTGCAGCGGCGAAAGTTCTGTTTGGCGAATTTTTTTTAAATTGTTAATTACTGTAATGTTTTTATTTTAATAAATACGTATTTTTTTAGCATAACTGAGTTTATTTTGTTTAAATTGGGTCCAAAATTGTATAAAAAATATGCTCAAAAAACACTTTGGTCTATTTATTTTTTGGTCTACGTTATTTTTTAAAAACTTCAATAAAAAAGACCTATAATTATTATCTTTATCAATAATTTCCAAAATTATTATTTTTCCAGAATGATTGAGATTTCAACATCAAAAAATACAAGTATTTTTTTTTTATCAAAAAACTATTTATACAAATGAAAACACATTTTGCTCAACATTTTGTAATTTTATTATTATGCATATACAAAATAACATTTAATAATAATACATGCTCATAAATTTCGCGTTCCATGAATAAAATTTTAAATTGGAATGAATAGCAAAAATACATCTATTTTTTTATAAAATTTCCAAGGAATGATTAATATTTGTACACATCCTAAGCAATAATAAATAACATTAAAAAAAACACATGATTTGCTTTTTCGATAAATCAGCATTGCTTGCAAATTATGTTATCAAAAATGGCAGTCACATATTTATAAAACAAAGTACATACAAATGATAAACGTAATACAACAACGAATCTGATGATGATTTGATTGATTAAATAAAATTTTAAACATTTAATACACAGTATACATAAAACAGGAGCATTGCATTTTTTTTTCATTCAATAATCATCAGGACATTAGAATTGTGGCCACGAATACACAGGCGGTATGGCGGAAGTGTAATTGTAATCGTACATCTGCGCTTTGATAAACGCTTCTTTGTCTTCAGGCTCTGGTTGAACGGTCGCTTTACCTGGAAATAAATTGATGCACTTATACACCTGTTAAATGTAATTGTATTGTTCATGCCAATAACAACATACCTTTCATGTAAGCATGCTCGGCAATCCTGGCAGCAATTTTCAACGAGTGTGTCTGGATTGATTCAATCGGAGGGTACAGTCCACCTTTGTTCAGATCCTCGTCATTCACTAGCTTGGCCAAAGTCTAAAAGTGTATGTGTATGACATTTTATAATATGTAAATCAACCTAGACAATATGATGGAATATACATATTGTATACGTACTTCAGCTGCCAACAGCATGATATCATCGGAGATGTCAATGATGCCTGCGCAAATAATACCGAGAGCTAATCCAGGGAAAATGTAGGAATTGTTGCCTTGACCGGGATAATGAGTTTTTCCCTTGTAAGTGAAAGGCGGGAATGGAGATCCGGATGCGAATATTGCTTTGCCCTAAAAGTTGAAATTCAACGTTAATTAGCATCAGTGTAACCAAAAAATGATTGTTAAAATGCATTGGATTAATTTTGTTTTTGTTTACTTCGGTGTAAGTGTATGCTTGTTCGGCTGTACACTCGGCTTTGCTGGTTGGATTTGACAATGCGAAGATGACTGGTCTGGCATTGTTCCGTCCCATCTCACACAATATTTCTTGACTGAAAGCACCACCGATGGCAGCCGCACCTAATGCATCAATTAATTAAACATTCCACAATTCGCAATGTTAAAATATCAACAGTTGAAAAAATAGCTAACCGATGAGTACAGAGGGCTTTACGATGCTAACAACCTCTTGCAAAGTCTTGATCGGAACGTGCGATTTGGCGAATTTGAGCTTGTGCTCGTTCAATCCACCGTCCGGTCGATTTTTCACAATCAATCCTTTGGAGTCGACCATCCAAATCTTAGACCGAGCCTCTTCTTCGCTGGTGCCTTCCGCTTTCATGGCTCGTACGCACAGTTCGGCAATACCGAGCGATGCCTGATACAAAGTTTTAAGCATTAAAACATTGTATTATTGCATTAATACAAATGATGTGTAAATAATCACCTCTCCAGCGCCCTGGAAGACGACTACATTATCAGACAGTTTGGCTTTTGTGATTCTCAATGAAGCCAGAAGTCCTGCAACGGCTACAGCAGCAGTGCCTTGGATGTCATCGTTGAACGTGCAATACTTTCCTCTGTACTTGGCCAACAGACGGAAAGCATTCGAATTGCCAAAATCTTCAAACTGAAAGCCGGCAAATTGATAAGTTCCATGAAAAATATAGTCAATGTATGCAAATGTGGCAGTGTTACCTGAATGAGACAATTTTGACCGAAACGTTTGACGACAGCTTTCATAAATTCATCTACAAACTCATCGTATAATTCGCCTTTAACACGCTTATGCCTAAGTCCAATATACAACGGGTCATCCAATAATAGTTGAGTGTTCGTTCCGACATCTGAAATATTCCATTTCATGAGTTATAAAGCTATTTTGTCTTAATGCAGTTAAGAACTATAAAAATATTGAATTAAATGATGGTTTTTTATTACTAGAGATAGATTACAAATATTACAAAATAGAGGTATGACATGTATTTTAAATGCGGATAGGTATGCTAGTATAAAAAAGATGACGATTGAATTAGATTGGTTGAATGTGAATGATACTTTGAGGATTTGTATGTTCGTATTTATATTTAAGTTAGATAATAATATGTTAACATCATATTTTAGTAAATTTATTGTGAGAGGAATGGATGTATGTAAATGTAATTTAAGGAATAAAAATAATTTAATTATAAAAAATGTTAGAATAAATAGAAATAGGAGAAGCATCCTGTACAGAGGTGTTTTGGAGTATAATAGACTGCCGGATGGAATTAGAAGTTCCAAAACTATTGATAAATTCCTGGCAGTCTTAAAATAACATCTCTACAGGTGCTTAGTTAAGGATTATATAACTAGCTTTAGCTATTGTATTATATAAATAAATAAATAAAATAACATTCCTAATAGCAATTGCAATACTAACATTGTGTCATTTGTTAAACTAAAATTTTAGACGTTAGAACTAACCAAGAGTAATAGGTAAACATTGATGGGGTTTGATTCCAGCCAAAGCAGTGTACAGTGCCAATTTTCCAACAGGAATTCCCATTCCTTGAGCTCCGAGATCACCTAATCCGAGTATACGTTCTCCGTCCGTTACCACAATTGCCCGTACATCACTCTCCGGCCTAAAAATCAAAAATATAATACACACATATGTACATCATACAAGACAAATATAAACCAAAAAATTAATCAAATAAATTCTTTACCAATTTTTAAGAATCTCATATACATGTCCTTTGTCATGAATAGTGATGAACAAGCCGCGTGGACGGCGATAGACTAAACCGAATTTCTGACAAGCCAATCCTACGGTGGGTGTGTAGACAATTGGCATCAAATCAGCCACATTCTCACCAATGAAACGATAGAACAAACGTTCATTTCGATCCTGCCAATTACAATGACCATAATAATAAATTCATAGTATGAAATTGCATACTAAAGTTGATACAATTGGATATCACTTACCAAGAGACCCATTAAATATATGTATTTGTTGAGATCATCATCGTATCGATCAATGGAAAGTCGACACAATTGCACTTGTTCTTCTTGGGTCTTCACTCGTGGGGGTAGTAAACCATGAATGCCAATAGTTTGACGCTCTTCTATGGTGAAAGCCATACCCTTAATAAAAATAACAATCGTTAATATCTCAAAACATCATAAATTTTGCGATAATATTTCAATGTCGTAACGTATCGCGATACACAAACTCGTTATTCAAATACATTTACATAATAAAGTGTTGCGCTTCGGGTTACGAGAGCAAATATAAATATTTGATCTCGTGATTTGAAAAACCCATTCGATCGAATCTGTCAAGCAGTTAAGGAGTATAATTAAAAACCTTTTATTTATTTAAGTATCTTATGTTCCTCACACACATATGCCCTATCGAAGGCAACGGATATATTTAATTAACTAGGTTAATAGTGATGCTGTAATGTCTTGGGTCATTATCGAAGGTAATTGGGTATGTGTAGCAAGGTCTACCTGTGTCAATATATTATATGAGCATAATTTATTTGACGCACAAATCACACATTACAAATTTATTCATGTATTACTAATCAACATATAAAATTTTAATGTTTTAGTAATTGATTTGGACTTACTTTGACGTAACAACCAGAATATGTTTTTGATTAAATGTAGATAAAACTAACCGATCCATCAATAGCCGCTAGACATTCAGGTATGCTGAACATTATTTTCCTTGGGGAAAATTCCCACCAATCATGTCCAGGTTCCATCATATGAAACTATCGACTTAACACGTCTACCAATAAAAAATTCCTACTATACTATACTTTAATTTCAGTCAAATTTTATTCACGATTGCGTTTCAATAATTGTGCTAACTCTAAAGAACGAACTAACTGCTGGAAGTCTTTGTAGGCACTGGTAGATATGCAGTTACTGATACACGCCTTTTTATCAGTAACCATGGTTTCGCATGAAATTTTCATGGGATTTTGCATACACTGCAAAGAATCCATAGAACGTGTGTCACACTGGCACACACACACACACCAACTGTAATATCAGATATTTTCATTACTTCAATTCGAAATGGCAAGTCCAATTTCAAACACACTGTCGATTGTTAATAAGAACTTTCTAAACTAATAAAAAAATACTCACGATCCCATTTAAATAATAATCAACTGAGGAAAATTGAAAATGCACAGCTCGAGTTAGTCAAGTGCAAGAAAAGTTTAACCAGCAATCGATATGCAAGTGGGTCACACTGTACTAATAAATGGTTAAGTTTTGCGTGATATGTACAAAGGGTAGTTTAAAACTGAACTGTTTGACTTCCCTGCCTACCAAAACGAATTAAAAACTAGGAATAGGTACTAACATCAAATTTTATTTGTCCATGTATCTTCTTTAAACGTGTGCAGCTTTTACATTGATCAAACAGTTTCATTTAGGTACATATATGTATTTACTACGATCGCTCATTCAATTTTACTGTTACAAAAAGTTCAATGACGATCAATCACTATGAGAGTCAAAACTAATTTGCTTTAGAGCTTGTTAGCAAATTCCACATCAATTAGCAAAGCATACGTGAGATTTAACTCTTCAACGTTCAACACCTACTCGATACCTACTCGATAAAAGTAAAACTATTCCACGATATCTGTTCGCCATTATTTTTTAAATTCTAAATATTATCATTGTATAACTCTGTTAGACCATTTAACCAAATTCAAAATCTGAGTCATTGATTTCATTTTCGCAATGCAATAAAAAATTTTTTGGGTCAACTTACATACATACATACATGTAAATACTTCGATAATTTTAACCGCATTGTAAATTTATCATCAGGTATCTACGTGGAGATTTGTCATAGATCACGATATGTATGTCGTTCATATTGACCTTTATGTAACGGTTTTGTTTGATAGTTTGATCGTTTGACCCCTTCACACCTCGTCCGGTACTTTACCCACATATTTACGTAACTCGGTAACCACACCATTATCGACAGTTCACAATAGTTCCATTCTACGTAAGATTAAAACAATAATGTAGCTTGTCGTAGTGTACCTAGTTGCTGTTTCTAAAGATTTTATTCACGCCTTAACCTACAATACATTACACGGGCCGACATGTTTTTCTTTGTTTTAAGTTTGATTTGAGTTATTTACATACTAATTTGGGGGCACTGATCATATGATGTTAGTTTTTACCCATCACGAAGGTTTTTCCATGATGATTGCTATTTTTTTCTCTGCAACGTAAGGCTTGACCTCAAAAAATGAAAATATAAAAAAAATAATCCCCCTCCATTCGTCAGTTTAAGTCAAGATTTGTCTTCTGAAAATTATACCGATGGTATTGATCAAATGGACGTTTTCGAAATTGAAACACGGCAACCTCAAGCTTTCAAACAAAGCGAACTGAACGATTTTATAAGAGATTTAGGTTTCCCGAAGGATGCTGCACAGATTCTGGGATCAAGACTTCGGGATAAACATCTACTGGCTCCAGGAACATCGTTTGCTTGTTACAGAAACCGTGAGAAAGATGTCGCGTGTCGTAGCCAAAAACTACATACAGAATTCTCAATTTATATAAAAATGGGTATCAAAAGTAAAACAACGTTCACACAGTTGAAATTTGTATACCTGTGTAACACATTTATAAAAATTAGGCAATTCTGATCATGAAAAAGTACATCAGTGCACTGATTTTTTACGAAACTTCAAGAACGATGCAGTTTCGAACGTTATTCGTTGTGTTTATTTTTTCGGTATATGCATTTTGTCGTGCGTTTATAAATTACGTATTCAGATTCACAATAGACAAGTCCAAAGAGCGATCGCACTCGAACAAACCAAATGTCGGTACATTTATTTTTATTTTCATTTTCATTACAAAGTTGCCAATGTGTTGAATGTATATAGGTACATAGGTACCATACACAGTAACGAATGCAATTATTTATCTGATTTTGCATAGCAATGTGACACGTGTCGACCCCGTAATTGAAACGATTACGAATCACACGGCACATCGAGTGTGAATCGACTTAAATTTTCAGCAATAGCGACTAGTGCAGTTTATTGAGTACGCACATTACCTCAAATCGCTCATGTCATGTTCGATAAATTATGCAACGGTAATTTATTGCGACAACAGAATGCATCGAGTGTCGATGGAAAAAGAGAACTGTGAATGTGACCGCAGTGAAATGGTTGTCCGGAAGCGAGCATTTGTGATAAGGGTTATCACCCGTTAGTCGTGTGTATGAATTGATTGACACAAGGTCAGTGTGCTTCGGTGTCATGATCAGCTGTTTACAATTGACACACGAAAAAATACGCAATCTAGCGGGATGTCGAAGAGTGGTTTGAAAGCGTCACAGTATCGTATTTGACGCAAAAGCGTCACGCAATGTTGAAAATAGTCATTGCAATTTAATTAGGTACTCCCTACTGCGCTATTGCTAATGCCAATTTATTCGCAAACATTCAAGTTCATTCGAGTGACGCAATCGAGCGTAACTTACTTGTCTTCGCTGAATTTTTTATGTGTGTTATTATTTAGATTGACACTGATTGTTGGTATAACTGTGTAATTGGACGTGGTCATGATTTCGAGCGTAGACAAATCGTGATCGAGATGGGTAAAAATCGGTATTCTTTTGTAGTATAATTGGTTAGGTCAAGTTGGGTTAAGTTAAGTTGGGACAATATAAGAAAAACTAGGACATTTTTTGGCTTTCAAAAATTAGATACTACAATAACTCAGGTACACAAAAAAATTACGTTATTCCATGAAGATCCTAATGTTTCAAAAGTCGTTAAAAATTAATTGAAAATGGGCCCGCAGGAGAATTTTTTTTTAAATAATGAATATCTATGCAGTTTTTTGTACAAGTTTAATTGTTGAATATGTCCTCATAAACGAGGAAGTCTGGTAATCTTAGGTTAAGTTAAGTGGATTTCATGTGACAATAAGAATAATAACAATAAGGTAGACTGCAAAAAATGACACTTATAATTTTTAAGCAACCGACAAGAATACCAAAAAAATCAATGAAAGTTGAAGACCAGATGAATTTCTTCTTATGAATTTTTTGTCGAAGACAATACTTAATCTATGTACATATGTATGTACATACATATGTACATATGTACCTACTACGAATGTAAGTACATACATATATGGAAGAAGTGAAAATACTTATACCACTGTAGTATATGGACAGTCTTCCGAGTTGTTTTCTCCATAGTATATAGATTTATTTATACTCTTTCGTAGTATTTTAAGTAGTAACTAAGAATGCCCAAGGAATGAGAATCGATCAATATTGTGTATGTACATTTTCGTACAGCGCAATGTGTACATAATTAATACCCGTTAAATTTGGAACAAATCAAAAAGTATAGCATTGCAATTGCAAGTAATATCTGGGTACGACTCAACAAAATGTAATACAATAATTTTCATAACTATCACGTTCGATGCCGATACACGATTATTACTGCAGATAAAATAAATTTTAAAAACATTATCGATATTACATGTTACATATCGTTTATTGACTTATCGCGTTTGATTTTATCCATATTTTTAAAGGAAAATCAATAACAGTGTTATTAATGGTTTTCCTCAAATGTGTACAAACAAGGAAATTGAGACTTTGGCACCTGCAGGTGTGTATTATATTTCTCCGGAAACTATTTGACCTTTCAACACGTCTGCCGGACAAAGCGTGACCGCTTTGTCATCTTTTGATGACAATGACATGACATGTCGAGCACAAGCAAATTCTCGTATCGAGTTGCTAAAGAAAAAGCCAAAAACTATAAATAGACATCAAACAAGCTGTTTTATCTGCAGTTAATATGTAGGTATATAGAAGATAATGAAAGATAAAGGTGTAATGACGAATGATAAAAAAGTAAAAACAACGATTTAAGATGTACGATATAGATATAGGAGTTATTAAATGTGTTATTTATTTGTCAAAATCAATTGATTTTGACAAATAAAGAGTTATATCATGTAATCAAATAAATAGATGGATTTGTTTGATTACCTATGCACTTTAATATTTTTTTAAAATCAAGTGATAAAGTGACATGAAACAGTTGCCGAATATGACACAAGTTCACATTGCTATTTTTAGTAAATTGATTAAGCTCTATTAAAAAAATTTACATCATTGGTAACCACAAACACACACGATGACAAACACTGTGGCATCCATGCATACATAATATAAATAAAGTGTAACTTATACTGAATTTACAAAAGTTATTACTCTATTTCGAGTTAAACTAAAAATATACTTGCATATTTTACTACATATTACGACCAATCTGAATCAACTATGTAAATGTTTATTATAAAAAAAAAAAAATGTAAATCATGACAGTTCATAGCATACAGGTGACATTATTATAAGCAAACATGTCGTGGGTGTCTTAAACACCGATCCTAATCGTTGTCAATGGCGATTATTATAATGGAGTGAACTAATGAAGACAAGACAAATTTGACCCACAAAACTATGATAAATAATTTAATAGTATACGCATGACCAGACATTATGATAAATATTCAGCATGAGCTGTCCTTGCTACGATAGGAAAGGTAACTTTCGCCGTGTGACTTTGTGTAGAATGGCTAGTATCGAAATTGTTACCTATAAATGTACGGTTCAAAACTAGATCGACTAAAAATAAAGCCGAGCCGTCACTGCATTATTGCACATGCAATTATTGTGCAATTGCTGCACGTCTAGTCACAAGACACGTGGCGGAACTATTAAATTTCGAAAATGACAATCGTATTAAAAATTCATTAATATATTGATAACAACTTTCAAATGTGTGTTAAAAGACGAATAACGATCTTATTCGATTGAGATATGTATGTATATTTGTGTGGGAATTTGAATATGCTAAAATGGAAATTGGTCGTTTTTCTCAAAGTTTTTTTTTTCGTAATGTTTTATGCAGTCAAAGGTCGTTCATATCCAGACGAAATTTACCGTAAGAATATAAACTAAAAAAAAAATAAAACACGACGTTTAAATATGACGGATTATGACTGAAGAGATAAATTCAAAGCTTAGAATAATTATGCGGAAAGGTTTTCCTTAAGGCCCCCTTTAAATAATAAATCAGTAAAGATTAAGCACACATTTATGGATATATATGTACATAGATTATCCTTGTTCGTACTTTCATACACATTGTGGATTTACTTTTTATCCGCTCGAAAAAAAAATCAGTTTGACAAAACTTTTATGGACGCAATTTTACTATTCTTACAAGTTATATGTCGAAACCATACGAGAGAAATAAAAAAAAACTTTATTTACATAAAAAGTACAAAATTGAGTCGCACCGAAGAAAAAAATCGAATTCACTCGGGAAAACTCCGGAAAATTCAACGCAAAAAACAATTAAAAGTTGTTTCTCTAAAGTTTGTGTTGTTTGAAACTTTTACTTAAGCCGTACGTATTTTAATACAGAGCCATATTTGATAGAAAAGGCAGACTTTCCCCGGGGATTAAAATTCAGATAGAAAATTTATGATTTAGAAAAACGGTCTTACAGACTGCCGGAAAAGAAAAGTCAAAGTCTGATCATTTGATCAAACACATAAGAACCAATTCAACAACGAACGAAACCTTAAAAATAAATAGCAATTTCCGTCATAGAAGAAACAACAAGCGATTGGATAATTGAGTCGCCTTTGAAGTACCCACAAATAAATGCATTCTCATCGTCGAATAAGTACACCAAGTACAACCTTTTTTCACTTTTGAAGCTACTTTTATATTTTAATTTACATGGTCATTGACTTCCATGCAAGAATGTAGGGGGAAGTCCGAATATAATACACTAACAAGAATCTTATAAGAATTTTACAACTTTTTTTTTAAGTTTCCCATAGCTATCGATAAAACTATGTTTTCAAATACAATTACTTGTACAAACGCAAACAGTCATCAAGGTGATCATCATTCAAACGCGTCCGCGTTGTTGAATGCAGTCGTTTAAATATAGTGTCTCATAAGAACACGTGGATTAATGAAGTGCGCGGTATTGTAATAGAGCAAGTTCCAAGAAGTCTTTGATCGATCATTTTAGTTAACAGATACAAACACGAGCCCGGGAAGACCGTTCAAACATAGGCCGGGACTTGGTAAACAAAATTGAATCATCGTAGAAAATTTGATAAACGAAAAGCAAAATAGTATTAGGGATCGACCGGTTGAGCACCCGCGAGTACGCACATATCTAATAATTACAAGATAAGCTAAAAATCCAAAAAGTTAACGTTTAAAAATACGTATACACACGTTGATAAAACCTGAGATTATAAATTTTAAATCGCTTCATTTAAATGATTTGAATTTCACCATCAATGTAAGTTAGTACTTTTGAACGAAAAAAATAAAACAAAAAACATGTCAACGATAATTTCAAACTCAAAGCGCGCGCGTACATTTTCAGCACGTCCGGAAAATCGGCGACGAGTGCGCGCGAACTATCGAGCGGTGAAAATTAACCCCTACACACTCAAACACACACATGTGTATATATACGTAATTATGGCGATTGCGTCATGGTCGTTTCATAACCAGGTGTTAGGACGAGTGTCAAACCTTATTGAGCGAAGGGTCCCTCAAGTGGTCGATTCCAGTTTTGGTGGTGGCCCCACTGACTCCATCTCCGGCACCCCAAGTTCCCAACCTGTCGCGCTCCATGCTAGACGAAGAGTGACTGGCCGCGCCCTCACTCTCGCTGTTGCTTATATAGTGTGACCGAGCGTTACCCCCACCACACTTCACAACCCCTCCACAGCCTCCCCTGTAACAAACAGGTGTACCAATTTTACAAACAGTTTAGCGCTCTTCTATGAATACAAGTGTACTTGTTGCACCACAAATGCTACAAGGATGTGTCATGTGTGTGATGTATGTATTTCAGGAAAGTCGGTGTTTTTCTTGGGATATTTTTGAAAATTTGGATCGTGCTTTGACTTTTGGAATCCCCATTTTGGGTATGAAAACACGTCAAGCTAACAATGTTTTCTTTTCTGGTTTTTATTCGTGAATTAAGGCTCAAACACACGCTACGTCCCACACGTCTTCTGATGAATTTCCATGGTTTTATATGGCGTAGATGCACACTTGCAACACCCCACCCCACGTCACAGCGGCGTCGCGTCGCGCAATCACATCACGTAGCGTGTGGTGTGTATTCATTTGTTTATTTACATAATCATACTGCATGACATTATAAATATTCGTCCAGATCATCATGCAGGGAAAACAATATATGTGTATATATATATATATATATATATATATATATATATGTACATATATAAAAAAAAAAAAAAGTGGAAAAAAAAAGGTAAAAAAAGAAATTGTATAAAAAAAAAGCAAAAATAAAAAGAAAAATTGCTCTTGAATCATTAAAAAAAAAAGAAAGAATGAAAATAAAATTTATATCCTAAGCATAGTCTCAAGTATGTGTGAGGCTTTGTCACACGCTACGCCACACACGTCTCCTGACGGAATCCTAAGCGCGTGAATTTCTATGGTTTTGTATGGCGTAGATGCACACATGCAACACCCCACCCCACGTTACAACGACATCACGTCACGCAATCACGTCACACGTGGTGTGGTTTGTTTGAGCCGTTATTGAAAGGTGTGAAATATAGCTTATTCGTGTTGGCTTGGTTTAGCGACATGCGTTACTCTGCGAATGCTATTATCTATTTAACTATTTTCAATTATAAACTAAATATAATATTGTAAAATGCGGATAAAACATGTCAATGGCAAATAGTCAATATCTCAAATTTGAATTCGATCGGGTAACGGAACATCGTACATACGGCCCGAGGAGTCGTGTTACCACTTCTCCGGTCTCTGGTGATAGTGATTGAAAGGTTTCAATAGGAAATTACTAGGTATTGGTACTTAAAGTGCGCAAATTTGCATACGGTAAATACCCAAATACCTTGTTCCTTCGTAATAATCATAAATGACAATAACCCCACAAGGTGGAAAAAGTATGACCTAATTAATTATTTAAGGGAAAACAAATTCACCAAAAGGGGATTGTCCTCTTGAAAGAAAATACGTTTGCTTACTTATTAATTAACAAAATAGAATTTCATCAGTGAGTCGTTTGAACAAGAGTTTCTGTTTAAACTCAGTTTGACATTCTTTCAAAGCAAGACGATAAGGATTTATTGATCGTGTTCAAAAATATAATCTTCATTTTTCATTCTGGAATGGCTAACGTGCGACCTTACTCGTATATCAAGTACCTAAATATGTATGTATGTATTATAAAACACTAGGTGACTAAGCATTCAGCAAACAAAATGGTTTCCCTATATGTCATTTTCGGTTTATTTTTTCTTGGATTACGTTAAATCAAAAGTGTGCCGCTTTATATCTGATTATTTTTATTATCGACGTATTTCTTTTAATTATGTAGTTCAAAAGAAGTACACATAAAAGTGATACTTTTACTATGGAATTAAAGTATAGTATTACAATCGTTACATACCAATCAGATCCATCCCAGAATCTTTTATGATTTTCCCCTTACTTTTGAGGATATGAATCATCATTCACATATTACATACATATGTATGTATGTACATATATACATATGTATATGAAAATCCTAGCGCATTTACGTTATCATTGCGCGCATGCATCATATTTAATTTTGAAAATTGCACTGAAAAATTATTCGCGTACTTCATATTTGTTGTAAATATATATTTTTTATGTCGTATGCTATTATTACTTCAAGACTATTTATTTTCAAAAAATCTATGATGGAATTCATGCGTTGATTTAACCCTCAAATAATTAAATCAATACAATTATTTTGAATTTTTTTACATGTATGTATTAATATTTTCAAAAAAACTGAATTTCATAAGGTGAAACTTGCAGCTATTTTTTGTTTTCCTTGTTCTCGTGAAATGTGTTGTTTTTTGTGTGGCTTGTTTTCCGGTGAAAAACCACATCCTAAGGACATTGATCTTTCTTCACTTGCTTACAATCTGCGGTTATATCCATTGGTTTTTAAACGAGATAATTCCTATTATGTATTATTAAAGAAAAATAGAAAAACAACAAATATTTGTTCAATCGACTAACCCATTTTCGTGCATTCCATTATTGTTGTTTCCCCGAAACTTTTCTACATGTTTAAACTGGTCATTTTATCCTACATATAATACTGTTGCTGAACAGTTTTCCGCACCTACTATCTCTACAGATGCTGCAACACTACTGTAAAATAATCGTGCTATTACAGCAAGAAACGTGATTTATACATATGTACCTTATCAACGTGCATACATACATTTGCATTTTTTTTACATTTTATCGACACATTTCAATGTTTATGTTTGATGACACGTGATTGAAACGACGGATGGCTCATATGTATGTATATGTACATATGTAGATATGTATCTTCTACGTATCTCACTCTACCTCCTCTCATTTCCTTTCATTGTACTGTTTTTCGTCATAATGCCTGTATTTTATTTTCTACGGATACACATCGAAACCTTAAGCTTTAATGATATGTAATTTATTTAACGCACAGTTGTCCCAAGTAATTTGAACACGTTTAATAGTAACGTTGAAAGTTATTGACTTATTGACATTGATGTAAGCACTTTCAGCAGAATTCTTATAAACAAACATATAATTTTCACGCTTCTTTTTATCAATGCAGCAATTGCTTTACGCATAGGTGTAGAGGTAAATGTGAAATCAAATTGAAAATCGTATTCGTGAAAAAATAAATGTATTTAGTTCTCATTGTGCAACAAGCACGTTACACGTAATTTAACGTGAGCACAAAAATAGATTGCAATGAAAAATCGTGAAGTTATTAAGATCGTAAGTGATTCTTTTTAAAAATTATCTAGGACAATGACAAATGAACATAGCCTAGGGATACTTTCGTTTACTAGGCAACCTGGATGGCAAACTGAGGTCAAAAACTACACGCATTCATATTTATAAATTTGTGTGCAAAATCTTTATATTTACAAAGATAAAAAAGATTAAATTTTACCTATAAAGCGCTACAGAAACAATGATCACAGTATGACGCTCTAAAAATGCTCTCCATTGTTCAAATTCATCAAAGAAAAACTAATCTGTTACAAAGTTTCTTAGTAATTAATAAATATTAAGTATGTTTATTTTTGAAGGGCAAACGTTAGGCGTATTAGGCTGGATATTTTGTAACAGATTAGTAAAATTATTTTAGCGTTGTTTAAGAATTGGGTTAACTGTTTTAGCTATAATTTTTCATTCCAAAAACAATAAAAGTGTGAGGGCAGTATTACAAAGAACTTACAAGAACATTAAATAGTTAATGTCGTACCTATAAAAATAGATCATTAGTCATCTATTTTCAATAATTAGAACTATCGCAGTTCGGACGTTAAGACAATGTAATGTATTGGCCGGATATTTTGAATTAGAACCTCGTTAGTTACAGACTGAACGATTTCAACAGTTTCATTAAGTGCTTTCATTGCTTTACGGAAACCAAAAAAATATATATGGGATGTATGTAAAGGGTTAGTATTTTTCGTAGATATGTAGATTAATTTTTACTTTGTTAATATTTATGTCAAACTTATATTGTTTGGGAGCTACACATATATTATATTAAATAGTTAATCAAGTTGTTATTCAGAAAATATATGCGTAATTGCCACTTTGGGCCGTTAATCGTTATCAAACCATGACAGTGGATTTCACTTGTATTCGCGTGTTATGCAATCGTAAACAAGCGTAACTTTTATTGGCGGGAAAAGTTACGTTAAACAAAAAAAATCGTCATATTTTAACGATTCATGTGGCATATTAAGAGCGATGATATTTAATTGACACTTTCTTATGTAAAAATAAAATTAAAATAATCGTGCGAGTGGAAACATTCAACTTTGATGCAATGGGTTGCAAAATTTACTACGGAACGCATTAAAATTATAATATTCAACATGCGATCGGAATCTTGAAAAGGAAGTACTAAAAAAGTACGACGAAATGTTTCTTGTAAGTTTTTGCAAAATTTTAATCGACCTTCTACGGTGTGATCCTTGGTGTTTGCATTCAACCGTTTAATATCCGTTGAACGATTCCGTTTTTTTTATACTATTTTGCTGTAAAATTACATAAACGTGTGTCAATCGTAATTATACAAAGTTGACGATTCGCTGAGCATTTAGCGAGGGGAAATTGTCTCCTAATGGGCAAAATTACACAATGAAACTTCAGAACGGGGTCATAGTTTCAATTGTAGATAATCTGAAATAATTGCGCAAAAACATATTAGTCAAAATCTGAATTTAATAATATCAAAAATAAAATAGTTCCAAACTACCCACAGAAAATATTATCATAACATTTTTAATATCTAATAATATAATCAACATCATATTTTATAAAATAAACATTTCCAATTGTTTATAAGTAGTGAACCACTTTACTAAACAATACTATCAATAGACTAAAAGTGAAAAAAATTGCACATACTTATCTGTGTGATTTTTAAAGTTCATCGATGCACTATTACCCATTTTGAAGACACACTTTAATATGCAATATATTCAATCAGTTTATCGAAAGTTTCACTTGATTTATCTTATTAATTTTTAATTTTGCTTATCAATTATTATTGTTAACATTTGAACCATACTATTGATTTATTTAATTGTAGTACAGTATAAATATTTATATTAATCGAACAGTTAACTATTGTACAGGTGTGGCGACCGGTGTTCTGTTGCCAATTGGCGGCATAGCACTGTTGAAGAATAGTGGTTGCCACTAAAGTGGAACAAGTGAGAGTGAAACCATCACCACCAAGGTATCGAAACCAATCATCGTCATCATCATCTAATTCTATTATATCAAGGATACCTCAAAAATTTCGTATGAAATTTCTTTCGGGAGTATCGAAAAGAAATATCGACATTATACCGAAAAAGTTTTCAGTTTAAATCACTTCTTGTAATTAGATTTGCGTCAACTACAACAACTGTTTTATTTGCACTGAAACGAAAGGATGTTTCTACTTGTAAAATTATTGGAAATATGTACATTGCATTTCACCAGTTTATTTTTACGAGTTCGTACGCTATGAATTATTCCAAAGGAAGTGACTGAACAAATTTACAGTTCTAGTCGTATATCGATCGGTATAAGTACACACATATGTCAATAACCTGACAATAAAAAAATCAAGCCTAGCCAAAACTTGGTAGATATACATCAATATATTCTTCCATAGGTAAATATAGTAAACTAGTTACTGCTCGTTGACGGTGTCATCATGTGTGAGCGAGTGAGTGAGTGTATGCGCCGTGAATGTATACAAGCGTTCGGCGGCTACCCAATCAGTCAGGCAGCCCTTGCACTACTATTTATAGTATATATACTATATAGTATGAGATCGTAAGAGGAATACATGGGTAAGAAGTATGACCAAAGTGGCAGATGTAGCAGTACGTGTGAAAAAGTTGAAGTGGCAATGGGCTGGACACATTGCGAAAATAATGGATGGCAGATGGACGCAAGAAATATTGGAATGGTATCCGAGAAGATGAAAAAACAAGGTAGCCCGAGTGGACGATTGGCTGATGAATTGAGAAGAATGTGTGGAGTCAAGTTGATACAGATTGTTCAAGACAGACAGGAATGGAAGAGGATTGCAGAGGTCTTCATCAAGCAGTGAATAGTGAACGGCTGAAAATGATGATGATAATAATATATGTACGTACATAGTATATACATATATACGGTTAATTTTGTTGATTTCGCACATTTATTCTTAAAATGGTATTTTTACTTGAAATTTATTAATTTAAATGTACATGAAATTAAAGTCATGTAATAAAATATTTCATGAAAGCAATCTTTTCTTACAAATTCATTATTATAAAATTTATAAAAATTTTCCTTTTTATTATTTCTACAGTAATACGTAAAAATATCGGTTGAGTATCAAAAAGTAAATTAAGAGTCTTATGGGTTTCGCGAGTGCATCAGCTTGGTTGACGCCTAATCGTTGCCACAAAGCTCCCCGCACCCCCATTCAAAATAAATCCGTGGCGTTGGCGTCGGCTAAGTCGACGCACTCGTGAAACCAAGCCTTTATCATTCAAATACCCCTAATCTGAAATTTAAAACGAAAACATCCGTTGTCACTACAAAATGTATTTAAAAATATATGTAGATCAATTTTAGAACGCTTAAAATATTTTATACATTCGTAAATTCGATTAATATAGTAAATTTTCTGAATTTTATTTTTATATGGAAAAAACTTTAACAGACACGTAGACTGTTACGGCCAAATTTAATATATGGCCATTTGCTGTCGTCAATCTGTCACTGTCAAATAAGTTATTCTTCATTTCCACGTCGGATTTGAAGTTTATATTTATTTTATAATTATTTATATTAATTAGAACACACAATGGATAAAGAAGGTTATTTCAATTTTATAAAAAACAACATGAATGATACTTTTAACTGTTTTCCATCTACATAACCTCAAACTCGGTAACATATGTTTTATTTCAGCTATACGGAAGTATTTTCAGGGTGTACTGAAAAATAATGAAGATCTTTCAGTTGCAGTCGCTGCTATAATGACGCTAGTAGAAGTTTTAAAGACACATAACGGTAAATATCCACACTAATACAGGAAACGGCACACACTTACACAATACGATGTGTTAAACCATCATATTTGCATTAAATTTCAGCGACTACTGTTCAAGAATTGGACTCGGCTTTCGGTGAAGCCATACTTGTCATGAAAAATTGCGATCAACCCATAACAGCCATATCATCGGCGTGCAATCTCTTTCAACGATTCATCACTCTCGGTCAATTAGATAATATAGGCGTAAACATTTTAAATTATTTATTACTTAATCTTCTACAATCTACATTATTATTATAATTAAACTTTCTTACAATGGTTCCATGCTTATTTTTCAGAATGACAAAGATTTCAAAAAGACTATGGAAACAAGAGGACAATATTTTTTGCAGCGACTCTCAAAAGCAAGAAGTATCATCGTTGAACAAGCTTGTAGTTTTGTAGCAGATGGCTGTGTAAGTATTATATAATTGAGTGCTAGATTGGAATTGATCTTCAAATCTTTTTTATCCTATTTTAAATGTTACTCGTTTTATTATAGCGAATTTTAACTCATTCGAAGTCGAGAGTTGTTCTTCAAACTTTAATCGAAGCAGCTAAAACTAAACGATTCGAAGTATTTGTCACGATGTCGTCACCGGACAATTCCGGGTACTATATTTTTCTTTCAGATTTTTAAATATTGTTACGAAATACTTAATTTTCAATATATTACCCATGCTTACAGTGAAAGCATGTACAGAAGACTGAAAGAAAAGGGCATTGATTGCAAACTTATCTTAGATTCATCCATAGGATATATGATGGAGCAAGTAGATATTGTAATGCTGGGTGCTGAAGGTGTGGTGGAGAGTGGCGGTATTATAAACAAGGTTTATTTTTATTTACTTTGTAAAATAATTGTGTGATTGTAATGATGTATTTTATCTTTGTTAATTTTACTTTACTTTCAGATCGGTACATACACTTTGGCAATGTGTGCGAAAGAATTGAAAAAACCGGTTTACATACTTACAGAATGCATTAAATTTACAAGAACGTATCCATTAAACCAGAGAGATCTTCCAAACGAATTCAAATTCTTATCTAGCAAATTAAAAAACGATTTGTCGAAAGAACATCCTTTAGTAGACTATACTCCACCTTCGTATATAACTTTATTATTTACCGATATTGGCATATTCACACCGTCGGCTGTAAGTGACGAGCTCATAAAACTGTATTTATAATACTTTTGTATTAACATATTTTATAATAAAATACAATAACGTATGACAAGATATATTTATTTTTATAAACTATAAATTCTCACTTGACAGATTAGGTGTATAAAATATATACAGTAGTAAAAAATAGCATAAAATATTTTTTTTTGTAACAGAAGCAACAACCATCGCTTAAATGTATATTATATACAATATTATTTGGATATAACACAAACACAAATTCTAAATATTTACACTTAAAGATATTTGAATAATAATAATAATAATCATATTAAATTGTTAATATTATTGCATTCATAATTAAAATCGTTCAAACTATAAAACTATTAAGTTATTAACTGGTAAACGCAAACTACAGATATTTCATATGTAATTTATGTAAAAAGAAAAGGGATATTATTCTTAAACGAGATAAAAGGCACGTAAATGACTATTGAAGTAAAAAGAATTACATACATTCTATATATCTAAATTTGTAATTACGAGTGGTACAAAAATTGTACGAGAAATTGGCACAAAATACATACGTCACTAAATATAAGCTAATTGAATCAAAAACGTACTTCCATGTTACTACATTGAAAATGTTTCTCGAGAAAAGAATAATTATAAATTATGTGTAAACAAATTACTTAGCACAGTAAATGTCAATGCATATTTACCTTTTTTTTATTTTAATACGATGAACAATTTTTGCTTTTTATGAAAACATCATTACAAATTTAACGATCACATGTCAATTTATCACATTGTTTGAATTATTAAGTAGGTATATTAAAATTATCTCATATCAGAAAATAGGCCTTCAACCGTAGTATAAATCTGATGGAAATGCGGTCTTGCTTCTGGATCATATTCCCAACATTTCAGCATCAGTTGGTACATTTCATCAGGACACAGCTCCGGTGAGGGCATACGATAGCCTGAAATAGTATTTATCCATGTTTTATAGTGGAAATATGATTATTAATATACCTTATAACAAAATAATTAAAAATGTCAATTCACCAGTATCAATTTTCTCTCTAGCTTTAGAATTGCTAAATCCTGAGTAAGGAGTGTCTCCTTTTGCAAATATTTCCCACATTAGAATACCATAACTCCAAACGTCGCACAGTGAAGTATATTTACCTAAAATTAAACATAAATGGTAAGTTTTAAAAAATAGAAAAAATTACTCGTAGTGATTTAATTTATCAATGCTTTACTGAAATTCATATAAATATTGTATATATACCAAAATTGAGTGCTTCTGGTGCGGTCCATTTGATTGGAATCTGTTTCATACCACCGGACACAATGTATTCTTCCTCTTCACGTGACATACCGAAATCAGAAATTTTAACTACATGATCTTTTCCTAAAAAAAAAAATACAAATGTTACAGATGTTGGGTTATGAATGAAAACACAAACTGGATTTAGTTGTATGTACATGAAAAATACTTGCCTACTAAACAATTCCTTGCGGCTAAATCCCTATGTATACAATTTTTACTTTCTAGATATTGCATACCAGCCGCAGCATCGAGACACATACCCAACAATTGCTTGAGAGTCAAAGAGGCTGCTCGACTTCTTAAAAACGTCAACAGCGAGCCACCTATAAATCAAAATAAAATTTCGTTAATCTAACGAATCATTCCAACCGTTGAAAGAATCGAGAAATCGACTAACCGGTCACCAATTCCATGACTATCATGATCGGTTGCTTCTGTACGCATATTCCTATAAGCCTAACAATATTCGGATGATCGTACTGTTTAAGTATACGTCCTTCTTGCAAGAACGTCTTCTTCTGCTCGTCGGGCAGTGTCATCCTGCACGTTTTAACGGCCACATCCTGTTTTGAACTTTTCAACTGTGCTTTGTAAACATCGCCAAAGTTTCCCTGAAAAAAAAAAAGTATACAAACGATAAGTTGCACGCTCATAATTATGCGTACTGAATAAACAATCATTGTGAACTGACTCGTCCAATTTTTTCCATTAAAACGACGTCATCGTTGTTTAATTCCCAACGTTCTCTTGGAACTGGTCGTCTGAGTATAGCACCGGAGCGACCCGTCACCGCCAATCCACTATTCTGCTGATGCATAATCAATTCCCTGACTGACGGAAAAGCTGGACCTTCGAATCTAAAGTGACCCTGGAGAAATAAAAACATAGTTTTGTGAATACATTTGTAACTACATATCAAGTTTCTATAATGTAAAAAATATAGTTAAAAACCTCCGGTGTTGTTTGGACGATGAAGTGTTTGTGACCACCCCAACAAACTGAAAGAACAGTTTGACACTCATCGTTCCTAGTCGTCTCTCGAACGAGAAAATCTCCATCGATCCTCAACAGCCTAACGACTTCTTCCCTCGGAAGTACTCCGTGGAACCATTCCTCGTCCACTAAAGGTCTAGTCAACGGTTGAGTCTGTTCAAAAGAAACATGAATTGATTATTGAAATTATCTTCAACTATCATGCAGGTGAAATTAGATGAACGGCAAGCAATTCGTTACAATCAATAGATAGATACGTACATTTACTTCATAATAGATATCTTTGAATTTCTTTTTCTTTCGAGGTATTATAATAGGCGGCGACGAGCTATTGCCGTACAACGATTCCTCCATGCCGGGGAAGATCTAACCGCGAGTGCATGTAAATATGACTATTACCGACATTATTACCGCCGTTGCTGAAAGCTACTGAAATATTTGGTATACAGACGAGCGACGTTAAACATTTACTAAAACGTGGGTATCTCTGGAAGCAGTTTTGGCAGTTGCAAGCGGACGTCGTCGGCTATCGTCTTATTTTCCGTAAAGACGTAAAAGCCAAAAGTTCCAGCCGCGCGATTTGCGCTCGTGATCCGTGGGACAATTGCCAAAATAGCACTGCTACGTGGGCTCAACGTGGTAAACTCTCACCGGGCACTGCCGTCGAAAATAGACCTGATAAACACGCAACTTGTGAGGGTTACGTGGACTCTAAACAAGTTAAGTACTATTCTGGAACGCTCTATGACAATTTTGCGACTTCCTCTGATTAAATCAAATACAAAAAAGCACTGTCTTATGTTACCTATGCAAAATACACATGTCGTAGTAATGATAAACAAGCTATGTACATACATACATATGTAAAGACTCGTTCAGACTTGAGAAAGTTAGTAAGTCAAGTAGTAAGTACTGTGCGGACACTGCAAATTGGGACAGTGGTAAGTCAAGTCGACAACTTAATCGGATTACATTCGTTACTATTTTTCGAGAAGTTAAGTTACCCGTACCACCAAATTTGGATTACTCGTAAGGAAACATTATTCTTTGAGTTTTATGTTATTTTGTTATAATTTCGAAATTATGTTCTTGATTTTAATTAAGACCAGACTGCAGACCAGAGGGTCGCAGGTCAATTCGGTGGCTGAAATGTGTTATCCGAGATGCCAAGGCGGCCCGTGCAACCAACTGGAGGACACTGGCGCAAGACAGGAGAAGATGGAAGAAATTCTTGGAGTAGGCTAAGACTCGCCCTGGGTTGTCAGGCCAATGATGAATGAATGAATTGAAGTGGCTTTCTGTCGTACGAAGGGTATTGAAATACTTTGTAGGATCCTCCAACTCTAGCATTCGGAACATGCAAGTGGACGCCCCGCACTGCTCTCTTCTGTCTATCCACTTTCGTACTCACAGTCGTTTTCGCGTATTGGAAATTTCTTCTACTATCTCTAAAGGAAGAGTGTGATATTTCTGATAATGCGATTAAACTTACGAGCCTTTCCACGGTCAGAACTTAATAAATTTATGTTTGGACAATTATGTGCACTAATCGTTCATTGGTAAGTGGTAAGTAGTAAGTAGTACTCAACTCAACTTACCAACTGTTTTTAGTCTGAACGTGCCTTAAGAGTACCATACCAATAAGTACTACTCAGAGATTTTGTTTGTTTGTTACTTAATTACATAAATATCTATGTACATCTATCTATGTATATTGAATGTGTCTATCTAAAAATTCCATACAAGATTCAAATGTTAACATATCGTCAACGAATCGACTGTGTCGAAGAATCAAATGAGAATCTTGTATGGTTTTTAAGATCGTTAAAACAATACCAACAAGAATAAATATAAAAACCATGCAAGTAATCGTAATCAAATAAGCATTATTATATATGTAGGTACACATCAAAAGAAGAAAAAAAAACAACATGCAAACTATTCAAATGTTGCTGTAAAGTTGTGCCGAGAAAGAAAGTGTGATTGCCATTGTTGTAAGTGCCGGTCATGCTGTAACTATTTGCCACACTCACCACACTGTAATTTGGATCTCCATATTCACTACTGTTAATGGACAAGCTATCGACACCGTCGTCTGTTATTTCACAATCTCTTGCGTTAAAAACACCAACAACGTTACTTTTTACTTTACACACACGGCGAAAGTTAGTTTTGTACATTGTCGTATGAAACCTTCGTTTCATAATAACGCGCTTTTTTGGCTTTACCGCGAGATCTGTTAGACTGGAGGGACCCTCGCTGCCACCTCTATGTGTCCGTAGTCGTATCGAAGGTGCGGGACTGCACGGAGCCGACTTGCGTCGGAACGGCTTTCCTAGCGCTCTGAAAAGTTTCCTTTGCGGCAAAACTGATGCTAAATGTCTTCTGAGGGCTATCGAAGCCGCTGATGCTAGTGAATAACCTTCACCCTAGGAATAATCACCCTCATACCATAAGAAAACATCCCACCGAACAGTCAAAATGAGCATATCTGATGCAATATAAGAACCATCTCACTATAATATACTTAATTATACCTGATGATCTTCATTCGCTGGTAAACTTTGGGGTGATGATGGTGGCGTGGCAGGATCTGGACATCCGGAAGGTGCTTCTTCGCAACCCAATTCACTCAGCGCCGTTCTGAGTAAGTCGGCTTGTCTTGTCCATTGTACTTCGTTGCACTTCAATTCAATCAATTCGCGACTTTCACTATTAATACTTGTCGTGTCGAGGGTTGGTGAATTTCTGAAAATATATGAAAATGTCATGTGAAAAATTAATTTAAAAAATCATTGTTGTTGATCAAAAACGCGTTATTGACAAAATAAATAAACATTTATAATGTTTATTGCACACAACATATATGTATTATAGCATTTAGAGCTGCCCAGTGTTTAGTCAAGTTTTCTGGTACCAAACGTCACATAATCAAATTCCACCGAGGATAAGTTATCCCGTTCGTATACCGCCAATTATAAAGAACAAGGCACAATGATTATAATAAAATTTATTAAATATTTTCAATCATAAAACCTTAGTCTTTATAATCCACTATAAATGAATTTAGTGTTTAGACAATAAGAAGTTTAGAAAAATATTTTCAATGAAAACATCAACCGTTATTAAATTTGTCTCAATTATAAATGTTTTCTTATGATTTTGTAAAACAAATTTAATAATAATACAAAAACAAAACCACAAATTAAGCTTCCCTTCCACCAAAAAACACAAACAGTTTAATCAAAACAATTACCGTGAAAAATAAAAATTAAATCAAGCCCTATTTTATCTAATGTTAAAATATAGTTTTTAGCAAAAATAATCGTTCAATATAAATTTATTCATGCCTTTTAAAAATAAACGAAAAAGATAAAATGTATTGATTCCGATTTAATTTTGATCCTTCGCTCTTGGTTATATCGTTTTTACTTTTATGTAACACGTGAATATCGTGAGCAGTTGCTATTCTGCAAAATAATAAAATTTTACTCTCTAATCTCCTCTACTTTTTAGCATTTTCTTATTTCATTATTAAAAAATCATTCTGACGCCTATGTATATATTGAACAATATACTCAATAATACAATCAGTCAAACTTTTAAAGACAATTTTACCTATTATTTAATATTTCTGGACTGCATCCATTAATCCTAGTTCCGTTCGTTGTTGGACTTCCTCCATTACTACTTTTATTTATTCCGTTTACTGTAATTATTTCAGTACTTTGAAAGCTAGATTGTTTTTCTTTGTTATCTTGTAAGTTAGTTTCCAATTCTGTTAGTTTATTTTTCAACCACTCGACCGTAAGATTGTCTACTGTGAGCTGATTAACTTTTAAATTTCCAGAAGTGTCTTCGACTAGGCTTGGTTCGAATGAAAATGTTATCATATCACAAGGTGAGTTCCTGGAAAAATAAATAAAATATAAATAGAAATGTTATTTAGAATAAAGTCCACATACATACATATGTATGTATGTAGTTAAATTGAAATTTACTTGTATTTTTCATTCAAATCTTTGTATTCATCTTCAGGCTTTATATTTTGTATTGATGTTTCTGTATTCTTTTGACTTTCAATACATTCATCTGTTGTACCATCAAAACTTTGAATGACATCTAACAATACACCTCTCCTGAAAAAAACACAACATGAAGATTATAGAAGCATCGTGCACTTTTTATGCAAACACATAATTTAGTTAAAGATAAATATATATTCAAACATTTTAGATTGAAATACTTACCACGCTATTACAAAAGCATCCTGAGCAGCTCGTTGTCTTGCTAAAACCGCCGGCAATTGAACACATCTAAGATCTTTTTCACATTCTGTAGCAGCTGCTAGTAATAGTACATACTCATTGTGAGTTAGGTGAAGTTTTCTACATGCCTTCTGGTATTTGTCTCTAAGTTCTTCTAGTTTCTTTCCACCTCGACCAGGACCTGAACATGAACATTTTATTGCTTTTAGTTGATATACACATGTGAACTATTATTTGTAAGTGTAAAAATAAAGTCAACTAAATGAAGTAAATGAGTATTATTACATTTCATGTATTGCTCTTCAAATTTGGTTCTCATTTGCTTGTATAGTTCTAAATATTTTTGATATTCAGCCTGTTTTTTGGAGACGTCATCTGAAAGCTAAAGAAAAAATATTTTAGTTATCAATAATCACTATTAAATTTAATGACCTCTGAATTTATGAATGAAATTATCATTCAAAAGAGGAGATAATTTGACAACTAGATAAGTAGGTATGTGGTTGATTGAGCATTACCAGAATGCAATATCAAAAAAATGTAATAGAAAGTTGTTCAATCAATGAGATCAGATATTTCTCATCGATAGACAAAAAATAACCACGTAGATATAACTCAAAACACTATAAATAAAATAAAAAAACATCTAAATTCTTATTTTGATCCAACTACTGAAAATTCATTTCCTATCGGTACGTATCATAAAATTTTAAATTATATAACTCTGTCAACTAAATTGCTTCATAAATAATTCATGATACGGAGAAATTCACGATTTGCTGATAATTGAAAAAGAGCTCATCTCTATTGTACGAACATTTCCAAGAAAACAAAATTCGATTCTTTGTTTCAGATTCGACGGAAGGAATTGATTTTTTGCTCGACAGATATCTCGAATGTATGAATATGTAAGATGACATTTTTTTGTTTCGAAGCAAGATGAAACACAACAAGAGGGAAAAAGGTTGACGACATCTTGGAGAAATTGGTTCTCGGAACCGCGAGCGAGCGATAAGCTAGTTAAGTCCACGTACAAAATTGGTTATTGCGGTCAGCTCGATGGGGGATAATTGGCGTGATGATGCTCCCGATAAGAGGCGGCATCTTGGATAAAGTCCATCAATCGTGCATGAATATGTGCAGCTGATGCACTTTCGCTCCGAGCTTATTAGATGCATAGCAAACGACACTTTGCAAAATGAAAAACCATCGATTTAAAGTTTATCTACATTTATATATGTACGCCCTTTAAAAAGTGAACAACATAATCAATCATTCACTTGGTGATGATAAATTTTGACAATATGCAGTAATGTGGGAGTAAAATTTAATAAATGTAAATATGTATGTATGTATACACTAAAAGAAGAACATACATATTATGAATATCCGTGTCAGTACTGGATTTTCCGTGCAAATACGAATTTGCATTCGAATATGACGTCAAAACGACTTTCGGAAGAATCTTCTCCATTTTTGTGATTTTTCAAGGAAAACCTTGCGCAACCGCCACCTAACAACAATCCACAAAGGAATAGATTATCTCCTATAATAAATAACGATAAAAATCGAACATTTCAATATGGCAAAGCGAATATTTCAAATCGTACATAGTCGTTCATACGAGCCGCTATGATAATAATAAAAAAAATCATTTCACTTTCTATATCAACGGGTCATGTCATGTAAATAATACGTTCCTGTCGAGTCTATATATATATGTACATATAGGTATACATAATAATATTATACATCTATGAGAAAAGAATTTGATTGTTGTGTGACCCTCATTAATCACGCTTCAAATGCGTATCTCTGCACCATACAGATGGTAATGCGATACAGGAATTTCATTGTGAATTTGTCGGAATTCAAACTTCGTATGAAAAATTCCAGGTGCATCAAAGCTACATATGTACCTATATTCAGCGGGAGCCATACCAACAACAGTAGATTTATTCAATGTTATTATTACATTTAAATAATGCCAAATAGTTTTAGTATGTCATAAAACCAATATATGGGCGTACATTTTACTGAACGTATGCTAAAATAAAAAAATAAAATAGAAAATAAACAGAGACCACACACAGGTGGCAGACAGTCGAAACCGCAAGATGTCGACCACCTCAAAGGCAGGTAATACTGACAGTTGCGCAAAGTGACAAGCTTCCATAAATCATCATTTACGAGAAACGTACGTATTTACCTTTCAATTTATAAATTCAACTAGCATAGGTCGTTGGATCACGATCAAATGCTTTCCAACAAACTCATGCATTATGAATAGCGAGCGATCGTTTGTTATTACTTATAGATATACGAAGTTTTCTGTGCAGTTAATTTGATACACCCACACTCGGTATGTATAAAAAAGAGAGGATGAATTTTGAAGAGAGTTGTGTAGTTCATTGACTTTATCGCGCGAATGAGGGTAATGGAGATCGAGGATCTTACTCGTTTCATCGTTAAAGTTCATGTTTAACAGTCGTTGTCAAACTTTTGCAAGGTAAAATGAAAAATAACTAGCTTTTGGACGTCAAACGGTCGCTGGCGGGGTTTCAACGAGCGCATTAAAGTCTTGGTGAAACGTTTAAAGTGACATTGGCACTCGGTTGGCGATTTTAATGCGAAATATGCAATGTTGGGAAGTGCAGTTCAGCGGTTAGAGGTGGTTCGTCCGACCGGAAAATGACGTGACGCATATGACGTGTGCATCGAGTCGACAACCTGGACGTATACCACCTGAGGATCTTCCACGTCGATGGAAGTGCATGCAAAATGCATCCAAATTGGACTGAAAACAAGCTCCGATCCGAATTTCCCCGGTTTGATTAATTGCAAAAGCGTACGAGAGGCGAACGCTCACAATAGAAAGTAGTGACCGGTTTTTTTTCCCATTCCTTCTAATGGTCGGTAACAGTGAATTTATAGGACTTTGAATTGTAGAATGACCAGAAAGTCCATGTAGTTAAAAAAATTTCATGTTGATGGTTTGAATGTTTAGTTTTATGTTAGGTTAGTTGATAAAATTTTTGTGGAGAATGCATATGGACTTTAGGAACACTCAGTATAATCAAAACTCTCCCTTATTTACACCGCACCGTGTTAAATCCAGTTTTCTATTTCCCAATACGGCACTAGGTAGAAAACAGAATTTCCCCGGAAAAATAAGCAGTAGGTACATTCATTTCCTCTACACGTAGCAATAACGTCGGATGTATGCATGGGTACATATAAAGTTCAGAAATTAATCAATAGTAGATTAAAAAAATAAAATAAAAATACAATCCAAAGAATAGATGCATATTGTTTTCACATAACATTATTTCAAATATTCAATTGAACCAACTGACGATACGCTATCTTCGGATTTAGACAACAACAATTCCGACAAGTCAAACCGTGTTATGGTGTTGATGAGAAAGTACTTTTTAGTATGTTTTTCATACTGTTGTATCTACTGAAGTGGCACGTATCGATGCACTCGTAAAACTCAAAAAAAAATAACAACAACGATCAATCGTAAAACCAGTTCTCTCTCACGTACAAGCGAGAGATTGATAAGTATAATAATAAATAACGAAAAAAGAATTCAAAGCACAAAATGGTAGAAATAGAACAGCAAGTACTGTGTGTGTGTGTGTGTGTGTGTGTGCACGAGGAAAATTCAATGAATAAACCAGTAGAAGATGCACCGAAGAACTGGTTATGGTCGCGAATAAACAGCTAGTACATACGAGTACACGTACCTATGCACGACGAGTACATTTATTACGAAATAACAGGTGAGCGAGGGCAAGCCGTTGAAGATTCACTGCCAAGTTATTCAGGTCAACGTGTACCGACTGGTTGATTACTTTCCTATCGACCGAAATGGTCATTATTACTTCCGCAGGCACACAACCACTGACGGATACCTCATTCAAATTATTATTCACAACGAGAGAAAATAATTTTAGCCCGAGGCCTATTACGAACCTATTTCTGTACCAACTACGTACACATTAAAAACGTGTGGCGATGAGAAGTCATCGCGTCTCATGATCGAGCGCATCATCAACAATTAAATTTGACACGAGCGCACGGCATTGTAGTCCCGAGATGCAAGTACGAAAAATAATAAAGAAGACACTATATAATCAATCTTCAGAAAGTTACAGATCAATTCTCACAATTGTTTGACTCGTATCGCATGACAAATGAAGGCCGTTCGCGTGCAATCAGTCAACGATCATATGGAGAAATGTGAGCTTTCATATACATAGGTAACTTTACCTATTTAAAAATAATAATAAAAAAAAGTTTTCGTTCGATCGTAAGCAAGTGGACGCGTTCGGAATGCTTATTCGACGTAAACTTTCATTGCGAAAGAAAGTAAAGGTCAAAGCGTAATTATCGGCAAATTATGCGAAAACGTGAGACGGCAATTGCGCGAGAGTTGTATAACAAATTGAAACTGTGTATCTTCAAAGACAATACAAACTCAAAGAAGGACTTGTTGTGTACATACATATGTACATGTATAGCTTTCGTGCCGCGCATAATTAGCCCGAAATGAACGGTGCAAGACAATAACGAAAAATAAGAAAAATGGTTATTTTGAACTGCAGGGTCTAATTGAGACTGAAGAATGCTGCCGGCGTGCAAGGATCAGCTCTTCGTCGGTTTAAATTATAGGCTTCGGAAGGAGCTACGCCCCTTCAAATTTCGCACTGAACGCCTCGAGCTGGATCCTGATGCGAAATTAAGGGTTAAATATCCGTGCGACGGTCGACATTATGGTATATACTAAGAAGAAGCGTACCTACGCCTACGCTAAAACATCAGATCCTTCATTAAGTGCTTTGGAGTACTGATAATGGAGCAACTCACAGACCCAAATTGGGCTCGGTATTAATTCGCGTCCTTTGGAAATGCACTGTAATTAAGTTAAGTTTCTTGGGGTTATGTTGAGGATACACGCAGAGGTGAAAAATGTCAACAATTTGACTTTACATACAGCAAGAGTATCAACTATTCTATTAACGCTTTGTTCCAAAGACTGAAATGCATATATCGAAAGTTCATTTAAAATTTCTCGTCGCACACTTCCAAACGCTAGGAAAATTGTCTCATATAAATTAAATTCAATGAGAAAAATCTGCATAACGTTATTTCGAAAGTTCAGGTGTGGTTCAGGTTGGTAATGAAACTTCAAAGGTCAAACCTAGAGAACGATTTGAATGCCTATACAACAACATTTGAGAATTGCATACGAAACTTTCACTAATTTTTCATTACATTTAGTCGACTAATTATTTATCACACTGTTCATCGAAGTGGATAACGGACACACATCGATAAATTAAATTATCATTTGCATATTACTTTCAGCCTCAAAAGCAACGAACTCGAACTCGTTTCATTTAGTAATCAATTTGTATCAACTAATCAGCACAATTAATCATATTTTAAAGTGCGTAGTTTGTTATCTTATTTTTGATAATGGTGCATCTTAGGCGTTTGCGGCTATGACATTAGATCACAGTGACATTTTGTTTTTCCAATGAACATTATCGTAATACAAAGGGCATTCAAATGCTTCCACTGCACGAATTCGTAACAATAGGACGACTTTAAAATTTTCATAGTATTTTATATGTACCTACATACATGCTAAAATACAATAACAACCATCAAAGCTATGTTCCAATTTCTATATATTGACCATTCAATCCATCCAACTGAATTTATCGAGTAACAAATAAATTAGCGATAGCATCAGCGAAATGTTCGTCTTTTGCACGCGATACCAGAGTAAATGTTTGAGTGAATTGTACCTACATATGTACATACATATGAATACTGCTGGCGAGATATGTAATACAATGACGTAAAAGTACACTGCAACTTTATCGCAGCACACCTAAGCTAAAAAAAATACACAATATAGCGTACTATAATTTGCGATAAGATATCATTACTGAAAATATATTATATTACAATAATATCTACCGTGAATAAAAAAAAGTCTTGAAAATGATATATTTTAATCGATTTTATGTACCTACATACATATAGGTACATATGTACATACATATATGCGACACTCGCAAAACTCTGTTAAATTTACAAACGAACGATAACTGTGTGCACACTACGTGATTCTGCTATTGTTATACGCAAATTATATTATTAAGCTACATATATGTACATAGACACATGTACGTATTTACAAAGCACAGTACATATGTATATGTAATTGTTTAGTTCAACTATATATTGATGTGTTTTACAACTATGTAACATTGAATAGTGTTGCATCTACTCAATACATAAATTTAAATTTGATTTGATTCAATTTACATTCGGCAGAATATGTACCCAGATTAGAATATTGTAAACATTTACGTATTATAAAAGCACACATGACTAGCAATAAACAAGACAGTCATACTAGTGTAGCTACAGTAAAGTATAATAGTTTATAAACATGCAAATCTTACACATAAATCAAAACGAATATATGCCGCTGAATACAATTAAAATTAGGTATACACAATATGGGTCAAGTAAACAGTACTTGAACGGTAATAATCTGATGCGTGAGATCAGTACATAAAAGTAGAGGGTCACAAAGAAAATGTCATAGTTAACGGACGACCTGAACCCATTAAGCACTAATGTGAAACAGTTTCAGACTGGCTCGATAACCCGGTAATGGATTGAAGAGAAACCACGGAAAAACTTGACTGGATCACATACTAACACACACATACACGTTACGAGGTCTCAATAGCCGGACGAACGATTCTGTATACATATAGTGTGTCGTTATAACGGATTTTCGCTAAACACTTGAGCATCGCATCGCGTCTATTCTGGCGCCATATGGTTTGCGAAACAACAAACTGATTTTTTTTTCAACTTCCTCAAATTACCCACTTAAAGCAGATGGTTAAAGTGTGATATCGAGCGCCGAATTTAATAACGTGAAAATTAGATAATGTCGTATTTTTACAACGCCTCGTTAGCGTCGTTAAGCGAGCGAAACACGCATCGATTCGCACACGTCATTTCCGATAGGTGCTTGCGTATCTGTCGTCATTTTTACCATATTCTTTCATTACACTGTGGTCAGTCGAACCGGATCCTATCGTAAGAACGATCCGAAGAATAGACAGTAGACACTATTTTTAGACGGTTTCTATTTGATGCACAGTGGTAGGCAACCGCTGACCCGTGGGTCACTTGTATACGATCGTGATAACAATATCGATGACAACTGAAAAAACCGATTATAAATACTTACATACGAATTTCTTGTTTTTGTATCATAAATATGTATGTATTTATTATAATTGAATAAATTTTATTATAATAAAAGTGATACGAAGAGGATAAACTTAATGAAGAATAAGATAACTCTTGCTATAGACAGCCTAATTATATATATAATAGCCGAAATCCGTCTGTCTGTCTGTCTGTCTGTCTTTCTGCTGATAACGCTCGCTCAGGAAAAATTATTAAAAAACCACTAGAACGAGTGGGGGATCGAACCCGCTTCCTTAGGCTCAAGAGTCATCGCACTAATGCTGTACGCTATCACGGTCGGTGGGATTACTCCTTTAAAACATTACCTATAGTTACAATAAATAGGAAATAAGGAAAAATATAATTAAAATACCAGATTTTGCGGGATTTGAACTCACGACGTCGAATTCGGTAGCCCAGCATGCTAACGTATCGACTACGGCGGGTTGGTGAGGGAGACCTTTTTTATCCATATAAGCGGTCTAGACTGCTACCTGGACTGAACCCCCAACTTATCTCTGCCAATCGCTGCCTTGCATTATTAAGAAATAACCGTTCGTTACTTGCATTACCAAGAAATGTATATTTTACTCCTGTATTGATATCTTCTCTATTTGTATAAAAGCCTTTTTATGTAAGTTCTATAACTATTGACATTTTTATTTAAGTTACATTACATCATTCTGACACTAAAACGATTTTAATACACCTCGCATTTATTTTTAATTTCCCTATATTTAGTTCAGCGCCATCTATACAACAACTATAAAAACTATTAAATTTAATATTATTTTTTAGTAGGTACGGGTGATGAACGCTCCGTTGATACTCAACGGGCTTACACTAGTTTTCTAATATTATTAGACATTTGATGGATTTTAATGTTCTAGTTCGTTTATTATTTATTTATTTATATAATATAGTAGCTAAAAGCTAATTACATAATCCTTAACTAGGCACCTATACAGAGATGTTTTTTTTAAGACTGCCAGGTATTTATCAATTATATTATATTCCAAAACACCTCTGTACAAGATGCTTCTCCTATTTCTATTTACTCTAACATTTTTTATAATTAAATTATATTCACATACATACATACAACCTTTCCTCTCACAATAAATTTACTAAAATATGATGGTAACATATTATTATCTAACTTAAATATAAATACCAACATACAGTTATTAGTGGAGATTTAGTTATTTTTCCAATAAATAATCAAATGAAAATCGTAGTCTTTCGATTTACATTCATGATGTTTTGTTTTAAATGTGAAGAAGCCACATGCAAATGGTATATCGAACTTTGAAGGTTACCATTCTAAAACTGTGGAAATTAAAATATA
This sequence comes from Parapsyche elsis, assembly GCA_022651745.1. Lineage (NCBI taxonomy): Eukaryota > Metazoa > Arthropoda > Insecta > Trichoptera > Hydropsychidae > Parapsyche > Parapsyche elsis. The sequence continues at coordinate 6,899,141 of JAGVSN010000017.1, forward strand.
AAACTTCGATAACAATCCAATTCAATGGCGACAATCGTCGATACAAGTACTGTTTAACCAAGATTATTATCGTGATCTTTATCCGTTTATCGCTAAACATACATACATACATACATATATGTACGTATACATACTTTTAGTATACAAGTTAACAAAATTTCAGCAATATTTGTTTTTCGATAAGCCTGGTTATATGCAGCTGTCGCTTTCGATGCAATGCAATGGCGCATTTTAGCATCGAACAGACCGATACAGATTCGCCAAAGCGATAAAACAGTCGCGTTTCGTTATAGCGAGGGGTCAGAATATTGTTATATAAAAATAAAATACGCATTAACACGAATCACAGACGGATTCCTCCACGTGGGTCTCGACACAAAAATAAATCCAATTCCTCGACGCGGACAGTGTTAAATTGTACGTACATATGTACAAACAAACTGGAAAATGAACGTTTCGCTTGTACATACATACATACATACCAAAGTACATATATTAGTATGTTTATTATAAGTTTTCGCTCGTCCCGTTTTAAACGAGACCCATTTGCACGTTGCGACATTTCGTTTTAACGAGTAAATAAATAATGTACGTGTGCGCGCGTTGCTTTAGAACAGACAGCTTCTAATTAACCGAGCACGCGTATCCGGTATTTCCCGTTTCGTTTTTCCGACTGTCGGAAAATTGACGAAAAAGGCTACTGAACTTTTGTTAGATAGTTCAGTGTTCTCTTAAAGTCATTGAAATCAAATTAAAGTGGTCAAGATTGGATTGTGCTATGTTACCAGTAAGATCGTAGTCAATTTCACGATACGGAGCACAATGCATCGGCCAGTTCATTTGTATGTACATACGTTCGTTCTGGAAGAGTTTTTGGGTCTCTGCGATTGACACGGCTTTACATTGAGACACTTACGCCCGCAACGCACTAGACAGCCTGGCTGCGGCAGCCAAAAAACGTGCACCCAGTTCAAGCAGCCAAAGTGGCAGCCAGAACGATGAGAACACACTCACAAAATGGTCAGCGATAACATTATAGATACAACATGTTTTCAATGCATTATTTGGTTCGTAATTTCGGATCTCGGATCCTTTTGTACTGTATGTATGTAGATGCAAATAATTTGTTGAAAATAGTTTTTTTATAAATTGTTTCCAGCGCGCAACATTGGCGAGATTTTTTTAAATATTTTGATCTTATTCGTTTAATTTAGTGCGTAGTGAATTGTTTATAAAATAATTGGTAAGCGGCTGAAAATCTGAAATGGCAAACGTGAATCGACTGCCTGCCGAGCAGCCAGGCTGCTAGTGCGTGCATCACATAGGCAACCACATACATACATTTGCTTTGCCAAATACATACATCTCGTGTTGGCCGTGGCAGCCAGTAGCTGCCTGTCTGGCTGCTGCGTATCGAAGCCCGTACTTGTGACTGCCGCAGCCAGAGTTTCCTGGCTGCCTAGTGCGTTATCAAACAGGCAGCCACATACATTCTCTAACATCGTTGTGGCTGCCGCAGCCAGGCTGCCTAGTGCGTTACGAGCCTTAATGTTGGCCTATAGACCTATACCTTCGAAATTAACAGTTGGATAGATGCACGAACAGTTTCTAGTCGTCACTTGTCTATGTGTCCATAGTAAACAAAGAAAGTAAACACGTTTGAGTGCATTCAACCCACGTACGAAAACAGTAGAACAGTAGAACACTGTGCGCCAGTAGAAGTCCACCCACTCGAACTATACAAGAAGCAGTACTGTTCAATTAAAACCAAACGCTAGATGACAATGATCACTCATAGTAATTTTATCACTCGATAAAATTACTTGCATTACATCACACCGATGCCTACACACTCCTGGGCATTAGTTTTTCCTCGAACGCCTACAAAATAAACCGTCTCAAACTCTTCAAAAATCAAATTGAGAACCATTCTTTTAAAAATTCGTACAACAACAACTCGTGAATACAATTAACGGAATAAAAAAAGAACATAATCGATGTTGGATTACGCGAAATATATTTATAGGAATGATGATCGTGTTCATATTACATTACTTACGATTTAAAAAAAAATGTGTGAGACGTATATTATTTTTTCAAATCAAAAAATACAAGCGAAAATACGCAGTGGGGAACAAATTCATCATCAGATTAGATCCAAAGTTGATGTACCCACCTAGAGGAAAAAAAATGTACCACTTGTACGACGTGTACCTCTAAACGCGGCATTTCCGCGACATGTGGTCTCTTACGTGGATCAAAATAAATACGCGCAGAAAAAAAAAGATTTCGCGATAAAAACTGAAATGAAGACGTTATATTTTCATAGCGGGCAGAAAATACAATTGGCCGGTGAGCTGAAATTTAAGCTAAGCGTAAAATTCACAAATTAAATGTAACTCGCCGATTTCGATCTCGTAATATTGTATGGTGTATCCACGCCTCTTGCTGAAGTTCTAAATTTAAATACATAGAAGTAATTGATCGTACACGATTGGAACCAGTTTAGTTGTTTAAACAGACTTCACGTTCATACACATTGCAAATAAGGAAATACATTTTTGTGTCGTGAGGAAATTGTTGAGGCAGTATTTAAAATAAAAAAAAAACACAAATATGTTAATCGGTATTGTAATACCAATAGAACAGCCCGTGAAAATTGATCGGGAAAATAAGTTGCACAATTCGGCAAAATAAATAGCTTAACAAAGTGGCGCTTGCACGCTGTGTTAACAAGTCGAAAAAAAAGTGACACTATAACAATTTGAATAGTAAGTAATGGGACTTGTGTCAACTACTGTAACGTATTTACCACACTTTTCATTTTTGTGTTACTGTGAGATCTTGAATAAATAATAATAAATGATAATCGAGTCGGTGAAAACGAGTGTGAAATCGTTCAATTTTATGGGAATAAAATGTTTCGTGGTGATTTTTTTGTTTTGGATTCAGTAAACTTCGGGTCTGGTCCACAATAGAATTTCAAAAAGACACATATACAAAAAAAAACTGGTCAAACAAAATAGGAAAAAAGTAAATAAGCGAAGGAGGCGGCGCTTTGCCCGACAAAGCGTTTCTCAAACGGTCTATAAATGATAATCGATTAATACAATGTAAATACAAAATTTCGCTGATTTATTGTATGTAATTTTGCGTCGTTTACCTGTGCTTGTGGGTTAGGTTACGTTATGCAAATGGATAGTAGGATATGCACTCGATAATCCCTTATTTACAAACTAGCCGGTTTGACCGTCACATGACGGTGGATTCTTACCCCAAACCCCACCCTGGCCCGTTTGACAGTATGTACGTTGTATAGTTTACCGTTGGCTGATTGGGTGAATACCCATAAATCGCGTTGTCAATTTTAACTTGCAGAATTTTTTTTGCAGAAATGGTTTCTCAGATCTCTTTACGCAAGGCTGTATGGGAGATATCCATGGCTCTACCCTAGTACATTTTTGCTAGGGGCGTAATTCCCTGGAGTCAGGTCGACAGCTTTATCTGGGAAAACATTTTCACAAATTATTATTGATTGGCCTGATGCATAATCAGCAAATTCTTGATGAATTGGGTTTTGACGTACCTAGCCAATTTAGGTTCCTCAGAGAACAAATTTTGTTATCCATCCCGATGGCTCGTACTGGCATTCTAGCCATGTCTCCCGTTGTAAGAGCCATTAAATTACTCAATCAGGCTGCCATACACATTGACATATTTAATGTTAATTATGGGAGGTTGGTTAAAGTGTTAAATATAAGATTTTAATGTATTATTTTAATATATCTAAATTTTGTTTTTGTTTGTGCTGCATATGTTTTTCTTGATGTGAACTTGCTTGGCCACAGTAACGATTTGGGAAACTGTAAGGTTACTGCGGTAAAATTTTGTAAATAAATAAACTTTGACAGATAGCGGTATGTTGCCGACACACCGCTAAATAAAATTTGTTTCTTTATGTTGGCAATAGCAGCGTGACTGCAACGACCCAAACGGGCAGATTTCACGCTAGCGAACCCGTTGACTTCAACTATCGTTAATCGCACCGTAACTTGCACCTGTAACCTGTATTTAAGACGTAAAAAGTTTGAGAAGCGTTCATTCAAGAGTATCTAAACAAAAGATCGCGGCGAGAGCTCAGCGGCGTGAACTGACGCTCAAAAAACCCCTCTCTATAGTCCCATTTCAATAGATTATTGATGAATGGTTATACAGGTAGATCTTACAGACGGGCACACGGGATAAGAGACTGTTTTACGATCATGCAATTAACACTGAGAGCTCTATATTATTTATCATGTAGCACAGACGCGTTCAGCGCCCTTTCGGCGAGTTAAATTCCCACAACGGAGGGTTTTTGTGAGTTTTTTGAACCGATTTTCCGAGTGCAAAGCACAAAGGGCAACGGCTAAATGCGCGCACTCTTGAAGGGCAGACGTGTCGTAAAACAGCATAACAATAAACCTGCAGAAATGAATGATTGCAGATACGACATTTTCACATACTTACAAATCAGCCAAAAGTGAAAAATTTCAAGTGAAATATTCCCGCATATACGAAGTGATCAAAGCTTATTTTAAAACTACAATGAGAGTTCAATTTTATGCGTCGGTAATATTCTAGGGGGCGTGCGGTCACAAGTGTCACTTTTAAATGTCCTTTATAAAAAATATTTTTAAATAAATAAAAAAAACGTACGCATAATGGCGTTGTAAATTATTTTTATGGGAAATTTTGATCCACCTTGTACCACAAAAAAAAGGTGAAGAAGGTAACAAGACGGACGTGAGATGTTCTTTAATCTACGGAATAATAATGGGGAGGCAGCCGAAAGCGAAAGCCTTTATATCTGTACAAAAAAAAAAAAAAAAGTAAGAATCTCACAAATTAAAGGTAAGCTCGCATATGCATATCAGAGGTCAACAACATTTTATTATGAATGCGAAGCAAAAACGCATTAGTAAAATACCGTTTTATGAACATCGCATTAAAAAAAAGTACCGGCCTAAGTAATTAGATGTTCAAATAAAATTGATGATGACTTGCAACGGAAGCATACGTTTTTAGACGGGGTTTTGTAATATAAATTTCACTGGATAATTAGAAATAAATTAAAATGCTCTTCAACGTTACTTGGCGATGAAAAGTGTGAATTCCGACGGTAATGATTATGAATTGTTTTTTGAAAAGAGAAACAGCGGTGGATGTACATATGCAGGTTGGTAGTAAAAATGAAAATGGTTGATGACAGCTGCACTGACACAAGTCTAACAAGATTTCATAACCGAACATCTATTTCTAACGCCACTGTGAATTCGATCCTCTTGCACGCATTGGGTACACGATTTATACAGTGCGTCACAAAACTTCGCATTTTCATAGGTTGGGAAAAACAGCTCTAATTAGCATTATGCATTTGCATTATGATTTTTAATTGATCACTATTATTAGCCAGCCAATATCGAATCGCTGATTGGAAAACATTACGAAATTTGGACAAATACGTCATAGATAGAACGACAAGTACTTATGTTATCAACAATCAACAATATTATCGATTGCGAGAATTACATACGTCTTAGCCTTGTCATTTTTTCTAGAAACGACTTCGTACCTGGTAAAACTTCATACTTTTCGTACACACTGTATTTTTTGTTTCATGGGCGGCGTTCAAGCTTAATGATCATAGGAGGGTAAATTGAAAAATTCCAGGAATTTCGAGCTAGAACAAAAACGAGGTGTAAACAACTTCATTCATCGGGTATGTCAGAAACGTGTAACGTATTACGCTTCTTATATAACGAGATTTATAGTAGTACATATTCACATTTGCATATCGTAATTGATAAATTCCATCAGTATTGATCGTGCAAGTACAATATAACCTAAATATGAGCGAATTGACCATTTGTCATGAATCTAATAGCAAACTGAAAGTGAAGTACATATGTATGTAGATACTATACTTGAAATAATCTGGTAATAGAGCTTATCTATGCAGTTGTGATAAAAGATAATTTATAACTATTGGAAAGAAATTAGATTGTTCATTATCACCAGGACTCAGAGTATCCATTTATTCCACAGGGTGTCAATTACCTGTTAAATATATGTAAAGCGTTGGAGACAGGTTGGCCAGAACTTTCTAGGAAACTTTGAGGACATGACGCGTTCAAAAGACAATGAATGGCAGCGCCACAGACACAGAAGAAGATAAAAAAAGAAGACAAAAGTTTTCAGGTTCGGGTTTCGAGTCTTGTTTGTGTGTCAGAGCGGCGCTGGCTTCGTAAATAAAGGAGGCTCGACTATACAAAGTCGAAATAAAATAATAAATAAAAAAGAAGGACAAGAAGAAGAAGAAGAAGAAGAAGAGGATGCAAGAAGCAGCGGCGTGCATTATTTAACGATTCTAGGAACCGGAGCTTCGTCCGAGTGGAACCTGTTAGAAACTAAATGGTATATAACTATAGTACGAGATGCGCCCGGTTATAATATCGCGGCACCCAGCTTCTATCTGTTTTTTGCTCGTCTTTATCTGCCATTCTGATTTCTTAATATATACAGTGCGTGCCCGAGACCGAATAAGTCGTAACTTTTTCCTGTTGGGTTCCATATTATGCAAAGAATCGATATCAAATTTACCAATGTGCGTTCTGTATACAGAAACTATAGAGTCCTCTCCTGAAGAATTACAACCTGGAATCCCAGATTCCCTTATTTAAAAAAAATTTTTTTACTGTTTGTAATGCCGCCACTTCACCATAGAACATTTCACAACATTTCACGAATGTTCGTGAAATGTTGGCCTTAGCGCTGTGGTCAGCTGCCGCTTGCTCGCCCGTCCAGAGCGCTGCTATCGTATCGCTAATGGCGCCACTCTAGTGTCAACCTACAAGCGGCGGCGAACGAAGTGTGATCGTGGCATCGGTGTTTTGGATCCCATATCGCGGGTTCTTGGTGGAGAATTTCGAGAAAGTTCAGAGTCACTGAATTGGTCCACATGATTACGCATTAAAGGCACAGACAACACTGGGGGGGGGGGTCCGGGGTGTGGGGAAGGGTCCACCATCTTGCTTTTTTCGCGGTTCGCTGCTCGCCTTCGCTCAAATTTTGCGGATGTCGCGCGAATGCTATAAACTACGTTGTCGTTAACGTGAAAATGTTCTAGCGACATACCCACACCTTGGCGCTCGGCACTGCTCGTCCAATATGAAGTGCCGGCATGACATGAGCAAGACTTGTTATTGCCATTGTGCAAACCAAGTAGCGAGAATTTGGCAAGGAATGGAAAGGAGCTTTCTTCCGTGCAATACCATAAGCAAACCACACCAAACCTACAAATTACGATATCGCCATGTTGTTTGTGGCATGCACTCGACTTATTTATTACTACGCATACCTATGTATACTCACTTGAGACCGGAATTTGAGATAAGCGCATGACATATTTGCGGCAGAGCGGATGCAAAACGGTATCATTGTGGAGCGACAGATCGAACAGAACGAGAAAATTTGACGTAATTCACGCAGCGACGAGATGTGCGAATTGTATTATTCGGCCATTACGTTGATTTCGTAATGCAAAATGGCGCTAGACGTGATGAAGCAGACATGGTTGTCGTCTACCGCGAAGACCATATGCTCGGCGCGATGATTACGAATATAAATTGCACGTGAGAAAAGATGGAGAGCGTGGGATTTTGCGAGTGCTGTCGGCGAATTAGCGAGAGCTGTGTTTATATCAAACCAAATTTGAGCTCAGTTTCGATAGCCTATTGCTTGTGAAAAACGAAACCGTAACATTCTTCAGTGAAAGTTTTTCGCGTTCTCGCCCCATGGCAAGGGTCACAATAATTCACAATATTGTATTCGGCTTTTGACTCGGGAGAATCGTAGCCCGGTTTCGCACTCTGTCTTTCGACCCGAGAACTTCGTCTAAAATTGCAGGATAAAGTAAGAAATATAATTAGACTTCTAAATGCGTCAAAGTTACGAGTCAAACTAGCGTGCGTGTAACACGGCGTGGAAGTTTAATTTATCTCAGCTAACATAAGAAATGAAAACACAAATAAACATTCGCCGCAACTGTTCGCCAACAATACTGGAAATCAATCAGCTCAAAAGTTACAACTATGAAACCTTATTATTACGACCTTTGAAACTTCGCCAAACTTATATACAGTGTTTTTATTGAGCATTCATACCCCAAACGCTGAGAAACGAACATATTTTACGTATTCTTGATCCGTTGCAAACGACAAGAATCAACCACAAAGCTTACATACTACTCTAATCACCCATTTTCAATACATTCGAACAATGAGCGCAATACTCATTTCTCATCGAATCGAAAGGCAGAACTGTACGACCCGTGCTAGCGTGAGGCGATGTCTCTAAAGGTGGAACCGCACTAGGCGGAACTGCACTGCGCGACACGGCGCGGCCAAAATATGGTTTGTATGAAATTGTATGAGATAGACCGCACTACAACTGCAGTGCAAGTGCGACAATTTCATACAAACAATATTTTGCCTCGCCGTGTCGCGCAGTGCAGTTCCGCCTAGTGCGTTCTTACCTTTAACGTAATTGGTGAGCTTACTTTGAGTAACAACCCTCATTATATTTATATATATATATTATATATATTATTATATATATAATAGCCGAAATATATATATAATAGCCGAAATCCGTCTGTCTGTCTGCTGATAACGCTCGCTCAGGAAAAATTATTAAAAAACCACTAGAACGAGTGGGCGATCGAACCCACGACCTTAGGCTCGAGAGTCATCACGCTTACGTTATACTCTATCACCCTCGGTGGGTTTAGTCCTTTTAAACATTACCTATAGTTAAAATAAATAGGAAATGAGGAAAAATAATTAAAATACCAGAATGAGCGGGATTTGAACTCGGAACGACAAGTTGGTAGTTGACAACGCTAACGTATCAGCTACGGGTGCTCGCTAAGAGAGACCTTTTTTACCTATATACACGCGAACTTGACTGCTTTACCTACATACCTACCTACCTACCTATAGAAACTATTTTTTTTTTTTTTTTTTTTACTTACAAAATTATAATTATTATATATATAATAATTAATAATTATAATATAATAAAAATAAAACTGGGTATTAATTAAATTATCGAAATTATCGTTTCCGTTGGATCAATTAGATGGCGCTTTATAAACTATTATTTTTTTTTTATTACAACTCACTTACAAAATAGCAGAATATTATTATATAAAATAATTAATAATTATAATATAAATAGTAAAGTAAAAAATTTTTTTTTTTTTTTTTCGATTAATTAGTGGGGATCTCTATTAAAAAAGCGCTTTACGTAATTTAAAATTCAACGGGCGTTGATAGTATATATATAATAGCCGAAATCCATCTGTCTGTCTGTCTGTCTGCCTGCTGATAACGCTCACCGACGTAAATAATTTTAAAAAAACCAGAACGTCGCACACAGTCCGATACACAGTGTTCGAACGGAAATAGATTGTTTGGAACAGAGATTCGGAGTCAAAAAGTAGAACGATTGATAGATGAATTATACAATATGTTACAGCGAAAGCATATTTCAAGTGAAAATATATTTTCACTGGCGTTTCGGTGAAATCATATTCAAGCACATTTTCACTAGTAGATATATATTTCTACTAGTGAAAATATATTTTAACTGATACTGGTGAAATTATATTCGTTTCCGAAACTAAATTTGACAGTTGTGAAATGACCAATCGAATCATATAATCTGCTGAAATATTCAATCCTAGTTATTTTGTCGCTTCTTCTTCTTATCGTGCCGTGCCCGTGTTCAGGCGTAGACTTTTACTGGTTAGTACCAATTATAGTTTACAATGAGTCTTTGTCGATTTTATAACAATTGCCTTATAATGATCGGTTAAAGAAGAAAAGAGCACGTGTTGCCACCCTTATCCTCAGAATCCTCAGATATATTTTCACTTGAAATATGCTTTCACTGTAACATACATATATGTACATATATGTATGTTACAGTAGCGTGTATACTACTTGTAGCGTGTATGGCAGATAGAAACCCTTCAAAATCTGCAAAACCGCGATGAATAACGAGGAATGCAGTGTGGCCTACGCTCGCTTCGCACACGTAAATACATATGTAGATACAATGTCAGTTTAGTACACATCAACACATTGAATTAAACATACACTTTCTATTTTGAATTGATTAAATTATGCTAAATGCGTCTAAAATCCCACTAGTTTTTCGACGATAGACACGAGCATCGAACGGCTTTTCATTATAGCGATTTTTAAGGTAGTGGGTCAGTCTACCAAAATGGTACCTGTCGGCAAAGAAACCACCGCCCACCGCGAAGCATTCTTCCACACGTTTCGATTTCTGGTCGAGATCTACAGGTGGGCCAATATCTCGACAGTGTCTGGGCCACACGCGAATTTAATACAGACAATTTCTGTTTTGCTGGACCGCAAAATTGTTCAGGTGTCGCACCTTCCGCGAATTCGAACGGACGATCGGCGACTTCTGAAGTCGCTGTGACAGTGTAACTCCACAAAGAAATAACCACTTTTGCGGCCGTTTGATCTCGATCGGTTCCGCAGCTTAATGTGCCAACCTAAATGCCTCTGTGTATCAATTCGACAAATAATAATAAATCAAAAAACAAAAAAAAAACCAAAGACCAGTTTGAGAAGCGTAGATCGAAACGTTTTTCCATTTCACTGTGGGTTTATAAATACATATGGCGATTGTTGTTTCCCGGTCAAATGTAACCCGATTGAAATAGATCGGTGGCGAATTTTCCATGTCCCAAAAAATATTGAATCAAAGCTTTCATTGTAGATATTATAACCGCTTTTCGCATGCTGAATAATATGTACATATGTACATACATACATATATTAGTCACTGAGAACATTGTAAACGTGTTAAAAATAAACTGTGACTACTGTATTGTACCGTCACATTCTGACAATAATTAAATAACTAAATCATAATTTTACCCCGGAAAAATCTCTAAAATTGAGCCGCAAATTGAGCCGCGGCGCTTTAATTTCACACGATATCAAAAGCTCGAGAAATAATCACACGATTAATTAGTCGCTCGAATGTTCGTAATGATCTTGGCTGTCTGTGCGACATTTGTTATTACAACACAATTTATGCGAAATAGATTCAGATTCTAGGAAGATTGTTTCGTCGCTTAGTTAAGCACTCGATACGTATAAATAAATTCGAAGCGAAATTTATTATAGTCAAACAAATCTTGCCGCGTACAATGTACATACATACATACATACATTCAAAATATAGCACGAGTAAAGTAATTAGCATTACAGCATCTTACTTATCAAGGACAATATGTACATAGATGTACAAAACTCTTATAGAGCTTTTGCTCTTAGTATGTGGGGCCTCACTTACGATTATACATACATATATGTATGTATGTAGAAGCTTTGAATAAACGACACGAACGAATAAACATGGCACATGTCTGGTTTGCCACACGATTCGACGTTGATTTGGCCAAGATCAAACAAAGGATACGTAAATCGGACGTAAACATTACATGTTTGAATAAAAGCTGCGCATAGATGAAATGTGCATTAATTAAAAATATATTTAAAAACTACACGTATTGGCCAATATAGCGTGATCTAATCTGAAAAGTATTTTCATGCACAGTGTGGCACGGGTCGTCGTAAAAGTAGCAAGGCCGTCTAGTATCTTTGAAAAAAAAAAAAAAAATGTAGAAACGTGAGACACAATAGATAAATGTATAAACAATGCCTTAATATTTCAGATAAGAAATAAATTTCAAACATTTTTGATAGCGCGAAAGGGAGAAGCCGACGGACGTTTTATTATTTTGATCTGAAAAATTTGTCAAGTGACAAAAATCAATCCGCATTCGCACATAGCTAATAATTAATTATACGGACGTTTGACGACAAGTCAGATTAAAAACTGGATCAAAAATTAATTCGGGCGAACTTGCGTTTAATTAACACGTATCAGTTTCCTTATATGCAAGCTTCCTGTCTAAAAAGATAATTATGTATGTACGTACAACAAAAAATAAACTGTCAAACGTTGCAAATGTCAAAGCATACATCATTTTTAACATTTACATAGAAGTAGTTGAATGAACATTCTAAGGAAATACGAAAATAATTCCTTGTATGAATACAACCATATGATTGGCTTAGGATACACGTACACTACACATGACATAGAGCTCGATGAGCAATTGAGTAAAAATGAGTGTGCCTTTTACATATTGCAACATTAAACCCCAACAAAAAAGTATGCACACACGCACTACTTGCCCACAAGTATTCACAAACATAAATGATTCGAATTCCCTTAACTTTGTATTGCTGCGTCCACACCGACGAACCGAACAGCGAACGACGAAAGGTTGTTATTTTGTGGACGTTCATAAATCATCATTATCATTTTCAGCCGTTCACCATCCACTGCTGGATGAAGGCCTCTCCAATCCTCTTCCATTCCTGTATGTCTTGAGTAATCTGCATCCACTTGACTCCACACATTCTTCTCAATTCATCAGCCCATCTTCCGCTCGGTCTACCTTGCTTTCTTTCACATCCTCTCGGATACCATTCCAGTATTTCTCGGGTCCATCTGCCATCCATTCTTTTCGCTATGTATCCAGCCCATTGCCACTTCAACTTTTTCACACGTACTGCCACTTTGGTCATACTTCTTACCCATGTATCTCTTCTTGTTATACCAAGCATACATCTATCCATGCTTCTCTGTGTGCACTGGATCTTACGTAGCATTCTTGAATTTAGCGTCCAAGTTTCACATCCATACGTCATAACTGGCAGCACGCATTGGTCTCATGCCTTCTTTTTTAAGCATAGCGGAATGTTGGATTTAAAAACTATGTTCATTCTTCCAAAAGCACTCTATCCTAGTTTCATTCTTCGTTTAATTTCTTATTCTTTACATCCAGTCATAAATCATAAATCATCGGACGTTATTGTGTGGAGCGGTCCACACAATAAAAATTCGCCTTCGCCCGTCTTCGTTCGCTGTTCGGTTCGTCGGTGTAGACGCAGCATAATAAGACCCACACAACACACGTATGCAATGACTTTGGTTTATATTAACAACCGTGCGTAGGGGGGATTTGTTCGATTGATTTCAGAGACAGATTTTCGTTCACAAGCCTCCTCGTCTATAGTATTTGTCAATATAAAATCAAAGTGGATAATTTAGCCGAAGAAAACAATGAGCGCGTTGAATTTAATTCTGCCAGTGGCATTGCACAAAAGGGGCTTCGCCCAATCTACGACAATTGACCTTTCAATTGACATCGGCGTTGACTGCAAAGTGAAAGAACATTGTTCGAGAAACGGCGACAAAAAGAGCGACAAAAAAAAATCAGCATATTTTTTTCTTCATCCGCAAGAAATAAATACCTTTGTCTTCGGGGAGCTTAAGTGTGATGTAATGTACAGCAAATGATTTCATACACTTTCAATTAGCAGCATTGACCGGTTCAAATGACCTTTAGTTTTTAAACGGTATTTTAAAAATTGACTATGAATCTCCAGTTAACAACAGATCAAACACATTTCGAATTCTTGAAAGAAACATACAAGTACACTTGTCGTGTGCGGTCTACCTAATTATGTATATCAAATTATGTATGTAGTTGATATACATAAAATATTAATTATCAGTTATGAAGTCAAAATAAATGACGAATTCTCAACAAGATCTAATTTTGATAAATTAAACCACGGAGGAGTATTTTCGAAGATCGGTTTATTTAAATTTTGCAGATCACATGCTTAGTGAAATGAATAAAAAATTTACCAAGCATCGAGATATTCTATTTGATTTTAATTTTCTACTTCCTAAAGGAGTACAACCCAAACAATTTGAAGTGGATGAATTTATTATACTTACTGAATTTTGAACTTGAAATTTTGAAATTTTGAATCTGAACAACAAACGACTCTGTCCTAAAAGCTGAGTTTTGAATGTGATATAATTTTTTAAAAAGTTTTCCACCCAAAAACGCCATAAATGCATATTATTTTATTTATTTGACATATCTCGTTGTGACAAATTAGCTTTTCAAAACGTTTATATATTACTAAAAATACTAACAACACTTTCAATTACTACATGCAGCAATGGACGATCCTTTTCAACTCTTCAAAGGCTTAAATCATATTTGAGAAACATTAAATCTCAAGAACGTTTGAATGGGTATAGCTTTTTCAAATATACATAGGCACACAATAGTAAGTCCTCAACATATTTTAAATGAGCTAATTTTCAAAAAAATATAAATTTTCATCCTTAAAAGTTCATAGTTTTCCATGTAATCTTTTATTTCAAGAAGTCACCACAATTATATTCATTGAAAATGAAAATGGCGATCATATCATTAACGTAAAATATTTTGTAGATTAGCCCCCCCCCCTAAAAAAAAACGCGCCTGCTCCGTAACACAATTTTAATAGCAACGAAGGCAAGAACTACATATGTATGTATGTAGGTCTTTGGAGCGATCGAGCAACAACAGACAATACCTACATACATGGATTCTTCTCAAATTATACATTCAAACTAAAATCCTTTGATTTATTACCATCGCATGATGATCCTTGCCACAAAAAAAAAAAAGCGTAATGATGGACGTGCCACGAAAACAACACGTGGGCGAAGAAGACACAAAGGATTTCGGCGAGGAATGTCTGCAATTTTGATTGATTATTCAGACGAAGCGAGCGCGTGTGAACTGAAGTGGTCCTGACTGCTCCAAAACATGGGTAAGCTAATTGCATGGTGGACCCTATGGGGAGCACCATAATTGCTCGCAAACATGCAGTTCGCAAAATGGCACAAACGCAACTTCAAAACAGACACGAATGTGTTTGACGAAGAATTTTAAGTGCCGAATAGCCTACTATCTTTCGTACCATTAACTGCTGCATCGATAATGCAATAAACGATCCATTTAAAACGGCAGTAATTGATGCAAACTTCAACTGCAACAGTGGAATAATTAAAATGACACTGCAACGAACGTGTGATTGACACGAGTAATAAATAATAGCAAACGAATTATTAATTCCCCTACAAATTACACGCTCCATTCTTATCAAAGTGATGCTATTACGACGCCAATCAATTATAAATCAAAAGAGAAAATTCTCTTAAACCAGAGGAGTTGTCGTCTCGAGACAATGTGTCAGAACTTCGAACAATGCGATGCCATTAGAAAATGCCTTGTAGACAGCGCTTAAGCGACTATCAAACAATTGCTCTTAAATTATCACATTAAAAAAATCATAATAAAATCCATATAGGTACATATGTAGGTATGTGCTGAAAAAAAAAATTTCTGTGCTTTTAATTGTGCGGTTAAATGTTCGCGAAGTACACATACAGATTGTTCAATTAGATACGCGTTAGTTGTCGTTTTATGGCGAAAAAGTCAAATAAAGCTCTTAATGGTCGATTGAATTTTACCAAATGACTTTTTTAATGTGAAAAACTTGTAGTTTGTCTAGTTTTTTTTAGTTAAAATATCAGTCAAAAGATTAAAACGACGAACTGCGACACTGCAAAAAAATAGCATGCGCACAACTGCCGGTTATTGTTACATAAAATAAGATTTTTTCATTATTTATTTATTAAAAATAGCTACTTCTCGATTATGTATGCAATTTATATGAATAAAAATTTAGAAAAAATAAATTTTCCGAGCAATACAAAACGGCGTCAAATGAAACAATTCTACAAAAGGTATACCAGTTTAATTTGGCAACTGAAGTTAAGTAAACAAAATACTTCAGTCATTACTTTTCAGATAACTTCTTGATAAAATACGCTAATGCAAATTATTCAGGATGTAGTACTGTTACTTTTAAATTTGATTGTCAAATAGCTACGCCCGATTCTTATACACTTTGAACAATGATAGGACCATTTCATAAATCGGCGATGAGCAACTATTGAAAATAAGTAGGGGCAAGACTTCTAGGTCGCACCTAGATATTGGATCATCGTCACATGTGCAATTTTAAAGTTGTGTGCGAGAGTGTGTTAATTCATCGACGAAACAGTGTTTGGCACGTATTTCAAAAATTCGTGCTACACAGACAGACACGCAAACGCCGTAATTAATCGATACGAAAATAAATACCTACATTTCTCAATGGCTGAAAGCGTATGAAAATTCGCATACGTTAGAGAAAAGTACGAATTTCTAAAAAAAAAAAAAAAAAAAAGTGATATATATGTAGGTATATATGTATATGTGACGTGTAGTGCGTAAGAAGCTGTTGTGTTACACATAAAAATAAAATTACGATACCCCATTGAAATCGACAATGGCGCGAAAATCGTGGGAGAAAGATCAGAGAAATAGAAAATGCACATTGATTGCACTCGAGAATCACGTATAATAATTGTATTGTTTCTATTCATTTGTTTAAAAATTTGGTATTACAAACACTGCTTTATCAAATGGTAAATAAATTCCAAGTACAATACATAATTGGAATTTTACTTTTTATTTACCTTTTTCCAATCGATGAATCCCAGTATCAAATTATCGAATTTAACGTTAATTAAAATTTACAGTAGATATAATTATATTGAGCAACAAAATATTGTATTTAAAAGAATATACAAGAACTGAGGAATCAAAATATAGATAGCTTACTTTCACCTGGGCAATGCTTCGGCAGTTTTTAGTTTAATCGTTTAATGTGAACAAAAAATCCCTAGCCTTTACGTTTGACGGCCGCTATTCAAAAATTGAAGCTCGCGAACTATCGAACAAGTGCACAAGCGAATTCAGCGCAAACAATGCGATTCTACAACGGTGGGATCCGTTCGCCGATAATATATGTAAGTGATCGTGAACTTGAGAATCCGTGGGAACTTTCGTCTGCGATTTTCATTACCACATCGGTCGACATTGAAGGCGTAATTTAAACGAAAATTTAACCGTCTGCAAGTAAATAATGGCATGCATTTTATCCGGAAAATCCAGTTTCGCCACCGGCACTGGTTGAAATTACTGTTTTACATAACTGTGTATTTGCTATTATTTGCCAACGAGTCGTCCTGTCTTATTGGTCAGTTATTTACATTCCTTGATAAATCACATCGTTCGATTCCTTCTACTCTAAAGAGAAACAATTTTTGATATGGATGAGTACTAATATCTTCCGGTGTAATTATGACCGATTAGTTCGTTTATAATAATATTAGAACATTTTCCACATTGAATTAATTTCACGTCAACGTACATATGACGCGTTACATTGATGCACGTGTAATTTACGTGTCACTTCAAGATGGAAGTGCACGTATGAAATTGTTATACGTGAGGTTTGATCAGCGATTTTAAACGACAATATTAAAATTGAACCAATACAGTACATATGTATGTATGTGCGAAAGGAAAGAGACATTAAAGTGCATAAATGAGTCACAAAAATGATAATTATTTGCACGAGTACGACCGCAGAATATGCGAAACGCTGTAGACATCATTATCAGGATGAAAGGATGTCGCAATTTTTTTTGAAATTTCCTTTGGTTTTCCTCTTCCGTCATAAAACCGAGTCGGCGATCAAAATAAGCATGGCAATTGATTTTATCTCTCGCGAATCCAAATCAAACACACCGACTAAGAAAAAAGAAAAGGCGCAACATTTAAAATTCAGTGTGATAAAAAATGTTTCAGTGTAATAGGACACACGATTTTTGAGTTATAGCGATTCTACACACAGACGTACAGACATTTTCCAAAAATCATGAAAACTTAATCAAGGGATACAAACCAGTCAAAATCTCGCACGATCGCAATTCTTTATCCAATACGGATAAAGTAAAAATCAGAATTTATATCTACAAAGTAAAACGATGACTACTGATTTTTATACACAAATACTACATATCGATGGGTTAGTGCACAGATATTGTATGTATGTCCAGTTTTTACCAAAATTGAGTTGTCATACACAAAACGTCCATCTGCATCAAACTTTCGTGTTAAAAAAGTATTGTATGTCCAAATAGTATATTTGACAAGATATTGCCTTATTCAAATATATAATATGTCCATTTCGTCCATAGTTTTCATGCAAAAGAGTAAAGAGATGTACATACATAGGTACAATATTTTAAAACAAAACTGGACATACAATATCTGTGCACTAACCCATGGATATAAATATTATATTATTATATTTTGCTAACATTCACTTTCTTCGACAGAAATACCGATTTGGATGATTTTTATACACGAATACTATATTGTTTTATTTTGCTGACATTGACTTTCTTCGACAGAAATACCAATTTGAGTGTCGGGTGATCTTTGGACCAAACAAAAGTAATATAAATAAAATTTCATCATTATTAAAAATCAATTTGCACACATACACACTGATGCATTCAATCAATGAACAAAAAAATTGAATACAACACGAACGTTTCAATCGTAAAACAGTGCACGTGCATGTCGATTGACGCACAGGAAATATGTATAATAATATAATAGACGCTTCTCAAATTCGTTTAGAATCAATCACAATGACTTAATTTTAAATTAAAGCGTTCGACAATGCCATTGCGATTGTTGCAAGATGGAGGGGAAAGCGTGCAAAAACGATTCGTTACAAATTGCATAGCAGAAATGTACCGCAAGGGAGCATAAAAAGTGCATTGGATTGATTTTTTCGATATGCATCTGTAATGGACTATCGACAAAAAAGTGAAAGAACATTTGAGAAGCGGAGGTAGAAGCACGAAGTCAATGCCATACAAGTGGCTGTTAATCCTGTCGCCGTAGTCCAACAATCGACAAGACAACTCCTCGGGTAGGCAAATGATAATGGCACACCTTGCAGGTGAGAGGGGGGCCACTCTACCTGGCCACCAGAGGTATTCAATCAAAAAAAATAAACAAATAAAAAACAAACAAACCGTTGCAGAATAAATCAACTTTCAACTATGTATGTATGTATACGATTTACTAAAAATATTTCACATAAAAATCTACACTATGTATATGCAATCGAATTTATTTTCGATCAGGACCATCGCGAGCCACACATACCAGATTGCCAGGCATCGATCAATAAGAGCGTTCTTCAATCTGCTGAAGTCAATTGTGCTAATATATTGTTCGACTGAAATTTTACAACGCCGTATAAAATATACGACGTGACTAGCGCCCCCAATCAGGGTTATCAGATTTCCAAAATCACAGATCGGAACAGTCACCATTTCGAACGATTAAAAAAAAGTTAAGGAACTAAGGAAGAAATTGAAGAAAAAAAATAGATCATTTTATGTAATTAAATTATAATATACATATGTATATAGAAGAGAACATATAAAAAATAGTCACAGAATAATCATTCGCAGGAATCACAGTTATCTATTATAATATCATCATCATCATTTTCAGCAGTTCACCATCCACTGTTTGTATCTATTGAGCAATCTGCATCTACATACATAGTTGACTCTACACATGTCTCTCAATTCATCACCCCTTCGTCCAATCGGTCTACCTTGCTTTCTTTCACATCCTCTTGGATACCATTCCAGTATTTCTCGCGTCCATCTGCCATCCAATCTTCTCACTGTGTGTCGCTCCCATTGCCACATTACTGCTATATCTGCCACCTTGTTCATTCTTCCTACCCATGTATTCCTCTTACGATCTCTTCTCGTTATACCGAGCATACATCTTTCCATGCTACTCTATGTGCACTGGATCTTGTGTCACATTATTGAATCATAATATATTGATTGACAATCACAGGGATTACATTTTGATTTGTATACAAAATTTTATATGTACATACAATCATAACAGTTTTATTAGAAGTATTTTTCGGAGCTTTTAGCTTGTTTCAAAATATGTTCACCATCTTTGCGTGAAAAAAATTTTCTGAAGTCATTACAATAGTAATTAAAATTTTGTTTGATCATTAATTCAGCTTCTACAGTTTTTAACAATAATGTGTTTCTCTCCTTTCTCCAGGCTGCACTCGTTAGACTAAACATTCTTTCGCAAATTGCATTCCAATGCGGAATTGAGAGTACAATGTGAGCCACGATTTTATACAAACTATTGCAAGAGGGAAAATATTATCCATTTCTCATCTATTGTTTTTTTTCTCGTTTGCCTCAGTCATATTCAGTATAAATTTGTTTAATAAACAGACATATTGATATATGTAGAAGGTCAATATTAAGCGAGCCTCTTTAACTACATACATTTTTCTACGTATACAATTTTTGTTAAATCGGGACGTCTGACAACCCTGGCTCCCATAGACATTATCAAATTATTCATATGATAACATATGCACGACTTATAGGCAGATCGGTGAGCAGTGAGCAGATCATCAAAGCGGAACAAATACACGCGGAAACACATGTAAAAAGATAAATAATTTTAATCGAAAATCTCAAACGCTTCATTTACATGCAGGTGTTATTAATAGACGATTACGCCGACTCTTGAGCATATGTAGCGATTAGCACGGTGGCACCGTTTACAAATGGACCAAAATGGATTTTATAAAAACACACTTCGAATGCATTCGCATGTGCATATAATTTGAATGTCATTTGACTGTATGGTGTGAGGTGTGGTTGTCGACTTCTGGCTAAGACTAACGGTACACGTGGAGCCGTTCATTCGCCTCATTGCCTTCTTCGAGACTGAGCTGCCATACTTAGTTTTGCCAACCGGTCTGTTCTGTCTGGGTACAAGAGATCGCTTATACAGAATTAAACTGCTTGCACATACACAAGCATGAACGTATAGAGGTGTGCGCAGGTATACCTGCCGGAACCGGCTGCGGATCAAGATTTTAAGCGCAATCGAGGCAAAAATATGGGAAAGCGCGAAGATATATTGAAAAAAACCCATAATACGAACAATTCTTGACGTTTTTGAGTGATCGTGTATTGTAGCTTGTAACTTGTATTAAAAGTCTTGTCATAGTTTTCCTATCTACATACATACATACATACTTCTCCCATTCATTTTTTAAGAAATTGTACCAAATCCAAAAATTGATATCAATATTAGTAATTTTACGTAGAACAGGTCATTGTTCAAAAACCAAACGTCGTTGTCGAAACATTTGATCATTTCTGATAAAAGATCAGTCAGTGAAAAAAAAAAAAGATATGTACATATGTACATATGTACCTACATACATGCAAACAAAAAATGTTGTTATTAGTAGACGGCGGAAAGATGGATGCTTTTGATAACGTGAGACCTTTGGACCCTAAACGCTTCTTAGCATATTCCGTTACCCACCCGAACTCACGTTCGCACTCTACCAATAACGTATTCTCATCATCCTTTGCAGAACAATTATTTATAATAACATATTTTAACCTATAATTTATAACATAAATACTCAATAATACTATTTGTATATTTTTTACATACCCAAAAATAATGAGGTTTTAGTGTCTCTAATTGGCGAAAAAATGCTCTTAATGCATTTTTTAATGCACTATATTTACCAATTACGAAATATGGCAAATTCTGCGAAATGCTGGCTGTCTGAGATATGAGAATTTTTCCTTTATTAACTTGAACATTTTATTATTAAGTTAAATCTATAATTTATTTTATACATATTCGTGCGTACAACATACATATGTACATACATTCTCGAACGAAAATTTACACCCAAATGTACCTGTGGCAAAAGGTTAGAGAATCCGAAATTCCGAGGTCTAGTTATTAGGTACATCTCCACATTTCCAACAACTGAATATTTTCAAACGGATGTGAAATTTCAACTCAAAAGGTAAGACAAGTGGATTTAAGGAGCGCTAAAAAAGTTCACCGTTAACACATTGACGCGATTCAAAATCGAATCGGTCCAAACTGTGCGAAATCGACCTTAGCCATTGTCGAGATTACGAAACGAATTGATAAATTACTATAGAACGTCGGTTTTGCTGTCGCGTGACACGGCTACATATAAATAATGGGTAGACAAAACGTATTACTTAAGTAAGACACGCGCCATTTTTTCGACCCGTCGATATCTACCGTTACAAAATGTTCACGGCTTCCCACACTTTTGAGACCCAATATTCAAAAGCGAAACAGTGGTGAAAGAAAAGATGCGATTTTTCAAAATAAACACGTGCCTATTGTGTTGTGCTAAGCCCGGTAGGTAATTCGATTTTTCATTGTGCGAGAGCGCGCGTTTAACGGCCATAAATGTTAAGCGTTTAATTTGAGGCGTTGAATGCGGCCCACCTTTCGTTTGAAAATTCAAATTATTGTTATTGTTATTATGGTAGCTGATAGAAATGGTCATAGTAAAATGGTTTTGCGACCCAGTTAACTCTACGTAGGACGCGGAATGTCGGCATTTCCTCTTTGAGAACAGCGCAGCCAACTGCTTCCGACAATCGACAACAATAAGTTAGCGGGTGTATAGGAACATATATTTATAATGGCGAATGCTAATAGACGTCCCAGATGTCCCGATTTTTAGAAGTGCTGTCCCCTGTCCCGAGTGATGAGTCTCGGGACGGCTAAAAATCCCGGATTTTTGTTAGAAATATAAATTTCAGACAATAACTTTTGATTTGATGAGTAAGACATTTTAGTTGATGACATGCATTTGCAGTTGCTGCAGTTTATTAAAGACCTTATTTCGTATTTGCAATATAAGATCTACATACATAATATGTAGATCAGTGGTCGGGAACGTTTTTCGAGCTAAGAGCCAAATCAAGAAAAACCTTGAAAAATTAACATGTTTGGAAACCACAACATATTATTTTCGGATTATATATTAAACTAGCCGAATTGCCCGGCGTTGCTCGGGCGGGTGAATTGTAAATTATGAAAACAAATAAATATTTAAATAAACATGCATGTATTCTCCAGTACAAACAAAAATTGATTAAAAATAAAAATTTTGTATGGGGCCCGGGCTCCGACCCCTTCCAAAAACCGTCTACGGTCTTAGTTAGAGTACCATGAGATAGTATGTACATATATCAAATTTGGTGGTTCTATATTGAAAACTGTAGATTTGCATAGCGGACAAACAAACATTCAACTTTATAGTATAAATGTTACTCATTTGAATAGCGGTAACAAATAAGTTATCTTCGTGATATTTCTTAATGCTTAATAGTTTATTACTTAAAAGAATTATAAAGTTTAATCTGAAAAACGATTTTAAAGCTTTTTACAACCATAAAGTAATGAAAATAGAATTAATTTTAATTTTTGTGGAAATTGTGTCAAGACTGTCAAGAGGAAGATGTATTGTAGATTTTCAGGTCTTTGTGTGTATGGGGAACATAATACTATCAAGGATTATCCATTCAACAAAAAAAATCCACCCCCCACTTAATTAAAAATTCAAATAATATAAATTAAAAGAATCACATCTCCCACCCAATTCCTTAAAACCGCCAGTATCCCAGAATTAAAAGATTTCACATTCTGGTAATAAATTACTGAACAAAAAGACTGGACACCGTTGGGTGAGGTCGTAGTCAATGTTTGATTAATCTTACGAAAATGAAAATAGGTAACCTCCTTTCATATTTGTAGATACCTATGTTACGATTGTCGTTATAGGCTATAACGACATTAGCTCCGTACATTACAAAAAAAGCGGTTCTAAGCCTTGCCCTTATGTGTTTTGGTAGCCGCTGGGCGTCTCTGATGCGTAATAGTTACACATTTTATTGAACTTATCATCGAATTAATAAACATAAACAAAACGTGAGAACAGGATCGTGCGCAGAGTCACGCGGATGCGACTTGCTCAATGCGGGAAGGCTTAATAGCGATAATTACAATAAAAATGGTCTTCGATCTCGATAGTCTGAAAAGTGGGTCATCATCAGCCGATCAGCGTCAAAATTTCCACGACTGATCGAGATGCCGGAAATCGATTGTCTCCGGCGCTCGGGGGGCAATCGCAACAAAATCGCAGACAAATGGCGAAGAAAACGAAACGATCAAACAGAGACTGAATGCACAACGTTTGCATAATCCAAACAACGTTGACCGGACGAGAAGCACATACCGTGTGCGCCAAAACACGTTTTTTTTTTCGTATCACAAGTCCAACGCAAACTAATTAGTAACACGTCAGAGCTCATTCAAGGTGAAAATTGGTAATATCCTCAGCTGTGTACAACTTGTGCTTTAGCTTCATATACAAATAGTCTGGGCGCTATATTAATAATATAAACAAAAAAAAAATGGAATTTAAACAAATTTAAAATTATGGTATTGATTATGATTACACAACGCCTCCAAAAAAAGTAAGAGCTTAAATTTTCCTCCTAGTCCTTCGCGGTATGGGATTTATTGCGACGCTCTAAAGCATCAAACAAAGTCGATTACGGACGAAACATTAAAAAGTGGCAGTGCCAAGGATAACTGGATACGTGTAACAAAAATCGCGGAAATGACAAAGGCTTTTCACCGCAAGTATTGATTATTGTGCGCGATCTTTAATTAAATATGACTCCGATGAATGTCCATAATAATCATAATTCATTCGTGGCAATCAAATCAAATTATTTTGCATCGGAAATAAGATAATGCTAGGAGTGGAAAGATTGAACGGAGCAGCGGCGCACAGTGATCGGGTTCGACTTAAATAAAATTGCGCAATGCGGATAAAATCTTTCGGAAAATGGCTACGCTTCGAGTAGAACCACTTTTCACAATGTACATATGTATGTATCACAAATACTTTGCATACAGTCCAATAACAAAATATTCGAGTGGGACACGTCGAAGGAGAAGAATCGGTGAAGTGCCACGAGCTGGTTCAACTCATATGCAAATCGAGGCCGAAGCTTTCGTTATCGTCAGAAGCAAAAAACACCTTCGCGAAAAGAAAGTGATAGGCTAGCGGCCAATTGACCGTTATTCGTCGACGAAGTCAAAAATGAAACCAAAAAAATCAAAACACTTAGCAGACGACACAGTCGAGTATGATACCAGCCGTACCTGTACGTTTCAAATTTTAGAAACACAATAAAATCTAAAAAAAAAAAAAAAACGGAAATACTAAGCAAAGTATAATATTCAAACTTGGCAGTACCTGAATGCAGATCGGTTCTGCGGCACAAAAATGTGTTGCGAAGACACAAAAATGGTTGTGTATATTAAAAACAATGAAGAGAAACATCTGTATTAACACGACAGCAACGGTGAGCAAACTAAGCCGGTTCTCTTTTTTCCTAATGTGCACCGCTAAGTAAATATTTTGCGTGGGCATTCATGATTTTTTTGCTTAATTAGGTGCTTTTTCTTACTTGTTTGTGATATCGGTTCACGGTCTAATAGGTACTGAATTAATCATATAAATCCGATTACTGAAATATTCATAAACAAATACTATTCAAATCTACTACTACGCGTATCAAGCGTTTAGAATGTTTAAATCAACACTTCTATCATTTCATCAAGTACATATATTTTCACTATGTACTTATGTACATATTTACATAGTGAAAACGATAATTTGGTGTATATATGGGATTCACAGAAAAGTCGATCTTAAGGCTCCCGCACACAGCAAAATAGGAAAATCTCAAGGGTGGTATGGTGGGAAGTTGTATCGCATAGCCGCGATTTATTCAGTTTAACCACTTTAACCGCTTAATATTCGGGCATAACCACGTGGTGAAAACTTTAGTTTGCCTTGAAACGGGCGTAGGGGGTGGCGGGGGCGATTATATACGTCCATTGTACATTTGTTAGCTGTTATAATAGATATATTACGTAAAGTAGTGCAAAAACAATTGATTTTATTAATAGAATTGACACAAATTCGTAAAAAATAAAGTTAGATGCGCGTGTGTGGCATTAATGAGAGAATAGAATAACTGAATACGCGTCTACACCAAAAAGGATTTCCACCGAACACAACGTGTATGAAATACAAACGTTCCGAATGCGAGGTGACAGATGGTAATTTGATAGCTTATGTCAGAGTGACAGAAACCGACGCTTGCGCCGGCCGGTAGACCTGCGAAATTCGCTAGGTTTGCCTAGCTAGGTCTTCATACACGATTACGTAGCGGCGTGCGGGAGCCTTTAAGCTACATATATTTATAACATTACGATGATTATGCACCTGAGTAAAATGTTGTGTGGTGCGTTGGTGTTCGTCCTGCAGCATTTTTCTGGCGCGTCTGCGCTCCGCTCCCATGGCAACGAGACGCTCGAGCGCCCGCCCTTCTAGGGCTTCGGCCCCTCGGCGAAGCCGCCTGGCTCGAGTCTCCCACTGGGAGCACAAACTGCGCCATGCTATAGCCACACAGCTCTCTGCAAAACACAAAACAAAGTTAAGATACTAAACGATGAATTAATTGGATGGCAGATGGACGCGAGAAATACTTGAATGGTATCCGAGAGGATGTGAAAGAAAGCAAGGTAGACCGAGTGGACGATGGGCTGATGAATTGAGAAGAATGTGTCAAGTGGATGCAGATTGCTCATGACAGACGGAAATGGAAAAGGATTGGAGAGGGCTTTATCCAACAGTGGATGGTGAACGGCTGAAAATGATGATGATGATGATGATGACGACTAACGGGGGATGATCTGGATTCTATTCACAACGCAACTAACTGCATTGTTTAAGTAGTGTATGGGGCTAAGTTTAGAATACATACAGAGTGGCTCGTGTTTAAAGTGTACAATGTTAACGATTACGATGCGAAATGGTCCCAGCCGTAAGAAGTTAATGTCGAAACTAGTGTTGTAAAATTTTCGGGAATAATCTTTTGGAGAATATTCTCCAAACCGAGAATTTTCTCTATTTTTCGAGAATTTTCTGTTTAAAATAATTGTAGTACATAATGCACTGTACCCTGGGCTCCATCGGCCACCACGTATTTTAAATAAATAAATACTAACTCTTACTGTATTTGCTTAAATATACAGTAAACTCCCTCTAATCCGGGCTAATACATGGGAGAGGTGATACGGATTACACGAATAATATTAGTTTAGTATCCGTGACAAAAACTAAATTTAATGGGGCGTGAATATGACAATTTTTTACGATCTATTGTGCTAATAATTTGGAACAATTTCACTGGAATATCATAACCAAAGCAATAAAATATGTATACATAATTTATTTCTTCCAGAATTAATAAGCATTGCATTCCTGTGAGAATTTTAAGGAAAACGTTCATGGTAAGTAGTGCATATGTTAAAATGACAAAATGACACATTCAGTGTCGTCAGAAAGAAAAAATGTCTTTTAAAATGCTCTCAGACACTCTATAAAGTCCTATTACTCCTATTAGGTTCTGAAAATATCCAAGAATCCTCTAAAAAGCTATTTAACTATCTAGAAAAAAGAAAATTCTCGAATATTCTCGGAGAATAATCTTTGGAGAATATTCTCGGAGAATAATCTTTGGAGAATATTCTCGGAGAATAATCTTTGGAGAATATTCTCGGAGAATAATCTTTTGGAGAATATTCTCGTTCTCCGAGAATATTCTCGACTTACAACACTAGTCGAAAAAAGTTGGAGCTGGAGTTCATGCCGCTCTACGTACATATGTATTAAAAGCTCTTTGGCACCAATGCAAAGTTTACAATGACAGCATTACAATTTTGCAATATATACTATACAGTTGAATGTTTTTTTGTTTGTCCGCTATGCAAATCAAGTTTTTAATTTAGAAGCACCAAATTTGGTATACTATCTCATGGTACTCTGACTTAGACCGTAGGCGTTTTTTGGAAAGGGTCGGAGCCGGGGGACAAAGGGGCCCCATGCAAAAATTTTATTTTCAATCAATTTTTGTTTGTACATATGTACTGGAGAATAAATGTTTATTTCGATATTTATTTGTTCTATTATTTGAATTCACCTGCCCGAGCAACGCCGAGCAATTCGGCTGGTGCATTATAAAACCTTCCACGAGGGGTTTAAAACTTATTCCTTTCTAGGTCGGATTCCCAAGAGAAGTCTGTATGTAAAATATGAGGACCGCATCCTGGTAACGGATATCGTTTCTAAAGGTCACAGTCATCAATATTATTGATGTTGCCAGGTCAGAAAGTGGTCCAATTGTTATTAAAAAAAAAATTGCATGGAAGTTGTATGGAAGTATGGCCATACATAAGGTGTAAAATCGGGGAATTTTTGGTTTTGAGAAAAGTAGGTAAGCCCTTTAAATACAATACATATCTGTTGTCAGAATGCGGTTCTCATATTTTACATACAGACTTCCCTTGGGAGCCTGCACTATTCGAAAAACGGAGTATAACGGATTCAGCGGTAAAAAAAATAGTTTTCTGCATTTCAGTAATTTTTAAGATTTTGCGATTGTTTTTAACACGAAAAGCTTCTACAAGATAGCGCATCGAAAATTCAACACATTATTTGGAAAAAAATTAACATTAATCATTATTAAAAATAGAACCCCGCAAATGGCCACCATTTTCAGCCTCAACCTGTTGGGCTCTTTCGAGGGCATTTTTGTTAGGATTTCAGGTCCTAACAAAAGTAATCTCTTCTCTAATGTTGGCCTTCAGCTGGTGGATGGTAGTTGGCCGTTGGGTTATTTGCTTTAAGAAGCCCTACAGAAAGTCGGGGGGTCGTCAAATCCAGATGGCCAGATTAAATCGGAAAATGATTGAAAAATTTTTAAGGCCAACAGTGGAGTACAATCCATAGATCAGCAGGACTACTACTCATACAACCTGACAAAGTATGGCACTTTAGAGGGAAATTTTTGACGATTGAATAATATCGCGATTTTTCGATTTCAACTGAAAAAGTTATTAATGATTTAAACCATAACGCGTCCATAACATATTATATGCGTCACCTTGTGTAATGGAACTTAATATAAACAGAAAAAAATTGAACTTTCGTGTTTAATTGTATTTGTAGAAAAACTTATTGATTGATTAAAATTATTTCCTAAACCTTCATATCTCGAACTCAAACTTTATTTTACATAGGTTCTATAAATAAAGATTGTTTAAAAAGTCTATAAAAGTTTTTTTGGGTTGCGTTTACAAATATGTATCTATGTATGTACATACATAGCAACGTAAAATCAGTAAAATGTTAACAAGTTGTTAACATTGTAATAAATTAAATATCCATTAGGTAGCTTTGGCATTGTTTCAACTATGACTTGTACAAACTCCAACTCCTATTCTAAATACATTCCAGAGTTCTCGTATATCTTGTATAATTTACCTGAAAGTTCTTCGCATTTGTCCAGCTTCTGTCCCTGAGTGGCCACAGCAGACAGAGCTATCGCATACTCCTTGTCGCACTTTGCCTTATTTGTCAAACATCTTTTGATGTTTTCGATGAGTCTCATTTCAGCTTCTTGACGAAGCAGCAAAGCCTCGTGGGCTGTCTTTCCTAGCAATACTGACGTGAAACCCATTTTTGAAACGAGACCCGATCAAGACATATCACACACTATAAAACTGGTTACACTGATCACATAACTTATATTCACGACGAACTATCAATACATGTTTTTATTTGGTGGCTTAATCCTAAACAAAACAAAAATAAAGACATTAGCTCAAGTTTAACTACTGTTCAAGTTCAAGCGCGACAACATTACTGTTATGTTACGAATTTGAAACTATGTATATTTTTCAAATAAGTCGCAAGTTATAAAATATCTTCGAGTAGTTTTATCAAAATAATGAGAAGCATTCGAAAGACAACAAAGGTGACGGTAGTCAATTTGGCACAACTAATAAATACCTGTTGCGAGTTTTATCGGACAGCGCAAATTTGGTTATTTTGAGAAATTATCTCATTCGAGTGGCGTAATTAATCTTATTAAAGCACTGTACACTAGTTTTGGCGGCAAAATCATTTAAACTTTAAGCTAGGGTCGTAATTATCAACGAAGACGGAAAATAAACACGAGCCGGCAACACAACCAACCGAACCAAAGTAGCTGACAGACTGAATGAGTGAACCGGTCTCCAAATATTGTACGACACTCGAGCTAAAACCAGGTGCTCCCAAACCTCTTTTTGATATTTCATTTTTGTTATTAATTAAAAACTTATTTACCTTAATACCGTGTGATGAATAACCTTTGAAGAAAATTTCTAGAAACATTAAATTTTAAACATGACGCGGGAAAACGTTATGGCTGTAATCTATATTATTATCAGGGGAAATTAGTATGATGTATACACAACTAACAATTATTGTTGGACTTTACCGATTTTCGCGGGATAATTCTGATTTTGTGTGGATGTCTCGTGGATTTTTGTTTAAAATCAAAAAAGTTAATGCCCTGTGCCTATTTGCCTATGAGGTGTGCTTTCACAAGGTGCAGAAAGAAAGGAAATATATCGAACCTTCCTCTTAAAAAAATTCTTGTTTGCTCAAAAAAAAATCAGTCAAAATCTCGAGGTCGAATTTTCGCACGATCGCAATACTTTAACCGATATGGATAAAGTAAAAAGAAAAAAACTTTATTTATACCAAGTATAAAAAAAAAAAAATGGTATCAAGGACAGTTGTGCTATTTTGAGAAGGTTTGTGATATTTGAAAAACGTTTCGTATGCAGCGAATTTTCTGAAAAATTATTTTATATTAAAGGATATAAAGCTATTTTAAAATGTTTTAGGATAGTAACGAATTTTTTTAAAAAAAAATTCCGTTGAATTTTTTAAGCTTAAAATACTAAGTCTCTTTTACTTTGATTAAAAAACGAAGCTTTTATTTAAGTGAATGCGCACTTTACATCAAAAGCTCAAGATGGTAATATTAATTAATCTCTGAGAACAGTGAAGTCGTAAAGTTTTTTTTCATTTCTGTAATTCTTTCTAAGCTTGAAGACTACATAATATGCCGGAACAAAATCAAATATTTTTACGTTTTCGGGTAATTATTTTTTTGTTACAGTAATAGTAGTTTAAAAATACAGGGGAAATTATCTAAATATGTCCCATAGCAGAGTAGTTTTGCACGGATACAGTATGAACATACAGACAAACAGTTTCTTTAAATACAATGCTTATCAATCTTATCATTTATGCGGTCTTTACCGCATCCTCTGATAGGATCCGCTGTGCGCTATGCCGACGAAGAAAAGTAATTGCACCCGAACGCCGTCGAAGCTTGGGTCAACTGTGGCGCTGCTGTCGCGTCGCGCAACGGGCATTGGCAACTGCCGTCGAGTTACGACGAACAGTTGTCGCGTACGACAGCCAACCGCTAAACCAAAGCACGAGCACTTTTTTCTAAGTGTGGAGTCGGTTAAAAATTTTCCAACTCCGACTGAGACTTCGACTCCACCGATAAATGCCAAAATCTTCGACTCTGATTAAATAGCTAGGGGTTTTTCCGAAAAAAAATCGGAGCTTAAAACCACTTGGCCAGCCTGCGCACGGAGATCAATAATAAAATCCAAGCGACAAACCGCAGATAAGGAGTCGTCCATAAATGACGTGCGCGCTTATTGCAGGGTCTGATATAATGTGATGATTTATAACAAATGGGCTAAGGGTTGTAGAAAATGTGGCGTCACAAAACCAACAAAATATAATTTATTTTTCTGAAAGTAAAATATTCCGTGACAGAATGAAAACTCAAATCCCCCCCTCCCATATAAATACAAATCTCACACCTCTAAGCTAAAACTAATTTTTAAATTAAACAAATAGAATTATTTTAATTTGGATCAGCATAAAAGTTGTCGGATCCCCCGTTCATTTTCATCGGAAAAATAATTTCAACTATGTACATACATACATATATGAGGCGTTGCGAATACAAAGGGCGAACTCGACAAACATTGATTTAGAGAAAAACACGTTTTAAATTTTCTCGCCCAGTACGATCGCGATGGTTTCCTATGTTTCAAGCTTAATTTTTATACGGTAATGATAGACGAAGTTAAAAAAATAAACCCACCAGTGTATTCTAAAAGGCAGCGGACGGAATGGTAAAAAAATGACCCGATGTCGAGTTCGCCCTTTTATCCGCAACGTCTCACATGTTTCTTTCGTATTTTTGATTTTATTAATTATTCTAAAAAACTTATTTCAAAAATTATATGGGGGGGGAGGGGTTCAAAAAATGTGACGTAATTTAAACGAGGGGATAAAAGATTTTGCGATGAAATGTGACAATGGGGAGAGGAGGGGATAAAAAAAAAATACCGAAAATCATGTGACGTCATTTATGGACGCCCCTAAACTAGGGCTGTTAAGTGCTAAGGACAAAAAAAGAGAACATTTGAAAATAAAAATTCATATTAAATTTTCTTAATTTTGAAGTTGCGCTTAAAAAAATTAATATAATCATCATATTTTTCGCTATATTTATCTACACTGCTAATTTGGTCTAAAAGTTACTTATTTTCTTTTATTTCTTTAAAAAATTATAAACTATGCTCAAAATAAAATACCTCGGACAGTGGAAATTTTTAACTTATCTCTTTCTGCGGTCAACTGTCAGACCATTTTGACCAATCACAACGCGAGAACACAATTTCACGCGCCTATCACACAGCTATGTTTATTTACGAGTTTTTGTTTAAAACTTAAAATAATTAAAAGTTGGAGAAATTGAAAAAGAAAACAATCTGAGTTTTATATATATAAAAAAAGAATTGTGTTAAAAAAGAGAACACCTTCTCTCTAAAAGAGACCTGTTGGTAACCCTACACTAAAACAATATCGAGAAAAAAACAATATTGAACCGAAATCAATCGACAAATCATAAAACACTACTATAACACGTTTGAAAACATTTAAAATGCCTCATTTGTGCGAATAAACGCGAAAATCGCTTCGGCACATGGCCGTGTTTAAGCGTGTTAGGTGCAATAGTGCGCACATGGCCGTGATGACCGGATGCGGGAGAGGGCGGGCGGGCGGCGGCCGTCAGTTGGCAGCAGTGGGCGCCCGACCGCGACCGCGATTGCGATTGCGACTGCGACCGGCACTATGGCGGCCACAGGTAACGCCTCTCTTCTCTACTCGCTTCTCTTCCCGCACCTCTCGTCTCGCACCCCCTCGGCCACACCCACATATCCTCGTACACCCCACGGGAATCCGCCCCACGGTCTCCGGCTCCCCTCAAAGTGTGGGCCGCGCCGGCTGTTGCGGCCGCGTGGCCACGTACGGACTTCCCCTTGGGCCGCTTTCACACCGCCGCAACGCCGCGTCACGCGACACCACCGAAAACGTACCAGACTCCATCTTGAATATCATAACCTGAAACCATTCATCACGTCGGTGTGAAAGCGGCTTCGCTCGGCGTCCAGCGCGCTAACCCCTCACCCCCCCCCCCTTCCATCACCCTTCGCTCGCTTTAGCCCCGCCCCTCTCTCCCCCTCCCCTCTGTTGTACTGACGTCATCATCTGACCTTGTGTTTTCAGGGAAAAAGTCGAAGCGCATCAAGGGTAAGACGCTCGGAATCGGCGACTTCCTCGGAGATGGTCCGATCGCTATCAACATCCAGACCAGGATGTTGCCGGAGGACGAAGAGGATTTCGGCGAGTCATCCAAGTATGACCGTAAGTATTTTTATTTATGTCGTTCTATGTCCAGGCGGACAGCTTACACGTCGGCCGACCCTCGTTGAAGAAAATTTTGTCGAATGTTTGCCAAAAGTTTTCGAGTGAATCAAATCAATTTTTATTCACTGATTTAAATGAAGTAATCTGTCCCCGAAAGGTTGAGAGTCGCTGATCGGGGAGTAAGTAATGTGTAAGCGTTAAGGTTGGATTGGATCGGCAATAGGTTACAAGATGAAAGAAGTTGTATAAATTTCGGCGAATGTGAGCTTGGCTTTAATAGTCGTGAAAGGGTTGTTAACCTTTCGCGGTCAGCCCCAATCTTAAATTCGTTGTACCAGTCGGCACTTTGTAAATTAATTTTGAAAATCCTGATTTGCAAAGATAGGTCCCCCCGTAGCAAATGTAATTAAGACAGAGGGTACTTTATTTGCCGATTCTGGATAGACGAATGTTTAAGGATGCTAAAATTCAGCAGGTTTTTGCTACGGCAAAGCTTTGCTCTGTAAATTGGTGAAATTGTCCTTCTGCACGGCAGCATCGTCCGCAGAATCAATTAAAACTGAAAAGACACCACTGTGCAAATTAAAGATGTGTACAATAATACTCTTGAAAACTATTTTCACGAGTTGCATACATAACGAAGTAATGAATTCGATTGACATGATTTTCGATTTAAATTTAATTTAATGTAAAAAAATATGCTGACAATGAAACGTGGCCGTTAGTTGCTGTTTTTCTATTTAATTTTTTGCAACCGTGTTGAAACATACAAATAATTGGTCCGTTTCCCTGGACTGTTCAAAGAGAGAATCAGTTGTCAAAGGACATTTTAGATTTTCCAAATTCCTCAAAATATCGCCATATCTAACAAATTGCAATTTTTTGGGAGACACCCTCATTCCTCCCTGGGGAGTAAAAACCAAAGGTTAAAGATTCCTGGTATATAATAAAATTGAAAGTCACAAGATTAAATTCACCGGAAGGTCAAAACTTATCATTTGTGGACATTTCTGTCTGTTCATTCAGGTTGAGAAACTGACCAGATGGAAATCAGATGGCTTCCGGAAGCCACCCGATCGGAGTGTTAGTGGAAACTGGCCAGTTTGAGTGAGATAGCAAATGGGATGGGCTGATTCTGGCCTGATCATTAATGGTGATGTATATTTTGACCATCCAATCAGGCTCGATTTTGTCCAGTCAGGCAGCCTTCCGCTGCACTTATCGTTGGGTGGCTTTTTTTAGGCCTCTGGGACTGTTGGGTTTACTGGAAAGAATATTGGAGTTTTAATTTTCAACGTTTCATCATTCAAGATTGCAAGTAATGAATGTAGCAATAGTTCTTTGTGAAAATGATTAGTCATTGGTCATACATGCATTGCTTAGAACTTTTTTTTGTGTGGTATCCATATACTTGCAATGACTAGTCTGAAAATAAAAAACGGCTACTATCACATCCTAAAATGGATAGGCATCCGAAACACATCAGTTGTGTTTCATTTGAGTGAGCCAATTACATACTTGCAGTCTCAAGTCCAGAGTAAATCGCAAAAACGTCTTACACTTTTTATACATTTTGTATATATTCTGTCTAACTTGAGAAATACCCTGGTCTTGATTGATTTAGAATCAATCTGCGTATACAACCTGGGTCTCAACCAATGAACTTTGTCACCTTCTAGACTTCTTGGAATACACATTAACGATAACCATCCAAAGTTGTAACCCTCTCTTTTTTGCGCGAGAACAAGGTGCTTGTTGGAAACAAGTTGGACAGAGTATAGGCACTTATGCATGATATACCATTTGCAGTATTTGTTTGACATCCAAATGGAGACATTCTTTTGGACCCGACCCCGTTTGCGCACAATTGACTAATAAGCAATTTCAATAATATGAAATTGTCAAATGTATTGACTCATTAACAATTAGTATATTTATATAATTTTCTGCCAATCTAATCACTAACTAATGAGCTCCAAAATAAGAAAAGGGGTTTTTTTTAAATATATTTTAAGTATGAATCACACCCAATGATGATAATTATCATTGCACACGGGCCAGGGTAAATCTCGCACTTGGGACTCACGCACCGGTACCCGTTACCGCTTTTTAGTCCGGGGAAGGTCTGAGGAATGGCCAAAGTGCGTTGTTTGCACATTGTCACACTCTAGCTGGGTGCCTCTGTAATTGGAGGGTGGGGGGACCAGAAATTCCGATGTGGTCGCTTTGCCCGAGACGTTTTCCGTTACGGTGGCGGAGGCTGTGACCGTCCATCGTTGAAACCTACCCACGGTCAGCAATTTTAGTCTAATATGCGAGTTGATCTAACTTAAGATTAAAACTCAATTCAGACTAGTCTTACTCTGGCCGCCATTTATTGGAATGCGTGCAATGATTCTGAGGGTACCGGCTCTCGCGGCTTGTGTTTAAAACTTAGTGACGAATGGGCCTGTGAATGATGTTCATCCGTGTAAATGTGCCTGTTTTAGATATGGGATCGTCGAGTCGACCCCGTGCACCGGTCGTGCTGCCGTCTGCATCTCGTGCTTCTCGAGGGGGCACTTACGATGATGAAAACGTGCCGAAGCATCCGCCTTACATGGCGTTCATATCCAATTTACCCTACGAAGTTGAAGATAGCACCATTGAAGATTTATTTGCTAATCTTAAGGTATAAATTTTTAACAATTCAAATTCGTATCGAACGCAGTGCCGTCTTAAACTAAAAATTATATCGGTTCACAATTTCAGGTTGCAAACTTACGTCTGCCTCGAGAATTGGACGGCAGATTGAGAGGTTTCGGATATGTCGACTTTGAAGATCGGGAGAGTTTGGTAGCTGCTATAAACATAGCAGATTTGGTTAGTGCATTGTTTAAAAATTTTATTTTTTAAGCCAATTGATTATTTAATAATTTTGAGGTTATATACAATAGATTTTGATTTCACTATTTAATTTTAAGAAGTGGTATTTATTTTCATCATTTTATTCCAGAACGTTTGCGGTAGACGGATACGCATTGACGTATCAAATTCAGAAGATCGTAGAACTGGACGAAGGAGCGATCGTGATAGGTTTGCTTATTTATTTATGTTTTTTTTTCCTGTTTTGATTGATTCTTAACTGACTCTATTTTTTTAATTTCAGAGATCGCGAATACGATCCAGAACGTACTTTGGGAGATTGGCGCTCCGGTACACGAACTGAGAAAGAAGGTGGAGGAGGTGGTGGTGGTGGTGGTGGTGAAGGTGGACGAGAACGCGAACGTGAACGTGAAGGTGGGCGTAGTGGGGGCGGCGAAGGTGGACGCGGTGGAGGTGATTGGGGAAGTTCATATTCTCGCAGAGAAGATAGCGGTAGTGGTAAATTTGTCTTTTATTATTAGTAAATTCTCCAGACTGGTTTTTTCCCTTGATTAACTTGTGATTGAATTGTTTTAGTTGACACGGGTCCTGGAGGGTGGCGTGATGCTCGTCCTCGGGATGACCCACCTCCGAATAGATCTTACGGTGGTAGAGACTCGTCAGGCGATAAAGGGCCTCCGAGAGATGGAGATAGAGGGTTTTCTAGAGATGGTGAACGAGATCGAGGATTTTCTAGAGAAGGTGGTGGAGGTGGATTTTCTAGAGATGGAGATAGAGGGTTTTCGAGGGAAGGAGGTGGAGGTGGATTCTCCAGAGAAGGTGGTGGAGGAGGGTTTGGACGTGATGGTGAAAGGAGCTTTGGGCGAGATAGCGAAGGAGGCAGAGGCTATGGAAGAGATGGTGAAAGATCGTTTGGAGGAGGATTTGGGGGGGATAGGGATAGAGATAGAGACAGAGACAGAGGATTTGGAAGAGATGGTGAACGTGATGGTGGATTCCGAAGGTAATATTATTGTGTTTCATAAATTATACAACCAATCAATTAAACTAACTAATCAATTGTCTAATATTTAATGTTGTCATCCTACAGGGAAGGTTATGGCCGAAGCTTTGGTGGCGGCTATGGAGACAGAGATAGGGATCGGGAGAGGGATGCAGATAGAGATAGAGGTAATAAATTTATTGACATTTAATATCCCATACATTTGTTAATGCTGTTTTACCCAGGCCAATTTTTTTATGCAGTTAATCAATGTTTGGATTTAAAAAAAATAAAAATAAAATTTTTTAAAAAATCGCCGTAGACAATCAAATAATTTTCAGAAATATTTCACCATTTCCAACAATGTGATTTCATCAATGAGAATAGGGTGTTTTGCCAGCCGGTGCATTTGCAGAAATATACTTACTTTAATCAGATATGAACGGAAAAATATTAAATATTTTTAATTTAAAATAAACTTTGTCTTCTGGCATTATCGAAGATCCGGAAGTTCCAGGTGAAGCGAGAACTCGGCCGAAACTTCAACTGTTGCCGCGAACTGTTCCATTGAACACCGCGCCGTCCGCTGACGACGATAAGTCTCAAGAGGCGAAATCTGCAAAGCAAGATAACGAAAATAGTGAAAATTCGGACAGTTCCGATAGAAGATCCGAATCTGCTGGTGAATCGCACGTTGACGGAAATGAAAAGGCAGTATCTCCTTCGCCTTCTGAAGACAAAAAACCTGTTGAAAAAAAAAAGCCATATAAGCCGCCTGTTCCAGCAGCAAGCATATTCGGGGCTGCCAGGCCTGTGGATACTACTGCTCGGTTTGTTTTTTTTTTTTACTCCTGTTTTTATATACATATGTATGTATGTACATGATTGCACAAAAATATTTTCTGTTTTGTTATTTATTGTAACAAAATAATTGATCTGTGCATATAACAATTGGATGTACTTCTGACACCACTTACGTTAGTACGTAATTTGGTCGTTTTGTATGCACAAAATAAATTTCGAAGTATGTATTTAAAATATCGTTTAAAGAATAAATAATTTTCATAATTACCTAACATTTATCAAAAGAAAATATATATAGGTATTTTTTTTTTTTTTTTACCAAAACTATGTCCATAACATTACAGAGAGCGGGAAATAGAAGAACGCCTAATAAAAAAAGCTGAAGAAATGCGATTACGTGATGGACATGCCCGGGACCAAGATGAAAAACGAATGTGGAGTAGAGATAAAAAGGTACTAAACTTACAATCTAATAAACTTTTTTTAGTTTGAACAAAATGTCTAATCAAGTTTTTTTGTTAAATTAGGTTGACGATTTCGATGATAAAAGAGGTCCTCCTAGAAGGATTGGTAAGTTTTACACATTATGTTTTATCTTTTTTTGTCTATCATACATATACTGAATGCAAAGAGTTTAAATATAATGTTCATTATTTGTCTTTTTTTTTTGAAACAATCAGGATTTATGATTGTAGAGCAATCAATCTTAGGCTGAAAACCTGTATAGAGACTATTTTTAATATCATTCAAATTATTAATTTTAGATGATAGGCGTCGTGATGATCGTGGGCGGGATGATAATCGCGAGGATCGTGGTAGAGATGATCGTAGCCGAGATGACTATCCTCGTGATGAACGTGGCAATCGTTTGCCTTACAGAGGGACTGGCAATTCCAGAGATTCAAAAGACGGCGGTGATTCTAAGGATAAGGATTACGATTCGAAAGAATCTAAAGATTATCGCAATTCTCAAGATGCGAGAGGTTCAAGAGAAGGACGCGATTCTAGAGATGGTAGAACATCTAGAAGCTCTAAAAGCGATAGAGAATACAGCGGCAACCGCGAGACTAAAGAATCTACTGAAAAAGATAACAAAGAAGTACGCAAAGAACGCAACCACGAAGAACGACCCATGCCTAAGGCTAAAGATCATGAACCACCTGTAAGTATTGATTGTGAAGAATAAAATATCTTAAATTTAATTTCGAATATTAATCATTGTTTTTTTGCTTTTTAGAATTTCATAGCACAAAATAAATATAGTTACTTGGAGAATGCAGATGATGGAGAGGCATCGGAATAAATTAAATTTGTCAAACGTGATAGATTTGCCTAAACATTCAAATTACATTTTACTTGCTTGTCGGAATACTGAAATGTTATATATTTTTGCACGCAATTAAATTAACTTTGACGGTGAAGACAAATAATTAGTCGTGTGTGGCAGTGCTCTTCATTCAGCGTAATGTTACAAATGGCATAGTGAACTACTGGGTGGTCTTTGAAGTGTAAAAAGTGCTCGATTGTTTCATAGTATCATTTGGAGGAGTGTGTAATATTGAGACTAAAATACGTTTGTGTATGCGGGATCAACTAAGAGACTGGTAACAATTAAGATCGGAAGATTAATTTGTATTCAATGAACTTTTACATTTTTGTACTGGATCGTGCATTATTACGAATTCGCCCCAGTTCTCTGATTGTTCAGATGAACATGGGAGAACTGGGGCCACAGTTGAATTGTTAGTGTTTTCTACTATTTTTAAAAATCATCCTCGATGACAAATTATGTTGAATTTATTCCTAATTGATATTTATTATGTATACACTTTTATACATGTATTTATAGTAATCATGATTATGGTTGTAGCATATATATATATATAATTAACTTTTATTTTGCAAATTGCTTTTATTTTTTTTAAATATGATTCACATTATTTTTACTGCTGTATAATTTGTTTTGTGGCTCTTGTAAATTTTTTAATCAAATTATGTGGTATCAAATATGGAACTCTGATGCAATAAAACCTTGTGACAATCTTTCAATTTTGTTTGTCTTTATGTATATAGATATATATAAAACTTAGGATTTTTAATTTGTCACAAACGC
The DNA here is from genome assembly GCA_022651745.1 of Parapsyche elsis. Taxonomy (NCBI): domain Eukaryota; kingdom Metazoa; phylum Arthropoda; class Insecta; order Trichoptera; family Hydropsychidae; genus Parapsyche; species Parapsyche elsis. The sequence goes on from JAGVSN010000017.1 coordinate 6,939,531, forward strand.
AATTGTTGTGTATGTATTATTTTCCCATATACGTACGTGTGTGTACATGTATTTTATATTAATAAATGGTTCCAATGGTTTTTGTTTTACATTTGTGCCATTGCTGCAGCTGCAACACAACAACTTTATCATTTGACTTATCCAATGCTCATGCAGAAAATTATTTGTTCGAGGACTTTTAAGACACTTTCCGAGTTGTCAATTTTAAAAGCAAAACGAACAATACTGTAAGGACATTTTGTATATTTAATTAAGTCACCATTTGTATTCGTCCCATCTGCATTATTACATATACACCTGTATATTTGGTTTTGGTATGCTATGTCAACAAATCTATTGATAAAATTAAATAATCAATTGCAGACAGAAATCCAATAAACTAATATTCTCTACCAAGTGTCTTTTATTTATTTTTGTACAGCCAAGTATCAATAAAACAATACCAATGCATACTATGTACATTTATGGATTAAGTAAAAATAATGGCCAAGACTTGTGATTCAAGCTAACAAACGCTCCTTAGAAAACAATTACTTACCAATCTACGTAACTTGTTAAAATCCAGTAAGCTTACTGGCTAACTAAACTAACTAAACAACTGCAATTCCATGATCCTTGTGTGTTGCATTGTGGTTTTTCACCTATTTTTAAATACCAGTAATAATTCAAATTGTAACATTTTTTACACGTTTAATGTTAATTTCTAATCTCTTCAGTTCAGTTTTCAATCGATTATCCTGTATTTCCAGAGTAGTAATTATAATTTTCTATTTCTATCTTTTTTTTTTTTTTTTCTGTATGGACTTCACCTTAGTGCTTCATTATTTCTTATTCTCTCTTCTCTTTGCTTTTCAGTTTTCAATCCATAATCGTTAATAAATAAATGAAATATTTGCGCTTATTGATGATGCATCGAACGGCGACAAGTTATCAGAATCCTCAGATTTGTCACAATTTATATCAGACTGCTTAAAATAAAAGTACATACATACATATTAGTAGATTATTTCTTAAAATAATGTGAGAAAAAAGTTGATTGAAGGATAAATCTTGTGAAAATAAAACAAATGCATGTACGTATTATAAGAATTTTGTATAATTTTATAAATTTTTACAACGTAGTCAACTTGAACATTTCTTAATCGATAGAATCAAATCAGTTAGTGAAAATTTATTGCTTTTATGAAAATTTGTCAACAATAATAAATAAATTTACTATATATGTATTTATAATTAGATTTTTTTATAGTTAATTTTATCAAGAGATATTTCAAAGACAGTATGGAATTGGTGAAACTGCGATGGATATTTTACAAACATTGGATAAAAGTGGTCTCCAACTTACGGACTATAGTCTTGACCGATTTGGAAACGATGTGCGCAGACTACTTTTTTTTTTTTTTTTTTTTTCTCGGAGGTGGGAAATCTTCCAAAGACACCCTTTAGGCAATTGCCCGAAAGGGTAGTGTCGGATTTTTACCGACTAAAACCCACCCCCATTGTACCGTCTGCTTATTTAGGCATGCATTCAAGCATGGCTAAATAAGCCTATCCACATTTAAAATATGTATGTACATCTCATACCTCTATTTTGTAATCTATCTCTAGTTGACTTATCTAACATATTTAATAATGAACCACAATACATAAGGTGTGGTCTGACAATTACATTATAAATTATTATTTTAGTTGCTTTAGATAATAATTTTCTTAGCCGACATAATATTCCTACTTTTTTATTATTAAAATTGACCGTGTAACTTAAAATCTAACTTATCATCCAATATTATACCCAAATATTTGAAATTATTAACTAGTTCAATATTACTTTCACCAACTTTTAACCTAAAATCAGTTTTATTAATCTTATTATAATTAATCACCATTGCTTTGGTTTTTTCTACATTTAATTTTAATTTGTTGTTATTCAGCCAACTTATTACCTAATTTAAAATTTAATGTTCCCATTATAAAATTAATATTATTATCTACTATATAAACCAATGTGTCATCGTCAAATAAATGTATCTTAAATTTATTTACAACCTTAACTATATCATTTATGTACACTAAAAATAATAATGGTCCTAATTTTGATCCTTGGGGAACGCCCCAACATTTAATTTGTCTTGAATTAATCTTAACCCAACTTAATCTTTTGTTGCCTGTCAGATAAATAGCACCGCACTATTCTTTGCACTCCCATGCGGATGGAAGAAACGAATTTTTGTAAATTGTACTATCATTGAATACAGCGGGGGATTTACAATACTCGGATTTGGGAACCCAGGGTAAGGATTTTTTGGGTATATGTAACTGGGTTATGGCAATAGCTGAGCTTGTATACAGTGGAACATTCCATCCTCTGACTGGGAGGCTTGTAAAATAGATGAGGAGCGTACGACCTACGTAATGGTACTCTACCGGGTGCTTGATATGATAAATTGTGTATAGTCTCATCTGTTGGAAAAGGAAAAGTGTATTTAAATCAAATTGTATATTTTGATGTAACAAAGTTATGTATCTTAATGATTAAAATTTCTGTAATCACCTTCTATAGCTTTATTGGATAACTGTAAATTGGTAGTCGGTCTAATTGCATTCATATGGACAAACGACTTTGGCACGTAATCGTGTTTGTGAGTGGTCAAATCTTGCATAGGTCCTTTCCCCCATAGGTTGTTATTGAGCGGAGTGAACGGTTTTACCTTTCTTATAGGATTCGGTAAATATGATAACTAAAACAATACATGTATGTAAATACGTGTCTTGTGTCGTAATTTAAATAAAACAGTTGCATTAGTATTAAAAAAATAAAACTTACTTTGTGAACGGTGTCAACGGCCATTTTTTTCGAAGACAAAATTAAATTCGTTCTTTGCAGGAAGGGTTTACGTCGTAGGTTGATACCGGATGTTGTCTTATAAGAAAGTTTATAAATGGTTGTATCCTCAAATGCTTGACCCGATTTTTGATATGAGCGTCTTGGCGCAAACGATGAAGGTATCGGTGGTTGACAATATCGTTGAAAATTTTCATCAATGTAAATGTTATTAAAAATTATATATATCATCTGTCACAGATTCACATTTGGGTTTTAATTATGTGGAATTAAGTATTGTGTGTTCCTTACGACTACTTTCTTTTTCTTTGGGCAAACTGGGCATGGGCATGGTAATTTTTTTTTCTTTTCAACTAAATTTTCAGCCCGCAGAGATGGTGGCTGCTTTTTGACGATGCAACAACTAAAAAATGTGAACATTGAAATGGTGAATGAAGTTTATAAAAATAAACAGTAAAATGTGCCATTATGTAAAATTTTTTAATAATTTCGGTCACTCACCCTGTCATTTTATCACTCCAGTGATCCTTTAATATAATTCGTCTAATTTATTTTATGTTTAGCGAAAACTTTAATTGAGCAGTATTAGTACGTGTATTCACAGATGCTACTTATCCTTAATTAATATAATGAATCTAGAAACAAATGTATCTAGAAAAAAACAAATGAATTTTGAAAATAAAAACAAATATTCAAATATGAACAAAAAGTTTAAATAACTTATTAATAATGTATTATATGAAAAAACACTGATGATAATTTGGTTATAGGCAGTGGCGGCTCGTGGTTGAAATAAGGTTGCTATGGTAGATTAAAAAACAAAAAAAGTACATTTCGCTTTATTTAAAAGATCAAAAGATTGTTAACGTTAAAAAATAATTGTAATCATATTTTTATTTCATAATAAAATCAATCGGTCTATTTTTGATATTTGAAAATAGGTCTATTACTTTTTCATTAAATTTTGGTATTTTGCTTATATTCTTCACTATCGATAGCATTGACAAATCTATCAATCTTTCCCGATTCATCGTATTTCTTAGAAACGTTTTTATTCTTTTTATTTTTGAAAAACACCGCTCAGGCTCTGCGGTAGTCATCGGAATTGTAATGAGAATTTTATGAAGTTTTGTTATTTCTTCAAGAACATCGCATAAGTTACTTGTAGAAATAAATTTTGATAATGTTAATAGATCATGAAAGTTGTGCAATTATTTTCTTGCGTAAAACACTTGTAATTCTGTCAGGAGTTTCTCCTTTTCAAGCATAGGATACGATTCAACGGTAAGAATCACTTCTTCAATTGGCGAAGAGGAAGTTGAAAGTTTCCACAAAATTTAATAGTCTATTATTTTTGACAAGATCTCTCTTTTTTTATATGACATTTTCATTATGTCTAACAATTGTTTGTCTGTATGATTCACTTAGAAATTCTATAATATGTACACTACCCAATAATGACAATCATACGACATTATCTGTGTTTTCTGGATTGTTCATGTTTAGCCGTTTTTTCTTTCATTCTACTTATTATTATTATTAAAGCCATTTTTTGTCAAGACTGAATTGCCACTCATTAACAAACATGGAAAACAAAATAAGGTATTTCTCATTTCACACCCACGCGTGGGTGTGAATTTGCCAATAATGTTATGTAATGCATAGACCATAAAAACAATGAAAACGTTGAAAAAAAGTCCTGAAAATTATGAAATAAATTAATTCAGTCCACATTTTTTTTCTAAGTAATTAATGTCAATTTTACCCATTCTTTATTTTTTAAGAATAAGCTTGACGCTATGAAAACGTACGATAAAATGCATAGAAGAGATATGAAGAACAGCTAAAATCATTTTGTATAAAATATTAGACATTATACACATTAAAAACAAATAAGATTATAATTTTTATTAGTTTTATACCATGACACCAAATTTTTTGCATATCATTTGAACATTTTCCGCAAGTATCACGTATGCGTTAAAAAGTTCAGATACTTTCGTATTCATTTCAAACACAACGTTGTCGATATTTGCAAAAACTGACAGTCGCCTGAAGTCTATTGTGCAATTTATGTAGGATTTTAGTTCGGAATTTATGAGTTTTAAACATATGTAATGGAAATAGAAATACTTGAACATTTGCATGACTATCATAGCCAACACTAGATTCATAAAAAATTTGTAAAACGTCATCTAACCGTGTTTCCATATTAAATTATCGTACACATTGTGGCACACGCTTAAAAATAAGTAAAGATAATATATCAAACATACTCGACGATTTAATTTGATCGTGTTAAATTTTAGTATGTCGCCGACGCGTGAAAGATTTACTGTTATTCGTATCTTATCTCTGTTAAAGACGCATTCGCTGATCCATCCGAGAATCAAAGCGAAATTCATCACAACCATAAGCGATAGATATGCTAATTTATTTATTGTTAATTTAGAGGTGACATTTAAATGCGAGTTCAATTGATACGCAGCTAAACATACGACTAAACTTGAAAGAATTGCGGTGTAAAATTTCGATTGCAACCCATCTAGTGTATAAACTCCGTTTTCACATTTGATCGTTGTAAACCCGCAAATCCAGTGAACTATATTGAAAAGACTGTATCGTTTCATCATTTAGGGGCGATTGAAACATTCGGTGGGTAATTCGGTCCAATTATGTAGGTATCGATTTTATTATTTGGATTTTTATTACAATATGTTTACATTTGATGTGTACTAATAATAACAACTGTTTCAGAACTTCTTTACTTCGAATCGAAAACAGGATCCAAGCTGCTATTACACGGAAATAACAAATTTAGAGATCCATATTTTATGCGCAATGGTTTAGTCAGATGGCGATGCTTCAGAAGGTCCCAAGGATGCAATTTTTTAATTTATTTACTCGGTGACGCTTTAATAAGAATCTCGGGGAACCATAACCATGACGTAATAAACAAAGCTTGATAGAAATTTCACGTCAATAAACAATTCGAGTATTTATTTTTATAATTTAAATGTTCTCCCTTTGCAATTATCTCCAAATATGTATATTTTATAATTGTATTATAATCTTTTTGTTAGTCTATAAGCAGCTCTGGTTATTGTAATGTATTTTACAAACATTGAATATATATATAATAATCCTGGAGATACGTTTATTGTTACTTTTTTTTAACACAATAAAATATTCAATTATAAAATGTGTTTATCATAAATTATGGTCGAACTGGCTAAATGTATTATATATTTTAAACTTCAATGGGCTAATAATAATCAATTATCACATTCAATTTTCTTCATACATATTATTTAGTTATAGATATTCATTTTTATCAACGCGTTTCACTCATCTGATAAATCACAATCATATATGAAATTGATAGAGTAAACATTGAAAATAAGAAAGTTTTGTCCATTTCTATGAATCCGTATATCTGAAATTTTACTTGTCTATTCAACACCAATCTCATGCACCTTGATAAATTTTGACGCATGACAGGATCTGCAAAAAATAATCATTTTAATTTTAAAAACCATTTAGTATTTCCAATTCTTATTCGTGGAATAACCTTCTGGTAAATATATACTGTTTTTTCCGACTAGTATTTTCATAGTCATCAATTCTTCTTTGAGTGTATTTTGACAACAGAATTATTTGAATCACATAATGAGTGCACCATAATATTAATGATGTCTGCTGCACGATATTGGGAGGCTGCAATTTAATTATTTATTCTAAAATTGCTTGTATGTACCTAGCATACAGGTATACCGAATTAGTGTATATTATACACACAGTTAACAATACATCGTCTTTGATTACAAACGAAAGCGATTGTTAATAGAGAGAAGTAAAAGCTTGAAAAATAATATGAACACATACCAAAATTATTTTAATTCCTAGTTAAAGACTAAGAAAAATCAAAGCTGTATATTGTATTTCGATACCAAGTCGATTAGGTATTGAGTAATATGTGCAATCACCGTGGCATCTGCATCCATAATAATTAATAATCTCATTTACAATAGGACTAAACCATTTTGTGAGTGTATTTATATTTTCAGTCATTTTTACATATGTATGTATGCTGTAATGTGAAATTAGACTTTTTCAAGTTTCCTCGAATATTCTTCAAACGTTTTCAAATTCGATTCACCCCATCCATAACAATTCTTTTCTATTGATGCATTTATAAGTTTCGATCGTGACTCAATAATCCGTACATCGGTTAGATATTTCAGTACGAGTACATCTGTGAATTTATTGTAATCTCCAAATCCAGAAAAATTTACGTATGTTTTCAGACCAAGCCAGAATACTAATGTAATCCTTCACAATTATATACACGAAATACACTCCGTACTGGTGAGAAATGTACATATTTGAAATTTTTTTTCTTTTCTTCAAGACCATGTCACTATCTATTGCATCTAAATTTTCTTGATATATATTTTTACGTTTTGCTGTCAATTTCCAATTTGCCGCTACGGATACTATCGCCGTAAAATTTTCACAAATCTTTACAAAAAACAAGCATTTGTACAAATAAATTGCTGTCAAAACTCCTAGATCAACAAATGTATCATAGATTATCTCTGTAAATAATGTCAATGCTATTAAAACTGTGAATGTTTTCTTGCTTCTGCTATTTTGATATGGATAGCCGACCTAATCATATCCACAAATTATATTCAACAACTGTATTATTTTAGCTACGACAGACATGACTGTTGGTGTTACAAAGAATATTATATTTGTTGTCCCTCTATTCAGCCTTTCATTTATCAATTATGAAATAATATTGTTTTCAAGGTAAATATTAAGCTAAATCTATAAAAGCTGTTTACTTTCAAGGCTTTGTACTTAGTGAGTATTCATTATTTTTATTAAATTTTATATGTATCTACATAGTTTATTAGTATTGTAGTAATGAGTATTGATTGTTCTTTAGTTAAACCAACACAAAGTTTAAGACTAATAACGTAAGTAAACGATGATTTCTTTTCCTTCTAAATATGAAGGGACACCTAAAAGCAACCTACTCTACTTTCTCCATTTAAGTACATATGTGCATAAATTCTTTTTTCTAATAAATTGAAATTTTTTTGCAGTTCATTACGTCAAGTCCAAAAAGGGTACCAACTTCATTCTGTATAATAATTTCACCTACGCTGCACTCAAAGTATTGGCTTCGGGAATCGAAAAATGGGTTTGTACTCATGACCGTGGGAGATCTGGATGTAGTTCTTACATTTTGTACCGAAATGGAAAAGTTAATTTCTGCAAATTTACGCACACTCACGACCCTCCTCGATATTTTAAGACAAGTGATGGAAAATACATTAAATATTAACATGTATTTCCTGTTACATTTTTCCCTACTCTAGTATTAGTTTTTCTACCTACCTACTAATTTTTCAAAACAATATATGTACATTTATTGAACTTCTAACATTGTTTTATTGTAAAATTTTATTTTTAACTAGCTGACCCGGCATGCTTTGCAATGCCACTCATCCCGTGTGTTCTCGTTCCCGTTCCCGTTCCTAGTACGTTTTCTGACGCGTGAGCAGGCCCGTTCCCGTTTTTTTTACAAGGACCATCCCCGGCATGATCACAATAAGTCCTGAAAGTTTCATCGCGATCGGTTGAGTGGTTTAGGAGCCTATAAGAGACAGACAAACAGACAGACATTGATTTTTATATATATCATCATCATCATTTTCAGCCGTTCACCATCCACTGCTGGATGAAGGCCTCTCCAATCCTCTTCCATTCCTGTCTGTCTTGAGCAATCTGCATCCACTTGACTCCACACATTCTTCTCAATTCATCAGCCCATCTTCCACTCGGTTTACCTTGCTTTCTTGCGCATCCTCTCGGATACCATTCCAGTACTTCTCGCGTCCATCTGCCATCCATTCTTCTCGCTGTGTCCAGCCCATTGCCACTTCAACTTTTTCACCCGTACTGCTATATCTGCCACTTTGGTCATACTTCTTACCCATGTATTTCTTTTGCGATCTCTTCTTGTTATGCCAAGCATACATCTTTCCATGCTTCTCTGTGTACACTGGATCTTTCGTAGCATTCTTGAATTTAGCGTCCAAGTTTCACATCCATACGTCATAACTGGCAGTACGCATTGGTCGTACGCCTTCTTTTTTAAGCATAGCGGGATGTTGGATTTAAAAACTATGTTCATTCTTCCAAAAGCACTCCATCCTAGTTTCATTCTTCGTTTTATTTCTTCTTCTTTACATCCAGTCATATTCACTAATTGTCCTAGGTATAAATAACTATCAACTATCTCTACAATATGATTATCTACTGTGACTACGTTTTGCGTGCAAAAATCATTAAACATAATTTTAGTTTTATTAAAATTAATTTTTAAGCCTTCTTTCATACTCTCGTTGCTTAATTCTGTTAATCTATTTTGTAAATCTACTGAGTTACATGCAACTATAACTATGTTTATATATATAGATTGGTATAAAGTAATCATTAATAAAGATCTATATTCTATAGGGTCTTCTCGTCTTTTTACTCAATCCTTATCTTCTTCCTTATAAGAAAAAAATTCTAACTTTTTGACCCTAAATCCCTAACGATCCCCCTTTTCTGTATAATTCTTTATTATTACAATTATTTTTTTTAAATCTTTGATGAAATTTTTTGCGTAATTACTAAAGAGCGTGAATATATTCAACTCTATAGGTTATATGATATATATGGTAAAAACTTTGCAAGTGCCGCATAAAGTGCAATTTATAAATGCAAATATATAAGTATGTACCTATATAATATGTATAAATTTTCCCTTAAATTATTTTAATGGATTGTAAATATGAGATGAATTAACTAAATTTTATTTGTCGTTTTAAATTTTGTAAATCAATAACAGAACTCTCTCTAAAAAATATAAAATTTATATTTATTACATATGTAGGTATGTATGTACATGTGTGTCTATACGTTTCACATCCTCTATGAGTATGCTGAATACCTTATTTGATGATATTAATACGATAATTAAATGCTTCGCTCATTTAATCCATACTGTATTATTAAATAAAATTTATAATGTTTCAAAAAAAAAATTATCATTATTCAACTAATTTAAAAAATTTTAGCAGCGTTTATAAAGACTACGCTCTTAATGGTGAACTTTCAGCTACACTTTCAACAAAAACAGTAGTACAAATAAAGACAAGAAAAGCTGGTGGAAATGTATGTACATCTTACTATGCAACCCGTTGTCTCGCCTTCGTGGTCACTTTTCATGATAAAATAATAGACATGAGATATGAACATTATATAATATAGTGAAAAGGTAAAATAAATATCATATTATATTTTTCTGATGAATTTGTTAATAAATAGTCATACAATTAAAAAAAAATTAATTCACTTTTCCCAGAAATTCATTCTTTCTGATAGTGGATCATGAATCATCGTCATATTTTGATTTATATCTAAGCAATCAAATACTTCTTCACGTGTGGGCTTCCAAATTGTATCAATTGTTTCATCAAACTGTGGGGTAGGATTACTGAAAACAGAGAAAAAACTTGATGTGTGCCATCACTATGTTATTGAAAATATCTCAGGGTTGCTTACCCAAATTTAGCAAAATTTGTCCACATCGTTGTAAGCCTTTTTCTAACAATCACATCAGATTCAGTCAGTTGAAGATTGTCTTTCTCCCTTTTGAAAAAATAATAATTTTCATCACCGTGGGCACATCCAACGTTAGGATCCATCAATCTATGCAGCGGTGTATTAAGTAGTCCCCTGTAGCTCAATAAATAGAAGAAAACTGATTCGTTGTGCTTTCGTAATAATTTAACCGATTTGAATGTATACTTTGTAAAAAACAAATCCGAAATTAAATCAATAAAACCTTTCATCAGATGTTTAGTATCTCCAAAATAAAACTTGTAGAACTCTTCTACCTCCTCAGTCGTTATATTAGGATTATGGTTTATTTTTAACAACACTTTCAATTCATCCACATCTATTGGACATTTTTCATCAGAAAGCGCTGTAAGAGTATCGCCACCCATGAAACGTACTCCCTCGTGAGAAGCGATACCTTGAATACACGGCACAATACTGTAACTTCCAGCATTCATCAACTCTATGGGAGATTCACGGATAAACGATTCACAACCGTGATAGCTCCTTTCGATAACACTAGCAAATACAGTGTGCATCTTGTACGTAAATTCAATACGTGTCGCCTCCACCAAGTCTTCGGTGGAAACGGTGCGCAAGAAGTTCAAAGCTTCGTCTTTGTTTGACGTGTTCAATCCCATTTTTTTAACCAAATCAAATACACTCTTCTCGGGCTGCTCTTGTATGCCCCAGGAGTTGAGGCACGTGCCAGATTGCATGATGCCTTTGGAGAAAAGACCCCGAGACATTGGCGACATTAGATGGAAATTAACGCAGACGGCACCGGCACTTGATCCCATCAATGTCACGTTCTGAGGATCACCACCGAATGCCTCAATATTATTTTGAACCCATCTCAAAGCGAAAACTTGATCTTTCAAGCCGGCGTTGCCCGGAACTTCAGATGTGTGAAGACAAAGGAAGCCGAACGGACCCAAACGGTAATTTATCGAAACGAAAACCACCCCTTTTTGAACCAAGTAATCGGGACGAAATCGTTCGAAATTTCCATTGCCTACATAAAAACCACCGCCATGTATATATAATATTACAGGCAATTTAGAAGTATTCGGTATCGATCTTGGAGTATAGACATTCAAGAACAAGCTGTCTTCATCGCCGACGATTTTCCTTGCATAGAGATCAAACTGAGGATTCATACTGCGTTGAATTACAGAATCACGTACACCGTCCCACTTTTCTGGAGGTTGAGGATCCTGAAAAAATAAAATAAAATAAAAATGATTGATCCGATTCACGAGTTTTGAAACTATTTCAAATTATACATAAATATAAGATGTACCCTAAAGCGCAAATTTCCAATAGGTGGCTTAGCATACGGTATTCCTAAGAAATAATCATACTGAAAACCTTCTGATGTTTTACATGAACCACCTTGCAATTCACCCTCTAAAACACTCACTGTTGGTCGAGACATTGTAGCTAAAACAAACAAAATACTTATTATACACAAAAAAATCTAAAGTATGTCTGTTGATCTGTTAACCAGTCTATTTACACGTACATGTAGAAAAGTCTGTTATAAATACAACGATAAGTGCAAATGGAAATAAATAAAAGTTATATTTACAAGAAAGTGACTTGGTTAAATCAAGGGATGAAGACATATTGAAGGAGTCCTTATTTAGCAGTGAACATTTATAGACTAATAATGATGATGATTATGACACTGTTATCACAATTGAACACTGATAAACGTCTATTTGTATGAAAGAAATTTACCAACAAGAATTACCTGTATTTAAATCACTTTTGAAATTACAATAATGACACAAAGCAGACGGAATGCACATTCGTTATACATATGTATAAGACCGTTCCATTCTAAACATTCCATAAGAGTATTATGTATTCACCAGAACTTATTTAACTAATTTAGTTTAAAATACCAATTGTAGCTGGTGAGTAGTTCAATTTAATTTTCTTATTCAAAAATTAATATTTACACATTCAATAATGATATTATTTTAAAGTACATTTTGGCTTACTGTACTTACTTACTTACTGCAAATATGTAAAAATCACTAAATGTAAAGAAACATAGAAACATGAACTATATCTATACTATACTAATATGATAGGCTAGGTAAGTACATATCATACTTTATAAAGTGTTATCAGCTTTACCTTTAATTTAGTGTGTTATCAGGATGGTTGTGTACGAAAATAATTGTTAATTCGTAATTTTAACATTGTTTTCGGTGTTTGTATTGTATGTACATATATGATTATGATGGTCATACAATATTAAAATAAATCATAGGCATTGTCTTACGTTTAGATATGTGTTCTGTAAGCATTCCTATACGCCGATATATTGAAAATATCACTCCCCATTCTATTTTCAGGTAAGGGTTTCTGAAAGCGAACATTAAATAGTGGGATGGCGAATAACTATTAAAAACTTGAATTTTTTTGCGGATACGCTGTCAAATTCTAGTAAAAATTTCCACAAAATTTTATATTCTAATTCTTTGTAAGAATAGAATAATGTCAATTCGTTCAATAAACAATCAATTGCAATATTTTCTTTGAATATAACGTTTCTTACACATGTTACGCCCACTTGTTCACAAGCCGGCTTGTTGTTTTGACAGCAGATAATATCCTTAATAACGACCATAACGACATTGATAAAGGCTTAGTTTCGCAAGTGGCCGCGGCCTGGTTGATTTGGCTGTTGTGGCTGCGGCCGCTTTCCAAGCATCTCTCAAATTCTATACAAATAAACCACGGGGTTGGCCGGCGCCATACAAGGTAGGCCGTGAAGGGGGTGCGGGGAAACTGCCACAACTGCCAATTCCGTGGGTTTTTTTTTGTGTATAGAGTTTGACAAATGGCTGGAAAGTGGCCGCGGCCACTTGCAAAACCAAGCCTTAAAGTGGTCAAATTGTAATATTATTTCTTTCAAAATTAAATTCTGTTTTAATGTGTCGCGTAAAATTTTCGAACAATGTATACAAACTGAAATTTAAAATTTTATTTTTTTGTAATGTCAAGTCAACAAATTTTTTAGCAAAAATCGACCCCACCCATAGATATAGAATATATAGATGGGCCTTAGTTAAGAATTCTACCTAGAGAAAGCGTCCTAAGCAACGGGGGCGTGCGGGGGGTTTAAAATGCGGGGAAAGGCATTCCCGAACAAAAAATTGCACAGGGTGCCGGACGAGCGCTCTAAATAAAGTGATCGGCCATATTTGACTATACACACTATGTATATTAAAATATGATACTATAATAAAACCATCATTAAAAATTACAATATTTAATCATTAGTAACTTCTTAATTTTTGAAGCTGACACCAATATTTAGTTCATAGTTTGAAGTTTTTAACTTTATGCAGATTTCCGAATTTTCTTCAGTAAAAAAAAAAATTCCACGTGCATCTTAGTGGCACGCGTGGCGTAGGTTTTCGATCGCTGCGCGGTATTAGAGTCTACTATACACACAACGTGCCGATATTTTAATAATGTTAAAAATACTATTATAATTAAAGAAATAATATATATTCTTATTATGATATGTGATGCCATCCTCCTTTTTATGTTTTCTTGAGTAATTGTAACACAATTTCGTTACACAATGTGGACTTTTCGAAAAAATGTCAATCGACCTACTCGCTTGCAGTCAAGCAAGCAAATAACGCTGGGTGCATTAGTCGTTCAGTGTGCATTAGATAAATTCCGGATACTTCTCGGGCGTTAGGGCCCATCTATGTTATTCTATGTATATCTATGACCCCACCTCTTGGATTTCGATGATTTTCGATTCATGGGTTGTGCAGATGAAAAATCCAAATTTTTAGATCTTTTGAGTCGGTGGTTTTATTTTTTATTAATTTTCAAAAATTACGAAAGTCAAATTTTGCAAATATCACTATGCCAAAAATGACAATAGAGACCATTAGTGACAGAACTCAAATATGATTCATTTTGAAGATCTTTAAATAGGCTTCCGTAGTTGGGGTTTTTATAAAAATATTTTTCTGATGTTCAAACACAAGATTTCAAATGTGATCTCAAAAAAGCATTTTTAAAAATTTGAAAAAAAACTCAAAAATAGTTTAAATATATTTATGGCTGCTCACAAAGTATCATCTTTGGATCGTGATGAAATCAAAAGATATGAGGAATAAACCACTTTTTAACCCAGTGTTTTGCTCACGAAAACTTTATTAGGCTAGCCTAAAAACTTAAGTAGGCTAGAAACCTAGCTATCAGTTCGTACTACATAAATGGACATACATACACATATGTATGTACATCAGTGTCGGCCAAACTTTTTTACTTCACTGCACACTGGTGAATGGGATTTGTTCCGCGGCACACCAAATAAAAATGCCTTAAAAAAGGAAATGTACCTTATTAATATGAATAAAGGAAAGCATAGTGTAGGTAACAAAATTTTTAATATTTTATCAACATGTATACATATGTAGGTGGTAATAATTTTATTAGTGAGAAGGATGCAATTGATTTTTAGAAAGAATTCTGTCAAAACGCGGCTCTACATTAGATAAACAAACACGTAACTCCTCATCTACCATCGATTGTCGATTGTTTTCCGGTAGATATTAAAGTGATATTAGTAAAAATTTATTCACATTTTTACATCTACACAATCAGAGTGAAAAAATTGAAAGAATTTTTTGATGATGTGGGTTACAGAAAAACGCGATGAGTAACTTTTCTACCAGATTTATAGAGAATATTATAACTACACAGGTCACTAAAATCGTACTTTTTGAAAATGGAAAAATGTCCCACGATTCTGAAAAACTTTTTTAATGATGTGTTTGCTGAGACATGATTGTTTTTTATTCACAGCCAAGCTTCAACATTTCAACAATATAAAGTTAATTGATCGAAAAAATCAATGGTTTTTAGATTGTGAAAAAATTCAATATATATTAAAAGATGCAACAAAATCGAGGAAAGCGTTTTGTTAATTTCCAGTCACCGGGTATGTTCCATCTTCCAACGAACACTTTAAATACTGTAAAAAAATTCAGCAATTTCTTTGGGGCAACAGATTATTGAAAGAGTAAACCCAAATGTGTTTTCCGTTGAGATCAATAAATTTAGATTCCTCTGAGGGTTCAGAAGACGTGGAGGATGTAACAGATTCATCTATAAGTTTACAGCAAGAGTTGCAGAATACAATAAGATTAAGAGTGTAACGTACGTCGCACTGAGCGAGAGGATTATGACCCCCTCTCGCTCAGCCTCCGCTTACGAGAACCCAGATAACGGGACTCGGGGCGGCGGGTATAAAAGGACGCACTATTCTCCCCTAATTTGACTTAGATCTCAGCCTCATCCCTGAACGGTTGTCTTCTTTGCTCCCATCTCTACTGCTACGTCCCCTGTTCTACTCGTCATCAATCCGAAACACTTCACCTACGCTACACTGGTGTCAGAAGTGGGATTGATGCTACGAGTCTGAGCCGCAAAAGGGACCAACAGTTAGAGATGTCTCCACGGAAGAAGACCAGCCGACAAACCTCCTCGGACTTCGACACGCTCGTACAGTCGCATGAGGAGATGCGCCAAATGTTGGCGCAGCTGAGTGCCCGTCTGGACTCCAACGCATCGGAAAGACCTTCAACGGAAGTATCTACACCGTCGGTACCAGAGGACCACCCACCTCGCTCGAACGACCGAGTGGACGAAGACTGTCCTCGCAACTACGGGTACGCCGAAACGTACGATGGCAGTACGCCCCCTGACGAGTTTTTCAAGGACTTTGAATACATTGCGGAATTGAGGGGGCGCGAGTGCTCTCCCCTGAGCCTCGTGTATGCCCTCAGTGGCCCCGCACGTCAATTCGCGCGCGAACTGCCGCAAGACGTCCGGGGAAATTACCAGTTGGTAAAGAAGCACCTGACCGAGAACTTCGCGCCATCAAAAGGCAATTACTTGGAGAGATTCCGGGAAATGTCGAACCCAATCAAATTGGAAGACGACCTAAAAAAACGAGCGGCAGAGCTGGTGCGTCTGGCCGCAGCGGCGCTACCGCGTGCTAACGCCTCCGTACAGCAATCACTGGCGAAGCTGTTCTTCGTAACAGCAATGGACAACATACATGTGAGTGTGGCACTGACAAACGGACTGGCGGAGGAAGCCACCCTCAAAGACGCGATCAGTCTTGCGGAAGCGTCAGCCTTTAGCCAAAAAGATCTAAAGCGCAAACGGCAAGAGACCTCCGCCACAAAAACCCAAAACCGCTCCCAGCGCCCCTTTCCCGCTTCGAGAAGCAAACCCGACAAGCCCGTTCCCAGCAACCGTCCATCAGCACCCAATAGGCGGTCAAATAGACCCAGAGGCTGCTGGACATGCGGCAGCCTGGAATGTCGTGACCGACCTTGTAACAAGGTCAGGTTGGCCGACACGCTATCGAATGTGGAAAGTGACAACGGGTCGGGAAACGACTAAAGGCTGATTCGAAACGGGCCGAGTCGGTCGGGAGCATATCGCCCGTACCAACAATGTGTCGTCTCGGGGACCCTTTGGCCACCATATTGTTAAAAGGGGAAATTGGTGGAGTAGAATGCAGGGTACTCCTCGATACGGGTGCGACGATCTGCGTTATCGGAACCACCCTCTACAACCAAATCCCAAAAACAAACGCCAAAACGGTTCCTGACGAGCGACGACACCTCCGAGCAGTGGACGGACGCATCTCCCGCATCCGGCAATGGACAGAGGTGAAGGTGAAGCTAAAAGAGCTTGAAGCGACATGGAAGTTCGCCGTCGCAGATATCGTCGAAAACGTCATCATGGGCATGGACATGATGCGATACCTGCGGACGTCAATCAAACTAACAGAGTCTTCCAACAACGTCATCCTCTACCACCCGTCGACGGAATTCCGACCACCTGCGACGAAAGATGTCACCACCAACGCTCGGTACATCATCGCTCGAATAAAAGATGACCCATCGCAAATCTCCGAGTCCATCTCCACCAAACTTACACCCGCGGAACGAGCAACGGTGGAGATCGCACTTCGGAAGCACCGGCATACGTTCGCACAAAGCTCCGACGACTACGGCCGAGCTCTTCGAGGTAACCACACCATCGAAGTCGGTAACGCTCGCCCCATTAAACAACCCCCTCGTCGGATACCACTGCATAAAAAGGCCGAAGTTCGAGAACTGGTAAACAACCTGCTGAGACGAAAAATCATCGAACCAGCAACGGGGCCATGGGCATCGCCAATCGAAACTTTTACTCTTTAGAGTAAAAAAAAACTCTATCGGCAAAGATAACAATGAAAAACTGAAATTTGATTTTAGAAATTTAGACAGCTTTAAAAAAAAAACTTTAACATTGGATATACTATATAACTCATTAACTGTAATTAAACCAACGTCGACAGCCACTGAAAGAGTGTTTTCTACAGCAGGATCATTTAAAACAAAAGTTCGTTTGAGCGAACTCATACTTGAGTATGAGTTTTGAACTATTTAATGCGCTTATATTTTTAAAATTAAAATAATTTTTTCGTGTTGTTTGTTTTATTGATTAATTTTGCTATTTTTTTTTTTTTTACTGTTTTTGATACTTTTAAACCATTCGAATATAATCGAATATTCGATTATCTAAATTTTTTTTATTCGATATTCGATTAGATGTTAATGACGATTATTTGGAGCCTCTAATATTGACTCCAAAGCGATATCCAAAATGCTGACAACTCTAGCTCAGAAAATGAGGCTTTGTGCACAGGGTCGTTTTTTATATATATTAAAATTTCCTCCTCTGTTAGTGTCAGGTGTGTACCGTCGAATCTTGCGAATGGATTGATGACCCACTGGTACATTTGATAATCGAGTGATGGAAAATACTTGGAAAATGATGCAGAAAGGAGTTCTAATGTCTTCTGCTAGGTCTAACTTGTCAGCGAAAGATTTTAATTTTCCTGTAATTGTAATATTTTCGTTCGCTCCTTGCAGGCTTAAATTTAAAATGTTTAATTTCTCAAAAAGATCATTAAGAAATGTTACTTCCAGCCACCAATTGTCCTCGTGAAGAAAATCATAACCCATATTTTCAGCATCGAAGAAAGAAATTAGTTCTGCTCGCAAAGAGATAAATCGTGATAGTACTTTTCCTTTTGAGAGCCAACGTACTTCAGTATGAAGCAGCAAACACTTAAAATCAGAATCCATATTTTCACACAGTGATGCAAAAAGTCTGCAACGGAGGGAATTTGATTTGATGTATCTAATTCACCACTTTAATAACGTTTTGAGGCTTCTTCCTTCCCGGCACACCTGAGACTTCTTGCGGCACACAGTTTGGCCGACACTGACATACATATGTATGTGTCGCTACATATCAAACGCGGTTATCTCCACTTTTCAAAATTTTTGAGATTTTTGTTGCATGACCTGACGCAACTGTTTTTACATATGTGTGTTTTCTCAAAATTCTTCTAGCTCCTCGTTAAACCTATAAAAAATTCGATTTTAGTAAACACTTTTTTTCAAACTATGATATCTCCACAAATTTGTTATATCAAAACTGGGTAACTCCTTTCTGACCAATCCCGTTGCGTGATTTTTCAAAATGGCCGTGCAATTGCAAACGAACTTCAGTTGCAAGCAGTGCGTTTTGGTAGTTTTTGTGTTATTGTTCTTCGAATTAAACAAAAATATGGTTGAAATTGTATTGTCTAATAAAGCACGCAATAGAAAAACAACAAAAAACTCCAGCAAACGTGCTTTAAATACTGCAAAAACGTACGTTAAGATATCATTTGACAGTATGCACATAGCGTATTTGGCAGTGGTGTAGTTTAGGGTTCCAATAAAATACTGCCACCCACGCTTATCTCACATTTTTTAATAATTAATTGTTTTTGCACTACTTTACGTAATATATCTATTAACTTATGTCAAGTAAAAAGATTGTTTTACTTAGAATAATTTTCAATATTTCGTTTTTGTTTATCTACAAATTTTAATATCCTTTTTTTATTTTTCTTTATTATAATTACAGCCCTAGCGACGCAAACTCACATAAATATCAAATCAAAACTGGCTATCTCCACGAGTTTTCATTTCAAAACCAGTTAAATCCAAGGGGTACATATCAAACTCAGTTATCTCCATATTTAAAATCGATATTTCTTATTTCCTATGAATTTTTCAACACAGAGAATTTGATAAATAATATTCAATGTCAAAAGTGCGTAGATTAAAAAAGTCAAACTAAATTAATTCTCAAATTTGACTGCTCAGGAAAAAAGTCGTTTTACTCCGTTTCAACTTTTGTGGAGATAACCGAGTTTGATATGTAGCGACAATTATATGAACTAGTAATAAATTGCTACTAATTACATTTAATCTAAGCAATGCAAATCGATGGATATTATACTAATTAACTAGTTATTTTAAAATGTATATGTATCTAATTTAATACATAAATTAGATTTAATAAAAATTTGCATCACATCTTTTGCAATTCACACAATATCATGTGAATCGTAATTAGAAATTCTATTCAGTGCATCCGAAAGAAACCATCTTCTTTGCTCGAATGATAGTTTGTGCTCTTTTTTTTAATAACTATCTAATATATCGATGGGTTAGTGCACAAATATTGTATGTCCAGTTTTGTTTTAAAATATTGTAAGTGACATACAATCTCTTTTGCATGAAAACTATAGACATATTATATATTTGAATAAAGCAATATCTTCTCAAATATACTATTTGGACATACAATACTTTTTAAACAATGGTTTAATGCAGATGGACGTTTTATGTATGATAACTCATTTTTTTTTTAAACTGGACATACAATATCTGTGCACCAATCCATCGATATACTCGTAGTTGATAAGTTATGTAGAGATTGTAGAGGAAAAATAAATAAATTACAATACATTTTATGAATCTTTGATTTTTTATACAACGTTAATGGTTGAGATTGGAGCATAGACCATGACTGGCCAATGTAATGTTAACAACCAATTGGTTCGTCATTCAATCACCTTCGTCAGCATCCTTCTTCCAATACATCACTGATTTAATTAATAAATTGAAATAAAAATATATTTCTGACATATAACTTTATTGAATATAATTCATATGAAATAAAATGTAAATGCAAAAGATAAATTCTTTTATTACTACAAAAAAAAAACTTCCCTCAACCTGTATTCTTTAAGTCAAATAAGATAAAATTAATAAATTACACTTCCACCTACAAGTTAAGTAGATACTAGATAGATAGTAAGTTATACAATATCTCTCCTTAAATTGTAATTACCACCATAGCGGCAATATTTGAATTTAATTCAATTACTACGTAAATCATCAACAAAAAAAATCACTACTATAAATCAATCTGCAAATATGATAATTCAACTTACTTATACTTAACTCAAAGATAAAATGAACTATCATATAAAGTAATTGATTACTGTAACAAAAAATGTATACTCCATATCTCCGAGTGGCGGTAAACGAATAACTGACATCACATCAAAAATTATATATTTTCCAACAGCTCTAGTTTTTTTTCACTTCAAACAAGACTGCGGAATTTCATTAAAAAAATCCATTATATTTTTTAAAGAATTTCAAGTTTTAACCATAGAATCATAAAGTAATTTTCGTAAACGAGAAGTTTTGCTTTCTAATTTTACTAGATCTATTCTGAGTTGGTCGTTTCGCGTTTCTAGATCATCAGCAATATTAATCATTTTCATATCCTTCATTTTCCTGTTGTATCGAGAACGTTTGGAAGCTTCATTATTTCTCTGCCTTTTTATTGTTTCTATGTCATCTGGCGAAGCCATACTGTTATCGTCAGTTGTAAACGATGAAGGACTGCAGACATCTTCTATTTGTTTTGGTGGTCTGCCCAATTTTATTGTTTTAGGGGAAGTTAAACAAACCATATGAGACTTTTTTTTCGAAGGTGGTGCATATGAAATATCTTCATCTTCACTATCTCTCCTCCTTTTTGAAATTCTGGTCTTCGGGGTATCAGGTGGTGTTAAAGTGCAAGAATAATCGTAATCCATCTTTTTAGATGTCTTGGCAATAGTTCTTGGAGTAGTTTGAATTGTGGATGTAGTAGCCTATAAAATAAAATACACGATTAAAAAACTTACTCAAATAATACTTTTGAAATATTTTTAATATTAAAAAATGATCAACTTACACAATTAGAGACATAAGACAGGTTTAAGTCCATATCAGTCTCCAATAGCTCAATTGTCCTGAAAACATCGGGTGTGGTCACATCATGATCGACGTCCCAAATTCCAGAGTCATTGTATGGATTTTTGCATGTAAGTTTCAAGTCTAGCTTCTCTGCGGTTCCATTATTTTTAATTGCATCAGATTTTAAATCATAATTACCATTGATGATTATGTCATTTATCACGGTATCGTTATTATTTTTAATATCAATTAATGAGAATGGAGTTTGCACACATTCTGTAGTAATTCTATCGTAGTTTATAGTTGTTTGACTCCTATCATATGACTCCTCATTATCAAAAAGTAGCATGTTGTTTTCTTTTGCTTTGGAATCTGCACTCATTGATGACGAACTGTTCAAATTATAATTTTTATTATCACTATCGAAAGTAAAAACAGAATCGTTTGTTATGAAACTGTTAGATGTGGAATTGACTTCTATATTATTTGAATAATTATTTTCGAAATTGTGAGACGAAATATCATTTTCATAAAAAACTCCATTTTCAGGAGAATTTGCATAAGACTGATTATCAATTTCTACTTCGTCTTCATAATCAGGTGATGCGCTTTGATTGCTTGGTACGGTAATGTATACATAATTATCAAACACAGCTTCTGGTATATTTTCATCGATGGTAGTGTTTGTTACTGCATCGGTAGTGACATTCGGATTTGGTTGATACTGAGTACATTCTGCATTTAAGAAATTTGTACTCGAGTTTCTTGAGATTCTCTCTGAGTCAATTGTTTTAGGAGGATTAGCCATGTCATCAAAATTGAAAAATCCAAATTCATCATCTGAAAATTCAATGTTATTCATAAATACCTCATAAGATTATTTTAGATTAATATAATATAATAAAAGCAAAATTACCAATGATAGGAGTTTGTATAGAGGGGATATCGTTTGGATTGCACCATTCTCTTAGATCTCGAAATCCTTCGCAATCCATCTGGGACAAATTCGCAGCCATATTTAGTTGTTGAAATGAACTTTCTTCCATATCGTTCATGAACATTGATTCCTGCAAAACAAAAGCTAATATTAGTACGACCGACCACAACGCGGTTGTCCTAAATTTCAAAATTGGCACATATTGTAGATGCTGTTGTGTCGCACTGTTGCTCTCACCTGAGAAGACAGAACACCTAGCTCTAAATCGAATATCGGACGATTCAATTGCTCCGCCAGCTGTGGGGAAAGGTCGGACAATATGCTGGACGGAACGTCGGAGAGAGGATCGGAGGTCGGGAGCTGTTGGGAGTTGGGAGCAGGATTTAACGAAACGAGCGAGGGTTCTGGGTTGGGCGTAGTGGTTTGTTTTAGCGATGCCCCAATCACTAATATTGGTTTCAATCCGTTTGGATCTTCCTTCGTATTTCCTTGATTTTTTATCTTCGCGTGTAAAGAACGAGACCTGGCGGCGGTACGCAACCATTTTGAACAGGACTGCTCGGACAAAATTAAAAATATATAAACTCAACACGTGTATGAAACACAAACACAAACATGCAGAATACCTCAAACATAAAAAAAAAAAAAAACTACACTTCAGACAAAATAAATCATTACACTTTCTCTCATATTTGCAATGGTTCATACGTCTCACATCAACTGTACAAATTCAACAGTATTCCAGAAAGATTTAATATCAGAACTCGCTCATATTCGTACATCAAGTGAGAATAATTATTATTTTTTTAATTCTGAAAATACATTAATTTCCGATACATGCAAGCTTCATACAATTGTATTCTAGCAAACTGCCTTCATAGATCACATGTCTATCAAAACCCAAACTGAAAAAAATAAACTTCAGATTCTATAATAAAATTCTTCGCAATAATACATTGTATCAATTTAAAAAATATATATTATTAATTTAATAAAGAAAAATGTAACTTACATATATTATTAATTTAATAAAGAAAAATGTAACTTACATTTAAAGATTCTCCGTATAAATTCAAGGGAATGTTGACGCCTTTAGGCGACCTGCCAAGAGACAAGCAAAGGCTTTGTGTCCCTCAACCTGTGAACAATAAAATTTTACATTTATTAACGTCTTTAAAATATAACTAATATTAATAATAAATAAAAATATATTATAAAAAAAATATTTGGAGAGGATAATTAACGGTAGGGGGTCAACTACCTGAAATAAGTCAAACAACAGGGTCAAGGAGATTTGTCGATTAGGTAAGTACATACATGTATGGAGTGACGCATCACAACTTGTACATACTTGCAATATACAATTTATCTTGTACAATCAACATTTATGGTGTTGAAAATTCTTCTAAAAATTATCCAATAATAGATTTAGGGAAGTGTAAATCGGTGTAAAAGTGATATGTAAAATTTACATAATAATAATAATTATTATTATGATGAATTGGTTAACATGGTTTGGAACATGTCATGTTTCCAGGAATAGAATAAACTTAGACCCACGTAAAAAAATTCGGAATTTAAACGCAATTTTTATCAGATTATCGAGCGAGATGTAATTGGATAAGGATATTGTAAAAAAAACAGTCCCCAACAGCGAATAGAAGATAATACATGCAGCAGATGGCGATAAAACGAAAGTAGATAAGATAAGACAAGTCGAGCTCGCGTTTCGGAATTACCCGACATATAGGGAAAAACTTCTTCCACAATCTTCCATCAATGGGATACTGACGTAACAGCGTGAATTGACAAATTTTACAACGGCGTAGAAAGGCTCTATATATAGAGAGAGTTTTCGAGGAAACGGAGAGTGTGGGCGTAGAAATCGATTTTCCGTTCGCGGGAAATGCCAAGGACGCATTTATCTCTTTCGAAAACTACGCACACAACAATTCGTCGAATGTGAAAACAAAACCGAATAAACAGACCCTGGCGATTTTGTAATAGCGGGAAAAACATCTAGTGATGAAAAAATAATCAGCAAATAGCCCAATATTCAGCAAACAACGTTACATATCGAACAATAGAGATAATGAGAGTGACTCGACAATACATACGTAGGCAGTATTTTATTGTGTGACATCACCGAAATGAAAACCCAACAAAAAATATTTTATATTTTAACACATTAAGGCATGTTTTGGACTCATTATTACTAGAGCTCGAAAATTGGTAGCACTATCCCCTAGACCGGCAAGAGCCATATGGGAATTTAAATTGTAATGTGGTCATTTGGAAAAATGATACAAAATGTTCCTTCTAGGAATCTGGCTTTAATAGGTAATAAAAATTCATTTCTGCACAACCCAGGAGGTAGAACTTCAGTGCGTCTTATGGTCTCTCCCCCAGAGGCCAAGTTTCCAGAAGGAGCATTTTGTTACAATTTTCCAAACGACTACATATATTACAATTTAAATAATAATTAAATGTTACAGTCCTCTCATCCGGTTTCCCCCTCTACTCATTCTAAACGATAGTGTTACCAATTTTCGAGCTCTAGTTATTACCTACATACGTTTTATTCCGTTTCTTACCTACACGCTCCGTTTTACCTGTTCAAACCAAGTTTGTATACGCAAACCTAGAAGCAAGCGCGCAGGTGTAGGACAGCCTTTACAATACGAACGGACATGCGAATAAATTTATTTTTTATTACGTTTTTAGCTACGATATTAAACTTTTAAGACAAGTGTGAATAGTAAAAAAATAAAAATAAATGTATGTACCTATGCATAAACCGATAACGTAAATATATACATATAACTGAATCAAAGTGTTATTTGTATTACAATACATAATAGGCGGAAATCCTTGTTGTGTGAAGCTATACGCAATGCACAATAAGTCATAGTGAAAATGTGAAAACATCAACGGGGAAAACTTGAAGTGTGACGTCACGACACGGCACTAAACAAACTGAAAATTTACAGTAACAACTTCGCACACGTTAACGAAGAGTTGAACAAGGGTGTGCACATTGTGCAAAAATTGTCCCAAGCGAAACACTACAAAGCAAAAGTGGAGCATCCGGTCGGAAAATTATGGTGCAATAGTTGAATGCGGCTTTGAAACGTCGCACTTACCGAAAACCTGGTTGGGGGAGCTGCAGAACGCTGTTCTGACGAACTTTGACCAGAGATACACCAATATTGTGGTCCAGTTGCTGGACCAGAGGCAGATCTGCACTTGGGATCAGAGTTGGTTACGAGCAGTTTGTACGCGCGCTAACACGGCAGAAAAGCACCGGCAAATGCCATCTCGGTGTACAAACGGGTTTATTTATAAGTTCTGCGTTCGTGCCCCTCCCCCTACTGTGACGTCACTCGATTCTGACCAATCAGAGAGCCCGTTGGTGAGGTCACTACTGACTAATCATCACGTGACTTGATAGGACTACTTTCTGGAAGGGGACGTGGCCCGTGAAAAACATTTCCCCCAGTATGAAAATTTTCAACAGGTATCGTCAACCATTTTACAAACTCCATTGTTTAAATCACGCCAGTGCTCGAAAATATGAACATATTTACAACAAAAACAGTGGTGAATTGATTTGGCACAACATTCATTGAATGTTTAACGATTTTTCGGCGAAGATCGATATTTTTTTAGATTATGTTTATAAGCTTATATCGCACTTCCGGGATAACAATGACACAAGTGCAGAATGACAAAATTACAAATATACCGCTACGTCGCGGTTCTTCTGAAAAACATAATTGAAATTTTAAATAATGAAACAACGACGCATCTGCACTCTCGTTGTTCCATTGGAAAAGAGTAGGTGCGAATTATTTAGATTTTAATTCGAAATTTCAGTAACTACCTTTTCTTGAAGAAAATTAGCTTAAAAACTTTGACGATGGTCTTTTTTTGGAATTTTTTTTAAAATCATGAAAAAGACAAGGCGCTGCGCTGCAGTGTTAAAAAGTAAATATGCATGGGGGGAAAAAATATATCAATATAAACCAAGAAAGAAGCACTAAATTCCGCAAAAGGGGATATTAAAGTGTCGCTTCTTTTTTTAGCATTCATATAAATCTACTTGTACAATCACGAAACACCTGTTCAATGCACAAAACGATTCGAAAAATTCCACGAATTAATTATAAACTTATGTAATTATATCTGTTCGTCGGTGTGTCGAAGAAAAATATAATAAGATGCCAATTTTTGCTATCAAAAAAGTATTAGCTAAACGTAAAACTAAGATTAGTCCGCATACAGTGCATACTAATGAAAATGTCATTTCGTATTTTATTAATTATTAATTGAAACGTTATTTTATGGTAATTGGGGACGTCCTCATACACGACCCACTTTCCAATTTTTGTTTTTGCAAGTTCATGCTTGAATACAAAAATGCCACGTCGCCTTGTGCGGTTCAATTCGATAAATAAATATTTGATTATATTTATTTATTTATTTATTTAAAAAAAATATGTACCGCTGTGGCATTACAGGTTTCCCCAAATCGCCACAGCGGCAGTTACATATAAAAAGAAAATACACGAAAAAGCAGACGCATATCTTTACAGTAAAAAAAAAAAAAAAAAAAAAAAAAATAACAACAATAAAAATAACATATACGAACATACATAAAAAAAAATTTAGAAGGAAATAAAAAAAAAAAAAAAAAAAAAATCAAAATCAAAAAATAAAGCTGAAGGAATGTGGTAAGATGTTGAGGGCTAATATTAAAAATGTCAACATCATGCGCAACGTCATTCAGTCCCCTGATGGCTCTGGCGATGGGCGAGTAATACAGCACACCAGTTCTCGCCCGGACCGGAGAGAACAATTGTCTCGAACGAGATCCATGAGGATGCTCTGGAGCAAGAAGTTTAATCTCCTCTAATATTAAAGGATTAGAGATGTCACCTCTTAAGAGTTTGTGGAAATGACAAACGAGGTGAGCATCTCTTCTAAACTTTAAAGTTTTATATCCCACTGCTCCCAGAACAAAAGCACTGGGATAGAGAAAGGGATAATAACCGAACTCTCTCATATACAGATATCTCAAAAATTTCCTCTGGATCCTTTCAATCTGTATAGAGTATGTAATGCAACTGGGACTCCAAATAATGGAACCAGATTCCAAGATGCTGCGGACTAATGTGTTGAAAAGGAGGCGCAACACTTTCAAATTGTTAAATTGAAGAGCGTTACGCATAACAAAACCTAGCACCTTCGAAGCCTTATTACATATGTTCGATATGTGCAAAGAAAATCTCCATCTGTTCTCAAATGTCACACCAAGATCGCACGTAGAATTCACCCTGTTCAGCGTAAAACCTCCTAAACTGTAATTAAAAATTGAAGGAGAGGGTGAACGTGTGTAAGATACGACATGACATTTAAGAATACTAAGTGGCAAACAATTAGAGATGGACCAATCCCATAACGACTCTAAATCATCTTGTAAAACAAGTGAGTCAGAGATCGTCCGGATGCACCGGAACATCTTCAAATCGTCAGCATAGAGCAAAAAATTTGAATTAGAAATGACATTATGAATGTCATTGATAAAAATGAGGAAAAGTAGAGGTCCGAGGTTGGAGCCTTGCGGCACTCCAGAGCAAGTGGGATACTCAACAGAATAAGTATTCTGGAATTTAACAATTTGGCGACGGTCGCTCAAATAACTGACAAAAAAATTTGTGAGATTATCCGAGAAGCCAAGATTGACCAGTTTGCTAATAAGAATGCCGTGATCTACCTTATCAAAAGCTTTTTCAAAATCAGTATAGATAACATCAACTTGCACATTATTATCTAACGATTTAGTGATAAAGTCAGAGAAAGAGAGGAGGTTAGTGGTCGTTGAACGGGCCGGACGAAAACCATGTTGCTGCTCTAATAGAACATGTTTTATATGATTATATATCGATCTGTGCAGTATTATTTCAAATAGTTTCGCTGGGGAGAAAAGTGCCGCAATTGGTCTGTAAGTTGGTATGCTAAAGAGCACACAAGAGATTTCTGCGAATTGATAGCTAGTTATAGAAATACAATTTGCACCTACATATATATGTATGTACATATGGGTATGACTGCATAAGTTGCTACAAATTTTGCAATGTTCATCGGCGACAAGATGGCGTGTTTTCTGGGGATTAAGGAAAATGTAGATATTTTATTATCTTCTGTGAAATAAAAATTGTGTCTTTAAGACAACACGAGTACCTAAATTAAGATTGTATTTGCATACACTCATATAACTGATAAAATAAACTTAAAACCGGTCTATGAGAGAAACGTATATAACGTATGAGAGAGCATATAATTAAAATCACATTATCAAATTCCCTAAAAGTCGATTTAAATTACTTTGAAAGAAAAATATATATAATACTTACATGTTTTTATTTGTCGTAAAATCCTTAAAAATGCAAAAATTCAAGTCACAGCAGCCGCACATAAAAGAATAATGATTTCTGTCGATCTTCGACTTATAAATATGACCTTGTCTATTATAGTGTTGTACTTTAATGTTATTTTGATTGTAATTATTTTGATAATGACAATCGATCTGGTTTATCATGTTACTTATTTGAAGAATTGCTACAATTAGCACACTACACCAAATGTCCTTAATTCTATGTAAGTCTTTAAGTACAAAACCAAACAATCTCTATAAGTTTCTGCGAGTCTCCGCAAATATGCAAAAGGTCGGGTGTTTTGAAACAAATTTAGAGTACTTTATCGAACTGAACACACTCAATCAGAACAATTTATTCGGCGAAGCGAAACTAATAACAACAAATCTCGAGATGTGCGAGACAAATTGGCATCCATAAATATGGCAAAGTTCCTTAAATTGCGTGAGAAAACGGTAATAGATCACAATCGACACGAAACACAGACAATGGAAACGAACTCGGTGGAAGAATACTGTAGAATGCCATTCTATAAAGTATGCTCCAAAAGAAGCGAGTATTGCATCAGCAAATACGTAGAATGGTGTGTGCCAAAAATTACGTATCTTCATAAGTGTTTCATAAGTCTTTTGTCACAATTTCCTAGATATTTCACATGCTTTTGGGTTAGACTGTTATAGAAACACCGAAAAGAGAGCAAATGAGGCTTTCGAAATAAATTTAATTATTTTCTTAAGCACGGTTTCTCACTTACAACAAAGTCGCACGACAAAAAGTCAATGAGTCGCTAATGCAAGCTTGTCATCATCATCATCACAATTTTCTTCGTTTCATGTTTACCGTTGTATCATTTTCTTGAATTTCCAACCATCCGGATTCATCTTAGAATCCAACCGGAGAATTTTATTCCTCTTAACATGATTAATACAAATTTTGCAATTTAAAAATGTTGATAATAATTTCGAGAATTTTTGCAATCGATGTCATCATCGTGATTTTCAGCCGTTCACCATCCACTACTGGATGAAGGCCTCTCCAATCCTTTTCTATTCCTGTCTGTTTTGAGTAATCTGCATCCACTTGACTCACATTATTCATAATTCACCAGCCCATCGTCCGCTTGGTCTTCCTTGCTTTCTTTCAGATCCTCTCGGATACCATTCAAGTATTCACTTCAGCTTTTTAACTTTGGCCATGCTTCTTACGCATGTATTTATAAACATTACAGTTATATATGTTACAGTTAAAGTGTTAAATCTCGTCAATGTATATGTACATTAACTAAAAGTTCTAGTTAAAGCTCACAACGTTATATTCCACATTTACTTTAACTAGACAATGTATGAACTAGTAAGTCTATAAACTCGCAGATAAGTGCTAGTAAAAGGTCATTTATTTTATGGAATACTTACTTTTTGACAAAAATATGTAATTCAATCAATTATAGCAGAGGTTATCAGCGGCCAATCTCGCCCGGGTTCTTGTTCGTAAGATTTAACTAAGAAATAAATATGCATGAAATTATACACGTAGAAGTTTATTTAGTAAATCATTATTTTAAATAAAATTCACGACCATTGTCAGATTGTAAAACTGTTGGTGCACCGAAAAACAAAAAAAATTCAAGAATATGATGTGCAACCTATTCAGCTATTTTACTTATCAGAGATTTTAATTTAACGAATTTCGTTAATGAAGATAAAATTAGAAGATTTGACTACATCTGTATGGTTAATGTATGCATTGACTAGCAAATATGTCCATTCATTCTCCCGCGTATAGCGTAACTGGCTAAGGTAGACGATATATACATTAACTAGTGCAGCGGTTCCCGAATTCTTTTGGCTACGGAACCCTTTTTGGTTTACCATTTTTGGGCGGAACCCTAGCTTAAGTAAGAAGTAAACTAACTGTAACATTGTTTTTTTACGTGAAATCACACCATACTGAGGCTTTTTGGATTGGTGTCCGCATCTTCTAAGTATAGTTTGACTTTAAAAGAAAGACTTTTTAAAAAAAAAATATTTATTTAGTTGGAACAAAAAGATATTTATTTAATGTGATGAATGAAATCTTTTCATAGTTTTCCTTAAAATAATATTGAAGTCAGGTTTTATGTCTGACAATTGGATGCGGAGGTCTGGTGCAGCATTCAACTTACTCCTAAACTTATTTTTCATGTAGGCGTAAGCTGAAAACCCAGCCTCGCATCTGTAAGTTGACACAAATGGGAGTAACGCCATGATAGACTTTTCAGCGATACCCGGGTATTCGTTTTTCAGGCCAAACCAAAATTGGCTCAGGTTCGTGGTAGCTTTTGATTCGAAAAGTTGTTGGAGTGTGGATGAATTTTTAATATCAATTAAATTTTCATACTCCAATACAGTCAATGTTGAAGGTTTGGTACTAATCCTAAATGGATTTCGGACCCATTCGAATAACTGAAACTTTTCTTCTGGAAAATATTCCTCCTAAGACGTTGTCAGGTTTGTCAAATGTTCACGTATACTTATTTCCACGTCTGTAGCGATTGGAAGATGATTTTTTTTGAGAAATTGCTGAAGTAGCGGAAAACAGTCATAACTTTTTTATCCAAGACATTTTTGGCTACAACATTTTTGAGACACTACAACATTTTTGGACAACAAGTTCATTGAAACTGAATAATAATTACGTCCATTTATAAAAAAATTACAATACCTAAATATTATCAAACGTGAAACGATTTACAATATGGAAATCTTGAATGGAACCCCTGAGAGCCTCTTACGGAACCCCAAAGTTCCGCGGAACACCATTCGGGAACCGCTGAACTAGTGAATGCATACATAAACTATGTAATGAATTAAACTTTGTTAGCAGCTTATTTTTACGACTTTTTTTAGTACATATTATAAGTTGAGAGAGTTATAATGTGAGCGAGGATGGAAGAGAAAACTATTGCACAATAGGGTGCGCTTGTGTTTAATGTTGCTCTCGCCCCATCTGCGTTTGAAAATGTTGCCATATCGAATAGTATGAGAGGAGAGAGTTCCTCTTGCGATGCATCTTTCATGTAGGGTTGCCAACAGGTCTCTTTTAGAGAGAACATGTTCTCTTTTTTAACACAATTATTTTGTTCTCTATATTTTTTTTATATGTGTATATATATATATACTCAGATTGTTCTCTTTTTCAATTTCGGCAACTTTTAATTATTTTAAGTTTTAAGCAAAAACTCGTAAATAAACATTTGTGTGTGATAGGCATGTGAAATCGCGTTCTCGCTTTGTGATTGGTCACCCCGCTCTTACAAACATCAATTTATTTTGCAATACCTGACCAAAATGCCAATGTAGAAAGAATATTTTCCATGATCAGCGAACAGTGGACCAAAGAAAGAAATAAAAGGAAAATTTCCACTGTCGAAGGTATTTTAAGCATAGTTTATAATTTTTTAAAGAAATTTATGAAGAAATAAAAGAAAATAAGTAACTTTTAGACCAAATAGCAGTATAGATATATATAGCGAAAAAGATGATGAAAATAGGAATGATGATTGAATTAATTTTTTTAAGCGCAACTTGAAAATTAAGAAAATTTAATATGAATTTTTTTTTCAAATGTTCTCTTTTTTGTTTTTAACACCTGACAACCCTACTTTCATGCATCTGTCCATGCTTCTCTATGAAATTTAGCTTTTTGTGTGAAGCCGCAGGATTTTTTTCAATAACATACGAATTACAGACTAACCGAGAGGATTGTTTCTAAAAGTAAGATTATTTTATATATCTTCATCGGAAATTACGTTGACTAACATTTTTGTAAAAAGCTTAGAATATAATTCTGGGTCACTCTGTTGTTAATTTGTGCGCATGCGCAATACGCTATAATCGGAGTTTTCCTTGTCAAAACAATCAAGAGTACGGCCATGTACTTATGTACTAAATTTAATTTGTCATGATTTAGTTTATATTATCAGATAATATTAAATAAACTTTTAGAATATTATTTATGATAATTTTAGTACATGAATTTGTGATTTTATAAATTTTGTATTCAAGCAGTATGACCAACCTAACGAAGGCAAAGCGAGAGCTGTCAAGTTGTTATGGCCAAACGGTCGTGATGTGTCAACCGCGCTGACAGGTGTGGAGCGCGATGAACACCTTCCCGTTGACAGATCTTCAAGAGTTTTCCACGTGCAATCGCATCATTGTGGTCGGAATCGTTGGAAAATCCCCATACAACTGCGGCATCAAAGCTAAACCTTTGAATTGTCCGTTTGCCGGCGATAAGGTTATATTGTTACATGTTGTCTACACTAAATTATTTTTCGCGCGTTAAAACTTATCGTAGCCTTCCGAGCCAAACCAATTGAATTCAAAAATCAAATTGTCAATATTGAGCGTCGTATTAGTCCGAAATCATCCAATCTGTCAAAAATTTACATTATCGAAAACCCCTCTTTATCAGCTTGTGAGTTGACAGATTAGAAATGTCAAAACAATTACCCAAAACGATCAATTATGCTTGTAGCGAGTTATACTAATACGATGATAGTAACGACGATCTAATAATAGAAAATCTTTTTTACATATTCGGAACCATAGAGCTAACAATACCCAGAGTCTATACTCTGTCCAACTTAAGAAACGCCTTTGTCTTGCGACTTTGGTTGGTTATCGTTGGTTATTCCAAGAAGCCGAGATGGTGACGAAGGACTCTAAATCGGTCAAGACTAGGGTTTTATTAAGTTGGACAGAGTATAGTATGGTTGTTCTAATACGCTGTTATGATGTTAGCCAACTAATAGAATGCTGTGAGTTTTCGAAATAAACAAAAACAACCCATGTCTTTTTGGAGTCCATACAGGCGCTCTATATATTCCTAGCTCTTTTATATTTATATTTTGATTTCAGTGTCAGATTGAGTGTTCATGGAGCGAAAGTCAGAAGGTGCTCTATTTACA
The DNA here is from genome assembly GCA_022651745.1 of Parapsyche elsis. NCBI lineage: Eukaryota > Metazoa > Arthropoda > Insecta > Trichoptera > Hydropsychidae > Parapsyche > Parapsyche elsis. The sequence continues at coordinate 6,973,588 of JAGVSN010000017.1, forward strand.
CTTGTCGAGTTGGTTCGATACGCCAAATCTCTTAGAATTTGTGAAAAGTCTCGGCGAGGAAAATATCACATTATGTGAAGGTTCCGATGGTGTGAAGGCAGCTAGGAAGGTGGGAGACTTTTTGATCGCTGCTGGGGATATTTCTACAGAATTTGCCAAATCGTTATTGTTGATATTCCATTTGTGTCATGTTGTTATATTGTCGTCGCCAACTGCTGTTTTCGATTTGTCGTATATCAATCTGTTCAAGTCTGTCGATGCCTTGAGGTATTATACTGTTACGAGTAATTTTTTTTTTGTTCCAAACTGTCTTTAAACGTATCTTTTCTTTTGCAGGTTGAAAATTAAGCCAAAAATTACTGAACTTTTGCAGGAGTCCGCCGTAAGTGCAGATTGGGTAAATCAAGGTAGACCGTGCTGTCCCAGAGTGCTGTTTTATTTCGACACGTGTCCTAGACAACTGTGCAATGTAGAAACGTCCAAAATTAAAGTTTTTGAACATAATTTGGAAGACCAAATATACAATATCTTAAGAAAATCGAGAATCATAACCAACATTAGGTATATACATAGTTGACCTTTCGACATTAATGTGATATTTTTCGTTTGTGTTAACGATGCATAATTTATTTATAGCGCCAAATCGTTGATGGCTATACCCCAAAACGAGGAGTTTGTATATGTGAATAATGGTAATATTCCACCAGGCAATGAACTAAGTTTTATGGTGAAATCGCTGATGAAAGCTTGCGAAACGCCCACTGAAGTTTCAGAATGGCACAAAGATTTGAATAAAAGAGATACTTTAAAGCGGTTTTTGCAAACGCATTTGGATTTAGCATTCACTAATGGTTTCGATGATAATGTTGGGAAATTTGCTTCCCTTTCTGTATTTGAAGTGAGAATTATAACGCATCTGTTTGATTTTGATTTGTATATTCATTAAAGAAGAATACTTATGTGAATTCACTAACGCACAAGTTTGGTGCATATTTTTTAATGGGATACTATTTTTTTTAATTAATTTTAGGTACCAAGTGCCCCAACCTGGTGTAAGGTAGCCAAAACATTGACTGATTTTTTGTTGGCACCTAAATCAGATAAATTGTTAACACCTTTATGGGACAATTTGTCGATCGACACCCAATTCTCCCAAGGAAGATGCGAAAAAGTACTGCCTTTAGCACAAGCGGCTTATTCTGAAAATTTACCGACACATTATTCTACACAGCATCACCAACAAAGGGTTTGTTCTATATTTTTTTACAAAATATTACTTTTAAAGCCATTTTTATTGGTTGTATTAATTTTTGAATAAAAATAGGTAGCGGTTGCTCTCAGTGTATTTACGTCGGTGGCCCGTGGTCCTTTGGCAGAGTGGTATCGTGGACAACTTGAAGAAAATTGTAATCAAGTATGGGAATCGAGAAGACTTTGCGAAAAATCTAGTCTTACGGGCAATCCATGCATCAAACCAAAACACGGGTTTGTATCAATCAAATTAGTTGACTTGTATATTATTACTCATCTTATAAATATATACTAATGTTATATTTATTCACATTACAGGACAGATTCGGACGAATTGCATTCAAGTGGCGTTCGTTATATTGCAGCGTGTAATTGTGGACGCACAAAAGGTTCACGTGACGATCCATACACAATTCGCGTAGCCAATTGTGAATTTTACACTAACTTAGGAAAAGACTGTCAATGTGGAACAACATCCGAAATTATATCATTTCCCATTTTCCAACCTTCAATTAATGATTTTAGGTAATTGTTTACACGTAGTTTCATTTTTATTATTAGCAATTGAGTAAAAAATTTCAATATCACTTGTTTTATAGGGCAGCTTCGGTCAAATCTGGTGTAGTAGTTTCTGCAGTTATTACAAACAGTAATGGAAATTCTCCAGATCTGTCACAATCTTCTCAAGGAGAGGCTTTGTCCAATGTTGCTTTGTCAGATACAAATGCAGAACGTTCGGCTAATAACGATTTGAGTGCTGCGGATAACTTTACTTTGCTCGCCCTAAATGAACCCCAATATAAAGGTTTTAATTCTTATATTTTTTTTTTTTAGTGATTCTTTATAAGTTGATATTAAGTTCACTATTTACACTTTATTTTTTTTAAATATGCATATAGAAAGCTAATTAAATCAGTTACAGACAAAGGACTAGTGAGACAACCATCGACTACAGAATATTTACCTGGAATGCTTCACACCGAAAGTCCACCAGGTGAGAATGTTTTATAGATATTTTGATTTGTTTTAAAAAATGCAATAAATCATATTATAGATTTAAAAAAAAAACGAAATCTGCGTTTTCAGGATTGCTGCCGACTTTCTCTAGTTGGTCATTAGTGTGTCTTGGATTTTCATCGCTTTATTCGCACAATATTGGTTTACCAGAACATCTTCATCCTGGTTTTTTACCACATTTAAATTTTTTGGTTCCTTGGGATTGTTCAGTTAGGTAACCTAATTTATATATATTATTAATCTTATAATGACTTATGTACACCTGAATGGCCGGTTGATTGAAAGTTTATATTTATTTCAGTCGATTAGATCATTCTTCTTGGAGACCATCGGGACAACAAAGAGGTGGAATTAGGGGGAAACCATTTTCTCCGTTAATTACTGTTAAAATATTTTTTGGATTTGAATACGAATGTCCTCGGGGGCATAGGTAAATCATAAATCATCAAATACATATTACCATTTGATGTTTATTATCAACACTTTCATTGTTTTTACAGATTCATGATGTCTTCACCCGATGAAATTATTAATGGAAATATTATTCAAAAAGATACAGGTGCAAAACTTGCCACTACAGATATGCCAATTTACTATCACTGTCCTTGTCGGTAATTGCTTGTTGTTATTTTAATTATGATTTTATATTTAATGAAATCAAATAATTGATTTATTTTTTAATACTTATTCCATTTGACGATTCTTTACAGCGGTGGAAAACCGATGATAGCGCAATTAACGAGAGTGCATATTGTATCGCCAAAAGCACCTGTTAATATCACTCTGAATCCAAAGGTAATAATATATTACATAGATATTCGTAACAATTATGTATATATCATTTTATTGAACATTCAGGCAAGTGACGAAATTGAATGAGAATAATAAATTCTAGGTTCAACCAATCCTCGGTGGTCCAATTTTCATTCCTGGAGGAGAATGTCCCGTCAAGCTTACCGGAGCAGCATATTGGGTGTTGCGTTTACCATACATTTTTTCTACAGAACGAGGCTCTTTGCCTCGACCGACTGTGTTGCTTACTCCATCTGCCAGAGGACGAATTCTTCAAGGAATGATTGGTGTGACTGATTGAACCACTCAATAACATTTGGTAATTGTATTTATATTTTTTAGAAATCATATATTTGATATATGTATGTAAATTTAATGAGTGATATGTTATTTTGATTTATTTTAGCTGGTTTACAATCAAACAGAAACTACGAGGAGGATAAATTACTTGAGTATGAAGTAATCCAGTGGTTTCTTAAGCACCACACTGCATGAAAGTGGCAGTCAATGCTGATTAATGGTCATATTTTTTTGTGATACTTACTGAATTCAATAATAAATCACATGAAACTAATTAGCAATGACCATAGCAATCGTCTAAATATGATAAAGAAAGACCATCTTACTGATTTCATTTCTTCGTTGTATTCGAGTGTAACTTTTACGTGAATATTCAATAAATTTTCAATTCATACAATTGATGTATTTTATTATTTTTCGATGCAAGATAATATTCAACAATTTGTATGTAATAATAATGTATGTACTACACAGCATTGGGGTGGTAATTATCAACTTCCTGCATTTAGAGTTTCACGATACGCATGTTTGTGGTGAAATCTCTTTCCTGTTGCTATGCTCTATCTGGGCATTGGGGGGTAGAAACTTGTTTATTTAGCGAGACTTGTTTATTTAACAATTCATACATATCTGTAATTATAATATTTATAGTTTTTTATAAAATAGTGAAATAAATATGATATCATTTTTGCAATTATTGAGATTTTGACTACAAAACATTATAACATGGTTTCGCTTTTGATTTTAATTTAAACAAGTTTTAAAACGATACACTGAAAGTCCTAATTAATCATGCGGCGATATTTATGTGTCTTTATCTATGTACATATAATTATCTTTTTTTTAAATCTAAAAATAAAAATGCACAGAATGATTTCATAAGATATTCAGACAACGCATTCAAATACGATCGATTCTCAATCTATCATTTTTGTAGACGTTATAAATGAAAATAATAAGAAATATTTAAATTTCATTTACATAAACATATATTATTATGTAGTCGAATTTCACCATTGAAATACTGATCACTTCATAACTATCCAAGTACATACCTACAACGTATTGTCATGCAAAATAAAATTCAATCAGAAAGCATGGTTCTAATCTTGCCCACAACATCAAAGACAATATACCAACATCGGACTATATTCAAAAATCTGAACAGATTCGCGAATACAAATCGGAAAAGTCATTACATTCTAAATTAAAAATTAAAACAACACATGGACGGGAAAAAGAACAATTGACGTACTTGACATACATACATACATACATACATATCGGACACCTAGATCAAAAGAGTATCAACTCAAAAATTAAGGTTTTTTAGTTAATCATTTATTCGGATTCTACAAACGAAGCTGCATGAACCAACAAAACAAAATGAAATGTTATAACCCGAACTTTCTTTAAAAAGCTTGTTTTCAAAAAAAAAACAACAGTAAATTCCTATCACTTATAGCGACATGACAACAAGTTTTTCGTCGTTCCTGAAAAAAGTGTTTTTTTGAGTTGATACTGTTTAGATCTATGTATGTATGTATGTATGTGTGTAGGTGTGCGATATAATCAAGAGAAATGTGTATCATCACATTCTATACATTTTAGGCGCACGCCTGGGGCCTCCGATTTTAAGGGTGCCCTAAATTATCAAAAGTTGTATATGAAACTAGACGATGATGATTCAAGCATCATCTAATTTAAAAAAAAGTTATCCGACTTCGTCGAATGTTTTCAAAAACTACAAATAATACACATATACATGTTGTTTATTTAATAATTGATTTTTTGTAATACTTTATTGGCCAATTAGGTTCCACGACTGCGTTTAAAACTAAATTTTCCCTATGGCGCATATTTTTTTACTACATATGTATATGTATTTGCATACTGTGTTCGCGAACGCTCAAATAATCGTGTTCGGGAAATTTTCCAATGGCAACCCCCAGTGGGGTAGATCTAGGTAGGGTATGTTAGATAGGATTCTCGCGAAAGTCGTTAGTCGCTGCCTGGCTCGTGTCGAGGCAACAAGTCCGCATAGTCTATCCGAGTCTTCTCGAGTCTGAAGAAAATACATACGCGAGCCAAACACCTTAAGCCCCATAAACACTTCGCTACTTCAGTGGTCGAACTCCTCCAGCGGCAGCGACAGCCATGCCAGTTCTCCAACAGGTATTTCACATACATTTTCCGAACAACTTTTCCGACTATTTTTCACTTCAAACTTTTCCAACACACATTCCTTCCACTAATAGCATCTCAGTCGACTCATTGTGATTACCAATCTCTATGTGATTTACAATTTCTTTTCGATAGTTCAACATCGTGGAATGGAATCGATTGAGCGTGGAAATTCACTTCGAAATTTTCTGAAAAAAATCTACCCACTTCCGGAATTTTCACGTCGCCTTTTTATATATTATTGTGCAACAAGTTTTTTTCTGACAAAATTGTTCGTACAAACGTTCAATTTAGTAGCGGAAAATGTGAATTTTTATTTGAATCTCGTCATACAATTTTTGGGTTATTTTTTTTTATTGCGAAGAAAATCGTATCTATTGTGAGATTGTAACTTTATGTATATTTTTTTATTTCACAATGATTTTACATTGAGAATCGAAGCCGAGGTTGTAATGCGTTAGAATTTTGGGTGAATTTTCATCGGTTGCGATTTTATCGTTGAATTGTTGTAACTTTCATTTAATTTTGGAAAGTTTTCGTTTACGATTGATAGATAAGCTTTGATGGAAGTATTAGTCACTGCGTAGTTCGGTTCTGGTTAGAAACGATAAACTTGGGCGAAATTTTAGTGAATTGCATTCTGTTTTAGAAAAATGTTCTCGCGAGTGAAAAATGCGCGTACACGCTTCGCAAATGTTTCGTGTAAGATCAGTCGAGATGCAAATCCGGTGAAAAATTGGCTAAATATAAAAACCCCTTCGTCGCGTTAAAATATCACCCCTTGAATGTATCTATGCTTTTTTTCTTTTGTGTTATATTGTATTATACATACATATGCGGTAGAAATTTGTCATATTGCGCGTGTGCCTCTGGTGAAAATCTTGGGAAAAAAAAACTACGCAATTCATAATTTTTTTTGTTGTAATTTTTTCAACTCTTATTTCTACCGCATCTGTAAAACTGGAAAACTCGAAATTTATGTAGGTAAATTCTAACATAGAAAGCAATTCTTAAAAATTTATTGTTATTGTAAAATTTTCGTGTTCACACTGTATGTATGTACATATGTAGTTACAATCGTTTCTTAACCCTTTTTACTTTTTGGGAAATTTCGGAAAATGCATCATAAAATAATGAAACCTATCGATTATAATTATCCATTGAAAAAGATTGCGTGCTATTGTGAAAAATTCGTCAATTTTTCCTGTCCAATTTAATCAGCCCCTTCCGGTGTGATAAAATGCACACCGGAAGATGTAATATGTACCATTTAAAATGTACCTACTGGTTCATATGTTCTTTAAATAAAGTTTTCTCACATTCGGAAAATGCATCAAAATTATTCAACATTAAAATAATGAAATCTATCGATTATAATTATCCATTGAAAAAGATTGCGGGCTATTGTGAAACATTCGTCAATTTTTCCTGTCCAATTTAATCATCCCCTTCCGGTGTGATGAAATGCACACCGGAAGATGTAGTATGTATGTATGTACCTACTGATTATTATGTTCTTCAAACAAAGTTTTCTCACATATTTACGATTATTACACTCAAATTATCGGAAGATTTATTAATTGTAACCCGTGAAGTTGTTCTTTCGTTAATTTTTTTTTATATTTTGTAATAGGAGGAGTATCTATCGGCTGACACGCCAGACATCGATATTCTACAAAAAATATCCATAAACTCCTTTATCAGCTCACAAAATTCAAGAATGGAGTCTTTACCAGGACTACTGAACAACACCGACACATCCAATTCATCCAGCGACATGTTTTGCTTCGACCAGCAATCGAATTACATTGGGAATGCCCAAAAGAATTATTTCATTCCGGTTGGAAGAGTACCCCTAATGGTAAGTACTTTTTAAATTGATTTCAACTACATATACATCATTTATTTGTTTTATAGCGTAAATAAATCTTAATTGCTCAGTACGCGTAAGTATAATATCAATTGGATTTCTGTATTTTTATGTAATCTCCAATGGACTAAGTAGAATATATTACTCACCACCCATATTTACGATTCTTGAGCTTTGTTTGTGGAAAATAAGTACAGGTTACATTTTCAATACTGTTGAATCGATTGAATAAATTCCTTTTTTCTCCATTCTATTCTATTCATTACTTTGAACGAAAATATCTGAAAGCCTTTTCTTTTCATCTTCTCTGGCTAAACAAATTATTTTATCTCGCAATATTACAGAATAATTTTTGCAGAAAAATCTTGCCAAATCATTCTTAACCGCGCATTCTTTGAACATTCTTAACAATTAAATTAAGAAATGTTTAATAAGATCGTTTGGTTTTTCATCAATTTTCTACAAGAAAAGTGAAAATGTAAAATAATCATTTTTGCAACCGTCAAGTAATTGTAAAATTTTGTTTAACATTTCTTGATTTTTCTTGATGAAAAACATTTTCAAAATACGCGATATTAAAGTTCAAGCAAATCATGTTTTTTTCACTGTCAATTGAGTTTTTTTATGTAAGTGTTGTTTGTTCAAAAAATGTTGGGCGCACGCACTGCTAAGTTTTCCGCGGAAAATAGGATCAAAAAAGTTAATTGTTGTGAAAGTTTTAATTGCTTCTTTTTGAAATGGCAACCCTTTTTGAATTCGTACACGTGACGTTAACCGCTTGGAGTCCGACTCGCGACACTTTTCTCAATAAATTACAATTTAATTATTATTATAAAACGCACACAATGCATTTATGCTCTTTCTTGGATCGCACTCGAGCGACCTATGATAAGTGGCCGTCGTTGCAATTGTTCCGGTCTGCTCTCTCCTTACCCATTTTGAGCCATTTCTGGCAGGCTCGAGACGCCATTAAACCGCGTAAAGTGTTTCGCGAAATATTTACGAATGCAATAAAAATTAAAAAAAAAAAAAACAAACGCACACATATCCTCAGCTCGTTCGCGTATGAAAATTGGCAGACTTTGGCAGAATTTTCTCTATTGAATGCTTGGGTGACCAGATACTTTCAGAGGCCTTTAGTGGAGGCCAGTTCCTCACCCACCCCAAACTCTCAATGTATACGACGATTATTTCCATCTTCTCGAGGGGAGGAGAGGGAGTGTTGTACGAGGGTACCATACGAGAGAAATACAATATGAAAGTTGCGTCGACGAAACTTTTCATCGGGGAAAATGTGCGCGTTCACTTTTTTTCCAACTCGTCCCCTCTTTCATATTTCTAATATGTATATGTATTTCACTTTGAGTTTGGTTAATTTTTTTTGCAAATTCGGGCTTTGCACAAATTTCCATAGAATGAATTTACATTACGCATCGACAATTTGAAAGGAAAACATGTTTATTTAGAAACATAGTTTGATCTAATATATTTTTTATGTAATTAAAAAATAGGCTACTTTCTTTACAACCACTATGTCGGGGTTCCATACGGCTAGAATTATGTATATGTTTTATTATGTATGTATGTACATACATATATAAAGTTTGTCGCCAATTAGAATCACATACATACATATACATATGTATATATAAAGTGTGAAGTACATGTATTGGAAAATAGTTTTATTATAAAAACTCTTCAATATTATTTAAGAGCGTACGTAAATGTTTTTTTTTTGAATTTCAGCAATCGAGTTTTCGGGTCGTTTGTCGCCAATTATGTAGAATCACGCATACATTATAAAGTGTGAAGTGCATGTATTGGAAAGTAGTTTTATTATAAAAACTGTTCAATATTTAAAGAGTGTACGTAAATGTTGTTTGAATTTCAGCAATCGACTTTTCGGGGCGAGTTTTCCCAAACCCCATGAAAATTGTCTTAAGTGGCTGACTATAATAGGGGAGGAAGGATACCGAACGCGCGCATGATATTTTATATTTTAATTATTTTAAACATTATCCTTCTACTTTCGATTGCAATACTCAATAGATTTAAACAATTTCTATGTAATTTCTATGTCATTGAAAATATTCCAATACTATCGCGTATTCTTACTACAGTAGGTATGTAACATACATACATACATACATACATATGTACATAGTTACATTGGTATATATTTTTTGTTTCCGTTTTATGACCGGAAGTGAATGCACACATACGCAATTTATAATGTGAGAATTTTCACAGCAGCCTTCCCCTCGTTGGCAACGTTCTCACTCCTCGCCGACTTTGGAATACATTAATTTTTTTTTTTTTTTTCGGCAATATAGAGCCTCCCACATGTCGGGCGATAGTAGTTTTAATGTGTGGACAAATGCGTCAACTGTAAAAAAAATTGTTTTATTATACTTTTGACTGTTTTAATCACCACTGCACCCGTAACTATAAGCTGAAAAGTCGATATCATACACCACCCCACTCTTTGGGGTACACCCATCTCTTGGATGAATCTAGAATTCGATTTTTTACAGTATTTATACAATCAATTTAATTACGTTCGTATTACTTTTCAATACACCAAAGTCTCATAATTTTATTTTATACATAAAATATTATGTATGTTGTCTTGTAAATTGTATTTAAGAAAAATTTGTCAGTGCATTGGTTGACTTACATACTTTCATATTGTGTTTTTGACAATATTGGCAGAGAGTTAACATTGTGTAACGTAATTTAATATTATTTGCAATCGGGGCTGCCAGACAGTTGCATCCATGAAGCCTCAACCACCACCACCCCTTTCTTCCACCCCAACCCTCCTATGCTCACACTACACTCCACGGACATAACTTCTTACCAAGTCTTCTTCCCCTCTCCCACTTCTTGCCAGCGACTAAAGATATTATAGTAAATTTATTTCTAACAGACGAATCTACAATTTTTCAAGAATGGTTTCTATTGAATGATACTGCTATGTTAACATGTCAACTCTCATACGTGTGCTCTTTACATATCAGAAGTATTAACAATGTAATTTTAATATTAACAGGATGAATTCCCAAACAGTCCAGAAGGAGGACAGATACCGACATTCATCAATAACTCGTCATACTTTGACAGAAATGACAATTTCGACAAATTAAGGTAATAAAACGGTACACTTGCTTCGGATTTATACAAAAATAATAAAAATGTATTTAATTTTTTTTATGCTCAAACAGTGAGTACGATAACGAAAGAGGACTTCATCATCCTGACAGTCCCGATTCTAATGCATTGTCATCATCGTCGACTTGCTCTAACATTGAGGGGTCCATCACTGAAATGATGGTAAGTTTACTTTTCACACTTTACTCGTTAAACTACAGTTGTATGTTCATCTCAACATAGCAAACGTCACATTATTTCAGAATGGTCTAAACATTAAGATGCAGCCCTCACCAACTGAATTCAAACAGGTACTTGTACTGTTCAAAGTTTAAACGATATAATGTAACATGAAAGCTGATTTTATTTTTTATTTTTTTCTAGATGCAAAGGATGAATAATAACACATCATATATCAACAATAAAATGAACAATCACGATGGTTTATATTATTTTTATATACATACATATTATACATACGTACGCTATAAAATCACGACTCCTTCCTATCCCTGAGCAAGTTTGCGTTAATTTTCTAATTTTTATTAAAAATACATACTATTTTCCAGACACAAATGAAGCCACTTGTACATGGCGTGGAAATTTGCCATACAGGATGCGCTTTCCCAGCAACAGCTTTTCGCCCAAGATATTCCTTGGTGGTTTGCCATGGGACGTCGATGAAAAAACATTAGTACAGACGTTCAAACGATTTGGCCCAATCAGGTATGTACAGTTCATCATGAAAGTCTTTAATTGAATCATTAAAATTAGAAAAAATTTGTAATAAATTTATCATTATTTTCAGGGTTGATTGGCCAGGCAAGGAAAACAATGCTCCGCAACCAAAAGGTTTTGTATACATTATATTCCCATCGGATGTACAAGTACATTATTTACTATCCGTATCTACGTATGACAATTCTGGAAATTGGTTTTTCACCATTTCGACCAAAAAAATGCGTGCTAAACAGGTAACATCAATGTCACACATTCAACAAGTGTGACTTATCAGAAATTTAAAAAAAATGTTTATTTTTCATTTTAAGGTTCAAATTATTCCATGGGATACGAGGGATTCAAGCTACGTAAGGAACAGATTTTCCAGATTAGATCCCTCAAAAACTGTATTCGTCGGAGCTTTGCACGGCATGCTGACTGCCGAAGGATTGGCCAAGATAATGGACGACCTTTTCGGAGGTGTAATGTTTGCAGGTACAATCATATCAATATCATCATTTTCAGCCGTTCACCATCCGCTGTTGGATGAAGGCCTCTCCAATCCTCTTCCATCCCTGTCTTGAGCAATCTGCATCCAGTTGACTCCACACATTATTCTCAATTCATCAGCCCATAGTTCACCATATCAATATACCTACACTAAAAGATATGATTTTATTTTAAATATGAACTTTACTTGAACTTTGACTTAAAGGGATCGATACGGATAAATATAAATATCCAATTGGATCAGGACGAGTGACCTTTGACAACTCGCAATCTTTCATGCGTGCTGTGAATTCGGCATTCATTAATATTAAAACTGAAAAGTTTTACAAAAAGGTAATTCAAAATCTTTCAATGTTTTGATGTATGTTGGGATTATCGTGGTATGGAATGTATCTTATAATTTTGTGAAATATTTTAGATTCAAGTTGATCCGTATTTGGAAGATACAGTGTGCTCTGTATGCAATGTGCAACAAGGTCCTTATTTTTGCAGAACTTATACATGTTTCAGGTAAATATTTCTGGTATTGAATATTGAATTGGTATATAATACGGTGATGAAACATTGGAATCTAATGTGAATTGTGTTTTTAGATACTTTTGTAGATCTTGTTGGCAGTGGAAGCATTCCAGGGATGGTCACAAACCATTGACACGCACCAAGACATTAGCCCCGAGTACCACCATGAGTCATATTCAAAAGCTGAAAAATCATCAGCAACAATACCTAAATCAGACATCGTCATTGGAGTCACCTCAGTGCAACAGCAACATCGGCGATTCGCTTATGTTTTCAAACCATAGCTCGTCACCCAGTTCTTTGAAATTTAAGTCGTTCAATCCGTTCAATATGAACTAAAATGTATTTACTAGTTTAGATTGTTAGCAGCCACAAACTTTATATATATAAGCCTTATATAGAGCAGTCTTATTTTGTTATTTTTTTTTTTTAAATGTTTATAGATAGAATTATCTTAATGTTAATATGAAAGGAGGACGGAAAAAAATGTAATACACGCATCATCCTCATCAGACACTTTGTGACTTAGTTGTATTTTCCCGCCGTTTTGGGCTACATTCATATTGAGATCTTGTTTTTTTCTTAAATGCAACTTATTATTTGGAATTTCAAAGTTTTAACCAGTGTAATTTTATTAAGTTAAGTTTTTTTCTAAATTATTTGGGACAAATAAAACTAGGCTTAGCGTTAAAAAGTGAGACTGATGCTTGTGTGGGAATATAAGCATTTTAAAACTAGTTTATAAGTATCATATTCGAGTAACTTTTTATTATAGTTTCGATATAAACGAAAAAAGGAATCGTTCAAAAATTTTATCAGTTCAAATGTAATATTTATTATGTGCAAGTTTTCGCCATTTTATAACAACCTAAACATTTTAAAGAGAATATTTTTTTCTATGTGAAGAAACGCCTCAATTTTAATCACATTTTAAAATTTTAAATCGAGCTTTTGCAGAGTTATTAAAAATTAGTAAAGCGAATTCGTAATATTTATAAAATGCCTTTCGTGACATAGTGAATGTGCTGATAAGGTTGAAACAGAATGTTTATAAAACTGCGATGAAGTGTGTAAAAATCTTTAAAAGAAAAAGGTTTTTAAAATGTTTAGGAGTTCCTAAGATGTCGTGATGTATAAAATGATTAGATCTTACTTTTTATTTGTTATTCATTTAAAATTTAGTTTCAATCGTGGTTATTAATTTTCAATGAATCAATATTGTTAAATAATGTATCATTCAAAGATTGTAAGCTTACGACTTGTAATGCCTTTGGAAATCTTATTTTTTTTTTTTTCTTGTTTTTTCTTGATTTTGTTGAAGTGATTTTTATATAACCACAGCAATTTTTCCATCACAAAAGTACATCTCTAACAATCAGCCGTATTTAATTTTTATTTTGTCTATTTGTTATTCCTTTGTTAGATCTTAACAAAGAATTGTACAGTAGTAAAAGTTATAAATCTTATTGTAATATTTCCCATAAAGGTTTTTTTTTTTTGACTCGAATATATCTTTGTATATGGAACTTGAATTTTTTTGTTATCAAATATAAATAATACACAAATAAAGACCTATTTTAAAAAACAACTGATTTTTTTTTTTTACATATACATCAATGTAATCAATAAGTAAATATTTCATGCAAATACATAGGTAACAACGATGAGAATGAACTTACTCGTCAAAACTCATACTCATATCAGACGTGCAAGTAATATTGAATTCCGACTTTTCCCTGTCGTTTTCAGTCGGTTGTTTGGAAACTGACGGAATATTGAAACTTAAAGTCTTCGGGAAAGGAAACTCTGGTATATCGTCGTCTGAAATAATTTAATCTTTAATTGAAACTTGTCCAGTATGTAATTTTACAAACCACGATATTGTAACATATATTAAACGGTAAATACCGATAATTGCTTGTTCTGCTAATTGATCGACTAAGTACGTCAACATTGTCGTAGCGAAGGTATCATCTGGCTTTTTGGATAACGACGAGTGAAAAGCGTCCATGGCTCTTTCGATTTCACCGATCAACGCTAGACACAATCCAAGAGCTGAGTATGTCGCTCCGCATCCTGGTACTATCGTCAATGCTTGCTCGTGAAAAGCAATCGCTTCCAGATATTTCTTGTTCTTGCGACAAGCATGCCCCAAATTGTTCAATAAAGGCTGCCAACGTTCATTGACAATATTACCTTTTGAAACTAAAACAATCAAGGAGATACAGGTTACTAGTTGATATTATAAATGTAGTGTTCCAACGTCAAGTATTTGAGTGTAGTAGTATGTACTAGTGTGAACTTCTGAGAGAGCCGTTCTCCACAATTTTTCAGCTTCTTCATATTGTTGGTTTTGAAAAGCGATCACGCCCATTTCGTGAGTCACGTGCGGGTCATTCGGTGCAAGTATGAGCGCTTGTTGAAAGAATTTATCAGCCATTTTTGGATTGTTAGTCAGGCCGCATTCCAGTCCGATGTAAAGCAAAGGTAAATGGCAACCACTCATCAATTGACTGGCTTTGAAATAGGCTGCCATTGCCTGATCGTGTTCGTTGTCTGCAGCGAATGAATGGCCGTATGCGAGCCATGCAGATCCCATACCTCTGTCTAAAGTCGTGGCCTTTGAAAGGTATCGCCTTGCGAATTCACTCTTACCTATGTATAATAAATACAACGAAACTTAAAAGATTGACAAAAAAAATATTTATACAACAATATTACAATGTTAATCACACCATACCAATAATATAATAATAGCATCCTACGGCAAACCATGATGTTGCCGATTGTGGATATTTATCGACAAGTCGATGCGCTAGAGAAAAAAGAGCTGGAGGCTTTTTTAATTCCGCCAAACAAGCAGTTCGCAACTCAGAAGCTCTTTCACTATCACCTTCAGTCGTAAATCAATTTAAGATTATGGATTAACTTTTACACAAATAATCATATTGTAGAGATAGTGAATAGTTATTTATACCTAGGACAATTGGTGAATATAACTGGATGTAAAGAAGAAGAAATAAAACGAAGAATGAAACTAGAATGGGGCACTTTTGGAAGAATGAACAGTTTTTAAATCCAACATTTCACTATGCTCAGTGCTCGAAATGGAAATTTTCACGAATGGGAGCGCTCGATAATTTTCAAAAAATATCAAACGACCTTTTTTTTAATTATACATATGTATGTAGATACTTATGTATACCTACATATGTATATTATAACACCAAAACACTTATTAATTACGTAACATATGTACACCAATATATATGAATTTATGGGTGTATATATGTATTAGGTTATTAGTATTATTATTATAGAAATTGTATTACATAAATGCACAATTTACACGGTTAATTTTTTTAAATTTGAATAATTGTTAATATCACTATTTAGTTAGTCACGTGCAGTAATTATAATTCACACAACTAAAAAAATGTTGCTAGAAAAGTGTTTGTTAGTGATTAAGTGCAGTAATAAAATATAAATAAAAAAAATAATCAAGCGATTCCCGATCATAGATTGAAATTGCAAATACGTTCGCTTAATTCAAGTTCTCTCATCAGAAGGGCAGGCAAGACTGAACTATTTTGAAATTTTGGTTCCTTTAGTATAATGGTCGCGGTATAACACGACAATTCAAAGAATCATCAAAATGACCAATGGCTCGAAAAGGCCCGTTGCAGTTCGAAATGCTGATTGCCGGCCATAAAACTTTTTTGCGCAAAGCCAACATAGAATCTAAAAAACCTCGAAATTGAACCTAAATATTATCTTCAAGTAACGTGTGCACCCAGCTTTTTCAAAACATAATAATATTTTAAATGGCTTTTGGCTACAGATAGATGCCTTTGTCGGAATTGAAATGTAAAGAATTTAACTTCCAGTGAAAGATTATGATTTAGGAGTCATAAATGTAAAAAAAATTCACCGACTAACATTTTTTCGACAATAATTATTGAAAGAGCACGGAAATTTTGGTTTTTTACGAAAGGGAGCGCTAAATTTACAGATTTCACGAAAGGGTACGCTACGTTTTCAAATTTCACGAAAGGGAACGCCCACTCTTTGCCGCTCCCGCTGAATTCGAGCACTGACTATGCTTAAAAAAAATAAGGTATACGACCGATGCGTACTGCCAGTTATGACGTATAACAAGTAAGAGGAACACGTGGGTAAGAAGCATGACCAAAGTGGCAGATATAGCGGAACATGTGAAAAACGTGGCTGAGACACATAGCGAGAAGAGTGGATGACAGATGGACGCGAGAAATACTGGAATGGTATCTGAGAGGATGTGAAAGAAAGCAAGTTAGACCGAGTGGACGACGGGCTGATGAATTGAGAAGAATGTGTGGAGTCAAGTGGATGCAGATTGTTCGAGACAGACAGGAATGGAAGAGGATTGGAGAAGCCTTCATCCAGCAGCGGACGGTGAACGGCTGAAAATGATGATGATGAAATCACATTAATTTTATTTCATTACCTTCAGCCGGTCCTAATGTCTGTAAACACGTTTCAAATTCTCCTTTTCGTAACAGTTGCCTTGCTCTACCTTCAATCGCATCAGTACTACATTCGACTAATCGTTGAATAGCTTCGTCGCATGGTTCCGACACAGACAATGATGCCAGTGATAATTTAGGTTCTTTATCATCGCTACCGTACTTATTTAACTCGTTATAATACAACATTTTTATCAATGGTATTTCTGACTTATTACACTGATCTTCAAAAGGAAGATTGTTTAAGAGTTCAATTTCTGTAACGAAATTACATATGTAAACGAGTATACATACATAGATATCAAGTAATAAGCAAAATTTATTAATTTGATAATGAAACTCACCTTCTTGAGGTGTGAGCATATGATGTCGGGTGATGTAATCTAACGCTTCGTAGCAATAAACATCTTTGTGGAGAGCTTGAAGAAAACTATTACCAGCACCGGATCGTCTCTCCATAGCACCCAATGCTCGTCCTTTGACAACGGCTATGGCCCCTAGTACTCGATTTCTCGGCGGATCATTATTAGTGTGCATGAGATTTTCGGGGTCTACTTCGTCTAATATTTGGAGAGTGTCTTGATATTCTTTGGCTTCGATCAGTGCTCGAGCGGCCACATAATAACTCATCAGATGCAGTTTATGTAAGCCACGGGACGTTAATGTGTATGCAGCTCGGTGAAATTCTCCTCGTCTTAACATACTAGCGGCTACCGCACAAGCTGTGTACGGTTCTCCGGATACTCCTCCTAAAGCGTGAGCCTTATCCGCCCAGAACAGAGCAGCTGACCACATACCCTACAATCGTACAAATGTTAGATTAAATAAATATATTTTAAATACTTTATTTTTAATAACATTCAAAATAATTATGGGAAATAAAAGGTGGAAATTTATAATTATTTTCACACTACGAATTGACAATACTCGTAAACATAATTTATATTTACCAAATCTGTGTATTGATTCACTAAAGACTTGAGAGATTCGTGAGCCATTTGCTCACCACTACATCCACTTTCAGAGACGTTGTCGCACATTTTTATTTATAACAATTTCTATGTAATATAATATAAAATATCTATAAATCTGACCGAACGTTAAAATTGAAGAAACGCCCGCCGAATCGTTTTCAACGAACTTTGACAGATAAAATTTAAGATATTTGACACAAAACATCAATCATGTCTACCAGTAGATTGTATAATTATAAAATCAATAAATGTGCCAAAATTGATTGAAAAATCACTTTATTTTTCATTTATGTCAAAGTGTGACCGTCGAGATAGTTTTAAAGTCCTAAACTAAACATTTTTGACGTCACATGCATAGTCCAATAAAATTGCATATTTTTTATACTTATAATTCGATGATAAAATCATGAAACGTTAATTGCTCACACACACTTGCCACACGCCACGCCATACATGTCTTCTGACGAAATCTTAAACGCATGAATTGATATCGTTTTGTATGCCATAGATACACATTTTTCATAATCCACCCCACGTCTACGTGGAGTTGAGTGTTCCACGCTTTTCATCCAGTTGGCGCCACTTGGCTACTTCCCCGCATCCCTTCTTCTCTTGTGGCAAGGGAAAAAGAGATATGGGGAGCTTTGTGACTGCAGCCAGCTGTCGATCCATTTGTCAAATTCTATACAAATAAAACTTAGGGTTTGTATTATTACGTCGACCAGGTTGCAACCAGGTCGATGTACTCGCGAAACCAAGCTTTAGCACAAATAAGCTGCTCTGCACGTGCATGCTTGACTCAAGGCTTGCATGCGCAAACTTGGTTTGCCAAGGCAAAACGAAGCGTGCAAGTATTAAAATCATATGCAGACAATGGTAATCTTTTAAGGCTTGGTTTCGCAAGTGGCCGCAGCCTGGCCGACTTGGCCGTTGTGACCGCGGCCGCTTTCCAGACATCTATACAAAAAAAAAAAACAAACGTTTTGACCGTTTTCTATACTACAAAAACGGGTGATTGTGTGTGTAATGTTTATATTTTCATACAAAGTGGAGTTTTGTATATTATTTATCCAGTGTGTAGTCCAGAATACTGCTTCCGTGAGTACGTCTTGATGAGATGACGGCGTGATGACGCACTTCTCGTGTGCCTAGGTCTGGATCCGTGCGTAGTAGTGTGATGATGTCTTCCACGCATTTTTGTGTGCTTACTCTACATCGATTGTGACGCATGTTTGTACATTAGTTAGTCGTGATTCCTACACCACCTATGTGGCCTACCCCATGTGGCGTCGGCCACGACAGCCAAGTCAACCAGGCCGCGGCTACTCATTGAAAGCACACAGAGCTCATTGAAATTAACTCTACCATAAAAACTGAACGAAGTTATTTGACTCCTATGAAAATCAATAAAAAATCGAAAATATTATTTTACAAACGGCAAGTTTAAACGGAAAATGACACATTCGAAAAAGCTTTGATTAGTTTAGTTTAGTTTGGTAAATTTTCAATTGATTCAGAACCGATCCGATCTGTTGACATTCCGCAGACGGGCGAAATTTCGAATTACGCAGATCGCACGTACGTCCGGCACGCGAAGTCGCCCGAATGCAAATCGGACGAAGCGACGAAACGATGTGTATTCGAGGCGAATACGAAGTCAAAAACGAGTAATAATTTACAAATTAACGTTGGTATGATTGCGTTGTGTTGATAGGCATTCGAGTTTCGAGTCGAGATTGCGAGCATTATCGGTGTAATATATATAAATCGGTCGGCGGGGCTGAAGTGACCACGTGTCCCGCCACCCCGCATACATGAATGCCACTATGTCACAAGGGTATGTTATCATCGTCGACATGGTCATCATGGTCTTGGTTATGCTGATCATCGCCATCGTCGTCTCTGTCTTCGTCTCCTCATCTGCTGTCATCCTTTTCACTGCGATAACCTCGCTTTTTCCACACCGCGCCATTTCGTATCATCGGGGTATTGGTACGTCTATGTATAATTTAGTGTGCTTGTCACTGTCTCGTCGATTACTTCTCGCACGTTTCCCAGTAGAGGAAAACCTGGGTTTACGATAATATTGTATGAAAGATAACGTTGTTGACTGATAGGATCTCCGCTCGTGTACGTTTTGTCTCCCGAGGATTGTATAGGCGACTCGATCGGTCACCGTTGTATTTTTGATCCTCCACGATGACTCAATCCGAAATGTATTTATAAAGTTGATTGTGAAAACAATGTCGATACATTGCCTCCGAATCCTTGCTTTGTCGGTGAATTTGGTCGTCACGTGTTGAATGACACGGGGTCGACGTGTGTTTCGTTGTATTGTGTCTTTGTTGATTTGGGCGCGATGAACACGAATGTGATAGTTTTTGTCACTGCGACGTAAGGGGCTTCAACTCTAAAAGTGAAAAGAATATCTCATCCTGATGTATCGTCTGTTCTTCGTGGTCCCTATTCCGCCACCGTTCGTCGGTTTGAGCCACGGTCTGGCTTTTGAAAATAATACTGATCAAATGGACGTTTTCGAAATTGAAACAAAGTGACTGCAAGTTTTCACAGAAAGCGAACTGAATGATTTGATGAAACATTTAGGTCTTCCGAAGGATACTGCACAGATTCTTGGACGTAAGTGGAAGTCGGGCGATGGCTCGGTGGTTAGAGAGAAAGGTCTGGTCTTAAAAATATCGTCGCTGGTAAGATCTGGATGTTGCTAAATTCAGATCAGCCATCTCCTGTTAGAATTTGCCAACTTATCTAACGTAATTGTGAGACTGACACTTTTCAACTGTGTGAACGTTGTTTTACTTTTGATACCTATTTTTATATAAATCGACCGTTCTGAACTCAATTGTGTACTTATGTAGTTTTGTTTGGCTACCACGTCAGGCACTAAGCGGTTTCTGTACCAAGCAAACGATGTTCCTAGGGTCAGTAAATGTTAATCTTTTTCCCAGAATGTGTGCAGCATCCTTTGGAAGACGTAAACGTCTTATCAAATCATTCAGTTCGCTTTG
The DNA here is from genome assembly GCA_022651745.1 of Parapsyche elsis. Classification (NCBI taxonomy): domain Eukaryota; kingdom Metazoa; phylum Arthropoda; class Insecta; order Trichoptera; family Hydropsychidae; genus Parapsyche; species Parapsyche elsis. The sequence continues at coordinate 6,994,406 of JAGVSN010000017.1, forward strand.
TGTGAAAACTTATAGTCGCATTGTTTCAATTTCGAAAACGTCTATTTGGTCACTCTCGTCGGTATCATTTTCAGATGACAGATTGTGGCTTAAACTGACGAATGGAGGCGGTATAGGGACTACCAAGAACAGATGGTAAATCAGGATGAGATATTCTTTTCATTTGAGTTGAAGCCCCTTACGTTACAGGGACAAAAATAGCAATCATCGTGAAAAAACTTTATGTGATGGATAAAAACTAACATCATATTCGTGTTCAGCACACCCAAATCAAACTTGAAACAGCGAAACGCATGTCAGCGTGTGTAATGAGTAGTTTGATCCAACCTTGGGGCTAGTACATTGAAAAGCAAGGGTACAATGTGTGAAATGTTTGACTTGTTATTTGATTCTAATTAATGTTGTCTATCCGACCGTGTTCACAGGTTGAAGGAGGATGAAGCGAATAGTACAAATGATAGCGACGATGCTCAAGATAGTTCATCTGACCAAGAGGCGTCTCCCACTCTACCCAGAGAAGAGCACAAACTACAATTTTCGTATTGGTTGTGGTTTCGAAACTCAAATGCAGCCGAAAGAAATGCATCTAGTTCCGTACAAAATTACGAACAGGTGGATAACGAACGTGGGTACATTATATACCGCCATTATCATCATATATTTATGTTTTTGTTGTTTTTCAGTCACTTGCAATGGTGGGACAGTGTGCCACGGTGGAGCAGTGGTGGGGAATGTACAGTCACTTAACTAGGCCCGACGATCTGCCCAACGATACTTCTTTCCATTTATTTAAAGTCGGTGTAAGACCCATGTGGGAAGATGGTGCCAATATCAATGGTGGAAAATGGGTAATAACCTTAGGCCGGGCGATAGCTCGGTTGTTGGAGAGTTGGTCTTTTGAGCGAAACGTCGGGATTTGATCAGTGTGTCGAATGATTTTCTTGATGGTTTTCGACCTTATGACAACGTCTGGATATTAATAAATCCAAATTAGTTGTCTTCTGTTAAAACTTGCCAATTTATCTAACTTAATTGTGAGATGGTTCTGTAAAATTGGCACCACCGAAACAAATTCCTCACTACTTACCAAATCATTGTCCGTTGCTTCTATCTGCTGAGAAACTGCTGGAGTATCTTTCCTTGCTTTTGTTTGTTTGTCAATTAGTGAAGAGGCAACGCTTGATATTCAAGTGCTAGTTTCACCAGTTGTAAATTGCCAGGAACATTTGCAGGGAAACGGCAGTGGATTTTGTCAACCATTGTAACTGAAAAGATTCAATATTGGATGCACACAATATTTTCCATGACTATTTAATGAATATATGTACAATGTACAAATAAGTTAATTAATTTAATCCATGTCTGAACTCAAAAAAGGTTGACGATAGATCAGTGGTTAGAGCGAAGATCCGGGGCTCACTCCTCGTTTGTCGAAATGGTTTTTTGGACCTTAATTATTGTCACTGGAAAGATCTGGATGTTACTAAATTCAGATTGTTAGAATTTGGCAATTTATCTAACTTGGTTGTGAAATGGTCCCAGCATAAATAGCACTTCCTATCTATTATCACTATGTTAACCTGTTATTGGATCTGAATCTTTGTGTTCTTAAACCTGTTGGTTAACTTTCCCAAAAACAAAAAAAGATATACTGATCCAAACCATCCGCTGATTAAACTGTCTAGCGTTAACTCTATGTTGATAATTCGCTTTACCCTTTCGTTTCAACTTACGGCAAAAAAACTTACCGTGTGATCAAGCCCCAAGTCTGTCTTGTCTGTCCATCAGGAACATTCCACACATTTCCTTTATTTTCAATGAGAATTTGAAACACTATTTTTTATATTTATAATGTTTTTCCCGCAACCCGTACTTACCGATATTGTTAGCTCACTCAAATACATACATACCATAAAAGCTCATTTGTCTGTCCATGAAGAAAGCTTGAAATTATATTTAAATTGCTTGGGTTTTTTCATTTAAAATTTACATTATTTTTTCCTTAGATAGTTGACTAGTAACTGCCTGTTGACGGTGTCATCGGGTGGTTAACAACTCGTGTGTGTGTGTGTGTGTGTGTGTATGTGAGTGAATGAGTGAATGTATTTTATTTACATATGCGAGTTCTTCGGCTATCCGTGCGGAGAGCATTTGCGTAGTGTGAGCGCAAAGCGCAACTCGTGTCAGGTGCGTGTGAATAAGCATATGTGTATGTGCCGTGCTGGGTATGCGAGCGTTCCAAGGCTAGGCTAGCCAACCAGCCAGTCAGTCAGGCAGATTCCTGCACTACTATATATAGTAATAATCTAAAACAAATTTATATAATTACAATTCAAATCCCAACATGAATGAAATCTGTTCCACATATGTACATATGTATCACAATTATTTCTTGTATTTTAAAAAGATAATTTACTTCCAGGAAGTTAGGCTAAGACGTAATCTTGGAAGTTGGGCGTGGGAAGAAATATGTATGGCTATAATTGGAGAACAATTTGACGTCGGCGAAGAAATTTGCGGAGCCGTAATCAACATTAGACTACATGTACGACTTGGTATTCTAATACGTCTTTCTAAATATGGATAAAGATCAACCATCATTACAAATCATTCTTATTATCGACCATATTATACGAAATAGGCAGTGTATACTAACAAAACTTTCCATCGTGATAGTCAATTGATGTGTATTCTTTATCACTGCCGTTACGTATAGTATGTGTGATATTCGTAAGTCTTATATCATCAGTCCGTGCTAAATTATATTTGTAATGTAAATTATCAATTTCAGGAGGTGGTACTTGCGGTCTGGCATAAAACAGCCTCTGATCAAGTAGCCAGTGCGTGTATACAAGATACTATAAGACAAATATTGCACTTACCCCCTTGGTCTGTTTTAGAATATAAAATTCATGGTAAAAGCCTACGGTGAGTTGACTATTTTCACTGTTTTAAACAATGCGCTAGCAAATTTTTATCGTTTATATTTTTCAGAGCTGCTACTTTTACCAATGTTCCAACTACCGAACAAAACTCGACCAGTTGAGGTTTGCCGTACTTCCCGCGCATGCAGTACGTATTTAATTTCATTTGATTTTGTGATTCAACGATTCCACGTATGATTGAGTTGTGGTTTGTTTTTCAGGGTCCATTCTCAAGCTTGATAACATGATGCTGAACGTGAACTTGCACTGAAACACTTTAGTGGACTGCACCCGGGAGGTACGGAAAATAAGTGTAAACGAATAATCAAAGACAGTTTTTTGTTTGTGAAAAAAAAGTCCAATGACAGAATGTTAAGTTTTAAATGTATTATTTTTTAAATCCGTGAATAAATAATTTCAATCGCTTTTTAAAAGTGTTATTTTGGGCAAGATGGTTTTATTCGATTCTGCATACGAATACTACAGCAATGTTTGCCCATTGTTTTTCTACGAAGGGCGTCATAAACACAATTCTCGAGTGTTGCATTATTGGCGAATAAGATGGCGAGTGTGAATTCAAATACAAAAATGAACGATCGGTGTATACTGGGAAGAAGTAAACCCAATGTCGGAGAGGTACATCTGTTAAGTCATGGAATATGTGGTTTTGTTTGCAGGTGAAAAGAAAAATGCCGAATGTATTTGTACATATTATCTTAGTAATAAAAAATTAAAACAAAATTTAAAAAACTGTACATAGTGGCAGTTAACAACATTGAAAATGTAATTTTTTATCAATATTCAATGAAAGTAAGCGAATAACAAATCTATACTATGTATATGAGGTATACTAAGTGTTGAGTACTAAAGGGTCCAATATGCCATGAGTCTCAAAACTAGGTTTTTTTTTTGTATTAAGAGAAATAACTTTTATTTACAACTATGGCTTCTGTGAGGCTGGCCTATTTGCATTATGTTTAATTATGATCTCATTTACAACGTATGTCGCAAAATATGATACTGGGCTAATTCGCCACATTTCCTATATATTGACCTTAGTTACGAACTACGAATAGGAGGTTTGACAATTTATTATATATTATGCTAAACTTGAAATACTCGTTTTTTGTTTTCTTTTTGATAAATGATGAATTGACCCCATACTCAACACTTAATATATAGTTCATACAATACGTACTAAAGAGGTTATTTTGGACATTTTATTTAATCCCCCGCCCCTTGTAGTGAATATTGATTTTGCATAAATTTCTTATGCAAATAACCCTGTATTATTGAATATTGAATTCATTTTTTAGCTTATTTTTGCAAATCTAAATACTTAATTATTAAAAATGTAAACATTTTTTTGAAACTTTTAGTTCTCAAAGATTCGTAGAAGGAAAGTAGTGCAATTTATTTACTGGTTTAGTAAAAAAAATTATAGTTAATTGAGCGTTTTATTTCTTAATTTCTTTTTTATTTAAACTTAAATTTCGGCAATTTTTTCACAATTTTTGTTGGGGTTTTCTTATAGTACAACTTTTTAAATGGTTTTCAAGTTGTAGAAAACTTTGATTAGAAAATATTTGAAACGTAAACGTGTTTTTTTTTTATTTGCATATACATATTATAAACAAATTTATGAAAATAACCTATTTAAAATACTTAACCGAAAAAACATTCAGCAACTATACACAAAACAAAAACATAAATAAACAATTAATTATAATAATATATAGGTAATTCATTTGAGGTAGATAATCATTCAATACATAATAAGGGTAATTTAAAAAGTAAAGGCAAATTCAGATATATCGAAATGCGCAAATACGACTACGAGAATTTCAGCTTATTTGACGAAATTTTACATGGTTGAGTTGAACAATTCACAACCGGGTGCTGCAGCACCATAAGCTGCCTTAAGATTATACATCTGATGAAAATGCAATGATATCCATCTATAACATGAATGGAGATATATATTATTGTCTTTACTTTTCAAATTGCTTCTTCTATTTGTATGTGTACTATGTTTAAATACAGGGCTCAAAACTAAAAAAAAAAAATGTCTTGATCAAATTAGAGAAAAAAAAATACAACGAGGTTGTCAAGCCCTGTTTACAAAATGCAATAATAAGTAAACCCATCCCCCGTGGAAATTATCTTCATATTAATATTTAACTCTCAGTTCGAACATAGTATAAGCGTGATTGCTATGAGCACACCTGTAAAAAAATCTAATTGCAATCGAAAGATTTAATACTTCAATATAATATAATAAACCCTAATGAATTGAAATTAATTTTTTCTCGATATTTTTATAAAAAAAATTGAGGGATGAGCGCATGTATGTATAAATATAAATGTGTGCGTGTACATGTGTATGGCATTTACATTTGAATGTGTATAATGTATGTATATGAAAAGAAAACAATACTTTATCTATACTACGAATATGGATCAAGTAAAAATGGAATTGATATAAAAGTATCACTGTAGGAATTTGATAATAATCACAAGCAGAATCAATCGGAATGTAATTTTAAAGTAACTGTCAAGTAAAAACAGAAATAATATTATAAAAAAACATGACAACTTATTTTACATCATGTCAATTTTGTTAATAAATCATCACATGTCACAATATGCAACACAACATCTACATAGTAACTAAAAATACCCGTTTTAAACAAAACAGAATAAAAATTACACATTTACACACTTTATCAGTAGTAAAAATAATAAAAAAAGAGTTTCAATTAGCATTCAATTAGAAGAGTTGTGACAAGCAAGATAATATTGCTTTCAAAAGATAAGTTACCATGATTTGTGTGCAGAAGGAAAATATGTTAACACAAACATGAGTAGAAAAAAATATCCATTTTAGGACTCGAGTATTGAAAGCTGGGTTATCAAAATAATAACAATCGCAACTGTCTGATTCTTAGTAAATATTGCATCTAATTTGAAATATATAAAAATTGGCAATATCAAATATGAATTCAATGAAAAGTAAAAATAATAAACGGTGGACGTCAGGCTGGTAAAAAAATATACCAAAAATTGAATGGTCACAAATGAAATATTAAACAAGCTTAAGACCTATTTGAAAATTTAACATCTCGTAATTTCAGTATTACGTTAATATTAAAAGAAATATCACGAGATGTTGTAATGTAGTCGTTTTAAAAAGAAATATATATTGACATGGTTTTGAACACGATTAAAAGTATGAGGTATTTGTTGATAAAAAAAATACTTAAAAATAAAAATAGAAAATAATAATATATCGGTGAATACATACTGAATAATAAAATGCTAATAATACACAAGTGTCATTACAAAATTATGAGTTGTGACGAAATAAATAGTAATGACAAACACACACAAACATTATTTAAAAATCAATTATTTTTCAACAAATAGTAATAATGGTATTATAAAAATGTTCACTGAGTGTAACGTTTAATAAGAAATATATAGTTTTTGTTATAATTGTTCAAGGTATTTGGATCAGGTATAACGGATTCAAAATAATTGTACTTCCAACTATTAAGGCGAGTCACATACTGAATGATCCAACAAAGAAAAGCCGCTCAAGCAGAATCAGAGCACACTTGACGGGTGTCACATCATTCAGTATAAATGCTCGTTTATATTTAACGCATCTGTGTTATGCACAATTTAAAAAAATTCCACTTTTGTACATTGTATTACACATATTAATTTTGTAGTAGGCAATTGCGCTTCCAACAGTACTAATAGGCTTATATTAAATAAACTTATTCCGAATAGTATCATTATAAATGGAAAAGTCATGTATGTACAATGTACTTACTTCTTATTCATCATATTGTTAGTGAAAATATTCCACTTATAATACGCACTTTTAAATCGAACAGCACGTGCTGAAACTACTAGCTCTGTACTATTGTGCTACATTGCACGCATTCTCATTTTCACTAATATTCTCCAAACTGATTTTTATAAAGGCATCGTATTTACAGTGATAAAAATATTTTTTCGAAGGCATTGTTTTTTAGTCACTATTTGGACCTATTGCTATCATCGATAACAGTGAATATTCGTACATATATAATATATTATGTATACAGTGCTTTCATTGTGCCCGTAATTATCAGTACAGCATACTCGGCACTTTGTTTTTCATTAACAAAAAAAAGCACTGTATAGACAGTGAGTATGTACGTTTACAATTAAATTAAAATATTGTGAAAAATGTTGAAAATTATTTCTGCAACATTAAGTAACGATACGTATCCCATTTCGAATTTTACGAAAACACTATTAGAAAAGAAAACGAGCGAGATTTATATGAAACTACCATGCTGACATTTCTAGGAAGATTCAATAAACATTTTCAATGCAATTTTAAAGAAATTTTCCATATATACAAACATTTCTGTACAAGAGAGAAAAAAATAGTGTGATTGTTAAAATTGTGACCTTTTTTCAGCTGAACAATGTCATTAAACCATCTACAGTTATAGAAAACATTTGGACGAGAAAATGTGAGCAGGACGCAGATCTACTTTTCATCCATTTGGCTCTGATATATGAGTGGGCTCATTACCCTCACCATATAAGGTTCAGCTGTTTAATTCGCCGAACAATATACATACATAGAGTAGGTAAGTTACTGCTTCATAGGCATTAATTGAGAAATTTTAGACCCAATATTCATTATGTGTCTTTATTACTTAACATACAAAATGCGAATTTGTACTAACTTCTCTAAATTTTCCATTTTATGGTGTAACACTAAACTTTAAACTTTATTCAAAATGAAAGATTATTTAATATGGTAATAATGCTATATTAATTTGATAAAGCAACTAACCCCACGATTAATTAAATTATTTTGTTTTCGATAAAAGCAAAAAACTATTAAACTAAATTTATTATTACGTTAATGAGGCAGTGGAATTTAATGTTTCATCATATATAAATATATTATAAATAGGAACATGTTTTTTTTTATATTTTCAAACAGATTATTCGAAGGATTAAATGCAATACATTATAATTATCATTTTAGCTATTGTCTTGGATGAAAATAAATAAAAATAATTATCATCAGTTTAAATTAAGCTATGTAAATCTTACACATTAGCCTTAATATTATTCTTATTGTACTTGAAGAATAAAAAAATCTAGTAATAATTCGATGTCAGGTACTGATAGTGGTGAGTAAAAATAATTAAAAAGTTATCGTCTACAAGAATTGTCACACGATGGTGTTATTCAAGAAGACGATTCAAATACATAGAAAAAAAAACCGTAGTGGATGGCTCATGCATGTCAGGCAACAAAACCATCCATTTTTCACTACATAATCAGCAATACAAATTTGTTGAACAAAATTGAAATACTATTCTGAAAAAGATCGAAATGGTCAAAATTATATTTTAAAAAAGTATACATCAGGATTTATACATATAGATAAAATTGAAGAGGAAAACGATTTAATTAGTGAATTTTGTTGAAAATATTAAATCAAGGGACGTTACAGTTTCCACCTTATACCACATATATGTATATACGTAATGTTATAATAAAGGTAATAAATTATTGTTATTTGTACTCTCAGCTTGTTATTCTCTAACACAAATGAATTATGTATTGTAAAAATGATTTAAAAATATGAAAAATAGAATTATGTACAATAAATACAAGTGTACATTTGGAAATTACACAAATGACACTCTTGACTACCCATGACCCACAATTAATTATATGTACTTGCAAAAAAATAATAAATACTGATACTTGATAAGTGTAAGTACAAATTGCCAATATTTTTAGATAGTTTCCTTTTTTTGTGAAATATTTAGTAATTTTTTTGTTATTATTTTTAAAAGTACCTATAGATCAAATTTTTGTCCCTACTGGACTGCAAGTTTCGATATTACTTTCTCAAATCAACTTTAGTTTGAATATTGATATTGTATAACGATCAATGAATAATAAAAATAAATACGAGTTAGCAGCCTGTCTAGAAATAGACATGATATTACATATTAGTTCAGAGATATTTTTCATTCTTAAAATTTTTAAGTTTCGTTATGATAAAATGGAGTTTGTCTATATGTATTTGTAAAGAAATAATAATAATTATTATTATTGTATTAACATAGAATGAGATTGATAGTAAATGTATTTTGAAGTTAATCATATATCATATAACTGTACCCGCAATCATCCGATTACTATACTAATACTATATAAATTATCAATAAAAAGATAAAAAAAAGTTACATACTTAAAATATAAATTATTTATATGTAAAAAATTCAGAAAACCATTAAGAATGCAATGCGATCACGGAAAAAAAATCTTGAATTTTTACGTATTTCAATAAACCAGTGATTCTTTACTCGTAATCCATGACCTTCTGTGAAGTGAAAGTGAAAAAAATATGTGATGTTATTCGAGAGAATTTTTGATGGAAATTTGAATAAAAAGAATTTTTATCTGAAAATTTATAAATTATAATAATGTTTTGTCAGTCAGTCAATCACAAAAAAGTAATTAAAGGTGGTTCACGAGTTGGTCCATAGACTGTAACAAGTTGAGAATCATTACAATAGAAGTTCAAATATAATGAATGACAAAACTGTGAATTTTTATAACATTTTTATATAAACTGTTATATACCTATTTATATGATACGAAAAAGGAAACAAAAGATTCCCTTTCAAAACTGGTAAAACACGTAAAATTTAAGGCATTTAAGAATGCATTCAACACCTCAATAATTATAATTAATAATCTATAATATAAATATCTATATTTTCAGATTTTTAAAAATTATAACTGAATATAATAATACATACTTATTCAGATTCATACACACGCAAAAACATACATTAACAGCATGTAAACACACGCACACAATACTTGAATACATACATGTATGCAGTGTACGTACATTATAATAAAATTATAAGTTTGGTTTTCAGAGGAACTTCACTACTGTTTGAAAGGTGTAATTTACTATTATTGAATGTAAATCAATTTGTACCATTGGTGCACAACTAAAAATGTTTCTCGCCAACCCTTTATTTTCTTGGATGTTTTTAATTCGGTAAAGCTTATTGAATTTTATACTTATTTTACGAGTTGAAAGAGAGTACGTATTAATATTGTAGATTAAAACCAGACTTGCCTAGCCCGCAAGAAGTTTTTAAAAAACTATTTGTAAAAGGAGCAGGGCCGTATTTAGGCACTGGTCAGTGGGGTTAAACCCCTCCCCCCCCTTAGAGGCAGAAGAAAAAGTAATAAATTAAAAGCAAAACTACAGCTACTACTTTCTCTTAAATGTAAAGAAGATAAGCCGAAATGGTAATAGTCTCTTTTACAGTTTGTGATGATAACAACATTTTTATTTTATTCATATAAGTAGTGTAGATAAAGTAAGATTGTTTCCTATTCACAAGTTTTATGAAAAGACAGTTAAGAGATTTTTGCTTCTTTGTCTACATCTGTGGCAGTCTCGGAAAAAAAATTTTCAATGTAAATACACTCACATAAATAAAATTTCGCCTGTGCCGCTTTTTTGTTATATGCCACCTTAAAATATACGTAAAAAAATGTTTTGCTTAAAAAAAAAAAATTGCCTGCAGCGCATTATGGGGCAGCAAAATAGTAAATTCGTCTCCACATTTTACCATAAAATATCTCTTTCAAAAATCTCTCTCTTAATCAAGTCCTATATATGACCCTGATAAGGGGTTAAGTTGAACATTTATATGAAAATTTTTTTTGATAGGAATACATCCCTACATCTTTATTTTTCTTTAATGGATTAGACTGGTCTGGTTCTGATGCACAAAATTAGTCTATAGTGATTTTAATGCATATGTATCAGCATAAAACAATATTGATAATAATGCTAAACCAATAGCAATGACTGAAACCAATATTTGTTGGCAAATTGCTCATATATGTATATAATGGTTACCACTTCCATAGTTCTATTAATCAATTATGATCAAACATAATTTCTATATAAACCTAATATTTGAACACTTTTTTTCAATAAGAAATAGGCTTAATCTCATTCTGAAATCCAATTATCTTCATTAAAATAAGGTTATTCAGTAACAAGTTACACGCAGTATTCTAAATCGCGCTATATTTAGAATGAAAAGAAAAGTCAAATGTGTATTAAAACACCCCAGCAGTTTCGTAATATAACCTCAAAAGCATTTCTGTAAAACGACTTGGTGTCTTATGATCAGTATATCATGATCAAATATATGATTTCATATAATTCAGTAATGAACGAGAATTTACATTAAAATATTGTAGCACTGAACAAAACCGTTTTGCTAATATAAACTGTTAATAAACTGCTATAAACTTTGAAAAAAAAAAATTCAATGTACTTAAGGTTATAGTTCGATAAATTTGGGTTATAAAATAAAATTTGACATAAGCAAACTGAGCTGACAAATTGCTTTAAACGAGTACATATACATACAATGTGTGTATGCAAGTTAATTAACTAATTTACAACTCGAATGTGAAGCTCTCTTAGGGCAGGGAACCCGCAAAAGCGGCTGGGAAGAGAATGTGTAAGGATTCAAAATATAATCCTAATTAACAATCATTCCACCATCAAATATCACTTTCAATTCAAAATCAAACATTCGACATCACATTCTATCCACACCAGATTATTTGGTCAACAACCAAAATGCATAATTCCATTTCCTAAATCTGAACTAAATCAATAATATAATCATCCATTGGGACCCAGAGCTGGAGTTATACGTCTAGAATTTCCGTTCTCTCGGTAATCTAAAGCGGTCGCCGCATCTAATGAATGATTACTTTTTATATTTTCTAATTTACTATAATTAACACCAAGTTCTCTCTCGGTTTTCTTTTCTAGTGTTTCTCCCGGTATCCTCATTTTGTTAGAATTAATGAAGGATACATCATAATTTTCAACATTTTCATTGTTTAATGACTCCTTAATTCTATTAACAATGGAGACTTCTGAGTTTGAGTTTCTATCTACTTGAATGGCATTATTGCCTACTATTGTAACAGCTTTTGGAGTCGAAACTTTACAATCAGGATTTAAATTTTCAGAATGAATACCATTTTTAAATAAGAAAACAGTTGGAGATGATGTTGGTAATGCTTCCATAAACGTTTGATTGGTGTCCATTGCTCCATTAATGCAATCTAGATCTGAAGTCATCAGAGATGCATCATTTTCGAGGATGGTTTCTATTGTGACATCTGGCAATTCGTCATATCTCGAAACATCTAAAGCGCCAACGTACACTGGACTGCATTTCATCTTCTTTACCATTTGTCCACAGTTGCCATTTGGTAAATGTTTTTTTGACGTAAACTAAAATTGATGAAAGTCAACTATTTAAAAAAACATCTATAACTAAGCTGAAATGTCCAGCAATGCTAGGATTTTATTTATGGAGGATAATAACATATCTTTCATGAGCAGTTAAAACCGCTTATAAACAAACATTCAAACTCCTTATTTATGTAAATCTTGTAACATAATAATGCCTTTTTGACCACTCATCAAAGATATTTATTATCAAATGCAAAGACTAATATAAAGTTAATCAACTTATGAACACACATACTGTGTAAAATATACAAATCGATTTATTTATAATTGAAGCATGTGGCCGAATACACGAAAACTTAACCAAGTTCACAAGTTAATCGCCTTAATGTTGTGCAAAAAAAACTTGAAATAAAAAATGGACCATACTCACACGAGGATTTTCCGTTATGTGAACGTGTCCATTTAACAAAGGCTCTCCAGCACCATGTTCCCTAGAGTCATTTGACACACCATTCATATAGACGACGGCCTACAATTTAAATGATCCAGTAAGAACAAAACATCAGTTAAATAAAGCAAAACTCCAATTAATTCTTAATTACCTTAGAATCAATATGTGTTGGAGGACTAACAAGTTCTTTACATTCAAAATCTGATCCACCAACCCTGAAAAATCAAAAATAATTAAATTTTGATGAGATCAATAATAATTCAACAACTCAATATTGATTTACTACAAAAAATTTATGTATACTTTAATAATATAAACATGTGTAAGAAAAATTTACCTATTGGTTCGTACTTGAGGACCTTGAGCACTTTGTGAGTTTTGACGAAATTTATGACGTTGAAAGCCGATTGCAATAATACATATTAGAATAATAGTTACTGACAAAATAACCCCAAGCACAATACCTGAAATATAACATGTGTTAAGAATATAAAAATTAGTATTTAATAATAGTCACTAAACTGTATTATAATTAGAAAAATAAAAATTACAAAGAATTCAGAGAAATTCAAATATAATCTCACCAAATTGCTGGTCTGTTGTACTGCTGTAATCGGATGATTCTGATAATTTATTTTGCAATGAAACATTGACTTTATCTCGCGGAGGAATGGATATTTCAGCGCCTCCCTCTTCACCCCATATTGATACCATAACATAGTAGCCCAAATTCACATTCAAATTCTTTAACTACAAATGTTCACATAAAATGGAATAAGATAAATAAACCATAATCCACTATGAATAATTATCGACTACATTATGAATATGAAGATATATTTTTACCTCAACTTGTGTGCTGTTTGTCACATTTTTGGCTTTCCATTCTGTCAGTGGGGCCAAATGATTATGACTATAATAGACCGTGTAAACTTTTTGAGTATCATCTTTAGGTTTTAAAAATTCATGGCTTTCTTCTTGATCAGCTGAAACATCTTGTTCATCTTTGTAAGTGTTTACATTCGTGTTGGGACTCCAAGAAATTTTGACAATACCTTCACCCATAAATGCCCACCGAATATTTGTTACTGAGCTTGAAACTAAATAAAAAATTTCATTTACTTAAAGATTTACAAAAAAATTCAAATTATCATGTATGTATAGGGTGGCCAGACGGGATATGTTTACGGGATATGTTCAATTTTTCAACAGTTTGTCTCACTGTCCCGAAAAAGGTTGTCATAGGTTACATAATTATTGGTAAAAACACCGTTAGTATTAGTCGTGCAAACATATTTTACTGTATTTCGCATCCATCTGCAGTGATTATTTTTTATAATTATGATATTATTGTTATAGTTATATTAATGACAGGTTCATTAGTGTCAAGTTAACTTTATATTTTTTAGCCATTTATTGATATTTCCCACAGGGGAGGAGCTGATATAAAACAGCATATTCAAACCCAGAAACATAAACTGTCGGCTTCATCTATCAAACATCAAAATCTATTGATAATTTTTTCGTAAAACAAAATTCTACGGGAAAAGACAACATAACAATTTCTGAATTGACAGCAGCTGCATATCATATTTTAAAACATTTCGGTCTGCCGATTGCAACAATAATTTATTTAAAAAAATATTTCCAGATTCAACAATTGCAAAAAATTTTTCCTACGGTAAGACCAAAACCTCAGCCCTAATAAAAAATGTTATTGCTCCATTTTGTAACAATGTTGTAAATTAATTGAAAAATGAATCTTTTTCACAATTTAAAAAATCACAATGGAAAAAATGATATTTATATTATTGTACATATGTATGTATAACCAGTGACGGGTCGTCCATATACACCAGCAGTACCCCCAAGCAAATTGAGGAAAAATGTAATTTTATATACATATATGATACAACAGATATACATATTTGTATGTATATATCTATTGTATATGTATATTATTATATGAAAATTAAGTACAATTTGGGCGCGTATTACGCTAGCCGTTCTACATGAATGTATCGATGAGCGATGCTGCCTGTTTGTGCAATGCACTAATTCGATAGAAGAGTGTGTTTGCGGGGGGGTGCAGGGTGGGGGGGGTGGGTCTCGCCGTTTTAGCAGCGCTATCAGTTGTTTCTCGTATTTTACCTAGAGAAGTTGAATCACTTTGCATCTTTACTTTCTATAACACCTCTTGTTGTAAGTGTTTCATTCCCCTTAATCTGTATGTCAAACTCCTTATTTATTAAATGCGATATTTGCCCCCATTTTAGGATTGGAATCGTGACTCTAACTGTGACAGATATAAAAGCTATGAAATTTTCAATGTTGTCTCTCGAAGAAAAAGAAAAGACCAAACAGAAAGGTCGTCCTTCTACAGATATTTTAATAGCTCAATCTGGAACTAGCCATAATAAAAAAAAAACATATTCGAGCTTTTAATTCAGATTGGTATAAAAAGAAGAAATGGCTTTGTGGGTGTGAAATGAGAAATACCTTATTTTGTTTTCTACGTTTGTTAATGGGTGGCGATTCAGTATTAACAGAAAATGGCTTTAATAATAATAAAAACATGAACATTCCAGAAAACACATAGATAATGTCGTATGTTTGTCATTATTGGGCAATGTAAATATTATAGAATGTGTAAGTGAATCAATCATACAGACAAACAATTATTAGATATAATGAAAATGTCATAAAAAATAGACAGATCTTGTCAAAAATAATACTGTACTAAATTTTGTGGAAACTTTGAACTTCCTCTTCGCCAATTAAAAAAGTGATTCTTACCGTTGAATCGTATCCTATGCTTGAGAAGCTCCTGACAGAATTACGCAAGAAAAGAAATGCACAACTTCTGTGATCTATTAACATTATCAAAATTTATTTCTGTACAATAACAATACAAATAACAAAACTTCTTAACATTTTCATTACAATTCCGATGAATACCGCAGAGCCTGAGCGGTGTTTTTCAACAATAAAAAGAATAAAAACGTTTGTAAGAAATACGATGAATCGGGAAAGATCGGTAGCTTTGTCAATGCTATCGATAGAGAAGAATATGATAAGCAATATACCAAAATTTAATGAAAAAGTAATAGACTTATTTTCAAATAACAAAAATAGACGGATGGATTTTATTATGAAATAAAAATATGATTACAATTATTTTTTAACATTAACAAACTTTTTATCTTTTAAATAAAGCGAAATGTATTTTTTTTTTGTTTTTTAATCTACCACAGCACCCCTAACTATTTTAACCAAGAGCCGCCACTGCATATATGTATGCAACTACATATAGTGATGTAAGTTGTGAAAATTTTTATAATTTAATTAAAGTAAACAAAGAAATTATTAATAAACAACGAAAAAATTCATTGAAATATATGTGGTTTCTCAAATATGTAAAATATGTCAAATATTTATAAATTATTGTTCCACCAAAAATGTCCTGTAGTCTCATTTTCCAAATCTGGCAACCCTATGTATGTACAATTTAAAGAATTACCGTTATTTCTGGTACGACACAGTATTGTCTCGCTAAAAGAGCCACTTTTTAGACGATTTTGCATTACAGCTTGAACTTTCAAGGCGTACAATGTATCAGGTTCCAATCCAAGAATTTCTATCCAATTTTTAAAACTAAAAGAATAAAATAATTGTATTAAAAAATTAAAGGAAAATTTTAAATTATAATTTAAATCGTCAATCTGTATTTTTATATTCTTGCATGGAAACATTCTTATAAATTAAAAATATTACCTATCGACACATTTTTCTTTCAATTTAATATTCCTATTCTCAATGGGGCTTCCATCATACTTTGAATAACAAACAATGAAAATAAAACCATTCAAGTTTTTTTCAGCAGCGTCACATTTCCAGGTAATATTTATAGCTCTGGAAGCTGGAGATGTAGCTATTACATCAGTCGGCTTGAGTGCGCTCCAACTAAGAATATCTTGGTCAAACTGATTTTGAGCATACCTAAAATATAAAAAAAATTATTTAATGCAATTTTATGATACATAAATATGCATGACAAACAAAAGTAGTTTACTTGTTATTTGAAGAATAATTTCCTTTTGCAACATCGGCATTAAAATTAAAATATGGTAGAGTTGTATTTGTAGATATCCAATGAATGAAGCTCAAATCTTGATCTATCCAATTTTCAGTTGGAGATGCTAACACACGAAATTCGTATCTGTCCATCAAAGTCATATCTAAAATTTAGAATGTATGTATTAAAAATTTGCAAATCAAAATGCAAACCAGTAATACAGTTCAGCTAAACAATTTACTTTTTATTGAGTATGTTGTCATATTTGCCGGTAAAGTAATGTTAAAAATAGTATTTTCATCGTTGATCAAACGCCACTGAACTTGCCACTGTTTTACGTAAGGTGAATTTTCCCAATGAATCGAAATGGAATTGTTGTTATTAGAAGACAGCATCATTGGCACTGAAACGAAAAGAATATAAAAATCTGATAATTTTTACCTGTATGATACAGATATAAAATTTCGAATTTTTCCAATTTACCTCCTTGTCCATGACATGTAACGTGTGAAGATTGATCACTAGCTTCCGACTTTGTGTATGTCTTTGTATAAAACTCATACTGCTTGTACGGTATTTCAAATTCCAAGGTAAATTCGATATCTGATCGGAGTTCCGTGTCTTCGACACCACCTATAATTAAAAAAAAAAGTAAACTCAAACTGTATTTAAGAAACTGCAACACTTTACAGAATAAAGTGTAATCATAAAAATTTATTTTAAAATAATAAAAACTTACCAGAGGTGTAATGAACTGTATATGCAACAACTTGGAGATCTTTAGGAGTTTCCCAGGTAAGATGAATACTTGTACGTGTCAATGGAACACAATGCACAGTTATAGGTGGTTCAACAAGGTTGGGTTGTCGTACAGATAATGCACCCCAAGCTGTTGCTTCTCCCAAGTCATTTGATACCATGCACTGATAAACTCCTATAAATGAACAAAAAATGATAATCACATAATTTAGCATACGATTAAAAAATGTTCGATAACTACTACAACTTTAAATTAAAATAAATACCTTTATCGGAACTGACAGTATCACTTATAATTAATTCTGGTGGTCGTTTTTCTGATATTTTAAATTTTACACGTCCACTTATACTCAAAGGTTTACCGTCTTTATACCACAAAATTTTTGGTGTTGGATTGCCACCTGCGGAGCAGTTAAATCTAACTGTTTTAGCCGCCGGTGTATACTCTGAATTTGGTGTTTGTTTTAGAAACGGAGTTCGTAAGACCGTTAGATTATAAACCTAAAAAAAAATTTTAATTCATTAATTTATTAGTCACGATAACTACCATTAATAATTTCTGAAATAAAATAAAAACCTGCTGAATTTTTTGATGTTCATTCTCAGCTATACAAGTATAAATTCCACTCTTATCCTCTGTTATATCATTTAATCTTAGGACTTCCATCGAACTGATTTCTTTGTCTTCAATTTCTTCATCATCAGATTTGAAATTCCAAACCACTTTAGGTTTTGGTCGACCTCTAACAGCACATCCCAACGAAATGTTCTTACGGTACATGCAAAAGGCTGGTATTATGTGTGAAGAGGTAATATTATTGTAGGGTTCTATGAAGTCTTTAACGTTGACGAATTCCAGATCGTATGATTTTAAGTGAGATTTTAAAATGGAGACCGTTCCCAGTGGACTATATTTTGTCTTGTTTAAAATGCTATTAGTAGCTATACATCTGTCGAAAATAAACAAGGCCAACTTGAAAATCAAGATCAAAAAAGTTTATGACAATTCAAATAAAAAAAACGCCATTATTTATACCTGTATTCACCTGCATCTTCTAAATGAGCATTGATAATTAGTAGAGAGCCAGATGGAAAAGCATAATACCTGAAATAAAAGAGATATAAAATACGTGTTTATATAATTTATTTTTGTATCAACGGTCAAGTTAAAAGAAGCATACCTTCTATCATTGGATAAAATTAATCCATTCTTTTCCCAGACAATATTTGCTCGAGGAGCAGA
This sequence comes from Parapsyche elsis, assembly GCA_022651745.1. Classification (NCBI taxonomy): domain Eukaryota; kingdom Metazoa; phylum Arthropoda; class Insecta; order Trichoptera; family Hydropsychidae; genus Parapsyche; species Parapsyche elsis. Next base: position 7,013,210 of record JAGVSN010000017.1, read on the forward strand.
TTTGATGGAACACGTAAATTGCATTGCATCACCTTCATTGATTTCAGAGTTAGTCGGATAGAAAGAAAAATTACGATCCATTGCTGAAAAATTTCAATCTTACTATTAATTAAAGAACGATTCAATAATTTTATTAGCGGAAATTTCATTTAAATATTCCATTTATTAACAATTTCCAAATAAATAAAATATATTTACATGCGAAAGTCAAAGTGACGGTTGTGGATAGCATGGACCCGTGAGCGCCTACAGCCATACAACGATATCTACCAATATCCTGGGTGCCAATCCTTTTGAAACCGAAACGTTTAAAGTGCAACGTTCCATTTACCGAAATGGAATATCTCGTATCATTCGTACTGAGCTCAGTATCATTGTGGAACCATCGATAAGTGACGTGCAAATCTAAATCATCTTCGGTAGATTTGGCTTGTAGCGGTTTTAAAAACCTTTTCGAATCACCATCCAATTGTTTTTTATCCAACTTTTTGTTGAATTTCCGCTTGTTAGACCCATTCTTTCTTTTCACAAAATCAGACACACTTGAATCGGAAACATCATCGTTGGCATAAATATCACCTTTGTCCATTTGTCTGGATGTGTCGTCTTCATTTGCATTGTCAATTTGATCATCATCGTCGTCATCGTCGATCGGTAAACTGTGATAGGGGTTTCTTCTGTTATCAAAATCCGTGATTTTATCAGTTTTTTGACTTCTTTGGTTATCGTAGTCTACGCGAGACTCGTAATCCGAAGCAGGCTGAGCATAGTTTTTGCTAATATCCAACACATTGGAATACTCGCGCCGAGCTTGAACTGCAGCTCGAGGATCGGGCGCCCTGCATGGCAGTGAAAATGGCGCACCTCGTGCTACCACCACTTGGGTCTCTTCAATAACATTTTTCCACGCATTTTCCGCTGCCAATACTGAAAATTATAAAAAAAAAACCAGATGTTATTAATGATTCATATGATGTGAAAATTTTGTTTAGTTTAACTTTCACAATGCTACAATTTGAAGTGTATGTATGTAACAAATGGGATTATTCCAGTATAAAGTTTTTCTCAACAATACGTTTCATAGAGGTACCAATGACATAACACCAACGGTAACCACAATTTCGCGAAGGCCAGGCTTAGAAAAGGACAAAGCTAAATTGATTACACTCTTTGCACCTTTCTATTAATATTCTTCAACTTGTAGAGGTTCCATCTGTTTTAGCAGGTAGATATTACAACTATTGGTGCAGAGCGGGTAAAATTTTTTTTTTATTTAAGCCCTAAAAAGTGTGGTGACTAGTAACGAGCTCTGACTTTGTACTTTAGAAGACTACACTAGATTTGAATACTTTCACGGGCGGCCTAAGGAGGTCAAAATTTGTCCAAAATGGGATTAATGCATATTTGGAGTTCTTGAGATGATTTTCATGTTCACACCAAAGCACACATGTCAATTCTATCGGGAACTTGTCGAAATGTAGAGTTCAAAATAAAGGTAACATACTACATATGTATGTATGTTATAGTACTAATTTTCTTTAGTTTTTTGACTCTCCTGAAAAATTACCGTTTTGACTTATACTCTTTAGGGCGCCCATGAAAAGATGAATTTTAGCACAGAGGACAAGTAAAATTTCAGTTTTGTTTAACTTTTTTAATTATTCAGTTTGTTAAGTACAATTAAAACGCCCCATTACCGAGATATACTGTAGATAGTTGATAGTTATTTATACCTAAGACAAACGTAAGATCCAGTGCACACAGAGACGCGTGGAAAGATGTATGCTTGGTATAACAAGAAGAGATCGTAAGAGGAATACATGGGTAAGAAGCGTGACCAAAGTAGCAGATATAGCGAAACGTGTGAAAAAGTTGGAGTGGCACATAGCGAGAAGAACGGATGGCAGATGGACGCGAGAAATACTGGAATGGTATCCGAGAGGATGTGAATTGAGATGAATGTGTGGATGCAGATTGCTCGAGACACACAGGAATGGAAGAGGATTGGACACGCCTTCATCCAGCAGTGGATGGTGAAGTAACTGCATTCGAATTTCATCTTAAGCCTTTGGGAACAATTTCACAATCGAAGAAAAGATAATGATTGGAGGAAAAAACTTCATAAACAGAATTATTCCAAAACCGTCGAAAAATTGCATAAAAACAGGCGCAGCTACAACATTTCAACAAAACATCTCTTCGCGTTCGATCTCGGCAATAAATCATTTTAGATCAAACGTTTATAGAACATATTTTGTGGCGTCAAAAACCCCTACTACGATTCTGCGTACATATCATAGATAAATTTTTTTTTTGAGTGACGCACGTTCGTACTACATAGATCTAAAAACGCGTCATCCCCACAGGTCGTTGACAGTGAGATGAGAGGTGGTTGGATGGTTGGTTTTGCTGGTCAGAAGATGTGTGTATGGTGGACGAGCGAGGAAGCGTTGACCTTCGTCAGTGCCCTGCTGCGGCAGCCGTGTCACTCATTTGCGCAACATTATTGGCAAAAAAAGACCTTCACGCACGGTGCGAAACGCCAGGGGCTCTGCGAGGAGCAAAACACACCACAACCACACCACACCACCGCATCTCAAACTGTGTCCCTCTGTTGTGGAGAGGCACCCCCATCTTCATCCTCATCCACATCCTCATCTCCATCCTCTCGACTATTCCATACTAGTGACCAGAACAGCCACTTCCGGTTTCGTTGCGGCACTTCGTGTACTTCCCCCTCGATCGTGTCTTGTCGGGTACACCTTGGCCGAAAAATAATAACGGCGATAAACGAGTTTCGACCAGCTAATTGTTTATTGTTGTTGTCGTCAGCCGTCGCAAACTCGCCAATTCGGTTATTGTAATATTTGCACAATACAAATATTTTGTATTGATACGATTTTAAGCTTGTGGGATCGCCTGACTCAAGATCATCCGATGCGAATGAATGTAAGCACACGAGGTACATCCAATTGGTTTCAATGCGTAATTTAATTCACATTGTATTTCATTCATAAAAATACAGTCGTATTTATAACCCAATCAAGTAAAATTCATAAAAATGTTTTCTTTTGCGATACGGTACGTACATATATCCTGAAATGCCATAACTACATACATACATACATATATCGATACTGTCAACCTTCACTGAAGAATTGTAAAATTTCACCAATCACCAATGTAATTAAAACATTAACGCACTTAAAATTGTAAACGTTTCCCACGATGCGATCTAGACAATTAATTATTATTTATCAACCGCAATAGTTCCACGAACAGCCGATGATTCACCAACAACATTTTTTTTTAATGAGAACAAACCGACCAGGTCGAAAATTCAACAATTCAATGATGATAATTTCGAGTAAAATTTAGAAATGTCGTTTCGATTGCGAGATAAAAATAAATATGGAGGGCCAAAATCAACTGGGCACGACGACGGAAAAGGGTCAATCGAAAAATAAGGAAATTGAAATTCTGAAATAATAATAATAATCGGAATTAATGCAGATTGGACAGAAGGCGTGCCAATTAGCGTTGACTTTAAAGCGCTCAAATAACCACAGTTCCGTGGCCATGCACAAATCGCGAAAAAGAAAATAAACACAGCGAATTGTGCGATCGTTTATAAACTAATTAGCTAAGCAATACCAATACGATTCAAATCAGAAAAAAAATTGCAATTTGACTTGGGTAATCGAATCACAAGTTTTTCGAACACTCGCATCACGATTGTAAACAGTGTTTCTTGTCAATATAATCTCAAGTCAAATAACACAATCATGGAAGGTATGTACATATGTAGTACACTTTTTTACACCAAATAAGTTGACCTAATTTTAATAAACATCCATGGGATCTATTCGTCTTTTTATTAAATTCTTATTTTTTTATAATACTAGTTATGTAGTAGAAAAGACAATTGGATTTGTTTATCTACGAGTAATTTAAGATCCGTATACAGCCTGCCAAAATATCGAAAACTGAACAAATAAGAATCAAAAACGTATTTTACATTGTACATATGTATGTATGTACAACGTTGAATTTACCAGAGTTGCCGTCACGAAAGCGTGGAGTTCTGGGGCGAGTCCAAAAGCAGGTAAATTGTAACGAATAAAGATAAAATCGTATAAGGAGATAAGGAAAACCACTACACTTATAAAATACCGATCGCATTCATTGATGCTGACAACCAACCGCACTGTTTTATATCTGACCTGCTAAACAGCATCTTTTATACGAAGACATTGCTCAAACACATATTATACTTAATATATGTATGTACAGCAAAAACCAACCCCCCGATCGAGCTAGAGAGGAAAACTTGCAACTGAAAGACTCAGACTCGGACCTACAATGCGACCCCGGACAAAATAATTTGACATTCCTGCGAGGATTAGGGACACTGGACCCGCCTTATAAGTTGACTAGCCGACGAGAATAAAGGTGCTCCAATCTAGGAGCGTAACTGTAACAAGGAAAGATACTATCCAGTAGTTTTCCGATGCCTGTAGAAAGAGGAAGTACGGTACAATAAATTGGTGGGTAAGAACAACCAAGTCAGAAAAATTGGTATCTGGTTTTGACGTGAATACGTCTATACGCGGACCAGTATGGGGTACCAGTAACGGAAACGGCGGTGTTACGTTAAGATGGGCATACATTCCGACACTATAACTTCGTTACTAATAACACGATTGACATGAGTTGTTTTATTCGCTCGGGTATACGTCTATGATAAATTTCTGACCTTAAGTTAGCACCGCACATGCGCGAGGCGCGGGGGAAAGGGCGTTTCTTCCAACGGCTGTTTTGAACGTTTTTGGAAAATTTCAAGCAGTATATCTCACGACTCTGACGTGCTATAGTGGTTATTTTGCTCCCAAACTAAATATCTCTTCAAGATCTGTTGATTTAAGCCGTAAAAAGTGAACTGTGTAAATTATTTGTTGGTGAAAAATCAAAAACAAGTCGAAATTTTTTTTAAATTTCACTATATCGGTCTATACTTGCCGAAAATCCAATAGGAAATACAAAAACGGATATTATCAGAAAGAGGGTCTAATCATCTATCGATCAGTACCATCATGAGTGAGACGGTATCGGGAACAGGGAAAACAACGGCGCGAGCACCTCGACGGCCACTGCTTACCACAGGCCAATGATAAATAAAATTGCAATCGATTACCAGTTAAGACTTTATTCGTTATATAAAATAAAAATATATTAATGTATCCATTTCGATGCTTACATTTCATTTTCATATTCCAAATAAAATATCAACCGCTAACGCAGACGTATTCACGGAAAACCTACGGCCGTGTTCGACACAGCCACACCCCGAATTTTTAATTACTAGATCTCGGAATTTATGTGTTGTACGCATGTATATGTATAAAATAAATTATATATTTAGCTTAATGGATAATATAATGTTCAATAGAATAAAAATGTTCAAAGGAAAACCCTCATATCTCAGACAGACAGCATTTCGCAGAATCTGCCTTATTTCATAATTGGAAGGAATATTAGAAAAAATAGAGTGCATTAAGAGCATTTTCTCGCACACTAAAACCTAATTATTTGAGTATGTTAAAAATATACGTAAATAATATATGTAATAAATAAATAAATAAATAATAAATATATTTAAATAATATTATCGAGTAATATGTAAATTAATATTATTGTATTTAAAACGAAGAATGAAACTAGGATGGAGCGATTTTAGAAAAATGAACATAATTTTTAAATTCAACATTCCGCTACGGTTAAAAAAGAAGGCATACAAGACCAATGCCAGTTATGACGTATGGATGTGAAACGTGCATGCTGAATTCAAGAATGTTACGTAAAATCCAGTGCACACAACGAAGCATGGAAAAATGTATGCTCGGGTTATAACAAGAAGAGATCGTAAGATGAATACATGGGTAAGAAGCATGACAGATGTAGCAGAACGTGTGAAAAACGTAGCTGGGACACAGCGAGAAGAATGGATTGCAGATGGACGCGAGAAATACTGGAATCGTATCCGAGAGGATGCGAAAGAAAGAAATGAATTGATGAATTGAGACGAATGTGAGGAGTCAAGTGGATGCAGATTGCTCGAGATAGACAGGGATGGAAGAGGATTGGAGAGGTTTTCATCCAGCAGTGGGTGGTGAACGGCTGAAAATGATGATTATAGGTAAAAATATGTATTAGTACGAAGGCGATTTCGTGCGGGTAACGGTAAAATATCCTATTCTGCACACTGGACGGATCTTCCGTCGCGTACGCCAGTAGCAAATTGGTTTTCATGTGTGCCGGTGTGGCGGCTATCACTAATTTGTATGAAAACCAATGTACTGGCGTTCGCGGCGGAAGATCCGCCCAGTGTGCGGAAGCCCTAATAAGCGTTTAGGGTCCGAAGGTCGCACGTTATCAAAAGCATCCACCTGTCCGCCGTCTATTAACCACATCCAAATCTTGCCAGCGGCTATAGCAATATTTCAAACGTATTGGAAATCGGTGTTTGGAGCAAAAATTGATCGACGATAGTTTACGATCGATCAGAGCCGATAGAGAAACGACGCAGAGGGCGCTAGTGTTGCTCACGGTGTTGATCGAGTCGCCGGCGTATTTATAAAGCAGATTAATCAAGATAAGGCGGACTCCTTGCGAGGCGCTCATCTGACGCAGGGCCCCTCAGGGGTGGCAGAGAGACACGCGGAAGCTGACGGGGGCCCCAAAGCCAAGGGGGCGCGGATACTCCTCCCCTCCCCCTTTTCCCCCCACAACCACTTGCTCCTCGGAGCACGCCGTTCGTTAACCCGCTTTTCCAATATACACAAAACGCCATGTACATAACATGTAGACACACATACATACATACATAGATGACGAGGCTGTGTGTATTTGAATGTGCGCGCGCTCGCGCGGGGGCCCGGAAGATTCGGTTTTTTAACGGTACAGTTACGCATGCAAAAACAAAAGGCCCCCAGTCGACCTTTTCAGAATGGACGACACGCAATGTCGAAAGCGTCAAACGCCATTGTACTTGCCGATTGAAAATTCCAGTCAGTATTCAATAGTCGAGGAAGTTAAACTCGTCGTTGTCGGCGTGTAATATGAAACATTCGCACGGCGTAAAGGCGAAGAGGCAGTTGCTAGGGATTCCGCATTAACGAGGGGGGTCCAATCGATAAGCGTCGAAATTACAAAACTGAAAATTTTGCATCGGTTCGCATTCATGCGAAAACAAACGGTATATAATAATAATAAAAAAAAAAAGCGCGGACTTTTCAGGATTTGACATATGCGAATTCGGTTACGTACGTTACTGACCTATAAAACTCGAGCGACACAAATAGAACTCGTATAACCAAACGTGAAGAACCTTATTTGAGACGTGTATTTTTTTTTACTTTATTTAATAATTTCTTTACGTTTGCAATCGGATTCGAGACGCATATAGAAAATCAAAAATAAAATCGTGCGCCTTTGTTCGAATATCGACAGAAAATTTACGCTAAATATAAACGAAACAATTTGCACGTTTAAATGTACAATAATAATAAAAAGAGACAGCGTCCTATCCGTTAGTTGGGAAATGATTATGCTAATGCGGCAATAATGAAGCGATTCACGTTTCTCATACGACTTTCAGACATTTTTTTTCCTTTATGTACATATCGCATATTTTCATCGGAGCATCCGATAAATACTAACGAACGATCAAAAGAATGAAATAAAAAAATTAAAATAAAAGCAGAACACTAGTATACATACGTATACTTTGTGCAAAAATTAAAAAGTAAACAAGAGCACCACACCACACAGTGACCTTCGTCGAAGAAACGGCTGTGGAAAATGGCGAACGTCAGTTTGAGGAGCACTGGCTCTCTCGTTGACTAACAACAGCGTGTCCTCGACATTGCTAGATGTTCCCCGGGTAAAACAGTTGACCTATTCAAAGCGACCGCGCCCTACACCAAAAATCCTTTATTGGGTCGAAGGCAAAAAGCATGCAAGGAACTGCACGACAATTTTTTTTCTCATTTTGCCAAAGCTTCCTTCCACACAACCGGTTCTGTAAAATGTGCGCGCTTGTGTTTGTGTGTGGTATGTTTTGTCAAAATCTCACAAGAACCGCCTCTATCAGTCCGTGTCGTATTCGTTCACTTATCAATTGACCAAATGCGTCGCGGCCGCCCGAGCTCGACCGATGAGAGAAAGAAAGGTGTTGTACAAAAGTGCATCTGTTGAAATCCGTTGAAGTGCATCTGTTGCACGGTCCGAAATTTGAAATGTTAGGTTTGATTGTAACTGTCATTTAACCCGGTAGATGTGTCTCTCATCTGCGGCAACAATTGCGAAATTAACGCGAATTAAACTCACCGGCCAGGTGCTCAAATGGCGAACGTCACTTTTGGGGATTAGGAATTCCTCTCCCGTAACCGTCCACCGATAGTTTAACAATGCGATCGAAACTCGGAAAGTGGAATTGTGGATATTTTGTTGACGGAAGTAATGAAATCGGCATTGTTTTTTATCGGTGAATGTGCAATGCAACGGGGCGCTAACGACTCCATTCATGAGCGCATGCATCTTTAATGAGCTTAAACGAGGAAAAAATGCTAATTAAACTTTCGACTGGTGTATGCAATCGTTAATTGAAAAATACAACACTTAACTTAAAAATTATATTAAGGATATCGTTTAAATCTAAAAAACACAGATATGCATCTGTCAAATTGTATACAAAAATAATTCGGAATTGGCTTCGGCCAGGCTGTCCTGGCCATCGCCATAAAAGAAGGAGGGGTGCGGGTAAGTGGCCAGGACTGCCACGTCGGTCTGGCCGACGCCAACTGGGTGTAAAGCGGCTGCGGCCACAAAGGCCAGGTCGGTCGGGTCGACCAGGCTACGGCCACTCACAAAATCAAGCCTTTTTAGAGTCACACAGACTTACCACACCACACGTGATGTGATTGCGCGACGTGACGCCGCCGTCGCTATGAATTGTGACGTGGGGTGGGGTGTTGAAAGTGTGTATCTACGACATACAAAACCATAGAAATTCAACAGAAGGCGTGTGGCAAGTGTGTGTGACCCCTCAACGTACATATGTAAGGCCCGAGCCTCACCGGGCAACTAGTCTGCCGACTAATCGACCTCAGTTGGCGTGTCATCAAAATGTTAGCTTTTAGACGGAGCAGAACTCACTAGGCAACTGCGTGTGTGCATCAGCGACTACACGCCATCACAGCAACTATGAGAGACACCCGTTTTTCACGACCCGAAAGGACATTTATTTAGTCATGGAAATCCAAAACCGACTTCAAATATGGGATTCTTAGACAATTTTATAAAGGTAACACGAAAAAAAACACGACAAATGGTGACTTCCTAAGAAAGGATGCGTCCAGATTTTTTTTATTTTTTTTTCTTTCTGAAATTTGCTTCCGCCGATAGTATACCATGAGCGCAGCCTCTTCGACGTCCATCTTCATTACTCGAAAAACAAAAAAAAAAAAAGACGAATTTTTCATAACTTTTTTTTTTCGAGTTTCATTTATAGAATTGCCTAAGAAACCCATTCTGCAGGTCGGTTTTGAATTTCTGTAATAATTAATTAAAAATAATCAACACCGCAATGTGCGCAACTAAGTCGGCGGAGCAAATTGCTCAATGCAACTCGCCGCCGATTAGTCTGCCGACTAGTTCCCGGTGAGGCCCGGGCCTAAGATACAACTTACAAAAGTACAACATACATTTCAGGATTTAAAATATAGAGCATCAGATAGAATAGGTACAAACATACTCGTACTGTGTGAAAGAAGGGGTGTCGTAAGCGAGACCCGCGTGCAAAATGTTCCAATGGGACCCCTCGTCGCCATTTCGTAAGGGATGGAGTGGCGATTTGCCGAGATGAGTCTGCCACGTGGATGAGTCCCTTACGAGCTCGTGGGTCCCGCGAATTTTCGAAAGGGATACCCCCAAATTGGAAATGGGGAGTGAGGGGGGCTCACGTGCTCGCGCCCACGTGCAATGCCCGACGTGTGAATGTAAAATTCGAGTGAATGGGCCCCTGTTGTTTTCGTTTTCCACTCTGCAACGCTTCGGCAGGTTGTTTGTTTATTTGCTTTTGGCTTTATATACCTAAGCGGGGGAGGGGGGGGAGGCCACTTGTGCCGAGCGCGCGCGGTTACGTAACGCGTGCGCAATTCAATCGATTTTTCGCCAAATAATCGCACATTTTTCCGCGCAAAAACGGCAAACGAAACACCAAGTTTTCCGAGCGGAAAATAGAACGGAAAACTGCGCATCAAATTAATATATCACACACGCGCTACGCGTATCTACCCATGTATAATAGATAGCGCGCACGCGCTCGCGACATGCCCATTTACCGAAAGTTACGCAGTACGTAAACACACAGATCGGTATATGTATGTACATACAAAAATGTACGATTTGGAGATTTATCTTGGCGTAAAATTCTGTTGAAATTGGAGCCACTTTAATAATATGACCAAGGAGCTTTTTTTAAAAAAAAAAAAAAGCTCGACATGAATTTACAGCGTGGAGAATTTCAATTGAAAGTGATTGCACTTCCTAACATTTTTATCTTACGTGTATTGTGTACGTATCCATTGCAGAACATATTAGTTGTCGGATTGAAACGGTTCCATTTATATAGGACTAAGCCCAACAAATTATTAAGAATAATGTATGGGAACGCAAGGGATAAAACGGTCTGATTAAAAAGTGTTACATTTATTTTTATAATATTAAAGTTAAAACCCAAAAAGTCTTTAGTATACAACTATGTATTAGCTAATAAGCCGGTTTGCCGTCATATGACGGCGGATTCTAAACCCACCCGTGGGCGTTAATTTGTACAATAACAGTAGAGTATATAACAGTAGAGTATATAAATAACGTTTATTTATTCAACAGGTTTTACGCCCAAAATACAACATACATACATGCATGGAAACCAAATTATAAAAAGTAAAAAAGGAAAAACATATCAACCAAAAATACTTTGCGCTAGAATTTACAATTTTTCAACCCGATTGAAAACTGTGACGGGCTGATGTTGAAAATGTCAACAGCCATCGACAACGAATTGATTAGTTTGAGGGCAGTATTCACCGGGCTGGACCCTATAAAAACCGTTGATTATATAATTAAAATATTAATATAAAAAAGTTATTAATGATTTAAACCCTGTATACAAATACATATAGTATGTATATATATATATATATATATATAGATATATATATATAAAATTATTTATATATATATATATATATATATGTATATATATATATATATATTATTTATATATATATATATATATATATATATATTTATATATATATATTATTATAATTAATGCAAGTAGAAACGATTTCACGCAAATACCCCGATTTTCCGTACATATCATTATAATCTTTCAAAAGCAATTAATAAACTAAATACATATTTGAGTACAATTGTACATATATGTATGCTGAAAAAAGGTGAATTTTAAATATCGTTTGACTTTTTCAGCGAAGGAAAAGATCTCAGGGAAAAAAGGGAAACGCAAAAAAATCTCACCCTAACCCGAATGCGGTTTTGGTCATTTTGTGGAATATTACGAGACAAAAGTATAAAGGAAAATGTACGAATATAAAAGGGGCTATATCGCAAACGGACGCGTATGGGTGGAAGTCATCTTTTTTATTATTTTCTAACAAAATTTTCCGTCAAAAAGAAATAAACATAACGAAACAAGTGAGAAAAAAATCCTTGAATTATATGTATGTACATATGTACATGACGTGCTTTATACCGTTTTGTGTGGAGCACGTGACATGGATAAACGTCCATCGCGAACTCATATTGGCAAATTTATCGCATTACACTTTCGGCGAAAGTTAATAAAAAGGTCCAAAAGGATGAAAACGAAAATATCACTTGTACCTATTTAAGAGATCATTGTCGTCACGCATAAGCAAGTACGCATTAAGAATAAAAATAGACGAATCGCAATAAACCGACAATTAAACCAATAATTAACGAGACTAATTCCAATCCAGTCAAGCCAAGTTACATCACCCACATCGTGTGCTGATATTTTTTTGCAATTTATTGAAGCGTTCAAAACAATAATACAAATTAAAGTCTACAAATCTTAAAACAACTAAGAAGTCTTTCACTCTTCAATAACACACTTCTGGCAACAGTATTGTTTAAATTTAATAACAATGAAAAGATAAAACCGAATTGTTTACGCACGCAATGAAAATTTTCGATGTGCCAACAATGAAAATGTCAAAAAGTTTTCGAATAATAAATGGAATGATTGGTGTACATTGTACAAGCATTACATATTTTTTATTGATGATTCTCTGAAGGGGCACCTACTAGGTTGGAAGTGATTTCTTCAAGGTTTTGGCCGACTCACAAATAGGAATCGAACGTAATTTGAACGAAAATCGACGAAAATTCAGAACAACGGCGTTCGGAACATTCACAAGATGCCAAAAATACTATTTTGATCATTCGCCTCTTGTTTAATGTCGTAAAACCGAGATACAACCCACAAAGTCGACAAAAATCACGACGACAAACGGGGTATCACTCAACGATGCAATTAAACTTTTTGGTCTTGAAAAATGTGCGAAAAAAGACGATCGAAACAGTGCTACTGATCTACGACATGCCGTTTCACAGTAGGACTGGTTTCGGCGCATGTGTTTGAAACGCTTCGCTATAACTAACCTAGGACATAAGACACATGCATGTGCAAATTAATAAATTATGTAAATTGGCACGCTATCAAAAAACATACCGAGCGCAAAAGTGTGAACTTCGCAAACAAGAACGGCGTAACAATGCGCTATAAATTTCGCTATAGGCGAAACGACAAATCGCATTAAACAAGCGAGTCAAATTTGTTAAAGGCAATTGACATGTAATTTAAAGGGCATGTGGAATTTCAGTTACTACTCCTTTCAAAGTCAATTTGGCTGACTGTTTCAAGGTCCTCGCTAACATAACAATCCGACTGTGTACCGTAGATGGATGTTCTCGTACGAAATGTTGACATTAACCGGACAATGACAGTTCATTGGGGGAACGGGTGCTGTTAATTGGCAGTTCAGAGGTGATTCTTCTCTGGCGGAACTGAAGATGTAACCACTAGATGAGGGAATACGAGCCCCATATTTGAAATTCAGATCGGCTGGCGAAGAGACGTGTTGTGCGGCCTGACGGCACTTTGACAAACAAACATTTGCGCAATTTTATATTATGTAAGAAATTAAAAATAAAATAAAAATCGAGACAAAATTCGGCGGGACCGAACCACCAATGGCATGTTAAGAAAATATCAAAAACAAGAATGAAATACGAAATAATTAAAGAAAATTAGACTTTTCCGTGAAATAAAAAGGAATCGATTTGTTTTTTACAATAGGAAAATTAAATATTTAAGAAGAATAGAATAACCTTAGAGCAATTACGCGCGGAAAAAAAATGTATACAAAGTTACGTTCTGTGTATTACAGACATTGCGCGTCTCTAAATTTTGCAAAATACCGTTGAAATTGAAAAAGTTCGCACGCTAAACTGGCAAAATAGCCCTCCTCGGGTCTTTAACCCTGATATGCGAATTGTAAATACTTGCCCACCTGAGAGGCGAATCAGAGCCATACCGCGAATTCGGCGCTCGAGCTTCTTCAGATGAACACATCTGGCGTATACATATAGCGCGCACAAAACAGCGGTTCTCGAATACTATTTTTTTTCTTTTCATTTTGATAAAATTGCTAATTCGCGATTAAACGACAGACACCTGTCCGATACAGATCTCCGCACGAACGCTACATATGCACATTTTAATGTTTCACGTGTGTATCGACGAGCATTTTCAAAATATGCACCATCACTACAACCAAAAGCGTCGAATCGGATAAAAACATTTCAACAATATCCCTGGAAGGTTTTTCTACTGTACCTATGTATATATGTACATATATACAAAATAAAATGTATTTGATAGATATCTGCCTGCTTGCCTGGATCGTTCGGGTCATGCTATCATTGCCAACACAACAAACAATTTTTTGTGTGTTGGCGGCAATAAGACGCTATCTTTCAAAGCTGGTTAGATTCGACAACGCGATTTTATGACCATACACCCATTCAATCAACGATACACAGTACGAGTACTGTCAAGCGGGCTACGGGCTGTACTGTTGCTGTACAAATCGGAGTTAGAATCCGCCGTCATATGACGAGCAAACCGGTTAGTAAATATTACAATAAGTCATTAATAAAATTAAATCAATAAGTATTCAATAAGTATTCAATAAGGGAATGTAATTTTATTGTAATTTATTTCTTTATAAAATAAAACCACAGTAACTTTACAGTTTCCCAAATCGTTACTGTGCTTATATTATTTATTGTACATGTATTATTGTTTTATTAATTTGTATCTGGCCGAATTGTTTTTGCCGAAATTTGTATAGTGACGAATTAGGGCAACCTGTTATGTCACTATGGTATAATTTAGAAATAAAATAAAAATACCACTAGGGGTAAGAAATAAGTCAATAGTTAAGAATTTAAAACGAAGTAGATTTAACAGAAGTATCTTGTACAGGGGTGTTATTGAATACAATGGTCTGCCAGAAGATCTCAGAAATATAAAAAAAATTTGATAGATTCCTGGCAGCTTTAAAACAGCACATTTTTACAAGTGCTAATTGATATGTAATTAAGTTTATTTTGTAAATTTAGCTTAAAGTTACTTTTTGTTTTAAATTAGCTTCTTAATCTATCTTAATTAAATAAATAATAATAATAGTGAGAACGATTACCTTTTTGACTATTCGACAAAAATCAACGTGATTACTTATCCACCTATGTAGATGTTCGATGCTGTTCAACTCGTCATTATAATAATATTAAATATATTCCATTAATATTGATAAAAAAAGTTTTTACTTTTATTCCTTTTTTTAGATAAATGCTACGGTCAAAGTTTAGTTTCAAAATAATACGTCGACAACATTAGCGAGTTTGTCGACCGTCGTAAACGTGAGTTATTTTACCGGCGTCGCGTGACGCCGAGCGCGCAAGGGGTTAAGAAAACACACCTATTTTGTATAACGGCGTTTCGGGTAAATATTTAACGTGTACGCACAGCGTATGTGTTAAATATGTATTAAAGTATTCGTTTGGAGGGGTGGGGTTTGCAGAAAGGAGGGTCGGTTCCGCGAGGAATTCTCATCAACATTACGCAAAATTCGCATGAATCGTGAATGGCTATAGAGCCAGTGAATTAATTATTCAAAAATACTAAAATAAAAATTGAAACGTATAAGTAAGTGGGTATGATACATGCACGTATTGTACAACACATGTACGCCGTACAATGCATACAAATTTATGTAATTACCGTAGTGAACGAACGGGAAGGAGAAAAATAACACGATGGGGATTAAACGAAATGCGTACTCAATAATTCATTGAAGTTGTATGAGGATTACGAGCGATTGAACCGTTTGTATTGTGTTTTGTATCGTTGGCCGCGGACTGAATGAAATCTTATGCCGAATGTTCTGATGTGCAAAATTATTTTTTTGATAACAAATTTAAGTAGGAAAAAGATAATGGATATGTATGTACATACATACATAGGTACGCCAGCGTTCCTCTTTATTACGAAAAGAGAATTCCTAGTAATTTATATGTACAGAACTGTATACGTGTATTTATTCAAGCGTTTCGCTTCGTTCTCTTCCCCGACAAAAGGAACGAAAGACTGCCAAATGGAACGAGATAAAGAAGACTCAAGTAATTAGTGTAAGATCGTCATTAACGCTTTACTGAATGGAACCGGAAGAAGTGACGATTGATATATGTATTTCTCGTAAAATAATGAGAGTGAGCTGATTAAAGAAAAACTCCAACTAAATATACATAGCTTTATACTTAATCTCCGTTAAAATTAATGTTAAGTTCGAATTATAATATTGAATGGGTCTAAAAAAAATTAAGAATAACGTAATATTTTCGCAGGATTTAAGTGGGAAACCTGTACATAAAAGCGATTAAAAATTAAATTTACAAAATCAGAAAAAGTTTAATTTCACACAAGACAGGCTTCTCCGCTTTGCGATTATACAAAAATATTTCTTTGCGATATTTATAGCTGAATACGGAGAAAATGATAAGTTATAATAAAATCTGCCGAGCCCGCAGTTCTCTGTGCAAAACAAAACGATTTTCAATAAATTTAATATTTTACATTAAAACGTTTTACAGTTTACATTAAAAATAAAATAACAAAAGTCAACCCCGGAAGACGTAGGTACATATAATATGGATTAGAAACGCGAAAACTCACGAACAAGATAAACCACTTTCAATTACACTCATGTTACGTATAACGAATACACGTTAGACTTTAACTCGGTAATCATTAGAAAACCCTATCTACCGCACGCCGAAAATAATTTCAGTCAAATGAGATTGCTTATTTATGTTAAAAGAAAAAAATAAGAATCCACTTCCTTTGTAGAGACAATAATTCGTCGCAAGTCAATCAACACACAGCGAGCATTTCAAAGACCGCTTTACACGGTAATGAACAGTTTAATGACTCGTCAATCAAAGTACCGTATTCATTAGTTTTATTGTATGTTAACTAAGCGACAGAGTGTTTGTGTGTGTGGGTAAATTGTAAAACGATCTGCGTGCAACGAGATGGGCGCGGTCGCTTCGAAGAAACTTGGAATCGCAACGATTTCCGTTTTGATATCGTGCAACAATTTCGAATCGTAAACTCGACTTCTAACTAATACCGGTAATAAGAAGCGAGCGAACTTAGAAGGAAAACTCACCGAGTGGAACAAAAACGGCTAAGGATCACTGGACAACTCAATCCGTTGCGCCAATTTTTGAAATGTTCCAACGAATAGCACGCGAGTCATTGACCATGCGAATTTGTATCGTAAGGCAAGCCGCACACTTAAAGGGGCAAAAAAAATGCAAACTACGAGCGAAAGCATTAGCACGCCACACATATGAGACTATAAATACGAAAAGGGCCAATTAAGTGTATGTACATATATGGTGAATTGGCCCTTTTCGTACTCAACGACTTATATATTTGTACTATTATGGATTTATTCACTATTGACACGCATCAGGAAGGAATCGAGCTCTATTCTGCGAAATCGACGCCTCATTATATTATATGTAGATAGAAGACAACGTGTATTGGGTAAATATACAATATTCGTCTGTTAGATTTGAAATATTGAAATATCTCATGCGAAATTGGCTTAAGTTTCGCATACCTACACGTACCTATAGAAAATCGGTTTTTGTGATTTAATACGATTCGAAACCGTCCGATTCGCATAAGTCAAAGCAAAGCGACTCTTGTTGTATGTACATATGTGTGTGTTGTCTATCTATTTTATACGCGATCGTTTTGACAAACACATTTTGCCGGTCGCCAAAAGGATATACCTACGACTATTATGTAAATGTAATATATCTTTAATACAATGACGGCGGAAGTTTACGCGTATGCTATTTATTTGTATGCAAATTATTTAACGAATTCGCGAAAGCCGAAGAAGTCCGACACACGAGGTGCATGGTGCACCTTGTCTACATTCGTATTGTGCAATTTATGTACATATATGTATATATATACATATATAATTCCTTCAACATCCGACTTCGTCTAAAATTTTATTACAATCACCTTTTGGGGACCGCTGTTTTAGGTTTAAAATTCTCTTGTAACCAAACAATAATACGTACGCATAAATAATAAATACTTTTTCAAGACACGTCGTAACGAAAATTTGAATATGTCCTATCGCGCTCAAGTATCCCATGTCCTAATTGACACGAAGCGTCATAAAGACTTGAGAGTAACTCTGCAAAGTTCGGTGCCGATTAGCAATATATGTACAAATAGACATTCAATTGTATATTTAAATGCATAAATAGATTATACCTGATATAGATAAGGCGAGATAAAATTGATAATTTGTTCGACCGTCAATTTAACCGAGCGTCAAGTGTTCGTTATAAAGAGTTTTATAAGCTATTGTAATATTATCCACGGTGGCTTTATTCAAGTGACATAAGTGACATCACCGAGCCATTGCATTAGTTTACATTATTCTATTAAATGTTTAACTTGTCTTCCTATTGTACCATCCGATCTGCTGCTCGGTACGGGTGAATTGGTGCCAATGAAATTAAGTCGTTCCGAAGTGGATCTCTCGTTCCTCCCCCCCCCCCTCGACCCCGCATTTCACATTTCGAAGATATTTTTTTTCTACAAATTTGCAAAGTGTACACGTAATTTGCGTTCACGTTATGCAAATAATCTGTGTCTTACGCATTTTTATTTTTTGAAAAAATTCCGACACCTCGTGTCAAACTGTCGCTAAAAAGCAAACAGCCTTGGAAGTTTAGCGCAATTTTTTCGAGAGCATACATTTCCTCCAGTGTCGAGAATGCTTTGCGTTCTATGAATTTTTTATTATCCACCTAGCGGATCTTATGCTGCGTACACACCGACGAACCGAACGGCGAACGACAAAGGGTTGCTATTGTGTGGACCGCTCGACACAATAACGTCCGATGATTTATGAACGTTCACACAATAGCCACCCTTCATCGCTCGCTGTTCGGTTCGTCGGTGTGTACGCAGCATAACAGAATCGTACCTATCGCACGATATCTATAAGACGATTGCCGTCTTCTTATGCTGTGTTCACACCGAAGAACCGAACAGCGAACGACGAAGGGTTGCTATTATGTGGACGTTCATAAATCATCGGACGTTATTGTGCGGAGCGGTCCACACAATAACAATTCGCCTTCGCCCTTCGGTTCGTCGGTGTGTACGCGGCATTAGGCTGACGCACACTCGAATGTGTGACAAACTTCGACGAAAGCGTCAAATTCAACTACATATGTACATTGACAATATGATACCAACACTGGACGAATTACTGAAATTATATATACGATAATCATAAAGTAAAATGGTCCCAGAAGCAATTCAACAAATGAGGAACTAATACGAAGATCATTATTTAATGATGGCAAAAAAAAAGTTTAAAGAGTCTTCTTCGAAGAAGTTATATTTGTTTTTAGGGGATGCCTGGAAAAGAGATGCGGGCAGAGTTTGAGTTTCGTAGCCTACTACTGCGCCACTGGTGATTAGGGACCAAAGAAGACATAATGTACGTCACATGTGAAAAGAATACGTATCGGGGAATTGTTTCGCATAGCGAGAAGAAACGGAATACTTACTACTCGTGATTTTACTTTCTAAATTTACATAAACGCAACACATTATATGCGAAGTTACAATACGTAGGTACCCGGTACCGTTAAAAGGTTTTATATTTCAACTATGTACATACACAGTTGTGCCCAATGCAACGAAACATACTCGTACATACGTCCTGGATAGAAGATATTTTAATTGTATTAATATATAATCCTATTATTTAGACATTGTAACGCCACTAGTCTTTTTACATTTCAAATACGTGGAAACCGGGACCAGTCCGCGTGGAGGGAACCCTCTTTTTTCGCAGTGTTTCAGCTTAAGACCTTGTTTTTAACCCCAAAATGTAAAGGGGTGCTGTATGTACCTACGCATTCGCCCTATCGTTCTAACGCAGAGACTGCACCATACAAGACCAGGGGACCCAGTGGCGGAACTTCAAATTTGCCCCCCCCCCCCCCCTATATACATATGTACAATAAAAAAAAACCAAAATCAAAATAAAATAATTCTGGATGGTGGATGGAGGAAAATAGCAATCATGGCATAATTATATAAATTTATTTAAATTATATAAATTACATAAATTTAGAAAATTCTTAAAATGTAAAATCATTCCTCCTACTCTTCATGTTCGCAAAGTCTTGGATATTTGCTTCAATTGTCAATAAAGAAAGATTCTGAGACATCGAATTTCGCAAATATTTTTACTTTATCCTGATCGGATAAAGTAAAAAAAGTATTGTGATCGTGCGAAAATTCGACTTCGAGATTTTGACTGATTTTTTTTTTATGACGTTCAATTATGAAAAAGACCGTTCAGATGTTGCAACTGTAATTGAAAATGTCAGATGAACTAATAATGCGGTTATTACTTCCGAAAAACTGGACGCTAGACTAGAATATTTAATAATTAAGAGTTCGGCAAATTCTCATATTGAAGAAATTTTGGAAATTTGTGTCTTAAGCGTGGATTTTAACATAATAATTTGAAGGGGAAAATGTTCTAATGTATCTTTATTATATTTTTTGCAATGCTTCTGCCGATTTCACAATTATTTAAAAAAAATTCCATATTTAATATTTGGTTAGGTTGAAAAAATGCAAATAGCATTCCTACTTCCTTATTCGTTTAATCTAATATTAAGTTGACTATTGACTAAATCCAAATTGCATTGCAATTTCGCAGCAATATGCATTGATAGAAATTGCTCCTAGATAGCATACGCTTATTTTCATTTTAAAAAATTATATTTGACTGAAAATGGGCCCCCTATGGGGATGGGCCCCCCCCGCACTGCGGGGTCTGCTCCCACCTAGTTCCGCTACTGAGGGGACCTCACATGCCGAAGCGGATAATAAGCCGCTCCGTTTGTGAGGCCTCGAACGCTTCGCCCTGGACGACGCCGACCCCAAGGCCGGGACTTCACCCTTCGAGAAGAGAATCGTGAAAGTGCCACAGTGTAAACTTCTAACTTCAATATTTTTTGACGATTTCTTGCAAGGGAACGTAAGGTAATGCTGCCAAGTGACATCTAGTTCCGGGAACATACACGAAAGCTTACTGTTTTGGACGTGTGCCGCGTCTACAAACGGACAGACAGACATCCACAAGTCTCTCGCAGAGATGAATGATCGTAATCGAATAAATATTTGTGTAGGAATCAATCGAACGATAGGTTAAATTGTCGAGTGTGACGGTTCCGTGTGCTCTAGTTCGAATGGTACCCATTCCTAGCCCACCTCACCCCATCAGTTGTGATGAAGAGCGGTGGCCCCATCAGGGTGTGTTGACCCAACCGGAGACGAATCGATCAGCCAGGGTCAATCGGATTCGAAACGGGGTGTTCTCACCCCAGGCCCGCCACATCAGTGTTAATGAACCTGCCGTTCCGTTGGGGGTGCGGAATACCACCCGAAAACGAGTCGTTAGTTGCATATATGACGGTCTCTTATGTGCGATTTTGAAAATATGTTTAGGTAAAATTGGGCTATTTTAAGATTCAACGTTAAAAGAAAAATGGGCGGGGGAATGCGAAGGCGGAGTTATAAAATAAAGGGTATGAAATAAACAATTTATATAATGAGCAGTTCAGTTCGAGCTACTATGTACCTATACATGTGTGTAAAAATGAGTTTATTTTATACACAGTGAAATACATAATATTTTGACTGTACATATCCCCCGAGAATATATTAATATCTAATTACATATAGATACAACAGATTTAAGGCCCTCACAAAACCTGAGCGATATCGCTGCGTCAAGTTTTCGCCCTCTATCGTCGTTGATTCGCACCAATGAGAATTATATCGGTGCGAATGGGACGACGATAGAGGCGATAGAGTTTGACGCAGCGAAACCGCTAGGGTGTGTGAGCGCATTTAAGAATGCGTCCAGTGTGTGTGTATGTATTTAGCGGTTTGTAGTGAAGAATAATAAATGTACCTTAGCAATACCCGCACTAAAAATCTAATTTACTTAATTTCGCCTCGTTTCATTTGGCAGTTATCCCATCTACAATTTACATACAGACATTTTCAAACCATACTCCAGAGATATCGCGAGCTCGAAAATTCGTAAATTTTCTATTTAACTGACTTTTTCGTGCAACCTTACAGGTGCTATCTACCATTATCATCTTCATCATTTTCAGTCGTTCACCATCCACTGCTGGATGAAGGCCCCTCCAATCCTCTTCCATTCCTGTCTCTCTTGAGCAATCTGCATCCAGTTGACTTCACATATTCCTCTCAATTCATCAGCCTATCGTCCACTCCGTATGTCATAACTGGCAGTACACATTGGTCGTATGTCTTATTTTTTAAGCGTAGCGGAATGTTGGATTTTAAAACTATGTTCATTCTTCCAAAAACGCTCCAATCTAGTATTCTTCTTTACATCCAGCCATATTCACCAATTGTCCTAGCCTAGGTATAAATAACTATCAACTATTTTTACAATATGATTATCTACATATGTACATACATACATACTGTGACTACGTTTTGCGTGCAAAATTCATTAAACACAACTTTAGTTATATTAAAATTATTTTTAAACCTATTTTCCTTGCTTATTTTGTCGCATGCAACCATGACTATATCGTCAGCGAATCTTAGATGGCTCTTGCGCTTTCCGTTGATCTTGACCCCTGTTTTGTGCCAATTCCGCGATCTAAATATGCCCTCAAGCACCGCATTGAATAATTTTGGAGAAATGGTGGCTCCTTGTCTAACGCCTTCCTCAATAATGATAAAATTGCAGTTAATATGCAAGCTTTTTTTTTTTACATACCTACTGTTTTTCACCCATTAAAAATAAAGTAAAAAACCGCATAATACCCTCTTTTAATTGTCGTATAAATAAAAACCCCTACCCCCGAGACATGAGAGCGTTTTGTGACCGAACGAAGAATGCGTCGCCATCCTGTAACCGACATATGATTTTTCTTATCGAAAAGTAAAGCCTAGTTAGTACCAACACAACCTGACTTTTTATGGCACACGTCACGCGTTGATGGAACTGTCCTTAGGACGTGTTTACTTACCGCACTGTGCCAGATGCCACGTCGATCGCATATCGAGCAATATCTGTACGGTACATGTTTCATACGGCTAGGATCACATTACCAACGCACCTTACAAAAATATATGTCACGGATCAATTTCTACACACGCGATCGCCGATAACACTGCGACCAAAGAGTTTGAACGTATCAGAGTACCTGGAGAAGTATTACGCATATATGTAATGCTACGTCCCAGTGTGAATCCAAGGTCGGGGATAGTTAATCCGGCACAAATACCAGTTCTTGGACGGTTTCGATCTGAACCCACGTGACACGATCAGAGTTCACACGGCCACTCTAGTACATGCAACCTCTCCCGACTACGACATCGCGCCGTCTCAAAGTGAGAATTATCACATCTTTTACATTCCTAGAGTGGTTTTAATTGACGGGAACGTCCGCGACACTATTCCGTCGCCTTTCAGACACGACCATCGGTCAGAGTTGCCGGGCGTCCGGATTTCATCGGGAATGCCCCGACACACAGTCTGTAATTCCCGATTTTTAAATGGAACTAAAGAAAGACATTATTATTATAATTGAAGTTTTTGAATGCTCAGTAAGTGGGCAGCTGGACAGAGATTCGAAGAACAAAAATGCAATAGGCGACGCGAGACGCTCTGATCTTACAAAGCCGGGAATTCCCAAACTCCTAGGCCTGCGTACGCCACGCCCGCAATAATTCAATAGCCTCGTGCTTGTTCGACATTGTTTTTTGAATGTTTTGAAAAATTACTTATTTATTTAAAGATTAAAGATTAATCCTTCATTAATTCTAGAACAAATATTTAAAATGTTTGATTGCGACTCTGAAAACCTTCCAACAGAAATGAATGAAAGTAAGAAATAAAGGTTAAAGAGAGTGATAAAATTAAACCCGCAGGGGATATTTTTATTGTCTTTTTTTTACTAAAAACCCCGATATGACGTTTTAAAAATCTGGCAACCCTGCCATCAGATGTACATATGTACTACGGCGGACGAAAGTTGCTCCCCGAAGTTCCCAGCCGGTCGTCCTGACCTAGTGCACGAGAGGACGGAGTGACCGCGTCGGTTCCGGGATAAACTGAGAAGGGGACGTGGGAAGAGGGAGATGAAGAGGAGGAAGGACTGGCAGTGGGAGTGAGCACACAAGGAGAGGGGTAGGAGGGTGTGGTGGTGAGGGGGGGGGGGGGTTAAAAATACCCAAGGTAGCGGGGCTTGCCCGGTTGTTTTTGTGTTCCGGTCGCCAAGGAAATAAACAACATTTGAATAATTGCGAGCGGTGGTTAAAGCGGGCGCCACTGCGCCGTATCGATCGGGGGACCGCGTGGCGCCAATGCGCCTGAACACTACTAGAGAGTGAGAGAGGGGAAGAGGAACACACTAGTACAGGAACACCATGACCATGGGGTTGGCGTTACGGGAAGGTTCCCGAGTGCAGGTGGTGTGCTCCCATCGGCACGAGACAAACAACAAATCGGCCAATTTATAAATTTAAATTCAAGAATGTTACGCAAGATCCAGTGCACACAGAGAAGCATGGAAAGATGTATGCTCGGTATAACGAGAAGAAATCGTAAAAGGAATACATGAGTGAGAAGCATGATCAAGGTGGCAGATATAGCGGAACGTGTGAAAAAGTTGAAGTGGACACATAGCGAGAAGAATGAATGACAGATGGACGCAAGACATATTGGAATGGTATACGAGAGGATGTGAAAGCAAGCAAGGTAAACCAAGTGGACGATGGGCTGATGAATTGAAAAGAATGTGTGGAGTCAACTGGATGCAGATTGCTCAAGACAGACAGGAATGGAAGAGGATAAGAGAGGCCTTCACCCAGTAGTGGATGGCGAACGGCTGAAAATTATGATGAAGCAAAAGTTATACCAAAAATGTTAACTATAGAGAGCTGTTTTTAAAAGTTCGTTGTTTTAAAAAATTCGAATTAGGCAAAATAATCTCGAATGCGTTGAATTGATAACGGTTTCAATAATTTCCGAAGATATTATGTTCGTGTGACTTTTTATTCTCCAAATGACCTTTCCTTTCCCCCTATACGTATTACTTTTTTTCCTGTCTTTTTTGTTGGGGAAAAGTTAACCAACAGGTCTAACAACACAAGGATTCAGACTGGTAAACATAAAAATTATGGATAGGGGGTGTCAATTTTTGGTGGAACCGTCAAAGTTAGATAAATTGAACAATTCTAACAAAATTTTGCCAATACGATAATTACGTTAAAAAAACCGTCGAGAAAATTATTTCGACATACCGGGATCGAAACCATAACCTTCGCTCAAACGCTCTACTCTGGTTCGGTGCATTGGGTTCAAGTTCGGCGTATATGGTTAACTAATCCATGAACTCAATTACATACATATGTATATACGACTCCATAGTACACATTGTAAGGGATGGAACGCTCACTGACTAAATAAAATTTACACTAGCGAAATCTAATTTTGTTTTGTTGTGGGGAAAGTTAACTAACAGGTCAAAAAAAAAACAAAGATTCAGACCCAATAACAGGTTAACGTGGTAATAACGGTTAGGAGGTGCCAACTTTTGAGGGACCGTCTCACAACTAAGTTAGATAAATTGTCAAATTATAACAGGAGACGGAAAATAGATATCTTGCCAATGACGATAATTAAGGTCGAAAAAACCTCGGACCTTCACTCAACATACTTTTTGGGCGGAGGGTGATTTAAGTTAAGTATTATAGAAACGAAGAAGTGTCGCGTTTGCCATATTTTAATAAAATACGATTACGTTCGATCGATGGTAATAGTAATCGGCAAATGCGTGTTGATTTAGGTCGGCTGGATGTTATACATATAATACTTAAACAAAAATGGCACATCGCAACTTTACAACAGAAATAAAATATTGAAAATGATGACACGTGCCGTAAAAGTTGTGCTGGATTTCATGGAATGAAACAATCACGCGATCATTGGTAATAAATCAATACTTTTTTCCCGAATCAGTTAAATTGACGGTAATGCGTCACGCATTTGTAACCAATGATTTTAATTTTAATATAGAAATTCTTGTTTTCAACATGCAATTAAAATATTCTTCTCATTCATAGTGCCAACTTTTATGTCTAAAAGATTTTTACGATGAAAATGATTTGAGGAGAATCAGCCGTTGTTGTAACTTGTTCGATTATACCGGTTTTTATTAATAAAATAAGCCAATGAATAAACTTACAATATTACCGCTTTAGGTTCCTATCGATACGCAACCTATGCTTCCAATAAACAACTACAAAATTGTCAATATGATTTGCTTATGACTCAATGGAATGCTGTACGTGCACTCAAAATTCATTCAAGTTTACTAATATGTACAATATGTACATATGTATTTGTGACACTTTGATTCAAACCAAACGATTCCAATTTATAATATTGATAAAAAAAATTAAATACTGCGCAATTATTTTATATACAAATAATTTATAATTAAATATTACTTGTAAAACTTGATCCTACTCGTTTTGGCTGGAATATTAATTAACATATTAAAAATATGTGTTTTTATGCGAACGTTCGCTTTATACAATATAACCATTAAAATAAGTCTAAAATCAAATCGACTACCTCAACATAATGTCCTCTCAATATGGGCATTAAAATCTACGAGGGTCAAGGAATTTCAGTAAATGAAGCTACTTTACGAAATAAAAATGCTAAATATTGAGTTGCGTAATTTACATATTACATACAAATATCGTCACGAGTATGAAAAATATAATTTTTCATGATAATACGCAGTAAGCGCGTAATGAGATATTCTTATTGACCGATCGGATTTCTTCACATACATATTCATGCTTTGTTTACGAATAAAAATATCACGGGGTGAAAATTCTCGCACCAATTTCACCAATGTCAATGAAACGTAACGGCGCGTTTCCACCAAAGAACCCACGCTTACGCAGTTACATGATTAGATTTACGCGTATATCAACTTTAATGTTACCTACTATTATCTTTCAGCAAAATATCAGAAGCTTAACACAATTAGCTGTAGACGTCGCCAGTTAATAAGTAAGTAACCAAAGTGATTTTGTTCGGAATACCCGAACGATTATAACGTGTCATTAGGATTGGCCTCTCGGGTTCGCCAATCAATAATAATGACGGGTGGAAAATTTGGTGAAAACTATCCCGAGGAAAAACGAGTAATTATACTAAGCGTCGTATACGGAATAAAAATTAATTTCGAAAACGAGTCTCAGTACTTTGAGACACTACAAACTGTCAATGAGTTAAAATAAATTTATGGCCAATTTAGGCAAAGATCCACTCGGGATCCGAGTGCAAATGTCTTTCGGTTGGAAAGGTTGTATATTTTCTGTTTCTACTGCCGAAGAACTAGCACCCCATTTTTCAATAGCCAAAGTTTTCGACAATTATTTTTTTGTTATAAGACTAGGTACATTTCAATTACAATTTTTGGATTGAAAAGATGACACGCCATTTAGAAAATGATAACTATTTTGCGATTGGAAACTTTTTTCCAAATCGTGAGAATATGTCGATCCGACAGTATTTCCACGGTTCTATTTTCAGGTGTAATATTACATTTCTACTGCTTCAGCGCATACGATTTTCCATAATGTGTGGGAAAATTAAATGCTGATGAAGTTTTGTAAACAAACGCGTATAATAAAATAATCGATGTTCTTAGTACGTATTTAATTACGCGTGTGTTAAATGTGTTCGGCAGGTACATATGTACATACGTATATATGTATGTACATACATATCGGATTCTTGGAGGAGAAAACAACCGAGTCTTCATTCAGTTGATATTACAGTGAACATAACACTCACATATGTATATAATAATATGTATATGCGAAGATCATTTTTAGGGCGAGTGCTAAAAAATACAATTACACGTATCCGCAAGATCAATTTAGATAAGAGCTAAATCGAAATACGTACGTTATAAATCATAAAGTAAGATATGCAAAATGTTGGACCGTGTAATTTATGGGAACCCTAAATGTATTTGCGGCGTTAAGTGGGGTTCAACTGTGGCGGAAATCACTTTGATTGCAACGAAAAACCTTTAAATTGACTTTGTAATTAGCACACAAACAAGAGGTCAGCGTAACGGACTCGATAAACATCTCTCGATCGAAGGGAAAAATGCTAATTCTAGAGAAATTTACGTGCAAAAGGTTGCATGAATTTTTTTTTTTTATTTAAAATAAATGTTATTTTCGCTGGTGCGGAACGAAAGCGACAAAAACTTTTATAAAATATAAGAGGGCAAGTTATACATACGTATTCGCAAAGTCTACAGCGACCTTCGATCGTTAAGCCGAAAACTTTACGTAACATTGTCATCAGAGTATCGTCTCTTTACTTGCAATACTTACATATTTATTACAACTATATGTACATACAATCTTTTTATAATCTAGGTTATGCATTTTAATACCGGGAAGCTGATACTATACTATTACGCATTTGATTTGAATTTTCTCTTAGCACCAGGGGCGAATGGTCAGCCTTGTGGCCTCAACCAGAACTCGAAATGAGCAAAAAATTCGGTATCGCCAAAAAAATTTATAGTCTCATCCCAATTCTTAAATTGTCAAGAATTCAAAATACATTGTAGGTATATTGCTTTCTTATTTTTTTTAAAGTTTAAATTAAAAAAGTTAACAGTTTCATTTTCATTAAATTTTGCAGGAGATTTCACAATGTCGCAATGAAATTTCAAATATTTTATAAGGAAAAATTTTCAACTCCGGCATATTTTACACTATAAGTATTCGGTAGATATTTTTTAATATAAAAAATAGCGTAAAATCTATCCGGGTCGGTCGCTGTGTCGTTGCGGTTACGCTGCCATTTCCAACATAACAAACAAAAGCGGCGTGTCGGCAACAAGCCATCAGTCAAAAGCTAGTTCGAGTCGACAACGCGATTTTGTGGCCATACAACCAGCAAATCAATGGTAGGCACACTTTACAAATGTTTCACGTACCGTCAAACAGATTGGGACTCCGAGCTTGCCCTTCCCCATGTTTACCGCGTGTCAATTCTCACACAACCTCACAAGGCGAAACTGATTATGGAGAACTATATATTAATACTAGTCTATGCCCGTTGAGAGTGTCATCGGGGTAGTTATCATTTATGTATATACTTGTAGTGTATTTTACGGAGTATGTGCCTTACGTATGCGTATGAATACACATGCCGTGAGTGTAAGCGAGCGTTCCGCGGCTTCCCAGCCAGCCAGGTAGACCCACCCTTGCGCTACTAATTATAGTAATAATATTTATTAAATTACTCTTCATAAATTTTGATTATATTTTTCCAATACGGATGTTTGTTCTTCAGCTATAAAATTAAAAAAAAAATGAATTTGGCCACAAGGGATCATCCCCCGTCCTATAGAGGGAACACCGCTAGAAATATATATTTATTTATTTATTTATTTATACATATACGGTCTTTGCAATAGACCATTTCAAAAAATACACTTGATAGATAAAAATAAAATAAAAAATTACAAAAAATAAATGAATTACAAAAAGGAAAAGAATTACAAGAAGAAAAGAAATACAAGAGAAAATAAAGATACAAAATTTATGTGTCTAAAAAATATGAAAATAAAAATTCCCTTATAAACAGCTTAGAATTATAAAAAAAATCAATTTCTCCAAAATCATTACCCAGTTTATGTATATATTTTATATTTTAAGTAATTCGTAGTAGTAAAATATATACATAAATATAAAATAAAGCACAGATATAGGGAAGGGCTTCAAAATAATTTTGCAATTATCACATTGGGCATAGCTGGGTACGCAGTGGTCAACAAATTAATAAATCTTTTCAATAGGGAATGTTTATAGATCGATTTAAACATTAAGCGCGCAGAGTAGTTAAATGCAAAGCACTTGAAATAAAAAGACAGGCGAAGGGGCCGAGTTGGGTTTAGAAGCGTAACATAAATTTATAAACAAAAATCGTTCGAAGACGACGACTTCAAATAATAGAATCGGATAGTTCTCAGAATCATTTCGACTCCTACGACCGTCCGTCTAATTTGACTAATTTATCCGATTGCGAGATTAATTCGCCCCCGCGGTGAATTTAATAGGAATGAGTGTAATTTCGAAATGTGTGTGCGTGTATGGCTTTCGGACAACTCGCGAGAAGACGCTGCCGTTTACGGCAAAATTAATAATTTATTAAGTTTGAACACGATATTTAACCAAGTGTTAACTTGATACTACATACATATGAACGAAATGTTTCGCACGTTAATAGTACGCGCATTAATATTTTAATTTCTTTTCAATAACGTTAAAATAAACATTTGAGACCTTCCGCATCTTATGAATATTAATTTAATTAATAATAAAAAAAAAAAATTTTAAAGTCTTCAATTAGACAGACGTTGACCCGAACGACTTCTGAAACTCAATGTTTGAATGTAGTATTTTCAATTCAACACTTTTCAAACACACTGTACAATGAATTGTCGTCACGTGTACGCATAGAAATAACATTTCATTCACAACAGTCGATTATATACATAGTAAAATTAGCTGTATTCAATTACACAATCAAACTAAGCGTAAATCAACACTTTCTCTGGCACTATAATATAATGCCCAATAATTTATATCGAACACGCGTCAACATCAAAATTACAATATTTAAATTAATTTGCGATACTACATAGTCATGAATATACAAATACATACGCAGCAAAACTTGTGCTAATAACGTACATACATACATAGGTACATCGTTGAATCTGTTCCCATACGTTTCGAGAATGTCTGTTAAGGACCCATTCACGTTGCGTTTTATGGAACGATTCCTGTTCCGACTAGCGATTTGGAAGTAAAATCGTTACGTGTGTGTGTGCAAAATCTAATCCAATCGGCGAGATCGTTCAAGTCGGACACCGCTCCACTTTCGTAAGATTTACTTTTCCGATTTGAATATGGAAGCTGAAATCGTTACGTGTATGTTGGTAAATGCACTGTTCATGTAGCGATCTGAGGAGTGTATCGCGGTTAAAATGTCTTCTGGGTGTGAAAATTCGCCATTCACGACCAACATCGTGAAGATTGTGGATGTTGTTTGTTTAAAAATCGTTTCGGATTTAAGGGAAATTGAAATGGAGTAAAAATTTGAAAGTCTGTGCGCGCGACGCAAATCGAAAATCTAAAGGTGGTTCCACACTGGCGATCCGAACAGCGAACGACTTAGGGTTGTTACTGTGTGGACGTTCATAAATCATCGGACGCTATTGTGTGGAAAGGTCCACACGATAACAATTCGCCTTCGCCATTCGTCGTTCGCTGTTCAGTTCGCCAATGTGGACCCACCTTTTAACGATTTATTTTACTGTATAGTAGCAAAAAAAGCAACGTGAATGGGGCCCTAGTGGGGAGGGAATAAGTGTAATCGACTAACGATTGAATCTACATATACGTTAAAATATATGTTAATACTGAATAAAGTATCATTGGATGATCGAATGAAAATATCAATTTCCATACGGGCAATGAACAGATTCGAGGTTGATAAAATATTTGTATTTTGTGTACAACAAAAAGCACGGATACAATATTTAGTGCCCCGAAGGCACCTCCTGAGGCAATTCGTGGGTAGTTGAATACACACACAAGTTGAAGAATGAAAATATTTTGCGCTAATAGATAGACATTTCTGATATAATGAGGTATACAAACATCGACCCTTTTCATCATTTAACAAAACAGAACAATGGGCGAGCGAGTGCGTGTGTTTGGAAGACCGTGTTTCAAAAACCAACACAGCACACTCAACAGTGGCGAGAGGAATCAATTTGAATATTTATAGGCATTTCCTGCTTTTCATCGCCGACCTCAAATAATCAAACATTATCTATCCTTTTATGTACTTTTCGCCGGAAAATACATACCGAAAAAGATAAAGAAAACTCGCAGGGGAAATTTAAACGCGAATCTTTTTCGATTGGGGTGAGAAGGAATAGTTAAAAAATACATAAACACAGCGTGAAATTTTTATTTTCGGTAACCAAACTTTGCTTCAACCTCCAACACGAACCTACACAGAGCTATTCGTGATTTGATGTTAAAAATAGCTACGCTCTACTGGTATTTTTAAAAACTTGCGTTAAATAAGTATCCCGATTCAGCATTATACACGTCATACTAATGTTGATATTTTTTTATTTCTGGAAAATTCGACACATTTGGAAAAACGTTAACATTAATTCTTGGTAATAAATGGTCGTCATTTTCAGTCGCGTCAGTCAAATCGGGATATTATTCGATTGCCAAAAATTTCCCACGAGAGACTGTATGAGCAGTGCTTTCGTCCTGCTGAAACCACATCTCTGAATTGTCCTCCGGCTAACTTGCTAACCAACTAGTCTCAGTTCTGACTAGTCTCGGAACTTGACTAGTCTCAGTTCTGGTAGTTTTTACTTTATCCTAATCGGATAAAGTATTGTGATCGTGCGAAAATTCGACTTCGAGATTTTTTTTTGTTGCAGTGTTATTAATATGTAAACGTGTGTTCAATTGTCAAAAATAAAAAAAGTTATCAACGATTTAAACCATATGGGACACTCTGTATATGTACATAGTATCACATGAAAGGGTGTGTGGTCATTCGATTAAATACTTGAAAACAGTCAATTTTTCAGCATCGCACCAAACATTAATTTCCAACAGTCATCTAAATAAATACAAATAAAATACAAAAAACACCCATTTCAAACATATGTATAATATCATCCATTGATATTATTCTTTTAATCGTCCCTTTATACTTCATACAAAGAGGATGTTGAATTTAATCCCTGTCCCAACTCGCGATGCGTATTAATTTTTTATTCATTTCGCCGCAAACGAACCTCGTCCCGAAAAACTACACAATCCATCTCTCCCGAACGCGTACATATGTACATACATACATACATAATTCCGTTTTATATCAATTTCGCCAACACGACGGAATATCAAAAATGAATTAATAGACACGTATGTATGTATGTATGTATTACAAATACGCGAGCCCTCGCTAATGTCTTCTGCTTCGATACGTTATTATAACCTTGATTTTGTCGCGAGTTCAACGATCTTTGCGAGCGAGGAGTGAAAAAAAAAACGGTGGCGTACAGCGAATAAAACGATACACACGTCCACGTGTACCACACACGTCCATTGTCAGTGTCAAAACACGATAGCCAACAACAGCGAGTGTGGTGAACTTCCTCCACTTCCGGTCGTGACGTCGAGAGGTCGAACGTGCGATAGCCTTGTCCTACCTGCGATTGCACATTCGCACACTGCTAATTTATCTCCGCTCGGCCGCACGGCGCATTGGCGACAATCGCCTCGTATTCAAATTCGCGCGCTTTTCGAGTTCAACCTTCACAGCCTAAATTAGTCGATGAAATACGATTTTGAATGAACATATGTATGTACGTCCGAGCACTGCCTACGCATATTGATTTTTTTGTTTCAAGTCATCACACAGGCTCGTATCGGTATGTTGAGGTATAATAATGGAACTCAAAATATTTTCGTGTTTGTTTGTAAGTGAACGAATGATATAACAACAATAACAGAAGTCATAAACGAGAGGGTACCATCATATAAAATCAACAAGACAATCCTTATGTATAACTCTGTGTACTAGTCAATGCCCGTTGACAGTGCCTATATTGTATTTAGTAATTCAAAATGTAGTAGGTAGTTGAAAAATGCTTCCCTTGCGCTATTTTATATATGTACATACGTAGGTAATTAGCGAAATAGAAATATTTAGAAAAATCTATATCTTTAATATCGTTTTAGTCATAAAAATGATGCTTCCCACTAAAAAAACCTGAGCTCATCCTTGTGAATTAATGGGTAAAATATCATCCAGAAATAATTTTTAATGGTGAAAATGTTGTTTCAGAAGGAATGACAACATTTCCGTATTGCTGTTTTAAACAGTTATTTATAAAAGATTTTAACCTGTGGGATATTATTGCACTTTATTAGCATTTCCGCTAAATCGGTATAAAAATTAGAATTAATGATACAGGTATGAGATCGAATATATACGCTCGGTGGTATGCGGTGGCGGTTGTAACAACTGCCACACACCACAAAGCTTATATATTCGATCGCGAATAATAATTCGCTCTGGTTTGTGAGGCCCTTAAATAAAGTCGATGACAAGATCTGAATATACATAATTAATTTTGATGACTTAACATAGTAAATACTATAACAGATTATTTATTGAATATTGAATACGATATGAAGAAGTGTGAATGAGTGTAGATGGAATGCTCGAATGCTCTCGAACAATCGTGTGCAATATTTGAAGAAGTCTTCCCCACTCTGTTCGTAGAATGCGTCTGGGCGTATGGAGATGTTGTCGTTACCATATGTACGTAGTAGCGCAGTAGAGGCCTGCCTGGGTAGCTGCGGAACGCCTGCATACACTCACAAACCGGGTAGCGCTCGCAATTTTCATCTACCTACTACATTTTAAACTACCAAATACACCATAGGTTATACATGTAAATGATAACCATCCGATGACACTGTCAACGGACATATTGAAGAATGAGGAAGGAGAGAACTCATATAGTGTCAATTTTGTATTACTGGATTTGCCGATTGCCGATCTGGATTTATCGATATTCACACCTTGCCAACGACGATATATAAGGGCCTCGCAATCCAGAGCAGTAAAATACGCTCGGTGGTATGTGGCGGGGGTTGCGACACAGTGCGCTACAACCCCCACCGCATACCACCGAGCGTATTTATCCGCTCGGGAATAACAATCCGCTCCGGTTTGTGAGACATTTTCAACGCGGCCACGATTTCGCCACAACTTGCCGAACTATAAACATCACCATGTATTTACAAGCAAACAAAAAAAATACTATCAAATGGCAACACACACACACATACATACGACTTCAAGGTGCACACAATTTCGACTTAAACGATAACAACCTTGAACGCAATAATAACACACGTCGCGGAATTAGTTCACAGGATCGATATATACATATATACATACATACA
Source organism: Parapsyche elsis (assembly GCA_022651745.1). Lineage (NCBI taxonomy): Eukaryota > Metazoa > Arthropoda > Insecta > Trichoptera > Hydropsychidae > Parapsyche > Parapsyche elsis. The sequence continues at coordinate 7,048,200 of JAGVSN010000017.1, forward strand.
TACACACACACACGTACACGCACACACATACACAACATACTTTCGTCGTCTCATCGATCGATCGAAACAATACACACACATGCACGCACACTCACTCCATACTATAAGCCGCTCCGTCCAAATTTCGACGATTTTAATTTGGCCACAAGCGTTCGAATCGCGGACATGGCCGTAATTACAATTAGGCAAAGCGTGTGCGGTTGCGCGCGCGTCGGATGTAAACATTGTGTCGTTAGACGCGGACGAACGCGACAGTTGGCAGCCATGACACGCACGCCGTTTTGACGTTCGCTAAATATACACACGCACACGGCCGTGAACTCTCTCACACACTAATAAACAATGCTGTTGTTTTTTTTTTATCATCATTACAAACTACTACATACATTGCGCAAGCCTTTGCACAAACATGAAATAATAAACAATACGATCGATCGGTTTGTGTTGTGTGTGTGTGTGTGTATGTGTGTGAGGGTGTGTGCGTGCGGGGCGTGTCCCTCAGCGGGGTAGTGTTTTGACAGTAGCGGCCATGTTGCGTTACCTTGTTCGTTGGTGTCCGCAGATGCGCAAGATGTAGAAGGCAGCAGCCCCGAGAGAGTCGCCGCCAGAAGCAGAAGCAGCAGCAGCGCGACGTTCGCGTTTGCGTTCGTGCGACTGTCGGACAGGTGAGGTTGTGCGTTTCGCTTAATGTCGGCCGGCATGTGTGTGTCGTCGCGGCGAAGCGCGTTTGGCGCGCGACACCCGCCCCGGCCGGACGCTCGGCCGCTACTGAAACACACTCTACACTCTATACTCCACACCACTCCCCGCCCCACTGACAACACACTCGAACACTCACACACTTGCACACTCGCACACACCGACACACCCCCACTCCTAGCCGCGAACGTTTATTATGCACCCCCCACACGTTGCCACTGCCACCCTCCGTGTCCGTTTGTCCGATTGTTGTGTGCGTTCGTCGAATTCGCGTCACGGTATGAACTTTCAAATTTGCAGGGTTGCAGGTTTCCTGTTCGCCTCCGTGCGCGCCCGGGAAACGTGTCGGTGAATGTAATTTTTGAATAATTTATAGGTGGGGGGGGGGGAGGGGGTGTAATTCTGAAATGGAATCCGTTTTCAGCCGGGTGCGGTACGGCCGTCCCGTTTATACGATGCGATCGGTGATCCGTCCCGTCTCCGGTTTCACCTTAAGCCGGTCGCACACCGGGTACGTATTCGTACGAATTCGTGTCGTACGTATGTTGTTGTCCGTCACACGTATGACGTTGTCTCTATCGCGAACGGAGCGAAGTCACTTTTAAGGCCTGAGCACACCAAAGCGAAATCGCTTGCGAAAATTTTCGCGCTCTATTGTCGTTGATTCGCATCAATGCGAATTATATTGGGGCGAGTGGGACGACGATAGAGGCGAATATTTTCGATTGGGAGTCTTCGCGCCTTTATATATGCCCCCCCCCTCTATATACAATTAAAAAAAAAAAAAAATCTGGATGGTGAATGGAGAAAAACACAGTAATCATGGCATAATTATAAAAGTTTATTTAAATTATATAAATTGAGAAAATTCTTAAAATGTAAAACCATTCCTCCTACTCTTCGTGTTCGCAAAGTCTTGGATTATGTCCTTCGTTTCCATTTTATTCGCCACTTTTGCTTCTATTGTCAATAATGAAACATCATGTAAACGAAGAAAAAGACCGTTCAGATGTTGCAACTGTAATTGGAAGTGTTAGTTGAAGTAATAATGCGATTATTACTTCCGAAAAACTAGACGCTTGATAAAATACGCTTATTTTCATATAAAAATTATATTTTAGTGAAAATGGGCCTCCCCCGCACTGCGGGGTCTGCTCCCACCTAGTTCCGCTACAGAGAGTATCTTTCCCTAGTTGCTTCAGAACGTTTGTTAAATAGTGAAGAAGCAACGCTTCATACCAAGTACGCCACCTTCAAAAAAATGTATGCAGAAATATACACTCTATGTCGACATCATTGTTGACGAAAGGTTTACATTGATCGAGTGTCAGTCAATAGTTACCGTCTTTAATAGTAACTTGATTGTGAAATTTTGCATCTCAAACACTGAGTTATTTTGTTACGTTTACCGTCGTATCATTTTCTTGAATTTCCAACCATCTGGAATCATCTCGGAATCCAACCGGAAAATTTTATTCTTCTTGACACGATTGTACAAATTTGGCAGTTTAAAAATTTCGAAAATTTTTGTAATCGGCGTCGTCATCATCATTTACAGCCGTTCACCATCCACTGCTGGCCTCTCCAATCCTGTCTGTCTTGAACAATCTGCACCCACTTGACTTCACACATTCTTCTCAATTCATCAGCCCATCGTCCACTTTGGTCTACCTTGCTTTCTTTCACATCCTCTCGGATAACATTTCAGTATTATTCACTTCCACCTGCCATCCGGTCTTCTCGCTATGTGCCACTTCAGCATTTTAACACGTTCCGCTATATCTGCCACTTTGGTCACGCTTCTTACCCATGTACTCCTTGTTATACCGAGCATACATCTTTCCATGCTTCTCTGTATGCATTGGATCTTACGTAACATTCTTGAATTCAACATCCACATTTTACATCCGTACGTCATAATTGGCAGTGCCTACTTTTTTAAGCATAGCAGGATATTGGATTTAAAAATAATGCAATCGGTGTTAAATCAAAAAAAAAAATTCCACCATTCTGACAATTCATAACAAATCCAACTGAACACACAAAAAAATAGAATAAACAACCGAAAATGCATTCTTTCGGGAGACCTTAGTTTTGAACGTCAACAGTATAGTATAGGCTCCGTATAGTAAACGAATTGCACTTTTCTTCTTGCAATATTTTCAAACTGTAAAATCGTTACCATGTTTTAATCCATGAATGCTTTTGAAATATTGAAAGTGTATGGATTACGCACTTTCAATTACTAGAACATGACGTAATGAACGACAAAGCTCGCCGCGCAATACTCTCATTTATCAGAGAGGGACGCCAATACACGCCAGTCATCAAAAACCATTTCACTCTTGTTTGCCAACGTATTTTATTAAAATGGATGTCCTTGAAACTCGCCAAAACAAAAAAATTCAATCCCTTCGAATGGCGCGCTACAATCCTCGCAAGTAACACAAAGAAAATATCGAAACGGCCTACCTTTTCACGAAGCGGAAGTCGCAACATTCCGAAGCGAATTCCATCTCCCAATAAACAATTTACAACCGGATCTGACGTACTGTTATAGGCGCGTGCTTAAAGTTGAACTTTCAACGGTCAGTCCGGTGACTAAAATTTCAACGTATTTTAATATAGTTTTTCAATGGTTAAGGATACCTGATATGTACTTCATCTCATTCTATACGCAAGGATCACGGTTTCACTATTGGCGCGGTGCGTAATTGACATTCAACGTTTGTTCTCTTTTTGTCCAGTTGGCGATGCTGTATCGCAAAAGAGATAGAAATAGTTTGTCACTAGCGTTAAATACTACCATAACAGTACACTCCAGGTATACTTTTGTGATACTCAGGTGTTCCTGAGGAATGCAGTGGCATAGTAACATCTCACGACAGTATTATACATTCATAGAAAACCAATTTCTTTGTTATCTAATTCGTAGAGAATGAATTGTTTTTGAACTGCTCTATAACTGTGTATAAATAGTAGTTTTATGTTGAGAAAAATAAAAATAAAAAATATATATTATACTTAATTTACTGATTTATTAGTATTTTACAGTACAGAAAAATTGATGTGTATGCATTTTTTAAATATAAAACACTTCTACTACTTACAAAAATGATGCAGATTCAAAGATTTTAAAAATACATACAAAATGAAAATAAAATTGTATATGTTCACATTATTAAAACATCCAACATGATGTTAAAGAACATAAACAATTCATGTCTCGAAAAGTGTATTGCTACTAAATTCCTTACAAACTATTCAAAACGATTACATGCATCTATTTAATTGATGAAAGACAAAATAAAAAATTTAATCGGATGAAGAAGATTTGCTTCTTTTACTTGTGGATCGCTTGTACTTGTTTTTTTCGTCAGAGCTGCTGGAGTCAGAGCTGCTACTACTGGCCCGCTTTTTTTTAGAATGGTCGTTACTCGAATTCGACTTTGATCTTCGTTTTGAAACCGTTTTCTTCTTTAGATCTGAATTTTAGAAAATAATTATAAAATACACGTACAATAAAACATTTAACAGTGACGATCGATATGATAAGAAATCTGTACCATCTTTTACATTGGATTGATCTATGTTTTGTATAGGAGCTATGTCAAAACTGTCAGGGTGTGTTTTGATTTCAGCTTCCGTTGCAGGCTTCTGTAAAATAAATTGCTAAAGATTGAAAAGTTCAGTATTATATGTACCTATTTCAAAAGTGTCAAGACAACTCACAATAGACTCTGACTTCTTTCGATTTTCATTTTCAGCTATTTCGTCTTCCATTTTTTTCTTCAAAACCAACAACTGTTCAGCCCTTTTCAGTTTTTTTTCTAATTCAACGGCATCTTTGTTTTTTGCGTTTTTGCGTTCACCGTTTGATGACGCAGAAGAGCTTTTCGATCTTCTATCTTCACGTTTTTTGGAATAAGAAGAAGAAGGTCGTTTACGATCGCGTGAACTGCTACGCGATCTTCTTCGTCTTGGTGACTTTTCCCTTTTGTCATATCTACCAAGAAAATTTTGGTTTATTATTTTTTTATTAAACTTTGTATATTTATGTAAAACACAATATTTAAGTAAAATTACACAAAGTACCTGGATCTATCCCGTGAATTGAAAGGTCTTCGTCCTCGTGAGTGTGACCTAGATCGTCTTTGAATTAAAGTTAAATATGTATTAATAAAATATATTAAGACTTGAAAAATTATTTATTAGTTCAATATTAAATACCTCGGTCTTCGATCCCGAGAATGACTTCTAGACCTTCTGTCTCTTTTATATCTGCCATCCAAGTTACTTCTTCTATCTCTGTCTACGTTTTTGATTTCCCTTTTGTCAAAACCAGCGGAAAAACGAGAAGATTTCAAATCTTTCTTTTCATCATACTTAATAGTAGATCGTTTATCATCAGATTTATGTTTTTCTTTTACATCACTTTTTTTGTATCTACAAATTTTAAATACATTTATATCTATCTACATACATGTATGTCAAAAAATAATTGAAAATAATTTGTAAGGTAAGAAAAATAATTTATTATATACTGTTAAAATGAAAATTAATTTTTAACATTCTTACTTATCATCCTTTTCAGATTTGTCCTTAGGATCATCACTGTGTTTTCTTTCTTCCTTTTCTGTGGTCTTTTCCAGAGGTTTTTTGTGATCTTCAAGATCCTGTTTTTTATATTTATCGTTGTAATTTTCGTTGTCATTCTCGAGTTTTTGATGTTTAGAATAACTCTTTGATTCATCAATCTTAAATTTATCTGTTGAAGATCTATAAAATTGTGTAAAAGTTAAACTGTTAGAATCTGTAAAACATCAATACTTCATTCAAACATGAAATAAATAAATATAGTATGTGTTTACTTAGAATAATCAACACTTTTTGGTTCAACTCCAAGGGCCATAGCCATATATTCAGATTTTTGCATAGGCTTTTTAATCTTTGGTTCTTCGTGTTCTTCTACCTGAAGGGAGCGTTCAAAATCGTGTTTGTTTTTCTTTTCATGATTTTTCTTAAACTTGGAACTATCTATGTGAGTTCGTTTTCTGATATCATAAGTTTCTCGTCCCTTTGAAGTATGTTTCCTTTCTTTAGATGTAGAATCTGGTTCTGTATTTGGGTTGAATATAAAATTATTACCAATGACAGCTGGAAAGACTATGGATATGATTGAAATACACTACTCAACCTTTTCCTTCGTGATCTGATGGTTGATCTTCGTAGTCTAGTGCATTATAATCCAAAATATTAGAGGTCGTATCTATAAAAGTAATTTTAATATAGAATAAATATATAAACTTATGCTTAAATCTCATCAATAAATAAAAATACCCTTTTCTGCTATTGGCCTCTCAGGAACTTCTTGGGTTGTATCACACTCTCCTTCTTCTTTATCCGCATTACCATTGTCTTTAAAAGAGTTTGGTTTATCTTTGGTTATCTTACTGTCATCTAAAATAACAATTGTCAAAATGAGAAAGTAGCAATATTTTTAATTATTTTCTTTAGAACATTATAGAAATTTCGCAAATAGATCAAATATCCAAGTACCCTTTTTATCGCTCCTATCATCATTCCCATCCGAATTATTTGATTTCTCTTCTTGTTCCCTCAGTGCATGTCTCTTTTTACGTTCAACCTCACGGCGTTTAACTTCTTCGTCGTGTTTCATGCGAGCTTCTTCAATTTTCTAAATGAAAAAATTTCAGATAGATATTTATTACAGGAGTCTTTCACGAAAAAAAATTAAAAGTTATTTTACTGTCACTTACCTCAAATTCGGACAATTTTATTATACGAGATTGTGCTTGTTTCCAATGAGGTGGGGTTATACTACGTGAACGACTTCTCGATGGAGTTTGGTAACGCTAGAATAATACAACGAATAAACAAAATATGTATAGGTATGTATGTACTTCAAAATAAAAATGTAAAATTGTAAATAGGTTTTTTAGCTTAAATTTCCCCACTGTAAACAAACTAACGACAAAGTAAGATTATTTTCCTTATAATACACATATTTATTGTAAAATGGATAATGGCCACAACCAGGAACCAATAGGATGAGTTTTAGTAAATAAGAAGAATTATGAACATCATATTGATAAGTTTTTAAAAATGAAAAAACATGTGATACTTACAAATACACCTCTTCCCTTGATTGTTCGTCCACTGCGTGTAAACTTTGGTCTCTCTCGTGGTCTTCTTGTATCTCGGTCATCTCTTTCCCATCCGAGAGGTTTTCTGAGAAAGTAAAAATAAATAAATGAAAAAACATGCCATGGTACTGATGAAAAATAACGTATCACTTACATTTGAAATACTGAAAAAGTAATTCTATTTATATAATTTACACCTTGTGCAGTAAATTTGAAGTGAAATAATTAAAATCAGTCTATGAACCTTTGTTTGCTGCTTCTATCCTTGTCTTTATCTCTGTCTCTCCTACCTTCCTTTTCACTCTCGTTTTTAGCATTCGACCCCCTCATAAGAAACTTATTACTCGGAACATCTGGAATCTCTTTAGGATCAATTCTTGATAATTGGACAAGAGGATGTTGCAGTTCATCTTCGGATTCTTTGGAAGACCGTTCTTCATTATCCGACTCGTCGGACTCGCCAGAACTTCCCTTTTCTTTTTTCCTACATTAATTTGAATAATATTTTAACAACACACTCAAAAAGTACGTAATTAAAATGGATATATTAGATAATTAGAAGTGAGTGAGAGAAATCCTTACACTTTTTTGGCCTTTTTAGTCTTTTTCTTTTTTGGTTTTTCACTTTTCATTTCATCTTCACTATCACTTGATTTGCTTTCAGACAATTCATCTTTTCTGGTTTTCTTCGCCTTTTTGACTGTAATTAAAATATAATGTTAAAATTTTATTAACTAAGTATGTACATATAACCAAATATTAAATCACCGTAAAGTTATAGTGATACCTTTGTTTAATTTAACTAATTGACCACAATTAGCGACTTGAGCATCTTGTAACGGACGAGAATTACGATCCACTGGAAGTGATTCAAGCTGTTTAACCAGCGGTTGGCCAGAAACAACATGTCCAAAAACCACATGAACACTGCGAGAAGAAAAAAATTATTTAATACAACGAAACAATCATATACAAAAAAGTGACTTGTTTAGATACTTACTTGTCGAGATGAGGTGCAGGTTGAGTTGTACTACAACAAATACATAGGAGACATATTGAGTGAGGAATGTTGTCTGTCAGTGTGCGACAGAGAGGCACCAGCGCAGCCCCCACTGTACGCACACAAGATTGTTATTTATTATACATTTTTAAAATATTGCCGAGGTGTGATCAAAGAGTTTGAAGTTTGACAAGATTTTAAAAATATCAACGAATGACCCAACTTTGATCACACTTCATACATACAAACTATTTTATTATGATAAAAAATGAAAATTACAACACAAGCTATTTAGTTCTGATATCATATAGATACGTGGATATAAACCAGAACTGGAAAAATATGATGCATTTAATATGCCGAATGTTCGTATACCAAATAAGTCATATGTGGTAAATAATTACAAAATCGAGTAGTTTTGCCAACTGGAAAAGAACGGCGTCGACAAAATATGCATCTATTATACTTACATGAAAAATTGTGAACCGTTAGTATTTTTTCCACGATTTGCCATCGATAATAAAAATGGACGATCATGTTGTACCTCAAAACCTTCATCTATGAAATTAAACGACATACATAAGTAAAATTATAAAAAATAAATAAGATTCACAAACAAGATTAGATCTTACCGTCGAAAGTGCCTCCGTAAATAGATTCTCCGCCGGTCCCGTTAGCTTTGGTGAAATCTCCACCTTGTATCATAAAATCTTTTACCACTCGGTGAAAAATCATTCCCTGGAAAATTTTATAATTGCATTAAACAACGTAAGTGTTCATATTTATGTTTATTTATTTTAATGATGTACATACTTTGTACGTTAATGGTTTTCCTGTAGTGGCTCCCAGGCCCATATCTCCGGCGCACAGGGCACGAAAGTTTTCTGCCGTTTTTGGCACACTGTCGGTGTATAGTTCAAAAATTATACGACCAGAAGGAAGCCCACCGAGTGATATATCCATGAAGACCCGTTCCCGAGGTAACTTCTCCCCTGTTTCGACCGTCATTTTCTGAAAGAAAATACAGTAATTGCACATGAAAACCTATTGCAAAAGGGTCAAATTAGCCAAGGGCTGTATAATAGTGATAACTTTAGGCCACTTTGCACCTATGAGATTGTGGGTACTCTACAATCCGATTATATCGGGACTGCTATTGGCTTGGTGCGAGTAGTGACTATCCGTGAATGACTTCCATCTTACTTCCTCTCAGATCATCCTACGGTCTGAATAATGAATAGGTTCTCAAAACCAAGACCTGCATTCTGAATACATTTAACCTTAATAAGTGATGACCCCAAGTAATGTGCCAACTTCACCGCTATGAATGTTAACACAGAACTGACCACCATTAAGTTAATATGATATTTTTGTCACATATATGCAACAAATATGTTTTAAAGAACATCGTTAGCTGCAATATTGTTATTGCAACGGAAGACAATTACCAGGATGAACACCAAGAAGAAGTGTGCACAACGATTTATCCTGAATAAAATTGAATAATCAAAACTTTTTTCTGAAAATCAATCCCACACCCCCTAATATATTATCTATCAACTAGTCACTGCTTGTTGATAGTGTCATCGGGTGGTTATCATTTCTGTTTGCGGAACGATCGCATACAACGGCACTGCGCACATACACATAACACGGGTTACTAACCACCCGATGACACTGTCAACGGACAGTTACTAGTTTATAGTAATAAATCTTCAGTCACCCTATGGAAGATATAAAACGAGCAGGGACATTTCATAAAACAAGATAGAAAAAAAGTCTGGTTTCCTCATTACATAAGGACAAATAACTGAACTTTAACCTCGAGAAGTTTCAATATCGATATTGTGAATTTTTACCATTTTATGTTTGTTTTGTGCTCAGTAGTTGTACTGTTCGATGGTGACAATGGCACTTATTCATTGTTGCCTATTTTGATTTTGAGTACATATTTCGCGTTTTAGTTGTGTAATAGATCATGATTGAATAGTAACAATTGGTGCGTCCACTGTGCGTACTTCATCATGACATAACCTATAAAGTCACAAAGTGACGTTTGACAGCGAACTTAATACGTGACCAAATCTATAGCGGTGATCATAACAATACAAGAAACCTCTCAAGGTTACACTTCAGTACCATATATTTGCATATCGTTGTAAAGAAGAAACCAGAAGATTTTGTTAGTAACAGCCGATCCCAAAGGACACTAAGATATTTACCACGAATGGTGATGTTGAATGGGCTATTGCTAGTTGATAGTAGGGTTCAGTAGTAATGGAAGCTCACGCTCAACGGACGAATTGATAGCATTCGCCAGTAATGAGAGAATGAGTGAATACGAGTGGGGCACGCGGCGACACCCGGCACAATCCCACGGCTGCCAACTGCAAATGATAACTGTACACAAGGCAGGCAACCTAGCGGTGGTAAGAATTCTAATGATTTTAGCTGTGGGTTTACATATGTACATACTAAAATAAGGCAATTCATTAATCGACCAGTACTTAAATCAATAAATTATCAGTAAAAAATATATTTTTCACAAACGGTCAGTAAAGGCTTGGTTTCGCTGTTGTAGCCTCAGTCGCTTTCCAGGCAGCCGTCAAATTATATAAAAAAAACCACGGAATTGGCCGTTATCCTGCACCCATCTTAAATGGCTTACTCGTGGCTTATTCACAATTTATTGCTAAACGCTATAGCCACCGATTCATCGTGTCGTCAACAATAATAAATTATCTGGCTTTTTTCATTATTATCTTGATGATTTATTTCGCGGTTATAAATAATTAATAACATCTCGTTGATAATAATTTGCAGTGCCGCAGACGGGCTGGAATTGGACTGTGGGTTAGCCGATGAGAATTAATCAAAAGTGGTCAAATGGGTACTTATGTGCTGGATTCGCGCTTTGTCTGTCGTAATTTAGAATTTGACCCCATGGAGCAGTAGGCTTGCAACGGTCATTTCGATTGGAGGGGGTGTGGGCAAAGCTGGAACATTGGTAACTGCCATTGAGTTACGACAGGCGTTTGTTACCAAGGCATAAGATATAATCGATTAATTATACATATATATATATGTATTTAGAGATTTAGACGCTGTTTTCACTTTTGATGAATTGCAACAGCTTAAGGCTTGGTTTGGCGAGTGCGTCGGCCTGGCCGACGACAACCTCGTGGTTTTTTTTTGTCTAAAATTTGAAAGTTGGCCGCATTAGCATCGGCCAGGCCGACGCACTCGCGAAACCATTCCTTTACAAGCATTTTCACAAAAAGTCGTCTTACGGCCCTGCTACAGCATTTCGATCCTTCATTGATTTAGATACTTATTGTAATAAATAAATTATTCTCGATTTATTTTATTTTGAAATAAGTGAATACATAGTAATGAAACACATTTTTTTTCTCCATACAATATTTATTGTACAATTACAATATGTGAATATTGAATGAGGATGGAGAGAAGGAAGTATTACTTTTTTATATTTTACTATTTTACAAGCTTTTTAAATAATTTTGACTAAAACATCACTTGCATTGAGTTTAATTGATTATTATTCATTGTTTTGAATGAATAGTTTTGTACTTTTGAAAATCAGGTTTTAAAACGCTTATTGAAAATTTAAAAACCGGCACTATTTTCAAAATAAGGATACAACAATATTAGAATTATTTTGCGAAATATATGAAATGATATAAATTTTTGAAAACACCGGTTTTTTAATGTCCAATGTAAAAATAAAAAAGCAGAGGCTTTTTAAATCCAATATAAATATTATTTAGAGATTTGAAAAGCTCTGCATCTACATATTTGAAGCAAAATTAACTACATTTCGATTCACCAAATACCTAAATTAAATTTAGGTAAACGTGTATTCATTATATTATAAAAATAATTATACTCAATAATCATAATAACAATTAAAATATAAAATAATAACAATAAAAATATGTCACTAACAATCACAAATTCAACAAAGCTATATATGTACATATGTATATGTATGTACTATATTATTTTGATTGTACTCTTTAAGCAAATCATATATGCAATATTTTACTACTGGGTTCGTGAATCTTCACATGTTTACCCAAGTGAGCTTTATTAGTGAACACTTGAGGGCACACGTTACACTTGTGACGATTTTCTCCAGTGTGTCTCAACATGTGTGCGTTTAACGTATTTCTGTGAAAGAAAGCTCTCGAACAAATCTCACATTTGTATGGTTCTACGCCGTGTGTTTTCATATGTCGTCTCAGGCGAGACTTGAAAGGAAACTCCTTGGAACATATTTCACAGATTTGAAGTTTTATCTTGGTGTGAGTTCTCATGTGCACCGTCAAGTAAACTTTACGGGCGAAAGCTTGAGTGCAGATATTACATGTGTGAAGTTTTTCGATGTTGTGTTTCAGCATATGTTCGGTCAGCGTGTATTTACGATAGAACGCCTCTGAGCAAATTTCGCATTTGTGCGACTTTTCCTTGGTGTGCAGCATCATGTGATAGTTTAATTTACTCTCACAGATGAAAGCTTTCGAACAAATGTCGCATCTGAACGTCTTCTCGCCAGGATGACTCTTCATGTGTAAGCTCAAGCCATTTTTGTTGGTGAAACATTTGGAGCAAATTTCACATTTATGAGGTTTTTCTCCAGTGTGCGTTGTCATGTGTACAGTCAAGTTGCCCTTATGCACGAATGCCTTTGAACAAATTTCGCATTTGTGAGATTTTTCACCGGTGTGTTGCAACATGTGCGTTTTCAATGAATTTCTGCGAAAGAATGCTTTTGAGCAAATTTCGCACGTATGCGGTTTTATCCCCGAGTGAGTTTTCATATGCGATCTGAAGCTGCTTTTGTGGTAAAATCCCTTAGAGCAAATATCACACGTGTGAGGCTTTTCTCCGGTGTGAATTAGCATATGTGTATTGAAATCGTATTTGTGACTGAAGTCTTTCGAACAAATGTTGCATTTGTAAGGTTTTGCTCCAGTGTGTTGCAACATATGCGTTTTTAGCGTGTCTTTGCGAACGAATGCTTTCGAACAGATTTCGCACGTGTGCGGTTTCTCTCCCGAATGAATTTTCACGTGTTTTTTTAAGAAAAATTCGAGGGTAAACGCCTTTGAACAAATTTCACACTTGTGAGGCTTTTCTCCAGTGTGTTTCATAATATGATTTATTAAGCTTCTTTTCCGGTTGAACGCTTTGCCACAATAGTCACACTCGAATTTACTCAAAACTAAGTTGTGTTTCATCGTACAATCGTTTTCATAAAAATCAGACTGATACGACGTATTTCCAGTTTTAAAATCAATGGAACGCAGCTGTTGTATTTCCTGAATTAATATAAAAATAGCAAATTTATTAAGTTTCAAACTAATTTTTAATTTAAATTTAGAACATTACCTACCGTTTGAGAATTAACTGCAACGTTATTTTCCTTTAATCCTGAACATAGTGTAAATTTTGATAATTGGTTTATATTCGGTTTACTTTCCTCTAAGCTATTTTGGTCAACGTGAATGTCGATGAAGTGCGATTTCTTATTGCATTCCTCGTCTTCATAATAGGAATTCGACGGGGATACATTTCTACTGCAAACTTCATTTTTCACACGTACATTTTCAATCATAACTTCCTCTACTTTAATGTTTACATTTTTAATCAATTTCCGCCTTAACATTAAATCAGTATCTTGACATTTCGTTTTAAATTGCGCAAATAATTCCAGTTTTGATTCGCACGGCCAGCATATTTTATCGGGCAGTCCATCATTTATTTCCACCTGAAACAAAATTAAATCATTACACCTTTCTTTACGTTTAGAATGGCGATACTCTCGTTTATGCGATAAACAACGACTTGCTCGAGTGCTTATCCTGCTCTTTGACCCACTAGTTAAAATCACTTGACGAAGCGGAATACTAGTCATCTTAATTCAATCATCAATTGTGTTATGTACATATAAGAGCGACATCACAATATTGTAATATAGTACAATTCCTCACATCAATAAGAAATGGCGTTCGTTAAAGGCATAAGAAAACATTTCATTGAACAAAAAGGGTTCAAAGGGCAGGTTGACAGTATAGCAGGGTCGTGTAAATTACGATATTGCTAAAAAATAGCAATAGAATTTAGTCAAATCAAAACGCAGTCTCACTTGTAGCTGACAACAGCTCAAAATTCGCAGCGCCAGCGAGTCTGGAGACTCGAAGATAGGGACAGAGCCCATAGAATCAACACACAGACGACACTCCATATCAACTGTCATCGATATGAGACATGGAGTATACAATACACATTCAGCGCAGTTCTACCACTCTACACATGGCTGCCACATCATAAATACTATCAAAATTCATCAAGTTTTTTTGATTCGACAGATTTTTGCTCTGCAAATCGATGAAGTCATCCTTCTGCATGTCAGCATCATCCATGGGTTCCAAATTAAAAACTGAAAGAATTCCGTATCCACTTTTCATTTTTTAAAACAGTTTCAAAGTAAATCGTCAAAGGACTCCATTGGATTGTCCAAATCCCTTAAAATGTCGCCACGAATCCAATTTGAACGAATTATTACAATTTTTTTTGGGAGACACCTCGTTCCTTTCTTGCAGACCTTTTATTCCCCTACTGTAGTGGAAAACACCATAGGCTAAGAACCCGTGCTTTAGTTCGTCGTGGGGATGGACCACAACTGATTATGAATGATGGGTTAGTGTGGCAACACTGCGTAGTTGGTAGCTCTGTTATTAGAGCTGTCAGCTGTCACTTTTTCCGTACTGTCAAGTATCGTTTGCGATGGAATGTCGATTATGTTTAGATTCTTTGGGCTCCGTTTCCATCTGGGAATCTCCCGAGTCGCTCGTGTTGCGAATTTGGAGCTGCTGTGAACTACAGGTGAAATACTTTACATTTCTTGAGAAAAATATATTTTTATTAAAAAAACAATAATAATTTTTAAAACGTTTTTGTACAGATTTTATCTAAAGATTTAGCGAACTCTTAGAGTTATCGTTGTGCGTTTTTATAGATAATTTTATATTTATCAAATGTTTTTTCAGGTGGGGAGAAATGATGGTCTGCCGGATAGAATATGTTGGTCTTGTGAATCCAAACTAGAATTATTCACCCAATTTAGAACGAATTGCCAACAAACTGATGCAATCTTAAAGAGGCGGCTGTTAGGAAATGTTAAAGTTGAAGAAGTTATGATTGAAGATGTGCGTGTAAAACAAGAAATTTGCAGTAGTAGTAATTCATCCCCATCACATTACGACGGTGACGAAAATGGACAGCGATCACACTTTATCGATATCCACGTAGACCAGAGCAATTTAGACGAAGTTGACCACTTGAACTTGGACTTGGAAGATAGAAAACCTAATTTATCAACGTGTACAGATACGAAAGGAGTTAATATTGAAGAATGTTCACAAATAATACTAAAGGTAGTTAATTATTAGTTTTCAAATTAATACTGTTATGAATCTAACCACCTTTCGCTGTATGTATCATCATCATTTTCAGCCGTTCACCATCCACTGCTGGATGAAAGCCTCTCCAATCCTCTCCCATTCCTGTCTGTCTTGAGCAATCTGCATCCACTTGACTCCACACATTCTTCTCAATTCGTTAGCCCATCGTCCACTCTGCTTTCTTTCATATCCTCTCGGTTACCATTCCAGTATTTCTCGCGTCCATCTGCCATCCATTCTTCTCGCTATGTGGCTACTCCAACTTTTTCACACGTTCCACTATATCTACCACTTGTTCATGCTTGTTACCCACATGTTCCTCTTACGATCTCTTGTTATACCAAGCATACATATTTCCATACTTATCTGTGTGCACTGGATCTTACGTAACATTCTTGAATTTAGCATCCACGTTTCACATGCATACGTCATAACTGGCAGTACGCACTTGTCTTCTTTTTTAAGCATAGCGAAATGTTGGATTTAAAAACTATGTTCATTCTTCCGAAACTGTATATATATAGTTAATTATATATATTTGTTCAATTAACTTATTTTCCGATTTTTTTTTAGGACATAGCAACAACACATTCTAATTGTTTCGAACAAGGACAGTACGACTCTGAAAAAAAACCCTACAAATGTGATATTTGTTCAACGCAGTTCACACTAAAAAGCAGTTTAAGTAAACATATGAAAATGCACTCTGGTGTAAAACCGTACAAATGTGAGATCTGTTCCAAAGCATTTTACCGTAAATATACACTGAACTCACACATGTTGCAACACACCGGTGAAAAACCTCACAAGTGTGAAATTTGCTCCAAAGGATTCACCGACAAAAGTAGCTTAAATTTACACACAAAGAGTCACACTGGAGAAAAGCCGTTCAAATGCGAGATCTGCTCCAAGGGATTTACTCACACGGGCAACTTGAACGTGCATATGAAGAGTCACACGGGGGAAAGGCCTTACAAATGTGAGATTTGTTCTAAGGGATTCACGCACACGGGCAACTTGAATGCACATATGAAACGACACTCTGGAGAAAAGCCGTACAAATGTGAAATTTGTTCGAAGGCGTTCCTTTGCGAAACTATATTAAATTTTCACACGATGCAACATACTGGAGAAAAACCGCACAAATGTGACGTGTGTACTAAAGCGTTCACCCGTCAGGTTTACCTGAACGCTCATATGAAGACTCACACCGAGATAAAACCGCACAAGTGTGATATTTGTTCGAAAGTGTTTGCAATCAGCGGTCAATTGAATGCGCACATGAAAATTCACTCTGTCGTAAGGGATTTCAAATGCGAAATTTGTTTAAAATCGTTTTATATCAAAAGACTGTTAATCGACCATATAAATAAACACACCGGCGAAAGACCGCACAAATGTGAAATTTGTTCAAAAGCATATTTATCCAAAAATATATTGAGTGCACACATAAGAAAAGTACACACGAGGAAATAACCCCTGTCTGTTGATTTAAGAATGTATTTTTATATGTACAATAAAACATATTTGCTTTATTGATATAAGATGAATCTATTCCTACTTGTGATATGTTTGAAAGTGCAATACAATATTCAACTGAGCTGTCAGATATCCCACTTTTTACTAGTTGGTCTGTCCATATCTGAAATTGTTCCGTGGCCAAACACTAAAGGCTCTCATCCACCAAGTACGTTGACATGCGTTACGTCGACGTAACGCATGTCAACGTACTTGGTGGATGAGACTAAAGGCCGATATCACAGGGCACGGTTTGTCGCGGCTCCTTTGTCAACCGCGCCGACAAAGGAGCCTGGACAAACCGTGCCCTGTGAATCCGGCCTAACTAAATATATATGAAAAGTTAAGAAAATTGATTTTTACATTAGAATTATGTACTTAAGTTATGTTAATTTGAATAAAGAAATTTTACAAGATGACATTTCTACTGCATGTCTTTTTTATGCAAACATTTCCAAGAGTTAGATTTCAAACTATGTATAAAGGCATTCAATCAATTATAGGATTGCACGAATAGATAACGTATTTGTTTCAATTCAGTGCTCGAAATGGAAATTTTCACGAATGGGAGCGCTCGATAATTTTCAAAAAATATCAAACGACCTTTTTTTTTTAACTATATGTATAGAAAATATACGTACATTTCTATACATACATATATTATAACACCAAAACACTTACGTAACATATGTACACCAATATAAATGAATTTATGGTTGTATATATTAGGTTATTAGTATTATTATTATAGAAACTGTATTACATACATACATGCACAATTTACACGGTTAATTTTTTTTAAATTTGAATAATTGTTAATATCACTATTTAGTTAGTCACGTGCAGTAATTATAATTCAGACAACTTAAAAAATGTGATGAAGTGCAGTAATAAAATATAAATAAAAAAAATAATCAAGCGATTCCCGATGATAGATTGAAATTGCAAATACGTTCGGTAAATTCAAGTTCTCTCATCAGAGGGACAGGCAAGACTGAAGTATTTTGAAATTTTGGTTCCTTTAGTATAATGGTAGCGGTACAGCTATTTTAGAAATTTTGTTAAAATAAGAAAGTCGACAATTCAAAGAAAGATATCGTAAATTATCGAAATGACAGATGCCCCGAGAGGGACCCATTGCAGTTCGACCATAGTGTGACAGACAGTGCTGACCATAAAGCAATAAAACTTTTTGCGCATAAAAACCCTCGAATTCTAAATGTTATCTTCAAGTAACACAAGTGCATCCAGCTTTTTCAAAACATAATAATATTTTAAATGGCTTTTGGCTGCAGATAAGATGCCTTTGTCGGAATTGAAATGTAAAGAATTTAACTTTCAGTCAAAGATTGTGATTTAGGAGTCATAAATGTAAAAAAAATTCACCTTCTAACATTTTTTTGGCAATAATTATTGAAAGAGCACGGAAATTTTGGTTTTTTACAAGGGAGCGCTAAATTTACAGATTTCACGAAAGGGTACGCTACGTTTTCAAATCTCACGAAAGGGAACGCCCGCTCCCGCTGAATTCGAGCACTGTTTCAATTGTGACAATTTCTTGTAAATCAGTTTTTTTACAAGAAATTTATAAGTGCAAATTATTTGTTATTAGTGGAAATTATTTTTATGTAAGTGAATAGGATCTAAATTCTAAACTAAAGCGCAATTAATTACCACCCGTTAAATATCCTTGCATAGTTTGTCCTATTTTGTTTTTATGGCATTTTTTTGAATTATGATATTATCCACCATTTAAAATCATTTAGGCGTGTCTTTGAACCCAAACTAACGCGCAAAGAAATTTTTTCGTGTTTTTGAAAGGTGATCCGCTTTATGTGACCATTTTAGGTAAAAAGTAAAAATAATACTATACTTATACTACGTACACGAATAAAGTAATAAAACACAAAAGAATATAATCATTCATTATTTTATTCAATAAAAAAATATCTGTTCACACATTCGATAATTTTTTTTTATAGCAGTGCGGAAACGGAAAAAGTGGCATCTGTTAAATAAAATATCAGATAAATCGTTGATATTCTATAAAATCTCTATAAATAATTGTAACACTTACCACCGCTCCCATAAATTTTTTTAACACAAAATGGACCGATGCACATTATTCACCAACTAAAATCACACAGGTATTTCACACTCACATAAAGCATAGATATATGTATAAATTAGTAGGGGGAGTGGGGAAATAACTATCTACAATCTGGTACGCTTTATGCAACTAAAAATAAATATATTTACAATCTAATTTGCTAATTTTATTATATCTACATAATATCACTTGTTCATAAAATTAATATTGATAAATAAATAAAATAAGGTAGTAATTGTCCAAAACACACTATCAAAAAGGGGCTAATTTATGAGTAAGAGATATTTAATAGTTTGTTTGAGATACTTTACACTTAGCCTTCACTGATAATGTGGTGACAGGATGCCTGCTTCACGTCTTCACGGCGTTAAATAAAATAAAAAAATATAAATTAAACTATAATGGCATGTTTTTATCACGTTTTTCTATAGCGTATTTTTGGCTACAGGTTAATTTACATCTTTGGATGAAAATAGGTGCACGATGTATCCTTGCAACATCCACCAACATCAAACGGGCATAATATTGCTTGAGGATCATTCGTCCAACTGAAAAAAAAAAATTGAAAATGATTATTTCGGTGAAAGATCATCAAATGAATATAAACTCAAAAGGCAATAATTGTCACGTGTATGATAAAAAAAAACTAATAGGTTAGATTTATTACTTGCCTTTGATTGGATTTAATTCCTAGTAATGGTGTTTCATATTCGGTGAAAGAAGACGATTCACATTGATTTATGTTGGGACTTTTTACCAATAATTCAATAGGATTTTCGTTTAAATTGGAACTTTCTGCTTCAATTGTGATTTTATTGCTCACAGGGCTAGTAGATCTTTCAACTTTATCTGATTCATTACAGTCACTATTAGATGTTTGATTTTCCTCGTTACTTTCAATATTTTGTTTAGGTATCATTGGTAAATTTTCAATATTTTTTTCTATTTCCTTGACCTTAATGATAGTATTATCTTTTTCGCCTGATACTCCTGTATTTATTGATTCCGGCAATAAATTTGATACAACAATTTTGTCTTTATTGTCAATTGCTGATGCATTTTTTTGATTAATTGATGTGATTTTCTCATTTATTTTTGGTTTTGAATTTAATATCACACAAGTATCAATATTTTTTTTAGGTGCAATTTTAGAACATCTGCAAAGGCAATTTTAAAGCAGATCAATCTATTTAATTACTTAATATGATTTAAGGGATAAAAAACAATGATACAATATTATGTTAAGATTTTCTTACTGACAAAAGGAAAATTCATATTGGACAATTTATTGGCTGTTTTTAAATTATGATAGAAAATACGAGTGTCTTAAATTATTACATTTTGTAATTACAATTACAATTACAAGCGCAATTTATATAACTAATCTTGATTATATTTTATAATTTGAAAACAGTCAGTATGTATGATCCTGTATGAAATAGACATTTTATGGTCGGAAAGTATAGTAAAATAATAATAAAATAAATTAAACAAATTAAGCAATAACCTGTTCTGTAATAATAAATGCTGTTTCTGTAAAAGGGTTAATTGGCGATAAGCCATCTGTATAGATCGTTGACGAAGATTTAGCGCAGTTTCAGTGTTATTTAATGAAAATGTTGCCACTCGTATTTGAGCAACAAAACCTTCTTTTTTCTTTTGTAAACTTTTCATTTCCATTTGTATATGTTTAACTGCCTGAGATTGATAGGCTATTTTCTTCCTAATAAAATAACGAATATGCATCACAAATTAAAAATTGGTAACTGTATGCTTACAACAGCTTTCAAATGTAAAATGTTGCGCTTGACAAACATGGTGTAACACTATCTCATTATTATGTTATCTATTCGGTTCATAAGTTTGTATAAAATTTGCGAAATAAGCACTATCGTGCTTGATAGTGTCGCACCCAGTTTACTCAGCAGTTTCAGCCTTTACATTTGACGACTATTGCATAAGTATATTTGCGTATACTTCACCTCAATAAAATTAATTGCTGTTCTAGTGCTCTTTGACCATTATCAGATTGCACAGTTTTATTTTCTATAGTTATACTAGCTTTTCTATTAGTGAGCAATGATGGTCTTAGAATTCGCTTTGCGTCTTTTTTAATGATTACATTCTTGATTTGAGAATTTAACGGCAAATTTTTTTCAATATTTTTGATTTGATATGTGAATGCGGCTTTCTTTCGAAGTCTTTGAATTTCAACTGCTTTTTTGAGAGCTTGCTTTTGAGCTAACTTGGACTTTTCAAGTTCGACTAGTCGTTCGAGTAACATTTTATGTTCTTTTTGATTGGCAGGAGACTTTGTGACCTGAAATTTGCATACAATTAAATAAATATTTTATTTCCAGTAATTTGCAATGCTAAATAGTGTTTTTGAATAGAAGAATAATTAAAGTTGTGTCAGTAACTTATTAGCCATGGTTGTTATAAAAAAATAAAACAAAGTCATTGAGTTAACTCCAGTTTTTACATGGAATTAACATCTGAGATAATTTACCAACCAAAACAATAAATTTACCAAGTGCCAATACAACTTTCATTATATTATCTGTATGAAAAAATTCTACCATGGGTTTGGCCAAGTGATTTTGAATTAACATAGAATTGTCGTTTCTGTTGTCAAATTTAACTATATCTTTATCGGTGACAGTTTGACGTGCGCCCTTCAGGAAAACTTCTAAATTTCGCTGAAAATCAGTTTCAACCAACAATTTTTTGTGCATAAGAGCCAAATTTTTCGTAGTCTCACATTCACTCTCCGTGTCTGAACCTCCCAATCTGACGATAAGGTTCGAGTCTGCGTCATTTTCAAAAGTATTCTTTGGAGTTGCTATTGAAACACACGATGATGGCATTTTTCGACTGTTATCCAACGATGCCAAAAGATGGGATCGTAATAACTCCTCATCCTCAGTATCCTCATTCTGTTTAATTTCATTATTTTCTTTATTTGAATTGGATGGATCAATGATGTTATTTTCATCATTTCTCAAGTTGTTATAAAATGGATAGTAAAATTGATAAACATTGTTATAATCATACATAAGATTTTCTGTGTTTGTTTCTAACAACATAGGTGGTACAAACGAGTCAGTCGTGCATGCAACCTCATTCAGGTCAGTTTCAGCATCTAATATGGAAACAGACCGTCTTTCCTTTTTACTACGCTTTTCGTCTCGTTTGGTTCTCTTTCTTTTGATCGCTTTTTTTAACATGGCCGATTTCAAAGCGACTAATCTCAATTCCTCCAACTCTTTATCAACTTCTAATTTATTTTTATCGCTGTTCTCATCACTATTATTTTTTTGCATATCCATTTCAACGTCGTATTGGTTTTGCTCAAGTTTAGAATTACGCTGAGCTTTCGATTTGAGCGCCAATTCCCTCAAAATATCCAAATCTTCATCGGACATATCGTTTTGGCCAGCATCGTATGCATTTTGAATTTCATCATCATTATTGGGCGAATTGGAAGTTCCGCTTTCAATCTTATTGCCCGTATCCGCATTTGTGCTGCTTTTCAAACGTTTACGTTTTGTCATGTTGGATGAGTATTTCAACATGTTCGACAATCTAGATTTGAGCGAGGATTTATTCGATTTCCTAGATATTGCTCTGCTGGTTAACTTTTTAGAGGCGCATTCCGTTTCCGATTCGCTGCTTTCTTCGACCCTACGATACTTTTGTTTCGCTCTCATCGGAATTTCCATTACAAAAGTGCCTTGCGAGCAGCCTCGTCTAAATCGGTTTCTCGAATATTGAATGTTTCGAAAGCGATTTTTGTGCACAGCTGGCGATCTTGGGTGAAAACGGACGCGATTGTGCCGTATCGTATTCGGTGCATTTTGCAATTTATTCGAACCAATCACCGAATAAAATTTTCCTACGGGGTGATCTGAAATTGCGACAAAAAGTGTGTAGTAATATTTGCTATATATATAAAAAATAGACACCACCCTGTCCTTAGCAATTTGTGTCAAAAATAAAATAAAATACATTTTGTCACAAAACCTGGCATAGAAAATCAAAGTTACAAGTCTAACAGTGGCGATGGTTCATTGCAGTACTATACATATTAGTTTTATCTGTCAGGAAGGATCTGGAACTGGGTTTCAGGAGTTTCACAGCACTAGAAGCGTGCGGAGTTGAAGTCAGTCTGTTTGTCCGTCAGGAACGCTTGATACACTTCTTTGTTCTATTTTCTCGTTACTCACAGTTACCGCTATTGTTACCCCACTCGTATACTATACACCGTGGGTGCTCAACCATCAAAATTTAGTCGATCCCCAAATACGATTTTGCTTTGCGAATTTTGAAACAAATATTTTTTTTTAAATTTTCTACAATGGTTCAATTTTGTTTACTAAGACCAGGCTAATGACTAAATGGTCTTCCTGGGCTCGAGCTTATCTGTTAACGAAAATGATTAATGGTCAAAATAGGGACCGTTATTTTTTCGATGTATGTATATATCTGTTTAATCATTGCACTTGCTATACAAATCGGGAATTAATTATAATTAAATTATTTCAAGAGTATCAATGTTCAACACACTTTTTGTTTTCATAGAAAAATTAATTGAAATGTGAGTTAGTGAGGTAATGTAGCGTGACTGCTTCGCACAACTCACATTGTGTGAGTGAGCGCGTGTGTACGTGCTGTGCCGTGGTATGCGAGCGTTTTGCGGCTATCCGTACCGAATGTTTGTGAGGTTATATAGCGTGACCACTTCGCGCAACTTGTGTCGTTCGAGAGAGCGTATGTGTACGTGCCGTGCCGTGGTATACGAGCGTTCTGTGATTTGTCGGTCGGTCAGCTGCCAGGCAGCGTTCTGCGCTATTATATATACATATAGTAAAGTAATATATCTACAAGAAAAAACAAATGAATAAATAAATTTTCATCGAAATCCGCCTCTTGGAGTTTACTTAACTGTATCCATGACCTAATTATATTAATAAAATTTATAATTGAATGGTCGTGGTTTGTAGCGTTAAGACCGAGACGGCCATCATTAATTTCGGACACGAACAGAATTCCGCTCACATGACAGTTATGAAAAAAAAAAAAAAATGACCATTGAGATGACATACCGGCAATGGAACAAGTATCGATTTGGTCAAGATGAGATTTCAGCGGTGAACTAAGTTGAACCTCATCGTCCGGCAGCTCCCCTTCTTCGCGTTCAGACTCTTGCTGGTGCGATTGCGATTGCGGAGACAAGTCGTTCTCCACCAGCTCGCCTTCTTCGGCATCAGATATCACGATCACGTCTTCGCATGGACGAGCCAGAGCCATGCTGTATTGATAATGGTATTCGTGGATGTGATCTTCTGACTCATCCGACCTGTGACTTTACTTCACTGCTAGATTATTGTAGTAGTCGCTAATGGCCAGTGACAATCTAGCACAGATATTTTCGGCCATACTCTGATTATTACATTTTTTTTATTGACGACCTGTGCAGTATTTGCTAGTTCAAATTTTTTCAAGAATACCACAGGATCTGATATTTATAAGGTAGATATATAGGTCAACGGATGTTGAAGGTTACCAGTTTAGTTTAGTGGATGTTGATGTGGTGTATTATCCGATCCTAAGTTAATTAAAAATGTGATAGTATGTAGTTTAAAAGTATTTATTTTGACAACTTTAAATACAGTAGGTGGTATGTACAGGTTTGATACGGTTGCACCGAAGTGTCAAGTGATGCGTGGAGCGTGTGACGAATTAACAGCTGTGGTCCAGGGTACGTATTTCGTAGGGGCGCTGTGTGGATCAGCTGTAAGATAACTGTGAAACAGCTGTTGGTTTGTCTGAGCAATGAGCGATGTTGTTCAGCGTCGTCTGTTGGAGCAATGAGCGTTGGTCATCGTTGTTGAAGATGCGTGTGGCTTGTGATGGCGGTGTCATCGTTGTAGATGTGGCTCATCTTATGTGATCGAAGAGAGAACTGAGCTGGGCTGATCGTAGCGTATTTAACTCAATCAAGTGCGCATTTGCAATTGGACGCGCCGGCAGGAGAGGGAAAACTTGTGGGAACATTTTAATTAGTTCGCCTTTTAAGTGTCCTTTGGATTTTGGAACTTTTACGAGGTTTCACGAAACTCTTGGTTCTCTGCTATCGATGCGTGGTTTATGTATTTTTTCCCCTCGTGAAGTTATAAAATGGTTTATATTTTTAATTAGTTCAATGCATTTGAATGCGTGGCTAATTTGTTTTATGGGAATTTTATGAGTTCGCGATAGTGCTTTCATGCCCTTTCCAAATTTGTTTCCTGGGAATCTTTTTGGGGTCGCACGGTTATAGAAACATGTGTTTGCAGTTAAACTTGCGTTGACGCGGGGCGTTGTGTTGATCAGCTTGTGAAGATAACTGTGAAACAGCTGTTGGTTTGTGGGAGCAAGCTGTTTCACACTAAGAGCGGTTTCAAACTGCACGGTTTTACGGCGCGGTGTGTCCAGGTAAAAACCGGGTAACTCCAGTGATACATTGTTTTGAATGAGGGTTTTCCCATGGTCAAGATTTCGCCCCGATACGACGACGGTCGCCGTTTACAGCCCGTACTTGCCACTGGAGCGACGGCACCCTTTCCGGGGACCACCCACGCTGCTACCTGAAATCTATACTTCCTTCTATCAAAAATACACATCTTAAAAATAATAATGAATTAAATGATTCATAATTTAACTTAATCCTTAACTTACAACAAGACAAGCCCGTCACGCTTGTTTGATTGAATAGTAGCAGTCGACAATTTGTTGGTTTGGTTTCGTCGGCGTCGGCCACACGTGGTAGGCTTTTTATGAGGGGTTTCGGGAAATGGCTAAGACGTTTGGTTTTCTTTTGTATAGAATTTGACAAATGGATGGAAAGCGGCCGCCTCCACAATAGCCACGTCATTCAGATCGTGGCTACTTGCGGAATCAAGCCTTAATGCGAATGTATAATCATGATGAAGTAAATCATAATAATGGGGTATAGAGGGGGGTGGGGGGGGCATCTTCTCAACAACTAAAGTTGTACAAAAAATAAGTACACAAATAAGTATGCTGAGGTATAATATAATATTTTAATAGTCTCTATATATTTTTATCATAATTTGACGTTGAGTTTTATAATTTTATTATATTATTTTCGTTATGGTCGATTTTTGTAGCATTACGGCGTAAAGTCTAATGGCGTCTGGATTTTGACAGCAGGTGTGTGCTGTCACTAGTTTAGTAGATAGATTCATTTTGGTGGTTTTTTTCGGCTAGAGATCATAATGGCGCACTATAAAGGAGCGGCTTCCGAAGCTGGACGAGCCATGCAGCTGATGAAGAAGCGAGAGAAAGCTCAGCAGGAGTTGGAACTTAGGAAAAAGAAAATCGAAGAAGATTTTCGTATTTATAATATTGAAAATAAGTTCGCGACGCACTATGACGCCGTCGAACAGCAGCTTAAGAGTTCGACGATCGGTCTTGTGACGTTAGATGAGATGCGCGCCAAACAAGAACGTATCTTGAAAGATAGGGAAAAGAAATTAGCTCAAAAGAAGGCCGAAAAGGATAATGAGAGATTGAAGGAAATTGAGGCAAAACAAGCCCAAAAGAATAAACAAAAACAACAAGTATAAAACATTTTCACTTTTATATCAGTAAATTGTTTACGGCGACGAAGGAGAAATTTAATTATATCTAAACTTGTGGTATTTTTAATTGTAATTTCAGATACAAGCACTATCTTTCGCAGTTGATGATGATGAGGAAGAAGAAGAAGAAGAAGAAGAAGAAGAAAAAAAAAGTAAAAGAAGAAGAGGACGAAGATGAAAGAGACTTAGATGACGATAATAATGATGTTGACAGTGATAAATCTGATAAAAGTGAAGACGATGTTAAGGACACTAAAAGTTGGAAAGATCAAGAAGAACCAGTAATTATTAATTAGCAGTATTTTAAAGCTAGGCTAGAATATTTAAAAAAAAGTTAATTTCATTACAGGCGGCTAAAAAGATTAAGAAAAACCCTGATGTAGATACATCCTTTTTGCCCGATAGAGATAGAGAAGAAGCTGATTTAAAATTGAGAGAGGAATTGCGATTGGAATGGGCTCTCACTCAGGCGGCTATGAAAGACGAGCCGATCACTGTGACTTTCAGTTATTGGGATGGCTCAGGACACAGACGCAACGTTACATTGAAAAAAGGTATCATTACGTAAAATATTAGAGAAAAACAATGTTGTATTTGTATATAAAATTGAATATCGTTTTGCAGGTAATTCAGTTTATCAATTTTTACAACGATGCTTGGAGACTTTGCGACCGGAATTTGGAGAATTGAAAACTGTATCTGCCGACCAACTCATGTATGTCAAAGAAGATCTTATATTACCTCACCATTATACGTTTTATGACTTCATTGTAACAAAGGTAATATTTAATAATACAATATAATAATTTTACGAATAAAACAAAATATACAATGTGATGTACATAGGCCCGAGGAAAAAGTGGACCTCTCTTCCAATTCGATGTTGCTGATGATATTCGGTTAATGAATGATGCCACTCAAGAGAAACAAGACTCTCACGCAGGAAAAGTTCTGCTTAGGTGAATTTTATTTCTATTGTATCTATGTATGTATTTGAGTTTATCTCATTGTTTTTGTTTTTGATTGTTACATATAATTTCAGATCATGGTATGAAAGAAATAAGCACATATTCCCCGCGTCTCGTTGGGAGCCTTACGATCCTACAAAAACGTACACCAAATATACAATTAAAGGAAAGTAGTGTTCTAGATGAATGTCAGAACCTGCAAATGTAATAAATTAAGTTGCCTTATTCTCAATTTTGATGCCTTTATATCGAGTATGTTTTTACTGCCACAAACAGTTCATTACGAAGTGTAATTTTCATTAAAATCGAAGTTTTAAAATGTTTGACCGTAATAATAATTGAAATGATATGAATTGATAAATAATCAACTACCGAAGACGAAGGACGTGAAATGATTGGCTTATCGAAGCATCAAATGAATTGTAAAAATGGTTTAAATGTGTTCGAGAGTCCAATTTGGACCGTTACTAATAATATCATGAATCAAATTTTCATTAAGATCACTTTATTTAATATTTATAGTAAAAACTGTATAATGTTATTCTAAATATAGAATGTACATATTGCAATATATACTATTTTTATTATGGTCCCATTTATAACCCTTTGTAAATGTAAGATGTTATGTATAATAGTGATTTTTCTTTATTGAGTTAAAGATTATTAGTTATCTTGAGTAAATTACATATGTATTACATTTCATGAAATACAAATAAAAAATAATGCAATGTAGTCAAAGATTTTATTTGATATTTTTGTCAATATTGTGGACATATAAACATTAATTACATTTATTTAAAATATAACTTTTTTAAAATTTTGATTATATTCTTCAGTTTATGGACCTCGGATCAACCAATATTTTATTATTTCCGTATATATCTTTCATTTAAATCTTTATATTATATATAGATTTACATTATACATACATACATACATACGTATAATGTACACATATTTTTAAATAATTTTTTTTATTGATAGACTTTTCAGTACATTTTTTCAGTTTGTTAACAATTATATACGTACAATTAATAGTTATCGTCGATAAAATTTTTAATATAATATAAAGGTAATATGTACGTATGTATTTTATTTTCCAACATGACATTATTAAAAATATAAGTACCTAATCTTACTAAAATGATTGCAATATGATAGAATATTTAAAAAAAGATGTATGTGTATCAATAATGTAATAAAATTCAACCAAAAATTTTATCAATGATCAATTGAAAGTTCATCGAAATGAAACCAAGTTAAACATTATAAACATGGAACATCAACGTCAAAGTTAGCAAGGTGAGTGAACATTTAAAATTTTACATTTATTGAATTTACACATTCATAGAAAAAGATTTTCAACGACACAATGTATAATAGTTGATATTTATTGGTATATATATGATATTAACGATATATACATATATATACACATATAGAATAATTAAGGCATTACCTCGTTAGTCAAGAAAGTATGATTGCAGTAATATAGCAAGCTTATAAGATCACAAAAATCATACACATTTTAATAAAATATGATAGCCGGCAACAGTAAATAAACAGGCCACAAAAGTGAGAGAGATACATACATCTGTGTTGGTTAGCTGGCATATTTTTATCCACTAAAAACTGATAAATGGATGTATATCGCTCATTTTTATGATTTACTTTTTATTGAAGATATCTAGTAGCATACATATAAGAAAAGTTTCATCTGATACATGTCATGAACAATTTTTCACAGACAACATTGATATATAAATGAAGGAACAATTGTTAGACAATTTAAATTAACGTTTAAATTTATACATACATATTAATATCCGTTACATTGCATGTAATGAAATTGTAATGATTGAAATTACAATGTTCTTAGTATCGAGTGAAATATGTCAGAATAAATTTATGACATCGGTATATTTTAATAACATTTCAATAAGGCAAAGGTTAATAAGGTTTTTTTTAAAATATTATACATACTTATAAATAATTAGATGAATCGATAATGTAAAACATTTAGATAAAATGTAATAAAACTTTACAGCTAGGCCATATTATTCAGACATATTTTTGAATGAATTGTGTATGGAAATTCACACATAACAAATATTTGTTTAAGTTTGTCTGAGTATCAACAATCATATTTAATACACGAGGAAAATAAATATTAAATATTAATTGAAAAGTAGATTATTGATACCTAGATCAAGAAATGTTACAAATATGTGTTATTGCTTTCTCTTACAATGTTTATTATATATATTTACCAATAATGGTTTATTTACATCAGCGAACTGAGGTATAAAAACACAATAATTTACTGACACTTTTTATTGTTAATATTTTACTAATGTTGTTAAATATTCATGTTCGCCACTGTAAATAAACTATTAAAAGTCACTTTTTAGTAATTTTTTTTTTAAAATTGGGGATCTTTGAAATTAATCATTATACTTAATTGAATTGAATAATCAATCAAAATTATTATAAATAAATTTATCTTAGCGTGTGCCACATGGCTGTAGCTTTTCTCGTTTGTTGGGTCATTTGATTCCAATGTAAACTTTCTTGACCTGATTCTGTTGCACCCACACAACACCAACCGATAGCTTGATTTCCACTGGAAACACAAACCTAAAATCATAAAGATAGATGATTAGTAATTATATAAATTATTTTAGATTCGTCGATGAAATATTGATGGCTATCTCTAACTTACTTCAATAGCAGCATCTTGTAAGTTGTTTGAAGAAAGACTAAAAGACAATGCTTCGTTCCACACTGGTTCTGTAGTGTCTTTACAACAAGCCGTTTTCTTCTTTTTTACTCTTTTACCCGATACAACTAAATATACTTTTACAAATGGATCTGTAACACAACAGAGATTCATATTATATTAAAGGAAAGATCAAAATTAAAATAGTCATCAATTTTGTATACCTAGTGTATCTTTGCTTTCATGACCGGGAGTAAGTAGATTTCTAGCTTTCAGTACAACGACAGTCAACCTTTCAGCCGATGGAAGATAGCTAAGAGATATCATCAACTCTTGCAATTCTTCAGGTGGTCTTTTCTGACGACTTATTTCTCCCCAAACTTCGACGCCACCGGCTACACTCAACCCTTCCAAAGCAACTCTGACTTCACCGGTGACTTCGTTACGAGAATACCTACAAAATATACATTTTAGTTGTCAGTATCTATGTATAATATGTATTTTGCAATACGTGATATATTTAAAAATATTAGTTTGCCTGTCATAATCGTAAACTTGCAACAAAAGAGACTTTTCCGACAAGTCATCGTGAGACACTGGAAACTTAAAGTGTTGATCAAAGAAGGGGTTTGGGTCGTTGTGATGAACGGAAGTTTGACGAGCACGATTATCAACCTCCGGTAACAGTATGAGTCGAACGTATGGATCTGTGAAGCCTTCTTGATCACTACCAGCCAAATCGTGAGCTGTAAAATAGTACAATGTTCATATTTTTCCCAGACACTTGTGACGGAAAGGCCGACATTAATAAAATTACCTTCGATCAAATGCACGGTCAAGTCTGATCTATCAAAGTCATATTTGAGCCTCATGTGAAGTCGACCGAGTGATGTGCTGTGACTTAAATTATCTGGAAGTCCTAAAAATAGAGGTCCTTCTCTTTTTGTATACAAATCTGGCTGCAAAGTACCCAAAGGACTTGCCGGTGGAATTGGACTTGTACTATCTACCAGTGAATTGCTTCTATCGATTCTGTAATGAGATTTCAAAATCATAAATTGATTGTAAATACATTTTATTCAGCGATAGCAATTCAATAATGGTACCTAGGGGGAATGAGTAATGGTGATAGGCATCGGGGAGCTCGTGGACTCGACGGTGTTTCAGACACTAGTGAGGCTAAAGAAGCAAGTGAACCATGACTGGGTACTGATCCGGGTGGTACTGCTCTCGCGTCAAAGGAGGCTGCTCTCAATGGAGACGGAGATCGGCCACCGCTAGCTGATATTAAAGGTCCTTCTAATACGCTTCTACCGTCAGGTCCAAATGCTCGGATTTGAGGTGATGAGCCTCGATGTCCCTGCTATTACAAAGTTCATTTGGCTATATGAAATATGTACTTGGCTTTTATTGCTGTTGAATATTTGTTTATTTTACCGTTCGTGATGCACTGCTTTCGAGACTGCTTTGAGACGAGATAGACGGGGTCCTGGCCAAACGAGCAGCGTGAGCTCGATTCGGCTCTGGTACCATTCCAACACCTGCCAGTGGAACAGATTGCGATTCCTTCGATACATTGAATTCCTACAAATTTATTTTTTTATGTTATATTACTGGTTAGTTGATTGTTTTGTTAATATATCTGCATCCAAATAACAGCATGTACAATTTAAATTATTATATAAGGAAAGTACTATAATATAATATTATAATTCTAGACAAAGCTAGACTAAGACCCAGCTAGTACGTCTCCACTCCTTCCTGCATTATTGTATTTATACACTTGGCACCCTTCTGAAATTTTACTATTAATGTGGATATTATTATTTTTTTTGGTGAATTTGGATGTTAAATTTGTTAGGTAAATTTGGATTAAATTTTCACAAAGAATGAATTGCAGCAAAACAAAACGTTTCGCTTTCAACGTGGAAGCAAACAAATAGCAAGGGATGATTGATAAATAATACTGTTTGAACGTTTCGAGCAAATAAAACCTTACTTTTTATCAAAAATACCCCTTTGCGGAAAAATATGACTCAGGTGGAAGTGCACACTCATTCATTTAACAATAAAAAAGCCTACAGAACTAAATCTCTTTTTATTATTAATATTATTTAGTTTATTTGCAAAAATATATTTTTTTAATTGAATATTGATTTTTTAAACAATTTGTTGTGTGAAAAAAGTTTGATTTGAAGTTATATAAATTTTCGGGTTTGCCATTTGTTTTTCGTTTTTCGACAAAAACGAACCTTTCAAATAAATTATAAACGTGTTGAGGGATGAAATAAAAACTCTGTAATTAATTAGAGTTGTATACTCTTTACCATCGTCCACGTTAATGTAATATTCTAAAAGTACTTTCACCCCTTGCAAATTATGCAAATTAAACTGGGGAAAATTTAGTTAAATAAATAATTATTGTTTGAGGAAAATATTCTCCATACACATATACCTACTTCTTTTAAAAAATGTTTTGTTCAAAAACTTTTAAGAAATAAACTTTCAAGGCTTTCTCACAAGCTACTCGCACTTGAGATAACCTATTTAAAAAATAAATTAGGTAAACAGAGCGCAAAATCACGTGTCACATCAGATCACGTAACAAAAAGCTTGTGAAAATTGTACTACATATGTACATACATACATATGTATGTACATACAACATACCTACATAGTATTTCGTATCGTTTAAAGTGTTCATTGGCTTTTCATACAACGTTAGCAAATGAAATTCTCAGGAGCTTTTATATTTGTACTGATCCATTACCAGTATTCCACTAGGGACAAGGGATAACTTTGAAGTTGGCTAATTTTAAAAGAAAAGAAAAGAAAAACACACAGTTGTACACGTTAAGCTACGCCAGACTGAAATCCAGAGTGCCCGTCTGTGTATATTAACTATTTATATTGTGTACTGTATACTGTATGTATATATTTATTTAGACATGACTAGAGCAGTGCACCCGTTCCAGATCAACGGGTTTTTATTATTGACGTATGTACATACTTACATATATCGCATCCTCAGAGCACAAAAGCGACATGTCCAAAATAGTAAATTGTTCAGGGTGGCAGTGTTAAAGTTTGAATTGGTCATCATAAATCGGGGAACTTTATATAAAGATAAAAATTGTACATATTGTACTTTAGATTTTCAGATGCTATTTCATTGTTATTGAATTTACATACATACATACAATGGTAAAATTTTCAAATTAGATGTAAAAAGTCCAGACTTTTTATTAAGAATATTAGTAGAACTTTTGGGTTTATTCATTCATTTTTGATAGAATAATTTTTCGCAAAATCTTGGACATGTCACTTTTGTGCTCCGAGGACGCGATATGAATATAAAAAAAATACATAATTAGAATTTTCAACGAAAACAAAATAAGGGTGTTTATTACTCCCAGAAAAACATTTCAACAAATTTAAGACATGGTATATTTCTAAAAATTGTCTTTCAAAATTTTTTAAAGACTTTTTGGTCTACAAGAAAATTATTATTGTTATTCTTTGCTTTTGATGTTTGTAATATTTTTAATGCTATTTACATATGTATGTAAATCTTTATCCCCATCATATGTGACAAAATTATCTTTATTTTGGCTCACCGGAGCATCTTTCATTTTGTGGTAAAGAAAATGGTTTTGTGAACAGTTTTGATTGGTTTTGACTTTTAGCGGTCATACAGCCGCTATATATACTCCAAGCTCTTTGCTACATACTATTGGGGAAAGCATACCTCTCCGAGGCTATCCGTTGAGCTGGTAGTGGGTCCACTGGAGGCTGAGCAGGAACGTTCCCTGGCAGCCCTTGCCCAGCCATCTAGACGACGATGAGCTACTCGGCACCCCGCTGGACCTGTACCCCCACACCCATTGCCACTCATCCCTCTCACATCACCATCCCCCGCCACCCCTTTTCTGTTTACTAGTGACGTGCCGCACTGCAAGGTATGGGTCTACTATGTTCAACGCGAACGCTTATCGGCTACTCGCACTCACCACCCTCACACTCACTGTAATGTATTATACGTAGGTAATTAAATAGCTCAATTCTGCATAATGCTATCTGGAATACCAGACGTTTCGGAGTGTGTATTTCAAGTAGATTGTTAACACTTTCAGATGCTCGCTAATTGAGCTCGATGTAAATAAATCTATAAGTATGTACATACATACATATGTAGGTATAATTTTTCGAAGATTTGCATACGAATGAAGCTTGGTGGGTGACATATCAAGGTAACGTTTATTAAACTCGTTAATTGAGCTTATGGTTATAAATCGGTAAGTTTGAAGATTTGCATACAAATCAAGCTGAAAGATCGACTATAAAAAGTGCATAGATATATCAAGGAATCTTTTACTTTCAATGTACTTTTAATCTTTAATGTAATTTAAAGTTTGAGCCGTTGAGATTTTAGGTCGGCAGTAAGCGAAGGATTCATTAAGATTGAATGAAGTTTTTCTTTTTTTCGAAATGATTAAATTGTTGTCTTGCGGAAAATTTTCCAATTAAAATTTGCATTATATTCTTCCTATTTATATTTATTGATCAGTACGATATCTCTTCCAAGAAATTGATAGTGAAAATGTTCGAAATTATGAGATACAATTTACAATATAATACGTGTATTCAATTTGGAATGCAAAATTAATTAATTTTCACAACTCGATGTTTGAAAAAAAAAAATCGCATTCCACGAAGGGAAATTTTATTTTTTCGTTCATTAAAAAATATCGTATTTTTCTTGTGCATATTTTTTCATTATTTGCTCATCGAAAATTTGCCTCTACGCGGATTTTTTGAATTTTGATTAAAATCATTGGCCGCGGGTGAAAAATACCAACGTCGAACGATGTCGGTCAAACGGGGCGGTGTTCTTGCTATTCGAACTCTTTTTTAGATATTTGATTCAGGGAAGGTAAAGTTCGGGAAATTCAATCTCTAGTGCAATTCTAGCGCGGTGAAAATTACACAATCGGACTTTAGTGAGTTAACGGATCACGACAACTGGCCGTTTATACCTACCTAGAATCGAGAATGGTCACTCTCAGTGCCCGCTATGAAAAATTAATGAAGCAATCACAATTTCACCAAGTTTCGTCGACTATCATAGTATCTACATGATATTACCCATTGCCGCAAAAGTGACCTCAGGTTTATTTTGTCAATTCATTAAAACTATATTTGAATAGCGAAGCGTAAACCGCCAATCATACATACTGAAATACGCATAAGGCTTAGGACCACCTCACTGATTGTCATTAGGTTATTACATTTACCCCCGGGAAGATTAGAGTAGCTTTTTTTTTTAAAGATTTTATGTTTTGTCCAGCCTTTAGCTTTCTATAACTACATATACATATAATACAGACATGGCATTCATTGCGAACGCTCTATCTCATCATCATACACTGCTGTATGAAGGCCTCTCCAATCCTCTTCCATTCCTGTCTTTCTTGAGCAATCTGCATCCACTTGACTCCACACATTCTTCTCAATTTATCAGCCCATCGTCCACTCAGTCTACCTTGCTTTCTTTCACATCCTCTCAAATACCATTCCAGTATTTCTCGCGTCCATCTGCCATCCATTCTTCTCGCTATGTATACAGCCTATTGCCACTTCAACTTTTTCAAACGCTCCGCTATATCTGCCACTTTGGTCATGCTTCTTACCCATGTATTTCTCATACGATCTCTTCTTGTTATACCGAGCATACATCTTTACATGTTTCTCTGTGTGCACTAGATCTTACGTAACATTATTTAATTCAGCATCCACGTTTCACATCCATTCTGTCTATCTATAATATTATATTTCATATATAGAACATGAAAGTTGAATAAAAAATAAAAAATAGTGTAGGTACGTGTATTTGTAATCGAAATCGAGATTTATGGAATAATTTTTGTTGTATGTAGAAAGATATTTCTATCATAGAAATATCTATCCGAACAAATAACAAATACCACGTAAATATCTAGCACACATACATACATATATTTATGTGTGTATATTTATTTATTTTTTCAAAAGGTTCGACGTGTTCAATCTTGCTATCGAAATGGGCTCTACGTGTTTTGGAACTATGTATGTATGTACATATGTAGCACTTATAGATTATTCAATGCGAACCGTAGCCGTGTATGTACGTCATAGCGTACATTATACGAGTAACTAGAGATCAAACAAAACTACAGGTGCATTATTAAAATACTAACCTCCACCCCCTTAAAGGCAGACACCGTCTCGCGAGTGCATTCGCAATCAAAATTACAAACAACAAAAAAAGCTCCCTCCTCAGCTGTGACCGTCACTCGTCTGCCTATTATAATATACTATATATATTAGTGAAAGCGTCTGCCTACTTTGCTGGGTCGTTGCGGTCACGCTAGCATTGCCAACAAAATTTTTAACAAATTGCTATCAGCTGTCAAAAAGCTGGTTCGAGTCGACATCACAATTTTATAGCCATACACTGATTCAATCAACGACGCAACAATTGTTTCACCTGCTGTCAAGCGGTTTATGTGCTGTACTGATATTGTACAAACCAGCGCGCACGGGTGAGGGCTAAAACTAGAATACACCGTCATATGACGAGTAAACCAGCTGTTATGTATGTAGTTCAATATTGACGCTTGCTGCCTCTTGCCTTGAGCACGTCAAAATAACAGTTCCATAAACATGAAAAATGTATCAACGTGATATGTCTGACGGAGAAAGTCCAGAAACTAGTCGGGAAAAACTGTTCACGGTATCGACACTTATTCCCTTTGTATCATAATATTGACACTGTGTCATAATATTGACACTCGTTGCCTCTGTGTATCTCAGGTTTAATGTTTGTAGCGTCAATATAAGTCAAAATATATTGATCATTTTGTACCGTTTTACGTGTA
This sequence comes from Parapsyche elsis, assembly GCA_022651745.1. Classification (NCBI taxonomy): domain Eukaryota; kingdom Metazoa; phylum Arthropoda; class Insecta; order Trichoptera; family Hydropsychidae; genus Parapsyche; species Parapsyche elsis. The sequence goes on from JAGVSN010000017.1 coordinate 7,085,431, forward strand.
CGAGATTATGTCTCCATAATTGACGGCTTACGACTTAAAGAGCATCTCGATTTCTGTGGACTCAAAGCCGTGGCCAATAAATGTCAACGCGCCGGCGAACAAATTAAATTTTCATTTCTGGCAATGGCGTTGAAAAGGTTAAAAGCATCCTTGCCCCCGCGATCGAGGGCTTTGTCTGACTTTTACAGATCCCCCTTCGTTCGTTACTTATTTAAAATGCCGGATATCAATTATTTCCTTTGATGACGCTCAGATCTACAATAAAATTCTACCGACGCAGCTTCCGAATAACTGATGCGTTGTGAATTTTTCAACTCGTTCCTCTTTTATGTACATATACATATGTAGGTACATTGTCAGCGGGGCATTTTTAAAATCAAATCTCCCGCCTTCAAGCAATTGTCTAATTGCAAAGAATTTTCAACAGTTTCACAGCTTGATAGATTTTGCCACTTTACTATATTATAAAATAGCCATACTAATAGTATACAACTGCAACTACCCACTACAGTTGGCGTTCGTTTAACGAAAATGGAAAAAAAAATTCGTATACATAACTAGAAAATTAAAGCTTTTAAGTGATTTTCTACTTACATAGAATTCATTATTATATCTTTTATTTCTTATCGATCTTTTATTTCTTATTCATATTTTATTTCTTATTATCTTTTATTTCTTATCCATCTGTTATTTCTTAGTACGGAAAAAAGTCAAATGTTCAATAAGCGAGTGAGTGTATCTACATAAATAGCGAAAAAATTAAATTAGGATCTGTACACAAGCTTTTATTGTATGCCTGGTGAATTGAAGTCCGTAAAATGTGCACCATTTGGATTTGCACTGTCCGCACTGAAATGGTAATTTCCAGCTGCGGTTATGGTTTGCGGTTTTGAAGTTTCGCTTCAAAGGAACTCTTGGCAACGTTCGACAGTTGAAACTTTATAAACTTTCGAATTATTTCCTTTGATTGTACACGACTATGTATAGAACGGAACGATTCAGAAATCGAGACGCGGCACAGAGCGTAATTACTATCCAGAACTCCATTACCGTTTCAATCTACGGGCCGATGGCGACGCGGTGCAAAAATCATTTCTTGCTCGCATTGTTCCCGGTTTATTTGTTTATTTTTTTTTCTGTTTCGATGGGAAAATGTCGCATAAGGAGGTTTCCATTTCGCGAGAATGTTACGCCAGTGTTTTCTTGATATTCCATATTGTCGTACCGACTACGTGTCAACCGCACACTCGCTCCTACTTCCTTTCTTTCTTTTTTTTTTTTTTTCTTTTGATCTAAATCGCTCTTTTCCGTTCTGCGAAGTCGTTATCTCACCGTTTTTCATATTTCGCCCTCCCCGTCCATTCTTCATCCCGATTCTTCCCCAGTGAAATGATACTCGACTTTACGATCCGAGTGCTTGAGGCGATTTACATCCGTTCCACATAGGAATCTCTGATATTAAAATGCCTTTTCGAATGTCGTAAGCAGTATAAAACTTGTAAACGTATAAATAAAACGAGGCACATTTCTATTATCGCGCATAAATGGTATACAGTAACGAGCGTGTCGCGATACGTGGATCCTCGAGGGTAAATTTAGATTAAAAAAGTTAGAAGACGCTTTTGAAAGGTAAATTCTGCATTTTAAACGTAAACAAACTAAGAGAGATATTGCTAGACGGATTTCTCTGAATTTACAATGTCACGAAAATACGTTCAGAAACACGTAAACGGGCGGACAGACAGAAACAATTTCAACTATAAAATTGAAACAAATTGTCCAACCGACTTTTGTGAAGGTTAACGCCTAATCGGCAAGAAAAAGTAATCTTTCGTCACAGAAGACACAACTTAATTTTAGGAAATTCACATATTGCGACATAAATCAATTTGAATACATAATAATAAAAATGAATACACATTAACAAATAAAAATTGAAATTTTGGAATTCTTTCTCTGTATTTAAAATTTTCTACCTCAGACTAGTAATTTGATCGTCTCTAAATACATACATAATTACAGCCTGTGTAATTTAAAAATGAGCCAATCGTTCTAAAACGAGAAAAAGTCAAATTTTCCATTGTCTGTGATTCTACGTAGCTACTACAGTTTAATTGAACTCAAGGGGTGGCCAACAAACTCTCAAAGTTATTTGTTTGCGAATTTGCGGTACACAAAAAGCGTAAGCACAAATTTGTCACACGCGTCACATACAAACATTACATAATTAAGATTTATAACGCTAAAACACATCTCGAGCGTAACGAGAACGTTACGCAAAATGGCTGTGCAAAACTTCCGTCGTTTCAGAGTATTACGTGTTGTCATTCAAACACAACAAACTTCCAGTTGAAAATTCCCAGCTGTCAATCATATCTTAAGCATATATTTAAAAGGTAATTAAGAAACATTAAAAGGACCAAACCTTAAAAGACGGTATTGAAAGGATAGCATAACATTGTATCTACGTCTGACACTAATATTCTCAGCTGCGAATCTGGGTGCAGTTTAATACTGCGACTGAAAAATTGTACAAAGTTGTAGCAACACGAAGAATAGCTTCTCAGCTACGATGAAGTAACGTAGCTAGCCGTAGCTAATTAGTAGACAATGCAACAAAGGGAAAATCGATGCAATAGTAAATTAGGTGTATTAATATGAATCCACGTACACGTGCTTCGATAATATATTTACTTGGATCAGTTAAATCACTAGCCAATGAAAATTTTATTTTATTATACCTTATCGTCCTTATCTGTGTGTAAACGATATCATATCCGTTATGGCTAAAGCGTTTCATAATACTTATATTATGTTATGTACATATAATATGCCTTCGAGCTAGAAATCCGAGTCCCTTCCATGTCCTAATAAATAATTATGTTACGGAAGCTTTGTTACGCTACCCTACACTTTTTGCGATCCTGTAATTTTATACACTAACACATCTATGTACATACGTATGTACATCATATGTACATATAATTTATAAAAAAAAATATTTTAACGATATCACAAGTGTAAATAAATATATACTAGTACCTGGAATTGATATCGCAAAACAAATTTATACCTATATAGTAAAACATAATAGAGGTCCATCATATTTTCTTCGGTTCGATATTTTCTGGCGAAAGGAAATTTATTTGATTTTTTTGTTTGTTTTACTATTCATATGCCATCATATTTGCAACATACTGTACTCCCACGTTGGGTCGGGCTATATGCTTATATAATATATACTAAAATAAAATCGAGTATTTGCAGCTTGGAACCAATCAGATTATTACCCCATACACAGCACACACGTTCAATTAATTTATAATCCCCGGTGCACGCTAAGCGATAACTTCCACACAGTATGCAAATCGATCGAACAATAGCCTCCTTACCTACCCAGTCGATTATAATAAACTGCGATTGTATTATTATTTATTATTTTTTTTTATATATTTGGTAAATATAAACACGACTGTTTACGCGCGTAGGCGTGCTCTACGAGTACGTATCAACAGGGTGGACGCGTTTACGTTCTACAACCGACGAATCGGATCGGATCGGATCGGCGATGAGTGGTAGTTTTTATTTATTATTTTTATTTATCAGTGTATTCGACGATGTAATTTGTGTGTGAGGTGTGTTTGGTTTTGTGGAGTATGGACTACCAGCTCGCGCGAGAGCCGCCGCAGAACTGGTCCGGGATGTCACTTTCTCCGGGAGCGGGGAACTGACACAGGCACACAGACATGTGTCTGTGTGAAGGGAGGTATCCCTTTTAGGGGATGTTCGTCCTTAACCTTTTAGCCACGAGCCAGACACCACCTGTGTGAGTGTCCAAAATGCACAACGCCCACCCGAAGAAAAGTGCCTATGGTGGTCTAATGTTAGCTCAAAGTATGTGAACGTATATGAAAAGTCATTTTTGACGCGAATGCGTCTTTAAATCAGACATATGTACCTACATACATATGTACCTATACATTAGGTTGGAGCGACATTGCAAAAATTAAAAATTGGCATTGTAATAGGTACCTACCAAAAGTTTCATTGTATCATCCGTATTCTCGTAAAAATACTGAAAAAAATCTGTGAATATGTCTTCAGGCCTCTACCTGAAGGGGAAAAATGAAAAGTTGCCTATTAATTTCGAAATTTGAACACAGAATACAAAATTTTAGATGACATTTACTTTTTGTAAAAATCTAATTTATTTACGTATTCCTTGAATTATTCAAATACATAAGTGCGAATTTTTTAGAGCGGTGGAGGGAGTAAAATACGAGTAAAGGGAGTAACATACGAGTAAAATATAAGTATATACGAGTATAGTAAAAATAAATACTAATTTTCCAATTAAATTTGTTATTTATAGAGATTGGAAATTTTCATACAAGTATTAAGATAAAAGTGCTGGTAGAGACGAAAAAACTTTTTTTAATTAAGATTTTTTTTAGACAGAAGAGGTGTGATATAGAGGCAATTTTATGACTATTTCAAAACGAATATCCCAAAAAAAAGTTCCATACATCGTCGCTCCACCCTAATGTATGTACGTACATATGGGGTACCAGTACGGATGTTACGGCGATGTTACGTTTGGTTGGGCATATGTATGTACATTCCGACACTTCGTTACTAATTAACACGATTGACATGAATGTTGTTTTATTCGGTCAGGTATACGTCTACGATACGTTTATGACATTGAGTTGGCACTGCGCATGCGCGAGGTGCGGGGGGGTGGGCGTATCTTCCAACTGCTATTTTGGACGTTTTTGGAAATTTCCATGCAGTGTATCTCGCGATTATGACGTGCTAGCGTGGTGATTTTGACACCAAAAGAAATATCTCTTTAAAATCTGTCGATATAAGGCGTAAAAAGTGAACGGTGTGAAACAACTATATGTTGAAAAAAAAAATCTAGAATTTCACTATGTCGGCCCATACTCGATAATACATAAAAAACTTATTTCATCAGAAAGAGGGTCTAATCATCGACCAGTACCAAGATGTCTGTGACAGAACGAGTGACACAGTATCGGGAACATTAGAAAGTCAACGCAGCGCGCAGGGAAAACAAAGGCGCTAGCACCTCGACGGCCACTGTTTATCACGGGCCAATGATAAATAAAATTACAATCGATTACTAGTTAAGACTTTATTCGTTATGCTAAATAAAAATTAATGTATCCATTTCGATGCTTTCATTCCATTCTTACATTCTAAATAAAATATTGGCCGCTAATGGAGACGTATTCACGGAAAACCCACGGCCGTGTTCGACACAGCCACACCCCGATTTTTTTTTGTTTTGGTAATGAAGAACTGTCGAATATGAGTGGCAGAATTGAAGTTTCGGATTTGTTGGTGTACAAATTGTCGAAGTGTTATGCGGAGAAAGAATACAGAATGAAATAGTCAGCCAATGAATTCCTTCTCAACCATTATTCAGAGTATGAAATATTCCGAACCAAAAACCAAAACAGAATCCACATAAATACAGTATGAGCTCGGTTAATGTTTAGCGATTTGCTCAAGAACATTCTGCAGCTTCACAATTTCAAAGACTTTGCCACTGTACTATATATATTAACGTAAACGTCTGCCTGCTCGCCAGGGCAATTGCGGTTACGTTAGCATTGCCAAATAGCAAACAATTATTTTAGCGGTGTGTTGGCAACGAGCAGCTATCTGTCAAAGCTGGTTCGAGTGGATAGTGCGACTTTATTTCAACCTATTCAACCAACGGTACACTATACAACTGTCAAACGGACTATGGGCTGTGCTAGTATTGTACTGTGTGCACGGGTAGGGGTCGGGGATAGAATATACCGTCATATGACGGGTAAACCAGTTGGTTATGTATGTATTTTGAATTTTTGAGGACAGAATAATTCTAGTATCTTCCTCTTAAATATCAATTGATATGTACATACATATGTATGTATGTGTATGCATGATTTTGGATTCATTCCACGGTTTCCATTGGATTTTGATTCCACGGTTGATAGGGAATGGAAAATTTGAGATCATTTGTGTGTGTGTATACCTAGCTATATTTTTGGTAGTGAGCTAATTATTTTAATAGGGGTCGTTTATTTTTGCCAGCTTTGGGTAAAAAATAATTTTCTTTTAAGAAACTATCGACCTAGAATAATCTTGGTGGAGACTGTTCGACTGTGAAATTATACTTCCGGCGGTGGACATAAATATTCATTCAGACATGAAAAGGTTAACTCTGGTATATTTTTACTTGCAATATATTTAGGGTAAGAATATTATTATTATTAATTATATGTAAAAATGAATATTTTTTTGCCGTTCGGCCCCAAACGATGAAATCTTCAAAGGCGAAAGTAGACGGTCGTCTCTATCGATTCCTTCATTTCAATATTAATAAAATAAATAACGGTGGAAAATTAAACGCAAAGAAGGTTTTGCTCCAAAATTTCCCTTAGAAAATAAGTCTAGAAAACTTCGCATTATATTATAACAGGTTGAAAGAAAGCGCTGTATATGTATACATATGTACATACATATGTATAATAATACATAGTAACGAATACGTTCAATCAGAGAAGTGCATCGATTCAATTTAACATGTCGAGGTATTCACATATCATTCACAATGAGATCAAAGTGAGAATCTAATTTAATATTATACACAAGGTGAATTCGATATTTGTAGACAGGAAAATTATCGAGGGGAGTGGGAAAATTAGATTGAAAAATTTTCAAGGTACAACTTCACGCTGGATTATATGTCAATTTCACTCACAGCTAGATATCTTTACCGTGTTATATCGTCTAATACGCCCTACCTACATATATGTAATTGGATCTTTTTCAAATGAACCATATCAGGGTGTCCTTTATCACGAGTAAGCTCCGTATTAAGTACCACTCGATACAATCCATTTAATTGACCTGACAAGTTTCCGTTCGACGGCACGTTTTAAAATCATTATTTATCAGTTTTAAATTATTTAGAATACAAATTACGACGCCAAAACACTACTTACTAACAGCGTATTTATTACACGCTGTGAGAAAAGCGAACTAGCAGTATGGGGTGGCTGTAAAGCGGGACACAAAGTAACGTACGGGTTTCTAATACGTACAATATTATTAATGCACGTCTCTATCTACATTATTACTGTACATATGTATAGATAGATACTAAACGCTATGAATATTTTTCCATCTTTATAGGGGTAGCGTATTTCGTACCACTTTCGTATGCTGTCTATTGAAAGCAATACAGACAAGCAATGACTATGTATGTAAGATTCAACTACATATGTGTACATATACCTACATACATACATACATATATTGAGCTTTTAGATAATTAAAGATTAAGTATTTCAATGGGGGGGGGTGTAAAATGGCGAAAGCGGTGCGATACTGTAACAAGGGGAGTTTCATCCGTGTTTGCAACCTGGAGCGAGAGGGAGTTAACCCCTTGGGTGGCGATTCAGCAACAGGTCGAATATACCTCCTTCTCTCTCTCCCTTCGGAGAAACCCTTCCAGTTTCTGTTGAGCTCCCATCATCGCCAATTCTCGTCACGAATTTTCCGTCTAAGTAACGAAAGACGTCCAACAAAAATAGTCAATTTATGTTCTGTCAAATGATCATCATTTTCTATTTTAAATCAATTATATCTATAGATATATTAAAAAGACGCAGAGTGGTTAGCAACTCACGGGGGGTCATTTGGATGAAAAAGAAGCAATTGAATTACAGTAAAAAGCTAAATTTACAATTTTTCCCACATATCGTGAATTTTTCAATTTTACTTTCAAGGAACCACAAAAAAAAACAGAGTTAAAATCGTCTATGTATGTATGTATAAGTTCTATTCATTGAAATACCTACATATGTACATACATACATACACCCGGAATTGGGTCGGAGTAGAAGAGCACTTGAGAGAATTGGTCCACTTCTGTGCGAAACGATCCAAATAAAATTATTACGATTATGAAAAAGTACGAGCTAGGACGGATATAGCGACTTCGTAGTATGTTTATATTTTAAGTGGGGAATGCGTATAAGCATCGGTTTTTATTGTTTGATACTACTTATTACTTCGTGATTCGTCGGTTACCCGATTCTACATACATTTCAAAGAAAGACACAGGGGATTTCTATTCGAGTGTAATTTTCGATTTCCTTTTTCGAAACTCCATTTTCAATTTCCGCTCTCATTCTTCGCGATAATTCTCGATACTGTGTACTTTTATTACTCGCGGAATATATCTTATCGTTTGCAAAGAAGAACATTTAAATTTTTTTCTTATAATATTAAAATACATATAAACGGTCAGGAGACAAGCGAGCAAAATTATTAATTTTCACAGGACAATTTACTGCGAGATTGAATGACCGAGAAATATCACAAGAATTTCGAAAGGGATTTATGAGAGAGAAGTAAAATAGGTCATAGTCGTGTCAATATCACTGACCCATTTCCGACCCACCATTGCTCCTTTCAGATCGGAAAATCTCTGGCTCATGGTTAAGGGGTGGAAACGAGGAGGGAAAGCACCCTTGAACTTGAGATAACCCAACGCAACCCCTTACCACCGTTGAGCAAACAAATTGGACGATATTCCAGAACTATAAGTAATATAAACCGATTTATTAATTTAACACGGAATACATTAGAATTCAACCGTAGATTATAGTCCATTTGTAAAACCAATAGGGGAAAACTAATTCTGGATATCTAAAATATTATGATTTAGCATATATGTACATAGATACATATGTAAACACACGCTTATATATATATAAGCGTGTGTTTGCCTACTGAGTCGTTACAGTCACGTTAGTATTGTCAACATAACAAACAACATTTGTTAGCCGCTGTCAAAGCTGGTTTGAGTCGATACCCATTCAATCAACGGTACACTCTACATACAATTTATTGTTTCACGTACTATCAAATGGGCTATGGGCTGTACTGTTATTGTACAATAACAGTACAGCAACAAATATAAAGTTATATGACGAGCAAACTGGTTAGTTAAACATAAAATTAATTTATTACATATATGACCAACACTGCTATATTGGCCTTCACAGCATGACGTCACTCGTTCAGTTTGTGCTTTAAGCCGTAAGGCCTTGTCCTATATGTAAGTGTAGATGTTGTAGGTAATGTAAGCTTTTCCATAAACGTGCAACAGGTACACCCCTCAATAACACGCTCAGTGCTCGAAATGGAAATTTTCACGAATGGGAGCGCTCGATAATTTTCAAAAAATATCAAACGACCTTTTTTTTTTAACTATATGTATAGAAAATGTACGTACATTTCTATACATACATATATTTTAACACCAAAACACTTAGGTAACATATGTATGTACACCAATATAAATGAATTTATGGTTGTATATATTAGGTTATTAGTATTATTATTATATAAACTGTATTACATACATATGTACATGCACAATTTACACGGTTAATTTTTTTTAAATTTGAATAATTGTTAATATCACTATTTAGTTAAGTCACGTGCAGTAATTATAATTCAGACAACTTAAAAAATGTTGCTAGAAAAGTGTTTGTTAGTGATGAAGTGCAATAATAAAATATAAATAAAAAAAATAATCAAGCGATTCCCGATGATAGAATGAAATTGTAAATACGTTCGGTAAATTCAAGTTCTCTCATCAGAGGGACAGGCAAGACTGAAGTATTTTGAAATTTTGGTTCCTTTAGTATAATTTTGGTTTTTTACGAAAGGGAGCGCTAAATTTACAGATTTCACGAAAGGGTACGCAACGTTTTCAAATCTCACGAAAGGGAACGCCCGCTCCCTGCCGCTCCCGCTGAATTCGAGCACTGAACACGCTGTAATGGACGTTACTCCATTATCCCATTAAATGGGGGTGTTACTCCACTTTCAGCATAATTTTAAACCATCACTAGAGGATATTACAAACCAGCTCCACTTTGATAATTTGTAATACTTATAGTAATTAAAAACATCGAACACAAATTTGCGTATAATTTAATATATGTACATACATAATATGTATGTAAGTATGATTTACAACCATAGTACGTACGTTTGCAGCAAGTAAATTAAATGATTCAATAGCGGTAGGCAAGTATCGTTTACAAATAAACCGTGGCACACAGACAAACATCTTTGATTTTATATTTTTATTATGGAAAATGTACATATTTTCTATTATACAGCAGCCTAACCGATAATACGCACGAAGGTAAAAAAACAGACAATCAAATTTACGCAAGATCAAATAAATTGTACTTATGGATGTGTTTTGATACATTCAAGCAGAGCTTCACTCTTATTTTTCAATGCACCTTTTCTAAGACAATACTTTAAAAAACATTTGAAAAGACTCATAAATTTTTGATATTTTTCCCAGAAATGAAAATTTCAACGACAATTTTTTTATATGGAAAATTTCTTTCATCTCAAAGTGTTATTGACAGGCCAAACTGTCAACTTTGATTCACAAGCCACAGTGATAAATGTGCACGAAATTAACATCCTAAAAATTACTGTTAAATTCCAGTACACCTATGTATGTATGTACGTGTGTGTGTATTGTTTAACTGTTTAGTCGCGTACGTGTCGGTTGGGGGCCACGGCCGGTCCGGGCGGCTGCATCGATCAGCCCCTTCCACCAGCGGGCCCCCATCCCTCTGTAGGGCTCCCGGGGGCCCCGTCTGTCACCCCTACCCCACCTCCTACCTGTTGCCGATCTGTAAACCCCACCATAATCATCCCCATCAACACCTCCCTTTATCATGCCAAAGCAACGCTCGTATGTCTTACAACTCGCGACACAACTGCATCCAATTTGTTTTTAGCTTCAAATTCCAATTTCAATTGAGGGGGTCAGTTCAGTTCAAGTAGCTCAAACCACAAAAAACGATTTAGATACATACTGCCGTCCTAAGCCCACTTAACGTAACTGACAAAAATTACGACAAATGAGTTAGATGTGTTTTAGGGGTTATGGGAGTGTATTCATGCGATTTTTCATATCAAAATTAATGTATCTTCGTCCAAAAGTGACTTTTTAAAGCTATTTAATCTAACGTATCTGCTTGCGCAGAGAAATATGTACATAGTATCACCAATGCTTAGCGAAAATAACGTATCCAATATTTACTTCGGTCACTACCTTATCATGAAAGATTGAAAAGACCGAATCTCTCCACATTGGAGACGAAGAGATTAAGAGGTGATTTAATTGAAGTATTCAAAATAATAAATAATCAGTATTCATGTGAAATGACCAACCTCATTATGTTCAATGAGAACCCTCATCTAAGAGGTCATACTCTTAGACTCCGAAAAAAAAAATCAAATAAGATTGTTGGAGATTCATTCTTTTGAAATATAGTGGTTGAAGTTTGGAATAGTCATATGTATACATTAATAATGAATAATGAAGTGACGTAACTACTAAAGTATTAATTTTTTTTTTTTAATTTTTCCTTAGAATTATCAAAACACAATAGAAAATAACCTCATGCACTAAAAAACAGTTTAAATAAATCAGTAATATATGAAGAAAAACACAAATTTAGAATAAAACTTTCAAGTCCATTTATCTCGACGGCAGCATAGGTACGCTATTATCTTTAGACAAGCATTATTCATCAGGACCGTCATTTTAAATTAAACTGGCTGGTTTCCCCGTCATATGACTTGTAGCCCTGTGTAAATGTTATCAATTTTTCCGAAACCGACAAAGACTTATTGAAACAAATCGTGCCGCTTTTTTTCTTCTTAAACCATTATATGTATGTACATAAGTCAATTGTTATAAAATCAACAAACGTCGATTGTTATGGTTCTTATTTCGTGTATGCGTTTTTAGTTTTTAGAATAATTGTTTTCTATTTTTTTTAATCAAATATAAAAATAATAAATTGCGCGCTAACGTCGGCGCGCTAATGTCCGCGCGCTAATGTCTCGCGCGCTAATGTCGCCGCACCACATATATTGGTGGCCACCCGTCGTGTATGACCAACATCCATAGACCTATAAAGCTAAAAATTTTTGCTCAAAGCCGACATAAATACAAAATCATAAATAAAAAATCGTAAAATCATCAAATTGAATAGAATTTGAAATCTGTTATTTTCAAGTAACACTAGGATAAGAACGCACTAGGCGGAACTGCGATGCAACTGCACTGCGCGACAAGACGCGACGCGGCAAAGATTGTTTGTATGAAATTGTCGCACTTGAAGTGCAATTCCGCTGCCGCTTAGTGCGGTCTATCTCATACAATTTCATACAAACCATATTTTTATCGCGACGTGTCGTGGAGTGCAGTTCCGCCTAGTGCGGTCCCACCGTAACATCGTTTTTTAACGAAAGGGGGAGCTAAGTTTACGGATTTCACGAAAGGGAGCGGGGTCCCCATTTGCTTCCATCCATTTCAAGCCCTGATCAAAAGTGTTTATCGGGTGTTATCATATAATCCACAGATAAAATATCAATGCGATAAAAATCATGGTGATAAAACGAAAGCACCAGTAAATTTATTATTTTAGTTTCATCGTCATATAGATATTTGTTATTGCAATGAGCGTAGACATGGTTGAAAAAATGGACGTTCAGCAAGACATTACGAAAGGAACGACAAATTCAAAACCAATTCCAAAAGATTCTCCAGTATACGGAGACTCCGAAAACCAAGGAATAGTCTATATATACAGCAATCTGAAAAAAGGTATACTTCTTATATATGTACAAGTCTTTAAGGCTCTTATCCACCAAGTACGTTGACATGCGTTACGTCGACGTACGACATCCACGCACCAATTGCAGTACGAGTTTTGCAGCACGAGCGATAAAGCCGTGCTGTAATTGGTGGGTCGATATCGTACGTCGACGTAACGCATGTCAACGTACTTGGTGGACAAGAGCCTTAAGCCCGTTCAATATCAACGGAGCGTTCTCATCGCCCGTACTGAAAAATAGTATTAAATTTAATAGTTTTTGTAGTGGTTGCATCTATGCAATAATGCACCATCTATGGCGCGTTATAATAACAACAACGTAACAATTTAGCAAAGTCGCGAACCCATTAAGAATAAATATTGGCCAATTATACGATTCCTCTCAACCTGGTGATACTGGGTTCAAATCCCACTCGTTCGACGTTCTGGTTTTCTCATTATTTACCGAGGCGAGCGTTATCAGCAGACAGACAGACAGACAGACAAATTTCGGCTATTATATATGTATGTATATAATAATATGTATGTATGTAAGATATCAATATTCAAGGCGTACAGAAATCTAGGGAGCTATGAGTCCCAGGGAGCTATGTATGTACATATTTATGTACAATGTATGTATGTATGTATGTATGTACAATGTATGTATGTATGTACATACATACATGCATAGTTTCGTCGAAGGATGGATTTTTCGTCGAAGGATGGAAGGAAGGAAGCAACACACGTTTAACTACTAATTAAGAGCAAAAAACATAGAAAAAATAATACCAGAATCCCACAAGAAAAACTTAAAAATAACCTAAAAACCTAGGGCTTCTTAATTAGTAACTGAAACATATGTATTACTTGTTTGCATTGTCTTAAACCAAACAAACAACAAGAAATGTATTTTATCTGCGTTTTAATACCGCTATATGAACCTTCCACTTTTAGCTAAAAAATATTTTCTTCTTAATTTTTATTATTATACTCCATTCTCTCTTTCACGAATTCGCCACAATATTGCTTTTTGCGTAAGAGCCAGTAACAATAATTCGGCGTAAAATATGTAGGTACATATAGGTACATATATGTATATGTAGTATGAATATTTGGTCATTTTTTTGTAAATCAAAATGCTTGGGCTTGGGAAAGTTGCTCCATGGGTATACAAAACAAACGGTATAATTTTTTTTTTGATATACGGTATTAAAATTTATGTGCGGTATAAAAACGCAGATAAAATACATTTCTTGTTGTTTATTTGGTTTAAGACAATGCAAATAAGCAACACACACGTTGTTCTTAATTAGTAACTGAAACATTTGTATTACTTGTTTGCATTGTCTTAAACCAAATAAACAACAAGAAATGTATTTTATCTGCGTTTTAATACCGCTATATGAACCTTCCACTTTTAGCTAAAAAATATTTTCTTCTTAATTTTTAACTCCATTGGGGAAGTACATATAAAGAGTTAAAATATCAAAAAAATAATTACACCGTTTGTTTTGTATGTATGTACATATATCCATAGAGCAACTTTTCCAAACCCGAGCATTTCGATTTTCAAAAAAAAAAAAAATCCCTCCACCTACTAACCATGGGAAGATTTTATATTTTTTCTCAATATTCAAGCAGCTTGGGGCAGTACTAAACATTAATATTTTTAGGAGATATTTTGCAGTTATGATGTGTATATGATAGACTATTCTTCATACAAGATCGCTCCACCCTAAATTTTACATACATCCACCCAACACACAAACACCCATACATACAGACATTATCCAGAAATCACAAAACCGTGATCAGAAGACGATACCCAATAGGTAAAAATCAGTCAAAATCTTGAGGTTGAATTTTCGCACGATGACAATACAGTAATGCAATGCTTATTTCATATTTCTTTGTAATTTATGTATTTCTATTTTTACTTTTATAATATTGCAATAAAGGCTTAGTTTCAGATACTACCAAACTCGCAAACAATCTAAAAGGTCTCGGATTCATCACCGAAGTATTTGACACCGAATCAACATTCAAAGCTAAAATAACAAAAGGTGAGAAATAAAAGTTTGCTCACTTTAAAAATGTTTATTTTTTAACATTGGACTTATCTAACATACATATGTTAGATAAGTCCATAACATGTATTAAGTAACATGTGTACATAATTTATCTAACAGAGCTAATTAAGCTAACAGAGTCGACAAACATTTGAAATATATTTATAAGTGTCTGTGGTTATCGCTTTTAGTGTAGCCCAGCGGTATTTAACCTTTTCGGTTAGGGGTCAACATTGAATTGTTTGAATTCTCGAAAGGCCGCATCAGTTTGTAAAAACGCACGTGTTTAATTAACATTGACCATCATTGATGAACATCCATCTCCACATAAAGAAACCAAATTTTGCACAGAAATGGAATGATGTTCGAAAAAATATTTTATAATAAATAATAAATTACTTTATCGTGTTTGTTCTTTCATTGGAATAGGGGCGAGAAGATCTTCTTTCATTTTATATTCCTTAATAAATAGGGAAATTTGTGTAGTTGACGATATATCTGTTGTAGAATCACATGTCAAACCAAAGTATTTGCAGTTTTGAAGATCGGAAATCAAATCTTATAATATTTGTTTTGAAATTACTACAGAATGTTGAATCGGAAAATGGAAGTTTTTTCATTTCGGCCAAATTTGATATTTGCTGAAAAATTGCTGAATTGAAGATGCATTGGGTATATGTAAATACATACATATGTAGGTACATTCATTCTTTTCAGCTTTTCTGACAAAGGGCCGCAGGTTGAGTATCGCTGGACTGTAGCCGGTGTAACAGTGATTTACCAAAAAAGATTCTTAAAATAAAATTTCTTTTTCAGATACAGACCATACTTTGAAATACACAAATGACTATTGCACAGCCATAATAACAATAACTAAAGGCGAATTTAAAGAAGAACATGATATAATCAAAAGTTTTCACAGCAATAATTGTCCAAATTTGCTATGTAAGCCAAAGTTATTCTTCTTCTTGGAGGTATGTTGGATTTATTTTAATGGAAATGAATGTGTGAAATAAATAATTAGTTTTTTCAAGATAGACACGATATTTTTAGATTCCTCACGACTCAAGAGACGAATGTGACAGTACGTGTGAATACGAGTTACCCGTACAAGCGGACATTTTAATTTACAAGCACTGCTCTCCCAATGCAGTGAAAGATCTCTGTACATTTTTCGACAGATTCAAGTCCGAAAAACCAGCTTACTTCCTGGATGAATTGACATCTCATTTGAGTACCATAACGGGAAATAAGCCGACTATTCACGACATGCTCACAAGGCGTATATACATTGGAGCCAAGGTTGTCAAGGTTTTTGATATTGACTACAATATCAAAAATTTAATCAATAATCATCTCAACAAGAGAATTGTGTTAGCGATCACATTCATTGAAGAGCTGTTTCAATCGAATTCATTGAATTTTGCTCATGCTGAAAGAGATCTTTCCACTTTCGTAAAAGAAAATGAATTGCTGTCCATCAAGGAACGCATTCGAGGAAATCCAAGCGATTTCATTGTAGATGGAAATGAACTCCTCAACAAAATTGAAAAAGCTACTTCTAACGCGACCGGCAATAACTAAGTGTTGCCCGCATAGGTCTAAACTTTTGTGAGTACATATTTACATATTAGTGGTAGGAGATGTTTTGCCGATCAAATAACCAACTTGTCATACAAATAGGTACCTACATAGAATACTATGTTCACTCCAAAAACTAATCGAAAAGCAAAGTTTATTACGCAAGCTTTTCCTGTTGTATTCGCCATTAAACATCTCGATTTACGATACTATCTAACTATTTGAAGTACATATGTACATAGATATGTACATACATACATAGAACAACCTGCGTATATAATGTTTATACAGAAAACAAAAAAAATGTATGTACATATGTACATATATATACCTATTTGTAGTTGTAATTAATAGTTGAGGAAAAATTTTGTATGATTTATATAAATATAATATTCATATTTATTTATTTATTTACAGGCTAAACGCCCAAATTATTTACAAACAAAAATCAATTACAGGATATGTAATATGTAATCGACCTTGATTTAAACGTAAAATAAGTCAAATTTATAATTCGTATTAAATTGTAAAATCAACTTTTTGTTTAAGTAAATTGATGTATGTACATATGTACATAAGTAAAAAGTTTAATTTTTGTATATCCTCGATTTTATATCTACATATGTATACATAAAATATTAACGTTCTAACTGGTGTATTATTTCACAAAAATATTATATTGTATGTAGCTACATGTACATAGATCGACGACAATATATCCCGAATCCATTAGAATATTGTACAATTTACAAATTTAAACTTGGAAAAACTCACCTTCGTAGGTACATACATACATATATTGAGACTATTGAGTACAATATGAAAACTTTAATCAACACAAATCTCAACTGGAAAATTGGTCAGCGATCGACTTCATTGAAGAATGTGCTGATGCTGGCGAAGAAATCTTCGAGATAATTGATTCAATGGTTGATAAGATTTTAGAAGATACATAAGTATATGTAGTGTTAGTATGTGTACATATGTATGTAGGTACATACATATGTAGTAGGGTGGAGCGGTCTTGTATGAAGAAAATTATTATTCGTAATATCAAAAATCTTGTGTGCGGGATTAGTGCTCTATCTGCTATCACATACCCATCATAACTGCAAAATATCTCCTAAAAATATTAATGTTTAGTACTGCCCCAAGCTGATTGAATATTGAGAAAAAATATAAAATCTTCCCATGGTTAGTAGGTGGAGGGATTTTTTTTTTTTGAAAATCGAAATGCTCGGGTTTGGAAAAGTTGCTCTATGGATATATATTTTTTTTATATATATATATTTTGATATTTTAACTTTTTATACTTCCCCAATGGAGTTAAAAATTAAGAAGAAAATATTTTTTAGCTAAAAGTGGAAGGTTCATATAGCGGTATTAAAACGCAGATAAAATACATTTCTTGTTGTTTATTTGGTTTAAGACAATGCAAACAAGTAATACATATGTTTCAGTTACTAATTAAGAACAACGTGTGTGTTGCAAATAAACAACAAGAAATGTATTTTATCTGCGTTTTTATACCGCACATAAATTTTAATACCGTATATCAAAAAAAAAAATTATACCGTTTGTTTTGTATACCCATGGAGCAACTTTCCCAAGCCCAAGCATTTTGATTTACAAAAAAATGACCAAATATATTCATACTACATATACATATATGTACCTATATGTACCTACATATTTTACGCCGAATTATTGTTACTGGCTCTTACGCAAAAAGCAATATTGTGGCGAATTCGTGAAAGAGAGAATGGAGTATAATAATAATAATATTTACGAAATCGGCAAAATACTTGCTCATTACGTGTATATGGTTACGCTGAATTATTGTAACTGGTACTATAATATGAAAAGAAAAAGAAAACAAAAAAAAACTTTAAAAAATCCGGAGGTGGGGATGGCGGCTACTACATTGTATGTATCTGGCTGCGGTGATGAATTGGGGTAACCTGTTAGGTCACCACGGAATGTTTTAAATAATAAAATAAAATTGTTATAAACTTTAATTAGATCTGGATTTAAATGACGTAACAGAATAATATTGAGTTTGAGTGCACGTTTTGAATTAGCAACAATGTTGATTTTAAACTAAGCGAGAGCGCACAACAATGTACATATCTAATGATATTTTAATCAATTTTTTTATGTAATTTCTTCAGTTTGTCATCCCTATCGACGACAACACTCGTTCTTCATTGAAAATCCTTCTTCAACCGGTATTGAAGTTGGAATGGCACAAATATAATTTCATAGTGGATTTCGCGGTCGAGTTCGCAAACGGTGTTCCGTCAAACTTTAGGGCTAGATTCAGTATTCAACGAATCGAGCACATTCCGTTGAATGCTTTGCATTTTTAAGTCATTTTTTTTTTTTAAATATTATTGAAGTTGCTGATTGAAACTCCTGTGATTTGACGCTCCGGACGTTCCCTTACGTTCAAACTCGGACACTTCTCCTGAGACCAGATCTAGTTAGTAAAAAGTAATGCATCTGGAATAAGTTCGTAAGTAATTACGTTACTTCATATAAATTTCCATTCGACAAACAAATTCAAGCGTTTTATACGGAATAATTGCTTACAATGTGAAAGTTGAACCAACAAGTTACATGAAATTTATTCAAGTGTTCTATTAAGGTATACATACTACATATGCATATGTACATACATACATAGGAACATAGGTATGTATGTATATTCTACTGTATGTATTCACATTCTCACACATGCGGTATGTTTTAATTCAATTTATTTTATTTGCGAGGGCGCCATATCTTTTGGCGTTTAAATTGAACAACGGCGCCATTTCGTACGTGGCCGATAAACGTTCAAAACTTTTACGATTTTCAGTGGGGCATTAAAGGAAAATTGCTCACATGGGGCTTTTACTCCGATATTATAATGTATTGTCGAATATTTATAAAAGCCACCGCGTTTGAGCAGATGCGGTTTTTGTCTCGAGAAAATGAAGTAAAATGCAAAAATCTACATTTATGTACATAAAAGAATTCATATGAAAAATAATTATAAAATTTATTTATTTACTTACACGAAAAAAAAAAAAAACACGCACTATGTATGTAGGTAATGAACCTAATATATGAATTGATTTATAATACTGATAATAATAAAAAAGTGTCTGGTGTGACCAGCCCATGACTTAATGAATAAAAAAGAGTGCCGAACGAAAATTATTTTTTAAACTGAAAAATTCTAAAAGCAAATTTTGCTCATTGATTGCGTCTAAGCGTATTATGATTTTATAATATCACAAAGATAAAAATATTTAAAAGGGCGAAAAATTTTAAAACACCAAATCTCGTTCAAGAGTAAACTGCCACTTCCGGTTGGCTAGTGTTGACCAAAATCACAATATCTCTTCAATCTTAGATGAAAAAAGTATCGATACGAAATTTCAGTTCGATAGACTTTATAGTGAAAAGTGAAAGGCATCGAAAACCAAAGGGAAACGTAATACTTGCGATTGGAAAAGAATATTTAAAAATTATATTATTTTGAAAATCGTTGCACATAGTATTTGTGAAAATTTTCAGCTTAATTCATTTGACAGCTTTGGAGAGAAAATTTCTCAAAGAAAACTCAAAATGAAGTGACTTACAAGGAAAAGTACCACTTCTGGTTAGTGAAAATTTTTGAAAACCTTATCAATCGTAAAGTTGGTATCAATCATATAAATGTGAAGTTTCGGTGCGATGGGTTTAATGATTTTTGATATATAGCGATTTCACACACAAACATTTTCCAAAAATCATGAAAAACGTGATTAGCGGATAATACCTGATACAAAACGAGCACAATACTTTATCATACTAAGTACATATATACCTAAATGGATAAAGTAATACAACAAGTATTCAACTGAATGCACAGAGGCAACAAGTGTCAATAATTTGACTGCAACACAGGTGTCCGAACTGTAGATAAATAGTTTCTGTACGATTTGTCCCAGTGTTTTTCATATGTCAATAAATGACTCATGGTGAAATTAATCATAGTGTTTATCAGGTGTTATCATAGAATCCACAGATATAATATCAATGCGATAAAAACCATGCCGATATTACAAAAGCACCAGTAAATTTATTATTTTAGTTTCATCGCCATATAGATATTTGTTATTCCAATGAACGTAGACGTGGTTCAAATAATGGATGTTCTACCAGACTATCCGAAAGGAATGACAAATTTAAAACCAATTCAAAAAGATTCTCCAGTATACGGAGACTTCAAAAACCAAGGAATAGTCTACATATACAACCAGCTGGAAAGAGGTATACTTCTTATATATGCATATGTACGTATGTATATATGATGTACGATATCAATTCAAGGCGTACAGAAATCTAGGGAGATATGAGTAGGTATGTACATACATACATATGTACATATGTATGAACAATGTATGTACATAGTTTCGTCGAAGGATGGATTTCTTCATCTCCTTTCGAGGTGTGCACTCTCCTACCATATTTGATAAACAGTTTTTGAGAAACATATAGCGATTATATACACATCCACCCAACACACAAACACCCATGCATATAGACATTTTCCAGAAATCACAAAACCGTGATCAGAAGACGATACCCGATAGGTACAAATCAGTCAAAATCTCGAGGTCGAATTTGATAACAATACAGTGATGCAATATTTATTTCATATTTCTTTGTAATTTATGTATTTCAATTTTTACTTTTATAATATTTCAATGGAGGCTTAATTTCAGATATTACTACCGAACTCGCAAATAAACTAAAGGTCCTCGGATTTATCAAAAGAGAATATACCGTTGGGTTACGATTCAATGATAAGATAAAAACAGGTGAGAAATAAAAGTTTGCTCACTTAAAAATGCTTATTTTTTTAACATTGAGTTTATCTAACGTATATTATCATGCCACAGACTACATAATGTATCTAAAGCTAACAGAGTCGACAAACATTTTAAATATATTTATAAGTTTCTGTGGTTATCGCTTTTAGTGTAGCTCAGAGGTACTCAACCTTTTTGACCAAGGGCCAATATTGAAATCTATGAATATTCGAAGGGCCACATCAGTTTTCAAAAAAAAAACCATCACCAAAAATATATGTACATATATGATTATTGTTTCTTTAACTAAGAAATTCGAAAAATAAATAAATACAACGAAAAATGGTATATTGTAAATATACATATATGTACATACATACATACATATATGTACAATATGCAGATATTGCAGATATTGATTATTTTCTTCGGTATTCATCAACTTATATTTGGCAAAATAAGATTGTACTATTACTAGAGATGTAAAAGAACGTTCTTTAATAAATTACTAAAAATCAATCATACATTAAAGCACCTGTTTAATGAGAGATTTGAAGCCGAGATGTAGATTGTATTTCGAATTTTCGAAAGGCCGCATCAGTTTGTAAAAACGCGTTTAATAAAAACGTATATAATTATTGTATTTTTAAAAATTTTCTTTTTTCATGCAAATACTTTATTATGCGCTCGAATACTTTCCCTTTCTTAGCCATCTTATTGCAGTATTTAAAATACATATCCATATTCAGCATTAAATTCTCTCAACATCCAATTCTTTCAAATAATCTGTGATTTAGTTCTTTTACTCTTCAACAATGATCATTTGCATTACGCCTTATAAAGTTTGGTTAGCAATCTGAAGTACCTACTATGTTTTCATGGAATCAATGAAATTATACAAAATAAGCTAAATTAAATTCATTTTTCAAAAGCGTAACGGATCCATTAACATGCATTGGATATACATATGTAGGTACATTCATTCTTTTCAGGTTTTCCGACAAAGGGCCGCAGGTTGAGTACCGCTGGACTGTAGCCGGTGTAACAGTGATTTACCAAAAAAGATTCTTAATGTAAAATTTATTTTTCAGATACAAGCAAATCATCGAAATACACAAATGACTATTGCACAGCCATAATAACAATAACTAAAGGCGAATTTAAAGAAGAACATGATATAATCAAAAGTTTTCACAGCGATAATTGTCCAAATTTGCTATGTAAGCCAAAGTTATTCTTCTTCTTGGAGGTATGTTGGATTTATTTTAATGGAAATGAATGTGTGAAATAAATAATTAGTTTTTTCAAGATAGACACGATATTTTTAGATTCCTCACGACTCAAGAGACGAATGTGACAGTACGTGTGAATACGAGTTACCCGTACAAGCGGACATTTTAATTTACAAGCACTGCTCTCCCAATGCAGTGAAAGATCTCTGTACATTTTTCGACAGATTCAAGTCCGAAACACCAGCTTACTTCCTGGATGAAGTGACATCTCATTTGAGTACCATAATGGGCAACAAGCCGACTATTCACGACATGCTCACAAGGCGTTTATACCTTGGAGCCAAGACTATTGAATACAATATGAAAACTTTAAGCGATAAAAATCTCAACAGGAAAATTCTGTCAGCGATCGACTTCCTTGAAGAGTGTGCTGATGCTGGAACAGATCTTTCTACTTTCGTAGAAGAAAATCAATTGGTTTCCATCAAGGAACGCATTCAACGAAATCCAAGCGAAAAAATTGAAAGTGGAAAAAAACTCCTCAACGAAATTGATCTCGCTATTTCTAACGCGACCGACTCAGTGGTGCCCGCCCAGGTCTAAACTTTTGTAAGTATGTATTAGTGGTAGGAGATGTTTTGCCGATCAAATAACCAACTTGTCATAGGTACATACAATACTACATATGTACACTCCAATAACTAATCTAAAAGCAAAGTTTATTACGCAAGCTTTTCTTGTTGTATTCGCCATTGATCATCTCGATTTACGATACTATCCAACTATTTGAATTACATAGAACAACCTTTGTATGTATATATGTACATATGTATGTATGTATGAATGTAATGTTTATACACAAAACAAAAAATTACATACCTATTTGCAGCATAATTAATAATGTTGTATGATTTATATCAATATGCTATTCATATTTAATCGACGTTGGCTTATTAAGAGATAAGTCAAATTTATACTTTGTAATAAATTGTAAAATCAACTTTTTGATTAAGTAAATTGATGTAACTTGAAAGTTTAATTTTTGTATACCCTTTCGATATATAATCGATGTTATACATAAAATATTAAAGCTGTAATCGTTGTATTATTTCACAAAAATATTATATGTACCTACACGTAGATGGACGACAATACATATATCCCGAAATCGATTTGAATATTGTACAATTTACAAATTTAAGCTAGGAAAAACTCACCTTCGAGGGTATAGCGAATAGTGGAGATCTATCATCATCAGGACACTTCTTATCCCGGCGACTTCTACAGCAGAATCTGCAGACGAATAGAGTTACCACAATGAGTGTGGACATCATGGTGGCGACAAAGCCACCCAGCAGAGCTGACCGCATATCAATCATCTAAAATACAAAGTCAAATATAAAATTGGCACCTATCGGTTATATAGTAGTGTGTGACAAGACAAATTAAAATTACATCATGGTTCGCAAATTTAAATCTAGCATAAACAAATGTATCAGTGATAGAATAGTATTATTTTTGAGGTTAATACGAATCTGTACCTTCTAAAATCAAATCAAATAATTTAATTTAAGCAGAATTTTATACTGAACGTCCCCCTTGCTGCAAATATAACGAAGTGCGAATTACATAAGAACACACATAGCTCGTTGATTAATTAATTTCAGACATGCGGTCTACTGTGTACTAATTCACACACGACCTTCAGTCATTCTAGTTTGGTTATAACGTTCAACCGAAGGTGAAATGCGGTTGTCGTTGAGGTGAACGGATTAATCCGTTTAACGTTGTTTTAATTACTGGCAAGTTAGAACGAAAAAACAGTTTACATACGCGTTGCCGATACCTTAGTAGGTATCGGCTTAAGATGATTAGTTATTGGATTTAGGAGAGACGGTATGCGATCGACAAAGTTTGACAATCTACCGCTTCGTAACGTTCGACGCAAAGCATTTATGAATTTTAACTTGTCCAATAGTATGTATGTACATACATATGTAATAGTACAACTATGTACATATATACATAAGTGCATACATATATTGTAGTATGACAATTCCCTACACAGTAAATTTTATGTTGTTGTGTTAGCCCTCTAATTCTGCGGGATAGAAAATATTCCGAGTGGAATGGATTTGTGAATATTTTAACGATAAATGGATTCTGAGGTACATACATTGAAATATAATAATAACTAATGAAAAACTATCAATTTATAAAGCGAAATATCATCTAAATCCCATACAATTACGTACATTAAATCACAAAGATTAGTCAATAATAGTTATGTATATTAAGTTATTATAATACCATGATCAACGATTATTATTAGTTACCTACGCAGTGTGCAAATGTCCGATCAAATCAACAGAAGTCGATCAAGCCAACAAAGTGGTAAGCTCTCGTTATGTTGTGTTTTATTAGCAATTTTTAAATTTATTTGGCACACTTAAATACCGAGAAAATGAGTCAAAGCGTACAATACAATTCAAATACAATAGCAGGAGTTTTACGATTTCGCTCAGATTAAATCTGAGGTAGGTACCTACAAAAAGGTACGTCAAAGCAGGAAAGTTTTTTAAAATGAGCTCAACTCGAAGAACTCGTTTCGATTTCCAATGTATTACTTGTGAAGTGTTTTTCCTTGGCGGAACGCGAATTTTCTTTTCAGTATTTACATTGCGGAAAATATACCCATTGTGGTGTGGTTGGCTTTAATATTTGATGTGCTCTCAAAAGAGCCACTCTCATCGTCCACGCCATGTTTACATCATCATCATCATTGATGATTTTGCACGTTCTAGTTGAACTGAAATAGTTCGTACGAACTGAAGGGACAGTGTTAAAAAAAATTCTAACCTTTTGTATTAATCGGAAGCACTTTAACACACTAACGACCAAATCGAGCGAAAGCGAATACTCAATCTGAAAATCAGGATAATAACCATGGTGTGTTTCAGATTATCGCTATGGCACGCGAGGATAATCTCCAAGGATATGTTTGGAATCGATTTTATCACAGTAATTCAAAAGGCATGTTCGTGTATTACGGTTAATGCAGAATCGGTTCTAGGGAGCTTGCGGCCATTGATGATTATTTTCATAGTAGTAATAGCGAATTTGTCGTTTAAAATTTAAATCTCCGAGCTGCTATCGTAAAAAAAATGAGTATTAAGCGAGCGAGGTTGGAAAAAATGGAACAGTGGCGACGCAACGACGACATCCAATTTGAATTTAGATTGCAATTTAGGTTGACGCGCAATTTTATTATACGTGTAGTTTTTTTTTTCCACTCCAGTGGCTGCGCAAATACTGTGGGACAATTAAAAATTCAATTGCGCGAGTGCAGAATGCTAGCTGGAAGCCATTTTGAATGTGGCGATGGTTACACAAAATGGCCGCTGTTGCGTGACGACTCGAGCGCCACAGCTTGTCTCAAAAGCGAAATAAAACGTCGGCCATACTCGGTATATATGTACATATGTATGTACATACTATAGCAGCGGCACTCAACCCGTGGCCCGTGGGCCACGTGTGGCCCTTTGCCCGAAAAGCTGTGACCCTTGCAACTTATCAAACAGAAAATCATAAACTTACACTTTCCGATTCAACTTGCTGTCGCCGTTCTGAAGTTATTTTAAAAAATATGTTTCAAAACTTAATTTTGGTTCTTCAAAACTGCAAATACTTTAGTTTGGCATGTGATTCCACAACTGATATATCGTCAACTGCACAATTTTCTTTATTTGTACGCTATTGTACAAAGGAATGTGAAGTAAAATAAGATTTTCTCGCCCTTATTCCAATGAAAGGACAAACACGAGGAATTGATTTTTTATCTGCTTTTAAGACTTTTTTGAACGCCATTCTGTTTCTGTGAAAATTTTAGTTTATGTACACATGGATGTCCATCAATGGTGGGCAATATTAATGGATTCGTTTCGCTTTTGAAAAATGAATTAAATTTATTCACCAAGAAAATTTAGGATTTCAGATTGCTAACCAAATTTTAAAAGACATAATGCAAACGGTCATAGAAATTGCTAATTTTATAAGAGCAAAAGAACTTAACCACAGGTTGTTTCAATCTTTGTTGAATGAATTGAATGCTGAATATGGAGATGTCATTTTACGTACTGCAGTAAGATGGCTAAGTAAAGGGAAAGTATTGTAGCGGTTTTTTAATCTTCGTCACGAGATTATAGTATTTTTGCATGAAAAACAGAAAAATTTTCCGCAGTTAGATCGCGCTGAATGGCGTTATCTTCTTACGTTTTCAATCGTTATCAGTAAAAAATTTAACGAAACTTTGTTAAATTTGCAAGGAGAAAATAAAATAATAAGCCAAATGAGCAACACAATTTTTGCTTTTGAAGAAAAACTTGAAGTGTTTGTTATGCAATTAAAAGAGGGAGATTTATCAAGCTTTCAAACCCTGTTGTTGCAAACAGCAGATACTGAATTGAACACGAATTTATTTCGAGTCATGTCAAGTTACGTAGAGGAGTTTCTTGATGAAAAAAAAAAAAAAACATCAGGGCTCTGAGGGGGACTTTTTTACTAGTGGAAAATCCATGGTATATGACGTATGACGACGTGAAATTGTTTTCTAAATTTGGTTTTGAATACAGTGAAATATTAGAGAAGTTTATTGAATTTTAAAATGATACTCAAATGAAAGCTCTATTTGAGGAAAAAAGGGAAACAAATGATTACGAGAAATTTTGGAAATGTGTGCCAGATAATTACAACGGTCTTAAAAATTGTGCATTTTTTATTTTAACATTTTTTTCATCAACCTATCTGTGTGAGTCGTCATTTCCAAAAATGAAGTACATATGTATGTATATTAAAAGCCAATATCGGTCTCGTCTCACAGATACCCATACTGACGACTTGATGAGAATCGCCAAAAGTAAAAATCCTCCAAACATTACACAAATAATACAATCTACATCTCGGCTTCAAACCTCTCATTAAACAGGTGCTTTAATGTATGATTGATTTTTAGTAATTTATTAAAGAACGTTCTTTTACATCTCTAGTAGGTAATAGTACAATCTTATTTTAACAAATACATATAAGGTGATGAATACCGAAAAAAATAAGCAATATCTGCAATATCTGCATATACATATACATATATGTATATTTACAATATACCATTTTTCGTTGTATTTATTTATTTTTCTATCGAATTTCTTAGTTAAAGAAACAATAATCATATATGTACATATATTTTTGGTGATGGTTTTTTTTTTGAAAACTGATGTGGTCCTTCGAATATTCATAGATTTCAATATTGTCCCTTGGCCAAAAAAGGTTGAGTACCGCTGTACTATAGGTATGATAAGGACTAACTCGTTCGCATAAAACGAAGCGTAAAAGTCTAATCCTTTGAGGGAAGGAAAAAAAAAGTGAAAACCCATTAAAGTTGAATAAATAAAAAAAGAAATAAATACGTACGCGGATCGAAATTGCAATTGGATTTCTACGTTTACGATTTGAGTGAAGTTTATACGCGCTCTCTCTCTCTTTCGCTGTGAGTTACCTAAAGGTACCTACATATATACCTATACATACCTACATATGTACCTCTATACCTATACTTATTTTACAATTTGCCTTCGATTCATCATTTATTAAGATTATCCAGATCATAGGCGCACCCGGGCTCTCGAAGGCTTAAACCTTTTAATATTATTTTAACTAATTATTTCAAATTATAGAGTTGATATAAAAATATTAAGTATCAGGACTGTGGACTAATAATGTATGTGTATATTGTATGTGTAGGGTCATGTGTCTGGGGCTAGAGTGTGCAGTTCCACAACAGCAATATTTTTTAGAATCGAAGTTATGAAGTCAAAATATTTATTTTGACTTCATAACTTCGAATTTGACGAATTTTTGAAAATTTGACGAATTCTCAACAAGATCTAATTTTGATAAATGAAACCACGGAGGAGTATTTTCGAAGATCGGTTTATTTAAATTTTGCAGATCACACGCTTAGTCAAATAAATAAAAAATTTACCAAGCATCGAGATATTCTATTTAATTTTAATTATCTACTTCCTAAAGGAGTACAACCCAAACAATTTGAAGTGGATGAATTTATTAAACTTACTGAATTTTACAATACATAGCTATCTACAAACAACAAACGACTCCGTCCTAAAAGTTGAGTTTAGAATGTGGTATAAGTTTTTTGAAAATTTATATTCATTGAAAATGAAAATTCCGATTTGTAGATTTATATTTAGCCCCTCCCCTAAGAAAAAATCCTGGGTGCGCGCCTGATCCAGATTTTGAACGATGCGATGGAGTGAGGCTGATGACGTTACACGTAGCAATTATAAACTGTAAATAAATCGTGACAGAATCTGTTATACGGCACCTGATACTCCATTATGCATAATACACGATTAGTGGGAAAGCTATAATTCTATTAATTACTTTTCAAATACGACGTAGTCATTCCATATACATAGATATATGTATGTACATAGGTATACACAGTCGGCTTTGAAGTAAGAACAGATAAGAGCTAAGATAACTAGATAAGATTTTGTTTAAAAAAAATGGCATAATTTTCTGTCAAACGTCCATAAAAAATATTGTATTTTTAATTAGAACTTATGTGGCTATGATGATTGAAAAAATGTATAGTCTATTAACGTTTCCGTGTTCTTATACAAATACATATTAACGCCTAATTATATATCACATAAACAAAAGTTAATTGGAGTGTGAAAATGCGTCAACCTATTGTTATAGAATTATGAACCTACTAATATTTTATTATTGAAAGTTTTGTGGCTGTGCAGTTAATTGTGCAATTAATTTTAAAACTATGACTACACTCAATCGAAATAAAATAAAAAAGGAAATAATCCAAGTCGTCAAACAACAGCTACATAAAAATTTAATGTAGGCAACATAAATAGGAATCGAATCGCACTTTTAACGCGATAATAAATCGACAGTGCGCTATAAACGAATATTATTGTTTTATTCAATTGTTTTTTCGCATACATACATGCAACGGCTCACGTTCAAATCGTAAAGGTATCACTTGATATCTGCGTATTGCAAATATGTAATGTTTACTCCGATCACTAACATATGTTACGCTGCGTACCTTGAACTTGGGATCGAAGACTGTTGTCAGGATGCAGTTCAGCAGTATCTCGATCCGAGTTCTGGATTTATTTTAGCCACAGGACGACTGCACGACGGCTTAGTGCTGAGATGATATGATGCTGGAGCTGAGGTGTTGCGTTGCCGTTGATGTTGCTGTGTTGAAAGTCGCCAGATGGAGAGGTGGCTCAGTGGGGGTGGGTTTTTCCACCCCCTATCCCCATTCGTTGCCATAACAACCCCCATAGCCAGAGGCGAAGCGACGCCTAAATCTAATGTGATCCCCATAAATGTGGACAAATAGCCAATACAGTCGTGGTAATTGCGAAACTTTCACGTAAGAACCGTCCTTTAAAATCGAGCATGTCTGATTACGAATCGTTATTATATGGATATAATGAAAATAAAATGATAAAAAGCATCACAGACGTTCAAAACCGACCAGTCGATAAATGTGCGATGAACTTCAGCTTTCATCTCGCAAGTTTGAAGTGACCGTGCGAAAGTTGTGTTTTGACGTGAATATACGCGTTTAATGAATTTTGCACGCAAAGCGTAGTCCCAGTAGATAATCATATTGTAGAGATAGTTGATAGTTATCTATACCTAGGGCAGTTGATGAATATGACTGGATGTAAAGAAGAAGAAATAAAACGAAGAATGAAACTAGGATGGAGTGCTTTTGGAAGAATGAACATAGTTTTTAAATCCAACATTCCGCTATGCTTAAAAAAGAAGGCATACGACCAATGCGTACAGCCAGCTATGACGTATGGATGTGAAACGTGGATGCTAAATTCAAGAATGTTATGCAAGATCCAGTGAACATAGAGAAGCATGGAAAGATGTATTCTCGGTATAATGAGAAGAGATCGTATTTGAAATACATGGGTAAGAAGCATGACGTGGCAGATATACATAGCAGTAGGGGTGAAAAAGTTGAAGTGGCAATGGGCTGGACACATAGCGAGAAGAATGGATGGCAGATGGACGCGAGAAATACTGGAATGGTATCCGAGAGGATGTGAAAGAAAGCAAGGTAGACCGAGTGGAAGATGGGCTGATGAATTGAGAAGAATGTGTGCGAGTCAAGTGGATGCAGATTGCTCAAGACAGACAGGAATGGAGGAGGATTGGAGAGGCCTTCATCCAGCAGTGGATGGTGAACGGCTGAAAATGATGATGATGATGATGACATCTATACGCGGACCAGTATGGGGTACCAGTTCGGAAACGGCGGTGTTACATTTGGATGGGCATATGTATATTCCGACACTATAACTTCGTTACTAATAACACGATTGACACGAATGTTATTTTATTCGCTCGGGTATACGTCTACGATGCATTTATGATTTTGAGTTGGCACCCATCATGCGCGAGGCATGGGGGGGGGGGCGTATCTTCCAACGGCTATTTTGGACGTTTTTAGAAATTTCCAAGCACTATATCTCACGACTCTGATGTGCTAGCGTAGTGATTTTGGTACCAAACGAATTTAGATTATCACGAAGTGATAAAAAGTGAACGGTGTAAATTATTTGTTGGTGAAAAATCAAAAACAAGTCTAAAAAAATCTAAAATTTCACTACGTCGGCCCATACTCGCTGAAAAGCCAATAAGAAACACAAACAATGCATATCATCATAAAGAGGGTCTAATCATCTATCGATAAGTACCAACATATCTGTGACAGAACGAGTGAGACGGTAGCGGGAACATCAGAGAGTCGACGCGGCGCGCAGGGAAAACAACGGCGCGAGCACCTCGATGGCCACTGTTTACCACAGGCCAATGATAAATAAAATTGTAATCGATTACCAGTAAAATGTATCCATTTCGATGCTTTCATATTCCAAATAAAATACTAGCCGCTAACACAGACGTATTCACGGAAAACCAACGGCCGTGTTCGACACAGCCACACCCCGAATTTTATGCCTTTGGTCGTAATTTATCAAAGACGTTTTACTCCCACCGATATACATACATACATACATAACATCGCATTACATAATTGCAGTTAAAGTTGCATGCAGTGTGATTGCACTATCTACATTAAACTTGCGACGTTGCAATTTCTCAAAGCTGGTGGTTTTCATTTGCGCATCACAACATCTAAATTTATAGTGTCGTAATAGACTATTAAGCGAGATGCTCTCAATTTCTTGGAAGTCGACTTGCAGTTGATTAGCAACGCTCTACGCCATAATCGATTCACAACCAACACAAGCCAGTAAACAAACATAGTCAAATATAGGTAGTATGTATAACGTTCTGATTCTGTCAACTATGATGTGATGAAAAAAAAGGACACTGATCGAAATAGTTTGAAATAGGCTCATAAACAAAGATTTGATCCATTAATACCGATGAAGAAAAGTTTGCATCCGTAGCTGTAAATTATCGTAGATTCAATTCGCCGATTTGACAATATATACATTGGTACTGCCAGCGGTGAGTACAACGAGTGGAAAATTTCAAATTATCCTCCCATATCCACACCATCATCTATCATTGTCGAAGTTCAAATGACAAAGGCCGGTACTGTCTCGTAAAATCGCACATCAACGCACACGGTTTAATGTTGAGACATGTCGGAGCATTCGCTCTAATAAGTATAGTAAGTTGACCCAAGAATAGTAATTTCTCGTCTTAACACAATTTCGCACTTAACGCACACAACCGAAAAGGCAACAAAGAGGACTTTAGCCATAACGTCGCACAGTCAAACTTTTTGAGTAAATAGGACAACCTATGTATCTGTATATGTACGTACATATTCCACAACTTTCAGACTCTAAACGGTCTACATTTTCGTATCGCGAGTATTATTTCCTCAGAGGTCTTTCTCGGTGCTCTCGCATTAATTATTCGATGCATTTCGAATCGATTCCGCCAACTTGGTGAGTAACCAGTTTGACTATGTATGTACATATATAATAATTATACTAAATTTGCCTAGAAGATATGAACGGTTTGATATAGCCGTCGTATGCGTTAGCGATAATCAATCTTCGTTCTGAAACTGAAAGTAATCAAGAAAAGCGATACCCGGTTGAAATCAGCGCTGAAATATACATATGTATGTATGTACTACATATGTATGTACATATGCAGGTACATACATATGTATGTATATTTCAATAGCGTATTTTAATCGAAACTTCGTAAATATATAATGAGTCACGCAATTGCTCGCCGATTGTTTGATATTTTTTTGCCGGATTCGATAAATATGAAATCCGACCCTGCGAATCTCATTGAAATTCAAACATAAATCATTGATTTTATTTTTTATTATCAAAACAAATTTGTCATCTTCATTTCTCATGCAAGGCATTCAAAAGTAAACAGGCGACACGTTCAATACGAATTTGCGAAAACAAAAGTCTCGTGCGATCAACACGCCACTTTATCCATCAAATAAAACTAGAAATAATAAAATTTCAAGTATACATACATACATGTGTCAGTTGATTTAATAATCAATTCAAGTAATCAATAATAAAAAGTGTAAGTATATCTACATATATGTACATATGTAAATGAAAAGATATCATCTGCGTTAAGACCTATACGACTGCTGTATCATATATTCTATGTATGTATGTATGTATGTATGTAGAATAGTTGGTATAGTTGATTGAATCCACAGTGTGAGCTGTTTTCAGTCCAAAAAAGCCATACGTTTCATGTGCTATTTACTATTTTATATAGCTATATGAATGTACATACATAGGTAACACATCGAAAATATTGTCGGATGTTTGAAACGTTTTCTCGCACACACGAGTGAAAGGCAATAAGCCGATACAGAAGAAAAAAAAGAAATACTATCTATTTTTCATATTTTTCACGACGAAATATTCTTCTTTTCACGCTCTAGATCATTTTCAATGTAAAATATTCATACGTTCGGGGTAATACATTACGATTCGATTGTTAACTTTGCATCGGCACGAAGTGTGTCTATTTGTCAAATATTATACAAGGTGGCGCATACATATATACATACATATATTATGTATAGCGTAATGGTTTAAATCATTGATAACTTTTTTCTTTCAATATGTTTTATTTTTTGAAGATTCAACACATTATTTGGAAAAACGATTATATTAATTCTTAAAAATAGTACACAGAAAATGGCCGCCATTTTCAGCCTCAACCTGTCGGGCTCTTTCGGGGGCATTATCCATCACTTTTGTTAGGGTTTCAGGTCCAAACAAAAGTGATCTCTTCTCTAGTGTTAGTCTTCAACTGCTGGATGGTGGTTTTTTTATTCACCCTGTCCTCTAAGAAGCCCCATAGAAAAAAATCGGATGTGGCTGACCCATGACTTTATACATATACATATTTGAGGAATACAAAGAGTAACGAAATTATTTTTTTAAGTACGTAAGTAAATAAAACGAATGCACACCACCACACCAACCAACATACATATTATGAAATTACTGTGTTGAGTGCGCGTGCGTATGTAAAATACGATCTTCGGCATATATTCAAATAGGAAAAACTACCACTTCCGGTCAGCGGATTTTGATCAAAACGCGGATTTTGATTATATGGAAATTATAAACATAAATTTTCGACTTGATCGCCGGAGCAGCTTCGGAAATATTCTGTGGTAAACTTACAACATTGGAATATTGTGACGATACTACATATTTAAAAGGCCGAAAAAAATAAAACCAAAAAATCGTTCAAGAGTAAACTGCCACTTCCGCTCGTCAGATGTTGACCAAAATCACAATATCTCTTACGGCTAACGTGAAAACTATAGGTATGAAATTTCGACTTGATCGGAAATATTCTGTGGTAACAGAATTTTAGAATTTTCTACATGAAAAAAGCCCTACTTTCGGTTGACTGATGTTGACCAAATTCCTTATGTCTCTTACACCTTACGTGGAAATAATAGATATGAAATTTCAGCTTGATAGTTTCGGAGAAAACACACACATAAGTACACAGCCATACAGACATTTTCCAGAAATCGTGAAAACGTGATCAGGGGATGAAACCTGATACAAATCAGTCAAAATCTCGAGGTCGAATTTTTGCACGATCACAATACTTTATCCGATATGGATAAAGTAAAAAGTAGGGGGCTGTCAAATTAAGTGAACGCATGGTCAGTTGAAATCGGAAAATGATGATGTGATTTCAGTAGGACGGGTCCACTGCTCATACAACCTGACAAAGTATGGCTCTTTTGAGGGAAATTTTTGCGATCAAATAATATTTTCAAGAGATATTTTGCAGTTATGATGGGTATGTGATAGAGCACTAATCCCGCACCCAAGCTTTTTGATATTGCGAAAAAAAATTTCTTCATACAAGATCGCTCCACCCTAATGCACATGCATAGGTACTCAACAAAATTTCTATACTATAAAGTTGAATATTTGTTTGTCCGCTATGCAAATCTACAGTTTTCAATTTAGAACCACCAAATTTGGTATACTATCTCATGGTGCTCTAACTTAAGACTGTAGACGGTTTTTGGAAGGGGTCGGAGCCCGGGGTCAAGGGACCCCCCATACAAAAATTTTAATCAATTTTTGTTTGCACTGGAGAATAAATGTTTATTTCGATATCCATTTGCTTTTATATTTATATTCACCCGCCCGAGCAACGCCGGGCAATTCGGCTAGTATACAATATATATGTATGTATGTACATATGTACGTATGTACCTATGTACATAAACTGGAAGGCTTTCAACATTTGTACTGCCTTCCTTGTTGTCTGGAATAAATTGAATTATTATTTATATTAATTATTAATTGAATTAAAACTCAATTGAATGATACTAAAGGTAAATGAACTAGATTTAAATGTAATTTTCAAACAAACCAACAAACAGGACATTGCAATTCGTTTGAAGAGCTTTCTCAGACGAGAAACGCAATTTAATATGTACATCGCTAAATACGTTGAAAAATATAATTTCTCGGAATTCTCCACTCAAAAACATACATACATACATTGCATTGTCACTGTGTTGACGTGTATAGAAAATTAGCTTACCGATGCTTGTTTCACTTTTGAATTAAAAGTTCCACGTAATACAATGTGTGTATTTGTACCTACATATGTACAACGAATGTGAAGGTATATTTTTTAAACTTTGCATACGTTGTCTCCTACGAGTGAAAAACGCAGTTTTCAACATTTCCAGTGCTACCACGAAATTGGATGTTGCCTTTGATAACATTGAATAATGTTGTTTGTATGTACATATGTATGTAGGTTCACCGTCCACATGGAAGCATGTGAATAATACATAACGTATGATAGAATTTAATCGCTCTATTTATGTACTTGTTATACAATGAAACTGTTTTTAGTATAAAGCTGTTGTTTTAATTTATAGTAAATTATATATGTATTACGAGCTGTAAGCTGTATAAAATAACATCGAAAGTGAAGTACATATAGAGAATTGCCAATCTGTGTATTTGTGGTGTGTAATTTTTTCATCCAACAAAGTACCTACGGGTATTTTTGTAGGTGAACCTACCCATATGTATACATAAATGCTATTTCAGTATGTTAGACTAGACGTAAATATCAGGTATCTACATATGTACATATGTACTTGAAGTGGTGAATGTATGTCGTTGACACAGTGACACTAATGTCCCCTACCCCGCCTCTCCCTTAAAGTTCTAGATTTCAAGATAATCTGGACGCTCTCTTTGTCTTCGTGCTCGAGAATAGACCTCTTTCATCCATAACTATTTGCGGACGTGTATTGCGTCGTGTCGGAAAAGTCATCAAAGCTTTCCCGCGTTAGTCCGAAGGGAAAAGGATCGGAAAAACCATCAGAGGTTATGCGCATGCACCGATCGATTACTGGCGACCTGCTAAATGGCTCACAGTCTGAACAACGAGCGGCCACTAAAATCTTTTCAGCATATCTTTATGCCCCTTTCATCATATTGCTATCGGTTTTCCGGCAGGAAACTCCTATTTGTAGGAAACCCGAATGTAAAGCTCTATAGAGCTAAGCTCGATATCCAGATGGAATTAGAAGTTCCAAAACTATTGATAAATTTCTGGCAGTCTTAAAAAAACATCGTATAGGTGCTTAGTTAAGGATTATGTAATTAGCTTTAGCTACTATATTATATAAATAAATAAATATAGTTCAGAATATTTATTATTAAATGTATGTATCAACTGAATAGATATTTATTATGAAACTATAGAAACAGATAGAGGGAGATAGAGAACTAACTACATTGCTTGAATTTTCTAAAGAACACTACAAATTTAAGTAATATGTATGTATAAAGTTGACAAAAAAAAACAGTAACTGTGATATACATATGAACGGGGATACATTCCAAAGGATAATATATTATAAATCATAATAATCAAAAATTGAAGTGAGTGCATCCGAAAGTGAAGTAAGAACTGTTGACCGATGACAACAAAATTATAATGAATAACTTTATTCTGACAAATGTTAGTGATGCATTGCGTTGGATTGGATTGCGAATATATTGTTAATTTCCTTAAAAATAGGTGCGTCCAGTTTTGTAATGTAGATAATCCTCATAATGTCCTCACATTTCGGTAATTTGTCGCAGTGATGATGTTGCGGAAGCTTCGACGCAAAACTCTCCCACTATCTTATTAGGTTATGTTAGGTTATGCTCGTTTATGTTAATTTTATTTTGAGGCTATTAATTTATTTAAATTATTACATTAAAATAATTCGATGAATGGTACACGAGTGAATAGTAAAAATCCTATCGAACGCCGTCGTGAATTATAAATAAATTTCAAAGCATTGATGTTTCCATCGGCACAACAAACACGCTCCTTTTTTTTTGCACGCAGAGCTTTAAAGCTCTCGACCGTCAACCACTCGGATACATCTGGTACATGTGACCAAGATTGGTGCACATAAACAGTGCCATTTATACAAATGCTACATTCTTCTAGTGTATCCATTGACCTTAATTTCTGAAGAAAAAAATACTTTTCACAATTGCACCATGTCCTATCGATTCGGGGAATCACAATTTCGATTAAGTTTCGTATGAAAATATTTTTAAATAAAATAACCGCTGAGTGTACGCCTCGGCAGTTGAATTCTGTTGATATGCAACAGATTGCAGATTTTTGCAGGTAATGTTGATTCAAATGTTTATATTTAATATAAAAATCTTATACAAAAAATATTTCAATTGATTGTTTGTCGATATTTGTACATTTACTGAAATTGGGTCAAGGAAACCTTAACCTAAATCTAACCCAGTTGATTACTGCCATATTGATGAGCAGTGTACATTTTATATTATATGCATTATCTTAATCAATGGTTCATTTAATATTTACAGTTTAGCTATATAATATTGTGACGATGCATTGGACAGTTGGAGTACTATGCTGGGCTGCGGTAGCCCTAACGTTGGCATTTGCAATATGTCGTATGCTCGGCCTGTGGACCCACACAAGATCCTGGATCATATCAAG
This sequence comes from Parapsyche elsis, assembly GCA_022651745.1. NCBI lineage: Eukaryota > Metazoa > Arthropoda > Insecta > Trichoptera > Hydropsychidae > Parapsyche > Parapsyche elsis. The sequence continues at coordinate 7,123,533 of JAGVSN010000017.1, forward strand.
TAAAGAAGAAAAAGCAAACTTAACCAGATCAGAAATATATAATGCAAATGGATTTTTGGTAAGATACTTAATAAATTCTATGGTAAAATCATAAATTTTGGATTGTGCAATAAGCAATGCACTACTATAATCAATTGATCGTAGCTAGAACTGTTTTTAAAGCTTAATTTTAAATTTGATTATATTTTGTACTATAAAATTAGATAAGCATTTCAAAACAAACAGCTATTCAATGTTTGCTAACAGTGATAAAATTGATAATTGAAATTTCAAGAAATATTATTCATATTACATCCTTAACAGACAATATCTTTATATGCTGATGTTGATTATCATCATTTTAGATTAAAGGCGATATAGACGATTTCAGTGGAGATAATTATCATCATTTGGATATGATAGATGTTGAATATCCTATGACCACTATGACAATATTTCCAATTAATCATAGAGAGTCATCAATTCCACCGCAGCCGTTGAGACCAGCACCTATTATTATTCCACAGTATGCACGCCAGTTAATCAATGTAGTTTATTAATGATTTATATTATAGCAATTGAATTTTTTCATTTTAAGGGAATCAAGAACTTCAAATTATTTTAAAGAAACTACTGTTACATTTGATGATCAGGATAAATCAGATTCTTTCTACCATTACAATATAAGCACGGCGATCACAAAGCCTTTCGTGTCGGAAGAAATTAAAGAAAATCCGGTTGAAAAATTAGATGACATTGTAATATTTGACGAGGGCACTGAAGATGATTGGACGATGAGAAACAATTTGAACATTTCAAAAAAACCAGTTTACACAAGTACAAATCCGTTCTTGTCGAACGGAAATCAAGTGAATGGTCAATTCAATCCGTTCTTTTCCAGAGCCAACAGTCAAGATAATTTAATGGATAAGTCGATGCGTTACAACGAGCTTACAAACGAATGTGATTTAAATATACAAAATTCGGGAACACGGTCAAATTTAATCAGAAAGAGAAGCTTAGACTATGACTATGAGATTGACGACACTATTGCCAATGATCCTATAATAACAGTAGTTGGAAATGCAGCAGCTGTAAAAAGAGCAATATCTTGTGATTCGGTCAGTTCAGATACGTCTCTGGGGCCGCTTGAGTCTCCATTGCCCGTTGTGACCGGACAACTTTGTCTGTCGCTACGGTGCTTTAGGTAATAGCATTCCTAATAAGATTTCATACTGGAGTTGAAAATGAATCAGAGTAATGTAATTTGAAAATTTTAGGGTTAATTCTGATGATACACTCCTAGCTGTGAATGTGATAGAAGCGAGAAATTTGGAAGGCGACAGTCCTGATACTTACGTGGGGATATTTTTCTCTCCGGTAAATAAAGAATACTTCAAAACCAAAGTAAGTTTTGTTGAAAATACATATTCCTCTTAGCTACTAGGTAATCTAACTTCATACTTTATATTTTTCTACAACAGCTATTCAATGTTTGATAACAATAATAAAAGCGATGAGAAGTTCTTAGATAAAATAATTGAAATTTCGAATTGAATAATTATTTTTAGATATGCCACGAAACTAATTGTCCAAGTTACAATGAAACGTTCATTATCGACATTGGAAAAGCTAACAAAAAATTATGTTTCCACATTTATAATGTAAAAAATGATGCATGCTCTCTGATTGGCGAGGCCGAGCTATCGTTGCAAGATGCCGGTTCTTACAAGCAGCCGGTGACTACATGGCTCACTCTTACAGATACTGGACAGGTCAATCTACATTAATTTATTCTAAATATATAATTCATATGAATAAAGTCATAATCTGTATTCGTTTTATAGGGCTTGGTGGAATTTGGAGAGTTGATGTTATCGTTATCTTATTTACCGACTGCAGAAAGACTTACATTGATACTAACAAGAGCTCGACGATTACCTAATCCAACAGACTTCAATATATTTATAAAGGTAAGCGTATAATAATCATGAATCATGACTCAGTATTGGATAATTCCGAGGCAAATGGACACATTATATGGAGATAAAGCAAATAACCCAAAATGTCTAAAAAACTTTAATTATTTATTAATGTGTAAACCTATATTTAAATCAACATTTTCAGGTGTATCTTCAAAAGAATGGGAAAAAAGTGGGTAAGAAGCGTTCATCGATAAAGCGCAGTGAAGTGTCTCCTACGTTCAATGAAGCTTTCATCTTCAGCGTACCGCCACACTTGCTCTCATCGGTGGAACTGAGAATAACACTAGTATATTTTCCAATAGGCATAGAATTTTCAAACATTCCAACACACAAAAAGATCGGTCACATTGTGCTGAGCAGGGACGCCTATGGCAAAGCCGGCAATCATTGGAATCAAATGATATTGTCCTTGCGTAAGCCGGTTTCAATGTGGCACGTGCTGCGAAAGCAACACACATAAAAGTGTAAGCATTCTTCAAATGGTCGAATGCTTCATATTAGCGATGATGTAATTAGTTGCTTGTTAGACCTTTCCGTGTGCGTTAGGAACAGTATTTAAAATGTTCAATATTTTTGTTATAAGTTAAAAATGTATATATGTATGTATGTATGTAGGTATGTGTTATTATTATTATGTATTGCCAAAGTTGCTGGTTCAACTTGATTAGAATCTTTAAAAAAACAATGTTATGAAGTTCATGGAACCCGTGATGTATTATAGTTGTTAGCGCTATTGTTTATCTACTGTTTCGCAAAAGACTAATATAATCTGTGCATTCAAATAGGTAAACCTAATAAAACTTTACTCTTATGGCTTATTTACAACAGAAAGCACCATAATTATCTGTAACAATGTGAAGAATTGGTTAAAATCTTAAACTCGGAGGGTTAATTACAATCAAGCCGTTTCATCGGTTGAATGTCACTAGTTTGGAATGCAATAAGTTGACTGTATTGTGTTCTATAATACTCACGCAGAACTTGGGAATAATGTAATAGTGTTCGTGTTTGCCGATGAAAATGCTCTAGTGGACGAAATAGTTCAAAATACAGGGTGAAAGTATCATTATGTATGAACCAATGCGAGCCCCAAACAAAATATACATACTCTTGAAATCTTAAGACTTTACTATAAGTGAGCTCAATTTTTTTTTTTTTACTTAATATCTGTAACTTTTAACGTTGAACAGATTGTCGACAAGATTTTAATCTATCTAAAAAAATATTTAAGGATTTTATCTGTAACAATATTGGTTTAAACTCGCTGTACAAATTAAAATTGATAACTAGCAGACCATATTATAACGTTATCTAATACTTAGACTGATCATTCTCTTTATTACTAAAAACGAGACTTCACAATCTTAAAATATTTCGAGTGTTCATTGAATCTTTTGTATAATTTTAGAAATGTATAAATTTAGGTCAATACTGCCAATTTACAACAAGTATTTGCTTTTATTTAAAACTTGGCTTTCGTGTAAATAAAAATCAAAGTAGCGACTTCCAAGTTTTTAGATAAAATATTTATAGAATTTTACACACTATGTATATTTTAATTACCATAATAATTTTTTTACAACCCCTTTTCTACATTTTAACTTCGCAATTTTAATGTACAAACTATAGATTCTTTAATAAATACTATCCATATAATCGTTTCTAATTATACATTGAAGAAAGAAAAGAAAATTACAATACATACATATATGATATTGGGATCAATAAAAGGCTATTAAATTCAACGAATTTTTTTTATTTCATAACTTCAGATAAAATTCAATTGAACTAAGTAACGCATCAATTGAGATGGTATTCAATGATTTTATGTACAATTTAACACTTCAGTTGTTTTAATCTTACGTAAAAGAAAATAACACTTCCATTAAATATTTATCAATATACATTTTCTCAAAAGAAAAGATCCTCCAAGAGATATACATATGTAATACGAAAAATAAACAAAAAAAACTAATTAGTAACTAATTGACAAGAACAACACTCATTATATTTAATTTTATTTTTTTAACGGTCATTAAAGCATTTGGAATTTTTGAAAACATTGTAAAAATTATTCAAACATTTTTCTTATTATATTATTACACATGGCAAACAATACAAAGTAAATTGAAAATTTAAATTTCTTGGAAATAATATATGTAATATGAGAACACATTTGGGTTACAGAATATCTCATATGCCACATTGCAAAAACTATAAATAAAATGGGAATCACTGTAACAAAATTAATAGACGTATGTTTTGGGAAAGTGTTGCGTCGTATGTTACATCAAACAGACCTTTCTTAGATATATACAGGTAGACTTCATCTATCGAAGCTTTCATACGAATACAAATCGAAAAATACATTTTCAAATAGAAGACTACATTAGCAGAAGCGCTTTGGCGAAGTTTTGCGAGGAATTAATGCGATTTTACTTTTAAAGATTATGTATAATACGATTTTACATCTATATCAAAAATATTTTTTTTTAATTTGAAGAAAAGGAGAATATTCAAAATAAATAGTTTTATTATTTTTAACCAAAAAATTATAGAGAGAAATTTATCGTGTGAAAAATAATATATTCGTTGTTTTCCTTTTTTTTTTTAAATAATAACTATTTCTACGGAATGAATAAGACCAGTAGAGCATATAAATAAACACTTTAAAGCGCTTTTATGAAATTAAAATAATATAATAATTACAAAATGCATGCACTAGCGATAAGACGTTCACTAAGAGCGTCAACATGAAGTTTTTCACCTAAATACAATTAAAAGGAAAATAAGAAGTTAGATGGCAGTCTAACCAATAGCAGTTGTGAGACATAAAACCGATATTAATTTAAATAAATTATTTCGCTACTAGCATTTGAGATGCAACCGTAATACACAATTAAAAATAGGTACACGCATAGATGACTGGATATAAATTATCTACATAAAATAATTTTATAAAGTTGATTTCCATAAAAGTACATTATAAACAAACATTTATAAATTGATGATTATAAGTCTTACGATGGTTAAATTGACAACATCTACAAGAAAGTATTAGGAGACTTTAAAAAAAATTCTCAAATTAATTTGACAGTCTTGTTACCTTGCATAAAATATTTACAGGTTCAACATAATGCTTAACATTAATTTACAAAAGTTAAGTTTAGAAAAATAGCTTCTTCTTTTTAAATTTGATTCATATCGACATTGGTCCCGACCGTCAGACTAATATAAAATGTTCATTATTATCAAAATAATACGTACATGCACTTGCAGCTGTTTATTACTTAAATGCAAAAATTAAATTACATCTTAATATTCACATAAACTCTAACTGTATAGAAAATTTCAAACATCACTCCACTATTTATGGATGTACAATATATTATATTATATAATTACATTTATTCGGTAAAAAAATACTACATATGCCTATGACAGAGATCACAGCCTAATTGAATTGTATCGAGGTATAAATAACACGGCATTTATATTTGGTATGGCCAAGCCTAACATATCCACAGTGTCACTAACATTATAACAGCACCATATATTCAACAAATGGCCTCACAATCGAGCGCCCCGAATCCGAAATTTAACTCGACAAGTAAAGGGCTCTTAGCGCACTTGCATAAATATCTACATATCAGAAACAATTCGCTAGACTGATAAAATAAATATGTTCATTCAGTCGAAATTCGTTTGCCTCAATATGAGAAAACTCAACAATTCCAATATACATATAATTATATATTACACTAGCCTACTGCTGTCAAAGTTGAATGCTTCCCAATGGCAGTCTCTACAGTTGACCTGGAAACAAAGTAATCATAATCAGTAAACATATAAATTATTATGGTATTAGAGCTTATCCTGCACATTTGGCGCATAACAACTTAGCAAGTATACCGCAAGTATCCTTAGCTAGGGTCCAAAAGGCAGGATGAGCTCCGAAGTGAATCACTGCTTTAAGGACTATAATCATTCAAGTATTGTGTCTGAAAAGATGCAGATGTTAAAATTATATATAAATATCTGCTACACTTCACATTGCATTTTTTTCTTTTGAGAACCAAATTAACATAATAACAAACCTATAAATGTGCGTAGAATGTGAGGCATTATGGTAATGAGCACCAAGTGAATCAGCAATCTTTTTAGCTCTCCGTCTTTGTAAAACTGCTAGTCCCAACGGACCAGGCCATAAAGATACGCTTACAGCTCTCCATAATAATCTAAAGTAAAATAATAATATATTAATCAAAAAGTGAGTGCTAATGACAATGAAGTTTATATAGAGGACAAATGATACAAAAGGTTAATAATACAAGGTCTAAATATGAGATAATATATACGTCCGAAGTTATTTGTGTAATTGAAATAGGTAGAAGTCGAAATGTATTAATGGTAATTTTTAATTATAATCTTTCAAAAAATATATAAAAAGAATGAACAAACCTTGGCGCTAGTGCAACAACGGCACTCAAAGCAGTAATTAACCAATATTCAGGAGTCACTAAGGCTGTTTCCATGACCCAATAGCTAGACGATGGCAGTCCCAATTCTTGCAAAGGGATAGCATTGTAAATTAACGTAAATGTATAATAGATACCCAGTGATCCCATTAACGATAAAACGTGAAGTATTGTCTGCAAAATTATACAAATTCAAATTAAAAATTTAACGATCAATCGTAAATGCAAGAAAAACTATCGTAAAAGTAAAAACCAAATTACCCAGCTTCTTGTTTCGATGGCCACGTGAAGAAGCATAACTACAATGCAAGAACTTGACACCGTAGTTCCAAATAACCAAATGTCAACACTACTGTCCCAAAAGGCGTATAGTGCTATAAAAAATAGGACTATGCTCTGGTATATAGCGTCGGCTATTGCAAGCCAATAGGAACGTGGGCGATAAGCATTTCCCGAGCGCGATGCAGCATATAGCCCAGGTCTTTCTAATAAAAGAGCTTCTGGAGCACAACGATCATATACACCTATAAATTGCAATTGAAGGTAATTAAAATCACATTAATTTATTATAAACAATAATTGAAGGTACGCTTGGACAAACGTATATGTACCTATGGCAAGTGGCGGTAATGAAGTAAACATTAAATTATATAGCATTAGGAACATTTGATCAACCATTACGCAAGCTGACCATCCACAGTATAATTGGAACCAGAATATCATGAACACGAAAGTCTGAAAAAATGGAAAAAAAAATTTAAAAAACCTGAATGAAAATGTATGTACATATGTAATACTTTAGTATGAAAACCGATACTTACTGCATTCTTATAGAAGAAATAAAGAATCATTCGAGCCAATCGATTATAACACCAATGGCCGTGAACTAATAAAAATCTTTCTAAAAATTTAAACCTAGAAATAGCAAAATCTGATGCCATGACTGCTTGCATACCTTCTTGACCAGATATACCTACAAAATAGATATTTTATATATATTAAATGTATACAAAATATAATAAAAGATAATTTAAAGTATAATTACCAATACCGACGTCTGCTGTTTGTATCATCGAAACGTCATTAGCTCCATCTCCTATTGCAAGGGTTCTTACTCCCAATTCCTCTTTTACAACCTGGAATACATATGAATATTACTATAGTGTTATAATTTAATTAATTAAATTAAAGTACATATAATTAATTAAAAATAACCTTGACTATGTAAGCTTTTTGAAGTGGTGTAGCACGGCAGCACAAAACTGACGTGCATCGCTTTGTGAGAGCCAGAAAAGGACCGGTGAGATTTGACTTCTTATCCAAAATAAATGTTAGAGTTTTTCCATCCACCACCAATGCACGACCTCTGCTCGATCTATTCGGCAACGGACTAACAACAATACCATTTCCATCTTCACTCACGGCGATGTTATCCATGCTGTCAAGGTAGCATCTGAAAAAAGAAAGATATTAAATCTACATCCCAATATAAATAAAAAAACAAATTAAACAGTAATTTACAACCTTATGGTCGACTCTGCTTGATCTTTACTTCTAGCCATCAATTTCAATAATTCGACTTGAGATGAAAAGAGCTTCGCCGAATAAGCTACATTAATAGCAGTCTCTGGTTTATCCCCAGTTAAAACCCAAACCATTATTCCAGCTTCAATCAATGCCGCTATTGTATGTGGGACTCCTTCTTGTAAGCGATCTTCGATTCCGGTAGCACCCAGAAGCGTTAATTCGGTTTCTAAGAAATTAAAGCATTCCCTAATTTTTTTCTCCCTATTGTCCAAAGCCAATTCGGCTCTTTTAAGATCTTCCGCCCAATCTTCGTATTGTTCAATATTTAGTGTACGTTTGGCCATTACGAGAGTTCGTAGACCTTGTCTACCATAAGCGTCGAGTTGCTGTTGGGTTCTCATCAAAGCTGCACGTTCCGCCGAACCTTCCGGCGAAGGTGTCAATGCTGCTAAAATAGTAGTATCAGCACCTTTGCAATAAATAGTAACGACGGGCGAGTTCGGCAATCTCAGTACTACAGTCATACACTTTCGCGTGGAATCAAACGGTAGAATATTCAAAATAGGAACAGCTACAAATTCACCGTCGATACTGATGATAACTTCTCGGGGTGTTCTTTTCTCTAGTCTACAACCATAAGTCATCGCCGCTTCAACGAGCGCTAATTCATCGGGACTTTCAGCTTCTAAAATAGGTTTCGTTGACATGGAAGTCATATCGGCCAAATTAATTGAACCCGTTGAGTTTCTTCCGTTCTCAATTTTTCTTTTCCGATTGAATATGTTGAAATTGGGTATTTGAAGAAGTCGCGGCCTTTCGGGTGGAGATGGTGGAATTGGTGGCAGTCCCGTTTGTGGACGAGGAGATGGAAGCGTAGATGGCGGCGGAGACGGTGTCACCGATCTGGACTCGGCAAGCCTCGAATACTTTTCCGTAGTTAAAGGCAACTGTTTCGTCTTTATTTTAGTACCGTTGGCTACGAATTTAGGTGTTCGCAGTACAGCAGGAGATTCGACGATGCCGCTAGCATCCATATTATCGTGATGCGGTGTATGACTCACGACAACCGTATTGCACAATGCTAAAACTAACAAGAATTCTCTCACACGCTGAGCGTGACTGCCGTCAGTGAAATTATCAGACGAGAGTTCTTCCAGAATCTGAGGATTCGCAGATATCAACGTCGGCGATTCGGTCAAGTTTAACGGTGAGCCCATCGGATGCGATTTCACCGGGGACGGATGGTTGTAGTCGACGCCGGCTATCGTGCACCTACGAAACACCATTTTATTTTCGGTCAAGGTTCCTGTTTTATCACTGAAGACGTATTCGACTTGTCCCAACTCTTCGGTTATGTTTAAAGCTCGACATTCAATTCTCTTGTTCGTAACCGGATCGTACAGATCCACATTGTTATGGATGTGGTATATTTGAACGATCTTCGTCATTTCAATTGTAACGTACAGAGACAACGGTATCATCACCTAAAAATATATTGAAAATGTAATAAGAATATCATTATATTATATTAGATCACCGTCTCGTGACAAATTTGTTTTAGAATGACTTACTTGTAATATAATAACGAAGGTCCAAAAGCTCAACAATCCTTCGTAGGCCGGATCCCAAGCGTACGGTATGTAAGGTGGTAATGGTCTAGCAATACCCAAAGTGTTACTGAGAAAGGGACTCGCCGATGGTGCGGACGGTGCAGGAGCATGTTGATCGTACCAAAGTTTACATCCGACAGCTCCGATGCAACACATCACAAGCAGCATCAGCACACACCATATCACGTCCATATTCATTTGTCGTTCCAATCGTGATCGTTTGTAACGCGGTCCACCGTTATTCAGCATCGCCTTCGTCTCGTGACCTGATTAAATAAACGTAATACATATAAAGGTTCACAACTTTAACACAGAAAGTATAGATTTATTTTTGAAATTTAGTAGTTACCTGCATATACAACTATTCCTTCTACATAGTCCGTGTTCTTTATTCTACATTCTCTTAAAAGTAAATTATCAGAATTTAGGGGCACTCGTTTGCCATTCGGATGTACCACTGCTCCGTGAAATCTGTAAATTTTCGTCGACGGCGTGTCAACTTCCACAGAACTGACGAATTTTCCTGCAGTAAAGCTCGATTGCTGAAATGCACAATAAAATAAATTATTGAGATTGAAATAAATTACACTGAGCAACAAAAAAATCATTATCGGATTCGAATTCAGTGGGTCAAACTTAGTAAAGATTGACCAATCTCCGCTCTGGGTATTTTTATTTGTTGCTCAGTGTTATCAATTTTACTCCCATCATTGAAACTCATATTTATGACTTATACAAAAAAAACCCAATATTTTGATGGAATCTTTTCAAGTAAATTTTATCTAAAATGAATAATCATCCAAAATCTGTTGACCTTTCGGCAAACGCGAGCGACTTTGCAAAAGCTTAGCGAAATTAATCGCCCGTCCTCGGAAATCTGGTTCAAATTCACTCTATCCGATCACGTTCAGAGGACAACCGAGTCACGACTCACACTCAACGGTGCATTTATGTGTAATAATCTCGAATTTTAATCTCGCGTATAAATAAATCCTTATACAGCGGTGGGGCAACTGTCAAGTCATGCGCAATTTTCCACATACAAATACGGACACACTCTCAACCCTAATACGACCCATTTTGTTACTTTTAAAGTGGCACACAATCGGTAGTTTATTAAATATTCATAAGAGTGACCACTGACACGCGATGCAATAGCTCTGAATTTAAAGTGCAGTCATAAAAATCAAACACATGCATGCGCCCAAATGTGAAGGTTCCACATTTATAATACATAAGTAATTCACGATTTTCTTGTGCTCGACGGCTTGCGAACTACATAATTGGCGCGATCCTGAACGCTTCCGAAGCAATATTAATCGGACACGGAAGTAAATATCAGAATTTCAAATGCACAGTATAAAACGCTGGTGTGTGTTTTACACCTTGGCCCATATAATGTAAACATGCTCGTTATTACATCGCGACATAAGGGGTAAAATGTTAGAATGTCGTTCAAATGTGTTACGCTGATTAAATTCCACTTAATATGAATCATAAATACGTTCTATGAAACTGTTGTATAATATTACATTATTATTACAAATGTGAATAAATAATTTTTTATATAAAAGAAAATAGAAATGCATAAATAAAACAGTGATAAAATCAATAGTGGGTACCCAACTCCTAATCCTTGCCGAAGGGTAGTAAAACGAGCGATAAGATTAACTATAAAAGTTTATTACTATCCAATACTTGCAATATGGCTAAAAGCTAACTTAACGTTTAATGCAAAACTCTAATCATTCGAAATTCATTTTATGTCGTTATTAAGTATGTATATATAAATTAGTCTATATATTCACTTTTAGAACGGTATAAAGCAGCGGTTCCCAAACTGTGGGTCGCGAGCCGATTTTTCGTGGGTCGTGAAAAGTTTTTGAAATGTAAATTTTTTTTTAAATTGAAAATAAAAAATGGGATTTTCGTAGAATGGAGACGAAGAGTATTCGAGTGTAATGTACTCGCGAACGAGAGCATGCGACTGGACAAATTGCGTCGACATATTTAGACGAAGCATCCGAATTTAAAACAACAAGGCAATAGAATTTTTTGAAAGACAACTTGAGCAGCTTTCGCATTACATCGGCAGTATTGAAACATCTCTTCACACCTCGTACCTGATGATTTTGCGAATCGCGCAAGCTGGTAAGCTGCACACAATTGGCAAGTCTTTAGTGCTCCCAGCAATAAAATACACAGTTATGTTTGACGATAAGAGCAAGAAAGAAGTTTAAAAGTCGAAACTATTTCAAATAACACGATTGCACGCAGAATCGATGAAATGACCCAGTGCAATGGGCAGAAGATTAACTGATCCAAAGAGTTGGTGAGTGTACATTTTTCTCATTGTAATTGGACGAGTACAAGGTTAATCCCAGCTGCTTGTTTTTGTTCATTATAGATTATATAAAAATAAATAGAACTCTGGATATTGTATTAAATAAATGTAAATACCCCCCCTTCATGTCCATTAAAGCTAGGTGGTTCGCGAAATTTTGTCGTTCTAAAAAGTGGGTCGCGGTGCTAAAGTTTGGGAAGCACTGGTATAAAGTGTAGAAGATCGAATGTAAGTCAAAAGGAGGTTTACACGATCAATCATAGCTTTACCTTATCTTGGAATCCAGTGGCGACCTGTCTTGGTTTCAAATTGGATTCTCCATCCAAGTTGCAAGTATCCAAGAAGCATAATCCAGATGGATCCGAAGAACGCAGCAATACCACATCAGCTGGAACAACCTCATTATTGGACAAATGGACAAGATCTCCAACGTGCAGATCCTTCCAGAGTACTTTTTTATATCTGTCGCAAGACCTGAAACGAGAAAAAAAACTAAATTATAACAAAGAACATTATCCGAAGTGCAGATTAGACCAGCATAAATATACAACGACGCCAACAAAAGCGATTAATCAAATGCAGTATTGCACTGTAAAAATGAATTTGTATCGGATTTTTATACACTGCAGTAAAACGAAGGTTAAAAAATTCTTCATGAAATGAAACGTTGCAACATTTAAATTCCAAATGACCATCGGTCGGTTAACATTGCTCTGATTATTTAATTGCGCATTCGCAAGGAAAATAAAACAAAAAGCATACATATTTACAGTAGGTGTATACGCCCAAAATGCCTACGCATTAATTTAATGTAGGGGTATGAAGTTTTATTTTAATGACACGATACGATCAATTCGAATAAATTGTACGGCAAATTTGACGGTCGCACAACTCTGTAAACATTGCTACGCGTATGAAATAAACTGAAAATTAATGGGGATGAAACCGATGGAAACGTGTCATTAGCTAAACGTAGGGGCGGCACATTTGGACCTCACAATCGGCAAAGGTCATCAATAATTCACCGTTGAAATCAATGAACGGCCATCAATATTCTGTGAATGAAACTGTCACCCAGTGTGAATAATGTATGCGTTTTACACTGAAAATAGTCATCAATCAATAGAGCCACGTCCACACGGACCATTAGATAGATATAGTAAAAGTATATATAACAGGACCGATCCGATGGTCACGTGTGGACAATGTGTGCAATTAATTACACTGCACTAATAGGAATTGATACTTTGAAATAATGATTGAATAGTTAGTTACGTATACCTTGAACGACTATGTAAGTGGCATGCACGGTACTAATCTAGAATCAAACTGAACCACAGAAAACCAATGATATAAATCGACGGGTTAGTGCACAGATATTGTATGTCCAGTTTTGTTTTAAAATATTGTAAGTGACATACATCTCTTTTGCATCAAAACTATGGATGAAATGGACATATTATATATTTGAATAAGGCAATATCTTCTCAAATATACTATTTGGACATGCAATACTTTTTAAACATGAAGGTTTGATGCAGATGGACGTTTTGTGTATGATAACTCAATATTTTTTTAAACTGGACATACAATATCTGTGCACTAACCCATCGATATATGGAGAACGTGGAAATAAAACACATATGTACATAAATAGACGAGAAGTTTTAACATTGAAAACAGTTCCATAATCATGAAACGTACTATTGAGAAGATAAGGAAGGAAAACCCGCTTCAAAGTCGAAATGTTAGCAATTGTCTCTGTGTGCGTGTGTTTATACAAGGCTTTATAAGTGAAATAAACTGTAAATGGAGCGTACTTTGCTCGTAATAAGAAGTAATAGAGACGTGTTTTTGAAATGGAGTGAGTGGCATGTGTGTGAATATACACGTGTTCGTGTGCGTGATACTATATTGACGCGTTTTGCAATAGTGCATTTACCTTTATCTTTTTATAGTCTGCATCTATTTAGAACTCATTTGATCCAGGTCAATAACTGCTAAGTATTCTAAGCGCGACTTCACGGATGCATCTCTTCCTGCTAGCCAGACAAGTGGAAAGATCCAACGGAATGGAAGATTTTTTAACATTTAACGAAATAGGAGATTAAATGCGCAATCGTATCGATTTGTATCCGGAATTGAAAATGTTACAACTTGGAAGTCAAGGTTTTGAATGTAAACGTTGATAATAGGATAGATTTTGTGATTGGATGTGATAGGATGTAATTGCAGGGTGATTTTGTAGCTAAAAATTTTGTTATTTATATGTTAATGAGTGCATAATAATAAAGGCCAAGCATGTAACTCTGAAGGTATGTAGGATAAACATACAAAAACAAGCAATTAATCTAGGAATATATAAAAGAAAATCAAATCGTGTGTATACATAGGTATAATAGCGACAAATTACTATGCTAACGAATTAAATTAAAAGGGATTTTTTGATCATGTTATTTCTATAACTAAATTTGCTGGGTTAATGAATACTTGACTTCTTTAGTCAGAAAATAGAATCAGATAAAGTTCGACGAGATAATAAATTGAATTTAGCGAGTCTTACGAAATCTAAAAGGTTGTTGAAGATATCGATGTAAGAATTTCTCGCATTTTGAAAATAGAATAATACTTTCGTCGAAGAGTTACGTGATTGACCGTCTAAAATGGTCCTAATGAGCTATTGATAAAAATGCCGACTGGCATATTGCGACTGGGTATGATGAATGAAAATCGGAAAACGTTTAATGAAAATTATGATGATTGCGTTCGCGTAGTAGCATCGATCCAAAAATATTTTGACGAATGTTGTGACATCACGGAAAACTTTCTAATAATATTATTTACGATCGGACGTACGCGAATAAGTTAGAGTAGTTTGGACCCTAAACGATTTCTAAATATCACTCTTAGCGTTATAAATTACTTCACTCGAGATGAAATTTAATTCGAACCGAGCTATAAACGATTTAACGTGCAAGTAAAAATTGTGCAGATTTAATGAAAGTAAAGGTCGACTCGCATGTAAGGCATCTTTATATCTCTCGAGAAAAGAAACCTTTTATGTGCGAAGGTTATGATCGTCTATTACGGTATAAAAGCAGTCGTTGTATCAAAATTATTAACTTTCGGGAGCGATTTGTATTGATCGGTCGCGTAAATGAGCTGTAGTAAAGTACATCTATAAATAATTGGTATCGAAGCTCAAACCTTCACTAGTGACGCTATAGGATTGAGAAACTAGATAGAATTTTGATAGAAGGTGAAATAAAATAAAGTAAAAAGCGCCTGACGGTCGATTTCCGGCTGAAAAATACCATGTTGACAGGTGAAACTCTCAAAATGAATATTTCAGGAGGTCCACATAATATGGTAGTATGCGAGGTCAGCTTCGAAAGCTCGAAAATCAAAATCCACCTTGAACTTCAGTCAAATCAGATCGCACCCTAATGACCCACCCGTTGCCCCACAGCATTTGCATATTTTATGAGGTGACAATGTGACAAAGAAGCCATTCGATAAATAAATACTACTGACCGAATGAATGCGTTCAAGTGTGTGTTTATACTAGGATTCAACAGAAATGTCAAAAAAAATACCCCATTAATTATTCAGTCAAAATGTTTACATGAACTTATTGGCTTGAGACATACAAAGTTGAGATTAGACTAAAAGCAACAGCCGAGTCTGATTGATGCTATATAAAACGTTGCAATACTATTGAAAATCGATGTGAATACTTGTACATACATAAATTATTGCGAATCTAAAAGTTTCAGTAGATCAGTATACTATATATGTATATTACATATTAGCGTAAGCGTCTGTTTGCCTGCTTGGGTCGCTGGCATTGCCAACATAACAAAACAAATTTTTTAGCGAGTCGCTATCTGTCAAAGTTGGTCGACAACGCGATTTTATGCATAGATATACATACATCCAGAGTTTTTCTAAAATTTCATTAACTGGCTCGCACCCGAAATAAAATTTTAAAAATCAGTCAAAATCTCGAGGTCGAATTTTCGCACGATCACAATACTTTATCCGATTAGGATAGAGTAAGAATATATAACAACTCGTGACATTCTGAGAAAACATTTCGATAGAATTTAGTGGTCATGCACATCCCGAAAAACCAATTAAATATATTGGTGTATTCATTACATTTCATAGAAATATTCGAAATTAAAAATAGTTCTTTGATTCAGATACCTATTTAATAACAAGTGATTGACATTTTTGTGTTTTGAGACCCTTTTTTTTTCAAGTAAATTATTCTCGGCATTATACGTACAATTGTTTCACGCACTGTCAAACGAGATATATGCTGTACTGTCATTGTACAAACTAACGGGCATATGTGGGGTTAGAATCCACCGTCATATGACGGTAAAACCGGCTAGTATATTACAATAATTATGATTTTGAAAATCAATCAATTGCTAGCAATGTAGCAACCGGAGGTCGAACTACAACCATTTTCTCGCGTGTATTTGAATGCATTTATTCACCAGCGAACGATTGTTCACCTTCAATGCTTGCAAAGTTAATTGCAAAAAAAAAAAAACGATTTAAAATGTGTCAACTGGTAAAAAAAAATGTGCTATTTTTGGATAACTACAATGTTTGTTTATAAGGCACGAGTATGAGACGGATATGTATTTAAGATAAACATCGTGCAGACTTTACGCAAACAAAATCCAATACGTATAATCTCCCGTATAATTGATGAGCTGGTGGGTATATGTATTTATCGCTATTAGCATATTTCACATACATACATTCGAATATATTTATTATACGCTCGTGTTATTTTCACTCAACGAAGGTCTATTGAAGTCAAGTGCGCGCGGCGGCGCAAGTAACCGATCATGGATCGTTTATTTTTAAAAACACACCCACCACTCGACGGACAGACAATCAGCATTACATCAGAGGAATCGCTGATGTAAAACAAGAAGAGCGAACAACGAAAAAACGCGAGAAAAACAATGAAAAGTGACGAAACTAGCGAGCGCCGCCACGTACAAGGCGCAAACAAATGCGTCGACGAAAATACAAGAAAAAAATTGGCCAAATTTGATAATATACATAAGATACGATTGATATTTATGTGAAGTGAGGACCTTACATATGTTGAACAAATATTGGATCTCAATTTTTGTTGTTGAATTTTGCCTCAATGTTTGGATTTCAATACATCAAAAAATGGTTAACAATCCATCAAATCCCCTTATAGTAATCGGAAAAAATGATTTCTAAGTATCAGACGTAGGCCGAAAGAATTATAACGTAATGGCATTGAAACTTTGCATGGACTTTTGACGACGTTAACTCTTAACCAATTTCTATAACTTACAGCAACCTTTTTACCATCACGGTAAACCAAGTGTTTTCAGGTGTTTTAATAGTAGAATGTCTTCTTTTTATTAAGTTTAAAATGTTTTTGTTGGAAACATGTCATTATACATATACATATATGATAGCCCCATTCCGTCTGTCTGTCTGCTGATAACGCTCACCTCGGTAAATGATTAGAAAGACACATACCATCGCGCGCGAGTGGGATTTGAACCCGAGGTCGGAAGAGGGTACGCTTACGCATTCATCCAAACTAGATAATGACGAGCCTGCTTCAATTTGACAATATTAATCCTCAGTAGGTTCGCGACTTGGCTAAATTGTTACGTTGTATTATAACGCGCCATCTACGCAAAAACGATAAAAACTATTAAATTTAATATTTTTTTTTTTATTATTAGAAATAAATACTAAGCTCAGTACTTTATTCATTTGTCAAGTTTGAATTGTGCATTACTATATACATATAGTAGCGCAAGGGTCTGCCTGGCGGCCGGCTGTCTGGCTGGATAGCCGCGGATCGCTTGCATACACAACACTCACAGTACGAGTGATGAGAAACCGCTCAGTTAATATTCAACGGGCTTACACTAGTAAATATAGATCCTTTCAAACCGAATCAATTTTTTTACAGCATTGATAAATGCATTGCATTACGACCCTTGTCCAGGGAAGCATTAAAATCTAAAACAGCAATAGCAAAAAAAGAGCACTTGCTCTCAAAAAGATCTCCCAAAGTTGTTTTCTCTTGGATTCGGATTGTAAATACATACATATTTATATGATTTTGACTATTCAACTAACGGACATAGGGTTTTAAGTATCTGGCGTGTTCCGGGTGCAAAATTGGATTTTTTTTTCTGAACCGGCAATACTACATATATCTATCCGTATCATTAGCCAGAGTCATCAAAACAAAACTTTGTATGGTTAAGCTAGCTAAAAGTAAACTACCGAATTCAAGTATCCGCAAAACCCGCAAGATACTAGAAAGTATCTCTGCAAAATTTGGATTTGACTCGTCAAACGGTGTTACGAGCAGAATTTACAAACAGTTTGAGTTTCATATGCAGTGTTGGAAAATATTAATGGGTTAAGAGGTGCGGAGTTAATTTTAATAATGTACAATGGCGTCGGTAATTATACGCTTTCGGTTTCGATTAATTTCCGATAGGTTGGAAAGTGTCGAGGAGTGTGACCCGTCACCGTCGTCGTCATCATCATCATCATCATCATCATCACGAGCGTCATAGTCCGTCGACGAGATGAAAGTGGAAATCCTCGTTCATGGTCGGTTTGCATGTCGGACTTACTGTGACCTGATTCCCCCACGAACAATACACGGATTTTATTATGTAAAGTGCGCAAAGCATGCTACCCTTGCCTCGAACGCAATTCGCTCGTAAGAATTGTCGATTTTTTCTGTCATGTCATAAAAAAATATTCCTGGAAGATATTAGACGTGAAAGGTTAACGACGCTCTCCTGTAGCGTGATCGAACTATGTATAATTTATTGTAAGTTGTATTTGTACTGCTTATGCATACATCGTTAGGGTAATTTCGATGATACGAATACTGTTTGTATGGATTCCATAAATCGAGTAGGTATCGATTGTTTTATTATACGTTACATAAATTATTTTACTATACGTTTTATGAAAATGATTGGTTTATTATATGTATGTAGGCATTACATACATGTGATGAAGTATAGGCTTTTATAAATATACTACCGTAAGCCCGTTGAATATCAACGGAGCGGTTTCTCATCACCCGTACTGTGAGTGTTTTTTGTGGGTGAGTATATGCGTATTTAGTAGTTTTTGTATAGATTAGACAACGTAACAATTTAGCAAAGTCACGAACTTACTAAGGATTTATATGTTCAAAATATAGGAGATCTGGCATTGTTGGCGTTGGATCATAGCGTAAGCGCTTACTGTTCCGAACTGGTGATCTCGGGTTCAAATCCCACTCGCGCGCGGACGGTTTGTGTCTTT
Organism: Parapsyche elsis; assembly: GCA_022651745.1. Lineage (NCBI taxonomy): Eukaryota > Metazoa > Arthropoda > Insecta > Trichoptera > Hydropsychidae > Parapsyche > Parapsyche elsis. The sequence continues at coordinate 7,142,815 of JAGVSN010000017.1, forward strand.
TAATTACTTACCTCAGCGAGCGTTATCAGCAGACAGACACACAGACGGACAGACGGAATAAGGCTATTATATATACATATGTATAATATCGAAATAAATTACTGTGCCGTTCAAGTGTTGACTTTTCCGAATGTCAAGCTAATTATGAGGTACATATGTATAGGATATCAGAAAAATATTAATGTAAGAAAGCGTCAATCTACGGCTTGAATCTATGTACCTCATATCAACTAATCTACAAATACAAGATCGCGAGGGTAGATAAGAAAATTGTACGCTTTTACGCAGCCTTCGTACGATGTGTGTAAATATGCATTTTAACGTGAACCAATGTTATAATTGTGTGACTTTTTAAGTTAACGAATCACAAATTATTTATATGAGGTTTTTTGTATAAAATTTTGCAATATCCTTTCTATCTTATAAAGACTTTGTCGTTGTGATTATTTCATGTGTATCTACATATGTAGTTGTTTATATGTATATAAAATATAAAAAAAAAAAAAACATAAAACACATTTAAAGTTATACAATTTACATTGTTGCAATACAAAATTACATGTTGCTGAAACAATGTGTTAATTAATCATACCGCTGGCGCATTATCCGTGTTATAATTAATTTTTTGTGAAAGGAAGAGTTTTTCAACGGTACGTTGACCATCGAAGCGTTGTTCGGTCGTTTGACTTTCTCCGAATTTTATATTTATAGTTACATAGTTGGATTCAATTTTGCACTAATTGTAAATTACTAGACAAATTTAAACGGCTTAAAGAAAGCCAACATCCACTTAGTTTGAGATGTTAAGTTAGGGGGGGTTATCCAAATTCAATTGATCCAACATCAATCGTCGTTAAGTTTTGTCTCGTCTATTCAATTCAATTTTTCGCGAGTCATCTGTGAGATGTAATCGAAACTGTCTGAAAGCAATGAATTGGCTTTAATTGAATCAGTCGAATTATGTAAATGTGCAACCAATTGACTAAATATAATCACATTAGGTATACAATAACCGCCGTTCACAATAACGGCCATCGCGAAAAAGAAGACCATCTAAAAAAAAAAACACTATAAATTATAACTCATCTTATCGGTTACAATTATTTACAAACCTTGAATCGATATCGACAGTGATGAGGCGTTAGAAAAATTTCAAGTGCACACAGTTTAAGTTTTGACGTAATGTCACACTCGAAACGTGATCGATCAGAAAAATTGACATTTAATCAGTGCCACTTGGATGAACCGATCCAATCTGATCGGCAACGATTGAACGAAGGTCCGACGTTATGACGGATAAGCCGTAAAAGCATTTGCATTCCTTTGCCACTACATTGCCGTAACTGCTCGTTAATTTTTCACGCTGAAATGTGGTTTAAACGGAGCAAACAATGCGGGGAGGGTGACTGGTGAAGTGAATAAAAAATAAAACGAAATGCGAAAAAAAAATAGGGTGGGCGACACAATTGAAAGTTCACGTGTCAGTAACGCGACTAATAAATGAGGTTTTGATGAAACATTTCACGCACGTTGAACCGCCATAAACATGTCACGGACAAAATCTCACCAGGGTTAAAATATGACATCGAAAAGCAACAGTACTTGAGCTTGATACGTACATATGTATGTATGTCCGATTGAAAAACCTAGATTTTTCAATCGGACGGACGCCACACTGCCATTGAATTTAATGCAATATTAGAAATCACTGAATAGGCTTTTCAATAATGTAATTCGTTAAGAAGGATTATATGTTTCGCGTGACAGCATTCGCTATCATTATCATATATCTATATATAATAGTAGTGATAGACTGTCTGTATAGAATAGTCTGTCTGCTGATAACGTTCGCCTCGGTAAATGATTAAAAAACCAGAACGTCCCACGAGTGGGATTTGAGCCTGGTACCACTGATTAGGAACAGAGCGCGCTTACGCGGTGACCCAAACCAGATGACGTAGGGCATGCTTCAACGTGACTATTTATAGCCGAATATAATAAAAACAGGCTCGCGACTTTGCTAAATTATTACGTTGTTAATATAACGCACTATAGATGGCGCAACATATTGTTGCATAGGCAACAACTATAAAAAACTATTAAATTTAATATTATTTTTCAGTACGGGTGATGAGAAACCGCTCCGTTGATATTCAACGGGCTTACACTAGTAACGTATAATAAGGCAAACCGCACATAGCATACAATCTGACATGGAAGTGTGTAATATGGCAAATACTTATAATGTTATAAGTGTTGTAATGTAAAAGGCTAATGTTAAAAATTCCACCTTATTATCAAGTGAGGTAATCGCAAACGTCAAAGAATACTTTTTGTATGGCGTCAACGTGAAAATCTAATTCGAGTATACTATCCAAAATAGCATTTTCGCGTGACGAATCTTTTCAAGAGCCGAAATGGTAAGGGTTGAGGTTAAAATGGTATCAAAAGAATTCATTATTCTGAAATATGCGAATTTGTTTCTGGAAAAATTCTAGACGCGTCCACCTTTCGCATCGGTAAAGTTTGTTTATTTTTTTTTCATTGTTTGTGTGTGGCCTCAATTCACTAAAAAGCAGCACAATAAAATGTGTAAAGGGAGTAAATCATGCACAACAAATAGCCATGACAAGGCGACAGTGATTTCGATAACAAACCAAGAACAAAGAAATTAATAGCAAAATGGGAAACTATTACAGGTAATGGCGTGTTGTGCGCACACTAAAATAAAGGCTATTAACACAAAACACTATTCGGAAACTGATTGTCTCCAATCACCACAAGTCAAAAAAACATCATAAAATGTTAAATGCGTACGATGGAACGTGTTTTATTTTAATTTCCTTTAGGTATTTTTGCGAAAACAAAGACGAAAATATTCGGCGGGCGAACAGGCGATTGTCAATTAACATCTCCTGTCGTACATCCGGTCGATGGAAAACCACTTCCGGTTTGGTCAAATAAATAAAGCGAAAGAACGGACAGCTAGAGCTACGCACTCGAGGGCGTCTGATTGTTCACCGAAGCATTTCTTCCGCAAACGAAACGAGTGTTTCAACGGAGGAATGCTGATAAATTTACCAAAAAAATAATAATAGGAAGATAATACTAATAAAAACCATGTCAAGAGTCCTTCAAATTCTAAAAATAATCTTAATTAGTGTTGTCAACTTACTATCGAGGAAATGACTTGGTTCACTCGATACTTTGACGATTGACGTGTTGATAAAAAAAAAATACCGTTGTGTTTAATCTAATACGCTCATGATACCTGTTTAGTGTGACAAAGTAATGTGCTATATTGAAAGCTAATCTAACCAATTACGGAGTGATTAACTAGTGATGTTTATCAGAACGAATGAAAAATGATACAATGTTACTTTGAATGGATAAAAACGCGATAAATAAAATGCATTGAATATTATTAGTATAAAAAAATCTTTCCTAATATTCGACTTCTACGATCATTTACATTGACATGTTTTTAAACGAAGCGTTTGTTTTTTTTTCGTCATTTACTCGAACGGAATAAGTCAATCGCAAAGCGCGTCAAATAAGGCTCTCGCGAATGAAGTTAATGTGAAAATTACGATCTTGACATTTTATAACGTAAATAAAACCATTTCGTAAGCGACAAATGCGCGCAACATAAATATAAGGCATGGATCACGGACGACGAATATTGATAAAATACAAACAAACATTATAAATAATAAATTATTTAATATTGTACGCATATGGAAAATCCCACATTTTTTAAATCAACACCGAATCATTTTCTAGTATTTATGTAGGTAAAACAATGAAAAAATAAACACGCCGATATAAAATATAATAATACAAATAAAAAAAAAACCATCGTACTTTAATGGGATAGTAATAAATTGAATACTCATGCTAAAATTTAAATATAATAGTTGTACTGTAAAAATCGACACAATTATAAGGCGTAAACGTAAGCGGAGAAAAAATTATGCAGAACGTGAACTCATCATTGATAAGTGTTATCATTGTGATAATTTAACTTTATCAGTAAAATGTATTACTTTTATTTGCTTATTCAACAGTAAAACGCGTCCATGTTTTAATAGTCATCGTCATCATCATTTTCAGCCGTTCACCATCCACTGCTGGATGAAGGCCTCTCCAATCCTCATCCATTCCTGTCTGTCTTGAGAGCAATCTGCCCATCGCCCACTTGGTCTTCCTTGCTTTCTTTCACATCCTCTCGGATACCATTTATGTATTTCTCGCGTCCGTCTACCATCCATTCTTCTCGCTATGAGCCCAGCCCATTGCCACTTCAACTTTTTCACACGTTCCGCTATACCTGCCACTTTGATCATACTTCTTACCCATGTATTCCTCTTACGGTCCCTTCTTGTTATACCGAGCATACATCTTTCCATATTTCTCTGTGTACACTGGGTCTTACGTAGGATTCTTAAATTCAGCATCTACGTTTCACACCCATACGTCATAACTGGCAGTACGCATTAGTAGTATGCCTTCTTTTTTAAGCATAGCGGAATGTTGGATTTAAAAACTGTTCATTCTTCTAAAAGCGCTCCATCCTAGTTTCATTTGTCGTCTTATTTCTTTTTCTTTACATCCAGTCATATTCAACAATTGCAAGTACAAATAATTCTCAAATCTTTACAATGTGATTATCTACAGTGAGTACGTTTTGCGTGTAAAATTGATTTTAGTTTTATAAAAATTAATTTTCAAGCCAACTTTCATACTTTCATTGCTTAATTGTGTTAGTCTATTTTGTAAATCTACCTAGAGTCGCATGCAACTATCTATGTATGTATGTATGTACATACATATGTCGTCTGCAAATTTTAGATGGCATTGTTTTAAAATTAAATATACAAGTTAATGCAAACGAGCTTGTACATACGTGAATCATTTCATAACAGCACTCAGAGCAAAATTAATTAATTAGCCCTTACAAGTGCATCGGCTCGTATGTACATATGTATGTAAATGTGCCACGTTTTCAGTAATATCAAATTGCCTCGATGGATATAACATAAAGGTTATGTTGATTCTACCACAAAATTATACGACACCGCGTAAAATTCCAACTGCAAACAGTATGAAAATGTCGTTTTTACACACACATACACATTTTTGAAAACCTTTGCAAATTGATATTCGCCCACAGAAAGCCGTGCGTATATTGCTGTGACATAGGGCAGAGGTCAGTTATAAATGGAAAATCCGGTAACGTGAGACATATACATACTACAGCATCTGCTCGCTATTTTAATTTATATCCGCTTTTCCGTCGTGAAAACTCAAAGCGAACATCCACAACGCAATAATACCGTACGACAACGGTGTTCAAACTTTTTCAGTTTGGAAGCTACTTCTTTATTTTAATTTGCATGGCGATCGACTTTAATGCAAGAATTTAGGGAGAGTTCCGGATATAATATACTAACAAGAATTTTGTAGGAATTTTATAAAATTTCTTGAAAACTTTATGTATTTACAAAATACGATGAAAATAAAATCTATTTTCAAATAATTAGGTTTATACTCACTTGTAGCAAAACGCAAAGAGTCATCAAGGTGATCATCAGTCAAACGTGTCCGCATTGCTGAATGCAGTCGTTTAAATATAATTACTCATAATAACACATTTTTTTGGATTAGCAATTTTGAAGAAAGTGTACGGTATTGTAATAGAGGAGATCTAAAAGTTCAAAAAGCCTCTTTGACAAATTAGCTAGTGTACTTGAAAACCAATAATTAAACAGATACATACCAAGAGAAAATAACTGTCCCTATTTTGACCATTAATCATTTACGTTAATAGATAAGCACGAGCCCAGGAAGACCGTGAAGTCATTGGCCCGGTCTTAGTAAACAAAATTGAACCACTGTAGAAAATTTGAACGGAAAGCAATATTCATTTCAAAATTCACAAAGCAAAATCGTATTCGGGATCGACTAAATTTTGCTTCGTGATCGACCGGTTCAGCACCTATGTATGTACATATGTACATATGTATGCCGTACGATAACTGAGAATATGAACATAAAATATATTTTGTCGTTCTGGAGTACGGAAACTGTAGTTACAGTTAACCCTCGGGACAGGCTAATGTAGTTTATATCAAACTAGCCAATTCTGTATAGCCAACAATTTGACAGTGGGAAATAAATTCACACGCATTCAACAGTGGATATCAACAACCCGTGCATATTATTTTAAATTTGGATTATCAGAAACTCGGTTAATGGGGGAAATTACGAGTGTACACTAAAGATTTGATGACTAATATACGCGAGCACGCACATGCTAGTTTATCGCAAAATATTGCAGTCGAGCACGATATGAGCTATGTTCATATCCTGTTGTAGTGAATGAAACGTGTCAACAAATACTTGAACGGCGATTGTAAAAATTGACTATAATAAATCGGAAGTGGACAATTTGTTTTCGAGCTTTTGCAATGGAAAAACTCACAGTGCAATTTCATCGTAGTAAACAATTTATTGTAAATAAAATTGATCGTACTCATAGTCATTATATTACAAATGTGGAATTTCATCACAAAAGTTGAACACGTTATATATGTACGACATACGAGTACATACATATGTACATAGTATACATTATAGAATGGTGTTATTTATTATTTTAGCCTAGGACTGTTTACTGTAAGTGTAAAATGGTGATAAAATTCACGCACTCACGTATGCTTAACGACCCTAATGACCCATATTCCATATAGCCGCGTGGAAAATTGCAGGAAAATGCGGAAAAATCACAAGTGCTCGACACGTATGCACGTGCTTGTCATCGCCGAATGTAATGTATTTATGAAGGAATTAGCTTAATACACATGACATACACACACACACAGTCACATTACACGAGGAAAAATTGCAATCGGTTTAAGTCAAAGGTTATATTATTCGCATGTCACATATCAGCTGATTAGTAAAATAAAATAATTTAAAAATAAGTATGTAGATACATATATGTAAATTTCAATGCATACGTAAAAATGTATGAAAGTTTATTGCAAATCGAAAAAACGTATACTGCTTATAAATAAATTATCAAGTCAAAATATAATAATCTACGAGATTATTGATCATGAAATATGTACGAGTTCATAAATAAGACTTTTTAATTACTAGCAATCTATCAAAAATGTAATAAATAGTACAGCTACTAAAATTGAATTAATTTTATAAATTACATCGATCTTTGTCAAGATAAATTATGGTTTAACATAAAATTCAATTGTTATTTTTTTTTAACAATTAACACCCTTTAATCTTGTTAATAATTTAACAATGGTTAATGAATCAAAAACATATGTACATAGTTCAAGATCACTTAAATTATTAAATTAAACAAAACGTTGATGGATCTGTAAAAGTCAGTTGAAAAAGATCATAAGTTATGATTCATAAATACTCATCAGAAACTGCTATAGGACTATTTCCAACGTGACATCTGACACATTATAGATCAAATCAAACGATTGCAAGTGCATAAAATACAATTCTAGATCTGATAGAAGGTGTCTAATACCAAAAGTATCATTAGCCGCTTAGACTATACATACGTGCAAAATCCGCACGTACGAAAACGTGCTAATCCAGTCACTAGTTCTAAATAAAGTAAATCACACGCGAGACAATAAATTCAATACATATATATGTACATATGTAGGTACAATGCATTACAAACAATACGATTGTTTTCATATACGTAAGCAGACTAAACAAGATATAAAATTACAAATAAAACCTGAATATAGAAGATACTATGGTGGACATTCACGGTCCGTATTCCCCGAGGTGTCGACGGATATATTCGTACGAAAATAAACACAGGTGTCTAGAAAAAAAAAATACGACCCCACTCACGATCGGCGCGAATCAATTACCAATTGTATTTTCACCAGTTTTTCGCCAAAAAGTCACAACACACACTGGTCGAAATACGGCTGGGGCCCACGCACGATCAGTTTTTGAGAGGTGTCCATAAAACTTCATTATGGAATTCAAGAAGCGCCAGGTTGTCGATTTCCGCTCTGAAAACGGTCGATTTAGCTGATTTAGCACATTCGCGATCCGTTTTAATAACGTTATTTTTACGGCGGGAAAAACGGACCGTCAATGGCCACCATTATACACTTATTTTGATTTAGATCTGAGGAATTAGGAAACTAAAATAGCACAATGCTCGATCAATATAATCTTTTGATGACATCACAGATATGTTTGATAAACGTATATGCGTTGTACTTTATCGGCGAGAAAAATCGATAACTTTATCGAGGATTATAAAACTACTGAGCACTAAAAGACCACACATGCCGTTCTAAATCTCGGAAAAATCTCTCAATGTAACAGAGTAGCTAATAAGCGAGCACGAAGTCTTATGTGCGACCACAATGCCAAGTTCATTCAATGCATTAAGACAATTAGTACTGATTGAGCTGAACCAATGTGGCATGTTTACTTATGTATGTATGGCTTCTTCTTCGACTAACTACAGCTATTTAGTTTTGCGTTCAAGTTCAATTCGAAAATATGGCAAATTTGAGTGAAAAACTTGCGACATTGGAGCACGTCCCACAATATGAGTTATTTTAGACGCAGGCTTGTCAGCTGCATGTATAAAAATGATCTATTCGATATGTGTGAAACTCTATTGAGTATTCGACGCGTGGTTCGAGTCGTGAAAGTATGATGTATATTTGAACACGAACAAATTTGCACGCAGAGCAATGCAAAATGTGATTGATAATATCATCCTGTCGTTCGGTTATTGTAATGGCGAGTGTCCCACCGCGACATCATTAACGCAAAGCGCATACTACATAGTATACTGTATGCCGTATGATAAGTTAAAACGTTAGTCAGATTTTTTTACAACTAAAGAATTGCTAAAGTAAAGCATACGTTACGCCGCATCAATTGCAGTAAATTTGAAGAAATTGTATGTATGACTATTTCAATTTCACTTTGCGGTCTGAAAATTTGGGTCAACGTTTTTCAGATAAAATCTGCCAAATAACTAATTGCATAATTTCCGAGTGAAAATCGATTCGACAACCATTTCAAAATCTTCAGTGAGAATGGTAAATTTTTATTTTTAAAGAGCGCCAATGTTAATTGTCCGGCTCGAAAGTCAAACTGGGCCATCGGTATTCGCGCGAAGACGTGCAAATTTATATGCTTATGACTTTGAAAGTGAGTAAATAACAAACGCGGGAGAAATGTCGGTCAGCTTGTGTGCGTAAGTATCATAAATATAATAACGGTCCGGTTAATTTTGCTGCCAATTGGTATCGGTTCCGGTTGCGGAGTGTTCAATGGCCGACAGCAATTGAACGTTTTATTAGAGATGACGATACAAAAGTTCGCGGATCACTTCAGTCACTTGTAGGGTTAAACTTCAAATTGAAATCTCATATTAAATGTTAACGAACGAATACAACAAGGTCAATAACAACATCGCTGAAACGCATCGCCGACGATAGTTTGATACAAAAAGGTTCCAATTCGTATCAAATTTGTAATGCCACGACTTTTTATCTAGAGTTAAAAGATTTTCAACTATGTATGTACATATGTATGTGTAATGTCAATGTTAACCTATTGACGAGTTAATTGCATGCCATACGAACACACGTTAGTCTAATTATGGTTGTTGACGTGTCGTGACTGTCATTTCACACCAAAGTATCGAAAACACTAGTCAACGATTAAATGTACCTTATGGCTCATTTACGAACACTATCCTTTGTATTCCAACAATTTATTAGTAAATTCAAATTGCATTCAGTCTTCTTCTAAAGGTGGCGTACTTGAATATCAAGCGTTGTCTTGTCACTATTTGACAAACATTTTACCGTCCGCCATAGTGAAGTAACTAAGGAAAGATACTCTCCAGTAGTTTCCCATTGTCTTCTGAAGGGGAGGAAGGGATAGAAGGAATAGCCAATGATTAGGTAGAGTAAGGGATTGTTTCGGTGGTGGGTGGTGCCAATTTTATGGAACCGTCTCACAATTAAATTCTAACAGGAGACGGCCGAATTGAATTCAATGATATCCAAGATCTTGCCATTGACGATATTTTTATGGTCGAAAAACTTTTTTTCAACATGATCCAACCCCAGACATATCGCTCGAGAAACCAACGCTCTAACCACTGAGCCATCACCTGGCTACAACACTCAATCTACCATCGTAACATTTGTGTTCGCCAGTGTAAATGCATTCTACATTATCGCCATAACGTGAAATTTGCCACTGAAATGAGATTCCGTTCATTAACGATGCAAAGACAATCTAATGAAGTCAAGTGATGTATAATTTTCAATACTATTCTTATTACGAGTAGTGATGTCTTGATGCAAAGTATACACTTGAGATATGACTCAAGTAACCTATTGATAAAAGATCCTTAACTTGAAGTAACTATAGAGTTGAATTAACTCTCGATATTATCTCCCGTATAACGAGGCAGATCGCTTCACCCGAGCCACTTGCAAAAGTAGGCGAGTGGCTCGAGGGGACGACCTATACCCCTCCAAAAATACGTTCGCTAATTAAGCATAGCCAAGCGTTACCAAGGCCCAATATTTTCCTTACTCATTAGTTTAAGGCACAACGATTGCTCGCAGTCGTCCTATAAATATAACAAAAATTTTAGCTACGATTTGTATTGCGTTCAACACACTAGTGACACCTGTTGCGCAAGAGCAAAAGCTACGAGGCATGTCTGTAAATTCAAACTAAATTTATTCTCATTTTTATGTAGATACATATTTCTAGTGTTGTAAGTCGGGAATACTCTTGGAGAACGAGAATAAAAGATATTTGAGAATTTTCTTTTTTTTTGGTTATAAAACATCTCTAGATAGTTTAATAGCTTTTTAGAGGATTCTAGGATATTTTCAGAACCTAATAGGAGTAATAGGACTTTCTAGAATGTCTGAGATCATTTTGAATGACATTTATTCATTCCGAAGACACTGAATGTGCCATTTCGTCATTTTAACATGCGCACTACCAGCATGAGCGTTATCCGCGAAATTCTCACAGGAATACAATGCTTATTAACTGTGGAAGCAATAAATTATGTATACATATTTTTATTGCTTTGGTTAAAATATTCCAGTGAAATTGTTCCAACTTATGATATAATCATTCATTTAAACTTGGCACATGCGATCGTAAAAATTTTGTCGTATTCACGCCCCACATAGTTTAGGTTTTGTCACTGATTCTAGAAACACGCGTAAAAGAGAGTAAGAGAGAAATTTTACACTTACCTATACACGAAACAAAGTGGGATGAAAATATATTGATAGATAGTAAGAATACAGTGTTTTCAAATTACATACATATATGTACATATGTATGTACATTTGAGAGAAATATTATTTTGAAAGACAATGACAAGGACACGATTGCAGTAAGCGACGTGAAAAAGTGAAGACTCTCAAACTCAAACAAAAATTACTACATACATACATACTTAGATATATATTTTTGTATGCCTATTTGTGCGATTCTTACGAAAACTAATATTATTCGTGTAATGTAATCCCCAAGTATTAGCCCGGATTAGAGAGAGTTTACTGTATATTTGAGCAGATACAGTAAGAGTTGGTATTTATTTATTTAAAATACATGGTGCCCGATGGAGTCCAGGGTACATACAATTTTTGCCCCTCAGATGCTCTAAAAAAGAAAATTCTCGGTTTCAAATTGAAAAGATTATTCCCGAGAATTCCAGACAAACTAACTCATACTTGTGTTATTGCATATGTACATTTATACAATTAAACATATACATAAGAGTTTAAAGCGTTTTTTACAACGTTTCATCATAATACAAAAAAAAAACAACAATAAAGCATTCCGTGCATTATATGAGTAATAAAGGGGTTCAGTAATAAAATGTGAAAATAAATTTTACCACTAAGCGTATTTGCTGAAAGTTATAGAATCGGATGTTTAATGCTTTTTTCATTCGTTATAAAAAAAAACAAAAGCAAAATAACTGTAGAGACGACACAAAGGTTACATAAAAGTTAACCCTATAAAAAAATTGTCGATACAACAGCTCAATTGAGATCTAAATTACAATACGTCTGTGTGTGTGTGTATTGTGAGTACATTAGTACGTACCATTATCATAGTTGGACGCAAAATAAATAAAATCTTCACTGAATATTTGTTTTAAGCGTCCATTTGATATTTCAGCTACCGCAACTTTGATTTATGAGTCCTTTTGAATGCTTGGCTAACCAGAAACCACAATTTGGATAGTGAAAAAAATCAAAGAATTGGAGGTCGATAGAAATAAGGGGACAATCGACACGGTTACAAAATGTTGTCGTGTTGAGGTCACGCTAGAAATTAGCAGGCGAGTGTATGTGTCCCATCTATGTACATATGTACATATGTATGTATATAGAAAGTGAAAAGTAAAGAATGTGAGCAAAAAAAGGATCAGGTTTTAATGAGAGATTTTTCCTCAACGATATCAGTGGTGATGTTCCCATTCAAATTTTTATATGCGTTGAAATCTCAGTATTTTCAATTAGACTGAAAAGCTTATATTGACCTCAAACACTTATCGTACAACAGCAACAATGAAAATATCGACCTCGAGAACGAGTTTTTTGAAACATTTTCATACGGTAAAATCGAAATGTTCACATTTAATATGTATATCATTCAAACTCGCGTAGATATAGATAGATATGAGCGTCAAAATTGAAGGCTGCGCAATTGACGATCGAAAATGTCGAGTGCGTGTCGCGGTGAAAATTCAATCGTAAAAATCGCTCATTAAAATGCGATTTTCCCCGCTCGAAAATTTTCCAACCAATTCAGAAATTCTAATGGTTCGTCGAATACGATTAGGGTGCTTTTAAAATTTTTTTGCCCCGTCAAAATCGGTTACGAATCCGATCGCTTTCGTTTCGGCCGAAAAACCGGGTCAACTTTTATAACGATTGCACCTGAAAAGTAATTAAAAATTAAACCATAAAAAAATGAGCACGTGTGTACATATGAACTGTGGTACAATTGTAACATTAAGTATTAAAGGTTCGAATTCTACGGCAAAATGGCCAATTTAATTTAACCCATGGACAACAGTATAGGTACATACTTCATGGTCAATTTATAACAACTAAATAAACCATGTATTATCTTCAAAAAATATGCGTATTATCGCTAATGACAGTTTTATTCAGTAAAACGTGTCAAATCAAAGTAAAAAAACATTATCATTCATACATACACGAAACCCAGCTCGAAATTTTGAGAAACAAATTTTATGGAATTTTGTCGCTTTAGTAGAATATGGACGATTGATTCACGTTCAAATTTTACAGTAACCGAGTGAGTGTTCTAAAAGACTTTTAGAAAGCAAACAAGCATCCAAAGCTATCATTATAATTGTAGTTGATTGGATACGGCAAGACTCACCTAAGAAACTTATATATGATACAACTTATATGTATCGGTACATACATGGCATTCAAAAGTAACTGAATAGAGGGGTGTGACTCAAGTAAAGAGGAAACGCAATCAGTTACATGACAGTTATCAGATCAAGCATGGCCTTCGTGAATGATAACCGTCATAGAGAGAATTCTCGGTAATTCAGAGACAATTTAGATAATTTTCCTCGTTTATGATGCTAGTTCTGTAAGATTTACCTTAAATAATACAAACTGAAACTGAACTGAACTGATTTATTATACGTCTGGATAGTTTCACTGAAGTATTCAGAAACGCAATTTTGTTATTTAAGTTGGTATCGACAGCGTAAAATACATTTTGAACATATGTATACATACATACATACAATTTGTGATGCAGACTTGAAAATGGCGAAGTTAACGAGATGAAAATACGACGCAGAATCGATACAGTAAAACAAATATTGTTTCAGCAGTTCGTAAGCGTATTATTATCACAGGTGAACTTCGGAATTCACTCCTTCAGTTCTTTCTGTACAAGGTTAAGAAATTTTGTAAAAGAAAAACTTTTAAAACTAATTTCAAACAAAATCAATTGAACTAACTGATACACCGCGCCATGGGGCATTGGTTTTCCAGTTATTTTTTTTCTTTTCATTAACCTTTTGAACACTCGATCGCCGTTTTATAATTGAAGGCCAATACTCAAATTGCACAATAACACCATGCAATTAAACTCACCGCAGTGCGAACGTAAGTACGCGAATGCGCTCCACAATGAAAGAAACCCAGTGAAAGTTTCGCTAGTAATTTCTTTTACTATCCGGAAAGACGTTATGCGGTCATCGGATACGGCGAGCAAATTATAGCGATTTTATAAAGCGAGAAAAAAATCCATTCATTCTCAACAATCTACTGTATAGATCGCGACAAACCCAGACCAAGTATAGTAGGGGTCAGCGATCCGACCAAATTTCAAATGCAAATCGACAGAACGAAACGCGCACACATATTGGGTACAAATGTATATTACACTCGAGCAAATTATCAATCAATATATATAAAATAAACTGTACAAGTGTACATAGAGGTCATCAGAATCTTTTTCGATTCGTTGAAAGTGCGCTGGTGAAACAATCCTTGTGAAATACCTACGATTATAACTGAAACGTTAAGTGCGTCAAAAGGGAAAGTAAACAATGGCAGAGATTTCCACGAATATTTTGATTGATTACGTACGACAGATAACCATTATCGATAAAGATGTTTACCTGTGCTTAATCAGTAGGGTTATTGAGTATTTAATCCGCATCATAAAAATTCAATTCAATTTCCCATTGAAAAAATTAACATCCGAAATGTATTACGATAGTATACATACATACATTGCACGATAGATAATTAAAAAGTCGTACAATATTATTCATTCATACCATTATTTACCTGTCATCATAGAGGTTGGTCGATTTTAATCGTCACACGTCAAAATAACGCTTTCAATGAACGGTAATTATACACGCTCGTTCTATTATTATTTAAGGGTTGATTAATGAATAAAGTTTTTCATTCAGCAAAATCGGATTATACGCGACATCAAATATTTAACAACGAATACGCTGCTGTGTAATTTTCCGTTTAAATTCGAAAATCAGCTCGAGCGTCAACAGGTAAATTCGAATACATTTTAATGAGATTTATTCGTATGGAAAATAAATGAATAAAATTTCACTCGTGCAAGTGTTGCGAAAATACATGTCGTACCACACACTCGAAAGCAAACTGTAAATTCGTCATCGGTGACAATTCTAAGTAACGTGTATTTACAATGAATAAACAAAAACAGTAAGGAGAAAAAAAAAACAAGACATCAAACGAGGTCTTCGAAAAATGGGTCGTCGGAGAAAGTTCACATTGAAAATTCGCATCAAATCTGATTTGGCCAATAAAAAAAACACACACACACACACGGGTGCGGCCGAACACTTCTTTATAAGAAAATCGTATATTAAAAGATCGGACAAACTTGAGATTATTATTTTTTTTATATTATGTACATATATGTATGTATGTATATAGCCGAGTACTTCCTATATTACGAAACAAAATTAGAAATATTAGTCGATTCGTACGATAAGTGAATATATTTTATAAGAATTCATTAATGGCAAGTATGGTTTTCAAAATTTTATCAATTAGTACAATTAGTAGACGTACATCGGATGTGGTTAACTTTCGCACATCCGTTATAATTACATTATTCATGCGTAATCCGCTGTTTACAATACCTAATTCAAGCAAATTATGTATGTAGGTGAAATCCCATATTTATAAACGCATAAACAAGGAACACGCGCGGGTCAAATCCCTAAAGGAGCTTTTCCGAAACCATTGAGAAACTTCTTATGATTCATAAAACGTACGTGTATAATACAGTAGGTTTATAATATTTATAAAAAAAATAATACGCTACTTCCTAGACGTGCGATTCCATATAAAGAAAGTTAATGGCAATTGAAATTGTTCTGTGGTGTTGGAATTGTATAACGCACAAATTCGCAAGGGTCGTTGAATTCGACAAACTTGCACTACTCATCAATATTAATGAAGTAAGGACGCAAACAATACAATGCAATGCGCAAGATACTGACGAGAAGTGTTAATTCCCATTAATTCGTGACAACTAAATGTAATCGGCAAATAAAAAGACAAAAACACGTTGCAAAAAAACGAAAACTAACAAAACGACAGTTCCTGCTGGCCTTCAAATCACAAATCCATAAAATTTATTTTTAATCTTAAAACTCCGCCGATGCATTAAAGTGCATTCAAATTTATGGTCAGCTTTTAATGGATTTATCTATGTACATAAATAATAATAAAAAAATACCCCAACGTTCAATCATATAAAAATTAATCATTAAAGTATCCAACACGATTATCTTGTACAATAAAATAATTAATGGGATAAAACGCGGATCGTTTTAAGAAATAACATATTGAAACTTGAAAAAATACTCTTCTAATGAAATGACATATAATTTCTACTGTCGAATCTAATTCTCGACATTTAAATGACTTACGTGTTAAAAAGCCTTTTATCTACGTTTATCTAGACTTGAGCAGAGATGAAATATGATCCTACTATAAAAACAACATTGTTATCAACACGAACATTGTCAGGTCAACTATCACGGTAAGCTACGACCGTTTGCATTTAGCAGACTATCGATAGCCAACTTTTATAATCGATTAATGCCAGATGATCTATGATCACATTTCAATCGAAACGAAACAAACAAAAAATAACACGATATTGAAAATGTATACTCGGTTGGCCGTGTTGAGACCGATGGACCGTTAACTGTACAGATTCGAGGACAACGCGAGGCAAAGGCAGAAGTGACTGTACAAAATCATCGAGCGTGATGATTAATCGTTAAAAAATTGATCCAACACATCATCGAACATAATCCGCAAGTGTGCACACTCGAAAAAAAACCGGAAAGTAATTAAAATGAGATAAAATCGAAAAGTTGTATAGCTGTATGGGAAACGTATTGTTTACGTTTGTTCGTATGAGCGCCAGTGATGCACTGTGGTCAGTACAAAAAAAGTGCCAAATTAAACAACTTCCGTTGAAATGCAACAGTTAAAAATAAACGTAAGATTTCAACAAAAAGCGAATGAATAACCTTCCTCGATAACAGTACATATGTTATCGTAAAATGTGAGTTTGTAAGAAAACTTCTGTTACATTTGTATGAACATATTTTGAACCAATTGAGCTTTGATGATGACTTCGAAGAGCTTTGACCTCCTCTGATTGATAATTAATTTTTACAGTTACTTTTTACACAGAAATATTGATAACAATAAATTTAGCTATTGATTCTAATGACGAACATTTTCGTATACGGGCCAATTTGAATTGAAAGCTCATAATAAAAGTACGTATTAATACTAAAGCCTGTAATATTTACACAGCTGTATTGTGATTAAACATCGCTGAATATTTCGACGAATGAAAATTTAATCCAAGTAAAATTTCCGTCGATTTCTCTCTAATGTATATTTTAAACTTTTCGTCGATGCAGTGGCGCCGCACGCAAATACAACAAATATTACGCTATATTTAAAATAAAATTCACAGAGAGGCAAATCAGCAGCGCAAATAAACAATGGGTATTTTACCAATTAACGTCAACCCACCACTCGTTTTAAAAGGATCCGATACGAAGAGGTACGGCCAGTGACGACGTGCTAAAAAAGCCTACAAATTGAAACAGATAATGTAGATACACAGAGTGGGTTCATGATTTGACGAACTTGGTACTTTTTACGGTCAATATTTATTGAGAGCGTACGTACGTACGCAAACGATAAACTAACAACGGCTCCCTTGTGAAGTTTGCAAAATTCACCGAGTTTCACTAGTCGTATATGGACAATGCCTTAGCATAGATCAGCGGTCGGAAACCGGCGGCTCCGGAGCCACATGCGGATCCTTGTATGAAAACCTGCGGCTCTCCCCTTTGTGTGAAACACAAAACGTTGACACAATTTACACAAAATCAAAATTAATCCTATTTACATAACTTCATGGCTATAAAAAGCTTTAAATAATAAATAATACTTTTTGGTAATAAACAGTCGGACATTAAGAAATATCACGATGATAACTCATTTCTTACAGCTATCTATTTCATAAATGAGCAACATTTAATTTAATTTTGAATAAATAATTTGAAAATCATATGTTGCGACTCTGAAACTAAACCAATTTTGCAAGGTTTTTTCCTAATGTGACTCTTAGCTCGAAAAAGGTTCCTGACCACTGCCTTAGATCGACGTTATTTAACAGTTGTTGGGCGTGCGAGAGAAAAGTGTACCGTTTATATAAAATATAGTACGGAATATGATTATGTATACATATGTACATATTAGAAAAACCAGACACTAGACTGGGCAGAGTCGTAAGTAAAAAGCGACCATGTAAACAACGCTTATGTTTATAGCGAAACTATAAGATTTACAGCCTTGATTTTGAGTCTCGTCTATCCACCTTCGCATTTACGACTGTTACAAGACGTCCTTCAAAATCGCATATCGAAACACACAGAACGAGCGAAAATAAAAAAAATTCAAAGAACAATATCAACCAAGTTCACGAGGTCACGGATATCAATCACAAGTGTTTACGAAGGAAATTTAAGTAGCAGGAAAATTTTGCGAAGAATATTCAAACATTTGACTCGAAGCGAGCCCAGGCATCGTATTCAAAGTCGAACTGGGCGAGTGAGTCCACGTCACGAGTCATCATAATATACATATAATCGAACATTGTTAAAGGTTAAACAATGTCAAGGTACACTAAATTGTCACTGTAAAATAATAAACCATTATTGTACCGAAGTTTCAATTGACGTACAATTACGGACCAACTTTGAAAGTATGCGAGATCAAAGCTCGTCTCGTCAAATTCGAGTCAGGATCACTCAACTGACTGACACTCGTCGAAAATGCTCCAAGTGAAATGCCAAAATACACAAAAACAACATTTTAGCACTTCCACAACAGTTCAACGACATTGTGCGCATCATACTTAAGCGCAAGAAAGTTCTTTCAAAAGTGATAGTTTGGCACGATTAACACAATCCGTTCCGAACGTTCATAATGCGAGATTTTCCTTAAGATTTTAAATATCTCTAGGCGGCCCTGATTTTAGACCTTCACAAGTCGAACATCTTGCGTCATACACCACTTCAAATGCATCTATTTCAACCGCGTTAATTGATCATTGATCAAGCATCGGCGACAGATTGATATATACGTGTTATATTATCGACCTGTTGCTTCTAGCTAACGACGGGACAATCTTGACAGCACTCTGAATGACAATAAATTTATGAGCCTGGGCTACATATAGGCAACAAGTACATGTGAACACTTCAAAAGAGCAGTTCCATAAACAACCAACAGGAACAAACGATGCGAAAAACATATTGGTGTGACAAAACGTCCAGCAACGACATAAATTCAGAAACCCGCTTCAAAGTCAAAAAGTTGTATGTATCCCAAGCTTTAAAATCCTACACAATGAGGTAATAAGCTAATAAGCCTCGATCCATTTTCGGTGTTTCTTGCATTGCGAGAGGCTAGATGGACTTTTCAAGGCGAACGGCATTTGCAGTTGCGAATCGTACCGACACATGGATACTACACTACCTCAAAAACTACACAATAAGTACACATGTACACGTAGTCACTATAAAATAAGCATGGCTGATAACGAACTGGGTAAACTACGCCATCGTTCGGGCGAAAGTAAACACGGGCTAAA
This sequence comes from Parapsyche elsis, assembly GCA_022651745.1. Taxonomy (NCBI): domain Eukaryota; kingdom Metazoa; phylum Arthropoda; class Insecta; order Trichoptera; family Hydropsychidae; genus Parapsyche; species Parapsyche elsis. Next base: position 7,162,645 of record JAGVSN010000017.1, read on the forward strand.
CTACCTTTTGGAAATGTGGGCAAACAAGATATTCTGACTCATCTACGTTTTCGTGATGCAATCGTGCGACAAATTATCGCGTGTCATCACCGAATACGCATAGATACGCTATTTTGTAAGAATACCGTATTGTATTTGTATTATGAATGGAATAAGCAGGTGCTGTAATGTTTGAATCTGTATACACGTATATATTACATATTAGATTACTGCTCTTAAATTATTTAATTCATTGTTGACTGATATTGACATTTTCAACATCAGCCTGGCGCAGTTTGTAATCAAACTAAAGATTTGTAAATTCTAGTATTATTTTATTATTATTTCTTTTTTTTGTTTGATTTTCTTGTGTTTTTTATTATATTATATTATATTCTGTGTAACTTCTATGTATCTTTTTGATATACTTATTCTTTTTGTTTTTATATATGTATGTAATTTAGATATGTATGTACATATACATATGTAATCTTTATTTTGGGCTAAAAACCTGTTAATAAATAAATATGTATTTCAAACTAATGGAACAAAACTTCGAAGATTCATAGAGGACATCGTTCCAAGGCATTCATTGAACAAAATTTGACATACATACACACAAGAAATCACAGATATCAATGGAATCGTTTTCATCAACCTTTAATGTTTTTTTAGCACATGGTACAGACATGTCCATTATTTTCATTACAAATCGCAACTTCATTTATCTAAATGATAAATTCATTTTAATTTATTTAGTGAGCAGTTGCACTATTCAGTATTATGTATAACGCATCGATTCATCAACGATCGTCATATTTCCACCAAAAAGCTATAAAATTCTAACTCAAACATACTAAAATCAACCAGAGAGATATACCAGTGTACATTAAAAATAGGGTTGTAGTGTTGTTATCATAATCATCATCATTTTCAACCGTTCATCATACACTGCTGGATGAATGCCTCTCCAATCCTCTTCCATTCCTGTCTGTCTTGAGGAAATCTGCATCCAGTTGACTTCACACATTCTTCTCAATTCATCTGCCGATCGTCCACGCGGTCTACCTTGCTTTCTTTCACATCCTCTCGGATACCATTCCAGTATTTCTCGCGTCCATCTGCCATCCATTCTTCTCGCTATGTGTCCAGCCCATTGCCACTTCAACTTTTTCACATGTTCCGCTATATCTGCCACGTCATGCTTCTTACCCATGTATTCCAATTACGATCTCTTCTCATTATACCGAGAATACATCTTTCCATGCTTCTCTATGTTCACTGGATCTTGCGTAACATTCTTGAATTTAGCATCCACGTTTCACATCCATACGTCATAGCTGGCTATACGCATTGGTCGTATGCCTTCTTTTTTAAGCATAGCGGAATTTTGGATTTAAAAACTATGTTCATTCTTCCAAAATCACTCCATCCTAGTTTCATTCTTCGTTTTATTTCTTCTCCTTTACACCCGGTCATATTCACCAATTGCCTTGATAGTTGTAGTGTTGTATAGGTAGATAATGCCTAGCGATCGATTGGATGGGACTGAAACGCTCCCGCCTCGTGTAAAGGGATAAGGAATTTGGCGGATTTGAAACCGACTCAACAGAATTGCGATTGTCGGCTTGCGTTTCCAGATAGCCTGACCCAAATATCGGTAGCTCGAGGGGGAAGCAATCGTTACGGGAGAGTCCCGGATGACCCAGAAAAGGCCACCAGCTGACAGGTCGACCCTCCGAAGGGCCGTGACCGTGGCCCAGATGCGAAAAAGCGAACGTCGAAAACTTCGCAAACTCTGGTGCTAGAGATAGAGAGATGTGGACGAAACTAGCTACACGGTTAACTGTTTTTAGATGCGAGGAAGTGAACTTGAATCGACCAGATCAGGTTTTTCCTGTAAGAGAACGTCGGCTCTAGCTTGCGCAAGATCGCTCCCCATTGTGCAACAACGTCAATCGGGAATGGATTATGATTATTGCATTGAAATGACCGTGTGCATATTATAATTGTTAATGTTTAACGTTTAAGCAAAGCAGAGAAACAATGGAAATTTTTACGGTTAAACACGAGATATTCCACACAACAAAAAACAGTGCCTCGAATACGGTTAAACGTAACTGTATCCAACGCGAAGAGATACATATATCAACGAACCATAAATTCACGATTAAACGTATACTATGTATGTATTTCTACTTTAAACACTGATTGTGAATTCAACACAACTTAAAACGTGTACAATATTATGTTATTGTACTCCAGCTCTTCCCGCGAGTTACACCCATATGATTTTGAGAGTTAATTTAACAAAAGGAAAACCAACATTTATTAACTAATAACTGATTTGTATGTCCAGATCAGCGAGAGTTTTACTGTACCTACATTGTGAAATGCGGAATCAAGTGCATGTGATGCAAGCAATGGATACGCTGCGTAATAAACACACTTGAATAAAAACCATATGGTAAAAATGAGCGGAAGTATTGCCATATTTTTATATAATACGATGATTTGAATACTCACAATAAGCTTTACGTTCAATGATGAATTATTAAATAAAAAAACATATAAATTTATGCATAATTTGGGTAAAAACGTATTTTATCAATTGTGCTAGTTCTCGATTACTGTACAAAGGATGAATAAGAGGCTATATTATAATATACTTAATATTAAATTTCACAAGCAATCCATCTATCTTGGATTCTGTTTACGTATTCGTCGATTTCGTGGCGCAATGCGAGCAGCTAAGGTCGGGTATCAAAATTGCCAATGTGTAATAGATATAAATTTAGAATGGAATTGTTCTGAAAACAATTGGACGTCTGAAAATATATATCGCATTACAATCACGCGACACACGGGATGGGCAAATCGGTACAAATACACGTACTAACGTACACACGTACACGTCTATCGTACTAAGTACGATAAATAATGAGAAATTTCCTAGTATTTCAAAATGTCAATATCGACATGGGCAAATCAATAACGAACAAGCTTTTCCTATCCGATACCCGACGATGACAAAACATGTAAAGAGTTAAGTCTTAACTGTTAAGAGATTAGATATAACCAGAAAGATTATTGTTACTTTAGTAATGATATAAATAATTCAGCAAAGTACAGTGGCCGCAGTCATAATACTGTACAATTCGTTTATCAATTTTTCAACACCTAGATAAGATTGGTTGGGTCTGTCATCAGACTCATCACTTTTGCATCGTTTCAACGTACAGAATTAATGTGTATTTGCCGAAGAGGACCATCGTCTGTATAAACTAGGGCGTACAACATACGCCAACACGCGACCACGAAACGAAACCGCGTTGAAATAATGACTACTATGGTATTGGTAGTCCTAAAGGTAAAAATCCATCACAGAAACACTGAATAAACCATCAGAATACTCCACGAGAGTCGACGACGTACAGTAATCGATTGGTCGGCCAAAAGTTTCTGGTAGATTTAGAAATTTACAACTTAGCGTGTGTTCAAGATAATTGTATCGTTTAAAACATGTGCGATTTTATCCTACTCGAAGTTTCGGATACCGAACAAAATTTGCTAAAACCAATTCGCGATGCGATGATCGGGCATTTGAAGAAAAAAAAAAGTCAGAAGAAACCGCGTTAAATTGCTACCGTTCAATCGTGGGAAACGGTCATCGTCGATTAAAATAACTTTCAGCCGTTAGTTTGTTTCAGGGTATTTTTTTGTCGTCAAACATCAGAATTTGGCAGTAGAGCAAATTGTGCAATGCATCGATAATCGTTTTGTACAAATTTTGTGTGAATGTTATCTCAATCTGATCTAACGGTATATTATTCGATTATTATAACATTATTATTATTATTATAGCATTATATTGACAAACTGTATTCATCAGAACAATAAATAATAATCTTATGATCTCACTTATCTCACTTATGTGATAAAAAAAATTAAAATTATCCAGTACACACTATTATAATATTTGATAGACAAAAAAAAGTGAATTTAATATTTATTTCTATTTCATATTTTTTAATATAATATATGGCATACTTTATTTTATCTAAATGTAAAATTTTGTATATGCATGTAATGTTTACTCAGCACTTGGTAGGTATTATTAATATCAAATGTTAAGAATTTAAATTACACACATATATATGTATGTATGTATGCATATGTAAAAATAAGATGACTACTTTGTATTTCAAAATATGCTGTGTTATTTACAGTTAGTTCAATTAAAGTAGGTAATACAAAAGGTTTTGATTTTTAATTTCATGATTAAATTGATAAAACGAAACAAGACGCTTACCTTTTATAGACTCGACAGGTGGAATTATTGATGCGTTTGTCTGACGTGTATCTCCGTCTATCCTCGAAAAGATCTTTAACAGCGGTCACGCCTAACACAAATAGCACAGGTATCATGGCAATTTCTTTGCCGAACGCATTTATAGCTGGAAACCAGTTTAACAGCACTATGAATATGAAATATAAGTTAGCGACCCGATGAAACTGCTCCAACAGATTTTTGGGTATAAAGGATAAAAATGTATATTTAGTAGTTCGCACTTTATTGTCAACCCTCTTCCCGTTGGGATGCTCCTTCTTGGGAGTCTTCTCCGGCACAACATGGTTGGGAACTACGGTGCGGTAGCGGCGCTCCTCCGTAGAGAGCGGCCTTCTCAACAACCAACCGACAGCTCGTCTCCAAGCTGGAGGACCCGAGGTGCGTCTCAGAGTGTAAATGGATTCAGACCGAGATGCTTGCCTGGAATGTCCTCTAGCGGAGCCTCGTGCGGTCTGGCCGCTGGGTGCAGCCGAAGGTTCCCTGTGACCTGGCGGCAAGATGAAGTCAGTTTTGCTGCCGGTCCTGCTGTGGCCGGGTCGGCTTGGACCCTCACCTATCTGACCGTGCGAAAACGCCCGCTGGTGACCTCTGTTGGCTGACCGCAGGGCCGAATGACGACCGGGTGCGGGCAAAGCGCTGTTTCCAGGAGACGGTGCTCCTCCATGGCTCACAGACCGACCGTGGCCTTTCACTTTTGGAAATAGGTAAGTGTGTTCGGGCACCTCCAACAATCCTATCTGGGTTTTGGCATTCTCTCCACTCCCGGCAGAAGACATTCTTACTCATCTACATGAAAAATAGAGATAAATTCACATCACAAATTCAAATAAACAAAATATCAAACAGTTAACATGCAATTGGAATGACTTTCTTGCTAAGTTTAATAATTTTTTATTAAGTCTAAAAATTGAATTGTGTATATAGAAATTTTTTAAGAATTTAATATTATTAATTAAAATGTTGGGGGGAAAAAAGTTAAGTTACTCATAAAAATATGGAGATAAATTGAATTTGTTTTGAAATTGTATTAAAAGAAGGATGTGTGGATTCAGGTGGATGCAGATAGGTCAAGACAGACAGGGATGGAAGAGGATTGGAGAGGTCTTCATCCAGCAGTGGATGGTGAATGGCTGAAAATGATGATTTTATTTAATATAAATTCTGTGAATAAGGGGTGGATATCAATGAATTACTCCTGCTAGATAAGACTGCTACACAGTAAAAGTATTGGAAAATGTTTCAAATAATTTATATATAATGGAATATTTTACGATCAAATAAATTAATAATATTTATATAAGATTTATTATATTTATATTTCTTGAGATTTTGTAAACGTTCTAATAAAAAAGTCAAATTTCAAGTTAAATAATCTCAACACTTGAAGAGGCAAGTGTTACAATTTCAGAATTCTGGAATAAACACTACAAGAAATGAAAATTAGACCAAAATTCTATACATTTATTTTGTCAATTTATCGAAAATCATAGATTTTTCAGCTTCAGAGATACACTTGTTTACTATAAACTAAAGTTTATAATATTTTCATCCATCAAATAGTTTTTTTTTTTTTTTTTTTTGAGGAAATAAAAACATTATACTTTTTGTTTCTCTTTGCTTTATCAACTCCTGTAAAATTTGATTTGCTTTAAAGCCGAGCTTATCCGCTCGTGAATTTATTACTTTATGATCAGATTGTGAAACACAATTGATTTTTAAAAAGCTCAATTTGTTGGATCAATCAAAAAAAAATTCATTTCAATACGATGCTTTCGTTCGCACTACATATGTATGTACATTCTGCAAGTTGGTTCAAAAGTGACGCAAACTTTTTTAAATGTTTGAACACACGCGAGCGACAGACATACCAAATTGTTACAAATAAAATCGAAAGACGAGTTGAGTAAACGAAAGTGATAAAAAAAAAAAATAAGCGGCAAAATGTAACTCGGTTCGATAGGCGATTGTGCATCTGGTACAGAACCCGGAGACGAGGTGATCTCATTTACGATCGGAATTGTGAAACTGTAGAGAGTAACGGCCCAGCGGTTGGCGGGAACCGAGGATGAGGGAAGGTGTCTGATGAATGGACGATGCATTAAAGTGAAGTTAAGTAAACGGTAGTAAACCTTATGTGTCATCCCCTAAGCGGCTGCTGAACAGCTGCCGCTGCGGTCGCCACCGCCAACGCCAACGCAACTGTCGATACGACTGACTCTAAGCGATTGTCGACAGACACTGACACGACCGCGACCAGACGTCAAATGTGACACGCGCTGAATACTCCAAACAGTCTCAAATACGACCATATACTATAAGATTATTGCCTTGGTTTCGCGTTTGGTTGTCGTGCGCGACAACCACCTGTCATATTTGTGGGTGCTAATATGATCCGACCGGCTAGGGCAAGGGTACTCAACCTTTTTCAGTTTGGGAGCTACTTTTTTATGTTTTATTTACGATCGACTTCCATGCAAGAATTTAGGGAGAGATCCGAATATAATTTACTCATCACTTTCAGCCTTTCACCATCCACTGTTGGATGAAGGCCTATCCAATCCTCTTGCATTCCTGTCTGTCTTAAGCAATCTGCATCCAGTTGACTCAACACATTCTTCTCAATTCATCAGCCCAACATCCACTAGGTCTACCTTGCTTTCTTTAACATCCTCTCGGATACTATTCCAGTATTTCTCGCGTCCATCTGCCATCCATTCTTCTCGCTATGTATCCAGCCCATTGCCACTTCAACTTTTTCACACGTTCCGCTATATCTGCCATTTTGGTCATACTTCTTGCGCATGTATTCCTCTTGCGATCTCTTCTCGTTATACCAAGCATACATCATTCCATGCTTCTCTGTGTGCAGTGGATCTTACGTAGCATTCTTGAATTTAGCGTCCAAGTTTCACATCCATACGTCATAACTGGCAGTACGCATTGGTCGCATGCCTTATTTTTTAAGCATAGCGGAATGTTATATTTAAAAATACTGTTCATTCTTTCATAAGGACTCCATCCTAGTTTCATTCTTCGTTTTATTTCTTCTTCTTTACAACCAGTCATATTCACCAATTGTCCTAGGTATAAATAACTACGATTAAACATAATTTTAATTTTATTAAAATGAATTTTTAAGCCTACTTTCATACTTTCGTTGCTTAGTTTTAATTATAATTAATATTAGGGCAAAGAAAGATACTCTCCAGTGATTTCTAATTAACTTCTGGGGGGGGAGGAAGGGATAAACGGAACGGAGCCTGATTTGACAGATAGTAAGGAATAATTTGACTCACAATTAAGTAAACACGAGACGGCCCATCCAAATTTATTAATATCTTGTCGGTGGCGTTATTATTAAGGTCGAAAAACTTTTTCGACATGCCGGGACCATCCAGACTATTTGCTCAAGGGACCAACGCTCTAACCACTGAGTTATCGCCTGGCTGGGTCACCGTAAAAGGTTAATACACACGAACCCCATCGAAGCTTGGGACAACAATTTAGCCGTCGCATTGCATCTGCTGCTCCAATTGTTAAATTCCGTAGTATAAAAAACTACGACAGGCAGTTATTGGGCGCGATAACTAAGCGTGAAACCAAGGTATTAGTGGCTATCAGAGCTACCAGCCGTTGTCGGTTGGTGGCCCTGACAGTTAAGACATTAAATTTATGTTTTCTCCACTTAAAATGTGAACCACTAGGTATTTAACCGTCTTTCAAAAATGGGGTTCGGTACATCAAAATGGGTGTAAGACGATTGACCGAAAGACGAATGATCGAAACTGTTTGAGTAGCGCTGAAGCCCCGCCCCGTAGGAGGAGTATCACCTCAAAAATCGAATGTCGAATTGTCGTAACGCCAACGTCTACTTTTGAGCGAATTTTGCCAGATCAATCGAGTCGGTTGGCAACAGTGCAAGTGTCAACAACAACTGTCATCTGTCAACATTCAGTAATCCGATTTAGGGTGTAAATGTATCATGATGGAGTGCCGTTTGTGTTTGATTTGTACGTCTCACGTGTCTTCTATTAGGATTTGGGGGACCCATGAGCTCCTGGTGGGACGCATCTGGAGCTGCTGTTAGCTACAGGTGAATTCAAATAATTATTGTTCATTAACTATTTTTTACAAGTTAAATAAATAAAATTTTCATATGAAGTCCATTTTTATTTCCAGGTGGAAAAATACGATGGACTGCCAGATAGAGTGTTCTCATCTTGTGAGTCAAAGCTAGAATCATTTAGTCAATTTATAACAATTTAAAAAAAAACTGATGTAATTTTGCGACAAAAATTACCTGGAAATTTGAAGCTTAAAGTAGAAGAAGTTATTATTGACGACGTGGGATGGCAGAATGAACGTTTCGGTTCAAACGATTGTGAGGATAATGAGATTGAAGAAAAGAAACCAAATTTACACGAGCTATCAATATGAAAATAAAATGTACAAAACAATATCGAAGAAAAATCCTCACAGGTAGTGCTATTAGATCAATTTTGATTGAATTTTAATTTAAACTTGATTAATTGCACCATCGATAATAAATGTAGCATCCAGAGCATCACATTAAAATATATTTTTTAATTATTACAGGTTTCAAGGCAGAAACTAGCCAAAAATTCGAATATTAAAGTGGTAGAAGTTAGGTTTAGTGAAGTTGATGTGAAAAACGGATATTTTAATACTCATAATGATAATGAAAATCAATCAAATATTTCAAATATCGACTATGTAAAACAAAAAAAAACTGCAAGTCAACATTTTATGAAAAAGGAAAATAAAATAGACCTACAAGATTCACCAATTACACTGAGCAACAAAAAAAATACCCAGAGCGTAGATTGATCAATCTTTACTAAGTTTGACCCACTGAATTCGAATCTGATAATTATTTTTGTTGATATGCTCTCGTTTATGAGATATTCTTGATTAAAAAAATGTAAAAAATATCCATTTTTTTGGCTTTTGTAGTCCATAACTCAAAATATAGTATCAATGTGCAAAAATTGAGTATTGAAATCAATAGTCAGATATTTTTCTTATTGATTGTGATTTTTTATTGCTTTAAAATACTTCTAATTAATTATCTAGCGAATTTTGAAAATCAAAAATATATTTTTTTCCCATGTTACATATGTGGCTTTTTTTTGACGAGTTTTTTTATTTCACCACGTTTATAAGGATTGGTTTTCCATCTCAATATTTTTTTATTTTATCCTAACGTACTCATTCGAGCGGCAAATGATTTTAAACTACGTTATGAGATGTTACCGGCGGCATTGTAATTTTAAAACATTGAGTATTTCCAATTCTTATTCGTGAAATAACCTTCTGGTAAATATATACTGTTTTTTCCTACTAGTATTTTCATAGTCATCAATTCTTCTTGGATATTGTGAGTGTATTTTGACAGAATTATTTGAATCACATAATGAGTGCACCATAATATTAATGATGTCTGCTGCACGATATTGGGAGGCTGCAATTTAATTATCTATTCTAAAATTGCTTGTTTTTACCTAGTATACAGGTATACCGAATTATTGTATATTCTACATATATATACAGTTAACAATACATTGTCTTTGATTAAAAAATTAGAAACAACAGCGATTGTTAATAATTGTGATGCAGAGAGAAGCAAAAGCTTGAAAAGTAATATTAACACATACCAAAATTATTTTAATTCCTAATTAAAGGCTAAGAAAAATCAAAGCTGTATATTGTATATCGATACCAAGTCGATTAGGTATTGAGTAATACGTGGCATCTGCATCCATAATAATTAATAATCTCACTTACAATAGGACTGAACCATTTTGTGAGTGAATTTAATTTTCAGTCATTTTTACATATGCTGTAATGTGAAATTTGACTTTTGCGAGTTTCCTTGAATATTCTTCAAACTTTTTCATATACGATTCACCCCATCCATAGCAATTCTTTCCTATTGATGCATTTATAAGTTTCGACCGTGACTCAATAATCCGTACATCGGTTAGATATTTCAGTACGAGTACATCTGTGAAGTGTAATCTCCAAATCCAGAAAAAATTACGTATGTTTTCAGACCAAGCCAGAATACTAATGTAATCCTTCACAATTATATACACGAAATACACTCCGTACTGGTGAGAAATATATTTGAAATTTTTTTTTATTGGTGTTTTTTGGACTGTTGATGTTACAAAGAATATTATATTTGTTGTCCCTCTATTCAGCCTTTCATTTATCAATTATGAAATAATATTGTTTTCAAGGTAAATATTAATCTAAATCTACAATTGCTGTTTACATTCAAGGCTTTGTACTTAGTGAGTATTCATTATTTTTATTAAATTTTATATGTACATAGTTTATTAGTATTGATTGTTCTTTAGTTAAACCAACACAAAGTTTAAGACTAATAGCGTAAGTAAACGATGATTTCTTTTCCTTCTAAATATGAAGGGACACATAAAAGCAACATACTCTACTTTCTCCATTTAAGTACATATGTACATAAATTCTTGTAACTAATAAATTAAAAATTTTTTGCAGTTCATTACGTCAAGTCCAAAAAGGGTACCAACTTCATTCTGTATAATAATTTCACCTACGCTGCACTCAAAGTATTGGCTTCGGGAATCGAAAAATGGGTTTGTACTCATGACCGTGGAAGATCTGGATGTAGTTCTTACATTTTGTACCGAAATGGAAAAGTTAATTTCTGCAAATTTACGCACACTCACGACCCTCCTCGATATTTTAAGACAAGTGATGGAAAATACATTAAATATTAACACGTATTTCCTGTTACATTTATCCCTACTCTAGTATTAGTTTTTCTACCTACCTACTAGTTTTTCAAAACAATATGTATATATGTACATTCATTGAACTTCTAACATTGTTTTATTGTAAAATTTTATTTTTAATTGGTATAAAGTAATCATTAATAAAGATCTATAGGGTCTTCTCGTCTTTTTACTCAATCCTTATCTTCTTCCTTACAAGAAAAAAATTCTAACTTTTTGACCCTAAATCCCAACGATCCCCCTTTTCTGTACAACTCTTTATTATTACAATTATTTTTTAAAATCTTTGATGTCCATTTCAACTCTTTAGGTTATATGATATATATGGTAAAAACGTTGCAAGTGCCACATAATAGTGTAATAATTGCAAATATATAAGTATGTACCTATATACATAATATGTATAAATTTTCCCTTAAATTATTTTAATGGATTGTAAATATGAGATGAATTAAATAAATTTTATTTGTCATTTTAAATTTTGTAAATCAATAACAGAACTCTCTAAAAAAATATATAATTTATGTTTATTACAAATGTATGTGTGTCCATACGTTTCACATCCTCTACGAGTATGCTGTATACCTTATTTGATGATATTAATACGATAATTAAATTTTTGCTTCGTTCATTTAATCCATACTGTATTAAAATGTATTATTAAATTAAATTTATTATGTTTCAACAAAAAAATTATCATCATTTAACTAATTTAAAAAATTTCAGCGGCGTTTATAAAGACTACGCTCTTAATGGTGAACTTTCAGCTACACTTTCAACAGAAACAGTAGTACAAATAAAGACAAGAAAAACTGGTGGAAATGTACATTTTACTATGCAACCCGTTGGCTCGCCTTCATGATAAAATAATAGACATGAGATATGAACATCATTAAATGCATTAAGAATTGGTATGAAATATTATATAATATAGTGAAAAGGTAAAATAAATATCATATAAAGGTATTATATTTTTTCTGATGAATTTATTAATAAATAGTCATACAATAAAAAAAAAATTGATTCACTTTTCCCAGAAATTCATTCTTTCTGATAGTGGATCATGAATCATCGTCATATTTTGATTTATATCTAAGCAATCAAATACTTCTTCACGTGTGGGCTTCCAAATTATATCAATTGTTTCATCAATCTGTGGGGTAGGATTACTGAAAACTTGATGTGTGCCATCACTATGTTATTGAAAATATCTCAGGGTTGCTTACCCAAATTTAGCAAAATTTGTCCACATCGTTGTAAGCCTTTTGCTCACAATCATATCAGATTCAGTCAGTTGAAGATTGTCTTTCTCCCCTTTGAAAAAATAATATTTTTCGTCACCGTGAGCACATCCGACGTTAGGACCCATCAATATATGCAGCGGTGTATTAAGTAGTCCACTGTAGCTCAATAAATAGAAGAAAACTGATTCGTTGTGCTTTCGTAATAATTTAACCGACTTGAATGTATATTTTGTAAAAAACAAATCCGAAATTAAATCAATAAAACCTTTCATCAGATTTTTAGTATCTCCAAAATAAAACTTGTAGAACTCTTCAACCTCCTCAGTCGTTTTATTAGGATTATGGTTTCTTTTTAACAACACTTTCAATTCATCCACATCTATTGGACATTTTTCATTAGAAAGCGCTGTAAGAGTATCGCCACCCATGAAACGTACTCCCTCGTGAGAAGCGATACCTTGAATACACGGCACAATACTGTAACTTCCAGCATTCATCAACTCTATGGGAGATTCACGGATAAACGATTTACAACCGTGATAGCTCCTTTTGATAACACTAGCAAATACAGTGTGCATCTTGTACGTAAATTCAATACATGTCGCCTCCACCAAGTCTTCGGTGGAAACGGTACCCAAGAAGTTCAATGCTTCGTCTTTGTTTGACGTGTTCAATCCCATTTTTTTAACCAAATCAAATACACTCCTCTCGGGTTCCTCTTGTATGCCCCAGGAGTTTAGGCACGTGCCAGATTGCATGATGCCTTTGGAGAAAAGACCCCGAGACATTGGCGACATTAGATGGAAATTAACGCAGACGGCACCGGCACTTAATCCCATCAATGTCAAGTTCTGAGGATCACCACCGAATGCCTCAATGTTATTTTGAACCCATCTCAAAGCGAAAACTTGATCTTTCAAGCCGGCGTTGCCCGGAACTTCAGATGTGTGAAGACAAAGGAAACCGAACGGACCCAAACGGTAATTTATCGAAACGAAAACCACCCCCTTTTGAACCAAGTAATTGGGACGAAATTGTTCGAAATTTCCATTGCCTACATAAAAACCACCGCCATGTACATATATATAATATTACAGGCAATTTAGAAGTATTCGGTATCGAACTTGGGGTATAGACATTTAAGAACAAGCTGTCTTCATCGCCGACGATTTTCCTTGCAATGAGATCAAACTGAGGATTCATACTGCGTTGAATTACAGCATCACGTACACCGTCCCACTTTTCTGGAGGTTGAGGATTCTGAAAAAATAAAATAAAATAAAAATGATTGATCCGATTCACGAGATTTTAAACTATTTCAAATTATACATAAATATAAGATGTACCCTAAAGCTTAAATTTCCAATAGGTGGCTTAGCATACGGTATTCCTAAGAAATAATCATACTGAAAACCTTCTGATGTTTTACATGAACCATTTTGCAATTAAGTTAAATTAAATTTTAAAAGTTAAGTTAAATTTTTTTAAGGCATAGCGGAATTTTGGATTTAAAAACTATGTTCATTCTTCCAAAAGTGCTACATCCTAGTTTCATTATTCGTCTAATATTTTCTTTTTTACATTCAGTCACATTTATCAACTGCCCTAGGTATAAATAACTATCAACTATCTCTACAATATGATTATCTATGTATACCAATATAAAATTAAATTATTGTCTGTCTCTTTGTGCCTTATACATTTTTAATTTCTTTAGTCTCTATGATTCTGGGGGTATTATTATTTTATGCATACTTGATTTTGATTGGTCATTTTTTGGGATAGCTACTGTGCGAAGTTTTGTTTCGATGATTTCGACATTGCTGGTCGAAACACATTGATTTTTGTCAGTTCTGTAAAAATCAATCTAATGCCAGGTATATTTATATTTTAAATGATAATATAGGTTAGTAAAAAAATTCGGGTGTGGCCAACCCATGACTTTATCCATATATTTGAGGAATACAAAGAGTAACAAAATTATTTTTTTAAATACGTAAGTAAATAAAACGCAGGCACACCATACCAACCAACAAACATACATACATACATATGTACATATCATGAAAACACTGTTGAGTGCGCGCGCGTATGTAAAATGCGATCTTCGGCATATATTCAAATAGGAAAAACTACCACTTCCGGTAGGCGGATTTTGATCAAAACCTTACCAACTCTTAAGGAAATTATAAATATAAATTTTCAGTTTGATCGGTTGAGTAGTTTCAGAAATATTTCGTGGTAACAGGATTTTTGACTTTTCTACAAGGAAAAACCCTACTTCCGGTTGACTGATTTATTTTTTCATAACTAGGTATTTGTCTCAGGATTATAATATTACAATATTATGATGATACTAAATATTAAAAAGGCCGAAAAAAAAAAAAAAAACAAAAATCGTTCAAGAGTAAACTGCCCATAGATATAGAATAATAAGATGTTATTCTATATCTATGAAACTGCCTCTTCTGGTTGGCGGATGTTGACCAAAATCACAGTATCTTTAACGGTTAACGTGAAAACTATAGTTATGAAGTTTCGACTTGATGGGCTTGGTAGTTTCAGAAATATTTCGTGGTAACAGGATTTTTCACTTTTCTACAAGAAAAAACCCTACTTCCGGTTGACTGATTTTAATGATTTATTTTTTCATAACTAGGTATTTGTCTCAGGATTGTAATATTACAATATTATGACGATGCTAAATATTTAAAAGGCCGAAAAAAAAAAAAAAACAATAAATCGTTCAAGAGTAAACTGCCACTTCCGGTAGGCAGATGTTGACCAAAATCACATTATCTCTTACGGCTAATATGAAAATTATAGATATAAAATTTCGACTTGATCGGTTGCGTAGTTTCGGAAATATTCCGTGGTAATCTCTTCAAGATCTGTCGATTTAAACGATAAAAAGTGAACTGTGTAAATTATTTGTTGGTGAAAAATCAAAAAGAAATCGAAAAAAATTTAAAATTTTACTATGTCGACCCATACTCGCCAAAAAGCCAGTAGGAAATACAAAAAAAAAACGTATATCATCAAAAAGAGGGATTAATCATCTATCGATCAGTACCAACATGTTTGTGACAGAACGGGTGAGACGGTATCGGGAACATCAGAAAGTCTACGCAGCGCGCAGGGAAAACAACGGCGCGATCACCTCGACGGCCACTGCTTAACACAAGCCAATGCTAAATAAAATTATAATCGATTACCATTTAAGACTTCATTCGTTATGCTAAATAAAAATATATATATGTATCCATTTCGACGCTTTCATTTAATTCTCATATTCCAAATAAAATATTAGCCGCTAACGCAGCCGTATTTTTCTTTACATCGGGTCACATTCACCAATTGTCTCAAGTATAAATAACTATCAACTATCTCTACAATATGATACCTGATACAAATCAGTTAAAATCTCGAGGTCGAATTTTCGCACGATCACAATACTTTATCCGATTAGGACACGGGTTCCCAACCTATGGGTCGCAACCCCAAATGGGGTCGCGAAGGATTTTCTGTGAGGGTCACCAACTGAAACAGTAAACAAACAAAAAAATTGACTATAATGCAATTTTCTGTCAGTTTTGACGTATGAATGTGAAACGTGAATACTACGTAAGATCCAGTGCACACAGAAGCATGGAAATATGTATGTATGCTTGGTATAACAAGAAGAGATCGTAAGAGGAATACATGGGTAAGAAGTATGACCGAAGTGGCAGATGTAGCGGAACGTGTGAAAAAGTTGGAATGGATGGCAGATGGACACGAGGAATACTGGAATGGTATCTGAGAGGATGTGAAAGAAAGCGAGGCAGACCGAGTGCACGATGGGTTGATGAATTGAGAAGAATGTGTGGAGTCAAATGGATGCAGATTGCTCAAGACATAGGAATGGAAGAGTTTTGGAAAGGCCTTCATCCAGCAGTGGACTGTGGGATATTTTTTGCCTTTTTCAAATATATCGGGGTCGCCGGTCACTTGGCTTTTATAAAAAGGGGTCGCCACTCGATAAACGTTGGGAACCTATGGATTAGGATAAAGTAAAAATAAGAAAGGTAAGCTATGATGTATTTATTTCAATTACTAGGTTACTAGGATAAAATCCATCGTGCAACTGAATAATTTTACGACAAAGTCGTGATGCGGACACAATGATTTTATAGCGACATTGTCGTCGCGAGCGTCGCAGCGACATTGTCGGAACTATGGACTACATAAAATGCAATTTCATTTATCCTTTGGAGCAAAATTTACTTCAACAATGTACAAAATATCAAAAGAGTCTTTAACCCATGTTCTTAACACCCGCTTGCAATTTGCAAACCCCTAGATATTAATATTCTAGGCAAAACTGCAAAATGCACAGTGCGAAGAAACGGGTCGATGTAGAAGCCACCGTCACGTTGGCAACGCTCGTGTGACGTAGCTGTGCCGTGCCGAGTAGGAGTATACCGGGTGCCACCCAACACTTGCTCGCACATCTCTCCACTCGCCGATCGCAGCTCTCTAACCACCCGGTACGAAACCAGACTAGCACCGAAGATGGATGAGGAATACGACGCTATCGTCCTCGGCACCGGCCTCAAGGAATGCATCCTCAGCGGCATGCTGTCCGTCTCCGGAAAGAAGGTTCTCCACATAGACCGGAACAAGTACTACGGGGGAGACTCGGCCTCCATCACACCCCTGGATGAACTCTTCACCAGGTTCGGAGCACCGTCACCGGACGAGACCTACGGACGGGGACGTGACTGGAATGTCGATCTCATACCCAAATTCCTCATGGCCAACGGCCTCCTGGTCAAACTCCTCATACACACCGGAGTGACCCGCTATCTCGAGTTCAAATCCGTAGAGGGCAGCTACGTATACAAAGGTGGTAAGATCTCCAAAGTACCCGTCGATCAAAAGGAAGCGTTGGCTTCGGACCTGATGGGTGTATTCGAGAAGCGTCGCTTCCGCAACTTTCTCATCTACGTCCAAGACGTGCAAGAGGACGATCCCAAGACGTGGAAGGACTTCGATCCGACCACGTCCAACGCGCAAGCCCTGTACGACAAGTTCGGCCTGGACAAAAACACCCAAGACTTCACCGGGCACGCTCTAGCCCTGTACAGAGACGACGACTATTTACAGCAGCCGGCCCAACAGACCATCCGTCGCATTAAATTATATTCAGACTCGCTAGCCCGCTACGGAAAGTCCCCTTATCTATATCCGATGTACGGACTGGGTGAACTTCCGCAAGGTTTCGCAAGATTGTCCGCTATCTACGGCGGTACGTATATGTTGGACAAGCCGATCGACGAGATCGTCGTCGACGAGGCCGGAAAGGTTGTGGGGGTTCGGTCCGGCTCCGAGGTGGCCAAGTGCAAACAGGTGTACTGCGATCCGAGCTACGTGCCAAACATTGTGAAAAAGCAAGGACAGGTTGTGCGGTGCATCTGCTTGTTGGATCATCCGATCGCTCAAACCAAAGACGCCCTGTCGACCCAGATCATCATACCGCAGAAGCAGGTCGGCCGACGCTCGGATATCTACGTCTCGGTGATATCTTACACACATCAGGTGAGCGCGAACGGGTGGTTCATCGCGATGGTGTCGACCACCGTCGAGACAAACGATCCCGAAGCCGAGATACAACCGGGACTGGAGCTGCTCGGATCCGTGCGGCAGAAGTTCATGTCCGTCGCCGATTACCTAGTGCCGACCGACGATGGAATTAAGAGCCAAATCTTCATATCGGAGTCGTACGACGCCACGACTCACTTCGAAACCACCTGCTTAGACGTATTGGATATATTTAAACGCGGAACCGGAGAGGAATTCGACTTTTCAAAGATTAAACTTGAACTCGGCGAAGAGGAACAGTAATGCAGTAGAACGCTGTAATATATCATTATCAATATGTATATCTGATGCAATGGTGCATAGCTTTTACAGGAATTTATTGTATAAACTATAAAAAAAAAACGTCTAGGGCATTGGGAATATGTCGTACTGCTTAGTCTTCTATTATTCTTTAAGTTTACATGTAAATGTTTTTATTTTATAAAATGCTCAAAAAAATAAATAGTTCATGGTATAGATCAGTGGTGTGGTCAATAAAAAAAAAAGGCATATTGTAGAGTTTAAGTGTCGTTTCGCATATGCAATCCAATGTCAGTTTTCATTTTGTAGAATTTAACAGGTCGCAACTTTCCATGCAAAAACTGATGACAAACGGCTGCAAATGCGAAACCGCACATTTTAAACGGATAGGAATCCTAAATCGGCATATGTTAATTACAGGAAGGCGTGTGGATAAACTCTACAATATCCTCTTTAACTCGCCACCAGTATAGATTAAATGTATGCATGCTGACATGAAATGATATTTGCTTACGTATACATATATATATATTTAATATAAGGTGATTGAATACTATGTGATTATAAAAGTATAATACCAAAAAATGAAAAAAAAATTACATAATTAGCCAGACATTCGAGATTCTTGTATTTACGTTTAGGATTAATTTTCTGAAAGGATCGGCTTAATTTGCTTACAAGGTGCATTTATTATCAGCACGTGTTATCAGTTGGCGTGATGAGCACATGTACGCTTCATTATTGTGGAATAGCATTCCATTTTGGTATACATATATTTATATTATATACATATAAATTATCTATTATTGATTTTCTAATTTGTATTTTAACTTCGAAAACCCACTTTATATGTCTTTATTGTATCCAATTTTTGATTATAATAAAACTACGTCAATTTGATGAATTCGCATAATATTATTTATTCATACTATTTTCAAGCAGTATACGTTATCATCTCTGCATCCGACATAAACGAAGTTCTTATCGACGCTCGGTGACGAGAACACTTCTCCCGGTAGTGAATAGTCTGTTACGACTTCACCCGACGCACTTATCAGATGTAAGCGGCCGTCGGTTGAAGCTGTGACTATCGATGCATCGTCGGTGATGTTCGGAGTGGCGTATATTTCAGACGGGTGCTTCGTTTTCCATTCGACGGTCGGTTTTGTGGATGTTGGGCATGAGATTTTGTAAGTGTGCCGATCGTGGCAACCGAAGACGATCGTTTCGCCTTCGGCCGAAGATCGCACCGAGCATGATGAGAATATTAGTCCTTCTACATCGTCGAATAGCCAAATCTGCGAAATTAATATGGTATTTACTATTGCTTAAATGTAGAATTCGTGTGGTACATTCAATTAATAAAAATTTTATGAATACACAATATTATTATACAATCATGTTATTTTCATTGCATAAATATATGTTTCCTTACAAAAAAATTTATATCTTTCATTTGAACCTGATCATCCACACTAACACACTTGATCTTACATGAAACCCTTACCAACATTAAAAATATGATACAATACTTACAGCAGCACCAGATTTTGAATTCAAGCAATGAATTTTACGATTAACTTCACAGAAGAGAACAAATTCACCTTCTTTCAACAATGCTGGCTTGGCAAAGATAGGACTTTCCAGTTTTTTTTTCCACAATACAATTTGATTTTCATTAGCTACGTTAATGCTACTGCATATTCCATCTAAGGTAGCGACGAATACATAATTTTTATGACCAAGAAGATCAGCCGCAATTCCTTTATTACTAATTTTAATAGAAGACATCAGCTTCCCCGTCTGAAATGAATATAATGTAATACACACTGTAAATTAATTATTAATGTTTTTCATACACTTGATACACTTACATTCATACATATTGTGTTGAGGTTACTGTCGTATGTTCCGACAAATATTTTCGATTCAAAATGACATGCTTGACTTTTGATCATGGATTCGAGAGCCATTTTCCATAGAACTTTTGAATGTTCGATGGAAAAACACCACAGAGAACCATCATAGCATCCGACTACTGCGCTCGGTCCAAAGTCGTTCTCGAAACAATAAAACGGAGCCTCCACACGAGAATGGAGATTTTCCGAGAAATGTGGTTGTCCAGAATCGGCATTTAAGATGACTGCTAACCCAGAATGACTACCGATTAGAATATAACTTTGTTTACTAAAAAAAGCAAGTAATTAAATTAATAGAAAACTAAACAAATGTATGTATATAATAATATCTATATAACAAATTATTCATACTCTTTGTTTGTATAAAAAATTATCCTAGCGTCTACACATTTTCCAGTGTTGAAACTCCAAACTAGTTCAAAATTGAGTTTGGACTTTGTACATTGCTTTTTAGGTGATTTTACTTGTATAGTGCTAAAATTTCTTTTGTTACTTTTATTTTCATTATAGTCTTTGTCAATACTGACGTTTTTGAGAAAATCTAGTACAGTAACTAAAGGGCACTCTACGTCAAGTAAATACGTGTACAGCTCAGGAAAAGTTCTATTATAATAGTTTTCAAGTTGATTTGTCATTTGAACGGCCGCTATCGATGTGCCGCCAATATTTATGAACGATTTATTCTTAATTCGTTCAATATCCAATTGATTCGAAATGTACCTATTGAGCATAGATAGAAAAATATTTATATTGTTATTCGACATATTAGTTCTATTCTTCAATAAATTTTCATATAATTCTTCAGTTTTACGTAGTGATATTTTCCCATGATTATTCGTCGGCAAGACATCAATTTTAATCAAATCATCCGGCATGGAATACACACTCAAATTCTCACTGAGATATTTCCATAAAGAACATTCAACATCTTCATCCGAAGTATAAATCAGTACGAGTATACTATTTGATTCACGCCAAAGACATAAGCATTGTTTAACACCTTTACATTTAACGGCGGCACTTTCGATTTCCAAAACGTTAACTTTGTGACCAAATCTCTTTATCAATCTATCGCTGCGTCCGTGGAAATAAATATGGCCGTCAAATTCTTTTCCAAGATCACCTGTACTGCGCCAAACTAAACGTTTTATCATATTGGTTTTCAAAGATTCACGTGTATTGTAATAATTTGAACATTCTTCACCGACTAAACATCTTCTTGAAGTGCTTCCTAAAACATAACTTTCAAAATAAATACTTTTTAGGCCTGTATTTTTGGGTCAGTAACTTTTCCGATTGTTAGTCAGTTATTTTAACCAAATGGTGAGTAATTTTAATAAATGGTCAGCAATTAATACTAAACATTAAGTAAATGTATATATACGGTCGGTATGTAACTGTAAAATCATTATTTACTGACCGTTTGTGAAAAAGTTCATCATCATCATCATTTTCAGCCGTCACCATCCACTGCTGGATGAAGACCTCTCCAATCCTCTTCCATTCCTGTCTGTCTTGAGCAACCTGCATCCACTAGACTCAATTCATCAACCCAACGTCCACTCGATCTACCTTGCTTTCTTCCACATCCTCTCGTTTACCATTTCAGTATTTGTCGCGTCCATTCTTCTCGCTATGTGCCATTTCAGCTTTTTCACACGTTCTGTTATATCTGCCGCTTTGGTCATGCTTCTTACCCATGTATTCCTCTTACGATCTCTTCTTGTTATACCAAGCATACATCTTTCCATGCTTCTCTGCGTGCACTGAACTTAAGTAACATTCTTGAATTGTGAAAAAGTTGCTTAATAAAATACATATATTTTACGGACTGTTTTCTAAATATAATACTGACCATTTTCTTGAAAAGTTTCTGACCGTTTATTGATTTAAATACGGACTGATTAATTAGTTGCCTACTTTTTTATAACACGTAAAATAATCTATGAACAAAAAAAGATTTTCATACCTATGACTATGTTTCCGACTTCATTGACGATACGTTCATTAGTATCATTCCAAATTTCTATCAATGTTTCATCAAGTGTTTCCCCGATACACAATCCATTTTCAGTCATATAATCTTCCCATCTGTTAATTCTTTGAACCGAAGCCCAACAAGATACTTCTGTTATTCCATACAAGTTATAAATCTCTGTTTGATTACTATGACTTTTAATTTCAAAAACATCAAACGTTAAAGGTTCCCCTCCCAAAGCTAATATGCGCAAATGTGAATGTTCGTTTAAAACGTTGTTTTTTATTTCGTTCACTCCAAACATTAGAAAGAGTGATGGTGTGGTTTGCCAAATTGTAATATTGTATTTGGAATCATTCACAAATAATGCTTCTGTCGACGGAGGAGCTATCATCAAAGCTGCTCCACATTCGGCCGCTAAATACAATTCAATCATCGACGGATCGAACGTTAAGGGTGTTGAAAAATAAATGATATCTCCGGAACTGACTTTGAATAAACCCTTAATATCTTTTACGTTGGGTAGAATAGAGTTGTGTGATACTAAAACGTTTTTAGAAACCCCCGTAGAACCAGAAGTTTTTATTAAATAAGCAACGTCATTTTCAACTTTTTGATATTCAGACTCGATACTATTTTCCATCCATAGATATAACTTACAGTTGAATTCGGTTATAGAACTTGATAACTCGATACAAGAAAATTCATCGACTTTTATCATTTTATCAATCACAAATACTTTATGGATTTTCATATCTGTTATGACTTGTTTTATTGAAGTTTCATCTGAATTGAAATCAATAAACATGAAACTACAATTGCACTTATGTATTCTAAAAAAAAAAAAAAAATTAAATTAGTTAATTACATATTTTATCTAACATGTATTAAGTTGTTCAATTACCGTACATGTTTATAATTGCAGGTACGATAACACTGTGTGTAGAGTATATTCCGATTATTTCTCCCGACTTAAAATCAGTGGATATTTGATCAAAAAGTTTTTGAGACGCTTTTTGTAATTGATTATATGTAAAAAAATCATATGAACCATTGTTGTATTTAATAATTGCACTATTATTGTTAAAATTATTTACTGTACGTTCGAATATATCGCAATATGAAATCATGTCACGAAGATATACACGATTTGGACAGAATTCAGTTAGCGAACTTAACCTCTAACATTCAAACTGTCAACATGACAGTTCTGTACTTTTTAAATTTGGTCGTAGCAGCTACTAACAGTACCAAATACTAAAATGTTTCGATTGCACAAAACTGGAAACTATTGTTTCGTGGAGCGGGGGTGGAGAGACGGGCTCAGGGGAAGTAAAGACGTCACTTAGTTTACATGTATTTTATTCGGCTCAACGGCCACGCCAGAACTGTCAGAAATTGGTCGCTGTCTCAATGCTGCCAACCCCATAAGTGTTGTGTTAGCACCACTGAGAACAATTTGGATTGGGGGAAAGGGGGGGTTGTACCCAAACGTAAAAATAGTCAACTGAATAATATTTGCAAACTTTGTAAAGCTGGAAATAATATCCTCCCCTCGAGTTTATTCTTCCAGAGGAATAATTGTTAGAAGTTTCTCCTTGGAGGAATAGTCTTTGAAAACCATTTCAATGCATATGATTAGCTGAAACATATCAATCAATCACGTCAATGGATTCATCTGCTTATAAATAAAAGCTGAACAACCTTCATTAACTGCTCTTTTAAATTTGAACTAATTTCACCGGTCGTGAAACAGTGTTTCTCGATAACTGCTTGTCGTTGATGACAGAAACTATTTCTACCTTATTTTCAAAGCCATAAAATAAAGAATCGGCAGCTTCAAAAAATACGTTTTTAAAAATTATTTCATCGCTAAACATATAAACGATTTTTTATTTTTAGCAAGAATGTGAGACACCGGAAAAGGTTGCTGCTTTTGACTTTAATGTCCGTTTTGCAAAAATTGACTGTTGAGCTAAAAGACCCGCTTTTATGTAGTTTTCTAATTTTGACTTTCCATACTTCACTGTTTCGTGAATAGTTAATCTCATAATATTATTATGCACTGTTTTAAAATATCTTTCCACCTTTCATATCATTGAAAATGAAATTTAATATATTATTTTATCTTGACATAATATTTTAAGTTGTGCGAACCGTTACTTTGTCTAAAATTTATCTATTTCTTTGAGTTCTTAAGTAAACAAAATATCCTTTTAGTATATTTACCGGCGATCGACGTTATGGGCACCACTGCTTTGAATATACTGCCTGGCTGGCTGACCGACTCCCTGGGTAGCCGCGGAACGCTCGCATACACTCACGGCTCGTACACATGCACTCACTCAGTCACACATACACTCACGGCACATATAGGTACATATATATGTATACATATGTACATAAATGATAACCACCTGATGAGACCATCAACGTTCATTGACTAGTATTGGAATAACAACGAATAGTTACAGCGCACAAATTTGCGGCGATTAAGTTTGGCACCAGTTTCGAAGCCCGTTGCTCGCTTGACGACCAAATAAACAATTTAGTTGTGATGTCACGTTGCAGTAATTGTTTATCGGTTGTAATAGTAGTTTTGGGTACGCAAATTCCGCTATATGTATTTTTATTTTGGATAACTCATTAGAAAGAACCTGAATTGTACAAATGAATCGTGTTGTGATATTTTAGCGAATATCGGCAGTGGACTTTACTTTCTACTCTATCTAGGATGATAAACGTCCGCAGAAATTTTCTGGTGGTCCTATTTTCCTATTTTCAGTGGTCCGCAAGTGTAAAATGGTTGAGAAACACTGATAGACAACCAAATAAGATTCTTATTTGATTCCAATATAGATATACCCAATTTCACGGAACTTTAGCTCAACTGTAATAGTATTAGTGAAAATAATAGGATCGATACCCAAATTTTATCTGACAGATATACATACATACATACATATGTACGTATACGACAGTATATGGCGTATATATGTACATAGTAGCAAATTAAAGATTTCTATTATTAGTTTTTATAATACTATCACAGTATCCATAGACTGGTAGAAACTCCACAAAATGGGCTAATTTACTTTATAGTGTCATTTTTCAATTGAAAAATAATAATAGCTTTGAGGAAATTCTCATCCCCACATGCATGTACATTTGTATGTATGAACAAAAAGTATTGTGACGTCAACTGGAAGTTTAAAGCCGGTTATTAAGCATTAGCGTTTATATCCAAGCGAGGGTAGAACGATATTCAGCAAGTACCAGAATGGTACCGAGGGTTCCCATCAAAGGGAGCACATGACACAACAAACCGAGAGGGTAGCAGGTGTTGTTGCCACTGTGTGGTGGATATGAGCTAATTTTTACCCCTAAAGTAAATAAGCGCGACCGTGGGCTAATAGCACTCGGTCCATTATTGCTCACCATTTCAATGCTAATATTTCTCGTGGTGGATTATTCACATTGAAAAAATATATATGTAGAAGTACATTATTCATAGTTCGATTCATATGCATATGATGTAAGTCGCCTGTCATTGCTTTGATCACATTAAATATAACAATATATAAATCGAACGTATTACATTTTGCATTGGGGGTATATTAGATTAGCGTTATTAAATATATTAAATTTAAATGTACGCCGAAAGGAATTGTGTCTAAAAGTGAACCGCGTTTGATTGATCACTGAAATACACGCGAAAGCATGTGCCGAATTATATTATTAATGTGTGGGTGAATATTTCAGGAAAGTGTTTAAAAAGTGGTCATCACTCAATTTTACGCACATATAAATTTTCATTATGATACGATTTAGATTGACTTTCAATTACTATAAAAGTGGATTTCAAGCATTACATTCATAGTAGTTTCACAAGAAACATATTCAAGTATGCTTATGCAGATAAATTGAAGTTTTCTGATAATAACCAGGCGATCGATCAGCGACGAGAGCGTTCGTCTCTTGAAAGAAGGTGCGGGGTTCGATCTCCGTATGTCGAAACGAGTTTCTCGACTATACTTATCGTCATTGGCAAGATCTGGACATTATTAAATCCAAATCGGCCATCTCCTATTAGAATATGCAAATTTATCTCACTTGTGAGACGGTTCCACTAAAAATTGTCACCTCCTATTCATTATTCCTATGTTAATCAGTTATTGGGTCTAAATTATTGTGTTCTTAAGGTGCCTATAAAGTATAAACGATCAAAATTTTTCAGCAATATTGCTCGTCAACCATCCAGCCACATTTACGGCATCACATGCGCAATATGTGTCGCAGTAATGTGTGGCTCAATGATTGCCGGCAAGTAGTTGCTGTTTTATTATTGTCGTATCGTGTCCGCACCTCAGCGACAGAGATGTGTATGACAGCGTATGTAAGAGAGCAGGAAAGAAACATATATTGCCGCGTATTTTCGTATACCGAGCGATATCATCGGCAAATATGTCAACAATACTCGCCAACACACTGCCATAAAACAGCAATAGTGGAACAATAGTGTAGAGAAACACGACTATATTTCCGGCCCACATCACCATATTGCAGTAATATTACCGGCAATGTTTGCCGGCAATACATTGTCGTGAATATGTTATAGGCACTTTTAGACCTGTTGGTTAACTTTCTCTCCAAAAAAAACAAACAAAAAACTAATTGATTAGTTAAATTTTGTTACCCAGGCCGTAGCCTGGGTGCACGATGAAGACTAGTGTAGAGTGCTAGGCAAAGTAAACATTACACTTGTAGCTCAAGCCCTCGCGATTGACGTTTGATATAAAGACTTACAGATTAGTATAATTCGTCTGAACTATCACGCTGCTAGTTATTAAGTGTATTTTAATGTGATTGTCGTTTTTGGTACGCCATCGAAAGACGAAAGTTTTCCATCGTTTCGGCAGGTACCACCCACCCACCCGGAAAATGTTCGGAAAATGTTCGGAAAAGTATAGCACGCGACATTTTTCCGCGTCTGGCCTCGCATGTGCGCCAATCGATCCCGTTACGTAAGTGTCGGAAAACGCACACAACACAACCTCCGCAAATAAGTACTAATTAGTACACGCCAATTAATCAATTCATACCATAAACTTGACAGTATCCATTCTGCAAGTGCTGCACTTCAATTTAATTAGTGTTGTATTGAATAAAAACGGACATTTGGTTAACTTTATACGAATAATGTTGAGCACATATTTCAGAAGCGAAATTCCCTTTAGCTTTTAAGGGTTCAATTCCGGAATATTGTTTGATAAGGGTTTAGGAGTTTAGTTTTATCGGTAGTGTCACCAACGTGAAATTCGAACGCTTGTAATCCGATTTTGAACATTCAGCGGTGTTCTGTGGTCTGTTTCCGGTTTTGATAAATACAATAAAATTAGATCAAATAATCAATAACGAAATGAATTCATATTACATAATATATGACCTTGTAAATTGGTATTGCGTGCATTCGTACAATTGAGTCATTAATGAAATAATATCAATTTTCAAAATTGTTCGATTTGGTGAATCAATTTAATTTTTCTGTCGATAATAGTCATGCGATATTTAAATATTAGGGCTTTCATATTTTTATTCAAATAACATGCATCACGCTAGATGAAAAAAAAAACAACAGTAATCTTCATTCAGACTTTGTGTGTGTATGTACATAGCATTTGTAAAAGTATTGTTGCTTAGTGATGCAGAGCACGCGAGGTTCTAATAAATAATTGTCAGCTTTTGGCCAAAGCAACGCGTAAAACTTTTCTGGTTTTTGGCACGATTATCTCAAATCAATATAACTTCCATATTGAGAATAATATCGCAACACCTTTTCAAAATAATTGCTCTCGGATAGCAGTTTACTAAATATTAACACTTTATTAAATATTTGCGTTCTTTATTTACCTATGTATCATCAATTTTCTCATTAGTTCTGATTCTCAATTTAAAAATAAATAAAAATTCGTTAAATGTACATTTTCTATTTCTCACCACAAAAAAAGCTTAATCGATATTATTTTACAATTTTACGCATCTCTCAGCTCTAGAATAGTTTTCGCATCGATTGCACAAATTTTCGTGCTATTGTTGAAGTATTTCTGTAATATTTCTATAGTGAAGTATTTCATTGTGTCGGTGTGTTTTCGAAAAAAATTAATTTTCATTTTGAATTTGATTAAAACGCTTGGTTTCGTGAAACCATACGATGATCACTTTAACGCCAATAAATATTGACGAAATTCGATCGCATTTATTATTAGTCATCCCGGCTTGAATTTCATCCCCTTCCCCCTCGTCTCTAAATTGAATAAGATGCGCCTTATTTCACATATCATCACCCTTATTATAAACATAATTAGGGGATTGCGTTTCACCGCGCCTTGGATATCCCTTCCGTCATTCTGGACATTAAAACTACATACTTATATGTTTTCATGTGTATTTTGTTCTTATAGTGAGTTGAGCGTTTCTCGTGAATCATCACAATAGTCAATAGCACGGGGTTCGCTTCAGAGTTTATACAAATTTATCGAGTAACTTCAATCTCACAAACAGAAATCGTCGTTGAAATTTACAAGTGAATAAAAAATTTTAGCGGGGTTGGTAACTACATACATATGTACATATATTCTGGGAAATCTAAAAATCACTAATTATATCTAGTAACATATGTATGTATGTCGCATATATGTAAGGTGACTAGAAAAATGAAATTTTTTTGAGGAGAACATTGTGCTTTTCTTTGACACTAAAAACTTTCGAAAAATCCCTTTTAGAACTTTGGTAATAAACTTTTTTTTTGGGAAAATTTGATTTTTTTTTGATAAGCTAAATGGGGTATTATTGCCTAGAGTGGAAAATTTGTAGAATTTACTACTAACGGAGCTTATTACGGTGACCACAAAATTCCTAGAGGTATGGCTATGCTGTCAGAAAAGGGCAGAGCTAAATTGTTTTACGTTTTACGTTGTGCACTTTTCTATTGATTACCTCTTCACAGTTGACATACATTTTAACGTCTTTCATAGTCAAGTAACTAGGGAAAAATACTCTTTCTCAAAAATACGGTTTCTTAATGCCTTCTGGAGGGTAGGAAAGGAGAGAAGGAACCTACTATTTGGTAGGTAGAAAGGAATGTATGGGTGATGCCAATTTTCCGGCTAGATAAATCCTAATTTCAGCCTAGGAGACGGCTGATATGACGATCTTCAAGATTGAAAACCTTTCGAGATTCGGGGATTGAACCCTGAACCTTCGCTCAAGAGACCAACGCTCTTACCACTGAACAGGAGCTGGTTACCTTGTCTAGCTGAGGATAATGATCACCAATAGATTGATGTCTGATAGGTCCTCTAGTTGTCGGTGTCCCTGCGTGTAGAACATATTTTTCTTCATGTCACCAACCACTCTGTTCCAGACTATTCTTCATCCTCCGCGCCACGTTTTCAAAGAACTGGAGAATGCGCCTCACGTAAACAGCCTTTCTTCAGGATTCTCAAGAACGATCGGTACCTGTATCGGTCCAAACCATCCTCAATAACCACCTTGAGAACACAATTTTTTTAAACATTCACACCAATACGAAAGACGTCACATTCCACGAAGTACTGGATGACCGAGTTATTAGTCACTATTTGAGAAAATATGTCAAAGGTTATTTACCGATGATATTCAAGAGCCAAGGCGTACTGTCAGTTACATATGACGTATGGATTACGTAAAACTACACAACCAATTTTGCAACCTGATTTTATTCCTCAAATCCGAAAAGATAGGAATTAAGTTTATCGAAAATCATAGGCTTGCCCCATTACTTAAAATATGTGATTTTTTTTTATTTCTGTTCATGATGAAAATGTTAAGAGGGTTTTTTCGCTGATAAATGCTCAGTGGATCAAGAGCAGAATAGACTTAATGTGGAGTCAGTGAAGGCCATAATACTCACACAATACAATTTTAAGGATATAATGTGCATGGATTTTTAAAGTTACCGTATTTCCTCGATTATAAGTACGAGACGTACCCTTATTTTAAAATACCAATAATAAAAACAGCATGAAAATTTTATTATAACAAAATAAATTATACAATAACAATATATGTATAAGCCGTCTTGAAGAGAAACACCTCCACACCCTTTCTCCCCAAAACCCTCACATGAGGCCACCCCCTCCCCCCCCCCCAACTATATGAACAATAGTCTGTTGGGGACAGACGATTGTTCAGTAAAGCCGCATCTCACACTGCAACCACGCATCTCTGTTAAAATAAAAAAAAAAAAACATTTATTTTTCTTTTTTTTACAATGACAATAAAAAGCATTGCCGAAGAAAGCTAGCGAGACCCGAGTAGACGATGGGGTGACGAATTAAGAAGACTGTGCGGAGGCAAGTGGATGCGGTTTGCTCATATATACATACATTTTTGTTAACTTTTTCACAATGCAAGAATGTTACGTAAGATCCAGTGTACACGGAAAAGCATGGAAAGATGTATGCTTGGTATAACAAGAATAGATCGTAAGAGGAACACATGGGTAAGAAGCGTGCCCAAAGTGGCGATGCAACAGAACGTGTGAAAAAGCTAAAGTGGCACAGCGAGAAATACTGGAATGGTATCCGAGAGGATGTGAAAGAAAGCAAGGTAGACCGCGCGGACGATGGGCTGATGAATTGAGAAGAATGTGTGCGAGTCAACTGGATGCAGATTGCTCAAGACAGACAGGAATGGGAGAGGATTGGAGAGGCCTTCATCCGGCAGTGGATGGTGAACGGCCAAAAATGATGATTTTTTTAAAACTTTTATTTATCCATATAATGTTCATAATATAAATATTTAATATTTACTAAAAACGTATCCTAATGGTTCCTGGTCAAGTGGCCGTTATCCATTTTACAATAAATGTGTGTTAGTAATAATAGGAAAATAATCTTACTTTATCGTTAGTGTTTGTTTTTACAGTAGGAAAGTTTAAGCTAAAAAACCTATTTACAAATTATTATATATACATATATATGTATGTATATATGAAACACATTGAAATGGTGTCAAAGTAATGATGAATACCTTACCTACATATGTACATATGTATATCTAATTTCGTCGTGTTCGTTGTCGACGCACAGCGGTCCGTATCGTCCGGAATGGTATACGAGAGGATGTGAAAGAAAGCAAGGTAGACCGTGTGGAAGATTAATTGAGAAGAATGTGTGGAGTCAATTGGATGCAGATTGCTCAAGACATTGCCTTCATCCAGCAGTGGATGGTGAACGGATGAAAGTGATGACGATTCGACAATCTTCCTGAAAAAATTCAACTTGGGCCACTTTCACAACTACTATCGAAACGGAAAATTCAAACTGAAATGGCTGCGGGGGTAGGGGGGTTGGGTTAGGCATGGCCGTGTTCGCGGCTGCCAGGTCGTCTGCGGTGGGGGTGAGGGGTGAGGGGTGAAGAGTGAGGGGTGAAGAGTGAGGGGTGAGAGGTGAGAGGTGAGGTGAAGTGAGAGGGGGGGGTGTCGGGGTGGGGGTTGCGGTTGTGGCAATCGGGTGGCGGCCGTATCGACATCGCTTTCAGTCTTCAGTCGGCCGCGCCGGGCCGTGGCGCGCGGAAGTGTCGCGCGCTCATGCCGCGCTAGGCATGCGCGCCCGACCCGCGCTCGCCGCGCTCGCGCTCCTGGCCGTGCTGCGTCCCGCACGCGGTAAGTTACTTTATCCCCTTCATATACGCACACACACACACACACACACCCTACCCCTACACTTGACCCCTCACACACATACACCCCTACGTATCGATCTACCCCTCCCCTCGGCATATCGTACATACACTCACTTACACCCCCGCCGGTTTCAACCCCCCCACCCCTCCCCTCAAGTCGAAAGCCTCCCCTCTGCCCCTTCGCCCCTTCGCCCCTCTAGCGGGGGTTATGTCGTTGAAATTTAAATTTCAGCAGTGTGACGATTGTTCGATGGCCGTGTGAGGAAAATTTGTAGGAAAAGTCGGAAAATTCGCCTTTGCGATCTTTTTGGGTATATATGCGCGTTTCCCCCGCCGATATATCAATTTGTCGCACCTCAAACTGGACTAAACTTCGTCCGGTGGCCGTTGAACTCTCGAAGTTTTCCCCGAGTCTTTTTCCCGGTTCCGTTTGCATTGCTCCGTGTGCGAACGCTACGGATCACCGCGGGTTCAAAAGTTTTATGTCGAGCTTTTTGAGAAGTTTTCCGAATTTTCCGCACTCGCGCTCTGTTACGCGAATTTTTCCCCATTTGCGCCGAATGAAAGGGTTCGTTTGTTTGATTGTATTTTTACTTATGTATGTAGGTTTGCGCAACTGAACGCTCGACGAATTTATTGTGGAAAATCTGCGCTCGTATCGTAACTTTTAAACTTTTCTTCCGACTCTGTCCGCTTTCGTGCAAAAGTTTAAGGTGTCGTAGTGCAGAATTATGTAACCTCGCTAGTGAGTTACGATCGTCGGCGATATGCACTCGGTCAGCTTTTGCGCGCAACGTTTTGTAATTTTCCGCGAAGAAATTTGCGTATCTAATTATTGTTAATTTGGATTCGTCCAATTGTACGGAGGCGTATTATCGACAGTTGCGTACGGAGTTTTGTCGAAAGAAAAGTGTGTCCGGTCGATATCCGACGCGAATGGGAAAGCTCATTTTCCGGACGAACTCTGCAAAATTTTCCGACGATCGCTTCAATTAAAGCTTCGCTCAATTAAAATGTACATTTTATCCGATGAATTGAAATATCGTCGGTTTTTCATTTACCACTCACGCGAATTGAATACTCGGCAACGGCTACCCCCTTACAGCATCGTAAAACTGAAAATGCCGCTCGTTACGTGAAATACTACACGTAAACCTCAGGGGGTGGTGTTTATGTGGTCGTATTATTATTTGATCGATAGCCTACGTGCACCGGTTTCCCGTACGTGTGATGATTGGAAACTGTTAAATCAATCCCAATATCGAATTGTAGCAACCCTTAATTTCAGTCGTCGATTCCGTTCACCCCCGAAAACTCAAATTTACTACTAGATTTAATCGGTTGACGTCCGGATATCTAAAAATACAACATTATTCTGAATCTATTGCATGGATAGATCGTGTTTAATTTTGATCGAACGTTTCCCGGTAGTACTTCGCCGGTCGTAGAATGAGTGCTGGAATAATTTAGCAAACTAGGCGTTTGTTGGAAATGGGCACAAGTGGATTCTCGGCTTTTCAATCTCAAGATCAATACGTGTTGAGACAAATTTTCGCTATTTTACCGTGTGTGTTTGATAAGCGATCGGCTCTCTTTGTGCGTCGGCAAATACAATTACAAATTTCGCACTGCTTAAACTCGACATTGCACTACTTGGTTTGTTTTACTAGTCGCACATGTTTGTACGGTCTGATAACATTGAATTGTTCGAGACGCCTTTTATGTACATATATGGCGACTTCTCGAATTTCCCAGGATTGTTTCAATTAGGTTAGTTCAGCCGGTCGGACACTGGAGTCGAAAGAAGGTTCACGTTTCAAAAGTCGATGCGACAAAATTTAAGGTTTACGTACATGATATAAAATACGAATTCAATATCTTCAGTCGATAATAGTCTGATTTTTTCTTGTACAGGCGTGCACTCTCTCGTTGCATTCGAACGGATCTCAAAATTAATCTCGTAATTACTGAGCGAATTACAGTTAAAAGTATTTCATATTTTACTGTCCCAATATAAAAATACGAGATACGTACCAGTTACGGAAAATTTGTTGAAAATTTACAGAGTTAACGGTGTATACAAATGCATTTTATTTCATTTCCAATCAGCATGTTAATATTGGACCGTATGAAGTATTCTTCAGCATTTTGTACCTATATTTTGACTTATATGAGTTATATAAATAAATATTGTCTATTTTCAGTATCTACCTAACTTAACTACCAAACAATATTTCAAACGTACATATAAAGCTACTGCCTTATCGATTCAATACCGTTTATCGGCTTCAAATCAGTAATGTCCATAGAAATTACCGCTTACAATTTTATATATTGCTTTCAATTAACTCGGTAATTCTCTTTTCGAAAAGCGAATAGTCACAGAATTAACCTAAATTTTCAGCTGTTGTCAATCGGATAATACGTCATAGGGTTGAACATTACGGGTGACGTAAAGAAAGCTCATCAACTAATGTGCTTGATTAAATTTACGCAAATGTACTTCTATAGGAAAATGGCACAGGCGCTCTAATACATACATACATACATATATCGCCAACACCAAAAGTCTATTTTTATTCGTGTGTAATGCGACAAATTGATCGAATAAACCAACTGGCACACGGTTAAGCCTCCGCGTGCCTAATTTTAACTTTAACCGGCTATCCAGCTTGCGGTAGTTAAACATAAGATTCATCGAGTAATTTAGATATCGGCGAAACCTACTCAACTGAAACAGTATTGACTTAAACCAGAGCTGCAAACCAAACACTCGCCGATGTTAGTTCGATTTTTCCTCTGGAAAAACATCGGAAAATTCCGTTCACGATTTCGATAACCTCTCAACTTTAAGGCGCCCGCACATCGCTGCGAACAGGTAGGAAAATAGATAGGAAAATCTCAAGGTTGGTATGGTGGGGAGTTGTATCCCATAGCCGCGATTTATTCAGTTAAGCTAAACAGAACGCACGATAGTGCGAACGTCAAAGTTGGCTTTAACCGCTAAATATTCTGGCATAACCACGTGGTGAACTTTAGTTTGCCTTGAAACGGGCGATTATATACTTCCATTATATATTTATTAGCTGTTATAATAGATATATTACGTAAAGTAGTGCAAAAAAAAATTGATTATTAATAGAATTGAAACAAATTCGCAATAAATAATGTGAGATGCGCGTGTGTGGCATTAATGCACGAATAGCTCTCTATACTATACTAGCTATTGCGCGTTCTGTTTACCTTAACTGAATACGCGTGGCGCTACCTACACCAAGAAGGATTTCCGCGTCGGCGAAGTTTCGCCGATTCGCTCGATTTCGATGACGTTTGTGGAAAAGTTGTATGTCAATAACTCTGACTTGAGTCTATGTCAGAATCGTGAGTGAAATACAACCGTTCCGAAAGCGAGGTCACAGATGGTAGTTTGATAGGTTAAGTAGGTACATATTGTGACAGAAACCGGCGCTCGCGCAGGCCGGTAGACTTGCGAAATTCGCTAGGTTTTCATACACGAATTCGCAGCGGTGTGCGGGCGCTTTTAAACAGGTTTCCTGATTTTGAAAGTTTCCCAAAAAAGTTTAGCCAACCAAACAAGTATTCTATGGCAAGTTGCACACAAGTACATTATTCCCATTTGCAACCCTTTCGTTGACGGGCGTAATTTAAAGCGCAGTAATTGGCTTAAAGGTCGCTACCCTTTCAGGGATTTATTCAATTTTGAATACTCTCTCCTCCCATGGGGTACGGTGAAACCCCATCGTCCAGTAACGAGAGCTAACAGAGCGATCCTTTAATGTATTTTGCATGTTGGGGTGACAAACGGCCCAATTTGTCGCTCGAAACTACCCCCACTGGCGCAACGTAATCGAGTTAACGCACAACCCCTATGTCCCTTTCTCCCCTACCCCGGGGAATTTGCACGGTGCGATTTATTTCAAAAGCTCCGAATGAAAATTTAACCTATCGTTAGCGCTTTTCGCCGAAGGCAGGTCGCGGTTAATTGCGATCAATTTTTGTTTTCATTTAACCCCTCCGATTCTGACACGTATGCAAATTAAGCGCACGGTTGCTTCAATTAGCATAATATGTCGAACGGTAATGAAAATACAAACGTTTATATCACAATGGAAGGCGTGAATTGAATATACAATTTTGTATCAGAATGTATGTACAATGTAACATGTTGTGTTCCTGTAATTAAAATGCCAGTGATCGGGAACCTTTTTCAATCCAAATTAGGGAAAACCTTGCAAAATTGATAAGTTTGGGTGCCGTAACGTATTATCTTCTGATTATACAGATAAGATGTAAACCCGTTGAATATCAACGGATGTACACCTAACAATTTAGCAAAGTCGCGAGCCTATTAAGATATTATTATAGTCAAATTGAAGCAGGCCCGTTATTATTTAGTTTGGATCACAGCGTAAGCTCACTGTCCCGAACTGGTGACACCGGGTTCAAATCCCACTCGCGCGACCTATGGTTTTTTAATTATTTACATCGGCGAGCGTTATCAGCAGACTGACAAACAGATGGATTTCGGCTATTATATGTATATATAATATTCAAAATGAAATTAAATGTTACTCATTTATGAAATGTGGATAGCAGTAAGAAATAAGTTATCTATGTATGTATGTACATATGTTCGACAGTTTACTAAAAAGTATTATCGAAAAACGACTTGAAGCTTTTTATAGCCATGAAGTTATACGTATAAATAGGATTCATTTTGATTTTGTGTAAATCGTGTGTCAACCGTTTTGTGTTTCGCGCAAAACGTTGGACGACAGCGAGAGTTGCAGGTTTTCGTACAAAGAGCCGCACGTGGCTCCGTAGCCGCCGGTTCCCGCCCACTGCACTAAACTGACGCTTCTCTTTATATGTGTATTTTTTGCGAAAATAAGTAAAATGTGCCGCGCGTCCGCCAGTCACAGTGCAATATTAGCTAGTATGCCAATTTTATAATGCTATTTTTAAAGAATGCTTCCCGTTTCTCAGTTTCAAGGCCTTATAAAAAAAAAAAAACGTGGGAAATTTAGAAAATTTCGGCCACCGCGTTGACGTTTAAACCCACCCACCCAGACGTGAATAATCAAAACGCGTTGCAGTATAATATTGCACTTTTTCTCGATGTAATCGGATTCTCGGTGCACTCGTCACGTACGATTGTGTTTAAAATTTCAAAGAACGCCGCAAACCACCGCACAGCCAATAAAAGTTTGAAGACTTTTCGAACAACCCCCTTATTACATACTTCCATCACATCGGGCGTGTTCATTATTTTGAATATTTAATAAACACTTTAGTGAGAGCCGTAAAAATATTGTTGCACCACACATCTGAGTTTACTGCGATAAATTCATAGCTACCCTTCGTTTGTTTTTACTTTTTTTTTTTTTTTTTGTGTGTGTGGGTACGTGGGGGTTGCGGTATGACCAATTGCTATTTATTACTACGTGCGCGTATCCCTTCCGGTTGTTTGTGGGAAAGGTGGTACGACCGATTTTCATTTTTTGTGCTGGGGTGAGTCGCTGGCGCCATGGAAACGTCGAAAACAAACGGCGGGGGCCCACTTTATGACCGCGAACGCGGGTTCAACGCAACTGTATAATAAACAGTCATTTGTATGTGTGTGA
The DNA here is from genome assembly GCA_022651745.1 of Parapsyche elsis. Classification (NCBI taxonomy): domain Eukaryota; kingdom Metazoa; phylum Arthropoda; class Insecta; order Trichoptera; family Hydropsychidae; genus Parapsyche; species Parapsyche elsis. The sequence goes on from JAGVSN010000017.1 coordinate 7,200,170, forward strand.
AATATGCTGTATGGATACTTGTTACGATTTAATTGCGTAATAATCTCGCTGCCAATGAAAATTCTGCCATAATATGGGGTTTGAACGACATGTGTCACATATGGGATAAGTACAATACATCGAGCATTATCCGTGGTTAATGCTTTTATACATACATAATATATATGTACATATGTATGTATGTAGATGCCCCCAGAGCTTAACATGTAATATCGCTACTTAAGCTGAGTGGTGGTTCTACATACTACCGCCAGTATTGGATTTGTATACGACACATCAAACGCAATTGTGTTCAAAATTTCCTTCCCTGCAGTGTCTCGGCTCTGGGTGCTGATCTTACGTAAACACCCGTGTACGTAGCATGCAGATGTGCCGCACTTGCGTACCATAAAACAATTTCAGTTCACCATCCAGTGTTGGATGAAGGCCTCTCCAATCCTCTTCCATTCTTGAGCAATCTCCATCCACTCGCCTCCACACATTCTTCTCAATTCGTCAGCCCATCTTCTACTTGATCTTGCTAGCTTTCTTCCACATCCTCTCGGATACCATTCATGTATTTCTCGCGTCCATCGGCCATCCATTCTTCTAGCTATGTGGCACGTTCCGCTATATCTGGCACTTTGGTCATGCTTCTTACCCATGTATTCCTCTTGCGTTATCTTCTTGTTGTACCAAGCATACATCTTTCCATGCTTCTCTGTGTGCACTGGTTCTTGCGTAACATTCTTGAATTAAACATCCACGTTTCAAATCCACACGTAATAACTGGCAATACGCATTGGTCGTATGCCTTATTTTTTAAGCATAGCAGAGTGTTGGATTTCAAACCATATTCATTTTTCCAAAAGCGCTGCATCATAGTTACATTATTCGTCTTATTTTTTTTTTGTTTTACATTCAGTCATATTCATTAACTGTCCTAGGTATAAATAACTATCAACTATCTCTACAATATGATTATCTACATATACCAATATAAAATTGAATTATTGTCTCTGTTTGTGCCTTATACGTTTTTAATTTATTTAGCGTTACTCTCTATGGCCCTGGGGGTCTTATTATTTTTTGTGGTAGCTACCGTGCAAAGTTTTGTTTCGATGATTGTTAGACGAAACACATTGATTACAGAACTGACTATAATAATTATTATAGTCAGTTCTGTCAAAACTGTTTGCAATCTAAAATGTAGCCGAGCAATGCCAGGTATATTTATATTTTAAATGATAATATAATATGTAGGTTAGTAAAAAAATAAAGCGCGTTGAAAGTAATATCACATTATTTAGCTGTCAACGTAAATACAAAAGTTTTCCTACTATTTTTCGAAAGTAGGATATTTGCTTTTCGATTTCTTAGAATTTTACGATATCCTATCTTCATTCTACTGCCTTTTAGGTATTGGTTTTGGGGAAAACTTCTTACATTAACGACGTTGATTACGACGTTAAAGCCTTATCGGAAAACAAAGCATTCCCTTGCGTTGTTATTGTTGAAGCTTTCCTTAATTGACACGTATCAAATGGTACGGTAAAAAAATATACGATTTCTGAGAAATTTAATCAAATATGCTCGCTTACGCACTAAATTAATTAATTCGAAACGGCCAGCTTAACGATCGAACATTCAATTATTCAATCCGTTCGAGCAAATGGGTTATCCGATGTCATTCGAATCGTTAGCATCGAATCATAACTAGGTTAAATTCGAAATTTTACGTTCACATATTGAATTTCAAACTGCATAGGTATATCTCGTGTGCTTACCAATCGAAAAACGAACCCACCAGACGTATATGATTTTATTAAAGTGCACCGTTTGGCGATTTTCATATTTTAAAATATGCATGCGAGTGTAAAATAATTACGTTGCATCTATATATGTATACCTACATACATATACATATGTACATACCTACCTAAATTATTTATCGAATATTTAACTGTATTCGTATATTGCTTTGCATAATACACTGCAGAGAATGGCTCATCCTTGAAATTCTGCATTGCACCAAAATAATAATTCAATTGTGATGTTGTCGTACTAGTTTCAATTTAATTGAATGATAATTACCCGAAAATTACTTTTCTTTTACTACTGCAGAACGAGTTTTTGTACGGAAAATCTCTATCTGGAGTACGTTTATCAAAAGGCACCTCGTATAACTGGCACAGATTTAACGAACCGGAAAATGCCGTTAAGGGACGTTAAAGCCGGAAACGCCAGTTTCTTTACAGTTTCACTTACCTCAGGGGGATTTTTAACCTTCGTTTCATACTTGTTTTTGTTCGCGAAAAAAAAGACAGTTCAAATAATTAGTATGGTCATTTGAAAATAACAATTTTACTGGACATAATACATACATATGTATGTATATAGTTCGCTTCTAATTTACAAAAATGGGTGTAATTTCGTTGATTTTCTAGACTGGTCTCTTATTTTCGATCTGTTCGCTATACTTCTATTAAAGGTCACGCATATTGATTAGCAAACGAACTTTTTTCGTTCTCTCTCTCTATGTACATAATATCCAACCTCGAAGCGCTATCGAATAAATGGAAGTGCAAAAATTATGTCTATATTGACGTTTCCGTATCAATTTTTTCAAATCTTTATATTGAACCTACAGTGAAATATTAAATTTTTGCGTCGAGGTTTCTTATCTTAAGTTTTTTCATTCCGTATCTTATACCAACATTAAACGTGCGTTCGATTATTCATCGGTTAATACAATTAGTGTGTATGAATTGTAAAGCAATTGTTAAATATGTAGGTAAATGTGTCGTTAGGATACGGAAACTTGTTGATACTTTTAATATAATGCGATTTGACTATCTATTCCTATTTTACATGTAATTGAGAGAAAATTACTTCTTAGTTGTAACTAAAGTTCATGTTACACAGTCAGTTAATATTACATTTCATACATACAAATCACTACAGATTTTTTTTGATCGTCTTGCGTATGTATGTACATATGTATGTGTTTGCTTTGTCGTAAGAGCTGTCGGAATGTTTCTGAGATTTCTTGTCCGTCACCCTATCTCCCCCATCCATTGTTTGCTGGGGAGATGTGAGGGTGAGATGGTCAGGAAGTGGAGCTGAAGAAGCTTTCGAGGGGGATTGGCCATGGGGTGATAACCACCCCTTCGGTGGGTCTCAGACATGCGGGCTCCAAGACTGCCATTCTTTATGTCGTACCACCTCAGGAGGCTTGTCACTAAAGCCTTTCCACTGTACAAAACTCACATCGATTTTCATCCAAAAATACGAGTTGCTTCAGTTCAACGTTGAACTTTATGTACTGAGTGTTTGCAAACTTTCAGAAACGTTTTTTGAAATCTCTTTCGTGTATGTACATATGTATGTATTTGATGTAGAACAAAACTAAACTTAAGATTGGATTCTGTGTAAGTTCAAACTTTTATACTTCTTTACTCGTAGTATCTACACATTTACATACTTTTACAGAATTACTAGTTGTATCCATGGCATATTAGATTGGCGATGAAAAAAACTTTTGCAGACCGCTTCATATGTATACCTACTCGTAGATAACAAATACTTTTCCAACAGAAAAAATACAAATGAGCGACGACGCTTATACATAAACAATTTAATAATCATTATTAAACATTCTACAATAATTGTGTATCTTGAATGAAAATACATAGTTGTACTTTCAATAAAATTAATATCCAAAAAAAGCAATTAGGCAGCTGTAGTCAAATAATGTAGTACCGCTTATATTACACTGAAATCAAGTGCAATTAGCTCAAATTAAATATTTGCTTTTTTTAGCCAATGCTATTTTAGTAAGGCTATCTTAAATTGTAATGCATACAAACTTTTACAAAATACACTTCCCCAAAACAATTCTTTACAAATTAACACTGTTTCACTTGCTGTTTGACCAAACAATATTTTTGATTAACTTATATAAGTTTATTGGACGTATTGTAAGCAGCTTATTTATATGTAAATAATCGTAGCGATTTTTCCGGTAAGGTCGTTACGAATTCGTCCCCGGCAATTGTACGAAAATATCATATTGTTCTATTGGTACAATGGTTAAAAGATATACATTTGTATATATGTATGTACAACTAGACTATGATACATAAATTTTAGTAGTTCGCGATGGGTGGCACGCGAAACTTACATATTTTTTATTGTACGCTGAAATTTATACCATTTTAAAGGGAAACTTTTCAGCCAAAAGCTTACGGCAAATGTTGCGCTCAGATAACCACGCATTTGCGATTCAGCTCAAAAAAAAAATACAAAATTCTGTATAAACTTATCGGAGCCTTTTCAGGCGTATCGGGATGAAAAGCCGCCCCTTTGGGAGAGAGCGTGACATAAATTCACTCGTGAAATTTTGTTATGGTATTTCAGTATACGTTTATACTTCTTTTTAGAAACGTCTTATATCGTTTTATTTATTGTTCCATCGATAAATAATTACGGGCCAAACAAAAGCACGAAACAATTCGATTCGGCCCGCTAGCTAGCGTTGTATGAAAGTAGTCGTGCGAGATGATAACGATTTATTTTTTTATTGGAAGAAAACGTTTCGACGTTCATACAATTAAACCTCATAAAGCTTTTCCGTCTCGTGTCAGGCGACGAGGCTTTTCTGAGCGATCGTCGGAAAATTCATTATTTTCTCGAAAAATGGAACATTTTGTTAATAGAATTTGCTAGCTGCGGTGAAAGTACGAACGCTTGAACAACAACAACGGTGAATAATGGAAGCCCATTTACCTACTCGAAATTAGGCTCAATGCAAAGTATATGGCGCTTTCGGATGATTTATTGCGTTTTCATGCTTAATAATAAACGACCTTCACCTACAGTATTTTTCAGCGTTTATACATATGCCTATATAATCGATGAAATTGTACTTTCTTCGAAGCTTAAAAGCAAACTTTGACCCATCATAATCCATCACACTTTTTTATTCTCAATAACAATTTTTGGAGAAAAAGTGCTTCTTAGTAGTATTTTTGATACTGATTTAACGAATAATAGCCTTTTTGAATACTTTACCATTATTTTAAGTTCGACTTTGATGTTTTGAGGTTTGCGTTTGAACTTCACGCATACGATAGCAAAATTTCGTATAATATATCACTTCTACCAATGTATTCCACACAAGAAACACTTTTTTAAAAAGACATGTGCTCTTGACAGATTTTTGGTATTAGAGCTACTTAATGTTTGTATCCACGTAATTTGGAATAAATGTACCATAAACCACATAGACAAGCGCACGTGACTCGTTTAGTGAATTTTTCAATCTGTCGGAATCGAAACGGTTCATGAAACGAATTTTCGATGCAAAATCGAAAAAGTAACGACCTACATATCACGAGAATGCGGCACACGAACATACGAACGGCCTTTTGGGGGGATGATCGTGAATAAATTACGAAAATGTTAGATCGGGTCTACCGCAATAACTTCTTTCTGCCAGTGGCGTGCTACTTCTAATCAGCCTAGTCTTGAGTTATTAACGAGTAGGAAACAAACAAAAAAAACATCGAGAACAAAAAAAGTCAGAGATTGCGCCAGTATCGGGGGTATGTACTTGTAAGTTACGCAAAGTATTCACGCCAACCGATCAAAAATAGAAGAGTTACCTACATATGTACATACATACATACATAGGTACCGACTACTCGAAAATCGTTGGCAATGAAATGTAAATAATATAAAATCGCGCCACATTATTGCCGATGATAAGTGGTGGCCTGATGCCGATCATGTGTTGTCGTTATCTTAAGCCCCGGATTTGCGGCACACATAAAACCTGTATGGGGTGATCTCCTAAACAAACAATACTTATCACGTAAAAAATTTTTTTTTTTGTCGAACGCCTCCCGCCGAGAATTCGGTATTTATATAAGTGACTTTATTTTATTAAATAATGAGAGTGGTCCCTTTTTTCGCCAATTAGCTAACACGTTTCGCAGATAAGGCTCCGGTAATAAATATACGCTCTTTGTGGCGATAGTGGTGATTACGCGTATTTTATGCACGGAAACATTTTCGCAACCCTGTTTTGTTTTTTTTTTTTTTTTTTAAGCAAGCGTATACTTATGTAATTATTTTAAACTAATTCAAATTTAGACATTTACCACTTAGCAAAAGGTGCTAACGTTCTATTTGTATTAAACAATATGTGTCGTAGTATTTCAATGAATTAGTCAATTTGAATGAAACACATTGTTTCCTTTCGAGTGTTTGTCTAGACTCTAAAGATAATTTTCTATCAGATTTAGATCGTTATAAGATATCTTATTTCCATTCTTCATAACTTTTTCTATGTATGTATATATGTATGTACATACATTCATACATACATACATACATAGTTTCTTTCTACCGAGAATTTCAATACAAGGCACACTAGGATGTTGTGTATCATATTGCGCCACGATCCCTCGTCTAGAATGTTGTATCTCAATAGAATTACACTATGATACTATTGTCACATATTTTATTGTTAAATGAATAATTTGAGAAACGATCTAAAAAATTCGGGTGTAGCCAACCCATGACTTTATCCATATATTTGAGGAATACAAAGAGTAACGAAATTAATTTTTTAAGTACGTAAGTAAATAAAACGCATACACCACCACCACACCAATCAAAATACATACATACATATCATGAAATTACTGTGTTGAGTGCGCGTGCGTATGTAAAATACGATCTTCGGCATATATTCAAATAAGAAAAACTACCACTTCCGGTCGGCGGATTTTAATCAAAACCTTATCAACTCTTAAATTTTATATGATAATTATAAATATAAATTTTCGACTTGATCAATAGGACAGTTTCTGAAATATTCTGTGGTAAACTTTTCGACAAAAAAAAACCCTACTTCCGGTTGACTGATTTTAATGATTATTTTTTTCGTAACTAGCAATTTTACTCAGGAGTACAACATTATAATATTGTGACGATAATACATATTTAAAAGGCCGAAAAAAATAAAAAAAAAAAAAAAATCGTTCAAGAGTAAACTGCCATTTCCGGTAGTCAGATGTTGACCAAAATCACAGTATCTCTTAAGGCTAACGTGAAAACTATAGATATGAAATTTCGACGAAATCGCCGATGCAGTTTCGGAAATATTCTGCGGTAAACTTTTCGACAAAAAAAAAACCTACTTCCGGTTGACTAATTTTAATAATTTTTTTTTTTTTAAATAGCAATTTCTATGAGAATTACAATATTACAATATGGTGACGATACTACATATTTAAAAGGCCGAAAAAAAAAAAAAAAAAAAAATCGTTCAAGAGTAAACTGCCACTTCTGTCAGACGGATTTTGACCAAAATCACAGTATCTCTTAAGGCTAACGTGAAAACTATAGATATGAAATTTCAACTTGATCGATGTGGCAGATTCGGAAATATTTTGCGGTAAACTTTTCAACAAAAAAAAAAAAAAAACCTACTTCCAGTTGACTAATTTTATTAATTTATTTTTTTTTAAATATAAATTTCTCTCAAAATTACAACATTACAATATTGTGACGATACCACATATTTAAAAGGTCGAAAAAAATAAAAAACAAAAAATCGTTCAAGAGTAAACTGCCATTTCCGGTAGTCAGAAGTTGACTAAAATCACAGTATCTCTTAAGGCTAATATGAAAACTATAGATATGAAATTTGGAGAAAATTCCCGGTGCAATTTCGAAATATGATTTTTTTACCGGATTTTTGAATTTTCTGCAAGAAAAAACCCTACTTCGGTTGACTGATGTTGACCAAATTCCTTATGGCTTTTAAACTTTACGTGAAAATAATAGATATGAAATTTCAGCTTGATAGACTTGATAGTTTCGGAGAAAACACAGACATACACACACACACATAGTACACAGACATACAGACATTTTCCAGAAATCATGAAAACGTGATCAGGGGATGATACTTGATCCAAATCAGTCAAAATCTCGAAGTCGAATTTTCGCACGATCACAATACTTTATCCGATTAGGATAAAGTAAAAAGTGTGTCGATTGTGACTATTAAAAAGGAAAAAAAATCGAGATAAATTCGCTTTACGTGGAAAACGCATCCAAATTCCACGAAAAAAGACAACGTTATCTAGATTATAGAATTGTTAAGTGCATGTAAACAATAGGTAAGTATTTATTAGTACTTGTTTGACCTTGGTGAGGTCATTTCGTTGCCAACTATAATATATTGTAGGTTCATGATCAAATTTAACATTTGAAAGACGCCGGCTTGTTCGGTCGTCTAATAAATTAGAAAATATGTGTAAGGGTTGTGTGGTTATGTTAAGGGTTATATATGTTAAGGGTTGTCCTGGTGTGATTCATGCAGGTCACGTATAACGTGCTAAGAAAATGGGTAGGGGGGAGGGAAACGAGGAAAATCTGACCAGACTTAATGATCCACGCCTAGGCTCGTATCTATAGGGGGTGAAACAGGGTTTGTGGTAACTGAAAGGGGAGATTATGGTAACTGAAAGACTGGACAATGGACACAACTGTCATATTTCACCATTGTGCAAAGACACGAAAGCCTACAACATAATAGAAAAATTCTATTTAGACAGGTGGTCAATCCTACCATTATAATCTTTTCGTTTCACCGTTTCATTTTCTACATTGCAAGTCAATTTGTATGAAAATCTCATAAAAATATTGTACACATTCACTACTCACTTTTAAATGCGCATTCACAACTTATGTGCCGTAATTCGATTGTATAATGTAAAGGCACCCATTCACGTTGCATTTTTTGCTACTGTACGATACGATTTTTCCAACAGTAAAATTCGTGTCATGTCGTGCCCGCAGACTTTCAAATTTTTATGTCACATAAATCTGAAACGATTTTTGAACAAACTATTGTTTTATCCACAATCTTCACGATGTCAGTCGTGAATAACTAATTTTCGCACCTAGAAAACATTTATTGTCGTACATACTTAGAATTGTTGTATGTATTTTTAATTGCGATACACTCCTCAGATTTCAACATAAACAGTACATTTACCATCACACGCAACGAATTTTGCTTCCATATTCAAATCGGAAAAGTAAATCGTACGAAAGTCGGGCAGTGCCCGACTTGTACGATCTCGCCGATTGGATTAGATTTTGCACACAAACGTAACGATTTTACTTCAGAATCGCTAGACAGAACAGGAATCGTTCGAAAAAATGCAACGTGAATGCCTTTAAACGCAAACGCAACTACATAATATGTAATGTAACGATCGTATCGCATAATTATGTATAGTCGTTCAATTTGTATGTATCGTATAATTTTTTTGAAATACCCTTAACAATCAATTATTTCGAGCGCTCTTATCGCTAGCGATGCTAAAAGCTATTCTATTTTATTATTATTTATTGTAAATTTTGTCGTAGGAAATGCGCACGCTATTTTTCATTTCGTTCGGTGTCCATAATACCTGGTTTTAATATCGCGAATGAAAAAAAAAAAAAAAGTAAAAAGTGCCGAATCGTTTCGTTAATATTCATGAGCGTTCCAATCCGTCCCTGGCCAGGGCTGGAGGCGGGGTAGACGTTTATCGCTAACGTGTATATTACTCGTACCGACAAAAAATATGTATATATATGTATATGTATGTATAAATAATATATACGACAGATTATGGAAAAGCAAATAAAACTCTCTGGTACGGTTCAGGTACGTAAAAAAAAAGTTTCCACGAAATCTGGAAGGAATCCGATAAACTCTCACGCTACGTTACGGTACAAAAAAATCCTAGTATATCCAACGTACCACTTTATTTATACATAATTTGTAACTAAAATACGATCTTATTCCTTTTACGTTGAACTATAAGTATCCGTCATTACCCACGATCAAACAGTGATACTTTTAACGCATTTAGACCAAAACTTTGCAAAACTAACTCTATGTACATATGTAGATACCATACAAAATCCGCAAAATCATAAGAAGTAACTACTTCTTATGATTTTGCGGATTTCGTAATATAGATATGTAACTGCATTTATTTGAAATGGTATGGAAATTTTATAGTTTAATTGTATAGATTTTTCATTAAATAGGATTTAAACTCTGCCCCTGTGGGTTACTACTAACTCTAGTACCTCGAGTAATAATATTAATATCGTGTCAAATTTGTATAGCAAACTGAGCGCTGATCGTGTTAAAGCCGTCAAGTCATCAGATTTATCATCGCTCATTTAACATTGCAGCATATTTCCCCAAAGGAACCATTCCCCTTCTAATTCACTACTCCCTCGACGTCTAAGGGGGTTTAGGGTGGTTGGATATCCACACCAGTATACATAGGTAGTATATACATAGGTATATATTTATACACTGTATTCAATAATAATACGTACGCATTAAGGAGGCCCATTTCCTAGTCGGCAAATTGAATCACGTCCTCTTCCTCCTTCCGTACATTTGTACCCACCGGGTATTATATCGTTGCAAGTATGTTGTTGGATTCGGTCATACGTACGCATTTTGAACCACCCCACGCTGTGACCCAACTGCGTAAGATACGATTGTGCCATTGCGTCACAGCGGGGGAAGAGCGCTTTTAGACAATTGCATAAGAGATGCTTTGTGTGTTATAATTAAAATAATACGTATTTGATGTACATACATACATACATATGTATGTATGTAGGCATTGCTACGGACCTGGTCTGAATTATGTCTGAGCTCTCCTCGGTACGCATATTCTTGTTTACCCCGTGTCTACAATTTTATCATTTCATTATCTTTATAAACCAAAATACACCCTCTTATATACATACATACATACGTATGTATAAATCTTGCACTTAAATGTGTCTTATAGAAATAGATTTTAATTAAAAATCTCATTAGAAAAAGTGCATCGGTGATTCTGCTTAACCGTTTAATACGCTGTAACGATTTATCATTCCTATATGAAATACTTTCTTGTTTTTGAACAATTATGTATATCACAACTGATAGTATAATTTAAATTTATACCTAGGTACTTAATACATTGTTTAGCACACTAGCCGGTTCATGCAACTGTGAATTCTAACCCCAACCTCCACCCGTGCGCGCTGATTTGTACAATAACAGTATAACAGTATACCGACTGCAACGATCCAGTCAGGCAGGCAGACGCTTACACTATATGTATTTTTTATGTTATATTATATGAATAAATCCAACATTACGCTATGCTTAAAAAATAAGGCATACGACCAATGCGTACAGCCAGCTATGAAGCATGGATGTGAAACGTGGATGCTAAATTCAAGAATGTTACGCAAGAACCAGTGCACACAGAGAAGCATGGAAAGCTGTATGATCGGTATAACGAGAAGAGATCGTAAGAGGAATACATGGGTAAGAAGCATGACCAAGCTGGCAGATATGGTATACAGAAATACTGGAATGGCATCCGAGAGGATGTGAAAGAAAGCAAGGTAAACCGAGTGGACGATGGGCTGATGAATTGAGAAGAATGTTTGGAGTCAACTGGATGCAGATTGCTCAAGACAGACAGGAATGGAAGAGGATTGGAGAGGCCTTCATCCAGCAGTGGATGGTGAACGACTGAAAATGATGATGATAATAAGAATATGAATAAAATAGGTAAAATAGTCAATAGATCAAACCTGAATTCAGGCGGGTAGCGGAATATCGTAAAGAGCGTTCAGTGTCCAAGCGTCGCTTGCTACCACTTGACCAGTCTCTAGTAATAGCCCTTTTCAATAATGTAATAGTAGTTTCAATTGTGGTATTTACTACTTCGTACCGAAATATGATATCGCATAATCGAAACGACTTCATGAATAATGCAAAAAATGTCGTAATATCCGTTTCGGTTCGCACATTTTCGTGAAAATTTTCCCAATTTCCACGCGAACGCGTTCGCTATTCAAATGCGCGTCGTTTGCGTTTGGCTTTTACTATGCATCTGGGTCATTTGCTCTCACATCCAGGTGAGAGGGTCGTCTAGGATGTGAGGAGACCATCCCGGGTCAACGGCGGTCATTATTCCAGACCAGTCTAGACCGACACCAATCGATTTCAAAACGAATATCCCAGGCACGCCACGTCGGGCCAATGTTGCCAAAGTGGGTCTTCCCCCGACTTTTCCGCACTGGAACGTTCTAGAACCGGATGCCAAAAATCGCACTCTGAGCTTGACCCGCTTATTTTGTCTCAATATAGGAAAAATAAAAGTTCAACCCCGCAAGATACGCACGTAACACTTATTTTCGAGCGTTTCCTAGTGTTACTAAATGCTAACGGCTATAATGTCTTATGGGGAAATTGAATCTGTTATTTCACTGGAAAAGCGCTAAAAGCACAATTTGAAGTCCCTGGTTCAAATATAAATAAAGTGAACTCCGGAGAGCTTTTACCCCCCCTGGTTATTTATCGACACGCAAACTCCTCGTTCGAAAGGCGGCTTCTAAACCCCCTTCGTTTCTGTTACGTGGCAGAGGAGCTTTTTTGAGCTTTTTCAAGTTTACTTGATTCGATTAATCGATTGTCCTGCGGCTGTCGTAATACTCCATAACCATCACGCAATAGCATGTATGTACATTTAAATAATTAATTCGGCAATTTATATATGTATTATAATATATGTAGGTACAAGTATAATCATACATAGACAGTTCCATCTCCCATACTAATTAGATTAAATTCTTTCTTTTTTTTGTTATACGTAATTTATTTTACATTAATTATTTTCCATTGTATAATTTGAACTCTCCAGTGATGAAATTGTTTATTCGGTTGTTTCGAGTAATCGAATTAGTGGTATTCGACCGGTAATTAATTATTTTCACGCATTTTAGTTTCTGGAATAAATTTAATATGCATCGCGTGCGTCGATAGCGATCAACGGCGACAGATAAGGACTATTATTATTTTAGTTACACACAATCGATTTGTACATGTCAAATCAATATTGACATTCTCTTGGGTCTCTGGGCGTATATATAAAAGAAGTGGTGACGTAACATGGCCACAAAAGAGGACTCCAAACAACAACAAAAAATATGTATAGGTATATTAGAGTAGTATAATATGTATAACCGATAAGGGACTTTTGAACTTGAATGTGCCGACTGAAAGTTACGCCATCGTCTACTTGAACAAACGTGATATAATAAAGTAATATATCAAGGTACACATTTATGCTGTGAAAGCTCTTCTATTGTTCGAAAAGCGTTTAAGTCTTCGACGGAGTCACACAGTTTAAGCTCGTAAATTTTGCGGAAAGCGCTTCTGCGGAATGTATAGTGTAATAAATATCCTCGCAGTAATTTTGGCAATATTGGCCATTGTTTCGAAGCATAATTTCTAATATAATACACGGCGCGCCGTAGCTTTTGATTAATGATGCAATATTAATTCTGTCGTTTTTAATTCGCGGCGCTATTTTGCTTTGATAAATCGACTTTTACGATATACTTCCATTGGCTGAAATTATCGTAATTTATATCCACTGCAATTTAACTTACAATTATTATTTATTTTTGTGAAGAACTCGATGATATATTATAAGTTTGCATCCACCCTTCGCAAACGACTCACCCTTTGCTTGTTTAATAAACTTAAATAATTTAAGCTAGGGGCTGTTCTTGGCTGCAATTTGAGATATGCGCTGTTTATAATACGGCAAATATTTATGCAATATTTTTTTTTCTGAATATTCCGAACGTGCGTGTCCCTTATCAAAAGTTTAATAATTAAACTGGCGACAACGTGTAAGCCGATTGCAATTGTTTAGATTGGCAACACTTGATTTTGTCGACATTAAATGAAACGCAACTTTTGCTCGAAAGCTTTTCAATGATCAACAGCCTAAATAGATTTTTTTCCGTTTGCTTATTAAGTTATTACCTTTGAAAGTTTCGATAGAAAATTGGATTTAGTTATATGGTGATAATGCGATTAGATCAATGTGATGTTGAAAAAAAAAAAAAAACGGCAATGCATCCAAATAGGCATCGAAAACAAATAAATTGTGATTGAGAAAAGTCGTTTAAGTGAAGAATCAGTAATTGAAAAGCGGGAAAATTTCGACGCGACTTTTCCCCCATTTCGCGCCAGACCCATTGATTACAAGAAAAACATTTTCCTTTTAATGTTCCTCCCCCTTTCTTTACAATATTTTCTTCTTTTATTTACGCTTCTTTACCCTCCACGGTGAGTTTCGTCACGCCACGAAAGCTTTCACACAATAGTATAATGAAGTAAATTATGGCGAATTTTTCCAGACGATACCGTGGGTGGGGAAAAATCCCAGTTTATACTTTACTCAAATACGAAAACATCAAATTTTTACGACAACGACGACGCCCTCCTCAGACGATTTAGCCGTAAATTCGATTTTGAAATTATAAAAATTGCATTGAATCGATCGTAAATATTCCGTCGACAGCGCTTGGGCAATAAACCGAAGCGTACATACATTTTTATAACGTACAAGTCGAGACAACGTTGAAAAATCGCGTGCACTTCATACAAATTAATGATCTACTATGTATAAGCGTTCGTGTTTATCTTATTCTCGAATTCGATTCGAAGAAGATTCGCAATTTGGAATCGACAATGTCTAATTTCACATTTTGACTTTGAAAGTTAATGTGTTTATTGTCTTCTCGGTATAATTTGGTGATGTATTTTTACTGTATTATTCGTACCATTTTTACAGGCTGTGAGTCATTTTCACAGTGACGCAATATTAAATGGAGCGATCGATTGGTGTTTATTTTCCATTAAAATGTACAATAGAAGGAATATGAGGACGCTGTCGATCAAAATATTAATACGCGCTTATCAAACATTTCAACTAATTTTAGCCTTTTATACATTAGGAAGTTTACACAACCCAGTAAAAAATTCTTTGAAATTTTTCGAACAGTACTTTATTTTTTCAACTTTTACTTTTATACATACGTATGTAGGTGGGTATACACGTGCAAGATCAAAATCATTAAACTTGAGTTTCAGACTTTGCAACTACATACATACACATATCGTGTTAGAATTTTCCAGACTCTTTATTTATTCATTGAATTGTACTTGACTTTGCATACAGTTTAACAGAACATGTAAAAAATTCATAGACAGCTTAAATGCTATTTTGATCGTACCTAATGGCGCAGAACAAGTAAATTCCCATATATAGCTAAAATTTAAATGTGAGAAAAAGTCGTTTTACGATCTTGCGCATACGTTTACATAGTATCTATATGAGTAGTCAATGATTGTAAGGGTTACCATACATACATACAGCTGTTATATACCGTTAACTTAAATAGCTCAGCCATTCGCTTCACACTTCCTGCGCCGATTTATTACAGTCACAGTCAGCTTATTCTCTAATGTGCTTTATCGCGTTTAAATTAGACAGTTAACAGATAGTGACACTCGAGTATGAAAAATGGCGTCAAAGTTCGCACACGACCCGGAGTCCTTGTAATACTTTCACCCTTTCGCCAACAGGTTTGACCGACCTTTTTTTTCGCAAAAGACACAGACACAGACATAGTGTTTATTCCAAATACATCCCATCCTTCCGGCGGATATATAGGAGACGGCGATCAATACGAAAGAGGGCCTCACACCACTACCGGTCCACGTGATGAATACTTTTCGTGCGTAACATTCGACTCGTCCGACGGCCTGCTTTCCCGCATCGCTTTCCACGAAAATCATAAATAATACCCGACGGAGAAAAATTTAATACTTTCCAGCCGGATATTTACGGCGTAGAACCTTGCGTTCAATTTCACCGGTTACCTTCGTTATTTGTAGTATCCATTAAGGCGCACACCTCACCGTTAAACGATAGTACCTTATCGCACGCCAGACGTGTGATGTAGGTCCGACGGGCACGCTGAGAAAAATTAATCCCCTTCATTTCGCATGATTTATCGTATGATTGGACGAGTCCTTTTATTATTTTGAAAGATTTTTATTTTGCGTATTTTAACGTGAAAAGGATTTGCTTCAATTGAAACTAACCGTAAGTAGGTACCGGACATTGCACTGTTGCAAATTGTTATGCATTTCCTCTAATATTGCTTTATCTGAACAGGCAATACGCAAAAAAATTGTTTTTGATATGTCAAATGGTTTGGAAATTTATAATGAATAAACAGACAGACTAGAATTCGATTTTATGTACATATATGTATGTATGTATGTAGGTACCTACATACATATATACAAAATATAGTAGCTGTGTATATCAATTGCAATGAAACTAACTATGTATGTATGTACATATATGTAAATGCTTATTTAATTTTACACTTCGCAGAAGACTTTCATATTCAATTTAAATGGTGTATCTTTACACTTTATAACTATAAAATATTCATTTGGTACTAAAGATAGTTTAGCATTATTGTTTAAGCATCGACGCATAAAAATATTTTTAATTATTAAATGGCGTGAAAATATTTTAACTACGTACTAAACTTACGATTTATTGTGTCTGCGTATTAAATATAACGTTAAAAACAACCTACCTAACAAACAATGTTTTCATACCATTTTGGATTTCTTGTTTTATAAAATAAAAATAGATTCTCGGATGAAACTTTTGATACCTACATATGTACATACCTAGTTGAAAATTCGCAAGAAAATAGGGAAATGGGTTCTTGTTATTGAGTTTTCCTCCATTTCACGGCGTTTCCGGTGCGATTTTCACGCGATGCATTATTCATGGGGCTGCCTGCATCAAGACTAGGTATTTATTTTTTCACGAGGATTCCCCATAAAACTTGTTTTTTTTTTCCCAGCTCCTTTCTTAAAAGGAACCCTTTCAAACTTTCCTCGCGAGAAACTCGTAAAATTATGCAGGGCCAGTTTTCAGATAGGAATCGCATAATTCAACCATAGTCCCTTCAATACACTCGGGACGTTTCCGGAAAAGCATTTTCCGTGTCGTTATTGTTAACACATCTACACACGTAATCGAGAAATGAAAATATGATGTACACTTTGTAAGCTTTTACAAAAGGGTGGGTCGTCCATAAATATTTTGTGTTCACTTTTATTTCCGACACAGTAACACTTTGCAGTGCAACAATGATAGGAAAATGTTTCATATAAAATCATTCGCTCGTTGAATTGTATTGAAATTTTCACACGAGCAGTGACGTGACGTTGAAAGTTATGCATGGGAAATTCTACGATACGGAATTATTTTCCCTGATTTCCATACGAGATTTTAATGGAGAAATTCTGTTATCTCCATACGTCGGCGATAAATCTCTCATGGGGTCCATAAAAGGCATGCGTGACCCCAGAACATCCAATCTTAACGTTCGAACGGCCTTCAACCCTGCTAAAGCCGAAATAATGTTCAAAGTTTATATGTATGTTCGATCCGTTAGAAACGACCAATTTACTTTTGCACTATTTAACGCGAGGAAACACAATCCGTAAATTCTTTGATTGAATATAAAAATTTATGTCGGATAAATTCCTGAAACTTTCGTCGATTTGATGCCATTTTTGCTATCCACATATACAATACCTAATCAAATTTACGAATCAGTATAGTTTTATTCGTTTTACAATATACATAAACTAAATCACCTTAAACTAAAACTTACGAAAACATTTTCATATTACATAAATCATATTTTAGTAAATTTATTGTGAGAGGAATGGATGTATGTAAATATAATTTAAGGAATAAAAATAATTTAATTATAAATTTTTTTTAGAGTAAATAGAAATAGGAGACGCATCTTTTACAGAGGTGTTTTGGAATATAATAGACCGCCGGATGGAATTAGAAGTTCCAAAAATATTTATAAATTCCACTTCGTCTTAAAAAAACATCTCTGTATGGGTGCTTAGTTGATTAAGGATTATGTAATTAGCTTTTAGCTACTACATACATATATTATACTAGTGTAAGCCCGTTGAATATCAACGAAGTGGTTTCTCATCACCCGTACTGTGATTATGTGTATTTAATAGTTTTTATAGTTGTTGCATAGATGGCGCGTTATAATACAACACGTAACAATCTAGCAAAGTCGCGAGCCTATTAAGATATTAATATTGTCAAATCGTAGCAGGTTCGTCATCGCCTCGTTGGATGATGTGATACCGTTTCAAATCCCGCGGACGGTTCGTGTCTTTTAATCATTTACCGAGGCGAGCGTTATCAGCAGACAGACGGATTTCGGCTATTATATATATAATAAATAAATAAATAAATGTCTCATACATATCTTATCAAACTTTTACTTAGAATGACGTAATGCGTTCATTTTTAAAGTACAATACCAATTGTATTCCTAAAGTCTACCTGTTACATATAAAACTGTGGGAATCTATTGAAAATGCACACGTGATATTAACAGCTCAGCTTGAACTCACTAGCCAGGTGCAAATAATTTTCGACCGACAGCATTATGATTACTCATGCGAAACACTATTCTCCAATGATGGCCAAATGTGGCATAATTTTGCACGACGAATCTCAAAAGGAATACATTCTTATTTAAAAATGACCAATCTGCATCGTCGAGATTGCAATCAGACAAATAACTCGGCACTCGACGAAAATCGTCAACGATGCACAAACTTGCACCGTTACGCGGTTAACGACAGGGCCGCGCATCAGGTGCCCGTTCAATTTATTTTTTGCACACTGTCGGAAAATCAAAATTGAAAGACATTTTCGACATTGTGACCGATCGGCACAATATTTGTATGTTTCGTCGTCGTCTGTTGGGTCGTTTCGTGTCGGTTGGGTCGATACGATCGCCACTAGCAGCTGTCGTGCTCACGGACCGATGAATTAATTATCGGTCCCGGTACCGCACCCCTGAACTTTATGTTTACTCACCCCCGTCTAGGTGGTATACTATGGCCGTTACTTCCGAGACATGTCTAGCCAAAACATTACCAACTCGACATTCACACTGCCAATTCAAGTCGAGTTTTATTTAAAATTTCGACGACTGTGTATAATTGAAATGATTTATTTGTCCGCCAGTACTGTGTATTTATACATACACATAGAACAAACTAACTTGGCATGCTATTGCATAGGTCCGAGTGATTAACGCTTCTTTTGCATATTCATAGTGCGCGTACTTAATTTGGGTCAGAAATGCACTCTTGTAAAACGAGTAACGCTGATGCACTCCTCGGTAATGTGATATAATTAAAAACCACATAAAGAGGCCAACCCATACTTTGCGTGAATAGTGGAACAGTAGGAGCTTAAATAATCGTATGGGGTAGTCATCCTCCTAAAAGCAACGTTTGATGTACCAACAATATGTATGTATTGGTAGACACCGTAATACTTGTACGATGACCTTTGCAACACAGGTATGCCGACGGTATTTCATATTATAATGCGAAAAGATGTAAAATCTCAGTCATCCAGTACTTATGTAACATCGAAACATGAAGTCAATAAGTTCAAACGTGAACTAAGGCGGGTAACGGAATACAGTATAAAGTGTTTACGACTTTGTTAAGGTCGATGTCTACTTGTATAGATTGACTTCTCTGTAGTACTTTGAGATAAAAACTAAGACGTTTCATTATAATTTTCAACTGTTTATTATTCACTGTTGGATGAAGGCCTGTCCAATCGTTTTCCATTCCTGTATGTCTTGAGCAATCCGCATCCATTTGACTCCACGTATTCTTACTTTGTCAGCCCATCAAATCTTTTAGATGAGTCGTCTAGTTCCAAAACCCGGTAAAAGCGTATCACTCGATTGTTGGTAAACGGAACAAACACATGTTGTTTTTGCCGTTTTGGAACAAAACAAGATTTTCAATAAATTTTTTTAGTCATTTAACTTGGTTTTAGAAAGAATCCAAGTATAACGTAATTTGACCAAATATGCAGATACCGGGTTTTGGAACTAGACGATTCATATACAAAAACAGAAGAGTGTGTACTTTAAAATAAATGAACTTATATTCCTCTTTTACACACGCCGTTACAAGAAACACAAATCAAACTAAATAATTCTCTTATTAAACAAACAGATTACAAGTATGACCAAAAATGTATAAAGTGGTGGTCCCCCCTAAGCCTCGGGTGTCCCAGTTGGCAATTGTGGCGAACGCTGATATAAATTGTAGCATTGTAAGTGTTAATTCGATTCGTAGTTAAGTGCATTATTCCCGATCATCTTTAAAATCGTTGTCTGGTGTGCAATATGCGTCAGGATAATAATTCACCAAACTTAACGCCACCATAAAAGCAATTTGCAGAGCGGTTGCGAATCGGATGGGTCGTTAGATTTCGCTCATTGGCCACCCTCCAAAGGCCAAACAATTTTATTATTTTTATACGAATGCATAAAAATGCAAATATTCACTTATTGTTAGAGTACTGTGTGTAGTTGTTGAACCGCTGCAGATATTCATTTCCACGCTCGTAACTTTGGGGGTTTTGATTTTTTTCATTAAAACGATGCGTTGATGTCTCTATTGTAAAAATTAGATTGCAAAACGCGTGCTAACTATTTTAAAAGTTGTTTACTTGCAAAATATGATACACTTGATATTGCAGACGCACAAATTCACTTGGCACGTGTCAGCGTCTTACATTCTAAAATAATAATTAAAAATCACAATTTTATATTATACACTACCACTATTAAAACTGAAAATTTAAATTTTTTAGTTGAATGAACATTTTTGAGCATTAGCTTAAAATTTGATAGTGATTGGTTGTGACAAGCATTGATATTCCCAAGGAAATGTCAAGTATGAATTTTTATAACGGCCTTATAATATTTTATATATTCGCAATTTTTTAAATATATGCGATACTAAAATGTGGATGAACTTTGTAAAAGTGGCTGTAAAACGTGTTAATCGATCGTCTCGTTGTCGGCGTCGGTTTTTCTCACCCCCAAGTCGTAAAATTTGCATTTCCTTCGAGTTTTATGCACTGAAACTTGTCCACTTTCGAGTGGCGACGACAATAAACGCAGATGGTCGTATTTGTGTCCCTTATTTAAGAGATTAATCTCCCTTGTTATTGACGAGAAGTAATGGGCCTCGCTCGTTGAAGTCTCCCGATTGGACGTAGGGAAAACTTCTTCATTTAAGCAAATTGCTAAATGTAGTCAAACATTCGTTTTGTTTATCGTGCTTTCACCGAATCACTCTATCTTCGATAATAAATCCATAGATAAACATCGCAGCTATAATACGCATAATATGAAAAACTTGTTTGCACTCCCCAGTGGTACTTCATTTTATAATTTAATATAAGCGCGCACGTGTCACATTTTTTTTCCTCCACAAACAGCGTATAAGTACCGCACACGTGTATATTTTTAAACTTATCAAAGGATACTTGCATATATATAGTTCGTAGGTATTCGCAACCTTAAAAATAGTGTGTGTGTGTGTGTGTGTGTGTGTGTGTGTGTGTGTGTGTGTGTGTGCGAACAATAGCGAATGGTCGCGTGCCACGTCGCTCGATTACATCTAAGGTTTCGATTATGTCCGTTGTGCAATTTCGTCTTTTTTTAGCACACTTCGTAACCTTATACATATTGTGTATCACCGGTTCATCCGACAGGGATATCGTACGCCTCAACCACGTGTCCTTTACAGGAAGTGTCCATTAAATGTAACATTAATTTGATAAGATTGCAATCAACACCTATGTACACAAATACGCGTATGCACCCGACACCGACGACGAATCGTATAACGAGTACTGAATGTACATATACATATGTATATATTAGTGCTCATCTGGGTCGTTGCTAAGATAGCAAACAAAACTTATTTGGCGGTGTGTTGGCATCAAGCCCCCATCTGTCAAAGCCGATTCGAGTCGACAACGCTATTCATGGCCATACATCCATTAAATCAACGGTACTGTCAAACGGGCTATTAGCTGTACTGTTATTGTGCAAACCAGCGCACATGGGTGTGGGATGGGGTTGGAATCCACCGTTGTATGACGGCCAAACCGACTAGTAATTATTATTATATCAACTGGCATAACTTACGGACACGCGCCGTTGTGAATAATCTGCCATACTTTTTCCATTTAAGGAAACAATTTTTACATAAGGCCTGAGCACACCAAAGCGAAATCGCTTGCGAAAATTTTCGCGCTCTATCGTCGAAAATTCGCACCAATGCGAATTATATCGCTGCGAGTGGGACGACGATAGAAAAAATTTCGCAAATTTCGCTTGGGAGTGTCGCCACCACAGGCGAAATCGCGTATATAAAAACCTAGCGAATTTCGCTAGAAAAATCTAGAAAATTTAGCAATTCTACCGGCCTGCGCACAAATTTTTTCACGAATGTCATCGAAATCCGCGAATCGCAGAATTCGGCGGAAAATCCTTCCTGGTGTAGACTCGTATTCGGTTATTCTATTCGAGCATTGCTGCCACTCACGCGCATCAACTTTTTTTATTGTGAATTTGTTTCAATTCTATTAATAATCAATTGTTTTTGCACTACTTTACGTAATATATCTATTATAACAGCTAACAAATATATAATGGACGTATATAATCGCCCCCGCCACCCCCTACGCCTAACTAAAGTCTTCACCACGTGGTTATGCCCGAATATTTAGCGGTTAAAGCCGACTTTGCTGTCATGCACTCTGCTCTTTACCTAGCGAAATTCGCTAGGTTTGCCGCGCTAGGTTTTCATACGCGATTTCGCAGCTGTGTGTGAGGAGAACCTTTAACCAGCAAATCAAATACAGGATGGCTTAAAGAAATTGCCCCGCCTGGATAGGAGAGCGTTTTGTAGTGTGTCAGTCAGACCAGCGTCAACTTTACTAGTTATTGTACTAAAAAGGTTACGGAGCATTTTCCTTATAAGTATCGCATTGAAATTTTGCAATTTTAATAAGCAAAAGTCAAATGGGGTAGACGTCGACATTTAACCGTGTCGTGTGTTTTGGCATTAGCACGTGCGCACCCAGAGCCACAGGTACGCGTAACCCCACTCCACTCTACATAGTTCGTTATTGATGTAATAGAGGTGGCTTTTCGCGGAATTCGCCACGAATTTAAAACTTGTTTGTATATGACTGTGTATGTGTGTATTTCTATAGCTGAAAGTATGTACATATTATAATGGCCAGTCGTTCCCCACCTGTTCCTTTTCTGGGACGACACGCGAGCCCCCTTAGGGTGAGGGGCCGCTGACATTTGCCGAGGAGACCCACGTGCCTCTCTATATATGTACATAAGTATGTACAATATAAATATTCTACATAAGTATGTGACTTATGTCGCTATTGTCGTCAGGGTCGAAGGGGCATCAAAGGGTTTACGAATGAAGATATCATCGTCAGAATAATTTTATGTATTTACTATAGGGAGTACCTTATTCATAGTAAAAATCATCTGTATGCTTCCATTCGTTCTAAAAATTTTAATTTTTGTACACATAGACTAAACATCTAAAGGTCTTCCATATTGATTTTCGTATTTAGGTACTGGTTCATAGAGCTTAAACCCCCCTAATGGGGGTCAAAAGAAAAAAAACTAACAAACACATAATAAAAGCATAGCTAATTGCAGCTACTGCTTTCTATTAAATGTAAAGAAGATTAGCCCTTAAATGGCGAAATACTCTCACAGTTTGCGATGATATATTTTTACTTTACCCCGATCGGATAAAGTACATATTGTGATCGTGCGAAAATTCGACCTTGAGATTTTGACTGATTTGTATCGGGTATCATCCCCTGATCACGTTTTCATGATTTCTGGAAAATGTCTATATGTCTGTGTGTCTGTGTACCTATGTGTAAAATCGCTAATAGCTCAAAAACCGTTTATCTTATTAAACTGAAACTTCATATTTATATGTTTTTTACCGGTCGTTACAATCCATTAGGCTTTTAAAGTTTTTCGTCAACCGGTAGTGGTACTTACTTCCCTTGGAAAACCACCTAATTTTTGTGTAATCTTTGGGAGGTTTTTCCAGCAAAACTATCAATACACATTAAGCTGAAATTTTGCATATGTAGTAAGTGTAACGATCTTCAAAATAATTTAATTTTTTTCCAACCGGAAGTTTGCTTTTTTGTTATAATAGTTAGTCAATATATTAATTTTTTAATGCCGCCTTATAAAAATATACATAAAATTATGTTATTCTTAAAAATAATTTAAGTTAATGTGCTTCTGAGTTTTTACCTTACAAGCGTCTAAAAATTTCGAAAAAAAAATAAAACCCCGCTCTTAGTCAATTCGTACACACGGCCATTCTAAGCCATTCCTGAAATTGGTTTTAGTCTTGGACTGAACTTTGATTAAGAAATTTTTCCTTTCACAATGTCCCAAAGTGAATTTTCACATGTTACTGTCTGGACTTCGAGATGGTTACACAATTCAAATCTACATACATAGATCAACTGATTTCATCTTCAAGATATTCTCCAATTCGTGAAAATTCGCTTTAGTTAAAGATCTGAAAACGGTTTTCAAGGACAATTTTAAGCACTTGAAACCATCAACACAAGACATCCATAATAATATGGGGAAAGTTAAAATTTGTGGGTACGCACGCATACACAGCATACACACTACTGCCACGTAGTTGTATTTATGTAAATGAGCTTATTATAATAGGAAGGTAGTTTAGTTTGGCAGGGAAGACCCCAATACAAATGCCTGAGGAGTGCAAATTCAAAAATTGTTAGTTCCGGGATCCGGTGACGGTTGTCATAGAGCACGCGACCACATTATGTGAAAACTTACATGTGCTTTTTTGAGCAGGTGGGCACCGGCTGTGGTCACGCTTCGCGAACCATTATACATACCACTACATACACTTGAATAGCGAAACCCTTCTTTTTTTAGATGATTTACAACCCCTGCCAAGACGATTACATTTTATTGCCTGTCTCAGAGGTCACGAACCTTTTCGTAGATACCCCTGAGCTAAAATTCAACATCGAGTCTCGACTAGTGTCTTCTGTGGGAGGTAGAATTCAAAAGGAATAAATTGTTTTAAAATTAATTATGTAGATATATGTAATATCTTTTCATGCTTTTTAACGTGAATACGTCTATACGCGGACCAGTATGGGGTACCAGTACGGAAACGGCGGTGTTACGTTTGGATGAGCATACATTCCAACACTATAACTTCGTTACTAATAACACGATTGACATGAATCTTGTTTTATTCGCTTGGTTATACGTCTACGATAAATTTCCAACCTTAAGTTTGCACCGTACATGCGCGAGGTGCGGGGGGGGGGGTGTATCTTCCAACGGCTATTTTGGACGGTTTTGGAAATTTCCAAGCAATATATCTCACGAATCTCACGATTTTGCTACCAAACGAAATATCTCTTTCAGATCTGTCGATTTAAGTCGTAAAAAGTGGGCTGTGTAAATTATTTGTTGGTGAAAAATCAAAAACAAGTCGAAAAAAAATCTAAAATTTCACTATACTCGCCGAAAAGCCAACTGCAACACAAAAAACAAGCAACACTGTTTTGGTAGTGTGTTATCAACAAGCCGCTATCTGTCAAAGCTGATTCGAGTTGATAACGCGATTACAACAACCTCCAGCGTGGGTGGAGGTTGGGGTTAGAATCTACCGTCATATGACGGATAAATCGGTTAGTTGGTAAATAATTATAGTTGAAATATACGGTGCCTTTTGTGAGATTTATGTGAAATGTGTAAAAACAATGTATGCACATATATGTATGTATGTATATGGTGTGAGAGTTTGACAGTTTAAAAAAAAGTGATATGAGAATATAATGCAACGTCTTCAGTTGTTACGCGTTTGAAAAAATTCATCACTTATTCACGCGTTAAACTTTCTAAATTCGATCCCTTCTGAAAAATATATTTAAATTCATATCTTCGCGATAAAAGCTGAATTATAGCCGTCGTAAATATTATTGAAAAATTGCGATAGCTTTGTGCGCGAGAGTGTTAAACTTTTCGTATTAAAAAGCGGCGATAATGCGAAAAGTTTAATTTCAATATTAATTACTTGAAAAAATATTCCGACACGAAGCGGTCGACAAAACACATACAATCATTTCAATTCGTATAATATCTTCAGTAGTTACAATGTATACGTATAATACCTTGATATTGTAACTTTTCGAATAAAATAAGATATATTGTGCAAGATCACAACAAAGAACACTTTAATAGTTAGTTTCTTAACGATAGTATGATACTTTTATTTTATAAATATGTTTGTTTTTACGAATTGTAAACTGTATATATAAATATTTATTTGTAAGTTTGTATAGTGCAGCAATTTGAACCGAGTGAATTTTAGTACATTGTATATTGTATTCCGACAAAGCTTCGTATCTGATAAGATAATGTTTTGTTCTTGGATAAATAAAATAAATAAATATTCACTGTATGTACATATGTATCTGTATCATATGTTTTCTGTCAAGCTTTCGTGTCAATGATCGTAAAACCATGTGCTTGATTGTAATTTGATTGTATTATTCATGCATCTGTTTGTATAGTATGTACGATAAATATAATCACTACGAGCAATAAAAAATACCTTCCACTGCTATTCAAATAATTTTCCCGCACATTTATGCACATAGTTTTGTAAATGTTCGTAAGAAATTCAGTGTAATTTTCACTTCCTTCAACCCAATTAATTTGAATGTTTCAAGTTTTAAAGTCACGCAATTCGACTCTATCGCTTCGACCTGCAAACAATTTAGGAAATTATGGTTTTTATTGTAGGTTCACTTAAAATCCGCCGAATTGAGCTTGGTGATTAAAAATCTAATGTTATCTTACGCAAATTGCACGCAATAATCAAACGTGCAACATAATAGTTTGAGAATCGCAAAATTCACAATATAATATATCACAGAGGCAATTTAGCCGAATGCTACTGTAATACATAAACCACAAAATGGGGTACTTTTATGTCAAATAATACTGTATTACCTTTATGTCTTTATTCGTATAACGATAATCACCTTTTAAGCCATTATCACAATACAATTTATCTCCAAAGCCAACCATCTGATTCCTAAACTGCGCACTATCTTTGCCTTTCTTCAGATTCTGATGGTAGTAAAAATACTGTTATTGTATTCGCATTGAACAACATACGGCGATAAAAGCGATTGCTTTGTCCGTTCGTCTGTCCGATATTTTGTAAAATGGCGATCTGCAAACATTGATGTCCATTATGCACGTGTTGACACAATAAATAATAATTCCTCACTGTATGTATACCATAATAGTGTCGCTATGTCAACAGAGACGAGCTCGTGTCTAGTGCATAAAAATTGAAAGGTGTGGTTTGCAAATAAAACGAAACAAAAAAATGTCAAATAAAAATCACTATTGAAATGGTTTCTTTTTTTCGGTCACCTTAATCGGCTAGAAATCGTTACGATACCGAATTTATTAGTTTATTTATTTATTTGGTGTGCGTGGTCCATTATAAGTCGATTTAGACCGATCGAGCTGTTCGGCCAGTTGACATATTATGTCATTAATATTTCAATAATGTCTTCGAGTAAACACGTTCCCATTGGATTCCAAGTTGAATCCAATGTTAGCTCAATACGTATACCCCCGTAAACCCTGTAAAATACCCCGTAAATACACGTAAACTCCGTTGCATCGTTTTTCATGGGACCGTAAAAAAAAAATTCGGGTGTAGCCAACCCATGACTTTATCCATATATTTGAGGAATACAAAGAGTAACGAAATTAATTTTTTAAGTACGTAAGTAAATAAAACGCATACACCACCACCACACCAATCAAAATACATACATATGTATGTACATATCATGAAATTACTGTGTTGAGTGCGCGCGCGTATATAAAATACGATCTTTGGCATATATTCAAATAAGAAAAGATACCACTTCCGGTCGGCGGATTTTAATCAAAACCTTATCAACTCTTAAATTTTATATGATAATTATAAATATAAATTTTCGACTTGATCAATAGGGCAGTTTCTGAAATATTATGTGGTAAAATTTTCGACAAAAAAAACCCTACTTCCGGTTGAATGATTTTAATGATTTATTTTTTCGTAACTAGCAATTTTACTCAGGAGTACAAAATTATAATATTGTGACGATAGTACATATTTAAAAGGCCGAAAAAAATAAAAACAAAAAAATCGTTCAAGAGTAAACTGCCATTTCCGGTAGTCAGATGTTGACCAAAATCACAGTATGTCTTACGGCTAACGTGAAAACTATAGATATGAAATTTCGACGAAATCCCCGGAGCCGCTTCGAAAATATTCTGTGGTAAAAGAATTTTAGAATTTTCTACAAGAAAAAAACCCTACTTCCGGTTCACTGATGTTGACCAAATTCGTTATAGCTCTTACACCTTACGTGAAAATAATAGATATGAAATTTCAGCTTGATAGACTTGACAGTTTCGGAGAAAACACGCACACACACACACACACACATAAGTACACAGACATACAGACATTTTTTAGAAATCATGAAAACGTGATCAGGGGATGATACCTGATACAAATCAGTCAAAATCTCGAGGTCGAATTTTCGCACGATCACAATACTTTATCCGATTAGGATAAAGTAAAAAACGATGTATGCAGAAAAAACAATAAAATGTATGGCCGGGACTATGAAAAAATAGCGATGTATGCGAAAAAACAATACAAGCGAGAACGATGCAACGGGGTTCCACTGTATATTTAAATTTTGAATTGTTATGACTGAAATATTCCAACAGGAATCAAACTTGAAATTATCTCATTTTTTTGAAGACATAACAAACTTCCAATATAAACATCATAATTGTATACCTCAACGCTTTTAATGATAAGCTATCAAAGATTTATTATAAACTAGCTGACCCGGCATGCGTTGCAATGCCCGATTCCGGTCCCGTTCCCGTTCCTAGTACGTTTTCTGACGCGTGAGCAGGCCCATTCCCGTTTCCATTCCAGATCCCGATCCCGTTCCCGTTCCAGTTCCTAGTACGTTATCTGACGCGTAAGCAGGCCAGTTCCCCTTCCCGTTCCCGTTTTTTCCCGATTTTTTTTCACAGGAACCATTCCCGGCATGATCACAATAAGTCCTGAAAGTTTCATCGCGATCGGTTGAGTGGTTTAGGAGCCTATAAGAGACAGACAGACAAACAGACAGACATTGATTTTTATATATATAGATATACATAGATAAACAGATTGATCGATTGATAAATTGAAAAGGTTGATATTTATTTAGAATTTAAGAAAATAATCTATTCAATCTAAACAGTCATACGATTTTTGATGATCGTTGCCGGTTTATAATTGATTTGGATAGAAATCGCCTATGAATTTTCAATTGATCGGTAGTGAATTTTCGATTAAAAATACGGTTCAACTTTCAGGTTGATTTTGCAATCTTGCATAAGTTTGTGGGTTATTACTTCCATTTCTATCATCCTTGCCTTCTAGAATAAATAATAATCAGTATGGTCAATTATTTGCCATTTTTTCTCGGCATATTTGTAGACTGGCTGACTAAATTGTATTCAACTTTGTAATACACCCATCCCTCGATTTACACGGTAGATTGGTTACGCGAAATCACCGTGTAAATAGAGACCAACATTTATATGTAAATTGGGGGGGATAGGTTCCAAAAACAAACAAATGTTTAAACTTTTCTTCTTTGGCTTTATTTATTTTGTAAACTGTACGAAATTATTAGTACGGATGGTAATTTATGTCAAAGATTAAACATACATAATTGCAATAAGTGCAAGATCTACAAACTTAAAAACTTTTTTATATTGTATCTTGATTGTTTGATAATAGAGAAACAATTTAATTTTTACTTATCGGTTGAACTCGTTATTACTAGAAATAACTTCATCGGCCATATTTTTTTAGCCCCAATTCACTTTTTGAAGACGTTGGAAAAATTTAGTCTATAAACCGCGTTAAAAGAAAACCTTATCGTGTAAGCCGAAATCGGTACGCAACTATTTGACCAAAACCGTACAAACTAAGTACGGTCTAGTCGAGGGATGAGTGCACTATCTTTTAATGCTTGAAGTGCATATTTATTTATTTATTTAAACAGGTTTTAACCCAAAATTCCAAACACAATTAATATATGTATGTATGTATGTACATACATACAATAAAATACATTCATATTTAAGTACATGTATGTATGTATATAAATTAAAACATGAAAGTGAATAACTAAAGTAAATAAAATTTGTAATTAATATACAGATAATGTATGTGTATGTATTTATATGTATGTATGTACATATGTACATTATATAGTTGACTAGCCGAATTACCCGGCGTTGCTCGGGTGGGTGAATTATGAATTATGAAAACAAATGAATATCGAAGTAAACATTTATTCTCCGGTGCAAACAAAAATTGATTAAAAATTTTGTATGGTGGCCCCTCGACCCTAGGCTCGGACCCCTCCCAAAAAACGTTACCAAAGAAGAACATTTTTGAATGAAAAATTTATAATATTCTTTGTAGTAGATATATGTATGTATGTACATATTTATAATATCCTTTGTAGTAGATATATGTATGTATGTACATATTTATAATAATTTGATGACTCAAATTTGATAATACGCACAGTCCTATAAAACCTTCTATTGTACCTACTACATACATATGTAATAGAAAATTTTAACAAAATCAAAAGCCAGTTCACTGACAAAGTACAACTATTTTAACCAATTCACGTATTCCAGTGGAGCTATAACATATACATAGTACCTATACATACATACATACATATACATACATATCCCCAATTCTCTTCCATTCCTGTCTGCCTTGAGCAATCTGCATCCACTTGACTCCACACATTCTTCTCAATACACCATCCCATCTTTCACCCAGTCCACCTTGCTTTCTTTCACATCCTCTCGGATACTATCCCAGTATTTCTCGCGTCCGTCTGCCATCCATTCTTCTCGCTATGTGTCCAGCCCAATGCCACTTTTTAACACGTTCCGCTATATCTGCCACTTTGGTCATGCTTCTTACCCATGTATTCCTCTTACGATCTCTTCTCGAGCATACATCTTTCCATGCTTCTCTGTATGCACTGGATCTCAAGTAGCTTTCTTGAATTTAGCATCCACGTTTCACATCCTTACGTCATAACTGGCAGTACGCATTGGTCGTATGCCTTCTTTTTTGAGCATAGCGGAATGTTGGATGTAAAAACTATGTATGTTCATTCTTCCAAACGCACTCCCATCCTAGTTTCATTATTTATTTTATTTCTTCTATATACATACATATATGTACATACATATGTATCAATGAAAATATAATTTGTTATAATATTGTTTCAGCTGCGGAGTTAGATCTGCTGGGAGCACTGTCGCTGCACAACTCTTCGCGACAGGGGGTCACCGCGGCCGCAGGGCCGGAGCCCTTGCGGCCAGCCTTTGCCCTTCAAGGTATACAATCCATCAAAAGAAACATTTCATATAAGCAAATTCGTTGGTAAACAACACTATGTGTACTACGTATATGGATAAAATAAAATCGATAAGTTACTTACGAGTTGCAACTGTATCGGTGGTACCTACCTCCCAACAATTTTTATCCATTAAACGCAACCGTGCTATTTTATAAAATTATTACGCATTACTACTATGTCGATCGTAATCTTAATGTATTTATAATCCGAGTTCAAAGTCATTCTTTCATCATCAAAGCACCCTAAAGCCGGTGGCTCACGCGCGCGTTTTATCTGATTCAATCGTCCAACCTGGGGGCCAACAACCCTAAACGACACGCTCCCCACCGAATCCAATTCCAACTGTCGAAATTTAAAACGCCCTCGGTGACGTATCAATACGTCACGGTGAAACGTCATAAACGGGGTGGTTCGTTATCATCCCCCGGCTATTTGTCCACTTCGTAGTATTTGCTCGGACACCCCTAAATCCATGGGGCGTGTCACTAAACCCCGCGACTTCTCGTTCTTCACTCTTCTGGGGTGTGTCTGTTGCACACCCCTAAGAGATAAATCGCTCGAGGATCATCCCCTACTATCGTCGAATTCCCTCAGGCTGTCGGGACATCAAAACCATCAACAAATTAGAATATTTTCATTTATCTTTAATGCGGAGGGGAATACATATTATTTGTTTATTATTCGCCTATTTGTATTATATTATACTTTTTGCGTTCGTCCCCCCCAACCCATGAGATATGATTCGAAGCATTACCATATTATAATAAATGTATGGTGATATATTGTAATATTACACCCAACATTAGAGTAGATGGTACGTTCATACGTGGGTACTTCTACTGCATCTGAATCAATCGTTATTTTTAACCATAATAATCTTCACAAGTGTCCTTAGTGGACGTGGGTGGTTAAGATGTGATCAAAACTTATCTAAATCGTCGGACGTTATAGTACAGGAGCGGTTCACACAATAACAATTTGCCTTCGCCCTTCGTCGTTCGCTGTTCGGTTCGCCAATGTGGAACCACCTTATGACTTCATTTAAAGCAAGGGTCGGCAAGAGGTGTCGCGCAGGCCAAATGTAGCCCGCGAAGTGTTTTAAAATAAAATGTCCCGCGACTCAATTTCTCCCAATATTGAAGATGTTCCTGATTATTTACAACTGGGAGTAATTGATTTACAAACCAATGACGTATTAAAAGACACTATAAAAGTTATGAAGTTCACAGAGTTCTACATATACTGGACTTTCAACTTCTTTATTTCCTGCTCTGAAAAAATTTTCAGCTGGAACACTAAACCTCTCATTAATATGTATTTGTTTGTTTATTTGTTGGTTTATATTTTTTATACCATTTTTATTATAAAAAAAAATTTAATTGATTTAAAAACCTAAAAAAACGCATTTAAAAAAAAAAAAAAATTATTTCATAATTTTTCATGAAAGATTGAAAAGACTGAATCTCTCCACATTGGAGACGAGGAGATTAAGAGGTGATTTAATTGAAGTATTCAAAATAATAAATAATCATTATTCATGTGATATGACCAACCTCATTATGTTCAATGAGAACCGTCATCTAAGAGGTCATACTCTTAGACTCCGAAAAGAAAAATCAAATAAGATTGTTAGAGATTCATTCTTTTCAAATAGAGTGGTTCAAGTTTGGAATAGTCTTCCAAAAATGTTAATTTATATAAAAATCAGCTAGATTTATTCTTAAAAAACAATGGGTATTTGTAACTCTTTAATAAATGGACCATTATTCATTTTATTTTATGCTAATTTTATTTTTGTTTTTATCTTTATTTTTATTTTTTTTTTTTTTTTTTTTTCTATTATTTTTTTTTATCTCTATTTTTATTTTGTTACTAGTTTTATCTTTGTTTTTATTTTTTTTTTTTATTTTTTATTTTTTTATTTTATTCAAATTTGGCAATACTGTCCTCTCTTTCTTTCTTTTTCATTTATAATACTGTTTTTTTTATTTTGATTTTTAACTGATACCAAACCCCACGGGCCTATCGGCTATGCCGCCTCTTCATGTAATTATTAAATAAATAAATAAATAAAATATGTGGCCCCCTGACAAATCCCAATATCTCAATGTGGCCCCCGTGTTGCGGACCACTGATTTAAAGGAAACAATAGTTGACTATGTATGTATGTACATACATTTGTACATAATTATGTAGATTCATAGAAAAAGTAGTTCTGTCTTTTGCGTATACGTCGGGATAGCTTCTGAGCAACTGCGAATAATGCTTACTCATAATGATCATTGACAGAAAACTTAATGCAACGCAATAGATGCTCAACACGACCCTTCTGAAAAGTTGAGACGCAGTTTTCACCCCATTGAAATTCTCTACCAGATAAATCACACGCTCGATGTATATGACAAGTGTTGGCGCAAAGGACTCGAAAATATATTTTTATTTTTTGGTGCATCCGGTTTTGCATATTTTCCCGCGCGTCGCTCACGGGCAATAAAGTCTCCAAAGTGTGCATCGAATACGACCATTTGCTCAAATTCACCCCTAAATCGGCGGTATGTTTGGCAAAAGGGATGGGTTTCGTTGTGATTCTGCAAACACGGGGGTGGTGTGAAACCCTTTGTGGCGCGGTGTGATTATTTTACGGGCAATTTAATACCCTTGCAACCCTCGGTCCCCTTCCCATTTAAATAAATATCAATTAATAGCGTATGTCGACGACACTTTATTGCATATAGTCTCCCTCTAGCCATATGCCAAAAGAAACACGTTTTTAACTATACAGCGGAACCGTTTGAAATCAATACGATGTATTTATTATTAATTATTATTTGTTATGTCCTCCACTGTGGCCTACAACTACATACATATGTACATGCATTACTGTTTAATGCAGTGTTGCTCAGACTCATCAACCGAAAAGTTTAGAATGTACATTAGTTGTACATTAGTCAATACAAATCAATCGACTGGGTGACTTGGTTGTGTTTGAACCGAAATTAATACAACGTTAGTAAGTCTGAATAACAACGGATTCATATTTTAGTCAGACTTTGCATGGCTCAAGACAATCTTATCAAATCTGACTATGCTACTCTATCATTGATTCGCTCAATAGTTAAAAAAAGATGATCAATGATTGAACATTTTTTCGACTTTTATTTCAGCAGTTTTAAGCTGGTTCGCTTAAATTTTAATTTAAAATTTCTGTTGAACGATTCAGGAGACTATCGTGAGTTGGAAGTTCCACAGCAGGCATTTTCCAAAGCTGTGGATTTGCTCCGAAGATCGCCAGAGTTCACACTGATAGCCGCATTGCGGCAAGACCAGGCCAACTCTGGGACTATTATGTCATTTTCACACGGATTCAACAGGTGACTGAAATTTGCCATTTATGTTCTCTCGTTCTCATTTTTCTTTCACCTGTACATTATCCATTTTTACTGCCTCACATTCTTACCACATACTATGTATTGATATTAATTTCTTTAACCATATTTTAATCGATGTTTATATAAATAAGTACATATTAAACACCTGCCATGTATCTACCTATACTATCTACTTATTGCAAGACTTTACCTGTTGCTAGTGAAAATCAAACTAATCGCTATTTAACTAAGCTCTGCTGTTATAAATTATAATAGTGTCAAGCATAAAAAGTAGAAATTGGTGTCAATGATTAAATTGAATCAATTCCTATTTTTCATGCTTGACATTTCTCCGCGCGTTCAAACTATAACCTTAAAAAACGTTATCATTAACTTACTATTTATTAGAAGACTATAAAAATGTCATTTTTATGCTTGTGAATAGAATAATAGGATAATTCTGGGGCAAGTGAAAGTAAAAACCTTAAGAACTGTCCATTCGCCCCAGAATTAATCTATATATGTATGTATGTAACTGCAGAATTTTTTATAAAATAAAAACTTTTTGTCAGTTGTATTGATTGTAACAATGGTGTTTTAGTTGTTTGATGAAAATAATAATTATTAAATTTCAGATTTATTTTTTATAAATATGCGTTAATGATTAATGACAACAATAGTAGATAAATAAAATGATCTACCACTGAAAACTGGTTAATACAGAAAATATATATTTTTATTATATAAAAGCATATGATATTTCAAAGAATAATTTTCAAAATGATAATAGTGAATTCCTGTTTTCAGGTGGTGATACATATAATAAATGTGGACGGGGGGTGAGTTCTACATCTTAACATCGCATATTGGCAAGCTATACATGTAGATGCCCGCGATCCACTCTTCATGTTTCCGCATACAAATGGATGCAATAGTGGTTCTTGTGGTATACTATTTAAAACATTGACATTATTATTATATCTATATATATAGGGGAGAATCATGTATCTTGGAATGATCTGTACCTCGGAATGGTCCTCCTTAATCCAATTTTGCTAAACAGTAACCTTTCAAATATACCTCTATTTATATGCATGGTCGTTATTTTGAACATGTTTCCCAATATGTTATCGCACTATTGTTTTTTCTTTTATTTTTATCATTAGTTATCAGTTATATTTTTTTATATACATATATATAGGTATATATTTTTTTTTAATCAAATTCATAAGTGTGCATTAATTTCAGTCCAATGTTTAAAACACGAATGTTAAGTTTTTTGGCTTGAGAATTTGCGCATGAGCGACTCGTACATTTTATCGTGTCTTGATCGTCATTTTATTTTTTATTTAAATGTAAAGTGTTAGTATTCCATTTGTTAAACTCGGTGTTCTGTGGATCTTGTAATGTTTGTAAATTTTTGTCTGTAAATCAATTTTATTTTTCATTATTTTATTTTCAACCATATCAATGTTTGTTGTATTATTATGTTACTAAATGTATAAATTTCTTTTATAAATCATACTACACAAAATTGATTTTCTCAAAAAAAAAAAAAAAAAAAGAAATATTGAAAATATAGTAAACGTTCCCTATTAAATTTTATTATAAAAAGAAAAACAAACTGATAACATGAAATAAAAATACATTTATATACAAAAGTATTATTACAAAATGTCTACATTCAAAATTAAGTGTGTAAATAAATTTCACACCTGAATATTTTTCAGGAAAAAGGAGGTAACCATAGTGAATCTTATTGCGTGTAAACTGCATTCCAAGTAACATGAGAATCCACTTTCTCCACATAAACAGTTCACGCTTAAAGTATTATAAGCAAAATGTTTTTAAAACACATTTATTAATTTTATTTAATGCTCATAATATTCTATTGATATATCGATTTCATGGTTTTTTTTTTTCTTCTTATTTCAAGTAAAACAATACAACAAATTTCATTTTATTTTAGCCTAGTGAATTTTTCATGTCAAATTTTTTTGTTGAAAATATTTGGCCAACTCTTATTATTATTATTATTATTAAAGCAAATATGCTGTAACGTTCCGAGGTACATGAGCGTCCCCCTATGTATATGTTTTTTCATTCAAATATGGCGATTTTGAGATGTAGACCTCAACGTATATATTTTTTATTATTAAATATTATCTAGCAATCATATACATTCACAACCTATACACACGACATGCTCGCACAATACAAATTGTGAAAAATTTTATTAATCCTGCCCCCCACCCGACCTGTTTTTAAATGTTGTACTCAGCCTGCTTACCGATATGAACTTGTGTTGTAATGTTTTGTTATGTGAGCTACAACTGTGTTGTGACATGTACCTCGGAACAGGATGTTCGTTGCAGTGAGTAACAATGCTAACGAAAGATATGCGGCAGGTATCTGGAGCTGCAATCCAGTGGAAGAAGAGACGAGATAAGGCTGCACTACGTGGCAGCGGGGAGCGAGAGCGCCCGCGTCGAGACATTTCCTTACCGATTGGCTGATGGGACCTGGCATCGAGTTGCTCTCAGCGTTTCAGGAACACAAGTGCAATTGCTGGTCGATTGCCATCCCCTGTACAGAAGATCTATTTCACCGCCTGATCGCAACTTTACCCAGCCGCAGCTCACACTATGGCTCGGACAGCGCAATAGTAAACATTCATTATTTAAGGTTCATTCTTTTTTAATATACTTCATCATACAAACAAAATAGAAGCTGGTAGAATGAAAAGAGAATAAAATACATTTTTAGTGAACTTGCTTTATCACCGAGTGTCACAATCAGGAAAATCTATTAGATAAATTTATAAATGTTATATTTTTGTCATTAAGTGGCAATGGTATATAATTATGTACAGGCAAAAAAATGTATCTTATCCCCTTTTCACTGCAACGGCTTCAATTATTGTAGAAAAATGTAATTAAAGTAACTTTTTTAACGTTGCAGGGAGCATTTCAAGATGTAAGACTTATAAGTGGTCCACACGGATATTTAACACAATGCCCCGGCCTCGATTCAGAATGTCCAACTTGTGGACAGTTTTCGCTTCTTCAAGCGACGGTCCAGGAATTGACGTCACACATACACGACTTATCAAAAAAAGTACCCGCTTTGTGAATCTGCTTAGTAATTATTTAAATGTACTTTTATTCTTAGAGCGAATGTATTTTTTTTTTTATTTCAGTTGATAGAACACGAAGAAAGACTTCGAATAAAAGAAGAATGTGATTGTCAAAAGTCGTGTTTCGTCAACGGAACAATACATGCAGATGGTGCAACGTGGCAAAAAGACTGTAATAAATGTGCTTGTGTGGTAATCTCTTTTTCTCATATTAAATAACAGGAATATGCACATTTTTCTTTATATTAATGTAAATGTGGTTTACGTTCGCTTTGCAGCACGGAGAAATATCGTGCAGGCCCGTAGAATGTGCTCCGGCTCTGTGTAGAAATCCAGTGTTACATCCTGGAGACTGTTGTCCAACTTGTTTGAGTATGTTTCATTTACAATATGAATTGTATAACGGAGACGAATGTGTGTGACTCTAAAATGTAATAAATTTTTGAACGTTTTCAGAGCGGTGCTTCTTGAAGGGAGTGTTATATGAGCACGGAGAATTAATATCTCCGAAACAATGCGTAGAGTGTGAATGCAAAGACGGTAACATGGGATGCTCGAGGACAGATCCCGAAAAGAAATGTCCTCAGCTTCCGTGCAAACTGTCGGAACAAATTTCAGTATCGGGAGAGTGCTGTAAATTTTGTCCAGGTATTTTTTCAACACAATAATATTTACGGTTCCGTGAATAAACAGAACATGATATAACAGAACACGAAGAATCAGAACAGTGACAAAACAGAACAGCGAAGACCAGAACCATGACAATTCAGAACTATTCAGTTATATGTTATATCATGTTTTGTTTACCAATATTTACATATCTATTCTGTTTTAAATACGATACTGTAACCAAATAATTTGTTTAAGGTGTCGACTATTGTAGCCTCGGCCATACGTGTAGTGATAATGCAACGTGCATGAATCTCATCACTGAATATTCATGTAATTGTAATCAGGGTTTCAAAGGAGACGGAATCGCCTGTGAAGGTATATGATCTTTTGCCAATATCTAAAAAAAAATATGCTTTAAGTTTTTAAAACAATCAATTTTTCTTTAGATATCGATGAATGCTTGTCGCAGGGAGGACTTTACGGACACCATTGTCATCTTCACACTCGTTGCGCTAACATAGTTGGCTCGTACGTGTGCCAATGCGAAGATGGCTACGCTCGATCTGATAAATATAACTGTATCGAGGTAGACGAATGTGCATCGGGCGATCATCGCTGTTCGTTGTTCGCACATTGCAATAATACTGCAGGTTCCTACTCGTGTCAATGTATTCAAGGATACCGTGGTGATGGTTATGATTGTAAACGTTAGTATTGTAAAGTACATTAGATATAAATATGTAATTTTATAAACTGCCAATAACGTTTTTATTATTATTTCCAGCAATATGCACTAGTGGTTGTTTGAACGGTGGCACTTGCCAGTCACCGGAGAGATGTGAATGTCGTCCAGGTTTTACTGGACAGCATTGTGAACGAGACTTAGACGAATGCGTTACTAACACTCACCGTTGTCCTTCCACTGCAACTTGTGTCAACATGCCGGGATGGTACTATTGTAAATGCAAGTCAGGGTATAGATCGTTACCGTTGAGGAACTCACAAGCTACAGCTTGTCAAGGTACGTCTTTCAACGTCTAATAACACAGGCCTACAAATTTTAAATTTGTGAACGTTGTTTTACTTTTGATGCCTATTTTTATATAAATCGACCATTCTGAACTCAATGGTGTACTTAGTTTTTGGCTACCACGTCAGACACGAAATCTTTCTCACAGTTTCTGTAACAAGCCAGTAGATGTTCGTAAAGTCTTGATGCCAGAACCTATCCAGCATCTTTTGGAAGACCTAAATCTCTCATCAAATCATTCTGTTCGCTTTGTGTGAAAACTTATGGTTGCTGTGTTTCAATTTCGAAAATGTCCATTTAATCAGTCATCGGTATCATTTTCAAAAGACATTGACAAATTTATGAATGGAGGCGGAATGGGGACATCAGGTCCATGAAGAATAGGTTTTACAGATGGCATATCAGGATAAGAGCTATTCCTTTTATTTTATGAAAACCTTTACGTTGCAGGAACAAAAATAGCAATCATCGTGTAAAAAATCTCACGTGATGGATAAAAAATCACATCATATTCGTGTTCAGCGCACCCAAATCAAACTTAAAACAACGAAACACATGGCGGCCTGTGTAATTATTTAATTGTGTTAAATTTATTATATTTTACATATAATTTTAGATATAAATGAATGTGCGGAAGAATTGCATACATGTCATCCGAGTGCAAAATGTGTAAATACAGAGGGGTCATTTATGTGTGAATGCACGCAGCCAGACTGTAAATTAAGTAAGTTTGAAACTATCATGGTCCATTGAATTGCTTGTTGTTTGTCATAAATGTATTCATAATGTGTTTTATATCTGAAAAGGCTGCATGCATGATTCTCAAGAAATACCAGACGGTAACGAATGGATGAAGCAATGTCAAATTTGCACTTGTCGCAAAGGAGTTCTGTCTTGTTCGCCGGCTCCTTGCATATGTTCCTCGCATCCTGCTGCCATTTCATCTAAGGTAATACGGGCGTCTCCTACGTGTTGTCCTCAGTGCAATCCCTCGTACGATTGTCACCACCAGGAGTTGCATCACGTCGTGTTTCACAGCGGCGAGCGATGGGTCTACCAATGTCAAACTTGTGAATGTTTGGTAGAGAAATTTTACTTTAATGAATATCAAATTTGATATTTAATTGTTTGAAATGAATTAACGATACTTTTTGTAGATGGGAGAAGTCGATTGCTGGGAGTTGGAGTGTCCCGTAGGAGATAATTCTATGGGTGAAGGAATGTGCTGTAGTGCAGCCAACGGAATCACCGGAACACACATTGCAGAAGCTCTTTGTTCACCCAATTCTTCCACACCATGCCCACAAGCTGCACACCACACAGCACCTGATTGCCAGGTGCCTTTCCATCAATCATCAATTTTATAATTTGTATATCAATTACTATTATGTATTGGGGCATATTTTGGTCTATACGTTATGTGTTTTTGTGAAATTTTATGTTTGGACACCATTTGTTTATCAATTAAAAATCAATACAAAATTAAATGATCATCATCAAAACTATTGTATTTATGAGCAATACAACTTTATATGACTTCTCACATAAGACTTCATCGATAAACCTTTGTGCAACCCTTAGCTACCAACGGTATCTATTCTACCTATACATAATTTTATTATAATAATGCATCCTGGTGTTGACCCATGACATTAGTTCAGCTTTTTTTTTCCTCTGCTGAGTAAATCATACTCATGTTGCATGAGAAAGTCTATTGTTTTCCTTTACAGGCATCGTATTAAGCTCAGTAGTTATAACATAAGATGATTATTTATTTTATATGCATTATAATAGATCAACTTAAAATGCTTGATGTGATGTTTCGCTTGAGTTTAAAATGACTTTACAATGTAGTCGGGTCATACAATATGGACTAATGAATGGTTTTAACGTGTTTTGTTGTTCTCAGATGGCGTACTGCGCGACACTGGTGAGCAATATCGCGTGTTGTGTGCATCGGTAACCACCTCACCCTTCTTTATCTCACTATCTCACCTTTATTTGTTATTTTGCGGCATGAAAGACAAGGCTCTCCAGCAGGGTTACATATTTTGTTAATAAAATATACAAACTGGGAAATGCATATATGCATCTCCGCATTTGATCCAAGTATCAATATGTATTGATCCAACTTCAAGTTTTCCAATTTAACTTAGAAAATTCTCGTATGTGAGACAAGAGTTCATGGGTATATATTATTAACTATAATATTTAATTATTTCCTTTTCTTGTATTTTTTTTTTTTTTTTATAAATGAATTGTCGGATTGTCGCACCTAAATGCGTGTATTTGTTGTTGTCCATTTAGTTGACAAAATTGGATACCCAGACACCTCTTTGTTTCTCATAGTGATCCGTGATAAATGTAGGTATAGCACACCAAATTTTGAAGTAAAAAAAATAATAATATACTAATTTGGCTTTCATCTACTTAAAACTTCATTTGTAAATTTATACAATCAAATGCACACATGCTTTTCCCATTTTCAATTTTTATGTAACACTATCTTCCCAACAGTTAAGCTATTCCAAAAATGCGTTCACTATTTTTTGTGGCATGCTTCTCATGTTTGTGATTCTTTTTTTATTTGTTTGTATTATTTATATTTCTTGTACTAACAATTTTTTACATGTCAAAAGTATTTGCATAATGTTTTAATTTCAGTACTTGTACATTATTTACATAGAGTGAATCGTTTTACTTTTATATTTATTTCAGAATAATATTATATTATAGACACACATTAGTTGACATTCACGTATTATATTTTCATAAAAAAATTAAGAATACAGAATGATTTAATTAGTTACAAAATTATATTTTTAAATAACTTCACGAGCATGAAAACTTTTAATGAACCTTACGCATGCTGAATATAAAACGGAAATCTTGCTTTATGTACATATATACATATAAAGTGAAGTCTATATTAAGAACACTATATAAAGCAAGAGGATATCGAATGTTTGAATACTTCAATCGCATGAGTTTTGTTTGGAAAATTTTGTAGACTTGTATTTTATTATTGTCTCATCAATCGAACAGTTTATTTTAAGTATATTTTATAGGACTTTACTAATACTATTCATTAATAAGATGTTAAAAGCATATACATAAAATGATAATCAATGAAAAGGTCATTCCATTCTTATTCTATAAAAATACAGTTTTTGTTCTAAATATCACGGAATAGCATTGCACACTTTTTAGCCATGAAATCCGCCTTATAACAATTAATTTGTCTATTAGTTGCCACTCATAACTTTTTTCAAATATATAGCATTTGTATTAGACCCTAATAGTGAAAAACGAATATCCGTTCAAATGGAGAATGTATCTCCGTATGAACGGAGCTTAGTATTTAATTGTAGAATGTTTATATGATATGAACGGCATGATATAAATAACCATCATACTTTTGCTACAAGCAAAAGGTGTTCTTTGCTGCTCTGGCTTTTCAATAGTCAACTCTTATATCAAATAGGTGTTTAGGAAACTAAAAGCTATCTTATATCGATATATAGGCATATATTCTGTTTAAATCTTTGTGACATATTTTTATGTGAATAATAGTATTGTTTGAATTGTGCAGGAGTGCGGCAATGACAGTGCTTGTGTGGGTGTGGTGGGCAGCAGCAGCCTGGAGACAAATTCGACAAGCCATCCACCGCAAGCATCGGGGCGTCAGGGAACCACCGCTCCTCTAGAGCCTGGCTGAACGCAATCTAGCGCCCATGCCATGCCTATCAATTAAATCGATAATCTAAATGGTGCAAAAAAATATGTAATAATTTGTAAATTGCCTAAATCCTCGAGCACAATGAATTTACCATTATATGTTGTTAATAATTAAAAAAAAAAACTTATTTATTTTAGATAGATAATGTTCAGAGTGTGTTTTTCATACCAGTGACGAGAGTGATATGACCGGATGAATGAGCGAGAGTGGTGCGTGAACCATGCGATGAAATGCGACCGATAAAGGCGTTCTTTTTGTCTACTTTCGAAGGCCTTATTCATAATAGGAAGTTTAAAGAGATTACCGATTGCCTATTTGCCAATTATATATCTGACAGATCATTTATAAATAAATCAAGTAAAAAAAATAAAAAATACTGTTTTTACAAATTATCAATTGAGCTTAGTACATATGTATATTGTAAAGAATCTAATAAATAATAGACATCTTAATATTCAAATCGAATGTATCGTTACCGATGTTTTAAAGTTCAATGACGAATTTGGCAAAAGTGATTTTCACAAGCAATACTTCTTTACTAAATATATAAACTTTGGTGTTAATGTAGATTGTCTGCCTCGTCAGGTGCATGTTTGTAACGGGTGATCGGTTCAAAGGAAAACGGCGAAAGTAAAACTTGGTTTATTTATAGCTAAACTTGTATTATTATATTTGTATATACTGCAAACTTATTTGTATATTTG
This sequence comes from Parapsyche elsis, assembly GCA_022651745.1. Lineage (NCBI taxonomy): Eukaryota > Metazoa > Arthropoda > Insecta > Trichoptera > Hydropsychidae > Parapsyche > Parapsyche elsis. Next base: position 7,244,273 of record JAGVSN010000017.1, read on the forward strand.
TAATCCCATTATAAGCCCGAGTATAAGAAGACCGAGTCGGATTAAAAACGGAGTCCACCCGACAACCAAAATATCCTTCATAATATATTATTTATCAGTTTGATGTAATAACTTCATTTCAACGATTAATTTTAATTAATTAGCTTCCGTTTCTTTGTGTATTTGGTATAAATGTCAAAAGAAAAAAAAAAAAAATCAGAAATATGGTACAAATAATAGGTAATATCGCAAAGTTTCTAAGAATGATATTGAACGTTCTAAAATCAACATTGATTAGCCCAATACTGTATCGGGTAAAGTTTAGGGATGTTAGATCTGTATAAAAGGGAAACACAAGTTGGTCAAACTAGTTATAGGGATTTTTGTATGAAAAACAATGCTTAACGAGCTGCCCGGACTTAAGATTTCCTAAAATCATTTTAAATTTCATTTTGACCGATCACCCCGTTTTTAAGCATATTCGAAAAAGTGAGTATTTCATATATAAATACGTACAAGTTCAAACAATGAGCGTGGTCGCGATACTTTCTCCGTTGATATGAGAAAGTGACAAATGCACATAAGTATATATTTTTCGATGCGGACGGAAACAAAAGGGTTAAGATTATGATTTGTATTCGGTGGTGAGATTGCAAAGATAATAATGAGCAATTGTTTGATTGAGTTGGGGCTGGGGGTGGCGGAGCAAATGCGTCACCGTTTAATGCGGCCTTTGTGTATACACATACATTTTAGTGTGTCTATGTAATTTTTTACGACAAATTTTATAAAATTGTCTTCAAATGCGTCATTGAATGAAACTCTATTCAATTCCCTATCCATCGTATTAAAAAGAACTTCATACTGCTAGGTACTAATTGAATTTCTTTATCTGTGAGGTGTGATCGAAATGTTACAAGCCTCAAAATTTTGCCGTTAAAAACAAATATTGCTTTTAAAAATAAAAACTATCTTCCTTAGAATTAAAATAGTTATATAAAAAGAATGTTGAAAGTAAAACACCATGGCAGTATATAGCAAAACCAAATATAGTGAGAATTTTAATACATGTTTTATTTTCATTTATTTTCTTCACGTCTTACTGTATTCAAACATTGTAACCGTTGAGACAAATTTAAGACTTTTTTTTTATTTTTCTCATTGCATGATTTCATAGTTAACTATAGAAATTTAATAATAATAGGTAGTCATGTAATCCAGTGCCGGTCACTGGAGAAAATTTTGTTTGCGACCTATGATAATTGTTCTGATGAAACTTGAAGTGAGTGCTTTCTTCGTGGGAGTGGTAATTAATCGTAAAAAAATTTCATCAAAACAATCATTGTACGCCTCGCCCGATTTGCTCCTATGGCTAACACTGTCGTAATCGTACGATAATCCGATTATAATTTTTACAAAACTGTTTTTTATGTTTGAAACTACGCAACTAATTTGAAAAACACATCTCAATCGAATCGAAATACATACATTATTATTATTATTATACATATTTAAATTATAAAATACAACATATGCCTTTTAATATATATTTTATTTTTATTTTTAATGTATTTCATAAATTTATGTACTGATCAATGTTTTATTTTTTTTAATTTAGTTTTTCGTTAAAACTCATCTCATTTGTGATATTATGTATAAAATTAATAAATAATATGTAATGTTAAATACATACAGTTACTACAAAAATAAAAAAGCTTGTTATGCGGTGACACAATTGTTTCTTATTCATATTTTTCATCAAATCTCATATCGTTCATACATGTTGCTTTTATATAATATACTAATAACAAACTACTAAAGCTAAGTGCACATTGGAATATGGGTAATGTTAGCATTGCATCGCATGTATCCCAATGTGCGCTTAGTTTAATTGAATCTGTGATAAAATCACAGTCATAAAAAATGCAAAATTACAAAAAAAATTATACATATACTATAATATTTCATTTTTCATAAGAATTCAATAAATTGAAATATTTTATTCAATCAAAAATATTGAAAGCAAATCAGGTTCGGTGGAAACAAAATAAAATTAACAATATCTTGTATAGCAAAATTTGTTCAATATTATGAAAAATTTTAAAACACTATGATTTTATACATTTAAATATATTAGTTATAATAATTTATAAGCCACCACAAAATTGTACGTTTAAATAGTATACAAATTATGAAACTTTTATCATCTATTTATAATATTTATTTTTAAAAATATTAATTTGAAGTATATTTTTTTAACCAAATAATATTATGTATACATATTAATTTTCACGTGCAAGATTGTGATATTTTTAACTGAAAATCAAATTTATTTGTGCCATTATTATTTTAATCGATACAACGATATTTTATAATTTATGAACATTATTTTAATTTGTAAAGAAAAACACAATGTTATAAAAGCTAAATTTTCATGAGTTTATTTCAAAGACTCGTCTACATCAAATTACATAATATATATGTATCGAAATAAAATCTTAACCAAAAAATAAAATTAATATGAACATTCCATGAAGATTTTATATTATATTTTAAGTTTCTTTATTAAAGACATTCCTTTTTTTTTAACTTAATGTATGTTTTTTATTACTATTTAATTTTATGTATATACGTTCCAAAATATAACATAAATATTATATTTTAAAGCATAATAATATTTAAAGAAACAGTATAAAACAATATAAGTAGATATTACTTATATGTATAAAGTTTTTGTTTTTTATGTATAATAAATAATTAGTTCTAATAGATAATTTTGTATGATTTGATGCTTTATTGACATCTTAAAGAAAAATGCATTATTTCCAGCTCAATCTTCAATTTTATGTAATAAATCATTAATCACTACTATTGATATTTAACATTATGAATTCAAGAACAATTCATAAACATGAAAATTGTCATATAAATTCAATTAAATTTGACAATTACATTAAATATATATGTACATTAGAATATATTGATAATATAACAATGATACGACATCAAATTTCATATCACATTTTAATAATTTTCAATAAATATAAAATTAATTATTGATTTTATAAGCTTCAATAATATTTCAGCGCATTTTCTCAAAGAAACAAAATAAAATAATACATATTGATACATTTATAATAACATAAAATCACATGTATTAGAAGATTTTTTTAAGTATTGTAGATATAAGACATTCTTGGCTCGTTCTTCAGTTACCTGATGAATGTCCTTGACATCACAAAAATCTAATTCTTGTATAGTTTCATACGATTTATTCTATCTTCAGAAATAAAACGCAAGAAAAAATGATTCCAAATACCTAAAACAGAAATAATAAATTAACGTTTGCAGAAATATGTAGATATAAAATCATTTGGATCAAAGCTAATAAAGTTGAATTAAGAATTTCAACCAATAAGCTAGGAGCAGAAGTGAATAACTAGTACATGCTCTTTGCAGAAACAACAATTAAAATATAAACTAACCATAATTATGGCAACGATGATACCAGCACTTCCTAAGATAACACCATTTTCTTTCATGAACTCTACTCCTTTCCTGAGACATCCTTCAGTATATATAGTTGTGGCAGTTTGTGCTTGTGTGCAAGGCAATTTCTAACAATAATAAAAAAAAAAACAAAACAGTTACACAAATAACAATTAACTGTGAATTAGGATTAGGTAATTGTTATTATACTCACTCTGCCTCCTCTTTCTACTTCTCGGCAACAAGATTCTGGAATTCTTTCTTGCCAATCTTTATAATTATTAACTCCACAACACATCAGCTCCTCTTGAGTGCTGTCCCAGGCTTTGGTAAATTCTTCCCTGTTACCATAAAAGGAGAGAGAACTATGCATTTCTTTTTCCATTGTCGTTTGAACTTTCTCACGGAATACATAACCTAGAATTCCTCCCACGAGCAGTGTAACGAATAAGATGAACACCAAAATATTGTACTGAAGCGTGAAAGTATAAAAACATCAAGTTAAAACATTGCATAGTTGAATACCTCGAAGTCATTAAAGAGTAAAATTACCGTCAAAAGCAAGCATTTAACTTCTTTTGCTGCTCCCATACATCCGAAGAACGATATGAAGGTGATCAAAGCTCCAGTGGCGATGAGAACATAGATTGATCCTTGAAACAGATTAGTTCCAATCAAATCATTGATGAATGTTCTATCGATCAGCATCCACAATCCAATGGCTAGCACTACTAAGCCGCCAAGCTTCAAAGAAAAGGAAAATCAATTGAAAAATGTAGACTTTGTACGACTATTTTTGTTCTTTTGATAGTATTTTTACATACGAATGTGAGGAAATTAGCTACGAATAGTCCATATTTCATACACCGACCACATCCATCCATTTCTTGTCCAAAGCCCATTGTGAATATTTACTAAAATAAAAATCATAATACAAAGGTTATTTTTAGTTTAAAAAACGGAAGTCATTGCAAACGAATGAATTTTTAAGTATTTTAAGTATTAGCATGCGTGTAAAAATACTTAATGTACTTTAAAAAATTGCTTAATGTTCACTATGCCTTTGACCAATCTTTTGACCGTTGAAAAGTCACCTTACACTTGACACCGATGTTGAGGAAGCATTGTGCAAAAGTTTGGTCATCCGCAACGTACCAAAAAAAATTATTATATTCGACAAAACCAGTTTGTAGACAGTGGTAGATAAAAAAAACCAAACATTCAAGTCAAAGAGTCTACCAATGGGCTATCGAAACCTTTGAGAGTACACACGTACATAATATGTCTTTGATCAATAAACACATCTAAAGGAATTTCTCAAAATTAAAGACACATTTTACGTGTATTTCAAATTCCATTTGATAAACTTCCTAACTAATTTAATTTTGTAAATCTGAACAGATTCTAATAAGATCATCAGAATGACAGTAAAGATGTTGGAATTTTATTTTAGAATAGAAAATACATACAAGTCAAACGAAAAATTAAAATTAATTTGCGATTCACTTTTGCGTTAGATATGTACATATGTACATAATGTTTATATATTATGTAGGTATTTTTTTTTTCAAATTTAAAAAAAACAAACATTAATAACTTATTCAGTTCCAAATTTTCTTTAGTAATTTTGTCAGATGAAAGACCTTGAAGTGTTGAAGTTGCCAATTAGTTGCTCCTATTTGATTAATTGAAGCAACATGAAACCAGTAATTTTCATTGTTTCTCAAAGTTTGATCTAATTACTATATGAAAATGGTTGTTTGACCTTAAGTTGTGTAACTTTACACTAAAAATTACATAGGTATGTATATGTACATAATTTTACTAGATTTTCTATCGCAACAACCAAGCATATACATACATACATTATTTAATCTTTATATTGTTTCTTCTACTGCAATTATATTTTAACTATTATTTAATTTAATTATTATTTTAACCTTCATTCCTTTAATATACGTCGTAACCCACATTTCCTTTAAAAGCTTTATTGACACAACTTCTATGGTCGGTTTATAATAGTGGTGTCGGAATGAGTCAACAATGGTTTTCCCTGGGTTTAGTTATTCAAATGGTGTCCTATTACATATACATATGTAGTTAACACACACACACACACTCACGACACTACGTGACCCCTTTCTATGGTGAAAACAAAGACAATTTTATTACATTTGGTTGTTCACCAGCTGCCAAAGTAGGTGTGTTGTACCATTTTCAATTACGTCAGTTAACTTCTTAGAAAGTGCAAGTGCAAATTACAAAAAAATATCTACTATGTATGTATATTTAGGTTCAACATTATAAATCCAACAAAATGGTCAAATACTATGTTGACTGAGGTTATTAAATGAAGTCCCCCGAGCAATTATAATTTGGTATGATTTTTTTTAGTCATTTAAGACCACACCCTAATAAAAATAAATGTAACGACACGCCAAAGTTTTGACAATATTTGACACCAAAACTGTGTACCTATGTACACTGTAGTAAAATAAATTCTCAGCATAATGTTGTTACATAATTTTGTTACTTATTATAATTAATATAGATTAAAAGCTTTACTAAAATTACGGTGTAGGAACAAGCTTATAGTACAAAAGTCAATTTTTAACGATGTGAATGATCGCTGATCTAAATTTTCTAAAATCCCACGAGAAGGATGTACCGCCTGAATTATATATTGTATGTTTTATCCATACATAGTAGGTCTTGAGCAATGATATCAACAGTGAATAAGTTATGATATAGATGATGCAATGTGTCCATTTTACATACAAATTCGTTTAAGGTAACATTCGTGATTTGAATCGTAAAAAACTTTTTCAACAACCTGTTACTGCATTCCATAAAAGTAGAACAACAGGTCCTTTAGCACGACGTCAATTTTCGCAATGAACGAAGACAATATACTTTTAACTTGTGAATCACGATCAAATCAACTGACTCATACATTTGTCGACTAACGAGATGTAATCATTATTTAATTGTTATAAGTTTAAATCGCATTTAATTTTCCTTTTGGTCACATTTTTCCTTATAATGAACAATGAAAAACGCATCAATAGGCATTTAGTATTATCATTTTCTTTTTTAGACATTTTACCTATCTATATACAAAGTTTACATAATATATAAAATATTATGATACCTTGTTGTCGTTATTAAAAAGGTTGAAAGATACAGCTGGTAGAATTATTGATTTTTTATGGTTCCTGTCTACAATTAGCTGCAGCATTGATTATGCTATACGTAAGGACACGCATTGTAAATAAAAAATAGCAAACCGTCATTCGACGCATCATTTTTCACACGCTTTGTTATTTTTGAGGTACAAAATATGAGATTATATGATTTTTTTATTTTTTTTACAAAAAAATAATTTTGTTATTGACGAGGTCACCAAATAAAGCAGGAAACGCTAAAGGAATCACAAAGCATCGAGGTCATGGTCTAGTGGCGTAGAAATGTGAACATCACTATTTTTTAGACGTTATAAGGGTACATAATATGTACATATGTATACGCAAAACCTAACATCCTTTTGCAATGATTTAATTATACAATTATGTATAAGAAATAGGTCTGTATAGCGTATGTATAAGTAACGCTAAAATTGCTTCATTGAATATCAATGGACTAAAATGAACGGCAAGTTGACATCTTGACCTGTGCGAATTATTTCAAATTGTCTTGAAAGAACTGGAGTGCTGTCAGTTGTTATTATTATATATGTACTTATGTGTGTCAACTCTATAATTTTTATTTCCCAGTTTATACCGAAAAAACTATTGAAATCATACACGACACGAAAAGTGCCAAAAAAATGTACATGATGAATATGTGATATAATAATAATAATTTAAATAATTTAACCATGAAAATGATAACTGCATGAACCGTGCTTCCGGTTTAGAAAAATATAATGATATTACGAGACATTCAATTTGACACATACATGCAATACCTACTTTGCCTCTGAGTACATATGTATGTATATTTAATATATAAAAATGAATACAATTTTTGGTCGTTGATCGTCTAATAAAAGCAATCATAAACTTGTGCTGTAATTTTGATCGATAAGATCTCAACGGTTTTCCTGTGTTTAATATGGCTTCTTCGCATTATCTAGTATGTATGTAGGTACAAAAACTGAATTAATTGTTGGGTCATTTTAAACCGTTCAATAAAATTAATATTCACAAAAAAGTCGTCTGTCGTAAAGAAAACGGACGTGATGTTTTTTTTTTATGTAAGATCTCAGGTGCTCAACCTTCTTGAAAAGTGAAAACGCGTCCGCCGTTATTGCGTCAACGTAATACGAGTTACGTGGTTGTTCTAGAAATTTCTTTACAACGAGATTAATTCTGTCAATGTGACTGGGTTTAAAGATGGACGAAAATTCTCAATGAATTTTCCGGGTAAACGGAACGGGTCTAATTTGAAGGTTTACGGCCACTTAGGCACGTTAAACGTCAAACGTAACGAGCTTGTGAATGATAAAAATTTTCGAATCTTTAACATTATGAATTCTCATTCGATGGAGAAGAAACGTGACTCAAAAACATTGCGATGATTATACGGTTTATGAATATAAATGATGTTTAAATTACCCAAAAGAATGCAATGTCGCATAAAAAATATCAGGTAAGCATAAGCACTCACAACCTCCAAAATTATCTTTGGCTTTTTTTCAGGAATGTTCATTGGGTCAAGGAAAAATATTGGATTTTGTAGTTGACAAACCTAGCCATCCTCAATTTCTAGATAAAATAAGGATCTATCTTTCAACTCGTATTCGTCACGAATTTTAGTTGAGGTGAAGGCATGACAAAATTTAGTTAATCTTTAGAAACAGCTAATAAGTATTTTTTTAGCGTCCAAGGATCACGACGCTAAATTCAAGAATTACGAAATCTACGAAAGATCCAGTGCACACAGAGAAGCATGGAAAGATGTATGCTCGGTATAACGAGAAGAGATCGTAAGAGGAATACATGGGTAAGGAGCATGACCAAAGTGGCAGATATAGCGGAACGTGTTAAAAAGTGGCATTGGGCTGGACACAGCGAGAAGAATGGATGGCAGACGGACGCGAGACATACTGGGATAGTATCCGAGAGGATGTGAAATAAAGCAAGGTGGACTGGGTGGACGACGGGATGGTGTATTGAGAAGAATGTGTGGAGTCAAGTGGATAAAGATTGCTCAAAACAGACAGGAATGGAAGAGGATTGGAGAGGCCTTCATCCAGCAGTGGATGGCGAACGGCTGAAAATGATGAATAAGTATCATTAATTCAATTTAATTGGTTCGGTTCTATACAACCACAGAAAAGACGATCTTAACCTTTGTGCGTATACGATGGATCACCGATGAAAACTCCCGAAGAACACTATTTATTGTGTCGATTGTCAACATTATATATTAGCGTGAACGTTTGCCTGCCTGTCTGGGTCGTTTCAGTCACGATAGCATTGCCAACCAACAAACAAAAAAAAATTATCTATGTGTTAGCAACAAGCCGACAACGCGATTTTATGGCCATACACCCATTCAATCAACGGTACACTATACAATTGTTTCGCGTACTGTCAAACGGGCTGGGGGCTGTACTGTTATTGTACAAACCAGTGCAGACGGGTAAGGTTTGGGGATAAAATCCACCTTCATAATTATGATAGGTGAACCTGCTAGTTCAATATAAGAACTTTAAGTGTCTCGTTTACGACCAATGTGGAGTTTGCGTGTCTGTTGGATATGAAGTCAGTACAAAACCAAATAGTATGTGTATGTCGTGTTAAATATTTTTTTATAGATTCAATATATTATAATAATAATAAAATATTTTTTGCGCATGTACATACATACATAGTGCGACTTGGTGATATCGCAGGCATATTTACATAAAGACTGTGTATAAAAAAATAAACAGTTAATCATTTACACAGAGAAGCTTGTGCACTAGCGACACCTGAAATCGCGGTTGCATAATAATAAATAATTTGCCGCTTGCTCACGAGTTCACTTTCTTCTTGACGAAAACGAGAGTGAGCGCAAAATCGACAGCGCTAACTTTTGCTCGGGTTAGGTTATGTCGGAGACGAGACGACTTTCCTCTGCAGCAGCAGCAGGAGAGTCTCACAATGGCTGACAAGCGAAATCGACAACACCGAAGCCAAAGTGAAAGTGTTGAACAAGGTCGCTATGGACCGATATGTGTGTCAAACGCACCAAACGTTGGTAATAATGCATAACCGACAGTTAAAACACGCGATAAAAAATTTGACCATTGTCAACTGGGGGACCAGTGTTCGTCAAATTGACAATGTTTTGCAAAAACCCACTGTGCTGCCTTGTATCTGAGCTAATGATTGTAACAGGATGTGAATTTGTCTAGTGGGACTGCAGAATTAAAACTCTTATACATAATATGAGTTGAAAATATCTTAATTATGAATTGACAATATGGAGGATTGTAGTGATTAGACCTTAAAGGGCGAATAGACCAGTGAAAGTGGTTGTCTAGTTAGTATCATTATATCGCAATGTCATAGCTATGAAACATTTTGAAATCAGACAGGTAGCTATAGTAGTCTAATCCAGCGTTTTGCAAACTTTTTTTACTACGACCCACTGCAAGAACTGCATTTTGTATTGCGACGTAGTATGCATATATAATAAATATATCAAACAAACTCTGTCCATTGTGTTCCTTTATTTACTATTGACACATGCTATATGAATATTTATGGATGAAACCAGTTTTCAATTAGAAACTTTGATTTTAATTGAGATAAAGTGGAAAATCCTAGTTCACACAAATAAGTTTAAGGTAATAGTAGAACGATTACTTTTTTACTTAAAAGTGGAAATTCTCCTTTAACCTTAATCCAAAATGATGATAAATTTAATTACTGAAAATCATTCTTCAGTGTAAATGAACTAATAAGGTGCAGAAATTCAGCCTCCTCTTCAGGATCAAAGGTTAACTCAATTTTATTGATTCAGGGCTTTCAAAATCAAATGGATTTTTTATCCAAATTTTTTATTCAAATTTCTGCACTGGGAAATAGTTATCGAAGCTTTGGCATAAAGAAGTGAGATGTGACAATATCTTAATATTTTTTTCTAAATATCTTCATTGACAATGTTAAACAATGATAGAGAAACTGACCATTACTGTGTCATGCGAGTGGCCCCTTCATAAATTCTATGAAATTATAAAATCTAGGTAAAGACGACTCGTTCCATTCTCAATATTTGTAACGTTTGAGGAAACCAATTTTTTTGGATTTTTTCCGTTTGTCGCGACACATTTTATTTATTTTGCCACCCACCAATGGGACGGGAGCCACAGTTTGAAAAAATCGACTTACTCTAATCGAATGGACCTTTCTGATATAAAAAGAGACAACACATGTCAAAATAGATGGAGACGCCATTTTGAATATTGTAACCTAAAAATGTCCTCAATGATTCATCCGTAGATCTAAATTCCCGTTTCCGGGAAAAGATCGAAGTGTGTGGTTAAGGCGAGGATTTAATTGATACTACATACACTTGATATTGATTCATACCACAAATCAAACAATGCTGTTATTATGCACATATTTTGCATGTTATAAGTATAGTAATGCATGTTAATAAGTATACTAATTATAATGTCGGAAGCACGTGCACGAGATTCGCGTGCAAAGTCCGCGCTAGATAGGTTACAAGTTATAAATGTCACGAACAATGGAAACTGTAACTCTTGTGGAGTGTTTACACCAGTGAACACGAGGAAAATGAGAAACTAAAAGAATCTATTATATTCTTTAAACGCTTTTTATGTATTAAAACAGGATATGGTATGTGCGTGCACTCAGACTTGCGTTTGTCATAAAATTTTAATAAATAATAATTAGTGTACGTGCGTAATTCTTTACATAATTTAAATGACACACACACACACTTTAACCCTTTAATTAAAATTATGACACGGTTAATAATGGTGGCGTGCTGGGTGTCGTAAAAAAACCATTGTTTTAAATTTCTCTCTTGTGACATAATGTTATTTGTTTCGGACTGAATCCACTATCCAGTAATACTCAACCGAATCGAAATACAAATTATCAGCACTTGCTGCAAATTTTCAAAGTTACAGCTTGTTTGCATTTCGGGTTTGTCTACAGTCGATTTCACAATAGAACGTACAACTTGCGAACTACATACAAACATACATTGATACATTTTAATTCTCAACCAAATACGAAGGAGTCGGGGAGATTAAAAGACACAAATTTCTCACACGTGAGAATTGGAACACAGCGCTGCAGATCTTAATGGTGATGGCAAATCTGTTGCAAAACATTACCAATATCCGAGGCTGTCCAATCTTAAGCCATTCATAACATTTTTTTCCGTACGAGTTACCTTCAAATATTTTTTAAGAATTATTAGAAAAATAATTCAGTTTTAGTGGCCTTCGCCTGTTTGAGAAGTTCACACGAACAATGGTCGCAGTGAAAGAATTATTATTGAATCATACGTGAATATACACACTCTCATACCTTACGATTGAAGATTATGACCCAGTTTACGTTTATTATGTATTTTTACTACGCACACGTGCTTTGAACAGATCGATACCAGCACGATAAGGTTATTCAAATTAATAGCAATGCGAAAAACTTTTCAAAAACGGATCAATTTTCTATGTATCTCTGGTAATGTGCTAAAAAATGTAATTTTGACGGACATACATACATACCTACATATACAATATACATACATAGATTGAAAGTGTATTTATTATTGCCTTAATATTATACGGGCTATAAATTTGACCTATTGCAAAAAAAAACGAGCACATAGTCCTTGCCTTTTCCTTTATCTGTTCAGAATAACATTTGATCAGTTGTCGTAAACGAAATACTAGATCGATTGACCATCAAGGCTCACCTGTTGTTAAAATGAAGGTGATCCTTTTATGCGAGACCTTTAAAAATTGAATTCGCGTATGCATGTTTCACAGAATTGCATGCGCGCAACGGTCATGTAAATTGCATTGTTTTAACCTTGTAGAATAATATATTTATTAAAATTGTATCACAACAAATTCTATTGCACCTACTCACTGTCAATACTGTCAACTAATGAATTAATGCAACATATTATTGCATTTACATCGGTAGAGTTTTCCTCGAATATTCAGCATAAAATTGCATTAACGGAATGTGCAAAATTTACTCGACGAGTGTTTGTCCTGAATAATCCGATAACACTTATTTTAATAATAATATTTTATACAACAATAACACGAATAATTAAAATATATTCGAATTACTAAAAAATATTGTGTAAAAATAGTAAATAATAAAGGGGCAAAAATGCGAAAATTAATTAGTACATACATTATGAAATATATATTCACCATTAAATATTGTATTTCCCCAATTGAAATATGTCGCTTTGTTAAAATTTGAATATCCTTCGTGTTGTTATCGTCTCGGAAACGATCGAAATCACTTTCACTTGTTGCTTAGACGAAAATATTGACCAAGCACGAATGGTTTCTTTTCGTTTTCGTATATATGTATATAATGTATTTTCGTATATTTTTTCATTCACAAGTTTCGAATACGCGAGCTGACGACTCCACGAACCAAGACGCACTGGACGAGGTGCTCTGTTGTAACGCAAACACTGCTTTTTGAAGAGTTGTCTTGCAACAGCCAGTGGTCGTCAACCGTTCAATGTATTGTGCAACCGTTTGCTTTATTATAAAATTATCAATTCGATTATTCAAAACAACTATGCAATGAAAAATGAAACTCATTTTTAGCTATGAAAACGAAGAATAACTCGGTAAAAGTACAACAAAATTATAAACATCCTTTTTTTTTTTTTTTTATTAACTCTTTGAACTCGTATGTCGAGCATATCTCGACATTGATTGGATAAGTAGCAGCTCGTATGTCGAAAATAGTTCGACATAAACTTTGACTTCATTTTTGAGATGAAAACTGACTGAAACCACTATTTTTTTTTTGCCAATTCAATTAGCATATCTTGGAGAATAGCTGGTCCAGTTTTGGAATTTTTGTTTCACGCAAGTGATTCTCAAACACTAGCTTTTCAAAAGCTTTTGAGTAAAAATGGTTACTTGACAGTGGTTAAAAAAATTAATTTTTGTAGTATCGATTCTCAAACATTCTCTTAAATAGACTTTCACTAAAAATTTACTTCCAGTGATCGTCGAACTTCCTTTATTCGAAAAATAATATTTTACTTGTTATAAATATTATGTAATTACGTATTTCTTTTGCACATTATATGAGTTATACATCAGAATCTTCTCAATTATTTTTGTACCAGTAATTCTCAAGATAAGGGTTAAAAACAAATTTTCAAAATTTTGTATTGTTTTTTAATGATGGTTTTTATACCTATAGTAGTGATTCTCACACATTTTCCTTTTCAGAGTTACATTTTAATTTTTCTACCAGTGATACTCAAACTTTTTTGAATAAACAATAATGTATTCGAAAGAGAAATTTACACATTTGAATTACTATAATAAGAAAATCAGAGGATTTATACCTAAGGATGCCAAAATGCCAAACCAACGGTTCTAAAACATTTTAATGGAATGAAATGAAATTCTCCAAAAACTTTCCAAAATAATACGTATAACCTTTATAATATACATATATAAACTTTTTTTACGTAATTTTTTTTTCTTCTGGACTTCGCATTGGTAAACACTTCAACTATTTCGTTAATTAAAATAAAACGAGATGCAAATAGATTGAAAAATTAGTCAGAAATAAATTACAGAACAAGTTAAAAAATTCGGGCCAACCCATAATTTATCCATATAATTGAGGAATACAAAGAGTTACGAAAAATATTTCTCTGTGTGCACTGGATCTTTCGTAGCATTCTTGAATTTAGCGTCCGAGTTTCACAATATTTTGTTTTATATGTATTTAATTAATAAATAGATACGACATATCGAGATACGAAAAATTTATTTTTTTATTTTTCTACTGTTCTGTTTCGTTATCGTTTTGTTGTACATATTGTATATTTTTATAATATTTATAATATTTGCTTTTATATGTATATAATTAATAAATAGATACGACAAAAATAAATATTTTATTTTTCCACTTTTCTCTTTTTCGCTGTTCTCTTTTTCGCTGTTCTATTTTGTCACTGTTCTCTTTTGTCATGGAACCATTTATGTTTACTGTACAAATCTGGAATTACAGACTGCGTATCGAGTAGTCGGGATTGCAGTTTCTATGTAAGGACACTCCCGCCGAAATTCGGACGCCCGGCAGCCTCGAAGATGACGTAAGAGCTCTTGCACACTGGCGGATCTTCCGCCGCGGAACTCCAGTACATTGGTTTTCATACAAATGAGTGATAGCCGCCACACTAAGCGAATGATCTGCAAGTCCGTCGGGCGGAGCGCAGCACTCCAATTTTTCAATTTTTTCAATTCCGCGCGCGCACTTGTGTACAGCTTGGCCGCTTCCGCCCAATGCCAGTGTACAGATTGTCCGAATCGGCTAATCCACGGCGGACGATCCGCCAGTATGCTGACGGCCTTAAACTACGGCCACCTTGTAAATTTTTAATCTCCGAAAAAAGCGACATAAATAAAACGACACGAAATTGCAACACAGCGACGAACCTATCTTTCGGGAGCTTAAACCGAAAATCGTTTGAATTTTTCCGAATAGATTCGAGGCAGGAGCGAATTTTAAAAGGGCGAATATTAAAAAAGGAAAACTCAAAGCGGACATGGCCGTAGTGGTTCGCGTTGAGTGCAGTTGTCAGAGGCGGCCGGCGCGGAGAGGAGGGCGGGTGTGGATTTCGTCTGTCGGGAGATTTTCATAGAAGCCGGCGAACGGCGGGCGGCTCCTCGGGGCTGCCGGCTATCATGATCGCCACTGTCACTGTCACCGACAACGACAACGATAACGACAATGACAATGACAATGATAATGGCGAGTGCGAGACCACGCCGACGCTCGACGACGACGCGGAGACGAAAGACGCGCCTTCGCCCCCCGAAACCCTCGCACTTCCTCCACCTCAACATGCGGGGGGCGCAGCTCTCACACTTCTAGTAGACGGATGGTCAGTACTCTTTAGTATTTCATTCATTACTCCCCCACCCCCACCCCCACCTCTTACCCCGCCGCTCGAAGCTCACCTGTCAAAAGTCCATACGGGAGTGGCGATTTGACACCGCTCGATATTGACAGTTGCACAATATGTACATACATATGTAGGTGATCGTTTTCCTTGGCGAAATCGATGGATGCGGTACTGGATGTGAACCTGGGCCGGTTCAGATTGTCGTCGCGGTGGGCGTCGCACGCTCAAAGTCTCCCGTCAAATGTCACTTTATAGGTTATGTCCGGAGATCGAAGAAGCGGTGTGACTGCACGCCCGAATTCAAGTTTGCTCAAACGAGTAGACTTGACGGTGAGTGGGTGGCAATTGGCCCGATAAGTCGATTTGACGACACGATCGATTTTCGATACAGTCGACGTGATCGAGCCAAACTTGACGATAATAGACTTGATGGTGTGTGGCCGGAATTACAGTAACAAGCGGTGCAGACGTGACGGATTAGTTTTTGACCCGTTGAAGTTTTGCGTCTTCACCTCTATCCCACCCTCGTGTATATACATATATAGCAATGTCAAATGGACTACGCTCTGCCAAAGTGACTTGTGAGTTTAAGTAAACTGTATCTAAAGCTGCACCACGCACGAGCTTTCATCTTCGGAGGGCGGTATTTACTCGTGTAGAGGAGGGGGGGGGGGGAGTTTTGCAATGTTCCTACCTCGTTCTAAAAAGCAAGTTTAATAGACTGCCCGGGAGGATTTGTGCCTTGAAGAACGAGCAAGTTGATCTTTGAGAGTGGAAGCCTCCCGGTCGCGGGTGTTAGTAAACTATAATTAGGGTTGGGTTAGAGTTAGGTTAGTGAAAGCACAAGCGGTGCAACTGAACTGGACTAGGTGGGGCTTGAAATCTCTGTATTCGTGTGATCAGTATCGTCGGTGGTCGATGATTTTTAGAATGGACGAATTGGATTCGTCCGAGTTCGAACTCGAAAGGGTTTGCCCATTATATGTGTGCGTTTTGGTTGCGTGTTGTAAGTGATTTTATTTAAAATGTTACGGCCGTAGCTCAAGTCGGACTCTATCGCGATGAACGAAATGTACGGCTGTTGAGAAATGTTAATTATAAATGGGCAAGCAAACTTCGAGAAACGACAGAAGAAGTTGACCGAAAAATATTTGTTAAATAATGATGGCGAAATCTGGGATTGGAGATGATATTTTAAAACTGGTAAAAGAATCTCGTTGCCAAAAACAGTTATCGCTTGTCCCTCTGCTACGGATATACATAGGTGTGCGATAGTTTGTTTTCTTTTTCATTATTGATTGTCCAATTATTTCATGTCGACATGCGATAAAAATTACAAAATAGTCGACGGTCTTCCATACGTAATTGATTATTGAAATCTCTGTGATTCAATCTCTTCCTTTCTTCGTATAATGATCTTTGCCACCATCTTTCCGTTGTCCTATTCTTACATTCTTCATCATCGCTCGTGATAATGACAAATGAACCTCGAACCCGTAACGAACTGTTGCATTAACTCGGTAAGTACAGGTCCCAACTGATGCCAGACATAATATGTCCGGTATCGGACATTTTTCTAACTAAAAACGAAATCAAGAACAAAGTTGCAAAATTGACAAGTTTTTAGGAGACACAACGTATTATTTTCAGATTATATATTTAAAATTAAAGAGTGGAAAGGCTTGGTGTAACAAGAAGAGATCGTAAGAGGAATACACGGGTAAGAAGCATTGCCACAACTGCAGATACAAATAGCAGAATGTGTGAAAAATAAATAATGAAAATAATGAATGACAGATGGGTGCGAAAAATACTTGGAACGGTATACGAGAGGATGTGAGAGAGAGAAGCAAGGAAGACCAAGCGGACGATGGGCTGATAAATTAAGATGAATGTGTGAAGTCAAATGGATGCAGATTGCTCAAGACAGATAGAATAGGAGTGGCCTTCATCCTGCAGTGGATGGTGAACTGCTGGATGATGATATTTAAATAAATGCTACTTATTTGTGGACTTGAAATTTGCATGAAAATAGTTATCTTCATAATATTTCTTAGTATTAGATAATTTATTGCTAAAAATATTATAATGTTAAGCCCAGAAAACGATTTTAAAGCTGTTATGGAAAAAGAAAAATTGGCTTACAGTTTTCTTGATTTTGTGGAATTTTTGCTTCAAAAATCCTTTTCGGAATATTTCATTTATTTTACGGAAAACGATGACAATGAGATCAGCAAGTTTTTATACAAAAAGCTGCAGGTTTTTCTTATATTGGATTTGTTTATACGAAAATAGCTTCACGAATGTTTGGCCAATGTAGACGAGGCGAATATTCGGCAAGTCAGCTTAATAATATTGTAGTATATATAATATGTACTTGCAATTGAAAATGGTTGATGTGTTGGCGATTATCCCAAAAACCATAAGAGTCATTTGTTACAATTTGGTCTATCTTAAGTTATACTAAATGTAATTACGCGCGACAAGCACTCTAATCGCTATTATTGCGCACGCCTTAAAATGTGAAATATTTACTCAAAATCAAAAAAGGTAGTGCAAATGACAACAATGGTAGCCATTTTCGCTATTGAACAGTGCTATTACTCTGCACAAAATGAACGTTAGAACGGTTAACACTCACGATCTCATGGTTAATGTTCAGTACTGTCACATACAGACGAAACTAGTTTTCAGCCGGTCCCTATTTATATTTATCAAGTATGGTTTAATTGTGGATTTTAAGGTTAGTAATCATTGGATTTTTTTCCTTATATTATTTTATGCTAACCTAATCTATTATACGGATCATTGAAACTTTACTTAACTACAGATCGTCGCCTTTTGTTTCCGTAGATACAAAAACTATACTGATTCCAATATGAACTCATTGCCAATAAGAACAGTACATTTATTTTTTTATTACCCATTCATTTTCATCAGTACCTACACTTATACTTACATATGTACATATGTACATACATACATAAAATGTATGTATAAAAATAAATTTGAATGTGTTTTTAATTAGTAATAAAAAATAAAAATATTTACAGTCATCTCACTCCTGAGGGTGTTGAAACCGTCGGCCTCAGCGGAAACGTGTCAGATCTAAAAAATATACTAAAGAAAGTATTAGACGTGAGTAACATTATTTAAAATATGTTTAAATTTTATCCTTGGACGTTTTGTACAGTTAATAATCAATTTTTCAGTTTGATCTGAGGGAAATCGGTGCTCCAGCATTTCCAGAAGATTTTTGCAAGAGCGGTACAAAATGCGACTCTTTGGAGGAGCCTGTATTTGTACAAATACAAAAGGTGAGAAATATATCGGCTCCAAAAGCCAACGAGGAATCCAAACATTCTCCTCGCATGCTCAAGTTGACTTTGACTGATGGCCACACTACTTGCCAAGCTATAGAAGTGGAGAATATACAAGGTTTAAGTATCAATACACCACCCGGAACTAAGATACAATTGAAAAGTGGACCGGTAACTACCTCACATGGATTTTTGTTCATTGGGCCCCAGTCGATAAAAGTTTTAGGCGGCCACGTATCGCATATGATAGAAAAATGGGAACTCAATAGGAGTTTGGCAAAACACACAAGAGGTAAATTCTCTTTTTATGTGATTTTACTGCTATTATTTGCATCAAATCTATTGATTTTATTGTGTTTTTTTTAGTATGCGTCGGTGGGGAAGGGGCGCCTCCACCGTGGATTCCATTCGGTCAGCAGTTAGAGGGTAGAGATTTGCAAGATGAGATGTTTAAAGTTCTGCAAGATGCTGTTAAATTATGCAATGCGGAATTCGAAGCTCAAAGAAAGGGTGCCATCGCCGAAGCTCAAAAATTATCAGGAACTAAAAAAGTAATAGAAATTTATACAACGAATTTGATTTTCATTATAGTTATGATAATATATTATTTAATTTGTAGATATTTGGAGGGGGTACAAAACCAATGCTGGATGCAAATGTACAAAAGATTGTCGATGCTGGTTTCACCGAGGAACAAGCCGAGAATGCATTAAAAGTAACTAGATATAATGCAGATAAAGCGCTTAAGAATTTACAAAGAGGTTCTGGTGAAAATAAAAAGGAACGACCGCCGAAACAGGCCGGAGAAACGGGCAAGGGCAGAAAAGGTCGCAATAAAGATTCAAACGACGAAGACGGTGTTGGTTCTCTCAAACCGACTGGAAAACTTTCTCTCTTCGATTTCCTCGAAGATAAGTTGCCGGTAACGTCCGAACCTGAAAAACCTATTAAGTCTGCAGAGAATGCTATTCACAAGGAAGAGCACAAATATGATAAAAGTAATAATGATCGTAAAGGACCAAATAAGATCGGAGTCGGACGAGGTGGGCGAACTTCGACTTCTCGACAACCTCCTCAGCAGCCTAACCACACTAACAAGTACGACAACATGGCACAGAACCATTCATATTGGCAAAATGAAAATCAGCGTAACTACAACTACCCGAGGGAGGATCGACCGCAATATTCGTACAACTCGCAACAAATTCAAAACGAAAAACCGCCGAGGTTTCAACGAAAACAAGAAGGCGAAGCTGCTAAAAAGCAACAAAATATCAATATGGGCCACGAGTCGTCGTATCCGCCCAATTATCAACAACAGATGCAATCCAACTATTATACAGACAGACGTAACATGCCAGATAATAGAAATCTACGAGGATACAATCAATACAATCAGCAAACGATGGAATCTCTCACGAATGCAACGGCTGCAATGAATCTCGAAACCCAACATCAAAACCGATTTAACAATTATAGGCAAAACACTATTCCAAATTATCAAAATAACTATTCGTACCCGACGAAACCGAATTACAACAATCCGACGTTTCAAAACGACGCCTATAAGAGGAATAATCAGTATCAGACCAACAATAAAAACCAAATGCCAAACATATCCAACGGTCAAGCTATGAATCAATCGTTCTACAATCAGTACGGAGAGAATCAAATGAAAAACAACCAGACTAATTTGGAACAACCCGACATACTCGATGTTCTTCAACAGCAAAACAATCAATCGCACGACCAAAGAAACAACTTTAACTATAGAGGTAACGGATTTTACCAGGCTAGTAACATTGTCGGTTTCCAAAATGCTACCATTAACGAACAGGCACGAAAGATGCTTGCCGAAGGTTCTGAAATTAACTGGAGCATTGGAGATAGATGCCTGGCCAAATATTGGGAAGACAATGGGGTGAGTAAATTTTTTTTAAATCTTTACCTAAACAATGCTGAACTTTGAGCTTTTCGATAGATGGTGATATTTATGAAGTTATTTTGATTTTCGTTTCAGTATTATGATGCTGAAATAACGGGAGTATCTGCCAAAACAGTCGTTGTGCGATTTTTAGCTTACGGAAATCATGAAGAAGTGGTCCGCTCCGATTGTATTCCACCTAATAGTATGTACAGTTAAAATTCTTTACTCAGTCAGTAGTAATGTTAGATGAAAGTCATTAGATTATTTTGATGTTTAGTGGGTCGTCCGGGATTCGCAAGGGACACTAGTGGTATGGGTCGCAACGAGAATGGCGGCAGCAGACCGGGAAGATTCCACCAGCCGATGTACGTTCCTCCAGCTCAGCGGAAAGCTTAGCATCAGGCCGTCTGAGTGTCGCTACGGCTCACTTGTAGTCTACTCATCAGTTTGTTATTGAACTCGGGAGATGTTTGGCGCAAATGTCTTCATGATGCTATAAGTAAGTGTCGAGGTGTTGCTGTGAAAGTGCGATCGAATACTTCCCGTTTATACAATACACATTTTGAGTTTCTAATGAATTTTCGGTTGTATCGGACTTATGTATTATTACTAACGCTTATTTGGCTATTTATTATTAATGACCCTCTTTTATATGTCTCAATGTTGATTTACGAAATTGTTTGGAAGCGCCGAGATCTGAGTTGCGTAACGTTTTGTATTATTAAATCGAATAGTCTTCGAGCCACGATTTTATGAGACACACTCATATAGCACCATTGTATATATTTTCACCTGTCGTCCTGATATGAACGAAGGTTACATATTATTTGTTCTAATCAAATAATGTGATAGATGGAAACTAGTAAATCATATCTAAATTAGATTGATTTGTTTATAAGTATAAAAAAATTATGTGAAATACTAGTGTTTAAGGATAATGTTAAATGTCGCATATTGTTGCTGATATCAGAATGTATGCGAATGATAAATGCTATTTAAATTAATTTTTTAACTATTGTAGTTCATGTAACACTAGTTTACACGTGTAATTGAACTCTTCAGTCATAATTATATGTGTATTCTTCGAGTTACATAAATTTAATGAGAAAAAATTGTATGAATTACATTGAAAGCTGTTGTTTATGCTATTTCTTATTATTATAAACGTTTGAGATGTGTATACTGTTGTATCATAAAATTATTTATTCACATTTATGTCTTAATTTTCATTGAATTCTGTTATTTGTTCCGTTTAACCTTTTGGATGTCACCAAAGTCTACAATTCTTGTCCTACTGTTTAAATTTATATATTGAAAGCAATATAACTAATATAAAACTTTTTTTTTTTGATTATGTATTGAATGAAATTTTGGAATTTTTTACACATCAAAACACATTCAAAAGGTTAAACCGGACTGGGAGAAATTTTTATGTTAAAGCTATATACTGGTCCGAGCGCCCAATATGAACTTAAAAAAATATTTAAACATTCTAGGAATATAAATTTAGTCTTCAATTGGAAAGATAATTAAATCGTAATAAATTAGTTTAAAATGATCTTGTTTGGTAACCTCTCGAATATGCTATGATTTAAATTATTATATTATTTTTCATTGAACTTTTAAAACCAATAGAACGTGGATTTTATTGATGGTAAAATACATTTTGAATACAAGCACTCGTAGCAGTAATCTTCGAATGTAACAAAATGACTTTAGTCAACTCACTGCCACAAAATTTACTTATTTAATTCTAACAAAAGATGCTGAAGTTCACATGAGAAATGTATTCAAAATGCTATTGTCTTAAACTCATATGGCGACCATAATGTGTGAATTTTTATAATTTACTTTGAAATTGAATTAAAAACGTTTGAGTAGAGCACGAATCAGATATCGTGACATTTTGCACATACTAAATAAATTTATCATTGGTAAAAATGATCGTTCGTGTCACTCGTTGATGTTTATCGGATTAACAGGCTGGATTTTGCCCAATGGGTTTTCTGGATAATCCAATGGACGTTTGGCGGGTGTGCACTACATCTGATACATTATATTGAAGAATTTTAGCGTTATACAAATGTATTGGATTTTAAATTATGGCACCTGTTCCTTAAGAGACATAATTGTCGTAGCCATGTTCAGAATTTATACTGAAATTTCGTTCTGATCATGAGTTGGTCAAATTTTACTACCGTATAACTATTGCAAATAATTTGGTCTAATATGCAAATAATTAAGATACATATTATACATAATATTAATAATATAAAATGGAAAAAGCAAATATTTGAAAACGATTGAACGAATCGATGGTTGATCCACAGTCGTGTTCTTAAATACAAAATAAATAAAAGTTTCCGTTTTTTATACATATTAAAATTTGTTTATGCTAAACTAGATTTTTTATTATATTTATTTAATTCGGCAGCTTCAACTTTTAAAAACAAATGTAATGTGTATAATTGACTAAAATATGCAAACGAAAATCAATGATTATTGTTACACTATGGTTACCATATTTTGTGCATTTTATATGTATTACCACATTCTCTGAACAGTTTTTGTATTGTAATGGCCTTCAAAAGTTCATCTATGTAATCTCTATAGTTTACCAACTGACATGTCATTAACTCATTATGCTAAACGATTAACTTATTGTGTAGATTTATAAATAACAATAAATTACAAATAATTTACTTTTGCGAATTTTTCATATCCCATCCTTGTTCGAAATAAGACAAAATTTCGTATTTATAAGTACACTTTTAATTACATAAGTATATCACAAACAAAATAAATCTATGCATATATAAAACTTCAAACCATAACACAATTCAATAAATAAATATAGTTAAAAAAAAAATATATGTACTCTTACGTGAATTTTTGATATTTATACATACATATGAATTACATTTTTGAGATTATGTTACTAAATCTTTTACGCTATTAGTTGCTATTGGTTTGAATCCACCACAATGCTTTCTTTATATAAGAAAATTTCACACGCAACAAAAAGCTTGTGATGAGATAGTATTCAGGATTGTTGTTTTTTAGGTCGGAATCGTTGTTGGACAATTGTCCTTCGCAAATGAGCTTAACAGCCAGACGCATAAGCCATTGGAGGATCTAAAATTAACATTTATCAGTTAAAGTTTTGTTAAAACATTCAATGCTCAATTAAACATAATAAGTTATATTTATACTTGTTCATTTGACGGTAGTTTCTTAGATGTGATCCAAGAAGAAGGCGCCCAAAGGTAAAGTTGACAAACGTTTGCTGCCACTTCAGGTTGAAGACGCTAGAAAATATCAAAGATTTTTAAAAAAATATCATTTTTAAAATCATCAAAAGACGTACTTAAAAAGAAATGATATAGGAAAGAATTCTAGTTACGTTTTTGGGATTCTTCGACAAAATGTTTTTCACCAACTGCTGGATGATGAATGGAACAGTACTATTCATCACAGGTAATTGACTGTCTGTGTAATTTATGTTGCTGAGTTTATTACCTGTATTATAAAAAAAATTATCTACACATTCTCCAAATAATTATATTCGTTGATAACAAAAAAAAAAAACTTATTCACCTTTATTTCTAGCGAGGGAAGAGAATGGATTTTCAGATCCAAAGATTTCGTATGCTATAGCGCCGGCTGCCCACAGGTCAGACTTTCCATAATTAAGAAAACTGAACACGCCTGGTTGTTGTAATATTATTTCAGGAGCCATAAGATTTGTATTGCCACCTTTATTTACGTATTCAGATGTATACGGCAACTTTAGGCCACATTCCCTATTGGCCAAACAGCATCCAAAATCAGAAATAACCAAGAGTGGCGTTGAATTTCCATTGTCTGAGACTATTTCTTCTATCAATATATTGTCTGATTTGAGGTCTCTGTAAGTATGTAATGAAATTTTATTATAAAGCATATCATTTCCCACATTTGAATGAGAAAACTCCATTCACCTATGAGCGACACCGTGTCTATTAATGTGAGCAACAGCTTCAAGTAGTTGAGTAAATAAAGATAATGAATCGTATTGTTCGATTTGTTGGTTTTTCAGGTAGTCGTGCAAAGAATACTTATAGCTGAAAGAATAGTAAAAATATTTATCATTAGTTTATTTTTCTTCAAATAAAAATCTTATTTATGACATCATACTTTACTTTTTCATCAGTAAAAACAAAGTCATGTTTCTGCCAAGACCATCGGGATTATATGCGAGTGGAAGGGCATCTGGATAATTGTCCATTGAATCGTTCAAATTCGGCATGTAATCAGCGAATGCACTATACATTACAACTATGTTTGGATGCGGTGGAATAACCATTTTCTGTTTGTTCAAACTGTAAAATTAACAAGCATAAGAATTTTTCTAAAACTCATAATAAGATCTATGAAAAAGACCACATACTTAGTGTCCCAATAAAAGATCTCTGTATTAATTTGACGAGACAAAGCCGGAAGTGTCTCGTGATACATAGCGTTCAAAATTGCCATCGAATTACTCTGGATGTCATAATTGAACATAATTTTTAAGGCTAACGGGTACTCGATGTTTTCTAGCACTGTGTCGACGATATTATTAGAAGGCACTTCTGCAACGTTTTCAGTTGAATTTTTCAATTTTGCCGAATACACAACGGCACAAGATCCTTTAGCTATGCGTTTTCCGATACATAGGTCGTCTAATTTGATCGTATTGATTATATCGTTTTCGTAATAGTAAAAATCACACGGAAATTTAGACACAGCCTCCTGAAATAACATCGAAATCAAATATATAAATATAAGCTTCACGTGAATTAGATAATACATACTTTTGCAACACTTCGTGTGTATAGCAAAGATCTTAACATTTTAATTAAGTGTTCGTCATGAGTGTCCAGTCAGTACCAGTGTAAGTATTTAGGTTTGAGCATGCACAAAATTTTGCTAATTCTTTAAAAAATAACAAATAGGTACCCTTCCTCGGATATAAAAACAATCAGCGCTATACATTCACAGAAAAGGTGATCCTAAGCCTTATGCGTACGTACACTCCTGACGAATACTATTTTAATATTTTAAATATTTTTACTTTGATATTCCACCATATTATATCTTGTTCGTCATCTTTGGTCAATAAACTGCTTTCGGAAGACAGTGATAGTCCAATCAAAGAAAACAGCGTAATCGAATTTCCATGAAACAATCTGAAAAGAATTTGGCAAATTAAATTTGATAATATTGTTACATTTTATCAATATTACATTTTACACACTTTACAATACAATTACTGTTTTGTACTTTGATAATGATAAATTGTGACGAAAGACAACACCTAAAAGTATTTAAACTTGAAACAATAATAATTTTGTTTTATAATAGTAACTAGTAACTGCCCGTTGACAGTGTCATTGGGTGGTTAGCAACCCATGTCGTGCGTGTACGTGGTGTGCGAGGATTCCATGGCTATTCGTGCCGAGAGTGTTGGTGTGAGTTAGTGAGGTTATGCAGCGTGAGCACTTCAATCAACCTGGGTCGTATGTGAGTGAGTGACCGTATGTATACATGCCGTGCTCTAGTGTGCAAGCATTCCACGGCTATCCATGCTGAGAGTGTTTTGTGTGAGGCAGTGAGGTTATGCAGCGTGAGCACTTCGATCAACCTGGGTCGTATGTGAGTGAGGGACCTTATGTATGCGTGCCGTGCTCTAGTGTGCAAGCATTTCACGGCTATCTGTGCTGAAAGTGTTTGTGTGAGTTAGTGAGGTTATGTAGCGTGAGCGCTTCGCGCAACCCGTGTCGTGTGTGTATGAGTGAACATTCCACGGCTATCTGAAGTTATGCAGCGTGAGCACTTCGATCAACCTGGGTCGTGTGTGAGTGAGTGAGCGTATGTGTATGTGCCTTGCCGTGATATGCGAGCGTTCCGCGGCCAGTCAGATTCCTACGCTACTATATATATATATATATATTATGTAGTAATAAAAACCAGGATACTGATTTTATGAAAAATGTTTTTCTTGTACGATAAATAGACACAATAGACTTTATTGCACAAAAATGCACAAATGAAAGATTTTTAAATACAAAAACATTTGGCATGCGAGATATTTTAAAAAATTTATTTTGGGAAATTACAAACCGGTCAGGACTAGATCTTCAAATCAGGATACGTGGTATGCCTACGTATGCATGTGACACATTTTCGAGGTTAATTGCGTAACATCGAGCAAATCTCTACACAGGCACAGAACTTGGCTGTCAAACGTACACGTTTGTGTTTGACGTAAGTGCGTATTAGTGAGAGTGACGTCACTGGGGGGAATGACAGTACCAGTACCTATTGGTGATGCGTCTCCTGAGGTCAGCCGGCACGACCTTGGCGAAGGCAGTGTCGAAGAAGGTTCTGACGCGGCCCCCCCAATAGCCAGGATGAGGGGAGCCGCTCGGCCCCGCGGCGGCTTTCTCCACACAACTCTTCCGCACAACTATTCGTAAAGCGGCAGCTCGTCTCGTCGCTACTCCTCCACCAGCTCCGACTCCTCCCAACACCAGCGATACCGCATTCCTCACCAGACGAGTCGCCACGTATTTGAGGGACATTGCGCACCGCCCCTGCGACGGCCTTCTCACCACTGACACTCGCTTTGACAGCTAAGCAGCTGTCAAAGTTGCCCTTGTGGCCTAAGTACTATTTTTATTACGGCCATATCCTAAAAGTATTGGCGATTGTGACCTTATTGATCTGTCAAACTTTTTCACCTCACAGCACACTCGGAAAGGGGAATTCGCTGCGCGGCACACCAAATGAAAATCCCCCAAAAAATTAAATTTACTTTATTAATATGAATAAAAAAATAAAATAATATTGTTTTGTGGATACTCGGTGAACCGATGGGTTGGAGTTGGCGTCACTATCTCCTTGACGGTTGGCAACCCAAGTACCGGCGACCGAGTGTTCACTCCCACTCGATATCCGTCGCTTACACAATAAACACTACCAAAACGTCCACTGCGTGCTTCACATTCGGCCTTTCCCCTCGCACTGCACAGTTTTATCAATATATAGATATACATAGGTATGTAATTTGGACAATGTTTTTATTAGTGAAAAGGATGCGATTCATTTTGAAAAATAATTATGTCAAAACGCGGCTCTAAATTACATAAATAACTTTTCGGCGAAAAATGTTTAAATGTTCAACTTCTCTACTCAAACAGTTTCGATCATTCGTCTTTCGGTCTTTCGGGGTAGACCCCTCGAGAAGATCGATTTCAGCATCAAAGAAATAAATTATTTTTCGTCACAAAGAGATAAATCGCGCGAGTAGTTTTCCGTTTGAGAGCCATCGCACTTCAGTATGAAGCAGCAAACATTTCAAATCAGAATCCATAGGGATGCAAAAAATAATTTGATTTTATGTAATTAATAGCGTTGTTCATCGTCTTCGGGAGCTCATCGGGCAGAGATTTTGATACCAAAACTTTGCGGTGAATCATGCAGTGTACAATCTTCACTTGTGAATTTTTATGTAATACATAAGCCACAAAGCCTTCTTTCGACCCTGCGTGGAAGGAGCGTCATCAGTCATCAGTGCAAACCCTAAGGCGTTGGGCAGGCCGACGCACTCGCGAAACCAAGCCTTTATTGTTAATTTTTTAGTTTTATGTGTTTACTCATTCAAACGTTCAAAATCAAACTGCTTGCGCAAATATAGTTGTGATTGCCGTAAATGTCAATCAATTTGTGCAAGCAGACCGTGTTGAAATAATTTTAAAATGCAAATTATTGTTAAAATAATTGTTGGCCGTGTTTTGTAAGCTTTAGGCCATAAGATGCGAACGCGCGTTGTGCCGGCTGTCAGTTATAACCTAACTTGATCGTTTCAAATATTTACTTGTAAATTAATCACCCATTGCAGACTTATCAGTTGATAATTAGTATTGTTTTCCCTCAGGTATCATAAATTAAAAATTACTGTATCTGGTGTACGTTCATTTGAATTAAATCTGTATCATAATTGCCATTTTTATAATTACAGTCGCTTCAAAATGAGTGACGCGGATTTTAGTTCGCTTTTGCACGCAGCTGAACAGCTAGCGACCGATGTTGAAGGTAACGAAGAGCTGCCGAGGGTCGAAAGATCTTTGGGTCAGGTGTTGGAAGCATCCCAGGAACTCTATTCAAGAGTCACTCAAACCGGGGCTCATGATATTCAAGCGTACGATAATTTTAAACAAATTGAAAACACTTTGAAAAAAGTCAACATTTACATTTTTTGTAATATCTTATAGGCATTTACTCCTCGGTTCCAAAGGGATCGATCTTCCTCAAATTTCACAAAAGCTTGAAACGCTCAGTGCGAGACGGACTTTCGAACCGTTACATCCTATCGCCGATTCTGATATCGAAAGCTTCCTTAGGAATGAAAGAGAGAATGCTATTCTTTCGTTGATCGACGATGTTAATAAATCAGTCAGTTGTTATTTTAATTTTACTTACTATAATTTTAAAACTTTTTGTATACAATTGCTCAAACGGTGAAAATTTCTATTTTAGTCTTTGCAAACAATCGAAGAGCACAAATGGGAGCACATGGTGTCTGAATGGAATCAAGAAAAGATTAAACTAATGAATGCTTTGATTGGCACTTCACAAAATTGGCTAGATTTAAAAAGTGCACCCGAGACATCTATGTCGCTAGACGCTCCTAAGAAAGTCGGGCCTTCGATGTTGGACAATCAAGAGATGGCGTACGCAAAACAAGTACACCAGCATAATAAGATTGTTATGCAAGGAGCTAATAGACCGTCGTTGGTTCAAAAGTTTTCAATAGTTGCCGATGATTTCAATGATCAGGTACGTTTGTTTTTTTTTCAAACTTCTATGAGGTAGTATGCCATTTGAATGCACAAATTTGCTTTTCTTTGTTCTATATAGAAAGTCAAGGAGATGTGGGGTATTGTAAAAGCAATGTCTAATAATCTTCCAATAGTGCATAATGATGATCCGTTGAAGTGTCGCTCTACTCCGGCTGTGCAAAAAGCTCTCGTATCCCAAGCTCGGAATTACTTGCAACAGGGGTAATACATTTAATCCATTACATATTCATAATTGGTGTTCGATTGTGATTGACGTGTCGAAACATCTCTTCTATTATTTTTACTTTGTCGGGTGATTTTGTGTATCGTTTGCTGTTTTGTCTTTACTTTTGATAGTTGTTGTGACTGATATTTTAGTGTTCATTGCCTATTTTTTGTCTATGTAAACTCGTGTGTGAACTGTGGCCTCTCCAATCCTCTTCCATTCCTGTCTGTCTTGAGCAATCTGTATCCACTTGACTCCACACATTCTTTTCAATTCATCAGCCCATCGTCCACTCGGTTTACCTTGCTTTCTTTCACATCCTCTTGGATACCATTCCAGTATTTCTCGCGTCCGTCTACCATCCATTCTTCTCGTTGTGTCCACTCCAATTTTTTCACACGTCACGCTATATCTGCCCCTTTGGTCATGTTTCTTACCCATGTATTCCTCTTACGATCTCTTCTTGTTATACCGAGCATACATCTTTCCATGCTTCTCTGTGTGTACTGGATCTTACGTAACATTCTTGAATTTAGCATCCACTTTTCACATCCATACGTCATAACTGGTAATATGCATCGGTCGTATGCCTATTTTTTTAAGCATGGCGGAATGTTCAATTTAAAAACTAAGTTCATTCTTAGAAACATATATTGTACAATACTATATCGATTAATAAATTTTATTTAGGTATAAAGCGTACATGAAAAGCATCGTAATGGACAATCTTCAAAATGCTCAACGTGGTGGAATCCCAGGAACATATCCGTTAGTTCGTGGTTATGTTAGCCTTCGTATGCAGGGACAATCTTTATTTGGCTTGATGGATGGTCAAATAGATGGACGTCCACTGTGGCCCATGATATATTATTGTTTGCGTAGCGGAGACTTGGAAGCTGCGCTTCACTGCATACGACAAGCTGGGTATTTGCTAAAATATTCATTGCCTTAAGTAATACATATTTATATGGATTATTATGCCGTATTATATTGGACACTTTTCAGACCTGGATTTGAAGACTTTATCGATATTCTAGAAGAACTCATAAAAAATCCTGGACATCCTTTGAGTAACAAATTACAAACTGCTATCAATTTTCAATATAGAAGAAATATTAGAAATGCAACAGATCCTTACAAGAGAATTGTATGATTTCTATTAGTAATTTGAAATATTTGAAAATTTTATTTATTTTAAACTGTCATGCTTTTTCTTCTGTAGGTGTATTGTATTTTGGGATGCTGTGATATAACTGATGAGCATCCAGATGTAGCAAAAACAGCCGATGATTATCTGTGGTTGAAGTTGTCTCTTATCAAGACTGAAAATAATTCAAATGATACCGAATGCTTAACGTATTCCGGTCTTCAAAAAACTATCCTCGAAGAATACGGTAACTAATAATTTCTAAATAACTTTTACATTATTAAGATATTGTCACTGTGATTATTGTTTTTATTGTTTTACAGGTGAATCTCATTATAGGGCATATGAACAGCCTCTCGTTTATTTTCAACTCTTAGCTCTAACCGGCCAGTTTGAGCCAGCTATCGAGTTTTTGTCACGTATTCCCAAGTATAATATTTTACATTCAATCTTATAATTTTTTTATCTTAGCATTGATTTAGGTTATGTTGATGTTATTGTTTTTATTTTAGATATCAAGTTCATGCAGTGCACATGGCAATAGCACTCAATGAGTTGTATTTGTTAGGAGGACCCAGAACGGTTCAAGCGCCTTTAAGTAATTGCAACAACTTACCATTTAAATACGCTAAAACTTAATGTATGCTATTTAATATTTATTTTATTTTAGTTTCAGTCGATATCGAAGATCCAGTTCCGCTGAGAAGATTGAACTTGGCTCGTCTCATTTTGTTATACGTCAGAAGATTTGAAGTAACAGATCCGGCCGAAGCCCTACAATATTTCTATTTTCTCAGGTTTCATTAAATTCTTTCAGCTGCATATTGTGTTCACTTGTGATGGTGTGTAATTATTATTTTTTTTATTATCGATAGAAACATGAAGGATGCCAATGGCAAAAACTTGTTTATGGTTTGCGTAAGCGATCTAGCTCTGGAATGTAGAGATTACGATGCGCTATTCGGCCGAATAGATCCGATGACTGGTATAAAAACACGAGGTTTAATTGATCAATTTAATTCGTCATTTATCGATTGCAAGGTATATCTCGTCACATGCCAAATAATATATTATTCTATGGATGTATTTATTCAAAACTGAAAACCTTTCAGCTCATTGCTGCTAATGTCGCAGATGAACTTGTTAAAAAGGGATTATTCGAAGATGCCATAAATATGTATGATACGTCTGGTGTAAGTTCAAATTATGTGTATTTATGTACATATTGTATATAAATGTTTGTTTTATTTTCATGATACAATTTCAGAACACTGAAAAAGTATTTGAAATATGCTGTACGTTATTGAGTCAAGTTGTAAGTGAATCGAAGCGTCCAGGCTCTCTTCGAGAACGGTTAACACAAATATGCAACAATTTAAAAGAGCGCCACTTAAACACTCCTTTACCCAATCAAATTCAGCAAAGTTTTACGGTTCTCAATCATTTAATCATATTTTTCGATCAGTATCATGCTAAAAACTATGTGGGGGCCCTCGAGGCAAGTATTTTTAATTTATTCCGATTTCGTATGAATATCTTTTTTGTAATTTAAATTCATAATGAATTCTGTGTTCGTAACAGGCTTTGGCGGCATGTAAGATTATTCCTCTGAGTTCAGAAGAAGAACATGAACGTGTGGCTACATTTAAAAGATTGAGTGGAGAAGTTTGCAAGGTTATGCCAGATATCTTACTCGCTACAATGACAATACTCTACAATAAATATCAACATTTAAGAGGTCAAGACCAAATGGCTCATATGACTGCTGAAGGCAAAGATAAAGTATGTTTAATTGCAATCGTAATAATGAATATCCTGTTTTGAAAGCGAATGTTAACGTATTTTTCATTTTAATTTCAGCAAGTTGAATTTCTTCGAGAACAAGCTGAGGCTATAACGAGTTTCGCTGGTAATATTCCATTTAGGATGCCCGGTGATACTTACAGTCAATTAACACAGATGCAAATACTAATGCATTGAATACTTGAAATTTTTTATTACTTTATTAAGTTAAATAATTTAAGTAATTACCATTAAAATTTATTACAAATTCAGTCTGAAGTTTTATTTTATAATTTCGTTATACACAAGTCTAAATTTAGATTGGCGTAATTTCCCTCTTTCATCTGAAACAGACGGAATTGTTTTTAATTATATTATTAATTACACTCGTAATGTTTTGTCATCTCGTAATAAACTTACACTCCTGTAATCCAATATCATTTCTTTGAATTTCACAAAATCTGATGATGTGAATAAAACATCGAAAACTTCACCATCCAAGATGTGTTTGTGCTTCCTGTAAATTGTAAATATACTGAATAACAGTAGATCTTTAAAATTTTGTGACGAGCTTTTAACAACTTACTCTAATTTTTCAGAAAACTTTTTCATCGAAAATGTCGGCATCCTTTCAGTCAAACGACTACTTATATATTTTTCTACCATTCTTGTATATTCTTCGAAAATGTCCGTGTATATGAATTTATTTTCCTCTGTGTTTTCAAAAGTACTCCAATGCTTGTCCAAAAAGTTGAATACGATTCTCTAAGTCAAAGCAAGATATTATATATGTAATATTATCTTAAATGATGGAACATCAATTTGATCGTGGCGATACTCACATGAAAATTATTATCAATTAATATGTCTTCGATGTGTCCGATTATAATATCGAATTCATCTGTTTGCTCATCGTTTTGTTGATTATTTCCTAGACTGCACATCAAAAATTAATATTAATCAATACAAAAGGCGCTTTAAGAAGATGAATATGCGGCGTTTCTCTCAGTATTTGAGAGTAAACAGACTAAAAAACGAAACTCACAACTCATTCCTGTCCATGTTTGTCTGATTTCCATAGCAACCATTATAAATACAAACCGTATTTTCAACTGGCAATATGCTGCGCCATCTATATTTATTATATCAAATAACAAAAACTGTCCAAAATTTAATATTGACATACCTGCTCTAAAACGACACCTTTAAATGAAATTTGACACTAAAAACACCTTTGTTAATTTCAAAACTTTATTTTTAACAAGTCAACAATAAATTAGTTAAGTCACGATAATTTAATATTAATCAGTATCTTCAGATTCGCAAACATTGTTGTGATCGTCATCGTCGTCTGACTCGGAGTCATCCTCTCCAATTCCGAAATTGTCCACGGTGTTTCCTTCCTTGATTTTTGATGTGCCCTCTTTTTGATTAGAAGGCAACTTAAACATAAATAAACACATGTATTACTTTTGATACAGAAAATAATCAATACAATTTTTAAATATGTGTCACTTACATTTTGTGAAGCAAGCTCTCGCATTTTATCGATAACATAATTATTTATTATGTTACGACATTGATTGTCAAAACCAGAAGGCATCCAGCCTCTTCGTTCGTGACACAAAGAACCCGGTAGTACTTCACCCAGCTTTGATATCATTTCTTCAATTTCAGGAATTTTCAGATTACAATACTGAAAATAATAAAAATCAAACAGAAACTATATAGATTACACAGACCGACACGTGTTTAGTTGTTTTAAGTTTGATTTGGATCCATTACTAATTTGGGGGCGCTGATCATGAATATGATGCTAGTTTTTATTTATCACGCAAGGTTTTTTCTCGATGATTACTATTTTTGTTCATGCAAAGTAAGGGGCTTCAACTCAAAAAATAAAATATCTCGTACCCTGATGATCGTAACCGAATAATTTGGTTTGAAGAAATTTAAGTTTTCCAAATTATGTCACATAGATTCTGGGATAAAGACTTTGGGATAAACATCTACTGGCTTCAGGAACGTCGTTTGCTTGGTACAGAAACCGTGAGAAAAATTTCGTGCCGCACATTGAGTTCAGAATGGTCGATTTATATAAAAACAGGTATCAAACGTAAAACAACGTTCACAAATTTGAAATTTCATCTCATAGTTAAGTAACAATGGAATGATTCCTATAATGCTAAAAATGCAAGAATGTATAAATAAATTGAATACAACGTTACCTGATAAAACATTTGCCTTCTAGGAGGAAGCATCCCTGGTTTCAGGAGGAACACATTTTCTTCCAAATCTTGAATTTTACTTTCGTTGGGAAATTCAACACTGGTACCTTCCGTTTTACGAGTGTTTGTTTTGTTTGTCATGCTACATCTAATCCTTGTACGATACATTTTCAAAACACTTTTAAAACCACCTACAGATAAAGAAACTTGTGATATAAAACATTGAGTGTTTCACAATATCGTGATGTGAGCAATCAGTATTGTACCTGTATTGCGCACTCGATAATCTATAATTTGATATATTCTACTTTGTGGATCTTTTCTAGGATCGTATCCAAATTTAATCCATAAAAGTCGCCACGGTCCATTCATATATTGATATGCAACATTTCCTAATATATACTTTAATGTATCGGAAGGTAACTTTGTGAGGAATAACAGAGCCAGTCTCGACCACATTGGTCTTTCTTCAAACAGCTAAATGAACATTATTAAATAAATATCAACATATTAAAACTAATTCAACATAGATAAGTTATAGATTGCGTACTTTTTTAACTGTTTCGATGGCAGCATCGTTTATGTTTGATATATATTCAACAGCATTTACATTAGGAGTCACTGGTGTCGGATCGGTATGGTTGAATGTAATGAAT
The DNA here is from genome assembly GCA_022651745.1 of Parapsyche elsis. Taxonomy (NCBI): domain Eukaryota; kingdom Metazoa; phylum Arthropoda; class Insecta; order Trichoptera; family Hydropsychidae; genus Parapsyche; species Parapsyche elsis. The sequence goes on from JAGVSN010000017.1 coordinate 7,280,053, forward strand.
ATGGTGTAACCACACCGTATTTTACGATCCTTGCTGAATAAATAAGAAATGTCGGATTGTTCGTTGTATGAATTTGTATAATATGTGTATTTTTGAGGGCAATCAATTCGAGAAAATATGGAAGGCAATAAAAAGTAACGTTGGTTGGAGCTGTAAAAAAATTATTTTTTAAATATATAATTATATGAATATATTATACGAAGATATTTACTAAAAGATATTTACTTGAACCAGTCAGTATTCATTATTCCACTCGGTTGCAACTCCTTCAACATATTTTTTGAACATGAAGTAACATCATCACTTTTGTCTGCCATCGGTAGATACTGGAAATCAAACAGTGCTAATATGGATTGTAAGTAATACAGAAATTTGGCTAAATCACTTATCAATTTTCATTTTTCGATACTGAAAACTTACTCTCAAATTTATGCATAACATTGATGATGGCCACTACTTCAGTGTTTTTGACTTCGGGAGCCTCAGAATCACCATTCCTTTTTTTCTTAACTCTTATTTTTAATAGTAATCCAGTGCACGAATACGTGTGACTATATGCCGCTTTGCAATATGGATCTTTGGGTCGAAAACGCAGTTGAAGTCTACTATTTTTACTGTAAGCCTTGAACAAATACGAATGAATTAAAATATAAAACCATTAACTATTAAGAGTGGGTGAGAGTTAAAGTTACTTAACGACTCCATCATCGCCGACTCATATTTAACTAAGATAATTTCCGATCAAACATAACCTACTTGAGAAATGCCGGCAAGTCCTCCTAAGGTTTCGATAGCCTTTTTCTCATCATTTACAACTCCAGGATATTGAATACAAACGAGCTGATTTTGAAAACCATTCAAATTGCTCGAGCTCCCCATTTTCAACAACGTACGAAACGTCAGTGTCAAACTGAACACTTTGACAGTAATTCGCCAGTAATGCCAACTGGCGATGGTGTCAAATAATCATTTTTTTTTTGTTTATGTAATTTATTATTGTTGCTTTTTAATTGTATAACAACGTTCGCAAGCAATGACTTATTTAGTTATTCATCTTCTGAGTCATGCGCCTCATTGCTGAGGATCGTGACCATGATTTATAGCTGGCTGCCTGATGAGTCCTATTTAGTTGTTTTTAGACTCGGCACGGATCTGTTCGGTTCGGTGCGTAGGGGACCTTACTCTTCCCCTCGATCCATCCACACCCTCAACCACGACGAGTCACTTTAGACTTTCCCCCCCCCCCTCCAAGAGAAAACCCCCCGATATACATACATATGTTAAACAAACCCGGGAAGAGAACACATCCTTGCCTCACACCACATTGTTAGTTAATACATCAAAATATTTTAGAACTTAAAATATAAATTGGCCAACGAGCGTTGCTAGTTTTGCAGATAAATAAAATCGATTTTTCGTTTTGGTCCAAAGTTAATGGCCGCACATTGAGGTGTTAGCAATTTTTCAAACATCAGTTGACAAAACCGGTGATATTGACAGATTGGAACAGTTGGAACGAAATGTGGCGCGAAACGAGCGGAAGTGCAGGAGCTGCAGGTGCAGTTTTATCAGAAGCTGCAGCTGAATGTCGTCGTTCTGCTTCAGCAGCAGCAGCAGCATGTCGTAGTCGAGGTCTGGTCCGTTCTGCACAATGGCTCGCCGAATTGTCATGGGCAGTTCGCCACAGACCAGAAATTCCAATCACCGAACTCCAATTGGAACCGGAGCCCGAACCAGAACCGGAACCCGAACGTGTACTATTAGCCCGTTCCCTTTTGGAGACTCGCGAGTACGAACGAGCTGCGTTCTTCGCTAGCGGCGGTCGCTCTCGAGTATGTCGTTTTCTACAATGGTATGCGCGTTACTTGGCCGAAGAATGCCGAGCTCTAGATTCACTCACGGAAACCGTCGCTGGATGTTCCGGCTGGGATGCGACTAAACGACGGCAGCTGCGTGCTCTGTACGAAGAGCTCCGAGCCGAGCACGCTACCAATACCATGGACGGTTATCAGTTGTATCTGTACGGTGTTGTACTGAGTAAGTTGGAGTTACAGGCACGTGCCCAAGCTGTATTGCAGGAAGCTGTGGCCGCCGCTCCGTGGTTGTGGGCGCTTTGGCTCGAGCTGGCAGCGTTACCCCATGACCGAGATGCACTCGAAGCTCTCCACTTGCCTCAACATTGCATGGCGCATTTCTTTATGGCACACGCTTACTTGCAGCAAAAGTCCGTCGAGGAGGCTATTGATATATACGAGAATCTCAAACAGAACGGCTTTGATAATTTTACGTATTTAAATGCACAATTGGCCGTCGGATACCATGACATGCGAGGTGCTTTCGATTGTTCAATATGATTGAAATTCAATTTGTATTGCACGAAATTTAACTGCTTACTTTTGATTTTTCAGATGCTGAAAACGCCATCGCTACTTTCAAAAGCATCCAACAAGTTGACCCGTATCGCTTAGACAATTTGGACATTTATTCTCACTTGTTATACGTTAAAGAAATGAGAACTGAATTGGCCAACTTGGCTCACAAAGTCGTTGAAATCGATAAATATAGGGTTGAAACGTGTTGCGTTATCGGTAATATATTATGATATAAATATTAAAATAACACTTCTACATTGAAAAATTCGTACGAGTAGAACGTTTTCAAATCTTAAATAGGTAATTACTACAGTTTGAGAAGTGATCATCAAAAGGCAGTCGTCTATTTCCAGAGGGCGTTGAAACTCAATCCAAACTATCTATCGGCGTGGATTCTGATGGGTCATGAGTTCATCGAGTTACAAAACACAAATGCAGCGATTCAATCGTACCGTCAAGCAATCGGTAATTCGACACGAATAATGGTTCAGAGACGAGATCTAACTTCTCTTATAGATTTATGCCCAATGAACATGAATCTGGTAATAAAAAATGGTGATTGGATCAAAATTCAGAGATACACTTGTTTTTAAAAATGCGCGAATTTCCTATTTCTTATTGTACGCTCTATTTCTCAAAATCTGTGATATTTTTATTTAAAATGAACATTGGAATCTATAGCCAAACCTTCAATTAATACACAAATACAAAAAATAGTGTGCTAAAAAAATCCCAAGTGAAAATCCATACTTTTTGACTTTTGATTAAGACTAGGTAACTTTTTAGAAAGTATTACAAATGAAATGATATCCAATATTAATTTTGCACAAAAATTTCACAAATTTTGAGAAATCGACCGCACAATGCCAAAAAATAGAAATATCGCACTATTTAAAAAACACTTATCCTTGAATATCGAGCCAATCAGCATTTTTTAATACCAGATTCCAGTTAATTGGGCATAAGTCTATAAGAAAATTTATATCTTGTCTCTGAACCAAAAATAAGTCGTCATTTGTCGGACAGTGAATTATTTTCGTTGTTTGATTTTCTTTATCATTGGTATTTTTTTTAAGTCTTCTGTATTGTTTTTTAATTATTTTTAGAGGTAAATCGTAATGATTATCGAGCGTGGAATGGCTTAGGACAGGCGTACGAAATATTAGGACTGAACGGTTACTGCCTTTATTACTATGCAAGAGCAGCACAACAATGTCCCAACGATTCTCGGATGCTCGTTGCACTAGGAGAAGCTTTTGAAAAACTAGATAAAATACCGAACGCTCTTAAATGCTATCACCGTGCTCATAGTGTCGGAGACATTGAAGGAATGGCCATTTTAAAATTAGCGAAGTATAATGTTTATTTTTCTATCTACATATGTTATATTATAATAATATCGACTCATGTATTAACGTGTAACTTGAATATATTTTTGTCAAAGGCTATATGATAAATTATCAATGCAAGATAGTGCTGCAGCTGCTTATAGTGCGGCTTGCTTAGACGGCGATACCGATAGTGATAAAGGATTGCAAGATGCCCATCGTTACTTGGCTAATTATCATTTGAAAAAAGGAAACTTGGATCACGCTGCTCATTATGCCTTTAAATGCTTAGATCATGAAGATGTAATTATTTATATACATATATTGATTTAGAAACTACGCTCATTCAACCAATAGTATAATATTCGAATTCAAAATTATTTCTAGACTAAAGAAGAAGGAAAATCACTTTTGAAGACAATATCTGATAGAAGAGCATTGAATATCGATGGCAATGTACAACATATAACTGAAAGTGATTCTAATAAGATTTGTCAATTATCTGATGCACCAGTATCTCCAAAACCATCATGTGCAATCGCTCTCAATTATACACCACAATCAGCCGATTCGTCACGCTATAAATTATAATTATTATAAAAATATTTTGTATCTGAAATAAAAATATGAAATCGTATGGGATTTTTATTGATAGAACAAAATAAACAAAATAAAATTAATAATAGTGACAAACTTAGTTTACAAAAAAATATAATTTGTTTTTTATCTAATTTATGGAAAATTTACAGCTGTATACAAAAATGGAAAAGATAACTCCAATTTGAAAAGAAAAGAAAATAAAAAAAATACAGAACAATTATGTAAAATAGATAAATCAAAAGAAAGAAAATTTTATAAGATAAAACGTAATACAGAGTAAGATAAAAAAAGAAGAAAATATAAATAAGATAAGAGAATAAGTAAAATAAAATAAGATAAATGACCTATAACATTAGACGTAGGTGAAGTACATACATTTCTTATTTGAAATAGCAGTGTGATGCTGATGATAATATGTTACAAGAAATTCAGAGAAATATAAAATATAAGGAAATAGTAAAACGCGCGAGTATCAAATTGATTTCTATAGTAAAGTAAAAGTAAAAGTTTTGAATACAGAAATTTTTAATGTTGGGAAACTGTAAGATAATGTCTAATAACAAATGTGAAAGCCAACTCAGCTTTCAGAGGCTCATCAACTCTAAAAAAACAGCAAATCAATTCAAAGGTCTCCCCAAACCAACACGGGACAGCGGGAGCGGGACTGAATTTTAAACGACGGGATTTGTACACGATACATATTAATTTGATCGCTCACTTTCATTACGTTCTCTCTATAGGAGCAGTATTATTTACCGTTATAGCCGAAGCAATTCTTTGATACCCTTTCTATACCGGATTTAAAATTCGCTCCCGCTATCCCACTTTGGTTTGGGGAGACCTTTAAAAAAGCACGTCGTAGAATGTTGACACAACGTAACGGTGCGACATTTGACACTTGTATTTTGGGGTAGTGTTCACACATGAATTTCAAGACTTGAATTGCTAATTTCTAATATACCGTTGCTAAATATCACGTCCACGCTAACGTCGTGAAAGAAGCATGACATAATAATGGATAGTCAAGTGTCAAGTGAATGAATTCGTTTAAATGGAATTGCAATGGTTTATGAATGGTTTAATGTTGGCAATCGTGTCTCAATAGAAGAGCTACAGTTCAGTTATCAGTCATCAGTTATAGTTGGTGTTGAGGGGTTTGGGGCGCTCTGCCCCAACCAGCCCTAGACTATCATCATGGAGACCAATGGCAGTGGTAGTAGCACTGATTTTGAATCGTGGCTAGGAGCGCAATTATCTCTATGGGGGGCCGACGCTTCGGTTCTGGTGGGGTACGTCACGGCTTTGCTCACTCACGAGGAGACCCAGTTGGAGCAGAGAGATGCTCTCACTCCATTGCTGGAAGACATTTTGGTTCGTGGTCAATTCATGCTACATAACCTAAACACTTATCCATTCCAGCCAGACCTAACCTAACCTAGAATGATCGACACAGCTGTTCGCTCGCAAGCTGTTCAATCAAACGTTCACATCGAACTGTCTAAATGACATGTACAGGGTGGTTATAAAATTTCCTATTTTTTCAGTTTCGAGTTCATCTTAGTTACATTTTCAGTACACATTCTAATTTTTCTGGACATATTTCATTTGAAGGTTTAGTCCTGGCCGGATTATAACTTTTGTCTTGGTCAGATGAAATCGATATGCTGTGGTGCATTTATTTTTAGAATTTTATACAAAAGTTAGCTATTTCCTGTTGAAACTTTCACATACTATATTAAGTAGCGCAGGAATCTGCCTGACCGACCGACTGGCTGGCTGGGTGGCCTAGCTGCAGAATGCTAGCATCCTACGGCACGGCACGTACACATACGCTCACTCACACACACACGACACAGGTTGCGCGAAGCGTTCACGCTATATAACCTCATTAACACTCTCACACATGACACGGGTTACTAACCACCCGACGACACTATCATGGGTGGTTAATAGTTTTCAATAATTGAACTACAAAAATATTTCTCAAACTAAAATCTTTAGTATTCCGTCTTAAGAAATATATGAGAAGCTAATATGTTGATGGTTTCAAATTCTCAAAGCAGATTTGTTTGAGTTCAGCTCTGAAGCTTTCTCTATAACAATTTCCAAAAGAAAATTATCATAATTGAAGCAAAGCGCCCTTGTTCTACATTACAGTTTTCTTTAGATTCTGTAGCAACATATGTAGATTCATCTCCACTCACAATGGAGATGAATTGTTGAGTATGGACTCTAGGGATGCTATTCCCATGTCAAATCCACGTATAATCCATATTCTCAAAAAGCATGTCTTATACTTCTATTCTAGTTTTCCATTTCAAATGTATGTTATTTCTATTACAGGAAAAAGATGTCAATAAGCATGTATGTGAAATTATGGAAAAGTGGCAATCGTGTCATCCGGTTGTCGAAAATGGACCAACATCAAGCTCGGCGGATGTTGAAGATCGCTTAGTAAAATTGATGGGTTCGCAATCTCTCGCCACCTTGGCTCCGAAGCAGTACACAGATGATGAAAAAAAAATTAGAGAAGCTATCTTATCTCAATACAGTCAGTGCTCTGATAATGAGGTGCGTATGACGAGAGCGTTGATTGAAATATGCGAGTATTCTTTATTTTTGTAATTTTTAATCATTTTAAGGAAGGGCCTAGTACCAGTGATATAGAAGGTGATGGAAATTTAGGCAGAAATACGAACGCTGAAACCGTAGCTGCCGCTGCCAGAGAACGGCGAGAACAAGCAAAGCAAGACTCTCAACGCAAAAAAGATAAAGATAAGGAGGATAGGTGAATGTAATTTTAATAGTTTTAATAATAGAATAAATAGTATTGCAAACTTTGACGCATATACTTTTTCGTTTATTTTAGAGAGAAACAAAAACAACTCAAGGAGGAAAAGAAGAAAAAACGTAAAACACAAAAAGGCGAAAGGAAAAGGTAGCATTGACAATGGCAGACTCAAACTGAATTATTTATTGTATTTATTACGGTACTTAAATTTGTATGTTTAAACTTCGGACAATGTTTACTACCAACTTTAGCATAATAAATAAAAATATTTTGACATCAAACCAAAAAATTTATAATATGAAATTTTGCAAAACTAATGTCATTCGAAGTACATACGTATATGTATTATAAGCCGATACTGCAACGCTAGCTATTTTTATTTATTTGCATTACATAAATGTACATATTGATTGAAAAATCAAAACATTTTATTTTCTAGAACTTGAAATTGTTACTTGTATATAAATATCATTAATTAAATATTAATATGGATTTTCAATCTCTTTTACATTCACAAAATATTTAAAATGAATATTATATCCAGTCCTATAAATCCTGTTATGCTGAAATCACCTGCAACACATTGATATAAACATGTACTGTTCTTATTTGCTAATTAGGAAATTGTGTCCTGCGCCTGAAGCAATTTTTAAAATATTGCCAACGTCTGTTTTGACATTCTTCGGTTCCTTAACATTTTCAGTAGAGCCTGTCCCAGTATTACCGTGTTCATTCCAACCCCAAGCGCGTATAGTATTATCATTAAGTAAGCAGACACTGTGCTCAGATCCGAGAGCCAATTGCTGGATTTTGTGCTCTGAAAGGTACACAAGCATGTATAAAAAAAACTAAGAGTTTTAACTAGAGAATATGTGTAATGTACCTTTGAATTCTATGACGTTGAATAAGCATCCTTCCGGCAGTTGTTCACATCCCAGTTGACCGTAATCATTCCTGCCCCAGTAAATTGCTTTGCCACTTTTTAGTAGAGCAGCACTGTGAGTCCACCCAGCGTAAATTTGCGAAATTCCTCGTATGTGTTCCGATAAAACTGTCGATTTTGTAGGTTCAAACATTTTGAAGTTTTCTACGGGTATTCCCAGTTGACCGTAGCCGTTATCGCCCCACGAGTAAAGAGTTTCATATTCCTTGCTCCAAGCTAGAGTATGATGTTGACCGCAGACGATTTTGTCTATTTTACCGATACTTTCTATCCTTTGGAATTTATCTAGTGACGTTACCGTGTCTCCTAGGCCGAGTTGACCTCTTTTTCCACAACCGGAGGTCCATACATTTCCATTCACGTCCAATAGTGCCGTGTGTCGCATACCCATCGATACATCTCGTACTTTTAGTTCTAATTGAATGGGTCTCACCGTCTTCGGAAAATCATAACAAGGGAGACCTAATTGTCCATAAACGTTGGACCCCCACAGATAAAGGATGTTTTTCCCCGAAATGGCAGCGCTCGAGTCCCATCCTGTGCATATTTTGCGAAAGCTAATACCGCTGAGGTCCCAAACACGGTTGAACGTATGGCACTTTTCTATCTCGAAACCGAGCTGCCTACGGTGGTTCCATCCGCATGCGAATAATTTGCCTTCGTCGCGAATCATGAGCGAATGTCCTCCGTTGCACACGATGTCTTGCACCGTGCTATTATTCCACGTGTTTACGATTTCGAACGGCTCATCGCACTGTTCAGATGTCAATCCTTGGCCTAATTGACCGTGCGAATTGGCCCCCTGAAAGTATTTCAAATGTCAATAGGCCATTCTTAGTGTTTTTCAATACAAATAGCATTTTATTTTAATTTAAAACCATAGTTGATGTTGTTTTCTATTTTATCAGTGATAAAATCAAGGGGTTCAAAATTATAAAGGTGTACTGCTCTAACTAAATTAGAAACATATCAGCTAAAGGTTTGGTTTAGCGCTTTCTGCAGAACGAGCCGGTGCACGCTGTAGCTACAAGGGCATCTCGCTCGAACATGTGCTACAGATTGCAGCAGCACGCGTTTGAGCGAGATGCCCTTGTTACTGCAGCGTGCACCGGCTCGTGCTGCAGCAAGCGCCAAACCAATCGCTTAGGAAACTATTTTAGCTAAATCGTTCCAAAACTGATAGGATTCGGAATACGCGGCACATTCACAAAATTAAAAATATAAAAAAAAACAAGGTAAATCAAATTGCAACACTTTTAATACATTTGCACATTAATTTATGTATAAAAAAGCCAGTAATATACATATTGGAATAAAACTATCGATCAATATTAATTTATATATTAAAATTAATATTATTTGTACAAATTTTTATCATGTTTATACGCCTTACATTTACACGATTTTACAATGCACCATTGTAGTAAACAATGGCTAATCTTAACTATATAGATACAATAAATATGTTTACGTACGATTGTGAGTATGTTTTTACAACACGCATTATATGTACATATAGTATGTATGTATATATAAATTATCTAAAAATAACCTACTATAAGTATTAAGTTACATCGAACTTAATTGTAATCGATAATCATTTGATGAGATTCTAAAACACGGTACGATATACGTAGTTAAGCGAAACTCAAATTTTAGTTTGATTTTTTAAAAATTTTAATTAACATTTCATCAATGAAACATTTGGTGACTCACATTCTTTATCACAGATTAGACCCTCGTAAAATATATTATCACAATATATAAGAAAAAAAAGTTTCAACGTTTAAATTAAATAAAAAAAAAGATCAAACATTAAACGTAATTGAAAATTACATTTGTTAAGTAAATATTAATTAAAAATGAAATGGAAAATTGCAACAAGCCCAAATAAGAAATAATACCTATAAAAGAATCACTATAATTTTATTTGAAACCCGTAACTGATGTAATTTATTAAAATTATACTGCAATACATTCTTATACCAAACAATTCCCATCACAAATAAATACATCAATGATTCCATCTTTAACTACCTAAAAATATAATCAAATAATGTATGCACGAATGCATCGACTTGTATCTTACGCTAATTATTTACCAATCACTCGACTGCGTTACAAAAATATATGTGCATTAAAATTTTTGGCAAAGATTACGCATGCAAATAAAATTGTTCAAAAATTAATTGGACCCGATAAATAGTAGAAATTTGATTCAGAACTTCGCGATTTGATAATGAAAAAGAGCAATAAAATTTTGAATGTTAATAATTTACAACAATGAGCAATAAACCGTCATCACAAGTCTAAAAAAAAGCAGTCTTTAGCGCTAAGCGAATCAAAGGCATTTATGTATATATCGTTATCAATCCTTTCTGGCCATTCTTCGATCGGCATTTCAAATACAATATTTAGACAGATGCGCAGTTTCAAAGCAAATCCATTACTTTGTAGTATGTATCAGAATTAAAATAAATTTCACAGCCCTGAAAATAATAGATACTACGCAGTAGAATTACGAATCGTTGTTACATAAAATTGTATCAGTTTGGTAGTAATAAATTTTTAATTTTTAAATCACTAAATATCGATTCACTCAGCTGCTGTGATTTTGTAATGAAATAATAAATTAACAATTATCAGCTGCATGTGACAATAAAAAATATTAAATTAAAAAATTTGGCAGATACCCGAGTTACACATCACAACCGTAAAAATGAAATTAAGAATACGATTTGTTACCAAACTAAGTAAATTATCAGAACATGCATTTTTTTTAAAAGATATTAGACAATAGTGTTTCACTTAGGTATATATAATGTTAATTGATAGTATTGGTTAAAAAAAACAAAACACATAAACTTACTTTAGGAATTGCTACGATTCTGATTGAACAAAAATCATAAGAAATGGCTTTTCTATTATAACATTAAATAAAAAAAAAAAAACAATACTATCATTAAGTGTTGTTTACATAAGTCACCTATTATTTTATCGAAATAATTTTGAAATGGCGACCAGAAAGGGTTAATACATCTTTTGCACATAAAAAACTATAATATTATTATAAAACTATATAATAGGCGTATTATAATTTAGTATTCAGTCTGCTTTACATAATTATACATATTTTAAGTATGATCAATCGTCAGGACACATTTTTTATACATACATACATGTTTTTATCGGATCAGTAACTTTTCAGGCAGTTATTTTAACCAAATGGTGGAACGGTCAAGTCAAAAGGGTCAGTACCTAGGTGATCAGTAAATATATTAAACGGTCGCTATTTAAATTTTTTACTGATTTTGTGAAAAAGTTACTCACCAAAAATGTATATTTTACTGATCATTTTCTTGAAAAGTTACCAGCCGTTTAATTAGTTGCCATTTTTTACAGGTATCAGATCAAGTATTGCTCGTTTTGAAAGTAAGCTTGCAACATTACAAAGCTTAATACGAAATCATATTCATACAATCTCAAGGCAATGGTTTTAGCGAAAAAATATTTTTGCATTGCACCGACAATGTACGAACAAAGGAAAAATTGTTCTATACATCTACAGCGAGTCACACCCACTGCTCGTTCATAGCCGAATGTTATGGATGCGGTTTCGGCAACAGCGGTGTAACTTCGTTGGTGTGCGAAGATCTGTGCGTGTGGATTCTGCGAGAATCGCCGACATGCGGCGAACTCTGAACCGTCGGCCTGTCGTTCAACCGCGCCAAATGCAAATCGTAAAGATGCAAAGTGCTCACCGACATGTCCTGTTCCTCCTGGGCGACACCATCGGCCCTGTCCGGTATCATTTGACCCCTACTATCGTGGTAATCGCCGGTGGAGATCGCGACTTCCTCGTCCTCTTCATCAGTCTCCCCTTTGACATTTGGATTTTGATTTTGATTGAGATACACGCCGGAGCGGATAGTGGGCTGATTGGTCGGACTGTGTAAAGTTTGACTGTAGTAAGAGCCTAGCATAGTTTTGTATAAGTTATTCTGATATGCAAAAGGACTTATTGTGTTTGTCGCATCGATCAGACTGTTTTGCAGTGTGAGCAAATAGTTTCTCTGAGACGATTTCGGCATCCGCCATGCCGGATTCCTACACGAGAACGCCACAAGTGAAAGTTCAGTTTTGCCGTCTTCGCCTTGGTCGTTTTGGGCGAAGTTCTGCTGCGTCGGTGGTTCGGGAGTCTTCTTCACCGACCAATCCGGATTTCCATGTCGGCGAACGTCCATCTGAGCAAAGGAGCATACATCGCCGATATCCAACACGGAAACGGTGAAATTCCTATAGAAGTCGACTATGTCTATGGCGCGTGAACGGAGAGACAGTATTATAAACGGGCACACAACCGGACTCAACAGTTCCATTAGAATATACATGGCTCTGAACTGGAACAATTGTTGGAAGTCGGCCGCTACGTGTTTCGTATGAGCTTTACCCCTCCAACTCGCCGGTAAGTAGTGAACGTGACCCAGCACTTGCACCAGCAACTCTTCGCTGCTCCTCTGCTTGATCTCTTCCTCGGGGATGAAGCTTCGAGCGACGGCCAACAGGCAACCCAATACGGTAATAACGGTGAGCATATGTTCCACGGTCAAGACGACGTCGTTGTAAACAGATAGCAGTAGCAGCACACCGAGGACGCTTCCGCACAAAAATGCAACATTTTTAGCAATCAGCGTAGTGACGGGCGACGGAAAGCTCGTCAGGTACTTTGTGGCGGGTTTGTGCGCCCGACTCAAACGATCGGACAGCTCGTGGTCCAGCTCGTTGAAGTGTCGCAGGAGGATGCGGGAATACAGCGACCACGTGCGCAGACCTAGAGACTCGGGCGAGCGTTTGATCAGCTCCGCGTAGTTAAAAAAGAAGTACAAAATCTGCCAGGCCAAAATCAACGGCGCGAGGACGAAATTCAACGCGGACAAAAACAATATGTGACCCTGCAACTGCTTCGCCAACGCTAATCTTTTCGACGTGTCTTTGTAGCAGTCGCGCAGCTGCCAACAATTCTCCCACGGACTCCACGGACCGTAGAATAGAAGCAGTCCCAGATTGTACTTGAGACCTTTCGAGAGGTAGGGTAGATCCCCGACGCACGGTGCGGTCACGTGCAACGGTAGCAATCTCTTATTGACCATCGCCGCCATGTAATTGTCGAATCTTAATATCCTATGGTAGATGTCTAGCTCGGTGATTTGCTGTTTGTGTATGCACATTTGGAGCTCCCTTTGAGCGTCTCTGACTTTGCTCTGAACGGAGCTCCAACTGAGCCAGCCGAGGTCTCCGTCGTCGATGTGCAAAGCGTTGTTGTAGAACAGTTTAGTATCGTAGGCGTGGTACAGGTGATAAGCGCACCGTGCCAGTTTGAACAGTCCGACTATCGTGCAGAGCACGATCAAAAACCACCACTGCAGTGAAATTCTGCCGGAGCAGTTGGGGTAGACGAGATCGCCGAAGGTGACATTGTTGTTGTGGAAGTCTAGCGAGGGTACGTCTTTGCGGAATAGCAGGGGATAGTTGACGCAGTGTACCAAGAAGGTGAGGAAGAAGACGACGAAGCAGTACTGCAACAGTTGGAGGCAGTCCGAGACGAGCATGGGCAGGAACCCACCCTTGAGGTAGTATCGATACATGCGTGTGAAGAACGAGTCGAGGTCCTCGATGTGGGTCCAAGTGTGGGAGTGGCTGGTGGTCGGAGCCACTTCGTGAATGATGAGGCCGCTGGAGTCCTCTGGCAGAGGCGGTGGATTTTCCTCGGGCAGCGCACTGTAACCGGAGCGCTCGCCCGCCATTTCGATGGGATTAATAAATAATGGGGCGCAGCGTAGGCATGGAGGCGCCTCTGAAACTCACCCACGAACTGAGGCGCATCTCCCCCAACACAAACACAATGTCATTCTCTGGTCGCGACAAGACCTGAACAGTGTTGCCACACGTCGCACACCAACCAACCATATGTACTACTCACTGTTAATTGCGTTCTTCACGCGTTGTTGTTACCATTTTAAATTGGGGTACTTATTATTATTAAAAATAGTGCCCGCAATTCACTGTATTCAAACGAATACAGTTTGTAACTTCTCGTAGGTTTCAGTCGAGACGATTTAGTATAATGGCGGCAACGGTGAAAGAGCGGAAGTAATTGTGAAAGCGGCTTTATTCGTCGATGGGCTAGGGTGTAATGAACGATACTCTGTAATAAGTAAAAGTTCTGTTTAACCTGCGGCCCGCGGACATTTAGAAAATAAATGTTTAAAAGTAAAGAAATTAAGTGAAACGATATATATAATACTTTCTAGTAAAATAATAGATTGTCCACAATATATTCACGTATCTTGATTTGATATAATTTAATATTAAAAAATTTTAATTTTTAAAAAATATTTTTTTAATAACGATATACCCTGACTGGATGTAAAGAGCAAAAAATAAAATAGGATGGAGCGCTTTTGGAAAAAATAACATCCCGCTATGCTTAAAAAAGAAGGCATACGACCAATGCGTACATACCCTTTTCCAGGGACTACGAATACTACGAATAACCGAAAGACGATTGAACGAAAATGAAATGCTTGTCGTAATTTTTTTAATGGAATTTTAGAGATGGAACAAGTGTACGACGGCCAACGTGAAGATGAAGGAGATGGTAGTCGCACGATGCGACGGTCATTCCGAGTGGAGAGGGTGCGGTAAACCAGGAAACTGTTCGATTGATGAATAAAGGCTATTGCACCGGAACGCCATCGAACTTTGGGACAACCGTGAGACAAAGTGCATTGATTTAAGACAGGCGGTTGTTACGCACGACAACTAAATGCGAAACCAACGCATTAGGAAGTGTTTGTGTATAATTCTGTCGAGTGCGAGGGGAAAGGCTGAATGTGAAGCACACAGTGGACGTTTTGGTAGTGTTTATTGTGTGAGTGATGGATACCGAGTGAGAGTGACTTGTGTAACACTCGGTCACCAGTACTAGGGTTGCCAACCGTCAGGGAGACAATGATGTCAACCCCAGCCCATTTCACCGAATACCCACAATTTTTAAAATTCAAAAAATACCACCACATTAAAAAACAAAAACAAAGAAGGTCTTGAAATGTGTCAGTTAAATACTAAACAAAAATACTCGATGAATAAATAAAATGCTGAACGAAAAAGATAACACTTTAGATTTTGGCATAGGTTGTGAAACGCGCTGTTTGGGCACGAGTTTTGACGCCGGCTGTCAGTTGTACACCGGTGAGTCTCGTGGTTGTATGCCCGTATGTGATAGTCAAGAGTCATCAGCCATATTGGTGTAGGATGTTTCCTCTGTCACACAAGACAGTGGTGGTGCTGGACCACACGCCCTACTTCGGCATCTCGTCAGAGAGTCGCGTAGAGTTGGAGCTATCGAGAGGATTGCGGCCGCCTCCTCATCAACCGGGACAATCGCCACACCAGCTTCCTCATCCACCGCAGCTGGTCTCCAAGTCTTTGTGGACTTGCAGTGTCGAGGCGGCCATCGAGTATTGTCGTATCGTCTGGGATATTTTCCCTCAAGGAAAACTGGTCAATGATGTTCTATGTTCTATGTTCATTACAATATCGTCTGTTGGCATTAGTCTGACGTTACGTTTAATTTTTAGGTTAGATTTGTTGTCAGCGACACTGCGGCACACATTCTCAATACGTGGAATCCTACACAACAAAATTTAACCCATGTAAGTTTTCCAATTGTAAAAACCAATAAAAAAAAAAAAAACTTCAAATTCAATCAGCTGCTCTCCTCAATTTCATATTTTTCTAATAAATTGTCTGTGTTTCTACCGTTTTGATGGTTTGAAGTTCTTATAATGCAGTACCCAAGAGCTCTGTACATATTATAGGCATTCAACTGTTGCCAAACGGAATTGAGAAATTTTCTCTTATTAATTTGGGGCTGAGGCATTGTGAAAGAGACTACATATATCTCAGCTCAAACTAACAACAGCTCTCAAATACTAGAACAATCACCATCTATGTACATTTATATTTATTTAAAAAATTTCTACACTCACGCACATAGTGATAGTGCAAGAATTTCTTCTGCACCCTCTCTAGCATCACTCGGAGACCAAACAATAGAGGAAAATTCGAGAATGCTACGAACCAGTGAATCAAACAATTTGATTTGAGTTAACAAACTTCACGACAATGGCAGTTTGATAATGCATAACTATAATTTTAATATAGAATTACTTGCTGGAGAAATAACTCATTTTATTTTTGTGGCTTGTGGTCCTCATGACTCAAGTGGTCACTATATGTACATACATTCTATAAAAATTTATATAAACCATTCGATATTAATAGGTGCTGAATGCTTTGTGCTTAATGGGAATCCCTGGATCAAACACCAATGTAACGAATGGACCATCGGTTGTTCCCGGTCTGCGTGCGGCAGTCGAAGCCCTCGCCGAACCGTCTCCACAACAACAGAGTCGTATTCACAGAGACTTACACATATTAAACAGGTGTTTAAGCTTATCATTACCTCCGATTGTGCCACTCTGTACTTTAAGTACTAAAATTTAACAACGTCTTTATAATACAGATGCCGAATAGTATGCGTGACGAGTGCACGTGACAACACATCCATACAAAGTCTCATCGACATAGTCCACACAGTTATTTTACAACAAAATAAAATATTGCATCCCCAGTTAGTAACACACTTTCTTATATAGAATATGATTGTAATTCGTATTAATGAATTTATTGTTGTGAACGATTTCAGTATGCTTCGGATTCATCATTGTCACCTGGTCATAATTAACATATATCCGGTCAATGTTGATTCAATGGTATCCAGTCAACAGTATCGTGAGGTAAAAATTTTATGATCTGTTTTGAATATAATGAAATGTTTACAGTAATCAACGGTTTGCAATTTGTAGGTTTGCAGTTCTTTGTCGGTTGAGGTACACACTGTTAATGCTGGACGATTAACCTCTCGATTGTTACGTCTGTTGATGCCGCATTACAATCTCGCTAGTACTACCGTTACCGGAATACCCATGAAAGTAAAAACAAGCTAATTTTTAACGATTTTAGTTTATTACAAGGACTCACAAACCGGGGCGGATTGTTATCCGCTCCGGTTTGTGAGATCCGCTAAGTTGGTATAATGGAAATGATTTTACATTTTTATTTTAAGGAAGAACAAAACGCTAGTTCGAGTGCTAATTATGATGTCGAAATTTTGCACAGTGCGGCCGCCCATGCCGATTTAGGAAAAGGGTCATCGGCCAGCGGAGAAAAAGCTCCGGAATCGGAAGCCGACTATGAAACTGTATAACCATTATTCATAGTCTTGCCAGATTTAAGCGTAAAAGGAAATGTTTTAATAAGGATCGAATTTTAGATAACTTTAAGATGGTGTACGCCACGTGGAAGTTGGGGAGAGTGGGGTGCGTGTGGTCCTTGGCACAGGGTTACTCCGGTTGATGTCGCTTCTCGACCGTCAGCCTGTCTTGTAAACTTTTTACTCAACGGTCGCACTGTTATGCTTGAAATGCCTAGGTATAATGAAGATCTCTGTTTAATTACTTAATAATATGATTTACGCTCTATCAATAAATTTAATTCATTTTTTGTTAATAGAAAAGGTGGAGGTAAGGTAATGTCTCACGTATTAGCGGCACATGGAGGTGAAATTTTCATATATGGATTGAGCGCTGGTAGATCTGCTTTAGAAGACCCGCCCAGTGTTTCCGAAGGACCTGGAGGTCGGGTCACAGATTATAGGTACAATTAAATAAATTATTATCAACGTCGATACTTAGTCAAAAATAAGCTATCCATTTTTGTTGTACATGTTATAGAATTAAAGATTTCGGAGAAGTAATGCAGTTAAACAGATTGGGTCCACTGAAAGGCCCGGGTGCCTTACTCCGATCAAAAACTCGTCTATCGCGACACACATTGTGTTGGCCGCTCACACTCTCGTCAACACTATTGTTTAATTTAGGCACGGTTAGTATAATTTAAAATTTTTCAAAAATGTTTCTTCATCGCATCAATGGATAATATCTGAGACGTACATATATGATTACAGCATGTAGATCCGTTACCTCGACTTATGGTCAAAGAGACTTTAACCGAGGAAGATGTAGTCCAGTGTAAACAAGTCGTGTATTCACTCGTCAGTTTGGAAGCCCGTCACGAACCACTAGTATTACCCAATCTCGGACACAGGTAATTTTTGTACTGAAATGTGATTGTTCCAGTATTTGTGTCTTTTTCAAACGTCCCTCTATATCTGCCACTTTGGTCATGTTTCTTACCCATGTATTCCCCTTATGACATTTTTTTGTTACACCAAGCATACATCTTTCCATGCTTCTATGTGCACTGGATCTTCCACTTATCTGGACATTCTTCCAAAAGCGCTCCATCTTCTCGCATTTTATCTCTTCTTCTTTACATCCCGCCGAGTTCACCAATTGTCCTAGGTATAAATAATATACGAGTTGTATTTTGAATTGAACGAGATTGGTTATTTTAGAAGTAAAGGCGCTCGTCGTGAAGAGCATTGGAAACAAGTGTGGGGTGAATTAGAGGCACTGGTTAGAGGTCATCAAAGCTCACCGGGTCACAGAGCAGTGTTGCACTGTCTTCGAGAATGTAGAACTTCTTCAGATTCGGGTATTTCGTCAGTTAACTTTTTGTTCTTATTTCAAAATACAATTTAATTTCATGAATGTGCGGAATGTATCACAGGTAATACTAGCGGCAGTAGTAACGATTCAAGTGTGAGGGCTTCTGTAATCCGAGCCACCACCGACAGTCCAATGTCTCCTCCAGCTTCGGGCATGTCGGCAACTGTGCCGCCCATGCATCAGCCCTCTCCAGTGCATTCTTCGATATACAACTCGCCTAGGTATGTTATCATCATGATTTTATTGTTTTTATTGAGGAATTTCATAGTAATGGTTTTTTTTTCGTTTCAGGTCTGTTTTGGATATGTTTTTGGGTGGAGATTCAAACCGTAGTGGTATGCGTCGTTTGGAGTTTGCAGGCCGCATGGCAAATCCCAACGGAATTGCAACTCTCTATCCCGTTACGCAATCGCAATGGTCCAATCTACCCGAATCAACTCCGCTCGAAACGGGTTAATTTAAGCAATCGTGTATTATTAAACAATTCAGTTATTACTAACTGTGATTTTTGCCATTTTTATTCAGTGAATAATAAAATATGTATTTCTTTATTATAAGACTGTGATTTCTTTGCTCTACGGAAAAAAATTTGGAACACTAAAAGAAATTTGTATATACCATGTACATATGTGCATGAGGTGTGAATTTTTTTGTGTCAATTTCAAATATCAAAGGGAAAAGGGAAATGATTAATAAATCGAAATGAAAGTCAATAATTTTTAAAAGTATGTCCTTATATTTTTAAAACTACAGTTACTGCTTGTGCCGTAGCACATGATCTCGTTAAGATTCATCTGCTTTACAAATCAGACAACTCAAGACATGCCAAGTAAACTTTTCTTCCGTTCACACCCAAAACCACACACCACTGCAGATTATTTAAGGCCATATTTGTGAAATACTAATGTAAAACTGCTATTTTAGTAAACCGGTCAGTGTAATCAACATTGAACAATATTCATTACACCGTTTATAATATATAAATATTTATACATCTTTTCACAGCAAAAGGGGGGGGCTCTTGATTTAGGTAAAATATAAAAAAATAGCGTCCGCTCAACATCTAAACCTAATCCGATCAGTCAGTATGCAAAAATTTATGACAATTATTATTTTCGACACAGACGCAGTCTGTGAAAATTCCTTTAATTTATTACATTTAAAGGCAATGACTTATGATTGCTGCGCACATTTGCTAATGATTACGTAAAAAAAATTTGCACTGGCTGATATCACAGTATTTGTGTACATACACACACATATACATGCTTAGGCACACACACTTTGTGGAAATAACATCTTGTCATCTCAATTGTATAATTAACTAAGAAAAATATAACTAACGCAGCTTGAAATTCAATCTAGAACGGTGGAACAAATTGCAGACTTTAGAGTATGGTGATCGCTTTGATAAAATATTATAAAATAATCATCAAACGTTACACCGACGGGTCTGCAACTTGCTCCAGTGACCAGCACTAGTCTAGGTGAAAGTCATCGTAATTTGAACTGTTACGCATGGAGTATCTTAATTGGCAGTGGAGTAACCGCACATGATTGCTTGTATTTTTAAAGGCTTAGCGTGAAACCCAAGAATGTATATGCTTACAGATGCAGATACAGACGCATATGCAAACATACAAACACACATGCACGCAGAATCGAACTAAATGGATAAAAGCCAGGGCGGGTGTCTTGTCTTGTCTCGTCTCGTCTGGGCGCACTTAAATTAAAATAGGCCTGACTGCTATAAACTGGAATGTGATTGGAGTAAATTATCATTAAAAATACAAATAATAATACATTGCAACGTGACATTCTTTTTTATGTGGATCTGCATACGAAATTGGCTGAGAATTACAATATTTAATCCTTTTACTCGATCATCATATATAGATTGCTGACAAATTTCAAGACCATAACTTAATTTAATTATATAATAAACCTACAAAACTTACAAAACCATCGTCTCTTCTTAATACTATGTTATTTATTTAACATTACATAATGGAATTGAAAAATAAATTACCTAGGTACAGTGTTGATCCTACAACTATGGTTGCAGGTGTTTAGGACATATTTGTCCCAGATCTGTTCATCGACAATGCCGTCAACGGACAGACCACTGAAATTTATGCATATTAGAAGTTTCACCCTGCCATCGAGGAACACCTCACAGAATGCTTTACATATTTCGCAAATATACACATACGCTTCACAACTAATTCATTTATAATATGTGACACAGTTAACAAACTAAAGATAATCAATCAATGACGATAAGTACATTAGAGAACAAAATTTACACTAATATTAAAACAGAGTTTAAATATTAAAAAAATGACATTAAAAATAGTGTAATAGTCTATGTTCAAAATAAATATGGGGATGAAAATGGATGATGTGAGGTGGGCGGGGAATGGAGGGGTCACACCGGCCGTAGAACAGCGTGTCACTGTGTATTCTTGAGCTTTTTGGCTGGAGGCTCAGTTTCCGCCAAGTCTGGCTCTGCCTCTAGTGACTCAGTTTCTGTCGAATTTTCTTCTGAACTGCCATCAACAATCTCTGCCGACCTACGAAATATACATTTTCTTTAGCATTTAGCATTAGTGTGAAAAAAATTGTTGAAAAAATACTCAAAATCTATATTTGTAAAAGAGAATAAGAGTTTAGATTTGTAACTTTATTTTTAGTAGATATTCATTTTAGATAAAAAAAAAATACGATGCAATCGAAAAAGTATATTTTATTCAATACAATCAGCCAATACAGATAGACATAACAGATTGCTCTAATTTGTCTCAAATGGCTTAACAAATTTCCAAATCACATAAAATTAAAAATCACACACATTAAAAGAGTGTTGAGCTTATGTGCCCAGGAGTAGAATAGCTTTCGAAAGGTAATATGAAAATGTATTGCAAACATATCTTAACCTTTTATTTGATGGAGGTAGAGGACTGCCTGTCTTATCGAGAGAATCTTCTGTGCACGATGTGGTCGCTTCATCCAAGGATTCTGCGGCTAACTTTCCTGTAAACATGTACTTAATGTCACAACTCTTACAATGGCGCAATAGTTCCAACAAAAATTAAAGTTGTATACCGTTGGTTAAATGTGGAGGTTCTAGGTTGCTCTCGTCACTGGTTTCTAGAGGTGTGGTAGGGGTAGGAGCAGCTGGAGTGCCGGTATCAGC
This sequence comes from Parapsyche elsis, assembly GCA_022651745.1. Taxonomy (NCBI): domain Eukaryota; kingdom Metazoa; phylum Arthropoda; class Insecta; order Trichoptera; family Hydropsychidae; genus Parapsyche; species Parapsyche elsis. Next base: position 7,301,977 of record JAGVSN010000017.1, read on the forward strand.
CACTGACCCGTTAGTGGGACTGTCTCTTTCGAGGATTTCGGGTTGTAGTTCAGACACCACACAGTGGGCCCATATTGCTAATTCTACGCTGTGCGGTGACCATTTACTGACACCACCATTTTGTTCCTGAATATCGCTCTGTGCGTTGACCGTAATTAGAATCGAGTGGAAGAAGTGCATCGCAATATATTTTTATTGTAAGTATAAATCTATACCTGATTAAGCCTGTCGCAAGTATTACGTATGTGTGTAACGAAATTGAGGTATTCCTTGGTTGTGAAGTCGCTGCCTTCCATCTCTGGTATAGCTTTTAAGCACTCCTCGGCCATGAAGGGTGCAATGTCGGGCCCGGCAGCAGCCAGTAGAGCAGAGGCTGTAGATGTACCTACACCTTTTAAGCTATTGAGAGCTGTCAAGGCGGCTTCAATGTTGGGCATTTTTCGAAAAGCTTTTTTGGTAATTTGTGCAACAGCCCTTGGTGTGTTAACTTTTACCAGGTACGAAAGTTGTGGGTAAAATTTTCCTCTCTGCAAAACGTATTGTCAGTCAAACATTTTACTTAAATATAATAAGTATGATTGATATAGGTGAAAAAAAATACCGTTTGCTTCCATTTCATCAGTTGGACCAATTCCTCGTGAACCATGTGCGCATCTTTCCCCCGCGATTTAATCTTTTTTGGCAACTCAGTTTGATACCTAAAATCAATTGATATTCACATTAACAACATTTTATTTTTAATATTGTCAAATGACAGGACACCTTAAGAAAAAAAAAAAAAAAAAAAATTCAATAAGAAATTTTTAATATGAACATTGGAAAAGGTGGTTTACATGTGTGTACCGGAGAAATTAAATATTTTATGTTAATTTTAGGCAGTTTGCCCCTCATATGAGGATGGATTCTCACCCCAACACTAATGTGCGCGCTTGTTTGAACAATAACAGTACAACCCCGCATCCCGCCTACTTGAAACAATTGTATAGTATACCATTGATTGAATGGGTGTATGGCCATAAAATCGCATTATCGACGTAAATCAAAGTCGTAAATCTCCAGCAGCCACAACCAGTGATGTGCTGCTATAAGGTTCGCACCGGCTCGGGAATAAAATACGGTAACTAAAATTGATGAGTTGCTGATATGGAAAATTAAGTTCAGTTTCAAATTAAAAATGGATTAGATTTGGAAGTCGGACTACGTTTGCTATATTCCAGAACTAGAAATGTCGAACATAATCGCAAAGGAGTTACAAATAATGTTTTCTCCACGTGTTGAAAGAAATTCGAAACTGCATAATCATCGACGAAGCATCAACCATTTTTAGCATATCTGTACTGGCTATATTTTTAAACATGGAGGCTAACGAATTTTGTCCAACTTTATTTGTGGAATTGAAAGCTTAAGGTGCAAAAACCATTCACAATGTTCTACTAAAAACATTAAGCTCTTTTGGAATGGATACTTAGTACCTACCTACAAAATAATTTGATAGGATTTTGCTCAGATGCAAATCAGGAGTAAGCACAAGAAAAATTAAGGTTTTTTTCGTGGTGTGGGAATGTGCGCCGAGGTGCGAGCCAGTTAATAGAATTTTAGCAGCACACCATTGGCCACAACTCTCTTTTTTATTAGTTGTGCGAAAGCAAGGTGCTTCTAAGTTGGATAGAGTACAACTTAATTCAATTATGGTAAGACAAATAGGGACTCAATTATGTACGTACATAATAGCGGAGTCGAAACATAATTAATATTTCAACGCATTTCAAACATAATTACGACAAAATTTTACACAGATATTGTTGGAATACTATAAAAACTGACGAAGTCTTTAAATTTTGAATGCTTTGTTTCGACTTAATCAATAAAAGCTAGATATTTTAAAATTTGACTTAATAGTACTTAATAGTTCCTTTGTTAGAAGCCACCAAGAATTCCGAAGCACTATGTGGAATCCTTATTACAAACATACCAATTTCACTAGCAACCCGGCGAACAAACTTAAACCAGAGTACAAACTCCTGGGCAACCTAGTCGATAACCCGTATCTCCTCTAAAATTTCCTTCAATTGTCCCCCCAGAACGCTCTATAATCCTAACCCTGCTTCACCTAAAATCCTCTATTTCAAACTTCCTAATTCTATTGATAGATTGTCTTCCAGCCTCCCAACATTTAACATTTCTATGCTCAAACATTATTCCAATCCCTAATTCTTCGCTTCTACCTAATTAAATCTACGCAATTTTAAAGCTATTGCTCATACTCAACCATATAAATCAATTTTACAATTTCCTTTCCTTTTTACTTACACTCCATATTTCTCTGAACTTCTTGCAGCATATTATCACCACACTGCTATTTAATTTATTACTATGTACTTTACCAACAGCCTGTATTTATCGGGTCGGTAACTTTTCCGATCTTTGATCAGTTAATTTAACCAAATGGTAAATAATTTAAATAAATGGTCAGCACTTGAGCGATCGGTAAATATATTAAAGGAATGTGTATTATTTACTGACCGTTTGTGAAAAAGTTACCAAAAATACATTTTTTAAAGACCATTTATTATTTCTACATAGATTGTTGTCTAAATATAATAATAATGACCATTTTCTCGAGTTACTGGCCGATTAATTAATTGCCTTCACCCTGCCTAATGTTATAGATCATCCAACTTATCATATCCTATTTTACGCATTATACCTGATACCTTAGTTTTTCTTCATACATGTTTTTCTTTATAATTCCGTTCCATCTTTGTTCTTTCTTATATGTGAGAAATTTTAATTGGCAGTCATATTTTTACTTTGGTATACTCCTGTTAATATTCCAAATTAAAAAAAAAACCCCCAAAAAAGTCGAAATGCGGACTTGGTCAGTTTATCCAGTTTACCGACGATATTCGCACACCAATAAAAAGTGGGCCAAACAATAACAAAAAAAAAAAAAAACATACGAAAGCGCGAATCGAGCGACAACAACAGCGCAAACGAAAACACACAAACTAGCAAAGTGGGGTGGGGGGCGGGGGGGGGGGGGGTGTTGGAAAAGCAGGGGAGCCACACCCACGCACGCACACACACACATCATCACGCCTTTACATCCGCACTCGAAAAACCATCATCGATCATAATACAATCGTATATTTTTTTTTCGAAAGGCGGAGACGCGAGCGCGCGCCTACGTTGTAGCCAAAATGGCGGCGCATCCGGCCGCTGAATTTTTGGGGTTTCAGGCGACACGGATCGGCCGATCGTAGACGACGGGGAAAATACGTGCGAGGGAAGTTTAATTTAGAAAAAAAAATTTTTTGCGCACGTAACACATCGGGAAGACAAAGGAAATGCCCAAATTGTGACTGAATTTTTTTGATTTTTTTTTTGTATTTTTCGGCACTTCGGCACCGTGCCGCGTATCGAACGCGGCACGGCGTTCGCAGGTTGAGCGCACCTGGCGTGAAAAGACGCAGCGCGTGTCGAACTGTCGACCCCGCGTCCCGGTCAGATGATAGCGGGCCGGTCAATCGGAGTCATCGTCGTCGCCATCTTCAACTCTGAAAAGATCGTCTCGGGAAGAGAGAAAAAAAAGCACGTGACCGGGGCGGCGTCCCCTCTGCGGACAAAGAGAAAGTGCGACGCGTCCGAGCCGCCGCCATTAGCGATACGTTCGAGTCATCGTCCATCATCGAAGAGTCTCGCGAAGGCATCAGCGAACCTTCGATCGTCGTCGAAGGCCGCCAGTCGAAGCACGCCGAAGCGGAGCTGACGCGGCCGGCCGCCATTCCGTGGCCACACAACGAGCGAAGAGCGAAGAGCCAAGAAGTCTCGCGCGACTACAGACTATCGTCGATGGAGAATAGTCGTGGCGGGCAGGTGTGCGGTGCGGCAATGTGCGCCCGCGTAAGTACTCGGCGTCACTTACCAGTTATCGAGTTTGAGCAGCTCCTCGGGCCGTTTGCCGCGTTGCTCGGCTTTCAGGCGCAAAGCTTGCGGATAGAGTTTCAGCGCCCGCAGGAATCTGCGCGAATCTCCACGCAGGAAGAATTCGGCGGAGTCGAGCGTGTCGATCTCGCGGTCCTCACGCGCCGCCATCGCCGCTAGCTGTAGCTCTAGCTCTAGCTGTACGAGCGATCCGATCAACTGCTACCAGTACAAGTACGACCGCTAGGCGGCGCCACTCGACTTCGCTACACTCTCCCCCCCCGTTCTCCTTTTCCTCTTCGCCCCTCTACACTGCCGATTTTAGTGCGGTGTGATCTTGTACGTGCGTCGAGGTTGGCGTTTGCGCGCGTAGTTCGATTTCGGCCCGGATAGTAATTACTAGAAGTTGAAAATTGGTAGCACTATGCTCTAGACTAGTAGAGGGGGAAACGGGGCCGCATGTTAGACGTTTGGGAAATTTTGGAATTTGGCCCAGCTGCACAATTAGACGTACCAAAAGTGAGTTTTCACTTGAAATTTTATCATTAGTTGGGTTTGAGCAGTTTTTCGCGCACTGACATTCTACTTCCCGGGTTGTGTGGAAATGAATTTTGAATGACGGTACATTTTTTACTTTATCCGCATCGGATGAAGTTAAATATTATTATTATGTCGAAGACCGTGTGCTGTCATTTTTAATTAATCCGTTATAAGATTAGTGAACGTTTACAATGAAACAAATCTGTGACAAGGCGTGAATAGAATAGAAGTGAGGCGAGTGCAACTCTGTCTTGTTTTAAAAAGTAAAAAATTGTAGCAAAATTTGTTTGTTGATATTCATTATTATTTTTTATTATATAACAATGTACCTACAGTACAATGAAAGAAATACAAAATATCTCATACCACAATAGTTTCTATAATACAATTTAAGATATCGGTTGTAAATAAACGTAGAATGAGAGGGAAATTTTAGGTGTGATTGAAATTAGGAATTGAAAAGGTGTTTGTATACATAGAATTTAAATGTTGAGAAGTTGGAAGATAATACATCGATTAAGTTAGGAAATTCGTTCAAAACTTATAAATGAAAGAATTGTGAGAGAGGTTTGAAGTTGATATTAGAATTTTTGAAAATAAGTTCAATAGATTTCGAAATGTTGTAGCCGTGTCGAGGAGTTCATTGCATTACTATGCAATAAACGCCTCGACAGCTATTTTGTCCCAATGATCGCGTTACAATCACGGTTTTACATTAAAAAATGTCAAAGAGGTCAAAATATCCAATAAAATAAAATTCAAGCAGAGCCATCTTAGTAACTGGAATCTGTATGAGTTTTACTTATTCAAAACTTTTGCAACACAAACAATAGAACGATTGATTTGTAAATTGCATTGGGAGTAGGTACCTAAGTACATACTATAGTAGAAATACGCATCCTTAAAATAATCAACACCAATTATTATTTTACAAATTATCATTTATTTACAACGTACTGAGAAGGCATTTGACTCAGTTAGTCAAACAGCCGTACTGGATGCCCTCCAGAAACAAGGCGTTGCGCAACCGTACGTCAGCCTGCTAGCTGCCATCTACAAAAAGGCCTCAGTTCGTCTCTTTGAAGACACGGAGAAATTCGGTATTGAGAAAGGGGTTAGGCAAGGAGACACCATTTCTCCTAAATTATTCAATGCGGTGCTCGAGGACATATTTAGGTCACTGGAATGGCAAAAATCAGGGGTCAAAATTAACGGAAGACATTTGAGCCATCTAAGATTCGCTGACTATATAGTTATAGTTGCATGTAACTCTAGTTGATAGTTATTTATACCTAGGGCAGTTGGTGAATATGACTGGATGTAAAGAAGAAGAAATAAAACGAAGAATGAAACTAGGATGGAGTGCTTTTGGAAGAATGAACATAGTTTTTAAATCCAACATTCCGCTATGCTTAAAAAAGAAGGCATACGACCAATGCGTATTGCCAGTTATGACGTATGGATGTGAAACTTGGACGCTAAATTCAAGAATGCTACGAAAGATCCAGTGCACACAGAGAAGCATGGAAAGATGTATGCTTGGCATAACAAGAAGAGATCGCAAAAGAAATACATGGGTAAGAAGTATGACCAAAGTGGCAGATATAACAGTGCGGGTGAAAAAGTTGAAGTGGCAATGGGCTGGACACATAGCGAGAAGAATGGATGGCAGATGGACGCGAGAAGTACTGGAATGGTATCCGAGAGGATGTGAAAAAAAGCAAGGTAGACCGAGTGGAAAATGGGCTGATGAATTGAGAAGAATGTGTGGAGTCAAGTGGATGCAGATTGCTCAAGACAGACAATAATGGAAGAGGATTGGAGAGGCCTTCATCCAGCAGTGGATGGTGAACGGCTGAAAATGATGATGATGATGATATAATACTAAGTCCAAAGAACCGACGCCCATCAATTAACGAAAATCTTGAAAAAAAAAAAAAAAAGTTCATGTTTTTTCATTCTTCCTGTTGGTCGGTGGCATTTCTTTACATGACCGCATATACATATTTGGTAGAATCGGAGCGTTGTGTTTTATGATGTGTTGGTTGAAAATTTATAAATTCGTCTTCATAAAGTCAAATATAAAATACGGCAACGCGACGCAACACGACAGCGCAACGTTGCACACAATTGGCTGGGGTCTGCGTCGCGGTTGCGCCGGCCGCGTCCTCTACCCCCTCTTTCCCTCTTTCCCTCTTTCCCCTCCTCCCCCTCCGCTCGCTTCCCTTCCCTTTTCCCTCCCGCCCCGTTTCCTCCCCCCTCTGCCCTGTGGCTGGCGGCTGCCACGTCCGAGAGAACGAGAGAACGAGCGAACAAACGGGCGAACGAGCGAACGAGCGAACGCGCGAAAGAGGGGCGGACGTGAGCGAGCGGCGTCCGGCGCGCAAATGATCAACAGCCAAACGGCAAACGCACTTGCGGACGAAAACTAGCGAAAGCCCGAATGGCGAATGGCGTGCAAATAAACACGCGTCGCGTCACATGGCGAACGCCTGTCAAACTTGACAGCACTCCTCCCCCCCTTCCCGCAACACCCCTCGCGATGCACGCGGTTTGCACCCTTATCGCGCCTCGGCCGATATCACTGGCCGGCCCGCTAATTGACGCGCGCAAAGGTGATTTTCGCGTGGCCGAAGCGCCGAGCGCACGAATTTGAAAACAAAAACAAATGAAACGTGCCGCTTTTCTTATCCGCGATTCGAATTGGCCGTTTTTAAATTTTCAGGTCGCAATGAAACACCTCGCCTCGCTTCGTTTTCTTTACTCGTGTTGAATACGTTTCTGGTCGTTTTCGTGGGAAAAATACGACGGTGGTTTCCCGTTGTACTCTGAATGGAAAAGATAATTGTATGGAGAGGTGAGCGGTAGAGATAGGGTCTTTCATCGGATGAAGAGGCCCCCCCGCCCCGATTACTTTTTTTTTTCGAGGCGAACTTAGAAGTATTGTTGTAACAAAATATTTTCTTTTAAAATATTATTATGTATGAACGGAGTGGAGCTCCTCCGCGAAAACGGTTATAATTGAAAAGACCGAATCTAATAGGAGCGAATGGAAAATGTCGCAAATGGATAAGGTTTAATAAGAATAAGACGTAAAGTGGATTTGATCGAAAGGTAAAAATATCGCAAAAAATACACCGAAAATCTTAAATAAGACACGCGAAGTAATTTCTATTTCGCGATTATGATTCTCAACCATTTTTAATCGAAGAATGTGTTTGTATGTCGGATGCTTTCTATCTTAATCCTATTAGACATCATATTCTTATTTAGTCCTTATTCGTTTTCTACATTATTCCTGTAATACCTTATAGGTTTGCGTTATTTTCCATTCGACCATAATAAATTTCATAAAGCCATGGCCGCGGCGGCCACAACGATGTTAGAAAATGTATGTGGCTGCCTGTTTGACAACGCACTGAGGCAGCCAGGAAACTCTGGCTGCGCGGCCACAGGTACCGGCTCCGATACGCAGCAGCCAGACAGGCAACCACTGGCCGCGGCGGCCAACACGAGATGTATTTAACAAAGCAAATGTATGTGGCTGCCTGTGCGATGCACGCACTAGCAGCCTGGCTGCTCGGCAGCCAGGCAATTCACGTTTGCCATTTCAGATATTCAGCCGCTTCGACTGAAAATCTGAATAAACAATTCCAATTCCATTATAAATTTTATACTAAATTGAACGAATAAAATAAAAATATTTAAAAAAAAATCTCGCTAATGTTGCGCGCTGGAAATAATGTATATAAAACTATTTTCAACGAATTATTTGCATCTACATATGTACATACAGTACAAAAGGATCCGATATTCGAGATTACGAACCAAATATTGCATTGAAAATATGTTGTATCTACAATGTTATCGCTGACCATTTGTGAGTGTGTTCTCATCGTTCTGGCTGCCCCTTTGTCTGCTTGAACTGGGTGCACGTTTTTCTGGCCGCCGCGGTCATGGCTGCCCAGCCAGGCAGCCAAGTGCGTTACGGGCCTAAATCGGTCAAGACTAGGGTGTTTCTTAAATTGGACAGAGTAAAATATTTCAATTAGAAAAGGTCTAACGGAAATGGTTAATAATAATGACAAATCATTATTATTAACCATTTCCGAAGTAATACATAAATAGAAAAAATAATAATATAGGTATAAATAGAAAAATCCGAAAGAATTTTCAATTTGTGCCACATTGTACTTTTGGTTTATATGTAAGTCCTGTGCAGTGCCTCGGTGTCATAGATTACTCCCGTTACTTATTTTTATTGGAAAACTAGTTGACCCAGCATGCGTTGCAATGCCCGATCCCGTTCCCGTTCCCGATCCCGTTCCCGGCCCCGATCCCGATCCCGTTCCCGTTCCCGTTCCTAGTACGTTATCTGACGTGTGAGCAGGCCCGTTCCTGTTCCCGTTTTTTCCCGATTTTTTTTCACAGGAACCATCCCCGGCATGATCACAATAAGTCCTGAAAGTTTCACCGCGATCGGTTGAGTGGTTTAGGAGCCTATAAGAGACAAACAGACAGACATTGATTTTTATATATACCTACTAGCTGAATTGCCCGGCGTTGCTCGTGCGGGTGACAAACAAAAATTCACCAGTACAAACAAAAATTGAATGAAAAATTGAAACAAATGAAAACATTTATTTTCCAGTACAAAATTTTTTTCAGATTAAAAAATTTGTATGGGGGCCCCTTGACCGCGGACTCCCACCCCTTCCAAAACCCACCTACGGTCTGACTTGGGGTACCATGAGATAGTATACCAAGTTTGGCGGTTCTAAGTTGAAAACTGTAGATTTGCATAGCGGACAAACAAACAAACAAACAAACAGACAAACATTGAATTTTATATAGTAGATATAGAAGATATGTCGAAACACAGCCCAATCTAAAAAGAATAAGAAATTTTCATTTTAACATTAGGAAGGCCGCACAGCTTGTAAGTTTATTAGAACTTGACTCACCCACAAACTTTCACCATCGACTTTGCTCGTGGAAGGTTGACGTGTTGAGCGTTTAGTCGAGTTGCTTTTAAGCCGCATTAGATGCTAAGCTAAGCTTTTCATGCTATACAATTTCAAAAATTACGAATTGGAAGCGCTTTGTGGACAAAAGATTTTTTTTAAATTTTAGATTAGACGAAATTTACGAGCTTTATGAAACTAAAGAATAAAATTCGACGAAAAACGGTGGTTTTCAAAATGGGGCTTGTGAAATTACTGTTGTATCCTATACAGACTAGTCCACAGTGTTTTTGTTAAAGTGCTTACTTATACAAAAGTTAAGTGGGAGCGTTTATTATTCTATTGTCTGTAATGATATTAACAATTTCTATCGCATAAAACAACAGAAAAATAGCGTGTACACGAAACTACAAGCTTTTGATATCACACGCGCCATTGCGGTAGATAAAAAAAAAACGGTTTTCATTTCAATGTTTTTGTTATGATTATTATCGTTTGCGTATATGTATGCTACCGATGGTTATCAATTTCGATCGTAGTACAACTTGCTTACTATGTGTACACGCTCAAAATAGAAACAATGCGAGCGAAACGTATGTAAACACGAGTATTTTTAGTCTCGATTCGACTATAAATACAGCAATTACAATACATATCTGTTGTGTTGCTCCTTTGTGTGTGTGTGTGTGGCTCTCTCCCTTCTCGTTTTGCGAAAATCAATAAATTTGTACTTCGCGCAGGTGAATCCGGCGAAGCCGATCATTAAAATTCGAGAATCCAATTTATGCGGGACTTATCCGAATCCGATATCCAATTTAATCAACACTTCAAATTAGTACATGTTGTATTCAATGACTGAAAGCGTATAGGCAAAGTAAGTTTGCTTGCTATCACTAGTTGTACATTTTGCTTTGATACCGATTGTATGTACATACATAGTAATCTGGGACAGGACACGAACTCATAAAGTCCTAGCCTTATGATTGATGTTGATATGCTAGCTAGGAGGTCATCCCATGGTGCTAGGACGGTAAACAGCATAAACTAGTAAAGTACATATATAAATATACAATTTTAATCCAAAATTTGTAGAGGTAAATCTTTTGCGTAAGCAGACTGCACGTTTGAATGCAATGTTGAACATTGCAGTACTATAAAATACGAACGTAGTAGATCTACCTTGACCTATACTTTCATTCTATTTGTGCCAGTTGTATGCAGCGCGCGTTTGTTCGTTCGCGGGTCACGCGTGCTCTTGTGATAAATGTTATCAAAGATAAAATAAATATTCGATGTAAATAATGCTGCAGGACCACGTTCAGACTAAATCGATCGTTAAACAGTAAATTCGTTCGTGTATAAAAAGTGGATTGACGAGTCGGATTCCGCGCTGGAAACACCCAGGGACGACCTGCGGTCTTTTATTATGGTTTCGTTGAAGGAAATTTGGTTAAGATAAATAGCAAGCGCGCATTCTAAAAGCTAAAAATGAATTTTGATTCAAAATTTAACCATCGAAATTACGGTGAAACGGTTTCTGATGTCGCAAACCGCTATACCCAACACTTATGTATGTAGGTGTTGTATGCCGGCGTGGTTATAATCGATAGTGTCGATTGAATGAATAAGGAAAAGATTCGTAAAATTTGTCATCGGCTTTGATAAGAGAACTATTACTGATAAAAGGGGATAAGAGGAATAAATACGAATGAATATTTAAAGAGAGCCAACTCTCTCCATTGTTCGCGCGAGACTTGCCGCAACGGTAAATCTTTCGAGCGTAGCCGACACGCTCGTTCTTTTTGCTTCAAAATTATTTAGCATTGCTTGAACGTTCTCGAAAATATTTAAAATATCCCCCAAGAGCATTTTATACATCAGAAATTAATATTTTTTGAACTCGAAAAATTAATAAGAGACAAAATTGGTAGCATAAATGTGAAAGTGGTACTTTTGTATGTTTTTTTCTAAAGTCAATTTAAGCGATACAAATTTCATGTATGTACATATGTATGTTCTATCTGCTGTGTAGTAACGTGTTGATTAGTTTTTTAAAGTAAAATTTTTGTGCGAATATTTGAGGAAAATCGTTGGTTTTGCATAATGGGTTATTTAACGTTTATGACATGGTGAAACCGTGAGAATTTTCTGTGCTAATACGAGTTTGGGAGTGCTTTTCGACTTACTCACAATACATACAATCAACTGTTGTTTTATTTTTGTACTAAAAATAAGCAAGTACATACATAATCGTAAAAAATTGGGTGCTTCTATGTAAATAATATAACTTTGTTTTAGAAATTATTAAAAAAATATTTAATTACGGGATCAATACTCTGACTTCAGCTGTAAAATGTTAAATATAGTAATTATTATACATATTCTTAAATTTTGAACATATACAATCAACATGTTATCTTTTTGAAAGTATGTATGTGTTTAAATTTAACATTGGATAACAAATTAAATTTCAATTCATCAATGAAATTAATCTACATATAGTCTTTACACTGATTTGAAACTACACTTTGAATTCTGAAAACTGACAGGTATGTATATGTAGGTATATTTATATCGTATTTCAAAACAAATATTTGCAATTTCATATTTTCCACCTATTGAAATATTTCTCGATTGTGAGAAAAGTGACTTGAGGGAAAAGCAGAGTTGTAAAATTTATCCAATGTTGAGGAAGCAGCTTTCTGATGGCAAAAAACAATATGTTTAATAGTAGGTAATTAGGTATGGATAGGAGAAAATTGAAAATAGTGTAATTTTATTTATATTTTTATTATTTTAACGAATTTAAAAAATAAATTTTAGCTACAATGTGCATTGCAGTATATAGGTACATATTAGCTCCAAATGAAACGCACACATCTATTGAATAATAATAATCGAGGCAGATATGTTCAGTCTAATAAAAAAAGTAAATATGTATAGTAAAAACTGATTAGTCTTGAATAACGAATTATATAATTTCAAAATACATACATATATTCATTTAAAGGTCAAAAAAATATTCTAAATTCAATGCATAAAACATTATCTTATGATTAAGTTAATTTTTCATCAAAACTCTTTTATAAGTCATTGAATACACTTTCAACTTTCAATGAACAATAAATGAAATTAAACTTCATTTTAAATATAAAAATTGATAAAGACGCTCACAGCCTTATTTACATACCATGTAAATGGTTTTGAGATTTGTTATGTAAAAATATTGAAAAGCATTAATAATCACAACATATAGACTATTTAAAGTGTAAAATAATAATTAAAGAAACCATACAAAAAATAAAAATTAGTATAATCACATTTCAAAATTTGAACACAGTGATATTCAATTTATAGAATTTTTATATAGAAAATAAGATAATTTTATTTATTGTATGTACTCCGCATTTTATGATTTAATATGATCGAAAAAAATAAAAATGAATCACAATAAGTACAATAATCAACAGCTTAAACAAATAAAAATACAAAGTAAAATATTTCACAAAATCACAAGAAAATTTATTAAACTTATGTATCTATATCTACTGGAAAAAAAATTTAGGCATTTATTTTTACAATAATTGCACACGTCAATAACACATGCGATTCATAATATTATCAGAGAAACCCCGTTTGTATAAAATTGGCACTGAAATTGTTATGAAAGATTTTGAACAAGTAGTGTGTAGAATTATAGATATCATGAAGATTAGAGATTACAGATAATTGACAAATTGACTAAACAAACAATAAAAAAAGGAACTAGTGTTTGTATAAATTCACTAAATATTATTCAACAATAACAAAAAACAACAATGTATGTATGTATGTACGTGTCTAACAAATTAAATAATAAAAAAATACTAAAAACTAAACAAGTCATAATTTGTCTCTATAAATAAAACCTTTTCTTAACTGACTTCTATATCAACCATATATCTTATTTTTTCAAAGCTCAACCAGAATGTTAAAGACCATGGTGCCATTCTAATCCACACGGGTAGAAATCCTTTGTACAGGGCCATAAAACCTTCACCCGCTATAGTCTTTCTTAAGCAATCTATTGAAGATTTGTAATATAAACCTCTGAAAATATAAAAAAAAAAATTCAATGAAATAATTTGATCTTCAGTCTTTAAAATGAATTATTCATAATGTAATCAGTGCTTTGATTTTACACATATTTTCTTACTTTCCATCCACATCAGTAGGTTGATTCATAACGCGAGTCTTAACAACATCAGCCGGAGTGCCTAAGCCCGCTGCGACAAGACCTGCGGCAGAACTCGCCAAAGCATGTACAGGCCATTTATCTGGCAATCCCGTATTGGCCATGATATGTTGTTTGGCCATATCGTATGTCGTTAAATCTCCAAGATTTACAAGAGCAGCTCTTTGCATATTAGGCACTGATCCTAAAAGCATAAAAAAGTTAATTAACCAAACAATACTTGATTAATTACAAAATTAATTCTTTTTAAGCACATTACCTTTCCATAATCCTCGAATTCCACCCGTACGTAGAATTTGTTTGAATGCATCCCATGCACCGTTGATTCAGGCGGGCTCACCGAGTAGCCGTTGTCTACCTTCCATCTGTACCTGAACTTTGACTAGATCTGTAGGAGACGCTAGCCATTGACTAACCATGCCAGACGTAATACCACCTGTAATCAAAAATATTGTTATATCAATAATGAAGTTAAGCTGCATTTACATTTGCATTTATGATTTATATGTCGATTCTCACACAGAGCGGATTTCCACACTGGAAATATGTCTTGTTTATTTCCATCGAAGACGTCGTTTCTTAATTTTTCATAAAGGAGAATTCGAGTTCCTGAATAGACTACGTGTCGGGCGAGCGCCGGAGGTATGCCTTGCCATAAGCGAAGTAATCCTTCTTCGCGCAAAATGCCGATACCTGTGCCAAGCATTCCTCTATAAGGGACCTATAAAAGATTTATAATTTGTTAAAACTTCATTATGTTTTGTACGTACAGACACATATTTCATGAAAAGGATGCTTACCACATTTCCACTTTTCTTAGCAACCTCTCCTTGTATTTGTAGACGAGTCTTTGTCAGATCAAGCGGATATGTAACTGAAATTAATGGATAAGAAAAATATTATAACATTAAATTTTTATCATATGATAACGTGTGTGGCTTCAGATACATGAAATTTGATTGTAGTTTAGCTTTGGCATAATATGTTTGCATCATTCAGCGCATGATATGTATTAGCAGCGGGAAACGATATATTTCATAATAGCACATTTAGATTCCAGATAATATATCTATAAGTAGGAACAGCCCAGTGTTGACCCAGAAACAAATATTATTATAGTGCTATAGCGTTCAAGTTACGTTTGCGACCTTAACGCTCACCAACCGAAAATAACTCGCTGAAACGTTATTCTGTTCATCATCGCTTTCATTAGACGATTCGGCGGGGAATTCCGCGCAAACATAAACCGAAAGAAAGTCCGGTAATGATTTCAGCACAATTTAACGAGGTCGTTTCAAGAAATTCGCACACGGGGTTAAATAAGAAATGCAAATTAAAAAGGCGTATTTCTGGAACGTTCCAACGAGCCCATGAACAGTTTTAATTCGGAGGTTCCATTTTCTGTTATGGCTACTATTTACATTGGCGTATTATTAAATCTGTCAATGCGTTACAGACTACGCGGGAGATGGTACAGATTAAAAACGCGTACCATTCAAGATTTCATCACTATCTTGGTCGGTTACTTTGCGATTTTTCAACACAAACGTAAGCAGACACATATACATAGTTATTTCGGTACATTTCAGATAAGATATCTGCGTATGGTTTATCGACGGCATTAGTCGTTTATCAACATACGTACATATGAACGAATGTAATTTCTCTAATTTTACAACTTTATATGTAATTGTATTTATTTTTGAATACTAATAATACAGATTTACATTGTGCAGACGACTGCACGTACGACGATTGATTATGCATCACCTGTGCCAACATGTTACGTACATCGGTATATACATACGACAAAATCGACGTTACACTGTTAAGACAAAACAGGAAACAATGCAATTAGTGTATTGTTGGAATTGTTAAAATTGCACATGTTCTAATTCATAGTTTAATTATACGTGGAGTGTTTAAACGATTCAACTGAGTGTATGAAATAAAACTATTTAAAAAGTAATCGATGCGTTTAGTTTTTCGGAAAGTTGTATATGTATTGAGAATAATACATAGAACTTTATGCATCCTCGACATTTTCAAACGAAGAAATTAACCACAGTGTGTATGCATCATAGTTTCCAATCGCATTGGTCAGTATTGGTTCCATGGTTTTATTTTTAGTTAAAAGGTCACAGATTTAAGACAATATAGGAATTATAAAAATGTTCAAAAGTGTATTTGAAAAATTTACATTAAGCTATTATGTATGTTGACGAAATATTGTCTCGAGTTTACATCCGTGCTTGTCGATTTTCCTGTGAGTGAACTTTCGAAATCCGTCGATTATCGCAAAAAGGAGAAAATCCACTATCATTTCTCGGAATTTATTATCACATATACGTCACTGGGTGATTTCGAAGAAGGCCGTTTGAAGATCTCGTGTTCAATGAGTCAGCCGCCAATACGACTGTTAAAAATTCAATAGACAAGACAGATTCGGTTCGACGTACATACATACGTCGTCTTGAGCGTGTTAAAGTAAATATTTTACTCGTTCAAGTTGAAACAGAGCGTTATTTAAATAAATTTCGAAGCGTGGATAATTATAAAGAATGTTTATTCTAATAGGTGTGTGTATACCAAACACGAGTGCGATCGAAATTTCATTTCACCCTGCGAAAGTAGAACGAAAATCGAACATTCGTTCGCGAAATTAATTTTCTACATTACCCGTTGTATGAGTGTTCATATTTTAATCGCAAAATATCGATATTTTGTAAACAATGCCCAACGCACAAAATACAATATACATACATACATACGTCAATGAAATTTAATTATAAAGGTTAGCACACATTAGAGACAAAAACATTTTGATTTTGCAGCTAAACACTTTGTACGCATTGAGCGTTTTATGACATCTGGAGCAAATTTTTAATTTTCACGATCGAACATCGAGCAACACTTTATCTTATTGTAAGTGTTGCTAATATAAATTTAATAACAAATGTAACCCAGATACGAACAAAATGTTCGAATTATGTAAACCGGGTTAAGTCGATTGCAATTTTGTTGTAATCGACATCGATTCGCTCGTCTTTTAATTAGACAAATGTATGTACAACACATTTATTTAATTAAATAAAGTACATACATATATTGAGCATATCCGTGTATGTACGACTAGTGCGCAAACAAAACTTTATCGATGATTAATTCAACGAAATTTCCGCCATACGTGACTCATTTTGCGAGAAATGAAGCCGTTGAACCGTACATTTGTTGTTTTTGTTGCCCTTTCATTAAAAGGAAAATGGAAGTGCAAAATAAATGATTCGGACAAATTTGACCACTCAAAGACCTTGGGCAAGATAAATCGTCCATAACGTTAACGCACATTTCAACACGGATGACCCGATATCTCATTCTTCCCCATATTAACTATTTACTTGCAATCAAATTCCCGACAGTAGAAATAATTCATGAGCATTTTTTGTATGCTGATATGCTTTTTGATGTATTCAATTTAACTGTATAGGTTGTGATATAGCAGTTATACACGCTTCTGGATGTTGACAGTAGCTTAATCTTTATCTTTGTTTGTAAATAGATATCTGAACGAATCAGTAAAAAATGATAATTTGAATGACGAAGGAAGTGTTTTAATAATATCAAATGATAAAAGTTATTAATATAAATATGTATGTATATGTTTTAGCTACATCCTGGTCTTTCAAGTTTCCGCTGTTTTTCTAAACATATTTAGACAAATATTTTATTGAAAAGTCTAAGTAACGAGGCTACTCATACATATTGTGAATTGTATTTTTGATTTTGAAAAATGTTCGATGGACACCTCTTTTCTGTAATATTTTAAAATCTAAGCGGATCGACCATTGATTAATTATTTCATACTGAAATATGCAATTTATGTTTGATAGGTTTATGGAAACTATTGTACATACATATATTACATAACAGTGGTCGGGAAGAGTCAAATTAGGGAAAACTTTGCAAAATTGGTAAGTTTCGGAATTTTTTTTTGGATTATATATTCAAAATATTGCAAATGGATAGTTGTATGAAATATCGTCATCTTCATAATATTTCTTAATGTTCGACAGTTTATTACTGAAAAGTATTATAATGTATAATTTGAAAAACGATTTTTAAACTATTTATAGCCGTGAAGTTATGGAAATAGGATTCATTTTGATTTTGTGTAAATTGTGAGTCACGTTTTGTGTTTCACGCAAAAAATTACAACAATAATTTTCGGTAGACTTTTGAATTGCATTTAAAATTTACGCTCGAAACCATAATGTGGACAAACACAAGGTGACCAGAATTAAATAAAAAAAAACCAAGGAGGAAATTCCTTATGAAATTTTTTCGCAGAACTTATTTTACGGAGAAAATTCACACGAAAAAAAAAAGACTAGTGTGCCGAGCACGCGCGATATTACATAAAACATCCGTATGCGTATCGGCATTCGAACTAAATGTAAAAAAGAAATCGAATGCCGTTCAAATTTTAAAAATCGCTTCAGTATCAATCCTGTGTCGATAATTTAATCGTGTCGCAGAGTTCGTTACATTGACCCCGACTCTGAAAAATTGATAAAGGTCTCCCGAAACCAACGTGTGAAAACCAGTGGGAGCGGGACCGAATTTTAAATCCTGTATAGAGAGGGTATCAGTGAATTACTCCTGATTTAAAAAATGAAGAGTTGCGGAATCCTTTCAGTTTAAATTTTGAATCCATAGATGATGCTGGCAATGCTGAATGCTGGCATGCAGAAGGACGATTTCATCGATTTAGAGAGCAAAGCTCTGCTTTTAAGCGAGAATTCTCAAATCAAAACATTGATGAATGTTGGTGCTCTCAAACAGTTGCCTATCCATATTTGGCAAATAAAGCACCTTTGGTCTTAGTTTCATTTGCTACGACCAAGGATATAGAATACATAGTAGATATTATGTCCCTTCATACTTTTCGGTATACAAAAATTGTCGCAAGAGTAGGGATGAATGGACAGAACTCGAGGCTCGAATAACAAAGAAGTGATATTTTTTTCCAATACTTCGACTCCCATAACTAAGATTTTTATACCTGAGTGATTATTCTACATCTATGATTATGGCATAATTTCACTACAAAAGACGGCATTTTGTACCCATTTCACAGTCAAATGACGACGTCCTTAAACGACGGTCAAAAATCAACCGTTTCCCACAGCCAAGATTTTTATACCCGAGTGTCTTGGTTAGAGTCGGAACATTTTTAGAGCGTGAGGGCGTATCTAGACTATTCTACATCTATGGCTACGACTCATCTTTGCAAATCAGGATTTTCAAAAAGAGGCAAAAGTTATGAATCTTTTAAGCCTGATATTCATGGTCGATAAGGCTTGACCGTGAGTATGGGGCTTTAGACGTCAGACACATTTAATACTAATTTAATAATCGGTGAAACAAAATCAATAATTATTTTAATTAGGTCTTGATTGGTTCATTGAATTTAGGATAGGGGAGGAGGGTAGGGTGAAATGAACATTTTTTTCACTTTTAAAGGACGAAATGAGTGCATTGGGGCTTGGTTTCGCGCGTTCTGCAGCCTGCTACGGTGGACGCTGCAGCTAGAAAGGAGTAGTGCATCTCGCTCTATTGTATGGCGTCTGTTTAAGTTGGCTGTCTCTCTCTGGGTGTGAGACAACGCCATACGTGTGAGGGACAACAACATACGTACGACACGAATTCAGATGAATACGTACCCAGTGTGCGCCCGGCCTAAACGTCGACGACAAAACGTCCCGAGGGCACCGGGCAAAACGTTTACGCCGAAATGTTCACGACAAAATGATAACGATAAAATGTCTATTTACAAAATAATATATGTAGGTTTTTTTTTTTTTTTTTTATTCTATCTATTCAGTGAAATTTACTTTTGATTCTATCCAATAAAATTTTTATTACTTATCTGTCATCGTGTTTCTATGCCGCCTAATTGATATAATACTATGAAGTATTTGCTTAAAAACAAGTAGTCGTCGCTAGTATCGCACCTTCGCTTTTTAGTACATATACGTATGTATGTATTCGCACTTTTGCACAATATTTACATACTAGTGTAAGCCCGTTGAATATCAACGGAACGTTCTCATCACCCGTACTGAAAAAGAAAATTAAATTTAATAGTTTTTACAGTTGTTGCATAGATGGCGCGTTATAACACAACAACGTAGCAATTTAGTAAAGCCGCTAGCCTATTGAGAAATTAATATTGTCCAATTGTTGGATGATAGCGTTAGCGCGATTCATTCCAACCTGGTGATCACGAGTTCATATCCCACTCGCGCGCGGATGGTTCGTGTCTTTTAATCATTCACCTCGGCGAGCGTTATCAGCAGACAGACAGACGGATTTCGGCTATTATATATATAAATATATACACATGGGTAAGAAGTATGACCAAAGTGGCAGATGTAGTAGTAAGGGTGAAAAAGTTCAAGTGGCAATGGGCGGGAGATACACAGCGAGAAGCAGGCAGATGGCAGATGGACGCGAGAAATACTGGTATTTGAGAGGATGTGAAAGAATGCAAGGTAGACCGAGTGGAAGATGGGCTGATGAATTGAGAAGAATGTGTGCGAGTCAAGTGAAAGCAGATTGCTCGAGATAGAGAGGAATGGAGAGGCCTTCATCCAGCAGTGGATGGTGAATGACTGAAAATGATGATGATGATACATATATATATGTACTAGTGTAAGCCCGTTGAATATCAACGGAGCGTTCTCATCAACCGTACTGGAAAATTATATATTAAATTTAATAGTTTTTATAGCGCCATCTATGTATTATTAGCAGTCACGATCCCTTTTATAGGTAAAGCAGAGTCACGACCTCATTCGAAGGTAATGTAAAAAAAAAAAAAAAAAGGACCAAATCGACAGCTGGTTTTGGCAGTTAGCGTGAGCGCGTTCTTCCCGAGCTTGGGGTCCTGGGTCCTCATTCTGTTTTTTTAATTATTTTTTCTCAGCGAGCGTTATCAGCAGACAGACAGACAGACGGATTTCGGCTATTATATATATAATATATAATTATAAAAAAAATTTATCGCGATAAAGCGTAGCGGGGAGACTTTTGAAAAAGTGCGCGCGTTCGAAACCATGTCGGCGACGGCGTTACATCGAACGAGAGAAACGACACAAGGAGCAGGCGTACCAACCGACGCGCGACACTGCGTTGGGAGGCAGAGCGAGAGGCGGAAGGAGGGTCGGGGGGGGGGGGAGGATTGGCTGCATTTCAAACAGAGAATTTACCGAACTCGGCGAGGCTGGCGGCCGCGACTGAAGCGCAATACGTTCGCACCGACTCGGCCATACCTGGACTCGAATCTCCGCTAGCGACACTCACCCACACCCAACGAGTACTAAACACCGGGTGCGCTCTTGTCGGAGGTGGGGTGGGGTGTGAGGGGGAGAGCAGTTGGCAGTTGGCAGACTTGCGTTGGGCCGCGAGATCGAGTCTGTGATCGCCGGTCGTGTGGCGAACGAGTCGCGTTTCCGATTTCCACACGCACACGCAAACGCAACGCAAACGCACACACAAACGCACACACACCCACCACCGCGCCCGTGTGACGCGAGCGTTTTGTGTTGCAGTCCGTTCCGGCGCAGTGTCGAATCGTCGTGTGTCGGTCGGGTGGCGACCTGCCGACTGCCGACTGCCGACTGACAACTGACAACTAACTGACAACCGCCGAAATGGAGGCCGTCGCCAAACATGACTTCACAGCGAACGCCAACGACGAGCTCAGCTTCAGACGCAACCAGATTCTTAAGGTAGGGCCACACCCCCTGTCTTAAGCCACCCCTCCCGCTTCCCCGACCTCCACCCCCTCCGTCCGTCTCCCGTGACATAATTATTGTGCATTGACAGGCGGCCGGCGTGTGCCGATTCTGCCGCAAATAGCACGGCCATTCGACGAGAGCACCGCTAAATGTGTCAGTCGAGCCGATGGCCGAGACGGGATGCCGCTGGAGCGAGAGCGATTCGATCGTTTTGCAATGCTAATCATTTTCATTTTATCGGAAAATCAACGGCCGCGTACAAAAATAGAAAAACAACAGTAAGAAAGGGCAACGCCGATTATAATTTTTCACAGCGACAGAATTGTAAAGAAAAAAATTTGCCGGTTTTCCGAGGAAAGTACCGCTTCCGGTTTTTTTTTGAAAAATTTTGAAAGTCTAATGTATTGTAATGGCCAATAAAAAAAAAAAAAAATTAATATAAAGTTTCCAGTTTGATAGGATAAACGGTTTTTGAGTTAGTGGCGATTTTACACAAAAGTACACGGACGTTTTCCAGAAATCGTGAAAACGCGATCACAAATCAGTCAAAATATCAAGGTTGAATTTTCGCACGATCACAATACTTTATCCGATTGGAATAAAGTGAAAATTTTTGGTGACTTTCCGGTTGACGATATATTTTGAAAGAATTACAGATTGCGATGGCCGGTGTTTTCGGAAGTTTCAGTGCAATGGGATAAGCGGTTTTTGAGTTGTCGGCTATTCTACACACACACACATACACAAAAATATAGACACTTTCCAGAAATTGTGAAAATGCGATCAGGGCATGATAGCCGATGCAAATCATTCTCAAGGTCGAATTTTTGCACGATCACAATACTCGATCCGATTAGGATAAAGTGACGAAAAAGTGTGTATAAAGAACGACTGCGGGTAAGGATAAATAACAATAAAATATAATATAGTCAGTGTAACATTAGTGATGAATGAAATGGCAGTGTGGCAAATACGAAGTGCAAGGAAAAGGAAAGGAAATAGTGGTAGTGATTGAAATTGTATCAAGTTGATTTCTATAGTAAATTTGAAGAATTAGGGATTGGAAAAATGTTAAATGTGAGAGGCTGGAACACAGTATATCAACAGGATTAGGAAGTTTGAAGTTGGGGACTTTAAGTGG
This sequence comes from Parapsyche elsis, assembly GCA_022651745.1. NCBI lineage: Eukaryota > Metazoa > Arthropoda > Insecta > Trichoptera > Hydropsychidae > Parapsyche > Parapsyche elsis. The sequence continues at coordinate 7,324,582 of JAGVSN010000017.1, forward strand.
AACGAGGTTAGGATTATCGAGCGTTCTGGGGGAACAATTTTAGAGAGGAGATATGGACTGGATTGCTAAGGAGTTTGCACAAGAAGCGGAGATCGATAATGGTTCATCCGGTCGCTGGTGAAATTGGAATTATGATTGTTAAGGAAGGGAGAAGTTTGGATGCAAATGCATATGTACCTATTTACGGTACCCTTTTTGGATCTCGTTTAATATGTTCATGTATAATGTGAGCAATGGTTGTAAAATTGTGTAGATTAATCAGGTACGCTAAGCTTTGCACGCTCTACAACAGGCGTGAGCAACTTTTCCCGGTTCTGGGGTCAAATTATCATTCTCTCTCTCTCTCCGAGTCGAGGGCCAAACTATGTAGATAGATTTTGGCAGACTCTGCATTAGCGAAAGATCAACGAGTGCCTACCTTTTCAGGTTTTTTTATGTGTAGACTTTTAATCTTTTACAATTTACCTCTTTTGGTAAATTTCCGATCAGCTGTCACACTCGGTTTGTCCAGATTAGGAAATTTCCCCTGTCGTCGATTTACATAGTTCTTTTTTATGTCCATAAAATCTGCAATGTCGTATCTCAAATCATATAATCGTTTTAACATTTTACACTTACTCGACCATATTACTTCACAGTAATAAGACACATCTTAATAATCCAAATACTACTTAAACTGGCGATTAAGTGCACATGACTTAATAAAGGTAATGCTTGCTACTACTACTTCAATAACATTCTTGAATTTAATCGATTTTGCACACGAGTTTTATTGGTGGATAATGCAATGAAAATTTCTTTAATGTTCTGCCTGAATATTTAATTCTATTGCTCTTCCATTAACTACTCCAATAAATCCCTTCCTTGCATCAACCATTACGGGGGCTCTATCAGTGCATATCCCAGATAGTAAATTCCATTTCAGTCCAAAGCTTCTGAAAACTGTCGACTGTCTCAAATATGTCTTCTGAAGAGTCAATAACTCTTCTGTGATGTTGAAGTCCACGTCCACTCCTCGAATAAAGATGGCTAGTTGTGCTGTATCCAAAGTGATTAGCTGTATCCAAAACTAATTTGTGAAAGAAAGCAAGGTAGACAGATTGGACGATGGGCTGATGTATTGAGAAGAATGTGTGGAGTCAAGTGGATGCAGATTGCTCAAGGCAGACAGGAATGGCAGAGGATTGGAGAGGCCTTCATCCAGCAGTGGATGGTGAACAGCTGAAAATGATAATAATGATGAATTCGAATAAAAATAATCGATCAATCGATGCCAGCTGTCCCTTTTTCGATGTTTTGAATAATTGGTTAATTAATTAATTTGAAATTTTAATTCGAATAAAACAATCGAATCGTCGCAGCGTTGCCAACTGTTCGTTCGATTATTTTTTTATATGAAGTTGATGGATGCTCCTGACTATTTAATGAATTTTGCGCGCAAAACGTAGTCACTGTAGATGAGTGTTACCCAAACTTTGACAAAAATAATTTGATAGAGGGGGGATGGTAACATAACACATTTTGTATCAAATTATTTTAAATTGCATAATAAAATTACTCAAATGTTGTGCAAAGCCCTAAAATTATGCGCCACAGGCGAGTTTTTTTTCCAAAACGCAGCATTTTTTTTTTCGTAAAATTTGGTAAATTGAGTTAAAAAAGATGATTTATCGATTGGAATGACGGGACGGGTTTCTTTATTATTTCCTTCTGACAATCAAAATTATTACAAACCTGGACGTATAGACCATACATCCAGGTGTTTTGGTATTAAAATTGTCAATAGAATACAAACTGGGATGAAACTGCGGCGATATCCGATTTGATATTTGTAATCTTAAGACGAAGAACTAATGCTCAATCAAAATGAAGTCAGTTCATTTTGTTCAACTTTTCAATTCAAAAAAACTATCCGAAGTCAGCTACGAGAGCTCTTCTTCTTCCGCATTTGAGAAATTATTTGGCAATGTACGAATACTGGTGAGGAAAGGATTTCTTATCCACTCAAAAGGTGCAAAAAAAGATTCTACCGCGTACCCCTTCAAACCCTTTCGCGTACTACCAGTTGAAAAATCTGAAGTGGCACATAGCGAGAAGAATAGATGGATGAGTGAATTACTTGAATGGTATCCGAGAGGATATGGAAGAACAGATAGGAAGACCAAGCGGACAATGGGCTGACGAATTAGGAATAATGTGTGGTGTTAGATTGCTCAAGATAGACAGGAATGGAAGAGGCCTTCATACAGCAGTGGATGATGAACGGCTGAAAATGATGATGAATATTTAGCTCTTACAAACTCCTATTTTATAATAATGACAGGTTTAAGGGAGTGGCCGTCGAGTTGGGTGTGATATTTATAGCTATAATTTTATTTTAATATATTTGAGATAGTCTGATGAGTTTACATTGTACGGTATAATATTACACGTCCGCCGTCTGTCTCATATTGATTCAATTCCCAAAATGCCTCCCGTTAAATTCAGTCTCGTATGAATTTCATTTCACAAAAATTGGCTTGTATTGGGAATATGATCTAAAAATATTCGAGCAATTTGTATAATCATAACATTCCAATCTTAATCACAATTCAATTATTGAGAAATTTGCTCAATGTGCACTTAGTCATCAGTTTTATTTATCATATTGCTGATTGAAAACATGTTAGTACACAAATATTGTTATATTGTATGTTTGTTTATTTTATTGCAGATTCTCAACATGGAAGATGACCTTAATTGGTATCGAGCCGAACTGGACGGCAGAGAAGGCCTCATACCTAGCAATTATATTTCTATGAAAAATCACGAGTAAATTCATTGCACCGCATTTTCATCAGCTTATAAAATTTATGAAAATGTCGTCATTAAATTTTTGTTAATTTCTCATTTTAGCTGGTATTATGGACGTATCACTAGAGCTGACGCTGAAAAGCTATTATTAAATAAACAAGAAGGAAGTTTTCTCATAAGAATAAGTGAATCGAGTCCGGGAGATTTTTCATTATCTGTCAAGTAAGTACATAAAAGTTAAATATTGATTTTTATTTTTAAAATTATTTTCATTTATAAGTCAACCCATATAATATATAGATTAATGTATATTCCGATGTTGATTTAATTAATACGATAAGCATCTATGAATATTTCAAAAGTGTTATTTTTATTTTACAGATGTTCAGATGGTGTCCAGCATTTTAAAGTACTGAGGGACGCAGCCGGAAAGTTCTTTTTATGGGTAGTGAAATTTGGTTCATTGAATGAATTAGTAGAATATCATCGCACCACGTCTGTATCCCGCTCTCAAGATGTCAAACTGCGAGACATGGTTCCCGAAGAGGTTATTGCATTTTGATTTAAATTTTGCTTTCTGTGTATTTAATAATGTAAAAGAAAGCGTGAGTGTGGTTTCCTCATGATTTTTATTAAAATATTTTACTGGCTTTCAGTGAAGTAATGCTATTTGCATATACATATCTATATCCCTCTCAGTGTTCTATAATTCTTAACGAAATTAAATATTGCTTGTGTTCCTTTTTAAAGACTAAGTTGCGATTTCTTCAATTGTTTACTGTAATTATCACTTTTAAGTGTTCCTCTGTCATTGATGTAACTCTTCTAGTGTTTTTTTTTTAATGTAATTCCTCTTGTGTTTTTACGCAAGTATCCCGAAATCTTAGCCACGTATCTATGTCCTTTGCTCACATATTCAATACCATCCATCTAATGTTTGTCTTCCGACAGGTCTGACGATTCCCGCCAGTACCCTTTGTGGAGGTACTTTTTTGTCAATCTATTTATCTATTTACCCTTTGTGATTCCATTATCATTTCAATGTTTTATGTATTCATAATACTAATGCATACTCCTTTTGTCACCCTAAATATTTATACATCTGCTGATTCAGTGTTTCGTTTAATTTGAAGCATGTGCTTTTTCCGTGCTTCTCTATGTCATTCTCAAAATTCAATTGAGTTTGTTGCTCACTTTTCTCGTGAATCGTTATTTAAATGGGCAAAACTGTTGAGGCAGTAAGTATGTAAGTAAAACTTATTTATACACATGATGTGTATTTGACGTATTCCCCTCTCTCGATTGAAAGTATAAAATAATTCTTTTCTTGGTCAATGGTAACTCAAGCTTATTAAAAATATCGCTTCTGGTTTTAATAATTCTGGGGTTTCATTCAATCGATAGTTTAATATTTGATGACAAAATGTACTCATGTTCAGTAATAATTGTGCAATACAATATATTATATTGTATATTTTGTCATTAATGCTGGTGATAAAGTTTATCATGAAATTGGTGATGGAGGAACTTGTGTGACTCGTGAAATATGAGATATTTCACTTTTAGTACAATGACATCACTAACAGACTATAAACTGTTTGACACATATTGTTTATATTGATCATGAAGTCAGACCATGATACATAAAAATTGATACCCGATCAATTTTATTCAGCTTTCATTTGATTTTTACCATCTATAATTTTTTAACGAACATTGATTCCGTTATTTGTAATTCTTCCTAAATTTGACAATTCTGACAAAATTCCATGTTGAAAAATATGCTAAATTCTTTATTTTCATAGTAATTGATTCAATAATCTTTATTTTCGTATTTTAATTAATTTCTCAATTCTATGACATTTATCTAATTAAGTGCAGTGCTTTCGGTATAGTCTGCTTATTCATTTTTTGATTTACTGTTCCACATGGTAATATGTATTTGCTTGAAATTATTCTTCTGCATGGTTTTTGCTTTACTTTGCAAAAAGTATATTCATAAGTTTACAAATGAATCCTTGTATGTGACTCATTTCTACTGAACCTATTTACATACATACATATCTATTGACACATGACATACACAATGACTGTTTTTCTCTCTTAACACAATGTTTGTTCTAAAAATGAAATATTTATTTACAGCAAAAATAGTGATATTCAATTTAAAAGAAATTGCATTTAGAAATTCGAATTCCAAAATTAAGCCAAAACTTATCTCAATCCTTATGCAAAATAGAATACTCAATCCTTATGCAAAGTAAATACATTATTATTTTATTGTGATTTCGAAACGCGTTTCACTCTTTTTATGTTTGTCGAGTTGTGAATGAAGTATTATCTATGTATAGTGCAAAATTCTTCAATATAATTTGTGAAATTTATGATCGAATACAGTGTGTGATTTTTTTTACATTACATTGTTTTGAGCGTGTGTATGTTTATCGTGAGATACAATGTGATGTTACTATTTTCTCTACTTTCTTGCATTGTGCATGTGTAATACATATGCGAGCTTGAACTGTGTGTGAAACTACAATGTGCAATATTGATGATTTACAGGGCTTTGGGGCGGAGCCTGGAGCTGGAGCGCAGAGCAGTGAAACAGTAAGTTTTTGCCCAGAGCTGGAACGGAGCGCCTAAAATTTTGATTGATCCGGTTCCCTTTTTCCAGGATTTTGAACAGTTAATTTTTTTCACTGCTCCGCTCCAACTCTGCTCTGAAAAATATATGGTACCGGGGCTCCATTTGAGTTCTGCTTCCGGCTCTTGATTCAAATTAGTTTTTAATTTTTTCAATAAGAATATTTTCGTCCTTTTTGAGCAGTTGTAAGGTAGAAAACGGTTTTTATGCATGATGCGTTATGTATATTTGATCAATTGATCAAAACGCACGGTTGAGCCATACATCGGATTATTCACACATTAAAAATAATCATATTGTACACTGGACGTCTAAAAAATAGTTTTCATATCGCTTGGAATGGAATAATTTGAGTCACAGCCCCGAGTACCAGACCACATTATGTTGAAGCATGAGTAGTGAAAATTTTGACTGCTCCACAGCCCTGATTTTTAAGCTATTTTTACATTGTTTAAATTGAACTTGACTAAAGGAGTATTTTTGTATATGCAGGTATTGGTGCAAGCAATGTACGACTTTACACCACAGGAGGCAGGAGAATTAGAATTTAGACGCGGAGATGTAATAACAGTAATAGACCGCTCTGATCAGCACTGGTGGCAGGGGGAAATTGCACACCGGCGTGGTTTGTTTCCCGCAACCTACGTCACCGGTTATCACTCATAGTATAACCTGTCGCCGCCCAATGCTTTCATACAAGCTTTCAAGACATGAGCTTTTCCTTTACTGTATAGCCGTTCTTCACATGTTTATCTCTTTCAAGTGTTTACTTTTAATTACTTTCAAGAAGTGAAAACATATATCTAACATTTATAAGGTGTTATAAACAATTTCCTATATGTAATGTCATAAATGCAGTTAACTTTTTTATACTGCCTATCTAATTTCAAATAAAATAAGAGTGATTTTTTTTCACAAATTATATTATTTAAGTCATTTTATGTTGTCAGTAATTGAAATACAACTGGTATTATGAATAGTAAAACTATTTTGTGAAATAATTTAGTTTTTTTATAGTATTGTGGAACATTCATATAAGGTTTATCCAAAATAATATTGTCAAAAATATGTGTATTGGTGCTTTTCATAGATAAGCAATTTTTTATTCGCAATTGACATTTGTAAATACGATCATGGAAAAGATAAAAATTGCTTTTATACTAATATTTTCGTTGTTATATTTGTAAGACAACTTACATGCATACATATTTTTCTTTTTTGCAATCATTCTAATAAAATCAAATTAATAATTAAAAGGAATTGGAATTGGCTCGATTGTAACTGCCTTTATTGTTTCAGCCAATACAACATTTTTTAGCTTTTGTATAATGGAATTATTGTTTCTTATTTTTGTTCCACAAAAATATTAATTTTTAATCAATTTAGTAAAATTACTTGGTTGAAATGAAGTTAAATATCTCAAATAATCCATAAAAAGCTCATTGTGCTTTTTTAATATTTTTTTGTAATCTTTATAGGAATAAAATTGCAATATTGAATTTTGAAAAAAGCTATTGAAAATTATGGGTGGTTCCATTTTATCAAGTTTTTATTGGACTTTTTTTATTACATATAAAGTGTAAATTTTAATGCCAAAGCACATGAATATTGTATTATTATGTCATATGGTTGCCTTTTTTAAGACCCAATATTTTGACAATTTCCAAACACCAATAACAAACGAATGTATTCATTAACAAAACATAGTTAGTATTTTACAATTTTCTATTTCGTACAATCAGAAAATTTTATATCCATATGAGGTGCCAGATCAATTTCATGTGTTAATATTGGTTGTTGTATTTTTATATTTATAACATGTGATATTTCGAGGATATTTAACGATTAAAAATTTGGTTAATATAGTAAATAGCCAAAACGGACATCTTCAAACCATACATCTATTTCATCATTTTATATGCAATTTAATTTACACACATCTTAATATGATAGATCTAAGTTAATTTTAAAATTGCGAACGTAATAATCTGTGTATTAAAATATACCTTATATGTTATACTATAGTAAACGTTTTATTTAGCATATCCAAGTATTATATACATATAACAGTACTCTGCAATTATTGCAAAATTTTCTTAAGTATACCTCTGCGTTTTTATAAATATTAAATTTGATTTTATATCATATTTTCTTAAATGAGTTAACACTGAGGGATTCACCTAATTTTAGATCCGTTATGATTACAGAGTCATAAAGGATACAGTAATATAATAAAAGTTTGCAGAGTACTGATATATATTTATATACAGTAGAGGGCAGCCCGTTAGGCATTGTGTATATTATTGATATAACTTCCTATTTAGATTATAAGAAAATGCTTTTGTCGATGATTTGAATAAGGAAGTGTAAGAAAAGATGATCGAAATTCATTTTATAAATGACAGGTGAATTTTACACAATTGAGAGTATATTATGTAAACTTGAGTAAACATCAACATTATATTACAAATAAAGTAAAAATGTAACGAACATCGAAAAAGTTTCACAGTAAAATTATTTATCATTTTACTCGACATTGATGTTCATTTGTGTTTTATCACTGTTGTAAATACTAATTTTGGATGTTAATGAATGTTTTAAGTGAGATGAGTGAGCAGAGTGTTCATTTGCCTCATGTGCTCGATGCCATTAACCATTTTTCTGTTTTAATACCACTTAGTTTGTAAGTAAGTTACCTTGCTCCACAAAAGTGCGATGACGTGTGCTTTGTTCTTTCATTCGTTCAGATACTTTTTCGTTTTGTAATTTCTCGAATGAGTGCTCAGCGACTCAGTACCATGCACATATTGTATATGAACTGAAGTTTCTGATACATTTTTACTTTTTTACGTTTATATCTGTGGAGGAGGTGGTACCCACTGGAGCGTGCAACAAGCGCGAGCGGTTGCCGGCCTGCTTTAAATAGTTTGTGCCTTTAGTGTATATTTCATTTTTAATATATTTATACTTTTGATGATGCTTCAAATAAATCTGCCGCTTGCCTTTGTTTTACGATTTGGTGGAAAAATTATATTGTGAAAATAGAAAAAAATTAGTGAAATATATATATTTTACCTAATTATAAGTTGAGACTAAATGGACAATGTATAGTATTTTCTTTTTTACTAATAAATAAATACTTAACTATATACAGATCATTGTTTTGTTTTGTTTTGTTTAGTTATGCTCATATTTTGGAATATATTTTCTTTACAGCGGTCAATTAAATAGTGACTAGCTGCGAGATTGTTCAATGACGAATATTATCAGTACAATATGTATTAGGGTTAAGTACCTGGTACTTGACACCGGATATGTGGTGGGTTCTTTATTTAATTCTAAAAAATAACGATTGTAAACTTTTATTTCTGGCTAAGTATTTCTATCATCACCATCAGTTATCAATGTTAAAAGTAAATTGTATCTACGTTGTATATTTTTTTAAAATTTAAGTTGAAAGTGCCAACTAGATTTTTTAATTTACGCGGTAATACGATTACAAGAAAAACCGCGTAAAAAAAGGCATGGAGTTCATACAAAATCAGGGTATAGGTTCCAGGATATCAAAAACCTCGTAAATCAAGGCGTATAACTAGTCAAATTTTAGGGGAGCGTTTCAAAAAAACCGTGTAAAAAAATTCTGCATATGTTGTACACATGTACATACAAAATATAATAATTTTCGCTGATGTATTCTAAAGCAATCGTTTTTTCTTCACAATTTATTGTTAGTTTGGCTGTTGGAAGTCACTATCATCCATCAGTGGAAAAATTAAAAATTTCTGTTCATTTGAGGAACGACCGAACTACTCCCTGCACCCTTTCTTCCTCCTTCCATCTGTCACAGAGGCTGCAGCGTGCATCGTATTAGGCTGCAGTAAGCTGCAGCACGTGCGAAACCAAGTCTTTACTGTTATTAGAAAATCTATAACTAAACTTTAGTCATCCCTGTGAATTTTTACATATTGCATATATGTAGATATACATACATAGGTACATATACAAAAATAATTTTTAGTTTTTGAATCTAAGCACTTTCAACTTTGTAGTCGACATTTTTCAGTTTTCAACTTGAATAACTTGGCTCAAATTCTTGGCAGTAAATAAATGTGGCGCAATAAATTAAAAAAAATAATTGAAAAACTGACTAAATTGAGGGACGGGTGTAAATATTTGATAGAAGAATGCGCTGGGCCCCACAATTAGAGTCAGCGAGGTGCAAGGCGATGCGCGCGATGGCAGCGGTCTATCCGTTGTTCAACCGTCGTAGCGCTTTGTCACGATCCAATCGCATCAAAATGTATCGCGCCCTAATACTACCAATATTAACATACGCTGCGCCTGTTTGGAACAATGCCTCCACCACTAACCATACTAAACTGCAAATCGTGCAAAACAAAGCCATCAAAATCATATATAACACCCCATGTATACTAACCTCAAAACGCTTCACTCGCGAAACAACATCCCACTTGTAACTGATATTACTAACAAATTAACCACGAAGTTTTACCAAAACTACCAATAACCACGCTAACAAATTAGTAAAAAAGTCTCGGTGATTACGATAGTGTGTCATTACCATTCAGGTATAAACATAGGCTCCCGAAACATAATCTGTTTTAAACCTCCGTTTACAGTAAGTCACTAGAAATAAGAATTTAATGTATCTGCATTCATACCCTATTTATTATGTATTGTATTTAAAAAAAAAAAAATAAAATTTGTAAATAGGTTTTTAGCTTAAATTTTCCTACTGTAAAACAAACACTAACGATAAAGTAAGATTATTTTCCTATTACTACTAACACACATTTATTGTAAAATGGATAATGGCCACTTGACCAGGAACCATTAGGATACGTTTTTTTAGTAAATAAGAAGTATTATGAACATTATATGGATAAATAAAAGTTTAAAAAAAAAAAAAAAAAAAACTACGATAGGACCTATGTATATACTAATTAATATTACATTTGGAGCACTGGCGTATGACGGCCTGAGATAGAGGGGGTGGCAGTTGCGGGGCGTGACGAGCGGTTGTCGCCAATTGCGAAACCAAGCCAATAGAATGCTACTCTTATCGTATAATTGTTAAGTTAGTAAGATTCTACCTAGTATTTAGCGCCTATGTGATGCTATTTTTTAAAAAAAATTTTTTTACAAATAAAATGAAATAATTATACGTATTATAATTAAGAGGGCTGGCAAAATTATAGAGAAATAAAAAAATACTATTTTTTAAATTATGGCCACAAAATAGTGTGTTACGGTACTTATCTTTGGTTGGCAGCAGTGCTGGTCGGTCTCGTTCATTTGAGTCCTACTCCCAGTGGCATTTATACGCGTGAGTATCATCCGCTCATTAAACCGGCATCCTACGATCTCAAACGAATTCCATCCTTCTAATCGAGCCTCCATATCCTGTCGAACCTCATTCGATCACCGCAGGCGAATTTATTCGCCCCGTCGCGCCGCAAACACATTACACGTCCACACATAACCTATATAACCTATTCCGGTTTAATTCGTTCGTGTACCGTGTGTGTAATGTTCTACAAGCCAATCGCGTTACGTTACACCGGAACTTGGCATGTATCAATATTGAGGGCTCGAATACGATCACACGTGGCAGATGACATGTGACATGTGGAGTTGAATGATGGTGTATAGAAAGTGCGTTATTTTGCTTTGAAATGTTTAAAACTTACTTATCTTGTTTCTATGTTGTATCCATGTTGCGCTGTACGATATAACTCCAAAGTTTAAAATTTGAAAAGTGTGAGGTTAGGTTTTGCATACACAAAATTTCATCGCTCGGACACTAGTGACACCTTTCGACAATATGAACAACTATACTCTGTCCAACTTAAGAAACACCCTTGTCTTAACCGTATAGAGTTTTTTTGTGCTTAAAAGAGAGCTTCGCAACCTATAATGGGCTTCGTCAGCATCTTGGCTTCTTAGATAATCACCCAAAGTCATAAATCTCCTCATTTTTTTAGTTGCGCGAGAAAAAGGTCCATAATTTGGACAGAGTTTAGTTCCGGTATTGATATTGTTGGATTATTTGTAACCTGTTCTTACACGGAAAGTTTGTCGGTTAGGAGTTGTATTGCACACCAGTGTAAATATCATGCGATTGCAACATTGAATATGTATTTTAAAATTGACTGGTATATATAGTAGCGCAGAGGTTTGCCTGCCTGGCCAGCTGGTAGCTGCGGAACGCTTGCATACACTCGTCCATACTCGACACAGGAAGCGTTCATGCTACATAACCTCACTAACTGATTCACACACTTAGCACGTGTAGCCGCGAAACGCTCGCGTACACCCCCATACATATAAAACACGGGAAGTGCTCACGCTACATAACCTCACTAACTTCTAAACATTCAGCGCGGACAGTGCAAAGCGCTCGTATTTTTCAACCACCTAATACATGGAGCTAACCAACTTATTTATTTTCATTTCAGGTTACATCGTAACTTATTGTTAACGCAACAATGTCGGGAGGACTGGATGTGCTCGCTTTGCGAGAGGATGACGTGACGAAGATGTTAGCCGCAACGACCCATCTCGGCTCTGAGAATGTAAACTTCCAGGTACTGACTGATCCACGCAATTCATAAAAAAAAATACAATTTTATATTTCTAAAATGATGATTGAATTACACTGTTCCCAAATATCTGATATCTTGATGCATAATGATTCTCCCAACTGACGAATATATACTAATTTACTTTTTATATTTACGTTTTGATTTACACCCGTGTATTGATGCTAGTTTGTGTTGGTTTTCAGATGGAACAGTATGTGTACAAGCGTCGTTTAGACGGTGCGCATATTATCAACTTGCGTCGTACTTGGGAGAAGCTGCAATTGGCGGCACGAGCGATCGCCGCTATCGAACATCCAGCTGAAGTGTTTGCCATCTCGTCCAGACCATTCGGACAGAGAGCCGTACTCAAGTTCAGCTCGTACACTGGTTCGACGCCCATTGCTGGACGTTTCACTCCCGGTGCATTCACCAATCAAGTATGTGAATCAAAGTCGAATCTATTATTTTATTATTATTTCAGTTTATGATGACAATTTCTAAGGAACCAATGAACAGTAATGATTATTTCACCAAGATCTGAGCTTTTGTTTTGTAAAAATTTTAATTATTTATTGTCACGATGTTAAGTAATATGTATTATTTTCATTCAATTTTTTAGATTCAAGCTGCATTCCGTGAACCAAGACTTTTGATCGTAACCGATCCTCGTACTGATCACCAGCCTGTCACTGAAGCTTCTTATGTCAACATTCCAGTTATTGCTTTCTGCAACACTGATGCCCCCCTTCGTTTTGTTGATATTGCTATTCCATGCAACACCAAGGTATTATACGTTCTAGTTATGTTAAAAAGTTTACTTTTTTAAAAGTTTTTTTTATAATGAATTCATGTTATTTTAGTCACCACACTCAGCTGGTTTGATGTGGTGGATGTTGGCCAGAGAAGTTCTCCGTCTCCGTGGAATGATCCCACGCGAGGGAAGATGGGAAGTCGTAGTTGACTTGTTCTTCTACCGTGATCCAGATGAGTCAGAAAAGGAAGAACAACAAGCTAAGGAGCTTGTCGCTCCCCCTAAGCCTGAAGTCAAGGCTGATGTAAGTTACTGTTTCTGTTTTATTTTGTAATGAAGCAGTATTGGTAATTTTTATTTATACTTGTTTTTGCGTCGTTTTAGATCCCAACAGCATCTGCTGGTGGAGCCGAAGAGACTTGGGCAGAAGGTGATGTTCAAGCTTCTTGGACAGATGAGCCAGCAGCAGCGGCTGCCGCAGCAGCTGCTGCTGCTGCAGCACCCGCTGATGGTGATGCATCTGCTGCAGCTCCTGCAGCTGCTCCACAAAGCGATTGGGCTGCGACTGCTGGCCCTGCAGCTGGTGCCACCCCATGGGGAGGTGCTACACAAAACTGGACTGCATAAATAGAAGCACATTCAAAATAAATTTTTCAATAAACAACTTGAATGGTTCACTAGTTTTTCATTTCCATTATCCTAATTTCCCACATTTCTTCATTTTGAAAACTTAAGTTAATTTAATTATTTTTGGTTTGCTTATTATTTTCTTTAAAAGAATTATTTATTATTTCCTGTTTTTGACACTTTGGTTGTCGATGTACTGAGTAAAAGAATTTTGAGCATTTACCTACGGAATGTTAGGGTATCCATCTATGATCCGTTTTCCCTGGCATACATAATGGAGGATAGCTAAAAACCACTGAATGTACTAAAACAGTTGATTTAGTACATTCAGGAGTTTTTTTAATGAGACTTTATACGCTGGAAATAGTGAAGGGCCACCATTTATACATTTTCGCACATGGTCAATGGATGATGTCTCATAGTCATGATGATGTCTCCACTAAACACTAATGATAAACAGAACCTTTTTTTATTTCACCGCAAGCAAAGTGGGAATTTTTTTTATTTTAAATGGTTTAGGAAGATGGGGTTATTTATGTAGTCCTGGTTATCTATGTATGGGTTTTGCATTGGGAATTCTTGAATATTAGTTTTCTATACCCAACGTTTTCTTTAATTCTCAATGGATTATTTGGATTTGTGTAAATACATAAATTAGTATGTATACGAATATGGCTTGATTTTTTTTGTTAGTTTTACAGTTATTAAATTGCGTATTAAATGTTAAATGATGGATATTTCATTATTGGAGCGTACTATATTGGCAGCACAGCTTCAATGATCTGGAAAAGTAATAGAGGAAATTTCACGCTATAACCATCACTAATCAGACGAAATTTTATATTTAAGTCGAGGTTTGATTCGATTTTGGTTTATTGTGTTATCGATTGGGCTATCGTTGAGTTATTGCGACAATGGTTTTGATAGCGACTATTCTGTTTACTCTGTTGGTCTATTGTTCAGAAGCGTTCCCTTATAACGCTAGCGGAGAACGAGATTCTTCGTCAGATGTTATTCAACGACTACCCAGGATGGATCATCAATATGTGGGAGACTGGGGTCCTTATAAAGGAAGATCTTATTACCAAACGGCTCCTGATGACAGTAACAAGATTTCGCAACCGAGGTACGAAGAGGACTCGTATCTTGTGACTCAAAAGCAAGAAAATCCATGCAAGGAAGTACGAAGCGGAAACATCGAAGATGGATTGACTCAAATAACTAACGTCGTTGTTAAAATTTCCAAAATGCTTTTTGGGGCTTTCGTCATAATCATGCTGCCGTTGATTTTGGCGAAGATATTCCTGTTGCCGCTGAAACTCATGTTGGTCCTGAAACTTCTGCTGAAGTTGGCTCTGTTTTGGCCGATTTTCAGCAGAATTTTTGGCGGTCTGCCTCTAACGACGAGCGTTTTCGCCAAACTTGCCAATCCATCCGATGCTGATTTTAGACATTTGACCGACATGGACATTAACAATACGAGGATTGAAAGATCTTTGGATGGCTCTGAAAGTTCAATTTGTGATACAAAAATGGCATGTTTCATAATTAAAACAATCACTTCCAAGAATTATTCAATTAAACTTGTTATGTCTGCTGCTATACTATTAGACGACAACGGATCTAAATTGCGCAATATTGTCAAAATTTTGAAGAATAAAAAAGGATATGAAGATTGTTCTAAAATTCAGTGTTTTGATAGTGCAGTGCAAAAAACAGACCCTTGACACTTTCCATATGCATAAACCTTCGTTTATAGTTTTCATATTTAAATTATTTTATAAAATTAAAAGTTGACTTTAGACTACATACATATGTACATAATATGTACACGTATATGAATTTCCATTTGGGTCAAATGAAAATTGTCGATTTTGTCGAGTCACCGTCTTTGCATTGATTCGAGGTCAATGTATCATTACTCAATATGCAAGTGAATGACTTTTTCGTTTCAATTGCGTGATGATTAGTTGCAGTACAGTAACGATGGGTGGTCGAAGTACCATAGCACTAGTTTTGATTGTTATGGTGGGTACATGTACCACCAACGAATCGGTCGCTCGTCTCAACGTGGTATTTCCTCAATTGGATTCGCCTACCAAGGACTATAACCAAGTTTCACCGACGAAATTGAACCGATCTATTGCAACACATTCACAATCTGATCTGAAGATACAAGAACTACATTCGGAAATAACGAAATTACAGGAAATCGTAGCGAAGAATTTCGCCAATGTCAAGAAAGACCACGAAGCGCCTCCAATATCGACAATCAAGACCGTTCCGACGACCGAGAAGATCAAAACCACCCCGAAGACCCCTACAACGGTTTACAAAACAGTGAAAGCAGTCGAACCACCAAAAGTACACACGATGATAAAATCAAACAGCGAACAACCAGACAGTGGGTTTGATTTAAAAAGTCTTCAACACGAAATAGAACAATTGCAGAAACAACTGATCGGCGATGTGAACGAAGCTAGAAATGCAAATGCGAATGACAATGAACTACCCCATACTGAAATCCACGACGAGAAGCAAACTCATTTTTACTTTCCTGAAACGGAAAGTGTGAGTGGTGCATCACAAGCAAGAGTTCCAGAAAACGATCATACAGCCAGACAATCCAGCGAAAGGTTACCAGTCAAAGGAAGCCAACATATCTTTGCAAATCCACATTACATGTACAACTATGCTTACCCATACGGATATAATATGAACTATCAAATGCCGCAGACGAAAAAAGAAGATGCCGAAGAGTCGGAAGACTACAATGTTCCACCGAAGGTGACTAAATCTGAGCAAAGCTATCGTGCAGTTGACGGAAAAAAAAAAAACGTAGTACTTGAGTTAGTTTTAGAGGTGTTGAAATTAGTAGCTGGTGGAGACGGCAAGGGTATAATTGGTGCTTTATTAAAACTACCACCGCTCGTCATCAAAGGATTGTTGCAAGGGGTCGCTGTATCCTTATCTAAGGATGGATTGAGGGGATTGATAGTTCGATTCTTGGTGCCGTTGATAGTCCTCGTTGGAGTGAACGGACTCGTCATTTTCATGGCTTGGTGGCTTTGGGAAGACAACACGTGCGTCAAAACAGATGAAATTGAACTCAAACCTGGACCTGGATACTCTTCGGCGTACTCAATGTACGGACAAAATAACAACTATTGATCGCATTTTATCTCAGATTGTTATTTTTCTGTGTGTTGAACAGTTGATGTACAATATTTGCAAATCCAGTGGTGTATTTGTTTTGTTTAACAATGTTTAACGAATGAGAGTTTCACTCGACATGGTATGGTAGTGAGATCTACATATGCTAGAGGAACGGGGTAGGTGAGATTCTAGGACACTTTACTTTCAATTCACGTACTGTATGTACGATTCCCGCTGAAGCCTCATTAGGCAGAGCGGCTCTAATGATACTTGTATAAGCGAATCTATGATTCAAAATATTTGTGCTACTTTTCCAATGTAGTGGACTTGGTTCACTTTTGTACTGAATTGTGTATGTTACGGTGTTTTGTAATGTTTTAATACTTTTATATGCGAAAAATAAACTACTATTGATAATTTAAAAATGTATATTTTATTTATAGAGTACATTTACATAGTAAAATATGAGTGCTTTCGGAAGAATGAACATTGTTTTTAAATCCAACATTCCGCTATGCTAAAAAAAGAAGGCCACACGACCAATGCGTACTGCCAGTTATGACGTATGGATGTGAAACGTGGATGCTAAATTCAAGAATGTTACGCAAGATCCAGTGCACACAGATAAGCATGGAAAGATGTATGCTCGGTATAACGAGAAGAGATCGGAAGAGGAATACATGGGTAAGAAGCAATACGGATATAGCGGAACGTGTGAAAAAGTTGAAATGGCAATGGGCTGAACATACATATGTACATATAACGAGAAGAATGGATGGCAGATGGACGCGAGAAATACTGGAATGGTATCCGAGAGGATGCGAAAGAAAGCAAGGTTGACCGAGCAAACGATGAGCTGATGAATTGAGAAGAATGTGTGGAGTAAACTGGATGCAGATTGCTCAAGACAGACGGGAGTGGAAGAGGATTGGAGAGGCCTTCATCCAATAGTGGATGGTAAACGGCTGAAAATGATGATGATGATGATAACATAGTAAAATGATTTTTTTGAAATCTAACCTGTAAATTTTGTTGTTTTTCATGTGAATTTTCATCTTAGTCTGCAAGAAAAGCGTACAGCGATAAGCTCTCCACCATTGGACGTATTTCACAACGCAATAGCCAAATGTGTCATCGATGTATAAAATTTTATGCACACGTCGGAAAAACTGCATTATTCACGGTGTGCAATAGATATGCATTTTTCCACTTACCTGGTATATTGTGGAAAATTTGTTTTTCTCTCGGTGGAGCTTCATCAGGATGACGTGTCCGGCGATCGCCAGGGGGTAGATGGTAGGTTATAGTAGTCGAGGGAAAATAAAGCCACGGGGGATGACGGGGTGAGGGGTAAGAGGGGTGGAGGGGTTTGCGGGAGGGTGGAGGCTGTGTCTGGGGCGCAAGCGCAAATGTCAGGTCCGAACTCGGGAATAATGTCGAGCTGCGCCCATATATTGAACCGCACAGTTAATTGTGAACCTTTAATTGTCTGGTTAATTTGGCCAACGTTTCGATTTAATTAGAGGTTTAACGATGGAATTTTTTTATGGTAAGTACATTATATATATAATAGCCGAAATCCGTCTGTCTGCTGACAACGCTCGCCGACGTAAATAATTAAAAAACCAGAACGTCGCACGAGTGGGATTTGAACCCGGTATCACTGATTCGGAACAGAGCGCTTACGCGGTGAGCCAAACCAGATGATGCGAGATGCCATTTATTTTTAACATATAAATCGGTTGAAAGTTCGCGAGTTATAAAGCGCCATCTATACAACAACTATAAAAATTATTAAATTTAATATTATTTTTCAGTACGCGTGATGAGAAACCGCTCCGTTGATATTCAACGGGCTTACACTAGTATAATAAATCGTATATTGAAAAAAAAAAAGTGCTGATTAGAACGATTTATTTTGCTCAACTGTCAAGTGCAACGATTTCGTATATTATTAACTGTTTTGTTTGCACAAATTTGGACGGTAAAATCACGTGTAATGTGTGCGTTTACACGTGTCAAACGGTTTTTCCAAAAAATACTGAATGAAATTAGTCTGTAAAATTTATTCATTAATAAGTGAATTTTTCAGCAAATGGGCCAACTATAGTTTGAAACGGGTTGTGAAATGATCCCAAACACGGTTTTGAGAATCTGTATCGAATTAAATCAGCCGAGATTACTGTGAATCGAACCATTGTATGAGGACAGCCACCACTATTGTAAACTCTTCAATTTTGGAAATTAATTTGCGTTATTGAGTGATGGTGCTGAAGTTGTGTCAAAATGTTGACTTTTCGCGGTATGCGTTTGTTTAATCATTGCATCATCGGTTTTCAGTTACACTAGCTAATTTGTCAAAAAAAGTCTTCTTGGAACTTTTAACTTTTGCTCTATTACAGTACTGCACACTTTCTTCAAAATTACTAATTCAAAATGCGCGTTCTTATTAGCGCGTTCGGTATTACCGAGTTTTTATAGCAAAATATGGGCTTCGATATTACCGGGATTACAAAATAGACTACCGGTAATTACCGAATTATATTAATTTAGATTAATAGATTATTTCATGGTCTAAATAAATACAAAAAAAAGATGGGTACACATTTCTAATGAAACCTTTATATTTTATGACCCCCAATATATTGTACTTACACTGAATTGTTTTGAATTCGGAAAACAACATTTTAACGGCTAGTTTGCCGGTTCTTTTGACTAGCAGATCAAAAAACTTGCCCTTTTCGACCTGTATTTCAAACGAGCCACCAGTGTAGGTATCACAAATTTATAATCTTGAAAGCAAAGATAAAGTACGTTGAAAATATTGTACTTAGTCCTGAGACTATTTTTGAATACATATGTACCTATATATTGATTAACAACAAGTATGTCGTCGATTTTGAACCTACCCACTTTCCGATTTTTTTTCTCGGAATTCAACTGAAATTCTAAAACCATCAATTCCACACAAAATTTCTTAGATTAAAAAGTACACAAAAATGTATTTACTTCCAGTTTCAGTGTCGAATAAACCTGAAGAGATTTTTTTCGTGTATACATATAAATTATTGAGCAACAAAACCAGCACCAGATTTTTTTTGGCGGTGGCGAGCATCTTATTACATTGCGCCACTTTTCAAGCGACCAAGCTACCTGCTCATCTCATAATCTTCATACAAAAAAATACTATACGAAACTAGGTACTCTATGTAGACGTAGAAAATATATAAAATTCAACCTCTCGTATTTCTTTCTGAATTTCATTGTTTTCGAAACAATTGCGTTGACGTTGCGTTGTGTTGACAATTGAGTACGACGATGCAAAAAAAAGGTCAGAAAAGGGTTTTGGTGAAGATTTTTTCGGCGAACATTGACTTCCAAGAAATTTTCAAGCAACCCAGAATCGCATCGTCTAATACATCGTAATACTTACCATTGGAACCTGTATATCTATCTGGTCACCGAGGTTCAAAAAAAAACCTGGTGTTCCGTTTTGTTGCTGAATGTAATATCAGCCTAAGGCTGATTTTTTTTTGGTTTTTTTTGACGGTTACCTGCTCATCTTCATACAAAAAAATAGGGCTAAGAAGCTAATCGAAAACTACTTTATGTAGTTAAATTATCATCGTTTTCGAAACCATTTTGGTTATAAAAAATGGGTCTGAAAACACATCTATCACATAGCACGCATTCTCGAAACAATCGCATTCGAGTAGGAGGACGCAAAAAAAAAAGGGTCGAAAAGGGATTTGGTGTCGATTTGTACTGCGAACCTTTGACTTTCAAGAAATTTTTAGACACCAGCGAATCGCGCAGTGTAATACGTGCCACCTAAACGTGCATATCAATCTGGGGCCCCGCGGATTGTTTGCTGGGAAATTCGCGCGGATCGCTAGTAAGGCTCGGAGGGTAAGGGTTAAGATATAATCGAGGGGCGCCTAGATGGGAGGGCGTCCCCAGTTCAGCCCTGCGGTCCCCGTTGTATCGAGCGTCTGCGTGTCGGCCATGTTGTGTGGCGGCGGCCGCGGCCCTAACCGTAACAAGCAGTCGGGCGCCCCTCGGCCTCGGCGACGAGGAGTCTCCGGCGCGCCATTTTCGAGCCGCGACACCTGGCCCTAAAATGGGCCCCGCCTCGCCCTGAGCGGTTGGGCCCCGTGGCGCAGCGCTCGGGGCCCCCGCGCGCTCCCGAACCTGAGGCGCCCCTCTGGGCCCCCCAAACACACCCACATCCACGTCCACATCCACATCCACACCCGCACCCGCACCCGCACCCGCACCCGCACCCGCACACACCGCCGGCCATCTTGTCGGGTTTTTCCGCGACTGTGTTTGTTATACGTCAGTTTTCCGCGAACGGCGAGACCCCCGACCGCGAACCGCGAATCGCACACACGCGCGCACCGAAACCGACACTCCCGTCTCGCAAACAACGCATAAACGTGCTCAAAACGTAAAATATAAATATAAATAATAATAATCTCACGTAATACGAGAAAGAGAGAGAGAGAGAGAGAGAGAGAGAGGGGGGGCGAGAAAGAAAAACACCAAGTGAAAATTCGCATATACATACATATAATACTATAATATATTGAAATTTTAATATGTCAGTGTGAGTGATTTTTATTCTCTTTGGGATTAATTAACGAGCTTTGTCGTCGAAAATCGTCATTATCAAGGTAATTTCCCCCAGCTTTATAATCCACGTAAACGTAGGCGTTTTTCCATCGATTTTTCACGGCGAGTAGTGTGTTTTAGACGTGAAAATGTAATAAATCGGCCGTTTTGCGACTACTGCTTCTGCGTCATAATATCGGCGCTGACGCCGTGACGACGTTTCGCGGAAATGAACACCCGCTGGTTATTTAGCACCCTGGATGAGCCGCGAACTCCTCAGGGTTAATTTCGACGTTTCGAGTTCAACGTGGACTCGGTGCCAAACATGTAACGCTTCAATAGTTGAAGGTTTAAAAATGGTCGACTTATTAAACAGTGCCTATTTGTATACATGCGTGTTTGTATGTACGTATGTATGTACATACGTGCTGTCGATTTTCATCACATTTTCCGTGAAAATGTTATCTAACGTATGGATCCAAGTACGTTCTCGTTGGATTTTGTGTATTTGTAATGTGATATTTAACGTGGCGTAGTTATTGATGCTTATTAAACTGGAGCAAGTTGAATTCGTCGACTTCAGCGCTCTCACTCGCATCGTACGCTCACTTCAAAGGCTATACGTTCATTATCCATTCCTTCGCAGAAAATTTTAATCTAGATTTAAGTGCACGCACGTGTAATTCGAATTAAGACGAGTATGTTTGAAGACAAAATGCTACTTCACTTTAATTGATCGTGGCTACGTTGAACGCATACGACTGCGTATACAATGCGAAGGATTGTCGGAAAATCTATAGATGTACATACATGTGTATATAAAATTGGTGATTTTGAGTAGCTAAATGGTGCGATTTAAATTTTTGTGAAATTTGATGAGTTACGTCACAGCTCTTGGCTGATCAATTACTCTTGTCGGATTCGTTTGAATATCGGACTCGATTCATAAACGTGAATTATTCCTTTTGCAATGAAAGGTGAAGGTGAAATTGACCTTTACGTGCGAGTGAAACTGCGTCTTTATTTTTCGCGTTTGCGATGTGAAAATATTGCGAGGAAATTGTTTTTTTTTTTTTCTTTTCGTTTATTTTTTCCGCAAAGGAACCATCTTGAATATGTAATCAGCGTAAGTCTGGAAAAGCGTGAGTGAAAATGGCCGAATCGAAGCAAATTATAGTAATAAACATTGAGATTAGGCCGTACGTTACATACGAATGGAAAATTCGATTAAAATGGCGACACGTGAAACCCAGAATTTCCACGATAAACATTCGTACGTTTTCTGGAGGTTTTTCCTTAGGAATGATACTATTATAAATGCAATTACACATTCGATGGTAATTTTTGTGGGTACTTTTGTGCATATTCGTTAAAAAATGTTATGAGGACACTTGAATGTATTTGTTACAACATTTGTTGATTTTTCTTCGTTCTTTGCGAAATACGTTGAATAATATAAAAGAGTGAAAGGGTGGAATCTTTACCTAACAGCTAGGTCGTTTTCAGGCCAATAAAAATGTTGAACGACTCACCATTAAGCACAGGGCCAACGCACTTCCAGACAAATCCCCAAGGATCGAATTTATTATTCATTAAGCACTGTATCCAATAAGTTACTTTGTAGACGTCTTTTGTAACCGTGTTATTTCAGTCCATAGGGAAGAAAAAAATTCCCATGGTGTGCGATTTTCAGTCTCCAGACAAAATGCGAGCTAAATGTTTTATTCAAAGGTGACGTCATCGTCGCAAATTTTTCGACATTAAGAAAAAAATCGTTAATTATTACGAAGAAAATTAATCACGTACGTAAAATAAATAGCGCGCAAACGATCGTTGATACTTTCGAGAAAATGTAATAGTAACGCCTACTTTATCGCTAATATTAACCCATTGGTTGCCGTAAATCAAAGTGAAGGTTTTGCGTTTTTAAATAACATTAAAACGTAACGCCAATAATAATTACCCTCCGACTACACTAATGCTGTAAATAGTGAGATTTTTTCGTTAGATTAAATATTAGGCTTAGCTTTATTGAGTCATTAACGATTTGATATTAAATTAGGCATTCCATAACGTGGCCCAGTCTCACATAAAATTGTTTGAACGTAATATTGATATTAAAAGTATTTTGTTCAGTTTCAAAATACATTCTCGTAAAGGGTAATTTATTTTTTGGATCCAACACATCGATATACATATATGTATGTACATAAAGCTAGGTACAGCTAGCTTACGTTAGTTAAAGCTAGACTATTAAAATTTTGATAGATCTTAATATGAGTATTTCCTAGCACTTAAACTTTCTCAAGTAGACTAATGGCAACTACACAGCTTGAATTTACTTTGTCGGAATGGTTTAAAAGCTTTGGAAATGCGGATGATACGAAAGTACCTACGATTCACTGGCGATGAGTGGAATTTGAGCTTTTCATTTTGATGCCACGTAATTGAGCGGAATAATTTCAAAGACTTAAGATGTAAACGCAATTAAAATGGATGAAAAGCAGTTTGCGATGGGTGTCGTTTATCTTTAAATGAATGGGTATTGTATGGCACTATTTCGGTCCTGACTTTTGTCAACATCAATTGGATTCGCTAAAATTTTATTTCCTTATTTGTATTATTAGAAACATCTACATTAGAGGGAAGGCAAAAATATTCAATAGGTATTTTTAGTACGGAGCTTAATTTTTTTTTTTTAGAAAGTATTTTTTAAAGCAAATTCAAAAGCATTGTTTCGGTACAATGTAAACGATGTATCGAGTTTATATTGCGGTTTGATTAATTGGTCCGTAAGCCGGTCTCGGGTTTTGTTTCAGCGATATGTCGGTGTTCGTGTGACCGACGAGGGTAGTTCGCGTTGGTAAAAGTCGTTTTTCAAAATGGAGGATGTTGGAAAATCGGGTCAAAAGCGTTCGTTATTAGAGGCGCTCGTTAAGTCGCTAACGGCCAATTTAAAAGGATTTTTTACGCGAACATTTGGGTCACAGGGTGACGTCATTGACACTGGATAGTTGCTGTGCGAATGCTGTTAAAAACAATGAAGGGCAAACACGATACGGCCATGGTAAAGATACGTTCCTGAAAAGTAGAGCGTAAAATGACTCGGCGTTAAACGGGGATCGTAAAAGAAAATTGGTCTACTTCTTCAAAGAGTAGCCTATTTTTTTTTAATCTCAAATTAAGCATTGAAGCAGTTTTGTACTCAAATTTATTAAGACAGACTCTCAATTATAATACTTATTTAGATTCAGTCGTATTGCTTTCAGGTGTCACTGTGGCACTGTACCGATTAATTGAATTTTCACTGATGTAACTTGTTTTTCTGTGCGGCATTGTGGGTTTATGCTATTGTATAAAATATTGCTATTCTATACAAACCAAAAACATAAAAGTTCTATACTGAATAAAATATACAATGTAGCTCGTGCTGGGAGTTTTTATGCAACAAAAGTTTTTGTGCACACACCTTATTTCAAGCGTCTTAACAAAGAAATTCTCATTTCAAGCGTTTAAACCAGTGGTTCTTAACCTTTTCGAAGTCACAGAGCACTTTGATTATAAGAACAATTTGCGGAGCACTAAAAACATCAAGGTCGTAAAACTAACAATAAAAAAATGCATGAACATCACTTTTTTTAAAAAATAAATATTACAGATTACAGAAAATATTATTAATGCGATACTTGAGCTTGATGCCTTTTTCAGATTTCAGCAATATCAGTTCTGATGTGTGATATAGCTACCCTCATTTCTTCGTCTATATTTGTTAGCCTTTCGCGTTTTTAAGTTTTTATATTGTTGAGAAACCAAGCTCACACAAATATGATGTTGAAAATTATAACAAACTTTTCAGTTCCCTTGTGCAGAAAGCCGGGTATTAGACTTTTTTAGACAAAAAATTAGACAAAAATCCAAAACTCCTCAAGAGCAATTTCCGAGAATTTAATTTTTAGAGTACAAAAACAAAGATAACAAAAATCCTTCTGTAACAAAAATCCGTAGCTCGATATTGTATAAGTTATGCCAAATGGATACGTCCAGTCATAATTTTCAATCATTAAAGAAGGAAAGTAACTACTAGCAATCTTTTCTTCCAAAATTGATAAATGTTCTGATATACTGGAAATGATTCCCTCGACATTTTTATTAGGAAGTGAAGGGAATATATCTATTTTTTTGTTTCTGATGTGCGATTTTTATAACGATAGACAGCACTGCGCATTTAAAACTAAAGCATTTTACCCTAAACTTCGATAAAACGTTTTATATTCGCGGAGCACTTGTAACAAGTTCATGGAGCACCGGTTAAGAACCACTGGTCTAAACAAACGAATTCTCATTTGAACCTTTCATCTTTAGAGAACACTTTTCCATATTCCAATTTTAATTTTAAATACAAATTGATAATATTTTCTCAGAATATAACCAAACCTTACCAAATTCAACAAAATTTTCATTTTCCTTCATGGAAAACACTTCATGAAATGTAATGTGCATCAAATATAGGGCTCCCATTGTTTCTAAATAAAAAATCAGGACATCCCCCCCCAAGACCCAATGTTGTGGTTCCCAAACTTGTCAATTTTGCAAGGTTTTCCATGATTTGACTCTTAGCTCGAAAAAGGTTCTCGACCAATGATTTACATCTTATATTGGAAAGACGGAGTAAGGTCTTTATATGTCATGTTTGTCGTAGGAAACAATAACTAAAATGTCGCACTCATTGTATTTTTGAAAATTATTGTCTGAAATATTTAATTTTTAACAAAATCCGGGATTTTTGCCGTCTCGAGACACTTTTCCCAGAACAGGGGATAGTATCTCTAAAAACCGGGACTGTCCCGGGTAAAACAGGATGTCATATATTTTTTCAGACAAGTGAAAAGTCACCATTGAAAATTTGAAAAATTCACTCGTATAAATTTAATAACAATGAAATAGCATTTAAAAATCTACATACAATACAATATGTACAATTATCATTTTTATATATAAAGTCCCCTGATTTATGATGGCCATTTAAAACTTTAAAACTGCTGCCCTGAACAATTTACTATTTTGGACGTGCCACCGTTGTACTCTACATATATATGTACATATGTACATACAGTGGTGTTTTTCTAAAGTTTCATTTACCCTTTTGCACCCTAAACCAAATAAAAAAAACAATATGCACATACATACATAGTTGTGAGATTCTGAGAAAACATCTGGATATAATTCAGTGGTCATGCACACCCCGAAAAACCTTTTACATACATATGTACATACATAGATATTCATCACATTTCTTAGAAATATTCGAAATTAAAAATAATTTTTGGATTCAGATACCTACTTTATAGCGAGTAATTGACAATTTTGTGTTTGATTATTTATTATTATTATTGTTGTTATTATTCTCGGCAATTTTTGAATTACCATCTCTACGAACCTAAATTATTTTATTTACCGGCTCTATAGAGCCGGTGCGAACCTATAGGAAAACACCACAGCATACATACATACATATGTATGTACATAATATGTATGATGTATATGTAGAACATCATCTCTGTTTTAAATTTTACCTCAATTGACCCTTGATTAGTGTGATACTGAGTAGTTTTAAATACACCCGATTCTCTTTTTTTACGGGAGATACGTTCCAGGGACTACCGTACAAAGAAAAAACAGTCTAAAAAAGAATTCTCGAAATCAAAAATGAATCGAATTTATTTTTTATTTATACATAAAAATATTTTCATAAGTTACATACACAATGAAGTAATAAATTGACGTGGTTTTCGATTTAAATTAAATTTAACATAAAAAATATATTCATTCAGTGTGGTGTAGTGTCCGTTTACTGCTGTTTTTCTTTTTAAGTTTTTGTAACCGTGTTAAAACAAAAAAAAAAATTATTTCATCCGTTTTCCTGGACCGCGTTATTTCAAAACCATGCAAAAAGAGAATCGGGTATATCGCCCGATTGGTCAAGTTTCGGGAAAACCCACGCATCTACGAAATACTTTTACCTTTTGATTTTTCCCCTGTTCTGAATTGTTATGGTTCTGTTCTGATTCTTCATGTTCTGTTTCGTCCGGTTACATAGAACAGGCGTCGGCAATCTATGACCCGCGGGTCACCAAGTGACCCACTTGAGTTCCGCAAATAAAGTATAATATATAAAAATAGTACACAAGATTATGACCAAAGTGGCAGATATGGTGGAACGTGTGAAAAAATTGAAGTGGACAGGTAGCGAGAAGAATGGATGGTAGATGGACGCGAGAAATACTGGAATGGTGTCCGAGAGGATGTGAAAGAAAGCAAAGTAGATCGAGTGGACGATTGGCTGATGAATTGAGAAAAGAATGTGTGGAGTCAACTGGATGCAGATTGCTCAAGACAGACAGGAATGGAAGAGGATTGGAGAGGCCTTCGTCCAGCAGTGGTTGGTGAATGGCTGAAAATGATGATGATAATTAAATGTTATAAAAGTTCGAAAGCAATAGGTATGCGGTAAGGTGAAGTTCAATGTTCAAGCTTGATCATATCCTATTTCTTTGAATTGGTTTCTATTAGAAAGATCTGAAAGCTGAAAAGTACTACAAATGAAAGATAAAATACCCGACTATAGATTCCAATACTCATTTTGAACAAGAAATTGACAGATTTTAAGACATAGAACGAACAACACCAAGAAATAGAAAAATCGCGTGATTTAAAAAATACATATATAATATCTCCGAATCTCGAGCCAATCAACATTTTTTATTACCAGATTCGTGTTCACTGGGCGTAGATCTATAAAAAAAGTCACATCTCGTCTCTGAAGCATTTTTCGTGTCGAACAGTGTTATTAGTGACACGATGAAGTTAGTTGATGGGAACTGTTTAATGATATTACGCTTAAGCTATGGTATCCTAGGAAAGCGGTGCTGTTGTGTAGCGGCCGTAATGTAGTTGGTGTATGACGTTACTTTTCTCCAAATAAACGCCAAATAGCATGAGAAAAAAAAATATTTTTAACTTTAAAAATTCGTTAGATAATTAATTATAAGTATTTTAAAGCAATAAAAAATCACAATCAATAGGAAAAATATCTGACTGTTGATTTCAATACTCACTTTGAGCACAGCGATACTATATCTTGAGTTATAAAACGCAAAAGCCAAAAAAATGGATATTTTTTACTTTTTTTAAATCGCGAATATCTCATAAACGAGAGCATATCAACAAAAATCATTATCGGATTCGAATTCAGTGGGTTAAACTTAGTAAAGATTAATCAATCTCCGCTCTGGGTTTTAAAAAACGTGATTTTTTTGTTGCTCAGTGTTATATGGACGACGTTTTAGTGACCACTACATCACGGCCGCTATACAACAGCACCGTTTTCCTAGGAAACCATAGCTTTAGACCAGCGGTTCTCAAACTTCTTTAGAATTTCTTGGGTGGCGGTCCCTTTAAAAATTGTTTGATGGCTCGCGGACTCTTTTATTAAAAAAAAAAAAATCAATATTATTTCATGAAAAGGGTGCCACACATACCCACGATGCGGCCTGCATATATGTACATAGGCTGCTGTGTATAAAACATTTTTTGACAAACAATTATTTATTCAAAAAATATAAGGTACATCTTAGTTAGATTAAATTAAAGTTAGAATTTTAATGAGATGGATGCATATGCATCATCGACGTTAAGCTCATTTTTATATGTGTTCAGCTGTGGAAATGGGACAAAGTTCTTCTTCTCTAACTTTACATACCATACATAGTTCGAGCTTTATTTTGAAAGCTGTCAATTTTTCGTGACAATGGAGCACTGTGATGTATTTTTCTTGCAGCGCCAGGTTGATAGAAATGTAGAAGGAGAAATGGGCCGCACATAACACACCATATAATACCGTTGGGATAATATTATACACTAGTGTAAGCCCGTTGAATATCAACGGACGTGTTTGACGTAATTGATTACGTAACAATTTAGCAAAGTCGCGAACCTACTGAGGATTAATATTTTCAAATTATAGGAGGTCTCCCGTCACCGGTGTTGGGTGAACGCGTTAGTGCTAACTCACCCAACCTGGTGATCGCGGGTTCAAATCCCACTCGTGACGTTCGTGTTTAAAATTACAGCCTTTACCGAGGCGAGCGTTATCAGCAGACGGACAGACGGATTTGGGCTATTATATATGTACTAGTGTAAGCCCGTTGAGTATCAACGGAGCGTTTATCACCCGTACCTAAAAAAAAATAATATTAAATTTAATAGTTTTTATAGTAGTTGTTGTATAGATGGCGCTGAACTAAAAACCGAAACGTTGATTTCAACGTAGTGCATACGTATGTATGTATCCAAAAATCTAAATATATTGCGAAACGATGCAGCGAAAAACGTTCTTTTCTTTTAATGCACATGTTTCGAACGATATGTTTTTCTTAGTAATGCAAGTAACGAACGGTAATTTCTTGGGCAGAGATAAGTTGGGGTTGGTGGGAATATTCGGCAAAGGTTTGGCACTCGGAATGTCGTTTTTTTTTATAAGGCCTAAAAGCCGCCGCACCGCATGCCAGAAAGAGACAACGCCATACGTAAGACACGAAGTGACTTCTACTTTACTATTGTTGAATATCAATATCGTAATCGTAATGTTGTAATGTTGAATATGAATATCAACGCCCGCTGAATTTTAAATGACGTAAAGCGCTTTTTTAATAGAGAAAAAAAAAAAAAAAAAAAAAATATTTTTTTATTAATTATTTTATATAATAATATTCTGCTATTTTGTAAGTGAGTTGTAATAATAAAAAAAAAAACTTTATAAAGCGCCATCTAAGGAAACGATAATTTCGATAATTTAATTAATACCCAGTTTTATTTTTATTATATTATAATTATTAATTATTATATATATAATAATTATAATTATAATTTTGTAAGTAAAAAAACAAAACAATAATTATAGTTTTTATAGGTAGGTAGGTAGGTAGCAAGGTAGCATTCCAGACCGCTTATATGGGTAACAAAGGTCTCTCTCACCAACCGGGCTAGTAGCCGATTCGTCTACGTGCTCGCTTACCGACTTCGACGTCGTGGTTTCGAAACCCCGCACTGGTATTTTAATTATTTTTCTTTATTTCCTATTTATTGTAACTATAGGTAATGTTTAAAAGGACAAACTCATGGCCGGGCGATAGCGTATAGCATTAGTGCGATGACTCTTGAGCCTAAGGTCGTGGGTTCGATCCCCCGCTCGTTTTAGTGGTTTTTTAATATTTTTTCCTGAGCGAGCGTTATCAGCAGAAAGACAGACAGACAGACAGACGGATTTCGGCTATTATATATATAATATAATATATCCAAAGAAGTGTTACATGCCATAATTATAAAAATATATAAATAGTATAAATATGCGTTCATCTCTCACGGTCCCACCGAAACCGCTTTGCGGACCCCAGTTTGAGAACCGCTGCTTCAGACAGTTTTGAATGGAAAACGAGCGGGTTTTCTTTCTGTCTTTATTTTTATTTAACTTCACCAAAGGCTCGGTTGACTTTGGGGCCTATAATTTCGGCGGGAATGACGCATTAGCATTAAGCGAGGGTCGGCCGTTTGTCTGGAGAGATAACAAATGGCAGCATTCCGTCTCGTTTAATTGTATCAATAAACATGAATCAGAAGGGATCGCAGGGCCGGAAAGCTGGTCTGCCTTAATCGAATGACGTATTACGGGCCTGAATTGGAGTTGAGTCACTAATGGAGTTGATGTTTGTTCCAGGTGCCAGACCATGAGCCAGTGATGGTGGCGGGGCCCAGGGCGGCGCCCCGCGCCCCCCGCCAGGCCGCCGCCCCCAACCTCGCTCACACCATACAACCTGCCACAATTCACAGGTCAATCTCGCACGACACGCCCTTCACTCAAAAAGCCTCACCCCCACCTCGCATTAATCAACGTGTAGTGCATTCAAACAGTACCCTCAATATATGTATGTGTGTGGTGGCCTCACGCTAGCTTGGGTCTTAAGCTGTCTACACATCAGCGAACCGAACGGCGAACGACGAAGGGCGAAGCTGAATTCGGGCTATGTAGACACCATGTGGACGTGGCAGCGTTCGCATAGCCCGAATTCGCCTTCCCTTCCCTTCGACGTTCGCCGTTCGGTTCGCTGATGTGTAGGCAGCTTTAACGCTCTCACACACAGCTGCGAAATCGCGTATAAAATATAGTGAATAGCGAATTTCGCTAGGAAAATCTAGAAAATTTCGTAAAGGCTCTTATCCACCAAGTACGTTGATATGCGTTACGTCGACGTACGACATCCGCGAACCAATTGCCGTACGAGTTTTGCAGCACGAGTGAGAAAGCCGTGCTGCAAAAGGCCTTAAAGGCTCTCTTGTACGTTGACATGCGTTACGTCGACGTACGACATCCGCGAACCAATTGCTGTACGAGTTTTGCAGCACGAGCGAGAAAGCCGTGCTGCAAAAGGCCGTAAAGGCTCTCTAGTACGTTGACATGCGTTACGTCGACGTACGACATCCACGTACCAATTGCAGCACGGCTTTCTCGCTCGTGCTGCAAAACTTGTACGGCAATTGGTTCGCGGATGTCGTACGAGTCTACCGGCCTGCGCAAGCACCGGTTTCTGTCACTCTGACATAGCCTATCACACAGCCATCTGTCACCTCGCTTTCGGAACGTTTGTATTTCACTCACGATTCTGACATGGACAAAAGTCAGAGTTATTTACATTGAAACATATCTATCAACTTTTCCACAAACGTCATCGAAGTCCGCGAATCGCGGAATTCGGCGGAAAATCCTTCTTGGTGTAGACGCGTATTCGGTTATTCTATTCGAGCATTGCTGCCAACTTTTTTTATTGCGAATTTGATTCAATTCTATTAATAATCAATTGTTTTTGCACTACTTTACGTAATATATCTATCTATTATAACAGCTAACAAATATTTCAATGCAAACTAAAGTTTTCACCACGCGGTTATGCCCGAATATTTAGCGATTAAAGTCGACTTTGCTGTCATACGCTCTTTGCTCTTTACCTAGCGAAATTCGCTAAGTTTGCCGCGCTAGGTTTTCATACCCGATTTCGCAGCTGTGTGTGATAGCCTTTAAGGGGCTATTACACAGGACTAGTTTACTCACTACGATCTAAGTGGTTTACAGACCCGCACATAGTGCTAGTAGCGAGTAGCTAGTAAACCTATTACACGTGTCAAGTTTACTCGCTGAATGTTGCCACTCGCTGCCGCTAGAGGCGCTGTCATCAACTTGTGAGTTGTCAACGTGACAGCGTGCGCTTTGCGCCCACCGTCAAATTGAAGTGGAATTTTGAGCATATAGCCAAGTTCCTGACGATATACAGCGAAAACACAGAAAATAATACAAAATACTGAAAATATAGCTCTTAACCTCAAAACCGACTCGGCCGTGTCTATGTAGATCGGCCTTTACAGTTCGAGATGTAATTTTTCTCCCGGTAAAATGATTTATTGCAGGTCGTAGTCTGTTTTTCGAAGCGAGAGAGTACGGAGTGTGTCTTCTAACTGCGTGTGATAAAAAGGGACAACAATGCGAGTGGCGACGTCTACTATGCAATTCTAGTGGCCGGCATGCACTAATAAAATGCATCAATAACGTGTTGCGTTACTTTTTACACGGCGGACTTTCTCGTCTCAAAAAACAGACTATATAAAATGTATGTACATAGACCTTAGCTATCTTGGGATGATTAAAAAACTATAATTTAATAGTGACTAATGACACGATGAAGCTGGCATTGTAGTAGTAATAACAAGTTTATACAGATGATTTCAATGGAATGATCGAAATTTTGTATCGATGATTGGCAGCTTTCTGTGTGAGCTAGTAATATCAGTGTAAATTTTAACAAAATAATGTTCAATGTATGTATGTGTTGGTATTTACAATTGTACATAGATATGGTTAAAAATGTTAGATTTGAGTTTTTAGAAAAGTAAAAACCAAATTAACAAATGTGTTCAGAACTAGGGAAA
This sequence comes from Parapsyche elsis, assembly GCA_022651745.1. NCBI lineage: Eukaryota > Metazoa > Arthropoda > Insecta > Trichoptera > Hydropsychidae > Parapsyche > Parapsyche elsis. The sequence continues at coordinate 7,357,805 of JAGVSN010000017.1, forward strand.
AATAAATAACAATTTATGAAATGTGACAGAAATGACTATTTGCTAGTGTGCAAGATACAATTATTGAATGCTGTCAATTGCATTAAGAATTTTATAATATTTTTTAGTTCCAATAATACTTAACGTCTGAATAATTCAAAATTTCGCTTTTTTCACAAAAAAAGTTTTCTTTTGAATCAATTTGTATCGTGTATACATACATACATACATATATGTATGTCGTTTATATAATAATTAATTTTGATAAATTGATAAAGCGTTTGTAAAGAAGTTGTTGAAAAAATGAGTGTACCTATAATTTAAATGAATTCTTCGAAACAGTTTTCTTTTAGCGCAAAAGCATATACCCCTCCCAGCTTTTACAGTTTAACGTTTTCGCGTTACTTTCAATTTTAACTAATGAAAATTTAAATTGGCTCGAGGAGAATCTTGATATGAAATTAATTAAAGATGCTTAATTCTAAGTATCATTTTGCACATGATAAGATTTCATATAAAGTTAATTATTAAATTCTACGTTTCTAATAAATGAGTTTTTCGAATAAATAATACTGTTAAGATCTTCGTTCTGACAAACTTTAACTTTAACATGATAGTTTTTGATGCAACAACGATGCGTCAAAAACAATCAATTGCATTTCTATAATTATGACGTTTATGTTTTGTTTCTGCATTAAAGTTCAATGCTGAACATGAAAAACGGTTCCATGACAAAAGAGAACAAGACAAAACAGAACGAGACAAAAGAGAACAGGACAAAACAGAAAAGCGATAAAGAGAACAGGACAAAACAGAAAAGCGATAAAGAGAACAGTGACAAAACAGAACAGTGGAAAAATAAAATATTTATTTTTTGTCGAATCTATTTATTAATCACATATGTACATGTAAAAGAAAATATTATAAATATTATAAAAATATATAAATATACAATATGTATAACAAAACGATGATAAAACAAAACAGTGGAAAAATATTTTTTTTTTTCGTATGTATCTCGATCTTGTCGTATCTATTTATTAATTAAATACATATAAAACGATAAATTTGTCACATCTACCACCGTCCGATACCCTCGACAGGACACTTTTATATATTTTTATAATTTTTTTTTTATTTTTTTTTATATGTATTTAATTAATAAATAGATACGACATATCGAGATACATACGAAAAAAAAATAAATATTTTTCCACTATTTTGTTTTATCATCGTTTTGTTATACATATTGTATATTTATATATTTTTATAATATTTATAATATTTTCTTTTATATGTACATATGTGATTAATAAATAGATTCGACAAAAATAAATATTTTTTTTTTCCACTGTTCTGTTTTGTCACTGTTCTCTTTATCGCTTTTCTGTTTTGTCCTGTTCTCTTTTGTGCTGTTCTCTTTTGTCGCGTTCTGTTTTGTCTTGTTCTCTTTTGTCGCGTTCTGTTTTGTCTTGTTCTCTTTTGTCCGGTTACCATGAAAAACATATCTATTCGAAAGTTGTAAGAAATTTGAGCAATCATAGATTACATTTTGAAACCGATGTAACGTTTTCATATTAGGAAAATTTGACACGGTTTTTTAGTGGGAAAATGTCAAAAAAACAAATCCAAAACGTTGTTCAATTATTTGATTTAATCAAAAGTCCATTATATGTACAATGTAAACGTTTGTTGACTAAATAAACTAAATCGTGTCTCAATATTGTTTAAATACAAAAAATGTAACGAATAAAAGATGGATTGAATAGGTCCTTCAAGGACAACTCATTACGATCCCCTCGGAATGAACGTTCCTAATGGTCGGTTGGTAACAAGAAGAACAAGCACGAGGAAAAAAACGAAGAAATAACGATGTGTTTATTTCTGTCTAGGTTTTGTTGGGCGAGTGAAAAGTTATTTGGCTCTTTTGCCTCGGGCGCTTTGGTAAATTTAACACAACGTGAAAATATACATGAAACGCAAATATACCTAAGGTACATGTGTGTGGGGTGTATGCTTTTCCGCAATAATGTCAAAATCGAAAGCAAAAATGCGGATGATCAAAATTTAATAATGTGACTTCAGCTCGTTATTGTTAAAACGAACGTTAACGGTTTTGTCGAGCCTTGAGAAATGAATTTGAAAATTAATGTGCGTAAATTTATTCTGGAATTTGTTATATTTTGAACTGGGCCGTGTTTTGATCATCTTCGATGAAAACAAACGGAATATTTACCTCGTTAACGACCTAGCGATTTTCTTTGTTCAAATTTTCCTTGTTAAATTAAAACCCGAATGCAATTAAATATTGCGTATACATGTATATGTACATATGTAGGATAGCTTTTGAATGTGTTTCAGTTGCTACATAGGTATACATACATATCGCACACCTAGATCTAAATAGTATCAACTCAAAAAAACACTTTTTTCAGGAACGACGAAAAACTTGTTGTCATGTCGCTATAAGTGATAAGAATTCACTATTTTTTTTTATGAAAACAAGTATATTAAAGAAAGTTCAGATTAAAACATTTCATTTTGTTTTGTTGGTTTATGCAGCTTCATTTGTAGAATCCGAATAAATGATTAACTAAAAAATCTTAATTTTTTAGTTGATACTGGTGTGCGATATGTACATATATGTAAAATTAATACGAGGAACAGAGGGTATAATAAATTAAACGTTACTATATATTTTTATGAAAAAATACTGTTTGGTTTAACGTAAAAAAATTATATTCAACATATACATACATAGTTTCGATTGTGTTTCGGATCATCTTTTCTAAATTCAATCTGATTTTTGGGGTTGTTTTTGTGAATTTTTGTACAGCCGGTTGTTTTCACGAGGCACAGTTTCAGTTTTCATTCATGTATCCGACGGGGCCGGTTAATGCGGATCGTTCCGGACTCCCAGGCACGCCATTTTGTCCGGATGAGATAATTAGATATGCGCCCGTGGCGCAAAATGCCCTGGAACGGCCCTGGCCGGTGAGAAAAAGACGAAAGGTGGGGCGGCAGGTGCTCGTTAGCCATGGGCCGCTAATAAAATTACAACTAATCAAAAATAATTAGGAAAGGGGGGCCACGTACCTGCGTAACTTACCCCACGGACCAAAATAATAACTTTCGAAACGAAAATTTCGCGTTATTAAAAAGAACGACGATCCCTTTTTATGACGCTTTCGATTTATGTCCGGTTTAACGAGCGCTCATATCACCGTCTTCGGGAAATGACGGCAGGGCGAGGGGGGAAAATGGGATGGGAGGGGGGGGGGGGTATGTCGTTACTCGTCTGGATTAAGCTGAAAGAGTCGAGTGGAACGTTTAATTAAATTAATCCCGTTTTATACATCCTGATCAGCATTAAAAGATGGTGCTTGGTCTTGTTGTAATGATCGCCCAAGGAAAATCTTGGATTATCCTCGCAGAGGTTGTGAAGTTCATTGGTTTTATTTAAATTTAATAGTTTTAAATGAATATATTTTTACGGTTATGGCCAACAGAAATCGCACTGAAAGGTTCTATGGCTGGGGAATGTTACCGGGCCGTTTTATCGACAACTTGTCTGGTATATTTGACTGTGAACGTTGTTATTGAGTAAATTTCGTATAAATAAAATTGAAGAATCTATTAATCCGTTTCTGTAAGCTAATCAAGACTGCGACCCATGCACGTAAAAATACCATGTTACTAGTCGGTTTGCCCGTCATATGACGGTGGATTCTAGCCCCGCCCTCAAACCCCCACCCTTTGACCCCGTTTGAAAGTATGTGAAACAATTACATATACATATAGTGTACGGTTGATTGAATGGATGTATGTACGTATGATCATAAAATCACGTTGTCGATTTGAACTATGTAACTTTGACAGATAGCGGCTTGTTGCCAACACACCGCTAAAAAATGTTGGCAACGACCCAGACAGGCAGACAGATTATACACTACTATATCGTGTCCTCGGAGCACAATGGTACAACATAGTAAATTATTCAGGGCAGTAGTTTGAAAGTTAGAAATGTTCATTATAAATCAGGGGACTTTATATAAAAATTATATTTCATTGTTATTGAATTTACACAAGTGTGTTGGTAATGCCAGCATGACCGCAACCACCTAGATAGCCAGACAGGAAGATTTTTTAAAATAGTAATAATAATTTCATGAATAGTCTGGGGAATAAATGTGCGGTAAACGGGAAAATTATCATGAAGCAATTCACCTACATACATACATACATACATATACATATGTACATATGTAGTCAGAGAGTATAATTCATAATTTCTATACTCCCAGTTTAGTAACCAAACTTTCAGTCCTATGACTGCATATACATATTTATATGATATTCATTAGAAATATGTACATACACATATGTATATATGTACATATATGCAAAATGTGACCCAGTAGTGAGTATTAATACTCGGGGATTTTTTTTGCGACTTAGCACTAGTGAAAAGGTACGTAAGCAGTTACCATGACCAGTGAGTGCCTTTGAATCGAGACCTATTTTTTTGTCACATTATAAAAAGAAGAAGTCATGAAAGGAGAACGCTTTGTGGTTTGGAAGAGATTACGATGCATGGAAGTATGCGAGGGTCAAAGGGGTGAGTCGGTGAGGATCAATGCCACTAACACCCCTATCGTTTCCCGAGGGAACCAGGATGGCACGTGATTCTGCGAACGAATTATTCTACTGCCGATTCGAATGTACTTATGACGATCGATATAATTTCTCGGAAATACAGATATATCGTGTCGGTGGGGCTATCTCCGTGGAAATCTACTAGTTCCACACTCGGTACTGGTTAATGTTGCTCTATGGCATGGCGCATACATACATACATACATATGTAGTTAACGGTGGTTCAAGTTTCAAAGTTTGTCTTGTTATCAAACTAATTTAGTAAGAAGCATGTATGGTCGTAACGTGATTGTGAGATGATATTGCATCGCTTTCGCATCTGTACGGTGTCTAGTTCCAAGTCGCACTTTGCAAATTTAAAACTATTCGGGTATCTACATATCTATCTTTACGTTATATCACTTGAATGAGAGCGGGGTAAATTTGGCAACTCCATAGTTTAGGGGTCTCGTTGCATAATCCTTAACTGTCAGCAAGTTAAAGTGGCACGATCGGCTAACTGGGTATCTGCCACTCGGAGCTAGACGTGATTGGTCGTGTGTGCAAACGCAAAGGGGTTGCATAATGCACGTATCGGTAGTCTCAAACGCTACTGGAGGATTTTCGATGCGTCAGTGTAGCCTTTGACTGAATATACATATGTATGTATGCTTGATTCCTTTTATAATTTCTCAATTTTATTTACTCGCAAAGTATTGCCACCAGGTATTGAGCTTAGCGCATGTTTATTTATTTATGAGAAAAAAAATTGTACAGTAAATACAGTATATACATACATGTACATATATAATAAAAATATATAAAATTGTGGCTTAAATCAGAATAGTTTCTGTAAATTACATAGGATATATCAGTAGCAAATATAGAATAATAATATAAAGGGAAAGAAAAAAGAAAATTTGGGAAAAAATTTTAGTAATGGAAAGTAATTTAAATTTAAGGGATTGGAAAGATGTTTATATACAAAGATTTTAAATATTGAAGATTGGGAATGAATGAATCGGAATTTTGTTGAAAGCATTAGATCAGTGCTTCCCAAACTTTTTAGTACCGCGACCCACTTTTTAGAACGACAACCTTTCGCGACCCACCTAGTTTTAATGGACATGATGGGAGGGGGGGTATTTAAATTATTTTTAATACTGTTTTTTACTGAAAATATCCAGAGTTTTATTTTTTTTTAAATAACTTATAATTAACGAAAAAAGCAGCTGGGATAAACCTTGTATGTACATCCGTGGACTCGTCCAGTTGCAATGAGAAAAATGTTACTAACTCACTAACTCTTTGGATCAGCTCATCTTCTGCCCACTGGGCTATTTCATCGATTTTGCGTACAATCGTATTATAAGTGAAATCGTTTCGACTTTTATACTTCTTTATTGCTCTTATCATCAAACATAATTCCAACCGTGCATTTTATTGGTGGTAGCACTAAAGTCTTGCCAATTATTGTATGCGGCTTACTAGTTTGCGTGATTTGCAAACTAATCAGGTACGAGGCGTGGAGAGATTTTTCATTAATGCTAGTGTAATGCGAAAACTTTGATTTCGATGACTTAAGTAAGCTGTTCCAGTTGTCTTTCAAAAAATTCCAGTGGCTTGTTGCATATTATTTTTACTTTCCCATTTTTCCATATTTTATTTTTAAATAATGAAAAAAAAATCACATTCTTAAGAATCTGAATTTTTCGGGACCCACAAGTGGGTCACGGTCCACAGTTTGGGAAACGCTGCATTAGATACATGTTCTGTAAATGAATGAATTTTGAGAGAAATTTGAAGCGGAGGACTTTACGTGGAACAGATTAGGATTGCTGAATGTTCTGGAAGGACAATTGAAGGAAATTTTAAAAATGAGATGTCAAGAGGGTCAAGCAAATTATGAGCTTATTCAAAAAGCAAAGGTCATTTATACGTGGTTCTTCAAGTTTCTAGTTTCAAGAATTAGGTAATGTTTGTTGGGGATTATCAATGAGCTTGGAATACTTAGAGCACAAAAACAGTTTTGATCAAACAAGAAGTAGCACTTTTGTAGTCCTGGAGTTCACAAAGCATTGCTTTTAGAATCAACGTTAACTAAATCGGTCATCCCGTAGAGGTCAAATAGTTTCTTGACAATGCGCTTGTAAGACCCGGTGTAGACAGAGGCAAAATTTAGAATTTTCACCAGATTTCCATACTATGTAGTGGCTGGATGCTTTATGCCAGCGACGTATTTCTTGGACATATACTTCCTGCTGGTTTTTTTGGACGCGTTGACACTATTTGCTTCTGTCCCATTATCATCATCATCATTTTCAGCCGTTCACCATCCACTGCTGGATGAAGGCCTCTCCAATCCTCTTCCATTCCTGTCTATCTCGAGCAATCTGCATCCGCTTGACTCCACACATTCTTCTCAAATCATCAGTCCATCTTCCACTCGGTCTACCTTGCTTTATTTAACGTCCTCTCGGATACTTTTCCAGTATTTCTCACGTCCATCTGCCATTCATTGCTATGTACAGCAGATGCTATAGGAGACCAAAGTACTTCTTACACTTGTAATCCTCTTACGATATTTTCTCATTATACCGAGCATACATCTTTCCTTGCTTCTCTGTATGCACTGGATCTTACGTAGCATTCTTGAATTTAGCATCCAAGTTTCACATCCATGCGTCATAATTGACAGTACGCATCGGTCGTATGCCTTACTTTTTAAGCATAGCTGAATATTGGATTTAAAAATTGTGTTCATTCTTCAAAAGCACTCATAGTTTCATTCTTCGTTTTATTTCTTCTTCTTTACATCCGGCCATATTCACTAATCGTCCTGGGTATAAATAACTATCACTTTGCGGGCAAAATTCGTGAAACATCATTTTAGTTCTATTAAAATTAATTTTAAGCCTACTTCACACATTATATTTTGTAAATCTTCCGAGTCACACGCGGCTATAAGTATGTCGTCAGCGAATCTCAAGTGTCTTCCGTTAATCTGCTTCTGTCTATCCACGGCTAAATATTAGCGAATGTTGAATGCTACATTGTTGAATGCCGGTATTGAGGTTGGTTTGTTGTCGTTGCAGATGTCCTGACGGCGCGGCCACCATGCCGGCCGAGGAGCACGGCTATGGACACGGTCACGGTGGCCACGGCGGGCATGGGAGTCACGGCGGCCACGGTGGTCAGCACGGTGGTCACGGGGGCCACCTGGGAAATGGGGGAAATGGGGAAACGGGGAAACGGGGCCACGGCCAGGGGCGGTCTGGCGCGCCGCGCTACAGCTGTGAGAGGTTCCCGAGCGCCGCGGAGCGTTTCAGCGTGGCGCCGCCGCCGAGCGGAGGCGGGTCGGGGGCGCCACTTACCCCATGGACGGGTCTCCGCCATCGCCGGCGCCTCCCGCGCCCCGCTTCGTGCCGGCTCCGTCGGCGGCGCCGCTTTCCCCGGAGCGGTCTCCGCGGCGGCCTCGCCCCTAACCCCATCATCAGCTACCCTCGGCGCGCTACTTGGCCGCCTCCACGCCGGTGGTCTCCAGATACGTGCCGCCTTCCGCTCACATACCAGTCGAACGGTACGTTCCGCGACCGGCGCCCGCCCCCGCCAACGCGCCTCCGCCTTACTACTGCACCGCCGAGCGATACTCCGAGCCCTACAGGCAGTACAGGCCCTACCAGAGGGCGAGGCCGCCCGCCCGCCGCTGCTGTCCGCCGCCAGCCAACGCCTCGCAGCCGCCCACCAGCTCGCCCATCTCGCGCTTCCCGCACCACGACTTCTCCTCGTCGCCGTTGCTCGCACACGGCGACGCCCAGCAGGAGCGCTACACCAGGGAGTTCACCAACCAGCTGGAGCCGGGCACCACCTACGTCGAGTACGTGGGTGCCTCGGGTGGCAGACACGTCAGCTGCACCCCGCCTGGTGCCAGGCTACCTCCAGATCCGCCTTGCTGCCTCCAAGCCAGAAGATGCGCGCCTCCAGCTCTCAACTGGTGAGTCAAACATCCCCTTACACCCATTTGTTGTTTATTTTATTCTCTATTATCAATTTATGTAATAATTTTGCACCGATGTCTCTACTAATAACCCGCGACTGGAGGGCCACCACTCTGAATGTCACCCCTTCAGACTGGATTCCCTCCGGGTAGCATGTTCCCGAAATCGACACAGAATTTGTTCGACGGCTTCCACGCACTAGTATTAGTGTGTAAGTGTGTAAGAAGGGGAGGAGATTCAAATATTTCGAGAAAATCAGATTGTAGAAATCACAACCTCTAATCAGCAGCGTGCGCATAAGACTGGAATTTAAATAGTTGAAGCAATTATGGTATCATCTAAGTTTAGAAAATAAATCGATGTAAATGAAATGAGTGGAATAAAAAATGACAGATGAGCGGGCTCGAGTGCGCGCGAGCTGTGGCGCCTCCTCTTCTTACACACTGATACTAGTGCGTGGAAGCCGTCGAACAAATTCCGTGTCGATTTCGGGAACATGCCTCCGGGTAACGTAATTCCAAAACCCCGTTGAAGACAGCGCAGGTCGGTGACGAAGTACGCTGTAGCGCTCCGGCGTTTGTATTTGCCGAATCGGCCGTATGGACGCACAGACGCCCGTTGATGTCAGCGTATACGCACATTATTCGCTAGGCTACATAGCAAACTGTGCGATTGTCTAATTTTATCATATTTAACTGTGTATTACGTTTTTTGCAATCATATGTATGTATGTACATATTAATATAAATATACGACATCGACAAATTTTAATCATTTAACGTTAAATAAAAGATACTCAAAACATTTACATAATTTTAAATAAACCAAAGCATTTTCGCAGCGTACTGCGTTGCCGACCTGCTTTGTCTTCAACGGGGTCTTGGAATTACGCCTCCGGGTAGCCTCATTCATTTTTTTTGCTGCCGTTCAGCTAACAAGAGTGAAACCCACCCATGATCCTAGTGCGCGTTAAAAAATAATTACATGCAAGGGCCTTCTCCGTGAGTGATCTCTTTTGGGCACTACAGAGGAGAAGCGGTGTGTGGTGGAGGCGAAAATCCTGGGATCGAGGCTATCAAACACGGGGTCGGCAAGTGTCAACTATTCACCGGATGCTTTGCGTCAGACAGTCGATAATTTGTGCCGCTAGGCGCCGAGCCGAGCGGCGAGCGCGAGCTTTATCGAACTGCTTTCCGCGCGTTGACAATTTTTGCCTCCATGCGTGCTAGGCTTTACAATGTTACGATATTTTTTTCTTCGAGGTAGATCGGTCTACGCTATTTTAAATTAAATTGAGCATATTGTCCACAACGTAGAGTATCGGCGTTTTCCGTCTACGGACGAAAATAATAAACACTTAAAATGTTTTTCGACATCGGTGCTTTCTAGGAAAATTTCTTCAGTTTTGCATCATTAATTTGAAATAATAATTATGAAATTTATTTCTCAGAATTTTATTGAATATAATACGTAGTACTTTATACCGTTATCGAAATAATTAAATAGTCTCCAATCGTAAGCGAGGCTGAGCCGATGTTTCGTAATATAATTATTATAATTATAAGTGGGTACTTATGTACGTGCGTAGATTGTGAGTAGTTGTAAAATAAATAGCATTTCCACAGTAGGTACTAAGATAATATTTTTTTTTGAGGAGACACTCTCCAATCACTCCCAAGTTAAAGCCCGCATATGAAGCAACCTTTAATAAATATCCTCATCAAAGTTAACGTACATACATTTGTCGTATGGTGAACTTTAAATGCGACACTAAAGCAATCACTCAGCATGGTTTTCCCGAGGGTTGCGTCCCTCTGTTCTATAAAAATTGATTATCTTTAATGAATTTAATACGGATAGTATAGATATCCGAGCTCAGGTTGACACCGTATACAGACCGACTACAGTAAAACGATTGACAGAATCGATCACGAGATTTTACTTCGGAAGCTTCTGGCAGTAGGTGGCCTGTATAGACAGTTCTCCTCCTATGTGGAAAATTGTTTGCAAGATATAGTCCGCAATAGTTTCACATCCAAATGGTTGTACAACCCTTTCGGTGTGCCGCAGAGTTCACTGTTAGATCCTTTGCTTTTTGATATTGATTCCCGTATTTGTCATTCTTGCAAAAAGTTTTCAAAAAAATTAGGACTGTAGAAATTAGAAATTAGGCCATCGATTTAATCTTTAGGTTGGAAGCATACTGTAATATAAATAAACTTGATCTCAATGCCTTAAAGTGCTCTTGCATTACATATACTAGAAAATTAATCTCAAATTATTGTATTTTTGGTTTTTATCTTTGGTCATGTAATTTTTTAAACCCTTTTTGTTATTATTTTTGCTGTCTTTTTTTCTGATTATCTCGGGTTCTTGATTCTCTCTGATTTGGTTATTTCTGGTATGATTCTCTCTGATTTGATTATTTCTGGTTTGATTCTCTCTGATTTGATTATTTCTGGTTTGATTCTCTCTGATTCTGATTTTCTCTGGTTCTGATTCTCTCTGATTCTGATTTTCTCTGGTTCTGATTCTCTTCGGTCAATTCTCTTTTTTTCTTATTCTCTTTAGTTGTTTTGTGTTCTTTCTTTTTATTTTTGAATTTTGGTCTTTTTTTGTTTGTACGTGTGAAAAATTTTAAATGGCGTTGTCGTTTTTATTGTTCGTGTTTTATTTTTCATATGTACCTATGTACATCGCTGTTAATTTTCCTAAAAATTATAAAATAAAAACAAATGGGTAGACATACATATGTATGTATGTATGTACATACTCGTAGAAGACGTATTCATTTTTCGAAATGGGATCACTCAAAATTCGTTTCTGAAGAAGCACACGATATCGGCGTATGTAATGCCCTTACGAGAAACAAGTCTTATGTTCTTTTTGTGTGTCGTATTCAAATGTCACAGTAGCGTTTCGAATCCAATAAAAGCCTGAGTAAATACGTATACGTGAGCGTACCTCGTATATGTATGTACGTTCATACATATGCGTTATATTATACATACACACATATGTATATTATTTACCTTTTTGCAAATGTACGAGTACGTGCACAAGTTGAATACAGTCATGTACGTACGTACATGGTTCTCACGTCAAATGACTCTTATTATGTACGCAAATCCGATTACATCAGAAGATCGGAAAGCAGAATTATATCGTCAAAGCGAAAGTACCACGTTGCGCAGTATGAATTTTAATCGGGCTATGTTGGGACAACGTTTAAAGGGGTTTTTTTTTTATATAGAGACTGTTTTATATGGAGACAAAAACGTGTTATTAATTACTTTATCCGTATATGGAGTAAAAGCGATCGTATCATACTTTATTTTGGGGAAAATTAAATTTAAAAATTTGGTCACAGTATCTATGAATGGTTTTGCAAACTCATGTTTCACGAACTGTTATCTTATTCACTTCTTGTGATATCCGTTAGAGGCGCTTCAATCGCCTGTCATTTAGGTGTGGTCTTTGCTCTTCATGCAGAAAGTTTTGCCGCAAACAGTTTGCTAATTCGTTTGCCGATCTGTTTACTGATATTTCTGTACCTGTGAATGTGTGCTCTTCGCTAATTCGACCCGTCGAAACGTATTTCCCTCCAGTTTGAACAAAAGGTACGTTTAACATTTAAGGTTATGTTTGAAAATTGACGGTAATAACAAATTGTAAATAGACCTCTTTCATAAATTAGGCAAATATTTGTTTTTAGTCAACGGTTCGTAAACCGGTTTTTTTCCAATTAATGAATAACATTCACATTCCACATCGCCACAAATAGTTTTTATGTATAATATTTCACTTACTATTAAGTATTCACAAGTATTACTTGTTTAAGTAATTTTATTTCATCTTTTATATATTTCTAAAATTTAGATATCATTAAGAACGTTATCCATCAAAGAAAGTGAGAATTTGTACTGTTGCTTTGTGGTTACGCCACTCTTCTGTGAATTACCTCGTGTAACATAATCGATTTTTATACAAACTGTATTTACACTCTAGTAGAATAATACTAAATAAACACCGACATACATATGTACTCTGATAACTTATCATTGAGATTTAGTTTTCAAGCAGCTTGGTTTGTGAAAGATAAATGAGTTTATCTAACTATGTAAGGTATCAACGACAAAAATGTTTCGCAGAATATGTACAATGTTTATATTTTTGAAAGAAGCTCTGGAATATATTTTGATCATACCTCATATACATAAATAAGCGTTTTTTTTATTATTTAGACATCAGGTGCTCGGCGTAAAGGGCTTTTAACATTTTCGCATATCCCAGAGGGTTTCTAAAGGTCCAAATAGGATACCCAATAAAATAAAAATAAATAAGCGAACGGAGCACTGACCCACGGGAAAGGTTCTCCGGAAGCTGCGTTTTATTCCCGGAAAATTTTCCCTACCATTCCGCGATCAATATACGGATATGTAATAAATTTAAATCACGTAAAATATTACACCGGAAAGGCTTATTGATATCAATTTCATCAAAGAAGGCCCCTGCGAACATATGTACGTACATAGGTACAATCAATGAGATTCGTATTATACCTACATATGTACATATGTACATATGTACATATGTACATATGTATGTATATGTATGTATATATAAACGAATAAACGGTAGTTACGTTTAAGGTTTATTATTGGGTAGGTATAGTATTTTCTATTCTTGCGCAAAAAGTAAATCGTCCCCCTGCTCTTCGACGAGAATGGAATTTCGAGATTTCTCATAAGTTTTAATACGGTGAAAGCAGCGTGCAAAGCTGCACTTTTCAGTTGAAAAGCTGATAGACCCATATCCGGTTGCCATTCAGAGCTTTTCACGTTCGATAAATGCACATTCACTTCATCCTTTCACACTGCTTTAAGAACGGTAAATTGAAATCTTACAAAAGAGTCACACATGTCTAAATATAGGAAAAATACACAACTATGTACGTACATATACAAGTTCGTACATATTATTTACTTTTTTTTTTTACAACAATATATTTATATGCTCGAAAAGGTACAGAAGATTTTTTTTTTAAATATTTACATATACATATCTGAGGAAGTATGGTTACTAACACAACCTGTACCCTAGCAAATGTATTCTGGGCACAGTCACTTGAGTCACTGATGCGGTCACTTGAGATTAGAAGAAATATGTTATTATCACGTCACATGTTTTTTTCTGTATCGAGGATTCCAACGAGGATTCATTTGGAATCCTCAAGTGCTGAAGAGGATTGGCTTGTTTGTGTCAAATAATTACATATGTACGTTCACGAACATATTAGTGAGCCATTAGTAAGTTCAAATTTATTGGCAGTTTCTCTCGTTACCAGGGCTCTCAAATTATTTAATGCCCTAGCAACCGATGATGTGGAAAATTTTCTCATCACTTATCCTCGTTTTGTGTCGTATCTGAAGCTTAATTTAGCTAGGATACAGAGCGAGGATGTTGGTGAAGTTTAATTATTTTTCCTTTTTGTTATTATCATTATGCATTACGTCGTAATGTGTATACATACATATATACATTATATAAGATGTTTATATTCATTAATGTATTATTCTCATTTGTTATTATCATCCTGTAATTTGTATTTTTTGTTTTTTTGACTTTTAGCCTGTAAATAAATAAATAAATTGTATTTGACCTTTGTAACCTCCATGTTAAAATACATAAATGGATCATTATTTTTCATCGCAAAATGTTAGACGCCTTAATTTATAAATCGGACGTCTGTGTTTGTACGCGTCGAAATTGTAAAACAATAGCTCGAAAAAAAACCCATTTATTTTATAGTGCGACATTTTTCGCACAAACAAAAAACATTGGAGGTCAAAGCGTCTATTGATTAAAGGTCAATATGTCTGAAGGTTTTATTATTTATTTAATAGCTTGTAAAGCTAATTACAAACAAAAAAGTAGCTTAAAGCTAAAATTACAAAATACACTTAATTATTTATTAGCACTTGTACAGATTTGTTGTTTTAAGGCTGCCAAGAATCTATCAATTTGACTCTAAGACCTTCTGACAATCCATTGTATTCAACAACACCCCTGTACAAGATATGTAGGTACTTATTCTAGATCTACATACTGAATTTTAAATTATTAACTATTAACTTATTCTTACCCTTGGTATTATGACTATGTATAAATTATATCCCCTTATGAAATACTTATTGATATGTATATCTTGGTAATAAATTATTATCTATGTAACTTAAAGATATACATACATATGTATAACTAACATGCACACTTTTAAGGTTTCACTTAAATTCATCCAATTCAATTCATTCAACATATATTTTTATACTAGTTAATCTATTTACATTTAAAATACTCCGCATAGCTCTATTTTGCAATTTTTGCAACATACATATGTACATATCTTTTATAGCCCCTTGGGCTCCATCGGATATGCCGCCTGCCTGCCCATGTATTTTTAAATAAAATAAATAAATCTTTAATTAACCTACATATTTACTAAATTCAAAAAAAGAACCACAATGAGGACGAACAATTGAATAATAAACTAATATCTTTATATTTTTAGATATTATATATTTCTTAAACTACATAATAATCCCACTTTATTTTATACCGTTTTAATAATCATCTCTCCGTGTAATTTAAAATTTAACTTGTCAAGTATTACTCTTAAATATTTAAAACTAATTATTCTAATTATTAACTATTTCTAATATTCTATCATGTACAATATTATATATATACATATAGGTACCTATGTATATATTTATTTATTACGAGCTTTTCACGAGTAAAAACACAAAGAATGACACATTTTTAAAAATGAAATACATAAACGAAAGCTCGTTGGTTTGCTTTTGAATAAATTCAATAATCATATACGATATGGAACTGGTCGAAAACTGTTCGGTTACGGACAAAACGTTACGACCTTATAAAAGTGAGCGCTCGGCATCGTCCTCAATTTAATAAGGTCGTAAAACGCGTCCAATTCGCATCCACCGGTTGCGGCAACGAAACGCACTAAGCGACCGCGAACGCGATTCGCGAAAACGGCCCGTCTCGACACGTGTGTTTGGGCTCATTTTTGCGTACATCTCGAGCGACAGTTCGATATCGTTAAAAATGACTTTTAGCGTTTGGCCGTAAAAGGCTATATCGGCGTATGGCCGACCCGGTAATTTGAACTCCACAAAAATATTCATTTTTCATATTATTATACGAGTCGGTCTCAATTTGGCAATAATTGATTGATACTATAAACCCCGGTGCAGTGAAAATGCTATTCATTCATATCGTATATATTGTACAAAAATACGCTACACCAAAACGATTTGGCTATTTGTATATCTTATTTTGTTTTCCAATCCTTACTTTGAATGTGATTTGCGATGTAGGAACCGTTAGTAATCCCAAAGTAGACCCTATTCGAAACGCCTTGAAAAGTTTGTGTAAATATTATAAAGGAATCTATTTTCAATCAGGTCTATTTTAGCAGCAAAGTTTGCAGTCGATTCCTTAATATTATTTAAAACATGAATGTTTATAAAGATTACATTTATGACAGTTTTTTTTTGCTGTGGGAAAGTTAATTAATAGGTCTAAAAAAACCAGGACTCAAAGGAATCAGACCCAATAACAGGTCAACATAGGAATGATGCCAAGTTTTGATGGTATCGTCTCACAACTATGTACATATGTTAGAATGGCGAATTCTAACAGGAGGCAGCCGATCTGGATTTAGTAATGTCATGATCTTGCCAATGACGACAATTATGGTCGAAAAAACGACAACATACGGGGATCAAACCCCGGACCTTCGCTCAAGAGACTAACGCTCTAACCACCGAGCTACAATTTTAATTTCTATTTGATCACATTTGATCATACATTTTCCTTTTTCTTTTGAAACTAAACGCTTAAATAGCTTCATAAGGAAACGTCAGGTTTTCCTTTAAACGCACAAGGCGAGCTTCCATCGAAATTTTCATTTAACGAGATTTGTTTGTGTTTCAAACGTTCTATGTATTATGTACCTATAGAAGGTTGGCTCACTTTATTCGCTATCGTTCAATGTCTTTCTTTATATGTGCATCGCAAAACGTCGATGCTACTATTTCTTTCGCGAATTTCGTAAATTTGAGTCGCCCCTTTCCTCGCAGATTTCCAGTGTGTGGATTATGCGTGTTTACAAGGGAAATAAAGTAAAAATAATTGCCACAATAAATAATTCTTATATGGCGGGGGGGAGGGTTGGGGGGTTGGTATTGTGCGGGGTGTTTCCGTTCTCGGGTAACATGTAAAGCGAATTTCCACACACACTAACTAAAAAAGCCAGTTTTTCCTGGTCGATGAGAAGTTATTTTCTTCACGAACAATAGACACACGCAACCGTTCGGTTCGTTCGTGCACATTCACCCACCCACACACACACACATCTTGCTCTCCTTCGGACTATAATTCGTTTAGTTAGGATTTATGCCCCTAAGGCCGAGCCCCATAACTTATAGCTTTGACGCAAAGCAGGTCGCGCACCACTTTCATTTTTTCCTCTGAACTAATTGAATGTGAAAGTTAAAAAGTGTCCGCTATGACAACGGTCGATCTTTGTCTTCCTCCATCATCTCAAAATAGATTTCATCCCCATCCCTTCCGAGTACATTCATGGACACTACAAACGAGGAGGCATCAATCAGACCCCTATTGTATTCGAACTCGTATTGTATGTGCAAAAATTATCATGCGAGTTCTTACTTACGGCGGCATCCGACATTGTGCCAGTGTGCAATATGTACATATGTACGTATGTATGTACTACATACATAGTAGATAGAATAATATAATAAAATAAACATATCCTCTGGGCGACTTTGTTACTCTGCCCTCTGTTTTTCATCGCTGCTGAAATTTCACTCTTTTCACGTTCCCGGAATGAGATATTCGATATCGTAAATATATCCAATATAGCTGAGTGCTTGAAATAGTTCGATATTTTACATATCTGTCCGCTTTTCGTTTTGCGAGTGACGCCACTGCAAATATAAATTCAATATCATATTTTGCGCGTCTCATGCTGACACGTCAGTAGGCCTTACAGATTAAACGTGGAGACTTATTTTGTTGTTGTATGTACATACATATATGTACCTATACATATGTACATATGTCTGTATTTTCGGTCTCTTTGTGTTGCGTATTTGAAGCACAACTAATAATGTAATGCGCCGCTTGTTAATTTGTCTCTTACTAGTAGGTTTCTATAGTAAAAACTTTTCTTAATTGTAGTTAACTACTTTTTTTTTAATTTCTCAAGGGGATCTACAATACATACGTACATATGTACATATATACATAGATAGCTAGGCGGTTTTTCTTAATAAGCATGTTTTCGTTGTCTTTTATAGGTCACCGTTATTTCCCAAGCGTGGATCATAATGGCAATGTATGGGGACCCGAGGAATTATTTCTTTAATTTTATTTTTCCCATCTTGGTCCTGGAGCTTATCAATTACGGCCAATGAAACTTTATCACCAACTTTCAGAGCAACGTTTTCTTTCCACATATGTATGTATATATGTATGTACATGCAATGTATTCTAGTTGTGTAATTTTTATTAGGTTCTAAAATTAATCGTTTTGTATTATATGTACTTGTATGCTTGTATTTAATTGTGTTGTGTGTCTTGGGTATTGTTCTTGCGTCTAGCACGGCTCTGAATATTACACATAAGGGATATGATGAATTTGCATTAATGCATACGCTGTCCCAAGTGTTCAACTAATAATCGTTAGTGGATTAGTTCACGTTGGTCAAGCGATCTGGTAACTTCAATTAGTAGGTTGAGCTAAAGGCATTGCTAATACACAATTGCGGTTAATTCCATTTTGCTATTTGAATGCAATTTATGTACATTGACCGGACATATGTACATATGTATGTACCTACGTATATTAACGCGAGTGGTCATCAATATGTGGCCAACCGTTCGGAATGAGATAACAATTTTTATAAGCGTATCGATAAAAATTTTCGGATCGCTAATAAAATGTATGAATATTAATGAGTTGCGTTGGTTTAATGTTTAAGGTTTAAGGGTTGGCCCCCATTCGTGCAGATGTTGTTCCTGCGCGCTATAGCGATTTCTCTTCTCGTTTAGCCTCCCCCCTTGGGAATGTATGTACTATGCTTTTCGGGTGCACATTAATTAGAGCTTATCCGGGATTATGTCCCGAACGTGCATCCACCCTAATTATAGTACATAAAAATTTTTCGCGAGGAAAATATGTACACCTCGTATGGCGGTGCCACGTGTGGAAAAGCGCGTCGAAAAATTATACGCTTATACGATATTGAATACAATATAGCAATTGTTTGCGGCGAAATTTCGTTATATTATTCGGTGTCATTGATTTTAAGTGTACGTACACGATAATTAATTGAAATATTATATAATATTTTACAAAATGTCTGCGGCTCCGACGAATACCGTGAACTCGTTAATTTCTCTCCCCTTTATGTAAAACGAAAATAATTAACCGTTTGTTCTCATTTCTGTCTTAGATGTGCCCTATTTTATATTGTGGTGTATGAAAGTAATTCATATGCGAAGAGATTGTACGTTTTACAATATCGCGTATTTCTACGCAAATGTCTTTTTTTAGAGCAAAAAATATTTCACTGGACTTTTATTATAATATTCAAATTTAATTCAAAACATTATATCACTATAAAAAGGATTCCGTAGATGAAATTTAAAAATGTTTTATAGTGTAAATCTATTTGAAAAAATAAAATGCTCAGACGTCTGTACTGTGTATTATGTATTATGTAGTAGGTTATGTATGTATTGTATGTACATATGTACATAAGTACATACAATATTCTAAAACTTTTGCCGTGGCAAATTTTATGCATAACATAAAAATTTTGTTCAAAATTTAATCAACTCGTCCTTTTGACTTGGTTTATATTTTTCTTTGACACCTTCACTGACATAAGATACGATCGAGATGCTGAAAAATTCCAAATAATTAAAAAAAACCCAAAGGCGTGTCCCACATGAATTCAATATGTACAAGCTCTCCTTTCGGGATTTTACCATATATTTGACAATTGAATATTTGGAATAAATCTTTATTCTCATGCAAAAATACGAAATAAAAATGGGATTTACATATGTTACCGAATTTATTTATTTATTGTGTACCTGTGAAAAAAAGCTATACGCTCAGTTGTGGAGAACGAAAGACTGGTTAAAGTTTGATCTCCAATATGTAGAATCCGTCAATTTTCACGGCGACGTTAGAACGCAAAATAAATTATAGCTTTGTTTGGTTTGCATTGAAATCTGACGGGGAAAAGAAAACAATAGAGGCATTACAGATGTAATCAAGTTTTGGTTGAGAGCTAGATGTGGGGAAAAAAACAAAGGGTAGAAGAAATATTGTAGATCTGCAGACTTTAAATCCTTTCAGCTTTCAGTGCAAACATTCCCCTCGAACAATTTGATTTGAAAGTTTATCCCTCGGCGTGATAGATGGTACAGCCGCTTTTTCGGGAAGTGCCGGATTCCCTGCTTTTACGCCTACGCCTTTTTATTTATTTTGTTTTTTAACATAAATCTGCAATGTTTTGAGAAATCGCAAGTTTAACAATCAATTAGAAAGTTTTATTGACGAAAAAGGGCATTTTCAAATAAATGAATTTATACGGTTTTTTTTGATATCTCATAGATATCTTCATTTTATTTTTTGAAGTTTAAAATTTTTCGATTTATTTGGTGTTTATTTTGGTGGCGGAATTGCCGCGTATCGGAAAAATCTTTGAACATAACTAATATTCCATTAATATACATACATACATATGTAGTAACATTGATGTTAGTATGTACATATGTACATACATATATGTACATATATGTAGTTACATACTTCTTAGAAAATTATTTGCTAATATGTATGTACATACATACATACATACATATGTACATAATAATATGTATTACAACTTCCATTGAAAAAAATGAAGATGTCTTCATATTTCATTTCGACTTTTAGTATTATTATTTTAATATTCTAGCGGTAACGGGAAATGGAATTAAATTGCCTTATCGAAAATTAAAATTAAGCCATGTACCTACTAGTATTTTAGCTACCTATTTATAAGTATAAATGTATGTACATATATAAAAAGTTGTTATCGCTCAATTAAAAAGCGTTTTAGAATTAAATTTTATTAATAAATAAAGCAAGTGTATATTTCTTAAATAAGAACCCAAATTGATTTTTTTTTTAATAATTGCGAAATCTTAGAACTGCGCGCAGAACAAAAACATATCTACGAGCATCTCTCCGGTTAAGAAAATCGAAATTGATCGAATTACAACGAAAACGTATATATATATATGTATACCTATACATATGTACGTAGATACACAGATAGAAGGTTTTAATTAAACATAAAATTGAAATTCTTTGAATATTATAATTTCGTACCTTTACCGATGATGTTTTAATTTAATTTGATCGTTACAAAGACGCGCGGAAACATCCCTTTAATCAAAGCGGTGCTGCGTGGTCGTTTGCGATTAAATTTCAACAATAATAATTAATTTTAAATATCGATAACAATTGATTTCGTCAGTTGTTAAATTAACCGACCGGTCTCTTATATAATTTTATGGTATTACGTAAATTTAAACAATACAGATCTAGTGTTCCTACATAGTTCGTCCCTTTTTTATTTTTGGAATACATTACGAATACATATCAGTATTTGACGCACGTACGAAGTTATTATACTACACAAGTTCTATTTATTGCCAATTCGATTTACATTCAACGCTTTGTATGCAAATTTCAATCGAGAAAAATTCATTATTATAATGGGGATTTTAATTTTTCTACGCCTAATCAATTTTATACATTTATTTTTGCAAGTCTCAATTTGTTTTGATTGGCAATGTGACACAACTCATATTGTCACTTGCCACACTTTTTATCGTAGCTACCTCAAAAGAATGCTGCCCTATTACATTCAAGTACCCCATTATACCCGTAGGATTATAGGGAGAAACTGTGCAAAGTTTGCTCCTGATTGGGTATGTATAATTGTATAGGGAGCAGAAAAATGAGCAATAGTTGAGTTGTATATAATTAATATCGAGATTATCTGCTAAGTAGATGTACATAATTATTATGTACGTTGATACTTTCTAAATCTATTTTCATTTTGTTTTTACTTTATACACTAGTAATTGCCCGTTGACAGTGTCATCGGGTGGATAGCAACCCGTGTCGTGTGTGGTTATCATTTATATATATACATACATATACACCTGATTCTCTTTTTACACGACTTTTTTATGCACGGTTTTTTTTGCACGTCCAAGGAAAACGGACCAATTATTTTTTTACACTGATTTTTTTTGTTTTAACACGGTTACAAAAAAAAAAAAATAATTGCATTGCACTGGTCGCCTATATTGCGCGCATATACATACATACATACATACATATGTATGTGTGTTGTCACCAATACAACATCCCCGATTCAACCACCAGATCAGGGTATAATTTCAACATTCAAGGCATACTACATCAAGCGATAGATACATATGTACATAGATATCTTTTTTTTTTACACGTTTTTATTGCACGGTTGTTACCGGAACGTATCCCCCGTGCATAAAGACAATCGGGTGTACGATATATTTACTCCTGAATCTTGATACAACATACAATTTTTCCATACATTTGATTTTTTTCAAATATTTACAATTTCGGTCGCGCCTATGACTTGGGATCATGGCCAATTAAAAATTTAAACGTGTTAAATAGCTCCTCACTATATGTTTACTCCTGGTGGTTGAAAAATGCGAGCGTTCCGCAGAATCGGCTATTCAGCCAGGCAGATTCCTGCGCTACTATACATATATAATATATACGTAGATAAAGTATTTTGGTCGTGACTGATGTGATGAAATGTTGACAGATACATATGTATCAAGTATCGTCCCCTGATCACGTTTTTGTGAAAATGTCTATGTGTTAAGCGGATCCGTGTAGAATCAAATACTATTCATCTTATCACACTGAAACTTCATATTTGTAAGTTTCGTGCCAACCATTGCAATCCTTAAGGTTTTTAAAAGAATCGCTTACAAAGTCACAAATTCCAACGTATTCGTAGTCCTTTCACATACTTTTTAAAACTCGTTTGAATTATTATAATATAATTTCCCGCGAAGCCTTCACGTGCCGCCCACACACACACATCATCGATTTTCCATACATTTATTATTCGTAGACGATTGTTCGGAAGGCCTTGAACGTTCACACTACACTTTTTTTTGGACCTTTTTTTTTTGCCCCACCATTTTATCCCCGATAAAAGTAGTGTTCGTGAGGGCGCAGAAAATGCCCCTTCAAAAAACCTACATACATACATACATACATACGTGCGAATTTTTCGCTTCCGTTTTCAAGAATAGATTAATTAGAAAATTTAAGTTTTTTTTACACATTCGAAAATTTATTACATTTTTTACGAGACACGTTTTGACTGCGCTTAATTTTCATATGGCTATGATTAATTTTTAATGTCAATCACAATAAAATAAAATTTTAGCACTTGTCGCATGCCGTGGTGGTAGGTAGCGCCAGAACCTTCTCATTTCGATAGAATTATCAATCTTAAATTTGACAGTTTTAAAAATAACGTATATTGAATTTTCTCAGAATTGCTAAAATTCAATTTCATATAACTAAAAATAAAAAAATATTCAATAGTAGGTTAGAATTTTCAATCAGTATGCGGGCGCGACGAAAGGCTTTTAATTCTGAGCGACTTTTAAAATAAATTTTCATTCGATGAAACAACACTATGTATGTATGTAGGTATATCACACGGTTGAATGTCGTCAAAATCAAAATAAAATTGCGAATTCACGAACCGCAATTAACATAAATGGAACAGGCACTTAACGTCAGCGTAGGGGAGCGGTTTTGTTTTAAAGCGGCCTTTTTGTTTTTTGATTTATTTGCAAACGGAAAAAAAGTGTATTGTTTCGCGAAGCGGCACAACATTAGCATTCTTCGCGAGGTGGAGGATGGGTGAGTTGAAGCACGTAGGAAAGATGCGAAAATTCGCGCACGTTTTCTGCAAAATAGTAGTAAGGCGCCATTTTCCCTCCCCTTTACCTCCCCCCCCTCCCCTTTGACTCACCCTGTCAAGTTTAAGTATGCTTCTAAGGTTGCCCATTACTGTGGTTTTGCTTCCGCTTTTGGTTTTGTGTGCTTCGATGGAAGATAAATGGAGAAGCGATGTGAAAATAATTTGTTCAATTTTCCGACTGTATATTGTACATACATATGTACATATATACATGCAGTGCATGTGGGAAAATGATTCGTTTCGTTTGTGAGAATTCGACTGACGTTTGAAGTAAATGGTAACATTTATGTTTCAACGCCTATTTATTCCGAATCAAGTTCAATTATAATATTAGATCAAGGAATGATTTGAATTAGTCGTAGCTGATGTAACTAGGCGTAACATACGCCTTTCGAGCGGAAGCGTTTCTGATATATATTAATTGCTCGGCGACCTTGTAACAGTTGAACCTTTTCAACTGATGGGAGGGGTGGAGTGATAAGTGTAATGGCCTATTTACATCGGCGAACATGAACTCGAACGTTATGCTTAATGCAAAAAAATCTGTTTGGATATAAAGTTTTAAATTTTATACTAGTTGTAAGTACTGTGTTGAGCACACCAAAACGAAATCGCGTATGAAAACCTAGCGAATTTCGCTAGGAAAATTTCGCTCGTCTTTCAATTTGTATCGCACACAACGGCCCGATTTAAGGCCTGAGCACACCAAAGCGAAATCGCGTATGAAAACCTAGCGAATTTCACTAGGGAAGAAGCACTTAAGCGCATGACAGCAAAGTCGGCTCTAACCGCTAAATATTCGGGCATAGCCACGCGGTGAAAACTTAAGTTTGCCTTGAAACGGGTGGCGGGGGCGATTATATACGTCCATTATATATTTGTCAGCTGTTATAATAGATATATTACGTAAAGTAGTGCAAAAACAATTGATTATTAATAAAATTGAAACAAATTCGCAATAAAAAATGAGATATGCGTGTGTGGCATGCAGGTTTGCATACGCGATTTCGCTTTGGTGTGCTCAGGCCTTTACCCCGGCGAAGAAAGTCACATTGTTTAACTGTATTTTTTTTTTTTTTTTGCACCAACAATACATCGACTATTCGCTAGTCATTGAAATAAAACTTTGCATGTTAGCTAGAGCCCATTCCGTTGAACTTTGACTCATCTGTGAATGTTTCGAAAGTATCACTCAAACTAGCATAATTATGTGTGTTGGTATGATAGTTTCACTAAGAACAAACACATGTACACATA
Source organism: Parapsyche elsis (assembly GCA_022651745.1). NCBI lineage: Eukaryota > Metazoa > Arthropoda > Insecta > Trichoptera > Hydropsychidae > Parapsyche > Parapsyche elsis. The sequence continues at coordinate 7,382,856 of JAGVSN010000017.1, forward strand.
TCTATATAAATTCAATTTTATATACATACATATGTATACATAGGTATTGGTAGATGAAAGCAATACCTGTATAATGTAGATTTTTATGATGTATTTATCATCAGTTGCGACATGGCATGTATTGATTAACATTCATTCGCGCGCAAGGCTAGTACGATGAAATATGTACATATGTACATACATATGTAGGTGCAATATTCAAATTCTATTTTGCATTTTTAAAAATTAAATTTACCTGGAAAATCCCTACGTTCGCGCGTTTCGCTTCGCATGGGGCAAATCGTCGACGTTACGCCGCAAAAATATCTACCTGATTATATTCATAGCGCAACCTTTTATGAATACACGTATACGTACAGGGGTTGTAGGGGTTGAAAACTTTCGCATACAATCTCTCCCATCCCTTAGAGAACAGATTATTCGAATCAAAATGAAATATTTTATGGCTTAATCCAATTTCGGGAACTTTTTCCGGGGAGCATAATGCGCGGGCGATTACCTGGACACCTGCCGCCATCTTTCCGGCAATTTGCAACGGCGTACCGTGTTATTTTTTTTCGGCTTTAGCTTTCGCTAATAGTGACCCCCCCGCTTTTAATCTTCTCACATATATGAATATATTAATGTTTCGAGAATAATTACTGTTTGAAAAGTTGAGATTTTGCCTTTGTGAAACTCGACACCGCCGTGCGACGTGCAGTTAGCGTCAGCTTTTAAAGCAAAGTGAAAAGTGAATTATTCGGAAAAGCTCTTAAGCAAACACGTGAAAAGTTGCATGCAAAGTGCAAATAAATGCTCGTTTTTTTATTTTTATTTTAACTATGTAGTTACTTAATCCTTAAGCTGAAGTTCGTTTTAAGATTGTAACGAGTTGCTTAAAGAGTACATACGTATAAGTATGGTTAAATTTTTTGATGAACCATTCTAATTGTAATGATTTTCATTTTATGTAGTTTCTGTTGCTTGTCCCTTATATGTATGTACGCTCGATGTGTACCAAAGCGTTATTCGTTGCTGCATTAATTTTTGGCGCTTGTTCGACACGATACGGCCCCATCTTTTGCCTCTGGCTCTGGTGCCCTCTTAATATACATAGTAAGTGGTTTCATTTGGCCTGAGCCGAGGGTACGAAGGTGGGTGCCCTCTCCCCGTAATGAGGAAAACCTGAACGCTTTGTTCGGCCACGAGAAACAAAACACCTCGCGTACAGCTCACAAGCCGACATTTTACCCCATACTTCCCATTCGTCCCCTTCTCCCCCCCTTTCCCACGCTTCCTCACTCCCTTCACCGCTCCTACTTCGTTTCGCGAATGAATAATGTATTTTTCATTCTGTTCGCATTATACATTCTCATCTTTTAACGGTCGGCGATTTTATATTCCACAAATTTTGATTTAACCCTAGTTTGACGCAAATCGTATGCATGGAATTCGCTATTTTTCACCGATACAGATAATTAACGATCCGTCAATTTTGATTAAATAATCTTCCGGCCCCGCTTTGACCGTCGTCTCGTCGCGCGCATTCTCCCTTTTGTAATCTGACTTATTATTATCGCTTTGACTGGAAATCGCGCCATCTCCGCTTTGAAACGCTCGAAACGCCGTGGATGGGAGGGGGTTATGGAAAATTAATGGGATAAATGTAAGTGTTAAAATCAGTATTGTTCTGCAGCGACTTTGAGCGGTAATTTGAGGTCGTCCAAGGACGACCCGTCTCCTATTAATAACAGTGTTAAACTAAACGAGCAATTGTGCTTAATTTCTAAGCGACTTTAAAGATAAATTATGCTATTACCGTCTTAATTAAAGGCCTAGATAAATGTCAACAGTGCCACACGGATATTTCAATATATAAAATCCTACGTAAAAAAACACGAAAATAATAATTATTAAACATTTTTTTGTACTATGTAAACGGAAAAGTTAATAGGGTATTGAAACTTGAAACGTAGTTACTCGTCACAGTCGCCACACTAATAGGAAATTTCATTATAAACTTTTTCGTTTATTCACAGACTACTAATATTATCTTTAAAAACCCACCTCTTTCTGGGTATCTTTGTTCTAATATCTATCTATCTCATACTAACCTGTCTTTTTAATCAACCATATTTTAAATATACATTGAATATTTTTATTACGGTTATATTATATTTATATTTATATTGTTTATAAATTATTTTAACTGATTATAAGGGTGACCTTGAACTTTCGCGAACACGCAACAGTCGACAGTTTTTCGCGAAAATTAATGGAATAATCTAATTTAAAAGTTTTTGTATAAATTAATTTGTCGTCCGTCTGAAAGCGTTGTATTTTCACGCAGGTAAAATAAACACACGTATGTACATACATGGGTAGATTTTGATAACGCGTTTTCCTTTGGCCTTTTCAACACGTTGCACACCGGTGGCGGTGCCCTACCCCCACCCCCCCCCCCCTCCTCCCCGCCACTGAAATTAATAAACAAATAGAGGGGAAGCGCACGTAGCGGTTACGCGGCACTGAATGGGTAATCAATCAACGTTATACGGTACAATCGCGTGAATCGTCTCGATAAAAATGGCTCACAAAAGAATTCCACCCCTCCCGTGTGTATTTATTTCTCGGTCGGCTGTGGGAAAATTTGCCCCGAATCGAGGATATATCTACACACGATGGCGCAATCCTCAAATTCGTAGAATCCTTTGTGTCGAATAATTTCGCCATCCCTCGGCACTCCCCCACACCATTTCTGTCTCTTCGCCCCCACACCACTCTCCACCCCTATAATGACAAATGTACGGTTACACGTTACACCGACTTCAAACCAACCGCGATTTCTTTCTCGTTTTGCGTCCCATACCCCCCCCCGCACCCTCTCTTCAAAAAAAAAAAAAAAAAAGAGCGAAAGGGAGAAAAAATAATATTATTTCTTTTATATAACGCGCGAAAAGTGTGTGTATCGTATTTGTGTCTCGGTTTTCGTATGGAAAAATCGTCGACCTACTTAACGAGCCGCCGCTCTGCGCTCGTTATATGTACACGTATGTACGTATAAGTACCATCGGGCTCTCTATAGCGCCGACTATTATGTTGTGTACGTTATACTATTTACATAACCCAGAAAACTTGGTTTGAAACGATGACATCTTTTGCCAGCCCTTTGGCGGTCCATCGCCGAAGGAAGGGTCGCGAACTGCAATAAAACGGGAATTTAATGGGATTTTGAACCAGTTCGCCAACTCGAAATCTGGATGTATGTAAATTTGAAATTTATATGACGGCTCCGTTGCACGAGGACGGGGCCCAAATATACGGCTGAGCTGTAGAATATCGGAAATACGCTTAAACATAACATGCACTTTAGATTGGTTCAATCTTCATAATTTATCGTCTTTCTCATTATATCTACATATGTATGTACATACGTATATATCGATGGGTTAGTGCACAGATATTGTATGTCCAGTTTTTACCAAAATTGAGTTATCATATTCATGTTTAAAAAGTATTGTATGTCCAAATAGTATATTTGAGAAGATATTGCCTTATTCAAATATATAAATATGTCCATTTCGTTCCATATTTTTCATGCAAAAGAGATATGTCACTTAGAATATTTTAAAACAAAATTGGACATACAATATCTGTGCACTAACCCATCGATATGTATATTAGCGTAAAATCTGCCTGCCTGTCTGGTTCATTGCGGCCACAATACACATAACAAACAATACTTTTTGAGCGGTGTGTTGGCATCAAGCCGCCAACTGTCAAAGATGGTTCAATTCGACAATGCGATTTTATTCAATTCAATCAACGGTGTAAAATACAATTGTTTCACGTACGGTGGGGGTTGGGGATTCGGGTTAGAATTATGTATGGCGGGCAAATCGGTTTGTGATACTCCTTTAGTACAGTTACTAGTGTAAATTTTTCTTTTAAACCTCACATAAACTTGGGTAAATGTGTCAAAAACTGTATTCATTGCATTTATGTTTGTTTTCAATTGAATTAAATATAGTATAGGTCTATTCGGTGTTTTTAAATACTCGAAATTCGTTCGAAACTGCGAACAAATTAAGGCATTGTTCAGTTATTGTCCGATTTCCAACTGCACTAGTAACTGGTTCGCTCTATATATGTACATATGTATGTATATACATAGTTGTACATAACTCCGAATCAATCGTGTTCGACGATTCGAAAGTTTCCTCGTAGATTTGTGTTTTTTTTTTTTGGTTTTCTTTGTTGCGAGAGGAGAGAACGGTCGCTTTTGATCCGCCCTCTTTTCGTTTCCTTTTTCGTCGCTCCTTTTACTTTACGATCGGTTTTTAGTAGTCCGATTCGTTTTGTTCGTCTTCAAATTTGCCAACTCGCATCAGGGATAATTTACGATGGCGCCTCCAATTGTGCCGGTATCGACTCTTCGCTCCTCGGGGCAAATTAGAAGTGACGTTTGAATAATTTTGAAACGTGCCCCAAAGACGGGTATATCTTTAAACAAATTTAAAATTTCAGCACTGTCGTTGTGTGCGATTATAATTCGAAGGTCTTATTTTAAGTACGCAGTAACCTTTCTTTTACAACCCGAACAGGTTAAACGTTTGGTTGCACTATAATAGTTTAATACGGCTTAAAACTGGTGGCCAAGAGTCATAAAGTAAACGAGGGATGTACATAAAATTTTTAATTAAGAGCTCACCTGCGCGAATCGCATCTTTGATTCTGATATTGTACAATGTACAATTTTAATTAATCCCGTCGTCCTCCGAAACTACAAAATTGCACAAGATTCGTCGCAACTTGCTTTTTATTTATAATATATTAACGTGCCTCAATTTCGGAATTCGATGACAGTTGATCGGCTCGTTTACTTTGTGCGTTTATTCTCTTTGATTTCGGCGTTCGTCTGTATTTAATGGGAATGTAACGATATCATTAGCGAAATTTAGAAATATCAAACGTTTGTCGGTCGTGTTTTAAAAAATGCATATTTTGAATCATTTTTGTAAAGAGGTCCATGTTGTGTATACACGCTCGTTTTATGTGAACGATAGCTACCCGAGAAATTATAAAAGCTATCGATTACTCGAATGGATTTTCTCCAAAGTATGTACTCGTAGTATGAAACTTTTAAAAGTGTTCCATGCGCGCAAAGTCTCTCCGACCATACTTTGACTTTTGCGGTTTGTTCACATGTGTCTATACATAAATACATATTTAGCGATACCTATGAACGCGAAGTGTGCGGCTTGCATAACATGATATAACTTTAAAACAACCTTTTACAAAATTAATTTACTCAAAATGCAAACTATCTAATATGAAAAACAGACAAACAAAGCGCACGTATTTTTTTCAGCAATTTTTGACAATCACATACAATGATAATACGAACTAAAAACTATATGTAAGCATTTCACTAGAAATTGAATATAGAAATAATTTATTTTAATACTTGAAAGACATCCTGCCATTTAGTGAACAGTATTATTTATTTTGAATAGTTTGAAAGCTAATTAAATAAAGTAAAAAATAACATAAAAGTAACCCAAAGCTAAAAAGTACATACACACCAAACTTATCTATTAGTTCTTGAATGTAGTATCTGTTAAATTGGTTAATTTTCCTTAAACCTCTGGCAGCCCATTGTAATCAATAACACTTTTGTACAAGATACTTTTTCTAGATCTACATATCTACTTAATTATAAATTATTACCCCTAGTATTGCGACTACGTACATATATTGTATCCCCATATACCTATATAATACTTATTTTATGCTAATATATGTACATACATACATATGTATATATGTAGCATTAAAACTTTTCAGTCCAAAATCATTTAGAGTTGATCTCTGTAGAGTAACACTAAAGATATCCCCTTTTCTTTTAAATTACAGTTATGTATGTATGTATGTACATACATGTTTAAATACTTTTAAAATTATTTGATGCATTCTTTATTAACTTTCACAATAATACATTTACATGTACATTTATATTATTACATCCACTTATTAAAGACGTATCGAAATATTTTGATAACAAACGTTTCAATTACATACATACATCCAATTAAATTATTTCTACATATTTCTTGAACTAGTAGTAGATTTACTTACATTTAAAATGCTCCCATTGCTCCATTTCGCAATTTTTGCATCCTATCTTTAATTGACATTCTCATCTCAACGTCAGTCCGTGTGATGTGTTTGCCACATTAGATTATGTAGACATATGTATGTACATACATACATATGTAGGTTACAGGTCTTACATCATTGCTAAGTGAAGTAATTCCATACATTGCTTTCCCCGCACCCGTTGCATTGAGGTGGATTATTTTAAGTGGGAAAAGCAACTTTGGCGCCCACCCGCTCAATTTACCTGCTCGTTTTACGCAAGCAGTACTTTATAATGTCTCAATGCGATTTTTATTAGGGTTGCGAGTCAATTGCACAATTTTTAGTTTATAGGCTTGTAATAGAGGGGGTGAAGAATGAAACTAGGATGGAGTGCTTTTGGAAGAATGAACATAGTTTTTAAATTCAACATCCCGCTATGATTAATTCAAGAATGCTACGTAAGATCCAGTGCACACAGAGAAGCATGGAAAGATGTATGCTTGGTATAACAAGAAGAGATCGTAAGAGGAATACATGGGTTAAGGTAAGAACGCACTAGGCGGAACTGCACTGCAGCGGAGCGGCGCGGCTAAATATTGTCTGTATGAAATAGTCGCACGTGAACTGAAGTTCCGCTACCGCGTAGTGCGTCCCATCTCATACAATTTCAAACAAAAAATATTTGGCCGCTCCGCTGCAGTGCAGTTCCGCCTAGTGCGTTTTTACTGTATCCTTATCGGAAAAGTATTGTGATCGTGCGAAAATTCGACTTCGAGATTTTGACTGATTTGTATCAGGTATCATCCTGTTTTCATGATTTCTGGAAAATGTCTGTATGTTTTTATGTCTGTGTACTTATGTGTGTGTGTATCTGTATGTGTTTTCTCCGAAACTATCAAGTCTATCAAGCTGAAAGGTGTAAGAGCCATAAGGAATTTGGTCAACATCAGGCAACCGGAAGTAGGGTTTTTTTCTTGTAGAAAATTCTAAAATTCGTTTACCACAGAATATTTCCGAAACTGCTGCGGCAATTTTGTCGAAATCTCATATCTATAGTTTTCACGTTAGCCGTAAGAGATACGTACTGTGATTTTGGTCAAAATCCCTCTTGCAGAAGTGGCTGTTTTCTCTTGAACGGTTTGTGGTTTTTTTTTTTTTTTTTCGGCCTTTTAAATATGTAGTATCGTCACAATATTGTAATGTTGTACTCCTGAGAGAAATTGCTAGTTACGAAAAAATAAATCATTAAAATCAGTCAACCGGAAGTAGGTTTTTTTTTTTGTCAAAAAGCTTACCACAGAATATTTCCGAAACTGCACCGGCGATTTTGTCGAAATTTCATATCTATAGTTTTCACGTTAGCCGTAAGAGATTCTGTGATTTTGGTCAACATCTGACGACCGGAAATGGCAGTTTTTCCTATTTGAATATATGCCGAAGATCATATTTTACATATACATAGATACTCAACACAGTGATTTCATGATATGTACATATGTATGTATGTATGTATGTATGTATGTTGGTTGGTCTGGTGGTGTGCATGCGTTTTATTTACTTACGTACTTAAAAAAATAATTTCGTTACTATTTGTATTCCACAAATATATGGATAAAGTCATGGGTTGGCCACACCCGAATTTTTATTTACCTTAAGAAGTATGACCAAAGTGACAGATATAGCAGAACGTGTGAAAAAGTTGAAGTGGCATTGGGCTGGAAGCACAGTGAGAAGAATCGATGGCAGATGGACGCGAGAAATATTGGAATAATATCCGAGAGGATGTGAAAGAAAGCAAGGTAGACCAAGTGATATGAGGCTGGGGAAGTATTTGCAAAGCCCCCCCCCTCTACATATTAAATACCGTGACGAGCGAGCACCCCTCCGCATAGAGGAGAGCTCGCGCGTGGCGCAGCTTAAAGTACAGTTTTAAACTCATGAGTCCCTTCGGCAGAGCGTAGTCCCTTAGGCGTCGCTATATACGAAGGTGGGAAAGAGGTGGAGACGCAAAACTCCAATGGGTCAAAGACTGTTGTCCGTCATGTCAGACCAAGTGATAGTTTTAGAGGAGAGATTGCGCGTGGCGCAGCTTAAAGTACAGTTTTAAACTCACGAGTCCCTTCAGCAGAGCGTAGTCCCTTAGGCGTCGCTATATACGAAGGTGGGAAAGAGGTGGAGACGCAAAACTCCAATGGGTCAAAGACTGTTGTCCGTCCTGTCAGACCAAGTGATAGTTTTAGAGGAGAGATTGCGCGTGGCGCAGCTTAAAAGTACAGTTTTAAACTCACGAGTCCCTTCAGCAGAGCGTAGTCCCTTAGGCGTCGCTATATACGAAGGTGGGAAAGAGGTGGAGACGCAAAACTCCAATGGGTCAAAGACTGTTGTCCGTCATGTCAGACCAAGTGATAAATGGGCTAATGAATTGAGTAGAATGTGTGCGAGTCAAATGGATGCAGATTGCTCGAGACAGACAGGAATGGAAGGGGATTCAGAAGATCCACCAGTGGATGGTGAACGGCTGAAAATGACGATGATGATGATGATGAAGCAACTTTGGCGGCCCACCCGCTCAATTTACCTGCTCGTTTTACGCACACAGTACTGTATAATGTCTCAATGCGATTTTTATTAGGGTTTCGAGTCAATTGCACAATTTTTAGTTTATAGGCGTGTAATAGAGGGGGTAGGAGGGGGGGGGGGGGGGGGGCGCTGTTGGATGATGCGCTTTCACACACATTAATGAAAATATTTACGGTACACGACCAAACCGGCAACGCCGCGCATTTACAGCGATATACATTGTTGCCATGCGATTCGGAGGGAGGGGAGGCGGGGTGCGGAAGGAACGGGAATGGGAGAGGGGAGGATTTTTCAACCCCGTTCTGTAGGCCGCTTTTCCCGCTTTCGACCCCCGTCTCGCCGGGCATAACCGCCTACCCCTCTCCCACATCCCCTCACCTCTCCCCCCTCTCCCCTGCACTCCCCGCTCGAAGGCTGTATGTCTTCGCGAATTTATCTGGCGCAGCCGTAGTCAAATATCGTGCCGTTTCGCCTCGCCGTACAGCCGCGTCCCTCTCGCACCCTATCGATCCACGGGTTGGTACACGTATATTCTGTGTGTGTGTGTGTGTGTGTTTGTATGCGTGTGTGTGCCACGGTTCACGTACGGTCACACGAGCCGATGTGCCCTCTCGCTTGGACGTGTCCCAAGCTCAGACCTAACCTAACCCAACGTAGCCTAACCTAAAATTGGCCACGCAAAAGCTCGCTACGACAGTTCACATTGACTGTGACGCCAATTTAAACTGCGGTGTTTCGATTCGGTGTATCACCGTACCTCCCCTTTTTCATGAAAGAAAAACTTTTTTTAATTTTCAGGAATTTATGTAAACGTTGTACATGCGAGTATGTATGTACACGCCGTGTCCCATATGCGATGTTTAGTGATCATAGGTGTAGAATAGCTTCAATTCAAGAATGTTACGCAAGATCCAGTGCACACAGAGACGCATAATGACCAGGGTGGTAGATATAGCGGAACGTGTGAAACAGTTGAAATGGCAATGGGTTGGACATATAGCGAGAAGAATTGATGGCAGATGGACGCGAGAAATACTGGAATGGTATCCGAGAGGATGCGAAAGAAAACAAGGTAGACCGAGCAAACGATGGGCTGATGAATTGAGAAGAATGTGTGGAGTTAACTGGATGCAGATTGCTCAAGACAGATGGGAATGGAAGAGAGGATTGGAGACGCCTTCATCCAGCAGTGGATGGTGAATGGTTGAAAATGATGCTGCTGATGATGAGATGTAGAATAGTAGAATAATATAAAAATCTTGGATGTGGGAAACAGTGGGTTTTTGACCGTCGTCATTTGACTGTGAAATTGGTACAAAATGCCGTCTTGTGTCGTGAAATTGTGCCATAATCATAGATGTAGAATAGTCACTCAGATATTAAAATCTTAGTTGTGGAAGTCGAAGTGTTGAAAAAAAAAAAAAAGGTCACTTCTTTGTTATTCGAGTCTCGGGTTCTGTCCACTCATCCCTACTCTTGCGACAATTTTTGTCGACCGAAATTGCATGCGGCGGGGGTTGTAACACAATGTGCAACACGTTGTGTTACAACTTCCACCGCCTACCACCGAGCGTATTTATCCGCTCGCGAATAATTTTCCGCTTCGGTTTGTGACATAAGCGCATTTGTTACTAGTTGTGTATGTTTGTCGCACTGTAAATTGACTACACTCACTACTGCATATGTAGTGCATCTGTATAAATAAATAGTGTGAATTTTTAGTTTGATACGTCGAATGGTTGTTCAGATGCAACGACAAAAGTACACATTAACAGACAGCCACGCAGGAATCTTTCAAAAAATTGAAAGATACAGATGACAGTATAGCTAGACGTTGAAAACTTTTGTTTTAAACTTTATTCCACGTGTATGTTACATGCAAGTGTAATGGTGGCCATTCATATTCTATGTATGTACATACATACATAGTTACATACATATGTATATGCGGAATGTGAATGGCTACCATAATAGAATTCACCGTATAAATATACGTTCCATTGCTTATTTGGAAAGAGCCTAAATTCAGCTTGTTTTCCATAAAAAATATAGTATGTACATATGTACATTGAAAAATGTATAATAGCCATGTCAAACGCAAACATTCTACGAATTGATGCGCGCTCATATTTTTCGTATATATGTACATATATATATATATATATATATATATATTATTAATGTACGATGATAATATCGTTTACTCAAATAGAAATATTCAGTAAGGTGTACGTGTATACTGTAGATATTTCCGAATCTGTGCGCTATGGAATCGTCATGAGATATCTACTCGTATTTTCGTATCAAAAGTTGACTAATGGATTTATGAATAATATAATACAAGCAAACACGAATTGGCTTTTAGTATTGCGATCAATTGCCACATCATAGTCCGGTGGTACGGACGCAAATTGTTTTCTTGGAATTTTTTTAATACGAAGTACCCAATTCATTAGTTGAATCTTTTAACCATGTAGGCATAGTATGTATGTTTAATAGATGGGGATATTTTTTATTCAAGATACGCTATGCTTAGGCACAAGTCGAACCGCTGAACAAATGGGAGGAAATAATTTACCGTCGACGGAAGGATCTGGCAGCGTGACTTCGGTTTTATATCCTTGGCCTGGTAGATGGTACGACCGGTGTATTCCTGGGACGTGGCTTCAATTCCAATATGGAATTCCGTGAATTATATTCCATACGCAATATTCTGTTTGCGGCGATTTCAACTTCGATCTCATCGCTAAATCATATCGCGCGCTCTCATTCTACGAACTCTGTTTATAATTAATACGTTGAGCATATCGTATGTACATATGTACAATGTTAAAGCGAAAGTGTGCTTGAATATGATTTCACCGAAACGCCAGTGAAAATATATTTTAACTGATACTCACTGGTGAAATTATATTCGTTTCCGAACTGTCATTGAAACTAAATTTGACAGTTGTGAAATGACCAATCGAATCATACAATCTGCTGAAATATTCAACCCTAGTTATTTTGTCGCTTCCTCTTCTTGTTGTGCCGTGCCCGTGTTGTGTTCTGGCGTAGACTTTGACTGGTCAGTACCAAATATAGTTTACAATGAGTCTTTGTCGATTTTATAACAATTGACTTATAATGGTCGGCTTAAGATGAAAAGAGCACGCGTTGCTATCCTTATCCTCAGAATCCTCAGATATAACAACGCCACCGTTTCGTTCAAAACACACTTGTAGGATGACCAACATCAACAAGTCACAAACACATATGTACGTTTACTTTAATATATTTTCACCGATACTGAGCAGTGAAACTGTATATTCCTTGTTTGATACATTTTCACTGCCTGAATTGGTAAAAATATATTTTCACTTGAAATATGCTTTCACTGTAACATGTATATTGCAGAGATTCTTATTTACACATAAATTTTATTGTATATTTAAGTACTTTTTGTAACAATGAACTAATTAAAAACGATTTAACACTTGAGCAGAAAGTAGACACGAAGTTAATTGTAATTTTGGTAACCGGACGAAACAATGATAGAACTTGTATGTATAACAGAACATGATAGAACACGATGAAACAGAACAGTGACAAAACAGAACAGCGAAGAACAGAACTATGATAATTCAGAACAGGGGAAAAATCAAAGGTCAAAGTATTTCGTAGATAATGCTTGGTTTTGTACGAAAATTGATCAATCCACCCGATTGGTCAATTTTCAATGCATAGATCGACAAAAAATAAATTTAATTTATTTTTTATTTATACATAAAAATATTTTCATAAGTTACATACATAATGCAGTAATAAATTGACATAATTTTCGATTTAATATAAAAAAAATATATTCATTCATTGTCACTATTTGACAATAAACGTGCCCGTTTTACTGCTGTTTTAATTTTTTTTTAACCATGTTGAAACAAGTAATTGGTCCATTTTCCTGAACCGTGTTATTTCAAACCCGTGCAAAAAGAGAATCAGGTGTCAACCACCCTATTGGTTAAATTTCGAAAAAACCTACGCATCTACGAAATACTTAAACCTTTGATTTTTCCCCTGTTCTGAATTGTCATGATTCTGTTCTGTTATGTCACTGTTCTGTTATATATGTTCGGCTATATTATGTTGTGTTTATTCGTGGAACCGTAATTTTGTATGCTTACATAGCTTTGTACGTTTGTGTAGCTATGTGGCTTATGACAGTATTAGTGTTGTATCTACATACATACATATGGAATGGAATCTATTATACGTACAATTTTCGTCAAAGGAAATCTCAGAAGGAAAAATGCATTAGGTCTTTTGTGTAGCATTCGTACCAACGGATCTCCGTGTCTGTGTGCTTTCTGAATATTTTTGTAGGTAAAATGATTTTACTATGTACATTTTCCTTTGACAATGCGCATGCACTCACTGACATTTTGCATTTTTATGGGGTTTCATACGGAAAATTGCACCATGGAAATATCGTAGATACTTTGAAAGAATGCGTATATGTGCAAGTAAATAAAGTAAAGAAGAAAATGCGAAAAAATGCGGACATACTGCGATATAACGGTAACAATACTAGACGAACGTCACTTTGCATGTGTGACTGTTGTCACGCCACTGCGACATTGTATGAATTTGCATAGCACGAAAACTGCATTTTGATATATTAATCAACGTAACAAAAAAGTAGAAGAAACACATTTTCAACAGGCATATTTTATGATAATGTCAATTTTCGAAAAGAATTTTTTTTTTTTATTTGCATAAAATTTTCACGAAGTTCGTGCGCCTAATTGGCGGAGCGTCGGGAAAATCGACAACGTTCAGAAGAACATTATGACACACGTGCACATTCATACCTACACGCGAAATGCTCGAATACTGACGCAGCACCCTGTTTAAACATGAAACTTTCATGTCCAATTAGGGATGGAAACTTCAAAGTTTCTCGTATGCCACGCCGTCTAAGTCGAACCGGAATATCCGATGAACGAGCGTGACTCATTGGGTACCCCATTGAGAAACAATGTCGTCCATTCTTAAACACAACTTGTATCATTCTTAAATGAGAACACATTGGAACTTTATTGTTGCATTACTTTAGCGGAGATTAGTCGATAAAGTGGGATGAAAATTACTCGTCAATAAATTCTGAAATTTTAAAGGAACATTTTCGCTGTTGTACTAGGAATCAAATGTGAGGCAATTTGGTTTTGACAGTTATGTTAGTGGGGGGAAGGGGTGTTAAAATAGCTCGTTTAACCTATTGCAGTTAATCGACATGGTTTCGTACAGTGTCGTTTTAGGCCCGTAACGCACTTGGCTGCCTGGCTGCGGCAGCCAGGCAGCCAAGTGCGTTACGGGCCTTACTAATTTTTTATATTGTTCCTCGGCGTTGTGTTGGTTTAATTGGGCAAAAAATTTGTAATGGGCGTTTGCGGTCACTGTTGGAGATCGCGTGAAACTGCGTTTTCGTATTGTAATAGGAAATTTGTATCAATATTTGAACGGTGTTTACTTTGCAACTAAATTATAGTTGGCTTTGTGTTTCGACGACGCGGTGCACGATTGTAATATTAACGTCGAAACTCCGGCGGCCGGACGGCGAATTGAAATCGTCGGGAGTGTCGCAATGTGCCCCAGTGCAAAATTCATGCGGTGAAACGGAACGGACGGAAGGACTCGCCTATTCATAAAACTAAAACGAAAGTCGACGGCCATTACCGCTTTAGGCCGTGTCTGCCGAAGTCATGAATAAAATACCAAAAAATAAAAAAAAAAAACCCTCAAGATCCTTCCGAGTTCCTCCTACTCTGACCGCAGTGTCCTCCATCCCCGCAATCCGCAATTTGCATACAAATGAACGTCTGAATTTCAATGTAATTATTGTCCGGAAAAGCGCTCGCAACCCCCCTTCAACCCCCCCCCCCCTCCGCCTTTGTTGTACATCGGTTCGTGGCCGTTTAACTGCATTAATATAATGGTCGTTTACTTAGTTGAAAAAAATCAGTTTTAACTGTTTCGCATAAATATTGGGCAATCCTATCTACACCCCGACAATAAGTCGGACCGAATGTTTCGTAATTGGTTTTTTTTTAATATTAAATAGATTAATGTTTCAAATACGTAATACCAGTGGCGTGTCGTTCATAGAAGCTGTGGATGCGGAGTATCCCCTAAAATCTCTAGCAATAAATAAATAAAAATTCATATTAAGAGTAACAATTTCATTTGATATTATTTGTAATTTTCGTATTGAAATGACGTATATGAAAAAAAGTCATTAAGTATGTATGTACACACAACCATTACGACGAAACGGGTACGTTTGCCGCACACTCGGTACGTATTCGTACGAATTCGTGTCGTACGTATGTATGTTGTTGTCCCTCACACGTGGCGTTGAGGAGAGATAACACCATACGTGTGAGGGACAACGACCCAGTGTGCGGCGGGTCTTAGTCGTAACGACGTGGCAGAAATCCACGAGTCGAGTGGCGCTGTATTCCACGATGATGCTGTGGCGGAAATGCATTCGCTTGCGCATGCGCATTAGCTCTCTCTCGAACAATCGCGATCGATCGATTTTGATGATTTTTTCGACCAACGGATGCGCTCGCCGCTCAGCTTCTTCGGCCGCTATTACCACCTCTATCGAATATCTAAGACAAAGCTTTTCCTCGTCGAGAGTACTTTTGTTACTGTTATTCATCGTTATTCATTGTTATTCATCGATACATACCTACATACATATTTGTTTTGTATTGAAAAAAATTGCTTTTCAAAGTATCCCCTATATTGAAAGTCATCGCTGATATATAATGGATATTAATATGCGCAAAGCCTTAATCGTTCGTTTGATATTCAAAGCATGCCCCCGATGGCGATGAGAAGTTTCATTTTTAATTCAATTTCCGTCAATTCACACGATGGACACACATGCGTATGTACATACATATGTATGTACATAGTAGGCATGCTTTGAATTGTTGACCTAAAATTTTGTTTGTTTGTTTGCACAGTGACCTACATAAATGGCGTTCTCATATTTTGTTTTTTAATGATCAAACACAAGTTCACTTAATTGGTTTAGCTAATTGATATTCTCGTGACGCACAAAGTGCGATGTTTTCCAATTTTCTCAAATAGGAATATCTACATAGAACGCTGTGTGGAAAATTGAAACTTTGCGTTTTGTACTTGCACTCATTATACATGAAACGCAGCTGCTACAAAATGCACAATAATTATTATACAACAGTAGTTGCGGACTAAAACAACAGTCGCGGGAATCCCTTTCGAAATTGTCAAGAAAATCTCCGCGTGAAATATTACACGAAGTTTGAACGTACATAAAATTAAAATAACAATGAATGTCAAGTGTTTTAATTTTATTATCAGTATCGTTGTATCACGTATTAAAATGTGTGTTAGTTTGATGTGTGTAATATGTCGTAGTTGGCGCCTATGGCAATTTGTTAGGCGCGACGCCGATAAGGGTGATAAACGCGCATACAGATGAAGGATTATGAGGACCTACGGTATCAAGGATCGAGAGCGGGGAGCTTTTACGCGAACGAAATACACGGGAATAACCTTAGTCCTGGTGCATACATTAGCGACAGCTAGTGGTATGGGAAAGTATCAACCAACTTCCCTCCCCCTTAGAATCACCCCATTCTAACAGGGGAATTCAATTTATGGCCTCAGAGAGGCTTCGATTAGTTAATGGATGGCAAGCTGGAGAGGGGTGAAAGCGTCATTCGCGAAAGCCTAAGGTCGCATTCGATGAATTTAAATTTGGCGTTTCGTCCCCTGCCTCGTGTGTGAGCTTTCGCGCCTAAGTCCCCCATATATCCGAAACGGAGACGATCTTATCGTATGTACATACATATGTATGTAGATTTGCGCCTAAAACGACGTTCCTCAAATTTATTCAGACAGTTTGAGTATATCGGAAATATGTAAGTGGAAAAGTTTTTAATTTACAAATATGATTCGGAGTTAGAATTTTGTCTTTAAAGTACATATGTTAACCGCTCGCTATTTTAAATGTATAAATCCACTGAAGTTATAGTCAAATGTACGTACATACATATATCAAACTTTAGCAGTAATAGATGAAAATTGTTAACTACATATATTTGTTAAAGGTTAATTAACAGGTCTAAAGGTGCCTGTAAATGATCAACATTTTTCAGCAATATTGCTCGTCAACCATCCAGCAATATTTTCGGCATCACATGCGCAGTATATGTCACAGTAATGTGTGGCTCAATTATTGCCGGCAAGTAGTTGCCGTTTTATTATTGCTCAGATTCGCTGAAGGTGTTACTCTCGTGTCGTGTCCACACCTCAGCGACTGAGACCCGCGTATGTGAGAGAGCAGGAAAGAAATATTGCCGCGTATTTTCGTATACCGAGCGATATCATCGGCAATATGTCAACAATACCAGCAATAGTGGAACAATAGTGTCGTGAAACACGACTATATTTCCGGCCCACATCACCATATTGCATTAACATTACCGGCAATACATTGCTGTGAATATGTTGATCGTTTACAGGCACCTTAAGAACACAAGGATCCACACCCAATAACTGGTTAACATATGAATAATGGATAGGAAGTGCCAAGTTCTGGTGGTACTGTCTCACAACAGTTAGATAAATTAGCAAATTCTAACAGGATACGGCCGATCTGGATTTAGTAATGTCCAAATCTTGTCAATGTCGATAATTATGGTCGAATAAACCGTCAACGTACTGGGATCGAACCCGGGACCTTCACACACGGGACTAACTTTCTAACCACTATCAACTGGCATTCATAATTTTCTTTTTTTTTTAATTTGCTCTTATTATTTTAGCATTCACTCATTTTCTTAAAAGCTAATAGTTGATTGGCAACACCACACATACAGTATGTGGTTGAAATCGCTTTATGTACATATGTACATATCGATGGGTTAGTGCACAGATATTGTATGTCCAGTTTTTAGCAAAATTGAGTTATCATACACAAAACAAAAGATATCTTAGACATAACCCACGAGAAGAGATGCCTTAAAAGAGCCAAACCCCATGAATTGGTCATTTGAGTTATTCGAGGGGCTCGGGTAAGTTGTAATTGTAATATAGATATGTATGTATCTGAGCTGTTCGGGTGACTCGGGTGACCGATTGATTGAATTGTACTAAATAGGAACTGAATGATGATTCATGTAAACCAAAACCCTTTAAGTCCCTTAATTTAAGCATTGTCATATATAGAAATAATTTATCAACGTTGATAGGATTGTAGTAATTTCTATTATTAATAAAAAAAAAAAAAATACACAAAACGTCCATCTGCATCAAACCTTGATATTTAAAAAGTATTGCATGTTAATAAGTAAATATATAATATGTCCATTTCGTCCCATATTTTTCATGCAATTGAGATGTATGTCATTTACAATATTTTAACATAAAACTGGACATACAATATCTGTGCACTAACCCATCGATATGTAGACACAAGTCCGTATTTAGTCAAATTATCAAACATTTTCTGGAGGAAGATTAAATAATATCGATGCTTTCAAGTACATGGATGTGGTGGAATTTGATTTATGTACCCTCAATATCTCAATTTATAGATAGAAATAGCTAGCTAATGCTTAATTACCTCTTACGGTTTACTCTGTCGATCTGCGACATATACAGTTTGGCGTGCGATGATCTTAACTTGTAATTGTTGATGCGAGAAGCTCACGACCAATTTGGCGTGTAGGGTTCGCGTTCAATGTATGCAAATTTTATTATGCAGACCGAAAATTTCAAATTCGGCAGATCAGATTTTTCAACGAGAATTATACACGTTTCTGCGCATATTTTATTCTGAAAGGCTAGGCTTGCCGCTTCGAGTGAAAGTTCGGTAGGGGAAAAAAAATTTTGCTTGTACACAAAAAATATTGTTTTGAGCGTAATAATACGCTTCAGCGTTGAGGTTCGGTGTCGGTGGCGTTCATACGTTTATTGTACGAAGGGTCCTCGGCAAACCTAATATATAATCCGAGAAGCTACGTGGGGGTGTTGGGCGTGCGAGGACGAGCATCGGAATTGTTAATTAAGCTTCCTCATCCCACTCGCCATCCTTGCTCCCTACCCCCTCCCTCCCTCCCCGTGGCTTTATTGATTTTGCCATGGTTATAAATAAAGGGAAAAACATTTGTTCGTTCCCAGCGCCCATTGAGGGAGGGTTAAACCGGCGCTTGTTCCGCGCCAAAAGCGGCCAAATTAACATCGCACCTCGGTTAATGTCCCTCAAGCGTAATAAACGTGCCCAATGGTTTCGATCAAAGTCCACCATTACAATTTTAGCGCAATTTCCCACCAAAAATTGATATTTTAAAATAATACCAGCCTATTTTTATAGGCTACATGGCTAAGTAAGTAACCGCAGTATATTTGAGATTTATTCGATTTTATCAAAAGTTCGTAGTACCTATAGGTACATACATACATATGTATGTATGTATGTATGTACATATGTATAAGTTGCTGCGCTGCCCTCGCAAGATTTGTATGCTATTTAAACTCATAATGGTCGTATTCTGTTAGAATTTCCAATTATCTAACTTGGTTGTTGATACGGTTCCGTACAAAAGTAGCACTATCTAACTATCTAGCATTCTTCATATCTATCAATTGATCGTTCCATTCTACTGTTCTTTCGTTGCCCAATTTTGGTTCTTCATGCTCAGCAGTCGTACACGAGTTATCTGTTTCGACTTGTATTATTGCTACTACGATCACCCGGCGCCTTCCGTCACGGTCCAAAATATAAAGCACTCGAAGGTAAAAATAAAGTATAAAAATCGGGTGTGGCCAACCCATGACTTTATCCATATATTTGAGAAATATGAAGAGTAACCAAAAACTGAAAAAAAAAAAAAATTCCATTTTTGATTTTGCGATACAGGTTGTAATTAGCATAATGATTAAAGTATTACAATATTATGAAGATATCAAATGTTGAATAGGCCGAAAAAAAAACGAAATCTCGTTCACGAGTAAACTGCCGGTTGGCGGATGTTGACCAAAATCATAATGTCTCTTACACCTTACGTGAAAATAATAGATGTAAAATTTCAGCTTGATAGACTTGATAGTTTCGGAGAAAATTTTAATGTTAAAAAGTACACAGACATTTTCCAGAAATTATGAAAACGTGATCAGGGGATGATACCTGATACAAATCAGTCAAAATCTCGAGGTCGAATTTTTGCACAATCACAATACTTTATCCGATATGGATCAAGTATTGTGGAAAAAAATTTTGTCTATAAAAACTGTATGGCTAAAGCAGGTGACGTAATGGTAGTGATGAAATTGATTTTACGAATTCTTGTTAACTATTTACGATTCCCGTTTTGAAGTGTCCGTAAGGTCGGCAGAGTAGAGTAACCCGATTTCTACCCTTTTTATGGGGGGAGGTAGGGGGGGGGGGGTACCCCAGAATCGCTTAATTAAATTGCCAGGTCACAGTGGGTATCTTTCGGACGTTGATTGTGGAATCTGTGATATATTATTGAGACGGGCGGTGGCTAACGACCGGACCACACGCGACCTCAACGGGTTCGTATGGAGGGTGTGGCATCCTCAAATGTGAAATCGATCGAAACTAATTTTTGTTTTCCAGTTAGAGAGTACTACACATCGTGAGAATTAGGCGAAATTAGTCACCCGTATTGTTCCGATCGTTGACTCTTTTAATGCTTTCGATAACGCTACGCGTCGATAATCATACGCGTCGTCGGAATCGAAGGGTTAATCTGCGAAAGTCATTAGTACAAGTATTTCGTACTGTACAAACAATTCTATTTGCTCATATACATAATATGTATGTCAGGGCTTGACTTTTGATAAATTAATAAATCAAACAAACTGTGCCGTCATCTCGTAATTTATACTATAATTTAATCGATTTGCGTGCTAAGATATTTTTACTTTATCCTAATCGGATAATTACTTTATCCTAATCGGATAAAGTATTGTGATCGTGCGAAAATTTGACCTCGAGATTTTGACTGATTTGTATCAGGTATCATCCCCTGATCACGTTTTCATGATTTCTAAAAAATGTCTGTATGTCTGTGTACTTATGTGTGTGTGTGTCTGTATGCGTGTTTTCTCCGAAACTGTCAAGTCTATCAAGCTGAAATTTCATATCTTTTATTTCCACGTAAGGTGTAAGAGCCATAACGAATTTGGTCAACATCAGTGAACCGGAAGTAGGGTTTTTTTCTTGTAGAAAATTCTAAAATTCTTTTACCACAGAATATTTCCGAAACGGCTCCGGGAATTTTGTCCAAATTTCATATCTATAGTTTTCACGTTAGCCGTAAGACATACTGTGATTTTGGTCAACATCTGACTACCGGAAATGGCAGTTTACTCTTGAACGATTTTTTGTTTTTTTTTTTTTTTCGGCCTTTTAAATATGTACTATCGTCACAATATTATAATCTTGTACTCCTGAGTAAAATTGCTAGTTACGAAAAAATAAATCATTAAAATCAGTCAACCGGAAGTAGGGTTTTTTTTTTGTCGAAAAGTTTACCACAGAATATTTCAGAAACTGCCCTATTGATCAAGTCGAAAATTTATATTTATAATTATCATATAAAATTTAAGAGTTGATAAGGTTTTGATTAAAATCCGCCGACCGGAAGTGGTAGTTTTTCTTATTTGAATATATGCCGAAGATCGTATTTTATATACGCGCGCGCACTCAACACAGTAATTTCATGATATGTACATATGTATGTATTTTGATTGGTGTGGTGTTGGTGTATGCGTTTTAAAAAATTAATTTCGTTACTGTTTGTATTCCTCAAATATCCATGGATAAAGTCATGGGTTGGCCACACCCGAATTTTTTTGATTGGTGTGGTGGTGGTGTATGCGTTTTATTTACTTACGTACCTAAAAAAATTAATTTCGTTACTCTTTGTATTCCTCAAATATATGGATAAAGTCATGGGTTGGCTACACCCGAATTTTTTTTGATACAGTTGCGCATCTTTGCAAAGTATGTACGTGTATAATGTATACTATACTATACTAGTGTAAGCCCGTTGAACATTAAAGGAGCGCTTTCTCATCACCCGTACTGAAAAATAATATTAAATTTAATAGTTTTTATAGCGCCATTTATGGCGCGTTATAATACAACAACGTAACAATTTAGCAATGTCGCGAGCCTATTTTTCATATTAAATAGTCGCGTTGAAGCAGGCCCGTTATTATCTAGTTTGGATCACAGCGTAAGCGCTCAATGTTCCGAACCAGTAATACCGGGTTCAAATCCCACTCGTGCGACGTTCTGGATTTTTAAAATTATTTACGTTGACGAGCGTTATCAGCAGACAGACAGACAGACACACACACACAGTCAGACGGAATATGCAATTGTGTTCCTTTTTAATTATTCTACATATCAGGGCAGTTATGTATGTGGCACATCCGAATGAAGTCATACTTTTTTTGGCATGACAAAGTATGTACCTACAAATGTTCTACTAATATTCTTGGAGCATACAAGTGAAAAGTTCGGACAAAAATTTATTTGTGTAATTTCAATAACAATGAAATAGCATCAAAAAACCATTTTTATATGAAGTCCCCCTGATTTATAATGTGCGTTTATTTACTGCGTTTATTTACCCTGTTTATTTACGTGCGTTTTAATTGCATTTTTATCTTATCCACATTTTCATTTCACTTATTGGTACATACACATGTACATATGTAGTTTGTGCATGAAATTGCGTATTTTATGGTGTATATTCTAGAACCAACTCGAGAGGGGGGTGATTTTAATGGACCGATTAACTACGGGGTCAAGCAGTTTCTCGTTAATTCATTTCTTTTATTGATTTTACGACCTCTCCACATTTTCACGGCGTTTCATTCAGTCACTTACGTCACTAGCTGTTGCGGGCGATCAAAAGCCACTTCAAACGGTCAAGAACTCACCACATACATTATACAGGTACATATACTTACATGCTTACATACATATTTCTAGAACTACATATGATGGCTCTACACTCTACAGCTCTAGTGAGGCTGCATTAAACCGTCACACTGGAGTTCTACATATAAGATATTAACGGATTTATTGTGCATATAAACATATTGTGGCAATATTATATGTACATTGGGAAGAGGTAATAGAGTCTCCTCACAACAAATTCATAGATAGAGAGACTATTTTACAAACTATTGCCGATCAAAAAGCAATAAATAGTCATTTTACCTCAGATAAAGTGTCTGCTACTGTTTGTGGTGAGATACTGTAAAGGTGAGATAGTTTCATAAAACGACACTCTAATCACGAAAAATAATGCCTATTTTTAACAAAAAAAAAAAATTATTGCGCCTAGTATCTACATACATACATACATACATATGTACATAGGTTATTTTTAAGTTTTTCTTGTGGGATTCTAGTATGACTTTTTTTTAAATCTTTTTTGCTCTTAATTAATAATTTAAACGTGTGTGTTGCTTATTTGCATTGTCTTAAACCAAACAAATGATAAGAAATTTATTTTATCTGCGTTTTAATACCGCACATGAACCTTTATATTTTTTTTATAAATTTTTGACCCCTTTGGGGCAGTATAAAGAATTAAAATATCGAAAAAATAATTATACCGTTTGTTTTGTATAGCCATGGAGCAACTATCCCAAGCCCAAGCATTTTGATTTAAAAATATTTTTTTTCGCTCCACCCGCACCCTACTGTACAGCTCTAGTGAGGCTGCATTACACCGTGACACTAGAGTCCTTCATATAAGATATTGACAGATTTAGTGTACGTAATCTTTGTCATGTACATACATACATATGTATGTACTTGGTTAATGGTGATGGTTATTTTTGATACGTTGTCCGTTTTTGATGAAAATCGATATTGAAAGATGAACGAGTGCCTCGAAAAAGATTATTGACGTGGTGTGGTTTCCAAACTGTGCTCTCACGCGAATATTTAATGAACAACGAGCGGCTCACATTATCGTCGGCCGTTAAGGGGCCCAAGTCTTCGTCAGGATTAAAGTGGCGCCCTACATTGCACGGCTCGGATCTCTCAGGGCTTTTCCCTCCCAACCCCACCCACTTTTTCCCCTTTGGGCCCTCTCAACCCCTTTAACTCCCCACCGTCTTCTTCAGGTCCTCCCGCATCGCCTCCGGGGGATCGTTCTCAAGCCTTTTAGAGTGCGAAGGGCGTCTTGTAAATAATGAGCCCTCGTGGCCCCTTTGCTTCACGAATTCCTCATCCTCAACCCTTTTGTTATTGCCCGGCCAATTTATATCGCACTGTTAATACGTCATTTGTTAGCGGGGGTTAATTAACCGCCGCTGTGGATTAATTATTATGGCTGCTCCGCGATCTGTATACCTCGACAGGCTTTAGGCCCACTCTCTAAATATTTTATGAGTGTGCGCGCCCGGTGAGTATAAATTAGAATCATTTTATTGGATTTCAGATATGGCAATTAAATAATAAGTTTTCGGTTTAATTATTACGAATTACTCAAACGCAAGAGTATGAAGCGTACTATGATGAAAGTCACGTTCGAACTTTCCTCGATTCAATTTGCTGCGATGCGATGGTTAAAATTTTAGCCCGGCGATAGCTCGGTGGTTTGAGCGAATATTCGTATGCTGACGGTTTTTTCGACCTTAATTATCGTCATTGGTAAGATCTGGACGTTACAAATACAGATAGGCCGTCTCCTGTTAGAATTTGCCAATTTATCTAACTTAGTTGTAAGACGGTTCCTCAAAAAATTGGCACCATTACTCATACAAAATAGAGCTACGAGAGGTATTTTGAATGTTGGTAGGTTAAAAAGTATTAGAAGTATGTTAGATGAATTGGGATGGATGAGTATTAGAAATTTGTTTAAAGTTAAGCACATTGTCTTTTGTAAGTTAGATCATGGGTTGTTGCTAAATTGTTTTAAGAATTATATCATTATAAATAGTGATATCCATAGTTATTGTGCTAGAAATAAGAACCATTTAGTTGTAGGTAGAGTAAGGAAAACGAAGGCAGCTGGTGGTGTTTTTCACAGGGGTGTGTTAATGTACATATAATGCCCTCCCTGAGTGCGTCAGGTCTTTTAAGATCATAGATGCGTTCTTGCAAAGTGTGTGCAAAAAACCTTCATATGTGAGGGATAGTACATATGCATAAGTATCGTGTATAATGTGAACTACTACATAGATTTATGTAGTTGTTATAAATATGTAATAGATGTACATAAGCTAAATTAGCTAATTAGCTAATATTATATAAGATATGTTATATAATTTGTTATTGGGTGTGGATCATTGTGTTCTTAGACCTGTTGGTCAACTTTCGTTCAAAAAAAATAAATCAAATTAAATTTAGCAAGTTGTTGTTTATTCATGCTAGGTTGTGCTTTTTTGCAACAGTTCATTGTTCAAATTTTTGCGTTTATAAGTGATTGGTTTTATTTAAATAAATATTTGTAACTGGAAGTGGAAATATTATACGTTTGTATTTATGGAGTGAAATATATTCATAGTGCTTTTGCACAGTAATTGTTTCACAGCTGTATGTTCCAACTTCAACTGGGTTTATGTATTCTGCTGAAATCGCGCTTTTATTCGCAGACCTTCCCCGTTTGCCCGGACGCGACTTATATTTTCCGTCGTTTTTAATTTAAATTATTTTTTTGCGAGTTTTTTCCTCGGCCACTGCCGGCTTAGAGATGATTCAACGCACTTAATTAACTTCGTCTGCGATATTCGTGTTTGCTAAGAGCCCCCCCCCCCCCCCTTTGTGCTCCAGATATGGAAAGTACGTGAATCATCTGTTTTTCGCAGTACTTTTACGATCGCGGCTTATGACCTGAAACCTCTTTTTATTTGTTCGATTACAATATTATTTAGTTTGTTTTCACTGTATCCAAACATTAAATTGGTCCCGAATGACGGTGCGTATTCGAAATTCACCGCAAACGACGCGAGTTCAATGGTTCATGAAGATCTAACTGTCGTTATGGTTTTGATTCCATCTGAAATTATAGCGGACACACTATGATCGCGTTCTGGATAAGTTTTTCGATGCGCACCATTAAACTTGACTTGATAAGCGCAGAAATAAAAGCTCAAGTCGAGGTTCGTAAATGCGATTTTATCGGTCGCGCACGATTTGCATGGGATACTCACGTATTCGGCATTAGTAAATGAACCGAATAGGTATAGTTTGTTTTACTTTGGATAGTTTTTCCGATTTGTTTTCGCACAGTTTACAGATGATTAAGATGAGGGTGGCAATTGAGGTAGTTTTGATGACTATTCTGATAACACAGTTAATCCCCTATGACTTTGTTTGATTTGGACAGAGTTTAGTATACGTTTGTGGATGTTTTTTCATGAGGTGGCTACTATTGTAGTAATGTTGATTACGTGAGGAGGAAAGCGCGCGTCCATCATGGCGATTTATCGCAACAAATTGCTCGGTGTTTGTTGGTGGAAAGGAGTAGCAGGGGTTGTTAGGGGATGGGATTTGGGCACTTTTTACATTTTCCACTCGGAGTGATATACTTTTATCGCTTGTGCAACGTCCCCCGGTTGAATATAATAAGTCACACGTCGCGATACCGCCATTCGTACAGCTTCAGCTCGTACTTCCTCTATGGAGAGAACGAGCTCGGATATTGTATGCGAGTGCATCAGATAGCGAACGTGTCGAGAAAGAACGAAATTTATGCATAATATACGAGGTGTGATCGAAAAGTTCACGGACTGAGCGCTTAAGTTTCGTATTAATTTTTTGGATGGTTTGCATATACATATGTATAGGTATAATAAAATCTATAGGAAATTTTGTATATGAATATAATATATACAAGAAACATCAACATACATATGTGTATTGTATTCTCAGCAATTTATTATTGTCAAATGCGTCCAACGATCTCCGTGAACCTTTGTGAAATGTAGGGTGTTTTGAGAGACTGTCATTTTCATGGGTCCCAATTAGAATATACATACATATGTACATACTATAAAAGCGTTCTAAAAATATGTCTCTGCATGTGTATTTGTGTATTGATTGTTTTAAAATGCTTTTGTTGTTTTTCAATGAGAATATTTTACCGTGGAAGAAATATTGTTTTGATATTGAGTTCTACTTTTGATATTTGTAAGGTAACTCAATAATATATGGATAATAATTTTTGAAGCGTGTTTGTATTAAAATGTGTTTTTATTTAGTTAGTACGCGAAATTTGGTTATTGTATACATATATGTACATATGTATGTATGTATATTATGTATACGATGAAATTCTGTAATTGGTTTTTTACAAGGTTTAAACTTTGACCAATTTTAAGGCTTAAAATCTAAATTTTTTACCCATCTAATCAAGAATGCATATGCAAAATTTGAAAATTATTGATCAAAACGATCTTTCAGAACCATGTTGTAGGAAACCGATTTATTAATAAACGGAAAATTCAAAGTACTAAAGTTCTAAAATTAAGCAATAATTTTGAAATGTTACATACTTATTTTGAACCCTTTCGCTAAGAAATCTAAACTCTTAGTTTTAAAATCAATCGGTTTGAGCCTCGTAAAAAATAAATTGCAATATTTAACCATACATGTTTGTTTTGCATGTGAATTTAATCTATTTTTTCGCCACGTAATTGAATGCACTGGCAACGTGCACTAAATTTCGACGGAAATAAATCGTTACAATTGCATGCATTTTTCTTTCGCTTTTCCATTGGAAAAAGTGAAGTCTGTTGCATATATCACGCGAGTGACTCGAGCCGAACGTTGCGCTTCGCAGTTTATTTTTCTCGCGTGGAAAATTCACGAACAATGAAACTCCGTGGCAATTTTCGCAAGCACGTTTACATTTGTCGCCGTGTATTTTATTTTATTTTTTTTATCTATAGTATATGTATGTATGTATGTACACCTGTCTTGTTCGATACGTGCGAACGAAGCGTGTAACGCAACGAAAATGGAGGTAATGTCGTGTGTTGTATAGTTTTGCGTTAATGAGCCGCATTAAGGGGTGGCTTAATTATGCCAAAATTACCAATAAAGAGACTCCCGACGGCGATATTGTGTTACCGAGACATTTGAGGGCTTTTAAACGTGCCTTGCGCGCTCCGCAAATTATGCCGTCGTCGACGAATTTCATTTTAACATTCTGCACGCTAAAAATTAACATAAACATAATCGGGCCATTGTAATGAGGCGAGAAACGTAACGGTATTTTTTCATTTTTTTTTTCTTCTTCGGAAATTTGTCGGATAAATTGCCGATCGATCGGTGGTTCTTAAAGTGTGTCGCGTGGTTCTACAGTTGACACCCAGGTCGACGGGTCGATCGCATCCCCTTTACCCCATCTCTCTCTCATCCCCTTCTCCAGCTCAACTTCAAAGGAGCACTTCCTTATCACCCCGACTACATTTTATGGGAGCGTTGAACGGGAGCGACAGGCAATAGCCTCTAGACATTCTTTTTTATTTTATTATTATTATACATGTATTTTTTTTTTGTTTCTTTCTTCTTTATCTTAGCGTCCTATTGTTTGTCGCCGAGAAAAAAGTACGACACTGTTACATTTAATTTCATATTTAAAAAAAATATCGCAATACTTTCAATTTATTTCGACCGAAATGTCTAACGCGATAAACGCGATGCTAAAGATTACTCAGACCGTATAAATGTCTCTGTACGTTTGAAAAAAAAATATCGCTCGCAAAATAATAAGGGACAATTTTATTTAATATAATATTTATTCTATACATGGTCATCAAGTCAACTTGTATGTATGTATGTATGTATGTATATATGTACAATGTATCATAACATTTGTGTATGCTTATCTGGAAAAACTTTCAAAGTCATATCGCAAAAACATGAATATCAACATACTGTATAATATTAAATCTATCGAATATTTAAACGTATACTTTCAACATCGTTTTTACTTTATTTTTTTTTCACTTGGGTTAAATTTCAGCTGTATGTATTCAAGTTTTTATATAATATAATATAGAATACATAGCTGCGGAGAGAGTATTAGTTATGTTCTTGTTTTTCGTTTTTGTTTTGGGGGAAAGTTAACTTACAGGTTCTAAGAATACAAGGATCCAAACCCACTAACAAGTCAACATAGGAGTAATGGATAGGAGGTGGCAATTTTTGGTGGAACTCTCTTACAACTAAGTCAGATAAATTAGTAAATTCTAACAGGAGACGGCAGATCTGGATTTAGTAATGTCCAAATCTTGTCAATGTCGATAATTAAGGTCGAAAAAGCCGTCAACATACTGGGATGGAACCCAAGAGCTTCGCACACGAGACTAACTTTCTAACCACTATCAACTGGCATTCATAATTATCATTTTTTTGACGTGAATACGTCTATACGCGGACCAGTATGGGGTACCTGTACGGAAACGGCGGTTTTACATTTGGATGGGCATACATTCCGACACTATAACTTCGTTACTAATAACACGATTGACATACATGTTATTTTATTCGCTCGGGTATACGTCTACGATAAATTAAATTGGCACCCAGCATGCGCGAGGCGCGGGGAGGGGGGCCTATCTTCCAACGGTATATGTCACGACTCTGATGTGCTAGCGTGGTGATTTTGCTACCAAACGAAATATCTCTATAAGATCTATCGTAAAAAGTGATCTATGAAAATTATTTGTTGGTGAAAAGTAAAAAACAAGTCGAAAAAAAATCTAAAATTTCACTATGTCGGCCCATTCTCGCCGAAAAACCAATAGGAAATACAAAAAACCTATATCATCAGGTCTAATCATCTATCGGTCAGTAGCAAAATATCTGTGACAGAACGAGTGCGACGGTATCGGGAACATCGGAAAGTCGACTCGGCGCGCAGGGAAAATAACGGCGCGAGCACCTCGATGGTCACTGTTTACCACAGGCCAATGATAAATAAAATTGTAATCGAATACTAGTAAAATATATTAATGTATCCATTTCGATGCTTTCATTTCATTTTCGTTTTCCAAATAAAATATTTTTTCATTTGCTCTTATTATTTTAGCTTTCACTCATTTTCTTAAAATCTAATTGTTCATTGGCAACACCACACATACAGTATGTGGTTGAAATCGCTGTATGTATGTAGACACAAGTCAGTATTTAGGAAGATTAAATAATATCGTTACTTTCAAGTAGATGTGGTGGAATTTGATTTATGAACCCTCTTCGGTTTGCAACTCCACTGCCACATATACCGACAGAGCTTAGCTGTATCTTTTGAACTGAAAATAATGTATGTATTTGAAAAGTGTATGGTGTGGTTCGAGTTTTCCATATCATTAGCATACGGCTGTTGCGTGAAAAATGGATCTCGACGACACAAAGGACCTCGCTTCTGTTCGAGCCATCAAACATTTAGGCATTGGTTTGCGTCTCCGCGAAAGCCTCCTTTCTCGCCAATTTCATCCAATGAAGAACAGTGGTCCCGATGTCGGAAATTCTCCGGCTCTTCCTATTAATCACCGTTATTAAAATATTTGACGTCGGCGTCGCCGTTCGCCGATTTTGGCATTTATTTCGACGACGATCGTAAGAATACGCTCGGCCAATTAGGATTACTGTCGTCGTCGTCCCAGCGTTCGATTTGTCTTTTTAATTGTCGAATTAGCAATGGGGTTGGTACGTTTGTTACCCAACGCGAATTTAGAACCTTTCTTCTTATATTTAATGATCCGAGTGAATGTACATAGCTACTTATATATGTACATATGTATGTATATTTTAAATTTACGGACGAGAGAAAATATATTTAATATTTTACTTGAATAAACTTTGTAATTAAACATTTAAAAATTGAGCCGTACAATTTTCGTTTTTGTGTACAATTAAATATTAATATTTCAACGCAATATAAAAATGAAATTTTTTTAAATATCTTTAGCAGAATATTTTTTTTGATATTTCATCAGATTAGTGGTGTGCAAAATAATTAAATTATTTTGTTAAATGCTTGTCTCTGTATATGAGTGTGGCGAGAGGAATTAACATAAGCAAATTAGACGTTGGAGTATAAATTAAATTTCAATTACAGCCTAATGTTTTCATTTTCCGCATTGTTATTAATTTTATGTTGAAAGCCATGAATTTTTAAAGGAAAATGATATTTTATAATGCATTTGGTTACGGTTTTTTTAATGACTTACAATATTAGATCTACTCGAATCAGTTATGAGGTTAGTTTTCTCTTGTGTGTCAATATTGAATTTCGTGCAAAAAAATTTGTGCGTCGATCGTATACGTAAAATTTTTATTTAGAAAGCGTATACTCATTATGAATTTAATTCGAGCTGCTATTCAAGTATTGAAAGGAAAATATTTTTTTGGCCATTTTTCCGTTTTCCTTTGTGACAATTTATATTCTATTGAAAAATGTCTCGAAGTTTCTTACTACGTACTTTATGATGAAAATTTTGAACTGCTTTTAAAGCGAACATCTTCCTCTGGCGCTTTGCAGAATCGTGCTCTGGTTTAATTTGATTTGAAATTCTCAAATGTATGGAAGAAAGTTTCGGTACACTCAAATTAAGATATGTATTTTGTTCGCTAGAATCACTGAATTTTAGTTATTTATTTTATGTTCACATACGAGTATGCTAAGTAAAAAAAGCATATTTTTGCTTTTATGTCACAACGGTTTTAAAGCAGACAAAGATGGGTCGGCTTCTTATTCTTATTTTTATTTTTTCTTGCGTTTGAACGTTGGAAGCCGTTGCATTATTTTGCAGTGCTAAGTGGCGGCTCCGCCCCCTTGCTTTTTTTCCTCGGTGACACACTTTGGCAAGTTTCTAAGCGGAGTCCTATTTTACCGGCGGCTCCAGTTTATTATTCATCACGACCCCTCCTTCCCTTTGGAGATGAGGCACCTTTGACGAGGATGGGTTGAGAAGAGGAGGGTACTTGAGCAGGCTCAGTTCGGGGGGCGTGTTTTTTTTTTTTTCACCTCTTTCAGCCCATCCTGTGTTCCATATTCGTAATGTATGCGACTTACATACATATATAGAGGCGTTTCGTCTTCATGTCAGATGAAATATTTAAATCGTACTGCGGCCACGAGTGCGTAGTATGAGTATTAATATTTTCCTAATCCAAATTAAACTAATTAAAACTAGCCGGTTTGCTCGTCATACGACGGTGGATTCTAACTCCAACCGTGCGCGCTGGTTTTTGTACATTGCCCGTACAGCCCCATAGCCCGTTTGACAGTACGCGAAATAAGTGTATAGACCGTTGATTGAATTGGTGTATACATAGCTATAAAATCGCGTTGCTGAACCAGCTTTGACAGATAGCGACTTGTTGCCAATCTTAAAATTGTTTTATTTAAGATAGCTTAAGAATCTAATTACACCAAACAAAATTACTAAATAAAACTTAATTATCTATTAGCACTTATACAGAGGTGCTGTTTTAAGGCTACCAGGAATCTGTCAATTTTGTTTATATTTCTGAGATCTTCTGGCAGGCCATTGTATTCAATAACACCCACGTACAAGACACTTTTCTTAGATCAACTTAATTTTAAATTCTTAACTATTAATTTGTTCTTACCCCTAGTATTATGACTACGTATATTGTATCCCCTTGTTAAATACTTATTTTATACCAATATATATATAGTATAAAAACTTTTCAGTCCTAAATCATTTAGAGCTGATCTCTGTAGAGTACGCTAAAGGTGTGCCATTTTCTTTTCAAATTACAGTTATGTATGTAGATGTTTAAATACTTTGGATGCATTCTTTATTAACTTTGAGATTTCACACGAATGAAAAAATTGAGAATGCTGACCTAAAGTGTTATCGTTATGATAAATCGATTACATTTGTGTTACGCTCTGAATGATTGTACGTTATAATTTGTAGCGTGGCAATTTGGAAATCAAAATAAATTAATCGAAACTACAATGGTAACGGTTGTAAAGTTAAGATTCAAAAGTGTTCAATTCTATTGCAAGTCGTAACTGTTATAAAAATGTATAATAATAATAATATATTTTGTTTGGGTATAGCATCCATGTTTCAATTTTGCCTTTCTAAATTAACTTTTATTTTTTGCGAATCCCCCTTTCAGTTTTTTCTGTTTATCATTTAAATGCCAATCATATTTTGTTTTCGTACATCTTTGAATCTTTCATACGGAGTCGTTCGGATCCCATTTCCACATGTCAGTCCGCTGGACGCGTATCGAATATTGAAACGAAATTAAATATTACTTTAAGAAACGGAGAGTTTAACCGATCGTAAAGGGATAACGTCACAGTTTTGCATTTAAAACGGGGAAAATTGCACTCGGTGGGGGTATTTCGACACCACTGCACAAGTGGTGTGGAAATCTTAATGCAGGCGCCGGTCGGTCTGCATTCACAATCGACCCGAACAAAAAGCTTCGTAAGTTTTGCAAGTGCGCCTGCAACCACTTAACCGGTATGTGGTGCACTCACTCGGCTCTGCTTATTAATTCGAACCACTCAAGTGCCTCTGCGCAAGTCTCCATCGAACCGACGCGGATACATAACAATGATGGAACGATGCTGGGGAGCGCGACGTGTCTCGAGCATCTGCTATTTTCCTTGTCAGGGGACTTATATCGGGTACACGTTTGCGGTTCGCCCCTGAGCCAGTTAGAGCTTCTGAGGCTCATTAGGTTAACGCGAGACGCATTTGTCTTGTCGCCGCCATGCGGATAAACACCGACGAGTGGCGATTTGTCGTGCAAATTATTCCCGGCAATGTTCGAGGGACCATCTCGCTTGCCTTAACGACAAATGCGCCGAGGGACGGTCATTCGCGTTAGCCTAACATTTCCGGGAAATGGGAGAAATGGCGTAGTGCTAACGGCGCATCGGGTTCCGAGGGCAACCTATGTAAGTTTTTAGCAAAAATTTGCGGCGAGGCTTTTACGCCTTCTCCATATTCATTTTTAAGCGTTTCGAGCTTAAAGGCGCCCGCACACCGCTGCGAATTCGTGTATGAAAACCTAGCGAATTTGCAAGTCTACCCCGACATAACCTATCAAACTACCATCTGTCACCTCGCCTTCGGAACGTTTGTACATATTTCACTCACGATTCTGACATAGACTCAAGTCAGAGTTATTTATGTACATACAACTTTTCCACAAACGTCATCGAAATCGAGCGAATCGGCGAAACTTCGCGGACGCGGAAATCCTTCTTGGTGTAGGCAGTGCCCCGCGTATTCAGTTAAGCTAAATAGAGCGCGCGATAGCGTTTTCGCTAGTATAGAGAGCTATTCGTGCATTAATGCCACACACGCGCATCTCACATTAGTTATGGCGAATTTGTTTCAATTCTATTAATAATCAATTGTTTTTGCACTACTTAACGTAATATATCAATTATAACAGCTAACAAATATATAATGGACCTATGTAATCGCCGCCGCCACCTTCTACGCCCGTTTAAAGGCAAACTAAAGTTCACCACGTGGTTATGTCCGAATATTTAGCGGTTAAAGCCAACTTTGCTGTCATTTGTTGATGTCAACTTTGACGTTCGCGCTATCGTGCGTTCTGTTTAGCTTAACTGAATAAATCGCGGCTATGCGATACAACTCCCCACCATACCAACCTTGAGATTTTCCTAACTATTTTCCTACATGTTTGCAGCGGTGTGCGGGTGCCTTAAGTTTTAAAACAGTCAATACGTGAAGCGAATTTGAATATTTTTATAGAGAGTTCGCCGTGTAAATATTCCGCCGCTGTGAAGTATTCTAGCGAATAATTTTAACTATATAATAACGCTGGTGATTACGGGTCCAGTATTTAGGACGACCGCTTTGCCTTAATATTTTCGCTCGGAATTTTTTCCTCAAATGTAAATTGCCGTTTGTATAGCGCAGAATTAACGCAGTGACATTGAAAAACTGTTTTTGCTCCTCCAAATGATAGTCGTTTTTTTTCCCGCCCCTCTCGACTCGCTCCTAACATCGCTACGGACAAATTAAATAGTAAATTTTTTCTCGCTTTCCCTCTCCCTCTCTCGCTTACCCTCCCGTTGTATTTTAGAATGTTCTTTGGCGAAACTAACCTTTAGTTTATTGTAAGTGACGTGACCGGTATATATATTTTTTTATTTGCCGATAAAACAGGTGACTTTTCTCAAGTCGACAGAGCAAACAGTGAAAGCTGTTTTTTTGTATACAACTTTATTAACGTGAAAATTTTCCTTTGTTTCAGGTGAGTGTTCTATCAGCGTGCTACATATGTTATTTCACTCAAAATTTTATTTTGAACGTTTCGGTAAGTCCACATTTAAATACAGTAGACTCCCGTATAAAGCGGTTAATACGTTGCGCGTTGTATGAAATCGCGTTGTGTGAAATTTATTTAGAAAAAAATAAATATTATTGACATTTTTATTTCACATAAAAATAATTCAACAAATTCATTAGTTATGTATTAGGTGAAACGAAAAGAAATGTCTTTTTTTTATGCAACAAAAAATTTATTTAATAAAAAACCATACATAATTATTCTGTTAAATATTTTCCATTATTATCTATGATATTCCTCCACAAAATAGGCAGTTTTTTAATACCTCTTTCGTAAAATTCTGGCTGCTTATTATTAAAATACGAATCCAAATGATTTTTGACTTGTTCAACATTTGCAAATTTTTTATTTTGAAGTGAATGTTCCATCGACTTGAATAAGTGATAGTCTGAAGGTGCTATATCAGGTGAATATGGTCGATGTTGCAGAACTTCCAAATCCAGCTTTCTTATTTTGTCCTGGGTAATCCTTGCTGCATGTGGTCTTGCATTATCATGATGTAAAATTCTTCTTTGATTGTTTACTAAAACTGATCGTTTTTTAAACAGCTCCGCCTTTAATCTTTCCAATTGGGCACAATATACCTCTGCAGTAACCGTCTGATCAATTTCAAGTGGTTTCAACAATTTTAGAATTTTTGAACTTTCGAAACTATCTATAGCACTTTCGAGGATTCATGATGTCTCCAAAAATATCGTAGATGGTCTGGGTAGCTTCTTTTGACTTAAATTAAATCCTTTGTTAAATAAAAATATCGCAAATGTGTCTCTTCAATCTCAGGCCTCTGCATTTTTCTACTATGGCCAAAAAAATAAAAATATATCAATAAAGAAACATTACTAATATAGCTTCAAAATGATACCAACCACGACGCGTTAACTCAACGGAAACCGGTTACAAACTGATTTCAAGGGGACGCACCAAAAAAAATGACATTTCATTCCGTTTTACCTAATTATAATTAGTTAAACCAAACCCGGAAACACTTTTTGTACATAGTGTTGATATGTACTTACATAAAAAAGTCGCCCCAATAACTTGAACGCGTTGTCGGAACTCGCGTTATATGGTAGTTGTACTATGAAAACGAAGCGATTAGTTCAGTCTGGCCTATGTACCTACATACATACATATGTACATCCATATGTATGTACATTCGAAAATCGCTCGCAGTTAAATGCGCATGCAATTAAGGCGTAAATCTTTCGGTCAAAAACGTGCAAATGTTGTTTTGCGCTCTTTCCGGTGAGTTATAGCGCTCGTTATTTACATCTACCATTTGCAAAACGACCGTTTTCTTCAAAACGATTCAAAATCGCGCTAAAATTTTCAAAAGTTTCAACTGCGAGTACCTACCTAGATTTGTGTGTTGGCTGTTGTGGTCGAGGTGTTTAGACGTACAGGGTCGGACTAGTTTCGCGGTATTGTTGGGGTCACCTGTGTGTGCCTCCGAACAAATCCGTCACTGAGTTGGATGTGGGAGAAGAGGCTGAAAGGTAAATGGGGGAATGAGGGTGTCCTCCATGAGCGTGTAGTGACCTCTCGCCAAACTCGCTATTGATTTTTTAAGGGCCATGTCGGATCCGGCTCTGAACCGGAAGGGCCCGCGGCTCGTTAGTCCGAACCCGGAAGTTGCCGCCTAATGTCGACCCACCGTTATACCCACACAAACACACATACCCACTACCCGGCATGAAAACCATCCGATCGTTTAGCGCGCAAAAGTACTAACCTGCTAAGTGACCGCAATGTTTACGCTAGGCCAGTTCCAACATCGGGCGCAACTTTTTTTCGACGTAAAATACTTTTGACCCTTTTCCTCCGGAACGCACACATCGATAGTGGTAGCTCACCGTTTTGAAGTTTGATGGTTTATATTGATTGATTGAATTGTACCTTTGTGTGAATCAATGTGGTTCAAGTGGTATATTTTTCTAGTAGGTATGTATGTAGTCCACAGTGATGGATGGAAAATTAGAAAAAATTTATACCAAAGACGCTTGTTCAAGCAAGATTGTCATTCAATGGGGTTTTGGGTATTTACTTATTTTAGACATTAGTAATTTTTAAGATATATTAATTATAAATTCAAGAATTCTTTTAGTG
Organism: Parapsyche elsis; assembly: GCA_022651745.1. Taxonomy (NCBI): domain Eukaryota; kingdom Metazoa; phylum Arthropoda; class Insecta; order Trichoptera; family Hydropsychidae; genus Parapsyche; species Parapsyche elsis. Next base: position 7,420,087 of record JAGVSN010000017.1, read on the forward strand.
ATACATGTGTTATGATTTTCTTTTATTTGGCTTGAAAGTGAATAGATTGAGTGATAGGAGAGTCATAAATGATCTTTTTCTATAAAGTTGTTAATTCTTTATTTGATTGTCACTCTCTTTTTTGTGTTTAAGAGTTCCTACACGAGTTACTCGGTCTCGATTTTTATTTGTGTGTGAGAGCAACTCGTGTACCAATTACTACCTGAACTCACCTATTCCTAGACTGATTAGGCTTGCCAATAACTATGGTTATTTATTAGATATTTCTGTATAAATCTTCATTTAGTTAGGCTTAAGCTGATAATTTCTTTTAGTATTTCTTCTTCTTAATTAAAAAGAGAAATAGAATTTTATTATTCTTATTTTTATTTTTAATTTTTTTATTATTTGTACATTTATATTAAGTTATTATGTTTATCATATTATATGTAAAAGGCTTTTTTTAGGCGTGTTGTAACAACAATAAACAATAATTGAATTTAATAAGAAACCTCTTCAGATTATAACGTTGGCGATTTATACACTTTTTATATATGTATGTACATATGTACATAGGTATACGAAGAATATTATGCAAACCTTATTAGTTATAAGTAGTCTTATCGATTTTAAATTTCAGCTGAGAATAACTAGTTTCTGTATCTAATATATCGCACCCTTGCTTCAAAAGTGACACAACTTAATAAATGAAAAATAAAACTATTTCAACAGTGTTGTAAAAAAGTTTGAATTTGTCAACTTTGCTAAAAATTATTGACCAATCGGATAATGAAGTTAAGTTAGTTCACTTGTGAATCTTGTGATGATTGATAAGATAATATTTACTTAACTCATTCATGGTAATAGCTCGAAAATCACGTGCGTCATTCAATGCGAAAATCATATTATGTGCGTCAAAATTACTTATGGATCTACATAGCTATCAAACTGACATAAATATTTATGTACATGCGTGTACCTACTTGTATGTACAATGAATACGCATCATTTTGAAAATGTTCTAATGATTCAGTAAAATTACTTTTGATACTACCTACATATGTACATTAACACCATTTTCATGCCATATCTTCCATTGATAGCTTTCTGGGATGATAATTTTTTTGGTCGTTTTAGCTTTAAATGGACTGAAATTGGTTGAGAGCCATTGTATTATGTTCAATATCTTTGTTGTTTAAGCAGTGTGAAGATTGTACTTAAAATAAATGCATTTCTTGTATAACGACAAAACGTTCTCGTTCGTACAAACATTAAGTGAACGTCCAGCGTGTAGGTAAAGCTAATATTCGAACCCACCGTTTGGTTTTCCCTGCTTTATAAAATGGTCTTACGTACACGGTGGTAGAAGCAACGTACGATATTTTCACTAGTGGGGGAGCACCTCTTGTTTATTTTTCCGGTAGTCTGGTCTGTATAGCACGAGAATTAGAACGAGAAAACAAGTTTGCATATAAATCGACTGATCAGAGTCTAGCCTTAAGCAAATGAACCACTTGAAAAAAGTAATAAAAGCCCGGTTTGTCTCCTTTTAAACGTCGTTTTCCCCTCCTTGCCTCCCCCATACTCTATTCCTCCTTCGCCGAGGAAACAAACGCGTCCGTTGCACGCTCCTCCCCATTCGCGATCTATCCCACGATGCATTCTCACATTCTACCCATCGCTATTTGTATGCATATTGCGTTGGTGTGAAGTGCACAATAATACCTACCGTACAATGCGAGCAAATTTCCGAATTTAATTCACCGAGAACTGTGCAGTTTCTTAAATACATATATGTAAATATACTTAGCCTGTGTATGTGTGAGTGTGTGTATACTTCTAAAGTGGCTCATATTTGTACCATTGTATAATCATGAAATGCAGTTCACCAATTTTGATATTTTTTGGATTTCTTTTAAAATAAAATGCTTCTGGTAGAGTTTTTATATTATCTCAATCGATCTATGTATGTATGTACATATATTCATCAATATACTGTCACAAATTAATCTTGCGTGGTAGGCATTGTTAGATTGATTAAACTAGTGTCTGAGGTCGAGGTCGTTTATTACAACATTTATCAAAGTCCATTTGATGTACAGTACATATTATGTAGCTTTACTAAAACAATGTTACGTATCACTGTAATTCTTTCCCATTTTCAATGTATTCGATCGATAAGCTCATTATCATTTTATCCACAGTCCAATGCGCAGTGCATTGAAATTGTAATACAATCTTATGTGTACATTGTACATATACTTACTTTAATCGTATATACTTATATTTACTCGTATGACTCCCTCCACCGTGCTCACAAATTCACACTTATTTTAATAATTCAAGGAATACGTAAATAAATTAGATTTTTACAAAAAGTACTTATAATATTCAATTAAGTTTATTTATTTTATATAATATTGGTTAATTAGCCAATTTAACTTAGATCTATTACATATTTATAACAACTACATACATTTATTACACATTATATGTACACTACACTTATACATATCTACTATCCCTCACAGAGGTGTCTCCTCACACTGTGCAAGAATGCATCTACATACATACATATGGTCTTAGAAGACCTGACACACTCAGGGAGGGCATTATACATTAAGACGCCAAAAGTTAGGGTAATTTTATGTGCATGTTATCTTAAGTTTTTGCAAATGTCGGTTATTTTGGAATCCCTAAATTACATACATATAAACACTATGTACAATTTAAATAAATGCAACTGCGCGTGATCCTGCGCCATTTCCGAGTTTTGGCAGATGTTGTCAATCTCGCCTGGGTCGCGGTCGAATACATTATCTTCCAATATCTTCCTATGTACGTATATGCGTAAAAAATATTAAGTATATCCTTCCCCGTACCCACAGATCCGCCCTTACCTTCCAAATATGGGAATCGACACGTCGTAAAACCTATATGCCGTAAAGGTGTTGTTGCGCCTCGTTGCTTTCTATGAGCACGTCTTTATTCGCCGAAGGAAATTTTCTTCGTGCCACGGGGAGGATTACCCATACCCACCCACCCCATCGAGATGGGGAGGGTTTCGAAGGGGAGATTATAACCCTAAGCCCGTTGTGTATTTTCCTTCCGGGTTTATCATCCGTAGTTTACGTGTCTGGCGCGGTTCTACGGGATTTCGCAAAGCCCCCCCCCCACGCTCAGTATTATATTGCGCGCCCCGTGTCGGCATTGCGCAGTTTCGCGATCTTTCGCATCGTCTCAATTTATTATCTCTGGCTTTAAACTGGGCCGGAAGTGCAATAAATTAATTTCCGTTGTGCGTAAATTACGTCCGTCCATTTGTGATTTATTCGCTATTGAAGCGCCGCGCTATGAACGCTCGATGAATCATATCGACGGGGCAAAAAACGACGCGGGTACATTTTATTACTTCCATGGTACAAATATCGCTTTGAATAAATACGCACTCGCAGACAAGCACTCGGAAAGCAATTACTATTGGAAATTGGAAATTAATATTGGAAAATTACATAGCTGTAGTGTCCGGCGGTGCCCGGGTTCATTTTGGATTCGTTATCACAGGCTGACATGTTTTTCGTTTTTTTTTTTTTTATTTATTTATATAATATAGTAGCTTAAGCTAATTAAATAATCCTTAACTAAGTGCCAGGAATTTATCAATAGTTTTGGAACTTCTAATTCCATCCGGCAGTCTGTTATATTCTAAAACACCTATGTACAAGATGCTTCTCCTATTTCTATTTATTCTAACATTTTTTTATAATTAAATTATTTTTATTCCTTAAATTATATTCACATACATCCATTTCTCTCACAATAAATTTACTAAAATATGATGGTAACATATTATTATCTAACTTAAATATAAATACCAACATACAAATCCTCAAATACCTTTATGTATGTAAGTTTGATTCGGATTATTTACTAATTGGGGGGCGCCGATCGCGAATATGATGTTAGTTTTTATCCATCACGTAATGTTTTTTCACTATTGTTATTTTTGTTCCTGCAACGTAAGCGGTTTCAACTCTAAAAATTAAAAGAATGTCTCTCATCCTGATATACATATGTACATATGTACCATCTCCAAAACTTGTTCTGCATGGATCTTATGCCTCTATTTCACCTCTCTTCGTCAGTTTAAGCCACGATTTGTCTTCTGAAAATGATATCGACGAAAGTGATCAAATGGAAACACAGCAACCACAAGTTTTCACACAAAGCGAACTGAATGATTTGATAAGAGATTTAGGTCTTCCGAAGGTTACTGCAGAGATTCTGGGATCACGACTTCGGAATAAATATCTACTGGCTTCAGGAACATCGTTTGCTCGGTACAGAAACCGTGAGAAAGATTTCTTGCCTGACGTGGTAGCCTAAAACTAAGTTGACCCTTGAGTCTTGAGTACACCCTTGAGTTCAGAATGGTCGATTTATATAAAAATAGGTATCTAGAGTAAAACAACGTTTACAAAATTGAAATTTGTAGGCCTGTGTCATGAATGGAGCCGACAAAACAAAACTTTATATGTATGTATGTATGTTTATTTTAATAAGAAAAAGTTACTCTCGCAATTATTAAGAATTACATTAAGTAGATCATAAGAAGTACTTATGCAAAATTTGTTTTTGATTAGTCAAATATATGTGGAACAAATAGACAGGAATTCAGACATGTGTTTGATTTCATATCGATCGATTTTGATTTGGTGAAATCGCATTTACGTTACCGTTGAATGTGTGCGGTTTTTGAATTCCTGCGGAGCATTATTACCGCTAATACAACAGTCATTTCAAGAATGCATGCAATATAATCGTCGTCGGCATCCTACCGCGTAGCCATGCCACTGCTCTGCGGTTTTGTCTATCTGCAAATCGATGTTAATATTAATTAGTGCGGTGTATGTATGTATTGCGTTTTGCATGAGAATAGCGAAATGTGCTTCGCACGAACATTGCTCGAAATTGGCGGCGGTGTTGTGTTACGTTCGCAAAATCGATACATTGCTTAACGAAATTAATCGAACGCGATAAGTAGACGTATTATACATACAACGCATACACAGTTTCAATTCGAAACTAACAAATTGAATTATTAAAACTGAATTTTTTTTTTTATTTTTCGTTATATTGCTTTTAGTGTTGTATTGAATTACTCACCTGAGTTTTCGATGAAAATTCAATTTATTTTTGGATACGGTGTACATATTTTAGTTATCGAGTTCAGCTTTTAACGGTGTTGTAACGTGCATCGGTTGACTTGAGCCGGTCGTTTCAACGACTTTTAACAAATGGTTGTCGAGTTTGAATTTCGGTTAGATCACGTACAGCCCCCTGCTTTTCACGTCTTGACACCGCTTGACCCAACTTGAGTTCCATAATAAATTGTACTGCTTGCATCTTAGAAATTTCACAACTCGTGCATGCAACTGTATATGTAAAATATATTAGATACATACGTAGTTTCATAGTTTGCTAGGTGTTGCGCAATTATTTTCTAATAAATTGAAAAATTTCAATGGAAAGCGCGTACACTTTGTGTGAGGCAAAGTTTTGTAAGCGTTCAGTTTTTCGATATTATAAATGATCACGTGGAAAAGGCGCACTGTCGTGTACATATATATCAAAAAAAAAAAAAAACCCAGCCCCTTTGTGTTATTCTTCGCATTCTTACATTTCGTATTGTATGTATGTAAGTGTATTTTTATTTTATATATAATATTTTTCGTATGATTTAATGGTTGGAGAGAGGTCGGTCGGTCGGTCGGTGCGAATTTATAACTAAAATAAAGCATCACCGACAACGTGGCAATATCGCGTCGAAAGAGGGAGATTTTCCCTTTTTCGACTCGTGTCACGGCACTTTGATAAAGGTCTTTTGGGGCTCAAACATTCAGCAGTGGGGTGGCAGGTGCTCAAAATTGTGAGTATCGGCTCAAAAAGACTATACGTCGCCATTCGACAGCTTTTCCTTAGTTGCCCATAAATATCGGTGACCCCCTTCTTACTTCCGTATAAAAAGGACATTTTCCTCTTATGTTCGAACGAATCGATCGTCCTATATTTGAAATGAAAATATATACATACATATGTACATATGTAGATGCATGTACATACATACATATATTTTTAATTTCGTTCAATTCAAAGTACAACTTTTAGAAAGTGAGCTTGTATAATGTATTCCGTTGCTTCTGTATTAACATTGCGCTGATCGTACGTTCATATTGCACCGAGTTTTATGTATAATTAATTGTATATCTATTCGACTTCAATAATAAATTTTATACGTATATTGCGCAGTTTCGTTTGTCATTTATCAAATTACCGATTAGCGAGCATGCGGTTGTTGGACGCTTTTCACGCAAATTTTTTCACGTTGCAATTTTTACATTTTCCGGTGTATGTACATATGTACATATATGTGGCATACACACGACGCTTTTATCTTCGCGTCGAAAACGCATTGTCTTCTCGGTTCGCGACAGTGATCAATCAAAAGATTTGACTGATGTCATTTTTTTGCGTTCGCTTGCAAATGGGTCGACGAAACGATCGCATTTTACACGTGAAACAACGGCTCGGCGAATTTTCGAAACGTATCAAATGTATTGAAAACTTGCGCGTAATTTGATGTAACGTGACATCGTTGATATTTTCGAAAACGTACAGTGAACGTTCGATCACTCATCGCCATTTGAAAAATTGCCGTGAAAAGTTCGCACTTAAATCGCGGTGAGGTTTTTTTTTGTCCTTTTCCCTTTCGAAACATCCGATCGAAAATTTCCGTTTATGTGGCACGTTCACGCACGCGTCAACCTGTAAAAAAAAGCGTAAACACTTAATCTGGTGACGATCTGATGGGGGGTGGGAGCGCGTAATCTGCGACCGGCGTGCAAAGGGTTAATTGCCAGAAACCCCCCCCCCCTTCTCTTCCCATTCGAGTGTAACTTGCAGGGGTGTTTCGGTCAGGTTCGCGTGCGGAAGTGATTCCAGTGTTATTTATGTCGCAGGAAGTAGCGCCGTAAAGTCGCGATTAAAACTTTCGACCCTTCGGTCGACCTACTGATTTTACAGAACCAGTATCTAAGAATCTGCGTATTTCATGCGAAATTAAATGCCTCTATGTAGCCATCATCTTCTTAAACGGGTCATTAGCGGGGCCTTAAGGTGGGACCGCACTAGGCGGAACTGCACTGCGCGACAAAAATATGGTTTGTATGAAATTGTATGAAATAGACCGCACTACGCGGCAGCGGAACTGCACTTCAAGTGCTACAATTTCATACTAAAATATTTGGCCGCGTCGTGTCGCGCAGTGCAGTTACATTGCAGCTCCGCTTAGTGCGTTCTTACCCTTACGCCCGTAACGCATTAGGCAGCCTGGCTGAGGCAGCCACGTGCGAGCAGCCAAAGCGGCAGCCAGAACGATGAGAACACACTCACAAATAGCACTCACAACATATATTCAATGCAATATTTGGTTCGTAATCTCGGATCTCGGATCCTTTTGTACTGTATGTTACATACATATGTATGTAGATGCAAATAATTTGTTGAAAATAGTTACATATAAATTGTTTCCAGCGCGCAACATTGGCGAAAATTTTTTTTTTAAATATTTTGATCTTATTCGTTGAATTTAGTGCGTAGTTTATTTTTTGAAAACAATTGAGTTGTTTATAAAATAATTGGTAAGTGGCTGAAAATCTGAAATGGCAAACGTGAATTGACTGGCTTCCGAGCAGCCACATATGTACATACATTTGCTTTGCCGAATACATCTCGTGTCGGCTGCGGTAGCCAGTGGCCGCTTATCTGGTTGCTGTGTATCGGAGCCCGTATTTGTGGCTGCCGCCGCTAGAGTTGGCTGCCTGGTGCGTTATCAAACAGGCAGCCACATACATTTTCTGACATCGTTGTGCCATGGCTGCCAGGCTGCCTAGTGCGTTACGGGCCTAACGCTGAAAAACCAGTCCTTACCGAACATCAAAGTGAACTAGTTAAAATGATCGGAACTGTTTCACAATTCACAATTTACGATTTCAATGAAATTTGTTGAATGAAAATTAGACATTCCTTGTAACACATTCGCTTTCGCAAGCTAATTAATAAACTGAACTGAAACTTTTCAAACTAATGATTGGATCTGTTCGATTGAAGCCCAAAATAATTCCATCCACTGTGACTCCCTACTGGATGATCAGCTTTGGACTGACAGTATATGTAATTGAAATCTGTCCCTCAGTCTCAAATCTGAACGGAATATTTATATAATTCGTTTGTTATTGAAACAAATTTATTTTCGTTCTTTTCGATGTAAACATTTTTAATTAATTTATATAATATCCAGTATTACATTTCCAATATTCCATCAAATTTTGTTGGGGTTTTGTTTGAGGTTTCCATCAAATTTGACTCGTCGTCGTATTCATCATACATACATAAATAAGTATCGATCGTGCAGTGTTAACTGTAGATTCATATCAACCGTGTCAATATTGTGAATTATTTCGATATACCTTCGAAATTGTTTACAGCTTGAAAAATAAATTAAATGTGAATTTTCACCCCCTTCACCTTTTTATCGGCGAAGAACAGCAACCCCACACTATACACGTAGATGTACTCTCATATATGTACTTTGTACATGTACCTTTTATACCCACCGACGTGACGTAGTCGCAACAATACAAATCGCTCTGTTTTAGCTACGCCTTACCTAGTTTCCCCTTTTGCGAGATAAGAGATTTATTTATGCGTCCTGTCCCCCAATAGCTCCACAAACCTCGTGTTGTTTCAGCTCGACCGAAACGCACATACACACCCGCAAGTGGAAAATTTCCCAATTTTCATCGATATATAAAAAAAGCGTATTGCGGAAGTATTCCAGCGTGATATTGTGTGTTAAAAAAATAAATGCGAACGATCAATCACGTCGATTCGACTTAAATTATGTGAATTTTTTTTGTCATCCCGTTGAAATTCGAACCTGAAATTTCTGACACGCACGTTTATTTTTTCAGCGGTGACTGTATTTTATATGTGTTTAAGGATTTTCGCATTATTTTAGCCGTTACTATTTTAACAAAAGCCGCGTTTACCATGTTGGTGGGCTTCGGTAACTTTTAATGGTCGACGTGCAGGACTCATTATGGTGTAATGCGATACAGGTCCATTAATCGCGCAAAGAAAAGAGTTCAATGCGAAACCGTCACTGGACCCTTCTAGGGCTAGAAAAAGGTCTTTATTGTTTTTCAACATTTGATCTAATCCAAACAGTGAAACGTTATTAAATAGCGAGGGTTTTTCACCACATGCTCGTATGTATGTACATACATACATATATGCGCAAATGCGATCGATAAATACATATGTAGGTTACACTACATAAATTATATTTGTGATAATTTTTTCGTTGAATATTGATCACCCGATTTGTTTTGAAACTCTAAAAACAAAATCTTTTCGGTGCCAACCGACATGAAATCGAACTTTTTCCTAAAGTCAATATTCGGGGCACGTGTTTTCGGATGACCTCCGCGTGTAACGCGGTTCGTCTCCTCAACATTTTATTCATGTCGAAGTCGTGAAGGATCATTATTTGACGTTTTCTACTCGAAATTATGTGTGTGTGTGTGTTTGCTACGTGTATGTACATGTACATACATACATATATGTAGTATGTATGTATGCTCAAAGTCTACAAATCTCACTTATTGGAATGTTTCGTTTGAAGTTATGTGATGTGACATGACGCGTAATTTTAACTATGTACACAGTTGACACATTTCAAATTTAATATCAAAGCGAAAATTTCATATTCAGCTACATATTTAACACGATCGTATTATCTTTTTAAATTTTTATTATGCATGGATACATTATTTTAGTGATGAATTTCATCAAGTTTTATAAGAAACCAAAACATCTTTCGAACATGCTTAAAATTTAGTGTTTCCAAAAATCATCTTCGTATAATTAAATATGTTGCTTTTTTTTTACTTATTTATGAGGCACCATACGAAAGCTCATAATACTCACTACTAGCTTACACGAAGATTTATTTTCAAAGCCAGTTCTTTGTCTGAGGATCGTTAGTTACATATATGTATGACTGGATGATGTCGAGTACCTTTACCCTTTCACATTTAAAAGGGATTTATTTTAGTGAATACTGAAAAGGTAAAATAATCCTTTAATGTCTGAAAATGGATTAGTTTTTCTTAACATTTCTATTATAAAATTAGTGTAACAATGTAGACATTATATCTTTGTTTACCGTTTTATCAATGATTTAATATCTATACGAATATTTATGTATATTACCTATTGTCCTGTTTGTAGGTCTTATTCTATGAAATTATTAATTGTATTAAGAAAGAAAAATCGCTTTCGTATAATGAGAAAATTTTCAAGCACACGCTACCAAAAAACAGTGTCTTTTCGGTTCTTGCTTTCTTGTGCAGGAAAAGTATTTTTCCGGCTTTTGGTGGTAATAATTCATCCCTTAGATACTACCACGGTAAAGTTGGACAGCTATAAAGCGTTTCAATTTCTACTAGAGAGTAAGCGCGAGTTTTTCTCTTCAGCTTCTTATACTTTTTTGTATTGTAATATTATTTTTGGTAGACGCTGTGCACAGATGTGTACAGGTGGCGAGTAAAAAATTAAATTGAAAAGAGAATATACATATGTATAAACACACGTGCAATTTATGTATTCGCAATTAGTTAACATTTGTTCCGAACGGAAAGCGAATATTCAAAACGGTCATTGGGGTGGCATTTCAGGGGTCGAAACAAACATATGTAAAATTGTTGTATGCCATTGTGCGGCAATCAAATTTAAATTTTACTGCCGTAATGTTCGAAAGCTGTGCCTCAATTATGTAATTTATTTAATTACGCGGCCTACGCTGGAGAATGTGTTGTTTATGAAATATCTGTGGAAGCAACTTACATACACCCCGACATCAATAGTGGTTAACGAAAATAAACCTCATTTATTATATGTATGTACATATGTACATATGTACACCTACGGGCGAGGCATAATATTTCACAGAAAAACATATTTATTTTCAGCAACACGGTACACTGAACATATTCAATGTAGCGAAAGCATAACAAGTCAAATTTTTCTTTAAAATAATACGCTTACGTTTGAATAATACTTACCCACTAACATTTATTCAATTCAGTTTGGATTATGAATTAATAAACCGTTTTCATATTACGATCAGGTCACGTGCTTGCAAATATTAATTGTTAGCTTTCACCTGAAGTTGGGCGAAATGAATAAAACATTAAGGACGTTGAAGCGTCCTTTGCTTTATTAACCCGTTTACACCGCAGTTGTTTTATTATGAATTGAAAATAATTTCATACAGTTTAAGCGATCGATATTTGATATACAATACATGGTCATTGAATCTTAATAATTATTTTGCAGAATTTTAACTTAACACCAACTAGCCGGTTTGCCCGCCATATGACGGTAGATTCTAACCCCACTCGTGCTGGTTTCTAGAATAACAATACAGCCCATATTCCGTTTGACAGTACGTCAAACAATTGTATAGTGTACCGTTGATTGAATGGGTGTGTGGCCGTAGAGTAGCGTTGTCGTCTCTAACCAGTTTTGACCGGTAGCGGCTTGTTGCAAACACCCCGCTAAATTTTTATTACTTTATCCTAGTCGGATAAAGTATTGTGATCGTGCGAAAATTCGACCTCAAGATTTTGACTGATTTGTATCTGGTATCATCCCCTGATCACGTTTTAATGATTTCTGGAAAATGTCTGTGTGTCGGTGTACTTTTTAACTTTAACTTTTTCTACGAAACTATCAAGTCTATCAAGCTGAAATTTCATATCTATTATTTTCACGTAAGGTGTAAGAGATATTATGATTTTGGTCAATATCCGCTAACCGGAAGTGGCAGTTTACTCTTGAACGAGATTTCGTTTTTTTTTTTTTTTCGGCCTTTGAAATATTTCTTATCTTCATAATATTGTAATATTATAATTTTTAAAGCAATACCTAGTCACAAAAAAATAAATCATTAAAATCAGTCAACCGGAAGTTGGTTTTTTTTTGTAGAAAAGTCAAAAATCCTGTTACCACGGAATATTTCCGAAACTACTAAGCCAATCAAGTTGAAATTTCATATCTATTTTTTTCACGTAAGGTTTAAGAGATACCATGATTATGGTTAAAACCCGCCATCCCCAAGTGGCAGTTTACTCTTGAACGATTTTTTGTTATTTATTTTTTTCGGCCTTTTAAATATTTAGAATCTTCATAATGTTTTAAAACTATAATCATTATGCTAATTACAATCTGTGAAATTTTTTTTATCAAAATCGCTCTACCAGAAGTGATATTTTTTTCTTGTAAAAAAATAAAAAATCGTGTTATTTTTCTTTATATACGGTTTTTTGACTTTTTCAGTGTTTGGTTACTCTTCATATTCCTCAAATACATATATGGATAAAGTCATACCGGATTTTTTTTGTTTGTTATGTTGACAATGTTGGCGTGACTGCAATGGTACAGGCAGGCAGACGCTGATGGTAATGCACTGGCTTTGAATCGAAATTTTCGATACTTTCGAGTGAAAGGCTTGCTTTTGTCAGGCGTGCCAAAGGTTTGTCACCGCTGCTCCTATTTTAAATGGGGCTAGGACAACTGAAACGCTCCTAGTTCATGAGAGTTTCCGTGACCGAACGCCGTGGCCGCGGTCATTAAAGCACCGTTTCCAAGTTTTAAATTTATAGTTATGGTCGGCGAGTTTTGCTTTTGTTTCGACCCGCCAAATAATTTGATAATGCGAATTTGGCACGATGAAAAATGGGAAACGTATTAATTTGACGTTTATGGAAATCGACGTACGATTTGCGAGCTTTCGTTGCGACGTCGAACGTGTTTGTATTTAAATTCGCTAGTTTTACCATTCGACATGAATAGCATTTCGATTCTTATTCCCACGGCCCTTTATTTCGCCCTCGCGTTACGTAACGCATAGCGGAAAATCTGCAATGCAAATGTAGGTAATAAAATAAAACGTTCGTTAAGTGCTCCGTTCCGCATCTCGAGGGGAACGAACTTTCGATGCTAATGAATGCACTTTTTCACTGCACGAATTCAATCGTATCAACTGAGAGTGCTATCGATGGCGTGTTTAATTAAATAGCAATACTGAAAGGTGTCTGAAATGTGGTTAAATTTTAATTTGTTCTACGTCATTTACCTCGACAATTCCTGTCGGTCTGACGATTTGTTCTTGTGAAGTTTCTGGGAGTTTTTTAGGAGGCTGGCTGACCCTCACTAGTTCCTGTCCCTGAAACTCCGTTCGCCGGTTTTCCCTCCGGGCGGTAATCTGCGCTAACGAGCTGCAGCTTTCAACTTTCAGCAACTTTCAAAAGTTAAACCTGAAATATGTGTGTTTGTAAAGCTGTGAGCGCCGCGTTTTTCGTCCGCGGTCCTTTTGCCTGGGAAACGTTCAACTCCTCAGGGATTTCAACTTTTAATTGAATAAGCACTCTTTTCAAAACGACGTCGTGTGGTGTATTTTTTTTTTTACCTAAAGCATTGTTCTCCCGAGATATGGCTGAAAAACGTTCACCTGAAAAAAAAAACAAAAAAAAAATCTACCGCAGTCAAACGTGCATATTTGCTCCCGTCCCAAAAATGTCATTTTATACCTACTTATTTATGTAGTTTGTTCTGCCCATTTGCACTTTGTTACCCAAATTGAAATGTTTGACTGTTTGTAAAATATATCTTTGATTTGATTACAATTTGCACACCGGTTGATGGATTGATCAAACAAAAAAATTAATTGAGGGATACCGTCAATATTGATCATACGGTAAAACGAGATTCGAACCACGATACTTAACCGAAATGTTTTTTTTATTTATTTTAATATTTATCTATTCGGATTATATTTATGGTCTTGACGAGGCAAATGTTGAAGTTGCCGCAGTATAGAAATTTTAATCAATTTATGCACATGTTCCATTATTATTATATTACCTGATTATGAGTATGTATGTAGGTAGTACTAGCGCGTCTGTTGTTTGACACTTTGATAGTTTGCATGTCATTTCGCAACTGTCTAATTTTCCTCGCGCTTCTTGACGGAAATGAGGCGTTGGGGTGAGATTACATATTTGAAAGTACATTGTTGTATATTAATATTTCGATAAATTTATACAGAATATCTCGTTTATCTTACTAAAGGTGCCTGTAAACGATCAACATTGTTCAGCAATATTGCTCGTCAACCATCCGGCAACATTTTTGGCATCACATGCGCAATATGTGTCGCAGTACTGTGTGGCTCAACGATGCCTCAGCACCTCAGCGATAGAGACCCGCGTATGTGAGAGCAGGAAATAAACATATTGCCGCGTATTTTCTTATACCGAGCAATATGTCAACAATACTCGCCAACACACTGCCATACCAGCAATAGTGGAATAATAATTTCGGGAAACACGACTATATTTCCGGCCCACATCACCATATTGCAGTAATATTACCGACAATGCTTACCGGCAATACATTGCTGTGAATATGTTGATCGTTTACAGGCACCTTTATGCTAATATTTTCTCTTGAATGTAATGTCGTTCTGCGCCTACTATGTATAGTTGAAAAAAATGGATAAACTATGACAATAGGTCTCGTGAAATTCTCCCAGCAACTAACTACATATGTACGAGAATGTATTGTTCATATATCTATGTATATGTAGGTACATACGCTTGCGTTGCGTGCAAAATGGAATATTGTATGAGCGAACGGGCAAGCGGCTCACCTGAGCTACCCATTAATTGCCACTTAAATTATTCACCTGGCCCGTTGGGTCGCCATCAACCCTTCTAGCCTAGTTCTACTTGTATCTTCGCTCGGACATCGAGGAATTAACATATTAAAAAGCACCCCCTACCACTCCCTATCCGTCTCTGCAATATATTATATTATATATGTATATAATAGCCCTATTCCGCCTGTCTTTGTGTCTGTATGTCTGCTGATAACGCTCACCGATGTAAATAATTAAAAAACCAGAACGTCGCACGAGTGGCATCACTGATTCGGTACACCGAGCGCTTACGCGGTGAGCCAAACCAGATGATGCGAGATCCCTTTTATTTTGAATATATAAATCGGTTGAGAGTTGGCGACTTTCCTAAATTGTTACGTTTTTGTTATTATAAAGCGCCATCTATGTATGTATACAACAACTATCAAAAAAAAACTATTAAATTAAATTTGGGTGATGAGAAACCGCTCCGTTGATATTCAACGGGCTTACACTAGTATATTATTTAAAAATCAATAGAGCGGATGGTGAATTATCAATAACGCGGTAAATCACCCGTCGGCGACCTTCCATCACACGCTATGCGTAAATAAATTTTGAGAACGCTCGGGACGGGTCAGATAGTTGAACAAATTATACTCATAAATAATACAAAACTTGGCGAGAGTAAGTGCGCGTGCGAGCAGATGACTGACTGGGGTCGAATGAGCATCGCATCGATCCGGTAGGCGGAAAACGAAAATTTGACACATTGATTGATTGATTCGCACAAAGTTAAGTCGATGTGCTCAAACTGTATCATTATTTCCTTTCGCAACTTGATTCAATTAGTCCGACGAAAGCCCACTAGTAACAATATATATCCACTCTATGCGCAGTATAGTGTTGTGACTTTGCGAAAATTCGACCTTCAGATTTTGACTATTGTGTATCGGGTTTCGTCTCCGCGTTTTAATGACTTTTGGAAAATGTGTGTGTGTGTGTTAAGTGGATTTATCTATGTAGAATCGCTATATCTCAAAAACCGTTAATCCCAGCACACTTGAACTTCATATTTATAAGTTTGGTGCTAACCATTACAATTCTTAAGGATTTCAATAATTTTTACCGACCGGAAGTACATACATACATACATAGTACTTCTTGTCTTGCATTAAATACTTTTTACTTTATCCTAATTGGATAAAGTATTGTGATCGTGCGAAAATTCGACATTGAGATTTTGACTGATTTGTATCAGGTATCATCCCCTGATCACGTTTTCATGATTTCTGGAAAATGTCTGTATGTCGGTGTGTCGGTGTTCTTTTTAACTTTTTTCTCTTGAACTATCAAGCTGAAATATTTCATATCTATTATTTTTACGTAAGGTCTAAGAGATTGTTGTTCATTGAATCTTAATAATTATTTTGCAGAATTTTAACTTAACACCAACTAGCCGGTTTGCCCGCCATATGACGGTAGATTCTAACCCCACTCGTGCTGGTTTCTAGAATAACAATACAGCCCATATTCCGTTTGACAGTACGTCAAACAATTGTATAGTGTACCGTTGATTGAATGGGTGTGTGGCCGTAGAGTAGCGTTGTCGTCTCTAACCAGCTTTGACCGGTAGCGGCTTGTTGCAAACACCCCGCTAAATTTTTATTACTTTATCCTAGTCGGATAAAGTATTGTGATCGTGCGAAAATTCGACCTCAAGATTTTGACTGATTTGTATCTGGTATCATCCCCTGATCACGTTTTAATGATTTCTGGAAAATGTCTGTGTGTCGGTGTACTTTTTAACTTTAACTTTTTCTTCGAAACTATCAAGTCTATCAAGCTGAAATTTCATATCTATTATTTTCACGTTAGGTGTAAGAGATATTATGATTTTGGTCAATATCCGCTAGCCGGAAGTGGCAGTTTACTCGTGAACGAGATTTCGTCTTTTATTTTTTTCGGCCTTTTAAATATTTCGTATCTTCATAATATTGTAATATTTATAATACTTAAAGCAATACCTAGTAACAAAAAAATAAATCATTAAAATCAGTCAGCCGGAAGTTAGTTTTTTTTGTGTTTTCTTGTAGAAAAGTCAAAAAAATATAAATATATAAATATATAACCACGGAATATTTCTAAAACTACTTAGCCGATCTAGTTGAAATTTCATATCAATTTTATTATTTTTTTCGGCCTTCATCATAGAATCTTCATAATATTGTAATACTATAATATAATTACAATCTGTATTTTATCCTCGTTACTTTAGTCGATAGAAATTAAATATTTCAAAAAGTCCAATTAAAATATTCCTTGGTAATTTTTTTAATTTAATTTTTGTAATTAAAAGACAAACGTAACCTTGAAATTTAGATACTTTCAATGATCTTTTTATTTCTGGAATGTCTACTTATTACTCGAGATTAAAATTACGAATACTATGTACTCCTTTTTATATTAAAGATTTCATTCGTACGAGGGTGAGATAGTTTTTCAAACGCCATTCCGCTACACGCTCAGAATAATGTATTCAATCAGCGTATATGAAACTTTTTTGCGAAAAAAAAAAAAGTATTTTCATCGTGGTTTATACGGTTCTACGTGCAATATTATACGTCGGAAAAATTAATAAAACTGAGTTAGTAATTCTGCGTAATAAACGTGGGTGTCAGATTGTGGTTAAAAATCAACCCCGTGTGCACACACGTGGATGAGCGCATTGTCCCCATTTTTTTTTTGTCGCTTTTTGTTTTAAAGGGTGTGCTCGTCCATATGCGGAGCATTATCGCGGCGATCTAGCTCACCAAAACAAAAATAGCGAAAATCCGTCACCGGAGTACCACAATGGGGTCGAGTGATGGCGGTCATTAGGGGCATGCTTTGGAATGGGGTCTCGGGGGTGGGCTAAGGGTGTTGGGTGGAGGGTGGATGACGGTCTCAGACCTGAGGATTACTACGAGGGAACGAGCCAGACGCCGTTTTGAAGGGTTCGGAATCAGCACGCCTCGACCTACTCGCCCTAATGCAACTGTGGGGAAGGACCGGGGAAATAAATCCGAATAGACCAGACCACTTAACGTCACCTTTCTGTGTATAATACATGTAAACGCATGCAGGAAAATTACGGTTGATAATTACGCTATAAAGGCTGATTTAGACCAGGCTAGTATTTAGGAGAGTAGCGAGTAGCCTTCCCCCACCATCCCCCACCACGCTTTCCGCGCGTCTTTAGGCCAGGTCAGTAGTAAGTGCCAAAGCTTCTCGACACAAATCACTAGTGAATGAGAAATTACGATGTCCTTCGCAAAAGGCTGATTTCGATGATATTAATTACACAGGCATCTTCACAGTCTTGTGACACGATTTAATTGTAATTTTCTTTTTTCCCAAAATGTTTTATTTTGACACAAAGATCTGCGTAAGTGGATGAATAGAACAATAAATTAATTACAATTACAAAAAATCGGTCTCCGAAATTATTTTTATTAAATTATTTAACATTCCGTCTTTTGAATAGCGCTGATCGATTCTGGGAACAATTCGACAATTTCGACAATTTCGAGGCACCGGCATGTGGGGGAAAGGCTACTCGCTCGAATCCTGCGTCTGGATTGGTCGGGGTTCGACCACCCATGCTACTCTCCTAAATACTAGCCTGGTCTAAAATCAGCCTTTACGTACTGTTACTGTTTAATTATGTAGAATCTGCACAAACTAGCCGGTTTGCTCGTCATATGACGGTGGATTCTCACGCTCACCAATCCCCAACCCCCACTTGTGCGTATCGGTTTGTACAATAATAGTACAGTCTAGAAATCCAAATTTCCGCTATGCTTAAAAAAGAAGGCATACGACCATTGCGTACTGCCAGTTATGACGTATGGATGTGAAATTTGGACGCTAAATTCAAGAATGCTACGTAAGATCCAGTGCACACAGAGACGCATGGAAAGATGTACGCATGGTATAACAAGAAGATATCGTAATAGGAATGCATGGGTAAGAAGCGTGACCAAAGTGGCAGATATAGCGGAACGTGTGAAAAGTTGAAGTGGACACATCCGAATATCCGAGAGAATGTGAAAAAAAGCAAAGTAGACCGAGTGGACGATGGGTTGATGAATTGAGAAGAATGTGTTGAGTAAACTGGATGTAAATTGCTCAAGACAGACAGGAATTGAAGGGGCCTTCTTCATCCACCAGTGGATGCTGAACGGCTGAAAATGATGATGATGATGAGTACAGTCCATAGCCCGATTGACAGTATGTGAAACAATCGTATAGTGTACCGTTGAATGAATGGGTGTATTGCTATAAAATCAACCATCTCAGGTGACGGCTTTTGCCAACAAATCGTTAAATTTATTTTGTTTGTTATGTTGGCAATGCCGGCGTAACCGCAAAAACCCAGACTGGCAGATTTTACGCTATTATATGTATATAGAAAGTACCAGCTGGTTTGCTCGACATATGACGGTGGTTTTTAACCCCACCTCCCCAATCCTCACCCGTGCGTGCTGGCGTATACGATAACAGTACAGCTCTAGTTTGACAGTACACGAAACAATTGTATAGTGTTGATTAAATGGGTGTACGGCTATAAAATCGCTTTGTTGGCTAGAACCAGCTTTGAAAAATTTGCAGCTTTTGCAGCGTAACCGCAACGACCAGACAGGCAAACAGCTTTCTGGTGTTTTAGTTTTTCTTTAATAACTTCCCTTTGCGATACGTAACACGATCTGTGTATTAACCTCAATAAATAGCATAACATAAGAATATCCAACAGTTCATCGATCATTTTAATGCTATTCGGAATAATTTACTAGTACGTACCGCTTGCTTTGTCAGAAGTTCATATGTACGTACGTATGCGTTATGGATTGCTTTTATATTATACGAGTATATATCTGGATGCCTTCTACGGTTACATTGTATTATAATTTCATGTACGCTCGTGGAAATATTCCATTAGCTCATATATTCTATTATATTATAAATTCGCTTCTGTTTCCTTTCAACTATCAGTTTGGCTATAATTTTACGGTTTGGTTGTAAGTATGGCGGGCTTATTGATCGTTGGGAAACCGATGAGTGTGTACATCCGTAGGATTTGAAAATTCGCGAAAATCATACGCTTTGCGAAGTATGAAAGCCGTAGAGGGAAAATGACCTAAAAAGATGGTAAAGGCTTCAGTTGCCGCTGCAAGAGCTCGAATGGGCGTGGACGGGGTTGGTTTATAGGGGGATGAGAGCTATGTATAGGTGAGGTAGGCTTTCTTCCAAACTAGGCCACAAGGCAACGTGAAAAATGCGAGCGAAAATTCCTTTGAAAACTTGGGCGCGCTGGACACTTTCGGCATTTTAGCTAACGTACGCTTATTCGCCCACACACATTTAAATATTCATATACGAGTCGTCCGTTTGATCGTTCATATTTTCATTAGAGAATCTTTAAGGTGCCTGTAAACTATCAACATTTTTCAGCAATATTGCTCGTCAACTATCCGGCAACATTTTCGGCATCACATGCGCAATATGTGTCGCAGTAATGTGTGGCTCAATGATTGCCGGCAAGTAGTTGCTGTTTTATTATTGCGCAGATTCACCGAAGGTCAACACTCGTGTCGTGTCGTGTCCGCACCTCAGCGACAGAGACCCACACAAGTGAGAGAGCAGGAAAGAAACATTTTCGTATACCGAGCGATATCATATTGTTCCAATAGTGGAACAATAGTGTCGGGAAACACGACTATATTTCCGGCCCACATCACCTTATTGCACCAATATTACCGGCAATGCTTGCCGGCAATACATTGCCGTGAATATGTTGATCGTTTACAGGCACCTCAAGGTACATTTGTGCGTAGCTAGCATCTTGTACGTCGGCGGTAATCAAAAGTTGCGACCCCTGGGCTCGTTTCTGGGTTATCCAGCGCGCAAAATGTTAGATTGTCATCAATCGAGTTTTCAAACTTTTGATACTGCCAGTTGGTAGGTACATATTTTCAATACCCTCCTCGTTCTTCTCTCGTCACCCTCTCTCCAGTTCGTATCCGGCGCAATAATTTGATTCGAAAAGCACTCAAACTTTGAGACGAGGCTTTGCAGCAAAATTCCCAAGTTCTGTTCGCGTTACATACACCATACACGTCGCCTTTATATCGGTCTCGCCTCACTACACATTTCCCTGCACAGGTTCTCTCGTTATTTTGATATCAAAATGTTGATATTGAAACTTCCCCGACGTGACAGAATGTCACGCGATGAAAACTTAGATCAAATTGTACGACTGTATTATCGGTATGAATTGTTAATAAATTATTAAGAAATATATGTCGGTCGATAGCTCAGTTGTTACGGCGTCAGTATCTTGAGCGAAGGTCCGGAGTTTGATCCTCGTGTGTCGAATTGGTTTTCTCGACCTTTTTTATCGTCATTGGTAAGATCTGCACATTACTTAATCCAGATCGGCCATCTCCTGTTAGAATTTGCCAATTTATCTCAGTTATCGGATGGTTCCGCAAAAAATTGGCACCTTCTAAGATCCATTATTCCCATGTTAACCTGTTATTGGGTCTTTGTGTTCTGAGACATGTTCGTTAACTTTCCCCGTAACAAAAACAAAAGATATAATTTTGATGACGTTTATAGCTAGTGTCATACTGTCATAGTGTGTATGTACGTACATCTATCTACTATATAAAATTCAATGTTTGTTTGTTTGTGATTCCGCTATGCAAATCTACAGTTTTCAACTTAGAACCGCCAAACTTGGTATACTATCTCATGATACCCCAAGTCAGACCGTAGGTGGGTTTTGGAAGGGGTCGGACAGGGGGTCAAAGGGGCCCCATACAATTTTTTTAATCTGAAAAAAATTTTGTACTGGAGAATAAATGTTTTCATTTGTTTCAATTTTTGTTTGTACTGGAGAATAAATGTCTCGCGCCCGAGCAACGCCGGGCAATTCAGCTAGTATATATAAATTTAAATTAATTTTTCCATTAAAGTCAGTTGAATCGAAAACAAAGTAATATAGGAAAGAAATTTCCCATTAATGACAGCCAATAGAATGATACGTTTAAAAACGCGAACTGGACAAATTCTGCGATCAAATGGAAATAACCGATTTACGACGTACGATTTATGTCCGAGTCGATTCTTTCGATCCGCGAAAGTAGGGTAATTTGTATTTTTATATGGAGCACATCGTCCAAGCGTAATTCGATGGCATCTAGGTATCTATCCAAGTAGTTTAACTAATTTATATTAATGCATCGTAAATGGCGCGATATTATATAGGTACATCAGTGATCGAAACTGTGACGTCAGATTCAAAAGCATAGGTCGGCCTCGTTCAATTTCTGTTCTTCGGTCGTCTCGTTTCCTTTTTCGCGTTTTTTAACGGATGCAGAAATTCGAAATTCGCAAACAATACAAAATAAAACAATGGCAACGAAGCATCGCAGTCGAATGGAAATTCGAGGCGAGAATAGAATTTCCTAGCGCTGAACAGTGCGCTGCCGTATGTATGATAAAAATTCATTCTAGCTTTCGCAGTTGAAAAATTTCATATTCAGCATAGATGTTACATCGTGCGGAAAATTGTCTCATTGAATGTTTAGCCGTTTGCCGTTGTTGAATTCATCAAACTTGCATTTTTCCATCAGTCGATGTGTCCCACGCTGGCACGCAGCGGGCTTATAAATTGAAAAGATAATGGACAAATGGATAAAAAATATACATTTTTTTCCGGCGAAATTGAAAATTAAAAGCGTCGAATTAATCATCGGTTTTTGTTGCAAAATCTGTTCATTTTTAAATACAAAGAACAAACACAATACGCAACGCAAAGAACAAAATCCCATTAAATACATAATACGCGCGTTTTATCTTTTTATTTGCCCAACGATTTTATACGAGCGTCTATGAATAAATTTCAATTATTCACATGTACAATTACAAAAAAAAAATGAAAATGAAAATTCAATTGAATAGTACCACGGCTTTGTGCACACACACACACACACACACAGTACTCGAAATATTTCCCATTTAAACACCATAAAACATATTTTTAGCCACATCCATTATTAAACTACACAAAAGTGTAATATTAGTATCCACTCCGAGTATACATATGTATGTGTGTAAAATGCTTTTGATGTTATATACGTATTATAAATACATTATATATGGTTTTATATACGTTGTTTATATATTTCGGTTCGGCCGTGCAGTTTTACTAACACTTGGCGAGAAATTTTCTTTAAAGCTCCGGCGAAAGGGGGCAAAATGAAACTCTTTATGGGTCTCGTGGGTTTTCCTGGCCCGAGATTACGTCCTTTCTTATACCGGTGTCCTCGCGGTTCCAATTTACCCGAGGAGTACGCTTCCTTTATTTTTAATAAGCCCCTTCAGGCTCCCACGCGAGCCCTCAGCTACCGAGACGAATTGTCTTTCTGGAACGCAAAAATGCAAACGAATACAAGATACACACTATACAACACAGTGTTGCACCTTTGCGTTTCCTTTTGGTAGGTATTATTTATTGAAAATTCGTCCAGGCCATTTTTTTTGCCGCTAAAATGTATAGAAAATACTTTCATTCCAAGAGTCCCTATGTTTATACGAGTTGCCGAATTGGTTGTACATACATACATACATACGTATCTCGTATAATATTGTATATAATAGAAAATCGATACACATATCATCACTGTTATATCGCAGAGGATGATCCACGCCTCACTGTACATTTTTTAAGCAAAAAGTTTACTTCAACTTTGACTGCTAGGCTACACATTGAAACATTTGAAATTACATATTATAATTTTTACATAGATATTGTCTGTTTACATGATCAAGACGTACCTTCTCTTGCGCGCTAAAAAAATAGGGTAGTGGCTGTCCGAGATTTACGATTAACCGTCACATAACTAACTGGTTTCAAGTAATATTTTATTTATGTAATTTTTACTTTACTTACATAGATATATACATATGTACATACTTATAGCAATAAATGCCGTTAATTTCGTTAAAGGAAATGAATGGAAAATTCAAAGTGAAATAAAATACTATGTATGTACATATGTACAAGTTAATTACATTTTATATTATGTATGTATGTATATTAGAAACGGTACTTTTTTTTGTTATGCTTTATGGTCACCATGGTCACAATACTCACTTTGAACATACCTATATTATCATAATATAAAGTGTGTTAAAAAGTAAATATTGTATTATATGTAATTACTGTATAAAAACTGCACATATGTATATAGTAAAATTAAATAGTCGGTGTTTTCCTAATGACAAATAACTGTTATTGGTCATGTCCATTGGGGCGTAACATTATGCGCAGAACGTCTCCAAAACGATCGAGAAAAAGGTCCTTCCTGATCTGGACTGGGTATTGAGCTTTGAGGGTTAATAAACGACGCCTTTCTCAGCTTAAAACATTATGGAAATGGAGACTCTTTTGTTATTTGAGCCAAAGATTGGGATTCCGTTATCTGATTAAAAATAGTTCATAAATGAAAAGCAAAAAGCCCTTTCAATTTCGATTTTCACTAAAATACACCTGAAGTGTGATAGGTACTCTCATACTGTGTATCTCAGATACTAAATTTAGAATTTAGATAATGAATTTCCGAAAGTAGATCAAATGTATTTTAAAAACTATGACAGTCATTTTGAATCTTAATATGGGGAAATTTTTAATGTCGTATGTAAAGTTTGATTTCGTGTTCGTATGATATTTTATTTATAAATGGCCTACTTTTGCCATCGTTCATATTGTATACTACGAGCTGTGAATCACTCTGTATTTACCGTTAAACGCCGTTCGCCAATTCACCAAATTTATCGACGATTTCGCGCAAATATTGAACGGGCGTACGTTATTACGCGGCGCGCGCTATCGCCGATCGCGAAAACTTTACGATTGACGATAGAAAAATAACACTTACATCTAAAACATAATAATATTTTCACGATTGCTCTCTAACCAGGTACGTACGTACACGCGCGTAACGATGTAATAATACGCATTTGGCGTATAAACTCGCACGTGAATAATTTATGGTCGTGTTTACTTTCACTTGTGAGTCGTTGTATGTATGTATTGTACATATGTATACAGGTACCGAGACAGCGTGGGTATTAATGTAATATTGGAGCAACGACAAGTACTTATGTATGTATGTATGTAGGTACCGAGCGCTAACTGAATCGCGTTTTCGCGTTGCGGAGGCTTTTTAACGAGCCCTCGCGGCGCTGTAAAACAATCAGCGGGAAAAACGAGAAAAATATTGAGCAATTTGAATACGTTATGTATTTCAGGTTAAGCTCGCTTCGACGGGAATTTTGTCTTGGATTTTTCTCGTTGGCTTTGTGTGAGTCGCGGTCGCACTTTGCTATGGATTTTTTCGCTCTCGTCATGGTGGAGGTCGAGGGTTTGAACTATCGTTGGAATTTTTAATTTTGCTCGTAGTTGGCCGTTAACGTCAGCGGCATACTCATGCGCCAAAGTGGTCGGTTGCTCTCTCGCAAATGCGCTCACACTACTTCCCCTAGTTTCCTCCTGCGCAAGACCGCTCTTAATTTATGTGGTATTTTTATAAAATTAGCCAGGGATCTTTTTTATTTTATTTTATAATTTTTTTCTTGTTTTATAGGGGGAAATGTGAGACAAAGGTACGCCCCAACGTATAAACTCGTATGGATTTTTCTATGTGTATTGGGATTGTGTTTCATTTTAAATGTAAAACCAAACTGCCGAACACACACTTAAGAGATGCCATTCTAAAAAGTCAATGTGAATAGTGCAACATGCAACGAAGATAATCGAGGAAAACAACAAAAAATCGCAGTGTGTAGCCGAAACTCACCATAGAAGTAAAACTTCTTTGCAATTTAAAGCAAGTGCAATGTACAAGAAGGAATACAGATGTGAAAGAATTGTGTATACAAATATGTGTACATACATACACACATATGCTTTTTGATAATGATTGGACTGAAGGAACATGCTGTATTTCTCAAAACAATAGTGTAAAACAATCGTAACAATCAATCAATCAATCGTAACGTGTACGCGCGCGTAAGTTATTGTTGCACGTAGTGAAAATTCGTATTATTCACCTATTCACAGACACTACACACGTGCAATGTGTGTGTGTGCAATGTGTGTGTGTGTGTGTGTGTGGCCTGCGCAACCTGCACCTGACGTCTAGCCGAGGAGTGGGGGTATCTGCTGGCCGTTACTGGTTTTCGTGTCGTGTCGAAACATTTTTACTACACTGAGGGGCGCATATCTGTCTCTCGCACGAACGCGAAAGGGCAAGACAGAGGGTAATAGCATTCCTCCAAACTGAAGGAGTGGGGATATGCGTTACAGCTTATCGCTCGCTCCGTTTGTATGGAACGTTGGATGAACCGTTTTTACTCTACCGAGCGAAAAGAAGTCTTACTTTAAAAAGTTCATATGTACACAACTGTTTGACAGTATTTTTCAGTACATACACTTTTGCATACTATCGAGCTTTGCACTGAGTAACATTACAGTTCATAACCTTTCGAATGTGCTAATACATACATACATACATATAATTAGAGACCCGTGTTTTTCGCATTTATTTTTTAACGATTTTAGCATATTGATTTATCATTTTAGCATATTGTAGCGAATAAAATGTCTGGTTTTAGCATCTATTTAGCATTTATTTTTATTAGATAATTTTTAATACAGATCAATTTCAATACTCTGTAACACAATTTATTATATCCAAACAATTTAAAGCTAACGTGACAAATAAAAAATAGTAGAAAATTATTAAGAAGTAGCAATATGGAGAAATACAGAGACAAAAATCATGAATTAAAAAATAAAATTCATTAACTAAGCATGGAACATGTGTCCTCAGACGACACTTTTGAGTTAGTGCTACGATCAGTTACCACTGAATTATATTTACTAAGAAATCTTTCTGCATCCACACTATTTACAGGACACCAAATAGATTTTATTGCAGCAGAACCAAACTCTTCATATTTAATTTTTGTGGTCATTAACAATTGCAGTATATCAGGTTTTAACCCACCTTTTATATTTGCTACAAATCGTTTAAAAAAATGCTTGAATGGTATTGTTCGTAGTAAGTTTTGAAATTGCATTCCGATGATTTATAGATTTCAGATGTTTTTCCAAGTTATCCTTTTTTCTGCCACTCCACTCGACAATTACCTATACAATGTCTGTACATTAAAATGTTAGCATAATTTATATAAATTCCGCGGGATTTGTATGGATTTGCTCTGTCACGAAGATTAATATTAGTACACCCCATGCTGAAGATAAAAAAAATTATTTTGCATTTTAATAAATTTCTGAACATTGATACTTCAATAAAATTTTGTATTAAATTACGGTCGATTTTCGTGAATTTTATAGTTAAACCAAATTATGAAAATGATAAATTCGTATTGTAAATATGTAAATACTACCATTTTGAATCTGTCCAAGTCCAAAAAAGTCAAAAATCATTCACGTTTACGAATCATCAAAAGTTCACGACTATACGTAAGAGACCGATCGCCAGACAAGAATTTGAAGTCAAACGACAAACTGATTTTTATTTGCAATTTTTTTTATAAATAATACTGCATTCTGTATAGTTTTCGATATTCTCCATCAATAAAATTACTTTGGGTAAAACCATCTCAATTTTTACCTCCAAGTAAAAAAACTTTCGTATGGGTTTTTCTTTAGCTCATCATTGCCGACCCAGGTGTTCACAACCTAACGTGTCAATATGGTCACGACTGTTTTAAGAACTCAAAAATAATATTTTAATTAAACTTTCAGTTATTAGTTCGCTAGTTAGTGTGCAAAAACAAGTCTCAACGTTGTTTTAGTAATATTTTTCATTAAAAAAAATTAATTTTAATTAATTTTTGTGATTTTTAGCATATTTTAGCATATTTATTCGCATATTTTAGGATTTTAACATAAATTCGCATATATCCTCAATTTTAGCATATATATAGCATTTATCGCAAAGTGCGAAAAACACGGGTCTCTACATATAATCCAATTCCTTCCTGTTCATTTATCCCACAATTACTTTGTGAGTATATCATCCAATTTATTGTTGATCTAACATGTATACCAACCGACCTAGATTGTGTATTTTGGATATCACAATTTACTGCACTGCTATATTTCATCGAAACTTTAGCCTTTTGACCGCTCGTCATATATCACGGCGTATAAAAGCGAAACGATCGACTCCCAAAATGGAGGGTTATGGTGGTGGAATGGTTGGGAAGAGAGAGGGTCTGTGGGTTGTGGTACCTAGCGGTGACCATAGGTCAAAACTGGAAATCACTGTTCGAATTATAAACGACCGAATAAAAGTGTAGCACGGTGTAGTGTAGTGTGGTGTAGTGGAGGCTGGGAAGGGCTCGCCATTTAAATGGCGCACTGTCCCAGTGATAGATGGCTACATTTGTAACTGACGGAACTTGGAACTGAGATGATGAATGGCTTTACGGCACCGAAAACCGGGCAAAGCAGTCGGACGATTATCGTGTCTCCGTTGCTCGATCGCATTTATCAACAACCACTAAAAACATCCCCTAATTTCCCACCCCCTTCCCTCCTCTCACCCATCGTGTAGAAATTATGGTGTTGTACAAACACTTGCCAGTAGTTCTGTGTAACACAGCCGACAAGCTGTTGCCTTTGCAGTTAGTTGCATAAAAAATATTTCCAGCTTGAACCAATCCCACAACTAGCAAGAACAGTTTGTCACTATTGATTTATTTGTAACTAGCCGGTTTGTCCGTCACACGACGGTGGATTCTAACCCCACTCCTCAATCCCCACCCGTGCGCGCTAGCTTTTTTACAATAACAGTAGTCCATAGTTCGTTTGACAGTACGTGAAACAATTGTGTAGTGAACCGTTGATTGGATGGGTGTATGGCTACAAAATGCCTTTGTCGACTCGAACCAGCTATGACAGAACCGCAATTTATTTTATTTTATTATGTTGGTATTGTAGTGTGACCGCAACAATCCAAACACGCAGGCAGACGCTTACGCATATAGTATGTACATACATACGTACATATGAATGTACATACATTGTAAATACATATGTACAATATAGGCATCTTGTTTCATAAAAATGTGCACTGTACACCGTACATATTTTTTTTTCACTCCAGAGGTGAAATTACATAATTTCAGTGAAAATACATCTTGCCTTCCGTAATTTGATTTATCAATCAAAAGTTAGTTTTAGCGATTCTATGTAAATTTATAATGTACAAGTTAATAATGCTTGAGCTTAGTGAAAGTTTTATTTAATGAAAATTGACATGAATGTTTAAGAAATTGTATTTAACTCCTACTTGAATATTAACCATATACGTAAAATCATTTATATAAATTGAATATGATATTATCTCCATGCAAAAGCTTAATTTGGATAATGCGTTAGCAATATTAATTTCTATAATATTAAATGTTGTGTATCGTTAGCTCACAGTTCCGATGAAACTTTCTTCATAATGTTGATGTTGTTTTCCTAATATACATCATTACATCGTTAACTTTCGGCGACGTTCATTGAATGTTCGTTCTTTTTTTTTCCATATTAACTTCTACGGTATATGTACATACATATGTATGTATGTTGGCTCTGGATGATTGGATTGCTCATAATTCCACGACCTAGTATACATATGTATGTATATCGGTATATTTTTCGGCCATAAATTTTATTTGCTCCAATATCGATAGGGTTAAATTAGCACAGTACATTTTAAAGTGTCGAATGTGCCGCGCCAATATACGAAATCGCAGTATGAAAATAATAAAAAAAAGCCGATATTTTATTCAGATTTACATATCATATTTATAGCGTATACGTGCTCGGCCAAAATGTGTCCAATTCCAATAAACACTTTTACGGCCCTGTGCAAGCCTACATTTTACGAAATATATGAAATATGCGTCGTATAACTGAAGTATTATTATATTTTTAAAATGCGCTGTTAAAGTTTTTTCAATCGCATTAAAAAATTAAAATAAAAAAACGATCAATTTTAATTTCGTCTCTGAATAGTTGTTTGACAGTCTAAACTTTTTTTTTATGAGAGTAATTAAAACTTTTAAATATTCATTTTGAAACCACGAAAAGCTTAGCGGTTGACAGCTCTCAATTTTAAAACGTTTCGAACGAAAGGAATTTCAAAATGCGTAACCAGTATTTCTCTCATTGTTTTATGTTCGCTAAATTCGATTTTTTATTTCCGTATGTTAAGAAAGTTAACGCTGTATAAATTCCGTTATTTTTCATAGATCAAAACCTTTACTGGCGAATAAAAAAAATGTCGTAAAATTTACGAGTTTGCATCCCTTGCTATTTCGATTTCCGATATTGCTATTATTGTAATTTGAGGTAGTTTAACGGCACCGTTGGGCTACCACATTTTTATTACCATCTGAAATACAATCTCCTCGGAAAAAATACGCATTTTCATTGAATGTCTCGAGTAAAATACAGAAAATCTTACATTCATCAAGTATTCTATTCGTAATTGCTAATATTCCCCTTTGCCTGTTATTTATTTACTTTTAGTATCGTTCCAAATTGGTTCCAGCCTTGTTTTTAACAGTCCTGTGAAGAAATTTTCGTTTCGCATATGTGAAATTTCCCTACCGCGAATTGCGGCTTATTAAAACGTAGAACGTTTCTCGATTTTCCGTTGCCAAAACCATTATTCACAGAATCGGTTCATATAATAATTTTTAGACGATTTATCGGTGAAAGGGATAAAAGGCTCTCTAGCCCATTTCATGCGTGCGTGTAGACGAATATTAAATTTCTATTTAAATTTTTACAACGTAATAAATTAGACTTAACATATTTTTTCGAATTTGAAACTTCAATTCAATTAAGTCTGAAGAATTAAAAATAAAATCGAACAGAGCGGAGACAAAACGTATTTGCTAGACAATACTAATGGAATAGTGAACGCACGAGCTACCACACAAATAAAGTATCTTATTACTTTAATATACAAAGTATCGTGTTTCCATTCATTGATTGTGAAGTGGAAACTTATTTGCGAAGACACAAAATAGTTTTTCATTTTAATTTAAACTTTAATTTATTTATTTATTTATTAACAGAAACACACCCACCATGACATAACAGAATAACCAAATCGTCAAGGTGGATATATTATAAAAAATAATACATAAACATACACATAGTAAAAACACAATAAAATCGTAATACATACATTCATAATGCAATTAAAAATCAAATTAGTTTTACTAATACGAAAAGCATTCGCTTTTCGTTTAAAATAATGTTATTTTGTTCTCTTCAATTTATGCGTTTATTTTTGAACGGTAATTTAAAATTTATGATTCATTTTTTATCTAGAAAATCTCTGTTTCTCTTTGTACACTTTGAAATGGCATTCGTGATAGATTTGATATCGCTTTTTGGTAACATTTTTTAATTTGTTCGAGCGTGTAATTTATTTTTTATATTCGGCAATGAAAATTTTCAACATTCTTTGTATTTAAACTTTTTGTGTTTCTTTTTTATAACGCAATATTACATTGTTCAGACGTGTTTCAGTGTTTTTGCGATTCGCCGTGAATTATGCTTACATTTTACGCAAGGTCAGAGTATGGCTTTTTATTTTATTATTAATATTAAGTTTAGGTTTATGTATGTAGCATTATGCGCATTTAATAAAAGCTCGTATCGTGCACTGAAGGCATTATAAATTCTTCGAAATTTATTAATTTTTATAGTACGAGCACATGAAAGAATTTTAATCATCTTTATTCATTCAATTTTATCATTTAATCATTTAATTTTAATAATTTAAGAATTAAATAATCCGATACGCAACATGTGCATTTGAAATATGTATGTATGTATATGATTGTGTCGATCTGATATATTATTCTGATCCTTATGGTTATTGGAAAAATTCTCGGAATTCGTTAATTTTGAAAGACAAAAGTACAGGGTCAACGTAAGACCTCATATTTGAGGATTATCTCCGTTTTACACCGATCGTTGGGTCGTTTCGGCCGATCGGAACACATCCTGATTGAAAGATTATTAGCTTAAATATTGACAGGCGGCTTTAGTTTCTTTCTCGATGTGAGGATTATCAAAACGAGAGCGAACGAGATGAAATAAGGACCTCTGTGAGACGATAGAGTCTTCCACCTCTGATGGGATTACCTCACGTCCTTTACCCACCCACCCACCTACGAAAAGGACATAAAAGGATATGTACATACATACATACATATGTACGTACATAGTCGGGGATTTCGCACACACTATCTCGCGCAATATGCGGCCCATACTCTCCACTTGTTCGCGTATTAAATTCAACGGTTTTCTTACAGTGTGTCGTTATCGCGTTGGAACTATTCGTTAGCGGGGTTGGAAGTTATGATAATATTATGTACAGAATTTCATAGTTTGGCGACGCACGTAGTTGCCAAGTAAAGTTTCGCGCTCTAAGCGGATTCTCTTGTGCAAGGAATTGATTTACTTTTTAGTACCTACAATGTATGTACATACATACGTACTAGAGTTACTTTGGCATCACCTGAGCTTAATTGTTTCTCCACTTGACGTATGTCCGTTGGCAAAGTTTGATATTAATTACCGCCTAATGTAACTGGAAGCTTATAATTTTACACGTAATAGCTTTTTATTATTTCTGCTACGGAAAGACGTTACATAAATCTTAATGAATGTTTTAATTGTTTTATTACTGTACACACTGTTATGGAAAAAAAATCGCAGTGTGTAGCCGCTACTCACTATAGAAGTAAAACTTCTTTGCAATTTAAAGCAAGTGCAATGTACAAGAAGGAATACAGATGTGAATGTAAATGTGAAGGAATTGTGTACACAAATGTAGCGAAAGTTGAGGCGAGCCACACACACACATATGCATTTTGATAATGATTGGACTGAAGGAACATGCTGTATTTCAGAAAACAAAAATATACAAAACAATAGTGTCCCTGTTACACTTGTAACGTGTACGCGCGCCAAAGTTATTGTTGCATGTAGTGAAAATTCGTATTATTCACCTATTCACAGACACTACACACGCGCAATGTGTGTGTGTGTGTGTGGCTCGCCTCAACTCTCGCTGCGCTACCTGTAGGTACCTAGCTC
Source organism: Parapsyche elsis (assembly GCA_022651745.1). Lineage (NCBI taxonomy): Eukaryota > Metazoa > Arthropoda > Insecta > Trichoptera > Hydropsychidae > Parapsyche > Parapsyche elsis. Next base: position 7,453,149 of record JAGVSN010000017.1, read on the forward strand.
TAGGTCTAGCTGAAGAGTGGGGGGTACCCGCTGGCCGTTACTATTTTCGTGTCGAAACTTTTTTACTAAACTGAGGGGCGGTGCGGGGCGCAGAGGGGATGCTCGAATTTTCGGGGCGGATCTCTCTCTCGCACGAACGCGAAAGAGCAAGAGAGAGGGCAATAGCCCACCTCCAAACTGAAGGAGTGGGGATATGCGTTACAGCTTATCGCTCGCTCCGTTTGTATGGAACGTTGGATGAACCGTTTTTACTCTACCGAGCGAAAGTCTTATTTCAAAAATCTGGTCGATTCAGAACTTTGAACACAGCAGTAATTTCAATAAAATTTGATACAAGAGCAAACTGCTACGGAATATTTTTCCACGAACTATCGATATTGAAATTGAAATGTACACTGTAGAATTTTATTCAGCGATGCTTAAAAAAAATGTGTTTTTGATAGTCTCTTTGGTTGTACTTTGTATTTAGTATATAGCCAGTAGTGAATTGCCAGCAGTACATATTTCACTATTTATATATCATTTTTTTTTTTCATTTTACTCATTTTTAGTCGCTACGTTTTGCGGCCGTATTCCGGGCGTTGATTGTTTGCGATGGATTTTCCGATTTTCCCGCATAATACGCTCTCTTCTCATCGACCGAATTCGCGCGTTTTCCCGAATTCACATTTTCGAGCGCAAATGAAGCTCGGTTTGCGAAAGTGAGCGTGTGTGAGAGAGAACGCGTTCGCGTGTGTGTTTTTTTTCCCCTACCTCGATTTTCCACAGTGAAAGAGTGCCTTTGCCCATTTGGCCCTCCATTGCCTCCGAAAGGGAAAAATCGACGTTTATCCCGTAAGAGTTTTATGCGTCAAGTTTTGACAAAGCGGGATAAGCGGCGATGCCGAAGTGAAATTCCCAAAACACATCCAAAACGGAATAACAAAAATTCTACTTTTTCAACAATAAGTTATACAAACAACAAGCATTCGACTTTGTATACTTTGACAATATATCCTTTGACTATTAGAAATTTCGATAGCGAAAGTTCAACCTGTACTGAATTTTCAGTTTAGTACATAATTTATAATGGATCGTGACGGATGACGCCAGATAATCTTAGCCGCATGCGTAACCCTTCAATACAAGAATAAATAAATTGTAAACATACAAAATTTCTCACTTTTAATTAATTAATTTAATTTACTTACTTAGTAATCGCCTATCAGGGCTTTTACACAGAGAAAAATACATATTATATTATATTAGAATAAACACAAAGGGAAAAAAAAACTAATAAATAAATAATGTTAAGTTAATAAAATAAATAATAAGTCCTTTGTCTTAGGGACAAAAGATTAGTATTAAAAAAAATCAATAAATTCTGAGTATCTATTGCCATATCTGATCATTCTGGTAATGGGAAAATGAATATAATAATAATTATTACGTGAAATATTTTCACAATCCAACAAAAAACGAGAACGGATAATACGCAACTGCACCTTTAAACGAAAAGTCGAATGAAGAAGAATGGGACTATCTATTAGACTATTAGACAGTTTAATATTTTATATAAAAAAATTGCATCGAATATGATTCTTCTATTACTTTATTTTATAATTTTTAATTTTGACACAAGAGAATCATAACATCAAAACATTAGGTTTGTTAAAAATCATGTTAATATTTCTCGAAAATTTATATTGTATTTTTTCAATAGAATATGAATGAATTCTATATATGTATGTACATATGTAGTTTGCTTCGGACTAGCGAACAGAATAATAATTCAAAAGTATTATTACATACCACTCGATGAGAACAGCACTATCATGTGGACAACTGTTGTTTGTTGTTATGTTATTTGCTATACATAACGAGCAAAAGCGCTCGTTCTCTCGTTGTAACCGATTTCGATGTTCGTTGTCGTAAAATTTTGGAATCTTCGAAACGAGCGGTTAAGTGACGTTAAATCGTCCCATTGGAGAGTCGCTCGGATCGATACGTTTTAGCGTAATCGCGTAAATTTCCGGTCGTGTTAGTCTACGTTTCCTTTTCATTCCCTTGCATTCCCTTCTAATCCTATTGTCTGCAAGAGACGTATTGCTATACATCTTCGCAGTGTCGTCTATCACCATCAGCTACCCCTCCGCGTTAAGTGAACGAAACGCTGACGAAGCAAAAACGGACCTTAACTACTACTCCAAACATTCGCAACGAGTTTCGATCTCTTGCTTAGAATTAGAGCCCTTTGTTCGCGACTATGCGTGGAAAATATCGTTTAAATCGGTTTCAATTAAAATTTTATTTGATCTCATTATTATCCGAAGATTGTTAAGTTGTCTGGAAATTAATATACATATTTCACCATAATGTATACACAGCGTCGCGCCAGGCCATAAAGTCGAGAGGTTGAAATAACTTTTTAATTGTTTGATATTAGAAACTCTAAATCCATTAGATTGAATATTAAATTATTATTTTAGTTTTTGAATATGAAATTTTTCGTTTATTTTTCGCTCTTTTATACATAGTCTGGTTCTATGCAGTATATGTATGTATGTATGTACGTACATGTTGATTTACAGCTCATAGTATAGTATGAAACATGTCACGTGAGCATTGTTTTGGAAATTGATCATTATCGTGTTACATGTATTTAATAGTTTTATGTTCAAATTTATTTAATGCGTTATTGAAAATCACTGGCTTTCCATTCAAAACAGATCATTGAATTTTCAATACATATACATATATTTGATGTTATAATTTATTTCGGAACTACATACATATATGCTATATTGGTATGACTTAAATTTCTCCATATGATCTCTCATATAGGTACACAGAAATATATATATTAAGTCATTCTTAACGAAAAGTTGTTTGTCTAAATAAGATCAAAATTCGTGGTTGCTAAATTATGAATGAGAAATATATTTTACGGTTTGTATCTACTTTGTATTTTATATCATATTTTAGTAGTGTCATTCAATCGTAAGTAGACACCGGCAGAATGGTAGCAATTGAACCTTGTACCTTAAACACTTTTTACGTTACCCGCATGAATTCACGTTTGAACTTTTTTTCGAACACGTTTGAGTTACATTTACGTCAAATTCCACGAAGTACTGGATAGCTGGGATGTGAGGATTTATCTCTTTCACATTTTTATATTACAATATAAGTCAATGGTAAATTGTCAATATTTCAAAAACTTCTCCGGTGTCTAATCATAAGTATCTATGTATATCTTGGTATCGGATCTATTTTCGATTCTTTGGGCTCAAAAGAATATGTCCCACGTCAATCAAATATGTACATATATCAACATTTTCACTTGAAATATTCTGTATTTATTCACCTGTATATTATGTCGTTACGTCATGCAGTTTTACTATAATATTTGATGTTTTTCTCATTACAGGAGACCGGTGGCTTCTTTAGGCAACACCCTTGGCCCTGCGCCCCAATCCACCATGGGTCCAGGGTCTGGAAGTGGAGGAATCGGGGGTCCAACTCCCAACTTAGAGTCGGTACCCCCATCGACACCGGCTTTACCCCCAGCTGCACCTGCACCCTCTTCCCCACCTGCATCTCCTGTAACGAGAAGGCCGTTGACCCGTGCCTCCTCCAGGAAGGACCAGATAAAAAATTACGTCAAAAGAGAAACGGCCTTGTTCTTCGGCGTCGAGGAGCAGCGTCAAGACGAGCAAATCCAATTGTGGCACCAGAGAAGGATGAGGCACGCCGAAAGACGATACGGACCGCTGCGCGTCGACAACGAACACGACGAAATTAGATATAGGTAAGGTTATCATTACTTTGACACCATTTCAATGTGTTTCATCATTTTCAGCCGTTCACCATCCACTGCTGGATGAAGGCCTCTTCAATCCTCTCCCATTCCTTTCTGTCTTGAGAAATCTGCATCCAGTTGAGTCGCACACATTCATCTCAATTCATCAGCTCATCGTCCACTCGGTCTACCTTGCTTTCTTTCACATCCTCTCGGACAACATTCCAGTGTTTCTCGCGTCCATCTGCCATCCATTCTTCTCGCTATGTGTATTCTTCCACTTTTTCACACGTTCCGCTATATCTGCCACCTTGGTCACGCTTCTTACCTATGTATTCCTCTTACGACCTCTTCTCGTTATACCGAGCATACATCTTTTCATGATCTGTGTGCACTGAATTTAGCATCCACACGTCATAACTGGCAGTACGCATTGATCGCATGCCTTATTTTTTAACATAGCGGAATGTTGGATTTAAAAACTATGTTCATTCTTCCAAAATCACTCCATCCTAGTTTCATTCTTCGTTTTATTTCTTCTTCTTTACATCCGGTCATATTCACCAACTGTCCTAGGTATAAATAACTATCAAATATCTCTACAATATCCACTGTGACTAAGCTTTGCGTGTAAAATTCATTGAACATAATTTTAGTTATATTAAAATTAATTTTTAAGCCTACTTTCGTTGCTTAATTGTGTTCAAACAATATATGTATACATACTCGATATTAAATACAAGCCCGTTCATCCTTTATATGACGGTGGATTCTAACCCCAAACCCCACCCGCGTGCGCTGGTTTGTACAATAACACTACAGCCCTTAGCCTACTCGACAGAACGTGATACAATCGTTGATTAAATGGGGCTATAAAATCGCGATGTCGACTCGAACGAGCTTTGACAGATAGCGGCTTAGTTTTTGTTTGCTATTTTGGCAATGCTAGCGTGACCGCAACAACCCAGACAGGCTTACGCTAATACACATACATATATAGTAAGTTTGCTAGTTAAACATAGCTCCACTGTGTCTACTATGTAGAAGAATCGTAAAAAATTAATATGCAAACCATTTAAACTTTTTCTCGAGCTATAAAGTTTACAGTAACGAGATATTTTTAAATAGATGTGTTAATTAGTCGAAAAGTTCAAACTCGCATTTGAGCATGTATAATATTTGTAAAATATGCACAGTTTCATCGCAATTTTTATTTTACACGGACAAGTTTTTATATTGTATTATTATATTATACGTATATTTGTATTCGCGGAAAGGATGTCGCTGTCCTCCTTCAGTTTATTTTACGGCACTGCATACTGATGACTTTCAAGGGATACATCCTTTTTTGTTTCGCACTTTTTATTTGCTTTTTATGTAAATGTAAAAGGAGCGGCATATTGCGCCACCCAAACCCTATAGGGACTTTCATCAAGAGTGGCGCAACAAGCCGCAAGGATATCCAGAAATTGCATTATTATGATCACACACTCTCCCCTTTCAAACTTGAGAAAGGAAATACGGAATACATCGAAGGAGAGGAGAATATTATAGCTCCATTTTTTTCCCCCTTCCCGCTGAAGATTCGTATCGTTCTTCCTACGCGCACATTGATACCGTATGTTATTCTGATTTCAAATCCATTCAAGTATACACACTTATACGATCCATCGACGAAATTGCCTTTTAACTTTATTACGTAGCTATGAATAATTTAATAAATCGCGTTTCGAGCGTGTGTTAACCCTATGCTCTTATTCTGGGGTCTCGCAATTATTACTCGGGCCGCAAGTACTGCCGAAAAATTTAAATCGGTCCCGTATATATTTGTTTGAATTCGTAGAATGGGTTTTAAAGGGTCGATTGAATTTTAATTACTATTCAAATTCGATGCAAATGTGTTTATTTATTTAAATAATGTCTTCACTGAATAATGTTGTATTTATTATGCGACACAATCGATAATAATCGTTACTAGTATAAACAAATACGTGATTGTTGTGTTACAGTGCGGTGAAATAGTTTCAATCGACATAATTAAAATCATCGTTCATTGTAAATTTTTATATTTGATTTTTCATACGATCATACGAGCGGAATGGCTTGCGTACGCATAAAAAGGTCCATTGAACTTTTAATATCGGCATGTAAGGTTTGTGCGTGTGTGTTTCAAGTTCTGAAAGCAATATTCCAGGACAAAAGCTCTACGATGTATGGTTGTACATCGAGGATAGTTCCGAACACGTATATACATATATGTACGTAGGTATATGAAGGGGACAAAAAGGAGATGAAAGTAACCTGCGTTGAAGACGAAATACTTAGCAAATTTAATAAAAAGGAAGGACGCTAGGACCACGTACCGAAATAAGTGTAAGACGCTCGAGTGTTTCAAGATGATTTCAGACGGCAGGAAATGGAAGTAAATGGAAGAAGGAAGTCGGGCTTTTCATACATATACGTGTCTCATATATACATATGAACATACATGTATTATACTAGGTAAGCTTATTGATACCGTACCTGAAAAAAAAAACATTCTTCCGTTATACTTTACAATATTGCCACTTCAATTTAGCCTTAACATGTTCAAATACATTCGTACAAGTACCTGTTTATGTGTGGTGTCCTATTTATGCGAATTTGAATTATGACTTTTTACACACATTCGTATATCGGTAGTTCGCAAATCACCGAACGGCTTTTTTTAATCATAACTTTCTATGTTCATCAGCTATAAACATAAATTGTACCTGCCTAGAATATCCAATCATTCAGATTTTTTCTCTGCGTTAAAACGACGCCAACGGTGGTCCGCATTTTTCATAATCATCATCATAATATTCAACCGTTCACCATCCACTGCTGGATAAAGGCCTCTCTAATCCTCTTCCATTCCTGTCTGTCTTGAGCAATCTGCATCCACTTGACTCCACCCATTCTTCTCAATTCATCAGCCCATCTTCCACTCGGTCTACCTTGCTTTCTTTCACATCCTCTCGGATACCATTCCAGCATTTCTCGCGTTCATCTGCTATCTTTTCTTCTCGCTATGTGTCTACTCCAACTTTTCACACGTTCCGCTATATTGCGCACTTTGGTCATACTTCTTACCCATGTATTCCTCTTACGATCTCTTCTTGTTATACCGAGCATATATCTTTCAATGCTTCTCTATGTGCACTGGATTTTACGTAGCATTGTTGAATTTAGCATCCACGTTTCACATCCATACATCATAATGAATAATGAATATATCGTTTATTTATTATAATTTTTCTATCATTATAAGGTGACATCCAACTTTTTGCAAATAACTTGGGGTACAAATACAAGTGTAATTACCATTTCATATTTAGAATGTTATTTTTATGGAAACAGTCATGTTAGTGGTGCGCGATATTCGAGATTTTGAGTTTAGTGGTCCGTTGAGGTCCGAAAGGTTGGCGACCGTTGTGTTGTTCCATTTAAGAAACACGAATGGACCAGTGCATCGTATCGTACGTACTATATTTATATACTGGCCGGTTTGCCCGTAATAATTACTACCCAACGTTCCAGCCAGGCAGGCAGACTCTAATATATATAGTAATACCGTTGTTACCGAGGAAAGCTTGAGCTTAAACCGTTTTTTAAGTGATTTTTCCTTTGGTTTGGCAATATTTGGCGTTTCCTCGAGCGTTTGCTCGTATCCGGTTCAAATGACCTGAACTAATTCGTATCGACGTTTTGCCAGAGCGGAGTCAAAACCGAAGCTCCGGAAAATGCGAACGGCTCCTCGTAATTAAATTCACTTCGACGTCCTCCGGGTATCGGCTCGTTCATATTTACATCATTTTCCGTGCCCCTCGATCCCTACTCTTCTCACTCCCCTCTATGTACGTATGTATGTATCTATGCGATCAAAGTTGTGAGAAAATCTCCACATCGTTCGTTGTTATCTGGCCGCTCGTAATTTTGTGAAATATTTGCACAGGCTTGTTTCAATATAAGCCGTCGTCGCACCAAATCATGGTTCTAATGTATAAATTTCAACGTAATGTAAGCTATTTTCGTGTTCTCTTTGACTTATGAAAAAATGTACGGCAAGGCAACCTATTATTTGAATAATGTGAAACCCTTTGATATTCGCCGCGCTTTTCCACCAACGTTTATTAAAATTGTGTTACTTTCGTACCGCGTAAAAATACACATTTTTATTTTCGAGCGACATTGTACAAGTTTTAATTCCGTCGTAAGTAATATAAACAAAAATAAAAGAGTCACTTTATAGTGTTGAAACATTGTACCTATGTATGTATATAGTGTTGGCTAAAAAAGTATTTCGTTCTCCGGAAAAAAAAGGTTCAATTTTTTCACGCACATAAAATAAATTGAATTCCAACAAATTTGCGTTAGGCTCTCGTTTTAGGTGAAATAGAATCAGTTTTTGCCTTTTTTTATAGCGATTGTAGTTGGAATCGATTCGAAAAAATGGGATTCTTTAATTGGGTAGTCGATTGTCAACTTTTAATTAGTCAGTCTGTTGGTTACTGGAATTCTTGTTAATAGTTCTAATAATAATGAATCCTAAAGTGATAATAATGTCAAATGGGGGAGTTTGGAATGGGTTAAATATTAAGATTTTTTTAGGGGGGGGGTCAAATTGTTCCTAGTTGCCTGTAAACAATCAATATTTTTCAGCAATATTGCTCGTCAACCATCCAGCAACATTTTCGGCATCAAATGCGCAATATGTGTAGCAGTAATGTGTGGCTCAACGATTGCCGGCAAGTAGTTGCTGTTTTATTATTGCTCAGATTCGCCGAAGGTTAACACTCGTGTCGTGTCCGCATATCAGCGACAGAGATCAGAACAGAAAAATATTTTCGTATACCGAGCGATATCATCGGCAATATGTCAACAATAGTCGCCAACACACTGCCATACCAGCAATAGTGGAACAATAGTGTCGGGAAACACGACTATATTTCCGGCCCACATCACCATATTGCAGTAATATTACCGGCAATGGTTGCCGGCAATATATTGCCGTGAATATGTTGATCGTTTACAGGGACCTTAAGGGCATAAACTTATATGGAAGAAGAATCAGAATTTTGTTTTTCGAATTAACACCGAACAAGTCTTTGATGATTTGAAAATTGAGCTCCATTTGCAACATTACAACATCTTTTCGTAACTAATATTGAACTTGTTAAATTTAAATATATTAAAATAGTACTTTGTTTTTAAGAATGTTGAGGAAATTTGGGTTGAACCACGTGAATATATTCCGCAAAGCTATACAATTTTCCGAGCATCAGTCCAGTTCTCAAACTTTTTGATCGCGCTTTGCATATTTCGCCGAATATTTGGGTACATCTCTTATGTAAATTATGGAAATCTGCACTTCTTTGTGAAGATTTTCCGGAATTCCGGATCGGTGAAATCTCGGCCGGGGCGAAGGCAAGTTATTCAGGGGTGTTTAACCCGGTCTGTGCGGCCCCGTTTGTGGCCAATAATTGAAGCGTAAATTGGTTTCGAAACTGAGACCCCCAGAAACAATCGCGACAAAGGAGGCCCCCCACTTGATAGGAAAACTTTTTTCAATATTATGGAAAATCGGCCCGTAATGGGTTTTTGTTCGTCGGACGGCTGGCTGCGGTGGAGCCGGTCGTTTTCATTCAGACGTCCCAACTGGCAAATATAATATAAAAATGGCGTAATTACACATTCATAGACGGATAACGTTCAGGCGAAATCCTATTCTATTCAGAAATAGTATTCACATATTATACAGAATACAACTAGAGTACGTGTTATGTGAGTTTGACTCTGATTCGTATACGTGGAAAACTTAATGCGATTTAAATTACCTCGAAAATGTTTGATACTACGAAATTTATGTTGTCTCGTACATACATACATATGAATATATCTAAGTAACAATATTATTCCATTGGGACTTTTATTTCATAGTCTACATATATAGCCGATTTTCCAGATGTACCTAAATTTGTATGTGGTACCCGTTAGTTGAGAAAGTATCAGAAAGTCGTCGATTTTGCGATTTTGCAAAAAAAAATCGTTAAATTTAACAACCCTCGCGGGAATAATTACAATGCAAACAGTCACGAAACACTCCAGTGAAAGTAAGAAACATTTTTGTGCGGTGTGTGTACGTCACGAATAATTGCACGTTTGTCGGTCGCGAAAAGTCAATTTTTGTATGCGGTTTTGCCGGTAGCACGTTTTTGAAATTCAACAATAACAGTTCACATTGAAAACATCGTCACTGTCCTGCCGTTTGTACATATTAATTGACTAGCCGGTTTACCCGTTTCACATGACGTTGGATTCTAACCCCACCGTACATTTGACAGTACGTGAAACAATTGTATAGTGTACCGTTGATTGAATGGGTGTACGGCCATAAAATCGCGTTGTCGACTTGAACCAGAACCGTTACCAACACATTGTTAATTTTATTTTATTTGTTATGTTGGCAATGCTAGCGTGACTGCAATGACCCAGGCAAGCAGCAGCTTTATCTAATATACATAGATATATTAAATAATGTCATTTTTGAATCTATGGCGCATCGTCTCGCCTGTCCCGTTAATTCGTATGTCTACAATTAATTTTGTTGTTCGGTGTGCATTCATGCGAATATTTATACGTCGACATTGTTATTGTAGCGTGCGCTTTGTTCACAATTTATCCAACGTACAAAAGCTTTGTGTGAAAGCGATAAAAGTGCAGCTTTCTATCTATCTACATACATAGCTATCTATACGTGACCCGGCAACGGCGCATTCGAGTAAAAGCTTTTCGTAACCGACTTCAACGACGCCACTCTAAAATGGACCGTTTGTTCTCCGCGAAAATGCGTACAATTCCACCATAATGTATATTGATATTGTAAATGTTAAGTTTTATTAAAAATTCAATTTGAATATTGGAATTTTAAAGTTCGCATAACTTCTTCGGGTTAACTAAAAACTTTCATCAAATCTCAAAGTAAAGTTTCAGTTTGGTAAACTCGACTGCATAAAGTTGTTCGAGTGTATATTTATGTTCAATGCAGATCAATCAAAATATCACGCTTGAATATTCAGCGCGATCGCAATAATTTATCAGTCATTTTTCGTGTACATGTATGTACGTGTGTATTGAGATCGTAAAAAAAAGTGTATTTGACGCATATGAAAGATGTTAAAATTTTGCTATTTAATATTCGAATTGGCTCACGCGCTATTAATTTTATTTACGAGCAAGCTGAATGACGAATTCATAATTGTTTCCATAACAAAGGAAAATCGATATGCGCCGCCGAAAGGGTTGACGCAAGTGAACCGAAAATGTTATTTTATACATGCATACTATGTATATGTAAACATATAATATTTTTTCCATTCAATTGAAACTGCACAGATCGTCAATATTTTATGCTGCGATCCGCAGTGACTTTCGCTCGGCACACGTTAAAATTCACCGAACTGTAAAATTACTCGTTTACTTTCATCTTCGAAGTGTGACTCACGGGATAAACTGATTAGGAGAATGCTTGGTCTCGTTCCATCCCCATTTGTAAACTTTCCCTTGACGAGCTTTGTGTCTGCGTTCGTCACTAGGTAAAGTTACTATTAGTATTACCGGATCGTATCACTCTGTGCAACGTTTACGTATACGAGTGCACCCCTATCCTCTTATAATATTAATTTATGTATAAAGTACAAAACAGCAGGGTGGTTGAAAAGCCTTTTCGGTCACCCGTCAAGTCTGCGAGACATCAAAATTCTGTTTGGTCTCGGTGTGGCCAAGTTATATATATTTATGTACATATTCTCAAACAAAATTTATAATTAGAGTTTAGTTAGAGAAATATTATTCCGACCCTGACCTGATCTTCCTGTCGAAATTGTCCGTTAGACATTTGAATTACATATATACGATACACTTGCCGATATGTGGAGCAAAACGCAGCTGTATTAGGCTGCGTCTACGTAGAAGCGTTTGTGTAAGTGTGAACACCTTTTGCTTAACTCATCGTATCGCTTGTCGTGCTTTGACCTTTACATTTTAAATGTCAGAGGTCGATACACCCACTCAAACCTTTTTAATTTAACCGGTATACAACTTGCATAACATTTAGGCGACAGATGAGGATTATATGTTCCATTTCTGATATATGAATAGACCCTTTCAAAAATTCTAAATATAGAGAGCTTTCTATAAATGAAGCCCCACACTTTCGACAATCTATTTTACAATGAAGAATAATTCCCGCGGAGTGTAGACAAAGTATATTTTATATAACACAAAGTTTGTCAGATATTTCAAAAGTAACATTTATTCTTCGTAAAGAGTCATTCTTTTCAGATTAATAACTTTTTGATATTGACTCCGAGATGCGTATCTCGCGGAAACTTTTGCGCCCCAACGAATAGTAAAGTCTTCTCGCAAAGTAATATTTTTCATGCTTATTACATTGGATCAGACACGTCAAACTTATTCCTGAGGGCCGGCCCTCGAATGACGTTAACTGCCCTAATAATAAAATATGTCGCAACGACACCAATATATTTTGCAATTCAAATTTATACACCGAACGAAGGCGCAGTACTTTGTCATTTTTGGCGAAACAATTCGACCGCGCCTTCGATGAATATTCGCAAAATTTAATATTGAAACCATTAATAAAAATCTGTCGAGCCCGATACCTAACACAGTCCATAATGTATAATATATTTTAATTCGTGTTAGTGAAAAATTAAAATGTGAACCGTTCATAGTGAATGTTTCACAAATGAAAATATCAGATAAGTTATATAATGCACCAGTTCTGAAGCGGATTTCAGATTATACGAAAAGCTGATTTTGAAAGAGGCATTAGTCACTTTAACGTGACTTTTGTGCTTTAGTCTACAAATAAATAATGGTACGTGCTACGACTCGGTTTTTACGGTTCTATAATCTCATCGATTCTTGTTTTACCGTCGCATTACATTTAGACGGAATTTCTTTGCGTTTTTCCTTTAAATATAAGTTTTGTATGATATGACAGACACCTGTAGATATACTGGCGTTCTAATAAAAAATTAGGGAACTTACAACGGGAAGTACCAATTCCGGCTGAAGACAAACCTAATGGATTGTAATGGCCAGCACCAAACTTATAAGTATAAAGTTTCAGTGTAATAGGATTAATGGTTTTTCAGGTATAGGGATTCTGCACACATCCGCCTTTCCAAAACACACAGACATTTTCCAAATATCATAAAAACGTGATCAGGAGACGATACCTCATAAATATTTGTCAGAATTTTCGCACGATCACAATACTTTATCATATTATACTAAGTAAAAAGTAAAAACATTATAATTATGTATATACCTTCATACATATGTATGTACATGTGTAGGTTTTTTTTTTAAATTAATGATTTTGACTATTTTAATTTTAATCATAACTTGAATAGTTTATATTATTCAGACTATCTTGTTTTATGACTATTCGTTATGAATGTGGATATCCTTAGTAACCGTGTTGTTGATTGAAAATGTAATACATACCCACTATTGACTGATAACACTGTGCAACAACAAATCACGTTTTTGAGCTACCCGAGCGGAAATCCAAAAATTATTACTTAATCTGACCCACTGAATCCGAATATGATAATGAAATTCTGACTTCAAACGCTCGACGCCACAACCACCTCTAAACGCGACTTCAAATCATCTACAGCTCAAATTTGTACGTTTAGACAAAAATAAAAAAAATTGACATAGAGAACCAATCCTTATAAATGCATTAAAATATTTAAAAAAACTGGTCAAGATAATGCATAATAACATCGAGAAATAATCTGAAAGAAAAAAATACTTTTGATTTTTAAAATTTGCTATACGATTACTTTAAATATTTTAAAGCTTTCAAATATCACAATTAATAACAAAAACATCTGGCTATTATCTTAATTACTCGTTTTGAACACAAAAGTACTAAATTTTGAGTTACAGACCGCAAAAGCAAAAAAAACCAAAAAATTGTCCAGCTCATAAACAAGAGTAAACCAACAAATTTCATTATCAGTAAAAATTGACTATTCTCCGCTCCGGTAGTTTTTTACTTGATCCTAATCGGATAAAGTATTGTGATCGTGCGAAAATTCGACCTCGAGATTTTGACTGATATGTATCAGGTATCATCCCCTGATCACGTTTTCATGATTTCTGTGTCTGCGTACCTGCGTGTAAAATCGCTAATAACTCAAAAATCGTTTATCCTATTAAACTGAGACTCCATATTTATATGTTTTATATCGGCCATTACAATCCATTAGGCTTTAAAAATTTTTCATCAACCGGAAGTGGTACTTCCCTTGGAAAACCACCTAATTTTGGTGTAATCTTTGGAAGGTTTTTTCAGCAAAACTGTCATACACATTAAGCTGAAATTTTGCATATGTAGTAAGTGTAGCGACCTTCAAAATAATATAATTTTTTTTCATTTTTTTACCAACCGGAAGTAGTACTTTTACTCTTGGTTTTTGGAGTTTTTAACTTTTTCTCCGTAACTAACTAGTGTATCGAGCTGAAATTTCATATCTATTATTTTCACGTAGGGTGTAAGAGATATTATGATTTTGGTCAACATCCGCCAACCGGAAGTGGCAGGTTATTTTTTGTTTCACAGCCTAAATTAATCCCGCCAAGTGTCTAATTCTATTTCAGGATATTGTAAGTATGTAATTTATTTTGCACTAATATTATTTAATTATTTCAGGAATCGTGGTGTGGAGGCGTACGGTGCGTCAGGGGCGGCTCCACGCGAGGCTCGGGGGCGCACGGGGCTGCCGGATCTGCTGCCAGGGGGCGCAGGAACCACAGGGGTGTCGGTGGGGTCTGACCAAACGGATAGACCCCTTTCGCTCCCCCAAGCCCCGCAGCCCCTGCCGCAGGCCCCCCAGCTTCAGAGGAATCAGAGCGCGCGCCCCCTGCGTCGAAAGGATTCCGTCGCTCGACTAACACTCTCCGGCATATCCTACGTAGTCACTGTGAGTACAGCCTCATTTTTATCCTTTCTTTTGAACGTGGAACAACTGTAAGCCTAATTAAGCTGTTCACGGCAATCTAATTGCATCATACGTTCATTCAAAGAGTTGACAGAATATGCCATGGAAAAGTCCCATACCTACTACATTGCAAACAAATGTTGTTTGAATGTGAACTATTCCATTCACGGTATAAAAAATAAGATTCCGGTAGGTTTAATTAGAGCAGTGCTTCCCGAACTTTTTACTACCGCGACTCACGTTTTAGAAGGACAAACTTTCGCGACCCACCCAGTTTTAATGGACATGATTGGGGGGGGGGGGGGGTATTTAATTTATTTTTATACTTAAAAATATCCAGTTTTATTTATTTTTTTAAATAACTTATATTTAACGAAAACAAGCGGCTGGGATAAACCTTGTTCATCCATGGACTCGTCCAGTTGCAATAGAAAAATGTTACTAACTCACTATCTAAAAAAATGTCTCACTAACTCTTTTATCGATTCTGTGTGCGATCGTATTATAACTGAAATCGTTTCGACTTCTATACTTCTTTCTTGCTCTTATCATCAAACATAATTCCAACCTTATCTTTTATTGGTGGTAGCACTCAAGTCTTGCCAATTGTGTGCGGCTTACTAGCTTGCGCGATTTGCAAACTAATCAGGTAAGAGGCGCGCAGAGATTTTTCATTAATGCTGGTGTAATGCGAAATTTTCGATTTCGACAACTTAAGCGGTTCCAGTTGTCTTTCAAAAAATTCTAATGGTTTGTTTTTAAAATCCGGATACTTCATCACAAAATGCCAACGCAATTTGCTCGGACGCATCCTATTCTCTGTTGTGCCATCTTGTTACTTTTTTTTTAATTTTGTTGCATATTAATTTTAATCTCCCATTTTTTCATATTTTATTTTTAAATAATTAAAAAAAAATCACATTCTTTGAAATGTGAATTTTGAACTTTTGAATTTTTCGCGACCCACTAAAAATCGGCTCGCGAGCCACAGTTTGGGAAACGCTGAAGTAGAGCTTTTTCGCGTTAGCTTGGCAATTTTTTTTAGTGTGAGAACGTAATACAAAACAGGTTTTTGGCGCACGCGCGTATCAACCAATTGCAGAGCAGCGGTTGATTATACTGTAAAATAAAAGAAAAAGCGGCTGTAAAATTTTCAAGCTTACGCGAACAAGCTCTAAGAATATACGTAGATATACATACACCCGATTCTCTTTTTGCACGGAGGATACGTTCCGGGGACTACCGTGTAAAAAAAAAGATATGTATAGGTATGTATGTACATACATACATATTGTACATCGACAAAAAAATTCTCGAAATCAAAAATAAATTTAATTTATTTTTTATTTATACATTAAAAATATTTTCATAAGTTACGTACATAATGAAGTAATAAATTGACATGGTTTTCGATTTAAATTTAATTTAACAGAAAAAAATATTTTCATTCAATGTCGCTATTTGACAATAAACGTGCCCGTTTACAAAATCGTGCAAAAAGAGAATCGGGTGTATTTTCCCGCCTTGTAGAGTCATCTCCAACGTCTCACTCCTCAAATGAGGCCACCATCCCCACTCGATGAATATAAGACTTATTTGTTGTTTTGACTCTTCTAACCTCTACAGATGGAGTACCGCCAGTGCAACGATATTGACAAAAAAAAAAAAACACTAGCATTTTCAAGTTTGAATACAATCCGGGCATCGTCGGGTGTATTTGTTCCTTTTACATTTACAAATCGGTCTTATGCGCAAATTTTTCGTTCCGATACCTACCCAACATTTTCTTTGATGGCTGGCTAATGATAGACATGGTATTGCAAGTTCATAATAAAAAGGGGCAATATTCACCCGTACTTGCGGCTTGTATCTTATAAATCACCGAGTGTGAATTTGCTTTGCATGCGCGCGATTCATCACTTCTGTAGGAGCATCGGAATCGGATGCATCCGGCGTTTTCGTGCCTTATCGCGGATACGAGATGCATCGAGGGTGGGTTCAAGTTAAGGGCACCTGTCTTGCACATGGTCCTGTTTATGTAGACCGGATGCACCGAGGGGTTGCACACTGGCTAACTCCAGACAAAGTTCTTATCGTGCACGATTGACTGTCGCTCGCAATAATGGCCTTGCATGAACCGATACGATACATCGCATGGATCGACTTCGACAAAAGCTTTCCTCTCTAAGTGGATGTGCTTGTGTGTAAGATGCCACGTTTTCGTTCATATTTTTTATTTATTTTCTCCTCGAACGTGGGGAAAGGTTAATTTTGTTTACTCGAGACACACTTGTAAACCAATACGAGTCAACTGTGTAACGCGCTCCTACGCTAATTGAATTTATCGATTTGACCCCCGTGTTGACGTTCGATGTTTTCCCCAATTTTTTATTTTTCTATTTTCGTATGTGCGATTTATAAATAGATAGTGTTGTGACGAAATACCAAATTCCGGCTTACGATGCATTAATATGAAGTTCTTTCTTACTACACGTTAGACACCATTTTTTCTCATAGTCATACATATCTATGTATGTAGTGTTATTAAATTGGCGTAAGAGTCTACCCACCAGTCTGACTTATTGCCTGGGTCGTTGCGGTAACGTTTACATTGCCAACATAACAACATAACATGGCTGCTCAGCCACAACGATGTTAGAAAATGTATGTGGCTGCCTGTATGTAAATTTGTTTCACATGAGCTATGGGTTGTACTGTTCTTGTTCAAACCAACGCGCAACGCAACACCTATATACGTACAGACATATGTATGTATGTATTGTAGAATGATTATATTTTTGCTTACATGCTCAAAGGTTTTTAACTCAATGCTGCACTTTAGGTATCTCAACTTCCGCTTAACGTTTAATAAATTTAATATCTTATCAGTTCTTTCAATATAGTCGATTAACTTTTTATCGTCTACGGTGCGTTATCTTCAGCCGTTGGATACGTGTACGTATACGTTACGGGTCTCCCTTTTCAGTTAACGTCAATAAGTTTTTAATTTCGCTTTCGCGTCGACGTCGACAAAATCTTCGCAATTTTTTCACGTCAACCGCTGTCGGGACCCCGGCAGCAGGAATCACTCCTCGCTTTTTTTTTATTTTTTTTTTTTTTTACTTCTCCCTTCGTTCCCACAAATTTATCCGTCCGACCACCTGATGTGGGAGATAAAAACGCAACCTTTGACGCGGGCTTATTTGAAATTCCGCGGTCCTTTGTGAGCGGCATAACTCGCGAATTCCCCGTATCCGGCGAGACGCGTCGAATTTTCTCTCCGCCTATTTTCTCTCTCGGCGACGTTGATTTTATTTAATTCGTGTCTCGAAAATGACGTATTAACGGCATTACAACTGGGTATTATACATATGTACGTTGCACGTTGTGTGTGACAGCGTCGATGTGCACGTTTGGTCAGTTTCGATCGCGTTTAACCCCCTAACTGCGACGGCCGCCATTAGCGATCGGATCGCCCAACCCGTTCCCGTATCTAACCCCTTTCTCCTCCACAACCTCCCCAGTAGACGTTCAAAGCCGGAGGTACCCGTGACACAAAGAAATATGGAAATTTTCAAAGCGGAAAATGCGAAACTGGTTGACTTATTCATGCCGCAGGCGACCCGACACCCATTCGTCCGCACTTTGTACCGATGTTCGTGCGCGCGTGTGCTCGCACCAATCCTGAAACAAAAAATAAATAAATATAAATTTATACCAACCATTCAGGTTATATTGGGGTAGGTGTATGTGTGTGTGCTGTAAATATAGTGTGGTATTTCCGCATCCGTCTATTGTTTCGAAATGCATGAATTGTCGTCGAACGCGTGAGCAATGTATCACAATTATAATGCCCATCGTCCATTATAACGATCAATCAATTACACAATATTAATGCACGCGTGTGTCGAATTGCAATCGGTACCTACCTGCGACGAGCATTATTCAAATGATACGTATGCGATGACACGCCTCCCGCTCGCTTGTGAATGTGTAGCCGGTTTGCCCGTCACGTGACGGTCGATTCTCTGACCCCACCCCGTAGCCCCCACCCGTGCGCGCTGGTTTTTATAATGACAGTTACAGCTCCCACAGCCCCGATTGACAGTGCGTAAGTGTATAGTGTACCGTTGATTGAATGGGTGTATGGCCGTAGCATCGAGTTGTCGACTCCGAACTAGTTCATTGTGATAACTAGCGTCACCGCTATGACCCAGACAAACAAGCGGGCATACGTTTATGCTAATATTTACTAGTATATTAGTCGAATAGCCCGGCGTTGCCCAGGCGGGTGAATTCAAATGATACGAGTATTATGAATTATGTAAACGAATGAATATCGAAATAAACATTTAAATTAATAAACAAACAAAACAAACAAAGACTTGACCCCCGGGCTCTCTGACCCCTTCCAAAAACCGTCTACGGTCTAATTTAGAGTACCGTGAGGTGATAGTGTACCAAATTTGGTCGTTTTTAATAATTGAAAACTGTAGATTTGCACAGCAGACAAACGAACAAACATTCAACTGTATATAGTACTAGTGTAAGCCCGTTGAATATCAACGGAGCGGTTTCTCATCACCCGCACTGAAAAATAATATTAAATTTAATAGTTTTTATAGCGCCATCTATGGCACGTTATAATACAAAAACGTAACAATTTAGCAAAGTCGCGAACACTGTAAGATTTAATATTGGCCAATAGCACCTACATATGTACATACATACGTCATCGCCTCCGTTTGGAAGATAGTGTAAGCACGATTCCTCCCAACCTGGTGGTACTGGGTATCAAAACCCCACTCGTGCGACGTTCTGGTTTTTCAATTATTTACCTCAGCGAACGTTATAAGCAGACAGACACACACACACACACAGACAGACAGATTTCGGCTATTATATATATAATAATAAGAGGTAGATACGATATCAGTTGCTGTATAACAAGGTTATACTTTATCCATATCCATTTTGTCATGGAACCGTATATATATATATATGTAGGAATGTATGTATGTACATGCATAGTTAAAATATTGTGAACGTGCGAAAATTTGACCTTGAGATTTTGACTCATATGTATCAGGTGTCGTCCCCCTGATCACATTTTCACGATTTTTTGAAAATTGATGTCCGTTGGGCGGATGTGTATAGAATCGCTATAATATTTAAAAATCTGTTAATCCTATTAGGTACACTGTAACTTAATATGTACATACATATGTATGTTCTTAGTAGGGCTGCCAAGTGTCAAAAATATAGGATTTTTGTTTGCAATTTTGATAAAGTTAACCCAACCCCGCTTTATTACTTTTATCGAGTGTGTTCGACATTCGTTAAATATTCACACCGGTTGCAGTGTCGCCTTTGTACGGCAATCGTCTCGGCGGCCATATCGGGCCACGTCACATTCAATGAAATATGCAAAGTCATCTCGGTGGCGGCTTTGCCGAATGGCAAAGACCCCCTACAGGCCTTTCAAAGCGCCAGGGACTATCCCGTTAAAAGCGAAGACATTACCGCCAATTTCCATCGCGTTTCCTCCCGTTTCCGCGAAGCCGCCATTGCATTGTACGCGCCGAACTCTGGCCCCCAGGCCGTCGCAGCCGCCATTTTGTAATGCTCGTGGAAGTGGATAGTTCGGCACTTTGACACTCAATAATAATGCAACATTTTTTATATACTAGTATATGTATATTTAGGTACTATTCGTCTTTGCTCGTTTTTCAAACTGGAAATGATTCATATATCACTTTCATCACCTCGAAAGAAAAATGTCCATCGCACTCAAGTCGGTACTTGATCATAGAAAGCACCTCTGCGAAGTTTAGTGCTGAATGTATAAAGAAGAAACTAGCACTATGTAATATTCAATAAAACTAGTATATTGCCCGTTGACATCATCATTTTCAGCCGTTCACCATTCACTGCTGGACGAAGGTCTCTCCAATCCTCTTCCATTCCCGTCTGTCTTGAGCAATCCGCATCCACTTGACTACACACATTCTTCTCAATTCATCAGCCCATCGTACACTCGCCGTCTTTCACATCCTCTAAAGTCTAAGACACCATTTCAGTATTTCTCGCGTCCATCTGCCATTTTTCACACGTTCCGCTATATCTGCCGCTTTGGTCATGCTTCTCACCCATGTATTCCTCTTTTGATCCCTTCTCGTCATACTAAGCATGCTTATTTGTGTGCACTGGATCTTACGTAACACTATTGAATTCAGCCGTTGACGATTAACGGGTGTTTATCGTTGACATGTGATCGAACTGTATGCATTGATGATGATGAATGCTTCTAATTTTCGATTTAAAAAAAAAAAGAATGTGCACATATTATATCAACTAAGTGAGCTTTTACTCTTGAAAACAAAAACAACTGCAAGGTGCTAATAATAATGGGTCTATTTAAGTCAAATCGGTGGTAATGTATAGTGTGTCACACGCACGCTTGCATTTTGCTTGCACACGAGTGTGCTCCACTGCAAATACATTTTATAATTGCCTCTGCACATTTACCTATGTGTGTGTACGTTGATGCATTTTTGTTGCACGTCACTATAAATTTACATTTCGGTCTTAAGAGTTTAAATGAATTAAATTTTAGTACATATATACGAGTCGTGTGCACGATTGTGGATCGCGACTTGTGAGTGTTTATTCCGCTCGAACGTGGTTATTGCAAATTAGGCGAAATGAAAGCTCCGCGCGACCATTGCTCGTATGAAGCTCGTACGTAGCTTTAATTAAGATCATTACGATTTCAGTGGAATAACGTGGTGTGACGTCGGTCGTTGTGCTAAATTAGCGTTTTGGATTATTCACAGTCATAATGAGTTTATCGATCGTTAGTTTTGTGTTCAAGTTTAGCATACGTGCAACATGGGCGATTTATAGTGAACGTTGTTGATTGTAGCCCTACAAGGTACATAGATATATGTATGTATGTCATACTTATGTATGTTGTAAAAAATAATTAAAAATTAACGAACTTTTCTTTATTAAAGCGGGGTGCGAATTTCCCGTTTGCGTTTCTTTGTCGTCGCCGTGGAAGAAGATGCAAAAAAAGCGAGACAGAATTCATCACGAAAGGCGCGTGAAAAAAGAGATTCTTAAAAATAAAAAAAAGAATACCATCGATGTCATTTTTCTTTGAAATCCGCTTTCTTTATTGTATTATGCCAGGTTTTTTCTCAGTTTTGTGAATCCTGACCCTCATTTGTATCCTTTTTTGCGCCGACAGACGGCACAAGACACTCTTTCATACTTTGCGCGGATAAAAAAAAATAATACACCAGCTTGTACATACATATATATGTACATATATACAGGGCTCGAATTCAGCGGGAGCGGCAAGGAGCGGGCGTTCCCTTTCGTGAAATTTGAAAACGTAGCGTACCCTTTCGTGAAATCTGTATATTTAGCGCTCCCTTTCGTAAAAAACCAAAATTTCCGTGGTCTTTCAATAATTATTGCCGAAAAAATGTTAGGCGGTGAATTTTTTTTACATTTTTTTACAATTTAAATCACAATCTTTGACTGGAAGTTAAATTCTTTACATTTAAATTCGACAAAGCTATTTAAAATATTATTATGTTTTGAAAAAAACAGTCAGAATGCTCATATTTTAACCACTGAAAGAGTTTTCAGAAAAGTATATAGGATAGTAAAAAATCAGAGACCATTTTCAGATCTACGTGTTGAAGTTGACTTACAGACATTAAACGGTATTAATCTCGGTAAGATTTTGCATTTCGATAAATATATACATATGTAGGTATCTATGTACATACATATACTAATTTAAAAAAAAAAGGTCGTTTGATATTTTTTGAAAATTATCGAGCGCTCCCATTCGTGAAAATTTCCATTTCGAGCACTGCATATATGTATATGTATGGATATTATAATATGTACATATGTACATATATAAAGATATGCGTAGACATTTTACACCGGCTTGTAAGATTTCATTTGAAGTGTTGTATAAAACGATATAAAGATATAATCAAAAAGTTTGCGAAACTAATTAATAGTTGGATAATGAGATAGCGTACCTCTTTTAAAGATTCTAGTGTTGGAATCTTTTGGAACTGATAAAAGTTTCCGCGTTGTTTGTCCTTGCTGACTCGCCCATTGCCCGGGCCATACTGAGACTGAATCTGCTTGCAATAGATCTGGGATATATTTAGTGCGAATCCACATCAGATCGCCACTCTCCTCTCGCACTCGAGATTTGTGTTGAAAAACTTTATTTTATGTTTAACTAATTGTTAATTTGTAATTTTATATTCCGTATTATCTCTTATTTTTATTATACCTAGTTGATTAATTTAATTGTATCTAATAATTTGGCTGTAGTGACGAATTGGGGTAACCTGTTAGGTTATCACGGTATATACATATGTATGTACACATATCATAATCATCATCATTTTCAGCCGTTCACCATTGCCGTTCATCACTACTGGATGAAAGCCTCTCCAATCCTCTTCCATTCCTGTCTGTCTCGAGCAATCTGCATTCAGTTTACTCCACACATTCTTCTCAATTCATCAGCCCATCGTCCACTTGGTCTACCTTGCTGTCTTTCACATCATCTTAGACACCAATCCAGTATTTTTCGCGTCCATCTGCCATCCATTCTTCTCGCTATGTGTCTACTCCAACTTTTTCACACGTTTCGCTATATCTGCCACTTTGGTCATACTTCTCGTTATATGTATATACCGAGCGTACATCTTTTCATGCTCTGTGTGCACTGAATTTAGCATCCACGTTTCACATCCATACGTCATAACCGGCAGTAGGCACTGGTCGTATGCCTTATTTTTTAAGCTTAGCGGAATGTTGGATTTCAAAACAATGTTCATTCTTCCAAAAGCACTCCATCCTATGTAGTTTCATTCTTCGTTTTATTTCTTCCTCTTTGCGGTATATATGTATGTATAGGTATATATATTTTTTAAATAAATATCAAAGGAAGATGTTGAATTATAAATTGGGCTAGTGTGGAATTTGAAAATGTATTGCAATGCTTCAACGTTCTTTTGAGCTAAATTTAAACTACGTTTGCAGTTTTCCTTAGTTGTATGTATATGCGACACAGATGAATTTTCCGAGATTTTTCTCTTTTCTCGGATCGGTCAAGTTTCGACGAGTGCGCAAACTTTTTGTTCGTATTTTTTTGCGACGTCGCTTACGCCGTTTTACAAACTCATGAAATACACATGAGCTGTGCGGGTCATCGCCAGCTTTATTGGCCCCCGTTGCGCACAGTGCATACAGAATAAAGCTTCGATCCAATTTATTTTACGTACCCCGTCTCCGTGAGGGCATAGCCCGGGGATTACGCCCCCTTTCTCCTACCCTTCGAAGGATTTATATCTCCGGCGACAGGTCAGCTCCAGGTAAACAAACCTGCTCTTCGTCGGTCCGCAGCAACCGAATGAAATACGACCCGACACGTGTACGTGTGTGTGTTTACCATTGCGAAAGCTCCGATGCACTCGCTGTGCCCGGGGGTTGTTAAACCTAGACACCCTCGCATAAATTATTTTATACTACCGTTGTTTAAATTGGCTCATGCATAAGGCAGTCGCGCAATATGCGCAAATATTCCGCGCGTGTGTGTGTGTCGTGATTAAACGGCTGATTCAAAAGTGTGTCGTTATTTGTAAATTAATAATAATCGGGTCGAGTTTGGGGCTTGGGGTGTGTGCTCGCTCGCAGGAAGAGGCTTTCACCGCCATTACCGGAAGTGCTGCGCCCTAAAAGCCTTCTGATAAATCATTTTCATCCCCCACCGACATCGCTCTTCGCCCGCCGGCCGCCGCTTACTTAACGTAATCGCGAAACGCTTTCATCACTCGCACTATCGTCGATACAGCCAAAAAAATGTATTCGGCAAACGTGTTATATGTATTTACTTTGTGTGGGGAAAATTCTAAAGAGAGTGAACAAATTTTGAATTAAAAAGTCAGCGTACGTTAAACGAGCGACTTGCTTGGATGTGGTGTGTTGAGTGTACATATATTTCGCAACAAAACAAAAATACAGTACACCGCTGCGAACAGGTCGGAAAATCTCAAGGTTGGTATAGTGGGGTGTTGTATCGCATAGTCGCGATTTATTCAGTTAAGCCAGGGGCTCCCAACCTTTCTGTACCCTAGAGCACATTTTAAAATATTGGTAGGGCGGCGGGCACCACCTATTTTTTCAAAGCAAATTTATAGTTGAACATACATACAGATGTAGGTAATAAATAATACACAAAAAAATAACACCGCTTTTTTTAAGAATGAAAACTTTTTTCTGTCCACTGTATTCCAGAAGTCCTTATATGATATTAAGGATTTTAGTATAATATCATTCTGAAGGTCCTTCACTTGAACAAGCTCTGCAATGTACGCAGCTATTTCCATAATATTTATTTGGCAAGTAAAAGGATTGATAAAAAAGGAGACCATTGGCTCGATGATAGTTAACTGTTGAAATCTCTTTTCAAACTCTTCTTGAAGCACTTGATGGTGCTTAACAAATAATGAAACGTTGAATTCACTGTTACCTGCCATTTTCTTCATATTTGGGAAATGCACGAGAGACTTCATCTGCAGATGTGATATCCACAAAAACAGTTTGGCTTTAAATGAGTTTACAGAGCCTATCATTTTAGCTACATGTTTGTCTTTTCCCTACAACTCCAAGTTTAAAAAATTCTGTCGTGGTCGAATATTGACGGGCGCACACAAATTGGTAAGCGGGCGCCATGGTGCCCGCGGGTACGGGGTTGGGAATCCCTGAGTTAAGCTAAACAGAACACGCGATAGCGCGAACGTCAATGTTGACATCAACAAATGACAGCAAAGTTGGCTTTAACCACTAAATATTCGGGCATAACCACGTGATTAGTTAATATGTAGATATATTACGTAAAGTATTAATATAATTGAGATGCGCGTGTGTGGCATTAATACAGGAATAGCTCTCTATACTAGCTAAAACGTTAGTATAGAAAGCTATTGCGCGTTCTGTTTAGTTTAACTGAATACGCGTGGCGCTGCCTACATCGCGAAGGATTTCCGCGTCCGCGAAGTTTCGCCGATTCACTCGATTTCGTTGACGTTTGTGGAAAAGTTGTATGTTAATAACTCAATAAATTTATTTTTTAAAAGCTTCTGACTTGAGTCCATGACAGAACCGTGAGTGAAATACAAACGTTCCGAAAGCGAGGTGACAGATGGTAGTTTGATTGGTTATGTCAGAGTGACAGAAACCGGCGCTTGCGCAGGCCGGTTTTCATACACGAATTCACAGCGGTGTGCGGGCGCCTTAATACTTCAAATAAAATAATGGAAAAATGTTGAAAAGGTTCAAGGTTCAATATTTCGAAAACTGAAAATGAAAATGAGATTTAATCTCGATCAAAATCAAATTGTGTGCTGAAATAGTTTTGAAATTGCTTACGGTAGTTGCTTTTGCATAGTGCAGGTCAATAACGGCCGGAAGCGATGGATCTTTGATTAGTTGTCTTTTCATCTCTTT
Organism: Parapsyche elsis; assembly: GCA_022651745.1. NCBI lineage: Eukaryota > Metazoa > Arthropoda > Insecta > Trichoptera > Hydropsychidae > Parapsyche > Parapsyche elsis. Next base: position 7,479,546 of record JAGVSN010000017.1, read on the forward strand.
CTGGCTTTCTTTGTTATTTCTCGTATTTGCCCCTAACCTACATTTTTGCCCTCTTTCTTATCCCCTTTGCCCATATCTCTTTCTTTTCATTTTTTTTTTTTTTCCTTCCTTGGTCGTTATATAAACCAAAAGGAAGCATTTATGTATTTTAGCCTGAAGGATAAAATCAAGTTCTAAAAATATGAAATTTCTATTCAGTACTTTTGTCAGTTTCTTCCGTGAAAATAACGCACAGAACATTTACAGAAATACATTTTCAATTTTTATATAATATGGAGTCCGTCCTCGGCTCTGTTACCACGACACAATAAATTGTACGGATTCAATTACTTATATAAAACATGCTTATATAAATTTTCTCGATATTATACGGGAACGTAGGCTACATTGGATAAAGTGTCGATATATCAAAGCGGCAACGGTCAATTCGCCACATGCCGAGATAAACGGAGCATCGCTTCCATTTATTCATACTGTATCGTAAAATAATCGTATATTATATACGTCGCAGTGTATTATTGTATAAGAGACTTACATTTGCGCGTTTTATTTTTTTTGAAGTAAGACTTCTTTTCGCTCGGTAGAGTAAAAGCGACTCATCCAATGTTCCATACAAACGGAGCGAGCGATAAGCTGTAACGCATATCCCCACTCCTTCAGTTTGGAGGTAGGCTGTTGCCCTCTCTCTTGATCTTTCGCGTTCGTGCGAGAGAGAGAGATCCGCCCCGACAATTCGAGCTTCCTCTCTGCGTCCCGCACCGCCCCTCAGTGTAGTAAAAATGTTTCGACATGACACGAAAACCAGTATCGGCCAGCGGGTACCCTCACTCCTCGGCTAGACGTTAGGTATAGGTTGCGCAGCGAGAGTTGAGGCGAACCACACACACACACATATGCATTTTTAGTATACAGGCAGATGCAAATTTTTTTTAAATATTTAATTTTAACTTTACCCTTAATAATACCCTACAGTAACTCTATAGGGTTTTTTTCTGGGTGGTAGGGTGGTAGGCGCAGTACACTATGTCAGTGATCTTCCAGGATTTTGTTAAGTACCTACAAATTTTTGGTAATTCGGCTTATTCTTTAGTATTATGTCATATAAAATGGGTTTTGTGCTTTTCTCTGGATACGGTATATTCTAACTAAACTAACTAACTAAACCAACAAACGATATAAAAATCGAAGACTGAATGATTGGACTGAAGGAACATGCTGTATTTCACAAAACAAAAATATACAAAACAACAGTGTCTCTGTTACACTCGTAACGTGTACGCGCGCGAAAGAGACAGAGCGTTTTTATTGTTGCATTTAGTAAAAATTCGTATTATTCACCTATTCACAGACACACAATGTGTGTGTGTGTGTGTGTGGTTGGCCTCAACTCTGGCTGCGCGACCTGTACTGGTCGCAGCAGCCACACACACACACATTACTCGTGTGTAGTGTTTGTGAATAGGTGAATAATACGAATTTTCACTACATGCAACAATAACTTTCGCGCGCGTACACGTTACGATTGTTTTGATTGATTGATTGTTACGATTGTTTTATATATTTTTATTTTGTGAAATAGGTACAGCATGTTCCTTCAGAATTTTTACTTCTATAGTGAGTAGCGGCTACACACTGCGATTTTTATATGATGCAAAAGTAGTTTATCTCATCTAACTTATGACTGTTTATATTGAGAAAATCCGCAGCCAGCGGCGACGCTGAATAAATCACGTTCGACGCTCTGAAAGCTTTCGCTTGAAATTTTTTTGCGCCGAAAAGCTCTGATTGCCAGCTTTTTCGACCGCCCCGCCACGAGAGGCTCTGAGGCTGCAGCCGATGGAAGATCCTTCTCGGCGAGCCTCCTTTTTTGTCGGCCTGCCTCGAAAATCGCGATGTAAAGTGGTTTTGATAAAGTGCCGCGTATGTTTGATCTGCATATTTATAGGCGCCGCACCGCTCTTCTTCTTATGCCGCTGCGTGAGGCTGGGGAAAAAAAAATCCGCTTCTGAGGCGATTTTTCCGGCGAAATTTATGTCGCCTCGCTTATGGGAAATTGAACTTCTGTCAGCATCACGGCTCGTTTGAATATTTCTCTAGTTATGTACGACGATGCTGACTCGAACCGATCGAAACTAGCGTCGGATTTGCGCTAAACGATCCTCGAGGGCGCCCTTGGCGAGCTTTCGCAAATGTCCTCGCATTAAAATTGTATACACTTTCTATGCGCGTTACATCAACAAAATAATAATTATAATTTGGCTTCATTTCAATGTATGACGATCGTTGTATCACAACCGAAATGTTCACTCTAATTAAGTAGGTATTTTCTTTTGTCGGCTTATTCATATATTTAAATCCTTACCAATGTCCTGTAAAGTAGGGATTTTCATATCTGAATTACGACCCAAATTCGGGTCACGAAATATTATCAAAAACATTGGTGGCAAGCATTCTGTGGTGCGGGGAAAAATTCTTTACGAAATTACTTATTTTGATGAAATTTTAAATGTATGTACATTTTCTTTTTCATTATAAAATGCTTTAGGCAACGTTGACTTACTGCCCTAGCTATGTACATTGTTATCATATATATATAATAGCCCTATTCTGTGTGTCTGTCGCGTCCAAAAACCAAAACGTCGCGCGAGTGGGATTTGAACCCGGTATCACTGATTCGGAACACTGAGCGCTTACGCGGTGAGCCAAACCAGATAACAACGGGCTGGCTTCAACTTGACTATTTATGTATATAATAAAAAATAGGCTTGCGACTTTGCTAAATTGTTACGTTGTTATTGTAACGCGCCATCTATGCAACAACCATAAAAACTATTAAATTTAATATTATGAGAAAGCGCTCCGTTGATATTCAACGGGCTTACACTAGTACATATATAATCGCCGAGGTAAATGATTATAAAACTAGAACGTCGCGTCGCGCCAGGTTGGAATGATGTCGTGCTAAAATTTCATCCAACGGAGGCGATGACGGACCCGCTACATTTGGACAATATTAATTTTCAACAGGCTCGCGACTTTGCTAAATTTTCACGTTGTTGTACATATTATAACGCGCCATCTATGCGACAACTATAAAAACTATTAAATACAGAAACACGCGCTGATAATCAACGGGCTTACACTAGTAACTAGTATGTCGATTAAAGACAATTTTATGTGACATTGTACATGTGAATGGTGAAACAAGTTACGGTGGCCAATTAAGTACAAAAGAACGATTGTCGACAATGGACAAGTCATAATATACGTGTCTATGTATGTGTACGCGTATATTGTTTTCCTGTTTGTTTTGTCGAGGGACCAAAGGGTCGATGTTATCCCTAAAGCTAATCCGAACGCATCTTCCTGTTTTCGTACGCCTTGTCAAACTATCCCTCCCCCCCTCCTCCCCCCCTCGCCCCATCCTCTCAAGTACAAAAGACAAATTTGACAAATTATCATATAGAGTCGTGTGATGTTCACTAGTGAAAGTTTGACATCGCATTTCGTATTTGTTGTGTGTAAAATCGGCGCTTCGAAGATTACCGCTTGCTCGTTCGCTGTACGTATGTACGTATGTACATATGTATATTAAAGTTTTAATGGGGGTGTGGTGGTGGTGCTAGGAAGTTGTCCATCAGCTGTGGATGTCGTCGCGGCGCTGCAGCGTCGACCGGAAGTGCCGGCTCTGATCGCCGTCGCTTCCGGTGCTGAGCGGCTCGCCGGAAATTGGACGCGTTGTCTGCTTCCTTCCGACAGAGGCTGTTACTCATAACGCGCGGTCGCATCTTTGTTGCGAATATCGGCGCGAAAATTAAATTAAATATCCATTTCGGATATTATATACATACTTACATACCCCGGGTTATGGGGAGTGGGGTGGTTTGCCACCCCTGTAACAGTCTGTTGTAGTTAAGCGAGTTCGCATTTACTGCGAATTTTGTGTGACTTGGTAATTTAGGTATTGCATTGATTGCATAGGTATGTACATATGTACATTAGGGTGGAGCGTCGATGTATGGAACTTTTTTTTTGGGATATTCGAATTATGTAGTTATAAAAAGTTGCCTCTATGTCATACCTCTTCTGTCCAAAAAAATCTGCTTAATTAAAAAAGTTTTTCTGGTCTCTACCAACACTTTTATCTTAATACTCGTATGAAAATGTCCAATTGATTGTTTCCAATCTCTATAAATAGCTATTTTAATTGGAAAGTTAGTATTTATTTTTACTATACATACTTACTTTACTCGTATATATGTACTTGTGTTTACTCGTATGCTTCCCTCCACCGCGCTCACAAATTCACACTTATTTGAATAATTCAAGGAATACGTAAATAAATTAGATTTTTACAAAAAATACTTGTAAGCGAAGAGAAATTAGTGCAATATTTATTTATCACATTATAAAGATTCGAACGTTTGAGTTTTTAGTTTGATTCGTAAATATTCACCTAATTATAATTATCATAAGTCAAATGCCCTGCTATATTTATTTATCTAATTATATAAGAAAGAAACATCAAGTATGTATGTACATATGTATATAATAAAAAAAACTAGGTATTGCTTTAAGAATTATAATATTACAATATTACGAAGATACCAAATATTTAAAAGACCGAAAAAATTTAAAAACGAAATCTTGTTCAAGAGTAAACTGCCACTTCCGGTTGGCGGATGTTGACCAAAATCATAATATCTCTTACACCTTACGTAAAAATAATAGATATGAAATTTCAGCTCGATAGACTTGATAGTTTCGGAGAAAACACACAAGACATACATAAATTTTCATGATTTTCCATAAATCATGAAAACGTGATCGGGGGATGATACATGATACAAATCGGTCAAAATCTCGAGGTCGAATTTTCGCACGATCACAGTACTTTATCCGATTAGGATAAAGTAAAAAAATATAAAAGACGAAATGTTGTGGGTTGTACCAGAATAGTTTCTATGATTAAATTTGATTTATCAGTAGTAAATATTAGAATAACAATATAAGGGGGAGAGAAAAATTATAAATGTGAATGGAATTAAGGGTTGTAAAGGTGTTTGTATACGGAGATTTTAAATGTTGAACGATTAGTTGAGAATGATTCGATAGAGGTTGGAATTTTGTTAAAGGCATTACATATTCTATAAATGAATGAATTGTGAGAGAAATTTGAAGTTGCAAACATTTGGTGGAAAATGTTGGAATAAAATTAAAAAAAAAAGTCTACCTAGTCATTAAGGAGTTTCACTAAATGTATGTGATCTCTTATCTAAAATATCGTACGATAAGTTAAGGGCGTACGGGCCTAAATATAATTAGGTGTAAGTACACTGCAAAAAGAAAATAATGAATTTGGGTCATAAGCGGCAACGTTCCGCGCCGGCGAAATAATTAAAAAGCAATTTCGCGAACAAGCTGAATTTTCGCTCGAATCGCGCCTGTTTATTCCGCTTCAAATTAACGAACTTAATGCGCCGTTAATTCGTTGCAACGACTCCGTTCGTTAAAATCTGATTGGTCTTTTTTTTTTGCATTTTGAACACGGGCGTGCGGCAAAATCTAGCAAGTGTGAATTTAATTGTGCGAGTAGTGCACTCACCTAAGCGATGAACTTTCGCGCAAAATGGGATAAAATTAACTTTTGCCGAGTTTTTAAAATTCGACCATATGTACATACATATGTACATATCTACAACTCGTGGAAGATTTTCAATTTAAAATGCAGTCCATCGATGAAATTTTAACGAACGATCGTGTCTTAAACGCGGAAGAGTGCTTTTCTATAGCGTGTGGCCCGGACTGGTTAAATATAGTATTATACTGACCAAACACTGGAAATATGTATGTAGTATCCATTATCGTGGAGCGAGCACACGCCAATCCGGCCGTGGAATTTTTAAATCGACAACAAGCTTATGAATTATGATATTTGCACGTTGGCCTGGCGTTTGCGTCCATTGCCCGCGAACACAAACACCGATTCGCGATCCCTGGCTTAGTTGTATAAAACGCACACGATCATTTGTTAAACCACAAACGACAAAGCCAGGTGAGGCTTACAGTCTGATAGATACGCACGCAAAATATGTATTTATGAAACCGCGAAAATGTTTTATCATACTTTGGTAGCTCGGTTAACATCCTCATTCATATCAGCTAGTAAAGGTAATTTATAGAAAAATTCGGGTGTGGCCAATCCATGACTTTATCCATGTATTTGAGGAATAATAAGAGAGTTTTCTATAAGAAAACAAAAAAAAAACCAACTTCCGGTTGACTGATTTTAATGATTTTATTTTTCCTTAACTAGGTATTTCTTTAGGGATTATAATATTACAATACTTAAAAGGCCGAAAAAAAAAAAAACAACTGAATCTCGTTCAAGAGTAAACTGCCATTTCCGGTTGGCGGATGTTGACTCAAATCATAATATCTTTTATCACCTTATCTGAAAATAATAGGTATGAAATTTCATCTCGATAGACTTGATAGTTTCGTAGAAAAAGTTAAAGTTAAAAAGCACACAGACATACAGACATTTTCCAGAAATTATGAAAACGAGATCAGCGGATCATACCCGATACAAATCAGTCAAAATCTCAAGGTCGAATTTTTGCACGATCACAATACTCTATCCGATTAGGATTAATTAAAAATTATATATAGGCAATGGATTTGAATGTAATTGATAATTTTATACAGAGTGGAACGTTCTTCTTATTATTTTAAATATGAAAATTAACAATAAGCCCATGTTTTTTCAGCTATCCTAAGCATTACTTTTACACATAGTTTCGGTATAAATCATAGTTTAGGTATAATAATAACAAGATTTAGAGGGAAAAAAAAATTTAGAAATAATGAAAAACGAAAATTTATGTACAAATAATACTCTTTAGTTCGCAGGCATATTGTTAATAACCGATAAATGAATGAGATCACTCGATGCATTATAATGTTAATATTTGCTGAAAATTTTATACAAATATATTCATCGGTTCAAAAGCTACAAATATTTTAATGAAACCAATCAATTTAGGCAATTTTTTCGAAATTTTTTTTTAGAAATCGTGCGGTCGGTAAAGTGAACTTTTGTCAAGTGAACATTTGAACTAATTATACATTCAGAAGCATAGCATCCTCAATTATCATTTTTATTACTACTTGTGTGAAATTTTCGTTTAAAACATTTGTTCTCCAATTAAATTATCCCTTGCAATCTGTAATGTGAGCCGTGAACGATGCTATACGTTTTTAATAAAAGATTTAGCGACATCCAAGGAAATTTTCCAAAACCTCAACCAACGAATTCGTACGAAGATTGCTATAAATCGCGTACATTGCTGACGGTAGCTTGGCCGCCTCTCCTCCAGGGCTTACTAATCTCGGTCCCTAACTGCAAGAAACACCGCAAAGGAAATAAAACGAGAACAAAGGGAGTGGGTGGGATTTGTCCTCGGCCCGGTAAGAAAGGACCGGCGGATTAAGCGAGGCCTAAAAAGCCTTCGCCGGATTTTGTTTTCGGTCGGTTTTTCTCCGGTTTTTTCCTTGCGAACGCGGGGGGGCCGGTTTTTCCACCCAACCCCAACTCCAACCCACTCGTTCTACCGAAGCGTGCTTCGCGTTCGCCTTTAAAAGGGTCCCGCTATTGACCGAGTCGCAAATCTCGTTTTTAGATTATGTAGGTACCCCCTGACGAGGCCCGTATCAATAATGAATATTGGACTCACTGGTCGTTTGACGTCTTCAAACGACATTCAGAAAAACCCTATAAACCCACGCGCACATACACACCAGTGTTCTTGTGTATTGTGGTCCCCATTGTACACTAGGGTGGAGCGACATTGAAAAAATTAAAAATCGGCATCAAGTAAAGGAACAAAGGATTGGATGTTTTTGACGATTATATGCCAATTTTATAACAAACCCGATTAAACATTCAAAAGATCCAAATTTGAACATCACTGTTGCATAAAAACCTCAAACCAAGGCACTTTAGAAAAACATAATAATTTATCCCAATATCGGAAGTCACCGTTTAAGAATCCAACAAATAAACAATTTCGACAAAATTTTCTCCATTTTCCTATCTACATACACATACATTAGGGTGGAGCGACATTGCAAAAATTAAAAATCGGCATTGTAATACCTACCAAAAGTTACATTGTATCATCCGTATTCTCGTAAAAATACTGAAAAAAATCAGTCACTAATGTCTTCAGGCCTCTACCTGAAGGCGAAAAATGAAAATTTGCCTATTAATTTCGAAATCTGAACACAGAATAAAAATTACCCTAACTTTATTGAATATTATAAGTACTTTTTGTAAAAATCTAATTTATTTACGTATTCCTTGAATTATTCAAATAAGTGTGAATTTGTGAGCGCGGTGGAGGGAAGCATACGAGTAAATATAAGTATATACGAGTAAAGTATATTAAAAATAAATACTAATTTTCCATTAAAATTGCTATTTATAGAGATTGGAAACAATCAATTGGAAATTTTCATACAAGTAAAAGCGTCAAGATAAATGTGCTGGTTTAGAGACCAGAAAAACTTTTTTAATTAAACAGATTTTTTTGGACAGAAGAGGTATGATGTAGAGGCAACTTTTTAGAACTACTTCAAAACGAATATCCCAAAAAAAACCCTATTGTACACGTGTTCTTTGCCAATAATGGCGGCGTGTAAAATTGTAAAAATTCGCAATTCTTCCGGTTTGTCTTTGCCCGAAGTGCGGTCGATAAAAAGGGGATACCCCCTTCCCCTCGCTGTCTAGTAGGGGTTTCCCATTTTGGCGGAAGATTCGAACCGGAGACCTCTGGATCGTAAACATGCCCGACCCGAGACCGCCGACCCATATGCGATGCAGTTTATTCTGCAACACATGAGTGGCCAACCGGCGAATCGCGAACATACTTCTAGTGTTTTGCACGCGTTACCCCACCCCTATTCCTAGCCTACAGTCTCCTTTATGTATTTTCAAAGGAAAACTTCTTTGTTGTACGTATTCAATGCGTAAAAGATACACTGTCGTATTGTGGTGCGCCGTTAAATAACAATGATGAACATTTTGAATTTAATTCGATTGATTTGGACGTGTCCTATACTCGATTTGATTATTTTACGGTCTTTGTAACGCAATACTGAAAAAAAAATATGATTATCTTTCAAAGTTGAACTTTGTAGACATTCTTTAAGATCTCTGGGGATAATTTATTTTTACTCTTGTGTTCATTTTGTTTAGGGATTACTGTTTAAATATATAGGATTTTTTTACTTGCAATATCTTATTTTGTCTCAGTTTACTTAGTTTCATTGTATGTGTACTTTAATTCCAATTCTATTGTCATATTTTACCACCATGTCTAGCTTTATTGTAATGTGTAAGATTAAAATTGAACCGGGCAATTATAGATATTTTAAATTTATCTGTGATCCAATCTGTATTATATTTTATGAAAATATAAAAATTGAAAACATTTGATGTACCAAAAATTTTCTTTGAAAATTACATAAAGCGATGAATTCTTTGCGTTTATTAAAAGTGACTTATTTTATTTTATATCTGTACAACTTTTTATTTTTGACTTCAATAGTCTAGTCTAGACCTTTAAATGCTGCAAATATAAATATTTTTTTCGTTTCTCGTGAATGCTTTATTTTTCTTATGAATTGGTTCAAAAGAGAAACGATATGAAAAATATAAAGCCGCGTACTCATTAGCGAACGTCGCGTGTAATTTATTGTAATGCGCGTTTAATGCATGCTAATGTGGACGAACGTTGCAGAGCGCGCGCAAAGTGTGCGCGCGAACGCGTACACATTTACGAACTTTGTTGCATAACACGCGCGTTTCGCTAATGAGTACGCGGCTTTAAATTATTAATAGTTTCGCGCTATTACAATATAATGCACGTCATTGACCGTGTATTCTCAATTTATTTTTATTTTATTTTAAATGGATTAACTGTTCGAGAGCTCGTATATCCGGGATAGTGTTGCACTGGTCTTATTAATTTGTTCAAATAAGGCAATAGCGAGTTGGCTCCGAGCCCGAAGAAATAAATAACGTCATAAAAATAAAACTTTAGCATATTTCCATTCGCTTTAAGCGATTACGGAAAATCTCTTTTAACGAAGATTTTTCAACGTTTTTTTTTCTATACATACGTATGTATTTATTGAGAACTTTTAGCACAGGAACTATTACAAAAGCTAAACGATCATACCTATACATGTATGTACATATGTACATACATATGTATATACATATGTACATACGTAGTCGAGTTTCACAGATTTTTTACCTTTGATAAACTGTAGAATTGAACAGTCAATAAACTTCATTAATCGAGAATGTCTACAAACTTCTCAGTCACATCTTGCGGTACTTGTTGATCGTTCGCTCATTCAAAAATCAACCCTTAGCGCATTTTCTCAGACGGGAATGTACCACGTACGTCCTTAAATTCAGAACACGTGACACGATATCAACTAGCACGATACACTCATGCCGTTCGCCATCTTTACGACACATAAAACGTTTATTTGCACACACGCGAAACATGGTAAAAGTCCAAAAGTACGTCCGTATCTTGCGCTGCTGCTTTTTTTTTTTTTGCTTTTAAAATTTTCTGGCTACAAACGGAAACGTATGTATATAAAATTCATATTTTATACGATGGATAGGTATGTATGTACGTGAATACAGTGTATGCGACTTGGCATTTCCGCGCTTAGCTCGTTTGATATCGAAAAGTCGAGCTTACCTTTCATATTTTACATACGGTTTTCGAATTGCATTTCGAGGATTTTCACTACGGATTTCGCTTTCGTCTACTATGCACTTGCGTTGGGGAAATTTACCGTCTCGCTTATAATCGTGTGAACGAATGGCTAATGTTTGTTCAGAACTGTCTTTCCGACTGGTGAATCTGCACAATGTTGACGTGGCAAATTTCAGAATTACTGTAGCATGGTGAATATTCTGAATATACTAGCTGGTTTGCCCGTCATATGACGGTGGGTTGTAACCCGCCCCCCCCCAACCCCTGCGTGCTGGTTTGTTCAATAGACCGTTTGACTGTACGTAAAACAATTGCATAGTGTACCGCTAATTGGATGGGTGTATTGCCACAAAATCTTATTATCGATTCGAACCAGCTTAGACAGATCACATCGCTTAAAAAAATGTTTTTTTAAAACGACCCAGGCAAGCAGACAGGCTTATGCTAATATACATACATATATGTATATAGTAATAATATAGTAGTTATTATTTGCGACAAAAATGACTATTCATTATATTTATAGATATATTTTGTAACTATATCATACATCATATTATGATTAATGATAATGACCGATGACAATCCTAGTAGTGCAATTATTCTACTAATTCTGTTTAATTTATGACATAAAACACTCAGTTGCTCGATTGTTAACAAAATGGTATATATTAGTGTATATTATTCTGTTTATCGTTGTATAATAGAAAAAGAGGTTTTCCGGTCGTTTTTCCATTTAATTTAGTCGCTTTTGTTGCCGTGTACATTTTTTTTGTAGTCCAAACGTTGCACATACGCACACGTTGCTTTTATAGTGGTGCTCTATGAAAATTTCGCACATTTTGCGCCTCGTAATGGCAAGCTGACGCAAGCAATTAATGCCATTCATAATTACCCGTGACACACACGATTAAATATAGGCTTTATACGTACACAGGGGAGGGGAAAACCCATTCGCCGTAATATCGTCGAAATTCCATCAAATATAACACAAGAGACAAAACACATTCAGTATTTTCGGAGCACTAAACGAATTCAACGATAACTTCGTTTATAGCCAACACTTCGAAACGGTAACTAGTATATTTAAATTATGTCCCTACGCGAAATTGTTATTGTATTATAACATTAATTTTGGCACGGCCAGGGCCGGTTTGCCGTTTTTGTCCCAATACGAAGTTTCGACGTTAAGCTTATTATTATGGAGCTTTCGGCTGGAAGCTCGCCGGGCACAAAAGCGGCCAAAACTTCAAACACATACATACATATATATATATACACACGAGCAATATTATTAGACTTTAAAATGTGACCTTTCCTTAGTGCTAGTGCGGTTCTAACCTTAACTAATTTTTAATGAGAGATGGACGTAATTGGCATCCCAAAAGAGGTGCGGCTGAAGATCTAAAGGATCGAGCAATTCTCGCATTCGCGATATTAATTGAGGCAATTTTTTATCTGGAATTAAATTAAAATACGTTGTTCCGTATGCTTTCATTCCATCCATCACGGATGACGCATTAAATTATAATAAAAAAAACACAAACGTATAAGGGTCACATTTGTGAATGTGTACCTACACACATATACATATATATGTAGGTATATATTGGTCAAAGTGTTATTAGGTCAATTACGAACGATAATATTATATTATACAAAGTGAGCGAGTTATTAAACCGTGTGGCAAAACGGTACGTTTAAGTTATGCGGAACAATTAAGCGAAAGCGTACGTATGTTTCTCGGGCAGAGTTGCTCAAACTTTGTGCATTATGCAGTCGAAGTGGGATCATTGCACCCAATAAAATGCATGCATTGCGATGCGGGGGCGAAATTGGGGTCCTCCGGTAACTTGCTGCATTAACCTAAAATTAAATTGAATCAATTCCGGGCACTCGGGAAAGTTTTCTCGTTAATTTAATCTCAATTTGAAAATTTACGTGCAACGCTGTGATAATAAACTTGAGTATCGTTTCGATCGCACAGCTTTCGCGAGCGCGTTTAAACATTCGTAATTTGATTTTGCAGATCTTCCCCGTGGCATATTTATGTGGGTACAAATCGAAATAGTATTTGTAATCGATATGTTTGAATGTGAGTCGACTATTTAGTATTGATTTCCACTTTACCGCAAATAATGTGACGAATCTCCATACGCGTACGTATTCGACGAATTCCCCTGTGTTAAATTTACGTATTCCGACAATTACCGACTATAATTAAACACTATTGAACTATTTGAGTCGTTCAAAGTTACGCAAATTAAAATATATTATATATACATATCGATGGACGTGCTAGTGTACCTATATCCATATTTATTTCAGTATTGAGTATTTGCACAGTTGAAATTCAAATCATTTATGCAATTCTAACGTTGATGGTTAGCGGTCAAATTTCGATGACCATGTACTAAAGTGGTTTTGGTATTTTCTCGAAATATTCAGTATTTCAACGTAGTTTCGAGTATTTCCATGTGCTATTCATTCGGCGTAGTATCCAAATGACAATAGACACGCTTTACCATCATAATTATTATGGTCTATTTGTGTTAAGTTGAGGGAAATGTTAACTTGATGTTTTTTTTTATTATTATTCATTGATGGATATTGTCGAGTAATAGTTTATTTGATTTATGTATGTATATACATAAGTAAATGCTATTTTAGCATACGACCGCATGAGTTATCTTTTTGTAATTGGCAGAATCGACTCAAAATATCGAAGTTTTAAGAATGATTTCGTAAGCATTGCCGATGAAGCATTAGCGCTTTAATGCTTATGCATCGCTTTCGTTTGTCGATTTTTCTCCATTTTTTTTTTTTTTTTATTTTAGCCTTTCGCTTTCTGGAAAACCTTCGAAAGGATCTCGTTACGAGGATATAAGGAATCGTTTAGATGGCGAGACGTCGGTTTTCCTGTAAATTATCGCCGAATTTTCCCGTTTCATCTCCAATACAAACGTCTTACACTCACTTAAACCCCTAAAGTAATGGTTATCCCGAATCCCTCGGTTTATCGGTTGGTCCGATTCGCGAAAGACACAAAGTCGCTTGTCGCACATCAGATTCCGACAAGATCATTTCACTCGTGCGACCATCGGATAAATCTGAAATTCATATAATATAAGAATAAATTCGGAAGGAAGTCGACTATCCATTTGCGCTTACCGTATACAAAGCGACATCGTTCGCTATTATTATCATCCTGATTTTTTCACCACGATAAAATATAAAAATAAATAAAACCCACCCAATTGCTAAGATAAACTGGGGGGTGTGAGTTCTCGGAGAGCTTTTTTTTTTAATTTTACCATGATGGGAAGCCGGTGAGGCTCCTCGTACACGTCTTACGTAGTCCTGATTAAATTATACGTTTAATTTATCACGAGCTAAGGGGAGCGAACGTGAATTTTCCGTATTTCGTATATACATACATATGTACCTACGTACTGCCATACCGGGGCCGAGAGCCGGAATATATTAATTTTCTGGATCTCTATGCGTATTTCGTACACATTTGAATCCCGCTCTTCAGGGTCTTCCTTTTATGTGTTTTTATTACGCGTCATATATCGTTCGCCTCGAGTCGGACGTGTAATCCAATAACGCGAATCTTTTATTCATCATTCGTAACGTACGCGAAATTTTCGACGTCATTATGACGCGTGTGCAACATATTTTATTTGTATTTAATTTTGAACGTCTCTCTGTCGTGTTTTTCTTTGGCTTTGTACGTTGTTATGGTTCGCCGTTCGAATCGAGTGGCATTACAATGTATATATGTAATCTCTGAGTAAACGATCAAAAGTTTGGGAATAAATAACCACTCATTTTAATATCGTATCGACTTTTGTATGTTTCAATGGTATTGTATTTGTTAGTTAGCCGTTAATAGGTTAGATTATGATAATTTACACATTATACCTGTAAATTTTACAGGTATAATGTTTAACCATATTTATTTATTTATTTATTAGAGAAAATCATCCTTGCATGGCATAATAGCTTTTGCCAAATCACCGTACAGGGAGAGCGATTACAAATATACAATATAAGTAATACATAAAAAAAAAAAAAAAGTTAAACATGGAATATAAGAATAAAATAGTTCATGCAAAACATGAAACATAAAATAAAATAAATCAAGTAAAACATGAAAAGATTACAAATTACACAGTGTATCCATATAATGTCATTGTATGTACTTGGCAACAAAAATGTCCAGAGAACCGGCAACCTCATTGAGATAGTTGTAGAGATAGTTGATAATTATTTATACCTAGGACAAATGGTGAACATTTTATTTTATTTTATTTTAATTATAAAAACACATGACTAGGATGGAGCGTTTTGTATGAATGAACATGGTTTTTAAATCCAACATCCCGCTATGTTTATAAAAGAAGGCCAGTTGTGATGTATGTATGTACATATGTGAAACGCGAATGCTACGAATGATCCGGTGTACACAGAGAAGCATGGAATTATGTAAATATGTATGCTTGGTATGACAAGAAGAGATCGTAAGAGGAATACATGGGTAAGAAGTATGACCAAAGTGCTAGATATGGTGGAAAGTGTGAAAAAGTTTGAGTTATGATGCCTGTGCAACATATTTTATTTGTATTTAATTTTGAACGTCTCTCTGTCGTGTTTTTCTCAGCTTTGTACGTTGTTATGGTTCGCCGTTCGAATCGAGTGGCATTACAATGTATATAATGTCTGAGTAAACGATCGGATGGGATCAAAAGGGTCACATTCCCGATTCCGAGGACTTAATTTGCCGGTTCAATCAAGGATGCTCACTTATGAATCGTCTGTCTTGCGTCGATATCGAACCAAGTGCGCCAAACAACAACACGACCCTTTATTAATCGTAATAGTGTCTATCTCGATCCTTCGATGAAAATTTCATCCTTCCGCTTCTTTTTTTTTTCATTTATTTATTAATATTCCGGGCTATCGAAAATTTTCGACTAAACGCTTAATGCGCACTCATCAAAGGGCTTCCGCTTTCCTTTTAACTTTTGTTGCCCTTGAATGTTTCCTTTGAAGACGACCGGCCAACGCCAGAATTAAATAATATTTCTTTTCTTTTCTTTTTCGGCGAAGGGGTGAAATTAAAGAATTGAAAAAAAAAAAAAAAAAAATAACAGTAGCCCGAAAGATATGATACTTTCTCCCTTTGAAAGGGCGATTTCGGCGGACGAGGGCTATTTTGGCACGGCGAAATAATTAAAAGATTCTCTTTCCTTAAAATTTTGTAATCGTAATAAATTTTTCGCGCGAAATTTTGTATTTCTCACAAAAAAACAAATTACTTTGATATACGCACACTGGTGTACTTATGTAGGTGTCAATGATATTTTTGAGCTGCTGACGTTTCATTTCGTGGATTGTGAGCCACATTGAACGTTTTCACTGATTCATATACGATTATTATTATTGTTCAATTGAATAATATTAAAACTTGTACCATACTGAAGTTCTCTTAATAATAAAAGTAAAAAAAAATAACCTCCCACGACATTATCTATGTAATAATTTTTTTGTTTTAAAAGTATGGTTTAATGCGAAATAATATTTTCAATACTGTCAAAGCTTTCTAGAGCGTATTACTCGAAGATCCCTAGAGGGGTTTCCTCTTATTCAATCTACTCTGTCCAGTTTCGTTCAAAAATAATACTCGAGGATAATATTTAGTACATTATTAGGCTAGTCATATCATGAATTTTTTATTTACATTTGTGTAATTTTGCTTTCAGGCTCTATCGAAACATAAACCGCGGAATAAACTGAGCGGAAGTCAGTGGTCGAGAAGTTACATGGCGAACGATGATGGAAGTTCAATAGGCGACGCTGACGATGCTGATGGTTTACCAGCCCTGCCTGTACCCAGCTCCTTTCAGGCTGTCGAGGACGATAACTTTTTCGAGCCTGACCCAGACGACATCGCAGTCGAAGGACCACAACCATCACCCAGAATGTCAGTACAGTATTTCAAAACGATTCCAATTCTAATTGCTAGCACTTTGATATTATCCAGATACCCAATGACCCAATTCCTAATGGCTCCCCGAACCGCTTCGAGTACATTTGAATAATGAAAAATGTTTTAGAGGCGTCGCCTCGCTCGCGGGGGCGATATATTCGAAGGTTCTCTATCCCCTATTCAGCTCAACTGCCATATGTGCTTAATGTCTTCGTCTATCTGGAAACTTTCTCTCGAATGA
Organism: Parapsyche elsis; assembly: GCA_022651745.1. NCBI lineage: Eukaryota > Metazoa > Arthropoda > Insecta > Trichoptera > Hydropsychidae > Parapsyche > Parapsyche elsis. Next base: position 7,496,584 of record JAGVSN010000017.1, read on the forward strand.
TATCATTTCGTCGTTTAAATTTTTATGTATTCGCTGGAAAAGTGGGGGCACAATGGCGCGTTGATACGCAGTCTAGATGGATAAGCGTAGTTCGAATCACCATTACAGTCAGATCATTTCCATTATTCATGCGATCTCAGACTTTCCCGGAGGGAAAAACTTAACCGTTTGATTCCGTCATACGCGAAAACGCTTTTTCCACTTAAACGATTGAATATTCTAAAAGTTTTCCCTCGATCCCCACCCCATTCCTCCACATCGCAATTTCCCTGGTCCAATCTCTTCAGAATAGAAACGTTTCCATGTCTATTCGCGGTAAATAAAGCAATCCCATTCTCAACGATTCATTCGAAAAAACGATGCCATTTTTAGTATCATTTATTTGTTTATTTAATATTACGTAACGAACAGCTCATACATAGAGTACAATATAAAATACAAAATAATATTAATTTCACACAATCAACTACAGGAAAAATAGTTACAAACAAACAACACATCATAGCAAGAAATGAACTTAGGAGTTAGGGCTGGAAAGGAACTTAAATAAAGATAATCTGAAGGAGGGCAAAGAATAGTGAAAAAGATCAATATGTGATGTAAAATGTATAATGGTTCATTATTTTATTTAAATCAAGGTTAAAGATAAATTTCAATCGATAATATGGTACGTCAACTATTACATTCCAATACGATGTTTTCTGAACTATGTACGTTACGGTTTTTTTTTTTTAAAGATTTAAATATTTCAGAATATATTTTATTCAAATGTCGACTTCCGCTTCAGTTCAAGTAAAATATTCAACGTTTAAAAAAAAATCAAACCGCGTCACCACCGTCGTCTTAAGCAATATTCACGTATGAAAGTTCTTTTCAGTGCTTTTCTTCGAGTTCGCCGTGAAAATTCCGCGAAAGTGCGCTAGTTTACCAACTTTTACGACATGTCGCAAGAAGGGAGAATAAAAAGTAGGTGGCGTATCTAGCCTTGTTAGGATAGTCTTCGACGAGACCGCGTTTTTCCAACGAAAAGAAAATACATTTTCACCGACACGCTTATTACGACATCGATACGACGTGTGTGTGTGTGTGTGTATTTTATTTTTGCCTTTTATGGAAATTTAATACGTTTTACACGGAATCAACTAAGATTCAACAATGTCGACAGGGTTCGACACGTGTTCATGATAACAATGTGTTGTTTGTTAGTATGCTTCGGCGATATTGTGTTATTTCGCAGAATTTTCCGTTTAGCACGTAACTGCTTAGTCGAATGAAAAAATGTTTTTTAATTTTAATTTTGTAATGATTCATAACGTCAAATATAATTTGTTATTTATTTTATGGTTTAGTATACAGAGAATAATGTATATTTTATGTACATACATACATATACAGATTTTTATGGATTTTATGTATTTACTATAAATAATTTTATATGTATTATATTGGTTGTAAATTCCATCTACACAATGTACGATTTGATTAGTCATAGTCGACCGAATTAATAGTTGATTAATGCAAATTGATTAATTGAATTGTGGCCCATGTGAAGCTACTTCGACATTTTGCTACCGCCTATGTGTAATATAATATGTATGTTTGTGTACATCACTTGTGAGTGATATACATATGTACATATAACACGAAAAATATTTACGTGGCGAGTGTTTTCAATAGGAAAACGCTCACCAAAGAGACCTGAAATACTTAGAAAACACATTTGTATCTCCCAAAAAATTATACGCTCTTATAACTCTGGGAAAACACGTCGCATAGCCCTACATCTCATTTATTGATCGTTGTGCTAATAAGTTGTTTTTAATCTACTTACGGGAAATTTCTTTCTTGGTGATGTTTGCTTCCTTTTGAAACTACCACTCACTCTCAAGGATTTCTCAAGGATAGTAATATTGTTTTTTTGTTTTGTTTTCAGCACTCGACAAGTCGATGTACCCCTGGAGGGTGTCGACGGTGGTGGAGCTGATCCAAGAATAGGATGGCAAAGGTCTCCCAGAGCATCTGAAGGTGTTGCAGGAGTGGCTGTTGGCGGTGGTAGAAGAATATCAGACGCCCTTTTAGATCGTCTCGCTGACAACTCAGACAGGCGCCAATACGGCATGGGAATCATCGGGAAAATAACCGGGTATAATATATAACATTATGTCTATATTAAAATGTGTGTGTGCGTGTGTAATCGAGGAAACAGTAATTTTGGTAGTTATGCGCGCCAGTACAAATTTCCGATGAATTGTTTGTTATCTATTTTATTCGAGCACTCCTGCGAGTCGTGTCTCTCAATCTCACAACGGAGCACTACTGCAAAGTTTAACGTCTGTCTTCTCGTCTCATCGGTGTACAATTACGGTGGGTAGCGAGACTTAACCATTCGTCGTTTGTTTACCTCTCCCTGGTTGATCATGCGGAATGGCGTTGATTAAACTACAATGTCTCTCTGTGTACATATGTATGTACTGTGTAGGTGGTGCCGGGTCTTTATCCGAAGTTTGTCCGATAACGCGCACTAGGGGTATCATGGACCGTATCGAAAGGTTTTTAACGTAATTTTTTATGTCGAAGGTGAGCGGTGGAACCGCTCAATTCAACCGATGGTAAATTAGAATTGTGATAATTTAACGCTCGGATAATATTCAAAAATTTGCGAAGGGCAAAGCAATTTTGTGTTCGACCGCACCGCGCCCTTTTCATCCCCGTCTGACATTGTTCGCATCAATTTTTCCAAATAATATCTTTCGCAGAATTATTTTTCCAATCGAACATCTCCGCGAATGTTTCATTTATTTTTCAACAATTCCTAGAATTTTCTTATGTATGAACAGAATATACCTATACTACACGTAAAATAATATCCATTACTTTCGAGCATTTCGGCGTAATCAAAAATACATCCATTTCAAATGTCGAATTATTATTTTTCGTGCTCTCTCTGGTAATGCGTATTACGCCGTCGAAATACGCCTTTTGTTAACCTTTTAAAATGCGTCGTAATACAACGCTCAAAAGTAATGTGTTATAAATTCAAACAGTTTCAGAAGTTTAAATATATGTAACACTGTCTTCATTTATAATCATATCTTATATATGTACATATGTATGTACATAGATGACCGACCGTAATTGCTTTACTCAATTTATAAGCGTTTAAGTACACGATCTAGTGTATTTCTTAATTTAAATTTAATTAAAGACAGCCTAACAATATTACCGAGGGAACGTTGACAATTAACTTTTATAATTAATTAATTTAATTAATTAAAATTGTTTTTTCCGATGACACTTTGTCGCGCTTGAATTTTTCAGACGATTGTTTATACAATGCTCTTTATTATGAAGTAAAAATTCAATGTAATGTAAAGATCGAGTGATATTTTTGATCGAGGACTTTTACAATAATTTCCTATTATTGAAATAGTATTGTGAATATTGACGTGATCAAAACTCGTTCAAACTTATTACGATGCAATGCATAAAATAAATTAGGTCGCGACCGCCATTGTTGGTGATTCTAATACGATAATGGTCGCACGAATCTATATACATAGGTATACCTTTATAGATGACGAACTGTAGCGAACTTTACCCACAAATCAATATCGCCTCCCGCGAACCCTCGTTTTTATATATTGTGTATAAAAAAAGAAATAAAAGCGAAACTACACTGTCAAAAAAGTCTTTTTCGATGGAAATGATAAAAGATTGTGCCTCTACGGCGTTGTGTATGAAAATTTTCGTATTCAATTTTGAACTAAATGAAATTGGTCCGTCTTTTTTTTATTATTCATTTCGTTTATATCTCAATTTTTTCGCTCACTGGAGAGGATTGATGTATTTCAAAATTGAAATTGACTGATGTGTATATGTATGATTTCAGGAGATCAACGCGCAAATCGATAGCACAGCATGATCGCGTCAAACAACAACTGGACGATATGACGGATTATAGGCCTTATTTCACTTATTGGGTGTCGATAGCCCAAACACTCATACTGATCTTCGCCCTGTTCTGTTATGGACTCGGACCAATAGGATTGGACAGAACGAAGCGTTCCGGTCAAGTTTTAGTCACTAGCTTGAGCTTACAACAGGTAAATCAATTTCGTTGCTCTTTCATATGTTTCTACTATTAAACTGACAATAAGGCCGGGCGCACACTGGGTACGTATTCGTAAGAATTCGTGTCGTACGTATGTTGTTGTCCCTCTCACGTATGGCGTTGTCTCTCTCTCTCAAAGATGGTCGATGGTCGATGGTCACCAAATAAGCTTAATTATAGGAGAAATATGTATATGCATTTGCCTCGTTCAAGTTTTTATTTAGAGAGAAAGACAAAGCCTACACAAAGTTTCATCATTTCTGTGTACATTATCAAACCATGGCTCTTTTACGATCGGGCTATATCTAGCGAGCTATGAATTATGTAGTTATGTATATAAAAAGTTGCGTGTAATTAACAGCCTGGAGTAATCCTCTTCCTGGGAACTATCGATTATCCCGGTAGGTAGCCGTTTCTGGCTTAACCTGATTCTGTCTCGGAAAAGCTTATCTACCGCAGCGTGTCACTTTTAATATTTTATTACACCGCCGCTTCATCGGCGGATATTATTAATCTTCCTTTTCGACGATTTAGTTATATTAACGAGTGTTTCCTCGAGAGCGACAAAAAAAATTAAAAAAAATCCATAATATTTACGCTACGAATTTTAAGTACATAATTGCCCTCGAACCGGATGAGAATTGTTAATGACGTTTTAATAGGAGAGATTAGCCCCTTCAGCCGTTCTGCACTTTGAAGATAAGGATGGAAATGCCAAGAGCGGTTGAAGGGCTGTCTGGGAGGGGGGGGGTTGAATAAGTTTTCCCTGGGAAATTATACCGTGTTTATCTCCGGCGGCCGCTTTTATATTCGGTATAAAGATCAAAAGTGCAAGTTTGCGTAATTTTTTCCTCCGCAGGTGGAGTACCAAGAGCCGGCAAATTTTTGGTTGGGTCCGAGAGCGGCAGATCTCATACACTTGGGTGCCAAGTTTGCGCCGTGCATGAGAAGGGACGCCAGGATACTCAGGGAGGTCGCCCAGGGCCAGCAAAGGGAGAGGGACACTGCATGTTGTATCAGAAACGACGACTCGGGCTGTGTCCAGTCCAGCAAAGCTGACTGTTCGGTAAGAATCGATTTTCAGTATTTTTCTCAGTATCATCAGACTAATCGTACTCAGACTATCTGAGAAAGAAACATACAGTAGATATCGTAGATCTAGAATAACATAGATAGGCCCTAGCGCCCGAGAAATTTGTTTGGAATGGCAATTTTGAAAAAATGGCAAATTTGTTTGGAATGGCCTATCTATGTTATTCTATGGTATATCTATGGTAGATATATCTACATATAATAAGAAACAAATCATAAAAAAAAAATTATAGCTTACGCCACCATATGTAGTTGCTATAATTGAATTTGGCACATCATTAGTAAATGTGTACAATAATGATAATAAAGAGGAGAGGGAAATTTTAGGTGTAAATGAAATAGATATAGAAGAATACGGTGCGGCGACATTAGCGCCGACGTTAGCGCACAATTTATTATTTTTATATTTAATCAAAAAAATAGAAAACAATTATTCTAAAAACTTAAAACACATACATATGTACCTACATGAAAAAAGAACCATAAAAAACTATAAAAAAAAGGCAACATACACAGTATAAAACACACAATATATGTAGATACATACATAAAGACAAATTGCAATTTCAATATTATTAGACATTCTTCTTAAGAATTCCAATTTACTGATACTATTATAAGTTGGAAGTATGGCTTTATTTAATTTGGCATGGTGGAATATCCTTATCTTATTATTTTTTCCAATCGATAAAATTGTCATGGATAGGTTTGTAAAAGTACCAATTAATTTTAAATAAGATGTAATTTTGACAGAAAAGTTATCTTGGATAAGTAAATTTCTTTAAATGAGCAGTCAACAATAAAAAATAATCTTATTTTGCGCGCAAAAGTCCCACGCGCTAAAGTCGGGGTTGTACTGCGCGCTAATGTCGGGGTGCCGAATGGACAGAACCCGAAACTCGAAAAACAAAGAAGTGACCTTTTTGTTTGACACTGCTTCGAAACACTGCTCTATTCGCTTAATGCTGCGTACACACCGACGAACCGAACAGCGAACGACGAAGGGTTGCTATTGTGTGGACGTTCATAAAACATCGGACGTTATTGTGTGGAACGCTCCACACAATAACAATTCGCCTTTTCGACCTTCGTCGTTCGCTGTTCGGTTCGTCGGTGTGTACGCAGCATAACAGTCAAGCAAGCAACTGATACTGAGTGCACTGGTCGTGGCTGAGACATTTTTTCTGGCGCTAAGGCCTATCTATGATATTCTATAGGTATGTACATATGTATATCTATGTGTAAATGGAATTATGAATTAGAAAGGTGTTTTGTATAGAGAGGTTTTAAATGTCGAAAGATTGGAATATAATATAAGCTTGTATTACATACATGTTCTGTAAGTTGAGGACTTTAGGTGGAACAGATTAAGATTGCGGAATGTTTTGAAAGGACTTTTTCTTCTTCAAAGTTCCTCTCCCCTATGGAGGTTGGAAATCACCACGTCTATTTTGAATTTCGTGGCAGCTGTTCTGAACAATGACCGTGTGCTGCAACGGAACCAATTATGCAAGTTCTTTAACATGGAATTTAATTCTGAAAAGACAATTGAAGGAAAGTTCATAGCGAAGGTAAGCGCTATCAACCAAATTACTTAGTTTATGCAAGAAGCAAAGGTAATTTATCGTTATTCTATTTCTAGTGGGATAGGATTGGAGTTAAATTAGGAATTAGAAGTATTGAGAGTGGAAAATTTGAAATGTACATACATATGTAATCTTTTTTGTTATCTGTAAATGTTTTTTTTAATATAGAAAGGATTCCATACGGTACTTGCAAACTTCAGGTGGCTTCTGACAAAAGAGTTATACAATAAATTAAGAGTGTCACAATAGTTAATACGTGTAAGCCCTCTTTATGTCAAGATCATCCGTCGCCATCCGTCACGATTCGATGCTATAAATAGGTAGCATCGAGTAATATGTATAATACAATTGATTAGGTTTAGTAAGGTTAGATTGCACGCGTACATACATACATATGTATATGTATCGATTTGAGGACCACATTAATAAATATCCACTTTTACACGTTTTTGGTCTGCGCGCATCAAAGAATCGTACGTTTTAACTGCGAGCGCTCACGCATACACGAACGGCGTTAATTAAAACCTAAATAAATGTTTGGAAAGGACTAGCGCGTAGGTATTCTATGACGCTGGAGCGTTCTTTCGTTCGTTCGTTCGGCTGAATATATGTAGGTCGGATTTTGGTGGCGGAAAAAAAGAAAGTATTTCGCGCGTGAAATATGCACAGGTTGAAAAACCCGCTCTCCAGACCACGCCACTATTGGTCGCTGTATCCGGGAGCGAGGGGAAAAACGCTTGAATTTTTCAATGGCTTTTCGCGAAAGCAACCGCCTCTACTCACATAAGGTATAAGGCATAATACGGCTCAAACGCCGACGTTTCAACTCGCAAAGGCGATAAATTCCCCGCAAGCTTTTCAAAGCTCGTTGGACGCGTGTCCGTGTATGTGTATGTATGTACGGGCTAAGTAATAATAACGAAGATGATAATAATAATTTGGCGAAAGTTCAACGGCCGATCTTAGGGGAGATTTTTCCTTCTTTGCTGCTAAGGAAAACTTTTTTCATTATGTGCGTGCGTTCGGGGCGAAATATGGAAAATTCGCGAAAATACCCATCGACCTTTTTACATGGATGCTTACTTGGGCGAGGGCGCTCGCAAGCATTTGTCATTTTTCCACACTGTGGCTCGTTTGAGTTGTTGCGAAGCCGTTCAATAATATAGAAAATTACTATATATGTATATATGCATGTACATATGTACGTATAAGTGCATATATCATCATCATTTTCAGCCGTTCACCATCCACTGCTGGATGAAGACCTCTCTGCATCCACTTGACTCTACACATTCTTTTCAATCAATCAACCCATTGTCCACTCGGTCTAGATTGCTTTCTTTCACATCCTCTCGGATACCATTCCAGTATTTCTCGACTACAACATATGCTATCCATTCTTCTCGCTACGTGTACAACCCATTGACATTTCACCTTTTTTTCAAACGTTCCGTTATATCTGCCACTTTGATCATGCTTCTTATCCATGTATTCCTCTTACGATCTCTTCTTGATATACCAAGCATACATCTATCGATGCTTCTCTGTGTGCACTGGATCTTACGTAACATTCTTGAATTATTCAGCATCCGCGTTTCACATCCATGCGTCTGCCTCATTTTTAAGCAACTACATATATCGCACACCGGCGAGAATAACGTCACAACTCAAAAAACCTAACTTTACAGTATAACGAAAATAAACTTAATTTTTGACTTCAAATGGCTGTCTGCCATAGCGAAACTTCCACCACCTAGCCGCCATTATTGCAAGTACAGAAATTTCACTATTCATCGTTAGGTATACAATTGTTTCGCGTACTGTCAAACAGGCTATAAGCTGTTATGTTATTGTACAAATAAGCGCGCACGGTGGAGGTTGCTGTAAGAATTAACCGTCATATGGCGGATAAACCGGCTGGTATTTACATAATTTCTAATATATGAGAATTTTAAAGCTGGGTTTGGTCGCTTGGTCGACGCTGGCTGACGCAATTTTTATAGTATAGAATTTGACAGATGGAGTGAAGGCGTGCGTCGGCCAAAGCCGGCGTCGACCAAAGGGGGGATGCATACGGGCGATTCCACCTGTCAAATTCTGTAGTATAAAAAGTGCGTCGGCTGGCGTCGACCAAGCGCCAAACCAACCCTTGACGAGTGTATTTATAGTGTGACGTCATTCTCAGTTCGTGCTCCCCGGTACTGGTTTGAATTTTAATTTTTGCGCATTGCTTAAATTTGAACCGAAGCAGAGTGTGTGTCTTGTGCGGTGGCGCCCCTGTTAACCCGTTATAGTGCGTTGCGCCACTAGTGTGTATAATTGTGGTTCCTCCACGTTTCGGCGACACTTCATTATTCATCTCGGCGAGCCCTATTTAGGAAATTAAACTGCCTGTCGGTGGGGGTGAGTTTTGCGTTTGGATTAAAACCGGCCCCGGGTCGTCCCATAAAACCGACCCCCCGCGGCGCGTGCCGGTCGTTAACGGGTTAACTCCGACCCCCAGAACGGATGCGGCACTTTTTCCACTCTCCCTCCCGTTTGGGACGAAATGCGATCGTGTTGGAAATTAAACTGATATATCTTCGATGGATGGAGTGCCCTATAGTATGCCGTTTTTACTTTATCCTAATCGGATAAAGTATTGTGATCGTGCGAAAATTCGACCTCGAGATTGTGACTGATTTGTATCGGGTATCATCCCCTGATCACGTTTTCATGATTTCTGGAAAATGTCTGTATGTGTGTGTGTTATTTATTTTATTTATTTATTTATTTACAAAAACGTCCTGCAAGACATTACAGATATAAATCCAGATCTTCATGCAGGGAAAACAATATATACATGTACATATATATGTAGTATCCTAAAACCACAATAAAAACTTAGAAACATAGTGTGTGTGTCTGTATGTGTGTTTTCTCCGAAACTATCAGGTCTATCAAGCTGAAATTTCATATATATTATTTTCACGTAAGGTGTAAGAGACATAAGGAATTTGGTCAACATCAGTCGACCGAAAGTAGGGTTTATTTCTTGTAGAAAATTCAAAAATTCTGTTACCATAGAATATTTCCAAAACTACCCCATCGATCAAGTCGAAATTTCAATCAAATCAATAGTTTTCACCTTAGCCGTAAGAGATACTGTGATTTTGGTCAACATTGTCAGTTTACTCTTGAACGATTTTAATATTGTAATGTTGTAATCCAGAGAGAAATTGCTAGTTACGAAAAAATAAATCATTAAAATCAGTCAACCGGAAGTTGGGTTTTTTTCTTGTAGAAAAGTCAAAATTCCTGTTACTACGAAATATTTCTGAAACTATGTATGTACATACGTAACCGATCAAGCTGAATATTTATATTTATAATTTCCATATAAAATTTAAGAGTTGACCGGAAGTGGTAGTTTTTCCTATTTGAATATATGCCGAAGATCGTATTTTACATACGCGCGCGCACTCAACACGGTAATTTCATGATATGTATGTATGTATGTTGGTTGGTGTGGTGGTGTGCATGCGTTTTATTTAGTTACGTACTTAAAAAATTGATTTCGTTACTCTTTGTATTCCTCAAATATGTGGATAAAGTCATGGGTTGGCCACACCCGAATTATTTTTTTTCATGTAATACAACAATGGCTATTTAGCGTGATTGCGACGATACCGAAACAATTGTAAAGATTTATCGATCCCATCAGTCACCGTTTCGACCAGGAGCATGTGTATTTTATATTGAATAAAAAAAGGAACGTGGTTTCGAGCCATAAATCTTACTCACCGGTATGCGTCACTTGGAATTGTTTCACTTGTCAGTCCTACGGCGACTTTTTTCCTCTCACTCTCCCTTCCCCGCCTTTTTTTTTATTCTTTTAAATGTCCAAAAAGAGGGTGCCCTAGTTCGCCGCCTCTCAACCTTATTACGCATAGTTCCGAGACGATAACTCGTTGGGAACCAAACCCTCGGGAAAGTCGAGTTTCCACTTTAATTTAGACTCGCGCTCGTGTGACGCATCTGCGAAAGGCACGTATGAAATTTGTGCGAAAAACATTCTCAGATTCGGCGATAAATTTTGCCTGCATGCTAGCCCTTTAATGACTAGCTACGCGCAACTACATATGTATACAGGATGATTCACATCCCACGCTACACACTATCAACAGTGATAGTGGAAAATAGACACACGCGGATTGGTATCATTACGTGATCATTCGATTTGTTTTTGAATGACCTACATATTTCTCTTTTAAACTGTGAGCCGCGAACCGTGGGAAGAATCACGGGGTCAAGTGATTAAATTTCATTTGATTGAGAGATCTTTGAAGACAAAGATGAGGTTTATCAAGCGGAAGTAGAAAAATAAATAAATTAATGATGTAAAAATTGGGATCAGAACTATAGGCATGTGGAGAGTTCTGTATAGTGAACGTCACGTGTATCACTCATGAATCGAATACGGATACATAACGAGTCGTTATTAACGTAGAATATAATTATGATTTTTATACCGAGCTTAGTTGAGTTCTGAAGTGTCTGCCAAGTATGGAATTTAATTCCTACTTCGTTATATGTGTATGTATGTACATATGTATGTACATATGTAGTTGATAAATGTGAATTTTTATCTGCGGTGAGGTTTATCGTTAAGGTTCGACGTATAATATTTTTTTTCTCGAGCTTCGTTCGCTAAAAGCTTGTCCGCACTGTGAGTTGTTTATCCGAAGGGAAGGGTAGTCCACTAAACACACACACGCACACGTTTTTTGTAAAATATTATTAAAATATAAAATATTATGTGGCTATGATATATTATACTCGTAAAAGTCTGTGTTTCTCTTCCGAAAAAGTTTTTCTTGGTAAACTAATTGAAAGGAAATTACATCCACTGAGATTTTTGTTTTGTTTTGTTGAAAATGATATTCCTATCTCAATACTAATTATTTTCATAATAATTGGACACAGGATTTCCACCCAACATCGGATAAATAAGTATATAATATTTTTTTGAATTAAGTCGTGACGTTTCATTTCGTGTATTTACATAGGTTTCATTCACAATAACATATTTTATGCGAGTGTAATGAAAAGTGCGAGCGTTCTCGTTACAAGTCACAAACAGACAAACGCACAATCGATTCAACATTTTATTTTTTGAGGCAATGCTTTCAGGGCTCATTTTTGAAAAGGGGCAAACGTTGACGGACATATTTGTATATTTTTAAAATACACACATTTGTGTTTTGTGTGTAGAGCGCATTCTCTCGTATATACGTATGTACGTAACGTATTGTACATATATATATATATGTACATACATATGTATGTATGTATGTACAAACACACACCCGCTCGTTTATAGCGAGCTTTTTCGCTAGCGATACTAAATTAGGGTCGCGGCCGTTGGCAAACTTTGGTCAAATCCGCGTGTCACTCTGAAAAACACGACCATATTCATTTTAACGTAGAATTTTACATTTTTTTTCCACTCACATGTGTGCTGAATAAAGTACATGTTTTTTTTTCAGTAGACCTCTTTTTTTTTTCTCGGGGATTTCTCGTTGTCGCGGTCTCGCGCAAAGAACGCGATCGATAAAACTCATTAGGCAACTTTCGCGCGCGCGAAACGTATGAAAACGTGTATAAAATTATGAATTAGTTCTCGCTAGACTGTTCTGAAATCCAAGTCTTCTTCGCTTCCTCCCCATCACCCCCTTCTCGTGTGCTAGAAGACAACTTTCAGGCGCTCGTACAGTGTAACTTAAATTGGGCGCTCAAGACGACTTGATGAAATATTTTCCTCGTTGCTTCAAGTTTAAATTACGCCTCGCATCTTATGACGCAACGTGTGCAATCTCTGTTTAAAAAAGTACCACTTTCCAGTTGAATAAAATTTTTGAAACCCTCAGTGATTGTAATGATCAGCACCAAACTTATAAATATGAAGTTTCAGTGTGATTGGATTAATGGTTTTTGACATACATATAGCGATTTTTATTTAATGAATTTTGCACGCAAAGCGTAGTCACAGTAGATAATCATATTGTAGAGATAGTTGATAGTTATCTATACCTAGGGCAGTTGATAAATATGACTGGATGTAAAGAAGAAGAAATAAAACGAAGAATGAAACTAGGATGAAGTGCTTTTGGAAGAATGAACATAGTTTTTAAATCCAACATTCCGCTATGTTTAAAAAAGAAGGCATACGACCAATGCGTACTGCCAGGTATGACGTATGGATACATACGTCATACATATATCATGTCTCATGGTACCTACATATACATGTAGTGGAGAGGATTTAGAAAAAGAAAGTAATTTTCGCAAAGAACATTCATCGATTTGTATATATTTAATTTGTATCATCACGAGCCTCGGACAATTTATTGACATTTCACTTAAAATGTTCGCACTTCTTCGACAGCGCGTTTCTCCTTTCAGTGAACTGAAAGGGATGAAGGATGTTTATATTTAAGTTTTCAGACGTTTATTATTAAAAGCGAAGTCCGCTGTGCTTGTAGATGTACATATGTACATACATATCTATGTATAGAAGGGCGTCCCCTTTATACATACACTCGGCTGACGGGCAATATTTGCACTCGCAAGTGTACATACATATGTACGTACTCCTATATGTGTGTAATGTACTATGATTATTGGATACAACTACGTAAATATCCCAATATCAATAAAACGGGATTGTTACGGCGAGAACTCACTTGGCCCCGAATTTAATCTCTCGCGCAATATTGACACAGAACTTTCGTATAAACACGACCCGTGAACTAACGCCCCCATTGGCACACGATTAAGGCGCAAATGGAGATCGCCTTCTATATTATACCTACATATATTATACTTAGGTGTGTTCGTGTGTTTGACGTTGAAATCATAAAATCCATTCTGGGGAGTATTGCATTGTTTAAATTGAATTTCCTGTTCTGCGAACTGTCTACTGTTACACTTATGAATTGTTGGATTTGAAGTTCAATAGCAATACATATGTACATACATACATACATAGTTCAATTTTGAACTAATTCTGATATCGAACTTTAATGAAATAAACGGCATCATTATCTACATCCGCAAATTGTTTCCATATATTTCAATAGTTTAATACAAATAATAAAATACACTACAGTTTTTTTCAATCTTTTTTTATCTGTGGTGTTTTTTGTCTATAGCTTATAATAAATATATTGATTTCTGATTATACATATGTGTTACAGTTAAAGTGTTAAATCTCGTCAATGTATGTATATGTTACAGCGATAGTATATTTCAAGTGAAAATATATTTTCACTGGAGTTTCCGTGAAATCATATCCAAGCACATTTTCACCATTACATAGATATATATTTCTACTAGTGAAAATATATTTTAACAGATACTCACTGGTGAAATTATATTAATTATGTATATATTCGCTAGTCGATGTATACATTTAAAAGTTCTAAAGCTCACAACATTACATTCCACACTTACTTTAACTAGACAATGTATGAGTTAACTAGTAAGTATATAAACTTACAGACGAACGCTAGTAAAACGTCATTCATTTTATGGAATACTCACTTATTTTGACAAACTAAGTAAGCTTATAAAGAAAACTATATATTGCAGCGCGACATACTTGAGTGGCATTTCGAATTGCACAAAAGTTTGTTCTTCACGCACGAACATCTATTGTTTTTGCAAAAACTAACTACTTTTGGAACCTTTATTCTCACAGTCATTCCTATCTCAGTTGCAGGATGACTGACATCTAAAGCATTTCATTTTCATTTATTAATTTCTACATGAGATAATTCATCATTTTTTACAAACAACATATTGATATATTGATTTGTTTAGAAGATTTAACTACGTCTGTATGGTTAATGTATGCATTGACTAGAAAATATGTCTATTTATTCTCCCGTGTATACTGTAACTGGCTAAGCTAGACAATATATACATTAACTGGTGAATGCATACATAAACTAAGTGTACACTTTAACTGTAACATATACATATATGTTGTATTAAGTTTTAAAACCTGTAAGTAGTACATTATTATATGTATGTACTATGTATTTTTTTAATTTATTGAAAAACATAATTCATATTAAATTGTTTGTCAATGCTTTCGATTATGAAGGTGAGAGGATTGAGGCCAACGATGACAGTAAGTTTGATTAAACTATAATTTAGATTTGATCAAAGGTAAACTTTTAATTGTAAATGATCAATATTAATGTATTTTTTTTTAATTATAGAACATCATATCAACATGGAAGAAATGGTCTGCAGGTGATTCTGGTCCCGGAGGAAGAATATCTGGATCAGTTTGTGGTTTAGATCCAAAGTACGTTTTAAGATTTTTGAATTGTATTATAAGCAAAGTCATATTACTGTCTTTTAAACGATATTTGTATAATGCAGTGTATTTAAGTCTAATCATATAATTGTTTTTTTTCCAGATTTTGTGATGCACCAGCGTCCGTAGCTCCGTTCGAATGGCCTGACGATATAACCAAATGGCCCATTTGCCGAAAACCACACGGTTTTCCTCGTCGCCATCGAGATAAAACAGCAGAACACATGGCCTGCGAAGTCATCGGTCATCCCTGTTGCATCGGTGTCCACGCCGCTTGTCGCATCACCACTAGGGAGTATTGCGATTTTGTCGGAGGACATTTCCACGAGGAAGCCAGCCTGTGTTCGCAGGTGCGTTTTCCCTATTGTATTACAATTCTTTTGAAATTGTTGGACTACATTTGTTTATTGCCATTTTGTAGGTGTCGTGTTTGGACGATGTGTGCGGTATGTTGCCTTTTGTATCACCCGGAAGACCAGACCAATTCTATAGACTGTGGACGTCTTTGTTTTTACACGCGGGCGTATTGCATTTGCTAGCATCGTTGCTTTTGCAGTGGGTACTCATGAGAGACTTGGAAAAGCTGGCTGGTCCACTCCGTATCGGAATCATTTATTTGGGGTCCGGCATGGCCGGTAACTTAGCAAGTGCCATTTTTGTACCATATAGAGCAGAGGTAATTCATTTTTTATTCTCATTTGAAATACAAATATGAATATGCTTTATAAATTTCTCCATGGATTAGTGCATCTGACATGTGAATATTTCTAAGAGTTACAGCCGAGTTATACTTAACCATGTTATTCTTATAATTATGTATTAGAGGTACAGTAGGCTGATTGTTTTCTTATTTTGTGTTTCAGGTGGGTCCAGCTGGAGCGCACTTTGGTCTGCTCGCATGCCTTATAGTAGAAGTATTAAAAGCATGGCCATTGCTAAGCAGGCCTCGTCGAGCGCTTCTCCGACTGTTATCCATAGCTGGTGCACTTTTACTGTTGGGTGTGCTCCCGTGGATCGACAATTACGCCCATCTGTTTGGATTCATATTTGGCTTCCTCCTTTCTTACGCCCTGTTGCCTTTCGTCTCTCTCGGCCCCTACGACCGTCAGAAGAAAATAACCCTCCTGTGGGTGTTCCTTTTGGGTGCTTCGATCCTTTTCGCCGTGCTCGTAGTACTGTTCTACGTCATTCCAGTGTACGACTGCGAAGTTTGCACATACTTAACATGTATTCCCTTCACTAAAGACTTCTGCGCATCGCAGAACATCGACTTCAAGCGCGAGGAACCTGTGGTATGACAAAAATGTAAACGGCCGCACGACCCAGCCGTATATACAACTCCACAACAAAACCTTCATAGCACCGTCTATCAGTTATTGACTATCTGCCGATCAGTTACAGAGCTACGTAAAAAACTCGTGCACGGCGACGACCACAAGATTCATAAAATATTCATGCAGTCATATATTATGATTGGCTAAAGAATCGACATAATGTATAGCTTTTATAAAATCAACACCTACAAAAAAAAAAACACAAGACGCATTTAAAGTGGAAATGCTCATCGGAATAAGCAATTTGGAATATTGCTTAAACAAAGCAGAAGAAAACAATCCAGCAAAAATTATTAACAAAATAAATTTTTGTATAGTGCCAATAATTCATAAATATCTAATGGTGTATGGGGGCAAGTGTGTTCACCTAATATTTTTCTATTCGAACAAAAAAAACTTTCAAACAACCATATAACAAATATAATAATAATTATTATAACCTATATAAAAAAAAATCATATAAAATATAAAGTGCGGGACGGCAAAATATTTGAATATACAAATATATATATTAAAATTATGTTTTATATGAAACTGAGGTGTTTTTTGGTGTATGTGACTGAATAGGGGGCAGCCTTTAATAAAAAAAATTATGAATTTTTTAATAATACATATATTTTTATTTATAGTTCTTCTCATTTTTCAACTTCAAGGCACAAATCTTTGAGCATTCACATTACAAATAAAATGTAACACACTAATTACATCCGAATAAATAACTTTCTGGTTCAATGCATTTACACGATTGTTCAAACTATATATTGTTGAATGTTTTTCTGTAAGTTGTTTGAATCATCATATTTGGAAGCTACTATGTATATGTACATATGTAGTATGTTGTCAACCATCTGAATCATTATACCGAAACACATACTTATTCATACGGCATGCGAACTATTCCATTTCTAATCATATAGCACTCTCATATGTTATTTTACAATTTTGACGTTTGCATATTGAATGAATATAAGCATGGCTCCTACAAGTACCGGCTCAAAAAGTATGTGAATGTGACACTATATTAGATATACATATAGACATTAAATCCATGAGGGTAATACCAAAAATATATTTTTCCGGCTTAATTTTATATTCATATGAAAAAAAAACTTGATGGCTAGTTCTGATTAAGAGTGTAATGGTAATAGGCGAATTTTATGTTTTAGAGTCCCGTTTTAATGTCTGGAGTCGGTACTGTTCAAATTTGTATATGTTTGGCATTAGTTTCGTTACTGTCCAAATCGCTCAATTTCGTTTCATCCTTTTTGGTGGTTTGTGTGGTTAAAGCGAAAAACGGTTATATGTATATATTTTTTTATAACAGTCACAAGTAATGAGTCTCGATTTAATCAATATATAGCAACTCGTATAATCAGTTTTACACCTTCATATTTATTCAAAATATCACTGCTTCTTAATTATACAAAATGTGCATTCATATAATACATACATACATACATAACCATTATATACAAAAATATTTTACTTAAATGAATTGTAATATGTTGCCACTACCATGTATACAGAAAACTATATATTTTCTTATGTATAATGTATACATATACGTAGAATAATATTCAAGCTGCAAAGTCGGAGCTGGGTTAGCAAGAAAGTGTAATTCTGTATTATCTCTTCTGTATCTGCCCAGTGTATTTTGATAACATAACATGTAATAAAAATTGTTGTATTTACCTGCGTACATGAATGATGTATGATAAATACATGAAATAGTATTGCAAATTATAGCTAATCAAGTTCTGAACTTTAAGTTTGAATATCATTTTACTAACACCCGTTTTACGTGTTTTCAATCTTTGATAGATGCTGCTTATCGTATAAGTTATATATTATTACATATTTATCAAATGAAAATGGATAATTTATGAATGAAATGAATGAAAGTGTGTGTATATATATATATATATATATATATAATGATTTGATTAACATTATCAGCGTAATTTTATTACTAGAATCATGGGAAAGTATTTTTCGTTTTTTGGTTTTGTTAATTTTTGCATTAAAATGAACGACTTTGTATCGCGTTTCTTTACATTCCTTTGGGATATTGTGTCCAACGACTGATATTGTATATAATGTATTTTATTTAAATTATCCGTAAATAAATAATATTTGATTTCAAAATTGATATTGAAAGGATGAAAAATAAATCAATGTTTACGTCGAATATTTGGATAGTTGATCCAAAATATCCTTATATTTAAATATCTATTTAGAGAGTTGAAAACTCGGTTTGTTTATATTATTATTAAATTTTATTGGGACCTGTTTAAAACGACTAAATGTAAAAATACAAAAAAAAAAAAAATAAAATAATGCTGATATTGCTTATTCAAATTCACTTATCGACTTAAAAAGATGTAAAATGTTAACCAAAAATAAAAAAAAATAATGCAACCTAATTATATGATTCCCCCTTGTGATAAATTGTCATAATAGATCAAGTTATTATTATGAGAAGTATAAAATATATTATGATTGTGTATATTGAAATATTAAACAATTTATTAACAGTAATATCAAGTGTTTTTTTTTTGATAGCCGACAAATGACAAAACTTATTTTTATTTCTTGCTAAAGTTAACGTTGGACGACCAGACTGAAAATTTCCCTACAGTAATGAGTACTATGTGTGCAACTGCACAGTATGTTAGTATTATGATTGCATTTATTTTATTATAATTATTATATTAATATACATTTATTATATACATACATATATACAAACTTGTTGCTTAATTGTACAAGCGACTATCAATCACAAAGGCAAGTAAAAAAGTTGAAATGAAAACTTTACGTTTCCTCTGACTCTGATCTGGTTTTTTTATATTTGATTTTATAATAAAACTAGAATCAAACTCTGCCCCTTTCAGTTGATGTCGCTACAATAATAATAATATGTATAGTTAATGCATCTGGATTATGTTTACTTGTACTTAATTTTCATTTATAAAGTATATGAAAGTATTTGTATTTGTATTGCATTTAATGTTTACATGAAACAATGTTTTAAATTCACATGCTTTCAAAAAGTAAAATTTAAATGTGATTGATTTATAATAAGTGATATCGTTGTTTTGGAAGAGAGTTTATTTCAGAAGCTTATTACGTGTACATGTACGGATATATATTTATATTAGAATTAATTGATCAGTTACGAATAGTGAGTATTTTATATTTTAGCATTAATCCTAAAAAAAGAACGACAAACATTCAAGAGTTAAACATTCTTCGCTTTAAATTCGTTTTATTTTTATACTAATTTGAGTGCAAGTACATATTTATTACGTCTTTTCTTGTTTATAGTATTTTCTATCGATTCCAAACCATACTGTGTTCGTTGCCGTTGTACACTTAACATTCATAACTTTGAAAATGTTGTAACAATCTGATTAATGTAATCACATGTATATATATACATATATATAAAAATAAGGTCTCCATTGTGCTCTGGCATGGTCAAACAACTTCCGTATTATCTATGTTGTTGGAACATGCTACTTATACCTTGTAATGTACATTATTATGATATGATTAAGTGTAAAACTTTAGTCTTTATTAAATATTTCAAAATTATTATGAAACCTTTTATTTAACTCTTGTCAAGTGTGAGAAAAATCAAATATTCGACAAAAATTTTATTTTTTCAAAAGTGATGCAGAATATTCAAATAAAAAAAATCAATATCATTTACATAAATACAAATGTATAATCGCAACCTTTAACAGCATATAATTTCAAAATAACATACATAAATAATAAATAAATGTCATAAATTAAATATTAATTCAAGTTCATGTCCGTTCTTTGGTTGAGTACACGAATAATTTCATCTTCCGCTAGATGTAATATCGACAGTTCTGCAAATGGTTTCGTGTTGCTGGATAAACTACCATTACTGTGAAGACCGTTGATGGTCTCCCGCAAAAGCAAAGCTGTTCCTCTCAGCATGGTCAATAATTTGCACGACTCTGCAATCCTAAAATAATAAACAAAAGTATAAGCGGAAACATTGAAACAGAATAAATTACATACAAACAATTGGTATGAATATACTTAGGCAAATGGGATTCAGCCGATGACGTGTATTGTGCAAATATTGGCATTAAATTACGAATCATGTCAAAGTGAAATTGTTGAATACCTCCGGCACCCCACCAGCACTCCAACACAACCTCCTGTATTATAAAATATTCAATAAAACAATTCCTTACAAGAATTTTTTGATACATTTAGCTTACATTACCTCGAAAATGAAAATGTCTATCTCTTTAGCAACAGCTCGCCATAGAGGTCCAAATAGTTCTGGTGCCAACGATGATCGTAATCCGAGCAAACGAGTACTAAGAGCACCTAGAGGAGCACACAGAGCCGTTGAAAGGGATCGACATTGTATGTCTTCCACTTCGGGTAAATAGTGCCATCTGTATCAAAATAATAATCAGTAATTTTTAATCAAAGTCTAATAAACAAGATGGTATTATACTATTTTCTTGTCAATTGATATGTGGTACATATTTTATGATAAAAAAAAATAATTCACTTTTGATTGCGATAATCTCGAGAAGCAGCTTTAATTTCTAATACTAAATCGTCGCACAGTAATAAACAAACATCATCCACTATTCTACCCAAGAGTCTTGGTAATTCTTCGAATACGCCTATCTCTGGTTCACTCTCGTCCTGCAAATTAATTAAAATTAGATTTGATTATACAAAATAAATACAAAATAGAACAGTAAACTTACATGGTTTAATAAATTTATATTTTCATTTTCGTTGATTAATTCCAGATGAACATTATTAACTTCTTGTAAAGCTAATTCTTTAGCATCGGCTTCTACTTGACTTAAAGATAGGGAACCTCTACGGTTGAAATTTTGAGCTATATTAAATTAAAGTATGTTATAAATCAATCAATTCGAATATTATTTTTAATATAAAATGAAATCTAAACCTTCATCGGATACTTGTGGCGGCAAAATGGAATGTGAGGTCGGTGTAGTATCTAAATCGGGTATTGGCATATGTTGCATTTCCGTAAAGCATTGAAATTGTTTTTTATAGTAGTAAAGTTGAAGATAAGACTGAAACAATGAAAATAAATTTAATGGGGCACATTTAAAAAAATGGCCAAGATTCAAAACCAACACAAGTTTGATACATACGACAGCATGCGTCCAATCGAGTAAAGCCTGTCTGAAATAGTGAACTACATTCAACATGGATAAAAGACGTGAGCCACCTTCGACGGCTCTACTTTCATTCTTGCTCGACCATAGTCGAATTTCTTCTTCGATCAGTTGAGTCAACCGTAACCGAACTTCCTCGCACAGTTCCGTTTGCAGATCTAAAAATTGTAATCTAAAATAATAAAAGAAAAAACAATTAAAATCACATTGAATACGATGTATTGTGATGAAACTTAGGAATGGAAGCAATAACCTGTGACCGGGTTGAGGCAGTGAAGAATATCTATCGTGTAAAGTTTGTAGCAATGAAACTAGCCAATCGGCTCCTTGCGGTATACCTTCAGGCTCTTCACCCAATTCGAGATCTTTACTGCCGAGAGTTGATAACCATTCATCACCTCTTAACATCTCATCTATCTTTTGAATAGCAACTGAAATAATAATATAAAAAAATTATTACTCAAAAATATACACGAGACAGTGTTAAATTTTTTAAATATTACATTTCTTTTCGACGGCAAGCCACCGAATGAGATATCTGGCATCTGTAAGTACTGTCGTAACACGTGGACAAGTCGGCGTTAGAGGAAATCCTATAATGGTTTCAAGCTCTCGATCAAAGCCTAAGCATTCGTCTATTGCGTGTGAAAAAAGAGAGTCATCTCCAGAAATTGTCGACAATAATGAATATAGCCTATCGATAGCCAGTTGCATAAGTCCACAAGTAAATTCTTGCTGTATTGAAAAAAAATAAACAAAATTTATTATTTATTATTACACGCCTAAAAAAAAAAAGGCTTTTTATAAGAAAAAAAAAAAATACAAATAGAGAAGATAAATACATACAAAGTCTATCTCAAATGACAATAGGACTATTTAATCTAATAATATAATGTACCTGCACATTGATCTTCATATCCATTGAATCTACAATAGGCTGCAAGTGCTTAGCTAGGAATGGTAGATGATCCCGTAACCATGATAGAATTTGAGTTAAAAACCATTCGGGACGATCCAGTCTATTTGTGCGACGATTTCCAGAAAAATGAAAGGTAAAGCGTTTCTTCAAAGGGATTATCATTAAGCGTATAGGTAGACTTAAATTATGTTCTGTAATGGTTTTTAACATTAATGAGGTATTTTCCAAATAAAAAAATATATAAACAATAGTTCTATCAAAAAAATATAAAACCTTCATCAATTTGCTTGTTGTCTTCGATAGGCATTTGAATTTGGAGTAAATATTGTACAATTTGTCTGAATTTGTTAAAAGCCTCTTGCGGAACAGATACAGTTAAAGAAATGTTTGATGATGTAATGGGCCATTTTACCTGTTTCAAAGCTTCATCGAATTCTCTAAAACATAAGCATAAAAACAAATTCTAGAAAAGATTCTTTAGTGCTCTAATAGTAATATAGGAGACTAACATGGATATTTTGTCCTTCAAGGCGTTGTACCAATAGTGAGTTGTCTCCGTTACAAATTCACCGCGGTGTCCGTCTTTGTACTGTTTATGCAATTCGTATAGTTGTTCCATGAGAAGAACACTTTGCTCGGAATCATTACAATTTGATAAATCTTGACTGAAATTAGAAGACAGGTGTGTCAAATCTAAGGGAGGCGTTGAAAAGGCCGAATGCAAAATGTCGCAAACGGATAAGGTCTAATAAGAATAAGATGGAATGTGCATAATTTCTAATAGGAATAAGATAGGAAGTGGATTTGATCGAAAGGTAAAAATATTTTCACCTTTCGATCAAATCCACTTTCCATCTATTCTAATTAGACCTTATTCGCTTTCTACATTAATCCTATAAGACCTTATCCGTTTGCGACATTTTCCATTCAACCATAATGCATTCGGCCTTTTCATCCGTAATCAAATCTACTTTCAAAAATACTTTCAGTGGAGACAAACCTAATTTTTTTAACAGTACGCAAAGACTCCAAATATTCTCTGGTTGCTTCCAACTTTCTGAGTTTATCCACCAAGACGCCGAGATGATTTCTGACCGGTTCGACCGAAGTTAGAAATTCTTGATTTTTATCCGTACACGATAATAGTTTTTCTTTGTAATCTAAAATTGTTAACGAGGTCTCTTCGGACGTTTTAATAGCTTCAGATATTTTAGACGGTACCTCACTATTGACCGACGAGAGCTTAAAAATAACAATTTTAAATGCATAAGTAACGGCTTAATCACATCGGTTTACATTTTTACATTAATTCACATTAAAATAAAATACCGATTTCAGAAGTTCATTTTTCTTGTCGACGAGTTCCAATTTGTAATCGTAAATTGGATCGAATTTCGAAGGATCGCTCCCTAGCCTAATATTTAACTCTTCAATAAGTTTAGTGATTTGGTTTTCGTCCATTTTTAGCGATTAATCAACTGCAACATACATATTTAATACACATAACCTACAATGTGAAATAGATAGCGTTCATAAATATGCAATATATTAACATAATAATGACCTTATTTATAAGTTTTGAGGTGTATAAAAGAGTTTTATGCAAAACGTAAAAACGACATTTAAATATTGTTAAATGACACAGTGACAGTTCTATGTACACGACATACGAGCAAACGTCAACTATGTCACATGGCTATGGACGTGTATTAAGCTGTTGCGGCCAATAAAAATAAAAAGTATATTAATTGTCAAAAATAAATTCAAATATTAAAATAAATATTGTTTTTGTTATCTATAATTCTATTTATAACATTAAAAAGTAATTTAGTGTAAAAATTTTACTTAGAATAGCATGAAAAAGGGAATAAATGGAATTATAGAGGCATGGTTTCACGAGTACGTCAGCCTGATCGACGCCAACCCCGTTTTTTTTTTGTATAGAATTTGACAGACAAATGGAAAGCCGGCCACGGCCACAATCTTATCCACTAATATTTATGGTTTTGGCGGAGAGGGTAGGTTACTGACAGTTATTGATCAAGTAGTATATAGTATAGTAATATGTATAGATAAGAGAGATTATCGAGAGTTTCTTGTTTTGTTTGTGATAGATTAGAAATGCCAAAAGAAACTGCGCATTTTCGGATGCATTAAAGAAAGAATATTGCTCTCTGAAAAAAGTGTGTTGCTACGTTGATCGCGTAAAAAGTTCAGTGCGTCGGGGAGAGCGTTCAAATATAAAAGATATGCTGTATTTTGGAAAAAAATCTCACATGCGGCAAAATATTCTTATGCAAGAAAATATTTCGCCTGCGATGCAGTTTTGCTCAAAAAACTAAGTTATTTTAAAAAACTGTACAAATAAACCTTTTTATTTCAAAAAAATATTTTCCTTAATATTGATACTAAGAATACCGGTAATTGTAACTTCTGATGGTTAAGGTATCGAAACGAAGGTCTCAATCTCAACTAAGGTATTTTATTATTAAACTGTTCCTTAGATATAAGAAATGTGTACAAATAAAATAAAATCAAACAAAACCAGCAAAATTAATGATTTTTCCAAACTATGATAAATAAAGATAAATTTAAATATTTTTTAGTTTTATGTAGTTTGTAGTTGATTAGGTACGTTAAATATAACTTTTACGCCAAATTCCAAATTTAAAATTGTTACTTTAGATCATTTCTAATGAATGATATAAAATTTCATTTAATTAATTCAGAAACTATTAACAAAGACAAAAACCTTTCTAAGGTTACATCGAAATATTTTACTACCCTTGTCTGCAAGAAATTAGGCATTCGAAATTTAAATTGACTATAATAAAGGAAGAAATTAAGTATTCGTGGACAGGTACTGGAATCAATTGTCTACTTTACTACTGCTATGTTATAAAGAAGCGACAATATCTGTTGCTTTTATTATTGACATACACCCACTCCTCTAATATACACAGTTCTTCAAATGCAGAATGACTGTTTGGGTAACGGAAGGGCAATAATGGCAAGTGGCCCTCATACGAATATCCACTGTAGTGTGAAGAAGTTTAAGTTAACAGCTGCCAGGTCGCCAGCTGTAATCTATTATCAACGTTACGACATATTGCACCCTTTGCTCATTTTCACAATTGTTTACCAGCGATTGTCAATCTAGATTGTGCAATTATTTCACAATAATTTATTTCCACTCAAACTTTTAGCAACAGGCGGTGTCGCTTATATAATAATGCTTACAATCAGACTGCCATTTTGAAAACGCATTAATAAAAAGGTATACACTATCTTTAACAATTTATATGCCACTATACACGACTATTCATGCGTTCGATTTGTGACTAATCAACGCTATTCAAACATCACAATCTAATTTCGGGGAAATAATCGATTTCAACATGTACTCAAATTTTATTGAAGCATGAAATTAAAATAAAGTGCTTTTAAGTTGCTGTTTATCTGGACCATTTAAATACCTTAAAGTGACCCGGTTGATACACGAACTATAAATTGTTTTTTTTTTGTTTAATTTTTTAAATTTTGCAATTGCTCCCTTTGCGCAACGAATTAGCGAAACCTGTTATACCGTACAATTGATTTTAATTGAATAAAATTTAATATGTACTAAGCAAAAAATAGTTGTGTATCTTCAAAATATCTTTCCAGTACTTATGACATGACACTTTGGACACTTAAGGACATGATACTTTGTTCTCTTTAAAAGGCATACCTATGTATGTACATAATAATACTGTCTATCTATATATGTATATAAAAATGAATGTCTGTCTGTCTGTTTGTTTGTCTCTTATAGGCTCCTAAACCACTCACCCGACCGCGATGAAACTTTCAGGACTTATTGTGATCATGCCGGGGATGGTTCCTGTGAAAAAAAATCGGGATGAAACGGGAACGGGAACGGGATCGGGATCGGGACCGGGATCTGCAATCGGGAAAAAACGGAAACAGGAACAGGAACGGGCCTGCTCACGCGTCAGATAACGTACTAGGAACAGGAACGGGATCTGGATCGGGAACGGGAACGGGATCTGGATCAGGGAACGGCCTGCTCACGCGTCAGATAACGTACTAGGAACAGGAACGGGAGCTGGAACGGGAACGGTATCGGGCATTGCAACGCATGCCGGGTCAGCTAGTAACATAATAAAACAGAAAAGTTGTTCAGACTTTTTTTCGCCGGAATTTTCTACTCTTCCGTGGCGCGAGTCATAGCGTCATTAGAATGGATAAGTTTTACAATTTTAACGCAATATAAACCACACTTTCGTACGTATTAAATCGATTACATCGCTTGAACTACAGGTGTATCACAAGAGATAATGTGAAAAACGTACAGCGTGGGGGAGTATAGAATGGAGAACACCCACCCCTCTAGTCCCACAAGTATAACGTCACTCCTGAAAAAACGCCCCTACGCAAATATCACAAGCACACACACACATGGAGGGTAACAACCTCAATGTGCTGACGAATGTAAACAAGTTGACGTGAAATGTGAAGTACGGTTTGGCGGGAAACACGATTGCGTACCAATCGACAGCAAAGCGTCACGCTTGAAAAGCTTCTTCCCTAGTGGGTTGGTGGTGGGGAAGCTCGTAGGCCCTTATCGTGGCATAGTGGGAGGTACCTCCCCCCTCATCGCTAGGTTTCTTTATTTCAAAAAAAATAAAAAGGGAATATCGATCTGCGGGTATGGTGTGTACCTTGTAGCACCTGTGCGGGGTGGCTACTGGGCTAGCACCTGCCGCGTGCCTCAACAATCAAACGTACGAACAACCCCTGGCACAACGAACGAGGCCCTCGTACCGTGTGGTTAGGAACAGGTCGAAAGGGGTGGTTTTGGGTTGTGGGTGTGAGAAATAGGGGGTTGGTCAGTAGTCGCGTCACACTGTCCGGCCAGACGATCGATCGGGTCCAGTGCTTTGCCCGCAAGCGCTCCAACACCACATCCAACAACCACTGTATCAAGGTAAACCCACCCCATTATCTCTTACGTGTCCCCTTTTCCTCGAGTGTGATTTTCCGTGGGAAATTCCCGGAAAACCAAAGTTTGGGAAGAGCAATTATTGTATTGTAGTATTGGCCGGTCCCGTTCGGTCGGTGCGTCACATTCGCAAGTACCTCGCTCTGTGTGCGCAAACGTGGTGTAAGGGTTGATGTGTGAGGAAAATGGTGTGTCGTCAATTTACGACCTTTCCAAAGACAATGTTTCAATTTTAATAAAACGGTGAAAGTATTGTATCCGAGTAGTGTAAAAATGGTATACGCCTCATTTGTATGAAGTACCAAGTACATACATACATACATACATAGATGTTTGATATACTATTCCTAATGCATAATGGTTATGAGCTTTTTTTTTATTATATAAATATGATCGATGAATGAATGGTAAAAAGGGAGGTCTATTGCTAAAGTAATTTTTGAGATTGGATTTTTTCTTTATGTTTCTGTTTAACAATATAACATCAGTTTTAGTATGTGTGAGAAACTCAGTGTATTTAGAGCATCTCAAAAGTGGAACGACGAAAATTGAAATAGTATTCTCAAGCCGGCTTCAGACTATGCGTGCGCTCGCCGAATATTCGCTACTGTTCGGACGAATGTCGATTTATGTGGCCGCATTGTCTGGATTTATGATATGATTGAAATTATATTATCTTGTATTCGACTTTACGGCGACTCTTTTGTATCCACTGATTGTGCAATGTTGTTAAAATTTACGGTATATGTACATACCTATAGTGTCGCAATTTTCAAAATATTTGACTGAATTGTGCATTTTGAACCTGCGCTGAAAAATGCCACTCGTAAACTAGCAGCTGCTCATCGCTGGTTTATAACCGTTTATGATAAAATCGTGAACGGGCGCCGTTTCCCTCGATTGATCAATCGTAAAATTTTATAGAATATTTTATTTTACTTGTGTGTATGAAATAATGTGAATTTAAGTACCTATGTATGTATGTACACTCGAACTAGTTTATACCAGTGCTGTCCAAATAAATCGAACTGTATGTAGTTAGAGCAAGCTGGAAATCACCTGTTCAACACAGTGGGTATGGTATTTAGTATTTTAAATTGATTTTGGTTTTCAGATGATATAGAGCTGCTACAATGTTGATCACATCAAACTCTTCGCCCGTTTCGGGCGAGTTGCTCGAAGATGGAGCTGTGGATTCCGAGCTGATGGAACTATCAGCGCATTTAGTTCCAGAATCGTCACACACCATCGAAATCCAATACATAGTGCCAGAACTTCACATATACGACACGGAAACTACCATAATCGAAGAAGTTGAAGCTGATGGTAGCTTCACCGACTACGGAGACAATCAAGCGTGCATAGACGACTATCCACTGTCCGATCTGAACGATACCCAATTGCCGTCTTCAAATGATTGTAGCAGCACTGATTCCTACCACGAAGATTACAGCTCAGGAGAAACAGATCTAACCAATTTGAATTGGCTTCAGAATATCACCAACATACTGCCTGTGCCTTCGTTATCGATCTCGCCAAAACCGTCACCAAAGCCACTTATCCAAAACGTTAGGTTGCACAAGTTCAAGCAGACGATACTCAAGTGCCAAGAGGACTTTTTGGAGAACGTCGATGACTATCAAGGAGACAGTGATAAAAAGCCACCGTATTCTTATTGTTCGCTCATTTGCTTGGCGATGAGGTACAACGGCAACAAAATGACCCTATCGTCCATTTACAGTTGGATCAGGGAAAATTTCAAATATTACAGGACCGCTGATCCAACATGGCAGGTATGATATAAAATGTTATCTAATTTTACACTTCAAGTATTGAGATCAGGTTAAATAGTAATCTTCATAAGTTCCCATCGGCTATCCGAGCCTATACGTGCTAGGTTTAGGATAACCTTTCCTATGTATGCATAGAGTTAATATTCACGTTCTCTACCTGAAGGTACTCATTTAATGTTTTTAAACATTGACTAAAATTTTGCCCGCTACTTAGCCCTTACATATCCTAATACTAATGCGAACTGGGCACTTGTGGGGGTTAATTGTTTCAAGGCAATGTTTTTTTTATGTTTTGCGGTACTGTGAGGATAACGTTGTGCCACGTCAGATTTTGTCATTATTCTGAGAAAATAGTATGTGCGTGTGTATGTCGATACAGCGAGGGGTTCACGAAAAGGGGGAAAAGTTTGTGAAATTTCGTGGGTGAAACGCAATCGAATAACCCTATTTTATTTGTTTGTCGATTGATAGAATCAGTGAGAGTAAACATTTGTATCGTACGTATTATTGAATTTGAAAATTCTGTAAACATCCATATTACTATATATTTTTGTGTAGATATTGTTTTTAAGCGAATATTTTTACATAGCTTAATATTTTTGGATAATTAATACGAATAAATTTGGGTATTTAAATTATGGATAAAATAAATTTTATTACAGAACTCCATAAGGCACAACCTATCGCTGAACAAAGTATTCGTCAAAGTGGCCAGATCTAAACAGGAGCCAGGTAAGGGTGGGTTTTGGAAACTAGAATTGGCGAGACTTCAAGATTCGAGACGATGCAAGAGGGTATCGAGACCGTCCAAGAAGCAAAAAGCCAAAAATGAAGAGAAACAAATCGAAAAAAAGAATATGGAAGAAATTCACATTTTACAAGGTGGTCCGTACGAGGATAGTTTTGAGAGGGCAAAACAAGCGAGCGACTCCATAACCGATATGTCTAGTCATCTTCCAGATTTTAGTCTGGACGGTCTAGATATGGTTCTTTCTAATCCCATGGAGAGCGATTTTGGACCAAACGTGATCGTGGAACCGGTAGCTGCTGAAGAAGAGCTAGGTGCACTTTTGATGTCAACGCCGTGGGAAGATCTCCAACCAGAACTAACAGATTCTTTATTCGATTCCTATTTGAAGTGAAAAATTCCATTGATTTTTTGAAATTTTATTGGATTTTTGAAACATTTGAGTTATATTTACATTGTATACGTTTTGAGTTCATAAATCTAACGTTTACATGAATTTTAAAATTTTTATATCCAATTCAAAAATGTGCACTAATTTGAGAAGAGGCAATTGATGGATTAAGAAATATTTTTCTTTAAAACTGTGTATATTTTTAAAAATATTTCTTTTGTAAACTAAAAATTAAGAAGAAGCTTTATAGTATTAACACAAAAAGTATTGCAATTTTAGTAAATGTAAGATATAAATTATTTACACGTGTAAATTGAACACTTTTGCTCAAAAATGTCCGTCCTATAAATAAAACACATCACTACACTTGTAAAACTATTGTTTTGGTGTGATTTTTGATAATTTTAGATTACTATAATTATGCGAGTTTCATTTTCAAATAATGCACAAGAATTACTAAATCGGTTGTTGTCTTTAAGTTTCAAAATATCTTTAAATTCGCATCTTTATAAATATAATATATTTACATACGAAATTTTTAATCTATTTATGTTATAACTTATAACTATTGTATGAAATTTGTCATGAAAACAAATTTATAATCTTTTGCTTGATCTTTTATTACCTTTAAATCGGTGAAAGCTATTGAAATTGAGTCAATTTATCGATTATTTGTGAACTCATACTTATATTTTAATGAAACATATTTTAGTGAAAAACTGAATTTCTTTCAATGTACGATATTGTCAACAACGTTTAATAATGAATCGCGTTTTATCTAATCACTAAACTAGAAAAACATTATACTTTATATCAGTATTTTTCTGCAGGGTCCAATTACAACAGCTAATATGGTCTTAATTGAAAAAAATAGCTCATTGTGATTATCAAATCAAGCTCAAATACAAAACTTTTTTTAGAATTAAAATTTATCATTCTGTTGAAGTCAGAATTTATGAAATTGTTGAAATCAAATTGTTGAAGCAATATTTGTATGCCCTGTAATTTATTGGGTTAGTAACTTTTCCGATTTTCGGTCAGTTATTTTAACCAAATGGTGAGTAATTTTAATGAATGGTCAGTAAATTTATATAAACGGTCGGTATTTAAAGTAAGGGGTCAGTAAATGACGGTTTAACTGGCCGTTTGTGAAAAAGTTACTTATCAAAAAAATATTTTTTAATGACCATTTATAATTTTTACTGACCGTTTTCTAAATATAATGAAATTCATGTATTGAATGAAAATGTTCATAATTTTGAATTACGTAAATAAAATAGTATGAGCCTTAAAAGATTGTTGTGAACAAGCAATAACGTTTCGTATTAATGAAAATTAAAAAAAACTTTGAACATTAAAATTTATATTATTATTATATTTATACACGTGGTATAGTATGTTAAACATTATTTTAATAAATGCAGTATTATATTATATATGTGTAGATTTACAAGGTACATACATAGATAGAAGATAGAAGCTCAAGAATCTATCCAGGAATTAAAAAATATGCTGATATAATTTTTATTGGAAAAACACTATTGAAAATGGTTGAGAGCTTAAATTACATCGATATACAATATGTATGTATAAAGAAATTAATGAAAACTATAGATAATTAAAAAAAATGTTTTTTCATTATTGTCAAATAAAAGTGAATTGAAGAAATTTGTCAAGGATTTTAAAAACCTTAGTTTTACACACATGTAATGAAGATAATTTGCCTTTGTATACACTGCTGTCTGTTAATGATCACAAAAAGTGTGCCTATTTAATATTGTATTTTCATAAATGTGAAAATATAACAGAAATAATATCCGTCCAATTGTTGTGTATTTGAGTGTGTTGTGAAGACGCTAGTCATAGTATATATTTAATTATTTATTTATTCTGCTATAATAGGCGTAGGATAGTAATATGAAAAATGGTAACTATTTTACTGTTTAAATTATTTTATTACATGAAGCGTTGAGAATGAAATGGGCGAATACGCCACTTGTCTCAAAACTTTATTTTTAAATTTCGATAGAGATGACCCTTGTTTATCAATATGACCTTCTGTGAGGTTGGCTCATGATGCATTCTATTTAATTTTGTTTGTGTTTGGAAATTTATTATATTAGCGGATTATTATTCGCTCCGGTTTGTGAGATCCACAATGCTAAACAATAAATGCTCATACTTTTTTGATAAATTGCGGTATTCGCCACTTTCATTCTCTACACTTCATATTATACTTTAAGAAAAAAAATTGTGAATTTTATTTCTTAAATTGAATGTGTATGTGAAAATTTATTATTATTTTTAAATTAAAGGATGATTTTTCAATTTAGCACACAGAATTAAAAAAAATGCCTACAAATTTATAATGTAAATAAATATGCTTTTTAAGTGTTTTAAAAATGCACAAACGTGTTTTTAAGTAATTATAATTGTCCATAGAGAGAATATTCTACATAGTTGTTTGTTTTCACAGTAATTTTGTAAACGCACATTTTGTAAAATTGACTATTTACTTTATTTGAGTGAACACACTATGTGTTTGTAAAAGAAAAAAAAATAACATACATGTAACCTTAGATTTGAGTAAAATTGCTCAAAATATGTAGTGACAAAATAATTGTATCATTTAGAAGTGGTTTATTTATAATAAAAGACAATTACAAATTTTAGTATTTTTATTATATAAATTAATGATTTAAACAATGAGCAAAATTAAACGAACATTAAATACCAAACAACAACGCAAACGAATTAAATAATCAATGCATAAATAAAGAGTGTCATGATTATTAAAAAAAATCAATAAAAGGTAATAAAAAAATATAATCAATTTAATTTAAAAAAATAGTATCAGAATAATCTATTGAGGTATTTCAATGTAATTTCACTCCATTTTATAGACTGATGTAAAAACAATCTATCATCTATGTACTTCCATCGATAAGTTTGTTGGTAAAATTTTTTGCAAGCAACAATACGGCAGTGTTGATGTTGCCACTTGGCATTGTTGGAAATAGAGATGCATCGACAACGTATAAATTATCAACACCACGAACTTTAAAATCAAAACCAACGACGGTTGTATCCTTCAGAGGAAATCCCATTTGGCATGTGCCAGCTGGATGATAGCTAGTCAAAGTGAGATGCTTTATGTAACATTCCCAATACTCGGGCGTATCAAATTTTGTATAAACACAACCGGGGAATATATTGGTATTCAGACGAGCACCAATATTCTTCATCGAAGGTGTATCGATCAATCGCTTTATTAAACTGATACCGTTGATGATTACCTTAACATCGTCCGGATGAGAAAAGTAATTCGGTTGGATTATAGGCATAGCATACGGATTCGAACTAGACAATTCCACAAATCCTGTACTCTTGGGATGCAGAACGACAGGGAGTATTGATATTGCGTTCATGTTGATGACTTTTTCAAAATAATTATCCCAGGTCTGGTCGGGTATGCCGAATGTTTTTCGCAAGTACATACCAGAGTCGGTTGATATTCCCGTTGGCATAATCATAAGTTGTAAATCTGGTACATTGGAAAATTTACTGCAGTACTCAATTCGATCCTTAAGTTTCATATCACAGGTGCTCAAAATTGCAATAGCTTCACAGCCGACTGAAGTCCATGGACCTTTTCCGTTGTAAAAATAGTCCCATGCGCTATACGGACTACTGAAGTTTGCCAAATTAAATTGCAACGGTTTAGATAGTAAAATTAGATCAAGTCCAGTAGTTACGTGATCCATTAAATTTCTCCCAACCGGCAAGTCCTTAACGATTGGAATTTTTAGCTTTTGAAGATGAGCCCGAGGTCCAATTCCAGACAAAAGCAATATTTTCGGTGTACCAATAGTTCCCGATGCTAAAATAACTCCCTTCTTCGGTCTAACGTAGTAAATTTTACCGAATCTCTCGTACATTACTTCTTTCGCTTGGTTGTTTTCACTGTTCATGATTATTTTTTGCACAAATGCATTCGATACCACTTTTCCGTTGCTTAAATGATGATCGTGAAGTGCATGAGATGAGGACCATCTAGCACCATTTCGTTGACTCACAACAGTTTCCATAAAACCTTCCTTTATTTCATTTGTACGATCAATCTTAAAACCTAGTTCTTTAGCTGCATTTAGCACAACGGATGGCAGTGACGTTTTAAAGTTTAAACGTTCTTTAAAAACATCGGTTTGTTCTATTTCATCTAAATATCTATTTAATTGAGCTGCACTGTACTTCCCGTTAAACCAGGGAACGAGTTCTTCGACATATCCTCTCATGTAAATCATGTTATTTAATTTAGACGAGCCGCCGACTATTTTTCCCGACGGCCACTTACACTGAAACGTAAAATGATTTTTGTTTAGATTAGTTATAACTACATAGATTGGGAGGCGTTGAAAAGGCTGAATCCAATAATAACGAATCCATTAGGGTCAAATCGAAAAAATCGCAATCGGATAAGGTCATAGGAATAATGTAGAAGGCGAATAAGGTCTAATAATAATATTGAAAGCGCATGTCTAATAGGAATAAGATATAGTGGATTTGATCGAAAGGTAAAAATATCGAAAATAATACGTACATACAAGGTCAAAAATCTTAAATAAGACACGACGAGTAATTTCTTTTGAGCTTTTAAGCAGTGATTCTCAATCTTTTTAATCGTTTTGTGTGTATTTTTTCGTATTAGACCTTATCCATTTGCGACATTTTTCACTCGACCATAACAGATTCGGCCTTTTCAACTGTAAACCATAGACTAGAAGTGTGACTTTATTCATAAAGTAATTACTTTTCCTGACATTGCAAGGCAGGCTGTATTTTGCTCGGAAGTTTCATATTGCCAATCATAGGATGTTCCCTGTAATAGTGGACCGAGTGCTGGAGGATTTAATAAAGGTCCACCAGAGCCACCAGCTTCCAATACAAGAAATTTGATATAGCGATGTGCAGATAAATGATGTGCAATTAAGGAACCAGCCGTTCCACTTCCAACTAAAATTAGAAAAATGAAATCAATACGATTGGTTACAACTACATAAAATGACAAAATACACAAAAAAAAAATAC
This sequence comes from Parapsyche elsis, assembly GCA_022651745.1. Taxonomy (NCBI): domain Eukaryota; kingdom Metazoa; phylum Arthropoda; class Insecta; order Trichoptera; family Hydropsychidae; genus Parapsyche; species Parapsyche elsis. The sequence goes on from JAGVSN010000017.1 coordinate 7,532,232, forward strand.
CAATAACATAGTCATATGTCTCTTGACTTTCACTCTCAGCAAAATGCTTAATATACTCATAGCAACAAAATAAAATGAGATAAAATTTAAAACAATACACTAAAATTGTATATACAAATACAACAGTTGAAGATAGGATATGCATTTGTTGAGATATATATATATTTTTTCATATAGATAATTCGATGTTACTAAACTAACCAACAAAATTCAAATGACATCTGTCATTTGCAGTTATTTTTGGTCATAGCAATATGATCTTAGATCAGCTTATATTTTTGTACTTTTATTTGCGGGGAATTCCGTAGTTACTTACCTTATCTAATGTGTAGATTAAATATTTACATAAAAAATTATCAGCAATAAATAATAAATTTTAATGAACAAAAATGTGTAAAGTTGGCTTGCAAATAAAACAATAAAATTTTAGCTCATTCTTTAATTTTATAAAAAATTATAATAAGTATCACATTTTCAACTAATATACAAAAAAAACTGCATATACAACTTATTAACAAATAATAAGTGATTTTAATAAAGGCAACTAATTGATCGATCAGTATTTAAATCAATAAATGGTCAGTATTATATGAGCCGCTATTTAAAAAAAAAACCGAGTTAGACTTACACCACTTTCAAGAATAACGGCTCATATTTACAAAGCGGTCAGAAATAATAATAAACGGCAAGTAAAAAATATATTTTTGGTAAGTAACTTTTTCACAAACGGTAGTAAATAACGATTTTACAGTTAAATACCGACCGTTTCTATAAATTTACTTTATAAAACTTAGACAGTTTATTAATATTACTCTTCATTTGGTTAACTGACCGAAAATCAGAAAAGTTACCGACCCAATAAATACAGCCCTCTAACAAATAGAATATTAATTTATTATTTTCCATACTGAATAAAGCCATAAAAAAATCAATGCCATATGAAATAACAACAAAAAAAAAGGTACATCCGTAAGTGAATAAACTCCAAGGTATTATTTTCATATAAATTATAAAGCTAATAATTGAGGTTCTAGTTTCAGTCTCGCAATTGTTTCTTGAGGCATACAATAGGTCGGATTGATCGGTTTGATTTGAGTATTGCCTAAGAGCGATAGGCCGGCCAATCCAAACAATGTGTGAAATGGATCGGTCATATCTCCAGGTCGATCGCTAAATCCACCGTTTTCTGTATCTTGACACGCGAGTATGAATTTCTCCAGCGCTGCCTTATCCACCCAATGTATTCGATTCATCATGGAAAGAGAAGCCAAAACCCACCTGCAAAATAAATGATTTTCAAAGTCGATGCAAAATATACATATAAATACACAGCAGAATAACTAACTACCAAGAATAACACAAATCGGGAAGTTTTTCAGGACGTCCATTTAATCCTCCATTAGGTAGTTGTCGCTCGCACAACCACCAGCCCAACTCGTCAGCTCGTAAAGCATCCAATCGACCACATACAGAAAGTAATCCGACACAACAATATATAAGTCCTGAAACAAATAAACCGGTGTTTAATTGAAATGGGAAGACAGGACGATAGATCTTAGACGATTGATCGCAGAATGACTTAACACGCAGATAGTATTTATTTAATTACTTGAAATAGCTTGAAAAGCTAATTACAAACAAAAAAGTAACTTAAAGCTTAAATTAAAAAATAAACTTATCTATCTATTAGTAGTTGTACAGAGGTGCTGTTTTAAGGCTGTCAATTTGGTTTATTTGTCTTATTAGACCACCTGGCAGTCCATTATATTCAACAACACACCTGTACAAGATATTTCTTCTAGGTCAACTTAATTTTAAATTCTTAATTATTGACTTATTCCTATCCCTAGTATTATAATTATGTATATTATATCCACTTATTAAATATTTTGGTAACAAATTCTTATTTAACTTAAAAATGTAAACTAACATGCATACTTTTAAATTTTCGCTAACATTCATTCAATTCATTCAACATGTTTCTTATACTAAAAGTTAATCCGTTGACATTTAAAATACTCCACCTAGCTCTATTTTACAATTTTTGCAGCCTATCTTTGATTGACCTTTCGACTAAAGAGAATCGAATGTACGGATAGTTCATCGCCAGAAACTTAGCTGTCGTCTTGGGTAACAATAGTCGACTTCGTAGGCTGGTGTTTCTGGTGATCAATTATCCTTGCGGTCATTAAATTATTAAAATTCTTCTTCTTAGTCTGCTCTGACCATCTTCAGGCGTCGGGTCTATCGTATTAGTTATCAGTTAGCGAAGTCGGCACTCGTCTCTCGCCACGTGGAAAAGCTCCTCAGCCCATGGACCCGTCTAGTTGCAGAAGTTTCTTATCCATGAAAGTCTTTTCCTTTCCAGCCAGCGCTCCTCATCAACCTTTCCTTCCATTATTACTCGGAGGAGTCGATACTTCGATCCGTGGATAATGCGATCACGGGATTCAACTTTGTTCAACGGCGTTTGGTTTTCTGCAGGAGATCCCTATTCTTATGGAGGATGCCAAGCACCATATCATTTCAGACTCGTTCGGTCTATGATATTCTTAGCATCTTCCGGTAACACCACATTTCAAAGACCTCGAGCTTATTCGCAGCCATATATAAGGACTGACCCACACGTAACAAAGTAAGGATCGCAGACGGACACCCAAAAATAGCACAGGCCTACAAATTTCAAATTTGTGAACGTTATTTTACGTTTAATACCTATTTTTATATAAATCGACTATTCTGAACTCAATGGTGTACATAGTTTTTGGCTACCACGTCAGCCACGAAATCTTTCTCACGGTTTTCGTGCCAAGTAAACGATGCTCCTAGAGCCAGTAGATGTTTATTCTAAAGTTTTGATTCCAGAATCTGTGAGGCATCCCTCGGCAGAGCTAAATCTCTTATCAAATCATTCAGTTCGCTTCGTGTGAAAGCTTGCGGTTGTTTGTTTCAATTTCGAAAATGTCCATTTGATCACTCCCATCGGTATCATTTTCAGAAGACAAATCGTGGCATAAACTGACGAACGGAGGCGGAATAGGGATACCAGGTCAACGAAGAACACCTTTTGCAGATGGTATATCACGATAAGAGATATTATTCACGTAATGGATAAAAACTAACGTCATACTCCAAATTAGCAAAGAACCCAAATCAAACTTAAAACGAGGAAACACACGTCAGCCTGTGATAATTTACGACTAGTGAGAATATTTTGATTATTACATTGAGAGTACACTCACTCAAAGTTTGAAAAGTATTCACTTGAACGATACATACCGGCGTGACTTTCCGAGCCGGGACGCGATCCGAAACCACCGTCGAAATTCATACAGCTCAATACAAAATCAACAGCTCGATCCACGTTTATCGCATCCAGCCGATGAAGCAACGAGAGGCAGAGTACAGCGCAGAATGAAAAGCGGGTATCCACTTCACCCCACTTATCACCTGTAATGAAAATATGCAATGAACCAATCGAACATTGAAGGCATTGATCGTTAAAAATGAATACCTGTAAAACTTCCGTCTTCTAGCTGAAGTGAGGTTATGTACTTGACGACACCTTCTACGTCGATCACATCTATCTTATCGTACATGGTAAGTATTTGAACGGCGCTCAGAGTGTATAGTATGTGAGGATCGTGACCGACACTTGCCGATATGCCACCGCTTTCCTTGTCCTGGCAAGACTTGATAAATTCCAATATTTCTTCGCGTGGGACACTGCAAGATCGCAACAGATGAGCTTATAACTTATAGGTATGAATGCAAGTATGGAGAATGGAAATTTGTGGGGTATAGGGTGTACCGAGATGATTTTGCCATGAGTTCCAGTGCTGTTAGACCCCAGTACATGCCGGACATGCGTAAAAATTCGGTCTTGCAGAAGTCATAGTCGTCTTTATCAGTTCCATATACAGATAAATAGGCTGCATGACGATCCAGCTCCAGCTTCAGCTCAGGTCCACTTTCTGCTACTACTACCTCCCCTTCCATGGCTACGTTTATGTACAACTATATATGCACAATTGCACAATAGCCGAAACTTTGACAGACCGCAATCAAGTGCACTCGCACTGACAGTAGTGACAGTTGATTGCTGAGTTTTCATTTCATCCTAATAGTGTTAAAATCGGCCATACCCTTTTTTTGTCAATACAACAATTCCTCGATTTACGCGGTTTTACATTTATGCGGTTTTTTCAAAATGCACCTTTTATTTTTAAATTCATTGCGCCACATTTATTTACTTGCCAAAAATTTGAACTATTGAAGTAGTTAGAAAACTGGAAATTATAGTGATAAATATCGACCCCAACGTGAGTGGGCTAGATTGGAACTAAAATTGTCTACATATGAAGAAATTCACAATGATATGACTGAAAATGAAAAAAATAAAGTTTAAGTATAGATTTTGTAACAGTTAAGGCTTGGTTTCGCGAGTGCGTCGGGCTGGCCGACGCCTGGTCGCAACCTAGCCGACGTCACCTCCGTGGTATTTTTTATAGTAGAGGAATGTTGTGGTCACTAGTTATAGGAACAGGTGATGGTGTGCGTGTAACGTTAATACTTTCATACAAATTGGAGTTAAGTATTTTATTTATTTTTTGAAGTACAGTCGATTATATGTATACAGAAGTGAAAGTGGCTACGTAGTCTCGTGCGATGAATTTACTGTGTGTGATCCAGGTGGTGACTTGATGACGTGATTCATGTGCCTGGGTCAGGATCTGTGCGTAGTGATATGTTGAGGTAGTCTGTTCTGGACAGCGTGAGTTCGGCTGACAAGCGTTTATTCCGTCTGCCGGGGCGTTGTTGGTGCAGTGAGAACGCGGGGCGTACTGTCTGTGGGAGTGTGTGCGTGAGGCTTTTATAGCCCTCTATTGTGCGCTTGCATTAGATTTGTTTTTGGGTGATCTCCCGTTTTAAGATTCTCCCTTTCTGGCTATTAGCTAATAGCCACGCGATAGATTAATGGTTAGAACGTTGTCCTTTTGAAGGCATGTACACATTTTGCAAAGCAACGCTTGCGAGCGAAATCAACTCGCAACCGAGCGTATTTATCGGTTGACAGACCGAGGGGAAGTTAAGTTGATACTCATAGCAGTTATCAGAGCTACCAACCGGTAATGGTTGATAATCCCGACGGTTGAGTACCCAGAATTTTTAACGAAAGGTTTAGGGCTCGATCCCCGATAAATCGAATGACATCACTTCATACGTACCCAGCACGTTATTATCGCACTCTTTTGATTGAAAACAGTAGATAAAACAATCTGGATACTCTTTACCTGCATCACTCACATCACAAAATTAAATACTGAATGGTTAATTACTTGCCTTTTTTTTTTAAATACTTATTTTGAATTAATAGAATGCTCCTATAATATAGAAAATTTAAAAATGGTTTTAGGAAAAATATCGATAATTGATTATATGAATTGAACAAAGGGAATAACTTATTTAAAATTTTATTCAAGAATTACATATCTACCTATCTACATTTAAATATTTATAATAAATAATTCAATATATGGGTAATTTTGTTATTAACTCTCTTTGAACTCGTATGTCGAGCATAGCTCAACATTTACTTTGACTTGGTTTTTCATCTTATACAATGGCGAGGATATGTGTTTCACGGATTTATAGTTATTTTTTGTCTCAAGAGGTTAAAAATATTTAATTTTTGTAATTGACTTTCATCGCTTGGAAATTGAAAAATGTCAAAATTAATTCCGAGTTCAAAGAGTTAATAGATGTTTCATGCAACATACATATTTTGATTTCAATATAACTCACTGTATTATATAAATTGAGACACTAAACACAAAACATCACTTTGGAAATAGTTTGTTTTCTCTGGAGTATTTAAGATAATAAAGAAGTAGATACATATATATAAGTAGACAGAACAATTGGTTTACATGAAGAGTTTTGAAAATACATATATGTATGCATATAGCATGTATACGAAGTTTATAGTTGTCAGTACCTACATACATACTTGTATGTACATACATACATATGTATACATACAACATTGATAAAAATGTATTTTTGATTAAACAATATTTAGTTAGACGAACACATATTAAATAACTATTAATTTTTTTTCAATTCATTTAAGCACAATTTATTAATGTTTTAAAAACATGTAAAATATATTGTGTGGTTAGAGGTCAGTCTCTTCACGTTTTTCATTTACGGTTGAGAATACCGTTATGTTTACATTAATAAATACACCACATTTACAGAGGAATATAGAGTATATATTTTCATGGCACATCATAATTACACAACATGTATTATAAAATACTTTAAATTGAGTCACTTACTATCTAAATACACATATCTAATAAATAAAGGAGATAATAAAAATATCACATATATTCATACACAATGATTAATAAAAATTGACTAGAATCGGTTTGTAGATCAATGACGTAAAATCATAGTACATATTGTTCATTCGAAAAACATTTAGTTTTTCATTAATATTTTCAATCAAGAAAGAGATTTAGATGCTGATAATTTGACAGTGTTTTTTTTACAAGCAATATCTATTTTTTCGTATTAAAATTTGTTATATATTTAGAAAATTCCAATATTATGAATTTACATTTAAAATAAATTTAAACATTTCACGAAATACTAATTCATATACTTCATTAAAGCTTTTATACCCTTAGACCACAAAATATTATATTTACATTATATATTTCATATAATAAATATATTAAATGTATCACATCAAGTTAATTAAGGTATGCAAATATACATAATTTCAAGATTTTTATAGAGATTTTATATTTACGTTAATTATTCCATTTGAAAGCAATTGACGAAATGATGGAAATTTTCGAAATTACATAAATTAATGTTTATATTCAAAATCAAAAACACCTTTGAGAATTTACTATAGCCATTTTGCAAGAAGTTAGCATTTAAATTTAAAAGTAAAACATTTCAACTTAAGACATTAAATAGATTATTATAAGTTATCGGAAACTCCAGAAATTAAATTGGAGTCTTATTTCCACATAGACAATGATTAACTATTTTTTCCACTGATTGGGATACATACATAGTTTAAAATACAACGAGTACATGCAATGAATATAATAATACATATATGCCCTTCTTTATTCGATAAAAAAATAAGGCGTTTAATATAATTAGTGACTATATATTTTTGATAGTTTTTATGTACACATTGACATTAATAACTGGTTCGGAATAAATTTCATAAGTTATATGGTTTTTGGTCACACTTTTTTTCCCGTACAAAAAATTACATCTCTAAATTACACATACATTTTACAATAATTGACAAGAATGTGACATTGGTGTAAATAATATTCTGTACATATTTATCATAATACCGTTATATCTAAATATATGAAATTAGTGATAATATCAGATTAAGCCACCATTAATTTAATCTGTATCTATTTAAGTGGAATACTTTCCCTAGATGTTTTTCAAACGTGTTGGTTCTCAAATAGCATACATATGTACATATATTTTTATTGTCTTGCATATTTGGAAATTAAATTTATAATATGTGGATCTTTCATATTGCCAGTAAACATTTGTATTGTTTGTGCAACACATTAAATTAAATTAAATGTGCCTCTGCTGTAGATATTGAATAAATTATAAAATAATCTCACATTGTTAAATACAAATAGACACGTAGAATAAATTTTAAATATTATTTTAATCTTACCCAATAAATTTCACATAATTTTTATTTTAGTATCAAAATACCATATTTTATCTAAATATTCTGTTTTTTTTTTAAATACATACTCATGTTTGAAAAATATTACTTAATATTTATATATGTAGTGAGAATCTCATTAGGTTTTTATAGTTCATAATCAAAATCCTTGAATGTAACTTGCGGAGCCGAGCGATGTGGTCTTGCTGGAGGACAACAGCATGCAGGAGTCGTATCAAATGTTGGCAATACACCATATCCTTGAGGAATTTCTTGAGAACGAGCTGCACAACATCTTCTGGCACGTCCTCGTAAGCCTGTGTAGGCTCCCAATCCTGGAATAGGCACCAGTAAGCCGGGTCGACGTAATAAATCTGGAGTATCGCGAGCCACTGAACAAAAAATTACAAAATATAATTAAACAAATTAATTTCATACAATCTTAAATGTAAGAAATTTGAAATAAATTTACAATCAGAACTGCAGCTAGCTAATAAAGATGTTTGAGATACTTCTCGTCGAGCTCTCGCTTCTCGACGACCCGCTTCTTCTCCCTCCAACCAATATGTTAACATCTCACCTTTACCCTAAGTATTATGTCAAACATACGTTAAATATCGTTATTTGTAGTACCACGTATAATAAAATGTATGAAGTAATATTTTACTTTTATCATAGTGAGTCCTCTTTCGACACAATGATATCCGCCAAGTTTTCGCAGAATTCTACAAGTTGCAGCTGAAACGTGTATCCTCAAGTGCTCTCCAGCAGTTTCCATTCTACTGGCTGTGTTGACTGTGTCTCCGAATAGGCAATACCTAGGCATTTTTAGACCCACTACTCCAGCAACACACTGGCCAGAGTGTATACCTAGTGATAATATTGTAAAGTGTTTGCATTAAAATCAAAATATCTCAATAAATTATATTGGAAAGTATTTGGTATACCTATGCGTAATTTAAGTCTGGTTCCAGGACGATGTCTTACTTCCAAGCGGCGAACCCTTTCAAGAAGATGCAGTGCCATAGATGCAATTTCACCAGCATGACGATCGCCATTCCTCAATGGAAGTCCCGAAACTACCATATAAGCATCACCTATAGTTTCAATCTGTTGAAAATAAAATACACGGGTTTACAAATATTACTGAATGATAATATAAATATGTAGGTATTCAAATTTGCATATGTACCTTATAGACATCGTAGTGGGATATAATGGAATCGCAGCAGGTGTAAAGATCGTTCAGCAGTTCAACTACCTGAAAATAAAGAAAAAATAAAATAAAGTTCAAATACGTGAGAGTTTTATGTTGAAATGCTCACTGAATAAGAAGTGAGATTATTATGGATGTTCATTCGTGTGAAATAAGCAGAGAGTGGAATTTACAATTTTTTCGATTCGAATCGAATTTATGAAAAGTAAGCGATAAAATAAAAAAAAAAATAAATGGGGTCCTTTTTTATAAAACAAAATATATATACATATGTATGTATATGTAAGTTGCACTTTAGTCTCGATTTATGACAGCATATAGCAAGATCTAGGACTAGTCTTGCCTGTTTGCAGTTTGCTGTAAAACAAACTGTAATAAATCGAGATTGCGGCACAGTTGAAGAGGCCATTAGAATAATATGCTGTTTAAATTATGACCTTTGCGATTTATTATTCACAAAATGGGTAACACTAAATTATTGATGTAGAATAATTAACTATTTATTGTTGGCACGCTCACGGTACTTTAGTATATACAGAGAAAGTTGAAAAAGTTAATTTTCCACGGTTTTGAAGCACGAACTCAATATTAAAGGATGAATTTAAAATCCGACAAAGAAGGCGTGAATTAAATATTGCAAACCTCCTCACCTTATCTGAAAAAATCATGAAGACGTGATCGGGGGATGATTGATACCTGATACAAATCAGTCAAAATCTTAAGGTCAAATTTTCGCACGATCACAATACTTTATCCGATTAGGATAAAGTAATAATAGACAGTCAAACTACAAAGTATTTGTCTAGTTTATTGTCAATATACCTACGATATTGCTTCAAGCTCATTGACAATACATTGATTTTCTTAGAAACATAAAATAAAAACTTAAGCTTTGTATAATATAAATTTGAGTGGAAAATTAGGCATATAACGTAAGGAAGATGTAGGTGTAGGTGACTCGGATGGAAAAATATTGAAAAACAATTATTTTGTTGTTTATATTTATATCGAAAATAAAATGTATTCACAAATACGTGTTTGATAGAAAATTAAGCAATTTTATTTGACCTTTTGTTCACAAAACTTTTTAATTAAGCGCAAAACATTCATACGCCTCAGAAGCAGAAAATTAGATGTACATACATACATATGTATGTATGTACTTACGTGGGTATTCATTCCGAAGGAAAAACGTAATACGATACAATGAAAACAAACGTATTATTCTTGCGATAAAATAAAATTCTATCAAAAATAAATGAAGTAGCTTGTGACTTTGAACTCGTTGTATTTACCAACGTGACTTTGTAAAACAACAAAACTTGCGAAGAAGTGTGGATTTTTAAAGTTTATATAGCATCAGATTTCACCAACAATGTATTGTAGATATCTACAATCCGTTTTGTTTCATTTTACGTTGTTAAATCAAATTTGGGCGGTACTTGAGCCAACTAAGATTCGCGGACGAGATACATAGTTATACATGCGACTCAGTAGATTTACAAAATAGACTAACACAATTAAGCAATGAAAGTATGAAAGTATGTAGGTTTAAAAATCAATTTTAATAAAACTAAAATTATTTTTAACGAATTTTGCACGCAAAACGTAGTCACTGTAGATAATCACATTGTAGAAAGAGTTGAGAATTATTTGTACAATTGATGAATATAACTGGATGTAAACAAGAAAAAATAAGACGAATAATGAAACTAGGATGGTGCATTTTTGGAAGAATGAACATAGTTTTTAAATCAAACTTCCCGCTATGCTTAAAAAAGAAGGCATACGACCAACGCGGACTGCCAGTTATGACGTATGGATGTGAAACGTGAATCCTAAATTCATGAATGCTACGTAAGATCCAATGCACATAGAGAAGTATGGAAAGATGTATGTTTGGTATAACAAGAAGATACTGTAAGAGGAATACATGGGTAAGAAGTATAACCAAAGTGGTAGATATAGCGGAACGTGTGAAAAAGTTGAAGTGGCAATGAGCTGAACACAGCGAGAAGAATGAATGGTAGATGGACGCGAGAAATACTTGAATGATATCCGAGAGGATATGAAAGAAAGCAAGGAAGACCAATTGGACGATGAGCTAATGAATTAAGGATATCTATGTACATATATGGCATCAAGTGGATGCAGATTGCTGAAGACAGACGGGAACGGAAAAGTATTGGAAAGGCCTTCATCCAACAGTAAACGGTTGAAAGTGATAATGATGAAATCAAATTTATTATTAAAGCAATCGAAAGTATAATATTGTATTTGTGTGGGATCATTAATGTGTTTGTTGTAATTAGGTTATGCTAATTGAAGCGGTCCAGGAAGAGCAACACCTCCTGGGAAATTCAAGGAGAAACTAATCGTAGCGTTTTATTTGTATTAAATACTAGACTGTACCGCAAGGATAAAGCGGTTCATTAACCCATTCTCGTTAGCGCAAATGCGAGGCGTTTAAAATGTTCAATGACTATATCAATATTAATAATATTAAAGAATTAAATTAAAAAATTCTAAAACTCAACGAGTGTACAGGATGTGAGAAATATAAACATTAATTATAAAACATTGCGAAGAAAAAAGTAAAGTAGGTCCCTGGCCTCTACTCTTTTATAACACATTTAAAACATTGTTTAAATTAACACACTTTCACTCAATTTTTTTCTGTTTGCAAAGTGAAAAGTGTTGTAAAATTTTCACAGTAACGTAATTAGTAAATTTTCAGGAGGCGATCATATTTCAACGCAATTACGAGACTTAAGAAAATTGCTTGTGAAAGTAATGCGAGTATTAAAAAAAAAGTAAGTACAATTAATTTTTTATGAAAGGCGATGCATTACCAGTTTGCTGCTATGAATAAATTCCCCAGAAGAATTGTATTCGTATTGGGAGATAATATTAGGTATATGTATTTCCGTACATATGTATGTAAGTCCAAAGAACGTAAGCTTCTTATTAGTATTTGTTTTTTCATCAAACGCAGCGAGCTTTTTATGTGGATAAGACACGAACATACGAAACGATAATAATCAGTTCTTGACACACATATTCATTTTCAGATTTATTCGGCATATGTATGTCGAACGTAGAGCTTTACGCTTTGAAGATTTCTCAACGTATATGGGGCGCAAAAATCCATTTAAATTGAATTGGCTATAAGGGACAAGGAATTTTCGAACATCACACGCAAAAAGCAAAGCCTTAAATGGACCGATCGGAGAATTCAAACAAAGTAATAGGAACAAAATTTCATCTAAATTCTTTACAGTACCTGCATGGGCGTGCTGTCTGCTGAGAGTTCGGTGAATCCCACGATGTCGCTGAAGTATATCGTGACACAATTAAAACTTTCAGCTTGTACAGGTTCACCACGCTTCAGAGCTTCAGCCACACTTCTGTAAACAATACACGGAGAATGACAAACACACAAAACTGCAGTGATTAGAGTGATATTATCGTTTACTGCATACTTAGGCAACATTCTATGGAGAAGTTGATCTGTCCTCTTTTTCTCCTGGGTCAACTGTTCAGTTCGTTCAGCGACCAGTCCTTCCAGATTATAAGCATACTTCTCCATCATAGCAAGCATATTGTCGAAAATATTCGGCTTTCTAAAGCGTCAAAATTTACGTCAGAACTCAAAGCACAAACTACACAATGCATTTCAATTTGAAAAGTACTCACAGTCCTTGTTGCATCTCCTTAAGTCTGACTCTGACGAAGCGTATATCGGGACGTTGTTCAGGCTCCTCGTGCCAGCAAGCTTCCATGCATTTGAGCACGTATGTTGCTGTACCTTGGGCACTCAGAGGACCGAGAGCAGGACGAAAGTATACTTTATCGATTGGGTGTCTGACGCGACCCAATATTTCTAAATAACACAGCGTGTCATTAAAAAAATAATCATCTTTAATAAGTAATTTGAAAGTTGTCGAGCAAAACTCACCTGCGTTTGACAAATCCGTATTTCCCCAAGGACCGGCCCTTCCAATTATTTCGTAAAGTACTATAGCGAATGAATATACGTCTCCCTTTTGAGTTCCTCGAGCTGGTGGGGTAACGCTTCTCAAAATTTCGGGTGCCCTCCATAAAGCTCGTCTCTCTTCCCTCAACGCACCATCGGGCTCTTCTTGGCCAGCTGCTTTTCGAAATTTGAAATATATTAAATATATACGATTCACTATATGTATTAGTGTGAGGGTCTGCCTGCCTGCCTTGGTCGTTGCGATCACGCTAACATTGCCAACATAACAAACAATTTTAGCGGTCATCTGTCAAAGCTAGTTCGAGTCGATAACGCGATTGTATGGCCATACATTCAATCAATCAACGGTACACTAAACAATTGTTTCACATACTGTCAAACGGGCAATGGGCTGTACTGTTAATATACAAACTAGTACGCATGGGCGGTGATTGGGAGGTGGGGTTTGAATTCACCGTCATATGACGGGAAAACCAACTAGTATGTATATATGTATATGTATAAAGTGGTGTCATTCAGGGGAATATGTGAGAGGCAATTAATTCAAGTAGGAAGAATTTTAATGGGTGCCAATTTTGTGTGGAACCAATCTCAACAACTAAGTTGGGTCTCACATTGGAGTTGCTAGCAACCATCTCAACAACTTATTGACAAATTCTAACAGAAGACGGCCGATCTGGATTATAGTAAAGTTGAAATTTTGCCAGCAGCTATAGCAATAGGAGAATAAATTTTGCTCACAAGTCCAATGCTCTAACCGTTGAGCTATTGCTGTTATTGATTAGAATCTTACCTTTAAATTCGTGCAAGCCGTAATCGCTGATTTGAAGCACCCATCTGCTGTCTACGAGGCAATTGGTCGAGCGAAGGTTTCCATGGGATATTATGTCACTGTCGTGAAGATAGGCGAGTCCTTTCAGCAGATCGCTGACCAAAGAAGATACGAACATTCCATCTAGATGGAGATCTCTATTGGCCAGCACATCGTGAATACTTCCACGAGCGCAGTAAGTGCTGATGATCGCCAGATGTCCATGTTCTACACACGCTCCAATGAACGGCAGTATGTTTTCGTGGCGCACTTCTCTAATCTAAATTTGACGGACATAAGGTTATTAGTTATATCGATCAACGTGTGACCTCAAAGGTCAAAGTCAGGTCAAAAAAATCGGATACGGATTAATGTAAGCCATGTTAGCCTAAGCCTATTATCCATTACTAGTAATTAGCGTGTAATGCGATAATACGAATGTACCTGTTTCAATTCTTTTCGTATCGTTCTGGTGATGTCGACACTTTTCTTATGTACTGGTTTCAATGCAACTACATTCCCCCTGTAAAGTGCAATTCTGGTGTAAGCTCTTCCACCTCCTTCTCCAGGAGTGGTCCCAGCTGAAGTGTTCTGGGTCGGAGCTATGGCAGCTGCTGCACCTCCTCCAGCAACAGCTAAAAGACTCACTCGGCAAGTTTGGATCTAAAAATGTATTAATATTCGATTACAATTAGGGTATATTATTATTTTTCAACCTCTACGAGACCTTCTGCGATAAATGTATACCGAGAAAAATAGGGAGCTTTGATTTGACAGTCTCGTATTTCAGCTTTTTTTTTCAATAGCTAACATAATAACCATCACGCTATGAATGACAACTAATGAATTAAAACCATTATGTAATTATGTATCATATCATATTTACATCCATTATGCAAAAAAAATGTATAAATTTCATATTGAGACTATCTCGTAAACAAATTTTGCTCACTTTTGTTAATTCGTCGTATTAAATATGAAAAATAAAATTATTCAATACAATATTCTGCTATGTTTTTTTTCTTTCGTAAATAATATGACCTACTTGTGCAAAGAAAATTACAATCTATATATATAAAAATCAATGTCTGTCTGTCTGTCTGTCTGTTTGTTTGTCTGTCTCTTATAGGCTTCTAAATCACTCAACCGATCGCGATGAAACTTTCAGGACTTATTGTGATCATGCCGGGGATGGTTCCTGTGAAAAAAAATCGGGATAAAACGGGAACGGGAACGGGCCTGCTCACGCGTCAGATAACGTACTAGGAATGGGAACGGGAACGGGATCGGGAACGGGATCAGGATCGGGAACGGGACCGGGATCTGGAATCGGGAAAAAACAGGAACGGGAACAGGAACGGGCCTGCTCACGCGTCAGATAACGTACTAGGAACGGGAACGGGAATGGGATCGGGACCGGGACCGGGAACGGGAACGGAACAGGAACGGTATCGGGCATTGCAACGCATGCCGGGTCAGCTAGTGTCAAAAAAAAATATCTGTCAGGGCTAACGAGCGAGCGGTTTAATCCGTTTAAAATTCACGCGCGAAAATAGTACACGTGGAAACGTGCCTTATCGAAATTCGATTTTCACCAACCGAGTCAAGATAGGACACGCCTCATATGTGTATATTTATAATATTTGGAACACCTTTTTGCATAGTTGATGCGTTTGATTTATTAGCTTATTACAAATTTGGCTTTTGTAAAATATTTTTAAATTATTTTTAACACGAACAATGAATATTCAATAATAACCGAAGCTAAAAGTTGCGCAAATGTTCGTCTTTCAGGCAAAAATAATAATATTGTTCTGTCGCTTAGCTGAAACTTTACAGCGTCGTCTACTACGTGTCACCTCCGCAGAAGTTCTCATACAGCGAAATAACTTTCACATAACGTAATTCTGAAAATTGTCGAACTTACGATGCTCTTCGTTCTGGCAATAGAGTCTGCTTCCTCGGTGGGTATAATCGTGATGTCTTTCATATCAATCTTCCACAGCAGACAAGCCAATTTCTGCTCATATCGATAGTGCCTTCAAAACGAGAAAAGTTTACAGACTCTTCATATGGTACGTTTTATTATATTTTACGCACGTGAGATGTGAAATCATGCGCGAAACTTTGATACAATATTAAAAAGTATAATAATAAGCTTACTTGAGCAAAAATATAGCTGCCACAAATGCCGTTAAAGCTACAAACGCCGTAACGGCCAGGAGTCTCCAATCTGGGGCTCGTTCGCATTTTTCACCGAAAAATCCACAAGCAGGCTCTGCTTTAGGACAAAATCCACCTACCCATTGTATAGGTCGCGATTCATCCACATATAAAAATTCCTAAAATGTATATATTTATTATTAAAACGTTAGCCATACATAATTTAAATCAGATTGAGTATATTTCCTTAGTAGTACTGATTACTATATATAGTAGCGCAGGATTCTGCGTGACTGACACACCAACCGGCTGGGTAGCCTAGCCACGGAACGTTCGCATACCACGGTACGAGTTGCTCGAAGCGCTCACGCTACATAACCTCAGTAACTCACGACACGGGTACATTTTGACAATGTATGTACATACATGTATACGCTTTGATATGTGACTACACAATATATACATAAACGATAACCATCCGATGACACTGTCAACGTGCAGTTACTAATAGTATTATAAAATACATAAAAAAAAGATCGTGTTGTATAAACGGATCCGGAAATTGCGATCGAAATCTATTTCCACCTGGGGACCACTCAATGTCCGTTCGTTTAATTTATACGTCTGCTATTGAATTAAATTGTTAACTTACCCTTATCTAAAACTTTTATCTGAAAATCAGATATTCACATTCAATAGTAAGTGATTTACAATGTCACTATGGATGTACATACATATTCGTACTTACTTTTGCGAACACAAGAGTGTTTGCAACACGGAAGATTTGTTTGTTCAAATAATGACTTTCACCGTACAAAAAAAAAAAAAAATAAAAATTGATTTGAGATGAGGATTTGATTTGAGATGAGGACACAAGATGAGGATTTAATTTTTTTCAGATCTGAATAAATTTGATTTTCAAACAAGATATGACGCCATGACGCAATCACATATTCATGAACATTTGCATAAACGAAATATTCATTCTACAAAATAAATTCAACGTACATATTATATTTATGAACTACATATGTACATACAATGTATGTATGTACACTTGTACACGTAAGACTTATTATTATGCAATAATCTAAACTTCTAAACTAACAATGTATGTATTCAAATAGTAGCATCGCGTTGAGAAAAAAACCATTATATGTATATATAATAGACGAAATCCGTATGTCTGTCTGCTGATAACGCTCGCCTCGGTAAATAATTTAAAAAAACCAGAACGTCGCGCGAGTGGGATTTGAACCCGTGATCACCAGATTGGAATGAATCGTGATAACACTATCATCAACAGAGGCGATGATGGACCTGCTACAATTGGACAATATTAATTTCTCAATAGGCTCGCGACTTTGCTAAATTGTTACGTTGTTGTATTATAACGCGCCATCTATGCAACAACTATAAAAACCATTAAATTTAATATTATTTTTCAGTACGGGTGATGAGAACACTTCGTTGATATTCAACGGGCTTACACTAGATGTATGTAGTATAACATACTATGTAGGTACATATATTTTTAACAACAAACCAATATTAAAGATTTCTTTTTCTGGCAAAGTAATCCGCATGTTCAATCGATGGCATCGAAACTCAAATCCGCATTAACAACAGTTGTTTTGATTTTGAGACGTATTTTGTATACGAAAAAAATCACAATTGATCGCAGTATAAATTCGCCTTAGGATAGGTTCGCAATAATACGAAGGTTATTCAAATTTAAGATAAAAAATAGCTTACTGGAAGAGCGTAGGGATCACCTGATCCGTTCCCAGTATACTGAAAATATCCTACGGGCTGCATGCTCATCCTTAAAGGATAGTTGACTTGGAGATCATCCAAAAGAGCCACAACGGTGAAATTACCCTCAGCATCACCGTTAGCGTCGATCAATACCTAGATGAAATTTATAAGCACGTGAACCAAATTCAATCACTGAGCAATATCGTAGGCACACATTACATAACTGAAGGGTTTCCAATTTGAAATAATAGCCATACTTACGTCGTATCCTTGTATCGAGCGATAGGAGCGTGACAGGATACGTTTCAGAAGCGCTGTACCATTTCTGGGATCTTCTCCAGCTGCCAAAGCCTCAGTCAATGCCCTGGCGTATATAATTACGGCATCGTAAAGGTGAGCCGCTTCGATAGGTACCTGTTTTTAAAACTCACGCATTACTTTTCAAAGTACTTTCAAGTGTAATGGATATTTATTCGTATTGCGCGCGTTTGGTTTAAAGTTCGTTTTAAAAGTTCGGCTTACAGCGAGGTGAGAAAAATTGAGATTTATTATGTGAGGGATAATGTCGAGCCCTAACTTATTTGTAGACATCGATTTCTCACGAAGAATAGAATCACGGACGTACCTATCCGAAAATACGTTAGATCTTTATTATTCAAAACTGGGGGATACAGGAAGAGGAAGTTTATCCGGAACGTATCTTTTATGTTTATTTGGCGTCGCACGGTCCAGAAGAAAATAAAGCAAAAATATATTCGGCGAAATGGCTGCGGGCGTTCTGGATAGATCGTATACTGGCCGTTAGATCAAAACATATGAAATGTGGGAAAAAACATGTCCTTTGAAGGGTCCGTGTTCCGAGAATCTAAACGGCGCGATAACGACCCAATCTTCCGCATCTCGAAAAAGTCTCCTTTTTCGAGTGTGCCAATTATGTGGATTATCAGGAAAATACCACTGGCTTGTTTGTTTTGAAAGAGGAAAATCTTTTCGTGCGTGTGAAAAACCGACACATGCTCTTGAATATCAATATTTATTTATACACATCGACGTAAACATTTTCGTTACGCACTCAATAAAATACAGAAAAAGACGTAACAATCCATCAAAGGTTGTTTACAATCAACAACCAAATGACGATTTTACCGATCATTTTCAACCGAAAATATCGCAAAACCGCCTCAAGCATTTTGTCTACCTATGTATAGTATACTTTAAATGTATACTAAATGTATAAAACTTCAATTCAAAAGCTTTCAAATCCTAATTATAAATTCAATAAATTTTTAGGGATGTTTAAATATTAAGCTCGGAGATTATAAGAAACTCCGCTAAATTTGTACTAAAAACTTTATTTGGAATCGGCCAAGTAAGTAAAATGTGACAAATAATTCATATTACACTCAGTTCTGTAATATTTGCATGTATGTATAGGTAGTAAATGACAATAAGTTGTACAAGAAACGTTAATGTGAATTTTCCCACTCGACAATTATTTATTGACATTTCTCTTCGCAGTGAGCAATAAGTGACAAATTAGTATTTAGAAATGCTAAACGCAATTTCGCAACGGATGAACATTTGTCAAATTCGCGCTCACGTTAATCATACTGCTCGCTCAATCATGAGATTCGCGTGTAAACTTAGAGCATCAATAATATTATAATACTTATGTGCGTCTTACGCTTAAATTAAATTGCAAATATGTTTCGGCTAAAGTGGGCACATAAATACAAGCTTTGCTTTAATCGTTTTCAAAGTCAAATCTTCCACAGTTCCAATTGCCGACTGTCGTTTGTCGTATTGACACGTTGATCCGGCGTTTATAAGTAAATTGCCTCTACCCTGGGGGAAAATTTTCCAACGGGATTTTCACCGCTTGGAAATTTTCATTGGAGCGTCTGAATAAATTATAAGTTGCTTTTGCTCTTTTCCTTCAAGAATTTGGCTGGTTCATACAATATTACCCAATCGTTTCATTTACAAATAAATTTCAGACATTTTTCGACGCAGTACTTTCAACCCAATATTATCATATTATAATATATTCCTATGCAAAAATTTTCATTAAAAAATCATGGAATAATTCTAACACTATTTAATGCTCTTACTACCTATAAATAAATTGTAAGATAATATCATCATCTACTTGTAGATATTATATGTGTAACTGCTACACGTTCTTATTAAACTGCAACTGTGTGTATGTATGTACATAAATAAACTCGAAACAACAAAATATGCTTATACATTTTTATACGTATATGCACATATGTACATACTACATACATACATACATACATTCAGAGGCCTTTCAGTTTTTGCTTATGTGATTTTACCCGCGCACATAATCAAAAATATACTTGTACTTCTTTATTTACGGGTATATGCAATGTATGTATGTGCATATAAATATTGTTATTCTATAATATGATAAATTCTTCTTTCAGTCCTATTAGAAAGCGAATGAAGTTTAAATACATATATAGAGGACAAATAAACAAATATTCTGAATTTCAGAATGTATCGATACCAACATATACGATTTACATAATCGCTATAGTTATATTGAGAATTGTTCGACATTACAATATTAAAACATTTGCGTTCCGATCTCGATCGCTTTCTATTACTTTATTTTTTTATTATATTATTTTCTGTAATTAATTTTACCCAGATTCTTACTTCCGCATCGACGTAATTGGAAACGAAAAGGGGAAAAAAAAAAGGAAGTGAGCTGTGAAAATATTTACTCACCGATATGCTATCGAATATTTTATGGTAGTTGGGCACGCAAAACGGTGGTTCTGCAGATAGAGCTCTTATTTGCTCGCAAACCTCTCTGAAAACGAAAGAAAAAAACAACATTGCAATTATTTAGCTTTTGGAATTCTCTGATACGCAATAAGTAGCAATTAATCAATTCATCAGCATTAGGATTGGTATTTTTAGAATCGCCGCATAAAATTTCGACGTGGAATAAACAACAATGCTATGTATTATGAACGTACCGGACTATTTAGGTCGAGCTTTTGTATGTGGAGATCAAGAGTTTGGGACAATCTGTCTCGTGGGATTTTTTTTCCCATTTTGACAAACAACCCGTCAAAGTGAGCTTATGTTACGTGCCATATACAAAGAGTAAACAACATGTAGAATTTAAATAGATAATACAATGTACAGTGCACACAACGACGATGGGTCGATACTACTTTTTATCTCGAGGAAATTTTAATCACACTCGAGGATACGACGATGCATATGCAACTATGATCTACATATTACGCAATGTGTAATACGAAATATATGCTTTCCTCCGTTTGTAGATTCTCGCCATACATTCAAATATACAGAACCGCAAGTCATAACCGTTCAAGTTCGTTCCGGTTGCGATTCTATCAGAGTTCAGGCGTAAGATACGCCATTAAAGGATCGACGTGAAATGTATGTAAGTGTAAGTACGCAGTACAACTGGTATCGCTTTGAAGTTTTAAACAGAATACCGTATACAGGGATGCTGTGTATGTAGGTCAATCGAAAAAGTATCAAGGATCCTTACAGGATAGTAGGCGACACAACAACTCGTGTTATTACGTATTCGATACGCACAAGGCTGTCTGGGAAAACTTCATAAATGGCGATTCAAAAATGTCCTCGTTAAAGATAAAAGAGATGGATCGTCGGTAATTCGAACAGGTGCTCGTGTGTTATTGGTGTTTTATTTTTTTTTTGCATTTTTATTACGTATGAGTACATCTATGTACTGTACGGGTTTGCGTGTCGTTAATTCCAGCAATATTTTATACGAATTTTAATTGGAAACATACATGGATGTCGTCGTATCATTTTTGTGATATATGAAGTACGATCAAAAAGTTTCGACGTTGAATTTATATTTAAAAATTAACATTAAAATTTGCATTTAATTTGAAATAAGTTATCGTGCTATTTTTATGGATTCATTATAAGTTTTATAATATGCCAAAAGATATGTTGTTACAAGTTTCAGATGTGTAGGTGGAGGAAATGTAATCACGACCCCCGCGAAATAGCATTGTTTTAAAGAGTTGCACGAGAAACTATTCAGTAGAACTTCGAAAGAGCTTTTAACAAAGTTCAGATTCAATTTAAATAGGGCTTCGCCTTTTCCCAAAAAAACGTATGATAGTTAAGCGATTGTGATGAATATTCAGGTAATATTTTCGACTCTTCGAACTTTTTGATGATACCTCGTAGGTATATCCATTTTCAAATTTTAATGAATATCATTTATGACGTACGGATATTGAATTTTTCATCAGTTTCACTAGATTAATGATACGCACACCTACATACATATAAAAAAACATCAATAATCTTTTTTCAAAAATTATATGATACAAAATATTTAATATTTCCAAGAATTCATTATAGTTATCTATGTATAGCGAATGTGAAGATGGAAAAAAGTAAGTTATTTCAGATCGACGAATTTTACAGACAGAGCACTTGTTTTTAAGAATTTCATTTTGTAATAAACAAGAGCTCATTTTCTACATTGCAAATATTTGACTAAAACGGTATTGATCTGTTTGATGTAATTGCTGTGTGTTTTACCTATAATGCGGATTGCTGGGATGTGACGGAGTTAACTTCAGTACTGATCTGAATGCGAATAAATCTTGACTGCTATTCAGAAAAGGATCCAAATAAACTGAAACAAAAAAAATTACCGTTGAAGATTATTACATACATATGTAGCTATTGTATTTGCAATATTAAATAGACGAAATATTATATTATGTACGGAAAAATATAATAATATTAAATTGCTTTCGTAGCCCTTTGAAGTCTAATATCGTACACGCTGCTATTATTTTATGTACTATCATATTGCAATTTTTTATACACAATCAAACAAGTCAAAAACCATTATTTTTATGTTTTTTACATTTAAAGGATTTTAATTTAAAAAATCAATTAATTGGTATTGCTTAAATAAAACACTAGCTTGAAACTGTACTTGAAGAAATTATTAAAAAAAAAAAAAAGTAACAAGCATTTCACAAAAACGGTTTTATCGGTTTACGTAAATAACATATACTTTTGGCGTGGCGCATTTCCATCAAATGAATATGCGTGACTGTATGTCAAAAATATGTATAAAATAGCGCAAAAACACCGTATAATATTGACATGAAATTCAAAAAGAAATAAAAATGAAACACACTTTATGTAACTAAGTTGAGAAGTTGAGAAGTATTTGAGAAGTATTTGAGAAGTATTTGAGAAGTTGAAATATTGCCATCGTGTCAAAAATTCTACCATGAACTTTTGACAAATTTGTATCAGCTAAAGTTTTCACGAAAATTTGTCTCAACGCAACCAAAACATTATTCAGAAATTAAGAAATGTATATAAATACGACAGCTCTGGTGTTAGTTTTATGATAATTTCCACTCGCAGGAAGTACATGTACATATGTATGTATATTCTATATATAGGGTCAAAATATTTTGACCCTTAATCATGCTTCATTACTTCCGATTGGATCATATTTGATATTGATCTAGTGAAATGGGCACCTTTAAAGAATATAACGTTTTATACAACTACAAATGACAAAAATAGTTTGCATCATAACATTTTATTACCTCTTTGGACGATGTCGTGTTTTCGCTGAGGGTCGTATATCTGATCGTCCACCGATATGACTATATATTCTCCATCATCCAAGAGTCTTCTTCTTTGAAGGCACGACACAAAGTCGACCAAGGCTATGTGCTCACCGAAAAATACGTATACTGCAAATATAAATAAAAAAAACTTTCAATTCTCAGAACTGCTACGCACGCGTGCACAAAAGAATATACAAAAAGTACCTCTGGTTCTCGAGAATGTAGCTTCAACGATCCTGTCCATGTCGGCGATGTGACGAGGTATGTAATCTGAGTATTGATGTTGAGCAGTAATAGTCAAGCCATGAAACTGAGCCAGCTCCTATTAAAAACGTGTTATTTAAAGAAAGAATGTGCCTTGGAAGATTTTAAACATATTTTTACACTAAAAATCCAATATTTCGTTAAATATTTCAAGCACAGGTATTTTCTTTTTTACCAAGTTTAACAATAGTCAAATTTGTTCGACAAATTTTTTTTGTAAAGGATCGCAATATTGAATTTTTCTAGCGAAAATTCGCTTGCGTTTACATTATGGCAGACGAAGAGAAGGACGAACGTGACGAAATCAAACCCATTAGCTTCCACATTATTCGCAGTGATTTTTAGTTGTTCGCTCAATTTTCATATATACTAATTGATTTTTAATACTTCTTTACACAGTACCCGCCGATAAATAACTAGTCTTACACAAATTCTTCGTGCGTACCTTATTGATTTCATCGATTGTAATAAATCTACATTATAAGAATACCAGGCGATGTATGTACTATCATTAATTTAATACAAAGACAATTTCAGCGCTATTAGTGGTGAGTAATATAATAAACAGTACCCAAATGAATAAAATACTGTTTCAGGATGCGTACAAATACCGTAGTATGTACATACACAAGTAGAATTAAAATAAATTATGGGGTAAATGGATATTGCCTGCTGATATTATATATATGTATGTATATAGCCTACCTGCCTGGGTCGTTGCGATCACGCGAGCATTTGCCAACATAAAGGCTCCAACACACCGTTACGAAACCGCGTATGAAGACCTAGCGCGGCAAACCTAGCGAATTTCGCTAGGTTTTCAGCGTGACAGCAAAGTTGGCTTTAACCGCTAAATATTCGGGCATAACCATGTGGTGAAAATTTTAGTTTGCCTTGAAACGGGCGTAGGGGGTGGTGGGGGCGATTATATATTTGTTAGCTGTTATAATAGATATATTACGTAAAGTAGTGCAAAAACAATTGATTATTAATAGAATTGAAACAAATTCGCAATAAATAAAGTTAGATGCGCGTGTGTGGCATTAATGGGAGAATAGAATAACTGAATACGCGTCTATACCAAAACGGTTTGCTACCAAATTCCGGCGATTTCGATGACGTTTGTGGAAAATGTGTATGTAAATAACTCTGACTTGAGAATCGTGAGTGAAATACAAACGTTCCGAATGCGAGGTGACAGATGGTAGTTTGATAGCTTACGTCAGTACTTGGTAGTTTGATAGCTTAATTCACTAGGTTTTCATACGCGATTTCGTAGCGGTATGTGGGAGCCTTAACAAAGCTGGTTTGAGTCAACAACGCGATTTTATGTCCACACACCCCATCAATCGACGACACACTATACAATTGTTTCATGTAGTGTCAAACAGGCTAAACTTTTATTGTACAAACCATTGCCCACGAGTTGGGTTTGGAATCATATGACGGACAAGCTGACTTTTTTTTTTAATATTCCCAGACAAAGAATTATTGTATATATGTATGTATTTATTTATTTATTTATTTATTTATTTACAAAAACGTCCTGCAAGACATTACAGATATAAATCCAGATCGTCATGCAGGGAAAACAATATATACATGTACATATATATGTAGTATCCTAAAACCACAATAAAAACTTAGAAACATTAGATAGATGTGTGTACATAGAATATAAACATAGCATATAATATAATTATACAAAAAATATTTAAAAAAAAAGTTAGATAAAATATGTGAAGAAATAAAAATAAAAATTATAAAGAAAAAACAGAAAGGCTCAAGAATCGTAATATAGTATGTATGTATAGGTATACTTGTACACGTATACATAAGTGTGTGAAATGGTAATTTTTACGCTTTCGCAATATGAATATAAAATTTCCATTTATATGTATAATATAGAAAATATATAGATCAAGTTAAAATACACACGATGGAACGAAACAATTTCGGGATGTATCAAAAATACGTCGTTTCGTCGCGGCGTGGGCGGTTTTGATTTAGCGTCAAAATTTAACGCAAATCAAATAATCGAAATTCTCGGCAACGGTGTTATTATCACCGCCATCGTCAACGTAAACAAGACGATAATTTGGGCATCAGAAATTATCCAAACGTAATATCTATATCTAACGATGTCTGCGTGAAACAATTTCACGCGCGTTAAATGTGCGAAAGTCGAAGCGGCGCCGCGGCCAAAGGGTTGATCCTTTCACCCACGTTTGGGGTCTCGGGTTTGACCCGCAAAGAAAACTCAAAGTCGAAAATTGCGTCGATCAATTTCACGACAAAGGTCAATGCAACGTTCGCATCGAAGATATTCCATTATTACATTATTCAAAAGAGGTTTTTTTTTTTTGGCGAGTGTTTGTTTACGATGAAAAACCCTACCCCATCCCCTGCTTTGCTCTGCGATGAAAGGTGGGCAAACAAGCCGTTAATGGCCGCGGGTAGTTAACCCCTTAACGGAGTCCGGACGTTAAGCCTGGCGTTAAAAACCCACGTGCAATGAACTCGTGAATAAACTACGCAATATCAGCGTGCGTCGTTAAGTTCCGGTCTAAAGACAAAAACAATATATACCTATATACATATGTATATATCGAACACGAACCGATTTTATTATACACGATGATCGAGAACGACATGTGATCCTTTCCATTGAAAGTGTAATAAACTTTTTACAAGCAAAGTGGGTATTCGGTTGCTCAATATGGAGCTAGATTTATACAGCGGTTCTCAAACTGGGGTCCGCGGTCCCCCCCGGGGACCGCAAAGCGATTTCGGTGGGACCGTGAGAGATGAACGCATATTTACACTATTTATATTTTTATAATTATAGCATGTAACATTTCTTGGGATATATAATATTATCCCAACGGTATTACATACATGGTGTGTTCCACTGTGCGGCCCATTTCTCCTTCTATGTATGTATATTTCCATCAACCTGGCGCTACAAAATATATTACAGTGCTCCATTGTCACGAAAAATTGACAGCTTTCAAAATGAAGCTCGAACTATGGCATGTTAAGTTAGAGAGGAAGAACTTTGCCCCATTACCACAGCTGAACACATACATACAAATGTATATTGATGAAAATGAGCTTAACGTCGATGAAGATATCCTTGAGGTGATGAAACAGCATTCTTAGCGAATAAATTTATCACTGTTTTCCTGACCTACCAGAATTTGAAAAATACCATCGATTTATCAATAACCCGTTTGTACTCTCCATTAGTGATCTACTTTCGGAGGACAATTTAATTCAAGAACAGTTTATTGATTTAATAAATGATGGGGGTGCAAAACACGTTTTTCGTTAAATGTGTTGTAGTGATTTTTGGATTGAAATGGCACAGTCCTATCCCTATATTGCAAAGATGGCTCTGAGAGTGCTGGTACCATTCGCAACCACCTATGAGTGTGAGACGGCTTTTTCCACACTACATATGTACTTATTCTCAAAACAAAATCTTGAAACAGATTAGACGCGACAAATGACACGAGAGTCGCACTAGCCATAACAAAGCCAAACATAGAAGAATTGGTTCAGGCAAAGCAGATGCATCCATCCCATTAAAATTTTAACTTAAATTTAATGACTAAGATGTACCTCATATTTTCTGAATAAATAATTGTTTGTCAAAAAATGTTTTATTCATAGCAGCCTATATGCAATGCCGCACCGTGGGTGTGTGATACACTTTTCATGAAATAATATTGATTTTTTAATTTTTAATAAAAGGATCCGCGAGCCATCGAACAATTTTTAAAGGGACCGCCACGCAAAAAATTCCAAAGAAGTTTGAGAACCGCTGAGTTAAAAGTTAATATAACGCGCGTACTTACTGTACTTACGCGTCTCATTTTTTACCTTTAAAAGGAGCACATACAAGTCGTAACTCATCTTTACTATGCGAACAAAGCAAGATATATGTATGTATAAAGTACAAGTTGATTCATTTTTCACGGTTGGTATGAGCCGTTTATTTTGAAAACGGTCCAACTCCATTTACAATGTATTATCACTGATTACGGCTAAGTACTATGTACAATAAATAACACAAGCCGATTTGTTTTAAGTTTAATTTGGTTCATTGCTATGTAATTTGTGGGCGCTGATCACAAATATGATGTTAGTTTTTATCCATCGCGTAAGTTTTTTTCACGACTGCAACGTAAGGAGCATCAACTCAAATAAAAAGAATATCTCTTATTCTGATATTATCATCGTCATTTTCAGCCGTTCACCATCCACTGATGGATGAACTTTTTCATTCCCAAACCTTTCCAATCCTCTTCCATTCCTGTCTGTCGTGAGCAATCTGCATCCACTTGACTCCACACATTCTTCTCAATTCATCAGCCCATTTTCCAATTGGTCTTCCTTGCTTTCTTTCAAATCCTCTCGGATATCATTCAAGTATTTCTCGCGTCCATCTACCATCCATTCTTATCGCTATGTGTTCAGCACATTGCCACTTCAACTTTTTCACACGTTCCGCTATATCTACCACTTTGGTTATACTTCTTACCCATGTATTCCTCTTACGGTATCTTCTTGTTATAACAAACATACATATTTCCATACTTCTTTATCTGCATTGGATCTTACGTAGCATTCATGAATTTAGCATCCACGTTTCACATTCATACGTCATAACTCGCAGTACACATTGGTCGTATGCCTTATTTTTTAAGCATAGCGAAACGTTGGATTTAAAAACTATTCTGATATACCATCTGCAAAATCTGTTCTTCATGAATCTGATGATCCTATTCCATCTACATTCATCAGTTTATGTCACGATTTGTCTTCTGAAAATTATACGGATGGGAGTGATCAAATGGACGTTTTCGATATTGAAACACGGCAACCACAAGTTTTCACACAAAACGAACTGAAAGATTTGATAAGAGTTTTAGGTCTTCCGAAGGATACTGCACAGATTATGGGATCAAAACTTCACGATAAACATCTACTGGCTTCAGGAATATCGTTTGCTTCGTACAGAAATCGGGAGAAAGATTTCGTGTCTGACGTGGTAGCCAAAAACTAAGTACACCATTGAGTTCAAAATTGTCGATTTATATAAAAATAGATATCAAAAGTAAAACAAACTTTCACAAATTTTAAATTTATAGGCCTGTGTAATTAGAAAAAATGGTAAGAAAAAAGATAACCTTTGTTATGTTCACGTTAAATTCAATTAAACGGCATATCTTAATATATGTACATAGTTGAAAATTATAGTGTTTTAAAACTAATCGGCTCTTAAATTATCACCGATACTATGTACATACATATGTAACTAGAATAAAGAGTGATGGAAGTCATGTATTGACTGCTAAAGGTTATACCTACATACATACATACATATATGAGTATATAAAAGGTATGTATGTATAATTATATGTATGTAGGTTGAAACTTTTCCTATTAGCGAGAATGACAAATGATAAATGAACTCTTTATAGGTTAATTAAGTATGAATGAATTAGCCGTTTATACATGACTGCAAAATGATTTGCGAGCTTGAGCATAAAATGTCGGTAAATTAGCTTTAAATGATGAAATGCATATACGTACATACATATGTACATAGCTTGTACAAGTGATTGCTAGTGTTTGAGTTCGATCCCCATACGTCGAAATGATTTTCACTACAGTTTTTTCGACTTTAACTATCGTCATTGGCATTACTAAATCCAAACCGGTCGTCTCCTGATGGAGTTTGCTAAATTGTCGAACATAAATACTATGTATGTATGTAGATATGAAACGGTTCCACCAAAAATTGGCACCTCCTATCCATTACTCCTATGTAAGCCCGCTATTGGGTCTGGATCCTTGTGTTTTGACGTGAATACGTCCATACGCTGACCAGTATGGGGTACCAGTACGGAAACGGCGGTGTTACGTTTGGATGGGCATACATTCCAACACTATAACTTCGTTACTAATAACACTATAACACGATTGACATGAATGATGCTTCATTTGCTAGGGTATACATCTACGATGCATTTATGATCTTGATTTGGCACTGTGCATTCGCGAGGCGCGGAGGAGAGTGCGTACATATCTTCCAACGGCTATTTTGGACGTTTTTGAAATTTTCCAAGCAGTATATCTCGCGATTCTGACGTGTTAGCGCATTGATTTTGCTACTAAACAAAAGATCTCTTTAAGATCTGTTGATTTAAGCTGTAAAAAGTGAACGGTGTAAATTATTTATTGGTGAAAAATCAAAAACAAGTCGAAAAAAATTTTAAATTTTACTATGTCGGCCTATACTCGCCAAAATGCCAATAGAAAATACAAATAACGCATATTATCAGAAAGAGGGTCTATTCATCTATCGATTCGTATCAACATGTCTGTGACAGAACGAGTGAGACGGTATCGGAGACATCAGAAAGTCTACGCAGCGTGCAGGGAAAACAACGCGGCACAAGCATCTCGACGGCCACTGCTTACCACAGGCCAATGATAAATAAAATTGTAATCGATTACCAGTTAAGACTTTATTCGTTATGCTAAATAAAAATATATAAATGTATCCATTTCGATGCTTTCATTTCATTCTCATATTCCAAATAAAATATTAGCCGCTAACGCAGACGTATTCACGGAAAACCTACGGCCGTGTTCGACACAGTCACACCCCGAATTTTTAGACTTGTTGGTTAACAGCAAATACAACTTTTGCTTTCATTTCATTTTTAAATCTATTTTTAAACAAGAAGGACTTGATTCACTCGCGCGTGAAGCGTGCCAAAATTAATGTCACGCTATGCGCTATTTAAACGTCGTCATTTGAATATGCAATGAGCTGATTTAAGGGCTGCTGGCGAAGGTTTAACCCCCTCGTCAATGACATTGAGTCTTGAGTTCGGTGGCACGACCCGGACCAAGACGATTTTCCACAGTGATGAGCTCGAAGGATCAAATGTACCAAAACGGTGGTTCACAGGCGACATGTGAACCCTAGTGGAAGGAGACATCTGACAACTCACCCACCCACCCCCTCGTGACAACACTTCGTAACATCACCCCTAGGTCAGAAACGAAATGAGAAAATAATGAATTGGTCTGAAGGGTAGGCAGACAGACAGACGCGAGACGAAAATATCAATATATGTTACATATGTATGTAATAATATCGTGTGTATGAATTTCACGCTACGTTTGTCGTGTTTTTCCAAACAAACACTGCTTATTACATATATAATATTTACGATCGCTCTATTCGGCTTGTTTGAAGCAAACGTTTTTTATTCCAAACGTTTGACTCTCTTTTTCTTTTGACTATCACATTTCGAACATCAAATATCAAGCTCGCAATAAATAGTGTTTTCCTCGCAAAAATTATCATCGGATGAATTTTGCGTGTAATTTGATGTTATAATGTGTATTCATGAAATTGCGTATTACAGATGGGCTCTTTTTCAATTTTTTTTTTGTTCAGTGCTCCCACGGGAATACTTTCCGGTTTTCCGCGAAGACGCAATTGAAAGCGATACAATTTTCAACGCCGCACTTTCTCTCTAAATTTTACATAATACGCGTATCATATTTGTGTTTTCGACGAACGTGTATGACTTGTTAAAGAATCTTTTTAGGATTCGAGCTTTTCATTTCGAAGCTTTCACGTCCGTTTAGCTTCATAAATCATTTTCTAACACGAGATAAATGAGGCTGACCGAAAAATCAACCTTGGCCTATGAGTTAATGTTAACTTTTCAGTTAAAAGTCGTAAGTACATTATTTTGTTGCGATCTTCAGTAAAAACCATATTTTATACATTTTTTCATTTCGTAAAAGGCTTTTGCGATAAAAATAAATTTACTCGTCATGGTTGCGTATATGGAAAAGCAGTAATGAAAGTGAATAAAGTGAACAAATTTTTCTTATACACACTATCTGAGTGTATTGCTAGGAAAACTTTTCACGGTTTTCTTTGTCTTAGGGTTAAATGAAATCTAAACAGTGACCTAAGCGGAAAGCTTTTAGTGCAACTGGTATTTTTAAGTTAAAATGAACATTTTTGGACAACCGACACTGTCTTTACACCGAAAGAAATGGATAGCGGAAATGTAAAAGAAAAAGAAAAACTTTCTACAACTACAGATAATGTTTTCACTTC
Source organism: Parapsyche elsis (assembly GCA_022651745.1). NCBI lineage: Eukaryota > Metazoa > Arthropoda > Insecta > Trichoptera > Hydropsychidae > Parapsyche > Parapsyche elsis. The sequence continues at coordinate 7,563,988 of JAGVSN010000017.1, forward strand.
GATTTATCTTTCAACATCAACGTTCACGTTTCCTCTTCAGCTCAATTTCAGTGTCAAACTTTAAAACGATTGTATTATTGCGTCCAAAGGATGGTCAATTTTACTGCATACTGCGAATATATAGAATTTTCACCTTTTCCTAACAATTTCCATCTTTTAAGGAATGTATTTCACACAGAATTGAATTTACGTACGAGTATATTGCATAGTGTAATTATTTGAGCGTAAATTTTGTGCTTATGTCGAAAACAAACAAGGGGTTCTGCCCACCTTTATAGCTTCCATTTGGTGGCTTCCCCATGCGGGTCTCGAACCGGAAATAACAGCAAATTGGGTCCATTGAAAAGCCCTCAGCAACGCCACTACACTTTTGGAGACCTTGCTAGACGGTGGAAGGGTTCTGGCGAAAGTTCTGTAAATTCGTTTTTCGCTTACTTCAGTTTCGGCACATTTCTGAAACAAAACGACACATATGCTTAACTTTTTCTTATTAGTATGGAATAAAGTGGGCGTCCCTATGAAAAAAGTCACTCGAATGTTTCTACGTATTCGACTAATTATTTTTTACTTACTTACTTATTTTTTACCTACTAAATATATGTATATAAAAAATGCTATTCTGTGTTTAATTATAGTACCATTTAAAAAAATTTCTAATTGAATATGAAAATTTAGGTATGCTTTTTTAGATTAAATGTCATGTTGTTTTGATAGTTGTCAAAAATTCTGCTACACCAATATTTCAAACTCTAAAATACATCTAGCTTTGGAACGTGAAAAAATCGTATTTTGAATTAAAATGCAAAGTTTGCATTTTGCTATTTTTTTTATTATAGTGTGCCGAAATGAATAATGAAATTCTATAAAAATTCATTTTGATCCCCGACATCAATTCGAAAGCATGTTTTCAAGCTTATTGTCACGTCTCGGAGGTTTTGTTTTTGATTTTAATTCATGCAAAAAATATTTATCTAAAAAACAGAATTTTGTACACGTGCAGTTGCATGTACATACATAGACTTATGTAAACAAACGTGCATAATAGTTATGTGTATTCTATTTATTCGATCCGACAACTTTGTAATCGAATACAATACCTCACATGTAATGCAAGAATTGGCTCATGCAAATATTATCCATACAAGGGTTGACGTTGAACAAACTTTACCGTTAGGCATTTTTGATCGTTTGAGAAGCAGGCGTTTCCGGGTAGGATCCTTACTAATATTATTAATATGTATGTAGATATGTACATACATACATACGTATGTATAATACTTCGTAATGCGTAATATGGCGTTTAACCATGGACAATGCGGGTGGGTTTTGTTATTCGATATTGCTGTTGTTAGGAATATTATGTTATTTTACATCATAATATTAAATGATGATGAAATGTTTTTACATCGTACTAAGTACGATTTTATTGATTGGAAACAAAAGGAACGCGCAATAAAACTCAAAAATCAAATGAACATTTACAAAAAAACAAAAAAAAAAAACAATTTCGCAGTGATCAAAGAAAGGGTTACACGGTCAATGCGTATACTCACAATTTAAAAGGAATTCTTTGTTTGAGAAACCGCTCAATCAAGAATCTTCACGCAAAATGTGTCGAAGCGATTCTAATTTACCCTATCAAATACATAGATATTCGTTCAATAAAATTAACATTTTCTCTTTGACGCATATATTTTCTAATATTATGAGAAAATGCGCTCGTTTTACGCTTCGTCTTGATTAAATAGATTAAAAGTCAGTCTATAATGCTAAACTATTCAGATTAATGTAGCAAAATATTTAGTTTTTGTGGTAAAAAAAGTAAATAAGTTTTCGCCGAGAACATATTGACGACCTTTCGCCGTCATTACAAATTAAATTTCAACTATAAAATACCACTTTTTAATTTTCAATATAAATATGTAATTGAAAATTTATGTTGAGTGATGAATTTTTGTGTTTATATTAATAAAAAAGTGAAACTTAAATGAAAACAATGTACGTTTCTAGCAAAATTAAAAAAGTACATAAATAATTATGAATAAAGTAATTTTAAATTACACGTTGATTGGATATCTTAAAAAAATGCGAGTCTTTTGTGGGCCAGGGAATTTATTGTTTTAGGAATCAAAAATTGTAATTTATTTTCACTTGACATACATACATATTGCGGTATTATTATCGGTTTACTGGGGGACATGACAATAAAAATATTACAGATCATACAATATACGGCTATAAGAGTCATTTTAAGTGCATTAGTGAATTAAATACACGTTAGATGAGTTAGAATGGTCGAATGTAGGAGATAGTGCGAAGCTGTGTAAGTTAAATCATACATAATTTGTTACCTGAGTATTTTGATATATATAGGATAAGAGGATATATGTATGTACATAACACTAGGTTTAAAAGAAATGCAATTAGAGAAAGACTAGATTACGTATTTTGTACAGAGGTGTTCAAGAATATATGTACATATGTATGTATGTAGTAAGCTACATACTAGTTCATTTGTCAAAAATTAAACCAATTGACAGATTCTTGGAGGCTTTAAAATGAAACCTCTGTGCAGACAGAGTTTAAGCTTTTCATTTTTATATACATATATGTAAGCTTATATTATATCAAAGAACAATGAAATGGAGATCATTAACATGAATAGAAAATTTGATCAATAGAATACAATATTTTTCATTTCATCCATTCAATTGTAGAACTTCAAGTCGCAAACAATAGTGTACTAACTAACTATTGAAACATGAGTGAACAAAACACGTTTCAATGTTACCGTGAACCGATATTAGTTTAAATCGAATTTTAGACCACATGGGCACCCATAGGTCACACAACAAACATGGAGCGTGAAAATTTTAACCTAATATAATATTTTTCCCGCGTGTCTCAGGTTGACGGAGGAAAGTGAGAGTGAGTGAATTAAATTCAGTAGGTATGGGGGAAAAACATCATCAATATTTATGAGAGACGGGGTGGGATACTTTTATAATGTTTCGTTATTTTACGGTTCATGCACCTACGGCGAATATATGTATACCTATATATATAAAGATAGTTTCTCAGTATTTTCCGCGTCAACATTAATCTGACGGCGAATCTGTCGCTAGCGCCTGCTTTACACAAAATAAACACGGTTCTAAATTGTCGAACAGATTAGCGATACTCTCAATCGAAGGGAATTTTATTGCTCTGCCAGAAAAATCAGCAGAAATGCGAAATTCGTTTAATTTTATGGACGTTAAGGTTAAACTTGTCAATGCTACTATGCAAATGAATCCCCGCCGTGAAACGAAAAAGGCCTTTAATACCCTCTTTAATTGACATTAACAGACTTACATTTAGGACTTAAGGTTCTGAAAATCAACAACGGTATTAACGGTATTGACAGTGTGAAAGTAGCCATCTATTTCAGAGAGTCTAATCGTTGAATAAAATGCTTCGATTCAACTATAGAAAAGTTATAACCAAATTCAATTTTGAAAATGTTTACTAATTAATTAAAAGTTAACATTGATATAAACAAATTGTGAAGTACCTACATTTTACAAATTGTGAAGTACCTTATTTTGAATAAATTTCCGCGAACGATCGATGAATCAGAGAGAATGCCGACGATAACAAGCCTACAGTGTTATATTTGGAAACTTGGAGAAAACATACTAAACTAGAAGGAACTCATATTATACTAACTCATTATAATAATTCAAAATAAACTAATATCATAATATGAAATTACTTTATTATCGAGAGGGGGAAAAGAATCAGACACACTTCCCATCCACTCGTTCTTCAATATCGAGAGTAAACATTCAACCACCACCACTCTACCCTATAATCACACTATTATCATGTCTTGTGAGCATGCTGATTCGCGAATTTCAGCGCAAAATAAACAAGCTTGTCATACTTACATAAGAAATCATAGGAAGATTCCATGCAGCTGATACCAAAGCCTCAGACGAACACGTATCGTCGGGACCTATGAAAGCCACAGCTCCCCTGTCTCTCATTTGAGTCATGGCCCTGCAAATTAAACTTTATTAGAGCTTTTATCACACTACATGCTAAACATGGTCCAATTGTAATTTACCTTATAGCCAAAGCTGCCAATGAAGATGATTTTCTTCCACGACCGACTGCAGTGTTGGTTCCAATGTCGGCTGTAATGAATTTCAGTCGACGAGATGGTAAAAGTTTTGGGTTGCGATTCACAGCCGATACTGCCAATGGTAGTGCTCCCAAAACCACCTAATCATAATTGAATATTTACATATTTATTTGTATGATTTCAGCTAATGATACGTGGTGTTGCAATTTGACACAGACCAACGATTTCCAGTTCAAAAAAACACAAACAACTTTACATTTAGTACAAATGACATTTGCACCTGGGCAAAGCCTACTACGACGTATTATAATAGTACATAAGTATATGTACGAGTAACGAGTAGTGAGATTAACTATGGAAACTATGCGTACACTTGTTCAAAACATCGTTCAATACATCACGGCGAATATTTGAGATGGATGGAAAGAATTGAATACGTGATCGGAATTATGTCAATCCCTCAACGACTGAGCCAAATTGAATTTCTACTAGTATTATATTACAATTTTCACTATGTATATTATACCCATTTTTCATTTTAATTATTTTTCAACGTTTTGTTGGTTATTTTTTTGTAGGATTTCATTCACAAAATTGATGAGACGTGTCCCATCACAGGGTACACCGATCGATTGACAAGGACGCGTGCCAATTGTGCGAAAAACCTACGGAGAATTACACGAGACAGTGATTGATAAGCTTCCGTTGGAACAAAGCTCTCAGACTTGTCGATAGAAACTAGCGATTCGATGTAAATATTGCAGTATAAGATCTCGCGCTGTTGACTAGACGATTATGTGTACAATTTCCTAATCGTCCAATCTAATACACTTACAATCATGTAATAAAATTTAAGATTAGCTATCGATGAATGATGAGTCAGTGACACTGGAAAGGGGATAGACTGCGTTGGCACACCTTTCTTTAATTGCCAATTCGGCAAAGAAAACTCTAAAGCACTCGACGGAAACAGTATTATACACTTGGTACAATATACGACGTATAGGAATTTCGTTGATTCAAAATCAACAGTCTCTTTGATATGTCTACAAATTGCTGATCGCCGAAATGGCTGTTTTTGACGTGCGAAGCACTTTAAACGTAATTAATCTCGGAAGTAGGTACATAGCATGATGTTACGATCAATTTTCAAAGTTAAACTTTTAACTGTAGAATTTAGCGCACGATTTGTTACGCATTCGATTTTATAAATCGACGTTAGACTAGGTTTTCAAAATACTTTCGTGCAAACGCATAAATGAATGATATCCATTTTTCAGTAGGCCTTTTAACCCACACAGTATAATGAAAAAAGTTTTCAAAATCAAATAACCCTATACAGATTACAATCATCTTTATATAATTAATTTACTTTGAGAAAACCAAACGCTGTCGTTTAATTCGAAAATTACTTTTGAACCTATGTAACTTGATTCAGTGTTCTATTTTACTTTCATTCTTCGTTACAAGTTTTTCGTACCAGAAGAGTAATGATAATTTCTTTGTCTTAATTTCTGTTAAAATTTTTGCGAAACATAATTTTCAGATAGCGAACGCTATTTTCACATTTTAATTAATTATTAATCATTAAATATGTTGATTTGGTCATGCTTGAAATTATAATTACGAGCGCTGACACAATAGTCAAAAACGAACATCTTATGATTAATTAATGACCGGGTTTGTTTGTCGTATTCGTTTTAACGCGATGATATTTTGAAATTGCGTCTTTCTTAAGATATTTTCTGGTATCGTTTTGATGTTGTATATTTAACGCTGATTGGTATAAAGTTCTCGTCATTGTGAAAATGTGATGTAAATCGAATTTCGACGACGCGGACTCAGCTGACTAATCTAATCTGGAGAACCTTTCTTTGGGTGAAAATCTCGTTGCTATGAAATGGCCATTATACTTAATGTAACAAAGTATTCACCGGTCATTCGGGTCAAAGTCCTCGTGTATTCATTACAATAAAAAAGTATATGGATTTGATATTAATATTTTATTGGAAAAATTTACGTACATGGATACATAAAAAGGCTATTTATGTAATTGACCTGTTGCAGATTAAATAAAATCATTGACCGTATTTTTATTATACCATAGCTTGACTGCTATTTATATTATGATCTGTACCTATATATGGATATATGTATGTATGTAGATATGGAGCTTAATTTGTGGATAAAAATAATTAGCTTTTCCGTGGAAAATATGATGGACTGTTTTGTGAGTAAATAGACTCATCGTTATTTTTAACTCAGCGCATAAATTTTTCTATCTCAATTTACGCCATAAATCTGATGATGTTTATTCTTTTTTATCGCTTATTTAATCATTTTTCTTTTTTCCTACATTTGCTTAAATTTTTAATTTAATTTACAGTGAAAACGAGATGAAAATTTTAATTTCATTAAAAATATATTAATATTCCAAAATTTCTACCCACATTCATTGAAACCTTCAAAAATATATATGTAATTAAAATGAAATAATTCCATGAAAGTTTCCCGCTGGACGACTTTAACTACACTGAGCAACAAAAAAAATACCCAGAGCGGAGATTGATCAATCTTTACTAAGTTTGACCCACTGAATTCGAATCCAATAATGATTTTTGTTGATATATGTATTCTAACTTTTATTTACTTATTTTCTTTTCTTATTGTTCTCTATTATCAATTTATATAATAACTTTGCACCAATGTCCCTACTAATAACCCGTGACTGGAGGGCCTCCATTCTGAATGTCACCCCTTCAGACTAGACTCCCTCCGAGTAGCCTCATTAACTTTTTTTTTTTTATTTTGCTGCCGTTCAGCCATCACGAATGATTGAGACCCACGATCCTCGTGCGCGTTAAAAAATAATTACTTGCAAGAGCCTTCTCCGTTAGAGTGACCTCTTTTGAGCACTATAGAGGAGAAGGGGTGTGTAAGCGCGCCGCGCCGGTAACATATCATAACGTAGTTTAAAATCATTTTCCGCTCGAATTAGTACGTTAAGATAAAATAAAAAAACATTGAGATAGAAAACCAATCCTTATAAACGTGGTGAAATAAAAAAACTCTCCAAAAAATGCTAAATAAATAACACGGGAAAAAAATATGTAAGAAAAAATATATTTTTGACTTTAAAAATTTTCTAGATAATTAATTATAAGTATTTTAAAGCAATAAAAAATCATAATCAATAGGAAAAATATCTGACTATTGATTTCAATACTCATTTTGAGCACAGCGATACTATATTTTGAGTTATAGATCGCAAAAGCCAAAAAAATGGATATTTTTTACATTTTTTAAATCGCGAATATCTCATAAATGAGAGCATATCAACAAAAATCATTATCGGATTCGAACTTAGTGGATTAAACTTAGTAAAGATTGACCAATCTCCGCTCTGGGTTTTAAAAAACGTGATTTTTTGTTGCTCAGTGCTATTTTTTTAGCGTATCCGTAAAACTGACTCGTGTTATGTAAACGGAAAAAAATATTCTTTTACACCATCAAAGATGACAAAAATGATAGAAAAATTACACTTGCTATTATCAAAGTATCGATTTCCGTCAAAAATAACGGAAATCGATCCTTTGTTACACCACCCATCCTTCCGAATCTCTTTACCTCTTTTCAGTAATGTTGAAACACGTAATTTCTTACTTATTGGTACACAACTCACGAACGAACAATAAGGCTATTGTTATTCACTGTTATAGGCACAATGTAAACGCAATGCATACTACGTTAATATTAATACTGAAATCCTCATTATTAATTAAGATTAGTTATATAAACTATCGATTCTACATTATTATTTATTAATATTCTAACCTGAGTTTGTCCATAGGCTCCCAGAAATCCAATAGTGATAGTTTCGTTGAAGTCGTGCAAACCAACACCAGTCAGATAGTCATACAGGTAACTGTAGTCTTCTTTTCCTTCTTGGTGGGGCTCTTTATTGAAATTTAATGCTATAATGTCGTATACTTCTTCATCACCGGACATGTTCGTCTCGTTTGAGGGTACGTAAAAGCCTTCGCTCGCAGAGCCGTTGTTTGGTTCATCGTTACGACTACCCAAAAGTGTGGGACAAGTCCTGTTGATAGCATAAGGAGCACCGGTGACACCATTTATGCATACTAATGTCAAAATGAATTTGTAAACTAAAATATTCTTCCTGCACACAACTGCCACGAACGGGTATCTGGTACTTATGCCGTCAATCACGGGATTACTCATGGTTATTATGTTGATCACTTTAATTGTCTTCTTCATTATCGATTTGTTCAAACGCACTCCTGAAAAAAATAGATTAGTATTACTATGTATAATAGTGTGTGTCCGTCTGCGTGTCGGGGTCGTCGCGGTCACGCTAGCATTGCCAACATAACATACTAAAACATTGCGTGTTAGCAACAAGCCGCTATCTGTCAATCTTTGTTAGAGTCGACAACGTGATTTTATGGCCATACACCCATTCAATCAACGGTATACTATACAATTGTTTCATGTACTGTCACACGGGCTAGGTACTCTACTGTTATTATGTAAACCACGGTATGTAAATACGGGCGTTGGCTGAGGTAACGAATCCACCGTCATATGACGGGCAAACCAGCGAATTAGTATATGTACATAATAAAATACTCGAGAATGTATTTACGAACGTTGACGAGCACAGCAGATAATCGAACCATTTATTATTTATAACAATATATCAATTACGATCAATGTAATAAATTTTATCATGGGATATCTTATCTTCTGTCGCTATGTAAATATTCTAAATTTGCTTAATTTTCATCAATTCTTTTTGTGATCAATTTTTGGACAAGCTGCGAACACTTTTCCGTTAATCGCTACATAAACCAACACATTCAGAGAATGAGCTTTTAAAATGAACTTTTACATGTTCAATCGTATACATCATATTGCAAATATGGAAGAATAGTTAGTTATAATAATAAGCTGTATGTATATATGTACATACATATATGTACAAAGAACGCAGTCGAAGTTCAAAATCTTCTGATTTAATTAATCTAACGGCAACGTTTCAAATGCTACAGTTTGTAAACGAGCCATTGACGACTCGTTCAAAAGCAATTTTGTCCTGTTTTAATGGAATTTTCCAGTATACCCAAACATTTATACTGTGAAAGGCATCGTGAATGTTTAGGTATTACTAAAATAATTAAACTGCTGACGGTGTTGCTAAAATGTAAAATTAACAATATTTCACGAGGGTTGGGTTAGTAGAGTGATTATTCAGTTTCACTGCGTGTATATTAAAATTTAAAAAAACGAAATATGTATATCTAAAGCATTAACTATTAGAAGCACCATCTCATAAATTGAATATATTATGCTTTTCTTTTAGCAGACGATTAGAACTGAGCCGAGCAAAGCACAACATTCATAACGGTGTGTACGCGGAAGGAAAAATACAATTTATATATATTTTAGTGCTGTGCAAATGACACGAGACATTTTTTTGCCAAAGCACTATTATCAAAGGTTATTGTTTTCGTTTTCGCCGTATAGGCACAAACGGAATAATGCGGAAAAGGGAAAAATCTGCGTATCGTTCAAAATTCGTCGACCGTGAAAATGCGACACACACTCGCTAAGATAACGCAATTTTCCGTCTAAAAAGAAAATTGTTCGGTGATATTATTTTATGGAAACTGGGCACATAAGCGTGCCTATATTTCAGTATTCGTTTAATGCACATCGAGAGATTTGCATGCGAATAAAATTTTACTCGGCCGCTCGAAAATTTGCGTGTCGTTCCTACAAAAGTGCGTTTAAAAAGAAAAATCGTACGACATAATTAAAAGTTTCGAGCTGATACTGTCAATTTTAATCTGTACGTGACAAGTTATATAATTAATTGGCGAAACGTATGTATATATTTAAACGCACCTGAATCAATGTACTGTATGAAAAAAATCTATGATTATAAATAAAGAGACAATACATCAGACATTTCCAGTGTATGAATTTTATTGTATATTGAAATTTAATTTAACATGCCACTCGATTCAGAATCCAATTCGTTCAAAAGCAAATGTGATAAATTTTGTTTTCCGTGAATTTTTTCTTTGATGTACATGTGTGCTTTCATACTCTTCCCCTAATTTTCCAGTTACATTTTATTTGTGTATATATTTTCACCTACTGTACATATATAAGTGTCAATATTTTACAACGCTCATTTTTACTACATAAAAAAACCTTAGATGAATAGCTAGAAATGAAGGATACTTAAAATTACGAATAATATAATAAGAAAAACTGTAAAAATATTAATATAGATCAACTAAATAATATTGAACTAATATCTGTAAAGATCAACTAAAAAATATTGCAAAATAATGTTTGTCGTTACATTTTATATGTACATTCTTAGCAGTAACTAAAATTTTCTCAATATTATAAAAATAAAACACAATGTTTGATACTTTATATACGTATGTATGTATGTACTTACTTTTTTATTTTAAATTTTTTTTAAACTATAATAATGTCAATAGGAGAATTTAAAACACTTTTTGTAATTGGAATCATTAACAGCTTATGACACAGTTGAATTTTTTTAGATACAAATTTGACAGGTTATTTAATTTATTTAATTAAAAATTGACATTTGTATACTATGGCAGTGATATATATTTAAAGATCTGGTTATTGATTTAGCAGAACCTGAGTTTTCAGACACGCGACGACCCTTCCGAGAATTGAAATTTTCAGAGCTTTCGACGACCGCACGCTTTCACCTCTCGTTATCAACTGAAAGCTTAGCAAGTGGTCGCAAATATATATACATACATACATATACATATATATATATTTATATTTATATATGTATATACACACAAACATACCTACACAAGAACGCACATACATACAATTTTGTTCTACTATTTAACATTCTCAGTGCATCTTCCTCGATAAAACGAGAGTGAGAGAGAACAAGGTAATTCGGCTAGATGGATAAATCATTCCGCGTTTTCGCTTCGATCGTCGTTCGTTTCGTTGAAATTCGCGTATTTTTGATCCGTCGATACTCGACGATACAATAACAAATCAAATGAACGATACTCGACAATGTAAATTCGGTGTAACGATACGGGATCTTTGGCTTCGGAGTTTGCCGAAATTTTCAGATCGAAGATAAACTTTGCGATTCTCTCGAGACACTCGACAAGTCGTTAGTGAATTCGTTACCACATGATTCGCAGTCGCGCTAAAATACGAGACCTTTCAAATCAACCCAATACACTAACTGACCAACCCATTACCCAATCGTGAATAATTTGACGTATTCAGTTCATTTTATATTTTGCGAAGTAATGATTGATTTCAATTATAGATATAAAATTTAAATTATACGTTATGGTTTATAGCGTTTGGGGATATCTAAGTTGCGTTACTGTGTTGATGAAACTCAATTGTAATACATACATACATAGATAGTTACGTCAATCAAAAAAACGTTACATCGTATTCATTTATTATTAAGACGGGAGCATTATGACCCATTTATGCACATCGGAATATGTAAATAATTGGTGTATACCAATCACAACTAACAATAATTAAAAATATGACCCAAATTGCTGTATGGCTGTACATATATTTAAATCCATTCAAATTAGGTATATTTCAAATATTAGGTATATTATATCAAATTGTAGGTATATTTAAATCCATTCAAATGTTAACTTTGAACTTTGGAATATAAATCTTTAAAATAAAATGGAAGAACAGTTAATCAGCACCAGAGAAAACTTTCTAAGAATAATTAATGCACATGAGTAAAATAGATATAATCGTAAATAATTAACTATGATATATGAGATTAAATTATTTGAAAGTTACAAAATTTTATAAATGTAAACGTAGAGCTATAACATTTTAGTTCAATATACATCTTTATACATATTTATTTCGGTATATAGTGACTAACTAGTCATATGACGATGGATTCTAACCCCAACTCTCAAACGTGCGCGCTGCTTTGTACAATAACAGTACAGCCCCTGGTCCGTTTGACAGTACGTAAAACAATTGTACAGTGTTCCATTGATTGAATAGATGTATGTCCATAAATTTCGTTGTTGACTTGAACCAGCTTTGACAGATAGCGGTTTTTTGCCAAGACATCACAAAAAAAATAGTTTCTTATGTTGGCAATGCTAGCGCGACCACAACGACTCAGACGGGCAGATTTTACGCTAATTTATATATAGTTTGTTTGTTGGGGGGAAAGTCAGGCCTCGAATTCAGCGGGAGCGGCAGGGAGCGGGGGTTCCCTTTCGTGAAATTTGAAAACTTAGCGTACCCTTTCGTGAAATCTGTAAATTTAGCGCTCCCTTTCGTAAAAAACCAAAATTTCTGTGCTCTTTCTTAATTTTGAAAAAAAATGAAGTTCAATAATTATTGCCGAAAAAATGTTAGACGGTGAGAATTATTTTTACATTTATGACTCCTAAATCATAATCTTTGACTGGAAGTGAAATTCTTTACATTTCAATCCCGACAAAGGCATCTATCTGTAGCCAAAAGCCATTTAAAATATTATGTTTTGAAAAAGCTGGGTGCACGTGTTACTTGAAGATAGCATTTAGGCCCATAACGCACTTGGCTGCCTGAACTCTAAACGCGACTTCAAATCATCTACAGCTCAAATTTGTACGTTTAGACAAAAATAAAAAATATTGACATAGAGAACCAATCTTTATAAATGCATTAAAATAAAAAAAAACCTGGCCAATGTAATGCATTATAATACCGGAAAAAAATCTGAAAAAAAAAAAATATTTTTGACTTTAAAGATTCGCTAGACGATTACTTATAAGTATTTTAATACTTTTAAATATCAAAATTAATGGAAAAAAACATCTGAATATTCCAATTCTCATTTCGAACACAAAAGTACTAAATTTTGGGTTACAGACCGCAAAAGTAAAAAAAAATGGTAAAATTGTCAATTTTTTTAAATGCTCATATCTCATAAACAAGAGCTAACCAAAAAATTTCATTATCATATTCAGATTCAGTGGGTCAAACTTAGTAAAGATTGACTAGTCTGCGCTCCGGTAGTTCTTTTTTTTTGTTGCACAGTGTAATCAAATTCGAAAAAACCGTCAAGAAGAACATACGGGAACGCCCCAGCCTGGTTATTATTAATCATTTTTTGCCTTTAGAATCACCTTTTATTAATTTTCCCTCCTGGGAGCGAATATAATTTTAGTAACTATACTCCATAATGAATTCGGCAGTGTAAATGACACATAACAATTCGACGATCGTATGTTGTACATATGTTCATATGTACGTACTGCGACATCGAACGAAAAGTGATACATTCATCTCCCTCCCGAAGGATTTCCCTTTTTGTCCTTCGAAATTATCGTCCCACGCGCAAGTTTCGTTCCCTTGGCGGCCATTGTTGTCGGCGCCAAGTTCCCTTCGCGAGCTTTCTGGCCAATTTCCAGAGCTTTTCAGCGGTCGCGTGTCGTCCGTGATTCGTGAGAATGTTAGAGTGTACGTACATAAGAGGCTTTATTTCAATGGCGAACTTTCATTATGGCGCTAGTCCTGCGAGATGTATCTAGCGGCACGTACAACGATTTATTTGCAATTTATTTGAAGGGCGCGTTTTCAAGTTGACGAACCTTCATAAATAATATATGCGCCATTCGGGAGAGTTTCCTAGAACTTTTGCGCAGCGTATCGCATTGCGCGTTAATTGCTCACCAAGTGAAAATTGATACTAGTATCTTTACTCATATGTATGTATGTATGTACATACAATATGTATTTTCGTATTATCTTCACGTATTTGTCTGGATATACCTTTAACTATGTATGTATCTTCTGTTCTATTTCTGAAATATTTGTCAAATAAACACCGTTCAAACAAACAACTCACATATCCTACTATCGTAATGTTTTCTCGATGCCCAATAATAGTATGATATGATTGTTAGAAACCGTCTCGAGATTTTTTCGTTTTATTCCATTTACATTTAAACTTAATGCCTTATAACATGTCATCCAACTGCTAAGTACATACACTAAAGGATACATCAAAAAGGAAAAATAAATAAATGTCAGATTAACCGTGAATTATATTGGTATATCTCTAGATTCACATTACCATCAATTTTCAAAGGAAAAATCGTTTGATGTACGTCTAGCTTCGTAGTTTCATTTTTAAATCAACTTTGTGCTTATTTTGCCTTAAAAAAATTGTCATTCTGTGTTTAAATTGATTCATCTACAATAATTTACTATGTATGTTTATTGTAATCAGTTTATTGTAATCCTCGTCTAGTAATTATATGATTCTGCAAAATACTCGTTTATAAAAACAAGGACCTTCACTGTATACTTTAGTACTAAGGAAAATACAATTGGATAGTTTCGACTGTTTCGAGTTTTATGAGTCTTTTGTGAAAAATTCGTTAAAAACGTCGCCGAATAAAAGGAAATGCATGAAAATGAGCAACTATTGCGTTATGTAAGGAAATAAACCAAATTCTATTGGGCATTGTTCATTTGTTGGCTTTGAGAAATTCTCGAATTTTTGTTCACCCATAAAAAGGGGGAGTTGAAAACTTTCAAAACTCGTAAAATAGTTTATGTATCCACTTGTAATTCTACGAATGAGATCGGTCTGCGAACATATATAAAATGTAGGCATACTTAATAAATAGCTAATTAATTTTTTTGATGATAGTAATTGCTGAAAATTGTTTGTAATATAATATTCATTGGTTCATAACATTTCTCGAAGGTTTTCTTTGAACTTGGGCTATTAATTGTACATTGAACTTTTAGCGCAGATTTGTTGTACATACATAATTTCAACATCGAAGTTCAGCTCCGGAAACAATTTATTTTTCGAGCCAGACTCAAATCTTCCGGAGAAATGCGACATCATCGTCAAAAATAAAATGGGCAATTCATATTGCGAAAATTCCAGTGAACAGCGCGATAAATTTGTTTTTTGAACATGGTTCGTATATTAATCGAACGCAATTCGTTAACGTTTGACAACTTGTGATTAAAACGAATGACGGGTTTCTTTCGAATTTTAAAAATATATTACAATACTGTACAATTTATGGAAATTTGTGAAATGTTATTAAGCAGTTTAGGAATAGCGCCGTACAATAAAAAAATAATGCATATTCGATATTTTGTCTCAATTCATTGTAAATGATTTACTTTGAAAAAAAAATAGTACAGAAAATCAATTCAATTATTTTAATTGCTGAACTTTTTGATCATACTTCGTTCGCTCGACTGAATTAGCGAAATAGCTGTACTATGACTTTGACGTATATATTTTACATTACACTAATGAAATTAATTAGCAATTACTCTAATTTGTGTATAAAACCTAAAAATAGACAAAACAATACATCGAAACGTGAATAATTGTAAATATGTATTTATATTCCAGTAAAGGTTGCCCTACACGAGGCTGGCTTGCGCGAGCCTACATACGTTTTATTAAATTTTATTCCGTTTCTCACTTATACATACGGTGACCATACGTCCTTTATTTAAGAGGACAGTCCTTTATTTCACCGCTCTGTCCTTTAGATTTATTTATTTTCTAAAATTGCCCTTTTGTCCTTTATTTTGTGAAGCTATCGCTGTTTCACCGTAGTTCAATATGTAAATCACAATTCTGTGTTTTCGGAATCAGGTAGAAAATGCATTTTTAACAAAACATTGAAAGAGGAATTTCCTTTCATTAAATGGGGAATAACGGATAGTGACGTCAAATGTAATAAAAGTTCGGCTAATTTTAATATTGCGAATAGTTGCAGATCAGCAATTACACAGCATATACAGACATCAAAACACAAAGAAGCTGAAGTCAACAAGTAAATCGTTAAACTCGTTCATTGTTAGCAAAATTTTTGATGACAAAGTAAAAGCGTAAGCACTAAAGGAGGCATCTTGGTGTTATCATTCTGTACAAGATAATCATTCATTTCGGTCAAACGACTGCAATTCAAAATTAATCAAGACATGTTTTGAAGAAAAGTATTCTTGTGTCAGAACAAAAGCAGAATTATTCGAAAAATCGGCGAATTATTCGATGAAGTTTCGTGTATTAAAAGTTATGTCACCAATGAAAAGATCGAAGAATGGCGACAAAATGATTAGCCCTGCCCACAAAGATGGGTTGAAATTTTTAAATATTTCACAGATTGACACGTTCCTTTCAAAATCATTTTAAAAATCGTTGAATTTTCCTTATGTCTCTCCGGATCTAATGCCCCTATTGAACGAATATTTTCATTAGTGGACCAGTGAAAAAACCCAATTAAAAATAGACACATTGGAAGCATGCATTTATACCAAATGCAACTTTGATATGAATTGTATACAATTTTATGAATTTTAAAAACACAAAAAAAAGTTATTAAAAAAAAGTTCATTCTTGTGAAAAATATCAAAACTAATGTCATTTTAATATCAATAATGTGTAATAAATATGATTGTTTAAAATCCTATATACTTGTATGCTAATATTTTATAATAAATGTTATAAAGCTCTTTAGTTTTAGTGAAACAAATAAGGAAACCAGCTTTTTTTAAATTATGAAACAATTCTTTATATGTCCTTTATTTTTTCAAAAAAAATATGGTCACCGTACCTATACACTCCGTTTTGCCTATACAAACCAAGTTTGTATACGTATACTTCGAAGCAAGCACGTGTA
Source organism: Parapsyche elsis (assembly GCA_022651745.1). Classification (NCBI taxonomy): domain Eukaryota; kingdom Metazoa; phylum Arthropoda; class Insecta; order Trichoptera; family Hydropsychidae; genus Parapsyche; species Parapsyche elsis. The sequence continues at coordinate 7,580,872 of JAGVSN010000017.1, forward strand.
GGGAAACCTTTACTCAATATAGCACAGTTATCTTTCGGAATGAAAACCCAGTGAGAATTAAAATGTCAACGCATATTTGGTGCTTATCGTCTATTGCGTAATATACAAATTTTAGATTTGTGACCAGGTATTTACGTACTTATCCCAATGTGCGTAGGCGGTGAAAGTACGTAAGACATAAAAGAAATTTCGAAACTAACTGTATATTGAATTGCAAAATTAGAGCTCTGCCAAATTTTATTTTAAGTATTAAACCTAATATTTTATAGATTCGGCAATTTCTGACACTCTATCGACAGTTTGAAAAAGAAGCAGATTCATACGGTTCGTATCTCAGCTACATTTTGTACACGTCGTAAAATAAAGCAAAAATACAAACTCCACACTTCTTTTTTTATTTATTAACCACTTAATATTATACATACATACTACCTTCTACTTCTCTTCTGTTTGGTTACAAGGAAATGCTAACATTCGTTTCAAAAGCTCGTTTGTAGCTATTTTTTGTTCATTATTCCTAATATTATTAATACAAATCAATCAGTCAATCTCATTGACAAATCAATCAGTAAATCTCATTGACAAATCACTGATCATAGGTACTTCATATCGCAATCAATTGTGATTTTTGACCACTATATCTACGAATTATCAATAATTAATAGATTCAATTAATAACGCACTTATAGCTTCTAAAACGGCGAAAGGTCCCGCCGCACAATAATAATCATCAACATTGCAAAAAAATAAAAAAATCACACACAGAGCGTAGTAGGAGTTATCAGCAAGAATACTGATTGAATTGAACGTTCGGATCGCATAACGGCATCAGTCGTCGTGACGAACGAACGGGTGTGTTCTCTGCTAAACCACATCAGTCAAGTAATTTACACATTTTTTTAATAATCAGATATAAATCGCGTTGTATCGAAGTCCACCCGCGAATTTGACAAGGTCGACAAATCAAAAATTCGCCGGCGTAACGTGTTATTTGTTCTAAGTGTCGGAATGGTGTAAATGTAGGTAATCGTTGAATCGCCTATAAATCGATGTACGAAAGTAATGCAAGTTTCGACTATTTAGTAGTTTTTTTTTTATTGATAGTTAGTTATGAATCATAACATTCATAACTAACTAACTTATGATATATACCTTTATGTATTTTGGTATTGCGACGCTGCGTCTCAATGTGTGTTCTGACTTATTTTCCATGTCGCTGCGATCTTATTACTCGCTGTAAGTGAAAAGTAACAGTTAAATCTAAGAAATCGGTGATGTGCGGAATTTGACCACACGAGACGAAATGTGATCTGAATTGTTAGTGATTGTTAGTTATTGTATGTAATTATTGTTTTGCTTGTGCGTTTTGTATGCAATTTCATTTTTCCATAATAACTCGAGTATGTTTGTTTAAAAATCGTTTCGCCCGTAATAAAAGAAAATATATATTTTATAAGGCTCTGCTCAAGTTGATAATAATATTTTAATTACAATATTTCCTTTGTCAGATGTATAAATTACGTGTAGAGGTATCAAATAATTCTGTATTTCCTTTCAGTACTATTTTGGGTGTCTTTGATATGATTATCAAAAAACCTCAATCGATTTAAGTAATAAATATACCTACATTTCCATTTTGATAGAATTTAATTAAAATAATTGATGTTCAAAAAATAAAGTGAAGCGTTCTGGAAAATATGTAAATCTGCCCGAAATTTAAATTTCTGCCACTCTTATTTGTTTGAATTAAGGAACAACTAGACGACATCCTTTAGTATCTCGACATTGTCTGAAAATAATGCTCAAAATCTAATTTACATTCTGATGTAAATTATCGAATTTTTATCAAAGCTTTCGATTTATTCATACATATGTATGATCACAACGTAAATGAAATATATGTATTTCAAGGTTTTAGTATAAACCTAATAATAAAAGTTAATTAAAATACATTTTTGATACAGAACCTTTGATTATGCTTATATGTATGTATGTACATACATACATACATACATATATCAACTCACCCGAAATGTGAACCGAAACCAATTACCATAACAAAGAAGCCTATTATAATCTTTGATTTTGTTATGGAATATTGAAGTTGATTCTTCAAACTTAAGGAATTACAAAATATATGGCAAAAAATCTTAATCTACCACAAACATAATAAAAATAAAAAAATTCGGGTGTAGCCAACCCACGACTTTATCCATATATTTGAGGAATACAAAGAGTAACGAAATTAATTTTTTAAGTACGTAAGTAAATAAAATGCATACACCACCACCACACCAATCAAAATACATACATATGTACATATCATGAAATTACTGTGTTGAGTGCGCGCGCGTATATAAAATACGATCTTCGGCATATATTCAAATAAGAAAAACTACCACTTCTGGTCGGCGGATTTTAATCAAAACCTTATCAACTCTTAAATTTTATATGATAATTATAAATATAAATTTTCGACTTGATCAATAGGGCAGTTTCTGAAATATTCTGTGGTAAACTTTTCGAAAAAAAAAACCCTACTTCCGGTTGACTGATTTTAATGATTTATTTTTTCGTAACTAGCAATTTTACTCAGGAGTACAAGATTATAATATTGTGACGATAGTACATATTTAAAAGGCCGAAAAAAAAAAAAAACAAAAAAATCGTTCAAGAGTAAACTGCCATTTTCGGTAGTCAGATGTTGACCAAAATCACAGTATCTCTTAAGGCTAACGTGAAAACTATAGATATGAAATTTCGACGAAATCGCCGGTGCAGTTTCGGAAATATTCTGCGGTAAACTTTTCGACAAAAAAAAAAAACCTACTTCCGGTTGACTAATTTTAATAATTTTTTTTTTTTAAATAGAAATTTCTATGAGAATTACAATATTACAATATGGTGACGATACTACATATTTAAAAGGCCGAAAAAAAAAATAAAAAACAAAAAATCGTTCAAGAGTAAACTGCCATTTCCGGTAGTCAGATGTTGACCAAAATCACAGTATGTCTTACGGCTAACGTGAAAACTATAGATATGAAATTTGGACAAAATTCCTGGAGCCGTTTCGGAAATATTCTGTGGTAAAAGAATTTTAGAATTTTCTACAAGAAAAAAACTCTACTTCCGGTTCACTGATGTTGACCAAATTCGTTATGACTCTTACACCTTACGTGGAAATAATAAATATGAAATTTCAGCTTGATAGACTTGACAGTTTCGGAGAAAACACGCATACAGGCACACACACACATAAGTACACAGACATACAGACATACAGACATTTTTTAGAAATCATGAAAACGTGATCAGGGGATGATACCTGATACAAATCAGTCAAAATCTCGAGGTCGAATTTTCACACGATCACAATACTTTATCCGATTAGGATAAAGTAAAAAAAAACAATTTTAAGTTACACTACACTATTTTATTCGATTTGAATGAAAGTGGGAACCGAATATATTACATCAAAATTCAATAGACATCAATTTATGTCTATTTGTGTTTTTAATAATTTTAAATGTATTTTAATTATTTAAATTATGACCAACATAGAATGCTTGCTGAGATTCCAACAGCTGAAGAGCTCGTGCAAAAAGCCAAAAATGAGTATTCTCGAATATTCGGCTCTGAACCAAAGATTGCAGCCTGCGCTCCGGGTCGGGTTAATCTGATAGGCGAACATACAGATTATAACGATGGTTTCGTTTTGCCAATGGTAAATATTATAATATTCATTTTACAAAAGAAATATTAAGTTAAATTATATATGTAAATAGTATGTGATATTAAATATTAATATTGTTGTTTTATTGGCAAGTTTCCAAAAGTGGCTAAAGCCTATCAGATTTATTCACTTTGTCGCTGATAAGTTTGGCGGCTAAATTTGTCGCTATAATCTTAACTGCCCACATACAATACATACATACATACGAGATAACGAAATTCATCGAAATGCTAAAATAATCTTTCAATTGCGTTATTTTTTTTTACCTTTTTCATAATGCAATTTAGGAACATTGTATAGACTTAATCCAACAATATTTATTCAATGTAATTTTTGTAATATTTCACCAACTTAACATTTTGTTGTGAGCCATTTATCATCTACAGTTATTTTAAAACGTATGATCATAATTAACGTTATTGATCTTGATGTACACAATGTAAGCTGGTATGACTTCTCCGCATACACATCAAACATACATACATATGTACATACATACATAGTATAATTTACACAATTGCTATTAATTGAGCAATTTGGGTATGAATATTCTATCTTCCAAGTATCCAAACGATAGTTGACGAGGCGACTCTAAATTAATATTTTAATGGACTAATATGAAAATATTTTTAAAAAATGTACACATTTATCGCACATAAAAACTGTATTTTCAGGCACTTCCCTTGATAACTGTAGTAGTAGGAAGTGAAAATGGAACGGATGTATGCGAAGTAACTACGATGGCTCAAGTTGAAAACGAAGATACGAGAGTAAAATTTGATCTACCCGGTGCTAGTAATAGCCTAAAACCAGGAAATCCACAATGGGCTAACTACGTCAAAGGAGTTGTGGCAAATTTTGAAGGTTAAAATGATATATCAAATTTATATTCGTATTATTACAATCTTTTACTCCTTTCATAAAAGACCTTCACCTAGGCAATAAGCTGTCAATCAATAGTTTATCATTAAATATACAATGATTTACGGAAAACAGTGTAATTTTAACAGTGTTTTCACGACTCGATAGAGATATCAAAACATTATTAACGATATGTTATCTTTATGTTTTTAATAGTTTAATTAATATTTACAAATCCTTATCAATAGTAAATAACGAAAGCATGCACGCTTGGGTGATTGCAAAATAATATGAGGTGTGATTGAAGAGTGCGGGGACTGAACCCTAACAATAGTTCAAAATAGCTATTAAATATATCTTATCGATACTGAAGATTATTATAAAATGCTGTTTAAACTTGATTTATACAGTTCAAGTTTACAATGAACTCATTTTAAATGTTTAAAATTTTTAATTTTATTCTTGTAGGAGATAAAATTATTGAAAATATGATAATATTTGTAAAAATTGCAGGTGATTTGAAGGGATTCAATATGACAATTTGCTCCAGTGTTCCTCTGGGTGGTGGTGTATCAAGCAGTGCCTCGGTTGAAGTAGCTACGTTCACATTCCTTGAATGCTTGACGTCTACAATGGCTAAGTATGAATCAAAAAGTTAATACAGAATTATTGAATGATTTGTTCGTTCACAAATTGAATAATAATAAAATTTTGTAGACTAAAAGATAAAGCATTGATATGTCAACGAGCAGAACATGAATTTGCCGGAACGCCCTGCGGAATAATGGATCAATTCATTTCAACGATGGGAAAAGAAAACCATGCTCTACTAATTGATTGTATGTAAGTCTCTATGTAAATTTCAAATCCAGCTGCTATGCCAGTATGATATTAATGATTGATCAATTTGATAATTTTAATCGAAATAATTTTTCTAGGTCTTTAAAATCGCACCTCATCCCGATAATAAATGAAGATATAGTATTTTTGATCACCAATTCCAATGTGAAACACAAGCTGAGCGGAAGTGAATATCCGCAAAGGAGAGCCCAATGTCAGAATGCGGCAACGCTCTTAGGAGAGCCGTCTCTTAGATCGGTTGAACTACGAGAATTAGACGGTATAAACTATTTTGCAATGGAATGAGTACAACTTAAATGTAATTAATTATGTATTAAAACAATAATTGCAGCACTGAGGAAGTTGAAAGTTGATAAAAGTACAATAAACAGAGCAGAGCATGTTATAACAGAAATTAAGAGGACACTTGAAGCTGCGACGGCACTACAAGAGAACGATTTTAAAAAGGTAACATCATTATGAGTATGTATTTATAAAACAACTAGCTTATTGCCGTTGATAATCAACGCCCGCTGAATTTTAATGGTTTTGATTTTGGATCTGGGGGGGGGGTGGTAAAGGGGCCGGCATAGCTTTTCGGAAGTGCAAAAAAAGGTGCCGTAGGGGGTAGGGGGGGTGGTCTGGGGGGTGGTGAGGGGCCGGCATACCTGTTCGGCAGTGCAGAAAAGGTGCCGTAGGGGCAGTGGAGGGTCTGGGGGGGGGTGGTGAGGGGTCGGCATAGCTTTCCGGGAGTGCAAAAAAAAGGTGCCGTAGGGGGGGCAGGGGGGGGGTCTGTGGGGTAATGAGGGGCCGGCATAGCTTTTCGGGAGTGCAGAAAAGGTGCCGTAGGGGGGTAGGGGGTCTGTGGGGTGGTGAGGGGCCGGCATAGCTTTTTTCGGGAGTGCAGAAAAGTTGCCGTAGGGGGAAGGGGAGGTCTGTGGGGTGGTGATGGTCCGGCATGGCTTTTAGTGAGTCAAAAAAAAGGGGGGTGGTAAAGGGGCCGGCATAGCTCTTTTTCGGGAGTGCTGAAAAAAGGTGCCGTAGGGGGTAGGGGGGTCTGTGGGGTGGTGAGGGGCCGGCATAGCTTTTCGGGAGTGCAGAAAAAAGGTGCCGTAGGGGGGTAGAGGGGGTGGTCTGGGGGGGTGGTGAGGGGCCGGCATAGCTTTTTCGGGAGTGCTGAAAAAAAAAGGTGCCGTAGGGGGCAGTGGGGGGGTCTGGGGGGGTGGTGAGGGGCCGGCATAGCTTTTCGGGAGTGCAAAAAAAGGTGCCGTAGGGGTAGGGGGGGGGGGTCTGTGGGGGGTGGTGAGGGGCCGGCATAGCTTTTCGGGAATGAAAAAAAAAAAAAGGTGCCGTAGGGGGTAGGGGGGGTCTGGGGGGGGGTGGTGAGGGGCCGGCATACCTGTTCGGGCAGTGCAAAAAAAAGGTGCCGTAGGGGGGCAGTGGAGGGTCTGGGGGGGGGGTGGTGAGGGGTCGGCATAGCTTTTCGGGAGTGCAAAAAAAAGGTCAAAAAGGGGGGGGGGGGGGTCTGTGGGGGGTAATGAGGGGCCGGCATAGCTTTTCGGGAGTGCTGAAAAAAAGGTGCCGTAAAAAAAAGGGGTCTGTGGGGTGGTGAGGGGCCGGCATGGCTTTTCGGGAGTGCAAAAAAAAAAAAGTTGCCGTCCAAAAAAAAAGGTCTGTGGGGTGGTGATGGTCCGGCATGGCTTTTAGTGAAAAAAAAAAAAAGGTTGGTGGTCAAAAAAAAAAAAAAAGTTTTCAAAAGTGCTGAAAAAGGTGCCGTCCAAAAGGGGGGGTCTGTGGGGTGGTGAGGGGCCGGCATAGCTTTTCGGGAGTGCAAAAAAAAGGTTGGAAAAAAAATCAAAAAAAAATTAATGGGTGGGGGGGGTGGTGGTGGGGGGCCGGCATAGCTTTTCGGGAGTGCTGAAAAGGGTGCCGTAAAAAATAAAAAAAAAAATTCATAGGGTCTGGGGGGTGGTGAGGGGCCGGCATAGCTTTTCGGGAGTGCAAAAAAGGTGCCGTAGGGGGGGGGGGGGGGTCTGTGGGGGTGGTGAGGGGCCGGCATAGCTTTTCGGGAGTGCAAAAAAAAAAGTTGCCGTAGGGGTAAAAGGGGTCTGGGGGGTGGTGAGGGGCCGGCATAGCTTTTCGGGAGTGCAAAAAAAGGTGCCGTAGGGGGGGGGGGGGGGGTCTGTGGGGAAAAAAAAAGGGCCCGCATACCTTTTCGGGGAGTGCAAAAAAAAAAGGTGCCGTAGGGGGCAGTGGAGGGGTCTGGGGGGGTGGTGAGGGTCGGCAAAGCTTTTCGGGAGTGCAAAAAAAGGTCAAAAAAAAAAAAAAATTCAAAAAAAAAAAAAAAAAAAAAGGGGGGCATGGCTTTCAAAGGGGCCAAAAAAGCTTTTCGGGAGTGCTGAAAAAGGCCGTAAAAAAGGGGGGGTCTGTGGGGTGGTGAGGGGCCGGCATAGCTTTCGGGAGTGCTGAAAAAAAAAAGGTGCCGTAGGGGTAGGGGAGGGGTCTGGGGGGGTGGTGAGGGGCCGGCATGGCTTTTAGGGAGTCTGAAAAAAAGGGGTGGTAAAGGGGCCGGCATAGCTTTTCAGGGAAAAAAAAGGAAAAAAAAGGGGTCTGTGGGGTGGTGAGGGGCCGGCATAGCTTTTCGGGAGTGCAAAAAAAAAGGTGCCGTATTCAAAAAGGTGGCTGGGGGGTGGTGAGGGGGCCGGCATAGCTTTTCGGGAGTGCAAAAAAAGGTGCCGTAGGAAAAAAAGGGTCTGGGGGGGTGGTGAGGGGCCGGCATAGCTTTTCAGGAGTGCAAAAAAAGGTGCCGTAGGGGTAGGGGTCTGTGGGGTGGTGAGGGGCCGGCATAGCTTTTCGGGAGTGCTGCAAAAAAGGTGCCGTAAAAAGGGAGGGTCTGGGGGGGGGGGTGGTGGGGGGGCCGGCATGGCTTTTCGGGAGTGCTGAAAAAAGGTGCCGTAGGGGGGTCTGGGGGGGGGGGGGTCTGTGGGGTGGTAAGGGGGGGGGGGGCCGGAATGGCTTTTCGGGGGGGTATCAAAAGTTGAAAAAAATCAAAAAAAAAAAAAAAAAAAGTTCAAAAAAAAAAAAAAAAAAAAAAAAAAAAAAAAAAAAAAAAAAAAAAAATTCAAAAAAAAAAAAAAAAAAAAAAAAAAAAAAAAAAAAAAAAAAAAAAAAAATTCAAAAAAAGTTCAAAAAAAAAAAAAAAAAAGTCAAAAAAAAAATCAAAAAAAAAAAAAAAAAAAAAAAAAAAAAAAAAAAAAAAAAAAAAAAAAAAAAAAAAAAAAATTCAAAAAAAAGTTCAAAAAAATTCAAAAAAAAAAAAAAAAAATCCAAAAAAAAAAATTCAAAAAAAAGTTCAAAAAAAATCAAAAAAAAGTTCAAAAAAAAATCCAAAAAAAAAAAAAAAAAAAAAAGTTCAAAAAAAATCCAAAAAAAAAGTTGGAAAAAAAAAAAAAAAACCGAAAAAAAAATTTTCAAAAAATATATTCATAGAAAAAACTCGAAAAAATCCTATAGTGACGTCATGGCGTTACGGGACAGGACACAGACACACACACACACAAGACACACACATTAAGCTCTTTATTAATATAACTAGCTTATTGCCGTTGATAATCAACGCCCGCTGAATTTTAATGGTTTTGATTTTTGGATCTGGGGGGGGTGGTAAGGGGCCGGCATAGCTTTTCGGGAGTGCAAAAAAAAGGTGCCGTAGGGGTAGGGGGGGTGGTCTGGGGGGGGTGGTGAGGGCCGGCATACCTTTTCGGGAGTGCAAAAAAAAAAGGTGCCGTAGGGCAGTGGAGGGTCTGGGGGGGTGGTGAGGGGCCGGCATAGCTTTTCGGGAGTGCAAAAAAAAGGTGCCGTAGGGGTAGGGGGGGGGGGTCTGTGGGGGTAATGAGGGGCCGGCATAGCTTTTCGGGAATGCTGAAAAAAAGGTGCCGTAGGGGGGGGGGTCTGTGGGGTGGTGAGGGGCCGGCATAGCTTTTCGGGAGTGCTGAAAAAAGTTGCCGCAGGGTAGAAAGGCGGCTCTGGGGTGGTGATGGTCCGGCATGGCTTTTAGTGAGTCAAAAAAAAAAAGGGGGTGGTAAGGGGCCGGCATAGTTTTTGGGAGTCAAAAAGGGACCGCCGGGGGGGGGGGGGGTCTGGGGGGGTGGTAAAAAGGGCCGGCATAGCTTTTCGGGGAGCGCAGAAAAGATTCCGTAGGGGCAGTGGAGGGGGTCTGGGGGTGGGAGGGCCGGCATAGCTTTTCGGGAGTGCTGAAAAGGTGCCGTGGGGGGGGAGGGGGGGTCTGTGGGGTGGTGAGGGGCCGGCATAGCTTTTCGGGAGTGCTGAAAAGGTGCCGTAGGGATGGGGGGGTCTGTGGGGTGGTGAGGGGCCGGCATAGCTTTTCGGGAGTGCTGAAAAAAAAAGGGATAGGGGGGGGGTGGGGGGTGGGAGGGGGTCTGGGGGGGTGCTGAAAAAAGGTGGGGGGGGAGGGTCTGGGGGGGTGCAGGGCCGGCATAGCTTTTCGGGAGTGCTGAAAAAAAAAGGTGCCGTAGGGTTGGGGGGGGTCTGTGGGGTGGTAAGGGGCCGGAATGGCTTTAGGGGGGGTAAAAAAAGTTGAAAAAATCAAAAAAAAAAAATTCTGTGGGGGTTCAAAAAAAAAAAAAAAAAAAAAAGCTTTTCAAAAAAAACCGAAAAAAAATTCAAAAAAAAAAAAAAAAAAAAAAAAAAAAAAAAAAAAAAAAATTCAAAAAATCAAAAAAAAGTTGAAAAAAATCCAAAAAAAAATTCAAAAAAGTTCAAAAAAAAAAAAAAATCAAAAAAAAAAGTTCAAAAAAAATTCAAAAAAAAAAAAAAAAAAAAAAAAAAAAAAAAAATCAAAAAAAAAATCAAAAAAAGTTCAAAAAAAAAAATTCAAAAAAAGTTCAAAAAAAAAAAAAAAAAAAAAAAAAAAAAAAAAAATTCAAAAAAAGTTCAAAAAAATCAAAAAAAAAAAGTTGAAAAAAATCAAAAAAAAATTCAAAAAAAAAAAAAAAAATCAAAAAAAAAAAAAAAAAAAAAAAAAAAAAATTCAAAAAAAAAGTTCAAAAAAAAAAAAAAAAAAAAAAAAAAAAAAAAAAATTCAAAAAAAGTTCAAAAAAAAATCCAAAAAAAAAAGTTGGAAATATCAAAAAAAACCGAAAAAAAAAAATTTTCAAAAATATATTCATAGAAAAAACTCGAAAAAAAATCCTATAGTGACGTCATGGCGTTACAGGGACAGAACACACGGGACACACACACACACACACACACAGACACACACAGACACACACACACACATTAAGCTCTTTATTAATAGTACTAGCTTATTGCCCGTTGATAATCAACGCCCGCTGAATTTTAATGGTTTTGATTTTTTTGGATCTGGGGGGGGGGGTGGTAAGGGGCCGGCATAGCTTTTCGGGAGTGCAAAAAAAAGGTGCCGTAGGGGCAGGGGAGGGTTCTGTCTGGGGTGGTGAGGGGCCGGCATAGCTTTTCGGGAGTGCTGAAAAAAAAAGGTGCCGTAGGGGGCAGTGGGGTCTGGGGGGTGGTGGGGGCCGGCATAGCTTTTCGGGAGTGCAGAAAAGGTGCCGTAGGGTAGGGGGGGGGGGGGGGTCTGTGGGGTGGTGAGGGGCCGGCATAGCTTTTCGGGAGTGCTGAAAAGGTGCCGTAGGGGAAAGGGGGTCTGGGGGGTGGTGAGGGGCCGGCATTGCTTTTCGGGAGTGCTGAAAAAGGGGCCGTAGGGGGGTAAAGGGCGGCTCTGGGGTGGTGATGGGCCGGCATAGCTTTTCGGGAGTGCAGAAAAGGTGCCGTAGGGGCAGGGGGAGGGTCTGGGGGGGGTGGTGAGGGGCCGGCATAGCTTTTCGGGAGTGCTGAAAAAAAGGTGCCGTAGGGGTAGGGGGGGTCTGTGGGGTGGTGAGGGCCGGCATTGCTTTTCGGGAGTCCAAGGGGCTCTGGGGGGGCCGCCAGGGTAGAAGGGGCTCTGGGGTGGTGATGGGCCGGCATAGCTTTTCGGGAGTGCAGAAAAGGTGCCGTAGGGGTGGGGGGGGGTCTGTGGGGTGGTGAGGGGCCGGCATAGCTTTTCGGGAGTGCAGAAAAAAAGGTGCCGTAGGGGGGGGGAGGGGGGTGGGGGGGGGTGGTGAGGGGCCGGCATAGCTTTTCGGGAGAAAAAAAGGTGCCGTAGGGTAGGGGGGGTCTCTGGGGGGTGGTGAGGGGCCGGCATAGCTTTTCAGGGGTGCAAAAAAGGTGCCGCCAAAAAAAGGGGGGGGGTCTGGGGGGTGGTGAGGGGCCGGCATAGCTTTTCGGGAGTGCTGAAAAAAAGGTGCAAAAAAAAAAAAAAAAAAAAAAAAAAAGGGGCCGGAATGGCTTTAGGGGGGTAAAAAAAAGTCAAAAAAAAATCAAAAAAAAAAAAAAAAAAAAAAAGTTCAAAAAAAAAAAAAAAAGTCCAAACAAAAAAAAAAAAAGTTCAAAAAAAAAAACCGAAAAAAAAAAAAAATTCAAAAAAAAAAAAAAAATCCAAAAAAAAAAAAATTCATAAAAAAAAGTTGAAAAAAATCAAAAAAAAAAAATTCAAAAAAAAGTTCAAAAAAAAGTTCAAAAAAAAAAAAAAAAAGTTGAAAAATCCAAAAAAAAAAAAAATTCAAAAAAAGTTCAAAAAAAAATCCAAAAAAAAAAGTTGAAAAATCCAAAAAAAAAAAAATTCAAAAAAAAGTTCAAAAAAAAATCAAAAAAAAAGTTGGAAATATCCAAAAAACCGAAAAAAAAAAAATTTTCAAAAAATTTGCAAGAGGCTCGGATGGAGTTCTTGGATCGCGTATGGTTGGTGGTGGATTCGGCGGATGTACCATCACTTTGGTAAGAAATTTAATTTGCAATAATGTGTGGCATCCTTTTTACAAACAAAACATTAACAGATTGAACAAGATCCAAAGAAGGCTTCATACATACTTGCATTCTAAATTCTCCCTTACCAACAATCCCAATCCTATGTTTGCCCACATCTCAATTTCACTAGCAACCGATTATTGATCTCTGTTTTTTGTACAAACTCCTTAACAACATAGTTGATAGCCCCTATCTCCTCTAAAATTTCTTTCTATTGTCTCCTTCGCTTCGTAATCCCAACCTGTTCCACCTCAAGTACTCAACTTCAAACTTCTCCCACAATTAATTTACCTGTACAGCATGCAAAGCTTTTAACAAACATTCTTATTCTATTGCTATATTGTCTTTCAGCCTCCCATCATTTAAATTGTCTATACTTAAACATTTTTCCAATCCGTAATTCTTCACTCATACCTTATTAATCTACATAATTCTACAATTAAATCTTACTTTACTATAGAAATCAATTTGATGCTCATGAATTTTACTATTTCCTTATATTTCATATTTCTCTGAATTTCTTGTAACATTATCACCACACTACTATTTCAATCATTACTTTTTATTCACCTATGCCTAATGTTATAGATATTATCATATTTAATTTTATCTTATTTTAATTACTTTTTTTATCCTACACCATATAACCTTTTCTTTTCCTTTTATAAAATTTTTATTTTTGATTTCTCTATTTTAGTTGTTTTATTAAACTTTATACTTTATTTTCTTTTCTATTCAAATCTGTTTATGTGAAAGTTTTTAATTGGCATTGTCATTTCTATTATTGGAGATATACCGATGTAAATTTTCCAATAAATTAAAATAAATAATTCATTAATGAATTTATATATTGAATTTTTAACTAATCAATGTTTCAGGTAAATAAAAATGCAGCTGAAAAACTGATGAAATCGATTACAGAAAAGTACGCCGGAACACCGACTTTCTACATATGCAAACCTTCCGATGGGGCAAGAGTTCTAACGTTAAAATGATAATTTTTATATTTTATACAAAACTCCTGAATTTCTATAATGAAAAAATGTATATATGTTAAGTATTTTATTTCATAATTGGTTACAAAAATATATTTCATTTCAACATAAACGTATCACAGAAAAACGATGACTAAAAAACAAATAACAATTTACCGAGTATGACTAGGAATCCATAAATTATAAAAATATATATCAGAATAAAATATTTACAAGCTAACAAAATAAATATTTATAAAATATGATTAAAAATTTAAAGTAACCCCATTGCTCTAAGTTCCATTTGTAAGAAAGCTCTCATACTAGGATCGTTCACCTTTTCTAATATTTGTTTTGCAATAATTGGATCAGCCTTAGACATTTCTTTGGAGAGTGCTTCAGCCCACGCTATATAAACACAATTAGGACAGCCTGACATGCAACACGTCATCGGAGGATTGTCTATCGATACCTAAAAATATAAATGAAAATTAAAAAAATAATAATAATGTATGTACATAGTTAAAAATTTTCAGTTAACAACGTACAGGTTCTTCAGGAGTATACATTGGACGTGTATTGTCTGTGGGTACATTCGTACGGTCTGAGAACATTCTTCTTAAAACTGCAAAAGATGTTCTAGTCAAATGAACTTTATACGATTGACACACGTGGGACATCTGAAATTAAATTATTGCGTACAAAATAAATAGCATATGATTCAAACTATTTATGTCAAGGTTATTATAGGTGTCGATCAACTCTTACGAGAATTTATTGTGTATTACAAGTCAATTTATGTGTGATTTACTAGTATGTAAGTCAAAATTTCAATAAAATGAATTTTGCAACACTGAACTGTAACTGTCAGAAACTAAAATGACATTTGACATTGTCAATTCCGCCTGACAATTATGGTCTAAATTGTATCTCAGTTTCTAACCATTACCATAAAAATAACTAATTTTGCAAAATTGTAAATTTTTTATTTATTTTTGACGTTCATTATCATTTACTACTGGATGAAGGATGTTTAGGTTAATTCATTTATAGTGATTTTAATCTGTGGGTGCTCAACTGTGTTAAGATTACCAGGCATTGCTGGTTGGTAGCCCTGATAACCGCTCATAAGTATCAGTTTCATCTCCCTTCAGCCCGCCAACCAATAAATATGCTCTTACAACTATGTAATACCCTGGTTTCACTATTTTAACATGAAAATCTTTCAATTTGAATTCCCCAAAACAGGCAATAAATGGTACTTGTGTGTTAAGTGAAAACGCATAAGGTCTAATAAGGAAAAGATAGATAAAATAAAGAATCTAGAGATTCTTTATTTTAGATAGGATAGGATATCCTATCTTATTCTTATTTTTATCTATCTTCAAGTGGATTTGATCAAACGGTAAGATGAATGCTTGGTTTCACGCGTGCTGCAGCTTATTGTAACATACTGCAGCTAAAAGGGTGAAGCACATCTCGTTCTATCGTATGGCGTTCAAGCGAGATGCCCTTTTCCCTTTTAGCTGGACCGTGCACCATAACAAGCTGCAGAACGCGCGAAACCAAGCCTTAAAAGGTCGACAATCTTAAATACGTCAACGTCGTATGTCATTACACGTTTACGTTGATTGCAACAACTAATATGAAAACTCCAAACCCGAGAAAATTCACGATAAGTAAAATGGAGATTTTAAATTATTATGGTAACATATTGGAAAACTCTGGTATGAAGTCTTTTAATGACATTCTGCGCATCGAAAACTAATTCACATTCTTTGATTAAAAAAAGTTGAAAATCACTGATTAAACCGAACCGGTCAAAGGAAATTACTCCTCGTGTCTTATTTAAGATTTTCTACCTTGTATGTATTTTTTTGATATTTTTACGGTTCGATCAGATTCATATTCTATCTTATTCGTATTAGACCTTATCCGTTTGTAACATTTTCCATTCGACCAATGGATTCGTTCTTTTCAACCGTAATCTCACCTCAACTCAACTCACCACATACATACTTTGAACAATTGTTGTTGTTTTTCCTTTAAATGGTCAATTATCAAGGGTCAAAGAGGTGCATTTATCTTTAAATTTATAAAGATTTGATGAGGCAAGACTATTTTGATTTTATTTATTTTGATTTAGCCTGTACTTCCAGGTGTTAAGACCACACGTGTTGCGTCATTTCAGTGATTATGGCGGTAAAGTTGATGTTGTTCCATTTGACGCGTCTGTCATGTCACTGATCAAGATGCCTCCGTCAGTATTCATTCAATATATAATATTTCATCATACTAATATTTCATATCACTCATTACCGCCAGTATTTGATTTCTGTTTAAATAACCCTGCCTATACTATTGCATGTTCTCATAACCTCACATATGTACATGTTTGGTCCCCGATACTTAACCCTTCAGGTCACCGTATTCTTTGAAAATCTTTTGTACTCATACATGTTCCTTATATGTATATTTCAGCGTTTACTATGGTATGAAAGAAAAGAGAGACATTCTGCGATACGTCCTAACGAAACGTGCCTGTCATGAAGTTAAGGGTCGAAATTTCTGGCAACAGCTTTCCGATAGTGGCGTAAGTATTAAATTTTTAATAAACATTACAGTGATCAGTTTGGCCGTAGCGAAATGGTAAGCCATCGTATTCACGTTCGTAGTATGAATTCCAAATTTGGAAGAACATATCGTCAGTGATCTTGCAAGACCTATCTCATTTTTGCCTACTTTTCAGGAGAGACAAAAAACGTAATATACCCGAAATTTGAAATAATTTGCTTATTTTTTTTAGCCATAAGTGTTTTAAATGTTTTAAATAATATCATTTTTATGTTTTTGCTTCAAATATACAATTTTAATGAAAAATTATAATAATGTATCATTTTTAACAATTATTTTTTTATTTGTGTAACATAAATCAAATAATGTTCTTCATTGTTAGTTACAGGATATTAAATTACAAAATATAATAATTTACTATTTTCTTAAATAACAATGAGCAACAAAAAAAAGCCCAGAGCGGAAATTGGTCAATCTTTACTAAGTTTCACCCACTGAATTCGAATTCGATAATGATTTTTGTTGATATGCTCTCGTTTATGAGATATTCGCGATTTAAAAAATGTAAAAAATATCCATTTTTTTGGCTTTTGCGGTCTATAACTCAAAATATAGTATTTCTGTACTCAACGTGAGTATTGAAATTAATAGTCAGATATTTTTCCTATTGATTGGGATTTTTTATTGCTTTGAAATACTTATAATTAATTTAAATTTTAATTCCATTAATTTAATCTATTAAACTTAAAACTATATTTATTATTATTAATTGTTTAACCGCAATTGCTGGCACAATTTTTATTAATATCAATATAAATTAAACTAATTTTAAATTTCTTTAATTTTTAAAATTAAAGTATTACACTAAAAATTATAAATAAAGTTAAATTATTATTTAAATTTTTTTCTGTTAAATAACTTATTTCTTTTAATGTTTTTGATTTTAACATTTTCAAGAATAGATATATTTTATTTTTATTTATATTTTGAGAGGAGAATAGTTCCTGTATTATTGATAATTATGGGGTGAGGGGGTCAGCCAGAACGAATTCAAGCGGGGGTTTATTTGATTTTTTATACTTTATTTTTATCTTTACCTCTTTTTATTGGTATTAATTATATTTTTAGAAAAAATTATTTTCTAGCGAATTTTTAAAGTCAAAAATATATTTTTTTTTACACATTTTTTCTCCATGCTATTGTGCGTTTATTTTGTCAGTTTTTTATTTCACTACGTTTATAAGGATCGGTTTTCTATTTCACCGCGTTTATAAGGATTGATTTTCTATTTCAATATTTTTTATTTTATCTAAACGTACTGATTCGAGCGGCAAATGATGAGCGCGCGAATACCAATAAGCGTCCCGCCGAGAACATCTCATAACGTAATTTAAAATCATTTGCCTTGTTTGTGTGCAGAGCAAATATCACAAATATCTTCTATGAATTCCAAATTCATTTCTTTGAATACCTTTTTAAACACCTTGATGCCAAGATATTCTTTTTCTTTTTCAGTGCAATATTCACAATACATTTTATATATTTCAATTTTACTTTTATATACATATTACAACACTTTATATATTGTTGAATTTTACGTTTAATAGAAAAATACAGAAACCAGTTGTATGTTCATACCTTCCTATGATATTTTAGATGGAAATAAGTGAACGTAAATGTCAAACAAACGCCGTTGAACCAAAAGTAACAAATCAGCTGTCAAATGACATAGGAGATATTGCTATACACATTTATGCTCACATTTTTCCCTTTTGAGATAGGAGGAATTGCTTTTGACGATTCTGGCTGCTGAAAGCTTCGTATCGATATAATATTTTGCAAGCAGGTGTAAAACAACGTATTACAACTTTTTGCATCAAAAACGAAAAATAATAAGAATAAGGTGGAAAAAGCATAAGGTCTAATATGAATAAGATATGATGGATAGATTCTTATTTTTATCTATCTTATTCTAATGACAAAATGTGTACAACGTATTTAAGATTTCATTTTAACTATGTGTTGAAACGCATTCTACGGAATCGTTGTCATAAAACCTATGTTTTGTATTACTTTACAGCAAACCAATAGATCATGGCAAAGTTTGAAAGAGGTCTTTATAAAAAAAATTATCACTGATCTTTACAATCCGTACTATGGTTTGAGTAGTCAAGAGATTCAAGATTTGAAAAATGGGTAGGTTTTGTTAAATTGTTCCTGTATTATGTTTGATGTTGTTTAAAATTATCATTGAATGCAATTACAATTTTGATTAATCGTAATAATATTAATATCAATATATATGTAGGTTGCAAATAGGAAATATGAATTCTTCTTGTATACCCAAGCGACGAAAAAAAAATTCTCCAATAAATCGTAAGATTATGAAATCGCTGTTATTAATTTTGAATCGAAGCTTATATTTTGATGCTTGAGAGTATTTTGTTTGATTTTCTAGGAATAAAATTTAAAACTCCGGCTGACAAAAAATATGAAAATAATCAAATTGTCGACATTACAAACAATTCCACGAATAGAAAAGACGATGAATCTTCATCTAAAGAAAACAATCAAGCCGATATTGTGGATAATGCAATTGCTAAAATTAGTACACCGGTAAAGTCCATACCAAGTACGTCAAAAATTTCTCCACCAATTTTCGATGAATACGACCTTAGTTGCATTTCCGAAACTCCCAATGAAGAATTTCGCAGTCTTTATAAGCCTCGCAAAAAATCTATAAAAATCCAAACTGGCAATGAAGTGACCATTTAAAAAAGTCCACCTGGTGTGAAATCTCAAAAACAATTTGATTCAAAACTATTTGGCTTTTCTTCCGGTTAGTTTAAATGTTTCTTTAATGGGGGTTTAAAACTTAAACTGTTGTAATATTTGTATGAAAATAATTTTTTCAGGTCAAACTTTGATTACTCCCGATGATAATAGAAACACCCCGAGTATTGGTACTTCGCCAAATAATAAAAATAAAACTAGGAATTCAAGGTATACATCGGATTCATTTTATTTGTAATGTAATAATATGTCTTCAATCAGCTCAATTACTCAAATTTTCATATTTAATAGGGATGCAAGGAATTTAAAAAAAATAA
The DNA here is from genome assembly GCA_022651745.1 of Parapsyche elsis. Lineage (NCBI taxonomy): Eukaryota > Metazoa > Arthropoda > Insecta > Trichoptera > Hydropsychidae > Parapsyche > Parapsyche elsis. The sequence goes on from JAGVSN010000017.1 coordinate 7,599,852, forward strand.
CCAGTTTTCTAGATAGCACTTCAAGTGAGGAGTCTCTAATCGAGGAGTCAAAAAAAAAAAAAATGTAACATGATTTTTATAGCTTGACCATCTTTATATTTCTATAATTTTTATTAATAATTATTATTGTTGCAGAACTCGTGATGAACGTCCATTATATGGTTTATTAAATGGAAAACTGTACCCGTTGTACTGTGGGAATGTTAGATATCGCTTGAATCAATGCTTTTGTTCACCAAAAAATAACATGTCGGGTATAGTTTTTGTATTTATTATAATAATTGACTTTTCTTAATTTTTAAAATATCACGCATACATCGTATATCAGGGGTCAGCAACATAATTTACATGGGGGCCACATTGAGATATTGGGATTTGTCGGGGGGCCACCTATAAAATGATTTTTTTTACTTCAATGCGATTTTTTAGGTTTTTAAATCAATTAAATTTTTTTTTATAATAAAAATAGTATTAAAAAATACAAAAAAAAATATAAACCAAAATAGTTAGAAGTAAAACAAAAAAAAACAAATTAATTCTCAGGTTTAGTGTTTTTGTAATTTTTTTGCCAATTTAGTAAAATCAACGTCGAAACTAGTGGTGCTAACTCGAAGCAACGAACGTACATAAATGACCATCTGTAATAATTCTAGTCCGATGTTTATTTTTAATATAATTCATTCTAGAAAATGTTTGTTCACAAATATAGTTATCGCTGAAAAATTCTTCAGAGCAGGAAATAAAGAAGTTGAAAGAACTCTGTAATTTTATCACTTTAAAAGTTATAGAACTCTGTTAACTTTATCACTTTAAAAGTGTCTTTTAATACGTCATTGGTTTGTAAATCAATTACTCCCAGTTGTAAATAATCAGGAACATCTTCAATATTGGGAGAAATCGAGTCGGGACATTTAAAAATACTTCGCGGGCCACATTTGGCCTGTGGTACACCTCTTACCGACCCCTGTCGTATACGAATCAAATAAATTTGTCCTTTAAAATTCGACCTCAAAAAATTTTTTCTTATAGATAATACAAAAGAGGTCATAGAGGGAAGTAAATCTGTTTTGAAATCAAGTTCAAGTGAACTACAGACTTTGATAAGTAAATAAATTGAATAATACTGTTTAATTTTATTTATAAATGATTTATGTGCTTACAATTTTCTGTTTAAGATGAAATGTTCAATAGTGACCCCGAGTCTTCTCCATTATACTGGAAGTTGAAATATTATTTTGATATACAAAGTACAAATAACAAGTATGTTTTTTTTCTTGTAAATTATCATAATTCATTAAAAAAAGAAAATAATTTACATACTCAATTGGTATTTCAATTTTTAGATCTTTGTCGGCTAATAATGATAAGAATGTTGTAAACGAGAAAATGGATATTAATGTAGCATCATCTTCCCATGAGACGTATAATTAAAATCATTATTAACGATGTTTAAGAAATTTTAATTTTAAAAGATATTAATCGGGTGTTTATATTTCAGCTTAAAATCTAACTTACATATTGAAAATGATGTAATCAATCATGGGGCAATGGAAGAAAAAAAAGGAAGTATCAGGATTTCATCTTCACCTAGAAAGGATTCGCTTGAAACGGGTAATGATTTTTTTTATTTATAGTACTTAATAATAATTACTCTTAAATCTTTATTTTTTTTTTCGTTATAGGAATGAATAATAATTTGAATGTGGTTAAGCATCAGTGCAAGATATCAATATCCAAGAACGGTGAAGTATGTCATACGTAAATCCTATTTCGTATTTAATTTTTGTACAAGATATTGTATACTATCTATCGATGCTTGTGGGGAAAAAAATAATATAAGTCACCGCTTATGAAAAATTATTGTAGTTCTCCCTCTTAATTTTCTCGTATTAAAATACATGGCACCCCGACATTAGCGCGCGGGACTTTAGCGCGCCGACTTTAGCGCGCCGACATAAGCGCGCTGACATTAGCGCGCAGTACAACCCTGACATAAGCGCGTGGGACTTTAGCGCGCCGACAGTAGCGCGCAAAACAAGATTATTTTGTATTGTTGACTGCTCATTTAAAGAAATTTACTTATCCAAGATAGCTTTTCTGTCAAAATTACATCTTATTTCAAATTAATTGGTACTTTTACAAACCTATCTATGAAAATTTAATCGATTTGAAAAAATAATAATAAGATAAGAACATTCCACCATTTGAAATTTCCAAATATTATTTAATGTGTATGAGCGTTTCTCCACTTTGTTTTTATTAGTTAATCGCTTAACCCATAAATGTTTGGTTTCCAAAATTTTTATCGATAGAAAGTAGAGTTAACCGTTTGAGGACGACGGCGATTTTGCCGAAAGGGTATAAATAATATTTAGCAATAAAATTTGAGCTTTGTGTCCAGCGGCAGCGGCGGCGAAATGAAACAGTTTCGGTCCCTTTATGTACAAAGTAAAGGTCATTGCGACTTTAACTAAAAGCCAATTGTTTTGAAACCGACAAAGACTTATTGAAACTAAAAGGAAATATTTAAATGTTATCAATTTTTGCGAAACCGACAAAGACTTATTGAAACAACTCGTGCCGCTTTTTTCTTCTTAAACCATTATATGTACATAAGTCAATTGTTATAAAATGAACAAACATTGATTGTTATGGTTCTTATTTCGTGTATGTGTTTTTAGTTTTTAGAATAATTGTTTTCTATTTTGTTTTATCAAATATAAAAATTATAAATTGCGCGCTAACGTCGGCGCTCTAATACGCCGCACCAAAATACACATTTTGGTATTGAAAAGGATAGTATATAGCATCCTTTTAGTTTTTTTCTTATAATAAGCCTTTGGTAATTGATAAATGATAGTTGATTTCTCATTCAACACCAATTTGTGTTTGTAGAATGTGATTGAAGACACTTATGTAATGGATACTCAGAAAGCAGATATGCTTATAGATGTTTAAAAAAAACAGCCCATTGAAGACAAGGCAAAAGATAAATCTGAAAATATTTTAAAAGACTGTGATGCTGGTCAATCAGTTGGTGAAGGTAAGACTACAATTTAATTTAGTATACCTATATTTATATAATATATACATATGGATAACATCATTCTTAAAATATTTGAATGTGTTTTTAGAAGTAAAATTAAATAATGAGGATGATATAGTTGACATTGAAAAATCAATATTTGAAGTCATAAATTGTGAAAAGTATGAAAAAACTTCTAATAGCGACAGGAAAATCTTTACTACGTTGGAATTAGAAATGATTTTGGGTAATGACAGCGACCATACCAAAACGATAACAGATGACAATTTGGATAAAGTAAAAATGGTCGAAAAACAACAATCTGACGAAAGTATTGATAACAAAGAACAATCGGTTGATCGTACATTGAATAGCCCAATTACAGAAAACAACGAAAAGCAACCAATAGATTTGCAAGTTTCTACAATGAATCGGTTAGTTACCATCAAAATATGTATTTTTTTTACTATCTTGTTATTTCTCCTGCTTACTATGTTCTATTTTTGAAATTGTTTATTTACATTTTGTTATTATTTCAGTAGAACACATAAAAAAAAGTCAAATAGAGGAGTATCATTTTCCCCAGTACTGCAAGAGACTGTTTCGTCTGAAATGAACTCATCTCGTGAACAATTATTACAACCGAAAAACGTGTCTCCAGATGAAGTTAATGTGTGTTGATATTTTCATATTTTATGAATGCTCTTTTTCCAAGTTTTTTTGTTAATTAATCCAGCATGTGTTAATTTGGCCATGGTTTTATATCCTTTTTACCCACATTTGTATTTTCAATTAGAGAATGTGCTAAAAGAAATTTTTTATTCCAGAAAGAATCTATCAGAAAATGTGTTCGAAAACGCGAAATATCACAATTATGTAAGAAATTCTATTTTAATGTTCTTTTTCTTTTTAATAAATTATGTTAAACTGAAGTTTCGTATAGTATCCATTAAATTACTAAATAGTTTTTAAATTTTGTTTTTACAGCTATTAACTTCAAAGAAGGCTATTTTAGCGATTTGTCCAATAAAAAAAGAAGGACAATAGCTTCACCGGAGTCAGTATCGCTACGAAAAACAAAATCTTCACAAGAGCCTGTAATACAGGGTGTATCGCTAAGGAAAACAAGATCTCAAGGAGACTTCATCACACCAAATTCTCATTTTGAGTAAGTGAATCGCTTGCAGCATTTATACACCATGTCCTTATTTTATTTTATTTTATGTTGTATGTACTATACTTATTATCATCATCATCATCACAATGGAGGCCAACTGCTAAACAAAGCCATCTTGACAAGTCTCTCCACTTTTAAGTGAATTGTTTTGAACTTATTTCCGATCTCACACATGTACTGTTGTAAGAACATGTGTGACATGTACTTTCTACAAATTTATTATATATTAGATATTTTTGGTTTTTGTAATATGTAAATTTTTATTATCAAAAATATACTTGATAGACATCAATTACGTACAATTTAATATGGTTAATTTTCTTATAATAATCATAGCACAGTCACTAATGTATGTATGTAGGTAATATTACATACTCGCAATTGAAGTAAATTCAGTTGGAATCAATATTAAGTTTATTTTATATTTTTGCATAACTATAAATATTATGTTATCCAATGGAAATTAATAAATAAATAAAATTGATATTTTTGTTTAGTCGTGGAATTTCAATCATTTAGTGATTATATGTAATCATAAAAGAAATATTCCACCTCCTCTCCCTGTTGTTTTCCAATATTAGAATTGTTCAGTTAGTATCCTTGTTTCGAATCCAATATAATTATGTCGAAAATCTATGCTGTAAGTTAAACAATTACGCATTGGGTGGGATCTCGGTAATGAAAAATATTACATTTAGTACATTTTAAAATTGCTTCAATAGATTTTTCAAAACCTGAATTTGACTAAAATTTAATTTTCAGTATGGAAAATATTTTGGAACTTCCTAGAAAGAAAACTACCAGATCCTCTCAGAGAAATCGAATTAGCACGAGCTCTGATGAACAATATGATTTTCATTCGGATTTAATAGAAGATATTTTTACCACAACACCAGACAAACCAACACAAAACCAAAATAAAGAATGTGAAGATAACAACAAAATATTGAATATTGATGTTAATTCTGCGGCTAATGAGGAACGTGAAATTGGTAAATTGGATGCTGTAAATAATTCTGACAACAGTCTTCAATTAGAAATTAATTGTTCTAAAGCCTACATCGTAAAAGGAAACAATAATACAGAGATGTTTCAATTTGATGACAATGTTGAAGTTCAACAAGGTTTTATTTCATTTATAAAAGAATTTTTCAATTAGCGTTTGGTTTATTTATTTTACCTCTTAATGGTATAAAATTTTACAAAAGTACCGAATTATTTTAGTCTAATAATGCTTTCAAATTTACAAATAATAACTTGTACTATGTGTTTGACTTTTATTACAGACATTATTTCGGGAAAAGTCAATCATACAAAAGATATTACAGTTGACAACATGGAACCTGAAGATGATTTGCACACGCTTAAAAATTTTGTCAAAAATATGTCTAATACCTCAATGAGTAACGATTCTGAAAATTATTACAGTTTTCCTAAGTCATAATATACACTGGGATTATAATTTTTTTTTTATTTATTTGGCAACGAATAAAATTTATGTTTATATTTATACTTAAAAAATTTCTAATTTTATCAATAGTACGAGTATCTTTTAAAATGTAAAAGTGAAATTCCCAAATATATTTTAATATGAACTTTTATGTAAAATATTTATTTCCCGTTCTTTCAACTGTGACTCGGTCTAAAATTGTTTGGAAAATGCTGGTTTTTAAAAATACCCCATCTGCCACCTGTCTGTTTCTATTTCACTGCCATACGGTAAATTGGTGTGAAATAAATCGAGTGTCTAAATACTCTGCACTGCGATTGAGGTTCGCATTTGTCCGTACTCCGTGTACACCCGCCTTTACCAATGTTAGGATGACGTCAGAGTGCGTTTAAGACGTTATCGTAGGGTACGGTGAGAATTTTGCGAATTACGAAATGCTCTTCTGCGCTTCTAATTCAATAACGCGTAGATTCTAAAATAAATGAGTTTGTAACGAGATTTTCAGAATTCCGCGAAAAATTCCCGACGAACATTTTTCAGTTGAAATTGCTGGCGAATTCACTTAAAAATATTTTGCCCCAGCCACACCGGGTCGACGCGTGGTTACAAAATTTTTACGTGTGGACATTTAAGGATGTTGGCGTGGTGTAGGATCTGTCGCTGTAATGTTAAAATAAATAACTTACTATGACGACTTGACTATGTGGTAGGTTCATGGGTGTTATAACAATTTTACGAGGTATGATAAAAAGTATGAATGAGCTTAGAATGCATATACATAGAATAATCCTCTGAGTAGAGTGCGTATGGACATGTCAGGACGAATAATGGGGAAGAAGAGAATTCCTACAGACACATCTGTTAGTACATCTTTCATGTCGATGAAACTATTCTTTGACACTTCAATATACATATATATGTACATACCATACGCCTATACATAAACGCCCAAAGTCTTTTTGTTCTTGGCCTATCCGCTAGGAATCGTTACCGCTATTGTTAGCTTACACGTATGTACATACATACATATATCAATAGTGGAAAAACTATTGATCTTGTTTTACTTTCACTGAAAATTCGAAATTTTTGCCCGTAACCCATGGATTCCAAAATAATCTGAATCTGTCAAAATGTCGAAAACATAATCCAAATTGCAAAAACTCAAAAATCATTGTTCTGAGATAATCATGAAATAAGATTTTGATGTACATAGGTACATATGTATAGGTACATAGGTATATATACCGTGAAGCGTGTCAACGAGTTCAGTCGTGTGTCAGTGTTGAAATTCCGAAATTCCAATGCCTCGTAATTTCGACGAAGTAAACGCTCTGCAGGATTCGATAAGGAGTGCACTTATGGGATCCAACGTCCTATCTAAGGATCAGCGTATCAAGATCCTGGAGGCAGTAAGCCGGATCGTGAGCCTGTACAACACTGATATTGTTGAGGAGTCGGTGTCGACCTTGATGAAGACGATGCAGTTGTCTATTGTGTCTCTTCAAAAAGACATGAGTGTGGTGAAAAGATCAATGACTAAACTGGGTGATATTTCTCCTGCCACCTTTGCACCTGTATCATCCGCCGTACCTACGCTAACGGTAACAACACCTTGCGTTAATATACATCATCATCAACAACAACAACAACAACAATACGCCCGTGCAGTGCAATCAGGTAAACGCAAAAAACGCGCTCAACGAGCAAGAAATTCTAGTGCCGCCTCTGCACCTGTGCCTAATGTGGAGCCTACTGTTGCTGTTCCTGCTACGGTTCCTGCTATGGCTCCTGCTGCTGCTACCTTAAAAAGACGACCCATGATTCGTGGCTCGGGAGCCACTAGTGATAACCTTCTGGTTGCGCCTGTGCAGAAGCACATCCACTTATTCTACATGAATATAATGTGCACGCCTGATAATGTTAACGCTTATATCAACAGTGTGATAAGTGATGTGGACATCGTTGTCGAAAAGTTATCAACAAAGGGGAACTATGCATCATTTAAAATAAGTGTCCCTGCTGATGTTTTCCCATTACTAATGAAGCCTGATTTCTGGCCTCTCGGGGCTGGCATAAGGAAATGGTTTTTTCGGCGTTCCGAGCCGGCGAATTCGTCCTCCCGCCAGAATGTACTTGTATAATTCTAGTCTTATAAGTAATTATTTAACTTGCTATTATCAAAATGTTCGTGGTCTTAATAGTAAGTTGACGGACTTTTTCCACAACTCCAGTCTACAAGACGCTGACATTTTAGCCCTTAGTGAAACTTGGTTGAGCGATTCGGTTTTTGATGCTGAATTGCTTGACAACAGATATCACATCTTTCGCAAGGACAGGTCTACTAGAGGAGGTGGTGTGATGCTTGCCATACGTGAAAAAAGTGTCACATCAATACTGCGGTTGCCTGAGATGGAGTCTATAAATGAATGTGTTTGGTTGAAAGTTAAACTTCCTCGCTTCACCTCTTTCGTATTCATTTGTGTAGTTTACTTCCCGCCTAGATCATCGCTTGATACATTTAAATGTTTCTTTAATTCTATTATCTCTAATTACGCATCTCTTAGCAAGGGGAAACTATTAATTCTTGGTGATTTTAACTTAAATTCGTGTAACTATCCTTCTGCTGATCTTGATTTTTTATCGTCTTTATACTGTTTAATTCAGTGCAACCAAATAGTGAATGATTATAATGGCTCTATTCTAGATTTAATTTTCAGTAATTTTAATTATGTTGATGTGAATGTATGTAGATGTTTGGATCCTTTGGTTTTGGAAGACAAGTTTCATCCTGCACTTCTTACTTCTATAAAACTTCCGTCCTCTATATGTGATAAATCACTTGGTGATACTCTGAACTTTAGCAGAACTGGATGGTCGTTTAAGCCAGGAATGGATTTTAATATCTTGTGCAGTAAATTATTGCTATGCAATTGGGATGATTTGTTTAATTGTAGTGATGTAAATATTGCTCTTGAATCTTTTTACAGTATATTTTATGATGTATTAAATGTTGTTTGTCCCTTGAAGAGAAAGACCTTGTTTTCTGATGACGCCAATTATCCTATTTGGTTTTCTAGGGACTTGATTAAGATTCTTAAACGTAAAAACTATGTTCATAAAATATGGAAAGCCACCACTTGTGAAAAGGCTAAAATGGACTTTATTCAGCTACGTCGTCTCTCCAAATCTCTCATTAGTGAATGTCATCGAGTATATGTATCAAATTGTGAACATGCTCTCTCAGCAGATTCTTCTGTGTTCTGGACACTTATCAACTCCAAACGCTCAGCTTCGAGTCACCCTTCATCTATGGTATATAATTTGTCCCCTGTTATTGGCTATCAGAATATTGCAAATTCTTTTGCTAGTCACTTTAGTAGCATTCTAAACTGTTCTTTAGCAAACAGACCTCGTGTCATTAACCTTTTGGAAGACTTACCAGACAATGGATGGCATCCTACTTTAGCATTGGACCAATTCACTATGGCTGATCTTGATTATGGTTTCAATAAGCTTAAGTCCATTAAGTCGGCTGGTCCTGACAATATTCCCAATTTTGTTTTGAAAAACTGCAAAGCAGCTCTTGTCGTACCATTGAAATTCATCTTCGATTTATCTCTTAAATCAGGAGTTTTCCCTGATCTTTGGAAAAATACCAAGGTAGTTCCTGTTTTCAAAAAAGGTGATAAATCCAATATCTCAAACTATAGACCTATCGCACTTCTCTCTGCTCCAGCAAAGCTGTTTGAATCAATAATACATAAATATCTCTTTAGTCACTGTGAACCTTTCTTGATTGATCAACAACATGGCTTTAGACCCTCTCGGTCTACTGTAACAAATCTGTTGTGTCTCTCTAATTTTGTTACTAAGTCTTTAGATGCGAATAAACAGGTTGATATTGTCTATACGGATTTCGAGAAGGCTTTTGATGTAGTGAACCATGAGATTTTATTGGAGAAATTAGATCGTTTTGGTATCTCCAATAGTCTCATGTTACTCTTCAGAAATTATTTTGTGAATCGTAAGCAATATGTTGTCTATTGCTCTAAATCCTCGCCAGAATATAGTGCTCACTCGGGGAGTACCACAGGGTTCAAACTTGGGCCCTTTACTTTTCTTGATTTATGTTAATGACATATTTGATGTCATTAAATATTCTAATTTCTACTTTTGCTGACGATCTGAAACTAAATAGATCAATTGTAACTACAATGGATTCCGCTTTATTACAATTGGATCTTGATGCTGTTGCAGCATGGTCAGCAAAAAAATAGCTTGTACTTCAGTATTAATAAATGTTGTTCTTTACGTTTTTCCAGATCCCATAATCATGTATCTACTGTTTACCATATTCTTGACAGTGACCTAAATATGGTGGATGAGTTTCATGATCTGGGAGTCTTATTTTCTTCTAAATTTAGTTTTGGGCGTCATATAGACGGTGTATGTATGAAGGCCTCTAAATTATTGGGTTTTGTTCTCAGAGTGAGCAAACCTTTCCAATCTGCCATGGTACTTAAGATTCTGTATGAAACACTAGTACGGACTGTTCTAGAGTTTTCTTCAATTATATGGAGTCCTTCTGATAAGGCCCATATATCTAAACTTGAAAAGGTTCAGAAAAGGTTCCTTAGGTATCTCTATATGACAACATATGGACGGTATCCTTGGATGTACCCGAGTGGCTTCCTTTTGGGTGCCCTGGGATTTTACTCTTTGGAATCAAGAAGAAAGGTCTACCTGGGTAAACACTTTTACAAGCTGTTAGTTGGTTTGATACACAATCCTCTGGTTCTTATGGAGCTTGAATTGTGGGTACCGAGTCAGCTTAGATTTCCCAGGCAACATCTTTTGCTTTATCCATCGGCGGCACGTACCAATATAATGCTAAATTCTCCGGTTGCTAAAGCTATTGCTTTACTCAACCTGGTGGCTGACTCTATCGATATATTTTCTTGCAGTTATGCTAACATGGTAGAGACTATGCTTAGATTATAAGATTTTGTGATAGATACACGTTATGCATAACATGTAACATATTATTTTACGATTCTTGAGCCTTTCTGTTTTTCTTTATAATTTTTATTTTTATTTCTTCACATATTTTATCTAACTTTTTTTTAAATATTTTTTGTATAATTATATTATATGCTATGTTTATATTCTATGTACACACATCTATCTAATGTTTCTAAGTTTTTATTGTGGTTTTAGGATACTACATATATATGTACATGTATATATTGTTTCCCTGCATGACGATCTGGATTTATATCTGTAATGTCTTGCAGGACGTTTTTGTAAATAAATAAATATGTAGGTTTGAACCTTGGCGAAAATACAGTTTTTTGGCGGATTTGATTTAAATTTTTGCCAGATTACCGATCTTTTACATACGGAAACTGATAAATAACAGTTTCTTTTTAAATTTTTTTCCCATGCTTGATTCAAATTGCTCAAATACAGACTTGTTGCAGTTAAGAACTGAGCTATCGATATGTATGTACATACATACATCATAAACAAATTTATAATGATGTTTTGTCCGTTTATTATATTTATGCATATTTATTTATTTATTTATTTATTTAGAGTAGCTTAAAAAGCTAATTACAAAACAAAAGTATCTTAAAACTAAAATTACAAAATAAACTTATCTATCTATTAGTACTTAATTTATGTTTGACTATTAATCAACGTTTGTTGATCGTCAACGGTCAATCCTCGAGTAGTCGAGTCTCTCATTAATTCTTAAACGGTTAAATAAAAGGTATAGCCCTGAAAATGATCAAGAAAGGTTGTGCATTACTGCACTAACGAATAAATAATGAATTGATTGAACTTTTCGACTACGAGCGGAAGTCGTTGATGAAGAGGAAGTGGCGAGTCGACGCCCCCATCCGATATGATTAACAATGTCAACTTCCTGTCGAGGGGTTGTGAAATTTTTCACATCGACCATTCGATTGTGGAAAGTCGAGAAAATGAGCGCGAAACCAGGATCGGCCATATTGAAGGCTGCCAAGCAATCGTGGAGAGATTACGCCAACGAAACAACAGTTCATGGATTGAAGTATGCAGTCGGAAGAAGAATGTTGGATAGGTAACGAAATATTGAATGGTTTGAGAAATTTTCGTTATTTGTTTGAATGTAAAATGATGATGTCTAGATGGGTTTGGACATTCATACCATTTTTATCCGCTATGGGAGCGTCGGTGATGATGATCATCATGTACCGATCGTACTTTGAAGAGCCCACGAGAGCGGTATACGAAAGTCACTACGCACCATTGAAGAAGTTCGATTTTCCAGGAATTTCCATATGTCCACCGAAGAAATTTACAAAAAAATACACACAGAATACAGTTGCCAGTTTGTATGTCATCAAGTTATCATATATCATAGCAGTGTTTCCCAAAGTGTGGTACGCGAAAGGGTTTGAAGGGGTACGCGGTTGAATGTTTTTTGAGTGGGTAAGAAATCCTTTCCAGTATTTCACCAGTATTCATACATTGCTAAGTAATCTCTCAAATACAGAAGAAGAACAGCTCTTATTTAGATTTTTTTTTATGAATGGTTCATCTTGGTCTTAAATCACAAATATCAAATCGAATATCGCCACACTAATATTTAATCACGAGCAGTTCCATCCCACTCATTTAACAGTTTGTTTTCTATTGACAATTTTAATACCAAAATTAAGCTTATCATACGTCGTGGTTTGACCAGGATTGTCATGCGCATACCTGGATGTACATATGTATGGTTTGGTCCAGGTTTGTAATTTTGACCCAGTCAAAAGGAAATAATATACAAACCTGTGACTTCAATTGGTAAATAATCTAATTTTACGAACGAAATGTAGTGTTTTTTAAAAAAAATTACGAAATTTAAAATAATTTTAATACAAAATGTTCTTATGCAATAAAATAATTTTCTTGCGGTGCATATTTACTCAAAAAAACTTTTTTTTTTTTAAATTGTACGAAATAAATATACTGAAAACAAAAATTTCACCCAGAATTATACGAATTACAAAATAATGTGTTATACCTATAATATTTCCCCCCCTCTCCCCAATTTTTTTTGTCAAAAGTGGGGTACGCCAATAAAATTAATATCTTAAAGGCCCTCACAAACCTGAGCGGTATCAATGCGTCTCTATCCTTGAGTTGACGTCCACTATCGTCGTTGATTCGCACCAATGCGAATTATATCGCTGCGAATGGGACGATAGGGGCGTCAGTTTGATGCAGCGATACCGCTCAGGTTTGTGAGGACCTTAAAAAGTGGTATATGTACATAGATCTTTTAATTTACGAAGGCCTACCCCCATCCTTACCGCGGAGTGGGGGTAGGCCTTCGTAAATTAAAAGATCTATACGCGGATGTTGTAAGCTTGGGAAACACTGATGTAGGGAATATTAAAAAATAGTGTAATATTATTTTGTCGTTCTTTTTCTAAGGAAATTGCCTCCCAATATGACGACTAAGGAAGTAGAACGTTTAATACCGTTTTTGATGGGTTTCACGATGCCAATGGCTTTAAATCGCGATATTAATCCACTGGAAAAATTTTTGGTCCACAACGAATTGTCACCTTCGGCAATTATAAAAATGCTGTTGCCCAAGTGTAATAAATTCTTGGTTAGGTGTAAATGGCAAGGTGGTAGTCTACCCTGTAACGAATTGTTCAAAAGGGCCAAATCTAAAGATGGATACTGTTGCTCGTTTAATTACAATACAAATTACAGAGAGTAAGTTAATGCAAACATATGTAGGTATACATATGTTTATTTTTTTATATATTTACATAGGAATATTTCCAATTCAATTTAATTTATACTTGTGTGACAGGAACATTATTTTTCCAGTCCGAACTTTGAATCGATGACTTCACCTTACTTTGGTCCTGGAATGGGATTGAGTTTCGTAGTCGATACAATGGGATTGTACAACAAGCAAGTCTACCACGTTATGGATTCATTCAAGGTTTTACAAAACTCATCTACTAGCCGTTTTGCCCGTTGACGGTGGAAATAATTTTTGAGAATTTTTTTTTTTCTTGGGTATAAAACATCTCTAGATAGTTTTACAGCTTTTTAGAGGATACTAGGATATTTTCAGAACCTAATAGGACTTTCTAGAATGTCTGAGAACATTTTGAATGACATTTTTCCATTCTGACGACACTGAATGTGTCATTTCGTCATTTGATGCTCGAGTGCGTAGTACTTTAAGACGGGTTGCATACTGAAGCAATACGCAACATGCAACTGACAACCGACAACGTGGGATAGAGCCTATAATGAGTCTAGAGTTATCTTTGACTATAATATCGTCTGACGAGAATGCCGATAATGTCAGTGTGGCAGATAGAGGTTGTTTGGTTGTATATCATTTGCCAATTTCATGTTGCGTATTGATTCAGTGTGCAACCCACGAAAGTGTTTCATTCTTATTATCGAAAAACTCGGAAAATATCATTAGAATTCCTCAGATATACATACATACATATGTACATATGTAGACTTAAAAATAATTATTAATTTTTTTTTGAGTTTGAGTCTTTTAATCGTTTTTCACACCAGTGCGTACTATTAAAACATATTACGTAACATGAAATTGTAAGTTTATTAAGTTTAAGAGAAACGATAAAATTGGTAAGTAAACAATGCGATTGGAATATCATCACCATAAAACTAAAATATGTCAGTTGGTTGCTTGCTTCCAATAGTTTGTACAATAGCAGTACAGCCATTTTGACATAGTCCGTTTGACAGTAAGTGAAACATTTGTATATTGTATCGTTGATTGAATGGGTGTATGGCTATGAAATCGCGTTGTTGCTAACAGATCGCTATAATTTTTTTTGTTAATTATGTTGGCAATGCTAGCGTGACCGCAATGGCTCAGACAGGAAGGCAGGCAGACGCTTACACTAATGCATATGTATAGTAATGAGAATAACAGATGCATGCAGAATATTGTAATCGATTCGTTTTCAGATCGTAATACACTTGAGCAACGCATTCAATGGTCGTTTCACCAATGAAATGGTTATGCCTCTGAAGAGTGAGCTGCAAATAGCATTGTATCCTGTGCAGATCAGAATTGGCAAAGAAGCGAAAAAGCTCACACCCGAGGGTAGGAAATGTTACAACTTGGATGAATTCCCTCTGAAGTAATGCGATTCGTTTCAGAAAATACTCAAACTTACGTTACTGGGTCCTTTTGATGTGTGAAAGCACTCGTGTTTTCGTATTTCAGACATTTCGCATTCTATCGCAAGAGCGATTGCCTGGTCGAGTGCGAAATTGAGAAGAACGTCGACAGGTGCGGTTGTCAATCGTTTATATATCCAATGAACGAAGAAGACATACTTTGCAACGCTACGAGAATCAGCTGTCTCAAGCATCATTTCAGTGTGTACTCAAATTTTTATCGTGAAAATTTGCAATTTTGAATTCGATGATGAATTTTTGTTTTCAGGGCAAGTTATGAACGTGACTTGGGGTACAAATTGCACTTGTCCCGAGCAGTGTAATCAAAATTTGACCGATATGGTTATCCACACTACTGAGTTAGATGCTGCAAATTATAATTTGGATCCGTTTTAGTGAGTAGTGCGTGATTGAAATTAAATACTCGAATTTTGTATCTCTTGCTTAAATACGTGTAAAATTTTCAGCAATCTGTTGACTGAAAACCAATCGGTGATACACATTTACTATGGAACTCAATTTGGAACTATTGTGAAAAAAATTATTATTGCTTATTGGGTTGATTTAGTTTGTGAGTATAATTTTATTTTAAAACTATTATATTGCTCGTTGACAAGCAGCAGGTGTTTATTATTGACATACATATACCCGTCATATGACGGTGGAATCTAACCCCATCCTCCAACACCCACCCACGCGCGCTGGTTTGTACAATAACATTACAGCCCATAGCCTGTTTGGCAGTACATGAGACTATTGTATAGTGTGTCGTTGATTGAATGGGTGTATCGCCATAAACTCGCGTTGTAGACTCAAACCAGCATTTACATATGGAGGCTTGTCGCTAACACACCGCCAAAATTTTTTATTTGTTATGTTGGTAATGCTAGCGTGACCGCAACTACCCAGACAGGCAGGCAGACGCTTACGATTTGTACATATGTATAGTATGAGGTTCTGGAAAACAATACTTTATCACACTACGTACGAGTATATACCTAGATAAAGTAAAAATTTAAAGAAGTGTATCTACATATGTACATATGTAGTGTTCCTCACGGACAGTTAGATTTAACTGGAATACCAACTTTCTTAATATACAGATTCAAAAGTTACTATTTTTAAGTTATTTTTGATTCTCTCATTTATGTACATATCTCAACTGGTATCATTTTTTGAAGAATTTTAATACGTTGAAAGGCATCGAGGCTGTAATAAAACAATACAATGTCAAAAAAATGGGAAAGTTACTAAGTAGGTCTTGTACACACGGCAAAGTAAAAATTAAATTTATCTTTGACTTAGTTAAGGAAGTGAGTGCTGGGAGGGAAGGATGAGAAGAGGGAGGGGTTCGAGCGACGTAAAGAAAAGCAAGAAAGAAAACATAAAGGAAAGAAAAGAAGATTGCGCAAAATTCAGTTTGACAGGGCCTAACAAGTGGCGAACTGGGGCTGGCAAATTAAAGGTGATAGCCGTAAGGAGATCACAATGAGATCGTTTAACGAGAACGAACGTTTGCTACATTGCATGAATAATTAAACATAGTATTTTCTTTGTAGATTTACCTACGTACTTATTCTGTTTTTAATTTTCTTTTTTAGCGTCTTTCGGAGGAGTATTCAACTTGTTTCTCGGTTGCAGTTTCTTGAGTGTGCTGGAAGTTCTGTACTTTGCTCTTGTCAAATTTCCTCAAAACTATCTGAAAATAGTGAGAAGTACGAGGAAAATTCACGTTAAACCTTTCGTAGAGCCCAAATGAATTATATCATCAATCAATTGCTACCACTTGTATAGTTTGTATAGACATTGTAAAAATGAGAAAATAAAGATCGAGAGAAACGCTTTTTGGTATCTAAATTACTTTCTGAGAAGGTGCTCGAGATTGCGTGCTGGAGAGATATAATACTTGTCGTCCGTACATCAATTACGAGCACTCCCGAATGATTAACGTCTGAAAAAGCTGAAGTAATTTATAATTTATATATGTATGTACATAGGTGTGCATAAGAGAGGCGACGTTTCGAAGCTTGTGTCGCATAATGAGAGTATTTGGGTCAATTTGTGGTTTAAATTAGCGATTTTTTAATAAAGATACAAAGGGAGTGATGCGGAATGACAGTATAAAGAAACGGAAGCGAGAAACAATTAACCTAACTGTATTTTTTTCGATTTCAATCAAGTGCGAAAATGATAATCGAAATACATGTCTCGTTTGGTTGGAAGCAAACCTGAAAAATTATTATGCTCATTACTTGTAATTGATGTATTGTGTTGATTTATTCATCAGCCGTGCATTATCAAACAAAGCAATGTCGACGTATTTTTTTCGTATTAAAATATTATTGAATACGATATTGCAATACGACATATCTTAATGACGTTGTTTTTGTTCTGCGCACAATAATAAAATGGATCGTATGGGCTTACCTTAATGTCATATCGTATGACGCACGAATAATACATATACTGAAACACTGTCTATATTTTGAAAAGTATATTTCGTTTCTAATAAAATAAACATATATATCACTATGCAAAATCGGAAATAAGTTGATTATTCACAATATAATGCGACCCTCACCTCCTCTCCCGTACAAATTTCTATTCACATCGACATAACAGTTAATGGCCACTTTTTTTTTATCAATCAATCGACGAAAACAATCATTTAAAAAAAATCAATTAATAATAATAAAAATGTTAAAAAAAATCAACACAGCAACATTTAGCTGCTAAATTGCTACACTGATATGATTATCCACGTACAATTTTTTAAATATACATTTTGGATATTATCTTACATACTGTTCGTATCGATAATATTGTCTTTTGGAATGTTAAATATTGTGCTTATAATCGATACCAAAAATATATCATAGAAAATTACGATGAGATTTTAATTAAAGTTTTTATTTTTGATATGTAAGAAAACCTGTGTAGATGATGCGTAAGCGAAAATATGTTTATGGTAACCGTGAAAATACGAATGGGCTCTATTCGAATAATCACAGTTAGCTAACATAGTGTGGTTTTATTTATTATGGATTATAATTTTTATTTTTATTTTTCAAATGTTTGAAAACCAATTAGTATGGAAAATTCCTAGTGAGAAAATTAGTATGAAATTCTAGTTTAATCTATGCCTCTAAATAACTATTGATCAGTCACAAAAATGTTAAACTAGTACAATGACAATTCTTATGTACATTTAAAACATTACAAATGTTTATTATTTTGTGGCGATTGACGCGTAAGCTTTTCACATGTTATTAATAATAAAATTTACATACATACATCAGTGATTTTTTAAATTCATATACATATATATGTATGTATCTACATATAATAATAATTAATATTTCGCTTACAATTAAATCTATTGAGAACGCACATAGAAACCTCTATAACTCTAAAATCCTAATTTAATTTATATTTATTATTGGAAATTCTGCCTTAGCCCCTAATACACAATACATTTATGAACATACTGTTTTATTGTCTTCATCATACTTACTTATCTTATTTTTTAAAAATTTGCATTTGGTACTTTGCATACATTTTTCCCCCTCCATATAATAAGCATCATAGTTACAATTATATATAAATTAAAAATATTTTACACACTTACGTGACAGAGTATATAAAGATACATAATACATAATATGTAGACAAGCTCATAAGATACCACATAAGAAAATACCAAATTTGAGATTCAAAACAAAAACCAAAAAGCCAAATAACACATATTTTTCAATGCGATAATATGACTTAGCTGATTTGTTAGTATGTGAATTATAGCCGTTGATTATTTATATATATAAGTTTATATAATATTTTATTTATAGCACGTATTCTAGTTACGTATACAGGTTGCTCACACAATAATATAAACACATTTTGCATACATTTGGATCTTTACATACAAAAACTTTGATAGTAAGTAAACTATGCTATGACAAAAGAAAATAGATCGTTCATAGGAATTTAGTACATTTTTGCGAAATTATACACAATTTACTGTCAGATTTCGATGACCAAATTTTAAGAAAGTTTTCTTTTTCTGTATATCTTTTAATCATCGATACTCCACAAATATGTTTGCAAATGGCTTTTGGTCATTTTTTTTAAATGTGTTTATATCATTCTCGGACGCTGTACCTACGCGCATTTGATTAGTTGGTTTTTTGTATTAAAAAATATTTTGCTATCTAAAAATACAAACAGATTATCTAACTAAGCATTTTGGAAAATATATCATATTGATTGCACTATGTCATATGAAAGTCACCCTTTAGAATTCTAGTGAACGTCTTTTTGAACTGCTGATTGGCCAGAGCGTAGCAGAACGGATTCATTGGACTGTTGGCGTAGCACAAGAAGTACGAAAACATGTACAGATGACTGTTGGTACACGGCGGATCGGAGCAGAAACCTTCCACGAGGGCCAGTATATGATATGGAGTCCAGCATGCGACGAAAGCTCCCAAAATGAACGATATCGTCCTGAAAGCCTTTCTGGCCCTGTTTTCCGACTTGGACTTTTGGCGTCCAACTCCAGGAAGTCCGATTCCATCACGTTTCGACTTTTTCCCTTTGAGCCTCTTTCCAAAGTTTTTAACGAAGTCCCTCCTTGACCCACCCTCCTTCTCGTCCAAACTGTCCGATGTTTCTTTGGGACTGTTGCGCGGCTCGTTATTCACCGGGACTACTGTGGTCTGTCCCGAAGGACTATTGCCACTCGATTGACTCACCGGTTCCTTTATTGCCATCTCTAGTTTTTTGGGATCTTTCGGCGAAAGTACAACCGTCGTGATCGGCCGCTTAGACTCCTCGTTAGCCAGACTCACTTCAGTGTTAACTTTGTTGATCGGAAGCGGAGTTGTCGGCTTGGAAAGTTGGGCCAGATTAGCTTCCGCTTGAACCGTGGCTCTTATCAACGCGGCTTGCAATAGAGACGTATTTGTAGATGCTACGTGAGTCGTAGATCCCAATGGAGACGATGGAGCAGTAGTCGTAGGGAATGTGATAGAAGATGGAGGACTTTCGTACGATGGTGACGCTACAATGACGGAACTTTCATCCATGAAGCGCAGATCAGCACTGTCCATTCCCACTAAAACGTCGTAGGTGTAAGCTTGAGGATTCACCATGAGACTTCGAGGCCTGTCCGTGAACGAAGGTGGACTTTCTGATACTGGAGGACTACCTTGGAATTCAGAAGGTGGAGGTATAATAGCTTGAGCGATGGTAGTTGGAACTGGTAGGTCGTTAGAAGTGTCAGAGTTTGTTGTTAGCTCTAAACTAGGTGGGGATTTGTATTCCGTTTGTGGAGTGATTTGAATCGGAATTAAGGGATTTATTGGAGTCGTTTGATCTACGCTGTTGGTCCCCAATGGCACTTCAGTGTCTAAAAGGCTTTGTTCCGATATTTTAGGTAGAGATATTTCCGAATTAGGCGTCAAAGGAGATGTATTCTTCGAAATGGCACTTCGCGCGACTTCAGGTGATTTTGCTGGAATTCCACCGTTCATTCTAACGTTGCTTATTATGCTCAAAGCGCCAGATTGTACCATGATTCCTGCTATAGAGTGTCTCTTTTTGTCTATCGCCGGCTGCTGTAAATTATTGGCGTTGCTCTCCTCGTCCGATTCAAAAGCTGGACTGCTCGATCTCTCCGACTTTTCCACTTCGGTTTGATTAGTCTCTAAGGACTTTTTATCTTCGTTTCCTTCGCTCACCGTGCTCGGAGCGTTAGTTCCCGAGTTGGTCTTGTGCGATGCTGATTTTTGGGTGGAGTTTGAATCACTGGTTTTTACTCTTTTGCGTACTTGCGTAGGAGCAGGTGGTGATATCGTCTGAATTACAGGAGGAGCGCAAGCAATCTTATCTTTATCTTTGTCTTGACTCAAAAGAGTACTTTGAGTTTTCGATATACCAATTCCGGCCGCTCTTCCAGCCATTCCAGACATTGCTCCAGCACTCAGAGCAACCATAGATTGCATCTTCCTCTGTTTCGCCTCACTCTTCTTCTGCATGTCGTAAGCAGTCTTATAAATGCCAGCGTACAGTATCAGTATCACAATGAGCGTTGTCCAGTAATAAGTTATTATTAGTGCAGTATTGAAGACTGGCTCTTTGAGGAATTGAACAGCGCACTCTCCGGGCAACAAATCGCGATATCCTATAAAGTGCTCCCAGCCAAAGATGGTTGTGAAGAATAGTAACGCCGGAATGATCCACGTGATGGTAACCATCCAGATGACTTTATTTTTGGTCCTCCAACTGCGATACTTGGCCGCTATCTTAACACTGCAAAACCTGTCGACGGTGATGAGCAAAACTGTGTACTGAGATACTAAACACACAGTATAGTCGACCGAAAGCCACAGATCGCATAGCAGTGGCCCCAGATCCCAATAGCCCATCAGAACGTATACTGTATAGAAAGGCATAGATACCATACCAAAAAATGCAAAATAAAACTTTGAATACTGTAGCAATTGAGTTTTAAATCCAATGGTTGAATGGTACAAACCGATTAACATATCCGTTGCTGCTAAGGAAGCTATGAAATAGTTACTTGGCTGTCTTATCGATCTGTCGACTATAAAGGCAAGTAACACTAGTATGTTTCCACCGACAGTCAATACGATACAAGCTGCTAAACAAAGAGCTATGCATACAGTTTGCCATGGTTCGAACGGTGGTAAAACCTGAAATGTAATAATATTGATCATGAACTTACATCCACCAGGATGAGAAGTACTTTAATATAAAAAAAAAGCGAACCTGAGGAAGAGGAGTTGTTGTTTCATCGGTGTTGGTGATGTTGTTCAGCAAGGAGGTGCCATTGGAATCAGTAGAATTTCCCAAGATTTCCCATATGGACGAGGCACTATCGTTGACCCAGGCTGAAATGTCACCTTCAGTCCAGAGTGGTCTGAAAGCTACCGATGTGTCCAAAGTGTATGTGTGGCAATCCTTTGAGAATTTTTGAAAGACAGATTTGCACAGTCGCTCTCTCTGCTTTTTCAATTTCCTGGAAAAACGACAAAAACTAAACATTATAAACCAAAATGATATTAATAGTATAGTTGGACGAACGATAAAAAAAACTGTCGATAGGTTTGCTTTAATTCATATTATCACCTTATTAAAATGTGCAGTAAGTAAGTTCACATTAGTTTCTCATAAATTACACTGAGCAACAAAAAATAAAGCCCAGAACGGAAATTGACCAATCTTTACTAAGTTTGACCCACTGAATTCGAATCTGATAATGATTTTTGTTGATGTGCTCTCGTTTATGAGATATTCGCGATTTAAAAAATATCCATTTTTTTGGCTTTTGCGGTCTATAACTCAAAATATAGTATTGCTGTGCCAAAGTGAGTATTGAAATCAATAGTCAGTCCTATGGATTGTGATTTTTTATTGCTTTGAAATACTTCTAATTAGTTATCTATCTAGCGAATTTTTAAAGTCAAAAAAATATTTTTTTTTACACATTTTTAAATATTACCTATACATTTATTTACATTAAACATTCTTAAATATTATACAGTTATTAAAAATTCCTACGGTATTATTTTAATATTGACATTGTTTCATATCTAAACCAACATACATACCTAAATGTGTGAAGTACTTACATATACATATACATATGTAAACACGCGACTAAATAAATAAATTTTCAACATGCACTCAGTTTAATCAAACACTAAAGAATGAGCGTGTTTATATTTACATGAAAAGAAATCAAATACTACAAATCTAGACAGACAATATGGATTTGTATAACGAGAAGAGTATCTATATTAGTAAGAATTAATAACTCGTTATAAATTTATTCGTATTATTTGCAAATGAGTTTTTCGAAAAATCACTGTCATGTCGATACGAATTCCACGTCGAGCTTCAAATATAATATTTCTTATGCGTTAACACAAAATGCGAAGTATGTGCATATATGAAAATATTTGAACCGGTGAAAATCATTTTTGGCAAATATTTACCGGCGGTAAAAAGGCGCCTTACGGGGTGTGTCTCGTCGTGGGGTTTCCGTGACCGAGTGCCCACTTAACTACCTGCCGTTTTATGGTTTTTGCTTTATTTTTCGAAACATTTCCACAAAGTTGTCACGAAAGGCTTCCCAGTTCCCAAAGGGTTAGTTGAAGCCGAGTGCCGCGCAAAACGTTGCGATTTCGCCGACATGCCGATTCATTTGAAA
The DNA here is from genome assembly GCA_022651745.1 of Parapsyche elsis. NCBI lineage: Eukaryota > Metazoa > Arthropoda > Insecta > Trichoptera > Hydropsychidae > Parapsyche > Parapsyche elsis. Next base: position 7,622,965 of record JAGVSN010000017.1, read on the forward strand.
AATTTCGCACAACTTTCTATCCTTGTTCGGAATAAATTTGACGGGAGTCGATTATTTAACGAGACAAAAAAAAAATTTGAATTAAATTTTACTGTACTCGAACAGTCCAATTAAAATAAAATATTAATTAAATAGGTGAAATTTAACCTTTTCGACAAACTAATTTATTGGCGCACCTAAAAACTTACTAATATTGATTTAATACAAATGAATCTATGTATGTATTTCTTTCATCTCGATTCAAAAAATGTATTATTACAAATTATACAACAATTTCAGATAGTCAATTTGTACATTGATATCAGCTTACCTTTATTCAGAATAATCGCAATTTGCTTTTGCCATGAGACCATGCGTAAACAAATGTCATTAGAAATCAAGAAAAAATGTTGTGGAGTTTGAAAATAATGACCTATTTTCCTAATTCAAATGCAATTGTTTCATTGTCGGAGTGAAAATTTTAACATCGATTAGTTTTCAAACACTAAAATCGCAGTTGTAGCAAAAATGACTTGAGCATTAGAAATTATTTTATTTATTCCAGACGACAAGAAATTAGAAATAAATAGAAAATAGAAATAAAGACAGATATTAAATAAATAATTAGGAATATTTAACTGTGAATACATAACTGCGAATTATGAATATATGTACATATGTATGTATGTACATACATACATACATATATCACGTTATGGTTTCATTACATGGGCTACAATTAATATTCAATTTGTTGTATCCGACGTAACATACTATGTATGTAAATATGTGTATTATAGGCTAAACTTAACTATGTATGTACATAGTAGGGCATTTAGCGAGTGAGCGTTGTATTTGCAATGCGGCAGATTAATTATTATAGACAGACAGATAACGGTTTATACATACACATATATATATATATTACACGGTGATCTTTTGACATTTAAATTAAAATGAGTTTTTAAATAATAACACATAAATTGGCTGCTTATTCGTATACACACGCGTGTTTAAGCTACAAATACGCCGTTTTATTCGTCGCCATACTGAATTGATTTTTTTTAATAACACCGTAAGTGTGTGCATTATGTTCGAGCGACACGAGAACAACTCTCTGAAAAAGCCTGAAAATTACAACAGTGGCGTGGCGTGGTGCGAATACGTGGAAATAATGACAAAGGGCGCACACGAAAGGGGGGGAAAGAATTTGAAGGATACGCCGCAAAGTAATGTCGCGAATAAATAATAATAAAAAATATTTTATTCCATTCCCTCGAATATCTACGTACTCTCGCACAGCAATTTCACTTGAATAATGAGAGGGCGTAATAAAAACTTTCAGCGGCCATTTTTTTTTTTTTCCAACATAGCGTTTATTTTGAATTTCGATACCACTCGGTTGGGTTCAAACGAAACCATAATAATATATAAAATTGCAATTATGATAATGTATAACCAACCTGACCTTCAGTTTGTTTCCATTTCTTACTTTTGATCACTATTCTTCCGAAAGTTTAGTAACGACAATAATGTATGGCCCTTTTCACAGGAACGACTGATCTAATCTGAAGTGATTGTTTGTATGAACTATTTCAGTTGTCGACAATTACTCAATTGTATTCAATCAAACATTACACTGACTGAATGCAATTTAAATTGATTCAATTTATTATTGTGTATTTTGTTAGAATTCTTAGGTACTTTATTAAAAAAAAAAATTCGGGTGTAGCCAACCCATGACTTTATCCATATATTTGAGGAATACAAAGAGTAACGAAATTAATTTTTAAGCTGTAATTAAATAAGCTGTAATTAATAAGTACGTAAGTAAATAAAACGCATACACCACCACCACACCAATCAAAATACATACATATGTATGTACATATCATGAAATTACTGTGTTGAGTGCGCGCGCGTATATAAAATACGATCTTCGGCATATATTCAAATAAGAAAAACTACCACTTCCGATCGGCGGATTTTAATCAAAACCTTATCAACTCTTAAATTTTATATGATAATTATAAATATAAATTTTCGACTTGATCAATAGGGCAGTTTCTGAAATATTCTGTGGTAAACTTTTCGTCAAAAAAAAACCCTACTTCCGGTTGACTGATTTTAATGATTTATTTTTTCGTAACTAGCAATTTTACTCAGGAGTACAACATTATAATATTGTGACGATAGTACATATTTAAAAGGCCGAAAAAAATAAAAAACAAAAAATCGTTCAGGAGTAAACTGCCATTTCCGGTAGTCAGAAGTTGACTAAAATCACAGTATCTCTTAAGGCTAATGTGAAAACTATAGATATGAAATTTGGAGAAAATTCCCGGTGCAGTTTCGGAAATATTCTGCAGTAAACTTTTCGACAAAAAAAAAAAAACCTACTTCCGGTTGACTAATTTTAATCATTTATTTTTTTTTAAATAGAAATTTCTATGAGAATTACAATATTACAATATTGTGACGATACTACATATTTAAAAGGCCGAAAAAATAAAAAAAAAAAAAAAATCGTTCAAGAGTAAACTGCCACTTCTGTCAGACGGATTTTGACCACAATCACAGTATCTCTTAAGGCTAACGTGAAAACTATAGATATGAAATTTCAACTTGATCGATGGGGCAGTTTCGGAAATATTTTGCGGTAAACTTTTCAACAAAAAAAAAACCTACTTCCGGTTGACTAATTTTATTAATTTATTTTTTTTTTTAAATATAAATTGCTCTCAAAATTACAACATTACAATATTGTGACGATACCACATATTTAAAAGGTCGAAAAAAATAAAAAAACAAAAATTCGTTCAAGAGTAAACTGCCATTTCCGGTAGTCAGAAGTTGACTAAAATCACAGTATCTCTTAAGGCTAATGTGAAAACTATAGATATGAAATTTGGAGAAAATTCCCGGTGCAGTTTCGGAAATATGATTTTTTACCGGATTTTTGAATTTTCTGCACGAAAAAAAACCCTACTTCCGGTTGACTGATGTTGACCAAATTCCTTATGGCTTTTAAACTTTACGTGAAAATAATAGATATGAAATTTCAGCTTGATAGACTTGATAGTTTCGGAGAAAACACACAGACATACACACACACACATAGTACACAGATATACAGACATACAGACATTTTTTAGAAATCATGAAAACGTGATCTGGGGATGATACTCGATACAAATCAGTCAAAATCTCGAGGTCGAATTTTCGCACGATCACAATACTTTATCCGATTAGGATAAAGTAAAAAAACATTCATAACCAAAAAGTTGTTCACTGTCAGTATGTTATTTCATCGAATACTGTAAGAATTCCAAAAATTCTTGATTTTATTATAAATTTAGGTACATTTCGACAGGTTTAAGTGCTGCCGAAGAGGATCTTACAATGTAAATAAAAGGAATATTTCGACAAGCACGTAACCAGTCGATTAGTTGTTGCAAATTGTGGCGAAAAGTTTATCTAGCGCCAAAGTTGCTCGTGCGGTCGACCTAAAGTCGGCGTTGGAAAATCAATCAAAGGTAAAGTAAAGGTCGAGAGGATTGGTAGAAATTAACGAAAGGGTATCGGTAATCGGAAATCAAGGAATGGAATCAATTGGAGAGGGTTGTGCCTGATACAAAATGTTGATTATTGTTGAACGCAAAAGTGGACCAAGTCATTTACGGTGTTCAAATAATGTTTTGCGGTACGTATTGTAAGAAAGACAAGGTCATTTAGTTTAGGACAAGTATAATCGTATTAAGTATCGTTTGAAAAAAGGTTCAGATGTTGACCTTTATCGAGTTATATAAGCTCGAGGCTATTTTTTTTCAATTCAACTATACATTTAGAGGCAAATCGTTTTCGCTAGTATGAAATGTTTAAATATGTATAATTTGTTAACGACATCGGTCTCCAAATGACCTTCTCTATTGACCTTACATATAGTACGTATCATCACTTGTAATATTTTTCATTTTTTTTTATCGGTAAAGCAATCGAGTATCCATTAAGTTATTAAGTATAATGCTTCGATGACATACGTATCTGACCAAACAAATGGTTGTATCATAATAATAAATATGTATATTATTGTTCAACCCATATAAAATCACTTATTAGTATTTATGTATAGTAGTATCGAAAGCACGCCATTTCCACCCCTTCTAATCGAAAAAGCTATGCGAGGCCATCTTTTTGACGGAGAGGTTTTCCATGGTTTTTGAATTGTTATTTTTTTTAAATATTCAATAGATAGTGTCGATTAGTGTATAATTGTTTATTTATCAGACCTACATAACTAGCCGGTTTGCCCGTCATGTGACGTTAGATTATAACTTCACCCCCCTACCTCCACACATGTGCGCTGGTTTGCATAATGACCCATAGCCCGTTACAATACAAATGGGTGCTCTACCGGTCGATCAAAAATCAAAATTTAGTCGATCGCGGATACGATTTTGCATCGTGAATTTTGAAATGAATAATTGCTTTCCGTTTTTTTAAATTTACTACAATGCAATAGTTCAATTTTGTTTACTAAGCTCCGACCAATGACTAAATAGTCTTTCTGGACTCGTGCTTATCTGTTATCGAAAAGGATTAATCGTCAAAGGAAGGAAACGCTATTTTTTCGTGGTATGCATTTGTCTGCAAATCTCAGCAATTTGGTATGCAAATCTTAGACACTAGCTAATTTGTCAAAAAAAGTCAAGTTTAAAATGGGCTGCTCTATTACAATACCGCAATACTTTATTCGAAATTTCTAATCCAAACTATATTTAAACGACTGCATTCAGCAACTTGAATACGTTTGAGTGGTGATCACCTTGATGACTATTTGCGTTTTGCTACAAGTTTTTATAAACCTAATTATTTGAAAATAGCCAATGATGCACAATTTAAAATATCTCACTAATTAATTTTTAGTTTGATTTAATTTCCTTGCACCGTGTCCTGCTCCCCCCCCCCCCCGCCTTAGACAGATAACAAAAATATAAAAATAATACTATTTTGCATATTTTTATCGATAACTTTAAAAAAAAAAAAAAAAGTTAACAAGAATTTTTTTATAAATTTCTTAAATACTCAAATTTTTTGATTTTTTTAATACTAATCTATCGTCTCCAAGATAACGACTTATTATAGCCGGTTTGACAGTACGTGCAACAATTGTATAGTGTGCCTTTGACTGAATGGGTGTATTGCAATAAAAACGCATTGTCGACACGAACCAGCTTTGACAGATAGTGGTTTATTGCCAATACAAGTTTTATATAGACGCTTACGCAACGACATACATATGTATGTATATGTATAGTATCATTTTCAGCAGTTCACCATCCACTGATGGATGAAAGCCACCCCAATCCTCTTCCATTCCTGACTGTCTTGAGCAATCTGCATCCATTCGAGTCCACACATTATTCTCAATTCATCAGCCCATCGTCCACTTGGTCTAACTGGCTTTTTTTCACATCCTCTCGGATACCATTCCAGCATTTCTCGCATCCATCTGCCATCCATTATTTTCGCTATGTGCCCAGCCCACTGTCACGTCAGCTTTTTCACACGTTCCGCTATATCTGCCATTTTGGTCGTGCTTCTTACTCGTGCTAAAAAGTTTTTGTTTGTTATGTTGGCAATGCTAGCGTGACCGCAACGACCCAGTCGGAGCAGGCAGACGCTTACGCTAATATCTACTACACGTATTGCAATTACTTAAACTTACGCGGACAAGACAAAACAGTATGTATTGTAGTGAAAACTCCATCATAGTGAAGTTTTATTTTACGTAGGTACCTACGATGGATGTACTACGAGTCAATTACGCCTCGTTTGCACTGGGCAGTTGCGTTCGTCCGTATACTAAAGCGATGTCCACACGATCCCTTTGACATGCAAATCGAATTCGGTTGATTGGATTCGTCCATCGCCGATAAAGTTTCGCATTTTGTCGTACAACTTTTTGTTTCGTGCGACATTTTACATCACTAACCTACATACATAGCTTTAGTGTGGCAGCCCTTTATCGGGAACTTTCCAATAAACACACACACACACATACAACGCTTTGAAGGGTTTCCTTCTGTCTGCAGTCGACTATGAATAATGCATATGTGCGTTTACACGCGCCAATTAACTCAGGAAAAGCTTCACAGGTAGTGGAATACCTACAAGCTTATATTAATCTTTTTTAGTTAGCCACATATTATTTTTAATTGAATCATATTGATCGCACTTCAGAGCGTGTGCGGTTGCACAATGAACGCTCAACAATGATGTGAAAAAAAAGTTACAATAAAGCGGCCTCATTAAGTGTGGTCTATTGTTGCAAGTATACGGTGTTTCAATAGGGCTGAATACTCTCAGCGATCGTTATGAACGTTTTAATTTAATTTAAATTGTACAAAGTAACATTTTAAAACGGATGTTCTTTTAGAATATATTTACGGTGTTAATTAGTGGTTGTGGTGTACGCTAATGGTCGCCGAAACTGTTCCGCAAACGTTTAATTTACAAAGTGAAAATTGTTTTAATTATTAAATGCATTAACACTGTTATATACAATATATCGGTATATTAGCGTAAGGGTCTGCCTACCTGTCTGCTTGTCTGGGTCGTTGCAATCACGCTAGCATTACAAATAATATTTACCTGTATGGTTTGAGTTTAGGACGCGATTTTATGGCCATACACTTATTCAATCAACGGTACACTATACATTTGTTTAATATACTGTCGAGCTAGAGGCTGTACTGTTAGAATCCACCGTCATATGATGCGTGAACCAGTTAGTTACTTTATGATAAAATTAACCGTTGATAATTTGTAGATATCTATGTTTAATATTATTGTATCAAAACATAGATCGTTATATTTGTGCGGACGCTTTCAGCTCAACTTGAATAAAATGAAAAATTGTATATTATAAAATAAGAAAATTCGTATAGTCTGTGGAAATTCGATCGACAGAGAGTTCCTGCAGGTATGGGACAGTAATCCCCTTTGAAATCCCACTAGGTAAGGGTTGAGACGAGTCCTGATGCTGACGTTCATCCCCTAAGACCGTTTCGATCTAAGCCTCGTCATTTCTACACGCTTTGAACTGATTGAAAGTCTCGTAATAAAGTGCTTCTAATACGCTTTTCATACGCGTAATTTTCCACGGCGGAAATTATTATCCTCAGCATCGATAAAATTTCCTCGTATCCAGGTATTTATTATTTTTTCACAGCAGTGATATATTTATTATACAGAATTCATAAGACGTACCTATTTGCAAATGAGATTTGCATTGTAAATATTATGACGGCAATGTGTGTATGTGTGCGTGTAAGGACTTAACATAAATTAATATTCTAGTTTTAGCGGTATTAATCCTTGTTTATGTGACGTACTTACGTTATGAAACACCCTTAAACAAACAGTGTCATCCCCCGAGTTATCAAACGTAAACCGCATCTTATGATTTTTATCACATTATTATTTGAAAAAAAAATACAATATAATGCTAGCAGCAAACGCGATGCATTAAAGTTGGACTGTCTCCGTATAAATTTAATTAATAAAATACGCAATACGTAGTCGTTCAGTTTTGTTATAAATTTAATTAAAATCTCAAGTATTTCGAAATGGAATTTATCGCGAGATAAAGCACACATACACGTACACATATTATAGCAAACTATTCGAGTGTTTTGATTAGCAATTTTCCGATGGGAAATTGTCGATTAATCAATGCGGTCTTCTGTCGCTTTGTGCGAGAATGTTTTCCTTCGGAATCGAATGAAAATTTCACTACACTTATTTGGAATGAATGGTTGGTTACCTAGTCATATAACCATTGAAAATAAAATATATTATGATAAAACTTTGATTCTGATTTTATACCTATTTTATTTTTAGGGTCTGTAGTTTGTGTGAAATTTCAAATTTTGTCATCGAAACGTGCGTTCAATCGTTTTTTGGCCTTTGTAATTGACGGCCGCTGTACCCTTTTATGTCGTCAAAATACATCTAAGATGCGAGGTCTTTGTTATGTGACATTTTAGACAGTTATTATGAACGTAAGTGAGCCGCTGGTGTTATACTGCTGCATTGTAATCAACACGTGTAAATAATGGGGAATAGCAAAATATTATGTTGCTCATACGAAGCACCTCAGTAACGAATGTAACAAGAATACTTTAATTTGAACACGAGTGACTATATTAATTTTACTAGCAGACAATATTTCATTTGGAGCACACGCGAGGAAACATCTCACTGGGAAAAGTTATACGTGTTGTATCGCACATGTGAAAAACTCTCTTGATTCGATCATCAATTGAATATTATCGAAAAACGTATAAAATATAGGAACGTGGAAAATTCGACGATGTCGAAACGGTGTTATTATTTGGCCCGATATTGAATTGGTAGCAATTTAAAAGTCAATAGGATGCTGATTTTTTTGGATGTACATGATCAAAATTGACTTATGGGCTGTTTATAACATCGGCAAACTCAAATAATCTCTTCAGAAAATAACTCCAAGTGTAAAAATTATTTTATATGTGATACACTGACTTTGAAATATACTATTATTTTATTATCCGCTAGTTTCTCTCGGTCACATTAATTATGCAGAAAGTCACAGTAAACTCTAATAAAATCACGCATGTGTCACTTTGAATTTGTGCGCTTTATTAATGGGGTGCTATAGTGAAATATTAAATGTACATATGTATGTAGGTATTGGTTCATTTTTACATATACTACGTACATATATCCCGGAGTTTATTCGCTATCGGGTTGTCAAAACGAATAAGCTATTTATTTCATATGAATGTGATCGGTAATTCTGCGCTAATCGTAAATATATTCACCCGTCAATTTTGACGAGACCATACGGGCAAACAAATGTATTTTCCATAATATCGAAACATACTCGTATACGCGCGCAAAATTACTTCTTATGTTTTCTAGTCGGATTGGTAATTTTTTTTTCCATTAAAATCTATATACATACATACATACATACATACATATGTACGATAAAATCGCTATTGGACATATTTGATAGGCGTGACATTAATAAAGTAAAGAGCAAGTTCTTGTACCGGTTCTTGAAATAAATGACACTCGACGCATTAATTGCAAAATTGGTTTGAGGATACCTCTGACTGTTAAGGTTCTTCAGAGCCTCGGGCCATTAAGCTCTTTGCTCTTTTTAATTTCATTTCGAGCAACGAAAAAATTCTTATTTACCCCACTCGTCGCCGCCGAAGACGGCTCTGAGTCCATTTTCCTTTTTAGCATCGCCAAAAGTGGACCAATTTGCATTTATACAGGGCGAGAGCGAAAGTGATATCGGCTAACGGCTTCATCCGGTTACAGTTTCGAAAGGCATTCCCTGAAACCCGAGAAAATTTCATATAAATTAAACGGTGAGTTATAAAAGTATTAAGCGCTATATCCGAATCGCTTTCTACGTGAATGTGAGATACTCGGAATGTGAGGAATAACTTTCAATTGGTTTTAAGATTAAACCAAACTAAAATTTGAATAAATATTTAAACTATGTATGTATGTATATCGGGAATTAAACAACGATATCTAGTTTATGAGTCCAATGCTCTATTGCTGGGTTATCGTCGTGCATTATAATATAAATAACTAAATTATATTCGATCGGAGAGTAGTAAGTACTTGATGGTTTCAGTTATCTATAGACATCTTATACATATACACAGCAGTGCAGTGAAGTGCGGTGACTTTCCGTGTAGTGGATGCTTGGAAAAGCATTAGATATTTTTTTAATATAAAAGAAATATGTGTGTATAGGAAAATCAAAATTTTCAGTCTCTTATTAACCACCTCGTATTTAAGAACATTTAACTTCCTCCATGATAAATTAAAATGTTAGCCCAAATGATGAATAACAATAACAAAAGTAGTCTCCACAACTAAAAGAATAAAAATGCAAACACAGTTTTGTCTTATTATCAATAGAGATGATAAAAACGGGCGAAGAAGCTGAGCGGCGAGCGCATCCGTTAGTCGAACAAATGATCAAAATCGATCGATCGCGATTGTTCGAGAGAGAGAGCTAAGCGCATGCGCAAGCTAATGCTTTCCCGTCACAGCATCATCATTGAATACAGCGTCACTTATACTTGATTACTTTTTATACTTTTTAGACATTTTGTATACGTTATTTCAAAATGAAATTAAAAAAAAATCGCAGTGTGTAGACGCTACTCACTATAGAATTAAAACTTCTTTGCAATTTAAAGCAAGTACAATGTACAAGAAGGAATACAGATGTGTATCTGAAAGAATTGTGTACACAAATGTGGTTTTAAACGCTCACACAATGACTCACTGTTCTCACTGCTACCTGATGTCTAGCCGAGGAGTGGGGGTACCCCCGCTGACCGCTGGCCGTGACTGCTTTTCGTATCGTGCCACGCTTCGATGATACGTTTTTACTAAATTGAGGGGCAGTGCGGGGCGAAGAGGAGACGCTCTAATTTTCGGGGCGGATCTCTCTCTCGCACGGACGCGAAAGAGCAAGAGAGAGGGCAATAGCCTACCTCCAAACTGGAGGAGTGGGGATATGCGTGACAGCTTATCGCTCGCTTCGTTTGCATGGAACGTTGGATGAACCGTTTTTACTCTACCGAGCGAAAAAAAGTTTTACTTCAAAAAACAATATCAAATCAAATATATGTATTGAATCGAAAATTTCGAACTCGCAATATTATTACTATACATATTTATATTCATTTTTACATTACTGGAGATTTTAAGGGATGCGCCGAATCCGCAGCATCTGATCCACACTGATACACATACTTATATTATAAAAACCGCAAAACGTATAACATTAATATTTGTATTATGGGGGTAAAAGTAATCAAGAGACTAACCAGCATTTACCCAACCAACCCTACCCCAACCCTCAACATCGCACCCGAGCAAAACAATATGATATTTCGTCGTCGACCATCGAGGCTAGCGGGGGGTAATATCTTGCAATTCGCATTTTAATCATAGCGGTTTTGACGCGTAAAAAACGGCGAGGGTGTTCAAGAGGAAAAGCATGGGAGGGGGGGGGGGGTAATATTACGCAAAATAGATGAAAAACAACGAACGAGTACACTGTTATCATTTCCCAATCTGTAACATGGAAAATAAGCGATATTGACTATTTACAGTTCAAAATGCACCCAGGAAGCGCCGGGTAGCTACAGCTAATATAATGCAAAATATGATAAGCTTGGTTCACTTTGCAGTAAAAAGTCGTCGTCAACGATGCATCGTGCACATTGAATTATGTACAATCTCATTAGAAATCGATTGCTTTAGTTTCCCCATACACAAAGGGATTTCCTTATTAGATAACGTTGCTCTACTTTGCCCGATTTCACCTTTTAACTATCCCAACCTTTTTCGCGTACCTTAAAAAAAAATCTCGTTTGATTTTTTCGCATTTAATCAAATATTCTAAAACTTCTTTACGTAAAAAACTTTAGGGTATCTCGCACACGCTTTAACTTTTCTTTGAGCGATCAATTTTCTCTATGCTGCGAAAATTTCCCCTGAGCTAATTTTTGCATAATATTTTTTGAATAAAAAAAACCATCGAGTTTTATATTAACGAACTTGTCAATTTTTTGGCGATGCATTTTGCAGCAGAATTTATAAATTGCGCTGTAAAATGCACAGATACCTTTTGCATTCAGCGTTGGCTGGCAAATGCATTTACGGCTCGCTGAAAGCTACTTAATTCAATAACAGTAACGTTGCGATGAAAATAACAGCCACGGTTATGCGTTTCAGCGAAATTGGATTAAGTTGAAACATTCCCGTAAAAAAAAAAAAAACCACTATTGCTCTCAGCGATAAAAGCATCGCGAATGCACGTTTACGCTGGAACGCTGAACCGAAATTAAATCATAAGAAAAAAATCTATTAAATCATGCGAAAAATAATTATGCAAACGCGCTTAAAACGATAATTTGCATAATTGCTTTTCTTCGTCGGCGAATGTCGCATGACGATTGCAACGTTTAATTTATACGGAAGTTTCTCAACGTTTCAGCGCCTAATTTGTTTCCTTTATAATCGCGTTACACGTCGTAAATATTACAATGCAAAATATGAATACTGTTCCTTTATACAGTTTACCGATAAATTCGATATAAAATTCGCACGCTCTCCATGTGTAACTATGTACATATGTACATAAGTGAATGAAATTCGAATATGTGTGTATAAAAAGGCAATAAAAGCTCGGCGGTAAAAGCTACTAATGAAAGCTTCGCCTTTATATGAAATTGCGTTTGTTTTTGTTACTCTTCAGTGGCGATCGTTAGATTTGTTGTTCACCTTCTGAAGAGTGTACTTCTTTGGGTATAAAAAGAAATGGTTTCCATGAATGAATTTCCTTGTTATAAATAGTAGTATGTATTAATCATTGTTAGATCTATCTGTACAGATATTGCATCAAAATACACATAGAAATAGAACAATCTAATCAATTGGATCGATCAAGTATTCGAGGTCAAATTTTTAACGTGTTTTTAATAAAAAAAAAATAAAGAGAAAAAAATTGTTGATCTCGAAAAAAAAAGATTTAATTAATTAATTAAGTTGATGTTAAATAATCATTAATAATAATTAATTCAAAAAATGTGGCTCAAATCTATTTGTTTTGAAAATTTAATTATATACATACATATGTATATCTTTGTAGATTTGTATGCAGAGATAAAACACAAAACCGTAGCTGCGGTTCAAATTAATTTTGCGGTGTTCGTAATAGTAGTGCGACATTGCGTTACCAATAAAAGCGTGTCAGTGAAAGGGTTGAGCGTGCAAATCACACAAGTGATTGCATTGTTTATTTTTATTAATTTTTTGTGACTTTTGAATGGCGTCAAAAGTCTTTACATAGTTGCCTAATCTCGCATATAAAAAACGCGAAAATATAGAATTAATTGCTTAAAATAAAAATATTTTAACTTTCTTAACTAATATGATTTAATAATTAGTCTATTATGAATTATGAAAAAATGACTTAAAATATTATATGTACATATGTATCTATGTAGAACAAAAAAGAAATTCGCTCACAATTTAATCGCTATTATATTTACGTGTACATGTACATCAATATGTTAATGTACTACATATATGGAAGATAAAATTGGGTTTTGAACGATGTTCATTTTTTTTTTATCAAACGAGCATTTTCCCTAATGGACTTATACGTAAGATCGTCGACTTTAGGCTTTCTAGAATGAAACAGTTTTTCGAGGACGACTCTTTTTGCGGGGAAAAAAAATCGCAAAGAGACAACGCCACGCACCGCTCGTTTTCTAAGAATCCACACACAAAATGGATTTATTGAGAAAAGTTGATTGGAAATATCCGATTTGAGATGAAAGAAGTCGAGAATATATTACATTTAACATACGAATATGTACGCAGTTGTCGAATTCGTGTCAGACACTCCTAACGGATGATCAATAATAGTAAGTACGGGTACAACATTATATTATATATAAATTATAAACTTATTAAAGCGCATTCAAGTACAATGTAACACCCACTGGGTCGTAGAAAGTCATTTTGCAAAGTTTCGTGCCTATTCGACAGACTTTGACGTAGTGCAGGGATTCCCAACCCCGTGCCCGCGGGCACCATGGGGCCCGCCTACCGATTTTTTTGAATTTCAATTTTACTTTGACGAGTTTCATAAATACTTATTATATAATTCGAACTCATTTGTTTGCATAAGTCGACATGTTTATGATGTCTGGCTACTCTGTTAGAGCACTGGATGCGGGGAGCGAGTCAGAAATTTTAACTTTGACCTCTCATTTTTTACTTCTCTTTATTTTAACGCTAAAAATGAAAATTTTGATGAACTAACTGATTCTTGCTGGCTGACAGATTTGGGTTTTCTCACAGATATCATGGAAAAATTGAATTATTTAAACTTGGAGTTGCAGGGAAAAGACAAACATGTAGCTAAAATAATAGGCTCTGTAAACTCATTTAAAGCCAAACTGGTTTTGTGGATATCACATCTGCAGATGAAGTCTCTCGTGCATTTCCCAAATATGAAGAAAATGGCAGGTAGCAGTGAATTCAACGTGCCATTATTTGTTAAGCACCCTCAAGTGCTTCAAGAAGAGTTTGAAAAGAGATTTCAGCAGTTCACTATCATCAAGCGAATGGTCTCCTTTTTTATCAATCCTTTTACTTGCCAAATAAATATAATATAAATAGCTGCATACATTGCAGAGCTTGTTCAAGTGAAAGTAGAAGAACTGGAGCTAGAAATTTTGGACCTTCAGAATGATATTATGCTAAAATTCTTAATATCGGATGAGGAATTCTGGAATACAGTAGATAGAAAAAAGTTTTAATTCTTAAAAAAAGCGGCATGTAAGATACGTACCTTTGCGAATCATTGTTTTCAAACATGAATTTAATAAAATCAAAATATAGATCTCGACTCACCGATGAGCATCTTTATGATTGTTTACTAACAGGAATATCATCATACTCTCCTAATTATGAGGCACTGGCCAATGCAATGCAATGCCAAAGATCACACTGACTTTGAGATTGATATTATAATTTTTATATAACGTTTATTTTGTATGTATGAGGCAACCATGACGTGTATTCATTTTACAGAATATAAACAATAATTTTTATATTTTAAAATAATTTTTTTGTGTATTATTTATTACCTACATACATACATATGTATGTATGTATGTATGTCCAACTATAAATTTGCTTTGAAAAAATAGGTGGTGCTCGCCGCCCTACCAATATTTTAAAATGTGCTCTAGGGTACAAAAAGGTTGGGAACCCGTGACGTAGTGTATAAGAACAAACGGAAAGACAAAAGTTTATTTTTATATGCATTATATATACATACATATAATAGCCGAAATCTGTCTGTCTGTCTGTGCGTCTGTCCGTCTGTCTGTCTGTGCGTCTGTCTGTCTGTCTGCTGATAACGCTCGCCTTGGTAAATAATTAAAAAAACAAGAACGAGTGGGATTTGAAACCGAGATCACCAGGTTGGGAAGAATCGTACTTACAGTATCTTCCAAACTGAGGCGATGACGTACGTTCTATAATATTGGCCAATATTAAATCTTAAAGTGTTCGCGACTTTGTTAAATTATAACGTTGTTGTATTATAACGTGCCATAGATGGCGCTATAAAAACTATAAAATTTAATATTGTTTTTCAGTACGGGTGATGAGAACGCTCCGTTGATATTCAACGGAATTACACTAGTACATTTGTAATAATTGAGTGAACGAAGTTTCATTCCATTGTTTTTTATCCGCATTGTTTTATTTGCGAAAATAGTACGATTCGAGTTGAGCTCTCGAGAGGCTCTCGTTCAATATTGTTTATTATCCAATACATGTTTCGTGGTGCGAGCTCGTTGTGCGCGTTGGAGCTTCTCGTTGTATCGGATGGATGTACGCAAATATGCCCTTAAGCCCGCTGCAACCGAGATTAGTTGCAAATTGCATTCGTGCATAATCGCATTGCAAACCGTATCGATCACACTGTTGCGTCCATGTGTTAACAAATTGGGTTAAGCTTCGCTCGGATCGGAGCGTATTGTTCTTTCGTATGCACAATCTCGCCGAATCCACTCACCGCTGAATGAAAGCCTCTTTAAATAGTCGCCATTCATCGTTTGGGGTGAAAAATTGTCATAGTGCGGACTCTTTTGGGATTTTTGTGTCAAATTTCACGGACGAGTAATGGCCGTCTTTCGCATGAAACATACCCACCGTCTCGAATGTGAATAAAATACAAATAATATGCACTTAAGTGTTATGCGCGTCGACTTAACGCATCGACGCTCGCAATATTTCTCGTGAGATACGCGAATTTATGTCTTTTCATGTTTAACGTGAATAATATTGTCTCTCACATTGGTTTTCCTTCTATCCTTCTCTCGAGAGTATACCTACATATATGTAAATGTACATAGATATGTGTGAAGTTGGATTATTCTATGACTTTGATTTGATTTTACCTGTGCGTATTATATAATGCATACGGGTTGATTGACGATTCACCGCACACATTGTAAAACTACATTATTGCCCTTTGACGACCAACGGGTGTTTATTATTGAGTGCGTGTTGAGAGCTTAAGGCTTAATACATACATGATAATAATATGATAGGGCAAACCGTTCAGAGAAAAAAAATCATCCACAAACAACGTAAGGCGGCGTACTTATTAGCAAACATGAGCGTGTAATGCAACAAATTTTGTAAATGTGTACGCGTTCGCGAGCATACTTTGAGCGCGCTCTGCAACGTTCGTGGCGATCTGCTCGGTGTCGGTTTTTGGTGCGAATACAAAGACCCGTAATGCACTGGGTAGCCTGGCTGCGGCAGCCATGGCTGCCCAGCCACAACGATGTTGGAAAATGTATGTGGCTACCTGTTTGATAACGCACTAGGCAG
Organism: Parapsyche elsis; assembly: GCA_022651745.1. NCBI lineage: Eukaryota > Metazoa > Arthropoda > Insecta > Trichoptera > Hydropsychidae > Parapsyche > Parapsyche elsis. The sequence continues at coordinate 7,639,459 of JAGVSN010000017.1, forward strand.
TCGGGAAACTCTGGCTGCGACAGCCACAAGCACAGGCTAGCAGCAGCCAGACAGGTAGCCACTGGCTGCCGCAGCCAACACAAGATGTATTTGGCAAAGCAAATGTATGTGGCTGCCTGTATGATGCACGCACTAGCAGCCTGGCTGCTCGGCAGCCAGTCGATTCACGTTTGCCATTTCAGATTTTCAGCCGCTTACCGATTATTTTATAAACAATTCACTACGCACTAAATTCAACGGATTAGATCAAAATATAAAAAAAAAATCTCGATAATTTTGCGCGCTGGACACAAATTATATGTAACAATTTTCAACAAATTATACACGTTTAAACATTGAAGACAATTCGTTCAACGCTCCTAAGCCTTGCGAGGCAAAATGGTACACACATTGCGAGGCACGCCGAGCGAGGTCGCCTCGCAACGTGTGTACAAGACTCTATAGCCAGAGCGGTCGGAAACCAGCGGCTCCGGAGCCGCATGCCACTCTTTGTATGAAAACCTACAACTCTCGCTTTTGTGTGAAACACAAAACGTTAACACAATTTACACAAAATCAAAATTAATTCTACATGTATTTACACAACTTCATACCTATAAAATGCTTTAACATCGTTTTTCAGCTTAAACTTTATAATACGTTTTAGTAATAAACTGTCGGACAATAAGAAATATCACAAAGATAACTCATTTCTTACAGCTATCCATTTCGTAAATGAGCAACATTGAATTTCATTTTGAAAATAATATGTTTTGCGGCTCCCAAACTTCACCAATTGTGCAAGGTTTTCCCTAATATGGCTGTTAGCTGGAATAAGGTTCCCGACCGCTGCTCTATACATTCAAGTAATGAGTTTTTGAATAGATCTCTTACTTGTATTAAAAAACGATGGAAATCATTAACAATAAACTGTTCTATTAATTTAACTAAGTGCTTCATACATACATACATATATATGTATTCATATACATCGATCATTGGTCTAGAATCGATCCCTATCAACTGATTAGCTGCAGTAGGAGGATTATCACCCCTGTACAGTGTATACCACTAGTCGTATCAATCATTCTGTATGTACATACGAAGTACGTAATAAAAGGAGAATTAGCGTTTTGATACGCGCTACGTAGTATAAATTTAAATTTTCCAACGCATATTGATAGCGTTAGTTTGAATGGCGAGCTGATCGTATTGAGTTAGGACCTGTCTAATGCCCGTAACGCACTTGGCTGCCTGGCTGCGGCAGCCAGGCAGCCAAGTGCGTTACGGGCCTAAGCTTAGCCATACGAAGCTTTTCAGCTCTGCGAGAGCTTTCCCACGTGAAAGCTTCACACAGCCGCTGCAGCTCACCGCTGTCTCTCGTCAGGTGTCTTCACATCAATACGGCGAGAGCACCAATAAATTTGTCGACAATGCCGTCGGATAGAAAACCCCATTACACACTGAGAGATTTATGTTCGGACTAAGAATCGAGAGGCTGATATTCCGCAAAAGGTTATTTCGAGGTTGCGTGCGTGAATTTTGAACCCTAATAAGGCCTAGGCTTACATTGCATACGTGGGGCAATGGGTCGATTTCGATTCAGACACAATAATTGTATTTGAATCGAGTCATCAAATCCGCTAATTCCAATATATTGTAAAATTTATAAACCATATCGATAAGATCTGCAAGTTGCTAAAAATAGATCAAGGTGGGGGCGACAAATCAACAAATGGCATTTTATCTATCAAAGGTGACATTTTTAAGTAATTACGGTGTATGAAAAATTGCTGGTGTATCGTAGGAAGGCGATCGCTATTATACGATCTAATTAAAATATGGAATGTATGTACATAGATATGTATGTATTGAATATAATTATTGAAAAATAAAATAATTTTTTTAATTTGAATTTCAGTTTAAATTTATTAAATTAACTTTTTACATTGAACAACCATCAACTTCTTATGAGATTAATTTTATGGCAGATGGGGATCACATTTTCGATTGCAATTCAACTTATGTTACTTGAGATGACTTACGGAAATACGGAAGCTGTACCCTAGCCTACATATATGTATACATACATACATATTTAGACAATATAAAATTTGTAATTATTACAATAGAATGTTTTCACACTTTCCTTCAATGCTAAGTTTTTGACCTTCAGGGCACTGGAATCGAATACCATTGGTACTATTTTTGTCCCATACTGGTCTGCATTGTCCATTTTGGTCTGGTTTTTGTCCTTCAGGGCATTGCACGGGAACTTCGATCACAGACTTTTCATCATTTTTTTCCCACACAGGTCTGCACTGTCCATTTTGGTCTGGCTTTTGTCCTTCAGGGCATTGCACGGGAACTTCGATTACATTATTTCCTTCATTTTTTTCCCACACTGGTCTGCACTGTCCATTTTGGTCTGGCTTTTGTCCTTCAGGGCATTGCGTGGGAATTTCGATTACACTCTTTCCATAATTTTTTTCCCACACAGGTCTGCATTTTCCATTTTGGTCTGGTTTTTGTCCTTCGGGGCATTGTACGGGAACTTCAATCACAGTCTTTCCATCAATACTTTTCCATACTGGTCCACATTTTGCGTTCGGGTCTAGTCTTTGTCTTTCTGAGCATGTTGGAACTTTAATAACGCTCCTCAAATCACCTACGGCTAGCACGGTTAAAAATACGAACAATCCTAGTACTTTATACGACATGATTTCGATGCTGCAAAGTGAATAGATAGTTCGATATTGAATAAAATGCTTACAAAAAACAAGAATACTTTGGATTGATAACGATTGTTTCCATACCTCGTTGTTTGTTTGCGGATGAACGATTACAAATAAATATTTTTAGCTATGGGCTTCCTTTATTATAGATGATTAATTTTTAAAGTCCATTTAGATCATCTAATCGTGAAATACAATTTGTGCAGATCCGCACTCGGTGTAGGCTTAAAATAATATTATTTATATATTTTGAATGTAATTCTTAAATAAAATAATATTGTGAAGACTTGATTTTTGAACACACTTAAATACAAACATAGAACTTGTATGTTTGAATGTAATTTAGCATATTGACATGGTGTCAATATTTCGAATGCGGTACTGTATTTTGATATATAATGTTATCTTATCTCAATCGCTTCAGAATTGATGACATCTTATCAAATTTGAATTCCCACATCCTATTGAGCATTTGCCAACCATTGAACTGTCTTACATTGTTCATACTTGTAGCTAACATCAAAATACTACGAGATTGCGTTTGTATGTATATCGATGCTACAATAAGGTAAAACATATTAACAGTGATTCACTGTCAGCGTAAAGCATGAGTTTCATTCTAATAATATTTCAAACGCTTGTGTATCCAAAGTTATTGTATGATAATACTTATTTTTAAACAAAAATAAAGACTGTTGATATAAATAAAATTTCAATTAATATTCGTTAAGTTGAAAGTCATAAAATATTTCCCATTTTTCAACACGAAAACGAGAAAAAACTGTTGGAATATAATTAAACTTGACTTTGCAATCGTAGAGTTCATTAATTAACTCATTTGACGTTAAAAATACAAACATGATTGATATTCATAAAAGTTTTTAATTACAAAAATACCCCGAATAGTTTTTCTAAATATAATGTCACTACAAATACATACATTGAACATTCTGTATAATTGCATTATGATTTTATTGTGTATTTTACTATGTGTATGTATGTATGTATGTGTATTATTTTTATAATTTATTCACCTTGACGATTTGGTAAATCTGTTATGTCATGGTGTGTGTTTCTGTTAATAAATAAATAAATAAATAATAATAATATATAAGAGTTGTGTAAATTTTAGCTGCGGCATCCATATATACCTAATAGATTCTGCGAGATTGATAGGCGCTTAAGATTAATAGGAAGATAAACGAAACGATTAAATATAACAAGAAACGGAATTAGGACGTTTATTTTTCACATTTAATGCTTTCAGTATATAAAAGAAAACGTTCATAAGAAATGGAATGTTTATTATTAAAGCTTCGCATTAATCCTGGAGGTCGCAGCTGGACCGCGGGCAAATGAATTTAAAATTAAATTAGAACCGCAAAATAGTCCTTTAAATCTGGGTTAACTTACTTGGCGCGGCGCGGCGTTTCGATACTAATGAACATAAAACGAAACACAATTATATCTACTTTATTCACCAATATAGGTACATATTTGCTGAATAAAGTAAAATTTCAGACGAATAAGAACTCGTCCAAATATTCCATAGAAAAGTACAATACGGTAACATACGTTACTCTCGATATTACTATTTTTTTACATCTAAAGATGTGTATGTTTGTTTTTCGTGGCTTATTGACTTACCGACGGTAAAAAAGCTCCCGATCGGAATAAAACGAAACGTACAGCGTTCGATACAAACGAGCGATATTTAGATTTCCACTTTAGATGGCGTTCAAATAGATACAGCAATATTTGTTTTGCATAATCACATTCGGAACGATTTAAATATGCAACGCATGAATATCGCTTTAATTGAATTTCCCGGCAAAACGAGAAAAATTACGTCCAATATCGCTCAATTGGAGGCTCCGTGTGTCATTTCGTACGTACATTAACGAATCGTTTATGACATTTGTTGTAATCGCGTCTTGTTAATTGTCCGTGTACATCAAAACAATCGTTAAAATTCACACCGATTACTTTTATATAGAAAAATTCCATTCCACACATTTTTCAGTGTCAAAATTTAACACCTTCAGACCCTTCCGTATTCCGTACATATAATTATATGAGTCTCGTAGCTCATCCGCGTTAATTAGACGACCGCAAATCCCAAATTGGGTTAAGCAAAGTGTATCGTCTACCTAGCGGTAACTGAGGGATGTTCGCCCCATCGCTTCACGGTTAATATACTTGCGTTAGGGGTCAATAAAACCCCTTGTGTGCGAGAACAATGTATGGGTAGTGAGTTCGGCTTTAAAATTGACACTTCATTAAATATATATTTCCGTATTAAATATATACATACATACTTTAACTGGAAAACGATAGCGTCGATCGGTTACTCATAATAAATTAATTCAAGGTATATCATGTCTCATTTAGACTGATTGTATCCGAATAGTTTTGAACTACTGTTGTCGATCGATAGTGCATCGTATTAGTATGGGTAATTTGTTGCGAAATTGCCGCGATTCCGTCGCTGAAATTGCACTCGCAAGCTCCATCATCGCAAAATGGAGGCGAAAACGTTGAATGGAACCGATAAATTTTACAGCGAATTAAACGAACGATAGTTTGACAATTTTAAACGTTATGGAGCGTGTGAAATGTCAATTTATTTAATTCACGACGCGAAACGTGTCCGGTTACGCTTATTTCGGAAAAATCAATAGACATTGTTTGAATGTGCAAATCGTGCATTCAGAACAATGATAGATATATGTTACAGTGAAAGCATATTTCAAGTGAAATTATATTTTTACCAATTCAGGCAGTGAAAATGTATCAATCAATGAATATACAGTTTCACTGCTCGGTATCGGTGAAAGTATGTATGTATGTATGTACATATGTATGTATGTATATTAAAGTAAGCGTATGTGGTTGTGAATTGTTGATTTTTTTGTAAAGTTTCACTCCCATTATCTTGTAAGGGAGTGAACACGTGCTCTTTTCTTCCTAAACCGACCATTGTAAGTCAATTGTTATTAAAATCGACAAAGACTCGTTGTAAACTATAATTGGTACTAACCAGTAAAATCCTACGCCTGAACACGGGCACGGCACGATAAGAAGAAGAAACGACAAAATAACTGGGATTGAATATTTCAGCAGATTATATGTACATATGATTCGATTGGTCATTTCACAACTGTCAAATTTAGTTTCAATGACAGTTTGGAAATGAATATAATTTCACCAGTGAGTATCTGTTAAAATATATTTTCACTAGTAGAAATATGTATATACATATGTATCTACTGGTGACAATGTGCTTGGATATGATTTCACCGAAACGCCAGTGACAATATATTTTCACTTGAAATATGCTTTCGCTGTAACATATACATATGTATGCTATGTATTGTTGAAACATATTAGATCTATTTTCTATGCGCGAATAATGTTTTGTAATAATTTTCGGTTAACGTTTCAGACTTTCTGTTGCTTTTTTTTTGTTGGACGAAAAATTCGCCTCGTAAATGAGTAGCAATAATTCTGTCTGCCCGCTTCCGGATATTCTTAAAGCGCGCGAGAAAAACCGGAAATATTCAATCACGGTCCGACGGCTCGTCAAAAAGTGAAAAGGATGAATATCTCAATTTCACGGTTAAATCAAAATTTCGCTCCGTAGAAAAAGATGAAAACGTTTGATCTGACATTGTGAAACGCCCGGAGCGTCTTGTACGCATCAGTTGTTCCTAACCGTTCAAATGACACATCTATGTACATACATATGTATATGTCAAACGACATATACCATCAACGTATTTGGGTAGGATAAAAGAGAAAATCATTTGAAATAAAGATTCGTAAGAACACAGATCCAGAAATTGATTGCTATTTAGTTATACACAATAAAATAATCAAAACTGATTTGTACATACAATCGTAGTACGGCCCCCATAGCCCGTTTGACAGTACGTGAAACAATTGTATAGTGAAATAATTGTATAGTTGATTGAATGGATGTATTGCCATAAAATCGCATTGTCGACTTGAACCAGCTTTGATAGATAGCGTTTTTTTTGCCAACACAAGTTTTTGTTAGTTATATTGTCAATGCTGGCGCGACTGCAACTACCCAGACAGGCATACAGACGCTCACACAACTACATATATTTAGTATCATCATTTTCAGCCGTTCAGCATCCACTGCTGGATGAAAGCCTCTCCAATCCTCTTCCATTCCTGTCTGTCTTGGGTAATCTGCATCCACTCATTCTTCTTATTTCACCAGCCCATCCTCCACTTGGTCTACCTTGCTTTCTTTCACATCCTCTCGGATACCATTCCAGTATTTCTCGCGTCCATCTGTCATCCATTATTTTCGCTTTGTGTTCAGTTCACTGCCACTTTTTCACACGTTCTGCTATATCTGCCACTTTGGTCACACTTCTTACTCATGTATTCCTCTTACGATATCTTCTTGTTATACCAAACATATGTATGTACATCTTTCCATGCTTCTCTGTGTGCACTGGATCTGCTTGAATTTACATAGTCTTCATAGTCATTCCCCTTGCGGTCTATTCTTTTTATACCAAGCATACATGCTTCTCTGTGTGCACTGTATCTATGTAACATTCTTGAATTCACCATCCACGTTTCACATCCATACGTCATTAATTTATCAGATGGCCCTCACTTGCTAAGTAGGATCCTTCTCCATTGTTCCCTTAGATCTATTGGAAATTCCCCATTGTTTCATTTGAATCTTTGTTGTACTAATTATTCGCAAAACTTCTTGATTCATAGATCCTGCTCGTCATTCAACGAAATTCTTACACATATTGATTCTTTTCGCTATTCCTTACTCTCCTTCAGATTTTCTTCAATCAAGTTCCTTTCCAGCCCTAGCTCCTAAAGTGCTGTTATTGCTATGATTTGTAACTATTTTGGCTGTATTGTATTATGCGGAATTAATTTTATTTTATATTGTACTTTATGAGCTATATGTTACTTGATAAATAAATATTTTAAATAATAATTTATTTAAATAATTGGCAGTACGCATTGGTCGTATGTAGAGGTTGTGATCGAGAAATCTCGTCTCGAGAATTCTCGAGAAATCTTGAATAATTTTGATTCGCATTTCTCGAGAATATTTTATTATGAAATATCGAGATTCTCGTTTCTCGAGAAATCATTTATGCGAATCTTGAGAGTATCGAGAATATTTTAAATTTATAACTATGTATGTACATACATTCGTACGTTCAATATACTGATTGCTTTACTTGTTTACTTGTAAACCATTGTCCGAAATGTTTAGTATGAGTTTGAGCATGATGTTTTTCAAAAAAAACGAGACGAGGTTCAATTTCTTTAGCACTCGAACTATAAGAACGTGCCTTTGAAGTCAATAACGAATTTTACAATTTGAATGTTGGAAGCAGAAGTTATAAGACCGACATCTACACAAAATGAACGAAATGTTTCGGTATCCGGTAATTTTGTATCGAAAAGAAGAACATCCTTATCTGACAAGTCCATGGATTGTTTTATGTTTTTTAAAATCTGAATATTTGTGAATCTAAAATTTAATAAATAAATAATAAAATCTAAAAAAAAATAGAGTTGTAAACCTCTAATATAATATATTATAGTTTTTGTGTCCTTTTGATTTTTATATGTTGTCAGTCACCTACTATTACAATAAAAAATCGATTTACTATATTTTAAGTAACTTTTTACACTCGAGAATTCTCGAGAATCTCGAGAACCAAAAGAAAATCTCGAATTCTCGAGATTAAAATATTTTGAGAAAATGAGATTCTCGAATCTCGAGAATCAAAAAAAGTCGAGAAATCATAACCTCTAGTCGAATGCCTTATTTTTTAAGCATAGCGGGATGTTGCATTTAAAAACTATGTTCATTATTCCAAAAGCTCTAAATTCTAGTTTCATTCTCCGTTTGTACATGCATATATACATATTATATAGTATATAATACTCAAATCTACTTTTGTATGAAATTTCATGCTCATTTTCACATTATTTCACTGAAGTGTAATGACATACATATATACGTGGACGTCGAGAGACGCTTCAGCAACGGCACGTTACGAATCCTTGTTTATATAATAAAATATAACACACACGAGGAACGTGTGCGTGTGCACACGATTAACATGCATAGTTTCTTTTTTGCGCGCGCGTGCCGGCTCTGTTTGATTTTCATACATATTAATAGGAGCAAATCCTTTGTGCTCATTACAGGACTCGTATCACCATCCCTACCCCAACCCCCCTCAGCCCGAGTGTTGATTTTGAGCTTATTAATTTAGCAAACTACGTCGAACGAGATACTAGGCTTTGAGGTCTTTGACTATTTCAAAACCGCTACAACCACCCACCGATCGCATTACAAGCGTTCTTCGCGAACAACTCAACGGCGGAAAATACCCGCATTGTCGACGACGACGAGACATTACCTGTGTGCTGTTTAAACTACTGGGTTGCGGTAATTGTGCCGCAGACAAGGTGGATGGATACATCTGAGAACCTAAAACTCGGCACTTTCCGTATTTTGACGTGAATACGTCTATACGCGGACCAGTATGGGGTACCAGTTCGGAAACGGCGGTGTTACGTTTGGATGGGCATACATTCCGACACTATAACTTCGTTATTAATAACACGATTGACATGAATGTTATTTTATTCGCTCGAGTATACGTCTACGATGAATTTATGATTTTGAGTTGGCACTGTGCATGCGCGAGGCGCAGAGCAGGGGGCGTATCTTCCAACGGCTATTTTGGACGTTTTTGAAAATTTCCAAGCAGTATGTATATCTCGCGATTCTGACGTGCTAGTGCGGTGATTTTGCTACTAAACAAAATATCTCTTGATTTAAGCCGTAAAAAGTGAATGGTGTAAATTAGTTGTTGGTGTAAAATCAAAAACAAGTCGAAAAAAAATCTAAAATTTCACTATGTCGGCCCATACTCACCAAAAAGCCAATGGAAAATACAAAAAACGTATATCATCAAAAAGAGGGTCTAATCATTTATCGATCAGTACCAAAATGTCTGTGAACGAACGAGTGAGACGGTATTGGGAACATCAGAAAGTCGACGCGGCGCGCAGGGAAAACAATGATGCGAGCACCTCGACGGCTACTCTTTACCACAGGCCAATGATAAATAAAATTGTAATCGATTACCAGTTAAGATTTTATTCGTTATGCTAAATAAAAATATATTAATGTGTCCATTTGGATGCTTTCATTTTTTTTTTTTTTTTGTATCAAAATAATATAACCCAGGCGATAACTCGGTGCTATAACTTGTTAATATCTTGATTGTATGTACTTATGTCGAAATTATTTTCCCGATTATGCTTTCGAGCTTAATTGTCGTCATTGGCTAGATCTAGACGTTACTACATTCAGATCAGCCGCCTCGTGTTACAATGTGCCAATTTATCTCACTCAGTTGTGAGAAGGTTCCACAAAAAATAGGCACCTCCCATCCATTATTCATATGTTAACCTGTTATTGGGTCTGAATCCGTGTGTTGGTTAACTTTTCCTCCGATAAAAACAAAAATATTGTGACCCTTACTCGTACACATCTTTGAAACTGTTTAATCCGACGCGTAAAACGACGCAAGGGCGAATTAAAGGCCATCACAAACCTGAGCGATATCGCTGCATCAAGGTTTCGTCCTCTATCGTCGTTGAACCAATGCGAATTATATCGGTGCGAATGGGGCGACGATAGGGGCGTCAGTTTGACGCAGCGAAACCGCTAAGGTGTGCGAGCGCCTTGAATTATACGAAGTGATGAACAAATCGTACGAATATAACAATGCGTTCAAATGAAATGCACAATTCACTTTTTAAAGTTGAAAATTGCTATAAATAGTAGGGCAAGGTTGTGCCTGGGTAGCCGCGGAACGCTCGCATACACTCACGGGCACGTACGCATACACTTACGGTACGGGTAGCGCTAGCATTTTTCAACTACCTATGTACTACATTTTGAACTATTAAATACACTATAAGTATGATGACACTGTCAACGGGCATTGACTGGTTATATTATGAGCTAATGAAGCTTTTCACAAGGTGTTGTTTGAAAATTGGGACGTTTAAGAGCCGATGCAAAATTGTATTTAAGGCGCTCACACACCGTAGCGGTATCGCTGCGTCAAACTGACGCCCCTATCGTCGTCCCATTCACACCGCTATTATTCGCATTGGTGCGAATCAACGACGATAGAGGACGAAAACTTGACGCAGCGATATCGCTCAGGTTTGTGAGGGCCTTTAATTGTATTAATATATTGTTAAAAATTCAAATGCACGCACCGATAGGATTATAAATATTTACAATTTAAGCGGAATGGTTGAGGGGGAGAGGTGGGGGAGGGGGGGTTGGTTTAAAATGAGATTATTAGCATGCGAGCGATTTCTAATCAAGACTTGCATTCAACACGCGAAGCGATTTTTATATTAAAATACGTTTAAATCACTTAAAAGTATATTATGTATTTCGGCCAAGCAATACCTCGGATACGATCGCGTAACTTAAACATTATACAAAGGATACGAATGCAATAAACGGCGAGATCGTATCGAAACATCGGTTAACCCTATAAAGTCCAACGGGGTACGTTTATACAGTATCTACTTATGTATACGAGTAGGTTGTCGCACTGTAAAGGGTCATGAAAAGTTCAAATCTCGAGCGCTCTGTAAGATATTACACGCCATTTTTTCCCCATCTCGGCCCATTATTCACGTTGACCCTGCGAGTTATGCGAATATAAATATTTCGATCGCCGCCAGAACGTTTTGAAATATTGAGGGTCATCTTGACAATATCGGAAAAATTGTCCATGGTAATCTTTGGCAGTAGTTTTTTTTATTTTGTCGCTGGGGCTAAAAGTGTTAACTTTTGGGGTACATTTTCAATTATTGCGTGGTTTTTAAGTCACGCGCATCCGTCTGGATAAGCGAGTTCGTGCGCTTAAGAGTTAAATTTTGTTTATTTTTCAGGTGCGAAAAATAAATCAAGGACAATGCAACAAAGCCAAATAATTATCACTGTTTTATCGAATGGAATTTTTTGACAAAATTTGCCAAATTTTAATCCTTTACTTGTATTTTTCACACTAGAACGTTTCACATGCTAAATTCGTAAACGTTTACTTTACACATACTTTAGCATTACTGTATATATTTGCGTAATCGTTTGTCTACCTGCCCGGGTCGTTGCGTTCACGCTACAATTGCCAACATAACAAAGAAAATCACACTGAGCAACAAAAAAAATCACGTTTAGGAGTTACCCGAACGGAGACCCAAAAATTATTATCAATTCTGACCCGTTGAGTCTGAATATGAATAGATTTGCCAAATAAACGCATAACACGCGATAAAAATCTGTAAAAAAATATATTTTTGACTTAAAATTTGCTAGATAATTAATTATACAATGAATACATACACTTTTGAAACAATGAAATATAACAATCAATAAAAAAAATATCCGAATATTGATTCCAATACTCATTTTGAACACAAAAGTATTAGATTTTTATTTCGATTTGGAAAATTTTAACAATTTTAAAATCGCTTATATCTCGCAAACGAGAGCAAATCAAAAAAATAAAATTATAATATTCGGATTCAGTGGGTCAAACTTGGTAAAGATTGATTAGTTTCCGCTTCGGTAGTTTTTTTTTTGTTGCTCAGTGTTATTTTAGCGGTGTGTTGGCAACATGTCGCTATCTGTCAAAGCTGATTCGAGTCGACAGCGCGATTTTATGGCCATTCAATCAACGGTAAACTATACAATTGTTTCACGTACTGTCAAACGGGCTATGGGCTGTACTGTTATTGTATAAACCAGCGCAAACGGGTGGTGTCATAATCCAGCGGTCGCCAACCTATCGGACCTCACGGACCACAAAACTCAAAATCTCGAATCCCGCGGACCACTACCATGATTTTTGCCATAAAAGTACCATTCTAAATATGAAATGGTAATTACACTTGTATTTGCACTCCAAGTTATTTGCAAAAAATTGGATATCACCTTATAATGAAAAATAATCGATGTATTCATTATTCATTATGAAAAATGCGGACCACCAAAATTCTCTCGCGGACCACCGGTTGGCGACCGCTGTCATAATCCACCATCATATGACGGTAAAACCGGCTAGTTAATAAAATAATACATAACCTTATGCACCGTAACCATAAACTATCTCAACAATTAGTTGTCGTGATGGTTTATGGTTTACTTAGATTAGATAAATTGGAGAATTTTGATAGGAGACGCTCTATTTGGATTTTGGCAACATCAAAATCTTGCCAACGGCTATATCAATTACTCGAAACCGTTGAGAAAATCGAATAATTCTTTCTATATCATCAGGGATCAAACCGCGAACTTTCGTTCATAAGTCCAATGCTATATCGCTGCGGTTTACAATATTGTGGAAATTCAATTGACTGTTCTCTAACTTTTACAATAAAATTTCAAGTATTTTATATATATATTAAATTTTTACGATGACGTAATAATGTTCGTGTCGTTCGCGCGATGCAACATCCAACAAAGTTGGAGCGTCTGCTCTCGAACATTTTTATTTTATTCGCAATGGCTCGAATCGAATAAAACTTTTTGACGTCTCGATTGTAAAGTTTGCAAAATATTTACCTTTGGCCAATGGCAATGCGCGAAAGAGGCGGTTCGAGGAGGGGAGGAGGTTCTAAAAAGGACGAATTTCGAAATTCGTACGTGATCCGTGTGCGGAAAATTCGATGCGAGTTATGAGACATTATTGACTTAGTGTACCTCCTGCCAATATTCTCACGGTCGAGTGGTGCAAGCATTAGGCACGCCGCACACGCCTGCTGCAAACAAGCGAACATTCCGTCTACAACAGTGCTTCCCAAACTTTTCAGTTTGGCGGACCGGTAGAAAATTTTCCCAAGCACAGGGACCGGTGCTTAATTTATAATTTTTTTTTTATATAACCTTTAAATATGTAATATTAGCCAATTCGATATTGCTCTATTAACTATTACCATTTAATGCTAGCCGTTATAAGTTTTGTTTGTTAAAGTGTTTTAAAATAAAAAAAATCGGGTGTAGCCAACCCATGACTTTATCCATATATTTGAGGAATACAAAGAGTAACGAAATTATTTTTTTAAGTACGTAAGTAAATAAAACGCATACAACACCACCACACCAACCAAAATACATATGTACATACATACATATCATGAAATTACTGTGTTGAGTGCGCGCGCGTATATATGTAAAATACGATCTTCGGCATATATTTAAATAAGAAAAACTACCACTTTCGGTCGGCGGATTTTAATCAAAACCTTATCAACTCTTAAATTTTATATGATAATTATAAATATAAATTTTAGACTTGATCAATAGGGCAGTTTCTGAAATATTCTGTGGTAAACTTTTCGACAAAAAAAAAACCCTACTTCCGGTTGACTGATTTTAATAATTTATTTTTTCGTAACTAGCAATTTTACTCAGGGGTACAACATTATAATATTATGACGATAGTACATATTTAAAAGGCCGAAAAAAAATAAAAAAACAAAAATCGTTCAAGAGTAAACTGCCATTTCCGGTAGTCAGATGTTGACCAAAATCACAGTATCTCTTAAGGCTAACGTGAAAACTATAGATATGAAATTTCGACGAAAATTTCGACGAAATCGCCGGTGCAGTTTCGGAAATATTCTGCGGTAAACTTTTCGAAAAAAAAAAAACCTACTTCAGACGGATTTGAACGGTTGACTAATTTTAATGATTTATTTTTTTTTAAATAGCAATTTCTCTCAAAATTACAACATTACAATATTGTGACGATACTATATATTTAAAAGGTCGAAAAATAAAAAAAAAAAAATCGTTCAAGAGTAAACTGCCATTTCCGGTAGTCAGATGTTGACCAAAATCACAGTATCTCTTACGGCTAACGTGAAAACTATAGATATGAAATTTGGACAAAATTCCCGGAGCCGTTTCGGAAATATTCTGTGGTAAAAGAATTTTAGAATTTTCTACAAGAAAAAAACCCTACTTCCGGTTGACTGATGTTGACCAAATTCTTATGGCTCTTACACCTTACGTGAAAATAATAGATATGAAATTTCAGCTTGATAGCCTTGATAGTTTCGGAGAAAACACACATACAGACACACACACGCATAAGTACACAGACACACAGACATACACAGACATACAGACATTTTTTAAAAAATCATGAAAACGTGATCTGGGGATGATACTCGATACAAATCAGTCAAAATCTCGAGGTCGAATTTTCGCACGATCACAATACTTTATCCGATTAGGATAAAGTAAAAATGCAATAGTAGTTTTTTTTATTTTTATGAGATTTAATTAATTATCTTAATTATAACTTTCATAAGTCTTAATAAACAAGAATATAAATTAAATTTCGGAAAATGGTACCAAATTATATATTTACATTTGAAGAGACAGAAAATCTTTAGAAATATGTACATATGTATGTATGTATGTGCGTATCACAAATTTATAATTTAATACACAGTACTAATTATAAAACATTTTAATCAAGCTACAGTTCTTAAAATTAAAATGATATTAGCTAACAGTGACTATTTAATGCGAAAGGTGGGCCTGTTTATTGTTAACAAGTTTATCAAGTCGTGGTTCGATTGTTGACAGTGCTACACGCAAAGTGGATTTAATATCCATACTATTCCTGTACTACATATGTCTAAATAATAGTCATGGATGAAAAACCAGTTGAAGGAAATGGGAGGAGAATTTTCAAGGCAATTTCAGCATGTTCAGGATATTCTGCTTTGATATGTATCCAAAAAGAAGCTAGTGAAGTCATGGTTTTAAAAACCATCTTCAATCATTCGTCAGCAGATAGATCCAACAGCTTATCTTGCAAAATGACATTTAAATCAGCCTTTGATGCAATAAATGGATTTCGTATCCATCCAGTTTCTATTCGTGGATCGTCTTCTCTTGGAAAATAAAACTCGAAACGGTCAATGAATCCAATCAAGTTAGTGCAGGCTCCAAAGGGAAGTATGCATTAATAATATGAAAAACGCATTCGGGCAACGGATATTGTTTTTAAAGGTCACAGTCATCAATAATATCAATGTTGCCAGGTCAGAAAGTGGTCCAATTGTTATTAAAAAAATTAAGGTACATAAGGTGTAAAATCGAGGAATTTTTGGTTTTAAGAACAGTGGGAAGTAATAGAATAGGTTTTTAAATTAAATAATACAAAGGAGTGTCGGTATTTTATTTTTTATATAATATAAAAAAAAATATCAGGATCTGGTCATAAATCTAAGATAACTGTGTGGACCGGCAACATAGGGCTCGCGGACCATCACTTTGGGTAGCACTACAATGTACAACGTCAACAACGTACTAAACAACTTTAAACGGATTGATTCAATCTCGTTTGAGATACTTTTAAACATCCATCAAAATGTATTACAGTATTTAATAACAATATCGTCAAAATTAGATTTCGCAATATAATATCAAGCTACTATCACTATGCAACAACAATCCAAAATCCAACAACGCACGTGAATATATGTAATATCAGAACATGGCAAGATTATAATCACACGCATGTGTTATATCACGATAGTGCGATAAAAGTAATCTTCAATTAAAATTTCACCATGTAATAGAAACATTGTGAAACAAAATATGTATGTTGGCTATTCCGCGTAAAACTACTAATAATAAGACGATTAATTTGCAGCGATTTTGTAAGTTATTTCGACAATTTTATCTAGGAATGTGGAATCGGAGTCGTAGTCGATGAGCAACACTGGTTGGTTATCAATAGTTTGTATACTACAAAAATATCTAGTAGTATATCATCATCATCATCATCATTTTCAGCCGTTCACCATCCGCAGCTGGATGAAGGCCTCTCGAATCCTCTTTCATTCCTGTCTGTCTAGGGCAATCTATATCCACTTGACTCCACACATTCTTCTCAATTCATCAGCCCATCTTCCACTCGGTCTACCTTGCTTTCTTTCACATCCTCTCGGATACCATTCCAGTATTTCTCGCGTCCATCTGCCATCCATTCTTCTCGCTATTTTTCACACGTTTGGCTATATCTGCCACTTTGGTCATACTTTGTATGTATGTAGGTATATAACCTAGCCGGTTTGTCTATCTGACCCCGCCCATGTTCGCTGGTTTGCCTAATAACAGCACAGCCCATAGTTTGTTTGGCAGTACTTGAAACAATTATATAGTGTACCGTTGATTGAATGAGTGTGTGACCATAAAATCGCGCTACCGACTGGAACCGGCTTCAAGGCCCTCACAAACCCGGGTTTGTGAGGGCCTTTAACGGATAGCGGCTCGTTGCCAACACAGAGGTAGATCTTTCGTTAAAGTATATTCCGTCAGTGTCGTTGAAAACTTGCTCGGCGCACGTACCGCAATACACTACGATGTGCACCCTACTTTATACCCCACGCTGATAAAGGGTTAGCAGTTGCGCTCGCATGTACTCAACCACTTCCGGTTGAAAATTTACAATCGGTACGCGTACGAATTAAATTTCACTCGAACGCCAGATGGCCCAGTACATCGATATGGGGATTTTTTCGGTTTGGAAAATGAGATCGGTTCGAGTGCACAATCGATTAGATGGTCTCACGAAGGAAGGGGGGGGGGAGAGATTTCCCAACCCTTTCCAACCCATCTCTGATAAAAATGAGTATCGATATTCGCCAGGGGCGCTCTTATCGGCGTATATCCGCCTCCCCCCCCTTACCCTCGTTCTCCTCCCCTTCGAGTGCTCCAGCCGAAATCATCCCTCGACTTCCTCCATGTGTGGCAGAGGAGGAAGCTGATTCCCCCCTTAGGATATATCGGCGGGTTACCCTCGTCGTGCCCCATCAGCCGCTTTATGATTAAATTACGAAAAAAATCACATAATTCCCGCGGGACGGATGTATGACCTCGATGGCATTCCAAATGATTAATGGTGAATGAGCATGAAATAATAATAATAATAATAATAATAACCAGGCGATAGCTCAATGGTTTAGGCCCGTAACGCACTAGGCAGTCTGGCTGCGGTAGCCATAAAACGTGCACCCAGTTCAAGCAGCCAGAGTGGCAGCCAGAACGATGAAAACAATATGTTTTCAATGCAATATTTGGTTCGTAATCTCGGATCTTGGATCCTTTTGTACTGTATGTACATATATAGGTATGTATGTAGGTACATACAACATACATATGTAGATGCAAATAATTTGTTGAAAATATGTACTTTCATATGTATTAAGTGTTACCAGTTCGCAACATTGGAGAGATTTTTTTTTTTTAATATTTTAATCTTATCTGTTTAATTCAGTGCGTAGTGAATTGTTTATAAAATAATTGGTAAACGGCTGAAAATCTGAAATGGCAAACGTGAATCGACTGGCTGCTAGTGCGTGCATCACACAGGCAGCCGCATACATTTGCTTTGCCAAATAGGTACATCTCGTGTTGGCCGCGGCAGCCAGTGGCTGCCTGTCTGGCCGCTGCGTATCGGAGCCCGTACTTGTGACTGCCGCAGCCAGGCTGCCTAGTGCGTTACGGGCCTTTGTCTCTTGAGCAAAGGTCCGGTGTTTGATCTCCGTATGTCGATATGATTTTTTCGACCTTATTCGTCATTGGCAAGAGCTGGACATTACTAAATCCAGATCAGTCGTCAATTTTTCTCAGTTGTGAGACGGTTGTGCTAAAAATTGGCACCTCCTATCCATTATTCCTATGTAAACCCGTTATTGGGTCTGGATCCTTGTGTTCTTAGACTTGTTCGTTAACTTCCCCACCAACAAAAAAAAAAGTGCGAAAGTTATGCCACATTTATTAATCGACGATTAATCAAAGCGCCAAACTTGCCAATATCACATTTTTGCTGTATTGAAGTGATTAACTTCGAAGTAATGAATCTGGTGAGATAGTGAATGAATTACCATGCTTCATGATGATAGCATGTAGTACGATAGAAATGATAATTTATTTAAAAATAGCACGAATCGACTTTGATGGGTGTTTTTTTCCGACGATGATGTCTGTCTCGTTTTTTTTAATTTTTATAAGTTATACAAGTTTGGTTTACATCTAAACATATAATCGATGGGTTAGTACACAGATATTGTATGTATGTCCAGTTTTGTGTTAAAATATTGTAAGTGACATACATCTGTTTTGCATGAAAAATATGGACAAAATGGACATATTACATATTTGAATAGAGCAATATCTTCTCAAATATACTATTTGGACATACAATACTTTTTAAACATGAAGGTTTGATGCAGATGGACGTTCTGTGTATGATAACTCAATTTTAGTAAAAATTGGATATACAATATGTATATGTGTACTAACCATCGAATTATGTGTGTATATTATTGTGTAAAAATAATAAAATAAAAAGTACGTACATACATATATCCAATAAAAAGGGTAAAAGTTAAATTGAAATTGCACATAGAATATGACGCATATAAAATACTCGTACCTACATATATATTTTTATGGAAACTCGTAAATACAACAACGCAATTTTACTGACGAAGCTTCACTCAATGCTTCCCTGGTATAAAGGTTAGCATACTTTAACCCTTTGAACCGAAGGTGC
This sequence comes from Parapsyche elsis, assembly GCA_022651745.1. Lineage (NCBI taxonomy): Eukaryota > Metazoa > Arthropoda > Insecta > Trichoptera > Hydropsychidae > Parapsyche > Parapsyche elsis. The sequence continues at coordinate 7,658,879 of JAGVSN010000017.1, forward strand.
TTAATACGTTAGTGTTGTATACTGACATTTTATTTATTAGATAAAAGTTCTATGTATGTTCGATATCAAGATTTTTTATATGTAGCGTTATAACAGTGTGTGTGTGTGGTATTGATTTGGTAACATCAATTATTGATTTCCCGGAAGCGATTCTAGCTCTATGTACATATATAGTTTTTAATACAAAATGCATAGAACACAACTGGTGTTAAGTTCAGTCTAAACGAGGTCATGTCATTATCGCAAGAAACTTAACTTTTCACATACTAGTCGTGTGTAAAGGCATTGATGTAGTGTTTCGATAAGTGAAACGAAACGAGGTAGGAAAAAAGTGAAACTTTTGACTTCTAATTTACACGTCAAAATTTTAAATAAATGTGTTTTTTTGCAATACGTACTGAATCAAAATTTTAAGTAGTGGAAACTTTCGTGACGTAGTGCAATTTTGTGGTAAAATTATCATAAATAAAGTTTTATAAAGATAAGGGATTTGAGCTTAATTAGGTTGCAGTGCGTGTACAGTGCTATTATTGTTATTATAATAAGTATGTAAGAGAATTATAAAATGTGTACAATATTCCAGTTATATGTAGGTATAAAAATACGATTACAAACTTGTCATTGAACTGCAAACGAACAATTTGAGTAACTGTTTATATTTCACGTTTTATCACACGTGAGAACATTTTGCAAACAATAACTATTACAAAGTAATTTTCCGACAAGAACTCTACAAAGTGACACAAAAATAGTAAGTGCAAAAAAAAATACATTTACATTGCATTACCATAATACATATATTCAGTTGTTAAAAAAAAGTTTATTTTTCTGTGCTTTTGACAGCGTATTTAAAATAAACTATGTATGTATGTATGTACAATAGAGTATCAACTTTTTATTCATTCCGTAATCGAGCCATTTTCATATTTGCACATCGGTTCAATTTAAAATTTAAATTTCAGATTGGGTCATTTTTTCCTTTTGAATATTCATGAGAGGCTTTAGAAGTTGTGAATGTGCTCAAGGGTCGAAGGGCTTCACACCTTGACCCGATCTTGATTAGGAGTTTGTGTCAACAATTTCACGGTATTAACCGACGACTATGTCGTTAAAGCGATCAAACACACTAGCTAGAAACGAAAATTAATTAATAAAATAAAAACGTCAGTTTATCCACCCTTTATATTTTATAATGTGAATACGATTGGATGCAGTTTGCGAGGAAATTCACCCCTAGTAGTGAACAAATATGATCCTCATTTTCCGCTCGAAGTTTTCCGACCGAAGCCTCGCGAAGCAGAAGAGGTTTCATTGGCGTGCGCTTTCCCCGCCGAAAACTCACGGAAAATCCGGTAGGGAAACTCGTGAAAATCCATTTGTATCCGAGACACAACTCTATAAAACTTCACATACGAAATTTCAACCGTGGGCGTCCAATGAACAATAAAATGAATAAGTACAAAAGCGAGTTGCATACATTTTATTTTCATTCGGTTTGACGCATTACGCTTCTGCGTATAGTTTACTTGATGCTTTTAGCTTTTGAAAAGTACGTCGAAAGCTTCGCCAGTTGTAGTTGTGTTATGCAGAGATCTGCGAAAATTCACCGACTTACAATTCCAATCCATTTTTTATTCGGAACAGTTGATAAATTCGTAATGAAAATATTTTAACGTTCGGATCAAATTAAATATGCGCCTAGTTAATATATTTCGTTTGTTTTTTTACGTTATAAATAAATTTTTGTATCAATATAAACGGAATTTCAATCAATACAAAAAAAATTGTCAATTTTTTGCTATAAAAACTATAATTGAGTTCGACTCGTCGAGAAAGAGACTAAAAGATTAAAATTTTTCATTAGAGAAGAATGGGGAAAAGGAAAAGCTTAAAATTCATACAATAAATGTAAAGCTAAGATGCTAAATATGTATAAAAAGTTTCGTTCATTATTATTTCTTTATGATTGATACTACATATCATCATCATTTTCAGCCGTTCACCATCCACAGCTGGATGAAGGCCTCTCTAATCTCTTTCATTTATGTCTGTCTTGAGCAATCTACATCCACTTGACTCCACACATTCTTCTAAATTCATCAGCCCATCTTCCACTCTTTCACATCCTCTCGGATACCATTCCAGTATTTCTTGAGTCCATCTGCCATCCATTCTTCTCGCTATGTGTCCACTTCAACTTTTTCACACGTTCTGTTATATCTACCGCTCTGGTCATACTTCTTACCCATGTATTGTCATATGGATCTTACGTAGCATTCTTGAATTTAGCATCCACGTTTCACATCCATACGTCATAACTGGCAGTACGCATTGGTCGTATGCCTTCTTTTTTAAGTAGATATGTTGAATTTAAAAACAATGTTCATTCTTCCAAAAGCACCCCATCCTAGTTTCATGCTTTGTTTTATTTCTTCTTCTTTACATCTGGTTATATTCACTAATTGTCCTTAGTATAAATAGCTATCAACTACATATCTCTACAATATCTACTTTAATGAATTTTGCACGTAAAGCCAGTAGATACTATGCCAGTAGTCACAGTAGATACTATGTGAATATATTGGGCTTTAAGTACAAATTGAACGGCATCACGAACGTTTCTGCAACCTTTTCATTAGCTGCGGCTAAATTACACAAAATTATCAACAAAAAAAAAACTAACAACTCGTAAACACTGAAAGATAGTTATCGGTGAAAATTTCAGCACGTTGGCAAATATTGACACGTTGGAAATATTGTGGTGTTGTTTGCGCTCGTTAAACGAAATCACAGTTTGTATCGATTTTCGGTCGTTAAAACGGCTTCAAAGCGGATCGTCAACGGCGCGGATAATCGATAATGTTCGCGCGCGGCGGGGCCTTTGTTAACCGGCCCGCGGACTCGCTAACACCTTGATCGCCTCCTCGTCGTCATCGTTTACCAGTCGTCGAGGTGTTAAGGCGACGACGCTCGTTTACCTTATGCAAATTTTGATTATTAGCGTACCGCGTCGATCGTCGGATACCTATCTATCTGCCAGTGTTTCTCCAAGCACACAGATACCAGTGGCGTGCGGTGACTTTCAGTGTAGGGGATGCTTTGAAAAACATTTTTTTGAAGTAAAACTTTTTTTCGCTCGGTAGAGTAAAAACGGTTCATCCAACGTTCCATACAAACGGAGCGAGCGATAAGTGGTCACGCATATCCCCTCCGCTCCGCACCGCCCCCCGCACGCCCCTCGCCCATGCCCGTACGCCCCACGCACCGCCCCTCAGTTTAGTAAAAACGTGTCATGGAAGCGTGGCACGACACGAAAACCAGTTACGACCAGCGGTCAGCGGGTACCCCCAACTCCTCGGCTAGACGTCAGACAGCAGTGAGAACAATGAGTTATTGGGTAAGCGTTTAAAACCACATTTGTGTACACAATTCTTTCACATTCACATCTGTATTCCTTTTTATACATTGCACTTGCTTTACGTAAATTGCAAAGAAGTTTTACTTCTATGTATAGTGAGTAGCAGCTACACACTGCACTTTTTTTTTAAATCCAAAATAAATAGGTGTGTGTTTAGCAAAATTTAAATTTTCAGTGACCTATTGACCACCCGGTATTTAAGAACAAACTTATTTCCTCATGTTAAATTGAAATGTTACTCCAAATGATGAATAAGAATAGCAAAAGTACTCTTGACAACTAAAAGAATAGACAAAATACTCTGTCAAAATTAAAAATGATAAAATTAAGTAATAGAAGAATCATACATATTCGATGTAATTTTTACATTATTCTAATCAGATAAAGTATTGTGATCGTGTGAAAATTCGACCTCCAGATTTTAACTGATTTGTGTCAGGTATCATCCCCTTATTACGTTTTCGGGATTTCTGGAAAATGTCTGTATGTCTGTGTGTCTGTGGCTATAATCGCTAAAACCTAGTAAAAACCGTTTATTCTGTTTCACTGAAACTTCATATTTGTATGATTTTTGGCGGCCATTACAATCCATAATGCTTTCAAAAATTTTCGTCAACCGGAAGTGGTACCTACTTCCCTTTGAGTTCCCTTGGAAAGTCATCTAATTGTTTATATAAAATATTAAACTCTAATCGATAGTACTATTCTTGCTCATTCGACTTTTCGTTAAAAGGTACCGATGCGTGTTACGCATTATCGTTTTTTATTGGATTGTGAAAATATTTCACTTAATAATTATCATCTTCATTCTCCCATCCCCAGATTGATTAGATGTGACAATAAATACTCCAAACGTATTGATTTTTTTAATAATAATCTTTCGTCCGTAAGACAACGACTCATTATTTTATTATTAACTCGACTTTTCCCTTTGTGTTTTTTCTAATTTAATATAATGTATTTCACATACAAAAGCCCTGATAGGCGTTTAATAAATAAAAGCGGTCGAAGAAGCTGAACGGTGAGAGCATCCGTTGGTCGAACAAATTGTCAAAATTGATCAAACACGATTGTTCGACAGACAGCTAATGCGCATGCGCAAGCGGATGCTTTTCCGCCACAGCATCATATTGTAGAATACAGCGCCACTCAAGTTGTCCATTTCCACCACACGTCATTATGGCTTTCCCGTTTCGTCATAATGTTTGTGTATGTTGACTTTTTATACGCATTGGCATTTCATAAAAACAAACAATTATTACTATAAATATTCATTTTCATTTTTTTATTGCTACAGAATTTATGGGATGCGCCGCCGCATCCACAGCATCTGCATGCGAATTTATATATACTTAAATTAAATTTGGAAATAGTAAAACGTGTGATAAATTAGGGTTTGGTTTACGCCCGTTGTGAATCCGCGGCGTTTTCACGACCCTATAAAAAGGTCGATTTATGAGTGCGCGTCAAAAAAAGTTTAGTCCCATGTAGAAAAGTGAATAAAATTCTTGTTACATATTTAATGTAAAGAATAATCACTATTGGATTGCATTTTTCAATATACGTAAGCTATACAACAATCACCCTTTACATATTAAATTGAAAACAAAATGCACAAAAGGCATAAAGCTTCAAAGAAACATAAATCTATATATGTATATAAAAATCAATGTCTGTCTGTTTGTCTGTTTGTTTGTCTGTTTGTCTCTTATAGGCTCCTAAACCACTCAACCGATCGCGATGAAACTTTCAGGACTTATTGTGATCATGCCGGGGATGGTTCCTGTGAAAAAAAATCGGGATAAAACGGCAACGGGAACGGGAACGGGCCTGCTCACGCGTCAAATAACGTACTAGGAACGGAAATGGGATCGGGAACGGGACCGGGATCTGGAATCGGGATCTGGAACGGGAACGGAAACGGGAACGGGAACGGGAACAGGAACGGGATCGGCAACGGGATCGGGATCGTGATCGGGAACGGGAACGGGATCGGGATCTGGAACGGGACGGTATCGGGCATTGCAACGCATGCCGGGTCAGCTAGTATCATATAAAAATTTAAACCGTTTAGGATTATTTGGTGATATAATTACACATGTATTGAATCAACACATCAAATTCACCCATACAATCTAACTGGTTAAACTTTGAAGAACATATATTGTAAGGGCTTGATTTCATCTGAAATTCCATGGAAATATACATCACATATCGTCGGTATACTGGAAAAACTTACCCAGTCCACAAATTTTGAATGTTTTGTTAGGATATTTTAATGAGATTTTAATGGTTTGTAAGAACTTGATCAATTAAAGCTAGTTTCATTATCTTAGATTCTAATTTGACTTCATCAGTTTTGCTTCGGGTCAATTCTTGCAATTCGTTATACAAAATCCGATAAGTCGAAATGTGGACTTAGTAAAATGGCAAAATGGCCAAACAAAGTGAAAAATTTACATAAGTGCTTCATAAATTGAAATAAAGCACGTATCGTATATATGTATGTATGTACATATACATATATATGTACATGTATGTACATATGTAGGTAAAAATTGGCTAAAATTGTTCTTAAAGATCGGTTGCTCATATTGGTGAGATAAAAATGATTAGCCATTTTGTACAATGCGAGGATTTAACATTTTGCATGTAACGTATGGATAAAATGAAAAAAAAGTTTAAAATATGGTTGAGAATCTCTCGCTAGCAGTGTATTGTGTTATAGTAATGGACGTGCGCTGGCGGAACCTCTCCACAAGATAAGCTCTGCTTCTTCCGTACCATTCATAAACCGAAGCCAGTTCCCATCTACGCCTATTACCACTACACAACGATACTACTTCCAAACGTAGAACAGCTTATGCAACATTTTTAGAAATTTTATTAAATAGCAACCCTTCAAACTCCAATGAAGTTTCATATAAAATTAAACTTTTTTTTGGTCTGCAATGTATGTCGAACTTTCATTGAATTGTATGGCGATTATTTTAAAAGTGTGAGTGTGTTTTTTTTAAATATCTTTTGAGGGTCCATTTTGACTCGTATCGCACAGTATTATTGTGTCTTTTTTTACCGCAAGATAGCGCTGTAAGCGCGCGTTCGACGGCCATTTTGAATTTTTATCTCGAAATGGCGCGACATTACGCCCTGCGGATTCATAAACGGGTAATTGCGCTTTTTTATGGCAAATGATGAACACTTTAAATCATATCGAACTGTGACGCATACGCGCATACACAATTTTAACACTCAAACTACCGAAATGCTAGCGCATTCGATTGTCGAAATCGAATCGTTTAGTTGAAAAGGAAATTACATTTACGATCGCAATACGAAAATACCAACAAGCAGTGGCACAAAAGTAAACTCGATTAAAATTCTATTAAGACTTGATATTTTACTTTCACTAGGAGACCGTCCGTCGCGTTATGAATATTAATAGCTGAAAAAAATTAAATAAAAATGTGTGAACTTTTCTTTTTACGAAAGTTCAAAAATACCAATGAAAAGTTTGTTGTCATTGATATTAATTAAAAAAAAAAATCGATAGATATACTTATCAAGAGTGCGTATAATATATCAAAGGCTTCAAGTATTATTATTTAAATAAAACTCTATCGCGTATAGAAAGAAGCAACCTGTAGGTGCTTAAAGTGTTGGTTTATAACGCAGAGCGACCTTTCCACGAAACACCGGTGCTTTAAAATGCTTCATATTTTCATTTTATGAAAACAATACAAATAAACTTTCGCATAAAATATGACTCGTTACCTTTGCACACGTTAAATAACGCTTTGACTCGTTTCAATTGGATCGTAAAGTACGCACTCGTTCTTATTCAGATGTATACGTATGTATGTACGTCTAGCGTCGAGCACAATGAAAGCGAACCACTTATTATACAAACGGAATTCAATTGACTCCATATTTTTTTGTGTAACAATATGGCAAAAGGTCCTCACTTCAACGTGGATTATCTAAGCATACGTAAAAAAAAAGATCGTTACTCATAACATGACCTAATCCAACATACTACACAATATGCCTACGCTTATAGGTAAATACCTCATTAAAATACATACATACATTTCAATTATATAATTTTCCGTTCATTCAATTCCATACAATTGTATGATATTAACAACGTAATATCAATACACGATGTTAGATTATACTGCTATTCATGGTTGATGAACGTTTGACATGTTTATATAATGCTTTGGATATGTTTGGGGGGTGATAAATAGAGCAATGGGAGCTTATTATTAGTGAGGTGGCATTATGAATCGCAGTGAGCTTTGAAAGCTTTCGCCAGTCGGTTTCAGACGAGTTGAATGCTAGAGTCACACTCATGTCGACCTGAAAAGCAATGAAGCTTTCGAATCGGCACTAAAGTCGACCGCAAAAGGTGAAGTAATTCACCGAAAAAAAAAAAATAATCTAGGTAAAAAGAATAGGTAAAAAAAAGGAGAAACTCATTTGGTGAAGTGTCTACGGTCTGGGCGCCAGAAATTGATCTTCATTCACACGGCAGGTGATAGAGATGAAATTGCTGATGCGAATTGATCTCCATTCAAAATATCGAGGTGAAAGGTGAGTTTGTCGACAAAAGGCCAGATAGACGTATAAATATGAGCCTTCGTATTTACGGCGAGGCTATGTCGCGAATTTGCCTAAACATAAATACGTCGATATATTCCTGTTTCTTATTCATAACACCATCGCACCCCTCAATATTACCTATGGCTGTCTATCGTCTAGACTCTAGATAGCGATAGCGATGCTAGATAGCGACGTGCAACCTTTTTTTCAACCCGTAAACTCGTAGAGGTGGATAATAATTACTAATATATGAATTTCCAAACCAAAATCGTACCTACATATGTACTTAAAGCTGAGTAAAAGATAGGCACAAGTGATTTGAGAGCACTTTTTAATAGAATTTCAGGATTCATTTTCTGATTGTTTCAATTTTTTGTTTTAGAATTAATCGTAACACAACTTATTACGTTATCTATACTTTTTCGGTACGACATTTTTATTTATTTTTTATTTCCTTTGTGCTTACAAATGTAAGTATTTATTTATTTACTTTTATATCCAGTAAAATACAGCTCATAAAGTACAATATAAAATGAAATTAATTCCACTTAATACAATACAGTCAAAATAGTTACAAATAAAGAACAAATCATAGCAAGAAATAGCAAGTTAGGGCTAGAAACGAACTGGAGGGCAAAGAATAGCGAAAAGGATCAATATGTGCAGGAATTTCGTTGAATAACGAGCAGGATATATGAATGAAGGAGTTTTGCGAATAATTAGTAGAACAAAGATTCAAATGAAACAATGAAGGATTTCTAAAATATCTAGGGGAACAATGGAGAAAGATCCTACTTAGCAAGTAAGGGCAATCTGATAAATTATTTAATAGCTTATCCGAGATCCGAGATTATCCTCCTAGACCACAGAGGGACATAAGCATGTGAATTGGAAGAAAAAGAAGGGGAAAGACGAAAGCTGGAAATGGAGTACCTACGCATGGAACTTCTTATTATTTTTTTCCGGTTTAGTAATGGAATCTTGGTAAAACGGGTTCCATATAGTACTAGCAAATTCCAGATGACTTCTCACAAATACATTGTATAGTGACACAGTATCAAAGAACTTAAAGGGTCTGGATATTCTCATTATAAATCCTAATCTCCTATAAGCTTTATTGACAACCGCATCAATGTGGGAATCAAAAGATAATTTACTATCTAATAAAACACCTATATAGGTTTCTTACACAATCAACTCTCAATACTCGTGTCTGCCCAATAAAGAAGTCAAACAATACAGGGGAAGTAATTCTGGAGAAAGTGATGTGAAAACATTTATCAATATTAACGAACAACTGGTTAGTATCACAGTAGTTTAAAAACGAGTCAAGATCATTTTGAAGATTAGGGCAGTCTTTAGAAGATGTTTTATTAAAATTTTTAATGTCGTCTGCAAACAAGAGAAAAAATGAGATAAATATGAAGAAAAGTAAGTATGTACATACGTTCTTAAACGTCCACATTGGTTTTTATCGAAAAATTTAGAGACAGCAAATTGATTATATAGATATTCTCTATAATGTAACGTTTATAATATAATGTAAATTAATCTTGAACGTACGTATACTTAATGGAAACAACCCAAACTCTAATAAGACGTATCTCTTAACAGCTCGCTGTTTCAATTGCGCCCTTCTTTAAATACCGAACACTTCAATTAAACCATTCGATTCGGATTCGATCGTCGTTTAAAACTGTGGCGAGCTCGAATCGAACCGCCAAAAATTTCAATGGCACGTCGTTATTCGAATTGCGAACGTCGAAAATAGCACCATCGTGCGATTGTAATTTTAAATCGAAATCCGATTGATGAAATCGACGCGTTGCGTGTCTAGTGGCGATCGCACGAAACCCACTTAATTATAAATTATTCACTTGAAGTGTTTGCCCCGCCAAGTCGCGCGACGCACGAATATTTATGTATAATATACACACATACAGATTTAACCCTTTCTTTCCGTCGAATGATTTTAATATTTTCCTAACGGCGACACAAAGAGCCGCGTCGGCGACAAGGGCGCTCGTAATGAGCGCGCGGAAGTCACAATGTCGAGCTTTCACCGAAGCTTTCGAATGCTAAAACAGTCCGCAAACTATCTATATACATACATATATATATATATATATAGCTCCAACTATTTACAGGCGTATAAATATTTATTAAAAATCGCACGCGTGACGTATTTCCCGTAAAGTAAGCCCTTCTGGTCCAATAAAGTCGAGGCGTGGCCCCCCGGCTGCACTCGCCCCGAATATAAAAACGCTACCTAAAAGGGAAAGTTTTTCACTCTGTCTTATTTCGAAGGTTTGATTTCTCAATTAAAGCTCCCGGATAAAGTATTAACTTTCGACTTGTCGAAAAATAAAATTACGGGTTATTTAACTTTCGATCGAAAAAGTTCTTCGATTCAAACGAGAGCGGAGTACTATGTATGTATATGTAGGTAGTATGTAGTATAATACATTGTATAGGGTATACAGAGTGATTCAACATTCGCGATAGACGCGATATGGAAGAACATTCTAAGAAATGAAGTCTTGTTATGAATTTACGAGTATGTTCGGAATTGAGGGATATTAAGTTGTACGTTAAAATGCAGATTGAATGTATTTAATTTGATCTACAAATATAATGATACAGAAAATACACATATGTATGTAGATATAGATAGAACTTGACTCTGACATGGACTCCCCAGATGAAGACGAAGCTCTAATGTTGGCCGCATATTTATATGAATGATTAGTTAAATACCTTTACATATTGTTGAACGTAATTTTATAACGGTGTGTCATCGAGGATCGGCGCTGACTGTTGACAAAATCGTCTGGTTTCTGTCACTCGTGACATAACCTATCAGGTCAGATCGTACTTCGTACAGGATGGGATACTTTTTCACCGTCTCCGATAGCTTTTCCACAAACGTCATCGAAATTGAGCGAATCGCTGAAAAACTAGTGTTCAACAAATTCCGTTGCGATTCCGCGCTGTTTTACGGTAGGAAATCAGTATGCGATATAAAGGCGCCCGCACACCGTTGCGAATTTGTATTCACATTACGGAAAACCGGTAGGAAAATCACAAGGTTGGTATGGTGGGGAGTTGTATCGCATAGCCGCAGGTGGCGCTGCCTACACCTCGACGGATTTCCGGCCGCGAAACGGCGGTTAATCGCGGCCGGAAATCCGTTCGCGAATTTTCGGCGATTTGCTCGATTTCTATGACGTTTGCGGAAAAGTTGTATGTACTCTGACTTGATAGGTCATGTCAGAGTGACATAAATCAGACGATTTTGTCAACAGTCAGCCGATCCTCGACGACACACCGTTATAAATTACATTCAACAATTAAAATTAATGAATTAATCATTCATATAAATATGCGGCCAACATAACAGGAGTTCATGTCAGAATGGTGAGTGAAATACAAACGTTCCGAAAGCGAGGTGGCAGATGGTAGTTTGATAGGTTATGTCAGAGTGACAGAAACCGGCGCTTGCGCAGGCCGGTAGAGTGCGGATTATCGGGTCAGCGTGTGCGATACAATTGACTTGCAAAATTCGCGCGGTTTTCCTACATGAATTCGCAGCGGTGTGTGGGTGCCTTAACTCCCCAAGTCCCCACCATATCGAACGCGCGATTATTTGTGCGTTTTTTTCTCTATGCGAATACGAGTTCGAGCGCCTTTAAGGCCTCGACAAGTTTAAACTTAAGCACTCTGAAGAAAACAAAAAAAAAAAAGTAAGAATCACCCGTTGAACGGACGTTCAGACAAATTTGATTTAGCGTGAATTGCGAAGGTAACAGTTTACTAAAGCCGTCTATATGGAACGTGTAGTATACGTTTGTAACATTTCACGTTTCCAGAGCACGACCTTTGCATTCGAATGCATCCGATTTTGGCTTTTGTGTAGCGAAATTGCATCGAAGACGGTCTACGGAGTTATATTCGGCCAGCGGATATTGTACCGGATGAAGAAGCACAACTTGTTCGACACGTTTTGCGATCGTATAATTAACCTCCCCTCGAACAGTTTCTTTCGCAAAACATTTTGGATGGAGATTTTGCACTGTATCAGTTTATTTTTCATTTTATTTTTTTTTCTCTCCGTCTATAAAGACTGAAACGTGGGGTAAAGTCTGAACGTTCGGTTGGGCGTTTTCCGTTTTGGCGAACGGGGCCATTAGTATCCTTTCAATGATTTCGGTCGAGCGCGGTCCGATCCGGAAATGATTAGTTAAGGCCGTAAAAAGCGTCTAGGGCCAGATTAATATCGATAAAATGGCACTGGAGTCCCTTAATGAAATATTTCTGTGATTTTGTGATCGCAGTGTGGGTCCAGCCGTCAATTGCAGATTCTCAGACGTCAGAGCGCGTCCGTCACTTTGGCGAATCGACGAACGTTCACCGTCAGACTTGCAATTTAAAATTTCTTATCCCGTTTGAACTCAGATCGTTGAAATAAAAAATTAAATTTGCTACAAAACACAAAATAAACAAACCCCAAAAAAAACGGAGTTAAAAGCAAGCGAAGTTAACCTCAACCTTTCAAAACTAGAGAATTCTATAGTCGACAGTCTATGTATGTACATACACACACGGTCCCACAATTAGTTCATCTATGAATTTTAAACGAAATTGTGCCATTTAATTTTAATTGGTGTTTGAACAAGTGTCCTTCTCTACGCTATTGTACACAGTTTTTACTGCTTAACTAAACACCTTAGTTCAGTGCTTTCAAAACTTTTTAGTACCGCGACCCACTTTTTAGAACGACAAACTTTCGCTACCCACCTAGCTTTAATGGCACGAGGGGGGCAGGGGTATTCATATTGTTATTAATACTGTTTTTTATACTCAACAATATATCCTAAGTTTTATATCATTTATAATCAACGAAAACAAGCAGCTCGGATGAAAATTCACATTTCAAAAACTTTTCACGACCCACAGTTTAAGAGTCGCTGCCTTAGTTAGTTACTTGGGTTAGGTTAGGTAAACTGTACTAATTCATACCTTCTATAAATAATGAAAATGTGAACTGAAGGATTGATGATACAATTTGTAGTAATCTAGTAATTTTGACTTTGTTAGGTAACCTAAATAGTTAAATCAGCGACCTATGTACATATGTATGATTCATAGTTCAAACGTTTATAAAGGTGTCCCAGCATTTGCGCAAGAAGTAATTTTGATAGAAAACACTGGTTTTTTATTAAAAATTCAAATTTTTTTATTGATTCATAAATTATACAGTATAAGGCTATGTATGGAGTAGCATATCGGGGTTCATTCCTAACAAGAAGCGTCGTACAGAGGAACGTAAGCTACTGTTCTGAACCGTATGCCGTATGAAGTACCGTACCGTATTCCAGTGATTTGATTCATTCAAAAATACTCACTAGTGCACATTGTCACGACAAAGCATAATTTGTGAATAAAAAAGAAAGACCTTCGACTATTCAGAGCAACAATTTTATTTTGTTCAATTCAAGAGTTGTGAAAGTGTGATTAACTTTCGAATCTTTCGGGATGTGTAAATTGTTTTTTTTTTTTTTTTTTTGTTATTTATGCTACTCTATACATATACTTTATGAATATGTACTATGCTACTGTATACTTTATGAATCAATAAAAAAATTACAATTTTTAATATTAAAAACCTGTGTTTTCTATCAAAATTACTTCTTGCGTAAAATTTTGGACACCTCTAAGCAAACTGGACCGCAATACAAAATCCAGTTCTTTCAATGGGTCGTTGTAAAAAAAGTTTGTAAAACGCTACTTGTAAGGCTAAGGACAAGATCATAATTCCAAGCATTGAATCCACACACTAAAAATTCACATTTCATATGTGTGCTAAAACTAATTAAAATGTGAGCTATTTTTATGGTGATTTTTTTCTTAACCCTATACCACATACATACATACATATGTACTTTATGAATCAATAAAAAAATTACAATTTTTAATTAAAAACCTGCGTTTATACACCTTTATAACAACTACATACATATACTATTTAACTTCTACAGATTTTATACAAACACGTGAATCGAATTGACTATCGGAATTGTTTCACTATGTATGTACATACATACTATCTACGACTAATTTTCTAATGTATTTTTTTATCGCACTGCGAAGGTATTATCGACATGCGATAAAGGGTATCGAACTAGTATAATGTTTAAGTCTAAAGGTGGTCAATATAGACAGTATAACCAGTTGGTTGACAAGGTCGAAAGGTGAATCGATTATATTGGTATTATGTACATGCATACATACATATATGTATGTATGTACATACATATATTGCGAAAGCTAGCTGGCTAACTGGCCTAGCTACCCATCCATTCATTGTGCGTACGAGTATGATGAATACTCGATGAAAAGGCCCGGTGATAATGAAAAGGACTTTGTGATTGGCACGATTGGGGTAGGTATATATCTCCTGCGGCACAGCAATAAAATTGGAACAATTTGGAAGGTTGTGAAGGACCCCCTGGGCTACTTCGGGACACAATGGAGGAAAGTAGGTCCGTCTTCGTCTCGTTTCGAATGTGTTTGTTCACCGTATAGATAATTGACTCGATGGTTTTTGTTCTCGGCTTAGCGCCGTATTATTGTGAAACGCTCGCGTATGAAAAACCGCAAAATTTGCCGACGCCGAAAGCTCTCGAATTTAATTTAATACAAAGATAAACATCGAGATAAACACGACATGGCCATAGTTGAATTCATTCCCGGGCTCGCGCGCGCCCACACTCATCGACTTTTGGTACGAATGTAGGTATAATATTGTCTACTTAACGTGTATTGGATTTCATTGTGTGGACTGAAATCAGAGGAATCAATACTGTAATTAAAAAATTCACAAGTACAACGATCTGCTGTTCACAATATATGTAAGCACACCGTGAACAATGGAATGCCATTTTAGTAGTAACGGAATACCACCTATTCCATGAAACTTCACAAAGGTGAACAATACAACATTAAAATCGTGCTCAGATAAACCATGAACTATTTTGTATATTTATATTATAATATCAACGAACGTGTTTGACGTAATTGATTACGTAACAGATTGATTAAGAACCTTAAGAACAGTAATTGATTAAGAACCTTCAAATCCCACTCGCGATGTTGTGTTTATTTCAGCCTTTACCGAGGCGAGCGTTATCAGTAGACGGACAGACAGACATTTGGAATTGGCCTATCATATTTATAAAACGAGAGTAAGCCCGTTGAATATCGACGGAGCGGTTTCTCATCACCCGTACTGAAAAATAATATTAAATTTAATAGTTTTTACAGTTGTGTTGCATAGATGGCGCGTTATAATACAATAACGTAACAATTTAGCAGATTCGCGAGCCTATTGACAAATAATATTGTCAAATCGTAGCAGGTTCGTCATCGCCTCCGTTGGATGATAGTGTTAGCGCGACTTGTTCCGACCTGGTGTCGCGGGTTCAAATCCCACTCGCGCGCGGACGGTTCGTGTCTTTTAATCATTTACCTCGGCGAGCGTTATCAGCAGACAGACAGACAGACGGATTTCGGCTATTATATATATAATTTATAAATATACATATGTAAATATGTATGTATGTAGTTTGTAGGTTTGTTTTCCTTAAATGCAATAAGGTTCAGAGGCTTAAGAAAGTATGTTTTATGTACCTATGGGTACATTCAGATGAGCGAACGTCTCAAATTTAAAATAAATTCAATCTGAATTTAATCTAAGCAACCAATTAGCATGACGGCGAAATAACAACACGTACGACGAATTTAAATTGGTTTTCGTTTCAAAATGAAAAGATCTTTCGGATTCTACGACGCCTGAAGCTCTCCCAGTGGTCTAATCAAAAGAACCATACCTACAAATGTATAAGCTAGGATTTGAGCCGTGAAATTATTACTCCAGACTCCAGAGTGTTAGAAACTGAGCAAAACTATTCTCGTCGAAGGCATTACAAGTTTCTCATTTTCAGAGGCGCTCAATCAATTCGCCGCTGATGGTTGTTTGGAAGCTTCGCGTTGAATGTAAACTGGGTCATCTTTTCTAGGAAGGGACACGAAATTTTCGTCTTCTTCAACACGTAAATATGGCTCCCTGTCGGCAGCCACTTGAATATGCAGAGGTTGTAGGTCTCGGGCGTGGAACATAAAACAAAAAAGGTGACCCCACCCACCCCGTCTGATAAAACACCTCAAGAAGCAATTCATTTTTGGGAACACGTCCAGGGCGAGCTCGTTTTTTAAAGCCATTTTTTCCTGACCACTTTACACGATCGGGATTACGCGGAGGAACCCTTTTTACGTGCTACTTTTATTTATTTATTCGGCGGATGAACGGGAGACCACTGTCGCCGTCGTGTACCTCTAGTCCGTGATTAAACGTCCCGAAATGTGGTTAACATATCAGAGGGTAAAATAAAAATATAACAAACTATTTCCTATACACACGATTCACTTTTTGCACGGGGGATACGTTCCAGGGACTACCGTGCAAAAAAAACAGCGTAAAAAAAAAGATATGGTATGTATCTACAAAAAAATTATCAAAATCAAAAATAAATTCGATCTACTTTTATTTATACATAAAAATATTTTCATAAGTTACATACGTAATGAGGTAATAATACATTGACATGATTTTCGATTTAAATTTAATTTAATATAAAAAATTAGGTGGTTTTCCAAGGGAAGTACCACTTCCGGTTGACGAAAAATTTTGAAAGCCTAACGGATTCTAATGATCGCTAAAAAAATATAAATATGAAGTTTCAGTTTAATAGGATAAACGGTTTTTGAGTTACATATTAGCGATTTCACACACAGATACACAGACACACCGACACACAGCATACAGACATCACGAAAACGTGATCAGTGGATGATACCTGATACAAATCAGTCAAAATCTCAAGGTCGAATTTTCGCACGATCACAATACTTTATCCGATTAGGAAAAAGTAAAAATATATTCTTACAGTGTCCCTACTTCACAACAAACGTGCCGGTTAACGGTTGTTTTTATTTTTAACTTTTTATAACCGTGTTAAAGGAAAAAAAAATCAGCGTAAAAAAATAATTGGTCCGTTTTCCTGGACCGTGTTATTTCAAAACCGTGCAAAAAGGGAATCGGATGTATACCTACATATGTATGAGTCATATTTATTTATGAATTTTATTTTTTTGGTTGGCAATAAATACATCTATCAAAATTTATGCAAAGATTTGTATTGATAAAAATTTACGATTGCAAAGTTTCTTAGTCAAACGATGTAGAAACGCATAACAAACAAACGTACAGATATTCATTTACATAGATATAGTTGATAGGAGATAGATATATGGCATTTCAAAATCCACTAAGCTACGGAGCGTGATGTTTTTTTTTTTATAATAACGGTAAACGTTCGCGGACGTAAATGGAGAACAAGTGGACTAAATGTGTACGAAGTCGTCCAATTCTTTTCAGGAGACACTTTTGCGGTTTCCTTTTCAGACCAACACAATAGATCGCCCACTTACACGATACTAAAATATTTTCATATCACACAACAAACGTCTAACGACGAGCCACCATTCAATCCTTGACGATTTCGGGTCTATTTATTGTAATTCTCACATCATTATAGCAAAAAAGACATCCACGTGTAGTAATCAAATTCAAAGTGTATAATGTGTGAACACATATTAAAGTACCTATGTAGTTGAATCTTGGGTGCGTTGACAACTTAAGATTGGTCATAAAAAATATGAATATAAGCGAAAAATACTACGTATGTACATATTTATATAAAAGCCTCGGCCCAGCGTTGGAACATGCGACATTGTATTTGCTATCCTCGGGGATTATCTGAATTCTAGCTAGAATATCGGAGAAAATGTATTGTATAATGGAATATAAGACATATGGTTAAATTTACTAATAATAAAACGGAAGCCTACTTTGTTATTTTGATGCTGTATTATTATTTCAATTTAAAAATAGTATGCCTTTTCCTTAAATTTAGTAGTTTCACTCGACTGTTTATTTATGTATATAATTAGAAATACTATTTTAAAGAATGTCAAATTTCAAGTAAAAATAAACAACATTTGTCGTAGTTGAGCGTGAAAGTTTGTCGAACGACACCGTACTCGTCGAAAGTTTGACAAGCGCTGGTAAATTTAGATCGAACGATGCCGCTAGCAAATCCGCGCTAAGGTAAGATGATATCATCTCGCTGAACGATGAACCATACATAGTAGTTCGAGTTTTGCTGAAGTTAAAAAAAAAAAACGAATATCAAAATGTCGTACACGAAGGAAAAACCGGAGATTCGATCTGAACGAAAATCGAATTTCGATTTATAAAGTCGTACAGGATAATACGCTTTTCATAATGTGGAAGTAATGCGGGTCAATATTTCCGACAGATTATATTATTATAGAAAAAGTGTATTCGAGCATTAAATGATGATTAAATGAGTTGAAAATACACGTAATCTTTTTATAATATAGGTACATATGTACATATGTATGTACATGTGATTACGAAAGTAAATTTATAAATATGTATGTACTAACGACGATCCCAAAGGTAACATCACAAAATTTTTTCCACGTCGATACAAATTGAAATTTATTCTACTCTACAAACCAATATGAAGATTAACCCAACATTATATATGTATGTAGGTAATAACCATGCGATTGTATAAAGTTAAAATATTTCATACGCTTACGGTATAGTTATGTATATAAAGGGACTTACATATAACAGTATATGTAGGTATGTATTATATAATACAAGAACATGGTAGTCTCATATTTTGACTTGAAATGAGAATTTTCTAAGCGCACACGTTCAAAGCTCTGATCCGGATTTTAACTCTGCGCTCAGCCAAAGAACATTCTTACAATATTCCGCTAAAATTATAGCTATAAGAACGAAGAGGATGATAGTATAAGTATATATACAATAAATTCAGATACTTAGCCACCATACAAAGCATTATAGAGACTAATAAAGTATATTTAGAAAATCATAAATCCTCAAACCAGTCTATTATGAAGCGATCGAAAAATCGAGCAACACTTTCAGCAAAGTTTGCCTTCGAGCGTTTTTTCTTCACTAAATTAGCAATTAAACTTTTTGCCGAAGACAATGCGCTACGAGTGAACGTCCCCCATTGTTGCGGCCGCTGAAACTTTCAGCAAAGTCTGATTATGTCGCGAATACTGTTCCAACTTGTTTCGATTAAAACTTGTAGCTTCCGCATATTTAGATTCACACGTTTAAATGTGGATTA
This sequence comes from Parapsyche elsis, assembly GCA_022651745.1. Classification (NCBI taxonomy): domain Eukaryota; kingdom Metazoa; phylum Arthropoda; class Insecta; order Trichoptera; family Hydropsychidae; genus Parapsyche; species Parapsyche elsis. The sequence continues at coordinate 7,678,217 of JAGVSN010000017.1, forward strand.
AACGTTGGAGCGCTCTCGCCGATTGTAAATACGCTTTCAATTCTGAAACAACGTCTCATTTATAATTTTACATACATATAAAATTAATCATAATCCGCCACGGAGAGAACTTACTCGAACTGTGACACGATGCTAACTTTCGTACGGAATGATAATTGTCGTTCACTTTGATTCAACTCGTGCATGTTTAATGTGATTCTTTGCGTACATAGTTCAATCTGGAAAAGTTGATCGTAAATTGTACACCAGCATGAGATCGTGCGAGCTTTAATCAACCTCTACAATTTATAATGAATCAAATTTTCATACTGGGACGCGTTCGGAGGCGTCGCGCTGTGGGTCGGCTTTGAATAATAAACTCGCAGAAATTAATTGAGTGGCTTTTGTGCGTGGAAAGACCCTGTAGTAATGGTTAATTTAATATTTGATAATAGCCTTGATGTGCGTCTGACCCGTGTAAACTTTACTTGAGATTGAGCGGTGCGAAATTTGCGCTCTGATATTAACTAAAAATTACATGAAAACTGTAGGTATGTGTCTATTTCTAAACATGGAATTAAAAGTCTAAAATGTGTATGCATGTATGTTTAACACAACGTTTTCTAGCTTCGATAGTAAATTGTATGTGAGAAGTTCACTCGTATATTGTACTAGTGTAAGCCCGTCGAATAACAACGGAGCGCTTTTTTATCACACGTACTGAAAAATAATATTAAAATTAATAGTTTTTATAGTAGTTGCATAGATGGCGCGTTATAATACAACAACGTAACAATTTAGCAAAGTCGCGAGCCTATTGAGAAATTAATATTGTCCAATTGTAGCAGGTCCGTCATCAGCTCCGTTTGGAGCATAGCGTAAGCGTTCACTGTCCCGAACCGGTGATCTCGGGCTAAAATCCCACTCGCGCGCGTTTCTGGTTTTTTAATCATTTACCTCATCGAGCGTTATCAGCCGACAGACAGACGGACGGATTTCGACTGTTATATGTATATACATATGTATAGTTTTATTACCCGGCTTTGCCGGGGGTGTAATTAATATAATGTAATTTATTTTATTTATTTATTTGAGAAAGAAACATACAGTTATAATTAAAGAAATACAAAATAGAGATGAACAAAGTTATGACATAAACCAAAGTAGTTTCTATAAATAAATTTGATATAACATAGGTGAAGAAATAGAAAGATAATAGACATAGTTTACATAAGTAAAATTAGATATAACATATGTAAATAAAGAATAGAAAGATGATGAATGTAAGAAACATAAAGAAAGTAGTGAGAAGGGAGAGGGAGATTTGGAAGAGTGTGGGTAGGATTAGGGATTGGAAAAGTGTTTATATAGATGAATTTTGAAAGTAAAGAGGTTGGAGGTGAATATATCAAATGAAATAGGAAGTTTGTTGAAAGTATTGCATGATCTGTTGATGAATGAGTTGCGAGATAAGTTTGAGGATAAGAACTTAAGGTGGAATAAATTAGGATTACGGAATGTTCTGGAAGGACAATTAAGGGAGATTTTAGAAAGGAGACAAGGACTATCAACTAAATTGTTAAGGATTTTGTGTAAAAAACAGAGGTCATTTATGATTCTTCTTGTTATAAGTGGGGGGGTTAAATTGGGAATAAACAAAGAATTAGGAATAATTGGGATGTGGAATTTAAATATAAAAATGTGGAAATAGTGTTTGTTTAGTAAATTATTTCGGGAGCCCAAAAAAGGGGCCGCCGGGGCAGGAGGGGGGGTCTGGGGGGTGGTAAGGGGCCGGCATAGCTTTTAGATGAAGATAGGTAAATTTTGATATGAAAAATCGCAAAAAGGCACTCGCAAAAACCCTTATACACGTGTTACTCATTTTTGTCTTTTTCATCACTATATACATGTTCAAAAAGTTCATCACTATACATGTACCCCCGGTAGTTGAAAAATGTGCGAGCGTTCCGCGGCTCGGCTACCCAGTCAGACGGGCAGATTACCGCGCTGATAAATTTTATAACTCTTTGCACCGCGGAAACGCCAGGTGTAGTCAGTATCTATGTACATACATACATACGAAGTAAAAGATAGAATATCAAGAAATATACCAGCATCGTCATTATATTTTAGTTATTAATTAATGGCTGGGTTGATGCTTTAGGTTAGCGGGTTAGCTCTGAAAATGTTGTTTTCAGCGACACCATCGCCGAGACACGTCCCCGGAGGTCCACTTCCGTGTTCAGCATATCAAAGTCTCGTATATATGTATATTTCAGCAAACTAACCGCGATTTGGCGTGAAAATTTCACACGCACGTCTGAAGCATCATCGCTGACGATAAGGGCGCGCGTTCGGCTACCAAATTACACTGCTTTATTTATCGCGACGAGCTGCGATCCTCAAATTGCACACACACGTTCATAATATACAGCGTTAGTATAAAAGATAAAAACGAATGTTTTTTTAACCCTTACAGTTTCAACAACGCACTTTTTTTTTATAATATTCGAATAAAACATGATGATAATATCTGAATATATGCATGTGTTACTGTATTTATAGTCTGGTTTTGAAAATTCCTTTCACACTCCTTTACTGTATTGTATTTTCCTAACCTCTCTAGAGGTCTAACATTATCTAAAACCATTTTATTATGTGTATGTATAAGGCACAACGTATGTACATATGTACATATAATAAATCAAGATCGGTCGCGTCTTATGAGAATTTGAATAATTCGTTGAAGATTGGCACATCATATTCTTTATACCATTCCACATCCATATCACTGGAGAATTTAATATGAAAGATAATTAAAAGTGAAGAAGTAACGCTTGAAATTCAGTACGACACTTTAAGACGAATGATATATACAAGTGAAAGCCCGTTGAATATCAACGGAGCGGTTTCTCATCACCCATATTGAAATATAATATTAAATTTAATAGTTTTTATAGCGCCATCTATGGCGCGTTACAATACAACAACGTAACCATTTAGCAAAGTCGCGAGCCTATTTTTTTATTAAATACCTATTATCATCTGGTTTGGCTTACTCCGTAAGCGCTCTGCTTCGAGTCGTACTGGATTCAAATCCCACTCGTGCGACGTTCTGTTTTTTTAATTATTTACCGAGGCGAGCATTATCAGCAGACAGACAGACGGACAGACAGACAGACATACTGACGGAATAGGGCTATTATATACACTTACATATGAGACATAGGCATGAAAAATTATATGTTTTAGAATACATGTTATGTTTTATTGAAATTGTTCCAATAACCAATAACCACACTAACAAATTAGTGAAAGGTCTCGGTGATTATAGCAAGATGTCTTTACCCTTTAGGTATAAACACAAATTACCTAAACCTAATTTTCTTTAGATCGCCGACTAAAAAAAGTATTTAATTATGTAAAATATATTATAAACATTTGATAAGAATTGTAAATAGGTTTTTGAGCTTTTTCTCCTGTTATGCTTTAAACACTAACATTAAGATAAAATAATCCTTATAAATACTAACAAAATGAACAATGTGTAAAATAGATAATGGTCACTGGACCAGTAGCTATTAAAATAGATTTAAGATGTATTGTGAACATAGTAAAAGAACAATAAAAAGCTTTTTTAAATTAAAAAAAAATTGAAATTGTTCGAGTGAACATTTTTAATACATTGTACATATGCATATGTAAATTATGTATATTGAATTACTAGGGATTGTAAAATATTCTATACGCTATTCCGGTTGTGTGTTTACTTTCGCTCGTCTTGTTTTACTGCGACGAAACAAGGAAAAACGGGTATTGAAAAGTGCCTCGAAAGGAAAAATCACCGTGTTGTTTTTCCAAGAGGAAACACAGAATCGGCAACACGGTCCAGACAGTCCTTCACCCCGTGGAAAAATCTGCCAGGGGTCAAACCGTAAAAACGTTCACCTTTGAGTTCGACAAAAATACGATCAAACTGTCAAAACTGTATATTTTCCTAATATAATTTTGAAATAACAGAACACTACTATTCCATTTCATTTAAACTGACAACTATGTATGTACATAAATATGGAGAGTGCCTCAAAAATGTACTCACTCACAGCCTGTCGCAACTTTTCACACATGCCGCATATCATTATGCGAATTATAGAAACGAACAGCTACATAGTCGTGATGGAGTTTCGTGAAAATATGTGTACATTTTTTTCGATATCTGACTTGAAAGGTACACTTGAAAGGTTTTACTATTGAAATTGGAAGTGACTCGCCGTGTTTTCAGCTTTGTTTGTACACAAAACTGAGGTAGAATAAAATATTAATGTCAAGTCGTACCCACACACGCGTTGAAAAATTGAATTCCGAACGTTTCGGCTTTGATACTGAGAGAATATGATACAGCACGTATCGAAAGTTTCTCTAGCAAACACAACGTTTGCACTATCGTGTTCGGACGAACTTTCGCTTTGACCTTAAATTATTCGTACGGCGACATTGAAACGTTGCATTTTTCTTGCAAAAACGTGGGTAGGTTTTTACGAGGCTCACGAAGGTTGCTCTCATATTAATATTGTGTATGTACTTCGTACTTACGACCCGAATGCGGTGAAGTTTTACGAGTTTGTGCGGAATCGAATCGTAATTGGTTTAATGTGGTTTCCGAAGCACCAAGTGCACCGGTTGAATCAATTTATAGGGCAAGGTCTTCAATGGGTCACGCGATTCAACCCCTTATCGTCCGGCAATATCTTTCGATAACACCGTTGGGGTATTAAACACCCACTAAGGTGGTATTAGTAGGCACGTATCCAGTCGTAAAAAGACCCAAAGTGTTGCGAATCACCATACCGATTAAGTGACATTACGTTTAATTAAATTTTCCAAACCCTAGCAACTATTTTGCTTTTTGCTACGACGAAACGAGATGAAAATTCAACAGTTTCATTTCGTTCGGCACGCTCGAAATGTTAAATGAAATGTGGCCGTTTACGAGTTAAATATATTCAGATAGATAGCCTTATAACGTCGCCTCTTTGTTTTACGACTTTAAGATAACATTCGTCCTTTTGCATACTACATTTATTAAAATTACCTTTCCGTCATAACGAAAGACCATTTCACAGTGCGGATTAAGCTTTTAGATACTTGATTTTGTTTAATAAAACTTATTATTTTTTAAATTAATTTTTTTACGATTTGATCTCCAGGTAACCATTAAACGATCGACAACTGGAAAACGTAACGAGGAAAGCTTATTTTAGCTATTAAAAGTAGCAGATTCGTTTCACTAAGCTTTAATGGATTTTTGGAGTTAAAAACAAGAAATTCCATTTTCAATGAACGGAAATACGTCTCCGGGCGAAAATAAGTAATTTGAGAGACGCTAAACATCAGCGTTGTATTTAAATCGAATATAAATAAAGTATTCGTCGTGAAACTGACTACAATACTGTGTTGAAATTTGTGTGTATTTGTCGACTATTTTACGAATAAAATTGTATACTTTTATAAGCACGCGAAATCTTTCAGCATGTCAGTTTTTTATAGGTAGAATGTTTCCGTGCTTACGCAATCGCACATAAAATGCAAACACGATACGACATTATCGCCGTTGAAAATCTTTGTTTCATGATTTTCAGTATACGTATTGATTCTTTGCGAAGTCGGGTCACATAAATGAAAGTTTGACTTACGTTAGTTTCTAAATATCATGAAAAGTACAAGTTCCAAGGTGGATGAGCGTATATTCAGGTGCATCTTCCTACGTACCTATGTATGTATGTAGTTTGTGAATCGATACTGTCCGCCATTAGGTTTTTTTCCATTTCCGGTAACGGTGCACTTTTAGCGACGCATATGTGCAACTGGTGTACGATGTAGCGAGCAAATTTCGAACTTTTTCCATATTTTTTTTTTTTTTTGAGCCAACAATGGCCGCAGTAAATAAGTATAGCTTCGGCAAAAGCTTCATTGTAGACTCGTGTGGTCAAAGCGATGCGGCCATTTTGTCGATTGGTCGCCATGAATTCCAAACTTAAAAAAAAAAAAAAAACTACGAAATTAAACAAAAATATTAAGTTGATTAAATTTAGAAATTGTCATCGTTGATTCTGTGAGCGATAGTCACGAACTAGACTTTTGAACGTGACGGCAAACTTTTGATTTACCGTTTCGATATTTAGAACGTGTACACTGTAATGGAGCTATTTATGCAAGTTTTCAATGCACTTATGAAACGGGTAAGTCTACGCCAACTTCGCGGCATTCACTTTACCTGAAATGAGTTTCAAAGGATTCAGAGGAAATTATTCATGCTGAAAAATTCAGAGTACTCGCAAAAGTACTCACACGTATAATATTGCGGATTTTACACCGGTTGCTAAAGCCACATATGTGATTTAAGCATATAGCCAAAATTAACTTGACGTTCTTTAACGGAGAAAGATTTTTTTTTTAGTTTTATCACCTTTATCATAGGAATGAAAGAAAAAAGTGTTTCCTGGAAGTTTTCATTAGAAATGGATGCCGTATTTGGTCATCTTTCAGATAAAGGGTTGCCAGGAAAAGTGTGGCTGCATATTTTAGAGGTAGCACTATAGCCCTATGTTGACACAGTCACGTGCACATGACTCTGGCAATCTCCTTTCATTTTAAAATACAAACCAGCGCCTTCTGACGTCTAGAATTTTCTATGAGCTCTGGGGCTAAATTTGGCCTCGACATAGACAGGAAAAACTGACGGCAAAAGAGAGATAAAAAAGAATTTAAAAACCGTAACCGTTACGTTGGTTGAAATACTGTAGTCGAATCAGATATATGTACATACATATGTACATTGTACTTTACACGAGTATAATGCATTACTATTCCACGAATAAAATCAAAATATGTAAATTGTACGCATTACTATTTTACAGTCTTAGTTGTATATACATACATACATACATATGTATGTTACAGCGAAAGCATATTTCAAGTGAAAATATATTTTCACTGGTATAAATATATTTTTACCAATTCAGACAGTGAAAATGTATCAAACAATGAATTTACAGTTTCACTGCTCTGTATGTGTCTGTGACTTGTTGATGTTGAATTTTTTGTAAAGTTTCACTCCCATTATCTTGTAAGGGTAACAACATGGGCTCTTTTCTTCTTAAACCAACCATTATACATAAGTCAATTGTTATAAAATCGACAAAGACTCATTGTAAACTATAATTGGTACTAACCAGTTAAAGTCTGACGCCTGAGCACGGGCACGGCACGATAAGAAGAAGAAGCGACAAATTAACTTTGATTGAATATTTCAGCAGATTATATGATTCGATTGGTCATTTCACAACTGTCAAATTTATTTTCAATGACAGTTTGGAAACGCATATAATTTCACCAGTGAGTATCTGTTAAAATTGTGAAATCTGGAAAAAATCTGGTGCAAATGTGCTTGGATATGATTTCACAAAAACGCCAGTGAAAATATATTTTCACTTGAAATATGCTTTCGCTGTAACATATACAATATGTAGGTATTTGTGACAAAATATAAAATTGAACAACTCGTTGCGCTTCGTAGTACTCTGTTGCGAAATATGAACGAAAGAGTATTTGACATTGCGAAAAGAGAAAAGTAAAAGTGCGATGCTGCGATAGATTTCCGTTTGAAATTCTACACATCAAGTTACTATTGTGAAAAATGACATTTTTCCAAGAGGAAATTGTGAAAATTCGCATTCTTCTCGCTGCCAGCGCTCCACAGTCGTTTTTCATCGTTAACGGAAAATTAGCAAGACGAAAAAAAAAAAATATCGTACAAAAAAAAAAGAAAAACTCGCAGACGAGGAAAAAGAATAAAAAATGGATATTAAACGTAATGAATAAGCTAAACGTCTTAAACAACCAACGTTTATCAAATGATATATGCGGCCCGTTTAAAATGAGAGGTTGAACCGCGTAAACAGTGAACCAAGTCTCATTTGAAAAATACCAGCCACACTTCATAGATAACTAATCGATAACACCGAACGTGTATTGCAAAAACAGGTCGAAACAATATAACTCTCTACGGTTCGTGTCGCCTTTTGTAGAGCGAAGCACATTGTGCGACAACAATGCGGTCAGTTTTAATTTAATTTTACTACATAGGTACGAAAAAAAAGAAGGATGCGTTTATCCAATCGAAAAGCCCGAGGAAAGTTAAAAAAAAAAGTAATCAAGAAATACCGACAAGCGTTCGATGACAGTCGGGAAGAGGTTACATTTCATTCGAGGGGTATTTGTCACAATGACTGACTGACAGACGGCGATAAAGGGTCGTCACAAAGGAGCCGAATTGAGGAATATGAGAGGTTGTCGTCTCGAAGTCGGGAATTGAATTCAATTCAGATCGCCAGATGAAAACCGATCCAAAAAAAAAACCGAGCGAAAATAGGTCAAAATGATGACAAACACAAACAAACGTGCTATTGATGCTTGTGTCAATCTCAAAACTGTATTACATATATGTACATAGTATATTTCCCGGCTACGATCGAATACTGCCGTTATAATGTTCGACTTTTCATAATTCGTATTAGCTTGAGATTAATTGAGATTAATTTTTAAACAAAAAAAAACTGTAGTATATTAAATTTTTTTACGACCGTTAAAGTATGAATCTTCATTAGAGCAAAAACAAACAAAAAAAAGTATTCTATGTACCTGGGCTCGTTTAAATAATACTTTCTAAATAGCCTCGGAGACTCGTAAAAACTTAATTGGGCCTTAACGTGTACCAATGTATCCTTTTAGAGTTAAACATTATATAGAAATTTATTCGTACATACTCGTAGCTCGCGTGATTCGATACAGTAAAATTCCCAAAAGTAAAAATCGTATCGTATAATTTTTCGTACCCACTGCAGAGATTAAGTCGTTCGTAAAAAGTGAGAATTAAATAAGAACAAACGATTTTATCGCGTAATTGTTGCGAAATTTACATACGTACGTATTTCAAATTTGACCGAAACTAAAGCGTATTAAAAAAATTGACAATTTCGCTGAAATAGTATGTACATATTCGGATGACAAGTCGAACGAAATTTAATGACACGAAAGCAGTGTACATATATATACACATTACAAAATTACATGTAATTTTTTTTCCGAGTCGAGTTTTATATAAAGGGCACATTACCCGTGGGAGAGTGCCTTATTATGTCGATAATATTCAAGCGAAGAAAAAACCCTTTGACTGCTCGTGATCGTGAATAACTTTGTAAACACATAGAACGAGAGAGAGAGAAAGAGGCCGTTTTGATTGACATTAACGCAATAAAGGAACGACTTTTCGTGTTTCGCCGAACGAGAAAAACGTCAATGGTGCGAATTGATAGGTCGAGTGGCGCTTCGCTTAGCGCACTACGTTAAGTGAGCCGTGACGGCGTCTATCGATCAACGCAAACCGGATGTTGCGGTTCGTCACCTTTCATAATGCAACAGTCGAATTAACCTTAACCTTTACCACCATCTAAAAGCCCTCAAGACTTAGTGGTCCATCCTATATATACATACATACATACAGTATAAACTAAATAACGAAGACAATTCGTTCAAAATTCACAATTCGAGCCATGTGATTTTACGTAGAAGTCACTTTTGAGGGTCAATGTATATTTTTGATTATTTTTCTAGATTGTATTTTCATGTCTGTCATTTTTAGTGCTAATATTGTAAAGTTCGCTGGTGCATAATGGGTTAATACGAGCATTGTGTAAAATTCGAGTGATCGTTCATCTACTGGCAGAGAAGTAATTCACCGTGAAATTTTCTTTTGAATGAAAATTAATCCGTTGCGCTAGAATGAAAGTCTAAAGAATTCGTTCGCTTATACATTGAAAATTTACAATAGAATTACAAAATACATACTTCTTATAAAATTGACGGTTAAATTGTTAAAAGTAAATTTATGCGGTAAAATTTTCTTCAGTTTGTATAAAATGAAAGGTAAATAGTCTTATATAATAATAATTAGTAGCCTTTAAATATCTCCTATTACTATATACATACGTATATGAGTCGCCTAGTTCCAAATCCCGATAAGTCCATAAAATTCACTTGTTCGCAAACGCGGTTTTTCTGCTACAGACTTATTTGCTTGATGGCGTTTAAACTCATTTAAACTTAATTTTGTTGATATTAAACAAAATATTGAGATTAGAAACATGGACTTATAGTTGTTTGTTTCTAAATATGGCTTTTATCAGCTTTTATCATAGTGCAATTGTCAGTTTTGGAACTAATACTGATTTTCAATATTTTTTTTACGGCGCACTTGGCGGTATTTGGAATAATTCAAGTATAAGGCATCGTTTGAAAACATTCTTAGAACCAGAAAATATTTTATCCTCGTTTTTTATATATTGTGGACTTATCGGGATTTGGAACTAGGCGACTCATATGTACATAGATATATTAGCGCAAGCGTCTTCCTGTCTGGGTCGTTGTGGTCACGCTAAAATTTCCAACATAACAAACAAATTTTATGTTGGCAACAAGCTTCTATCTGTCAAGGCTAGTTCGAGTTGATAACGCGATTTTATGGCCATACACCCATTCAATCAACGACATAATTGTTTCACGCACTGAAAAAAGAGCTACGGGCTGTACTGTTGTTGTACAAACTAGCGCCCGCTGAAGTTAGAACCAACCGTCTTATGACCGGTAAACCTAGTATTCTAGTATATAAGAATTAATGCTAGTATTCTACCTATATAAGAAAAATATATTTCTATCTATAAATTTTATTCACCCGTCCACCTGCTAGTGAAACGTTGCCATGGTGATCGATAAAAAACTCATGAAACGTTCCGGAATGCGGGCAGTTTGTGAAATAGTCACTCACGAACTATCGTACCCATACATAACTACATATATGTATGTATATACGAGCGAAGTTAGAAGACGACGTTTAACCACACTTGTGTCGCTACAAATCAAACGCGGTTATCTCCACTATTCAAAATTTTTGAGATTTTTGTTACATGACCTGACGCAACTGTTTACATACATATGTACATATGTGTGTTTTCTCAAAATTCTTCTAGATCCTCGTTACACCTTTTAATTTGATTTTAGTAAACACTTTTTTTCAAACTATGATATCTCCACAAATTTGTTATATCAAAACTGGGTAACTCCTTTCTGACCAATCCCGTTGCGTGATTTTTCAAGATGGCCGTGCAATTGCAAACGAACTTCAGTTGCAAGCAGTGCGTTTTAGTAGTTTTTGTGTTATTGTTCTTCGAATTAAACAAAAATATGGTTGAAATTGTATTGTCTAATAAAGCACGCAATAGGAAAACAACAAAAAACTCCAGCAAACGTGCTTTAAATACTGCAAAAACGTAACTTAAGATATCATTTGACAGTATTGACATAGCGTGTTTGGCAGGGGTGTAGTTCAGGGCTCCAATAAAATACTGCTACCCACGCTTATCTCATTTTTTTATTGCGAATTTGTTTCAATTTTATTTATAATCAATTGTCTTTGCACTACTTTACGTAATATATCTATTATAACAGCTAACAAATATATAATGAACGTACATATATAATAAATCCACAAATTTTAATACCCTTTATTTATTTTTTTTTCTTCATTATAACTACAGCCCTAGCGACGCAAACTACATAAATTTCAAATCAAAACTGTTTATCTACACGAGTTTTCATTTCAAAACCGGACAAATCCAAGGGGTATATATCAAACTCAGTTATCTCCATATTTAAAACCGATTTTTCTTATTTCCTATGAATTTTTCAACACAGAGATTTTGATAAATAATATTCAATGTCAAAAATGCGGCGATTAAAAAAGTCAAACTAAATTAATTCTCAAATTTGACTGCTCAGGAAAAAAAAGTCGTTTTACTCCGTTTCAACTTTTGTGGAGATTTATTTATATTTATTTATTTATAAACAGGTTTTTAGCCTAAAATATAATTACATATACATACATATCAAAATTAAATACATACATACATATATATAAAACAAAAAAGAATAAGAATATTAAAAGATACATAAAAGTTACACAGAGTATAATATAATATAATAAAGAAAAAAAAACATTAGAAAATCAAACAAAAAAAAAGAAATAATAACAAAATAATACTATAATTTATAAGTCTTTAGTTTGATTACAAACTGCGCCAGGCTGATGTTGAAAATGTCAACATCAGTCGACAACGAATTAAATAATTTGAGACCAGTAATCACCGGGCTGGACCCCATAAGCATTGTTCTGTACCCCGGCACCACAAATAGCTCGTGACCCCGTGCACGACAATAAACATCCGGAGTGTAAAGTTGGAGACGCTCTAGTATTTCCCCATTGAACATATGTCCATTTATAATCATGAACATATGTTTCAACAGAGATACTTTCCTCCTCCACTCCAAAGACCTCATGCCAGTCATACCCCTAACGAATTTTGTTGGGAAGAGAAAAGGGTAGTAGCCGTACATCCTCTTATATATGTAACGGGCAAATTTTTTATCTACCCTTTCCAACATACCAATGTGCGACTGTTCATGAGGAAACCAAATTAACGAATTATATTCAAGTTTCGATAAAACTATGGAATAATAAAGAATCTTAATTACGTCAACATTGCGTAATAACCCAGAGTTCCTTATTAAAAAGGCTAGAAGATTTAATGTTGATTTAACTACATTATGAATTTGGAAATGGAAATTTAACTTTGAATCAAAAATGACTCCAAGGTCAACAATTTCCATTACCCTCTCCAATGCTACATCATTTATGGAATAGTTGAAAACAGTAGGATTATTAGATCTCGTATAGCTGACCACCCTGCATTTATGAATGCAGAATTCCATATTACTTGTACGAGTCCATTCAACTAATGCATCTACGTCATCCTGTAACAACTGACAAGATTCAATGTCAACCACATTCCTATAAATTTTGAGATCATCTGCGAATAGAAGAATTCTCGAAGAATTAATTACACTACTGACATCATTTATGAAAATGATGAAAAGCAGTGGTCCCAAATTAGACCCTTGAGGCACTCCAGAAAAAGCAAGAAATGTTTCAGAATTGAAACCACAGAAGTCAACATACTGACTTCTACCTTGAAAGTATGAAGAGAAAAAAACGATGGAGCTAAATGAGAAACCGAGTTTGATATGTAGCGACACACATGTACTACTATGTACATACACACATAGTTTACTGTCTTATGACGGGTAAACCAGCAGCTACTCGTAGTTATAAAATAGTCGTTGAACATTCCCGAAGTGTTACGGATACTGGAAAAAAGTAAAGTCAATGTTGTTTCATGAATACGTTTATTTTTTTAAATTATTTGCGAACGGTCGAATAACTGGCGTTAGCCGGAAAACTGTGGGTTTTATGCAATGTGGTTTTTTTTATTTTTCAGCAATATGAGAAACGCTCGAAAGTATTCCTCGTATCCTTTGGGTAAGTCAAAGCCCGCTTTTGAGTATTTTTAGTCGACGAAGCAATTCGCTGTAGCGTCGGACACCGAGGAAAATTAATTTTCCTGAAATGCGACTGATGAAAAATTTTCTCACTATGCCGAGATGAGATTCACGTTATACATATTATCAAGTACACGAATTCTTTCATCGCATACAGAGGAAAAATTTCCAATAAACAAGTTTAAAACCATCGTTTATGCAAACTGCACTTATGTACATATATCGGTTTTCTTGTATAGAAAAACACATACATTTACGAATTTTATTTTATGATGCAATAATGTAAAAAGCTTTTCCGATATGGTGTCATTTGAGTTGCATATAAATTTTATTACATTACCTTAAAAGTGTTATATGTTTTTGGAGTCATCAAACAATCTACCATTAAAAACTGTTAAAGTATGTATGTATGTACACACCTACATACTTAATGTTTGTACACTTTGTTTCTTTAATATTAAATATAAAATTTAAAGCACTAATAATGGACAATATTCAGCGTTATCAAGAATGGTATAAAGTACTTCTGTGTCTAAGTATCCATAAAATGAGTATAAAGTAATTTTACTTCAACGACATCAACGCCTACGCATTTGGCTTTAATTTTCAGACGACAACAATTTGAAAATTATGAATTCAAAGAACAAGATTTCAGAAATCATTAAAAAAAAATTGCAATAGTATATTCCCAGCGTAATTTAATACGTGAAAAAATTAAATTAATAACGAGGAAAATTGTTTATATGTATAAACATTAAGTCAGTTTATACAGTATCGGATTGCATCAGCTGCAACCTCTGTCGCAGGTCCCTATTAAAATTGTTATGGAACGTGTAAGTCGATCCGCGTTGTTGTATATAGTTTCAGCATCCGTAAGTGCTTCGTGACCGGAAATCTGATGCATCTTGCAAGTTTTACTTTAGCAAATTGGAGGCAACTTCGATTAACAGCAGTGGAACAAAGCCGTAATCGCGAACAATCCAATACTAGCACATGCGACTATGTAACTCCGATCTGTGACCGTTCTACGTACATATATGTACATACGTAAGTGCATGTGTATAGATACACGTATTCATGTATTTATTATTAATAATAAGAAGACTTGCGAAGACGAGAAAACAAGTGTCAAAGTTGAACGCCAAGTGTCTCGTAATGAAAATACTTTTTGAACGACGAAAGCTAGGATTTACCGAACACGCACACATGTTACATGTTTTGTAAAATGTACACGCGTTCACAATCAATCTATTCATGAGCTTGAAAGTTTTTCGTGATAAAAATAAAATGTAACCGGCAATCAGAGCGATACGATTTGATTTTAATCCAGCTAAACAGTCCGCCGAATGAGATATTATTTATCACTATGTGAATGTACATAAATGTTTCGAATCACTTCATGGATGCATCCACTGTTGTATATGTACGTTTCACTATTGATAAAACGCGAATCAACGATTTCGTTGATTTGTTGTTTTTAATCGATCGACATTCCAATCGTTCCTTTGTTGTGCTCAGCTCGCACCAATTCCATACATTCATATCGTTTAATTGAAATATTGAACTTCTTAGTCGAGAAATATCATTGTTTTTCAGCAAGATTGAACGCAGTGGAGAGGATGGAGAGGCAGGGGTGGGAAATTCTCTCGCCAGAAGGTAATTAATCGATGAAATTTAATTGGAACGGTGCGAAGTTCTTATCGAACCGTTACGGCAAAACAATTGGCTCCGAGGAGCGTTGATTTATATGGGAAAATAAAAATGGAAATGAATTAATTAATCTCGAGAGAAGAGTTAATTGGATTTTGAATGGGCGACCCTGTCGCTTAGCCGTTCACCTTCCGGTTAGAGCGAAAATCTAAAACCGTAAAATTACCACACACGTTTACTTAAAAAAATCGAATCCAATTTAAAAATAATACCATCATCTATTATAAGTCCATATAGAATATTTAAAAACGTGTCTCGATATTAATTTGATAAAATTATAGGTATAGGGTATTTGCTTTTGTGTTTTAAATGAAATTAAAGCAATTTCCCGGTTAAATAATTGCTAAAAGTCAACTCACTCAGTTAGCGTAGGCAAAACAATTTAGCCGAAGTTAAAAATAATTATCTCGACTTTGTCTCCATTATAATCTGACTATCTGACAGCGTACGAAATTAAATCAAACACTCATAGAAAAAATATGTGAACCAAGTCCAAAAATAATAAATAAGATTCAATATACTAAAAGAGAACTGAAAATTTTTATATATATGTATGTAGGTACATACATACATACATACATATGATCGAAAACGGTTATAAATGAATTTCTAATTAATTGGGTCAGTTATATAAAATTACGCAAGGAAAAAACAGTAATAAATTAAATTTCATTGCATGTTTTAAAATTCGACGCTGGCGTGACATTTTTATAGTAATTTATTTATTTTAAAATTCACTGCTGCCTTTTAAACTCTTGCAATTGAAATGCACACTTTATAGATTAAATCTCACAGGCAAAAAAATAATCCTTTACACTCCTTTACGACTTCATTTTTTTTTTTAGTAAATTAGACTTTCGAAATGTTGCATCGATAGGTATGTATAACATGTAATTAGGATACGATAAATTTCCGAGACTCGAATTTCACTTTTGATCGTTCGAAAGTACGCCAAAGGTAACTAATTAAATTCCTCGTCATTTAAAAATGTTATTTCAAGTATCCTTCTGAATGTGTGTGTGTGTGTGTGTGTATGTATGTGGAACGCTTTAATCGAACCCGGGGGAAAATCCGACCGACATTTTTCTGCAACTTCGGAAAATTCAAGCGCTCCGATGCTCGACAAAATAAAAAAAGAGGAAAAATCTAGAATTAATTGAAATTGCTGTAAAATCCCGGAACGCACTCCATGCATACAAAAACAAATAATTCGAAAAATTCCAATAATTGCAGTCGATGCTCAGAGTTATGGGTACGCTGGAACGAATCGAGAGACATCAATTCACTTAAATTTAAAATTCATTCACCAAATTCAAATTGGTTTTTTTTTCTACAATCCAGTTATTCGTTGAGCGCAGCTATACACAACCACTCTAGTGCTATATCGAAATATTAAATATTAAACGAATTTATCAATTGAAACTTCAAAGAGAATTTACATACCTTTTTTGTTCTTTTGCCTAAATTGTTTCACTAACTGAAGATCATTTTTAAGGGTCAATTGATTGAGAGGTAACACTATTGTCTTATTTTAAAATTATAGAAGACTTTGCCAATTTTTAACGTAAATCTTTACAGTACCACTAGATACGTGTTAAAAGTAGAAAGAACCATTCGATTAATACAAAATTAATTCAAGCGAAAAAGATGAAACAATGTCATTTAGAGCCCATTATTACTACAACGAAATTCGTAGTACAAAAACGTTATTAATTTTGAAATCTAATCAGTTACACAATTTTGTCAAAAAAAAACAGTGGCGTAAGCCTTCAGTCATTAAAAATATTTGATTTTACTTTAAACACTCAGTTGTTTGTACATGATGACAGTACAATAAAAAGTTCTCTAAAATTCAACCTTTGTCACCTATTCAAATTATCACACTTACAAATAATAGATGTTTTACGCTATTTATAATACTAAATAACCGTTATTCTCTTGAGATAATTCTGGCGCTCGATGCCAGTACAGTGGAACCCCTATACATCGTTTTTCAAGGGATCCTAAAAAAAAACGATGCATGCGGAAAAACGACGCATGCAGTAAAGTTCAAAACACATAAATACATATTAATTATTATTGATTGTATGTAATAATCAATTAATAATAACAACATGCACGTAATAATCAAGAGAATCAGAACATTTTTCACAACAGAACATTTCAAAATTTTTTTAGAAAAAAGTTTTCCATAGTTGCCCCTTTGCAGTCTGGCATTTTAATTCAAGCATTGACCTCTCTAATTCGCTCACTTTTTTCACAACAGATTCGTCTATCTCGTAAGAATAGAAAAATGATTTCACTTTTTAGAATGCCATCAATGCTTCTGCGTTTGTCGGAACAGGTTCACTATCTTCGGTTTTTCCGTTCTAGGGGGTTGTCCGAATGTAGCAGGTACAGATTCGGAAACAGTAAAAAAAAAAAGGTATTTGTACCGTTTTATTCTAGGAATGTCAGTCACAACTACGTGCTTCCACCACTTTGGTGTAGATTGCAATCTACGGTACAATTGTTTAGAAATTTCGAGAAAAAGCGGGGTGCTTCAGACTTTTAGCCAAAGCTTGGTTGACAAATTTTCGACAAAAACGATCTATCATGGTAAAATTTGTAATGGGACCGTAATAGTTAGACGATTGATACGGGAAAACGATGTATGCGAGATTATTTAACACTTTTCTTATGGGTGTTTGGCCGGGACTATGAAAAAGAACGATACATGCAAGAAAACATTGCATGAGAGAACGATACAAAGGGGGTTCCACTGTATGTCGAAATGATTTTCCCGACCTTAATCGTCATCATTGGCATGATTTGTACATTCCACATCCAACTCAGCCGTCTCCTGTTAGAATTTGCCAATTTATCTAACTTACTTGTACGATTGTTCCATCAAAAAATTACCAATCCATTATGTTAACCTACCATCGAGTCAGGATCGTTGTGTTATTAGACCTCACGCTTAACTTTTCCTCCAACAAACAAACAAACAAACAAAACAAACTACGATGCACTCAACGATCGACCACATAAACTCAATCTATCGTCCATTCGAAAATTAAACAGAAAGTGTTCAAACATGGCGATCCTCTCAACACACACACACACACACACACATCAATTAGCTCTGGAATAAACGTGCATGCGATGGGCAATTAAGCAAAAGCACTCACCATTGCGTTATGAAGTCGTTTCTGATGGAGTAGACCGGCGTGGTCTTGTTTCCGTTGTCACTTCCGTTTCCGGTCTGCGGGGTCGACAGATCTCCGTCCATAATTGGGCTCGTTCTTGCGATTCGACTCTATCCGATCCGATCCGACTCAATCACGTCGGTCCGATATAATCCGGCTCGGACATCTCCTCCGGATCCGACTGCGGTTTCTCCTCACAGGTTGCTCTGCTCCACTGCTAATGTATGTATCTGCGAGACGCGATGTTCGCGATGACCCCACCTACCAATACAATGCAAATATAACATATCTGAGTGTGTCATGTCGTCGCGTAAATAAATAATACATAATTATAACAACTGTCAGAAACTATTGATCAGCGTTTAACGGTCCTCGGAGTTTGTCGAGTGTCACTAACGCGTTGCTAATTATAAGCCGGCGGCGTGTCGCTTGTATCATTGATTTTTCCACGCAGATGAACATCCGTTTAAATATACTATGATATACTGAATATAACACGCGGACACGTGCTCATTCAGTACAGGATGATTCCATATGGATCCAACGTACGTACGTAAGGGGATATCTTTTCAATAAAAATGCGTTTGAAAATAGAGCGTTATCGTGTTACATATCGAAACTCTTTACGTCGGCCTGCCAAAACATTTTGACTTTGAAGCGCGTGTTTGTTTTTTTTTTTTGGTACATTGTTCGTGTGTATAGAGCTCTCCTCTCAAAGTATTTTGACATTTACTGACTGTGTGTTCTAATTAGCATTAGCATTGTTCTAATTAGCATTAAATTAGACTAAAATGATGTACAATAAAAAAATAAGTAGCTAATTTCAGTGAGATAGGATCAATAGTTTTTGAGTTATACCAATTCTGCACACATCTGCCCAACACACATACGGAAATTTTCCAGAAATGACAAAAACGTGATCTGGGGACGATACTTAATAAAAATCAGTCAAATTTTTTCGCACGATCACAATACTTCATCCGATATGGATAAAGCAAAAACATTTTCACAGTAGAAGACATTTAAATGTTTATGATTGTAGAATTATTTATTTATTTGAAATACACGGGCAAGGGGCGTAACTGATGGAGCCCTGTTATAATTTGAACAAACAATTTTTAATTATTTAGTTATTTTTATATTTGAAGGATTACGAAAACCCAATTTTATTCAAAAACTTGCCGAGATGATTTTTAAAGAGATTTGTATTTTCAGAAGTTACTAGCTAATTTGGGAGGCGGTTCCAAACTTTAACCACTCTATTTGAAAATAACGAGTCTCTGACAATTTTGTTGAATTAATCATGAAATATTTGGTTATGATATTTCCAGTCACAAATGAGGTACGTTACTTGTTTTAAACTAGCCGGTTTTGCCCGTCATATGACGGTGGAATATCACCCCATCCCATTGTAACGAGTTCGGGAAGAATGTGTATGTAATTACCAAGCTTCACGATGATATCAATTTTTTTAAATTATTATTTATGTTTGTGGGTAAGGCACGTTTGCCTCTGACCCATTCATTATTACTACTACTATTAAGTACTAGCCGGTGTGTTCGTCATATGATGGTGGATAGAATCCAATTATTTATTATTATTACTTATTAGGGGTTGGACCCCACGCATGCTCGCTGGGTTGTCATGGTTCTGTTCTTAGCCGTCCTGTTTTGTAACTGTTCTGATTCTTCATGTTCTGTTTTGTCCGGTTACCGTTGGAAACAGTCACTATCTGGTCAAAACTATATGTAGAACTATCATAATCTTCAAGAGTATCACACCTTACTGACTATTGGACATATGTATCTATACTATAAAGTTTAATGTTTGTTTGTCCGCTATGTAGGTACATACATACATATATCTACAGCTTTGAATTTAGAACCATCAAGTTTGGTCTACTATGTCCC
This sequence comes from Parapsyche elsis, assembly GCA_022651745.1. Classification (NCBI taxonomy): domain Eukaryota; kingdom Metazoa; phylum Arthropoda; class Insecta; order Trichoptera; family Hydropsychidae; genus Parapsyche; species Parapsyche elsis. The sequence goes on from JAGVSN010000017.1 coordinate 7,698,513, forward strand.
TTTTTGGATACTAGTGGTTGGAGCCCGTGGTCAAGAGGCTCCTGTACAAATTTTTTAATCGATTTTTGTTTGTACTGGAGAATAATTGTTTATGTCGATATTAATTTGTTTTATTTTTTGAATTCACGAACCCGAGCGACGCGACGCCGGGCAAATTGGCTAGTGTACTATATACATACATACATATACATATGTATAATGGAGCAATGCTTCCCAAACATTTTAGTACCGCGATCCACTTTATTGAATGCAAAACTTTTGCGACCCACCTAGCTTTCATGAACCAGAGAGAGGGAAGGGGTTATACATATATACATATACATATACATTGTACATACATATGTATATTTAATACTGTTTTTATATCCAGAGTTTTATTTATTTTTTGTATAATTTATAATTAACGAAAACAACCTTGTACATCCGTGGACTCATCCAGTTGAAATGAAAAAAAAAAATTACTCGCACCAACCAAACAGCACCAAAGAGTCACCAATCGTGTGCAGCTTGGCTTACCAGCTCATGCGATTCGCAAACTAATCAGGTACGAAGCGTGGATGGATTTTCCATTAATGCTGGTGTAATGCAAAAGCTTTGTTTTCGACGACTTAAGCTGTTGCAGTCGTATTTCAAAAAATTCTAGTGGTTTATTTTTAAAATCCGGAGGCTTCGTCTCGATATGCCGACGCAATTTGTTCGGTCGCATGCTCTCGTTTGCAAGCACATCGCAATGGCGACAAACAACGCACTGCACCTTTATGTTGTACCGTGTATTTTAATTTTGTTTTTACTTCCCCAAGTTTTCGTGATTTTTTATTTTCCAATAATTTGACAAAAATTCACATTTCATTAAACTTTTCACGACCCACCAGTAAAATCTGCCTTTTTGCTTGTTACGGTTGCGCTGCCATTGCCAACATGACAAATAAACAGTGTGTTGGCAACAGCCGCTATCTGGTCAAAGCTGGTTCAAGTCGACAAGCGATTTTACGTTCAACGTAAGTATGAAAACATAAAAAAATAATAATTGCAAGCGTCGAGGTGTGGGTGTTCAAGGCAAGTCTGCGTCATATCCGGATTTTTAAAGCCTTTTATTTTGCACAGGGACGGGCGTCGCGACGCCCGTCCATTCTGAATACGGCAGATATTGCACCGTGCGGTTTAAACCGGAGCAAACAGGTGTTGTTGTTTCAGTGGCGTTCAGCGGTCGGCAACCGTATCGATTAATGTCGAAAGCCTTTGCCTGTAAAGCTTAATATTATCGTATCGCGCGAAACGGCTGCTGTGGTTTGTGTCCGCGTTGCGGATATGTCGAATCTGCAGTCGAGATAATTAAATGGGCCTCAGAGCAGAGTGGGCTATTTTCGCTCACTTCAAATACACGGATGTACGTGAGGGTAAATAAAAATAACTATTGAATAAAACGAACAAGTTGTATCAATCTGTGGTGGTATTCGTCGTTTGTCTCGCGGGAATTTTCTACGAAAGGATGTTTCACGCGTGATGTTCCGATATTGCGATTGTGCTGAAAATTCAATTATCAATTCATGTACATATCTACGCTGAATAATATCTTGTCGTCTTTTGCGCCTCGTGATATATCACTAAAATGTAACGCGAAAAAAATTATATTCGTACGAGAATACAAACTACATTTTTCAGATTTTCAATTTATATAATTTTTTTTTCTGTTTATATAGGTAGATACATATTTACATATGTACAACTGTACTGAAGTACAGAAATTGGAGAAATGAGAGATGATACAATGTTGAAAGAAAAATTCCTGCATGAAATGATATTTATTGTTGCTATTGTGACTCTCCCAATAGCACAAAACAAAAAAAACTAAGTTTATACCTATGTATATATGTATGTATGTATGTATGTACGTACTACATATATAAGCAATCAAACGTTATTGATTAAAAGTCTTTATATTTATATTGCAATTGATATTTTTTTTATAAATAGCAGTATTTCAGTATCGTGGTTTTACATTTTTGATATTTACAGTATAACATTGTTAAATTTCATCAAAATCAATGGACCGGATGTGGAATTTTCCCTTTTTCACGTTCATTCAATTCCCGTTTGTTTTTTTTCAACATTGAAGCATCAAAATCGTATCTCCATTTACCATACATATGTACATATGTACGTAGGCGTGCTGTGCTGTATAGCGATACTTGTTACAAAAATGAAATTAATAACGGCGAAAGGTTGTGCGAATCGGCCGCGACAGATTTTTTTATTATTTTTATTTTATTAAATAATAAAACTCAACTTTGAAAAGCAACAAGTAGTGATCCGAGCGACATCGGCGAAAAATTAATTCCAAAGCGACGTCACGGGGAAAATTCGGCAGAATTCGCAAGAAGCGAAGAAGAGGAAACGCGGATTCTTTTAATTGTGCCAATTTGAGGTCGATTCCGTCGACAAAGCTCGCGCCTATTAATATACATAGATGGATCTGGCACCGTTTGAAATTTAAATAAATCCGCTTTGCAGATATCTTGCAATACAATGTTAAGAGAGGGGAGAAAATGACCGATTCCGAAAGGGAGGTAGAATACGCGCGTGTTCCCAGCGTACCAAAGTTCGAGGGCTTGCGGTTTAAATTAACCGAATTTTAAGACAAATCCGGTGGCCTGATGAGGTGAGATGATGCGAGGCGAGACAGGGCGAATTAAACCACTAATGAATGACTGATCGAGGTTAACGAAGCTTACCGAAGCTTAGGGGGAAATGGAGGATGAGGTAAGGAGAGATAGGAGACTCCAATTAACCTTACGGAGGCTTCGCCCTAGGGGGGGTTGAGCCTCCGAGCGGAAAGGCCCCAGACTGACGTCACGAATAATTTTCAAATACAAAGTAAGTTGGCAAACGAATGCATCTATCATACTCGTAAGTATTATTATATTATATATATAATAGCCCTATTTCATCTGTCTATCTGCTCCGTCTGTCCGTCTATCTGTCTGCTGATAACGCTCGCCTCGGTAAATAATTAAAAAACCAGAACGTCGCGCGAGTGGGGTTTGAACCCGTGATCACCAGGTTGTCTGAGTTAGTGCTTACACGCTCATCCAACGCCGATAATAGGAGACCTCCTATATTTGACCTCCAGGTCGATATTTATGCGATTTTACGATCATACGTCCATTCAATCAACGGTACACTATACTGTACTGTCAAATGGGCCAAAGGCTGTATTGTTATTATACAAACAGGATAGGAAGGAGGAGGGTCTGAGAATCCACAGTCATATGACAGGCAAACCGACTAGTTACAGAATAGTCCAAACTTTTGCCATATTAATTTCAAAAGTAGCTGCTGCACTTTTTGACAACATTTTCCCATTTGTCAGTGTGTCTCGGTATATTTATTCTGCACCGGAAGGAAATAAATAAGGGGCTATGAATTGGTAGATATGAAAAATGTTAAGTAATGCCAATTTGGTATGGAGATAAACTGTAAAATTCTGACAGTAGATGAATTTTAACAATATCTAAAAGCTTAGCAGTAGCTATAGCGAAAATCGAAAACGACTAGAGAATCGAATAAATCTTTTGAACGTACATATAGCTGTATACAAATTATACTCTGTTTAACGTTTTATGCCCAGTATATTATATTTTTTGTTTATACATTAATTTGGGCGTTTGCCTGTAAATTTATAAATAAAATAGATAAATGGATATATACGTACTTAGGTGTTTGTATATTTATATATTATATTAAACTTGAAAATTTAAATTCTAGTATTGTTTTTGTTAGTATTTTTATTTTTTATTTTTTTGGTCTTCTTATTCTTTTTTTGTTTTAATAAACATATGTATGAATTTTAAATATATATATACATATGTAATATTGTATTTTGGGCCAAAACCTGTATAATAAATAAATATATAAATATATTTAGTGTTATAAAGCTTAGAATAAAATTTAACGCTGTTGGATTTATTGAGTATTTAAATAGTTAGAGGCACTTAAAATGCGATAGCTCATTCGGGGCCACTCTGTATGTGTGAATTTTTCCGAGCTTTCATCTGAGAGCGTTGCACAAGTGTGAAGCACCTGGTCGACCGATGGCTGTCGCGAAGAAAAACAAAGGGACGATGTGCAGGAAAAGTAATTAATTATCAAAAGGTAATTTATCAAAGTGCTTTGAAAGCCCAAGATCGCGATACGACACGGCCGGGGCCAAGCGCGCAAGTGGGCTTTTACTTGCGCCACAGCTTTCGTCGAGATAACGTCTCGGAAAATGTTTAATTATCGCCGATTCTATCGCCCCCATTGAACTTTTTTTTCATCCGTCAACAGATCAGAGCTTCTGTCGGCGTGCAACCTCTTAAACGTTCGACTTCAACCTACACAATAATATAACATCAGCTAAATCAAATAGGCGTATAGACGAGTGAAAAATAATAATACTAACTGACATCAACGAAGTATATGTACATCAAAATTTTATTTTACCCGTGACGAAATCGATTTCCTGGTATCGGGAAAAAAACTGTCATAAGCACGCTTACCGCGAAACCGCACAATACTCGAGTTTAAATTAATGAAACGATGTGATTTAGTGGTTTTTAGAATATTTCATATACGTTTTGCGGCTATACGACACAGATTAAAATATTTGAATCGACACCGAAATGGCCGATGCACGAATCCAATAAACAAATCAAATAGTAGGGACAACATTACAACTTTTCGTCTATCCAAACTCTGTGAACCGATTGTAAATGGAGTAGGGGTATGGGATTGGGCAAACTCTAACAGCAGAACAAAACAAATTTGAAAGGTTTCATTTCGGGTATTTGTCTCGTTCACATTTACGTAACCGTGTATTTACTCGTACATAGGTGTTTATCATTATATTAAAAAGTTTACGCGCTACGAAATTAAATATAGGCAACTTTTACACTACGTCACTGTTTGCACGTTGCTTTATTGCATCGAGCTGAACAAATCCGAAAATTGCCAACATTGACAAAAGAAAGTTTTAATATAAAAATCTCAACCGACGAAGAATCGTCGCATTTTTCCATATCGCATCTTATTTTACTTTTGCGCGCGGTAAAGTCTCGCGATGAATTTATGTTCCAAATATTCATATTTTTATACATTTTACGTGTCTATGCGTATATGGGGTGTATATATATATTTTTTTGCAAATCCTCTCGTTGTATGCAAACGGCGTTTCGTAAACAGACTAAGCCCGAGGCCTGTGCATTGCGTCGTAACGGCGTTATCAAGTGGTCGCGTTTAACGCATAAACCACGGTTCAAATCCCAAAAATTCCCTTAAACCAAAAACAGAGACGAATGAAAAAGGAGGTGGGGTGGGGGGGAAAAGCGCGCTAGATCGCTTTCGCTCCAATTTTCACATTTTCCGTTTAGTGTGACGCAAATTTCCTCATTACTCGCGTCTCCAGCGCGCGAAACATTTTCGTAATTATTCACGGACTTTCAACCGCGTCGTGAAATTGGAAAATGTCGCGAAAAAGTGAGCCACATTTTCCAGCGTGCAGATGATATGTATGTCCCGGCAATATTTTTTAGAGAAAACACGCGAAGACAAACAGTTTTAACAAATCAAACACGGAGCAGCGTAACGCGATACGAACACCGTACAGTTTCATCGTCGGATCGGATTAATGTGTCCCGTCGGATTCGTTTTGATTTTATGCGAAAATACGACGAACACTCGCTGGAAAATGGATGGGTCTTGTCGAAAATTTTCCGGATTGTACATATGTACATGAGAACGCGGTGTGTGTTTAATCTAATCAGATGCGTGTGTATTGAAATACAGCTAAATAACCATGTATTTATAAATATCAGTGTTGCGTTTTGAACAATAAAGCCTACTGTAAAAAAGCCTACATTAAACTGTATAACTTTGACCTGGAAAGTTATGAAATTGGTCTCTATTCCGATTTTATATTTAAGTTCGAATCGATTGAAATGAAATATTGATAGCTTCAGTTACGAAAGTATGAATACTAATGTGTGTCGTTGTGAATAGTGCGATATCGTTATGCAAAACATGTATGAAACTTTTTTTAATAAGTTGTAATTCAATATTTGTTGTATGATACATTCATTGATCTTTTTCATTAAATTTTTTTCAGAACTTTATAATCCTCAAGAACCTTCAAGAAGCGTATTATCCAAAGCTACAAATTAGTCCTCGTTCGCGGATGCGAAGCAATGTTCGCAGACAAGTCGGTTCGTTGTCGAATTTGTTCCGCTTTTTTTTCTTATATCCATCCCCGTCCCACTCCATTCGGGCAAAATCGCTATGAAGAATTCTTAATATCCCGAGTCGTCGAAAGGGTTCCGTAACGAAGCATTGTTAACGAATCCGTTAACGTGGAGCTTTCGCGGAGCTTCCGCGGCGAGAGCTTTCGGGCCGCGCACCGATAACAATGGAAAAGAAAACGAAGAGCTTTCGTTTGTAGAAAATCGTCGACAATATGCAGATAATGGCAATTATAAAATGTCAAGGATACAACAACAAAATATATACATTTCATATTAGATTACTTGTACATATATTATTGACGCGTAGAAGCGAACCATTAGTAATGCGAAACGTACACCCGAACACTCGATTGATAATCAACTTATATGGAATGATCCAAAGCTCATAGTACATACATATAGTTGATAAGAACGTTTTCAATAAATTGTTAATATTTGTACACTTGCAGTCCGATCTTTGTATGGTTATATTTTATCCAGCATTTACGCAAGAAATAATTTTGATAGAAAATACAGGCTTTTAATTAAAAATTGAATTTTTTTTATTGATTCATAAAGTATACAGTATAAGGTTATGTATGGAGTAGCATATTGGGTAAATAGCCTCCGCGGCTTCGAAAATGCGGCTGGCCAGGCAATAACATTTAATGGTACTCGCGATCGCGACATGATAATCCAGTTTTTTCAGCCTAAATTGTAAGATATGGATGTGGACGACATGTGGTTTCATCAAGACGGTGCCACATGCCATACAGTCCAAGAAGCAATTCAATTACTGTACGAGTCATTTCCTGGTCGTGTAATTTCCCGTTTTGGTGATCAGAATTGGCCGCTCACATCATGCGATTTATCGCCGTTGGACTTTTTTCTTTGGGATTTTTTGAAGTCTAAGGTTTATGCCAACAAGCTCACGACCACTCATGTCTTGAAGTAGGAAATTGAGCGCTGTATCAACGAAATTCAGCCACATTTATGCAAAACGGTCATGGAAATTTTTGACAAAAGAGTTCGTATGTGCCAGCAAAGCCGTGAAGGCCAATTACCCAAAATGCTACTCCATCCATACATAACCTTATACTGTATACTTTATGAGTCAATAAAAAAATTACAATTTTTAATTAAACACCTGTGTTTTCTATCAAAATTACTTCTTGCGTAAATGCTGGGACACCTTTACAGTATGATTCGCGAATCACTCTGTATTTAATCCCACGCACGTGTTTCCAACTACCTCGTTGTTTCACACATCAAAGGCTCTACGCTGTCGCAGAGACGGCATTAATTTATTGGATTCCAAATTAGACGGAGTGCATAAAGGAGGCTGTGATGCATTTCCACTCAGGTTGATCGATAATTTCGATAGAGCGATTCCCAACCGTGGTTCGCGCGCACGCTTCGAGAGGATGATTGGTTATTTCCGAAGCGGTTCCGCCAACAGCGCTCTCAACTTCCGGTTTCCCTTTGTAGCCGCCGTCGTTGGAAATTGGAACAAATAGACCGGGTAAGGAAATTAACGAGAGTTTTCTTTTGGCTTTGACGTAAAAAAAAAGTCGATTTTTTCTCAATCTTCAACAGGTTGTAGCGACGATCGTTTTTTTTTTTTGTGGTTCAATTTGGACAATTGATGCGGATGTCGACGGATGCGAAAAATAAATTGAAATTAAATATATACCGCTGATTGACGATCTGCGGTTCGCTTATTCATATACTTCGCCGTCGTATACCACTCGCTTCTTTTTCGAAACAAAAAAAAAAAGACGGTATTTATCTTAAAACGGTCTTTTCAGTGTGTATAGCAAAAGTGGGTTACTTCAAAGGAGTTCATCCGCCATTTTCTTCAAATGGAAAAAGGCTTTAAAAATCAAAGGGGATTATCAGAGTATAGATGTTTGTATCGCACTGTGAAAATCGACGTATGTCAAACAGTGCTTATTATTTTATTTTAACAATGCCATATTTTCACGATGAACTTTCAGATAAAATTAGACACTATTTTAATTTGAAGAAAATGATTTAAATTATTTGATTTAATGTAATTTGTGAATTATTTGATTATATTTAATTTTACTATCAATCGCCATAGTGTCTCGCCATAGTGACGAATTGGGGCAACCTGTAATGTCACTATGGTATAATTTGTAAAAAATAAATAAATGTGATGCCGAAAATGTTGCTGGATGGTTGACGAGCAATATTGCTGAAAAATGTTGATCGTTTACAGGCACCTTTATGAAGAAGAAATGTGATACTTTCAGTACAAATACTAAAACTGTGCATCAATCTGTAAAATATGACTAGTATCAAAATATCCTACTGAAAAACGATATCAAACAAATCAACGTTGCCTGAGCAAATTTTGAGAACCACAGTTGAAACGTACCCACCCAAGGAATCGTATATCGTGTGCGAATATACATAGGTTTGCATATCTACCTATACAATTCGGTGACGGATCGATCGAACCGATTCAGTCCAAATTTAAATGTCGCGCGCACTTTGACCAACGAACGAACAGACGGACAGACGTGTCGTTGCCGTTTCGGATACTCGAAAACGCAATGACCCATTTGGTCCAACCGATTACACACACACACACACATACCCTGGCAAATAAACAGGCCGACCTGATGATAATTTTGCACACCTGAATTGCTACGAAGCCACCCACCGGACAAGTGCACCGTCTCGACTCGCACAATAATAAATAATTAATTAATCAATGCGGCTCATTTGAATTTGTATGTAATTCTGACTATGTACATATGTATAGGTAATTTCACGGAACGGATAAATCATAATATCCGTTCACGTGTTCATCAACGCATCGGTCCAATTATTTTGTCGCACAGAGTGCGCTTTAATTATTACCGAACCGAATCGATCATATTGGTACTCGGCAGTTGATTGGATTGCAGCGCATACGTGTGTGCATTTGTTGCTGGCTTTTGCGAATGTTTCCGATATTTCCACCGCATAATTGCGGCTCGCCGAAATGTGTCAATTATTAGATAGATACATCAATTAAAAAGTGCGCCAAATGACGTATGCGAAGCGTACGATACGCCGTAATTACAGTAGTGTATGTATGTATATCAGTTGCATAGTATCTACCGATGGAAAAATTCACAATTTATAATACAAAAAGCTAAAGTATCTGAAGATGTACGTATGCAGAGCGAGATAATGCACTTTTTTTTTCTTCTTTTGCGGTACTGTTTTCGTTTTGTCCTATTTATTTCTTGGCTATTTCCATTGTTCGTCCACAATTTCGCTTGCATGGGTGCATCGCTCTGACGGCAACAACCCTTCGGGGAATATTTTCATTGTAAGGACGAAAAATTCTGGACGAGTTTACTTGAAAGTTTCTATAAGTATAGGTAATATATTTATTTATTTATTTAATTAAAATAGCTTAAAAAGCCAATAACAAACAACAAAGTAACCTAAAGCTAAAATTACAAAATAAATTTAATTATCTATTAGCACTTCTATGTAGATCTACTTAAATTTAAATTCGTAACTATTAACTTATTCTTACCCCTAGTATTATGACTACGTATATTATATCTCCCTATTTAATACTTATCGAAATAACTTGGTATTAAAATTCTTATCTAACTTAAAAATGTATTCTAACATGTACACTTTTATGGTTTCACTTACATTATACTATTTAATAGGTAATATCAAACAAACCAAGAAGCGATCGTAAGAGGAATACATGGGTAAGAAGTATGACCAAAGTGGCAGATATGGCAGAACGTGTGAAAAAGTTGAAGTGGCTGGACACATAGCGAGAAGAATGGATGGCAGATGGACGCGAGAAATACTGGAATGGTATCCGAGAGGATGTGAAAGAAAGCAAGGTAGACTGAGTGGAAGATGGGCTGATGAATTGAGAAGAATGTGTGGAGTCAAGTGGATGCATATTGCTCAAGACAGACAGGAATGAAAGAGGATTAGATCCAGCAGTGGATGGTGAACGGCTGAAAATGATGATGATGATAAAAAAAAAACACTTCCATCCCAGAAATATTTATAATTCGTTGAATAAAAATGATTTTTCTGGTAAATAAAATCAACTCGTATGGGGAATTTCAGTATTTTAATAATTTTGCATTTTGAATATTGTCATCAGACGCTGAAAACTGTTCTTCAAAAAATCACAGGCGAATTCAAGTGCCAATTAATTCCCCGATGTCTAGTTTTCCGCTCGTTTGTGACTTGCGAGCTATTATGCGTGTAAATGAGCCATTGAATATGTTGCGCATTTGCGAGATTTTAATATTGCGCGTGTGTGTGCATTCCATACACACAACTATGTAAGAGTTGAATAGAAGTGCTTGAACTCGGTTTATTATTCAACGTTGAGCAGAACAGATTTATTTCTTCGGGTGCATTAAGTTGCCTGGTACGTTATATTACGTATGTATGTATGCGCGTTCTTTGTAGGAATGTGTAATACGTATGAAATTTCACATTCACAATTTATTCATCAGCATGGGTAAAGGAAGCGAAAGTTGACGAGGCCTGAATTAGAAGTTGTTCGCTGAAAGGGTAAATGACGTGAAACAGTAGATTCGCGTCTCATACGGGACGACACGCTTTGTGCAAACAACAAAGGGGTGCCAACTCACCGTTGCGCGCCACAGTTTGAGTGCCGCAGCCTGGCGGCTAACAAACCGACGGATTTTGCGCGAAATTTGATGGAATTCGGATTCAAAGCCGTCGTCGACGTCGAACTTTTCGGCGTCTCGACGCCCCCGATTTAAATTCTATTAAAATTTTCGACGGCTAAAACGACAGGATCGCTTAGGGTCGGGACCCGCACACACTCGTATAAAATTCAGATTTTTCGCATTCAATTATAAATTTTGCGACTCAAACGACTTTAGACGTTTGAGTCTGGCGAAGAGTGCCGAAAAGATTTTACTTTTTCATTCAAAGTGAAAGATTGCCCTACACTTGAGCAATGGCATAATATAAAACCATACACTTGCTTTTAAAATGTTATCCATCTACATACATACATATGTACCTACATATGTACATATGCACATAGATTCCTAGATAGTCAAATCCGCGCAATACTACTATTGTATATTGAAAAAACAATGGTTTTGTGACAAAAATTATTATTTACATTTTAAACTGCAACTCTGGGAATTTATAATATGTACATGCATCATCATTTTCAGCCGTTCACCATCCACTGCTGGATGATGACCTCTCCAATCCTCTTCCATTCATGTATGTCTTGAGCAATCTGCATCCACTTGACTGCACACATTCTTCTCAATTCATCAGCCCACATCCTCTCGGATACAATTCCAGTATTTCTTGAGTCCATCTGCCATCTATTCTTCTCGCTATGTGTCCACTTTAACTTTTTCACACGTTCTGTTATATCTGCCACTCTAGTCATACTTCTTACTCGTGTATTCCTCTCTTGTTCTACCATGCATACATATTTCCATGCTTCTCTGTGTGCACTGGAGTTTACGCAGCGTTCTTGAATTCAGCATCCACGTTTCACATCCATACGTCATAACCAGCAGTACTCATTGGTCGTATGCCTTCTTTTTTAAGCGTGTCGGATTTAAAAACAATGTTCATTCTTCCAAAAGCACTCCATCCTAGTTTCATTCTTCGTTTTATTTATTCTTCTTTACATCTTGTTATATTCTGACCATTCTCAATTCACGTTAGTTGAATAATTAAGAGACGAATCGGTGAAATGAACTTTACAATGTGTACCCTGTAATATCTCTATCACATCTCAGTTCATATTACTTGCATCCGTTCACGTTGTTGAGAGGCGAAAAGAAAATGAACAGGTGGGGTGAGAATGAAAAGGATAACAGTAATGGAAGTTGTTATATTATTGTCATCTGTTTGCATAGTTGAAAATTTAAAGGATTTAACTGTATATGGCTTGATCCCTTCATGTTTATGTCATACACTCGTTTATAATATTTTATATTTATATCACTAATATGTTTAAACAAAAGTGAACTGCGTATGGTTTGTGTCCTTCGATGTTATGTCTATGTCGCCATCATGTTTATGCAGTTGTGCAATTGCGATGATAGTGTCTGATACAAATAACGATAGAAGACCACCCTAAAGGGTGAAAAAAGGTATTTAAGGTAACCAACAGCTGATGGAGGAAGTAATTCTTCTAACAGACGTACACCACGTCACTTGTACTCTCAATTATAATTAAATAAACGAAGTTTCATCCATCTGTATGTATGTATGTATATGTATTTAAAATATTGATTTCGTAACCAAATGCACTCGCGTATCTTATCTACAAACGCCATGCATATTTTTCATAGTAATTAATCTCTACCTTGAAACAATACAAATTAACGTCGCAATATTAATATATTGTAACATTTTTCATTTTAACATATTTTGTACTATATTTTGATTTCAATTTTTCATTTTTAAAGTCTTCTACGAAGTCGCGCGCGATTTAAAAAAAAAAAATATGGCTTTCATTTAATGTTTGCGGTCTTTTTTTGTGTTTTGTAAGCGGTAGTAGAATTGCGGTGGACATTTTTGCAAAAGTGGCATCTTTATTGGTTGAAAACGAGCCGCAGGCCGAGTCGTGCAAAAGTTTTAAGTTAGTTGCACGAGTCTACGTAGCGCAAAAGCCTGCGAGCTTTAAGCTACTTGTTGAATTTCGCTTCAGAAAAGTGCTTCAACAATATTACGATACAGTCTACATATAACTTGATATAAAATACAATTCAACAACGGGGTCGCAAACTCAATTTTCAATAAAAATAATCATCCCGTTATAAATCTATCTTCTACGAATGTTGAAGTTTTCAATACATTTTTACCCGATTGTAGTTCGAGATTTTTACTTTTCACTTGAGATTTTATGTAAACTTTAAGACGCAATTAATATTAGACACGTTGTGACATTCCGATTAAAGCGACGTAGTCCACGACATTTAAAGAGACAAAAGGAATTCGGAATAACAAAATACGCGCTCACAAGTGTTTCATACGTTCGGAAAATAAGCGTATTAAACATTTACCGAGCGAACATTTTCCGCAAATACAAAACGCACGCTCAATTTTCAAACAAAAACACAAATATACTCACACGTTTGTAACATTACAGTATATTGTACCTGGCGATAATATATTCCGTCGAGTGAAAGTGCGGCAAAATATAATTTTGTGTGCTAAAATCAAATATTTGAGAGCGTGCGAAAATATACGATAATAATGAATACATAGTCGGATATGTGTGAAAGATGAGAGGAATCGTAACTTAATCATCAAATACCTTTTCCCATTGACCCTTTTTAAAATTTAGAGCATATTCGTATATTCGACGCTCTTATCTCATTACATAATAATATACATACCTGTAATATAATATTTTGTATTAATTAAATTAAATCACATCTAATACACTGAGAAATACGTTTCTGACTTTTTAATAATGTATAATGGGTACATTGATTTTAAATCAACCATTTTCTAATAATGTAAACTTGTTTAGTTAAAACGTAACTATGAAAGGAATGGAGGCTACAATATTTACTGTATATTATTATAAACTCGTAACACTAATAATATATGTATGTACCAGAGTTTTTTTGAGAAAATATCCGTTTAATCTTCTTTTGAATACAATTAACATTTAACTATCTCTAAATTTATAACATACTCGAACAAAATATAATAATATAGAATATTAAGAGAAAACAAGTGATGTACCAAAGTTTTTATGAGAAAATATCCGATTAATCTACTTTTGAATATAATTAACTGTTAAAAATCTCTAAATTTAAAGCATACTCGAACAAATTATGATAAAATTTCTCGATAAATTTACAATATTATTAAAGTGTGTTATATTCAGTTGTGTTACAGAGGTATTTATCATCGTTTATACAAAGTTTTTCAGAAGTACTAAAATAAAGTACGAGTGCATATTTAAATTAAATGTATTTCTTGGTGGATTTAACTTTTCTGTACGAATCCGTACGACACATATGAAAATAGACAAAAATAGCGTAAAACAAAAGATCAGACTCACCGTAAGTCTTCGTGAATCATCATCGCCAAGCCTTCCCCAAAGTCATCTTAGAATTCAATACGGCGAAAGAGTGAAAAGAAAAATTTTAAAGACAGGTGATACGAGGGTGAATAAGTAATGTGACCCGTTTACATTTCTTCTCTTCGATATTCGTTTCCCTGTCAAAGGGTTAGAAGTTGGTTATTTAGTTTGAGAAATGACGTTGTTTGCAAGTGGATAAGTAATTCGCGGCCAGTAGTGGTGAAAGCTTTCGCGGCCGAAAGCTTTGGCGAGTGACTGGCGAGTAGCGACCGTAGCAACAAGCGGAACCGTAGCGCGTAGCGCGCATGGCGACTACCAGGGGTACAAAACCATACCAATTCATATCTCAACAACGACATTATATCTTCTACATATATATAAATAACAATAGTATAATATTGGATATAAAGTTAGATTTTAACTTAGACCGTCAATTTTTAATAAAAAAACTAGGAATATTATCTCGGCTAAGAAAAATATTATCTAAACAAACTAAAATAATAATTTATAACTAGCTGAGCCGGCATGCGTTGCAATGCCCGATCCCGTTCCCGTTCCCGTTCCTAGTACGTTTTTTGACACGTGAGCAGTTCCAGATCCCGATCCCGTTCCCGGTCCTGTTCCCGATCCCGATCCCGTTCCCGTTCTCGTTCCTAGTACGTTATCTGACGAGTGAGCAGGCCCGTTCCCATTCCCGTTCCCGTTCCGAGTACGTTATCTGACGCGTGAGCAGGCCCTTTCTCGTTCCCGTTCCCGTTTTATCCCGATTCCGACAGGAACCATCCCCGGCATGATCACAATAAGTCCTGAAAGTTTCATCGCGATCGGTTGAGTGGTTTAGGAGCCTATAAGAGACAGACAGACAAACAGACATTCATTTATATATATACATATATAGAAGATGTACTAGCTAAACCAGCATGCGTTGTAATGCCCGATCCCGTTCCCGTTCCCGTTCCTAGTACGTTTTTTGACACGTGAGCAGTTCCAGATCCCGATCCCGTTCCCGGTCCTGTTCCCGATCCCGATCCCGTTCCCGTTCTCGTTCCTAGTACGTTATCTGACGAGTGAGCAGGCCCGTTCCCATTCCCGTTCCTGTTCTAGATCCCGTTCCCGTTCCGAGTACGTTATCTGACGCGTGAGCAGGCCCTTTCTCGTTCCCGTTCCCGTTTTATCCCGATTCCGACAGGAACCATCCCCGGCATGATCACAATAAGTCCTGAAAGTTTCATCGCGATCGGTTGAGTGGTTTAGGAGCCTATAAGAGACAGACAGACAAACAGACATTCATTTATATATATACATATATAGAAGATGTACTAGCTAAACCAACATGCGTTGTAATGCCCGATCCCGTTCCCGTTCCCGTTCCTAGTACGTTTTCTGACGCTTGAGCAGGCC
The DNA here is from genome assembly GCA_022651745.1 of Parapsyche elsis. Lineage (NCBI taxonomy): Eukaryota > Metazoa > Arthropoda > Insecta > Trichoptera > Hydropsychidae > Parapsyche > Parapsyche elsis. The sequence continues at coordinate 7,714,278 of JAGVSN010000017.1, forward strand.
CGTTTCCGTTCCAGATCCCGTTCCCGTTCCCGATCCCGTTCCCGTTCCCGATTCCGATTCCGTTCCCGTTCCCGTTCCTAGTACGTTATCTGACGCGTGAGCAGGCCCGTTCCCGTTCCCGTTCCCGATCGCGGTCCCGATCCCGATCCCGTTCTCGTTCCTAGTACGTTATCTGACGCGTGAGCAGGCTCGTTCCCGTTCCCGTTTTTTCCCAATTTTTTTTTCACAGAAACCATCCCCGGCATGATCACAATAAGTCCTGAAAGTTTCATCGTGATCGGTTCAGTGGTTTAGTAGCCTATAAGAGACAAACAGACATTCATTTATATATATATATAGATAGATATATGTAGATTGTTAGATCTCATTTTATGTATTGTGGTTCATTATAAAATATATTAGATAATTCAGCTAGAGATAAATTACAAATATTAAAAAATAGAGGTATGAGATGTATTTTAAATGCGGATAGGTATGCTAGTATAAAAAAGATGATGATTGAATTAGATTGGTTGAATGTGAATGATACTTTGAGAATTTGTATGTTCGTATTTATATATTTTAAGTTAGATAATAATATGTTACCATCATATTTTAGTAAATTTATTATGGCAGTCTTAAAAAAACATCTCTGTTCAGATGCTTAGTTAAGGATTATAATTAATTTGCTTAAGCTACTATATTATATAAATAAATAAATATTTATACATCTCAGTATTTTAATACATCATAGGAAATTTCAAACAATACATGTATTTAAAAAGGAACCAAAGTAGGAACTGAAAGAATGAAAAAAATTATGATCCAGTTCGTAAAGTCAAGTACAGGCAGATGTAAAGTACACGTCTAAAGGACAATTTCATACGTTTAGGTTAGGATGAGGCATACGACCAATGCGTACTGCCAGTTATGACGTATGGATGTGAAACGTGGATGCTAAATTCAAGAATCTTACGCAAGATCTAATGCACACGGAGAAACATGGAATGATTGTATGGTAGGTATAACGAGAAGAGATCATAAGAGGAATACATGGGTAAGAAGCATGACCAAGGTGGGCACCTAAGCACAAGTTGTGTGTTGTATGTAAGTCGGGAATATTCCCCAAAAGATTATTCGCCGAGAATTTTTTTTTTTTCTTGGTTATAAAACATCTCTTGATAGTTTAATAGCTTTTTAGAGGATTCTAGGTTATTTTCAGAACCTAATGGGAGTAGTAGGACTTTCTAGAATGTCTGATAGCCTTTTGAATGACATTTTTACATTCTGAAGACACTGAATGTGTCATTTCGTCATATTAACATACGCACTACCAGCATGAACGTTTTTCGCGAAATTCTCACAAGAATACAATGCTTATTATTGTTATTGCTTTGGTTAAGATACTCCAGTGATACTCGTAAACGAGCTGTGCTTAGGTGCGGATTCAAAATATGCCCAAGGTGGCAGATATAGCGGAACGTGTGAAAAAGTTGCAAGAGGAAAGGATGGCAGATGGACGCGAGAAATACTGGAATGGTATCCGAGTGAATGTGAAAGAAAGCAAGGTAGACCGAGTGGACGTTGGGCTAATGAATTGAGAAGAATGTGTGCGAGTCAACTGGATGCAGATTGCTCAAGTTAGACAGGAATGGAAGAGGATTGGAGAGGCCTACATCCAGCAGTGGGTGGTGAACGGCTGAAAATGATGATGATGAGGTTAGGATGTTGAAAATAGTCCGTTATCGAGTTACAGTTTAGTTAATGGAAATGCTGAAAGTGGACTGTTATCAAGTTACACATTTAAACTTTATACACTACAGCCCAGAGACTCGAGTTTCAAAATTTTTTGTACTAATTTTTGATGCACCCTCTTGCTTTTTATATATGTACATATAAAAACATCGCTTCTTCTTATTGGTACACCTGCAAAAAAACCGTGTAAAAAAAAAGATACGTACATCGACAAAATAAATCGAATTTATTTTTTATTTATACATACATAAAAATATTTTCATAAGTTACATACATAATGAAGTGATAAATTGACGTGCTTTTCGATTTAAATTAAATTTAATATAAAAAATATATATTCATTCGGTGTCGCTACTTGACAATAAACGTACCTGTTTACTGCTGTTTTTTTCCTTTCGATTTCTTGTAACCGTGTTTAAACAAAAAAATCAGTGTAAAAAAAATAATTGGACCGTGTTATTTCAAAACCGTGCAGAAAGAGAATCGGATGTATATGTTTTGTTTCGTCTTGTTTTTACACGTTACCATTTTATATACCAGACATAGGCATCAATTGCCAATAGTTTGACTATGCAACAGATTTCCAAACTGTCAAAACAGCGTGTTTTTCATGTCTGAAAACATCATCTTTTCCTGTTGCTGAATGCTTCATGTTTGTGGAACTGTTATTTCAATGAGTTGACAATTTTATTCAATCTCGGCACTTATTGCTTTTACAATCTATACCAGGCTTTATACAGTGTTTTTCAATTTATTGGGAAAATATAAATTCTATATACGTATTTATTATTATCTGCTTATTTATTGTAAGGAATGGAGAAATTGATTCAATTTTAAGCTTGTTTTCGTACACTATCATTTCTATGATTTCGAAGTAAACAGTCTAACTTCGTAGCGTTCGATATTTACATAATAGGTTAATGAAATTTCCTGTACCCATTATTATTGTTGTCTTGCCTTATACAAGTAAACATACATTGAGACGTAGTAGAATGGCTCGCAGGATGTAATCAATGTGATAGTGTGATTTGAGACATTGGATTATGAGTTAAAGTGAACCTGCGTATTTACAAAAATGGAATATAAAAAAATATAAAATTTATAATCAAACTCGACACTTTCATACAAGAATTTATATTGGAAGAGAGCGTCAATATCATGGGAATAATTAATATCGAAGAAAAGCCCCATATCTATGTAAGTTTCCACCGCGAATACTTGCAACACCTTAATGACGTCAAACCTTTTGTGTGTTACGCCAAACTCTCTCTCTCTCTCTCTCTCTCTCTGTCTTTCCATCTGAAAAAGACGTAATGCAAACGCAAAGTTTCAAACTCTACTCTTCATAATACATAGGTACGTTGTTGGCCTATTATAATTTAGCGAAGACTCTCAGTCGGGTTATATATTATATTGAGTATATCTTTACGACGGCGAAATGAAACGTTTCATCCGTAGAAAGTGTTGCTTTTATTGCCGTCGTAAAAGTAACGATAAAACAAAAGGACAGATTATAAACCGGTCGATAACAATATTTGTTTTAATACGACAAAAGTCTTTATCCCCCGAATCATTGCCATCGTAAACTTTTTGTCATCGTTTGATGATCGCAATAAGCATCGCATTACTTTTTGTGCAATTTTTTGACGTCATCGGTGCCTCGTTGATTAGATGTAAGACTGAATAATTTACGTTCACGCTTTGGATATGGAATTCTAGATGGAATTTTTCCAATATTATTTGACTGAAAGCTGTCGAGATTGTTCTAAAAAAAATAAAATAAGCACTCAACCACTTATCCATATAGAAATTCTTTTCCGGCCCTTTTTTGAAGGCAACGCGGAATCAGTGTAGAACCTTTTTCAAGTAAATCTTCTCAAATAAGTGAAAATTACGATCCTCATCACTGAGGGAAACGACTTAGAAGGTTACGACTTCTTCAAATGCAAATCAGACGAGAAAATATTACGACGTTCATTGCAGATACATATGTATGTATGTATGTTCATTGCCTACTAGTATTGTTTGCAGGTGAATGAAAATATGGCTCAGACAGTATGATCGATTTCGATGCCTATTTAAAATAGGTCGTTTCAGTTTCAGACATGCAGACGTGTTCTATGCAGCATGTGTGTAGGTATTTATCGTACCTATACTATACATATGTATGTACACATATTCATCGTCCATTAAGGCTATCGACGGAAATTACCATAATTTAATGATAAGTTTGACGGAAATGCCCGTAAACTTCGTATTTAACAATCCGATAAAATACGCGGGTGCAAATAATTAATTGATCCTCTTGGCGAAATTGCTATTTCGCATAAATGCATTTCTGCCATTATTCATATTGACATGTGCGTACGTTTTTTCGTAATTTTCGCACGATCACAATACTTTATCCAATTAAGATAAAGTAAAAATTATCACAGTAAGTGCAGGTAAGTGTTCACACATAATATAATAGAGTTTTTGTGTCGGTATTGGTCGAACTAAAAATTGAAGCAGTTAAACGATAATGTGTAGCAGCAATAAATAAATAGAATTCGACAAACATACACACATAATATATGTATGTGAATATATTTGATCTTCAATTTTGAAACATGCGTTTGTTTGTGTAATTAACCAAACCATACACGATACATTTACATATGTATGTAAGTAAAAGCAGCATGATGAATATACGTGAATATTGAAACTTAATGAAGACCACTGACATTACAGCATTAATAATAAGTCGCAGGTACACCGAAAATAAAATATGATACGCCAATCGTCGTAACTTATTGGCTGAAAATTTCGTTTAAAAAAAATGTCATTTTAAGAAAACAAATTAAGTTATGGTAGGAAAAATAAAGTGAAATAATTAAATCTGATATCGTAAATAGAAAGATGCCCCATTCTGTCCGCGGAAATTTAATAAAAGCTTCAATCAGTCGGAAAACTTTTATCATAAATATTACAGGTTATACATATAAATCAATAAATTGAATGTTTGTCTTTTTTATATTCAATATTGATCGGTTCAACTATAGGTAATGGTAGCCATTCACGGTCCGTTTTTTTCCATTTTACAATAATATGTCCCTTTGTACAAAGGGACATATTATTGAAATTTATTTATTTATTTATTTACAAAAAACGTCCTGCAAGACATTACAGATATAAATCCAGATCGCCATGCAGGGAAAACAATACATATACATATGTACATATATCATAAAACCACTATAAAAACTTAGAAATATTAGATAGCACATAATATAAACATAGCACATAATATAATTATACAAAAAAATATATATAAAAAAAATAATAATAATAATAATAATAAAAAAAAAAGTTAGATAAAATTTGTGAAAAAAATAAAAATAAAAATTATAAAGAAAAAACAGAAAGGCTCAAGAATCACAAAATAATATGTTACGTGTTATGCATAACGTGTATCTATCTTAAAATCTTATAATCTAAGCAAAGTCTCTACCAGGTTAGCATAACTGCAAGAAAATATATCGATAGAGTCAGCCACCAAGTTGAGTAAAGCAATAGCTTTAGCAACCGGAGAATTTAGCATTATATTGGTACGTGCCGCCGATGGATAAAGCAGAAGATGTTGCCTGGAACATCTAAGCTGACTCGGTACCCACAATTCAAGCTCCATAAGAACCTGAGGATTATGTATCAAACCAACTATCAGCTTGTAGAAGTGTTTACCCAGGTAGACCTTTCTTCTTGATTCCAAAGAGTAAAATCCCAGGGCACCCAGAAGGAAGCCACTCGGGTACATCCAAGGATACCGTCCATATGTTGTCATATAGAGATACCTAAGGAACCTTTTCTGAACCTTTTCAAGTTTAGATATATGGGCTTTATCACAAGGACTCCATATAATTGAAGAAAACTCTAAAACAGTCCGTACTAGTGTTTCATACAGAATTTTAAGTACCATGGCAGATTGGAAAGGTTTGCTCACTCTGAGAACAAAACCTAATAATTTAGAGGCCTTCATACATACACCGTCTATATGACGCCCAAAACTAAATTTAGAAGAAAATAAGACTCCCAAATCACGAAACTCATCCACCATATTTAGGTCATTGTCAAGAATATGGTAAACAGTAGATACATGATTATGGGATCTGGAAAAACGTAAAGAACAACATTTATTAATACTGAAGTACAAGCTATTTTTTGCTGACCATGCTGCAACAGCATCAAGATCCAATTGTAATAAAGCGGAATCCATTGTAGTTACAATTGTTCTATATAGTTTAAGATCGTCAGCAAAAAGTAGAAATTCTGAATACATATTTAATAACATCAACTATATCATTAACATAAATCAAGAAAAGTAAAGGGCCCAAGTTTGAACCCTGTGGTACTCCTGAGTGAGCACTATATTCTGGCGAGGATTTAGAGCAATGGAAAACATATTGTTTACGATTCACAAAATAACTTCTGAAGAGTAACATGAGACTATTGGAGATACCAAAACGATCTAATTTCTCCAATAAAATCTCATGGTTCACTACATCAAAAGCCTTCTCAAAATCCGTATAGACAATATCAACCTGTTTATTCGCATCTAAAGACTTAGTAACAAAATTAGAGAGACACAACAGATTTGTTACAGTAGACCGAGAGGGTCTAAAGCCATGTTGTTGATCAATCAAGAAAAGTTCACAGTGACTAAAGAGATATTTATGTATTATTGATTCAAACAGCTTTGCTGGAGCAGAGAGAAATGCGATAGGTCTATAGTTTGAGATATTGGATTTATCACCTTTTTTGAAAACAGGAACTACCTTAGTATTTTTCCAAAGATCAGGGAAAACTCCTGATTTAAGAGATAAATCGAAGATGAATTTCAATGGTACGATAAGAGCTGCTTTGCAGTTTTTCAAAACAAAATTGGGAATATTGTCAGGACCAGCCGACTTAATGGATCTAAGCTTATTGAAACCATAATCAAGATCAGCCATAGTGAATTGGTCCAATGCTAAAGTAGGATGCCATCCATTGTCTGGTAAGTCATCCAAAAGGTTAATGACACGAGGTCTGTTTGCTAGAGAACAGTTTAGAATGCTACTAAAGTGACTAGCAAAAGAATTTGCAATATTCTGATAGCCAATAACAGGGGACAAATTATATACCATAGATGAAGGGTGACTCGAGGCTGAGCGTTTGGAGTTGATAAGCGTCCAGAACGCAGAAGAATCTGCTGAGAGAGCATGTTCACAATCTGATACATATGTATACTCGATGACATTCACTAATGAGAGATTTGGAGAGACGATTATGTAGATTGTGAATGTGCTAAAATGATCGTACTGACAGCGGGAATTGGCACATTCACAATCCGTTTTAATCATACGTCCTGTTGTACGGCGGGAAAAACGGACCGTGAATGGCCACCGTTACAGTTGAATTTTCATCTCAACTGTTTCATTTTACCATGTCGTTAAAAAATTTTGCGATACGTCAGCGCTGTGGTAGAGAGATTAAAAGCGTCGTTTCAAAGGACCGTTTCGGATTATGGTATTTCCGATTTCCCCGTTCAAGTTCGCTTCCACAGTGAGTGCAACGGTGTACTGGGAGGCTTTGTGGCAATCAATATCCTCCCATGCCATGTCACGACGCTCATCAACTATCAAATTGAATCCTTTGTGGGTCGCCGACGTAAAGGGTTAACGGTCCAGCACTAAATATCGCCCCACTCTCAATTAAAACACTGACAACTATAGTTTCAAACGCAGAAAATACACATTTCCAATAATAAAATTTCAATTTTGTCTTGCTGAAAGAAGTATACGGACTACTTGGCCATTTCTTTCTTAAATTGAATTGAATCTAATGAGGAAAATTAAATAAAAACTATACATATAAAAAAAAATTCGGGTGTGGCCAACCTATGACTTTATCCATATACATATTTGAGGAATACAAAGAGTAACGAAATTAATTTTTAAGTACGTAATTAAATAAAACGCATGCACACCGCCACACCAACCAAAATACATACATATGTATGTACATATCATGAAATTACCGTGTTGAAAGTGCGCGCGTATGTAAAATACGATCTTCGGCATATATTCAAATAAGAAAAACTACCACTTCCGGTCGGCGGACTTTGATCAAAACCTTATCAAATCTTAAATTTTATATGGAAATTATAAATATAAATTTTCGACTTGATCAATGGGGCAGTTTCTGAAATATTCTGTGGTAAAATTTTCGACAAAAAAAAAAACCCTACTTCCGGTTGAATGATTTTAATGATTTATTTTTTTGTAACTAGAAATTTTACTCAGGAGTACAAAATTATAATATTGTGACGATAGTACATATTTAAAAGGCCGAAAAAAATAAAAAACAAAAAATCGTTCAAGAGTAAACTGCCATTTCCGGTAGTCAGATGTTGACCAAAATCACAGTATCTCTTAAGGCTAACGTGAACTTTTCGACAAAAAAAAACCCCTACTTCCGATTGACTGATTTTAAATGATTTATTTTTTCGTAACTAGAATTTTTTTTCAGGATTACAACATTACAATATTGTGACGATACTACATATTACATACTACGAAAAAAATAAAAAACAAAAAAATCGTTCAAGAGTAAACTCAAAAATTCAGAAAATTCAAAAAAATTAAAATAGAAATGTTAAAAATCATATTTCCGAAACTAACACATTCATCAAGTTGAAATTTCATATCTATAGTTTTCACGTTAGGCCGGCAACACACGAACCTCTAAATAAAATAAATTTTTAAAATCAGGCAGTCGGAAGTAGGGTTTTTTTTTGCCGAAAAGTTTACCACAGAATATTTCAGAAACTGCACCGGCGATCAAGTCGAAATTTCATATTTATAGTTTTCACGTTAGCTGTAAGAGATACTGTGATTTGGGTCAACATCTGACTACTGGAAGTGGCAGTTTTTCCAATTTGAACATATGCCGAAGATCGTATTTTACATACGCGCGCGCACTCAACACAGTGATTTCATGATATGTATGTATGTATGTATGTATGTTGGTAGGTGTCGTGGTGTGCATGCGTTTTATTTACTTACGTACTTAAAAAAATAATTTCGTTACTCTTTGTATTCCTCAAATATATGGATAAAGTCATGGGTTGGCCACACCCGAATTTTTTTCTATAGGAACAGAATGTCTACGGACATTATATGAAAACTTACGTGGATTTTGAGTATCATTGAGTGTTTCGTGATCAAAAAAGTTTTGGAAACTCTGTTGTGTAAGCAATGTAATCGAACACGTACGTTTTGTGCGATCGGTTTGCTATTTAAATAATGGATTAGTCACGGCATTGTTCACCGCACTTTTCCGGTCGGAGAAAAAAATTTACAGCACTAATGCTTTTTCACATCAGGGCATTATTTAGCGAATAAAAGGACGAGCGGAAAAGTGTGAAGAAAATTCGCTGGCTCCTAAGCGGACGCGCTAAACTTTCGCGTCTCTCCCTTCCCTTTCCACACTCTCATCCTTAACAGTGTGTTAAAGGAAAGAAAAAGGTCTCGACGGAACTTTTTTTTTTCTTGTAAAGGCAAAAAAAAAGCGAACTTCGGCAAAGTGGCCTCGTGCCTTTGCCAGCTGGAGATAAATGACTAGCGAGATACTCAAATGAGCGCTACTCAAACAAGTGTATGCGGAACAAGGAACACTATACTTTTTAAGTCATTAGCTTAATTGAATTTGCCTTTACGTTGGCCGAGTCCAGAATTATTCTTTGACAACTCTGGAGAGTATTCAATTCAGCACGTACGAGTGATGATAAACTATAGGATACTAGTTGAGTTGTTGGAGTATTGTCTGCAAATTCTTCTGTGTTAACTATTTTGTATTGACGCCCAGTACTATTTCTGATTTTCTTCCATATTAAAATATGAATAAATCTATTGTGGAAAGACACCAGACCAAAATCATCGGTGCTTCAATAAAACTACTGCGGTGGAATAAAATAAATTTCACAACTAAAATAAAGATAGTTTGCAAAAAAATATAAAGATGACTATCGTAAAAATTTTGATGAATCACTTTCAATTTATTTATTTCAATGTGTAATTTAATTTGTTTTTGAAGATTTTGATTGAATCATACGTAATCCAAACTTGCATACCAAAAAAAATTTATAATTGAGGTTATAAATTCACGTAATTCCATGCTATGCGGTATTGTTATACTTTTAATACGATCAACGTTTGCTATGTAGATTAAGTAAGTGCACGAGAATTATATGCTTTACACTGTAACACTTCATTATCTCAACATGGTTTATCTGAAGCCTGATACGCCTTATTAAGATAAAACATCTACTTTTTTTTGTTTCACTATCGTCGAGCCGTTCATCACAGTATAATATCATATTCCGTCACGAGTAAGTGGCGTGTTGCTTTTTATCGTTTAAATACATTTTATAATTTTCCTAAATATATAATAACTTTCCAGACATGTCGCCGAGGCACTTAATGGTGTTTTTGGCGACACTATCGCTCGCAAGTACTTCTTTTTATCCCAGTCCCGATCACAATAATTTGCAAAGGAACGATCCTAGCTCATACAGACTACCAACGAATGCTCAGCCGACACATTATCGAGTTATACTCAATGTTGATCCCGATCAAAAAGATTATTTTACAGGTGAAGTGAAAATAAACCTGTCAGCGCAAAACGCGACCGATGAAATAGTTTTACATTCGAACGTAGCAAACATCAGCAATATATCCGTGATGGAAACGGGAAATCTGACTGAATTATACAAGAATTATAGTTTGTCTGGGGATGATAAGCATTTTTTGAAGATATTACTGAGCAAAACTATGACTTCAAATCAAACATATGTGGTAAATATTAAATACAAAGGCAAGTATGGTAGCAAGTTCGACGGATTGTATTTGTCATCATACAAAAATGACGATGGAAAAACCAAGTACGTATTCATATCATCAAAAGTGTATTTACATATGTCATTTTTATTACTGTTAGATTAGTGTGAATACTTTGTGATTCACGGCTTATGGTATAAAGACTAATAGAGGAAACCATATACATACATAATATGTACACATGTAGCAATTTATACAGGCAATGTGATTATTTTTCATAAAATCAAGCGTTTTAACATCAGCTATGAAAGTAAGAGTAATGTGTATGTATGTATATGAAAGTAAGAGTAACCAATTAAATTAATGAAATAACAAGTGTACGATAGCAAAGTTTCTTATCGAGTTTTAAAAACCTTTAAAACATTCAATCTGAAGTGCCCTATTTATAAATTTTAACTTCAGATTTTTCTAATCAATGGAATGAATAATTAAACGTTTTACTTTCAGGAATTTAGCAGTGACGCAAATGGCACCCGTTAGTGCCAGAGACGTTTTTCCTTGCTTCGACGAACCGGGACTTAAAGCATATTTTCAAATAAATGTTTACATTCCCAATGGATATCATGCTATTTCCAATGAGGACGCAACGAACAGTACCGATTTGTAAATATACCTATGTAAATTCAATTAAATACAAATATGCTTCTACATAAACATACATATATAATAAAATATACTTGTGGTTATTTTTCAGGCCTTTGATTCAAGATAGTTTACATTTGACGGCTTTCAAAGAAACGGTACGTATGTGTACGTATTTGGTCGCCTTGCTCGTGTCTGACTTTAGGTACAAATCGAATTTGGAGCATGGTAATCAAATATATTCAAAAAAATATAGAATTTTTGCAAAACCACCCGCTTACGACGAACTTGATTACGCTTTGGAGTTTGGACAAAAAGCTTTGTTCAGTTTGGAAGAGTATATGGATGTCGAATATCGTTTGAGCAAATTGGACAGTGCCGCTTTACCGAACCTCTACTATAACGCCATGGAGAATTGGGGACTCATAATATACAGGTCGAATATAATCTTATAATATTAGATGTGATAATTTATTACTTATATTTGTATATATTGATTTAAAGGGAGGAGAGGCTGTTATACAATCCTACCAGAACGACTACAAGGGTAATTCAAGCCATGTCAACGGTAATAACTCACGAAAGTGCACATATGTGGTTTGGGGATGAAGTTAGTCCAATTTGGTGGGACTATGTGTGGCTCAGTGAGGGTTTCGCAACATATTTTGAATCGTATATAACCAATAAGGTATAATGAACTCGATTGCATCACAAAATGTATTGATTGTGTGGCCTCAATATGTTTTTATTATGTTTCAGATTGCACCCGAATGGAGAGTGATGGATCAATTCACCGTTAACAATATGCATAGAGCGATGGTTTTCGATTCACTCGAAACGACGAATTCAATGACGAGCCCTCTCGGTTCGAAAGATGACATTTCTAACAATTTCAACCTGATTGCGTATCAAAAAGGTAATAAAAATAGCGTGAATAGTGTGAATAGCGTCATGTACAAATATGCGAGAGATACGCACGAATGTTCAATTAATGATATATTGAACAAATTATCGGGAATTCCGAAATTTAAATTTGATTTGATTATATGTCAAACATTTCAACGTGTAATATTTTCAGCCGCCAGTGTTATCAGAATGATGCGGCATGTTTTAAGCGAAAACGTTTTTCAGCAAGGTTTGAGAAATTATTTGAAATCTGCGTGAGTATTTTTGTACGATACTTTTTTGTAATCAACACTTTTTGTTACGTTAAATTTGGACACTCTAATCTAATGTCACCTAGATTTATTATATCAATCATGATAACCCAATAAATTGGGCTATAAATTTCACAGTATATTGTTTATACATAAATAATTATTTTAAAAAAAATACTGCTTTAAGCTCATTGTCGAATGCTGAGCCAAAAAATTTATTCGATGGATTACAAGCGGCTGCTGAAGGAAAAGATATTTTTCCAGAAAATGTAACAGTATCTGACGTATTTAGTTCTTGGTCTGATCAAAATGGATTCCCGCTGATTTCGGCTTTCAGAAATGAAACTACTGGAGCCATACATCTACTTCAAGTACATATTATCATATATAAAAACATGCCAAAATACTTATATACGTTTAATATATGTACATATTGCCTTAAATTTTAAGGATCGTCATCACCAAAATTTGAGTATAGGAACCGAAGAAAAATGGTGGATACCCATAACTTGGACTACATCAAATAATACCTCGGATGAAGACACATCTACCAAGGTTTGGTTCAATCCGAAAGTTGAAGCTTTACATTTGCCCTTAATCTTACAGGAAGAAGAATGGTTCATCATAAATAAGCAGCAAATAGGTATAACATACACAACAGTACTATAGATAATTCTACCATTTATTCATATACATATATGTATGTATGTATATATGTATATATATTTTTAAATGACTAGGTTACTATCGGGTCATATACGATGAGTTAAACTGGAAACGTTTAAGTGAAGCTTTACAGAGTAAAAATTTCAGTAATATTCATTTTCTGAACAGAGCACAGTTGATAGATGATTCTTTGAACTTAGCAAGGACGTTCCACTTGGTACAACTTTACCCTCAATATTGCATGAATTAACGGAATATTTAATGGAAAATTATCGTTTTCAGTCGTACAATACAACGTTTGAACTGTTGAATTACCTACGCGAAGAAGTAGATTATATACCATGGTCAGCTGCGAATGTTGGTTTGAATCTTTTGAACTCACTGATGCCAGCTGCTGAAAATTACTACCTTTACAGGGTAATCAAACTCGTCAAAATATTATATACATAGATAGTATGTATTAATCAACAAAATACAACGGTGCTTTAAATTTCCAGACTTTCGTATCGCAAATCACTAAGAAAACTTTCGAAAGTTTAACGTTTGACGTTAACGTAAACGACGATCCAGTGACTAAAATGAACAGGGAAATAATATCGAAATTGGCTTGTGATTCAGGATTAGTAAACTGTAGAAGTGGGGCGTATAATAAGCTAAAATCACTCATGGATAACTCTTGTTAGTGTGCAGATCTGTATCGATTTAAATTTTAGATCAAATGTTAATCAGTTATAAAGCCAATTTTCTTTTTTAGCTGCAAAGCTAGACTTGGACTTACAAGACGTCATATACTGTTCTGGAATGCGTAGTGTCAATGAGAACGAATGGGACTATTTTTGGAAAAGATATTTAAATTCTGCGATAAAATTGGAGAAAGATAGTATATTGAAAGGATTGAGTTGTTCAGATGATACAAACTTACTGTCAAGGTTATCATAATTTATAGAATATTGAGTTATTACCAAATAATCCCCTTTTAAGCCACGTTAAAATTCAATATGGCGATATGTGTTTCAGATATTTGAACATGTCTGTTTCCGACGAGATTGACATTTCACGAACGGATCGCAATCTAATCGTTGAATCTGTAATTAGCTCAAGTCCCTCTGGTTTAGATATTGTTGTTGATTTCATATTCTATAACTTTACACTCCTACAAAATACGTAAGTGTAATCAGATTCATTAAAAATCCGTATTATCTGGAATTAATAGAGTTAAAGATTGAATAATTCGTTTAAATAATTATTTTGCAGTGTAGAAACGACGAGTATTATATCAAATTTGGGAAGAAGAATTGTTACGGAAACCAATGAAAACAAGGTAAGCAAACAAATATTGTAATAATGCAATTAAAATTAAGCGACATGCTAATAATCAACAATTTCCTTAATTTGCAGTTTGTAATTTTTGCAACATATCCGACTTTAACGTTAGAAGAAAAGAATGCTGCGAATTCTGCTCTGATAACAATATCTAAAAATAGGGAATGGTTAGGCTATGCCCTGATGGAAATTGATCCTTGGTTAATAGATAATGTAGTTCCAAGTTCTGCAACACATGTTAAACTATCGACAATTGCAATACTATCCATGTTCATATCATTATTTATAACCAAACAAAATATAATAGACACACTGTGAGATATTGTATTAATAAAATAAAATATGGAAAATTAAACAGTTCTTTGATTGTAGTCTAATATTACCAATTCAGAAACATTGCAGATAAACATGGGAATCCAAACAATCGTGTTTTATAATATCAAATAGCATTACAAATGTTTACGATACATACTAAAGATTTATAATCTAGACAAAAGTTTTTAATAGCTTTGAAATATTGTATTGTAAAGTTAACACCATTGTAAACTGGTAATATATATGTGCATATTATACTATGACACACTTGACAATAAACTATACATATTTGTGGAATCTTTAAAAACGTCTGACTAATTAAACAAATGCTTTTTTTAATAAGTTTAATTTTTCAATTCTATACATTTGAGACATGAACCTCAATAACATGATGAACAGAATTAAAAATTAATTTGCAAATAGATAGATATATTGCTTGATACGACGAATTATCCGAATTATTTAAAAAATAGAAATGTACATCTAAATAGAACATCAATCTGCAAATTGACAGTATAGATTAATTTTACCCTTACATATGGAGGAATCGTCATAAAATCTCTGATTTCCAATACTTTATCAATGGGTTTTAAGGATTCATCTACTCGATAAGCATTAAGCGCGATACAAAATCAGACGTGTCGTCAATAATTCATTATTAATTTTAGTATTGTATTGATTGCATCAATGAACGCGTACAAGTACTATAATATCTTATCAGTTTTAATTTTCAACCCTTGCCTCTAATTTTCTTAACAGTTAGAGTCAAACGGCGACACAAGTAAGTCTCCACAATAATGTTCACTTTATTTTTTTCTACCTTCTACTCGTTAGAGATAACATTAAATTTGAGTTCGGTTTTTAATGTCAGTATTGTGAGAATTTATGAAAAAAAATTATTTTATTAATGCTATTATGAATTGAATTTACACTTGAAGCATTTGGGAATAATTTATAGTAGCTGTAAATAGCTGGCATTGCTCGGGTGAATTTAGTTCTGTAAATTTTATTTTGAAAGCTCGTCAAGATTCTGCTGAATCTTGTAGTGAAATTTCAGGGAAAATTTAAAATAGATTCGACATTATCAGTAAACCTTATATTAATAGTTTGTTTCCATTGAATATATTATACATAGGTATTTTGTAGTTGTAAGTATGACGTTCTATGTAGATTCATTTTGGATTGCACAATAGTTATGAATACTCTTTTCTCTCTATATATGTATGTACATATATATTATACATAAATCTTGTCGAGATTTCGCTGAACCGTATGCAGCACAATTACATTAAACGACAGTTGGTCCAGTACGACCAAACTATTTATACAATTTACTTTTTTTTTACAAATATGTAATTTTTGCAGACATGACGCCAATTACTATTTTGGTATTGGCTTTGGCCGCTTTGGCCTCCGCATCCGACGAAACCCTATGGCCTCGTTTACGACCGAAAGTCAATATTGAACCGTTGCCTCAACAGAGAGCTAACTATGCCAAATACCGTCTATTGGATGAAACGAAACCGTCTCACTATACCGTCATTTTAAAAGTTGACCCAAACAAGATTGAGTCGTTCTCGGGCCATGTCACCATCGATATAATGGCAAATGTCGTAACTGACATGATAGTTCTTCATTCAAACGTTATGAACATAAACAACATTACTGTCATGGCCAATGGAACTAATGTCGACATTTACAAAACTCATATGCTAAACGTGGACGATACAAACTTTATAACCATAATTTTGAATGAGACATTAAAACTCGACCAGGTGTACGTGATCAAAATAGACTACCTGGGCAAGTACGGAACAAATTTGGAAGGACTCTACTTGAGCTCGTATACGGACGCCAATAATAAAGTCAGGTATGTATTTGCAATACCACTTGTTCTCCTATGGCTATAAGTGGTTAAACTTTTTGTCAAATCAATATTTATTTAGGGGATTTGGCCTAGAAATCTATTTGCTTGTAATTTTTTTCAGAAATTTAGCCACCACGCAATTTGAACCGGTGAATGCCAGAGATGCTTTTCCGTGCTACGATGAGCCCGGTTTTAAAGCTGTTTTTCAAATCAACATCTACACTCCTAATGGATATCACGCAATAGCCAACACCGATCAAACAGATGTAACTGATCTGTAAGTCAAAGTCACTAAAGTAATCAAGTATGTATGTATGTATGTATGTATGTTATTTCCATGAACTAGTATTTCGATACTGATGCGTGTCAAGTACACTTGTAAAATATTTAATTGTACAATGATAAGGTTTGAACCAAAGTAATTTTTCTATCGACTCGATAAATAATCTGAAACGACTTGGCCGAAATAGGATTATTGCGATAATCACAATGAGACTACAATGTATGTATACGTATATTGATAAGTTGATTAAAATCACAGTGATGTAAATGTATAATTTGGATAATATTACATATAAATTTTAGACAATTTGATAATATTCTACATTAATGTAATATACGATTATAATCAATGTCGTAAATGCGTGCAAAGAATATTACGTTAAAATATTTCATTTTTCATTTGAATTTTATTTCACATACCTACCTAAATCATATTTAATTTCAAACAAAATTAAAAATTTTACTTTAATAGATGTACATACATACATATGTTCATATATCTACTACTGAAGAATTTGAATACCTAATGTTCGTGATGAAACATCTAAGTTCGTTCAGTCGAAGTTGATTCAACTCACAGCAACAAATACAGTAGAAACTCAATTATCCCGACTGATTTGGGATGAAGGTATCCCGGATACTGAAAAATCCGCATAATCGATAAAATATTTTCGTGAGAAAATTAAGTATTGACTTTTGCTTAAATGTTGGTTTGCTTTTTGTAACAAAATTACGTATACTCTTTAAAAATAAAAGTTGTTTTGAGTCACATTCTCCATTTCTTTGAAATCACTTCATAGCTACCTCTAACTATTGAAAAGCTTCAGAGTGTGAAGGACCAATATTTTCTTGGTTCTGTCCATCTAATGTAGGACTGCCAGGCGTCCCAGTATTCCAGGATTGTCCCGGTTTCATGCCTCTGGTCCCGGTGTCCCGAAGAAACCTTTCGGGACACCGGTTTAATTATAGCTGTAGCGATATGTATGATTTTATAGTGAAAAATAAAGCATTAATTAAAAATGCCAAATCCAAAAAAATATGAGAAAGACAAGACAAAAAAAATTTTCACATATTTATTTATTATTTCTGCTCTATTTTACTATTTTATTATTTTAGGCATTTTATTATTTAATATTATACTAGGCTACCACCGACCACCTAACGTCTGGTCCCCCAAAATAAGTTTCTTTTACTTCCTACAAACAACTGAATCAAGATTTTTCTCAATTTTCCTTGGCAAAATCGCTCTTTATCATTGTTATAATATCTGTAGTTACGTATGTATGTACCTTCTTTAATTCTTGTTTTCTTTATATCTTTTATTTTAATTTTTTCACAAGACTAAAAGGCCACAGCGCCTAAATCTTTTGTAAAATGTAAATAATCTGAGTAAAATAAATAATAAAAAATATATTCCTGCAAAAAAATCATTAAATACAATTTCGGATGGTACATGGATGAGGGGGAGGGGTACAATTTAAATTAAATGTCCCAGTTTGAATTTCAATAAATCTGGCAGCCCTAATCAAATGGTGTGTTCGACATATGTATGTACATAGACTTTTCATCGTTCAAATTTGGATTTAACCACTCTCACTGACAGCTTCATCATTACATATTGAAATGTATTTTATTGCTTCTGTAATTTCTCTTGTAACGTCTTCATTTGTTGAATTAATGGCATTTGTGTTACTAAACTTTATTAAACGGCCTTTTGAATATTTTTTTCCACGATATTTTCAACGTTGACCACACTTCAATGGAATTCCAACTTTCTGATGATCATACGAAACTGGGAGACTTCTTACGTTTTTAAAACATCTAGGACTATTCCAATTTCCAATAAAAAGCAGTGGTAGTGGGTGTCCGCCTGTTGAATTGGCAATTGAACTCCCTTCCCAGAATTACGACGCAACAGACAGTAATAAAGTTAATCAACTATTTTTTCTCAATTAAATAATTTGTGTAGTGAAATCCGAATCATCGAGAATCCGGATAATCGAGTTTCTAATGTAAATTGAAAAATTTTATTTTTCATATACAGCATAGCGCTTAAACATTTAAATTTATAATCCCAATCTTATAATACGAGTTTAAATTTTAAGTCATCCCAAATGGTTTAATAAACATTTTATGTATAAAATGGCGTAGACATCTATTGAATTTTTCATAAAACTACTGATAAAAAGCCATCTGTTGGTAAAAAAATAAAAATCATTCAAATTAATATTTCAATCACCCCTGAAAAACTTTCAGACCTCTCGTACAAGATGGCCTCAATCTGCACGCATTCGAACCAACCGTTAAAATGTCTTCATATTTGATTGCTTTCGTTATATCTGACTTTGTCTCAAAATCCAACCTCGACCGACCATCGCAAGTATTTTCGAAGAAGTTCAGAATATTTGGCAAACCGAACACTGAAAAATATATATATTTTGCTCTCGACTTTGGCGAGAAGAGTATAAGCAGTTTGGAAAAATACACTAACGTCACATACGCCTTATCCAAACTGGACAACTTTGCCATTCCAGATTTTTCAGCAGGTGCTATGGAAAATTGGGGACTCATCACATACAGGTAGTTCCTTCACCATTAATTAAATTCCTTTTTTTTTAAATTTACTTTGTTAAATTGAATTCAAAACTTTCAGAGAACCATACTTGCTCAATATGCCCGGCATTACAACAACGAGAGATAAGCAATTTATCGCAACAATAATGTCCCATGAAAATGGTCACATGTGGTTCGGGAATGAAGTCAGTCCTGAATGGTGGGATTATTTGTGGTTGAGTGAAGGATTTGCTACTTACTTTGAATCTTACACGACCAACGAAGTATAATCAATTCAACTTATCAAAATTGAAAAAAGACAAATGATGATATTTATAGCATTTATTTTGTCAGGTTGCACCAGAGTGGAGAACAATGGATCAATATGTCATGGGATCCGTTCACAGAGCAATGTTGGCAGATTCATTGGAGAGCTCTAATCCAATGACGTCTTCTGTCGCCTCTCCAAATGAAATACAAAATAATTTTAATTCAATAGCTTACGAAAAATGTGAGTTTTTACTTTATCCTAATCGGATAAAGTATTGTGATCGTGCGAAAATTCGACCTCGAGATTTTGACTGATTTGTATCGAGTATCATCCCCTGATCACGTTTTCATGATTTCTAAAAAATGTCTGTATGTCTGTGTGTCTGTATGTCTGTATGTCTGTGTGTCTGTGTACTTATGCGTGTGTGTGTCTGTATGTGTGTTTTCTCCGAAACTATCGAAACTATCAAGCTGAAATTTCATATCTATTATTTTCACGTAATGTGTAAGAGCCATAAAGAATTTGGTCAACATCAGTCAACCGGAAGTAGGGTTTTTTTCTTGTAGAAAATTCTAAAATTCTTTTACCACAGAATATTTCCGAAACGGCTCCGGGAATTTTGACTAAATTTCATATCTATAGTTTTCACGTTAGCCGTAAGAGATACTGTGATTTTAGTTAACTTCTGACGAGCGAAAGTGGCAGTTTACTCTTGAACGATTTTTGGTTTTTTATTTTTTTCGACCTTTTATTTTTTAATGCCATCAAATACTCATTGAATTATTTTTTATTTGAAAATTCAACATGATTTTAGCTGGAAGTGTTATTAGAATGATGGAGCATATCTTAGGTACCACCGTCTTCAGACAAGGACTTCAAAATTATTTGAAATCCATGTAAGTTTAATTACGCACATATTTATACGTCAATAACACTCAAGCCATGTCATTTTTTAAATAAATTTGAGTAAAATAACTGAGACTGAGACTTTAAATGAAAGCAAATGTTGTTTTTAGCCCTCAAGGTGTTGGCAAGCCAGAAAAACTATTTGAAGGTCTTCAAGCAGCAGCGAACGGTAAAGGAATATTTCCGGGAAATCTGACGGTTGCTACTGTCTTTGGATCGTGGTCAACTCAAGCTGGATATCCTTTGGTTACGGTCAACAAGTTGAACAATCAGTCCATAGTTCTAACACAAGTAAAATATTTTTTTTATTTTCATTTTATGACTAAATTGATATAACACTCAACTAAACCGCAACAAACTTTTCAGACACGTTTTTACCAAACCCCTAATATATCAAGTCCGACAAAGTGGTGGATACCAATAACTTGGGTCACTTCTAAAGATGGTAGCTTTGAGAACACAACAGTACAAAATTGGTTCGATCCCAACAGTGCCAATTTAACCATATCCATGACCTTAGGAAATGATGATTGGTATATATTGAACAAGCAAGAAACAAGTATGCTTGTAAATACATAAATAATTATTCATTGTTTGAATCAGTTCTGTGACTGTATTTTGATTATCGTTCAGGTTTCTATCGTGTGATGTACGATGAAATGAATTGGAAACTTTTGAGCGACGCTTTGAAAGCTTCAAACTTCAGCGGAATTCATCTTTTGAATAGGGCTCAACTCATCGATGATTCATTGGAATTGTCGAGAACTTTGCGAATGGTGGGTCCCTTTTCTTTTATGAATAATATTTCACATTGAGTTAAAGAACTATCTAATGAATTATTTAATTACGCGACAGACTTACAATACGACGTTTGATTTGTTATTCCATTTGAAAGAAGAAATTGATTTTATTCCATGGTTAACTGTATATCCTGGAATAAACACGTTGAATGTGATGATGCCAGCTGCCTCCAATTACAACCTTTACAAGGTATTTTATATATCATATGTCTTTATTTACATATGCATATGTATAATATTTATGGTTTTATTAATACTTTTGCAATTTGCAGGAATACTTGCGTCAAATCACCGATAAAGTTTACAAAAGCGTTGGCTTTGAACCGAAAGAAAGCGACGATTATATCACAAGAATGAATAGAAACATAATTTTGAACATTGCCTGCAATGCGGGTAGTAAAGATTGCAGGGAAAATTCTAACAGGAAGCTTGAAGAGTTGACTAAAGATTACAGTGAGTACATACATACATATATGTATATTTCATGAGCGCCTATTTCGAAGAACAAAAATCAAATTTAATATACGAGCTAGTCTAATCAGTCATTTTTCTTTTAGTACTTTAATGCTCTTTACAATTTTTAGCCAAAAAGATAGATCCTGATGTGAGTTCAATAGTTTATTGTTCCGGTATTCGCGATGCCTCAAATGACATGTGGAATTTCTTCTGGGCCAAGTACGTCAACTCAACGATAAATACTGAAAAGGTTACCATTCTCAGAAATCTAGCGTGTTCTGAAAACGAAGAGATTCTCTCAAAGTACGTACTAATCATCACATCGTCAAAATTAAACGATAATAAATAGTATACACGATTTATAATTACATTTCAGTTACCTATCGATGACTATTTTGAACGATTCCAAGATTACCGACCTCGCGCACAAGTATATTGTCGTACAATCGGTCATCAATGCTGGAGACATGGGTGTGGATCAAGCCCTACAATTCATCACACAAAATTTCACCGCCATTAAATTAGTGTAATTATGTCGATTTTTAACAACTTTTCGATGTTGATTATACAATTTTTTCAATGCATTTAATTGTACGTGTCTATTTTACAGTATGCCAGGGTATACGGTGCATTTCATAAACTTAATTCGAAAAAGAATCGTCACTAAGGAGAATTTTGATCAAGTATGTATACTATACTTAAATAGGCTGTAATTTGTTTGTAATAGATTTCTGTACAATACGTTATAATTAATTACAGTTCAGGAACTTTACTCAGACGGCAAATTTCACGACAGATGAAAGAGTTGCTGCAGATTTAGCTCTATCTGTAATAGAGTCCAATAGACTGTGGCTGGAAAGAATATTGACAGACATTGATCCCTGGTTGATAGAAAACGTAATAAGTTCATCGACCATTACAAATATATCAATTATGCTGCTTATAGTTTCTCTTCTAGTTCAATATTTTAAATGATATGTAATTTAAAATAAATAAAATGTTATATGGAAGTATTTTCTATAGTATAAAGTGAAGTATAAATTTTCTTTGTTGTCTAATTACTACTTCTTCCAATGATATGATGTACACTGTACATCATATCATTGGAAGTACTGGAAGTTCATTGGAACATTGAAGTTCAAGAACATTGGAAGTTCTGTACATTGTACAGAATGAACAATTGATTAAACAGCTTGAAGCGACAAATTATCGAGTGATTTCGAAAGAAAATGTATAAAAAAATAAAACATCAATCTCCAAATTGATATATTTTAGATAAATGTTATCGTGCCAAATGCAGGAAGTGTCATTTGTCTGATAAGCATTTTGCAATACAAATACGTCATTAATTTTAGTTTTGTATCGATTGCATCAAAGAATACTATAAAATCTTATCAGTTTTCATTTTCTTAACAGTTACAGTCAAACAGTGACGCGAGTAAGTTTCCACAATAAGTTTCCAACAATCAATGAGAGACACGAAATTCATTTTAGTTATTTATTTTTGAAATATGTCTTTTTCCTTTTCAATCTTCTCATTTACCCTCTTGTTTCAAGTAGACCCACCACTTCGATGTTCTGATGCTTGAGGAGACGGACTCTATGCCTCTCAGATTTTTTAGAAATTATTTATAATAATTATCGTTATTTTATTCTTGCTATTTTGACACTTTAAGCATTTAGGTATAATTTGCAATTATAATTACAATAATTTACAATTTACAAATTTGCATATTTTACAATTTACAAATTTACATAATTGACAATTTAAAAAACTGGCACTGCTTGGATGCATTTTGGTTTGTAACTAGTTAACAAATAATTTTGCAAACAGTTGAAAATTGTCGCCCATACGAAAATATAATAATCCAATGGACAACTTTAGGGAAAAATTTTCTTTAGAAAGCTCGTCAAGATTCTGCTGAATCTTGTAGTGAAATTTCAGGGAAAATTTAAAATAGATTCGACATTATCAGTAAACCATTAATAGTTTGTTTCCATTGAATATATTATACATAGGTATTTTGTAGCTGTAATTATGAGGTTCTATGTACATACATAGATTCATTTTGGATTGCACAATAGTTATGAATACTCTTTTTCCTCTATATACATATTATACATAAATCTTGTCAAGATTTCGCTGAACCGTATGCAGCACAAGTACATTAAACGACAGTTAGTCCAGTGCGACCAAACTATTTATACAATTTTTTTTTTTTTTTACAAATATGTAATTTTTGCAGACATGACGCCAATTACTATTTTGGTATTGGCTTTGGCCGCTTTGGCCTCCGCATCCGACGAAACCCTATGGCCTCGTTTACGACCGGAAGTCAATATTGAACCGTTGCCTCAAAAGAGAGCTGATTATGGCAAATACCGTCTATCGGAAGAAACAAACCCGTCTCACTATACCGTCATTTTAAAAGTTGACCCAAACAAGAATGAGTCATTCTCGGGCCATGTCACCATCGATATAATGGCAAATGTCGTAACTGACATGATAGTTCTTCATTCAAACGTTTTGAACATAAACAACATTACTGTCATGGCCAATGGAACCAATGTCGACATTTACAAAACTCATATGCTAAACGTGGACGATACAAACTTTATAACCATAAGTTTGAATGAGACATTAAAACTCAACCAGGTGTACGTAATCAAAATAGACTACCTGGGCAAGTACGGAACAAATTTGAAAGGACTCTACTTAAGCTCATATACAAACGCCAATAGTAAAGTCAGGTGTGTATTTACAATACCACCTGTTCTCCAATGGCTACAAATGGTTAATTTTTTTTCCAATCAATATTTATTTAAGGGATTTGGCTTAGAAATCTATTTGCTTATAATTTTTTCAGAAATTTAGCCGCCACGCAATTCGAACCGGTGAATGCCAGACGAACTTTTCCATGCTACGATGAGCCCGGTATTAAAGCTGTCTTTCAAATCAACATCTACACTCCTGCTGGATATCACGCAATAGCCAACACCGATCAGTCTAGTGTATCTGATCTGTAAGTCAAAGTTTCTAAAGTACATATGTATGTCAAGTATGTATGTTATTTCCATGACCAAGTATTTTTATTCTACATTTATGTAATTACGATTGTAATCAGTCGTAAAAAAATACCAAATTTACATAAATCTAAATTCAACTCAAAGCAAAAATTCATAATCTTTTATTTTATACATACAGCATAGCTCTTAAACATTTAAATATAAAATTCGAACAAAACTGGGAGAAATCTAACGTTTTTAAAACATTTCCAATAAGAAGCAGTGGCATTCAGTATACGACTGTTGAATTGGCAATTGAACTCCCTCCCCCGAATTACGCCGCAACAGACAGTTATATTATAAAGTTAATCACCTGTTTTTTTTTCAAATAAATCATTTGTGTAGTGAGAGATAAAATATTAAGTAATCCAAGTTGTTTAATAAACATTTTATCTATAAAACGGCGTTGACCTCTATTGAATTTTTCGTAAAACTACTGATACAAAGCCATCTGTTGGTAAAAAAAATTAAAATCGTTTAGATTGATATTTCAAACATCCTTGAAAAACTTTCAGACCCCTCGTACAAGATGGCCTCAATCTGCACGCATTCGAACCAACCGTTAAAATGTCTTCATATTTGATTGCTTTCGTTATATCTGACTTTGTCTCAAAATCCAAACTGGACAACTTTGCCATTCCAGACTTTTCATCACGTGCTATGGAAAATTGGGGACTCATCACATACAAGTAGTTCCTCCACCCTTAATTGAATTCCTTTTATTTAATTTTACTTTGTTGAATTGAATTTGAAACATTCAGAGAACCATACTTGCTCAATATGCCAGGTATTACAACGACGAGAGATAAGCAATTTATCGCAACGATAATGTCCCATGAAAATGGTCAGTCCTGAATGGTGGGATTATTTGTGGTTGAGTGAAGGATTTGCTACGTACTTTGAATCTCTTTACAATTTTTAGCCAAAAAAATAGATCCTGATGTGAGTTCAATAGTTTATTGTTCTAATATTCGCGATGCCTCAAATGATATGTGGAATTTCTTCTGGGCCAAGTACGTCAACTCAACGATAAATACTGAAAAGGTTACCATTCTCAGAAATCTAGCGTGTTCTGAAAACGAAGAGATTCTCTCAAAGTACGTACTAATCATCACATCGTCAAACTTAAACGATAATAAATAGTATACACGATTTATAATTACATTTCAGTTACTTATCGATGACTATTTTGAACGGTTCCAAGATTACCGACCTCGCGCACAAGTATATTGTCGTACAATCGGTCATCAATGCTGGAGACATGGGTGTGGATCAAGCCCTACAATTCATCACACAAAATTTCATCAATTCTGGAGACAGTAATTATGTCGATTTTTTACAACTTTTCGATGTTGATTATACAATTTTTTCAATGCATTTAATTGTACGTGTCTATTTTACAGTATGCCAGGGTATACGGTGCATTTCATAAACTTAATTCGAAAAAGAATCGTCACTAAGGAGAATTTTGATCAAGTATGTATACTATACTTAAATAGGCTGTAATTTGTTTGTAATTCATTTCTGTACAATACGTTATAATTTATTACAGTTCAGTAACTTTACTCAGACGGCAAATTTCACGACAGATGAAAGAGTTGCTGCAGATTTAGCTCTATCTGTGATAGAGTCCAATAGACTGTGGTTGGAAAGAATGTTGACAGACATTGATCCCTGGTTGATCGACAACGTAATAAGTTCATCGACCATTAAAAATATATCAATTATGGAGGTGATAGTTTCTCTTCTAGTACAATATTTTAAATGATATGATATTTAAAATAAATAAAATGTTATATGGAAGTAAGTCACATTGATTACTTAGTATTGTAATATCATAGTCATAAATAAACATTTTTTACATTTACAAAAAAACATAAAATGACCAATCCTTTCAAAATTTCCATTCAATATGCACGTATTAATCATTAGCAGTAAATATATACGGCTACTACCCTTTTCTCTTCCCAACAAAATTCGTTAGGGGTATGACTGGCATGAGGTCTTTGGAGTGGATGAGGAAAGTATCCCAGTTGAAACATATGTTCATGATTATAAATGGACATATGTTCAATGGGGAAATATTGGAGCGCCTCCAACTACATATATGTACACTCCGGATTTGTATTGTCGTGCACGGGGTCACGAGCTTTTTGTGGTGCCGGGTGCAGAACAGTGCTTATGGGGTCCAGCCCGGTGGTTACTGCTATCAAAATGTTTAATTCGTTGTCGACTGATGTTGACATTTTCAACATCAGCCCATCGCAGTTTTCAATTGAACTAAAAAATGTAAATTTTAGTATTATTTTGTTATTATTTTTTTTTTTGATTTTGATATTTTTTAATTTTTTCTTAATGTCTAATAAAATATGTATGTTTATATAATATAATATGTAGGTATATGTAAGATATATTTTGGGCTAATAACCCGTAAATAAATAAATAAAAATTCTATTACACAGAGGCGTAAATCTCAATAATGTATTATTTGGGATTTAATTAGGTACATACATAGATATTTTAAACCGAAACAAGCTACTTAACTTGTGACCTAAATCTATTAAAATAATCTTATAAAGATTAGATAAGCGATCTAATGTGTTTGAATTGCATCAGATGCTGCAAAATTCGAGCAATTGAAAAATCTGCTGTAAATGCACGAATTAACTGAAAACCCATGCGTTTGATATGATTTAGTCGGATTTTTAAACATATACGCTTACCGCACACCTGCCTTTAATTGTTTATTTGCCTTGTGATATTTTTTTTCGTTATAATTCACACACTTCCTAAAAAAAATCAATGACACAAAATCTGTTCATAATCTCTCGCGTTCAAATCATGTCCATTATTTCAATTTGCCATATTCCCAAGAGATTATCAGTTTTTATCAAACAGTCGCACAGAGAACACCGTCTCCAAACGCGTCTCAAAATTGTGAAATCGAGTTTTAAAAGTACATGCTTCCATCATTCACTTGCTGAATAAACATTTTAGAAGTAAACTTTAATGTATTTTAATCGCAATGTTAGTACTTCAGAAATGACGTCATTTACAATAATTTTCTTTGGGGTGATGGCCGTTTTGGCAAACGTATCCATGGCCGTCAAGCCGATTTCAACGTCAGATATTTTCGATGTTGATCCTCTTCCACTAAAGAGAGCTGATCCTTCCAAATACAGACTTCCAGGCACAACTAAGCCCTCACATTACAGAGTGATTTTGAAAGTCGATCTGGACAAACAGGAATCATTTGCGGGACAAATCACAATCAACATATTCGCACAGAAGGAAACCGACGAGATCGTTCTTCACTCTAACGTGATGACTATATATAATATTACGGTCAAGTCAAACAATGAAAATTTTGACTTATACAAGAATCACTCGTTATCTACTGACGATACGCAATTCTTACGAATACGATTGAACAAAACGTTAGTCGTCAATCAACTATACGTGATAAATATCAACTTTTTGGCCAAGTATGGAACCGATTTTCACGGATTGTACTTGAGCTCGTACACAAACACCGATGGAAAAACCAAGTAAGTGAAAAGTCAGTGCACATACAATATAAAGTATTATATAGTGAAATAATCTGAATCGTCAACTTATTTCCAGATATTTAGCGACTACTCAATTCGAACCGGTAAATGCTCGAGATGCTTTTCCATGCTACGATGAACCTGGTTTAAAGGCAGTATTTCAAATCAACATTTACACTCCTGAAGGATATCATGCGATATGCAACACCGACCAAACAAACGACACTACACTGTAAGTGACATAAATGTATTTAAAATAAACATAGGTGAAAATTTAACAATTATATACCATATGAATCTTAATGTACAGCTGTACACAATAAGAGTATTCCTTAACTACTGAAAAAATATATCCAATAAACTTTTATCTTGATGACAATAGATAAAATTTATTAATACATACTAATTTTCAATATCATATGTGACACATGTACAATTCTTAGAGTGAGTTAGATAAGGCATAAAGGTGATTCATTTATTTTGCACTGACCAAGTAAAGATTAATCATCATTATTAACATTTCTATGGTTCTGTTATCAATCACACTGTATATTATTCTGTGAATCATTTTCAGACCTCCCGTACAAGATGGCCTCAACTTGTTTGCATTCGAACCAACCGTTTCAATGTCACCTTACTTGATAGCGTTTGTTATTTCCGACTTTGTCTACAAGTCCAACGAAGACCAAATGTCTCAGGTGTTTTCAAAAAAGTTCAGAGTATTCTCCAGACCAAATGCCGTTGATTACATCAACTATTCTTTTGAACTTGGCGAGAAAAGCATTAACGATTTAGAGAAATACACTAACGTTACGTACGGTTTGTCTAAGCTGGATAATATTGCCATTCCAAATTTTAGATCCGGAGCTATGGAAAATTGGGGACTCATCACATACAGGTATCTTAGTGTTTACCCTCAAATCACATATTTGCTTAGATCTTAATCTAAATAATTATTGCAATGGTACTTTTAGTGAATCTTTATTGTTAAACATACCCGGTTTTACAACTACAGCTGGTTTGCAACTAGTCGTCACAACATTGTCACATGAAAATGCTCATATGTGGTTTGGAAATGAGGTCAGCCCCCTTTGGTGGAATTATTTGTGGTTGAACGAAGGATTCGCTACATATTTTGAATCGTATACTTCAGAGAGAGTAAAACCATTTTTTTTTATTGAATTCAAATCTTTAAGTATAATTTTAAAAATTTACAATATAAATTTTCTGACAGATTGCACCAGAATGGAGAATAATGGATCAATATGCTATGAGAACTCTCCATGTGGCTATGTTGCCTGATGCGTTAGAATCCACTAACGCTATGTCGTCTTCAGTGTCATCACCGGAAGAAATCGCCAATAACTTTAAT
Organism: Parapsyche elsis; assembly: GCA_022651745.1. Classification (NCBI taxonomy): domain Eukaryota; kingdom Metazoa; phylum Arthropoda; class Insecta; order Trichoptera; family Hydropsychidae; genus Parapsyche; species Parapsyche elsis. The sequence goes on from JAGVSN010000017.1 coordinate 7,744,091, forward strand.
ACTGTCGCTTATAAAAAATGTAATCGAATAATAATTCTTACAGTATGTCTAGTATAATTCTTACAGTATAATTCTTACAGTATTAAATGATGTAATTTGTTAGCCGGGAGCGTCATTCGAATGATGGCACACATACTAGGAGAAGAAGTCTTTAAACAGGGACTTAGAAATTACTTAAAATCCATGTAAGCTTTAATGTTATATTATTCAATCAATAATTAATTGCAAATACTTCGAAGATAATGTTGTAGTAATAATACATATGAAATAAACCTTGCAGACCTCTAGGTCTAGCAGAGCCAGAAATATTATTTGCTGGTCTTCAAGTAGCAGCTGATGGCAAAGAATTGTTTCCAGAAAATATAACAGTTTCTGATGTCTTCGGATCCTGGTCAAACCAGCCTGGTTTTCCTTTGGTTATTGCTGCAAAATCAAACGACAACAGCTCTATAAAATTAACCCAAGTATATAAAAAAAAGACTGCTTACTGACTTGCGTAATATTTTAAGTTAAATTAAGTGAAATAAAAATTTCAGGATCGTTTTTACCAAAACCCTGCTGCATCAAGTTCGGAAAAATGGTGGATACCAATTACATGGGTTACTTCTAAAGGCGGTAACTTTGAGAGCACAACAGTGCAACAATGGTTTAGTCCCAATCAAAGCACTTTGAACATATCCATGGACTTGAAAGATGATGCTTGGTATGTATTGAACAAACAAGAAGCAGGTATGTTACAATAATTTGTTATAGTAATTCATTTGAAAAGTTTATTTGAATTAATACTATGATTGCATTGTATCATCATTCAGGTTACTATCGAGTGAAATACGATGATGGCAATTGGAAACTTCTGAGCGAAGCTTTGAAAGCTCAAAACTTCAGCGGAATTCATCTTTTGAATAGAGCTCAACTTATTGATGATTCTTTGGAACTAGCAAAAGCTTCGCGAATTGTACGTTTGATTTTAATGTCATTCAGTATTGATTTATGAAATAATAAAATGTTTTTTTTTTTTTTCAAGTCTTACAATATAACGTTTGATTTGTTGAACTATTTGAGAGAAGAGGTCGATTTTATCGCTTGGATGACTGTTGATCCTGGAATCAGCTTCTTAAACGTGATGATGCCAGCTGCCTCTAATTACAATTTATACAAGGCATGTAAAAGTTTAGTTATGTAGATAAAAATTAAATATGATATATGTAAATCAAATTTAAATTTATGATACTTTTAGGAGTACGTGCGTCAAATAAGCAATAAAATTTACGACAATGTTGGATTTGAACCGAAAGAAAATGACGATTATATCACGAGAATGTCTAGAGAAATCGTTACGGATATCGCTTGTAGTGTTGAAAACAAAAATTGCTTAGAAAAGTCAAAAGAAAAACTCGAAAGTTTGGTTGAAAATTACGGTGATTATCTTAATTATATTATGTACTAGCTGACCCGGCATGCGTTGCAATGCCCGATACCGTTCCCGTTCTCGTTCCTAGTACGTTTTCTGACGCGTGAGCAGGCCCGTTCCCGATCCCGCTCCCGTTCCCGTTCCCGTTCCTAGTACGTTATCTGACACGTGAGCAGGCCCATTCCCGTTCCCATTTTTCCCAGATTTTTTTTCACAGGAACCATCCCCGACATGATCACAATAAGTCCTGAAAGTTTCATCGCGATCGGTTGAGTGGTTTAGGAGCTTATAAGAGATAGACAGACATTGATTTTTATATACATATATAGATTTCATAAATTGTTACATTTTCTTTAATTACGATCAAACTAATGCATTTTTCTATTTAAAGACATCCTGAGAATAGTATAAATATACTCGTAGTACCTACAACATACTAATTTACCTACATACAATGTATATAATTTTACATGTCTGATTGGGACATTATTTTTCCCGGTGGCTATGTAACTGCAATGAATTTACCTTTGTAAATGTTTTTTTTTTATCTTAGACATGAAAATTGATCCTGACATGAGTTATACAATCTATCGTTATGGTATGAGAAATTCTACTGTAGAAACATGGAAATTCTTTTGGTCAAAGTACATCAACTCAACCTCGAATAGCGAAAAAGAAACAATCCTCAAAAATTTAGCATGTTCTGAAAATGACACTATAATCAAAAAGTACGTGTCCTTAAGCATTTAAAAATAAGAGTAACTACATAGGTATAATAATAAAATTTTGATTTTTGTTTTTAATTTTTCAGCTACTTATCCATGAGTATTTCAGATGAGACTCAACTTACCCCAGAAGACAGGTATACTGTTGTAAAATCAGTAATTGATTCTGGACACGTAGGTCTGCAACATGCAGTGCAATTCGTTACGAACAACTTCACCGCTATACAATTTAAGTAATTATAACTATTTCATTCTCTATTAAAACATTCATAAATTGTTTCACAATATTTACGTAATTGAATGTGTTGATTTAAGGATGGCATCGAGTACGGTGAGAATCATCAATGCCCTTCGAGACAAAATCGTTTCTGAAGAAAATTCATTGCAAGTATGTTCCATCTTGCTTGATTCATTTATTTTCATATAATTTGACATTGATTAATCAGTTACACTATTTTCTATGCAGTTTGAAGATTTCGTGCGCCAGTTTGAAAATTTTTCAGCAGCTGAAAAAGAAGCTGTGAACGCAGCTCTTTCAGTGATATTGAAGAAGAGGGAATGGATTGTATCCGTAGTAAAAGATATAGATCCTTGGTTGGTGGAAAATGTTGTTCGTATTAATTCAATTACCTTCAGAAATTCTGCAAACATTAAAAATATGCCAATTATTATGATCGTCCTTTCGCTGTGTATTAATAGATTTCTATAAGTTATTGTAAAAAAATTTATTCTTAAAATGTTTGAGATTGAAAGAAAATTAACGCGATATGCGTAATACATAAAATACGTTCAATATATTGTTTCGTGTACATTTGACTGATTTATATAATGTTAATGAAAAATTCAACTATATAATAAATTTGTAAAAAAATTCCAAGTTTTATTTGGTGTCAGATTGAGGTTATTTTACTGCTTATATTGATAAGTTTACAACTCACAAATTGTGTCAATAACATATCACAACGATGCCGATTGAGTGGTCGATAATGTAATCTTGAATTATTTTATATGTAGAGGAAACGTGATTTGATAAGCAAAATAGTTTATCGATGAGCAAAAATCTTAAACGTTCGATTGGTAATAATTCATTAGAAAAACTTACATTTCCTTTTTTGTGTTTGAAATGAGACCGTTTTCAGAAGTTTAACTAAAAACAATTAAATGCTAGATAGTAAAAGCAATAATCAATATTGTTTTATAACCAGTAATATTTGTTAGTATTTCTACTATCAGCAAAAAATAATGAAATGTTCAAAATTCATCACACTATTATATTCCGAATTAATAATTTTAATACTATAAAATTACTATTCTGTTCACTTGTTAGAAGTAAATTAGTATTTTTAACTATAGTTTGGTCCCCATATTATTTCATTCACTCTTATTCTTTAGAAAAATTTCAAAATAACTTTTTAAGACATGTATGTACCTACATTAGGGTGGAGCGACATCGCAAAAATTAAAAATTAGCATTGTAATACCTACCAAAAGTTTCATTGTATCATCCGTATTCTCGTAAAAATACTAAAAAAATCTGTGAATATGTCTTCAGGCCTCTACCTGAAGGCGAAAAATGAAAATTTGCCTATTAATGTTGAAATCTGAACACAGAATACAAATTTATAGATAACATGCATCAATTAGCCTAACTTTTTGTAAAAATCTAATTTACTTACGTATCCTTGAATTATTCAAATAAGTGTGAATTTGTGCGCGGTGGAGGGAGGCATACGAGTAAATATAAGTATACACGATTAAAGTATTAATAGTAAAAATAAATACTAATTTTCCAATTAAAATTGATATTTATAGAGATTGGAAACAATCAATTGGAAATTTTCATTTCAAAAGTGTTAAGATAAAAGTGCTGGTAGAAACCAGAAAAACTTTTTTAATTAAGCAGATTTTTTTTGACAGAAGAGGTATGATGTAGAGTGTAGACTGTAGACGCAACTTTTTAGAATTATTTCAAAATGAATATCCCAAAAAAAGAAAGTTCCATACATCGTCGCTCCACCCTAATGTATGTATATATGTACATATTATATCAATTATAACTTCAGTAAGTGTATTGGATACTTGTGTGATGACTCACTTCTTTCTAAATTAAAAATTAATAAATTATGTAACAGGAGAATAATGTTTTAATTTTTTTTATAAAATAGTTAATTCTCTTGTTGTTTGTCCTGCTCTTCTTCGATTGATTTTGCAGATTTCAATTTGATTTTAATAATAATTTTAGTATTAATTATTACTTTCACTCTCCCATCCCTAGATTGATTAGGTATGGCAACAAATATGGTGAATTAATTGACTACTTTTGTATGAATCTGCATTCATTGAGGCTCCGGCTTAACTCTCTTTTTGCAGTTCATCTTAATATTTTTATTTTTATTTAAACAAATGTATTATTTCTATTTGTACTGTGTAGCCCTTTTTGGGGTTTAATAAATAAATACATAAATATACATATATTATTATTTATTCATATGCATATTTATTATACAATAGATACTATTAATTTCGCTTTCGCAGTTTTTGTTTCAATAGCTTGCGGTTATGTATGTTTATTGTATTGCCTAACTTTCTCGTATCTCGAGTTATATTGTCGAGAGATAACCATAATTAGTTCCACTATCGTATAGCAAGTTAATGCCGTTTCATATTTGCGTTTGTATAAAAATACAATAAGTATCTTCGTACTGTGTATTTACAGCTTAAAATTAATTCGAAAGTCCCCATTCAGTATTTTTAATCCAAAAAAACATTTGCGAAAGATGATATATATATATTTTTAATCGACGGTGACATCATTTGAAAGACTTTCGGAGTAAAATGTTGTTTTGATTAATCTGCTTCATGTCGTATTTAAACAGTCATGCAATTATCTCAAGTTATCTTCAGATTATAAATTAACTGTATATTGAAAAATAAAATATGTAGCATCTAACTTATGAAAAGATTCTGATACCGATTGTATATAGTATTACTATATATAGTAGCGCAGGAATCTGACTGTCTGGCTGGGTTACCAAGCTGCGGATCGGTCGCACATTTTTCAACTACCAGAAGTACATACATACATATAAAGTGAGGAGCTATTTATCGCGTTTCAAATTATATTTATTTTAATTGAAAGTTGCCTATGATTGCGGCTCATTTATACGGAGCCCAAGTCATAGGCAACCTTAAACGCTTCTCACTACACATACGTACGTACATATGTACATACATATGTATGTACATACTCTTGGCAGTTGAAAAATGTGCGAGGGTTGTACATAAATGTACTGACAAACGGGCTAGAGTCCAGATTGAATATCATACATGGAATTTTATAATGTATATTACTTACCTCTGGATAATGAATGGCATTAGACTCATTGAAGTATTTGTATGTATATGCGTGTATTAAATTAAAATAGACTCATATTTTAAATGTAATTTACAATAGGTTTGACCATCTATACATACATATATGTATGTATGTATGTATGTACATATGTATGTATATACACTTTGATATGTTAATACACTACATACGTATATACATATATGTATATATACATAAATGATAGCCATCCGATAACACTATCAACGGGCAGTGACTAGTATTGATATGAAAACGAATGTATAATACATATTATACGTACAAATATCTTAAATTCGAAACAAATATCCATATACATATGTACAATCGATTTTTACGGGAATTTTGCAATATAAATAAGCTGTAAAAGGCACTATGTACATATGTACATACATACATATGTATATTCAATTTATATTTTACAATGCACCTATATTTTATGTATCATAAACAATTAGATATTATATGTACATATATATTTTTAGACGTCTAGAGTTTTCCAGAGGTTTTCAAATTTAATCCATTGATTTATTCACTTGCATACCAATCTTACTTTTGTATCCAGTGTAGTCGCATCAGCTGAGAGCTATGTAGATAAACAATTAATAACTGAACATACGTATTTACATAACATAAGTACTTTGCTTCATTTTAAAATCATAGGTTATAATTATCATAAAATCATAAAATCATATTCACATATTTATTTCACCGTCTTATATATGCATCTGTGAATTTTTTAAGTTGAATATTTTTCATAAACCATAAAAAAGGTACCATTCTTTACAATAACAGCAATCGATCACAGAACGTGCAACCACCGTATCGAAAGTTATGCAAACAACCGTAAAATCTACAATTAGATTAAATTATTAACAATAAAAAGTCACCGAATCGCTTTTGTGCTAAATTTTCACATTGTCAATACGTATGCTGAACTTAAAGCAACTTACCACTATAGACTTGCTAAATCCACAAAATATGTAAGTGATCCATGCGAAAATATCGATATCTAAATATACTACATATTAACAGTGGTCTAACTTGTTTTAGAGATGTCTGTCCTATGGTTTGCGGTTTTCTTCAACGTCGTGGTGTCGCAATGCTTTGGTGAATACACTCTAAAATCAATAATCGAAGAATATTCATCGGGTAATACAGACATCGGGTATCGACTGAATTATCAAGGATTAGACATTACTCATTATTACATCCTGCTGACACCTCATTTTGACGGTGTGAATGTTGAAACGTTCGATGGTGACGTCACATTGACAGTAGCAGTTAAATCACACAACGTGTCATCTATTAAACTTCACGCACATCAGTTACAATTTACAGCGATCACTTTGAAAAGTTCCGATGGGACGACATTGGAACAGATTTCACAACATCAAATTAATCCCATCGATAAAAAGTATGATTTTTGGACTATCAATTTTCGGTACACGTTGCCGATCCACGAAGAAGTAACGATTCGTATTTTATACAAAGCAAATATACGTAACGATATGTTTGGATTCTACAAAAGTTATTACCAAGAAAACGGAAAGATTAAGTGAGTCGCACAAAGTTGTCATATATTTTTACGATAAATAACGTGACTTTTTTTCGTTAATATGTTTATTGAATATAACGCTTACTTAAAATTCTCATCTTTGTATTTGTGAATCGGTGATTTTATCGACGATTTTAGCACTATTTTAGACAAATATTATTAATTTACTATTCGTTCAAAAGTATTTCATTGCCGTTGTACATTTTAAAGTATGCAATATTACAAACGATCAATTTTTCAGATGGCTAGCTACTACTCAATTTCAACCGACACACGCTAGAAAAGCATTCCCATGTTTTGACGAACCTCATTACAAATCTAGATTCACCATAAGCATAAGGCGTCCAAAACATTTCAGTCCAACTTTATCAAATATGAAAATGGCCGGTGGCGGAATACCGTAAGTACCGGAATAGTTAAAATAAATTTTCACAAGTCTTCAATAATAATAAAAAATATTTACAAAAAAATCAACAGTGAAGGAAACTTAACAAAAGAAACGTTTCATACAACACCTCCTATGTCCACATATTTGATAGCGTTTATTGTCTCCGAGTTGCAACCTGCTGAAATAACATCGGAGTCGGAAAAGGAGCATTTTGCCATTTGGGCTAGACCAGGTGCTAAAGATCAGGGCTTTTACGCATTCAAAATAACAAAGGCTATCATAAAAAAACTCGGAGATTATTTGAACCTCCTTTTTTACACGATGAGTCCTTTTTTGAAGAACGATCATGTTGCTATACCCGATTTTGACTCTGGCGCTATGGAAAACTGGGGTCTAGTCACTTATAGGTTAGTTTGACTTACATAGACTAATACGTTTCAGGACGCTCTCTTGTCTTGAGGGTAAAGCTTAAGATGTGTCGACGTTAAGTAATAGAAGATTTGATGTTGTTTAGTTTTTTTTTGAGTCATAATGCAAGGGCAAAAAAACATGGCTCAAAGCTTCAAATACATGTACCAGTGGCGTGTCGTTCATAGATGCTGTGGATGGCGCATCCCCTAAAATCTTAAAATATTAGATAACACATAGTAATAATTATGAGTATGAAATTTTTAGTTCAATATATTTGATGTGATTTTCGTTTTGAAATGGAGTATACGTTGAGGGCCTCACAAACCTGAGCTGTATCGCTGCGTCAAGTTGACGTCCCGTATCGTCGTTGATTCGCACCAATGCGAATTATATCAGTGCGAATGGGACGACGGTAGGGGCGTCATTCTGACACAGCTATACCGCTCAGGTTTGTGAGGGTCTTTATGCCAATGCGTATAAAAATTTATCAAGTACAAGCAACTATTACGACGAAACTGTAAAGTCGTAATGAGTGGAGTAGCGCTCTATTCTATGATGATGCTATGGCGATAAAGCATCCGCTTGCACATGCGCATTAACTGTCTCTCTCAAACAATCGCGATTGATCGACTTTGATAATTTGTTTGACTAACGGATGCGCTTGCCGCTCAGCTTCTTCGCCCATTTTTATCATCTCTATTGGAAATCTAAGACAAAACTTTGTTTGCATTTTTATTCTTTTAGTTGTGGACACTATGTACTTTTGTTATTGTTATTCATCGTCTGAGTTAACGTTTCAAATAATTAACATTAGAAAATAAGTTTAGTGTTTTTTTTAATACAAGATGGTCAAAAGGTCACTGAACATATGTACATATTTGTTTTGGATTTAAAAAAAATGCCTTTCAAAGCATCCCCTTTACGGAAAGTCACCGCTCGCCACTGGCATGTATGTACATATTGCGCCTGAAAACAAAATTAAATCGGATCACAATATGTCTAGCTAGATATGTATATGTATGTATGTATATGTACTCACTTCTTGGATATGAGAGTGTTCTGTAATGTATCAGGGGCTTCGCGCATTCCTGTATAGTGAACATATAATCCAATGCTTTAATGATTTAAGAGAGCCTTATCTGATGTACAAAGAAGGCGAAACATCAGCTCGTGACAAACAAACAATAGCCGGCATGATCACTCATGAAAGTACCCACTTTTGGTTCGGCGATCTTGTCACGTGTCACTGGTGGTCTGAGACTTGGCTCAACGAAGGATTCGCTGAATATTTTCAATTTCATATGACGGACGAGGTGGGTCTAATATAAAGCGCATTAAATAAAATAAGCCATTCAAGCTATATGACATGGAAATAAAAAAAAATGTATATTGTAGGTTGACCCCATGGACATGGCCACGCAATACAACGTGCTCGTGGTTCATTCGGCTTTGATAACAGACTCGAATATAAATTCACTCCCCATGACGAATAAAAATACAAATTCTCCGAGCGAAGCCAGTAATATGTTCGGCAACATAACATATCAAAAAGGGTCTGCTATCATCAAGATGCTGCGTGATTGGCTCGAAAAAAAAACATTTAAAAATGGACTCCGTCGATACTTGAAAGAAATGTTGGTTTCAAATTTTAGTCACTCCTATTTTGTAATATGAAATCGCTTTTATGCGCGTGTATTCGATGGATTGTAGGATGTACAAGAGCTCGAGACCTATGAATCTATTCGAGAATTTGCAAATCGCAGCCGATCAAGACGAATCGATAAGTGATTACAACTTGAGCATTGCTGAGTTTATGACTTCGTGGACAGAACAAAGTGGATATCCGTTAGTGAATGTGCACGTAAATCGATTAACCGGCATCGTGACAATTAGCCAAGTGAGAAAAATATATTTCCCCGTTATTGATTTTCGTTTCGGTGGTCTGTTCAACTGTAGGTACATATTGTATCTCGAACATTTCAGAAAAGATTTCTGTTAAACGGAGACACGCCGACGCATGAACCACTTTGGAACGTACCAATTACGTGGGCCACAAAAAGCGATCCTAACTTCAACGATGTTAAGCCGAGATTCATTTTGTCCCACCGGGTAGATGTTATTGAAGAAACGATTGCTGAAAACGAATGGATTGTACTGAATATTCAACAATCCGGTATTCAACAAAAAATATGCATCTTAGCTTATGTGAAACTTTTTGTATATACAATTAAAAAAAAAGGGTTATTTGTTTGTATTGTTTAAATTGTAGGTTTCTACAGAGTAAACTACGATGAAAAATCTTGGGAGCTATTGTTAGAGGCTCTATGTGGAAATAATAGGAAAAAAATACATCCTCTTAACAGAGCTCAAGTACGTGTCGCACTAAATATATCAATTCATAGTCAAAATAAATTATTAATATCTACATATCGATGGGTTAGTGCACAGATATTGTATGTACATATGTCCAGTTTTTACCAAAATTGAGTTGTCATACACAAAACGTCCATCTGCATCAAACCTTCATGTTTAAAAAGTATTGTACATATCTACATATGTCCAAATAGTATATTTGAGAAGATATTGACTTATTCAAATATATAATATGTCCATTTCGTCCATAGTTTTCATGCAAAAGAGATGTATGTATGTATGACACTTACAATATTTTAAAACAAAACTGGACATACAATATCTGTGCAATAACCCAGCGGTCACCGACCTACGGCCCGCGGACCAGATCCGGCCCGCGAGAGATTTTCATCCGGCCCAAGGAAAAAATTGACCTGATTTTAAAAAATTAATTTAAAATTTTTGACCTGATCGTGATATTTTATACAAGAAAAAAGGTCAAATCCCTTCACAATTTCTATTTGGGTATGGTTTCAAGGTAGTAAAACCCAAATGAAATGCAAAAAGCAACTTTCCGTTCGTCTTTTGTTTGACGACGTTCGGGATTACCGTATTTTAACAAAAATAATTACTTTCTTGGAAAAGTGGCATAGTTAATCTCTTGCAGGTGCATATCCTGAAGTATTCGGACAAATCGTCACTCATCACATCAATCTCGCAACAGAAGTTGGCAGGAACACTAGTTTTTACATTTATTAAAGTACATATCTTTATAGTAAATAGTTTATTGATTTTTTTTAATACGTATACGAAGTTAGGTTAGGTATAGGGTGGCTTAAATTCAGTTTCCGATTGACGCATTTTTTCGTCGATAGTTGTGAAAAAAGTCTACTTTTCGCGAAATTAGGTGGGTATAGGGTGGTTTGAATACAGTTTCCGATTGACGCATTTTTTCGTCGATATTTGTGAAAAAAGTCTACTTTTCGCGAAATTAGGTTGGGTATAGGGTGGTTTGAATACAGTTTCCGATTGACGCATTTTTTCGTCGATAGTTGTGAAAAAAGTCTATTTTTCGCGAAATTAGGCGGGTATAGGGTGGTTTGAATACAGTTTCCGATTGGCGCATTTTTTCGTCGATATTTCTGAAAAAAGTCTACTTTTCGCGATGTTAGGTTGAGTACATCATGGGTTTAATTCAGTTTCCGATTGACGCATTTTTGCGTCGATATTTATGAAAAAAGTCTACTTTTAGCGATGTTAGGTTGAGTACATCATGGCTTTAATTCAGTTTCCGATTGACGCATTTTTTCGTCAATGTTTGTGAAAAAAGTCTACTTTTCGCGATGTTAGGTTGAGTACATCGTGGCTTTAATTCAGTTTCCGATTGACGCATTTTTTCGTCGATATTTGTGAAAAAAGTCTACTTTTCGCGATGTTAGGTTGAGTACATCGTGGGTTTAATTCGGTTTCCGATTGACGCATTTTTTCGTCGATATTTGTGAAAAAAGTCTACTTTTCGCGATGTTAGGTTGAGTACATCGTGGCTTTAATTCAGTTTCCGATTGACGCATTTTTTCGTCGATATTTGTGAAAAAAGTCTACTTTTCGCGATGTTAGGTTGAGTACATCGTGGGTTTAATTCGGTTTCCGATTGACGCATTTTTTCGTCGATATTTGTGAAAAAAGTCTACTTTTCGCGATGTTAGGTTGAGTACATCGTGGCTTTAATTCAGTTTCCGATTGACGCATTTTTTTTTTTTCGTCGATATTTTGTGAAAAAGTCTACTTTTCGCGATGTTAGGTTGAGTACATCATGGCTTTAATTCAGTTTCCGATTGACGCATTTTTTCGTCAATATTTGTGAAAAAAGTCTACTTTTAGCGATGTTAGGTTGAGTACATCATGGGTTTAATTCAGTTTCCGATTGACGCATTTTTTCGTCGATATTTGTGAAAAAAGTCTACTTTTCGCGATGTTAGGTTGAGTACATCGTGGGTTTAATTCAGTTTCCGATTGACGCATTTTTTCGTCAATATTTGTGAAAAAAGTCTACTTTTCGCGATGTTAGGTTGAGTACATCGTGGCTTTAATTCAGTTTCCGATTGACGCATTTTTTCGTCGATATTTGTGAAAAAAGTCTACTTTTCGCGATGTTAGGTTGAGTACATCGTGGCTTTAATTCAGTTTCCGATTGACGCATTTTTTCGTCGATATTTGTGAAAAAAGTCTACTTTTCGCGATGTTAGGTTGAGTACATCGTGGGTTTAATTCAGTTTCCGATTGACGCATTTTTTCGTCGATATTTGTGAAAAAGTCTACTTTTCGCGATGTTAGGTTGAGTACATCGTGGCTTTAATTCAGTTTCCGATTGACGCATTTTTTCGTCGATATTTGTGAAAAAAGTCTACTTTTCGCGATGTTAGGTTGAGTACATCGTGGCTTTAATTCAGTTTCCGATTGACGCATTTTTTCGTCGATATTTGTGAAAAAAGTCTACTTTTAGCGATGTTAGGTTGAGTACATCGTGGCTTTAATTCAGTTTCCGATTGACGCATTTTTTCGTCGATATTTGTGAAAAAAGTCTACTTTTCGCGATGTTAGGTTGAGTACATCGTGGCTTTAATTCAGTTTCCGATTGACGCATTTTTTCGTCGATATTTGTGAAAAAAGTCTACTTTTAGCGATGTTAGGTTGAGTACATCATGGCTTTAATTCAGTTTCCGATTGACGCATTTTTTTTCGTCGATATTTGTGAAAAAAGTCTACTTTTCGCGATGTTAGGTTGAGTACATCGTGGGTTTAATTCAGTTTCCGATTGACGCATTTTTTCGTCGATATTTGTGAAAAAAGTCTACTTTTAGCGATGTTAGGTTGAGTACATCATGACTTGAATTCAGTTTCCGATTGACGCATTTTTTCTCGATATTTGTGAAAAAAGTCTTAGCACTAACCCATCGATATGTTTATACAAATATACATAAGTATATGTATGTACATACAACACCTATAGATAAAATCTAATTTGGAGATTTTAATATATTTTGGTGTGATTTATAATTAGCTTTCAAATATTTTTCAGATTGTCAATGATATTTTCACGTTTGTTAGAGAAAATATGATTCCTTTTTCAAAATTGTTTAAAATGGTTCAATTCTTGAAGTTTGAACGTGACTATGCACCTTGGATGGCTGCCTTTGCTGATTTTAAGCGTATGAGACTTCTTGTGTATACCAACCAGGAACTCTCCGACATAATCAAGGTATTTAAGTTACTATTCCGTTAATATTCTAAATAACGGAAATAAAATCCGAAAAGTTTTAAAAAAGTTTAGATTTAATCATAGAAAAATGCATTGAGATTGGTCGATAATCTTGTCAAAGAAATTGGCTTTGAAGAGAAAGAAGGCGAAAGTCACTATAAAAAATTATTCAGAACGAATACTATGAGTTTCGCTTGCCTGTTTGAACATGAGGAATGTTACAAGCAAGCAAAAATACTATTCGAAAATTACACAAATGATACATCCAGGTAAAATTTCAATAAAATACGTCAACGTAAGAAAACACAGTGTCGTATTTTGGAAATTGTAGAACGATTCATCCAAATGCCAGAGAGTATGCATACTGTTACGGGATTAAGCAAGGCACTCGAGAAGATTTTAACTTAATGTGGAAGAAATATTTGAACGAAAATCTGGAAAATGAAAAGGTTCTCTTAATTGATGGCTTGGGTTGTTCTCCCGTCAAAGATAGATTGGAAAAGTATTCATATAACAGTAATTTTTTTTATTAAAAAAATTTGTGTATAAAATTTCAGTAAAAAACTCAATATAAATATTTTTTTCAGATTATTGTATGAAACTCTCAAAGTGGAATCTCCGATTCGCCAACACGACAGAATGTACACTTTCAATTCTGTCTTGAAGGGTGATCGTACTAACGTGCAAATTATCAGTGAATTTATTGACGAAAATGTACTAAGCATTAGAAACACGTAAGTTTCAAATAGTGCAAAACTGTCCAAGGCTAAGCAACTTGCTATGTCTATAAAGGCAATTTATTACATACATATATGTATGTACATACATATGTATATTGAGCTATGTACTGTTTACATACACGATTTTGTATTTTTAGTTTCGGATCATCAAACCTCAAAAAAATGATTTCTAATGTCGTTTCAAAGATGTCTCAAGCACAATTAAAAGATGTGGGAATTTTAAGGATTGAGTAAATGAAACATTTTCGTGAATAATATTTTTTTAAAAATTTGATTTTTTAGATGGATAGAATGATTAACGAAAACATAAATTTAACAGAGGATGAGAAAAAGGCAGGAAGTGCTTCTATAGCAAATTCAATGAAAATGATTAATCAGCTGAATGCACGATTGGTTATTGACTATATTAATTTTTAATCATTTAATTAATTATTTTTATTTTGATCGGTGAACTAAAATTGTGTTTCAACTTTCAGATAAAAGAGGGAATTATATCAAATTAAATTAATCATAGAAGATTTTCAACGAACGCGGTAATTCATTAAAAAAAATGTCTATTTTGAAAAATATGTATTTTATTTAAAGACAAATAAATAATTTACTTTTATTGCGTAAATGTCGGATGAAAAACAAATTTTAATAGATTTCCAATGACGTTAATCAATGGCGAATTCAATCAATGAATTAATCAATGACGTTAACAGTTTTCGTCTTAATCAATATCAAAAATACTCATTCGTCATATTTCTGTCAGCCGAATGATTTTTATCGTTGAATTTGTATCTACATATGTACATTAAAAAACACGGAATCTATCGTCTAAAATTTGATCTGGAATGCCTAATATTTTATTACGCATCGATAGCTGAAATATTGAAATCCAACAAACAACAATAAGCTTATGATGATTTATCAGCCCAATAAAGAGATAGTTAGATACATTTCTGTACAACATGCGAATTAATACAAACGATACACAGTAGATGTTACCAAAATACTTATTTAATACTAAACAAATATTGCCATGTGATTCTGATGGTAAAAAATATACATAATTAAAAATAGAAAACACCACAATACATTATTATACAATACAATCATTGACCATATTTAATTTTAACACACTGTAGAAATGTTCTGAAATTGAATATGTATTATACCTAGGTATTTTTCATACATACTAACAACAAAAAAGAAAACGACCACACGATCGATTGAAAACAAACTGTATCATCCAAACTTGGTGTCATTAACTGATATAATATGGTTCTGATAACGTTCTGAATCAGCCTTTTTTATATTTAACAGGTAGAACAGTTGTTGTCTCGTTCAGATACTGTTCAGGTGCTGAACTAGACACCACGAGCACCTGCAATTCTAATCATCTGCAATTCTTCAGAGGATTTTTACTGAATAATCGGTAAGCAAACACCAACATAAACGGGTAGGCAAATTTTATACGGTTTATCAAAAAGCAAACATTTCAACAAAACGATGAAATTTATTGGCACGTAAAAATATTACCACGCTCTAATTAAATTTATCTTGAGAACACAACGGATTTTTATTATATATGTATGTACATATGTACATACATACATAGGTATGAAAATCACTGTTTGAATTTATTAAAGATTTGAACAAATTTAAAATTTGTAATTTCTCAGTAATTGTACATGCATACATATGTATGTATGTATGTACATACATATATAGATAATAAAAAAAATGTATGTGTATTTAGATATAGATCGCGTCCTCGGAGTACAAAGGTGACATGTCCAAAACAGTTAATTATTTAGGGCAGCAGTTATAAAGATTGAAATGCTTATCATAAATCAGGTGAACTAAAGTAATTGTACATATTAAGTGATAATTGTACATATTGCACTCTAGATTTTTAGATGCTATTTCATTGTTATTGACTTTACAAGAAAAGTTTTAAACTTTTCTTTGGTGACGTTTGGTGAAGTCCGGACTTGTCACTTGTGTGCTCCAAGAATATTAGTAGAATTTTTGTACTTTGTGATGCAAAATAAAATTGTGACGTCATTCGGATGTGGCACTTGAATAGAATAATTAAAGAGTAACAAAGTTGCGTTCATAACTCATTTTCGCAAAATCTTGGACATGTTATCTTTGTACTCTGAGGACGCGATATATGTATATATGTACACACACAGTGTATTATATTATATTATACAAATATATATATTATATGTACATTAATATATACATATGTACATATATACATATATTGCCTTTAACATAAATTTTAACTTACATATGCATTTTATTTTAATGAACTTATATATACATACATATAGAATATCCAATAAGCACAGTTTTTAATTTTTAACTTTTTTCAAAGCATATATATATTTTTTTTATAATTTAGTATAATTAATAAACAAATACCAAAAAAGGAGTAGAGATTTCGTGAAAAATGTAATTGTTTCAATAATTATAAAAGTTTTATGACACCTGTTCTTCGCGATAGAGAATTTATTTTTCATTACATAATATATTATGACAATATGCGAGGTAATATGTACATATTTTACCTGCCAATAAATTTTAATAAAAATTTTGTAAGCGAATTCCATAGATATATGTAGATAATGATAAAATAAAATTAGACAGTATATGTATATGTATGTACATACATATGTACAACTTATTTGAGTTTTAAAAATAAGGAACTTGTGCTAAATTTCAATACTTGACGTCATTCAATCAGAAAACTAATAATAATTTGTTCGTTGTGAACAAATTCGACAAACTACATAATCACCAAATTAGTTATTTGTAATTTAAAATATCTTCCCAAATTAGTTATTTGTAATTTAAAATATCTTCCCAAATTGTCTATGCATTACATTTCTCATCTCAATGTTTAATCTACATATGTAAGTTTTCTATAAATAATACATTAGGAATCAATTATAAAGTGCGCATTTTGACGATAAGGGATTACATATACACGCGTTTTACCCGTTTAATGTTCAGATACAATATCGGTTTTATCTGCTTTTTTTCGATGTACATATATGTTAATGTGTATCTGGAGAACATTAATCATGTGACATGAACGCAAACACAGTTTTAACGACTCGATAAACCGAATCGAACAATCGATCGAATCTTTTACGGATAATTGTCATTGTTTTGCCATAAAAAACTGTAATAGGCTACCTTGCACACGATTCGTCTTATCGACAGATCGATAGATCGACCAATCGATCATTATATTATAGGTATAATGTATCATTGTGATTTCGCGTTCGATATCGTGAAAAATATTTTACCCATCTTTACAACGGCAGTTAAATAGCGGATTTATCCACGATTGATAACGTTACTTGATGAGTGATGACGCAAGAGACAATAAAAGTGCTCATTTTATCACGCTCACTTTTCTCATTCCGACGTGTTGATTAGTTTCTAATCGTATACTAAAATAATACGATAAAATATCTGAACTATAAGTTTCCTTGAATTTGATAATCAATCTTTTTGGTCGTTTAAATTCTTCGCCGTGCAATTCGTCAAAGTTCGATGGAAATTTTATCGCAATCTTATCGTTGTAGATACTTGGATTAAGTTTATTTAACAAATTAAGAAGAAAAAATCATTTACTTTATAGACTATAATATTATAATCCTACATATTCATATCGCCGCATACTTTCTGTGTACAAAAACAAATACATATGTTTGTGTACTTTATAAGTTAATCAACAGATAAGAGACTAATGAACGCGAACGTCATCCCTAATTTGCATTTGGACTTATTTGATATTAGCAACGGTTTTGCGACACTTTTGCGAATATGTTAATAACTGTAGTAAGTGGTGATGGTTTCGATGAATAAATCTTCAATTGTAACAATCAAAATATTACACTAGCTCTTTAAAGCTCGACAACGATAATAATGAACGAACGAAAGAGTGACGAAATGATATGTCCATAAACAAATGTGGATTAATTTTATAAGCATTCAAGTAAAAACTTTGACTGAACACTTTTATCTTTATTTCAGAAATGAAGCAGTTACGACTGCTGTTCGCCTTGAGCGTTCTACTTCCGGTTTGTTTGTCATCGCCGGTCCTCTTCTTTGGCAATACGGAACCGGAAACGCCCGCAACTAAAGCCTCAGATCCAGCTTACAGACTACCTCCGCAAACTATAGCAATTTCCGAATACGCCATCACACTGACGCCACACTTTGAAGGCGAAAATGCTTTCACTTTCGACGGAGAAGTCAAGATTATAGCGAAGACGTCGGAAGAGACAGCTTCAATTAAATTGCACGCAAAAGCGCTGAAATTTGAGAAGGTCACGTATATCATTGGAGTCGTTTCTACCGAAATTCCATTCGATAAAATAAACGTTTTTGATGTGGAGCATGACTTCTGGACGATTACATTCATCACTCCAATTGCAAAGGATAAAACCATTGAAGTTCGCGCAACCTACAAAGGAATTTTGGGTGACGACATGCATGGATTCTACGGGAGCTCCTATAGTGAAAACGGAACTACTAAGTGAGTGATATCACATACACTTTTCAAATTATTTCATTTAAATACGATGGGATCCTATTAACACACTCCAATTACAATTTTATAATAGATGGATGGCTACGACACAATTCCAACCAGTTCATGCTCGCAGAGCATTCCCCTGCTTCGACGAACCTCACTATAAAGCCATGTTCACTATTACGGTGAAGAGGCCGACAAGCTTTTCAGCTACCTTGTCGAACACGAAAATGGCAGGAACTGCAACGGTGTAAGTAAATATTAATGTAATGTAAATATTCCATAAACAGATTTCTCAATAGTGACATAGGCAAATGTTTTAATTAATAGAGCGTAGACAATATTATATATATATAATAGCCGAAATCCGTATGTCTGTCTGTCTGTCTGCTGATAACGCTCGCCGACGTAAATAATGAGATAAAACGAGAACGTCGCGCGAGTGGGATTTGAACCCAGTACCACTGATTCGGAACAGAGCGCTTACGCGATGAGCCAAACCAGATGATGTAGAGCAGGCTTCAACGTGACTATTTATAGCCGAATTTAATATGGCTCGTGACTTTGCTAAATTGTTACCTTGTTATTATAACGCGCCATAGATGGCGCAACATATTGTTGCATAGGCAATAAAACTGAAACTGTAAAAACTATTAAATTTAATATTATTTTTTAGTACGAGTCATGAGAACGCTCCGTTGATATTCAACGGGCTTACACTAGTTACATATATAATAGCCCAGATCCGTTTGTCTGTCTACCTGCTGATAACGCTCACCTCGGTTAAATTGAAAAAACACGAAAATCGCGAGTGGGATTTGAACCCGTGATCAACGGACTGGGTGAGTTGGCGCTAACGCGTTCACCCAACGCCGGTGATGCGGGGTTCTTATAATTTGAAAATATGAATCCTTAGTAGGTTCGCGACTTTGCTAAATTGTTACGTAATCAATTACGAAAACATTTGATCGATTTATTTAGTTCGCGCGTTGAAAACATTTTTCTATCGTTAAAATCACTTGAAAAATTAAAAAATTATAATAAAAATAGATAAAGTAAAAAAAAAATATTCTATTGAGCTGGGTATCGATCCCGTGCGACTCTTACGTTGACGAAAGCTGCTGACTTCCCGATGAGCTATCGCCCTTACATTAAGCTGTGTAAGCTGTGTGCCCAGCAATATAAACTGTTCAATATGAAGTTGACCTTGGACGTGTTTTCACAAAATACACGTCCGTTTATATTCAACAGGCTTACACTAGTAACTAATAATAGCCCAAAGTTTATATGTTTGACTCTCCGTCAGTGACGCTCGACAAAAAATTATTTTCATTGATAATTTTAACTATTGTTATAATATATTAAGTTTTTGGGGTTAGGGCTGCCTGCCTGGTTAGCTGTGGACACGCTAACATTTCCAACATAATTTTTAGCGGTGTCGGAACAGACCGCTGTCTGTCAAAGCTGATATAAGTTGACAGCGCGATTTTATGGCCTTACACCTATTCAATAAACGGTACACTATACAATCGTTTCATGTACATTGTACAAACTGGCGCACATGGGTGGGAATTGTGGTTAGAATTCACCGTCATATGACGGGTAAACCAGCTAGTGCGTCAATAACAAACACATGTTGTTCAACTGGTTATTGTTAATGCTGCCATCAAAATCAAAACTGCCCCTTTTGATTATTTAGTAAAGATATTTTGTTTTACTTTCGCAGCGAGGGAGAATTAACTGTGGAAACTTTCGAGCAGACACCACTTATGTCATCATACCTGGTAGCATTCATTGTCTCCGAATACAAAGCTGCCAACGAGACGACGGAAGATGATCCTGAACATTTTGGTATCTGGGCGAGACCCGAAGCCGCAAACCAGGGCGAATTCGCGTTCGAAACTTCGAAAAAAATAATTGACAAGATGGGAACTTACTTGAGTTTTCCCTTCGCTAACATGAGTTCAAATTTGAAGAACGACCACGTTTCCATTCCGGATTTCTCAGCTGGAGCCATGGAGAATTGGGGACTCGCCACCTATAGGTAAGCTTTCATTGAGTTATCTTAATTGTGAAAAGGTAGCAGTTAACTTCTCAATACACAGGCGATGTGACTTTATCCATTCACTAACTTTACTTAGTAAAGTAACAAGTGAAAGATACTCTCCAGTAGTACGGATAAAGAAGGAGGGGATAATAAATTGGCAAGTAGGAATAATATTAGATGGTG
This sequence comes from Parapsyche elsis, assembly GCA_022651745.1. NCBI lineage: Eukaryota > Metazoa > Arthropoda > Insecta > Trichoptera > Hydropsychidae > Parapsyche > Parapsyche elsis. The sequence continues at coordinate 7,765,078 of JAGVSN010000017.1, forward strand.
CCAATTTTGTAGTCTCATAAACTAGACAAATTCAAACGGCAGACGAAATTTACTAATATCCAAATCTTAACAGCAGCTACAGTAGCAGCCAATAAAATCTGCTGAGCTATCGCTTGACTTCTATGGATATGCAAGCAAAATGTGTTTAAAAAATAAATTTTATCGCTTTTACCATTAGGGAAGCATATCTGATGGCCACCACACAAGACACGTCCGTACGATACTATCAACAGATTGCATCCATCTTAGCACATGAGATAGCTCACTTTTGGTTCGGCGATTTGGTCACCTGCGACTGGTGGGATCAAACTTGGCTCAACGAAGGCTTCGCCAGATACTTCCAATACTATCTGACGGATATGGTGAGTGATTTGACCGTGTATAACTGAAGATATTCTCGTTTCTATGTTGACATAATCAAACGTCGTCGAAATTAACAGGTGGAGACAATGGATATGATAACTCAATTTAACGTAGCCCAAATTCAGTCAGTGATGCTGATAGATGCTTCGAAGGATGCAACTCCCATGTCAAACATAAATACTAACTCACCAGCTGAAGTTCAAGCACAATTCGGTTCGATCACTTACAACAAAGGGGCTGCTGTCATTAGAATGATCAAGGAGTGGGTGGGTCCGGAAACTTTCCAAAACGCACTGACTTCATACATATTAGAATTGTTAGTTTGATTAATTTTCTTGGACTGTGAAACATTTAATACCGATTATTGTACTATGCTGACGTGCTTTATCTTATTACAGCCAAAAATTGACGGTAAAAGAGAACGATCTCTTCACTCAATTGCAAATTAAAGCTATTGAAAATGAAACAATTGCCGCAGATGATTCAGTAGCGGATGTAATGTCTGCTTGGACCGGAACAAGCGGATTCCCCGTATTGAATGTAAATGTGAATAGGGATAGTGGTGCAGTAAAAATAAGTCAAGTAAGTTATAATATGAATTTAAGTCTAAATTCATATAAATTCACATAAAGAAAAAAAGTATAAGCTCTAATAATCCAATAATGTTTTCTCTATTCCAGAAACAATTTGTTAAAGACGGAGAAGAAGCATCAACTCCTGTAAAAGTGTGGCCAATACCGATCACATACAGTACTAAATCAGCATTGGATTTCGATAATCTCAAACCAAAATTCATTTTTTCCACTGAATCCATGGAACTTGTTGAAAAATTAAAAGCCGACGATTGGATTATGTTCAATAATCAACAAATTGGTAATATTAGCATGCCTTAACAATTTAGTATATTAATCGGAATGCCACATTTTTTAATGTATTATATTATAAAATTCAGGATACTACAGAGTTAACTACGACAATAAAACTTGGGAAATGTTATCTGACGCATTACAAGAAGATAGGACTAAGATTAACACTCACAACAGAGCTCAGGTATCTGATTCATACGAATTTTGCAAAATCTTTACAGCCGCGTAATAATTTCAGTAATACATATAATCTGTCGAAAATTTTATTTCAGTACGTCGATGATTTGTTTAATTTTGCCCGTGAAAACTACATCGATTACAAATTTATGTTGAATTTGATTCAATTCTTGGAAACCGAAAGTGACTATGCCCCATGGTCGGCTGCTTATGCAGGATTTTCGTTCATGAGACTGCGATTCCAAAATTTCCCCGATGTTCTAGCAATGATCAACGTAAATACTATACATACTAGTTTTTCATTTAATTCTGTACGCTTCATATTGTTCCTATAACAATAACAACTGAATTAACACATTTCCAGAAACACACATTGACAATGATGGAAAAGACCTTAATCAAAGACCTTGGCTTTGAAGAGGATGTTAAAGATAGTCATTTGAGGAAATTGTTCAGAATGAATACTCTAAACCTGGCATGCCAACTTGGACACAAAGAGTGTATAGAACATTCCACAAGCAAGTTTGAATCATACAAAAAAGATTCCACACAGTGAGATATTTACAAAGCCTTACAACTTTTGCGCCAATTCGTACTAACTCATTCGTAAACTTACTTTTTACTTCACTTTTAAGGAAAATCAATCCGAATCTTAGAGAACATATTTATTGCAATGGTTTGCGACATGGAAATGGTGATGATTTTGATATATTGTGGAACAAATATGTTTACGAAAATGTCATCAATGAAAAAGTTGTAATACTGAACGCTTTGGGATGCACGAAAGAAACTGACAAATTGAATACGTTAGTCTTAAATAATAGTTTTTCGGCCTTAGATTGCTTATTTAAATTGCCGTATCTTAAAACTAAAATTGGTTTTGTTTTTACAGAATTTTGTATCAAACAATTATAAAACCTTCAACGATTCGTGAGCAGGATAGAATGGCAGCGTTCAATTCCGCACTCATGGGAAACCCTGAAAATATAGATGCAACTTATGCATTCGTCAAAACAAACATACCCGCAATTAAAAATGTGTAAGTTATTGTACGCGTATACATACATACATATTACATTTTTCTATCTATATATCTATCTATGTACATACATACATATGTACATATGTATGTCTATCGTTAGCTATAATGCGAATACTACAATGGTTTGATGTTTTCAGTTACGGTTCTGCAAATCTACAATCGATGTTTGGAAGTATGGCTTCGAGGATGACAGAAGATCATCTTAAAGAAGTAAGTATATTTTTGAATAATTTTACATATTTAAAATATGAAAAAAAATATCATTATAATTCGTCTTCTTTACACAACAGTTCGGAACGATGCTAGAAGGAAACGTTATGTTGACCGATGATGAAAAAGAATCGGGAAAAGCATCCATTATGAATGCTGAAAAGGATATGTCATGGGCCAAAACTAAAGAGGAACATATTAACGATTGGATAACAGCGAAGTATAACTCAGCCGGAGCACTAACAGTATCATTTACGTTGATGCTTTCGATGCTCGCAGCTTTATTCTTAAATCGTTAGTGTAAAATAGAATTATTTATATTTTTATAATGACAAAAAGAATAATAAGTCACACATAAACAATTATTTACGATAAATAAATTATTTATATAATAATCGGCTTCTTATTGCATCTTCATTGATAATTTCATCCCGATTGATACCAGTTTATATATGTACATACATATTGTAATGGTTAAAATTGACGTTTTAGGACAAGTGGAATGATCAAAGTATTAAAATATCAATTTAAACAGAAATTGTATTTGAAATAACATGCATACATTATAAAAACGACACATATTCAGTCAAAGGACATATTATTTGCTATTTCTCTCTATTTTTAAGTACATTGAAAATAATTAAACGTAACATAATTTTTACACATACATACATAGATCACTAAGAATTATTAATAAAAAGTATTTTATTATAAAATGCATATTATTTGAATTCAATCGACAACGTATTACAAACAATACCTAATATTCAAACTCCACAAAATTACGCAACTCGCAATAATATTATCTTTTTTAGGAATTGAATGTTTTAAAACATTTAAAAATTCTTTATCACTTTATCTGTATCGAAAAATTCCACGATTAGATCTTCCCAAAAATTACAAACCTAAAATAAAAACAGTGCAGTCAAATATTAATTAATTAACACCGATACATAAAATATATACATATAAATATCTTGTGTAGATAAACTAACAACTAACTTACTCACTTTAGCTAAAAAAAAATATCTATCAACTCGTTTTCGTAACCTCGTCCAACCACTTCACAATCGTTTCATAATTTCTATCCATCCATATTATGTTTGCTTCAGTCTTTTCGATTGCTTGCTCTATCGTTCGACCCAATTCACCTCTTCGCTCTGTCGAGAACTTTTTCAGCTGAAAAGTGTGGCGAATTTTACGTAAACAAATTAGCTTTGCAAAAATATGACTAACATATTTGTTTTAATATCGGAAAAATAAGACAAATTACCTCTTCTAATTCATGTTGAGAGTTTAATTTCCTCGTTGAGTATTTCACAATTGGATTCAAATTTGAAAACGTTGATCCCAAGCTGAAATTAATAATTTCGGTGGTCATTTATCACTTGAACTTGAACATAATTACATTAAAATACGTAATAGCATACTAGTTTTTAATACGAGGCCAATTTTGCCTGATGAATGAAAACGCAATCGGTTGACCAATCACCGAATTCGACACAGCACCAAAAACTCTATAAACATCCTGTTTTCTTATACCAGAATCGTTTCTCAGTGAATGATCCAAATATCTGAAATGACAAAAAAGTCAATCAACATAAATTTTCAACAACATTTCACTGATTGATATGAAAATATTTCATCTAGGGACCTTATCAACAACCACGGCAAACGCGTACATCCAAGAGCAGTGAGCAGAAGATCTCTTTCAGATCCTGAACGTGCCTGTGTAAATCTCTCCCTTATGAAATGCCATTGTTCGGCACCGCCAACCCTGACGGCCGTACAGTAAACCGTATTCCTTAAATTTGGCGATATTCTAAGAGCAAAATCGAATTCATTAATCACCTAAATTAAACTTTGAACTTAAAATGGCTTAAAAATTTCGCTTACGGGTTATACACGTCCGGATTCGGTGCCATCATCCAATTATGAAAATTGGTAACGGCTTGTTTCACGCAATCCACATACTCCATCAGACATGCAATGTTGATGACGTCAATTCGTTTGTATATTGTCAGCATTTCATCATCGGAACGATCGGTGAAGCCAACTTCATCATAGACGCCTTTTATTAAACTTAAAATATATTTCTGAAAGAAGATCACTTTATAAATAAAAAGCTACTAAATAGAGACTGGTAGCAAAGTCCCCGTATACGCTGATTAGAAGTCCTTTGTATACTCCTCTATGGGGATATTTTTTTAATTTATTCAGAGCTCTGAGTATATTAATATCCATATTGATAATTTGAAGTCCCCGAACATTCATCATGGGGGTATTACACAGGGCTAGTTTACTCGCTGCGATTTAGCTGATTTTGGTGGTTTGCGAGTAAAAAGCCACGTGTAATAGATGAAGTTAGTAAACCCGCAGGCTTTTTCGGCCGGGCGAGTGAAGTTCGAATGTTTGAACTTTACTCGCACTCGCTCGGCATTGGAGCCATTTCACAGTCACGGTTATGAGATTAAAAGCTATATTTTCAGTATTTTCGCTGTATATGGTTAGGAACTTGGCGATATGCTCACAATTCCTATTTATTTTGACGGTGGGCGCAACCGACAACTCACAAGTTGATGACAGCGCCTCTAGCGGCAGCGAGTGGCAACATTTAGCGAGTAAACTTGACACGTGTAATAGGTTTACTAGCTACTCGATACTAGCACTATGTGCGGGTCTGTAAACCAGCTAGATCGTAGTGAGTAAACTAGTCCTGTGTAATAGCCCCTTAATAGTTGTTTTTAAATCAAACTGATTAAAATGATGACTTATAATGTTCTAAAAAGCATGTATAGGAACTTTGCGACCACCCTGTAATTATTTCATAGCAGTTGTGTTCATACTTTGTACTCTAAATAATGCGGGCCTTTAGAAAGCATCGAATCGATGTAACCCAAAGCAGCTAAGCCAGCCTTCCACGGAACAAACTCCTTTTCATGGACCAAATACTTGGTAGCATCCAATGCTATATCGTAGCTCAATCTTCCACCCAGTGCTAGATTTAAAACATCGTCCAGTATTTGCGCTCTGTTCGATATTGAAATCTGTTCAAAGTGCTTTGCATCGTTCAAGTGTGAAATAATCAAACGCCAATTGCGCTCATCGTAGTTGACTCTGAAAAATCCTGGAAAGAAATTATGCAATGTTTAAATATGAACTACTCTAAATGTTTGCTTTTGTTGCAACTTAGAAAAGCATTCACCGGTTTGTTGTATATTGAAAATGACCCAATCGCTGTACGAAACATTCGTTTGGGTAAGATTCAAAGTTTTAGCGCGCTTCATCCACTCCACAGGTTTAGTCGTTTTAAAATCAGCATTCGTTTTCGAAGTGTACGTTATTGGTATCCACCATAATGGTTCCTTTTCGGTTCCGTTGCGAGATTTTTTCTCGTTTAAAATGAGCATAAATCGTTCCTGAAAAAATAAAACCGTAACAGTTACCTCTGAAGTGTTGTTGAAATAAAAAAAAAAACCCAATAACCAACCTGTTGCAGATACATCGAATCGGTTTCATAATCTCTTACGACGTTAAGTACAGGGAAACCAGTTTGAAGTGTCCACGTGTCCATAATGGTGTTGACTGACATGCTGTCGTCGAATACGCCATCATTTCTAGCTTGATCCGTGAGAGCTTTCCATAGATCGTTCTGTTCGGCGCTCTGATACTTTTTATTTTGCAAATAGTTTGTGATCCCCTTGTTGAACACTTTGCTCGTTAGGAAATGATACATCATTCTGATGATGGCAGCACCTGTTGCGTGCAAATTACAATTAAGATACTTGCTAATTTATAATCGCATGCTGCTTAGATCAAAAATGACACTTTATTGCTCGCACGTACTGATCAAACTTTTATAATAGTTTAGGAATATATTTGCAATATGAATCAACCAAGTAGACTGTATCAATTTACAACAATATTAATCTTCAAGAGATCATATCAAATTGGGTAATTTATTATCATCAACAATTAAAATTTCAACCTTTTCCGTATGAGATCTTATCGAAAATTTCATTTATTTCATCAGGATTTCCCACTTCCATAGATATTTGGTGTGACGATGACAAAGCGTCCAAACTGAAAACGTTTTGCACTTCGTGTATGACAAATTGATCCATAGATTTCCATGACTTTTCAACCTATTATTGAACGATACAGTTGGTTTTAACATTGTCACCAGAAAAATATTATAAATATTGATTTTATTCAAACTTCAGTAAACCAAATATACTTACAGCATCCACTCCAACATATTCAACGTAACTTGCAAATCCTTCGTTCAACCAAAGATCGGACCACCAAGATGGCGTGACGAGGTTTCCGAACCACTGATGGGCCAATTCGTGAGATATGACCGTAGCCACTCTAGGTTTGTTTATTTTAGCTGAAACTCCTTCTTCGTAAAGCATCGTTGTTTCTCTGAAAGTAATAAATAGCAAATGTATAAACTAACAGTATCAATTGTGTGAATAATTGATAGATATTATATTACCTGAACGTCATCAGTCCCCAATTTTCCATAGCACCAGCGTTGAAATCTGGCAAAGCAACCATGTCGATCTTAGGCAAAGGATATTTAATTTGATAAAACTCTTCGAAATACTTCAATATCTTCGGTCCCACGTCTAGCGCATAGTTAGCGGACTCTATGGCGTCCTTTCGTGCCCAAACAGTAAAGTTTCCAACGCTCTTATGAGCAAAATCTGATATAACAAATGCAACTAGGTAAGTCGACATCGGTAACGATTCTCTGAAGTGATCCCACACGTAATCGGGAAGACCTTCGCTGTAAAAGATAAACGTTTTATAAGACGTGAAAAAATTCTTGAGTAATTTTAGCTGTATCAGATACCGACACAGGTTCCTGCACTCCCGTTGAATCCATATTAGATATAGCTGTCATGTTCTTGGGGTGACCAATCGATATCGTAAATCGAGCTTTCATTGCTGGTTCGTCAAAACATGGAAAAGCTCTTCTGGCATCGGTCGGTTGGAATTGAGTAGTTCCAATCCATCTGTAAATGATAAAGACTTCTACATACATATATGGAAAACATTGAACTTTTGTTTTAAGGAAAACCACAGTTGAAAGTAATATCAGTACTAAAACTTAAAACTAGTACTTAAAACTATATCTGCTATTTATATTGAAATTTCTCTCATAAGGAATATTACGTAACATATAGTATTCGAAGAAATTATCCTATATATTGATCTTGTCGGCTGACTTGTGAAATATATTTGATTCAATTGAAGTACTTTTGGAATTGATTTGAGTATATTATGTAAATTGAAAAACTTTCTTTACGGGCAAGGCTATATTATGCTGAGTGTTCGAAAAGAAAATGCGCACCGTGGAAAGATATACCTGTTGGTATATTCGAAGAAAACACGTTGAAAATCTCTTAAAATCCTACACTGGTTGATTTGTCGATCATATACTGATTTATCACTATCATTAGTCATTAATTGAGTTTTCTTAGGTGAGCGTTTCTTTTGAATCGCTCCATACAATATCTAACAGTTGAAATTTATAATCAAAATTACCTTGTTGCGTTGTTTACTTTGTACGAACTTCTATAGAAACCGTGCAAATCATCGTTGAGTCTACCAACGAAGCTCATATTGATACGATAGTATTCACCAGTTGTCAAGTTATTCTTCAGATGTATCGTATGAAACTGCTTTTCTGTATCATTGGAGTGTCCAATTATTATCAAACTGTTGTCGAATCCATTCTCGTTCATCGTCAAAACTTCCGTTTTCTCTATCAATAATTCTGCAGCGTGCAACGTTATATTGTTAGTGGCTTCTGCCACTCGAACGACAATGCTCACATCGCCGTTGAACGTGAAATTGCCATCGAATATGAATGGCAACAATTTTATATCGTATTTAACGGGCAAAATCGACCTGGGCAATCTCACATCGAGCTTCGCACTCTCGAGTGCAACTTCTGCCGTTTTCCCGACCTGTTCCACGTGCTGTTTCACTTCGAAATCATCCGAATACGAATCGTTGCAAGCCGAGTCGGAAAAGTCCGACGTAGGTAGATCCAAATGAGGACATGCCACAAAGTTATATACCAGCAATCCTGTGGCTACTATTGAGATTATGTAAATGGCGGCGAACAGCAGAGCCAAGCTCCTGGATACGTGGAGGCCTTTTTTTGACTTTATCGAAAATGTGAGTGAAGGTGGACCACCGTCCACTATTCCCAGAGGTTCCCTCACTTGAGTCATGGCTAGAATACTGCAATAAGTAAGAAAATATATTAAGACACCTTACATTTAATGTAAATTTTCAAATTGTGGTGGGTCGACCCATTGGTTAGTCGCAAAATAAATAAAATGGGCGACAAACGGAAAAAATCCAAAAAAAAAATTGGTTTCGTCAAACGTTGCAAATATTGAAAATGGAGCTAGTTGTCTTTATCTAAGAAAAGCCTTTGGATAAAAGATCCATTTGATTTTGATAGCCCTGAATATTGATTCAGGACTCAATTATTGAATTGGGTTAAACTTTGATCCTGAAGACGAGGTTGAATTTCTCCACTTTATTAGTTCATTTACAATGAAGAATGATTTCAGCAATTAAATTTGTCATCATTTTGGATTAAGGTTAAAGAAGAATTTTTACTTTTAAGTAAAAAAGCAATCTTTATACCTATACATACAATCTTTATACCTTTCACATCAACTTATTTGCGTGAACTAGGATTTTCCACTCAATCAATTAAAAACAAAGTTTCTAATTGAAAACTAGTTTCATCCATAAATATGCATATATCATTTGTCAATAGTAAATAAAGGAACACAATGGACAGACAGACAGACGGATTTCGGCTATTATATATATAATACTTTATGAATATGTACTATGCTACTGTATACTTTATGAATCAATAAAAAAATTACAATTTTTAATATTAAAAACCCGTGTTTTCTATCAAAATTACTTCTTGCGTAAATTTTTGGACACCTCTAAGCAAACTGGGTCGCAATACAAAATGCAGTTCTTGCAGTGGATCGTTGTAAAAAAAAGTTTGAAAAACGCTGCTTCTAAGGCTAAGGCAAGATCATAATTCCAAGCATTTAATCCACACACTAAATATTCACATTTCGTATGTGTGCTAAAACTAATTCAAATATGAGCTATTTTTATGGTTTTTCTTTTCTACGAAATTGTATACACACGTGACACGTGTGCATGCGGTATAGTAACCAAATTCAATTTTCTCTATCGGTTCCGTTCCCGATTTTGTATGTAGATTCTCGTTTCCCGTCACGGAATCTCTGCACGTCGAGGGTTGGGGGTGTAATTGGAAGAGATAGGGGTCGTATCGAATATCCAAGATGTACGACGAGGGAATCAATCACATCCTGTGTAACGCGATGATGGAACCAGTCCACACCGGATATTCAATATTCACAAAGCGCGAAACCCGAAATTGATTCCGCACGTTCGTCGACAACCTTGTGAAATTTCACATCATATTATATGTACATGTGGGTAGAAGTGGATATATATCTATATCGTTGGTCGGGAACCGGCGGCTCCGGAGTCGCATGCGGCTCTTTGTATGAAAACCTGCGGCTCTCGCTCTCATCCAACGTTTTGAAATATAAAATGTTGACACACAATTTACACAAGATCAAAATGAATCCCATTTCCACACCATCGTGGCTATAAAATTTGACTATAAAACTTTAAAATCGTTTTTCAGATTAAACTTTACAATACTATTTAGTAATAAACTGTCGAACGTTAAGAAATATCACGAGGATGACTTATTTCATTAATGAGTAACATTTTATTTAATTTTGAATATCATCATCATGATCAAACGTTCACCACCCACTGCTGGATGAAGGTCTCTCCAATCCTCTTCCATGCCTGTCTGTCTTAAGCAATCTGCATCCACTTGACTCCACACATTCTTCCCAATTCATCAGCCCATCTTCCACTCCGTCTACCTTGCTTTCTTTCACATCCTCTCGGATACCATGTCAGTATTTCTCGCGTCCATCTGCCATCCATTCCTCACGCTATGTTCTGCTATATCTGCCACTTCGGTCATACTTCTTACCCATGTATTCCTCTTACGATTTCTTCTTGTTATACCAAGCGTACATCTTTCCGTGCTTTTCTGTGTGCACTGGATCTTATTGGATTCTTGAATTTAGCATCCAAGTTTCACATCCATACGTCATAACTGGCAGTTTTTTTGAATATATAATTCGAAAATAATATATTGCGGCTCCCAAACTTACCAATTTTGCAAGGTTTTCCCTAATTTGGCTCTTAGCTCGAAAAAGGTTCCCGACCACTGATCTATATTATACATAGATGGTTGAACATTTAAAACAACACGCATTTCTGAATTTCCTATAATTTCCTATACTCTCTATATATGGAGAGTCAAATAAAATTCAGTTAAAATATGAGGCATATACTGACTACTGGCGTTTATAGCGTTCGTATAACGTGAACCGTAATGAATTATATAAATAAATACAAAGTTATACGATTGGGTGATAATCAAAAAGCACACAGCTAGATCCTGAAACTCAACAAACACACACAGTGGAAGGCGTTGTGCAATAATGCTGAAAGTTTGTTTGAAATGTCGTGACAGATAAACAATTCGCAAACGTCCAAACGTACAAAGTTTTATCGCATCTTGGGTCTCCCGGTTCGTTAAAGTTTCAGAAGAAGCACGAAACACGTCTCGAATTAACTAAAACAAAAGCAAACGACTGAAAACACGACGTGACAGATGACTGATTGTCTGAAACAACTCGCGCAAAACAACTACCGAATTGTGTTTCTACTTCCTTTTGTACTCGGGCGCACAACAAAACTCACACGAGCTGATTAATATAAGATACCATTCGATTTTTTTTTTCATCGAAATGACCCCTCGATGATCTGTGCGTTAAATCACGCGCGTAGGTATCAATGGGTTCATTCGATCAAACCATACAACTACCCGCATTTATTCTCATTTTTTTTTTTAGTATCACGCATTTTCATTTGTGATTATCGAGCCGCAGCTGGTGTTTCCGAAGTGCGATAGTTTAACGAAGGGTTAGTGTGACAAAAGAATTATCGTTCTTTTGTTGGGTATCTGTAGTGGTCCCCAGTTGGGTGTCTTCTTCGTTGTCGTCTAATTTTTTGTCACCAATTTGATAGTTCTAGAAGAGTGGTAGAATAGAGTCACGTTCGTCTCCATCCACCAATTTGATGATTACGTGATCCGAATGTGACAATAGTCGTTTTCAAAAGGGAGACGCTCGCCAACGCGTACCGTACGTTAATTTCGCAATAATTGCATCATCGGAAAACCCTCGAGCGGGAAGACGATACGAAGTTATGCAACGATAATTAATTCATATCATGCCTCATCTCTCTCTCATTAAAAAAAAACCCTTAATTCACTTTAACTATAAAGGCGAATACTACGCACATACAAGATAAGAACTTCGAGTACCTAAGTTTAAAATTTGTATGGAAGTTGAAAGACAAACTCACAATGAAAAGTGGACTTATTTCACTTATTCAAAACAAACAACTCATAGGTGTAAAATCTGTAACATTAAGATTATTCATTTGAAATAATCTCTTCATTATTCAATTAATCAACGTCAATTTTGCAAATTACCAATGTTTTTAACTCATCCAGAGACAAAGGTTTGAAACAGGAAGACTGCGAATTGAGATAAATTCTATTATTTCCTCATTTACTGTTGTTTATAATGACTCGCTTCAAACGTTCTAACTTCATTCTCGTAAGACATAAGTCACGCACACTTAAATGGGAAGCGACAAAACCGCCACATTGCTTAATTTATAGGTACTTACAGTCGTTGTTTGTCATAATTTTCATTACATTTAATGTAATACACATAATCTAACCCAACCTCATTATGTTCAATGAGAACCCTCATCCAAGAGGTCATACTCTTAGACTCCGTAAAGAAAAATCAAATAAGATTGTTAGAGATTCATTCTTTTCAAATAGAGTGGTTGAAGTTTGGAATAGTCTTCCGGATTCAATAGTCACTTTATAAAATGTTAATTTATATAAAAATCAACTAGATATATTCTTAAAAAACAGTGGGTATTTGTAATTCTTTAATAAATGGACCATTATTCATTTTATTTTTATGTTAATTTTATTTTATTTTATTTTTGTTTTAATCTTATTTTTATTTTTGTACCAAATCCCATGGGCCTATCGGCTATGCCGCCTCTAATTATTAAATAAAATAAATAAATAAATTTGATAGTACCTACATATGTATGTACATATACATATGTATGTATGTATGTACAAGTACTATATTTCGAACAATAAAAGCGTTTCATTTCCTTTACTGATGTACATATTTTATAAAACGTATATTCATAGATGATGGATCATTGTCATCTCATCCTTCAAACGTATGATAAGTATGCAAAATATAAAAAAAAGCAGACCAAGATAGCAGAATAAACAAAGAGCCGTACGACGTGATATATTGCACGTTATTTTGACGGTGCTCGATCACGATGATGGCGTGATCGTTTTTATTTATTTTTTGCGACTTTGAAAAATGACAAAACTTGTCTCCCCATGGGGTGTGTGGATGGGGTGCGAAGCCATTTATGTCACTTGGTAAGGGACAGATGTAGATCGATAGGTAAACGTCCGCTTAAAAGAGGGTTAAAACGTATAGCCTCACATGTGTATGTATGTAAATCAGTTCATAACATTATCGAACGTGGATTAAATTTATTATACAATAGCGTTGAAAGTTTATCAAATTCGAACAACGTTTTGCTTCAAATTTACATAAATACCCCAGACGATAATTTTGAAACAGAACACAAAGGAATGTGTTTAATGAACCAATGTTTTTAATAAACGCGGGCGCACAACACAATTTAAATCCCCGTATTAAAAAATTCAAAATAAGGCGAAAATATTAAAATTCGACGCATGAAACATCTACATTTTTATTTAAATATACTAGCCGGCTTTGCCCGCTATACGACTGTGCTCGCTGATATTTGTACAATAACAGAACAGGCCATAACCCGTTTGACAGTGCGTTAAACAATTGTACAGTGTGCGGTTGATTGAATGAGTGTATGGACATAAAATCACGTTGTCGACTCATAAAAACATGTTGTCAATACACCGCTGAATGTTTTTTATTTGTTACGTTGGCAATTCTAGCGTGACCGCAATGACTCTTACGATGATATATATGTACGTATAGTAGAATATTACAAAACTTTACAAAATGTAACGAACTTTTGATATCCATATGACGGTGGATTCTAATCCGCCCCCCACCTGTGCGGTTATACAATAACATTACAGCCAATAGCCCGTTTGACATTACCTGTAACAATATTGTATGGCCATAAAATCGCATTGTCGACTCGAACCAGCTTTGACACATAGCGGCTTATTGCCGACACACCGCTACAAAGTTTTTGTTTATTATGTTGGCAATGCTAGCGTGACGGCAACGACCAAGGCAGTAAGTCAGACGTTTGCACTAATACCTTGTATATAGTAGAATATTAACAAAACTTTGATTAAACGAATTGTTGATATATTTTACGAACAGAGCCAATTAAAAAAGCATTAATTCCACAATAATTGTAGGCAGGCGAATTGCAGACAGGCGGGCAGACGCTTACGCTAATATATACATACATATAATCGAGTAAGAATAAGCCTTGTTCTTATAGGGCTGTTTGGTTTATGCAAATGTCTACTTTCGTGTGTTAAAATACCAACGTCAAAATGTACGTAGGATTTTCACAATATTAGGATCAATTAAAAATATTGTAAACTGAATCGGTCATATTATTAGCTATCAAATATTTGATTTACAAATTGTCACCAAATTCGTCAACCCTAATTTCTACAACAAATTTCTGCAACAAGATATTATGACACTGGCCCTTTTTGAATCAAGCAACAATGTACGGATAGAGCGTAACAAACCACCCCAACTACTAGATACGCTTGCAGCGAATTAGACGAAGGGTTTATAACCTTCCCCCAAAAACTAGTAGGTATGTGTGACTGAAATTTATACCAAATCTGCATTGCATGTAATATGTGCATACTTACATAATCATGTTGTGTCGCAACAAAAAAAAAACCGTTACAATATTGTAATGGCGTTTTATTTAACTTAAAATTCAACGCAATATTTGTAGCAACGTCGTTATTTCCATTTGCAAACAATACGTGATTGAAAGTTCGACAAATCTAACGGCCGTCAAACTCAAAGACCACATATTTACATTTACAACGTGGACTTATTCCACTTTCAAACAAAAACGGCACATGTACACATTATAATTGTATAATAGTTAATTGTTGTAGTAATGAAAGTGTACTTGCCATCAATTATACGGCAATATCCAACTCGGCGTGTACGTGTGCAGAGACGTGTCAAAGTTCAATTCGTTGCGTCAATTGATACACAAAGACTGGTTCGTTCGTCCTGGTTCTATTTCGACGACGAATCCGACTTCCATGACTTCTCGTCCCTAAACAGGGACACGCCAGACCCCCGGAGGACCTGCTGAAAAACATACAATTCACAAAACGCAATAAAAATCATAAGAAAAAAAAACACCATATTTTCCCCCTTTTCCCGCGAGTATTGTTCGAGTTTGTTGTTTTGGCTTGCCTTAAGTCATTATTCTTCATTGTTTATCGTGAGAGAAAGCAAACGAATGAGCTCAGGTGCGCCCCTGGGACGTGGGCGCCCCGGGCGGCCGCCTTTTATTGTTTTTAGAACAAAACAGTGCTCGTTTATACAAATAAACGGTTCATTGAACCGCTCATTATTGTGCATTCCATACTGCGCTACCCAAAAAGTTCACAATAATCGATAAATGGTGTTTTTAAAAGTTTAAGCATCACTGATATCAAATGCATAATGTCGATTGGCTTCGGATAAGTTGAGATACAATGGAATGGCAAACTTGCGTTTGAAATCCCCTATAATTTAAACTAGGGTTCAAATACTACAATAAGGGTTCAAATGTGCTATCGCGGAGGCTCCCAACATTTTTACATTAAAGTTATGTGGATTAGATCAAAATTCAAAATTCAAAATTTCAATCGTTATGTTGTTACTAGTGTAAGCCCGTTGAATATGTCAAAGGATGTTTGTATGGGTGAGTATGTGTATTTAATAGATTTTATAGTTGTTGCATATATGGCGCGTTATAATACGACACGTAAAAATTTAGCAAAGTCACGAGCTTATTAAGATATTATATAGTCAAATTGAAGCAGGCCCGTAATTATCTAGTTTGGATCACAGCGTAAGCGCTCAATGTATTGAACTGGTGATATCGGGATCAAATCCCACTCGCGCGCGGACGTTTCGTGTCTTTTAATTATTTACCGACGCGAGCGTTATCAGCAGACAGACACACAGATGGAATAGGGCTATTATATATGTATATACATACATATAATGAATAAGATCTGTCTTATAGACACATTTAACGAATTTTTATTCAAAATAGCTCAAGAATGACCATTGGTCACAATTCATCACATAGTCTATTTTACTTCGGATTGAACTATTACATGAGCGATTTAGTTTATATAAGCTATTCACGGTTTCAACTCAGAAAATACGAGGTAACACGTGCCGAATGTTGAGTATCGCCTTGTCCTAAGCACGTTGACCGCCGTTGCATTATTTAATTAGCGTAGGAGCGACGCATTTGCAAGGTTAATATGATATAGATAGAATGAACAATAAAGGTGTTAATGAATTGGAAATGCATTTCGCATTATCCGAGTTGACTAGTGTGGAATTTTCCGTTTGAACTTAAGTTTTTCCGGACATTTAATTGCGCCAAAGATCTCGCGCGCTCCATCGCATCGTTTCGAATTCGCAAATTTAAACACATAAAATTGTGTATATTTTCAAAACGAACATTTATTTCAAACGTCAAGGTGTCTGTGTAACGTATATTATATATTCTGAGAAAATTGCTGTGTACTTTATTTCACAGTAGCGTATTAGGTTTAATAATTAATTATTGTGAAATTGAACAACGCTCTTAATTAAGCTTCAAAGAAAAGATTAAAGCGGGCGGATTAAGCATAATTATCCAAATTGTTTTAAAATGTGAATAATTAAATCAATATCACATTTTTTCTTGTATATACATATAAGGTGTATGTATGTATTGGTATAAATAAGCAATACTTTACTACATATACTATGTACCTATGTACATATTATGGACAAAGTAATAAGATATATGTACATAAGCCCTATAAACATAATTAGTATCCCTAAGGCGTTTTTTCTTTATTATTATGTATTATGTACATATTTTTAAACATTTTTTTATTTCTAGATTATTTTACGTTTAAGCTTTTAATCTATTACAAGGTCATTGAAAGCCCTTATTTCGTACATTAAACTCACATATTAATGCCTATCGATAGATGAAACACAAAGCCTTCATAATTAACGTCACCTATACGCATGTATGTATGTATATAGTATTTCGTTTAGTGCGATTAATTTAACGTCTAATATATACAAATTATGAATCTTGTCCTGAAAATTGCGAATATGAACGGTTAAAAAAATCGGTTTTTTTCAATTTCAATTTAAAAAAATCAATCAAAATCTCGCCTCGAACTTTAGCATGATCGCAATACTTTTATCATACTACCTACGTATGTATATGGATACAATGAAAATTAATTACGGCTATTACATACATACATATATATCGATGGGTTAGTGCACAGATATTGTACATATGTACATATGTCCAGTTTTGTTTTAAAATATTGTAAGTGACATATGTATGTACATCTCTTTTGCATGAAAACTATAGACGAAATGGACATATTATATATTTGAATAGGGCAATATCTTCTCAAATATACTATTTGGATATACAATACTTTTTAAACACAAAGGTTTGATTC
The DNA here is from genome assembly GCA_022651745.1 of Parapsyche elsis. Taxonomy (NCBI): domain Eukaryota; kingdom Metazoa; phylum Arthropoda; class Insecta; order Trichoptera; family Hydropsychidae; genus Parapsyche; species Parapsyche elsis. The sequence continues at coordinate 7,782,731 of JAGVSN010000017.1, forward strand.
AGATGGACGTTTTGTGTATGACAACTTAATTTTGGTAAAAACTGGACATACGATATCTGTGCACTAACCCATTGATAAAATGTTTAACCAAAAAATTAAAACTTTTCATTTTAAATGTGATTAGTATTATATTCGGGATACGTACCAAGTTACGGAAGAGTGCTTTCTTCTGCTTCCGGCGATTCCCTGTTGTATCGTTGAGATTTAACTATCTACCACCGTACCCCAGGTAAGTGATCTGCTTCGGATTGAATAAATAAATAAAAATGTTGATAAGAGAGGGGTCAACACAACTAGTGCGGTTATCTTGTGTGGCAATTACTACATGTATAATAATTACATCCGCTATAGTGATTTCGCCGGTTGAAGTATCCAATACAATATAGCGCGTCCTCGCTCGCCCAAAGTCCACACAGAACTAAGCGCCGCGTTTCGGCTTCATCTATCTCGGCGTATGAAACGACGTGCGTAATATAGTAATTTTGAAATGAAAATTACACCCTCGCTGGTGCGAGTTTTCGATATGCGAAACCGCCATGTGTAAAGGCAGGGTCCGATTCGAAAGGTTTTCCGATGTTGTTTTTTTTTTTTTACTTGCCGCGTAACCGACTGTAATACACGTGGGATGAGGAGCATTGTGAGCAAAGTGGTGCATGTACATACATATGTACATTGCACGTACATACATAGGTATATCGTCCCGAGCTCCGGAGATTACCCGGCGTCGAGTTATCAAGTTTAATGAAAATATGAATTTATTATATTACGCAAGTCAAAGTCTTTTGATTAACGTCAATATTAAACGGGTATCTGTGTGTATTTATTTTTGTTGTATTTAGCGAGACTAAATTACGCCGTTGAAAGGCCTGAGGCTGTCACCGGAGTCTGATTCAATTAGTTCCCCAGAAAATACAAATTTAAATTAGCATAGTACATAGGTAGGTACATGCCTACCGACTCCCGTTGATTAATTAATTTTCTTCCGGAGATTACCTCTGGTTCGTTTATTCACCTTGAAAACGCACAATTTTCCCTTGAAAATTTTATAGGTGTAAGAGTACGCGCACGATTACAATTCCCATAAATTGTTTTACATGTATGATTTACCTATATGTACATATATATGTGAAAAAAAAATTGATTATTACGTATTGCATATTGCTGTTTTACGTTGATTTCTCAACGAAGATGATACTTGGTTCAATTAAGATTAAGTATGTATGTACATATGTATGTATGTACATCAAAATTTTAATTTGTAATGTTGATCTATGAAGATCTACGTAAGATCCAGTGCACACGGAGAAGCATGGAAAGATGAATGCTCGGCATAACAAGAAGATACCATAAGAGGAATACATGGGTAAGAAGCTAAGAAGCATGACCAAAGTGGTAGATATAGCGGAACGTGTGAAAAAGTTGAAGTGGCAATGGGCCGGACACAGCGAAAATAATGGACGCGATAAATACTCGAATGGTATCCGAGAGGATGTGAAAGAAAGCAAGGAAGATGGGCTGATGAATTAAGAAGGATGTGTGGAGTCAAGTGGATGCAGATTGCTCAAGACAGACAGGAATAGAAGATAATTGGAAAGGCAGTGATCCAGATGTTGATTTATGTAGAAGGGAAGAGGAAGACCGAGAAAATAATTTATGAACCAGATAATATACATATGTATGTATGTAGGTAGAATGTACTGATTCCACTAACGCAACTGTGAGGTCATTAAAATAAAAGCGATGACCTAAACAGTTGAAAAAAGGCTCACAGAGTAAGATCTAATCCTTAATTACATAACAAGATATGTATTAAAATATTTTTTATTTGGTTGATTTCTCAAGCGGCGGGAATAATTGAAAAAAATAAAAATAAAAATCATAAATAATAATGCGAACGTTTATTTTCTAGCTAACCCTTTATTTATAGCTAATAATCATAAAACAAATTAAGCGTAGTTAGTATTAACAAACGCAAATTTTATTTAAATTTCAACAAAACAAATTACAATATTTTACGATTCTACATTTATATTATGTTTTATGTATAATTCGCAAAAAATATCAAAAAATGAAATTAATTTGTTAATAAGCAATAAATATTTAATAATTTTTATAAGTTGCTAGTGAGTTTCAATAAAACCTTTAACTTGTATTATGTTAAAACAATAACAAAAAAAAAGGATTTGATTAATTAGTAAACAATATTGACAACTTATTTTTTGATCGTTCAAAGACTATAAACTATGATTCTTTTTTTATTATAACAATATAATACTGAAAACATTATACTTTACGATTCTGACGAAATCATTGTAAATAAATTATAATAAAATAAAACAGTGATTGTCAATTTCAAAATTGAAAATTTTAGTCTTCTGAAGGTGCCTCTTCACTTTCTAAAATCGTTTTAAAACAGAACGGCTGGAATGGATAACCGAGACCTGTGTAAAATTTACTCATAAACTCCACCCTGAAAAATATACATCACATTAGCAAGACATTATATTTCAATTGAAGCTTAAAATGATAGTTTAAAACGTATTACCAATGCAAACGAAGTGTGTGTAAGAACGCTGAAAGTCCTTCCATCATCACCAATATGGCTAAAGTGCCGACAGCCCAACCGGCGAATGCAAAGAACAAAAACAATCCTCCTATGTATCCCTTATTGTTCAAACCAAACTTCAGTACCATGTTCCACAGTACCTCAGAAAGCTCTATAAAATACAACTAAGCTTTACACTGAAACACTTCAATGTATGTACATATGTACATATGTATTTGGAACATTTAAACAATGTATGTATACTTACGGGCGTGCGCGAGTGACAAAGCCCACAATCGTAAATACGAAGCTGTGTGAGATATGGTACTTAACACATATTCTATAGTGTGAATTGCTTGATGAATCATGATCTCGGAAAATGGTTCATCCTCTTCGTTGTGTTCACCTTCTGATGAAGTTGGCTTTGCCGCTTCTATTGCTTCGGGAGTCATTTCCAAACCTTGGTTGACATCTCCATTCGAAGACTGCATAGAAACATTACGTTATTCAGAATAATCAATATTACGACATTTAACAATTTGATATTGAGTTACCTCATGTTTTGCGTTTTTTTTTGAAAATTTAATGACGAGCGGTTTACCGAACAACATAATGGGAATACAAATCACTGCTAATATGACAAAATAGAATTGCAATTCTTGTTGACCTTTAAACATGTAAGCATGACAGTTTTTGTCTTTTACAGTTGTCGCACCCAAAAGCATCATGTTAATAAACAAAATAAGTACAGAGGGTGCACAACCAGGTTTTAAATAAATCTCTGAAAAAAAAAAAAATTATATAAATTATGTGAATTATTTTGCTATCAATATTATATGATAAATTAATAATATACCATCTGCAAAATCACTGTACATAACCCACTTGATAAATATCATAACAACCATGTAGAAGAAGAGCAAAACCAAGAATAACAACTGCGGCAAATATTCCACCAAAATTGATGATCGGTGTTTAAAGAAGCTAAAAATAAAATAATAATCTTCAAAATATGATTAACGATTATGAAGTATCACAGCACAAATACAGCACAGCTCAACTTACTTGAAATTTACCGTACTCATACAAACACCAAATATCATATGAATAACACCGATAATAATGGACAATTTCATTTTGTATGAATTAAGGAAAATAATTTTGTTTTCAGCAAGCTAAAAAAACATACATTGTATTATTAAAATTAGTGACAAGGTTGACAAAAAATATGTAGATGATAGTAGGTTGAAGATAATGCACCTGCCAGACTGGATCCATTCCGAATGGGTAAGGATAATTCAAATAAGTCTCATTTGGACCCAGTTGTATATCTTTGTGATTCATCATAGTATCATTATCATAATTTGCTCTCCAGCTAGATTGAAATATGTTTACGGATTTAGAAAACACATCATTGTAAATAAGACCAGTATATATGGAGAATATTCCCATAAGCAGGATAATGTATCGTCCGGAGAAAAAGATGTTCCAAATTTCGTTGTTGCTCTTCATAGCGGCGAGCTTCTTCTCACATATACACATGTATGCGGCAAAGGTTAACATGATCAAACCATGACCGGAATCACCGAACATAATGCTGAACAAGAATGGGAAGGTGATGATTGTGTACAGAGCTAAAATATCAAACAAAAAAATTATTAATTAGGCACATATACCAATTATTGGCAACTGTAATCTAAAGTTTTATTATAATACAAAAGTAAACCAGTAACTAGTCATTTGAACAGTTTAGTTGTTGTCGCCATGTCCATTGGAGATTTTCTTAAAGCATAAAGTACCTGATTTACTTAAGTATCATCATATATGTACTTAACAAAATGATATTACCTGGATTTGCTTCGCGGTAACTGGCCACACCGTATGCATCGATCAAGTTTTGGAAGCCTTGAGTAAATTTATTGGTACGATTGAACGTTGGTGGATTTTCGCTCGTTTCTATGCGATTCAGGAAGGATGGAATGGAACTTCCACAAGCATTCTATAATATCAAAATTTTATATGATTTTAAATTCACTTCTGTAATAAGAAGACATTCTCTGAATTGTTTTGAATTAATATATTCTTACTGATCCGTCAGCCAGAGCCTTTTGCACAGAAGTTAAATCAGCGACTGGAACCCAACATTCACCAATGAGACACTTTTTAGTCACGTCCATGTTGAAGAGATTAAGAGTGTGATAGATTGCCTTCATTTTGCGCACCATTATGGTCCAACTGGTGAGTTCCTTAGCAACGCTGACTAAAACACGTTGGCGATGATCTTGAGTTTGATTTAATACCTATAAAAATTTGAAAATACATATTAATACATTCAAAATTATTACGTTATATTAGGCATGACTTTAAAACAGTATAAAAAAGTTTATACCAAATTGAGATCTTCCAATCTGGTACGCACTCCCTTCACCATTTCTTGCCGTTCGTTGTGAGAGTTCGGGCACGGATACAACGAGGCGTGGAAGCCAGTGCATACCTTCTTGATACGCGATTTCAATTGTTCTCCTTGGAAGAATGCAACAAAAACTGTTTTGTAGATTTGATTTCCCTGAAACAGGAGACCCAAAATGAAAAATAAGAACAAAAAAAATCATATATCCAAAGAAAATTCAAACTTTAGTATTACAGTTGTCGGATCTTCAAGCGGTTTATCAAGCTCGGTCTGTCTCAAGAAGACATTTCCTCGAGAAATACGCCATAACATTCTCTCGAACGCTGGAACTCTCTCCCTCTGTATAACTCCAGCCACAAAACCCAACCTACCCCTGATTGCACCGCTCTGTTGAGCATCCTCGGGTATCAATGCTCTAAAATTTCAACAAACACATTATCTCAGCTTTCCAAAACTTGAATTATTTCACATGATATATATATAAAAGCTGAATAATTATAGCAAGAATCAAAATAATATTACCGTGTGAGAGAATCCATGCCGTTGGCTTCCTCTTGTTCGGTAAAAAACACTTGGGTTTTCTCTAACACATGCTTCAATTCTGTTAGTTCTAAGAAATTAGATTTCAAATTAACAGCATTATGCGACAGCTCCAGAATTTCATTTTCTGTCTTTTCTAAATGAGCCTAAAAATTAGTGTACACACATAAATTACTCCATTATATTAAAAGTTAGTTTTATAATGAAAATACTCACACCAAAAAAATATTCACAAATTTAATCTATTATCTATTATAAAAAATGATTTACCTCCAAGTCTATAATTTCCCTGGGATTCGGAGCACGTGGAGCCTCCCTGGCATCAGGTATAGCAACGTTATCTTTGTTCACTTCGGCTTCAATGTAACGTAGCTTCCTTTCCATTTCATCGCACCTACGTACTTCATTCACAAACTTCCTTTGAAATGCATTAACTTCAGGATTCAACTGTAAAATATTAATCAAAATTTATATTTATACGTATATAAAAGGATGTACATATATGTAGTAGAACAGTAAGCTTCAATCCTTACGTCTCTGAATTGAACGGTGCCGTTCTCTCCAAGCTCCGACACAGATGTATACGCCGCTTCAGGCTGTATGAAGAGCTGGCACAGGGCCATCTCCTCACTTCTAAACATCGACCCCATGATTGAGGGTCAATCTTCTGCGATTTGAGAAGAGAATTCTGAAATTCAAAATTGAAATTCAAACATCGGTGAGGGCACACATATGTATGTATAGGTACATACAACTAGCATACAGCAATGCTCGGTGAATGAACGTAAGATGCTCATTGTCAATTTAGCCAATTTAATGGCAATATTTACAAGGCAGGCAGGTTGAGTCATTACTTCTTTCTTAAATTGATCCACGAGCACCGTGTCCCTTAGCCGTGTTGAGCATTTTCGTATGTAAATGATTCAGAGACAGATTATGAAACGTTGAAAAAATTCACATTCACGAACTCACGTGACAATAAATACTTTCATAGAATTTAATTAACAATGTCACGTGCGTCATTGCACGATAGATTATCGTGGTTTATCAGATCAATCGAACATGAGAGTAAATACACAATGCACGCATTTGATTATAGCGGCTGTCTCAAAGAATGTGATTTCATCCATAATCATAGAGCTATCCTATTAAAACAAGCAACAAGATTTACTATTCGTATGTGGTCGACTTCATGGCAGAGTGCACAACTATACGATCGATATCAAACAGTCGTTTTTACGTACACTACTTAACCATACATATTTAGCAAATGTAATTATATAACTTTTTTACTTTATCCTAATCGGATAAAGTATTGTGATCGTGCGAAAATTCGACCTCGAGATTTTGACTGATTTGTATCGAGTATCATCCCCAGATCACGTTTTCATGATTTCTAAAAAATGTCTGTATGTCTGTATGTCTGTGTACTTATGTGTGTGTGTGACTGTATGCGTGTTTTCTCCGAAACTGTCAAGTCTATCAAGCTGAAATTTCATATCTATTATTTCCACGTAAAGTGTAAGAGCCATAACGAATTTGGTCAACATCAATGAACCGGAAGTAGGGTTTTTTTTTTCTTGTAGAAAATTCTAAAAATTCTTTACCACAGAATATTTCCGAAACCGCACCGGGAATTTTCTCGAAATTTCATATCTATAGTTTTCACGTTAGCCTTAAGAGATACTGTAATTTTGGTCAACATCTGACTACCGGAAATGGCAGTTTACTCTTGAACGATTTTTTTTGTTTTTATTTTTTCGACCTTTTAAATATGTAGTATCGTCACAATATTGTAATGTTGTAATTTTGAGAGAAATTGATATTTAAAAAAAAAAATAAATTAATAAAACTAGTCAACCGGAAGTAGGTTTTTTTTTTTTTGTTGAAAAGTTTACCGCAAAATATTTCCGAAACCGCACCGGGAATTTTCTCGAAATTTCATATCTATAGTTTTCACGTTAGCTTTAAGAGATACTGTGATTTTAGTCAACTTCTGACTACCGGAAATGGCAGTTTGCTCTTGAACGATTTTTTTGTTTTTATTTTTTTCGACCTTTTAAATATGTGGTATCGTCACAATATTGTAATTTTGTAATTTTGAGAGAAATTGATATTTAAAAAAAAATAAATTAATAAAACTAGTCAACCGGAAGTAGTTTTTTTTTTTTGTTGAAAAGTTTACCGCAAAATATTTCCGAAACCGCACCGGGAATTATCTCGAAATTTCATATCTATAGTTTTCACGTTAGCCTTAAAAGATACTGTAATTTTAGTCAACTTCTGATGACTGAAAGTGGCAGTTTTTCCTATTTGAATATATGCCGAAGATCGTATTTTACATACGCGCGCGCACTCAACACAGTGATTCTATGATATGTACATATGTATGTATGTATGTTGGTTAGTGTGGTGGTATGCATGCGTTTTATTAACTTACGTACTTAAAAAATTAATTTCGTTACTCTTTGTATTCCTCAAATATATGGATAAAGTCATGGGTTGGCAACACCTGAATTTTTACTTTATCCTAATCGGATAAAGTATTGTTATTCACTACACTCCGGTGATGATTTGAAAACAACAATATTTTTTGTACCAATTCACTTGTCTAAGCATTAACTAAGCATTAAATATAATGCTAATTACATATATTAAAAGATGATTAAGTCTAGTCATCGTGGTCATAAAACACACTCATTCATATTCCTTTGTAATTTAAGCAAAAAAATTAATTAATAAACAATACATAGTAATAGAAAAGTTGATACTTTTGATGAGAAATGATTTACTTTAATTCAATTTATCTTGGTACAAATCCATCACACTGCCAAAGACCTACATCATGTATCTAATCTAGACCTTGTATAATGACAATTTTCTTAACCGCATACCGCAAAATATACAAAAACCAATCGAATATGCGCTCACACCTAAAAGATAATACAAAATAGGAATAGCATTCACGGCAAACGAAAGATAAGAATCGTGGATATATTCAACATTGCAAGTTTTTTTCGGTCGTGACGAGCATTTGAAAATTTTATGAATATTTCATAAATTCATTAATTCGCTCAACAAAACACATTCAGCGATCGATAAAAGTACCATATTTTATTAAATAGAATTTTCATAGTAAAAATTTATCAAACTCTATCGATTTATCGAAATTTCCATTTTCGAAAGCGATCGTTAAAGTCAACGCATGAAACGTTTTCATATAATAATATATCTGATACATACCGGGAAAGGGCTATCGTTGAAGTTTTCAGTACGATTGCGTAATTCAGTAACTTTCATACCATATGAATTGCAAGCGGGAGAAGTTTCACGCCGTTGATTGATATTTAAAATCGCAAGGACATCATAACACGTGACTCCACAAGCCAAATCTAATTTGAATTATTACATTCACAAGCTTATAATTAGTTCGAGGATGTTATATACATATGTACATATGTATGTAGGTGCATTAACTCTCATCAAAAGTGACCTCAAAAGCCAGTCGACGATTAAACCACATGAATCGGGAATTGCAAATTATGTACTACTATGTACATATGTACATATGTAGTTTGTATGTACTACATAAAAACTCGAATCGCCTTCTGGGAAAATGATCAGTTGGCGAGGTCGTAAAGTTGGGAACTCGTTTCGTAACCGATTCCTATACGGCAAAGGAAACGCGAAAGACTCACTTTCTCCGCAGATCGCGTCCACCGGGTGTAGCTCTCCTCGCTCAAGGATCACTATGCTGACGATGATGATGATCGTAAACGATGGCTGATGATGTGGAAAACTTCCACGTGAAGACCGCGTCTAGTCGCGCTCTCGGGAAAGACTATTTACTTCGTGCAACAACCGTCCTCGGTTCTCTTATCAATTGGGTCTCGTGACTCTTAACACTCGAGCGACCGAGAGCGGTCGAAAAATACCCGATCGTATCAAGTAATGATACATTACAACGTTTTCGCTAGCGTTCGATCGAAATGGTGAACGATCGATCCAATCGACTGACAAACGAGTAAAAATACGTGTATTTATTATTTGGTTCCATTCTAACCATAAAATGCCAATTTTAATTTAACAAAGTCGACACAATTAGTGGGTCGATCGTAAATTTCGAACACGTTGACCGTTCAATGGACGAAGCATACCCTATCAAAAGAAAATGGATTTATGAAAAATGTTTCATTTTAGTAAATTTGATCACCTTGTGAGAAGTATCAACAGATCTTTTTTACAATTATGGAATCAGTGCTTTTTTAATTGGCTCTCTTCGTATAATATATCAAAAATTCCTAAAGTTTGGTAATATTCTACTATATATAATTATTAATTATATATCATCGTAATTCAAGAATGTTACGTAATATCCAGTGCACACAGAGAAGCATGGAAATATGCATGCTTGGTATAACAATAAGAGATCGTAAGCGGAATACATGGGTAAGGCGGGCCCTACACGTAACTGAATTACGGCGCGTTTTTAGTGCGGTGACGTAAAAACGGAGCGTGTAGGGGAAAAATCACACCGTTTTCGCGTTAGACAATGATTTCGGCGCTAGCGATGAAATATCTCATTTTTAAGCGTGAGCACTGGTATAGTTCGCGCTGCGGCCGTGGCGCTGCACACGCCTACTGAGCTGTACGGCACACGCCAACAGCTGTACGGCGCACGCGTAGCCTTGAGCTATAAGGTGCATTCGTACATAACGTGTAGGGGCGAGCGTTTGAAAAACTACGCCGTAGGCAAAATTCCTACGTTTTCAAACGCACCGTAATTCAGTTACGTGTAGGGCCCGCCTAAGAGGTATGATCAAAGTGACAGATATAGCAGAACGAGTGAAAAGGTGGCAATGGGCTGGACACATTGGCGAGAAGAATGAATGGCTGATGGAAGCGAGAAATGCTAAAATGGTATCCGATAGAATGTGAAAGAAAGCAAGGTAGACTGAAAGGAAGATGGGCTGATGAATTGAGAAGAATGTGTGGAGTCAAGTGGATACAGTTTGTTCAAGACAGACAGGAATGGAAGCGGATTGGAGAGGCCTTCATCCAGCAGTGGATGGTAAACGGCTGAAAATGATTATGATATCATAGTAAGCATCTGCCCATCTACCTGGGTCGTTGCGATCACGCTAGCATTACCGACATAACAAACAACAAAATTTAGCGGTGTGTTGACAACAAGCCGCTATCTGTCAAAGTTAGTTTGAGTTGACAACGTGATTTTATAGTCATACACTCATTCAATCAACGGTACACTGGGCAATTGTTTCACGTACAGGGCTGTTACTGTTATTGTACAAACCAGCGCACAAAGGTGGGGGTTGGGGCAACAATCCACCGTCATATGAAGGGCAAACCGGTTAGTTTTTAGCTTAATAACTAACAAATACCAACTGCGATTACGATTACGATGATTACGATGGCCTCGTTAAATGCAAGAAAAAACATAAAAGCAAATCGTGAAATAAAATGCGGACTCCATTACCAATTGCTCATAAACGAAATTATTACTTTTCGGCTTTGAAGTTTCTGTTGACGTTGATTGCTATTTTAACGATCTTAGTGGAACGTTAAAATTATTTTATCTGCTCTCAAGCAGATTAAAATGACTCTTTTCGACTGGGTAAATTTGACCCGCGTGGTCTTCGGTAACCGTGTATGTTCACGTTGAGTTGTTTACGGTTCAAATTATAGTAACGTGAGCGACACTAGCGCCGCGATCATCTGACCAAGAAACGCCCGTGTCTCGTGATGCCAAAACCCTATCGTATTTTATCTAGTCAAAAATTATCATACATAGTACGCGAAAAATTTCAAACTATTATAAATAAATAGCGACCTTATCTCGAAAAATGAGCATGACAATAATGAAAAATTTCATTATCAATTAATAATTATTATTCATTCATTATTCACTCTACGTATACATACTACATACAATATAAACGATCAACAAAGCAAGAATTTCTTAAATATGTATTTTTAAATTATTAAATATTATATTATTAAACTTTAACTTATAAACATAACACAACATACATTACTTAAATATGTATTTTTCAAACTTCAAATTTTGATGCGTATAAATTTTCCGGATTCTTATCACACAATCAATATACAAGTTTATACGAAGAGTTTAAATTGTATGAAACTAGTGAAAACATTTGCAACAAGTTTTCATACAAAATTAATTGTAAAATTGTATTTTTATAATATTAATCCAAAATTAGGCATCAATTACATAAAATACAATTCCTAATAGATTTTATGTATATAAATTTTATATTTCGCATAAATGTTTAGTGTTTTACGTTGCATAATGTATAACTAACTATTGACCCATTTGCGTCATTATAGCAATGATGGACGATAAAAAAAATGCATAAATATTAAATTAGCAAGAGATATTTTGCGCTTTAATACACCATGGCCCAAATAAATCACATTATAAAACATAAAAATCAAACACTACATATATGTATGTATATATATTTCGGCTCTCTCTCTCTTAATCTTTGTCAGTCGATTTTACGTGATTAGCATACGTTCACTTCACGTTCGTTTCTAATTGCACAACAAACAAGACATGTAAATTTTTGAAGATTTTTTCGCGTTCCATCGAAACGATTTGAAGAAAAAAAAAAAACATTGACAAATTCGACACGATGTTTGAATACTGAAAAATGTGTGTGTGCTAAATGAAAAATCCGAAAAAATAGACATATTCCGTAAGAGGCACAAATTGATTCGAGACACAAGTGAAAATATGACATTTGGGAATTTGAAGTGCTAAAATTTTAACACGTTATCGCCAGTACAAACGAATCAAGTGGAGTGCGACAAATAGGCGCTACTGAAAAAGTTGAAATCTCGCATCTATGCAAACATCATCACAGTGCAGTAATTTTGCGACCTCGTGAATTGGTATGTGCGATGGCACGACAACATGGCAATGTTTCCGTTTCCAATTATGACAACATGCACAATGAAAAAAATTATATAATTATCAATATGTCCGTCACGCTTTTGTACAGGCAAAGGTCGTCCGAGCAATTGTTCGATTCCGAATCGATTTACCCAAAACTATAAAATATGTACCTGGATATTTAAAGAAAATTCGTTGTCAAATCAAAGGTCATAGACTCATAAGCGTGTCGACTCAAAAAAAAAAGCAGAACTTGCAATTAGTATCTACAGTTGAATGAATTCGCCATTCGAGCGTACAAGACGGGAGGCGTTGAAATGGCCGAATCTAATAAGAACGAATCCATTATGGCCGAACAAATGAGATGTAATACGAATAAGGGGTGACACGATTTTGGGTATTTTTGACCCCCCTTTCCCTCCACCTTCCCCTATTGTCACAAAATATTTTACCCCCTTGTCTAAATTACGTCACATTATTTGAACCCTCCATATATTTTTTTTTAGAATAGAAATTATTCTCAGAAAAAAATGTACTTTTTTTTCGCTATTTTTACCGTTAGATCAAATCCACTTTCTACATGATTCGTATTAGACCTTATTCGTATTTGTTCTTATTTGTATTACACCTTATTCGTATTAGATCTTATAATGGATCCGCCATAATGGATCCGTTCTTATCGAATTCGTCCATTTCAACTGTAATCGTGCAAGACACGGTGACACAATTTTGTTAATTCAACAGTTCAAAACTGTGCAATGTGACCTTGAATTAAATAACAAAAAAAACCAAATGCTATTTATTATTGATAACTAGAATTAGACTGCGAGTGAAGCGTTAATGATCTGACGGTTTCAGAAAGGTAATTAATCAATTAGCACAAATCGTGGCAATTTTAATGCAGAATATTCACACAACAAATGTAATTCAAAATCATCTCACTATGTCGATAACAAAATGTGCAATTTCAGATCCAATGATAGCTCGTTCGCAACGTGTCGTTTCAATGTTCAATTGTTTCTCAATAAAAACATATGATTTTTTTTTAAATATCGCGTCCTCAGAGCACAAAGGTGACATGTCCGTGATTTTGCGAAAATGAGCTATGAATGCAACATTTTTCCAGTTTAATTGTTCTATCAGGGCAGTCAAGTGGCACATCCGAATGATGTCACAGTTGTTTTCGGCATCACAAAGTACAAAAGTTCTACTATGTAATATACTTGGAGCACACAAGTGACAAGTCCGGACTTTTTGCGTGCAATTTGAAAAATTGACTTGTGTAAATTCAATAACAATGAAATAGCATTCTAAAAATCTAAAGTACAGTGTGTACAATCATTTTTATATAAATTTCACCTGATTTACGATGACCAGTTCAAACTTTGAAACTGCTGCCCCGAACAATTTACCATTTGGGACATGTCACCTTTGGGCTCCAGGGACGCGATATGTATTATTTTTTTAATCATTTTTTAATCAATAGTCGTTTCGCTTTTTTGTAGAAGGACGCCATATAAAATTTATGGACCGATAGTCAAAAAAGTACCAGATTGTTATCGATCGAAAATGCAAGTTGAACGGTGTGTCGTACGTATTTTTCGTACACATGTACCTTACATACTAGGTACGTTTATTGTGCAAAGCGAATAAATGATGGTCAAATACGCAACTCGAGCTACATATTTTCATTAATTACTATAAAAAAATAACTCTTTCCTGTCTTTGCTATTGCATTGTATGTACATTGTACATATGTATGTATGTATATGTCACGGAAAATGTAGAACTTACCACTAAGCAGACCTTACACGCTCAATAATACTGTCATTACTTGAAAGTAATGCCAGTATTATTGATCGTGTAAACTCGATATTTATGTAATGACGCGAATCCGGATATTTTGATATCGGAGCATCAGTATTGGTGAGTGGAGGGGATACTGTCATTAATAATGTAATGACAGTATTATTGGCCGTTTAAGAGTCCGCTTTACATAAAATGGGGCTATTCACGGTCCATATTTTTCTTCGTCCATACCGATGTGTCGTTAACATGGATTGTGAATGTGCCAATTCCGCTGTCACGTCAGTACGAACATTTTAACACATTCACAATCCATTTTAACGACACATCGGTATGGACGACGAAAAATGGCCACCGTGGCATACTTTACTCGCAATGACAAATTTCCACCATCGACTGAATGATCAGACGTATGTACATAGTTTAAAAGTTAGTTAGTACTCTACCTACTCACCGCTGAAGGCGTTGTTATTGATCAACACAGATCCAAAACGATGGCTGGCGTTTGCAATTTGCGTACGATGAACACGTGCCCGCAATATCTTGCGGTCGTTGAAATTATCGCTACTGAGCCAAATTTTCGTTAACATTACAATTAAACCGTTCGCAAAGTAGACGCGTTGTTATCAGAGCTGTGTTAGTTTTAATTTTAACTCCGACTGAATGGATCAATCTGGATTGATCTCGCGGTGTTGCAGCTGGGGTAAAGACTGGGCTAACGAGTGTGGACGTACGTCTACACACGAAGAACAATTTGAAATGGTAAAATAGCGTGACGGACAGACACTTTAATCAATTATGAACCAGTGGTCGTACGTGAAATCGATGGTCGAAGAGTGTAAACACACAGTCAATCGATAATACAAAAGGTCGAGGAAACTTGGGCTACTCGGTATCGACGAACTTCATATCGGTCAACTAAACTGTTCTCACGAGTATACAACATTAAGTCCAAACACACCGTTACTATATACATAAGCGTAAGCGTCTGCCTGCCTGGGTCGTTGCGGCCACGCTAGCATTGCCAACATAACAAACACAAATTGTGTAGCAGTGTGTTAGCAACGAGCCGCTATTTATCGAAGCTGGTTAAAGTCGAGGCCTTAAAGACCGAGGTTTATAAAGGCCGTACACCCATCAATCATCGTTACAATTGCTTCACGTAAGATCAAACGGGATAGGTGTTGTACTGTTATTGTACAAATCAGCGCACACGGATGGAGGTTGGAGCTAGAATCCACCATAGCAAGGGTCGTACGTCATAAACTCTAGTTCAATGTAAAGAGTATGGAATGTATAGAATGGCTGTAAGTACTATTTCTCGTACGATTTTATGTTCAAACGTACTATGTAGTATAGATACGTATAGCTTTGCAAGCTTGTCATAGCAACCTATACAAATACAAATTTGACTTTTTGTCGCCATGTATGTACATACTCGTAAATGTGAAATCGCACTTAGATAAAAAAAAATTCGGGTGTGGCCAACCCATGAATTTATCCATATATTTGAGGAATACAAAAAGTAACGAAATTAATTTTTTAAGTACGTAAGTAAGTAAAACGCATGCACACCACCACACCAACCAACATACATACATAATATCATGAAATCACTGTGTTGAGTGCGCGAGCGTATGTAAAATACGATCTTCGGCATATATTCAAATAGGGAAAACTGCCACTTCCGGTCATCAGATGTTAGCCAAAATTACAGTATCTCTTACAGCTAACGTAAAAACTATATATATGAAATTTCGACAAAATTGCCGGTGCCGTTTCGGAAATTTTCTGTGGTAAACTTTTCGACAAAAAAAAATCTACTTCCGGTTGACTGATTTTAATGATTTATTTTTTCGAAAATAGAAATTTCTCTCCTGATTACATACAACATTACACTATTGTGACGATACTAGATATTTAAAAGGCCGAAAAAAATATAAAATAACAACAAATCGTTCAAGAGTAAACTGCCACTTCTGCAGAAGGGTTTTTACCAAAATCACAGTATCTCTTACGGCTTACGTGAAAACTATAGATATGAAATTTCGACAAAATCGCCGAAGCCGTTTCGGAAATATTCTGTGGTAAAAGAATCTTAGAATTTTCTACAAGAAAAAAACCCTACTTCCGGTTGACTGATGTTGACCAAATTCCTTATGGCTCTTACACCTTACGTGAAAATAATAGATATGAAATTTCAGCATGATAGACTTGATCGTTTCGGAGAAAACACACATACCTACATACACGCACACACACATAAGTACACAGACACACAGCATACAAACATTTTCCAGAAATCATGAAAACGTGATCAGGGGATGATACTTGATACAAATCAGTCAAAATCTCGAGGTCGAATTTTCGCACGATCACAATACTTTATCCGATTAGGATAAAGTAAAAAAGTAGCATCAAATGTAAATAACATGTCTTTGAACTGATAACGACATTGTATAAGAAATTTTCATCTAAATTTACGAACATACATTGTATGTAAATGCATAAATATGTTTACGAACAAAATCCCCGAATATTACAATCAAACGTGTTTTCCTTATCGCTGTGTGTCATTCGCGCGAGCTAAATCGAGATACGAGTATGTATTTTGAACGATTTCGACGTAGCGATGACTTTTGAGTTTAAATTTTGACATTACGATGATTAGTTTCACATTTAAAGTCTCATAAAATGAATTGATATACAGTGAAATCTATTTGCAAAAGTGAAACAAAATATTTATGTTACTTTAAAGTAAATGTTTACAAGCGTTCAAAATTAAAACGCGAAATAATACGCGTGCAGATTAGCCGGTTACTAAAGAATCTAACCAGAGCTATGATTTATAGTTGGATACCTGCGTCGAAGCAGTAGCAAAATAAACGAAAATGTTTAATATAATGACAGTAAATATTGTTATACGCTCGGCTTGTGTACACATTATGCCAATTATATGCACTTGTATAAACGGCAAAAGACAACAGTTTATAGAATCTCGTTTTAGCTCTCTCCTTTTATTAATCATCGTGGAATCCAAACCGTGGCCGACGAATACGGAATTTAGAACAACCGAGCGACGCCAGGTAATCGTAGCGAATACAACTTTGTTGAAAAACTTTGTTTGAAAAGTGAATTGAATGAATGGCCTCAAGAAAAAACTCACATTATATATTTTTGTCACGTCAGGGTTTCGAACGACAATAAGTCGTTGCGGTGACTATAAATTAAAAGACCAATTCAAGTCAATCGCTGCGTAAGGTCACTCGTACCAAATGACATTTTTACAATGTCGAAAAAAAATCTAGTGTGACCAACACACGACTTTATCTTTGCTGTGTTTATAGCGCCAAGTCTACCCATTTTCGAAAAAATCAAAATCGCACAATGACGTCATTCCAGAAACTGCCAATTTCACCTCTGTATTGTACAAATAATGAACCCATCGAAAACTAAAGGCCCATGATCCGTTCCGTCGACACCTTTATTTCTAACAATTTATCTCTGAAACTAATAACGCTGCAATTCAAAAATATAAATCATTTGCAAGTTTATTTAGTAGTCTTTCTAATTATATAGTTTTTTCAATCGAATAACTATTATTGCCACAATTAGCGCTTGATTTATATGGAGTTCCCTTGAATATGAGAGTCTTTTTCAAGCGTTAATTTTGACATTAATCGTCTTCCATTCAGGAAAAACTACAATTTCATTAGAAAGACCATTAAATGAAGTTACAAATGATTTGTATTTCAGCACCGTAGCGTTGTTTGTTCCGGAAATACAAATTGTTAAAAAAACAAGTACCGGCTTTTCGTTTCCATTCTATATGTATGTTTTTTTTTCGAATTGGCAACACTTTTTCCAGCGACAGCCAATTTGACAGCTAACAGCTGATTTGTGTTCAGTTTGGTTTGCCATTTTACCATGAATAGATTTACGCCAGAACAACGCTTGCAAATTGTGCAAATTTATTTTGAAAATCGTGGTTCAGTTCGCCAAACTTACCGTGCGCTACGTCCATTTTACGGTCGACATAATCGTCCATCCGAGCAAGTGATTCGAATAACCATGGATCGTTTTTGCACCACGCATACGCTAATTGATAATACGCATCCGAAGAGACGTCATACATACAGTGCGCACCGAAGAAGCTGTTGCTGCTGTGGAGCGTAGTATTGAGGAGGACTCGAATGAGTCGATTCGCCATCGTGTACAGCAATCGGAGCTGTGTCCATCCACTTTATGAAAGATTTTGCGGAAAGATCTTGGTTTACGAGCTTACAAGATCCAGCTCGCAATTGAATGTCATTGATGTCGAAGAGCTGTGGTTTCAACAAGACGGCGCAACAATCAATTTATTGAAGGAAACATTCGATAAGCGCATAATTTCGCGTAATGGGACCTGTGAATTGGCTTCCAAGATCGTGTGATTTAACACCTTTAGATTATTTTCTGTGGGGATATGTGAAGTCGCTAGTCTACGTCGACAAACAGCCAATACCATGGACATTTTTATGTGTTTTATTTCATTTTAAAGTTCTAAACCTTTAAAAAAAAAACACCCGTTATATCTCGTTTTTCTTGGTTTCTTCACTGTTAAAGCCAAAAACAATGCTAAAAAGCACCCATTTATAATAAGTATGAGTAAATACAAACGTAAATCAAAATAGAAAATGACGACTCAATCGATTGTCTACGCGCGCCCCCGCTCATATTTAGTTAAAGGCCCTCACTAACCCGAGCGAATAATTTGACACTTGACGTCAGCGACTGACGCCCTCTATCGTCGTTGATCGCAGCAATGCGAATTATATCGGTGCGAATGGAACGACGATAGAGGGCGTCACTCGCTGACGTCAAATTATTCGCTCGGGTTAGTGAGAGGGAATTAAAACGAATCCGGCGACGGATCGTCTATGTATGTAAATGTGCAGCCAATTTTTACCCGAGATGGATCCGGATACGGAACGGATCACTGGAC
Organism: Parapsyche elsis; assembly: GCA_022651745.1. NCBI lineage: Eukaryota > Metazoa > Arthropoda > Insecta > Trichoptera > Hydropsychidae > Parapsyche > Parapsyche elsis. The sequence continues at coordinate 7,801,953 of JAGVSN010000017.1, forward strand.
GCACCGTGTAAATGGGGCCTAAGAATAGTGTCATTTTAAAGTTCAATGCGGCAAATCGGCATTAAAACCACATTTTTTCCAATGCCGTAAAAAGTCCCCACCGTGCATATTTTAATGTGTCCATGCGATTGTATTTGATCGGCTAAAATAAAATCCATTCTACAGCGGCGAAGGCCAACGCACGTCGATACGCATCTCTCATATGTAGGTACGTACGTCCGAAATGCCGAATAACGAGAAAAACCGGATGAATTTTCGATTTTTATCCTGAATAGATCGTTGACTTCTCGGAGAGTGCTAATTTATGATACCGGTGCAAAATTTCAAATTATGCACATGTCGTGTTGACCTTGTGACAGTTTGAGAGCCACTGGCGTGGAAAAAAACAATAGGGCGTCGCCAGGCAATTGTTGGACATCTCTATGCAGAATCTGAACGGTGATGCTATTTCGGACCAGGTGATTATACATAGCATCGGTGATTGGATCACCTCTCAGCATACAACGCAAGGAAAAAAGGTTCATAAGGCAAGCCGTACACGCATCGATTGCAAATTTATTCGATGCAAATCGTAGTTTCCTAAAACGTTTCAAATGATGACATTTTCAGAATTCTTTTAACAAATATTTTTTTGAGTTTCTTTACAGTTCCTAGTATACTAATGCATTGAAAAATGTCTTATTTTCATTGGAAATTTATAGTGTTACTGTACTGTTAGTAGCTGGTAATGGTCTGCTTGGGTAGCCGCGGAACGCTCGCATACGCCCACGCTACGTATATATATGTATGTACATTCACGGCACGGGTAGCGCGAAGCGCTCGCATTTTTCAACCACCTAATACATTTTGAGCTACTGAATACACTATAGGTAGAGTTCGTTCGCTATCATAGTGCATGTTGCAAGTGTATGCGTGCGAATACGTATAGACGCGTTTATGTAGTTTCGCTTCGGCGTTCGACGTGGGATGATGTATCTTCGCTCTTTTGTACATGTTTCCAGCAAAGTCTCGGACACATAATTAATTTATTTTATTTGTATTTCTCATGTATGTATAATTTTGATTTGAATAAAAAAAATTAAAATTTCTTTTGTATTCTTTACCTATACATTTTAATTTAATAAATAATATCACCTTAAATTTTATGTTTGATTTAATTACCGACAACATGCACCATCTTAGCGAACGAACTCTACATACATACATACATACATATGTACATATGTATGTATGTATGTATATACAAAAATGATAACCACCCGATGACAACGGGCATTGACTAGTAATTGTATAACACATGACATTTTCTTTGGTAACAACTATGTACATTTATACATATTTAGCATCGCATCCAAGAATATAATAATAATAATAAAATATAATAGCCGAAATCCGTCTGTCTGTCTGTCTGCTGATACCGCTCGCTGAGGAAAAATAATTTAAAAAACCACCAGAACGAGTGGGGATCGAACCCAGGACCCCAGGCTCGGGAAGAACGTCCTTAGACTAATCTGCCAAAACCAGTTGTCGGTTTGGTCCTTTTTTTTTTAAACATTACCTATACAAGGGATCGTGACTCTATTTTACCTATAAAATAAAAACTCTGCTAATAATACATAGATGGCGATATAAAAACTATAATTTTTTTGTATTTTGATTTTTACAAAATCGCTTACAAAATTATAATTATTATAGGTATATATAATAATTAATAATTATAATATAAATAGTAAAGTAAAAAAAAAATCGATACTATCGATACTACGGGATTGCTATAATACATAGATGGCACTATAAAAACTATTATATTTTTTTGTCACTTACAACCGTGCGATCAATTAGTGGGGATCTCTATTAAAAAAATTCGGGTGTGGCCAACCCATGACTTTATCCCTATATTTGAGGAATACAAAGAGTAACGAAATTAATTTTTTAAGTACGTAAGTAAATAAAACGCATGCACACCACCACACCTACCAAAATACATACATAATTATCATGAAATTATTATGTTGAGTGCGCGCCCGTATGTAAAATACGATCTTCGGCATATATTCAACTACCACTTCCGGTCAGCGGATTTTGATCAAAACCTTATCAACTCTTAATTTTTATATGAAACTTTTAACTAATAATTTTCGACAAGATCGCCGGAGCAGTTTCAAAAATATTCTGTGGGAAACTTTTCGACAAAAAAAAACCTACTTCCGGTTGACTGATTTTAATGATTTATTTTTTCCTAAATAGCAATTTCTCTCAGGATTACAAGATTACAATATTGTGACGATACTATGTACATACTAGAGACCCGTGTTTTTCGCATATATTTTTTATCGATTTTAGCATTTTGATCTGTCATTTTAGCATATTGTAGCGAATAAAGTGTTTGATTTTAGCATCTATTTAGCATTTATATTTATTAGATAACTTTTTTAATACAGATCAAAATACAGATCAATTTCAATACTCTAGCACAATTTATATATACAAACAATTTAAAACTAACGTGACAAATAAAAGATAGTAGAAAATTATTAAGAAATAGCAATATGGAGAAATACGAAGACAAAAATCATGAATTTAAAAATAAAATATAACATTAATTTAAAATTTATTAAAACTAAGCATGGAACATATTTCCACAGATGACTCTTTTTAGTTAGTACGACGATCAGTTACCACTAAATTATATTTACTAAGAAATCTTTCTGCATCAACACTATTTACAGGACACCAAATTGATTTTATTGCAGCAGAACAAACTCCTCATATTTAATTTTTGTGGCCATTAACAATTGCAGTATATCAGGTTTTAACCCACTTTTTATATTTGCTACAAATCGTTAAAAAAAATGCTTGAATGGTATTGTTCGTAGTAAGATTTATAGATTTCAGATGTTTTTCCAAGTTATCCTTTTTTCTGCCACTCCACTCGACAATTACAATGTCTGCACATTAAAATGTTAGCATAATTTATATAAATTCCGCGGGCTTTGTATGGAGTTGCTCTGTCACGAAGATTAATATTAGTACGCCCCATGCTGAAGCTAAAAAAAATTATTTTACATTTTAATAAATTTCTGAACATTGATACTTTAATAAAATTTTGTATTAAATTACGGTCGATTTTCGTGAATTTTATAGTTAAACCAAATTATTGAAAATGATAAATTCGTAAAGTAAATAAATACTAGCCTATCCGTCCAAGTCCAAAAAAGTCAAAAATCTTTCACGTTCAAGAATCTTCAAAAGTTCACGACTGCACGTAAGAGACCGATCGCGAGACAAGAAGAACGACTCTTGCTAAAGTCAAACGACTCTTGCTGAAGTCAAACGACGAACTGGTTTTTATTTGCAAATTTGTTTTAAATAATACTGCATGCTGCATAGTTTTCGATATTTCCCATCAATAAAACTACTTTGGGTAAAACCATCTCAATTTTGCCTCCAAAAAAAAAAAAAAAACTTATTTGGGTACAATTTTCGTATGGGTTTTTCTTTAACTCATCATTGCCGACCCAGGTATTCACAACCCAACGTATCAATATGGACACGACTGTTAACTTTCAGTTATTAGTTCGCTAGTTAGTGTGTACAAACAAGTCTCAACGTTGTTTTATTAATATTTTTCTTTAAAAATAATTAATTTTTGTGATTTTTAGCATCTATTCGCATATTTTCGGATTTTAGCATCTATTCGCATATTTTCGGATTTTAGCATAAATTCGCATATATCCTGAATTTTAGCATATATATCGCATTTATCGCAACACGGGTCTCTATAACATATGTACAAACATATTTAAAAAGTCGAAAAAAAAAAAAAAAAAAAAAATCGTTCAAGAGTAAACTGCCACTTTCGCTCGTCAGAAGTTGACTAAAATCACAGTATCTCTTACGGCTAACGTGAAAACTATAGATATGAAATTTCGACAAAATTCCCGGAGCCGTTTCGGAAATATTCTGTGGTAAAAGAATTTTAGAATTTTCTACAAGAAAAAAACCCTACTTCCGGTTGACTGATGTTGACCAAATTCCTTATGGCTCTTACACCTTACGTGAAAATAATAGATATGAAGTTTCAGCTTGATAGCCTTGATAGTTTCGGAGAAAACACACATACAGACACACACACGCATAAGTACACAGACACACAGACATACAGACATTTTTTAGAAATCATGAAAACATGATCAGGGGATGATACTCGATACAAATCAGTCAAAATCTCGATGTCTAATTTTCGCACGATCACAATACTTTATCCGATTAGGATAAAGTAATAAAAAGCGCTTTACGTAATTTAAAATTCAGCGGGCGTTGATATTCAACGGGCTTACACTAGTAATAAAATAGAATCAAACAAATTTGTAATAAATGTGCTTGTTTTATTGCTGGTGGAGTTTTTTATTATTTTATTATCGATTTTCATTCTTTCCATTCCAGAAAAACTAAAACAGAATTGTGCAGAAACAAAAAAAAAATAAGATTAGATCAAATTTAGAGTATGAACACTTTCATGTGCTTTTGTCTGAGCTCAACATTGAACTTGGAATTAATTGATCAGGTGACTGGATAGTTTAAAAATAGTTTGAAACGCTTCTTTCACAATAACATAAGCGGAAGATAACTGCGGCAAAATCAACATAAAGACACACACACACACACTATAGCTAACAAAAATAAACCGGTTATTTTTGTTGCCCAATCACCAGGGACAATGTTGTTGAACATCATACGATATTATTTGCCCGATGAAAGCATTTCCACGTGCCGTAAATAAAGATACACGCGTACAACGTGGACAAGAGTTAACTGGACCTAATTAGATACGTGCGAGCGTGTACGTGCACAAACGGTCAAGTTTGTGTATGTGTGCGAAACAATAAATTAATATTAAATAATAAAAATTGCATACGAATTGGCTCGTGTATACGGTGCCTCACTTAACGAAACACGTTAACTTTGACACACATTTCGTTGTCGTTCAATCACGCTTTCCTCAACATTTTTTTATCGCAAACCCCCATGTCGATCGATTTTCTCGTGCTCAATCAATTACATATCGAATCAATGACCATTTATTGACACATTCGCATTATTAAATAAACATTTTTTTACCTACGTACAGCGCAACGCTTCCAAAAGTTTGTTTGATATGTGAAAAAATGATAAAAATAAATTTTATATGAAAAAATGTATTGACAAGTTTTTCTTTCAAAAATTTATATACAGTTTGGGAAGTGTTGCTACGGTGAATTAATGTGGTGCAATTTACAATACATAAAAACAAATATGAAATTTAAAAAAAAATTAAAGGTCATGGTCAAAATATGAAACAAAATTGCGACAAAATCAATTAACGCGAAAATTTGTCTTAATTTATTCCCACCAAATACACAATATTCTCTTATAGCAATAAAATTGTATGTATGTAAATGTACACACATGTAGGTACACATAGTCACTACACATTGTTTAGAAACAATACAAACAAATCCACAATACATGAACATGTTGAACTCACCGAATCGTTGTGGAGTAATTACATACACTGCAAAATTTAAAATATTTTCACAGATGTTCGCAGAACTCTTCGCACTGATCGCAAACACACTGAATCCAACGAGAGCGCAAAACGCGACCAAACCAACCAGTGGCCACTACCAAACTAAATTCTCCTACATGGCCAAGCATACAAATCTAGGGTGTTGTTTAGTAAACACATGGAATGTCTCATGTTGCAAATATGGACCTACTAACCACTAATAAATTGTAATGCTGTTAAACATATGGAAATAGAAATTGAACATTCTCTTGAGTAGACATTGACAAATTGCTAGGAATGTTTGCTAAACAGAAAAAGCATTTAGAATATCTTTCATATATGTAATAAATTTGCTGTGGTAATTGTGGTAACACATTGCTGTGGTAATAAATAGATGCTTAAAGCAATCATTGCATAAAAATAAAATAGAATGGAAATAATTTTAATTTTATGTAATTGATATTTTCTTATATGAAAAGATAAAATATAACAATAAATTCTCATATTCATACAATGAAGATAAATCGAATTCGAATTATTGTTATTCATCTAATGTACCATGTAAATTATGGAAAATAGGCAAGATTCCCACGCACCATAGTATCGGTGATTCATTTTCAATATTGACAAAATCAGATCCATCAAATGTGTTCGAAATGCTTAGTGACATTGCACTTTTATCTGAAATGCACACAGTTACATATTATAGACATTTACATATATTTCGCAATTCAAAATTTTTAAATTGTATTTACTCCATTTGTAAATTCCATTTCAGACCCGTTGTTGTTATGTTGTTGCACTTTTCATCTATACTCCATATAGTCTATATGAATCAATCCACACCAAGCATTTCTAGATTTTTTCAGCGAATCCAGAATATATATCTTGTGTCTACTGGATTGGAGAAGCCATGTGAAAGAATCGTGAGAAAATAGGTATATCGCGATTTCAGGATTGATTATCTCAAGTTTTGGACACTTGAACAAAGTCTCTACATTTGCCATAATCTGATCAATTCTACTGGAAGATTGGCATATTACAAATATAGACTTGAGCTGTCATTGAAAATATTCATCATCATGATCATCATTTTCAGCCGTTCACCATCCACTGCTGGATGAAGGCCTCTCCAATCCTCTTCCATTCTTGTCTATCTTGAGCAATCTGCATCCACTTGACTCCACACATTCTTCTCAATTCATCAGCCCATCTTCCACTCGGTCTACCTTGCTTTCTTTCACATCCTCTCGGATACCATTCCAATACTTCTCGCGTCCATCTGCCATCCATTCTTCTTGCTATGTGTCCAGCCCATTGCCACTTTAACTTTTTCACCCTTACTGCTATATCTGCTACTTTGGTCATACTTCTTACCCATGTATTTCTTTTGCGATCTCTTCTTGTTATGCCAAGCATACATCTTTCCATGCTTCTCTGTGTGCACTGGATCTTTCGTAGCATTCTTGAATTTAGAGTCCAAGTTTCACATCCATACGTCATAACTGGCAGTACGCATTGGTCGTATGCCTTCTTTTTTAAGCATAGCGGAATGTTGGATTTAAAAACTATGTTCATTCTTCCAAAAGCACTTCATCCTAGTTTCATTCTTCGTTTTATTTCTTCTTCTTTACATCCAGTCATATTCACCAACTGCCCTAGGTATAAATAACTATCAACTGTCTCTACAATATGATTATCTACTGTGACTACGTTTTGAGTGCAAAATTCATTATACATAATTTTAGTTTTATTAAAATTAATTTTTAAGCCTACTTTCCTACTTTCGTCACTTAATTCTATTAACCTATTTTGCAAATCTACTGAGTTACATGCAACTATAACTATGTCTTCGGTGAATCTTAGATGGCTCAAATGTCTTCCGTTAATCTTGGCCCCTGATTTTTGCCATTCCAGCGACCTAAATATGTCCTCGAGCACCGCATTGAATAATTTAGGAGAAATGGTGTCTCCTTGCCTAACACCTTTCTCAATACCGAATTGCTCCGTGTCTTCGAAGAGACGAACTGAGGCTGTTTCCTTTTTGTAGATGGCAGCTAGCAGGCTGACGTACGGTTGTGCAACGCCTTGTTTCTGGAGGGCATCCAGTACGGCTGTTTGACTGACTGAGTCAAACGCCTTTTCGTAGTCGATGAAACCTAAGCATAGTGGTTGGCGATATTCGTTTGCGCGCTCAACCAATTCACTTACCACCTGAAGATGATCCATTGTGCTGAAATTGGCCCTGAACCCTGCTTGTTCCATGGATTGATTAGAATCGAGCGTTGCCTTCAGCCGCTGCGTTATTACCTTCGTGAAGATCTTGTAGACTGTGGAGAGTAAGCTAATGTAAGAGTAAGCAATCAGATCTTTGGTTGCGTCCGAAATTTTACTATTTTTAATACCGTTGACTATTCCGCCAATTTCCTTACCTGTTGTCATGAGAATAGAATTGATTTGCTCGTTTAGCTCATCAATCTCTATTCCCGTACTAAATTTATCGAATCTATTTTGTAGGCTTATTTCGAATTGGCGCTTGTTGTTGCTAATTTTATTGAAGTCTAGCATCCTGTGGTCCTTTCTGATGAGTTTTGCCCTTTCGGATTGAACGTTTAGGGCTACTTTGGCGCGTACCATCCTGTGGTCGCTGCGTATATCCACCTTATCAAGGACAGAAACATCTTTGACTGCATTTAGAACATTCGACAGTATGAAATCAATTTCGTTTCTATCACCTTTAGGGCTTTCCCAAGTCCACTTATTATCTAGCCTTTTCTTGAAAAAGGAGTTCGTTATATATAAATTATTCCGTTCCGCAAACTCATCTATGTATATTGGTGCGGCACCACTTGAAAATATTAACAGTCTTAAATTATCAAATATATAATATGATGATTGTATGTAGAGGTTGTGATCGAGAAATCTCGTCTCGAGAATTCTCGAGAAATCTTGAATAATTTTGATTCTCGTTTCTCGAGAATATATTATTGTGAAATTTAGAGATTCTCATTTCTCAAGAATATTTTATTATGAAATATCGAGATTCTCGTTTTTCGAGAAATCATTTATGAGAATCTTGAGAGTATCGAGAATATTTTAAATTTATAACTACATACATACATACATTTGTAAGTTCAATATACTGATTGCTTTACTTGTTTACTTGTAAACCATTGTCCGAAATGTTTAGTATGAGTATGTATGTATGTATGTATGTATATATGCATGATGTTATGCATGATTTCTGCATGGAAGCAGAAATTATAAGACCGACTTCCACACAAAATGAACGAAATTTTTCGGTATCCGGTAATTTTGTATCGAAAAGAAGAACATCCTTATCTGACAAGTCCATAGATTGTTTTGTTTTTTAAAAATATTTTTTTAAAATCTAAAATTTAATAAATAAATAATAAAATCTAAAAAAAAATAATAAAGTTGTCAACCTCTAAGAAAATATATTATAGTTTTTATGTCCTTTTGATTTTTAGTCAGTCACCTACTATTACAATAAAAAATCGATTTACTATATTTTAAGTAACTTTTTATACTCAAGAATTCTCGAGAATATCGAGAAACCAAAAAGAAAATCTCGATTTCTCGAGATTCAAATATTCTGAGAAAATGAGATTCTCGAGTCTCGAGAACCAAAAAAAGTCGAGAAATCACAACCCTAATTGTATGTACATATTACTTGTTTTCATATACATAAGTCTATATCAACTTTATTACCTCAATATTTGACAAAACTCTTATAGCTTTTGCAAAGTCGATTTCATTTTGTTCATGTGTATGTATTTATAATCTAAAATTGAATCAATATATGTAGTTATTAGAAATATATGTAATTATGTATATAAAATAGATTAAGCATCATATGCGCCATGTTACCCATGCTCCATATCCTTTGGCTTTTTGCAAAAATCGTTTGGCTTAGTAGAAAGACAAATATCACCTGGGAGGTCTGCCGTAAGTGTTAGAAAAAAATATGAAAAAATACTGAAACCTTACATATACGCGACTTTTGTGTTGGGCACATGGATTTTTACTTATTTTATGAGCATTCCATGTGAATCCAAAAAATAGTCAGATCCATATTCAGTAAGTAGTTTATTAATTGCGCATGTTTTCTGCATTTGATTTTATTGGTTTCAAATATATATTTTTATTCTAGAACCAATTGACAATGTTGCTAATTGAACATATAAATTTAATAAAAGCTATACAAATATTACAATCTATTCTCATATTATGTATCCTGGGACATCGCAAAATATAAATCAGAATAATATAGATATAGGTACAGTGATTCAATCTCAAAATAGCAAATATGATGGATCTAAAATTGATAAATGCGATTTTGCATTAGAACAACTCGGTAAATTTATGTTGTGTATTTTAAGTTTTTTAAGTTCTTTTAATATACCTATACCATTTGTATAATAATTAAAGGTGGAAGAATATTGCACAATCGATTCAACAAAACCATTTAGGATATATCCAAATATGTAATTTCATTTCTCAGTTGCTTTCATGTGTGCTACTTTTTGTGTGCAATCCTGCCTAAAGTGCAACTGTGATTTTACATGTACTTTTACTATGATTAATATTATTGTAAATATAAAAAAGTTTAAATGTTATAGCGAATTTCAGCCCAGTGTTCATCCTATCGAACACAATAAATAAGAATCACTGACAAAATTAAACCACTCCATATATGTATACATATGTCAACGGAGAGATATATTTGTATATAAAAAAAAATAACATTGGGATTGATAGATACATATATATATATTGCAGATAAGATAAATAAGAAATTAATAATAAATCATTGGTTAAAAAGTTAAAATACAGAATTAACATTGATAAATTTTTTATTATCATTAGTCTTCAAGCAATTTCAATGCCACGATAAAACCAGTAGACTATAACAAAGATTGATAAGTTTTTGAACATAAAATCATTATCTTATTACTAATTGTAAGTACATAATAATATATATTATTAGTGTTTTTATAATACGATTATTCACACACACACAATTTTACTCACAAATATATTCATACATTATTTTAAATCTAAGTCTCCGTGAATTCTTATTCTATACACGCATGTAAATCTATTATTTCCCCAATTGGACAACACCTCAAAACGTACTATGGAGAAAGACGTACGAGATATTTGTTGCATTTCAAAATACTGCACGGGCTCGTCATTTATATCATATACGAATTTTCCAAAATTGAATCCTACCTGGTCATTCTTATCCACGAGTCCCTAAAATCAGATATGGATATTATAAGCTACGGTATCTTCATTTGAAATCTGTAAAAGAAATCCATTGATTTATTATTACACATTAAATTATACCAATATAGAAAACTCTTTGGGTGCAGAAGACAATTCTTGAGTAGGGGCCATCGAGAGTGGTATGTGTTCCAAAGTCACTCCGGACACAAACACCGATCCATATAAACTTATCACAGCCTTTCCGTTTGATCCTTCAAATGCCCAACACTCTCCGGGATGAACACTGGGCTGAAATTAGCTATAAAATTTAAACTTTTTCAAATTTACATTAATATTAATCATAATAAAAGTACCTGTAAAATCACAGTTGCACTTTCGGCAGGATTGCACCCAAAAAGTAGCACACATGAAAGCAACTGAGAAATGAGATTATTTGGATATATCCTAAATGTTTTTGTTGAATCGATTGTCAATATTCTTCCACCTTTAATTATTATACAAATGGTATTGGTATACTAAAAAAACTCAAGGAACTTAAAATATACAACATAAATTTACCGAGTGATTCTAATGCGAAATCGCATTTATCAATTTTAGCTCCATCATATATGCTAACTTGAGATTGTATCGATGTATCTATATTATTCTGATCTATATTTTGCGATGTCCCTGAATACATAATATGAGAATCGATTGAAACATTTTGTGCTTTCATTAAATTTATAAGTTCAATTAGCAAAATTGTCAATTGTTTCTGGAACAAAAATGTATATTTGAAACCAATAAAATCAAACGCAGTAAACATGCGCAATTATTAAACTACTTACTGAATATGGATCTGACTCTTTTTTGGATTCACTTGGAATGCTCATAAAATAAATAAAAATCAATGTGACCAACACAAAAGTCGCGTATATGTAAGGTTTCAGTATTTTTTCATATTTTTTTCTAACACGTACGGCAGACCTCCTCGGTCTTTCGACTAAAGATTGGACTGTGTTCTGTCTGCATGTTTGACACGTTCTACATACAGAAGCATATTAATATTTTTCTTTCTATTTTATTTTATACTAGTAACTGCCCATTGACTGTCAAGATACTGACTCCTATAAAAATAATTCCTAAAACTGACCTCTCAGGTTCTGTTTCAGGCTCAGGTAAACATTGTATACGTTGACTTACAGTATTTCTGTTTCTATAATCAGATAATTCATTCGAGTCTTTGTAAATAATAATATAATAAAATAAAATAAACTATATGACTAAATTGAATGAAAAGTATTTACCTAGTTGATCGTCTTAAAGGAGTCAAAATTGGAGTTTGTCTAGACATTTTCTTATCTTCACACAATTTTATATCTGAAAGTTTAATAATTTGAAAAAAATTCATTTGTTTTTTTTAAACTTTAATTGAATAAATGCAGTAGAAATATAATTCAAATTCAAACAATTTTTTGGAAAAAAATCATATATGTATATTCATATCATCATATGGCATTTTGGTACTTATTAAACGTAGTGGCCCCAATTCACTCCATTCAAATAACCGTTCGTGAGCCGCTGGTAGCCCCGCCTCCAGAGAGGAGTCCGGTGGTCCGGTGTCGGTGTAAATCTAAGTAGTATATATTATGTTGTACGTGTCGGCACATACAAATGTGAGCATTTCGCGGCTACCCGTGCTGTGAGTGTATGTGCCTGCGGTGAGTGTATATCCATGGTTTCGCGAGTGGTTTTTGTATAGAATTTTACAGATAGATGGAAAGCTGGCCACGGCCATCAGGAAAGGAGGAGGTGCAGGAAGCTTTGTGGCTTGCTAAATCAAGTCTTTATGCGAGCGTTCCGCAGTTACCCAACCGGCCAGGCTGGCAGACCTTCGCCCTACTATTTTTATTATTAAATTAAATTTTAAAACCGTGTGCTATATTCAATTTATGCTTTATAAACTTTTAAAAATTTTAAATGTCACATAAATCATGGTTGAATATTGAAGTATGTACTCAGATATTTATTAATGTCAACTGTCAATGTCAAAGTGACAGTTCACTATTAAGTATCATAGTTTATTGTAAATGTGCGGTTTCTTTGTATTCGTTTAATCTGAATATGAAAATTTGTACTTAAAACGGTATTTAAATAGTATTTACTTTTATAGATGTCGCATGTTCACTATTTTGATCCAGAAGATTGTGTCGAGTTCAAATTACAAAAGTATGCTGTTATCGTATTAAATCAACCTATCATTCATCTTAATCAGTTTTTGATTCCGTTCTGGAATAAAGGTTTTTACAATTGTATTATGTTTGTTGAAGATCTGTTCATCTATTGTATTTGTTTTAATGTTTAATATTGAATTACAGCCAAGCTGAGAATGACTGTAGATGGTGGAACAAATCGATGGTATAATTTCATCGATGGCCATAGCAGTGACCAAAACATACTACCCATTGATATCGTTACTGGTGATTTTGATTCTGTAAATAATGATAATTTAAAAAAAGCTCAAGAGAACGGTGCAAAAGTAATTTCAAAGTAAAATATCAATTAAAGTGTCCTCTTATCATTTGGTAAAATCTTTGTCATTTTCAGATAATTACCACAGAAAATCAAAATGAAACTGATTTCACTAAAGCTATAAGAGTTCTATCAGAACAATGCTTACAACAAAATATTGAGGTTATTGGCTTTTTAAATCTGTTGATGTGTGTAAAATTACACAGGCCTACAAATTTCAAATTTGCGAACGTTGTTTTAAGTTTGATACCTATTTTTATATAAATGAAGCATTCTGAACTCAATGGTGTACTTGGTAAATGGTAAAGTTTTTGGCTACCACGTCAGGCACGAAATCTTTCTCATGGCTTCTGTACCAAGCAAACGATGTTTATCCTGAAGTCTTGATCCCAGAATCTGTGCAGCATCCTTATCATTCAGTTCACTTTGTGTGAAAACTTGTGGTTGCTGTTTCAATTTCGAAAACGTCCATTTGATCACTCATCGGTATCATTTTCAGACTACAATTCATGGCTTAAATTGATGAATGGAGGCGGAATGGGGACATGAAGAACGGGTTTTACAGATGGTATATCAGGATAAGAGATATTCTTTTTATTTCACGAGTTGAAGCTCCTTACGTTGTCGGTCAAAAATAGCAATCATCGTGGAAAAAATATTATGTGATGGATAAAATCTCGCATCATATTCGTGTTCATCGCACACAAATCTAATTTAAAACAACGAAACGCATGTCGGCCTGTGTTATTTGATGTTGTAATTTCATTTTTTTCTTATAGTTTGATACAGTGTTCGTCATATGCCAGTCGTCGGGTCGAATCGATCAGATTATGGCAAATATCAATACATTATACAAAATTGTGAATTTGAAGTTGTGTAAAGAATCAGTTACAGTCTGTTTATTTTCCAACGATTCATTCACTTGGTTGCTGCAACCTGGCAAGCATATAATAAACGTTCCCGGTGCACTAAAAAAATCAAAAAATGCCTGGTGTGGTCTAGTTCCGATTGGAGAAAGATGCGATAATTTGATAACTACTGGACTTAAGTGGAATTTAGGTTTAGTTTAATTTCAATTTAATCCTTTAATGTTATATTTTTGGGACTGAATGTGATTATAAATTATTTTAGATCGTGGTTCGCTCGCATTCGGATCTGTAGTTAGCACTTCAAATACGTATGATGGATCTGATTTTGTCACTATTGAAAATCAAGTGCAACTTATTTGGTGTATGGGTATTCTGCCATTGTTTAATGCTGTCTTCGGTGTACCAGATGCAGAGCGATAATGTTCTCCTATTCAACATAAATTTTATAATAATATGTATTTGATATGCTAATATATAATCTTGTTACCAAATATTCTTTTATATAAATTGTACATGAAATATTTTTGTAGACATGTTTTGATAAATGTATTATCTTAGTTTTAATGAAATGGTTATGAAATATAATATTTTTTTTATTTTATAAATACATTGTAAATGTTTATCCAAGTTTAAAATTCCTCTTTGTACAATTCATTAATCAATTTATAACTGATTTTTATTATAGTTTCATGTAAAAAATCACAATTTTTCGGTCCTAATACAATTTATTGTTTCCGTTATTGGTCGTAACCAATGAATTTTCCATCGTCTTTTCCTTTTACTGCAGCGTTCTTCAAATATTCATTTAACCATTTTTCAATAATAGGAAGATTATCATCACTCCATTTAGTTTCTTCTCTGATGTTTTTGAGAGACTTTTCTATAATATGTTCGGCACTGCCAAATTCGCCTTGCCTGGATACATACAAGTGAGTAACCAAGTCTAATCCTTCTTGCGTTGTGAAGACGCTCGTAGCTGACGATATAAGATTATCCCAAAGATTTGTCTTGTTTTCAAATCTAAAATTCAAAATTTGAATTAATATGACATCGACGGTAAAAAAAATTATTTTTTTCAAATTACCTCATTTTAATTGTATCCCAATTATTTTCAAGGAAATCAAACAGAGTGGTGTAACCTCTGGAACCGCCAGTTAACATACTGAAGATTAGGAATATGTCATTGTCAGTAAAGTTTCCGTTCTCTTCCAATATGGTTATATTGAGTAGCTTCTGAATTTTCCAAGATGTTATCGGGCAGCCAGCTAATGTTTTCAAAAGGTACGTTCTTTCGTTTAGTCTCCTGCTAGATGGGAAATTGATTACTCTCTGAAGACCAAACTCCCATTCCTCTTGAGATCCCCATTTAAACACTGGACATATGTATTGATTCGAAATCCTACAAGTAAAATTCAACTCGTATCAAATGTAGTATGGTCATAATTTACTAAATTTTCACCTAGTACAATATAAAACTTACGGGTTTCCTTCATCAGGGTTCAGTGCATCCATCCAAACTTTAAACATTGCTTGTGCTTCTTCGATACATGGCTTATATCCAGCTCTGCATAAGAACGTTTTAGCTAAACTACGTAAATTTATTTTCCAACTTTCGTCATCTTTCTTTTCTTCACCCAACTCTTCGTACAGTGGTGTCAACAAATTACGAACATATGTCTTAAAAAGTAAATGATATTATTCGCATATTATAAAAATTATAATATGCGAATGCTATAAATATTAAAAGATATACCTCAAACTTCTTATGTACGTCAGAACTATCAATGTGTCTACCAATATGGTCAATCATTGTAAACACTGGATCCCAGACGAGGTGGTCTCTTTCATTATTCAAAAATGCGGTCATGTCGAGGGCAGTTGCGAAACTAAGATCTCCAGCATATGCCAAATTCCATGCATCGTGCAGAAGTTTTGCTCGGGTGTTTACAGGAATATTCAAACGGGACGAAGACATTAAATATTTAGCTAGCATATTCCAATTCTTTTCGTCGTAATTCACAGGGAATGGACCTATTATTTATATTGTTATTATTAGAAATTTCAAATTAAATTCCATTTAACTATATAATTTGATTCAATTACCTATCTCTTCAGGATTGACGATAATAAATTGATCACTTCCTGGCATATTTTCAACATTTAACTCTCTTGTTTTTGGTATCCACGCAGTCGGTGTTGTATTAGAGAAATTCAGATGATTTTGTTGCATAATTACAAGAGGAATCCACCACAGCAATTTATCTTGTCCCGGTACATCATGAGGTCTCTCACGCAAATATACTCTCTAGAATTATTTTTTGTATCAATATTGGTTAAAATTCACACATACAATTTGGATTATGTTTCATATATGTACATCTTAAGCTAAATTATTACTTGATTAACAACAGCAGATTTCTTTTGATAATTTCTTTCAATTGACACAACAGGGAGTCGATCCTTTGTCACCCAGGATGTTGCAATTTCTTTGACGCACATACTCTTAGAAATTGTATTTTCTTCAATAGCGGCCTTATGGAGTGCTTTCCAAATGTCATCACCGGTAAACACACCGTACTTCCTAATAAAACGTTATACCCAATATAAAACAAACATTAAATTGTACAAAAACAATATTGCTAGACGTTGAAAGCAACACTCACTTTTCACTGATGAATGTCTGAAGACCTGATTTAAAAGCTTTCTCGCCGATTGTGTAATTGAGCATGCGGAAAAGAAGTTCTATTTTACTACACGTCGTCTCTTGTTTCATTCCAGTGATTCGTGAATGGGGATAACGCTTACTGAATTCGTAATACAAAGAATACAAAATGGTCATCGGCCACTTTCCATCCAGCTCCGAACCGTTATCCATCTGTGACAAGAAAATCTTCATCGAAACATTCACAGTTACGTTTTAAAGGGTATTTAAAAGCGTTTAAACTACCTTGATGGCTGTTGAGGCTGAGAGATAACCGACTAATGCTTTGTTTATATGAGCGTCGTTCCACCATGCTGGTGAGACAAGACCACCGAGCCATTGGTACATCAATTCTTGTGACAATTTAAAATATCCCCTGGATGAAAGTTCGCTTTCTCTAAAATTTCAATATTATATTAAAATAATTATTATAAAATAGCTATTCAGCTATTTCATTCTGAAAAAGTATCGAAAAAACTTACTTGAAAATGATGAGACCCCAGTTATCAGCCGGCTTTACACCAGTGTAATACGGTAGTGCGACTAAATCAAGTTTTTTAAGAGGTAGAGACAGATTCCAAAATTGAGATATCTCCTTGAAGGTGATTTCTACTTTTGATAGAGTTTCGTTTAATGCTTCCTTATATTCGGCACGAGCCCAAATATTAATTTCTAAAACAGTATGTTTGGTTAAGGAATATTACATATGGAAACTTTTTAAGTAACTTGGATAATGCTTAACCTACCAATCTTGTTTCCAAACGTTTCGATAACCATAGAATCAGTTTTTGTCAAATTGGCGACTACAACTCCCAAAGAATATGTTGACATTGGTAGTGTTATTTCAAAATGATCCCATACCATATTAGGATCTGAAGGTCTAATGCACAATAAAAAAAAAATATAAATACAGAATTAATAATTTATATTGTAAGTATATGTATAATAAGGCCTACATGTCTTCAGTTTTCTTAAGTGGCGTGTTAGATAATGCAATCATATTCTTGGGTCTACGGATGCTGACTTCAAATGGTGTTTTGTACGCTGGCTCATCGAAACATGGAAACACTTTTCGCGCATTGTTCGGTCTTAAATGTGTTGCTACAAGTTTCCTGAAAATTATATATTATTTTTATATTGATTTTAATTTAAACTCGTAACATTATTAATGAGTGTATGATTGAATTTTACGTTGCTTTTCCAGTTATGTCGTCAAAAGTTGTTAAGAAGAAAGCTTCAGTTGTATCCACTTCTAAACATCCCTCGAATGTTATTTCAATCTCACCCACGGTTCCTTTTGGAACCGAAGACGATAAGAAAGTAGTTAGTATTGGCTTTTTCTCGTGTCGTTCCCTTGTCTTTGCATCTAATATAGTAGGTGAGTTCTTTGAATTTCTATAACAAAAAAATAATATTAAAATTTTGTCCATTAAAATATTAAATGAATTTTTATTATTTGAAAGTAAATTTACTTTGGATCGTTGGTTCTAACTTCCACCTGCAATATCTTAAGATCTTGATGTGCGTGCAAAGATATCTCTTTGCTATCAGACTCCCAGATAACATTTATTATTACTCTACCCCTGAAGGTATTATTTTCCATAATGGGCTCCAATTCCAATTTGTAACTTGTTGGCGATAGATCTACTCTCAGTTTCGGTTCGTTGATGAGACCATGGGCAGCGCTCACATCGATACTTCTCGGATTACGTTCCTTCATTATGTTCGTTAAGATATTCGGCTTAAAATTTAAAACAGAATTCGGTTTCATCAATGAGTATTAGTATTGTGGATGTGCAGAACTATTTCATAACAACATTTTCTATTACCTTTGCTTTTAAGACGCTAGCTGCGGCGTAGGCTAATAATATCATAAATATTGCGTCTTTGGCCGCCGCCATTTTCTTGATATTCCTTCAATAGCTGATCATGAAAATAAACAAGTTGTTAAAACAATTACAGATTTCTTAATGAATAAAAAATATAAGTGATTCATAATCACTTCCATATAAACAAATTTATCTATAATATTATTTTCAATTGTAGAAATAGGTCACGGATATATCGGTGAGTGAATTTGTCTAGGACACAAAATGTATATTTTATACACTATTACTCTTTTTTTATCGCCTGTCGATAAAAGCCTTATCTGTTCGAACGGTACGAGTTAATTGAAATGAAAACCGCCGTGATTCGGCGGAGCACTTGATTCTCCGTAGACAAAAGCACTCAACATCCTTGTTAAAAGCCACCTCTTTTACCACGTTGTGCAAATAAATTGGACAAGTGGAGAGCACTGAAAGCCCTCCGCCTTCATCGCAAATTAAAATAACACATTTAACCACAAAGTCAACATTGCAAAACCACTACGGCGACTCTCGAGTCGGAAAGATCAAATCATTTACAGGTTGACGCATATCAGTACTATTTTAATCGATTGCTCTGTACTTCGTTTCGGTTTAATAACGTAAACTTTACAGTGAATCGTGGACATGAAATCTCGTACTTTATTATCGGTGTTAATTACCGAACAATATTATGATATGGTGGTAGTGGGTAACGCAATAGCGTAATACAAACAATTTTTTTTTTGTTCGGTATTCTTATCTCTATTGAGTGCTAGCTTCTAGATGGCGTAGATAGATCGTGGGCTGATATACTGCTGGATCATTTGCATCCAGTAGGTTGCAGACTATGGATTATACTCAACCGAAGCTTTGACCATAAGACGTAAACTGCCTCAGGTTGATATTTATACCTCAATATAATGTAAATTAATAAGTTAAGTGGCATATAAAATTTAGTTTGTACACATTTTGTTTACATTATTTTCATGTTTCCGCTTCTTTCGAAATTTTATGTAACAAAACTTAAAAAAATTATATATTTTTGCCATCGTATATTATTTTACTTTAAAATGCTACATATTTTTATTCTATTCCTTTGACTTTCATCATAGAAAGCAGCGTTAAGGTTCTTTGGATTAAAATTAATACCATTTTCAAAGCAACTCAATTGAACAAAAAATTTCAGCTTTTAATTGTTTAACTAATTCATTTACAAATACATACTGCATATGTTGACATTTGTAATCTTATTTTCAGATATGTACATAATAATTTGGGTATGCGTATGGTGTGCGCTCGTGAATAGCTATGGATTTGTTGATAGCAGTGAAGAGGTATTCAAAGCTTAAACCTTTTTATTTTTATATGCTATAAATGATATAAGTAATTTTTGAAGTCATGCAGTATTTGTGTAATTAAAATGAGATTTGTTTTCAGTGTTGTGCTGAAGAGTCAACAAATGATAGAAATCCTGTCACGTGGCCCAACGCAACAGACTCTGATATAAAGGTGGCATCAAATCCACTCTGCTTGAACAATGATCAAGAGCTGATAACGAGGCTTTGCGAGAATTGCACGTGGAATCCCAAGCACGGAGATGTCCCAGACTGTTCCCATGTTCAGCCTCGTCCAACTGTAGAACCATGTCCTCCTGACTTCAACAGCATCGTCAACAGCGAACGTCAAATCATGTTCTGCTATCGATTGATTGAAGCGCAAAACTGGCACTATCCCTGCCTCAAATACGGATCATCGAAAACAATACTCGACCTCAATCGACGCGAAATTGACTTGCTTATGGAAAAGTTAGTCTTTGCGGACAAAAAGCACGTCTGGTTGCCAGCTAGGCGGGTAGTTTCTTACGGACCCATCGTTTGGACTACAGTGGGTGAAAATTGGGGAACGGATGTTAAATTAGATGACTCGCTAGTTTCAAGACTGCCTTTAATACAAAGTTGCCTCCTGCTGGATCTGGAAACCTTCACTGTCAAAACTGATAACTGCTCTTTTCAGTATCCGTCTATTTGTATTTTTAAAGATAAACACCTGTTGCCTCTCCACTGTCCCAAAGGCTATGCAACAACGAGGTATTCCATGGATGATGGTCGCTGTTACGGTATGGAAATAAGCAATACACCAAAAACTTGGAACGATTTCGTCAGAGGTCAATGTGAACAACCGCTACAGATTCCAAAGTATTTACAAAATCATTTCTTTCACGAAATTTCTAAATTTCACGACTACGATTTAGAAAATTTGTGTTGGACTGCAATGACGCGCAACGATCATAAGTTTTTTTGGTATCCAAACTCCGTGTCTTCATCTTTATTCAGTAATTTATCGTTTTTAAATTGGGATTCACAGACGTATTTCAAATCGAACATTTCAGTGAGGGGTGTCATCAATGAGAAATATCGTTGGTTACTCTTAAATCAAAATGAAAATCTATCTTGCATGGCATGTCAGAAGCAAGTTTCGAAAGCTGGAATTGAGCTGTCGCTACAATTCGTTCCGGATTCTTCTAAGATCCTTTTGACTATCTACAATCCACAAAGAATATGGAAAGAAAACTCGGAAGATCCTGGAGTGCAATGTTTTACGAACGCTGAAGGTTTCGTTTCTGTGGCCGATATTAAAAATGATGCTTATAGAAAGGTGCGATTTTCACTAAGGCAACTCGCTACTGATCTAATCACTGATATGTCCATAAACGAAGTCGATAAAGTAGTGTATGAAGTCGAAATCGAAAGTGATGAAGCTGGTGAATATTGGTGCGAAGGGCACACCTCTACAGAATTTAAGCGAATATCGACTTCTCGACTGTTAGTACCTTCAAAAAATTCCGACGAACATCTATTCGTTCTGAAATTGCAAGTGTTCGACTTTTGCATCGACCCAATAACTTGCAATCCAAATTTAGAGCAAGAAACGGAAGAACTCGAATCGATTTTAGATGCGAAGAGCGTGAGAATGATGGAGATTGTAAAAATAGACGCGAACGGAACTGCTACAATTATATTCCACCTGAACGTACGTTTGGATGAATATGAGAAGTGCTACGACTTGCATTGCAACGTAGTGAGAGCTTACTATTTCGTTTCGAACATAACCCAAAGCAATTTAGAGACGAAATCCAAATACAATTTCTTATCATTGTCGAGCACAATGTTCTGTCTACCGATTGAAGATAAATTTGGACTTCACTGGGAGATAACACCGATCGGAGAGAATACAGCACCTAACGAATTCTGCATGCAAGGCAATGGCTTACCAGTTACCAGGAGATGTGGAGGATCCTTCGTAATCGGAGGCAGGTGGAAAAGTGTCGTAGGGGAATGCAGTCTAAATTACGAACCATCAAATACTACTACGTTCCTGTACAGCTTGGCTAAAGGCAGGACGGATTTGGAAACTGCTTCTACATTTTTGGCGCACGATATGAACGTCATCTTAAACGACACTGAAGGATTCATTCCAGCCGATATCTACTTCCTCTCCCTATCGCTAAAAATGATAGTCGAAATATCTGACAAGAATTCCTCGCTTATAGAATTGGGCGATTCGACGAACATAGCAACAGCGATCGACAGCATCATGAACATCGACGAATCTTACCTCAACTTGGCCCAAACGATGAACTCCTCAAACGTATTACTCGAAAGCATCGATATTATAGTGTCAAAAATTGCACAAAACGAAAGCGACTCACTTTTACTGTCCAAAAGCGGTATAGATTTAGCTGTAACACCGTTGTTCATAGTTCAAATATCAAATCCGGCCGCCTGCAATGTGACAGGATTAGCATTAGCGCGCAAAAAAGGTGTGAATTCGACACTTTTTACAGACATGAACATCATTCCGCTTACGGCTAACATGACAGTGGAACAAGTGCTTGAAATTCAACGTTTAGAAATTGCCACTTGGGTGCCACAAGATTTATTGAATTCAATCAGGGCGATGAATAGATCGGATAACGCTACCAATAACAACACCACATTACCAAACATCATCATCAACGTATTCTACAGCGACGTCGTATTCCAAGAAACGACAGATGTTAAAGACGTAGTCAACAGTAGGATCATAAGCGTAACTCTTCCGGGATTCGAATCTGACTTACCGATGCCTTTGCCTTTGATTTTTAAACGATTCGACCCGAATGTTTCGTCCGATAGAGTATGCTCGTACTGGGACTTTATGTTGCAGAATCCTTTCTCTTTGGGACAGTGGTCCAAAAAGGGATGCTTTAGTGTGGCTAATTACGGCGACTTGGATGTGTGCGCTTGTTTCCATTTGACACATTTCGCCCAATTGGTTTTGGGCTACAAGGACGAGAATCAGAACGGAGTCGTCGTACTTCAGATGCACGGTAGAGCTTTAAATGCAATTACTCTAGTCGGATGTTCTTTGTCGCTGGTTGGTATATTTGGAATTGCAGCTACTGCGATTATATTTAAAACGTGGCGACAAAAGCCTGGAACTAAGATATTGCTGCAACTTTCGGCCGCTTTAGCTTTGCAGTCGCTGATGATGGTCTCGCAGGATGGATCGTGGGATAAAGATATACATTGCATCATTTTGGGTGCTTTGCTTCACTATTCAGTATTGGCCGCCTTCATGTGGATGCTGGTGACGGCGATCTTGCAATTTGCTAGATATGTTAAAGTTTTGGGGAAGCAACGTCCTTCTAGATTCCTCGTTAAGTTCTCTCTAGCCGGTTGGGGATTGCCAGTAGTGCCTGTAGCCATCTTGTTGATAGTCGATCACACTGCATATCTGCCTCCTTGTTTTGGGCCTTCAGAATGTGGAGCAGATCCTGCCGCCCTATGCTATCCTCAAGGTTTGGGTCTCTACCTCAGCGTCCTCTTACCCGTCGGTTGTATAGTGGCTACTAACTTGACCGTCTTCATTTTGGTAATGCTCTCAATTACCAAATGCCCCGAAGGGATGCGTCGCACTACCGATCCGGAAACTGTCATGTCTCAACTTCGACTCTCCATACTGTTATTCTTCCTGTTGGGTCTTTCTTGGATATTCGGTTTGTTCGCGCTGACTAGCGGTCGCATCATATTCTCCTACTTGTTTTGCCTCACGGCTACGTTGCAAGGATTCATTCTGTTTATTTATTTTGTAATTTGCGATCCGGCAACGCGCGTGCTTTGGGTTTCGTTGGTGCGCGAACGGTCCATATCAAAAGATTCAATATAACCATGGAAATAGTACGTAATGATAAATTTTGCACAGTGGAACATAATAATCAAATAACCCGTTTAAACATACATATGTAGAGAAGGTCACCTCTTAACTTTTTTTCATGAGTAAAGGAGCCAAAGAGCTTGAAATGTGTAGAGTGGTTTTAAATATTATATCTTCTACAATTTTTCAATGCAACGTGATAACCAGGCGATCACAATTATTTCACTCTAAGTATTCAAAGCTCTTTTGGAGAGACCCCAAAGCTTTGAATGGTTTGTCCAACGTCCACTCTATGTACATACATACATACATAGTGTGTGGTTGCATTGTAAATTCACCGTTAATTGTACATAATTATTTATTTTAAATAAATTTAATTTATTCTCGTGTACAGTGGCGTTTTATTTGATGGAAAAACTTTCAGTTAGGTAAATTGGCTTACCACTCGGGGGTTGGAAACTCGACGGCACAATGTTGAACGAGTGACTAACCGTAGAACCGGCACCCGAGCTAATGGAAACGGCGGCTGCTGGATTCGAACCACTTATTGGCAATCACAGCCATCATCATCATCATCATCATGTTCATCATCATCAACGTGAACAGCGTCGCAGTCGGCTCTACGGTCGTCGGCGTCTCTCTCCATCAACGTCCCTCAACTCGGCGTCGCTTAATTGGAAGTTCAAAACGGCCGAAAATTGCACCCCGCTTTTGTAATTCAATTACGCCACGTTGTTGTACGTGTTTTTTTTATATGTCATCGTCGCAAGGAAGTCAAACATTGGTGCTTCCTGGTTGCGAAAATAATCGAATCAATTTATTGTCGGCAGAGACGTGGGGGCAAACCAGCGATGCACAAATATGTACAACATCCGTTCAACTACATATTACATACATACATACATATGTAGATATATTATTCAGTACGATTTTCTTAACTGAACGAAAAATGTACAAACTTTTCATATTATACTATATACATACATATATTAGCGAAAGCGTATGTCTGCCTAACTGGGTCGTTGGGTCACGCTATTGCCAACTTGAAAAAACAAAATAAAAATAGCGGCGGTGTGTTGTTAACAAGCCGCTATTTGTCAAAGCTAGAACGAGTCGACAACGTCATTTCATGACCCATTCAATCAACGGTACACTATAGAATTATGGGCTATGGGCTATATATACTGTTATTGTACAAAATCCAGCGTGCATGGTTTGGGGGTGGTTAGCTAAAATCCACCATCATATGACGGGCAAACCGGCTAGTTAGCTAATATTTTTTCTCTATTATTTGCCCTCCTTTAGATTATCTTTACTTAAGTTCCTTTCCAGCCCTAACTCCTAAGTTCCTTTCTTGTTTTGATCTGTTGTTCGTTTGTAACTATTTTGGCTGTAGTGTATTGTGTGATATTAATATTATTTTGTATTTATATTGTATTGTACATAAATAAATAAATAATAATAGTTTTTCGAGACGAAAGTGGAAAAGGTAATGCAAAACGTTATTGATGCATGTATTAGAATCGCATTGATGCTTTTGGCAGATTGGGCGTCGCCACTCGCATTTTTGGATCATTTTAAAGGACATGGTTATATGTAGCTACGAACTTTCTTGCTTTGAAAAACGAGACTTTATATATTTCCTTGTCAGTATTTATACCACAATGTGAGTATTTTTCCTTAAATTGTTAGTATCTAAATACACTTGTCCAAAATCATGAAATTTTCAATACTTTATCGTGATTAACGAAAAGTCAATTCTGAAATTATTTAAATTTAATAATCCTGAAAAGTATTACGTACCTATAAGTCAACACTTGTGTATGTATATAAGAATTGATATGCATTGTTTTTTTATATGTATTATATTTTAAACTATTTAAACTATTTTTTTTTTCAAATTCAATTCCTCAATAAAATAATCATACAATTTGGCTAGTTGACACATCTTCTTTCACTTGATGGGTAAATATGTACATACATACATACTAAATACAAAAATGGAATTACATTGTATATCAGTTGAGGATCGTGGCTGCGGAAAAGTCATGTTGCGATGTTGTGTATCACCGCGCGTAAATGGATCAATGGGTCCCTTAAACGGCAAATGACCGACCAAATTGGTCCATTATCCTGTTAGCCAGGATTGGGGACAAAGGAAGATCGTAAAACTTCGCCCAACAAACAACGAACTGCCCTCGTTGCACCTTCGCAATACCAGAACGGTGGATGCGACCATTTTGAGGACGGTCAGGTCAAAAGGTCGAATGAACCTTTACTGTAAAACTCCAAAGACACATTTTTGACAATATGTGTACCTTAGTTTTATAATGTATATATATAAACTTTCTACACTGGAGAACAATTTTTGTGTCGTACCTCATTCATTCAATTCGAAAGAAAAAATACAACACTGAAAACCGTCTATTCTGTGGCATTTTTGTTTGAAACGAGTCACAGCCGTCATCTAATTAAAGCACATTTGAAATGCAAAACAATTTTCAGCATCTGTTCAAATATTTCAAAATACGTGTTGTCGAATGTCGACTTGTACGACTCGCATTCATACGGGAGTACGTCAACCCATTGTTGTATTCGTTAACTGATGTAAAAATGTATAATTATCAAAGCATATAGATTCATATACATACATACACACTCTAATTAGAAAGAGAAAGCTTTCTGATCGTATGGAATTTAACGTATGTGCATATACCTGACTGAAATTTTTAAATCCATATGAACATATTCAATACTTTATTGAAAGAGATTAGTTGAATTAATATGTAAAGAAGAGAGTTTTCAGCAACATACAATATATGAATGTACGTTCAAAGAAGGTGCTAAATAACACATTTAGGAGGAAATTGCAAAATAAACTAAAATAGGCACAGATAGATATATTATACAGAAGAAGCAGTTCCCAATCTTAGTAATCGTAATATATTCTGCTATTACATCGGGAGTTAGGTAAATATTTATATATTATTATACATATGTATTATGCAAAAATTTGTAGATGCATTATGACACCAACTGATTACTTATTTACTTATTATCAAACAGATCATCTGCATTTTGGTCATAAATGAATATTTCCGTGCAAATTTGCAAAAAAAAAGTAAAAATTAAAAGATTTCTGTAATAAATGAGAGTAAAATAAATAATTATACCTTTTTACATCACAATCGGTCATGTCATATGTACATGGAACGTGTGCATATTTAAAAGTCAGATGTGGCACACTTTTTCTCTAAACAATAAATTGATTCAATTATATGAATTAAATTAATGATTTAACAATCTCGATTACAAATAAATCATTATAAATGTGATTGAATGACTGAAAGATACATACAAACAAACCGAAAATATTTATCAAAACTAAATTGTTTCAGAGAAATGTGTTATTTTTATAATTCTACGTTACGGTGAAATACCGTTTTAAAAAAATTAATTGTTCGTGGTTTTTTTGGATACATATATGTACGTATGTATTTAAATGGCCACAAGTATAAATATACGAGTAAGTAGCTCTTGAACCGATGGTTGGCAACAATAATTTGCGAAATCGATAAGTAAGAATCGAACGCTGTAAAGCAGTCGTCCAGTATCAGTGCTCAAGTCGGTCGTTTTTTGAAATTGTTTCAAACTTTCAGGTATTTTCAGTTTTTTTTCATTGATTTGTGAAATTACGTAGGTATTCAGATTTCAGTCAAAGATTTTTTTTTTTATTAAGAATACAAGTTATCAATTTCAAATTTGCATAACTAAAATGTGTAGGTAGATTATTTTTTGTAGCATGCAAATGTTTTAATTAAATGACTTTAATGACACATATTTAATTAAGTTTTTGATTTTTATTTTATTTATAAATGGTATCGTGTAATAAATTAAATTAAAATGTCATTTCATTTTCACTATAAACAACAAACATTTTGTATTAAATAAAATACGTCCTATAAAATCTAACTGTAATAATATGTTCTCGAAATACATACATATGTATGTATATTAGGTATATATTTTTTAATCGACGTGTAATTTACCAATCCTTATCAATGGTTTCAATCAAAGCAAAGTGTGCAAAATGCAGTAAAAACGTTTACCAAGGGTGAACGCATTTAAATTACTCATTGTTAACTTTTATTATTTGATTTGTAATCTACGTGGTACTGTTTATTGTGATTTTAATCTACATATTTCGCGTATGTACAATAGTGAAAATTGTATTATTTTTAATCAAAATCTACTGCTTCTTACAGTCTCTACACTTACATACATATATATCTAAAATAATTTGACTCTAAAATATATATTAGTGACGGTTAGTGTGAATACAATAAATGGCGGCTGTCGTATAAATTGATCAATTCAATGTCAGCTTACAAGGAAAATGATAAATATACATTGTAACCAACAATTACATACATGTGCAATTCCCCGTGCATAAAAGCCAACAATGCATGTTAATTAGTATGTTAGGTCTTAATTGATGGCTCTAGGATAGCCAATGACAGACAAATTTGCTTAACTGGGTACTGTATACTTGTGAAAATTACACCTTGTCTCTACATTAAATTAATTACCGTTGAAAAATGAAGAATAGAAGTAAAATTAAAACAAGTGCGTTTTAGCACGTGTCTATTTCTTCGTTGATGAATTCGCTAATTGTGATTTTGATTTGAATGCACTAGCAAATGAGCGAGTTTTTCAGTATTTTAAAAGAAATTGTCAAAAATCAATCATTCTAATGTGAAAATGTCTTGTGTGTTCGCACAGCCTTGAATTATTCTTTTGATCAGCGCAAAAAGCTCACGATTTTGACTGAAAAACGATTTTACTCTGCCACGTTTTACAATTCATTGAAAAGAGGTCAATATTTCATTAGTCATAAGGAAAAATTTGAATATTCATAATGAGATCTGTTCTGTGACAACAAGTGCAAATTTTATTCACATTTAATAGTGAGTTTTTATTTAAATGGATTGATTATATACGAAATCTAATATAAGCATTATATTTCACAAATATTATTTATGTGTTACAGTCCTGATGAAATTTTTAATAGTAATAATAATATATGCAACTTAGTTTAGCTGTAGTTCATAATCATACCAGATTGTATAGGTCAGAAGTTTCGCGGCCAAAAGCTTTTTTGAAATGTGAATTTTTTTAAATTATTTCAAAATAAAAAATCTAACGATTTAAAAATTGGATTGTTGTGGAATGGAAACAAAGAAAATTTACGGCTGCAGTACTCGCGACTCTCGCGATTCTACTCGCGAACGAGAGCATGCGACCAAACAAATTGCGTCGGCATATTGAGACGAAGCATCCGAATTTTAAAAACAAGCCACTAGAGTTTTTTGAAAGACAACTTGAACAGCTTGTCGTCTAAAACAAAGCTTTCGCATTACACCAGCATTCATGAAAAATCTCTCCAAGTACCTGATAAGTTTGCGAATCGCGCAAGCTAGTAAGCCGCACACAATTGGCAAGTCTTTAGTTCTCCCAGTAATAAAAGACGCGGTTGGAGTTATGCTTGGTGATAAGAGCAAAAAATATTTCAAAACGATTTCACTTTCAAATAACACGGTTGCATGCAGAATCGATAAAATGTCCCAGTGGGTAGAAGATTAGCTGATCCAAAGAATTCTCTGAGCTGATCTAAAGTGCGAGTAAATTTTTCTCATTGCAACTGGACCAGTCCACAGATATACAGGATTTATCGCAGCTTCATGTGTTCGTTAATCATAAAGTATATAAAAATAAATAAAACTCTGAATATTGTTAAGTATAAAAACAGTATTAAAAAATTATATAAATACTCCCGCCCCCCCATGTCCATTAATGCTAGGTGGGTCGCAGCACTAAGAAGTTTAATGCACTGGTATTGGTAGTTTTGGTAAATTGTAATTTCATAATATATTTTTTTTATCTATGTATGTCGATGAATTACCTATTACATACATTTATTTGTGCATTTAAGTTTATGTATTAAATTTGTGTACGAAATTTAAACACATGTTTGTTCAGCATTACATAATTTATGATTGTGCACAAACAGGGGACGTCATGGAAGAACGACGCAAATGTACACAATAGAACACAGCAGTTTTGAGCCGACTGCGTTCAACGATTTTCACCAAAGGCCGTCCATAGACCAGCCATCAGTGTGCAGCAGTCATTTCAGAGCTCTCACAACCACTTCGACTCCAGAGAGAACAAAACTAAAGAATTTATTTAGAGGAGGTGTTTGTTTTTGCGTATAGATCATGTAGCTTTTTAGACAGCGTTGACAAATATGAAACTTAAAATCATTTTCAGATTCTACAATGTTTACAATAAATAGCAGACAAGAATTTCTTCCTGATGAACCGAATGGTAGTGCTATGAGATATAAAAGACATGGTGGAATATTCATCCGTAAATGGATAGCTATTGTATTAGTATTTGCAGTTATAGCGCTAGTCACAGCCGTTGGACTTTTGGTGTATTATTGTGCACCAACAAGAAATATGGTATTCATCACACAATCAAACATTTTATCCACACTAAGCAAACATTTTCAACATTATTATTTTGTAGGTAATGGCGGAAACAGAAGATGACTTAACGTGGGAAGTTGGCAAACTAACCACTAAAAATACAGAAGAGAAAATGCGTCTACCAAATCAAGTTATCCCGAGCTTTTACAGATTGAAGATTAAACCAAACTTTACAAACCTCACTTTCGAAGGTAGAGTTTCAATTACACTTTCGACGCAACTGTCAAACGTGAAATATATCACACTGCATTGTAAAAACATGGAAATCCTCAATGGGTCCACTTTAATTGAACAAAATATCATAACTTCATCACCGGTGTCGTATATCTCAAGCTCAAATTTAAGAGTCAGACGGTTTGCTGATTCCAATGGACCAAATCCTCAAACGACAAATGGCGTATTACCACTTAATAGCTCTCCGTCGACGACCAACAACATATTACAAGCTTCCGATTCAAATTCGATCAATACAACTACAGAAGCCCCCAACTATATAGAACCACCGAAGGCAAGTTCAACAGCAAAAGCGGAAAAAGTTGTAGCATCTAACAACAATGAATCGCCAATCTTGACACAAATGAAGACCAACTTTGTTAAAATTATACATATGGAGAAAAATCCATCACTCGACAGATTGTCATTCATTTTGGATACTAATTTGAAATCGAATACAAGCTATACACTGGAAATCAATTTCAAGGGAAAAATTGATGATTCGTTGACTGGTTTTTACAGAAGTACCTATAGGGATATAGACAACAAAACTAAGTAATATTTCATTATATATATATATGTATGTATGTATATTAATGTCCACTTACATACTGCACATTTATTTTAATATAAATCATATATTTTAGAGTATTGGGTGTAACTCA
Source organism: Parapsyche elsis (assembly GCA_022651745.1). Lineage (NCBI taxonomy): Eukaryota > Metazoa > Arthropoda > Insecta > Trichoptera > Hydropsychidae > Parapsyche > Parapsyche elsis. The sequence continues at coordinate 7,833,307 of JAGVSN010000017.1, forward strand.
TTTTGAGCCAACATCAGCTAGGAAAGCATTCCCATGTTTTGATGAGCCCGGATTCAAAGCTATGTTTGAAATAAGTATTGCTAGGAACAAAACTATGAAAGTTCTATCTAATATGCCTCTACAATCTGAAGAACCCGAGTATGTAACATTTTAAAAATATAATATACTAAGTATGTACATATTTTACATAGTGATAAGTTTTGATTTTAGTGAAAAGGAAGATATAGTTTGGAGTCATTTCGAGCGGTCCGTACCGATGTCTACATATTTGGTAGCATTTGTGATATCAGAGTTTGAATCGACGGCAGCAAATTCAGTGTCAAATCAAAATAATAATCCTCAAATTAACATTTGGACAAGAAAAGAAATGCTACCACAAACACAATACGCTGCTGAGATCGCTCCTAAACTGCTAAAGTTCTACGAAGATTACTTTGGAGTGCCGTATTCATTGCCAAAACTCGATTTGATCGCAATTCCTAACTTTTCCGTAGGTGCGATGGAAAATTGGGGCCTTGCCACATTCAGGTAAAAAATGATTAAGTAAATCTAAAATATTAATCGTTACCAGTATTAAAGAGTATTAATATAAAACTTTAGAGAAACAAGTTTACTCCTCGATCCAAAGGCAAGTTCTGTCAAGAGCAAGAAAAATATAGCTATGATTACAGCGCACGAATTGGCACATCAATGGTTTGGCAATTTAGTCACAATGAAGTGGTGGAATGATTTGTGGCTCAACGAAGGATTCGCAACCTATATGGAATATATTGGTGTGAATGCGGTACAAAATGATATTTAACTATTCTTTGGTGTTGATATTTTTCACACATGTGGTACATAAAATATATTAACTAAATTATACTTTAGATTGAACCAACTTGGGGGATGATGGATCAATTCAGTTTAGACAGAATAGGCGTTCTAGGATTGGATAGTATACAATCTACGAGACCGGTATCGGCGGCCGTCAACGACGATTCACTGATCAATCAACTGTTCGATGACATTTCTTACATGAAAGGTATAATATTGAACAGTACGGTTCATTTACAGTAATAAATTTTAAATGCATATTCAAATATAAATGTTTACAGCTGCAAGTTTACTGAGAATGCTTAACAATGTGCTGACGCAGGAAACGTTTCATGATGGCTTGGTTAGATATATGAAAGAATGGTATGAATTATAAATATATTATGATATACTAATGCAGGTCTATAAGTACTGATGATCTTTTTTTTAAAAAGGCAATTCAAGAACGCAAAGCAGAATGATCTATGGAAGGCATTTACGTCGGCGGCTGCCAATTCGAGTAAATTGCCGGATAAAGTGACAATTGCCAATTTTATGGATTCTTGGACGTTACAACCTGGTTACCCCGTCATCAATGTCGATAGGCATTACGAAAATGGAACGGCGACTGTTACTCAGGTGATTTAATTTTATCAATGAAAACATTTGCATATGCGATCAGTTTTAATATGTATAATTTCTGTTTCAGAAACGATTTTATATATTGCAACCGCCAAATGTTGATCCAAATGCATTGTGGCACATTCCAATCACATTCGCCGTAGGAAATACAAGCGCAGAAACATGGAACGTCACTCCGAATGCGTGGCTTGAAAAAACATCTCGTACCATAGTATTGTTACCGGACGGATCAAACAGCACCTGGATTTACTTCAATGTCAGAGCTATAGGTAATATCAACCTAAACCTAGAAATAATACCGTTTTAATGAAAAATAAATCAATAAAATGTTTGTTTAGGTTACTACAGGGTCAATTACGATTATAAAAATTGGAAGTTACTGGAGTACGGCCTCTACGACACACCGAATGAATTTCCAGCAGTGACGAAAGGTCAACTTTTGGATGATGCTTTCAGTCTGGCACAAGCAGGACAGCTAAATTACACTGTAGCATTAGATCTAACAAAGTACATGATAAAAATTGAAAAGAATTTCATTCCGTGGTATGCGGCTCTGTCCAACTTGCAATTGTTGTACATGGGTTTACAAAAAAGTAGTAAATATGGATATTTTCAGGTATCGGTGACATTTCAGCATAAAATTTTCATATTAACAGTGTTGACTATAGTTACTGTTCATTTATTCTACAGGAATATATTTCACGGTTAGTAATGCCGGCACTCAAAACTTTCAATTATGTAACGTTGCCCAATGATACGTCTCAGGATACAATACTGCGAGATCAATTGATATATTGGGCGTGTTTGGTGGAAGAGGAAGAATGTCTCGATTGGGTTCAAAATCTTTTCAAGGGTTGGATGAATCAGACTAATCCTGATGAAAATAATACGTAAATAGAATGCTTAGCAAATTATGCCTTTATATTATACGACGGTATGACCTCATTGTCTACAAAATTAAATTACAGAATTCCAAGTAACAATAGAGTAACCGTTTACTCAACCGCGTTGCGAATGGGAAGTGTAAAGGAATACGATTTTCTATTTCAAAGATATGAAAACTCAAACGATGCTGAAGTGCGTAGTGAAATTATTGTTTCACTTCCGAGCACAAGAACTACGTGGAAGTTGTATTCGTAAGATCAAAATTGTTGATATGCACAGTGTACATAATTGTTCTCGATAACATACTAAAATATAAATTATATAAAATTTCAGTCTGTTAGAATATTCTTTGACCGAAATGGACGTTCAAATGACCCCTGCACTATGGAGTGGATTCGACAGTGATATATCGATAACAATAGCTTTCAGATACGTTATAGAGAATTGGGATCGCATATATGTCAAGTATTCCAAAATCGACGAACAAATTTTCCCCTACATAATAGACGGAGCGTTTGGTAATATAGCAACGGATCAAGAATTGCTCGAGGTCACTATAAAAATTTGCAATTTGTATGTACACATGCAAGTGAATAGATTGTGTATTAATTTTGTCCATAAAAAAAATCAGTTTAAGAAATTCGTTCGAGACCATAAGAAGGATCTGGCGAACGTATCGAAGTCCATACAAAAAAATTTGGAAAAAGCAATTCTAAGAATTCACTGGAACAAAACTAAAGTAGAAGATATAGAAAGATGGCTGGTTAAATTTAGAGAAACCAAAACGTCGGGGGTCAACCAATATAGCACTCTGTACGGTAATGCCTAATTTTGTAGAATCTAACCCTTAGCGTGCACTACTTAACCCAAATATGTATTTGGTGTAAAAAGAGGTATGAACATTTTATTTCTATTGTATAATTTATAAAGGTATTTTATATTTCTGTTTTATAATAACTTGTGTTTGTCTCTAATGCTCGGAATTATAAAAAATCCACCCATACATATATCAATAATAAACACCAGTTGATCTTCAACGGGTAATATACATAAGTTAGCTATAATTACACAGTAGAGTAACATTTTGAATTACTAATATAAATCTAATGCAATACAACTGCCAACTAATATTTACTAATCTCCATGATATGGAGATTATTTTTTTACATAGGTATGTACTATGATACTTAAGTATGTTGATTTACCATACATGTACGTATTGTATTATACATTTTCCAATTTACATTTACAGCTGAATACGGATCTCTGTCGCAATTGTCACAAAATTTCGGGGAATATCTTCACACGTTAATCGATAGTAAAAAGGTACCAGCATCGTCACTTTTCATGGGATGATAATTTATTATGTGTAGATTAAAATTATTTTTTTTAGAATCAATTGTGATATTAATTACATATACTAAAGTGTGTAAGCGTGTATGTATGTGTTTAAATAAGCATCAATTGACTTTGGAAATGATTAATGTATTCCTGAAATCTATAAATCTTTTCGCAAGTCAAAAAGTTGATATGAGATGTTTGAAAATTAATTTAAGTTATTGGAATGAATAATTGAGAAATATCAAATAACATATTATTAATTATTATGAATGCTATTTTAAATTTTTTTTATATATATCTTTTATCTATAAATATCTTTTGCACCAAGATTATAGTTATTATAAATTATTTTTGATTCTGAATTTTATATTACAATTTAAATATATTTATGAGCACTGTTATTAAAATATAATAAAAATGTTAACAATGTTATAACTTTTTGAAATAATTTATTGAATTACACTTTTTAAACAATTATTTCACTCTTTAATTTGTCATTTAATAAAACAATGAAAATAAAAACTTAGTCAATCGACTGAAAATAACATTGGTAATTTGGATATGGCAAAATTACATTCGTAAAAGACCACTTGCCTTTTCCATTACGTCTTTTCTTATTTTTGGACAATCTGGATGAGCTATTAATACATCACGACTGACACATATTGCTTCAGCATATCTGAAATAAAAACCAAATTATAATTCATTCAATGAAAATAAATAGAAATATAAATACTAACATACTTTTTAGCCTTGAGTAGGCAAAAAGCATATTTATAGCCAATTGAAGCATTTCCTTGACCTCCATACTTCCATGCATTTTCATAATACGTAGCAGCTTCCTTATACGACTGATCTTTTTCTGCTAAATATCCTGTAATTACAATAAAAAAAGCAATAACCAAATTCTAAATTCATTGCACAGAAAATTCTAGCCTTTAAATACCGACCATAACATTCATATGCTTGCGTACATGACTTATTATGTTTCAACGCTCTTTCTAAACAATCTTTGGCAGCTTCTACATTGCTACTAGTATTCCCAGCACTCAACAAACACTCAGCCAACAATACCCAGCACATTTCTAACCATTCAGCTTTTTCCGGAGTCCACGGCAAACGAGATACTCTCTTCAGTTGATTTCGCGCTCTCTGAGTCTGCTTAAGAACCATATATCTAAAAACATTTAAAACGTTAATCAAAACGAATTTCATCAGCAATACAGACACGAAAGTATTGTTTATTCTTACGCAGACGCAATTGTAACAGCAATGCCAATATCTTCCACCCCACCGTCTTCAGATGCCATTTGAAGCAATATCCTCAAGACAGATTCGACCGAGGATTTCTTTCGACTCGCTATAGTCAATCGAATGCTCAACAACTTCAACTCGAGCGATTCAGTAGCATCGTATACACCAGAGGTTTGTAACTCTCCGAGAAGTCTCTCGGCCATACCCAATGCGAAAGATCTAGTATCCCTGTAACAACATAAAATTTAGGTATTCTGTCATCATTATTATTCTGGGGTGAGATTTTCAATTAGATACCGATATTCGGAATCATCGCCTGAATCTAACAATCCGTCATCGTTAAGAGGTGGAGGTAAAGCTTCACCACCTGGTGATAAGCAAACTTTTATTACACCAAGAGCAGCACTACGCCCCCAGCGTCCTTCTGCTCGTCGAGCTCGACCCCAATGACGAAGTGCAACATTCGGATCCCCATTGTATCGCGAATGTAATCCTGCACAATATAAGTAGCCTGAAAATTTAATAAAATCACGCATCAGGTCAATAGAGAATCTTCAACGTGGAATAATATTTTACTGCTTGAAATACTTTTTAAATTTATATAATAATAATTAAATTGATTTCTCACTTACAAAACGTTATCGTTGTTTTTAAATACCTGGTTCTTCCATATAATCATCATCTTGCACTTTTGTTAAAAAGCTTGCCACATCCTCTAAATTACCTAATCTACGTTGTACGTCGATGAGTTTTTCTAAAGCGGTCCAATAAATTGGTTGGGCTGTCAATAGCTGTTTTAAATGAAACGATGCCGTTTCAAATTCAACCTAATACATTAAAAAATTAACAAGAAAACCAATACAATCAACTTATTACACTTGATACAATCGGGGGTTCTTAACCTATGGTGTTTTCCTCCATAAGGGAGGAATGAAATGTTTGCAAGGAAGGATTGCGGTATCCTCTCAAAAAATTGTAATAATTCGTTAGAGGCGCTTTGAGATTGGATTCAAGGCGATATTTTGAGGCATTTAGAACTAATGGAATCCTTTGTCGATTACTTTCAACCTGGTTTAAGAAATGAAGGGTGGATACGAAATCCTTAGTTTTGATCATGCTGACTCGTAGGACTAGTTCATTGATTTACAGAGCAAAGCTCTGCTGAAGAAAAAATTCTCAAATCAAAACTTTGATGAATATAGGGCGCCCTCAAACAGTTCCCTATCCAGATTTGACAAATAAAACACTTTTGGCCTTAATTCCACGCTACGAACGTATCCTTGTGAATCTAAATTTTCAACATTAGTCAGTATCAAGACAAAAGCTAGGAATCTATTGTACATACGTCAGACATAATTGTGTATGTCTTTTTTTCTGAACATTCTGAAAAAGGATCTTGAAATCTGAAAAAATATCTCGATTGGTTCATTGAATTTGGAATAGGGGGGGGGGGAAGAGGAATGAACATTGTGTTCACTTCCACGGGAAGAAATGAGTGCATAAGGTTAAGAACCCCTATGATACATATTATAATATTATACCTTTCTGAATGCTATTTCAGCCATCATAACAGATGCAGCTTCATTTTCTGGATCAGCATTTAATAAGACGGCACAGGTCTGTTGACATAACTCTGGTTCATTTACCTTGAGAAAATTAATTTTAAATTAAAATAAAGTAAAAATATATTTTTCTTAGTACAAATAAACATTATATATGTACATATGTACCTGCATATATAGATTGGCGAGTGCCAGCAATATAGGTGGATGCTGAGGATTGTACTGAAGTGCTTCTTTATAAGTTTGTATGGCCTGATCGGTCAATTTACCGACTGCGAATTGTGTAGCGAGCGAGGCACATATTTCAGATAGTATCTTTTTCTCGTCTTCCAAATCAGCTAAAAAAATTGTTTATATAATACACAACAATCTAATATAATGTATGAATAAAAGTTTATATCAAACATTACAGTGAGATTCAAGTTGAGCCCTTTTCACCAATCTTGTTTGATTCTCTCGTGCCTCTTTCAATGTAATGAGAGTTGCTTTCTTATTCGACTCGCTGGGATTGCGTTCTTTTACTTTTGCAAGCATCATTAAAACTTTCGTTTGGAATTTCATCGAAGTGTAATCCAACGTATTGGTACTCGCCGGATTTTCAATTTCTACTTTGAGAACATCTTCGGCGTTATCGTACCTCTTCAACTGTAGTATTGTATAAAAAATAAATAATATGCAAGGAATATTGCAAAAATGCTTAAAAAAGAAGGCATACGACCAATGCGTACTGCCAGTTATGATGTGAATGTATGACGTATGGATGTGAAACTTGGATGCTAAATTCAAAAATGTTACGTAAGATCCATTGCACACAGAGAAGCATGGAAAGATGTATGCTTGGTATAACAAGAAGAGATCGTAAGAGAAATACATGGGTAAGAAGCATGACCAAAGTGGCAGATATAGCGGAACGTGTGAAAAAGTTGAAAAGTTGACAGGAATGGAAGAGGATTGGAGAGGCCTTCATCCAGCAGTGGATGGTGAACGGCTGAAAATGATGATTACAAAAAATAATTTATGTATAACCTTGAAATATAATTCTGCCAAGTCCATTTTGATTTCAGGATTGTTTAAATCTTCTATGGCTTCTATGTAATGTTTTACAGCTTTGTCGTACAGATGCATCTTTACTAAAGCTACTCCCATCTTTTTAATCAAACTTAAATCATGTGGATTTTGCTCTAAAGCTTTTTGAAATGCTTCTACTGCATGTCGAGGTTCTAAAGTCCAAATAATATCCGTTTACAAAACATTAATCTTACTGTAATTTGAAAACCTTATTTCATATACAAAACTTACCATGAATAGACATATAAGCGTCTCCGAGCATTACTTGAGCATCAGATCCGGGATGATTTGCGACAACTTCTTTAAAGCATATTGCAAACATACCACGATCATTTTTTTCTTTCAAATAAACATGAGCTAATTTAGTGTGTGCCTAAATCATTTGTAAAAATTATTAATACATATGTACATACATTAAATTTTATAAATTCAACGAATGGAACTAAGATACCTGTAAATAATAAGATTGTCCAGGTTTGATCTGCGACAAAAGCTCAATACACTTATCGATATCACCTCTGTTAACGGCAAGTTCGGCATTAGCAATAGTTAGTCTCGGTTCTTCCGTGGTATACGAAAATTCTTCAACGGCGGTCTTGAAAACATAATGAAATTGTTCAAATATTAAAGGCTAAAACTAATTAATCGGTCAGTATTTAAATCAATAAATGGACAGTAACTTTTCAGGAAAATGGTCAGTAAAAAATATATTTTTGGTAACTTTTTCACAAATGGCCAGTAAAAAATATATTTTTGGTAACATTTTCACAAATGGTCAGTAAAAATTAACTAATCGGTCGGTAAACTTTAAATATCGACCGCTTATATAAATTTACCTACCGTTTAGTATTACATAATTACTGACCATTTAATATATTTACTAATTATTTACAAGTACTGAACATATAATATATTTACTCAGTACTGACGCTTTATAAAACTCACTGACCATTTATTTAAATTACCCACCATTTGGTTAAAATAACTAACCGAAAATCGGAAAAGTTACTGACTAATAAATATCTACAGGCCGATTAAAAATCCAAATTTTCATATCTTTCGAGTCAGTGGTTTATTTTTTATTAATTTTCTTGATACTTTGTGATCTAAGTGAATATTTTTCAAATTTTTAAAAATGTCCATTTGAAATCTTGAGAAAAATATTTTTATGAAAACCCCAACTCGTTATATATCATACGAAAGCCTGCTTGAAGAGTTTTAAAATGAATCATATTTGATTTCTCTATCACTAATGTTTACTGAGCTTATTGAGCATTTATGTAGTTCCAAGTATTTGCAAAATTTGGACCAATATAAACATTGACACGGAGAATATCTAGAATTTATTTACAAACCTGCATTATTCTAGCAGCATCAGCATGTTGACCCATCGTGGTATACATTGTTATCAATTCCAAGTACAGAGTAGCCTTATCGGATAGGCAAAAATCAAAATCAACGCAGTTTTTAGATCGTTTCTGATCGGTGCGCTTAGAATTCATCAGATTGATCGCCGAAGTATAGCAAGCCAACGCTTCGGAGAGCTTTTTCTTAAACTTCAGCGCAACACCTTGGAGCAAATGGTACATGGGATTATCTCTGACTTTAAAATTATAACTGAGACACACTTCCAAACTCTGCTCGGCTCTGTTGAAAAGATTTTTTTGAATATAAATTTGAGATAACAATAGGTGAGCGTTTGCAAATGTTTGATCCACATTTTCGACAATGTTCTGAGCGTTTTCCAATGCATCATTGACTTTGCCATATAAGAATTGAAGTTTTGCTAAACGATAGACGGCGGGAACCAATCCGGGGCATGACTTTGTGAGGATTTCTAATAGTTTAAAACATTGCGTTACCGTTACGGGTAACACTTCTTCAAAGTTAAACAGCATGGTATCTAATATGACCATCGGTTTCTTCGGAGCGTATTGCAAATATTCATCGACCAGTTCCAAAAGAAAGTCAGGATTCAGCAGTTTCAAATATTCAATGCCAAAAGGCAGATAGTGCGATTTTGAAAAGTGAACATCGTTACTTTCAGTTAACACCGTTACGGCCTTATCGGGATACTTTGATTCCAGCTTAGCCGACATCAATAGAAGCATCGGATGCCTATTATTGCTTCCCATCAATTCGTTCAACAATTCAATCTGTTGTTCAATCTGTTCGGATGGACCACTTTCGCTCATTTGGCATAAGGTCAATCCGCATAAAGCTTTAATAGAATTATCGTCCACCTTCGTAGCCGACTTGAAAAAGTGAACCGCATCCTTTATCATGTTTTGCATCAAACATTGATAGCCCAACTCTGTGAGATAATCAACATTCGAAGGATGTAACTCAGCCGCATACTTGACAAAGCGATACGTTTGACTCAAAACTGCATTTGAGCGACCGCAAACGCATGAAAACAATTTAGCAGTATCGTAGAATATTTCAGCATTCTTCGTCTCCTTCCTTTCCAATAATCCGTAATACTTATCCAACAAATCGGTCGCTTCGATATAATCACCCTTTTTGCAAATAGTATTCAATATCTTATATTTCATTCCGTGTACATTGTCGATATCTTTCAACAGTAAACTGTCGTATACATCGGTGACCTGATCCCAGTTAAAAAGTGCTAGTTCACTTTTCATCTTCTCGATCGCTATTACTTCCAATTGAGAATGTTTCTGGGCGAGCGAATCCAACATGGTAATTGCTGATGCGTAGTCTTTTTGAAGATATTTCAACGTCGCTAGTCCTAACTGAGAGTCCAAATCGTCCTTTGAAGCGACGCTTTCAAAACAGTCGGCAATCTTTTGAGATAGATTATTTGGATTTTTATATAACTCTATCCAACCTTTCAAAGCAACACCGCGTAGAAAACTATGATCGATTTTAATAATCTTACTTACAACGTCAGAAGCTTTTTCCAGTCGTTCCGTGAAAAAGAAGAATATGGCCGCATAGTATAAAGAGGCTGGAGTTGCACTTTTTCTGAATCCTTTTAATTTCAACTCTAATTGTTGAATTACTTCTTTATCGATCGACGGTGATCGTTTGTGTGCGTGAATTAAGCACATGGCAACAGCTAGTGAAATATCATCATGTGATTGGATGATGCTAAGTTCTCTTATTCCCTCTTGGTATCTCGCACTCAGTAAAAGAGATAGTCCATTGTAAAATAGACATACGGAATCACTCGAATTCCTCAGGAGGCCTCGTTTTATAGTTTCTTGCATCTTGCCGTAGCATTTTTCTCTACAGTAGTATACGATTTCAGCTTCTAATGTATCCAAATCCATCTCAGATTGAAAGCTACAACTATCGTCGATAAATATTGTCTATGTTTTCAATTTCGTCTCCATGGATACAACCTATTCCCTTCAAAGCGACTTGTAAATATGGCCATTATATATATAATAATTTGGTATAATAGTGAAAACATCACAATCTAAAATGTACCAAAATTAATATGTAGTGAGTATATGTATGAAAATGTTAATGAGAAAAATAATACTCGGACATATTGCATAAATTTTATTTATTATAAATTAACTTACCACAATACTATAAAAATATATTATCAATTTTTAATTGAATGAACACATTTCATATGTTCATTTGAATTTCGATTCATTATCAGAATAGTATTTCTGTACAAAATCGCATTCGATTTTCATTTTTAGATTACTTTTTGTCGCATAGTGTAATGCCTCCTAAAATAAATTAAATTAAATTACTATATAATATTCATATACAATAGCGTAAGGGTCTGCCTGGCTGGGTAGCCTCGGAACGCTCGCATTTTTTTTTAACTACCGGGAGTACATATCGCACACCTAGATCAAAACAGTATCAACACAAAAATTACGATTTTTTAGTTAGTCATTTATTCGGATTCTACAAATGAAGTTGCATGAACTAACAAAACAGATTTATCAATATTTTGAGTACTCTCTAAAATATGGCACTTTTTGTTGAATGAATGAGCCCATGACCCCCCCATCAAAACGGTTGCAATATGAGTTTCTGCCAGGACAATAAGCGGAGTGCGCATACGTTGGTAGTACAAAACTGTTTTATTTGGAGTTGCTACAGTGTTGGTGACTTGATCTTGATCGAATCGACGAATATTCACTGTTGGATTTTGAGTTGCAACAGTTTTGATTACTCGGGTAAGTAAAAATTTTATGTTTATTTTGACTTCTTTCGGTTTTGAAGAAAAACTTTTGACATTTCTAGTTACATCAGTTTTGTTGATTACAATGAGTCTTTGTTGATCTTATAACAATTGAGAATATTTGAACAATTGATTTATATTTAAAGTCGCAATGAGATGGTTTTTATAACCTGGGTCATAGTACATAGTATTGATCCTACATGGGCGGGTACGACCATGCATTCATAACAACGACAACTTTTCGTTCAAAACACACTTGTAGGATGACATATCATCGACTTGCCAATATCAACAAGTCACAAACACATACGCTTACTTTAATATACTTTCACCGATACTGAGCAGTGAAACTGTATATTCATTGTTTGATACATTTTCACTGCCTGAATTGGTAAAAATATATTTTCACTAGTGAAAATATATTTTAACTTGAAATATGCTTTCACTGTAACATATATATGCTTTGATATGTAAATACACTTTATATACCATAATTGATAACCACCCGATGACACTGTCAACGGTGACTAGTTTGACTAGCAGTGACTAGTTTTAATAAGAAAGCTTGTCAATGTATCACCGTTGATTACAAATAACCTACAATCACATTGATTATTTAATATAAATACAAAAGACGTACCTCCGCTAAAAGTTTTCCGACGCCTTTCCCTCGGAATACTTCGGGTACTTCTGTATGAATAAATGTAATCATATTGTTCTTTAAGCTGTATTCTAATGTCGCGTACTCTGAAATTATGATTTTAAGCTTACACACATGATATAAGACAATGTTTATATTTTGTGTATATAGATTGTTTTATAACCTCCATTCAATTCTACAGCAAAATGTTTTTTGGCTCTATCGTGATTGACTTGTAACGCTTTTGATGAAAATGATTTTATTTGCGATCTAGTCATCATTTTAAGGGAATGATTGTTGTTTATTTGGCGACACAACGATAAGACGATTCCAGAACTCATGACGGATCAACTGTCATTGAATCAGGTGACAGTTGTTTGTTTTGAAATTTTTCATAGTTGGTCTAAATACATGTTTATACGTCCATCAACAAATTATTTTATACATATGATTTTGCACAATAAATACTCTGCACAGTATTTTATTCATACTTTACACGGTAAAAAAATACCATTTCTCAGTCATCATTTTCAGCCGTTCACCATCCACTGCTGGATGAAGGCCTCTTCAATCCTCTTTCATTCCTGTCTGTTTTGAGCAATCGACATCCACTTGACTCCACACATTTTTCTTAATTCATTAGCCCATCGTCCACTCGGTCTACCTTGCTTTCTTTCACATGACACTGTCAACGGGCATTGACTAGTAATAAAATAATAGATATACAGTAAAATGAAACATCAGAAATAAGTTTTAGTACTTTATTACACATAAATATATCTATCAATAAAACTAGTAATACTATTCTGATACCATTGAATCATGTAGCTATGTATATAATATTCAACAGAAAATTTGTGCTTAGCGTTAACTTTTACACTATATACAATATATTTTCTTAAATACTACATATAATCAATTTTAACATTTCAATACATATTTAACTTTTATTCAATTTTTTTTTGCATAGATGAATATCTAAACCCTGTTCTCTTTTCAATTCCCATATGTTTAGACTTGAATAGTAAATGTCATAGATCTGATGCTTTCTTTGTTTATGTTTACAAATCAAGATACATAATTTGAGATGCTGATATAGCGCCAAGAAAAGCTAAACAACTTGCTACGCTCACAACTGCCGTCGTAGTACCCGAATAACTTACTATTGAACCCATGCACATTGATAATATAAATTGTGCCAAAAACACCATACTGCTAACAATTGCTACATCAGTTCCCAACCCTCTAAGTTGACTATCAAATTTAGCCTCCCCTTCAGATGTTACTTCAAACTGAAAAAAAAAAGCTCAATAAGTGGTTATATCATTTTACTGAATCTTTGCTGAAGTTTAAATTTTTACTGACCACTCCTTGGGCGTGATAATGAGCTACCAACAAATAAGGCATTGTGAACAATGTGGAATACATAACTCCAGCTGTCCAACTGAAAAAAATCACTCCTGCCTTATGTTTAGTCAAAGCCATTAACATCATTCCTACGCTATATGTAAGCAATCCTCCTGTGTACATTCTTCTAGCCCTGTAATGAAACATAAGAAATCAATACAAAATAAAATGGTCACAAATTTATATTTATTTATACATAACGGGTATGTTCAATCAATGACGTGTGTGAAAAGAAGCCTTATAAGACAAGTACAGTGCTAAATATTGAAGACATTGACATTGGAAACTGTAAGCTATTAAATCAAGGTTAAACTGCTTTTTTTATTTTAAATAGTAGTTTTTAATAACCCATATTTCTTGATGAGTTTTTCTATCACGAGAGAGTAACAAGCACAAGAAAGGGAATACATCGACATCCCCCAGCATCCGAATCGTACACCTTGTTCATATAAATCTCTTGAAAGTGAGCCTTCGGGTGCCTAAAATAGATATATTTGTTATAAAAATTATTATAAAATGTGTTTTATTTGTATTTATAACGATTAATACCGCTGGATTTCCTTGAAAAACTGCTTCTCCGACAAAATCGGTGAAGTAAAGCGAATAGCACACGTGTGCCATCCAACAGAATAAATTAGTCAAGCACACTATTCGCAAAGAAAATGGCATTATGAAAATCGATAGCAAGTAATGTTTTAACGATATCGTTTCCTCTAATTCGGCGACGTGCGAAACATACGTATCTTTTTCACATTCATATGATAAATTTTGATCGTTACAAGATAAATCATCGGCGGTTTCGACTACAGTCTGTTTGAATGGATTTGTTTCTTCGTAGTTTTGTGCATTGTAGCTGTCCGAGGACGTTTCATTTGCAATATTTTTAAATGGATTAGTCTGCAATAAACAAAATATTCAATTGAATGTAATATGTACTGTTCAAAATTACATTCGGACGGCACATATTATATTTATAGTACATTTAAAGTCATCAATTGAGTGTTATCTTCAACTGCGCCGTAAGTTTTATCCGAATCACAATTTATCATTTTGCTTTCATCGCGAGCGTTTGACGTTAAAATAATATCATGAATATGAGCCTCGTCTTCTAATACATCCAGTGGAATTTCATCGAAACTTGTGATAGTATATGAGACACATATTATGAATATGACAGTAATTAGAGAAAATACTGCTCTCACATGCCCACCAAATAATATTCCTAATAAAAATGTTACATGAAATATATTGAATCAAAATTACTGTTGAAATTATATAAATAATATTACGTACCTATGGCAGTTACGTCCCAGTTTATACCACCAAGAGCGTATCCACAAAACCCTCCAAGACCAGCCATAACAGTAAACGTGCTTAAACCCCTAGCATGATCTTCTGCATATGCACAATTACTAGATTATACATACATCTAAGAGTATAATAAATTCTTAAACACTATGTACATAGTGTACTAACCTGGCAAAGTTACATCCAATAGATAGGCTCTGGCTGGACTCTGGCAAGCGTCAGCATCGAAATCTAATAAAACCGTACCCAATATTGTGAAAAATACTCCCCAGGGATGTGGAGTTATTTGATTTGATTGCCCAGACTCATCGATAGTACTGCTTATGTTAAATAAAGTATCTTTATTAGCTGACGTTCTGTGGGACAATATCGGTAAGGATACTTCCGTTTCAGTTTCATTTCCATGTGTATAAAAATCTCCGAGGGCATATCCAATATCTTCACCGTTTGGTACCAATAGTAATCCTAAATGTTGAAAAAATGAAATGACATTGTTTGATGCACCATATAATATATGACCAACATTTGTTTGTCATATGTTGTGATTTGTGTTTCATTATTTATTTCACTATTCATACATTATATTATATTCGACCTTGTAGTATCACTGCTAGTATATCTACGCTAGGCTAGATGAAATTGATACTATGAAATATGAATGATTCAGTATTACCGAATATGAAAAAAAAATTGTGTGTTATTCGTTACCTAAAAACACACCAACAGACAGCAAAATTATGAACGGTCTTCTTCGTCCAAAAGTCATTCTGCAACGATCACTCAACGATCCCAAAATCGGAGTCAAAAAGAATCCCACCAATGGAGACAATGCCCATACTAATGTCATGTGCTGATGTTCAACTCCAATCTTCAAGAGGGTTGGCGATACGAAAGCAGTTTCCCCAGCGTATGAAAATTCAATACCCATGACGGCTGAAGATATGCGTATCAACTCTCTTCTGGTTTTCTTTCTGTAAAATTTTACAATCATAAAATACGTACAGTGCTTTAAATTTAACATACCGTCAATTATTATATGTACATACCTGTATATATGTGAGTAGTCTTTATCGGACTTCTTCACATCTTGAGATTTTTCAAAGTCGGTAGGAGGCCTTGGTTTTCCTGAAAGTTTTGCCTTAATATTTGTTAAAACTGTAGGTGTTTGCCAATTAGATACTCTAGCGCGAATTTGATCTCTCCACATGTGTGCTCGTCCCAACCATCCTTCGTATTCGTGTAATTTGTCCACCATTTTAACCCTCTTCTTTCACCTAAAATTTATTGTTGAATGAATGAAAATTAACAATTGTTATAATTTATGAATTTATTTTTCACAAAGGTTCACTTGATTATTATGAAATATTATAAAAGCCAATAGTCGTTTAAATATAAAAAAATATATATATCGATTCAAATTCAGATACTTTGTGATGAGAAAGGAAGAGATCTGCTCTCTACGCTGGACAAACGGTCACTGAAGAAAATTCGTAGCGCGTCGTAGAACCTACTACGCCGGTTACAATGCGACCTTTCTGAATACAATATACATAATAACTAATAGGAGATACACTGTTTATAAATTTCAATATGTCTAAAATACAGAAGCTGTCGATACGTGCACAAGAGATATGATTAAAAGTGCATCATTACATGGCATTGAAAGAAAATGCTGAATCTGTTAATAAGATATTCTATATATTATTTTGAAATAGAACTATGTAGAACCTTCTTACGACTTTTTATTTAAGTATATTTTCCTATACACCGATCCTATACATTGTATAAATAACTATACAGATAAACCTACTTATATTGCATAATAATTTAATAATGCAAGCTTTAACTACTTACCGCATTTCAGATCTGCATTGATTGAAAACCGAACAAAATGTGAGTCAAAAAAATTTGACTCGCAGGCTATGGAGTCAATCTTTAAAAATATTATATATTTTCAAATTTTGACTCCATAGCTTGGTTCACTGGTGCATAAATCAGCCCCTTGCCTACGTAGTTCGAAGCGCACTTAATTATACGGCACAAATTGGCTTCTGGGATTCGGATGTTAATTAACTCTTTCGAACGCTTTGTCCGATCCAATATCCGGTTTAATCCGTGCATGGAAGGAAAGCGAAAAAAAAGCACGCTATCCAAGTATAAATTGTAATCCTCCAGGCAGAAAATTTTTTATTCGATTCAGATGCGTTTTCACGTGCAACAGACGTGTGAAAATTGTAAAGGAAATCAGTGTGTCATCGATTTTCACGGTGGAAAGGTTTAAGAAACCCTCCTTGGCGGTCAACATGTGAAGACCTCGATCTTTACATTGAATCTGTTCAACGAGCACTCGCTAATCCTTGAAATGCCTTTAGTTTACACTCGACAAACACCGTAAAAGCTTTATCGACTGCCTTTATTGTGTCGTCTTTTGACTTACCTCTGTTCTGTCATATCTCAAATTTCATTATTTTTGTGTCGTTACGCTGCCATTAGCTACGAGTAACCTTTTCACGACATCCCAATACCCATGTCAATTACCCTACGAATATTGTCCAATACATTTCGCCATAGCGAAAATCTCTATACTCAAATATATGAAAATTCAATACTCTACGTACGTACCTACTAAATTAATTTAAAAATTAATAGTATGCAAAATGGAATTAAATAATGATTTTGTTACTCGTCATAATTTTCCAATGTGAACAAACGTTTTTAAAGCGTTCGCTTCTTTCTTAAGGTTACTGTAACGGATAGCGTATTAACGTTCAATACTCTGGAAAATCCTTCAATTTTCACGGCTACACATAAGGGACGCAATTACTATTTTTAAAATAGACTTTCCGATATCAAAATGCATTTTCGAAAGTAGACATCGTTCGGCGATACGTACATACTTTATACACTTGTACAGCTTCTTAATCCACCGTTGACTTAATTTACCCGCCTGTTGTTTTGTGACAATTTAGCGGATCAATTGCTTCTACGTAAAACTATGACGTGTATAATACGTAGGTAAGGCACTAAGAAATACAATCATACGTAAGCCGACATCTGTTTGATTATATAAATATAAAAATACTTACAATGCACATAATACCAAGTCTGATAAAAATTCATTACATTAAATATCTCAACAGCCAAACGTTGATCTTCCCTGATATTTATCATATCGTCCACATACGAAACCTTACTGTTCTCGCACTAAATCCTGTTATGTGTGTTAGCTAAACAACCACTGGAAAATTGGTTGTATGTGTGTGTGATTTCTCTTAGCAGGCGAACGAACCAAATTAAATGTGGCTCAACTTTATTCCAGGGGTATTCAAATGATTCGACATCTAAATTCTATCTAAATCTAACAATAACAATCTTAAAATCAATAGAAAGTTCCCGGAGACTATCGAATGTAGATCGATGCGAATTTATTAATTACCGAACTCAGATTCCAATGTGCAAAAGTACATTTTTTTATCACATTGCATTAATGTGCTGTTCACGATCGACTTACAATATTTACTTAGTGTAAGTAGATACTGAAATGTACATTATCAACATGAAATACTATATGTGTACAACAAAAAGGCTGATACATCATGTCTTGCATATTTGCGAGTTATTCAAACATCATTTGAGTTTACCGTGTGATGTCGCAGTTATAAACGGTCAATTCGTTCGATCGTCGTGTGATCTGCTCTGCATTTTCACAATTTACCGAGGTAAGCATTGAAGCTTTATCCACAAAGTAAATAAGTCGATATAATACGTGACGGGGAAGTTATATGAAGTGTTCAGGAAGAAGTTTTCGCGGAAGGGCCATGCAAATATTCGAATCAGTATGCCGTTGCAAAAATTCAAAACGAGGCAATAATAAACAAACGGATTTTTTTCACGTCCTCGCTTTGCCATCTTTTCAATGAATAACCAACCAACTTTATGGTCGATCGTTAAAAAAAACCGATTTGATCGCCTTCGTATATAAAATATTTTATCTTGTACGAATTCAATGATATTTCGTTATTGTCAGTGAAACGAATATATATTCGAACGAAACAAATAACACTGATGAAATTTTATGTTGGGTATTTTAGCGAATAGAGTCAACGACGTACAAACAAAATGTACCACGTCTATTGTTACCGTGCTAAATAATAATGTAATATGTACACCAATGATCAATTCTACATTTAGAATGTGTAATTATGTATATTATATGTATGTATATAACGGCTCATATAGTAACTAGTAACTGCCCGTTAACGGTGTCATCGGTTAGTTAGCAACCCGTGTCGTGTGTGATTGTAAATGTGTACGTGCCGTGCCGTTGTATGCGATCGTTCCGCAGCTATTCATTAGTGAGGTTATGTAGCGTGCGCTGTGCGCAACCCACATGTGTGCATGTCGTGCCGTGGTATGCTAGTGTGAAGTTAGCCAGCCAGTCGGTCGGTCAGACAGATTTTCAACAACCAGGAGTACATATCGCACACTTACTTTTAAAATGACGACTCAAAAAACGTGATTTTCGAGTTATTACAATGAATGAATTAAGTAAATATTACCCTATCAATCATCAAAAGTGAACTAACTTAACTTCATTATCGGATTGGTCAATAATTTTTAGCAAAGTTGAAAAACTCAAACTTTACTATGTTTTACAGCAATGTTGAAATAGTTTTTTTTTTCCATTTATTTAAAGACTTAATTTTTGAGTTGTGTCACTTTTGAAACAAGGGTAAGATATGTAGTGAAAAGCTATATATTAAAATATGTGACAATTTAAATTTAATACACGCATATGCATATGTACAAACACTTCATGAGTCCAATGCTATACATTATCACGTAATAAACATTATTAAATTCCATGTATGTAAATATAATGATATTAAATCTAGATCCTATCCCGTTTGCCAGTACATTTACAACGCTCACCACATTTTTCAACTGCCAAAAGTACATATAGTATGTATGTATAGTGAGAAGTTATTGAAATTTGCCTATGATTTGGGCTTCGTATAAATGAGCCCCAATCATAGGCAACTTTCAATTCAAATAAATAAAATTTTCAACGCGTTAAATAGCTGCTCACTACATATGTACATATGTACATATGTACTCCTGGTAGTTAAAAAATGTGCGGGCGTTCCGCTGCTAAGCTACCCAGCCAACCAAACGGATTCCTGTTCTACTATGTACATATATATGTATGTATGTACATATGTAGTAATAACAATACGAAGTTGACGTGTCACTGAGGTTAACTAAAAATAGATCAAGATCGATTAAATGATAATATATATGTATGTAGTATCTTAACAAGGGAAATTTCTATAAATGCGTCAATTATGTCGTGTATAATTTAAAGATTTTGCGATACTAATTTATCTTCAGATAAAATCTGCATACGTGCTATTGAGTGTATCTAATTGAAACAAAGTCAAAATCAACTTTGTCACCACAATTCATTATTTAATCAATTTCACTGATGATAAGTATTTATTCCATTTGAGAAAATGGATTTAGAACACACTTGCTGTATATCGTCCGCGTACGTAATATTGGAAAACCAATATTTAACTAGATGTCAGTAAAGCTCCTAATAAAACAGCAGGCATCACTATACAAGCAATATTGTCGAGCTTATTCCGAAGCTGAAAGTTTCACTATACAGCGGCCGATTCTCAAATGTTGTCTTCGGATAATAAATTTATACGCAATTTTCATCATGCGAAAACGGCAATTTTTCCTCGTCGTCGTAACGATCGCTTCGGGAGTTGCGAATTTCCGCAGACCGATTGGGAACCATTTGTTTTTGCGGTCCCGCGGGGAAAAGCGCTGAAAGCTCATTACCGAAGGACGCAACGTTCCCTCATTATATACGAGGACAAAACAACGAAAGAGAAAGAATTTTCCTGCACAAATCCAATTGTCCGTAAGCCGATCGGACTAATTAAAAAACGATTTATTTTTACACGTCTATTTTTACACGACCTTTCAAATGATCCGGTGCCACTCTCCGAAAAGATGGTCAGATTCGACAAGGGCACGTGTAATGCGAATTTTCAATTTCGGCGACAGATAAATGATATCCGTGTAAAATCTGAATTTGCTTCTGATAAATTCTGGAAGCATGCTGAAAATGTAACATTGTTTGATCTTCTTCGATTTTCGTTTGAACGATATGATTGCTATCTTCACGGTGACACAAAGAAATGTATTTTTATATTAATGACTATCATATAACAATATGTTTAATCTTTAAAATACGGATACACAAAGTCACATTGGCGATCATAATGACATCTACATATGTATATAGTTCATTCATATTTTGATTAAAAAACAAATATGAAATCAAATTAGCCAAATAACAATACCGCAACATTAATATGGCGTCCTCGGAGCACAAAGGTGACATGTCCAAAATAATAAATTGTTCTGGTTTTAAAGAGTTTAAACAGTTTTAAAGTTTGAACTGGTTGTCGTAAATCAGGAGAACTTTATGTACAAATTATAATTGTACATATTATATTTTACTCTAGATTTTTAGATGCTATTTCATTGTTGTTGAGTTTACACAGGATTTTTTTTTAAATTGCATGCAAAAGGTCCGGACATGTCACTTGTGTGCTCCAAGAATATTAGTAGAGGATTTGTACATTGTTTGATCCAGATTCGCAAAGATAGGTCGTAGCAAATATAATTAAAACCGAAAGTGCTTTATTTGCCAAATCGGGATTGGAAATCGTTTGGGAGCACCCATTTCATCAAAGTTTTGATTTTAGAATTTTTGCTTCGGCAGAGCTTTGCTCTGCAAATCAATGAACTCGTGCTGTGAATCAGCATCGTCCATAGAGTTCAAATTAAAACTGAAAGGATTCCGTATCCACCCTTCATTTCTTAAATCAGGTTGAAAGTAATCGCCAAAGGATTCCATTAGATTTTCTAAATGCCTCAAAATATCGCATTGAATCTATTCGAAAGCATCTCTAACGTATTATTACAAATTTTTAAGGGGACACCTCAATCTTCATTTGCAGACCTTTCATTCCTCCTTTGGGGAGGAAAACACCATAGGCTTAAGAACTCCCGGTTGGAGCGTTGGTCTCTTGAGTGGGTCTTTTCGACCTTAAAAATATCCTCACTGACATGATCTGGATATTATTAAATTCAAATCGGCCATCTCCTGTTAGAATTTGTCAATTGGCTGCCAGATAAAATTTGACTAACATCAAATCATTGGAAAAGTTCCTGGCGGCCTTAAAAGGACACCTCTATACAACTAGATTAAATATATGTATACATAGTTTTAAGAATGATTAATGTATTAAATTAGCTTAATAAGATTAATTAATAAAATAAATAATAACATTTCTTTTGTTTCAATAAAGTGAACTTTTTCCATTGCTTTCATAATATAGTATGTTGAAATAAGGTATTGAAATATATTATTTTTTATTGGAAATATCTTATAAAGAATCATTTTATATATTAATATATTTTGTCATTATATAGGTATCTACCTAACGTGTACATAATTGAATTAATAGATTGGTCCAATTTTGAAGACGAAAGATACATACATTGTATAACCAGATATGATACGTTCCAATCCAAAAATGAACATTGGAAGGTCATCCAACTTACATTTGGATTTTTTCGAAAATCTCGTTACTAAACGAGAAATTTTCAAATTAGACACATCAAAAATTTCTGCCGATTTGAACGAAGCGTACAATGCGTTCGATAATATTATGCTAGAGTATTGCAGAAGTGCCTGTCGCGTAATATTGAAAAAAAATCATACAAACGTCGATGTTTTTCTACGAAATCGAACTTTCTCTACAAAGTCGGAAGATCTTTCAAAACCGAAAAAAGAAAATAAAAAAATCCAAGTACAAGAATCGTCGAAGAGTTTTATTTCATCTGAATTTAAAAAAAAATCAAGTACCAGCAGCATAAAACAGATCAATCCAACTAAACCCAAATGGAGGAAAATATTCTCATTCAGGGAAGATCTCGTTAAAAGAACTCAAAACTTATCATTAAAAACTTATCATCAAAACTTATCATCAAAAACAGATTAGATACGCTCGGATTTTAATTCCTTACAATCGATTGACCGGTGACGATTCGTGTATTCAAGCTTTGTCTCCTCCCTAATTTATAATTTCCATTACAATATTGCTACATTTTGCTTGAAAAATCTCATACACGTTACGACACTGTTTACATAACTAAATATCCTTGTATTACGAAAAATGAATCTGTACGAAATGATACACGCATTATTATATTTACTTTCTCAGCACGTTATCAAATAACTTGCCTTGGTGGAAAACATTGATTTTTTTTTAAATACGAAAACGTACACATCGCACTCAAGTTTGCACGTCTTGCTCACAGAAAAAAATCCCCTTTTTTTATAATTAAAACAAAAAACAGTATTAATCAGGTGAAATTATAACATCAATAACATTCATTCAATGTAAATGGTTCAGAATGTTAAATAAATTTATTTATTCATATTATGTTTATAATTACACAAAGATGCCTTATCACATACCTACATATGTATGTACATACATATATGCCTAATCGTAAATATGTTATATTGATTTAAAGTTTGCAGTACTTAACAATGCAATTATTATTTTTTGCGATATCCCTTTGTCAAAACAATTACATTCATGCACGTCTGAGTGTTGCGTTGTCTGTCTTTGCCACACATTTCACAACTAGTCACCACCCGTTGACAATGTCATCGGGTGGTTATCATTTATGGTATATGTACATAGTGTATTTACATATCAAAGCGTATATATATCTATATGTACATGTGTACTACCGTCCTAAGCCCACTTAACGTAACTGACAAAAATTATGAAAATGAGTTACATAGATGTGTTTTGGGGGTTATGGGAGTGTATTCTTGCGATTTTTCATATCAAAATTAATGTATCTTCATCCAAAAGTGACTTTTTTAAGCTATTAAATCTAACGTATCTGCATGCGCAGAGAAATAGTATCACCAATACTTAGCGAAAATAACGTATCCAATATTTACTTCGGTCATTACCTTATCATGAAAAATTGAAAAGACTGAATCTCTCCACATTGGAGACGAGGAGATTAAGAGGTGATTTAATTGAAGTATTCAAAATAATAAATAATCATTATTCATGTGAAATGAACAACCTCATTATGTTCAATGAGAACCCTCATCTAAGAGGTCATACTCTTAGACTCCGAAAAGAAAAATCAAATAAGATTGTTAGAGATTCATTCTTTTCAAATAGAGTGGTTGAAGTTTGGAATAGTCATATGTATACATTAATAATGAATAATGAAGTGACGTAACTACGAAAGTATTCTTTTTTTTCATTTTTCCTTAGAATTATCACAATAGAAAATAACCTCATGCACTAAAAAAAGTTTAAATAAATCAGTAATATATGAAGAAAAACACAAATTTAGAATAAAACTTTCAAGTCCATTTATCTCGATATTGTTGTTTTGTCAGTTACGTTAAGTGGGCTTAGGACGGCAGTGTAGGTGGCCAAATCGAGCTACGCGCTCAAATCTATTATAAATTACATTTAAAATATTAATCTATTTGATTTAATACACGCATATACAAATACTTCGTGAGTATAAAGCCATCCATTATCAAGTGCTAAGTAATATACATTATAAAATAATAATATTAAATCTAGCCCCTAACCCGTTTGTCAGTACATTTACAACGCTCGCACATTTTCAACTACCGAAAGTACATACATACATACATATGTATGTATGTACATATGTATGTAGTGAGGGGCTATTTATTGCGTTACAAATTTTATTTATTTGAATTGAAAGTTGCCTATGACTTGGGCTCCGTATAAATGATAGGCAACCTTCAATTCAAATAAATACAATTCGTAAAGTTGCCTGTAAACGATCAACATTTGTCAGCAATATTGCTCGTCAACCATCCAGCAACATTTTCGGCATCACATACGCAATATGTGTCGCAGTAATGTGTGGCTCAATGATTGCCGGCAAGTAATTGCTGTTTTATTATTGCCCAGATTTGCCAAAGGTCAACACTTGTATCGTGTCGTGTCCGCACCACAGCGACAGAGACAGCGTATGTGAGAGAGCAAGAAAGAAACATATATTGTCGCGTATATTCATATACCGAGCGATATCATCGGTAATATATCAACAATACTCGCCAACACACTGCCATACCAGCAATAGTGGAACAATACTGTAGGGAAACACGACTATATTTCCGGCCCACATCACCATATTGTAGTAATATTACCGGCAATGCTTGCCGGCAATACATTACCGTGATTATGTTGATCGTTTACAGGCACCTTAACGCGTTAAATAGCTTCTCACGATATGTATGTACTCTCGGTAGTTGAAAAATGCGCGAGCGTTCCGCGGCTAGGCTACCCGGCTGGCCAAGAAGATTCCTGCGCTACTACATATATACACACAGTAATATTACGTTAATTGTTGTGTATTCTTTTTAATTTTGTTCTTTGGATGATGTGAAATTTTCTTTTTGGTGTCATATCATCCAATATTGGTTAATGATCATTGATTACTGCAAAATATAATTCCAATTTAACATATCATCGACAAAGTCACACGTAGACCATTTCAGATCTTCATTCGATGTTATATATGTATTTATACATGCATATGTATTTATTATGTATTTATACATGCATATATGTATTTATACAGATCTTCTTTCGATGTTATGTATATGTAAGGTATTTGTACGATACAAGTTAACCAGTTTATGCCGGCTAATACCGTCAATGTCCGCTCAGTGATGAGAGCACACACTGTCTTTGACGTACATGGCTGAACACACATAATTTACGTTTTAATTTAAGATGAGAGCAAAAACAATTAAAACACATAAAAGGTATTTTAAATATGCCGGGTTATAGTACGCGGTCTGTTTGTCCGCGGGATTAATTTCGAGACGATAACGAAAGTGGTTTGATTCGGCGGGGATTTTTGCGCAATCGACCGGTGAAAATAATGCAATGAGCATGCAGTTACGTGGGTAATGTCAATGGCGGATTCGAGTCACGCGGGAATTTCATCGATATTCAAATTTTCAGCACTCGAACTCGCTTAGTATGACTGCGATTCAATTCGAGTTTGGCACGGTGCCAAATCACGCGCACCAACCGATCGTTTTTTTAAACTTGACCGTTTACACTTGACCCGCAAATGTGTCGCGCAAGCGGATCAAGTGGTAAACGGGTAGTCAACAGTAACATGTCATTCAATGGTTTGGTTATTAAATGTTGTCATTGTGCAATCAGGACGAAAATCATAAATTACGTGGCAAGCACACAATCTCAGTGAACGTGTTTCAATATTAAAAAAAAAACAAACCGTATAAAATAATAATAACAATGGAAAAAAATCCCGAATGAAAATACATATTTTTGACTTTTGGTCTGGACTGAACGATTACACTGAGCAACAAAAAATCACGTTTTTTAAAACCCAGTGCGGAGATTATTAAATGTTTACTAAATTTGACCCACTGAATTCGAATCCGATAATGATTTTTGTTGAAATGCTTTCGTTTATGAGATATCCGCGATTTAAAAAATGTAAAAAATATCCATTTTTTTGGCTTTTGCGGCTTATAACTTAAAATATAGTATTTCAAGTATTAAAATATAATAGAGCATTTCAACAAAAATCATTATCGGATTCGAATTCAGTGGGTTAAACTTCGCTCTGGGTATTTTTTTTGTTGCTCAGTGTTATTTGAAAAGATTTGAAAGCTAAAATATCACACTATATATTCCAATATTCATTTGAACATAGATTTAAAATTAATACATTTTAGAAATTGACCGCAAAACGCCAAAAAGTAGAAAAATCGTGTGTTGTTTATAGTTAATATTTTAGTTCATAGTACATAAACTTGATTGAAGCTTACCAAAATTGTATAAGCTTGAAAGCCGCAACATATTAGTTTCGGATTACTTATGTACATATACATACATATATTCATAATGAAATTAAATGTTATTCATTTATGAAGTGGATAGCTGTAAGAACTAAGTTATCATCGTTATATTCCATAATGTTTGACAGTTTATTATATATTCTTAAGTATAACAAAGTTTAATCTGTAATACTACTTTAAAGCTTTTTATAGCCATGAAGTTAAAGTATTAAAGTATTGTGATTGTTTTTGCGGGGGGGGGACCTGAAATTCACGCTACGCCACTGTCGAAATAGGATTCATTTTGATTTTGTATCAAAGTTTTGTGTTTCATGCAAAACGTTGGATTTAAGCGAGAATCGCAGGTTTTCATACAAGGAGCCGCCAGCTTCCAACCACTATAGTGTAAATTACATATTGTGATCATGCGAAAATTCAAATTCGTGATTTTTAAGTATCAAATTCGTGTTCAGTGTAAGAAAAGTTATATCTCATCAAATTACCAAAAAAGTCATTAAGGTTAGTATGAAAAATAATTAAGAAAATAAGTCCAGTCGATCGATACAGAAAAACATCATGAAAATAATTTTTATTAATTAAATTCATTAAAATTGCTCTTTCAGTATCTGGTATGAATTTGATTTAATGTTTCTGTTTTAAAAAAGAGGCTTTCAAGGCTTTGAGCAGTCGTCGTCGTCGTGACCCAGTCAACGATTGTCTATTTAGACACAACTCGCATACCTGCCTAACCGCGGTTCTCACTTGCTAACGTCACATTTTCAGTGCAAATATGGAAATGTCAAATCTAATGATCTGATGAATATATGGGCGCGATAAGAGCTCGAAAGGCCGCGAATGCGAGCTACAGTTTAAATCCCAAAACAAACCGTTGGTTGCAGCGTGTGACAGCTGGCACCTACCGAATATTACTCTGTTGACACTTTGAGCTAGTGACTTTGCAAATATTTTCACGCGAGACTGTAAAAAACCTCGTCGGCGGTCGCCGTCTGAAAAGGCGCTGAAAAAATACTTATAAATTAAACGTAAATAACCATTAGGTAATTGCGAAACTTATCTCCTCGCCCTCAAGGACGCAAAAATGTACTACTGACTTTATGAATGTAACACTGATGATCATATTAAATCGCACTTCAAGTTCATCTCGTCTGAAATTCTTCTCGCTTAACGTTAAATTTAGATAAGTTAACTTTAAAACGGTTCTTTGAAATTCACCGAATCGCGATTGATCACATACAACTAGCAGTTTGATAAAAACGAAATATCTATTGAAACTTCATGCGAAAGTCTTATTCATTTCATATATTTTCATTATATTATGTTCAAACAAACACATACTTTTCTTTATACGCAAGATCGATAAATTATCGACGATCGTCGATCGTTGAAGTCAAGAATTAATTAACGAGAAGTTGCAATGTTGTCAGTTTCACAGCGGAATCCATATTGTAAAACTATCACACTACTTATCCATGCAAGTTTTACCGTGAAAACGATTAATAACGATCCATAAATATTACTACAATCTAACACTACTATATTCGCCGTGAAAATACATTTTGATTAACCAAATTGGAATTTAAACCACAATGTACAGAATCTCAGGTTTGCAGAATTTCACCTTTGTAAGTTTCGTTAATGAGTTCAAATTATTCACTAGATTTGTACTTTCGATACTTTCAGAAAATTATTTGACAGTCTTCGATGAACGACATTTTACTAGAAAACTTTGATGATTCAGACGAACCTGCCGAACTTCAGAAGGAGACACGCTTCAACCTGAAGACTAAACCCAAAAACCAATGGAAATATGGAAAATTGACACACTTTGGCGAATCAATCGACGAAGAGTATCAAATTCAAAGATTTTATTCAGGTGAATTTATTAGAATATCGTGTCTTAGGTTTCAATCAACTGATCTGTTCAAATTATTAAATAAAACTAAATGCAAACTTCTCGCTATTCACGCGTCGTCCATTTCCGCCGATACTGGAAAATCATCGGGTATAGTTCGATCGGTCGAAGCTGGACCCGTTTCGGTTTGTCGAACGCAGTCTCGGCCGTCATCTTTTCTTAATCGGACTTCCACGGTATTGTCAGGTGGTAGGTCTACCCCTACTACTGCGTTTTGCGGTTATCGTGACACCACGTGCTTACTTTGAAACTGATTTAAGCTCGCACCACTGATGATATGTCGTTCATTGTACGTGATGTAGTTCGACGGTGAAATAGTGATCGCAGAAAAGCACAAAATCGCACATTTTGCCATTTTCAACCAAATAAATTCAAATTAGCCACGGTAAAATGCTATTGTGCAGATCGACATACAAATTTATAGTGATGGGACGATAGAGTGAATACAAACAATTGACATTTTTTCCTGTCATACAAAAAAAACATATAGAAAACTGTGAATTTTAAACTGAGTTTATAATAAATTGAAAGAGTGACAAAATGGGTGAGCTAATTTTTACTTTATTATATTTTTAGTCATGGCATTATATTTATCGATTAATTAGACTGAATTTAATTTCCAAATGCACATTTCCCTTTACAGAATTATGTGTTTATTTTCAATTTCAATGCACCGTAGAACTTTTTAAATCATTTTTCTTCATATAAATTAAATTACGTGCGTAAATTGTAGTACTTGAAACAATTGTAGCTTAAACTGTGTAGGTATAAATTCTTTGTTCAATTTTGCAACAAATATTATTATTTAATTTATTTAAACGGGTGTGAAAAGTTAAATCATTAAACTATAAACTCTTATTAAATTATTAAATCATAGACTTGGCATATTTCAATAAACTTTATTTAATATTTTAAGGTCTCGACTTCGTAGAAAACGGAGCTGATTTCGAAAACGCCATAACAGCAACAGGTAATTTTGAAAAAATACATAATATATTTTATTCAATTTAGCAATCTTTGCTAAGATGGTTTTGCAAAAAAAAAAACTTAAATGCATGCTTATTATGTATATATATATATATATATATTAAGTACCTATCGAAGCGATAACGGTGATTTATGAGTGTGTATGTATTAGGTTTGTGTGTATATTACTAATAATTACAATTGTACATGTTTCGCTAGTTGCTTCTGTTGCTTAGTAGTACCGGAGCTTTTACGATATTTGACGAGACAAAAATTGTATACATTAGCACATGTCGCAGTCTCTTGATAACGGAGACAAACTCTAAATCAAATCTCCTGCCGCGTCGTGTCGGCAGCTTATCATTCTAGACGCGATCAAGCGTCATTAGGTCTAGGCCTAGGCAAACATTGCCTATGAATCGCCTTGGGAACGCATCACATGATAATCCCATTCCGTTTCCTTGGTTGCGAATTTTAACTCTTAATGCACGTACCGTTGAGGAAGTGAATTTGAAATTTGCACGTTAACGTCGTTATCCAAAATACAAGGATCTAACTTGCACTTTAGCAAATTGCTACTCAATACATGTACATACATACATAAATAGGTACATACAATTGTATATACTTTTTGTCTAGAATAAACAAACCCTTATATTTGATCTATTTTAAAGTTCGGCTAATGTTGACATTTATTACACCATTTCCATCGTTTCTACAAAAAACCGAAAAACTTACTTTTTTGTGATTTCCATTTATACTCAATTTAGATTCGATTATTTTCCTATCTTTTCACCGAAACGAACCTCGTTCCATTTTGTCTTGAATGACCTAGATATCAAAGGCGACCTTCTATTTGATGGACATCATTAAAATTGATACACTTCAGGCGCAGTAGGGGGACAGGTTCAGACAATTTTTTTAAGTCCTCTATTTTTGTCATTTTTACAAATTTTTTACATATCTTTTGTAATTCCTTAAGATTAAACACTCAACTTTAATATGCCATAAAAAAAATCAAAGATAATTGACTACTTTGATATTGTAATTGATCGAACAAAAAAAAAAAAAAATAAATTGTCCGAATGTGTTGGGTTAGGTTGGGTTCCGTAAGGTGTACTTTGATTAACTTTTATCAGATTGACACTCAAATCTTTAAATATTTTTAATTAACCTTGTAATCATCCAAAGCTGAGGGAACATTGTAATCTAATGGGATGCGGAAACTTTGACCCAACATCTGTGTGATAATTATTTTTATTAGAAAATGATCGAACGTTTCGAGGGATTTCATGTATGTACATACATATGTACATATGCATTGATTTCTGCAAAAATTATAACAAGGAAAACAATTTTCTATGATCTGAGTATTTCCCAAGACGCATAACATTATAATTGTACAACTGTAATAAACCTGAGTTTATATGTTATTCTTTAAATCGGGAGAAAATCTCTTTTGCTAATTTATTAGAAGATGTCCGCTTGCGGTAAACGACAATTAAGTTTCCGCGTAATGGCGGCACGACTACAAAATGTCGCGCGACAACTCATTCGTGTTTTTTTTTCTCTTCTGATGATCTGTATCGGATCGACTTACAGTTTTCGATACTGAAAACTATTCGCAAATATAGGTAGCATGTGTGGAATTATTTTTGAGTAGTTTGCTAGTTGTATTACATGTGTGAGCTCGCTCTTGTTTCGAATTCGCCACGCGCCATTGTCGTTGCTCAATTTGCGGCCTTCGTTACGATGGCCGTCGACGACACGTACCTACCTCAAGACAAAGCGCATAAAATATGTGTGCATGTGTATTTGCAATTTACACCGACGAGTAATGGCACTTATCGATCATTCTGATTTAATTATCGCGATGATTCCACGATTAGAGCGAAACAGCTGAAGTTAGGTACTCTCTGCCGTATTAAAAATTATTTTTTTGTTTCAGGATTTGGAAAATTCCATTTCTTGCTATTGACAGTATGTGGTTTGATATACGCAAACACTGCCATGGGCATTACGATT
This sequence comes from Parapsyche elsis, assembly GCA_022651745.1. Classification (NCBI taxonomy): domain Eukaryota; kingdom Metazoa; phylum Arthropoda; class Insecta; order Trichoptera; family Hydropsychidae; genus Parapsyche; species Parapsyche elsis. The sequence continues at coordinate 7,865,293 of JAGVSN010000017.1, forward strand.
GTCTCATTCGTATTGCCATCGGCCCAATGCGACTTCTTGATGACATCTGAGGACAAGGGTTTACTCTCGGCGACACCTATGCTAGGTAATTTGGAGATTTGAAACGTTTCAGTACACGTACATTTTAAAAATTGTTTGATTTACGTCTGTTTATGTTTTCAGGAATGGTTATTGGGTCGTACTTTTGGGGTTGCTTGGCCGATACAAAAGGAAGGAAAGTTGTTTTGATAGCGACCCTTCTTTTGGATGCTGCTTGCGGTTTGGCATCGTCGGTTGCTCAATATTTCGCATTGTTCCTATTTTTTAGATTCTTCAATGGATTCGCGTAAGTTTAGTTCTTACTTTAGTTTACCATATAGCAGTGCTTCACAAACTTTTTAGTACCGCGACCCACTTTTTAGAACGACAAACTTTCGCGTCCCACCTACATACATAGCTTTAATGTACATGAGGGGGGGGGGGGATATTTATAATGATTTTTTTTTGTTTTTATACCTAACAATATATCCAGAATTTTATATAATTTAAAATTAAGGAAAACAAACAGCTAGTATAAACCTTTTACATCCGTGAACTCGTCCAGTTTCATTGAGAAAAATTCACTTCGACCAACTTTTTAGATCAGCTCATTTTCTATCTACATTTTATAGATATTTCATCGATTCTACGTGCAACCGTTTTATTTAAAAGACGAATCGTTTCAACTTGCTTTTATCACCAAACATAACTCCAATCGTGTATTTTATTGCTGGGAGCACTAAAGATTCGCAAACTAATCGGGTACGAGGCGTGTAGATATTTTTCATTAATTCTGGTAGCTTGTTTTTAAAATGCATAATGTTCCGGATGCTTCGTATCAATACGCCGACGCAATTTGTTCGGTCGCATACTCTCGTTTGCGAGTACATACATATGTACATCGCAGAAAATAGCGCACTGAAGATTTTAATGATCTTTCGACCAAGGAAAGAGTCGTTTTCGACACGGATTACATCAATCCAGCATCGACGTGGTGTTGTTTTTTTTTGTTAATTTTGTTTCTTTTCGTTTTACCTCCCCATTTTTCATAATTTTTCTATTTTAAAATAATTTAAAAAAAATTCACATTTCAAAAGCTTTTTGCGACCGACCAAAAATCGGTTCGCAGTTTGGGAACCGCTGACATATAACATGTTCGTTGTGTATTAGTGTAACTAGTAACGAAATATAATATGGTTGTATTTCTCACTAGCAGTTACAATATGTGATTATCGATTTTCTTTAGACTACAGTTTGAATTCTTTTTCAAATGCTAATTTCGCACGGAAAATGACGAATTTGGAAATTCGTCGATTAACGCGAGTGAGCGCTTTTCCTCGAATTTTTCCACCGCTCTCGAATATGTTTACATACAAATTGCAACGAACTATAGACGTACCGGGCAGATGCGGTGACAATGCCTGTGACATTTGCGTTCGCATAATGAGAATTTTCCTTTCAGCCGTATATTGCCGTGAAAATTGGTCTAACACTTTTCGACGTTAGAATAATGGCGCGGGAAAATGAAAATTTTAACGAGTCCTCCGGTCAAACGGTCGCGTTTTGTTTGCCGATTATTGTTTGCGATTATCGAATGTCATCACTCGATATGTATCGACCTAATGTGTATGCGTACAAGGAAAAAGAGAACCAACTGAAAATGTTCCTATACAAATTCGACATTGTCTTACAAACCTTTCATGTCAATAGTCAACTAAGTCCCATAGAGTCTAATTCTAATTATTTTACTGCAGCTTTCTTGACTTAAACTTAAACTCTAATTGAATTCGTTACTCAATGTACATCTATTTTTTTAATCAAAAGTGTCGCTGGTGCAATGGGAATCTGCTTCCCCTATTTGGGAGAATTTCAACCAACGAAGCACAGAGAAAAAATCCTATGTTGGATGGAAATGTTTTGGACAGTTGGCATCATAGTCCTGCCATGTAAGTCTTTCATAATGTTGCTTAAATTCACTGCTTACTTATGTAGTGTTTAAAAATCTAATTAATATTTCAGTGATCGCTTGGGGTATTATACCGATCGATACGATGAGAATAGAAACTCCTCATTTCATATTTGACTCTTGGAACCTTTTCGTTGCCGTGTGTGCCATACCAAGTTTGCTAATAGCCATGTGGCTTTTAGCCTTTCCCGAAAGTCCCAAATTCATGATGGAATGCGGGGATTACGACGACGCTCTAGAAGTACTCAAAAATATATACCACCAAAATACAGGAGACGCTCCAGACAACTATGCGGTAAGCATTAACATTCAACGTGGAACATACATACGTGCGTTTGACCCAATAGTAATGGATGCTTTAATTAATTTTTAGATTAAAAGCTTGCGAGAGAAAGCTCGTCCCGTTTCGACAGTGTCGGGAGACGTTCAGAAATCAGTGCGTAATTTGAGCATGCGAAAGCGGAAAGATCTGAAGAGGCTTTTCACTGAAATATGGGATCAGACTAAAGCTTTATGTAAGCCACCACATAGAAAGTACACCATACTTACCTGTCTCATACAATTTGGACTGACTACTAGGTATATATTTTATTTACAACTACCAAGTTAAATTTCAATATACAAAGCGTTAATGTTTCACTTTTCTCGCCAGTTATTATACGCTGATGGTGTGGTTCCCCGAGTTATTCAATCGCTTTGAGGAGTTCGAGGAGATGTTCCCGAACAGAACTGGCTCTGTCTGCGAAGTGTCCTCTATTAATCTGAAAGCTGACGGTACAGAAATATTCTGTGGAGATACGATCAACGAGTCTGTTTACGTCCATACCCTAATTGTAGGGTTGGCGTGTATACCCACAAGTTTGTGGCTACCAATGTGCGTGCATCGACTAGGAGCTAAATTTTTCTTGAGTAAGTTAACCCCTATGCTATAAATCGATGTTTGTCAAAAGTGCTCATGCTGTATCAGTATAGCTGTAAGTTAAGGCGTCGATGTAATTTAGATGATCTTTAGAAACAACGCATAGATAACCTTTCTTCACGTACCTATAGATAAAATGTCATATCACAGAAAATGTACTTCTAAGCCTTGTACATATACGTTGTGGATAACTTTGAATTGCACATCGATACTTCTAATCGAAATTCAAGTATAAATTCAGAAAGTAGCAATTTAGCAAGTATGTACTACTTTCTTGGTAGTGAATGATGTTCAACTAATTCTGCGAATATGGCGGAAAACAGCAAACGACATTAAAAAAAAAACACTGTTTTACGTTATTCGGATACTATCACTGCAAGGGTGCTCAAGCTTTTTCGGTTTGGGAGCTACTTTTTTTTTTTTATTAGTATGGCGATCGACTTTCATGTAATAACTATTTTTAGTTTTTTAAAGCTATCGATTAAAATATGTGATATAAATGCGATGAAAATACAAACCTATTTTAAAATAATTAGGCGGCTTATAATTACTTATAGCAAAATGCAGTCAAAGTGTCTGCATTACTGAATGCAGTCGTTTAAATATAGATTCTCATAAGAACACGTGTTTTGAATTAACAATTTTGAAGAAAGTGTACGGTATTGTAATAGAGCAGATGTTAAAAATTCCAATAGTCTTCCTGATTTCTTTTGTCAAATTAGCTAGTGTACCTGAGAACCAACGATTAAGCAAATTTACATATACCACGAAAAAATAACGATCCATTCCTTCGACCATTAATCCTTTCCGTTAACAGAAAACCACGAGTCCAGGGAGACCGTTTAGTTATTGTTCTGGGCTTGGTAAACAAAATTGAACCATTGTAATAAATTGAAAAACGGAAAGCAATATTTATTTCAAAATTCAAAAAGCAAAATCGTATTCGGGATCGACTAAATTTTGCTTCGCGATCGACCAGTCGAGCACCCATGCTATACAGAAAGCTATACAAATTTGTCAAAAATGCCAACGCGTTCGACGTGTACTTTACCACAAGTAAGAAGCCATACGTATTCAAGTATCGCCTACTAAGCATGTTACAGCGACGAACTTTCACCCAATTTTTTAATAGTTAATAGTTACATAATACATGTGAGCCAAATTAAACCCAGTACATATGTACTTATACATATGTATATGGACAGTCGTTCAGAAAATTTCAATTACAATTTAAAAAATTGATACGAATATTTATTTTGAAGTTTTCAGCTTGGTAGTGGCCGGTGGCGTTACAGTTGGACTATATTACGTGCAAACAGCTTTCCAAAATTTAATTTTGTCCTGCATATTTGAAGCACTGACATCCCTCGGCATCAGTCTTGTGTACTGTGTCATGGTAGATTTGTTCCCTACCAATCTCAGGTAAAATATTCTATACAAATTATTTCTAAGCACATGTATGAATAATGTTTGTATTTCTATAATTAATCCTATTTCAGAGTGATGGCAGCAGCATTATCATTAACAGCTGGGCGGGGCGGTGGCCTAATAGGAAATTTAGTATTTGGCTATCTTGTGGACCTGAACTGCGTCGTTCCAATTGCACTATTCGCTGCTATGTTGTTTGGTAAGTTGAAAGAATCATTTCGAACAGTTAAAATTCAAATGTGAAAGCTTTTACTATTAAATTATATTCAATTTGCAGTGAGTGGATTCCTATGTTTCCTTCTGCCGAAGACCGGTAGCGAGGCGCTGGATTGAATAATCATGGCGATGTCTACTATGTAGATTACTAAGACCAGAAATGTTAAAACCAGAAAAAACATTTCAATACAAATAGATCTGGTTTGATATTTCACTGCAATCACTAGTGAACACTCTATGATTGCTTATATGAGTGTGAGTCAATAAGTAATGTGAATTTAAGTTGTCTAATTTAAGCTCATTCCAAAAAAGTGCACATAAATCATTTTTATAATATTTATTTGTAAAAACCAAAAGATTTAATCTCGGCTATTTAATATAATATTATGAGGCACAGCCTGGGCTACGAAAACAATAATCTAAAAGGCATTAGTTGATGGTAGATTTTATTATAAATAAATCAAAATTTTATATAAGTTTGATTTTAAATTTTTCTAATTGTTAGATATTTATTTATTTATTTATTTACAGGCTAAACGCCCAAATTAAAAAAAAATATATATACAAAATATTCCAGTTTCAACTTTAGATATATATGTATAATATAACATTATACATATTACTGTGTAAGTGTAAGTGTGTGCATAATAAATGTATTTATATATATTTATGTCATATACAACATTACGTTACATTTATGTGCATCTTCAAATGTATGTAAAATAATTGAAAAGATCTGTAAATTAATGAATAAATAAAAATGAATATATTAAACTAAATTTTAATTGATTTTAACCATTAATATTAAAATCATTAACAAAATAGAAACTTAGTTGTCAAGATAAAAAAATAAAGCAAAATTAAGAAATGCTTTGAAGATATTATACAATAAATAAAACATGTGTGCATCAAAAATATTTTAAAAAATTATTTAGAATATATAATTATTTTAAGTACGTTACATAATACGGGGATAATAATAAGTTAACGTGCGTTTAAAAAAAGATCATGTGAAGCGTTAGAGAAATGTGGTATACTAATACATACAATACATATGTAATACTTGATATCTTTCTCTAATAATTTTGTGTACATGAGCTTTAACATCTAAACATAACTATACCATAGTAAATAGCAATTATGATAATAATACTTGAATTAGTACATTGAAAACAATGCATACAATTTAGCACAGTAACGAGAAAAAAATTAAAATTTTGACGGATGATAATTTTTCTGCTAAAATATTGATACTTAAGCCAAATGTTGAACGTGACTGTTGATATGATATTAACGAACTTTTTTCAGAATAATTATCATAGTCAAAACTTTGAGGTACTCAATTCACTTTCATAAACAAAAACTGATTTTTATAATACATACATATGTATTTGCTGTGAGACACAAATCAGGTAGACTTAAGTCAAATTTTAAAATATACACATTAAATTTTATATAACTTGCATAATCACTTAAATAAACAAAAACTCACAACAAAAAGCACCAAAGACAAAAAATCCCAGCCAACACAAAATATATACATATGTATAATACAATACGCAAATGAAAATAAGAATCTTTGCAATCACGTTACAAATTGTGTATTCCAAACAATGTTGTATTTCAATTTTCACTTTGCATACGATTAAATGATTAAGCGACTGGATGTGTGTATGCATGTAATTAAGTTATTAAAAGACTATGATCATTCAAAAAAACATTTTGAATATCAAATTAAGTATAAATATTTAACATGAGGTAGTATATTTTTGGTAATTACGTAAATTTATTTATTTATAGTTTGGCATAAATTTTGATCGTGTCATTAGGGAACATGACCGAAGTCCAACCAATGATGACTGCACAAGTGTACAATATTGAAACTACATACATTCTTTCAATTTAAGCAGCGATATAAACGTTTATACTTCATAGTATTTATTTTAAATTTTTTTTTACTTGATTTCTAACCTACACTTTATAGTAAAATATTAAGAAAATTGAATGAAACATTACCCTGGCATCAATTTTATTTGTTGTATTGCAATATTTACATAAATACTAGAAATTATAAAATTATTTCACAAAAGAAAAGAAGGTGTAACATTTGGATCAAAATTAGTTTTCTATATATTTATACATACTGTAAAAGAGAGCAATTCACACGCAATCCAAATAAATATACCAAATAAAATATATAAAAATATTTTAAACATTATTTTTATTAACTCGAATAAATATCACACATTTCAAAATTGTTCTAATATCACACACTTTACAGAAGTAAGTAACGAGTCACACAATACTAAATAAATTTAAGATTAAAAATTAGTTTAGGTAACGATTCTACAGTTTTCTGTTCTTACTATTTGTGAAAAATTGAAGATTTCTAAAATGACACAAGAGAGAAAACTTATGATTCTGAAAAACCTACAAACCAATGGTTGCTTAAGACCATAAAAATAAAACGTCAAGCATATTATGTACATATAAGATTAAGTAAAGAAAACACACGGTATGTGTTTTCACCTTCTTATACATTTTGGTCAAAAATTTTGATACATCAGTCAAGTAATTTGATAACTTCTACAACTTTCCTTATTTACATTACATATTAACATTCATGACAGTTAGTCGTATCACTGTATTCGACTGTTGCAGTGTTTAATTTAAACAATTTAACGTCAAATGTCAAATTATTAAACAACTGGAATGGCATACTAGACTATTTCAGCCCTTTTCTAACCCTGAGAATCTTGAATTTTTCTACAAAATTCGATAAAATTGACGAAAAATCTAAAGCTTCAGTTTCAAATGTACATCACTAACAATAAATGTACTATCGCACTATAAATTAATTTAACATTAAAAAAATAAATAGATCACAATGAAAAAAATTCACTATTTTCAATTAAGTAACTCCACTGGTAAAACATACGTGTAAATAAATAATTAAAATATAATTAGGATAAATATTATAGATTAAATTGTCTAAAAAAATATAAAACTCTAGTAGTACACTATCTTACACATTCAAGCAAAGACTCTTTGATCTTTAGTAAATTGCAAAAATATTTGCTCAAGACTAGTTTGGCCTATTGAATAATCTTCTATGTTGAGTTCTTCCTTTGCTGCTTCCATCACACCGAAAATTGTAGACCAGCTAATATTTATGTCGGGAAGATAGTAAGTTATTAAACCTTGGTAAGATTCACTGAAAAAGAAACATCAACCAATAAAATTTTTAATTTTTATAAAACTGAAGAATTGTATGTATATACATATGTATGTAAATGAATGCCATTTAAATTAAACCTACATCATTTTGGCATCGGGGAATTTTGAAATTAAGAATTGATGCAATGTTGCGAAGTCAAATGAGGAATTCAACATCGAGAAACTGTTAGTATGTACAGGAGTCATTGGATTTACCAACACGTCAGGATACACTGAACCGTTTGGTTCTCTCGGAAGCAATATAATTCTTCGTAATTTCACAATCAACGTGTAACCTATAAATAAAAATTTGTATTACAGAGACGGAGATAAATACAATTTTTAAACACACCCTACACGACAAAGATAATGTAAAACAGACCTTGTGAAAATTTATTTTTAAGATGTTGCGGTGAACCAAGGCACTGCGGTTTTCCATTCACCATTATAGCGAGCCGTGAACACAGTGCTTCACACTCTTCCATACTGTGAGATGTTAATACGACACACTGGCATCCTGCAATCGCATTCCACACGAGACGTTTCGCTGCCGGGTCCATACCTGCATAATAATAACATTTATCTTTGGTACTACATATGTACATATGTAATTTAAGAAGAACATTAAAAAACATTTAATAAGAAATAAAATACCAGTAGTGGGCTCGTCTAAGTAAATTACTTGCGGATTTCCGAGAAGTGCAATTGATGTGCTTAATTTCCGTTTATTACCACCACTGTATGCTTGAACCTGAAACGATGAAAAAAAATTTAGCATGACTACACTATTTTAATTTTAATATTCGTGAAAATTGAATCTCTACTAACTTTTTTGTCTAGATGCTTGGTAAATCCTAGCTTTTGACTAAGATCTAATATGAAACGATCTCGGCGCGTCGATGGTATACCCCTAAGTAAAGAGTACATTTTTAAGGTTTGCCTTCCAGTCATTTCGTCCAGTAATGCATCAAATTGAGGACAATATCCTGGAATTCATATTGGAAACAATAAACATAACTGAAAATAGTGATGCAATACTCAATAATAGTAAGCATTTTTCAATTTGTTTACCGATATTTTTATAAACAGTTTTCATATCGTTATTGATAGAGAATCCTTTCACCCAAGCACCTCCGTTTGTAATTTGTAAGTCACCAGTAAGCATTTTAAATGTAGTTGTTTTACCGGCGCCATTGATACCTAACAAGCCAAAGCACTCGCCATCTTTTATACCTGAAAAAATACATTGACATTATTTTCAATAAAACTAACTGTTGTTGTTCTTGAAATAATAAATCATTGAAAATATTTATACCAAGAGACAACTGGTTAACAGCAACAAAATTTCCATAATATTTGGTCATATTTTTCGAAAGCAAATTGTATTTCTTATAATCTGAAGGACTTAAAGATAAAACTCGTTCTCGCTCTGCAGCTACATCTGAATCTTCTTCTTCCGGTATAATAGCAGGTGGAAGAGCATGTGATGGTCGCCATATCTGAGAAAATACAAAAATTATATGAAAAATATGAATTATTTTGCACGATAAAATAAAAAATTCGGGTGTGGCCAACCCATGACTTTATCCATATATTTGAGGAATACAAAGAGTCACGAAATTATTTTTTTAATGTTGAGTGCGCTGCGCGTATGTAAAATACGATCTTCGGCATATATTCAACTACCACTTCCGGTCGGCGGATTTTGATCAAAACCTTATCAACTTTTAATTTTTATATGAAAATTATAAATATAAATTTTCGACAAGATCGCCGGAGCAGTTTAAGAAATATTCTGTGGTAAACTTTTTGACAAAAAAAAACCTACTTCCGGTTGACTGATTTTAATAATTTATTTTTTCCTAAATAGCAATTTCTCTCAGGATTACAACATTACAATATATTTTTTTTTTTTATTTATTTGAGAAAGAAACAAAGTTATAATTAAAGAAATACAAAATAGAGATGAACAAAGTTATGACATAAACCAAAGTAGTTTCTATAAATAAATTTAATATAACATAGGTGAAGAAATAGAAAGATAATAGACATAGTTTATATAAGTAAAATTAGATATAACATATGTAAAGAATAGAAAGATGATGAATGTAAGAAACATAAAGAAAAGTGAGAAAAGAGGGAGATTTGGAAGGTGTGGGTAGGATTTTGGAAAAGTGTTTATATATGTAGATGAATTTTGAAAGTAAAGAGGTTGGAGGTGAATATATCAAATGAAATAGGAAGTTTGTTGAAAGTATTGCATGATCTGTTGATGAATGAGTTGCGAGAATATTGTGACGATACTACATATTTAAAAGGCCGAAAAAAAAAAAAAACAACAAATCGTTCAAGAGTAAACTGCCACTTTCGCTCGTCAGAAGTTGACTAAAATCACAGTATCTCTTACGGCTAACGTGAAAACTATAGATATGAAATTTCGATAAAATTCCCGGAGCCGTTTCGGAAATATTCTGTCGTAAACTTTTCGACGAAAAAAAAACCTACTTCCGGTTGACTAATTTTAATTATTATTTTTTTTTTAAATATCAATTTCTCTCAGAATTACAACATTACAATATTGTGACAATACTACATATTTAAAAGGTCGAAAAAAAAAAAAAACAAAAAATCGTTCAAGAGTAAACTGCCACTTTCGCTCGTCAGAAGTTGACTAAAATCATAGTATCTCTTACAGCTAACGTGAAAACTATAGATATGAAATTTCGACAAAATTCCCGGAGCCGTTTCGGAAATATTCTGTGGTAAAAGAATTTTAGAATTTTCTACAAGAAAAAAACCCTACTTCCGGTTCACTGATGTTGACCAAATTTCTTATGGCTATTACACCTTACATGAAAATAATAGATATGAAATTTCAGCTTGATAGACTTGATAGTTTCGGAGAAAACACACATACAGACACACACACGCATAAGTACACAGACACAGACATACAGACATACAGACATACAGACACACAGACACAGACACACAGACATACAGACATTTTTTAGAAATCATGAAAACGTGATCAGGGGATGATACTCGATACAAATCAGTCAAAATCTCGAGGTCGAATTTTCGCACGATCACAATACTTTATCCGATTAGGATAAAGTATAAATACCATTGTAATAAATTGAAAACTAGGCAACCGAAAAAAATGCTCACCAAATTGTGTAGTTTATACTCTTTTGCAAGTAGACCCATAAACAGTACAAGTCCAACAACGACCAAATAAATCAAATGTACTCCTATTCCTGGCCTTTTTATATCAAAATACGGATTATCGGACACTAAAAATTCACAAATTACGATGTAAAACATATAGAAATAGTAAATTAAATTGAATAATCAGTTTTTACTTACAACAACAATATGGAAAGCTAGGACAAAGTGTATTTTGATTACAATCAGTATTTTCCTGCGTTGGGAGTTCACAAAATCTTAAGCAATTCTTTAAAGTCAAAGAGGCAACGTTTAGATTCCTATAAAATAAAGCACCTTCATGAAATATTGAATTGATATAAAATAAAATGCATGTGACTAAAACAATAATTACTTCATTGCGCTGCACAAAACGTAATGTGGAAATAGCAAAAACACATAATGCAGTATAGTACCAATATGTTCCAAATTTAGCCCGGGTGCATTCAGCACTTCAACTACCAGAAACATTGCTACGCCTAAAAGCAAATTGAGTGCACTCTTAAAATACATAAATCATATAATACTATTCCAAAACAACTCAAAAAAATTACTCACCAGTAAATACATTGAACAGGCACATTCTGGAAAATCCAGTAGACGGTGTTAGGAAGAAAGAAGATGCGATGTAATGAAGGGGTAACATCGCCCAACTAAATAATATCAGAAGTAAAAACACTCGACCTATGTAATCACCGAAAAAAATTAATATAATACGTTAATAATTTAATTATCTTACAGAAAATATTGAATTAAGATCCTACCTAGTTCATCAGACGTTGAAAATCCATTTTGTTCAAAAGCCACTAACGTAATACACAAAGCAATAGAAATAACGATAAAACATAACATGTCCCAAATAAATGCCACTGTCCACAAGATGAAAGGAGACGCGCCTGAAGCCAATTGCAGTAACTTTGAGCGGCTCACATTCTCCTGCAATCAAATGAGATTATAATTAGTAAAACTAACTTGATAAAAAAAATACACATCGTACATCAATTAGCTTACCTTTATATAGAATAACACGAAAAATGATGAAACGAATGCCATACTAAAACCGATGTTGAATGCTATTTGGAAACCGCCACCATCGCCGTACAGAAGTAACTCAAACTGAAATTTAAAATAGAAGTTAATATTGATAAATTTTCATGCTGAAAAAATTAAGAGTTCATGAGTAGTACCTTAGATTGTAGTGTAAACGGCAACGGGTAATTCACTAAAGATATGGTGGATTGGGGTGACGCTGCTTTTAGAATAGCTTGATGTGCCAATATAAAAGAAGCGGGCATATCGTGAAAAGCGAAATTTGAAAACCACCCAGTCATTAAACCATTTTCAATGGTTGCTCCAACTAGATTTCTTCTTCTCATCGAAGGCAAATCAAGAATAGCCTGTAATACAAAAAGAGTATACATGTTTTACATCATCTATCAATAAACACAAAAGGAAAACATGATGAGTATATAATTGGTCTGTTAAAATATAATATATAAGTAAATATATGCTAAGGAAACTCACAGTTTTCAAATAATGCTGTTTCATGGTACCATTAACGTGTTCCAATTTCATGGACTCAATATTAGATTCCTTAAAATAATTTTCATATTCTTGTCGTATAGACAATTCTCCTACAGATAAATTATCACCCGATCTAAAAAAGGTCAAACTGTCTTCATATCCGTTTGATAGTGTAAGATCCCTTTGGGGAAGTTGTGTAGGATTTTGCCACATTCTAGACACCACTATAGCAATCACCAAGAATAGAACGGGAATAATTAATTGCAAAATGCCAAGAATCCAAGTGTAACCAGTGACGAGAAGTTTTTTGAAAAATATAGCAATCCATTGATTTAAAATTAGGTCCATTCCAGTATGTGCAACAGGTGCGCAATCAGGTAATTCAACTGAAAATTTTATGAAAAATATTATTTAGTAAGTCCAAACGATACAAAAACATTCCAATTGAAAAATGTACCACCCACTTTGTTCGATAGTTTCACTGTCATTGTCATGCTGTATAATACCATTCATGTCACCTTCTTTAACACTGAGGTCTTCTCCATCATTAGTGTCAACTGAATCTGACCCAACTCTTTAAAAAAAAAAAAAAGTCATGATATCAAATTAAATATCAATTTATTTTACAATCCATGCAATGGCGAAAAAATCTAACCTCATAAACACTTCCTCTAATGTTGAAGCAGATATACCAAAGCTAACCAATCCGAGCTGTTCCTGTTTACTTTCCAAATCTCGTAACATTGGTTCAAATTGTCCTGATAACTCCTCCGGCAATATATATGATAATTCCGATCCTTGCAAAATAAAAAAAATTTTACATAAATGTTCAAGAGAAAATATTTTATTATGATTTATGTAAAATATATACCTATATCAGTGTAAAGTTTTACAGCAGAAATATGCTTTTTGAGTAAATTAGTAACAGGGCCAGATGGAGCACTATATGAACCATCTGCAGATGTTTTACGGGCCATGGTCAATCTGTATCCTATTCCAAGTTTCTTTTTTAAATAAAAAGGTGATCCAACGCAACGTAGCTTTCCTCCTGATAAAATTGCAACTCTTTCCCCTAAAATCTCAGCCTCGTCCATAAAATGAGTAGTCAAGATCATGGTTCGTCCTGTGAATAGTTAAAAAATATATTACAATTATATTTATCCATCACTCGCATTGTTAGTTTTATTTGATGTAATATTTATACCTTTCTTTTCTAAATGTAATAGATCCCATAATTCTCTGCGCGCAGCCGGGTCCATTCCTGACGAGGGTTCATCCAATAAAACAACACGAGAACCACCACATAAAGCGGCACCGACACTCAAACGACGCTGCATTCCTCCAGATAGTGCACTCGAATTTACATTTCGCTGAAAGCAATCGAATCACGTTATGGATATTGACGAAATATTGAATACCACATTCCAGTATTTGGACAATTAAATAAATAACAACCTTGTCTTGCAAACCCAGTAAATTGACATATTTATTAACTTCTTCGTCCAAATTTTTGCCAGAATACCCTTTGAGACGTGCATAAAAATAAATATGTTCAGCTACTGTGAGATCGGAGAAAAGGACATTGTGTTGAGGGCAAAGACCTAAAGATGCACGAACTCCATTTATATCCCTGCGTATGTCATGACCTGCTACGACAGCAGTTCCGGATGTTGGAGGAAAAATACCTAAAATTGAAAAATAGAACATGCAAAAATCAATTGAGCTATATTTTCACATATTTTGGTAGCTGTAAAAAATGTACGTATGCATTCATACCAGTTAACATGGACATTGTAGTAGTTTTTCCCGCCCCATTGTGACCCAAGAGTACAGTAATTTGATCTTCAAATATCTTCAAATTGAGTCTATCTACGGCTACTTTCTTGTCATAGATCTTTGTCAAATTCTATAATTAGAAATATTTTAATTTTACAATAATACAATTCTATTATATGATATTAAAATTACACGTATTGTAAGATTTTCTTCGAAATCAGAAGACATTCTTTGACTTGCCATTATATCAATGCCGACTCCCAATCCTTTCGGCTCCGGTTCCATTGAATCGCCAGTTTCTATATAATCATTGTGTGGAATATCCTCAACGACTGAAAATAATACATAAAGTTTATAAGGCTGGTGATCTTAACAGACTATGTTTCAAATGACTATATTGAAATTAACCTGCAGATGATCGACAAACTCCTGTCCAATATTCACAAGTGACGGGAAAATACCACGGGCGAGGGACACCATAAGATCCGGGGAATATCTGTTCAACGTACAATGCTATCAGAAGATACAATATGGCATCCACAATCAGCATTAAAATAACGTGGGCCATCACAAACGAATCGTCGGAAGTTAACGGTGTAAAGAAGTTCGACCATTGGAGACCTATTAATAGTAAAATATGTATGTTTAAGTTATCACTTAAACGAAACACAAAATGTAATACAACCACAAATTTATATACCTGAACCGGTTCCTTCGTTCATCAAAATTATTTCAAAGCCGTAAGCCATAGCCGTGTTAGACGCAAGACAGGCGAGCATTCTTGCAACGAGCGATGGAATTACTCGATCGTTTGCTAAAAACATGTATGGGGCATATGATAAAAACCATAACAGTCCTGCTACTGTTGCTGCAGTGTTGGCTGAAAAATAAAATTTATTTTAGCACAGATATGTATATAAAAATTATATTACATCGAAAGTGAAAATTCGTAGAAAAATCTTACCTTTGGAGAAAAATGTGCTTATCATAAAAAAAAAACAGATTGAAGTAATTATAAAAATGATCATAAACACTAGAATAACATGCCAAGGAGTAGATGTAAACACCGAATAACCAGATAGTCCTTCTTCAGTTTTATACCATTCAATCTATAAACACAAAATGTATCGATAAAGTACAACAAAATTAAATACATCTACATACACTTTAAAGATCTGTAAAATAACTCATATGCACAACGTACCTTCAAAAGCAGTACTATCATAATAATAGATCCGAAAAGATATGAAAACGATTTTATGAACCATGCTGTCCAATGCAACCAATTTGGTAGACCCATTATTTTCATTACCTCCTAAATATTAACCAATATAGTTAAATGTACACAAAATTGAATATTAAAATAAAACATTATAATAATAGCACACCTTTAACTGTCTTTCTTTCTCAGTTGCGATCACTCTTACAGTATTTATGCATGTGTAGTTAAAACTGAGCATGATGATTATAGAAATAAAGCCTTGCAGTACTGGCAACAAATCATCGTTCAAAAACTGTGGATGTGGAAAACGTCGCATAACTAGTTCTGGCAGTTCGAATGAGTTATTTTTTAATTTATTTGTTATTGTATGAATAATTCCATGCGCTATCGGTATGAAACCTTCTTGAACATAGCCTGTATATGTGAATATAAAAAATGAAAATTAATAAAAAAAATCGATGTGTGAGCATTTTTTCTTGAGCTTAAAATTTTGTAATATACCTGGCCAGCCTCCGGTTATTTCTTTGCGAGTTCTAGGACCAGGTACTTGTATAACGGGATATAGGAAATTTGTTTTCCAATTCAAAAAAGGGTTAGGAGGTAGTTGCGTACGTAGTTGCGCTGGAAATCTTAATGATAAATTTATGTGGTCCGGCCAATCATCGAATTTTAAGCCTAAAATAAGAATGAGAGTCAGTAATAAAATGCTTCAGTCGAATAAATAATAAGTGAACGAATAAAGTTAAAAAATTTTTACAATATATAAAAAATTAACTATTATATGTATTATTAACCTGACAAAGAATCATCAAATTGTATTCCACAGATGCTTGTATCATTTACATTGGGATCAATCAGTCGCTGTTCAAGCATTGATGCATTCGGATATCCATCGATACCTACTGCAGCCTTTATTAAAAAACGTGGATATCGCATTCCGTTTTGCTGAGCCAAATACAATATAGAGTCTACTATAATATTACTTATATCATCGGATTCGGGCGAATATGATAAACGCATTGACATATCTCTGCCGCTAAAACGTAAATAATAATAAAATTAGCAATAGATTTTCACAAAACAATTTATAACATATTAAAATATATATATGTATATGTATTATATTAACGTGTTTTTAGAATTGTTGTTGTTGTTGTTAAATGCAGAAAGGTCAAATTTTGCAGGATTAAACGGTGGATAACTTAGTTCCTCAGAAATGTTGGGTTCAACAAGACTTCTGACGAGCACCATCAACGTGGCGAAAACCACCGGTGCAAATATCTCGATCACCGTTTGCAATTTGTGCCTCTTTTGAAGTACCCAATTCTTCCATATTAAAAGTTTGAACTTATCCCAACTGCTCGTCATGATCGCTGTAGTGGTTATTTACAACACCCAATATTGATGTTCACTGTCGAAAGTTACCGACACACTATCATGATAAAGTGCTGTGATTGTAGTTCACATTCATTTCAAAACCTGAAAAATAAAATCAAAAACCTAATATAAAAAGGTACTGTATTTGTCGGGTCAGTAACTTTTCAGATTTTCGGTCAGTTATTTTAACCAAATGGTGAGTAATTTTAATAAATCGTCAGTACTCAAGTGATCAGTGATCAGTTTTCAGTGTCTGTTGATCGCTGACAGACACTGAAAAAGAAAATTAATAAATTTAGATAATGTTTACAGTTCAATGATAAATGATATGCCGATAGTTATTGGCCTGTATTTATTGGGTCGGTAACTTTTCCGATTTTCAGTCAATTATTTTAACCAAATGGTGATATATTAAGTGGTGAGTAATTGATACTAAACGGTAAGTAAATTTATATAAACGGTACAATACTGACCGTTTTTTAAATATACATACATAATACTGACCATTTTCTTGAAAAGTTACTGACCGTTTATTGATTTAAATGCTGACCGATTAATTAGTTGCCAAAAAAAAACATACAAGTTTTGCTATTGTATGGAATTGTTAAGCCTGTTGAAACAAATAAATCTCAATATGATTGGATAAATCTATAAAAAGGAGCAGGTGAAAATTCAAAGCTCATATAGAATTACCTAATACTGAAAGTAACTAATCCTAAAACGAAATTCGCACCTATTTATACAAGTTTTGTTGGGCAAGCTTTTGTCAAGTTAGGAAGCTTTCGTATAAGAATAAGTTTAAGCACAGCCAAGATGAAAATTATTTTGAAAAAAAATTACTTTTAGTAATAAAATATGTCCACAGTTTTATATATGTATGTACATATGTATGTACAAGCTTTTATTCTTTTGGTACATAAAGTAACTAGTTGTTCTACGACCTTCATTGGATATATTCAACAAGAAAAGGGAAAATAAAAAATTCAAACAACTTTCGTATTTCTGCATATTGACTAATGTATAGACATGAATTAATAATATATGTATGTATGTATGTATGTACATCATCGCACTGCTGAAAGAAAAATGACACAACTTAAAAACTTTCATTTTCAAATTTATACATACAGATTGCAACATTTAATAAATTTTCTATTGGATATAATCAATATTGCTTTCACCCTCATCACACGAAAATCTTTCACCTAATTTTTTTTTTAATTTTAAGATTTTATTCGGTTCATATCGTGCTTAGATAATTAATTAAATATACAAAAATAAAAGGTTTAAGTAATTAATACCACTAGGTATAGAAAATTAGTGACACAATTCAATGTGTACTTCATTACACCGTATCAAAAAAAAAGTGGCCAATAAATAATTATAATCAAACATTAATAAAACGAAGTTGGCAAGGTCGAGCGAAAACAGCTCAGAGCTACCAATTTTATTATGAAAAGACAATTCAATCCCCGCCCCTAAAGATTCAACTAATGTGCGATATGATTCAGCGACACTTGCAGAAAATTAAATTTGCCGTAATAACAGATCACATCAATTCAAAGGAAAAAGATAGGGTTATCAAATTTGGTGAAATTTAAAAGGGTACACGTGGGAAAGAATTAAAAACAATTCTGTTCGAAATCTCGGCGATGAGCCTTTTTTCAATATGGTTACTATAAACAATGGCGCGAGGGTCTGCCTGGCCCCCCGGGTAGCCTCGGAACGCTCGCATACACTCACGGCACGTACACATACATACACACTCGGCTCGCATTTTTCAACTACCTACATTTGGAACTAGTAAATACACTATAGGTAGATATATGTACAAGATGACCACCCGATGACACTGTCAACGGACATTGAAATTCACATAAAAGTCCAAAGCGACCGATAAGAACGCTCAAAACACTTCACTTTTATTCGTAGTAATAATAAACAACCGGTGTCCGTCAATGGGCAAAAATACTCTAGTTCAAAAATAAATTATATTATTGTTTTTGATAAAATTTTGTGTCACCTAAAAAAATTTTTCCCACAAAAAGAAAATGGTTTTCTAAAAAAATTACTATTTTCAACAACATATTAGTGTACATTGAGGTGTGGCCAAAAAGTAGTTAATTTTTTTAGAAACGACAAATATGTAGATAAGGAAACAAATAGCTATAAATATTCACAGAAACAGCGGTCCCAAGCCTTGTACACATACGCTGGTCGATTCCAAATGACAATTGCAACGAACACCGGCTACAACTCCATGAAAATTTCGAAATTTTGCAAAGTAAAATTTACAAAATCTTCAATTTTCCTAAAGACCGCCCTACACGTGCATGCTTTTATCCAAGTCTTATTACTTCCATTTTATTCTGTTTCTCCGATTTGGCTGTGCAAATCAAAATTTGTATACGCAAACCTCGAAGCAAGCACGCACGTGTAGGGCAGCCCTAACCGCGACATACATATGTATTTACATATAATATAGTACATACACGTACGATACATCATTCATCACGCAACTTTTTTACATTATTATTTTAATGTCGGCATTGCGAATGACGCATTAGGCGCGACCGAATACATAATGACATTCGGAGATTCTAAAGATTAGATCGAACACAATCCATAATAATCCGGAAAGGCATTATCGTTACAGTGCCTAAACCAAAAATTGCGCACAGCCAAAGACCAAAACCCGAGTGTGTATGTGTACCTTGAGGTAGCGCCAAAGCACTATCGATTTGTACTCGAAAAACCTTCACCGTGGTGTGACAGTGACATCACACCGAATACCCCAAAAGCCAAACTTACATAAATAATGAATTGCCGCCAATTATCTATCGATTGACATTAGACTGATAAGCGCGCTGTATTGTGCGGGAAAGATACGCGCCAGCGTGAAACAATTAACCGGGAGATCAACGCACCCAATCGTATCTAACCTTTGGAATCAATGACAAAATATTTCAGATCATACGTGTCTTATAAAATCGTATCGCATATCTTACGATTCGAAATCAGTTATATAACGCAGTTTCGAGTCGGACAGTCGAATCGACGTAACAGCCGAATTTTGCTTTCTATTGCTCGTCTGAGGTAGAATGTGCTAAAGTGGCTGTGCGAACTGCTATCGTTCGAGAGCCGGTTTTTGCGCTGAATGATCATCCACAATTCCCAAATTGACTTTGACAACCGCTCTAGTTATTTCAACCTCTTTGGTTATACTTTCCAATTAGGCGCGGCGATATCTTAGAGCAAGGGTGCTTAACCTTTTTTAGTTTGGGAGCTACTTTCTTATTATAATTTGCATGGCGATCGACTACCATGCAATTATTTAGGGAGAGATCCAGATGTAGGTAATATTATAAGAATTCTACAATTTTTTCAAAGTTATCGATATTAATGTGATGAAAATATAAACCTATTTTCAAATAATTAGGTTTATAACTACTTGTAGCAAAACGCAAACAGTGATCAATGTGATCATCAAACGTGTCCGCATTGCTAAATGCAGTCGTTTAAATATATTTTCTTGTAAAAATACGTGTTTTGGATTAGCAATTTTGAAAAAAGTGTACCGTGTGTAATAGTGATCTTAAAAGTGCTAAGAAACCTTCTTGACTTATTTTGACAAATTAGCTGATGTACCTAAAAACCGATGATTAAACAAATGCATACCGCGAAAAACTAACGGTCCCTTCCTTTAACCATTAATCATTCTCGTTAACAGATAAGCACGAGCCCAGGAAGACCGTTTAGTCATTGACCCGGTCTTAGTCAACAAAATTAATTGAACAATATTCATTTCAAAATTGGTGATTTCCTATGGTTTTAATTCACAAGTTACCAACCTTTTTCGAGTGGCGACCACTTTTTATAAAATTCAAGTGACCCGCGACCCCGATATATTATATTTGAAAAAGACAAACAATATTATTCAAACATCAAGACACCGATTAAAAATTAAAATTGCATTAAAATCAATATAGTTAACTGTTTCAGTTGGTGACCCCATATAAAACCCTTCCCGACCCCATTTGGGGTCGCGACCCATAGGTTGGGAACCCGTAAGGCCCTTTAATACCTCTGGTGAAAGGCAATGGGAAAATAGCTTGAAAGTATCTTTCCCCTTTTACTCCACTATGAAAGACAGTATAAATGTTCGTCAAAAAGTGAAGAGGCAAATCTTGAAATCAAGCACGCCACTTCAAGATGAAAAGATTTTTTAATATAGCCACGGTTGCAGTTGTAGCGAATCAGAAATAAAATTAGCCACTCAATGCAAAAATTGAGAAATTGGGTTATGCAATTGAAAATTAAAAAAAAAAAATAGCACAATATTTAAAACATGTACATTTTTGACTGCTCAGTTACAAAATAACTGACACATGTGATGAAATAAATTGAAAAATGAGAAAATTTAATGAGAAATTTGACAAATTTTTGAATAACAAATTTTCTTTGGAGCATTTTATTGTTTGGGGCAAAACGTGGCAAACTCGAATTCGCCACACTTTCATGGTCAATTCGCAACTTTGGCGATTGGCGATAGAATTTACTTTTGGTAAAAAATCGAACCCGAAATTAAAAACATTTTAAATTTTTTATACCTTCAATGTAGGTAAATATATAATGTAATTCTGACAATTTTATACTTGAAAAGCTACATCGATCAAGGTGAATTTCATAATCGTAACTTTAATTTATGCCCTTATGACTTTTGAGATCGATATACATACATAGTAGTTTCAATACATTTCTTCAACCGGAGGTTGATTTAATGTGTAAACTCTTGTTTAAACGCGTACTTTACAAATTGATGATGCATTAGTAAATTTCCAGGAATTCGTAACGGAACTACTACTTACTGTATATTTAATTTGTGTCCACTTTCTCTTTCACATCATACACATAATTAATTTCGTAATGTATTAAGAAAACAATAGAAATACGGATATAGACGACAGTATTTTCAAAATTATATGACCAATTTATTTACCGCCCAAACTTTTACTACGATACTTTACTATGATATTGTATCTATTGATACTGAAAAATTCTTTCAGGAATTCAAAGTCAGTCATAAGTGGGTACTTGAATGAGAACCAGTTCTTTTGTTACTAGAAATTATATAAATATTGATAAACATCGAGTACACTCATTGATAATCGCTATCAAGATATGTCATGTCGTTGATAACACAAAAGAATCGGTCGATAAATGAGTCAAATGGTTTTCATAGAAAATTAATCATTCATACCGATTAAAACATTTTCGTCAATTTGCATACAATCATGTATTCACAACAAATTTCCCACTTTTTAGACAATAATAAAAAGGAATAATAGAAAAAATTAATTTCAAACCAAAATCAGCATGGAGAAACTTTTATATACAACAACGGCAAACTATGTGTGTTGATTATATATGTGCTTTATGATTATATAAATGAATGATAAGATTCAGCAAATATTACATATGTAAAAGGCTTAAAAAATTAAATTTTACTATTGTACAGTGATTCAATGCAAATACAAAAAAAAATCTAATATTATAGATAGCAAAAAGTAAAAGGACATTTTTTTCGAAAGAGACGCAGATTAGCATTAAATAAAACGAATTATTTTTTTTTTCTTGGGAAACCTTTGAGACGCTGTCATTTTCGAAAAAATTCATACATAAACAAAAAAAAAAAAAGCAATCAACATACATATAACACAATATTATGTGCGTAAAATATTTCTGCCAAAAATGACTCTCAGTCTGAAATTACGTTAACGGCATACTGAAAATAATCAAGAAAAAACAATCTGGAAATTGTTCAGCTCATATAAATGTATGTATGTACATATGTACGTTTCAAACTACAAATATTGAAAAAACCCAAAACTGATTGCAATTATGATAATATTATAACGATATATTTATAAAAATTTTACTAATACCTTTGAATTGTAAATTGAGAAAAAAAAAATTGGCGATTCATCACAAATGATGATGTCGAAAAAGCTCTTTAGTTCATCTTTGGTTATGGTGTCGTAACTATTTTTATCCTGTATACATTTAAAATCGGCACGGCTAACTTTAGAAACGTTTTATTTCATTGAAACATTTACCATCTCAACTATGTAAGTAAAACATGTATAAAAACTTCGTCGTAGAATAACTAGTTAATTACAAGTTGTAGTTAACAAAAACATAATGCACACCGAACGAATCTGTGTGGAATTTAATTAAACAAATCTAATATCAATCAAGTACATGATGATAATGCATCCTGTAATTTAGATTGAGCGAACACAAAAAAAATCAAATTCGGGCAACGATTGACGTTATATTTAGCAAAAAATGTAGTTAAATATGCACAACGATTATTATAGGAACTTTAGTCCATTATAAACATATTTGCCATAAAAAACCATTAAAAACAATCATTTCGAGTGAATGATGGATATTATGGAAAAAAAGTTATACATGTATTATTTTAATTAAAGTACAACAATTCATCGTTTCGTAAAATAAAATAAATTTCTTAAATTCAAACTTCAACAATTTAAAATTTATATGTATACACGATTACTTTTGGGGATTAATATAAATTGGATAAAACCAGACTAGAATGATCGATTATTGAGATATCGAACGTAATATACACCGTCATCAAATCTGCTTTTATTGCTAATACAATTGTATGCCAAACAAAGCAATACAACACTCATATGTAATTCAAAACCCCATAAAAAGATTACGAAAATATTTAAGGTAGATAAAAGTTCAACAATTTATCTATGTAATTCCGAAGATGATAATCGTGGAATGAAATACCAAAAAAATGCATCAATTTAGTATAGACATATATACATATAATTATGATTGCATTATATAAAAATAATTCAAAAATATAAAATGTACGTAGAGAGTAATCAATTTTTTGGGCACGCGCCCGATACATGAAAATATACAATACATTTTAATCATAGGTGATGTGCTCTGACGGATAACAGTTAATAGTTAACAGTTGAACGTAATAGTAATAAAAGACAAAATGAAAATCAATTTCGTCATCGAAGGATGTTCAATGATCACAATAGCGAGGTCGATTTAATTGCTTTGAAATCGAACGCATTTGCAAATTGCAAATTTTTCCAACATCATGAAAGACTATAGCGAAACTATGCCGAAAAAATGTGTGCAATTCATTGTGTTACTTATTCAAGCGTGCAAAAAAATTAGCGAAAATATATATACACATATGTGTAAAAAAAGAGGTATAACCCCACATACCACATACAAACAGTGCCGCAGACGGCACGCTACTGACGTAATTTGACATCGGATTTGACAGAAGCTTTTGCGACGAAACAGAACTAAACAACACTATTTACAGCCATGACACGAACTGATATTGCGTATACAAATTAATTTTTTTGTCAATACATTGACACAATAATAAATTATCGAGTGTAATTGACGTTTCTTCTTATAAACTTTCTAAATACATTCATGCTAAATTGTGCCAAATTGCGCTTGTTTTTATATTTGATTATAAGTATTATTATCATTTTTTGGAACTCTACTGAACAAAAATTAATCATCATCATTTCCCTTCATCTCTTTACAACATTGCTTAATAATATGGTAACCAACCATTTTTGATGAAAAGGGAGTACGTCGCCGCTTATTCATAATTACTAAACGCTACGGCCACCGACTCGCCGTGTCGTCAACAATAATAAATTATCTGGGTTTTTTTCATTATTATTTATTGTTATTATGTATCTCTTGCTGATTCCGAGGTTATAAATGAATTAAATTAATAATACCCCAGTTGATAACAATACCGAGTGGAATTAAACTGTGTAACACTCGGTCGCCGGTTCCAGGGTTGCGAACCGTCAGGGAGACAGTGATGCCAACCCCAGCCCATTGGTTCACCGAGCACCCACACAGTAAAGGAACAGATTTCCCCATTAGATGCCACTAATATCCAATTGATTCTATCTATGTATTTAATTCAAGACTAAAATTAGAGATGGCGTTGAGACCCAAAAGGAGTACAGTAATGAAAAATGGAGTACAAAACTCCAAAAAGGGGTACGGTTGTTCACCTTATTCACCTTATTATAATAAGGCCTTTACACACCAGAGCGGGACAGCGGGAGAGGTATCGAATTTTAAACGACGGGGTTTGTACACGATAGTCGCTCAATTTCATTACGTTCTCTCTATAAGAGTATGTAGTATTAAATTTGCTATTATAACAAGAGTCCGCTCCGATCTGTCCAATGCAATTCCATTATTGTATTAATTCATTCATTAAACTTATAAGCTCTTCGTATCAATGAAGATTTTGCCTCACTTGTTTTCACATTTAAGCAGTTTTCGGCTAATCTTTACATTCTTTCACCCAAATATAATTATCTGCAGAATTCATGTACTAACTTAGCAAACTATTAAAAATTATTATTCATACTTTTCGCCCATGTATTCAATTTACGATATGTATCTTCTGTTTTTAATGAAAGTTAACCAACAGGTGTAGAGACACAAGAAACCAGACCCAACAACAAGTTAACATTAGAATAGTGGATAGGTGGTGACAAACTTTGGAACCGTCTCATAATTATATAAATTGGCACTTTCTAACAGCAGACGGAGGATTTGGATTTTAGTAATGTCCAACTTTTCCAATGACTATATAATTAAGGTCGAAAAATGCTTTTCGATATAGGGGGACCGAACCCCGCATCTAACGTTAATTGAAAATTACAATCATAATACATAGTTATGACCTCATGTCTTTAGCATAATATTTTGAGATACGAAATACATTAAAAAACATAGAAATATGTACTCCATATTAATTATTTAGCCATTAACATTTTTGACTTATTATTCAGGTTTTTACAAAAAATAGTTTCATTTATAATATTGGAATACGTGTATTGTTTATGCAAAAGAAATACGTTCAAGTATTGATAGATAAATTTTTATTCGATAAAATACTAAAAATTATTTAACTAGACAATGTTTATTAATTAAGAGATTGAAATTTAGCTCCACCTGTAATAAATATCAAATTTCATTATTTTGTAACTATTACATATTTTAAATAGATATATGATGGAATACCTGTAATGGGCGTATGCTCGGTTACCCTCACACAGCT
The DNA here is from genome assembly GCA_022651745.1 of Parapsyche elsis. NCBI lineage: Eukaryota > Metazoa > Arthropoda > Insecta > Trichoptera > Hydropsychidae > Parapsyche > Parapsyche elsis. The sequence goes on from JAGVSN010000017.1 coordinate 7,891,331, forward strand.
TGTGAAGGTCATGTTTGCGTTTCACAACTTTACCCTGATTACTAGCAGCATCTATTAACTCCCAAGCTAGTTTTTGGTGAAAGCGCATTTTGGTATCTTTTTCTTTAGAAGTTTCGATCATCCATTTAATTGATAGAAATATAGAACGGCTCTCTTTGACTGGAATCGGTACCTAGAAATATTATTCAGAAAAAATCAAATAACACGTAAGGATACCCTAGTTATACATAAATAAAATATTGACGAAAATTTTCTACAAATTAAGTATATATACGTTAACTCCTAACCGTTTAGGGCCCGGCTACACGAGCGTTCCTACGGCGGCAGTTTTGACTGCCCGCCGCTGTTTGTTTTTTCTCTAGGCTACACGAGCTTTCGAAATGCGGCAGTAATAGATATTGTTATCTGACCACACCGCCACATCATAATGGCAGCACTGGTCGCGTGATCCAAATATCGAGTAATTCACGAAAATTCAGATGGACAACTGAATCTACCGATCTACAAAATCTAATGAATCTACACGTTATTATAATCTAATGAGACATCAAATTTTGAGCATCTAGGGATCCATCAGTATAATCGATTTGCACATTTTGGACTATACTGCCGTCCTAAGCCCACTTAACGTAACTGACAAAAAATTACGAAAATGAGTTAGATGTGTTTTAGGGGTTATGGGAGTGTATTCCTTCGATTTTTCATATCAAAATTAATGTATCTTCATCCAAAAGTGACTTTTTTAAGCTATTAAATCTAACGTATCTGCATGCGCAGAGAAATAGAAATATCACCAATACTTAGCGAAAATAACGTATCCAATATTTACTTCGGTCACTACCTTATCATGAAAGATTGAAAAGACTGAATCTCTCCACATTGGAGACGAGGAGATTAAGAGGTGATTTAATTGAAGTATTCAAAATAATAAATAATCATTTTTCATGTGAAATGACCAACCTCATTATGATCAATGAGAACCCTCATCTAAGAGGTCATACTCTTAGACTCCGAAAAGAAAAATCAAATAAGATTGTTAGAGATTCATTCTTTTCAAATAGAGTGGTTGAAGTTTGGAATAGTCATATGTATACATTAATAATGAATAATGAAGTGACGAACTACTAAAGTATTCATTTTTTTTTAATTTTTCCTTAGCATTATCAAAACACAATAGAAAATAACCTCATGCACTAAAAAAAAGTTTAAATAAATCAGTAATATATGAAGAAAAACACAAATTTAGAATTAAACTTTCAAGTCCATTTATCTCGATATTGTTGTTTTGTCAGTTACGTTAAGTGGGCTTAGGACGGCAGTATAGACCTCCTACAAAGATCCATGATTTTGCATCTTAATATGATAGCACGATCATCCGATAGCTTATCCAGCATCGGGACGAGCGGCATAAGAAATGACTTATTTCCGAATTTGTCAATTGTGCGTCTTTAGCTAATATCAAACTATCAATGTTTTTCGATATTATATTGCTAAGATCTTGGGTCGAATATTTCTGAATGTGAAGCCTCAAACTGAACGCATCCTCTTGTTGTGAGCCTCGTTACGTTATATATTTAATTTGTTTTCATTGAAAATTTGAAACATTTTTCATCCTTTTCTGCCTTTAACATGTCGCTCCAACCCGAAAACACAGAATTTCCGATGTGCGACCGTGCCTTTATTTTCAGCACAAGGTTCGAGTACTCCTTTAACTTTACGTTATACGTTTCCAATCGTAACTCCACCTCGCAAATGAACTTTTCGACGTCAAACATATTCCGTGTTGGATGACAGTTGCGCACCGAACGCGGCAGTAGAACGGTCCCAGCGCAACAGCCAGCGTTGAGAAAGTTACGGTCTACGCAACGCCGTCGAACGCGACCGTAGCAATGCTCGTTTAGTATCTATAGGTAGTATGCGCCATACATTCTCATATACGCTGTACGTAAGAGCTACAGCGCGCCGTCGAACTGCCGCGGTTCGATCGCTCGTGTAGCCGGGCACTAAGTGTTTCAAAACCGAGAGTTATACCTGATATGTAACACCGCCTCTTCTGACTGGTGATAATTCTAGCAAAGGCCGGCAGTTAAATATAGCCATATGGAAAACTTTAAGAGGGTCCAATTCAATTTCTTTCTTTTTTTCCAAATCTATGGCCAGATGATATCTCTCGATTTGCTTTCGTTTTATATTTTCAAATGTTTGTTCCATAATACTTCTGGCCAAAATCTTATTACCTCCCTCCATGACATAGTTTGTGAATTTTCTAAAATAAGATAAGTTACGTTATATTTTTAATTATAATGCACAAATTGGAACAAAAACTGTATTGATTCTAGATGTGAGCCGTTATTTTATGCAAGTTCGTCTTTAGAATCGAATGTGATCTCTTTAAAAACGAACATATCATATCTGAATGTACCCGAAACTGCCGTTTATTCTAAATTAGACTTTCAAAAATAATGACTCATTATATGTACATATGTTCACGTACTGCCGGTTAGGATGTATGGGTGTGAAATGTGGATGCTAAATTCAAGAATGTTACGTAAGGTCCGGTGCACACAGTGCATGGAAAGATGTATGTTTGGTATAAAGAGATCGTAAGAGGAATACATGGGTAAGAAGTATGACCAAAGTGGCTGATATAGCAAAACGAGTGAAAAAGTTGAATGAAATGAAATGAAAAAAAAAGTGGCAATAGGCTGGACACGTAGCGAGAATGGATGGCAGATGGACGCGAGAAACACTGGAATGGTATCCGAGAGGGTGTGAAAGAAAGCAAAGTAGACCGAGTGGAAGATGGGCTGATGAATTGAGAAAAATGTGTGAAGTCAAATGGATGTAGATTGGTCGAGACAGACAGAAATGGAATGGAGAGGCCTTCATCCAGCAGTGCATGGTGAACAGCTGAAAATGATGATGATATTCAAATACCGAAACAATTGTATAAACCATATGGGTCGGACCTTACTAATTCGATGTTATTATTATTAATATTATTCTACTGGTCAACGCCTGTTGACAGTGTCATCCGGTGGTTACCATTTATTTATATACCTATAGTGTTTATATATTCTCTCTATAACTCTAATAACATATAAATCCACTCTCTATTTATTTTAGCAGTGATTTGATTTGCAGTGGCCTTGCTGGAAAACCGTCTGTCCCCAACGGAAAGGTCAACGGTTATAGTTTAGCAAAAATGTAGTAGGTATGCCGTGCGTATATAGTAGGTATGCATGCCATGTGCGACTTGTATGTGAATGTGCCGTGCCGCGATATGCGAGCGTTCCTCAGCTATCCGCGCCGAGTGTTTGCGTCAATTAGTGAGGTTATGTAGTGTGAGCGCTTCGCGCAACCCTTGCTGCGTCTGTGTGAGTGAGCGTATGTGTACGCGTTGTGCCATGATATACGAGCGTTCCACGGCTACCCAGCCAGCCAAGCAGGCAAAACTCTGCGCTACTATATATACAATAGTAATTCATTCACTATTTTCTCTCGGGTGATCGAATTAGTGAGGTTCAACCTGTAATAAGTTTATTCTTTAAAGAGATTACAACAACACACCGTACAAGGCTGTCTTGGTAAGGGGAGCTACTCTCGTCTATTAATGGTGGCTTCACAGGAATGCCGGCAAATTTAGAAATTTCATCGTTTTCAATAATTTGATTCAATTTATCCTTTTTGAATATGGGCTCCATGTAGTACGGGGCATAAACAGACATGTTCTTCACATTGTGTCGAATGGGTTCTCTGAAAAATCACGAGTACGAGAATTGAGTCAATATGTTCGAAAGTTGAAGTTTGCATATTGAGGTTATTTAGGTTATGTTTTCAAAAATAGATACCGAATGGCATTAATGGTGTATAATGTGGGGCGTAGCGCCCGTAAGAGCGCCCCAGTGGGCCACATTGTGATTGTAGAACTAACGAAAGGTTTAACAGACAACAGCAAAAATGACACAATGACCGACTATGCCCGAATCTCTCCCAGCAGCTGGCAGGGCAGCCAACATTGATCATTAGCTATTTATTTTATTTTGGTCTGTTGAAATTATCGCCAGAATTGTTATGTTTATATTTGCGTTATTGCTGGTAAACGTTTAGACATGGGGAAAATGTAGTTAGAAACAGAATAGGTAGAAATATTTAGAAACAAAATAGGTAAAAACGACCAATTAGGTATAGGGGCCAATGTATTTGCCCCTCATATAGTTAGCAACCCTACATTACAATGTAGTTTAACTAATTCCGGGACATGAAATTTTCTGCCCACATTTTGTCATCCGTTTTCTGTTTATTTAGGGCCGACACCAATTTCAAAGCTGCGAAAATTCACTATGCATATAATAAATCAATATCAATTTTGATTTGTAATGTGGCCGTCTGCTGTTAGAAAGTGCCAATTTATATAGCCTTGATCCCGGGAGTTTCGCCTCCACTATATACTCCTTCCCCTCTGTAGAGCCCAAAAGAGGTCACTAACCGGGAAGGCTCTTGCAAGTAATTATTTTTTAACGCGCACAAGGATCAGGAGTAGGTATCACTCGTGATAGCTGAACTACCCGGAGGGAGTCCAGTCTGAAGGGGTGCCATTCAGAGTGGAGGCCCTCCAGTCACGGGTTATTAGTAGGGACATTGGTGCAAAATTATTATAAAGTATCAATGAAGAAAAAAATCGCAAAGTTGCAGTTAATCTTTCATGTGGTGTTATTGCACATCGCATAACGGTGTCATTCTTTTTAATTAATGGAGTCACTAAGGAGAAAAGCTTTAAATAAGTTTCGTCATCCATTCTTAAATAATGATGCCAGTCTTTTGGGGCAATTTTTAATTCATTCAATTAGCGAACATGAGCGTGTAATGCAACAAATTTTGTAAATGTGTACGCGTTCGCGCATACGTAGAGCGCGCTCTGCAACGTTCGTGGCGATATCCAAGTGAAAAACATTATCGGGTCGACTAAGGATATATAGAGACGTTGTCACTACCAATTAGTGGAACGCTGGGTCAGGTGTGTGAAACGTTCTATTTTTGTACAAAGTAGAGTTTTGTATTTTTATTTATTCTTTGAAGTATGTACAGCGATTCACAGGTGCATGGAAATTAAGTGTCTACGTAGTTATGAGCAGTGTGGCTACGGTTGTCGTGAGTAGCGTGGCTACGGTTGTCGTGGGCAGCTTGGCTACGGCTGTCGTAGGCAGCGTGGCTTCGTCTGGTGGCTTCGATGATCTCCAACCTTTATACATATGTACATAGAGGAACTAAAGATAAGCTAAACGTTGGAGCTGTGGAAATGTTAAAATATATATATGTACAGAGTATCCTGAGCCAAGTTTATGGTTGATAAACAAAGAAGAAAGTCTGACTGACTCGGTAAATTTAGTCTTGCGGATGTGGAAATAAAAATGTTTATTTATTTACAAAAGCGTTGTGCAAAATTGTGACAAGCTTCAAATTTATTTATAACAATAAATAATATAAAAACATTTTCATTACAAATATTTTGAAATATAACATTTTTTAATAAGCATTATTGACTAATTTGATCATATACAAAATAAAATTAAATATTATGTTGACTGGGCAATGTCACCGCAGATTTACACAAAAAAAAATAAGAGAGCAACAGATAGTGGGTCAATATTGTAAAATTTCTACAATGTTCTGTATAACAATATGAATCGAGAAATATATTTTCTATTATGTGTAAATATATTATATTGTACAATACAACGATACAAGCATAAGTGTTAATAGATTTAAATATATATATATATTATTATAAAGAATAAAATACTCATATTCAACATATTTAAGGCATCATAGTCTTTTAAAGGTCACTTAAGGGTGTGCTTTAACTATCACAAAAATGGATTTTTCGATTGTCCGGAAGGCGTAATACTTGGACCCATCTGTAAATAAAACAAGTACATAGTAGTAAATATTATCAAGGGTCACCACAAAATAGATCAATATACTTACGATAAATGGATTAGGATGATTAAAGGAATTCCCATTGGCCTGTGTATTAGCATAAAAAGGATTTCTTGACCCATTTGAAAGACTACCACCGTCGAACGGATTAAAAGCCGCAGGTTTCGCACTATCATCTGTAAATTAAAAATAAAATATATATAATATATCAATTTTGTATACCATAATGATAATGTGACAACAAATGTTTACTCTGATTTTGGTTTTGCTGTCGTAGAGAGAAATCCAAATCTGCTAAGGCTGCATAACGATCAGCTATTCAAAATGTACAAATATACACAATTTAATTGCTGAGAATGTAAAAATATATACATATTTGCATAAATATAAATAAACAAGGAACTCACGAGACACAGTATTAGTATTAACTGTATCAAATGCTGCAAATGAATTTTGAGGAGGTGTAGAAGAAACATTCAAATTGTTGTTCAATTGACTAGAATTGTAAATTTCAGCATTAGAGAAGTCAACGGGAAATCTGAAAAACACGAATAAAATATGTTAAACTCAAAACCTAAACTCTAGATAATTGGCAATAATTTGCAAAATATATATATGCTAACCTTGAAGTAGAAGAAAAATCGTTTGTAGGATTGGCCGGAATCGGTTGAACAGGGGTCACGTTCGCTTTTAAAGACACTCGTGCGCTAACATTAGGAATTTTGACCGGTTGTTTGAAAGCAATATTACTCCAAATGCTGTTTTCATTTGGTGCAAAGCTTTGCGGCGTAACAGACGGCTCTTTGGCAATTTTTGGTCTATCGGTGCTATTACTTGTATCCAAATAATATCTCTTCTTCTCATACTTATCGGATAGAAAATCTTTCAGATTTTGTTCATCTTTGAATTTGGGTTGTTCGCCTTCGAACAACGCCATCCACATACTCCTGCAATAGTCGTTGCCTCTACTTTTGATGAGGGTGATCTCTTCGGCGGTGAACGTCGCCATTGAAATCGATTTCACCCTCAGCGGAGGAGTGAGCCCTCGTCTGGAAATACCATAATTACAAAATTAATGAATGAACTTTAATGATTGTTTTCAAATATGAGTAAAGTAATCAAAAGAATCATATTAGAAATTTAGATGAAATTTTTTAACGAATTTATTTTTACTGTAAAATATACAGAATTAAAGAAAAAGTTGACAAGGCTTCTACCGACTGGAGTGAAAGTTAATTTTGTCTCATATTTGATTTCAGTTCACTTTCTCCATGTTCAATTACTGAACAGCCTTTTATTTGCATACATTTTATTACTGAAATATGACACCAGGATGTTAAACGGTCATACTAATAAAGAAGTATTTAAGTGTGTGTATATATAAGTGTGATATAAATAAAAATATACTAGGATGCACGTAGAATAAGAAAAATATAAATAAATCCCTAGTGATAAAATAATACCTCGTATCCCACGCTTTAACAAAAATGACTTAACCGTATTTTCAGGTAGTTTAAAAATTTTTAACTCGTACCTGAAGTTTTTTTTTTTGATTAAGTCTTGATTTTAAGACAGTTAAGTTTTAAGCATCTGCTGTAAAAAATTTCAAGTGGTATTGTTTTATCGTGTGCGAAATGTGATTTTTTGCCGGAGAATCTGTGGATATAATGGGGGCAATATCAAATTAAACAAAAGATTAGACCGTTGGCCTCATAAACGAAAGTTTGCAGTTAGTTTTCCAATACGGTCGAAAACTAAATTCTATTTGCTTAAGGTTTCGAATATCGCTATGGCTTCTGGCAAGATGATAAGATTTGGATACTATTATAAACTAGTGTAAGCCCGTTGAATATCAACACCCGCTGAATTTTAAATTACGTAAAGCGCTTTTTTAATGGAGATCCCCACTAATTGATCGCACGGTTGTAAGTGACAAAAAAAATAATAGTTTTTATAGCGCCATCTATGTATTATAGCAATCCCGTAGTATCGATTTTTTTTTTTTACTTTACTATTTATATTATAATTATTAATTATTATATAGGTATATATAATAATTATTATTTTGTAAGTGATTATGTAAAAAAAAAAAAAAAATAAATAATAGTTTTTATAGCGTCATCTATGTATTATTAGCAGAGTATAGGTAGGTATTAAATTGTATAGGTAATGTTTAAAAAAAAAAAGGACTAAGTCATCAACGGGCCGTGGCGTATGCGTTAGCGTGATAACTCCCGACCTGGCGTCCCGGGTTCGACCCCACTCATTCTGGTTACTTTATCCTAATCGGATAAAGTATTGTGATCGTGCGAAAATTCGACCTCGAGATTTTGACTGATTTGTATCAGGTATCATCCCCTGATCACGTTTTCATGATTTCTAAAAAATGTCTGTATGTCTGTGTGTGGCTGTATGCGTGTTTTCTCCAAAACTGTCAAGTCTATCAAGCTGAAATTTCATATCTATTATTCTCACGTAAGGTGTAAGAGCCATAACGAATTTGGTCAACATCAGTGAACCGGAAGTAGGGTTTTTTTCTTGTAGAAAATTCTAAAATTCTTTTACCACAGAATATTTCCGAAACTGCCCCATCGATCAAGTTGAAATTTCATATCTATAGTTTTCACGTTAGCCTTAAGAGATACTGTGATTTTGGTCAAAATCCGTCTGACAGAAGTGGCAGTTTACTCTTGAACGATTTTTTTTTTTTTTTTTTTTTCGGCCTTTTAAATATGTAGTATCGTCACCATATTGTAATTCGCATAGAAATTGCTATTTAAAAAAAAAAAAATTATTAAAATTAGTCAACCGGAAGTAGGTTTTTTTTTTTTTGTCGAAAAGTTTACCGCAGAATATTTCCGAAACTGCACCGGCGATTTCGTCGAAATTTCATATCTATAGTTTTCACGTTAGCCTTAAGAGATACTGTGATTTTGGTCAACATCTGACTACCGGAAATGGCAGTTTACTCTTGAACGATTTTTTGTTTTTTATTTTTTTCGGCCTTTTAAATATGTACTATCGTCACAATATTATAATGTTGTACTTCTGAGTAAAATTTCTAGTTACGAAAAAATAAATCAGTCAACCGGAAGTAGTTTTTTTTTTTTGTCGAAAAGTTTACCACAAAATATTTCAGAAACTGCCCTATTGATCAAGTCAAAAATTTATATTTATAATTATCATATAAAATTTAAGAGTTGATAAGGTTTTGATTAAATTCCGCCGACCGGAAGTGGTAGTTTTTCTTATTTGAATATATGCCGAAGATCGTATTTTATATACGCGCGCGCACTCAACACAGTAATTTAAAAAATTAATTTCGTTACTCTTTGTATTCCTCAAATATATGGATAAAGTCATGGGTTGGCTACACCCGAATTTTTTTTAAATTATTTTTCCTCATTTCCTATTTATTTTAATTATAGGTAATGTTTAAAAAAAAAAAAAGGACTAAACCGACCAAGGGCGATAGCGAATAGCATTAGTGCGAGTTCTCTCGAGCCTGGGGTCATGGGTTCGATCCCCACTCGTTCTGCCAAGTTTTTCCCCAATTTTTCCTCAGCGAGCGTTATCAGCTGACAGACAGACAGACGGATTTCGGCTATTATATATATAATTCGACCGGCAACGAGAAAACATCGGAGTTTCTTTTCCTTGTGACTTCACTCTAGTAACCAGTAGAATGGTCATTTACAACAGCCCATAAGGTCGATTGCCAGTGAATATGTAAAAAAGATATTTTGTTTACCTAAGTACTCCGAGAAATACATACATTTTGGAAAAAGTAACAACTCGCATAACTTAAAATATATCAAAATGAAACAATAGATATACTAAATTCCATTGCCAAAGAAAGAAAATGTGGAAAATCGACATTTTAAAACATAACTATTCACGAAACAATGAACTACGAAAAGTCAAAATTAGAGAACTAAAAGCGGGCCATTCAGTTTGGCAGTCAATTTTTGAAAAACAGTCGCAAACAGCAACCATTGCCTACATCTTTTCGAGTGTATCACACCCTTGCTAAAAATACAAAGTCGTTAAGCGATGAAATAACTTTTAAACACGCATTTGTGGAGGCTGCAGAGTGTGACTTTGAAAATAAGTTAGAAATAGTTTCTGGCATCGATGATGTGCAATTATCGAGAAACATCCGTTACACGACTAGTGAACGAAATTAGTTCAGATTTAAAAGAGCAGCAAGTGAATCCACCAACGTGGTTGATATATCGCAAGCTAATCATATGCATTCAAATGGTTTTCAAAGACTTTTCCTCGAAGGAGGAACTGCTAACAATTGTTCCTTCGGTAGGACAAACTCGAGGAGGATATTTTTTCCAACTTTAAAAAGTTTGAGAATAATATTCAGTTGCCTATTAAAAGCTCCTATCGATGACTTCAGATGGAGCCTCAACAATGAGGGGGCGTTATAGTGGTTTTATTGCTCTTTGTCTTGAAAAAGCATAATGTTTTTTCAAATCAGATTACCTTACTATTACCATTATTATTATGTTCATTTTACAAAAGTACATCACATTTGGGAGAAGTAGATCTTATGGCAACATTAACGAGTACCGACAATCTAAAAGGTACGAGCCAACACTCGAAATCGGGTATATTACTTTAAGAAGAATTTAATATGGCTTCAATATTGGTCAAGTGAATGGTTTTATTGATCTTTGTCTTGAAAAATCATAAGTTTTTTTCATTGTAGATTACCTTACTATTAACATTATTACTATGTAGCTCTTGTACCATTTTACAAAAGTAGATCACAGTTGGGAGAAGTGGATCTTATGGCAACATTAACGAGAACCGACGCTCTAAAAGGTAACGAACGAGGCAACACTCGAAACTGGGTATATTACTTAAGGAAGAATTCAGTATAGCTTTATTGCTCTTTGACTTGAAAAAGCATAATTTTTTTTCCAATTAGATTACCTTACGATTAACATTATTACTATGTACCACTTGTACCATTTTACTAAAGTAGATCACAGTGGTAGGCAACGAGCACCGACGATTTAAAAGGTACTAGGCAACACTCGATATCGAGTATATTACTTCAGGAGGAATTTAGTACGGCTTCAATATCGGTCAAGTGAATGTGGCAATACTGAGAATAGCCTTGCCGCAATAGAACAATGCAACATATGCATTCGAACGATGAAAGTGTCAAGTTGGCAATATGGGGGGTCACGGTAGGAAACTTGGCAGTAGTGACAGTCACGACATTTGACAGCTCGGTGGCGGAAGACGAGGGTTGTTTGAAGTTCGCAATATGGGATGAATGGATGAATGGATGGATGTCTCACAGCAGTCCTGAGCATCTGGAGCAGACGAAGGATCCGATGGTGACGTCGACGTAAGTGGGGCCTCGCTGTTCGCATTCGGCGCAGCTGGTGTTGCCTGCTCGAGCTGCGATTGCGCGCATCGCCACCAGCGAACGTTCTTCGGCAGACTCGGCCGCTCCTCCAGCAGCCGCACCGGAACGTCTCATCTCACCGCACTTCTGACTCCTGACCCCTGACCCGCCCTGGTCTCCCAACTGCACTCTCGGCTAGTCGACAATCGACAGTCGGTGGACCCGACGACGACGAAACACACAATAACAATTTTGGCCCTAGCAATGTCGCCATTGGCCGAAGCACTGACTCACCGCTCTTCGCCGTGTCGATTAGTCACTTTTCGCAAACGTGCAAATCATATCGCGATTACGACCATGTATCTTCCCCGTCGGTTTCGGGTGTGTTATTCGCGCACAAATGTGTAGGAATAACCACTCTCGTCAATGTGTTATGGTTTTCACCGATGTCACCGATTTAGTTACGATGGATGAGAGGATAAGCAGGGAAATTGTACACCAAACGTGTTTACAGTCTTTTAATATTGTATATTTCACATAACACAAAACACTATAGACCACGGGTTCCCAACCTATGGGTCGCGAAGGGTTTTCTGTGGGGTCGCCAACTGAAACAGTAAACTAAAAAAAAATATTGACTATAATGCGATTTTCTGTCAGTTATGACGTATGGATGTAAAACGTGGATGCTAAATTCAAGAATGCTACGTAAGATCCAGTGCACACAGTGAAGCATGGAAAGATGTATGCTTGGTCTAACAAGACGAAATCGTAAGAGGAATACAGGGGTAAGAAGTATGACCAAAGTGGTAGATATAGCAGAATGTGTGAAAAAGTCGGAGTGGACACATAGCGAGAAGAATGGATGGCAGATGGAAGCTAGAAATACTGGAATGGTATCCGAAAAGATGTGAAAGAAAGCAAGATAGACCAAGTGAACGATGGGCTGATGAATTGAGAAGAATGTGTGTAGTCAATTGGATGCAGATTGCTCAAAGCAGACAGAAATGGATGAGGATTGGAGAGGCCTTCATCCAGCAGTGGATGGTGAACGGCTGAAAATGATGATGCAATTTTCAATTTTAATCAGTGTCTTGATGTTTGAATAATATTTTTTGCCTTTTTCAAATATTTTGGGGTCGAGGGTCACTTGGCTTTAATAAAAAGGAGTCGCCACTCGAAAAAGGTTGGGAACCTGTGCTATAGACTATTTAACGCGAGTACAGAGACGGTATGCCCACTCTAGTCTGCACAATATGTTTACAGGTTGAAGCTCACGTCAAGTGTCGCTGAACGAATGAAATAGGAATGTAATATAGTAAAATGGGTTGGTGCCATTATATTTACACTACGGTTATTATGAGATGACCTCCAGATGGCGATGTATTCACCCATTTGATCATCCTGGGAAAATCATCAATAGCAAAATATACAATCGACAGTAGGTTAGACTTAATAGTTTTGGGATGAAGTCCCTTTCCCTCCTTTTGAGGGTCTCAAGTACAAATATATGATTCGAAAACTTGATTGTCGCGTTCCGAAACGACGGTTTCCAACGCAGTTTATTCGCCCGCTGCTGCGCCATCTTCCAAATTCTATACTATTGGTGAAGTGCGAGGGGAAAGGCTGAAGAAGACATAAAGTAGAAGTTTCGGTTGTGTTTATTGTGAGCGATGGATACCGAGTGAGAGTGTCCTGTGTGACACTCGGTCGCCGGTGCTAGGGTTGCCAACCGTCAGCATATTGCAAATCCGTACATCGCGTCGGTTCGGTGGTATAAGGTTCGCGAACGCGCCATCAGACTAGGCTAGCGATTGCGTTTACGAACATGCAAACGTCAGAAAACATAAACATTAGAAAAACTAAAAAAATCATACAAATATACATATACATATACATAATGATATAATTATATAAAAAGTAATAATAAAGTAAATAATATGACGAAAACAAAACTAGTTTTGCTTTCTTTGCTACGGGGAGATTGGTAGGATGTCAATTTATAGGATATATTACATATATAGTTTTATTGGTTTTGTAATACTATAATTTAACACAAGATAAAAAAAATAACAATAGTACAGAGTAATTGGAGTGTATGTATGGACAACGTACGAATCCAGAGTGTCTTTACAATGAATTTGACATATGTAGCTTTATATACAGAAAGCTATCGTCACTATAAACATATATTGGTAAATGATAACTAGTTTATAGATTACAAAACAATAAGAACATTTAGGAAGAGATTAACCCTTAGGTAGGGCATATTATTCTGTACTAGTTAATTACTTTTAAGTGATGCATTACAATGATATTTGAATAGAAAGTATTAGAAAACAATTGATTACAACAAGACAACAATATTAACAAAATAATAATATATAATAATAAATAATTAAGCAAGTATGAAAGTATATTAGTTTCAATCGTTATGACTACATAAAATCTTATTTATTAAATAAAGTCAGTAGAAAAAATTGAAAAATCATCATACATACACACATTATATAAAAAGTAATATTATGAAGAGAACAAAGCAATATAAGAAAACTAACTAGAGTTTTGCTTTCTTATACATATATATTAAATAAAAGATAGAAAAACTTGAAAAATCATAAAATCATCAATTCATCAGTCCATCGTCCACTCGGTCTACCGTGCTTTCTTTTACATTCTACTATTTCTCGCGTCAATCTGCCATCCATTCTTCTTGCTGTGTCCAGCCCATGGCCACAGCCCTTTTTTTCACACGTTCTGCTATATCTGCCACTTTCGCCATGCTTCTCACCCAAGTATTCCTCTTTGTGTTATACCAAGTATACATCTTTCCATGCTTCTCTGTGTGCACTGGATCCTACGTAACATTCTCGAATTCAGCATCCACGTTTCACATCAATATGTTTTACAGATATGTGAAGAAAAAATTAAGCTATCCAGTGGATACCAATAACACAAAATCGTTAAAACATGCACATAGCAGGTATTGATGAATCAACGACGAAATAACAAAAATGAAAAGATAAAATAAACGAATATACATAGATAGTACAGCTTCTAGTCTGCTGCATTCACTCTTTTAAAGAGGCTCTCAGTAATAAAAGTAATCATGACCAATGACAACACAGAACGAGTATCTCAGCAAATTTTTTCCAAGGCAAGACTAGTGATATCTATGCATCTTTCATATAGTACATGCTATATGTAGGCGGCGTGAGATTGTGACAAAAATAATGAGATTTTGAAAGGGGAACGACAATTTTTACTCGTGTTACAAAAATATTTAAATATAATCTCCATAGGCTTTTAAACTGACATTTCACACAATGAAATTTTACAAATAATAATAAATATAAAAATATGAAATGTACGTATGTAAATAACAGAAAATAAAAATAAATGATCAGATAAATACTCAAATTGGATGAAATACTGGAAACATAAGAAAATCTGATGTCTCACATAACGTAGATAGTACACAGGAATCCAACCAAGAATTATTTAGAAATCTCAGGGTGCGCAGAAATATATATATTCCAAAAAAAAAAAAAAAAATGTAGATGTATTGATAAATTTCGGTCACGGGTTAAATGATATGATAAGATTCCTATTGAAATCGCCCCCGAATAAAATAGTGTATTTCAAGAAAGATCAATCAAAGTTCCAGGCCGCATAAAATTATACATATACATATATAATATTCAAACTTCAAACAGCAAACCCACTTCAAAATGTAAAAAAAAAAACAACGAAAATAATGGATTAAATTTAATGAAACACTGCATTCATGCAAAATGGAAACGTTGAAGAGTGTGAAAACACTAGAATTAAAAAAATTAATGAAATAGGAAAATGGACTAAATGTGTACGAAACCACATTAAAATAAAAGATAATTAAAAAAACTTTAATGATGTGAAGCATTGGGTTGATTGTGTGAAACGTTTTCAGCTGAATTATGTTTTCGTTTTTTTTTCGGAGTAGAGCATGCGTTGAGGGACGTCCAGAAGCCAGCCTTTTACTACCTCTGGTAACGCCAGGTCGCCGTCTAGCTATCGCTGTCGGCTGGACATTTATAGGAGCTCTATAGTGTTTTTTAGATCGTATATTAGTGATATTTTTGACGAGTTGTGAAAAATCGTGTGACGATTTTACTGTTTTGAATATTTTTAACAACATTTTTAAATCATAAGGCTGAGCGAATTTAAGGAATACGTCTTTAATATCACTTAGTATCACAGTGGTATTAACGACGTATCGTTCGAGTTATCACAGTCTTCAACTTTTACTGATGATGATGCTAAATTTAAATTTTGAACTGACTCTACTGATTGTTCACTACATCCTGAAGTGGATGGCTGTTGGCTTAATTTAACAAAAAGTGGATTGTAAAAGTTTTTGATAGTGGTAGTTTCGTCACCTATTGCCTTAATCATACCGGCGCCAGTAAAAGGACCTGGTTCTTTATTTAACCAGGTCCTGTACCAATAGCTGACAGTTCCACGTTTTGGATTGTTGGTGCCCTTGGCAAGCTCAATTCCATCAAACTCTAACTCCAGTATTTTGGCATGCTGTCTCATTGTCAGCCACTCCAAAACCACTTTGAAAGTAATTTTCAAATTTTTCCTTCACCAGATGTGATGGCGCCAACAAAGATAATGCTTCCGCAGTATGCACATTGTGCGAATGCTTTGTGTTTATTTTGATTATGGCTGGTAGATAATCCTGAAAAACAAGAAGTTATTATGTATTCATTCATTCAATAACAATATTGAATTATTTTAGAAGTGACGATATTATATGATGGGTGGTAATTATTTGCACTTTAGTTTAGAATTGAGTGGTCGGCAACCTTTTGGTAGACTGGGTAAATTATTTCAGTTTTGAAAATTTTATATGGTTAGTGGGTAAAAGTTTAAATTAAAATTGTACGAAATTATCATTAAGCACAATTTAATTTATATAAAATAAAAAGTTGGGTGTACAAAGTTAATACTATCTAATTCAAAGTGCAATTATATGTATATTCCCCTTATACGATTGTGGTATCTCACTTTTATATGTTGGTGCCGTCTTTTCGATTCATAGTTCGTTATTTTGATCACAATGTTGATTGACGCCATACAATTTAAATTTTTACTATGATAGACAGGAGTTGTTGTTTTGTGGAAACTACTTAAATGGCAAACATACTGTTTTCTGTAAAAATATAAATAAGTTGAAATGAAATAGGTTTTTAAAACTCTTATTATATAATAAATAAATATAGAAACTTATTTGCAAACAAATTGATATGAAATGGGTTTTTAAAACTCTTATGTTATAATAAATAAATAAATATAGAAACTTACTTGCAAACAAATCGTTTGCCACATGGTTTTGTATTTCGTACTATCCACTGTGTCGAAGTTAAGTAAGAATAAGCTTTAACCCACTGATCACATTGGCTTAAGTCCTCAAGATCTGCGAATATTTCAATTGACAGTCCATCGTCGGATATACGTTCAATCCTATGTTTGAATTCTTCGGGCAAACTGGGTTTTGAAGACATAATGAGATGGAAGAACAATGGCTGACAAATACGCACACGCTACGTTCCGTTTCAAACAACTACCTATACTTAACGCGGCTAAACTGCCGCGCGTGAGGCTGTATTGTTTGCTGCCATGTTGAAGAAGGAAAATTCTCGTAATTCGAAATTTATTTTAATTTTGAGACGGCAATACTTAAATGAATGAAAATGAATAAGGCAGGAATATTTTCAACATTATGGCATAAAAGTTGTTTACATATGCGACATTTTTCTGTAAACGCCTAAAAGTCTGATGGCGCGTTCGCGAACCTCACACCACCGAACCGACGTACGGATTTGCAATATGCCAACCGTCAGAAAGACAGTGACGCCAACCCCAGCCCATGGGCTCACCGACCACCCACAGATTCATTTCTGTTCCTATTTCCAGTCAGGGTTGCCAGGCGTCCGGATTTCGGCGGGAATGTCTCGATTTAGAAACTTTAATCCCGACCCCCAATGCACAGTCTGTAATTCCCGATTTGCACAGAAAATTTTAAAATTCAACTAAAGAAAGACATTATTATAATTGCAGCTTTTGAACGCGTAGCTAGCTTAGTAAGTGAGCAGCCGGGCAGAGATTCAGAGAACAAAAATGCACAAGGTACAATAGGCGATGCAAGATGCTCTGATCTTTCAAAGCCACAAAACTCCCACTCCTGCGTACACTACGCTCGCAACATTTCAATATTGTCGTGTGTCTTTTGCATCTCGTGTTTATTCAGCTCGTTTTTCTAATGTTTTGAATAATTACTAATTTATTTAAATACATAAATGTAAGTCCTACATTCTAGAACAAATGAGGTGTTGCGGATACGAAAGGCGAACTCAACATCAGGTAATTTTTTTTTTACCGTTCCGTTCTACTGCCTTCTTAAGCCGCGTACTCATTAGCGAACATGAGCGTGTAATGCAACATGTAATTTTATGCTCGCTAATGTGGACGCCATGTACACAGTTGGCTTATTGGAAATATCTAAACGAAAATGCACACAGCCGCGGTGCGAGGGAGACCGCATATACGTAAGACCATCGGAGAAGGGGGAGAAGCGCTATCTGGCCATGTATGCGTGCGGTCGCGTGTAGCGATCAACGGAATCCTGGGCTAGGCCATTATTACAAGTGTTTACATTATCAAGTTGTTTAATGAATTTTGCATAGTAAATGAAGAAATAAATCAATGGATGGATCGCGGGCAGTACTTGGTCTCCTCGTATACGGCACAGCATACAATAAAAACACTTGATTATGTCATCATCATCATCATTTTCAGCCGTTCACCATCCACTGCTGGATGAAGGCCTCTCCAATCCTTTTCCATTCCTGTCTGTCTTGAGCAATCTGCATCCACTTGACTCCACATATTCAAAATATCTCAAACAGAAATTAATGAAAGTAAGAATAAAGGTAAAATTTAGCCCGAAGTGGAACAGTGGAACGTTGAATTTAATCCACACCGCCACTCCTAGAGCGCGTCGAACGAAAAGAAACGCAAATGCCGACACAGAATTCCACATCATATAAATTGATAAAAATGATTCAAACGACAACAAAATTGCACAACCCCTTCGCAGACAAACAGACGGCAATTTATTTAGCAAGTTGTATCTGTAACGGGAAAAGTTGGCAGCTCGATATTAGTTGCACTGGCGTACAGGTGTGCGTGTGCGCGAATGCCACTGTCCGTTATAGGCGGCGAGGTAGTTGGCCGTTTGTCGTGGTGTTATGGCCTCGCGGCGTGCCTGCGCTTGGTTGTGACAGCCGCGGCGGATCGGGTCGGAGGCTGCTCCGCCCCCCTCCGAGACTCCGCCCTCTCACCCCCCCCCTTCTGCCATCAGCGACCAATCAGCGCTCAGCGCTCAGCGCTCGCGTACGTATACCTTGTCACGTCCTTGGCCATATGCGTGGTCTCTGCATTCCCCTCAACACAAACCCCTCTATCCTCCCCCCCTACGTTTCCTTACCCCATCCCCTCCTCCCCTCACCCTGCCTTACGATTATACACACTGTGTATAATGTTCGTTCGTTCTAATTATGTACACTTGTTTATTGTGTTCTATGTATGTACATGTACTTAGTTTTTGCACGGCTGAATAATTTCATATTCTCCGTTGAATTGTTTGCACTGTTGTTCTCACATTAGTTTGTAGAGGTCGAGTGTGCAAAAAGGCAGTTGGTAGTTTCGCATATGTAGGTTGAGGCCGAGAGAGGCGTCTGAATAAAACGTGGTGTATTTGACCCGCACCGTATGTAGATTTGGTTGAACAATTTTGCCGAATCGATGGTACAAAGTACCGGTTTTCTGAACAAATTTGTGAACTTATGCAACACTTTTGTCTCGGTCGGTGGAAGAAAATATTTTAAACCGAAAAAGGCCCGTATTTGTTGGGTCCGTGACTTTTCCGATTTTCGGTCAGTTATTTTAACCAAACTGTGGGTAAGTTTTATAAAAGGGTCGGTACACTCGAGTGATCAGTAAATGTATTAAATGGTCAGTAGTTGATGCTAAAGGATTGGTGTTTAAAGTTTACTGACCATTTTCTTGAAAAGTTACTGACCGTTTGTCGATTTAAATACTGACCTATTAATTAATTGCCCATATAAAAACCCATTACAGGTGAAAAATCAAAGCTAATATAAATGACTGAAACTAACTTATCCCAAATAGAAGTGAAATTTTTTAGTTAAGTATTTATGTTGGACAAGTTTTTCTCACATTAGAAAGCTTTCTTACGAGAGTAAGTTTAAGCACACCCAAGATGAAATTTATTTTGAAAAATTACTTTTAAGTAAAGAAAAGATGTCCAAGTTACTGAGCATTTATTGATTTAAATACTGGCCGATTAATTGGGTGCAAAAAAAAACAGACAAGTTTTATTTATTTTATGGAATTGTTAAATGAAATGAATAAATCTCGATTTGACGGGAAATCTTGGATTGAATAAATCTCTATATGATTGGATTCTTGGATTGAGTAAATCTCGATACCGTCTGTCTTTAACGGAAAGGTCAATAGACTATATTCGTTGTGGGGAGAATCGCCTCATGTGAAGAACTGGAGGAGAAAGAAGTTGGAGGTGTTCTCCTTGATGCGACTTATTTACGATTGGAAATGATAAAAAAATGTACTTACTTCGCTTTAAACAAATGGCTCAATTCGGTCTAGAATCGTACGCAAAACTTGGGACATGGTTTTTAATCTCATACGTTACAGTGAGAGATTAAGCATTGCATCATGTGTTGCATGTACATACATACACGTGCTTCTGTACCATATCAAACTATAGAGATTCACGTGTTAAGGATCGCGTCAGAAGACGTGGCTTGTAGTATGAACATTTCTACTTTTGTGAAAACTGCGTACGCGCAAAACATTGATTGTATAATACAAATTGCACGAGCCTATGTAAATTAAATTTGAAATGTAATGTCTCAACATGCGAATTTTTGTCATTGTGATACTTAGCGTTTAATGTTTATCCTTTCAGATATTGAATTTTGCGTATAGAATCAAATATAGAACCAATCATGGACAAAGATAAGATGAAGCTTGTGCTGAGCGACGATGCAGATTCGACCATCGATGTGAGCGTCGACGATGTATCTGAAGAAATTCAGGAGACGTCCATCGCTTACCAGACCGCCGACGAGGGGAATAGCTCCAAGTATTTCTCAGTTGTTGAGGATGAATCCACTTTGGAAAATATCGACAATTCTGATTTATCACTGTCGATCGACAAGGATGCTGAATGTGTCAGCATTAGGGAAGAGTTATCAGCCACGTTGCCTTTCGAGTCCGACGTTAAATCGGTGAATGTTTTAAACAATATGAGTATTGATAATCTGAACAAGTTTAATACTCACGAAAGTATCGAAACGGCGAATATACTATCCGGTGGCGTCGATATATTTGACGATAACGAGAGTTCTGTGGATGGGCACGAGTTGGTCATTGACGATGATCCACAACCGTCAGAGAGATCTGATGATTGTGTCGAAAGCAGCACGGAGATGTCGATCGATATGCAATACAAGTTTGAAGCTGATGACACGATAGAGAGTAATAGCAGTATGAATAAAAATTTAGGTTTTAATATGTTGCCAAAGACCGATAATGTCATTCACATACCGGAAGATAAAGTGTTACCCGACGACGGCGATGAGAATGACGATGCTGCGAAGAAGATGATCGATGTGAAAGATTTTGCCGACGATTCGGAAGATGTGGAGATCAAGTCCGATAATTATAATTTTCCTGATGGTAGTCATCGTGTGACTCTGCTTATAGACGGTAACAACGTGGAAGCCATTAATATCGGTCAAGATATATATATTTATACGGATAACAATGGTGAATTGACGGCTTTTCAAGTTCTTAAAGATGATGGCAACTTCAGCATCAAATACCTTCATGTTGGGTAAGTAATTAGTTTTGAGTATTACAGATAATTGCATTTTGTGTTGTTATAATAATATAAATTGAAATGTTTTTTTTAGCAAAAATGAAGATGGTAATATCGAAGTATACGAAGAGCAGGTGAATCAAATTACGGTGTTACCTGATGATTCGGATACCACTAAAGAAAAAGTATGCAATTTTTCAATAAATGCTTACATCATACATAAGTTTTCTTCGTTGTATAAACATTATTTTTAATTTATTTCAGGATGTTTCAAAGCTGAATGCGGATGATAGATTAACTACCGATGCGTCTAAATCGGAGCAAAAATCGCCGAGTCAAATTGAAAAGAATTCCCAAGATTTAATTAAAGCGGTGATGGGACAAGAAAAATCATCACACAAGCTTAACCTCGATAATGCTTTTGGCAGTGTGTCATTTTCCGGTTTGATGAGTTCATCAAAAACTGAACAACTTCAAAAGTGTGATTCAATTGAACTGAGCGACGATTCGAAATTGTCTAGTGACAGTAATAGTTTTACGAATAATCCTAAAGTTCTAGGTAAGTCGCCTTCTAAGCTAGTGTTGACTACTGAGGAATGTACTAAATTAGATGTAACTCGCATTGGGGATTTGCAATCTGATGTAAATGTTGACGATTCAGAGGGGATGTCAAAGTCTAAAGAAAATTCTGATAATACGTCCGTGTGCTTGGATGACCTTAAAGAAGATACTTTGATTATTGATACGCAAGACTCGAACAATTCAATTGATAAGGTAGAACATTCTCCTTTAAATAAAATGTATGAAAATAACGATAATGTTATAAGTCCCAATGTACTCGATGAAACCAAAGTGGTTTTAGAAACTAACGTTGAAAATGACAAAGAAAGTCTTTCAGATTTCAAAAATATAACAGATTCAGTTTTTGAACAAAAAGAATCTGAAGGTAAATCGTTAATTGTGGATGAAAATGATTCCAATTCATCTTTGATTTCTGCCAAAGATGAGAATTCCAATGATGATGTCGTCCAACAAGATATTAAAAATGACGCAGATATAACGAAAGAATTAATCAATGATGAAAATATCGATTCTGTCAATGATCAAGTCTCGAGTAATAGTTTGATTGAAATCGTAGGAGGTGACACTTTCAATGAACCACAAAATGACAAATTAAATTTAGTCCTCGATGATGATAAATTAACCATCGGCTTGCACAATGAGGATTTTAAAAGTGTTGAAAATAATGACACTTTGAAAACATTCATTGAAAGTACTGAAAATACTGAAATGGACGTATTGATTGATGTAGAAAGAACACCTGAGGAAGATACGATACTTTTTGAGATAGATAAAGAAATATCGGAAGTGTCAGCAAGACATGAAAATGTGTATACTAAAATAAATAATGATACAATTCAATCGATTTTGACATCAACTGAAGTTAGCGTTTCGGTTTCTGATGAAATTGGCTTTGTTGGAGTAGAAGGTGCAGAGAATAATTTAACATTGCCCAAAATTGATATGAAAAACGATAAATTAGAAATTGAAACTACCATAGTATCTGAGCTAAAGGAAGATAATGAAAAATTAGTCAGTGACAAAAGTGAAGAAAGGTCTGTATTTGAATCGGAGAATGTCAGCAGTGAAGCAGAAAATACAGCAGAACAGGAATTGACATTGTCATTAGTAAAAGGTACTATTGAAAATGATGATGTGGAACCACTTATTGAAAACTATGACGAAGAAGAAAAAGTGACATCGGAAAATGAAGACGAGTCATTTGAAACTAAAGAATCTAATAAGAAAGATAGTAAACATGATAATAAAGTGTCTGTTGAGCTAAATAATCTTGTAGAAAAAAAAATGTTCAATGATGATGATGATGAAGAAGAAGAAGGGACAGTACTTGATGAAGAATGTGAAAATAAAGCCATTTCATCCGAAGATATTAGTGTAAATAATGAAATTGAAAAGAAAACAGTGAAACGAGAAATAGTACCACTTGCATCACTTGTTGTTCAGGAAGACGAAACTGTAACTGATAATTGTATTCCAAAATCTCAAGACAGTATAATTGCATTAGATAAAAGCGAATTAAACATTGAAGATGAGGTAAAAAAAGATACCAACGATTCTCAGATCAGCTTAGAATCGGATGATGAATTTGACGAAGAATATGTGGAGGGCGAACCTGTCACGGGGGATAGTGGCATTGATTGGAGTGATGGAAATACTTTACTTTCGAATAAGAACGTTGAGGACAAAAATTTACAAATAGTCGAAGTGGGTATCGAACATCATCCTTTCAATTCAATGTCTGAGTTGAATAGTAAAGAACAACCCGTCAGTTCAGCTAAAAATCCAATTTTAAATAATAAGAGCTTGGAAGAAGCAGATTCTAAAACTCCCAAAAAGTCTGCATCATCATTTGATGAATACATCAGCAGTTTAAAAAAAGATAAGGATATATTGATACATAAATCTGATAAAAAATCTCTAACTAACCAAAAAACATCCGATGACAATAAAACGAGTTTACTTAATGAAACGGACTTTAAAGGCTCCGTCTCGACCCAGGCTTTCAAATTATCAGAATCAAAAAAACTATATACCTATACATCACCCTCAAAGGAAAAACCGTTAATGTCGTCAAAATACAGTTACAATATATTAGATGACGGTGATGCAACCGCTGAGCCATTCAAAAGCTTTCACCCCAAAAGTGTTCTAAAGACTTATTCGCGAGAAGTAAAACCGAACTTACATTCTAGCAAAAAGTCCAATGAGACTTCAACTGGTACTTCGAAAGCTGCATCACTCGGCGAAAGCACTTCGTACAGTACTGTAATCAACATTGCGTCGACAGAAACAAACAGCCACTTGGTTGACGAGGTTTCCGTTCTCGATACATCGCCAAAACACAAATCGAGACAACCCCGGAAGCAAGTTTTCACTTCCGTCGGTAACTCGGACATTGAAATCATATTTCCCGATGTTGACAATTTCAAAAATCGCAATATTGACTTTTCCAAACCGTCGAAAACTTACGCACGGTCGAAAAATAGAGATAACGATTTTAGTAACTCGCTCAAACACGATGAAAAGAAACTGACCAAAAAAGTAGTAAAAGTTGATAAGGACCCGAATGCGAACTCGACCGAGTCTCAAAACCCAAAAACGAAAACCACAACTGTACCAAATAGTGACGTACTTATTGATAAAACTGAGGCTGCCTTAAACAATTCGCATTTATTAAATTGTAGTAGTGATGACGCAAAGAATCAAAGTGCTTCAAGTTCTCCACTGTCAAATTCAGCTAAAAAAAAAAGAGGTAGGCCGAAGAAAGTTTTATCCTCGAATACTAACGTATTCGAGTCAGTGATACTGAATATTGATGGTTCTGTTGGAAAACCGTCGATTGAATCTCGTCAAGTGTCTCAGGTTAACTCTGCCGTAACTGTAGAAAGTCCTAGCAAGCCGGAAATAGTTGAAGATAAACCCAACGGCACTCTCATTAAGGATAAGGAAGAAAATAAACTCGCATTGAAATCCCCAGAAGAAACTGGAAAGCGAAAAAAGGGTCGACCGAGGAAAATACTGTCCACTAGTTTGAACATATCGAATGATTTGACGTCGCCGATGAATAACCCAAAGAGAAAATCTCTATCAGACTTGGACAAATCGGATGAAAATATGAATGAGGCGAGTTCATTGTCAAATTTTGAGAAAAATACAGAAAATATCTGTCCGATATGTTCTAAAAACTTCAGATCTGCAAATGTGCTCTTAAAGCACGCTAAACATTGCAATGGAGTTATAAACTTCGACGTTATAAGGTCGCCTAAACGTAAACGAATCGAACATGTAAAATTAGATGCCAATGCCAAAAAGATTAAATCTGACGACGAATCAAGTATGTTGGAACAAGACGAAGCGGATGAATCTGAAAATATTATAATATCGAGCGATATTACTTTGTCTGAAATTCTTAAAGAAAGTCAAGAAGCTGAAGTTTTGGAAAGTATCGCCGAAGAAGAATCTAGCAATGAAGTTCCTATGGATGTTATTGTCGAACAAAAGAGTCCTCTTCAAGTATCCCAAATAGAGGCTGAGAGCGAAAATCGTTCCGGTGATTTGCTTAAAACTGATGACAACACTAGTGTCGTTGAAATTTCTCGTGAAAATACGACTTTGGTGAATGCAGATAATAACAAGCAGAATGAAGAGAAAAAGGAATCAAAACCTTATAAAATTAAATCGATCCCTGTTAGAGTACCAAAAGAGAGATCAGCAAAGAAACCCTCAATCATCGGAGGCAAAGTTTCTCCGATGAGTAGACTTTCAAAGTTTTTAAACACTAAACCTCCAGTTAATAATAAAGTGATAAAGTGTGAAATCTGCGGTAAAACATTTAGACAGTTGGCGCACATGGTATACCATCGTAACAAACACGATATGGAAAAGTCGACCAATCAAAGCGTTAACATTCCCGAAAAGATCCCACCGAAAGTCAACGACGACGCAGCTCAAAAAACCGAATGTAACACAATCTTAAAATGCGAAATCTGCCAGAAAGGCTTTCGCAAACTTCATCATCTCGTCGAACACCGTGAAATGCACATAAACAACGAGATCAAATCCAGGAGAACGTCCGTCGCCAGCGTCAAAAGCGAACCGGGCGGTGGATTCCGTTGCGATACATGCGACAAATCTTTCAGAAAGTTGCACCACCTTGTGCAACACCGAGAGATGCATCTGTCGGAGGCCAACGATGCAACTCCAAAACCGACCGTCGAAGTCAAATACAGCATCGATCAGGGTGAAAAAGACAATACCACTTGTGCGGGATGCGGAAAATCGTTCAGAAAGCGACACCACATGGTCGAACACCGAGATATTCACTGTTCCCCGTCGAAGAAACGCAATTCTGAAGACAGTGAAATGTCTGAAAACAATGTACGCCTATCGTTCACAAGTTCGACCAGTGAAGAGAGTAACAATTGCGGTATTTGCGGAAAGTCGTACAGGAAACTACATCACATGATTGAACATAGGGAAAGTCACGTGGATGCAAGTGTGAAACCGATGGAAAATCGAATCTCGATGAGAATATCATTGGCGGCGGATCCTCTAAACACTAAAGACATCATTCACGAATGTTCCAAGTGTTATATGGTGTTTCCTAATGTTAATTCTTTGAATAAGCACACTGAGCATTGTCTGCGTAAAAGAATATTCAAGAAATTAGGAACCGGTCCTAACGCAAACAAATCTATCTTAACGAATAGTAATAAAGTCACTAGAACTAAATCCGAGTCCAGTGTGAACGAAAATGTAAATAGCTCTCCAAAAAATACCGTAGCAAGATCTCATCCCGTGGAAAAGTTTCAAAAACCCAGTACGAGTAAATTTATCAACAGTAAAGCCAAATCTATGTCGAAAATTTCACCGGCTCCTATCAAAAAACCAAAATTGGACCATCAACCCGTCCCCGTCAAAGATGAGGAATCCAAGATTAGATACAAAATGAACGTTGACGATGAATACAAATACAAAATAAATCCAGCGTATAAGATCAACAGGAGGCATTCTCAACCGATTGGCACCAAGTCACCGTCTAATCCCATGCCTAAAGCGAAACCCAGAAGGAGCGACACTGTCCTTTTTAAACCCAAAGTTCCCAGTGCAAAAATGCTAAAAACCATTATGGAAGATACGACGATAAGATACTCCTTTCCGAAGACACCCAAAGTCACCGAGGATAAAGTTGAATTAAGATCACCTCGCAGAGTAAGTGTGTCTTCAACGGTGAGCCTGAACAAGAATATCGTGACGAAAGCAAAAATCAACAATAGAAATGCGCCATCATTAACCATCAAGCGAAAGTCTTTAGGTGGACGAAGATCGTTGGACAGTAAAAAACCAACAGAGAAAACCGTGCTTCAATCTAGATTGAGATCCAACGATAACAACCATGTACACAAAGGTAAATATAATAATTTTAGATTGGATTACAGTTTGAACGAAGAGTTCCACGAGTTTTACGTTAAATTATCATTTACAGATACTTCGAAGATGTGCAGATGTGATTGCGGAAAGCAATTCCTGACCGGGGTGTTGCTGAAGAGGCACGTGGACGCGGAGCACACACCGCCCAAGTCTTATAAGTGCCAAAGTTGCGGTGTCTCCGTAAGAACGGCTGTGCAATTTTCCAAACACAAAAGGATGCACGAAGCCGAGGCAGTATCGTCGTCTCAGACCAGGGCGAAGAAGTCTCCGAGGCGCCAAATCAGTACAACGGTGAAAACTCCAAAGCCAGAGCAAGGTATCAAAAAAAAACGGACGGGAGCTGCCCACGGTGGAGTTCCGCTCTCGGATAAGATGAGAAAAGCCATGACCGGTTCTAAATTCTAAAAATTTGTCGGATTCGACCGATATAAAGGTGTCTACGGTTTATTATATTTTTGGATTTCTTCAGAAAGTAAATGTGTATATTGCATTAAAGATCTTTTTGACATTTATTAGATTTGTAAGTGTTTTCATCGAGAAATGTAAATATAGATATATATATATATATATAAAGTATATTTTTTTATATTGTAATGTACCAAAAGATTTCTTAGTCGAGTAACACGATATTACAATGGGAAGTTATGTGTTGTCGTGAATTGCGGCTCTCTATATTTGGCGATAACATTTTGACCTTTGCAATATTCTCTTTTGGTTCACCGAAATTTACTTGATCGTAAACATTTTTGTTATTCTCTAATCGGTCACAATTCGTATTGATTACATTATGACGATTACACTTTATTACGTTGCCGGTTCAATTTGTATGGTCGTTTATAATTCGCGTCTATTATACATACATATATACATATATATAGTAGTATTTGCATTATTTTCAGTTATTATACATGTATAATTATTATCTTAAATGCATAATTTTTTTTTTCTATTAACAAAAGTATCTATAAATAAATCGTTAACGCTAGTTTATATAGAAAATATTGTCTTCGTAGGATTTCGATATGTCTGTCACTTGTTTTTGTTTTCACTTTTTTTTTGTTAATGTAATTTGACTACTGCATTTTACTGTAGATTTTCTTCTTAATAATTTTCTTCCCCAAGGTTGAAGTTGGATCAATGAAAATTGGAATATTCTCGTAATTGCCTACTTTTCCTTAGTTTTTCTATTTTCTATTTTTTTTTTAAAATAGGTTCCACCTATTTTTATAGTCATAAAACTTTGGTAGGTAGTGGTGGTTTCATGTATATTTGTAATTTTTATTTTAATTATCTGAATCATATGACTGTTAATAATAATAATGATTATTTTTTATTAATGGTGTTTGATTTCATATAAAATATAAGAATTTTGAACGCAAAACGTAGTCACTGAAGATAATCGCATTGTATGTAGAGAGTTGAGAGAAATTTGAAATAGAACTGGGTGTAAAAGGGACAAAGAATGAAACTATACTCTATCCAACTTAGGAACTCGAGAGTTTTGACCAATTAGACTCCTCTGTGTAGACTACCTGGGTTTGGGCCAATGAGATTTGTCAGCATCTCGGCTTTTCGAAATTAACATTGACGATAACCAATGAAAGTAGTTAATCTCTTTTTTTTTGTTGCGCGCGTTTTTAGTCTTCTTAAGTTGGCTAGAATATAGAATGAAGCGCTTTCGGAAGAATGAAAATAGTTTTTAAATCCAATATCCTGCTATGGTAAAAAAAGGAGGCATTTATGACGTATGGATGTGAAACGTAAGATGCAGTGCACCGAGATGTACGCTCGGTATAACAGGAAGAGATCGTAAGAGGAATACATGGGTAAGAAGCATGACTTAAGTCGCAGATATAGCGGAATGTGTGAAAGAGCTGAAGTGTTACATAGTGAGAAGTATGGAGGCGAGAAATGCTTGGAATGGTATCAGAGAGGATGTAAAGAAAGGCAAGTGAATGCAGATTGCTTGAGACAGGCAGGACTGGAGAGGCCTTCATCCAGCAGTGGCTGGTGAACGGCTGAAAAGTATATGTACACCCGATTCTCTTTTTGCATGGGGGATACGTTCCAGAGACTACAGTGTAAAAAAAGATACAGTGGACTCTAAATATAAAATTCTCAAACTCAAAAAAAATCGAATTTATTTTTTATTTATACAAAAAAATATTTTCATAAGTTACATATAAATGAAGTAATACATTTACATGGTTTTCTATTTAAATTTAATTTAATATAAAAAATATATTCATTCAGTGTCGCTGCTTGACAATAAACGCGCCCGTTGACGTAGGGCTGGCGAAAAATCACTTGCATCGCTGGAAATATTCAGTGGTGAGACATTCTCGAGAGTATCTTGAATAAAATTATCATCTTGTGTTTGTGGTGTTTCATTGGTTTTGAATAGGAATTCGGTTATTACTCGCTGTGATTTTGTTTTAGTTAGTTCCTTGTATGATTCTTGATAACATGCCATACACGTTTTCAAATCACGTTGGAATTGTACAGCTCGTTCGACATTGTGATCATTTGTGAGAAAATGATTTCCAAGTTTATTGGCTAGTTTAAGGCCTTCTAGAATTGAACTTGCAGTTAGTGGAACCACTCCTTCATCATCGCTACTCTGAACTAATGCGGAATCATCTACATGCTCTAAACTAATCTCTAGTATTTGCTCTTCATTGAGAACTTCGTCAGCTGTCAATTCTGCAAGATCTTCAATTGATAATTCTTCAAAGCCTTCTCGACCAATTGCGTGTGACAAAGTGATAATATCGGAATGCAATTCGGTCGTATTTATGGATGCAAGATTTTTGGTTTTCACACATTCTGCTTATTTCATACATGAAAAAAGCATTTTTTTTTTCGTTAATTTTTCATCAATTCCATCGATTAATATCGTGTTATCATAAAATTAAACACATTCCTAAAACGAAAAATATTGCAACATGCAACAAGATATAATATTATATATCAGAATATTGAAATACAAAGCAGAAAAAGTAATAAAAGTTAGAAAACTAATGAAAGTGACAAATTTTAATGAACTCTTTTTCGCACTTTTAGGGTTCAAATGTGTATACATAAGTAGAGCTAAGACCTCCTAGTTAAATCAGTGGTATCCAACCCTTGATTAGTGTGCATTGTGCAACATATGTATGAACGATCCATCTATTGTTGTTTTCACAAGTTTAACAACTCACCTGATGCCGATCCATATTTGCAAAAACCAAAATAGAAGTTTTAGAGAAATAAAAAGAAATTTTATCGATTTAAAAACGAACATTACTAATAATATAGGTTATTTTATTATTATTTTGCTAAATTCAATGCTTGTGAACATTTGCAAATTCAATGCTTGTGTATACATTTCTATATGTTTTGTTTCTAAAATTTCATAATTAATTTTAAAATATCATGAACTGAAAAGGTTTACGATCAGTGGGTAGATCTGAGCGATGCCATTGTAGTGATTTTTTGGCTTAAAAGTTGCATAAACGAAACTAAAGTGTACCATAAAAACCAGGAATATATGTATATGCGACGCAATATAGGCGACCAGTGCAACACAAAAATCTTTTTTGAAAACCGTGTTAAAGCAAAAAAATCAGTGTAAAAAAAGTAATTGGTCCGTTTTCTTGAACCGTGTTATTTCAAAACCGTGCAAAAAGAGAATCGGGTGTAGGTATATGTAATACAAGATTTTAATCTTCAAGGCTCATTGGCAAGTTATAACGCATTTAACTTTATTTTGTAAATACTGATCATTTGAGAAGCAGATTTATTTCTTATGTACTTAGTAGGTAATCAAAGTGGAATAATAAAGTCGGAACATATTTGAAATTGAAAAGAAACTGTTTGTTAGAAATGTTTATTTAGAATCTTATATGTACATATATGCTCGTCTCGAGCCATTTCCAACCTCATACTTTCCGAGAATCTCAAATGAGGCCACAACCCACTTCCCCAACTAATGTAGTCTATTCAAGAGATTTCTCGAGAATGACTTTATCTACATATACTACGTATATGGATAAAGTAACGGAAAGGGTATACATATAAGGCTTATTATTTTGTCAATCGCTTATTGAAGGTATATTGATGGCATCGAGAATCCATTCATCTGAATTTCTTGAATGCAATTGTTCAATATCGATGGCCTGAAAAGAAAATAAATCATTTTAAATTTTGCCTACAGCCGTCATTCATAAGCAAGAATGCATAACCGGATAATATTATCCTGACTAAAATTCTGCTTTACCCATGTGTATTAAAATTTTGTGTACTGGTCTATAGAATGTGATACTTACTCTTAGGTTTTCACTTATTACTCGTAGGCGTGTTAACGAGACTTTGGATTCTTTAAACCGCATTCCGATATCCTTGAACTTTTCAGACTTGTCTTTCAGTTCAATACAATACTTATCACTCAATTTTAGTGATTCCAAAAATTTTACGTATTGAGCGAGTACAATATTGTACGCTTTAAACAAATTTGGCAAATTTAACACGTCACCGTTGACAATATTTTTAAATACGGATTCATCCAATGTGCTATCTTTAGTATTATCGATATATATTTGATCACGAGCTGGATTGAATTCCAGAGTATTGCTTGTCTTAGATCTTTGTGTATATAATTGTATGGCTTCTTCGCTAGTCGATTTCGACTTTTGAATTTTTGCAACAACACTTTTAGATAGACCGTTCCACGTCATTTCAACATTTTCAATTTTATCTTTTACATAATTTTCCCACTCGGTCAACAGAGAAGGGCAAGTTATTACATCAGACAATTCTTCTAGATTTGATTTATTCGATGAGTTGCTCTTCTGCAATAACTCGTTGACAAAATCGTTTAAAATGTTTGTTTTACGATCTATATCGGTTTCTAGTTTATATATTTCCTCTTTGTATATCTGTGCAATCTTTTCCATGTTTTGCGACAGAACGTAGTCCTCGCTTACTCTACTGTGTAATTCTTTTTGCAAAATTGGAAGATACTCGTCAATTGTATCGACGCTGGCAGTTTTAATGTCTGGAATTTTGCCGTTCAACGATTTAGATTTGCCGATTTGCACATGCAGTGCTACTTGAGACAGTTGAAACAGCAATTTTACAATTTTAAAGCCGCCAGCCGTCACAAGCCAACTAGGCATAATAGGCGATATATATCCGGTGTATTTCTTTTCCATGTCATTGACGAAAGTCAAGAATTGTCTTCGAAATTGGGCGGACATTTTAGGATCGTGGAACACATAGATCAGATCCGAGGTGATGTACTTCTTGTCGGTGACGGACATCAAGTAATAGGCGACTTGGAAGAACGCCGAAGAGTTTGGCACTTTTAATATGTCCGGCCTCATGTGACCCTTCAATTCGTCGCTCATCGGAAATTTTAAACTCAAAAGGTATAAGTTTTGATAAAGAGAGGTGTTTATCTGTTCTGCCTGTGGATAAAAAGACATTGGTTAGTATACTTAAATACATCATCATCATTTTAAGCCTTTCACAATCCACTGCTGGATGAAGGGCTCTCCAATTCTCAATTCCCGTCTGTCTTGAGCGATCTGCATCCAGTTGCCTCCACACATTCTTCTCAATTCATCAGCCCACCGTCCACTCGGTCTACCTTGCTTTCTTTCACATCCTCTCGGATACCATTCCAGTATTTCTCGCGTCCATCTGCCATCCATTCTTCTCGATATGTGTTGCCCATTACCACTTCAACTTTTTCACACGTTCTGCTATATCTGCCACTTTGGTCATACTTCTTACTCATGTATTCCTCTTACGATCCCTTTTTGTTATACCGAGCACACATCTTTCCATGCTTCTCTGTGGGCACTGGATCTTACGTAACATTCTTAAATTTTATAAATAGTGAAGAGGCAAGTACGCCAGTTTTAGAAGAACAAAATGATGGGTACTGAGTACAGAATTTTAGTTTCAACTACGATTGAACCACCCAAATAGAAAAAAAAGCTGCTTTCAAATCTTCCAAACTAAGGCCGCTTGACAAAAGAAAGCGAAAAAAAATTAATAATCCTAAGGATATTGAAGGATTCTTAGGTCCGTGGGAAGATACGTTGACGAAAAACTATTAGTTGATCCTACTAGGTGAGCTATACAAATAATTTGTATTGTATTAATTTACAAATACAAATGTTTCAGACCTTCCAATACCTCCTGGGGGGAGGAAAACACCATAATTATGTTAAGAACCCCTGGACTAGAGTATTGCCAGTTGATGATGTTTCAATTCATGACGGACATACTTTAAGCGTTTGCATATAGCATACAAGTGAGATAATAATAGTAACTATGGGTTACGGGACAGACAGAACATTTAAAGGTTATGTAACAATTCAAATTTTCAATGAATACAAGTGTGTCGAGCGATTCTGACGGATAGACAGACATACACACAGACTTGTATACATGTTTAGTATAGTTTGAAAAGGCGCGTTGTTATACTATACCATTTTTAAATTCTCATTCAGGGCGGAAGTTTGAATCGTAGCTGACATCTTGAACGGATTGACAGTTGCGAAATTCTACACGGCCGTATAGATCGCCCCGCCCCCGATCCCTGATTGGTGCAATACATAATTATTGTTATGTTGGTAGAACACGCTTGCATTCTTGGTCTGGGTTTGGCAGTCTTCTCGCCACTTGTCGCGCAATTTATGTACGTCGTCCAAAACTCCAAACTTCTTATTTTGATTTGAAAGTGGACCTTTCATTAAGTACATAACCTATTTAGTTTGAGGTTTTATAGAGCACTCCAAGCTGCCGAGTCTTGGTATCCATGTGGAAATCGATATCCCTAAGTAATGTTCGAAAAAGGTGGTGTCCGTGTTTACTGTCTCGTAGTGGTTTCAGTGAGAAGTACTAGTTGAGTGCTGAAGATAGTGAACTGTGAAGAGTACAGCATAATGGAGTGTCGGCTTTGCCTATGTTCTGTGCCAGCGGAGCATTCCGTTCCTATTTGTGTCTACTCTAACTTACTAGCGAAACATGTCTGGAGCTGCTTTCAGCCACAGGCTAGTTCCTCAACTTACTCGCATGACAAGCTTTTGTCTAATTCAGATGTAAAAAAAAAAAAAAACCAGTTTAATTTGTATTTTCCTTGCAGGTGAAAAAACACAACAGGCTGCCCGATAGAATGTGCTTGTCTTGTGTAACCAACCTCAAATTGTTCATAAAATTTAAAAAGACTTGTCTTAGAAATGATGAAATGGCAAGACTGAAACTAACCGAATGCTTAAATATTAAAGTGGAAGAAGTTTTCTTGGACGATGTAGTTTGGGAGGACGAGGGTTGTGATAAAAGTTTACCACCATATAAATCACCTGTTGATAATGAGGGTGATGAAATACAATTAAGAAGAGTAGATGAAAAAATTATTACAGATAAAGTAAAAGATCACCGTCTACAGGAAAGAAGTCCAAACATCGATAAACTTTCACCGTGTGAAACACAAAATAATAATGAACGAAAATGTTCACCGGTAATATTTCCATTATGGGCAGATTGAAATAATTACTTTAAGCAATATTAAAATGTTAATTCATAGTATGTAGTTGTTTAGAGTAGTTTCCTTTGATTCTTTTGAACATCTTTTGAAAAATATTATTTATTAGTGTATATTTTTATCGGTCGCTTTAATTCGCAGATGGATGGAGAGAATTCAAAAACACTCGAAATTAATCGTCAAACTGTGGGAAAAAAATACAAATGTAAAATTTGTTCTAAAAGTTTATCAGATAAGCACAGATTAAAACTACATATGTATAATCACACTGGGGAAAAACCATACAAATGCGAAATTTGTTCAAAATTTTTTGTAACACAACTGAGATTAAAAATACATATGACCAGTCACACTGGGGAAAAACTACACACCTGTGAAATTTGTTCAAAAAGTTTTACAACAAAATACATATTAAAACAACATATTATGGCCATTCACACTGGGGAAAAACCACATAAGTGTGAAATTTGTTCAAAATGTTTTGTAACAAAACTGAGATTAAAATTACACATGACCATTCACACTGGGAAAAACCTATACAAATGTGAAATTTGTTCAAAAAGTTTAACAGGAAAGCACAAATTAAAACTACATAAGTACATTCACACTGGGAAAAAACCATACAAATGTGAAATATGTTTAAAAAGTTTTAGAACAAACTGTGTATTAAAACAACATATTATGACCAAACACACTAGGGAAAAACAATGTGAAATTTGTTCAGAATTTTTTGCAACAGAATGGTTATTAAAAGTACATATGACCAACCACACTGGGAAAAAATTATACAAATGTGAAATTTGTTCAAAAAGTTCAGCAACAAAGTATAAATTGAAAATACATATGTACATTCACACTGGCGAAAAACCATACAAATGTGAAGTTTGTTCAAAATATTTTGCAACAAAACTGAGATTAAAACGACATATAACCAGTCACACTGGTCAAAAACCATACAAATGTGAAGTTTGTTCCAAAAGTTTTACAACAAAATTCGCATTAAAACAACATATTATGACCATTCACACTGGGGGAAAACCATATGAATGTGAAATTTGTTCCAAAATTTTTCCAACAAAACCGAGATTAAAACGACATGTAACCAGTCACACTCGAGAAAAACTATACACATGTAAAATTTGTTCCAAAAGTTTTACAACAAAATTCACATTTAAACAACATAATGTGTATGACCATTCACACCAAGGAAAAACCATTTAAATGTGCAATTTCGTCGTTTTTGCTGTCTCCTGAACAATTGGGTTTTGTGGACATATCGTCGGTCCAATTACCATTTAATGCTAGCCATTATAAGTTTTGTTTTTTAAAGCTGTTTTAAAAAAAAAAAATGCAATAGTAGTTTTTTTTTTAATTTTATGAGATTTAATTAATTATCTTAATAATAACTTAGGTCAGTCTTAATAATTAAGAATATAAAACAAATTTTAGAAAATGATAATAAATTATATATTATTTACATTTGAAGAGACAACAAATGTTTGGAAATATCACAAATTTAACCACTGTACTAATTATAAAACAAATTTGAATCAAGCTAAACTCGTTAAAATTAAAATCATATTGGCAAACTGATTATTTAATGCGAAAGGTGGGCCCTGTTTATTATTTATAAGCTTATCAAGTGCTACACGCAAAGGGAACCCATATCGATACTGTTCCTGTACTTTGTCTTAATAATGCTCATGAACGAAAAACCAATTTTGCAGAGGTAAGTTGACGGAAATGGGAGGAAAACTTTCAGGGTGATTTTAGCAAGTTCGGGATATTCTGCTTTGACATGTATCCAGAAAGAGGCTAGTGATGTTATGGTTTTGAAAACCATCTTCAATCCTTCGTCAGCAGCTAGATTCAAAAATTTATCTTGTAAAGTGACATTCAAATCAGCCTTTCATGCAATAAATTGGATTTCGGATCCATCCAGTTCAAAACGGTCAATTAATTCATTCAAGTGTTCAGTGATGACCTGTTGTAGAGATGGGACATCAAGCGCTTCATCTGCATCAATAATGGTTATGTGGTCTTAACTCAATAGATATTGTGTAGGCATTCAAACAAATATACAACTCAAGGAGTGTCGTTGATTTGCAATAAAATATAAATGTTTAAAAATAGGATCTGGTCAAAAATCCGAGATTTTTTTCAGTTTCTTGACTCATGTGTGGACCGGCAACGTAGGGCTCGCAGATCTTTGGGAAGCACTGACTTATGCCGGCCACACACCATCAAGTCTATCGACCGGCATTAGGCCACTTCCATAATTACCGGCACATAGTTATGTGATTCAGTAAAACTATCAACTATATAGGTGATGTAACAAAAGGTCCACTTTCATATAAAAATTGAGAATTTTGAAGCTTTAGGGTACATGCACGAAATGCGAAATAAGTTGAGCGGAGAACTGTCACCTGTCAGAATGACAGATCGTCCTCGGTTACAGATGTACCAACACGAGATTTATTATGTACTACACCAATGGGGGATCAGAAGGCGGGGCATAGGAAGACAACATACGTCACCGTACATCTGGCCATGTATAATTTCATAACTCATGAAGTTTCCGTTAATGGTCTCAACGATTTCAATTAATGACCTAAACAATTTTAACGTAAAAATAGTATTTTGAAAAATCATTGAAAATAAAGGTAAATGCTTACAATAGTTGAAGAAACGATGCTTTGCGGATTCATTACACCCGCTGGGTAAGGCCCGGGCCTCACCGGGCAACTAGTCTGCGGCGAGTTGCATTGAGCAATTTGCTCCGCCGACTCAGTTGCTCACATTGCGATTTTGATTATCTTTAATTATTATGGAAATTCAAAACTGACCCGCAGAATCGGTTTCTTAGACAATTCTATAAATGAAACTCGAAAAAAAAAGTTATGAAAAATTCGTCTTTTTTTCGTATTTTCCTTTGTCCGAATCCAGCTGTTCATTATGTTGTTGTCCAGCTGTTCATGTATGACGTAGTATCCGTTACTAAAAGTGCAACGTCTCTTTCTCGCGCAAATAGAGTGCGAGCGAGAAAGATAGACAAATAGACAAATCTCAAAAAAAAAGTCAAAAAAAATACTTATTTTTTTTTTTTCATGTTTCTTATATAATATTGCCTAATAATCAAATTATATTCTCGTCGATTTTGGCCTCTTACAGAGCTATACACTTTTATGGAGATGTTTGTATGCTATGATGGGAAGAATTTGAAGATTTGCGAAGATTTGAAAATAAGAAGAAAAATAAGGATCTGGGGTGAAACTTTCTTCGGAAATCACTATCTGTGTGTAGTGTTTATCTCGTAGTATGAAAAATTCGTCTTTTTTTTTTTTTTTTTCGTTTTTTCGTTTTTTTTCAAAAAAAAAAACTTTTTTTTTTTTTTCGTGTTACCTGTACAAAATTGTCTAAGAAACCCATATTTGAAGTCGGTTTTGAATTTCCATGCCTATATAAACGTCCTTTCGGGTCGTGAAAATGGCGAGTCTCCCAGAGTTGCCGTTACGGCTTGTAGTCGTCGGTAGTCGTCCATAGTTGCGCAGACTGAGTTGCCTGGTGAGGTCCGCTCCGTCTAAACGCTAACATTTTGACGACACGACGACTAAGGCCGACTAGTCGGCAGATTAGTTGCCCGGTGAGGCTCGGGCCTAATAAGAAGTATTTTTGCAAAGGTTGACGCCGATCCCTAGTCATACGGCGGTGGAACGCAAAATGACGAACAAACGAAAATACAAGAATTTGTATTAATTTATACATAATCTTCTACCATTACCGTTTGTCTTGAGCAATCTACATCCACTTTACTCCACAGATTCTTCTCATTTATCAACCCATCGTTCACTTGGTCTACCTTGCTTTCTTTCACATCCTCTCGGATACCATTCGAGCATTTCTCGCGTCCATCTGATATCCATTCTTTGAGCTGTATACAACCCACCACCACTTCAACTTCTTCACACGGATCCAAAATTTCATATAAAAGGGATATGTATTAGATGGAGTTAAAAAAAGAAAATAGATCGAGAAATATCTGTATAAATATCTATATCTGCTTCTTACTCATGTATTCCTCTTACGATCCTCTTACGGTATTGATGGGAAGATGCGTTTGCACTGTCAATACTATTGAAGACATGCCCCCCGGTATCGTGGATTTCAAAATACATATCCGGATTCATAACAATATTAAAACGATACCATCAATGGGGGTGTGGGTATTAATGATTATTCATTTGGGGAGGAATCCAATTATTGGGGGGATTCCCCCAAAAGAAAGGAAATTAAGTAAAATAAGGATTGTATAGTATTTATTAAGTTTATACGAGTATCGCGTGATAATATTGATAGTGTAACATGCCCCATAACCCGGTGGTTTGATAGAATTTGACAGATCGATAGACAGCTAAATCAGTCAAATTCTATACAAAAAAAACCAAGGGGTTGGCTCGGCCAGGCCGACGCACTCGCGAAACCAAGTCCTTACGTAACATTTTTAAATTCAGTATCCACGCTTCACATCCATACGTCAGAACTGACAGTACGCACTCGTCGTATGCCTATTTTTTATACATATGTAGAGATAAATTCAGACATGGGTTGGAATGAAGCCGGCGCAAAAAACCGTTATATTTATTTTTACGAATGAAAATTTACATGGCAACATTATTCAAGTGCTTGGATTTATTTTTGTGTAGTGGCAGCACGTCACACAGTACTGTCAAATTGTCAACGCGATGTTAGCGTTGCGAGGTTATGGCTCGGGCTCCGGCTCTGGTTCCGGTTCAGAATCAGACAGCGAGAAAGATAACAATGGTTCTGAGCCTCCAGTTCCACTACATCTATTACCACGATCCACCTCAAGTGTCACCGCAGCTCTCACTGTAGCGGTTTGTGCTGCACCCCCTGTACTCCCCCAGGTAAATAGTAAACAATGGTAAATATATTACAATCGCAGTGTTGCCGAATGAGCAATCGGTCATGATTTACATATTTGAACGACAACTCGAAATTGCGCGTAAAATTTAGTGCATATTTGATAGCCACCTGAAATTGGCTGTTTCGAATCAAACCAAAGTGATGTACTGTAAGTGACTCACGACTGCAGTTCGATTTCTAATACAGTCGAAAAGTAGATTTGATTTGTTTGGGAAGTTTCGAATATCGCTATAGTTCTGGCAAGATTTGGATATTATTATAAATTCGACCGGCAACGAGAATACACTGGAAAGATTCATTCCTTTGTGACTTCACTATAGCTATCGGTAGTATGTTCATAAAGAAGGTACCAGGCTTCACTCGAAATCAAGTACACTTCTTCAAGAAGAAGTATTTATATTGTGTCAATACTGAGAATAACCTTGTCGCAATAGAACAAGGCAGTATTATGGTAAATACCCCACGGGATCGGCTGGTTTCTTCTGTGCAACGATGAATATGGTAATGTACTTTTCCCGAGAAGTTTGGAGTATCATTATGGTTAGCCCTGTAGAAGTGTCATTGTTTTATGTATTATATAGACCAGTAGTGCTCACAAGCAGGGGCGGCTGGTCCTAAGGAGCGCTGGAGCAGTGAACTCCCACTCTAAAATACTAAATTTATACCCAATCTAGATATATATATATATAATTAGTATAAATACCCATAAAAATAAAGAAAAATATAAAAAAATCCGTGCGCATTCGAAAAAAGTTGTGTTCGTGTGTATGTTTGTATGTTTGCTAGCGAAGGAGTGCGTTCTCGATTGCGCTCCTATGGGCTACAAATGAACAGTTTCATACAAAATCTCCATAGATGTGAGCGAGAGCTACTCGACTCGTCGACAGGTGAAACAGCTATATTCGTATGAATATAGCTGTTTCGAAGTTCGGATATGTCCGTAAACGTTCGGAACGCAATGGAGTGGCCATTCCAAAAAAATTTGCCTGGATAAAGTGTCAGAAGCAGCGGGGGGGGGGGGCGTCGGGGGTCTAAGGCCCGTAACGCACGTGGCAGCCTGGCTGCGCGGCCATGGCCGCGGCGGCCAGAAAAACGTGCACCCAGTTCAAGCAGCCAGAGCGGCAGCCAGAACGCCAGTGTCAGTGATTCATTCGCGAAAGATGGATGTCGAAGACGCAGTTATTTTGTATTTTCTAAATGAAAAGAAACGTAAAGCAAAAAAGAAGTACTGGATTCATCCTCTGCTTCAGGAACGTCAATCAAAAGGCTTATTTCATACTTACTATAAAGATCTTCGAAAACATCCGAGCAAAAATTTGAACATCCGAAAACAAAAATTTGTTCTTTCCGCGGGCTAACGTGACTGGACTGGCTGACGAACAGTCAAAGCTAAATGATATTCGAGCACTTTATCGAACCAACTAATAATAACAAAAAAAAAAAATTCAAGTGACAGCTCTTTTACGAAAAATTTCCCACGGTGCACACTTCAAGCCGGTCTTCCCCAGTTGGTCAGTCTAGGTGTATCAGTTAAAATAATAGATAGCTATCTATATTTCTCCGAAGGCAAAATTATTTACTGTGTGCACGTGCAAGCTAGTTGACATTTTCAACAAAACTTCTCGGGAACATTCTCATGTGCATCTTCAAAAAGAACCCTTTTATTTATTTGGCTTCTCAGAAATTTAGCGGCAAGTTCATAAACAAAAGATGCTCACAAATGGACAGCGATACAACATATTATTTTCAATGCAATATTTGGTTCGTAATCTCGGATCTCGGATCCTTTTGTACTGTATGTACATACATGTAGATGCAAATAATTCGTTGAAAATAGTTTTATATACATTATTTCCAGCGCGCAATATTAGCGAGATTTTTTTTTTTATATTTTTATCTTATTCGTTGAATTTAGTGTAAAATTTATAATGGAATTGGAATTGTTTATTCAGATTTTCAGCCGAAGCGGCTGAAAATCAGAAATGGCAAACGCGAATTGACTGGCTGCCGAGCAGCCAGGCTGCTAGTGCGTGCATCGCACAGGCAGCCACATACATTTGCTTTGTTAAATACATTTCGTGTTGGCCGCGGCGGCCAGTGGCTGCCTGTCTGGCTGCTGCGTATCGGAGCCGGTACCTGTGGCCGCGCAGCCAGAGTTTCCTGGCTGCCTCAGTGCGTTGTCAAACAGGCAGCCACATACATTTCCTAACATCGTTGTGGCCGCGCAGCCAGGCTGCCATGTGCGTTACGGGCCTAAGTGCGGGGAATTCCCACAAAAAGAAGTCTTATCTACTATTCTACAATATCTAATGAGTGACACACGACTCAGTCTCAGTGACTCGCGACTGACGTCATTTGTTTACAAACGATGTGGCGCGAAATTTATCTGTTTAGTTTTGTTACTGTGTTTGTTAAAATGAGTGAGTGCAACGTTACGTATATTAAAATGCATGCCAAGACCTATAGAGACGTTGGGGTCACCAGTTATAGAGACGTTGTCACTACCAATTAGTGGAACGCTGGGTCAGGTGTGTGAAACGTTCTATTTTTGTACAAGGTAGAGTTTTGTATTTTTATTTATTCTTTGAAGTATGTACAGCGATTTACAGGTGCGTAGAAGTTTGGTATCTACGTAGTTGTGAGCAGCGTGGCTACGGTTGTCGTGAGCAGCGTGGCTACGGTTGTCGTGGGCAGCTTGGCTACGGTTGTCGTAGGCAGCGTGGCTACGGTTGTCGTGAGCAGTGTGAGTTCGTCTGGTGCGGACTCATGTGCCAGGAGGGCGTTCATCTCCATGGTAGCCCGTTGAGGGCCCAGAGGGTTGAGAGCTGGAGTCCCGTAGTGGTTGTCTTCAGTGGAGAGAGTTCAGGAACAGTGACTGACTGTGGACGATGGTGGCCTATTTAAACTACTCCAGTGCGCATTTGTGTTTAGGCGAGTCGAATGGAGAGGGTAGAAACCCGTGGGAATATATCGGTTTTATGTTTTCCCACAGATTTAAATTAGGGAGTTTTAATGGTTTCACTTTTAAGTGTCCTTTGTCCCTGTTGGGTTTGATGTGTTCATCCGGATGCTTATTGTGTAAAGTGTGGCGACGTCTTTGGTCCCAAAGCGATAATCAATTTCTCGGTTCGTGACAGTGTTGTTTTTGTGCGTTTTCCCACAGCTTCAAATTAGGGTGGTTTTATTTGGTTCACGCCCCCAGTCTTTTGTGTGTTTGCTCGAGATATGTTTCCGGGAATCTTAATGGGTTTACACACGTGGATGGTACCAACTCGTGCGTGCATTGCACATGCATCGGGATTCCTACAGACCTTTGAAAAACGATTAGAAATAAGAACAATAGGACCTTCCCAACCCAACATAACCTTTAAACCAATATGTACCACAAATTCGAAAAAATATACGCGAGTTTTCAAATCAGAACAATATGGAAAAACATCGTGGCTGTGTGGATGTGTAGATACCAACAAATTGTTTTGTTTTCTTATTTTCGCTGGTGGTGAATCTGCTTGGTGTGAATCGAGTGTGGATGATTTAGCACATTTGTCAATTAAAATTAAGAAAAATTCTTGTTGTGTGTTTTCACAGCAAAAAGAACGTCTGATGGGATTTATTTACAAATAAATAAAACTTTTTAAAATTAAACTATATTTTTAACTATTAAACTTTCAAAATTAAAATAAATTAACCAACTCGTGAGAAAATAGGAATTTTCTAAAAAATTTTTTTCTTTAATATAAATAAATGTGCTAGGAGAATCATCTTCGTCAGGAATTCTAAAATTCGGTAAGTTTATTTTATATTCAACCTATATGTACATATGTACGTGTATGTATGTAGGTATTCTTTGTTTTTGACTAGTGAACCCCCTCTTTTGTTGGTCACCGGCCGCTACTGCTCACAAGGTTAATCGTGTAATGATTTAACTGTATTTTTAAAAGGTACATAGGTACAGTTTAAAAATTTTTAACTGAACAAGATTTTATGACCCAAAGTTTTTTTTTTGATTAAAATTTTTTGCATCATGTGATCAATCTAGCAGCTACCACTAATTTCATTCTCATAGTTAAGTATGTTTTTGATTTTCTTCTAGGACAATCGCAGTGAACCGCGCGTCGTAAATCCTACACTCAAAGAACTGCAACACAATCCAAAATATGAAGAACTATACGCGCCTATAGTGGGACCTGAAAATCCATTCCAGTCGCAACACTCGAAGGCGAGCAAAAACATGCTATCGGGATTCGTGGAGAAGGCTCATATAAGCGAATTTCAATTTGAAAATCAACGAAGGACCTTTACGAGCTACGGACATGCCCTCGATCCTACCGCAGACGATGAAGCAGCCCCTACCAACATAGTTGGTAATTATAGTCAACTAGTCACTACCCGTTGACGGTGTCATCGGGTTGTTATCAATTATGTATATACCTATAGTGTATGTGCCGTGAGTAAATGTTCCGTGGCTACTCGGCCAGGCACTCAGACCATTGCGCTTATTATAGTCAATTTTTTTACTTTGATTGATTGTAATAAAATAAAGCCAGGCGATAGGTCAGTCGTTGGTCTCTTGAGCGATACGTCTGGGGTTCGATCCCTGGAAGTTTTTCGACTTTAAAAATATCGTCACTAGCAAGATCTGGATATTACTTAATTCAGATCGGCTGTCTCCTGTTAGAATTTGCCAATTTATCTAACTTAATTGTGAGACGGTTCAATAAAATTTCCATCATTGAAACAATTCCTCACTACCTACCAAATCATTGTCCGTTCCTTCTATCCCTTCCTCCC
The DNA here is from genome assembly GCA_022651745.1 of Parapsyche elsis. Classification (NCBI taxonomy): domain Eukaryota; kingdom Metazoa; phylum Arthropoda; class Insecta; order Trichoptera; family Hydropsychidae; genus Parapsyche; species Parapsyche elsis. The sequence goes on from JAGVSN010000017.1 coordinate 7,935,896, forward strand.
CTCCAAAAGGTAATGGGAAACTACTGGAGCAGGGGTTCTTAATCTTATGCACCCATTTCCTCCCTTGGAAGTGAACACAATTAAGACTTAATCAAAAAATAAAGATTCAAAAGATATTTATAGCTATGCGCATGTCATGTTTGATGTCCAACAGTTTCCTAGCCTTTGTCTTGGTACTGACTAATGTTGAAAATTCAAATTCGAAAAATTCATCGGTCGTAGCAAATGGAATTGAGGCAGAAAGTGTTTTATTTGCCAAATCTGAATATGCAACTGTTTGAGAGCATTAAAATTCATCAATGATTGATTTGAGAATTCTTGCCTCAGCAGAGCTTTAGTGTAAATCGACGAAATCGTCCTTTTGTGTGTTAAAAAAGTCCAAATTAAAACTGAAACGATTTCGTATTCACCCTTCAGGTTGAAAATAATGATCAAAGGACTCCATTAGATTTTCCAAATGTTTCAAAATATTACCTAGAATCCAATCTGGAACGTACTATTACATTTTTTTTGGGAGACACCTCATTCCTCCCCTAGGGAGGCAAACCCCCGCACTAGAGAGTATCTTTCCTTAGTTACGTCACTATAGCGGACGGTAAAATTTGTCAAGTAGTGAAGAGGCAATGCTTGATATTCAAGTACGCTGCTTTCAGAAAAAAAATAATAAAATGATGGATACTGAGTACAGAATTTTAGTTTCAGCTACGATTGAACCACCCGAAGAGAAAAAAACTGTTTTCGAATCTTCCAAACTAAGGCCACTTGACAAAAGAAAGCGAAAGAAGAATAATAATCCAGAGGATATTGAAGGATTCTTAGGTCCGTGGGGAGGATACGTTGACGAAAAGCGGTTAGTAGATACCACTAGGTTAGCTGTACAAATTATTACTTTATCCTAATCGGATAAAGTATTGTGATCGTGCGAAAATTCGGCCTCGAGATTTTGACTGATTTGTATCGAGTATCATCCCCTGATCACGTTTTCATGATTTTTTTTATATGTATTAGTTGACAAATATCTTTGTGATTTTAGAGTAATGAAACCAAGCGGTGAAGAAGCTGAAGCGCTCGAAGAAATAGTTGCTAAACGGCAGAAAAGAGGGAAGATTCAAGATGAGAAACCGCTCGAAGAAAAATCAATTCTACATAGTAAAATATACCTTTGAAAAAATCTTTCTATTTATTTATTTATTTTATTAAACTATATTATTTTTTTTCAATTCTAGTATCGGATAGTGTTGATTATCAAGGGCGTACGTTTCTCTGTCCGCCACAAGATGTTGGAATCAATCTTAAGAGTGATACGCCTCCCGATAGATGTTTCCTGCCCAAGTCTCATATCCACACTTGGAAAGGTCACACTAAAGGTATTTCAACTGTAAAATGGTTCCCAAGATCGGCACATCTTCTCATGTCGGCCAGCATGGACTGTAGGGTCAAAGTAAGTTCGCTCTCATTCAAATGTATATTGTATTTTACCGTGTTTATTAAATTCAATGAAACAATTTATAATTCCAGATATGGGAAGTGTACAAAGAGAGAAGATGTATTAGAACATATTATGGACACAGACAAGCAGTTCGAGATTGTAATTTCAATAACGAAGGGAAACTATTTATATCTGCGGGTATTGAATTTTATTTTGGTTGTTATTTGTATGAATGAAAACGAATCGCTGAAAATACTTCAATCACATACATATGTCGTGTGAATTTCAGGATACGATCGATACATCAAATTATGGGATACTGAAACGGGTGATTGTGTATCTCATTTCACGAGCAGAAAGATTCCATATTGTGCAAAATTCCACCCCGACGATGATAAACAGCATTTAATTGTAGCCGGAACATCAGATAAAAAAATAATTTGTGTAAGTATTGTAGATAAAATTTCACAAATTATAAACATTGCATTTTGTGTCCTCAATTTTTACCTGAAAAACTTTTTTTCCTAATTAATATCAACATCACCTCCTTAAACTAGGAAGCGCCCCATTTCATTTATGATTTATTTATGTTATCGAAAGTCTCTCTTTAATAAATTTCCTCTTAATTTCAACCAACTCGTTACTTTTTTAGTGGGATACCCGTAATGGAGAAATCGTTCAAGAGTACGATCGGCATCTCGGAGCTGTAAACTCCATCACATTTGTAGATGAAAACAGACGATTCGTTACTACTTCCGACGATAAGAGTTTACGAGTGTGGGAATGGTGAAAAAATTACTCTGGCATAAACAAATAATACTTGTGGGAACGTAAATTTACTGAATTCTTTCAATTTTAGGGATACTCCGGTCGATATGAAATATATAGCAGATCCGACTATGCATTCTATGCCGTTTGTTACGTCTTCTCCCAATGGCAAGTGGCTGGCTTGTCAATCGATGGACAATAAAGTTGTTGTGTTCAGCGCCCTTAACCGATTTAAGATGAACAGGAAGAAAACTTTCACTGGACATATGGTTGCTGGTTATGCATGCGGTTTAGACTATTCGCCAGATATGAGGTATGTAAATTAAATAAAAAGTATATTTTTAGGAAGTATACATACATATGCAGTTTTGATAGATTTATATTTTTTTATGTAGCATATTCAAGTATATCTGTGCAAATGTAAAACAATTTATTGGTTGATTTAAGCTCACTTTGTCGCTATTGCTTGTATTCGATTGATTCATGTCGGCTAATTTTACGATTTGAAATTCAAAACGGTTAAATGTTGCATCACTTGGTAACAGTTTACCTGTTTGGATCTTAGCACTGTATTTATTCCGTCATTGACTTTTCAGATTTTCGATCAGTTATTTTAATCAAATGGTGAGTAATTTTAATAAACGGTCAATAAGTTTTCACATCTACATCTTCAAGACCTTTCTGTTGGTGACTGGTTAAGCATGTCAATTTGAAATATTTAATTGATGAGGCATCCCGAACATCAGTTTTTACTATAAAGATGGATAAAATAGATTTTACTGTGTTCAACTGTAGGCTATTCCTTTCATATGTCCATAGCAAATTTATCATAGAAAAAATATGTTCCACTGATGCATTTTATCCTGGCATAGTTGAACAAAAACTAATAAGTGTTTCTATTTCACTTCAGCAAAAGTGAATTATGTCATTGGGTTATAAAATCGGAAATGGCATTGCAAAACGACAAATCGACACGCACTGACTTACTAAATAAACTAAATGTTTGTTGTTTCAACAGTAATTTGCAAATACGTCATGCTTGTCGCGAAAAACAGTTAAAATAACTTAAAATATCGCAAATTTTGATTTCTTACAAAAATCCGAGATTTTTGCCATCCCGAAACACATTTCTCAGGACAGGAGACAGCATCTTCGAAAACCGGTACTGTCCTGGATAAACCAGGACGTATGAGACGTCCTGAACGTCGTTTTCTAAATATAATACTGAGCATTTTCTTGAAAAGTTACTGACTGTTTATTGACTTAAATACTGACTGATTAATTAGTTACCCTTTATTTTCACTTTTGATGAACATCGATAAAATTTGACTGCTTTCAAATACAAGTATGGAACTGTAGATAGAAATAATACTGTCAGTAATTCATTTACAGTGTGCTAAAGCAATAAAAGACAATGAGGACACGTATTCTTAAATTTGCAATTCAAATTTTATAACTGGGTTTAACCGGCGCAAACCGGCCTCAGTGTAATGTGATTTCAATTTAATCAATTGGACGTATCACTGGTTATACTCGTGCTAAATAGAAATACGCAATGTATACTATGTATGTAATTACTAGTCATTGCCAATTGACAGTGTCATCGGGTGGTTATCATTTATGTATGTGTACCTTCAGTGTATTTAGTAGTTCAAAATGTAGTAGGTAGTTGGTAGCTATCCGTGATGTGAGTGTATGCGAGCGTTCCGCGGTTACCCAGCCAGGCAAACCCTTACATTACTATTCATAGTAATTAAAAATTTTATCATCTGTTAAAATAAATTTTTGCAACGATACCAATTCAACTAATAGCTGATGAGTTTAACGATACCAATTCATCTAATAGAGATGAAATAATTCAACGAATATTCACATTTACGTAATAAACGTTTTGACTTTGCACAGCAATTTTATAAAAAACGTTGTTATGAAGTTGAATTAGCACATTGTATACAATTCATGTTTGCTGTGAACACTTTCTATACAATTTTTATTTGCATGAAATGGCAAAAAAGTTGCACATAAAATATTCCAAAAAATACGACTCATCGCCAATATTTCAAGTACATACATCTATTCGTGAATAAAACATGAATTTATAATTGAAAATCGACTCTGAATTACTGTCAATATAACAAGCAGTAAAAGAACAATTGTCTATCGAGGAGGAGGAGGAGGAGTAGATAAAAATTAAAGTATGCCATTTACTAGTTATATGTATTCCAACCTTGACACTAATCCACGAATGGAATCTGTTAAACGCTATGGTACTATACAATGTTTAAAAAGCATTGTATCAAATATATTCACCATTCACCCGTACAAACTCATATTTTACATATTGTGCAATTGCAAAAATGTATTTACGTTAAATATTTAATTGTATATTGACATTCTTTTAAATATTTTTTCAGTTATTTGATATCCGGTGATGCGGATGGAAAATGCTATGTCTGGGATTGGAAGACGACGAAGCTGTACAAGAAGTGGAAAGCGCACGACGGCGTGTGCATTTCTGCACTCTGGCATCCCCACGAACCAAGTAAAGTAGTAACTGCCGGTTGGGACGGTTTAATCAAGTATTGGGATTAAAAGAAAAAATAATAAGAAATTTGTATTTTCATTACACAATTTATTCGACTGAATTTTGTCATGCTAAGCAACAGGTCACCACTGTCAATTAGAATAAAATAAGAAGCAAATAAAAAAATATATTTAAATAATTCCAGCCATTTATATGCTTTTTACCCTTAACCATAAGCGTTATCATTGTTTTAAATCAAATGCACAATTTGATTTTCATATGCATAGTTTTCAATACGCATTTTAAAGCAGTAGTCTGAAAATACTTTTAAAGAATTTCAGTTTTTGTGTATAATGACTTGTTTTACACTGGAGAACATAAACATTGCTCTTAGCACATGTTCAATGAAATTAAATTTTATAACATACTATGAACAATTTTAACACATCAATAACATTCGATTCATTAAGTGTGAATAACATACGTATACATATATTTTGCAAGCTTATTTATACATAATACACATTTTAATAAATCATTTGGAATAGAGTTTTCAAAAATAAAATATAGTAATCAAATATTTGGAATGAAGAAACACTTTAAAAGTACATCAGTAAAATAAATAAAATAATAAAAAATTTCATCTATTACGAGGAAGACAGTTTTAAGTTAAATTATTTTCTAATTGTGTTTTAGACATACACCGTTTATGCATTGTATTTATCTAAATTTTCATAGGTATGTATGTATGTATTATAATGAGTAAGTGTCTGATGAGCCACCGTTCAAAGGCAATTTAAGTTTACGCCATATAGTCATCGTATCGCCGACAAATTGATCCATCATCTTTTCCGTATGATGGGGTGTCGGTGCCAACCTCAACTTCTCCTGACCGCGAGGAACTGTCGGGTAGTTTATAGCTTGTATGTAATGGCCGTAATCTTTCAGCAGTGCGTTCGAAATCTTCGTCGAAATTTCAGGATTGCCTATTTTTATCGGGATTATATGACTGGGAGTCATCTCCACCGGTATGCCGACATCGGCCAGAGCGTGTTTCATGTAACGAACGTTGCTTTGGTGCTTTTCTCTCAGACGTTGCCCTTCCGGTCCGGAGAGGATCCGCACGGCGGCCAAAGCTCCGGCCAGAACACTTGGCGGCAACGACGTCGTGAAGATGAACCCGGCCGCGTAAGACCGGATCATGTCGATCAGTTGGGCTGAGCCGGTTACGTACCCGCCCATATTACCGAAGGCTTTGCCCAAAGTACCAGATATGATATCGATGTCGTTCATCTGCCCGTCCCTTTCTCCGACTCCGGCGCCATGCTCTCATTACAATCCCACGGCGTGGACCTCGTCGACGAACGTGAGAGCTCCGTGCTCGTGGGATATACGATTGAGGTCCTCCAGCGGGCAGACGGCGCCGCTCATTGAATGGACCGTTTCGAAAGCGACGATCTTTGGCGTCTCGTAGGGCACTTGCTCCATAAGAGATGCCAAATGAATTGGGTCGTTGTGTCTAAAAATATGCTTGGGTACACGACTGTTGCGTATACCCTGTATCATTGACGCGTGGTTACCCTCGTCGGAGAAGATGTGACAACCGGGGAGGGACTTGGCCAACGTGAACAGGGTGGAATCGTTGGCCACGTAGCAAGACGTGAACAAGAGAGCTGACTGCTTTCTGTGGAGCTCGGCCAGAGCGGCTTCGAGCTTCTCGTGGTACAATGAATTGCCGGATATGTTACGTGTGCCTCCAGCTCCGGTCCCATGCAATTGGAGAGCTTCCTGTGCCGCTTTCTTCACTTCGGGATGGCACGACATGCCTAAGTAGTCGTTCGAGCACCACACCGTTATCGGTCTTTCACCCCAGGAGTACTCCAGAGCCGCCGGGAACTTTCCCTCTGCGGCTAGTCTATTGACTTTTTTGAAGATCCTGTAAGAATGATCTTTTTTCTTGAGGAGGATCTGGTCGCGGAAGAAATCCTCGTAGGGGAATGTCTTTTGGGCGTTTGTCTGGTCGGGGAGTGCCTGGTTGGTGGTGGAGGCTGCTCGGTGAGCGACGGGACAAGATGGGGGTGGGACGGCGACGGCAGGAGCCGGTGGTGCCACAGTAGAAAGAGCTCGACCAGCTACTGGGCATTGCTGGCTGAACTGTTTGACCAGTACAGGACCGTAGTTCTTGACGTAGGAGACGCTCAAAGAACTCAGGAATGGGCACGGCATGATAACGTGTCGTGACGTCACAGCTGACGTGGAATATTCAAAGGTGTTGAAACTGGTGTTGTCCAGGAGAGTTGCTCTCAACGTGGCTGCCAGCTGTTGAGTTACGCAAGCAATGGTACGGCTCTCGCTTAAATGTCACCTCTGACACCAGTTGTCAAAGTTGTGGTGGGGGGAACCGTCATCGACGATAGACGTTTGTCATAACAACGCTATATACGACCATTGCGCCCATTTTGAAAAATCATTTTTGATCTAGAATCTTTCTTCTTTTCTGCAGTTTATTTCTTCGAGCGCTTCAGCTTCTTCACGACACACTTTTGTGTTCGTTGAAAATTTGAATTGTTACATAACCTATAGATGTTCTGTCTGTCCGTCCCGTAACCCATAGTTACTATAACTCCGGCCGTTTTAGGAAGACTTCTGGGTAAAACGTGCATGCTGTCCAATTCATCCCCTCTCCACCCGCAAATGACCAATTGCAATTCATTTCAGTTTCATGTTGCATTTTAGTCGAGCGATACAACATTGTGTGTGCGTCGGTAGAATTCAACATTAATATTTTGTTAGTTAAATTTTTTTGGAGTTAGTCTGATAATGTCTTCAATTAAGAATAGACAAGTGAAAGACATGGCACAATTATTTACTGCGTGCACGTGCAAGCTAGATGACATTTTAAACAATAACTTCTCGGAAACATTTTCATGTGCCTTAATATAATCTTCAAAAAGGACCGTTTTATTTATTTAGTTTCTCGGAAATTAACTGGCCAGGTCTCAACCAAAAGATGCTCACAAATAGACAGAGATAACATTGTAGATGCAACATACTATTAATAATAAATAAATAAATAAAAACAAAGAAATTATTTTACGTCTTTACAATGTTGCATCGCATGCACGAAAGGGACAGCATGTACGTATTGCCCAGAAGTCTTCCTAACGGCCGGAGTATATTATTATCTCACTTGTATGCTATATGCAAACGTTTAAAGTATGTCCGTCATGAATTGAAACATCGTCAACTGGCAATACTCTAGCCCAGGTTGTTTATGCTTTACAGGGTCTATGGTGTTTTCCTCCCCAGGGGAGGTATTGAAGGTCTGAGACATTTGTATTTGTAAACTAATACAATTGAAATTATTTGTACAGCTAACCTAGTAGTATTAACTAATCGCTTTTCGTCAACGTACCTCCCCATGGACCTAAAAATCCTTCAATATCCTCTGGATCAGCGTTTCCTAAACTGTGGGTCGCGAGCCGATTTTTAGTGGGTTGTGAAAAATTTTAAGTTATTATAAGTTAATTATAAGTTATTAAAAAATAAATAAAACTCTGGATTTTTTCAGTATAAAAATAGTATTAAAAATAATTTAAATAACCCCCCCATCATGTCTATTAAAACTAGGTGGGTCGCGAAAGTTTGTCCTTCTAAAACGTGGGTCGCGGCACGAAAAAGTTTGGGAAGCACTGCTCTGGATTATTATTCTTCTTTTGTCAAGCGACTTTAGTTTGGAAGATTCGAAAACAGTTTTTTTCTCTTCGGGTGGTTCAATCGTAGCTAAATCTAAAATTCTGTACTCAGTACCCATCATTTTATTCTTTGTCTTCTGAAAGTGGCGTACTTGAATATCAAGCATTGTCTCTTCACTATTTCACAAATATTTTACCGTCCGTTATAGTGAAGTAACAAAGGAAAGATACTCTCCAGTGCGGGGTGTTTTATTGTTTACTAGCTGAATTGCCCAGCGTTGCTCGGGTGGGTGAAAGTTATCCAGTACAAACAAAAATTGAAACAAATGAAAACATTTATTTTCCAGTACAAATTTTTTTTCAGATTAAAAAAATTGTATGGGGCCCCCTTGACCGCGGACTCCGACCCCTTCCAAAACCCACCTACGGTCTGACTTGGGGTATCATGAGATAGTATACCAAGTTTGGCGGTTCTAGTTATGTCCGCTATGTAAATCTAGTTGAAAACTAGATTTACATAGCCGAATCACAAACAAACAAACATTGAATTTTATATACATAGTAGATAAAAGGTCTGCAAGGGAGGAATGAAGTGCCTCCCAAAAAAGTTGTAATAATTCATTAGAGACATTTCCAGATTGGTGATATTTTTCTTTGCAGACATTTCTAGGTAATATTTTGAGACATTTCTAAAATATAATGGTCCTTTGACCATTACTATCAACCTGAAGGGTGGATACGAAATCCTTTCAGTTTTAATTTGGACTCCATGGACGACGCTGACACGCAGAAGGACAATCTCATCGATTTTCAGAGCAAGAATTCTCAAATCAAAACCATAATGAATTTTGGTGCACTCAAACAGTTACCTAATTGGTGTACTACCAGTCGCTCACTTACATACATGACGTGCGTTGTGCAAAGTAAAAGTTGTGTCGTGTAAAAGCTTGGTTTCGCGCGTGCTGGAGCTTACTGCAGCCTGGTACGATGCACGCTACAGCCTTTGTGACAGATGGAAGGGAGGATAAGGGGTGCGGAAGTGGGAACGACCGAACCGCTCCCCGCACCCCTTCTTCGCCTTTCCATTTGTCATAGAGGCCGCAGCGTGCACTGTAGCAGGCGGCAGCACGCGCGAAACCAAGCCTTTACGTAACCCGTGTTGCGCGCAGCATAACACATGACCTCAATAACTCACACAAATACTCATGACCATAATTTTATCTGGCCATAGTGACGAATTGGGGCAACCTGTCATGTCACTATGGTATAATTTCGAAATAAAATGACACAGTTACCACCCGACGACACTGTCAACGGGCAGTTACTAGTTCCAAAATAAGTATGTTAGAAAACTTTGACACGTTCCATTCACTGCGTAATTTTGAATAGAAGCAGTCGAGTAAGTTGTTCGAGAGTCTCGGTTCAGGTACGTTTGGTAAATTTAACGGTTTGTATTTATAAACCGAAACCTTATAATATGATTGCTTTATTTTTTTCATCTTTTGTTGTGCGTGCATGGAGTATATAAAATGCAAAGACAACAATCTAGGATTTTATAATTGCTGGCTATTGACCGAGTAATCTAATCAGGTAGCCGTTTGAAAAAATAATAATCGGACGATGGAAGGTCACAAGATGAACATTGTACATTGTAGTAAATATCGCTGTGCAAAATTGCATAAGTGTGGGATGTCATTTGTATGTACAACTTAAATCTCGTACTTAATACGATGAGTTGACCGATTTTAATAGCTTATTCGCTTTGTTTCGTGAATAATGAATTTTAGTAAAATATTTATAAAACAAACACTATTTAAGTGTAAATTATTAGAAGTTATCACTTTTTACTTATCTATGGTATAAAATTCTAAATGATTTTCATTTAATGGGTTAAATAATACTTGTGTGAAATTTAGTGGAATAACAACGGATGATTGGAATGTTTCTTCGGTGAATAAAAATCCCAGATTCCAAATAGTGGCAATAAATATTTCACTCATGCCTTGGTTTCGCGCGCAATCATCGGTCGCACGCCTGCTGCTCCACGTGTCAAATTCTATAATATTACGTCGTGGTGTGGGGATCTATTGTCTATCAATTAAACCAGCTTATAGAATTAATTTATTATGACGATTTTTGGTACTTGTCTGTTAGCCGCACGCCGGAAGTGGTACCCCCAGTGATTGTACCTCCTACCGTTTGACAATCGCCTCCCTGAGAGTGTATTGGAGAAGCGTGTATATGTGCATTGTTGACATATTGAAACGCCAGTCAAGTGTGAAATTGACCAATAATTGAACTACGTTAATACATCAATGATTTACTTCTAGAGCATCCCTGCTATGGTATACCTTGAACTCCCAAATGTGTCTGGCGCACTTTCTGGTTCAGGTGACAAAATTTTTTGGATGCTATCTACCAGTACTTGCCGATTGTTTATTAAATTTTTGCGAATTTTTTTCGTAGCCGGTGCTTTAAATACCAAAGAATCCCTTTGATAGCTTTGTTCAGATACCTACAACTGAATATAAATAAATGGAAAGAAACAGCTAAAACTTAGACGGTGTGAGAAATAGTTATTGTCTTTAAACATTAGTGCTCTGTTTTACACGTAGGCCAGGTAAAACAAAGCACTAATTGATCGACGACGGATTACTTTGAACCGAGTCTCTCTGATATCAAAATAAGTCTCGTCGCAGTCGAAGATGTATTCAATGGGCTATATCAAAGTTACAGTTTGCTGCGAAGGTTCATTCTTCACTCGGTTGTTCATTGGATTCAAACTAGTAGTCCTAAACTCAAATCATTTTAAGTATAATCGTATCGGCTGTCGGCTGTCATCGTTCGTATATGGGAACGCTGAGCTCGTCAAGTTCAAGGTATACCATAGCAGGGAATACTTGGAAGGTTATACGACTATCTGCCCTGCTCTAGAAGTAAATCATTGATGTATTAACGTAGTTCAATTATTGGTCAATTTCACACTTGACTGACGTTTCAATATGTCAACAATGCACATATACACGCTTCTCCAATACACTCTCAGGGAGGTGATTGTCAAACGGTGGGAAGCACTTTTGTTGGTACGCCTACTTCCGGCGTGCGGCTAACGGACAAGAACCCGATTTTTTACATTGTTTAGGTTATAACAGATTTAGATGTGTATAATATTTAAGAGCTGAATTCAAAAATGTTACGTAAGATCCACTGCACACAGAAGCATGGAAAGATGTATGATTAGTATAACAAGAAGAGATAGTAAGAGGAATACATGGTTAAGAAGCATGATCAAATTGGCAGATATAGTGAAAAAGTTCAAGTGGACACAGCGAGAAGAATGGATGGCAGATGGACGCGAGAAATACTGGAATGGTATCCGAGAAGATGTGAAGAAAGCAAGGAAGCTCAAGCGGACGATAGACTGATGAATTAATGTGTGGAGTCAAGTGGATGCAGATTGGTCTAGACAGATAGGAATTGACGAGTATTGGAAAGGCCTTCATGCAGCAGTGGACGGTGAAAATAATGATATAATACAAGATTTCAATCTCCAAGTCTAATTGAAATGTAATAACGCATATAACTTTATTTTTTAATTACTGATCATTTGTTAGCAGATTTATTTCAGTACCTAGTAGGTAATCAAAGTGAAAGAATGAAATCGGAACATATTTGAAATTAAAAAGAAGCTGTTTATGTAGAATCTTATACATTTCCGAGGACTTCAAATGAGGCCACAATCCCCTTCTTCAACGAATATAGTCTATTTAAGATTTTTTTGCTAGAGAATTACTTTATCTACACCTTAATCGTAGTAGACCCATCTACATATGCATACTACGGCTGAAAATGATAATATTTAAGAAGCTGTGTGAGCGAAGATGGAACGAATCCTGTTGAACAATAGAGTGTGCTGGTATTTACATGCGTTTGGCGATGTAGCGCAGTGCTGCCATTGTGAATAAATACTCAAACTGGATTCGAGAATTCCTACACTATCTAATTAAATTTTGTAGTACCGCGACCCACTTTTTAGAACTACAAACTTTCGCGACCCACCTAGCTCTAATGGATATGAAAGGGAGGGGTATTTATATACATATATATATATATATATATATTAATACTGTTTTTATACTTAAAAATATATCCAGAGTATTATTTATTTTTGTGTAATTTAATTAACGAAAACAAACAGCTGGGATAAAAATTCATATTTCAAAAATTTTTCGCGACCCACAGCTTGGGAACCGCTTCCTAATATAATAAATAAGGGGATAAAAGGTTAATTTAAAAAATACTTTTCTAGAGCAGTAGATGTCAAGTATTTTTTTATAAACGTTCAGTATTTTTCGTCAATGTCAAATTTTAAACGGTAAACGCCCAGTACTCGGTACTTATTGCTTGGGGAATTTCGAACGTAATACTGAACAACACCAAATTTAATACTGGGCAGTTAATCGTTGAAGCTTGTGGGCGAACTCGGCAGATGGCAGTGCTAGTCTCGGGCTCGGCTTCGGGCATGGCTGGGTTTTGTGGCGTGCGAGTTGGCGCTGGCTGTGGTTGTAGCTGTGGAGCGGGGAAAAGGAAAAGAGGAAAAGCGAGAGCTGAAGCGAAGCAGGAAGCTCTAGAGCTTTAGAGCCTCCACTCCTACAACCATAGACTCGATGCCAGGTCATTCTCCTCATTCATTCATATCGTCTGGTCTGTCATCTCGAGTTAATCTGGTCCAAACAAGCCGTTCCACGGCCATGTACTGTGCTGTTGTCCCCTTTTCGAGAGTTATCTTTGTCCTAGTTTCGTGCCCGTTGCGATAGTTTACGCGCGCAATTATGGTGTGTGCTCTAAGGTCGATAAAGGGGTACCTATTTTTCGTTTAACATGATTTATAGCTTACTCTCTGGGATCGTTTTCAACATTGTACAATTGCACAATCGTTTGGTTTATTCCCTTTAACGCTGAACTCAACCCTCGAACAGTTTCGATTTCGATATCGTTAGTATTAACTGTTTTGTGTTCAATGGCAAAATTGTTGTGTAGAAACAGATAATATTGCTGTACTATATATAGTGGCTTAGCCGCGAAACGCTCGACGTCATACGACGCGGGTTGCGCGAAGCTGTCATGCTACATAACCTCGCTAACTAGTGTACACGGTACGTACACACACACGTTGTCCGTGTCGTATAACGTAACCCGTATTGCGCGCAGCGCTCATGCTACATAACCTCACTAATTCGTATACACGGCACGCGTTGCCCAAACCGTGTTGCGCGCAGCGCTCACGCTGCATAGCCTCACTAACTCGTATACACAGCACGCGTTGTTCAAACCGTGTTGTATAACGTAACGTGTTGCGCGCAGTGCTCACGCTACATAACCTCACTAATTCACACTACCACTCAATGTTACGGTTACCACCGTATTTTAGTATTTTTAATTACTGACCACTAGTATTTTTAATTTTTCATACAAAATATCTCCATGAATTAGCTGAATTTTATACAAAACCTTAAAAAATTCGCCGCAGTACAGATTTTTTTCCAAAACGGCATAATGTTTATAAAATGAGTGCATTTTTGAAAGATCAATTGTTTTTTTAAATTGAAACTAAGTCAACTATTGGCACACTTACCTTTAATTATTTGGGTACAAATTCAATTTGCCGAATTTAATTTCTTCAATAATGATGATTCACATTCTTTTTTGCAACAATTTGCTGAATCGCATTTATTGTATTAAAATAAACAAATATGTAATGTGAAATGATTCTCATTGGTGTAAATAGTAGCGCAATTAATGCCCACCTGGCTGGCTGGGTAGCTCTTGAACGCTTGGATACACTGACGGCACATACTTACATACACTCCTTAAAATACATCATACATTCTGGTCGTCAGAATGTTCATATGCAATAAAATATTTCGCCTACGGTGCATTTGCGTTCATAAAACGAAGTAATTTTTTAAAAATTATACAAAATTAACATTTTTCCGAAAAAAATGTTTATTTCATTTTGTTAATGTTAAATTATTTCAATTTTTAAATTGCTCAAAATAACTATGGCAACCAATTAATCGGTCAGTATTTAAATCAACAAACGGTCAGTAACTTTTCAAGTAAATGGTCAGTATTATATTTAGTTAACGGTCAGTAAAAAATATATTTTTAGCGAGTAACTTTTTCACAAATGGTTAGTAAACTTTAAACACCGACCCTTTAGCATTAATTACTGACCATTTAATATATTTACCGATCATTTAATTGTACTGACCTTTTCATAAAACTTACAGTTTGGTTAAAATGACTGACCGAAAATCGGAAAAGTCACCGACCCAACAAATACAAGCCTCTTTTGGTTTAAGATATTTCTTCCACCGACCGAGATGAAGGTGTTGCGTTGCATACATTCACAAAATTTTTCGGAAAGCGTATTTGTTCCACTTGCAAAACAAACCGGTACTTTGTTCAATCTCTGTATAAGTAGGTGCGAATTTCACTTCGTTTTAGGATTAGTTACTTTCAATATTAGGTAATTCTACATACTATATGTAATACATAGCTTTGATTTTTCACCTACTACTTTTTATAGGTAACTAATTATTTGGTCAGTATTTAAATCAATAAATGGTTAGTAACTTTTCAGGAAAATGGTCAGTACTATGTAAAATTAGAAAACGGTCAGTAAAAATTAACGAATCGATCAGTATTTTTACCGTTTATATAAATTTATTTACTGTTTAGTATTTATTACTGACCATTTAACTTGGTCAAAATAATTGATTGAAAATCGGATATGTTACCGATCCAATAAATACAGACCAATAACTATCGGCATATCATTTATCATTGAACTGTAAACATTATCTAAATTTATTCATTTTCTTTTTCAGTGTCTGTACATTTATGAAAACTATGATCGTACAACAGCCAAGATGATAACAAATTTGCCGCTTTTGTTTGTCAAAGGCAAACCATCGTCGCTGAAGACCATGTCAATGCACGAGTTGGAATGTTTCATAACGTTCCTGGTGCACTGTTCGTTGGGACACGATACTGTTAAAAACATAGAACAGCCGCCATGGTGGCCGTCGAACGTACCCTTCTCCGACCCGTTCATCAGACCCTCGGCTATACCGAAAGACTGGCCGTCCAGATTGCGAGAGTTGATACAGGCGTGCTACAAACACCACTGCAGCGAGTTCCTGCTGAAATTTTGCGAGGAATTGGCGAAAAATCCACCGTCAAGCTTGCACTACGTCCGACACTGCGACAGTACAACGTCTCTGTATCTGAAATCGTCGCACAGACTCCTCGTCACGTTTCGAAATGAAAATATGATGTACGATGAACCAAACCGGTCTCGGCGAAAATGCCTATTGCCCTATAGGCAAACACCGACCGAGTCCGTCGTTGAATCCGAAGGAGATAACATATACCTATGCGATACGTGCGATCAAGTTTTCGACAAATTGGAAGACGTTCAGCAACACGAGAGGACTTGTTCGCAACAAGACCCGATCAACGTATCGCCGTCTTCCCCGGAGAAGGTACCGTCTGCCCCCGAACCGGAACTGATTGAAGAGGACGAACAGGGAAGTTTCCTCAAACTGTTCAGTTTGCGCACTAAGTCATCAATAGTCAAAAAAGCTTCTCCGGTCAAACACGAAGATGATCTTTACGTGCGTAGAAACGAGGCCAGGCAGAAGAGGATGTTCAGCCTTTTGCATTTTCCATTTTCATCACCAGCCGGTCTCCGTATTAAGAAGACCCACTTGCGGACGATCGACGCGTGCTTAAAGCGCGAACACTTGGATCGGTACTGTTCAACACCAACGAACAGTGCCGACATTCCGAAGTGGCTCTCGAAGCATTCCTCGAGACACTTTCCCGTCAAGTATAAGAAGCCCGAGGATCACTGGGCGCGTACTCATACATTTTCCGAGCAAAGACATAAGCTCGTTTTGAACTTAGATAGTCAACTTTTACTGTTACGGTGTAAGCCGTTGAGTGTAGTCGTGAGTCGTTTGACTTTGAATGATATTGAACGTAGTAAGACGCTGCCTGTGTGTTCGGCGGACTTGTCTAATAGTAGTGTTGGTTTTGACGACGATGATATTGAATTTGTATCACATATGGTACTTCCGGAAAGTTTAAGATACTCGGCTGTAAGCAAACGTAAAGGGCGGATAACGAGTAAAAGAAAATCGGTGGATAAAAAGTCGTCACCGTCGAAAGATATCGACCCACCTTTGGACTTGGACATTATAGATCTCTGTTCGGATGATGATGATCAGCGTGAGATTTCTCATCCGTCTCCGGTAGTCTGTCACGCCGCTAGTGATGTCGTATCGAACAGTTTAGTTTTGGCTACGACGCCTGAATTTTTGCAACCGTTGACTGCAAATCCGAAATTAGAAGGTGCTCAATACAGCGTACAATCTAACATATCCGAGTTAGTCGAACCACAAGAGGAAAGCGATAATTCTCCTATAAATAATGTGATATCATTAGACTAATTACTGTATAACTTATTTTATTTTTCTTATGCTAGGTTTTTCTGATCTTTTTTGCGTTATGTTTTTTGTTAAAATATAAAATGCGAAAAAGAGCATTTAATGTCGACGTGTTGTAAAGTATAGCACAATTTTTCGGAAAAAACTGTATGTGTAATAGTCTAAAAATTGAGGAATTTTGTGTGTGGTAGTGAGCTTGCATTTTCTCGAATAAGAAAACAATCAATGTACATATACTCGGTCCAACTTAGGAAGAACCTTTTTCTCACGCAACTAATAAAAAAAAAGTGGGTTGTGGCTGTCCGAGATGTACAACTTTGGTTATCGTTAATGTTTATTTTGAGAAGCCGAGGTGGTGACCAAGCTCATTGAGCCACTCTCTTTTATGCGCAGGACTAAATCTGTCAAGACCAGGGTGTTTCTTAAGTTGGATAGAGTTGAATGCGTCTCTGTCTCGATAGAACTGCTTTAACGCCTAGATAATATTGATAACAATGAACTTGTGTGTTCAAGAGCACTGATGACCTCCCAAAATATTGATTTCAATCGGGTGATAATTATTTCGATAATTGTTTACAATGTCTCAGTTAAATAGTTGTCGAAATGATTATATAAATACAAAAAAAAAACCAGTGAATAGGTTAATTCAGATTTTTTTAATCGGCATTTCTGTGCAAAATTGGAACGAGTCATGTTACTTTTCTGATAAAATAATGCTTTACTGTATTTTCAAACCACTTACGCTGAGCAACAAAAAAATCACGTTTTTTAAAACCCAGGACGGAGATTGGTCAATCTTTACTAAGTTTAACCCACTGAATTCGAATACGATAATGATTTTTGTTGATATGCTCTCGTTTATGAGATATTCGCGATTTAAAAAATGTAAAAAACATCCATTTTTTTGGCTTTTGCGGTCTATAACTCAAAATATAGTATCGCTGTGCTCAAAGTGAGTATTGAAAACAATGGTCAGATATTTTTCCTATTGATTGTGATTTTTTATTGCTTTAAAATACTTAAATGGATATTTTTTACATTTTTTAAATCGCGAATATCTCATAAACGAGAGCATATCAACAAAAATCATTATCGTATTCGAATTCAGTGGGTTAAACTTAGTAAAGATTGACCAATCTCCGCTCTGGGTATTTTTTTTGTTGCTCAGTGTTATTAGTTATTAACGTGTAATATTTATACTTCAGTATTATAAATTAATTAAAGTTAAACTTCTCTATTTTTGATTTGTTGATATGTTCGAAATGAGGCTTGATAAAAACAACATGACCATATGATCGATTTACTGTTTATAGTTTGAATCTCTTTGTAACTGAATTTGAAGATTACTTATGCATATTATTTTGTCTCGGTTCGCTTTTGCGCTGAATAGTCCAAATTTTTTGTTTTGTATTGTAAAATGTATTTTTTCTGTTATGTTTCATACTTGTATGTATTATATTTGAAAAAAAAATGCCTATATTTGTTGAACAGTAAAATTGCTAGAGACTGATGTAAATATATTTATATACGTTTTATTTGATTTCAATTGATATTTTTTATTTAACCAATTTACAGATGTACACATTGTCGTTTTTTATTTATGGTTTTTTTTTACTCGTAATCGTATTTTTTTTAAGTTTTGGTTACCATTTTCATAAATTTTTACAATAAAAACTATTTGCGTTAAATTTTACGAAACTATGTACATATGTACGTATATTATGTTGCTCGTTATATTTGATCACGACAAATTAGTTACTGTCAATTTATTGAAATATGTAATGTAAAAACATCAATGTTAATATTATTATATACATATATACAAACTCGATATTGTTGGTATGTCTGTGTAATTTTTATTAGTCTACTATAAAATATTTATAATAAAATACATGTAAACATGTAACAAAAAAATATGTTTATGTAAATAAATAAGATCTCAAATTTTATTTATTATTCTATCTATAACGTTCCTCTTTTGTAAAATACATTGTCATACCCAAAACACTTAAACACACAGTTTATTTTACATAAAATCAAACAATTTATATTTACGCTATAAATTAAATCTTATCTAGTTAGTTTCATACATTCAACATGCAAATATAAAGGTCTGAGCTTGACAAGCAAGGCTTTACCTCCATCACATACCCTGCTCTGATTTATTGGAGTTGGCTTCACTGCAAGACACTAATAGTTGCAAACGTATGATCAGTGCAATATTATGCTTTGCCCATCGAGCTTTTTCCTTTATAACAATGAAAGCTTTAAATCGTTAATTAGACTATATTCATTAAAATATATGTACTTTTATGATGTTTTCAGACAACATTGATGCAAGAAAATTGTGATAATTTTCAACAATTTTCTTTATATTTTATTTAATTAAATTAATTTGTGTAATTTTTTTTGTAAATTTTAAATCGGTAGACATGGTCCATCGCCTTTTAAAAATACAATTACATTGAAACATTGATACATGAATTAATGTTTGTTAGTATTTAATCACTGTCATCATCGTTATGGCTTCTGTTTAGAGGACGTCGACTTTCTTCGTCGGATCCATAGATAACATCCTCGTCGGAATCGTTAATCATTGAAAATGCTGGATTGTCCTTGGTGATGGCAACTTCTGTAACGTTAACGTACATATATATTGAATATCATAATTCACCCATCATTCCTATGTACTATAAAACATATTTAAAGTTACCATGGGGTGGTTTGTTAGACGGTGAATACACGTAAGCCATAGTATAAATGTAAAAGTTCAATAATCCGTAGAACGTCATGAACTGAGCTGAACTGTTGTAGTGAGTGGAAAGCTGTGCAACGAAATTGTCTTCCAACACACCAGCTCCGAATCTCATGATTGTTACTGTGATGCTGACGCCGAGGACGGTTAACATTAACAGAGTGAGACACTTCAGTCGCATATCTAAAATACAAATCTTGGATAGTTTATTAAAATTAAATGAATTTGGATTTATTATTTGCATGTAAAATGTGACTTACCGAAGAAAGGCATATTTCGTAGATCGGTGTACGCTCTTAATATAAGATAGACAAGATACAGGATATAAATTCCTCCAAATGTAAAGAAAAATACTTGAAGTGTCTGTGGAATGTACGTATATGTATTAGAGATTTATGTTAGTATGAAATGTTTGTAAATAAAAAATATATGCAAATTTTCAGCTTGGAGGAAAAATTCTCAAAATGAAGTGACTAAGGAAAGTAGCACTTCCGGGAGACGAAAATTTTTGAAAACCTTACGGATTGTAATGACCGACACCAACTTGTATGTATGAAATTTCAGTGATATGATAAACGGTTTTCGAGTTACAGCTATTCTACAAACAGACGCACAGACATTTTCCAAAAAATTATGAAACCGTAATCAGGGGATGATACTTATGAGGTCGAATTTTCGCACGACCACAAAACGTTATCCGATACGGATAAAGTAAAAACTTACATAGTAATGTGTAGTATCGACAACGTAGTCGTACGTTGGATCACGAAGTTCATTGTACTTTTGCCAGGTAGCTAATATGATAGCTGAAAGCCAAATCATCCCAACTATGAACAATTTCGGAAAGTAGAATGTCATGAACCACCTTTCGTTCTAAAATTAAATAATTTTTATTATATAATCATTCAATTGCACTGTCTATATACATACATACGTTAAATACATTAGTACCTGTCTCAAGCCGTGGTACATGCAAAGCCAAAACATCAAGAGTGCGCTGAGGAATGTTGCCTGTAGAATAGCATCTATAAATCCCGGTAGCCACGAGCTCACCAAAAATGTCATGGGAAAAATTGGATCTATGTACAAATTACACCTTCTTAAGGATTTGATCATATTTTTTGTTTACTTGATCAGACTTGCAATAAAAATACTCACTATCGTAGAGTAGAAGAAGAGGTAATAGAATCGATAACCACCTTTGTTCCGTTGACCAGTCGTGAATCATGTATTTTCTTAGAGTATGTGCAAACCAACACTGGAATTAAATGAAAATTGATTATGGACCACATTAATTCAATTCTAAGCTTTTTGGTAGATGCTTCATTATACTTACAGTTATAAAAAACGTGCCCAATAGGAAAATGAAACGGAACCATATTTCGATTTGTGTAAAAGCGGGATTGTAGGTTTTGAACTGCAATAACATAACAATAATTTGCAGTCGTTGTCAAATGGAAGCTGTATTGTTAAAATTGGCGTCACACTTACATAAAACGTAACTTCATTAATGCGATACAACTGATGAAACTTTTCAAGCCCATAAAATTTAATTCCGAGAACATAATGTGTATAGTCGAGGAATCCCAAGTGTAAAACTGTGAATTCGTCGCAGATTTGCTTTTCGCAGCGGAGATGTCTTGTTCTGAAAATTACTATCAATTGTAAAAACAAATCTTTTTTGCACATTACAACTGCTTTATATCTAATTTGACCTATTTCGAACATCGTCCGGATGAATTATAGACACCGGCTTATGATCTTCGGTTAGGCCGTCTATCGAAACGCTCACTTGAAAACTTTTGTCGAATATTTCTTCTGAAACATTACAGCAATAATTAAAATTAAACATTAATTTATTCACGATATCCATGAGGATGTGGAAGAAGGCAAGGTAGATCGAGTGGACGATGGGCTGATGAATTGAAAAGAATGTGTGGAATCAAGTGGATACAGATTGCTCAAGACACAGGAATGGAAGAGGATTGAAGAGGCCTTCATCCAGCAGTGGATGGTAAACGGCTGAAAATGATGATGATTGTAAATTACCATCTTTATTATCGGTGGTGATTTCGGTGATGAGCCACAACTGTTGATTGTACGTTCCGAGAGCAGAACTGCGCATAACATACGGTCCAGCTGGTAAAGTGCTTTGGTTTCCCAACAGCAAAGTTCCTCGCTGTATCGACGTTGATGTTATCGGAGGACCTATGATTTTAATTCATTACAAAAAGTCACAACCTCAACTTAGTATCGATGATACATATATCTCATTGTGAATTTACCTGCTAGTCCGATGAAAACACCCAAGCCGAAGCAGGCAAAGAATGCAATAAAAACCATAACGAATTCACCTTTGTGCATCGAGTACAAACGCATCTGAATAGATCTGAAATTTGAGAGTTGTTTATTTCAGGATTTTTTTTCAGTTTTTCAGTGTGATGAATCTGAAAGTGAAATACCGTTCGCAACGATCATGATGGTACGCTGGAGCAATGTATTTATTGAATTCGCTGAACAAATCGCTGAATTGGGAAAGGGCGCTCCTTATTTTCAGATTCCACGAATTCGATGGCAAATGGTATGAATAACCAAGCCCGGAGGTATCCATAATAGATATCTAAAAATGTTCATGTAATGGTTCAGTACGTTCAAATTGCATTTATAGAATTGTTATTGAGAATTGGCTGATTGTGTTTGTGCGCACAATATTTGAAGCCATATTTTCACTTTCACATATTGGGTTAGTAATTAATTTAATGTTTACCTGGTTTATTTGAAAGGTAAATACGCCTCAGGCATTATTTAGAATAGAAAACGTAAGGCAAGACGAATCGCATCATGTTCAGCTATCAAATAGTTCGCCGACATTTGTTTATTGATCGGTTTACAAAAGGGGTGGTAAAACAGTTTTGGTAGCCATTTGAGCGCACGCCCATGCTCCGTATTCGAGAGAATTCGTTTTTTTCACACAATTGGCCTTTACAATATTTATGTTCTCCCCAAACCAACGCGGAACAGCGGGAGCAGGAGCGTTATTGAATTTTAAATCCGGTATAGAGAGGATATCAGTGAATTACTCCTCTAACTAATACTAACAAATAATACTGCTGCTATAGAGAGAACGCAATGAAAGTGAGCGACCACATTATATATATCGTATGCAAACCCCGCCGTTTAAAATTCGGCCCCGTTCCCGCTGTCCCGCGTTGGTTTGTTGATACCTTTATATTAATTTTTTTTCCACCGATAAAACCCTCGTGAAAAAATCCCCATTGATGGTTCATATTGGTAAGTTCATATAAAAGATATGATTTTTATTCAATTATTTATAACCATATAGGAACGCTGTGGTGCGCATTTAGTGACGTCATACACCACTACATTACGGCCGCTACACAACAGCACCGTTTTCCTAGGAAACCATAGCTTTAGGCGCTGGTTGTAACGTTCATACTTTCATACAAGGTGGAGTTTCGTATTTTTACTTATTTTTCGATGTACAGCAAATTACATGTATACAGTAGTGTGAGTGGCTCATGGATTCGTGTGACGAATTAACTGAGTGTCGTCGTATCGCTCCAACAGGTACTTCTCCACGATGGGCTGGCGCTCATGTTCGCCGAGAGCTGTTGTAGCAGCAGATGGTGGTGTTAGTTTCAGATGGTGTGAGATGCTGGAGCGATCGTTGTAATTTATATTACGTAAATGCGCGTTTGCATTTTGATGCGCTAACAGGAGAGGGAAATCTTGCGAGAGATTTCTAACATTTAGTGTGTATGATGAAAGAGGTCATATTTAACGAGTTCAACTTTTGGATGCTCTTTGTTCTATGCTCTCGCTGTGCAGTTGATTCCTTTGCTCCTGAAGAGGTCATGTTGTAAAAAACGCATTTTTTATGTGTTCCCGGGTGATGTCACGTTGTAAGAGACACGTATTTGTAATTGTACGTGTATTGACGAGAATCGTGATCCCACAACCATTTAGATAGAATAATGAAAATAAATCAAGTTCAAATTTCGTTATGACCATGGCCGTGTATTAGCGTGTTAGGATAAGAAGCGCGCGTAATTTGACAGCAGCTGTCAGTGTCAAATTGTACAATGGAGGCGACTGGTTGGTCTGGTTTGGCGACGCTCGTAGACGATTGTACTTTACCATCGCTTCCCAAACCGTGGGACGAGTACCCCCAAGGATACGTGGAGCAGTTACAATGTGGTGTCAAAACGGCTGATCGGATCCCGCTGTTGTTGGAGGCTGTGACACAATTTGACGATCGACTAGGAGGAGGTCGCGTCAATGCCGAGTTTGCCGGTTCCGTATTGCTACTGTTGTACGAGATGAGACCTGACACGCCTTGGGCATCACTCGAGGGCTTCTCGGAGTACTCGCCCGCTGTTCGCAAAGTTTTCAAAGACTCCTTTGGCTTTGATTTGTTTAAAAAGTTTCCCAACAATGCGGCATTTCAAATGCTTGCCAAAGACATATTCATTGCGTGCATGGAGAAACTGCATAAGAAACTGTCCAAAGACATGTGGAAACGACAACCTGTTGCTCTGTACTGCTATCGCACATTGCTTTATTCTTGGACTAAGGTATTTGATTTTATTCATCATTTTCAGCCGTTCACCATCCACTGCTGGATGAAATACTGTCCGATCTTCTTCCATTCTTGTCTGTCTTGAGCAATCTGCATCCACTTGATTCCACACATTCTTAATTCGTCAGCCCATCATCCGCTTGGTCTTCTACATCTTCTCGGATACCATTCAAATACTTCTCACGTCCATCTGCCATCCATTCATCTCGCAATATGCGTATCATCATTTTCAGCCGTTCACCATCCACTGCCGGAGGTGAGGCCCTCTCCAATTCCTGTCTGTCTTGAGCAATCTGCATCCACACATTCTCCTCAATTCATTGTCCCCTCTGTCTACCCTGCTTTCTTTCATATCCTCTCGGATACCATTCCAGTATTTCTCGTGTCCATCTGCCATCCATTCTTCTCGCTATGTGTCCAGACAATTGCCACTTAAACTTTTTCACACGCTCAGCTATATCCTTCTTCACACGCTCGCTCTATCCTTCTTTACATCCAGTCATATTCACCAATTGCCATGTGTATAAAAAACTATCAACTCTCCCTATAAAATATTAATGAATAAAACATGATGTATCATCGTGTTGAATTTTAGATGTATAAAATCAAATGTCCACTTCCGTTGATATTTCCTGGAATATTCATTCAAATCGATGATTACGAAGACAACAATAAAGTAGAAGGTATGAGATGTTGTCAAGCCGTACTGAAAAATGTGGTGAGTAACGTTATTGTAATATTACTCAAAATTGAGAATCGATCTATTCAATATGCATTTGGGTTTTAGGAGAACAAAGATTGCGATGCAACAGGTTATGCCACAGTTATATATGAGTCGCTGTTTAAATATATTACTTATAAAGAAGTACCCATACTCTGCGAAGCTATGGAGTGTTTGATGCTATTGTTACCGGTGCTCGTTACTAAAAAAACTTACACTCAGGTTGGTATAATTTATTTACTTGTTATCCAAAATCAGTACATTGTATGATGTGTAAGCAATTTTGAACTGTTTTATTATTTCAGTGGTCGAAAATGGACGATGTAGTTGAAGCAGTATTGAGCAATTTATATTTTGCCGACGACGATAGAAAGAAAATTTACTGGAAGTATATAATGGTGATAATGGATTTGAATGGAAATGTCGCTATTCGTTGGAAAAAGAAAATTTTGAGCTTAATATCAGATTCGTTAGAATTTTGCATCAGCAATTCACTGGACGATCCGAACATATCGCTTTATTTAAATGTAAGATTGTTACGTCTTTACGTGTTGAAATCTTTTGAAGACATTTGATGTTAACTTTCATTTATACTTTCAGTGTCTTGAGAGTTGGTTGAAAAATGGATGGTGTGTTTGGAAGTATTCAACGGACAAACATTTAATATTGCTGCTGTTTAAAATTCTTTACATCAACAAAGGTGTCTCGTTGAATTCAGAAACTTATTGTTTATTGATCATGCTGAAATTGTGCTCGAAAGATCAACGGAAAGAATTGTTGACTGAAGAAAATATAGACATATCACAGTTTGGTAAAGAATTCAAAGATTTGTGGATTCACATAAGGAAGAATTTAAAATGTTAACAGTTTATTGATTTGATCAAATTTTTGCGCTATTTCGTTGACTAAGTCTTATTGTTAGACAATATAATTATAAAAATATCATAATTGAATAGATTTTTTGTTTTGTTATACATGAATTAAATTATAAAATTTCTTGCAACATTTCAACAACTCTTGAAATAACAGGCCGATGTCGTTTTTCCTTCAAACATTCTTTAGCTATTTTGAATAATTGTTCTGCAGAGGCCCATTCGCCAACTTTAACATCTAAGATAATCTCAATACCCGTATCTGCACACTTTTCTTCCACGTACGTTAGTATGTCGTTTCCCTCTCGGTTTTTATCGTTCGGAGGTAAACCAGTCAGAATCTCCAATAGGACGATACCGAAACTGTAGACGTCAATTTTTACTGAAATATCACCTCTAAACGCTTCAGGTGCCATATACGCCGTTGTTCCTATAATATTTGAAGTTGTATTTTGATCCGACAAAATCCGCACTAATCCAAAATCGCACAACTGGAACATATAAATTTTATTATACAGTACAGACGTAACAAATGATACATTACAATGAAATTAAACTAGAAATGAAATAAATTCACCTTTGGAACGTGTGTTTTTGTTAACAAAATGTTAGCACTTTTGATATCCCTATGAATCAAGGAATGACTATGTCCATAGTGCAAATATTCTATGCCTTTGGCGGTCCCGAGTGCAATTTTCATCCTCGTCTGTGAGTCTAAACTATTTGAATTGGCTATCTTATCCTTCAAAGTGCCACCTTCTATATATTCGTACACTAGGCAGTGATTTAGAGTATCGCAAGAGTAACCGAGTAATAATAGGATGTTTTCATGTTTGTATTCGTATAGAGTTTCCACTTCCGTTTTGAATTGTCGCATTATTAATTCGCAAAAGCTGTCTTCGGATATTTGAACGTATTTCAACTTTTTAACTGCCACGGGATATTCATACAATCCGTTTGCCAAATACACGGTTCCGAATCCACCGGAGCCGATTTCGCACGGAAGCGTACTGGTTTCGCTATTAAGTTGTTTATCAAAGTGATTTGTGGCCTTTTCCAAGTCTTCGTATTGATAATGAGGCAATTTCGTGTTTAGAGAAGGTTCAGTTGGCAATTTAAAGGTTTGACTTTCTATACTGTTTTGAAGTGCACTCAGATTTGGAATGTTAAATTCGCAACCGTTGCTTTTTTCTGCAGAAGTTCCTAGTAAAATGCTAACGTTGGGAATGGCACAAGAATATGTAATCTCATAGGAATCACCCCTGGTGATTTCATTATTATTCGTTAATAATTTAGATGCACTTTGGCTGTTATTTAACAACATACTCAACGCCGGTAAGTGATCGCTATTCGGCGAATTTTGATTAGACGTAGAGAATTTAATCATATCGCTTATATTGTTTGATTCTAACGTTGATGATTCGGTTTCGAGTGATTTTAATTTTCCGGAATTTTGTCCACTTGAAATTTTACCTCGATTCTTTTCATAGTTAACATCTAAATTTCTGTTAAACGTTTGTATATTGGGTATCGAATCAGGGTATGATACATCGTTGAGAAAATTTTCCATTTCATTTTCATTCAAACTCTTTTCTGCTAAAAGTCGAGTTAAAGAAGTATCCACTACACCACCTGGACCTGTCAGAGGTCGCTTCACTGCAGTTCCTGGAAATTGACACATATATATTGGATCAGATACAGATATATGACTGGATGTAAAGAATAAGAATGAAACTAGGATGGAGCGCTTTTGAAAGATTGAACATAGTTTTTAAATCTAACATCTACATACTACCGGTTATGTATGTGCCGGATGTGAAATGTGATGTTAAATTCAAGAATGCTAAACAAGATCCAGTGCACGCGGAGAAGCATGGAAAGACGTATGCTTGGTATAAAAAGAGAGGATCGTAAGAGGAATACATGGGTGAGAAGCATGACCAAAGTGGTAGATATAGCGGAACGTGTGAAAAAGTTAAAGTGGACACATAGCGAGAAGATGGATGGCAGATTGGTGCGAGAAATACTGGAATGGTGTCCTAGAGGATTGGCTGATGAATTGAGAAGAATGTGTGGAGGCAGATTGCTCAAGACAGACAGGAATGGAAGAGGATGGGAGAGGCCTTCATCCAGCAGTGGATGGTTAATGGCTGAAAATGATCCTTGACCGACCACCTGGCTGAGTAGCCTCACGTTCGCTCGCTCACACGACACGGTTTACGCGAAGCGGTCACGCTACATAACCTCACAAACGGATAGCCGAGGAACGATCGCATGCAATGGCAAGGCACATACACTGACTGACTCACTCACTCATTCATTCATACACACACGACACGGGCAGTTACTAGTTGCTCAATACTCAACAACATTAAAAAGTTCTTTACTTAAGGATTTTAACGGTCGAAAATGATTCAAGCAATGATTTATGAAAATAATACTTGAGTAATTCAAACCTCCTAATAAGTTGATGGCAACATAATCAGCCGCTCTATAAATTTCCGCTTTCATCAACAGTTTCAATAAATGTTCGACAGTCGGTCTATTTTTGCCAGACGTTCCCCATTCTTCAAAAAGTATTTCAGCACAATTACGTTTGTATTTACTTCCTTCGCTTTCAATTATACTGATAAAAAAACAATGGTTATAAAGATAAATTTTGTATGCAAAAAAAAAAATAGATAATTTGTACGAACGAAATATGTTCTGAGGAATATTTTGGTACAAATTCAGCATCGTTCGATGGGTTGGCGTTTAAGTCACGGGGAATGTGAGCCATGAATTGTTTCCAGGCTTCAGCTTGCTCAAGAACACGTGTAACTTCTAGCAACATATATGCAGGGACGTGTCTCAGCTCCGTTTTATCCATATTTATTGTCTGATGTCTGATTTATTTAACAAAATCTTTATTATCAATAGCTCTTAAAAAAAGAGAAACAGTTTAATTTCGTTAAAAGTTAGAATATTAGCAAATTCGTGACAAAAACCAATGAACGTACAACTGGCAAAGAAAAAACACGTCATTGAATCAGTACTGTCAAAAAACTTTGTCAGCGAAGATTGAAACGTAAAAAATTACGACCATACCACTATATGAAACTTTTAAAAAAAATTTTAGTACGCGAATAAAATCGATAGACCAGTAAAGATACGACTTTTTTTAGTTAAAAATCGCTATTCAGAATCCAATACAGTAACTATTATTATTTTTATCACCCGAAACAAGTCACACCGACTTTGCTTTACTATACTAAAGACTTGGTTTCGCAATTAGCCGATTTGGTTGTGGTGGCCGCGTCCGCTTTCCATTAATCTATCGAATTCTATACAAAAAATTCGGGGTGTGGCTGTGTTGAACACGGCCGTGGGTTTTCCGTAAATACGTCTGCGTTAGTGGCTAATATTTTATTTGAAATATGAGAATGAAATGAAAGCATCGAAATTGATACATTAATATATTTTTATTTAAGCATGACTAATAAAGTCTTAACTAGCAATCGATTACAATTTTATTTATCATTGGCCTGTAGTAAACAGTGGCCGTCGAGGTGCTCGCGTCGTTGTTTTCCCTGCGCGTCGTGTCGACTTTCTGATGTTTCCGATACCGTCTCTTTCAAATGTGTTGCGACATATCTCCCAAATGTGTCTGGCGCACTATCTGGTTCAGGTGACAAATTTTTTTTGGGTGCTATCTACGGGGTAGACCCATCTACCAGTACTTGCCGATTGTTAATTAAATTTTTGCGAATTTTTTTCGTAGCCGGTGCTTTAAATACCAAAGAATCCCTTTGATAGCTTTGTTCAGATACCTACAACTGAATATAAATAAATGGAAAGAAACAGCTAAGACTTTCGAAGCGTTTTGGCAATTTAATAATTGTGTAGGTGCTATAGATTCAATAAACAGACGGAGCCAGAAATAGCTATTGTCTTTAAACATCAATTAGTGCTCTGTTTTACACATAGGCCACTCAAATCCCCAAATCCATTATTCAACAAATAATATTCCAAAAGTAGCATTACAAATAAAATGACCTAGGTATTTTGTTATCAGAAAAGACCTAAAATGTCGCCCGCCCATGTATATAAATAAATGAATATGTAATCGTTATCGATCTCGGTCGACGGCGAACGCAAATCTGCTCTGGCGGTACTTTGAACCGAGTCTTACTTGCGAATTCTGCGATAGTAAAACGAACTCGTCGAAGAATTTGTCTAGTCGCAGTCCAAGATGTCAAGAAGCGATGTCATCAAAATCTGAAAACAATTAAAATTTCAAATGTCAATTCAGCGATGATGGACTATATGTAAAAATAAACTTGACAAGTTTATAAATATGTAAACCTTCAAATATGATCAATAAATAAATAATTGTATGTACATATGTAATGTAATCGCCTATACCGCATGTCATACCACTACAACCTATACCACCTATGTCTATGTTATCGATCCCGGTGGACGCCGGCCTACTTTGAACCGAGTCTCTCTTAAAAATCTCTTATACCCAAACGAATTTCTCGTCGCAATCGAAGATGTACTCACTGGCCTATAGCAAAGTTACAGTTTGCTGTGAAGGTTCATTCTTCACTCGGTTGTTCATTGGATTCAAACTAGTAGTCCTAAACTCAAATGATTTTAAGTATAATCGTATCGGCTGTCGGCTGTCATCGTTCGTACATGGGAGCGCTGAGCTCGTCAAGCTCAAGGTATACCATAGCAGGGAATACTTGGAAGGTTATAAGACTATCTGCCCTGCTCTTGAAGTAAATCATTGATGTATTAACGTAGTTCAACTATTGGTCAATTTCACACTTGACTGACGTTTCAATATGTCAACAATGAACATATACACGCTTCTCCAATACACTCTCAGGGAGGCGATTGTCAAACGGTAGGAGGTACAATCACTGCGGGTACCACTTCCGGCGTGCGGCTAACAGACAAGTACCGTGAATTGTGTAAAACTTGGTTGCCGGTACTAGGGTTGCCAACTGTCAGGGAGACAGTGATGCCCATTGGATCACCGAGTACCCACACTCCCAAAAGGAGTACGGTTGGTAAAGCTCATAAATAAGAATGCTCAAGGCTTGGTTTCGCGAGTGCATAATTTGCGAATTAAACAACAAAATCAGGAAAAAAATCGTTCGAATCGTGTAGTTGGTAGCAGTGGTCATGTGCGATCGCTTAGCGGCCACTCCCGGTCGTGTGGATCGCGATCGTTTTCGAGTTTTTGACATTGGCTTGGCTTTTTGACATTTCGATCGTTTGACTGTGGACCTGTGGATTTCCTCATCATCTCTTCGACTATTCGCTGTCAACAAACAACAGCTGACACGTATGACACAACTGTGAGAACCTCTAGTCATTTCCGTTCATTAGCACAGGTACATTCGTATGCACTCTCATATGTCACATTATCTCACATTGCACATTTGCTGTTATCACTTCAGTATGATTTCAGTATTTCATTTCAATTTTAATTATTGCTTATTTTTCACATACCATAACAAATTTTATGTATTTATTCATCCTACATATAATAGTATGCTGTTCGTACTGAAGTCGGCAACTGAAATCGAATCTTTCATTAAAAAGATGATCTGGTTTCGTCTGTGTGACGATTAATATGACAATGTACTTGAATCTTGATAGGTTTGGTGTATTGTTATGGTTAGCGGTGCTGATTTGGCTAAAGTCTAGTCTAGTTGTCAAGTGTCACTTTATAGGCTATGTACGTATTGTTGTTATTCATTAGGCTTACCGTACGCGTCGTGTCATCTATTTGTAAAACTAGTCAATGCCCGTTGACGATGTAGTCGGATGGTTATCATTTGTGTGGTGTAGCCGTAGTGTATTTATAATTTTATTGAAAGCGAAGGAAGTAAATACAAACGTAATTGTGCTGAAATACTTTTTGAAGAATAGGGAACGTTTGGCAAAAATAGACCGACTGTCGAACATTTATTGAAACTGTTGATGAAAGCGGAAATTTATAGATCGGCTGATTATGTTGACATCAACTTATTAGGAGGTTTGAAATACTCAAGTATTATTTTCATAAATCATTGCTTGAATCATTTTCGACCGTTAAAATCCTTAAGTAAAGAACTTTTTAATGTTGTTGATATGATCGTTGAGTATTGAGCAACTAGTAACTGCCCGTGTCGTGTGTGTATGAATGAGTGAGTCAGTCAGTGTATGTGCCTTGCCATTGCATGCGATCGTTCCGCGGCTATCCGTTTGTGAGGTTATGTAGCGTGACCGCTTCGCGTAAACCGTGTCGTGTGAGCGAGCGAACGTGAGGCTGCTCATCCAGGTGGTCGGTCAAGCATCATTTTCAGCCATTAACCATCCACTGCTGGATGAAGGCCTCTCCCATCCTCTTCTATTCCTGTCTGTCTTGAGCAATCTGACTCCTCACATTATTCTCTATTCATCAGCCAATTGTCTCGGATACCATTCCAGTATTTATCGCGTCCATCTGCTAACTATTCTTCTCGTTATGCGGCCACTTTAACTTTTTCACACGTTCCGCTATATCTACCACTTTGGTCATGCTTCTCACCCATGTATTCCTCTTACGATCTCTTCTTATTATACCAAGCATACATTTTTCCATGTTTCTCTGTGTGAACTGGATATATCCAATCGTCTTTCATTCCTGTCTATCTTGAGTGATCCGCACCCACTCGACTCCACCTATTCTTCTTAATTCGTCAGCCCATGTTCCGTTTGGTCTTCCTTGGTTTCTTGCACATCCTCTCTGGTACCATTCAAGTACTTACTGCGTCCATCTGCCATTTATTCTACTCCACTGTGTATCCACTTTAAAATTTTTACACTTTCCGCTATATCTGCCACTTTGGTCATGCTTTTTACCCATGTATTCCTCCTACGATTTCTTCTTGTTATACCGAGCATGGCGTCCATCTGCCAGAATAATGTACTATGTATAGTAATTTAATCATATCAAGTTAATTCCGAAACATTAATTTAAAAGTATCTAATTGTACGGGAAATTATGGTTTTGTAATTCATTCATTAACATTTCATCAGTAGATCCGTTTAAATTAGTGATTCTTTTAATTTTATTTTTAAACGATCGTTGTTTATGTATTTATTTCAGATTTAAAATCTCCACAATGGCGGAATTAGCATCACTGTTGGAGGTAGAAATACCTGAGGGCAGAAATAATCTGACCGATAGTCATTCCAATCTCGAAAGGGTGGCTGAGTATTGCGAGGCCAACTATTTCCAATCGGACAACAAAAAACTGGCCCTGGAGAGCACCAAAAATTACACGACCCAGTCTTTGGCCAGTGTCGCATACCAAATCAACACGCTAGCTTTTAACTTTTTGCAATTGCTCGACTTTCAAAACAACCAACTGGCCGAGATGGAGAGTCAAATGAACCACATAGCCCAAACAGTCATGATACACAAGGAGAAGGTGGCGCGTCGGGAGATCGGCGTGTTGACCGCCAACAAAGTCATTAATAGGCAATATAAAATCATCGCACCGGCGAATCCGGAGAAACCGATCAAATACGTTCGCAAAAGCATCGATTATAATGGTCATTACTTGTTCTATTCGGATATGTGAATGCGGTCGGTACGACTCTATACTATGATTACTTACATCGTTGTCGTGTGTTTAGCGTTGGACGAAATCGGTCACGGTGTACGCTGGGGAGGCGGTACTCCTCGTCAGCGTCAGAGAGGATCTCAACCACCAGCAGCTCTTCCCGCACCGACTACTAAGCCTCCGACTCCTCCTCAAGCGACACGTGTCCCAACTCCAGGTGGAACTCTCGGAAAAGGTGGCTTGTTGGTTGGCACTCTAGGTAGTTTTCAAGATGTCTTAAGGTGCCGATACACGATGACACTTTCAGCATCTAGATCTAGACACTGAAAGCGTCGCCGTGTATCAGCATCCGTACGGAGCATCGTATCGTATGATTTATTTTATTTTCCTTTCGTATTATTTCCAGGCAAGAGTGGTTCTAGAGAGTATCGCACTCCTCCCGCTGTGGCTCCGCCACAAGTACCGTCACATTATGCGCCCAACTATCCCGTAGGTCATCCGCATCATAACGCTACTGCGCAAAGACGCGGACCGGGATATTCTACGCTACCAATCGTACATCCTCAGGTTTACACTCCACTTGCCCTATGTCTTTCGCGGGATGAAACTTTTTCACCGGAAGAGTAAAATTAGCCGGAAACTTATTTTCCGTGATTCTTCTGAGTCTTTCGGCGAAAGTTGGTCAAAATCATCCCAGTAGATTTAAGGATCTCGAAGCATCAACTTTTTATCTCGTTGAGTTTGTGTGTAATTAAAAGTTGTCGTTTATGTATGTTTATAGGTTGGAATGGTGCATCCGACTCAGCATACGTTACAATCCATGGGATACAATCAACAGGATATACTATCGAATATGCCACGTAAGCTTGTATTTGTCATTTGTTATACAGCAATTCCTGAATTGGTGCGGTTTCGATTAATGCGATTTTCGATTTAGTGCCATTTGTAATTTGAGCGAGAGAATTTCAATTTAGTGTGGTTTTGGTATTGGAAGTGAGCTAGGCTTAAGACAAAATGTAAATGTTCGCGAGTTACTTGAATCTCATACGGAAGAACTCGGCAATGATGATCTTTTTGATTTAGATACCGGGGCTCTTAACCTTATACCCTCATTTCCTACCTTGGAAGTGAACGCAATGTTCATTCCTCCTTCCTATCCCGAATTCATTGAACCAAAAAAAAAAAAAATTATTTTAAAATATGTCTGATGTCCAAAAGGCCTTTGTTTTGATTCTGACTAATTTTGAATACCCAGATGGAATGGAATTAAGACTGAATGTGCTTTATTTGCCAAATTTTGACAGGAAAACACCATAGGTTAAGAACCCCCGATTTAGAACAACAGCGCGTTTTAAAGATGAGGGCAATTGTGAAGCAAATGAAGATGAACCGTCGACAACGTTTACTCTAAATCAATTTAACAAAATATTTTACACTCTTGAAACTCTAAAAGTCTAAAGGAACACATCATGGATGTTGATCCCATACATTGAACGAAGCATGCAAGTCTAGCATTCATATTATAATAAAAATAGTAAAAACATCCCCGCATTTAGAACCAATCACCCTATTTTGTACTGAACACTGTTTTAGACTAGCGGGGCACTTTCCAAGTACGCATTAACCACCCCAATCGAGGGATTGCTGTAATTTAACAATTTTTAATGCCTTAACAATGATATTTGTATAATTTTAGCTCCACCATCTCCGCTAATCGGAGTCGACGGAAGCGATCACGGCCAACATATGATGCATCACGGAACCGTAATACCGAAATTTACCTTCTAATTCCGTAATTGTTTTTGTAATACTTATTGTATGTTTGTATCAGCAGCGTATGTCGACTTCGAGTAATGTGTCTGCCGGAAATAGAGGTGGATCAGTTTCTCCTCCGTTACCGCCGCCGCCTCCACCGGATGAAGATGAACACGCCGCCTTCGGAAGACCACGACAGGGTCACATGTCGCAGGCAAGTATTCATTTTACCGAGGTGTAAGTACATGATGAGAGATCTAAGTACATATTGAATCTAAGTTTTGTTTTGTTATAGGGCACTCAGGGTGTTGTGATTTCTCATACGCAACATTACCAACCAGGTCAAGGAACGGTTAGCGGTATGATGCCGACTATTGTGCCCGACGAGGAAGATCTTCCCGGTTGGGTGCCGAAGAATTATATCGAGAAAGGTATATCGTCATTGCTATTTGTATGTATATCTATTCTATGCATTTTAAACAAATGTGCTTTAATTAAAGAAACTGTTGATTTGTGTACAGTTGTCGCCATTTATGATTACTATGCGGATAAAGAGGATGAGCTGTCGTTTCAAGAGAGCGCTGTCGTCTACGTGTTAAAAAAAAATGACGATGGATGGTGGGAGGGTGTTATGGATGGTATCACCGGATTGTTTTCGGGAAATTATGTTGAACCTTGCGTTTGAAACGTTTAACTGTCGTTTATATGTATATATTTTTTTTTAGATAAGTATTTATTTACTGCTCTGGATATTTTATGATGCAAAATTAAACGCAACTGCTAATTGCTTATTGAATATTCTGCTTTAGTGGTACATATGTATGTATGTATTGGTATTAGGGGGATTGGAAAGTAATTAAAATTTTTGTTATGCATGATAACTCAAAGTAGATAATTCTGTTTTGTGAATCGTGGAAAATTGACAATTCCTCGATTTGGCTCTTCTAAAACTTTATCGGTGTCTCAATAAAAGCCAAGAAAAAATTTATCATTTCGCTAATATGTATATTAAATTAAGAATTATGTATAGCAATATTTTTTGTATTCTTGCTTTATTTAGTACAAATTACTATTATTGAAATTTTATAAATTATTTTCTATTACTTATTATAATTAGTTTAATTGTTTCATTTAATGTAATTTTCTAATGCATAAAATTTTAATTTTTAAAATGTTATAGTATCTATGTGTATGGCACTTTATAGTCTGAAATCAATTATCATATGGCATAATAGCTGATTACGTCTATTATTTATAGAAAGTTACAATGCCTAATCAATTATATTTGAGGTATTTTGAATTATATCATATAATATTATTTATTAAATTATGCTTGACACAAGGGAAATGAAAATAGGAATGGCAAAAAGAAATAAGTTAGTTTCCCTTTTGAGTTTTAATGTATGCATTTGAATTAAAAATGTTGTATTTTTGTAAGTTTACGCATTTACAATTTTTAATGTTTTCAATTAAATATGTAGGTATATGTACATATGTATGTATGTGTAAAATTATGACCAAGGCAAAGTATACTGTATTACTTTATGTGTCACTTGTTTAATTTATATAAGTTTTGCATGATTTTATTTAAGTAGTCAACTCACTGTTCTTCATGTTTATGTTTACATTCCAATTAAAGTGCAAGTCAAGTTGTGCAGTGTTGTAATAAAAATATTCATAATTGTTGAAAGAAGTTCAGACACAAGCTTGTGACAATTATGTATATATGGAGAATTTATTATGTACCAACGTTTCTTTTATTAAAATAAAATGAATGGCTAATTTAATTGTTTTATTTTTGTAGTTAAGTGGATGATACGGGATTTGGATAAGTCAAGAGGTGGTGTGTAAAGTTTTTGAAACATAAATTAATGATCCAATTATAGGAGGATGTTGGAGGGTTTTGAAATGTTTTATTATAAAGTTTCATTCATGGCTTTGTGTTTTAATTGTTATTATATAAAATATACAATGATGCTATTTACATAATAGTAATTATTTACAAAGGCATATAGTGTTCAAAATGTTGGGTTCTACATAATATTAATAAAGTCACACGTAAATTAATCACAAAAGAAAACTTATGAGCAAAATACTATTCATATTTATATATTTTTGATTTTTACGTAGTAAATTATTTTTACTTTATTTTTTCTTAAGCAAATATAATATTTTATGAGTGGTTGCAATATTTACCGTCAGTTGTGTTTTTGAGTAAAACTTTTCTAGATGACAGAAAATTTCATAGCATTAAAGCATTTTTTTTCTTTTAAATGGGATTTCTATGTACATTATACATAGCTACAATTTATGTACTTTCTTAAACCCCGCCATGGTCGTAGCAATATTTATAAATGTCAATGTTTTTCTAGGAATGCACAAAAAAGTTCACAAATTATGGATAAACTGAAAGTTAAATCTAACTACACTGCTTTTGAAAAATTGTGTCTCATCAATGCAATGTTTCTCAATATTATGTGATCAATAATTTTTTTTTAACCCAAGCAGACAATTGTTTAATTTTCAAGGCAAGCTATTTTTAAATTACGAAAAATGTATAAAATAAAGTTGAGTTTACTTAAATCGAGGAGTGATAGTATGTTATGGTTAAGGCTATTTTTATTTTTTAATGAAAGTCTTCTCAACGTAGTTTGTTAAAGTTTTCTACAGTGTTATTTTTTTTGCCGACATTGGAATTTATTTTCACACAATATGTATATAAAAATACAACTGATATATGATTTATAAATAGTTGTGGGAAATTATAATAATAAAAAATTGTATCTTTGATAGTCGTCAATCGTCATTGAAGAATTCTGGTGATTTGCGTGACCAGTTAACCAATTTTCATCAATTATTGCATTAGAATACCTAGTAAATTAATTTATGAAAACGTTTTATTTACAGACAAATTTAATTTAATTTGATCAAATAAACAAGAGCAGTGCAATAGTAATTAATTATTATTTAATCAAATAAATAATTCACTTATATTTTTACGATAATATAAATATGTTCATCACATTACCTATGTATTATACGAATATATATTAATTTATAATATATTTATATATATGTTATGTATGTGACGGATTGATTTATGAATTTTTAAATAAATAAAATATTTATAACATAATATTTCGTATGTAACTAATTATGTTAATTATCAAACTTTAACATAATATGTATATATGTATGTAGGTACATAATGATAAAGGTGTTCTTAAGTAATTTTACATAGTGGAATTTATTTTATATTACACATTGGTGGAAAACAAACTACAGTTTATGAACCATTAACTTTATGAGATAACTCAAGCCATCTTTGAGTTTGCTTTAAGCAATTTGTTATTATTTAAACTAAAACTATTTAATGATATTAAAATTTTAACGTCATTTGAAAAATATATAACAAATAATATACATATTGACAAAGTGAACATGAAATTTAATTGAATTTAGATTGAAACTGAATGATTGAGGAATTACTTTTCCATTATTTACTTGAAGGATGGTGTTAAAAAGGGCATACAAAAATTATATTTTCAACTTCAGTATACATACAGACACTTTACTGTAAGCTTATCGTAAATTATTATTAATATTTACATTTTTTTCCTCCATATTTTGAATACATAATGAGTCACATTGTAATTTTGTGTTGGTTTCATTCAATTTATAAGGCAACCTATACAATTTTAATAATTACCCTCAAAGAAACACACTTCTCAATTTATTCATTTAAATTTAGAATTTTTCGAAAGAGTTTTTAAATTTATATATACGCGAGTTTGTATTTGAAACGATGATTTTCAACATATCTTAAAATTTTTCTAATAGTATGCATACACAAAGAAAGTTGAAAAATGTTCAAACAACAAACACCATCGAATACTGTGTGCAATGTTCAACTATTCTATCTTATTTCACGATTCAACGTACGTAATCTAATTTTTAGTGACAGTTCAAAAATTATTTAATATAGAACTAAAGCAATTTCATTTTTGTTCTGACAATATGTTGTATAATTTAAAATGCTATTTACACAATAAATTATGCCATATACACGATATTGTTTGTCTTGAAGGATCAGTGAAACCACTAGCAATAAGTGAAATAGGAAAATTTTCTGAATCCATTCCTATGATACGTTATATCGTGTATAAGAGAGACATTTCAAACTTAATATTTTATAATCAACGACATACTTTTATATTGAAACTATTTTTCAATATTAACAAAAACCAATAATTATGATACTATAATAAACTTATTTGACTATTTGAGGGGCTCAGTGCGAAAGTTGACTAACCCACAAAATAAGATTAGATATTATAGAGCAATTTTTTATACCAGCAATGAAATACATATAACTTTTCATACAGGATTTGAGTACGAATATAATGATAATTTATTTTTACTTCAGGTTTCGTTTATGAAGCAGAGTTAATATGTCTTATTTTTACCAATTTTTGGCAATGATAAACTAAATATCGGAATTTATGTGTTGTATTGCATTTTGACATAAAAAATATAGCCAAATATATTTATTAAAGTTTAAAAAACATATAAATATATGATTAACCTGGAATTATCAGTGTCATTTACGGCACTTCTAGAAGATTCAACTAATGACGAATCAAAATCGTTTTTAGATGATATTATTTTTTATGTAATAATTTCAAATTTTCATAAAAAGAAAACCATTATTTCCATTAAGTTCCTTAAAAGATGAAGAAGCTAATGAATTTAGTTTGTATCAATTTATCACAGAAAAACCAATAAAAAAAAAAAAAGGTAGATTGGGAATCTATTTCCAAAAAAGCAATAAATGTCTATTAAAATAAATTGTCATAAAAATTCGATTTTATTGCTGAATCTTGAATAATATACTGCGTTTAATTTTGTCATTAATCAATCGTATTTTATTTGCCTACTAAGTGCAAAGATTTTACACCTTGTCGTGTAAAAATATTATTACATAACGTTTAATTAAATTTAAACAAAATGATCATGTATTTAATTAACTAATGAAATATATTTAATTGGTGTAAAGAAGTATTATAATTTGAGAACTTTCATTGTGGCTACATAGCAAAGGAAATTCTCCATTATCTTTGTTATTAACTGTTGAAATAACATTAGATATAAAATATTTCCACTATTGAAATGGATGTTTCGTAAAATAAATTTTCTTGTATAATTCGACGAGGCAGCAAAAATAGCTTATTTTAATAACATTTATGTAAAGCAAATGATATGTCATTTAGTTAACATTATTACATATTAGATCGCTCGTTTTTTGTACGATTACACCGAATGTAAAAAATATGTATATCTTTTTATTTTTATTCATTTAATGGTATACCTATATTCCATTTCAAAACCATGTAATTATTTTGAATTTACATTGTTGAAAGCGTTAAAAATTTGGTTTGTCTTCGACATTTCTCGAATCGTAAAATCAGTCATCGCTATTATATTTATATATTATCTAGCACGCTCAAAATACGTTTACACTGATTTTGAAAGAGCTATAAAAAATATTTAGTTTTTTTTTCCCCGCTCATTTTCAGTTAGTTACCCATTCGAAAGTTAGTGAAATCCGCAAATTTAGTGTCTTAAAAGTATGCCAATTTTAATGTAGGTTTGAGAAGTACACAGGCTTCTTAAAAGTGTTTGAATGGTGACTAAGAAGTGATTAAATTAATATTTATTAACTTATAAGCTATTTCGAAAATAATATTGGTCCAAGGCTTTACAAAGCAGTGAAGGCGACGATGATACATTTACATACATATACATACATAGTGATAATAACAATAATACTATACATATTTATAATTAAGAAAAAATTTCGTTATCATATATTATATTACAATTTTATAAAATGTATTGTATGTATGTATATAAAAATGTAGTTAAAAAAAAAAAGAAAACATTTTCAAAATATTGTGTGCACTATAAGTTAGTATGTACTGTGTAGATGTTCCAAAATTTTAGGAACGATGCTTATATGATAATTATTTAATTGTGTATTGAGTTTGTGTGATATTGTGGTTTAGTTCATGTGTATTATAAAGAATAGAATTCATTGTTTTACAAAGATAATGATTTGAGGGATCAGATTCAATCATAAGTAAATGAAAAACACATAATGTACAATCAAGAAAGATTAAGGAGATTAATCGTTTGTATCTTTCATTGTTAAACTTTTCATAGTATAGTCCATAAAATAACAAGCTTAA
This sequence comes from Parapsyche elsis, assembly GCA_022651745.1. Classification (NCBI taxonomy): domain Eukaryota; kingdom Metazoa; phylum Arthropoda; class Insecta; order Trichoptera; family Hydropsychidae; genus Parapsyche; species Parapsyche elsis. The sequence continues at coordinate 7,977,368 of JAGVSN010000017.1, forward strand.
TGTAAATGACACAGACTAGTGGTTTCAATAGTCTGGATACAACGAGCCGAGCCATATTTGTGTCGCAGTTGAAGAATAATTCGCGTGATTGGCGTTGGACAAAAAGAGAAGACGTTTTAATAAAAAGATAAATGTACGAATATATTCAAGAAATTTTATTATAATAACAATGTTAGTAAAAGCACATTCACTTCGAAGGCCAAGGAATAAATCTTTCAAGTTTGAATAAGAGTTAGTAAAAGTGAGTAACAAGATATTTCATTGTAAAATATCAAGAGTTATGTTTTCAAAAGAGCATCTTAGGGAGAAATAATTTTAAATAGTTTATATGTATATACAGTTTCATGTATACATTTATATGATCTTCGACGGAGCGTCATGCTTTTTCCATATGCCTTGAATATTGAAGTGCTATTACAAAACATCGCCATGTAGAATTAGATGTAGGGCCATGAAGGCTCTGTAAAAAGAAAAAAGTGTCAGTTTGTTCACGGGTTATAAAAAAATACATAAACATAATCTATATCTGTGTGTGATGAATTGTGACATGAAGTTAACTGCTGAAAATGTCAGTGATTTTTCAATTTAAGCTTTAACTACATTTTTTGTACAATGTATGGGAGGGTGTATTTCTTGTAATAACACTTTTCAGCAAATATATCCTTTAATATTTATATTCAAAACTAAAAATATAATGCTTAGAGCATTTATGTAATATTTTGTATTGATGTGAAAATGCATATTGACATAATTTGATAATAATAAAAAATTCGTAAATAAACACATATAGACATACATATTAAATGAAATTGACCAATTAAATACAGTAGACATTGTTTTTGATTTGGTAAGTTCAACTTTATAATCTTTAAATATTCACAGTTATACGTAGAGATGGATGACTTAAGGGTTGACAAAGATTTTCTTGATTTTACTGTATTTTTTAAAATTCAATTTAAAATCCATTCTAACATGACTCAACGTCTTTTTTATTAAATATGAACCATGTCGGGTGAATTTTGAACAAAACAGACGATTCTATTCTCTTTTGAATTGGACAATTTCATAAAAATTATGCTAGCACACATACACACGAGAGAGAATCATCAAATGATCGATGTAAATATTAAAATTTAATATCACAGAAAGTCAAAAAGATTTATTTTTTAATGTTACACGATAATTATAATGAAGAATGTATGATTTTCCAAACAAATTATTCATTGACTCTTTGAGTTTTTTGATATTAAATTAGTTGTTATCTAAAAGCGAGAACGTAATGGTTAAATCGGAAGTTGGAATGTTATAACATTATTAAGTATTTTAAAATCTGATTTATATAAGTATATAATACAAATTTATGTGTATTGATTACAATCAAAATTCATTTAAAATATTTAATTTGAACGACTCTGAAGGTGTTTAATAAAATCAAAGATAAAATATGAATAATAATATTTTAATTGAGTGCTTAATTATACCATTACTAGTTAACAGATTTGTAGAAGCGTAATAAAATTGATAAGGCAAAATAAAATGAATTTTGGAATTCAATATCTTATTGAAAATATATTTTTTAATAGTATGAGGGGGGCTGGAGGGTGGGAGTGAGAGCACTAAAATTTATCATACATACTTGTTAAAAATAAGTATATTCGAATCGTAAATTCTCAGTTGCAAAAAAAGCTTAACAATCACGTATCCACATAAAGATTAAATCGTTAACAACTTTTTCCAACAATCTTAAAAATAATGTTAATTGAAAGTTATGCACATGTGAACATATACTCCTCATTTTAGGACTACTTTAGCCATTTGAAAGCACACAAATCAATGCCTATGAAATGATTTTTGCATGAAAAATTCTGACGCAGTTATACTAGTATGTTTAAAGTAGTCCCAAGTTTAATCTGTTATTTCCATATCACTAGCAATTCTTCCACGGGATTAAAACAACAAACAAAATTATATTAAAATTATGTTCTAATTTATATAACTAAGTGATATTAAGAGAAACCTTTATAGTGAATGAAAAAGAAAATTAAGAAAACAAAGTATGCTGTGGGAAATGTGATGCGTGCAATGACATCGATTGTCTTTGCTACTCTTATGGGATGTGGAGGTTCCTTCTTGCGCACTTGAACAAAGCAAGTCTGTAACATAAATGCATATTCATCAGGTATTTTTATACAATATCGTTTAATATTATAAATATTAAATCAATTACCTCAGTTGCACATCCATTATTCGCTGAATGCGTGCAAGGTGAAGGTCCTCCGGCACAATTGGTGCATGCTACTATCTCGTTTGGACCAACAGAATCTCTCTTTTTATCTCCCTGTAAAATTCAATTGAAACATTTATATATGTAGGTACATATTGTTGAACAAATCAATTCAAATGAAGTAAAAAGAAGCGTTCAAAAAGTTTGGGAGACTTATTAGGAATTGATCTCAAAAAATCACAAGCATTTCTAATATATTGTATGTATATTGTAGTAGTATAATTCCATCATCCAAGATTTTAACTATTTTAGGATTGGATACAAAAAATTGATAAAATAATATTTGGATTTAGTTAGTTATTAATTGTTAAAACTATGCTCTGAATTATGATTAAAAGCAATCACATATATAGACTTGCGATTCATAAATGAATTTCTTCGAGTCATTAAGATTTACTGTACATATTTTTATTCATACTCACAGGCTGTGTGTTTCCGGCGGCAAGAAATTAAAACAATCTTTGTTAACACAACCTTTGAATTTGCATTTCGGACAAATGTGTTAAAACATGTTAGTTTCAGGGTGGTTTGAGGCTCAAATCGTGACTTACAGCTTGACTTGGACCGGCTTGTGGTGTACCTTGTCGAGACATCTTAACTACTGATCCCACAGACTCCTATCGCAATTATTAAATATTTTTTTATAAACAAACAGAATATTGACTTCCACCTCATTTTATATATAATTGTATTATGTAACTTGTGCCAAATGATTTTAGTATTGTCCATCATCTGTGCCGGCCTGAGACATAAATGCGTTAGGGGAAAAATAAAAGTATTAAAAAACCCACCATTCATTTCAAAATTTTTTTAATGACTATCTCTTATGAAAATAAGTGGTTCAAATTTATTAGATTGTTTTCGATACTATTTCCGTCTTCTTAGGAAAAAAAAAAATTTAAATATAATTTTATACATCTTTTGGCCGGCACTCTAATAATACTCTGTATAAAATCAAAACATACTTATAAACCAAAGCCGGTGTTGTTATTGACACATTATGTTAAAAGAAAAATGAAAATACCATAAATAACGATCATTTGGGTATTTTATTTTATTAATTACGCCTGATGCGAAATATGTTAGAAGTAGTTAGTATCAAGTGTAAACTGTTTTCAAAATCTATGTAAAAAGATATAGGCAATGATATAAGCGATCTCATACTTTCAATTAAATACTAAGCAATTAATTACAGACATTTAATATGATATTTCATATTAAGTTGTATAAATTATGGTAATTTATATTATATAATATATGTATACTTAAAATAAATACTCAAGCAAGAATTGTGCATAAGGTATTCAAAAAAACTAATAAAATAAAATATATGTATATTGTATATTACCATGCAACGTGGGAAATTACTAATACATAGTACAAAAGCAATATTTTAAGGTTCGTCTATCATATTATAGAGTTCACTTCACAAAATGGAACGTGCACAATATTATAATGATAGTTTTGTGTGATGTGATGAATTTAATGTTATCTGTAAAATATTGTGCAACCATTAACTCTGGTGTCGAGCCGATACTGGTTTCTTTGAATAGAAAATTTTCCAAAATATAAAAAGAATAACTTATACAATAGAGAATCACTTGCATATTAGTACAGTATGTTGTTTGTGTGTTTGTGTTAGTATTATAGTTACAAGTATAAGTGCTAGATTTGTGTTTATTATAGTCCTAAAGCAAATAATTTATTTGTGATTTTTTTATTGGAATATTATGAGGTTAATAGTAACCAGAAGAAATTGAAAATATTGACATAAAGCAGCAGAGTTCAATAACAACTAATTAAATGTTGAAAATGTAAAAGGCAAATTTTTTTATTCACGGTGTAAAATCGAATTAAATTTTATTTGATCTAAAATTTGTTATACTTATTAATACCTTTGTACAACTATGTAGTTTATAAGAATAATCACAATATAAGTGATGCCGAAGACATTTTTAAATAAGTAATGTGCATATATCGCTAATAAATAGCATATAAATGAAAGCTTCCCAATAGATTGTGTGCGCTTAAGCGAAAGTCGAGCAGTCGAAAGCTCGAAAATTAGCCACATTTGTAAGTATTTGTGTCTATCTCATAAATATGAATGCGATGCTCCCATTTTGTGAAATGAATTGAAAAATGGCACAAGTGTGGCACGAAGCTACTCAAGCAGATGGAGCGTTATAAATGAATGATGATAATATAAATAACTGTTGATTTGGTGAAATAACAAGCAAGCAAGGACCATGTCTGCCGAAGCTGTGTTGTAGACAATGCCAATGATGTGGAAAGGAGCATATTGAACGTGCTGAGTAGTAGCTTACCAAAGGGCTGGCCAGTATAATGCCTATCCTGCTCAGCACAGCGGGGAGACGCTGCAAACATCACAGACATTTCACTCCACACCCGTTTAATGGACCATACAATTTTGTATCAGCCACAAACATTAAGCACAATCAACATATAACATTATTTGAATCTGTGTTAATTTGTGGTACGGTGATTGTTCATAGATATATAACGATCGGTATAATTGTGAATTTTTTTCAGTTCAGTATTTTCAAAAGGAAGTTCTCAAAAAAATAATAAAATTTTATAATTCTTTAAAAAAAAAAAAAAATATGTAATGGTCATCACTCCTATTGGCAAAAACCTTATTCATTTAAATGATATTTGAATATAATTTTCTATCTTGACAAGAAGTGAGTTCCGGCACCTTTTTTTTTTTTTTTTTTAAAAAAGTCCTGTAAACAAGTTACAATTATGTAAATAAGACAAAACTAAGCTTTGGCCTTTGTGATTGATGACCTTTATGGTATCCAAAAAGAAATTCGATAGTTTAATAATGTGTTATGATAATGATAAGCAATTGAGGCAGAAGAAAAGGATACTGAATGTGTTTGATGATTGACTATCTTTCTTTAATTTTTTAAATTTTAAATAACCCCCTAGAACTAGAAAATATATTTTGATTAAATTTAGTTTAGCATTGTTATGTAATGAATATAATTCTGCTTCTTTTTAGTCCACCTCAAGCTCTGGTTATGGTAAAAGTATAATTTATTTAATGTATAGTATGTAAACGATTGTGTCCACAATAAGATTATTTTTCGGTATTTGTTAGTTTAATTTTATGTTAGAATTATTATTTTTAACAATCTTGGTATAAATAACGTTGTATGAGTTGACTCTTGAACACCTTATGCTTACGTTACTTAGATTTAGTACGAGAGACAAAATTATCTCGGTAGAAGTCAGCTGAAAATTTGTGTTGTATCGAATGTAAAAATATCATTAGAAAACGTTTTTATTCTTGCCATGATCATGAAAGCTCAATATGAAAATCAAAAGCTAATATATAAAGCGTAAGAGGATTCATTATCATAAGCAAATATAAATTTCCATATACATATATCAAGCATATTCTGCCAAAAAGCTATTTAGCTTCGATCGATCTTGCATATATACATAGATACATACAATCGTAATGTGTATATATTTTTTTCTTATAAAATAATTTCATTTACAATACGTTCAAATTTATCATGATGCTTTAAATTTGTAAGATCATTCATAACTACTGTATTGTGTTTATTTAGCGTATTATACAAATCGTATTCAATTACCTAGTAGCGATAAGAATCTAAATATATCTAATAATAATGCGTATAAATAGAAGCATTAGATTATAAATAAAATTTGTCTGTGTTAAATTTTACTTGACGCGAATTTTCTGTACCTTTGTCCGAATCCAAGGCGAACGTTTCTTTACTGCAGAATTTGTGTACTTTGTTCGTTTAAGAAGACGCTATTAATAACAAAATTTATATAAACATTTTTTCTGTGACAGAATAATAATTTTAAATTTTATACGCAAAACATAATTATGACCACACCAATACAATAAATAAAAAAAAAAAAGTTTCAGGTGTTTTTTTTTTGTATAAAATTGTATCTACGCATATTATATTATGCGAAATTGTCGTTATATAAATTTTGATTTGATTTTTATCAATTTATTCCTTTATAAATGTTGATTATATATGTATGTACCTAATAAATAAAATAAATCTTGAACATTTAAGATTTGGAGCAAGTATGTTTTGGGTAACCCGTCGTTAGTTTATCACAAATTATTAAGTTTGCTTAAATACTTTGTTTAGTTCCTTATTTTTTTATTATTTATATGTGGATTGGAGTTTTATTGGATATGATCATGTTCAGTATAAGTTTCTGTTTTGAAAATGAACAAACATATAATAATTATTTACGGGACAACATTGAAAGTGATAGACTATTAGAGTGCAAAATATTGTGAAGATATAGACAGAGTTGAACAAATATGACGATAATACACACACATTTTTTGTGAACGCCAAAGTTTGTGCTCAAATAATTTTATACGTACTGGTATAGTAATATTCAACTTATCAGTTATTTTGCATGGTTTATTATTTGATTGAAACAAACATTGTGCAAAATAGTTAATTATATATAGAAAAAAAATATATATAAATTTTATTATTAAAAAAATAAAATTTTAGTATGTGAGTAAAAAAAAACTATGAAAAATTTAAATTAGAAGAAATATCTAAAATAATATAGATAGATATAGTGAAATAAGGAACAAGAGAAAAAGGGCAAAACACAATGCAGAAAAATTGTTGTTGTGGTCACTTTTGAAAAAACTACATATCACACAAAAAATTATTGTGAAAAAGATAAATAAAATCACACACAATCGTATACACAGTCGTATATTTATGTATACACATGTAAAAGAGAATACACATGCATACATACAATATAAATTATGAGTATCTTATATCATTGCGAAATTTCGGTTAAAATGATTGAAAAAAAAAAATGTAATTACATTTGAATATGATGTAATAGCGAAAAGTTGAATGTTACAATTTTCCTTAATAATAAAAATATTTCCAGGCTAGATTAGGTCTGTGACGCACACGTATAGATTGTTTTGCTACTTTTTAAGAGGGGGGGGGGTCAAATTATTTAACGTGATTTGAGTTAATAAATTCAGAATAAAAAAAAAAGTGTGGTAACCTGGTGCCTTTAAAAGGCATGCATTATAAAATTGTATACCAGTGTCGACCCCGTGACCAAATTATTATTAAGGTATTTACTTCTAAAATATCTTTCGATCGGTTTCACGGTGTATTTACACTTTTCATAATGATATACAAAGCTGATTGATTTAAAGGATTAAGCGTTTGTTATATTATATATTAAACGTTTTCATGATATTAACTTGTAGTGTGTAATATATTATTTTGTAAATTATATATGTAAGCTAATACTACGGTACAGTTACATATGTATACTAGTATTAGTACAGTATAATATATAATTATAGTTTGTCTGATTATATAATTTAAAAGTTGTTTCGTGAAATACAGCATAATTAGAGATATATGAAGCTTTACTTCTGACTCTATACTAAAACAGTTGAGGCCATGAATGAAAATTATAAAATTTCACCATTTAATTGGGTTAATGAAAGTATTAAAATCTTGATATTATTTCTGTATAGATCATAAGATAAAGCATTAGTTATCAATACAATGTTAGATCAGACAATGATTATTCCAAATGCAGGGCTAATAATTTGTTTACATGGGGCCATCCTGTACTTAATAACTCGATAAAATTTTTAAATGAAATACATTTGATAAATAATTATATATTCTTAGAACATATTGTAAATATAGAAAAAAAGTAGTAGATGAAGCTAAACTCATGCAAATGTAAATAAACATGTACAATGTGGACGTACCTGTGTCACTGGGTTTTCCCCGGGTCGGTAGACCACGTTGTGAAGAGGACGCTTTCGCCCCACATAATTAACACACACAAATTCCAACAGAGATGCGTATATAAAGCACATACACACTCCGTCCCATACGTTCATGGCTGTTAAATTAGAAACCACTGGTAGCGTCGAACGAAAACCATTGGATGTTGTGAAAAAATTGAGCATCGTTGTTACTCCTGCAATCCAAAGATGTTTTACGTGAGAATTCCACGATTTGACAATTCACAAGTGAATAAGTTCTAGGGCAAACGGACACTTCCTACTTTATAGAAAATGTCAATTTTCTTCAGTGTCTGTTTGCCTCGGAATTACTCAATTATAAAAATAAAATGTAAATTTTTTGAGTGTAATTTTTCCGTTATTACAAGAATATCATACTATCGTATTTCATTAATAAAACTTTTTTCTATATTTATTTCAAATATGATATTTAAACAACATGGATAAAAATAGATCAAAATTGAATTTGCTATGATTTTGAATTGTATTACTAAGAAATAATGAAAAAGTTTGAAGACAACATTAAGTTGCATGCTAAATGTTAGCCTATTCATGCTTTAAACTTGTTGATCGCATATTTGAAAAGAGCAAGACACTGTCGCGTTGGTTAAATAAAGTGTGTATTAATTGGAATAATTTATAAAGCAAAACTAAAAACAGCAAATAAATAATGATACAAACCTTATAAAAGCTAAATAAGCATTTCATATTATGTATATATACATATGTACATAGGTAAGTACGTGATTCTTTACTTTTAAATATTTCAAATTGTGCAATTTAGTTTCGGAGATGCAATTTAGATATTTTTGGTCTATCGTCGGACATGCCTTTTAGTATGTTGAATATTTTGACAAAAATTTCTGCATTGTAATTATTAGATTTATTGCACATCTGCTGCAAATAAATAACCCACCTATCATAACTCTAGCGGGGACGGCATTCCACTCCAACCAAAAGGTGATGAATGAGGATGTTACAAGGATGATACCGGGTATAAACACGGTAGTGAAGTAAAATGAGCGATCTCTTGTAAAGATCAAGATCACCTTTAGGCAGCTGTAACTTCCTACAATAGCAAGCATGAAAAGTAAAAGTAATAAAAAAAAACTGAACATTGTGCAACGAATACTACTCGTTAAGGGAGACAGTCAGTATATGTATACACTTAATAAAAAAGGGTCAACGGTGCAAATACTTAACCATTCCATATGAATGGTATGTAAAAAATAAACAGTTATTTACAGTTTAAAAAATAATAATTCATCAGAAATTGGTATAATTTGTCGAGTATAATTTTTTTCCAATTTATGATGGGTAAAGGATTAAACAAAACATATAATTAGCAAAGCAGACCATATCCGCGTTCACGGATATAGTCTACTCGTCCGGATGATGGTTCGCTCAACAACATCGGCACAAATCTAAAATTCCAGCAAAGAAAAGTAAAAAAAATGAAAAAAAGGTTCTAATTCAGGCAAACAGGCTCTTCAGGCAGTTCTTAAAACAGTCACCTCATACGGCAACTATTTGGTTACCTATCATCGATCTCGCCGGAACAGCATTCCATTCTAGCCAAAATGTAATAAACGACGAAGTCACCAAGATTATTCCGGGTATAAACACTGTTGTGAAGTAAAATGCTCTGTCTCTTGTGAAGATTAAATCAACTTTTAAGCAGCTGTAGTTCCCTATTTGTCGACATGGGGGAAAAATTTATTCATTTATATATTTAGTAGTTTTTTTTTTTTTAATTATAGCGTAACACATAAATATATTATGGATATAAATTATTTATTTATTTACAAGTACATATTTAAGAAAATATAATATAAACCTCATTGTACCATGACAAAAGACAACGAAAAAAATAAAATTTCCTATGATTAAGTAAGTAAAGATTATGTTGTATTGAATTTTGCGTGCAATTTTGGTGCGTTTGTATTTTTTTTGTTTACTTTCTTAACCCATTTACATCATTGTAATACTTTCTTAGCCCATTTACATTGCAAACTTTGAAATTCTTTGTGGTCAAACTAACTGATGATTCGATGTAATTGAGTTAAGTTTTTGATAGATTACTCATACAAATAATTTTCATTGCGGCACATCATTTTACGATAAATTTTACTTCTAACAATCATTCATCTTACATTTACATATACAAAATAAAAAATAATAATTTACAGTGGTCTTGACATATCCTGTGTTATCTATCAATAAATAGTGTGGCTGAATGTCACAAATAAATAAGGGCAATGTATCTTAGGAGAGTACCTTGCTCTTCAAATCGTCTCTGACAAAGGTTACACTCGAGCTCGGGATCGTCCATTAGAAGTGTAAGAGCCTCCGCTGCTTGCAAATGCAACATTACACATTTGTGACAATAATCAAAGTACAAAAGCCGAATAAAAAGCATCAGATTTTCTAAACCCAAATGAAAACATTTATAGTAAAATTATGATCGAAAAAAAAATTGATCTACGAGTGACGAAAATAATGATTACAAAGTGCACTTAATCGACCAAGACAATTTGAATCACACATAAGTTTTCATCATTGAAACGCAACATCTATTGCATCTATAGTTAGTTTCCAGATCAGTGATGGCCATGGGTACAAAACGAGTAAAATTTTGCTCCTATGGCTAGCACTGATTAAGATCATGCTGTTTCCAATCTGTTTGCTATGAATAAATTATAAATTTCATGAAAATGTTCAAAATTCTTTAAGAGTGGAATATATTGAAAAGCTAAAATTTGTATTTAGTCAAGAAGGTTATGTTAAATAATAAGTAAATATAGAAATTCAGATACTCGAATGGGCAAATATTAAGCATTATGAAGAATAATTTGTACGTAACAAGTATTGAAATAATTGGAATCAATATAACATAAGAGATGAAAATAAACTACGAAAATTTCAATATGGAATCTATTTCCAGAAAAGGAAGATGCCACAATATAATGGATATGAAAATGCAAAAACAATGTTGGAAACATTGCTTAAGTAGAAGCTTGAAAAATGTTGATAGAAAAACATCAATAATAGAAAGTTTTAATATAATAAATTTTATAAATATACATGAAATTATGTGAATTTTTAACTCATTTACCCAATATACCAATTTATTGTTTAATAATAATCAATGGAGAAGATGAACAACAGTATAAGCCAAGACCAAGCTGCGAAAAGCAAAGAGACCACAATTTTTTGAAGTTCAAATGCTGAACACTCACACATCACGTACACACGATTGAATGTGCTTAGAAATATGTATGTGAATGAAGTGCGCTCAAATTACATTATAGTATAAATAAACTATCGAAATTTTAATATTAACTAATATAATGATATGATATGAAAAATTCTCATAAATCAATTTACTTATATGGTACAATATAAAGAAATAATGTTATCAAAAATGAAAGAGGAGAAGCACAATTTAAAACGTTGATTTTAAATTCAATATTTATAATATATTTATGTCATATGAATAAACTTCGTAATATTATGAATAAAAAATAAGCATTTTTTTGCGTTTTATCTACTATTCATACTATTATAATATTCAGATAAAATCACTATCAATTTGGTACAACGTGAAGTACTCAATAAAAGCGGAATGAAATGTGGCAATTGTAACGTTTTGAAACGACAATTAAATATTTAAAAGAAGCTTATAAATAATAAAATGGACGACAAAAGTGACTTACCTCTCCAAATGGCTTTTATGGGACAAGCGATCGTTTGATTTTGAATAAGATATGCGTTTAGCGTTGTTAAAGAGGGCGACTTACGTAGGGTATCTTCATCATTTTTCCACACGTATGTAATGGCGGATTGTTCATAAGAAACTGAAAAACATTGTTTAAATGATAAATGCACAATACCATCCAGTTTGCTGAAGTTAAAATACAACTGCAACTGTATAAGAAAATACAGAATGATCAAAGTTTGTCTCTTACTGCTTTCTAGAGCGAATGAGCATAGTGGATCGTCGAATGGAAATATGTTGAGTCGACCTTGGCACGATAGAATTAAGTGTCTTCTCATTAAATAATTGATGGTTCCGTTTCTGTATATCCTCAGGGCGAAGTGCATCGGAATAATGGGATCTTTAAAGTCTCCGTGCATGATGAAATAGGTGTCCGGCAACCATATGTCTTCGTGATGGTGAATGGCGTTGAGGAACTCATACTGCGATTGGTTCGAGTAACGCAATCTTGGATCGAACCATTGCTGTTGTAATAAAAATTCCACCTCATATTTCTGCAGACAACATTTAGAAAATTGTATAAAATAGGAAATAGTTGATTTGTGGATATTATAGCTCAAAATAATTTAATTGAATTTGCCTACCAGACTTGACTCATCAGGTGATGCTAGACTTAATAATAAAACACTGACATTTACTGTCAGGATTCCTGAAACAAAAAGAGTATCTAAATGAGCGTGAAAATTCTTCACAAAATACACATTTGATGATAGTTAACTTTATCTAATAAGGTAATAAACAAACACAAGCTATCTATATATGTATTTGTATAACGACTGAGTTATCTAATTTTAATAATTAAATAGATTTTGATATACAATCTGAATTGTTAAAATTAAGATATTAACTGAAGGCCAAGATATTTTTTTGTTTCTAAAATATTTGTAAGTATTGATGCTTTTGAATTAAAATAATCTTACAAAACATCTATTAGTTACCTATTTATAAATTTAAGCTTAAATTTTTTTACTATAATACATAAATTATAATAAAAATGTACATGTTAATTTATTAAATAATAATTATATATTATTTTAATGAAATATTAATTGACAACATATACACATGCACATGCTCTTTATGAGAGATTCTGAATTGGATTTCCTATTTTAATAAAAATACAATAAAATTTGATATGGTAGAAATGAAAATGACAAACTTTTATTTTTTTTTTAAATTATCATTTTATTCTTTTAATTTTTTTTTAAATTATCATTTTATTCTTTTAATTTCAGCACAAACGAGAGAACAAAAATAATTTATTCATAAAGATTAAAATTAAACTTACCTCGATACGTCATTTTTTTTTACCGATAACTCTATAGATAAAGTAATTAAATATACACTTTCTATAACCGGCTTTTTTATGTTATATAATTAATAAAAATACAACTACAACAAGTGTACGAGTATTTTCAAACTATCGTAGTGCGATTTTCGTTTTCGTTTACGAAGAAGAAAACGTTCGGAAAGCATTTTTTAAGAAATCATAATAAAAGCGATTGCACTAAATGAATATGTATTGCTACATTATAAGATTTAAATAATATTTAAGCATACACAATAAAAATGTGCTTTAATAAAATAATAATTATAAAAAAAAAACACATAACAGATAAATGCAAAAAGGATATTAGAAACAAGTTACACGGATCGGTCATATCAAGAAGAGAGACAGTACATATAAACAAATAACTAAGGGTTTCACAATTATGACTTTCATTTATGTTAATATAGAACGAGAACTAAACTTCAATTCCTCACAGTTAAAATGTTTCAATCATAACTTACAATACTAGTACAATATGGGTGATTTCACCGTATATTGTGACACAATTTTTTTCTTATAACTATCAAGTTTGAATGCAAGCAATGTTAGATTATTATTTTTATCATATTTGAACATCTCTAACGATATAAAATAATAAATTTATATGAAAATGGTATATTAGGATAGTCGCGACGGCTCCGAGCTGTGTCTATTGTCGAATTTGAAATTTAGTCCTATCATATTACGCATTATTCAGATTGAAATGATAGTCATTATCGTGATGCGGATATGGCAAACCGCGACAGGATAGTCAGGAGTAGTGTAGTCGAGGGCAGTGTTAATAACGGACCGCGGTTGTAGACGGCTGACGGTCTTCTCACCAGCTTAGCGTCCCCCGGAGACTTCATGCCGCAACAGAAGTCCGCATCTGCAACACATCCACTCCTATTCATCGAACACCTAACCGAGGAGTACATTCACGGACACTCATACGACACACTGATCATCGATCTGTTGTATTTCTATAACGTTGTCTCGTGAAACATTTTTCTCCGGCGACCGATGTCGTTCTATCTATATATACTTTCAGCATGTATGTGATGTATATGTCGAATAGGTGGATATAAATCAACTTAAAATGTATTATATAAAGTTGTAGACATGCTGAGATGAGGTGAAATAATCAGAAATTTGATGAAGATGATACTGTGATTGTCGAGGCCGGTGATATATAAATTATAAGATATCTTCTAGCTGAACGTTTCCCAAACTCTACGAGTCACGAAATACTTAAAGTTAGTTTGCTTGGACATAATATTACGGATGAATTTTTTACAGGTCTTGATTTAAATGGGAAACTATGTAAAATATTATACTGAAAGTCTTTCAGTAGTGCTATAATAGGTTTGAAAAGTACTTCTTGATTTTAAAGCGAACTTTCATTAAAAAATTATTGTCGTGTAAATTTTATAATTGTTTGTGTGTTATATAATTTGAATAGGTATAATTTTACATGTAACCTGTTTACATTGAAAGGAATGTCAATATTCAGTTTGGGAAGCGTTTTTGTCCTAACTGATTAATTTTCACCCCATATAAGTAAGTAAGTACATACTATTAGTGTTTTAAACATGCTTTGATCAATCATTATACAAAAATTGTTAAGGGACAATACACAATGTTAATGAATTCAGGCATTAAAAAAACACAGTTATTCGATTTTATACAGTTGAAATATTATATAGATATATACAAATTGGTTTCTGTTATATCTTATCAATTTAAATCTTATATATTATATATATTTACTTGGGATGTATTTTAAAGCGTTCACTTCTTATAATATATATAATAATCATAATAAAAAATTAAAATTGTGTGTGATGCGTTCAATAAGCTTTTTAGCAAAAACAAAATAACCTGTGATCATAATAATAATAAAAAGGAACTGATGAAAAAAGCTTTAAAGTTTTAAAATATAATATATATCGAGTAAGGAGGATCATCTGAGACCATGTACCAACCTTGGACCGGTGGCAGCAAACGCTTGTCATATCTGGAATTTTTAAGAAGATTGTCTAAAATCTCCTTGTCAGATTTACCTTCCTCAAATCTGGAATGAAATTATCATACATAGTGTCACGTGTGGAGTTTTCGGTGGAATCAGAATAATATATAAATATGTAAGAATACACTTTCACCGACTAATTCACGCGAAACATTATTTGGTATTTTGATACATGTATTGAATGTTAATTAAATGTTTGTATGGGGGTAGAGTTAAAACTACTTTAAGTCTAAGATTCTGTATGTTCAGAACCTCAACAATTTCACCCAAAATACTTACATGTCGGAAGTTAGGGCTGAGACTTGGCACAGCATTAGAGAGATGGCCACCGCGCGTGCCACTGCGCATGCGCAACCCATATTAGGACATCTGAAAATGAAACATAAACATCTTCTATAATATATTGTGGTTTAATAAGCCATAGTTATCTATATGCAAAACGTAGTGACAGTAGATAATCATATTGTAGAGATAGTTAATAGTTATTTATACCTAGGACAATTAGTGAATATGACCGGATATAAAGAAGAAGAAATAAAACGAAGAATGAAACTAGGATGGAGCGCTTTTGGTAGAATATAGTTTTTAAATCCAACATTCTGCTATGCTTAAAGAATAAGGCATACGACCAATGCGTACTGCCAGTGATGATGTATGAATGTGAAACGTGGATGCTGAATTCAAGAATGTTACGTAAGATCCAGTGCACACAGAGAAGCATGGAAAGATGTATGCTCGGTATAACAAGAAGATATCGTAAGAGGAATACATGGGTAAGAAGCATGACCAAAGTGGCAGATATAGCGGAACGTGTGAAAAAGTTGAAGTAGACACATAGCGAGAAGAATGGATGGCAGACGGACGCGAGAAATACTGGAATGGTATCCGAGAAGATGTGAAAGAATGCAAGGTAGACCTAGTAGACGATGGGCTGATGAATTGAGAAGAATGTGAGTCAAGTAGATGCAGATTGCTCAAGACAGACAGGAATGGAAGAGGATTGGAGAGGCCTCCATGCAGTATTGGATGGTGAACGGCTAAAAATGATGATGATGATGAGTTATCTATATATGTACATTGTTAGTTTATCAATAATTTGGGGTTTTATAAAATCAACATATAAGTTAGTCTCTATACAAAAACTTTACAATCGACGATCGTTAGTATAGCGAAGAGTAGCATAATATATTGTTAGGTTGCGTTTACATACATATATATATATATATACATACATATATACATATGTCACGAGCGAGCTAAATTTCGACTTAAATCAGCCGAATGGTCGAATTCGCCTGATCGAAGACATTCGGCTGATCCAAAGCATCCTTGACCTGGGACGATCGATGTGGTATTTAACCCAGTTTTCAACGGAACAACTGTTGCGACAAAAACATATGTTACCCCCAGACTGCTGCTGTGTCGTGAAAATGTTATTTTTGCGTTTTCAGCAATAAATTTTTAATAACTTTCAAACACAACGAAACCTACGGCAAACTTTTTGCGAAGAAATCACACACACTTCAGTTTTATTTCATAAAAAAAAACATATTAAAAAAAAAAGCAATTTGCTGAAACTTCAATACGAACAGGTCAACAGTTTGATGCAATCGCCAGTATTCTATACATAGTCTTGTTCGTTTCATTATGCTGAAGAATTGTAATTCGAAAGCAATTTAAAAGCTATTAGCGTTATCTTTCCACAAACGAATCCACCATATTTCGAGTTTTCAAACTGGTATCGTTCGTCAAAAGTGTGCATGTCAATTTCATCGGGTCATTATACAATGATATTATAGTGTACTAGAGATAATATGTATTATACCTATAAATACGTACATAGATAACAATAGTTAAACGTGCATGTGTGACTTGGTTGTGCGTGCCTACGTTGCAAGGGTCACCACATCTATAGGTAATACTTATCAACTGGGTTATCTGCCCAAAGGACATTACGTATTAGGGGGTATAACAATGGGGCAGTGGCTGTGGCACAACCCTGAACCATCATACGGGTCACCATACAATTCTTAGTGCAAATCCGTGTTGATAGCTTTATGTTTTCGGGTGACCATTCATCGAAGCTTTATCTAATACGCAATCAATTCATGTCCTACGGAATAGAGAATCATGTCCTAAAAAAATAGGGAAAACTATAATTTTCATAAAAATAGAAAAATTGTTTATAGATATGTCTAGATATAAATTGTCGCAAAGTGACTATCCAAATATAATAAGCAAGCCAACGTGTGAAAATTATAGGTCGTCATCGAAAAGTCGCATTTAAATCATAATAAATCATGTCCGATCATTATGGTCTATATGTGGGTCTCAAAAATAGTTCTGTATATGAAAATTTATGGCGTGGATAATTTAGGATAATTTCCACTACCTTCGCCAGTCATTTATGGCTTCAAACATAGTTCCGAATTTTTTTAGCTAGACACGAAAGCAAATTATCTCAAAAAAACTTACATTTTCATATATAATTCATAGGATTTATGTATAATGGCAGTTATGTGTCTAAAATAAACATATATTTAAAAACGAATCGCATGACTTTTGACGGAAACAAATTAAAATTGTTTTTATGTATATTTTTGATTATACACATGTGTCCATATATGTAGTTTAGAGCCAAATTTTATAATCGAATAATCGCCCACATTGTATTGTTCTGGCAAAGTTAGGATAGATTCAAAAGCGCAATGACAAATATAGGCACATATGTATATCATTATAATCATTTTCAGCCGTTCACCATCCACTGCCTGGATGAAGGCCTCTTCAATCCTCTTCCATTCCTGTCTGTCTTGAGCAATCTGCATGCAGTTGACTTCACACATTCTTCTCAATTCATCAGCCCATCGTCCACTCCGTCTACCTTGCTTTCTTTCACAACCTCTCGGATACCGTTCAAGTATTTCTCACATATATTATTTTCGCTATGTGCCACTTCAGCTCTTTAACATGTTCCGATATATCTGCCACTTTGGTCAAGCTTCTCACCCATGTATTCCTCTTACAATCTCTTCTTTTAAATCTTTAAGGAAAATTTTTAATTGTAAGTAAATTTTCCACGTAAATCTATACGATCAAACTATTGCCATTTAACACTATGTACATATGTCATGATCGTTTTCAGCCGTTCACCATCCACTGCTGGATGAAGGCCTCTCTAATCCTCTTTCATTCTTATCTGTCTTGAGCAATCTGCATCCACTTAATTCCACACATTCTTCTCAATTCATCAGCCCATCGTCCACTTGGTCTACTTTGCTTTGTTTCACATCCTCTCGGATACCATTCCAGTATTTCTCGCGTCCATCTGCCATCCATTCTTCTCGCTGTGTGTCCACTTTTTCACACGTTCCGCTATATCTGCCACCTTGGTCATGCTTCTTACCCATGTACTCCACTTACGATCTTTCCATGCTTCTCTGTGTGCATTGAATCTTGCGTAGCATTCTTGAATTCATCCTTCGCGTTTCACATCCATACTGGCAGTACGCATTGGTCGTATGCCTTCTTCTTTAAGCATAGCGGGATGTTGGATTTAAAAACTATGTTTATTCTTCCAAAAGCGTTCCATCTTAGTGTTCAAAAGTGTTCCTCTTACGATCCCTTCTTGTCATACCGAGCATACATCTTTCTATGCTACATATTCTGTGTGCAGTGGATCTTACGTAAAATTCTTATACACGTACATACATATATAGCGTACTTTATTGATAG
This sequence comes from Parapsyche elsis, assembly GCA_022651745.1. Taxonomy (NCBI): domain Eukaryota; kingdom Metazoa; phylum Arthropoda; class Insecta; order Trichoptera; family Hydropsychidae; genus Parapsyche; species Parapsyche elsis. Next base: position 7,996,339 of record JAGVSN010000017.1, read on the forward strand.
TAAAATTGTGCAAATACAAAATGTAGGACGTATCGATTGGAAATTTGGCGTGAATATTAAAACGCGACTAGGGTCTCGATCAAGGGTAAAAGCATAAAAGTCGTCGCATTTTTTGGCTTCACCAACTGCGTCAGGGTGTTTTCTTTTTTATTATTTTGACAAACGACGTCACCATGAAGAGATACCCCCTTATCGAAAAGGACTCTCGACCGTATCGAAGTCCTTAACTGGCCCCGGGCACGGCATTTAACACTGAAAGACATGTGCGTCCCTGTTTTTCCGGTTTTGTTTTCGCTTGATTTATATTCGAGTGTTTGACTTGTTCGAACCGTTTGAGTGCCGCGACACGATACATAAAGTTTCAACGTAAACATCACGCACTTTAGCCGCAAATGCTACGTCTAATTTTCAAACTCTTCCAATATTACTATTTATATTAGTGTGAGCGACTGTCTGCCTGTCTGCCGGGGTCGGTGCGGTCACGCTGGCATTGCCAACATCACAAACAATATTACTATATATGTATTAGTGTAAGCGTCTGCCTACCTGCCTGCTGGGGTCGGTGCGTTCACGCTGGCATAGCCAACTTAACAAACAAAAAAAAAAAAAGTCATACTTCCGATTGATCGATTATAACGATTTATTGTAAGTAAGTTTCAAGATTCAACTGCCACTTCTGGTTAGTGGATTTAGACCAAAATCGTAATATCTCCTATGTACATCTTACATGAAAACTATAAATATGAAATTTCAGCATGATACAGGTTATAAGTTTCGGAGGAAATGTAAAAAAAAACCACCGAAACCAAGTGAAAAAATATTGTTTCCGGTAGGAAATTTTTTTTTAATATTATTTTGAAGGTCGTTACACATACATACATACTACATATGAAAATTTTCAGCTTAATATACGTATATGATAGTTTTGTCGGAAAAACCTCACAAAGACAACAGAAAATTAGGTGACTTTTCAAGGTACCACTTCCGGCTGATGAAAATTTTTGAAAGCCTTATGGATTGTAATGGCCGGCAAAAAACTTATAAATGTGATAAGATACGGTTTTTGAGTTATAGAGATTTCACACACATCCGCTACACACACACAGACATTTTTTTTAAAAAATCATGAAAATAGGTGATGATGATACCTGATACAAATCAGTCAAAATCTAGATGTTGAATTTTCGCGCGATCACAATACTTTATCCGATATGGATAAAGTAAAAATTGTAGTGGTGTGCTGGCAATGAGTCGCTATTTTACAAAGCTGGTCTCGATTTTATGGCCATATACCTATTTATTTTAACGTTCTGTCAAACGGGTCAGAAGCTGTATTGTTATTAAACAAACGGGCAAACTGGTTATACAATACTAAATGTAAGTGACACACTTTCTTCTTGGTACGTACATTGTATATTACTTTTTTAAAGAGGAAAAAGTCTATAAAGTTTTGATTTATCTGGCATTGACTGGAATCATCAAAGTAAAGCTTTGTATGGCAGCTATTTAAAAGAAAAATATCGTATTGCATCTAAGCGCCCTATAAGATTCATAATAAATAATGCTTTGGAGTGTAAGTGTAGGACATTACAGTTCATTACAAACGAATTGAAAGTAAACACATACATAGTTGTTCCAAATTAAAACAATTGGAATATATGTTTAGTGATTAGTCTGCATGTCTGCATTCGGAATGGTTGTTTGTCTGAACTAGCGGTCTGAAACTTTGAAGTGCACTTTAGTAACGAAATTTCTGAAAATTAATCACTCTGGTGAATTTCAACGCATTTGAAATTCACGTTGAAAATTCGAAGCTCACGACATCAAAACACGAAAGCTAGTGAATAAATCAATGTAATTTGTACTTTGTGTAATTGTTATATTAAAATGAATACTATGCAGTAAAATAAATAAACACGAACGTTAATGGGGGAAAGACATCGCCATCGGGGCGAATTTAGCGAAGGCCGAAAGTTTAATCAGCGAAGTTTCACATTTCACCAAGCCTTCAGCTGTCGAAATTGTTTTGAGATTTCTGAGCTCGAGTCTTAAAACGCGCGAGTGTGCAGAAAATACACCAACATATTGTATTATGATAATAAAAGCTAAATTATGACATTTCAAACGAAATCCGTTCGTTTGTATCGCTCGTAAATTTCCGCCATATATTTTCGGGAAATGAAAACCGGTAAATTAGGCAAATTTTGACCTACATCCTTCATTGGTATACCTGCCTAATATATAAATCGTTAAATTTATCGAATTTGTACAGGTTGATTGCGACCATTATGCATTGTGAGTCCTTTCAAAGATCACATTTGCTCTAAATACATACATACATAAATGTATTCACACGTAAAGAAAAATTAGTCTTTTCAACAATACAATGTATGTATATATTCAAAAGGAACACAGTTTGTAGAAAACGATATAGAGGGTGTGAAAGTCTTTGTATTGCAAATGATTAGAGATCAAATTTTGTATAATACTCAATCATACAAACACACACAATGAGCGAATATTTATGCGACACTTTCGAAATGAGTTCAATCGTTGTGTCAAAGTTTATTATGTTTATAAAGTGACAACACGATACAATTAATCACACACAATGCTTTTTGCGTGTCGAATTTTCTATGTACGCATATGTTACAGTGAGAACACATTTCGAGTGAAAATATATTTTTACCAATTCAGGCAGTGAAAATGTATCAAACAATGAATATACAGTTTCACTGCGCAGTATCGTTGAAAGTATGTATATTAAAGTAAGCGTATGTGTTTGTGACTTGTCGATGTTGAATTTTTTGTAAAGTTTCACTCTCATTATCTTGTAAGGGTAGCAACACGTGCTCTTTTCTTCTTAAACCGACCATTATAAGTCGATTGTTATAAAATCGACAAAGACTCATTGTAAACTATAATTGGTACTAACCGCGGCACGGCACGATAAGAAGAAGAAGCGACAGAATAACTAGGATTGAATATTTCAGCAGATTATATGATTCGATTGGTCGTTTCACAACTGTCAAATTTAGTTTCAATGACAGTTCGGAAACGAATATAATTTCACCAGTGAGTACTCAGTTAAAATATATTTTCACCAGTAGAAATATACATATATCTACTAGTGAAAATGTGCTTGAATATGATTTCACCGAAACGCCAGTGAAAATATATTTTCACTTGAAACATGCTTTCGCTGTGACATACGTGTATATGTACTTAACAAAAAACCAAATCATTATTGTAATCGGACGATTTATATAAACCACGCATCTGTGCGTTACATTACACAACGAAAGGCTAAAGAACTCTTGCGGAAGTTTACACTAAGTGGCACAAAGATCGATATACGCGCTCTAAATTAGCAGAAAAGGGTAACCGATTGTTTGTTTGTATTCTACCACGCGTCCAAATACAAATACAGGTACGCAGTGTTAGGGGTGAGAATATCATTAGGCGATTAGTTTTTTTTCCCTTCTCTTTTCGAGGGTTGAAATATCGACTTTTTGCGTCGCAATCATGGCCGCATTGGGTGTGGGATACGGGGCCAGTGACATTCGCACGTGTACTGCAACACGCACAACGAACTTTTATGGTGTGGGGTTTCGCTGATTTGCAGCTTTCCGAAAGCTCACTTGTCGAGCTTTCTTCAGTGTCGGCTGTCACGCAAGCTCGAATTCGTAAGGGTCGAATTAGGTAGGGTTAGGACGTAGGGGTCGTGATTGAAAACTGTTAGGGCTTTTCCTGGTCATCATCATACTCGGATGATTGATTGCTGGAAAATTGCTCGAGTGATTTTCGACAAGATTTCAACGTAATTACCAGCGCCGGTTATGTTTTAGGTACTTGTCGTACGTCAACACTTTGATAAGTGTATTATCGTGTTAAATTAATAGATTACGTATACGCAAGGCCATTCACAGCAAACATTACATATCGATGGGTTAGTGCACAGATATCGTAGATACATATGTCCAGTTTTGTTTTAAAATATTGCAAGTGACGTACATATGTACATCTCTTTTGCATGAAAAATATGGACGAAATGGACATATTTATATGTATGTATGTATATTTGAATTTTAAGCAAAATTGTATGTCCAATAATATTTGGACATACATACAATACATTTTAAACATGAAGGTTTGATGCAGATGGACGTTTTGTGTATGATAATTCAATTTTGGTAAAAATGGACATACAATATCTGTGGACTAAATCCATCGATTGTATACCCGAGCGACTCTAGAGAAAAATTAGTCGTAAACGGTTCAAGTTTGCATTTAAAACCACTCAAATCGTTTAAAAATATACACAAATAGCAGATTTGAACCCGATTGAGAATCTGTGGGCAATGATGGGTTTTCCCAGTAGCAAACAAGAACTGCATTTATGTCTGGAAAACGTGTGCTACAACCAAATATCGGACGATTATCTAAAAAAAATAATAAAATCCATGCCTAGAACTCTAGAAGAATTCAGGCAGTCTTAAAAAATAAAGGTGGTCCAATTAAATATTTAGATAAATAAATTAGTAATGCAGAAAAAAAATTTTCATTGTATTACGAAATTTTTTCCTAGGATTACTGATTTACAAGAAAGATGATAATTTCAATATTACTTAAGTTTGAATCACTTTAAAATATCATAAATACATTGATTTCAATATTAATGTACAATAAATATATTAGAAAACATATTTATGTATGTACATACATATATATGTATAGGTACATTAGTATACAACAAAATATCGATTTTTTTGAGGTGGACACCTTTCATCGATCGCTACTGTAAACTGAATGATGAAAATCAACAATTAATAAATTGAAAATTACAGCTTTTGATACTAATTCATAAGCTCTTTAAAGTATGGAAATAGTTTTGAAAACATCAGGAGGCCTGCCTGCTTGTGTCGTCGCGGTCACGCAAGCATTGCCAACATAACAAACAAAAAGTTTGTAGCGGTTTGTTGGCAACAAGTTAAAGTTGATTCTAGTCGACAACGCTACTTTATACACCCATTCAATCAACCGTACACTATGCAATTGTTTCACGTACTGTCAAACAGGCTATGGGCTGTACTTTTATTGTACAAAGCAACCCATACGGGTGGGGCTTAGGATCCACTATCATATGACGGGCAAACTACCTAGTTTACTAGTGGTGAGGGGATGGGGTGAGAATCCACCGTCATATGACGGGCAAACTCGCTAGTTGTAACATAAAGTGTTATTTCAATATCTTTAAACTTTTATAACTAAACTATTCTTATTATCTAATTGGCAATTTTAAGATATTAATAGCGCTAAATTGTTTAACCCATGGATTTTTTCTTCAAATGAAATTTTCACCGTGCACAAATGTACCATGCGCCATGCGTCGCGAATCAATCTGTATTGTTTATCAAGTTCTACGTTCCGCATAGCTCAGATCCAATTTCCTTTTCTCATATGTATTGTAAAACACACTTAAACTTTAATAATATATGCTCGTAAGAAATTCTACGGATCGGGTTCATATCTGAAGTTGGCCGAGCGGATATACGTATATCTCACCTTTTGAGTGTGAGAGGGGTAAAGCCTAGAAAATATTTTATGGGTTTGTATCGCACAGGAGTCGTAAAAAGCTTAGTGGTCTGAGCCAGGGGTCTGCACACATCCATTCAGACGTGTCTGTGGAATATTGTACATATGTATAGTGCGTGTCAGGACTCCCACGGGAATTAATCAACGTGGCCAAACTTTGTCATTGAAGTGTCGTACAAACATTGTTCTCCGACACCCTCGCGGAAGAATAATTCATTTAATAAAAGCACTCTACGCTCGAGTTTCGCCATAACGATTATGCGTGCAAACTTAATTTGTCGCCGAAGGATAACTTAAAAAGAAGAACAAAAAGAAAACACGGCTAGTAAATGGAATAAGCCCATCGGCTCCGGCGCTCGTCGCCGGAATTAAGCGAGAAATTCGCCAGAAAACAAAGCGCGTGCTTAAATGAAGACATAGTGCATGTATGTATGTAAATATGTATGAAATGGTGTGTGTTTAAAAGTTAAGTAAAAAAAGTGTATAGAACGAACGAAAAGTGCGTTTTGCGCGACGATAAAAATGCTAATCGAGCATACGCGGTTTCAGGTTGGGTAATGGCCGTTTAATTTGAATGTACATAAATGCGAGGTTAACTTTTATTATTCGTCGAGGGTTTGTGCAACAATCGTGGATAATTAATTTTAAGGTAATTTTTGTGATTTAGCGGCACGCAATACATTGAGCAAAATCGTCACATTGCTTTCGATTGCCAGTAGAATGTGTGTCCTTTGGTATACTCGTATTTAAAAAATTCACTTTGGTATCAAATTTTCAAAATTAATACTACCTAACAGAAAGAAACATTTCTTGTGGATTTTCTTTGTCTTCTAAATACATACATACGTAGGTAGAAAGGATTAATTTCAGGTTCCAATTTTGTATGGAACTATGTTAACATTAGATATACGGCTATATACGGCTAATATACGGCTACCCTGAATTTTAATATATTATAGGAAGCTTAAATTGTGCCAGCATTTTTTTAGTTAATTTGTTTAATTGTTAACTGTTTCGTCTTCAAGGCAATCCATTTCGATTTTTTTTGACATATTTTTCTCTTCAAAGAATCTACAGCTTAATTTAAGTGAGAAGGTTGATAACGTATTTTGTTGTGTCGAAGGTTTCATAATTATATGTATGATGTACACATATATTACTATATGTAGCGTAAGCGTTTGCCTGTTTGTCTGCCTGGGTCGTGCTGTCACGTTAGCATTGCCAACATAACAAACAAAAATTTTGTTGCTGTGTGTTGGCAACAAGCTGCTATTTAATAAAATTCAAATCGACAATGCGATTTTATGATAATACATAAAATCGCATCACAAACCCACTCAATCAACTGTTTCGCGTACCGTCAAATGGGCTATGCGTTGTATTTTTATTGTACAAACCAGTGTGTAAAGGTGGGGTTTGGGAGTTGGGACTAGAATCCACCGTCAAATGACGGGCAAACTGGCTAGTTTACTAATTGACATTTTTGGCAACGTTTTGAAAGTATTATACGTTGAGACGTGTCATTAGGTGACGTTGCACTAGGATTAGGCAAATTTGAATAAAGTTAGCTAACGTCCACGGTATCCTTAGATGGATAGGATGGCTTTAGCGAAGGACTAACGTGAACTAATCCACTAATCCAGCTTTGACAGCGACTCGCCTGCCTACCTACTTTTAGCAACCACGTCACATTCGTTCAATCCATTTAGAGTTTTCCTAGATGAAAATTTTTCAAGAACTAAAGAACAAAAAGGACGTAATTTGAGCTGACTGCGATAACCTTTACGTGTGCTCGTCCTTAATCCGGTTTGCCCAACGCGAGTTTTGGCTCGAATCCTCCCCTTTCCACTGTCTTTCGATGGCATATGACAAGTGTGAGTAAACGTCAGTGTCAGATCGCGAATGAAGAAATGTCGGTAAGCCGAAATTCGCACACGAAAAACTTTAATTCGGTTTCGGCGAGCAATTTCCGGTTTTAATGCGACGCGCCAACAATTCGAATTATGAGCTTTGAGCCGCCGCGCCGCGCTATACAATATTCCTTATGACAAAAGCCAAAGTGAAAAAAAAAAAAAAATCATGGTATATTCTTAATTTGCGTCAAAATGTAATTACGTCAGCCGTCATAGTGAGAGGTGGTGCGATCGGATAAAGTTATCCCGCAAGGATGAGCAGTAATCCCGTTGGATTACAGGATTGCCTTTCCGCGCTGAGGTCACGCTTTGTAATGCGGTTTAATTTATTTGTAAATTAGTTGGCTCCTTTATTGCACGATCGTTATAACCCTTTCGTAACGGCCCCGACCTCATTATTCGCATTCAGGACATTTCGCCAAGAGATAGAGAAAAAAAAAGAAAAGAAAATACGATATTTAGTCCGAAGGGACCCCCTCCACTCGTTCATTTATATTTTTTTTAATAATTAAAAAGGAGTTTTAAATGAAAATTTCATTCAAAGTGCTGCAGAATAGACGACTAAATTAGTTTTAATGAAAAAATATGTATACTGTCGTCTTAAGAAATAATATGGTATATACAAATTTTTATTAAATAGAAATCCACAAACGTTTCAATTATACATACATATATGTACATATAAATATATTTTTGACTCATTACGAGATTATGACTATCAAATAGGATAAATATTAGTATTAATATAAGTCGGTCATAATAAAAAATGAGTTGACTTACAAGGGGAAGTACTATTTGCAGTCATCGAAAATTTTTGAAAACCTTACTTATTACAGCTATCATTAAATATATGTATATATAAATATGAAGTTTCATTGTGAAACGATTGACGGTTTTGAGATACATATAGCCATTTTACACACATCCACTTCATACACATACCACATACAGACATTTTCCAAAAATTATGAATACGCGATCCTTGATACATATCAGTCAAAATCTCAATGTCAAATTTTCGCAAGATCACAATGTAAGGTAAAAATTTGTATGGTATAAAAAATATCTGAAAGAAAAGTTAACTAAAGCACGGAAGTGCCTTATTAAATACAGAATCATAAGAAGTAAGTCTTCAAATTTTGGTACGAATTAGTCAAAGGATGTGGAAATGTATAAAGAACAAACAAACAAGAATTTAATTCAATAGGCTTCCTTTCTTGCATTATGAAGTTCACATAGTAAAATATTCGCGTAATTGTATCAATATTTGAAATTTAGGTATATAGCATCATATGTAACTACATTGTTTTTTATCATGATGCATTTGGATCATACCTATAAACCGTTGGCTCACGACCAATTAAGCTAAGTTAAAGCTTAGCTCAGTTTGATTGCACAACGTTCAAACGTGTCGTACATATAGTCTGGTATACTCGGTATGTCTTTTGCGTTAAAAGCATATTGGTAGTGTTGCACGCCTATTCGCAATATACCGACAGCGGGGTAAATTTTATTACGTTCCCCTTCAAACCACCCTCAAACCCTCCCCCATGTGTACCTTTAAATTATCGAGTTATTCTTGCTCTGAAGCAGCGTACTTCAATTTAGCGACTTGTCGTCGTCGCCTGGAAACGTTGGCTGTTTGAACTACTTCTTTAAACACTTCCGCTTGCACACGAAGAATGTCAATTTCATTTAATTTTTCTCACTTTATTAAGAGTAAGGGTCGTTCTGAAAAATCATCCAAAGTAATAGATTCAGTGTTTAAATTAATTAATACAAAATTTTAATGTATAAATTGACGTAAAGTTGAAGCTTGTACGGACGAGAAATCTCATTGAAATTTTTTTTCAGTCGAAAAACAAATTTTTCGATCGGCACTGTAAAAAAGTGCTTCGAATGGTGCTTTTAAATTTGGCCATTCAAATAGTCGAACTGATTCAGTCAACGTTCAATCGTCGATCGTAAAAAAAAATCCAAAATATGCACCGTCAATGAACGGGCGACTGATTTTCTAACGCAAATTTGATCACAATGTAAATGTAAACTAATGAAAAAGTGCAACCGTTGTATATTTTTGTAATTGGTGTAACCACAATCTACTGCCATTGCAGAATAAATTGTTCGAAATCAAAACAAATATAGTCTATTTCCAATAATGTTGTATACAAACGTAACGCAAATCCATTAGGGTATGATAAATAACGAAGGTTTTACGTTAATTTGTTCAAACGATCAGCAAGTCGCATTTGTGTTTGATTGTGACGTGTAATTTACATGAACACGCGAATGTCATCAATAACCGTATAAAGATATTGGCATTATTTAATACAAAAATCATTGCACACTCAAATTGTAATTACTTTCAATAATAACATAAAATTTTATTAGTAAGTGATTTTGAGCTAAATTTTGCGTCAACGCCGAGTTGGAAATTGGTTTATTATACAAATAAGATGACATTCACGTAAATTCAAATGTAAAATTAATCGTCTAACGGCGAAACAGGGGTGGGATCTCGTTTGCATAAGGTCCATTATAAATTCATTTGCGAAATCAAAACGGGGTTTAAATACAGCGGAATATTAAATTGAAGTCACGCGGAAGGAGAGAGGGATTTTCAGGACGAACGAGCTAACACGTAAAAGTCTAAAACCGAGGGTATTAGATTAAGGCGCACACCTGGTGTCCTAACGCTAATTGCTCGAACAAACATCTGTTTCCGAGGAAAAGAAGAAATTCTCCCTTATAAAAGAAACTTCATTGTCAGTAAGTATAATATATGTAGTGGGGAATATCAGAATAATTTTCGATAGTTATGGCAAATGGGAAAATTGCATTGCGAGTACTTTCAGAGGTACGATATCTTGGAAAAGCTAGGTCACCAATAAAATAGTGGAGAAACGAGTCGGAAGCTCTCCAGCTCTCCAATCGTACATAAATATTCAGGTCAGTTATCCTATAACATTTTTTTTAAATTTATTTGACTATAGGGATATACGAAATAGCAAATAGCGCATTGCAAACCAAACATCCTATTCAAAAAAGGAAAATGTTGACGTTTCAAATATGTACTGAGAAATTGTACTTCAGCAATATATGTACATACATATGTATGATTATACAGATATACAGAATGATTTACCGCATGGGTATAGGATTTTTTTATAACTATTTAAGTATATGTAAGCGCAAGCGTCTGTCTGTCAGGTCACGCTAATATTATCAACATACAATACTTTCGGCTGTGTGCTGGCAACAAGTCGCTATCTGTCAAAGTTGGTTCGAGTCGGCAACGCAATTTATAGCCATACATCCATTCAATCGACGGTACACTATACGATTGTTTCACACACTATCTAACAAGCTAGGGGCTATACTGCTATTGTACAAACCAGCGCCACAAACAATTCATAGCTATCGTCATTGTTATATCACTTAAATGACAATAATAAACACCCGTACCAGTGGTGGGAATCAAAATTTTCAACAACCAGTTCACTTTCTCTTACCCCCCCCCACAAAAAATTTTTTTTCGTATATTCAGTTGTATTCAAATACTTATCGTCTATATCTTTTGATTTTATTTTTTAATTCCTAGGGTCATCAGCTGTATGGTGACATTTTATTAGCCAGTATCTAATGGAAGGCCTATCAAATCAATGGTCATTAAATTATCCACATTTTTAGCAGTATTCATTGTAGAAAATCCTCTTTTTGCCCCTGCAGAATTAGCTGCAACAGTACTGAGTATATTTTTAGCCCTTTGTACAGTTCTTGGAATATCATGATTGTGCCGATTTCTCAGAACATTTTCCAAGTAGTCATGATGAATAAATTATTTGGTTTTCAAAAAATGATATACCAAAATACAAAAAAAAAAACCAGCAAACTTCAATTGGGCCGCAGGTTGGACATGTCTGGAATAACCTGTAACAGGATTTATCCACACAAGAAAAATACGTTGCTATCATAAAACGTTCAACAACTAATTGCAAAGTCAAAATGTTGACACATTGCTTCTATCTACCTATACTGCCGTCCTAAGCCCACTTAACGTAACTGACAAAACAACAATATCGAGATAAATGGATTTGAAAGTTTTATTCTAAATTTGTGTTTTTCTTCATTTATTACTGATTTATTTAAACTTTTTTTTTAGTGCATGAGGTTATTTTCTATTGTGTTTTGATAATTAATTCTAAGGAAAAATAAAAAAAAAAAAAAAACTTTACGTCACTTCATTATTCATTATTAATGTATAAATATAACTATTCCAAACTTCAACCACTCTATTTGAAAAGAATGAATCTCTAACAATCTTATTTGATTTTTCTTTTCGGAGTCTAAGAGTATGACCTCTTAGATTAGGGTTCTCATTGAACATAATGAGGTTGGTCATTTCACATGAATAATGATTATTTATTATTTTGAATACTTCAATTAAATCACCTCTTAATCTCCTCGTCTCCAATGTATTGAGAGATTCAGTATTTTCAATCTTTCATGATAAGGTAGTGACCGAAGTAAATATTGGATACGTTATTTTCGCTAAGTATGTATTGGTGATACTATTTATATGCGCATGCAGATACGCTAGATTTAATAGCTTAAAAAAGTCACTTTTGGATGAAGATAGATTAATTTTGATATGAAAAATCGCAAGAATACACTCCCAAAACACATCTAACTCATTTTCGTAATTTTTGTCAGTTACGTTTAGTGGGCTTAGGACGGCAGTATATGTATATACATATATGTTCATGTGATAATTTTCTCTACATGACATGAATCGACCCCTATATATTATATATAACACATATGGTTAAACCTTTTAAAGCAATATAGATGTTGGATCGTATCCAAATCGTTCGAAATATGTATACTATGCATATGTTAGACGAAAGGCGTATCATTTCAACGTTTTTTTTTCTTCTGAAAACACTTACGGCAATATACCTTGCGACAAATGTGCTATCTATCCCGCCATTTTTCATACATTTGCTGCGGGCGCACTCGAAGGGTTAATACCGGATGACGTATAGCCGTTAGATTCGCGTGGAATCCCCCTACCGATCGATACTATCGACATAAAAAAATAAACGTCGACTAAAGTACCATCGTATGTGAAATAATGCCGCACGTGCTCAATGTACAGTACGTAAATCCGGGAAAAAAGCACCGAGCCAACAAAACACACGGACACTATATTTTATTCATCAGTTTACCGAGTGATCGGGAAACGCGAGGCTACGTGTGGAAAACGTTGGTGCATTAACCCAGTGAACTGGTAACCCGACGAAGCGTGTCACATGGGGGGGTATCGTCGACCCCAGTTCGGGAACACGAGGGTTGTTGGCTTTGCGTCAACCCTTCGTTGACGTCAATTGCAGATGTGCGAGTCGAGGTGGCGAGCGGACTAATTAAACCCGATTATTATTAATGGATTTTCATTTGCGCGCGCGACTGTTTATGACAATTATCACGCGAAGTTTGGTGTGTGTAACGGGCGCCGTTGTTTGTGTGATTAACGGCGGGAAAATTGCGGAAAAGCGATCGCATTTGAGCGATTTCGCAATCGCGTGTCCGTTTTGGATTTCGGTATAAAGGCGGCCCCGCACACCGCTGCGAATTCATGTATGAAAACCTAGCCAGTGCCGGTTTCTGTCACTCTGACATAACCTATCAAACTACCATCTGTCACCTCGCTTTCGAAACGTTTGTAGTTCACTCACGATTCTGATATAGACTCAAGTCAGAATTATTTACATATGTACAACTTTTCCACAAACGTCATCGAAATCGAGCGAATCGGGGAAACTTCGCGGTCGCGGAAATCCTTCTTGGTGTAGGCAGCGCCACGCGTACTCAGCTAAGGCCGGCAACACACGAACCTCTTTTTGCGGTTGGCGGCGGTCGACATCGCGGCAGTCGCTTCGACAACAAAAAGCCGCAGCTACAGCCGGGGGCCGAGTACACACGGACCACACCGGACCACACTGGAGAATATTGAAGTTTCAGTTCAATAGGATAAACGGTTTTTGAGTACACAAGTACGCAGACACACAGTCATACAGACATTTCCCAGAAATCATGAAACTATAGCTATTGTAGTGCAACGCAAGGCACCTGCACGCCAACGGCTAAATAAAAAAGTAAAAAAAAAACGCTGCTCTTGACCACAATGCGTGTGGTCCGTGTGTTGTACAGCGACAGCTAAAAAAATGCGGCAGCTCGGCGGAGACGGGCAGCCGCTACCGACCAAACGTCCGTGTGTTGCGATTTACGTAATTGTATACAATTCTATGGTCTGCTGAAACGCGGCTTCACAAAGCCGCCCAATTGGACCGCCGCCAACTGCCAAAAGAGGTTCGTGTGTTGCCGGCCTAAGCTAAACAGAACGCGTTTTCGCTAGTAGAGAGAGATATTCGTGTATTAATGCCACACACGCGCATCTCACATTATTTATATGCAAATTTGTTTCAATTCTATTAATAATCAATTTTTTTGCACTACTTTACGTAATATATCTATTATAACAGCTAACAAATATATAATGGACGTATATAATCGCCCCCGCCGCCCCCCAGGCTCGTTTCAAGGCAAACTAAAGTTCACCTCGTGGTTGTGCCCGAATATTTAGCGGTTAAAGCCAACTTTGCTGTCGCGCGCTCTGTTTGGCTTATTAACTGAATAAATCGCGGCTACGCGATACAACTCCCCACCATACCAAACTTGAGATTTTCCTACCTATTTTCCCACCTGTTCGCAGCGGTGTGCGGGCGCCTTAATTTGAGCCCTCGTTCGAATCTAAACATTGCCGATCGTGAATGTATTCGACGCGCATAATCCTATTCGCGCGATGTTACCAAAGTTTTAAATTGCAAACGCGAATGGGGATGGGAAATTTTGAACTTGTACTTACGCCGCGCTTTAGGACAAAGGGACGCGAGGGGGAAAAATGCGAAAACTTATTTTTCGGAACTTTGTCATACGTGATTCGAATGCGAGTCTTAAATTTGCATAAGCTTAGCTAGATTTGGTGGGCGCGAAAAATTATCGCGCGCTGAAATGCGTGTTTCAGTTTGAGAAAATACAACTTGGAGTTTAATTGCGAGGCCCTATTCAATTATGTCGTTAAATGCAAATTACAATTAGATATAATGTTTGTGTAATAGCATCTCGTAATTATACAGGATTATATACGACGCCTTTATGTACATATTTATTTCTATAATATTAGCATACAACTAATTAAAAAATAATAGTAGCGCAGGAATCTGCTTGACCGACCGACTGGCTGGGTAGCCTCACGCTACATAACCTCACACACACACATGCAGACATGGGTTGCGCGCTACAAAACCTCATTAACTTTCGCGCACACACATGACACGTGTTGCTAACCACCCGATAACACTGTCAACGGGCAGTTATTAGTTCAAAAATAATATCAAATACGAACATATTAAAATCTACTTGCTCAGATGTGTCCTTTTGAAGCCACCAATAATCTGCTTAATCTAGTCCTACTTTTATTGCTTTTCTTTATAACGAACTTATTTGGTCTACCTGGCGTCTACCTAGTTTCCGCGAAATGCTCACGGTACGTACACATGCACTCACAGCACGGGCAACGCAAAGCGTTCGCATTTTTCAACTACCTATTACATTTTTGCAACATTTTGAACCACTAAATACGCATAAATGATAACCACTCGCTGACATTGTCAACGTGAAGTTATTAATTGTTAATACTAGTGTTATAATTATGCAAATCGTACCCTTTTATCCTATAACTATCGAAATACTCAAGAAACAACTTGTGATCTAACACAGTGGTCGGGAACCGGCGGCTCTTTGTATGAAAACCTGCGGCTCTCGCTGTCATCCAACGTTTTGTGTGAAACACAATTCTTTGACACGATTTGAACAAAATCAAAATAAATCCGATTTCCACAACTTTATGGCTATAAAAAGCTTTCAGATTATTTTCAGATAAAATACTTTTTAGTAATAAACTGTCTAACATTAAGAAATATCACGAAGATAACTTATTTCTACAGCAATCCATTTTATAAAGGTTTAATTTAATTTTGAATATGTAATCCGAAAATAGTATGTTGGGGCTTCATAACTTACAAATTTTCCCTGATTTGGCTCTTAACTCGAAAAAGGTTCCCGACCATTGATCTATGTAACATAAATAAAGACCAGCATAGATAACATCGCAATTTCTCTCATATTGTGAACAATGGAGAAGATCTTTTGGAGAAAAACAAGTCGAATGAACATATGTAATTTCAGAAATTGATCATTACTTACTGCATAAAAACTCTTAGCTTGCATTCACAATTATTAAAATTATTTTGCTTCTAAAGTCTAAGCGAACTCGAACACAATACAGCTCTGTAAATACAAAAATAGTAAGTTAGACAAAATGTTGCATTTTGAAGCTTATATCTCAATTTTTAACCTCATGCGTATGAAACTTGTAATCCTTCGAAATCGAAGGATTACAAGTTTCTTAATAACTTTTTGTTGGAAATCCAACAAAAGGTTATTCTTTGCATGCGCATCGACGATCTGTTGCTTTATTGATATTCTGATTATGAGCGGTAAACATCAAACGTCACTCGATTACATTAATTAACATGTCTAAACACAACTCAAACACAATGCGCGTTACTCTGCCGTTCGATCAAGCGAATTAATCTTACTTTTGTCCGGGCAGAAGGAGCGTGTAAGCGTGTGAAAAGCCACAAGAACATAAGGCGAACGTCAACAAGGCGTAGCAGTTGTGGGGTTTGGGGGTTGGCCATTGTGCCATGGTGTTCAATGGGGTCGGCCCTTGCCGGAGTGCGGCTTATTGCTAAATGTGGTGGAAATGAACGATTGCGCAGTGTGGCCAAAGGCGGGAAAACTGCGATAACAATTATTGCTCAATTAGGGTGGCTGCACTGCGGCGGATATCCGGCCAACCGGAAAATGAGCGTGACGACAGCTGTCACAAGGACTAAAGCAAACGTCTGACATCACTTTGTGGAAACGATGCTGGTCCAATACTATAAAGACGACCGAGACTTTTATTATTCAGAATTTATTATAACATGTGTGTACATATATATGTATATATATCTATATATCTATCTATTTATATAAATAAAAATTGATTTTTGTTCCTACACTATTTGGCAAATCGGCAATAAAATTAACAGAAGTACTTTCTATGATGTTGCACGATCATACTATCAACTATTGTGTAATAAAAAATCTATGACAATATAAATTTTTGTATTCAAAAGTGAGTGTTAGTCAACTTTGGGGATAATATTCCCAAATATACCTATTTGTATTAAATGTCTAAAATGAATACTACCTACATAACATTATAAGGAAAAGAAGTTTTTTTCTGGATTCCTTTATTTTATTAATAAATTGGTAGATGGAATGAATTTCAGGTTCCAATTTTGTATGTATGTAGTAACTATGATAAAATTAGATAAATTGAAAAATTTTAATCGAACTGATTATAATAAATTTTGTGATTTAGTGGCACGCAGTACTTTTTGAAGCAAAATCATCACATTGCTTTCGATTGCCCGTAGAATGTGTATTCTTTGGCATATTTACAAAAAAATACGTTTTGGTATCAAATTCCCAAAATGAATACCTACTAGTAAAGGCAAAGAAGCTTTTTTTGTGAATTGAATACATTGGTAGTTTGAATGAATTTCAGTGTCCAATTTTGTTAACATTAGATAAATTGGCAAATTTGAACAATAGACAGCTGCTCTAAATTTTAATATATAGAAATCATAAATCTTGCCATGGTCTATTTTTAATTATATTTGTTTCGTCTGCAAGGCATTTTTTTTCATTTTTCAATTTTTCAATTTTCAATTTTTTTTGACATATTTTTCTCTTAAAAGAATCTACAGGTTAATAGTGTGAGGGTTGATAAAATATTTTGATGTATCGAAGGTTTCATAGGTTTCATTACTACCTATATTATATATGTTAGCGTGAGCGTTTGCCTGCTTGCCTGCCTGGATCGTTGCGGTCACTCTAGCATTGCCAACACAACAAAAAAAGTTTTGTAGCGGTGTATTGGCAGCAAGTGGCCATCTGTCAAAGCTGATTCGAGTTGACATGACGCCGCGATTTTGTGAGTGAAGAGTTATTAGATGGAAATGATTAAAAAATTAATATCACGCCACAAAACAAGTGAAAAACAAAGCACACCATAAAACAGGTAAAATTCGCTTACCTATTGTATTTGTATTATATTGGTTGTAATCGAAAATTCCTCTCAACCGAAGAAAACTTTCATATTATATCAGATGTGCGGACACAACAGCCTTCTTGAATGCAAAATACACAAAAACAATTTAATATCGCATTATTTCGACTTCGAAGTGAAAATAGTGTATCGCATTGTGTCCATTTGAGTAACGCGACTTTTGGCGCGGTTTAATTTGTCAACCGTACCGGCTAAAAACGTGAAATATGCCGCAGTGTCAGCCAAGAACAATGACCGAACAATGGCCTCGGCAGCCAAAGGGTAAAGGGTTATGTGGGAAATCAGTGTTTCTTATATAGATATGTATACATATATATATTTTTTGTTACATTTTTCGCATTACGTATAATTAAATGAAAGCGTCGCCATAGCGAATTTCGCTTAATCGGAGCGCGATAATTGATTATAATTAATCATCATTATAAATTATTACTTTACACTTATTTGAGAGCTTAAGCTTTAGACGGGGGCGTTTAGTCAAATTACAGGTAACCTTATTAAGGACCTAAGCCTTATCGGATTGAATTTGAGAAAGCTGAAAGGGAGATTGAATATATACACCCATACCTTTACAAATATATAGATCGTTCTGAAGATATACTAAATTAGATCGAACGTATACCTGCAAGACTTAGGATCACCTTTTCTGTGAATGCTTATAGATTAGATCTACATATCTGAATGAAGGTTACCGATGTCCTGACGCTAAAGATTAGCTACCACTTGGACACACTTTACACTAATACAACATTGGCAACCGTGTGTTAAGCATTTAATTATAGTATTATACTTTATATTCGTACTTTTAACCGCATAATGGATATATAGGCAATGCAGATACCTGCGAAAATATCGATTCTGCTTGGAAAAAATTCAAGCTAACGGTCAATTAAACCGGAAAATATATAGTTTGAAGTAATTTTTTTAAATTTTGATCTTACCTTTGTATTGGAGATGAGTACGTGCGCGGGCCAGAGGCGCGCAAACCGCGGCCTCCGAGCTCACGCGGTCCGCGCCTCACTCTTGACCAACATACTGGTTGGCCACCACTGCAAATCACCTCGTTTGTCAACTGAAATTAATCGAAAAAAAAAACATTCAAACGCCATAAATACGCAGAGGTCAAATACAAAATCACCTTGAACTTCTGTACAACGAACTTTCGCCTAGGTGCCGTTATAGCATTCACCAAATCGATAACAACGACTATTTATATACATACGTATGTATGTATGTACACTAGGGTGGAGCGACAATGTATGGAACTTTTTTTTTTTTTGGGATATTCGTTTTGAAATAGTTATAAAAAGTTGCCTCTACATCGTAGCTCTCCTGTCTAAAAAAATCTGCTTAATTAAAAAAAGTTTTTCTGGTCTCTACAAGCACTTTTACCTGTATGAAAATTTTCAATTGATTGTTTCCAATCTTTATAAATAGCCATTTTAATTGGAAAATTAGTATTTATTTTTACTATACATACTTTACTCGTATATACTTATACTCGTATGTCTCCCTACAACGCTCTCACAAATTTACACTCATTTGAAAAATTCAAGGATAAATTAGATTTTTACAAAAAGTGCTTGTAATATTCAATAAAGTTAGGGTAATTTTATGAGCATGTTATCTAAAATTTTATATTCTGTGTTCAGATTTCGAAATTAATAGGCAAATTTTCATTTTTCGCCTTCAGGTAGAGAATACGGATGATACGACGAAACTTTTGGTAGGTATTACAATGCCAATTTTTAATTTTTGCTATGTCGCTCCACCCTAATGTACACACGTACGCGCCACTTGTGTATTACTCGAATTCCTTTTGTGTTTTCTGTAAACTGTACAATAAATCACACACGAGATATAATTTACAGCGACAAATCGTCCCCCGAATGTTTGCGGTAAGTGGGACGTCCCGCTCGTTTATCACACGCTGCCGATCGCAAATAAAAAAAAAAGAAAGGACTATCGTTCGGACAGGCTAGATCCTCGATGGGTTGGCGTGTGTATCCACCGCAGTTTTCCGAGGAAAAGCGTCGTAGGAAAAGCGCATGGGGGATGAGAGGGTTTGGAAATCCCCCGGTCGTCGATGATCCTGTGGGATTTTCCCGCTTCGGGGAATCGTGGAGCTCTCTATATCTGGGAATCTCCTTGTTCGATATTGTCGTGATGTAATTCGGTGGCGTCGGTTGTGCCGGTTTTGGACGTCGACGTCGGCGACGGAAAATCGGAAAATCAATACGAATTCTTGTACGCTGTTTCGGTACAAATTCGCAGGTCGAGTCAGGTGCGGTCAAGCACAAAAGTCACGGATCGAATCGAAGAGAATTTTGTATGCGTATCGATTTTAAGTAGCTCTATGAAAGGTTTACAACAATATTTCAATGATCATCATTATCTTAGTCCTTAGTTGTATAGAGCTTGGAGTCTAGATTTTTACTTTATTTTTACTTAGATCTAGAATACGTATGTAAAATTTCAAAATTATTGGTAAACGCTAAACGGTCCTCCAGGACTTTGTTTGTAGAAAACCAATTTATTAATAAACGAAAAATTAAATGATGCACACTTATTTTGGACAAATCTAAGCCTAAGTCTTAAAATCGGTCGAAGTTTGAGCCTTGTAAAAAATAAATTAAAATATTTAACACAACTAATCACACGTATGATAAAAAAGCTAGAACTTTTTTGGTTATGTAAGGTTAGGTTAGGTAAAGTTAGGTAGAATTAGTTTAGTTTATGCAAGGTTAGAGATTTTTGAGATAATAATCCATAAAACAATTGAAAATTGAAGCCTAGAATAATATTACAGAAACTCCATGTATCCATTACAAAGCTACGTCAATTCTATGTACGTACATATGTACATACATATGTGTATAGGTAACATAGAGCTAGATTCGTTGAATCGGTTAAAAGTTTGCGTAACTTTTGTTCTGTCAAAAGAAGCTTATTTAGGGATTAATTTTAATTATTTTGGAAGACTTGTTATGTTATTATATTTATCAAACTTATAAGACTAGTTGGTAGTTTTAATACAAATCTATTGTTTCAAGGTAAAGGTACTTAAGTCAGTATTTTTTAAACTGTTTTTCCGACCATTACCAAGTCTATTAAAAAAATTTACAATAACAAACTGAAACGTAGAATTGAGTAACATCTACATTATTTTAACCAGAATCTGACATGAGAACTACTCTTTTAAATGACATAAATGTTATTTCAGTCCTAGAACTATTTGATAACACCTTGTATGTTGTATGTATGTGCAATTGGTGAACAAGGTTTATGTGAATCACGTTTGTATTGGTTATCTACGTGATATCCAAACAGCTCCTGCGGAGAGCGACCTCGATTCCAGTTCTTATGAACATTTTGAAACGTAACTGCTGCAGATATGTACATATATACATATATATATACATATATATGTACAATATACAATACTTTGAAACGATCCATGCAAAATGGGTTTCTCGGAAAGAAAACGAGGATTATTGTCATCACCGTTGTACAATGGAAATTATGCAAATAAATAATCTTCCCTATTGTGTTTCGTATCTTGTTTGCGCGGTGCACACGTTTCCACTGTCGTGTCGAACGAATATAACTTTAGAATTTATCACCGAACGTACAAAATACAATAGACCAAGTTATCCGATGAAATTTTACGGCATCGGCGACGAAACAGCTACTGAAAACATTCCTGAGGCAATCGCTACTAGACACGACGGCTCAGTATACAGGTAATCTGAATCGAGCTGCCTTCGGCTGAAATTCTATGCAAAATACCCGCTGACGAGTTGAATAAATCGCAGCGAAAGCTCTTCCACAGTCGTCACCATGTCTAATGTCGCAAGTCGCAACGCAATAATCGAAACCATTGTAATAGCGGATCGAAACACGGCGTGTTGTGATGGATCGTTGTCCATTGGGTGTGTCGGCCATTTTGTCTTGTCGACTTGAATGGCTAATGCCGTTATAATTTAATGCGGATTTCATTTTGGAAAATTTTTGAAAAATGGTCCTCGTCCCGAATTTGACGCCGGACAATTTGTCAAAGGCGAACGCGATCGTCAATCCGGAAACTGAAGACGTCTAAAGGTGGGTTGTTTAAACCTCCCCCAAGCTCCAAAAACCGACTGCGTCGTAACAACGTTCTTAGCACTTAATTAATTAACAGAGACCATTATAAATTGTTTAGGGTTAGAAGGAAAGCGAAAATGTTTTCTTATACCTGCCTAAACATCAAAGGTCCAATCAATTCCGTAACAAGTAATTATATAGAAAAATCAAAATTTTACATTTCAAACAATCGTTGAAACAAAAGACTAAAATGAAGAGACAAGTGGAAGATACAGGTGCAATATAACTTTTTGAATTAAGAAAAAGTGGAATTATAAACATATTCAGGTGGAGGTGCGGTCTAAAGAATTTCCGTTTCTTACTCATGTTTTCTACAATACATATACCTATGTATGTACATATATAATAAAATTGCATGTTTTGAACACAGCAAGGTTCAAATAAATAGCTCAGTGGTTAGAGCGCTAGTTGCTTAAGCGACGGTCCAGGGTTTGATTGCCGTATGTTGAAATGATTTTCTTCGACCTTAATTATCATCATTGGCATTATTTAATCCAAATCGGGCGTCTCCTGTTAGAATTTATCTGTGTAAGTTAGCTGTGAGACGGTTCCACCAAAAATTGGCAGTTCCAATATTCTACTATGTTCTTAAACTTGTCGGTTAACTTTCCCTTAGCAAAAAAAAAGATAAATCTTGTGATTTTAGTATGAACTTTATTATCCACAAAAATTTTATTATCCATACAAAAATAAGACAAATTGCAATCATACGCTCTATTGTTTAGAATGTAGATACGTCTGTTAATTAAAATTTCTTAGATAATAGTGTTTTTTATGTGTCAGTTAGCTTTACGCCACTATGTACGTAGGTGGAAATGCAATAATAGTACAATATAATTAAAAGTTAGAATGCAGTTCGCCGGATAGGGCCAATTTCCACAGTGCAGCGTTTTCCTTTACGACTCTTCATAAATTCACACCTTTGAGAATTATTCACAATTGGAATGGGTATAATTTATGAAAATTTATATGGAGCGTGCAGCGAGAAGTTTTAATTGAATAATGCATTTAAAACGAAATGGCGGTCTGGTTTCACAGGGGTGTGGCTAGCCGTTGTAAATTCCAAAATTTCACTATGTACATACATATGTACCATTGTAATAATCGCGATTTCCATTTCGCTTTTGCGCTACGAAATCAACTAATTGTATTAACTTTTGTAAATTATGATTTATATCGTGACGTATCCGTGCGCGCCGCGTTCGTATTAAACGGGGATTAAAAATGAAATAAAATTTATGTGCGACACAGTCCGGTCGGTTAAAAGTTAAAACGGACATGGTGAGCTTCAATGGTAAAAGCTCCATGTACATATGTACATATGTAAATATATTTCCCTTACTCGTAGTATGTTACAGTGAACGTACTGGTACGATGTGCCGTTAACTTTGAATGTTAAACTATAACAGATACGTACGTGTTGAGAAAAATCTAAAATTAAAAATAAGGCCGAAAAGAGATGCAAATTTATTCATGGGAACCGTTAATCTAGAACGTTACTTTTTTACGCTAAGACGAAACTTAATTGCGAAAAAATGGTTTCGGTACATTTTTCAACAGAAGTACCTATTATAAATTTGAAGGTAAAGTTGTACGCAATGCCGTTTCATACTGCGTTCGCTGAAAAGGGGGAAATTTTCAGGCCGCTTCAGGCGAACGAACAGCTGTTTACGATAGAGCCGAGGATGAAAAGGACCCATTCCGAGTTAAGTGCGGGATAATTTAAAGCTCGTTCGGAAAATTAGCTCGCGTTCGCAATCGAGCCATTGACAAGTTGTTATATGTAGATGTTTGTATGTACATACATATGCGTATAAAAATTTTCCGTTGATGTGTGCGCTAGTGTTGCACGTGCGATTTTGAAAAACCAAGGATGAATAAATGATTTGCGCAAAAGTGGAACGTGCATGCGGCTCTTTCACACGACACCACAAAGGGGAAAATCACTCTTCGTGAAAATGCGACACGATATACCTAAAACTGTATACCGGCACAATGTTTCCACAATTAAAAAACCGACAAGTTAATGTTATGCATGTAAAAAGATTGACAAAAGCTCGAACATTATGAAACCTTGCATATGAAATACTCGAGTGAAGGTGAGTGAATGCGTGTTGTGGATTCAATTAATTTTATTAAGCGACCTACAAGGTGGCTGGTAAGTCGCTGAAGGTTTTATATTTGCTTTAATGCCACCCAATGAAAGTCAATGCAGTTAACTATATATTAAAGTTTAAGCCGTGAGAATTATTATTACAAATCATAATTGGCGGTGGAATTGTTGAAAATTTGCAGTATTGATTTATATTGAAATAAGTTTAACTGCTTATATGCAAAACGTAGTCACAGTAGATAACCATATTGTAGAGATAGTTGATAAAGCAAATGGTGAATATGACTGGATGTAAAGAAGAAGAATGAAACTAGGATGGAGCGCTTTTGGAAGAATGAACATAGTTTTTAAATCCAACATCCCGCTATACTGAAAAAATAAGGCATACGACCAATGCGTACTGCCAGTTATGAGGTATGTATGTGAAACGTGAATGCATAAATTCAAGAATGTTACGCAAGATCCAGTGCACACAGAGAAGCACGGAAAGATGTATGCTTGATATAACACGAAGAGATCGTAAGAGGAATATATGGGTAAGAAGTATGACTAAAGTGGATGTGGGCTCCAGACACAGCGAAAAGAATTGATGGCAGATGGACGCGAAAAATAGACCGCAATAATGAAAAAGTAGACCGCAATAATGGAAAGAAAGCAAGGTAGACTGAGTGGACGATGGGCCGATGAGTGTAGAAGAATGTGTGGAGTCAAGTGGATGCAGATTGCTCAAGACAGACAGGAATGGAAGAGGATGGGAGAGCCTTTGAAATGAAAATGAACGGCTGAAAATGAAAATGAAAACAATATGATCCATTACACACAGAGAAGCATGGAAAGATGCATGCTTGGTATAACAAGAAGAGATCGTAATAGGAATACATGGGTAAGAAGCATAACCAAAGTGGCAGATATAGCGGAACTTGTGAAAAAATTGAAGTGGACACATAGCGATAAGAATGGATGGTAGATGGACGCGAGAAATACTGGAATGGTATCCGAGAGGGTGTGAAAGAAAGCAAGGTTTACCGAGTGGAAGATGGGCTGATGAATTGAGAAGAATGTGAGTCAAGTAGATGCAGATTGCTGAAAAAAATTTACAATGAGAATAAAACCTTCTGTAGCTCTTGTGCTACATTGTACATAGTTCAATGTGGGATGCTTTTCACTTTGTGGCAATTAAACGTGCATAATTGCACTTTGACGTGAAATATCGAAAAGAGCGATAACGTCAACTCTAAAATGTTACAACGATGGAAAACAATTTAATATCGTATCACGTGATGTGTGCGCGCAAACAAAAAACTCTTTGTTCCAGCAGGACACGGCGGGTACCCGTTTGCGATATTTCATTTTTGATAATGTCTCGTGCATTGTACAAAATGCAAACATTCATATACGGATGTATGTATACAATACCCAGTGGTAGAGTTGCGCGATAGAGTCCAAGTGCAAACGAATCCAGTACTACGACGTATCATGCCAGTTTTAATGCGCCACTATCGCGTTCGCTCGAAATCGCAAATAAATCTACCATTTCGATCTTTCCCCGCGGAATTTTCCATCGCATAGTAAGTAGGTACTCCACTGACGAATTTTCATTTCGAAAAAGGGGGATGGAACGGTGGGAAGGGGTTGATATTTCCAAAATAAAAACGGCAAAAGTGTGCGAACACGCGATGCCGCCTTATTTACGCATCGTTACTCACGGGAAATTACCGCAAACCAATGGCATAATGTTGCGAATGCTTACCACTCGCCATTTTAAACGCAATTATAAACATTTTTTATTGGCACAAGTGCCCGCACAAGGAAAAATATAGTCTTTGTGAAGTGGCGAGCGCACAGCGGTAAAGTGTTTTCGTTAGTTATTTCGACGAAAAATTGGAAACGTGCACGCGAAAGTGTATAAAGTGCGTGCGATTGCAAAAAAAAAGTTTAGGGTTGGACCGCTTGTATGAAAACCCATGACTCAACTAGACATAAATATTTTCTTTAACTATCGAGGAGTTGGCTAGAAGCCGGACGCAATTGCAAAAATATGTACACATTCTATAAAAAAAAAAAAGTATATAATTGAAATAATACTAGTGATATTTTTCTAATTGATTTTTGCTTGTATTTTTTGAGACCCATTTTGGATTAAATTTGCTATTTATTTTTTTTTTTGTTGGAGGATAGTAAGTTAACCAACAAGTCTAAGAAAACAATGATCCAAACCAAATAACAGGTTAAATCAGTGGTCGGGAACCGTATGAGCCAAATTATGAAAAATGCTTGAAAAATTGGTAAGTTTAGGAGTCGCAACATATTATCTTCGGATTATACATATATTCAAAATGAAATTAAATGTTTCTCATTTATGAAGTGGATAGCAGTATGAAATAAGCTATGTTCGTGATATTTCTTAATGTTCGACTGTTGATATATATGTAGAAATAGGATTCATTTTGATTTTGTGTAAATTGTGTGTCAATGTCATACAAAGAGCCGAATGAGGCTCCGGAGCCGCCGGTTTCCGACCACTGGGTTTAATGGATCGTGCTGATAGGAGGTGCCAATTTTTGATGGAATCGTCTCACAACTAGGTTAGATAAATTGGCAAATTTTAACAGGAGACGGCCGATCTGGATTTAACACTGTCCACATCTTGCCAATGACGATAATAGGTCGAAAAAACCGCCGAGAAAATCATTTCAATCTTCGCTCAAGATATTAACGCTCTAACAACTGGCTAATTTCTCATATATGTATGTATGTATCTTAAAATACGTGTAGGCAAATAAAATTGTTGTAGTGTAAAATAAAAATACACAATTCGTATAGGTACTAAGCTTCTCAATTGTGACAAATAATAAACAACGCCTTTTTGAGAAAGTCTCAAGGAGCACTTTTGATTTAAAGTATCCCAATTTGATAATAATGAGATTCAATGTTTTTAAACATTATTGATTTTGCCCTCCAAATAGACTTGGTTCACTATCACACTATACGGATTCTTATTATGAAATATTGCCGTTGTAAATCTTCATATATGTAGTTTCCGAGCGTTTTCCCCAAAGCTCAAACGGTTGGGTAACCGTTTAAAGTTATGTTATACCCGCACAGACACACACACACACAAACACGCCGAAGACCAACGAGTCGAGAGCCGAACGGTCGAACGAATTATTTAGGCCAGAGATCGTCAACATTTAACTTTCGCCACCAAATATTTGCACCCCCAAACTCTCAGTCCCTTATCGTTTCGCACTGAAGACAATTTTTTACTTTTTTTAATATTAATAATGCCAAGTAAGCACCTGAATGTCTCATTGCTAATCGCATCGTGACGAAACGAAGTGGAGAGATCGCGTTTTGCCGCATTAACTGTGGGGCAAATTATGCGTCAAAGTTTTGCGCAGTGGCGCAAAGGTCGAGCAGCTATAGGGTGCACGAGAGGGGCAAGGGGAAGTGAGGGGTTGGGGATCGGTAGGGGTTACGGACCACATGTTGAGAACGCTCGGAAAAGTTTGGAGCCCCGTTATCCACGTGCCGAAAATTCGACGGGTAAAAATTAGCATGCAGACGAATTTTATTTCAGGCGCGAGGCTCGTTATAAATTCAGGTTGTTCACTCCAATTTTCTCAATTTTACTAACCAGCGCGCCAAAAAGGAAAGTCTTCTCGCGACAGGTGGACGGGCCGTTACTATTAATTACTAGGAGTCAATGGTGGTTAACGCGGTGAATATATACATACTTGTATACAGTGGTAAGAGCGTGAATCTCTTGAGCGAAGGTTCGCGGTTCTATCCCCGTATGTCGAAATGATTTTAGCGACATTAATAAACGTCATTGGTAATAGCTGGTTTCGTGTTAGAATTTGCCAATTTATCCAACAGTTGTGAGACGATTCTAGCAAAATTGGCACCACCTATCGATTATTTCTATGTTATCCAGTTGGATTGGGTCTGGGTATTTTTGTCTTTAGACCTGTTGGTTAACTTTTCAACCAAAAAAGGCATGTCAAACGTTCAATACATCATTTTCGGCCGTTCACCATCCACTGCTGGATGAAGGCCTCTCCAATCCTCCATTGCTGTCTATCTTGAGCAATCTGCATTCACTGACTACACACATGTTTCTCAATTCATCAGCCCATTTTCCACTTGGTCTACCTTGCTTTCTTTCACATTCCATTATTATCGCGCTATCTGTTCAGCCCATTGCCACTTCAACTTGTTCACACGTTCTGCTATATCTGCCACTTTGGTCATACTTCATACCCATGTATTCCTCTTACGATCTCTTTTTGTTATACCAAGCATACATTTTTCCATGCTTCTCTACGTGCACTGGATCTTATGTACATAGCACTCTTGAATTTAGCGTTCAAGTTTCACATCCATACGTCATTACTGGCAGTACGCATTGGTCGTATGCTTTGTTTTTTAAGCATAGCGGAATGTTGGATTTAAAAACTATGTTCATTCTTCCATAAGCACTCCATCCTATCCTAGTTTCATTCTTCGTTTTACATACATATGTATATACAGTATTCATATCTTACTGTTAAAGTACATATTGTGATGCGTGTTAAATTTGGTTGTTTTTAAAAAAGTATGAAATTTTTTGTATATTAATATTCAGATATTCAAAAATGATTGAAGCGTGTTCTTTAGACGATATCTGATTAATGTCACTCGAATTTTTGCATGACAAAATTACTTTATTTATTAATATTTCATTTACATATGTACATATGTATGTACATACATACATACATACATACATACATATGTACATACATACATACATACATATGTACATATGTATGTATGTATGTATACGAAAATCACTTAAGCGTAGTTCTAAATATATATTAAAAATAAACATCGTCCAAAGCTTCAAGTTACTTTCTGCCATTTATCTATTAACGAATATTGTCCGATTGAACGAGGCGACGGGGCGGAAGCGGAAGTGGTGGTTTCGTCGACCGGAAATAGTGCGATTCGGTTAGCGTATCCGGTTAAACTGACAACTGGGATGATGTTCTTAAAGGTGGACAAACACTTTAATGCCAACTGTCTATTCCACGAGATTAATACAACGACGAGCCTACCGGTCGATTTATGTAGCCTCAAAAAAAAAGCGGACTTTTATTTGTCGGTCGGCCAAAGAGAAATAAAATTGTATTGCCTCTCATATTCTTTGTTTCTACAACACGATATCAATAAATCGCCCCATTCCTTGCTTTCTCTTCGTTGTGATTTATGACCTTTTCATTTTTAGTTTTATCACTTTTTTTCGCATCGTCTAGGATTTTCCGCTGTGATTTAGTGCAGCGAAAATTTCATTCTGCATTTCCGCCGCGCTTGTGTGAAGGATATTTTGTATTCATTGGGTTTCAATCTAACTAGAGGTATAAAATTTAATCTGTTCCTTGTACATTTATACAATCTCTTTGATCAATCGGCACACAATGTTACAGAGTTACACCGCATAATCCTGCAGTTTTTCGAGATGTATGTATGTATACTACTTCGGTTCTGAGTGCAATAGGACACTTTTATGGATTTATTGATTAGTTCTTATAGAATATGTAGTGTAATAAAGAATAGTTCTTTCAACACGAACCATGCACCAATATGAATAAACGGTGTTCACACACGAAAAACATAAAAACATCCACCAACTAGCTCGGAACTCTTTTTACTTTATCCCAAAGTATTGTGATCGTGCGAAAATTCGACATTGAGATTTTGACTGATTTGTATCAGGTATATTCCTTGATCACGTTTTCATGATTTCTGGAACATGTCTGTATGTCTGTGTGTCTTTAGTTTTTCTCCGAAACTATCAAGTTTATCTATTATTTTCACGTAAGGTGTAAGAGATATTATGATTTTGGTCAACATCCGCCAACCGGAAGTGGCACTTTACTCTTGAACGAGATTACGTTTTTCTTTATTTTTTTCGGCCTTTTTAAATATTTGGCATCTTCGTAATATTGTAATATTATAATCCTTAAAGCAATACCTAATTACGAAAAAATAAATCATTAAAATCAGTTAACCGGAAGTTTGTTTTTTTTTTGTTTTCTCGTAGAAAAGTCAATAATTCTGTTACCACGGAATATTTCCGAAACTACTTAACCGATCAAGTTGAAATTTTATATTTATAGTTTTCACGTAAGGCGTAAGAGATACTACGATTTTGGTCAAAATCCGCCAACCGGAAATGGTAGTTTTAGTAAAAAATCCTGTTATTTATCTTTGTGCACGGTTTTTTGACTTTTTGACTTTTTGGTTACTCTTCATATTCCTCAAATATATTGTATATTAGGTCATGGGTTGGCCAAACCCGAATTTTTTAAAGTCAACATATTGTCTCGTTTAGCCTTTTCGTATGCGATGCTTTAGATATATCAACATTGTTCATTAAACTTAATACTAAAAACTATAGCCTGGTAAAGTCAGGTGCTTAAAGCTAATATCTTAATATAATAAAGTTATGAAATGCCTTTATTTATATTACATAGACGTGTCGTATACGATAAAAGTTCAAGTAAAACGCTCTGTTGATATTGTCGCGGAGAAATGATTACACTTTAATGGGGTGCACGTTGACAAGCATTTAGCTGTCTCACAAGGGGTGGTCTTGGCCCCGCCTTTTACCACCCCTGACAGCAAAAATACACTGCTTTGTCTTATATAGCTTACATACATTCCCTCGTAGCGTATACGTACTTTTCACGCCAAGATCGACCATGTTAGCGTTTCATACAAAATAGTAAAGTCACTACGAATAAAATTAAACGATTTTGCATACATATGTACACTCGGTAGTTTATAGGGTTCTTTTGTTCAAAAATATAACGGATGCCCGGAAGTTTGTGCATAATGAATTTCAGCTGAAATTATTACCGAGGCGAGCGTTTTGCGAGCACCTCGTTGACGATACACTGCAAAGCAAACACAACGTTGCAGAAATGTTTGTATACTTTCCAGAGACGTGTTCATCTCACCGAAACTATGTATTTTGCTTAGAGAGGGGACACATGTGTGTGCTCTGAACAAACACAATGCATAGTTGGTAACGCGAGCAAACATTATCAAATTGCATCATGGAAAAGTATACGGCTTGGTGTGATGGAAAATATTGAGAACAAAAGTCTATTGAAAATTTATATCATACATCGATGGGTTAGTGCACAGATATTGTATGTTCAGTTTTTACCAAAATTTAGTTATCATACGCAAAACGTCCATCTGCATCAAATCTTCACGTTTAGAAAGTATTGTATCTACAAATAGTATATTTGAAAAGATATTGTCTTATTCAAATATATACATACATAATATGTCCATTTCGTCCATATTTTTCATGCAAAATTCATTCAGACTTTCATTTATGCAATTACATATATTGTATGTCCAATCACTCCTCCATAAAACTTGAAATAATTCATACCAGTTTTAGAATATTGCACTTTAGTAAA
Organism: Parapsyche elsis; assembly: GCA_022651745.1. Taxonomy (NCBI): domain Eukaryota; kingdom Metazoa; phylum Arthropoda; class Insecta; order Trichoptera; family Hydropsychidae; genus Parapsyche; species Parapsyche elsis. The sequence goes on from JAGVSN010000017.1 coordinate 8,027,884, forward strand.
CATACTTTAAAAGATAAATAAATTTTCAATTATCTGGTATATACAAATTATGTACTTTAAAAGGAAAAACCTGAATTATCCCAGCATCTACAAACTCGATTATCTCCTATGTACTATCCCATCGCAATGTACTACTCGGACGCATATCGTACGATCGAATCCAATCTGGGTGGAAATAATCTCAAGAGATGTTGAATTATGCAAGTCGACGAATGTGCTTTGAAATATGAAAATGAAATTCAAAGGACATGTCGTAAGCCCCGAAGCGACTTTTCCCAATGCAATACCGTTGACAGCTAAACTGATAACCTCAGCGAAAGCTCTCTCGTACCATTACAAAGCTGAATCAGTCTTGGCGCAGAGAGCACTTTGCGGTTGTTTCACCACACTAACACAAAGCCTCCGTAAGTTTCAGCTGAAAAACATCGGTTCGATAAGAAATTACGCAAACACCCACTATGTATGTACTACACGAGAGCACGAATAGCTTCGGGTCGTTGCGGTATCTTTGCGGCTTTGCATGACTCCGTTATTGGATCGTTAGCGTTAAAAGGCATTCGTATACACGCATACGTTTTAATGTGTACGCATTTGCGAGCTTTCTTATTAACATTTTTGCTCGTCGAGTACTTCGCGAAAGCTACGGACGATGCGAACTGCGCTCGCATCTAAAAGCATCATTTCCGCACAGACGTTATAGCTCGCTAAGGCGTTTAAATTTCACAGCGCGAATTTAATCGGTTCAATTCGTTTCAATCGTAAAATGCTTTGTGCGAGGATAGGGCACTGTAATATGGCATGTTTATATACAAAAATAATTAAATATATATACATATGTATATAGGTTAGGTTCATATCAAATAATTTTGTATATTTTATGCTTCATGAAGTAAATCAGTAGCAAATCACCTTATACGAATATAAGTATGACCCAATGAAATAGTTAATAAGTCGCAAGGTGAGACTCTTTACGGCCCAATGTATTATATATATATGTTACAGTGAAAGCATATTTCAAGTGAAAATATATTTTCACTAGCGAAAATATATTTTTACCAATGTATCAAACAGTGAATATATCAGTATCGGTGAAAGTATATTAAATTAAGCGTATGCGTTTGTGACTTGTCAATTATGTGTCATCCTACAAGTGTGTTTTGAACGAAACGGTGGCGTCGTTATGTATATCTGAGGTAGCAACACGTGATCTTTTCTTCTTAAACCTTAAGAAGAAGAAGCGAAAAAATAACTAGGATTGAATATTTCAGCAGATTATATGATTCGATTGGTCGTTTCACAACTGTCAAATTTAGTTTCAATGACAGTTCGGAAACGAATATAATTTCACCAGTGAGTACCAGTTAAAATATATTTTCACTAGTAGAAATATATATCTACCGGTGAAAATGTGCTTGAATATGATTTCACTGAAACGCCAGTGAAAATATATTTTCACTTGAAATATGCTTTCGCTGTAACATACATATATACTGACTTAAATTTCGTGCAATACAATGTAGCATTCACGCTAGACTCTATCACAAAGGATAACACTTGTTGCTGATTTGCTTCCGTTAATACTAGGAAACGCACACACACACACACACACACATACGAACGAAAGCGTTTCGTGGAAGACGTTCGATGTCTATTACGTGAGAGATTTTCCTTCATATGAAAAAAAAGCTCTTCTCCATTTGCGTGTTTTTCCACAGACAAAGGATGAATAAATAGCGGGGCGTGATGTACTCAAGCAGCGGCCCGTTTCTGTCCGAGATGAGATAAACCAACCGCGAAGAATCCGCTGAAATATATGGGGTATATATGTAGTTGGGTAGTTGGGGAATTTTCACCGGAAAATATGTATTTATGGTCGTTTGTGTTGCACATAAATACGGGATAATGCTGGGGCGTCATCGTCTCGCTGACCCTTATCAAAAACGAGCTTTCACAGTCGCCCTGCATCGCTTTTACCTCTGTGGTGAGGTCATCTCCTGAAAAGGAATCGCTAACGAGGCCCAACCCCGGATTTGATGTGTTTTATTGTACTGGTATACATATATATAGTTGTCCCATGTCAAAAAAGTAATTACGGATAAATTTAATGATGAAACGCTGCGTATGAACGCGTCAGTTGAAAAGAGGCGGTCCGTATAATGTAACGATATCAAAATTAGCTACAGTTAAACGGCTAAATTTTCAACGTAAAGTTTACATAAAATAATAATAAAAGCGTAATTCAATCACACGACGTCGCGACGTCTTTATAGCGAACGAGCACGCAAATGTTGGTTCGCAATCAGATTATATTTATTTTATATACACTGTAATAAAATTTCACAATAAAAAATAGGCTTTGTTTATTCCGTCGCTTACGTTCTAAATTTTAACAGTTTTTTAAAATATGTAATTCGGTTATCGGTGTGATCTTATCGAAGTTAAAAGTGTTTGTAACTACGCTCTCATACCTATACAATTCGCACAATGAACATTTTGTATGTAATATAATAATAATAGTTATTATGTACGAAATAAACACGAAATTGGGTCAAGCGGAAATGATGGTTCACTTGAGAATTTTATATAAATATATAATAATTTAGCAAATACATACTAGAGTAGTGTCTTTATAATACATTTTAATTGTTACTTGTATTATTGAATATTCGATTTCCATTTAGAAAATGATAGTCACGTGAATGGAATGGTGATTACAAAAATACTTTCTATAAAGATATGATAGATTTTTTACTTTTTTTATATTATTGCATTTTGATGTTGCGAATTTGCCACCGTGAAATAACAGCGAAAGAGTAAGGTGGCGGAAAATCCATATGACGAGGTATATTTTCGCATTTCAGCAGCTGAAGCCTCCGTATTACGTCGGGGCGTAGGCTTTGAATGAAAATTTACACGCTTAAATTTTCACGCGCACAGACACGCTAAACTTTCAAAGGAAAAGAATACGCGGCGATGCCGTAAAATTTTAATAAAAAAAAAACAACCCTTGCAAAGGGAGAGAGTGCAATGTAAATAAATTACACTGAAAGATATAAATCCTCATACATACACAAGTACCTGTATGTACATACACTAGTAAAATTGTATGTATGTATATCACACAGTGACGCGACGGTGCAATTGGCCGCGAACGAATCGACGATATGCACACAGGCAAAGGGTTTTCTCGATGACCATACACACATTCCAGTTTCGCGCTTCAATGAAGCCGAATCTAATTAACGTCGACCGTGAAATTAGGTCGCGAGCTTTCGGACGCGCGAAAGCTTGTGGAGCTTTTGCTGTTCAGCGTAGCGCGCAACCGTTAGCCGATCTGACTGGCTTAATCGACGTCGTTACCGACGATAGATAAACCCAGTCTCCCGATAACGTGGTCCATTATCTAGACGCGACGACACACCGTGACATATTACCATTGAAAGTTACGTAAATATAGTATACATTCAAGTGTTTACTACGCGACTACTATTACGTTCACTGAGCCGAGAGTATTCCGTTAGTCGAAGACTGGCGCTTTGGCTACAGGTCAATTTTCGCAATCCGTCTACTTGAATATACATACTTGAAAGGTTTCATGTAGTCAATACAATGTCTCAATATAATATATTTAAAGACATTGAATTTTTGAGATTAGATTCTATAACCAACCAACTAATCAACATATACAGGTTGTCCCAAAATTCACGCAAGAAGTAATTTTGATAGAAAATACAGGTTTTTAATTAAAAATTGTGAATTTTTTATTGATTCATTAAGTATATAGTATAAGGTTATGTATGGAGTAGCATATTGGGGTTTATTCTTAACAAGAAGCGTCCTACAGTGGAACGTAAGCTACTGTCCTGAACCGCATGCGTGTATCGGTGAAGTTCCAGTGATTTGATTCATTAAAAAATACTCACTAGTGCACATTGTCACCACAAAGCATAATTTGTGAATAAAAACGAAAGACCTTCGACTATTCAGAGCAAAAAAATTATTTTGTTCAATTCAAGAGTTGTGAAAGTGTGATTAACTTTCGAATACATGTGAACTTTCGTATGTGTAAATTATTTTTTTATTTATGCTACACCATACATAACCATATATGTATACTGTATACTTTATGAATCAATAAAAAAATTATAATTTTTAATTAAAAACCTGTGTTTTCTATCAAAATTACTTCTTGCGTGAATTTTGGGACACCTTTATTAACATAAACCAACATATTACGAAGATATTAATAAGGTATTAAGAAGTATTTAATAAGGGGATATACATAATATACATAGTCATACAACTAGGGATAAGAATAAGTTAATAGTGAGAATTAAAAATTAAGTAGATCTACGAGAAGGATCTTGCACAGAGGTGTTGTTGAATACAATGGACCGCCAGAAGATCTCAGAAATATAAACAAAATTGATAGATTCCCGGCAGCCTTAAAACAGTACCTCTGTATAAGTGCTTCCAGTTACTTTTTGTTTGTAATTAGCTTCTTAAGCTATTATAATTAAATAATATTCATAAAATGGAATATCATGATTTGCTAATATCGTGCTAATAGACAATTATGATCGTGGTAATAGACAATTAAGTTTATTTTGTAATTTTAGCTTTAAGTTACTTTTTGTTTGTAATTAGCTTCTTAAGTTATTTTAATTCAATAAATAAACTGAAAAGGAAAGCGTTGCAGTACTTTCATTCACAATTACATATAAAAAAATACAAATATTCATTATCAATAGCGACAAAGTCTAGTATAATTTGTCGATGGATTACAGAGTCTTCAATATACGATCAAAGTTCACATAGGAAAGCGCTATTCTCACATACATAGATTAGCTTTGAAAGTTTAATTCGAGCTCAGCGTATATGTAGACTTGGTTCACTGCTACACCCAAATCGCTTCATTTATTAAGGTAGGATCATCTCGCTAGACTGCGAGGCAGGGATATTTACATTAAAGTATCATTTGGATAAGAAGACAGCGGTATAAATAATTGATGAGAAATCTCGCGTCACATAAATAACACCGACGTTATAAGAATGTTCATTATTTAATAAAATACGCACATTGCGTACCCCGAGCCTATAAAGTTCACACAGCTCAAAAACTTTTAATCACACCTAACCATATGCGTAAATATTTATGTATACCGATCGAATTAGGGTTTACACTGTAAATACTCGAGTTGAAATTGTAATTATCATAGACAAATTGAATCGAGACGTTTGCGGCGGTTGCGCCAATTAGCTTTGGCGTAACATAAACACGCGAAAGCTTTCAATACTACCGCAACTATGTATGTACATAGATTGTGGGTATACATCTCTATCTAATGTCATATTTACCTTTAGTGTAAAGCGGAAACGGTGTAGTACGCATCCGGCAAACGCCGCAGTGTGCAACCGGTGTTATTTTTATTTAAAAATTTCAGCTAAATTGCGCACTTTGGACGCGATTCGTGCAAATTTATTAACATACGCACATGTTTCGTACATTTGGCGCGCATCACGTAAAGCTCTTCGCGTTTCCGACGCTGTACCCAAATGAAACACACCCTCGCTTTTATTCCAGGTTTTTTTCCCTACTTTTTTGCACGTCGATGGGAGGGGGGCGAAACGTGCGAAAGGCTTCATTGTATGCAATTCCGTGCTAAAAATACAAAATGAAAAACGTAACGACGTGCGCATTTTCAGAACGTTAATTTGAGATGATGAGCGTAGAAGATGTAAAAAAACAGGTTTTTGAAGAAAAAAGTGAATTTCTGCTTATGATGTGATAACTCCTACTTTGTATCTACATATCTATTCAGAATTATTTTTTTGCTTACTTTTGTGCGGCAAGGTTAGACAAAGGCAGCGCGTGTCAACATTGAAGTGGTGACAAGTCAACAAGTCGAAATACCAGTAATGAATATGAAATATGTAATAACAAGAAGTTTCACACACGAAAAACACATTATTGGTACAAATCGCTTAGAAAGTAGTTTAAGAAACTTCTATATAGTCGTCTAGTCACCAAATTTACAAAAAGCCTACCGTCCATAGATGCTGTGAATGGCGGCGCATCCCCTAAAATCTCTTACAATAAACAAAAATGAATTTTAATCGTATTAATTATGAGTTAGAAATTGTCAGTTCAATACATTAGAGAAGCATGCAAAGATGTATGCTTGGTATAACAAGGAGAGTTCGTAAGAGGAATACATTGGTAAGAAGTATGACCAAAGTGGCAGTAGGCTGGACACATAGCGAGAATAATGGATGGCAGATGGACGCAAAAAAATACTTAAATGGTATCCGAGAGGATGTGAAAGAAAGCAAGGTAGACCGAGTGGACGATGGGCTGATGAATTGAGAATAAAGTGTGGAGTCAAGTGGATGCAGACTGCTCAACACAGACAGGAATGGAAGGGGATTGGAGAGGCCTTCACCCAGCAGTAGATGGTGAATGGCTGAAAATGATGATGATATCATTTGTAATTTACATTTTGAAATGACGTATGTATACGAAATGCCAATGCGTATAAAAAGTCATACAGTACACACAACCAATACGACGAAACGCAAAGTCGTAATCATAATGTACTACATATGTATGTATATTCTATGATGATGCTGCGGCGGAAAAGCATCCGTTTGCGCATGCGCATTGACTCTCTTTGTCTAACAATCACGATCGATCGATTTTGATCATTTGTACGACCAACGAATGCGTTTGCCTTACTTTTACCATCTCTATTGGAAACGTGAGACAAAACTGTGTTTGAATTTTTATTCTTTTAACTGTCGAGATTACCCGTTATTGTTATTTATCATTTGAGTCAACATTTCAATGTAACACGAGGAAATAAGTTTAGTGTGCTTTAATACGAGATGGTCAATAGGTCACTGAAAGTTTTGTCTTTGCTATACATACATATTTGTTTTGTATTAAAGAAAAATGCCTTTCAAAGCATCCCTCATGCTGAAAGTCAACACACGCTACTGCAGTACATATGTAAGTGTGTAGACAAGATGCAAGAGTGTACATCAAAGTGATACGCGTTGGTGACTTTAAAATGATTAATCTCCCCTCCGTTAATATTTTACATTTTTCTCAACGAAGGCACTCTATAAATCTCGAGATTTTTCCTCTAACCGGTTCCTCGCTCGCCGTTTATTTTCCCCGCGAGCGCTGCTACGTATTATAAATAGCATCAGGCACTCGTCGTCAGTGGAAAACTTTCGTGCTTCACGCTTTTGGTTAGCGGCAACCAAAAAAGCTTTAATGGGAGCGTAAAAACATAACACGCCTAACGACTTCCTCCTGTGAAGCCTCACTGGCACACAGATAACGGCTAAAATGCCGTTGATGCCGAGCGTCAAAAGCTCCTCTCGAAACACACTTTATATCGGTCACAATGTTAAAAATTTTCCAATAAAATTTTTCGACCCTTCACACATGCTTCATCGCAAGGTACCTTCTACGTTACCACGAAGGTACACTTTAATAAAACTGAACAATATTCATGTCGAAAAATTGAAAATTTTAATAAATAAAAGCTTTTCTTGCCTAGAACCAAATTTGAATTCACTGTATGCTTCGAAAAGGTCGAGTCTTTACAACGAGCAACGGTCGAGCTATAAATTTTCTTAGTAGAAATTTTATTTTTCCTTCTACGTTTCGTTTTCGCTTATTTTAAAACCGAAAATTTCCTTACCCGCCACAGAAAACATTCCGCTAACTTTTATACATCTGTACGCATTGAAATTTGACGTCTCTGTCTCATAAATCAAAGAAAAGCTTTTCGGTATGAATTTTCATCTACTTGTGTTCGTCCGTGTAAGCGTTTCCCAATCCGCTTTAAATGTATATTTAGATATTTCGCAAAATATATGCTTCATACTGCAACGATATTTAGAATTATCTTAATATAGGCTTAAAAAACAAGGCATACGATCAATGCGAAATGCGTACTGCCAGTTGTAACGTATGGATGTGAAACGTGGATGCTGAATTCAAGAATGTTACGTAAGATCCAGTGCACACAAAGTATGGAAAGATGCACGGTTGGTATAACATGAAGAGATCGTAAGAGGAATACATGGGTAAGAAGCACGACCAAAGTGGCAGATATAGCGGAACGTGGGAAAAAGTTGAAGTGAACACATAGCGAGAGGAATGAATGCCAGAAGGACGCGAGAAATAGTGGAATCGTATCCGAGAGGATGTGAAAGAAAGCAAGGTGGACCAAGCGGACGATGGGCTGATGAATTGAGAAGAATGTGTACATGCAGATTGCTCAAGACAGACAGGAATGGAAGAGGATTGGACAGGCCTTCATCCAGCGGATGGTGAACGGCTGAAAATGATGATGCGTACATATGTACATGTATAATTAGCCCGAACTATGAACACGGTCATACATATATATATGTACATGTTTAAACTTACCGTTATCAAATTACGCCACTGATACGCAATCGTCAAAGGTTAAAAATGCGTTACTTCGTTCCTTTTTAATTCGAGGTTATAAAAACGCCATTAAGTCAAAAGAATACACGGTAAAGCATAGGTCAATCTGTAATAAACCGTGCTTTTTACGATCGAAAATATACACCTCGCTTTCAATTGTTGTTTACTTGTATGTATAATTTATTCACGTTGTTTATAAAATTCATGTGGGGTTTTCGGTTGTAATAAAAAGTAAGATAAAAATCTTCGCATTGTTTCTTAATACTATTAGGGATCACTCGACGCGAAAAACGCTTGTATAATGTATCAATATGTATAAACGAGATGGTAAAATCGCACATTCTCAAATATCTCCCGCGAGAGTTTCGAGTGTGTAAGGAAATTGATAGTGTTTTAGGCGATGTTCTAACGTGTTTTTATTGGCTTTTCTCTATTTTTACATTTTGGGGTTACGTCGTACTTTTTATTCTAGCGTGGCAAAGGGTTACTTTGAATAGATTACAACAACAAAAAATGGTACTGGAGGCTTTTCTAGAAAGTTGGCGATAAGAAAATACAATTTGTTTTCATAGTAAAAATTTCCTTGCAGTCCAAGTTTTTCTTTGATTTTATTTATACGAACAAAGCGAATGTACTTTTATACATCACACAAAGTAATATCACAAACGTGTTATAATAACCTACATATTTAGTCTCGATCGTCAATTGGACGTGACGCACTACTTTATACTTTTTTTTGCGAAATGTATAGAATTTTTACTGGAGATCAATTTTAAAAGAAAGTAACAGATGCGAGTGAGCTGACACAAACCCGTTAAATTTTACATACATAGCCTCCGCATTTAAATTACATTTGGGAAACGGCGTATTTCGCATGTAAAAAAGGTGTACAAATCCCTCATCAATATTAATGTGAGTGACACTTTTGCTCGCGATCGGATCCAAAACCGATACATAACTGGATGAAACAAGGCTCAATATTATAATTGAAATATTCCTTTTATTCATTGAAATGTGTATCATACGTATAAATATGCAAACGCTGTATTACATTGTACGTGTAGTGTAAACTACGAATCGTTGGTAATTTCATATTTATCGCTAGGACGTGAATTCGATGCCGATTAAAATGTATTCGGGTCGAGTTCATCCTATGAAGTATACTTACATACATATGTATATTATATGATAGTTCGTGCCGCATTATCGTCGTGGTCAATTTATGCAAAGTTCTATGCGGTTCCCGTCAATTCTAGAAACTGGTTCAAGTTCTTCGAGAAATGCACGCCCCGTATTTAATATTACTTGTGTATTTATCTACGTTACAACAATTTCAATAGTAATAAGCGATCGCGCGTGCTCGAAGAAATTGGGTCGAAGTTGATATTTTTTTTTTTTTGCAAAATGCATAAACTTAACCCGAGTGAATATAAAAATGGCGAAAGGTCGAAAATGTGACGACCGTGACCCGTTTTCGAAACTATGAGGGTTGAAAGGGCGCGCGTGCTATTAATTGCCTTGCAGGTCATTGCTATGTATTTCTATTCGAATGGAAAAATGCGCATTTAATACGGTAATTTTTCACCACTTCTTCCTCCTTTCGATTAATTTAATAATAGCGAGTTAGTTGGCTGCGGCGAATTCTTCGGAAAGTTACATTAGTGGAAGCTTTCGATAAAAGTGGTTGTTACGAACTTGAGCCCTCGCTAATATCGTGTTTCGTAACCGAACAATGTTATCGTGCCAAGTTCTCCTAGGCCACGGTTAGATTATAACATCTGATAAAATCGACTCCAATACATTCGTATGCCGAAATCCATTAAAAATGTATGTGCTCTTTACAGTCTACATCATCATATTCAGCCGTTCACCATCCACTGCTGGATAAAGACCACTCCAATCCTCTTCCATTCCCGTCTGTCTTGAGCAATGTGCATCCACTTGACTCCACCCATTCTTCTCAATTCATCAGCCCATCTTCCACTCGGTCTACCTTGCTTTCTTTCACACATTCTCGGATACAATTCCAGTATTTCTCGCGTCCATCTGCCATCCACTCTTCTTGGTATGTGTCCTCAGCATTTTCACACGTTCTACTATATCTGCCACTTTGGTCATACTTCTTACCCATGTATTCCTCTTACGATCTCTTCGTGTTATACCAAGCATACATCTTTCCATGTTTCTCTGTGTGCACTAGATCTTACGTAGCATTCTTGAATTAAGCATCCAAGTTTCATATCCGTACTTCATAACTGGCAGTTTTCATAATGAATAATGAATATACCGTATATTATAATTTTTATAACATTATAAGGTGATATCCAACTTTTTGCAAATGACTTGGAGTTCAAATACAAGTGTAATTAACATTTCATAATTAAAATGTTATTTTAATGGAAAAAAATCATGGTAGTGGTCCGCGGGATTCGAGATTTTTAGTTTAGTGGTCCGTGAGGTCCGAAAGGTTGGCGACCGCTGCCTTATAAGACGCTCAGATAATCATAGGGAATACTTTTGAAAAGTGTGTTAGATATTTTGTTGATAGATTGATATACGCAATATTCGAACGTTGTCCCATATTTTCGAAAAATCATAATGGGTATTCACGTGTACACATTGTAGATACGTCTTATCTCGCACAGAGTAAGTTTAGCATAATGCGTTCGTTCGGTGCTTAATTTCGCGAAGCTTATTAAAACGACGAAAGCCTCAACGCAATAGGGTGTGAACGACGGATAAAGACAGGATGGGTGTAGAAGCGAATTTTAGTGCGCAATTTGATAAGAGCATATAAATACCGTAAACAGCTCATTCACGCTCTCGAGGATTATTACGCTTTTCGTCAGCTCATCAGCTCATCGCAGATATAACTGAAACCCCGTAAAATTATACGTTCGTGTACCATTTTGACGTATTACAGACTTACTCGAGCGAGTGCGAATTTTCCTATCAACGACACAGTGAGCGTAGTTCACTTTTAAACCATTAATTCTACGTTATTAAATAAATGTTTGATCATTCGGAATTTTCCATTATTTGAAGTGAAACATTCCGCTGTTCGATTGTACATACATACATATGTATGTATGTACATATGTACGCTTGCATAAATGGAAAGCTCTCATACAGTCATATGTTACCATTCGAATGGAATCAGGTTACTCAACGTTCATGCGGAATACTTTTATATGTGTGTGTATCTGAACTTTGTATTGAAGATATTTTTCAGAGCGTGGACGTAGAAAAGTCAGCGGATAAAATAAATACAAAAGTATCCAGCGACCAGGGCAACTTTCAACGTTCAAAACTCATACAAAATTTAAACTGCTACGGCGAAAGAGTCTTTGTCATTTTATACCTATATATGTATGTACATATGTACAAGAGCATGTACAATATCCACTAGCATACATATTGTATAGACACCGTTCTGGTAGAACTCGCCAACTGCATAATTTGCCATTTTGAGCCAACCCTGAATATTGTCACCGACACGTTATATAAATCAACATGTAAATAGGTTTGGCTTTGCAATGAAACATAATTTAACACAAATCAGTTGAATTATAGTCGCTATGTACTTATATCGATACAATGATGATATTGTGTGACATTTTTCGGAAAATGAGGAATTTTCTCAAAAGTCATTCGAAAGAACAACACCAAGGCGTTGCTAATTTTAAAAGGCACTCAAGTTTCAGCTTCAGCGAGTGGCTGTTCAACGGCGAGGGCTTTCTCTTTGAGATTAGATCGATCCATTACCGAGACGATAGCGGTCTTGTGCGAACATGCACCGTGAAAACATATTGCCGTTAAAATGAGTCATAAAACTACATACATGCATCCATAGTATATGTATGTATGTACATAGGTACAGGATGGTTCAATGCTCTTGCTACACACAAAACAAGAGGCAACAGGGAAGATCATTTTATGAAAAAAATATTCATATGAATATGTACATAAGTATAGAAAGCTATACACCTTTGAACACTTGACAATGTTTTAACCAATTTACCTCAACAGTATACGTTCAGGTTAGGAACTTTTAAAAAATTACGAAGAAATAGTAAATTTAGTTGTAAAAGCAAGTAAAACATTTTTAAACGTATTCTACATATACATATGATCAAGTGCACACACAGAAGCATGGAAATATGTATATTTGGTATAACAAGAAGATATTGTAAGAGGAATACATGGATAAGAAGCATGCCAAAGTGGCAATGGGCTGGACACATAGCGAGAATAATAGATGGCAGACGGACGCGAGAAATACTGGAATGGTATCCGAGAGGATGTGAAAGAAAGCAAGGTAGACCGAGTGGACGATGGCCTGATGAATTGAGAAGAATGTGTGGAGTCAGGTGGATGCAGATTGCTCAAGATAGACAGGAATGGAGAGGGCTTCATCCAGCAGTGGATGGTGAACGGCTGAAAATGATGATGATTGAGTCATCAATATGTTTTTGATTACTGAAAAAAATTTACAATGAGAATAAAACCTCCAGTAGCTCTTGTGGATACATTGTGCATAGTTCAAATGTGGGATGCTTTTCACTTTGTAGCAATTAAACGTGCATAATTGCATGATGCTGATGATGATGACTACATATCGATGGGTTAGTGCAGAGATATTGTACATATGTACATACATATGTATGTCCAGTTTTTACCGAAATTGAGTAATCATACACAAAACATCCATCTGCATCAAACCTCCATGTCCAAATAGTATATTTGAGAAGATATTGCCTTATTCAAATATATAATATGTCCATTTCGTCCCATATTTTTTGTGCAAAAGAGATATATGTATGTCACTTACAACATTAAAAAAAAAAACTGGACATACAATATCTGTGCACTAACCCATCGATATGTACATACATACATATATCGATTTATCCAAAATTTTCTCCAAGCAATCTCACCTACTTTCCATTACAGTATTAACAGCTTTACAGCTTTGAATCATTCTGTATAACGATTTTCATAATAATAATAAGCGTATAGAGAAATGTGTCACTTGTAAGGCTACGGTATCGTAAGCCGCTCTTTGGGTCAAGTAAGTGAAAAACCTACAGTTGAAACACATTATCGCATCATCATACATATGTATGTATTAGCCCACTGTGTAGAACCTCGACGAATTTTTAATCACGTATGCACAGATAGGGTCGGTATCAATCACGTCACAATGTTTACACGCGCGTTCACCGCAAACGTTAATCCAACACAATGCAAACAAATCTGACACGTCTGTTTGCGCCTCACCGCAAATTAATTCACGGTTGGTCACCCCTGACTTCGATTGATCGTCGAGTGGCTGTCGAAGATTTGGCACTAATTTACACGAGTCGGTCGAACTTCAAACCAGGCCAATTAATGTTTGTTCGACGATAGTTTGACGACCGTGTTGATAAACTCACCACTTCACCGTTAACTGCGGCTAGGTATTTCGATGAAGTTGTCGAAACTCGGTCGTCGGTTCGCTTCGTGCAGATTGGAAATGTGTATTTATTGTCGTCGTCGACAGTGCAATTAACTTGTGAAATGTTTTTGCAGGGATAAAAAGGTAAAAAAAAAAAAAAAACAGCGGTAGGGTGTTAAGTCGTGCATACGTTTCGAGGTCGAGTGGGGTCAAATGCAGGGGTCGTAAACGTTTAAGTGTATGTGTATTTGTTGTTGGATGCCCTACCCCTTTACCTCCCCTGACTCCCTTAAGACTTCGGGTCAAACAACCCCGTTTACAAAGCAAAATTCGCCAACGGTCCTGTTAACAAAGGTATATTTCAATTAAATTTTAAATGACGACCGAAACAACATCACCCTTTTGAATATTCCACAACTGAACGATATCAAAAAAAAATTAGGTGGTTTTCCAAGGGAAGTACCACTTCCGATTGATGAAAAATTTTGAAAACCTAATGGATTGTAATGGCCGGTAAAAAACATATAAATATAAAGTTTCAGTTTAATAGGATAGACGGTTTTTGAGTTATTAGCGATTTTACACACAAGTACACAGACATACATACAGACATTTTCCAGAAATCATGAAAACGTAATCAGTGGATGATACTGGATACAAATCAGGCAAAATCTCACGGTCAAATTTTCGCACGATCACAATACTTTTACAAAGTAAAAATAAATTTATTCAAATATTTATTTCTAGGCAGTGATATAATTAACAGTGTTTTCTTGATAGATGTGGTTTTTCGAGGTATAAATCAAAAGGCGGAAAAATTCACGCCTACTTCGTTTTTCACGTGCGAATGTTTTTCATGTCGTCGCTGTATATGTACATACATATGTAGGTATGTATTATTTCATTTTCATTTCGTCTGTAATACAATCGGTAGGTGGTTTTTCATGCAAATAAAAGAAAATTCACTTGAAATGCAAATGGATACGGTCGAAGAGGCGCTGTTTTAACGATGCGTAATTTTAAAATAATAAATCCATGGAAAAAAATGGGAGGGGTTGTACGTTTTGCGTTCAGGCAAATCTGATATTTTTGCTGGGAAAGTATTTAAATTTATTATTTACGAAATATTACATTGTACTAGATGTATTCGGAAGCATTTCGGTCACTTTCAAACATGTATTTTTGTATAGTGTACTGTTACTATTAATGGGGTTAGTTAGTATGCCAGTTTTCTCGAGATTGAAAAATTATGTTTGAATTGAATGTACGGCGTTTTCGCTCGGCTTACTTTAAAAGGATCCACTTTAGTCGTTAGTTGAAAAAAAAGTTAGCCTTTGAAGGTGGAAGAGCAAGGATCGAGTCTTTAGCTCGAGTTGCATGCTAGTGTCGTAGTTTGTACCTACGAGTATATAATTTAATACGACTCCATTTTCCAATCTTGAATCATCTACCTGAGAATATAGAAAAAATGTACCTACGTGGTAGATATAGAAAAACTTTATTTTTTCGGAAATATTTCTTTGTTTGCTTTGTTTTATTGATGACTAGGAGAGCCAGGTGGAAGTGTCGCATTTCCCACAGGGACGAAATATTGGGGCAGACCACACCTTCGGATCCTCAATAAACAACATACCAAGCTGGGCACAACAGTGTGCTTTTGTATTGGATGAAGGTTTATTTCTGTAGAGATTTTACTTCTGTTTGTGATCGCGCCTTTTAAAAAGCGAAAGGATTTGTAATATTTTTTATTTTTACTACGACTACGTATTAAGTTCACTATAATGAGTCGCATTTCTTGAATGTGGACTATGTTAACTTGTTTTCTTATTGAGAAAATACGATGTTTACAATTCCGTCTACTGAAAAATGTGGGTAAACGTTTATTAGATTTTTTTTGATACACTTGTTTGCGAGGATTTAAATTATTATGTTCTTCCCTTAAAAAGGTATTAAACTTAAAGGAACCTGTTTTTTTTTACTATGAAAGAACATTTGACAAGAAATATTGATAGCATGTTGCGCTTAGTATGAACAAAATGGACTATGTTCTCGATTTATGTAATTTTACGTTTTAACTTGCTTCCCCAAAACACCAAAATTTATTTCATCATCATTATTTTCAGCCGATCACCATCCACTGCTGGATGAAGGCCTCTCAAATTTCCTTCCATTCCTGTCTGCCTCCACATTTTTTTCCTAATCCATCAGCTCATCGTCCACTCGGTCAACCTTGCTTTCTTTCACATCCTCTCGGATACAATTCAAGTATTTTTCGCGTCCATCTGCCATCAATTATTCTCGCTGTGTCCAGCCCACTGCCACTTCAGCTTTTTCACACTTTAAAATTTGTATTTTTTCACAACACTTTAATTCTACGAACAAAGTATGGAAATGTAAGAAGCACGATTCCGTTTTGCACCGAAATTGTTCTTGCTTTATTTTGAATGATGCAATTTTGTTGACAATTTAGCCGATTTTTGGTGGGTCACGAAAAGTTTTTGAAATGTGAATTTTTATCCAAGCTGCTTATTTTCGTTAATTATAAATTATATAAAATTCCGGATATATTGTTAAATATAAAAACAGTATTAAAAAAAATATATAAATACGTTCTCTTCATGTCCATTAAAACTAGGTGGGTCGCGAAAGTTTGTCGTTCTAAAAAGTGGGCCGCGGTACTAAAAAGTTTGGGAAGCACTATAGAATATAGTATTTGATAAGTAAATGACTGTAATCAGTTAAGCTCAACGTTTTCGGAAATTAAACATAGTGCACAAAAAATGCAGCTCATTAGTAGCATTGTCTCTAACGCGACTCTTTCAGTCCATGTTTGTAATATACAAGAATGAACCGAATACACAGTAAAGGTATACATATGTTTTCAGTGGAACGAGTCCAGGAGGAGATGAAGCGAGGGTTATTAAAATAGGATGCCATTAAGCCGCTCCACTATAAATAAAGTGGAAAGATCCCGTAAACCTATGTATAGGTACGTGTGCTTGCTCTATTTTGCACTTTCCACGTACATAATGGCGACTTGAAAAATCGCCTACTCGTGTGCTAGCGACTCTTAAAAATGAGAAACTCGACCCCAAAGGTTGAAAGCCACTGGTCGACAAACTATCATCAATCTCCCCTTTCGATATTGACCTAACGTTTGTACATACAATATATACATATATACATACGTGTGTACGGTGGCCGAAGTTAGTTTCTATTTATTTATTATTTGATAATTATATACACAATAGCCCTATTCTGTCTGTCTGACTGTGTGTGTGTGTGTCTGCTGATAACGCTCACCGAGGAAAATAATTAAAAAACCACAACGTCGCACGAGTGGGATTTGAACCCGGTTCCACTGATTCGAAACAGAGTGCTTACGCGGTGAGCCAAACCAGATGATGTAGGGCAAGGCTTCAACGTGACTATTTATAGCCGAATATAGTATGGCTCGCGACTTTGCTAAACTCTTACGTTGGCGCATTGTTGCATAGATGCAACAACTATAAAAACTATTAAATTTAATGTTATTTTTCAGTACGGGTGATGAGAAACCGCTCCGTTGATATTCAACGGGCTCGCACCAGTAATAACATATGATGCAACGTTTTGAAATGATTAATATTATGTTTAAAATTAGCCCTTATTATGCAATGTTGTCGCTGTAGTACATTTTAGTTTTAATGCTAGCGCGAACGACAAATCGAGTGCGCAAAACTCACTTGGCGTTTATTCAAACGAATTGCGCGCGCGATGTACATATACAAAGCATCGTACTCGATTTAAAATAGAAACTTTGTTATACTTTTCGTATTGAAAGTGTTGTGAATGAAACGTTGACTTTGTGTGAATCGAATCAGCTAGAATTTTGACATGAAAGCGTCGTTTTCCTATTAATTATTAAAGCGAGTTTGAAACGTACGTACGTAAATGTATGTATGTATGTATGTCGTTGGATTTGCGCAATGCGCCGCTGAAAAAAACGCAACGCGAAAGCTTCGTCAACATCCGGTTCCGGTTTTAGGTATGGGTTCCATTATTCACGACACTGCTTCAGGGGGGGTAGGTCTCGACTCCGTAATAATTGTTTCAGTATCGGAATTATTAAAGGGGTGAAATTTAGGAAAGCGGGTCTCCGCTCTGCGCTCGTAAGTTGACGCATAAATAATGCAGCTTAAAGGCTCACTTGGAAGCTTTGCGACCCGCTAATTCACCGCGACCCGGAGAGCTTTCGTACGAAAGCTGCGAAGACTCGGAATAAAATCATAAAATAAAAATAGGATGAAATATGCGCCGCGCGTTATCTTCATCGCCGTTTTTGTTTGTTTGGCTACGAAAGGATTTGTTGCGCCGCGCTTCGACAACAATGGCCTATTTGTTGCGCAAGCTCGATAATGTTTGAAGTAAAACTTATTTTCGCTCGGTAGAGTAAAAACGGTTCATCCAACGTTCCATACAAACGGAGCGAGCGATAAGCTGAGACGCATATACCCCACTCTTCCAGTTTGGAGGTAGGCTATTGCCCTCTCTCTTGCTCTTTCGCGTTCGTGCGAGAGAGAGATCCACCCCAAAAGTTCGAGCGTCCTCTCTGCACCCCGCACCGCCCCTCAGTTTAGTAAAACGTTTCATCGAAGCGTGGCACGACACGAAAACCAGAGACGGCCAGCGGGCAGCCCCCCTCCTCGGCTAGACGTCAGGTAGCAGTGAGAATAGTGAGTCGTTGTGTGAGCGTTTAAAACCACATTTGTATACACAATTCTTTCACATTCACATCTGTATTCCTTCTTGTACATACATTGCACTTGCTTATAATAATTGCAAAGAAGTTTTACTTCTATAGTGAGTAGTGGCTACACACTGCGATTTTTTATTCAAATGGAAGCTTTTATCGATGGCATACATTCGTTTTGTGAAATCCGTTTTGTTTAACAAACAGAAAGGAATACGTTTTTAAACTGTTTCGCCGCAAAGTTATGCAAACTATGTGCGCGAAACTTTTGTTACGCCTTATCAAAAGGAAATACCTAGCATTCTCGTGTTGAATAGTACTGGAAAGCTTATTTAAAAGTGTGAATTGAAAAAGTTTTCAGCTCATGCGAATTTCACAATATATTCAGTTGAAAACAAACCCCTCAAAACACTGTATTCCAAATGACAAGGATTCACTGTGACTAATGTAAAATTTGTTGTATACGATTGAGTTAGTTTTCCCGATTTTAACAATTCATTACGCATGTTTACTTTCAAGTTCATTGTGTAGTCCAGTGGTCGGGAATCTTTTTCGAGCTAAGAGCCAAATCAGGGAAAATCTTGCAAAATTGCAAAGTTTGGGAGCCGCAACATATTATTTTCGGATTATATATTCAAAATGAAATTAAATATTTCTCATTTATGAAACAGATACATGTAAGAAATAAGTTATCATCGTGATATTTCTAAATGTTTGACAGTTTATTACTAAAAACTAATCTGAAAAACGACTTTTTATAGCCATGACGTTGTGGAAATGGGATTCATTTTGATCTTGTGTAAATTGTGTGTCGACATTTTGAATTTCCGGCAAAGCGTTTGATGACAGCGAGAGCCGCAGGTTTTCGTACAAAGAGCCGCATGCAGCTCCAGAGCCGCCGGTTCCCGACTACTGGACTGTAGTCCCTCGAGTGTGATAACTTAGTTTCGATTATTTCCTACACAAACTATTGTATTTTTAATGTGATTGATCGCAATACTTATGGGATCAATGGTGGAATCATCTTTTGTTTATAAACACATTTTTTTTCAACTTTGTTGTACTATCTTACGGGAAAAAAGAGGATGGAGGTTATATCTGATTTATTGCCATTCATAAATAAATCTAGACCCACTCGGAGATAGCGCGTTAGATGGCAAGAGATACGAAAACCCCTGGACCTCGACTCCCATTAACATATTTCATCTTCCGACCGACACGGGAAAAGACCCAGAACTTTTTTTTTAAAAAAAAAAAAACGCACGAAAGACGGAAAAGAAAAGAAGGGGGTAGAGAGAAATGTCTCCCTTCGTTTCTTTGCGAAATGAAAGACGTTCGGTTAATGCGGTTGGAATCGAAGGCTTTGAAACTTTTCGCAAGTTTTCCGACAGACAAAAACAAACATTTATACTTGACACTTAAAATTTGCATGTACTTATTATGTTTAAATTCGATATGACACTTCGCGAGAGAGGTGTTACTTTCGTTTGACACAGACCAATAACAAATTTGAAACAAACAAAAGGACACAAAATAATATCACAAGTAACTCTCAGCTTTCTATATTGTATGAAACTACATCGTCGTCCTTTAAAGCAGCGGTCGCCAACCTTTCGGACCTCACGGACCAATAAACCCAAAATCTCGAATCTCGCGGACCACTACCATGATTTTTTCCATAAAAATAACATTCTAAATATGAAATGGTAATTAAACTTGTATTTGCACTCCAAGTTATTTGCAAAAAGTTGGATATCACCTTATAATGATAGAAAAATTATAATAAATAAACGATATATTCATTATTCATTATGAAAACTGCCGGTTATGACGTATGGTTGTGAAACTTGGACGCTAAATTCAAGAATGCTATGTAAGATCTAGTGCACACAGAGAAACATGGAAAGATGTATGCTTGGTATAACACGAAGAGATCGTAAGAGGAATACATGGGTAAGAAGTATGACCAAAGTGGCAGATATAGTAGAACGTGTGAAAATGCTGAGGACACATACCAAGAAGAGTGGATGGCAGATGGACGCGAGAAATACTGGAATTGTATCCGAGAATGTGTGAAAGAAAGCAAGGTAGACCGAGTGGAATATGGGCTGATGAATTGAGAAACATATGTGTAGTCAGTGAATGCAGATTGCTCAAAACAGACAGCAATGGAGGATTGGAGAGGCCTTCATCCAGCAGTGGATGGTGAACGGCTGAATATAATGATGATTATGAAAAATGCGGACCACCAAAATTCTCTCGCGGACCACCGGTTGGCGACCGCTGCTCTAAAGGCTTACGAACACTAATAATTTATCTCACACGTTTACACTCGAGACTTAATACGTTCAAGTAAGGGTTTAATAAATTGCATGCACTCACCTTAAAATGTGAAAAATGGTTCAGCACTCGAATGGAAGCACTTCACTTTGTCTAATAAAAATTGACCGAATTAATTACAATTTTTACACTATTCAGGTATATTTAATTTAACTAATGAACAGCGCAAATTAACTAACGGATAAAATTGAAATAATAAAATTTGCTAAGCACTAGTGCGTCTTCATAGTCAAGCTAGTGTAGTTTAATCGTATTTTCCGCGACGGATACTAAATATGTATATCTGAAACAAAAAAAAATAATTCTTTAAAGATTATCTTGAATTATTATTGCATAATAAAGGATAAATTTCTATGGGAACAAGTGCTATTAAAAATCTTAAAGGTGGGTGATTTGTTTTTTTTAGCCCTATGATGCTTTTTGTACCATTTTTTGCAGAGGGGGATTTGCTTAATAACCTTAAATTTTGCCATTTCGTAGAATGAAAAAAAAATGTGCGTAATAAATATGATTTTAAGCATTTGTGTCGTAATATTTTTATGTTAATTTCGAAAAAAAATCACGTAGGCGCACGTTGAAAAATCGGCGTGAAATGAAGTGAGCAGTTTCAAAATCTATAACAAACTAAAAGCTACTTCAAAACAATCTTTCAGCGGTTCCAAAATTTACAGAATGCTTGGAATCTGTGCGTATGTATGTTGGCAAGAGTATCACTTTGAAGAAGGTCCGGTCCATTCGCAGAGTTGCTAAGCTTCATCATTTCTCAAATATTAGTTTCGAACTTTTCGACAGCACATGCGAGCGCAAATAAAGCGCGTATCTAAGTTTGAGTGATCTAAAAAATATATTTATCATTAGGTTTTGAAGCTCACTTTGTTGCTGAACTGTTATTCGATGTAGGTGTCCCGGTTTGTTAATATGTTGGACCAAAGAGAGTTCCTGTTAATAGGAAAACTTTGGCAATATAAATGTCGAGAAGGGCAGACCTCATCATATCGTAATCCCTGAATATGGCTACAGTTCTGGATAAAGGGTTGAAGGTTCTACGAATTAACAATTTGGAATATATGCTCAGCTCTTAGTGGGAATCTGTCAAAATACCTGATTTATTATAATATATTTTTCTTCATAAGACAACGTCAAAGTTGTAGGAAAAAATAAAAACTTCCTTTCGCTACGAAAACGTTAATTTTAATTAAAGTTTCGAATTAGTTACGGATGTGATGTTTTTAAATAAAAATTTATCATAACTTTGCCTAAATTGAAATATAAATCATTTTGCTCCTACTAAACTGGTTTTTGAAACTTTTTTTAATGTAGTTTTATACGCGTTGTTTCTACAAAATTAATATATCACACTATACCTAAGATTAATAATACATATAATGTGTGTGTATGACGTGCGATCAATCATTTCTAAGTGAATACATTGTATGGGTAAAAAAAAGAGATAGATAGTCAAGTGTGTACGTGCAAAATAACATCTGATATACTCGTAGTTTCATCGAAAAAAAAAACTACGTTTAATTTGTTTTTGTGCCAGGTTATACGTTTTCAGCAATAATTCGCACTATGAAATATTATTTTACGCAATGGCACGTGAAAGAAATTCAAAGGGATCGTTTTTCCGACACGATTTTCCGACAAAAACATCTGACCGGAAAAGCGTTCGGAAAAAATACAAACCTAACAAAAATTGTGTTTGTATTTTCATCAACAACAATATCTTTACGACTTTTAAGCCGCAAATATTTTCAACGCGTTTTTATCATATTGTAATACAATAATGAAAATAAAAAAAAAAAAAATTGAAACACACAACGGCCGTGTTTTCCATTATTCGACCCAATGAAAATAAAATGGCAAAAGCAAAATTTTACAATGCTTGAAAGCACACATACAAATCCATGGAATTATCGTACGCGTAAACCGTTTTACTTTCATGGTTTTTTATTTCATTTTTTACTTTCTTTGTGGGTAGGGGTAGATTTTTTCTGTTTTGGAATGAGTGTTCGGCCATGGATTTTCTTTGCTTTGTCATTCTTGGAAAATTGCGATGTTTGCAGTGAGTTTTTTTTATTTTTATTACTTGATTTGTTTGTTTATGACGCATGATAAATTCGTTTGACCTTATTCTGTACGTATTTTAACTAAATAAACCACCAACATTAAATAGAAGACCTCGATGTTTAATAACGGTTACAATCGAAAAATAATGTAAATGTGCGTGTATCTTTGATCGCACACTGACATGATAGTAACCAATAGTATTTTTTCACATACTCATATTTGCTTAACATGAAAACATGAGCGTTTTATTTATGGCAATGTTCAATTCAGGTATACAGCATTTCGTGGGATGACCACAGTTTAATTCCCGATGGGACCACCTCGTCCGGAAAATTAAAATTTTAGAAATAGTAGGACAAAGGCTCGGGGTTTTCCTCTTGTCGTTAAATATCATGTGGTCAAACGTTAACGGCCGACCTCAACGTCCTTCATAATGGCACTTTGTGAATAATTTTAGCACAATTGAACCAAAAGGTTGTTGTCTAGTATTAAAATTGTGCAAGGAACACTTAAAAAACGGATAAATATAGTATTGTATAATTGTCTATGTATACTCATGTTGGTTTGTTCCTTATTCATTTCCAAACTCTTTTGCTAATCGACACTTACATTTTAAAGGTAAATCTTATGATCATGCGGGCTTAAAGAATACCTGAGTAAGATAGAAAATATTTTATTTAGATAATGAATGATTGCAGCTAATTACAATTGGAATAGTGTGAGTCGAAATAAATAAATACAACACAGAAGTTTTATTTGTTATACAAATTACATTCATGCCCGAGAAATGCTGTGTACTTCAGCTAGTTTATGTATATTTATTTATTTATTTACAAATTATCCCATAGTGATATTACAGGTTACCCCAATTCATCACTATGGCCAATTATATATGATATAATGTGTCTGTTTGTTCCTCAAACGCTTAAACAACCATTGAAAAATAATTAGAAACTAAATTTTGGACAGGTATTGTAATATAATATTTTATTACATTTGTACTTTTTATTAGTTGTTTTTTGTTTTTGTTTGGGGGGAGAGTTAACTAACAGGTCTAAGAAAACAAGGATCCTGATCCAACAACAGGTTAACGTGAGATTAATGAATAGAAGGTACCAATTGTTGGTGGAACCGTCTTACAACTCAGTGAAATAAATTAGCAATTCTAACAGAAGATGGCCGATCTGGATTTAATAATGTCCAGCTCTTGCCAATGACGATAATTAAGGTTGAACAAACCATTGGGAAATTCATTCGACACGTGGGGATCGAAACCAGAACCTTTATTTATTTAATATTACGTAACAAAAAATACAAAATAATAATTTCACATAATACACTACAGCCAAAATAGTTACAAACGAACAACAGATCAAACAAGAAAGGAACTTAAGAGTTAGGGCTGCAAAAGAACTTAAGTAAAAATAATCTGAAGGAGGGCAAAGAATAGTGAATCTTTGTTTAAGAGGCACTGAGCCTTATGTGTATTATTGTTTTTTTTTATGTTTTATTATAATAGAGTTTGACAGCGTACATCAATTTTTTATAAATCTATTTATAAAAAACTGTATACATACGTAGACTTAATGAAACCCGAACGCTTAAAGCTAATGATATTATGTACTCCAAATCAATCTTAGTACAACGAAAAAGTAACTCGACAAACATAGATAACGTTATCTTACACACATAGAGACATAAATGTAATTTACCCACCCAGTTTCCTTTCTTACGAAAATAACCACCCATTGAGACCTTTGTTGATTGGTCGTCGGGTCTCCAGCGTCAATTTAATTGTTGACGCTCTTCTTTACTGAATGAAAGTAAAAATAGTTTCACGTGTGTATTACCCACCGTACATACAGCAGATCGAAAGTCGGGCACGCGCAAATATCATACACATCAATTATTTCGCAGCTGAATTCCCACGTGAAATAGATACTGTAACTATCGGATTTGGCAAACCGCGACGGGCTAACGAGCGTACACGTATCGATCGATCCCAATGGAATTCGAACCCGAAACTTGTGCATTATCATATTTTATTACCGTCTATTCGAAATTAAAATGACTTCCGGCCCGCATTATGTATAATCGGATTTGACTTGCGTTGCGGCTGTATATAAGACGCTGGGGTTAACAACCCTGCTGTTGCCAAGCCTCAATAAAGACCCCCCACGCCCAGCCTCTCCTAGAGATATTGAATTGTGACCTCAATGAGTGCACCGCTGACACAATCTGGACTAAAGTGGATTAAATATTGAAAGGACAATCTCGTCGACCGCAAACTTGATTAGTCGATTAATGATTAATTCGGTAAGTGCTTAGTCAGTATGTAGGCCAATCTGTGTGCAAGTATCTTAAATCATCATAGCTTTAGCACTAGGCGTTGCTCGAGTGCATATTTAAAGCTATTTATATATTTTGAGTAATCAACCTGTTTTGACTAGCGGCACTCTGTATGTCATTTTTATGTTACAATCAACTTTGTATGGATACTATTCGAAAGAAAAATGTATTATTATAGCACTCAATTATATGTAACAGGATCATCGAAAGTACATCTGTAAAGTATGATGATGAATGAGATAGGTTGAATGTGAATGATACTTTGAGGATTTGCATGTTGGTATTTATATTTAAGTTAGATATTGTAGAGATAGTTGATAGTTATTTATACCTAGGACAATTTGTGAATATGACTGGATGTAAAGAAGAAGAAATAAAACGAAGAATGAAACTAGGATGGAGTGCTTTTGGAAGAATGAACATAGTTTTTAAATCCAACATTCCGCTATGCTTAAAAAATAAGGCGTACGACCAATGCGTACTGCCAGTTATGACGTATGGATGTGAAACTTGGACGCTAAATTCAAGAATGCTACGAAAGATCCAGTGCACACAGAGAAGCATGGAAAGATGTATGCTTGGCATAACAAGAAGAGATCGCAAAAGAAATAAAGTCTAGCCCAGTGTTTCTCAACTAACTGGTCTATAATTGTCTAGTGGTCCTATTTCCCTCCTATTATCCTATTTTCAGTGGTCCCCGCAGGTGTAAAAAGGTTGAGAAACACAGTTCATTTTAGCCCATAAAAATGAACATTTTCAATGAAATATCAAGTCATACTATGTTGTCATTACAATACCGTGAAGTTTGTTGTTTTACTCGATTCGTTACTTTGCGCTTTGCGGTGAATTATGTACATTGAAACAATGTTTGAGTTAGTCAATTTTAGCACCGATTCTCTGATATGGAGATATTGATGATTTGAGGTAGAATTAAATTTGGATTAATTTGCGGTCTCACCGAGGCTAAAAAGCGTTAATTATCGCCGGAAGCAATCGCGAGCGGTTGGAATAAAATTATTCGCGAATTAATCGCGCGACGTCTGACGCTTTGTCGATAAGGGTCATTACATCGAAAATACCGAGGGGAATTAAAGAAAAACAACTAGAGGTGGGGGACGGAAAATTCGACGCGTTTCAGTAGTATTTTCACGGAAAATTCCTTACGCAAGTGAACGAAATTAACCTTCGACCGAGAAGATAACGAACATTCGTCGTGTTTAAAAACCTCGAGGCGTTTCCTTTGTGAGATACGAGACCTGAACGCAGACGATCCTACATCTCCCCAGGACGACGAGTTGACACACCCAGACTCCTTGTAATACGTATTTAGTCTACCCCGTCTTTGTATTGAGGTCAGGATATTACAGTTTATATATAATATTATACATACAACGAAACTATGCGCTTATTACTATACCTATAAGTAGAGAGCGTAAGTTTCGTGTTTGTTAACATTCGCGAGCACATTATAATAAAATATAGTATACGTTTATGTAGCGAACGAACGAACTTTCTCATATTGTATGCAGTAATATTATACAAAGAGCCGGTTTTGATATCTAAGTTTGAACTTAGAGCGCAGAGTTTAACTACGCCCTCGAGAAAGAAGTCTCACCGAGAGCTGACACGGACGAAGAAGTGATTGTCAACCTTTCCATCTGAAGATGAACCGCAAAAAAAATTAAATTCACCAAGTATCCACATATTAAATTTGAATAGTTGATCATTTTGCGCCAATACTGCGTCGTTATATTTCATAATAATAAAATTAAACGTGTGTATTATGAGAGCAATGTTACGGTTTTGACCCTTGTTTGTGAAAGCGTCGATATAATAATTAACCCGAAGATAATCTCGCAATAATTGGATTTTATCACACCATTAAGAGGATGAGGGGGCCTCAGGTGGTGTAAATCGACGTTTCAAGTCTTGAAAATTTCAAAATAAAATTAATTTTCATTGAAACTGTTTACTCGATGAGAGTTCTGGGAAGATTTAAGCGATCCATTACTAGATTGAATATCGAATTATGTATATGGTGTTTACAGATGTCGTAAGGGTTTTCTTTCTTAAATCAATTAGTCTAAAAGGGGACAAAAACAAGTAAATATTTTAAGTTGGCAAGTAGACGCGTATATACATATAATAGTGTAGAATGTGAATTGTGTGTGTGTGAAAGTGTGACTTAAATGTGGTACAATTACGAAAGTGGATTAGCGCGGGAAAGGGATGGCAAATTAAAGGGGAATGGAAAATGTTGGAATGGCATTTTTGCGTTTAGGTAATACATGTAGTGTTCGCGGAAAGATCAAAAGGTTCAAAACACAATGGAAAGATAAAATACGTAAAACATGTGAAACACAATGAGGGCAAATCGCTCAGAAAGAAAAAAAGTAGTGAAAGAGATGCGGAAAGGGGCCTTCTTCCGGCCGTTGAATTCTAAGGACAGATTTGTCTTGCGATGACAGGATCAAGATCGTATATTTTTAGAAAAACCGCACACACACACAGTTTGATTAAAAAACAAATGTAATTATCAAATAAAAAATTTCAGCTGTTTAAAACCAACGCAATTGTAAATATGATATCTATGCTTGTTGTTTTTCTACGGAATAACTTTCGAACGCTCGTAACATTGAATTCGGCCCGTTTGATATGAATGAATCAGTCAAAATTTCGATATGATTTTTTTTTCGCACGATTACAATAGTATCTCCGTGATTGTGTACGCGGTGAGTGAAAACGAGGCTTTTTTCCGTCATTCGTTCAATTTCGAAAATATGCCATTGTGTACATATACAATCGACCCGAAAGAAAAATTGAACGGAGCACGCCGATAGCGATACCAAAACACGTCCGTCTCTTTTAAATTGAAAACGTATCGCTTTCACCCCGAAGCAGACATTTCTATATTCTATAGATCGTTCAGCGTGAAGCGGGGAAAAAAAAAAAAAAATATAATATACACGAAGTGGATTGTTTAACGTTAACCGAGACGAGTCCGTGTACGCGACGGGGAACAATGCGCGGAAAAACAGAATTTTCCATCTATTTCCACGAGGCCGCAACAAAGCGAAAATTCGATCATTGTGAAACGGTCAATATTCTTGGTTTGCCGTTTTTTGTTAATGTTTTTATTACTGTGATTGAATTTTCCGCTGCATTTTCCGAACACAATGCGGAAAAACGAGTGCGCATACAATACATACATATATAAGGTACACACACATGTATGTTATACGAATTGGCCTAATACGCGGACACGCCTAAAATTAAGTTTTATTATTAATACGGTGACGATTTTTCGTTTCACCACTTTATTGCCCATATCATTTGCATATTTCAGCACTTTTACGAATGTGCCGTGAAAATTAAACCAAACAGCCAACCGAACGAACCGCGTGCAGTTTCGTATCAAATTTTCAATAGCATTAAAATGGCAAAAGCTCACGTATGGTTTTTGTGTTGAAATGTTTGAAATTAGCGGGCGGAAAGTCGGTGCATAGCTATTATGAATTTTGATATTGTTAAATTACCGTGCGTGCGTGTGTTCGTTGCTAATATTCATTGCTTGATAAAGCAACGTAACGAATTTATTAAAATTGGTACAGAGTATGTATGTATGTAGTATGATGATGTCATCATCATCATAATCATCATTTTCAGCTGTTCACCATCCACTGCGGGACGAAGCCATCTCCAATCCTCTTCCATTCCTATCTGTCTTGAGCAATCTGCATCCAGTTGACTCCACACATTCTTATCAATTCATCAGCCCATCGTCCACTCCGTCTACCTTGCTTTCTTTCACAACCTCTCGGATACCGTTCAAGTATTTCTCACATCTATTGTTTTCGCTATGTGCCACTTCAGCTCTTTAGCATGTTCCGATATATCTGCCACTTTGGTCAAGCTTCTCACCCACGTATTCCTTTTACGATAAAATAATAATATCAAAATAAGTTAGTTTAGGGGTATAATTTGAGGAATTAAAGAATATTACTTAGGGTTAATTATTTAAATCTGACAAATTCATGTTATGGGATATTAAGTGGGGCAGCTATATTGGCAAACACCAGTAGCCCCCATCATAAAGTTAATCTCGGAGTCAAATTTACCAGCCCCTTATTAACATCTTTCCATGCTTCTCTGTGTGCATTGAATCTTGCGTAGCATTCTTGAATTCAACATTCGCGTTTCACATCCATACGTCATAACTGGCAGTACTTCTTATCAATTCATCAGCCCATCGTCCACTTGGTCCAATTTATCATGTTTTCTTTCACATCCTCTCGGATATCATTGCAGTATTTTTCGCGTCCATCTGCCATACATTATTCTTGCTATGTGTCCACTATCAATTGCTCCGCCATATCTGTCACTTTAGTCATGCTTCTTACCTACATATGTATTCCTTTTATGATATATTTTTGTTATACTGAGCATACGTCTTTCCATACATCTCTGTGTGCACTGGATCTTGCATAACAGTATTGAATGTAACATCCACGTTTCATATCCATACGTCATAACTGGCAGTACGCATTGGTCGTATGCCTTATTTTGTAAGCATAGCGGAATGTTGGATTTAAAAACTACGTACGTTCTTCCAAAAGCACTCCATTCTAGTTTCATTCTTATATATATGTATACAGTAAAAATCTGCATTCCCACCAACCATTTAATTATTTTGAGCCCATCTCGTACACATTCTAACAATCAAGGTAAACGAAGCGTTTAATGCAGATACACAAAAGACAAAACCCGAGCTTTAACAACACCTTTTAACGTTTCAACGTTTGATACGGGCGACGAAAGGACCCACCTTTATAAATTCGAGGCGGGCGGCCATTAGGCGACATCGTTAATAATATAGGTGGAAAAATGCGTTTGCCCCTAAATTTTAAGTGACATATTTATGGTGTCACCTGGCTGGTGGGCTTCAGTAAAATTGCCGTTCAGGTGACACAAAAGCGTAATAAGCAAACCTGGCCAACTCACAACTAAACCACCCCTAAACTAACTCAAGTAAACGGTATTGGATTCAAAAACGAAGGTTTTGTATTATATTAAATTTTCGGTACGCTTGAATGGTTTTCTACTAATGCTATGGCTGCTTGCAAGATTTTGATGTGATTAGAAATCAATATCGGACGTCTGTTACAATAATATGACAGTTTAGCTGACAGTAGTTGAGACAGTTCGGTGATAGCCAGGCGATAGCTCACTGGTTAGAATATCAGGCTCTTGAGCGAATGTCTGGAGATCGATCCTCGTATGTTGACGTTTTTTTCGACCTTAATTATCGTTATTGGTTTAAATCTAAATTGGCCGCCTTTTGTTAGAATTCGTCAATTTATTTATTTATTTATATAATACAGTAGCTAAAGCTAATTACATAATCCTTAACTAAGCACCTGTAGAGATGTTTTTTTAAGACTGCCAGGAATTTATCAATAATTTTGGAACTTCTAATTCCATCCGGTAGTCTATTATACTCCAAAACACCTCTGTACAAGATACTTCTCCTATTTCTATTTACACTAACATTTTTTTGTAATTAAATTATTTTTATTCCTTAAATTAAATTCACATACATCCATTCCTCTCACAATAAATTTACTAAAATATGATGGTAACATATTATCTAACAATTGTAAGATGGTTCTAGCAATAATTGTCACCTCTTATCCATTATTCCTATGTTAACCTGTTATCGGGTCTTGATCCTTGTGTTTTAAAACTTATTGGTTAACTTTCCCCCCTACAAATCAAAACAAGCAGTTCCATATAAGATTGCCAGATTCTTCTTTCCTTGATTCTTTATTCCTTCTTTCCCTCCAGAAGGCAATTTAAAATCACTGGAAAGTATATTTCCCAAGACACTGCGAAATTCAGCGAAGTAGTTAAATATTGTCAAAAAATTTAATGCAGCCACGCATGGAATCAAGTATGCATTCATAAAATATGTAGTACAAAGTCAATTTTGGGTTCGAAGTAACGAAATAGAGATTTCTCTAGGATATTTAGGAGGTGGTCGCCAAGGACCACCGGAAAGGAGTGGAGAGACGGACGTTATTCTCAGTTTGGCCGGGGAATTGCGCGCGTGCTTTTATACATCTCGCTGAAATGTTGCGAAATTTCAGAGCGTGGGAAATGCCGAGTCGAAATAAAAGCAAGTCGACGTGAAAACATTTCGACAATTCCCTACTTGAGTTTTGCAGTATAAAAGTTAAGTTCTTATTCATTCAAATGAAAAAATAAAACTCGCAGATAAAAAAAACACACACATATACAATGATTTTGTATTACGTAAGTCAGTATATGTATGTATGTATGTATGTAGTGTTTCTATACATATTGTAATTTTCAATGAAATGTTGAATTTGATTTACAGAATCTGTACACTTTCATATTCAAACTTGTTTAATTAAAAATAGCAGTTTAGAGAATTTCAACTGTAATACAATTATTCCGTCAAAACCACCTATTGTGCTATACAATACATAGATACAATTTACATATAAAGTAAAATTTGTACCAGTATATTTCCACAATAGATACTGTGTACTGTAAGCTAATTGTGTTAATTTTCTAAAACCTCATATCGTATTGGTTCAATTCCCATTTTTATTTTATTACTTTATCCCAATCGGATAAAGTATTGTGATCGTGCGAAAATTCGACCTTTAGATTTTGACTGATTTGTATCAGGTATCCCCTGATCACGTTTTCATGATTTCAAGAAAATGTTTGTATATGTGTGTCTGTGTATATTTGTGTAGAATCGCTAATAACTCAAATACCGTTTATCCTATTACACAGAAACTTCATATTTACATACATATGTATATGTTTTTTGCCAGCCATTACAATCCATAAGGCTTACAAAAATTTTCGTCAACCGGAAGTGGTACTTCCCTTGGAAAATCATCTAATTTTTGTACTATTGCCGGAATTGTGTTTGATTAAATTGGCGTGAAAGTTCTATGTTGAAAACCGCGAACGGTTAGGTAAACTGAGATTTTTAATTGAATTTATGCAATTTTGCGCCTATTTTAATTTGGCATCTCGCCCACCCCGTTCAGACGAAATGCTTCCAAGCAAACACGACAGTAAATGTAAACTATGTAAAAAGTGCTCCCGCACAAATTAAAACATTCACCATTGTAATGGAAAAATGATATTAGCCTCGTGTAAAAGTGTGTCAAAATATATTTCACGCGTGTTAAAATTGCGCGGACATGCATATTTATTCCGCAAAGAGCACGCGAAATAAAAAGTAACGGCATATTCGCATCACAATAATAATACATACATATGTACAACTGTGTGCGATAGATTAATTCGGACAACCGAGTGTGTTGTTAACGAGGGACGAGCCTACCGAACGGTTTAATTTGCATTCGAGATAAAAAGGCGGAGAGACCACACCAACCGGCATTTGTTCGACCGGAAACGGATACTGAAATGCGGAAACTGCGACCCACTGGCATGCCCTTTCGAAATATGGGGGCGTTAGTATCGCGGATACATCGCAAAATGGCCGTCGTGGGAGTCTTGTCCGAGACCTACAAGTGAAGTACTAAAAGTACAGGACCGGAAGAAGTAGTATGTGCGTCCTGCTCAAAATTTAAATTTAGCTGTCCTTATGATTTTTTTAAAATCGGGATTTTTACATGTTGTCTTACAGATTTTACATGATGTCCAAGTCTTTGAAACTTTTCTAAGGAGCACCCAAGGAATCCGTAAGTTTTAAATTGAGAATTGCTGGTATATTCAGATGTTCAGTGCATTTGTTGTTCACCATACGAAGCGATAGAATGGCTGGAGAATATTGTCAAATGTATAATTGATTTCAAACGTTGCTAATTAATGCTGCGTCCACACCGACGAACCGAACAGCTAACGACGAAGGTGAATTGTTCGAATAACGTCCGACGATTGATGAACGTTCACACAATAACAACCCTTCGTCGTTCGCTGTTCGGTTCGTCGGTGTGGACGCAGCATAACTTTTTGACAAAATTTTACAGTTTATGCACAGTGCAGTGTTGTAGTTGGAAATATTCACCCCAGTAATTTCCCGTTGTCGTCTAGAAGGCAACGAATGTATAGAACAAAGGGGACAATGAATTGGAATTACTAAGAATGTTAAATGTTAGCAATATTGTACGAGAATTTCTTTTTAATTTCTAAGTATTCATATATGTACATATGTAGATAGTCCTGATTTCCTTGAATCGATTTTACGATACCAGTACCCACTTTACATTTTTATTTGACCGTGATATAACTTTGTATAATAATACGACTCTCCTATACAATTCAGATGTAGACTGATGAAATTATTTGTTAATTTGTCTTGATTGTCCTCTTTTCTTATTGAACTAGCCGCTTTGCCCGTTATATGACGGTAAATTCTAGCCCCAACCCTCAACCGTTACCCATGCGTACTGGTTTGTACATACATATGTACAATAACAATATTAACAGTACACCGCTAGCCCGTTTGACATCATGAAACAATTGTATAGTGAACTGTTGATTGTATGGGTGTAGGGCTATAAACTCGCGTTGACGACTCGAACCAGCTTTGCCAGATAACGGCTTGTTGCCAATACGATGCAATTTTTTTTGTTTGTTTGTTATGTTGGCAATGCTTGCGTGACCGCAACGATCTAAGCAGGGAGGCATACGTCAAATCTGAACAGGAATGGTCAGCTTTTGATTTTAATAACATTTAAATGATTCCACGACGTCAAGAGAAGCTTTCGACTGTATCGAGAATTGAACTGCAAGCCGTTCAAATCATGGGTGCTCAACCGGTCGATCGCGAAGCAGAATTTAGTCGATCCCGAATACGATTTTGCTTTGTGAATTTTGAAATGAATATTGCTTTCCGTTTTTACAAATTTTCTACAATGGCTCAATTTTGTTAACTAAGCCCCGGCCAATGACTAAACGATCTTCCTGGGCTCGTGCTTATCTGTTGACGAGAATGATTAATGGTCAAAGGTAGGGACCGTTATTTTTGCGTGGTACGCATTTGTTTAATTATTATTAGTTTTCAGGTACACTATCTAATTTGTCAAAAGAAGTCAAGAGGACTTATTGGAACTTTTAAATCTCCTCTATTACATACAATACTGCCCACTTTCATTAAAATAAATTGCTAATCCAAAACACGTTTTCCCATGAGAAACTATATTGAAACGACTGCATTCAGCAATTCGGAAACGTTTGACTGATGATCACCTTGATGACTGTTTGCGTTTTGTTACAACTAATTATAAACCTAATTATTTGAATATAGGTTTATATTTTCATCGCATTAACATACATATATCGCGATAGCTTTGTAATTCTTATAAGATTCTTATTAGTGTATTATATGGATGGGTTAGTGGGCAGATATTGTATGTCCGGTTTTGTTTTAAAATATTGTAAGTGACATACATCTCTTTTGCATGAAAAATATGGGACGAAATGGACATATTATATATTTGAATAAGTTTTGTGTATGATAGCTCAATTTTGGTAAAAATTGACATACAATATCTGTGCACTAAACCGTCGATATTTGGATCTCTCCCTAAATTCTTGAATGAAAGTCGATCGCCATGCAAATTAAAATACAAAAGTAGCTCCCAAACTGAAAAAGGTTGATCACCCTCGATCTAAATACTCTATCGCTGATTTTGCTAGACAAAATCATCGATGTGAAACTTTTGCACCTCTGGGATTAGGGCGCCCTGTACTACACAACAACTTAATCCGACACTGTACTACATAACAGTAACAGTAACCCACTCGTCGGCCAATCCCTTTTCACGTTTTCAGCCATCTCGGACGCGTCCCGGTGATTTTCGGCCAATTTAATTTCGCATTCAAATTCAGAATTTCCCACGGGACGCGGCCTTCTTGCCTTATGTCGTTGCGCGGCTGAGTTTCCATTTATCACGCGCGTGAGTCTCTCTCTCTCGCCATAGTAGTGTTCTTTCATAGTAGGATCTTTCCGCTAATGCTTACATTATAAATTACTATTATGAGAGACTCGGGCAAATATTCCAGACACGTACGAATCGCGAGTCACGGACGAGGACGCTCTTAAGGAATATTAAAATCAAGTTAAATCTAACCGCCTTACGTCAAAATGCCGCTCCGTACGTCATTAAGCCTGTATGTACCGCGCGATAAAAGTAATTTCCATAACGAG
This sequence comes from Parapsyche elsis, assembly GCA_022651745.1. Classification (NCBI taxonomy): domain Eukaryota; kingdom Metazoa; phylum Arthropoda; class Insecta; order Trichoptera; family Hydropsychidae; genus Parapsyche; species Parapsyche elsis. The sequence goes on from JAGVSN010000017.1 coordinate 8,063,498, forward strand.
AAAAAAAATTATTTTTAAACTGTTTTATACGCTGTTGTTGCTTAAAAGGAATCTCATTAAATTTTATCGATATTGTGATTGTGGACCAAGTATCGAAATTTGGAAAAGTTTGCACGTGTCAGAAATGGGGATTGTGAAATTTGAATATTGTAAGTTTACGTATAAAATCTAAGCATATTTAGATGTTATGGTATTCCTTGTAACGTTCATTTCCGGTCCTATTTTAGTAATACCCCCTTTTTCCCCCCGAATGACCTCTCCTACCATCCCCTACAAATGAATCACTCCATACAATGAATGTCTTATCTTTGTTCTCTTATCATTCACCAAATCCATATAAACTTGTAAGGTCACTCTAACGGTGTGTAATTCAGTCGTAAAACCCGTTTGTACATATTTCACATACATACATACATACATATACATACATACATATGAGAAATTGTAAAAGTAAGTGACGTTTTTATCTCACTGTAATAACACGGAATGTTTTATACATTTTTTTTTATATATATAAATAATACGACAACTTGCAGCACTTTAAAAATATATTATTATTTTTTTACGTTAAATTGTGCAATTATGTACACGTTGATTTATCATTTATTATGTTAAGTACTGTATCGCGACAAAACGGCACATTATATAAAAGGAAGTTGTGCAAAATTATACACTTGGAATATATTGAGTTGAATATACCCCAGCGGGCTCTCTTTTCGGTGAACTTCGATAAAAATTCCTCGTATATGGAGAAACTTTTCACGGTAAGCAAAAAATAGCGGCCGATAAAGTCACCCGTTCACTCGAGCACTTTATAAAATTTTTATTTAGATCCTTTGTTGTGTCCGTGAGGAATTTTCTCGCTGTAATTTCGATAAAAATTACGGAAGCTGAACACAGTACCTATGTATAAAAGTGCAGCCGAGTGAAACAGAGGAGTAAAACGGAGTATAAAATCGGCATTCATTACTAAGAGAGTAATTTCAAACGACTGACGGACAAAGTTCTTGACATTCTTTGTAAAAAGCTCACCAAGTCGGATCCCTTTGTAGGCGAGAGAGACTCAAACGGTGCACAAAAGCTCCCCTTTCATCTCCACGTCAGAATGTATTCAAACACAATGCGACTACGTGCGAGACGACTATCATCGTCAGTTTTAAGGCCATTGTTTAATATGACACTTCGGTAAATAGCGGGTAGTTTAGCCGCAGGTAACAATGTAGACTACAGCAAAATATACCAGAGCTATATTCTACACAGAAGTTAATTTCATACGAATCAACTAGTGAATGTGAATCAATTTATATGGACCGTGCTGTATTTTGTAACAAGCATTGATTGATCACACGGTACTATAAATATAAAAGTGACGTTTTCGATTCGTCAGCGAGCCCTTAATATGTATTGTTGATGTTTGTTTGCTCTTACTGTCGTTTTGCGCACGTCCCGCGGGAAATTATATTCGTACAGAATTGGCACGTCAAATATAGCACCGAAATACAAATTTGGTTAACCGTAGTCTATGTACGTTAAACAGCGCGACCGTTAAAAGTTGAATCGAATAAATATCGCAAAGTGGCTCTCGCTTCGAGCGAATTGTATATTTTGCACATCTGCCTATTTGCAATTGGGTATATTGGATCGAAGTACTGTATTTTGGATGATGTGGATTTTGAGGGATTGGCGTTTGTATGTACATATACACAATTGCTCAACAGTTTATAATTCATTTCAAGATTTGAATGAATCTGGAACGTGTCGAAACTTTTTTTCTATAGAAAGCTAAATTTTCAGTTTACGAAATTTACATGACACCTCTACAATGGATCGATGAAATTATCGTAATCGTAGCCAAGTAATCAATTACACTAAAAGCCAACAAAACTATAATATAATATTAAAACGGAAACGCGGTAGACCGGCACACAGACAATATCAGCCAAGAATCCGTATTAATGTGAATTGCTATTTTACAATACGATCAATAAACACGTCGCTTGTTTTTACTGTCGCTACTATGTACATTAATTCGAGCACGAAACATGTTATGCATATCCATTACAATAAGATTTGTCTGTTCTAGATTTAAATGATTTGTAGTAATTCTAATTTTGCTTGCCGCAGCTGCTGGCAAGATTTGGATGTCATGAAAATCTAGATTGGTGGAATGGTTCCATACGAAATTTCCAGTCTAATATTCTTTCTATCTACGAATTTATAGCCTTTTGTCTATTGTCTTCAAAAGGCAAAGGGAATAAACTCGAGAGTATAATTCTCCCGTTACTTCACTATGAAAAGTGTCTGTCAATAACGCAACGCTTGCTATTGAATATGCGTTTTCAGCCGTTCACCATCCACTGCTGGATGAACTCCTCTTCCAATCCTCTTCCATTCCTGTCTGTCTTGAGCGATCTGCATCCACTTGATTCCACGCATTCTTCTCAATTCATCAGCCTATCGTCCACTCGGCCTTCCTTGCTTTCTTTCACATCCTCTCGGATACCATTCCAGTATTTTTCGCGTCCATCTGCCATACATTCTTCTCGCTATGTGTCCACTTTAAATTTTTCACACGTTCCGCCATATCTGCCACTTTAGTCATGCTTCTTACCTATGTATTCCTTTTACTCGTTATAACCAAGCATATGTACATCTTTCCATGCTTCTCTGTGTGCACTGTATCTTAGGTAACATTCTTGAATTCAGCATCCACGTTTCACATCCATACGTCATTGGTCGTATGTATGCCTTCTTTTTAAACGACTTTAAACGGGATGTTGGATTTAAAAACTATGTTCATTCTTCCAAAAGCGCACCATCCTAGTTTCATTCTTCGTTTTATCTCTTCTTCTTTACATCCAGTATATATAGTAATCATTAAAAACATCTAAATGTATGAAAAGAGCAAAAACTCTAAAATCAAAATTTTTATGCTACTGCAGTATTTCTCGCGTCCATCTGCCATACATTTTTCTCGCTGTGTCCACTTTAAATTTTTCACACGTTCCGCCATATCTGCCACTTTAGTCATGCTTCTTACCTACATATGTATTTACGGTCTCTTCTTGTTATATCTTTCCATGCTTCTCTGTGTGCACTGGATATTACGTAACATTTTTGAATTTGGCATCCACGTTTCATCCACATCCACTTTCATATGTACTTTCGTTGCTTAATTGTGTTAATCTATTTTGTATTAAGTAAATATTATTTCAAAATTGACTATTCATTATCGACTTTGGCCCCCGCGTCCGCACTTGTAAGATATATATTCGTTGATTCATTTGGTCATTTAGTCGGGTGTAAGGTATCACTGAAAGCTGTCGCTGCGTCAAAGTGAAGAGTCATATCAAAATCTTGACATCTCCTCGATTGCTAAGTGCTGAAGTGTGGTATGGGGGTGTAGGGGACGTGTTTTAACGTAATGTGCTCCCAGAAGGGTTGTCAACGAGAGTCAGCGATCCTCAAATCTCATTTGTCGTATCTTCTCGTCACGTAGACGACGCGACGGAGACATTTCAAATTAAACTAAAAAAAAAAAGGTATACGAAAACAAACCATTATGTATGTGGCAGTCTGAATTCGTACGAGCTGATGTTTGAGAGTAGTCGTTTTTGAGGGTGTTGCGGGGTTTATTTTTACGACACGTCGATATGAAACTTTAACGGTATCTTTAATATTTAATGTTTCCTATGGCACGGCACGTACACGTACCGACCCCGCTCTCATAAATTGTGACCTCCTTATCCTTTTCTATGCATGAAGAATCACATTTTGGAAGAGATTCGTTTAGTACGCGCGCGCTGTGATACTCACGCTTTAAAGAACGCATTAATGCAACATTGTCGCTGTGATTTATTAAAATTACAAATACTATAACGAAAATTTAACAGTCGTATCATATGACGATGGAAATATTATATATCATTTTTTTTCCATCGTTGAGGTTAAATCTTTAACAGCACTTGCTGTCAACATGTCTCACCGAATGCGACTGATCCCTCTTCATCTCTCCGACGTTATATTTGCTCGTCTTTACACAGTCAACACAATCGAACGCAACATATTTATTTATACAGGTTTTAGCCCAAAATTTATACAACATACATATGTACATATACACAAATATATAATGAAATAAAATAAAAATACACATTGAATATACATTAAAAATATCAGTATTGAACCCCATTCCGGCTAAGTACCCTAGTTAAATAAATGTAACTTCAGATAGGCCACAAAACTAGGATAGGGTATGCAAAATAAATCGATACCATTGGCGACCAGGGTATTTTAAATAAACGGATGGCTTCAACAACAGAAGACGCAGCCCCCATGACAGTAACTAACTATAGGTTGTTGGAAGAGATGATGAGAGCGCTAACGAATGTAATTTTCGGGCGCAAGCAGGGTAAGTCTTTCAAGCACTGGAGAATTCCATACATCGCCTCTATACACTAGGAACATGTGCCGCAACAACAACATGCTCCTTCAAACCACGAGTGATTGCATGCCCACCATGTCCAAAATAATCTTACTCGGGTACAGAAATGGGTAGTAACCATATTTCCTTAAATAAATATATCTAATAAACTTCTTATGAACTCGTTAAAGCATATTGTTGTACTATGTATCTATATACCTAAAAAAAATATAAAAGAGTAACGGTAAATAGTGTGGGCAACGAAATTTGGGTCATTTTTCGCCAAACTTTCACTACACAATTCAACAGAATCTCGACCAAGTAAGCTGTCTCTAAAGTATGATACATGTTTTTTCTACAGGGAAAGTATATTCAACTTTCACGGAATGAATTTACGTTTTAAATAAAACAAAACGGATGAGTCTAATTAGGATACGCTTCCTTGATGTTTCTGCCGTTTAAAAGGCGTTTTTGAATCGACAAAGTAAATATTTCCATTGGCCATTGTCGCCGCTTCATTAGACGGCAAAGGTTATATTTGAAAGGACGAACGAAAAGATCGTCTGAAAATTTAACGCGGAATGAGAAGAAGGAATAACAGAGAATTGAAGACCGAAGAGTAAATGAGATAACTCTACGTCGACGAAGCGAAAGGGTGAGAAAATCTCCAGAGAAGTTTTCCCCTTAAAGGGTGGTCGTAGAATGATTCCGTGGAATTAGCGGCAAAGCCCACTGTGAATACTGAAACGGTCCATTGTTAGTTTTTTGATATCGAATTCCGCAAAAAAAAAAAATAACAACAGCAACGCTGAAAATATGCTGAAAAAATACAACGGATGAGTCGAAATTTCAAGGCCAACTTTTCAGCGCACGATCGTCGAAACTTTTATCGCAACATATAAAGTAAAAGCATTATACTTATATAAGTATATTGTGAAGGTTGAAAAGTGTCCCCAGAGTCACATGCACGAAATTTCATTTACAGCAAATAAGAATTCGAATAAGGGAAAAGTCCGTATACCTGGAATAAATAAGTGACGCGGGTAAAGACGACAGTTTATTTCAGGGGAAAAAAAAATGTATACGGAGGAGTTTCAGATGCTGAAAAATTCGCCCATCTCGCTTGACGTATCACCGTCGAAACACCCATCTGAAATTTTATACACAAACGAGATTCGGCAACGTTTTCATTTCCATTCCTTGTGATGACACCACTTCACATTCACGCGAATGTTTGTGTAATTTTCGCGCGAATGTTCGCCAACCATTGGCTTTAGGTGACGTCGTCGAATGCTGACGAGCATTCGCATTGAAGTGACACGCGTGGCCAGAGCGCTGCTATCGTATCGCTGGTCGCGCCACTCTAGTGTGAACTAGCAAGCGGCAGAAATATCAACCGCTCAAGACATCGCAGTAATTTATGCGGCCACCTTGTGTGCAATAAGCACATATGACTTTTATCTGGCAGTATGCAATGTGGAGGGGGAAGGGTCCGCCATCTTGCTTTCTTCTCGGCTCGCTCGACTTCGAACGATGTACCGCGAGTGCTCAGACAGTACGTTTGCCGTAACGCGAAAATGTTCGAGTGACATACCCACACGTGGACGCTCGGTACTGCTCGTCAGCGCTCGCCCAATGTGAAGTGCCGGCATGACGATTACCTTACGACTGCAGCGCCGTTTTAATACTTCATGTAGTTTTTAATTAAAGTCGTTAAATGTTTTAAAATTCAGCAGTGGTTGACTAGTGCGATACTCGCAGGGGCTAAGAGGTCTCCCTCAATTATCGATTCGGTTATGAATTGTTTAGTTTTCCTAGAATTTTCACCTTCGTTTGAACGTTGACTTAGTTGGCGTATATCGATCGCTTTCACGTTAAAATAGAACGCATTCAATACACGGACTTTTATAAATAATCGATTCGCTCGACTCGATACTGACATGAGTACATTTATCTATGTAGTATAAAAAATCGATTTAACCCTTTAAAATCCACGCTGACAATTTGACGCGTGTGTGTTTTCATACTCGAACATTATGTTTGTTATTATAATCCTATCGTTGAAACGTGTTATCAATTATTGAGATAATGTTAATGTGTAACATGTAACTGTCGAGCTTAATATTAATGCATCATAGTACCTACTGCGTATGTGTTGTATTTGAAATTAATTGTACGTTCCATCTGCAATGTCTCGACATGTTAATAATTTATAAGCAATGTTACACATCCTGTCGTTTTGATCTTAACCGATGCTCTACTTCCGTCAGTTTTTATTTATAATTCAGTTTAGTTTTAATGTATGCAATTTGTAAACGTTTCACGAGTTGTAATGGTATGTACGTTTTGAATTTAATTTATATTCACCGAAAGTGCGCCGGTTAAATTCGTAAATATTTCATTAGAACGTCTTCATTTTAGCGACGTCGACGTGAAATGTATACTAGGAGATTTAAGTTGCAAGTTTAAAATGGAAAATGGTATTTCTAGACTTGCATTTATCATTATTTAAATGTGTAGCTTTATTTTAAAAGGGTCAATGCTGAATTTTGGACGAATTCAGTTATGTCTTCCTATCAACACAAAATTATATCGTTATTCAAATAGCTGACCTATTTTGCTTTCATCTAATTTTATAGTTGTGATTTCTCAGAATTAAATATTTTGACATTGGCCCTTTTAGAACTAAGGGTACGAATATATTTATTAGCAAAATTTAGGTTACGGTGAAGGTTATACATAGTAATTTATCGATACTTTATTTAAATGCTTCTACAACTTGTAAAAGCATGATAGATAATCATTTATTTAAATCATATACTACTTTAAAATAATTTATACAGTCATTTCCTTTCGAGTTATTGTTGGCAAAAAATGACTTTGATTCACATTAAATCATAATAGAAATTCTAATTTGTATTACTTGGACTACTTTTCTCTCCTCATTCATCGCATACAATTTAATCTACATAAGTTAGCCGTTAAACAAATTGTAACACTAATAAAAGTGATTTGGCAATTACGCTCGTCGGTGGAACGCTTTGTCAGCAACGAACGTTCAGGTGTAAATTTGGCCAAAGTTGAGCCAACATTTTGATAGTTTTCAGACAAATGACCAAAACTTCGTGCCAAACGTCGGAAAAGTGTCAATCATTGTCTCTACTGTGCCCGGCTAGCGAGCCTCGTCAAATTAGACACTCGAACACCAAAAACGAACATAAAAGAAAATACTGTATCTATTCCTTATAGAGCAAACTTTACCAACGTACTTCCTATGATTCAGCAAACGCCATGAATACTTGATTGTGATACGTTTAAATGATTCTGCTTAGTGATAGTTGATACATAGAGTATTGCCAGTTGACTGTGTGCAGTCAAAAATATATTCAGGCAACGTATGGTACTACGGATAGTCTATAGCCCAGCGTTTTTCAAACTTTTTTTACTACGACATTGCAAGAACTGTTTTTTTTGTATTGCGATCCAGTATGTCTATACATATGTACATATATGTAATAATGTATCAAACAAGCTCTGTCCTTTATGTTCCTTTATTTACTATTGACACATAATATTCATATGTATGTATACATATTTATGGATGAAACTAATTTTTAATTTGAAACTTTGTTTTTAATTGAGATAAAGTGGAACATCCTGCTTCACATTAATAAGTTCAAGTAAAGGTAATAAACGATTGCTTTTTTAGTTAAAAGTGAAAGTTCTCCTTTAGCCTTAATCCAAAATGATGACAAATTTAATTGCTGAAAATCATTCTTCAGTGTAAATGTACAAATAAGTTGCAAAAATTCAGCCCCCTCTTCAAGGTCAAAGTTTAATTATATTATTGACTTAGGGCTTTCAAAATTAAATGGATTTTTTATCCAAAGGCTTGTCTTTACTGTTTCAAATTTCTGCACTGGAAAATAGCTATCAAAGCTTTGGGATAGATAAGTGAGATGTTACAATATCTCGAGTTTTAATTATTTTAAAATATCGTTATACAATGATAGAGGAACTGACCATTCCGGTGTCATGCGAACCTTTCACAAATTCAACGAAGTCATAAAATCTAGATAAAGACGACTCGTTCCATTCTCAATATTAGCAACGTTTGATGAAAACAATTTTTTTTTGCATTTTTTCCGTTTGTCACTACCCATTTTATTTATTTTGCGACCCCACCGATGGGTTAAAAAAACCCATTTGTATGAAATTTCATACAAATGGTTGTATATCAGTTAATTCTAGGTGTCATCGTTTTTAGTTGGTTTTTTTTAGTACACATTATGTCTCAATTAGGCGTTAGCGCATCATACTATACACGTGTATACTATGGTATGGTATACGTACTCGGAGCCGGAAAATAGGGGCCAGAGGCTTTCATATTTTGCGGCACATTAGCCGTGGGGGAAAAGCCGACTCTCCGAAACGAAATAATCAGAGTCTGGCTTCCTTCCCCACCGGTCCGGCAAAAACACAATGTGTCACACCGGGGCTGAGTGCTTATTTATAGACCGGTGCCGGCTTACAAACAAACGCGCCTCGTTACATAAAATATCGCACTTGTTATTTGCAATGTTTTGATTTTGGCAAATATATGATGATCGGTGAAAATCGTAATATAAGGCGTACCTTTGCGACGTGCCGGTGTCGTTTGTGCGTCGCGTTCGACTGCGTGGAAAGCCTGAAAAGAAAAAAATGTTCGTTACATTTGCGAAAGTTAAGTAAAGTTTCAAAAAATCTCGTTAGCAACTAGCTGAAAGTGCGCTATAAATATTCCGGTGCTGGGTGATTCCGGTATAGTGTTCTTGTTGTCCATTGACAGTGGCGTTTATTTATTGACGGGACTAGGATAAATTATTTGCTGATTTGTAAAAAAATTGCTGTTGACTATGGATAAAATCGTTTGCAAGTTGTCAAGTATTCATAATTTTACAAAATATTGACTTTTAGTTTAGTTATATACATATAATCTAAATTCAAGAATGCTACGAAAGATCCAGTGCACACAGAGAACCATGGAAAGATGTATGCTCGGTATAACAAGAAGAGATCGTAAAACAAATACATGGGTACAAAGTATGACCAAAGTGGCTGATATAGCAGTACGTGTGAAAAAGTTGAAGTGGAAATGGGCTGGATGTATACATGGCAGGAAGAATGGATGGCAGATGGAGAAATACTAGAATGGTATCCGAGAGGATGTGAAAGAAAGCAAGGTAGACCGAGTGGAAGATGAGCTGATGAATTGAGAATAATGTGTGGAGTCTAGTGGATGCAGATTGTTCAAGACAGACAGTAATGGAAGAGGATAGGAGAGGCCTTCATCCAGCAGTGGATGGTGAACGGCTGAAAATGATGAAGATATATAATCTGAGGGTACTTTATATCAAGCGTTGCCTCTTCACTATTTGATAAACATTTTACCGTCTGTAACTAAGGAAAGAAATTCTCTAGTCTCTAGTGGTATCGCATTGTCTTAGGGGAAGTACATTTGACTTGAAACATTGGCAAATTCTAACGGGATAATTCTAATGTTCAGATTTTGCCAATGACGATAATTAAGGTGGAAGAAACCGTCGAGAAAATCATTCGACATGCCTTGAGCCTTAGACTTTCGCTTAAGCGACTGACGCTCTAACCGCTGAGCTATCGCCTGGAATTTGTAATAAAATGCAAAATAGGATAATAATTTACAATGTTTTAATTTTTTAAATCAAAATAGATTCCGTTGTGGCTGAAAAGGTATTATTTTCTATTTTAAAAAACGTTATTTTTAACTAAAAATCAAATTCATTTTAGATATAACCCATCTATTTAAGAGATGATAATAGAACAGAAGATTGAAGCATCTAATGATTCATTTCTAATTCAGGTTTATCATTCGAAAATAAATTGCTATATTTGTCTTACTTTAATTAACATTATATCCCATTTCATCAATGAAAAATATGAAAACATCCGGGAAAATGAAAGAAAACATACGGCGAAAATATTGTAGACAAAAACCTTTAGGTACGCTGAATTAGAGACATGAAAAAATCGCTTTCATTAAATATAATGGAATTAGCCGGCGGGGGAAACCCAACTTTTTGCATTTTAATTAATCGAGCTTTTCATCTAGATAGGCATATATATACATATATACATACGTATGTATGTACATATATACATGGGGACAAACACACATTTGGAAATTTCGATTAATTTGTAGCCAGCGTGTCTCCTATGCTTAGTACGAGTAATAATTCTTATGAGGAGTCATGTGTGCGATTTTCCTCTTATCTGCTCGCACGAGCTTATCATTCAATTACTCCATCAAATGAATGTACATGTGCAAGGGGTGAACTAGGGCTATTACCTAGAAAGTCTTGGGGGTGAATCCAAGCCAGGGTAGAATCGATTGGGGTCGTGGATTCTGCACCGTCTGCTCACCCCATACACCATGTTATACAGTTTACACGTCACACTCTTACACCGAAAATGATATTTCGTTAAAACGGGGTAAACCCAGAAAATTATGGGGTGTTGAATTCGACAATGATCGTTTTCCGGTACTACGCCTTCCTTACTAAACCCTTTTCTTATCCAACTCGTTAAAATACAACCAATTAACGATCGCCATTTTCCTTTGTTCTAAGCTGGTGGACAAATGTTTGTAGATTGGTTTTGGATACGTTTCCGGTTCCTGGCTTGCTTTGTTGGGAATGTGATGGAGATTGGTTCGAATTCATTGGGATATACTTAATATGACGAACATTCAGTTATGATTTCGTTCTGCGTGTGGTGTTCAAAATTAAGTATTAAAATTAAGTATATTAAGTAAGTAAAATTATGTCAATTAAAAAGTTAATTTACGATGTTACTTTCAAAAAATTTGTGAATCTCAATGATTATCATACTATAAATACAGAAAAAAGTTTATTAAAGTACAAAAATTGTATAAAAGTAGGCATAGCTACAAAATTTGTATGTACATACATATGTCTGTATGTATATCGGAAATGGTGCATTAAAGATTCGACTAGCAATTTCAGTGTTCATTTGAATCATCTAGTATAAATACGCACTGAAATAATACACTTTAAGGTAAGATACGTTACAAATTTGATTCTAAAAAGGGTTAGTTTGGTCCCGAGCAGTATCAGATGTTTGTAGATGGGGTAAAAAACCGAAAAACAATAAAATATTGATAGAATCGTCCACTCTTTTCTTAATGGATCGATTTGTTCCGAAGGCTGACCCAAATTAGGTTTAACGTACCGCATGCTCAATAAATTTTCCCATGCCGCGTTTAAAAGAAAATCGGGGTATATATATAAAATACCCTTGCTGTGTTAATTGTCATTGCGTGCTACTTTTAGTACCACTTGCATATGTATGTACATTGTAGGTACGTCCAATTTCATATATGGTGTTTACAAATATATACGAATTTTAATACAGTTTCGGGTTCTGGCACAATTGTATCACTGACCGCATTATAATGAGACGCTATCGGTTGAAAATATCACACAATAGGAAAATTCGTTAGGCTTAATATATTCGTGAGCGTGGCCTATGAATATTGTACGGTAAGCGTTATTGCTGTAATAATAATCTTCGAAATATCGAGTTAATTATGATATATGGCGATACTGGGGTACCCCCCTCGAGCGTATAGTGCGTATAATTACGTGTAATAATTAGTATCGATCTTGGGAACTGTCTCATGTTTTATGTTAGCAGTCGGTTACGCGAGAAAACACTGTTCGAAAATGATCGATCTGATACACGTACTTGAAAATACTTTTGCGGCTTTGTAGGATTCAAAATAGTTTTACGTATACCTCATCTGTCATTTAGTCGGTGTAATTGCAACAAAATTTATACGGTAGATATTTTTTTAAAGTCGAATCTGCCCACTGAAAAATTGCACAATTAAAATACTGCGGCCCTTTAAAATTTTTCAGTCGGCAGATTCGACTTTAATAAAATTATAAAACACGTTATCAATACTATCTCCAAAAAGACTAATGACAGCAATCGCCAACCTTTCGGACCTCACGGAACTAAACTCAAAATCAAAATTTAAACTTGAATCCTGCGGACCACTACAGTGATTTTTTTTTTTAAAGTATTCTAAATATGAAATGGTAATTACAATTATTTTTGCACTGCAAGTTATTTGCAAAAAAATGGACATCATTAATGTTACAATGAAATTATAATAAATACGTTTACAGTTCATGTTGCGAAATACATAGTTTATAGGCGGGGTTCCTAGAAACGTAATAAGGCGAAAATTGCAAAAAAAAGTAGAATCAGAATATACTGAAACATTTTAATGAACACGAAAATTGCAAATCTATTCAAATTACTCTGTGGACCATCAAAATTCTCTCACGGACCACCGGTTAGCGACCGCTGCCTTATGAGACTAGCACTTTCAGTTAAATTTGGTTTCGATTATTAAAATAGTGTGGGACTCTTTATGCAAACAAACTGATGGACAAAAATATTTAATTTAGAGCCGGCGAGTATGGGTTATCATTTTTTAATTAAAAATCGTTCGATGAAATCACTCACGTGTCATTATTTAATTGTTGTTGCGCAATATGAAATATGAACTTGTCGGCGGTGTGAAATTTCATATGAAAGGAGTGGAGATAGATCGCCGGTCGAGGAAAAGGTACGCCCTGGCAATATTTAATCTTCCGCTCCGTATATACTTTACATTAATGGGGGGTCCGCACCGGTAATTCAGTAACGCAGAATTGAAGTTATTCAATGAATGCATAATTAAATAAATTTTTAGTAAATTTTCGACGCGGGTTGGCTTTCCTTTTTCCGCAACGGTTTTTATATTTACGGCGGCTAGGATGGCTCGAAGGAATAGGCTCGAATGTTTACTATGTAAATGTAGACGAAAAAATAAATATTGTACATTTAGGGAGACGTGGGAGAGAAGGGGGTGGTTTTAGGAAAGTCGTAAGGGAATAATGCAAAATTCACTCGAATGCCAGAGATGAATTTCTTCAGGCACTCACTCGTCTCCCCATAATCGTGGATCACTGTACAGTGTACAGCCTCCACTTTTCGCATATAAAAATATATTTTATTACACCACGCGGTCCGCTTCCGAGACAATAAAGTTTTTGTAATAAAGTTCTTTCGTGCCGAAGTCACTCCTTTGGCGTATCGAGCTGCGGGGCAATTATAATTTTATTTTATTAAAGTTAAACCTTTGTCTTTAGTTTAATTAGCGAAGAGTTTGTGTGGTATAGTTGCAATATAGCTAAGTCGGCAGGGCGTTGAACTTAAAAATGGAAGTGTTTAAGAATTTTGAGTATTATCATAGCTGCTGGAAAGGTTGAGATATTATTATAAACCGAATAAACCGAATATCCTGTCTAAAAGGCAACGGAGTATCACTTTTTTCAGTTTCACCTTTGCCTCGTATCTCATATCGATTAATGCGAAATGAATTTTAATACTCAACTATTTTTACTTTATCCATATCGGATAAAGTATTGTGATCGTTCAAAAATTCAACTTTGAGATTTTAACTGATTTGTATCGGGTATCGTTCCCCGATTACGTTTTCACGATTTCTGGAAAATGTCTGTATCCCCGTGTGTCTGTAACTTTAACTTTTTATCCGAAACTATCAAGTGTATCAAGCTGAAATTTCATATCTATTATTTTCACGTAAGGTGTATAAATTATTATAATTTTGGTCAACATCCGCCAACCGGAAGTGGCAGTTTACTTTTTAACGAGATTTTGTTATTTATTTTTTTCGGCCTTTTAAATAGATATTTGATATTTTCATAATATTGTAATATTATAATCCTTAAAGCAATACCTAGTTACGAAAAAATAAATCCTGTTACCAAGCAATATTTCAGAAACTACTTAACCGATTAAGTTAAACTTTCATATCTATAGTTTTCACGTAAAGTGTAAGAGATACTATGGTTCTGGTTAAAATTCGCCAACCAGATGTGGTAGTTTACCCTTAAACGATTTTTTTTTTTTTATTTTTTTCAGCCTTTTAAATATTTAGAATCTTCATAATATTGTAATACTATAATCATTATGCTTATTAAAATCTGTAAAAAAAACCATCAAAATCGCTCAACCGGAAGTGGAATTTTCTTCTTGTAAAAAGGTCAAAAATCCAGTTATTTTTCTTTGTGCACGGTTTTTTAACCTTTTTAATATTTTGCTACTCTTCATATTCCTCAAATATATGGATAAAGTCATGGGTTGGCCGCACCCGATTTTTTTTATTATTTTACAGTAAAGGTTAACTACATATATGTATGTACATACATATACATAGTTTGCGTCGGGTTAACGGTCGGTGTGTCGCATACGCTAATCAATGTTGCCGTTCAGGTACGTCTGTGTAAACTTTCCACTTTTCACTGCGGCAAGTTCGAGCGAGACACTCTGAGGGAAAGCTCGCGTGAGCCATGAGCTTTTTCATTTTCAGACGTACGCCTGAAGCTTTCGCTATGGAAGCGGAATACGTTATGAGTGAGACGCGTGCGTTAACCCCACTGCAAAATATGTACATCGATATTTGAGATTGATTCGCAAACGTGCTCGAATCGCGTGCTAGATTCGATTTCGAAAGCTCGACGAAAACGATGACTTTGTATGTCGTCAATATTGGCAACGATTTCGACAACAAGACCGTGCATTCTGTTCTATGATTCATGAACTACTCGTGTGATACGTATGTATGAGAGTCACTTGAAAATCAAAAAAACACATTGTAGTACGTGTTGGTTTTGTAAATGATCGAATATTTTTCGAGATAAAATCATTTTATACATATATTTAATTTTTATATGAAACGCGATACGTAAAATTTAATGTGTCGGTCGCACTAGGTTTTCAAATTAAATATAATCGTACAATACGGTGTGTGGTGCGCGTAACATTTTCAGTACATCGATTACGTTTTTCGTGGCACATTATTTTAAAAGATTAAAAACGATATATGTATGTATGTATGTTATAGAAAAATCGCCGATAAAGACAATAAAAAATATTAAACTTTACTAAAATCGTGCGGAGTTTTAATAAAATAAAATTTATGTAACGTTATTTTATTAAACAAAAAAAAAGCTTATATTTTTAGCAATCTTTCTTACTCGTATAATAACTCCGGTCGAATGCTTATGACGATGCTTGTTTCGCTTACGCTAAATATTGCAAAGAGTAAAGGAACGTTCATACGAGCGATTTAAAATATGCCCCTATCTATCGTACATTGAATTTTAGTTTGTTTGTTTGTTCCGTGTACAAATCTGCACTGTTCGACTCATTCAGATCAAAGTTTGCAAAAATTTCCCTGACGATCCTAAAAGTCGTACTCAAGTAGACATTAGCGTGTTTATTAATAATAATCGTAGCATCTGTACTTTGTTACATATATCGGACCCACAAATGCAGTTAATATACGATTGATCGTACAAAAGTATTTAAAAGTAAAATGATTGTTTTATACATGTTGTGTTGCTTAATTTGTATTTTATTTTTAAACAAAGTTCAAACTACGACCGATTTTGAGGCAGTGCTTAAATTTCTTACCCAGAGGGTCCAAAATAAGTATGCAAAATTTCAAAATTATTAACTCTAAACCAGCGGTCGGAAACCAGCGGCTCTTTGTATGAAAACCTGCGGCTTTCGCTGTCATTCAACGTTTTGCGCGAAACACAAAACGTTGACACACAATTTACACAAAATCAAAATTAATCCTATTTCTAGATATAACTTCTTGCTATAAAAAGCATTGTCGTTTTTCAAAAATACTTTTTAATAATAAACTGTCGAACATTAAGAAATATCACGAAGATAGCTTATTTCTTACTGTTATCCATTTCATAATTCTATTTAATTTAATTTTGAATATATATGTACCTATATATTATCAGTATATATTAGCCTCAATATATTATCTTTGGATTATATTATAATCCAGAGATAATATATTGAGGCTCCTAAACTTACCAGTTTCCCTAATTTGGCTCTTATCTCGAAAAAGGTTCCCAACCACTGCTCTAAACTGACCCTCCAGGACATTGAAATTTCGGCTTATTAATAAATTAATTTCCTACAACAAGATCAGAAGGTATTTTAGATCTTCTAGATA
Source organism: Parapsyche elsis (assembly GCA_022651745.1). Lineage (NCBI taxonomy): Eukaryota > Metazoa > Arthropoda > Insecta > Trichoptera > Hydropsychidae > Parapsyche > Parapsyche elsis. The sequence goes on from JAGVSN010000017.1 coordinate 8,080,072, forward strand.
AAATAAACGGTTATTGAGTTGTAGCGATTCTGCACACATCCGAGTAACACACAGACTTACAGACATACAGACATACAGACATTTTCCAAAAATCATGAAAACGTGATCCAGGGGGTCATACATACATATAATTGAAGACCACGCTAGTGGACATTTCATTTGATATGACCATATAAATTATAAAGTATTGTTTGAATAGCTTCGAATACTAGTATATGTATGTACATACAAATTAAAAAAAATGTTTTTCTTTGAAATAGAGGACAATCGGACATCACCAGTTTAGCCATATTGAAGTCAATAAATACGTCTGCGAAGCTGGAAGTGGCCATCGTCTGCACAATAAACCGCTCTCGTGTATTTGGAGTGTTTTCCGACGGTTGTCGTCGCTGGTACCGGAAGTGGTCCTCCACAGTGCCATCACTTCCGTAGAGAGGGCTTAAAGCCCTAGCTTACGAGACACGACCGTGTGATATGTTGAAACGTGACAAGAAATAGCATTCTCATGAGAAATCTTACGTGGCGGCCAACACACTACTTTCTTCACACAAAAACGACACGTTTGTGTACAAATATATATAAGGTAAATACCCTATGGCCTATGCCTTTAGGGACGAACCGAATTTTAACGGCACCGAAGGCAACAGACGCAGGTGACAAGTGAACCATCCAATATTTTTTTGCGCCAATATACGTCGAAATACCACTACACCACACTCAGGAGTTACGATGGGGTATTGGGAGTAGGGTGAGGTGTTTTTTTTTTTTTAACAGTGGCTCATAAACGCCACTTCAGCGTAGCTGAAAAACCACCTAGAGGGCTCGTCTTTTTATTGAGACGAACCGGCGAACGAAGAGAAAGTAGAAGAGACGAGATGAGCCCAGAGTGTGAGAGAGTACTGGCGAAAATTGAGTTTGCTTGTATTAATATCGTAAGCCTGTATCGGAAGGGGATGTGTTATGAATCCCTGGGGATATCTGTGTAGACGAGTGCCGTAACGATGAAACGCTGGGTATTACCTATCCTTGTTTTTTGTGTAAAATCCCGAAATTAAATTGTCTGGAGGAAACCACCCGGAAATGTAGACAAACAACTTCCCAGTGTGAGAGTTTATAAAAAATGATTATATTAACTTGAAAAATACGTATTGATTATTAATCAATAAAAATGTTTCACATAAGCTGAGCCAGCGTTTTTCAAACTTTTTTTTACTACGAACTGCAAGAACTGCATTTTGTAATGCGACCCAGTATGGCTATATAATAATATATCAAACACTTTGTCCATTGTGTTCCTTTATTTACTATTGACAAATGGTATATACATAGATAATTATGAATTACACTAGTTTTCAATAAATTAGAAACTTTGTTTTTAATTCAGATAAAGTGGAAAATCATAGTTCACACAAATAAGTTAAAGTAAGAGGTAAGGTGCCTTTTTACTTAAAAAAGGAAATTCTCCTTTAACCCTAATCCAAAATGATGACAAATTTAATTCCTGAAAATCATTATTCAGTAAATGAACTAATAAGTTGCAAAAATTCAGCCCCCTCTTCAAGATCAAAGTTTAATTCTATTATTGATATAGGGCTTGCAAACTTAAATTAATCATTTTATCCAAATACTTGTCTTTACTGTTTGAAATTTCTGCACTGGAAAATAGCTATCAAAGCTTTGGGATAGAGAAGTGAGACGTTACAATATCTCGAGTTTTAATTCTTTTAAAATATCGTTATACAATGATAGAGGAACTGACCATTCCGGTGTCATGCGAACCTTTCACAAATTCAACGAAGTCATAAAATCTAGATAAAGACGACTCGTTCCATTATCAATATTTGCAACGTTCCACGAAACCAATATTTTTTGAATTTTTTCCGTTTTTCGCGACCCATTTTGTTTATTTTGCGACCCACCAATGGGACCCACATCCACAGTTTAAAAAACCCCGAGCTAGGCGATAGCTCAGAGGTTAAAGCGTTAGTCTTTCGACGGTTTTTTAACCTTAATTATCGTCGTTAGCAAGATCTGGACGTTACCGAATCCAAATCGGCCATCTCTTGTTAGAGTTTGCCAATTTTTATTCCGCCAAAAAATGCTTTTAGACCTGTTGGTTAACTTTCCCCCCAACGAAAAAAAAAACTTTGGTTCTATCATCAAATGTTTGTATGATGATTTAATTATTCAAACTCGCAATGAATACTGTTATCATCAGATTGCAAAATTGGAATATACATACATATGTACGTGTAACATTATATACATACATACATACATATAATTAATTTAATATTTCAATCATGTATTCGTGACGCGTGCACGGCTGCTCGTCGTATGACATATAATCCTTTGTTGAGGCTTTGCTAAGGTTTCCAAGTCTAAAATGTCTTGAGGCTTTACAAACGCAAACAAAGCGACACAAACTACTGGCGCAACATTTTGCCAGCATTAAAACCGACAAATTCGCAACGTCTAACGAAGACTTATATACGCGCACATTCTAAAATAATAATTTTCCCGCAACGTCATTCGTTCGATTGCGGAATTTTCCCCGTCGTGACTTTGATCGCCGATTTCTTTCAGAGAAAGCCGAGACCCACTTTCATTCAGGGGGGGGGAGGGACGATAAAATTTCAGCACTTTCAGCATACAATCGGCGTCCAGCTCTTATTTTAATCGTGACATTGCAAAACGTCTGCGAGAGGGTCTGAGTAGTGTACACGAACGAAGACGACGAACTGGGGGCCTCGGAACATTGACCGAAATTACCCGTTTTATTTTCGGGTCACCAGGTCCCCGAATAGACTCGTACGTGCACCTGCAAATAGATGTGTATTTACCCGGTTTCCACCTTTTTCTTCGTCATTATTATTTTTCATAATTTCCTCGGACGTGGATAAATTGGGTGAGGTAATGTCGCACGTGACCCGCGCGTTCGAATGCATCGTTTGCAATGTAGTATTTTTTTTATTTTCCTTTTCGTTTCAATTCATTCCCCCTGGCCTCGGGCTGTTATTTCAGGATATGGCGCCTTCAAAATTCACTCGTCTCATTTTAAAGGTGAAAGGCGGCTTATTTAAAATATGTATGAGATTTTGGATCCGCGAAATAGCGAGTGTGCTTAACCAAACGGTGTGTACTCGTTATACACGGGCAAGTACATACTCGTGAAAGACGCGACTTGAATGTGAAACTTGAATATTTGAATATTACAAATGCGTGAACGCCTGTAAATGATAAAAATGATGAGGAGTGACTTTCGTAGTTGAAAGTTGGTTATTGTAATATATGTACATATATACATATATGGTGAACATGACCGGATGTAAATGAAACTAGATGGAGAATTCTTTTGGAAGAATGACCATAGTTTTTAAATCCAACATCCCGCTATGCTTAAAAAAGAAGGCACACCACCAATGCGTACTGTCAGTTATGATGTATGGATGTGAAACGTGGATGCTAAATTCAAGAATGTTACATAAGATCCAATGCATACAGAGAAGCATGGAAAGATGTATGCTTGGTTATAACAAGAAGACATCGTAAGAGGAATACATGGATAAGAAGCATGCCAAAGTGGCAATGGGCTGGACACATAGCGAGAAGAATGGATGGTAGACGGACGCGAGAAATACTGGAGTGGTATCCGAGAGGATGTGAAAGAAAGCAAGGTAGACCGAGTGGACGATGGGTTGATGAATTGAGAAAAACGCGTGGAGTCAACTGGATACAGATTGCTCAAGATAGATAGCTTCATCCAGTAATGGATGGTGAACGGCTGAAAATGATGATGACGAGGATGATATGTATAATCATTGAATAAAGTTACCCCTTAATACTTTTTAGAAATCCTCTTTATCTTTGTAATGTGTGTTTGTGGGAGAAATACTATATCTTAAAAACGGTCTAAGTTAGAAGAATAAAATTAGCCTTTAAGCGTATACGAAGATCCACCAGATCTCTCAGTTAAATATTGGTGAAAATTGGTCTTGTTATTTAAAACGTTTCAAGGCAAAATGAAAAATGTAAAGAAGTAGCGTGTTTCAGTAGTATAGCCTTTTTCACAGTAGATACATAGATTATTTTGCGCAGTAGGTCAAAAGGAAGTGCACTGTGTTAGTTTGTGATTGATCGAGTCTTAACAAACCGACGTCGGGGCAAACAAGCCCTGCATTAATCAATATTGAAAACGGATATTGTAACTTTGTGTTGGGCACCATTCCACATAAAACGAAGCGTAACACGCATAGAAAATGTAAAGGGGGAGGATGAAAGGTGCCCGAGAACATAATAAAAAACGGCTCTATCGGAACTGTTATTTTTGTTTTCCACGAAAAAAATTGCGAAGAAGACACCGAGAACAAATTGCTCGGACTTGGTCGTAAAGTAGATTGGCAGTTGTATATTTCATCGCAGAAGTAGAAGAAAACGATGAAATATTGCATTGCACACGTGCAATCTAATGAATATATACACTTATTGAATACATACAATATACAAATGTGGATGAACAGAGCAAACCTTTCCGATCTAATGCTGATTGTGAGTATTCCGGGTTGCCCTATTGATATTTGGAATCTTCGAAATAATTCATTACAATGCATAACGCATTTCCTTAATAGAATCGATGTATAAATTAGAATTAACTTTGAAAGTTTCAGTTGATTTGTATGTATGTACATATGTAGGTAAATATGATGAAATTTTGAAAAAGTACATTAGAATATTCCTTACGTGAACGATACTAATCGACTTTTCAATGAATAATGTCGAAAAATGATCATCGTACGTTGCACCAGTACCCCAGTGGCGTGTTTCGATATGTAATACGACGATGATTCGTTAGAAAATTGATTTTCCCGGAAGTGGAACGACTTTCAGCACGTTCCATTCTTTTTGCGTCGTATAAAATAGAATAAAGCCTTGTTATAAGTGTGTCGTGTAAATGCGCGAGGAAAACATCCACGGAAAAAAAAAAAGGTAAAAAAAAAAAAAAAAAACGATTTCTCCACGTTTGTTTGTAAACCAATAATGTTAGGCATTCGAGCTGCGTAGCTTTAACTTATTAAATGGACCCAAGACCTTTTTGCAACATGACAAGTTGATTTAGGAAACGTATCAGCTATGTTTGCCTTGACTTTCATTATACATACCTACGTACAAACATGAATACACCATTTAACGTTAATTGAAATGAAATGTAGCGATTCATTCTGAATTGTACTTGCTAGTTTATGAATTTCAATAATATTATTGTAATAATCAATTTGAAATAAATTTCAAAAAGGTTCTATTGATTTGAATCATTTTAATACAAAGTCAACAATGGTGAAAACTTTAGAGAGAAATGATGGGTTCGTTTTATTCTTGCGAAATTCTGAACTTCCGCATACGCCGGAAGCCGATTCAATCCTTTCGATAAAGCCAATGCCACTTCCCGCCGAATTCTACATGTACATATGTAAATACCGCACTTAGAGTCGCTTTTACGCCTACTTATCTGCGTGTTTCATCTTGCCGCCCATATTTTATCATTTTCCAGACGTTTCGGCCGAAAAGAAAAATTCGCCGAGCAAAGAAAAACTTCAACGATCTTTCCTACTTTATTTTTTTCTTTAAACCAGGATGCTTACGTACGCACATTGTTGAGTATCTTTCATATTCAAATATGTGTAGATGCGCTCGAGAATTTTTCATATGGAACATTGCCGAGCTTGTGCAGGTATCACATTTTCTTAGGTAATACACTCCGTATAATAAACCAAGGAATGTCAAGTGTTCCAGGGATGCGCGCGTGTCTTCAGGGAAGTGGCCGGGATTCCATTTGGTATTCGTCCTGCACGTTTCGCACTATCCGAGGACAATGATCACGTTGTAATCGGATGTGATCGGGTTCGAATTCGCACACTGTCTTAATTAAATTTTAAAAACATCCAACAAATTTATCGAAAATCTATATAAACGTCCTTCTACATTTAGTTAGCATTTGATTAATCAGCACTCGGCTTTGCAGAGTTAGGTTGGGTACAAGATGGCTTGAATTCAGTTTTCGATTGACGCATTTTTTCGTCGATATTTGTGAAAAAGTCTAGTTTTCGCGAAGTTAGGTTTAGGTATAGGGTGGCTTGAATTCAGTTTTCAATTGATACATTTTTTCGTCGACATTTGTGAAAAAAGTCTACCTTTCGCGAAGTTAGGTTGGGTACAAGATGGCTTGAATTCAGTTTTCGATTGACGCATTTTTTCGTCGATATTTGTGAAAAAAGTCTTCTTTTAGCGATGTTAGGTGGAGTGTATCATGCCTTTAATTCAGTTTTCGATTGACGCATTTTTTCGACGATATTTCTGAAAAAGTCTAGTTTTCGCGAAGTTACGTTAGGTATAGGGTGGCTTGAATTCAGTTTTCGATTGACACATTTTTTCGTCGACATTTGTGAAAAAAGTCTACCTTTCGCGAAGTTAGGTTGGGTACAAAATGGCTTGAATTCAGTTTTCGATTGACGCATTTTTTCGTCAATATTTCTGAAAAAAGTCTACTTTTCGCGATATTAGGTTGAGTACATCATGGCGTAAATTCAGTTTTCCATTGACGCATTTTTTGGTCGATATTTGTGAAAAAAGTCTTCTTTTAGCGATGATAGGTTGAGTACATCATGGCTTAAATTCAGTTTTCGATTGACGCATTTTTTCGTCAATATATGTGAAAAATGTCTACCTTTCGCGAAGTTAGGTTGGGTACAAGATTGCTTGAATACAGTTTTCGTTTGACGCATTTTTTCGTTGATATTTCTGAAAAAAGTCTACTTTTCACGAAGTTAGGTTAGGTACAGGATGAATTCAGTTTTGAATTCATTTTTTCGTCGATATTTTTTCGATTGACGCATTTTTTCGTCTATATTTCTGAAAAAAGTCTACTTTTCGCGATGTTAGGTTAGGTATAGGGTGGCTTGAATTCAGTTTTCGAATGACGCATTTTTTCGTTGATATTTCTGAAAAAAGTCTACTTTTCGCGATGTTAGGTTAGGTATAGGGTGGCTTGAATTCAGTTTTCGAATGACGCATTTTTTCGTTGATATTTCTGAAAAAAGTCTACTTTTCGCGAAGTTAGGTTAGGTACAGGATGGCTTGAATTCATTTTTCGATTGACGCATTTTTTCGTCGATATTTCTGAAAAAAGTCTACTTTTCGCGAAGTTAGGTTGGGTACAAGATGGCTTGAATTCAGTTTTCGAATGACGCATTTTTTCGTTGATATTTCTGAAAAAAGTCTACTTTTCGCGAAGTTAGGTTGGGTACTGCCTTTAATTCAGTTTTCGATTGACGCATTTTTTCGTCGATATTTGTGAAAAAAGTCTAGTTTTCCCGATGTTAGGTTGAGTACATCATGGCTGAAATTCAGTTTTCGATTGACGCATTTTTTCGTCGATATATGTATGTAAAAAAAGTCTACTTTTCGCGAAGTTAGGTTGGGTACAGGATGGCTTGAATTCAGTTTTCGATTGACACATTTTTTCGTCGATATTTGTGAAAAATCCGGCCCTCTATACATTTCAAAATTCTGAACCGGCCCATTTCCCAAAAAGGTTGGGGACCCCTGATGTAGAGGCAACTTTTTAGAATTTCAAAACGAATATCCCAAAAAAAAAGTTCCATACATTATCGCTCCACCCTAATATATGTACATATGTATGTATGTTGCTTCGGTGACGTCAACTAATGACAGTTGATAGATATAGACAGTCGATCAGTAGCGGAGCGACTGCGCCTGCAGACCCCGCAATGCAGGGGGGCGCCTTTTTCACTTATTTATACTTTATCCTAATCGGATAAAGTATTGTGATCGTCCAAAAATTCGATATCAAAAATCATCTTGTCAGGGGATGATATCAAATCAGGTATCATCCCCTGATCACGTTATCATGATTTCTGGAAAGTGGTAGTTCCCTTGGAAAGTCATCTAATTTTTGTGTAACATTTGAAAGGTTTCTTCACCAAAACTATGATACACATTAAGCTGAAATTTTGCATATGTGGTATGTGTAACGACATTCAAAATAATATAATTTTTTAACATTTATTTTCCAACCGAAGTAGTACTTTTAGTCTATCATGCTGAAATTTCATATCTATTATTCTCACGTAAGGTTTGAGAGATATTATAACGAGATTTTTTATATATTTGGTATCTTCATAATATACGAAAAAATAAACCATTAAAATCGGTCAACCGGAAGTTGGTTTTTTTCTTGTAGAAAAGTCAAAAATCCTGTTACCACGCAATATTTCCGAAACAACTTAACCGATCAATTTGAAATTTCATATCTAAAGTTTTCACATACGGCGCAAGAGTTGATAAGGTTTTGATTAAAATCCGCCCACCGGAAGTGATGGTTTACTCTTAAATGATTTTTTGTTCTTTTTTTTTCCCCGGCCTTTTATATACATATTTTGAATCTTCATAATATTATAAAACTAGAATTCCTATAGCAATGGTGACTTTAAAAAAACTCAGTATGCGTTGAAAATTGTTTGTTTCATATTATGATACGTTCGTTTATTGCTCGCTACGTTCGAGGCAATATTCTCCGATTCGAACAAAATTTGATTTTTGAACTTTCAAGTTTCAAATTTTTTTTTTTCTCTTTGTATTTCACAAATATACGGATAAATTCATGGTTTGGCCACACCCGAATTTGTTTTTGTTTTGAACTTGTTTTTTAAAATGTTCTAACTCTCTTATTTTTTAACCTATTTGCATATTGTTTTATTTTATTTAACGAAATAATCGAAGTTTTCCAATGCGTAGTCCAGAAAAAAAATTCAATGTAAAAAAAGGTATGTAATATTATTTTGGAAAGATACTTTGCTGTAAGGAAAAAATATGTACATATGTATCTACATATATAGGGTGCCTTAATATATTTTGCGGGTCGCCTGGAATTCACGCTACGCCACTGCAGTCGATAGAATTAAATTCATTGAATATCTATATACAATTCAAAGTGCACACGGGCAATGCCAGGTAATACAGTTACTACTATGTACGCGAAAAGTTCAGTAAATAGCACTTTGGAATTCTAATGGAAAGGTGAAGTTTTTGTGTAGCAATTAAATGCATTGAGATTTATGCTGCTGCATTTAACATACATATATGTACATACATACTCGTATATGTACGTACGATGCATTGTGCATAGAACAAAGCAACGCGAAACTATTCAATGAAACTTGTAGTTCATATATGTATATAGACAAAATTAATAAAAATCAATTTAAAACTTTTAATGTATTCGAACGAAACTTCATTAGATCGAATAAATGTTTGGAAAAGCTTTTCACGTCAATGCGAATTTCGCCAATTATTATTATAAGACTTTACGAGTTTTGTTTTGATGCGGCGACAAAATTGTGGACAGAGCGGGTCATTTACTTTGCATCGCGCTAATTCATCGCAAGATAAGAAGATTCACATGGCATAATTAGAGCTTTCGTGTCGGACGCTATGCTATTTTTGTCGCGAATTTTAATTAAAAATCCCAATGAATTTCATCGACGTAAATTTGACACGTACTAAAATCGTGTAGCAGTTTTGACGTACGACTGTGTAATAAATCGACCGGAAAAATATAAAATGAGAAATACTAAATGGAAAGTTCGACGTAAAAGTCATACTTCAAATGTTCGCAATTAACGCTTTGCCATCAATCAGCTAATGTAAGCCTTTTGTGACATTTTTACAAGCGTGTCTATGTGAGAAAAATCGTTTTTGTAATTTAATTTGACGTTTTAGAATTAATAAATAACATATTTGGCGATGCGATAATAATAAATTATATTTATAAAAGAGAATCAATTCAAGTTTGAATTGATTAGTTTACTAGTTTAGTTTGTGCCCTTTCGCCACATACTTTTCGACCGTGACCAACTTTCTCACGAGAGTGAGCTAGTTTTATCGACCTATCTGTAACATCATCGATCATCAGACTCTTTACGAACATCCTGTACAAGGGAAAGAATGTAACCGGTGTCGTTTTGTTGGCATCCCTAAGCGTCGTCACACTTGGAAAGCATCCAGATCTACAAGGTGAACCAGTTTCTTCTATAGCACGTCGATAGTTACAAGAAAAGGAACGTGTACTTGAGCTTCGAAGACATAAGTTCAACTACCATTTTCAACCCTTCAACGACCCATACATACATATTATATAGATAGTAAATTGTCTTTTAATTCCCACATTGATGCGGCTGTCAATAAGGCTTATAGGAGTTTGGGCTTCATAATGAGAGTATCCAGACCCTTTAAGTTCTTCGACACCGTGTCTCTATGTACTATATAATGTATTTGTGAGAAGTCACCTGGAATTTGCTAGTACTATATGTAACCCGTTTTACCAAGATTCCATTAATAAATTGGAAAGAATTAATAAGAAGTACCATACGTACTCCATTTCCAGGTTTCGTCTTTCTTCTGCAAATTCCCGTGATTACGTCTCTCTGCAAACCAGGAGGACGGTCTCGGATCTTTGCTTTGTATTTAAACTTTTAAATAATTTATTAGATAGCCCTTACCTACTAAGTAGGATCCTTCTACATTGTTACCCTAGACCTGTCAGAAATCCTCCATTGTTTCATTTGAATCTTTGTTCCACTAATTATTCGCAAAACTCCTTCATATATAGATCCTGCTCGTCATTCAACGAAATCCCGGCACATATTGATACTTTTCTCTATTCTTTGCCCTCCTTTAGATTATCTTTACTTAAGTTAATTTCCAGCCCTAACCTCCTAAGTTTCTTTCTTGTTTTGATCTGTTGTTCGTTTGTAACTATTTTGACTGTAGTATATTGTATGAAATTAATATTATTTCGTATTTATATTTTATATTGTACTCTATAAGCTGTTCGTTACGTTATAAATAAATAAATATACATGTCAGTCAGTCTGTCTATATATTCCTTAAGCCTTATGACAGTGAAATAACAATATGTGATGTAAAAATGATTGACGGTGGGATATCAACTGTCAACATTTTGACTTTGCATCAGATTTTAAAAGTACATAGTTGCTAGAAATTTTGTGTCAACAACGTGTGAACACATACATACATACTTTCGCACCGTTTCATGTTCATGGAACTTTTATTTCCACGTGTTGACACTTGTTGCCTTTATCTCAGACTGTATACCTACATATGTACATATGTATGCATCCCCATATCGTTTGACTAATCGGGACCAAACTTTACAGAAAGATTTAGTATTGTATTTAGATTTAGTAGGTATTATAGAAAATTCTGAGAACTAGTAGGTACCTTATAATGGATACGTATCAAGTTTAGAATACGATTTACATATACGCCGATAGGATTTAATTGTTCAAATTACACATGAGAGGGGTAGCTCTATGAATTAACGCGCGGTAACTCAATTACCCTTTAATGGTAGAACGTTTCGATCGTGTCTTATTGCTTTTGAGATTCTATTAAAGTGAAGTGCTGGACCCGGAAGGGGTAATCCGATCACGTGCAATCCGACCCATTGTGCGAGAGAAAAAAAAAAAAAAAAATCGATTTATTATGTCAAAGATCACCTTTTACATTAGGGATGTTTTTTGGGCGTCACGTTTTAAAACTAAGCTTGGTACATAGTGTTCGAAAAAAAAAAAATTACCATACAAATTACAACAAACGAGCCGGCTCGCTGTAAACTTTTGACGGAATCGAGATTAAACAACGGTCGAGCAGATATTTTCGAAAGCCATTTCACGGATGACAAACCAAGAGTGCGAACCGAGCTTTTAAAACCACTGGCCGTTATACCCGTTTGTAAGTGGCTGGCCAATTTGGGAAACTTTGTGCGAAAATAGCGGCGTCGTTTACGTAACAATTCCGCAGTGGTAAATATGCAAGTGCGACACGTACATAGGTACATACATACATACATAGGGTTCTTGAGAACATTTTTTTTTGCTTTATAATTGTTTTTTCCTACATGAGACGTTGCAGAATTACGCCCTACGATCCTGCGGATCTTACATAGGTATTTGAGTGCGATTTGATATTTTTGGGACGACACAAAGCTTTGTTTCAAACGCCACATGCCTACAAGTAAGTTACACTGCCGATATTCATGTTCGTGAACACTATGCATTATTCGTGAGCTTCGTGCTCAAGAATGCTGCATTGTAAAAAATACAACTTAAGCTACTGCTATAGTCATAAAACAATCTACAAAACAAAGAAAACGCACATTTACGTGTTCGATTTTATTAAAATCATGTATTATAGAAATTGTTTCAATGTCACCGACAAGGCCGAATCGGTTCTACCAGTTAAGCTCGCACTAGGTATTATAAAAGCTTTAATCACGCACCACGTACATATGTACATACATATGTAAAGGTGTCCAAAAGTTCACGCAAGAAGTAATTTTGATAGAAAACACAGTTTTTTAATTAAAAATTGTAATTTTTTTATTGGTTCATAAAGTATATAGTATAGGGTTATGTATGGAGTAGCATATCGGGGTTCATTCCCAACAAGAAGCGTCCTACAGTGGAACGTAAGCTACTGTCCTGAACCGTATGCTTGTATCGGTGAAGTTCCAGTGATTTGATTCATTCAAAAATACTCAATAGTGCACATTGTCACGACAAAGCATAATTTGTGAATAAAAAAAAAAGACCTTCGACTATTCAGAGCAACAATTTTATTTTGTTCAATTCAAGAGTTGTGAAAGTGTGATTTACTTTCGAATACATGTAAACTTTCAGGATGTGTAAATTATTATTTTTTTTATTTATGCTACTCCATACACAACCTTATACTGTATACTTTATAAATCAATGAAAAATTACAATTTTTAATTAAAAAACTGTGTTTTCTATCAAAATTAATTCTTGCGTGAATTTTGGGACACCTTTATATGTAGGTTATGGCTACACAACGCAAACCAAATCAAATATTTTCGTCGGTTAAACATGTATCGAATTAACCATTCATAAATACGCTTCGACGTGAATACCCAGATGAATAATAACGCGACGGGAATGTTCAAAATTGGTTCTAGTGTAAATACATATAGACACACAGTGAGATGGGATAGTCGGCATAGATACAGGCGGCTTTCTCAAGTTTGCTGATATCACTTTGAGACACAGCGCTAATTAACAAGTAGAGGTTCGCTGCGACACGAACCACTCGCCCGGTTTACACCGGTTCGAAATTTTGCATATTCATGAACGTGCTGCGTCCACCGGTGGTCCTCATAAGAAATTAATTAACGGTGAAACGGAGGGGAGCTTTCGAGCAGACGCGCAAATCGACGCCGAAAGCGCACGACGCATTTATAATTCAGATGAAGCTCAAAGATTCGACGTAAGACTCGCTGAGGGACGGGGTTGCTGTGAGTACTTTCAACGTCGAGGGATGATTAGCCCGTACTGAAAAATTGCCTATTTTGAATATGGAGGTTGATTCATGGTAGGTGTTCAGGTTCAAAGTAAGTTTGGTTCAAGTAAGCATTAGGGTGGAGCGACGTTGTATGGAGCTTTTTTTTTTGGGATATTCGTTTTGAAATAGTTTTAAAAAGTTGCCTCTACATCATACCTCTCCTGTCCAAAAAAATCTGCTTAATTAAAAAAGTTTTTCTGGTCTCTACCCAGCACTTTTATCTTAACACTTTTACTTGTATGAAAATTTCCAATCTCTATAAATAGCAATTTTAATTGGAAAATAAGTATTTATTTTTACTATACATACTTACTTTACTCGTATGTCTCCTCCACCGCACAAACTCACACTTATTTGAATAATTCAAGGTATACGTAAATAAATTAGATTTTTACGCAAAAAGTACTTATAATATATTCAATAAAGTTAGGGTAATTTTATGAGCATGTTATCTAAAATTTTGTATTCTGTGTTCAGATTTCGAAATTAATAGGCAAATTTTCATTTTTCGCCTTCAGGTAGATGCCTGAAGACATTTTCACAGATTTTTTTCAGTATTTTTACGAGAATACGGATGATACAACAAAACTTTTTGCAATGTCGCTCCACCCTAGTAAGCATATCGTTATGAATTTTTAAGTTTGTATAAAAAGTTTGGTTTACAGACTTTTACATTTTTAACGCTCCATTAGCTATACTTGTGTGTTGTAGGTGAAATATACGCAAAGTCTTAATTAATGACTTTTTTTTATGTTCTCAAGGCGAGAAAAATGCGGCAACCCTATCCAATGCCGTTTTTATTACGCATCGTGTTATGATTGCGGGGATTTCCCTTGGATTCTGGGACCTTGAAATGTCTCGAATGGAAACCAGCCACCGAAACAGAATAAAATTAACAACATCAGTATACTAAACCAACTGAAAAAAAAAAATCGATTTGTTTTCTCGTGTAATTTCTTTGTTTTCACGGACCGATTACTCGGCAACGATCGTGTCCCACGACCTTCTTCCTTAAATGCGATTTTCTTCCTCTTTTCCTGTTTTTTTTTCCGCTTCTAAGGCTTTTCCCCTGTTTCCCACACTCTTTACCATTAGCTAGACGCGATAATGTTGTAAGTTTTCTGGGTCGTAGGATGGCTGGAGACCGTCTGGCGCCGCGTTCGCAAAAAGCTCGCAAGCCTAGTCAATAGAAAAAAGCTTTCACCGAATGAGGTTATTTATTTATGCACATGTACCAGCCAGCGCACTCCATTCACAACCATGTACATACATTCACAAAGGGCACACGTTCGATTGGAAACAAAATCTGGCACGGTCAAACCCTCACATTAGGCCACCCGTTCAAATTTGATCACCGTCAGTACCAAAATTACAATATAATCTCTGGTGAATGTAAATCGATCGACACGCATCAAAAGCGACATTATATTTACATCGAAAAAACATTCATATTACACACGTTGCTATATATAGAGTCGAAGCTTTCGACTGTCGCGTATGTAGTGAGAAATTTTAATGAAAGTTTCGCGTGCGCGGACTTTATCGAGGCCGGAAAATTAGGCATTGCGTATACAACAACGACGTAAAAAAGGTTGGCAACGACTGTAGCAACCCTTATGAATATTAAATCACTTTTGCGTAAGGAGTGGCGTGTTCCGCGAGCCTCGCGATTATTATTACCGTAAAGGCGCCCGCACACCGCTACGAAATCGCGTATGAAAACCTAGCTAGGCAAACCTAGCGAACTTCGCAAGTCTACCGGCCTGCGCAACGTCGGTTTCTGTCACTCATAACAGTCATAACCCTTGACATAACCTATCAAACTACCATCTGTCACCTCGCATTCGGAACGTTTGAATTTCTCTAACGATTCTCAAGTCGGAGTTATTTACATACAACTCGTCAGAGACTCAAGTCAGAGTTATTTATTTATCTAACATACATGGGCAGGTGGCATAGCCGATGGAGCCCAGGGGTCTGACATAACTTGTAGATACAATTCTTAATTATTTATATTTGAAGGATTACAAAAATCCATTTGTGTTCAAAAACTTATCGAGATGATTTTTAAATACATTTGTATTTTCGGAAGTTACTAGCTGATTTGGCAGACGGTTCCAAACTTCGACCACTCTATTGAAAAAAAAAAAGAGTCTCTGACAATTTTGTTCGATTTGTCTTTTAGTAATTTCAATATATGGAATCTGAGATGTGCTTTTTTATTTAAAGTAAGGAGGTTTTTAATTGGGCATTTATATTGACTTCTATTAGATCGCCTCTTAATCTTCTCGTCTCCAAAGATGTGAGACTCATTTTCTTCAACCTTTCATTATAGGATAGTGATCGAAGTTCAGGTGGCATTTTTGTTATCCTTCTTTGAACCCTTTCTAAACATACAATTTACATGCAACTTTTCCACAAAGGACATCGAGATGGGCGAAATCTGCGAAAATCCTTTTTGGTGTAGACGCGTATTCAGTTATTCTATTCGTGCATTAATGCCGCACACGCGCATCTAAATAACATTATTTATTGCGAATTTGTTTAAATTCTATTAATAATCAATTGTTTTTGCACTACTTTACGTAATATATCTATTATAACAGCTAACAAATATATAATGGACGTATATAATCGCCCCCGCCACCCCCTACGCCCGTTTCAAGGCAAACTAAAGTTTTCACCACGTGGTTATGCCCGAATATTTAGCGGTTAAAGCCAACTTTGCTGTATGCTGTCAAGCAGCATACCTAGCGAAATTCGCTAGGTTTGCCGCGCTAGGTTTTCATACGCGATTTCGTAGCTGTGTGTGGGAGCCTCAACTACATATTTTCGACGCTCGACATTAGGCGTTTCGACGCTCAACATTAGACGTTTCGACGAACTGAGACACACTTTGATAATATTGCGGTGGTTTGTTTACACACGATGGGTTGGGTGGGGTAGGTATTTGTATTGATAGTGGCGAGTCAATTATACTGTTTCAACATGATCGGACTGGCCTAATTGTGAATAGCGACGCGCTGCGCGATTGCGACTCGAGCTTTTCGTTAGCCGCTAATTGAGAGGCAAACTCGAAATGTTTGCCGGCATAAATTAAACATGGGGGAAGAGCTTTGATTGTACTTTTCTGGAGCGTGCAGTCAAATGTCTGGTCGGCAATCCCAATAACTATTCAAAGTGTGCGGCGAATTTATGCATGTAATCAATGGTTATAGCCGGAAGTATAGCTGTTGCGGTATCAAAGGAAAAGCTCAACTTTGATTACAGTACAAGAAGTTCGATGGTGAACTAATTGCACTTGGTACAAAGTTAGCGTGGCTTAAAACAACTTGTAAATCTCGTTTTATTCAAACGCGTAAATAGATCATCCGTTCGACGGTTCCAATGAATAAAGTACTGAAGATTGATAGAATACCGGATTTTATCTTATATCTTATATCACTGTAGATAATCACACTGTAGAGAGAGTTGAGAATTATTTATACTTAGGGCAATTGATGAATGTGACCGGATGTAAAGAAGAAGAATGAAACCAGGATGGAGCACTTTTGGAAGAATGAACATAGTTTTTTAATCCAACATCTCGCTATGCTTAAAAAAGAAGGCATACGACCGATGACGTATGGATGTGAAACGTGGATGCTGAATTCGAGAATGCTACGCAAGATCCAGTGCACACAGAGAAACATGTAAATATGTATGCTTGGTATAACGAGAAGAGATCGTAAGAGGAACACACGGGTAAGAAGCATGACCAAAGTGGAAGATATAGCGGAATGTGTGAATACAGCGAGGAGAATGAATGGCAGATGGACGCGAGAAATCTTTGAATGGTATCTGAAAGGAAGATCAAGTGGACCATTTAAGAATAATGTGTGGAGTCAAATGGATGCAGATTGCTCAAGACAGATAGGTATGGAACAGGATTGGAACGGCCTTCATCTAGAAATGGATCGTAAACGGCTGAACAATGATGTTGATTTAAGTATTGTAATATTTTAATACACTTTAGTGAAGGTCAATCATAATTTCACTATTAATATTGTAACTATGTATGACGTATTCTATTGTTAAAATGTTGATAGTCGACAAAATAAATGGCAATACAACTCGCTAGTAAGATTAATTATGACGGCGACAGTATTATTTATGGAAAAGGTGTAGGCCAGCAGCGTATGGCAATTAGCAAATTTAATATCTGCTAGTTCCATTAAAATTAACAACAAATTTAATAAATGATAATTTCAAATACGATTCCTATTAATTTCACGTCGGAAATATTACTATAAAGTACGGTTGTGAAATTTAATCGCACTGCAGCTTTTCACTTCGCAGGCGTGGTGTAAAAGTTGAAATTAAGTACGTCGAACGTTACACTGCATATCGTAAAAGCTTCCGATAAATTTGATGATTTTTACTGTATCGCAATGAATAAAAATATGGTCGAATCACCACTAACGACTATTTTACGGTCAAATCGAAAGCATTTTATCACACTTCAGACGTACATAATCCAATTAAACACTTTCATCGTTCGCAATCATCGACAGTCAAATTATCCACTGCCACTTCATATACGAAAGCTAGAGAGGCGTTCGCTGTGAATGTGTTAAAGTAAAATCGACGATACTGTGAAAGAAATCCGGCGAGCTTTTGTATAGGATGAAAAATGGACATCAAAATGGAGTAACTCCGGTGCGATTTGTTACGGCTTTCCTCCTTTTGTGGTCGTCGTCCTAAACGAGAAGTGCTCCTAGTGTAGGTCCATCCATAGATTTGTCCCCTTTGGCGTCCCCGCTATTAATCAACGTATTGGATACGACCCTAGACAAATTACATGTACATATATATATGTATGTATATATATATAAAGTCAATTAAATTAGTAACTGTCTCTTAAAAAAATTATTACCAGTTGAATATTGAATAGGGTATTTATTGTTTTAATTGTTTCACAGCTATACCCTTTCTAATATATTTTATTTTCTGAACTGGGACTATATGTATAATATATACTCTGTCATTTTCTGGAGTCGTAGAAACAAAACCTTCTATGGTAGCTATCCACAATTGCAATCGAGCGTCCTATTGCAATCGAGCATCCCATAAGATCGTAGGATCACAAGGAGTAACTCTGTAAAGTTTGGTCTCAATTTATAAAATACAAACAGGCGGACAAGAATGAGTTTTTTTTATATTCACAGACCAATGCGTATTGCCAGTTATAGCATGCGAGTGTTAAACGTGGATGCCGAATTAAAAAAATGGTACGCAAGATCAAATGCACACAGTGCAGCATTGAAAGACGTATGCTTGGAATAGCAAGAAGAGATGGAAAGAGGAATACATGGGTGAGAAGCATGATAAAAGTGGCATGTGTAAAAAACGTGTGAACGTGGCAGTTGGCTGGACATACATATGTATGTACATATGTACATATATCTAGTGAGAAGAATGGATGGCAGATCCAGATGGACGCGATAAGTACTTGAATAGTATACGAGAGGATGTGCAAGGAAAATCAAACGGACGATGGGCTGACGAATTAAGAAGAATGTGTCGAGTCAAATGGATGCAGATTGCTCAAGACAGAAAGGCATGGGAGGATTGGAGATTTCATCAGGAATTAAGTTTACAGCTTATTAAATGTATTGATTCGTTAAGCTCCATATATGTATGTACATATGTATGTATACTGTTTAAATACATTTTGCATTAGCACAATGAGTATTCTCATAGGAATAATAGCATGTTCGTTGCACACATATCACGCACAGAAACGTACACGTGTTACATAATATAGTAGCTTCTCACAAATTCCACTACATGTTCAGACCAATCTTCCTTGAAGGTTTAACGGATTTGTATACTGCATCAAGACCGATTATGTCTAACAGCCTTTTTGCCTTTCCGAGACCAAAATTTCAGCATTATTAATGCTAAGACGGAAAAGGAAAAACGACGCATTCATCCGATTTTCCCATTTGTTTGGATCTACGCGGGGATTTAAGGGGATAGATGCGCATTGCTGAAGTTTTCGCTCCATAGAAATCGATTGCAAATAAGCAGTATTGCCCCCGTGGGATTTTACAGCTCCTGTTGTATATATTTTTTCCCTTTTCTCTTCAACCAATGTTTGTCAAATACATTAATAGCAATTTACCGTCGGACGTGTAACGATCGTTAAACTATCGACGCTCGAATTAATTTGTTCATTCAACACTTACGATCTTTGCTAATGTGCAATGATAGCATTGTATCATAGCGATATTTATATTATCTAATTGGACGCTGGTATCTAATGTGGATCAATTAAAAATAAAAATTTGACACGTTACGTAATTAACGCTAGTCACAAGACTGTTAACGACAGAAATAACAATAGAAAGCCATTGCGCGTACGTAATGTGATTTCGCAATGATCGAGTGTTAGTTTTTCGAACGGGTCGTTATTGATTAAAACATTCAATGCAAATTATGAAGAGGTCGCATTGTGACCGATCAATGATCATCGCCATATCTCTGTGCACATTCGCTGATTCTAGCATCCGTGTTTTAATAGGCGTAATAAAAATGTATAACGTGTATTGGATGCGGTTTACAAAATTAAAATTACGTGTCGTTGATTTACTATTTGAATGCGCACATGCGAGAGCGTTTTTGGCTGAGTTTCAGAAGTTGAACTTTTTTTTTAATACTATTTTCACGATAGTAGGGACATGGTCCACTTGCGAGAAAATAAACGTCGTCGAAATGTGCGAAATGAATTTCGAAGATGTTCCGCTGTTTATTTAATCGCCTATCTTATTTTATCTTTGGTGAGATTTATGTTGTTAATGGAACCTTCACACGGTTTAATATAAAATAAGTCGTTTCGAAAATTAATATTGAGCTAAATCTGTTTCCAGAATCTATGTTTAGATAGTGCCTATAACTATTTTTAGCTCATCTATAAATACTCGTAAATTTACGATGAACGTAAAGCATACACGCGAGTATTATTTAATATGTATCATACAATACATACTCTGTATTATTTAATCATCTAATTGACAGGAAGTGATTTTTTTATTGCATCATTGTTCGTTTCTACAAATTCCTACTCGTCTTATTGTTTTTGTATCACTCAATTCATAAGTACATATGAGTCATTTTATAAAAAAAAAACTCAGTCTAATATTAGGCTAATTTATATCAGTCAAAATCCTAATGATACAACGAAAATTATTGGATAACATTACGTTATTTTTAAATACTTATAATAAGCCGATGGACTAAGAATAACGTGTGAAATTCAAAGAATGATTGTTGCACAAGATGTACAACAATGGAAGAAGATTGGAAAAACTTTCATCCGATAATGGATAGTAAATGTTTGAAGATGATAATGATGCATAATAGATAGATTAAAAATTGAGGAAAGTTTGAGGTTTTATTTACTTATTTATTTATTTTATTTATTGAACAATCAACAGGTACAGAATACACGTATAAAAAATAGGAGATACCAAAAAAAAAATCTGTAACTAATATGTAATAGATGTTGATACAGGCATGGGTAAAATGAGGTCGTTAATGTTAATTATAATGAAACAAAGAACAAAAGTATGGAATGTAAAATAATAGAAAATAGAAATAAAGGATCTGTTTTGCCTTTCTCACCCCACTTTTCTGATTAAAAATAAGATTTTTGTTAAATAGCTTAAATTTCTTGATACCAATCCGAAAGTGACATATTGGACCACCAAATAGGTCAAAATTTTTCGGCTGCTCGTTTAACATACGATCAACACGCTGCAGACAGACTTAGCGCAATAATTTAATCTAAACCAGTGGTCGGGAACCGGCGGCTACATAGCTGCATGCGGCTCTTTGTATGAAAAAATGCGGCTCTCGCTGTCATCCAACGTTTTGCGTGAAATACAAAATGTTGACACACAGTTTACACAAGATCAAAATGAATCCCTCTTCCACAACGTAATGACTATAAAATTCTTTAAGATTAAACTTTATAATACTTTTTAGTAATAAACTGTCGAAGTTAAGAAATATCACGAGGATAACTTATTTCTTACATTTCATTAGTGATTAATGAGTAACATTTAATTTAATTTTGAATATTTAATTCGAAGATAATATTATGTTGCGGCTTCCAAAATTACCAATTTTTCAAGGTTTTCCCTAATTTTGCTCTTAGCTCGAAAAAGGTATTGATCTAAACCAGCGTTCTTCAACCTGGGTTCCGCAAAAGTTTTGAAGGGTTTTTCCGCGCTTATTAAAAATCCTTTTGAAGAATCTTGTAAATCTTACCAGTAAAAGAAAAAGAACAACACATTGATATTATATCAACCGACTCCTTATTAAGAATAACATTCACTCAAGTTGCATTTATGGCTTCAAATTATGAATGAATATCCTGAGATTACTAAACGAGCTGTAAAATACTAAATGTCGTTTGTATCAACGTACATACATACATACATATATCTGTGAAAGATCTTTCTATCTGCAAGGTTTTTCGTGATGTGTAAAAGAATGGTTAGGTGGAACTTGAATAGATAACCAAAGTTTGAAAACACTATCTTAAATTGTTATATAAATTTTGGGTTCCTTGAATAATATTGTAAACTAGAATGGTTCCGAAGACTGAGGAAGGTTGAAGACCCCCGATCTAAACAATTGACAAAAAATCATATATATATATATATATACATATACATATGTATGTATGTACATACATACATATATGTAATAGCCGAAATCCGTCTGTCTGCTGATAACGCTCACCGATGTAAATAATTAAAAAACCAGAACGTCGCACGAGTGGGATTCGAACCCGAGATCACCAGGTTAGGAGGAATCGTGCTTACACTATCTTCCAAACGGAGGCGATGACGGACGTGCTATAATTGGCCAAAATTTATTCTTAAAGGGTTCGAGACTTTGCTAAATTGTTACGTTGTTGTTATTATAACGCGCCGTAGATGACGCATTATTGCATATGAACATAGATCCAACACCCATAACAGTACGGGTGATGAGAACGCTCTGTTGATCTTAACATACATACATAAATGGTAAGAAATAAAGAGGAAAAGTTTCCCCGCCGTATGGTAGCGTAAACTCGACGATACTCGAAATTAAACACAATTGAAAGATACACAAATACTTTACTCGCAGTACTATGAATGCCTTCACACTATGTATGTATGTACCTATAGATAGATAGACCTTCCAAACTTTCATGAAAATGATAATATTTATTTATACTGGGATCGTTTTGTTGATGAGAGGCTTTGATTGATTGCGCGTCGTGAAGTCTAGTCCAACGGAGGCGGGAGGAAGAGGTAGCTCACGACAAAAAGTTCGCAGACCGGAACCGGAAGTGGGCACATCCGGTCGAAGCTTCTATCCGTAGACGGAGAGGGGCGCCGTTGCGGAGCCTGTGCCCCAATCGATAGTCACACCGGTGAATGCCCACCGGTGAACCCTTGCAACTACCATTCTGGTCAAAAGCACACTTCGTCGATTTTCCTAGTGTGCAGTAGACTCTACTGAGTAGAGGATCTGCAAGTGGGATAAAAAATCACTAAAAGAGATTTAAGATAAATTCCTGGAGTGGAACTGTTTCGACGCAGGCAGAAATCCGATCTCGACACCTTTTAGTTTTTTAGTTGGGCAACTTTTCCGGGGTCGGAAAAGTGATCGGAACGTGATCGGAAAATTGTCGCCAGACACTGCCCGTCGACACATTGTCGAAGAGTTTCAAAGGACCGATTTAGACCTATCGTCTCCTCGTTATAGTCGGTCATGATTTGGCAACGCGTCTGCGAATTGAGCCATAACAATCAAACGAGACATAACGATCTTGCAAATCGGGCGTTATAACAACGCGCTCGTTTATTGATATTGAAACAAACAAATAAACGCACACTTAGGCAGTGATTGGACGAGATCGTTCGACGGGTCAAAATGGATGTTAAACATTGAAATATTTCACTGTAGTGGTGAAAAATTGCACAAACAAGGATGGGGTGCTTTTGGAAGAACGTAGTTTTTAAATCCAATATTCCGCTATACTAGCATACGACCAATGCGTACTGCCAGTTATGATGTACGGATGTGAAACGTGGATGCTAAATTCAAGAAGGCTACGTAAGATCCAGTGCACACAGAGAAGCATGGAAAGATGTACGCTTGGTATAACAAGAAGAGATCGTAAGAGGAATACATGTATAAGAAGTGTGACAAAAGTGGCACATATAGCGGAACGCATGAAAAAGTTGAAGTGGACACATAGCGAGAAGAATGGATGGCAGATGGACGCGAGAAATACTGGAATGGTATCCGAGAGGATGTGAAAGAAAGGAAGGTAGACCGAGTGGAAGATGGGCTGATGAATTGAGAAGACTGTGTGGAGTCAAGTGGATGCAGATTGCTCAAGGCATTCATCCAGCAGTGGATGATGAACGGATGAAATGATGATGATACATATGTTTAATACACATTTTAAACTAGCCGATTTGTCCGTCATATGACTATATATTCCCCCACTAGTACTAGTACTAGTACAGCGTGTACACGCTGGTTTGTATAATAACAGTACAGCCCCAAGCTCAATTGACAGTGCGCCAAACAATTGTATAGTGTAACGTTGATTGAATAAAATCGCGTTGTCGAACCAGCTTTCACATCCGCTAAAATTATTTTGTTTGTTGGGTTGGGTTGGGTTAGCGTGACGCAGCAAAAACCCAGACAGGCAGTCAAACATACGCTTATGCTAATATACCTATATATATATATATATATATATATATATATATATAGTATAATGTGGGCCTTCGCATTTTTCCTGTAACAAAGACAGCCCACACAAATTAGCTTTCTGGCGTGCGACTTTGTCGCTAGTGTGAAACCGCGCTTATAAACTATGTTCACACGCAGTTATACGTTCGTATATTTTGTCTCAAGTGCCGGACAGACAAATCTGTGTATATATTATTTATATTAGACTCTCAGCTGTACGTATTATATAGTATGCGTAATATAAATTTTCGACGATACGCATAACATTGGACACTCTTACCGCGACTTTGGCAACGTCTTCGAAAGCAATTGCCAAAAGAGTGGGGCTCGCCCTCAACAAACTACACAACATATGTATTATATATAATTTTTCACATTATAAATTTCCCGTGTGTGTGTGTGTGTGTGTTAGAAGGATGGAAAACCGTTGAAGTTTTTCCGGAATCGAGTTGTGTAATTTCCACGCTCGTTTGACCGGAAACGAGGACGCCGTAGACGCCGACCTGTCTGCGGCTCGAACCGTTATAAGGCGAGCCGCACAGCGCAAATGTTCGATGCGACGAAAATATATAATTAGAACATACATTCACACGTAATGATATTAAATTTATATTGCACGAAGTACGCGGGAACGACATACTAGACAGCAGCGTATTTCGAACTTTTTTTACTACGACCCACTGCAAGAACTGCATTTTGTATTGCGACCTAGTATAACAATATATCAAACTCAAAGTCTGTCCATTATGTTCCTTTATTTACTATTGAGACATGATATATGCATATTTATGAATGAAACTAGTTTTCAAGTAGAAACTTCTTGTTCTATTTGAAAATCCTAGTTCACACGAATATGTCGAAGTAAAAGATTGTTTTTATTTTATTTACTTAAAAGTCAAAGTTATCCTTTAACCTTAATCCAAAATGATGAAAAATTTAATTGTTGAAAATCATTCTTCAGTGTAAATGAACACAAATAAGGTGCAAAAATTCAGCTCCCTCTTTAAGATCAAAGTTTATTTCTATTATTGAATTAGGGCTTTCAAAATCAAACGGATTTTTTATCCAAAGGTTTGTCTTTACTGTTTCAATTTTTTGCACTGGTAAATACATAGCATAGTAAATAGTTCTCAATCAACATACCTCTTTTTTTATGTAGTAAATTTTTATTTACCCGTAATTACTGTTATCCCACGAAGCTTAGTGTTTATTTAGATACCTTAACTTAAAAGGGTTTTATAATTTATATAGCTTTGGGATAGAGAAGTGAGATGCGACAATATCTTGAGTTCTAATTTTAAAATATCTTCATTGGCAATGTCAATGATAGAGGATCTGACCATTCCGGTGTCATGCGAACGGTCCTTTCATAGATTATATAGTCATAAAATAGTCATAGTCATAAAATCTAGATAACGACGACTTGTGACCCACTCGGCACCCACAGTTTGAAAAACTCTGGACTAGAGCATTGAACTCACAAAGGATTGAAAGTTTCGTGTATTTTTATAGTCGCTTTCAAGATTTCGATGATATTTAAATCTAGATTAACCGTTTCGTATAAAATTGGCATCATATAACATTTTTCTTACTTACCGTTTCATTGCCCTTTTAAAAGGCATTGCATGTACTACTTACTATGAGGTCAGATTAAAACTGTTTCAAGAACCGATTGTTGTACTGAATCACTTAGTAAGTCCAATGTATGTACATGGTAAATTATTTCTTCTAGAAGGAAAAGGAAAATCACTGAAATGTGTCTAAAGCCGCGTACTCATTAGCGAACCGCGCGTGTAATGCAACAGTTTGTAAATGTGTACGCGTTCGCGGGCACACTTTGCGGCGCGCTCTGCAACGTTCGTGGCGATCCACTCGGTGTCGGTTTTTCGCGCGAACACAAAGTGGTTGTGTCCACATTAGCGTGCATCAAACGCGCATTACATTACACGCGCTGTTCGCTAATGAGTACGCGGCTTTGGACACTTCACTGCGACGAATGGTTAAATGTATCGCAAAAATCAAAGCAGCTGATAAAATTGAAAACATGAACGACAGCGAAAAATCAGCGGTCCGAATGACCGACCGAGGTTCGGTTCGCGTTTGTTTCCATCGATCGGATCGGTCGCCGATTCCAAATTGGCACAAAAGAACGTGACGGCATTCGGTTTCGGCCAAACTATGTAATAAATCGCGGAGAGTGAAAGCGCGAAAGTGTTCGCACTAATGCGATATCCGCTGTTCGAGCTCCCCCATTTTTCTGTCTCTCATCCCTAAATTCCCGTTCTTTCTCGCCAAAGTTGGAGGACAATGAGGCTGCCATTTCGGGGACCCCACGGGAGATCCGACGAGGCCGGGGCCCCCGGAGGGGACCGCGCGCTTGTCTTTCGTAATCGAAACCGAAAGTTTATGTGATGCGATTATTATTTCACGAGCGTAACTATATTAGATACAAGCTTGTTTTGTGCCGCGTGTAATGCGAAAAAAAAATACAAGCAGAGAATACGTTCAAAGAATACAACGGCAAAAAGAGTGTTAATTTGATAGAGTGAATCTACATATATGTACACAATATATAATACTGTCTGCTTTGTGTAAGTACCCAAAGTTACTATAATAATGATTTTGATTTGTTCCATCGCCAGTCTATTTGTTATGGTTTGACTAATCAACATCAGGGGTACTTCTTATGATCCAGTATATGTCTAGGGTAATTGATTGCGATAGGACATTTTTATTGTCACCATGAGCGTATGAATGTCAAGATACAAAAGCCACTCGAAATAGTAATGAATCACTTCTGAAACGTGCACTTATTCTTTTATGGTTTGAACAATAAAATTTCTATCATATTGTGAACGCTTGTTCACTTAAAAATCCTTTAATATAAATAAATTTAGCGCGGTGTATGAAACAGTAAAAAATTGAAGTATACATTGTCTATAAATTGCCGCAACCTTACATAATAAATTGACAGGTAGTAAAGTACCTTTGTTCTCCAACTATACAACATATGGTAGTTGGAGAACTTCCGATTTACATTCAGAGAGGTTAAAGAAAATCACATTTAATCCCACCTGGAGATTTATCGACGCTATGTGTTTAATCAGTTATTTAATTGGGTCAAAAATAAAATATTCTCCGTTCGGGAGAATTAATAGCCGTTTTCCGAATTATTTGTAACGCTTTTCCGCCACTCGAGTAATCGATAGAGTGAGTGGTTATATTTAATAATTCATAAGCTCGTATTACATAGAAAATGGATAGGGTGTCGTTTAATTAGTGGCGCCACGGAAAAGCCATTGAAAAGTTCGAAGCGGAAGAAGAAACGATTCAAACTGACGAAAATACTTTAAATGTTCATATTCTATGTGATCGATTTTGTTAACTTTGATTAAATGAGAAAATTTATTGTATCCGAAGGGATATTCTGATAAAACTTTATTTTACACACTATTTCAATAAGTAAACTTTTTTTGAACATTATTTAAATGATG
The DNA here is from genome assembly GCA_022651745.1 of Parapsyche elsis. NCBI lineage: Eukaryota > Metazoa > Arthropoda > Insecta > Trichoptera > Hydropsychidae > Parapsyche > Parapsyche elsis. Next base: position 8,107,830 of record JAGVSN010000017.1, read on the forward strand.
CGTATGAAAAATTATGGTTCAATATCAATAATGTAATGAAATGATAGATGAAGGGTACATCGACTTCCGGTAAATGAAATAGTTCAAATTTTACCAAATTCAAAAAAAACTACTTTATTTAACGGATGGTTTCCAAAATTATCTTTTCCACATAAATAAATAAATAAAAGATGGAAACTGTTACTTCCGGCGGTTAGAAATATAATAAAGTTCCAAAAAATTCAACTGAAAAATTAATTTGCCGTTTGACATTTTTGCCATACAAAAATTGAAAATTTTCATTTCCGGTTAGTGAAAATTAGCCAAAGTTAATTTTAAAGATTATCTTTTCAGTCTCGACTCAAATTACAGCTAAAAATACATTGTATAATTCTAAAAATGATTAATTTGTGTAGTAAAAGTAATGTAACACTTTAATTTATGTCATATGCGGATAGCGTGAAAACGTCTGAAATGTCACAAATATGTGTTATGAATTTCATATGACTTTAATAGCTATACTCGTGTAAATATATTATAGAATATTTATATGACAAGCGTGTAAAGTAAAATTATTGATCGGTGAAAACTGTGAAGAGCGGCGTCCACAACAACAATAAAATTCACCATAACTAGTATTTAATATCTCTATGTATGTAAATTAATAGAATATAACTAACTCAAGAATTCAATACGTTTCATTAATAAGATATAAACATATATACACAAACGTATTCAATTATTAAAGTTTGAATCATTGATTGTCACGATACTGCGCAATTGCAATATGTTGAAAATTCAAACGACATATCATTTTTAGTTAAGTCCAAGTATATAAATAATTTATCGTTTAAGCCTTTCAATGTCGCATATATAAATTAAATGTCATATTATAAAACGACTGTGAGTTATTATCTTTGACATGTCAAATTAATGTCGTATTAAAATTTGAAGCCAAAGCTTTTCAACGCCGCAATTCCTCTTGAAGATTCGCCACGCAAAGACTTCTATTTTCATTGCGTTTTCCGCGTTTGCTGAAAACAAACACGTAACACGTCGGCCACAAAGAAAGACACTACACGATCGATACCAGAGTTTGACAGTGCTGAAATATTCGCGAATTGCACACAAAAACACACAATAGTTGCATTCCAAATTCCTAGATATCATACCAATCAACATTATTCGTATTCGATGATAACTTTTTATATGTACATATGTATGTATGTAAGATCATCATCATAATAATAATTCCACCCCATTCCATTGCATTATTTATAATACGCCGATGATACAATTATTATTGGAATGCACATATGTATGTAAATAATTTTACCTTCTAATATCAAATTCTAAATAAAATATTTATTATTTGATTGTAGGTAAACTGCTGGAAAATATTATATGTATATTATGGAAATTAACCATGATAGTAATAAAACCAGTTAAATTATACTCTAATTAAATAATGGTATTGGGGGAATATATTGTTTTACTTCAACTTTTAAAAAGATTCAATAAATAAATTAATCTCATCAAATCAAAACTTAAAATAGCACACGTGAAAACTATTTATAAAAAGTATGCAGATATTACCTATGTACATACATAGTTTTACGAATTTTATAAAAATGAATTGTTTTAAATTGGCTTACAGTCGTGTGTAATGTATTAATTTTCGCAAAAACTCGCACCGTTAAACTTTTTTTCCCGTAAATAAAAAGTTTGCAATGAAAAGAGGATGCATTTCCGTACCTGTTTCGGAGTGCGGAGTCAGCTTCCGGTCAGTAATCCATCAGGTGGAGGACACACAGAGTAAAGCACACATTGTTACGGGATGAATTGCAACGATGAAATAAGTACGCGGCGAAGAGTGTGCGTGTTTCAAACACACGACAATAACAAAGCGATCGATCGGACGAACAGAACGAACGGCCAACGACGATGTGTGCGGCGGCCGCGGCGTCGCATAAACTTTTGCGGGTGAAGTTGCGGGAGGAGAGAGAGGGGGGGGGGGGGAGGGGAGGGAAGAGGAGGGAAGAGGAGGGATGGGGAGAAGAGGAGGAGAAAGGGAAGGAAGGGGGGAGCGCAGAGGCGCACCTGCGCCTCCGAAGCGCGCTTGCGCCCCTTCAAATGTCGACCGATGACCGAACGTGATGGATGCTTCTGCGATCAAATCGGTTGTTTTCCCTTTAATACCTATATAATAATGATAAGGGCTTTTCATCGAGATGACGATTTTCTTTTGATTTTCCAGTGTGAAAATAGTAGTTTTGTAAAATGTGCTTATGACGGAAATGGCCGTTTTATTTAGATTTCGACACTGAACTTTTTTAGGGAAAATTTCAATTTTATTCCATTTTTCAGGAAAATTCCTTCAAAATCTTTTTTTCCTGAAAAATTTTCACTTTATCTAGGAAAAATTTCCTTGCCAAGATCAAATTGACAAGTAAACTAGAAAAAGGGCTTAGGTCGTCCATAAATAATGTCACGCTCTAATGAGGGGGGAGGCGCGGCAGTCTGATATAATGTGACTAGCTTATTGCCCGTTGATAATCAACGCCCGCTGAATTTTTAATATTTGGATTTTTGGATCTGGGGGGTGGTAAGGGGCCGGCATAGCTTTTCGGGAGTCAAAAAATGGTGCCGTAGGGGTAGGGGTGGGGTCTGGGGGGTGGTAAGGGGCCGGCATAGCTTTTCGGGAGTGCAAAAAAGGGGCCGCTGGGGCAGGAGGAGGGTCTGGGGGGTGGTAAGGGGCCGGCATAGTTTTTCGGGAGTCCAAAAAGGGGTCGCCGGGGTAGGGAGGGGGTCTGTGGGGTGGTGAGGGGCCGGCATTGCTTTTCGGGAGTCAAAAAAAGGGGTCGCCGGGGTAGAAGGCGGCTCTGGGGTGGTGATGGGCTGGCATGGCTTTTAGTGAGTCAAAAAAACGGGTGGTAAGGGGCCGGCATAGCTTTTCGGGAGTCCAAAAAGGGACCGCCGGGGTAGGGGGGGTCTGGCGGGGTGGTAAGGGGCCGGCATAGTTTTTTGGGAGTGCAAAAAAGGGGCCGCTGGGGCAGGAGGGGGGGGTCTGGGGGGGGGGGGGGTAAGGGGCCGCCATTGCTTTTCGGGAGTCCAAAAGGGGGGCCGCCGGGGTAGTAGGGGCGTCTGGGGGATGGTGAGGGGCCGGCATAGCTTTTCGGGAGTGCTGAAAAGGTGCCGTAGGGTTAGGGGGGGGGGTCTGTGGGGTGGTAAGGGGCCGGAATGGCTTTAGGGGGTATCAAAAGTTCAAAAAAGTTCCAAAAAAAAAGTTGGAAAAATCCAAAAAAACCGAAAAAAAATTTTTTCAAAAATCTATTCATAGAAAAAAAAGTTGAAAAAAAAAAAAAAAAAAAAAAATTCAAAAAAAAAGTTCCAAAAAAAAAGTTGGAAAATTCCAAAAAAAACCGAAAAAAAATTTTTCAAAAAATATATTCATAGAAAAAAGTTGAAAAATCCTATAGTGACGTCATAGCGTTACGGGACAGACATACACACACACACACACACATTAAGCTCTTTATTAATATAAAATATGATTTGTGATGAGGGGGGTAGGGGGGCGGAAGGGGGGGAGGGTTGTAGTAAATATAAATTATTAATTTTTTTCTGACAATAAAATGAACGTGTTTCTCATTTCTGATTTTCTTCAACTGTAAAAAACATCTTTTGAAAGTTATGCATATGGGGGGGATTTTAAAAAAATGTGACGTTATTTAGACAGGGCGTAAAAGATTCTGACGAAATGTGACAATGGGGGGGGGGGTCAAAAAATACTTAAAAATTGTGTGACGTAATTTATGGATGACTCTTCGGGGCCAATCGTTGGTGCCTTATTTTGGTGAAGAAATGGGTATGTTCTTAAAAATAGGTCATGGCTAAAATCTTTTTACTTTATCCATATATTGTTTTGAAAATTTGTTTTGACTTAAAACTTATACTGATCAACAAAAATTTTTTTTTAAAACCCAGAGCGGAGATTGTTAAACTAAGTTTGACCCACTGACTTCGAATCCGATAATGAATTTTGTTGAAATGCTCTCGTTTATGAGATATTCGCGATTTAAAAAATATCCATTTTTTTGGTTTTGCGGTCTATAACTCAAAATATAGTATAGCTGTGCTCAAAGTGAGTATTGAAATCAATAGTCAGACATTTTTCCTATTGATTGTGATTTTTTTATTGTTTTTGAAATTCTTATAATTAATTATATGTATAGCGAATTTTTAAAGTCAAAAATATATTTTTTTTACACATTTTTTCGCTAGATAATTAATTATAAGTATTCAGTGGGTCATACTTAGTAAAGATTGACCAATCTCTGCTATGGGCTTTTTTTTGTTGCTCAGTGTTATTGGATGTTAGGGAAATTTTCCTAAAAACTGATAACAACTAAAAACAATTTTTGAAGAACTATTAATGGAGTCACTTTTGGATCACTAATAAATTAACTATTTAAAATTTTATTTATTTTTAAAAGATACTATTTTAAAATTAGTCTAATAAATATCTAATAAATAATTGAGCCGTTATAAATGAAAGTAGTTTGTCCACCTTTTTGTGTTTTGAGATATTGATTAAAATAAATAGATCACATATGAAGGGCTCGGGGCAAGATAGTGTCAACCATCATTTTGGTCAAAATTGGACTGAATATGTCATTTATGCAAATTAATCATAAGCTATGTTTTGAACCATTAATAGTTTATTTTTGACTAATAGATGACTATATAGCCCTTATGCATTTCTTTACGGGATGAAAATTTTTTGAAAAACTTGCGACAAAATAGTGTCATCTTTTGTCATAATAATGGTGAATAATTTTACTCATTTCGCATTTATTTTATTTCCCTCTTCTAAAAAAATGTCATATCTTTGTGTAATTATTAAAAAAAATTGGTGGAAAATAGTGTCAACCCACATTTTTTGATATGCACCATTTTATTTTTTCATTTTATGTTTAATATATTAATGTTTTGTTATTTTTTTGTTACTGGTATTATTAAGGATATAGGTATCATTAAAGCAAATAAAAATAAAAAGTACGTGTTTTGATTTATGGATTTGAACAAAGTTTAAAATTGATATATCTCAAAACTATCAAAGTGAGGGTTGGCACTATCTTGCCCAGAGGCCTTCAATTATGTATGTTTGTAGCCAAAACTATCATTAACTCATTTCTTTTCAAAATTGAACTTGCAACCACTTTCATTTATAATGGCTCAATTAATAAGTTTCCTTCCAAGAAAACGCTTATAGCTTTTTTGAAGTTTGATGTACGTAGTAGTAAATTGTCAAGATCATTGACCATTTTTATTATAATAAAATTGATTTTAGCACTTTTTTTACCAAAGCCACAGTATTTAATGATGTTGAAGTGGTAATAAACGCTATTAGTGAGCGATAATCAATTTTTGAGGTGCCTGTGAACTCATCATGTACATAAGTCCTTTCAATTATAAATATGGCATATTTTATTGCCTTGTTTAATTTTCGTAAAATATTATACATTATAACATATCAAGAAAAATTTGAATTTTCTCATTGCATTTTTGTAGAAGGATACATAAAAAGGATTAGGATGGATGTTGAATAAAAACATTGTTTCTATTTACACACTTTATTTAAATAATGAACATAATAAATAATGAATGACGTATTTCTTTTTTTCATATTAATTTGAATGCTATAATAATTAATATAAGACAAAATGTTGACAACAATGATGACTAAAGTGCTCGCATTACATAATTCTATTACATATACCATTATTCATTTGATGGCGAAGGAGTACTGAACTTCAATAAAATAATTATTGCCCTTCAATGGTTTTATATATATAGATTTTCGTCCAATAAATACACATACGCGAGAAAATGATTCAAATCATGAACGGTGACTCTTATCTATGTATATATAGTTGCAGGGAATCCATTTTCTAAGAAGCACGAGAGGGATTATGAAGTACATAATTAAAATATATACACCCCCCTATGCACTATCCAATTATTCAGTCTTAAAATGGATGCCGACAATATGCCTTTATTGACTTTTTATAAATAGCTAGATTGTGAATAATTATTAAGAGACAAATTAGTATATTTTTTTATATATAATAATATTCTCACAATACATTGTAAGCTTAGAAAGTTATAGAAACATTGAGATGTTAACGTAAATATGTATGTATATATCATAAACTAATTATAAAGTGTAATCTGAATTACTAAGTGCAATTTCAACAAACCGATACCATTCAGAATCGCACTAACTTTGGCCTATGAACAACTTGGATAATTAAATTACTATGCAGCAGACACATCACACTCTTACGGCTCGTCTCCACCGATGAAAGCAAACATTACTTTATATACGGAGTATTGCTTGAATACGATAAGACTAGTTTTGTCTTACTGCAGAATATATCATTGTGTTGTATTGCAACGCAACAATTAAAATTAAAATTATTTTTACTATTTCGGTATAGGGAATATTGTTCACTTTCTTCAGTGTAAACGAGCCGTTATATGCAAGCACTCAATTCACTCTATGTATATACAAATGTGTTACACAAATTCAATGATAGTAATATATTTTATATACGTATTATCGTCTATTAAAGTGAATTTTAATTATCACTTAAAATTTGCAATAAAATAGTTCATATTTTAGGAAAACCACAATGTGCATACCTACATATGTATTATTGAATATAAAAAAAATAATTTACTTAGCAATTTTTTTTTATATATTTTAATCTACACTCATGAACGATCTTATGACTTTTCCCTTTTGATTAGAATTGAAGTTTTGTATCGGTGATTAAGCGATAGGGTTGGGAATTCCTTACCCTGATATTTTGGCCTGATTGCACAATAGAATAATATTAGCAATCAATTCAGTCTCCCATCTGGTTTTTTTTTAACACTTTTGGATTAAAATGGAGAAGCAAACTATAACATGTTCCTCAGGTTTAATAAAATCTCATAGCTACTCAGCCTTCAAAAATTTTTTTTAAACTTATAGAATGAGTATTTTTTACATACATAAATAACATTTTTATAAAATCAAAACAATGAGATTATTCTAAACTATTCAATAAATCAACACAATTTTGACTCTTTGAAATGTGCAATATTAATGCGAAATTGAATCCGTGTGCAAAAATTAGTATTTTGTATTTCAGTGCTGCAAGGAGAATGTATGTATAATATTAACTTTTCATAATTTTTCCCCTTTTTCTTTTTAAATTACAATAAACATGCATCAATAGACCCTGTTTAATTTAAAGGCTAGTAATCATTCATCCGTTATGAAACAATTAAGCGGTTAAATTCGGTTTAAGCTTGTGAACAATATTCTCTAATAAACATAACGATACTTCAACATTTAATGAAAGGGTCACATATAGAGATATTTGTATTCAATAAAGGTATCTAGATATATTATTTATGTGTAGCCAATTGTAGAAATTCCACGATGATAAAAGTTACTGAAATAGTGCTCTTAAATTTTTACAATAGTTTTATAAACTACGCTGGGACACCCGGCCAAAATCAGGTACCTAATGCTAAAACTCAAATTGATTATATGTATATATATATTTTTTTTAAATTTAAAAAATAATTAGCACATTAAAAGATCACAATTCATATACGTACATGCTTATGTATGTATATACGATTACATACATAGGCACGTGCGTATGTACATAAAACTAATGAATTTTGGCACATAGAAATTTTATAATTTTAATCACAGCTATAAAAAAAAATCAATTTGCAAAAAAATTTTTATTATATATTTATATATATAGATTTTTTTTTATCATATATGTATATAAAAAAAAAATCTGTGTAAAGTTTGTTGTGTACTCTATATATATATATATATATATATATATATATATATACATATATATATATATATATATCTTAATTTAAAAAATTTCCAAGTTTTCTCATGATTGCCACAAATCGAATTTTCTTAGCGTATAAAAACAAAACTAAATTAATGAGCAAATTTATAATTATGTTAAAGCAATAAAATTATGGCTCATATTCGAAAAAACTCGAAATCAAAATTTAGTGTAGTTTATTCAAATTTAAGTTAGGAATTCGCTGATTTTACTACGGAAACCAAAGAACCTATCAATTAGCTCTAAGGTCAATAAAGTGAATGAAATATAGTGAAAAAAATTAGTCTCATAATAAATGTTTGGAGTTAACATGCAAAAATGTGTTTGCATATGTTTTTACAATTAAACTTCAATTCAAGTCATGGATATGTAACCATTCTCAATAAATTTTGCTAACTTAGTGTTGACATATAATTAATTTAGAAATTAAATTGACTCGTGTATCTACTAGTTTGCATTGATTTAAGTGATGATTATCATATTTCGAAACATAAAAAAAAAAAGGTAACATATCCAGGTGTTTTCCTCCAAATACTATTGTATTATCACAGTTGTTAAAAATAAAAATAATTAATAATGAACAATTGAAAGTAAAGTAAAATTAAGAAAAAGTTAAATTTGGACAAATAAAGTTAAAAATACACATTCACAATCTCAATTTGAGCAAAAAACATTTTAGAGTTTCATCCCTCGATAGGAAACTCGACATATTAGTTGGATCATCCGTGTTATTATAGTTATAGCTCGTGTATACAAGATCACTCGACTTTGAATCATCGATAGCGATACAGTACCGAGTGATCTCATATGAATGGCCATAATTTTACCAAATACACAATGTAAAACATCTGTACATACATCTTATTATACAATAGTATGTATTAGAATACTTTTTTCGCGTTAAAATTGTATAACAACGATAACATGTTACACAAAAATTACTCAATTTAAATTTTTTACTTTGAGTAAAATATAATTTAATTTTAAAGTTACAAATAAATAATAAAATAAATTAGGAAAAAATATTAAATTGAGGGAACCTCAATGACAACCACGATTCTTTTGAAAATAATAAGTATAATATAATTTATACAATAAATCAATTACCGAACAACATTAAAGTAAATAGTTATCGATAAGTAATAAAAATTAAAAATACATCATTAATATTATAAATATGTAAAGTATTGATATTGATAGATATGTTAAGTACAAATACATATGTAATATGAGCAAAATGTATATTTAAATACACGTGTTTTAGAAACACCAATTAAAAACAATTTACTAAGTACATTTTACTTATCATTTTTACACTAATAATTTCAGATTTAGATTTGTCTTGAAATATTAGAAGATGGCGAATATGAAGCATATCTAGATAATCTAGATAAATACGTAATAAAATTAAAGCTCCCAATAACATTTATAAATAAATAAATTGACTTAAAGTCTCAACAAAGATTTTTTTGGTTAATTTTCAAATTAATATGTACTAACAATGAAATAAAAAATTCTAATATAAGAAATAAAAAAATATAATAATTATTATACTGAAATTGATAAATTACAAAACAACATACATATAACAATTGACCTGATATATTATCAATACTTTCAGTCAACATTTATGACAGTTTTATCCCTCTTCTTTCGCAATTGATGTTTAATATGAAACAAATAAAAGAAGGAGCTCATCGAAATTACTTTTTAATACAGTACAGTAAATGTTATGTTGATATTTCCGCTAATTATTGATTATATATTTATTGTCTTGTAACTATTTATCAAAATAATAAAAAATGACTTCACATTGAATGGTGAAAATAGTGCAATATCAATTTTAATCATTATTTCCATACAAGTTTATTGAATTGAGTCAAATTCTAATATCCTTTTAAATTCTATATGAACAATGGCCAAATGTTGGAATGTTAAAAATTGAATTGCAAAATTATTGTGTACATATGTATCTACATATATGTATGTAATGTGACTTTGATAATTTGACACAAAGATTGTATTCATGACAAGAAATTATTTTATAAAAATTAGAAAATTGGCACATCTTAGTAAAAAAGAGAGAGTTGAGTACATACGTTTTCAACTTTAGGAAGACAATAAATTTATTTTTCCCATATCAATAACTCACTGAGTTGGTCAAATAGAGGAAAGGTTAAGTTTTAATAATCAAAATAAATATTTTCATAATTAAATGTATGAAACGATAACTTCCACATACATACATAATATATATGTATATATTTTAACTCCAGATAGTACAAAATCTTCAAGTTCCATACTTAATTACGTTTTTACCATCTACATGACATAGTGTATAATAACCACAACAACGAATATAATTAAATAAAAATAACAAATCTTTGGTTTTGATCCCTAAACCAATATTTTTTTTTGAACATTTGTTTCATTTAATGTAAATTTTATTAAAGGATTTGATCCCGTTAGTTTCGTATTAATCATGTCTCCCCTTAGACACAATATATTGTAACATGCCATTCCGGACATTACAATTATATTTACAAATTATATTGTCATTAAACCTTCTCACTTATTTTCAACTAAACTATAGCTAAACTATGTTTTTTTTTCTTCATTAATTTATAATCTTGAAATAAAATATCGACTACATTCTAAATAACATTAAAAATTAAAACATCTGATTTCATCTGATATGCAATACCTATCTATCTATTCATTAAGACAATCTGATGCAGTCAATTTTTTATATCATTTTCATAAAATTGATTATTTCAATTTCAACATTGCTCTGAATATACCAATCCATTTTTACAATCTTTAATTTATATAGTGAGATCAAAAAAGATCATAACTCTTAAACATTGTCGAATTTTTGAAATTCGACAAAAATACTTTGCAGATTTCCATAAAATAAGAGTATCTAAAATACATTCTAGTTTCATATATATTTTAAAAGACACCTAAACAGGTATCTCGATTGCTTTACTTGTTTTTAATCAATTGATTTCAGATCACATACAGTAAAAATGACAGCGCAAGCTTGAATTGATGGTTTGTACTTGATTTTTGCACTCTCTAGTTTAATGTATCGGCGCCTTTACTATGTGATTTGGTGCAATATAGTGGTAGCCGGCTATCGGTTGTCCCGCAGTCTCCATGAAAATTCTGAAACATATTAATGCTATCTTAGTACGTGTGAAAGGGAATTCAACATTCAGTACATTCTTATACTAAAATATAAAACTAAAGGAACTCTTAAATGTAATTTAAAATTAAATCAATGGAATTTTTTTTATACTACTCAGTAAAAATAATAAAGAACACAAGCATTTTACATTTGAATTAACTTATTTAAATGCATATACGATTGGATTGACACATGGTTTAAGAATTTGTTCACATTCATGTGATTGTTATCGACTGAGAAAAACGAGTCATACAGGGGTTGGTTAAAATGTTTCTGAACAAATTAAATAGTATATGAAAAAAAAAAAAATGCATAAATATACTGATACGGGTGAAGGTCAAAATGTGATTAATATGAAAAACAGGATGAAATACATATTTCTTTTTCTGGGACTTACATAAAAGGTAAAAGGTAGGCTTACCGGGATTTTTGATTCTCCGAACAGGCAGGGAAGTGGTTTTTTTTGGAGGCAGGTCTTCCCATTGATTTGATTGGATTTTAGCACTTGGGATAATTTGGTTGGTACTCCGGAATGAAATGATGGAAAAAAAACAGCTTACAACGGATATCCGAGGTGATGAATTTGTTTTTATATATGTATAAATAATATATTTTAATACTTTTACTGCAATTAAGCAATGTTACAAAGTATGCTCTAATTCTCATGTTAAGAAAATTAATGGATTATTGAATGAATATTAAAATTAATATTGTTAAAATGTGATACCGGCGTTATATACTTAAAAAAAATTTTGTTTGAGCATTATTTTAGTATTTTTAATTTAATTGTTAGATTAATTTATATTCGAATTTGTAATGCAGCATAAAAAAAATATAAGAATCAATCGACAATACATAAATAATGATACAATAGGATGATCAGTATTCCGCTGTAAACAGATTGAATTAAAATACGACTTGCATACTCAGTCATACGAATATGGTAGCTGCGATTTAAGAATAAATAAAAATTAAATTAAGCAAATATAAAACTTTCATATATTGGTTTCATAAAAATACACATCATATACACATTCAGCTAAAAATATTAAAACTTAGCAAATTCGTAAAACCTGAAAAAAGAAGAAAAGTAAAATAAGTCAATTCAACTTTACTGAGAGTGAACTAAAATATATATATTTATTTATCAGTATGTGATTTTTTTTAATGAAAATTAGACATTTATTTCATGAACTTTATTGAGAAACTGTAATAACAATTTTGTGTACTACAATCTTAATAACTAAAATTAGGTATTTGATGAAAATATCTATGAACAATTAATGTAATCATACATTTTCACTTATACATAAGATATCTCGCTCATGAGCAATATCCCAAGTACCAAATACATATCTAATAAACGTATATATATTTATATAAATTCTGTAGCGAGATTCGTAGTTTCATTTTCAAATATTTTTTTAGTGAAAACATAAGATATACACTATTATTACATTCCTAAAATACAATATAATAATTTTATAGTAATACGTAATAATAAGCATGAAAAAAACACACTCACTTAAGCACTATATGGAAAGAAACATTATCGGTGTAGGAAAAGGGTGTAAATAATGATTTTACTCAAAATGATTGTAATGAACAAAGAAAAAATATGTTGCAATTAATAAATGAAAACAAAACACCATACATTGCAATTTTGGCACAAGTTTGACACAAAAGAGGATGCCAACAATAAAGAAAATATTCAAAAAAGTTACAAGAGAAATAATTTTATAAAAAAAATATTAAAGTGAAACAAATAAGATTCAATAGAAAGTTTTTAATATAATCACATTTTAACAAATCTGCAAAGAATATAAACATAATTAGATACTATTAAATGATTTAGAAATGTGTCGATGTAATAGGATTTTGATTCAAATAAAAAAAAGGACGATTCTAAAAGGATAATTTTTAGATATATTAAACATTGGAAAAAATTGTATTAGCAAAAACGCCGATTTTGGGGTACAGTACAGAAACATAACAACGATTTTAATATTTTGATTTTTTTGGGAACAACCAATTAATTACGTCAATTCTAAAAACTTGATCATTATAAGATTTCATAACAGTTTCAGTGTGATTGATGATTTTATAATAGAGTCAATTATAAGAAAATTTCAAGTCGATTTAATGCAATTTCACTTGATCTACAATTGTTTACAATATCGACTACGTATTCTAACGTGTTCTATTCAAATAATTACTGAAACTATGTATAAACTCGCTTAGTTTAATAAATTTTGAATGATTTAATTATAGCTAAATATAATACAATACTATCAAAATAAAATAATAGTGATTCTCAATTATTGAGATGCGAATGAAACTGAAAAAGTAGTCATAATTCAATTTGATTTCTGAATACACGATTGGGTACAGTATAACATGGCACTCTTTGATTTAAGCTCCCGATTAATAATACTAGTAATTATGATTACATTGCAAATGACATTTTTATAGTACATACTTACTTTCAATGCAATGACAAATTATTTTCGTTTACCATTTATCAGACAAGAGATTAAAATAAAGTTAATAACATTACAATAAATACTTATTACCATGACTAAATGGACATCTTAGGATTGAACAAAAAAAATTAAACCCTTAATCTCAGAAAAATCAAGTGATATATAAAAACTGGGAGAGAAGATTCCTACAATGATCACTCAAATGGAAATGAGAAAATTAGATCAACTTTAAAATTGAAAACGGCTGCAGAATCGCGAATAAGCTGCTAAGTCCGAGCTACAGTAAAATGGTAAACTTCAAACGAAGAGGTAAAAGACAGACTACTCTATTTTATATATAAAAAATAGATGACTGAAATTAGCATATTTTAACACGGTAATGTATCATTTTTAATCTAACCAAAAAAAATTTCGCAGGCATAAATTGACTAGATGTTATACAGCTTATGAAGTCGTATGCACTACTAAAATAATCATGTATTTTCTTTATAATAATTGTCAATTTTTCACAATTCAAAAAGCTTTTGCTGACTTACTTATAATTCTAAAACTCAAAAGTGAATTCATACCTTGGTCCATTTCAAAGCACTTGATTTATTTTATGAAATCTACGCTTTCAACACAAAAAAAATTGCTATATATATATGTATATAACGACCAAATCTGAACAATCGCATAAAAGTTACTTAGACATGAGATTTGAAGCAACGTCAGCCTCGCTATAAAATGTACAATTCACCATATTCATATCAAAATATATTATTACCTCCATTTCATCTCACGCGTAGATTTGCAAACAATTCAACATCGGGCAATACCCGTCGGATCATCTACGGAAACTAAACACTAAATACATACTAACTTTTACGAAACCAAAGAACGATTTTCAGATTTGGTTCAAGATACTTGTAGTATACTATGTGCATTTTTACAGTTCATGTGTGCACAAGCTAATACGGATTGAATTTGGTTCTTTCTTTGATTTTAGTGGGTTGATCGGATGCCGAAGTTGGACCGGGCGAGCGCGTGCGGGTGGGACCTCTGTGCGGTCTGTGAACACCGGTCGTTTGAACGGGTGTGGCGGCTAATAATTCCGTTAGTCCACCTAAAGCGCTGAGCGAACTCAACGCGTTAAGGGCACCCGGTTTGGCTAACAGTTGGGCCAGAGGAATGGCTGATGCGAGGGGGCTCGTTCCAGTCGTACTGTTGGAACTGTTGGTACTTCCTTGGGTTTCGGTGGCTGTACCGCCCTCGAGGTTGGCCTTTTGTAGTTCAACGCTGCGGAAAGAGAGAACAGGTGGTGGTGTCAAGGAAAAAGTTCGGGAATAACATGATGATAGAATTAAAGGCAGGCCCAAATCAAATTGGTTTCTCAATCAATAAACACACACTGGTAAACATTGGAACAAATATCGGTAGTTGTAAGGAGTATTGTTAATGGTATACAATTAAAAATAAAGGAGATTGAAAGTTAAGAAATAAAAGAAAAAACCCCACCCCCTGGCACGGCGAAATATTAAATTTAAAACGACAATGAACAATAATCTCTTTACGCGTATGTATGTATAGAATAAAACTCCACAGTTTGCAGATATTTTCAATAGTTTAATAAAAAAAAATTGATTTTGTATATCAATAATAAATTTATTTTTAAAAACTTCAATAAAAAAGACCCATATTTATCTATCAATAATATCGAAAATTGTTATTTTTATGACCAACTTTAATTTCAATTATAATCATGCCATGCCAATTTTTACAGGTCAGGTAACGTTAATAAAACGGTCAAAAAATAAACAAAAAAAAAAATCAGATATTGCATCAGATGTTCCAAAGAATGCAATTATACACCGATTCCACATCAACCGAGATCTAAAAATGTTACAAAGCAGTTTCTTTGATAACAATAAGCCAGATTTTACGGTCTAAGGCTGGAAATTAAACCACAAACGGTAGAGTTGAACTATATACGTATACATTTGATCAATATGTGTTGCAATGTTTCAAAACACTGACGTAACAGATACATCACTACTTTAAATCATGAAATAATACACCATAAAACTATTTTACAAAGCATTAATTTTCGAGTTGACACAGAATTATTTATTTTTTGACCACAGAGATTCGAATTTGAAATCGACAGAAACTACTGCTTAATTGTTGTTAGAGTAAGAATTTTTAATATGTTTGAAATAATTTATGCGGTTCGTTTAAAATACGCAAATTTCCAATTATTTGAAAAATAATTTAAATATTAAAGGATTAGGCATGCTAGTTTCGTATCAGGCTTTGGTGATTCACAATGGAAGAATTTATAAAAAAAATTTGGACAAATCATGAAGTAGCAATAGGGGACGTGTTGTGGACTGGGCCCAGCAAAATTGCAGGAATCATAAAATGGATAAATGTGGAAAACTTTACATTACTACGTCAACAGAACCTAGCTGAAAAAAATGTAGAAAGGGGACAAAACGCAATCCACATCATACGACAAAACTTTGCTTTACACAAAATTGAGATGCTTTACAAAATTAGCTTTATTTTCCTTCTTCATCAAACGAGTGTATCATTTAAATGCCCAATAATCCTAACGACGACTTGACATGTATCGTATCAACTTTCCGCACGGGTTTATTTTTAAACGCACACACCTCGTTGAAAATCGCCATCGTTAGAATTATCAAATGAGACTTTAAACAACGCCTTATGATAGGATGAAAGTTTCACTGACCTCATATTGATAAGGTACTGGGCTAAAGCGACAGCATCTGGATTTCCGGTGATAGTGATAGTGCGATCTGTGGCGCCCCCCTCACGTTCTTCACAGTTTGAGATGCGTATCATGGCACCGGAGATCTGTCGAATCTCTGCTATCTTAGTACCTCCCTGAAACAACCACAAATATGATCATCGTTGCCGATACATTTCGATACAAACGTTTGGTTCAATTCATTGTCTTACCTTTCCAATTATACACCCTATAAGCTCATTAGGAACAGTCATTTCGTGAGATTGCTGATTTGAAGGTGGCTGGTTACGATTTTGTGAAGACGTACGCAACTGAGAGCCCGCCAGAGCAGCGAGTGCTGTAAAAATACTAAAATTAGAACAACACCAATGTGAAGATGGATGCTTTGGCATCGACTCTTCAATTTTTCTAACCTGCAGGATTAAGTCCGCCTGTGTTGGCCGGAGCAAGTCCTCCGAGACCGAGTGCAGCGAGGCCCGCTAAGGGGCTCTTGGCGAGACCCCCCATCTGAAATATGTCCTTTATATTAGTTAGTAAACTGTAGCTTTACTGATAAAATTAGACCACAATGCATTTCTCACAGTTATAAACGAGTAGAATTTTCACAAAATATAAAAAAAAAAATCAAACAGTACCATAACAAAATAATATCAAAAGTGGGATTTAAAATATTGAACATTGATTAAAAAGTCTGAATTTTTAACGAGAGCACCGAAATTATCATTTTTTTTCCTTGGCACCACTTTTCCTCTGGCACAGCTGGGATGGGAGTGTCGGCTGGAAAAAGGTCATTCGAACATGGATAAAAATATATATGAATAAAAAGAGTTCTTATAGAAGATGCCTGGAAAACCATCCACATATATTCAAATGAAATTCATGAACTGGTTTGAAACAGGATAGGAAATGGTAGTGAGACCATTTTCTATGTGGAGAATATTGAAGAGAATATTCGGAACGGATCTGACGTGTGGGGCAAGTCGATATCTGTGGATGCTTATACAGGCATTTATCTTTACAGTATTTAAATCGGTAAATAATTACATTTAGACCATAGGATCAAATAAAGTGAGTTTACAGGCGGTGCTGCCCACAAATATCTTTATCGATTTAATTTTGTTTGAAAACCAAAACATAGTGTCAGCAGAGTATTAGCTTATAAGTTTACAATTATACACATTACCAAAAAAATATATATAATACAGTTGACAAGACGTATATATAGTGTGCATGTATATTGTCGTAAAGCCATGCACATGGTCTCGATTATTATTAATTTAAGTCCGATCTAAATTTACATGAGACGGAGTGAAGAGGCTAGGCGGGGGCGTTTAAAAGGAATTACGGATGCATTTTGAGGATGTTAAAGGTAAATAACCTTTTGCGTGGATCCCCCCCAATGACACATTTTTTTATTATTTATTTTATAACAGACACAAAACTTTCAACAATAAGCCTATTTATAATTCAAAAATTCATATATGAATTATAAAACCTTCACGCAAAAAGTAATGTGGCAGTGCCAGAAGAATTCGAATAAGCTGCAGACAAACTACATTATATATATATATATGTATATAAAAAAAAAAAATGCAAATGCTGTTACACAAGATTCATCGAGTATTAATAACGTAGACACTTCATTAATCACTACAAATATTACATAAGCAATAAATTAAAAAGAGCAAGGATGTATGTATATATTTTTCAAATTACAAATAAAAATATATCACGAATATGATACACGCGACGTTAAAAACTTAAAAATAAATGAACCTAAAGCCCATACGAGTTAAAAAATGATGGTGTTAGTACATTTCACTGTGAAATTAAATCAAGCAAGTCAAAGCTTTCGTTCTCTTCATTAATTATGCTAAATTTGGCTCATTGTCATATTTCTTTGGTAGATAAGGCGCTTTCACACGGGGGAGTCAAGTCTCAATTATGTTAAGGTACCATAATATCATTCAATTGGATGAGATGAATTTGAGCCATAACCAAATGTGTAAAAGATAAATCAAAATTTTAGAGAGAAATTAAGCTTTGACCGATTACAATAATGCAGGATATTATGAACACATTTGAATTCATTAAAAAAAAAAAAATCACCATACATAATTATGTCAAAATAACAAGGGGATAAGTTTTATACAACATTCGGGAAATAAACAATTAAATTAAAAAAAATATCATAATACAAATCGTATAAACAGGTACATTTCAGGTAGTTTACTACAGGTATAAATAAAATAATAATAGATTTTACCAACTAAAATGTACTCTACTATGATTATTGTTTCAGGTATCTTAGCTATTAGTAGAAACAAGGGGGGAAGGGGGTAATTCAAGCAAACTCATGTTCAAACAGTGTAAATGATATAAGAATCTGATAAAGGTGAGGGAGGGGGCAGCACCAAGCAATAATTAACCATCTTTCCCTTCATTTGTCAATAATATTATATACGAATTGTAAGTTGTAATACAATATGTAAGTTGTGCCGAATACGCGAAATTGCCCACTACACAAATCAGGCAAACTCTCGACCAATTCGCGATATTGGCAGACGCGTTGTCGAATCTGCGAAATAACCGTCCTATCGACCGGATATTTTTCGCAGTTCACAAATTCGGCAACACGCCCGTGTTCACGGATCAGGCGAACGTTTTCTTACTTCGCAAACGGGACAATTTGACGTATTCGGCCGAACGTAGATATGATACACGTCGCCGTGACCAAAATTACTTATGTACAATAGAATTAGCGACCGGGATATATGTACGTACTGACAAAAGCAGGGTAAGGGTAACAGAGTAGGGACAGGGGCATATTTAAAAAAGCCCGCCCATAAACTCACGACATGTTCCTGATGGTGCGGGTGAAAATGCGGATGTGGGGGCGGGTGCGGATGCTGCAGCAAATGATGCGGCGGCAACGCTGCCAGCAGCGGTGTGCCTTTCATCAAAGGATCGTTGAGGCCGCCGTGCAGACCAGCTGCGCCGCCCACGCCCACCACTCCAAGTCCTGGGCCGTATATGCCCGTCTGACAAACAGCGCCCGCCTGATAGGCACAGGCCCACACTCAATATACATCATTTTGCTTCATTCAACACACCCACTTTTACATTTCCTCCCCGAGTTACATATCGTTCAAATTGCGATAAGACGTTTAGAAAGTTTCATTTGCGACTCTTAACTTCGTTGATGTCGAATAAGTATACAACCAAAACAATAAATTTCGAAAACAACTTTCTAAAAAGTGGTAATTTAAATAACGATATATGTATGTATATGTAGTCAAATTTTAAGCGGCACATTGAACGACTAAATTATCATAAATACAAAATATTAAAATAATAAATAGCAATTGTATATGTTAAAATGCAACATTAAGCATGATTTTTTTGAAGCATTATAACTTTTTGTTAAAATGAATTATGAACGTTGTATTAAAATTTTCATATGAATTGTTTTTAAGTATGAAATACACCCGATTCTCTTTTTTCACGTCCACGAAAATGGAGTTACAAGAAAAAAAAAAAAAACAGCAGTAAACACTAAATGATTATATTTTTTTATATTAAATTAAATTTAAGTCGAAAGCCATGTCAATTTATTACTTCATTATTAAGTATGTAACGTATGAAAATATTTTTATGTATAAATAAAAAATAAATTCGATTTATTTTTGAGTTTGAGTTTTTTTTGTCGATGTACATACGTAGGAATCTTTTTTTAACAGAGTTTTTTTTGCACGGTAGTTTCTGGAACGTATCCCTCGTGCAAAAAGAGAATCGGGTGTATTACAATAATGAAATAGAAATTTAGACATAAAAGTACTGATAATAAAATTTAATATATAACTTATACAATAATATCTAAAGTGTTAAATAATTACATAATAGATATGCGATGTTTATAGAGGTGAAGTAATTCCTTAGAATAATCAAAAGTGTTAACTATGATTGACACTTTGTTGCAATAGAATTCTATTTTAAAATATTTGATACAAAATAAGTTCATTTATTGCATGCAATTATAGTATAATAAAAGTATTTTTGTTACTGAACGATGAAATTATTAATATCAATTTCCTTTAAAATGCAGGATTAGCCCGTTCAAGAGGGATTTTTTTTTAATATCAAAATTATTCTCTGCCAACTCCGCCTGAATTTGGATTTAAATTTACCGTTAAAACAAACCTTCAAAATCAAATCGTTAGAATGAAGCCGGTAAAAAAATGGCATCACGCGCGAGGCCATATTAAAAACATTTAAATTCAAAGAAACTAACGGTGATTAGATCGACTCCTACGAATATTGAGATAAATTGAAGTCCCGTGAATAAATGGTACGAGTCAATGAAATTGAACTGCTAAAAGGACTAACAAATAATTTTAACGGTCAATAGTGAATGTAAATTAGCCATAAGAGACGTTCAAAATTTGGAAACGTAACAAAAGTCAACAAAACATACATCTTGTGCCGGAACTGCGTAATTCCCTTGTATGGTGTAAGCCTGACCCCCGGCGAGAATAACTGGTCCTCCTACTTGTGGTTTTGGTCGATATGGAATGGTAGCACCTTTGGGAGGACTCTAAAATTTGAAAAATTCAAATGAATAACCGTTACGATGTATCGTAACGTAGTAATAAGTCAAGGACATTTATTACAATAAATGTCCTTGACTTGATGATAATAAAACGTCGGAAATGTTATTCACCTCGAGCATGACACAACAAATGTGATAAATGCACTGAGTGATTGCTTCTGATGTACCACTTATAGTCACGGCACGTTCTGTTGAATTTGGCAGCATTTCACCCGCAACCTACAAACAATACCACTTGTAATAATCTTCAATAATGCATATTACGTTTCGTTGTATACAACTCGTATTAAGCTCTCCGATCTCATAATCATAGAATCATCGAGCACCCGCATCTTAAGTTCTACGATGAAACTTCACTGGAATACAGAGTAGACCAGGTTTGCCGATTAAATGGAGACAAACGAATCATTGCAGAGTTAAAATACCAGCTCTCTGTTTAAAGTTTTCTTCATTGAGCAAATTCGTCGAGTGTAATTCACAATGCATACTACGGGTATACAAAAAAATAACCTGAATATTTGCTCCCGTAACATCTCGGATTTCCTTGATTTTGGAACCGCCTTTTCCGATAAGAGAACCGCATTGACTCGCAGGTACGATAAGTCGTAACGTGATGGGAGGACGAGGAACATTCGAACCTCCGCCTCCTCCACCACCACCGCCTCCGAGTTCTCCAAATTGTGAGCACCACTAAAAAAACACAAAAAATTTAGCAAACGCGCCGAGTTAAATACTTCACTGCAAACATTTGACGTATACTTCTTCAAATTTTTTGCAAATTAGAGTGAAAGCTTTAAATATAGCATTAGTTGGTCCTGTGACGGTGACTATTCTCTCCGGACAAGATCCATCCGATATATTGATCTTTGCACCAGACTGTGAAGAAACGAAATTACATATAAAATTAAGCATTACGTTGATTCAGTATTTGTACTATACCGTTACGTTAGGGTTGCCAGACGTCTTCGTTTCCGAAAACATGACAAGTTTTTGGGATGTTAAAATATCACAATCGACGAATAAATCTATGGAATTCTTATCTGTCGGCGTGTTTACATGAAATTTTAGACAACCAATAAACGGAAACGACTTGAAAACTATCGGGATATTCTCGGAATAAATTTCTTCGTTTTCTATCTAATGTACAAGTTTTGAAAACCGAAAATATCTTGGCGTTTTCACATTGCATCCTCGGAGCAAAAAGGTGACATGTCCAAAATAGTAAATTATTCAGGGCGGCAGTTTTAAAGTCTGAACTCATCAACATAAATCAGGTAACTATATTTAAGAATGATAACAGTATATATTTTACTCTAGATTTTTAGATGCTATTACATTGTTATTGAATTTCCACGTCAATTTATCAAATTCCATGCAAAAAGTCCTGACTTGATACTCGTCCGAAAATATCAGTAGAACTTTTGTACTTTGTGATGTGAAATATTGCATTCATAACTCATTCTCGCAAAATCTTGGACCTTTGTGCTCTGAGCGATTGTGACGCGATATATTGTTGTAGTTTTTGAATTCTTGGTCTGGAAACCCCACGTTATGTTTTTAATCTTTACGAACCTCTTCCCTAAATCGTTTGACGATTTCTCCTTTTTTTCCTATTATACTGCCAACTTCCTGTAACAAAAATATTTTTATCACAAAACAGAAAATAAAATGTAAAAATTGCTTGTATGATTCAAATTATCATCTACGTTTAAATGCAAAACTATCTACTTTAATTTTTACAGAAAAAAATTCAACTTCTTTGGAAATTTAAAAAAAAAAGTATGAACTTTGAATACATACATATGTATGTTGAATTAGTTCATGTTAGAAAAATAAAATCAACAGTCGGCATGATTGTGAGTGCAAATGAAATAAAACGGGAGATTCATCTTACCTTTCCTTGCATAATAAGCCTAATTGTGAGGGTGACTTTAGAGTCTTCCTCGTGAAGTGGTTTGAGATCCATTTCGGAAGATAGGTCAATCGTTTCTTGTGGAATGGTGGCGGCTTATGGGGGGGTAATGGACACAGGGGCACTCCACTCTATCTACTGGTAGTGGCTCAGGGCTCTTGCGGGGCGCTGGACACTCGTCAGGCAGGGGAAAAGCTGGAAAATACGTGTGATATTAAATTAATGGAGGATACTTGCAAGTCACCATTCGGCAAAGGGATTCAATCAATACTAAAAAAAAGGAGGAAAAATAGGTGTATGTACATATACAATCTGTATCCACTCGACTCCACACATTCTTTGTAATTCGTCAGTCCATTGTCCGCTTGGTCTTCTTTTCAGATACCATTCAAGGATTTTTCGCCGTGTTAAACATTCCACTATATCTGCCATTTTGGTCATATTTATTACCCATGTACCTATACCTAATATACATCTTTACATGCTTCTCTGTGTGCACTGGATCTTGCGTAACATTCTTGAATTTAGCATCCACATTTCACATCCATAAGTCATCTGGCAGTGCGCATCGGTCATATGCCTTCTTTTTTAAACATAGCGGAATGTTGGATTTAAAAACTATGTTCATTCTTCCAAAAGTGCTCCATCCTAGTTTCATTCTTCTTCTTTACATCCAGTCACATTCATCAATCGCCCTAAGTATAAATAATTCTCTACTCTTTCTACAATGTGAATATCTACAGTGACTACGTTTTGCGTGCAAAATTCGTTGAACATAATTTTAGTTTTAGTAAAATAAATTTTTAAACCTATGTACTTTAATATGTACTTTCATTGCTTAAAGTCTAATATATGAGGAATAGTTATAGTTTTTTTTTTATATATGGTTTTTTGTCTTTTTAACAGCATAAGTCTATAAATAATCACATGCTATGGTTAAAATATAAAAATGCTCAGTATCTTTCAGTGGTAACTACTTAAGTGGTCGTAAAAGCATGGAGTTTTTATATAATAAAAATATACTATCGCACATAATAGATATAAAGATTTTTTATGTGGATACTGATAAGCTCGGCATACTTTAGTATAGTTTTTTTTTGTTAATGCAATACTTATTCTAATTCATAGTGTTTAGTTCACTGTACATATATCTCAAATCATACTGTACATATATCGATCTCATATTCAACACTTCTAAAAACAAGACTTGTCACGCTGTTATTTTAACTTGGCGAAAATATATTTTTTATTATTTTCGTCAACCGTTTTCTATGTAAATATAATACTGACCATTTTCTTGAAAAGTTACCGACTGTTTATTGATTTTAATACTGACCAATTAATTATACTATGCGTTTTGGTCTGTTCGTCTGAGACTGTTAAAATTGCTTTCATTGAAAATTTAAGTATACATAGTAACCACTGTTGTTAGCCCACTCATTATTCAACAGCGAACACTCGTCGATTATCAACAGGCAATACTCTAGCATTGCATATTGAACAAATTTATGATTTTTTGTTGGTATTGGTTGGTATTTAAAAAAGTTTACTGACCATTTTCTTCAAAAGTTACCGAATGATTAATTAGTTGCCTACTACATTTTAAACTACTGAATACACTAAAGTATATACATACATATATATAAATGATAACCATCCGATGATACCATCAACGGGCAGTTACTAGTTGCTCAATAAATACACAGTCAGCGAGTAACCAGTTTGAATTAATTTCTCTGGAAAGTAGACAGACCATATGTATATTCAACATAGTAAACGGCTCATATATAATATATAATACATGTGACAATACACGAGAAATTGGCAAACATTCCACATTCCTCGTACCTACGATAGTCTTATATTCAAGGCTTAAGATTTTAAATTGTATTACTTGCAATGCACACTCGTTTGTATTGGCATGTGAATGGGCTAACAATAGTGCTACGGAAAAAAGACGCATAAACTTTTCGACGAAAACGAAATAAACGCGTCGAGTGTTACATTCAACATTTCCTGACTGACACCCGAGTTCTCTATGTATACGCACAAAAGTTCAAACTTTATACGAGCAACTTTTCATTGCACTCGAGTGGCCCGAATGAAACGCGCAGGATCGTCAAAAGTAACTCTGCAAAGTCAAACGGCGCGCAAACGCGCAATAATGAAAAGTTTACAAACTATATAGAGTTACTGTACAGATGTATAGTTTCACATAATTCATTAACGAGTATAGATTAGTTGGGGCCAGTTTAGCCAACCGTAAAAAAAAAAACATTGTTTAACATTCAATAATATTGCATATAACTTAGTTACGAATTCAAACGAAACTATAATACATCGTACATGGACAAGCAAATGCAACTTACGACCAAATGCGACAAAGCGTCCAAATTGACGTTTCTTAACCTCAAAATTGTATCGGCACTTCTAGTGCGTGAGTGTGGGTGTGATTTTCAGCAAGGCGGCAACTTAGCGGCGTGGGGGCGCCGATTGAGGTTATGTATCATACGAGTGGAAATAGTCGAAAGTGTGAATGGGGGCTCACCTGGGGGTTGGGTGGGGTGAGGTAGGGGCGAAGGCTTGAGGGGGGAAGAAGCCTTCGACGAGCTGTCGGTCGAGTGTCGAATGTCGACGTGAAGCGTCTTTGGCGCGTGTGATCGGCCGGCCGAGGTAATGCAGCGCTCTATACTACCGACACGAACCGCGTCCTAACGCTGGACGTAACAGCTCGCTCCACGGCCATCGCCCCACCACCGATCAACTGCTTTCGGTCCGGTTTTAGACGCTCTGTCTGTCCATTTGCGATGATTCGTTCGGTGTTTGCTTTTTGGTAAGGCGGTGGAGTGTGAGGTACGCGAATTATGTTTCGTGGTTTCATTTTCGACTGTCGCTATAGGGTTGGTTTCGGAAGTGGCCGCGACCTGGCCGACTTGGCCGACCTGGTCCTTGTAGCCGCTGCCGCTTTCCAGACATCTGTCGAATTCTATACAAAAAAAACCAAACGTCTTTGCCGTTGTTTGGTTTTTGTATAGAATTGACCTGATGCCTGGAAATCGGCCGTGGCCACAAAAATGCTAAAATGTCTTGGTTTGAGAGAAAAATAATATGTTAAGCCTAGTTAGTATAAGGCCATCTGGATATTGGAATCTTTCCAGGAACGATATGGCTGGGATTCGCGAGAAGCGGTGACTAGGTCAACTTGACCCCTGTGAATGCGGCCGCTTTCCAGACATCAGCTCTCAAATTTTATACAAAAAAAACCCAAACGTTTTGGCCGTTGTTTGGTTTTTGTATAGAATTGACGTGGTCATAAAAAATCCTAAAGTATCCCGGTTTGAGTGAAAAATAATATGGTAAACCTAGTATATGTAAGACCACCTGGATATTTGAATCTTTCTAGGAGTGATAAGACTTGGTTTTGCAAGTGGCTGCGGCCTGGCCGACGTTGCTGACCTTACTCTTGTGGCAGCGGCCGCTTTCCGTCCATCTGTTAAATTCTATAAAAAAAAACCCACAGAGTTAACAGAATTAAGAGAAGGAAGTGGCTGACGCCAACTTTGTGGTTTTTTTTTTTGTATAGAATTTGATGAATGGGTGGAAAGCGGCCGTGACCACAAGGGCCAGGTCAGCCAAGTCCTCCAGGCCGCAACCGCTTGTGAAACCAAGCCTTTAAAGAAAAATATCCCTTTCTGAAGAAAGTGATGGCTACATTGATGACGTAAAATGTGAACAATGTTCGTTTGAGTTTTCAGAAGCTTTATCTGTTTTATCTGTTCAGAATTCAGTGAGATGATGTGCGATTGTTTCAGCGTTGCTGGACAACAGTTCTGTCTCCAAAGGAAAAGTGAATAGATTATATGTATTTCCTGGGTGGTGTTGGCCTCTTAGAGCGTGAGTTTGGAGGTGTCTCATATTAACGATTGATATTTTTTGATACGGGCTCAAAATTACTAGTTACGTCATTACATACCGATTTATTAAATTCGAAGGCGACAGGAAACTATTAAAGACCGAAGAGTATCTTCGCTCGTCACCTTACAGTGATAGATGATGAAATGCTTGAAAACAAATGAATAGGCTATGGTTGATAACAAAGTTTCGTATAAGCACCTGCGCTACTTTAAAATGAAAAAGTTTTAAAGTCGATCGAAAGCTAACTCTTGTTGGCGCGGTGCTGTGAAACGAAGAAAACATCACCTGCAGTTAGAATTCCTAGCCGTAATACCATAGTAGTATAGTTTATTAAATAAATTAACGTACTAGCTTGGGCCGTCAGTTAATTCAATAAACTCGGACACAAAGTTTATACGTTGTCCCCGAAACCAAATTTATTAGGTATTAGTTTTTAATACGATTTTTACTTTGTCTAATTTTTATACGAAGGTATGCATATCGGATGTAGTCAATGCATGGCTAGACCACCTTCAGTCCTCCACAATTAGTGCTAGGTACTTGAGTAGGTAGGGCTGCACACGAAGGGTCGCTCCAGACGAGGGTGGTTGAGAAGGCATCTCGCCTAAAGGCAGGTGGAGAAGGGAAATCGATATTTGCCTTCGGATTTTGATATCTGACATATAGCTTAATGTCAGTTCCTAACATATTCAACGGGTAGTAGATCAAGCTGAACCAAGTTTTGCCCCATTGTACCGATCTAGCAACATTTTAAACTAAAATACCTGCACTAAATAAGTAAAAACTTAAAATCATTTCGAATATTTTAAATTGAAATACACGCACATTCAAAACATTTATTGTTTCATTCGAGATTTGTGAGATACTAGCACAGCAGAATCTGAAGCGCAAAAAAGAATTCATATTTTACATGAGTAGGTATCATGGAATATCATATTCGTAAAATGCGAGTAGATAGATATCTATGCAATAAAATAAAATAGAAACGCAAGGAAAGATATAATATAACATGCGTTTGCGATTTTATTACAGTTCAGCGTGGAAAAATACACCCCCTACAATTTATTCACCATTTGCTTGCTGTTTACATTGAAAATAATGAAATGTTACCGCAGAATCGTTTTGTTTTCGATTCGAGTAAAGTATACGATATTTTTGTAATACGATTTGATTGCTGCCATTCAAACAAAAATAATTTGCATTGAAACGTGTCACACACACACCTGTCAATCAAATCGGCTGAAGCTTTGTCACAAGTATTAACCGTGATATAGTATGTATCTGTACCTATGTTTCGAATCTAAATTGATCAATTTGAACAAAGAAAGCATTGTTTCAATTTTACGTATGTTGACTTTCGATTTCGGTTGTTTTGTCCGATGCTGTGCGTCTGGCTTTGATGGGTGATTTAGTGCATTCTTCCTCGGATGAGACGATGGATTAGTTTTTAAAAGTCCTGCACAAAAGAGACGCTGGTTTGCGGTCTTTCCAGGTCGCCAAATAGATATGTCTGCCAACGTTTTCTCGGCCAGACAGATCGACCGTATATTTTTAACAAAGCTCCGTCCACCGCATAGTGATGTGAAATAACTGTCCGTGTTTTCGTGGTACGCGAGCCTGTGCACGGACATCTAAAGCTAGCTAACTCTTTGAAGGTATTCCTATGACGTACATATGTACGACGTATGCGGTACGTCGAACAGTGGCTTCAAACCGCAAACGTGCCACTCGAGTTCGATAACTGTCAACTCAGGTCAGCTACCATAAATGTGTCCAGTTAAACAAGCCGTATACTGAATTTATTAACTTACAAGAATCTAGACGTGCCGGTTTAGGGCATCCTAGAACACACATCAACGAGAGCAGATGTCGATATTGAGATATTCCTCATTAACGTGTGCGTTTAAAAGTTCAATTTTCTGATTTGAATCCAATCGGTTTAGAAATAAGAGCTTGCTGTATCTAATGTGTAATGTACAACTGACTAACTTTAACTATTATTAGAACATAGATTCCACTTTCGGAATTTGGACAAGATAGGATGTATTTTTAGCTAGCATTGATATAAGGAATCATTAACTCAAGTTAAACTGGAATATTTATTTTTTAAAATACATGGGCAGGCGGCATAGTCGATGGAGCCCAGGGGTCTGATATAAATTTTACATTCAGTTTTTTTTAATTTTTTAGTTATTTATATTTGATATTTGAATGATTACAAAAATCCATTTATATTCAAATACTTGTCGAGATGATTTTTAAACAGATTTACATATATTTTTAGAAGTTACTAGCTGTACATAAATATGTACATAAATGTGTGTAGCTGAAATTTTGTTCAAGTTGTCTATCATATCATCAGTCTAAATATATTAATTGATTTTGATAATTTAAATGAGCTGCCATCTATTCGGCTTAAAATGGGTGTTAGGTACATTAGGTACAGGTACATACGTACATTGTTGAGACGTACATATCTCGGGTATCAATTTTCCGAATACATACGTGTATATTCTAACATTCTAACGTTCGCACAACAAGATTATAGAGATATCGGGAATAACCCTATGCTAGCTCATTGTTATCAATTCAATTTGATTACATTTATTGTATTTGTTCGCGCGCTCGGAATTAATTGATATAAGCTCGCCCAACAAACTATTGTGCGCTCGATATAACGACATTTGCAAATACCTCATCGATATAAGCGCCATTCTGAGGATATTAACGAGCTGATGTGTACACGATTTCATTATGGGTTTATCCTGTTGGGGATGTGCGCTCCTCGATAATGAAAATTCTCATTGCAACTAACGCCAGTAGTTACATACGTGTCGGGCACCTATGTATGTAGTAGCCATTACTTTACACCGATTAGTAGCGCATAATGATGTTTGGTTATAATATATGTACATATGTATGTATGTAGTAATATGTACTTCAGATTGTAATCTATTGGGTCGATGTTTGCAATTCCCACTCGTGACCACCACTGATCTCCGAAAATAATCCCAGTTATACCAAATATACCTCTGTTTTCTCTCCACGTAAATAATAATGTGTACGTGCAGTGTGCCACTCTGGTGGCGTCTTGTCGTATAGCATCTGAGAAGTGCAAGCATTTGTGACATACGCGACTAGTAGCTGGTTGCACTATGCAGTTTGCACTTAGCGGTACTGGGGGTGTTTGGACCTAAGAATAGGTCTGCAGCTACTTTGACGGGGAATACGGTAGGTAGAGGAAGAAGATAAAAACGCTGGTCGAGTTCGTCTCGGCGCGTAGCAATTCTTCGATTTGGAAAAAGGGAGTAGAAAGACACCGTACAAAAGAGGAAGCTGAAACTGGAGTGTCGGTATTCCTTTTGTTTAGCTGGTCGTTTACAGCTGTCGTTTTTTGTGACGCTTCTTCTGCTGCTGTACACGAGCGACATTTTAAAAGCGTCTTCTATTGCAGTGTTGAATCTGCGATTTGACCAAAGAAGACGTCCCCTTCTTGGACGAATATCCAAAATTCTACTTCATCGTTTTGTGTCCAATCAACGAATCTTTTTTTGGCATAAAAGTTGAAGTTATACTTTAAAAGTCTTCCTTCCCACATTGAATTAGAATGCCCTATTTGAATTTAACAATAGTCGATTGATAGATATGTTTTGGAATAGAATGCTATGCGAGTTTATTTATTTAACGCCCATTAGGGCTTTTACGTATAAAATACATAATATATAAAGTTAGAAAAAACACAAAAAAAAAAAAACTAATAAATTAATTTTGTTGACTTAATAAGTCGATGTCTTAGGGACGAAAGATTAGTATAAAAAAAAATCAATAAATTGCCATATTTAATAATTCTGGGGACGGGAGAATGAAGATAATAATTATTACGTGAAATATTTTTACAATCCGATAAAAAACGAGAACGAGTAACACGCACCGGTACCTTTAAACGAAAAGTCGAATGAAGAAGAATAGGACTATATATTAGGGAGTTTGAAATTTTATATTAAAAAAATTACATCGACTAAATTTTATCATTTTAATTTTGACAGAAGAGAATCATAACATAAATATTCTGTAGGTTTATTAAAAATAAAGTTAATATTTCTCAAAAATTTATATTATATTTTGAATGAATGGCAAAATGAGGTGACTATACATAGAATTATACTCTAGTTTGCTTCTAACTAGTGAACGGAATAATAATTTAAAAGTATTAAGATTGTGAAAGCGTTTGACAGTTCCGATAATGAAGCCAAGTACATATCTAATCTGTTCCCATCCTCAGTTATATGATTAATCATTATCATAATTTTCAGCCGTTCACCATCCACTGCTGGATGAAAGTCTCTCCAATCCTCTCCATTCCTGTATGTCTTTAACAATCTGCATCAACTTGACTCCACACATTCTTCTCAATTCATCAGCCCATCTTCCACTCGGTCTACCTTGCTTTCGGATACCATTCCAGTATTTCTCGCGTCCATCTGCCATTCTTCTCGCTATGTGTCCACCTTAAATTTTTCACACGTTCCGCTATATCTGCCACTTTGGTCATACTTCTTAACCGTGTATTTCTTTTGCGATCTCTTCTTGTTATACCAAGCATACATCTGTCCATGCTTCTCTGTGTGCACTGGATCGTAGCATTCTTGAATTGAAATCATTTGACTCAGCGATGGCTTTATAAATTTTTATATCATTTGCATACATTAAAATTGTGCTGTGTTTACACCGAAGCGTCTCAATGAGGCTAGATTAGACACGTGTAATTAGCGGCGATGTTTACACTCAAGTCTCAAGGCTAGCTCTCTGCAAACCTCATCGGAAAGCCAAGACGTAGACACACCCTATGTTGATGTTGTCGAATTCAATTTCTTGTATCAAATTTAGTTCATCAAAACTGAATAATACAATATTGAACTGTTATTTTAATCAAATTCAAATTCTACAAAGCGAATTTGAATTTCAACTACAAATACTAGTATCTATGCTTTTGCAGGTTTTATTCAAAAAACAAGTCGTACGGTCCACAGAGGTTTAATACATACATACATATATGGAATATGGCCATGGCCTGGAGCGCGTTCATCCTTGTCTATTACATACATACATATGTATGTACATACATACATATGTACATACATACTACGATGAGTTTTGCGCTCTCTAGCGTTCGTTTTTAATAAATTAAAAAGCGGCCCGAGAGTGAATTTCGTTCTAAATAACTTTCTCTTTATTCAGCGGGAAGTGCACGCGTTCCAATCAACGAACAACGGATGCATTTGCAATTTCCCCTGCATTCTTGTTCAGGTATGAATGTGCATGTGCATTTATGGCATTCATTTTTTTCTCTACTCTACACTGACGGGCTATCTACCTATGCATGTATGTATATATAAATATACCGTTCATAAGTAGACCACGGAATTTCGGATTCACGAACCTTTTTCCGCAGGTATATTTGGGTGTTGGTGTTGCCCGTCTGAATTCGAGATAATGAATATTATTTATTTGTTTATTAAATTTTATATGTATGTTGTACGCATGTACATACATATGTATATGTATAAAATAAATTATAGGTATATTTAGCTTAATATTATAATATAACTAGCTGAATTTCCCGGCGTTGCTCGGCCGGGGGTTGTATATGGGGGCCCATCGACCCCCTGATCTGACCCCTTCCAAAACCCACCTACGGTCTGACTTAGGGTATCATGAGATAGTATACCAAGTTTGGCGGTTCTAAGTTGAAAACTGTAGATTTGCATAGCGGAACGACAGACAGACAAACAAACATTGAATTTTATATAGTAGATATTCAAGTTAATAGAATAAAAATGTTCTAGGAAAAACCTTTATATGTACATATCTCAGACAGACAGAATTTTGCCGTATTTCGTAATCGGTAGGAATTAGGAAAAAAGTGCATTAAAAATAAATTAAGAGCATTTTATCGCCAATTGGAGACACTAAAACACTAAAAACGTCTTATTTTTAGCCGTGTAAATATAATACAAATTATATTATTGAATAATTATATCTAGTATACATAGGTTAAGATATGTTATTATAAATAATTCGAAGAATGAAATTAGGATGGAGCGCTTTTGGAAGAATGCAACATCCCGCTATGCTTAAAATAAAAGGCATTGTACAACCAATGCGTACTGCCAGTATGGATGTCAAACGTGGATGCTAAATTCAAGAATGTTACGTAAGATCCAGTGCACATAGAGAAGCACGGAAAGATGTATGCTTGATATAACAAGAAGAGATTGTAAGAGGAATACACGGATAAGAAGTATGACCAAAGTGGCAGATATAGTGGAACGTGAGAAAAAGTTAAAGTGGACACATAACGAGAAGAATGGATGGCAGATGAATGCGAGAAATACTGGAATGGTATCCGAGAGAATGTGAAAGAAAGCAAGGTAGACCGAGTGTACGATAGGCTGATGAGTTTAGAAGAATGTGTGGAGTCAAGTGGAATGGAATAGGATTGGAGAGGCCTTCATCCAGCAGTGGATGGTGGACGGCTGAAAATGATGATGATGATAAATAATTGTTATAATAAGTGTACATAAAACGACAGAGCATATTGCAAACCTTGAACAATCGTATTGCACGAGATAGGTGCGGCTACAAAAAATGTACACATTGAATATATTAAATTGCAAAGGTTCGCACAAAATGTAGTTCACCGCACGTAACTCACACACGTCGTGTATGTGTTTTAACGTTATTATAACATGGCAAACAAATTGATATATTGATACAGGCCGTGTTGACATTAACCGGCTCGTGTCGGTCAATCAATATTTGAATCTGCTCATTTTGGCAGGTAAGTGCGTTACCCATTTGCTACACCAAATTGAGCGGTCGCGAACACTTCAATCTACCCCTGGTTATTATTTTGTTGATCCCCCATCCCGTTTCCATTTTTTTGTTTGTTTGTGGACAGCTTCTGATTTGCGGTGGTTAATTGTCGCGAAACATGTAATATGCGATTTCGAGCGCTCTGTGTTTGTCCCCTCGTAAAATTATAAATTCCATTTGTGTGGAATGGAGTGGTGGCTCAGTGTGCGATTGGCGATTTTGCGCTTTTCAGATTTGTGCCAGTAATAGGAAGAAACCTCATGTTTTGTTACCATTATTACTATATATGTAATACTATATAATCTAATAATTACTATAGATGTTGAATGTAGTCGATTGGCTGTATTAACTACATATATGCTATCAGAGAAAATCTAAATCTGAAGAATTGAGTCTCAAGCATTTACTACTCGCATTGGAAATTTTACGAATTCAGCACTCGGTGAAATTTGCTTCTAACAATGCCGACATTTTGTCTGCTAAATTTAACTTTAACATACATATATACGACTTTTCAAGCTTTCAGTTCATATTTTACCTAAATAGTGAGCGATACTCCGTAATTTAAAAAGAAAATTCAAGGCGACTTCTGTATAGAAGGAAAAGTTTAACAGTGTCAGTCATGAAAAACTAATAAAGTCCGTGTTTTTTTTTCTTTTTACTCTTTTTTACTTTACCCCTCCCTCCCTTCCGCTCCCTTCGAACTAATACGCTTAATTAAAACTGCCAAAAGCACTCTTGAAGAGAAGCTCGAATTAAACAAGCATATTCTCTTTTAAGAGGGATCGTAAATGTTACACACACATAGAGAAAAGAAAAAAAAATTAACTGCCTTTGTCTCTGCGGCTATTTTCGTTTAGCGTTCGAAATTGCATTTCCTTGATTCATTTAAAGATTAGAAGTTTTAATTAAGACAGGTGGAAGCCAGATTTTCTGATACCTTCTTCAATCTGTCTTCGGTCCATTTGCTTCGTCAAAGGACGTAAATTATGGTTTTTTAAGTCTTTTTCGCGAGACGTATTATTATAAAGAAAATAGGAGGAACAGTAAAAAGGGCGGAAAATTGAAATGTGTTTTTTTTTTTTTTTTTTTATTTAAAGCTTTTTGATTGACATTTGCAAAATGTAAAAGCTCACTCTCAAAACAGAAATTACCGAATATGGCTTGTAAAATTTATTTTTTTCAACTTCACACCCCTTTGCTCTCGTTCTACCTCTCTCCCCCGTTCCCCTACAATTTTGTTATTATGTTTGCTTCCTCTTGTGTTTAAAACGAACATTTTGGTTTATATTCGAATGTCGAAATTAAACTCGTTAAAAGGAGTGACGTTTTTTATTTATTTTTTTGAAAAATTAAGAGTAATTTTCGCTCGACTCCCCTTTCGGTACTCTCCCGATTCCCCCTCGAACCCCCTTTTACTCGCTAATAGCGAAAACAAGTACATTCGTCAGCTCTTCCGGTCGTACGAATTCCGTATTTATCTAAATTGAAATTGCGCTAACAAATCCTCTTGTCTTTTTGGCGAAACTTTGTCGAAACGAATATAACATTTTCGTTTTGAATTTGACGTAATTACTCGGACGAAATTTCTCTTATCTTATAATAGGTGTATAAATACAAAAGTCTGTCGTAAATTACAAAAGTAAATATGTATGTAGGTATTACACATTAATAAATACTACATACATATATATATATATATATGTATGTATGTATACATTAATATGTATACATACATATGTATATATTATACATATTACCCTAATAGGTAAGTGTCAGCCTGCCTCGATCGTTGCGGTCATGCTAGCATTGTCGACATAATAAACAATTTGTTTAAGCCGCTGTGTCAAAACTGGATCGATTTTATGATCATACGTTCATTCAATCAACGGTACACTATATATACAATTGTTTCGCGTACTGTCGAATGAGTTATGGACTGTACTGTTATTGTACAAACCAGCGCGCACCAGTGGGGGTTAGGGGTAGGGCTAGAATCCACCGTCATATGACGGGAAAACCGGCTGTAGTATATACATACATAAATGTTAAGGCAATGTCAATTGACCGATATGAAAATTTGTCAAAGTTAGTTATGTAAAACGCACTCAAGGGACGTTAACTCATCACTCCTATCAGTATGATTATAGGTTTATGTATTACATATATGTATAATAATACGAACGCGTTCGTGCTTCAATTTACCCTCGTGCTCGATGAATATGGAATGGCGTATGTTACGCAATATAATAATTTTCATATGATTTCTGATTCGTTCAAAGTGTATGTATGAATGTGATGAATATTTTAATAATGCACGTACGCGCGAACACAACCGAATGCTTTCGCACAAAAGCCCAATTTTTTTGAAAACATTTTCATTCCGAACGCGGGTGTGGCGTTTTCTTCTGTTGCAAATTTTTATAAATTGCAATACAGTGATTTGGATGGAATATAAAAAAACGGGACCCGTGTCGGAAAATTTCTAATGAATGAATTGGTACAATTTTTTTTCGAGCGATATACAATTATTACGTAATTTATTAATTCGTCGTCGTGACGCCTTCTCAACCTTTTTCAATTAGCGTAACAAAATTTGTTTTGGCTCTCAAAGAAAATTTTGTTAATGGTCCGCATTTTCGCTTCATTTGAAAATTTCTCATCCCTCCCTCTATCGAGTTCCAAAGTGGAAAATAATTGTATTACCGGGTAAAAGTGTCGTTTATTCCATCGATGATTACATTATGCGACGGGGCTTAATCGAAATTAATACGTCTGCTTGTGCGACAAAGTAACGCAATAATGTAATATTTAAATAATTTTATGTATGTATGTACATTTTAACGTGAAATCGGATCGGTGAACGCGGGTCGCGAAATTGCGCAAAAGGCGCCACATTTAACCGCTAAAAGCCTTCGAAGAAACGGTCAGCGTCATTTTTTTAATTACCCGAAATTGTCTGAAGCACTCCCGGCAAAAAAAAGCGACTCTCATTTTCAGCTGAAGTCGAGGAAAAGTTTTGCGCGAGCGAAACCGGCGGCGGCATAAACGCAAATCTTTTCCTAGTATTGCGATTTTTTTTTTGCGCCACTTCAGTTTTTCCTAATGTGTTTCTGCGCGTCTGGAACCGTTACATTTTTTTTGAAATACAAATTTTTATAGATATACATACATGTACCTATGTATGTGGAAATCTATATCTTAAACAGATTGCTTAGTTTTGCTTTAAAAGGCTTTTAAAATTAGATAGAGCATCGTTCATGAGGTGTCTGAGATTCTCTTGTGACCAACTAAACACACAACAATAGAACTGTAGATATTCGAAAAACCATTTCAAAATATTCCGTAAGATTCACAGATCACAGGTTCATAGTAAGCACCTATGAAATGTCTGGAAATGTTTTAGGGTCAGAAAACAGAAAAGAATTCAATTTTTTATACATAATATGTAGATACATACATGACTTATGAAGCTTGGGATAGACAGAGGCAACTTGAGTTGACAAGTTGAAAGAATAGTTTCATAAACATGAAACATTTAACAAGAAAACATGACAATAGCCATCCGATAGCTCAGTGGTTAAACAGATAGAGCATTAGTCTCTTAAGGCCCGATAAGCACCGATATAATCGAATCATTGACGATAGAGGACGTCAATTTGACGCAGCGATACCGCTCAGGTTTGTGAGGGCCTCTAAGTCTGTGGTTCGATCCCCGTATGTCGAAATAATTTTCCAGACCTCAATTATAGTCATTGGTAAATTACTTAATCCAGGTTGGCCATCTCCTGCTAGAATTTGCCAACTTATCTTAGTTGTGAGACGGTTCCACCAAAAATTAATACCTTCTATCCATTATTCCTATGTTAACCTATATTGTTGGGTTTGTATCTTTGTATTAATTAATTATTAGACCTGTTGGTTAATTTTCCAATAAAACGAAAAAATGAAATGACTCGTCCTCTCATATGAAACACGTTTTCGGAAAAAAACATCCAGCAACTAGTTCTGAAATCTGCTGCAAAGTTAAAATGTTGACACTTGTTGTCTTTGTCTATCACAGGCTTTACATGCATATGCCATGTAAATCTACATGTAACAATGCCCTCTACCCTCACCATTGCATCCCAGAGTTCTCCCAGACAAGAGAATTGGACGTTTTAATCGACTGCCGACGCGTCTTGGGAAGATCATCAGAAATAGCCATCGTTGATCGCGTGTGTCACATTCGAAATGTTAAACACGTTATTCTCGTTGGTCCCTTTGCGTTCGTTCGACATTCGAGCGGCCAAAATGCTAGTTAAATGGCGCTATGCCGATAGTCAGATATACGATGTCAGTGATACGATAGTCAGTGACTTTATAATTACCAGAGGCATTCGTCCGGTGCCAGCCTATCTATTCTTGCGCCGGAGACCGATCGAATCTTGCTCTGAAAAACGACTGCGACAAGGATCGCGACTTCTTATATAAACGACACCATTGTACTGGCCATTACACATACACATACATATATGTATCTATATGTACACTGTCTAAATATAGCGGTGTCGGGAATTTTGTCCATTTGATTTAGATCGGACGCTGGAGTTGTCAGGTCATATAAGTATGTACGTACATACATACATACATAGCAGTGATAGCATTGTCACAAAAGAGGACTTAAATATAAATAGAGAACCAAAAAATATTTGAAAAGGTAACAATTTAAATAGAAATAGAACATGCCACCGATTTCAAATCAAAAAGCCAGAATATTTTATTAAATCATATGGCAGAATGATTTGAACCTTCACCGATATGGAAATCGCTCAACGTGCCATATAAATTACGAGTACATATGTATGTACATGCTTGCGGATCATAAAATAGTTAGAAAGATCATTTTCATCCTCTTGATGTAAGTAGGCAGGACATTACTATAAATAGTAGTGTAACGGTCTACCTGGCTGCCTGGGTATATATAATATATAGGTATAAGCCGCCTTGAAGAGAAACACCTTCACATCCTTTCTCCCCAAGACCCTCACATGAGGCCACCTCCCCCCCACCCCCAAGGAATATAGTCTGTTGACCTTTTCGTTGGGGATAGATGGTTGTCTGCGCATCACTGCTAAAATAAATAAAAAGAAGGCACAATCAAAAAATTGTGGCTGCCTGGGTAGCCGCGGAACGTTCGCATACACTTACGGTCCGTACACATACACTCACTCACTCACGGTATATATATACATATATGACACAGTCAACAGGCAATGACTAGTATGTACATACATATAGTTCAAATAGTTACTAGAGACTGGGAAGAAGTGCAAGACCATCGAAAATATTGTCGACAGGAATAGAGATAATACGGTACGAAGAAGAAGAATAAACTGTACTTATATAGAAAATTTAATTTGTAGCAAAATTTTAAGCTTGGTGTATTTTCAAGCCGTTGAAATATTTGTACCCATCTTTTTTGAACTTAACCTCGATTTTGGAACGGGTTTTGAGAGTGACTTAAAATGCGTCAATGGGTAGACTGCTTTTATTTCGCCAACAAAAGTTTTTCAGCATCGTGCGTCAACGTTATAATTTTTTTCCAACGGTAAGTTAACCAAGGTTGCACAACAATACACTATTTATAACTCTAATGATTTTTTAACGGTGTTTATCTTAAAATTTGCGAAAGCACCCTACATCAGTATAATTGCCGCAGGTAAACGTATACCGACAATAAATGCGGTGAGGCAAACAATAACAGACCAAAGTCAACATTGCAATGTTGTCATGGACTCAAAGGGAATGAAAATACATGTGGGGTATATTAATTTCGCGTTAAAGTCTCACCGTTTATAATATCAAAAATTAACGACTCGCAAAGTGCATGCACGAATGTCGTCGTTCATCACTCACAACTTAAACGATCGTAAACGTTCCCAGACGAAAGTTAATTATCACTCGGCAGGTGCCAATTATTTATTGCACAAAGATGCGTCTCGACGCGGTTAGTTCTCGAGCCACGCCGCTCAAGTGTGAACACTACCACCAAACACACGCGTCATATCTTTAGATAATACAGACCGATCGTATTCAATAAAATAAGCGTTCAATTGGCACTTACGAGAATTGAAAGGACAGAACGGCATAAAAACACGTATCCTTTGGTCGTGCACGATTACCATCCCTACGGTGCTGTTTGACACGCTTGTTCGATGAATGCTCCCACGGGAGAATAAACTCTGTAACTAGCCGACGATACTGGGCCTTTTGATATTCGATCGGCCTAACGAGCACGTTAACTGTGTATATGTACATCGTTGAACCGATGAGTGATTAATAGTTTTCAGGTTGAATTTGTTTATTCAACAGGTTGACTTTATTAGTGGTCGCTGATTGCTAATAGAGGGTAGGTGTTGGTGTTGAATGAGTGCTCGTATTGAAGGTCTAAATGTGTGTAGAAAGGCCAAGTGAGAATTGTACATTTGATTTATTGACACATTTGATCGTGCAAACTGTGATGCCGCCACTTCATGCCGCCACTTCACCATCGCTCGAATGTTCGTGAAATATTGATATACAATGATATTCACATTGATATATGTACAATGGTTCGTCAACTTGATTTTTTCGCCGTCGCTTGCGTTCGCTCTACTTTTGCGGATACTGCGCGAATGTTTATAAAGCACGTTGGGCTTCGCGCGAATGTTTACCCACACCTTGGCGCTCGGCACCGCTCGTCAGCGCTCGTCCAATATGAAGTGCCGGCATCACATTCACGCGAATGTTCGTCAACCGTTGGCCTTAAGCCGCGTACTCATTAGTGAACGCGAGCGCGTACTGCAACGTGTACGGCCGGGCGCACACTCACTCTCACGCCCAGAGAGAGACAACGCCATACGTGTGAGGGACAACAATATACGTATGACACGAATTCGTACGAATACGTACCCGTAATACAGTGTGCGCCCGACCTAATGCAACAAAGTTCGTAAATGTGTACGCGTTCGCGCGCACACTCTGCGCGCGCTCTGCAAAGTTCAACGATCCACTCGGTGTCGGTCAAACACAAAGTGGCGCGCAGTGTGCGTACTCACTAGCGAACGCGAGCGCGCATTGCATAAGGCCCGGGCCTCACCGGGCAACTAGTCTGCCGACTAGTCTGCAGACTAGTCTGCGGCGAGTTGCATTGAGCAATTTGCTCCGCCGACTTAGTTGCTCACATTTCGATTTTGATTATCTTTAATTATTATGGAAATTCAAAACTGACCCGCAGAATCGGTTTCTTAGACAATTCTATAAATGAAACTCGAAAAAAAAAGTTATGAAAAATTCGTCTTTTTTTTCGTTTTTTCCTTTGTCCGAATCCAGCTGTTCATTATGTTGTTGTCCAGCTGTTCATGTATGACGTAGTATCCGTTGCTTACAGTGCAACGTCTCTCTCTCGCGCAAATAGAGTGCGAGCGAGACAACGGCGAGTGCATCACCTCTGTATGATTTATTTACGTCACTTTCAAAATAGACAAATCTCAAAAAGTAAAAAATAGTTTCTTATATAATATTGCCTAATAATCAAATTATATTCTCGTCGATTTTGGCCTCTTACAGAGCTATACACTTTTATGCAGATGTTTGTATGCTATGATGGGAAGAATTTGAAGATTTGCGAAGATTTGAAAATAAGAAGAAAAATAAGGATCTGGGGTGAAACTTTCTTCGGAAATCACTATCTGTGTGTAGTGTTTATCTCGTAGTATGAAAAATTCGTCTTTTTTTTTTTCGTTTTTTCGTTTAAAAAAAAAAAAAATTTTTTTTTTTTTTCGTGTTACCTGTACAAAATTGTCTAAGAAACCCATATTTGAAGTCGGTTTTGGATTTCCATGCCTATATAAACGTCTTTTCGGGTCGTAAAAATCGTGAGTCTCCCAGAGTTGCTATGACGGCATGTAGTCGTCGGTAGTCGTCCATAGTTGCGGAGACTGAGTTGCCCGGTGAGGTCCGCTCCGTCTAAACGCTAACATTTTGACGACACGGCGACTAAGGCCGACTAGTCTGCAGACTAGTCGGCAGATTAGTTGCCCGGTGAGGCTCGGGCCTTACACGTTGCAGTAATGCAATGCGCGCAGTAATGCAATGAGTACGCGGCTTTAGGTGAAGTCGTCGAATGCTGACGAGCACACGCGTGACCATTGTATTGTCAACCAAACGCATAGACAACACTGAATGTTGAGGGGGAAGGGTCCGCCATCTTGCTCTATTCGCGGTTTGCTCGACTTCAGTGCTCATACAGTACGTTGGCCTTAACGCGAAAATGTTCGAGTGACAAACCCACACGTGGGCGCTCGGTACTGCTCGTCAGCGTTCGGCCAATGTGAAGTGGCGGCATGAAACGCTACAGTTTGTAGTATTTATCGGCACTCAAATTATATATGTACATTCACTCAATATTTGATTCTCACGTTTCCAATCAATCATCGTGGCTTTTTGAGGTACATCAATCTTCGCATCCGAAACGGCAAAACAATTCGACCCACACTTTTTTTCAGCAGCGCGGGGTGGTTTCGGGAATTCTTAAACGTCACATTAATCGATGAATCGTTTAGTGGTTCTCATGACGAGGGACGCTTTCAAAAAGTTAGCCATTCCTTACCTTATTTCCCTCCCCTTCCCCACTCCGTAAGCAGCTCCAGACAACAACAACTTTGTTACCTTGTTTGATTGATGGAGCGAAACACAATTACCGCGGCGCGAGGAACTTGCTCGGTCCCGCCATTAGTCAGGGGTGGAAAACCGGGAGCTAGAGTTAGAAAGGGGGAGGAATTGGCGAGCGAACTCCTTGCAATTTCGGAATGTGAAATATGTCTGACCGCAACTCTTCATTAGCACTTCCGTAACGGTGCTAAAAAATTACGTCCCATATGAATGACTTCGAAAAAAAACTACATTTTGCTACGTCATTTTACGTCTGATTCAAATGAAACTTTTACATAATATACTCAAAGGTACTGTTTAAATTTTATCAAAATATCGTTAAAATATAATGCGTATTGGGTGAGATACAGTGAATTGAAAATGTTGCGCGTGTGATTAAATATGTATGGGTTTTGGACCGCGACCCGTCAGTTTATCCGCCCTGTTTACTTCCACCCACTATCGTTCCTCGCCAGGGCTTTCAAAGCGTCGAATCTGTCGTTTATTTGTCGCTCGATAATTGTTAATTGAAAATAGAGTATTGCCACACGGTGATGCTTTTAATATTGACGTGCTTATTTTGTTGTGTTTCAGACGACGGAAGATTGCACTTAGGGAAAATTTGAAATGTATACATTTTACTATAGTTTTCCTTTTATATGGCGGAAGTCCGCTCTAAAAAGTATAGTTTATTATGGTTTGGTTAGTTTTAAAAAAATAATTTTTATATTGTATCGCTTATGTATGAAAATAAATTATGTTCGATAATTCTGCCGTTCTGTGGTTGAAAAATACGTACGGTAGAAACTTTTGATTGAAAATGTGAAATTAACAGTTCTCACGTAGATTCATAAAAAAAATCACCAATTTCAAACCAGATCCTATTTGAGTGC
The DNA here is from genome assembly GCA_022651745.1 of Parapsyche elsis. Lineage (NCBI taxonomy): Eukaryota > Metazoa > Arthropoda > Insecta > Trichoptera > Hydropsychidae > Parapsyche > Parapsyche elsis. The sequence continues at coordinate 8,151,046 of JAGVSN010000017.1, forward strand.
TTAATTGACATTGTATTAAAACTTCAACATGTTACATTTTGTACATACATATAACGATATAAGTTTCGCCTGGACAGTGCAGATACCAAGTTAGGCACTCTCTCGATTTATTTAATTTTAAAAATGAACATCGCGCTAGTTTCGAACGCAAACGTCCGACAAAAGTTTCAGACTAGGAAATTGAGCGTGAATTTTTAACCGATGGAAACGTCACTTTGAAATATTACAAGTCAACTTTAGCGCAAGCCGAAGCGAAAAGTTCACTCGCGTCAATCACTCAAAACTAATATTGATATATATGTAATAATAACAGATAGAGTACGCTTGGGTTCCAGATGCAGCCCGACTCCAAGTCAGGTAGTTCTTTTCCATTAGCGTGAAATTTTGACACTGCAAGAAACTGTCGGTGTTGCAAAATTGCATCGCCAATGCGGAAATGCATCTTTCTAGCGTCGTACTATTTCAAGCTTTTCGCAAACTGACATTTACGATGTTTCTCCAAAGTATCGCGATCAATATGTGATATTACGGACTGAAACTTCTTATTTATTGTGTCACTGTCGGGCTCCGCTATCACTGATAAGGCTATGATGAATTTTCGCCGACCAGAAATGAAACTTTGCTGAGGGAATTTTTTTTACCTTTTTGTTTGCTCTTGAGCAAGCGTTTTCTCGGAATGTATCAAACTTGGCAAAAAATTGAAAATTCATATTTTGTTTCATACATACAATCATTTTCAGCCGTTTACCATCCACCTCTCTCTCATCCAGCAAAATAGTGTGGTAATAGTTAAGCAACACGATTGTATATGTAGGTAGGTACATATGTATGTACCTATGTAGCACTTTTACTGCACTTTTACGTGTAACACTTTTTATACAAGTCAGCACCATTGATGATATTTTAATACATTTTCACTTATTATCCTATTTGATGTTATTGATTTATGATATTATAAATATACTAGCCCAATTCCGTCTGTCTGCTGATAACGCTTGTCTCGGTAAAGGAAAAACACGAACGTCGCGAGTGGGATTTTTACCCGTGATCACCAGGTTGGGCGAGTTAGCGCTAACGCGTTCACCCAACACCGATGGTAGGAGGCCTCCTATAATTTGAAAATATTAATCCTTAGTAGTTTCGCGACTTGCTAAATTGTTACATAATCATTTACGGCAAACACGTCCGTTGATATTCAACGGGCTTGCACTAGTAAAAAAATAAAAGGCAACTCAAAAATGTCTTAAAAAATCAGTCAATCGGAAATGCTAGTCGACTTTGTATAATATTCAATTTTGGCTCATTTTTTCATTATTACGATATTAAAATCGTTTATCGTATTTATTTCCGTACATGTCTACTAAGAAGCCTGATATAATAACTATTAAATAGGTTGTAAGCATGTGAACATATAATTACATATAGTTAAATAATAAATTGCATAATATTATACCTAAGATACAAGTGCATTAATCAATAAATGTAAATAGTGTTGATTCACACGGGATTTTTGTTCAGAGCGTGACTTTCGTTGCAATAAAGTCATACGTACATATGTACATATATGTAGAGTGGTCGGTTAGGAGATTGCGGTTAAAGGTAACCGCGTCAAATTCGCGGTAACTGAAACGTACACCACTTCATCAATCGCAGTAGTCGCGGTTTGTGGTTCGAAACGCGGATTTTTCCCCGCTCGGCTTTCGCTAATTATATCGTCGATGCGAAAACTCGCACCGACGATATAATTTCGTACCGCAGCACAAACGTAAATAAAATCTAAAACCAAAGAAAACATTTACAATTTCAAACGAGGACGAATTTCCACGTTTTTCGCGGCGAAAAATATGTACACACAACCTGGGAAATACAAATCTTCTTCGCTGACCCGAATAAATTTCCAACAGAACAGATGCCCGCCTCCACACAAATTACGTACAAGGGGAATCTATTTTTTTTTATTTTTATATATGCACATACATACGCGTATATATTTATTTTCATTTTGCGTATGTTTATGTTCTGTATTTTTTTTGTTGCCCTTTTATTTCGAGTCTAACTCTACTCTGCGAATGTGATTTATTTCGATTACTACCGACGGACCGATAGAGGAGCAAAAAAAAGCGCGCTCGCGTATTTCCACGTCGAGGGGCTGAAAGGGGAGGTTTTTTGTGCGGGAAAAGTAGACTTTTCTTCTAAATGGGATGTTAATGTATTCAGAAATCTGTCAGTCTCAGCATGTGTTGTAATGTTGAAGGCATAAAACACAAGAGCTGCCACTGGATGCAAACTCGGCCTCTTTGTACTCTTTGTACGTTAACGGCTAACCGCTTCACTTTAATACCGCTCGGAATTTACACGAGCAACGATTAAACGTACATATTTTACCTAATTAATTTAAAACATGTACCAAAGATTTTTTTAGACCAAGCAAAACTTCTTACTTCTTACTTATCTGTTAACTGTTTTCGCGTTATTAATTACGTTGGATCATAGGAAGAGCTTCTGCAAAGCTTGGGGCCGATTAGTCAACATGTACCGGAACGTAAACGAAACAAACATATGTACAGACAATTAGAGAATAAAATTTATGTGATAGCCTTACAATTTAAATGTAATGTTTTGATGTTCATTTAAAACTTACAGATTGACTCATCATCATCATCATTTTCAGCCGTTCACCATCCTCTGCTGGATGAAGGCCTCTGCAATTCTCTTTCATTCCTGTCTATCTTGAACAATCTGCATCCAGTTGACTACACACATTCAATTCATCAGCCCACCGTACACTCGGTCTATTTTGCTTTCTTTCACTTCCTCTCGGATACCATTCAAGTATTTCTCGCGTCCATCTGTCATATATTCTTCCCGCTATGTGTCCAGTCCATTGCCACTTCAACTTTTTCACACGTTCTGCTATATCTGCCACTTTGGTCATATTTATTACCCATGTATTCCTCTCTTGTTATACCATGCTTCTCTGTGTGCACTGGATCTTGCGTAACATACTTGAATTTAGCATCCACGTTTCACATCCATACGTCATAACTGCCAGTATGCCTTATTTTTTTAGCATAGCGGAATGTTGGATTTAAAAACAATATTCATTCTTCCAAAAAGCACTCCATCCTAGTTTCATTCTTCGTTTACAAATTGACTATATTATGAACAATTTTTTCCTTCTCGATAAAATGTTAGATATACAGTTGATTGCGTCGCTATTTTTATCAACGTACATAAAATATTTTACGATTTTATATAAAGCTCTTATTACAAAGACGAAGAATGAGAATGAATTTTTAATGTGTGTAAAAAAATGCTTGCATAGCTTTGTGTGTGTATATTTATATTTTTTTTCGTCTCTGTGTGCCATTGTCGACTTTGGTAGTATTTTTCGCTTTGACATGTGACGCATTCGCGAGGTAAATTATCGTCTGAAATATTCATTCGGACAGACGTGGCCGGATCGAGTCCGAAGTTTGATGAGGGACATAATCCGAAGGAGGAAAAAAAAAATAATCTACGTAATGGTCCATCTACCCCCGTGGGTGAGGAACGCAGCGTAGGCCACTCTGTGCTTGTTTATTGATAACAAAGAAAAATGAAGAAGAAGCACAAAGACGAGGACGACGCACAAAGGCGTACGGGAGTAAAAAAAAATGGTAAAAAAAACCGCTCTGCACGTTCGCCTCTTTGTAAAAAATCGCTAGCGAATAATCGCCGAGCCGTGCACCTCGACAAAAAAATGTTGAGAGTGACTTACTCGTCAAACCAGCCGCTACCATATATGTAGACAAGTGTTAATATTACTAACTTTGATCTCGTATCCGAGAGAATCTATCCGATAAAACGACGCATTTTCCACGACAATTAAAAATGTACACCTGAAAACATCAAATCGAAGTTTCCAACATTTTAATTTATATCAACATATCGATGGGTTAGTGCACAGATATTGTACATTGTATGTCCAGTTTTAGCAAAATTGAGTTATCATACACAAAACGTCCATCTGCATCAAACCTTCATGTTTAAAAAGTATCGTATGTCCAAATATTATTGGACATACAATTATTGCCCTATTTAAATATGTAATATGTCCATTTCGTACACATTTTTCATGCAAAAAAGATGTATGTCACTTACAATATTTTAACACAAAACTGGACATACAATATCTGTGCACTAACCCATCGATATACATACATATGTATGTACAATATTATCAACGTACGGAAAAATTCCCCTAGATGAAGCTTTACACGCACGTCTACATATAACGTGGTTTTAGTAGTCTGGAATTGAAATCACTACACGGTGAAATCAGGTGGAATACTGGACATGCTATTTACAAACATGTTCATGTTTATAAGACGAACATGTCGAGACAGACATCAGCAACACTGTGCAAATTGCTTTCGATCTCGCACAACACTAATAGATCAAGCTTATGAGTCATAAACGTTGAAATGAATTGCATTTAATGCAACCAAGCCGCGAAAGCACTCCGAAAGCTCTCCGAGAGCTTTGCCGAGCATGTTAAAGGCTTACACATTGTCTTGTTAATTACGCATACACTTATACGAGCCAAATTCTGTTTGCTTCAAGTTCAAATAAGTGGTTATAAGCGAGGAAACCGTTACAAAAGACAACGCAAAAAAGACACAAGTTCAAATATAATGTTGAATTTGAAAGCTCGTCGTATGTAATGCTAACATCAGACACAATTCACTCATTTCGAAGCGCGACATATTGTAAACGACACGTCATACTTCATTGTTTTGAAGTACATACGTGTGCGTAATGTAAGCGTGTACTTAAAAAGTTCAAGGACTTGCCGAAACATCAAAATGATACTTTTCATGAGAATTGTTTCACTTTTATACACTTGAAGATCAATCGGGACGCGAGCCGTGTGATTTCAGTCCCGAAACTTTTCAACAGCACCTCGTGCGGCCGTTTGAATAGTTTAGAATAGGTCTAAAAGCGTTCGCGAGAAACTCGCGAAGAATTCATAACGTCGAAATTAACATTGTGCTATCTATCGTTGAGCAGTTCGAGCAGACAGACACGGCACGTTCTTTTGTTTGTTTGCTCTCCCACAACACATTCGCGCCAGACGAAATGGCAAAACTGATCTAAATGCTGTGGCAATAAATTACGCGAATTGTTCAGCTCGTCTGGCCGATGAAAAACATTGTGTTTATGTTGGTTTTTTGGATTTCATTCTCGCTACGCGTCATAACAGTATAGTATCGTAACTGGCACGAGCATGTGTTTGAGCCGGGGAATTTTTTTCCTATACTTATTTATTTTTTTCTAATACGCGTTCCTTTCTCTCTATAATTAATTCGAGTCGCGCATATATCACTACTCCGTTTTCCGCTGACGTTTTATTTTTTTTTTTTTCAGTAAAAGTGTTCAAGTGATAAATTAAGTGAGTGCGAAATCGTTGTACGCTTTTCGAGCCAACGCGCACAAAATCGCGTCATTGTTTGAATGTATACAAACGCACGCGTTACAAACGTACAATCTCATCAAGTACGTATATGTATAACGAGGGGAAAACTCGAGAAAATTATCGCGGATTATAAACGACGTATAAGATAATATTATCTAGTGGATAAGTAGAGCGTAGTCGATTTAGAAGTTAGTGTCTCGACTCCGCAGAAAGTGCTAATACTGTGCAACAAGTGCATCGTATAGTTTGAGTTGAGTTAAACTAAACATGACACTAGCCATTACGATTGACGTCAACTGTGTATATAACGGTAATGTGCACACAAAAAAAAGTGTTACGCCCGAGGGGATTTTCTTTTCGTTTCTTTGGATATTAAAACTTCTGATAGGAATTTTCTCGTTTAATTAAACATTTATGTAGTACCTATCAAACAATTTCAATTAAAATACAACATTGTTTGTACTGAACCATTATTAAACACCATGGATGATGATGAGTAATAAGTAATAGCGTCAACTGTACAACTGTAAAATTTCCGGTATGCTTAAAATGTACGTCGAAAATATTCACACACATAGAAAAAGTATAACGATGTGAAGATTTAAAAATTGATGATGTAAAAAGTCAAGACATATTATAATTTGCAACGCGTTTTCCCCCAGTCTCATTCTTAAGTTAAAATAACAAGGTACGCACTTTTATCTTAAAATCACGATATTACGAATATTATTTAATTAAAATAGCTTAAGAAGCTAATTACAAACAAAAAGTAGCTGGAAACACTTATACAGAGGTGCTGTTTTAAGATTACCAGGAATCTATCAATTTTGTTTATCCAACAACATCCCTGTACAATATACTTCTACTAAATCTACTTAATTTTAAATTCGTAACTATTAACTTATTCTTACCCCTAGTAGTATGATTGAAATAAAATCTTAAACATCTATACTGACATGCACACTTTTAAGGTTTCCACTCCAGGTTTACTCCACTTCCAGGTTTACACTCATTCAACATATTTCTTATACTAGTTAATCTAACACTCTACATAGCTTTATTTTGCAATTTTTGCAACCCATCTTTAATTAACCTATTTACTAAATTTAAAAATGAACCGTATAAATGACTCCTTACCTTGAGACCTGTTCAATGCCGAACGATATGAACAAATTTTAATACTTACAGAAGCAAAGGGGCGTATGTATGTGTGAAATGTTGAACACAAAACAGTAAAATAATTAACAAATAAACAAAAAATAAATCACTGTACCGCACACTGAGAACGTTTCCGAGCGAAGTTTAGTGCTATTCTCGCGCCATTTTCGCTATTTTTGCGGTGCGCGCGCGCTCGTGCTGAATGCTCGCACACTATTGGTCGAATAGCTGATCTGTCTGTCGTTTCTGTCCGTGGCAGAATCGCCAAGGTGGATATGCGAAAATCGCGTACGCCACCGCACCTGTCTGTGCCCGTCGTCGGATATTTCGGGAGAGCACCCGGGAAACGGTAGCGCACACAATAGAAAACGCGCGACATTATCTTATTGGACACGTTTATATTTATATGTGTCGCTAGAAAGCGCGCGAACACTGCCCAGGGTGGTCCCCCCACTGTATGGATGTGTAATATTTAATTAAAATTTAATTTTAGACCCTTTGGGAACAGTCGCCGAAGAAAACCCGACGAGAATTGTGCCACACGAGGAATTTTAATATAGGTACATATTTGTGTGTGCATAGATTAGATTGTAAAGGATTCAAAGGTGTTTAATACTTTTGGTTGATTTGCATGTCGGCTCAATTCTGGTACTCAAAAAGTTGTCTAAAGGAATTAGCCGGTGAAAATTATGCGTTTGGTGTCCGTCTGCCCCGGAATTAATCTAACGGAAAATATGCGTAGTTGGCGGATGCGAAGATTGTTTCTCAATTTATTTAAAATACACGGGCAGGCGGCATAGCCGATGAAGCTCAGGGATCTGTTGTAATTTGAATTTAATTTAAGGCTTACAAAAATCCATTTATATTCAAAAACTTGTCGAGGTGATTTTTAAAGAGATTTATATCTCTTTCAGAAGTTACTAGCTGATTTGAGAGGCGGTTCCAAACTTCGACCGCTCTATTTGAAAAGAATTAGGCTCTGACAATTTTGTTAAATTTAGGCTCATCTATTATATGTACATATATATATGTACACTAGTGTAAGCCCGTTGAGTATCAACGGAGCGTTTTCTCATCACCCGTACTGAAAAATAATATTAAATTTAATAGTTTTTATAGTTGTTGTATAGATGGCGCTTTATAATACACAATAACAATTTAGCAATGTCGCAAACACTTTAAGATTTTTTATTGGCTAATTATAGCACGTACGTTATCGCCTCCGTTTGGAAGATAGTGTAAACACGATTCCTCCCTACCCGGTGATACCGGGTTCAAATCCCACTCGCGCGACGTTCTGGTTTTTTAATTATTTACGTTGGCGTGCGTTATCAGCAGACAGACACACTGATTTCGGATATTATATACATATGTATATACATATGCACATATAAAGTTTCATTAACGGAAGACACTTGAGCCATCTAAGATTCACTGATGACATAGTTATGTATATGTAGTTTCATGTGACTCAGTATATTTACAAAATAGATTAACACAATAATTAAGCAACGAAAGTATGAAAGTAGGTTTAAAAATTAATTTTTATAAAACTAAACCGTAGTCACAGTAGATAATCATATTGTAGAGATAGTTGATAGTTATTTATACCTAGGACAATTGGTGAATATGACCGAATGTAAAGAAGAAGAAATAAAACGAAAGGTAAAAATACGACATACTATTACGCATATGGATAAAGTAAAAGTACACAAAGGAAACGCAGTATTTAAATTTAAATTGAAAAAAAAAAAACAACATACGTAATTCAAAGTGAGGAGCAGCCTGTACAAGTGTGCTCGAGTGTGTAATGGCGCCACTACGGTAGACTGAAAACAGTGGAAGCCGACTTTGCAACACGCAAAAATAAATCGCACATTGAGAAAATTACACCGAGACACAATAACATAAAGGCGGTCGCACACTAATGTGCCCGTGGTTGATTTAATTTTCAACGCAAGAAATTATTCAGTGAACCAATCGGCTTCACTACGTAGCGTACAATTAAATATTTATATTTCCTCATTGTCTTGGCACGCTATCGAACGCGTCTCATTATCCCAACACATCGGAGTGCTCTCTATTAGCACTGGCGCTAATTTCCGAAACAGGGTGTTTTATAATGAATTAATAAAGCGTCATTAATCATCGAAAACGACCGAAAGGGCGGCACGGCACGTCCGTCCGTCCGGCCGTACCTGCGTCAGGATTAGGATTATTGTGTTTTATCCTGGCCATTGTGTGGTGAAAATATTAATAATACCCGGTAATAATTCACATTGTCTCAATGCTTAGAGGGCATTTCCCGTTTGCAAGGGAACATAGTGATAAATGTATTGCGGGGTCTAAAGTGAAAGTACTAGGTCGCTTTCCCCGCCCCTTGGTAATTGATTAATTCAATCGATAAATAAATAAATACCGCCAAAAGATCGGTCAAACGTTGAGCTTTAAATGGGTATGAAATACTATCGGGTTATTTTATTTGAAGATCGTTTAAAAATATTAGTAACTCGAGCGATTTTGTCGCCACACGCACATGTCGATCATTCGCCGTGCCGAAACACTTCGCACGGAAAGAATTCAAAGTGCTAGAAAAAGCTGTAGCGATTCAAACTATGCCACGTCATATCGGTCGTATTTTCGGTTTGTTCGTCACCAAATCTGCCGTAGTATTTCTTAATACAAAACGGAAACATTCCAGAAATACACATTCACATTTCTAACGCGTCGCTTACAAGAACAAAGTTCGAATTTTCATAATTTTACTATGTTTATTATATAAGCCCCGTAGAAAAGTTTGACGTCCGCTATATTAGTGTAGGGGGGGGGGGGGGGATAAATTAAAATTTTTATATTATAATAATAGTACAGATGACAGTGCACTGTACTTTATTTAATTATGAGAAAGTAACACAGAGGAAAGATATATATATATATACATACAAGTATGTACATACATATGTACGTAATAAAAAAATAATTTGCCGGTAATACGATTTTTGACTTTTCTATAGGTACAATAAAAAAGTCTCACTTCTGGTTCATCGATTTTAGTGATTTATTTTTTTATAATTACATAGATATTGTTCCGAAGATATTGTTAGAATATTATGACGCTACTAAATATTAAATATAAAAGGTCGAAAAAAATAAAAATAAATTAAATCTCGTCCAACGGTAAACTGCCACTTCCGGTTGGCGTATTTTGACCAAAATTATAATATATTTTATATTTTATGTGAAAAACTATAGATATGAAATTTCAGATTGATAGAGATAATAGTTAAAAACAGAGAAAAAGTAAAAAGAAACATCGAAAACCAAGAGTAAAAGTACTACTTCCGGTAGGAAAAATAAATTATATTATTTTTAAGGTCGGTACACATATGAAAATTTTAAGCTTAATATACACATACGTATCATAGTTTTGCTGGAATAACCTCCCAAATATAATAAAAAATTAGTTGACTTTCAGAGGGAAATATCACTTCCGGTTGAGGAAAAATTTTAAAAGCATTATGAATTGGCCTTATAAATTTTGAAATTGTGCTAAAGGTATCGCATGTTATATAAATGAATGAATTGTGAGAGAAATTTTAAGTTGAGGACTTTAGGTGGAACAGATTAGGATTGCGGAATGTTCTGGAAGGATAATATCCGTAAATTTTAAAGAGATACATTAAAAAATCGACTTATTTCGATACGTTTTTAAATTGCATTCGTTCGATTCTTTATATAGAATTTTTTGCGTTCTTGGCAATGACTATACGCGACGACAACAACAACATTGGCCGTATAATTGCCAATTTTGAAAGCATTTGAGCTGCGGAAAATTACCGTTTTTGAACGATATACCGGAACACATTATGAAGAGTGTTCGTATGATAAATTAGTCTAAAACAAACTCATTAATAAACACCTTTATAAATATAAACTGCGTCCCGTTTGGCATCGGACACAAACGACTAGAATCAGTGGTCGTCAATCATTTTCGATCAACGCACAGTTTTCCCAAATTTAGTTCACTTTGAAATAAGCTCACCGCCCACCTATACACAAACACTAAAAAGTAATTATTTAATTTAAACATTACATATACATAATTTAAGTTAATTTTATTGTATTCTATCAGATTTGTAGTCTTCTTCATGAGACAACGTAAAATAGTTGATAGATATTTATATCAACTGTTACTAGCCGATGTTAAAATTAAAATACAGTATCGTTAAGCATTTTAAACATTTCAGCCGATTGAAAAAACAAAATTTTAAGCTCTATCGTAAATTGAAAATGGTATTCTTATCGTATGTACATATATGGTCTAACTAAAACATAATTAGGTTAGGTTAGATTAGATACATACATACATATGTAGCATTGCTAAGCATTTTAAATATTTCAGTCGATTGAAAAGACACATTTTTAAACTCTGTCATAAATTGAAAATGATATTTTTATCGTATATGTTCTAACCAAAACATAACTAGGTTAGGTTTAGTTAGGTTAGGAATATTGAAGAAACAATTTTAGACCGTGTCATAAATTGAAAACGCTATTCTTGTGGCATGTGGTGTCACTCAAACATAATTAGGTTAGGTTAGGTTGGGTTATGCTGATTAAAACGACCCGTTTTTAGACGCTATGCTATTTTTGTTGTTTTGTGGTCTAACTAAAACTCAGTTAGGTCAGGTAGATCGCATACGACAAGAATACCTTGAAAATTATGTGGATTGATCCATACATACATATATGTAGCATAAGTACATGTAGCGCAAGCACAGCAAAAACCCAAGTGGACAAAATAACTCAGTGTGACGATCATTGGCCTACATCAGTGATTCCCAAAGTGGGTGATATCGCCCCCCTGGGGGGCGCTGGAGTGATTCAGGGGGGCGGTGAATCTACATAAATAGGGGGGCGGTGGAAGCAAAAATAGTGTGATTTCTATGTTTTCGAAATGAACACACAACATTATAACATTGATATGTTTTATTTTCTAAAGATTTGATTACATATGTACATATATGTATATCAGCACTTGGAGGCACTCCATACTGACTGCAATTAACGATTTGATGTTATTCTTAAAATGAACATACCCTATTGGGTGTTGGACCCCTTTTCAAGTACAAACACAGAAGAATCTCATTCTAAAATTACAAGAAGAACTTACAGAAGTAGCAACAAATGAGGAATTGAAATTCAAATTCAAAGACAGCTATGTATATCAAACGTTTTGGCTGCAAAGGCAGATAGATACCAATACTTTATCCTGGATTATGGGCTATAGTTTTTAATTGCATTGCCTTCATCATATTATTTATTGGAACGTGGGTTAAGCGCGGTCAAAAATCTGCTGCAAAAAAATGTAACCGACTGCAAATAACAAATCGTGGTGATTTAAGAATGCCGATGACAAAAATAGAGCCGAACATTAATAAATTGGTGGCAGCACACCGGGTTCATCCTTCTCATTAGGATTATTTTTATTGTTATTTGTAATTTTTATTCTAATTATGTTTCGTTTTCTTAATTTTTCATGTTTAATATGAATGTTACTATGGTTGATTTTAATAAATCATTTTTCAATATATGTACATATGTAGGCATTATCTGATTTACAACACCAACCTTTACTGTGTATGTATGTTCTGTAGGTAAAAATATAGATATGTACACAAAGGAACACAAATTTGCCACAGCATCTTTCTGTTTTTTTTTTTTGCTTAATGAAGATAGATTTCCATGGGGGCATTGAGTTTTTTACTTTATCCTAATCGGATAAAGTATTGTGATGGTGCGAAAATTCGACCTCGAGATATTGACTGATTTGTATCAAGTATCATCCCCTGATCACGTTGTCATGATTTCTTGAAAATGTCTGTCAGTATGTCTGTATGTGTGTTTTCTCCGAAACTATCAAGTCTATCAAGCTCAAATTTCATATCTATTATTTTCACGTAAGGTGTAAGTGACATAAGGAATTTGGTCAACCGGAAGTAGGGTGTTTTTCTTGTAGAAAATTCTAAAATTCTGTTACCACAGAATATTTCCGAAACGGCTTCGGCGATCTTGTCGAAATTTCATATCTATCTTTTTCACGTTAGCTGTAAGAGATACTGTGATGTTGGTCAATATCTGACGAGCGGAAGTGGCAGTTTACTCTTGAACGATTTTTTTTTTTTATTTTTTTCGGCCTTTTTAAATATGTAGTATCGTCACAATATTGTAATGTTGTAATCCTGAGAGAAATTGCTATTTACGAAAAAATAAATCATTAAAATCAGTCGACCGGAAGTAGGGGGTTTTTTTTTGTCGAAAAGTTTACCACAGAATATTTCAGAAACTGCCTCATTGATCAAGTCGAAAATAAGGTTTGGATCAAAATCCGCCGACCGGAAGTGGTAGTTTTTCTTATTTGAATATATGCCGAAGATCATATTTTACATACGCGCGCGCACTCAACACAGTAATTTCATGATATGTATGTGTGTATGTATATTGGTTGTTGTGGTGGTGTGCATGCGTTTTATTTACTTACGTATTTAAAAAAATAATTTCGTTACTCTTTGTATTTCTCAAATACCACACCCGAATTTTTTTTTCTGAAAAGGGGGCAGTGGGCCAAATAAGTTCGGGAATCTATGGCCTAGATAAATGACTATTAGCTTTGCATACAAACCTACCCAAACTAATACTGTAGAAAAAATCAATATGGGGGGGCCCAAGTTTTAGTCAATAGTTGTGTGGCGGTTTTCTTGGGCGACATCGACATTGTGAGTTTTCGTATTGAATTTCCGGCGTTGTGAGTTTAGTATTGAAAGTTAGATGGGGGCCCAAAGGACGGGGGCCCCCTTTTCCACGTGACGCGATCAAGGGACTAGGCCCCTGGTGACCGAAGGGTCACCCTTTCCTCTTTCGTCCTTCTCATCCTGTCGTCCTCTGGTCGGCTTAATATTTGATGTTGGGATGACGGGCAGACAAAATGCCACTGTTTGCTCTCCGGGTCCGACGACCGACCGGTCACGGGAATTATACACGAAATTTGCCAGGTGTATGTATGTATGTATGTATATTAAGGTACAAAATCGGTACAAACTACACAAGAATATTTAATTTTATTTGACTATGTATTATGAATACATTTCGAAATCAATGCGGTCACGCGGCAGTATCGCTTATTCCACAACTAATACTCGGTTGTCGAACGCCTATGTATGTATGTACATAAATTCTGATACATTAATTTGGAATGAATTAAATATTTTAAAGCAAATAAGATGCACAATAGTCGTATATGATACTTTAAAATTTGCAGTTTCAAAAAATAACTCAAACTTTGGTGAAAATACTAATTCAATACCAAATATGCAAATATTTGTTTCTGCGCACCGGATCGGGTATTTACCCCACTGTGCGTCGGCGTCGTTGCTATTTCAGTTTGGATACAACTGATATTCAATTCCATTGCTTCAAAATCAGAATATGAAGTTCAAAAAACTGTGTACGAATAAATGGTGTGACGTTTATAAATTTGTTTCCGTGATATATTATATTTTATGATTTGAAAAAGTGTCAAAAAAGATAAATTCATATTTATTTCATGTCTAAAAAATAGGTTTATCGAAAGTCAAACGTAAAAGACGAGGAGATACACGAAAAAAAATAATACTAAAAGGTTTTGCGTAACCATCTTCATAGGTCTCTATGGAGTCACAACTTTCAGTTAGAGAAGCAATGATTTATGTAAAACGTGTGTGGCTTTTTCCTTTTAAGGTAAACGTTATTGCAAAATTATCAGCCCACAGCGATACATCAATGAAAATGAGCAAAAAAAAAATAGCTTTCGACGAGGAAGCTTTGCGGAAAATGCGCACGATATGTTTTTTATTCGTATTCTCCTATCATTTTTTAAGTCAAATGAGCTATAAAAAAAATACGAGGAGCGTTTAATGTGTGATTAATCATTGCTCAAGCGGCGATATAATGCGACAAAATTAATGTTCGCTTAGGCGGTAGATCACTGCAAATCTAATTTAATATATTTTACGATGACATTTATTCTGAAAAGTTGCTCTCAATATCGTATATATTATTTCAACGGGAACAACGCGCAAAACATATTCACGCTGAGATTCAAATGATTCGAAGCGAATAATTTATTATTGAATTATTTGAGTTACGAAATTGGCCGCGGGATATTTAACATGCTATACAAACAATGAAATCATTTTAATACATACATATTATACATCCGAATTTGCTACGGAGGAAAGTTCATAACTGATTGAAAATTATCACATTTCTAGATAATAAGCACACAGACGGTGAGATAAGTTACCATTATTTATGTATAGTTTAAACTATTGAGAACATTGGTATGGTAATATTAAATATAGAAACACTGGAATACTATTACATATTCTATAATGAAAAGAGAGCATCAAACTCAATGTCAGTATTCGATAAGTATTTTATTATACATTCAGATTTACAGCAGAACGCACAAAATAAACAAATCTATATAATATTATTTACACGGAATGATTCGATATTTATATAATACATATTTTTAGGGTTATAGAGATGCTCTTTATGGAAACAAATCATATGAATTTATAAATAATTTCACAAATATATTTTATATAACAAATATGTTTAAATAATAACAAATATGTATATTGTTTTTACTACATAATTAGGCATTATTATTTGCAAACCTCAAGAAATATACATATATATACACTAGATTATTACCCGTTGAATATCAACGGATGTTTATTATTGTAATTTATGAGTGTAACGATGGTTATGCGGAAACGATTCAAAATTTAAAATAAGACAAAAGCGAGCGTTCCTGATAGATAGACAGATCCAAAGTCCCTTTATCAATTCAAAATATCCCGACGGTAGCTCAGTGGTTAGAGTGTTAGTCTATTGAGTGAAGCTCCTGGATTCAATCCCCGTATGTTGAAATGATTTTCTTGACCTTAATTATCGTCATCGGTAAGATCTGGAAATAAGTAAATCCGAATCGGCAGTCTCCTGTTAGAATTTGCCTATTTATGTATCTAACTTAGTTGTGGATGGTTCTACCAAAAATTGGCACCTCCAATCCACTATTCCTATATTTATTTATGTATTTATTTTATTTAAACAGATCTTAGCCCAAAAATCCAAACACAATCAATATAAATACATAAATACATACATACATCATTGTCATTCACAATCAATATAATATATTCATGTCATACATACATATGTACCTATATATTATGTATACATATGTATGTAAATTAAAACATATAAGTGAATAACTAAAGTAAATACGATTTGTAATAAATATACAGATAATATGTACATATTATCATACATACGTACATATATACAGATAATTAAAACGAAAATAAATAATAACTAAATACCACAACCATCCCCGCTAAGTATCCTAGCTAAATTAAGATTAAGATATGACACAAAACGAGAATAAGTGATGAAAAAAATGTCCACATCATCGGTTGCCAGGGCATTAAATAGCACGAGAGCCTCAGTAACGGGAGAAACTGCCGATACATTAGACCCAACAAACGGCTCACCGAGTAGGCGACGTGTTCGTGAACGAATGTAATCATTTGACACAAACAAGCCAATCCTCTCCAGCACTTGAGAATTCCAAATGAACCCACGATATAGAAGAAATATGTGACGTAGTAATAACATATCTCTTCTAATCTCAAGTGACCGCATGCCGACCATGCCTCGAATAAATTCACTAGGGTAACCATTCATCCTAAGATATAAATATCTAAAAACGCTCAAACGTTTAAATGTTGACCTGTTATTGGGTTTGGATCCTTGTGTTGGTCAACTTTCTACCCCAATACAAGAAAAGTGAGATATTTTTATTAGTGAATTTCCATTTTTAATATCGTATAATTGTTTTGGTAGATTGGAACTGTGAATCAGCTTGAAATACGAGTGTATCAACATAGACGCAAATATCGCTCAACCGCATGCAATTGCTGACTTTGTCCCAGCCACCCCTACTAGGGGGTATTTAGCATTTGGGCGACGTTTGATCGCAATATTTGCCGCAACGAGGCAGCTGTTAAGTTGCACAGCTCGGCATTCCTGGTTGACGTAGATAGCGAATTTAGTTTGAAATGGTACGCGAGCCGCCGCTTTGCCACGCCTGGCCGACGACAAGACAACAGGGATACAGCCAGACAGGCAGTCAGGTATTGTGGCGGTGCGCGCTAACGTTAACCGTCTAGATTACGATGTCACAACACGTCGACTAGGTTATATTATACACTCGTACAGTGTGAAATGCAGATGTGACCAAGCTTGCAAACCGCGAGCGAATTCAATGCGAAACTTCAGACCGCGATTTCAATGGGGATATCTATTGACAAGCGCTGCAACGCTCCGACAATGCGTATCAAGGCGTATCGGATTATAAGGTGTGGTGCATACATATGTTAACTGTCCGGTTTAAAACGGCTGTATTTATTTTATTTTCAATTTTAATACAATTCCAATACAATTGACTGAAATACCCAATTTATAGAATTGATTTTTATTGGACAGTTGAAAAGTTACGGCAAAATCAAACCACCCCTTTACCTACTCCTACTATTGTACGTATACATATATGTATGTACATAACTAGATCTCGGAATTTCAGATTCTCGAACCTTTTACCGCAGGTATATTTGGGTGTCTGAATTTTCGTTCGGGATAATGAATAGTATTTATTAAATTTTATGTATACATACATACATATGTGTACATATATGTATGTATGTTGGATGCATGTATGTATGTACATTAGGGTGGAGCGACGATGTATGGAACTTTTTTTTTTTGGGATATTCGTTTTGAAATAGTTCTAAAAAGTTGCCTCTACATCATACTTCTGTCCAAAAAAATCTGCTTAAGTTTTTCTGGTCCAGCACTTTTATCTTAACACTTTTACTTGCATGAAAATTTCCAATTGATTGTTTCCAATCTCTATAAATAGCAAATTTTCATTTTTCGCCTTCAGGTAGAGGCCTGAAGACATTTTCACAGATTTTTTTCAGTATTTTTTCGAGAATACGTATGGTACAATAAAAATTTTGGTAGGTACAATGCCAATTTTTAATTTTTGCAATGTCGCTCCACCCTAATGTAAATATGTACATACATATGTATATGTACATACATACATATGTATGAAATAGTTAAATAGTTAATATCAAGTTTATAGAATTAAAATGTTCAAGAAAAACCTTCATATTTCAGACAGCCGGAATTTTGCAGAATTTTCCATATATCGTAATTGGTAGGAATATTAGAAAAAAATGAAGACACTGAAACACTAAAACCTCATTATTTTTCGGTATGTAAAAAATATACAAATAATATTATTGTATAATTATATGTATTTATGATTATAAACTACAGGTTAAAATATGCTATTATAAATAATTGTTCTGTAAACGATGGAGAGAATATGTTAATGGTAGAGTGCAAACGTGAGTTCGGGTGGGTAACGCAATATCCTAAGAAGCGTTTAGGGTGCAAAGGTTGCACATTATCAAAAGCATCCATCTGTCCGCCGTCTAATCATAGAGAAACATGCGATTAAGATTGACATATTAATTATGACACTACTATAATATTCTATTTTATGCCTTCACTTCAAGGTATGCCGACACAATATCTACTAACCTTTGAATACAATTTCATACTATAGGTACATTACCTATGTACATATGTATATGTATATACCGAATTGCTTTGGAAAAATTTCATATTAAAATTAAATCGAAAATGACTTAACCTACAATTTAACTTCTGCTTATATAAATTTAAAAATTGGTTAAATACGTTCAAGCGTCTACGAAGCAACCCCGGAAAATCCCATTACGCGGACCAACTTTTCCATCGTTTTACTGTAGTATACAACGAAATTTTCAAGGAATGCTTGCTTTTTACCGCTTGTATGTATGTACATATAAAATCGTTGCATTCGCCGAAATTCAACAGAATTTCCAAGTAAGTGTATTATATAATATTTGATGTAGCCGAGTAAGTATGCGCGTGGATTACGCTTACAGATTGCATGCACTTCGCTCACAGCTGATAGACTTCCGCTTTTCGCACGCGCACAAACACAAAGCATCCTAATCTACGACTGCACAACCGGAAGTCGATAGAGTCGAGTTTTTTGCGACGTCGACAAGCATTGTTTGGGCTGTGGATGTGGGAGGGATTTGCCACGGGATCGCAAGGTATGCTCGATATTAATATCCGTACTCCCCCTCATCTCATCGAAAGGGATGCCGTTGGGGATGACGTGGAAATGGAATTTCTGATATGACTGATTTTCACTGCTAGAACGTCTTTATGGGAAGCAGCCCCTTACCATCCCTATTCAATACCCCTCGCCCCAAAACCACCGATTCGTCTCTGACAACCGTGACACAGCTGCAATTAGTCAACTGTTCAAATTTCAGCACACTCCCACCCCACCCCACTTTCGTCTTTCGTTCGTACACCGTCCGAGTGTTTAAACAATTGCTGAAAAACAAAAATTTTCAATCGGATCACCAGCGGTTAAGTCAACACGTCGATGGAGTGTCATCGAAGGTGATTAATTCGAGTGACACGTGTTGTGCGAGGGCCGATTGACACGTGTCGTCCTCGCTTACCGAGAGCGTATCTGTTTACTCTCACACTCGACTGTCAATGGTGGATGATAAAGTGAGCCTTATTGCGAAAACGTTCCATAGGATCATAGGATCGCATTTGAGGCTTTTGAACCATATAAAATACGCAGTATTTATAAGATCGCATTATGTATGTATGTATGTACATACATATGTATGTGTCGGTCGGCGCAAAATAGCGGAATATTGTACGCGAAGATTATCCTTTCACTGTCCGCGAAAGGTTAACGATAAAAAGTTTCCATTTTACACGATGAGCTAAGGCGCTGGCACACCGCTGCGAACAGTTAGGAAAATCTCAAGGGTGGTATGGTGGGGAGTTGTATCGCATAGCCGCGATTTATTCAGTTAATAAGCCAAACAGAGTGCGTGACAGCAAAGTTGGCTTTAACCGCTAAATATTCGGGCATAAACCACGTGGTGAAAACTTTAGTTTGTTTTGTAGAGCGTAGGGGGTGTCGGGGGCGATTATATACGTCCATTATATATTTTTTAGCTGTTATAATAGATATATTACGTAAACTAGTGCAACAGCAATTGATTATTAATAGAAATTGAAACAAATTCGCAATAAATTAAGTTAGATGCACGTGTTTGGCATTAATGAGAGAATAGAATAACTGAATACGCGTCTATACCGAGGAGGATTTCCGCCGAACTCCGGCGATTTCGCCGATTTCGATGAAGTTTGTGGAAAAGTTGTATGTAAATAACTACGACATGAGAATCGTGAGTGAAATACAAACGTTCCGAATGCGAGGTGACAGATGATAGTTTGATAGCTTATGTCAGAGTGACAGAAACCGACGCTTGCGCCGGCCGGTAGACTTGCGAAATTCGCTAGGTTTGCCGCGCTAGGTTTTCAAACGCGATTTCGTAGCGGTGTGCGAGAGCCTTTATGGTGAAAATTCGGATTCAGGTTTAAAATATCAAGATTAATCAATTTTTTTTTCCATAAACGTATAAGTTAAAAGGGCTGCATAAAGATCAATTCAAAATGTGCGTTTCAGTGCAAAGTCAATTAGTGAATGTGGTGAGTGTGCCTTCGATAGCTCAGTTGGTAGAGCGGTGGACTGTAGACGGAGAAACGTAGTAATCCATAGGTCGCTGGTTCAAATCCGGCTCGAAGGATCCTTTTTTTTTATTATTATTTATTTATTTATTTATTAAATTACATTTATCAATGTAATAATTTACGTAAGAATTAATTTCCTCATTGTAAGTGAATGCAAGCTATCTGTACTGTGGTTCTCGTGTATTTTCGCGCAATTAAGTAAGTTTAGGTGTGAAAGGACATAAATTAGATCCTCATCGAGATATCCTCGAAAGTCATCTCCGCTCCGAGTAAGGGAGTCTTACAAACGAACCGAGGCATAGGGGTGTGGGTGGTTCTTATAACCATTACACTTTACAACCTATTATGTGAGACCTTTCCGAACTCTCGGGGATAAATTGCGATTGCGTACGACTTAACGTCCAATAAAACCCTCATCCGAAACGTAAAGTGAATATTGAAAACTAATAAAAGTTGCATTTATTGACCCGTCCTCTTAATGCATCGACCTTTACTGCGGGAGAAGTGCGACAGGAATGGGAGATTATAACATTTTGTAGACTTTTCGAACGATCGACAGCGACAGTGACAGACGTGTTGGATAAATTGTTCATCAGAATCAAAGAAATAAATAGATTTTAGAAAGTTAAGTCAATTTGAACTTAAGCGTTCGGTTCGTATTAGATTCGAGCGCAAAGCGGGTGAAAGATATTCAGAAACGTAATTTAATTCAATTGAATGGTATTATGAACGAGATAAAACAGAGCGGAACCAAAAGGTTATAAGAGGATTGAATGCATTCCGCAACCGTCTCAAAATAAATGACATTTAAAGTCGATATTTAAACGCAATGTTACTGAGCGATCGATTTAAACTAGCCTCGATTGGTTGCCAATAAATTTACATTCTAATTTCCGCCAACCATAAGGTTCAAAATGGAAATTTTCCATAGCAAACTATTTAATAAGAAAATTTTAACCGTATGCCTAACGTCAATTTAGATTTAACGCACACATTTTTATTCAGCAAAAACGTTTCACAAAGTAAATTTTGTTATCTGATGTGACGAGAGATTTTCCTTTTCGCGAGGCTCAAGCTTTTCCACCTATAACCATCTGCGCTCTGTATAAATTTAAGTTTCTTCTAGTTTGCGATTTAACTTTGACTTGTGTACAAGCGTGAAATTTTCATTTTGTTAACTGGAGAAGAATGTTAGTCAGTTCGTTTTGATGATGAAAATATGTACATACATACATACATATGTACATGTTACTTGTCGATTTGCCGCTAGCGTTTGACGTGTGTTTGAGTACGAAAGTTTATATGAAAATGGTTCGTGTAAAACTTTTGTCATTACATACTACATACATATATAGTTATAATGAATGAGTGTTTGTGCACATTTTTACTTTATCCTAATCGGATAAAGTATTGTGATCGTGCTAAAATTCGACCTCGAGATTTTGAGTGATTTGATATCAGGTATCATGCCCCGATCACGTTTACATGATTTCTGGAAAATATCTGTATGTCTGTGTACTTTTTAACTTTCACCTTTTCTCCGAAACTGTCAAATCTATCAAGCTGGAATTTCATATCTATTTTTTTTACGTAAAGTGTAAGAGTTGTAATTATTTTGGTCAACATCCGGATGTGGCAGCTTACTCTTGAACGAGATTTCGTTTTTGTATTTTTTTCGGCTTTTTAAATATTTGACATCTTCATAATATTGTAATATTATAACCTTTAAAGCAATACCTAGTTACGAAAAAATAAATCATTAAAATCAGTCGACCGGAAGTTGGTTTTTGTTTGTTTTCTCGTAGAAAAGTCAAAAATCCTGTTATCACGGAATATTTCCGAAATTACATTATCTATAGTTTTTACGCAAGGTGTAAGAGATACTACGATTTTGGTCAAAATCCGCCAACCGAATGTGGCAGTTTAATCTTGAACGATTTTTCGTTTTTTTTTATTGTTTTCGGCCTATTAAATATTTAAAATCTTTAATCACAATGCTAATTACAATCTGTGAGAAAAAAAAAATCATCAAAATCGTTCAATCAGAAGTGGGATTTTTTCTTGTAAAAACGACAAAAATCCGGTTATTTTTCTTTGTGCACGGTTTTTTGACTTTTTCAGTTTTTGGTTACTCCTCATATTCCTCAAATATATGGATAAAGTCATGGGTTAGCCCCACTCGATTTTTTTATTGAACGGTTATTTCTTTAATTAAATACATGGATTGAAACACTGAGCTCGTTTGGGAACCGTGTGGCCGAATGCAGGGCTATTAAATCGAGTAATTAGAAACCGATATCAGAAAGGCAGGGTCTACTTTGGCGACACCTGGCTGCCACATAAATTAGGCGTGCACGCATTCGCGTATATAAATCCGTACGGGTAATTAAAGGTGGCGACCATTAGGCGGACATTCGCCGACACCAAACCTAATTTCAGACCTCTGGATTTTATGGGCGCCACACTGCTTTCAGTATCGTTGTTGAAAAGCGTTTTTGTGTTGGTGACAAATGCACTTGTCTCGCAACAGCCCTAATCATAACGTATTGCAGTGCAAGCGTTGCACATTTTCAAAGGAAATACTTATGTAGGTGGAAAACGGAGTTTAGGTCGCCCGAGTAAAATAAAACCTAATAAACAACTACATAAACTTGTTTGAGTCTATCTATGTATTGTATAATCTCTAATTACACTGTGCAACAAAAAATCACGTTTTATAGTTACCCGAGCGGAAACCCAAAAATTATGAATAATTGACTGACCCACTGAATCCGAATATCATAATGAAATTGGTTGGTTTGCTTCCAATACTCATTTTGAACACAGAAGCGCTAAATTTTGAGTTACAAACCGCAAAAGTCATAAAAATGGAAAGATTGACAATTTTTTTAAACGCTCATGTCTCATAAACGAGAGCTAACCAACACATTTCATTATCATATTCGAATTCTGTGGGTGAAACTTAGTAAAGATTGACTAGTCTCCGCTCAGGTAGTTTTTACTTTATCGTAATCTGATAAAGTATTGTGATCGTGAGAAAATTCTAACTTGAGATTTTGACTGATTTGTATCAGGTATCATCCCCCGATCACGTTTTCATGATTTCTGGAAAATGTCTGTATGTGTGTAAGTCTGTGTACCTGTGTGTAAAATCGCTAATAACTCAAAAACCGTTTATTTTTTGTTGCAGTGTTATCTGTATAAACTTCTACACCGTTTCACTTATCGAAGCAAAAATTTTGCAAAGGCACTTTCTATGATCCTGCAGGTACTTGACTTAAGTCTTAGACTTGCAGGTCTTATGTTGAATGTGTTAGGAATTTTTGTTTGGATGATACCGACTGATGTTATTGATAGTCAGGTACCCAAAGATAGTAGTGCTCAAAACTCAAAGGTTTATTCAATTTAAAATGTAAATTGTAATGTAAATGATTTAAGAACGAAAAATCGGAATAAAACTGAAGCCAACGTTCTATTGAAAAATGTGATTAATCTTAACAAATTTTGTTACACGAGAAGTTCTTCAATTCACTGAATGAAACAGAACAATTCAGCAATTAAATTTTGATGAGGCTTAGTATATTTACATAGATTTGCAATAGTGAATCGTCAACTTTTAACCACCTCCTAACAATGCTCTAACTCGGAATAATAATAATAATTTATAGTTGCAATGCGTTGAAATATTAATTTTACAATATTCGCACACGACATTTTCACCCAAACGTGGATCCAGATTATTAGATTGCGTTACCGTGTTCTACAATATTTCAGAGCGATACCAACACTAACTAGGTAGATTTTCGATTATAAAGCCTCACAGTCTTATTATTGAATATGAAATGATGACATTTAAATGTGCGAATAAATTAAAAATTAATTAGCCTGATTTTAGTCTTTGATCGTATCAAAAAGGGCGCGCGTCGAGATTCTTTTATTGAATTGGCGGCCACCACCGAGTATTCGGACGGATTATTTAATTGAAAAGTGTCGACTTCAATTAACGATGGACGAGAAGGGATAAGGGTGGATGAAAAGTGAGGGGGAGGTTTCAGAGGGACACAAAGCCTCCTAGGGGAAGAAAGTATTCTGTAAACGAGTAATCATTTTCAATTCATTTCGAAGGTATTCCGTCTATGTGGTATGACATAGAATGAGTTGACCGGTATTATTAAAATTTAATTTATATATTCGTCGTTTTGTAGCGGTTGTCCAATTAATGAAAATGGATAATGAAATGATATTTTTGATATAAGAGGGAACGAGGCAATTCAAATTAAAAATTTAATATACGCAAACCTCTTCGTATACCTATTTATGTATGTACATATGTATATCGTTTCCTTGAACTGGTAGTATTCAATCTGTTTCGACTGACAACACTCCATCTGTTATTAGTCATATGCTGTACAATCATTGAAATAAAACTTTAAAAGGCAACCACCCGAAAGAAAAATATCCTATCACCTCTTAAGTATCACGTAAAACCCACGGGATCATTTTAAGCACCTTTGCGAAGCTTAGTCCAGATTATTCAAACGGTGTGATACTATATTATAAGGAACAAAGAGACACAAAAAAAAATTCAATTATATATACATAACAAGATATATATATGTATATGTAAATTGGAAAATCACAAATAGAACTGACAAAAGCTTAAGCCTACATATTTGCATGGAAGCGAACAGATATGTAGGTGACCCATTCAATGAACAAAAGCAAAATATACAGTATGTATGTACATATATAGTTGAAATTTTATAAAAATATCTTTTAATCTAGTGTCAGCCTTGTCAAACATTTTCCTATTTATTTTTTGAATGTGTCTGTGTGTGTTTTTTATTTGCTATTTTTCGTACATCGCTGCGCTGGGGAGAAAAAAGGGAAGTGAAGCGCGAAGGGGGATGGACTTCAATATTGTACAATGACACATATCATACTTTATCTGTATTCCTGTATAGAATTACAATCCAGCTTCGAAATTGAATATTCCATAGAAATGTATGTGTCGTCGGCTTCCTTTCAGTGTTTCCCCTTTCGGCGGACTGTACCAACCGATGAAGGGTCGAACAATGGGCAAATCGCACCATAGGGAGTACAGTCGAACAAATTGTAAGTGTCAAATAACAAATTTCATACTGCATATTACAGCTGTGTCAACCAAGAAGCTCTACATCCACAATACGTTTACATTCATTCACTAACTGCTAACAGCTTCGTATATAATGCGAGGTATATTATTGTACTTGGTACTAAATGGCACCACAATAATGGACACTTTCACGTGTTTCTCGACATTGTAGCATTATGGAGTTGGTGCTATGCGGAGATACTGTACTGTATTTAAAAATAGCCCTAGTGTGATTTTATTATCGAAGGCATTGTAGTATATAATAATAAACTTATGAGAGTTGTATTTTCGCTTTGCGAAAATTGGTTTTTACGTATGTCCCCACGTATGTACGTATGTACATACAAGTACGTAGACATAATTGAAACATGTAGCCGTGAAACCGAGGGTTCTATAACCCCCCCGAGACCCGAGAGAGGCTATTCATGAATACCTTATGTTCATTTCAATTCACTGAATTGTCAGATCAAATATTTGATCCCGGTTACAATAATATTGGCTAAGACCGAGCATCCGACTGGAGGAGATTGTGGGTTAATTTACTGCAATATCGAGTTGTGCGCAAGCATACAACAGTGAACTAAGCCCCGTTCGGGGAAAGAAACGAATCATATCAATTGAATCAAAATGGAAATACGGATCGTGACCGATTTGTTCGACTGTACAGCTTATGCAACGCCGATTTGAGAATATTCGCGACAGTCTCAGTTCACTATTTAACTTGATTGGCAATCAGACAGTGGATGGGGTTGGATAAATTCAATTGATTCGCACTCCCAGTCGTGTCTTTCGTTTTCGACAGATTAAAGGAGCGGTTCGATTTGCTTAATCAAGTTTTCGAGCCCATCTTTCCCCGAGATCGAAAGCAAACATCAAGGTTTCCCGATGGTTGGGGGGGGGATGCTGTGCTCTTTTTGAAATTACTCGTTTCTGTCGCCATATGTTGACGCCAAAACGTGTTTGCTCGGAATCAGACGAGCCGCACGAGAAATTGTACGCTTTGAATGTCGCGTTTGTGAACGCCTTTGTTTTTGTTTCGGAAAACTTTATAATTTCACCAGACGGAAAATTGAACACGTTTGCTGGCAATTTCTTTCGAATAATAAAGCATTTTACATATTTTATTGCTTTTAAAATTCCGTCGAAAGGTATTCAAATCGAATACAATACAAACGACAGACGCTCACTCGACATTTCGAGTTCAATGTCAAGTGGTCAACATGGAGCGTTCCCTTTTGTGATCATACCCTCGTCTGTACGCGTACTTTCATGTACATAAGTACCGAAGAGTTATCGTCAGATCGAAACGATTACGTAATACCTACATATATATGTATTGTCGAGATTGCGCAATACACGTTTGCAAATCGTCCATCGTAGCGCGAATAAATATATGCAGTGGATCAAGTTTATAAGGTATATATGTACATATGTAGCAGGAAAAAGGTGCTCGACTATGAAATTCGATAAGGCGGAACAGGAATATATGTACATATGTACATATGTGCGAGAGAGGCCACTTCGACACCACACAGTGGGACATATTGTTATTTCACGTGGAAACTACTGTCTCAGGAATAAAGGAGAAGTAAATTGGAATGGCTGAATATATATCCAGCAAGCTTCGGTAGATTCAGAATGTTTCTAAGTGACATTTATAACCGTAAAACGGTACCTTTTTCAAATATTCAGTACTGAAATAATTGACGGAAAAGTTATGTTGAATAATGTACATTATAATATTGAACTATTTAAAGTTTGCAAAGCGGCTCGTTAGAATAATGTTTGGATTGTATATTGAATCCACCGTTGAAAAGCGTTAAATGTTCATTTTCAATTCTTGCCCGCGACCAAGTCCATGTTCTGTTATGCAAATATTTAAATGGAATATTTTAGAGCGCGGGGTCCCAAAACTGGAATCAAATTTTCACATTCAAATTCGCTGCGATTTTTTTTTTTTTTAAATTCTTAATTTTTGAACCCCCCCACCCCCCCACCCTCCACTTTTCGATTCATTGTGCGATGGATAATAAAAGCTTTGGACAATCGAAACTTGCGATTGCGATTGAATAAAAAGATAATTATAAATCGTGCGAATTTTATTAGAAGTCGGTCGAAAAAGTTTCTTCGGAATAATTTTGAATAAACGGCGGGCTTAATTCGGTAAAAGTGGTCGCTGGTGAAAATATGAAAATATAAGATTTCTGATTGCTTTTTAAACTAACTGAAATTCTCATATTAAAAAGTCACAGTCCCTTTGTTTTCGGCAAGAACTTCAACTTTTGAGAATCTCATTGTGCCTCAGGAAAAAGTTCAAAGAAAAGCAATCGGTTCACTGCTAGACTGGCAAGCTTAGAACTCAGAGAAGGGGATAAAGGGGGTGGGGTCTGGAGGAAAAGCGACTGAATCGGTTTTCCCGGGCAATTTATCGACGGTACGCCATAGTCATTTTTTACCATTCAACAGTAAACAGAGTGTAAAACACTTCAAGAAGGTCGTTCGACAAATGTACATTTGTTTAGATTGCAAATTCGCGTATATATTATATTTGTGAAAAAAGATTTATTACCTTTGAATGTAAACTGTGGTTATTTTTCAGCTTTAGAGCACGCGGCTTTTCATCACATCAATGACTGGAACCTGCAACAAGAAAATGAAAGTATTAACTCCACAATTCAATTGCGCTATAGTATACATTCATCATCATCATCATCATTTTCCACTGCAGGTTGAAGGCCTCTCCAATCCTCTTCCATTCCTGCCTGTTTTGAGCAATCTGCATCCACTTGACTCCACACATTCTTCTTAATTCATCCGCCCATCTTCCACTCGGTCTACCTTGCTTTCTTTCACATCGTCTCGGATACCATTCCAGTATTTCTCGCGTCCATCTGTGTGCCCAACTCATTACAACTTAAACTTTTTCACACGTTCTGCTATGTATGTACATACATATACATATGTACCACTTTGGTCATACTTCTTACCCATATATTCCTCTTACGATCTCTTCTTGTTATACCAAGCATACATCTTTCCATGCTTTTATGTGTGTACTGGATCTTACGTAGCATTCTTGAATTTAGCATCGAAGTTTCACATCTATACGTCATCCATACCTATGCCTTCTTTTTTAAGCATAGCGGAATGTTGGATTTAAAAACTATGTTCATTCTTCCAAAAGCACTCCATCCTAATTTCATTCTTCTTTACATCCGGTCATATTCACCAATTGTCCTAGATATAAATAACTATTAAATATCTCTACAATATGATTATTTACTGTGACTAAGCTTTGCGTGCAAAATTTAGTATACATTAGTATGAGTAAATTAAAGCTTTGATACATTTATACGCAATTTAATATTAATACAAACCAACAAGGGCCTGAAGCATTTGAGAAACGAAATACTTATTAAGAAGAAATATATATAAAAAAAAGCAACATGGGCAAGTTGTGAAGCGTCCGATACTCATCCCTCAAGGCACTCGGGAACTTAAAGATCCTCGACTCGAGGAGTTTAATCCCTCAATTGGAGAGATGATCCCGAATCCCGGTCCATCATACAGGAAGTTTTAAAGTAATCGAACACGCTAGTAGACTTTCAGCACGCTAAGTAAGTGAGTAAGTTAGTAACTCGACTAGATCCAGTAGCAAAGTTAACAAGTTACAACGCGTCGACAAATCCTCCCCCACTATGCTATCACTTAAATACACTACAACTATTATCATAATTATTTTTTGTATAATTTTATCATCGTTACGGTGGCTCTTGATAATGCTCTTTGTTTTACATCAACAGTGTGTAATGACTTTAAAACCAAATAAGAAAGTTGCGGCTGTTTTATGCGAACGTTTCGCAGTGCGGATGACACGGAATAACACTTTGGCTCAACACGTGTACTTTTGTCATATCGACGCAGGGGTCACAAATTATATTTAACTATAGCTGGTTAAATTTGTGGCATACTTGACATCAAACATTGCCTTGTAACTTTTGACAAATATATTTATTGTCTGTCACGGTGAAGTACCAAAGGGAAAGCTGATACTCTTCAGTGGTTTTTTGTTGCTTTGTGGAGTGGAATGCAATAGATATGTTGATTATATCGAAAATCTAGCCAATAAGCTCCGTTCACGAGTCTAGTACGCTATCCCTTTATAGTGTTTTCTAGCTTAAAACTTTGACGACCAAAACTGAATATGATAATTTAATATCTATTAGACTTTCTTACGGTTTAATACCCCTGAAATAATCCGTCTAGCTCCCCTTGACGCTTCAGACATCTTCATAATCGCCTCACGCGGTGCATACGACTGCTATGAATATTCAGCATCACGGTTCGCAAGCATTATCCAACATTTGCACCGTATTTGCATCGGCATCATCACACCACCGATTATAAGCGGACAATTAAACACAAATTTCCATTGGTAAAGTTCGCGTGTATATCGAAAGCTCATACATACATAGTACATAGGTTCGATTCGACCGAGTCGAAAATTGAAGTCTAGAGACACGGAGACGTGTAATGTTCCGTGTAACGACGGCATTATCGTCATTTTGTATTAGCTGGAGCTTTCTCCTTTCAAACAATTTGAATCCCCTCCCGACTTTCGGTTCAATTAAATCTAGAAAGCTTTCGACAAATACCTTGCGATGCTGTCGTACGCCAAACCCAATAGTTTAAAATTGTGATTTATTGTCGAATACAACATAACCGGTATGAATTTCATTTGCTGGTTCAAAATTTGTAAGCTCAACATTATATTGTATACTCGTATATGCGGGATCGTTGTATTGAGTGCCGTGGGGGAAAATAATTATTATTTGAGAATCAATTTCTTCCGGGCACAATGCGCACATCCGATACTTAATTTGCTCCTTGAAAGGGAATCCCCTCCGAAAAAGTATACGTTCCAAATTAATTATATCAAAATCAGATTCGTATTGAAGTTGTCTACGCTGCTCTCTTGTACACGATCCGCTACTTGTCGCCGATATCGAGTACCGCTTCCTTCCTCAGGCTGTAACAGTATCGAGCTTTGCATGAGAAAACCCAAACTCGACATATCAAATATCAAATTTGCGTACGCGTAAATTGACCGGTATTCGAAAATTTATGCTCAAAACAACATCTTTTATACGCCGGAGAAATGCGAGCTTTTATTCGCGACGCACTCGCGTAGGAACGCAGGATGAGAGTTTTTTTTATTATTATTTATTATTCCGTTGATGAAAGCGTATAAGCCGTTTGAAAAAAAAATGAATGATTGAAAATTTGTATACAAGACACTTCAAGCCACTTTATAAATGAGCTAAAAGCATCGTCGAACGGAAAGTATTGCATTTGAGAAACAATAGTCGATAGTTGTTTTGTATTCGGTGGAGAATGATATTCAAGTGCGAGTGTTTTGCAACACAGCAGGGATGATATATTTATTCTATTGTAACGACGTGCACTTCAACGCATCGATACTGTCGTGTTTTGCGTCGAATTTTTCCTGGGGAAAATCAAATATCTCCGCGGATGAGTGCTCTCGATAAATCCGAAAGCAACCAGCGAACAATAAAAATGTGAGATTTTCCGCGAATAAACTTATACGGGGTAAAGGGAAACGGTCGGAAAAAGGCTGCAGGGATGAGGTATTCGAACGCTAAGTGGAAAGGTCGAAACTCACCCTTCGGGCAATGCGAGGGGGTTAAAAAGAATACAAAGTATCAAAAGCGAAATTTAATGATCCCAACACAAACGAGTTAAAAATATTCCACCTGCGTACGTTTATAATTTTTTCGCTGTTTATTCATTATATTAATTTAAGACGCTTCCCGGTTGAATAATTGATTAGACGTGTTACTATTTATTTTGTACTAACCGTGAGTGCCCCCCTTTTCCCGGATGTAAATAAGAAATGATTGAAACAAAACTTTGTACGGTAGCAACTCGAACGAAAAATATCCTACCGCACTCAACTACCCCATAAAATTCGGTTTCGATTAGTAAAACGGAGTGGTATTGATCAATACCAGTATAATACAAGAATTACATTTTATATGTATAGATTACGCGAGAATAAACCGAACATTTGTTTGGGGTTTTGCGGTAATGTCTAATCGAGAAACACCGTACGCGAAATGTTCCCAGGAAGTAATTTAAACTGTCAAGGGGAAACGAAGAAAGTGTTTACTCGTTGATCGTTAAAGTAACTTCAGATGCTGTTGGTATATTAAATTATAACTACATAGTTAATTTACACGTCATATGAAGAAATGGATAATAATAGTGAGAAAATCAGCAAGCAAAAAAATATTAAGATAAATCCAAGTTAATCTTTGAAGGTAAAAAAGGGGTTCCTTTCATTTCTTGTTATTTGCCTATATTTTTATATTTTTTATATTCTATATTTGCCTATTTTGAATTTAAAACATTTTAAATGTTGTTTTTTTTATATCATCATCATCATCATTTTCAGCCGTTCACCATCCACTGCTGGATGAAGGCCTCTCCAATCCTCTTCCATTCTTGTCTGTCTTGAGCAATCTGCATCCACTTGACTCCACACATTCTTCTCAATTCATCAACCCATCTTCCACTCAGTCTACCTTGCTTTCTTTCACATCCTCTCGGATACCATTCTAGAACTTCTCGCGTCCATCTGCCATCCATTCTTCTTGCTATGTGTCCAGCCCATTGCCACTTCAACTTTTTCACCCTTACTGCTATATCTGCCACTTTGGTCATACTTCTTACCCATGTATTTATTTTG
Organism: Parapsyche elsis; assembly: GCA_022651745.1. NCBI lineage: Eukaryota > Metazoa > Arthropoda > Insecta > Trichoptera > Hydropsychidae > Parapsyche > Parapsyche elsis. The sequence continues at coordinate 8,183,359 of JAGVSN010000017.1, forward strand.
CGATCTCTTCTTGTTATGCCAAGCATGCATCTTTCCATGCTTCTCTGTGTGCACTGGATCTTTCGTAGCATTCTTGAATTTAGCGTCCAAGTTTCACATCCATACGTCATAACTGGCAGTACGCATTGGTCGTATGCCTTATTTTTTAAGCATAGCGGAATGTTGGATTTAAAAACTATGTTCATTCTTCCAAAAGCACTCCATCCTAGTTTCATTCTTCGTTTTACGTTTTATTTCTTCTCTTTTTTATATATATATATATATATGTATATGTATATGTATGTACATATATTGTTTTCCCTGCATGAATATCTGTAATATCATGCAGGATGATTATCTAAATAAATAACGGTGGATTTGAACCTTACCGCCCAACTGCCACCCATGTACGCTGGTTTGTACAATAAAAGTAAAGTACATGAAACAATTTTATAGTGTAACGTTGATTGAATGGGTGTATGGTCATAAAATTGCGTTGTCGACTCGAACCAGCTTTTGACTAATAGCAACTTGTTGCCAACACACCATTAAATAAATTTCGTTTATTTTGGCAGTGTTAGCGTAACTGCAACGACCCAAACAGGCAGGCAGGCAGCAGGCAGATGCTTAAGGTAATATATACATAAATATATAGTAATTTGAACCTATAACAGTATAATTAAAAAGTAAAATACAGTACCTACATATGTATGTATGTGAATAGTAAGGTCAACGTTTTGACAGTTCGTTAGTACGAATCGCGGTAGAATTTCCGAGGTGGTAAACCGACCGGAAGAGCGTGCCCTTATTGTGAGTGTCGGGGTGGTTGCACATGTTAAGTGTCGAGAGGGGGTTGAAGTCTGTGACAAGCAGGGGGTGAGTTCATGAAGACTGCCAGTAATTAATATGGAAGGAGAATTCGGTTCACATATATGTATGTATGTACACCAAACCCTTATATATGTATATGTTGGTTTACCCATTCAATGACAATAGTCTATTTACATAATCTAATAGGAACGTCTAAGAACTGACTGTTAGCTTATAACTAGTAACTGCCCGTTGACAGTGTCGTCGGGTGGTTGGCGACCCGTGTCGTGTGAGTGAGTGAGCATACGTGTACGTGTCGTGGTATGCGAGCGTAAGGCTACTCAGCTATCCGTTCGGCCAAGCAGACTCCTGCGCTACCATACATACATATGTATGTACATATACATATATCTTCTATATATATAAAAATCAATGTCTGTCTGTCTGTCTGTCTGTCTGTCTGTCTGTCTGTCTGTTTGTTTGTTTGTTTGTCTGTCTCTTATAGGCTCCTAAACCACTCAACCGATCGCGATGAAACTTTCAGGACTTATTGTGATCATGCCGGGGATGGTTCCTGTGATAAAACGGGAACGGGCCTGCTCACGCGTCAGATAACGTACTAAGAACGGGAACGGGAATGGGATCGGGAACGGGATCAGGATCGGGAACGGGACCGGGATCTGGAATCGGGAAAAACCGGGAACGGGAACAGGAACGGGCCTGCTCACGCGTCAGATAACGTACTAGGAACGAGAACGGGAACGGAAACGGGATCGGGAACGGAATCTGAAATCGGGAAAAAACGGGAACGGGAACAGGAACGGGCCTGCTCACGCGTCAGATAACGTACTAGGAACGGAAACGGGAACGGGAACTGGAACTGGAACGGGAACGGGAACGGGATCGGCAACGGGATCGGGATCTGGAACGGGAACGGTATCGGGCATTGCAACGCATGCCGGGTCAGCTAGTTAATAAATAAATGTATAGATTTATACCAGGCACGTGTTCGCCGGATTTGATTTTACATTTCTTGCTATAAATCGGATGACCAACGCTCCCCTTTTGGTACAACCGATCCTGAATTCATTTCGTCCGAACATTGTGTTCAATCCTTTCGAGATTGGTCTGGATCTATACAGTATCAAAGTTAAGGTTCATTGTTAATTTTCAACTGTTTGTCTTTCCTTACGCACTCGCTCCAGTTTAATTTCGATCGATCGAATCCTCGATTCGTAAACTCGCAATGAAAATACGGTTTTAACCATGGAATAATGTGTATATAAATGCATTAATACACATACATATGTAGATGTAAGCAGATGACGATTCATGGGTGAAAATGATTAAACTTTTTTTCTGTATATCGTTTTGTCTGAACTGAAAATAAATACTATGTTTGTCATTAGTTGGATTCGTGTTAAGAAAACTGTGTAAGAAAACAGCCATTAGAAAGAAATCACATCCAAGTACCGCACGATCGTGGTAAGTAACTCGGCAACATTTGGTCTCGATTAATCAAATGGTGAGTGAATGTACGAGGAATAAACAAATAGAATATTAATCAAGCTTACACTACAAGCGATTTAAATTTATCAAAGTAAATGAATTACTATTGCACACGCGTGTGGTACAAATTGTATCATCATATGTACATATGTACATACCATGTCACATACTAAATCAGAGATGCTGTTGTATATGATTGTATTGCCTGTATCACTAAATCCACTTTAAACCAATTATGCCGCAATTGCTCGTCCATTAACACCGAGACGACATTCGAGCAATATATGTATAACATAATAATCACGATGGATTTTTTAGAGAGAAAAACTTGTCTTGCAACGACTATGTAGGAATTTACCAACCCAGTGAACCGTTTAAAGAGGCTCCTGCCCCCTTTATCATAAAATATTAAAGGTTTTATGGCTCGATAGTTTGTTGATACATCGACTGCTCCATTTGGCAACAAATAATCAAATATATTTTACACACACGTTGCGGAGAAAATTCACCGGTCAGATTTTTCACATTTGAGTCGACCCTTCGCTGTGCTAAAATATTTCAATATTATTTACATTATACAAATACGTAGTATACCTATAAATAGTATACTTTTTAATTTGATACCCGCTTTTTATTTACATGGTATTTTTCATGTATATATCTGTACAAAATTTGGTTATTATTGTATATTTGGTTGTTTATTCAGATTCAGACTAAAGTCACACTAAGATGAAAAACTTGTTTCCAGTCGTCCAATTTTGGCAAACATTGTATGTATGCACGTATGTACATAGTATTCAATATTAATACGAAAAGAATTTTTTTTTACTTACGTTATACGGTCATTGAATTTACATTCGAGCGATTGTTGTGAACTTATTTATATGCATAGTTTTTTTTCGGTGGTTTTTTTTTTTGTTGTTTTCGAAACTCTATTTCCGCTTCCAGGATTTTTCTACATACTCAAAATATTTTCGAGGATATAAGCTTCCGCATTTTCCTAATATTCAATTTCCTCCGGAATATATTTAAACATTTTCCTACAGAAAACTATAACTGAACATAATATTAAATCGTTTTTATGAATGCTTCGTGACATTCACGATACAATAATCAAAATTGACTATTTAAAAACACATAATTTCTTTAACTAAATGAATTTATCCAAAGCAATTTTATTGCAAACAAAAATATTCAAATTTTATGACAAAATTCAAGTGTTTGACTATTTATGTACATACATATACGTATGTATGTATAACAATGAACTCTTGTACGTTTGTCTATCTGAATTCATTGATAATTTAGATTGTGGACATACCGAAAATAAACAGTATTAAACATTTGATGTTAGCTCAAAGCATGAATTAATTTTTTTCTCGTCCTTAAATCATATCCGAGAGTTCCGTAAGTGAATCCAAATAGGATATACTAGAAATGGATAGTTATATTAAAATGGTGGTTAGTAGTCTACCTCCTACTACCACATAGGGGGAAAACCACCCTTTTCACCCTGTCTGTTTTCAACCTCCTGAGCATGCAGCCTCCCTCATCACGGAACTTCCCTTCATCCCCTTTCCATCCCTCTTTTCCCCTTCCGTCCTATCAGACTGCCATTGTTGTTGAGCTAGGTGCCGTTCGCTCGCTCTCTCACTACCCTTTTTTAAATATTAATTAACAAGCACTTTTAGTACGGTGATATTTCCTAGCGATACCAAAACGTCACACTCTGCCAGAACGTGCACAAAAAATAAAGTAAAAAACAAGCACCCTGTTTATTTTAATGCTTGTTAGAGCTATCGGTGCTCCAAAAGAGTTTTGTTCCTTTTTGGGTAAAATTCGGCACGCCTAACGATCTTCTCTGTATGTATTAAATATCACATTCGAAAAATTCTGTTAAAAATATTTTCTCTTGGGTAAATATGGTATGCGTATATTGGAAGAGCATTGTTCGTGCTCGTGGCGGTAGAAATGTTTATATTGATTAAATGTACCGTGAAAATAGGGAAAAACACACATCATGTCAAAAAGCAATACACAAAGAGGTCCCTTAGGATTACTATCACGCGCCCTAGGCTCGAGCTTTCCCTAAGGTTTTCTCGCTATTTTTTTTCTACCCCACGCTCGCCGGAAAAGTCCGCACAAAAGAACGGGAAAAATTACCGATGTGTGTCGCCATTTGAAAACAATATTAAACGCAAAGGACTCGTGCAAGAAAAATAGAGCCGTTTAAAATAACACGGCGGAAGAAAGTCGGCTGCGCGAAACCCCACAATGCCGGACATTTTCAAATTGAGTTCGGTATGTGAACCTGTCACGATACGAAGCCCAAACAGTGCCTCGCCTTATACAACAACTCACATTTAATCCTTCGCGTGGTATGAGTGAATGTACGTGTCCGTTATTATAATAAAATGTCACCGGTTACAGTAACTCGTACCAAATGAGTTGCGTGATTAATGTGTGTCACATCGCCAAGTTAATGTATTCACCTATGAATATTGCAGAATGAAATGAAAATTGAACACGTTTACATCATGTATGATGAAAAAGCAGTGTCATTTGTATTAGAGATATTATAATATTAAATAACAAAAAAAGGAAAATGATACAAAGAAATTTAAAAAAATATATATATGTATATACATACATACATATAAATATACATTATATAGGGAAAACTTTTGCAATCACAATGAGTAAAACGGACCTATGAGTGAAACGGACCGACCAGGAGAGAGATTTCCTTTGCCAGAAACTCTCTCCCCAGCGTCAATCAGACCGGTTTCTTTTGCTTTTACTCTTTATTTTTGTTCAGAGCCAGGACACGCCATTTCGTATGTATGCGCGATACAAACTCCCTGCTTTTTCCTTTTTATTTTTGAAAAACCTTTCCTCGTCGTGGCATTTGAAAGACTTTCCAGTTGCCAAGGCGGCTCGCCACTTAAAATTAATACGAGAGCCGTTCGCACAAATACGTGTACACGCGAAAACCGTTATTAAAAATCGCCTCTGTCATCACAATGGCCTCACTTGAAAGGGATAAAGTAACACGCAACGAAGAAAAAACCTAATTCCTTCTTATATATCAACAAATGCGAAAAGTGCTGTCGCGGAATATAAAAAAGACGCTTCCTGTTGAACCTTGACGAAAAATTCAATTTTTCATCGATGAAACGCTCGAAAGTAAAAAATTTTCACGAAACATAAGCCACGAATGTTAACTGTTTAGTTATATGAAAAAATAATGAACAACAATACATTCTATTGAGAAGAACAGCAGTTTTTTTTACAATTTTGTCTGTCGACAGTTAGTTGATTTGGCATAATACATATGTAAAACCGATTTCAGACGATGCGTGTGCTCGTCAAAATTAGCCAAATATATGTATGTTAAGTTTTTGTTTGTATGTATTGACAAACTTCACAGCTTCTTGAACGACCGTCCATATCAGTGGTCGGGAACCTTTTTCGAGCTAAGAGCCAAATTAGAGCTAAGTTTAGGAACTGCAACATATTATCTTCGGATTATGTATATATTCAAAATTAAATTAAATTTCACTCATTTATGAAATGGATAGCAGTAGGAAATAAGTTATCTTTCTGATATTTCTTAATGTTCGACAGTTTATTACTAAAAATTATTATTAAAAAATGATTTAAAGCATTTTATAGCCACAAAGTTATACATACATATGTACATAATAATTATGTAGAAATAAGATTCTTTTTTTTTATTTTGTGTAAATTCTGTGTCAACGTTTTGTGTTAACACAGAGCCGCATGAGGCTCCGGAGCCGCCGGTTTCCGACTCGAATTCCAGTACATATGATTCGAAATTTGTATGGTGTACGAAACTTAACGCATCGGGCTTAAGAATCATGATATATCAAGAGTTCATTATGCGTAAGAACACACATTTGGACATATGTACATATAATAAGATTTTTTAACTACTGAAAACATTATAGACATATAGAAAAAAATTACTGGTTTTAATTTTCACTTTATTCCACATACGGTAGTATTGTGATTTTGCCAAAATTTGACCTCGAGATTTCGACTGAGGTATCGTCGCCTGATGGCGTTTTCACGATTTTTGGAAATTGTCTGTATGTATGTACGTGTGCCTAGAGTTGTAAAATTCTCGGGATTAATCTTTTGGAGAATATTCTCCAAACCGAGAATTTTTTGTTGAAAATTGTAGTACATAATGCAATGTACTCTGGGCTCCATCGGCCACCATGTATTTTAAATAAATAAATACTAACTCTTACTGTATTTGCTTAAATATACAGTAAACTCTCTCTAATCCGGGCTAATACTTGGGAGAGGTGATACGGATTACACGAATAATATTAGTTTAGTATCCGTGACAAAAACTAAATTTGATGGGGCGTGAATATGACAAATTTTTTAAGATCTTTTGTGCTAAGTTTAAATGAATGATTACATACATATATCATAAGTTGGAACAATTTCACTGGAATATCATAACCAAAGCGATAAAAATATGTATACATAATTTATTGCTTCCAGAGTTAATAAGCATTGCATTCCTGTGAGAATTTCGCGGAAAACGTTCATGCTATGTAATAGTGCGTATATTAAAATGACGAAATGATACATTCAGTGTCGTCAGAATGAAAAAATGTCATTCAAAATGCTCTCAGACACTCAAGAAAGTCCTATTACTCATATTAGGTTCTGAAAATATCCCAGAATCCTCTAAAAAGCTATTAAACTATCTAGAGATGTTTTATAACCAAGAAAAAAGAAAATTTATTATCGAATATTCTCGGAGAATAATCTTTTGGAGAATATTCTCAGAATATTCTCGACTTACAACACTACGTGTGCCTGCGCGTGAGGCGGATGTGTGTATAGGTACATAGAATCGCTATAACTCAAATTGAAACTTCATACATATATATTTTATTACGAAGTGAGATATTGCGTTGAAAATGTTCATCGGTCTCGACGGTTCCAAGAATCGATTCTCATCTAGTATGTACCCTTCGAAGGTTGCTGGAATCACGGGAAACATTACGAACTTAATTTCGGAGCCAGTCGACTGTTTAAGCGAAAGTCTTGCGTGTACGTGTGTCTACCTATGTATGTACCCATGTACACGTGATTGTGTATATCAGTGTGTGTGTGTGGGCAAACCGAGAGTTTTCATCAAGTTTTCAGTGCGTGGAAAACCGACGCGACCCGAAAAGAGGTGGGATTGGGTGGGTAGACTAGGGGTGGAGGAGACCGGCAAGAGTCCTCGAGGCAACTCCACCTATGGGGATGGCTGCTGCCCTTCCGAACCTCCTCTAAGGGTAGAAACGGAGATGGGGATGGAGAAGGGTGTTCCACTAAGTGGATGTAGAGAGGTAATTTAGCGGCCATCGGAACTACATTACTCGGTTGCGGGTCACTCTCGCCAAATATACGACACACGCTCAGCGGCGTTTGTGCAAAATTGCATTTTCCACTTTTGCTCGGATGTTTGCTGGTGCATTTTTATCGTGTGTCCTTTTTATGGGGTTGTGAGTACGCCGGAAAATATTGCCGTACTTAATTAAATAGGAGTAGAGCAGCGGTCGGAAACCGGCGGCTCCGGAGTCGCATGCGGCTCTTTGCATGAAAACCTGCGACTCTCGCCGTCATCCAAAGTTTAACGTGGAACACAAAACGTTGACACACAATATTTACAATTAGATCAAAATGAACTTCATGGCTATAAAAAGCTTTAACATCGCTTTGATGTGAATACGTCTAAACGCGGACCAGTATGGGATACCAGTACGGAAACGGCGGTGTTACGTTTGGGTGGGCATACATTCTAACACTATAACTTCGTTACTAATAACACGATTGACATGAATGTTATTTTATTTGCTTAGGTATACGTCTACGATAAATTTTCAATCTTAAGTTGGTACCGCGCATGCGCGAGGTGCGGAGGAGGGGGCGTATCTTCCAACGGCTATTTTGGACTAAATTTCCAAGCAGTATATCTCATGACTCTGATGTACTAGCGTGATGATTTTGCTACCAAACAAAATATCTCTTTAAGATCGGTCGATTTAAGCTATAAAAGTGAACTATGTAAATTATTTGTTGGTGAAAAATTAAAAACAAGTCGAAAAAAATTTAAAATTTCACTATGTCGGTCCATACTCGCCAAAAAGCCAGTAGGAAATACAAAAAAAACGCATATCATCAGAAAGAGGGTTTAATCATCTATCGATCAGGATCAACATTTTTGTGACAGAACCAATGAGACGGTATCGGGAACATCAGAAAGTCAACGCAGCGCGCAGGGAAAACAACGGCGCGAGCACCTCGACGGCAACTGCTTACCACAAGCCAATGATAAATAAAATTGTAATCGATCACCAGTTAAGACTTTATTCGTTATGCTAAATAAAAATATATTAATGTATTAATTTCGATGCTTTCATTTCATTCTCATATTCCAAATAAAATATTAGCCGCTAACGCAGTCGTATTCACGGAAAACCTACGGCCGTGTTCGATACAGCCACACCCCGAATTTTTTCAGATTAAACTTTATAATACTTTTTAGTAATAAACTGTTGACCATTAGAAATATCACGAAGACAAGATATTTCTTACAGCTATCCATTTCCATTAAATAAATGAGTAACATTTAATTTAATTTTGAATATATCGCGTCCCAGAGCACAAAGGTGACATGTTCAGAGCAGCAGTTTTAATGTTTAAATTGGTCATAATAAATCAGGGGACTTTATATTTTTGTATATTTTGGATATCTTTTTAGATGCTATTTAATTGTTATTGAATTTACACAAGTAAATTTTTCAAATTCCATGCAAAAAGTTCGGACTTGCCACTTGTGTGCTCTAAGAATATTAGTGGAAATATAGTACTTTGTGATGCCAAAAAAATTTTTGACGTCATTCGGATGTGCTACTTGACTGCCCTGATGAACAATTAAAGAGAACAAAGTTGCATTCATAATTCATTTTCGCAAAATCATGTCACCTTTGTGCTATGAGGACGCGATATGTATAGGTACATATAATCTGTAAATAATATGTTGCCAAACTTATCAATTTTGTAAGGTTTTCCCTAATTTGGCTCTTAGCTCGAAAATGGTTCCCGACTACTGGAATAGTGTTGAAATTCATTCACGAAAATACAATCGAATATCAAAGTAAACTCTACGTGTGTACGTACCTACCATAAGAAACGTATGTAAGCATTACTTCAAAAATAATTTTTGTTTTTGTTGGTTTGAAAGCTAGCCAACAGGTCTAAGGATACAAGGATACAGACTCAATAACAGGTTAACAGGAATAATGGATAGGGGGTAGTATTTTTTGGTGGAACCGTTCGCAACTAAGTTAAATTGGTAATTTCTAGCAGGAGATGGCCGATCTGGATTTAGTAATGGCAATGACGATAACTAAAAACTGTCGCGAAAATTCTTTCGACATACATATGTACGTGGATCGAACCCTGATCTTCGCTCAAGAGAGTAACACTCTAACGTTCCCAACCTATGACTTGCATTGGGGTCGCGAAGGGTTTCTATGGGGTCACTAACTAAAACAGTAAACTAAAATTCTTTTTGACTATAATGCAATTTTGATTTTTAATCGGTCTCTTGATGTTTGAATAATATTTTTTGCCTTTTTAAAATATGTATATCGGGGTCACTTGGCATTTTATAAAAGGGGTCGCCACTCAAAAAAGGTTGGGAGCCTTAGCCGGAGTCTAACCACTAAGAATAAGTTATATTTTTATACGAAAATATCAAGTGGAAAGTACAGGAAAAGAAAGATTGTTTACTTGAAAAATTTATTGTAATATTTTTTTATTCGTATTTGGAACAATACCGTTTTATTGAAGCAGGGGTATTTTTCATTCGACGCCCTTAAAACTATATCTAAAAAAATCATAAATTAAACCACGAATAAAAATAAACAAAACATTAACTGTGTATTTTAAAAGTACAACATTTAGTATGAATTAACTTTTTTTTTCCAGAGGTTCCAAGTTATCAGCTCTTGTGTCACTATTTATCGATATAAAACGAAAAAAAAAATTATTCTTTCATAGAAAAAAAAAAAACATCTCGGTCTAAGATATTCGTAAACGAGTTACTATAATAATATTATTACATTTTCTACGTCGAATCAATTTCAAACGACGTAGTCGAGCCTAAAAGTTATTTTTTTCCCCTGAGCACGAGGAAGGACAGGAGGGACACAGGAGAGGCTTGGGACATCTCTTTTGTGAGGCCTTCCAAAGAGAGGGCTTAGCCCATTGAAACGAACGAATGGCAACGACTGCGAGGGGATGTTATCGCAGCACTTTCGACCGTGAGGAATCGAATGGGGGCCCGTCGGCCGCAGGGGCCCCTGACCGCTCCGTTGGGCAAAAACGCGCATCTCGGATGTGGCTTATCTTGTTGTCAAGCACTGATAACAATTGTAGACGATAAACGGAAAAATCGAGAGACCACACAGGGTATCTATGTATGTATGTATGTACAATGGGTGCTACATCATTTCATTTCCAGATATACATATGTATGTAGTATACGACTAGGCGTAGCACTATGTGGAAAAAATCAATTCAACAGGGACACATGCTGACATTCGTTGTTTTCCAGCTTATTTATCTCAAATCGAGGAAACTCAAATTCAAACTTTATATATAATAATAGTACTATTAAAATTATATATATCATCATCATTTTCAGCCGTTCACCATCCACTGCTGGATGAGGGCCTCTCCAATCCTCTTCCATTCCGGTCTGTCTTGAGCAATATGAATCCAGTTGACTCCACACATTCTTCTTAATTCGTCAGCTCATCGTCCACTTGGTATTTATTGCGTTATTTCACATTATTGTTCAAAATGTAGTATGTATACCGAAGTGGAATATTTACAGCAGATACTGTCACGTAAATGCAAATGTTTATGAAACCAATATATCATCATTTTCAGCCGTTCACCATCCACTGCTGGATCGAGGCCTTCCCAATCCTCTTCCATTCCTGTCTATCTTGAGCAATCTGCATCCACTTGACACCACACATTCTTTTCAATTTATCAGCCCATCTTCCACTCTGTCTATCTTGCTTTCTTTCACATCCTCTCGGATACCATTCCAGTATTTCTCGCGTCCATCTGCCATCCATTCTTCTCGCTATGTGTCCACTTCAACTTTTTCACACGTTCTGCTATATCTGCCATTTTGGTCATGCTTCTTACCCATGTATACCTCTTACGATTTCTTCTTGTTATACCGAGTATACATTTTTCATGCTTCTTACGTAACATTCTTGAATTCAGCTATACTATAGATACATATATATGTACATATTAGCATAAAGGCTGCCCTACATGCACATGCTTGCCCGTGCAAACCTGCTTATGCTAAGTTTGCCCACATAAGATTACTATTGCCTACATAATATTTTATTACTCACACGCTCCGTTTTGCCTGGGCAAACTAATTTTGCGTATACAAGCCTCGAGTCAAGCATGCACGTGTAGAGCATCAATAAGCGTCTGTCTGGATCATTGCGGTCACACTAGTATTGCCAATTTGTTTAGCGGTATGTTGACAACAACGCTATCTGCCAAAGCTGGTTCGATTTTACAATATGATTTTATGGCCATACACACATTTAATCAACGGTACAGTATGCAATAGTTTCACGTAATGTAAAATGGGCTATGGGCTAAACTAGCGGGCATGGATGGGGTTTGAATCTATTACCGTACTTGTAAACTTGCTGGTAATATATGTATATGTACATAGTATGTATATTTATACATAATTTATCTCGAGGCTTTTTAGTTCGCGAAACTTTTGCACAAAGTTTGCGTATCTATTGAATGACTATTTCAGGTTTAGTTGAAAAAACTTTTCCAAACGATTTGATAATATATTGCATTATGCATGAATAATAATTATATTACATTATGCCTGAATAATAATTATATTACATTATGCATGAATAATAAATTAATTTGATAGATCCATGAATAATTCAGTGCGTTATTTGCGGCAAAAGATGCGCGAATTATTATATCGCGTCAAAATCTCATTAAAAGTGTTTATAATCCGTATTCCAATTTACGTCGTTATTAACGATTTTAATATTAATACAGATCCCAGACCCTAGGATTATATGTAGTTTCCGGTCCAAAACATGTTGTCGTGGCACGCTCGTATTAAACGGCTGAATCACGATCGTTATTACTTGCACTCCAGGTGTTTGGCCGATTCAATTCTAATAACCTTATTGCCCCTCGAGGACAATGCTGGAATATTCAATATTTCAGACACGGAAGATGAAGATCGAGATTGTATAAATGATAATATAATATGATATTAGAGTCCGGAAGTAGTGAAACGATTGCCTTTTACGTTGAAGAGATATAGCCTTTGAGGAAAATCAAACGGAAGTGCAATAATAAAGAAACCGTTATAGAATGAAACTTTTAAGTGCTATTCACGGTGGTATAAATTTTTTTATTGAGCTTTTACTCAAATAATAGCATTAAGTTTTCTATTAAAAAAGACCCGAGCAGTTCCGTTTATGTTAATAAAGAAACCTTTTCGTTTATTGTCGTTGAAAATGATTATTTTTTTGTACGGTAATTAAAAATAAGAAGACTGAAATATGAAATTACTGTAAGCAATATTTTGCTCGGAAATAACTATAAAAAGATTTTTTACCCTTCTGACTATCTTGCAAATTTGTACAAAGTATTAATACTTATTATATAATTCGATAGATAATCATATTATAGAGATAGTTGATAGTTATTTGTAACTAGGACAATTGATAAATATGACTGGTTGTAAAGAAGAAGAAATAAAACAAAGAATTAAACTAGGATGGAGTGGTTTTGGAAGAACGAACATAGTTTTTAAATTCAACATTCCGCTATGCTTAAAAAAGAAGGCATACGACCAATGCGTACTGCCAGTTATGACGTATGGATGTGAAACTTGGACGCTCAATTCAAGAATGCTACGATCCAGTGCACACAGAGAAGCATGGAAAGATGTATGCTTGGTATAACAAGAAGAGATCGCAAAAGAAATACACGGTTAAGAAGTATGACCAAAGTGGCAGATATAGCGGAACGTGTGAAAAATTTAAGGTGGACACATAGCGAGAAGAATGGCAGATGGACGCGAGAAATACTGGAATGGTATCCGAAAGCAAGGTAGACCGAGTGGAAGATGGGCTGATGAATTGAGAAGAATGTGTGGAGTCAAGTTGATGCAGATTGTTAAAGACATACAGGAATGGAGAGGATTGGAGAGACTTTCATCCAGCAGTGGATGGTGAACGGCTGAAAATGATGATGATGATATTATCGTATAGTGAATTTTTAATTTAAGCTTACGTTGCCTTTTCACTTTCACCCGTCGATATCTCAACCGATACTGCCATAACGAATCAACCAAAGGTGTACGTCAAATTCGCTGAACATTCGACGCGCGCTCGAGCGATCTTGACAGTGAACTGATTTGCGTCAGTGCAATTTCGCGCATCCAATAGTGCAGCGATGCACTTTACTCTGGAAGGTGTCGTGCGCTCAATGCACCCAAAGTGCACCGAGGGGTGGTCGTAAAGAAACGTGGAACACAATTTCCAGTGGTCACCCCCATCCTCCACCCTCTGGACCAGAAAACTTGTGACACTGCACTTTACCTCGCATTTCGCGAATGGAGACTCTCGAGAGGCTTGCAACGCCTGCACATACACGCGAAAGTGCAAGATGCACTCATAATTGAATTCCTCGGGGAAAACCTCGAAGTGGGCATATATACATACATATGTGTGTGCAAATTCCCGCGAAAATGAAATCGAAACGGTCTGGCTTCCATTCAGACAACATATTTCGTAGTGTATTTTCCGTATTTGTGTGTACGAGTACACGTACCCGTTTCAAATGGCAATAAAGGAACATTTTCAGTTTCAGTAAACGAGCTTTGAATTCGCCAGGTTTTTCCTTTCACGTCAAGTGTGTACGCATACGAAAATAGTAATAAAAGTTAATGAAGGTCGCTAAGGTTGTTGTAATAGCGTAAGGACTCTAACAAGTAGGCGAAAAGGTCAAAAGGTACTTTTTTTTTGTTATTTGTATGATATGTTATTTTTTATTTGTAAGCTGTTTTTTTTTTTTTATTATCAATTTGGAAGAAATTTGCAATAAATATTATTTTTTTTACTTTTACATTCAAAGTATGATACCAAAGTCCAATTTAATATTGTGGAAATTGTGATTGAATATTATTATGCAATAAAAATAAATCAAAAAATAGACATAGTACTTGTATTCCTCTTATATGTAAGAAGCAATCGTAAGAAGAATACATGGGTCAGAAGTATGACCAAAGTAGAAGATATAGCTGAACGTGTGAAAAAGTAGACACAGCGAGAAGAATGAATGGCAGATGGACGCGAGAAATCCTTGAATGGTATCCTGAGAGGATGTGAAAGAAAGCAAGGAAGACAAAGTGAACGATGGGATGATGAATTAAAAAGAATGTGTGGAGTCAAGTGGATGCAAATTGTTCAAGACACACAGGAATGGAAGGAGATTGGCGAACGGCTGAAAATGATGATGAATACAAGATAAAAATTTAAAAAATTGCAATCATCAAGTTTGTTAAGATTTCATTTAAAGTTTAACTTTGAGTCAAATCAAAACAATGCGATATAAAATGAGGAACTTTGGTCCGACTCGTGTTACAATTATTGTATTGAGAAATCGTATTAAAGAGTACTAACTCTTGTAGCTACTATACGCACGTACGGCTACTAAACAATATTATGACACCTATGTACTTACGAGCAACACGAACAAGACGCGATAATTCGCGAAGAAAAATAGTCTGCTCGTGCAACATAAAAATACTAATTGTGGGAGCTTAATTTTCGAATTACATGTGAGAGAGCTAGGGCGCAAAAAATAGCACGAAAAAAATAAAATGGAGAAAAACGACCTAGCCCAGGTGAATTACGGCTAACGGTGAAATATAACGAGGTTCCGCGGAAAACAGTTTTCCCATGCGACCGAAAGTATTCCAGTGAAAACATGTACTTAACATTTTCGAGCAGCGCGCGTTAACGACCCGAACCCCCGCTACGAATATCCCCTCATCCCGCACATTCCCCTCATCCTAGTGCAACGGTGGCCTAATGAAATATACAACTGCTCAAGGGGGCTTTTGGTATGGGGGGTCGATATCGAAGGGCCCCCTTGTGCCTTAAGTGTTTCTACATTTCCAGAAACAGTATGCTCGATCGTACGTTTTCTCGATAAGAGACGTAAAATCGGTTTTAAAAGTGGAACGCGCCGGATGCAAGTCCACATACTCGATGTCGTAAAGCTGCAGCTTTTTGTGAGCTTAAAATCATCCGTGTATGTGTTTTATATTTGCGTTTCAAGTGTGAGAATTAGTAATGTGCGCGAAACGCGTGAGTAATTCGATAGTGTGCGGCTTTGGGGTTAAAGTGTTCGAGTCACTTTCATTCCGTCGGCTTCGTATAATTTCAGACCAATTTCTAACACATTTTAGGCGAAAGATTGGTAAGATTAGCAACCGTTTATAACTTCTACAACTATGAATCTTGATTTTGTCTAAATTTTACTAAAAAACTTCTACTTTCAAAGTATAGCAGTGTTAATCTAATTTCTGTTGTAAAATTTGTTATGTTTTTAAACAACTTGGAATTTGAGTCACTCACATGAAAGTTTGACCTTACTTTGGAGTTTTAACGAATTCCTCATTATCTCAAAGAATTTTATTAAAAAAAAAATACATTGCAGATGACTCACACAACACCTACAACCAGTGCCGTAACTAGGGGGTAGGAATGTAGGCAGTTGCCTAGGGCGCCAAAATTTGAAAAGGCGCCCGATCGCATAACTAAAACATTGCATCATGTATTCGAGCGGTAAGCGCTGCGCCTCTACACACACTCGTACGATAGATAGATACTTTCAAAAGCGCTTTTGTTTTATTTCTTTACAGTTAAATCTAAACTCTTGTCTTTCAGGCATTTCGATTTATCCTAAAAATGAATATGACACATCCTGAACCAGTTATCGGAGTTTGCTGAAATTCTAAATCAGACGTTCAGTTTAATTAAACTGCGAAGCGTGGGAAAAATATCATCTTTAATCTATATCTTCTATATCTATATATATAAAAATCAATGTCTGTTTGTTTGTTTGTTTGTCTGTCTGTCTCTTATAGGCTCCTAAACCACTCAACCGATCGCGATGAAACTTTCAGGACTTATTGTGATCATGCCGGGGATGGTTCCTGTGAAAAAAAATCGTGATAAAACGGGAACGGGAACGGGCCTGCTCACGCGTCAGATAACGTACTAGGAACGGGAACGGCATCGGGACCGGGATCGGGAACGGGAACGGGAACGGGAACGGGCCTGCTCACGCGTCAGAAAACGTACTAGGAACGGGAACGGAATCGGGCACTGCAACGCATGCCGGGTCAGCTAGTACTATTATAAAATTATATTATTAATACTATTATAAAAAAAAAACACACTTTCACGCACCCATATACACTTACTTCTTACACACACACACATTTATTATTTTCTCTCATTGATGTTATTAATTGTTAATCGATGGAAAGAATGTAATTGGCCTTTATTTTATGTTAACTATGTATGATTATTTTTAATTTTTTTTCTCATTACAATGTATTTTTAGCGGAAAAAAAAAAAAAACTGAAAATTTTCAATTAAAATAAATTATAGGGGGGGGGGCGAGGGGCGCCGAAAACCCTAGTTATGGCACTGCCTACAACAAATGGTATATTGTATGTACCTACATATATAGGTACAATATATTTGAGTCGTTTCAGCTTCAGCTGATTTCAGAATGGGGAATTGGTAGAGAGTAAATCTTCGATCACGAATCCCCTCTCAATTTGATTTCCTTCCCTCTCCGTCGTCTTGTACACCACTAGCCCCGTAAGCCGATAAGATAAAAGCGGTGGATTGATTTTCAGTTATGCGCTTAGTGTGCTACATGTCGTAATTCATACTAAACTACATATATGTATACTACACACATACATTTTAGACACGTGGGAGTGTTGGGTATCAAATCCGTTGTAACCTATTTACGTGCTAGAGATCGCTCGGGTGTGGAAAGCCTAACGCGCATTTAACGACTCGCGATCAAAAAGGGTTAACCGACGGGGAGGGTTGGTTTCGTGGACCCACCCCTCTTTCCAACATAACGAAATAGTTGTCACGGTGTATTGGCCACGTTAGGCCTCGGCCTCGGACGTGTCAAAGGATTTTCTTTGTGAGTCCGCCTTTATGTAAATAACGTCGAAGCCTTTGGCCGATTAGCGCCGAGAGCCCCTTTCGTGTGTACACACAAAATTAGATCCGGCGAACTTAATCGCGGACCACCCCACCCTCCCCCCCATCCCCTCTATCTCCCCTGTGCCCAAATATAAATAAACATCGAATACTTTGAGATGAGAGAGAGGGGGTGGTTGAATTTTGAAAATCGCAAAAATCAAAGTGGCAGATTGGAAATTGCTAAGGAGAGTCGCCCCAAGGCGATTTCGTTCGATACACATATACCTATAGATAGCAATGTTCTATAAATTTTGAACGATAATAAATATTTTGCCAATGCAGTAACGTTCCGCAGTTGTTGTTTTTAGTTATAAATAAAATTAGTATAACATTATGTGGGATCTGGTTTGTGGCGATCGGTCAAATGTGTGTTTTGTAACGGTTCAACGTTTATATTTATTCTGCGCACTTGTTTCTCCGGGTCGTCAATGACAACTGTCAACTCCTTGTCATACCATCGCCAGCGTTCTCACCATCTTGCATGCCGGTTCACCACACTCGCGTCCCCTAATATTTCATTCACACGAAAATCCATTCCTACATTTATGTCTATGAAATACCTGTAATGTATCCCGTGCGTGAGATTAGTTCAAATCTGAAACAAAATATAAAATTTAGTTTAATCAATATTACTGGGTTGTATTACATCAGTGGTCGGGAACCTTTTTCGAGCTAAGAGCCAAATTAGGGAAAACCTTGCATAATTGGTAAGTTTGGGAGCGGCAACATTTATGAAATGGATAGCAGCAAGGAATAAGCTATCTTCGTGATATTTCTTAATGTTCGACAGTTTATTACTAAAAACTATTATTGAAAAACGATTTAAAGCTTTTTTATAGCCACGAAGTTACATATACATACATACATACATAATAGATTTTATGTATGTAAATGTATTTATTTTGATTTTGTGTAAATTGTATTTCAACGTTTTGTGTTTCGTGCAAAACGTTGGATGACAGCGAGAGCCGGAAGTTTTCATACAAAGAGCCGCATGAGGCTCTGGAGCCACCGGTTCCCGACCACTGCTATACATAATATTGAATTTTATTAGATAGAAAATGAAAATATATCGAGTAAATGTATTTTCCGTGTAAAAATCATAAAATTGACTATATAAAATGAAATAATAATAAGCAAGTACATACATCATAAATAATTTTTATACATACATATATTAATATATTTTAATCTGAATAATGCTGACTAGATTCAAATTTGCTTGGAAAATGACTTCCAGATCATTGAAGCTATCCACCGAATTCAAATCAGTGCCACTTAGATGATAACGAGATACGTAATGATTATGTGATCTACTAAAAATTAGCGAACAACATTTTTGGATGAGTTATCAATAGATCAGTTCAAAACTTCATCTAGGTCCAATTGTAGAAGATTTGAATCATTATCGGAATCAACTACTCTAAAAAGTTTGAGATCATCAGCACATATCAATAAAATTGGCACATGTAATACCATATTCAAAATATCTTAAGTACTATGTTTAATGCAATACGCAATTTTAACCATCGAATGGGTATATTTTGGCCCATGCAAATATTTGTCACTACTATTTACAAGCCGAGGTGGGTGTAGGGGGTAGTTGAACGAACGTATTTAATTAGCATGCAACATGTTGAGGGTCGACGATGCAATTGCAATTGAAACGGTATAGCAATACGTATAGTTAGTATAGTAGTGAAGTCGTAATACCGACTAATTTCCTGTTTGCGCTACCGCATCCGGTCACTAGCTCGTCAAACTTCAAACCACTCGCTAAATTTAATACACAGTACGTGCTAAATAGTCTGTGCGATATTAAAAAAAAAATGATATAATACTTAAAAAAACTATTCTTATAATATTCGTTAGTTATGTACATATGTATATTCGAACGGTGACGCAACCGAGGAAGGCTCGATCAAATGAAAGCTCTGTCACGAATTCAAATCACGCGTTTACCATCGTTCGCCAATTTAGAAATGAATTTCTGAAGCTTTTCATACGAGCACGTGGTGCGATCAAAGACTGTATATTGTGTAATATATAGGTATATAGTGTGACGAATTATTCACGATAAGCCTACTTGATCGTTTGGAATTTCGCATTTTACACGTAACTCAATGTTAGCACAGTTTTAAATGAATTTTTCTTATCGTACGAACTTGCAGACATTTATACTAAAAATAATCATTGAAATGTGCAATAAATGAATTGTTGCCGACAAAACTAAATTATTCCCAAAAAATGTTGTTAGATATGGTTTATTTCTGTCGAAAGCTAAAATTGCATCAATTGTTTGATAGGTCGATTCATTATTTGATTAAACATGATACTTTGAGGATTTGTATGTTCGTATAGTTATTTGAGTTAGATAATAATATGTTACCATCATATTTTAGTCAATTTATTGCGAGAGGAATGGATGTATGTGAATATAATTTAAGGAATAAAAATAATTTAATTATAAAAAAAATGTTAAAATAAATAGAAGCATATTGTACAGAGGTGTTTTGTAATATAATAGACTGCCGGATGGAATTATGTAGAAGTTCCAAAACTATTGAAAAATTCCTGGTAGTCTTAAAAAAACATCTCTGTACAGGTGCTTAGTTAAGGATTATATAATTAGCTTAAGCTACTGTATTATGTAAATAAATAAAAATTTTGATTTTCAATTAATACAACTTAAGCTTACGTTCCAAAACTATTAAGTGTTTAATAAATTTTTTCGATGTTGTTTCAAATTTTAACCATCGAACGGAGGCATATTAATCAAACTTAACGATATAACCTTTTCAGAAGTTCACCTTTAGCGATCGTGTCAATTACGTTCAACTATCGATTATCGAGGGTCAACTATGACCAATAGAACTACACAATCGAGGATTTAATTTCCCGGTGGGATTTCGCCAGTAATAATCGCTTCCTGCGATAGTTGAGCGAACTCTCCCAAGCAAACCTTTTTCATCATCGATACTACCTATACACTGCGAAATGAATACTTGCAAAATATTTTCAATTAATTATTGTCATGTACGGTCGGATTCGCGAACACGTACCAAATTATGAAACTGGGACATGTGCCCGGATTGTTTGATCGGCTCTCGGGCTCAGCTCCAAGGAAATGTGCGATAAACAATAATGCGAAAGTAGCAACCGTACTGCGAATAGTATCCGTCGATATGGTCCAAAATTTATGGCGTCAGATATCGAAAACTTGGTGCACAGCTTCGTTGTCGCAGTGCATTCAGGTGTTGCATCGTATCGGACCGGGTCGTGTGCAGTTTGGAGTTTGTGAGCCTTTCCGGTTTGGTTATGCGCAAGTTGGGTTGCTGAGTGGCCAGTTTGTAGCCATCGGTTTCAGTGGCCATATTGGTCACGCTTCACCTGTTATTAACGCGACATGGGATGGTTCCGTGCCACTGGCCGCGCGCCCCAGATTTATTCCCCCTGGCTGAGCTTCAAGCAGCCGGAACAAGGTGGCACAGACCGACTTGCACAAAGTGAACAAAACCGATACGAAACTATGATACAAAACTACAGCTTCCAATATATTTATATGTATGTTATCGTATCGCACTGTATGGTGTACCTATATTTCAAAAAATGGGGTGGGTGACTTACAAGGGTAAGTACCATTTCCGGTTGACGAAAATTTTTCTAACCCTTACTATGTAGTTTGTACCAAACTTATAAATATGCAGTTTCAGTGTGATAGGATAAAAGGTTTTCGAGATAATATGTCGATTCTACACAAATCCGCTTAGTACAAATTCACACAGACATTTTCCAAAAACGGACGTTATTTAATACATCATCATTTTCAGCCGTTCACCATCCACTGCCGGATGAAGGCCTCTCCAATCCTCTTCCATTCCTGTCTATTTTGAGCAATCTGCATCCACTTGACTCCATACATTCTTCTCAATTCATCAGTCCATCTTCCACTCGGTTTACCTTGCTTTCTTTCACATCCTCTCGGATACCATTCCAGTATTTCTCGCGTCCATCTGCCATCCATTCTTTTCGTTATGTGTCCACCTTAAAATTTTCACACGTTCCGCTATATCTGCCACTTTGGTCATACTTTTTAACCATGTATTCCTCTTACGATCTCTTCTTGTTATATCAAGCATACATCTTTCCATGCTTCTCTGTGTGCACTGGATCTTACGTAGTATTCGTGAATTTAGCATCCAAGTTTCACATCCATACGTCATAACTGGCAGTACGTATTGGATGTATGCCTTATTTTTTAAGCAAGAAGGATGTTGGATTTAAAAACTATGTTCACACTCCATCCTACATAGTTTCATTCTTCTTTTTTACATCCGGTCATATTCAATTGTCCTAGGTATAAATAAATATCAGTTAAAATCTCGAGGTCGAATTTTTTGCACGATAACAATCTATACTACGTATATGGATCAAGTAAATAATTGATTATTGTATCAAAAAAATAAAGTATATTATTTATTTTAGAATCAATATTGATGAAATGTTTCAACTGAATCCGCTTGACAATTTCATCGAAAAAATTGTGTACATAGAAAATAAAATGAATTACAAAGAATAGTGTCACTTTTGGTTGATGGAAAGCAATGAAAATTTATTGACGCGTAGAGACTAAAGGCAATCTTACAAATGTGAATTTTAGCGAATCGAAAGCTTTTTAAGATACGTAAATGAAAAAGTTATTACAAAGTCACTAAAAGTAATGCGAAATCTGATTCAAGTTAATCGAAACTTCGCGCTTCGAGGTGAAAATTCAGTAAAACGATTCGTACGTACATATGTATGTATGTATTTTTCCGTATTGTTTCATTCTTAATAAATTCACTCCTCTCTCTTCCTTCCTAAAATTTCAACCATTATATGTATGTATACAATAAAATGCGCCGTGCAATACATCAAAGGTGAGGCTTTAAAAACGGTCGTTTCGCATATGCATACAAATAACGAATTATACACGGGTGGAAAGGTTGAAATGTCGATTAGAAAGCCGAAAAAAAATAAAGTAAAAAACTCGCGGAAATTGATCGATTACGTTTCGACGGTAATTTATTACACTTTTTTTTAAAACGTACGCATATGAATATAAGACGGGCATATAATAATAATAATAGCATATTAAAATATGTCAACAAAACGAGAGAGATTATGGATGACTTTCATTTACGATATAATTTACAAACCTCAGTATGACGAAGAGAAAGTGACACAGTATTGATTGGACATTACATAAGGTAGAGCGACATTGAAAAAATTAAAAAAATCGGCATTGTAATACCTACCAAAAGTTTCGTTCAAATCATCCGTATTCTCGTAAAAATACTGAAAAAAATCTGTGAATATGTCTTCATGCCTCTACCTGAAGGCGAAAAATGAAAATTTGCCTATTAATTTCAAAATCTGAACAATGAATACAAAATTTTAGATAACATGCTCATAAAATTACCCTAACTTTATTGAATATTATAAATACTTTTTGTAAAAATCTAATTTATTTACGTATTCCTTGAATTATTCAAATAAGTGTGAATTTGTGAGCGCGGTAGAGGGAAGCATACGAGTAAATATAAGTATATACGAGTAAATTAAGTATGTACATATAGTAAAAATAAATACTAATTTTCCAATTAAAATTGCTATTTATAGAGATTGGAAATTTTCATGCAAGTAAAAGTGTTAAGATAAAAGTGCTGGTAGAGACCAGAAAAACTTTTTTGATTAAGGTATGAGGTATGGTATGACAGAAGAGGTATGATGTAGAGGCAACTTTTTAGGACTATTTCAAAACGAGTATTCAAAAAAAAAAGTTTCATACATCTTCGCTCCACCCTATTGGAAATTCGATACTAAAAGCTCGAAATTTCACCACACACACTGAAACGATATTAAACACGCACGAATGTCATACGATTCCCGTGGAGTATTTAGGTCATTACAGAACATATTGTCGAGTCGACCAGAAAGCCCTTCTAACTAGAACGTAACGAGTCTTCTTCCCTTTCTTCCCACCTCCAAACCCCTTAAATCCACCCACCATGCCACTAGACACCCTCTTAACAAGCACTCGGGAACAGTCTAACCCCCTCACGACCACCATCACTACCAAACCACCGTGACGTCATCTAATGAGCCGAGATTATGCGTGTAGTATGACACGGTGGCTTAATAATAAGGGGCACTGAATGCGTGAGTGGTAGAAGCGACTGGGATAATTGTAAGGGTGGAAAAACGGCGGGCGTTAATGTCGTTAAATATTTCATTACGAGCTACATACGCATCGGATGGAAATTCAAAACAAAAATTATTTATTATTATTAGGCCGCGGGCCGAAAGAGGTTAACGGCGAAATAGGGAAACATTACGCCGAGCGATTATTTTCATTTGCGACGAGTTCGAATTGTGGTACTTAGCGATCGTCCACCTTTTTACTTTACGCATAGTACCTTTTGTATCCGTTTTACTTACATACATATATGTACATACATATGTAGATAAGCGTACTGTTTCTCCATTAAAATTAACTTACATCCCATTTATGTATGTATATCATAATCATCATTTTCAACCGTTCACCATCCACTGCCTTTTCAATCCTCTTACATTCCTGTCTGTCTTGAGCAATATGCATCCATTTGAATCCACACATTCTTCTTAATTCGTCAGTTCATCGTCCGTTTGTACTTAAGTACCATTCAAGTACTTCGCCCGTCCATTGCCACTTGAGCTTTTTCACACGTTTCATTATATCCTCCGCTTTGGCCACGATTTTCATCCACGTATTCCTCTTGTGATCTCTTATTGTTATTCCAAACATAGATCTTTCCATGTGTCTCTGTGTGAACCGGATTTCACGTAGCATTCTTGAGTTCAACATCCAAGTTTCACATCTGTATGTCATAATTTGCAATACGCACTGGTAAAAGGCTCCTTTTCTTTAAGCATAGTGGGATGTTGGATTCAAAAACAATGTTCACTCTTCCGATAACGCTCCATCCTAGATTCATTCTTCGTCTTATTTATTCTTCTTTACATCCAGTCATGTTCACCTATTTTCCAAGATATAAATAGTTAAGTACTATATATACAATGTCATTATTTGCAGTGACTGCTTTTTGCATACAAAATTCATTATATGTATGTGTGTATGTACATATGTACATATGTATGTACATAAATTTAGTTTTGTTTAAGTTAATTTTTAAACCTAATTTCATGCTTTCGTTGTTTAGTTGTGTTATTCTATAGAAGCGGTCGGGAACTTGCGGCTCTGGAGCCGCATGCTGCTCTTTGTATGAGAACCTGCGGCTCTCGCTGTCATTCGTAGCTATATTGTCAAAACGTACCTGTAAGATCGTTTTTCAGAGTGAACTTTATAATATGTACTTTTTAGTAATAAGCTGACGAACATTAAGAAATATCACCAAGATAACTTACATATTTCTTACAGCTACCCATTTCACAAATGAGTAACATTTAATTTAATTTTGAATAAATAATACGAAAGTATTATGTTACGGCTCCCCAACTTGCCCCAATTTTGCAAGGTTTTCCCTAATTTGGCCCTCAGCTCGACCAAAGGTATCTATCAAAACTTAAGCTTAAATCTTGTTGTATCTTAAGCTGTGTACTACCTTACACCGTACAGTACGATTCAAGTTTTAATTGATTTGATCGTCAAAGTCATTGAAATAGTTTTCGAATATCACTATGATACCTATGTATGTACATATGTTAAGTACATATTTTGGTGAAAGTGAATTGATTAAATTTTAAGGCTATCGTACAGGTTAACGACCACTGCTTTAATCTAAGAAGTGAGATCTAGCAAACATTGTAATGCGATCGTCCTTCGTCGTCGTCGTCGTGAAAGGCCAGAAATTGAACTCATTCAAATTATATGGAGTGTTTGCATAGTGAATCGAGCAGGAGATTTAACGGCGTTGCGTAGCGTGGCAGAGGATATTGTCGGTTAAATTAGTTATAGGGTTAAATAGTTCATCAGCGACAGGTAGAGCGTATTTGCTCTACAACTACACAGTAAACGGCTTTCGCGCTAAATTACAACGCGTGTATTTACGTAATCTTGAATTTGTGCGATTGGAGTTTGAGAACAATAGAGGATATTTTCACGGTTGAGGCGATCCATTTAATAGGAAAATCCACCCACGGTATTGATAATACTTTTTACGTTTGTATAACCTCGACATTTTCAGTATATTTTCGCTGCTCAAGAATGAATATTGTATTTCAGAACGAGTCCACTTCTCGTTTAATCTATCTACTATTAATCCGATTGAAATGCGACGTCGCAACCGTGTTATCGCTCAATTTATATTTAAATCTTCGATACTATTAAAAGAGGAGTTGTTTGAATCGGCCAGAATGAAGTGTTCAAAATTTTTGAGTCTACAACATTAGCGAGAATTTAAATTTTCACAAAGTTCAAATTCTTTAGCGGAATTTTCCGACTTGATTTAAACAAAAATTCCAAAGCATGTAAAAAACTTGTATTGTATCTACATACATAGAACTCCGATACCGGTTTTTAATTTCAACCTCGCGCAAAATGAAACTTTACAATAGCGCGGATATTACGTTTCGCGAAAACGTATCATACGACGGACTTCGTACGCCGTCTATAATACATAGGGCTGTTAATTGTTCGTCATTCGATATCGTTTCGTGTTATTATTGTTTTGTTCTGCAGGATCGTTTTTAATTAAGCCTTCTGCAACACACACTGCTGTGTCCGAGTGCGCAGACAATAGATTCGATTACGACTGAGCTTTCGATAAAAGCTCGCCCGTCAACCGCCACTGTGCGGAAGCTTCGTCTGACGCATACAGATACGCGAAAAGCTGAAATACGGAAATTTTAATGAAGCTCCTATACGCCATGTCTAACATAAACGTACCTACACGTCGATATAACAAAGAACCCACTGTTTTGATTGAGCTTTGTATGAATAGATTTGTGAATATATGCATTTCGCAAATCTCTGAAAGCTTACAATGCAACAAAAGTTATAAGCTATTGACACGACTGAAAGTGAGTGATTCTAAAGGTTCTTAGTACATACATACAAAATGAAACGGATATAATATATATTTGGTGCATTTGTTGATATTTTTTCCTTTATCGAATGCCTTATGATATATAGCGGAACGTGTGAAAAAGTTGAAGTGGCAATGGGCTTGACACATTGCGAGAAGAATGGATGGCAGATGGACGCGATAAATACTGGAATGGTATCCGAGAGGATGTGAAAGAAAACAAGGTAGACCGAGTGGACGACGGGCTGATGAAATGAGAAGAATGTGTGAAGTCAACTGGATGCAGAAGCATTTATCCAGCAGTGGATGGTGAACGGCTGAAAATGATGATGACGATGTATGAAGGATTTGTATTTATAAATTAATTATACAAAAGCGTTTTCCTGCGTATTATAAATATAATATGTATGAATATGAAATTTTGTTTCCTTTGATACTTGTTTACAATTAGGATATTATTTACACAACAAAAGGTTTCGCCGAAATATAAAGCAGATTTATGATTCAGTGAAACGATAATAAAACGAAACAAAACGAGAATGAAAACGAAATTAAAACCTCGCGGTGATTTTTACCGAGACGTATTTATCCAGAGCAAAAGTTCAATTAAGAAACGAGTCGTTAAATACAGTTAGAGTCTGACCGAACTGTGTTGGCGGTTTATCTGCTATTTTTATTACCATTAGTAGCTTATGTTACGCTTTTGAATTTTTAATCATTTTGGGCGATCCATTACGGAAACAGTGGCGACAATGTCGATATCTTCATGCCGGAAAATGAAGATTGATATCTGGGCGAGTCGTTCCCCCACAGCTTCCGGTCTACGAAGGATAATTGCATAAAAATAACAGTAACAAAAGTGGGGTTTTCGTATTTTACCGCATCGTTCACTAACCCCTTCCTTTCCAACTCTACAGTTCAGTTTCCGGAAACTCCTCTCCTCTCTCTCTCTCTCTCTGTTATTGCGATTAATGAATTTTTCTCGGAGGCTATTTATTAACGTCAGCGGCTTAATGGAGAGAGCGATCTTACGTTTGCCGAGCTTTAAAAGGCTTGTATTATTTTTTTAAACTTGAAAAGTTCAACTTTACGCCGAGGTAAAAGTTTTTTTTTCATTTTTTTGGTAAAACACCATAATGAGCATATTTAAAAAAGTTTTAGCGTGCTTATGGTTGTATTATACGGAAAAAAAGTTTTTAATAACACTCGATTGAGCACGAAATATTCACAGTGTGGAATTTAATATTAGTGTGTAAACGTTATTGAAATTTAAATGAGATGTTTATCTCAACATTTAAAAAGATGCACTTTAAAATTAATAGCGATATAAAAGTATATTCATTTTTGTTTTATTGGAATATGCAATAAGTTTTTACAGTGTAAGCTTTTTAGTTTGTGGAATTTGTAATTTGCAAACTAGCTAGAGTGAGAGATGGTCTCATAAACTATGTTTATAATATACATACAAGCACGTACGGAGGCAATGTGAAAATGTTGTCTTGAAAACGACTTACTCCTCTGGCGCAATCCATCTGGAACGGGTAATCAAAACTAATGGCTGTGGGAATCCCTAAGATGTGGGTAAACTGGGGAAAAACCGCACACTCGGTTCGCTTACTCGGAAAACTTCCCGCATTCAATTTTAAATTTTAGAACGGTATATTAAAATAAAATAAAATATACAAACGATATGAGGGCGTAAGCTGGGTTTTTTGGAAAATCTCATATACGATTTACAAACAGTTCCAACCTAAGCTTTATCGTACGATCCCTATTTTGCCCGATAAGAGAATGAAACGTATGGGGGAAAAGCTTTCGCACATCAAAGGTCAAAACTTGTACAAAAGGTTCACTTCCTTTTATTGACCATACGCGAACGCGACGAAGGACCTATCTCAGCTTTCCGTTTCAAATCCTATTTATACACAAAAACTAACATAAATATTTCACTATACGATGTTTGTTTTGTATACGGGATAAAAGTCTTATCGTACTTTCTCAACCAATACACGCTTGCGAATAATTTAAAGCTTTTTTGGATTAAAGTGACGACATTCAACACTTCGCGTTGAGCTTTTTAAATCAAATTAAAATTTCTCCAATCCGTGAAGATGTAAGTATATTGAAGATCCCGAATTGTGACGCAATTAAAGTCTGAGTAATAAAATGCGAATTTTACGAGAAATCTCATTAAAAATTTTCAAGCTTTATTGGGTAATTAAGGTAAACATTCCGACAAATCTTCCCCGTCGGACAAATCCACTCACACCGACATCAAAAATATCTTATTACTCTCGCAGGTGAGCAAAACTCTAGTGAAACTTTTTACATTAGCACGCCATTTCTTTCCAGCTCGGAACAATGAGCTCGGCTACACGGCCAGAGGCGCTCAACTTTTGCTCGAATCGAACGGAAAAATCGACAAAGTCGCTCTTGTGAGTGTGAAAATTTCAAACGTTAACATCAAAGACGTCAACAAACGAGAGAACTTTGAACGTGAAAATTGCTAACCAATCTCAAGGTTCGAATCAAATGAAGCAACTTAGTAGTAGTAACTGTATCGGCAAATGAAAGTTGTGTTACGGCTGGTGAATTTATTCGATGTGTACATTAGCTTTATGCGGGTTCGAGGACCGATTATTTCCCAGCCCTTCGTCAGTTTCCTCCACCAGTCGTGTAATTGAATGTTAACCCGTGGTTAAAACTTTCCAACTAGTTGGATTGTGTTGAAAAAACTTTCCATCCGGTTATTTGAACTGTCCTCGCTGGCGTCTTTCGAAAATGGGGGAAAACTAGGGGGTTTGCACTTACAACCTCCTTCACTTCTCCGCCCACCCCTTTCTTGCTCGCCTCGCACATCTTACGCTGGGACCCATATTAAAAGCTCGTCCCTCCTCATAATGCAGCCGTCCTCTCGAAGGAAAGTTTTTCCACTCATTTAAGTGTCATCATTCATTTTCTTGGGGGTAAAGCGGGAAACTTTTAGCAGAAAGTCGCCGCAACGCAGAAAAGGCACATTGAGGCCAAACGTCTAGTAACCATTTGTTCTCACTCTCCTTTCACTTGTGAGAATTGCTCGAAAGGCGTAAGTCACACCAGCTACTAACCCTAGGTTATGATAATCAACTGCTGAAATTCATATGTATGTATGTATGTACTCACATCATCATCGTCGTCATCTTCAGCCGTTCTCAATTTACTGCTCGATGGAGGCCTCTGCAATCATTTTCCATTTCTGTCTATCTTGAGCAATCCGCATCCATTTGACTTCACACATTATTCTTAATTCGTCAGCCTATAGTCTGTTTGGTATTCCTAACTATCTTAAATATCCTCTCGGGTACCATTCAAGTACTTCTCGAGCCCATCTATCATCCAGTCTACTCGCAATATGTCTTTCTATGCTTCTGTGTGTGCACTGGATCTTGTGTAGCATTTTTGAGTTCTCTTTCAGTACTCTCTGGTTGAAGGTTTCCTTGGTTAAGCTATGCTTAACCAAGGAGATCTTCAACCAGAGAGTAATGTTGGAATAAGAGAGGGGAATGTTGGATTTAAAAACTATGTTCATTCTTCCAAAAGCGCTCCATCCTATTTCTTCTTCTTAACATCAGTCATGTTCATCATTTGCTCTAGGTACAAATAATTATCAAATATGTATATCACTTAATCTGTAAAGAGTAACTTATTTCAGCTAATGATAATCTTACCCAACAGTCACCGAACACTTCCAATTACTTTGTACATATGTGGATTTCAGCTCGAACGTACTAAAAAATTATACAGTACGTGTGTTTAAACTTTAAAGCATTACTCTCAATATCTGCTATGCAGATTTGAGTTTGGATTATGAGCCCGGTTTAGAAATTCTTCTGATGTTTGGAGAATGGATAGTTTTGTTTTATACGATGAAGTGTTCGAAGTTTTGAATTTTACATATTTTGAAACTTATGCCGCATTCGAGACAATTATTGTTTCTTTGTGAACAAAAGAGAATTACAGCTGTGTAGTTTCATTTTATGAAATGCGTTGATTTAGTCATCGTACAACGCCTTTTCGAATATATTCCAACGTCTTCAAAGTTGTTTGTATCGTCAATAGCACAATGTGTAGGAAGCAATCAAAGCGCCAGAACCTGACATCGCCAGGGCCAAATGCAAACATTTCGCTTCCAGCAAACACATTTTTCCGGAGTCGAGCTTTCAATAAAAGCTCAGCTCGGCGAGAGAAATATATATGTATACATATATAGGAGAGAGAGAGAGAGAGAGAGGAAAACTCAAGCGCGGAAAAGCGAGCAGCAACTCTTCGGAAAGTGAAAGCAAATTTGAATACGTCGAACCGTATCCGAATCACCGTCGCCTATAAATTTTAACATCAATCGAAAAACTCGAGCAATTAGTAATTTTACACAAAGTGCGTATAAATTGTAATTTATATCGTACAAAATCATCACCGATAACCGTACCGTCATACCGGTTGATGTTAACCGGTCGTCGAATTGTATCGCGCGATAAATCCAATGCGAACAATAAAATGACAGCAGTGTATTCGAATTTTATTCGGACGAATTTCATCGGTCGTTTAAACGAATCGTGCTTTATGGACTATCAAATTGAAATTGTCACATAAACCTTCATACTTTTGTAGTATAAATGGAAATACTGATGGAACGCAATGTACACTGTTCGAATTTAATTTACATTTCAAATTCAGACGTAAATAAAACGATTGAAGCGAAAATTTTTACAGAACACCTTTCATATCGCGTTTCGTGGAAACGTCGAGTGCAGTTTTCAAATCAAGCAAAATTTTTCAGTAACACTTTTAACTGAATTAAAAAAAACATGACATCTGACGGCAGAAAGGGGTGCATTCCATGCACTATATGCACTTATGTACGAGTATGTAGAGAGTTGGGTAAATTACGGGCGTTTAATAGCATGTCGGTCTACTGTCGGCTTGCATCGAAACCTTGTTAGACCCGAATTGAATTTTGGTAGACGCCTACTCCGTAAATTGGATGCCAATATTGGCCCGAACCGATTTTGATTATGTGCGTCATTTTCGTTGAAACATTGTTAATATAAAGGACAGTGAGTGCAATATGATAATTTGTTCTCGTGTGTCCGCGGCCATACATATAACAAGTTAACTCGTAAAGCGCGTTGCTGGCAAGTTGAGTACATTACTTAAAAGTTTCGTTAATGTAAACAGTGTGCGTAATAATTTAGAGTACGCAATTTCAAGTTTGAACAAAATTTACATGCTTTACAATGTTTCAAATTAAAAATTTTACCTATCTATCATCACATACATACATACATAGGTATAAAATAAAGTGGCGTACTTGATATCAAGCTTTAATGTTTAACAAACGCTTTAATGTTTAACAAACGCTTTAATGTTTAACAAACGCTTTACTGTTTGTCATAGCGAAGTAACAATGTAAAGATACTCTCAAATGGTTGCCGCTATCTTCTGAAGATGACAAAAATGGAGAATTACATTGTATGTGTATGTACATTCTGCGAATTTGTATTTGTTTTATTGGGGTGAAAGTTAACTAACAGGATTTAGACTGAATCAGGTTAACACAGGGATACTGGATAGGAGGTGCCAATTTTAGGCGGAACCGTCTGACAACTGTTAGATAAATTGGCAAATTCCTTTCTGAATTCAGGATCCACTGATGATAATTGGGTTCTAAAAAACTACCGAGAAATCATTTACGAGACCTACGCTAAATATGCTAACGACTGAGCTTGTACGGAATCTTCTCAACAACAAAGATAAATTTATAGATTTTGGATCTAATCTGGATTATAATAATATTTATCTTGACAGCCCCGATAGCAACACATAAGATCGTTAACTGCGTTGGAAATCAAACTATGTATCATCCTTCACGAGTCCAATTCTCAAGTGTTTAATTTCAATTAAAATGTGAAAATGAAATTATAATTTTGGCGTGCAAATAACAATGTGCAGAAAATGAAGAGATAAAACCTAAATCCCCATGTGACTTTTAAGATAGGGTGGTTTGAGTGCGGGGTTGATGTGGAGTCCCACATTATCGAATATGCCAGGCCGACGAAAGGGTTTTCCTTCGTTTATTTTCGAGTAATATCCATTCTGGTGGGTAAATATTGGTTCAGAGCTCATTTTTGCTGTGAAACCCACCGGCGAAAACGAGACGATCGCAAATTAAAAATTCAGACCCGCGCGAATGTAAAGGGTCAGTCTAAAAACATCGCATAAATATGTATACATACATATATGTATGTACATACATACAACGCTTCAAAGCCGACAATGAAAATTTTCGATGCAATAGATGAAGTATGGATAACTTAAAAATTGCAATTTTATTTTTAATCAGCATTCAAATTAATTTATTAAGTGAAGCTTTAATTAAAATCAATTTTAGATGAATTACTTGAACAAATTTTAAAACGATAGCGTAAAAATGTATAATTTTTACTTTATTTGTATAGGTTTAATTTGTGAACACGGGACACAAATCAATCAAAAGTTTTTTTTAATAACTTAACCTTACAGTACTGAAAAGATAATCCAGGCAGTTAAATTGGCGTAATCTATGTAATATAACGAAGAAATTGGTTTTTACAGATGCCCATCTCTGCTTACGCTTAAAAGTTTCAAGTTGATTCAGTTTCACATTACGTGCGCAAGCAAATTAGGTTTTATCTTTGACACACGCGCGCTTTGTAATTTGCCCGATTTTATTTTCGATATTGAACTTTTAATGGAAAATCGAAGCTTTGAATACATATTCAAAGGTGGGGAGGTTTATGTTTTGCGAAGAAAATCTCTCGGCAATTTCACTCGAGTTCGTACCGCAAACGGCGAGCATGGTCTCGCATACTGATTCGATTGCTTTGTGTGTTTATACATATATACATATTATTTTTTCCCCTGACGTGGTAACAAATCGCACGCATCTTGCCACTACTCTATAATATGTATAATATCTACATAGATACGATTATTGAATAATTGCGAGGTTTCTATCGTTAAATTGAGAGAGGGAGTGATCTATGGCGTGTGAATCGACATAGTCGTTCGTCGCTCGAGAATTTCCCAGTCTGCAAAATTTCCATAGTCCCGTCTCCGCGGCAAGTTTGTAAACAAGCCATCAGCATACAAATTGATTAATTTGCCTAAATTAGCATAAATGTATTGATGCGACAATGCTGATCGTCGTAGGCACGGAAACGGAAAAACGCCAATTTGAGGGAATCGACACAATCTTTTCGTTTAAAAATCAATTTGAAGGAAATCGCAGCGTTACACATAAAATTGCGGTCTTTAAATTACCGTCCGCTCATTTATTTTCCGGGCAGAAAATTTATTTAAAATAGAAATGATTAGTATTTCGATTGGAAAATCGCTTGCGAAGGAAGTTCTATATCGGAATAAGCCAACGTGCAGTTAGCAAAGTTGTTCAAAAATCAATACATAAATTTAATTTAAGACTTAATTCATCATAATCATTTTCAGCTGTTCATCTCCAATCCTCTTTTATTCCTTTCTGTCTTCCATCTTCCATTCGGTCTACCTTGCTTTCTTTCATATACTCTCTATACTTTCATATGACCTTTACATATACCTCTTCACATATACTTTCATATGCCCTCCCCGAGTGCGTCAGGTCTTCTAAGACCATAGATGAATTCTTGCAAAGTGTGAGGAGACACCTCTGTGAGGGATAGTAGATATGTATAAGTTTAGTGTACTACTACATTGGTTTATGTAGTTGTTATAAATATGTATGTTATAGATGTAAGTTAAATGAGCTAATTAGCTAATCTACTATATAAAATTCAATGTTTGTTTGTTTGTTTGTTTGTGATTCCGCTATGCAAATCTACAGTTTTCAACTTAGAACCGCCAAACTTGGTATACTATCTCATGATACCCCAAGTCAGACTGTAGGTGGGTTTTGGAAGGGGTCGGATCAGGGGGTCAAGGGGGCCCCATACAAATTTTTTAATCTGAAAAAAATTTTGTACTGGAGAATAAATGTTTTCATTTGTTTCAATTTTTCATTAATTTTTTGTTTGTACTGGAGAATAAATGTCACCCGCCCGAGCAACGCCGGGCAATTCAGCTAGTATTATATAAAATAAATAAACAACGGATAGTATTAGTTTAAATATTACAATACTTTGCATATGGATGGATAGAGTTTAAAAATTTACAGTTTTCCCACCGTTTTAAGCATTTTCCCGACAGTCGCTCGTTTTGGGAAGATTTCAATTAATTTTTGCATATAAAGACGCTTATGAGCTCCCGTCCACAAACGAGGTAATTTGAACCGGATGTTGTGGAGCCCCCTTTCCCTTCTCCAAAAGGGGTTTTCCCCGAGAGTGAGACTTGTATTATTATTAACGGTGGGGTAGTTGCAGCCCCGGGGAGTCGTCCTAGCGCGTGCGATGATGATGAGATTAACTCTAGTTTTCCGGACGGTAAACCACCCGACCGACCATCTAACCACCCCTTTCCCACACCCCCATTGCAAAAGAGTGCTCTTAATGGACACAATAACGAGGAGAAAATCCCCGGTTTTAATCTGCGGTTAAAACGAGGTGAAAAATCGTCAAAACGTTCACCTTTGGAGATTTTGTTGAAATTGGCGGGGTGTTGGATATAAAATGGGGTGGCACATTTGTATAATGGTTGAAAAGGGGTAAACTAACAAATTTTGGTGCCATTAACAAACAAAAATATTTTACCAGCGTGTTGGCTACCTGCCGAAGATATGTGCTTATAAAAAGAAGGCATACGACCGATGCGTACTACCAGTAACGACGCATGGATCTGAAACGTGGATGTTAAATTCAAGAATGTCAGGCAAAATCCAGTGCACACAGAGATGTATGGATGTATGTTTGGTGTAACTAGAAGAGATCGTAAGAGGAATACACGAGTAAGAAACAGATAGTGGCAGATATAGCGGAACGTGTGAAAAAGTTTTAGTGGACACAAAGCGAAAAGAATGACATGATAAATATTGACTGGATGTGGGAAAAAAAATAGGAAGACCAAGAATGTGTGGTGTCAAGTAGATGCAGATTGCTCAAGACAGACAAGAATGGAAGAGGATTGTAGAGGACTTCATCCAGCAGTGGATGGTGACGGCTGAAAATGATGATATATTAGCGTAAAACCTGCATGCCTGGATTATTGCGGCTTTGCCAAAATATCTAACAAAATTGTGTGTGGGCATAAGCCGCTATCTGTCAAAGCTGGTTCGAGTAGATGACGCGATTTTGTGTCCAAACACAATGGAATTAATGGTACAGTATATGATTGTTTAACGGGCTATAAGTTGTACTGTTATTGTTCAAACTAGCGTGCATGGGTGGGGGTTGGGTTGGGTTAAAACTGTTGAAAGAATCGTTTGAACTATATCGCTTAGGGTCAAACTAAATTACATATGAGTGGATGAGTCCGAAGTACTCGGTTGAGTTCAGAAAGACTATAGTTTTTTTTTGTGGGCTAAGCAAATTTGATATTCGTCCAATCAATTGATAAAATAATAATTTTTATCCAATGCTTTTGATGCAAACTAAACTTATTACGTGAAGGTAGTTGAAAAGCAAAGTGCATTAAATACATAAATTGGTTATATTGCTTTTTGTTCTTCAAATATCATCCTTCACAATATCAAGTCGTATAACAATATTAGTCTGGTACGAATCTAAGGGATCGTACGCGAAATTGGATTCACAATATTTTCCGATGCGCTTCGCTTGCTACGCTACGAGAAGGTACGAGTGCATTCAAATGCTGGAAAAATCGCTAACTAAATTCGTTACTGAATTTTTATGAGACGGTAGTGGCGGTTATTGCAGTATCCTGTCTCTCGATATCCGGCCACTCGCTCAATTGATTACGGGCATATCGAGGGGAATATCGGTGGATTAAATCCGGCTGGATTAAATTCAACCGGTCCCAGTCGAGAGCCAGACGGCAGACACATCTGCCATTGGCTATAGGGCAGCGTTCGCCCTATACGTAAATTTTTAAATGAAACTTTATGGACGAAACTCGAAACAAACTCGGATTACATGCGAAATTACGACAGAGTTTCCAAGCAAGAAAAAAAGAAAAGAAAAATTGTTCGTGAAAGAATATCTGAGGTGCGTTGAAGTATTGGCGAACATTATAACGTCGATTGCCCTTTTCAGCTGTAGTTCACAAAGTTCGAGTATCTATCTATCTACCAATGGCCCACTCACTTCTTTCTTCCAACCCCACACTGAAGATTTTTTTTTGTGCGAAACCGTAGTGGGTATAGGATATTCTTATTCAACTTTGTGTAGCGATAATGGAAAGAGGGTTGCCACAACATGTTTTTCGAGAAAATCACGTTAGAGGTAAAGCATTTCGCATTTTGCTCGCGCCAATGCATCTAAAAGATCTTAAATTAAGTTAATTTGTTCGGAAACGACTTTAAAAACAAATTAAAATCATAGAATAGATCATTTGAGATATATTTAATTATTGTCTGTTTGCATATTTGCTTCTTATACTTTGACGAATAAGTACCTACTTTTACAGAGGTACTTGTTGTGATAATACATTTTTCGTGAGGTACAACTTTGGAGGACTCAAAGTAGACCAGCGGTCGGAAATCGGCGGCTCCGGAGCCACATGTGGCTCTTTGTATGAATACCTGCGGGTCTCACTGTTATCCAACGTTTTGCGTGAAATCAAAATCAAAATGAATCCGATTTCCATAACTTCATGGATATAAAAAAAAATTGCAGTGTGTAGCCGCTACTCACTATAGAAGTAAAACTTCTTTGCAATTTAAAGCAAGTGCAATGTACAAGAAGGAATACAGATGTATATGTGAAGGAATTGTGTACACAAATGTGGTTGTAAACGCTCACTCAATGACTCACTGTTATCACTGCTACCCGACGTCTAGCCTAGGAGTATATGAACACGCTGACCGCTGGCCGTGACTGGTTTTCGTGTCGTGCCACGCTTCGATGACACGTTTTTACTAAACTGAGTGGCGGTGCGGGGTGCAGAGGGGACGCCCGAATTTTCGGGGCGGATCTCTCTTTCGCACGAACGCGAAAGAGCAAGAGAGGGGGGCAATAGCCTACCTCCAAACTGGAGGAGTGGGAATTTGCGTGACCACTTATAGCTCGCTCCGTTTGTATGGAACGTTGGATGAACCGTTTTTACTCTACCGAGCGAAAATAAGTTTTACTTCAAAAAGGTTCCCGACCACCGCTCTAGACTCAAAACGTATTACATATATTGTAAATTTCACATAATTTTGTAATTATTTTACGAGTAAGCACAACAGTATGCAATTTTCCGCATATATTTATCCACGCGGCGCGTGTCCGACGCGTATATTACACAAATGAATTATACACAGCTAATGTATTTTTTTCCCGCCAAAAAAAAAAAAAAAAATGAAAATAAAATAAACAAACAAGGGCTCGTTTTTTTTAATTGGTTCAAACGGCCAAAGTGGCAACCATAACCGCGTCGCTTTCGGCCAAAGCCTTCGAGGACCCCCTCGGGAATAATTACTTGATTTATGCGGGCAATTTATTCCCTGCCCCACGTAGGGGAGGGGGAGGGCGGGGTACAGAAAGCAGGGGGTTGGTTAGAGAGAGCAACTCTCGTTTCGGGAGCTCGCGCGAAATGATTTACAGCTCAAATTATCGCTTAACTATAGCATATTTTTATGCGTTGCGCTTATCTAACACTCCTTGCGCTAACAGAATTGATGCTTTTATTATAGCGACCGGAAGTCAACGGGTGGGAAGGGGTGTAAAACTTGGTTCTGAATGCGTAATTAACAAGGCGCGTAAATATTTTCACTATCGCAACAGATTTTCCTAAGATAATATAGCGGTCCTATAAATTATTACGCAGCCGACTAAGGAACGCGTTTTTGATGTGATAATTGAATATAATATACGAGTTGTTAAATATTTACGACGCTTTCCACTTAAATCCGTGTAGAGCGTGAAGATAAAAGTCAAGTCCTTTTGCGCAAAGGAACGCGCTGTGAAAAATGTAGTCCCTAGTTGATTTATTTTTCACTTTTTTCGGCTGGCGTGAGGTCTCACAGTCTGTGCCTGTCATCTCGCATGAAATATCTCCTGTAACGCGCCCTTTTTTTTCCTATTCAGCTGAAAATAAATTACATGCGTGACCCACAGACATAGCGTTTCGCCTGTAAACGTTAACAAACCGACGACATTTCCGCTCGTTAAGGAAACCTTTTGACCGGTTCATTGATTAAATACGAGTGTTGCGATCAATCATCAGTAATTTATTATAAATACGACAATCATTCAAATTCCATACAATTTTAAATACTTACAACTACGATATAACTTCACATTGGAAAAAATGTATTAAGGCTCCAGCATACCGCTGCGAACAGGTGGGAAAATAGATAGGAAAATCTCAAGGGTGGTACGGTGGGGAGTTGTATCGCATAGCCGCGATTTATTCAGTTAATAAGCCAAACAGAGCGCGCGCCAGCAAAGTTGGCTTTAACCGCTAAATATTCGGGCATAAACTACGTGGTGAAAACTTTAGTTTGCCTTGAAACGGGCGTAAAGGGTGGCGGGGGCGATTATATATTTGTTAGCTGTTAGATATATTACGTAAAGTAGTGCAAAAACAATTGATTATTAATAGAATTGAAACGAATTCGCAATAAATAAAGTTAGATACGCGTGTGTGGCATAAATGAGATAATAGAATAACTGTCTACACTAAGAAGGATTTCCGCCGAATTCCGGCGATTTCGCCGATTTCGATGACGTTTGTGGAAAAGTTGTATGTAAATAACTCTGACCTGAGAATCGTGAGTGAAATACAATCGTTCCGAATGCGAGGTGACAGTTGGTAGTTTGATAGCTTATGTCAGAGTGACAGAAGCCGACGCTTGCCGAGGTTTTCATACACGTTTTCGTTGCGGTATGCGGGAGCCTTTAATTTTATTTCTACATATGTACATATATACTTTCGTCGCAGATCTGAGGCACGTTTGCTTCTACGAGGCGCATCGAACTTAAAGAGCGCGCTAAAGGGTCGAAATTTGAAACGAAACTTTAAGACTTTCTCCCGCAAAGTTTTGTCACGAAAATTAAATAGTTTGGAAGCGTGTTCCGACATTCTTTACCCAGAACTAAAATAATAATATAACAATTTTCGTACGCGAGTTGACGCGATGGCACGTCAAGCACGCTTCTCCCCGTAAAATACGAAACATTTTGATTTTTACACGATATTCCCAGAAATATAAACTCGTTTTAAATAAAACTCGTATTGTGTAACACACTGCATACACACGTATGTATGTTACAAAAAGAATACCTTTATGTCAAATATTTTTACACGTTGTCTCGCCGAAACGGAGAGCTGTCGCTTGTCACGCAGTTTCAGCACACGTTCAATACATTATCTGAAGCCAAAACTTTCATTATGTCGTCTGAGACACAAAAGTAGTATGAAACAAACATTCTATGTATGTACATTCCATTTGGGTCATAATTGTCATTGTAATAGAGGTCGCAAATGCGAGAAACGAACCTTGAGCTTCTACCAGATTGAAATCATATCACTTTGAAAGTCAGTATAGTATTAGTTTTGTTATTTGATTAAAATATTGTATTTTTTTAATATAAAGATGCCCGTGGTTGACGTTTCTTTACGTGCCGTACTGATTTTCCGTGATCAGTGGGAAAACCAATTTTCTTTAAATTGCCAATCCCACCCGTCGCGTTGGATCGTAAACATATTTTCCAAAAAGGGTGATACTTGCCGCACGTATGTATGCTATTCCCAGTAAATATGTTCGATAAATTCCCTATGAAACTATCGTGCGTAATATACAACGCACATTCATTACGCGCTGCGAAACTCTCCAAAGCAAGATTGATCGCTCTCAACGGGTATAGGTGAATTCAGCGCGACTGTTCTGCAAGAAATTCACTATAATTTATCACGCCGAATTTGCGTATGTGTGTACATGCATACATACTATCTATTTGCAAAACGGTTCGAATTTAATTTCGTGCGCGCGCACGCGTGTCGAATTTTCACTTGTTGTTGCGCGCGGGGCTTTCATTTTGCACGAGGTATTTTGTGTCTTAGTTTGATTTTGCGGAAAATTGCAAATTCAAGGTGGAAAAACCCCGCAGCGAAATATTCGCGGCGCGAAATGAAAACGGAAAAATAAGTTTACGCCGACAACAAACTTGATGGAATTTTAACCGAATTCCAATTATTATACCCGAATAACTTATATCATATATGTATTTCGAATACGTATACGCACACCTACCAAATGATTCATATCATAAAATACCCTAAATTTGTCGTTATAAAGCTTTACATTTGAAACTATTTGCGGAGTTAAGCTGGATATTATATTATTTCATTTATACACACGTTTAATCAGGAGACAAATTACTATAATTTGCATTAAGGTATGTGGTTTCACTTTGTGTGTGGTTTTTCTTATTTCTTTTTCTCATCTTTTATACCTACATATGTACATACATACATATATGTATGTATAACGGTTGTGTTGTTTAGTTTATATT
Organism: Parapsyche elsis; assembly: GCA_022651745.1. Classification (NCBI taxonomy): domain Eukaryota; kingdom Metazoa; phylum Arthropoda; class Insecta; order Trichoptera; family Hydropsychidae; genus Parapsyche; species Parapsyche elsis. Next base: position 8,224,774 of record JAGVSN010000017.1, read on the forward strand.
GTTCTTTGCACACCGGTTGTGTTTTGTGGAATATGTTTCATAACTTTTTTATGTGACCGCTGACTTTCTCAAATAAAAAAATATAAATTAACATTATGAACTAACTATTAAAGAGAAATTTAGCTTGCATCTACAAACTAGAAACATTTACCCTATTTATCAATTATTACAAAGTAACAAAGTACAATTTATATATTTAGAGGCACACGTTACTTAACTACTTATTACAAATAATATTTTTACTAATCGATATACATACATACATACGTAATATTTATATCAATTTACTGAATTTCCGTATCTATGTATGTTCCTCCTACCTTTTCTATCCCCAAATCACCCTATTACATTATTTGCCCAATGAGATGAAAAAATATAAATTTATTGTTGTCTGTCTATAAGTTACTAAAATCATTCAATTTAAGATAATTTGAATTAGTCTCGTATGTCTGTTTCATTTACATTAAATCTAAGTATAAATATACCCACAGGTTTACATCTAAAAATCGACTTTTTAACCAGCATAGAGTATAACAGTATACGTAGAGTATAACATAGATATAATAAAAGCATTGAGTATATACATATATATAAGAGCATAGAGTATGACATTTTAAGAATGAATAATCATAGCCTTGCTCACAGTAGTTTCGCCTCCACCACACACCCATTCTCCTCTGTAGTGCCCAAAAGAGATCACTCTAACGGAGAAGGCTAATGAATAAGCATAATAGAAAACATTCAGTTGCAAACAAAGCCTTCCCACGGCAAACCTGCACATGCAAACCGTATAAAATTTGATCCCGTGGTCATCGCACCGACCTAAAACACAAATTTTCATAAACTTCAGCCCATCGTGCGGTGCGCGGTGGCGGAAACATTCTGCAAAACGAGCGATTTGCCTGTCGAAATTAGCCGAGATAATTTATGCGACCGAAGCCCGCAACCGCCGGAGCTTTTAATTTGGTTAAGCCGCCTTATTTCCATACAGTATGGCAAGGAGAAAGCTAGGGGTGGGTGGAAAGGGGGGGAGGGGTTGCAGAAATGGTCGGTAAGAATGTAACGTAATTTGTTACGGTATGCAGTGACCTCCGTGCCGGTTGGCCGTAACGTTAACCCTATCCGTACCGCTGAAACTGTGCCGGGCGCCAAATTTACATACATTCTATGACGCCTTTAGCGGTCGTAACGACGCCGAGAGTTAAAAGATCCTTAGTTCAACACCCCTAAACTGACCGCCACCCTGCAAATTATCTCTAAACACACACACATTATAATGTGTGTATCGTTAAATTTGTCCCAGTTCGAAATAACCCAAAAGTCACCAAAATAGTCTCGTGATTATTTACTCGATTGGTTGTCACTCCTAGTCGATGAAACTCGTGTTGAATTTAATTTGTTTTGAAGTAAAACTTCTTTTCGCTCGGTAGAGTAAAAACGGTTCATCCAACGTTCCATACAAACGGAGCGAGCGATAAGTGGTCACGCATATCCCCACTCCTCCAGTTTGGAGGTAGGCTATTGTCCTCTCTATTGCTCTTTCGCGTTCGTGCGAGAGTGAGATCCACCAAAAAAATTCAAGCGTCCCCTCTGCACCCCGCACCGCCCCTCAGTTCAGTAAAAACGTGTCATGGAAGCGTGGCACGACACGAAAACCAGTCACGGCCAACGGTCTGCGACTAGACGTCAGGTAGCAGTGAGAACAGTGAGTCATCGGGTGAGCGTTTAAAAACCACATTTGTGTACACAATTCTTTCACATTTACATCTGTACTAGTGTAAGCCCGTTGAATATCAACGCCCGCTGAATTTTAAATATCGTAAAGCGTAAAACGAATTTTAAATATCGTAATATCGTAATAGAGATACCCATTACCCAAATCGATACCCAAATCGATCGATCCCCGATACCCACTGGAATTTTTTTTTTTTTTTTACTTTACTATTTTTTTTTTAATTATTAATTATTATATATATAATAATTATAATTTTTAAGTGATTTTGTAAAAATCAAAAAAAAAAAAAAAAAAAATAGTTTTTATATCGCCATCTATGTATTATTAGCAGAGTTTTTATTTTATAGGTAAAGCAGAGCCACGATCCCTTGTATAGGTAATGTTTACAAAAAAAGGACCTAACCGACAACTGGTTCCCGAGCTTGGGGTCCTGGGTTCGATCCCCACTCGTTCTGGTGGTTTTTTAATTATTTTTCCTCAGCGTGCGTTATCAGCAGACAGACAGACAGACGGATTTCGGCTATTATATATATACTAGTGTAAGCCCGTTGAATATCAACGCCCGCTGAATTTTAAATTACGTAAAGCGCTTTTTTAATAGAGAAAAAAAAAAAAAAAAAATTTTTTTACTTTACTATTTATATTATAATTATTAATTATTTTATATAATAATATTCTGCTATTTTGTAAGTGAGTTGTAATAAAAAAAAAATTGTTTATAAAGCGCCATCTAATTGATCAAAGGGAAACGATAATTTCGATAATTTAAGTAATACCCAGTTTTATTTTTATTATATTATTCGGTTATTATATATATAATAATTATTAATTATTATATAAAATTATAATATAAAAAATTTTAATGATATAAAGTTGTTAATACATTTTTACTTTATCCTAATCGGATATAGTATTGTGATCGTGCGAAAATTCGACCTCGAGATTTTGACTGATTTGTATCGAGTATCATCCCCTGATCACGTTTTCATGATTTCTGGAAAATGTCTGTGTGTCTGTGTACTTATGTGTGTGTGTGGCTGTATGTGTGTTTTCTCCGAAACTATCAAGTCTATCAACCTGAAATTTCATATCTATTATTTTCACGTAAGGCATAAAAGCTATAAGGAATTTGGTCAACATCATTCAACCGGAAGTAGGGTTTTTTTCTTGTAGAAAATTATAAAATTCTTTTACCACAGAATATTTCCGAAACGGCTCCGGGAATTTTGTCACAATTTCATATCTATAGTTTTCACGTTAGCCGTAAGAGATACTGTGATTTTAGTTAACTTCTGACGAGCGAAAATGGCAGTTTTTCTAATTTGAATATATGCCGAAGATCGTATTTTACATACGCGCGCGCACTCAACACAGTGATTTCATGATATGTATGTTGGTTGGTGTGGTGCTGTGCATACGTTTTATTTACTTGCGTACTTAAAAAAATAATTTCGTTACTGTTTGTATTCCTCAAATATATGGATAAAGTCATGGGTTCGCCACACCCGAATTTTTTTATTTGTACTAACGTAATAAATACATACCTAAAAAAAAAATTAAGCAAAGAATCATATGAAATTGAATCTTCTATGTATATAATAATTTAGTATTTTCAATGTTTATAATGTAATATAGGGAAATTAAAAATAAATGCGAGATGTATTAAAATCGTTTTAGTGTCAGAATGATGTAATGTAACTTAAATAAAAATGTCAATAGTTATAGAACTTACACAAAAAGGCTTTTATACAAATAGAGAAGATATCAATACATGAGTAAAATATACATATAATTTAAATTAAACTAAGAAGAGGAACTTCGTAAAGAAAGCAACAGTTTTTCTTGGTAATGCAAGTAACGAACGGTAATTTCTTAGTAATGCAAGGCAGCGATTGGCAGAGATAAGTTGGGGTGGGTTCAGTCCAGACCGCTTATATGGGTAAAAAAGGTCTCTCTCACCAAGCGGCCAGTAGCCGATGCGTCTACGTGCTCGGTTACCGACTTCGACGTCGTGGGTTCAAATCCCGCACAATCTGGGTTTTTTATTATTTTTCCTCCTTTTCCTCCTTTATTGTAACTATAGGTAATGTAACTAAAGGACAAACTCATGGCCGGGCGATAGTGTATAGCATTAGTGCGATGACTCTTGAGCCTAAGGTCGTGGGTTCGATCCCCCGCTCATTCTAGTGGTTTTCTAATAATTTTTCCTGAGCGAGCGTTATCAGCAGACAGACAGACAGACAGACAGACAGACAGACAGACGGATTTCGGCTATTATATAAATAATAATTCCTTCTTGTACATTGCACTTGCTATACATTGCAAAAAAGTTTTACTTCTATAGTGAGTAGCGGCTGTATATACACTGCGATTTTTCATCGTTGGCATAAGAACAAGTAAAGTGTTATTTTGAATGTTGGCAAAATTGCTTTTGAGTGAGTGCAGTGTTAATTCTTAATTACAAAAGACAAATCATAATATTAAATGAACTGACCTGTATTATGAAGTATTCTGTGTCTCTGTTTGTTCTTGCATATGTTGACCTGCAATAAAAATATAAAAATATTATAAATAATGCACTTTTCATATGTAGATATTTTTCACACGTGGGGTTGTTCCGGGTTAACTAAGATGAAGTGTTGTGTAAAATGAAAAGTTTTGCATAGTTTTGACCGTTACGCGCCGAATAATGAAAACTTATGCGTTTCGGTGATGAAATATAAAAAAATAAAAAAATAACGACCGGCAGAGTTGGCGTGTGTTTTATTGCGACCGCAAAAGGGCATAAATCATAATAAAGCGAAAACGTCACATAATATGAATGTCAAAATGGCTTTTCCGTGTTCGATACACCGACCAGCTGGGAATTGCATTATTTCATACGCTTGACGCGCGCGATTTTCAAAAGGTTTCCTTTTTTTTTTGCATTCACCGTAGAATTGGTATCAAAACAGGATAGAATCGAGCATAAAAACTCGACGATTCCCCCGTGCTGTAACATTGCCGAATATTTTTACTTAGAATTGATCATAAATTCGAATATAATCGCTGGAAAGCGTCAAAAGCTTTTCAATTACAAATTTTTACACAGTTATTTATACCCTACACATAAAATATACATGTTAAACAACATTTTTGAGACATTTTAAATTTTATAAAATGATAAATGATGTCTTTCTAACTAAACGGCACATTGGGAGGGGGAAGTATTTTTAGCCGATTTTACAACTATTTTTAAACAAAAATTGAGATACACATAAGATAATCTTAATATTTGTATAGAAATATCTTAAACATTTTATAATCGATTGAATTACATCATACATCAACAGTTTAAGTTGTTTAGTATGCATCTTAAGACACTGTTTATTGTAATTGCGGGGTAAACGGACACCGAGCAAACGAACACTCCGTAAAGGCAGCTTCGACGCGCAACATTTCACTTGTATAGGTTTTGACAGATGTGTGAAACCATCATCATTTTCGGCCGTTCACCATCCACTGCTGGATGAAGGCCTCTACAATCCTCTTCCATTCCTGTATGTCTTGAGCAATCTGCATCAACTTGACTCCACACATTCTTCTCAATTCATCAGCCCATCTTCCACTCGGTCTACCTTGCTTTCTTTCACATCCTCTCAGATACCATTCCAGTATTTCCAGTGTCCAGCCCATTGCCACTTCAACTTTTTCACACGTTCTGCTATATCTGCCTACTTCTACATACTACTACTGAAATACTTCTAACCCATGTATTCCTCTTACGATCTCTTCTTGATATACCAATCATACATTTTTCTATGCTTCTGTGTGCACTGGATCTTACGTAGCATTCTTAAATTTACCATCCAAGTTTCACATCCGTACGTCATAACCGGCAGTACGCATTGGTCGTAGGCCATCTTTTTTAAACATAGCGAAATGTCAAATTTAAAAACTATGTTCATTCCTCCAAAAGCACTCCATCCTACCTATAGTTTCATTCTTCGTTTTATTATTCTTAATTCACTAGCCCATCATCCACACATTCTTTTTAATTCGTCAGCACATCGTCCACTTTGTCTTCCAAGCTTCATTCTTCGTTTTATTTCTTCTTCTTTACATTCGATCATATTCACCAATTGTCCTAGGTATATTTACTCGTAACTGTCAACTATCTCTACAAAATGATTATCTACTGTGACTACGTAGTGAAACCATATCGGCCACAAATTAATTTTGATGACTTGGCCTCAAGGAGTTTGAGTATAAACCTTCTGTATCTGCTTTCCCCAGTCTTTTAAGTCAAATGATAAAATTTTCCATTGAAATTTAAAAAAATGTTTATACATACATATGTATGTACATAGAAATACTCAAATTTATTCAGACTCCACGACAAGTACTGCTTTCGCATAATTGGGGCGCGCTGAAAAGTCCGTCGCGAATTGAATGACCCACAATTGTGCGCCGTTTGTTAAAATAAGACCGCTTCTTCTGGTAAAAAATCAGTAACAAGGGCTGAAATAAGTATGAAAAGCTAGAGGCCCGTCTGAAGGGTTGTCTACACAAGTTCCGTGGCACTCAAGTTGCACAATAGTGTGTCGCGTTTCCGACCAACAAACCAACCCCACCCCATCCCTCTTCTCCAACACCAAGTCCTAATAACGCGATACATCACGGGTGACTGATCTCTTTCAGCGAAACACCAACAACCATACCAGCAGCCCTAGCACTGTGTCAAAACAACAATACGTCCATTTGTTAGCGTTGTGCTCGACACTACCGGTTGGAATTGTACGCCCAGGTTTCCTCCCCCTCAGAAAGAGGTGAAGAGACCTAAGGGGGTTGGTGGTTTTATAGGGAGGAGAGGGTGGCATCCTCAATCTGTTTTGCAAAACCTGCTTGCTATCGGAGTTGACAAGAGATATTTCCTGCCGCATCGCTTGTGAAATATGTGGGTGTGTGTTTATTTGTATGCCGAATACGCCGAATGTTCATACAATGTGCTAGTCTAGTATATTTGGTGAAGCGAGGCGATCGGCTCGTGTGAAAGGATTGCCGTAGATAGTCTATTTAAATATGTTATAATTCAATGTGGAGAAAGTAAAATTGGCACAATGTCAAAGCAACATCAAATATTTAATACAGTTGAAATATGTTCAGTATTTTATATACAAAGGTGAAATAAATCGACAAACTTCAGTGGTAGGGTTTTCGTCATTGAGATGCTTCGTGAATTTATGCACATTGACAAATTAATATAACAATAGATTATCAAGGTTACATACATAATAAGAAAATTCATATTATTTGAGATGATTGAACGAGACGGAAGAAAGTTTAGGTTACTGTAATACGTAGCGTTAGCATCAGCCTGTCTGGGTCTTTGCGGTTACGCCAGCATTGCCAACATAACAAGCAAAACAATTTTATCGCCATTTGTCAAAGCAGGTTCGAGTCGCGGTTTTAACCTTTCAATCAACGGTAAACTATACAACTGTTTCACGTACTCTCAAACGGGCTATGAGCTGTATTGTTATTGTACGAAAACTAGCGTACACAGGGGGGTTGGAGGATGGTATTATTTCCATATAATTTTCAGCCGTTAACCATCCACTGCTGGATGAAGGCCTCTCCAATCCTCTTTCATTCCTGTCTGTCTTGAGCAATCTGCATCCAGTTGACTCCACACATTATTATTAATTCGTCAGCCCATCGTCCACTTGGTCTTCATTACTTTCTATCACATCCTCTCCAATACCATTCAAGTATTTCTTGCGTTCATCTGCCATCTATTATTTTCGCTGTGTCCAGTCCATTGCCACTTCTAATAATTAATTCATCTTACGATCTCTTCTTGTTATACCAAGCATACAATATCTTTGTGTGCACTAGATGTTACGAAACATTCTTGAATTTAGCATCCACGTTTCACATCCATACGTCATAACTGGCAATACGCATTGGTCGTATGCCTTATTTTTTATGCAATATAAAGACAATAAGTCGAATGAGAACGTTTCCATACTATGTGAATATTGCAATCTTGTTCAAAAAATCCCACCCTGTGCATTCAATCGTATTTGGCTATAGGGCCAAAACTGAAAAAAAAAAAAAATCAAATCTCGCATACGCACAAAACACGATCATACTTTTGTACCCCCCACAACACTGAACTTGACACTTTAATTCCGAGCCGTGTTTTCAAAGCTGCTTTTGATGTGTCCGATTTCAATCATACATACATATGTACATACGTATGTACATTGTACATTGTACATATGTAGGTACATACACAAAAACTAACGAAAGTGACCAGTCACGGTCGAAAACCAATTCCGATCGGGCATGCCGATTGCGTACTTTGTCTACGTTTGAAAGCTTTCAAACGCCGGTACTAAACGCGTGTGCAATATATGTATGTACATAATTAAAATTTGCGTACTTTCGTTCGAACCGAGCGCTGTCAAACGTCAACGGCATGCATTCGCGTATTCAAACAAAACAAACCGCGAGTTAATGAGTGCGCGAACGAACGTCAGCGCGAGTATTGTTCGCTCGCCAAAAGTGGGCACGGCCGGGCGGACGGACAAACGTAGCGCCGCGAGGGGTGTGCAATTTGTCTACAAAAAGCCCAAACCCCTCGTTTGTCAGCGGTCGCTCTTCGCTTGACAGAGTGCCTAAAGAGCTACCCCACATCCTCCAACCCCCACCCACTGATCGAGTGCTGTCCGAGCTGGCAGGCGTTGCCCGGCCGACCGCAAAACTCCTCTTGAACTCGCCGAAGAGTGGCTGAAACGGCGAGGCCCACAGCCGGAGGATCTCAAAGGATCCCCACCCTCCAAAACCCACCCCTATTCCTTTCGCTTCCGTCATCCAAAGCTCTTTTTAAATTCAGCCATGTATGACGTGCCGGATATACCCCATTGTCAAAATTAGTATTGTAATACGCTAGTGTTGTAAAATTCTCGGGAATATTCTCCAAACCGAGAATATTCTGTTTTAGAGCATCTGAGGAGCAAACATTGTATGTATGTATGTACATAATGCAATGTACCCTGGGCTCCATCGGCCACCATGTATTTTAAATAAATAAATACTAACTCTTACTGTATCCGCTTAAATATACTTGCCACTACTTGGGAGAGGTGATACGGATTACACGAATAATATTAGTTTTCATCAAAATTGCACAAATAGGCTTACAAAAATATATACATATGTATGTAGTAATTTTTGTTTGAGTTTGAGAGTCTTCGCCTTTTCCTTGTCATTATCTTACAAAATAATATTTCTCTCTCTTATTATGTATGTAATTTGAAAACGCAGTATTCTCACTATCTTTCAATATATTTTCATCCCGCTTTGTTTCGTGTATTAGTGTAAAAGTTATCTCTTACTCTTGTATACATGTTTTTAGTATCCGTGACAAAATCTAAATTAGATGGGGCGTGAATGTGACAAAATTTTTACGATATTTTGTGCTAAGTTTAAATGAATGATTATATCCTAAGTTGGAACAATTTCACTGATATATCATAACCAAAGCAATAAAAATATGTATACATAATTTATTGCTTCCAGAGTTAATGAGCATTTTATTCCTGTGAGAATTTCGCTGAAAACGTTCATGCTAGTAGTGCGTATGTTAAAATGACGAAATGACACATTCAGTGCCGTCAGAATGAAAAAATGCTTTCAGATACTCTAGAAAGTCCTATTACTCCTATTCGGTTCTGAAAATATCCTAGAATCCTCTAAAAACCTATTAAACTATCTAGAGATGTTTTATAATCAAGAAAAAAGAAAATTCTTGAATATTCTCGAAGAATAATCTTTTGGAGAATATTCTCGTTTTCCGAGAATATTCTCGACTTACAACACCAGTAATACCTATCGAGATGGTCATTTTGATGCCGATTTTATCGCCGGTTCACATTCAATTTTTTACTAATCAGCGCGTTTAATGAAGATACACCTTAGAGTGTGCGTCTAATTCTTAATGGAGGATAAAGTTAAATTGGGAAATGGTCGGTCGGTCGTTTCGTTCCAAGCACTCGAAAAGTTAGCACTCGGAAAGTCTCCCGAAAAGTAGGCGCGCGCACGCGCGCACAACTTAAATAATTACTTAAATATTTAATGTAATTTAAGTGTAATTAGTAACTCTCGCGCCAGTGTCAACTCGCGGTTTAATACTTTAACGCAGCTTTTATCCGACAGCCTTGAATGGAATTAAATCAAATTTAAACTCCACCAACTCATAATCAACAATGTCTCTATCATATTCATTACGTAAATACTAGATTGAAAAAAATTGTTAAACTTGATACACTTGACCTGCGAAGCGTTTCGGAGAATTCCTCGCAAAGTTGCCGTAGCACTTTGGTATTCACTTAGTGAAATTCAGCCGGGACATAAAGTAAGCCGATGTCTTTTGCACTACCGTTAACCGGTTGACTTATTGTCTGCGAAAACGTGTCGCTTTCCTGGCTAAGAGACGCCTATTGCAATGTCGTTGAATCTTCCAATTTGTGTAAAGCCCAATTTAATAGAATTGTTCAATTGCAGTCTCAACAGTTTCGTTTCTCAAAAGATACGATCGTTTTGCTACACCAAAACTCATTTGCAAGACCGTCAGAAAAACTTGTTACGGTGTTTTTACTTTTACAAGATCGTGCGAAAATTCGACCTTGAGATTTTGAATGATTTGTATCAGGTATCATCCCCTGATTACGTTTTCATGATTTCTGGAAAATGTCTGTATGTCTGTAAGTCTTTGTACCCGTGTGTGTGTTTGTGTGTGTGTGTTTTCTCCGAAACTATCAAGTCTATCAAAGCTGAAATTTCATATCTATTATTTTCACGTAAGGTGAAAGAGATGTTTTGAAAAGATTTTGGTCAACATCCGCCTACCGGAAGTGGCAGTTTACTCTTTACTCTTGAACGCTTTTTAAATATTTGGTATCTTCATAATATTGTAATATTATAATCCTGAGGAAAATATCTAGTTACGAAAAAATAAATCATGAAAATCAGTCAACCGGAAGGTGGGAATTTTTCTTGTAGAAAAGTCAAAAATCCTGTTACCACGGAATATTTCCGCAACTACTTAGCCGTAAGAGATACTGTGATTTTGCTCAACATCCGCCAACCTGAAAAGGCAGTTTACCCTTGAACAAATAATATATAAAATATATATATGTATGTACTTTTAAATATATATATGTATGTACATATGCCGAAGATCGTTTTTTACATGCGCGCACTAATCACAGTGATGTGTATGTGTGCATGCATTTTATTTACTTACGTACTTTCGTTACTCTTTGTATTACTCAAATATGTATATGGATAAAGTCATGGGTTGGCAATACCCGAATTTTTTATACGTAGTATGCTAAATTTGAACAATCGATTGCATCAATGCATCAACCGATTACTAGATATAAACGGTCGCTGCAGCCAACCACAACCACATGAAATTCGATGGTACATATTACGTTAACCATAATACCACGAATCTATTGTGTTTAATAAACCTAATTACTAACTACAGCAACGATGGCACCGGTAACTTTTAATTGGCACTAGACGCACCCCGGCCGTATCCATCATCCCACAATGTCTATCTATGTACATATGTACATACATTTACTACGTACTCTCTCTCTCTCTGTCTCTCACCAACCCCCATTTTTCAACCCTAGTCATTATACACATACACACATTCAATAGTAAACAGTGACGGTAGCTACCTGCCGCTAATTAGGGGATCGCAGTCAGCAAATTTACAAGGTTTTAGCGCGGCATGGCAACGCAGAGTCCCAAACCTTTCATTTTGTTCCAACTACATACATACATACCTGTCCCCACATATGTACATAAAATACACGCCGTGCCTAATTCATATTATGTATATTCATTTATAATAATAAATTATTATCACCGTATGGACAAAGGATACTTTCGCTGAGTTCGCGCCCACTAGCTATTAATTAAAATACCTTCGCGTTTCCGCTTTTGCGATCTGTTTTATCGCCGCCCACTAAACAGCAGCGGTTTGGATTTTAATTAATCTCGACGTGCTTTTTTTTTTTTTTTTTTTCATCTTCCTATTGTGTTATATTAATTTTTTTACCGGGAAATTATGAGCGTACTCTATCGGCTATGGACCGCTTGCCTGCGGTAACATTTTCACGGTTGAAACGTTTCAGAATGTTAATTATAAATTCTGAAAGTTTCGTTAGTAGGCATGTAAGCTGGTCTCACATATGAAAATTACACACCCTGAGCCTATTAAAATAAAATTTTCAACATATTAACATTATTAAATGAAAGGAACTCGCCTTAAATTCATCACAATTTCCGGTTGGGGTAATTTAGCGCATACATACACACAAGGCTTAGGATCGCTTTTTCTATGAATACACGAAAAGGTTACATCGGTGATGCACAACCCGCGGCCCGCGGGCCGCATGCCGGCCCAAAATGACAAGTACTTCATTGAATATAAAAAATTCTATGTTTGACATGTTAACAAATTATGCAGTAGCAAACGAATATAATATGTACATAATCTGAATCGTCACTAATAGAAAACCATACAGTGCTGTTTTTTTTTTTTTTTTTATTTAGTACCACTATTTTTTCACGGGTAGAGATTTGCGACCAAAATTCATTTTTTTACAAATGTCTCACACTCTCTACAATGCAGTTGCAGTCTATTTTTAGACAATTGTTTTCAAGACACGCATTTTAGTGTTAGTACTCCCTAGAATTTCGTCAGTGCACAACGTTTACGAAACAATATTGAAAATTCGCCGTGATTCCCATTTATTTATAATGGCAGTCAACATTAAAAAAACAGTTCAGAGTCTTTCTTGATGAAATCGATGCTGAATATAATGACCTATTGTACTACTGCGAAGTATGTTGGTTAAGCAGAGGCAAGGTGTTGAAAAGATTTGTGTTACTTTTAAAAGAAATCAAAATGTCCTTTGTTAACAAAGGAAAGTCTATCGATATTTTGGAAGATCCTCAATAGCTGTGTGACTTCACATTTCTGAGAAAAATCACAACACACCTTAATGATCTGAATCTTCGATTGCAAGGGAAAAATCATTACATAAATATCTTTCCGCACCGCAAAGAAATGTTATCCTTACAATGGGCATTGATTCCAGCCAAATGCCACATCATCCGAATTCAAGAATCTTTTGTATTTTGTGCAGCCCGTGAACAATTAGAAGATGGATAAATTGGCCATTCTATCAAATAGGTTGTGCACCACTGGGTCACATGTTTACTGTATGTAAAGATGAACTACACCTCAACGCCTGTACTGTAAACCCAACGCTGCTTTACAATATGGTGCGAATCACCTTCTATACGGTATTCGGATTTGTGCTAAAAATAAACCATTTTCGGGAAGCTTACGATTATAGTGCGGCAATATTAATAAACGTCCATTTAAAGCTGGCGTACATTTATTTCGAAATAGTCGTTCTTAATTTACTGCATATTGAAAAAGCGCGCGTTATGGCGGCCTTAAACGCGACACCATCACCCCCTTTCCCTCCATTTAATATTTACAATATGAAATGCCTATATTATAAAACATATATTTACACTGTCGTGTACGGGGAGGTGCGCGCGAAGGCTTTCACGAATAATGGAGTAAACAAACGCTTTAATATAAAACACACTTAAGAAATGCATTACACGAGGCAACAACAACCTGGCGAACAACCAGGTATACACACGCAGCGAAGACCTCATTACGTTGTGCGAGACCCGACCATTAATAACCACCTATACACTCTCTCCCTATCCGATACGTTTCCTATAACCACCCCTCGTCTCTCATTCTCATTCTCTCCCAAACCGGCACTTTCTTCCCGTCGACCTGGAAGTTATTACCTTTGCACCGTTACGACGTCGTCGTCGTCTTCGTCTTCGTATCGAACGAAATTGTTTGATATTATTAAAGTGTGCACTTTTCAACATGCCTTATTGCATCAGAAATGCGACGGGATATTCGATATTTTAGTTGCGAGTGAACCAAGTCCGCCTTATTGAATTTCCGCTTGCGGTATTGTGTCGCGGTTGGCGACTGATGCTATTGTTATTTGTTGTGAAGATCGCGTAAAAAATACTGCAGCGAAAATACATATACTTTGTTGTAATTGCAACACAATGACTGGAAATCGTGAAAAATGATTACGGAACTAGGATGGAGCGCTTTTGGAAGACACACATACAAACACACATACAGACACACACACACACACACACATGTGCACAGACATATGTACAGACATACAGACATTTTCCAGAAATCATGAAAACATGATCAGGGGATGATACTTGGTACAAAGCAGTCAAAATTTCGAGGTCGAATTTTCGCACGATCACAATACATTATCCGATTAGGATAAAGTAATAAGAAGACTGAAATATGAAATTACTGTAAGCAATATTTTGCTCGGAAATAACTATAAAAAGATATTTTACGCTTTTGACTATCTTGCAAATTTGTACAAAGTATTAATACTTATTATATAATTAGATAGATAATCATATTGTAGAGATGGTTAATAGTTATTTGTACCCAGGACAATTGATGAATATTACTGGTTGTAAAGAAGAAGAAATAAAACGAAGAATGAAAATAGGATGGAGTGCATTTAGAAGAATGAACATAGTTTTTAAATCCAACATTCCGCTATGCTTAAAAAATAAGGCATACGACCAATGTGTACTATTTATACAAAATTTTACCACAGTAACCTTACAGTTTCCCACATCGTTACTGTGGCCAGTATGCATATTATATACACACTTTAATGATAATATATCTATTTTTTTGTTCACATACAAAAACACACATATGTAGGTATATGTAGGATACATTGTACACACAAACTCACAAACACGTACGGATGTGAATGGAATTTATATGACGTATGGATGTGAAACGTGGATGCTGAATTCAAGAATTTTACGTAAGTTCCAGTGCACACAGCCAAGCATGGAAAGATGTATGCTTGGCGTAACGAGAAGTGATCGTAAGAGGAATACATGGGTAAGAAGCACGACCAAAGTGGAAGATATAGCGGAACGTGTGAAAAAGTTTAAGTGGACACAGCGAAAATAATGGATGGCAGATGGACGTGAGAAATACTGGAATGGTATCCGAGAGGATGTGAAAGAAAGTAAGGTAGACGGAGTGGACGATGGACTGATGAATTGAGATGAATGTATTGAGTCAAGTGGATGCAGATTGCTCAAGACAGACAGAGTGGAACAGGTTTGGAGAGGGCTTCATCCAGCAGTGAATGGTGATGATGTTAAAATCCACATTACAGAACCGGAATAGGAACTAATATTTAAATACACAAGTACAAGTTTGTTTACAATGCGAGTTGTTTTAAGTACGATAACCGAAACGGATTTTTTTACTTTATTTTCTTTGTCTCAAATTTAAGTAGATCCACGCAATATTGACGATAAAAGTTTTTTTAATTGCGAAAAATTCGACTGAGCGGACACGCCGATAACAAGCGGAACTCATCCTGACTTACCGAAGGACACCCCACTTTCGATAGCTTTGAAGTACGGGGTCGCTTCAAAAACGGCTGACTCCAATTTAACAAGAGGCTTTGAAACTGTTGGCGAGGCCCAAACCCTCCATTCCCTCCCCGCCTCCTTCCTATCTCCTCTCCTAGATTTTGCGATTCCAAAAAAAAAAAAAAATACCGCACAATCTTTATTTTCGCACAAAATTGATCCGTTTTTATGCGAGAGCCGCGAGGACACCCTAACTGGGGTCGGTACGCTCTCCGTACAAAAGATTTCATATTCTCGTGCATATAATTCGCGTGCGCGGTTTGTCTTCCTTTCAGCTCATTCTTTTCATGCTAGCTCATAATGGGGATGTAGATTTTCGCGTTTTGTTTTATATGATTTTTTTTCTCGTATATGTACAGTGTATAGTGTATACGTCGCTACTACGCTCAGTATTCCCTTTAAAATTTAGCTCGCTTTGCCTGCAGACTTTCGCGCAAACAGAAACGCTTTTTGCGATAGTGTTCAGTGCGTTGTTTTATTGTGGAACAGTTGTTAGATTTAATTAAACGAAAACGTAACGAATTAACTTTAATTTAATTTATTATGATAATTTAAACGGTCGAGCAATAAACTCTCGTGGATCAATTTGGGATACGAACGAAAAATTTATTCGATTTCAAATATTGCCTTATTCAGAATGTGAAAGATTTGGATGTCTCCTGTTAGAATTTGTCAATTTGTCTCAGTTGTTTGTTGAAATGACTACATACAAATGTATCCTTCTATCTATTATTTCCCCTCCAGAAAGCAAATTTAAACCATTCTTCACCCTGTTACTCCACGTTGACAAACCGTAAAATGGTCGGAATCAAGTACACCACTTAAATAAGAAGATTTTTTTTTTTTTGTTAGGGTTAACAGGTCTAGGAACACTAGGATTTACATAGATCCAATAATAGGTTAACATAGGAATAATGGATAGGAGGTACCAACTTTTTATAGAACCACCTCACAACTAAGACAAATTGGAAAATTATAACCGTAGGTGGCCGTTCTGGATTTAGTAATGTCAGATCTTGCCAATGACGATAATTAAGACGACATTTTGACATACTGGGATCGAAACCAGGACCTTCGCTCAAGAGACTAACCCTCTAACTACTGGGCTATCGCCTAGCTATTATACATGTATGTATATCAAATCAATTTAAAGTACCTTCAGCGTTTCGTACAAAAATACATAAAAGACGATTTAAAAGTCTCCAGACGAGAGCTTTCAACCGATTCACACACTATGCACACTCTGTACGCGCATATAAATACGTACATACTAATAGTAAACGGTTGTTCACGTTTTAAAATACAAACGCGTAAGATACTCGAAGGGCTTACTGACTGAAAACAACCGGAAAATGTCGAGTACCGACTAATTAACGGAAAATGAGCGAGTTTCTAATGCGCTCAGCGCTCGTCAAAGGACTTTCGAACGCATTCAACATTAGCGTGTCGTCGCACACTCCTTTTTCGTTAAGCCCGAGGTACATATTATGCTCGCGGAGGACCCTTCACAATCTTCTGCTCAACATCAAAAAACGATAAGTCCACACGTGAGTATTTATTTGTTCTTGACGAGCAGCAACGTCGTACATCCCTTTTGATGCCCCTGCCCAGTAAGTAGGTACTTTATAATTTAAATTTTAAATAAGGTAATTTAATAAGTTGGCTGAATAACAACAAATTAAAATTAAATGTAGAAAAAACCAAAGCAATGGTGATTAATTATAATAAGATTAATAAAACTGATTTTAGGTTAAAAGTTTGTGAAAGTAATATTGAACTAGTTAATAATTTCAAATATTTGGGTATATAATATTGGATGATAAGTTAGATTTTAAATTACACGGTCAATTTTTTTAAAAAAAAGTAGGAATATTATGTCGGTTAAGAAAATTATTATCTAAAGAAACTAAAATAATAATTTATAATGTAATAGTCAGACCACATCTCGTGTATTGTGGTTCATTATTAAATATGTTAGATAAGTCAACTAGAGATAGATTACAAATATCTCTAGTATATGAGATGTATTTTAAATATATGTGATGTATTTTAAATGCGGATAGGTATGCTAGTATAAAAAAAGATGACGATTGAATGTGAATGATACTTTGAGGATTTGTATGTTAGTATTTATATTTAAGTTAGATGAAAATATGTTACCATCATATTTAAGTAAATTTATTCTGAGGGGAATGGGTGTATATGATTATAATTTAAGGAATAAAAATAATTTAATTATAAAAATATTAGAATAAATAGAAATAGGAGAACCATCTTGTACAGAGGTGTTATCGAGTGTAATAGACTACCGGATGGAATTAGAGGTTCCAAAACTATTGGTAAATTCCTGGCAGTCTTAAAAAAACATCTCTGTATAGGTTCTTAGTTAAGGATTATATAATTATCTTTAGCTACTGTATTATGTACATATATAGATAAATATAATTGTACCTTGATATATAATATGAATATCGAGCTAAAGGAAACGTAAGCGGATATAAGGCCCATTCTACACACGAGCGAGCCCTTTGCCATAACTTCAATTCGGTGGTTTCGTTCTAAACTTTGCGGTTTATTTCAACGTAACGGCTCGAGACGACGATTTCCAAACTATGCTCGGTATGTGACCCGATACTTTAGCGACAAAAAAATTCAACCGCGTATCATTCTAACTTTGTCTGGCGAGCCTACTTATAATTCAAGTGTAGGTATAGGACTTAAAAGTTAATCTAAAAGAGAACTGTTAAATCCGTACGGTTTTGAAGTAAGACTTCCTTTCGCTCGGTAGAGTAAAAACTGTTCATCCAACGTTCCAAACAAACGGAGCGAGCGATAAGCTGTAACGCATATCCCCACTCCTTCAGTTTGGAGGTAGGTTATTGCCCTCTCTCTTGCTCTTTCGCGTTCGTGCGAGAGAGTGATCCGCCCCGACAATTCGAGCGTCTCCTCTGCGCCCCGCACCGCCCCTCAGTGTAGTAAAATTGTTTCGACACGACACGAAAACCAGTAACGGCCAGCGGGTACCCCCACTCCTGGGCTAGACATCAGGTACAGGTACCATATTGCGCGTGTGTATTGTCTGTGAATAGGTGAATAATACAAATTTTCACTACATGCAACAATAACTTTCGCGCGCGTACACGTTACGAGTGTAACAGAGACACTATTGTTTTGTAACATATGTATATAGCATTTTCCTTCAGTCCAATCATTATCAAAATGCATATGTGTGTGTGGTTCGCCTCAACTTTCGCTACATTTGTGTACACAATTCTTTCACATTCACATATGTATTCCTTCTTGTACATTGCACTTGATTTAAATTGCAAAGAAGTTTTACTTCTATAGTGAGTAGCGGCTACACACTGCGATTTTATTTCATACGGAAATCACTTTAATTAGAGCTGTAGATCCCATTCGTGGAATTATCAATCAATGCGTACTCGGGGGAGAGTAATAAAAAAAATCTCGAGGTCGAATTTTCGCACGATCACAATACTTTATCCGATTAGGATAAAGTAATAAAATAATAAATGTAATATGATTTCCAGTTCCGTTCAAATACGACCCCATAATCAAATAATATACTAGTGCGAGACTCTCGAGGCCGTGAAGACGTCTAAATGGCGTGTTGGCATTTCATTAAATCTTCACCGTTGCTGGCTCGCAATTAACACTGTTTTAATAGTCTGGAGTCCTCCGAAACACAAAGAGGACCTCCTCCTACACTTCTTCCCCTCCATATCATCCTCTCATCGCACTTCCGGTGGTGTTGAACATCCCCCGAGACGAGCACATTATCCTCGCCGCAGAAGAACATCAAATCCCGCGATACTTAACGGCGGGATTGAGATCGGCTTTGGTCGTGAACGAACATCCATTCAAATATTTGCATATACTTTGTCGTAAGATAAGGTCACAGACATACATACATATATTTACATAATACAGGTGCAGACGCAATGTTGTAGCCTAAAGTTTTCTTTTTCTTTATATTATGTATTTTTTGCAAAATTCTGCAAACACAACGTAACACAACAAGCCATAGAAATCGGTAGAGTTTAAACAAATTATTTCCTTACAAATTTAAGTACATACATATGTAGGTACATATATATGTACATACTTACAGTTGAGGTAGGCATTTTGACGCATGTAATTGAAATTGTTTTGCTTAAAGCAAGACTCTGCGTGGGAGCAAATTTCAGAAATTTGCGTAGCAAGAATTAACTGTAAAAATAATCTCCATAAGCTAAAATAATATCTCACGTTTATTACAATGATATTTATTAAATATTTAAAAAGTTAAAGTAAAAACAAAAATTCGGGGTGTGGCTGTGTCTAACACGGCCATGGGTTTTCCGTGAATACGTCTGCGTCAGCGGCTAATATTTTATTTGGAATATGAGAATGATATTGATGTATCGAAATGGATACATTAATATATTTTTATTTAGCATAACGAATAAAGTCTTAACTAGTGGTCGATTACAATTTTATTTATCATTGGCCTGTGGTTTTTCCTGCGCGCCACGTCGACTTTCTGACGTTCCCGATACCGTCTCACTCGTTCTTTCACAGACATTTCGGTACTGATGGATAAATGATTAGACCCTCTTTCTGATGATACACGTATTTTGTATTTCTTATTGGCTTTCATAAATGTCATAAAATGTATTGTAGACGTATACCCAAGCGAATAAAACAACATTCATGTCAATCGTGTTATTATTAACGGAGTTATAGTGTCGGAATGTATGCCTATCCAAACGTAGCACCGCCGTTTCCGTACTGGTACCCCATACTGGTCCGCGTATAAACCTATTCACGTCAAAAGCTAAGTGACTGTTGGGTTACCCGATGCAATAAAAGTACAATTTATTTATAGCGTATCCATTAATTCAATTTGGATAACTAGCTACGTATGTACATACATACATATAATATATAACTACTATGTATGTACGTATTTACTACACATTTTCGTTTCATTTATAATAGAGCGCACATCATACATAATTTAAACGATTTTGCGCGCCATTTGGAAAGTTAATCTATCGCACTAATCCACCACCGGATCAATCCTGTTCTATAAGTCGTATATTTGTCAGGGTTGTTATTCAGAGACCGCAAACTCCCCGACACCCCCTTATCGTTTTGATGCGAGCTTAATGGAAAAGCAAACGAGCTTTGCCGTATTCCTTTGTGAGATACATTTATAAAACACATATTATATTATGTGTATTTGAATGGCGGCCGACTCTCAATGCCTGGAAGGCTCCATTGAATTACAGATGCGATTATTAGAGATGCGTCTTCGGCCTGTCGCCACATTCAAGCGCGGAAAATCGACTTTGTGCGATTGTATTATATTAATTTCTGCAGTGTTGCACATTTAACCACAGATGCGGCTTATGCACTCAAGCGAACACGGCAAAGTTCGAACGCTTCGCTTTTGAATCACATTATGGGTACAGAGTGCGGTACAGAAATACTTCATATATACCATAAATAATACACTATATTGCTAATACGAATTTTGCACGCAAAACGTAGTCAGAGTAGATAACCATATTGTAGACACTTGGTTATTTATACCTAGGACAATTGGTGAACATGACTGGATGTCAAGAAGAAGAAATATGTAAAACAAAGAATGAACTTAGATGGTGCGCTTTTGGAAAATGAACTTAGTTTTCAAATCCAACATCCCGCTATGCTTAAAAAATAAGGCATACGACCAATGCATACTGCCAGTTATGACGTATGGATGTGACACGTGGATGCTGAATTCAAGAATGTTACGTAAGATCATGGAAAGCATGGAAAGATGTATGCTCGGTATAACAAAAAGAGATCGTAAGAGGAATTCATGGGTAACAAGCATGACCAAAGTGGCAGATATAGCGGAACGTGTGAAAAAGTTTAAGAATGGATGGCAGATGGACGCGAGAAATACTCGAATGGTATCTGAGAGGATATGAAAGAAAGCAAGGTGGACCGAGTGGACGATAGGCTGATGAATTGAGAAGAATGTGTGTACTCAAGTGGATGCAGATTGCTCAAGACAGACTGGAATGGAAGAGCATTGGAGAGCATCCAGCAGTGAATGGTGAAAGATTGAAAAGGTTAAATATGTACATATTTAAGTGAATGCACTTTGACGCATTATCACTATACCTATGTATATATGTATACTAGCATAAGCGTCTACCAAGCTTCTTGTCTGGGTCACGTTAGCATTGCCAACATAACAAACGAACAAAAAAATAGCGGTGTGTTGGCAAACAGGTCACAATCTGTCAGAGCTGGTTCGAATCGACAGTACGATTTTATTGCCATACATCCATTCAATCAACGGTATACTATACAATTGTTGCATGTACTGTGGAACGGGCCAGGGGCTCTACTGTTATTGCACACGGGTGGGGGTTGGGGTTATAGTCGACCGTCATATGACGGGTAAACCAGCTAAGAATACGCATATCGTATGTGATTCAATCATTGAATATTGACAGAACGTATCGAGGCGAATGATGACCTTCCGGTTTATTCGCTAAATTTATGGGCGGTCATTTAAATTCGTGCTAGGCCGAGAAGGGAACTTTGTGTGCCCCTAATCGTTTCGGCTTAACATTCAATTTGTCGGATGCCTCAAATTGTCAATTGTTTGTGAACCGGGGATCGGAAAATGAAAGGTCCAAAGTTAAATTAACTCGAATCAATTAAAACTTGAAAATCTCAGCTGCGCTAATTTTGTTTTACTTGCGCAATTGCGATAGCGTTAATCTCTACTAATGCCCACAACTCCCATCCACCCACCTACCCACCCACTCTCACTCTCTGGCGTATTGTGCGGATAAGCAAACCGTTTATAAATGTTAAATTGTTTACAATAACTACAGCACAGGGTGGGTAAAACTCCCTTGACCTTAATAATTTACATTTTATTTTCAGCCTATACAATTCAACAGTAGTGTTTAGTGTTGTGTTATAAGCGGTAAAACATTGAACTCGTAAACAGAAAACTTGTGGTTGAAAGATTCATTTGATTTGCAACCACAAGTTCATTGAAAGACTCATTCATTTGATATCGACAGATCCGAGCTTTGATTTAACTCCTGGTAAGATTTGTAATCGTAGAATTTGACATTAATTTACTAATTCATTATCCATTCCTAGCTTCTTTTCTTTCCCTTCCAGAAGGCAAAACTAAGCTACTGGAAAGTGTACATTAGGTTGGAGCGACATTGCAAAAAATTAAAATTGCCATTGTAATACCTACCAAAAGCTTCATTGTATCATCCGTATTCTCGTAAAAATACTGAAAAAATCTGTGAATTTGTCTTCAGGCCTCTACCTGAAGGCGAAAAATGAAAATTTGCCTATTCATTTCGAAATCTGAGCACAGAAAATTTTAGATAACATTTTAACAACATAACAAAATTATCCTAACTTTATAAGTACTTTTTGTAAAAATCTAATTTATTTGCGTATTCCTTGAATTATTCAAATAAGTGTGAATTTGTGAGCGCGGTGGAGGGAGACATACGAGTAAATATAAGTATGTATATGCGAGTAATGTAAGTATGAATATTAAAAATAAATACTAATTTTCCAATTAAAATTGCTACTTATAGAGATTGAAAATAATCAATTGGATATTTTCATTTCAAAGGTGTTAAGATACAAGTGCTGATAGAGACCAGAAAAACATTTAATTAAGCCGATTTTTTTGGACAGAAAAGGTATGATGTAGAGGCAACTATTTAGAACTATTTCAAAACGAATATTCCAAAAAAAAAGTTCCATACTTCGTCGCTACACCCTAGTGTACATTCCTTGTTATGCACCAAGACACAAAAGTAAAGACAAAACGCTTGATAAAATAATATTTTCAAATAGATTTACTTATAATTGTCAGAGATAGATTACCATTAACCTATAAGGAGTAATATTAATTTAAAGTCGGTGATTTCGCCGCACCGAATAACGAATTTTAACTGTCTAGAATAAGGGTTTTCTCTTGTCTCATTAACATCTTATTAGCTCAAAGCTTCGGTTGATTGTTATAAAAGTATATATTTACTTTGGCGAAATTCACCTGAGGGTAATCTCGAGTGTTTCTCTCCCGATTGTACGCCAACTCGCGCAAATAGAGCGTAACAATGCCGAGGTTGTATTTTGCGGCTTTCGCAAAACCGCAGGTGTCGAATGTTGACCGCGTTTTAATGCGTGAGAAAAGGCTTCTCAAACTTTTTCCGCGGTGAAAGAAACATATATATGTATGTACATCAATAAAGATGCAATGTTTCGTCGGAAAATCGACGCCGCAAACGCCAATATGCTGAAATAATAATGTATCATAAAATATGTATGCGCGATCAGTACTTTATAGTCGATGCGAAAAATACAGTAATGTATTATATTTACATAATCTGAAGCGTACTATGTACATTGTTAGGTATAATCATCGAATAATAATTTATTTATTCACCAATCCAATACATTGTTTGGTTGGTTGTATTTAATTAGACAAAGCTTTATGTATAGATTGTAATAATTACTTGGGATATGTATTGATATTGAATTGTTATATATTATGATGCTATTATATTTGTATGTAATTCTGAATAAAATACCAAATATACAAGAGAGTGGGGGAGTGTAGAAAAAAGTATGAAAACTATATACATACATATGTATGTACATATGTACATAGTATACAATAATAATGAATCCGTTTCAGATATAATCTACACGCAGACAATCTAATTATATACATGCATATATATATAATAGGCCTATTTCGTCTGTCTGTCTGTCTGCTGATAACGCTCGCTGAGGTAAATAATTAATAACGTAAATAATAAATAAACCAGAACGTTGGACGAGTGGGATTTGAACCCGGTACCACTGATTCGGAACAGAGCGTTTACGCGGTGAGCCAAACCAGATGATATAGGGCAGGCTTCAACGTGACTATTTATAGCCGAATATAATATGGCTCGCGACTTTGCTAAATTCATACGTTTTTATTATAAAGCGCCATAGATAACGCAACATATTGTTGCATAGACAACATTATTTAATATTAATTTTTAGTACGGATGATGAGAACGCTCCGTTGATATTCAACGGACTTACAGTAATTGCTTATAATGTGACAATAATAATATTTTCAAGGAGTGTTTCATATGAAGTTCTCATTTAAATTTAGATTTATTGACATAATAATGTTTTAATCCAAATTGAGATATTTTCTATTCATAAAGACTGGGAATAGCAAAGGGTTGGGGGGAATCTCTTGCAATGCGCTTTAACCCCAAAGTACTACAGGCATTAATATTACATTCGATTTCTGCTGGAACATATGTCATTTAATAATATAGCAAGCACCATAACGTCATGTCGACTTCGTATTACGAGTATCTCCCGTATAACGAGGTATACTAGACGGACTCCCGCGTGAGACACAACTTGGAAAACTGCCATTAAGTTGGTGTCGGGCACTTTGCTTGTAAAACAAAACGTTGAACTTCCCAACGAGGGGGGTTCTGATTGAAATTGACAGTTAGGGGGAGCACTTTACCACCCCCTTTAGTCTACCTCGTCGATACCATTATCGAAGTGTAAAATTTTCGCCGATTTTTCACCATCTTCGTTGAGTCGTTCGTACAATTAAGCTCCGGGGTTAATGCGCCGAAGAAAAACCGTTGCCGAATTTGATTCACGGGCTAAACTCTCCTCGAATCGCTCGTTTTGTACCTATATAACAATAATAATATATCCTGGTATAAATTGGGCAAGGTAAGGTAAGGGAGGGGATTTCGCGTTGCGAAATAGCCGAGGTTAAGGCGCGCGTTACGTTGCCGCGATTCGAATTTAGGAATTTCATTATTCGCCGAGAGTGATTTAATGAAAACGCTAAATCATTCGCGAATTTTAATACGACGCAGGATTTTCTTGTAACCGTCATGTTTGTTAAAAATTATTATCGAAAATGTTTCATCTCTATTAGAGGATATTAATAGCATCTCGCTCCTCGGGTGGGTTGAATGAAAAGGCACCCCCATTTGCGAAATTAATAGTTTTACGAAAATTTATCGCTTGTATATTAATCTTTATTGAATTTAATTATAAAACAAACCACTCGATTTAATCGCCTTTTCAATTTGAACGTTTGAAAAAAGTTCAATTGAAAACAAACGTTTTCAGATAATCAATGAAATTCAGAGGAAACATATTCTACAGTATTTTTTTAATTAAAAAAACTACGCCTGTAATATTATATATGTATATGTATAATAGCCGAAATCCGTCTGTCTGTCTGATGATAACGTTATGACGTCACCCTTGCAAGTGTTCGCGACTTTGCTAAATTATATACATACATATATATAATCGTTATTATAAAGCGCCATCTATAAAACTATTAAATACACATACTCAAACACTCGGGTACAGTACGGGTGATGAGAAACCAACTCCGTTGATATTCAACGGGCTTATACTAGTATACATATAATATGTTATATATATATTAAAACTATCGTAACAAATCATTTAAATTAAAATACTTACAGTTGATATGCCGTCGAAGGATTTCTGTAACAAAAAAAAGGTTAAACTTTAGTATTTATTTAGTGTTTAATAGATTCTGTAAAATAGGTATAAATTAAGCCAGGCGATATATTTGGGGTTAGAGCGATAATCTCTTGAGCGAAATTCCGGGGTTTGATCCCATCCCCGTATGTCGAAATGATTTCATCAACGGTTTTTTCGACCTTAATAATAGTCATTGGCAAGATCTGAAAATTACTAAATGCCTATCGGTCGTCTTCTGTTACAATTTGCCAATTTATCTAACTCAGTTGTGAGACAGTTCCACCAAAAGTTAGCACCTCCTATCCATTATTCCTATGTTAATCTGTTATTGGGTCTGGATCCTCGTGTTATTAACTTTCAACCCAATAAACAAACAAAATTTCATATTAACCGATATGAAACTAGCTTTACCTGCCGCACCATAAATTATTACACACGAAAAAACTGTTTCTATCCCCTTATACGTTCCTTTTCTTTCTCTTCAAAGTAGTAGTAGTATACATTTTAATAAGCACCCTAGCTTTTCGCGTTGTGCCTCAAAAAAAAAAACCTGTATTTACCACGTGTCCTACGGGAACGCAACGTGTGGTTTAATGCGCGTCGTAAAACCGAAGAAAAACACACCGAACAACCCGACCGACAGACGGTATTTTCCTTTCGTGCAAGATTTAAGGTGCCGTGTAATTTCTTTTTTATTTAAATTAAATTCTAAAATGTCGCCGTAACTTTACACCGCCCTTCAAAAGTCTCAAAAATGTAAAAAGTTATTAAAGTAAAAAATGTCGTCAAACCTCGCGCGACAACCAAACAGTCGTCCTTATGCTACTATGCGTGATTACTTTATTATTCACGGCTTAAACAATGTGTTCAAGTTAAATTTGGTTTATTTTAAATTTGCGGAAAATTATCAAACAATTTGCGAACGTAAGCTTTAAGCTAATGTTTGGAGTGTATGAAAGTAATCTTTGATCTTATGTCGGCACAGTTGTTTACCTTAAAAAATTGTTTTCCCTTTTGCTTCTTTTTGTGTATCGGAAATCGGCACTCTGTCGGATAGATAGATATTGCTGTGATTTTATTTTGTCGCGTCGGGCGTAACACAATAATGGTTTTTTCATCGTACGTTACGAATTTTACGGGATACATATGCCTAAACTTACAATGTATACGTATGTACATACATACATATATCGTTTGCCAGAGCGAACAAAATGCGGTGTATACGATGGTATCACGAGCGTAGGTAAACCAATAAGATTATACGTATTCACTATATATATGGTACTACACACGTATAATATATATTTTTTGGTCGTTTTTTTTTTCAATATGCTCTCGCTCTTCCGCCTTATCCGGCATCAAAAGAAAATTCTATTGTAATATGAAATGAATCAATATTTTTCGGAGGCAACGCACGCGCTTGCACGTACGCTTGGTTATCGTGCGCGTGGAATATGTTAAAATACAAGTTGGATAAGAAACGAATTCCACAATGTAAACAAAAATAAAACCATCAACCGACTAGATGGTTTTGATGTAATGTAACAATTGCAATGTGAATTAACATTAAGGAGCACGATTAATTGATTTACAGATCAATTGAATCTAAATACCGTATAAAGTTATATAAATGTTAAAATTTTCTATAATAATAAAGAAACTAAGGTCTTGTAAACAATCGAGATTATCCTCTTAGTGCATTCCATATTCAGATATTACATATCATGTAGATTGAACTAAGCGAATTATTGGACCAATTAGATTAGATGACAAAATTAAGAAGCATGATAAATTGAATGACAAATCAAATGAATCTAAATCCCGTATAAAGTTATATAAATTTTAAAATTTTCCACAAGAATGATTTGACCTCTCATTGAGAAACTGAGTTTTGTAAACAAATGAGATTATTCTTAGTACATTCCATATACATATCCTACATACATACATATGTAGATTGAAGTAAGTGAATGATTATATCCTATGTACATATGTATGTATGTACATACATATATAGGGACGTACTCGGAGACAATTGTCTTTTGAGGCTTCGATATGCTTGCTTGCATTCCGTCTTGAAATGAACAGTGATAGTTCGTTGTTAGAGCGTTAGTCTCTTGAGCGAAGGTTCGGGGCTCGATCCCAATTTGTCGAAATGATTTTCTCGACAGTTCTGTCCAGAGAATGAGACAGTTCTGTTGATTATACCTACATATGTATGTATATACATACATATGTAGCTATGTATTGGCAAGATATGGACATTAATAAATTCAGATCGGCCACCTCCTGTTGCAATTTGCCGATTCATTTTAGTTGTGAGACCGTTCCACCAAAAGTTGGCACCTCATATCCATTATTTCTATCTGTTATTAGGTCTAGATCAGGGATGCACAACCCGCGGCCCAAAATGACAAGTACTTCATTGAATATAAAAAATTTTATGTTTGACATGTTAACAAATTATGCAGTCGCAAAGGAATAATATGTATATAATCTGAATCGTCACTAACAGAAAACCATACAGTGCTGTTTTATTTATATTTTTATTTAGTACCACAATTTTTTCACGGGTAGAGATTTGCGACCAAAATTCATTTTATTACAAACGTCTCACACTCTCTACAATGCAGTTGCAGTCTATTTTTGGAGAATTGTTTTCAAGACACGCATTTTAGTATTAGTTCTCCATAGACTTTCGTCAGTGCACAACGTTTACGAAACAATATTGAAAATTCGCCGTGATTCCCATTTATTTATAATGGCAGTTAACATTAAACAAACAGTTCAGAGCCTTTCTAAGCAGCGGCAAGGTTTTGAATAGATTTGTGTTACTTTTAAAAGAAATCAAAATGTTCCTCGTTAACAAAGGAAAGTCTATCGATATTTTGGAAGATCCTCAATAGCTGTGTGACTTGGAATTTCTGACAAAAATCACAACACACCTTAATGATCTGAATCTTCGATTGCAAGGGAAAAATCATTACTGAGCTGTGAATATCCAGTATACTATAAATTAATACCAACGGTATATAAAATACACACTAATGTAAAACGGGGGAAATAAATCATAATATTCTGATTCGGTGGTGGTTGTAGGGCGACCGTGAATTCAATTCGTCACAGTTGAATTAGCTCGTTCATAACCGGGTGGGTTTTCAGCGCCCGTAGCTTTGATCAGAATCTCGTTTCACACAATGTTAATCCAACTGGAGTAGGAAGGGAGGGGTAGTATATAAATGGGATGGGGTGAAAATCACCGTCGAGTCCATCAAAGAACCAAAGGAAAACGCAAAAACATCGAATTATCGCGTGGGCGCCCACTGAACCGGTTCACAGGGCGGAAGCGGGGACGAACCGGTTGCAGGCGGTCGCCCAGGGCGCTCGATCGTCATTCGTAGGGGCGGCAGCAATGTCACGGGGCATATTCGCTTTGAAAATCAGGCGACAACCAAACCACGTCGCTAAAAGGCTTCCATTCGATAAATGGGTCGCAAAGGCCGTACGCCATAACCGATCGACCCTTTGGCGAAGCAATTGAATTAGTAGCGAACCGAATGCACCGCTTTTACAGGGGGTTGAGAGGATGAGCGACGCGAAACTGAACCAAGTCAACCGGAATCATCGACAGCGCTTCATACTAGCATTCCTAGATCATCGTAATTATCGTGTTTAGATATGTGTACAAATATAATCATAATATAACCAAAATCTCAATGGAAAGTTCATGAACTGACAGTTTTGTAAAGGGTATCCCAGCATTTACGCAAGAAGTGATTTTGATAGAAAACACAAGTTTCAATTAAAAATTGCTATTTTTTATTGATTCATAAAGTATACAGTATATAGGTATATATGACGTAGCATAAATAAAAAAAAAAAAACAATTTACACATCCCGAAAGTTCAGATGTATTCGAAAGCTAATCACACTTTCACAACTCTTGAATTGAACAAAATTAAATTGTTGCTCTGAATAGTCGAAGGTATTTCTTTTATATTGACAAATTATGCTTTGTCGTGACAATGTGCACTAGTGAGTATTTTTGAATGAATCTAATCACTGGAACTTCACCGATACAAGCATACGGTTCAGGACAGTAGCTTACGTTCTACTGTACAACGCTTCTTGTTGGGAATGAACCCCGATATGCTAATCCATGTACATATACTTTATGAGTCAATAAAAAAATTACAATTCTTAATTAAAAACCTGTGTTTTCTATCAAAATTACTTCTTGCGTAAATGCTGGGACACCTTTACATAGTTCGATTCATGAAATTTCCTATCGATGACTTCAGTTACTGATAGATTGAGTGTTGCTGTTCTGTTCTGTCTGTCCCAAAAGTCAATGAAAACTTACAAAAAGAACTTCAGCATAATAGACGGTAAATATGTTAAAGTTACACGGAACTTAATTCACTTGTGTGTGAAACGATTGATACAGTATGTATAGTCGTTGTTGGAACGTTGTGTTTCAAAACTAGCGGGAAACAGCTATTAGGGCTTTTAACGGAAGGGACGCCACCAGAAATCTAATTACGATCTCCATCTATTGCAACCGTGATTTAAAAATAATTTCCTGTTTTGATTTTTTCAGAAGTTTCCCCGTTACGTGGAAAAGCGTTTGGGGAAAAAAAAGTAAAGGAAAATTTTTAAAAAATCGACAATAAATATGAAGCTTTAAATGTAATATATCAAATTTATAGAAATAGCTTAATTGACATGGACTCAATTTGACTGGAACTGATTTATTTTTTCATGTTTTGCATCTTGAATTTAATAAGGAGGCATTGGATTAGTAAAACGATGCTCTACAAATAGCGTTCTAACCGGAAAATAAAAGGAAAATACGACACAAGAAACTGACTCGCTTTTCCAGCTCCTCTGAAGACAATGCAACATTCTACACAATTTATTATGAATTTTATTATAATACGAGCAAAATTTTTAATTTTATCTTACGTGACGTTGAATGCTGAACAGTACAATTAAATGGCAATACTAGTTCTTTCTTTTATTACAGTAACGTATATTTTTTTTAGAGAAAATAAAATGTAATGAAGCTTGTATGGAAACGATTTTCATTTTTTCTTTTTTAATAAACTTTGTACCTAAAACTTTTTAATTATTTTCAAAAAATAACCACGCCGATGAGAGCTATGACGTAGGATCGTTAAATTTAATAATTAATAATTTTTTTATGAACATCATCAAACTTTCCATATTAAAACATAAAAAATGCGAAATTTTCAGTGTGGATGTGTATGTATGTGTGTGCAAAAAAATTCATATCAAATAAAAATAGGCTTTTAAAGTGTTGGGTCAAAGCTTCAATTTCGCACGACACCACTGAAAAAATTCAAATAAAAAAGTGTAAACATTCAATATGAGACAAATTTTTGTTTTAATCTAATAAATAATAAAAGTGTACGTCCGCACAAATCGATCGCAAAACTAAACAAATACTTTAACGGCTCTACCTTATTAATACGGTGCTCGGATTTAACCCCACACGAAAAATCCGTAATTAAAATAAAGTACCTATGTACTTGTTGAAGTTAGCTAACTTGCAAGGATAAAATTAATTTATTAATAAAAAAAAATTTAAGTTACATTTGTAATTTTTTTAATAATAAATTTTCTTTAATATATTTATGTACAGTAAAAATATATTTTCATTATATTTGCGGAGGAAATAAAAATAAAGTACAACAAAAAATTTTTTACTACACGAAATATTCGAATTTTTAAAGCTGAAAAAACAGGAAAAGATTGGAGTAGTTTAAATTTGAGTATTTTTCTATGTGCTGATTTTTATGTGCGCTATTTTCGTGTGCGCATTTTTCTGTGCGGATTTTTCGTGTGCGGTTAATTCACCGAACCAATAATACAAAAGCATACATGGAATAATTTGAGTCATATGGTAATTTTAAAAATGAATGACTCGGAACGAAAATTAAAATCATCCTCCCCCCTCAAATTACACTACATATAACGGAATTCATCGCTTTCCTCTTACTTCATTCGATTAAAATGCGTGAAAAATCTGACAAGCCACTTCAGACACTCACTTCACGTTCGAATACACTTTTTGTAATTAAATCCCGTATTTAACCTGTGAACCGAAATTAATTAATTAGATTAGCCTTATGAGCGCATAAAGTACGGAATGGGACTACTTAAGGGACACAGACCCCGAACGTATTCGCATGGAATTTTATATCACTACGTTATGAAACCGTGTCCAAAAAAACATCAAAAATGTCTAAATTATACATAGCATTGCCATGCCGGGTAAAAATAGAAGTAGGCTTGGTTTTCGCGCACCACTGAATTTAGCTCAATTTTGCACAGCACGATGTATGTATGTATGTACACACACTGAAGATATTCATACGGAATACAAGGGCGTCGACGTTACCGGAAAGTGTCTCCTAAGGGTAAAATTTACCCACCCCTATTTACCCTTAAGGGTGTATGTAAAAATGGACATCGTGACGAGGGTTGGTCTCGTGGCCCGCGAGAGTCACGCTGAATTATTGCGTTATAATTCAATTTAACAGGTGGCTGTTCCGCCATTAACATACACTTCGGCACGAGAGCGTACATTTACAGACGAAAAAAAAATAATTCTGCTCGATTTACGACCCCTACGCCACTGTGCGCCGTAACCGATTCCGTTCAATGTGTATTCGCAGAGCGCTGCGATAAAATTTGACACAACAAATCAATGTGTACGACGCGTCTCAAAAGCAATACCACGATATGTGTTTCAATCGATGAACTTTAACAACTGAATGAAAGTCTATACTCGTATGGAAATTTGCATTGTAGAGTTATTAAGGCACCCGCACACCGCTACGAAATCGTGTATGAAAACCTAGCTAGGCAAACCTAGCGAATTTCGCAAGTCTACCGGCCTGCGCAGCGTCGGTTTCTGTCAATAAATAAAAGTACTTGTTCTTTTAATTAAGATTTCATAATACAATATGAAACATTGATTTGGCTGGAGTAACTCTACATACACCGATTACAGTGCGATTGAACACTACATACACATCGCTAAACTATAAAATAATGCGATTACATTTTCCTCGGTGGATTTTAATTGTTTTTTGCCTGTTTAAAATAGTTTCATAATAAAACACTATTAAAAGATTGTGCAAAATACCTTTTAATATAGCTACTGACATTTTAACAAAATGTGATTAACTAGTTATGTATAAGCACTGGGCGTATTTTGGATACGTTCCAATTCTATTCACTAGTTTCCAATGAAAAGCAGAGTTATTTAGGTGCCTTTACAGGTGAAGAGACGAACACATTTACTAAATTTTCTTAAGAGTATGAAGACTCCTATTAATTGTCAGCTTAAGGTTGGCTTAAAATATTTATTTATTCATGATCCAGTATATTACAAAAAAAAAACCAAAATATAAGAGAAGAATAGTTGTGAATTTAACCATAGAGTATATGTATATGTATAATGCTCGGGAAGTACAATTGAAGGAAATTTTAAAAAGGAGATAAGCGCGCACTCAACACAGTGATTTCATGATATGTATGTTGGTTGGTGTGGTGCTGTGCATGTGTTTTATTTACTTGCGTACTTAAAAAAATAATTTCGTTACTGTTTGTATTCCTCAAATATATGGATAAAGTCATGGGTTATTTACACCCGAATTTTTTTATTTATTTATAAAACTCCAGGTGGATACCGACAAAAGAGTAGTACAACATCCCTCTAAATGTTGTTTCATCCTATCAAACGATTTTTAAATTCAAATAAAATACTGTATTTTCGTATCTTCTACGTTGATTCGCATTTCAAAAGCATTTCCTCTGTAAATAAATTTTACTTGAACACTTTCAATAAGTTCGATAAATTGACAGCAGATCCGAAGCAGCAGAAAACGAACGATGAGCATAAAATCACAAATTATCCGAGACTCCATAATCGCGACCGGAGGGATGGTTACGAAGAGGAACGCGAGAGCGGAAAAACAAAAGGGGAGTGGAAATGGGGATGGAGTGCGGAAAATCGTTTGTTTCCCTCGCTTTTCATTACATCGGGGATCGAGTCGCTAAAGTATGCAAAATCTAACAGCAGTCGGCAATCTATTACCGGTTTACTTTTCACGTTCGATATTTTATCGCCGATTTTCTCAAGTACACCCCAGCGGCCGCCTTCTGCGCACCGATTTCAATTATCCCCTGCCTCCACCCTACCCCTAGATTTTCACCAGTTTCTCATCCACCTCCTCATTCCTCGGGCGGCTTAAATTCGGATTGATATCGAACACCCCATAGACATATTTTTACGCATCGCTAATAAGAAGACTCGAAGGAACCGTGTCGGGACAGACGTATCAGAGTAAAAAAAGTGTGTAGCCGCTACTCACTATAGAAGTAAAACTTCTTTATGTACAAGAAGGAATACAGATGTGAATGTGAAAGAATTGTGTACACAAATGTGGTTTTAAATGCTCACCCAATGACTCACTGTTCTCACTGCTACCTGACGTCTAGCTAAGGAGTGGGAGTACCCACTGACCGCTGGCCTTGACTGGTTTTCGTGTCGTGCCACGTTTCGATGACACGTTTTTACTAAACTGAGGGGCGGTGCGGGGCGCAGAGGGGACGCTCGAATTTTCGGGACGGATCTCTCTCTCGCACGAACGCGAAAGAGCAAGAGAGAGGGCGATAGCCTACCTCCAAACTGGAGGAGTGGGGATACGCGTGACCACTTATCGCTCGCTTCGTTTGTATGCAACATTGGATGAACCGTTTCTACTCTACCGAGCGAAAAGAAGTCTTACTTCAATAAAAAAAAGTACAAAAAAAAAACGTCTCCAGTAAAAGAAAAATGGAAAAACTGAGCACGCGTACTTGTTCATACATACATACATATGTAAGGGTAGGTGTACGACACTTATGAATAAATTGCGTTAAATGAGGCTTGGCCGTATTCAGATCACGTAGCGCGCGTTATGAGGCTCGCATGAAAAATGCATCGAATTCGGGCCCGACGTATTTACTGCCGGATAATACTGGCGGTAGGCCTCGGATGATTGAAATAAATAAACAAGCGGATATAGCCGGATAAACGGATTGTTGCTTATTCGCCCCCCCTCTCGTTTTCCGCGATGCTTTTCTTTCCTCGGCGCCGACTTGATTGTACACACGTACATACATTATAGGTGCCCGATTCGACTATAATACGTTCGCGTCTTGCCGCCACTTTACACGGTTGACGGCACAAATACTCTTAAGGATACAAGCAAGTGCGTACAAGTTCTTTCCCCTCGTTATGAATCTTCGTAAGTTCAATTATGTATACGTTGTATACCTGCATATACGCATCTGCTTAAACCAGTGGTCGGGAACCTTTTTCGAGTTAAGAGCCAAATTACGGAAAACCTTGGAAAATTGGTAAGTTTGGGAGCCGCAACACATTATTTTCTAATCAAATATTATTTACATCAACACATTATTTAAAATCAAAATTAAATTAAATGTTATTCATTAATCACCAATGAAATGGATAGCTGTAAGAAATAAGTTATACTCGTGATTTTAATGTTCGACAGTCTATTACTAAAAAGTATTATAAAGTTTAATCTGAAAAGCGATCTTAAAGCTTTGTATTGCACGTCATGGCTATAAAAAGTTACAAAGTCATGGAAATAGGATTAATTTTGATCTTGTGTAAGTTGTGTGTCAACATTTTATGTTTCACGCAAAACGTTGGATGACAGCGAGAGCCGCCAGTTTCCGACCACTGGCTTAAACAATCAGCCGTTCGGTCAAAACTATGTACATATGATGTACTAATTTTTACTTTATCCTAATCGGATAAAGTATTGTGATCGTGCGAAAATTCGACATCGAGATTTTGACGGATTTGGATCAAGTATCATCTCCTGATCACGTTTTCATGATTTCTGGAAAATGTCTGTATGTTTGTGTACTATGTGTGTGTGTGTTTTCTCCGAAACTATCAAGTTTATCAAGCTGAAATTTCATATCTATTATTTTCACGTAAGGAGGTGTAAGAGCCATAAGGAATTTGGTAAACATCAGTCAACCGGAAGTAGGGTTTTTTTCGTGCAGAAAATTCAAAAATTCTGTAAAAAATCATATTTTTTTAAATTATGTTATGTTTGCTCGTCATATGACAGTTTTCGCACCCAGAAGACATTTATTGTTAAATATACTTATGTAAAATTATTGTTGTATGTATTTTTAGCCGCGATACACTCCTCAGATCGTAGCATGAAGTGTAAACTGTAACCAACACACGTTTAGCTTCCAGTTTAGCTTCCATATTCAAATCAGAAAAGTAAATCGTACGAAAGTGAGGCAATGTCAAACTTGTCCGATTGGATTAGATTTTGTATGTACATATATACCTACACGTAATGATTTTACTTCGGAATCGCTAGTCGGAACAGGAATCGTTTGAAAAAACGCAACGTGAATGTGGCTCAACTTGCTTCAAATTTTTGACATCACACCTGAATATTTTATGACTAGCCCGTTTGCCCGTCACATGACGGTGGATTTTGAACCCACCCCAACCCCCCACTCGTGTGCACTGGTTTTTTTTAATAGCAGTACAGCCCATAGACCGTTTAACAGTACGTGAAATAATTGATTGATTGGGTGTATGACCATAAAATTGTGTTGTCGATTAGAACCAGCTTTGACAAATAGCGGCTTGCTGCCGACACACCACTTAAAATTGCTTTTTTTTGTTATTTTGGCAATGCTAGCGTGACCGCAACAATTCAGACAGATAGGCAGACACTTTTCAATAATTGTTGTGTAAAAAATGGACGTAACTCTGAAAGTGGACTTATTTGATAAACTATCATATTTTGCAGTACAGCGGTAACTTTTTCAAGTATCTATGTATGTATAACCGTTCCTAAGGCTAAGCAGTCTTTTGTCTCGGTTTTTTTTCCCAATTCTAATTTAACATACGGAAGTATCCCGCAAGCGTTATATGTATATACATAAGTAGGTATCTATCCAATACAGGCTGTTTGCAAAGACTCCTCTGAATAAAGGTAGTAAGTGGCTTTTGTTTATTTACATCGACCGATAGCTGGAGGGTTTGTGTGTGAGTTTGCGAGTGAGTGTGTACCCTCTTTAAGGAGGGGCACCTCCTCTCATTCGCGTATTGAAAAATTCATACCGAAACGCAGAAACAAAGATGAAAATCATGATGCGAACTGAGCAAAAAAAAAAATAGTCCTCTCAAAGGGATACGCTTTCT
Organism: Parapsyche elsis; assembly: GCA_022651745.1. Taxonomy (NCBI): domain Eukaryota; kingdom Metazoa; phylum Arthropoda; class Insecta; order Trichoptera; family Hydropsychidae; genus Parapsyche; species Parapsyche elsis. The sequence continues at coordinate 8,262,012 of JAGVSN010000017.1, forward strand.
ATGTGCTCGTTTTTTTTTTTACTTTTGTAGGAAAAGAGAGTAAAAGGATGCGAATAAATCATTCTCTACGGTAATGCGCATTATACGAGTAATGAGACGACGAATGGATGTCTCTAAATAAAATTTGTACGAAAGGAACAAATTCTACTAGGCGATATTCATGACAAAGGATCTTTTATTTTGTAAATCTCAAACAATCATTTATTCCCTTTTAAAGAACGAGCGACCGTTAAATTTTTATTTATTCGCTCAATTCACGTTAATAAAGATCAGAAGGTGACGCATGCCTATAATTCTTTGTATATTATACGAGACTAAAGCTTTTTACTTTAAGTCAAACTATTCTTTAATATTTAAAGCACCTAATACCGGAGATAACCTACAATTTCAGATCACGGACAGCAGTTGTAATGCCGCGTGTAACCATAAAATGTGAAGCCTTATTCGTAGCAAAGTCTTCCAAGTGCTTCCGAGCATAATAAATAGATAAAAGCGGTGTTAAAACTCTCACGCTACAAATATTCCTATAACTAACTACATTGCGAGAAGCCTTTAATGTGCAACTATGTAGATCCAATATATTCAATCTCACTTCCTCGTTCTTGCGTTTTTTTTCACAAACAGACTTCATTTCGCATATTTCCGCACCGGATATAAGATTTTTCCCGGAAAAGAGCCGAGATACTTACCCTCGACTAACGAGCAACTGCGCGAGTTGTAATTCCGAAGCGGTCGAGGGTCCTTCATCTGCAGCCCCAAGCTTCTTCTCCAACGTTTTTAAAGCTCAATCAATACGAGAAAGCTCGCCAAGGAGAAGGTGACAAACTTTCAGAGCGAGCAGCCAAAGGCGCACACCATTTGACTTTATATTAGAAGGATAAATTCTAAACTTACGGAAACAAACTAGCGCCCATACGTTACCATACATAGTTACTAAGCTCCAAAAGCTCGCGCTGAACAATAGAAAGTGAATTGCAAATATTGAACACGAAATTGTATAACGAAATGCTTTAAATAACAATGCAATAGTTGAAATTTCTTTGCTTTTACTTTGCTAGTACTATTTGGAACCCGTTTTACAAAGATTCCATTAATACATTGGAAAAAAATTAATAAGAAGTTACACACGTACTCCATTTCCAGATTTCCTCTTTCTTCTGCAAATTCCCGTGATTACGTCTCTCTGCAAACCAGGAGGACGGTCTTGGATATCTGCTTTGTATTTAAGCTTTTAAATAATTTATTAGATAGCCCTTACCTACTAAGTAGGATCCTTCTACATTGTCCCCCTAGATCTGTCAGAAATCCTCCACTATTTAATTTTAATCTTTGTTCCACTAATTATTCACGAAACTCCTTAATTTATGGATCCTGCTCGTCATTCAACGAAATCCCGGCACATATTGATCCTTTTCTCTATTCTTTGCCCTCCTTTAGATTATCTTTACTTAAGTTCCTTTCCAGCCCTAACTCCTAAGTTACTTTCTTGTTTTGATCTGTTGTTCGTTTGTAACTATTTTGGCTGTAGTGTATTGTGTGAAATTAACATTATTTTGTATTTATATTTTATATTGTACTCTGTAAGCTGTTTGTTACGTAAAAAAAAAATTAAAATTAAATGAATTTAAACTAAGCTTTTAAATAAATTTGACTGCAATCTCAAATTACTATATATAGTAGCATAGGAATCTACCTGGCTGGTTTGGCACCCTAGCCGCGGAACGCTCGCATATCAGGCACGGCACGTACACATACGCTCACTCACTAACATGACGCGGGTTGTGCTAAGCGGTCACGCTGTATAACCTCACTAACTCACAAAAACCAGTTGACACTGTCAACGGGCTAGATAAAATATCATGATTTCATTTCACTAGATAAAATAGTTTATAAGAAATTAATACAAAAAAGGCAAACCAAAATATGTATGTATGTATAAAATATAATTTTTCAAAATCAATAACTAAAAGCCAATATCAAAACAATTTATTTATAAATGTGTAATATATTCTCAATTTCATATAAATATATTGCTCGCTTTGATCGAAATATTTGCATAAATCAAATACAATATGTATGAAACGAAATACTATTTATTCAATGATAGATATTCAAATTCACTTAAAAGCGCGTCGCTAAATTCGATTTTTCGGGATTTTCCCGAGTTATTCAATATCGAGACTCGGCACGCACGCAGATACACAAACAATGTACTGGTTTTGTTTTAAAATGTTTACCGAGCGTCTGTGCAAATAGAATTTTGCACGTTGCAAAAACAAAACACTGCACGGATTTTAATTGAGGGCGTTTTTCGTACGCAAATTTCGTTTTGCCGAGGCTTTGACACGTCCCGCACCGCATAATTCGATTGTTTTCGCCACTGAAACGCATTGCTAAAACACATTTAATAGAGACTGCAAAAAAAAAATGATAATCACAACCCACACGCGCAGACACAAAGGGAAAATTCCAAAGCGTGTGAATATTTTCGATTTAATTAAAATAAATATTCGCAACGCGGAAAATTTACGCTTTACCTTTGTATTTTACGCATTTTGACGAGCTTGTCGGGTAATTTGAGTACATTTTTCAATTTTGCACGTATGTTTGTATCACAAAAACGAACACACACATCTCTACACTTATACGTTGTCGCATAGCCGTTTTTATTTAAATTGACAAAGTTTGACGGTGACAGAGTCGACTCCACAAAGAAGAATGAGTTTGTTTTGACATTTTCATTTTGACTCGACCGAAATAATATAAAATTAATCATCTCAGTCTCAAACGGAACGTGTGCAAAACGCATACAAATCATCATAATTTTCTGCCGTTCACAATCCACTGCTGGATGAAGGCCTCTCCAATCCTCTTACACTCCTGTCTATCTTGAGTAATCTGCATCCACTTGAGTCCACACATTCTTCTCAATTCATCAGCCCATCGTCCACTCGGTCTACCTTGCTTTCTTTCACATCATCTTGGATACCATTCCATTATTTTTCGCGTCCATCTGCCATTCATTCTTCTCACTATGTGTCCACTTAAACTTTTTCATACTTTACGCTATATCTGTCGTGTTGGTCCTGCTTCTTACCCATGTATTCCTCTTACGGTCCCTGTATGATATACTAAACATACATTTTTCTTTGCTTATATGTGTGCACTAGATCTTACGTAGCATTCTTTAATTCAGAATCTTCGTTTCACATCCATATGTCATAACTGGCAGTACGCATTGGTCGTGTGCTTTCTTTTTTAAGCACGGCATACGAATGTTGATCATCAAATTACATAATTCTCTTTCTAATTTGGGACGCTATTGAATAACCTAACCAATAATTGTTACCCGTTTTACACTAAACGGGGTTTTAAGGCTTCATTTCGGAATTTATAACTATTTAATTCCACAGTTGAGCCTTTGAAGGTTTCAGTGAACTTTTCTCTAACTCGAACACAGATACATACGTATGTATATGTATGTATATATATTTTCAGTGTGACTTACTAACCTCTAACGTCTCAGGTTTATAACTAATTTAATTATAGCATACGTCAATCGTACTGCTGTTTAATTACAATCGGTTTCGCGCAATTGGTATTAAATATGGTATAAATATTACATTTGATATTATATATATTTGATATTTCTGAAATATACACTACGAGCATAATGAAAACCGACATTTTCTCGTTTAGCTGTTAATTAAAAGTGCTTCAAAACTGGTTATGTGCCCCTCTAGGCAACGGACAATATTTACACGAAACAATAACTCATTATAAAGGCACCTCCTTATTCAAAAACTTTTCACGAACTAAATAAGTTCGCTTCATGAGACAAAGTTTCCGCAAGTAGCGATTTCAACGATATTTACTCACTTCAAAACCCCCTGCCTCTAAAAACCCCCCAATTTTCTGTTTCTGTTTCATTACAAGCAAATTTATCAATTAAAATTTAATTACATCAATCGGATCTCTTGTTTAGTGATAATACTTAAACAATGCAAATTTGGTATACTTGATAAGTCAAACGTGAATATTTGATTGAATTTGAGTTATAATTGCACAATGATAATGCTAAGCAATTGCACATCGCACATATTATAATACTAGATAGAAAACAAAAAACAAAACATAAATAAAGTTAATTTATTTCTCTTGTAATTTATTTTGTTTCCTCGTGTACGACAAGGGTGAAGTAGAAGAAACAATGGAAGACACGCAATCTCCCAGTTAACGAAAACTATATAAGACAATTTCCTACGTAATTATCTATATTTTTTGTGTATATGTATACCTACACGTACCGAAATGCGGTGTAGGAAAATGCGATTATTGAATTATGTACATACATTAACTTCTAATGTATGTATGTATGTATGTATGTACATAGGAACACACGATCGAGATGTTGCCTTTGCATAATAATTGATCAGATTTAGTAAAGTTAAACTCGTAACGCGAATTCGCCAAAGAATAATCAAACTCTCATACTACCAGTATATCAAAGCATTTTCCAGACATTATGAAGATTGAAATGTTCAAGACAAAACTTAAAAATATTCTCCTCGGTGTGAATAATGAAGGAACAATTGGTCAATTGAAATATTAGAGCACACAATGCGGAATCTAAACTCGATTAAAAATAGAACAATCGTCTGAAAGTACTATGCACATATTAGTTTGTATTCGTTGGGGTTTGTACCGTACCGAGCCTCCCCTAACTCACCCCAAACCTAAATAATACATCGGCCTGGTATTAATGTCCGTTACGTGTCACATGAACGGAAAGACAGGTGAGGTACAGCACAGCCACACCATTTCTGAAGGTAGCTCTGACGATGAAACACCTCCAGGATACTCGATCCTCAATCCCAATCATTGAAATTATCGAGACGTTTAATTACGCCAAGTGGTATCATCCACCACATACCGAAACAGTCCAGCCATTTCATTTTGATTGACTCGAAGTGTCTCGCAGAAGAAGCACTGATACAATTCACGGAGATCTAAAGTTAACGGACAAAATTTCGCAAGTAACTTTTGTGTGGTGTAAAATACAAAGTAAAGTTTGCGTCGCTTTAATAATAATATCAACAACAGTGACGGTAAATCTTTCAGTTTGATACGTATAGTGGTTTAAAATATCATCTGCACTGTACAACAGTGTACATAGTAAAATAATACACCGAAGAAACTAACGACACAATATTATAAAGTCGATGTTGTCGAGAGGCGAGGCGGGGAAAATGTAAAACATTCCCTTACAAATCCGCAAACTTTTAACTTTTGTACCGGCTTTTGAAAAGGTATGAATACAAAATCACACGCAAAACTTTGAAAAACTATATCTATGTACCTACATATATACGCTTTCAGAATATTACAAGCGTAAGCTTAAGGTGCCTGTAAACGATCAACATTTTTCAGCAATATTGCTCGTCAACCATCCAGCAACATTTTCGGCATCACATGCGCGATATGTGTCGCAGTAATGTGTGGCTCAATGATTTCCGGCAAGTAGTTGCTGTTTTATCATTCACCGAACATTCGCCGTATTTTTGACATATTGCCGACGATATTGCTCGGTATATGAAAATACGCGGCAATATATGTTTCTTTCCTGCTCTCTCACATACACGGATCTCTGTCGCCGAGGTGCGGATACGACACGACACCTTTGGCGAATCTGGGCAATAATAAAACAGCAACTACTTCCCGGCAATCATTCAGCCACACATTACTGCGACACATATTGCGTATATGATTCCGAAAGTGTTGCTGGATGGTTGACTGAATATTGACAGCAATATTGCTCTCAATATTGCTGTCAATATTGCTTACAAATGTTGATCGTTTACAGGCGCCTTAACACACTGCCACACCAATAGTGGAACAATTGTGTCGGAAAACATGACTATATTTCCGGCACACATCACCATATTGCAGTAATATTACCGGCAATACACTGTCGTAAATATGTTGATCGTTTACAGGCACCTTTACGTACAACCATCAATGAATGCATTTGTGTCATAACACCGATAGAAAATTGAACTGACCTAACTGATAAAAGCATTGATTATGTCGAAAATTTAACTTGCTGGATTTTGCCTCGTCGTGATATTGGCTTTCGATAGTATAACCGGCACTCTCATCAAACATATTGCAAAACGTGCAATGAGGTTTAATTTGGATGGAAATGCAGTATAACTCCCCTTCGGCAGCTTTGGAGAGTTAATTTGCGGTTTGGGCGAAAGTTGCGTGTTGGTCTCTAGCGCATAGGGGATGCGTCAATTTCGACCAAGGTGTGGGAGGAACGATCTGGATAGTTTTAGTCGGATATTGGTCGTTTGTGCTTTGATGTGATGCGGTGCGACTGTAGCCATAGTGGCTGTGGCCGTCAGTGTTTGTCAAACTGTTCGGCCCTACCCAAACAACGTTCATAAATTATTCACGAATGCAGAATCGGCCACTTACGGTGCGATTAAAATGCATGCGACGAGAGGGCACGTGCCAGACGACGACTCCACCCCTACAAAGGTTTGCCATCGCTGCACTGGTCCAACATCAAGCCACAGCAATAAGTCAACGGTAGATCATTGGACTCGTGAACGAAAATCGGTGGTTCAATTTACGATACCATCGATAGATTTCGACGGATCTGAATATTTCTATAGCTGCTGGCAAGATTTGGATTTCATAAAAATCAAGATCATGTCAAAATTTGTCGTTTGATTTACATACATATGTATTTGTTGGGATGATTCCATACAAAATTAGCACCAATTCTATCTACATACATAGCAATTTATTGTCCGTTCTTTTTTTTCATTCTTTACACTCCGGAAGACAATTATTTATTTATTTACTTAAAAAGTAACAAAGCTAAAATTACAAAATAAACTTGTATAAAAAAATAAAGGTGTTTTTTTTTAAGGCTGACAGGAGTTTATCAATTTTGTATATATTTCTGAGATCTTCTGGCAGTCCATTGTATACAACAACACCCCTGTACAAGATACATCTCCTGGATCTACTTAATGTTAAAATCTTAACTATTAACTTATTCTTGCCCCTAGCATTATGACTATGTATATTATATCCCCTTACTCATTGAAATATATACTAACATGCACATTTTTAAGGTTTCCTTTATGTACATTCAACCAATAATTAAATTCAGTCAACATATTTTTTATACTAGTTAATCTATTTACGCATAACTCTATTTTAATATTTTCGCAACTTCCCTCTAATTACCGTATTTACTAAATTTAAAAATGAACCACAATATATAAAATTATATTATGTTGGTTATTATGGAATTTAAGACCTTCTGGCAGTCCATTGTATTCAACAACAACTCTGCACAAGATACTTTTTCTAGATCTACTTAATGTTAAATTTTTAACTATTAAATCATTCTTACCCCTAGTATTATGACTATGTATGTATATAATATCCCTTTATTAAACACTTATTGAAATAACTTGGTAATGAATTATTATCTAACTTAAAAATATATACTAACATGCACACTTACATTCATCAAATTCAATTCATTCAACTTCGTATACTAGTATTCCGCATTGCTCTATTTTGCAACCTATCTTTAATTAACCTATTTACAAAATTTAAAAATGATTCACAGTATATAAAATGAGGATGAAACTACTGGAGAGTATTTATGTCTCGTCATAAAATGTTTGTTAAAAAGTGTAGGCAACGCCTGAGTCAAACACACCACTTTAATAAGAACAAGGTCCTACAAAGACAATTCCACAATGGTCGTATAACTTTATACAAATAAGTAAATACAATTCACAAAATTAATAAACCGACTGACCGATTTAATTCATGGCAAACTTTCGGCACACAATTAAGCTTAATTTAATTAGATCGTTACATTTGACGTTGAACTTGAAAGTTGAGAGCGCTGTTGCCTCATATTTGATTCACGCTTTCCTTTTACATTTTCTTCTGCTCATCACAGTCGGCAGCAATGGAAAATAAATTAAGTAGCCACGGCCGTGATAAGGATCCATAGATTTCGTCGGAGCAATTTTGACCTGCCTCGCTTGACATGAAAAGAGAAAAGATTTTCCTTTGTGGGGTCACGAGAATGACCTCACCACTGTCGACCTTCTTTCGAGCAGTCACCTCGTGAATACTTAAAGAGAGACAATGGCGGAAAGAATTTGCACGGAAGCGTCAAATGAGGTTGATAAAATATCCTCCCCCCACTGAAATATAATACATACATACAAATCCCACCCACAAAGAGATTTTGCCTTTCAAAAGGCCACCGCATCCACTGTACGCATTCGAAATATAATACATGCAATATTTAGATTGTGGAACGAGTATATAGAATTCAGCAGGTATTCAATAAGCAAAGTATACCGTTGTGAGAATATTTCTATCTATTTCTCGACGACAAAGGGGAAGTTTTGCCGGCTGAAATTAATTTCTGCAATCGCTGTTAAAATAATCAGTAGTTTTGCTAATTGAAGTAGTGCCGCTTGATTTAACGTTATTAAGCGATCGTGGTTCATTATAACGTAAACGTAATTAGCGCTCCATAATTGGATTGAAGCCATTCGAATATATCGTGCACGTTTGCTTCTTAAGCAATATATTCGATATATCAATGTATAAAATCGTGTGCACGACCATAAAATACTAGCTATTGCAAATGAACGTTAAAACAAATAGTAGGAATACAAAACGATAAATATTATATGTATGTATGTACATATGTACGTAGAACGAAATTCGCTGAAGTAAATTAATAAAATTTTGATTGGAAATTTAAGTCTTGGAATATTTGAGCGTTTCGGCAAAAATTAAACACCATTTTATTATACATAAGTACTTTCGTTGTATGCGGTCAAATTAACCGTCTAGACTTTGCTATTCAGCATTTTTCCAACAATTTCAATCTGCATTCACAGCATTCTAGATAACAATAGTATGCCGAATGAGCTTTCTTTTGAATACTAACAGAAAAACGAAATGTTATTTACCTACGTTAAATGGAAACTTTGCTGAAACCTTACGTATAACTCCATTCAGCAACGCGAAAATTTAAAATTTTCGTACGACCCTCAGCTATGAAACATTTCAGTCGTTGTGTTTCAACTAGTTTGTACAATAACATTATAGTCCATATCCTATTTGACAGTGTGTGAAACAATTGTATAGTGTACATATTGATTGAATGGGTCATAAAATCGCGCTGTCAACTCAAACAAGTTTTTACAGATACGGCTTATGCCCATACACAATTTTGTTTGATATGTTGGCAAAGCTAGCGTGACCGCAATAACCCAGACAGGCAGGCAGGTAGATTTTACGCTAATATATATCATCATCATCACTTTCAGCCGTTCACCATCCACGGCTGGATGGAGGCCTCTCCAATCCTCATCCATTCCTGTCTATCTTGAGCAATCTGCGTCCACTTGACTCCACACATTCTTCTCAATTCATCAGCCCATCGTCCACTCGGTCTACCTTGCTTTCCAGTATTCCAGTATTTCTCGCGCCCATATACCATCCATTCTTTTCGCTATGTGTCCAGCCCATTGCCACTTCAACTTTTTCACCCGTACTGCTATATCTGCCACTTTGGTCATACTTCTTACGCATGTATTCCTCTTATGATCTCTTCTCGTTATACCGAAGATACATCTCTCCATGCTTCTCTGTGTGCACAGGATCTTGCATAGCATTCTTGAATTTAACATCCACGTTTCACATCCATGCGTCAAAACTGGCAGTACGCATTGGTCGTATGCATTATTTTTATAAGAATAGCGAGAAGTTGGATTTACAAACAATGTTCATTCTTCCAAAAGCGCTCCATTCTACATAGTTTCATTCTTTGTCTTATTTCTTCTTCTTTTCATCGAGTCATGCTCACCAATTTCAAACTATGAACTTAATCTACTGTGACTACGTTTTACGTGCAGAATTTATCAAACATAATTTTATTTTTATTAAAACTAATTTTTAAACCTACTTTCATACTTTCGTTGCTTAATTGTGTTAGTCTATTTTGTAAATCTACTGAGTCATATGCAACTACATATGTATAACTATGTCGTTCGCATATCTTAGATGACTCAAGTGCCGTCCATTACTATTAAGCCCTGTTTTTTGCCAGTCCAGCGATCTAAATACGTCTTTTATACATACATATGCATACATATATATGTATATACATATGTAATATTACAGTTGATTGAATTTTCTTTACAGACATGTCGTACTACGAGAGCAAAGTCCAAAGACATCCGACACGTTACGGAAAATACTTTCAGTCAACCTGCACTCGAGTTTGACACGTATCGTATCATATACGTATAGTTTCAAACTGGGCCACTATAGGTGTGACATGTGACGCTTAAAATGTTTATTTTTTGACGTCGATACATCGTCGCGTTGTTGTATGGTTAAAGCTAGTCATCTCAAGATATTCAAATAGAGCAGTCGCGACATCCCGTGTGACAGCGTTTGACATGATCCCATTATTCCCGAACACGTTTTGTAAATAGATTTTCACGTGTGTTGTTTGTTGCTCGACAACGACGGACACCATGCTCAAATAGAACACCATTAGCATATTATGTGTGCACGCATTTTACTATAGCTGATTTGCTCGCACTTTTCACGCTCGTTGAAATGCTCGATACACATTGACCGTATCATGCCTAGACAGTTGAATCAAATGCTACCAAAAGAGACCCACAAACGGAAAAAAAAAAAACATTTTCATTTTGTCGCTTAATTTGATTTGTTACCAATATTCATATGTCCATATGTATACAATATTTTTTGACGTTGTTTGTTCGCGACATCTCACAAGCAGAAGCTTCACATTTGACAGGTGATACATAGCTTTGCGATCGCTTCAAAGGGACACCGGTTAGACGTTTCAGGGGTGGCAGACGATAGGTAGACGAACGGGCCTGAGCACACCACGACTACATTTTCAGGATGTGTCCTGTCTGTTCCTGAAACCTAATTTCCTGACTTCCCTTTGACCTGTCCCTCACGGGGGAAACTGTACACCACACCACCGTTTAGCCAACAAGGAAAAAGGGCACCAAAGTGGTCGAAAACAAAAATTAACAGTATGTTTACGTACTGTGATAATTTTTCGGCGAAACGATTCAAATTCTATGATATAATACAGGGTGGCGAGTAAGTCGCTTACCGACTTACTCGCCATTTGTTTTAATTTCGTTGTGAGAGCGAAAGAAAATAGGTAATCGAGCTATTCGCCATCCTGTATTATACGAGTATTTTATCTCTCTATTACATACATATGTGTTAAACCAGTGGTCAGGAACCTTTTTCGAGCTAAGAGCCAAATTGGGAAATCCTTGCAAAATTGGTAAGTTTGGTAGCCGCAACATAGTATTTTTAAATTATATGTACAATTCAATGTTATATTAAATGTTTTTCATTAATCATTAATGAAATTGGATAGCTGTAAGAAATAAGTTATCCTCGTTATATGTCTTAACGTTCGACGGTTTATTACTTAAATGTTTTATAAAGTTTAATCTGAAAAACGATCTTAAAGCTTTTTAGTTGCAACGTCATGGCCACAACGTGTGGGAATATGTAGGATTAATTTTGATCTTGTGTAAATTGTGTGTCAACATGTTGTGTTTCATGCAAAACGTTGGATAACAGCGAGAGCCGCAGGTTGTCATATAAAGAGCCGCATGCGGCTCCGGATCCGCCGGTTTCCGACCACTGTGTTGGACTATTATAAATTTCCGAGAAAGCTCTTGTTTGTGAAAAGACATCAGTTACCTTATTGTTGTAACAATGCAGAGGTCCTCTTCGAATTCCGTGAGGGCGTTCAATACGCAAACTTCTGTGAACAATAGAAAATTCAAGATTAAAACACGAAATTTATAATATTGTGATGTGTCAAATGTATTCAAAGTTTTACTAGGTATAGCAGAAAAAATATAAGAATCGCACATGTAAAATAAGGCTTCGCTTTCATTCGAAAGATATTTGACCTTAAATTAGCCTATTCAATAATATAAGAAAATAAATATTGATTGTATTTTTATATACATACATACAATGTAAATTAAAACATACATAGGCTTTCATTGGAAATTGATTGACTTTTCAATTTTTTCTAGCAATATATTTAACAAGGCGTGTTTGAATTCGCTGTAGTATTACACACTTAACATCCCCATAAAATACATGTACAGTCGACGATAAATGTAAACACTTTAACGATACGTATGTTGCGAAAAATCGCCAAAAAAAGCGAAAAGTAAATATTGAACATTAATAGGCGGGCCTTCGAGATTTTTCACAATTTTCCGAATCAACAGTGAAGAAATTAACGGTATTTGCTTTCTTTTGTGGGGAGGAGCGCTTTTTTTTTTATTTATAGGAAAAAGTCTCGCAAATGAAATATTCATCTGCGCATGAAAATATTCCTAAAGCCACCGCGAAAGGAATGAATAAGAGTGACAGCCATTATTCGAGACATTAATACGGTCTTATTACTAAAATATAAAACGAGCCCACTCGCACAAACAACGCCAAGAAAATCGTCTTAAATAACGTAAAGGGATCGTGTGTACGAAGTCTGTCGGTAAGTGTGTATATTTTCTACATAATAGGTACATTACAAAGACACGAACAAGGTGTGCGGAGAAATCCCGCGACTCGAGGATCTCGTTTGGCATTCATTTCAGAGGTGATAACAATAAATAACATACGCGAATGATGTTTCTGGTCGCTGAGCATTACACTCATAAAGGGAATAATAACATCGTGCTAAAGAAAAAAAAACCCATTTCTCTCCCGGTCGCAGACGATGATGTACGAGAAGCGTGCTTATAGCCGGGAAAACTCCTGGAAAAAGTCACCCTTAGTATATACATACACATATACGTGTATATTTTTCGAGGTGACAATAGTTACGGGACAGAGTTGTAACGTTGAAAGTTTTTTTCGCATGTGTGTGTACTCGTGTATGTGTATTTTTCCTTCTTCGCCAACGAGCGGGAGAAATATGGATGAGGAAATTGAAAAGATGATGAATGCAGTGGATATGAGTTAACATCTCCTTGTACGCAACGTGGTAAAAAATTGGTGAAGTTTTTTTTTTTTTCTTCCTCTCCCTTTCTTTGCTCTTCCACTACGATTTATGTTTAGTGTACGTGTCCATTTTTCCGTTTTATTTGACTGCTACATTGCCATGATCAATAAGTCAACAATTCGATACATCATACGATACAGTAAATAGCTTTCAAAGTAAATAAATATTAAACTCTACGTATACTCGTATAATGAGAAGAAAAATCACTCAAGAAATTTCTGTATCGTTATAAAAAGCACTGACTATATTTATTTGTACTTGAGACATTATCATTAATATAAATTGCATATTTACCTTACGTCTAATGGAGGAGAAGCACTCAAGCGTTCGATCGATTAATATATCAATTTTTTGAAAAAAAAAGTGTGACTTAATTTGTGTATTGTGTGAAGAGAGAGCAATTTATAATAAAATACAATATAAAAAAGTAAAAAAAAAACATCGTAAACCAAGAGCAAAAGTACTACTTCCGGTTGGAAAAAAATGTTTAAAAATTATATTATTTTGAAGGTCGTTACACATACATGCTATGTATGTATGTACATATGCAAAATTTTAGCTTATTGTATGTATATCATAATTTTGCTAAAACCATCCAAAGATTACACAAAAATTAGGTGACTTTCAAAGACAAGTATCACTTCCGATTGACGAAAATTTTTGAAAGCCTTATGGATTGTACATAATGGCCGCCAAAAACTATTATATTGTAAATATGAAGTTTCAGTGTAATAGGATATGCGGTTTTTCAGTTATAGAGATTCTACACACAGACTTACAGCCATACAGACATTTTCCAAAAATAATGAAAACGTTATCAGAGGATGATACCCGATACAAATCAGTCGAATTTTTGCACAATCACAATACTTTATCCGATACAGATAAAGTGAAAATATTTTCACATTCAATATATTACATATATGTACATACATATATTGAATGTGATAAATTGACAATTACAGTATAAGAAACATTCATATGTACATTATATTGTATAGGTAATTGAAGTCAAACAATATTTTTTAAATATTATGATATTTTTTCGCTTTACAGTATCTCTATCAACATTTGACATTTACGGTATTTTAAATTGAATCTATGTACCTATATTTTTTTTATATTTGCATAAAAACAACATATATTTTCTTGAATGTCGATGACGCGTCGATGAACATTACGCAGACATCAATTACGCACGGCATAATATACTATGTATGTACGTACACATTGTGAATCTACATACATTTTTGCCATTCTTTACTTTTTCATAAAAGACAAGAAAAAAAAAACGAAATATGTACTTATATTTTTTTCAGACATTAAGTACGCAACATTTGTGATATAATTTACGAGTGGTCTGAGCGAAAGCGAGAAAATAAAGAAATTTCCCGTGAATAAAAGCCCACCCCGGGGGGGTAAGCGACGTTTTGTTCCAGTTGCTCGTTACGCCTCTCGTCCTGTTCGTTTCGATGTCATTAAAACCAAATATACATATTATTTTCGTCGTTAAAGCAAAACACACACACATAAAAAAATTCAAAACAATACATATGTACGTAAAATGGCCAAAATTGGCCCCGAAGCGATCACACTATTACCGGCCTGGTATTTGCGACATAATTTAAATCCAATTTTTTTCCGAAAATCTAATTACCAATATCGTCAAACAGAATCATGGCGGTTTATACACTTTATCTTTTTCAGTTTTATTGAAAGTTTTCAATTAAAATAGACACATTTTGAAACTTTCACTGGAGCAAAATTTTAATTGAAGCTCGGAAAATACACACATAATTAAAGACTTTCAAGGAGGGACAGAAAATTATTCTTTGAGGAGTTTTTTTTTTTTGATAATTTAACGAGCCTCTCCTTAGGTTGATAATGAGGTTTAGTAATTATTATTAAAACGTTACTTACAAAAGAGAAACCGCAATTTATCACATTTAATATACCGATGTATATCAACAACAATTATTTTTTGCACGAATAATGAATTAGTGACTAAACTTTTTTTTAACTATCAAACTAAACACAACTTAGAATTTGAATATTATACTCTTTTCTTCAGATTATATGTATGTAGTTATCACTAAAGATCTCAAGAGGAATACGGTAAGAAGCATGACCAAAGTGACAGATATAGCGGAACGTGTGAAACAGCGAAGTGACAGTGGATACATCGCATGAAGAATGAATAACAGATGGACGCGAGAAATACTGGAACGGTTCCGAGAGGATATGGAAGAAAACTTGGAAGACTAAGTGGACGATGGGCTGACGAATTAAAAAGAGTGAAACTAGGATGGAGTGCTTTTGGAGGAATGAACATAGTTTTTAAATTCGAAATTTTGCTATGCTCAAAAAAATATGGCACACGATCAATGCGTACTACCAGTTATGACGTATGGATGTGAAACGTGGATTAAATAAATAAATAAATAAATACATGGGTATGAAGTATGACAAAAGTGGCAGATATAGCGGAACGTGTGAAAAAGTTGAAGTGGACACATAGCGAGAAGAATGCATGGCAGATGGACGCGAAAAATACTGGAATAGTATCCGAGAGGATGTGAAAGAAAGCAAGGTAGACCGAATGGACGATGGGCTGATGAATTTAGAAGAATCTGTGGTGTCAAGTGGAACAGGTTTGGAGAGGCTTTCATCCAACAGTGGATCATGAACGGCTGAAAATGATGATGATGAAAATTATTAATTTTTATACGCACTAATATCAAGGTATTCTTAGTTATGTTAAAATCCACATGACAGAACCGGAATAGGTACTTGTATTTAAATACACAAGTACAAGCTTGTTTACAATGTGAGTTGCTTTTAGTACGGAAGAGGATTGGGGGGGCCTTCATCCAGCAGTGGATGGTAAACGGCTAAATATTTCACGCAAGAACTTAACTATGTATGTACATCTCTGTATTTCATAAACGCCGTTATTTTTTCATACAATACATAAAAATACCTATGTATGTATATATGTACATATACCCAGATTAAGTCAGACAATTTTTTTCCACTACAAATTGATACATCGATTAGCCATTTAGTCGAACGCTTTTTAAGTGACCATTTCGCCATTAGACGTACAGTAGCTATCGTCCACAATACCGGCCAAACTTTTTCCGTACTCTGGCTTTAACTTTTAAGTCTCACATAGAAACTACCCAAAGCACTATAGCGGTGACTGCCGCACAGTGCAGTAGCGAAATTCGCAAGTATTAAAAAGAGGGGTCGCATTAGGAGAGCGAAACCCAGTTTGCGGTCATTGCGAATTAACGCTCGTCAAGTTCACACGGGACATTGCCGCGTTACCAGGGCGTGGCCAGGGAATACTATGAGACCACAGTAACCGGTTCGGCCCGGTTCGGTCAACTGAAAGACATCGACCATAAAGGGAACCGGATCGAGTCGTACCTGCACAATGTGCCAATCTCACGCCAAACGGTCAAGGTACAGGAACTGACCCAGCAGTTGCAACTGTGCATCGCCGAGACGCTTAAACACATACCGATAGATCTGTGTATTGACATAAATTATCCAATATGTCGCACGGTTGAAGCCGGCCATAAATTAACCACGGCAGTAAATCGGTTCACTCGAAACCCGACTGAAAATTTTGACACTGAGTAAGACCGCGCCGCAGCTCACTAATCGCGTTATTTAAGGAAAATTTCCACGTCGCATATTAATCAAACGGGATTACATCAACCGCCCATACCCGGTTACCTGCTAGGGATTCTTGCCTAGGTGAGTTTTCCGGAAACGGATACACATTCCTGTTTACTTTTTGCCGTTTCATCATTTTTTATTAAAAAAAAAATAACGGAATTCTTGTCTGTCTGTCTGCTTATTACATTACTACACCGTTTGACTAATCGGAACAACACTTTGTAGAAGTGTTTCCTATGTTCCTGTATTTCGTACATCCGTACAAATAAATGACAAGAATAGCTAAAATCGACAAAGAAAAGTCAGAGGTTAGAGCGTTAGTCTCTTGAGCGGAAGTTCCGGGTTTCTGGGGCATGTCGAATGATTTTTTTGACCTGAATTATGATCATTGGCAAAATCTGAACATTACAAAATCCAGATCGGACGTCTCTTGTTAAAATTTGCTAATTTAAGTATTTTACTTAATAGTGAGACGGTCCGTCAAAAATTTAAATTAACTTTCCCACCAACAAAACAAAAACAAAATAATAGTATATGTATGTATATCGATGGGTTAGTGCACAGATATTGTATGTCCAGTTTTGTGTTAAAATATTGTAAGTGACATACATCTTTTTTGCATGAAAACTATGGACGAAATGGACATATTATATATACAATACAATATTTTTTAAACGTGAAGGTTTGATGCAGATGGATGTTTCATGTATGATAACTCAATTTTGGTAAAAACTGGACATACAATATCTGTGCACGAACCCATCGATATGTATGTACTTACTTATATGTATGTATATACTTACTTATATGTATGTATATACTTAATACTATACTTTTCTTTTAGTTTTTTCTGTATAGAATAGTGGTCGGAACTTTTTTCTAGCTGAGAGCCAAAAAAAAGAAAAAGTTACAAAATTAAATAGTTTGGGAGCCTCAACATCGCTAAAATCGACAAAGAAAAGTCAGAAGTTAGAGCTTTAGTCTCTTAAGTGCAGATCCGGAGCTTGATCCCTGCATTTCGAATGATTTTTTCGACCTTAATTATCGTCATTGGCAATATCTGGTTAGTAAATCCAGGATCGGCCGTCTCCTTTTGACAATTTTTCTAACTTAGTTGTGAGACAATTCCACTAAAAGTTGACACCTTCTGTTCATTATTCCCATCTTAACATGTTAAACCAACTTTCTCTCTAACAAAACACTAGTTATTGATTTGTATAAAAATTAACTCTAGACTGTACATACGTCTGTTTATTTGTTAGGTTAAACTTTGACTAATCAGAACCAAACTTTTCAGAAGTACTTCTAATTATGACAGTATTGCAAGTCAAAAAAATCAATTTCATTTACTGTTTGCAATCCAAGATGCAGCCGCACAACGTCGAGTTTATAGCCGCTAGTTATTTAATACAAATTGATTCGTTCTGCGATTCGATAATAATAACAGCTGAACTTTGCCCACCGTTTATTTGCTTAAAACTAAGGTTGAATCTGGAACTTGTCCAAGACGGGCGAGGCCCAAATCTGAAGTTTATTATTTACGTTGTGATGAGGGGATTCGGGTTGGATCGAAAATGGCGCACGTCATAAATTGTCGAGAACGGTCTTTGTCTTTCGGTTGATCCTAACGCCCCCCCTAAGGTAAAATTAAACGGATCGGTCTCCAAATTTGAAAGTTTGATCCTTGCTGTTTGTTGCGTTTGTGTAGCGAGGATATGACTTGATCCGTTCGCGCGAGAGTTTGCATTTACGCTTGGGGATTATCGCCAGAAAAGCGATCGGAAAATTCCACAGCATAGTACAATATCAAAACCGAATTAGAAGCTTACAGTTTAATACTTAGCAATTGATTCCATTTTGAACTAAAGTGAGTTGATTTATTACATAATTGTCTTTAAATTTACTATAGGTCTATTCTAGACTACATAGAAATTAAATATCATTTCTGTAGCACATACAACGTATTGCTGTGTTGTGAGTTTAAAATTTAAAAGGCGCTAACAAAAAAAATTCACATAGATATATATATCGCGTGAACTCTCGCTTAATTTCCTGTACAGCAATAAAACAATGAATCAGCCAAACAAATTTGTCCCTCGAGTCTATTGTTGAATTGCGTGGGTTCTTTTATTGGCGTCCTTACAACAGATGAAAAACCCGCAAAGAGGAAAAGAAGAAGGAAAAAAAAAAACAATAATCTCAGACGTTGTGAGCAAAAGTGTAGCAGAACGTTTTGTAAGCCCATTCACCGATACAGTATGAAACACAGAGATGGACAACCCTCATAATAGCTATTATCTATACTAAAAATAAATAAATTTACGTTAATTAAAAGTAAAAAATCATATTCGTAAGCAGTGGGTAAAAATCTATAAGAGAAGTTATACTAAATTGCTAACACTTGTTCATGGTAGAACGGTGTTATCAAATTAAATGGTTTTAATATTAATAGTATTCAAAACTGACTACACACCTAATTGAGAATTTAGTAATCCAGATTTTCCAATTTCACATATCTCTAGCGCGTTACGAACGATTCAGTTAGTATATATGTACATATGTATGTACATACATAAGTGTATGGACAGTGAAAACGAACGAACGTAAAATGTGTTTTAAATTGAAACTCGTTCAACATTCAGTGGCATTCGTTGAATACACACACGCTTGAAATGTTGTTCCGTGTACTAAACAAATATTTTTCGCGAACGTTGTTGGCACACTTGTCATCCGTTTTGTAAAATGAACGGTGTCGTGTTTGCTTAACTTTTAGCCGGAACTATCGTGAACATTTACACACGTAAATTTACCGGCGTACAAAAAACGAAAATTCAAACATAAAATTTTACTTAATTTGTTTTTACATTCAAACAAATGCATTAATTACGCGGCACGACATGTACACATACGCTCATTCTCTCACACACGACACGGGTTGCGCAAAGCGCTCACGCTACACAACCTCACTACATTATACTCACGACACGGGAATCGCGAAATGATAACCACCAAATGACACTGTCAAATGGCAGTCACTGGTATATAAATATGAATTATTGTATACCAGTTGGTTTCCGATACATTCCGTAAACCAAACTATACTTTTTTTGTTGGGGGAAAGTTAACCAACAAGTTTAAGAAGACAATAATCCATATCCAATTTATTTATTTAGTTAGACATTACAGATGTTTCACCCAGATCATCATGCAGGGTACCACATCGTCATGCAGTATATTTTTTTGTATTATATGCGTATAAACGCACATAATATATAATAATAGATACGAAATACATACGTAAGAAAAGAAATACATACATAGATAAACAAAAAAATACAGACCAAAATAAACACACCGAAAAGGGAACCCTATTGATTATTTCTGCAGCCTAAAATAGCCTCAACCACCTTGGGATAGCTCCCAGAATAAACTTCATTAAGGACCTGCTAGTTGGTTGAATAGGTTGATGGCTTAACCACCGTTGAATTGAGCACCGTGTCAATGCGTGTCAGCGGTAAGTAGAGCAGTAGATGCTGCCTGGGACTTATGAAATGACTTGGTACCCACAACTTGGGGGTGTGCACCAAGCCAACCACCAATTTTAAAAAAATGTTTGCCTAGGTAGAGCCTCCGCCTCAATTCGAAAGAAAATAAGCCTAGGGTGCCCAGTAAGAAGACACATGGATACAACCAAGGGTAGCGTCCAAATACAACCATACAAAGCTACCGAATGAACTTCATCTGAATCTTTTCGACCTAATTACAAGGGCTCTATATTATGTATAATGGAAGAAAATTCGATATTCGTCCTTACCAGTGTTTCGTAAAGAATTCTTAGCACTATGACAGATTGGACAGGTAAAACTTCACTGCTTTCAATCATATGTACATAGGTATATTCAATATGTTGTCCGAAATCAAGATTGTTGGTAAATAAAACTCCAAAACTCCGTCCACGAGTAAGATAAATTGAAAAATTTTAATAGGAGGTGGCCGATCTGGATTTAGTAATGTCCAGATCTTGCAATTAAGGTGGGGAATTAATCCAGAACTTTTGCTCAAGAGACTAACGCGCTCTAACTGTTCTTGATACGAACATGCATACGTACTAAGATATGCTTAGACAACTTCGATTATCTATTTATTTAAGATAGCTTAAAAGGCTAATTACAAACAAATATTACTTAAAGCTAAAATTACAAAATAAACTTATTATCTACTAGCACTTATGCAGAGGTGCTGTTTTAAGGCTGCCAAGAATCTATCAGTTTTATTTATATTTCTGAGAACTTCTGGCAGGCCATTATATTCAACAACACCCCTGTGCAAGATACTTCTCCTGGGTCTACTTAATTTTAAATTCTTAACTATTAACTTATTCTCACCCCTAGTATTATGATTATTTATATTATACCCTCTTATGAAATATTTATCAATGGTAATAAATTCTTATCTATGTAATTTGAAAATATATACCAACATGCACACTTTTGAGGTTTCATTTACATTCATCCAATTCAGTTCATTGTACATATGTCATCTTATACTATAGGTAGTTAATCCACTGACATTTAAAATATTCCGCATAGCTCTATTTTGTAGTTTTAATTACCCTATTTACTAAATTAAAAAAATCGATAGAAATTTTGGATGCTTTGTTAGTGTTTGACACGGGTAACGCTGTTATTGTATGTATAGGTACATACGTTTTATAGCAAGTGAAGGCTTTTTTGAAATTATGCCGATGGAATTTTCATTTCAATTAGGTGCGGTTTAAGGGACGTATTTTGTTTTAATTATGTTTGAGCCACGTATGCAAATATGTTTTTTTTTTAATTAAATCATTTTTCGTCCGTTCGAGGGGTGTATAACGTGTGAGTGAGGGGTCACCTGTCTCACCCCATGTTCTACCCCTCTCGTCCTCTTCTTCTCAACTCCTCCTCCAATTGTTCCCGTTCTCCCTTGGAGGCTGCAGTGTTTGCAAAGCCCTCCCTCTTCGGTTCGTCTACGGTGCCTGAATATTTTAGAGAGTTTTCCCGTCGAGGAAATAATAGCCACGGCCGTATCGGCCTCTGCCGGAAAATTCACCCCACAATCGTCTGCCTCGCTTTATTGAAATTTTCCACCGTTTATTCTTATTAGACATAAGCGCGACTCGTATTTTACGAGTTTTTCATCGCGAGTTTTTCCGCCGCGTGGTCGCGATTCTTTTCCTCTTCCCCTCACTACGTTTCCTTTTTATTTTAATATAATTTTATTCGCCTATTGTATAACCCTTTTGTGGGCTTTCAATAGACACGCGCGACGACGACTTTCCGTTTTTTTTTTTTTATTCCTTTAATACAATTTTTATATAAATGTCACCTTCATTTTTACATTTTCGTTTCGAATATTAATTAAAAACCATTGAGACGTATTTTTTCATTCAAATATTATTAATCGAAATACATTTAAATATAAACTTTACTGCAGTAAATTTATAAATGGAAAAAGAGAACTAGATAAATTGTCAATGGATTTGTAAACAATTTTAATCAGTGATAGAAAGTTCGTAGAGTAGAAAATGGATCATTATAAAGGTGTCTCAGCATTTACGCAAGAAGTAATTTTGATAGAAAACACAAGTTTCAATTAAAAATTGTAATTTTTTTATTGATTCATAAAGTATACAGTATAAGGTTATGTATGAAGTAGCATAAATAAAAAAATAAAAAATTTAAACATCCCGAAAGTTCACATGTATTCGAAAGTTAATCACAGTTTCACAACTCTTGAATTGAAAAAAATAAAATTGTTGCTCTGAATAGTCAAAGGTCTTTCTTTTTTATTCACAAATTATGCTTTGTCGTGACAATGTGCGTAACATGACAATGACATGACCATGTTCAGGACAGTAGCTTACGTTCACTGTACGACGCTTCTTATTGGGAATGATCCCCGATATGCTACTCCATGTACAACCCTATACTGTGTACTTTATGAATCAATAAAAAAATTACAATTTTTAATTAAAAACCTCTGTTTTCTATCAAATTTACTTCTTGCATAAATTCTGGGACACCTTTACATACATTTAAATATTTGATACAGTTTGCTTAATATTAATAACTTGATCATAATCGTTTTCTGGATTTCCTTTCCT
This sequence comes from Parapsyche elsis, assembly GCA_022651745.1. Lineage (NCBI taxonomy): Eukaryota > Metazoa > Arthropoda > Insecta > Trichoptera > Hydropsychidae > Parapsyche > Parapsyche elsis. Next base: position 8,284,994 of record JAGVSN010000017.1, read on the forward strand.
ATACTATTTTTACGCTCATCGGGTGGTTACATATGTATATGTCTACTTATAGTTAGTTGAAAAATTCGAGCGCTTTATGTGACTGAGTGAAACTAGTATGTACATATGTGTACGTATCGTGAATGTGTGCGAGTGTATTCAGGCAGCCAGCCAGGCAGACCTGTATATGTGTGTTAATAACACCTAAAAAATATTTCTCATAAGCAGTGAAACATTCTGTACTGTTTGATATACATATGTATATATTTTTTAATTTAATCCACAACTGATTCGTTTAACCTTAAATGGAATATTTTAAGATGATCGCCAGTTAGCCGAAACCGGTTTGAAAAATATAATGAATAATGATTTTCTTGCTTATTTAATCGCGAAAAGCATTTTGTATTAAGAAAAATCCTAAAAATTCACCTAAAAATATTTTGACTCGTTTAATAATCTGTTTTGATCTTTTTTCTCTCTCTCTTTTTCCTCTCCGTCAGTTTTCTTCCCCGAAGCGTATTCTCGACAATATTCATCGTTCGACCGGAACTTAAAATTTTTACATGAAAAAAGCGGACACATACAAACACACACACACACCGTTAAAACGTTATTATCGAATCGATAGACACTCCTCATTTTTCTCGATGTAATCTGATCCAATTTTCGGCCCCTATTTTGAAGCCTTTTGATAATGGAAAAAAATATGACGGGGTAAAAGACAGTTTTCCACGACGCCGAGCGCCGATTTAAGTACGTAAGACAATTTGCTTTTTAATATAACCAGCCTTGGACTCTTGGCTTCTCGCAACTTTCAGGTGAAAAAGTCCACCGTAGGATTTAATTAGGATTCTGCGATTAAGTATATTAAATGGAGTATTCCCTTACTTTATTTCTACCCCCTTTTCAACGGTTAAAAGCTGCACACCCCTTCGCCCGACTCCTTTTATTTTTATCAGACAGTCAAAATGAGTCCTTAGATATGACTCAAATATACCTCTTTCATTGAGCTTTTTAACAGATCCTTACTTAATATACGCACAGAAAGGGAATGTTTAACTTTGGCGGTGATGGTTAAATATAGATTTTGTAATATTCAGTTAAAATAAATGTTGTAATGTCAATACAATTCAATTTATATTACATAAATTATAAATATGCGTTCGAAACTTTATTAATATGTATGAGGTTGTAATTTATTGAAACGAAAATTGTAGAAAAGTTAATTTATACGTATCATATATGAATAAATTCAGTAGGTAGGTCTCATTCGTACGTAAATTTGATTTACATTTTTTTAACCTAAATCAAAGGTAATAATTAAATTTTGGTAATGAGAAATTTTTTTTTATTGAATATCAAAATTAATATTTTTCAATTTGGCTTTCCCTATTGTATGTATGATTATTTTATGTACTTATCAATTTATTTATTGTAGAGTTTAAACTTGACGATTTATTTTGCGATAGGTATAAAAATATATACCAGTGCTTAAATTGGTAACGTCTGTCAAAAGTGATTTTGAACACGATTTTAATGGTTATTTCATCGAAGGCTCCACGGGCGAGCGGAAAAGCTTTCGAATGTCTTTCTCGCGAAAATCATTCGAGCGTAAACTTAAGTCTATCAAGTTCGAAACGAGTTCGATGAGAATTTCGCCGTTTGTAATTTATTTATCGCCGAATCGTTTCCTTGCAAATTTCACGGTTCATACTTTTTGAAAATCATTTTCATACCATATTAAAGATTTAACGACAGATTAATCGACTGTTTTTGAGGATCCGAAGTATGATCTTGCACTTTGAAACTCACAAGAACGCGATTGCATTCGCGTTGTGTAATTTCTCATTTCGGGATTAACTTTACTCGTTTCAGTTCTTAATTTATTCACGATGCAACCGACCGTCTTTAAGTTATTACACACGTACATATACCGAGGTCTCGTACAATCCGTCTCCGTTGGGCTAGACACGTTGAGAACGTGGTAAATGCAGCTGCCGAGTCTCTACTGGGAACAAACGCTCTCAATTCGCTCGTTATATCCGGTATTATTTCACGGGGAACAAGCGGAGGCACTAACTTTAAGTGACTGCTTCGTTTCAAATGACACATTCCCGGTGATATATGTATGTATACTTGGCTAAGTATGTATGTTCGAAGGCGACTCGTCTTTACCGTATAGAGACAGATACACAATGGCTATAAAATGTGTATGCGACAAACATACGTGCCCTACAAAGTTCCGTTTATCATACGTGCAATAACTGTATCACATACTATTATATATATAATAGCCGAAATCCGTCTGTGTGTGTGTGTCTGTCTGCTGATAACGCTCGTCGAGGTAAATAATTAAAAAACCAGAACGTCGCACGAGTAGGATTAGAACCCGAGATCACCTTTTCAGATTTAAAGAAGCTTAAATAGACTCTTGAGAGTTGCATTGATTAATCATTTCACATTTTTTGTACGTTGAACGGTTCTTAGAGGCTTCGTTTTATTTCACGGTGGAAACGATTGGAAATTTAATCAATAAGATAACGGCAGTGCTTTTCAAGTTATGGCTTACGTATCATGGGTGGTATTTTATTTAAAAAATATGAAATAGTCATCTTTTAATAGTAGCGAGTTAAAAACAGGGTTGCCAGATATCCCGATTTGAGCGAGACTGTCCTGAGTTCAACAGACGAATCTCGAGTCCCGCATTGCCTCCGAAAATCACGATTTAAGTGTTAAATTTAGTTATAAGATGAAAGTGTTATGCAGTAAAAAAAGGCTCGTTTAAATTTGACCTTCGATGATGTGAAACGTGGATGCCGAATTCAAGAATGGAGTCAAGTGGATGCAGATTGATCTAGTTTTTCTTAATTTCTTCCTTGATCCCTTAACTTTTTTTTTTGATTTTTCGAAATGGTAACCGTCCCGATCTGTGATTTTGTAAATCTGGCAACCCTGGTTGAGAACCACGCGACTAAGTGAATACTGTTCGTTTTATATTTGTGATTAATCGATTTACCGAGCATTAGCTTTTCCAATGTAGGACATTCCGAGAAATGTTTGAACTTCACAGCCTATCGGAAAATTAATCGCATCCATTGGAAAACGTCGACGTGCTACATTTTCCATCAAGGTGACACGAGGTCATAGAAGAGATTTTAGAAACACAAAAAAAAAATTCGGGTGTGGCCAACCCATGACTTTATCCATATATTTGAGGAATATGAAGAGTAACCAAACACTGAAAAAGTCAAAAAACCGCGTACAAAGATAAATAACAGGATTTTTTCCTGAACTTCCGTTTGAGCGATTTTGATGTTTTTATAATGATTATAGTTTTACAATATTATGAAGATTCTAAATATTTAAAAGGCCGAAAAAAAAAAAAAAAAAACGAAATCGATAATAGATATGAAATTTCAGCTAGATATAGACTTGATAGTTTCAGAGAAAAATTAAAAAGTACACAGATATACAGACATTTTCCAGAAATCAAAAACACGTGATCAGGGGATGATACCTGATACAAATCAGTCAAAATCTCGAAGAAGAATTTTCGCACGATCACAATACTTTATCCGATTAGGATAAAGTAAAAATGGAATACAAGATGAGCGAATATCACATGGCAACGATGAAGGTTCCGTTTTTTTTGTTCGTAGAACAAAAAGGAAAACTTTTCAGCATGCTGAAAAAAAAAAGTTAACAGACATAATTGTTACGATCGGAGCTTTAACCGGAGGCCGAATTTTAATAAAGGCCAGTTTTCGGGGCCATCGGCGGTGATTTAAGGTTGCGGCTGCCGCCACTAATATTTCTCTCTTGGCGAAATCACTTTGCGCCGTAAAAGGAGGCCCCTTTCCCCCCACCTTGCCTTGTTTCGCCCCATGAAATGCCTTTCTGGGGGCCGTAAAGTAAGAGGCCAAGACGTCCCCGTAAGCCGGCCCTGGCGGCAGCAGCCTCCTTCTCCCCCCTCTCCATCTCTTTTGAGGCATTAGTCTCAAAGGAAGTGGCAAATGGACATACAGTGTATGAAAAATAGCGTGAGCTTTGCTCAGCTTAGGCCAGAACGGATAGATGAAATGCCTCAGCGCGGGACCCCGAAGCTCAGATTTTATTGACTGACTCGGAAAAGCTCGTCGTCTCGCTCGCATTTTCCCCACCCCTCTCCCAAGCGTGCTTTTTTACCCCCCCCCCCTCTCCCTACATACGCAAAAAGTGCGAGCCTTTGAAAAAATCGGTCGTTAGGGAGAGGGGTCGTTATGTGAAATTCGCAACATATCATACAAAAACATGTATTGTATAGGAAAATATTGTAAGGCAGTTAATGGTGAAAGTATCAAGTATCTTTAAAAAATGGTGAAAGTATCGCTTAGCTAATTTCAAGATATGAATATTGAATTTCCAATCAGCCGTTCTTGTCTGAGTTTATCGCTGTTATTGAAATTGTTCAGTACCAAATTTGCAACATCAAATATTCTTCCTATGACCTCATTGTCCTTCTGAGAAGGTAAAGACGACACCCCGACATTAGCGCGCGAGACTATAGCGCGCCGACGTTAGCGCGCCGACATTAGCGCGCTGGCATTAGCGCGCATTACAACTCCGACTTTAGCGCGTGGGACTTTTGCGCGCCGACATTAGCGCGCAAAATAAGATTATTTTGTATTGTTGACTGCTCAGTTAAAAAAATTTACTTATCTAAGATAACTTTTCTGTCAAAATTACATCTTATTTCAAATTAATTGGTACTTTTACAAAGCTATCCATGAAAATTTTATCGATTGAAAAAAAATATTAAGATAAGGATATTCCACCATGCCAAATTAAATAAAGGGTTGGAAGCCATAATTCTACATAACTTAAAATAGTATTAGTAAATTGGAATTCTTAAGAAGAATCTCTCATAATATTGAAATTGAAATTTGTCTTTATGTATATGATACAGTGGTGCGGCGACATTAGCGCGCGTGACATTAGCGCGCAGACATTAGCGCGCGAACATTAGCGCGCCGACGTTAGCGCGCAATTTATTATTTTTATATTTGATACAAAAATAATAGAAAACAATTATTCTAAAAACTAAAAACACATACACGAAATAAGAACCATAACAATCGATGTTTGTGATTTTATAGCAATTGACTTATGTACATACATATGTACATATAATGGTTTAAGAAGAAAAAAAGCGGCACGAGTTGTAATACGTTTGTAGTAGTTGTAATAGTTGTAAACGAGTGAATAAGTCTTTGTCGGTTTCGCAAAACTTGATTACATTTAAATATTTTCTTTTAGTTTCAATAAGTTTTTGTCGGTTTCACAACAATTGGCTTTTAGTTAAAGTCGCAATGACCTTTACTTTGTACATAAAGGACCGAAACTGTTTCATTTCGCCGCCGCTGCCGCTGGACACAAAGCTCAAATTTTATTGCTAAATATTATTTATACCCTTTCTGTAAAATCGCCGTCGTCCTCAAATAGTTAACTCTACTTTCTATCGATAAACATTTTGGAAACCAAATACTTATGGGTTAAGCGATTAACTAATAAAAACAAAGTGGAGAAACTAATATTTGAAAATTTCACATGGTGGAATGTTCTTATCTTATTATTATTTTTTCCAATCGATAAAATTTTCATAGATATGTAGGTTTGTAAAAGTACCAATTAATTTTAAATAAGATGTAATTTTAACAGAAAAGCTATCTTGGATAAGTAAATTTCTTTAAATGAGCAGTCAACAATACAAAATAATCTTGTTTTTCGCGCTAAAGTCCCACGCGCTTATGTCGGGGTTGTACTGCGCGCTAATGTTAGCGCGCTTATGTCGGCGCGTTAACGTCGGCGCGCTGAAGTCTCGCGCGCTAATGTCGGGGTGCCGAGTAATTTTCCTTTGTTACTTCACTACGACTAATGATTCACTATGATCAAATATTTTCAATATTACAATCACTACAATCCAATCACTATTTTGCTTAAGTGATTTTCTTTTAACGTAACTGTTTACTTGTGTAATAAAATTTAGTCGACGTACATCGGTGACTTTCGTAGAGCTCTATGAAGGTAATATTTCAATTCGCTAAACTTGTTTTATTCGATCGCGCAGTTTGCAAAGTTGAACTTTTTTAAGGGAACTTGGAAAAAATCTAAATCCACTCGTATTTCACTTCTCCGTCGCTGAAATAACCCAAACAAATGTAGATAAATCGCGATATTACGACGGGAAAAATTCAACCGTTTTGCCGGTTTTTTTTTGTTTGGTTTTTTAGCGGCGGGGGAGAGGAGAGAGAGAGTAACTTAACTTTGTAACTTCCTATCGTAAAAGTTTCACCCTTACGACTTGTGCGATCTGGAAACTGAAAAAGTGCACTGTAAAGTTTTCGCGCGACATAAAAACGAAATCGAAAACGGTGACACACACAGTGAAAAATTCGAGCAAATTGTGTGATACTGTGAAATCACTGAACTTTATCGTGCACAGTTTAAACTTGAACACTGCGTTTGCCGTAACACTAAACTTACCATTGTGTGCGATATAATTATTTGCTCCTTTGTTATTTGTGAAGAATTTCACTTTGTAAAGTTTTGTACCGCTTCTGACGGACAACTTTATCGCTAATGTTTTAATTGACGTTTTTGTTCAGCGAGACAACCTTTGATCTCTATGAAATGAAAAGATCAAACACTTAACGAGAGAATTAACGATATCTGAATTAAGAGTTTAGAGCTTTCCTCGCAGCTTACTAAAGCTTTCTCGCGAGCTTTGTTGGCGCGGTCACGTGTAATGCGTACATCCATATGACCTACCTCACTCGTTCTTCTCGCTCGCCCATCGAATTAGGACGTCCATACGTCAGTTTTTATTTACATTTTAAATATTATACGACGATCGTCATTTGGGTGAAAGAAAAATCATCATTTAAAACAAGCTAACGCACTTTAATACGATATAACGCCATCTGCGAACGACGGCTGTAGTAAAATTTTGATATTTAATCATCAGTCCCAATTTATCGGCCGAAATCATCATCACTCTAGTGTAGTATGTGCACCTTTCGCTCTTGCGCAGGCTCGTCCGTGTTTAAATGCTCGCCGCATTACTTTACAAATTGCAGGCTGAAGGGGAGGGTTTGGATGTGGGGATGTTGAGGGGTTGGGTTTTGACGTGGATGTGCATCCATCAACAGTCGGTATGAGCCGTCTAGACGGAAAAATATTGCATCCGATGCAAATGCGAGCTTTAAGGGGAGGTTGAGAGCTGCTTTATTGCGACGTAAAGTCGAAGAATCGCGCGAAACGAAATGATTCTGTCGCTTTTCTGGGTTACGACGTACGTGTCAAAAGTAATTTCGAAAACATTATTGAATCTTACATATATCGGAATACTCTCAGACGTAATTGGCATTTACTTTTCTGTTTACAAAACTATTGGATTGTAATAATAATTTTTTATGCATACTTATGTAAACGTTTGCACACAGAGGAGCATGGAATAACAAGAAAACATCGTAAGAGGAGTACACGGGTGAGAAGTATAAACAAAGTGGCAGATATAGCAGAACGTGTGAAAAAGTTGGATATCACCGTATAATGATAGAAAAATTATAATAAATAAACGATATATTCATTATTCATTATGAAAACTGCCAGTTGTGAGGTATGGATGTGAAACTTGTGGATGCTAAATTCAAGAATGCTACGTAAGATCCACTGCACACAGAGACGCATTGAAAGATGTATGCTTGGTATAACAAGAAGATATCGTAAGAGGAATACATGGGTAAGAAGTATGACCAAAGTGGCAGATATAGCATAGCAGAACGTGTGAAAAAGTTGAAGTGGACACATAGCTAGAAGAATGGATGGCAGAGAGACGCGAGAAAGACTGGAATGGTATCCGAGAGGATGTGAAAGAAAGCAAGGTAAACCGAGTGGAAGATGGGCTGATGAATTGAGAAGAACGGGTTGAGTCAAGTGGATGCAGCTTGCTCAAGACAGATAGGAATATAAGTGAATTGGAGAGGCCTACATCCAGCAGTGGATGGTGAACGGCTAAAAATGATGATGGTGTAAATGTTAAATTTTCAAACGTTCTTGTTTACAAAGCTAAATATGTATGTATATTACTAAAATTTTGTTCGTTTAAAATATTTTGATATTTGACTTTCATTGGCCAGAATATTGTATGCATGTTGAAAAAAATCAATTTCCGGAAGCGATAAAGCATACCGTGTTGAAATTTAACATTTATTGTGATGAATTATTAATTAATCCTTTGGGATTGAAAAACAATTTTTTTACATATGTATGTATGTATGTAATTGCGTTCGTTTTTTTATCATTTTAAACGGTTAATTTGACACGATGAAAAAATATAATAACGCAACAGTTAAATATAGTAATTGTTTTATTATACAAAATCTTTATATTGACAGCGCATCCAAACAAGACATAAATTATCATAATAGTATATGTATATCTTGTCAGGAATATTAATTATATAACTGCTTATTGTTGTGAAATTTTATATAATCTGTACATAAGCATACAATACTAAAATAGCCCAGAATTATATTTAGCATATTATGTATAGGTACAATGAATGAATATTAAGAACTACATATATAAGTTTATTTTTTATTATAGATTAGTACATATGTACATATTTATGTACATAGTTTAGTCTTCGTTATTGTAATAGGATAAAGAAAATTGACCAATATAAAATTTATATATAATTTTCAGATGTAAATACAAAGGAGAAATAAAATTCTCAAGTTCAACGTACGCACTAAAGGAGTGGCGAATAGGAAAAGATTGCAAAATAAAGAAAATCTAGGATATAGACACGGGAAGACCCTCATCTTTTAGCAGATCAACGCGAAAGTAATGCAAGTGAAGAAAAGTAGAAAATAACGAACGAAGAAAAATATTACGCTTGGGAATATATTGAAAATATTATTTCACTCGCTTCATATAAATTCATTTAAAATCTCGATGTATGCGAGTTTTATATCATATTACGATACAATACGTATCAAATAAGCGCTAACATTTTTATTACATGCTCCATCTAGCTCTCGGTCTATTCTTTCGTTTCGTTTAAATTAATATATAAAATTATGCGACTTTCGTTCCGCTAAAAAATACTAGTTGCCTCGTCACGTCTCGGCCATGTTATGCAGCCGGAGCTGGATGCAATTTGTCCCAAATGAATAGACTAGGAATAGTGCATCGCGAATGCACCAGACGCATTCCAGGACTGTTGGCCTCGCAAGAGTGCCTCACTCTCTGCTCTCGAGATTAATATCTATTGTATATCTGGACGAATCTAAGCCAAACCTTGGCTCGCTTCCATACTATGTATGTATAATACGAGACTCGGGTAATTATATATGAACTACTATGTACATAAATATGTATGTACATATATCACTCATAACATACAAGAGCGCCTTTGGTCAATCTCAAACACCATAATAAATTAAATATGCTTGACCCGAAAGCCCATTTTGCACTAATATACCTATACATAACCTGCAAGATATGTACATGTCTTAAATGATTTGCGTATATACATAATAATAAATAATCAATGCTTGAAACTGTCTTCGCATACGTAGTGCCACTCTTGAATATGTAAAAATATGCATGTATATACCGTGTTATTATATCAACATTTCGACTTGATCTATTCGTGTAAAATATAATTTTGGCATTTATGCTCATGTTTGTGTGTGTGTAATAGCATTACCGGAGAGTTTCGTCTTAGTATTATTTGATTGAATGGATTCCGCAAAGAACTCTAAATCGTTTTCCGCTCTTTCATCTCTTGCTTTTCTTCCTCACCCGCCCGCCCAATAAACCGTAATAATTTTTATAGAACATTGGTCATTTTACGGCCACATTTTCCGACGTATTACGGATAAATGTGTTTTATATTGTCCATAAAAAAAAATAGAGCTCGTCCGTTGCCATTTCTTGTATTTTATCCGTGAACGTGTTTACGCCCGAGGCCAATCCCGAATGTACATCCATTACGTATATTATATACGAAATAATAATTGTGATTGGACGATAGCGATGGTGTCGAATCTTACATTTGTGTGTTGAAAATTTAATTATTAATCCTTTTGCACGTACACAATTGTTCATTTTCCAAATACGTATAAAGAGGCATTGAGTGAAGGGTTAATCAATCACTTTTTCCATCAGGCCGACGATGAAAAAGTAAATTTTCCAATGTGTGCACAAATGAAACGTATTGTAAACGAAACAGTAAATTGAATTCATCGAAATAGTTAATGCCGCAATGTGTTTATCTAATTCCGATAATGGCATTATATAAAAGCTTTCAAGTTATTAGCGTGCGTTGTAGAAATGTTTCTTTTTAGAAGCATGTGAACATAATCGGCATGTACGACTACTCAAATAGTGTTGATGGTATATTAAAAAAAAATATAATAGAAACGGTGAAATTGTCAACATTGACAAAGTGTATTACGTTCCCGAAATATAATCCTTGCATTGAATTGAATGTTGCGTTGTGAATGTGTATTGTGGACAAATTCTCTAAGCAACCGAGAAGCAACAGCTCGCATAAAATTTTGAATGTAAATGCAATGCCGCATATTTTTCGAACTTCAAATGTGAATTGTATTGAAAGAATATTTTCAGCATATCCACCTTTCGTCGGAAGGTTTGCATTTTCTTTTGTCGACCAGTTTTGTATCGTGTCGAACGAAGCCTTTAAAATTGCATTCAAATCTACCGAAGAGGAGAAATCGAAAACGCATTGTGTAAAACGTACTTTTATTCAACAGTTCGTAGCCTCCGCGATATTCAGAAGCAGAATTCATATTTTATGTAGCATTGTTCATTATACAGGTTCTTTCTATGATCCTGCTAGTCTATGACAGCGGTCGCCAACCTTTCGGACCTCACGGATCACTAAACACAGAATCTCGAATCCCGCGGACCACTACCATGATTTTTTCCATAGAAATAACATTCTAAATATAAAATAGCAAATACGCTTGTATTTACACTCCAAGCTATTTGCAAAAAGTTGGATATCACCTTATAATGATAGAAAAATTATTATTCATTGTTAATTATGAAAACTGCCGGTTATGACGTATGGATGTGAAACTCGGATGCTAAATTCAAGAATGCTACGTAAGATTCAGTGGACACAGAGAAGCATTGAACGATGTATGCTTGGTATAACAAGAAGATATCGTAAGAGGAATACATGGGTAAGAAGTATGACCAAAGTGGCAGATATATGTAGCATAGCAGAAAGTTGAAGTGGACACAGCGAGAAGAATGGATGGCAGATGGACGCGAGAAATACTGGAATGGTATCCGAGAGGATGTGAAAGAAAGCAAGCTAAACCGAGTGGAAGATAGGCTGATGAATTGAACCCGTTGAGTCAAGTGGATGCAGATTGCTCAAGACAGACAGGAACGGATGAGGATTGGAGAGGCCTTTATCCAGCAGTGGATGGTAAACGGCTGAATATGATGATGATTATGAAAAATGTGGATCACCAAAATTCTCTCGCGGACCACCGGTTGGCGACCGCTGCACCATGACATAGAAAATGTTGCCAATCGAAACAGATTGAATATAGTCAATACGACCAGTTTAAATTCGGCGTACTTACTGTTAGTTATAGTATGAAAATGTTTATGATTCATTAAAAAAATGTAATTATTTTAAATTGTTCATTTTAAGCGACTCGAGTAGGTGTTGCATATTTTGAATTAGCCCGGGATAGTTGCAATAAAAACATGTCACTTAATGTCCCAGTCTCGTTTGCATGACTCTTAATGGCCGATTAGTGCAATTGCAATTCTTTCGACGGACTTAAAACCCCATAAACAGTGACCTTTCTCCGGGGAAAATTGCAATCTTTACGAGCTTTGCCGGAAGTCACGACTTCGGGGGTTTCCTTGAACCTCCGACTCGTTCCTCTCGACGGCAGCCCAAATAATAATAAAGGCTTTTAACCCGGCAATTAACGCGAATTTATATTCGGACCCTCGAAACGTTTGCTAATTACAATTCCCACTTAGGGCCCTTGGCGTGAAAGTTTTAAAACGTGAAAAGCTCACTCTCGTACAAATATTACCCGGGTGAAAGTTCGACACGCACACACACACACACACACACGCGCTTACAAAATTAAAGACTCGATAAAAATCATCGTATTTTTCTTTATTCGTGTGATAAATTTCAACTGGTTAATTTAATTCCTCATGGTTTGTTTTCGTACTCGGTGCAGCTGTTACTGGGAAACGATAATTAACATGCAAAATGCTACCTCTACATAGGTAATGGTACGTTGCGTCAAATACAGTTAATGTGTGCAAAGTAATTGAATTTTGAACTTAATAGAAATTTCTGCAGTATTTTTGTAATATTTGGTAGCTTTGTTTGCTTATTATTATTGCACTTGTCAATTGTATGTGTAGTGGAAATATTTAGCAATAGACATACAGACAAATTTTCCGAATCACCGGGCGCGCTGTTCCGAGTAATATCCGTTTGACCGCTAATTTATTTAATTTGTGAAATCAATCGAATTTTCACCGCTTTCCAGTATACATATAAATGTTAAATTGAAATAGGCTTCCAAATTGAAATTCGGTTAAATCCAAATTAAAACTGGCTAAATAAAATAATTACTTTAACCTACTAACATAACATTATACGTCAGAAACTTTCCGTTATTATCATCTAAATCAGTGGTCGGGAACCTTTTTCGAGCTAAGAGCCAAATTAGAGAAAACCTTGCAAAATTGGTAAGTTTGGGAGCCGCAATATATTATTTTCGAATTATATATTCAAAAAAAACTGCCAGTTATGACGTATGGATGTGAAACTTGGTGAAAAAATGTAACGTAAGATCCAGTGCACACAAAAAAGCGTGGAAAGATGTATGCTATAAACAAGAAAATATCGTAAGAGGAGTACACGGGTAGTACACGGGTACACAGAAGTATAACCAAAATGGCAAATACGTATAGCAGAACGTTTGAAAAAGTTGAAGTGGACAGATAGCGAGAAAAATGGATGGCAGATGGACGCGAGAAATACTGAAATCGTATCCGAGAGGATGTGAAAGAAAGCAAGGTAAACCGAGTGGAAGATGGGGTGATGAATTGAGAAGAATGTGTGTAGTCAAGTGGATGCAGATTGCTCAAGACATACAGGAATGGAAGAGGATTGGATAGGTCTTCATCCAGCAGTGGGTGGTGAACGTTTGAAAATGATCATGATGATGATATTCAAAATTAAATTAAATGTTACTCATTAATCATTAATGAAATAAATTATCGTGATATTTCTTAACTTTCGTCAGTTTATTACTAAAAAGTATTGTAAAGTTTAATCTGAAAAACAATGACGGTGTGGAAATGTGATTCATTTTGATCTTGTATAAATTGTGTGTCAACATTTTATATTTCAAAACGTTGGATGAGAGCGAGAGCCGCAGGTTTTCATACAAAGAGCCGCATGCGGCTCCGGGGCCGCCGGTTCCCGACCACTGATCTTAATCGATTATGATGTATGAATGTCTGAATGAGCTCAATGTATGTATATTTTGGCAGTGTTCGTAAATAGTATTTGTACTAACGATCTGTCTGTGAGTGTATTGGCCACATTAGACGTAAATGTTTTGAAATTGTTGTCTCTCGGATATTTATGTATGTACCTACATATATAATGAGCACTGCGATAAATTCAATTGATTTATCTGCGATATCATTTGTATGGCGATTTTCATCTGCGGTGTTTCTGAATGTTTCATTTATTTGCGGCCACGTTAAAATATGTAGAACGTATAGTATATGACGTAGTTTGTTCGAGGTACCTCATTCAGTTTCGCACGTGACTGCTTTACACGGTATGTTATTCTGAACTACCCCCGAACATCACTTATGTAAGAACCACCCCCTTGCTCACGTAACATTCATTTTTTAACCCTCCACTTGTCGAATATTGATTTCGACGTCTTCTAAAATTAACAGCAAAAATCCTACACATTTTTTTTTCCCCGCTCGCGGCTAAGGAAAATATATCCTCGTATTATATATACCACATTCTTGGCGTATGTGGAAAAAATTGTAATAAAATTCAATTTGGTCCGAAGTGAAGTCGTATTAGGCGCGTTTTTCTCTTTTTCGTTTTTTTTTCTTCCTCCGAGCTTTTGACGCGCCGATACTACGGGAAAAGTTTCGCTTTTCATTTCCGGCGGGCTAATCTCGTTCATATTTTTATGGCACGCAATAACCAAGATTTTCCGCGTTCGCGTCAACGACAAGACGTATTACACGTGGCGGGAAATGTGTCACGAGACGCTGTAATTCATCTTCAACGCCGAAAAAGACAATAAAGCTCGCCCCGTATTGTGTGTGTGTGTGTGTGTGTGTGTAAGCGTAACTCGCGAATTTGTACCGAAAAATTGAGGCTTTCGCGGAATTTCGCCGCGTTGTTTGCCGTGCAGCGCGAGAAGCGAAAGCTTTGAAGTTAAACATTGTACACACAATGTGATAAATTAATTTTCGAAAAATTTAATTACATTGTGTATATACATATGTACATAATCAACGGCGATGTATTGCATCGCTTGTAACTTATTACTATCATCACAGTACCGTTTTTTTTTTAATTCATTGTAAAAAATTTTAATTGAAAAACCTTAAGTCAAGTTGAAGACATTTTATTTAGTACCGTATAATAAATTAATTTCATATGAAAAAAGTTGATTTTTTTTAGATTAAACTATCACAGTGTTTCGTTGCAATACACTTTCTGTTAACAGTGGCATCTGCATTTTCAATGCAAAATATCGTAAAATAAATCGCACCACTGCTGTTATTCCCCTTTTAAAACTATTCATAACTACTACGAAAATTTATATTTATTACGATTGCAGTTTTCGCTATTTTTCAATACATACAAAAACTCGATAAATATTAAACCTCCTTTTTAAAATATAAATAATACAACTAAAATCAATCAAACGAACATTTATATGAAAGTTTTTCATTAGAAATGTGTACTGTAGAGATTTTATATTGCTACAAATTTGCTTACATCTGTATATATGTATATATATGTATGTATGTAGCTTTTATCGCGTCAAATTGAAATTAGGCGAATATTCATTATTCATTCAAATTGACATTAGGCGAATACCACCCAAGGATTAGATTTAAATTTACTAATCTATTGAATATATTAGGCATATAAATTGAAAATAAATTTAATAGAAAATTATGTACGTTACAGTTAAGGCATATTTCAAGTGAAAATATATTTTTACCAATTCAGGCAGTGAAAATGTATCAAACAATGAATATACGTACAGTTTCACTGCTCAGTATCGGTGAAAGTATATTAAAGTGAGCGTATGTGTTGCTCTGTGTTTGTGACTTGTTGATGTTGGCCTAAGTCGATGATGTGTCATCTTAAAAGTGTGTTTTGAACGAAACGGTGGCATTGTTATATCTGAGGATTCTGAGGATATGTACATGCGTGCAACGCAACGCAACACGTGCTCTTTTCTTCTTAAACAATTGACCATAAGTCAATTGTAAAAAAATCATTGTAAACTATAATTGGTAGGTACTAACCAGTAAAAGTGTACGCCTGAACACGGGCACGGCCACGATAAGAAGAAGAAGCGACAAAATAACTAGGATTGAATATTTCAGCAGATTATACGTATGATTCGATTGGTCATTTCACAACTGAGTCAAATTCAGTTTCAATGACAGTTCGGAAACGAATATAATTTCACCAGTGGGTATCAGTTAAAATATATTTTCACTAGTAGACATATATGTATATCTACATACATACTAGTGAAAATATGCTTGAATATGATTTCACTGAAACGCCCGTGAAAATATATTTTCACTTGAAATATGCTTTCGCTGTAACATACGTATGTATGTATGTATGTAGGTTTTATCGCGTCAAATTGACATTAGGGCAAATACCATTCAAGGATTAGATTTTGAGTTACTAATCTATTGAATATATTAGGCAATTAAATTGAAAACAAATTCAATTATGTACGTGTAAAATAAATTGTATATGTATGTACATTAGAAAGCGATGGTTAACTGTGAGAAAGCTTTCGCAGACATTTCATCTTCGACATGCGACTCTGTAAAACAATAAGATAATTATCGTCCCTAATCCTCTTACAGAGCAGTGGGATAGACGAAAGGACCAGAAAGGAGATCCACATCCGACGAGACGGGATTCCGACGGGATTACCTAAGCTTCAAACGGGACGCCTCCATCATCTCCCGGACCGCGACCCAAAAAATAAAATACACACACATGTACGCATTCGGGCACACATTAGGTATACACACGTACATACATATGTATATAAGGTAATATATTACATATATAGGACACGTACAATATATCATCGCGGGGTAAATTTCATAAAAACGACTAAGCTTCGGGTAGTCCGTACAATATGGGGTCCTCTGTTTGACAATAATTTTAGGCGGATCTCGCCCCGAAACCAGCCTCCGCCTCAGCCCACGGGATCAAAGTTATCACTTACGGCTAGGCATAAAAACCCGCCCTCCCCATACCATAATAATCTGTGCGTGTGTGTTTTTCTTTGCCAGGTATGATGGGGTGGGCGGTTTTCGGGAGATAAAATCCTCCCACGCTCGCCACCCTCTCTAATACGGTATCCTATTGTGTGTGTATTACGAAAGCCGTTACGCGGTTTGATGCTCGTAATTTGGATGTTCGAACATTCCGCGGCTTGTATAGAGTGCGCAAAAATTCTTACCATTTCGCTGCGGATAGGGATGTGTATGTATGTACATATGTAGGCTTTCAGTGCAGGGCTAAATTGTACGGGATAGGCTACAATATTTGAAAGGTTTGAATGAAAAGGCACCTTCAAAGTCAAAATTTGATTTATGTGACCCTCGCCTAATAGCACATATTCAAAAGGGTCAAACGGAAGGTCATTTGGCGAAAACAAATTCATATGAACATTATAAGTATGACTCTTAGACTCCGTAAAGAAAAATCAAATAAGATTGTTAAAGATTCATTCTTTTCAAATAGAGTGGTTGAAGTTTGGAATAGTCTTCCGGATTCAATAGTCACTTTAAAAAATGTTAATTTATATAAATATCAACTTGATTTATGCTTAAAAACAATGGGTATTTGTAATTCTTTAATAAATGGACCATTATTCATTTTATTTTTTGTTTTATCTTATTTTTTTTTTTTTTGTACCAAACCCCATGGGCCTATCGGCTATGCCGCCTCTCCATGTAATTATTAAATCTATATATATAAAAAAATCAATGTTTGTCTGTCTGTTTGTCTGTTTGTCTGTCTGTTTGTCTGTCTGTTTGTCTGTCTGTTTGTCTGTCTGTTTGTCTGTCTGTTTGTCTGTCTGTTTGTCTGTCTGTCTCTTATAGGCTCCTAAACCACTCAACTGATCACGATGAAACTTTCAGGACTTATTGTGATCATGCCGGGGATGGTTCCTGTGAAAAAAAATCGGGAAAAAACGGGAACGGGAACGGAAAAGGGCCTGCTCACGCGTCAGATAACGTACTAGGAATGGGAACGAGAACGGGAACGGGAACGAGAACGGGAACGGGGGGATCAGGATCGGGAACGGACCGGGATCTGGAATCGGGAAAAACGGGAACGGGGACAGGAACGGGCCTGCTCACGCGTCAGATACCGTACTAGGAATGGGAACGGGATCGGGAACGGGATCGGGATCGGGACCGGGATCGGGAACGGGACCGGGATCTGAAACGGGAACGGGATCGGGAACGGATCGGGAACGGCCTGCTCACGCGTCAGAAAACGTACTAGGAACGGGAACGGGAACGGCATCGGGCATTGCAACGCATGCCGGGTCAGCTAGTAAATATATATAATAGCCGAAATCCGTATGTCTGCTGATAACGCTCGCCTTGGTAAATAATTATAAAACTAGAACGAGTGGGATTTGAACCCAATATCACCAGGTTGGGAGGAACCATGCTTACACTATCTTCCAACGGAGGCGATGACGGATGTGCTATAATTGGCCAACATTGGTTCTTAAAAGGGTTGTCGATTTTGCTAAATTGGTACGTTGTTGTTATTATAATGCACCATAGATGGCGCAACATATTGTTGCATAGGCAACAACTATAAAAACTATTATATTTAATATTATTTTTTAGTCCGGGTGATGAGAACGCTCCGTTGATATTCAACGGGCTTACACTAGTTATATACATATATGTATAATAGCCCAAATCCGTCTGTCTGTCTGCTGATGACGCTCGCCGAGGTAAATGATTAAAAGACACGAACCGTCGCGCGCGAGTGGGATTTGAACCCGAAATCACCATTTCGGAAGAGTGTGCGCTTACGCATTCATCCAAACTAGGTAATGACGTGCCTGCTAAAATTTGACAATATTAATCCTCGAAAGGTTCGCGACTTTGCTAAATTGTTACGTTGTTGTATTATAACGCGCCATCTATGCTTAAACTATACTCACCCACACAAACTCACATTACCGGTGATGAGAATCTGCTCCGTTGATTTTCAACGGGCTTACACTAGTACTTGTATAGTCAAGAAATTGTAGTTAAACATTCGTGGCTGTATGATTCAATGGACTAAATCAATTATTACATGAACATATGATGTGTGAATTTGTTGTTTAATTACTGTTTGATTTCATTGCGTATTAGAATTAATTACTAAGTTATTTTCCTGGGCTCCACATTAAGTAGCACTGTTTTATAGAGTGCGCTTTATAATTGATCAAAGATAATACATATGTATATGTATGTATGTATGTGGGCTACTTTGGATCGCAATCAAGCGGCGTTAATAAATCAATTGTTTGTGATCCTTAAACTAATCCCAAAAGCAAATTTGGACAATGAAAAGGATATCTGTGGATTTACGACAATGCCTACTGATCGAACCGTAGATGTATTATTTGTTCAACGGAACACCGTAGGAATTTTAAATTATTCATTGAATTTTGAAACATTTTGTACTAAATTATTCGTTTTTTTTTTAATTTCAATTTGAGTTTTCGAATGTTTCTTGTCGTACGTTGAATAAAATATGGGTCCGTTTAAATTATTATCAAAAAAAAAAATGAAGCTAATATCCGCCAATGCTTAATTTAATGTCTTGTATATACGTAAATCACGGAGAAAATACATAATTCTCCCGGTATTTGAAAACTCAAGACTTACCTACGCGTAAAAGAATCGTACTTTGCCAAAAATAAAATAAAGCGGATGTTTGCAAACTTAATTCGTTTACGTTTCGTATTTATGTACCTTTATAATTTACTTATATTATTGTTTTGAGTTTTCCTCGTCTACGCTTGTCGCATCCACGTGTTTTCCTTATTTATTTCGCCTGTGCGGAAAAACGGCCAAGCGAAACCAAACAAACTTTCGGAAATAAAAAACAATCTCAACTTTACAGCATATGAAAATAATATAATACTTTATTATACACACACAAACATACACACGAAAATAAAAACAATGCAATGAATAAAAACTTACCAATCGAAAAATTGTTCTTTTTTTTTGTTCTTCTACTCCAAAACTTGAAAGTTTCTTCTATTCAATTATGTTTGAAGAAAAGTTACTTTTCATTTACGGTTTGTTTTATTTGTTTTAATTTACTATCTCCAAGGAGATGTAAATGAGTTTTTTTTTTTTTAACGAATTTCGTCTTTCTTATATTATAGTAAAATTTATTTATTTAAATTTAATTGATAATACACACATATTATTCACTAATTATAATTATACACATTGAATTAGATAAGACTAGATTTTTTTTTTTTGTTTATATGCACTTGTGATGCACTTTAGTTTTTTTTGGGATGATATCGATATGTACGGGGAGATATGTAGGGGGACTTTTTATGATGCTGATGATGATTTGGCACAGTTCGTAATAGTTCTTCGCAGGTAGAGAGTTGGAAAGGATGAACGTGGGAAAGTTAGTTGAAAGTGTCGATGCGAAAACTTTTTTCTTCCGGGGAATGGTCCGAACGAGCGGATTTCGCGAATTTGCCGCGTTTGTCTGGATTTTCCACGATCGGGGATGATGGGCTGGGGTGGTGTACTTTAGGGGTGGTTGAAAATCCGGTTTTTCCTCGTGAGGGGTTGTCTAGAGGGGAACACTGTGGCACAACTGCTCTCAGATCGCCCTTTACGCGACTGAACAAGCCGGCTATAGACTGGCGCGAGAGGGGGATCAAGCCGGTGAGTTCCGCTCCAAAGTGACGTAAGCGACACGTCATCGATGCGCGAAAGTGGTCCGTGAGAGCGGAGGGTCTGCGGCATAGTATGGCGTGATCGAAGTGTGCGTATCTATTATTTATCGCGATATTAAGGATCACATTCGCGGGCCACGAAACGGTGCGTTTGGAGGTGTGCGTGTACGCTGGCAAACGGTTGGCTGTACGCATTTGATTGATTGTTTTTTTTTTTTTTTTTTGTTAATGTTGGTACGTTGTGTTTTACCTGAGGTTTTCCGCTGATACTTTATATTATTTCGCGAAAGTATTTTGACTCAATTGTGATTAAAATGAAATTTTTTCCAAGTAAAATTTTCGATATAAATTATTATTATTATATTTATACTAGTGTAAGCCCGTTGAATAACAACGGAGTGGTTTCTCATCACCCGTACTGTGAGTGTTGTGTGGATGAGTATATGTATGTGTGCAGTATGTATGCGAGCGATCCGCGGCTATCCTTGCGCTACTATACCTATGTATGTACATATGTACATATAAATAGTAATGCATACTTCAAACTTGACAAATGAATAAAGTACTGAGCTTAGTATTTATTTCTAATAATATTAAATTTAATAGTTTTTATAGTTTTTGCATAGATGGCGCGTTATAATACAACAACGTAACAATTTAACAAAGATGTGAACCTACTGATTAATATTGTCAAATTGTAGCAGGCTCGTCATTACCTAGTTTGGATGATTGCGTAAGCGCACCCTCTTCCAACCTTTCATTTAACTAATCATTTACTGAGGCGAGCGTTATCAGCAGACTGACAGACGGAATAGGGCTATTATATACATATATATAATAGCCGAAATCAAAATCATTTACCGAATCATTTACCGAACTGTCGCTTCGGTAAATGATTAAAATACACGAACTGTCCTCGCGCGAGTGGGATTTGAACCCGTTGAAAGAATCTTGCTAACACTATCATCCAACAGAGGCGATAACGGGCCTGTTTCAATTTGACTATATAATATTACGTGTTGTATTATAACGCACCATCTATGCAACAACTATAAAAACTATTAAATACACATATGTATACTCACCCACGCAAATATACGTTGATATTCAACGGGCTTACACTAGTTATTATATATATAATAGCCCCATTCCGTCTGTGTGTCTATCTGTCTGTCTGTCTGCTGATAACGCTCGCCGATGTAAATAATTAAAAAACCAGAACGTCGCACCAGTGGGATTTGAACCCGGTATCACTGATTCGGAACAGAGCGCTTACGCGGTGAGCCAAACCAGATGATAATGGGCTGGCTTGACTACTTGACTATTTATGTAATAAAAAATAGGCCCGCGACTTTGCTAAATTGTTACGTTGTTGTATTATAACGCGCCATAGATGGTGCGTTGTCGCATAGATGCAACAACTATAAAAACTATTAAATTTAATATTATGTTTCAGTACGGGTGATGAGAAACCGTTCCGTTGATATTCAACGGGCTTACACTAGTGTACATATATTGTTATATATATGTAGGTACATAACGATTCAAACATTGTCGAATCTTATACGGTTTCACTTAAACCTTTTTCGAGTTAAGAACCAAATTAGGGTTAATCTTGCAAAATTAGTAAGTTTGGGAGTCGCAACATGTTATTTTCGGATTATGTATTCAAAATTAAATTGAATGTTGCTTTTTTAAGAAATGGATACCTGTAAGAAATAAATTATCTTCATGAAATTTTTTAGTGTTCGACAGTTTATTACTAAAAAGTATTACAAACTTTAATCTGAAAAACGATCTTATAGCTTTTTATAGCCATGAAGTTATGGAAATAGGATTCATTTTGAGTTTGTGTAAATTCTGTGTCAACGTTTTGTGTTTCGCGCAAAACGTTTGATGACATGGAGAGCCATAGGTTTCCATACAAAGAGACGCATGCGGCTCCGGAGCCGCCGGTTCCCGACCGCTGATTTAAACCATAAGTGGACCTTACACGGTAAATAATACTGTCATTACTCCATTAGTGACAGAACCCCCTCCACTCGCCAATATTGATGCTCTGATATTATTCATTCATTCCGATGTCATTCCATCAATATCGAGTTTACAGGATCAATAATACTGTCACTACTTTCAAGTAATGACAGTATTATTGACCGTGTAAGGTCCGCTATAGAATATAAACTGTTGTCTTATTGTCACAAAAGCATATTCAGATATCTCTTAATCAACCTAAATTTATTAAGTCTCTAAAACAATATTTCAAAATGAT
Organism: Parapsyche elsis; assembly: GCA_022651745.1. Lineage (NCBI taxonomy): Eukaryota > Metazoa > Arthropoda > Insecta > Trichoptera > Hydropsychidae > Parapsyche > Parapsyche elsis. The sequence goes on from JAGVSN010000017.1 coordinate 8,307,575, forward strand.
CAGCCTTACACTTTAGCTTAATAGTTTGCCAGGTGTATAAATACATAGATAAAGAGATTTTCCAAAAAAAGTTTTATACATGACATATTTCAGATTAATGGACAGATTTTAAACCACACCTTAGAAGTATGAAGTGTAACTTTTTGACGTTGAATTTTTTTTAAGAACTTCCTCGATTTTACAGAAACGTGCTTTAGTTAAATATACACATTACAGTATCCATACAAATTATTTAATTTATTTTGCACTTTAAAATAAAGTTCATTTTATAATGTTTGCAGTGCTAATTAAATCGGCTTGGGTCACAGCATCAACTTGCTTTACATGCTAGCTTAATATAATTTTGTGTCGTTCAATTTTAAACCCATTAATTAAACTCAAAACGAAATGATCCATCACACTCGCTTAACGCCTAGTTAAAACGTATCAAAGAACCAATCGATTTAACATTCCACAGTAAACTGGATCGCATCCAAAAATTCATCACACAAAGCATTGTCTTTTCTATTACTGTTGTTGTTTTTTTTTTTCATTAGAATAAGCGTATACTAAAGTGGCATATTCACTAACAAACAAAACGCGGTCTACACACTTTGAAACTTCTGGCAGCAGTTTATAAATGCCATCGTTACAGACGACACATTAACGTTGGCAGTGACGATAAGAAGCAGCTGTTGTGAACTAGTAACCCAAAACGCGAAAATTGTCCCCCAGAACATACGTACATTCATTAGTGAACCAAGTCAACCATTGAATTAAGCAATATAGCTATCAATGTATTTTGTTTAACTGAAAAAAAACCAAGTTAAACACGGCCGTGGGTTTTCCGCGAATTGTACGTCTGCGTTAGCGGCTAATATTTTATTTGAAATATGAGAATGAAATGAAAGCATCGAAATAGACACATTAATATATTTTTATTTAGCATAACGAATAAAGTTTTAACTAGTAATCGATTACAATTTTATTTATCATTGGCCTGTGGTAAACAGTGGCTGTCGAGGTGCTCGCGTTGTTGTTTTCCCTGCGCGCCGCGTCGACTTTCTGATGTTCCCAATACCGTCTCACTCGTTCTGTCACATACGTTTTTTGTATTTCCTATTAGCTTTTTGGTGAGTATGAGCCGACATAGTGAAATTTTCGACTTGTTTTTGATTTTTCGCCGACAAATAATTTACACCGTTCACATTTTATGACTTAAATCAACAGATCTTGAAGAGATATTTTGTTTAGTAGCAAAATCGCTGCGCTAGCATGTCAGAGTCGTGAGATATACAACAACTAACCTCCTGTCTCTCTCCAACTTCATCACGAAATCGATGGACTCGAACGTTCAAGTTGATGTGGTTTATACTGACTTCAAAAAAGCGTTCGACAAAGTCGATCATAGTATTCTTATCCGTAAATTGTTTGATCTCGGTTTTTCATATATCACAAAATTGTTTGTTGATTATCTGAGTGGGCGTTGTCAATTCGTGAAATATGAATCTCAATATTCCAATGTGTATCCCACATTCTCAGGAATACCACAGGGTTCCAATTTGGGTCCATTGTTGTTTCTTATATTTATTAATGATATCCATACAGTCATTTCTAATTCCAATCTGTTATTGTATGCTGATGATCTCAAGGTGTACAGAGATATTCGAACGACAGCAGATTTCACTGCTCTACAAAATGACTTAAATTCGCTGTGGGAATGGGCATCTGATAACCATTTACCATTTAGCATAGAGAAATGTCATGTCGTTTCTTATTCCCGTTCTCTTGCACCTTTAGTACATCCATATAGTCTTGGTGGAAATATATTAGAAATGAAACCTTCCACAAGTGATCTCGGGATTACGTTTGAAAGCAGGTGGAAGTTTGTTGCATATCTCAGACATATGTAACAGGGCGTCAAAGATGCTAGGATTCGTCGTGCGTAATGCTCATCATTTCAATGATATGAGGGTATTACGCCTTTTTACGACACTTTGGTCCGCAGCATCTTGGAATCTGGTTCTATTATATGGAATCCCAGAGAAGTCAAGTATAATTTACAGATTGAAAGAGTTCAGCGGAAATTTCTCCGATACCTATACATGAGACAATACGGCTACTATCCCTCACTGTATCCTAGTGCTTTTGTTCTAGGTACATTGGGATACAGCACTCTGTCTTCTCGTAGGGATAAACTCCTTGTGAATCACTTCTGTAATTTATTGAGATGACATATGCAACCCACCAATCCTCGAGGAGATGAAGTTGTGGGCTCCTGCACACTTCCGGGAGTTGCGTACGCGTCAATTGTTTCAGGTTGTCAGAGCGAGAACCGGTGTCCTTGCTGACTCGCCCATTGCTCGAGCCATTCAATGCCTCAATTCACTTGCGCAACATTTGGATATTTTTTTTGCGCTACGCAGCATCAGATCGCCACATTTCTCATGCACTTTAAATTTTGATTTTGTTTGTAATAATTTAATTTATTTATAATTGATTTGCTGATTTTATGTTAACTTTTAATTTGATTCTATTATTATTATTATTTAATTTTATTATTATTAATACTTTCCAATTATTATTTAATTGTGTTTAATTTAAATTTAATGTAATTCGATTATACATATATGTATATATATTTTTACTACCATTATTTTATATATAATGTTTTTTTTTCATGTCTCGCCATAGTGACGAATTGGGGAAACCTGTTATGTCACTATGGTATAATTTGTAAAATAAATAAAATAAATATACTGCTTGGAAATTTTCAAAAACGTCCAAAATAGCCGTTGGAAGATACGCCCTCTCCTCCGCGCCTCGCGCATGCATGGTACCAATTCAAGATCATAAATGTATTGTAGACGTATACCCAAGCGAATAAAATAACATTCATGTCAATCGTGTCATTGGTACCCTATACTGGTCCAAATATAATAGACGTATTCACGTCAAAAATCTTCGGTGAATATGGGCCCACCTTGGAAGATAAAAGTGAGATAAGTGTTTACAGTAAATAATACCTAGCGGAATTGGGTCACTGTAAACTCAATGGATGTGTTTTCATTATCGGTTTGGCCGCATTCGTCGACTGTGTAGTTACAAATATTGTATCGCTTTCATAAAATGTCGAAATTTAACACTCGAAACGCCCACATGAGAATTGAACAAAATCGAACCGTTTATTTGCACTGCCACCACTCAAATGACAAAATTCAATCAGGCAAATTGACAACAATTGATTTAATCGCTCTACACAATGGTCGACACTTATGTGTATAATATTATATGGTTGAGGAAATTATCGTTTGCATTAGTATGACCGAGTGGTCAAAGTTGTACGTAGCATTATTCGAAAGGCAAAGTTTATTCGTGGGTTCTGGTCTAATGGCAAACGTTTCAATTGTTGTGCCCTCCTGCTGACCAGGTCGGAGTTTGGAAATTACTCTCGTTAGAAGAGTTGGAATTAGTTCATAGTGAGACCAGACCGCGAAAGCCGGTAACCTGGTAGCTCGGCTTCGCCGATTTCAGCTCGATTTTTGACTTTACAACAACTTTCAGAACTTCTCGTGTATAGTGTGGACCTAGCGCTGTGTGTGCGGTCTACCATATCCAAAGTCGACGAAGTCGACGGTCGAAACCCTCGTTTTACGCTTTATTTTATAATGGGGTATTTTGCGCGTCGTTATCATAATAGCAGTATCGTTTTACTGATATCGAAATGAGAGGTAAAATTTTTCAAGCTTTTCACCCCCTAATAACCCGCCGCTTTTCCTTATTTTCCGCGATAATCATCCGCCATTATGGCTTTCAGCGAAAGGGGTTCAATTTATTATTATATATTTTTACTTCACACTCGTGAACAATGTACCGAATTATTCATTTCATACAAAACGGAAAGGTGTGACGCTTACCGTAGTGCTTAAGTTCTACAAGATAAGTTTTAAGCTTTTAATTGTGAACTAGCTAAACGTACCTAGAACATCTACTCTGTAATACAGATTTCGTAATTATTTATTTATTTAAGATAGCTTAAGAGGCTAATTACAAACAAGCATTACTTAAAGCTAAAATTACAAAATAAATTATCTAATAGCACTTATACGAAGGTGCTATTTTGAAGCTACCGGGAATCAATCAATTTTAATTATATTTCTGAGAACTTCTGGCAGGCCATCATATTCAACAACACCCCTGTACAATATACTTCTCCTGAATCTACTTAATTTTAAATTCTTAGCTATTAGCTTATTTTTACCCCTAGCATTATGACTATGTATATTATACCCTCTTAATAAATATTTATTGAAATATTTTGATAATAAATTTTAACTAATAATCTAATTTAAAAATATATACTAACATGCACACTTTTAAGGTTTTATTTACATTCATCCAATTCAATTAATTCAACGTATATCTTATACTACTTAATCTATTGACATTTAAAATACTCCGCATAGCTCTATTTTGCAACTATCTTTAATTACCCTATTTACTAAATTTACAATGAATATATAAAATGAGGACGAACAATTCCATTATAAACTAATACTTTTGTATTTCTAGATAGTATATTTCTTAATCTACACACTTATCCAACTTTCTTCGTTGCTTTTTTAATAATCATCTCACCGTGTAATTTATAATCTAACTTATTATCAAGTATTACTCCTAAATATTTAAAACTATTCACTACTTCTAATCTTATATCATGTATGTACCTACATATATTTAAATTTGCATTATTAAAGTTTTTATAATTAATTATCATAGCTTTTGTTGTATCAACATTTAATTAAAATTTATATAATAAAACTCTGAAATTAAATATGGCAGTCAAACTACTGAATTATTGCAATGCGTGTTATTTTGCAATTGCAATATGAGTGTTAAAGAGGATTGCATATATAGACATGTTATTTATTTTATATAATATTAGCTAAATTAGCTAATTTAACTTACATCTATTACATATTAATAACAACTATTTAAATCTATTACACATTATACACTATACTTATACATAACTACTATCTCTCACAGAGGTGTCTCCTCACACTTTTCAAAAATGCATCTATTGTCTTAGCAGACTTGATGCACTCCGGGAGGGCATTATACATTAATACACCCCTGTGAAAAACACCACCAGCTGTCTTTGATTTCCTTACTCTACCTACAACTAGTTGGTTTTTATTTCTAGTAGAATAACTATGAATATCCCTATTTCTAATGATATAGTTCTTAAAATAACTTGGCAATAACTTATGATCTAACTTATAAACAAAAGACAATGTGCTTAATTTTAAACAATTTCTAATACTCATCCATCCCAATTCATCTAACATACTTCTAATACTTTTTAGCCTACCAACATTCAAAATACCTCTCATAGCTCTATTTTGCAACCTTTGAATTTTATCTAAATCTTGGCCACTGAACATATTAAGTACAGTGGCACAATAAACCAGATGTGGCAAAACAATTGTACTATAGACTAAGACCTTACTTTTTCTACTTAAAATATTTCTTAACCTACACAAAACACCAACTTTTCTAGCCATTTTTTTAATAATATATTCAGCATGTACCTTTAAAGTTCAGTTTGGAGTCAATATGAATTCCCAAATATTTTAAATTATCAACTATTTCAATAATTGTATCATTAATCCTAACTTCTTTCAACACATTTTTACTATTCAACCACATCATTTTTGTTTTATTCACATTTAGTTTTAATTTATTTTCACACAACCAATCACTTATATAATTTAATTCTATATTTAAAATATTAGCCATCTCATCAACATCACTACCAATCACATATATTAAAGTGTCATCTGCAAAAAGATGAACTTTACACTTATCAACTACCCTAACAATATCATTAATATATAATATAAATAATAAGGGTCCCAATTTAGAACCTTGCGGTACTCCATAAGGTGTTTCTAGCTCACCAGACAACACCTTATCAATTAAAACCAATTGCCGTCTATTACTCAAATAACACTTAAACCAATCTAAAACTAAACCACTTATTCCTAGCTTATATAATTTATGTAACAAAATACTCCTATCTATCATCTCAAATGCACGCTTAAAATCTAAGAAGACTGCTCCAACAATCTGTCCTGAGACATCAACAGCCTCCATCCAATTAGTAACCACCAACTGGATGGCGGTTTCAGTTGAATGTCTTTCCCTGAATCCAGACTGTTCCACAACCAAACAATCATTCATACTAATAAACTCTTTCAATTGTATCATTACTATTTCCTCCAGTATCTTCTCAACAATCGGTAACATATTAATGGGCCTCATTTCACAAGCTTTAATTGTACCTGGAACCTTTGGTACTGGTACAATAGTGGACACCTTCCATGCTTCGGGACAGATCCCATATCTAAAGACATATTAATTAATTTCAATAACTGAGGTCCAACAATATCCCATGTGTTGCTTAAGATATCCAGAGTCAATCCATCCATACTAGAAACCGATTTCATCCCCTTTAATACTTCACTCAATCCTACTATTTCCACTAATTTAAACCTTTCAAACTTATTTAAACCAGTACTCACATCAACATTCACACTTTTATGTCTACTTTGAATTGAGTAAACTATATCATTTACACTATTAATGTAAAATTCATTCAATCTATCAACCATAATTTCTTTATTATTATACACCACCCCTTCAATTTCTAATTCATTCAATCCCTGACTTTTACCCCCGGAAATTAAAGTTTTTATAATTTTCCACATTTTTGTGGGATCATTTTTTACACTATCAATATTCCTTTCATGCCACTCCCTCTTTGCATTACGTAATACATTTACAGAATTATTTCTCTTTATTTTATACTCTAACCAAGCCTTATCAACTTTAGATCCTTCAATTGCTTTAAGAGTCTTGAATCTATTATAACTAAGACTTTTCTCAAATAAACTCTATTTTACTTCCTTGGTAAACCAAGGCTTCAGTTTATAATTATGCCTGATTTTCTTGGTTAGCACACACTTACCTTTAGCATCCATTATATTACTAATCATTTTGTTCCACATTACATCTACATACACTATGACTATCATTCTCCCATTCACATTTTTGCAACAGTTCATTCAATATTTCATACTCACAACTTTGCCTTATAGAAACTTTCGTCGTTAAACCAGCTATCTTACCAAACAAAGGTCCCAACGAAATTTTAATATTTGAATGATCACTTATTTTTGTTACATCACTAACTACACAATATAAATCTACAATATTAGTCACAACTAAGTCAATTAGAGAGCTAGTTTTATCATTTACTCTTGTCATATCTTTCACCTTTTGCTGAAAACCCATTTCATTAACCCATTTAGATAATTTTTTAACATAAAATTCTTCCGATCTGTCCCAATTAAAATTCCAATCACCAAACATAATTATATTTTTACTTATATCCACACTCTTCTCACTTAATTCATACAAATATTTTATAAACCTTGCACTCTTTTCCATTCGGTGAACGATACACAACAAGTAAAAATACAGGTATCCCATTTATAAGTACGTCCACAGCAACTATCCAAAATTCTTTATCTACCTTATATACCATTACATTCGTATAATATATATTCTTCCTTATATATAACAAAACACCTCCGGTGTGTCTAGAGTTAGAATCACACCTCACAACATTATATCCTTCCACACACAATTCATAATCCTCAATATCACTAGTAATATGCGTTTCACTCAGACCCAAAAACCATGGTTTCTCACAAACAATCAAATTCTCAATTTCATCCTTATGACTCAAAAATCCCTGAACATTCACACTGATTCCAAATGGTGGTTGCTATATATAATTAGTTTTACTTCTCTTCCATCCCTCTTGTCTCTTATACATTGCACAATCACGATCAAAAGGATCATGATTCAAACTCAAATTAAAATTTAATTTACTATTTGTTCTCTCACAATTTGTACATTTAACACCCTCAAATGTGTTTAATAAGTCCAGTTCATCTTTTATGATTTCACGCGATTAAATCAAATTTGTAAATGTTACTAAAATTCAATTTTATATTTGTGTAATCTAGATTGTTGATTGTACATAACGTTATAACGTCATTGAATAAACCAACAAACACACAGCATCAGAAATTTTAGGATTATTAGTTGCGTTGGTTGTATATACATATGTACCTACGTACATATGTACATATGTAGGTAGAATATGTACGTAGGTAGAATACTGTTTGAGTCGGTAAATGTCAAAATATAAAATTCTATGTGATTTATTTTGTAGGTACACACACATAGAACATTTTTAAGCGTAAGCTGCTTTCATACAAACAGTTACATACTGAATGATGAAAGTCATTACTTTTGCGCGAAACTACAAAAATAGAACAATTTTTATTACGCTCAGTCGAGAATAGATAAGAAACTTACTCTACGCCATTTATTTTCCCTATTTCCCGGAAGACTTTTATATCTTCTTATAATGGAAAAGCGTTGCTGGAGTGAGCGTACGTACATCTGTTTGTTGGGCAAGTGATGGATGTATCATCGCGGCGAATCCGAACAACCGCCAAGAGTACATCCATCATTTACATCGGAAGCTGAGCCGATTTCGAACTTTTCAAAAAACAAAATAACAAACGATCGAGTGAGTGAGTGTAAACGTTGTGTAGAGGATACGCGACGAGGCGAGTGTGTGTTTATGTTTTCCGACGCCAATCAAATCCGCAAATGTTTCAGCCGTGTCCAGCTGAAGATTTATGACCGAAATCTGGACACTAACGATCGTCTAGTCGGGGTGCGAAATAAAAATAAAAAAATCAGCGAACCACTATACATATGCCGTAAACGGGGTCGTTAGAGCCCGCGAAATATGAAAAGTGAGCACTATTTAACACCTAATTGGACATGTCGGGGGCTGGCCACGTAAAAAATGGCCGAGCAAAATGGTGTCGACATCCTCACTTATGCGAAAGGTTGAATTTCGGAACTAAGTGCTCGGAAATTACTATTGAAGTATAAGCGTTTGACATATTGCACATTTTTATAACCGACTAAGCTCATCGGAAGTAATTTTAAGTAAATATTTTTACTTCATCGTAAATGTTAATGTTTTACTTGCTCGTATAGTTGATGTGCCCTTTACTTGTCCGCCCCACTTCGGAATAGCATTTTATGATACGTTTTTTGCAAGGTGAAGTTTCTACAGTTACTAAAAAAAATTAACCAGTATACTTTAACGCATTAGATACAGTGTATTTATTCAGAACGAAGCGTCAAAGTTTGAATAAATTAATTATTATATCTACGAGTATAAAGAGTGCATTCCTTTGTCGTCTTTGAGAATAAAAAAAAAGACATATGAATTGAGTAAATTATGCAACTAGTTGAAATACATATAATACATTTTATAAACTCATTGCGGATACTTTCGTGATACAAGATAATTTTTTTTTACTTTACTTCATAATATACACATGTACCTACTTATACTATGTATACTGGGTTCAATCCCCGTGCGTTGGAATAATTTTCTCGGCATGCTCTTGTATGTACATATGTCTATTCGGTTACCGGCTAGGTATTCTTACCTGGACGAGTTTTCCGGAAACGGATACACATTCCTGTTTACATTTTACGGTTTCATCATGTATTTTTTTTTTTTTTTAAATAAAACGGAATTCTTGTATGTCTGTCTCGTTATTCCTTACACATTATTACACCCTTTGACGAAACGGAACCACATATTGTAGAAGTGTTTCCTATGATCCTGTATCCTATATACATACATAGTATGTAAATTCGTGCAAATAAATGACAAGAATAGCCAAAATCGACAAAGAAAAGTCAGAGATTAGAGCGTCAGTCTCTTTGTTGATGTTGAATGATTTTTTCGACATAAATTATGGTCATTAGCAAGATTTGGACATTAATAAATCCAGATCGGACGTCTCTTGTTAGAATTTGCCAATTTAAGTAACTTAATTGTGAGACGGTTCCGCCAAAAATTGGCACCTGCTATCCATTATTCCTATGTTAACCTGTTATTGGGTGTGGATCTTTGTTTTTAGACCCGTTAGTTAACTTTCCCATCAACAAAACAAAAACAAAATAATAGTATCTAATACTTTATTGTATGTACATACATATAATGTATACATACTTAATACTATACTATACAATGAATTAATACTATATTCATATTCATATTACACTTTTCTTTTAGTTTTTACTGTATTTATCAGTGGTCGGGAACCTTTTTCTAAAGGCTAAGAGCCAAATCATGGAAAAAGTTACAAAATTAGAAAGTTTAGGAACATATTTAAAATTAATATATATTTTACTCATTTGTGGAATGGAATGTGTGATTGTGTGAAAATAGTTAAAATAATCAATTTATTGCTAAAAATTACAAAAAGTTTAATCTTGAAAACGATTTTAAAGCTTTTTAAGAGGATGAAGGTTGTATGAAAAGTAGGAAAGAGAAACGTTTAGGTTAGATTCATTTCGATTTTGTGCGATTTGTGTTTTAAACACCTTTTTCGGAATATTTATACCATTCCACATAAACGTTGGCTGATTATGAGAGTCGCAAGTCACATGCGGCTCCCGAGCTACAGGTTCCCGACCTCTGGTATAGAATATCGACTGAACCTTATTTATATACATACATATAACCTGTGTAAGACCGTTGAATATCAACAGAGCGTTCTCATCACCCGTACTGAAAAATAATATTAAATTTAATGGTTTTTATAGCGCCATCTATAGCGCGTTATAATACAACAACATAATAATTTAGCAAAGTCGCGAACTTTTAACCGATTTATGTATGTAATATGTTCAAAATAAAAGAGATCTCGCACCAACTGGTCTAACTCAAACGCTCAGTGTACCGAATCAGTGATCTCGGGTTCAAATCCCACTCGTTCGACGTTCTGGTTTTTTTTAATTATCTAGCGAGGCAAGCGTTATCAGCAGACAGATACACACAGACACACACACACACACACACACACACACACAGACAGACAGACGGATTTCGGCTATTATATATATAATAAGTATTGAAAAATCAATAATTTATTAATGATACCGTTTCCCATTTATCTGATCGTATCAACAGTTAAAAAAAATAGAAAATGCACATTTATTCCACACGTCACATCTAGACGATGCGGAGCAAACGGCAGAAGTGCAAATTTAAATGAGCGGCAAAAAGGATCTGGTGTGTGTGGGGTGCCAGGGGGTTGAAGGGTTGCCAGCTCGTCCCTTCAACCCGTTCGGCGCACATTAACATTTCATGACGACGCCATTATTCCCGTCGGCTCATTTGACGTCACGTCGCTTTCAGCGCTTTCACCATTCACCTCATCTCACCCCCTCGCGTTTCATCCTCACAACGATAGCACGAGGGGTGGCGAAGGGGTTGGACCGTATAGTGTCACGTGAAAATTCATTTTTTTATCGCGCGAATGTCTCGCACTTCCGGCTGAAAAACTATTAGCGCGTGCCGACGCGTTAATTGCAAACGTGTTTTGGGGTACTCTGCGAGGATATTGTGTGCATTGTAATTTAATGGTACTTTGTACCCGTAGTGGATACGTTGACTCTTGAAACTATAAACTACCTTGTCAATATGATTATATATTATGTATGTATATAATAGCCGAAATCCGTCTGTCTGTCTGTCTGTCTGTGTGTCTGTGTGTGTGTCTGATAACGTTCGCCTCGGTAAATAATTAAAAAAACCAGAACGTCGCACGAGTGGGATTTGAACCCAGTACCACTGATTCTGTACGCTGGGCGCTTACGCCGTGAACCAAACCAGTTGATGCGAGATCCCTTTTATTTTGAACATATTACATACATAAATCCGTTGAAAGTTCGCGACTTTGCTCAATTATTATGTTGTTGTATTATAACGCGCCATTAATGGCGCTATAAAAACTATTAAATTTAATATTATTTCTCAGTACGGACACTCCGTTGATATTCAACGGGCTTACACTAGTATATGTATAATAGACAAAATCCATCTGTCTGTCTGTCTGTGTGTGTGTGTGTGTGTAAGTGTGTCTGTCTGCTGTGCGCTGAGGTAAATAATTTAAAAAAACTAGAACGTCGCACGAGTGGGATTTGAACCCAGTACCACTGATTCGGAACAGAGCGCTTACGCGGTGAGCCAGACCAGATGATAATTGGCAGGCTTCAACGTGACTATTTATAGCTGAATATAATATAGGCTCGCGACTTTGCTGAATTGTTACGTTGTTATTATAACGCGCCATAGATGGCGCAACATGTTGTTGCATAGGCAAAAACTATAAAAACTATTAAATTTAATATTATTTTTTAGTACGGGTGATGAGAACGCTCCGTTGATATTCAACGGGCTTACACTAGTACCTATGTACATACATAATAGCTGAAATCTGTCTGCTGATAACGCTCGCTGAGGTAAATGATTAAAAGACACGAACCTTGTACATATGTACATATGTACATACATACATACATATGTACATATATTAGTATAAACGTATGCATGCTTGCAATTTAAAGAAGCTAAACTAAACTCTTAAGATAATCACATTGATTATTCCTTTCGTATTTTTTGTACGTTGAGCGATTCGTAGAGATTCGTTTTATTTTACTGTTGAAATGATTGGAAATTTAATCAACAGTGTTTCTCAAGTCACGGTTTGCGTATCACAAGCGATATTTTAACGACTGAAATATATGAAATACTGATCTTTAAACAGTATCAAGTTGATAGCCACGCGACTTGATGAATAGTATTCATTTTATATTTATACTGGTGTAAGCCCGTTGAATATCAACGTAGCGGTTTCTCATCACCCATACTAAAAAATAATATTAAATTTAATGGTTTTTATAGTTGTTGCATAGATGGCGCGTTTGGATCATAGCGTAAGCGATCACTGTCCCGAACCGGTGATCTCGGGTTCAAATCCCACTCGCGGGACGTTCTGCTTATATAATTATTTACTTCGGCGAGCGTTATCAGCAGACAGACACGCCGACAGACAGACGGAATATGGCTATTATATATATGATTAGCTTTATCTTCTATATATATAAAAAATCAATGTCTGTCTGTTTGTCTGTCTGTCTGTCTCTTATACATAGGCTCCTAAACCACTCAACCGATCGCGATGAAACTTTCAGGACTTATTGTAATCATGCCGGGGATGGTTCCTGTGAAAAAAAATCGGGATAAAACGGGAACGGGAATGGGAACGGGCCTGCTCACGCGTCAGATAACGTACTAGGAACGGGAACGGGAACGGGATCAGGAACGGGATCAGGATCGGGAACGGGACCGGGATCTGGAATCGGGAAAAACCGGGAACGGGAACAGGAACGGGCATGCTCACGCGTCAGATAACGTACTAGGAACGGGAACGGGAACGGGATCAGGAACGGGATCAGGATCGGGAACGAGACCGGGATCTGGAATCGGGAAAAAACGGGAACGGGAACAGGAACGGGCCTACTCACGCGTCAGATAACGTACTAGGAACGGGAACGGGAACGGTATCAGGCATTGCAACGCATGCCGGGTCAACTAGTCTTTTATATGACAGGCACAATCAGTGGGAAAGTTACATATGAACACAAATTATGTTTTGAACTTTATTTTTCACTTCCAACAATTCAAAGTAGCATCAAAACAATAAATAAATGAGTTACTAGATTAAATTATTTCGAGCGAATGAAAATGTATTGGATATCAAATTTTCATTTTGATTGGTTTGACAATTTAGAGCGGTCGATAAATTTAGCACGGAGTACAAATATGCGATATTACATTTTTAGAGCAAAATGTTGAACAAGGTCCGCTGAACAATATTTAAATGATTTTTCAGTTTCAGCAAAGCGTACTTTTCGCAGGGTTGAAAAAAAATTTCACATATTCGTTGACTGTGATATGTCTCGTTTCGTACAAAAAAAAAAATTCGGGTGTGGCCAACCCATGACTTTATCCATATATTTGAGGAATACAAAGAGTAACGAAATTAATTTTTTAAGTCCGTAAGTAAATAAAACGCATGCACACCACCAGACCAACCAACATACATTTATACATACATACATATCATGAAATCACTGTGTTGAGTGCGCGCGCGTATGTAAAATACGATCTTCGGCATATATTCAAATAGGAAAAACTGCCACTTCCGGTGGTCAGATGTTGACTAAAATCACAGTATCTTTTACGGCTAACGTGAAAACTATAGATATGAAATTTCGACAAAATCGCCGAAGCAGTTTCGGATATATGATTTTTTACGGGATTTTTGAATTTTCTGCGCGAAAAAAACCCTACTTCCGGTTGACTGATGTTGACCAAATTCCTTATGGCTCTTACACCTTACGTGAAAATAATAGATATGAAATTTCAGCTTGACTACACACACACACACACACACACACGAAAAATATGACGCTCCGGCCCTGCACACAAAATAGACATTTTTCAGAAATCATGAAAACGTGATCAGGGGATGGTACCTGATACAAATCAGTCGAAATCTCGAGATCGAATTTTGGCACGAATTTTGTTTTTACTTTATCCGATTAGGATAAAGTAAAAACAAACGTGGGTGAATGTATTGTAGTTCGCTTCAACGACTACATATGTACTTCACCCTGTTGTGCGACGCGAAAAGTTTTTGATATCACACCACATACCTATTAATTTTTAACTTGTTTACTAAAATGTTGTTTGGGGTACGTAAAACCCCGCGGCCATCGCGCCGGTTGCAGTTTGTCGAAATTTCGCCGCGAGAGAAAAGCCAATTAAAAGTTTCCATTTAATAATGCAACTGTAAGTGAATGCCGTCGGGATGTTTCGCGTTCAGAAAATAAAAAGACGAAAACGATGTTATATTAGGTTGTTTATACAAACAATACCTCGTTACAGTTCACAAATTGCGCATGGCTTAGATAAAATTAATGTAAAGTTTCAATAAATGATGTACAACATAATTAAACGATAGGTAATGTAAAAAAAAACTCATCCACAAATTTTACCTGCAATTATATAATATTAAATTTACCCGCTGAACGAGTAATGGAAATTTTCCATAATGTGATATATTTCCATGCATCCTTGTAAAGTTAACTCGATCAGCGTTGGATGTTTGATGAACGTTAACCGTAAAAGTGGAAAATTCATTTCACACTAATTCAACCAGAGAGGAAAATTTTTTAAATATTTTCAACGTTTCGCAACACATATTAGGGGATGCTTCACAATGTTTCGGCACTGGTATTTTAAATCATTTGTACCATTTCAATTTAATTTCTATATATGCGGATATCTACATACATACATATGTACATATGTAAATCAGATGCTGAAAAATGATCATAATACGGTGTACGAAATTAAAATTTTTGTATATGACTTGTATTTCATGTTTGTAATAACTTATCAAAATATTACATTACAAAAAAAATACAATGTTTTCACTTTTAATTCATTAAATACAAAAAGTTAATCTACACCATAGCACGACTTCGTTACACGTGGGATTCAAAGTAATCAAGTTAACAAGTTTTCCACGTCTTAGTAAAAAGTCAGACGTAGTTTGTACACTGGCAAAGCGTTATTTGCTCTGGTGTGGGAATAATTGGATTCGATAGTTAATTGATAATCGATATTAATAAATATTGAACGTACACTCTAATAAACACGAAATTCAATTAGGATACAGTACACATGTTCATATGTAAAGATTCTAAAACAAATTTTACGTGTAATGTACTAACTGGATTTGACTCGTTTTACATGTTTCGAGCTTCGAGCTTCGACATTTTTCAAATTCGAACGATGAATTTTGAGCTGGAATTTATCCAGTAGTTGAATTTGTCGTCTAATGCAGTTTCGCCAGACACCCTTTTAAATCTGTCGGTGCCGGTGGGGTAGTCACACTAATTGGCTGGATATCATCGTAATTGAATTATGACAGCATCCGGTCCGAACGTTGAAAATCCTTGATCAGTGAAGGGACACGCCGGAAAATGCATACGGCGAAATTCATTTTCAACCAATTTTCACTCGGTATGTCAATTAAGTGAAGCTTCGAACGAACTTTAATTCCGAATGGTGTGAATATAATATTAATATTGAAAAATTGTACCTATGTATCTAAAAAAAAATAATCCTTGCTTGGAAACTTTAATTTATTGACCACTTTCAATCTAGCAGCGTCAAGTGTAACAGCTACTATAAAATATGAATATTTTCCATTCAATAAAGGTATCGAATAAAAGTAAATGTTACATCTGTACATATATGTATGTATGTACAATATATCTACGTTTTATTCTCTCGCGCTCTTCATAAATCGACCGTATTAAATGCGATAAACCGGATTCCCATTACACAAGTTGTACTCTTTTTATTGGATCTTATACCCTTTACGTCCGTACAAAATGGAAGGATACTTCAGATAGGTACTTGTGCGAACGAGTACACGTGTCTATTGCATATACATACGTATGTACATATGTACATACATACATACATACAGGATTAGAAAAAGTCACGCGCCGCTCGTTTCGTACCACTGAATAGTGTTTCGTATTTGTATAGCCAATAATTAATTATTGCCGTCAAAAGTGACAGAAAGTGAGACTATTTCGTTCCATCTACATATGCATATTACCTATATACGTTTACACTAAGCAATTATTATGAACAGGTAGAATTATTATAAATAATATAACTTGTACATACATACATATTATTTTTAATTTAGAGAAGACCTCTATGTAACGTATCTAAATTCAAAATAGACTGGCAGAATGAATACGGGGAATACAGTGTGTTGGGTTCAGATTAAAGAGAATGGGAATAAAAAGGATGACCCTCGTCACCGATACATCTTTTCCAATAATCCACTGAGAAAAAGGAGACGTTTCGTATCGTACAGATGCGTATCGAAACGAAAATTTTCACACAAAGACATTTTTCCTATTGAAATTGGTGGTTATAAATATACCTAGTCGTAGTATGCTCGAGAATATGTTATGCTAGCATATTTAACGATTCAACTGTAAACGGGGGGTGAAAGGAGGGAGGATTGTAAAGAGATCAGTCGACAGAAGCATTAAGAGATTTATAACTTTATACAATATCTCAATTTTTTAAACTTTATTTTGATTGCGGTAAAGCTAACCAACGGATACATAGCAAAACCCAATAACAAGTAAACATAGGAATAATGGATACGAGGTGCCAATATTTGGTGGAACCATCCCACAAGTAAGTTAAATAAATTGGCATATTCTAACAAGAGACGGCCAATTCGGATTTGCCCATGACGATAAATTAAGGTCAATAAAATCTTTTGGACATTCATTCGAAAAACACGCTCTAACCACTGATGTTTATAATTAACTATATTTTAAACGAATGAGTGGATATGCAAAAGTATAGTACTATACATACATATGACACGGGTAGAGTATACGAACGGGTATAATCCTTTTGAGCTTTATAAATCGAACCGGTGACCCGTTCAATATTTAACGACATTTTAATTTAACATTTGAATGATCACACCGACCCACCTGAGCGTCAATGTTTGTTTGAAGCGACCCATCACAGTTCTTGGACCCTCGTTTCCTCCTGCTTGACTTGTTCCGTTCCCATTTCATAAACCGTTCATTTATTCGTGTGATGCCATATTTTGTATATATTAGGCAGTTATTGGTGTATAATAATATATAGTAAATTTAAATTGGATCAATATAAGCGTAAACTTAACTAAAATGGACAATTTTACGCTTTTAATAGTTTCCTAGGATATATCATAATATATTCGATGGAAAATTAAAGATATTGTGAATTCCACGTTAATCCACTTTACGATTCATCGTAAAATCTAAAACGCTCTTCTCATTAAGTGAATCCTTGGTCCAGATTTTATAGTTTCACTAATGGCAAATTCAATGTGGCTCCTCGAAAAGGTAAAGGGTACGCTACCTTAGCGTTTATCAGACGTTTCCGATCTATCAATCTTGATCTCTTTGTTTCATTATTGTTTACGTTTAATTTATACATGGTTAGAAGATTCAAATGTAGATAGTTATAAAACTAGCACTGTGTTTTCACGTGAATACGTTTATACGCGGACAAGTATGGGGTACCAGTACGGAAACGGTGGTGTTACGTTTGGATGGGCATACATTCCGACACTATAACTTCGTTACTAATAACACGATTGACATGAATGTTATTTTATTCGCTTGAGTATACGTCTACAATACATTTATGATCTTGAATTGGTACCATGCATGCGCGAGGCGCGGAGAAGAGGGCGTATCTTCCAACGGCTATTTTGGACGTTTTTGAAAATTTCCAAGCAGTATATCTCGCGATTTTGATATCCTAGCGCGGTGATTTTTCTACTAAACAAAGTATCTCTTTAAGGTCTGTTGATTTAAACCGTAAAATATGAACTGTGTAAATTATTTGTTGGTGAAAAATTAAAAACATGTCGGAAAAATATATAAAATTTTACTATGTCGACCCTTACTCGGCAAAAAACCAATAGAAAATACAAAAAATGTATATCATCAGATATAAGGTTTAATTATCTATCGATCAGTACTAAAATGTTTGTGACAGAACGAGTGAGACGGTATCGGGAACATCAGAAAGTCGACGCGGCGCGCAGGGAAAACAACGGCGCGAGCACCTCAACGGTCACTGTTTACCACAGGCCAATGATAAATAGAATTCTAATCGATTACTAGTTAAGACTTTATTCGTTATGCTAAATAAAATATATTAATTTATCCATTTCGATGCTTTCATTTCATTCTCATGTTCCAAAAAAAAAAAAATTTGCCGCTGACGCAGATGTATTTTTCGATTGAAAATGTCTTTTGGGTCTATAGGTACATATGTACATATGTATATTGGAGAACATCGCACATTTTATCACACCAAGTGTATTTACAGCGAAAAGTTCACAAGCATTAATTGTTTCATCAATTTAAAACAATCTCCCTCCTAAAGTTTCAAACATCAAAATCAGTTTATATTTTCCGTATATGAATACATCATGAGATGTTATCGTTCGTAACGTTCACATCTTACTCACCCACCTTGCGAAAATACAACAAAACTTTTACATCAAAACCGAAAACAACTTTAAAAGCAAGCATACATACATTAAAACTTTCAATAAATACACACCGCTACTTCTGCAACTTGATGTCCGTAGCTCGCATCATCTTTCGCACTCGAGATGATGCCAGTTACGGACTTTCGACGATGCGGAGTTACGAAGTTACGGACTCTGAATTAAAACAGTTTTTTTTTTTTAATCGCGTACATAAATCTAACACGGTGGTTTGCGTTCGCAAAAAATTCGGCCCAATAATTGAAACGGGAGATCGATTTTCCCGCATTCTTCTCCGGAATGTTCGGTGTGAGGGGTTTGATGGGATCGTTGTTTAATTAAATTCGTCCGCGTACTGCGAGGCAGTTCCCGATGCCTCATTTGAAAGACAAACGCTTTAATTTATTCTTTCACATCGAAGATATTTACCTTTGAGTCGTTCCGACAACAAACAAAAGGAATATTAAATAGTTTCGACGGCGGATTTTGCTCGTTCGATATTCTCGAGTGCCCTTGCTGAGAATTAATACTGCACTGTGATGTTACGGAAATTATGTACACGAGGGTAGTACCTATAGGTCCCCCTGGAGAGAGCGAACGAGCATCCCTTTTAAGTGTATGAATGATTCAATTTTTTTTTTAAACACAAATCTCATACCTACCTATGTATCTTCAGGTCCAACGATAATTTCTTTCGCATGACTCAGAATAATTTATCATTCGTCGTATTGTATTTTTTGCTTTGTTCTTAAGCGCGCTTACGTTCTCGGAAGAAAATATCTACGACCACCGCATTAAAATAAAACACAATACAGGATTATTCAGATGCTTTTGCCTTGTTGTATGTAATATTAAAATTATATGATATGTAATGTTTACCCTATATGACGACCTGAATGAAAATTCTGTTATGTCATGCAGGGTTCTACATATGTTTATAAATAAATAATCTGCCTAGCTTCTTTATATGAGTGGATGAGACCCAGAGTTTCCTATTACACTTTTTACTTAATTTGGTACGCTTTGACATACTTAATTTTATTCAATTAGCAAACTTATCGACAATTTTAATATAGAATTACGTGAATCCGTTAAAGGTAAGGCACCCAATCTCATGTTGCTTTTATTTTATTAGGAAGAAACATACAGTATATAATAATAAATTCAATATTCAAATCTTAAACCAAAATAGTTTCTATAAATCAAATATGAAATATCAGTAGTAATAAATACATAATAATAATATAGGGGTAGGGGAATTTTTAAGTGTGAATGGAATTGGGGATTGGAAAGCTGTTTTTAAATGTTAAATGATTTTGTTAAAAGCATCACATGTTCTGTAAATGAATTAACTGTGAGAGAAATTTGAAGATGAGAACTTTGGGTGGATCAAATTAGGATTGCAGAATGTTTTGGAAGCACAATTGAAGGAAATTTTCAAAAGAGATAAGACCTGTCAACCATATTATTTAGAAGTTTATACAAAAAGCAAAGATCATTTACAGTTCGTCTAGTTCAGCGGTCGCCAACCGGTGGTCTGCGAGAGAATTTTTGTGGTCCGCATTTTTCATAATCATCATCATATTCAGCCGTTCACCATCCACTGCTGGATGAAGGCCTCTCCAATTCTCTTCCATTCCTGTCTGTCTTGACCAATCTGCATCCACTTGACTCCACCCATTCTTCTCAATTCATCAGCCCATCTTCCACTCGGTCTACCTTGCTTTCTTTCACATCTTCTCGGATACCATTCCAGTATTTATCGCGTCAATCTGCCATCCATTCTTTTCGTTATGTCTCCAGCCCGTTGCCACTTCAACTTTTTCACACGTTCTGCTATATCTGCCACTTTTAATCCTCTTACGATCTCTTCTTGTACATGTGTACATCTTTCAATGCTTCTATGTGTACACTGGATCTTACGTAGCATTCTTGAATTTAACATCCAAGTTTTACATCCATACGTCATAACTGGCAGTTTTCATAATGAATATATGTATCGTTTATTTATTATAAGGTGATATCCAACTTTTTGCAAATAACTTGGAGTGAAAATACAAGCGTAATTATGTAAATCATGGTAAAGGTCCGCGGTATTCGAGATTTTTAGTTTAGTGGTCCGTGAGGTCCGAAAGTTTGGCGACCGCTGGTCTAGTTTCTAGTGGGATATGATTGGATTAATTGCATTAATTATTTTTGCGTGTTAGACACGTTTGGATCCGAATCAGATATAAAATATTTTCTCCTATTATGCTTTAAACACTAACATTAAAATAAAAGAATCCTTATAAATTGGTCACTAGACCAGTAGCTATTAAAATAGATTTAAGATGTATTGTGAACATAGTATAAGAACAATAAAAAGCTTTCTTTAAAAAAAAAATTAAATAGATATAAAATAGAATTGTTGTGCGTTTGTTTGTCCCTTGTGTATTCACATACCGTTTGACTAATCGAGATCAAAATTTGTATTTAGAAGTTTTTCCCATGATCCTTCGTGTCTATCAAAATTTCTGAGTGCAATAAAACAGTTTCCATTCAGTACCATAAAAATGTTCATTTCATTGACTATTTACTGAATATTGCTAACGCAATGTATAAATGAAATTTCTGCTACTAGTTTATGAATAAACGTGATTTTTATTCAATATAGGTACTTAATCCGTGTAACGCTTCGCGCTTATACAGAGCGAGCTCGTATTGCGAATAACCGTGCGTTACGGAATAAAAATAAACGCGGCGTAGAGCACAAAGGGTGTCCTGAGGCGATTTGCCAAACCAACAACCTGTAGATTGTGGCCATTTAAAATTCAGAAGGTGTCCTGGCAGAGTGCAACATCCCCTTTGGTGTACCATGAACGTGAGATACACTAGGGTGAGATCAGGAATTCGGTACGCGGTCAGAATATGATTTGTGTTTGCGGTTAAACGTGCAACCTAATCACTTTACCGCGCATTTTTCTTTTCGTGCTGAGCCTCTCCGCCTCTGCGGAACGAAACGAATTAGGATCGGATGAGTTGGGTTTGTTTTCAAAACAAAGATTCGCAAACTTGCTTTTCGAAAAAGAAAATAAGAAACGGAATATTTTTGTGATCTAGTGAAACCCATATGTATGTATGTATGTACATACATACATATACGGTCAAGATTAACGGAAGACATTTGAGCCATCTAAGATTCGCTGCCGACATACATATGTAGTTATAGTTGCATGTAACTCTGTAGATTTACAAAACAGAATAGAATTAAGCAACGAAAGTATGAAAGAAGGCTTAAAAATTAATTTTAATAAAACTAAAATTATGTTTAATGAATTTTGCACGCAAAGCGTAGTCACAGATAATCTCTAACAAATCGTCCTGAACCAAATTGATTGTATAGCAGCACTATTGAACTCTTTGTGTTTTATTTTTGTGGCAGTAATGACTGCAGAGTATCTATTTTTAAACTACTTTTTATATTCGATATTAAATTATGAAAAAAAGTGAGTGGTTGTTATTGGGGAAAATAGTATTTTTAAATAACAATATCGTTTCATTAACATTAAAATTAAACTTACTTCCAGCTACATACGGATTAAACAGCTGGTTTAGTGTTTCATAAAACACATTTGTCTCATTTATGGCTAAATGAGACTCGCGCTCTGTTAAACTTTTTTTTTTTATATTATCTTCCGTTACAAGAGGTAGCCCCTGGAATTCGATAATGAGCCAAATAAAAATATTCAATTATACCGTCAGCTTTATAAAAATAACTTAAACATTTAAAAAAGATTTAAGATTTGTTATAACATCTTCAGACATATATTTAATACAATGTGTGTGTACATACTTACACATTTGATATATGAAATTATTTGTTATTGTAATCACCGATTATAATAATTGATCGCATTTTGTATGTATGCTTTCTTACGATAACTTCGCCACCTGTGATCAAATACATTCAATTTATTTAGTGTAATTCAAGCGAAGTGAATTTTTAACCAATTCGTTAAAAGTTAAAGATTTTCATATATGTATATGTACCTGAATATATACGTAGACATTTATGTCTGCAATTTTCTGTTTCGGCCAATAAAAACAAGCTGTGAATGAATGAAAATCATGTTTGATATGAGTATGAATTTTATTATTCATGTGGCTTACTTTTTTAAGCGTGTGATTTTTTTGCTACTGATAGAATTATACAAAATTTTATACTACTCATATTATGATGATGTATCGGCGAGATAGATACACTTAGATACACTATTATTTCTATTAAATAAAATATATAGATTAAAATCTGTTGCACTTTCAGTAGCTACGTAGACGGATGTAGAGAATACTATGTATGTAAGTTTCAACTTTCCAACTAACTACCTTTCTTAGTTTCGAAATAAGCATTAACATGCATACATGATATTACCCAGGGTAACTTCTCCTTAATGCATAAATTATCTGATAGAAGAGTTGTAAATGACTTGGTCTTCTTTTATAAAATTGTAAATTCTCTAATTGATTGTCCTGCTGTTGTTGAGTCTATTTTACGTTTAAAGGTTCCTGCACGTTTTACACGATCTCAATTATTGTTTGTTGATGAAGGTAATTCATGCACCAACTATTATGTACAATCTCCTATTCCTAGGTTGATTCGGACCGGCAATGAGTATGGGAATCTTTTGGATTATTTCTGCATGAGCATTCATTTGGTAAAGCTGCTTTCTTTAAGAAGTTTCTATTCTTAGTTCATTTAAATTTTACTGTTCTTATAGTCATTTTTTTGTTTCTATTTATACATATGTACATTACTCTTGTATTCTTGTCTTTTTTTTTTATATTATTTCTTGTAAAAGCTTTTTTAGGCGTCAAATAAATAAAATAAATAAATAAAAAATAAAATAAAAAAATTAATGTAACACTGGTCGTATTAATTCATTAAAACGAAATTAATACGACTTTAATTAGACATTTTTGAGGATTATGAACCGAAGGGCGAAATCTGTATGCTGCGATGTGAGTGATAAAGCTAAAATTGAAAATTTGCATATTATCACCGTTCGGAGAATAGACGATAGTCAGTGGGAAACGTAACGGTCGTGACGTAATGGCGTTTCACCCTCGAAGCCTCACATATTATATTAGAGGCTTTCTGCGAGGCGCGAAAGGATCGCGATAATTGGTATGATGCCATTATAGGGGATAGCTTCATGCCAAATTTAGCTTCGTCGCATATTCATACACGACGTGGCCGGAAAATGGGGAAAATGGAAAAGCGAACGCGCTTGTGCGAATTCGCGAGTTAAAACTCGCGCAAGCCACAGCGAGCCCGAAGCATCTGACTAATTACGTATTTAAATTCGCACTATGATCGTCGTGTAATAGTTATACTGTTGTACAACTTACAAGAGTGTTGTGCATAATTAAGCGTAATTTAATATAACATGGCAAATCTTCCCGTTCCACATTATATCATCATTACATTCATCCTAGAAGGGATGAATCAAGTATGGTTGGTGAAATCTCAAAAGAAAGTCTCAAATTGAATACTATAAAATTTATAAATAAACACGGATTATTGTTGTATATTTTCTACATGTACATACATAATGATGAGAAAATAACAAGAAATGTTGTATAGCTCGAGTCTTTTCCGTGAAAATAAATAATAATTCTTAGCTTCGACAGAGCACACTTCAAAATGTCGAATTCTATAGAAGCTTCATGTTCGTCCGGTGTGAGTGCTGCCACATTTGAAATATCGTAAAATATCCAAAATATTATATAATACACAAAATATTAATAGATTAATGTATTTGCGGTAATCCGATAAATGCGAAATACAAAAGTGCCTGACAAAATCGAGTGATAAAAACAAAACATGTTTATTATTTTTATTTAAGATAAGTCGGTTATTGTTTCATTTTTCATTTAATAGAAAATCATCTACAGCTCAAATTTGTACGTTAAGACAAAAATAAATATACTGATATAAATAAACAATCCTTATAAATGCGTTAAAATAAAATAAACTGGCCAACCTAACGGATAATAACACCGGGAAAATATCCAAATGAAAAAAAAAAATTTGACGTTTAAAATTTGCTAGAAGATTACTTATAAATATTGTAAAGCTTTCAAATATCACAATTAATAGAAAAAATATCTGACTATTGCTTCCAATACTCGCTTTGAACGCAAAAGTACAAAATTTTGAGTTACAGGCCGCTAAGCTAACCATCAAATTCCATTGTCATATTCGGATTCAGTGGGTCAGAATTAGTAATAATGTTTGGGTCTCCGCTCTGGTTACTCAAAAACGTGATTTTTTTTTTGTTGCACAGTGATATTAACGATAATAAAATACATGTGACAACTGTGATGTATGGCTGTTGACTGTCAATACATTTTTTTTTACAAAAAAAGTGACTAAAGCACTTTCAAAATAACTTCCATATATAGGTACTACATACATACATATATATCTGGCCGATGTAATATTATTTCAGGCTTGCATGGTCTAATCAAACGTCACAACTGTCATAGAAAACAGAAACTGGATAGATAAACTGTAAAATACGTCAGGTAATACGACGATGTACTGTTTTGGAAGGGGAATGCATCTCGCTCGTCGACTTCCGGTTTATTCACACATTGAATTGTTGCGTTTATCCGAATGCGAGTTTGCAAACTCGAACTCAAAGCGCGCCCCGCGGCTATACACAAACCGAATATATTGTCAAGGCTTGTGTTGTCAGGGGTTGTCAAACGTTGGAAGGGCGCGCGTGCCGCACGTTCGCCATAGCTGAAACGAATTTTCAGCGGCTGAAAGCTCAAAGCGTCCTTTGTGCTAACGTCGTGTCGCATATGTATGTATGTATGTACATATTTGCGACGAGTGACACGTGTGAAAATTCATGAAAAGTCAAATGTCATCGATGTCTGATGCATATCCGTCGATTAAAAAAATAAAATGTGCGAACCCGTTTTTGAAATGATTGCGCTCCAATACATGTATGTGATGATTTAAAATGTTTAATATAACTGGGCGCGTTAAGTGCATTTGCATGTCAATGTTGTAATTACATTAGTGCGATTGAAAAATTGATTTCTTAAATATTGTATACAGGATTTTGATATATTCTACATATTATACTTAAAACAAAATGAGCTTTGAATTAATATCTATTGTAAAAAAAATAACGTGACTTAACATATCATTATCATACTCTACTCACTCGCACGGACTCCCAACCTATGGGTCGCAACCCCAAAAGGGGTCGCAATGGGTTTTCTGTGGGATCGCCATCTGAAACAGTTAACTAAAACAAATATTGACTATAATGCAATTTTCATTTTTAATCGATGTCTCGATGTTTGAATAATATTTTTTTTCCTTTTTTCGTGGGTCACTTGACTTTATAAAAAGGGGTCACCACTCGAAAAAGGTTGGGAACCTGTGCGTGAGTCTACAGTCTATCTGGTCGTCTGGAACGTTCGACTTACTTTGTTTTCATTGAAATTTTTATTCAGTACCATAGCTATAGCTATTGTTATCTCACTCACTACTATACATATTAACGTAAGCGTCTGCCTGTCTGGGACGTTGCAGTGACGCTAGAATTGTCAACATAACGAACAAAGAACTTTTAGCACAAGCCGCTCTGTATCAAAGTTAATTCGAGTCAACAACGCGATTTTATAGTCATACACCCATTCAATCAACGGTACACAATACAATTGTCTCGCGTACTCTCATAGGGGCTACGGGGTGTACTGTTGTTATACAAACCAGCGCGTACGGATTGGGGCTAGAATCCACCGACATATAGCGCAAACTTGCTTCAAAAGTGACACAAATTTAAAAAATTAGGTTTTTAAATACATTTAAAAAACTACGTACATATTTCAACAACGTTGTAAAACATAGTAAAGTTTGAATTTTTCAACTTTTCTAAACATAATCAATCACATGTGTATTGTTTAATAATCCACATGTGATTAATTTTATCTATATTTAATAATCCGTCGATTGTCAACGGACTATACATACTTTTGTCATTACACTACTTAATAGTATCTTACTTCAACTTAAATTTTGTTTAACATATCATTGAGACATACTGACATTTCCAATCAAAAAAATAACTACTAGTACGTAGTCATAATAAGTAATGAGTACTACTACGGAACTGGTTTTGCACCCCATCAATATTTTCAATCATCCTGTACGTTAAGCGCGCATTTTAACGTACATAACGCCAACGCAATAGTCAAAGGTAGTCAATTTAAATTGCGAACTAGAGCAAAGGGAACCACCATTACCCCAAACACAGCAACCTCAGACCCCATTTATAATATACGTATATGGACACCTTGACTGCGACACCCTTGTACGATCATCCCCTTTAGTCCTATTTACGAACCTTTAAATAAATCTCACTATTGCACACGACGCGACGACACGCAGCCACCGCGCGCATTCATCCGACTAAACGTGGGTTTGACACTCGATTATGTGCTTTTAACGTTCAAACCGCGACTGGTGACTTTTCAACGTACACTTCAACACTACATCTGATTTTGTTAACGCCTATATACGCTATTTTATAATTTATTTGAGCATGTGCGCACGTGCACGTCAAAACGTCCACTCTATATCACACCGAAGACCGATTCGTTCCACACACACACACCCCGATTCCCCTTTCGTATATGTGTGTGTGTGTGTGGTGTGGGATGGTTCAAATATTTACTTAGGATTTCAGGTCGTTCATTATTCGAGTGTTTTCATTGAAATTCAGCTGAAAACATCACCATGAGCTCAGGTGAGCGCCGCCGGCCCTTCCAGGCAAACACTGACCTTTTCGACACTATGACTTTTCGCATTATTTCAAATTAATTATTTATTTGTTCCCGGCCATGAAGGACTATGCCAAAATATAAATAATTGCCTCCTATGTGTCAACATGCGACAGTATTGAACGTATTAAGGTTATTAAGCCGGGTACGGTCAGCGAAGCACACTGTGTACATATGTACGTATGTATTTTGAACAATGTGGTAGTTACGTAAAAACGTTACGTCATACGTGAATAATAACTCTAGTTCGGATTGCACCTATGTATAATTAGCACGAAAATAAAATTGTATGGCAACACAATAATAACACGGGTGAAAAACAATGCCTTGTCAATGGGTATGTCACTACTGTATGGAATCCGTTATACATATGTACAATTTAGGGTGGAGCGAAATTTTTTTTGAAAATCAAAATGCTTGGGCTTGAAAAAGTTGCTCCATGGGTATAAAAAACAAACGGTATAATTATATTTTGATATTTTAATTATTTATACTGCCCCAAAGGGATAAAAAATTTAGAAAAAATATGTTTTTAGTCAAAAGTGGAAGGTTCATGTGCGGTATTAAAATACATTTCTGGTCGTTTATTTGATTTAAGACAATGCAAATAAGCAACACACGTGTTTAAATTACTAATCGAGAACAAAAAACATCATCATCATACGCGAATCATAGCATATTGTGGCAATATTATAAATTGGGAAGATTTTACAGAGTCTCCTCATAAAAAAATAGTAGATGAAGAAACTAAGAAGAGAAAATGAAGAAGATAAGCTATTGCCGATCAATAAATAATAAATAGTCATTTTAATACCTTGGATATGGTTTTTTCTTATCAAGCCACAAGGTAAAAATTGTGACAGAAGCCTCTGCTACTGTTTGTGGATCCTTAAAGCGAGATGTTTTCATAAAAACGAGATTCGAATAACGAAAAATAATGCCTATTTTTAACACAAAAAAATATTATTACCCCTAGTATTTAGATTATTTTTAAGTTTTTCTTGTGGGATGCTGGTATGATATTTCCTTTGTTTTTACTTTATCCTAATCAGATAAAGTATTGTGATCGTGCGAAAATTCGACCTCGAGATTTTGACTGATTTGTATCGAGTATCATCTGTCTGTATGTCTGTGTACTTATGCGTGTGTGTGTCTGTATGTGTGTTTTCTCCGAAACTATCAAGGCTATCAAGCTGAAATTTCATATCTATTATTTTCACGTAAGGTGTAAGAGCCATAAGGAATTTGGTCAACATCAGTCAACCAAAAGTAGGGTTTTTTTCTTGTAGAAAATTCTAAAATTCTTCTTTTACCACAGAATATTTCTGAAACGGCTCCGGGAATTTTGTCAAAATTCCATATCTATAGTTTTTACGTTAGCTGTAAGAGATACTGTGATTTTAGACAACTTCTGACGAGCGAAAGTGGCAGTTTACTCTTGAACGATTTTTTTTTTTTTTTTTTTTTCGACCTTTTAAATATGTAGTATCGTCACAATATTGTAATGTTGTAACTTTGAGAGAAATTGCTATTTAAAAAAAAAAATCATTAAAATCAGTCAACCGGAAGTAGGTTTTTTTTTTTCGTCGAAAAGTTTACGACAGAATATTTCCGAAACGGCACCGGGAATTTTTTCGAAATTTCATATCTGTAGTTTTCACGTTAGCCGTAAGAGATACTGTGATTTTAGTCAACTTCTGACTAGCGAAAGTGGCAGTTTACTCTTGAACGATTTGTTGTTTTTTATTTTTTTTATATTTTTTGAGTTTTTCCAAGCTTAAATTTGTAAATTGTACAATATTCTAATGGATTTGGGATATATTGTCGTCGATCTACATACATGTAGCTACATACAATATAATATTTTTGTGAAATAATACACTAGGTAGAACTTTAATATTTTATGTATACATATAAAATATGTTGGATCTTGTTTTCTCCAACACTGAAAATTTTTTATCTTTCATTTTAACAGATGCTCCGATTGGTAAAAGTGACCACATATGTATGTAGTAATAAACTCTATAATTCAATGGAATGATTCCCAACCGAAGAAATATACAACTAAAAAACAGATTAGAAATTTTAACAAGGCAGATTACAAAATGCTTAATAAATTTATATCAGATAGCAATTGGGAGTTTTTGGAAAATGATTTAGACATTCAAGAAAAGTGGATCGCCATAGAATTATAGAGTTCCGGCAACTAAGTATGTACATAGTTTGAGAAATGTATGGTTTGTTTGGAAACCAAATGGTGGTTTGAGAAATGTATGTCCACGTTTTTTGACACTCGCCGTTGTAGGATACCCCTCCGGTACCAGATTTTAAAATAATCTTATCTTCAATCCTTAACAGTGACCAACTAGTTTGAACAAAAAAAACATTTTGTCTTGCCGCAATTCCAAGTATTGAGGAATTATATTGTTTTGCAGCTCTTCACATATACCAATATTGAGAGTGCAAATATTATTTATTTTTAAGTCCGGTACCAGATTTTGGACTAATTTAAATTATGAAACATTTTTGAAATTAAAATAAATTTCTTATATTATGATGAATTAGCTTTTTCTTTTATGTATGTATGTATGTGATTCCTATATATGTATTTTAATTATTCAAAATTAATTTTTCATACTATTTTATTATTTTTTAAACTATTCGAACATATTCAAATATCCGAATAGTGTAAATTTTCTTTTCGATATTCGGATAGTTGACGATGTCGAATAGTTGGAAACTCTAATCACGACACTGAGGCGATTCCTCGAATCAAATCTATTCTATCAATGAGATCAGTATTACAAATGGACGTTAGGCGGGCACACACACACACACACACCTTCAATGAGATCAGCGCACTGCGAATAATCCCAATTTGGACAACACGATTCGAACAGGATTCTGGGTACCAGTCTCGGTTTCGAATCGAAGCTCCGACGTGTCAAAGACACCCGGATAGACTTATACGGCATTTTTGTGCTTTATTGTACACAGACACCTTTTCGCACGAGCCCGGGGCGAAACATTGCGGAATTCGTATACCGGCTGAAAGCTCAGGTAACCGAGTGGGCACGTGTACGTTTGCAGGCACAAATCCGCAATGCCAACGATATTGAATTCTTTTTATCACTGTGCTTCCACGCGAGTGATGTTCCGACAGTTATTCATGGCGTAAGTTGACAACGAACAGGCCGGCTATAGGCTGGCAGTGTTCAGATAGCCCACCCCCCGTTGATTGTGTCCTGTTGGCTGCTCAAACAGCTCCAGGGTTGGATACTGTCCAGCAAACAATTGTCGCATTATACGTTTTCAACCCATCCAAACCCACCCAGCCTCCCATCCATATCATACCACCTACTCTCGGCACAAAAGCACCCTCGCAGATACACAAAATATCCAAAATGTTACGCTTATCTATCGAACAGGTACCCTCATTTGCCTTAAAGCGTTCGTCATTTTGTATATTTTTGCTCAAATTATATTCGAGTATACTATAGATCAGTTGTCGGGAACCGGCGGCTCCGGAGCCTCGTGCGGCTCTTTGTATAAAAACCTGCGGCTCTCGCTGTCATCCAACGTTTTGCGCGAAACATAAAACGTTGACACACAATTTACACAAAATCAAAATGGATCCTATTTCTATGTACATATGTACATGGCTATAAAAAGCATTAAATCGTTTTTCAATAATACTTTTTAGTAATAAACTGTCGAACATTAAGAAATATCACTAAAATAGCTTATTTCTTACTGCTGTACATTTCATAAATGAGTTACATTTACTTTAATTTTGAATATATAGGTACATCCGAAGATAATATGTTGCGGCTCCCAAACTTTTGGCTCATAGCTCGAAAAAGTTTACCGATCACTGCTATAGATGCCGAAGGTGAAAAGCGAAAGGCTGAAGATGCGAACTGCTATAGATGCTATAGGCAAAACTGCTATATGTAGATGCGAAAGGCGAAAATTTCACAGGTGCCGAAAAATTTATAGTGTTCCAAAAGAAAAGCGTCGAATGTAAAGAGAATATTTCGTTTCTCGTTTAATCTACGATCGGTAACAGTGCGAAATTGTCGCTTGACAGTTGAGCTAATAAACGTAATAATAATAATAATAGCAATTAGTTAAAAATGAATACTTAAGAAGAAGAAAAAATAATAATATAGAAGCAGAATAAATTGGTTCATATACATATGTACATACATATGTAGGTATGTAATAATAATGAAGAAAAATAAAACTAAATAATGATTGTGTTTATCGAACATCTATTGATTTATATTCATTGTGTGCTATTTACCATCTGTGAATTAAAAAATCCAAAATGTATTTGTTTGTTAGAGCTCGATTTTATTCAGTTAAAGTTTGATCAAAAGCCATTTCCCGGAACTTCGTGTTCATACATTTTATTAATTTCTTTGATCAATTTGCTTTAGCCGGAAATGATATTGAATTATTGATCGGCTTAGCTATTTTCCGAAGCGATGAAATTAATTGGACTGGAAGATTTTATTTATAGTTTCGTGAAAGCCTTTAGCGAAAATCCGTCACATGAAATTGATGGCTTATTTTTATAACACATTCGATAGAAGAATTTGCTTTTCGCTTTATTCAATTAATTACATCAAACTTTGAGCTTTTCCTGTTTGTTGATGTTTTATGATGAACTAGTCGAATTGCCCGGCTTTAATCGGGCGGGTGAATTAAAAAAATAAAACGAATTAATGTCGAAATAACCATTTATTCTCTGGATTGAATTAAATGGTTATTGATTGTAGTGATACAATCAAAAATTGATTAAAAATTTTGTATGGGGGTTCCGACCCCACCCAAAAACCGTCTACAGTCTAAGTTAGAGTACCATGAGATAGTATGTATACCAAATTTGGTGGTTCTAAATTAAAAACTGTAGATTTGCATAGCGTACAGACATTCAACGTACGTACGACAAATAAACATTCAACTTTATAGCATAGATAAAAGTAACAAAATACCTCAAAATATGAAAATGATTTTTCGTATTTTGTTTACATACGCATACTTATTGTCCTCGATATGGGTAATAAAGCTTTACGATACTCATTTACCAAAGTATATAATTCATTATTATGTCGTACACCTACCTACATATAGATAATGTATTAATATTTCAGGGATGTGATCACAATTTATTTATATTATACGTGAATAGAGCGAATGGGTACATAGTGCTCCTCAAAGTACAAGCAGCAATTAGTAAATGAATCTCGTATACATAATTGTGATTTATTATATTTACTAACGCCACTCGTAAGCTATTCATCATCCGCCGTAATCTGTCTCAGTGTGTAACAGCATTTTATGCTAATAAGCTCTAGTACATAGGTATATTTATCGTTCGCTGGAATTGACCCTTTCGAAAAATGATCGTAAATTGCGACACACGTATACACATAACGGGGATCGTTTTTATGGGGTGTTTTGGGCATACAGCAGGTGCTTTCCGGATACATTTCCATCCGCACAAATGGAAATCTTCCCTCTTTCAACCCCTTAGCTGGCTTCTGGGGAAAATCGCGCGATGGGAGCTTAAGGGAGTCTTTTCGACGCGCCCGTTACTTTATAAAATTTTGTGAGCCCTTCATAAACTAGGTTTACAGCAGCCTGACGTTCTCCTTTATAGCACTACATTACACTATACACATAATATAGGTAGAACCTTGCATAATAAAGCATCCCTTACGCGCGCGCCCATCCGTGTAAATTGTCTACAATTTGAATGAAACTTTCCAAACGGACCGAAAATAAAGGTCTCAATTTGAGTGCTCGTATCTCCTTATAAACGCTCGAAACATATGAAACAGTTCAAACGTTAAGCATATGTGAAATGGGGGTTGTATTTCAAAGTCGTGCACGTAATAGCTTAATCGTAATCGTAACCTGCATTTACACGTATTCGCATCACTTGATAATATTTGGATCGATGTTCACACGAGTAAAGGCGCCCCCACACCGCTGTGAACAGGTAGGAAAATCTCAAGGTTGGTATGGTGGGGAGTTGTATCGCATAGCCGCGGTTTATTCAGTTAAGCTAAACAGAACAGAACGACAGCAAAGTTGGCTTTAACCGCTAAATATTCCGGCATAACCACGTAGTGAACTTTAGTTTGCCTTGAAACTGGTGTAGGGGGTGGCGGAGGTGATTATATATGTACGTCCATTATATATTTGTTAGCTGTTATAATATATATACATATTACATAAAGTAGTGCAAAAACAATTGATTATTAATAGAATTGAAACAAATTCGCAATAAATGATGTGAGATGCGCGTGTGTGGCATTAATGCACGAATAGCTCTCTATACCAGCAAAAACGCTAGTATAGAGAGCTATCGCGCGTTCTGTTTAGCTTAACTGAATACGCGTGGCGCTGCCTACATCACGAAGGATTTCCGCGTCCGCGAATTTCGTCCGCGAAGTTTCGCCGATTCGCTCGATTGCGATGACGTTAGTGGAAAAGTTGTATGTAAATAACTTTGACTTGAGTCCATGTCAGAATCGTGAGTGAAACGTTCCGAAAGCGAGGTGACAGATGGTAGTTTGATAGGTTATGTTAGAGTGACAGACACTGGCGCTTGCGCAGGCCGGTAGACTTGCGAAATTTGCTAGGTTTTCCCACATGAAAACGTACATGTTTTCCTACACGAATTGGCAGCGGTGTGCGGGCACCTTAAGTCTCCAAATGAACTCGTTCGCCATTTGAACCACCCTAGTAGTGAGTACCTCTTCAGCAGATCCACTTGTTTGTATGTAATTTTGTATAAAATACTAAACGTGGAAATTTTTCATCCATATTTGCTGTAAACGAGAAATATGCATTGTGACTATATGTAGTTAATAGAGCGCTTCAGCCGGTGTATTTTTCATAACAACTTTAATTTGCTTGAACCAAAACAAGGGATGGGAGAGTGTATGTATGGCGAGGTGAAAACTAATGAATCGACAGGTGCATGAGTCCGTGAACGAATCGTACAAAGCGAATCACCGAAATATTTCATTTGGCAGTGATTGTTATTTGATCGATGTATGCTGAATTAACTGTAATAACCGTGCCCGCGCGCGTTGTTGATTGATTCGGAAACTGAAAACCCTAAATGATCGATCAACACACGATAATGGAATGGGGTGAAAATGGGAAGGTACGTGCTTACGAACTGAAATTTAGTTTTCCAGATTTTCAGCCGTGTTACCAACTCGATTCTTGCAAGTGAACAATTGCCGAAGTGCGCTCATTTCAAAAGAAAAGAACCATTGAACGTACGAATATAGTGAAAGTTGTTTGAATAGAAACGTTCGATTTTGGCATATAGAGTAGTGGGTTGGGTTACTACGTTGCCAAATGTAAAATATAAAAGCTCGGACAAAACTAGTACCTACACTTACAATTGTATTTTTTCTTTCCAAATCGTATACATACGTGGACTACAAAATAAAAGTACAATACAAACAATAGCTCAGTGGCAATATAGAAAATAGAAAAATGTCAGGTGGTAGCTCAGTGATTAGAGCATTAGTCTCTTGCGTGAAGGTCCGGGGTTTTATCCCTGTATGTCCAAATCAGTGGTCGAGAACCGGTTGCTCTGGAGCCTCATGCGGCTCTTTGTATGAAAACCTGCTGCTCTTGTTGTCATCCAACGTTTTGCGCGAAACACAATTTACACAAAATCAAAATGAATCCTATTTCTATATGGCAATAAAAAGCATTAGATCTTTTTTCAATAATACTCTTTAGTAATAAACTGTCGAACATTAAAAATATCATGAAGCTTATTTCTTACTGCTATAAATGAGTAACATATAATTTCATTTTGAATAATAATGTGGCTCCCATACTTACCAATTTTGCAAGGTTTTCCCTAATTTGGCTCTTAGCTGAAAAAAGGTTCCCGACCACTGGTCCAAATGATTGTATTGACCTTAATTATCTTCATTGGCAAGATCTGAACATTACTAAATCCAAATCGGCCGTCTGCTGTTAGAATTTTCCAATTTATCTAACTTTCTTGTGAGACGGTTTCACCAAAAATTGGCACCCCCTATCCATTAATCCTATATGTTTATATAGTTTTATATATGTATGTTTTACAGGTTTCTGTTATTAGGACTGGATCCTAATGTCATTAGACCTGTTGGTTAACTTTCCCCCCAACAAAAAATATTACATTCCAAAAATGATCGACCAATAAATTTTCTTATACAAATGGAATGTTTCAGTTGAAAATTTTATGAAAAATGCACCGCGAGTGAACTTTTTTAAGTAACAACGCGTTTCATACTAAATTGTAGATTTTAATATTTTTAACTTACCAAAAAAGCGGATGCACCCGAAAAATCCCGAAGTAAACCCAAAAACTACGACTTATATGTACTTGGAAACGGTGAAGTTTGGTCGTCTTAAACTAGGGGAAGTTGGGTAATTTTTTTCCCATGAAGCTGGCACATATCAGTCCTGCATATTTTAACAGTGGCGAACGCTTTTCGATTATTTATTTTCACGGAAAAGTCGGACGAATCTACGACGGGAGAGAGGGCTGACTTCATCACTCATTCATCTTCTTTTTCGATTCTATTTTCTGCCGATGAAAAACAGGTATTAAATTAAATACGTTGAATAAATGCGTCACTGTTTGGTGGTGACAAAGTCGTATATTGTGGGAAACTTTTATTTGTATATTGCATCTGCAAATGAAAGGTAACAAAGACTCGTTGGATGCGCTGAAAATCAATTTATTCGGTTTATTTCCGAAACGGTGCCAGACGAATGAATGTGAAAAAATAATTAAATTCGGTCGACAGCCGAAATGTTCATTAATGGTTTTCCGACACAAAATTAATAAAGTCAGTGCGATATTAATTTTTTTCCGCTTAGATACTGAAGTATTTTGACTGATCTATATCGAGTTTCAGATTTCGGGAGACAGACACCTGATATGTCAAAGCTTTACAAGGAATTCGAAACGCAATCTGAACACGGTGGAATCTAGAGACACGTCTCGCTTTGAAGTTATCGAAATTCCTTACCGGAAATACGATATTAAAATTTCATTTTCATAAATTTTTGGGAATCGACCTTAAAACAATAATTACCAAAATATTTAAACAAAATTCATCATGACGTGCTTAAAAACTATATGATATTTATAATTAAATAAATGGTCGTACTCTCTAAACTAAATTTATTCTGAGGTAAAACTTGATTTGTTGTTTGAAATGAAAGGTTAAAGGAATCTTTAATAACACAAGTAATATGCATTAGGTTTGTTTCCGCTGCGAAATATACGCTACCTCTAAAAATAATTCCCTCTCGCTTTATTCCAATTGAAACTATAGACGAAAGCGAGAAGCATAATAAAACCCAACGAAAAGCCAAATATAATTTATATAACATAACGTAATAATATAAATATTAAGCGATTGCGGAAAATTCGCACGAAATTCCCCACAGCCAGCGGGCGGGTCAACTCCTTCATTTACATCCGGTCATGTATTAATTAATTCATTTGTCATCTGAAATTAAATTTGCATATGAAATATATATATGGCCTACCGACACACCGATAGAAATATACATAAAAATTTCACACTCGATATATACATATGTACATATATATATTACAATTTCATTACAGTGCGAACGAGATGCACTCAAATTCGCACAGTTATGTACACCAGAACGAGCCAGTCATATATCGCGTCCTTAGAGCACAAAGGTGACATGTCCAAGATTTTGCGAAAATTAGTTATTAATGCAACTTCAATTATTTTATCAGAGATTTCAAGTGGCACATCTGAATTACGTCACAATTTTTTTGGCATCACAAAGCACGAAAGTTCTAATATTCTTGGAGCCCACAAGTGACAAGTTTTGCATCCAATTTAAAAATTTTACTTGTATAAATTCAATAACAATGAAATAGCATCTAAAAATCTTGAGTACAACTTGTATGTACAATAACCATTTTTATATAAAGTCCCCTGATTTATGATGACCATTTCAAACTTTAAAACTGCTTGAACAATTTTCTATTTTGGTCATGTCACCTTTGTACTCTGAGGACCCGATATATCAAAGCGACCATTTGCATCGTCAGATCTTCACCAATTTATTCCAACATACCTTTCAGAAATGCCTAAGCCTTTTCCGTTGGATTTAATCAAATTGTTATACATCCGTGTGTGTGTGTGTGTGTTTAAATTTTACATGTGTGTTTTGTAACGGTTGATTGCCAACTGGCTGCCGCTGACAAGGCAATTACGGGCCCTTTGCCTCGCATCGGACTCACCTTTACAGCGAGGCCGTAATAACGAGCTAGCTCGTTATCCGCGATGGTGCAATGCCGGAATACCGGATGTTATTGCCCGGGATGGACCCGTACTGCGAACACCGTGCCGATGAATGGTTACCCTCGCTCGCATACTCAGTACATCGTGTGATTGAAATTGACAAGTTGAAGTTGATGTCGCTGGATGTACAGAACTCGCTCAAGAGTGGAGGATAGATCCTCCACTATACACCTGTCTGAAATTTTATATTGTAAATGGAAGAATGTCTGATTCCTACTTACAAAATCGTTGTCGGGTATCACTGTGCGTTCAGTAATACCGCGTACCTGTCGTTATGTGCGGTCGGGGCTGTCGTTGCAACTCGGGATATTTGATCTCCCGAAGGAATAATTTCATCTGGGTGCATTAATATTTAACGAGCGGTAGCGTGTGGACAAGGAAATTAATGTAAGTGCTCGCATGAGCATTAAAATATGATGGCGTTCAAACTGTGCTCTCTCACTTTGCGAAAAACAACGTGGAAATGGATAATAAATGAAACGGTTCATTAAACAGAAAGCATGGTTATGAAAATATTTTTATAATCATGCTTTCTCTATATAAATATATATATATATATATACATATACTATAATATAGTAATCGTTCAGACATTTTTGTATAAACAATGAATTGATGTTAAGTATTATATATTATGAAAGCGATCCCGAATAAGGGTTAACTTATGAAATTAATGTAAAGTCAAACCAAAATGTTTAAATTGTACCTACTATGTGCTTCATATCTTAAAAATTACCTATATATTCAGAATATGTCATCATCTAATTTGATTTTAAATTATTATGTCTTATATGACTAACGGTAGCGGCTGAAGTCTGTTATATTATTATATATACAAGTCACTGCCCGTTGACAGTGTAATCGGATGGTTATCATTTATGTATACATATAATGCGAAAATTACGTGTGAAGTTCAAAAATTACGTGTGTTGGTAAATGTACAGTTCATGTTACGATCTGAGGAGTGTACATATAGCAGTTAAAAATACATATTTACAACAGTTCTAAGTATGTACATATGTAACAAATATTGTCTTCCGTGTGCAAAAATTCATCATTGACACCGTGAAGATTATGGATAAAACTGTTTATGAGAAATCGAAACGATGTAAATATTTGAAAGTTTGTGGCCACGACACAACACGAATCGAAAATCTTAAGCAAACGCAAAAGAAAATGCAAAAGACGCAACGTGCATGGAGCGCTTTAGAATTAGTACATCATCACATTTTCAGCCGTTCACCATCCACTGCTGAAGTCCAATCCTGTTCCATTCCTGTCTATCTTGAGCAATTTGCATCCAGTTAACTCCACACATTCTTCTCAACTCATCAGCCTATCGTCCATTCGGTTTACCTTGCTTTCTTTCACATCCTCTCGGATGCCATTCCAATATTTCTCGCATCCATTCTTCTCGCCATGTGTCCACTTCAACTTTTTCACACGTTCTGCTATGTACATATGTATGTATGTACATATGTATATCTGCCACTTTGGTCATACTTCTTACCCATATATTCCTCTTATGATGCCTTCTTGTTATACCGAGCATACATCTTTCCATGCTTCTCTGTGTGTACTGGATCTTACGTAGCATTCTTGAATTTAGCTTCCACGTTTCACATTCATACATCATAACCGGCAGTACGCATGGGTCGTATACCTTATTTTTTAAGAATAGCGTGATATTGGATTTGAAATCTATGTTCATTCTTATAAAAGCGCTTCATTCTTCGTCTTATTTCTACTTCTTTACATCCAGTCATATTCACTGATTGACCTAAGTTCAAATACAACATTTTTCACACGTTCCGCTATATCTACCACTTTGGTCATGCTTCTTACCCATGTATTCCACTTACGATCTCTTCTTGTTATACTAAGCACACATCTTTCCGTGGTTATCTGTGTGCACTAGATCTTACGTAACATTCTTGAATTTAGCATCCACGTTTCACACCCATACGTCACAACTGGCAGTATGTATTGGTACGCCTTATTTTTTAAGCATAACGAGATGTTGGATTTAAAAATTATGCATTCTTCCAAAAGCGCCCCATCCTAGTTTCATTCTTCGTTGTATCTCTTCTTCTTTACATCCAGCCATGTTCACCAATTGTCCTAGGTATAAATAATTATCAAATTAGTATACATACCTATTTTGGTACTAGGTACCATATGTAATAGGTACCAATATGTACCTATTTTGAATACAATATTTTGTTCATGGACACTCGTTTTGATAAACATCTACTAAAAAATATATGAATTTAAATTAAGTTGTAAGGTGGATCGTGTGATGTCTTCCAATAAGGAAAAATATGAAAAACAACAATTTCCCGAAGGAGCCACCGTTTTCCTTTATGGGCTTATCGAGCCTGGCCCATCGGTCCATTATCGGGACACGTAACGCGATTATGGCGTATACCATTAGCCAGGTTATGAACGTTTAAATTAATTAGGGTTGAGCTAAAGTGCCCGCCCTGTGCCGATAGGGTTCTACCACAAAAAACCCAACCCCACCCACCCCTGTCATCGAATTTTATAGCCGACATGTCAATTCTCTGACACGCGACACGTTTGACCTTTTACAACCCCTACTCTCCTCTCGCATATGTCATGTCTGAAAATTGTATTGTTATATATTTAATTAATGAAGTGAGAATGTCAACCATGTATCTAAAGTTTCTTAGGAAATATACTTAAATTACAGTGAATAAATGCGTAGAAAGAATATTAGATGTTGCTAATTTAATAATGAGAATTAGAACTTAATGACCTGTTAAGGTCTAAACAGCGTTTTTCAAACTTTTTTTACTACGACCCACTGCAAGAACTGCATTTTGTATTGCGACCCAGATCCACACAAACTCTGTCCATTATTTACTATTGACACATGATATATGCATACATATTTATGAATAAAACTAGTTTTCAATTAGGAATTTTGTTTTAAATTGAGATAAAGTGGAAAATCCTAGTTCAAACAAATAAGTTGGAAGTAAAGGGTAGTAGTATAAAGATTGATTTTTTTTACTCAAAAGTGGAAATTCTCCTTTAACCTTAATCCAAAATGATGACAAATTTAATTGCTGAAGGTCATTCTTCAGTGTAAATGAACTAATAAGGTGTAGAAATTCAGCCTCGTCTTCAGGATCAAAGTTTAACTCAATTATTGATTCAGGGCTTTCAAAATCAAATGGATTTTTTATACAAAGGTTTTACTGTTTCAAATTTCTGCACTGGAAAATAGTTATCAAAGCTTTGGGATAAATAAGTGAGATGTGACAATATCTCGAGTTTTAATTATTTTTAAATATCTTCATTGAGAATGATAGAGGAACTGATAATTCCGGTGTCGTGCGAACGGCCCTTTCACAAATTCTACGACTCGTTTCATTCTCAATATTTGTAATGTTTGACGAAACCAATTTTTTTCGTTGGTCGCGACCCATTTTATTTATTTTGCGACCCCACCAATGGGTCGGGTAACCACAGTTTGAAAAACCCTGGCTCTAAAATTAAATCAACTTTTGTCTTTGAACCAATGATTAAATCTTTTTGAAGATTTATCAGCTTCCAAAATGTGAAAAAAATTATGATTTACAAACACCCGGGGTACTATTCAGTACTCGCATCGTCAGCCCTTCGGCCATATCGTCGTCGCGGTGAATAATCTCACATGAAATATGCACAGTGGGCGCGCGGAATAATTAAAACGAAAATTCCTACTCCAACAAAAGAACTTTCATTTTCCTAGCCCGATTAGTACCGGATATATACAGAGTTCGCGATAAAGCTCGCCCGTGCTTCGACTTGTTTTGTCGGAGATTTCACGGAAGCTTTTGTGTGTACATCCGGTGTCTATAGGCGGCCGGCCGATTTATCCCCGTGAATAATGTATCTACTTTTCTCGCCGACACTCCTCCACTTCACACCTGATAAAAGCTACTAAAAGCCTCTCCTCTGAAAGCAATTAATTCTATTTTGCTAACTTCATTGCACGACACTTTCAGACCCTCGGATCATTCGTCGCCGGTTCACCCCGCCACACAAATGTGCACTTTACCTTCGTTATACCCCCGTGGAACTCGTGGCATCCTAAAGCCCCATACCTCCCCATAGTCTCTCTCACCTGCCCGCTTTGCACCGAGAAAGAAAGCTCTATCGTGATTTATGCATCGCTTATTATACGAGGTGATACATTATGTAAGCTAGTGATGTTCAAGCTGTAGCTCAATTTCTCACATGGATAAACCCAGAAGAATAATGCGCTAGATTTGTTCCACTTTCAACGAGACAGTTTATTCTGAGTGGTCAAGGATTGATGGATTTCCTGTTTTTACGTTGTCTCTAGCTTTGGGCTCAACGTCATTTTCAGCCGTTCACCATCCACAGCTGAATGAAGACCTCCCCAATTCTCTTCCATTCCTATGAACAACTCCACGTGACCTATGTATGTATGTATCATAATTTTCAGACGTTTACTATCCACTGCTGGATGAAGGCCCTCCAATCCTCTCCCATTCCTGTCTATCTTGAGCAATCTGCATCAACTTGACTCGACAAATTCTTCTTAATTCAACAGCCCATCGTCCACTCAGTCTACCTTGCTTTCTTTCACATCGTCTCAGATACTAATTAAGTATTTCTCGCGTCCATCTGCCATCCATTCTTCTCGCCATGTGTCCAATTTAACTTTTTCGCACGTTTCGCTATATCTACCACTTTGGTCGAGCTTCTTACCCGTGTACTCCTCCTACGATCTCTTCCTGTTATACCAGGCGTATATCTTTCCATGCTTCTCTGTGTGCACTGGATCTTACGTAGCATTCTTGAATTCAGCTTCCACGTTTCATATTCATACACCAAAACTGGCAGTACGCATTGGTGGTATGCCGACTCCTTTAAGCAGAACGGTATGTTGGA
Source organism: Parapsyche elsis (assembly GCA_022651745.1). NCBI lineage: Eukaryota > Metazoa > Arthropoda > Insecta > Trichoptera > Hydropsychidae > Parapsyche > Parapsyche elsis. The sequence goes on from JAGVSN010000017.1 coordinate 8,350,908, forward strand.
TTTAAAAACTAGGTTCATATTGTTCATTCTTCCAAAAGCACCATCCTACATAGTTTCATTCTTCGTCATTTTTACTTTATCCTAATCGGATAAAGTATTGTGATCGTGCGAAAATTCGACTTCGAGATTTTGACTGATTTGGATCAAGTATCATCCCCTGATCACGTTTTCATGATTTCTGGAAAATGTCTGTATGTCTGTGTACTATGTGTGTGTGTGTATGTCTGTATGTTTTCTCCGAAACTATCAAGTCTATCAAGCTGAAATTTCATATCTATTATTTTTTCTTCTTGGCATCCAGTCATATCCACCAATTGCCCTAATTATAAATAATTTTCAACTCTCTCTACCGACGATTTATCTCGTTAAAATACAAAGTATATCTAATCCCATAAATCTTCCTGATACATCGAGTTGGGTCTAGCATAGCTTGACCTACCAGTAATTTATTAGTATTTTCAATTGATTTTATTGATAAGAGATATCTATGTACAAAAGTATAAAGTAAAAGAATCAAAAATTATATTATTGTATCATAGATGTCATTCATTTAGTTAGAATTATTATCATAATATTTATTTCATTTCATTCACTAGTTTGCTGTCATGTGAGTAACATCGTTGCAACTTTATAAACATCACCTAAAACTTGTTTTTACATTATAAAGGTATATTTTTTTTATAATTCCATACACATTCCTCACTAACATTTTCTATGTTCGAAATTATTATTTAAAATGTGCAAATATATAATCAGATTTATGTTACTGATTCTAGGATGTACTTGTATGCTTGAGTGACCTTTCATGTTGATGTAATCATCAGGTTGAAGTAAAAAGAAAACATAATGGATTGTTACGAAAGCATATTTACAAAAGATGAATTGCAGAATATTTCTAATGAATTTAAAAGACTTAAAGGTAAAGTATGTTCAATTTTATATTTTGTAAAAATTCAAATTTCAAGATAAGAAGTTTCATTCTAATCATAGATAAAATCAAGTATGTTTGTTTATACATTATTTGAATGTGATTTATATCAATCGATTGTACAAAATCTACCATTCACTATTACAATTAAACAATACATTACAGATAAAACATATCTGGACTACGCCGGAGCCGGTTTGAGTCCCGAAACTCAAATTAAAAACATCACGAGAGATCTGACTGAAAATCTCTATCCAAATCCACACACGAGCAAATACACAACAGATTGCGTCGATCAAGTAAGATTTCAAATACTGAACCACTTCAAAACGGACGACTCTGAGTACAGCATCATATTCACATCGGGAGCAACGGCATCTTTGAAACTCGTAGCCGAGTCTTTTGTCTATAATAGTACAGAACGAGCTGAAGAAAACGATGATAAATGTGGAGGATTTGTATACCTGCATGATAATCATACATCGGTGCTTTGAATGCGAGATGTTGCCGAGTCGAAATCGGCCAACGTGATCGGCATATCTAGAGACGAGTTAATCGAAAATATGTCGAACAAAATTGATATGAATGGTTTACAAAGTACTGATGCGAAAAGAGCATTATTTGTATATCCGGCTCAGTGTAATTTCAGTGGATACAAATATCTACTTGATTGGATTGGCGCCATTCAAAATGGAAAACTGAACAAGTACACTGATAAAAAGACCAACAAGATGTTTAACGAATGGGCAGTTCTTTTAGATGCTGCCGCTTTTGTCTCGACGAACACATTAGACTTGACTGTTTACAAACCAGACTTTGTCTGTGTTTCTTTCTACAAAATTTTCGGATATCCGACGGGTCTCGGAGCACTGCTTGTTAAGAACACCAGTGCTAAACTGCTCGCCAATAAAACTTACTATGGAGGCGGTACAGTAGAAATTGCAATGAGCAAAGAAAACTATCACATCAAACGAAGCATACTTCATGAAAAGTTTGTATTTACGTTAAAAGTGAGACAGACAACTCGCAACTTTTAAGTTTTTCGTTTTAAAGTTTATTTTGTACAAACTTTTTTACAGGTTTGAAGATGGTACCATTTCATTTTTATCCATATTGGCTGTAAAACACGGATTTGATGCTTTGAATAGAATTATACCGAAAAAAATCAGCAACAACTTCATGGACACAATTTCACTTCACACTTTCAACTTAGCTAAATACCTTTACGGACGAACAAAATCCCTTCATCATCATAACAGTAAACCTGTATTTGTCGTTTATACGGACACGTCCTACGATGATCCTAATTTACAAGGCGGCATAGTTAACTTTAACGTAATTCGAGATAATGGCGAATTCGTCGGATATGCAGAGGTAATTAATTTCAACTTTGGCTATGACATTACCTCAAATTTTGTCTATTGATTAATTATGTACTGACTTTACAACTTAGGTCGTACACATGGCAGAATTATTCGACATTATCCTTCGTTCCGGCTGTTTCTGCAATCCGGGAGCTTGTCAACGGCATTTAAATCTGTCGAATGCCGCTTTACTAAAACACCATAAAGCAGGACACAAATGTGGTGATAATAACGATCTCATCAACGGAATACCGACAGGATCTTTACGCGTATCTTTTGGATACATGTCAACACAGAAAGATGTAGACAAGTTCATCGATGTGATCGTTGAATGCTTTGTAGAAGGTTCACCTATTCATCACACTTTTCCAAAGAAAACAGGAGATTTAAACACACTTTCAACATCGCAAAATGTTTCCGATATAATAATACACGAAATATATACAAAAAATTCCAAAATTGATTCTACGGTACTGAAAGAGTTTCAAAAAAAGGGTATTCTTAAAGAAATTCACATTTATCCAGTTAAATCGTGTGCGGCTTTTAAAGTTGATCAACGTTGGGAAATATGTCATAAAGGTTTAAAATATGATAGAGATTGGATGATAGTAGACGGATCGGGCGTTGCATTAACTCAAAAGCAAGATACGAGGATGTGTCTCATTGCACCGATCGTTAATTTAGAAACTCAAACTCTAACATTAACATTCCCAGGTAATTAATAACAAAAATTGAATGCAGGTTATCATATTGGAGAATAATTTATGTATTCAAATGATTATAATATGTTTTAGGGGTACAGAATGTATCTACATCACTTACGACTAGTAAAATGACCAAAAATAATATTTGTCATTCAAAGGTATGCGGCGATAAGGTACAAGGATATGACTCCGGTGATGAAATAGCCAATTGGTTAATGGAGGTATTGGGAATACCGGGATTACGACTTTTAAAACAAGCCGATCAAAGTAGAATGCAAAAGAATTTGAACGGGACATCGATATCGTTATCAAACCAAGCTCAATATCTACTTGTTAATATTGCTAGCATTAAATGGCTATCCAACAAAGTCAACAGTCGAGAATTTGATGATAGAATTGACAATTTGATAAAAAGATTCCGGGGAAATTTCGTAGTTGAAACTGAAAACGAATTTGATGAATTGAAATGGACGAAATTAAATATCGGTTCAAGCATGTTTCAGGTAAGTCATTGTAAATTTGTAAAAAAAAAAGCAACTAATTAATCGGTCAGTAACTTTTCAAGAAAATGGTCAGTAAAAAATATATTTTTGGTAAGTGACCTTTTCACAAACGGTCAGTAAAGGAAATTTTACAGTTAATGTATGCTTGGTAAAACAAGAAGAGATCGTAAGAGGAATACATGGGTAAGAAGCATGACCAAAGTGGCAGATATAGCAGAATGTGTGAAAAAGTCGAAGTGAACACAGCAAAAAGAATGGATGGCAGATGGACGCGTGCAATACTAGAATGGTTACCTACCGCTACCGAGAGGATGTGAAAGAAAGCAAGGTAGACCGAGTAGACGATGGGCTGATGAATTGAGAAGAACGTATGGAGTCAAGTGGATGCAGATTGCTGAAGATAGACAGGAATGGAAGAGGATTGGAAAGGCCGTCATCCAGCAGTGGCTGGTGAACGGCTGAAAATGATGACGATGATGATGTAGTAACCAGTGTATACTGACCCTTTATTGAAATACTTGCCATTTGGTTAAAATAACTGACCGAAAATTGGAAAGGTTACTGATACATTAAATACAGGCCTCTGTAAAATACCATATTCTTACTATTTATATTTGAATATTGTATAAATTACAGGTTCAGGGACCCTGTACTCGATGCCAAATGATTTGTATTGATCAAGAAAGTGGTGAAAAGACAACTGAACCACTCCGTACAATATCAAAAGAGTTAAAAGGGAAACTCAATTTTGGAATATATCTTTCACACGAAAGCTATATTCAAAACGGAGATACAACTCTGAAATGTAACGAAGACGTATTAATATTAGAAAGCAAAGAAAAATCTTGATGTAGGTTAGGCGGAATTGTTCATCTGATCAAAATTTACTAATGCGTAAAAAAAAAACAATTAAATTATTCAATAATTTACTAAATGCAATATTATTTTTTTTAATATTGCAATATTTCAAAGTATCCACATTTTATTAGACCAAATTTATATTATAATATGACTAGGAAATGTTGCACGTTATTGGTTGTTCGACATTAACTATAGTAATAACTCCACCTTCGGATGCGGTTATGGCTCTTTTAACCACTTCGTCGTAATCAGGCAAAGCCATTGTCTGAAGCTTGGAATATACTGGAACATCGTTTATTACTATTTCAAAAGAACCTGTAATTGCAAAAAGAAAATCATCCATGTCACAAAGTACACTTATTTGAACTGAATATGTGATATTAGTATTAAAATTTTATATTAATGAAATTGTTATACTACAATAAAAGTTATATGTTTAATACCTTGTCTTCCTTTTTTACAAACAACGTCGAAATCATTTGATGTTTCCTTTAACTTATTCGCCAATTTTAAACATTGACCACCATAATCGCACACACCACTGAAATTAGTAATGTTGCTTGTGAAAAACGCAATGTTCCAAACTAATAATGGTTATTTTTGGCTTGATCTATACATACCAATACTCTACGTTAACTGTGACGTGGCTTTTCTTGGTACTTTTCTCAGCCATGTTATATAAACATTCTCAATTTTAGCATAACCCTAACAGAATATAAAATTTACTTACAATTTCTATTGTGATACAAGATTTAACTTACTTTCTTATTAATTTTATTTTGTGCAAGATAGTTAACTCATAAACTTTTGTATACCTAAATAATTTAATGCAACACCCTGTCAAAACATTGCAATTCTATTTCAGTTTGACAGATGATTTGGCCTAAAGCTAAAAATTAGCAAATACATTGGTTTTCCTTAGAAATGATTAACTTAATTCTTTTGTCACATCAAATATCAAAGTTATTCTTTGAAATCGTCACATAATTGATATCTTAGTAGAATTTAAAAAGGTATGTCTTTTTCACCTTCGTTACTTACTTACTTCATAGATAAACCAACACCTATGTACATAATCTATCAAGAATTGTTGAAATTTGGTTTCGGGAGTAACCTCTAGTTCCCATAACACATAGTTACCATTATTGTTAGCCCACTCGTATTAATAATAAACACCTGTTGATCGTCAAGGGGCAGTACTTTGGTAGAATTCATAAAACTATTGACATTTTAATGATTTTTATTACAATAATATTACAAATACTTAAAATTTCTTAACATAAAAAATAAATACACTGCATAGCAATTTCTTCTACTATATAAAAACAAATTCAATCAATATAATGGTAAAATTACTTTAGTATTTTGACTTTTTGGCAATGCGTTTGGCTATAAATGGTATCATTTTAACGAGAGTTATCATGTGAGAGATCGAGTACCCGGCGAGTGCACCCAAACAACACGGCACGGGCCAAACTTGCCACGGACGATCCCAATCCAGAGGAATCACAATACCTCCACACCAAGTGCCGAACAACGTGAAAAATATATTCTGTTGCAGTGTCTCCATCGTTTTGTCACCGCTGAATTTCTTCGATCCGGTCAATATCGACATGGTCGGATCAACGCCGGCGTGAAAACAAGACGGAAAAATCGTAAGAATGGTCAACAAGATAGACAGCATGACAGTTTCTTCGTATTGATGTAGAATCGGAGCACCGAACAAGACTATCGCTACGAAATAAGCAGCCACACACATCGGGAGGAAAATCAAACATTTGAAAAAGTCTCTGAATCGAAACTTGGTAACTTTTTTAATCTTCGAAATTTTCGCATCTTTGAGATATGGCGGCTCAGGCTGGGCTGCTGCAAATGCAAATTTGAGCGATTCCGCTAAGAGTAGCGCCAGTGGAATGTGAGCGGAAGAGTAACGACCCAGTTCCGATAGCTCACCCCGTAAAGTCAATAAAACTACTAATAATGGGGCTACAGCTAGTGATAGTGCTGATCCAAATGCTACCGATGCACGACTTCGGCGTTCCACAACCGTATTTAAGTTTCCGGTCCACATGATTTACTTCTGTAACAATAAAAAACTTAATAATTAACAAAAATTAAACAATACACACAATTACAATTCGTCAGGGTGAAGTATGACGATTGACAATCAAAATGGAAACTATATTATAGGTTATGTCAATTTGTTCAGTAATCAATATAAGCAAAACTTTGAATATTCATCAATTTACCATGAGAGATTAAAATAAAGTCAACTACCGGCTTTTTAAACTTAAATACACATTGACATGATTCGCATTTGTCGAATTTGCCTTAATATAGGCAAAAATTTCACCCACCCATCAGATATAAAATACAATTGACAGCTGTCGAAAAAAGTATCATTATACGACCATGTACACTTGGACTAGTTTAATTTTTTTTTTAATCAAACTGTTGATATTTGAATAAACTTGATGGGTCAGATCGTAGTCGTATTCTCTGTCCAACTTAAGAAGCGCCCTTTTCTCGCGCAACTAAAAAAAAACAGGGTTACGACTCTCCGAGATTTACGATTTTGGTTGGTTATCGTTAATGTTTATTCCAAGCAACCGAGATGGTGACGAAGCTCATTGGTTGAGACCCGGGTAGAATGCGCAGATCGGTTCTAAATCGATTAAGATTGGGGTATTTCTTATGTTGGACAAAATAAACGCAAGATTAAAAAATAAGTGAAATTAACATTATTCCCAAAATACTCCCCATTCACTCTTTCGGCACTTTATTTTATTTTGTTATTAAGATTTATTTTGTTGGGAATGCGAGGGGAAGGTTGAAGAAGAACAAGCAGTGAACGTTTCGGTTGTCCGTTTATTGTGAGCGACGGATACCGAGTGAGTGTCCCGTGTCCCTGTGTGATACTCAGTCGCCGGTACTAAGGTTGCCAACCGTCAGGGAGACAGTGATGCCAACCCCAGACCATTGGCCCACCGAGTACCCACACTAGTTAATCTATTGACATTAAAAATAATCCACATACCTCTATTTTGCAATTTTTGCAACATATCTTTAATTTATTAAATTTAAAAATGAACCACAATATATAATTGAGAAATCATACATATATAGCCTCTAGGTTCTGTTCTTGTATTGTTTATTCACTGTATGCGTCAAATACTAAAAATTACAAATTTAAGTATAAACATTGCCGCTAAATTAATACACGCGTTTAAATTGATATATTTTTTTACGGACCCCGTCCAGCCACGTCCAAAGTTCACCAACGTAAACACACCCTAAATTAACCAAAAGGAACTAATATTATTTGTTTAACTTTACGCATTTGTCGAAAATGTAAAACAGCAATATTGTGCAAACGGAAGTTGGCAGCACTGACAGTTAGCCGGAAACGAGCGCGACAGCGACAGCGACAGTCGGCCGGTGTGTCGTCGTCGGTCGGTTGCGTATTTGTCGCTACTTCTGTCCGGAGCATTCATAACCTCAACTGACCAGCTCCAGACACCCTCAGGTGAGACTCCATGGTCCCAGCAGTCATTAAACAATCCACGGAAATCGAAAATCGAGAATCGATCGACAAAGATCTCCCCACCCGAATGAGTCAGCGGCCCCCAACATTTCACCCCCTCACTCCCTCAGCCCGACCACTCCCCTTCCCCTTCCCTCACCTCCTCGTTCGGAAACTCGGTTGAGTATTTTTGGCCATAAGAGCAATATTGACACCCTCACTCGAATATTTTCCACTCTTCATTTTTCATTTTTCGTTGTTCATTTCAATGTCCTTATCTGGTTTATTTTCCAAACATACTACAAGATGATCGATCGGCACGTTTGTGAATTATTTATGCGATTTTTTTCCGCACGAACGCATGACACATTGTTATTTTGGTACCATTGGTAACTCTTTCATGCACATTTCATACTGGCTGAAAAGTGTGCCTACAAAGCAAACTGGTATCTATTCGCTAGTGCGTAAGGTTGAATTTTGTTCAAAGGTATAGTAGGTATTATTGAATCGTTGATATAATTCATTCATACGTGTGTTACATGCATATTATCAATGTAGGAATGTGTTTTGTGTGTGTGTGTTTGTGTGTAAAACCGCATGTCCTTTATCTTAACTATGCAATGCCATTTGGTGTTGTTGAAACGTGTGAATGTTAATGTGTAGTAAAATCGATAAAATAGAACATTTTTTTTTGTAAAATTTTACATTTGATGTGAATCAACATAGTTAATCTTTTATAGTCTGATTTTGTGAACGTTCTGGCAAATAACTTTCTCCTAGTCGGTTTTTACAAAATTTCGCATCTACATGTGTGTTTTGCGTGCAAATTTCTCACTTTCATTTTATGTTTATCAAATTTTGCCACCATAATTTAATGGCCTATTGTTTAGTCAGTATTTATAAATCAATAAATGGGCAGTAACTTTTCAAGGTCAGTATTATATGTATCTAGTTAACGGCCAGTAACTTTTCAAGGAAATGGTCAGTGATTTATATTTAGAAAATGGTCGGTTAAAAATATATTTTTGGTGAGTAACTTTTTCACAAACGGTCCGTTACTTACCGTTTAATTTAAATACCAACCGTTTCTATAAATTTGTATGTATGTATTTACTGATCACTTTACTCTCGCACTCTCCATCACTTTACTGATCACAAGTACTGACCGTTTACATAAATTTACCTATAGTTTAGTATTAATCACTCATCACTGTGCTGACCAGTGTGTATTGACTATCTATAAAACTTACTGACCATTTATTAAAATAACTGACCCAATAAATACAGGCCATAATTAAAAATACACTCAAAAGAGTAATAGGAGTGTTTGGAAACGATGTATATTTTTTTCAATTCATATATGAATTTTACGTTTATTGATGAGCAATCTAGGCGTTGAGAATGAAATGTGCGAATTTAGTATACGTACATATGTACATAGCTCATAATCAATTTACATTGATCCCTTGGTGCTAGTAATATCCTAGTTTGATTGTACATTGAGATATTTAGAATATAGCAGGGCAATATTCAAATCGGACTCATTATAAATTTTCATATCTGTATTTACCATTTTTATGATGAAAACTTATCTACCATACTGTAATAGCAAACCGGAAGAATTGCTGATAAAATTTATTAATACGTACACATTTTTCGATTGCAATATAAATATAATTGTAACATATGAAACACTAAGCCAGGGGTTCTTAACTGTATGCGCTCATTTCCTTTTCCATTTCATGTTCATTCCTCCCCCGTATCCCAAATTCAATGAACCACAAGACATTTTTCACCAATTCATCATCATCATTTTCAGCCGTTCACCATCCAATGCTGGATGAAGGTCTCTCCAATCCTCTTCCATTCCTGTCTGTCTTGAGCAATCTGCATCCATTTGACCACACATTTTTCTCAATTCATCAGCCCATCGTCCACTTGGTCTACCTTGCTTTTTTTCACATCTTCTCGGATAGCATTCCAGTATTTCTGGCGTCCATTTGCCATCCGTTTTTCTCGCTATGTGTCCACTTCAACTTTTTCACACGTTCCGCTTTATCTGCCACTTTGGTCATACTTCTTACGATCTCTTTTTGTTATACTGAGCATACGTCTTTCCATGTTTCTCTGTGTGCACTGGATCTTACGTAACATTCTTGAATTTAGCATCCACATTCATACGTCATAACTGGCAGTATGCATTGGTCGTATGCCTTGTTTTTTAAGCATAGTGGATTGTTGGATTTTAAAACTATGTACATTCTTTCAAAACGAAAGTGCTTCATCTGCCAAATCTGAATAGGAAACCGTTTGAGAGCAACTAAATTGCTGTCCAAATTCATCTGAACCAAACATCAGCCTGAAGTCCAAATTCAAACTGAACAGATTTCGTATCCACCCATTTCTTAAATCAGTAATCGTCAAAGGATTCTATTATCGTCATCGTCAAAAGGATGTTCTAATCCAATCTGGAGCATCTCTAACGAATTGTTGCATTTTTTTGAGGAGACACCTCACTCTTCTCTGCAGACGCTTCATTCCTCCCTAAGGGAGGAAAACACTATAGGTTAAAAACCCCTGCTGACTAAGCGATAGTAATTTATTCTTATTGCTTCCTTTTGAGAATCCGGATAATGGTATTCGGAGTTATGGGTATAAAAAGTCACCCCATCTCCACTGCTACATCCTCTGTTCTATTCATCACCAATCCGAACCACTTAAGTCGCACAATTATAATGAAATTTTATTATTTTCAGTTTTTTTGTTGATCAACCATGTCGAACGAAAACGAAGTTGCTGTGACTCCTGATGAGGGGGAAGTAGAAGTCGATTCTACTTACAAACCGCCCCCGGAAAAGTCGATCAGCGATATAATTAATGCAGATCCTGAGGACGAATCGCTAAGGAAATACAAGGAGGCGTTATTGGGACAAGCCCAACAGGGAGAAGTCATCGTCGGTACGTATTAGTTATTCAATTTATCTTTTTTTTTATCATGTGTTTGCTGTGATTCTTTGTCACTTCCTAACATTTTATAATTTGAGTAACCTATTGTATCATATTGTAACTATCTCACGTTTGATAGTATTTATCAAATTTTGGATAGTTTGTGCATCTTTTTTGTTTTACTTTTACAGAGCCATCCGATCCGAGGAAAGTCATTGTGAAAAAGCTTGCTTTGTGTGTTCAGGGTCGTGATGATCTCGAACTTGATCTCACTGGCAATATAAACGACCTCAAAAAACAGGTCCAATTCACATTAAAACTTTTGTATATACATATACATATATATATATATATATACTGTTTAAATCAACTGTACAAAATTCACCAATCTTACAATCGGTATACTAAATTTATTTTTTTTTTTTTCAGGTGTTTACAATCAAGGATGGGGTCCAATACAAAATTCGCATAGATTTTATCGTGCAGCGTGAAATAGTTCACGGATTGAAGTATGTCCAAAAGATATACAGGCTCGGAGTCCCGGGTAATTAATGCACAAATAGTTTTAAATTTGAGATATATTGTATATTCAGTTTGATCACATTTAGTATTAGAGGATATTGATTTATATTTTTATTTTACAATGCCATCGTGGATATATTTCAATATATAGGAACTGGTATGTATTAAAATCGTCTACATAGACTGATCAACAACTTACATCCAGTCTGTATTAAATTAGTAAAATGATTAATTGAATTTGTTTGCCAGTTTCAATGTGACTTGCATATTAATTATTTTTAATTCAGACTGGAAATGTGTGTAGATGTTAATGTTGGTCACATCTCCTTATTGAGTACACAATGCTTAATATTTTATCGGCTCGCTACCGATTGCTACATTTTCTTATGATTTATTCACAACACGGTTTCGGTTTTAAATGTTCAAATAAATTTTCAGTTGACAAGATGGTCCACATGGTGGGTTCCTATCCTCCCAAGGCTGAGATTCAATCGTACACCACCCCCCCGGAAGATGCTCCATCGGGAATAATATCCAGAGGATCGTACACGGTGAACAGTCTTTTCACCGACGATGACAAGAATCAACATCTCCAATGGGAGTGGGCTTTCGAAATCAAGAAAGATTGGAAAGATTAAATACAGAAATCACCGACGATTGCGAGTTTTAGGGAGCATGGTTCGAGAATTGTAAAATCTAAATACTTCCAATTTTCCAAAAAAAGACTTATTAGTAACCTTGTCGCCATTACCTAAAGTTAATGTATTTTAGATTATTGAATAGTTTCAGTTGTGATTATATTTAACGTGGTATTATATTTTATAGTTCCTTTTGGTACAGCGGCGTAAGCTGTGGGGATGTATTGCTTATTTCACTGTTAATGCATTTCAGCGTTTCCCATTCATTAGTTTGAATAATTTTATGGAGCTAAATTACGGTATATGCTGTTAACCTTAGTTTAATTATTTAAAGGTTAACTATTACGAGTCAATAAAAAGAATATACATATATGGTGAATAGTATAAACAGTTTTATACCGATGAATTGTATTGGGCGGTGAGTATTTGTACTTGGACGTAATTGAGACAATGTTACTTAAATATAAGATGCTCAGATCAATATTGAAGTTGCTCATATATTAATTTATAAATGTGTTTTTATAATGAATTTACAATTCAATTAAGCAGTAATTGCATATACTGGTGACTTGCAATATACACTAGGTTTGTTGTTGTTTTTTTTTCTATTTCATTTCAATTCATATTTTGTGCTTATTTTATCATATATTTTGTTTATTTTTAATATTCATTAAAATTAGCTTAATTATCAAAATATATTGATTAAAATTTGATCGCATTCGGATGATATTTTTTATCATCATTTTTGCTTTGGTTAGAAATATTTTTATTTTTATATGTTTTATATTTTATAGTAAATCTTGCGTATATGATTCATATACCCTTTTTTGTGGTTGTGTACGAAATGACTAAAATTAACATAAATGCATTATTTACACATATAGAACAGTGTTGGCTGCTGGAGAAAATTGTCAACGAGTGTCATCTACGATAAAACCGTATTTGTTTGAAGTTGCAAATTACCAACCTTATCTCAACAGAGCGTATGAAATGTTCGAATAGAACATATATCACAAAAGATCCCCTAAAGTCTGCTGTCAACACTTACTTGCATACATACATAGATATATATGTAAATCATATTCATTTATATGAAATTCAAAATGTGAAAGATACAGAGTAATATATATTTATACAAAATGCTTAACTGTATATTAACTATGTACAATACTTTGCGTGTGATGTTTTGCACAAAAATTTTGCCTTAAAGTGTATCAGCAAAATGGGTTTATTGCAATAAGTTAGGAAAGTGATGATGTCAGCCATATTTTTGTGTCATTAAATATAAAAAAATATTTTGATCCTATTAAATGCAATAAATTATTTTAAGGATATATGATAATTTTTATCAAATTCATATTTTGCTATCATCACTGATTTATGTACGTGTTTGTTTATCCTATGTCATACGGCGGTGTAGTATTTTATTTTTAAGCAATGCATATTTTGATCATACGTCTTTGTTCTCAACATAGCATAGTCTTGGAATGGGTATGAGACATATCTATTTTTTCATATGAATACATATATCGCCATCGTTGGTGGAATAAAAATGGAAACAGTATTAAATATACCCTCGGGTTGTAACTTTTTCTATTCTAGTTAAAGAAAGCTTACAGCGTTGTATTAACATTTTAAGACCGACAAATATCCCTATTTGTAAGTGAACTATGTTTTTGATACCTTTATCAATGGAAACAACTTCAATGAAATGTATACTAAGTCAAAGTTTAATGTATTTTAACAATTCCAGAGTATTTTTGCATTTGTGTCAATTCGTAAATGAGTATAAAGTTTAAGATTAAAATCTCTCCATAAAGGAAGCTTCCAATAATAAACATGCATAGATGTCAAAGTAAACATTGTATCGGAATAATCTTAGTGCAATTTGTTTAAATCTTCGATGTTCTGTAATTTTAATTAAGAATTAGCTTCCCTGAAGTCTGAATATATTATATTTAGCTATTGAGTTATACCAAAAAATAAATAATATTTTTAAATCAGTGTAATTAGTATCTTTTTTTACAAATGATTGTATACATTAAATGTATACGAACAAAATCTATTAAAAATAATAAGAAAACAAGCTTATAGTAGGAATAATCTTTTTTGCTATACATATATATTTTATTAAAAGAATGATTCAAACAAAGATGTTATGTATTTTTTTTTTACTTTTACAAATGTATAAAGATAGTTGCATCTATTTTTATCTCACTGTTGCATTTTGATTATTGCGCGCTCATACATAAATGAATATTTTTTCGTGTATTTTTAATAACCCTGGTGCCTCTTTAAGTGCTATATACGTATAAATATACCTGAATAGCTTATTTTATACCCAATGCGTTGTGTAATAATTCCGAATGCTCACATTCGTTAAGAATTTTCTACCCATTTTCATTGTTTGTGTCAGCGAAAAATTGTATTTTATAAAAATGTAGAAAAACCTATTAAAAAAATACATAATAAATTTGTGATTTTTTGTTACATTTTTTCCGTCCCAGAATTGTATAGATTAAAAGAAGTTATGCACGTTGGTCCTTGGACAGATTGCGGTCAACCGACAAGGAGCACCAGTTCCATCTTGTATCTTCATCGGCATTACTATGATGGCGCAAAGACTACCTGAAATAATAGTATTTTAATATTAGCATAGATACACATTTTATACACGAGACTAACTGGGGAGTTGACTGGATTGCAAAAATGGAGCCAATTCATAAAATATTCGATGAATCACTTGTAACTCATGAATCACAGTATGTTTGTGAATGGCAATCTTTGAGAACATTTATTGCATGATATATTTTATGATACTTAATTATAAAAATTTTAATACTTATATAATAATTTATAAAGGTTATGTTATAATTTAATATAATGGTTTATTGCATGATAATATTATGGAACACATATTTCACAAGTTTTATGGTTCAAAATGTAACAAATTGAATCATTACTTGGTAGAGTTTTGTGCAAGTTGACATTTTCCAGCATGAATATATTTTTGGCTGAAAAAATTTGATGTGCTAATCCTCGGTGCTCCGATCCGGGATCCACTGATGGTGTATCGACTCCGACACCTATTAAAGTCCTTGTTTCTATCAGCCATTTTGCAACATCCTCACTTATACCTGTGATAAAAATTAATGAATTATCAGAACGATTAAAGTAATATGGAATAGTTTTATATGAAAGGTATTTTTTTTTTTAAATTATATTTGTAACATGAGTTGGTTCAGTATTTTTCAATTGAATGCTCAATGTTCAATATTCACATATGGTGTTAGTCGATAATGTTTAGTTATTCAGTTTTAATTGGTATACACGTGGGAAAATTGGTAAATTGATGTAAAGAAGAGGAGTGAAACTAGGATGGAGGGCTTTTGGAAAAAATGAATATAGTTTTTAAATCCAACATTCCGCTATGTTTAAAAAAGAAGGCATACGATCAATTCGTACTGCCAGTTATGACGTATGGATGTGAAACGCGGATGCTAAGTTCAAGAATGTTACGTGAGATCCAGTGCACACAGAGTAGTATGGAAAGATGTATGCTTGGTATAACAAGAAGAGATCGTTAGAGGAATACATGGGTAAGAAACATGACTTAGGTGGCAGATATAGGGAAACGTGTGAAAAAGTTGAAGTGGACACAGCGAGAAGAATGGATGGCAGAAGGACGCGATAAATAATGGAATGGTATCCGAGAGGATGTGAAAGAAAGCAAGGTCGACAGATTGGACGATGGGCTGATGAATTGAGAAGAATGTGTGGAGTCAACTGGATGTAGACAGACAGGAATGGAAGAGGATTGGAGAGACCTTCATCCAGCAGTGGATGGTGAACGGCTGAAAATGATGAATTGGTATAACATTGAAAATAGCTGCATTATTTTATGCGCTCTAAGGCAGAAACGTACATTCCACACGCCACGTCGCTCAAGTCCTCTGACGCGATCCTCAACACATGAATCCATAGTTTTATATGACCTAGAAATATATGTACATACATGCAACACCTTTCTCCACGTGGTGCAACCTTACGCGATGAAACGGTTTTAGAGCGAGTTTTGCGTGCGACTTAAGACCAAATCGCGTCGATCGACGTGTGATAGCGTGGGGCATGTATGTTCATGAATTCCCCGATGCGTAAACATCACGTCGCGTGGCATGTAGTATATATGTTTCAGCCTTTACTCATGAAAACTATTTTATTTCACCTGGGAAATTCAAATTGTTTCCAGTCGGAGAAGACGCTCCCAAATATTTTGATGGATTGCTGTAATGTTGACTCCAGCCAAATTTGAATATAACCGTGAAGTTTCTTCGTAGATCTCCGACAAACAGATGATCCATATGGTGTCTTTCGAGGACAAAGTCCGGATTTCCATCCACCGTTCTACTCAAATCCACTATTATTACTGGAATAGAAACAATCAAACAGTAAATAGACATCATATACTCAATTTACTTTATATGATTCATTGTAGTTACAAGGCGTAATGAGATTATCGATCGGTATTCGTCCGACGCTCCATCGATTTTGTGCAAAATGTATGGGAGCATCCAAATGTGTTCCACCGTGTTCAGCTGCACAAAACTCATTTGCTGAATACCTGAAATATACTATTTTTTAGTACATCACTAGAATTCATCAACAATAAATTAAGTAAATACTATAATTTTTATCCGTGTTGCACAAGCTTAGTATAAGAATCAAAAATAGTATGTTTAAAAAAATTTTCTTTCCTATCAACCATAATTCTATGTTTGCTCACATCCCAATTTCATTAGCAAACAGACAAACCATTATTTATCTCTGCTTCTTATGCAAACTCTTTACAACAACCTAGTCGATAGCCCCTATCTCATCTCTAAAATTTCCTTCAATTGAGAATGCTTCGTAAATCTAACCTGTTTCATCCAAAGTCCTCTACTTCAAACTTCTCCCATAATTCATTTACCTGTAGAGTATAGAGCATACGAAGCTTTTAACAAACTTCCTAATTCTATCGATATTGTCTTCCAGCCTCCCAACATTTAAAATTTCTATACTCAAACATTTTTCCAATCCCTTATTCTTCACTCATATCTAATTAATCTACACAATTTTACAACTATTGCTCATACTTTACTATAGAAATCAATTTGATACTTGTGAATTTTACTATTTCGTTTCCTTTTCATTAATCTTATTTTACTTATTCAACTTTATAATAACTTAATTTTTTTAATACATTATTTTATTTTCTTTACAATTTTGTTCATTTTTGTCCTTACTTGTGAATATTTTTAATTGGCGTTGTCATTTCTACTGTTATTTTTCTATTTTTGTATACCACTGTTATTTTTCTATTTTTGTATACCACTGTTAATTTTCCAATAAATAAAAATAAAAATAAACATGTTTACACAGCATATTCTTCTTTTCTCAATATCAATACAACTCTTCGTCGATATTACAATAATTGATTATCCTCGCTTGTAGCTCAAAAAGGTAATGCAACTTTTTTGCATTGATAAATATACATTTAAATGTAATTTACAACAAGGCAATGGGCATATACAGATGAATTATTGTAGCAATTGCCTCACTTGTGGGTCATACATTCAACCAATTACGCCAAGAATAGATACAGTAAAAATGTAAGATAAAACATTGCACTATGTATGTATATATTGACCATATCGGGTAAATGTAACCTTTTCATGACCTGCTAAAAATCGCACATACGTTAAAGAACCAGTCGAGTAAACTTAAGCAATAGCTTGTCGAAACGAGATGCAAATTTGCCACAACATTGCGCAAAGTTTCGTCGGCACTATTGCATATATTCACCGATCACCTACCATACGCCGTGAGGATTTTTCATGGCGACTTTCTTCGTGAACGAGAATTTTCTGCCTCCTGGCCAGTAAATTGTGTCATTGTCGAATGGATGTGATAGATCGACGAATTCAAAGCCACCGCTGAACAGGAAGTCGTTGATCTTGACCAGATCGCTGCATTGTGTAGCTGCACAAAGACAAAACACTAAGAAGATGCTAAGCGACAAACGTGCAGACATCTTGTCCGCCTGTTAACGACTGACTTGAAGCGGCAATATGTATATTGTTTCACCGCATTAATAATTATATATTAAATTTATACTTGTCCGAAGTTAATACTTGTGAAATATTTCCAATATACGCCTTAGGTAACGGTAAAGAAGTATAATCTGAGGATTATTACACTGTTTATCATTATGACCACAGACATACGGTCATTGAGATACTTAGCTGTTACATTGATCTATCTAATCAACATACATGTGTATGTAAATAATTCTGCAACAAAAACGGTTAACAGAACAAGTCTTATTTTGTATGATTAAATTAATTGAAATACAATTTTCAGTATTGTAAGTGCAAACAACTGATGAAAGAAGGAATAGTGTACAAGGAAGATAGTAGAACAAGTTTAATGAGTGGTTCAGTCAATAGAATCGAGAAAAAAAATGACTCGGTGATTATTTTTCGATGTGACTGGTACTCGTATTTATGTACATAAGACTGTTGAAATTTCAATAGATGTATTTGTCAATACGTCTATAATATATTATGAGATTGTTAAATGTCTTGTTGTCGGTATAACTAATTTACTATTTATATCTAGCAAGTATGACATTGCATGTACAATTGAAGAGCAAAAGGATAATGAGAGTAGAGGATGACCGTTTTTATATGGAAATTACACATTGGTTTGAATTGAGATGTTTCAAACATACCATTTCAAATATAGTAAGGAATTTAATTTGTGTGGAGGGTTTTTAATATTGTTTAAAAGTGCTTTATCTTACTTTATCATGTTTATTAAAGAAATTTTTGAACACAGACAGATTGATATTATTTTATACATACAGTGAAGTGTTGTTTTGTTCAAAGGGTACATTCTATATTTACATTGTTAAATAATGTCTTAAATTGTATGTGTGCCCTTATAAAAGTTTTACAATAGAGCAAAACTTTCAAAGGACGACTAAATCTTAGCTTAGATCAATAGAGTATCCCTGGAGACATTTTGAGAAACTGTTACCCACACCGACAGTTACCGAAACATAACAACTGAATGTTAAGCAAATTTACAGTTTATACAATTAAAAAAAATATATTGTTTACATGTTTTTTTCACTCTTTGAAAATATTCATCTTATTTGTACATATCTGTTAAATATTAGATTAAGTTTTAATAATAAAATATTGCACTTGTAGAACATTCAAAACATTATTTCTAAACTAATACAAAGTTGCTTATAATGTAAACATGCATTGAAGTATGTATTTTAAAATATAAAATATGCTTATGTACTTCAAACTCATTCCACACTATGAAATCATATTAAATTATCTTAGATCAATTAGATATTCTTTTTGCTTATTGCTTATTAAATTATCACATTTACATTTAAGTTCTCTAATGAAAAACTCAATATAATCCAGAGGGCATGTCTGTCAGTCTGCCTATCCCTACGATTCCATTAGAAACGCTCCTCTGCACGGAAATTGGAAGTTTTTTTCCTACATCTTTACTTCCCAAACCTCGACTTGGATTGACACTAGAGTTTTCTCTTCCACAATTTTGACCAGAATATAATCCAGCATTTACGTTACCCCTCTTTAACACGAACGAAGTGTTACTTCCGTTGTTGGCGGAGAGTTGCTCAAATGAACTAGAGCTCAATCTGGACGCTGGGAAGTACAATCTGTGAGATGGATCTGTGAGTTGTCTACTGGTCTCATATTCATCATCGTCATCGTTATTGTGCCGTGTAACATTTCTAGAATTATTCTTTCTCCTATTCAAACTACGCGAAGCCGAAGAGTACTCCTTGCTAGGGTCGTTGCTGGATTTTGTATTATTCCAATTATAATTCTTATTTTCCGAGGTTAATACTATATCGACCATTGAATCTAATCCTTCGTCTATTCTGTCGAGACTCTTGGTCATCTTTTTGGCTTCTATCAGTGCTGCATAGTCTTGTCGTTGTTTAGTCGATTGTTGGAGACGGTCGTTTTTGTAATCATCAGGTTCTTTGATGTAGTACAATCCATCATAGCTATCTCGTTCAACTTTCAGATCGTTGACGCTCACTATACCCACGTTTTGTTCAGTCCTTTGAAATGAATCTGTCTTTTTCACTGCTTGTCGTCTGCAAACGTCTTCTCCCGATTTGACCCTTGCTCTTCTGAGTAGTTCGCGTTTCTCCGCCATTGCAGCTCTTTCTCTAGCATCCATTATGGTGTTGAGCAAGGATCTGTTATTTGTCTTTATGAATACTTCTTGCTTGTTCGGACGTGGAAGGATCTGCGGTTGACATCTAGAAGCGCTGAGCAGCGAATCCGATCCTTCATCGCTAGAGTAATACTGTTGCTCTTCATCGTAGGCTAAATTCCTCTTATCATTACATATGACTCCTTGTTCTGCTGCTGGGATGAAGAGATGGACAAGACTTTTCGACTTTCTTGGAGGTTGTGGGAGAAGTTTCGCTGGAATGATTTCCGATTCTGAATCAGCTTGATACGCTCCTTTCTGATGCGTATAGTTCGTACTATCCGTTATGATTATCGTATGCTTCAAACTTGTAATAGAATCCTTCTTTTCTAGATCCTTGTGGATTCTAGGTTCTATCTCGTTTATGGAAATATCCGTGTCTGTCTTTTCATTGAACTGAGACGACTTTCCATCAGCCATCAACTTTTCTTTGGCGTATTGTTCCGATTCGGCGTCGTTGACGATATTCCTTAGTTCTTCTATCACTTCTTCGATTGTCGTCTCTTCTTCGTCATCGTCGGACATCTTTTTGGTTGTATTTTCCGAGATGGGTTTGTTGATTAGATCTTTAGGCTTGGAACGCATCAATATCGTTTCGTTTTGAACGTTGAAAACCTCGTACACCATCGGCTCCCTTTGCATATCGTCGTCTGGACTCAGCGATCTTTCAGAAGAACTGATTCCTTCATCTTCGGGCGGAGAAGATTCATCTGAAATAGAATATAATGAGTAAGTGTGATCTTTAATGTTACGTAAAAACCTATTCATGTTGTATTAAAACAGTACCTCTTTTTACTGTCTTCTGTTTTCCAACCATAACCTTCTTCCGTGAGGAGTTTCCGTGTTCGGATCTGAGTGACGTCACTTCGTCCTGCAACTCACAACATCGCTCCTTCAAGCACTGCTCCAGAGACATCAATATACCCTTTTCTTCTTGTAGAATCTGGAATGTTAAACGATAGTGTCATACACTACGACACATCCCACCAACAGCGCAATGAGATTGTACGTAATAATAATACCTGTACTCTTTTTTCTAACAAATCCAACTTGACTCTCATATCGTCCTTTTCCTCTCAGCTTCTATCGCCTTATCGCTGAGACCGTCTACGTCGATGAGTTGCCTTTCATAGCGGGACAACTCCATCAAGACTTGCTCGGCACTCGGATTCCTAGACACGGCCTGAAACGTACATAATACCATCAAAGACGAACCAAATCGATAAAACGAGCCAACAGTATATTTAGATAAATTTAACAGTACTTTTCTGAGAGCGGACACGTCAAGACCAGCTTGATCCAATTCAGCTTGTAAATAAAGGCGCCTTCGAGGCGAAGGGGCGCCTCTGAGCAATGCTGCCAAGAGGCGAAGACCAGCTGCCGGAAGATCACCACCACCACTCTGCACCATGCCTGCTAAAAATCGGAATCGGCAAGGTTCTCCATATCGAAGTCTCAACGTAGACAATGCTTCTGAAACTCCAGCATGTCCTCCGCTCGAGACTTCACACGCTGTCGTCAATAGCTGAAACGAAAACCGTTAAATTTGAATCGTATTCACCAATTATTATGACTGGTGCATATGATACGTACTTGCAGTGCAAGAATTCTTGATTTGTTGACTGTAGACATGATGCAAGCTGCAAGAGCGTAAAGACCAGCCGGACACGCTACAAGACGCCTTGCCGCTTCTTGGTATCTTTGGCAACAGCTTTGTAGACATTGCCTATAAATTAAATACAAAATATCGATTGAAACTTAATGATCATTCGCCAGAATGAGTGCAACATTGAATAACAGGTTTTTAAGGAGGATAAAGGCAAATCAATCATTATTTGAAGCAAAATGCATTTAAGCCGCATAGTATTATGGCATGTAAGATTCTTACTGATTTCAAACTTTTGATCCGATTATAGTAATCGGATTATGGTAAATACTGACTGGGTTATTTTATATAATACATACATGTCTGCCATGTTGATTTGAATGAGTCAAGTAATGGAATATTTTATATTGAAACTTACAAGCAGGCAAGTTCGTCGAGTAAAGCTCTCCTTTGCTGAGCAGGAGGAAGTCTTACAGGACCGGAAGGTTGCTGTGTTAATGGGCCGGAATTAGCTGGAGCAGGTGCTGGAGATGTTTGACTCAACTGGATGCTTCTGAGAGCTTCCACGACCAAGGATACGCCATCTAAAGGCTCACTGATGAACTCCTGAACGAAACTGTAAAAAAAAAAACCAACATAATTTTAGTATTAAGATTGCGTATCGGTGTATTAAATTTTGTATATGAAAGTGGTTGTGTAAAGCCTATAATTTGGCATACGCTTTTTTATTACCGTTACTTTCGTTGCGGTACAATGTATAATTAAACTTGATTTTCAATTTGAATTTGATCGTAGACAAACACGCAATAAATCACATAGAAATGCCACTAGGCTTTTTTGAATTAAATTAATTCGAATACAATTTCGCCAGTTTTTGTAGGCGAATTCTCACGAAAACAATATTCAAATTGCGAAAACTATTCATCGTGATAAGCTCGTTGCTCTCGATCTATCCATCTAAAAAGCAGGGTCATCACCGTTTTGAATAAATTAATAATATAAACTGTATAAACAAATACCAATCATAGCAAAACTAGGTACATATTATATTACATTCATTGAGTTTTTCATCTCTTTTCTTTAATATCAATTATATGATTAGCATAGAATTATTATATAACTAGTAAAGGTTATACATTCCTGTATATTTGTATGTCACATTTACATACATACTCTATTGCACATGAGAACTTATTGTATGTATGTACTTTGATTCGAACAATGCTAACTTCAATTTCCGTATTGCAAACTCTCATTTTTAACGGACAGTCATATACATTTTTTTTTTATTATTATTTTTTTTACTATAGAAATAACAATGACTTAAGCATAATTTTATGACACTTAAAAAGCTTTGTTTTGAAACAAAAGATTACATGTTTATTTACAATTAATTGTAATAAAATATTTTAATTGCGAATGGGATCAAACGACAATAAAATCGTTTGAATATTTGAAATAGTCCATTCTTACGAACAACGCAACGTAACGGTGTGAAATTATTTAATAATAAATGCAGTTTTATAAGCAAAAAGGTTTCTATGTATGCACTATACGGTTCATTGTTGTAGATTGCGCGAGATAATGCACAGTTGGGTTGGTATTATTTTAACTAATTGGCACTAGGATGCGAAATCGATTATAATTAACGGACAGCTGAAGATTCCACATTCTTGCCGTATCTACAGTCCAACTATTTGCTTTTTAAATTGACAGTGGCAATAGGTAATAGTGTGCTTTGGAATGTTACTCCTCGTGCGAACTGTATCGTTGGTATTTTGGCGCGTAAAAAAGGAATAGACAACGGAGCCTAATGAATTATTCAAGTATTATACTCGTATTGCCTTTGGAACGATTGAAAGGAGTTCGTTAATTGAGTTCGTCTTAAATTTCCGTCGGTAACGAGATGTTCCGATAGGAAAATAACAAACACGTACGAGCCGAGCCGATCGATACTGATCGATAAACCAGTTTTTTTTCTTCAGCGAATCGTAAACGCTACTTTTGTTGCGTATTTAGTTCGCCGACGATATTGTAATAAGCATGATGTATAAGTATAGTGATTTTCTCGGCAGGCGACAACCCGAGGAAAACAATAGGAAAGTGGAATTGTGGAACAACCATACAATGGCTCGAATTAATGGCAACAAACCGCTCCGAAGACAATCGGTGAGTAATGATGTGCTTTCGTCTTGCGCATCGGAAAAATATAATGTCATCGGATCACAGTAATGATGTTTTGAAAATAATATACGTCGGAGACGACAAAAACATGTCACCGAATTCCTGGAACGTGAGCCACGACGCACTTCGAATACATTTCGCCAATCCGTTATTCGCAACTTAAAAATACACACGAATATATGCGACACGTGAAGAAAAGCGTACGTCTGTTTGTCAAACTAATTGGCTTACAGGTGGAAAGATAAACGAATAAAATTATGGCGGTCTAGACCGACTGCTGCTCGCGGTACTGAAAGTCATCTTTGAATTGAACCACATTCGTATAATGCCATATTTTATAAGTAACGAGTAAAAATCGGATAAATATTGGGTTTCAACGCGAAGGGAAAGTTACGATCCTTTCGATATTGAACGAGTAATTAACATCGTCTCAAACCAGATCACTTAAAGTACATAGTATGCTTTGCAATGAAAAATAATTGGACACGAAGGAAGTGTGGGTGTATTAAAAGCTCACGACGATTTTTAATTGACTGCTTGTGTCCTAACTTAAGCTTAAAAGTTTGACTTTAAAGTGGAGAACGCTTTTAATTGGAATTTGTACGTTCGTGTATATTAAACATCAAATTAAAAAAAAAAGCTATTGATTGAAAAAGCTAAAATTGAGCTGCAATATTAATAGTCAAGTTTTACTTTAATTAAGTAAATGAAAGTGAATAAAAAGCTATTAAGACCATTGTAATGATAGCAGATGGACGTGAGAAATACCGAGAGGATGTGAAAGAAAGCAACGTAGACCGAGTGGATGATGGGCTGATGAATTGAAAAGAATGTGTGGGTCAAGTGGATGCAGATAGCTCAAGACAGACAGGAATGGAAGAGGATTGGAGAGGCCTTCATCCAGCAGTGGATGGATGGTGAACGGCTGAAAATGATGATGATACCGTTGTAAATGCGGATGAGTGTTGCACGCTTTGGCCGACTTTCAAAAGTCTTCCTTTGCCAGTGAAAGTCATCATAAAAGACAGTCGCAATGCTTTATAGATTAAAAGAAACGAAAATACAAACTGGCGAAAGTTGGAACGCATGGAACGCTTGCGAAGATTTTCGGGCGTACCTACTACTATAACAGGTTCGTAATTTATTTATCCTCTTTCGATCGAAATCCTCGAAAGAAAGTCGAAAGGATCCATCGCGACACTTCACTGGATGACGACAACACCTCGATGACGGTTAAATGTAAAATTCTGCGTAGGTAAATAATAATTTGCGTACGCATTCTGCGCATACCCAATGTCGGGTCTTAAAAATAGATCGGCGCCGGGAATGGGCAACACCCGAGTTGTGTGAACACTGTGATTGTGGAATTATTAACGGCTTTCGATGTGGTATTAAGATGAAACCACATGCCTTGTGTTCGACAATTAATTACAAGAATGAAGGGTGGGTGAGGGGTAGGGGGATAGGGGGAGGAAACCTCGCACTGAGACCACCGAGCGGAGTGATGGACGATGAGATGATTAAAGGTTGTTAACACGACGTTCAACAAATTTAATAGTTAAGAACAAGGCAGAGTAAAGCTTTAGAAAATACAAAATTTTGAATATTCATTCAATTCATTCGAAATATGTAAAGGTGTGGGTTAGGGGATGTATTATTCACACGACAATTCAAAGAATATATGGAGAGTTGGAAAACGAGGTGCAAGTGAAAATTACAAGTTTTATGCATAAAAACAATACAATTTTATTATTTATGGTAGATTATTTTGATTTTATTTTATTTTGTCATGTACATTTGTAAGTAGATACCCTAACTCCTACTCTTCAAACAGGAGATCGTTTTGTAAGTGTACGATGGTTCGGTGATTAAACCGCACGCGAAAAATCCGCACAGAAAATAGCGGACACGGAAAAACGCGCACACAGAAAAATGCGCACATTAGTTTTGATTAATAAATTAATTTTATTATTGCAAGTTCTTTCAACTTCAACAAGTACTTTATTTTGTCTTCCGTCTGAGCATATTCCCGAACAGCAGTGAAAATAAAATATAATATAAATTTATTAAAGAAAACTAATTTCTGTTACATATCTATGTACATATGTATGTGAATTTTTTAATAATAAATTTTCTTTAATATACAGTAAAAATATATTTTCATTATGTTTGCGGAGAAAATAAAAATAAAGTACTACAAAAAATTATTTACATACTACTAGAAATATTAAAATTTTTAAAGCTGAAAAACACAGGAAAAGATTAGTGTAATTTAAATGTGAGTATTTTTCTGTGGGCTTTTTTCCAATGTGCACATTTTTCGTGTGCGCATTTTTCTGTGTGCTTTTTTACCTGTGTGCTTTTTCCGTGTCCGCTATTTTTGTGTGCGCATTTTTCTGTGCGGTTTAATCCGAGCACCGTGTATGATAATTGCGTCGCCACCCCTGTACTAAGTTAGCATGAAGTTTTTTTTTTTTGTTACGAAGAAAGTTAACCAATTTAAGCTAAATACCATTTTATGTTAAGAATTGGAAAAATTATATACTTCACCTCAAAATTTAGCGCTAATCTTATTTTTCTGAGGGTAGCATACTTGATACACACTATTTGACAAAAGTTAAAAAGTTACAGTGAAGTAATTAGGGAAAGACAATGATGAAAGGGAGAGAAGGAACGGACGATAATTAGATAGTTAGGATGGATTTTTTTGCCAATTTCGTGAGACTGTCTCACAACTAAGTTAGATAAATAAGCAAATTCTCACAGAAGACCAATCTGGATTTAGTAGTATACAGGATCTTGCCAATTTAACCAACAAGTCTAAGAACACAAAGATCCAGACACAATAACTGATCAACATAGGGATAAAGGAATGGAGATGCCAATTTTTGGTGGAAGAATGGTGATAATTAAGGTCAATACAATCATTTGGAAATACGGGGATAAAACCCCGGACCTTCGCTCAAGAGATCTTGAACTACATACATACATACATATGTAGTTGCGACATTGTACACACGGATTTAACGACAGTGTTCACATCAAAGCATAGAGGCTCACCCTCATTTACTCGAATGTTTATAGCTCAATTTCTCATTGTTGACATAATAAATATGTACTACGGCCTCAAGTACATTATTAAATATAAGCAATCCCGGAAAAACTTTTCTTTAACAAAATAATAGTATTGAGACACGCTTCACGCTTCAAACAACGTGTACTGAGACACTTCTTTGCAATAAATTACATATGTACACTGGAAACATCCGCTTCTCTGAAAGATATGCAATGCACACGACACTATCGCACAATTTAACGAGTGCATTAGGATTAGCATGCTTCATAATATTTCCACTTTATTGCATACGCATGTATGTAAAACGCACACACTCGTGTATTCCGATTAGGTAATCCGATGCAACAACCGACGCAACTGGATGAGGGGATTAACGGCGTAAGTCACAACGATTTGATCGACATTTCCCACACGGCCGAATATACAAATAAATAAACAAAAATGATAATAGTAATAAATTAAAAAAAATAACGCGATCGACGACTGGACCCGTTTACTGGTCGACTCGCTCCGAACAACCGGTTGACTCGCTCACCGAACGGAAATCATCTATTTCGACTGTCTGAAATAATCGGCATTTTATTATGTGCCCGGCCATTGCCAAAGTTACGTGCGCAATAAAAATCGAATGCACTTTTGACCCGACAAAGTCGCGTGTTGGTCGCTCGGCGATTTTTTACGCGGTGGTTGCTCAATGAAAACGTTTTGTACGTATATTGTTTTGTCGGCAATTTTAGAAAACGATAGTATCTCTCCGCGTAGCTTCAGAGGAAATTGATCGTTAACCAACTATGCACGATAACTAGCGGTTGATATGCAAGTAGAGAAAGTGAAAAATATCGACGGGCTTTTTACGTGTATGTATAATTATAGGACTCTATTAAAACTACCATGGACTTCAAATAATAAAAAAATATTGATTTTTCATGGGATTTTATTAAAATTATACACATTACACACAACCACTTGTCTTGGAATGCGTAAAAATTGATGAAAATTAAATATTATAAATATTTATACATACATACATATACGCGTATGAGAAAAATAAGTAGTAACGATCGACAGTGCGTGCGTACGTGTCTAATCGTATATGATTATTTTCATAATAAATTTACATGGTAATGTATCGACGAATTATGCTAATGATGGTATTATACAGTTGCGGTCTCGGAAAACGGAACGCTTGTGATTTTACGATTTTTGGGCAATAAAAATATTGTCCCTTTAGATGTGTGGTTTTTAATGATCGGGTCTTTTACATATGATTGTTTTCTAAGATTTGAGTTCAGTTTAGTGTGAGATTTCGAGGTTTACGGATCAAAATCGTTGAAAATAAAAAAAATACCATGAAAAAATACACTCAACTATCATTGGAGGAGAATATAAAAATCGCGGCTTTGGCAGACTCTAGACATTCATTGCGGTCAATTTCTAAACAAATGGGATGTTCTGTATCTACCGTGTCAAGAATAATGAAAAAAAAAAAGGATTCTGGAACTTATGCTCGTAAGAAGGGGACAGGACAGAAAATATGCACATCCGAGAGATAATATCGCCTGATAACTCGATTATCTTTACGGCAACGATTTAAAACTGCTGTAGAGATAACAAAAGACATCTCTGATCAATTTTCAATTGAAATCAGTGACGTAACCTTAAGAAGACGACTCAGAGAAGCTGGACTAAATGCTCGAAAACCTGCGATAAAACCATTTCTTACGAAGAAAATGATGAAAATTCGATAGGAATGAGCGAAATATCACGAAAATTGGGGGAAATCCGATTGGCGACGAGTGATACTTTCAGATGAGTTGAAATTCAACCTCTTCAGCTCTGATGGTTTTCCGTATGTTCGGAGAGAAGTTGAAAAAAGATTCAACCAAAAATGTACCCTGAAAAAAGTTAAGTATCCTCCAAGTCAAATGGTCTGGGGATGTTTTTCTTATTATGGAATTGGTCGAATACAGTTTCTGCAAGGTGCCATCAACGGAATAAAATATAAAAAAATCTTATAAGAAAGTTTCATTCCATCGATGGAAAATCATATTTCATATTCTGATGATGTCATATTTCAAGATGACTCTGCCCCTTGTCAACGAGCTAAATTGGTGGGAATTAATTTTATCTAATGGTATTGAATGTAATTAATAAAATGTTAATGAAAAAACTGAAATAATTTTATTACTTTTTTTGGTTCGGGATTATTTGTACGAAATTTGGTGTCAAGAAATTAATATGGCCCGGGAATCGTCCCGATTTCAACCCAAACGAAAACTTACGGATAGCTACAAAATATAGAATAAGTAAGACCAATGTGTCTAGTCTTAAATCATTAAAAGAAACAATTAAAAAAGTATGAAATGACGAAATTTTAAAAAACTTTATAGATTCCATGCCTACTCATATAAAAGCCGTTATAAAAGCAAAAGGAGCCGCAACAAAATATTAATAAAGATTTTATATTTTGTAAATAATACCATGTGACTAATAAAATTAAAAGTTTACATGGTGTGTTTTTTCATTACAAATTTCATTCAACCGTGAAAATCTGCGTTTGGTCATAAAACCCGTCTCGGATTAAAATTCTCCTAAATTTTTTTTTGTTGTTCCTTTTCTTAACGTTTGTCGTTAAAATAAAGCACTATGATATAATCTACCATTTTAATGACTTTGGGTGTTTATTTCATTTAAGATCACCGAAATTTCACGCCAAATCACATTTTTCTATAGCGTTCCGTTTTCCGAGACCGCAACTGTAGTTATGTCAATCGTAAAGGCTTGGAATTGCTGAGCATCAATGTAATTTCATTACTCATTCACGGCTATCACGACTTAAATGTAATATACTTTTCCGGGCTTATTTTTACTACACGATGCATAAGTTGAATTGAGTACAAATTTTTCTTATTAACATTCTACTATATTACTGGTTATAATTAGCCGAAATAAAGGGCATAGCATCGTGCGCTTAAACAACAACATTAAGCTTTTCACACGTTAAAATCTTTATCTCACATTGCACTTAAAAAAAATCACATGCGCGCGCTTTTCTCACCTTCCAAATTCTCAAATTCCAACGTTCCGATTCTTTCCAATAATTTATTTGGAGTGCGCAAACGTGTCAACATATTAATTTTGTATTTTACATGATAGTATAATCAAAATGAAAGGTTTTATCGGTTCGCAGTGCACGTCCGGTCTACTCGTCGACGAACAGGTTCACCTCCGGAGCTTTGAGCCACGTGAGTCACATCATCGTATCGATAATGACACGATTCACGATCGATCGATGATCGGCTTCGCAAAAAATGGAAAAAAACCCTCGATAAAGTGCGTTTACCGATCGATCGTTCGTCGGTAAATTTAATTTGCACGCAATTAAACGATATCGTAGCGTTAAATTGAATTTAAACGAGATTCGTACCGTGCAACAACAAACGTGAAGTGTGAAAAAATACCATATGAACGCTATACCTACATATATGTACATATACCGAGTGGCGATGAATCCAATTGTTTTTGTCCATTTTTATAAATTTTGTAGGAAAAAATTTAAATAAAAGTCTTCATTCGTCATTTAGTATAATAATTAAAGCTATAAATTAGATCAAATTTAATGCCAAAGATGATAGAATGTTTCGACAGCTCTGTCAGGACAACAATGAGAAATGTATTAGGTTACTTTTACACACAGAAGTTCGATGGCTCTCAAATGGCACATTTTTGTCACGTTTTGTAGCATTATATGATGGCGTCATACAGTTTTTTGCAAGTAAGAATGGGGAAGGTCTCTGTCAACAACTAAAAACAGTAAAGAATGATGCTTTTTATATGGCAAACATTTTCAAAAGATTTAATGAAATTAATTTGCAGCTTCGAGGAGCCAATATAACTCTCAACTCAAACTCTCATAGAGGTTAAATAGTCACCTCACCAAACTTAAATTAGATATGGAAAAACGATTTAAAAATAATTTGAACTTGGTGTATGATTGGATGAGAAATCCCTTTACTGAATTTTTTTACTGAGGTTGCCAAGAAGAACTATCAGAACTAAGAACTTAATAGAACTTAATAGAATATCAAAAACAAAATAAAAAAAAAATGCCAACGGATAAAGTAAAAAGTGCTGAGTCGTCATATACATACATACATATGTACCATATTCGTTCGTAATGTACATATCTATGATTATGGTTTTTTTTGTAAAATTTTCAATACATTTCAAAAAAATCATCATCGATCACCACTTTGAACGTTTAGTGATAAAATTAATTTATTCAAAGCAAATACGGTATGTTTGCATTTTTATCGAATCGAATGCTCGCGCAATATTTTATTGATGTCGTTTTAATATAAGAATAAAATAAATAAAAGTTCCCATGAGTATAGGATGCTATCAATATCTGTCGTTGTCCAAAAAAAGTATACCTATAGTTATATGTAGTACCTATAGGTGCCAAAAAAATAAAAATACAAATTTTATATGCGCACATGAGAATAAATTAAGCTATCTATATTAGACGCGTCTCAAATAAATCGTAAATTAATTGACCTTATCTCAAACGATATAGTACTATAAAATAATTTGTATACATATGTATGTATGTATGTATACGAAGAGCTTTAGTGTGTTTAAATTTGATTATATATAGTATTTCGTATACGTATAATTATTTTAATGTTGCTAATTTGTAAATTGCACATTAAAATGTTAACGAAGGCGCCTTTTTACGAAATTGATTTAACGTGCAAATTTAACGCAAACATGCCTTATTATGAATTCAAATTAATAAAACGCATATGTTTATTGAAAGAATGCAAATGGCAATCGGCGCGTTATTCAATATTTCGTTGGTGATAATTTTTATTATGAAATCGTCGACATTTTATTGTATAAGGATCTTAAAGGCTTAAACTTTGCGACCGTTCGAGAATTTAGAAACAGTTGTTGGGATCAAAAAAAAATTGTCATCCTGTTCACGATTAAGACGCGACCAGTCGTCCATTGACATATGCCACTGAGTTGTTTGTCAATGAATAAAAAAATAAAATACATAGTGTTTTTGCTCGAGTTCAGCGCCCGTGAGATAGTGAACTTTGGTACCGAAATAATGGGTATATTACTCGACCGGTTATGGATAAAGTAAAAAAAAAAAACGTAAATAAATACTTAAAATATGTATACGTACATTGACTTTTCACACAGGAAGTGTCTTGTATACAAATTAATTTTTATACTACATTATTTGTATACAGACTTAGAGACGCATTAGGCCAATTTGAATAATTAAAACGGGTGTAATTGAAAGGCGATGGGCGTGATGATACACGGTTGCGCAAGAATTGCGCAACCTAGTCTCTCATTACAATTGCGATACGAAATTGGCATGTGCGAATGCAAAAATAAACAACAGAACTAATAATATAATAAGTGTGGCGAAATTGTGGAACAAACGAAGCGATAGCGGAAAAACGGTATACGATTTTCCGCGGTGCGTTTTCAATTATTGTGAAACGCTCATGAGAAAAACTGTCGTCAATTTATTTAGATAAACATATTTGAACAATGGTCCGTGTGTAATCCGAAAAGAGAATAATAAAATAATAATCGCACAAATTGGACGTGCGTTGTGTGCGATTTTTATTAACATGTTGACGGCCGGCCGATGTTTAGATTTGTTAATAACGCGTTGCGATAAACGTAAATCTTTATTTAGCGTATTTCTTTATTATAATACTACTATGATTATTATTTCGGACAATGAGAGACAATAGTGAGATTTTAATTATATGCAAAAACGTGCGATATTCAGGCGTATTTAAAATAGACAATCTGGTGCGAACGTTGCCGCGTGTAATTGTCCGCAAAAATGAATCAAGTTTTTCTTGCGAAAAGTCACATATTATGTACATATGTACACAATCAAGTATTGCTCAAATCAAACTACACGTTTTCTTAACACTGCGTATCGAACAGTTTAAGTGAAAAAAAAATATTTTCGTATTTGCCGAAATTCGTATTTAAAAAATTCAAACTTAACAATTGACAGTATTTTTATATACGTTTCCACTATCGATTACAGTTGATATATATAATCGCTAAAGACCAAATTAGCAAACAAGCGGCAATTACAAAAATCTAACACAGTTTCAAACAAGCAACCGATAGAACTATATAATTAATCGAATTTCACACGTGAAATGGTCGCATACAAAACGCAAAAGTTGACAATAACTCTTTCGGCTAGTTATCTGGACAATGGTTTTCGCTATTGTTCACCCGCCTTACGTATTTACAGATACGACTGTGTACTTGCATTCCATTATACTACACATACATATAATAACAATACCATCATTTTGTACTGGGCATTGTATGAAACGTGTTAAAAAAATAATTTCAGTTAGAATGTTAGTTATAGTGAAAAAAATGTCGGTTAATCGTTTTTACTTTCTCTATAGATGCCATTGTATGATATCCTCAAACAAAACTTTTCTCAAATGGCTCAATCGGGTCACTATTCTATATCATCATCATTTTCAGCCATTCACCATTCACTGCTGGATGAAGACCTCCCAATCTTCTTCCATTCCTGTCTGTCTTAAGCAATATGGATCCACTTGACTCCACACATTCTTCTCAATTCATCAGCCCATCATCCACTCGGTGTAACTTGCTTTCTTTGACATCCTTTCGAATACCAATCCAGTATTACTCGCGTCCATCTGCCATCCATTTTTCTGGCTGTGCCATTGCCACTTCAACTTTTTTACCGCTATATCTCATGCTTATTACCCACCTATTCCTCTTACGATCTCTTCTTGTTATTACCTACTAAGTAAGATCCTTCTACATTGTCCCCCTAGACCTGTCAGAAATCCTCCATTGTTTCATTTGAATCTTTGTTCCACTAACTAGTCACAAAACTCCTTCATTTATAGATCCTGCTCGTCATTTAACGAAATCCCGGCAAGTATTGATCCTTTTCTTTATTCTTTGCCCTCCTTTAGATTATCTTTACTTAAATTCCTTTCCAGCCCTAACTCCTAAGTTCCTTTCTTGTTTTGATCTGTTGTTCGTTTGTAACTATTTTGGCTGTAGTGTACATATTTTGTGATATTAACATTATTTTGTATTTATATTTTATATTGTATATAAGCTGTTTGTTACATAAATAAATAAATAAATAAATACTAAGCATATGTACATACTGGATCTTACGAAACATTCTTGAATTTAGCCTATTCTATGTATATAGGCGATGTAAAATTGTGAGAATGGGTTGCACGATAAATGGATCACTTCTTCGAGGATTGCAATAACAATTAATATTTGGGATTGAATACGCACGACGTGCATACTTACGTGGGTACATCAGGTACGTCACGAGACGCTAGGCAAGGTCGTGATGGGCAACAATAAAAGGTTGGGCACGACTGGCCTCAGGCACGCCGCCATTCAAGGATCGTCATTTCCCTGCATCGTTTGCGATGGCGCGTGGGAACGACGCTTTTCACCGCAAAAGTGGTGCACGTAGTTTTTCCTCGTCGACGAGAAGTTTTTCTTCGCGGCGAGAGCGCAATCGACGTCGACGATGGGAAACCGGCTAACGGGAGTGAAGATACCCATTGTTTCCGCAACATAATATGTTAATAACGACAACGACGACGGCCGTTTAGTTATTGAGCCGTTGTAGAAATTACGGTGGCGACATTTCCAACACGGTTTGCGTCGATCTCTTTCACAAAGAAGCGAGAAGAGTTAGATATCTGTATTATATTTCCGCGTTGGATCTACTAAAGTGCTATTTTTACTATCTGATTCTAAGAATATTTGAATGAAAAGCCGCACGTTTGTCTGTTCGTCAAGAACGCTCGACAGCCCACTCATACATATGTCAACAATAAATACCAATTGATCGTCAACAGGCAATGCTCTGGTCCCTTTATCGTGTGCGTGTAGCCCGTTCTCGTATCGGATTGTGAAAATATTTCACGTAATAATTATTATCTTCATTCTGCCATCCCCAGAATGATTAGATATGGCAATAAATACTCCGAATTTATTGATATTTTTAATATGTACTAATCTTTCATCCCTTAGACAACGACATTATTTCTTTTAACATAATTTATTTATTAGTTTTTTTTGCCCTCTGTGTTTTTTCTAATTTAATATATTATGTATTTTTCCATTTATTATGTATTCTCCATTGTTCCCCTAGATCTGTTAGAAATCCTCCATTGTTTAATTTGAATCTTTGTTCTACTAATTATTCGTAAAACTCCTTTTTTTTATTTTTTATTTCAAGGAAGATCAACAGCTATGTTACAAAAACAGAAACTTATATAAATACGTAAAGCCAATAATAGGTCTCCAGAAAAAGGAGATTCATTTATAGATCCTGCTGGAAATTGCTGCACATATTGATCTATTGATATTGATATTATATTATATATATATACATATTGATATTGATCTTTTCACTATTCCTTGCCCTCCTCCAGATTTTCTTTACTCAAGTTCCTTTCCAACCCTAACTCCTAATGTTCCTTTCTTGCTATGATCTGTTCTTTGTTTGTAACTATTTTGGCTGTATTGTATTATGTGGAATTAATTTAATTTTATATTGTACTTTATGAGCTGTATGTTACTTGATATTAAATAAATAAATAAATAAATGCAAAAGCCCCAATAGACGTTTAATAAATAAATAAATATGATATCAAAATTCAAAGTACCATAGCTATCGTTATTCATTTTTGTATTATTTTAAATAGCACCTATTTTCCGTTGTATTTTCATACTAAATAGACTCATTTATCATTCCGTAAGATTTTGAAACCATATGACAGTAATATTCTGTATAAAAGTCGGCTTCTATAGATTTAATGTGTTATTTTTAATATGTAATTTAATCTCGCAAGAAAAAATTGAGGCTAATTCATTCTATATCAAAGTGAACGCGCAAATTTTATATTATATTAAAAAGAATACCTACTTTATATGCATCATTTAAATGTTGTGATGTAATTAAAATGTCAAAAATTTGAATTTGGGTAGAAATTAAACGGATGATCGAGAATAAAGTCAATTTATGGATTAAGATAAAAAATTGGTTAAATTTTTTATAAATATATTAAGAGACTTCGACAAAAGATAGAGAGGCTTGTTTTATTCGATAATTTAATTTAGAACATAGTATAAGCCGTAGAAAATTACCCATCTCGCTACGTAAACAGAGTTAACGCACTGTCGAGTGGAAAATGCGCTCTCTCGAAATAGAACATAATCCCAATAGTAAAAACACCACACACAGCAAAAACGAAGAAGATTCTCAATCTTTTTTTTCAATCTATTTAACTCGCTCACACGAGGGCATTTAATTTACGACTGAGCTTGGCAAGTTACGCAAGGACGGGTTCGAATTATCCGAAGCGATTAGAGCAGAGAGTGCACTTCTCTCGGTAATCGGACTTATTAATACCGACACACCGGTTCGATTTAGCGTCTCGACACGATTCGCAGGATCTTAAATAATCCTTAAAAGCGTCGACGGGATAACCGACCACTATTCGGAGCACGTTTTTCGCTTATAATCGGTCATTATCGCACGATCTGCGGTGGATTTTGCTAAGAAGATACGATCGTGATCGATCGACGATGCGTGTGCGAAATGAAAACATTCAAGCTCAATAAAACGAACGTTAAAAAATGTAAACGTAAGGAGAGGAATCTTCACACAATCGACTGCAAGTGGAGTGTGATCGATTCGATCATGATCGGTATCGATAACACTGTGAGAAATTATTGTGCGTGATGTTCTCTCGTGATTTGAAATTGATTCGTTTGTATCATTTCGGAGTGATTGATCGTATCGATCGGTTACATTTCAATAGAAAGAAATTATGTACACAATTTCAAAATATAAGGATTCTGATTGTTTTCTGAAATTCTGAAATTTTCATAAAAGTATTCGAATCAATTACCTGGGAAATGCAAGTCTGAGATCGGCACGCAGTTTCGTCAAAAGTTCACTCAGAGAACCAAATTGTCTGAGGCTCATCTCACCGCCAGGACTCTGACAAGGATTTCTGCAATGCAAATAAACAAGTGTTATAAGTAATAACAGTATTTAATTATATCAAGCTGAAAAAAAAAACGTTGAAAAACTTTTCACACAGATACATTTTCTCAGAGAATTATTACAGCAACACGCCATACGCAATAGTGCAATTATTCCATACACACATACTTACGACAATGATTAATATGACGCTTGAAGAATGACCGTTATAGTGATTCAGCGCTATTTTTCAATTTTCATGGTGTATTTCGGTCGACGGATGATTGTTTATTGAATTTCATGACATTTAGACTCTTTCGCAAGTCGGTCAAGTAGGTACAATTGAATAATAGCATTTGAAAATGGGTTCTACATATATATGTATGTACCTGTAGTCTTTGTCCGAATGGGATAAAGATGGAGGTGAAGATGTTGAATCCAATTGTCCAGCAGTCATCGTCAATGCTGGATTTGTAGTACCGGGAGATCGTTTTCCCCATTTCCTTAAAGCTAATGCATAGTCTTCAGGATTGTAGGTTGGCGGTCTTTGTTTTTCCTATGAAAAATAAATAAAACTTATTAATATCAACGATTCGATTGAATTATTTGGTAAATGTTAGTATAAGGCCAGTATAAAAAATTCGAGCTGATGTAAAATTACTCGAAATGTGTACTTTCTACAGGGTGTATGTAATTTCGCGCAAATTCTGAACGGTTCTAATAACCGCATCGTATAGTTTGGTTTGTGTATCAGGGCCATTATTACCGTTGTTCCCGATCCGATATGACACGGTTATTCGGCCGCTGTTCAGTAAACAATTCGAACGAGAAATCATGTTCCACTAAAACGATTTCGCCGATTCGGAAAAAAATGTCGATTCCGGATGAAAGTGGACGAAGATTCGGAATTCATTAGCGTGTGAGATTGTATATTGGAAATTTTATGGCATTACTTTGAGATTCGGTTCCGATTCGAATTCAGTTCAACGTAAGAATTTTCATCCATAACTAATTAATTGGTCACGGATTAATTGTGGACGCACGATACATACCAAATGAAATTTTACACATCATGTTTAAAGTACATTTATTCATTAAAAATTTTTTTAAAAGTTAATTAGAACAACCAACGGAAATCCTTGTTTATATAACAGTAAAATTTATATATCAAAATTCCTGTCCTAACTGGTCTTAAGCTTCAATGCAAAACAGCACTATACATACAAGACTGCAAAATGATCAAGGTGCGTTATACACAAATATATGTGAAATTTATCAGCTTTTTTGTCTGCCTTTGCGATTGACATTTTGCTATATACATATGTATGTACTTTCAGGACAACGACCGAGTAAAAAAACCACCAACATTCAATTCATCGCAATCACAACAAACACATCCTTTTATTCGAGATAAGCAAACGTCGTGACACACGTCTGAGAAGTGTCACTTTTGACATTGACGTGCTAACAATATTTATACACAAACTAATGATAAAATTGAAAAAAATTTCAGACCGATGCTTTTGAGTTGTATTCTAAATATATTAAACCGGGAATGTATTGCATTGCTTTTCCTGCCCGTGAGCGAATTTACTACAGCGTAAAACGACTACTTCGTAATCGTTCTAAATCAGATTTCACACGTTTTTCAGTGTCATTTTCAGACCTTGACTCGATTAAAGAGCGACGTGTACATATAATATTACGAGTGATACGCTTCGAGTGGTTCCTAGACTAGAGCGTTCAAAAGGTAAAACAATTTCCGCGTAATCGCATGTATAATATTATGACTTTTCGAACGACCCTAAGCATTAACGGCCGTAACCATTTAACTGGACACCTAACTGGACGGTTAAATCGGTGAGTGTATGACCGGATTAGTCCCGGTGGGTCAACAGGTTTCAAAGACACTATGAATCGGCCCGTTGATTTTCAGCATAGTATTGCCCGAGGCTGAATGTTACTGTGTCAATATTGAGGTTGGTTGTGGCTAACCCTTTGAGCGCTTCGGTGCATTCAATTGCAGTCTTCGATGTGCTGAAAATAGACCACGGCCACAAACCTCTATGCATATAATAGGTGTGTTTTTTTAAATTTATTTTCAGTGTAAATAATGTATGAAGCGTACCGAAGCAATATTTAATGAAGAAATGTCTGGCCTTCGCTGACACGATGACCGCTTTAACGGCGAACGAAAAACAAATGTCGAATTGTGCAAATTAATTTGTTTGTTCAGTTTCACGTTCGACTCTTCGACGAGATTAATTTATAATTAATTTAAATCGATTCGCAATCCACTTTTTCTACAATGTATTAGACGATTTTCACTTTCTCCGTATACCTATGTATGTATGTATGAGGTGTACAGTACTTTCATCTAACAACTATCCTTTCTATGCCCTATTTAATACATACATAATAATTTGATGCGTAAAATGATGATAAAGTATGTACATTCAAATAAATAAAAAATGTATAAAATCTTAATCTATCACAACTTTAATGAAATTAACCCAATTTAACCTACTTAACATTCGCTACATTTTCTTAACTGCTTTTAAAATATACTTTTGTACATACATTTATGAATCTGAATTACTATTTCATATTATAGAATCTATTGAATTGATAAAGATTTGCTAATACACGAGTACAGTGCATAAAAGATTAATCAAATTATATATGTAGACTATGTATCATCATCATTTTCAGCCGTTCACCATCCACTGCTGGATGAAGGCCTCTCCAATTCTCTTCCATTCCTGTCTGTCTTGAGCAATCTGCGTCCATTTGACTCCACACATTCTTCTCAATTCATCAGCGCATCGTCCATTTGGTCTACCTTGCTTTCTTTCACATTCTCTCGGATACTATTCCAGTATTTCTCGCGTCCATCTGCTATCCAGCCCATTGCCACTTCAACTTTTTCACACGTTCCGCTATATCTGCCACTTTGGTCATGCTTACTACCCATGTATTCCTCTTACCATATCTTCTTGTTATATCAAACATACACCTTTTCATGTTTCTCTGTATGTATTGGATCTTACGTAACATAACATCCATACGTCAGTACGCATTGGTCGTATGCCTTATTATTTAAGCATTGCGGGATGTTGGGCTTAAAAAATATGTTCATTCTTTATTTATTTCTTATTTTCATGAAAGTCTTTGCTAATGCGTATGTCCAAATTTTTCTTGTGTGGTACTTTATTGTATTAAGTTTCAAATTTGTGAGATTTTTCCACGTAAGGATTCACCGAAAGAAATAATCGATATCGTGAAAGACGAAGACGAACGTTTTAAAACTGGTTTACGTGCTCAAAATAGAGATTTTAAGCATCTCCAGATCCATCAGATCTCAAGAGTGTTGTGGTGCATGCAACAGCGGTAACGGAACCGGTTGTCACTGTAAAGCCCGAGGCTTATTTTTTTTCCACCATAGTACGTATATGTACGTGTGTAATGTCCAACTGTTGCACTGGT
This sequence comes from Parapsyche elsis, assembly GCA_022651745.1. Classification (NCBI taxonomy): domain Eukaryota; kingdom Metazoa; phylum Arthropoda; class Insecta; order Trichoptera; family Hydropsychidae; genus Parapsyche; species Parapsyche elsis. Next base: position 8,391,637 of record JAGVSN010000017.1, read on the forward strand.
AATAATTTTTTAGTTTACGACATTAAATATTCACGGTGTGAGCCTGTTTCGTAATAACGGCAATTGCAGCGCGTGCGCCAATACTCGCGCGCGCCAAAGTTTGACGACCTTGATGACGATCTTGAAAAATATAATTACATCACAGGTAAAGTCGAGTATGTGCTGATTAAGAATTGCAAAAAAAACATTCCACATATGTTCGTTTTAGTGGTTTGGAAATGAGGTGAACTCGGCGTCTTCTCGTACCCCATCCACGTCCGCAAGAAACCAATATAAATCGATCGACCGCGGAACAGTGCATTAGCATTTCCTATGCAATCATGCAAATCGAAGCAGTGCACTCGGGAGACCGCAAATCCTGTCGGAATGCGATTTTTTCGCACTGTCGTATGCGGTGTACGACATGTTGAACTCGGACAAAAAAAAAAACGACCCGTTTCAAAATTACATACATACATTGTGCGGATGCGTACCCAGTACAAACGTACTATATACCAACTACCGACGAATCGATATCGCAATTCTGTGCCAGATAACAGTAAATTCGAATTGTATAGCATTTTGAAATTGTGAAAACGATATTTAGGCATGTCAATAATGGACGGTCATGCTTGAAAATGTATATTTATTAGAGTGAATTTTACATTTGCGTTGGCGTTCGACAAATTCAAGAGAGACATTTTTGATTAGATGAATTGTTTGTATTTTGCATTCCACCGAACAAAGTTCTTCAAGACCATTGAAATATACCTGATTATTGTTTTTGTTTACTTGAACGTGTCACGGAAATGAAAATTTGTTACATTACATGTAAATTTTCCTTTCATTTCCTAATATGGCACCACCATAATTCACATCGAATCGATAAATTAGCCCACACACTTTTGACTATCGAACGTGTGGGATAAAAATATTATTCATTTTTCAAGAAAAACTATCTCAAAATCTACCGTAGCTATATAATTTACAAGAAAGTTGTACGTGCAACAAACGCGTGGAACAAATAACAACGTATTGATCAATTGACTATACCTTTTCGCGTACTATATACTGATATATGTACATAATTATACTTTTAAAAAGAAAATATAATTGATTTAAGAAATGAAGTGGGCAGGGATAATGAATCTAAGTGTGCCGGTTTAAATAGGTCACTACAAGTAATAAATTCCTGTTCTACAAGAAGCACGATAACGAGATATTATATTTTTTATATGTAGATACTTACGCTTTACTATCGATATATCAAGTTAACACAGTACTATCAGACAGGAAACAAAATTAAACGATAAATAATATTACACGGTCAAAGTTGAGTGTTGGTTACTTAATTTCGGCAAACAATCGACTTTGAGGTGTTGATGAAAAGTCAAAAAGTAAATGGTTAAGAGACGACAGGTAATTTTCACACACTCACAAACTAACAAGCAACACTTTACCCGGGCGATTGTTCGCGAGAATAACTCGTCAAGCTCGTCAAGTGAAACTGTTCCACTTGCATATTTTAATTATAAAAGCACAATCATCGATTGATTAATAAAGTACGACTCCACATTGACTTTCAAATGGTACATTGTTATTCCTGTAAACCGTACGTTAGTACAAGGGACAAAGGATTGATTTTATTCTAAGTGGGCATGTTGTGGGCAGGGGAATCCTAACGATAAGTCGCCCGTCAACATATTGCCTTATTTGGAATGTGAACAAGAAGGATTCGAGTCCTGAAACGGCGTCTGATGAATGCCAGGAAGCCGCACAAAGGATTGCACAGACGTCCCCGTATGGAGTAAGTAATGAAATATTCAAAAATCATGCGAAAATATGGCCGCCATAGAAGGTTCGACGAGATAAAAGTTCACTTTGCGGTAGGTCTTCATAATCATTTGAGCCGATCGACAGCGGAAACACATGTGCGTACTTGTGAAGTTCTCTAGAAAGTATAATTTATTTATGTGTGCGATGAGTTGCAAGCATAATAATAAACGCCATTGTCCAAAAAGAAACATAATATTTGTGTATACAATGTAGTCGACGCGATCTAATGCATTGCGTCGTTAAGGCGTTTTGTCTTCGATGGAGAAATTTCACGCGAGATTCGTCTTAAAAGCACTCAGACCTTGCCAGTAAAAAGTGTTTCTTTTGTAAATTGAATTACAGTGGAAGTGTTTTCAAATAAAAGCGCGAGTTATGTTTTGATGATTTTCCAGCGAGTGAAAAGACGTACAATACATATGTACTCGTACGTGTATAATGGATTTTCCTAAGTAAAAGTTGTCCCAGATCGTGAAAAGTCGTTTAACAATGATAAAGACTATGCGCTGATGATTTGATGGATGTAAAAGCATATTCGAGAGTTCTCTCATCATCAATCAGCACAATTACTAGTGAATTTAATAGAATGGGTGTTGAAAACTTAAATCGAAAAATGGCATGGTCGTATGTTGTATTCTCAAGACGTGTACATAAGTAGAGCAAAGATTAAAGATGCTCATTCGCCAAAATTGAAAAATAGACCAAATTGGATCTCAGGTAATTATTGTTTACAATCGGTATGACCTTAGAACTTTAGGAGCTTGTGATTATGCATTCTAAAAAAAACACAATGAATTATAAATTTATATAAAATAAAATGTCTAAATAAATTTTTTTTTCAAATAATTTGCAATTTTTCATGGAATGAATGGATATTTTTCAAAGCGTATACCAAATATGGTATTCAATGACACTCACGTCAGTCTATTGTGCACAATTCGAAGAATACGCTTATGCAATTTGCAATAACATAAGACAGAATACGCGGAAACGTACCCGAGTCTTTCGTATACCCGTACAGTATAAAAGCATCGGTGGCAGCGATTCTAAAACTTCAACATTAAAAGTACAGTTTGATCTTTAGAAGCAACAACAATCAATAATTGCACACCACGAAAATTGTTAACGGTCATTAGCTCTCTAAAAACGGTCATCTAGTATGAACATCGCGCTATTTCGTAATAAGACGCTAGACTTTTATTACGCATATTACACCGCAAACCCCCCCAAGGGCGGTGACCCAAAATATACGTCATTGAACGAGCTAGAAGTTCAAATTCAAAAAAATTGAAATCAGCGGAAGAATCAATCGAAAATTGATTATAAAAATAAAGTAATTGACTTTTACTTTCCACCCCGTTCGACCGCTTGACCTTTCTTATCCAACGCGCGATAATTCTAGTTCAATTTCGATTCGAATCGAATGTTTTTTCAACGCGTTTCGTTTTTAAATTATAACTGTCAATTTTTTTTCGAGAAAAATGTCGGGTATGTGAATATTGTGACGTAGTATGCGAACGGTTATTCTTAATAATATAATACGCATCAAAGGACGTACCTACATATGTATGTACATACTTCATAATGGAAAATTGTGATGAATTAATATGAACAATTTGGGATCGTTAATCAATTACACATAACTGATATACTCATATGTGATATTTTATACATTATAAACGGTGAATCAATTTTATAATCATTTTTGACGGACAAGCACCTCTGCGAGATTGAGTACGTGTATTAAGTGGTAATGTTCATACATACATATATAGCCTCTATGCTAGCCTCGTCGAAACGCTTCGATATAAACTCTTAACAGGAGTGTGATAAGTACACTTTCAGAATAACAATATCGATGGGTTAGTGCACAGATATTGTATGTCCAGTTTTAAAAAAAAATTGAATGATCATACACAAAACGTTCCTCTGCATCAAACCTTCATGTTTAAAAAGTATTGTATGTCCAAATAGTATATTTGAGAAGATATTGCCTTATTCAAATATTTCGTCCATAGTTTTCATGCAAAAGAGATGTATGTATGCCTCTTAGAATATTTTAAAACAAAACTGGACTAACCCATCGATATGGTGTGCTCGAAATAATTACGGAAACACACTATAAAATCTGAATATTGCCGCGTAACTGTACTTATGTATATGAATAGAAGCCATTTTTTCCGCGTAAATAAATGTGATATCGGGCGGTTCAAATGCGATTAAAATCTCATCTCGACGCGGCCATGATCAAAATGGCGATATTTCGCTCATCAATCATCGGCCATCCATCGGTAGGCAGTAGGAGAGAGACGTGACTATTTCAGCGCCAATTTGTATGCACGAATGCAAAAATCGGCAATCATGCCAAAGCACAAAGGAAACGCTACTCTATCTATCGACCGACAACAGGTTATTCATTATGTACGTGCACTTGTGGCGATTTTTAACAAGAAACCTTGCGTGGCCAACATACGACTTTCTAAAGAAATTCTCGTATGAATATTACTAATCCTACTGCAATTTCTGTACTCATTTCAATTTATGCGTATCCTTGACATCGTCATTTGCACTATGAATGAATCAAAAGTATTTTTGAACAGGTTGATATTACAAAAATTTTGGTGACTTTACGAGGGAAGTACCACTTCCGGTTGACGAAAATTTTCGAAAGCCATATTGTAATGGCCGGCAAAAAACATTTAAATATTAAGTTTCAGTGTAATAGAATAAACGGTTTTTGAGTTATTAGCGATTCTATACACAAGGTACACAGACACACACACACAGACACAGACATAGACATTTTCCAGAAATCATGAAAACGTGATCAGGGGGATGATACCTGATACAAATCAGTCAAAATCTCCAGGTCGAATTGTTGCACTATCACAATACTTTATCCGATTAGGATAAAGTAAAAATATGACAAGCCAAACGTACTATCTTATACTTAACGTATTATCTTAAATGACTTCAATATCTTTCAAGATAATTTTACATAGAAAAACTCATCAATATTACCATCCCACTGCCAGTAAGGGTATTTTAGAACTCTTACTACCATTAAAGAAGAAGAAATAAAACGAAGAATGAAACTATGTAGGTTGGAGCGCTTTTGGAAGAATGAACCTAGTTTTCCGATATGGATAAAGTAAAAAGTTCGACTACAATAGTATGCAGATTGTGTGATCTAATTAAAACATTTTTTGGGTCTATTCGGGTCGGTGCAATTTGCCATACAAATGGCTTGCGAAATATGCGCGTTTCACACGTCATTGGATCGCGTACGACTAAATGCGGTCGAAAGAGCAATTAATCGCAATTTTTTTTTGTTTGTCTTTAACGATCCGCAATTAGATTTTATGCAAGTGAGAGTTTCGGACTCCATTGTCGAGCTTGGGGAACAAAGGCGCCAAAAACTAAATATCGAAATCGACCAGTGTCCCCCTCTATGGAGGCTTTTATTATGCTTATTGTTGATAATAATTATAACCGATGATTTTTTGGGAAATTTTCCGAGGGCAGTCCATTGTAGGAAGTTTCTCACATTCACGCATCATCAATGCGAAAAGCCCATATAACATGAAGTGTTCAGTTCCGCGTTTATTAAATACCTTTTGATACGAAATAAAAAGGTACGCAAAGAATGAACTTAAATTAACAATGAGACAATTGACTTTATGTATAACAATTGAAGAATTCGCATTTGATGATGACGCTTTTATCTATTGAAAAGTTGACTTAACAACCTTCTCAGATATACTGGCAAAAATGGAACCATATCAACATGTATAATATACACTGATACACATACATATAAGAAGGTATAATATACATAGTCATAATACTAGGGGTAAGAATAAGTTGATAGTTAAGAATTTAAAATTAAGTAGATGTAGGAAAAGTATCTTGTACAGGGGTGTTGTTGAATACAATAGACTGCCAGAAGATATCAGACATAAATTAAATTGATAGATTCCTGGCAGCACCTCTGAACAAGTTACAATAGATAATTAAGTTTATTTTGTAATTTTAGTTTTAAGTTACTTTTTTGTTTGTAATTACAAAAGCTATTTAAATTAAACAAATAAATAAAATGTAAGATATTGTGTTTCTGTAATACGCTTAACTGACGTTCTAGTGTATTTGTTTAAAATATTTGATCGCAACCCACAAAAAAAGATGTATTTTAAACATCATTACTCAAAAGCATTCGCGCAAACAATCAATATCAATTTTAAATCACTAAGCTAGTTAATTTCTAGAACGTTCACCGATGCACTAATCGCCAAAGCATTGTATCTCGTTATGGGAAAAATTAATAAAAAAAGAAATTTGATAAAAAGGCCCCATTTAACCTCTCACATGTATGATTAACCAATTTAGGACAACTTTTACCAATGAACACGCATGTGCTGTTATTATTGTGTGTACGTACATATGTACGTACGCTTTTTAATGCGTTTTCCAACATTAAAAAACTACGAAAACTGCGATTTAGTTAATGGTGGAGGTCAATCAAGCGTCGTAATCACGCGTCTACCGAATCAAACAGATTTCTCCTCGTTCGATGTGATTTCTACTAAACTCTAAGCGTTACTGCCAAAAATAAACACGATTAAGTTAACCGAAAAAATTAGGGAGAGGGACAATGTTTACTTTGAATTGATGTAAACTCGCACGCAGATCATAAAATTCATTTGAAACTATACAACGCACGAGTTTGTATGTTTTTCGAACTTGTTACTATGTAATATATTATCGGGATCAGACTTTGTAGAGGTACTTTCAAATATTCTGTGGCTTTTATAGAGTGTGTACTATACGCGGCGGTCGCCAACCTTTTGGACCTCACGAACCACTAAACTCAAAATCTCGAATCACGCGGACCACTACCATGATTTTTTCCATAAAAATAACATTCTATATTTGAAATGGTAATTACACTATTTGCACTCCAAGTTATTTGCAAAAAGTTGGATATCACCTTATAATGATAGAAAAATTATAATAAATAAACGATAGATACATATATCCATTATTCATTATGAAAACTGCCAGTTATGACGTATGGATGTGAAACTTGGATGCTACATTCAAGAACGCTACGAAAGATGTATGCTTGGTATAACAAGAAGAGATCGTAAGAGGAATACATGGGTAAGAAGTATGACCAATATGGCAGATATAGCAGTACGTGTGAAAAAGTTTAAGTGAACACATAGCGAGAAGAATGGATGACAGATGGACGCAAGAAATGGTATCTGAGAGAATGTGAAAGAAAGCAAGGTAGACCGAGTTTAACATGGGCTGATGAATTGAGAAGAATGGGTGGAGTCAAGTGGATGCAGATTGCTCAAGACAGACAGGAATGGAAGAGGATTGGAGAGGCCTTTATCCAGCAGTGGATGGTGAACGGTAGTGAATGATGATGATATTCAAAATTAAATAAAATGTTACTCATTAATGAAATAAGTCATCCTCGTGATATTTCTTAACGTTCGACAGTTTATTACTAAATAGTATGAAAAATGTGGACCACCAAAATTGTCTCGCGGACCACCGGTTGACGACCGCTGTACTATAGGATGTTTTCCTTTTGGTAATGTAAAATACAAAGTTTTCTTTCGATAATATTGTCACTAGATAGAGACTGAATATAACCAGGTTAGAAAAAATGCGATATAAGTGGGAATTGAATAAATTTTTGTACCCAGGCAATGCCAAGTACTTTGCTAGTATGTATTGTATTATGGGAAAATTCTTACCCTTGCGGATTCATCTCCCCAACCGGAACCGCCACGGTTGTTAGGAGCCATGCTCCTAGATTCGCTCAGCTCAGCCTGGAATGTTGTATCGCTGAAAACAAACAAAAAAAAAAAAAACAGTTTCAATAAACAATCAAACATTTTCTTACAACACGGTTTGTTAATAGTTGAGATGGAATGTGGTTATTAACCCCTAAACGCGCGCCGGGTCATTCGCAATTCAATTTGTAATTTTCATCGTAACACTTCGATGCCGCTAATGATGATGCGCACTTCCAAAACGTTTCGTAATTTATAATGCAATATACTTAAGTATTCCTATTCGTGTATTAAATATCGTGAACTCTCCTAGGTGGAGTCTGTAGATGCGCTTATTAAATTCGCATCTATCACGACTGTTCAATTAGCCGTCTTCCGGTTTCGCCTTGTAATTTTCACCTTGTTAATCGCGCTCTCGTTGAAATTGAACCGAGTCGATTTTATTTTTCGGCCATTTTCCCTTTAGACTCATCAATCATACCTAAATGTACGTAATATTTTTACGCGTGAAATAAAACGCTTATCGATACAATGGCCGCGCGGAATATTCTAATTTTTTTTTTTAATACAAATACATATATAGATATGTTTATTTTGTGAAAGTTTCGTACGAAATTAGGACGCTCGTTCGTTCATTCATACGTCGATTTTCTTTTCATTTGTGTGCGATAAAATTATTATTCGTGAATTTGCCTAGATTCGGGGTGCTTTCGATTTCGTCGAATCGGATACGATGCGTTTTTAACATATTCATTATGCGAAATATGCACATAATAATTATTGACTCGTTGATATACGAATTTATCATTTTTGAACAATAAATTACTTATTGTATAGGAACATTCGTTGTGTATAATTGAAACATTAACATCGACCACACATACATACATACATATGTACGTACGTGCAGTTACTGAAGATTCAAATTTTCATAGCTAGACGATGTATTTATTTATTTAAAATAGCTTAAAAAGCTAATAAACAAAAAAGTAAAGCTAAAATTACAAAATCAACTTTGTTATCTATGTATTTGTTTATCTTATCGTTTTAAGGCTACCATGAGTCTATCAATTTTGTTTATATTTCTAAAACCTTTTGGCAGTCCATTGTATTCAACAGCATCCCTGTACAAGATACTTCCTCTATGTACATATATCTACTTTTATAATTTCAAATTCTTAACTATTAACATGTTCTTACCCCTAGTATTATGACTATGTATATTATATCCCCCTATAAAATAACTTGGTAATAAATTCTTATCTACATAACTTAAAAATATACACTAACATGCACACTTTTAAGGTTTCACTTACATTCATCCACTTCAATTCATATAATATATTTCTTATACTACATATTTAATCTATTTACATTTGAAATACTCGACATAGCTCTATTTTGCAATTTTTGCAACATATCTTTAATTAACCTATTTACTAAATTTCAAAATGAACGACAATATATAAAATAAGGACGTATGTACACTTGCATAATAAACTAATATGTTTGTATTTCTAGATAGTATATTAATTTATTTATTTAAAGAAACACCCACCGTGACATAACAGATTAACCAAATCTTCATGGTGGATAAATATGTAATAGAATATATCTCTGTGTAATTTAAAATCTAACTTATTGTCAAGTGTTACTTTTAAATATTCAAAACTTAGCATTATTAAAAAAAATAAAATTAGCATTATTAAAAATTTTATAATTAATTATCAAGGCTTTTGCTATATCAATGTTAAATTTTAATTTGATCATCAAACGTATTACACTTGATAAGAATAGTTGAGTCATACGCCTCCAACGCACCTGTCTTAATAAAAAAAAGTAGCCAATCCCATACGGAAATAGTCTGATCTGATGGCGACAGCTGTCTCGGAAGCTGGTGATGTGTACTTTTTTAGTCGAGCACAGGAAAAAATTAAAAAAAAAAGTAAATTGTGAACGACAGCATGCGCATCATCTCCGACAATGGTACGTTGTTGTTGTTGTCGGTTGTGGTGTGTTGTTGTTTTTGCCATGGCGGCTAACTGTATAGTCGAGTCCAGTTGCCGTGGCCAGCAAAACACACCAGTTCCTGATTTAACGGTTCGGCAACGCGCACGCGGGATTCCGGACGCGTGCCAAGAATGTACCAGCTTAATCGCCTAAATAAATGCTCTTAACACTAATGTGACAATCGTGAGCGTAACGTGACATTCGGTAGCGAAACGCGATCAGGAAGCTCGGTGGAAAAAGGGTGTATCTGCAAAATTAGGCTTACGAGAAAAGCAACTTTTCCAAGACAGCTCGTGTTAATGGTGTACTCCTAATCAATCGTTATCGGTAACACAGTTCTGGAACACACTTTTTTCTACCTACATACATACATATCGATGGGTTAGTGCACAGAAATTGTATGTCCAGTTTTGTTTTAAAATATTGTAAGTGACATACATACATCTCCTTTGCATGAAAAATATGGACGAAATGGACATATTATATATTTGAATAAGGCAATATCTTCTCAAATATACTATTTGGACATACAATACTTTTTAAACATGAAGGTTTAATGCAGATGGACGTTTTGGGTATGATAACTCAATTTTGGTAAAAACTGGACATACAATATCCTATCGCTATATGTACGTACATAGCTTATTAGGAAAAGTCCGTTTGCTTCGAAATTACCATATTTTTTGTACTTAGAAAATCAACAGCTATAGCGTCTACAAAAACAAAATTATAAAACACAACTGGTGTGAAAAAAACAGTACAAAATAGGCAACACAACCATAGCATAAAAAATGAGCAAAAGAAAGGAAATAAGTAGATGTGAAACCGCAGACCTCAACGCAAATAAGTAATTTTTGCTCTTGAATCTAAGGGATGATTAAAGGCTCATGAAATAATGTAAAAAGCGAAAAGATAAGTTTTCGTGGTTTTAAAATATGATATGTTGTGTTCATTGCGAGTGACTTCAGCGTATACGCATAAAGCTTATAGCGGCCTTGTCAAATATATTGTAGAGTACAAGGAGGGTTTCTAGACGGAACCGATTTTCGTTATATCTATCTATAGGTAGATATGTGAAAGAAAGGTACTTGTTTGCTATAGTAAAGATTATCTAAATTTTGTCTACGCCTTAGCCTCCACCTACGAGTAGCAAAATTTTTATTAGACATGGATTGGAGTGTTGAACTTTTGCCAAGGCTGATGAGTGTGCTCTTGACACATTCGAGAGGAAAGTTCTGCTTAAGATATATTGGCCAGTACAAGAAGACCGCATAAGGTACAATCTATAGCTCCACAGCCTCTTCCAAGAAGAATGCGTTTCCACATACGTCAAAGTTGGAAAACTAAGATGGGCAGGCCATGTGGCTAGAATGGAAAGTACCCAGCCACCGATGAGTATCCTAGACAGCAGACCAGGTGGTCGCAGGTTAATTGGCAGACTCAAAATTCGGTGGCTGGACTGTGTCATCCGAGATGCTAGGGCGGCTGGTGCAAACAACTGGAGGACAGGCAAAGATATAGGAAATTCTTGGAGGCGGCTAAGACCCACCGTGGGTTGTCAGGCCAATGATGGATGAACACTACGAATAGCATTTATACAGTGTGGACAGTGAAGATTTGTGGTTAACTAAACTACTATATGTATGTAGCTCTATTACCATAATTTATTTATTTATTTAAAATACATGGGCAAGCGGCATAGCTGATGTAGCTCAGGGGTATGATATAAACTGTACATACAGTTTTTAATTCTTTAGTTATTTATCTATATATATAAAAATCAATGTCTGTCTGTCTGTCTGTTTGTTTGTTTGTTTATCTGTCTCTTATAGGCTCCTAAACCACTCAACCGATCGCGATGAAACTTTCAGGACTTATTGTGATCATGCCGGGGATGGTTCCTGTGAAAAAAAATCGGGATAAAACGGGAACGGAAACAGGAACGGGCCTGCTTACGCGTCAGATAACGTACTAGGAACGGGAACGGGATCGGGAACGGGATCAGGATCGGGACCGGGATCTGGAATAACCAGGAACGGAAACAGGAACAGGAACAGGCCTGCTCGCGCGTCAGATAACGTACTAGGAACAGGAACGGGATCGGGATCGGGACCAGGATCAGGAACAGGACCGGGATCTGGATCGGGAATGGGATCTGGAACAGGAACGGGCCTGCTCACGCGTCAGATAACATACTAGGAACGGGAACGGGATCGAGACCGGGAAGCGGGATCAGGAACAGGACCAGGAACGGGAATGGGATCTGGAACGGAACGGGCCTGCTCACGCGTCAGATAACGTACTAGGAACGGGATCGTGATCGGGAACGGGAACGGGATCTGGAACGGGATCTGGAACGGGATCGGGAACTGGCCTGCTCACGCGTCAGAAAACGTACAAAGGTCTCGCACACAGAGTTGAAGTGAACCAAACACACAAATTGCGTGCCTGTGAATAGTGAATAATAAGAATTTTCACTAAATGTAACAATAAAAACACTCTGTCGCTTTCGCGCGCGTAAACGTTACGAATGTATTATACATAGAACGGGAACGGCATCGGGCATTGCAACGCATGCCGGGTCAGCTAGTATTTTATATTTGAAGGATTACAAAAATACATTTATATTCAAAAACTTGTCGAGATGATTTTTAAACAGATTTATATTTTCAGAAGTTACTAGCTGATTTGGGAGGCGGTTCCAAACTTCGACCACTCTATTTGAAAAGAACGAGTCTCTGACAATTTTGTTAGATTTGTCTTTTGAGTCTCAGAGTATGACCTCTGAGATGTGCGTTTTTATTAAACATGATGAGGTTTTTTATTGGGCATTTATATTTATCATTTTTATTTTTTTATATGTACACTTATGTATAAAATAATGAATAAAAACCTTCTCGTCTCCATAGAGGTAAGACTCATTCTCTGCAACCTGTCGTTATAGGGTAGTGATCGAAGTTCAGATAGCATTTTTGTAATCTTTCTTTGAACCCTTTCTAAACATACAATGTCTTTTTTAAAGTTAGGGTTCCAAACATTTATAGCTAATTATAATTTAGAATATAGGATTTATAAATTTTTGACAGCAACTGGATACTAAGTTTTTTAAATACACATTTGATAATATATGAATATAAATGAATAACACTTATTTACTAAGGAGTTTAGGTATATGAGTTGACCGTTTTAAGTCATTTGAGATAACAACACTCAGGTCCATTTGTGATGCAACTTTTGGAACACTTACATTATCAATTAAATAACGGATTTGGGGGTTTGATCGGCCCAGGTGTAAAACGGAGCACTTATTAATGTTTAAAGACAATAATGTATATGTAAATTCAGCGAATAATCTCAATCGATTAAATGTATGCGTGTGGCTCTTCTATGTAGATTTTCTTCGGCAATTTTTGTGAATGGCTAAAACTCTTGGAATAAAAACCGGAAAACTTAGCTCGATGATAGGATAGGAGTCGTTTTAACTTTCTCCGGTAGTGGCTAATTCCACGTGCCGCTAATGAAGGCCTCTTATGCATCTCTAATGGCCGGCTCGTTCCTCCGGTCAAGTTTACTCGGTTACAAGAACGGCACCACTGCCACAGGTCAAGGCGAAGGCAACCGGTAAATATTGCAATACCATCACCATCATTCGTCACGATGCTTTCGGAACAGAGCCAATCTCTATCGACCGAAGAAATTCGGACGAAATCAAAACTGATTTTACTTTCCATCGACCGCTTTCGATGGGCGGATGGGCTTCATATCGGAATGCAATTCGCATACGAAATTAACTACAACGTGTTAAAAAAAAATATAATAACTACATCGTAAAATTATAATAAATAGAAATTGCGCTCTCTTGCGGACTCGTCAATGGTCCGTTACAATTTTTATTATCATATACATCGACGTCGTGTAATCGCCCCGTGTACGAGGATAATGTATTCATTTTCCTACACGAAAAGCGTGATGATACGCATCGCACAATATTCAATAAATCATGCCAACAATCGCTCACGTTTGTCAGTTAGTTGTTGGTTGGATTACCATAAGCGTGGATTTAACATAACGCAATTAACCGTAAGGGTTGTTAACCTCGATTAACCGGACGGTTATTCTAACGAGACTTCGAAATTGAAAAAAGGGTATTTAGCATTCGTTTTTGCGTGCATAATTAATAATCTCAGCAAAAAAATTTAAAGAGCACATTTATTATCTCGTACAACAAACGAAGTGTGATTTGACTTGTGTATTCTCCGTCTGATCACTTTGATGTCTTAATATTTGAATACATTGCTCATCTGTTGGAATATAAAAGCCATTCATTATATCACATTGCACAATAGTCGCAATTATGTAAATTTATTGTTACAAAATATACAAATATACGAACGTGTTTCATCGAAAAACACTTACTTTAAAAGCGCTTCTTTTGTACATATATTAATATACCTCACGATAATTTAACAATTCGAGTGTCACAACATTAATTTGATTTAGTGCATTTTTCATACATAAAAATGAGTTATGCTCGTGAATCAGTGAACATTAAACGCGAGTCATATCATAACTCATCCATTATACATCGCACGAACGCAACTTCGAAATCCATTAACAGAACATACTTATTCTCCGTGTGGAGGATCTTTTAACTTTTATCAATTGAAATTCAAAAATTGACGGATAAAAGGATTATTTTTACATACACCAATTAAGCCACGACTTGGAAAAATAGTATAAAATCAAAAAGTTGCTTATGGTCTGCTGTATTCAACTTTAGAAATTGAGAATATATTTATTTATATAATATAGTAGCTAAAATTAATTACATAATCCTTAACTAAGCACCTATACAGAGATGTTTTTTTAAGACTGCCAGGAATTTATCAAAAGTTTTGGAACTTCTAATTCCACCCGGCAGTCTCCAAAACTACTCCAAAATACTCCAAAACACCTCTGTACAAGATGCTTCTCCTATTTCTATTTATTTTAACATTTTTTATAATTAAATTATATTCAAATACATCAATTCCTTTCACAATAAATTTACTAAAATATGATGGTAACATATTATTATCTAACTTAAATATTAATACCAACATACAAACCCTCAAAGTATCATTCACATTCAATCAATCTAATTCAATCATCAAATTTTTTACACTAGCATATCTATCCACATTTAAAATACATCTCATACCTCTATTTTGTAATATTTATAATCTATCTCTAGTTGACTTATCTAACATATTTAATAATGAACCACAATACATGTGATGTGGTCTGACAATTACATTATAAATTATTATTTTAGTTTCTTTCGATAATAATTTTCTTGGCCGAAATAATATTCCTACTTTTTTTATTAAAAATATACGTACTTCAATTTTTCATTGAAAATGTATGTAAATCGTTATCGCACATCTATTTTCCCGTATCTGCTATAGATAATGTAACCAAAGTTGAAGATTTGCATAGTTGATCTCTTTCTTCAACATCGAACGGTTGTTTCAAAATGTAAAAATAATTTTTAAGACGACCAGAGAGGCGTTATTGGATTTAAGTCTGGACCGTTATGCGCACGTTGATCCAGTATCGGCGTCTTAACACCATTCCAGGCCGAGAGGGCTGCTCGAGAGGTATACCTCTCTGCTATCTGCATACGAGGAAACCACTCTGAACACAATCGTTTAATTCAGGTTAACGCGACTGCCGTTCTAGCGGTAATCTCGAGTAGCCTCTATCGCCTCATCATATGTATAAACGCATCGATTTAACTTTAACCCACTTACCGGGCACTTGCGCAATATCAAACTGAGCTCAAAGCTCGCTCAGTACATCTACGATCATAAAAAAAAACTACTATAAAAGGAATTCCACGGCAAAATGCTTTAGTATTTTAGCAATGCATTGAAATATAGTGATAAAAACACGGTTCAATTTTATGTACATATGTACATATATAAGCGCGTTCACCGAAGCGGCCGCGGCAGTATGAACGAATTGCATCTAAAAGACCGGAAATGATCCATTTACCTAAAGGTACTTTTATCGTTATAATATTTACAGTCAGTAGCGCCGTTTATTCCAGGTGTTTAGATCATTGTCGGCTTCTGCTGGTAAAGTCGTGACAAGTCATCTTGCCTTAGGAAACGCACTAGAACTTGATCAATAAGTATTTTATTCGTTCTAACGGGCAAGCCGCTGCTTTGTGCCGGATAGTGGGAAACTTTAGCCGAGCTAAACTACATATATGTACACAGTCATATAACATTGGATTGTAAAGAAGAAGAATGAAACTAGGATGGAGTGCTTTTGGAAGAATGAACATTGTTTTTAAATCCAACATTCCGCTATGCTTAAAAAAGAAGGCATACGACCAATGCGTACTGCCAGTTATGACGTATGGATGTGAAACGTGGATGCTAAATTCAAGAATGTTACGCAAGATCCAGTGCACACAGAGAAGCACGGAAAGATGTATGCTCGGTATAACGAGAAGAGATCGGAAGAGGAATACATGGGTAAGAAGCATGACCAGGGTGGCAGATATACCGGAACGTGTGAAAAAGTTGAAATGGCAATGGGCTGGACATATGTATAGCGAGAAGAATGGATGGCAGATGGACGCGAGAAATACTGGAATGGTATCCGAGAGGATGCGAAAGAAAACAAGGTAGACCGAGCAAACGATGGGCTGATGAATTGAGAAGAATGTGTGCGAGTAAACTGGATGCAGATTGCTCAAGACAGACAGGAATGGAAGAGGATTGGAGAGGCTTTCATCCAGCAGTGGATGGTGAATGATAACATGGAGACCGCTAGCTTCATAAGAACGATGACGCACATAATTATTTCCAAGTTCACACATCGTACAATAATATCGCGTTTATAGCTCATTGTGTTATGCAAGCGTTCGTTGCATTTAATGCGTAAACGGTTACCGCATAAATATTGATGCACATCCAACGCAAAACAGGCGAATCAACGAAGAAGCTTACGTTGAAATTATTTATTACGCCATTGTGTCAATTTTTAATGAGACGAAAGCTCTGTGTAAATTTATGCAAAGTACGTTAGTTTCAAGCGGTTCGATTCGCGGTCACACACATGGTGTGCTATTCGACACTGAATGACCATCAATGACCTCGACTGGAGTCGAGGATGACTTATAAAAATTCTTCTGAAATTGTCGGGCATTGCGCTAAAGCTACACACAAAAGCACGAGGAAAATTTAGATGGAAAAACACGCCTATCTGTGATGAATATTAACATTATTAACCCTTCGAGGTATTATTACGGCTAGAGATAGATCGTTTCGATGCGGCAAAAAATTTTTTATAAAAAAATCGCTTCCCCAATCTAAAACGAACTCACATTTCAATTTTATAACCCCTCATATAATATATAAGGTTCGAATATTATTAATCTCGATTGCAAAAAATAAAAAATCAACAGCAACACTGTTAGGTATTTCCGCTTAATAGTTACAACATTAAACATGGCTAATGGACCAATCAAGGTTTGTAACGTGTAATTTGCGATATTGATGATTCAAACGTGTACACTGAAGCTGTGGTCGAATTGCGAATATTAATATTGATAAATAGAGAATGAAAAAAGCACAATGCGTTTTGAGACGTGTTTATTTTTTTTCGGTCCAATTTTACTTTCACGAATACCAATCACTGATTACTGGTTCAATAAGACAAATTATTGCATACGCGACTGGTTATTATCGTATGTAAAAAAACTAACGAAACCATTTGTCAAATGCGATTTTTTAACATACCGTACCGTTTGACAGTAAAAAACACATTGAAAAAATGCAATTTCACTATTGATCTATTTCAAAAACACATCGATACATTCTAAGAAAAATCTAGAGCAACTTGTTACTACATATTTACATTAAAATGAATATGCATATTTCATGAGATTCTAGAAAAGCAGGGAAAAATAATTATTTCAATGGAATAGATAGTCAATGAAACAGGTTCACTTTCGCACTTCCTCCATATTATATCACATTATAAATTGAAACATTGACTACATCGCATGTAATTCAATCATTTTTCCAATGAAAAGTTACTATTGAATAGCATGTTAAATATATTCCAACGTTATTCAATATATCTAATTAGTTTTGTAATTTAAATTGATTTTTGGCATAGATAGTAAATTACATAGATTAATAATAAATATACAATGTTTTCCCGTTATAAAAATAATTTGTATTAATGTATAGTCGGTTTTATGTGTACATATGTATATAGTCGGTTTGGTGGTAGAGTAAAACTTGATTCGTCAAAAATGAAACAGATCCAAATCCTAGGACAGACAGAGGCAACCGTGTCAACATTGATATATTAACATGTATCAAGAGAAAATTTTGATTAACATGAAATGTGCATCGTTAGGAATAGACCAGTGGTCGGGAACCTTTTTCGAGCTAAGAGCAAAATTAGGGAAAACCTTGCAAAATTGGTAAGTTGAGCCGTAACAAATTATCTTCGGATTATACATAGTGCACAGATATTGTATGTCCAGTTTTTACCAAAATTGAGTTATCATACATACACAAAACGTCCATCTTAACATCCAACTTAAAATTCGATTATCTCAAAACATACAAAGCTGGACATGCAATATCTGTGCACTAACCCATCGATATATTCAAAATTAAATTAAATGTCAATCATTTATGAAATGGATAGCAGTAAGAAATAAGCTCCCTTCGTGATATTTCTTAATGTTCGACAGTTTATTACTAAAAAGTATTATTGAAAAACGATTTAAAACTTTTTATAGCCATTAAGTTATATTATGTAGAAATATGATTCATTTTGATTTTGTGTACATGGTGTGTCAACGTTTTGTATTTCGCGCAAAACGTTGAGCCGCTGGTTCCCAACCACTGGAATAGACTACATGTCCACTTGTCAAAAATGAAAAACACGTTACTGGCTCAACTAATTCGAAACACCCGAAGCAAAATCAAAATGATGGCACTTTCTTCTTCTCAGTGCAATGAATTCATACGATCGTCGAAGTTAGTCGACATTGTACGCGGACGTAATTTAATTTTACCATTGCATCGGTAGTGCAATGTAGCAATTCCTCAACTCGCACGTCACACTTGACTAACCGCAACCCATCGATGGTCTGGTACGGGTCGACCGAGTTAAATTCCCACAAAACGAACAACACCCATACCTATACAATTTTTCGATACGCACTGTTGGTGTGTGGCAGCGTCAGCGGAGTGCCAATTGTTCGTCTAATGGTCGGATCGGAACCGTTGCTCAATCTGACTTCTCGCCATTGAACCGCACGGTACCCTTAATAGCCATGTAAACGTCAAATGTCGATACGTCGCGGAGTTATGGCGTCGAAACAAAGACGCCGATGAGGACCGGGCGTGTGTGTGAGGAGGGCTCGTGTGAGCCGATCGGCCTCGCAGCACAATGGCGAAGATGATGTAAGGTTGTTGTTGTTGTTTGTGTTCTCAGAATATTACTATGTATGTATGTACTACTATACGGTGTCAGTGAACCAGCCAGGGGGTCTTCTACGTTGACCGTCAACATGGAAACAGTCCCGACACTCAAAACTTTAGTTAGATACACTATGAAACGCGTAGGATCAAAGCGAGCAACGCTGAAAGTTGGATTTCGATAACTGAAACGGTGTAGGAATTATACAGGTATATAGTGAATTTTGGACGCAAAACACAGTCACTGTATGCAATCGCATTTAAGAGATAGTTGATGAAGAGCTTTTATTTATTTAATTGAAATAGCCTAAACAAACAAAAAGTAACTTTACTTTTAACTAAATTTAATTATCTATTAGCACTTGTACAGAAGTATTGTTTTAAGGCTACCATGAATCTATTAATTTTGTTTGTATGTATTTCTAACACCTTCTGGCAGTCCATTGTATTCAACAAGACACTTCTCCTGAATCTACTAAATTTTTAATTATTTAACTATTATCTTATTCTTACCCCTAGTATTATGATTATGTATGTAATATCCTCCTATTAAATACTTATTGAAATAACTTGGTAATAGATTCTTATCTATGTACATAGCTGAAAAATATATACACACTTTTAAGGTTTCACTTACATTCATCCAATTCAATTCATGCAATATATTTCTTATACTAGTCAATCTATGTATGTATTTACATTTGAAATACTTTGCATAGCTCTATTTTGCAATGTTTGCAACCTATTTTTAATTAACTTATTTACTAAATTTAAAAATGAACCCACAATGTATAAAATGAAGTCGAACAATTTCATTATCAAATCAAATCTTTGTATTTTTAGATAGTATATTTCTTAATCTACATACATAGTAATCGTCATATTCCTCATATCAATAATAATAATCAACATTGTTTTTAAATCCAACATCCAGCTATGCTTGAAAGTGAGAGCTTTTGACCAACGCGTATTGCAAGTTATGATATACGGATGTGAAACGTGGATGCTAAACTCAAGAACGCTACGCAAGATCCAATCCACACAGAGAAGCATGGAAAGGTGTTTGCTTGGAATAACAAGAAGAGATCGAAAGAGGAATACATACATACAAGGGTGACGAGCGTGACTATTATGGAACGTGTGAAAAAGCTCAAGTGGTGAAGAATAATCGGCAGATGGACGCGAGAAGTACTTGAACTTGAATGGTACCCGAGAGGATGTGGAAGAGAACATGAATGCGTGGAGTCAAATGCAGTGGATGATTAAAAAAGATTATTGTGAAAATTCGTAACAAAAATAAGTTTCACTGAGTAACATCAACGAGCGGGTGAAGACGAAACCCGCATTCACTAATGCATTCACTACTACATACATATGTACATACATTTAACATTTCTTCATACGGGCTTAGTAAGTATTACCCATAGAATATAATTTTAATGATTAGTTATGTATAGGTGGTAATAAAGCCCCTTTCGCGCCAATCATTCCACATCATATGGGCGACGTAATCTCAATAACAGGATCGAATTTTGAATTTCGATAGCCGTGTGGCTAGCGAACGGTCGCACTACACACATACCATATGCCATATGGCATATACGAGCGGTCAAAAATGTATCCAACGAATGATTCATTGTGTCCGTGAACTGTTGCCGATGGATACCCTATGGATGGCTCATTAAAACTAATTGAGAAAATGAGATGAAGACTCGTCCGGTGGAGGGGTACCAACCAGTTAGGCCAACGATCGCCAGCTTCCTGTCGCGAACATCGCCCTGACAACTTTTTCCTCGGCCACATACATTATTGTTGATAATTTCTTCACTTAACACACAGAAAATCAACGTGTACGTGAATCGTTTCAACACGCCATGCCATGCCGTTTTGATGACGATCGATCGATCGCCACGACGGTTATGCAATTTCCGCGAACGAGAGCAAATCGTTCTATCATTAAAAAAATGGTAAATGGATGTATTATTTTTATTTTGTGTTTCGAACGATTGTATCTTTATGGTGTAACAAGTATATTTAAAATACCTTTCGCCAAACTTTTTTATATGTAGGTCCTTGATTTTTTTGGATTAAGGCGCCTGCACACCGCTGCGAATTCGTGTATGAAAACCTAGCGAATTTCGCAAGTCTACCGGCCTGCGCAGCGCCGGTTTCTGTCACTCTGACATAACCTATCAAACTACCATCTGTCACCTCGCTTTCGGAACGTTTGTATTTCACTCACAATTCTGACGTGGACTCAAGTCAGAGTTATTTATATACAACTTTTCCACAAACGTCATCGAAATCGAGCAAATCGGCAAAACTTCGCGGTGTAGGCAGCGCCCAGCGTATCCAGTTAAGCTAAACAGAACGCGCGACATTCGTGCATTAATGCCACACACGTGCATCTCACATTATTTATTGCGAATTTGTTTCAATTGTTTTTGCACTACTTTGCGTAATATATATATTATAACAGCTTACAAACATATAATGGACGTACATATATAATCGCCCCCGCCACCCCCTACGCCCGTTTCAAGGCAAACTAAAGTTCATCAAGTGGTTATGCCCAAATATTTAGCGGTTAAAGCCAACTTTGTTGTCATTTGTTGATGTCATCTTTGACGTTCGCGCTATCGCGCGTTCTGTTTAGCTTAACTGAATAAATCGCGGCTATGCGATACAACTCCCCACCATACCAACCTTGAGATTTTCCTACCTGTTCGCAGCGGTGTGCGGGCGCCTTTAGACATTTTGACATTGGCACTAATAGAAACGAGCAACATGTGCAAAGCAAGCGATTAATATTAATTATTGAACCTTACGTGTTCAGTTTATTTGTTAAGCATCCTAAAAAAAATTCAAGTTCAAGTATCAAAAAAATCATACGCAATTTTAAAAATGCGGTAGTATAGTAATTAATCTGCAAAATAATTAATCTCTGTCAGTCGATTATGAATAATGGAATTCTTCCAATGTGCTCACTCGCGTACCTACTAAAATGAAGAAATTATGTCTGTGGTGAACGCATACCGCGCTACGTGCGTGTATATTAATGCGAATTTAACTAGTGGTACGTGCCGCGTTTTACTAAAACACACATAAACAATTCGACTCGAATTAAACCCGAGGATAGATATCTATGTATGTACATCCGAAGAGACTACTAGTAAGAGCGCGGTTTTATCTCGTTTGACGATTGTCTTCCGGTTTTGCGTTGCAGATAAGAGGAATGCCGTGGCGCCGAGATGAACAAAGAAAAGACACGGCGTTTGCGAATTCCCACGAAGGTCTGACGCACAGTGTGCTCTTCTATGGAACAACATCGTTGTAATCATAGGCAAATTGGTGTCATACTAAATAATGGTCGCACACAGCCAGTGTGTCAGTCAGTCGGCTTGTACAATGTAGACACGTAACTGGATTGCTCCACGGCTGCGTGTCACGAACTATCTATTGTGATGCTGATGCATTAACGAGATTGTACCCGTTTATAGACTTTTTTTTATGCAATATTTATCTTCTCGATACAATTTCAATGCACTAAAATCTAGGGCAGTAACAAAACTTTGAGGAGAGCATTTAAGCTTATAGTGGAAAAGTTCTATGTAAAGTACGATACGATAAAACACTATGTATGTAAATAGGTTCGGAATTGATGCGTTTTCAATAACTAGTATGTGACAATTTACAAGTCGCGCGTTTTAACGACTTTGTCGCACTCAAATCGTGATTTATTATATTAATTTCAATTTAATATATTAAATACACGTGGTATTATATGTATGTGTTCGTGTGTGATAATTTTTTCACTTGCGCGGCTAACTAACGGGTTTTGCTCGAAGGATTACAGCTCGGTAAAAGAATTTATGAAACGCCAATAACCACCACGACCGCACCGTTATGATTTCTTCTGAGCTATTATATCGAAGGAAGTCGTATAAAAAATAACATTCAGAAAGAACTCGACTCATTGTGACATTCGAAAAAGGTCGGACGCTCGCGAGCCGCTCTCGGAAAATTTTAATTATGATCAATTAGCTCGACTCGACCGCTGAACGATTCGCGAAAATTCACAGCACCTTGAAAAACCTTGAACTCGGTCGTTAAGGAAGTGAAACATTACAATCTCGAATATGTAGATCCCGTTTCCGCGGAAGAAAACAATGGAATTTTTGCATACGTACCTATCGCTGATAATATTTAGAGCAAAACGCAAAGGCACTTACGGAATAAATAGAGCGACATTCAAAAAGGGTTTTTCCGGACGATGAATCAAAGATATGACAAATTGAACTCTTCAAAATTGAAAAAAAAAAAAAAACACATTTCATACAAATGCAAATTTAAGATGTGATGAAAAATCGATTTGGTATGCAAAAATTTGCACCACACAAGATAAGATCTATTGTAATACGATATGCACGTACATTTTTTAATTAGGAACTGCATAAAGTACGACGAAATTATTACTTATTTTATAACCACGCATACGTAAAGCTATGTGTAAAACACAATAAAGATTTTTATTACTCGATTATTTATACGCAATTATATAATAATAATGATTTAATTAATATTCCGTATACAATTTCATACGAGCGGTGATTTTGTATTAAAGTTACACGCATTCCTTTTATAAATAAACATACCAAATACGTAAAAAAAAAAATCATGAAAACTTATCAATCATACCAGTATAAGCTTGTGAAACCTTTTAATCAACACGTTGTCAGTTCGAAGTAGACTATTCTATACTTCAATTTTGATTAGATTTCATACATGCAAATATATAATTGGACACGAAGTATGAAAATCGGTTAATTTGTAATACAAAAATTTCAATTACATCGTAACAACACAATGCGTTTTGATTTATAATAGAATTAATTGAATTTGCTGTTTAAAAACATCGTATAATGTGCTAGGCGAGAACGGCACATGACACGTTGACATACGATCGCGCGCGATACGGGTCAAAATATGATATTGAACTTTTTATCACATTTATTAACACTTCTTTTCAAGTGATATGGCGTATTCTAAAGCTGAAGGCTCGCAGCATTCAAATTCAAATGAACTTCCTGGCTTTTTATCGTTTTATCTCGGCACGGTCAGACGAACCGTCTGCGGTACAAATTGGCCGTTTCCCAGCGGTGCGTTAACACTTCACACGTCCGAAAAGTTCGCGGGATGGCCGACGGCTACCATTAATTTGCCGTATTTTGTGCTCCACACATACACGTAGGTGTTTTTATTTTCTTTTACTTATTATTCGTGTACTCGCTGCCCCGTACAATGAACTGGCGAACTCAGTACGCGAGTTGTACGTAACTCGAGTGGCCATTTCGGCGATGGCGATCAATAAACGCTACTTACGTACAATCGTTCAAGACAGGTGTAAAAACAATACAAAAAAAAAAAAAAAACATTACACCTGTAGTGCATCGAGTGCATTACGATCGATCTTTCATCGTCGACTGACAATAAGTTCAAATTATTCATGGCAAAGTATAAGCGTACCTATACATATATCGATGGGTTAGTGCACAGATACATATTGTATGTCCAGTTTTGTTTTAAAATATTGTAAGTGACATACGTCTCTTTTGCATGAAAACTATGGACGAAATGTATATATTATATATTTTAATAAGGCAATATATTATTTGGACATACAAAATTTTTTAAACATGAAGGTTTGATGCAGATGGACGTTTTGTGTATGATAACTCAATTTTTTTTTAAACTGGACATACAATATCTGTGCACTAACCCATCGATATTTAGTGTGAAGATGAAATCATATTAAAGCCCCGTAAGCCAGTGGTACTTAATTATTGTGTTCATTTCCTCTCTTGGAAATAAACATAATGTTCATTCCTCTCCCCTATTCCAAATTCAATGAACCAATCAAGACATTTTTCACCAATTATGTTCTGAAAAAGAAGAGACATACAGAAATATGTCTGACGTCCAACAGATTTCTAGCTGCTTTCTTGATACTGACGAATGTTGAAAATCCAAATTCGCAATGCTACATAGGTAAATAGAATTAAAGCCGAAAGTGTATTATTTGTCAAATCTGGATAGGAAACCGTTTGAGAGCACCCAAATTCATTAAAGTTTTAATTTGAGAATTCTTGCTTCGGCAGAGATTTGCTTTGTAAATCGATGAATTCGTCCTGCGAGTCAGCATCATCTATATTCTATGGAGTCAAAATTAAAACTGAAAGGATTTCGTATTCACCTTTCATTCCTTAAATCAGATTGAAAACAATTGTAAAAAAATCCAATCTGGAAGCATCTCTAACGAATTATTACAAAATTTTTGAGGAAACACTTCACACCTCCCTTGCAGACCTTTAATTCCACCCTAGGAAAGAAAACATCATAGATTAAAAACCCCCGCTTTAAGCTACATATAAGCAATTTATCTAACCAATAACTATATAGCTTTCATTCAAATTACATACCTAAATAAAAGTTATGGTAAGCTACATATATAGGCGAATAAAAAATGGCTGTAAAGCTAACAGCATACAATAAAATTTGTGTAGTATGTATGATAGTACATATTGTAATAAGAATAGAATGCTACATACATACATACATAGGTACACTTTCAACGTAGTGATTTAAATACAATATTAAAAGTACCGATATGTTATATCAAATTAGATTAAACGAAACGAGCGCCAGTTCAAAATTTTATATACATACTCATTATAATAATTGATACCTTGACTTTTGACTGTTAACGTAAATTGACGCGTATCAAATTGCATATCGAATTTCACTATAATTGAACGACAATAACGTTCACTTATTGGAGTAAAATTGTGCAATTTGACTCGAGGGCAAACGTAAGCTTTCGACATTACTATGATTTATAATAGCCGCGATCGATCGATTTCCATACAATTGCACCAAATTTAGTAAACCGCATTTAGGATGTATCCACCGACGTGTTTGAATAAAATCGGACATTGAACGCAAACACTCATTATGACGCACGCATACAATGTATGTACATATGTAAATTTCTCGTTTTTAAGTTTTTATCATTTAAGATACGCGTTCACTAAAAATGCAAAAACAAAATACAAAACTTAGGGTCACGTAACGGTGGATAAATCGAAATCGTACAACCGAGCGTTAACAATGAGAGAAACGCTAATGATGATCGTTCAGATATACACACGGATTTTGTATTCGCGTTTCATCGCCTTTCGACCGATACTAATATAATTTCGACGTGAGAAAAATTCGAACCGAAATGATGCACAAGTTTGATTCACCGAGCTGTTACGCAGAGTTTATTTGCAATTACGAAACGGACTCTTTGAGCAAAACGCTGTTTATACGAAAACTCGTTTTTAATAAGCGCATCTCGAGCACGTGTCGTCGAAGAGGAAATAGGCGTGCATTGACTCTTATGCAATTGAAGCTAATTGCATTTGTGTCCTTCAACCCTGTTGCGACTCACGGAAAATCGCCACAGGCTTATATAGTTATATACAACTAACCAGGAGATCGTCTGATTGAAACATCCGAAGCGCATCGTTGAAGTATCTTTACTATTTTTGTAATTTATTCTCGGCGTATAAGCATTGCGTACGGTATAATTACTGTGTTGAATTTTTTCAAGTTGTATACAATTTTTGTTGTTGTTGAGCAATCTCTTGTCACGTGATTTAAGGCTTCGGACGTTCCAGTGTAAAATATATACCTCGCTGGAGGCTAGTTTCCAGTTGCTTTTTACCTTGTTTAGATTCAGCGGTTTTGATACAATCTCACCAAATACATTATGCGTATATAATAATTCATTAAATTAATCGCATTTAATGGTTAAACGCAGAATGGGCCTCCGTTGAGTCATCTAATGGAACAATCGCGCATTTCGCACGTGTTTCAGAATCAAGGACCGCTCGTTTTCACTTAAATGGCCGGATGAGGATGCACATTCGAGTCGAAACGAGTAAAAACAACCGGTCATGAGACTCGAGTCTCAATGTAAATGGATTTAACTTCCTCCGGTTGAAGAATTTTCGCTAACAGTAAGTTGTACGCGACATCCATTTATGGTCGCATCTTCGATACACTTAACTGTCAATCGTAAAGGCCAGGGCTAAATGCGGCGAAACTGACTCTAATAAACCAGTTTATGAATGAAAAACAGTGCGAGCAATGAGGCATGGTACTTTCTTGCATGATTTACATAATAATGTATTATAATAGTGCATTGAATGCATTCCGCGCAACGATAAATGTATTGAATTTTCAGAAATTTAATCGAACGCCAGGTGAAGAAAGTAATTATTATTATTATCATAATAAAAAAAATAATTATCCATTATTAAATCGCTAACAATCAAGCACTAAAATACTGTGTATACGATTATGGGAATGCGTAAAATGTATTTGAAATTTTTTTACATTCATATAAAAAATAAAGCAAAAAAAAAACGGCACGCTGTACGAAAGCGAACTTCAGTTAATTTTTTTTCAAACGACACACTCGACTTTATCCGACATTTTAAATGCAAATATTTACATAAACCGTTTGAATATCATAAAATGCTAAAATTTATGAAATAAAATAATCTTAGTATTAAAAGTTGAATCAAATTTTGCATGACGCGTTTGAGGTGATCTTTTCGCCGACTTTCCCCTCGAATACAAAACGCGCGTTATTAATAATAACGAATAATTTTATTAAACATGACAGCGTACATAATAAATTACAAGGCAACAATTTTCCATAGCGGTCTGTTTTTTGATACGAGTGTGTGAATTATTTTACGACCTAATTTTTGCGTTAAAATATATAATATAATAAACTGCTCGAAAGTATACGAAAATATATTAATAATACGGCACATTTACAAAACGATGCACGATTGCACACTTGGGTATTATTTCAATTACTTTTTTCGCTTTGTAATAGTACCTTATAAAATTAATATAAATGCGTTCTATTATAATAATATACGTACATATATATGTACATAAGTATGTACAAAGAGTTGAATAGATTTTTCACATACAAATCTTAAGACGCTCAAAACTAGTCGAAATGTTTTGTTTTTTTTTTTTTGTATAAAAGCATTATTATAATAAACTTGAAGGGATTTAATAATTACATGCAATTTATGGACTTGTGTTCGCTTTGCATTTAACGACTCATATATTACGTGGATAATGTCCTTTTGCGTGCGAACGTTAGAGAAATTTTTCTATGCGACTTTTTAACGAGATTGCTTCGCTTGTTTTGTATCGTATCATTAATATCATAATAGCGATACTAACAAAAAATGTATATAAAGAATTCTTAACGCTTTATTTTGAATTCTCATATCGTAAATAAAACTTGCGTTACTGTTCTAAAAGTCACTGATTCAACTCGTAAATGTGCACTTTTCCCAAGAATGTTGTTTTGCGAATATGTTTGTATTAGATATATGGCTAGATAGCGTGCAGCTTGAGTAGCATGATCGCCATAGCAAATGTTTTGATAAGAAAGTCGTCTCCGCTGAAGAATTTCTCACGTGCTCGGGATTCGTTATTGAAACGACACGTTCCAATGTGACATAACGACCGACTATTTAACACGTTCGACAATTATTATTAGTCTCATTACAATGCCATGTCTAAAACTTAATAATTTAAAATAAATAAAAGCATAACAGTACATACGATCACACGAGAACGAGTCGGACGGAAACGAGATCGAGATTTGTCTAATTTTTTTTTCTTTCTCTAACTAACATAATTACACGTTGTTTGACGAAAATCATATAAAATTTACGTTTGTTAACGCTGTGAATAATTATGACGGACGAAAACTGTTATTATTTAAATCAGAAACGCACTAAGAAGAGTCATTATATCGATCCCGTTACTCGTCGGCGAAATGACATGAAAAAGTGAATATTAATTAAATCTGGGATGAAGCCGGTACGCGACTTTCTCTGAATGCGAGCACTTATTCTTTATAAGGTGATTTTTGTAACGACACTTCCGGTGTGTATGCGTTGTTTTGAATTTTAATCAAGAACAGAATTCCGCTTTATATTCATTAAATATTGAATTGTTTCAACAACACTACCTAATAAGGTAAAGATGCTGCGCTGTAGTTGCGAATCAATTTGTGAGTTAGTAATTGATTCCACCTGAAAACGCCATGTAACTCTTCTGTAACAGTCGACTATCAGCGAAGATCTACAACTACTACGGCTTCTACCGCACCTACCGATCTTCAGTGAGAACAATTCAATTGTTGCTAATAAAGAAGACATGTACGCCGATATATAACAATAAAACAATCGCGACTTCTGGGGAAAATCGTTTGATATTTTCTCTGCCCTATATAATGTAAACCGCACGCGTCAATTAATACAGTTATAAATTCAAACTAATTTTTATCATAAAAGCACACATATGTAAAATAAGGCAAACTATGCTGTCTAGGTTGTATCTACAAATTTGTTAAAGATTTCGATCTTTATATTCAACAACTGAACGAAGTTTAAACGTTCTTGATATAACGCAATGCACTAACGACAATTTATCATACGCTATAGTCGCTTACTATTCAATTTTCGTTACACGTTACAATTTATTTCGACTGGAGGAAGAACGATTAAATTTTTTCTATTGTTCGGACAAGGAAGCGTGTCACCTTTCTCTTCCGATTAAAACTCAATTTATGCAACTCAGAAGGAGAGAAAGAGATCGATCCGTTAATATTAATCTCCCCTGCCGCCGAAACGATTTCGTTTATTATTTTGACATTGTAGGACCGAAGCCGGAGGAGAGAATTTTTGCCAGTGGTTTTTTCCAAGTCAATGAATTAGCATCGTCGGCAACACAATGAATGTGCGGTTATTAAAACACCATTAGTTCGCATGTCGATTATAGTCACACGGGGTGGGGTGAAAAACTAACAATACATACTAGCACATGCGGAAGCCGATGATGAGATTCCGCATACGCGAGAACCATCCGGAATTGATTGACTAGCAACCTGGAGAAAACGAAAGTAGGCAGTAAGTAGGCTGTGGAATTTTTACATCTTTTTAGCGGGGATGTGTTTTTCAAAGAGTTACAGAATGTAGACTATATCTGCAGCGTTTTGGATACTGTAAGTGGCACGCGAGCACGGTAACCCAATCGACACGCAATCTTACTAACTCAAACACACATTACTACCTAAGCGTATTAGCACTGTTGATACAACGTTTTGAGATTCAATTAAAGACTCAAATTTGAAAATTTGATGATAATGAGGAGTTCAATTTATGTATGTAGATCAGGTGTAATATGTGATGTGTAGAAAGATTATTGTGTAGCAGTTGAATAAAAATTTGACAAGTTGACGTACCTATGTATGTACTATAGTTTGAACCAAACCCAACCAAGTAAAGTTGAAAAAATTATTCCTAAGAAACTGTGGCCTTTCCGGAAAAGTTCAATATTTATTTATTTATATAATACAGTAGCTAAAGCTAATTACATAATCCTTAACTATGCACCTATACAGAGATGTTTTTTTAAGACTGCCAGGAATTTATCAATAGTTTTGGAACTTCTAATTCCATCCGGCAGTCTATTATGTATATTTAAAAACACCTCTGTACAAGATGCTTCTCCTATTTCTATTTACTCTAACATTTTTTATAATTAAATTATTTGTATTCCTTAAATTATATTCACATACACCCATTCATCTCAAAATAAATTATTATCTATGTAACTTAAATATAAATACCAACATACAAATCCTCAGAGTATCATTCACATTGAACCAATCTAATTAAATCATC
Organism: Parapsyche elsis; assembly: GCA_022651745.1. Lineage (NCBI taxonomy): Eukaryota > Metazoa > Arthropoda > Insecta > Trichoptera > Hydropsychidae > Parapsyche > Parapsyche elsis. The sequence continues at coordinate 8,422,594 of JAGVSN010000017.1, forward strand.
ATCTTTTTTGTCAACATTTAAAATACATCTCATACCCACCCCTCTATTTTGTAATATTTGTAATCTATCTCTAGTTGACTTATATAACATATTTAATAATAACTATTAAACAATGTATACTAATTATATTTTGCAATGAAAATCAAGCTTTTCATCAAAATCATATGAAATTTGATAATATGATACAAGCCCAAATGAAAACTACAGATTACATAAGCCGAGCCGTTATTTACTTTTTAAGATATTAAATGTGTAATCGCACAACTTTCATATTTATTTTTTACAGGCACAGACATTACAGACAAAGGCTAGCTATAGTCAAAATTGACCGGAGGCTCTCAAACAACAGCTCCCGACATCCGAAAGTCAATTACGGTGCAAATCGCATGAAAATATTAGAACGCACTTAACACGTTATACACCATCACGCGATTCGGCCCCAAGGGGGAAAAAGTAGAAAATTGGGTTAATCCGAGAATTCTCAACGCCTAAGCGCTTTTTAATTGCAAACTATGAAAATGCAGTTGCGTTGCTTTGCGCGCCGTAGACCGTCCAAAGTCATCCTTATCCGAGACCGATCGAAACGAACATGAACGCACGCGAGTAAATTGCTCATACGTGTGAAGACTCTATCAGTTGAGTAATAGCTTAATTCGGATAACAGATATATGACCCTCTAATTAACAGGCAATAAGATACACTTTTCCTCGGCCTTACGCCCTTATCTAGTCATATTTACAACGTACACACATGTGGTTATACGTAGATTTGAGATCGCGTCCATATGTGGCCGTTTGATGTCTTCATCGTTTATTAACACGCTTCGTATGAAATGAAATTTAAATTCAACCCAATCGAATCTACAACTATAAAGTATATACCTGTATACTCATGTGATATATAATATGAGAGGAGTTTCTCAGAAGAAGTCGTAATAAACTATGACTTCCGCAGGGTTCGGTAAGAGCGGTTGGTTGCATTCTTTGCATCGGTTCCTAATTGGACGGTTCATGGGAAGATAAAGCCAATTAATTCATCGTATTAATTGCATCCGACCACATCGCAGTACTGCAGCCGTACCGAAATACCTTTTGAAATCACCGATGACCTTGAAGAGTTGCTGCATCTCTTGGCTGCGTTGTGCAACGCCAAAAACGTGATGCGTTTCGGGATGCGTTTCCGCCGAATTTCACAATGGAGAATTTTTTCCCACAGCGAAATAATACAAAATTATGGATTTTAATCATATTCACGAGCTTGCCGAGGAACGAGTGGGATCATTTCCCGTCATTTTTAACGGATACCAGTATTTCTAAAATATTATAGCAATATTTTTTTATTGGCTAATTTTTTACATTACATAACGCTATAACGCTGCAGTGCTTCCCAAACTTTTCATTTCCGCGACCCACTTTTTAGAACGAAAAAATTTCGCGACCCACCTAGCCTTAATGGACATAAAGGGGTAAATAATTTTATGTACTTTTATATTTACTATATATGTATATTTTAAGTTACATGTACTATGTTATTTTATATATTATGTAACATTGCCTCATTGTGTATGTATTATGATTTTATTGTGTTTTAATTATGTTTTTTATGCTTGTATGTGTATTGGTTAATCTTTTATGTTATTGTGGGTGTTTCTGTAAATAAATAAATAAATAAAGGGGGGTGGGGATATTTAATTAATTATTTAATACTGTTTTTATACTTAACAATATCTAGAGTGTTATATAATTTATAATTAGCGAAAACGAGCAGCTATGATAAACCTTGTACATTCGTGGACTCGTCCAGTTGCAATGAAAAAATTGTTTTCTCACCAACTCTTTGGATCAGCTCATCTTCTGCCCACTGGGACATTTCGTCAATTTTGCGTGCAATCGTTTCGACTTCTAAACATCTTTCTTGCTTCTATCATCCAACCGTGTATTTTATCGCTGAGAGCACTGAAGACTTGCTAATTGTGTGCAGCTTACCAGCTTGCGCGATTCGCAAACTAATCAGGTACGTGGTGTGGAGAGACTTTTTTAATATTGCTGGTGTAATGCAACGACAAGCTGTTGTCTTTCAAAACATTCTATTGGCTTATTTTTCAAATCCGGATGCTTCGACTAAATATGCTGACGCAATTTGTTCGGTCGCATGCTCTCGATCGCGAGTACATCGCAGCAAATAATACACTGTAACTTTGGATCTTCTATCAAACAATTTATTTTTTTGATGTGCATCTGTGGATCTTTTATTTTCAAACAATTTAAAAATAAATCACATTTCAAAATTTTTTGACTATCTACCAAAAATCGGCTCGCGATCCACAGTTTGGGAACCGCTGCTATAGAGTATACAATTTATTGATATTATATATAAAATAAATTATCCGCATTTATTAATATTTGACCTTTAAAGTGGTAATTAACATTATATTAGGTATAGTAAAATTCTTTCGTTAAACTATCGATTGTTCATAAACGTACCGTTACTATATGTATGTAGGTATAGTGACTATGTAAATATTACATTAGAAAATCGTTATTATAAAACGGCAATACTATTGAGAAATAAATAAATGTAACTGTCTACGCAACGAGATTGTTGTATGTAGCAACAAATTTCAATTAAAACATCATGTTTCTGACTTTTGTGTAATGTGCGAGTGAATTGTTCAACATGCGAACATCATTTGTTTACTTTTACATAATAATAACAACGAAGCAATTATCGCGAAAAGATTAATTGTATATTCAAAAAATTGACTGTAATTATAACGAGGCTCACGTTAAACACTTGCAGGTAAATGGTGAACAAACGAACGTCACATTCGAGCGAAGAAACAATGAGATTGGTTCATCAGAAGCCGAGATACGACAGAACGATCAGCCATTTGGTCAATAAAGGGCACAAAGAATATATGTACCTATGTATGTATATAAAAAAAATGTTCAAGTTCATCGACACCACAAGCAACTGTAAATCAACAGTCATGATGAATTAAACAAATCACAATAATTATACGGTACTCGTCGATTTATTTATGATAGTAATATGTAGTACCTACGCACATGGGTAACGTTCACGTACATATAATCAAAAATTGAACTAATAAACAACTTAATGCAAAAAAATATATATACATACGCACGTTCTTCATCGTTATTCAATAGTGATTGTGTCGGTATTGTTCATATGTTGTATTGAACACGTGACGCAATTTATTCCATCGTAATTATGACCACTTATAAAACTAGCATCGATGTAAAAAAATATAGTATGGCTGCCTACATACAACTGAGCATACGGTCATCCGAATTTATTATGTCTTTAAAAGGCAAAACGTCAATTGAAGTGTTGTGAAGGCGTCGACCTCTCAAATCCTCGGTCATATTTGGAAAGTTTGGGAATTTAAATCCTGATTTTGAACAGTCTCTTGCGTAATTTGAGTAGACTTATGGGAATTATAGTCAATTTCATGACTAAATCCTAAACGTAATACTGCACGAAATCGACTCTAATAAAAATAAATAGTATAGTAATATCTAAATTTATCCACATAAAATTTTATGATATCTGAAAATATTATATTTTCAAATAAAGTTCAAAGTTTAAATACATAGTATATTTGCGTTTAATTTACATTCCGTAATTCTCTTAATGGGACTTAGCCATGTATGATGAAATAGTTCCTCATATTCATTAAATTGGTTTATATTATGATGGCTATTCAATTTCATTATAATAGTACAATGCGAGATTACTGCCACAAGCTCAATAATGATATAGGGAAAATTGAAAAAAAATCTAATTTAAATTACGTCTATAATTTTTTTGAATAGAAAATAGAAATGCGAGTAATTAATTACATTACATTTCGTATGAACACAAAATAATATAATTTATAATATACGATAAAGCAAAAAGTTATTAATTAAACTGATTTATTGCACAGTAGTATATGCGCGCGCGTAATTAAAATATTTTCGGAACAAAACTGGATCTGGCAAAAAAAAAAATGATTGATGTTATGAAAAATTATGAGTAACGAGTGAAATGTGCGTAATTTCATCACATAAATATTTCACTCGACTATTCTGCATTATGCATTTAACTGTGATGCGTTTAGAAATTCCACAATAGTAAAATACTAAGTACCCGAAAATCGTAAAAAAAAAGTGAAATGTGGTTATGCGATATCGTTCGAATTTGACACCGTTTAGCATTCATTATTTATATTGTGCAATAAAGTGGAAAAAAATTGCACTAAAATTTGAATTCCTTCCTGTGTCGATTCGACCGCAAAATTGACCATAATTTGTTGTACGATTTTCTCGCTAGATACGTTTAGATATTTTTATGATATTCGCCCGTTTAAATACGCATTTTCGCGATCGAAACCAACGAAAGCGATGGCTTCCTGTACTTTTATATCGAATCGTGTTTTGCTAATGCGAAAGAACTTCTCAGACACTGAATTTTAAAAGATAAAAAAAAAAAACCACGTTGCAATAGCAGAATCACACTTTTACGCTCATTAAATCTCGGCCTTTACGACTGACGGCTGCTGTACATAATCATTTCAAACTAAACGAAAATGCAATACCTAACATTCAAAGCGTTCATTCACTCGCAACGTAATCATATTTTAATTTAATTGAATTATTTATTCACATAGACAATATAAACAGTGTTCTGGTTAGTTAGCGAATGTCGTATACGTCGTTGAAGTGGTACCGATGCATATTAAATTGCATTGCACAAACGCATACAAGTTTTTATACTGCGCATTTTAATTGACATATCATTATTAAGAAATCTCAGTCATCGAGTATTTAACGCGGGTCAAATTCTTGCACTCTTTCGTCGTAATCCGTTGGGTAATAAACCAAACAGCATCGATATATCAAGCTCTATTTTAACAATCGAGATACAATCAAGACTTCCGGTACATTTACAGTCGTATCGATTCTCACACATTTATTAGTGTCGTTGATTCTTCGCTTCGCGTAATAAACTGACCTCTCAAACTTCACCTCATCTATTCAGTTGCGTAATTTTTGTAACGATATACTTTTAGCACGCTAACACCTTTGCAAATTGAACAACAGAATGGTCGAATAAATCAAACGTTTCGGTGGCAATCTATGTGAGAAAGATTTGTGATCAAAAGCCGTTTAAAAATATACCAGTAAAGGGAGTTAGTTCGTACTAGTGAGTAGGGATCGTAAATTTATAGTTGGCGAGTCGCGTTTGCGCAATGTGCTTAGCTAGAAAAACGTACAAATTAACAATTTTATGGTTATTATCGTCGTGAGTCGGTGCCTTTACAAAACACCTTCGCACCGATCATCTGATAAAATTAAGATTTTCGAAATAGCGGCTACGAGTGCCGCGTCGCGTCGGCCGGTTAAATTTAACCATAAGTTCAAAACCATTATTCGCCGCTGAAGAAGAGAAAGCGGGAATATTCCCGTGTTGTATGTATTCCATTAAAACTTTGAAAGCAAAACAGTCATATGTAATTGAACGTTAATCATTGAAATGTGGATTTTTTTTATACATTGACGCCTTAATACTAATACGCATGTAATATATATCCTTACATATTAATTTTTACTTTCTCTATAGACATATCAAGTATCGTCCCTTGAATATATATTTCGACTGTATGTGAACGTGTTTGTGTGTGAGAGTTTTTTTCGGAATTCTACAAGCGCGTATACACAATTGAAAGATCCATATCAACATGATCGTGATGATCATCTGTGTACTTTGCATTTATAATATTTATGATAAAAAATAAGTGATGAAATTTTATCAAAATTGTTTGATCGAAAATGTGGAAGTTGAGTCGACTAAAATATTCTAATTGATACCGCATAATTTTGCATATTTTTTACAACGTTCAAACAAGATAAAATTTTATTGGAATTGATGAAACAGAAACTGACTTTTCCGCATAAAAATAATGTATCAGATGCAGAAAGGAAAAAAATTAAATACGCGATTCAAAATCTTAAAATTTCCACTCTCATAGTTTTGAAGCAATTTATTTTTTTCATTCAAAGATAAATTTAAATAAAGATAACATTATTCATGCAAAAAAAATTTCAATACAATTAACACAATCAAAATATTGATTGTTTGCTTATTATTCGCTTATTTAACAGTGAAAGTATGTTAAAACGATTTAAAGTACGTTATCATATGATGTAAAAAAAACACACTTAGAAGATTGAGCGTATTTTTTAATCGAGTCAAAGAAATTTTTCGATTCTCAAAAATGACAAAATAAGATATTGGCATGTGATTGAGTGAAACTAGATTTTTTTTACAAATGTAACAATCGTTTATAACAACGACAACCATTAATCATAACTGTTTACACAAGCGAAACCGATCGAATTGAATTAAATATTAGACATGCATGTCGAAAAAAATAAATAAACACACGGAAAAACAGTCACTTTGACATGCCAACTGCCTTAGAATAATTAGATAGACATTTGAAAGCGCATAAAGCATACATATGTACATATATTGTAGATAGAATACGATTGTCGTCTTACCTTTCGAGTGAGGCTGAGTAATCCAAAGAAATCCTACTGGCACGACCACTCATCAAAACTATTTCAACTATCACTTTCAGTCAGATAAAATCAGTTATTTTTGTTTATATTCGTTTTTTGTCGGTTTACATAGATTCTTCGGAGATATTTAGGATCGTTTTGTATCGCATTGTCGTCGTTTTGCACTAACGAGCTATAAAATAAAATTCAACGGTTAGAATCTAGCGGGTGTTCGCTCTCAAATTCGATCCAATATTGAACTGAGAAATCGGCAATACACGGACGCGTGTGCTCAATCAATTTAACGACTACTTTAACGTATTTTTTTAACACAAAAAAATGTATATAGAATGATTTTGTTTGCCACTACGTACATACATATCAATACGAGCGGCATCCAAAGTATTTTTTTTCTATTTACAAAAATGCAAATAAAACAAGCAATGATTTATTATTATGCTGTTCCGTACTCCTAACACACTTTACGATTGAATACTATATACTCCATTTTGCACATATGTACATAGGTAAAGGTAAAGTACAACAAAATAGTCATACTGCTACAATTCATTGACCTTTTCGCTAGTTAATTAAATAAATAAACCGAATATAATTAATCAAGCAAGACTATTTTTTATATGCGTATCAAATCCTAGTCTTTACAGTTGACGTGCACAGCAATACATTTTAGTCATCAGTCATTAGATAAATTGGGCTCAACGGTAACAATGTGAGATTTGTATACTCAATTGACGTATTGAAGGCATTCTTTCGAATGGGTCATCAAATTAGACAACAATAGAAACAAAAATACAGTTTTTAAATCATCATAAGAAATTGATACAGTTTCGTACAAACATAATCGCGCATTGTGCCTCAAAAATTTGTACTTTTATTACTCAAAAAAAAAAACAACGAAAACGAACCCCACTAATCGACCGATTATCGTGGTCGAAATATGTACACAATAAAATTATGTTTTTATTCAACGTTTCTCATAGTGGGAAGTCTCGTTCGAGACTCGCCCAATTTAGACTAGTTTGTAGCAGAAATCCGTTACTGTTATACTTGCGTTATAATTATTATTGAAGCAAAGCGGGTCGTTTAATCGTTTCGAAAAGCGTTAAAATAAATTAAAACCGGCGGAATTGCTCGGCCACTTCCGAAGATCGTGATATTGAAATATCAAATTATAACTTTTCGATATTAGAAAATCGTACGGTGAACTTTTCCGAACGAGGAAAATCTCGCGCGAAAGTCGCATCATTATTATTGGCACGCACTGTACCGCTTATTAAGTTCACGGTTGCTCAGACACGTCTTTTTTTTGTTTTCATTACATATTATTTATGCGAGTGTATTGTGATGATACGCATTCGATGTTTATTTCTATCGTACGCTCTTATAAACACCAAGTATACGTCGATATAATTTTTTTTTGCATTAAAACGTCTAATGAACGGGTAATTACTATTCGGATGATAGGTATTCGATTGCGTAATTTACGCCAGAAGTATTAACTTGCACATTATAGCATCGTGATTCGCGCGTTATCACCAAAAGCACTTAAAGCAATTATTTTTATATACATTTTACTGTAAAAAACCCGAATCATACAACATATGGTGTTCCTTTCATGAAATTCGACACGATCGAGTCAATTCCTAAATAATTTCATTGCAAATAAAATGGTAGTTTGAATATTGTGAACTTTTTCGTACGGTAAATTAAGGCCACAAATCTGCACGTAAATTATTGCCCGAGTCAATTGATTAATTCACATGTATTAATAAAGTCAAATTTGACCATTGTTCGCTGGACAAAATGAAACGCGTTAAACTGTTGAATAACGTGTTAAATTGAATATGCGGAATTTTCACGGCGGATTTGCTACTTGAATTCGTATGAGAAAATCGCTTTTTCCTACATTGTAAAATTTGACATATTTATGTCACGTAGATAATGTTTGAAAAAGATAGAAACTACAATACATTGTGTAAATATTGAATTTTCTTCTGTTGAGAATTGAAAAAAAAGCTTTTTTTCATACATTTCAAAGCACCTATTGTTTGGTGTGAATTTTTACAACTTATAAATGAAATAAAAGTCCTTCGCGAGATTGATCGATTGGATAAATTTCACATACAAACTATCACTTAAATTATGAAAAATAAAATGCACAACAACTTTTTCCGACAAAAGTGAACAAAGCCCTTTTTAAATACATCGCGAATTCATCACTGAATGAGCACATGCGTAGCATTGTGAACTTGAAATAAACTTTAAACTAAACACAAAAATTGATCATTTGAATACGACACGAAATAACATATACATATGTATATGTATACTCAGTGTTAATTTTTCACACCATTAACATACGAACATAAAGTGTGAAAGTTCAACAACGCGTAAAACATTTCGATTTACTATGATACTAAAAATTGAACCGTAAAATTGCAGGTTAACTTTATCAGTAAGCTCACAATGCATTACGGCAAACTACGCTAATCATTCGCGTGAAAATTTAACCTACTTTGTCGATCAGCTAATTTAACCATCCATCGAACACGTCGCCGTTACACGCGAACTTTTCGCACACCGATTAATTAATTAGAAGCGAATTGTATCGAAGAGCGAGAGCAAAGAAACGGTATCGAAGATGAACACGAACACGTGAATGTACATACGAACACGTCCGTTTCGAAGCAAACGGCAATAGCAACTGAAGAACTAACTGCACGCTGACGGTCAACGATGCGCAAATCAACCTGTTGGTTTTCGAGTTAACTCGATTCGACAGTCAATTTTCGCGCGTAAAGTTACACAAACATGTGTCATGTATTATTAGCAATAGTGTGATAAAAAATAAGACGTTTCAAAGGCGTCTAATTTGGCCCTGACGATCGAATCGTTCCGAACATCGCAATAACCTTTATCATTTTTTTTATTTATGTGTAGAATTTACTAAGAAAAAACTTGTGTTAGTTAAATAAAATTAATAAGAACACCTTTTCAAGATTCTGTTGAACTCTTCAGTAAATGTTACATGAAAATCGGCCCGTTAGATTTGAAGATCTCACGTTGCAAACTTGACAACTCAATGAATGCCGAATTTATTTTATGTTCATAGTAGACAGACTCTCCCTATTCAAAGCTTACCATATTATCCACGATAGAAGCATTAAACGGGAAATTAAATCAAAAAGAAAACTTTTTCGATACAGTGTGTAAATAAATAACATTGGATTTATCAAATTTTTTAGATTTCATCGCTGTGCGTGCTGGAAATTCCGGTGCATACATAAACGTTAACTTAAATTATACAGAATTCCAGTAATGCTTATCACGTGAATAATAAATACGGATCGCAGCAGTCTTGGAATAATTCGTCGAATATGTAAATTGATAATCGTTAAGTTATATTACTCGTCGCTGAAAATTATGAATTAATTTCACGTCTAATTAACTATTCGAAAATTTTTCATACAGAAATCGTGCGTTCTCACGTCGACAACTTCGTCAAATCATAAGATGGGACTTGTTTTTATTTATTTTTTTACATAGCCGCTGTATTATTAAGTTCGTCACGTATTGTCAGAATGCTTTAAGTACACGAAGTCATAAAGTTTTTTGTATAACGATATCAATTTGATATTCTAAATACATACGTCATATGAAAATAAAAGGATGTCTCGAATGATGGTTGTGAATGTTTGATGTTTATAAATAATTCAATGGATCCTATTTTTTTTTGTTTCCTTTCAACACGTGTAAACGTTTCTTTAAGGCAAGATTTATTGATCGATTAAAAATCGATGTCAAAATAGCATTGGAACAGAATGTTTTATTGAAAAGCGATATCAATCGATGCGCGCAATGATCTCTCACACCTCGAGTTTCAATAGTAACGAGATACGTACTTGCATTTGTAATGCGATATCGTTTTGTACGCAACACTCTGTATATAATTAATACAATGCGTAGCAGACACGAGTTTTGCCGATGTTGAAAATTCAATTAAAAGTTCAATGCTACGGGAAATTGTAAATAACGAAGAAAAAATCGTAATTTACAACCGAGATCACACATGTAAAAATTGATACAAATTACACAACATTTAATAGTTGAACAAAAAAAGTGAGATGAACGCACGTTTGTAACTAAAACCCAAAACTGGTTTTTTTTTTGAGAACCAAAGTTTCTTTATAGAAATTAAGGCTTTGGGAACCTACAAAAAAATCTTATACCATTTACGCATACATATGTATATTTTAATCATTTAGGTTTAAAATTGAACATAAATCAATTTTAAAACTTAAGCGACCATAACAAAAGATATCGATCAAATTTGAAAATAATTTTTAACCATTATCGCAATACTTACAAAGAAAGTGAAAACACGGAAGATATAAATAATTTAAAAATAATGAAATTTTGATTAGCTATTTTCCGTGTTGTACGCAGATTTATCAACCCTATCGTTGATCAAAATTAGCATGTTTAAAAAATTTAGAAAGTAATTTTCTTTAATTAAAGCTGATTTTTTTACGCGATACACCCACTGGAAGGAAGTACATACAGTAAAATTTTATGATACATATCGAAAATTCCGAATTTGAATCGTCATAACGTGCAATAATATAGCATACAAATTCGAAAGCGAATTCGGCAACACTATACATACATATGTACATATGTACGTCTTGCCAATTTTCCAATCGACACATCGTACTTGGCCGAGAATAAAATAACCAAATCGCAAAATCGTTCAATGTCAAGGCGTACACAATAAGATTTCACCGATCGTCATTGAAATATATCCACTATTTCGTCAAATCCCATCGTAAAGAACGGTTTCCAAACACGCCATGTTTGCACCTTAACCGTCAGATTCGAATTTCACATCGCGGGAAGTTATAAATTTTAGATTAAAAACAATACGTATTATTTAAGTGAGGCTTAATTACCGGAAAAATGTACGATATATTATATTCAAGTGTATGTAGACACTTTATGCGTCGTATTATTCAATATTGATATTCAATGAGCGTAACAGCACCGAACACGTTCGTTCGGTATGTATTTATTGAACTTGAATTTTGATCAGGTTTGCGATTCCTTCGGGATTTTTCCGAGAAGTATTCCCGGTCTCTTACAAACGACTTCATTATTAGCACAACAGATTTATTTAACAGTTCATAATATTCAATGTTATTCAGGATATGATTTACTATTTTCTACATTTTACATTTTCTAATTTTAGTTAATATCTCTATATCACTGGAGGTAAAGAAGAAGAGATAAAATGAAAATAGTTCTGCTATATCTGCCACTTTGGTCATGCTTCTTACCCATGTATTCCTCTTACGACCTCTTCTTGTTATACCAAGCATACATCTTTCCATTCTTCTCTGTGTGCACTGGATCTTCATTAAAAATTAAATTAAGTTAAATTCAAGAATGCTACTTATAGCATTCTTGAATTTAGCATCCACGTTTCACATCCATACGTCATAGCTGGCAGTATGCATTGGTCGTATGCCTTGTTTTTTAAGCATAGCGGGATGTTGGATTTAAAAACTATGTTCATTCTTCCAAAAGCGCTCCACCCTAGTTTAATTCTTCATTTTATTTCTTCTACTTTAAATGAAGTCGTATTCATCAATTGCCCTAAGTGCAAATAGTTCTCAACTCTATCTACAATTACAAAATTAAACTAAAGTCTGTATGTTTATTCCTTAAACATTTCCACACAGTTGAATTAATCAAAGCCAAACTTTGTAGAGGTATTTATTATGATCTCGCAAGTCATATAAGACACTTAAGGTATCTGACATACGAAGTTTTCGTTCAACGATTCCGATTAACATAGTGTAGCTAGTCTAAAAACTTTGCACATTGTCAAATAAAAATACAACATGAAACAGTTTTAGGTTTCAATACAATCAAATATGTATCCGGGCAGCCCCAAGTACTACAGCTTGTATGGAGAACGAATGAAAATAAGTTTGGCACATAAAAAATATATACCCTTTATCTTATGATAGCTTAAATGAAGTACGCGATAGTTGTTGATGCAATACTACTTTCTTTTCGTTGTCAAAGATTGTACCTACGTAAGAAATATGAAAAGTTCAATAAATACCACACAACAAGTGGTCGAAGAGTGAAAATCTAAATGGTGTCGAATGGTTTCTAAGACCGGACGAAGGTTAAATATGGGTTATCGAAGCGGTTTTCTCCGCTAAACATAGAATTCTATAATTATTTAATTGAAGCTTCACTGTTTGTGAAAACGGTAAAAAGTTCTACAGCCGAACGTCAATCAATGATATTACGACACGGCAGATTAATGCGCATTTCAATCACACTTTATCGACGCGAAACATCTTTTAGAAAATTTTCACTAAACCATTTAAATCCCCTTTAAACTTGACGCTCGATGAGCAAGCCGTTGCGAAACGATTCAATTTTTCGTTGTTGTTTTATTTAATACTATTTGACAGCTAATTGTAATTGCGAGCGTTGAAAATTTGCGAAATTGTAAATGACGGTTTGCCCTTCCGTTAATTTTAGTGAAATTTAACACTGTTGATTTCTACATACATCATATATGTATTTTTTTTAGCGGCGGATGTTCGCTTTGACGTGACATGTCCGATGAGCACGAACGATGAAGGATGTTTTTATGTATTTCCTACAGGAAATTATAATGTGTGTGGCAATCCCGAAATGTTCATTACAGTGCGAGAGATTCGTTCCAAGGATATAAAAATGCTTGAGAACAGAAACGGAGGGCGATCGTCGTAAAAAAAAATCGACTTGCAACATCTCATCGTTCGTATCATCCCGTTGCCAAACACCGCAATTAAAGCGAAGAGACGATCGTCTTCAACTAAATCACCGATTTCCGGTTGCGAAATATTTAACGATGCCGCCCTCGTGTTAAATCGCCTTAATCCCCTTCAATAAAATCTTTAAAAAAAAGAATGACTACAAAAAAATCGTTGATAATGTACCGAGAATGCTACAAGATCGTTTATGTCTTAATTAATCATCAACTAGTATACTCGACTGCAATTAATTATAGCAATATGATTTACTGTCTGTAGTAAACGGTGATCCACGTATGTATTTTTGATTGCAAAGAGTCAATGAATTGAATTTTTTCGACTGACAATACTATGTATGTATATCTATCAAGAATGAATTGAAGTCATTGAAATGAAGCTTTGTACAGTAAAGAAAATTGTCCTATTCCAATCGAGCAACTTGAGAAACTCCCTGAATCATTTGACAGACTGACAAAAATGTAATTGTATGCATGATGAATTACAAAACTCTGTATCAAAGACTGTGATCTGTAAGTACAGTGAAAATTACTGTATACCATTTTGAAACCATTGATTTGAAATCGACTTTCATTATCATCACATCGTCATCATAATCATTTTCAGCTGTTTACCATCCACTGCTGGATGAAGGTCGCTCCAATCCTCTTCCATTCCTGTCTGTCTTGAGCAATCTGCATCCAGTTAGCTACATATATCTACCACTTTAGTCATACTTCTTACCATGTATTCATCTTACGATCTCTTATTTTTATACCAAGCATACATCTTTCCACGCTTCTGTGTGTGCACTGGATCTTAAGAAGCATTCTTGAATTCAGCATCCGCGTTTCACATCCGTATGTCATAACTACGCATTGGTCGTATGCTTTATTTTTTGAGCATAGCGGGATGTCGGATTTAAAAACAATCATATCATCACGTAAAGAAAATTGTCCTATTCCAATCGAGTAACCCGAGAAACTTATTGAATCATTTAACAGACTGACAAAAATGTAATTGTATCCATTACCAAAGATATAACCTCTTTGATCTGTAAGTACAGTGAAAATTACTGTATAAGATCATCGCACGTATGTACATATACATACATACCTACATGAAAGATTTAATTTTTGTTCGTATAATAGAAAAAATTGATTTGAAATCGACTTTCTTTCACAATGTCCGACCGGACCTGATACCTTTTACCGGTGCAATTATTTTCGCGCGTCAAATAATTTTCGACAACTTTCATACGTTCAATGTACACCCGTTATGCAAAATCGCTCTAAAAAAAAAATGTCAATGCGATATAAACAAACACACTGTATATAATAATATGGTATGTACATACATTGTAATTTATAATATTCAGCTCAGCTTTTCTCGATCCGACCGTACCTACTCACTACTACAAAGCAAACACGTATTGTATTTTTTACGTCGAATTCCCCAGTTTCGTTGTCCGAGTCTATGAAGACATTTCGATTGCAGTCACGCAACCCGACCGAGCATTAAACACTGCACTTCAACTGCATTAGTGCACTCGTACAGAGTTTTTCAACTCGAGTATACAATAAACATAAAACTCAACTAAATTACTAGTCGAAATGAAACTACACAATTTGAAATTATAATAAGATTGCTCACCCGATTGTAAAGTGCTAATTTGTCAAGTTTAACATCAGTCAGACTCGATTGAACTCCCCTGAACACAAAACGCGTACCATAAGCGACAATAGTACATTAAAAGCAACTCGAAGCTACATTGTACAGCGTACAGTAAAAAGTTTTCACTTCAATTGTATACAAGTACATTTAATAATGTTTCCACAACAATTATCACATTTCAATGCAGCTATACACCTTCTCGTTTATCAAATAGCTTTACAAATCTTTTCGATTGACGCCCACTCTATACCTATAAATATATTTTTAATATGTTATATTATACAAATACGACCTCGTATGTATCTACATATGTACATTCGGGTGAATACGATCGCTTATCTACAATCGACCATAATATACAATACAATATACCTACCTATACGAGAGAGGAAGTTTCTAATTTTACGATCGGCTCGTAATTGGCGCACTAACCGCAACTCTGATTTATTATTTGCGAATGGAACGAGGCGATTTTATTAACACGTTGCGGCCGGCGGTATTTCGGGAACGACTAGGAAATGTGATCAATATTAATCTGGGGTCGTTTTATTCGACCGGGCACGAATAATGACAGTGCAAACCCGACAATTATGCATGTACATATATAAAAATTTCGCTTCTCTCTACATACTCGAGTACCTACTGAGTACGTATAAAGCGAATGGAAATAACTTTACCGTATTAATAATTTTTTTCCAGACGCACGACAGTATAAATAAGGCTTTGCGGACGGGGAAAAGCAAGGTTCGAGAATTGCATAAGACTCTAAGTTGACATGAACAACATCCCATAAAGAGTAAGCAGAGATTCAATGGCGTTCAACTCTCCGCTTTATCATAAAACTTTGTATTTATTACTCTTTGCATGATGTAGAAATTTTTGTGTGTTTGAGTCTAATGAATGTCTCCATACTTTCGCCTTGTGGTTATACATGTATTATTCAGATCGTGTACTTGTATAGCGACGGTCATAGTTTGAGTCTAATGATAAATCGCATTCGGTTTCAGTCGGTTATTTAAATTTAAAAATAACAAACACGAATCGGCGTTGATAAAAATACAAAATATTATTGCGGAGAAATCGAATGACTCGTGTTGGCATTCGAGCGTCATAAGAATTCTTGCACGAAACAAGCGTGATTGTATTCCATTATCTAAATACACATACGAGTATAAGTACATGTAATATATATATTTTGTGTTTGACATTCGTAAAGAGCAATAACGAAATCGTCTCGGTCATCATCATCCGTCCATTCGTCGTAGTCGACGAGCAGAATTAATTGGATGTCGATATTTATTCGGCTGTCGATCTAACATTCCTCTAACTTTTTATACACTGGCGAAATTTATCGCACTAATTAAGATTAGCGTAATATTTTTTTTTCGTCGCTTTTTGCATGTGACAAGGTTTCAAACTTTTTGTCGCGCTGACTTTATCGCTGTTCAGTTTGACCACTTCTATCTAATTTGACCGAAAGGTATGCAAACACAATTATAATAATTGGTCGAAATATATAGATGACCGTTACATAACTTTCGCGTGATTAAAAATGTATATCAGAAAATAATTGGAGACTTTCGTCGGTTTCGTGATAATAATCATGACAATATATGTAATTATTATATACACAATATTGAGTAAAATGGCGTAAATGGCGTAGTACGGCGTAAAAAATTGTTTTGCTATTGACTATCAATTGATTGCATTCATATGAAAATATAAAAAAATAATCAATAATAAAAATTAAATTTTTTAATAAAATAAATTATCTGAAATTATAAATTAAAAAATAACGAGACACCTGTTGGGGTTAAGTAAAATTAATTTAATTGATTTTAGTGGTGTGTGACTTGGCTAACAAATACTTTTTACTCTCTCCACATACATAAGTAGTTTTACATTTTATACATAGGTGACACTTTCACAAACCAATTTTATTGCGATTTGTACATAATTAAAAAAAATACAGACCACAATATGTACATATATATATTTCAAAGATAAACTTGGTTTTAAATTTAATTTTAAACAGTCATGAAAAAACCTAAAATTTATAATATATGAGGGGTATAAAAGCAAAGGTGCCTATGTCCCATGAACGTTCATGGGACATAGGCATCTCTGCTTTTATACCCCTCATATAATAGTAGCACAGGAATCTACTTGGCTGACAGACCGACTGGCTACGTAGCTTAGCCGCGGAACGCTTGCATACCACAGCACCGTACATATGTACACATACGCTCACTGACTCATACACACACAACACGGGTTGCGCAAAACCCTCACACCACATAACCTCACTATCTCGCATAAATACTCACGACACGGGAAGCGCGAAATGAAAAACCACCTGATGACACTCTCAACGGACAGTTACTAGCTACAAACTATGATTGCAAACTCTATTAAGATTTAGAATTAACACCGTTTTTGTTAATTCAAATCATCACATCATCATCATCATCATTATCATCATTTTCAGCCGTTCACCATCTACTTCTGGATGAAGGCCTCTCCAATACTCTTCGATTCCTGTCTGTCTTGAGCCATTTGCATCTAGTTAACTCCACACACTCGTCTACTCGGTTTACCTTTCACATTCTCTCGGTTACCATTCCAGTATTTCTCGCGTCCATCTGCCATCCATTCTTCTCGCTATGTGTCCACTTCAACTTTTTCATACGTTCCGCTATATCTACCACTTCAGTCATACTTCTTACCATGTATTCCTCTTACGATCTCTTCTTGTTATACCAAGCATACGTCTTTCTACGCTTTTCTGTGTGCACTGGATCTTAAGTAGCATTCTTTAATTCAGCTTCCACGTTTTACATCCATACGTCATAACTGGCAGAACGCATTCTTCTTCTTCTTCGTTTTCTTTTTTAAGCATAGCGGAATGTTGGATTTAAAAACAATCATATCATCACATAAAGTTTGCAAATGCGAAAATTCAAATTCGCTTTTAAATTTCAACTAACGTTGCACATTTGCTTTTTTTTTTCAATTCATCGTAAGCCCCTTCAACTGTAAAGATAGGAGATAAAGAATTGCATTTTCACTTTTTCTTTTGCGAGGCATTAAGTGCATTCTGAATGCTAGTCACGGGCGGCACTGGAGCTTTGCCAGTACAGGTCAGCATTTCTAAAGCTTCGGTGTAAATTTCTCTTCTTAAATAAGTATTTTCGTAATGCGCAATTATAGCCTTTAGTGTGCACTTCGCCGGCGCAAATACAAAATTTATTATCTCTAACGATGAAATAAAACCAAATACTATCACAATTATTTTTCGAAAGCGAATAACAACGCGTTTTTGTAGCGCGATACCTAAAATAAAAAGTACTATGAAAACCAGTTCGGTATTTTTTTTTTTGAATTTCTTTATTTAAATTATTATTTAAATACTGTAGCCGCATACATTCGAAACCATTACAGGAATGGGCTGAAACGTTTCGGCTAATTGGCGAAAAAAAAAATGTGGCCTTTTCAAAAGAATTACTATCGCGCTTTGCGGTCATACACAGTGATAAACAACGCGCAGCTAAAATAAAATTATGTAAAACGAAGTGAGTTATTCAATGGTACGTTTACATACACCCCCTTGATCAAAACGATGCTGTGTCGAGATGTTTTGATTTATTACGCCTCGGTGGCTGGTATTCTACACGGGCTACAACGATGTCGATATGATTTATGGTCGCGGCAGATGGTTGGGCGCCCCTGATCGAAAAATTTCCCTCGGAAAACTGTGCAGAAAACGTTATTTTCCAGTGACCCGTCCCTAAACAAATTCACAGTACGTGAGTTTCGTCAAAGGAAAACCGGGTCGAATTTGGACCGGTCTCGCAAAAAGAAAATGTTTTTCCGCCTTCCGTTCGGAATTAAATTTATCAACACTCGGCCGTATTGTTTAGGGCAGGATGCTCCTAGAATAATTTTTCACTTTGTGTTATTCAATTCAACGCTTGAGAGATGTATCTGCTACAAAAATAAAGTAAAAAAAAAACTCTACGTGTACGTAGCTAATTTAGAACGTACACGAGGTTATGGCACGTAGTAAACTTGGTTTTATTATTATAGTCGAGTTTATAATAATTTAACAACTGCATACCTGCACTGCGAAAGGCAATCATCGTGGCATCCGCATATACTGCAACTGCAAAACGAATACTGCGATGCGAAATCAGACTCGTGAGGATCGCTTTCCGATCCTTGACGCCTCCTAGGACTTTTCCATCTGAAATTCAGATCAATATTACCGTCAACAAATGCTACAATCATCGTAGACGATTTAATTTACGACATGGCAACCTTTGAACACTCTTCGAATCCACGTGATCGACTACAATGTTCCAAGTTCTGTGTATCAAATATAGTAGGAAGAGCACTCGTGAGGATTCCGCGTGACCGGAAAGTGATTTTTTCTTCCATCTTCCGGTTTTCCATTTGCGATTTGTCGTCGTCATTGTGCTGGTGTTGCTCGAGTTATTTCCCATATTGGTTTTGGTGTATGTAATAATAATAGATTGCACACTAGTGTTGTATAATCGTTGATGTAACAAAATGTGGCATAATCAATTATTTCGCTTGATATTTAATAAAACACCATCTGAAATAAAATAAACAATTTTATTTATTAATTATATTAAAATAATTGGCGATATTGTGTGAAACGAAATCGTAAATCATTAGTCAAATTATTGCATACTATGAAAGTCGTTGAGAAATAAATGAATTATTTCAATGTTTATTTTAATCAAAAAACATGTAATTAAATTAAATGAATGGAAAATATTCAATTAAAATAATTAAGATTGTAAAAAATTGATATGGAAACAAAACACCTTGAAAATATTTGTTGATCAATTAGTATTAAATATCACAGAAAATCGTTTGATATTTACAATATAAATACATATAAGAGCGGAAACGTATAATTTATTCATTTCCAACTTAACATCGATATCCACAGGGCAGGAAACTGATATAATCTGTCATAAATATTCGGGCTAACGCTCGTACAAAAGTCGCTTTCAAATCTATGTCTACGGGCTATGTTCAATTGAACATAGACCTACTCATGCAACGTTTAATTAATCAAAAGGCTTATAAAGTTACAAAATGAAACTACAAGAAAAAAATGATCATAGTAAAAAGCTACATTTAGATTCCACTGTCACTTTGAAGAACATAAAATGGCAAAATAAACAATAAACAATGAAATAAGAGCGATGAAACTTTCGCATTCAACGTTGACACTTTGAATAATGAACGCAACCCGATTGAAATGGCGATGTTTGCTAGCGAAACCTTACTATTTATATTTCAATGCCATGTACATTAATTTAATAAACTAACAACTTACATATTTTAAGCTGCAGTATAAAATTAAGTTGTAATAAAAAAAAGTGGATTAGCTCACCAAAAAAAATTAAGAGTTCAACGGTAACGGTAGTGCCATAAGCGTGCGCGCATTTCGCACTTATGAAGTGTAATAAACTAAGATCAATTTCGATTATCAGACACACTCGTCTGACGGGTAAATTACTCCAAGTACCCCGGTAATGATTTAAATAACAATAAAAAAACGTGTAATGTGGTTCATTATCAAAATTACCGAACCAAATTCTTTATATGAAATGTCGGTGCATGTCGAATTCACGACACTTATCGTGGCGATGTATTACATTGAATGTTCAATAAAAAATAATGAAAAAAGTAAATCAGGTCCTATTTAACATTTGTATAAATTATCTTTAATGGCTTTAAATTTGATACTCTACCTTCCAGCTATGCAGTGAGGCTGAAAAATGAGCTAAACTTTTGTAAATTGTAAATTGGATTCGGATTGAACAGTGCACCAGATTTTGATCCACTTCAACCGTTCCAAATCTTCTTTTAAAGCCCTTTTAAAAGACTTACCTCATTTCAAGTCTCTCTCTATATTAAATGCCAGTAAGCTCTGGTGCTAATTACACCACTGAATACGAAGCTTTCGTGAAATGAAAACTTACTAATGAATTTCTCCAGTTTGTCCATCTGTACGTAGGTCTACATAGGTACTAATTGTGATGTATTAGTATGTGCTGAGTTTTTGACTCAAAACCAATTAGATACTTTTATTGTGTTACTTATTAATACAAAATTTCATTTATAGCTTTAAACTTTTGCTTATTTTAGCTTAACTTAACTTAAGCCCAATCTGTGGAGGCGCTAATTACGCTTCAACGGCACTGTCGCAAAATGAAAATCCACCAATGAATTCATTATATCTCTTATATTAGACATTAAATTAAAACAAATTTTACATTTATCAACAGAAGAAAGCACACTGACACGCACAATACATTTTAAATTGAATTATTCAACACGCACATTTGTAAAATTACATACATTATGTGCTTTCAATTTTTTTACTACACTATGTACATATGTATGTACGTATGTAGTACATACATATATACGATTACGATGAAAGTGTCTTATACACTAACTGACTAACCTTTTCACACATGCCTACTTAATAAACAACTACCAGTTTTTGTTCCTTCATTAAGGAGATTACCACTTCTCATCCGTTACAGACACACACACATACGTAATACTTTCGTTTTAATGAAATGCACACACATAAGACGAGCTTTACGCACCTGGCAACGTTCACGTTTACAACGCCTATAAAATAATTATGTATAACAGTGAACTGACCGTGACTATTACACACGTTAGATTATTTACCTAATAACCCTATTCGACGGAACGAGTTTAGGTTGACCCACTACTGTACAACTACCGGGTAAATGGGAGCTTTCAATTGTACACACTGCATTCGTATGAACTTATTATGATCCACTCGAAATTCAGCCCCATTTTCATCTCGTGGAATACCGCGTGGAATACTGGCTTTGGATACCGACTCGGCCAGTTTGATTTGTTATTATTGTCTGTCTGCGATGTATAGGTATTGATACCCGTTTAAATAGTTCGGTCAGCCAGCAAAAGCCGCACCTGACCGGTCAATAAACATGTCCCTCTGGTATTCGAACGTGTACACCCTTTGTTCCATTGCGCTGCTCTGCTCCACTGATCCAATACCGAGAGGTGCACTTTTCCAAATAGGCGATAATTGCGCGGTGGAGCGTAAAAAAAAAAACAGGCTAATGAGGCTGAAACCGATCGACGATGAGTGTCTCTTTGTAGAGAGCACAAAAGAAAATTAGCCAAGAGCGAGTCGTCGTAATGGCCGTCCGAATTGAAACTGTCAATCACGTGCAAATTTTTTTTTTACCTGTCGTTGCATTGAAGCACTACGTTGATGAATGAGTACATATTGCTATCGAAATAATGCCGATGTTACTATTTTTATATGAAGCTGTATGCGTTGAAAAAAAAAACGGTATTTTACATCTTGATTTATTATGTATGGTATGTACATATGTAGAGTAGACTCGAATTTGAATATGACGACTGTGAAGAGATCGGGATACTGCGTGAAAAATGAATGTGATGCAATCGAAAATATAATGCCTGTAGGGTTACGGTACGACAAGTTGTTAACCTTTTAAGTGGTGCCTTTCAATTTTAATAACCTGTTTAAATTTTGATGAAATGTCCGTCCGCAGACAGGACTCACTTTTCAGTAGCGTATTTTACATTTTACAGAAAAGAGAATGTTTTGCATTCGAGCTATAAAGGTATTTCTAAATATACATAATAAACGCAAAGAGAAGCCGTATATTTCAATGTTTGCTTTCAGACTTAGGTACTGTTAGCGAGTCTCGTTGTAAAAATCTACAGAAAGAAATGTATCAAAACAAACATACTACAAAGGAAAATTTTTCCACAAAAATTACATTGGGATAGTTTTGCAAATATATTTCCAACTTTGAACAGTTAGTTTAGATTAAGTTAGATCTATGTTAGAATACTCACCGCTACCGGCATTAAACCAGCCAATAAATTTAGCCAATTACTAGATACAGATCTCCATAACTGTAAGCAATTGTAGCAAGCTAATTGCAATTCAATCAGACTATGATTTGATACAAACTAAAATTCACAATAACTAGGCGATAGCTCTGCGATTAGAGCGTTAGATTGTTAAGCGTAAATCCGGGGTTCGATCCCGATGATTTTTTTGACTTTGAATATCGTCAGTGGCAATATCTGGACTCTAAATCCAGATCGGTCGTCTTCTGTTAGAATTTGCCTATTTATACAATAACTTAGTTCATCAAAAATTGGCACCTCCTATATATTTTAACCTGTTATTGGTTCTATGTAGATTGTGTCCTTAGACCTATTGGTTAAAAAAAAAAAAAAAAAATAAGGCTATTTCTTGAGGTAAAATGTACTAGAGGCACTCTAGAATTGACACAACTACTATACCAACATAATAAAATGAGATACTTTATTGAGATACCAATTTTAACCTTTTGAACGATCCTCGTAGAAAGTACACGTTGCATTCTCGCCCAGAAAGCATTTGCATACACTCAACGCGATACAATATACCTATGTACATAGATAAATTGAACTTTCAATTATACCCAACGCAACGGATAGATACAAGCGAATGCATTTATCCACGGCGAAGGATACTAATGCGATCGTCCCTCATTACAAATTCGATTGGATCCGATCGGAGAGGATTGCTGGTCCTTTGCAATTATATTCGAAAGATCGAGTTCGAGCGATAATACCCCACCTTTCGCCACCGAACGAATAATACATACATACATTTTCAAAAGCGGAAAACTGCTAGCAATCGCTGGATGTTCTCTTCGCTCTCGATTGTATAACACCGTCGGATATTAACTGGCCATCTTTTATAATGGAAAACTTTCAATTGAACGCGGCCATCCTACAATTAAAGCGAAGCCGGTTCCGATGTGAACGTACTCTATCGGTGCGAGAGTGTTATCGAGCTTTTTAATAGTGGAGTGGAATTTTTATTTAAGCTCTAAAGTTTGCTCGCGCCGAGAGCTTGGCGGGGGTTTGTGGACATTCTTGAACGTGCAACGTTGGTTACAATGAGGCTATTTGCACGTCCTGATCGTTCATATTTATTACGCGAAAGATTGTAAGTGGAATGCTCTATGATGTTTTCTTTTTATCCAATGAGTACTTTTAATTATTGAGAAGTTGGTAGAAAAAGGGCGTAATTGGACTAATGCGCTCGTGAGAAAAACAACTTTTAAAAGTTGTTTCATTCTATACTCTGTTTAACTTATGAAACACACTAGTCTTGACGGATTTAGAATCGATCTGCGCAGACTATCTGGGTCTCAACTAATGAGCTTCATCACCATCTCGGATTCTTGGAGTAGACATTAACGATAACCAACCAAAGTCGTCAATCTCGGACAGCCACAAACCCCTCTTTTTTTTTAGTTGCGCGAAAACAAGGTGCTTCTTAAGTTGGACAGAGTGTAGTGATCTATTTTTATTTAATTATAAATATATGCATTGACCTAGGACAATTGGAAACCTAGAATGGAGCGTTTTTGGAAGAATGAACACAGTTTTTAACTCCAACATCTCGCTATGCTTAAAAAAGAAGGCATACGACCAATGCGTACTGCCAGTTATGACGGATGTGTAACGTGGATGCTGTATTCAAGAATATTACGTAAGATCCAGTGCACACAGAGAAGCGCGGAAAGATATATGCTTGGTATAACAAGAAGATATCGTAACAGGAATACGTGAGTGAGAAATATGACCAAAGTGGCAGATATAGCGGAACTTGTGAAAAAGTTGAAGTGGACACAGCGAGAAGAATAGAGGGTGTGAACGAAAGCAAGGTAGACCGAGTGGACGATGGGCTGATGCATTGAGAATAATGTGTGAAATAAGTCAAGTGAATGCAGATTGTTCAAGTCAGACAGGAATGTAAGAGGATTGGAGAGGTCTACATCCAGCAGTGGATGGTGAATGGCTGAAAATGATGATGAATGTATTGAGTATTTGTTCAAGATTGAATTCGTGTTTGAAATCCATATATACATAGGTAATAATATACCAAAATGTAAACGAATGAAGATATTTTGAAGCTGACGTTCTATGAAAAAATTCGGGTGTAGCCAACCCATGACTTTATCCATATATTTGAGGAATACAAAGAGTAACGAAATTAATTTTTTAAGTACGTAAGTAAATAAAACGCATACACCACCACCACACCAATCAAAATACATACATATGTATGTACATATCATGAAATTACTGTGTTGAGTGCGCGCGCGTATATAAAATACGATCTTCGGCATATATTCAAATAAGAAAAACTACCACTTCCGGTCGGCGGATTTTAATCAAAACCTTATCAACTCTTAAATTTTATATGATAATTATAAATATAAATTTTCGACTTGATCAATAAGGCAGTTTCTGAAATATTCTGTGGTAAAATTTTCGACAAAAAAAAAACCCTACTTCCGGTTGAATGATTTTAATGATTTATTTTTTCGTAACTAGCAATTTTACTCAGGAGTACAAAATTATAATATTGTGACGATAGTACATATTTTAAAGGCCGAAAAAAATAAAAAAACAAAAAATCGTTCAAGAGTAAACTGCCATTTCCGGTAGTCAGATGTTGACCAAAATCACAGTATGTCCTACGGCTAACGTGAAAACTATAGATATGAAATTTGGACAAAATTCCCGGAGCCGTTTCGGAAATATTCTGTGGTAAAAGAATTTTAGAATTTTCTACAAGAAAAAAACCCTACTTCCGGTTCACTGATGTTGACCAAATTCGTTATGGCTCTTACACCTTACGTGAAAATAATAGATATGAAATTTCAGCTTGATAGACTTGACAGTTTCGGAGAAAACACGCATACAGCACACACACACACATACAGACACACAGACATACAGACATACAGACATACAGACATTTTTTAGAAATCATGAAAACGTGATCAGGGGATGATACCTGATACAAATCAGTCAAAATCTCGAGGTCGAATTTTCGCACGATCACAATACTTTATCCGATTAGGATAAAGTAAAAATGATCTGGCTGTTTATATTTTAATATGTAACTTATTCTAATTTCTTATATGTAGTATTCAATCGTTACAAATTTTCACCAAATGATAAAGCAGGATCAAGTGTACAAAAAAATTGTATAGTCGTCAAGGTTTTGATAAGAATATGTACCTAACCCGAAGAATATTCAAACGTTCGACCCGTTCATCGGTCAAAAAATTTAATTAAAAATTTGTGACACATTTAACAAGCGACTTTGGGTATTTTATAGAATAGCAGGTGCATTTCGAGAGCGTGACAGTCGGATTAGCTGGGATCCATCTGGTGCATGCATTTTCGCAATGGCACGTGTATGTTGTCGGCTCGGCGATTTATCGCATTGCGCAATATTTGCGCATCGATTGCGCAATAGATATCGCGAAAATCTAGACACTTCCGTCAGCAACGGTCGCACAGTAAATTTTATATACGCGTGTGTGTATTCACGCCGAACTTTCAAACCTACAAAATGCACACTTAAAATAGTAAAAAGAGTCCCACTGTTGTTTTCCGACGCGGTAAGATTTCGCAATTCGCATGCAAATGGCGACGATTGTGCGACGCAAAGTGTCCATGGGAAAGCCGAGACTCTTCGTCACTTACGATTCGACAAAACCTTTGAATGTTTCGACACACACACACACACAAAAACCGAACGAAACAATCATGCAAATACTTGGTCAAAGTGCGACAATGGCAAATTGTGGGAAACGAAAATCGGCAACGCACTTTTCCGATCGATTGCGCCATCGAAGATTTATGCAAAGTATCGCGTGTGAATTACCATAGCAACTTCATTAAGCGAAAACGATACTGAAAACGCTACAAATCGCATTGAGCGATTCAATTATACGTCCTTCGGAATTAAACAATTAATTTTCGTATTGTTTACTACTGTAATTTTCTTATTAAATTATCTTATTATCGAACGACTAGTATTATGCAACTTAAGAATTTTGTCGAGGCTAATGTAATCACTTACCTACATATATAATAATAGATCAGATAGCAGAATCGCTGATTTAAATCAGTGGACGGGAACCTATTTCGAGCTATGAGTCAAATTAGGGAAAACCTTGCAAAATTGGTAAGTTTGGGAACCGTAACATATTATTTTCGGATTATATATTCAAAATAAAATTAAATGTTGCTCTTTTAAGAAATAGATAGATAAGTTCTTAAAAGAAATCTTCATGATATTTTTTAATGTTTAACAGTGTATTACTAAAAAGTATTATAAACTTTAATCTGAAAATCGGTCATAAAGCTTTGTATAATAGCCATGAAGTTATGAAAATAGGATTTATTTTGATTTTTTGTAAATTGTATGTCAATGTTTTGTGTTTTACGCAAAACGTTGGATGACAGGGAGAGTCGTAGGTTTCCATACAAAGAGCAGCATGCGGCCCCGGAGCCGCCGGTTCCCGACCGCTGTATAATTTAACTCTTCAACAACAAATAACTCTCCAACGGCCATTTTATCAATTTTGTTAGTTCATTTGCTTCAAATGAACTTGGCTCACTTTTGCACTGCAGGATTCGTATTCGACATAGCGTCAAATTAGTGAACACGTATGGGAATCCAAACATACGGAAGCAAAATAATAGGGAGCAATATTCAACAATCGAAAAATACTATTGTACGACATAACCCAAAGCCTTTTAACAAATTTTCCCATACATTATTTTTAGATCGTTAGTGGTTAGTTGTCCGCTGACTTTGAATATGCGGAAAAAATATTTTTCGAGACATCCACCGTGTCCGCAGTAATATATTACAATTGGCTAATGAATAAGAACGTTTCTTTTGTCTCGTCTCGTTTTAGTCTCTCACACGATTATTATTTATGCTATATTACATTAGTTCGAATCTAATTTTCGCCGACCCAATTACGCGTGTCGCCAACTTAATTGGCTAATCGTTTCCGTCACGCACAATACCCAATTCAGACATTCACTGTGAAAATTGTCCCTTTTATTTCTCGGTATGGATGTGAAAGGCGAAAATTTCATCTCTGAACGCATACCAACCACACTAGACGAAATACAGTACGGTGACCGCAAAAGTTATCGTAAAAAACTCGACAAATAATCGTTTAAATCGAACGTTCGAATCGTTTCGCTAAAAAATAACGTTAATTGTAGTTTACGTACAGTTTTTGCAGGCTAACGAGATTGGCCAATTTCGCCGATTCGATGGTCACCGCAAAAACCGTCGCATACGGGGCGTGTGGTCACCCTAAATTGTCGAATTGTCGTTGAGCCTAAACGCTCGACCGTTAACTATAACAGTTATAATATCTACATATATACATACATATATATGAAGGGTTAAATGACTTTAAACTTCCATATTAATAAGCAAAACTCAGGGGACGATACCTGATATACATATGTATGTACATTATGTATGTCAAATCAGTCAAAATTTCGGAGTCGAATTTGCGCACGATCACAAAACTGTATCTATACTACATATGTACGTACATATATGGAGTATATCTAGCTAACGTGATTAAAATTACAAAGAAAGTACAATAAAGCAATGAAGATAATTAGGTGATAATTATTTTAATCAGATTAACCCGAAATAATTCAAACGTAGTGTATAATTAAAAGATTTTGTTGACTTTTTGCGATAAGTGTACATTTTTTGGGGCATATGAGAAGTGGGTTGACGAAATAGAAGAGTTCAAAAGTAATTTAGGGCAATGAATGTTGAGCGGACTCATCAGTTGAATGGGCTTTTTTATTGGTTAAAAGGTTTGAAAAAAAAAACTTTTAATCAATGAAGACTATTTTTCATTGCTCTCAATGCTTTGATAGTGGGTCGTCTGTTTGGGTCGTTCCGGTCGATTTGTTCGTGTTTGAATACAATATACATTAACGATTACATGTTCGAATTCCTTTCTACCTATCTGACTGACATTGATGATTCGGAAGCTTTTAACTACACTATTCAGTTCATTAAAATTAAATTATGTACGTATTTTCACAAAATAGCGTCGCATGAAAAGAGTCGTTAACGAAATGACCACCTCAAAGTTTCCGTTAATTGTTTTTTTTTTCGGTTTTCATTGAATGTTTTTATGTACCAATTAATGAGATAAGAGACGAGATTTTCACGCTACGATAACTACGAAACGTTTCTTATAAAATTCGTTATATGTATTATTCTTTTTAATACGAATTTCCCTCGTAATTCGAAACACGAAAATAACAAGTGATGTTAAAAACAGTTTCGTATTTTTTGATTATTATGTTCTAACTAACAGTTAAAGCGTTTATAATTGAACCGTTTTAACAACTTCGTAATACAATTTTAATACGGACTGTAATCAAGTGTTTTAGTGCACTATTCTATGCAGTATTTTGCATAACAAATTGCAAACTGTATTAGTTGCAGAAAAAAGTTTATAAATAAACGATTTTTGAGTTATAGCGATTCTACACACAGATGCACAGACACACACACACACACACACACACACACACACAGGCATACAGGCATTTTCCAGAAATCATGAAAACGTGATCACCTGATACAAATCAGTCAAAATCTCGAGGTCGAATTTTTGCACGATTGCAATACTTCATCCGATACGGATAAAGTAAAAGTATAATAAATAATAACCTATCGAAACACACAGATTGTTGAAAAATCTGACGCAAGTAAGGAAAATTTTATCTATTCAATTTGTATTAATATGGTCTACCTATTGACATAAATTTGTTATATAACGTAAATGTAATTAAAAATACACTTTTATAGTAAACGATTATAATTTATCAAAAACTTAACTGCAACTTCCACCGTGAAAAAAAAAGGAAACTAAAACAAATCCAATCACTTTCAATCGATACGAGCCATGCGTATTTATTTACCATTACGCGCGCTGACGCCGGATGAATATCAATTGCCATATTAAAAACTTACATTGGCAATACTTTCTCCATGATATGGAGATGATAATAATGACAAAATCATAGCAAACGTACATAGATGGGGTCTGCGAACCCGAGGCGGTTAGCCTTCGCAGTGCAAATTCATTGCATATTGGCTCTCGACGCTCAGCAGCCACTCCTACATCACCCGGAAACATAAACCATCACTCTGGACGAGATTAAGCATCATCCCAGTGTGTTAGCCCACACCGAGCCGAAGAGATACACGACCGAGAAGATTGCAGGGATGGGTAAAAGTAGGAATAAAGGTCGAAGATCGCCGAAGAAATTAAAGGTTGCAACTGGCCGATGCAAACGGACCGACTTCCGTGCGATTCGCCACGCGATACCCGTTGCAATCTAATTTAGACGAGTCAGATTGAAGCATTTTAGAAAAATAGGAAGTGCTGTGTATCTGAGTCGAAACGAAATGAAAATCGTTCGATATTCCGCTATGCTATCGGCAGAACGTGTAAATTAGCGTACGCAAACGGTTTCTTGCCAATTTGAAAGCTTGTATAGAATGTTACGAATGTGTGTGTGTAAACGTGTTGAAAATATTATTGTCTATTAAATCGTACGTTGCCTCTACGTAACTTTCCCGAAGTACGTGTGTGATTGCTTATACGAATGATTTGAATGTTTTATAATAAAACAACAACTTAGAAATCAGATTACACTATATATTAGCGTAAGGGTGTGCCTGCTTGCTTACCTGGGTCGTTGCGATCACGCTTGTTAGTATTGCCAACATAATAAACCATTTTTATTTTGTGTTTTAGCAACAAGGCTCTATCTGTGAAAGCTTGCTTTCAGTCCACAACCGGATTTTATGGCCATACATCCATTCAATCAATGGTATGTACACTCTACAATTGTTTCACGTACTGTTAAACGGGCTATGGGTTGTACTGTTATTGTACAAACCAGCGGGCATGGAATGGGGTTAAAATCCACCGTCATATGACGGGCAAACCGGCTTGTATTTAAATACACGATGCGTCATTTGATTTTAGTTTTTGTATAGACAAAAGCGGCTCTCAATCTTAATGTCTATGTATAATTTGATTCGAACATAGAAATTCGTTTTAAATAAACGTAATAGTGAAAAAAAAGAAAATCTCTTCAGTAGGTGAATTTTTTTAAGATGAGAGTGAAATTTTGATTAAAAGTCAAATTAGTTTTCTGTTTTGAATGCGGAATGATTTATTTATAATTAAATCAGCATATTTACTCAAATCGTATGAATGATTTTCCGGTACAATTAAACATTAAATGATTTTAATTCGAATCAAATGGGCGTCCAGCGTGATCTTTTTAATTATTTTTCCATCCACTCCAGTGCAAGTGATTTATATGTTAAATTTTAATTTAGATTGATTTTTTCTACGTTATTGCATATGATAATTTTTCATGTATATAAAAATGCGTTAAGAATTTAGGTCATAGAAAAATAATGTTTTTATTCAGATGTGGTTAAAAGCGCTTACAATGGATACGCGGATTGCACAATAGAAAACGCCATTTACGATAAGAAAAAAACATAATTTGAAGGTTGTTTTCCTTCATTGTAATTAATTAACGAAAAACGCATTCAATGATCACTTATAGGGGAAAGCCACTATCGATAAATATTCAAAATTGAAATACTTGGTTCAATTCAAAATCGTTTACCTCGTTCTAAATAACAGAACCGAAGTAAGGTCGGATATCCATTTCCCAAGAAAATTAACCGAATTCGCGATTTAATTGCTTATGACAGTATTTTAGCTTCACACTTATAAAATAATTAATATAATTAGTGTGCAATACACGACCGTAATTCCTGTTTGTTTTATTTTTTTCCAAGAAATGTGTTTCTGAAATTGTTCGAGTGATATTTGTTTCGATCGAATTTGCAGATATGTATGTAGATATGTAGGTACACTTTAAATTAATTAAATTGTAATTCGTGGTTGAGTAATGGTACGTAATTGCGCATTTGTTTATTTGTTTGGACATTCATTGTTTTTATGGCGAAATCAAATGGAAATGATCCATATAATCGCGATTAAGACAAGGTCACATTAACACATTATGCACAGTGCTATCAAAATAATCATAAATAAAAGCGCACACTTGGACAAATCATTAGCATAAAACAAACAAAAATATACAAAACAAACATTACGAAATCAATGAACAGATTCTGTTCGTATGCGATTTGGTCGTACACGCAAAATTTTTACTGTACAGGCGTATGTTACGCCACAGCGATAATCTTTCAGGATACGTTTGACCGTTGTAGCGTTACATCTGTACACATTGATTCAACAATATTCGATTTTCTCGCGTGTAGGCATCGGCAATTTTTTATACAATCAGACCGTATCATTAGGCATATGATCACTGTATAGATATTTAATTATAGAGTGCTAGGCTAGATCTACTATGTATGTATGCACGTCGTACATCTACATACATGTATGTACATACATATGTATATCGTGGACGTGCCATTATGGACATATATTTTTTATCAATGACGATCGCCACGGTGTTCGACTCATGTCCATGTCTCAGAGACGAACATATGTCGGGTAATGATAGATTTGTAATTTTTACAACCGTATAGTGTGCGATAGACCTGTTAGTCGACCTCGTGGCCATTTCGATTGCGAAATTATCGCGTATGATTTCAGATGTGCATGATTGATGCATTCCAACAGTGAATGCATTTGTTCGTGTCATCCGCGAGTCATTGTGTTCATTGGGTAATACATTGAACGTTTAATGTAATCGAATTCGATTAAACGCAATGAAGCGAACTTAATCTTAACATACTTTATCTAAATATACCCATTAGTGAAAAGTCCCTAATAGTGTAATTAATATTGAAAAGTTATAATGTCAATGTGTCGTTTGAGTACGTTTGGAAATATTCTGAAATTTCAGATCATTGGAATGTCGACGTAATAATACTCCAAATGAGCTATAAATGGTTACGTACGTTTGACTGGTTAATTTAGCTCACAGTGTTGTTAAAGTAAATAATGAGCTTATCGCCGGACGATATCTATTTTAATGAGTAGACTTAATGCATTTTACTCAACTATTTTATGGCATTATGCTGATAATCTTGTTCGACAATGTGTCGCGTCAACGGAATTAGAATATTTTATCGATTTTTAAGCAAATTTCAGTAACAAAAACGATGTTTGAGATTTAATTTTATTTCGAGCCGAAACGACTACACATAGACGATCGAACGTAAAATAGAAACGAAAAGTATTCGAAATGGGAAAAAAAATGTATATGGTGTAACATGCAAATGTTCCCTGTAGCGTATAATTTCTTTATCTCTCTGTAACAAGATTTATTACGGCCAAATTATATATGTATATGTAATTCTATATCTTTCGAATTGGTCTTTAAATTCTGTGTACGAGTGTGTATCTTATCTCAATTTACACATCCCAAAGTTTGATTCTGAGTTAGGTACGTCTGTAAAAACTTCGTTAAATATTTGTAACCATATTTAACTCAACCCTCCCACAAATGTCGTTTGGCGAAAAGCTCTCGTGGCTATCATATTTTATAGCCAGATTTTACAATTCTTATCTTAATGGTTTATTCGGGTTGTATCGCTTTTTTACACACACACACACAATTTCAAATCAATATTTTAAGTCAACTTCCTGTTTTTCCGACAGCAATGGTTCGAGCTATGTTTTAAAATACAGATTTATGATATTCATATGCGAAATGCCACGCTTGTACGCTTAATAGATAAAATATTGCAGGGGTATTGAAACTGAACTGAATATAAAATACATCAGTGAACTTAAATATTTATATCTACATAGTTTCAGTTATATACTGACATTTTTTATTTGTTGGAGATTCGAAAGCGTAACACTGAAATGCGGTTATTGTAAAGGTTATTTTCACACTGAATTTCGTGACTGGGTCACATTGATTGACAAATCTGGTTCATACACTTTTTATATATGCATGTACATCCGATTTTTTTTGATTATCGCTTCAGTATCTATATTGAACTGACTGATATTCAATTTTAATATTATATATCGCGATGCGTATTTCGAAGAAACCTTATCGGTTTAAATTGCTCGGCAGGATATCTTCGAGATTTATTACGCTCGTAATTCTAAAGAAGATTTATAATTTTTGTAAGTCGGTATTAAACGCTTGTCGAGATGTGCATTTAAAATCAAATACAAACGCATTAATTTTAATGCAAAAACTGTTTACGGCTAATTTTTCTTTGTCATCGAAGTGAAAAACTTTCTACATTTCTTTCCTTGTGTCTCAACATAAATATTTAACAGCTACACTTAATAAAAAGCGCGTAAACGTGAATAATCAAAGCGAATTGGAAAACGTCACACAATTACTGAAACTGAATACGGGAAATGAAAGCTTAACCGATCACATTGACGAAAATCAATTTTTTAGCATACTTTCTAGTTACGGTTAAATCAACAATGTTAACGCTCCACTGCTAAATTTAGCGACATGCAATGATTTCAATAAATTACGATTGCATAATTTTAAAATTGTCACCGTACGTAAACATTGTATAATACGAATAAAATTAACACAACACAATTATGTACATTTGAAGATGACCGAGTATAATTGAAAATATATGGGTTAAAAGTTGAGCGCGTATAAGGTTTGGAATTTTAACGATTTCTGTCCGATAAAGTTGATGTGTTTCGAGTTTGATTCTCATTATACAAATGTAGGTTAAAAGCATCCTAGTAACATTTGCGAACTAAAAGCAACATCGCCAAAATTTCCATACACGAATACTGTGAAAATTAAACAATTGACAATGAATAAAATATAAACTAATGTACCTTGTCGATATAATCCAATCAATGCACAACACTTTTATGTTACCACTATCAATTTGACACATTCGAAGTTGTCGGTAGTGTATTTAATTTTGGATTTTTATTTAAAACACACGCAAATTATTTTCACTGAACGCCCATGGCAATTTAGCACTTTACAGATGTATTGTGAGATATTTATCGAGATCTAAACATAGATCAGCGGTCATCTAGGGCTCATTGTTTGCGCACGCGTCGATCTCGCGTGTGCTGAGTTTGCGCACTGAGCCGGCTGCAGCGACCCACTGTTCACCTGTCAGCGAGAACAGTCAGCGATCGAAAACCTTTTTATTTAACAGTGAGGTGACATCCTGGTCATGTGTACATCCGTCTCAAATAAACGAAATAAAATTTACTTGTTGATATCCATAGTAGAGATTGATTTCATCGACCGTAGACCGCATACTACAATTGAATTAATAGATTATCCAATCCATATGACTGTTTCTATATACAGAATATCTATTGAGTCTTCATAGCACTTGAATACTATGATTTTATTAATATATTCAAAAATTTTACGTAAGATCCAGTGCACATAGAGAAGCATGGAAGGATGTATGCTTGGTATAACAAGAAGAGATCGTAAGAGGAATACATGGGTAAGAAGCATGGCCAAAATAGCAAGTATAGCGGAATGTGTGGCAATGGGTTGGATACATAGCGAAAATAATGGATGGCAGATGGACGTGAGAAATACTTGAATGGTATCCGAGAGGATGTGAAAGAAGTCAAGGAAAACCAAGTGGACGATGCGCTGACGAATTAAAAAGAATGTGTGGAATCAACTAGATGCAGATTAGATACAATTGGTGAATATAACTGGATGTAAAGAAGAAGAAGAAATAAAACGAAGAATTAAACTAGCGTGGAACGCTTTTATAAGAATGAATATAGTTTTTAAATCCAACATTCCGCTATGCTTAAAGAAGAAGGCATACGACCAATGCGTTCTGCCAGTTATGACGTATGGATGTGAAACGTGGATGCTCCAGTGCACATAGAGAAGCATGGAAGGATGTATGCTTGGTATAACAAGAAGAGATCGTAAGAGGAATACATGGGTAAGAAGCATGACCAAAGTGGCAGATACAGCGAAGCGTGTGAAAGTGTTGAAGTGGCAGTGAGCTGAGGAAATACTTTAATCCGAGAGGTTGTGAAAGAAGGGAGGAAGACCAAGTGGACGATGTGCTAACGAATTAAGAAGAATATGTGGAGGAAAGTGGATGCAGATTGCTTAAGACAGACAGTAATGGAAGACAATTGGAAAGGTCTTCATCCAGCAGTAGATGATGAACGGCGGAAAATGATGATGATGTATTCTTAAAAATAGTAATAATTATGTAGATCAATGTGCTGTGCTTGGTTTTAATATTAAATGGGACTCATGAGGACGGATTCTTTATTTTAATTTATTCTTGCAAACTTTTCTACCAAGTGTTAGCAGTGTGAAAGCAATTTAATCTTAATCGTAAACCAACGGTTTTGCACTGCTGCAAGCGCCATAACAGGTAGTTAGTTCTAAACAAATCGGTCAACACGAGGATGCGACACCGATATTACATCAGAGTGATGTTTGTTTTTATCGCCAATTTATTACTTACTGTTAAATTAAACATTTCGTTTGCAATATGGCGTTTTATGGACCGCAAAGTACACTTTGTAATGTCAATTATATATTTTCTTGTAGTATATAGGTATTGTAATAGAAGTATTAAATTGTTAACAGTTTAATTGGAATTGTACGTGAACGGTAACGTTCACGTACATCGCCCGTTAGTTAATCTGTCGGTTTAATTTACAATAACATATTTAGCTAATGTGTGTAGCGCGTTCTCGGGCTTGAAACAGGTTTAAATGACATTGTATAATGAAAAAATATTCAGTTTCTTTGGTGCGTTTGATCGTGTGAAATGTAATATTCATTTTTTTTTGCTTCGGAATAATTTATAGTCACCGACCGGTATATTCTATTAAATTTTGAGAAGAAAGTGATTCGATCTTTATCTGTCTAGCTCGAGATTGGTTTAAATTTATAATGAAGAGATCAACTTTTTACGAACGACTTACGTGCGCTTTTTTATTCCGTATGCGACAGACGATAAATTTTCCCGTATAAATATTTATCAACGTTTTCAAAAAAAATAAAAACATTTTTACGCTGTCAATGAATACTGTATTAAAACATATTGCATTCTATTAATCACGCAATTTTATTTGGTGTCGATTTCAAATACCCTTACTATGTACATACATACATACATACATATGTACATATGTACATACAATGTATGTTTGAACGCAAAAGAGAACCAATTCAAATTAAATTCCAAAGAAAAAAAGATTTCACATCAAGTTGATTTGATATTTTTTGTTTGTTCAATTTTGATATACCAAATATATGTACATACATATGAGCTCGAAAAAGTTAATTTAAATAAACCAATAACGGAATTTCACTCCTAAATGGAAATCGACAAAATTTATTACTGTTCTCATTGAGACCGCCGTAAATTATAGACATGCCAAAAATAAAAACAAAATTACTATTGTATTGCAGAATGTATCAGTTTGCTCAACAGAATTTCTCAAATGTGCAACAACTAAAATTGCTAAATTGCAACTAAAATTGACAAAAACACACTATTGTCACTCGCGGACAAAAGACACTTACCCACTTATTTGCAGACATTGGTCGTGTACATATGTCATAAATATTTCGCACATTCGATTTGTACGTACAATATTGTCATCTCTACACGAACAATGTGTACAGGTGTTTGTTTGCAACGGTTCGTCCTCTTGACCGAGTGCCCCCCTGTCGTCTGTTTCTCAGCATCAGGTTTTCCGTCGCAGTAAAAGCAAACTAGGATCTCGACCAGTATACCAGCCGTACTGTGAATGAGTTAAATAGGCCTCAAACGACCGATAGAACCTTATAAATAAACCTGTTACTTCCCAGTAAATCAATTTTATCGACCGGCGACAGATTTAGAGCGACGCTCAATGTTAATACGACACTAAACAATATTGTACAATTGCAACACAACTAATACGAATCAATAGATTAAATCGATCATTATAGCGAATTCCTTTAACGAATTCAAATCATATGTAATTTTATGCGATTCAGTCAAAATAATTAGTTAACAAAGTGCCAATTTTATTTTCGTTATATTAAATCACTGCTCAATTCTTAACATCCATTCATACACGTATACATCTGTACATATGTGCTTCATAAAAGGCGCATGAGTAGCGAATATGATGAAAAGATGATGATTTGTTGCGCCATAGTTCAAATTGCGCAATTACATACTCCGTAATAGAATTGTGCGTTCATTAAAGGATTAATTTTAATGCATCCAAGTAATAAAACTACAAGCGAAATAACGCGTAATGATAGTAGCGTGTAAATTGAATAATTTAGTATATGTAAGCTGCATACAAAAAATTAAGAAGATTTTCAAAAATATGATAGTAAAACATTTGGAATTTCACTCCCAATTATTGATAGTCAATTCATTGAAAGTGTTACTATTTGTAAGCATCTGTGTGCATAAAATAATGCAATACAATACATACTTATAACAAGTGAATTTATATACTCTCTTGCATATGTATTCAGACTTTGCAATTCGGTATGTACATACATATGTAGGTATAGCTCTGAAAAAATTAAATTCTATTAGATATTCATAGTTTTTATAGTAGTCATCATCATCATCATTTCAGCCGTTCACCATCCATTGCCGTATGAAAGC
Organism: Parapsyche elsis; assembly: GCA_022651745.1. Taxonomy (NCBI): domain Eukaryota; kingdom Metazoa; phylum Arthropoda; class Insecta; order Trichoptera; family Hydropsychidae; genus Parapsyche; species Parapsyche elsis. The sequence continues at coordinate 8,461,326 of JAGVSN010000017.1, forward strand.
CTCTCCAATCCTTTTCCATTCCTGTCTGTCTTGAGCAATCTGCATCCACTTGACTCCACAAATTCTTCTCAATTCATCAGCCCATTGTTAATTCGATCTACCTTGCTTTCTTACACATCCTCTTGGATACCATTCCAGTATTTCTCTCGTCCATCTGCCATCCATTCTTCTCGCTATGTGTCCACTTCAACTTTGTCACACGTTCCGCTATATCTACCACTTTGGTCATACTTCTCATCCACGTATTCCTCTTACGATCTTTTCTTGTTATACCAAGCATTCTTTTTCTATGCTTCTCTGTGAGCTTTGGATCTTACGTAACATTCTTGAATTCAGCATCCACGTTTCACATCCATACGTCATAACTGGCAATACGTTTTGGTCGTATGCCTTCTTCTTTAAGCATAGTGGGCTGTTGGATTTATAAACTATGTTCATTATTTCAAAAGCGCTCCATCCCAATTTCATTCTTCGTTTTATTTCTTCTTCTTTAATGGTTGTAATAGCTCTAAAATATCATATTGATTTTTCTATTTAAAATTATCTTGAATGATAATGAAGTAATTCAAGATAATAGATGTATAACAAGTATAAGAAATGTATGTATGTAGTACGTTTGCTGTGTCATATTTTAACTTTATTTTATCAAGGATGCGTGTATGGTGTTTTGGGGTCGGCAAACGCCTCATTGTCCCATTTAGGATATCAATCTAGGAAACCCAACCTGTTCTAGTGTTTTTTTTATGTGCAATATAGCGGTATCCGAGTAGTATCCGATACCAAGTCTCGTCGGCAAAAAGCGCAACCGGCCTTCGCTTAACTGTATGACGATTTGCTCTAAATACCTGGTCATACGGACGCATATACATATGTATGTACATACATACATATGAGACAGTAGTGTGACCGATGGTCGTACCGCGAAAATTAAGTAGATATTATTTATATTATTAAAATTATGCACTGCCGTATTTTTATACTGTAAGTATTTGTCTAACTGTACCGAGTGGAACATTTCTAACGGATACATACCAAATACTCAAACAATCGAAATTATCGTGTATAGTGTCTGATATAAATATGCTAACAGTTGAATTTAAGTGTCATAGATATTTATTTACTACTGTAATGTGGTCTACGTTATTATTTATTTTCCATTGCTTTTATATCATTATTTTGATTTATTATTATGAGATATCATGTTCAATCAAATAATTTTTACATACATATATATAGACGCTTATATAATATATATATATTAGCGTAAGCGTCTGTCTGTCTGGGTCGTTGGGTCACGCTTGCATTGCCAACATAACAGACAATATTATTTTAGCGATGGTAACAAGCCGCTATCTGTCAAACTTGGTTCAAGTCGACAACGCGAATTTCGGTCATACATCCATTAAATCAACGGTTTAACGGTCATTATGTACAATTGTTTCACGTACTAGGGGCTGTACTGTTATTGTATAAACTATTGCACGTCGGTTGGGGTTGGGGTTAGAATCCACCGTCATATGTTGGGTAAACCAGCTAGTTATAAATGTAGATATAAAAAAAAAAAATAAAACTATTTTGTAAATATATGCATATATTTATTTAAATCACAATAGTATTTACACACTTATTATTAACAAATACATACTAAAAAAATTAATAAAATACATTCTAGTCTAAAAGTAAAAACTTATTCGATCATGCGCATATAATTTAATTATACTAAAAATTAATTTTCGTTTTGGAATCGGGTAACAAAAATAAAACTGAAAATTACACAAGTATTTCGCATACATGTGCGAAGCAAATTTCAAGTTTAATAAATTAACCAGCGAGTAGAGAGCTTTGAAACAAGTCAGATGGTTAGGCTTAGAGAGGAAATAAAAATTGTGAAAATTTAGTATAAATAATTTACAAAGTACCTATACATATTATAATAAAGCAATTTTCATCACCAGATTTTTATCATACGCTTTTAATTTGTATTTTAACAACGCATGCATACGATTTAGTTCAATTTTAATTCTGCAATGATGGAATTGTAGGTAAGTGTTGTCACACACGATCCGTGAAAAACTTTTGTATTGGATTCTTGAAATGTCTTTTGGGACGATTTCCCATTTTTCACCTACAGTTTACTATGCTAATTTTTCTCTTAAATTATCTATCTCCTACTGGGCGGTGGCGCTACAGTGTGTTGCATACAACCTTCTACATTTTCTGGCCAATCGCACACATTTTCATTTGGATTGAATACCAAATTTGACGGACATGGCATGTGATGTTTCCTCTCACCTTCGCACATGTAGTACATTGTGCAATCTGCCTTGTCCTTGTGGTACGATATGTGACCGTCCTCTTCCTCGCACGTCACTTGGTTAGCTGAAAAACAATTCGAATCGTATTTAAATGAACTTGATTGTGGAGGTCGACGTGCCCGTCGAAAGGATACGGGCGTAACTTACGATCTTTGGTAGTGTATTGTCCGTTGGGGTTGGAGCTTTCGAACGGTCCGTCGTATTCCAATTTCACTTTGTATCCAGCGAGCTCTTGTCTCATGGCGCTTATCAAAGGATATTTTCCTGTGCCGCATTGTCCTCGGAAATCGTCCATGTCGATGGACCAGATCATTATTCCGCCGAAGCCTTCGTCTTTCAACCACGCCATCTATAAAATAACATCAATTGGTTAAAATGAAATCATATCATACTATTTCAACAAATTTAAGCAATTCGATTGAATCAACAACGATTTATTCTAGTTATCGTTATTATAATATAATTATTTTATTGTGGACCCGTATTACAAAGCTGAAGGAAGTACACAATATATAAAGTAAAAACTGACGATTGTATTTAAAACTATCAAAAACTGCACTGCACTCAAATTTATTCATATAAGTTTGAACTTTTACTTTATGTTAATTGGATAAAGTATTGCGATTTTGATTTTTTCATAAGAAATCAAAGAACATATTTAATTTTTATTGAAATTAAAATAATTAATTTGTAGTGACATCTATGAAATTTTTATAAAAGCTATAATTTTTTATAACAATGCAATTAATTTTTTGACCATTTATTCTATAAAAGTAGTTTCCAAACATTTTATGTAATATAAAATTTGATTGCCAAATTTGTTTATTTATTTTTAACGTTAAAATTATTTACGTTTTCTTTAATATTTGAAATGAAGGATTATTAAATACCTTAGTTTTTAAACTTCTTTCATCGTCAAATCCGACCCATTGATCACCGTGATAAGCGAATGGAACTTGCTGTTCATTATCCCACACGAGCGTTGTGTTATCTCCGTGCAAAAAGTCGCAAACTTCATAGTAAGACATGAAACCGGCCTCGTTAGTGAATTTTCCAGGGGTACCTAAAATTTTACATACAACATAAACGACCCATTCCTATATAGAGATTATTTCATAATAATTTATTGAGATTAATTAATCACCGCCGCCAGAAGCAGCAGCTCCGATATCGAATTGAGTTGTGTTGACGAGGTTAAAGGATCTGCCATAAGTGGGCATGCCAATCATTAACTTTTCTTTGGGCGCTCCTTGTTTCACCCACTCTCGAGCAGAGTAGTCCTGAAAATATGCAAATACCCAATTAGAGTTTGCTTGTTTGCAAAGTGCGAAACGCAATCTTATAAGACGACAACGCAGAACGAGAGAAAGTCAAAAAGAAAATCTCTACCTAGTAATATTAATATACATAGTCTGAAAGAAAAAAGAAAAAATCATTCTACAATTTATAATATGTAGTGAACACTATTAATCACGCCCGACACAAAGGAACATCTGACGCGTGTACCACTTTTAGTTTCATTTTTCAATTTGTAACATCAATTTATTATATTTTCAATTGCACACTGCCGTATTTGCTATTTTGCGCCGGTGATGAATGTTTATTTAGAATATAAAAACAATAGTCAACAATTTGTAACAGATGTTTCATTTCCCTTGAAAGTCGAAAAGGTTATACCGACTTCTATTTTCTATTGTTTAATTCGTATATTATTTTCACAATTAATGAGACACACTTTGTACTCTACATATTGTATATAATTATGCCGATCATAATTTCAGTATAAATACAACACTGACCGTATTTCACTTAACGTACGGTGAACAAAAAAACACCGAGTCATATTTATGTGACTACATACATAGTAGCGTTAGCTTTGTCTTATATGTACATACATATGTGTGTACATAAATAAAGGGAACAGTTTCTTCTTAGCAGAAATTTTAACACACTACATTTTCTAATTGATTGCACTTTCTCGATCAATTACGTAGTAATTATCAATAGAAACTGTCAATACGATTTAGAACCGATAAAGTGCAATGAAATCTAATTCTACATAATGATTGAACTTACCACGGTGAGTTTCTTCTGATAACTGGTAGCACTTTCAAGTGGGAACAGCGGACTGTTGTGACCGACTTGTCTCTCCCACTGACCGTGGAAATCATAAGTCATCACGTTGATGAAGTCCTGAAATAGCATAACATCATTCGTGATTAATGGTTCCACGATAAAACCGATCGATCCGATATGCCATCGGCGATTAACTCTCACGAGTTTCTTAATGGTACTTGGTCATGTTCACATGCGCTCATTCAAACCACAATTTTCTCACCAGGTATTTGGAGATTTCCGGTACATCGTATCCTGCAGCAATAGCTTCGAACGAAGCTGGCACAGCAGCCGTGAGTAATAATCTGGGTTGTCCCGAAGACTTAGCTTCACCTTCGAAAGCCAATCGCAGTTCTTTCAGAAGAGCCACATAAGCCGATTTGTCATCGGCACCTCTGAAATTCGCATACACAGTGTGTTATATCAAGATTGCTTCGTCAAATACGAAAAGAAATTAAAATATGTAAATTCAAAATACCTTGGATACTCCCAATCGACATCGAGTCCATTGAATTGATAGTCCCTCAAGAACTCAATAGCTTCATAGACGAATTGGTTCATTCTGAATACGTTCGATGTCAATTCTTTGAATGGAGTTGAACCGAAAGCCCATCCACCGATAGCCAAAAGAATCTGTCAAATTAAATTCATATTAATATTGAATATTATTTATGAAATGATTCCATAGTAAAATCGTTCTTACTTTCAAATCAGGATTCTTCTCCCTCAAAGCGATAACTTTTTCGTACATATCACCATCTTTTTCATCTCCTTCGGACAGTTTATGATCTTTTAATGTGGCGAAAGCGTATATGAGATGAGTGCAAAGTGTGGGATCGATGTTTTCTGGTAAAAATTTACCAGCTCCTGGCCTCTTTTGTGACCACGAAGTCATGTAGCAGAATACTTGAGGTACACGTTCTAAAAAAAATTATATTGTATTATAGAAAGTTACTATACATGTATAGTTGTTTTTTTGTGCGAGATTGATCATCATCTAAAATTGATACCCACACTTAACCATATGATGATTTTCACCTGTTGCCCTACGCGTGAGGAAAATTTTCGCAAGTGAAAGTTTAAGTTATTTTTGATATAATTAATCGACAATTTTAAAGTAGTTTCCATGCGTGCGCGTGCGTCTTGTCAATCATCCATCACGATTGAGATTTTGTGTGAGAAAATTTTCAAAATTGAGTGAAGCGAAAACGCACACTTTTTAAAAATGACGTTTTTCAAAAAGAGGTCACACGAAACATTCTCAATCATATTCCGACACAATCAAAAGTGAAATTGTTTTGTTCACGTAGGAAACTCGATGTCGACTCTCGCGTTATGAATATTAAATACCAACAATAAGTTTATAAGAAAAGAAGTGCTCTCAGTGACGACTGTTGAATACTAAAATTGCGGTGTGCAATACCCTAATGCAGCGTTTCTCAAATAACATTATAAAAGCGTCAATAAACGTAATAAATATCTGCTACCACAACAAAGATAAAATAACATACTGTTCTTATCGTCGAGAGCAGATCCAGCCTTGGTCATGATCCTCTTTTGTGGTTTGCGCACTTTTTGGAGTACTTCAGAAACACTGATTTTGACCGCTTCAGGTTTTTCAGTCACTTCAATAACAACAGATTGGGCCACCTTTTCCCAGTCAATATCTTTAGCGTCTTTTCCACGCGAAATTCCCCTCAATTCCTCCCTAGAAACAAAAAGGACAAAAACCATATCACATTGCACTTTATCCGCACATACAATATAGTGTCGAATGTATCGATTGTTGAATCTGGCAGGTAGTTAGCCTTGAATACAACAAGAACTGCGGAACTTAAAGTCAACTCTTACTTATTTTCTTTTGTAAAAACGTGACTGGAAGTGTGTATACATGTATCGTACAATATCCTTGATATTTCCTCACCTCATTGCACCAATAAGTGGGTACTTGACATCGCCACCGCAGATTGTTCCAGTGAAATCGTCCATATCCACAGTCCAAACCATAGCACCGGCAAAACCATTGTCTTTGATCCATCTCATCTTGTGCCTGATAGATCTCTCATCATCGAATCCTACCCATTGATCTCCGTCTATAGCGTACGGTACTTTCATCTCATCGTCCCATACGTATGCAGCGCCATTTTGAAGCATTTCACACACCTTAAATTACGATTAAATATTTTTTAGTGAGCTTTTTGAGATATCGAATGTGAAAGGGATTTTCCAACATCTCATTATATCGCACTTAAATTTAACGAAGGCGAAAGTTGCGCTTAAATCTTTTTTCGCCATAAATTATCACTTCCGGGACGATGATAAAGTAAAAATTACGTACGATACGATTAAAATCTGCACAATCCATCAAATTTAGTGGATGAACCCTATTAACTACAGGTCATATATCATCAATATAAAAAAAATAATATTATACCACTCTTTATTTAAGTCGATAATAGAAAAGAATATCTGCATATATGTATATGTATGTATGTATGTATGTAGTAGAGGTCTGCACTGGTCTGGGCCAGGATTCCTGGATATTGAAGGGATGTTCGAATTTCGGGCGGACCTGGGCTCCGTTAAAAAAGATTTAAAAATATTCCGTGCTATTTTTGGGCTCACAAGCCGTTGCATAAAACTAAATTCCGTACAAAAATGAAAAAAATGCATTTTATTTTACATCACATTCAAAAGTATAGCATCGCATTCTCAGAATAATAATAAAATTTGTTTGCACATTTCAATACTAAATACATACAGTTTTTCCATCTCGCTACTCACTCTTTCACTATCTTTTGTCTGGGATTTTCGGACACGGGCCGGGTAGAATTTTGAAAATTTGGCCCGTGTTGAATTTAAAAATACATGTTAAAGCTTCCACATGTGCGGAAGAATTTAAAAATAAATTAAATACATTGTGCAACAAATAATCACGTTTTTGAGTGACCCGAGCGGAGACCTAAAAATTATTATTAATGCTGACCCACTAAATCTGACGAGATTCTGAACCCAAACGCCTGACACCACAACCACCTCCAAACGGGACTTCAAATCATCTACAGCTCAAATTTGTACGTTTAGATAGAAAAAAAAAAATACTGACATAGAGCACCAATTTTTATAAATGCATTCAAATAAAAAAAACTGGCCAACGTAACACATACCGGGAAAAAAATCCGAAAGAAAAAAAAAATATTTTGACCTTTAAAATTTGATAGACAATTACTTATAAGTATTTTAAAGCTTTTAAATATCACAATTAATAGCAAAAATATCTGAATATTTTTCTCAATACTCATTTTGAACACAGAAGTATTAAATTTTGAGTTACAGACCGCAAAAGTCAAAAAAAATGTAAAAATTGTCCAATTTTTTAAACGCTCATATCTCATAAACGAAAGCTAACCGACAAATTTCATTATCATATTCAGATTCAGTGGGTCAAATTTAGTAAAGATTAACTAGTCTCCGCTACGGTAGTTTTTTTTTTTTTGTTGTTGCAAAGTGATATCAGTCAAGTCATGAATCCGCAACATATAATAATATTATACATATATGTACATACATATGTACAAGTCAATCAATTTCCATATTTAGTACCACACTCGTTCCGCATTGCAAACGACCTTGAAATGTCTTAATACTCGATTAATATTGACAATACCTTCTACATAATTGGAGTTCAATGTTGCAATGCAGAATTGAAAAAATAAAATTTTACAGTTTAATATTAATATTTCGAATAGAAAAAGGTCACACGCCGACGAGCCATTTGCACGTACTTGTACAGCCAGAGCGGATATCGAACATGTTCGTGTGACATTTGCGAATCGAAAATCTACATGGACTCGATCGTATTGATCGACATTTTCAGATCACACTAACGATTATTTATTATTATATTATTATATTATATACCTCATAGTATGCCAGGAACCCGGCTTCCTTCGTATACTCGCCCGCCTTGCCGCCTCCAGTCGCCGGCGAGTTCACCTTGTAGTTGCTCGGATTCGAGAGAGTGAAAGTCCTTCCGTAAGTTGGCATACCTAAACAGTGGTCAGCAACGAATGACTAATTGCAAATATAAGGCAAAAAATTGGATCGATTAATTCGATCCCAGGAAGTACCGAAGTGACCGCGCCAGGATCTACCGACTAATCGATCGGTTTCTTTAATTAATACGTATTTTTTTCTTGTTTATACCTATGACGAGTTTATCTTTGGGTGCACCCATTTTGACCCACATTTGAGAGGCGTGATCGACGGAAAGTTGTTTCCTCCATTCGGAGTCCGTAGAGGGAGCGTACAAAGGAGCGTTATGCCCGGTTTCCTTTTCCCATTTTCCATGGAAATCGTACGCCATCAAGTTGATAAAGTCCAAGTAGCTGCAACGTTATCAAAAACGTGAAAAAAAAAATTATATTACTGACCCATTTCTCCGAATTCTAAAAAGCTTAGTCTGGAGTGTTTTCAAATGTGCAACGTCTAAGCGAGTGGGTCATCATCATCATCAAATATCACCATTTTTATTGCTGATTGTTATTACCCGGCCACGGCTGGGACATCATAGCCACTTTTCACGTTGTCTGGACCGACTGGAACGGCTGCTGTCAAGAGCAGACGGCCTTTCTTCACTTCTTGAGCTTCGGCTTCGAAAGCTTCGCGAAGTTCTGCAAAAAAAAAATTAAATAAAGTAAAGCATTTTTCATACAAATTACAGTTATGATTAACAACATGCAATGAAGCTCATTGGAAAGTACAGACGATCAATTGAAAGTAACTAATTGAAGCGTCTTTTATATGTACGTGTTGAATAAATATGGGTCACGTTAACACTTACGGATACTTAGTATTAATGAATACGAAATTCTTTACGGGTGCTAAAAGTGAAAGAAATATGTGAAGGTTTAATTTTTGTATCATTTAAAAAATACCAAAACTAAATTTGCAGAATATGTACGTATATATGTATATACATAGGTAGTATTGTTTCATTATAATGGGTTTCTCACGCGTATGACAAGTTTCCTCGTTAATTTTTTAATGAAAAATTCTAAGGGGGAGTCTTCTAAATATAAATTAAATAAAAATAAAATGCCTAACAATTTTCGCATTACGCAAAAAGTCGTTTGTAAAACGACATATGTATGTATGTATGTACATACATACATACGTACGTGAGACGTCTCAGTTGCGCAAACTGTAAATGTACAAAGTACTACAGTGGTATAACCGAATAACAAGGGTACATATCGTTTCAGGTAACCCGTGTATCTGTTCACGTTAAAGGCCACACTTCCTAGTTGTGATTTTAAATCGCGCAAAGCACGTAGAAAGTATCAGAAAACAACGTATGTATGTACATATGTACGTACCATTATACGAAATTGAAGAATTATTCGCACATTAGACACTGTGCAAACGTGACACCTCACAGCGCGGTACAAAATAATAATAATTATGCAATGTGGGAAGTGTTATTGATATTGACAACACATCTAATATCAAACGACAACAAAAAAATGTACATAATTATGCAAGTGATAAGCCGATTAGAGGGGAAAAAATCGAGTGATTCAATAAAGGTTGACAAGTGAACGCGCCTACCTACTTCGAGCTCGGGGAAATCGTCATTCGCATTGTGCAATCAATTGTGATTTTATTCGCGTGGAATCTGTGTTAAGTAAGTTACTATGTACATATATACATATATGTATATATGTACGTAGACGTATTAGGTATGTATATGTAACAAACAGCACAGTTCAATAAGCCGATCTATTCCGACTTATATACGTACATATATATGTATGTATACGTTTTATCTCATTGTGGTCTGGGCTTGAGTGATCTGGTTGCGGTACAAATTCAACGTGATGTAACCGTTTTATTAGCTGGACCGAAACCGGTCTTGTTTATTGATTACGTGTGTTTATTATTATACGTATATATATATATGTATATTGTCACGGAGAATATTGAATAATTCATGTCTGAAAATGGTTATGTAGGTACTCTGAAAAATAATTACGAGAGGAAGTGAATAAAACTTTGCGCAAACCGCAACCTTTCCGCGTACGCTTTAATCTTTTTTTTATTATTTACCCCTAGAAAGGAACTCGTTCGTCGCTGGAAGCTTTTAACACTTTTATCATAGAGTACAAAGCTAAGTGTGCATCCAAAGCTTTTTACGTTAAATCTAGAGCTTTTTGTCGAAAAAATTCATTTGCAATTCGTACATTTGAAATATAAACGATTTCATTTCTATATTTAAATTGTTATAAGGATTTATTTTTAAAATGTATGTATACATTCGTATTACACGTATAACGTTGCGATATCAAATAATTGATTTGATTCACGAACAGTATCGTTCCATCTTGTAGCTCATCACGAAATTTTCCACTTCACCTGAAAACGTGCACGGCCTCAGCGCGGGGGTCGCCTTAAAAGTTCGCCTACAGTTGCGAAACTTTATCATTGATTTAACGACTTTACGACCGAAAAGTCTCAACTTTGCCAAAACAACAACAACGACGGCGAAATCCCTTGCATTTTAACCGCAAGCTGAGTTTTTAAGCGACCGTACGACTCGGGGGACGCAAATATTTTGCACAGCGAAACTTTAATAGCGCAACTTGCAAACCGTTCTAAGCCGATTATAACGCAAAAGTTTAAAGTAGATTGTTTTGTCTAATATTTAAGTTGTACGATATATGCATATAAAATTAATTGTAAAGTGCAGACGGAGCGCTCCTCTAGTTCGATTACACGCTAAAGTGAACGGTCCTATTTGCGGAATCTTCATTATTGACGTTCCGTTAAAAAAAAATGTGCATCTGTTGCAAAAACCTTCGATAACAATGTCTACGTGGCAATATTTCGTGACTGCATTGCCTTTCTAATACAAATGATGCATTTTTGCTGCATCCGAAGTTTGTGCAATGCGGCTGCAACGTGACATGTTTCTACTGTCAATATTCATACAATTATTATACGTATATTTTTACACGAAAGCTTCCAGATTGCATTAATATAATATTAAATATTCATCCAACAACTTCCACGATTATTTAATACAGTAAAAGCTACTCCGTTTGGTAGTTTATATGTGTGTAAGTCAATAAACTTAGCAATCGAACAAAAACGTACACAATATTATTTGCACACATATATAACTGTCGAGCCAACGCGCGATTTTCTCACAGGACTCGAATAAATAAGTCTAATGCCATTTGGCGAATGACTTCGGCGCCTTAATAGAAAAATGAGAAAGCCTTTCAATAGTTCGAAAAGATTTACAACATTAAATCGCCGTGACTTATTCGCTGCCATTTGTTTGAACTGTTACGTAGTTTGCGAAGAATTTTTCAGCGCCGCGAAGGCGTAGTCAATTTTTCATCTGATTTGGCAAATGAGAATGGAAAACAGTGGAAAAAGTGGAGGAATGGGTGAAAAGCGGCGAGACGTAAACGAGAAAAATATCCGCGTTTTTCTTTGCGAGTGTCTTCTCTCGGAAATTTCCTTCGATATATTCAGAAATATCTCCATCTCTCTGTAATAAATATAAGAGTGCTGGATACCAATTTTCAATAAATAAACAATCTATTTTTGTACCATTGTGATGCAAATTGGACAAACAATCGTTCTAAATGTATAATAATTGTGTAAGCGACATTTTCGTCGACGTCTATTGACACAACCCTAAATTAAATTACAAACACGAAAATTCAATCAAAAATTCGCCCCGTTCAAATGATTTACGATTCAAATTGAAACTTGAGAATGGCGTGAACGCATTTTTATGGAAATTTTATTCGGTATGTAAAGAAGATTGAAACAATAAATTAACGTAGGTGTTGTGTGTTGAGTTTTCGAGTCGGCGGACAAGTCGAAGTTCTTTGTCGGCGTTTAGGCCTCTTTGGTAACTGTGCCACGGTCACTTTGGTCAGGCAGATCGTTACCATTTACCATTGGGCAATAACGGACAATTATTGCACATACCTACGTACAGACAAAACAAAAATGCGTACGCAACACTTCATTGTCTCCAATTTGAATCGACACCATCCTCGGCGACAAAGCAATTCCGAATCTAGTACACGATCAGAATCTTAAATGAACCTACCAAAGCTGCAATTTATAATTTACGCTATTCGAAATATTGCTATTAAACTGTTTTCGCTCTAGTACAGCGGTCGGGAACCGGCGGCTCCGGAGCCGCATGCGGCTCTTTGTATGAAAGCCTGCGGCTCTCGCTTTTGCGTGAAACACAAAACGCTGATATACAATTCATGGCTATGATAGTTTTTCAGACTAAATTTTAAATACTTCGTAGTAATAAACTTTCGGACATTAAGAAATATCATGAAGACAACTTATTTCTTACCGCTATCCATTTCATAAATGAGCAACATTTAATTTAATTTTGAATATACAATTTGAAAATAATATGTTGCGGCTGCCAAACTTAACCAATTTTGCAAGGTTTTTCATAATTTGGCTCTTGGCTCGAAAAAGGTTCCCGACCACTGATTTAGAATATACACATATTAAAAAAATAATATGTTGCGGCTCCCAAGCATACCAATATTGCAAGGTTTTCCCTAATTTGTCTCATAGCTCGAAAAAGGTTCCCGACCACTGCTCTAGTAGTTATACATATTATTTTGCATACCAGGCGACGTACAAGTAAATCTTCGTTAAGCTCCGCTTTACAGTGAGTTTCAAAGGTCGAGCCACCCCTGATTAAAGCTTCATGTATTTCTTACAAATTTCTCATTGCTATTGAACAATGATTATACGAAAATATTATTGAGATAGTCGAATAGTCGATTGTTGTCGAATAATAAATATTCGTCGCATTACTATTATTACAATTTGCAAGTCAAACAACGGCACAATTTCAAAATTTCTTTTCGAATGTTAATTGCAGAGGAACAATGTCTGATTTATGCAAATCTCTCGCCGTATTTGCATATACATCAAAAGCGCGGATCGATCGTTTTGTTGTAGAATTTATACTGAGATAGTGAGACGCCATAAAACTTCGCACGTATCATAGTCAGACTCCCCGAAGGGGGTTGTGTGGGTGAGGGAAACTCCTGTGCGGGAAAGTTTTCCGGATTATACAACCTCCGACGAAAGCTCGAGTGGCGTAAATTTTATCTCGAAAGAGCCACGAATCGCTTTTGTAAGAGCCGGATTTATGTAATTTATTCCACATGTGAGATAGTATTATCTCACATTCGAAAATCGCACATAGAATAGTTCGAATTTTCTTCTGGCAAGTTCAAGTTGCTATCGATTAGTGGCCTCTCCATAATTGATGGAATAGAATGAGTTGCGTGAGCGATCAGTGTAGATTTGCACGGAATAGTATATACATGTACATATACATACATTAGGGTGGAGCGACGATGTATGGAACTTTTTTTTTGGGATATTCGTTTTGAAATTGTTATAAAAAGTTGCCTCTACATTATACCTCTTCCGTCTAAAAAAAACTGCTTAATTAAAAAAGTTTTTCTGGTTTCTACCAGCACTTATCTTAATACTTTTACTTGTATGAAAATTTCCAATTCATTGTTTCCAAACTCAATAAATAGCAATTTTAATTGGAAAATTTGTAATTAATTTTACTATACATACATACATACTTACTTTACTCGTATATATGTACTTATATTTACTCGTATGTCTCTCTCCACCGCTCTCACAAATTCACACTTATTTGAATAATTCAATGAATACGTAAATAAATTAGATTTTTACAAAAAACACTTATAATATTCAATAAAGTTAGGGTAATTTTATGACCATGTTATCTAAAATTTTATATTCTGTGTTCAGATTTCGAAATTAATAGGCAAATTTTCATTTTTCGGCTTCAGGTAGAGGCCTGAATTCACAGATTTTTTTCAGTATTTTTACGAGAATACGGATGATACAACGAAACTTATTAGGTAGGTATTACAATGCCAATTTTTTATTTTTGCAATGTCGCTCCACCCTAATATATGTACATACATGTGTATGTAAATAGGTAGAAAAATAATACCACATGTAAAATCGAAGAGAGAAAGTTGATAGGAATCTGCTCTAAGGTATAGCGAAAATTATACACACCCACTCGTAAAAATCTTATCAATGCATAGAAATTTTCACACACAGCCATTTACGCAATATGACTTTAAAGTACACGATAGCTAAATATGAATTCTTCTATGCTTTTATTTCGTTTTTATTTTACAAAATGATTTTATTGTTAGTATGTTGCACTTTATCTTGGGTTTACGTTCGATTGAACCAGTTCCAGAACAGATACGAGTTGAACCTATCCAAATATGACAAGTAACGTACATATCTACTTGTATGTATGTATGTATGTATGTGGGTACGTTATCGGAAAATTTACTATCGAGGAAAATGTACGAAACAAATGTAGATTTATTATGTATAGTTTCAACAAACAACGAGAATAGTTTAATATGTATCTGATCTTGATGTTTGCTGCTGTGATCTATTTTTACTTTGTTTGAAAGAGGATGTGAGTGGACTTTTCTAGTTGGGAAATTTTTGTTCTTATTGTGAGAATTTCGTATTATTTGAATATGCTGGAGACCTACCTTTGAGAAGCAGCACGAAGTTCTTCTTATCATCGCTCCCCTTGGGGTATTCCCAGTCCAAATCGAGACCGTCGAAGTTTCTGTCCCTCAAGAACGGTATTGCCGAGAAGATGAAGGTCTGGCGAGCATATCGGCTTGAGGACATATCCTTGAACTTTTGAGTGCCGAACGACCAACCACCTGAATTCAAAATCAAATTAATTTAAAATTATTCTAGAGCACTCGACAAATTTACGTAACACATGCAAAAATACATATCAAGATACCCGTATACGCTTTTATTTGACTGTCGTTCTTGGCTGTAAATTTATGTGAGATAATAGTTTGAATGGTGGAAGTGTGCTTTAAAAGCGGATTTTTTTTTTAGAAAGCGTGAGAAACGTCTCGGTCGCTATATAATATTATTATAGTAACGCTTTTAGATTGAATTAAAACGTGCATTTTCTAAATGCTCAATTAATCGATCTAATTTATTGCCTGTTAAAATTTACGAGATCGAAACGGTTTCATATACTTCAAGTTGATTTCCATTAAAGCTGATTCGGAAGTGTGCAATTTTCTTCTGATAAATGTTGCTTTTGACTGTTCATAATGTATAAAACAATACTTGAACATAAAATTCTATTTTTATAATATGAAATTAAAATTTTACGGAGGTTCGTTTGAAGTGCAAAAAAAACTTATTTTTCGAATTAATTGGCTCTTTGGCACAAACCTGAACGAGAATCAAATTTGCATATCATTTAAATTACATGTTTATTTTTATAATATTGCTATAAATACACTCTTATGACGAGCATATCGTTTCGACCTTTTAACGCCTATTGTTTACTTGATTACAAATCAAAATATACACCATCAACAATGACCATATTAATTTCAATATACAGAACAAACACGACAATTTCCTCTATTTGTGTATTATGTGAGAATTTAATGAATATTTCCGTATATGCATATCTATGTATGTACATATTTACATATATATGTTGAATTGTTAAAACACTTTGTAGTTCCAACGTAACAATCGCGAATAAATTAGTCAAATGCATTCGTTGATATGTACATAGTTTCGTTATGGTCAATTTATCACAGCAATTTCGAGCACAAGACGGAATTATAACAATATAAATTTTTTTTTTTTTGTGTAAGCAATGGTAAAGTGGTCATTGTGATCAACCTCGACAATCGCACCGGTTAACATTTATTCAGTAGACGTAATTAAGGCCATACCACTTCTTATCGTATCAAGATGCAATTTCTCTCTTGGAATTTTTCCATCTGCACTCGATCGATTTCCTCGCGAATCTAGATTGAGACACGATTTCACCACTTACAATACGTTTGTCCGACCGCACACTTCGTCCAAACATAAAATAACACAAGCTTAATGCTTCGTTTTAGTTGAGCCAATTTCACTCGATACACTTTTCATACATAAATTTCGCAATCCAAATAAACCAAAACAGGATGTATGCAAACGCACTTTCTAAAAGAGCCCTACTCAATCTAAATTTACGGTTAGCATATTTTGAATCCGCACCTTAGCACACTTAGGTGCGGAGTATCACTGGAGTATCTTAACCAAAGCAATAACAATAATAAGCATTGTATTCCTGTGAGAATTTCACGGAAAACGTTCATGCTGGTAGTGCGTATGTTAATATGACGAAATGACACATTCAGTGTCATCAGAATGAAAAAATGTCATTCAAAAGGCTATCAGACATTCTACATAGAAAGTCCTATTACTCCTATTAGGTTCTGAAAATATCCTAGAAACCTCTAAAAAGCTATTAAACTATCAAGAGATGTTTTATAACCAAGAAAAAAAGAAAATTCTTGAATATTCTCGGTGAATAATCTTTTGGAGGATATTCTCGACTTACAACACTAAGTGTGCTTAGGTGCGGGTCCGAAATATGCTTACGGTTAAGGCCACTTGTGCCACACATCGAGTACATTTTTCTTTAAGCTTTAAACTCACCAATAGCTAAGAGGACTTTCAATTTAGGATTGGCCTTCTTGAGGACGTTGATCCTGTCGTACAGTCCAGTCTTTCCGTCTTTGGTTTCATCGTTGGATTCGAAAGAGCTCAAACGTCCTTTCTTCAACCAGCCGAAAGCGAATATGACGTGCGTGCACAGATCAGGTTGAATGTCTTCCGGTTGGAATTTTCCGATCTTGGTTCTGTACTGCGACCAATTCGTGTAGTAGCATACGATCTGATAACATTGAAATGCAAATTTTAAAATTCAATTCAAACAATTAACGTATCGATGGTATTGGAATGGCAAAGTTGCATACCTTGTAGCCGTCTTTGTCCTTGATTTTTTTTGGTTTTGAACTGGATATTACAGCGTTGTCCAAAGCAGCCGAGGAGGACTTTCTGGATGCTGGACTGAGACGAGAACGCAAACGGAAGCGGCTAGAAGCTGGTTGGGGAGCACTTCCGGCAGTCTGTTGATCGCCTCGTCTCGAGGCACTTTTGCTAACGGTTATACTAGCGCTAGTGCTTGAGCTGCTTGATACAGATGTTGAAAGCTTAGAAGGTCTTCGTATTCTTCTTCTGACGGCTGTTGATGAAATAAAAATAAAATTTCAATTAAAAAAACTGATTTCAATATTTTTTCATACATCGAACGTACATTCGTATGTATGTATGTACTTATCTATATTATTGATATAATGTTTCGAATACCGAATTGTATACCATTATCTATAGTATGTTTACATATTGTTTCATAGACGAATAAATAAATAACGAAAGTGCCACAAAAAATTTATTCATTGTTTGGCGTACCTAATTCATTGTGACTCGTATTTCGCGAGCTTTCGTTATTTACGATCCGGCAAACATTCCGCGACAGATCACTTTCATACCGTCTATGTTCGTTGATTAAATTAATTAATTTTTTACTAGTAGTTATACCGTTATAATAAAAAAAAATGCGTACATAATTAATTTCTCGAGACGTTACGCGCGCAAATTACACAGAGATACAGATCACTGTTTGTTAAATAAATAATATTTGTATAAACGCATTTTTTTCATTAAAAAAAAATCCATTGTCAGTAGATTAGGTTAGAGAGCGTCCACTTTAAGGTCAAGCTCATACTAAAATTTGGGTTACGGAAACAATGCGGCATTTTTGGTGATTTTCGTGTGAATTTCGCCCACTGTTGTTGTTATTATCATACTTGAATCATATCGTGCAGAGTGAGTTGTTACTTTTATTTTTTTATCTTACTTAAAAAAAACAATGGACAAAGCCACCGAAATTTTATCTATTATACGACTAGACAAGAAGCCTCCCTCATTGTTCGATTCTAAAATAGAAACAATCGCAGGAAAGATTTTAAAAATTAACTAAGAGATAATGAGCCAATTAAACAATGCCTTATTCAATATTATAATTTACGATTATTTAACGTTCTAACACGAGCGCTTTTAATGCAAAATGTCAACAAGTCAAATACTACAATGGAACATTCTAATGAAAGGTATGTGGAAACTGCAATAGAATGTACGTATGTTGTTAATGTTCAATGGAAAATTACTTTTAAGGCGCCCGCACACCGCTGCAAACAGGTAGGAAAATCTCAAGGGTAGTATTGTGGGGAGTTGTATCGCATAGCCGCGATTTATTCAGTTAAGCCAAACAGAACGCGCGATAGCTCAAACGACAGAAAAGTTGGCTTTAACCGCTAAATATTTGAGCATAACCACGTGGTGAACTTTAGTTTGCCTTTAAACGGGCGTAGGGGGTGGCGGGGGCGATTATATACGTCCATTATATATTTGTTAGCTGTTATAATACATAGTGTAAGCCCGTTGAATATCAACGCCCGCTGAATTTTAAATATCGTAAAGCGCTTTTTAATAGAGATCCCTACTAATTGATCGAAAAATCAAAAACAATAAAAAAAATTGTTTTTATTATCTTTATTATAGCAATTAATTGAACGCTTGCGATATCAAAAAAAAGAAACTTTTATTTATATTATAATTATTAATTATTATATATACATATATAATAATTATAATTTTGTAAGTGATTTTGTAAAAATCAAAAAAAAAAAAAAAAAAATAGTTTCTATAGTGCCATCTATGTATTATTAGCAGAATCACTATCCCTTTTGTAAATAAAGCCGAGTCACGATATGTTTAAAAAAAAAGGACCAAACCGACCAAGGGCGATAGAGTATAGCGTTAGCGTGATGACTCTCGAGCCTAAGTTCGTGGGTTCGATCCTCCACTCGTTCTAGTGGTTTTTTAATAAATTTTCCTCAGCGAGCGTTATCAGCAGACAGGCAGACAGACAGACAGACAGACGGATTTCGGCTATTATATATATAATATATTACGTAAAGTAGTGCAAAAACAATTGATTATTAATAGAATTGAAACAAATAATGTTAGATGCGCGTGTGTGGCATTAATGCACGAATAACTCTCTATACAAGCGAAAACGCCATTGCGCGTTCTGTTTAGCTTAACTGAATACGCGTCTACACCGAGAAGGATTTTCGCAGATTTCGCAAATACAAACGTTCCGAAAGCGAGGTGACAGATGGTAGTTTGATAGGTTATGTCAGAGTGACAGAAACCCGCGCTTGCGCAGGCCGGTAGACTTGTGAAATTCGCTAGATTTGCCTAGTGAAATTCGCTAGGTTTTCATACACGATTTCGTAGCGGTGTGCGGGCGCCTTTATTATTCGATCGGTATTCCGACACAACCCACCCCACCATTAGGTACCTATGCTTATTATTAAAATTCAAACGAACTTGTGTGCGAACACAAGGTGATTGCGGTGAAAGATTTCCCGACGAAGCTTAACGGCGCAGATCGCGAGAATGCTCGAGAGCTTTCCTCCGCGTGATGTACGAGCTTTCCGCGAAAATTCAGTTCGGTGTTTTCCCATGCAGATTCGTACACGGGCACCGTCTCATGCATTTATGAATGTAATATCGCCACCGCAAAAATAAAACCACTTTGACCAAGACGGACGTGCAAAAACAACCACCGTTTGTGTGTGTGTGAACACGCCTTAATGCGACACGAAGCTTACATTATTTATTCGAGTGCCGCAAGCTTATTCGACAGCTTTGTGCGTGAACGATTTCGCATTTTGGATACGTCAATTTATGCACTGCGTATAAATTTTCATCGAATAAATCTCACATTGCAAATTATCATACATATTATTTGCGTTTTTATTGCATGACTAGTGCATTTCCCGTTGAAGATTAACGGCACTTTGTTTTTGACGCATGAACAGACTAACAATTGCAGTAAAACAATAGGAGTTTTTCGAGCGTTGATACTCTTGAATCGTAATTTTGACGATTGATAACGCAAAGACCAACATACAGGCAGACTTTAGTCTTTTATATATAGTACATATGTATGTAGTACTAGCCGTGTTGCCCGTCATATGACAGTGGATTTTAACCCCACCCCCCAACCTACACCCATATATGATAGTTAGTTCCGCTCTAAGCCTAACCATCTGACTTGTTTCAAAGCTCTATATTTGCTGGTTAATTTATTAAACTTGAAATAGTTTTATTTATTTTTATTACCCGATTCCAAAACGAAAATAAAATAGTGTTATTTTTATTTTTTGGTCGGCGATTACACTGAGCAACAAAAAAAAAAATACCCAGAGCGGAGATTGATCAATCTTTACTATGTTTGACCCATTGAATTCGAATCCAATAATTATTTTTGTTGATATGCTCTCGTTTATGAGATATTAGCAATTTAAAAAATATAAAAAATATCCATTTTTTTGGCTTTTGCGGCCTATAACTTAAAATATATTATTGTTGTGCTCAAACTGAGTATTGAAATCAATAGTCAGATAATTTTCATTTTGATTGTGATTTTTTTATTGCTTTGAAATACTTATAATTAATTATCTAGCGAATTTTTAAAGTCAAAAATATATATTTTTTTACACATTTTTTTCCCGTGTTATTTGGCGTTTATTTAGCCAATTTTTTATTTTACCTACATATATAATAGGCGAAATCCGTCTGTCTGTCTGCCGATAACGCTCGCCGATGTAAATAATTTTAAAAAAAACCAGGACGTCGCGCGAGTGGGATTTGAACCCGGTATCACCAGGTTGGGAGGAATCGTGCTAACACTACCTTCCAAACGGTGGCGATGACGTACGTGCTATAAATAATTGACCAATATTAAATCTTACAGTGTTCGCGACTTTGCTAAATTGTTACGTGTTGCATTATAACGCGCCATCTACGCAATAACTATAAAAACTATTAAATTTAATATTATTTTTCAGTACGGGTGACGAAAAACCGCTCCGTCGATATTCAACGAGCTTACACTAGTATATATGTACATATGTAATTATATGATATAGTACAGTCATGGTTTGCTTAAGAGACAAGAAAAAAGTACCGTTTCGTACGGAGCTAAACTATTGGAATTCTTTGGCGGCTAGACAATAATATGTACAATAGACGAGGATAGAAAACCCAAGAATTTCGACCATTTATGTACCTTATATGTATTTTATTTTATTTATTTAATAATTACATGGAGATGCGGCATAGCCGATAGGCCCATGGGGTTTGTTACAAAAATAAAAATAAGATTAAACAAAAAAATGAAATTAAATAAAAATAAAATGAATAATGGTCCATTTATTAAAGAATTACAAATACCCATCGTTTTTTAAGAATATATCTATTTGATTTTTTAAATATAAATTAACATTTTTTAAAGTGACAATTGAATCCGGAAGACTATTCCAAACTTCAACCACTCTATTTGAAAAGAATCAATCTCTAACAATCTTATTTGATTTTTCTTTACAGAGTCTAATAGTATGACCTCTTAGATGAGGGTTCTCATTGAACATTATGAGGTTTGTCATTTCACATGAATAATGATTGTTTATTATTTTGAATACTTCAATTTAAATTAAATGTATGTACATATTATGTAGTAGATATACTTGATTCCTATTATTTCATTGAAATTTAGTCCTCCTTTCAGTAATTAATTTTAAATAGTCTTCAAATAATGTGTGTGTAGATTTTATCAAATGAAATTGCACACTTTACTTCAAACAATCTTCTACTGTGTATTTTAGGTATTTAGGTATATAGTTTGATATCATATGACTGAGGTATTTTACGATTAGTGCGAACTGTATATTACACAATAGAATTGTGGTTCGGTACGTGTGTGTGTCTGTGTGTACGCGGGACGTCGCAGACTCCCGAGGGTAGTGTTTAGCTTATGAACTGATACGGGCAAAGGCTTCTAGGGGGTGGTGGGTGGATCCAGAGGGTGGATCCAGAGGGTGGATCCAGAGGGTGGGTCTATGGTGGCAGGTGTCCGCAACGCGGCACTCCTCGGTAATGGTGCAATACGGGACGTGGCCAGGCAAACACACCCACCCACCCACTCCCCCCTTTCATACACCCACTACTTCATACATATTGCTGTGCCGGACAATATTACCACACTTTATAAAATATGGAGTTTTTATGCGAAAATTAAAGCCACCTAGAAGAGTTAACAGTGTACTTTTTGTATTGTAAATGCAATAACATCGCGAAAGTGCAAGGATATGGTTGTTTGTGTAGAGTTTCTATTACATATGTATGTATATCGATCAAACTGCCAAATTCAAACACAAATGTATTTAATGCACTGTTAACATATACGATTTGAAAGCAACAAAACAACACTTTAAGTTCCTAGATTTTATGATTCTGATACATATGTACATATGTATATGTATGTATGTACATATGTAGCAATGAATTTTTGTGTGAATGAACTATTTAGGGAACGTGAGTGTGGTGAACAGGCATGCAAGATGATGAGAGCAGAGTAAATATAAACGTTAAACCATAACAAACACACCATTCTATTATTTTGACCGATCGCCACAAACCAGATCCCACATATGTACATACATACATATATGTATTTGAATGTTTAATGAATTTTGCACTCAAAGCGTAGTCACAGTATATCATCATCATCATCATTTTCAGCCGTTCACCATCCGCTGCTGGATGAAGACCTCTCCAATCCCCTTCCATTCCTGTCTGTCTTGAGCGATCTGCATCCACTTGACTCCACACATTTTTCTCAATTCATCAGCCCATCGCCCACTCGGTCTACCTTGCTTTCATTCACATCCTCTCGGATACCGTTCAAGTTTTCCTCGCGTCTGTTTTGCCATCCATTCTGCGTAAGAAGAATGCTACGTAAGATCCAGCGCACACAGAGATGCACGGAAAGATGTATGCTCGGCATAACAAGAAGAGATCGCAATAGGAATACATGGATAAGAATTATGACCGAAGTGGCAGATATAGCGGAATGCGTGAACAAGTTGAAGTGACACATGGCGCAGAATGGATGGCAAAATAGACGCGAGGAAAACTTGAACGGTATCCGAGAGGATGTGAAAGAAAGCAAGGTAGACCGAGTGGACGATGGGCTGATGAATTTAGAAGAATGTGTGGATGCAGATTGCTCAAGACAGATAGGAATGGAAGAGGATTGGAAACGCATTCCTCTAGCAGTGGATGGTGAAGAGCTGAAAATGATGATATATTTGAAACTACTGATTAAAAAGTTGTCATATTTGTGCGCAGTGGGCAAAAATCTATAAGTAAAGTTATATTTAATTTTAAGCGCATAAATAAGAAAATAGTGTCCGTTTTTAAAACAGCTACATATGTATATCATTGTGTTTGTAAATGGTATTGAATTTTATATATGTATTTCCACAATGACAGGCCATTGTTATAATAAATGAAATAGCTACAGTTCAACTTATTAGCCGTTAAAATGGGTTTACGTGTACAAAGGACTTCCGATTCAATTCCGGTTTCCTGCAGTTTCAATATAATGTATAAAAACTACTGTGATACGCCACTGGATCGTTTATTTGAAGATCGGTTTGTTTGAATTACCCCCGAACGTTCGCCATACAGTGGTGGCGCATTATGTATAACTCTAAAACATACGCCGTATAATTTACGATCATTTTTCAATATAAATCATCGCGATAAATCAGACGTTGATAATGCATTTTCCCATCGCGGTATATCCTCATTAATATTATTAATAATTTTAATAAAAAGGCACCAATAAAAAATAAAACCAAAAACCGCTAATAAAATACTCGAAATTCACAAGGTAAACACTATTACGTTCAAAACGTGTTTCATTCGGCGTTAGAGTGATCGAAGCGAATTTTAACAATACTGTACAAGCACTCGACTTTTCACTTATCGAATTATTCAATGTCAAGCGAACGAACGACACTTAAAAAGTCGCGCAAAATGTGAAAGTCTAGCGTTAAGGTCGAAATTTCGTATTTAATATAATGCGATATAAAATCGCACCGTATTTTTCACCATACGTAATGCATCGTTACACTGGAAAATTCGTCGTTGTTTTCGTTTTTTATTTTCGCGTTCGTTTCCGGGCAAAAATGCGATTTTCGTCAACGAGAATTTCGCAAGCGAAAGATGAAAATTTAATTTAGTGCAGTTATGGTACAATTTTAAATTTTTTCCTCGACGAAAATGCAGTTCTGCTTGTAAATAGAGCGAAATGATAAATTTGTCTCTGGCTCGCCAATGAAATTATATAAACGGAATAGTTCTTCACTTGACTTGTGGCTAATTTTACATTACACACACACCTACAATGAAGTTTAATTTATTATACGTAATATATTAAAATTTTAATAATTTATAACATACTTTCTGCTGAATCTGTGGATTGTGACAGCATGAAGACTAAAAACAGCACCAGAAACGTCCATCTTAATAGCCGGGGCGGCCACTGAAAATTAAAATAAATAAACATATTAAATTTGCGAATTATTATTCATACTTTTACATTACCAGTGTCGTCTACTAGAAGCTTTCACAAAACCTCATAGTTTTTCAACACAAAAACGAATTATATAAACATAAACTCTTGTTTCATACTTTATAATAAAAAAAAAATATAACTATGTACATAACTACATAAATATATAAATTTAAGAATGTTACACAAGATCCAATGCACACAGAGAAGCATGGAAAGATGTATGCTCGGTATAATAAAAAGACATCGTAAGAGGAATACATGGGTAAGAAGTGTGACCAAAGTGGCAGATATCACGGATCGTGTGAAAATTGTGAAGTGGACACATAACGAAAAGAATGGATGGTGGATGGACGCGATAAATACTGGAATGGTATCAGAGAGGATGTAAAAGAAAGCAAGGTAGACCGAGTGGACGATGGACTGATGAATTGAGAAGAATGTGTGGAGTCAACTGGATGCAGATTGCTCAAGACAGACAGGAATGGAAGAGGATTTGAGAGACCTTCATCCAGCAGTGGATGGTGAATGGCTGAAAATGATGATGATGATGAAATATAATAGAAATTAAAAGACTAGTTTTCAATAATATACATAGATGTCACACACAAAAATAGAAAACTAAGATTTCACTATGAAATGGTACTATAAATTTAAATTTAAAATTTATGATTTTTCAAAATAAATTAATATGTACATATGTATATATAAAATAATAAATTTATTAATTAACCGCAACAACAATCGAGCGCAATAGTTTAATTAAAGCTCATGTCGATACGCTCGACATGAGAGCATGTCAATGAGTTATGACTCGACCGGGCTGCACACAACACTTGTGATACGAAATTTGTACAAAGTGCACATCTTGTGCATTCGTCGAGATGCATTTGCATTGCAAATTCGGCGCCACTGCACCAACGTTGATATATAATTTAAGTTTACCAACAGTCAACTTCCAAAATTAGTCCATTGCCTACTCGGTATATACTTTTGATCTCGATCTAAAACCAATTTTACGTCAAATGAGACACTTTGTAAGCGCGGCAGTATATTCTCGATTGCGGCAAATCGACCATCATAATCATCTCATCTTACTTACAAAATTAATATTTGACGTTATATACTGTTATTACTGTATGGATAATGTATCCATTCGGTTTAACGGATACGCGGTGTCCCTATCGATTTTACGACTTGTACGTTGTCTGTTTTAGAATTCGTTCAAAATTCAGATCGGAAATGTTTGCTCGTACCTAGTGACTCAATTCCTCATACCTGCTAGTTTTTTTTTGTATGAATTAAAACTTGTTTATTAATCACCACTTTGAGGTAACAATTTATTGCGTGAATATTTAATAACCTGTATTTTATAGCCGATGCTTACAAAGGCTTAAATTGCCGCACAACTAATATTGTTATCAAACTCGCTAAAAAGTATCCAACTACAAAACCGATAACTACATAGTACTAGTACGTCTTTAAATTTTGAATGAAGTTGGTCTAAAGCTTATAAATTCAATTTTCTCGATCATCATTGGATCGAGTGTAATACACAAACTCGTAGAAAGCAATTTAAGTTGTTGTACACATAAAGACGAAATAGTTTCCAGTATTGGCGGTGGGGCACTGAATGGCTATAGATTGTTGATATATTGTGTAAAATACGATACATATATAATAAGCGCCAAAGGGTGCGTTTATAACGGTTTCAACCAAAACCCCTAAAGTGAAAATTAACGTCGGCAAATCGCCAGGCCGAAAGTAATGTCGGGTCAAAAGTGGCCGCAAACGCCATTGAATCACACGCACACAATGTATGAGCTACGACGCCGAACAACGACCGGAAAACTGAAACTAGGGATAACCAGGATACCCACTAGTTTGAAACACGAACATAATCGCGTATAGTTACGGGAAAATCTTCACCTCGACGACTACCGTCGTTACTCTCTACCTGTGCGTCCCTCGTTGAATTTTTAATTGACCCACATATACTAGTATATAAATAAACTTTTCATTAAAAATCGCACAACGCTACTGCTAGCTATACATCTTAATATAAAGCCGTAGATCCACTGCGGACTTTCTTATACTTATTCGTTCCGAACGTGGAAGCTCTGAAAGGAGATCTTGATACGAATACAAAATGACCCAGTGCACGTATGGTTACCGCATACCAAAGGTGAAGAGGCGCCTATCCCCAGGGATACTAGGAGCGATCTTATTAAAATCCATTTATAATAAGTCTTGAAATAATACAAAAAAAAAACAGCCAGTGAAAAGGGTTCAAATAACATTTTTCGGGGACGTACGTGCGGCATATAAAGCATAAAAACCTATATGGAAAAATGAAACGTTGGAAGGAGTCAATATGCGCAAAAGCACGTATTGACACACAACTCTGAAACTCTGCACCAAAGTGGGCCAAGTTCAATTCGGAACACATTTTTATTATTGTTAAGTGTCCATTTGACTATAATTTCACGATGCGAAACGAATTTGATTCGTAAACATTTCAAAAGTCTTTCATCACTAGACGGCATCGCAGCTTAACCATATCAAAATTCAAACACTCTCGCACTAAAGTATGAAATAATACCGTATTAGCAATTCAATGAACGATAATTTTAAACGGTTACGACTCAATAAAATCGCTACACTGTGAACTTTCCAATTTCCATATAAAATACGTACAGAATCGCTTTTGTATCTCGCTCGATGAATTGTCCATTTCGGAAGCAATAAACGTCGAAACGATATTGTAAATGCGACGAACCTTTTGATTCTGTACATGGAGGATGGCGGTCGGATTTACCGAAACCTATATGATATTTTTCGTCGAAAATACACTGCAAATCCTCGTGTAAATATAATAAACATATAGTTTATGCACACACGTATAGTAAGCGATGCTTGCTGCAATACAAACAATGCCGTTATTTTTCAGTACGACTGAATGGATCCGAGGGATTCGTTCCGTTTGCAAACATTATCTACGTATGTATGTACATATATACCTATACGTTTACTTTTTGCTGAATTGGTTTCGTAATACTTACCGTAGTTCATCGTGCAACTGTCGTATATGTAAAACGATTATGAAATATGATCGCATGTATACAAGTTTAATCCGTGTTTATGTGTCGCATAAGCATCACCGTTATCAATGCAAAGCCTACGTATTCGAACGTGTCATTCGTCATAATAAAATTGTCAATTATGTGTCACATGCGATGTTATATCTGCAGATTATTGTAATCAGGGATTTGAATTGAAGCCAACGCTGAAATAAACCGCCATGTATAACAATCTAAACTGCCACTTTGATATTAAAATATTTGAACTGTGAACCAAACTGTTTTTTCCTGCAGTTTCTACATACATATTATGAATAAACTTTTATCACACTTGGTGTTTTTTTTATACGACTAATTAATTCGACCCATTGTACAACCATGACCTCAAAATAACGCTGTAAGTCTCATACATTAATCTTTGGTCGACTGTACACAAGTGTGCATCAAATTAGAGAGCATTACCGTCTACTAGAGCGTACAATCATCCGACTAGGTACAAAACTAGACGTCCTCGCCATCAGATTGCGCTTTTGACATCACTTCCAATTACAATATTTACCTTTAGTACATACACAGGTATGCATTGCACGTATATGTACATACATACATACGTACAGGACCGTTTCGTTTGACCGACCTTCACACTTCCACTAAGTATATCTTTATCAGATTGCAAATAAGTTGTAGGTTTTATGCGTATCTATACTATAACGAGGCATGTCGTTACGAAAAGACATACGTTAGGTCGTTTAACGGATTAAACGTATGGGCGCTAGATGTCGTTAGATTCGATGTCGAAGAAAGCGAGAGCAATTTGTGCCGATATAGCCGTTCCCCTCACAAAGGACTCGATGGAATTCAATTAGATTGAGATGTATCCGGGACAAATGTGCACCGATAAAGCCTTGTGCCTCGACACAGGGATATAAGAATGTCGTATTTTTTTTTTAAACTACAAATATCCTCGAGAAACAATTTTATTTATATACAGATGAATGTACATACATACATATAAGACGAACGCTATGTGATCTTTTCTTGGATGAGTTTTAAAACTACACTATTTAAAAACGCTATTATAGAATGAGTTCTTGAAAGTTCAACAGTGAGTTAAACTCTGCAACGTTAGAACAAGTTTCACGCGACGACGCTTTCGACTCGGAAAAACTCCACATTTCCGCGCGGCATTTCCTCCATATCCGGTGGATTTTCTCGTTTCGCCAATATCGGAAAGTTAAAGTTCAAAATGTGAGAACGAACCGCAATACCGGTCCATCGACCGCAGGTAACTTCTTCACTGGTTTATTTTCATGTCAGATAGCGCGATATAAGTGAAAATCCCCCTGGCGTGGATCTTCTCTTCTACGGAGCCCGGATTTTCACGTCTTTGCGAAGAAAGCGCACTTGGCTTGATCGCAAAAAGGAAAATCAAATCGGCAGCGTGATATATGCCCCCCGACTTTCGATAAAATCCGACGAAATTAAACATCTCCAGCAAACACTCTAGCCAATATCATTACATAGATAGTGCGATTCGCAGCTCGTGTATTTATAGAAAGAAGGAATAGAAGTCAATCAATCGAAGGAAAAACAGTCATCGATTAAATGTGAATCATTATCGTACTCGTAACTTAGACTTGATATACGCTGAGATAAAAAATGGCCTACCCTATTTACTTTAACTGTGTCACGAGTCTGTGTACATAAAAGAAGCTCCTATACCAAAATGCTCACACGTGATCGTCCATAAATTGCTTCAGCTTAATGAGGTAATAAATGAATGAATGAATATCGTATAAATGATACTGTAAAGAAATCTATTTAGTATTTACTTTTATTTTTTATAATACGTTTCATAAGTTGTGTTGAATAAAAATACTACTATTAAGCGTTTTGTTTATATAATGATCGATGACGGAGGAAAAAATCCAGGAAAAGCACATAAGGACAAGACGAAGAGGATTAGCGGATAACGGAAAAGCGTAGGAAGTGAGATAAAAGTAATCAAACTAAGGAAGCATTACATCAAATCTATCTAGATCCGTCATTTTTGACAAGTACATTCTAGTTTCAAGTTAACACATAAACACGTTGAATATAGTATTCCACTTCTGCACAGTCGACTATCCAATGACATTAGTATACATAAACTATTGAACCCACATAACGACATGGTTCATATGCACAATTCGTTCAAAGGAGATCACCTTGAAGTCGGCAATAGGAATATAAGATACCAGACATATTGAACCGGTAGTTTTAACCGATCAGAAATACAACGTACAGAATATATGTATGTACATAGATATGTAGATACAATCACGCACACGTCTCACATTAGACAAGTTCAAATTTAGCGCGTGCAATTTTCGGTCGGTATCGAATGCCGACCCAAAAAAAAAAAAAAAAAAACGGTTTCTTTTGTTCTTCGGCTTTTTTGCGAGCTCGCTAAACTTGCGGCAGTGGCTCGTTATTTATTCCGTGCATGCTGATGAAAAGTTGCAACACGTATATCGTTTCCCAATCCCCGACGAGCTTTGGCAATATATCACTAAAATTGCCACAGATCGGCAATCTGCGGAAAAACACACGGATAGACGGAATGAAAACGCAATTGAATCAACCCTTTCACCGTTCGAACATATCCGCGTGTGCATTTGCCCGGAGCGTTTTACCGCTCGATTGATTCTCGTTTTCAATCGCATTTTACTATTGCATACATACGAACGTATGTATGTAGATACGTTTAATGTTATTACGTGTATAGGTATGTAAGCTATAGTGAGCTTTGCATAATATGTGTGCAAATATTTGAATTAATTTTAAACATTGAGTATAAATTTCATTACATTTTGGTAAGAAATCTGTATTCTGATATTGTTCCCAGACGGACGATACTATGCTTTCGGAATTTCAGTCGGTAGCACGGGGATATTTGGAATTCTACATTGCTCTTTTCTAACTTTTTGTATTTTCAATACGCTCTGGAATTCAAGTACGATGTATACGAATTTATCCGGCAATTTTTTGCACAAAAAAAAACCAATCTTTTCCAACTAACTTATTATAAAATTCAACTTTTCACACCGAAAACGGAATATAAATTAAATTTATACAACACGACTCGACTCGCGCATTATGCTTATTTAAGTCCAGAAAGTGACCAGAATCAAATTTTACAAAACATAATTAATAACTGAAATACACGTTAAACCCTTTACAAAATGGTATAAAAAATTTATATGTGTAATAAATAATCAATGTCTAACATTAACTACCTTGAATGATATAAAGTAGAGAATTAGCAATGAATTCAATACAAAACCCAATCAAAGATACAATCAAATTCCTCAAATTTTCCATTGGAATAGCAAATACATATTCTGATACATTTTATATTACACATAATGGTCAATTCATATAAACTCTTTAGTAAATAAGTGTTATTCATTTGTATATATTATCAAACGTGTATTTAAAAATCTTAGTATCCAGTTGCTGTCAAAAAGTCCTTTATAAGACCTAAATTAGAATTTGCTGTAAATATTTGGAACCGTTACTTTAAAAAATATTTATATTGTGCGTTTAGAAAGGGTTCAATGAAGGATTACGAGAATGCCATCTGAACTTCGATCACTACCCTATAACGAAAGGTTAAATAGAATGAGTCTCACCTCTTCGGAGATGACAAGTTTGAGAGGTGATCTATGTAATGGAAGTGTATAAAATAATAAATAATCAATATAAATGTCCAATGAGAAACCTCCTCACGTCCAATAAAAGCGCTCATCTCAAAGGTCATACTCTGAGACTCTTAAAAGACAAATCAAACAACATTGTCAGACACTCATTATTTTCAAATAGAGTGGTTGAAGTTTGAAACCGCCTCCCAAATCAGCTTAATATAAAAATATAAACCCATTTAAAAATCAGCTATGCCGCATGTCCATGTATGTATATTAAATAAATATTATACAATTCAAACGACCGAAGCATCGAAAACGAGCCATTATGTCTTGCGGAAGAGTCAAATTTTTTTTGACACCGACGACAGTGATCAATGACGTGCTACACGAGCGCATTTGGCGCATGCACAATTTGCATACGTATAATACACAATACACACATATCGAACACGAGCGAGCTTTTATACATGCAACATGTATCGTTCATTCACTACGTGGCGCCATATGCATCCTCCGATTAAACTATGCGATCATTGTGGACACGTGATCTACTAAATATGCGGGGGTGGTCCAGGACTTTGAGAGCACATTGAGTTCGCAGCTAGTGTGTTCGTCTTTTGTAATTTGAACGGATCCGGTGCGGGCGCAGCTTAAGGACAGGAGCTTTGCAGAGCTTTCGGCAAACAAGGCGAGGATTTGATTGCCGCTTTGAATGAACTTGCCACACACTCACACACACACACACACACACGTACGAATTGTGCATCTCGTATGCAAATATAATATAACTAACGGATCCTATCTAGCTGAGGACGACGTAACGTATGCCGCTCTTTTGCCTTTGTGTATTGGTATCATACCATAGAAATTAATTTATCGAGAATTTAGTATCCACGTATAATTTAATAATGGGGTATACATACTATACATAGTCATAATACTAGATGTAATAATAAGTTAATAGTTAAAAATTTTAAATTAAGCCGATCTAGAAGAAGTATCTTGTACAGGGGTTTTGTTGAATACAGTGGACTGCCAGATGGTTTTAGATAAATAAACCAAATTGACAGATTCCTGGCAGTCTTAAAACAATACCTCTGTACAAGTTTTAATAGATGATTACTTTTTTTTAGCTTTTCAAGCTACTTTATTCAAATAAATAGATAGTCAATTTGCAAACTTGTGTATTTTAATACTAGGCGTTGCTATTCTACATTTTGGGCTGTAAATAGTAAATGAATTTAATTTTTTCGACTAGCAATACTATATCTATCAACTGTCATAAGTCGGAGTCATTGAAACAAAACTATGTATGTACATATGTATAGTCCTGTGGAGGAAAATGTCGTATCGCAATACTCCATAAGACGCGCAGTATCATAAAGCTTGTTCCCGATTAGTCAAATACGGTGTAGGAATGTATAAATGTTGTATAATATAAATGAAATAGATATTTGAATAGCCTTGAATCTTTGTGTTTTTTTTATAAATATATATATATTTTTTTCTATTGGTACCTACATAAATATAAAAAGACAAAAAAAAGCTGTAACTTTTAAGTATGCATTTAATACATTGTTGCGTATATGTTTTCAACTGCCATTTCAACTTGTGAATGTCCGTTCCTTAATAAATATGAAAATGGCAAATACTAAAAGTTTCTAGTGCGACTTTGGAGTATCTATAGCAAAATTGCAATCGCATTGCAACGATCGCCGTACAGATGCGTAATAAATCACGATAGTTTTCTGAAAACGTGCCCAAAAGTTGAGAGATTAAAAAAATTCACATGCAAGTATAAAAATTCTGCAGCATTATCGCACAAAAGAGAAAATTGATAGCACGAAATATAAAAATGGATAGCTTTCGATAAGCTTCAGCGCGTTTGGAACTTTCTCGCTCGGTCCCCCAGTTTATTATAACGACAATAATGAACGACTCTTTATTTATTTTAAATTTCACTTGTCGCAAACTACTTCGTGACGAGCCGATCTAATCGCATTTAGTACGTAGACTTTTCACCGCGTTTTTTTATTTTTTATTACACTTCTGAAAATATAATTTTCGCGGATTAAACGAGCGTAATTACATTTCCTAAGTGACGCTCTGTTAATCGCCGTTGCATACATCTCGTTGTTGTTGCAGCGTGCACATTCACCGCAAATTATTTTTATTAGTGGTTACAGTTGATGCAGAAACGTTTTCGCTATTTATTAACAGCACACACACAAACGCACACATGCTACAATAACAATAATTAATAACTTTCTTCCGTGACTCTTCGCAGCGTGACGCTAAAGAAACATTGCCAGGTAGTGTTTTGATTGATTCGAATCGTTATTGGCTAACTCTAAAATTCACCATGCCATACATTTGTTATTATTTTCACCGTCAATTCACTTTCTTTCGTTAAATGTACGCACGAATTTATTTTCATATCAAAATTTATATACGAAAATAATAATATATTTGCAGATAAGACGATCACGGGTGCGGAATCACGTACTCTAGTACCGCATTCGATCTGCGAATACCAAACTTGCAAAAAATGAGCTACAATACGCAATAGTATTAAAGTCACGAAACTTTTTACGTTCCGCTCGAGATAACATCGACAAGTATTATTTTATAATACTCAAAAACGTTAGTTGAACGGGATGGGGGAAAAAAATTGATACGCAGTGAAATCAAGGTTGAAACGTTTAACCGCAACCGGTTAAAATCGAAATCGAATCTATTCAATGGTGAAACGGGCCAAGTCTCATAATAAGGTTTAAACTTGAATTCCTAATGAGTATTGGTTGAGAAAATCAACATCTGACTGTAAACAAATCTCCATATCAAAACAATAACATCGAACACGCATACAAACCAATAAAGTACTGTTTACTCACGGGTAGATATTCAAAAAGATTCCTTACCTGAAAAGACAAACAAAACAAAAATTAATATAAATCACATTAGAAACTCAACGACTGAATAATTTTAATTGGTCGTAAGGTGCGGCAGAAAAACGGGTATTTCTTTAATATCTGTTATTTATGTATGTATGTATAATGTAATACAAACGAGACAACTTAATCGAGGCAATAAAGTGATCTTCTTATCTTGATCTTGAATAGAAATTATACATACAATTTCAGTCAGATCGATCAACTTTCATAACGTCATAGTTTTGACGAATGGCATCTATCAATTGGTTCAAATTCGATATATGTATTATATGTATATAATCGATATTTATATTGAGAATCTCAGATTTGTGCGATTTTTTCACGCGCACGCTCGAAATATCGACACCTAGCGAGTATACATCCAAAGAAAACAGGATTGGGATTGGGGAAATCTTCTATTATAATATCATCGACGACAAATATGGCGCCGCATGTTCTGAAATTGTGTAGGTCAGTGTGCCAACTGGTGTATTCCACTTTTTTGGGACCAGTGGCTCTGGCACAACATCCGCAGTTCAGCGAATCACACGTGCCATCCGATCAAACGAAAGTTTTCCACCAAAAAAAGTCGAAAATTAAACTATTAATTCGAAATCGGACCATCACGTACAATCACTTAGTACAGCGGTCACCAACCTTTCGGACCTCACGGACTACTAAACTCAAAATCTCGAATCCTGCGGACCATTACCATGATTTTTTCCATAAAAGTAACACTCTAAATATGAAATGGTAATTAGACTTGTATTTGCACTCCAAGTTATTTGCAAAAAGTTGGATATCACCTTATATGTAATGATAGAAAAATTATAATAAATAAACGATATATTCATTATTCATTATGAAAACTGCCAGTTATGCCGGAAGGATGTGAAACTTGGATGCTAAATTCAAGAATGCTACGTAAGATCCAGTGCACACAGAGAAGCATGGAAAGATGTGTGCTTGGAGAGAGCGTAAGAGGAATACATGGGTAAGAAGTATGACTAAAGTGGCAGATATAGAATAACGTGTAAAAAAGTTGAAGTGGAAATGGGGACACGTAGCGAGAAAAATGGATGGCAGATGGACGCAATAAATACTGGAATGGTATCCGAGAGAATGTAAAAGAAAGCAAGGTAGACCGAGTGGAAGATGGGCTGATGAATTGAGAAGAATTTTTGGAGTCAATTGGATGCAGATTACTCAAGACAGACAAGAATGGAAGAGGATTGGAGAGGCTTTTATCTAGCAGTGGATGGTGAACGGCTTAAAATGATGATGATTATGAAAAATGCGGACTACCAAAATTCTTTCGCGGACCACCGGTTGGCGACCGCTGACTTAGTAGACATACGTACAAAACTTCAAATAAGCACTTTCGTTTCAATGTATAAATAAAATAAATTCACTCTCGATTTCATTGTACATAAAAAGCACACTTCCGACTGCGACTACGATGATGGTGATGATGTTGTTGTTGTCATGAATAATAGAGTGATGATAAAAAAAAACCGTTTAAATGTCGTCCACGCAATAGCGGTCATCAAGTTTGTATCAGGCGAGAGCATCCGAAATAACTTAACCTTTACACTGCCCACGTAAGCAATTAATCACGGCTAAATGGCGAGCTTTGCGGCTTCCCGGTACATTCGCGTTACGTTATATACGAATTATTCACTTACGTGAAGTGTGCTATGCAGCATTTACACCGGTTAACATATCGATCCTTAATACAATGAAAGTGTATCTTTAATATGTCAAATCTAACCTATTGAACAATAACAAATGCTGGTAATGTGATTATATATTAAATCTATCAATTTAAAAGGTTCATTAGTCGGATAGTGAAGTACGGCGTCGGCTTATCTAACGCAGTGGCGTATTAAAGGGCTTATTTGGGGAATTTGATCGGGTTACGGTTTAAGTATCGGTTGTTACAGAAGCACGATGCGGTCATAGTTCACAATACGGTTTTGAATCTTGATCCCGACGATAATATAATACGACGTGTTTGTAAAATCCATAATATACACTGTGAAAGATGCTGAAATCGTTCATCGTCTGAACTTTAATACATTAAAAATGATAAAAGCTTGTTCTCTTTTTATTTCGTTAGTCTCCAGTTTCACGGTGAGAAATATTTTTAAAAGCTTTTCCATAGACACTACATATAATTCCTATATTTAGATATGCAACTGTTTTGCGTTAGCACTCTATTAATGTTTATTGCTTATTTTGTAGTGATATGTGGTGGTTTTTTTTTCGAGCTAAATACTTTATACATTGAGCTATTTGTTAAATGCGATCATTAAGCTTATAACTACATACATACATATACCTGCAAGGCTACAAGGTTCAAATGAGAATTCAAACTCAAGGTTTCACAGCCGCTTACTAGCCGTTCACAATAATTTCAGACTATTGTAAAATTTTATGTAATAATAGTCCAAACGAAAAAAAATTAACGATAAGATAAAATATTGCATAATATGAACTATATTCGATGTAGCAAAAAATCCAACTGCAAAAATGTCCGGTTTTAATTTGAAGAGTTTCGTAACAAAAAAATCGCCT
Source organism: Parapsyche elsis (assembly GCA_022651745.1). NCBI lineage: Eukaryota > Metazoa > Arthropoda > Insecta > Trichoptera > Hydropsychidae > Parapsyche > Parapsyche elsis. Next base: position 8,498,550 of record JAGVSN010000017.1, read on the forward strand.
GCAGGTGAAATGCTTTATGTGCAGCATAATATGCATAAAAGTTTTATTCTATTATTTTTTTTTTCAGAAGCTTGCTATCAATCATTACGCTGGTAATAAATGGACCGGATTGCATCAACTCTAGTAACACTTAACTGGAGCATAAAAAGCATTGTATCAAGACATACCTACGCGTATCAGTGTACTGGCTACATTGTTCTCGATTGTTTACTAATAAAACACTACAAGTCTATTCAAAATATTAGTTACATAACACTGATACGTAATCTCATAATACAATAAACGTTGCTTGAGATTAATTATGACATTTAGAGTTCTGATGTACTAAATTTTTCGCATGACAAGCGAAGATGTTCAAATTACCTTTTCTTAGAAGCATATTTCCCCGACTACAATGCTATTAATCAACAGTAAAGTGCGTTACATAAACGCGAATTCGCGCACGCTTTTTTTGTAATTCGGTCAAATTTTATATACGTTTCACGTGAAGTCTTCAAAATGACGAACGTAAATTTGCATGGTTGATGACCCGCACTGATCTCTGGATTACAACTTCAAAACACACGAGCGGTGAACGTAAGTCGACTTTTTACGACTTTTGCGCGTTACTCAATAAACTTACTTTAAATCGTGATTTAATTTTTTTCCATGCCACACTTTTTGTTACGTATTTGCGAAACGTACAAATCTACTTTAATTAATCGACTTTTTTTATATATCGGCGAGAGATATGTATTAGGAAAATTTACGTACACGTAAAGGTTAATCGACACTTTGGCGTGCAATTTTCCGCAACGGTTAAGAAACGGATTCATTTTGAATATTATCACATTCTGAACGTTTACGAGACGTTTCTTCATTGTTTTTACGCAATTCACGCATCCGTTCAAAGCGTAAATATGTACAATGCGACAAAAATAATAATTGAAATAATGTTGAAACGAACCAAACGTTATGTAAAAGCGCACATTTGAGCAACAGTAACTTTGCATCGATGAAAAATGTTACCAACACGCGATATTATCAATAAAATTTTGTAGAATTGGCACACATGTAACCATTTTATTATTTTAAATTTTGATCAAAATCGTTCAATCGCGATATGAATAACCGTTTTTATAATAGTTAGAAACTTTTAATTTTCTCAAATCCTTGTAAATAAAATCATTTACCTTTATAATAAAAACTTCAATTGCTTACAGATTTATAAAAGTACTAAATTTTATATATATCATTTAGAATCTCATGGTCAGAACATTTATGCGCTTATCAATCACACTTCACATATCCTTAAAATCAAAATCAACACAAAGCACAACACAATATTAGCAAAATAAACACATAGATACTAGGAAATGGATTTGAAACAAGGTTTAATATATGATATCATATCTTGTCGTCGTTGATAAAATCATTTGAAAAATTTAACATTGAACAAATTCGTGACTTCTTCGCGCACCCATGTTTTGGCAAAAGTTTTCATTTTATAATAATTTAACATATTAAAATATCGGTTTCCAGCGTCGAGTGACGATGAATATTCATCTAGAGGAGATGTGGTCTTCACTTTCATTTATTATCATGATAATGCTATCCGGTATGAGGCCATTATATCGCGAGTGTTCATTGTTCATATCATAACGCGCTCTAAATGACTGCGACACACGCCGCTACTATAATAATAACCATTCGTGGAATACGTTATCTTCAAAATAGAGACATTATTAGTGTAATCAAAAATTGCGACTTTGCATAAAACGAAAATCAAGTCTACGCTTCGAGTAATTCTGCAACGAAAATGTACATATGTATACATATACATATTTGACATCGTGAACATAGCAAAAAGAAAGTTTAGCACACGTACTACATACAAATGTATGTACATAACTACATATGTAGTACGTTGAAGTAATATCACCATAGCACCACTACTGACGATTGTAGAGTGTATGTATGTACATATGTCAGATGCGGTGACATTAAAAACTAGATTAAATCGAGCATTATGATAAGCATATCATAGTCAACGATACGATGTATACAATTTAAAATAATATCGCCTTTATAATGCGAAGAATAAAAATAGAAGGCGACACCCGGAAAAATCTGGTCAATTCACACTGCTATTTACACTGGACGATTTACATCACAAGCTTGTCGTCGTTTGTATTATTATAGAAATTACGACAAATTTGCACGTTACAAATATAATCGTATTACGTTTCGTTAAAGATAATGTACACTCGTATAATCAATTCATGAATTTACCACTGTTTTCAATCGGTAATAAAAACATTGTATGTATTTAGTATTAATAAATAATTTTAATATTCCATTGTCTCCACACTTTCCCGAAATCCTTTTATTTTATTTGTTTATCGTGGAGTAAGTAGAAAGGAGCTAAGAAAGAAAACCCCAAAGCAGATTCTGCCAACTATGATGATGATTAGAAAGCCCACTGACTGAAATAGTTGGAAAAAGAATCTAATCTTTAAGTACTGATAAAGCATAACAAGAGTATCTAGGGAAAAACTGTATACCATTTCTCAACAAGCGCCACCGTATGTGGTTCTTACTTTACTCATACAGCATCGTCAATTTACACAATGCTACGTGTTGAAACATACGCGCTGTTTGTCAAACCTCTACTGTTTGTTTAGAATAAACACGTCAAACAAAAAAAAAGCTCATGTTTCCCACGTAATTCCCGATGTAAATAGTGTCTAAAATTTTGAGCACGTTCTCGACACATCAAACAGCAGATGAAAAAAAGGAGAATCTCATATAGTGTGTTTTGAAATGTTTCCTACGTTAAATCGAAGCACGCGCGTGTATTGTAATAATATAAACAGAAATTGAATGCGAAAAGTGTCAAGGCCACTTTTTTTTCCTTCTGGTTTATTATTTATGCACTTATCAAATGTCGTTCGCGTTTTGAATGTGTCGCTGGCTAAAAACACAAGGCATCACCTCATGGGTCAAGGTCTTGCTTAAATTCTGAATATTATTACATTTATTGACCTCAATTGTAAGACGTGGTCGGTAATCTAATAACGAATCCTAGATCACCTTGATGAGTGCAGTGAAACACATTGACGACAATGTTAATTACAACAAATTGTATTTCAGTTCTAGCGAACATTTTAAAACAGGGGTCGGGAACCGGTGGCTCCAGAGCCGCATGCGGCTTTTTGTGTGAAAACCTGCGGCTTTCGCTGTCATTCAACGTTTTGCGCGAAATATAAAATGTTTACACATAGCTTACACAAGATCAAAATGAATCCTATTTCTACAACGTCATGGCTATAAAATGCTTTAAGATCGTTTTTCACATTTAACTATATAATACATTTTAGTAATAAACTGTCGAACGTTAAGAAATATTTATTTATTTATTTAAAATACATGGACAGGTGGCATAGCCGATGGAGCCCAGAGTTCTGATATGATTTGTACAATTACAAAGGCTTACAAAGATCCATTTTTATTCAAAAACTTGTCGAGATGATTTTTAAAGAGATTTGTATTTTCAGAAGTTACTAGCTGATTTGGAAAGCGGTTACAAACTTCAACCACTCTATTTGAAAATAATACCACGAGGATAACTTATTTTTTACAGCTATCAATTTCATTAATGAATAATGAGTAACATTTGATTTCATTTTGAATATACATACATATGTATTTGCAATTCGAAAATAATATGTTGCAACTTCCAAACTTATCAATTTTGCAAGGTTTTCCCCAATTTGGCCCTAAGCTCGAAATATGTAGGTTCCCGACTACTATTTTAAAATGATATAAATTTGATAATACATACTTATTCAATAGCGTTCACTTTCACTCGAAATCGTCACTGATGATTATGACCGGTAAATATTTGTATTATGTATATCAAATGCACACACATATTATATGTACAAACGTAGACTCTCTCCGCAACCATCTCGTTTGTTTTCACCGCTTGGCTACATACGATTATTCCTATTTCGAAAAGAAATAATGGAAAAAAAAAACGAAGAAGGCAATTTTTATTTGCATACCCGAAGTACGCTTTCGAAAAAAAACGCGTCCACTTATAAATAATAGTAACGGCGTTTTCACATCGGCGTCGTAAAGTTTTGAAAGCACTTTTGAGCAATTGACGAGTGTTAATAAGGTTGGCGTATTAGTCAAATGTCGTAACAGACTCTTCCGCGTGTGTGCGTGTGTACGAAAAATCTTTTCGCTAATTGGAGAAAATTATTAAACAAATATAAATGTGCAATCTGAGCTTTGCCTGATTTCGACCGTTCAAATATTATTAGAAATTTCGATTATCGAATTTGTATGTTCAATGGTTATCCGTTGACCACTCGATCGATTACAGAATAAGCCCCGAGGTACTCACGTAACGATTTTCCACGATTTTCAAACGGTCGACCGGGTGCTGGAGCGTGTGCACCAGTTTCGATAGTGAACCGGTTGTCACAAATAAAACGCCTATATAAAATTATTATTTTATACACGCCCGTGGCCCCGGGAGATCGCTCGAAATCGAAACCGCAACAAAAAAGGCGATAATCGTCGTCGATGTAACGATTCACCTGTTCGATCGTCAAACCGACCGTTTGTTGTGAAGAGAAAATGCGTAATGTGATCAGTGATCACATATATGTGGACCGGTTCGAGTGGCTCATGATTTTTGTATTATTTCAATGTTAATTACATTGTAACTTTCGCTGTAAGATGTTTTGATACTTTTGTTCGAGAGCTTTGGTTAAAAAGACACGGACGCGCGGTCAAGACACAAACCCAAATTCAAACCCAATACGACCATTTGTATTCATTACGGGAAAATTTAAATTGCACTCGAACTTCTGTTTTATTGTTGGACTCATTTGATATTGGTTAAAGCTCTTAGCTTACGATATATTATACGAGTGTAATATAAATAAATGTGGCGATACTCGTATGTTATTTTCAATAAATTTTACATTTAAATAGGTATCGATAAAACGTTGACGTTTATTGCAATGTACAATGTAGATTATTCGAAATAATTTGCAGCGGTGCAAGTTGAATGTGAAAATTATACGTTGAAAATGGACAGTTTTCCACTTTTTAAGCAAAAATTATACGCGTCACAAAGTTGACTAGGTAATTTCAATTACACACTCGACAGAAAGTAAAACGTGACGTTTAAACAAAAGTTCAAAACGGAGATGCAGTTTATGAAAACGAAAGTTAACGCGAGCTCAATAGAAGTTATTTTTACGCTTAAACGATACGTACAGTTATTATTGTGCTTATTCCTTTCACTTTCATTTACAAAACGAAATGAATACCTTTACAAAGGTTTTTGCTGACTTATGACTATATTCCATTATTTAGGAACTGTTACGTTTGGCACCAAAATGAGACGATGTCAAAGAGCACGAGTGAAATTTCAATCCATCTTACTAACTACATACATATATAAACTACATATACAGAATAAACTTAAATTTATATAGATATGAAACAATGACGTTAATTTATAGATGCTACACTGTATTTCGACAGATTATTTTAATGAAAATATATTGTTAACAAAATCAAAATTAATGACTATTTTATGCTGTTTTTATGTTAGTTTAAAACATTACGGATGCGATAGTGCTTATTGTATAGTTTTTCCACTATTGCCCCTTCAGCTATTATGGCCTGTGGTGACAATCAATCATAGCTGAATTTACGATTGCGTTAAGTGCATTTTCCAACAATCAAGATAATTGAATATCATCCATGGGAAATCGTCGAGAAAGTCTATTCTGATGTAAAAACGCAACCGCAATAATCTGCGGAAAATTGCCTCTTCCTCCCGTAATAAACAACAAGGAGACATCTGCTAAGACAACCTCAAATTATCAACGTTGTGACATCGGAAAATAATGCCTGAGAAAAGCTCGCATCCACCGGAGAAAAATCACTCACAATGGCGACGATGATTGGCGTTTGAATCGATGGCCATTTAAAATGAGATGATTTCAGTATGCGATAAGCTTATCGACCGTGGCCCGCTCCACGAAGATTCACATTCATATATATGTACTTATATATCATAATGACAATGCATATTTATGCATAAAGTCATGTCTGCGACCGTGTGCATAAGTCGTTGTGAAATTTTGTTGTTCAATTCGAATGATTGTCGTCGAAGATGGCCGATGTATAAATTATTCAATGATGGCCACGTCGATTAACGATGGCCTTATACCATTAGAAACACTAAAATTTAAATATTTCCTTAATATTATAGTGCATTTGTGGAAGGCACATTAATTTAATGCGCATGTCGTAAAGCTTAAACAGAACTTGATAATAAAATGTAAGAATAATATGTTCAGTAGCCTGAATAAAAAATTAATTATATTCTTAATTAAGATTTGATACAAACACCTATACCGTTAACTGTACTATGAAACTATTAGAAAAACATAATGGAATTATAATCAACGTTTTTGTTAATGAAACACGATACAGTTAGTTTATATCATTCCTGCTGAAATTCAACGTATGAAATGCGGAACATTTCAAAGCATTGCATTTCATATTGTGCAATTTTGACAGTTAAATAATACGAACGACAAAGTTGCATCCATTGTTTGTGTGCAATTAAAACTTAAAATCACTATGAAACAGTTGTATTCATAACGCCAATTTGCTCATTTTCGTTATGCATAAGTGCTAGTCTGCTCAAGTGCACTCAAATGTCATCACTGAATTTACAGGAAACGAAAGAGCATAATCCGTACCGGAAGTTGGCAGATAATAGCAATTTCACTTTCGAGCCTCGGGGCGTTCAGCGGTTTATAAAGTTTCATCAGATTAAATTTCAGACTAGCTCACGAAAAGAACGGAAATATTATCATCAGTATGTATAGGTATGTAAAGTACGCAAAGTAATTAATTAATTAATGAGCTAAAAATGCTACGTTGAATATAACCCATCAAACTTTTCAATCCTATTAAAGCACACACTAACAATGTCATTCATAATGAATTATGGGATATAACTTAATTATTGCTATTTTTTTGTTTGTAATAATACATTTATGTAATGAACTATGAATATTTTATTACCGAGTTTATTACGCAATTGGTGTGTGTCTGTTTATTTTTCGATTATTCATCGACGTGGCACAATGTGTTAAGAAATTTATTAACATTCTTGCAACAACAAAAATAGTACGACGTTCAAATCCGATACGCACGTCTCTGGACAAAAACAATACAACGACTCGACCAATAATTAATTACCGATTCTTATATAGTCGTAGATAAATTAATTTAGTTTTTTTAGAAAATGTTTCGAAATCGTTTCATTAAAACGAAAAGATATGCAATTATTTTATTAATGTTAATTCGCAAGAATTAACATCAACTGTATTCAAAAACTGAATTTTAATATTATATTATAAGCCCGTTGAATAGAATGTTTTGTACACGCAATGGTGTTTGTATTCAAAATTAATTTGCACACATTCTAACTACAGTTCATTACATGCAATTCAATTGCATTATTCAATGTAAATAAATATATACATACATACGCAGTAGCTGCTGACCATTTATTTATTATTTGCGTTTATTGGAAATAATTTGTGCGAAAAAAAAAACTAGACAAAAGATGATGAGACAGGTCATTAGCGCTTTCTTCTAGAACGATCATCCGTTCACACTGCACGAACTGGCGAGTGATTTGTCCACAATGTGTATAAATTGTAATTTGAATGGAAATGCGTCAAATGAATAAAAGGCCTCTTTAAGCATTAATACAAAAATACTCGTCCATTACATGCATCTATGGAATAGTATGATATTTTCGTGAAAGTGAAATGTTTTAGCGTATTAACTTTTAATACCCGTTTCAACGGTAATGCGTATACTTACGGATCGCGTAGCAAAAGCAAAAGCTAATTATGCTAGTTGCGGGCGACGCTTGCAAAATTTTCGTTTTCAATTACAATTAGCGGGATATTTTCGAGATAAACGAGCGCGCCGCCCGTTTCGTTTGCGGTTTTGTTCTATGCAAATCTAAATATACAATATAATAATATTTCCGCATTGATAAAATGTCCAGAGTGTGAGTCGAAACGCCGATTTCGAGATTCGAATACCAAATGACTCGACTTCCGAATTGTTGGCCTGGGAACGGACGAGACGTACGTGATACAACCGGAAACCATACATTTCCTACGAAAATGTTCAAATGTGTCATTTAATACGAAACACACAAACCGAAAATCAATCATAATGAATAGGATGATTTTAAACATCCATGCAAACATTATTACCCGTATTGTGTACGTGGACCTATTAATTAATACCTTTATATACCATTACTAGAGTGCAGTTGAAAATGTTTAAATATTAACAGAGCGGTAATGGATTGACCACACATTAACATTCCACTCAGCGTATGCACATATGTGATTAATATTAAAAGCACTCATCATAATTTATCTGTTGAATGTTCGTTTTTGATTTCATTCCCCTAATAGGTAGAGCTATCGTTAATTGCGTAGGCTAGGTAGTGCACTCCAAACAAACATAATTCAATCAAATTGTCTAATAAATCGCTTTAGATCCGCATACTGAATTGAGCTGTTAATATCCGGTACACACTTGAACGACTATTATTTGCACATTAGACAGTTAGGGGTTGACAACCTTTGCATGTGTAATAAATGCTATTTTTCAGTCAATATATGCAAAAAAATTACGATTGTTTTCAATACTAGACAAATATTCTATGGTTTCTGTAGATTTCTTACTGGTTGGCTATCCCTGCAGTAAATGAGCGTGTGTTAGAGATTTCCTCTCAATGTCCGATACAAAAACTGACCTTCGGCTAATAACAGAACCAGAACAACCTGGCAACGTTCCTTTTATTACTTTTGCCATGTCCATTCATAATAGACCATTAGATCAACGATATCCTTGAAAGTTTGTTTTGTTTTTCATACAGTCTTTCAATGTTTATTTTTGCCTACGAAAATTCTGTAAATTAAATAGGCGTACATCGTCGCTAGTCGCACTTGCGCAAATCTTTGAGTACTCTGTTTTAATTTGCGTTTAATATTGAAATGACGACGATGACGCCCATTTTCACGTATGTTATAAATTTATTATTGCAATTTCAGTGAAAATAAAATGAAAACGGAAAGAGTAATTGCGCGATGTTTGCACGAACGTTCTTTGCGCTCCAGTTACGTCTTGCGATTCGATTGAAAAAAATCTCTTCTTACTATTATCAATGTAGACGCCATATAAACAGAAGAAAAAGTATTTGTTGAAAATTCCTTTGTGCTTCCTGCAACCTATTACTACAATTTAATAATTTAGAACAACTAAAACAATATTATATTTCAACACCGGTTATATCAGTTTTTACGTTCACATATGTATCTATAAACATTTTCAATTCAAAATCCTGTGCTTCGTTAAGGCAAGTGTGCAAGTAAATGACTATATTTTAAAATCGCGCACATATGTAGAGTTTATATTGTAAATATGCTAATAGTTTTTTTTTCTTTTAAATATAGATATTCAGTAGTTGGCTATAGCAGTATATAGCAGACATTGGCTATTTTGAAACAGAGACGCGAGTAGACGACATCGAAAGCTGTATGTCAAACTGGTCAAAGTCGACTGCAAATCTGAAATTCAAACAGTTGCACTTGAGCAACCGGCGACACGATATTTTGCCGATAGAAAAGCGTCAAATTTCGAAATAACGACCAACATAATGAAATTGATCGTTTAAAATTAACGTTGCACGCCTCGGGAATGCGGCAGTCGTCTACTGTATAATTTTTGCCCTGCGCTAAATTTTCCGCACAGACTTCGAGGGGTTAACCGATCGTTTGTGCGGAATGGTAGGAAAAAAAAACGTACACGAAATGACGAATCAATGTCTGTTTGCGTGCGTGAAACTATTCGCGTGTAAATTCTTCGATAATGTCGAAGTGAAAACATTTCAGTGGCACGCAAACGTACGTACATGTGCCACTTCGAACGAGAAAAGTGTACCGAAATCGTTTGGATTTTTACGCAAAAAATTTCCGTACGAAAATTCAACGTACACTCTTACATTTCGATGCAAAATCTCAATAAAAAACATTGCAGTTAATTAATTTTTAATATGGTGACTTTCCAACGTGTCTCATATTAAAGTTTCAACCAATGAACGGCAGACTGAGAGAATGTACTCAATATTCATATTAAATTTTAATTAAAAAAATACATATGCACATTGAATATAACCTTGAAATGTATTATTTTATAAAACAAGGTCAATTTTTTAAGGTATTTATATAGTGTTTTAGTATCAACTTGAGCTAGAAAATGTTTTCGTGAGAAATGGGGCACATTTCGCTCCACATTATCCGCTTCGATTTGATCACAGTTTCCTCTTTGACGAATGGAAAGATTTTTATTCTCAATGACATTAACTAATGGAGTGCTTAAAAAGGTACAGATATTTTCATAGTAGAATTTGCATATAATTACAATTTTCACAAACACGTTGAATGCTAAATGAAATATTTTTATACGCATTATCTGAATGTCATTCTGCTATTTAAATTTATTTTCCCAAGCATTTTATGAGATTTTTTTATAAAATATTATATCAGTATCGCATCATTTCCTAATGAGTCACACGTGATTTTTTTAAATCATTATTTGACCTTTTATCTGAATATACATACATCCATATTGAATGACGTCGAATCAACAATTTTTTTCAAACTCATTTTATTTTAAATGGAAAATCTGTTTAAATTTTGATCAACTTATAATAGTTTTGAATCACTTTACATTTGCAAATTAGAATAGATTGAGTTACATGCTTATTATGCAACAGTGAATTTGGAAGAAAATTTATATGTATGTAGGTATGTGCATATGTATCTACGTATAATAAGTGTAAAAAGAAATTTCTGGAAAAACGTATTGAAAAATAAATAAATTATGGTACACGAATGCGAAATTTAATCTTGGGCGAAAATATCACTCATAAATTACGTTATCGGACACTGGATACATTATGTAGCCGATCGGTCATCCCATAACGAGTATTTTGGATATATACGTTTGTGTTTTATTCTAATCCAGTGGTCACCTTGTTAAATGCCACCTGAGTGACCACTTTTTGTTGACCATTTTTGACACAAGGCTGTCGACGAGACCACATTTATACACCACACAGGTGGATGCCACTATCTCTCGCCATTAACCACGCCATTTTATTCGCCGGTAATTGGAGTTTTACAAATGCCTCACAATTTCCTAGCATTGTCCAATTTGCGCCTCACTTTTTAGCCAAATGTCAATCCATCGATCGGTTGCTCAACACGTCTGTAAATCACAAGCCACGTTTATACGCTCGCTTGGCCAGAGCGAGCGTGTCGAAAATGCAATTTTTCGCAACGAAAAGCTTTAACAATGCGTTTTTATCTCTTCGCAGATGGAAATCTCATGCACCGGATATAATACCTATTGGGGGTATAAATCAAAGTTTTATTATTACTACTTGTGTCTTATCCGATACGATCGTTTCGCGGATTGTATGGGTGTAACTTGCTTTTTTTTTTGCGAGAGCCTCAGGGGCTCAATATCGAATCGTAATGCGGTTTTTAATGCACTTTGCAACCTTGATATACGTTCGTGGTTGTGATAAATGCAAGATCTATCTCGAGTAGGGGAAAGTAGGCTATCCGGCTGAGTGATTATTACTAGACGGTAAGAGAATCGTTCAAGTACGTCCAATGCATCACTTCGTATGCTTAATTTTCGATTTAAATGTAAATATGTATGTATATAAAAAAATCAAATTACTTTTTTGATTAGATATAGACTCTACGCGTATTTTGATATAAAATACATTTTATAAGCTCAATATAATAAGAAAACAAAAAATTAAATCGATGTTTGAATCAACAACAAACTACATAGCTACGCTTCGCACAATAAGCGTTTCACACTCTATGTATGTAAATTATAAAAAAATATCAACAAGCGATTTCTATATAAGATTACAGACATATTTTAAATGAATCCAAAAGGAAATATACTTATATATAAAATATATATCTCAAAATGACTGAAAATGTTTTTTTTTTCTAAACAACTATCAAATTGACCCGGCAAGGTCTCGATCACCTTGCGCATTCCGAATTTCGGTAAATTTTCGTCGATACCTATACTAGACGAAGGTCCATATACGCACAGTCAGGGGTCGACAACCTTTCCAAAAAAAAAAATATAGCCTCAAAACGGATACGAACAAAAACAAACGCGTCGTGACGAAACCGGCGATTGAGTGACCATGCGGCCGGCCCGTTGTGAAAGTTGCGAAACCCTGCACACACTCAATATGTGTGTGTGTTTTTGTTTATATGTATATGTGATTTTATGGTTGTGTGTAGGTATTGTGTCACTTTCGGTTAATAACAACTCTGGTTCGATTTGCTTAATAACCCATTGCAAAATTGAATCCAGAAGTAGCCAAGACCACACATCTCGACGGCAACGAAATTAATCCAAGGGCCGAACAATACATGTGACTTTAAAATTGTGTTGAATAACATAATTTTCAAGGAAAATCGATTCACTTCGTGTATCGAAATTGTTTACTCATCGTGTACTGGTTATATTGAACGAACTATGACATACATCGTATGTACGTTTTTTAATACGTTCGTATGTACATAAATATACTTTTAAAACGATTAATTCTACAGTGTTATAAACTGGCAAGCGTTATCGTATTAATTCCGTTCACGCACTGCGTTATTACTTTTGTCGCTGTTTAAAAGTAAAGTGAACGGCTACAATGCGACATAAAATTACAACTCTTATTTGAAACGAGCCCAAGTGTCATTTTGGCACGAACGACCGGCGAAACCTGCAAAATTCGCATCCAGACTCATGGTCAACGCGATCGTACATAAATGTTAGTATGTAGAGTCGAACGAAATCTCGTCTCATTTTCTCAAACGAAAACGGAATAAAAATGTCAATGTACTCTTCAATCAACGAAGAAAATCTAGATTATTGTGTACATAAATACTAGATAGTTCTATGGACATTGTGTACATAAATGCTAAATTTGGCAGATTTATCTTATTTACCGCCAAACAAGTTAGCGCTGTGAAACTCGCGCATTTTTCCGCACACGAAAGCTCAAGGACTTCGGGTAAGAATTTTTGGATGTTTTCGCCGATAAATGAAATATAATAATCGTAAATCACACGCGGTTCGATTTCGTTGCACTGAAACCGATCTTTTTTTTTTTTAATGTCGAAACTATTGACATATTACATCAGCCTTCAGGTTTATCGAATAGTTTACGATGCAATCGTTTTCTTTCGAACCAAAACAGAATTTAGCACACATGTACTATGTACGTAGGAATAGCCTTAAGAATAACAAGTACTCAAACCAGTAAACACTAACCGAAGAACGTACCTACTAAGAACAAATGTACATACCTACAAGTTAAACGAGACAAAAATTACTCACTAAATTCTAGCATTAAAGCGTATTTGATGTTTAAATCAATCGAATTTTTAATTTATTTGTTTATACGAGTATATCCGTAATCTTAGCGATGAGAATTTATTATTTATTGTTGAATCTTTTGTTTTATTCTTAAAAATTATTAATTTTTACTTTATCCATATAGGATAAAGTAGTTTGTAATATACAACTAGTCTTAATACTTTAATAGTATCCGAGAGGATGTGAAAGAAAGCAAGGAAGACCTAGTGGACGATGGGCTAATGAATTAAGAATGATGTGTGGAGTCAAGTGGTTGCAGATTGCTCAAGACAGACAGGAATAAAAGAGGATTGGAAAGGCCTTCATCCAACAGTGGATGACAGATGATGATGAATAAATAGTCTTAGAAGTATAATAAATTTAGATTCACAAAATCTTAAACTACTATTGGAAAATGTTTAAATTAAAATATTCTTACCATTTTTGTGTAAATGTTGAAAAGTTACTGGATCCTACAAGTACGAAAGTTCGCCACTGATTAACAAATAGCACGGAACACACGCCAAACTATCGAACTGAAAAAAGCGTTGCACAAATTGAAAATCGGAAAACTGCATGGGTAGGTACGTACGACTTGGAGCGAAATTGACCAAAACCAAAAATACAATTTATTTCTCATTCAGGTATAAACAATGCCTATCAATCAACAAAACTTAAACGATCGTTAGAAAATTTGGTCGATTTCACTCGTATTTAAGTGTAATGGTGATTATATCGCGCAATTTCACCGCGCGCGATTTTCTAGTTATATGTAAACGCACAAGGTTTTGCTTCGCCGTTCGAGCTGCTTCAACTTTAGCGCACCGTCAATCGCGGTGGCCGTCGTGTCGACAGTAAGCTCACCGACACACTGGCCAAGTTGAGGAATCGGCACCGAGTCTTCGAGGCCAGTGAAGTGTTGTGGTTTGCCGTCGACTTTTACCACCACCAGACCAACACCATCGTCAGCCCCACCGCCATCGCCACTTTGGCCGCCGGCGAACAAAATGTCCAAAATGGTAACGAAACCGTTGCTGAGGCCATTGTCTTTGGGTGCAACGCTCACCTACATCCTAGCCGACGTGCCACGAGGAATGAATGACCACTGCGGAAACACATACTCGAGCTATGGATCCTTAATGTACCTTCTAGCAACGGTGACTAGTCCCCGTCGATGAAGCTAGGCTGAAAACGCATTATAAAGAAACTTGATATGGATATTTTTTCCAGCCAATTCCAGCCAATACTCAACATTTTGAAGTAAAACTTATTTTCGCTCGGTAGAGTAAAAACGGTTCATCCAACGTTCCATACAAACGGAGCGAGCGATAAATGGTCACGCATATCCCCACTCCTTCAGTTTGGAGGTAGACAATTGCCCTCTGTCTTGCTCTTTCGCGTTCGTGCGAGAGAGAGAGATCCGCCTCGCACCGCCCCTCAGTTTAGTAAAAACGTGTCATCGAAGCGTGGCACGATACGAAAACCAGTCACGGCCAGCGGTCAGTGGGTACTCCCACTCCTCGGTTAGACGTCAGGTAGCAGTGAGAACAGCGAGTAATTGGGTGAGCGTTTAAAACCACATTTGTGTACACAATTCACATCTGTATTCCTTTATGTACATTGCACTTGCTTTAAATTCCAAATAAGTTTTACTTCATGCAAGTTTTATTTGCATGGCGATCAACTTCCATGCCATAGGAAGAGGTCCGGATATAATATACTAGTAAGAATCTTATAAGAATTTAACAAAAATTGCTTGTAAACTTTTTAGCTAGCTATCGATATAAATGCGATGAAAATATAAAACTATTGTCATATATTGTCATAGATACATTCTTGCAAAGTGTGTGGAGACACCTCTGTTAGGGATAGTAGATATGTATAAGTATAGTGTACTATGTTGTTATAAATATGTAATAGATGTATGTTAAATTAGCTTATTAGCTGATATTATATAAAATAATTAGGTTTATAATTACTTGTAGCAAATCGCAAACAGTCATCAAGGTGATCATCAGTCAAACGTATCCGCATTTCTGAATGCAGTCGTTTAAATATAGTTTATCATAAACACACGTGTTTTGGGTTACCAATTTTGAAGAAAGTGTGCATAACAGATCTTAAAAGTTGCAAGAAGTCCTCGACTTATTTTGACGAGAACCAATGATTGAATCAATGACGGTCCCTTCCTTTGACCATTAATTCCTTTCGTTAACGAATAATCACGAGCCCAGGAAGATCGTTTGGTCATTGGCCGGTGGTTAGTAAGCAAAAGTAAACCATTCTAGAAAATTAGAAAAACGGAAAGAAATATTCATTTCAAAATTCACAAAACAAAATCGTAATTAAATTTTGCTTCGCTATCGACTGGTTGAGCACCCATGTCGTAAGCTATGAAGTGTTCATTCACTTGTCAGATATCCTGAAAAGTTAAAGAATACAAGGATCCAGACCCAATAACGGGTTATTGTAGGAATAATGGAAAGTATGTATGTAGGTGCTAATTTTTCTCACAACTGTTTTAGATAAATCAGCAAATTTTAACAGGAGACGGCCGATCTGAATTTAGTAATATTCAGATCTTGTCAATGATGATAATTTAAGTAAAATAAAACTGTTTTGACATTCGAGTATCGAACCCCGGAGCTTCGCTCAAGAGGCTAACGCTCTAACGTCTAACCACTGCACTGAGATGAATCTGTAATTTGAGTACATTTTCATTCTTAAAGTTCTCCTGTTCAAAATATGTATCAAAATCAGTTCATATAAGACTTTCAGAGCATTCTGTAAACAATAATATTCCTGCAAGTCCAATAATAAACTTATCGTGATGTTCATAATGCAATATTGACATATTAATCTAAGATTATAAAATATCAGTAGGTCGATTACGTTCGCGTACCAAACTTGTATTAGAGCTATTTTGTTAAAAATATCAATGTCAGTTTGCGGTAGACCTGCACAGGAATCTGAAAACGATAGTATTCTGTTTTGATGAATGTTTCATTATCGAAGCGCAATGTTTATAAATTAAACTCAAAATGTCGACGCTTTCATTTCAAATACATTTACATATGAATTTTTTGAATATATGTACATATACATATGAATTTTTTGAATATATGTACATATACATATGCATGAATCAATTATATTAACAAGAAGTCAATTTACAAAATATGAACTGTCGAAAGAACACGCCTTAAATATAAATTGGGTTAATATGCTATTGAATGAAAGTAGATGAACAGTTATGTACGTTAAATTTATAGATCGACAATCTGATATATGCCCATCACGAAGTGTTCTTGACCTCAAACAAAAGGATATGTACTGATCGTGATACTCCACATTAGTGCAGTAGTAGAAAAATATTTGAATCGCACGATAACAAAACGGTTTTTCGAACGGATCTAATCGAAGCTTAGATCGATTTAAATTTACGACAGGCGATCGAATTCGATCTGTCAAGCATCTGAAGTCTACAAAATTGAGATTATTCATCGACAAGTAGCGTAACAGACGGTTCTAGAGACTGTGGAACCTAGTGCAGTGTTGCTCACAGGCTACTTTCACTTGCGGCTGTGCGCTGGCCCAGTTTGAAACGTAACGACCCCATTTACGGACACGACACTTCTCAATCTTGAATTTGTGTTTATAAAACGATAAATTCAGATGTCTAATTTACAAATCACACTAGATATTGATTGTAAACTAGTGAGAAACGCTTCATCTGCGTCGTCCGCATGACTGACTATCGAATGTCTACAGCCGTTCGTCACTTTTTTTGTTATAAACGAATTAAGGCTCCCGCACACCGCTGCGAGCAGGTACATAGGAAAATAGATAGGAAAATCTCAATAATGTTATGGTGGGGATTTGTATCGCATAGCCGCGATTTATTCAGTTAATCAGCCAAACAGAGCGCGCGACAGCAAAGTTGGCTTTAACCGCTAAATAATCGGGCATAACCACGTGGTGAAAACTTTAGTTTGCCTTGAAACGGGCATAGAGGGTTGCGGGGGCGATTATATACGTCCATTATATATTTGTTAGCTGTTATAATAGATATATTACGTAAAGTAGTGCAAAAACAATTGATTATTAATAGAATTGAAACAAATTCACAATAAATAAAGTTAGATGCGCGTGTGTGGCATTAGTGAGAGAATAGAATAACTGCATACGCGCCTATACCAAGAAGGATTTCCGCCGATTTCCGGCGATTTCGCCGATTTCGATGACGTTTGTAGAAAATTTGTATGTAAATAACTCTGACTTGAGTTGACTTGAGTTGTATGTAAATAACTCTGACTTGAGTTGACTTGAGTTGTATGTAAATAACTCTGACTTGAGTTGACTTGAGTTGTATGTAAATAACTCGGACTTGAGTTGACTTGAGTTGTATGTAAATAACTCTGACTTGAGTCTCTGACTTGAGTTGACTTGAGTTGTATGTAAATAACTCTGACTTGAGAATCGTAAGTGAAATACAAACGTTAAGAATGCGAGGTGACAGATGATAGTTTGATAGCTTATGTCAGAGTGACAGAAACCGACGCTGCGCAGGCCGGTAGATTTGCGAAAATCGCTAGGTTTGCCTAGCTAGGTTTTCATACACGATTTCGTAGCGGTGTGCCGGAGCCTTTAATTTGACAGCCGCTTCCGATAGTGTGATAGCGTATTATTCGTTCGGAAGAGGCTGTAATCAATTTTCATCACAAACGGTGTCGTAATTCGACCGGAGGCTAGAGTCTTAGAATAAAAAAGTTCTCGGTCAATTTTGATCGGTTCGTTCGGAACTGTGTGAAAGTCTATTGTCGTTTTAATTGTTAAATAGAATTTCCATCACAGCGGATAGAAATCGACGACCAGTGCGTTTTTATTGTCAATTTTTTTATTTATTTTTACTATACGTATTTCGGCAAATGTCCATTTGTTCAGTTCGAAAGCGCAAATCCTCGTTAACGACTCCGCTCAGAGATTTAACGCATTAAAGAGATTGATTGTATTCTAATTTTCCGATTTTCATTGAAAAAAAAGATCGTTACGCTTTTCGCTTATTGTATTTGTTAGATTAAATAACAATTTAAAGAACAATACGAAGAACCACTGAAAATTTTATGCAGCGTAACTATAGCTAATATGTACATATGTATGTATGTACATACATATGTACATATGATAAAAAAAATTCATTTAGAATACTTACCGATTCAATTTGGCGATCGTTATTCATAAATTATCCATCACGCTTATTAATATATTATACAACTTCGATTTACTGTTCCGCTTTTGCGCAAAATTAAAATTAATTTTCAATTAATAATATTTTAAATTCGCATTCATAACCTTGACATTTATTTTCATCGCAATAATTACACAAGATTTTTTGTTTTCGAATACGAAACGTTGAACTCGTTAATGCAATAGATCGAAAAAGCGTTTTGTTACTCAATCTTAGTCATCATATTTTTTTTCAATCGCCATGAAAACGCATTCACAAATTAATATTGAATAATTCATCTTTGGCAAACTATCGCAGTTGAAACCAATTCAGCAAATCCAATCCAATCAATTTCAATTGAACGAATGCATAGCGTATAATCTGATTGAATTATTAACCCCATCAATAACGGAAATTGTCTGGTTAAATTTAACCGTACAATTTCATCCATTGAATTCAGTCTTTGTGGTGTTTAAAATAAATTAATTAACTTCCTCGTTATTCAGTGACATCATCTGACTTTACTCGGGTTAAAGTCGAGGAACAAACTATTCACAATTGACCGAAAAAAATAATGAAAATGCAAATACACAAGGAAGAACGTGTAATAGATATCTCGACAATATATCAAACTCACGCTTTATCAAGCCTTAATTTGTTTAGCTTACCCGCATACAAAAAGCCGTATAATTTGCACTCATCGCTCTCACAGTCATTTCAATGAGAAAAGCCTTGATGCTTTTTGCACATAAAAAAATTAACCGAAATTTTACAACGCCAACACACGACATTTACGAAAAATGTATCAAAAATGTTTTATTTGCAACTATTTTGAAGTAAACTTTTTTTGCGCTCGGTAGAGTATAAACGGTTCATCCAACGTTCCATACAAACGGAGCGAGTGATTAGCGGTCACGCATATCCCCCCGCCCCGCACCGCCCCTCAGTTTAGTAAAACGTGTCATCGAAGCGTGGCACGATACGAAAACCAGTCACGGCCAGCGGTCAGCGGGTACTCCCACTCCTCGGCTAGACGTCAGGTAGCAGTGAGAACAGTGAGTCATTGGGTGAGCGTTTAAAACCACATTTATGTCCACAATTCTTTCACATTCACATCTGTATTCCTTCTTGTAGATTGCACTTGCATTAAATTGCAAATAAGTTTTACTTTTATGTATAGTGAGTAGCGGCTACACACTGCGATATATCAAATAAACGCGGAGAAACAGTTTGACAGACCTTTAAATGTTACGAAATAGCTCAAATAAACATTAAGAAGAACCAATATTGATATCGTTTCGTAATGGAACATAATTGACTTGTAATTAGAGGTAACAACAATTCATAGCGAGTATAATGAAATTAGCGTCTCATTGTGAACTATTTACATAGCTCTTATTTTCGTGGAAACTTTTAAATTCGGGTCTAGTATAAACATGCAATGTACAATATTTAGTAAATGATCTATTATCGATTGAAGTCTATACAGTTTTAAATCAACATCGACACCACAGTACAGATTGAATTTCGTAATCTACATACACGATTATAAAGAAAAAAAAAAAAATACTAATAATAAAAAAAATACTTCGATCACATAACGATATAACGACGTGTCGGTTATGAAGTCGGCCACTATGGCCGATTGTCAAATTGGTGTGGTCGGTGATTTGCGATGGGCTTTAAAGGCAATTAAACGGTTACGAGGAGAACCTGCCGACGACCAAAGACAGCCTCCACCTCTTGCGCAATCTTGGCTTCCGGCTAAGCTTCTGAAATGGAAGCCTGTCGCTGGACCGGAAGAAAATGGCACATCGCGCAAAGTGGAGCTTTCTCACGCGACAGGCGATTCATTCAAATAAAACAAAAAATCGCAGTGTGTAGCCGCTACTCACTATAGAAGTAAAAATTCTTTGCAATATTTAAAGCAAGTGCAATGTACAAGAAGTAATACAGATGTGAATATGAATGTGAATGTGAAAGAATTGTGTACACAAATGTAGCGAAAGGTAAGGTGAGCCACACACACACAAATGTGCATTTTTATAATGATTGGACTGAAAAAACATGCCGTATTTCACAAAAGAAAAAATATACAAAACAATAGTGTCTCTGTTACACTCGTAACGTGTACGCGTACGAAAGTTATTGTTGCATGTAGTGAAAATTCGTATTATTCACCTATTCACAGATACTACACACGCGCAATGTGTGTGTGGCCTGCGCGACCTGTACCTGACGTCTAGCCGAGGAGTGGGGATACCCGCTGGCCGTTACTGGTTTTCGTGTCGTATCGTTTCGTATCTAAACATTTTTACTACACTGAGGGGCGGTGCGGGGCGTAGAGGGGACGCTCGAATTTTCGGGGCAGATCTCTCTCTCGCGCAAACGCGAAAGAGCAAGAGAGAGGGCAATAGCCTACCTCCAAACCGAAGGAGTGGGCATATGCGTTACAGCTTATCGCTCGCTCCCTTTGTATGGAACGTTGGATGAACCGTTTTTCTCTACCGAGCGAAAAGAAGTCTTACTTCAATAAAAAATGTAACCAAATGGTCAATAAATTACAATTAAAATATATATATCGATAAAAACAAGTACTTGGCGTTTTTTGAATTAGATAAAATGTCTCCAATTCGATTCGATGTATTGAAAGAACGAAACTCAAGGTACGTCAACAAAAGAGGAACGAAAATTCCTAATGGAAATTACTCACCAATCTAGATGTGCGAAAGCCCCACATCAGCTAGCGATAAAGGGATCAAAGGATATCGGAAAGTCGAGCTTTTCCGTCAAACAACAATTTTACGCGATTACTCACAGAAAAATGTTCCCAAAATCATTATGACACATCGCGTTGCGAAATCAAAATGATAAACATCAATTCGTACATTTATTAATTACTAACGAAATTTCAATAAATCACTTTGACAAGTCAATTTCGCGTATCTTCCTTTGATCGAAACGTTTACATGTTAGTAAATTTGATCGATTATTTAAAGTCGTTATGAAATTTTCAAGCTGAACTTAAAGTATCTATAACAATTTTAATTAAATATTTAACCTTTTTTTATTATTATTATCTAACAAGTGTATTATTTTGTAATAGCCCTATGGGCGTATAACAATAATAAATAAACACTGCAAAGTTCAACGATCTCTTCCGGTCTCTTTACAGGAAGTCAATGTGCCTCTATGTGAAGTTTTAAACCCTTTCAACACCAGTGAAAATAACATAACTCGCCGCAGACAGGCAATGTGAGAGTTTAACGAATGAAAAAAAAATTAAACAAATTACTAAAGAGTGCAAGAAGGTCACATATCAGCTCTGATCGAACAACCCGAGGGTATTTCGCGTTTCGAAACCGGAAATAGGCAACGAATCAACTGATAGACTTCCTTTAAACCTTCGCAGCTCACTACAATGGTCAGATTTGTACTACATAGTTAATAATTTAAAAATTATAACGCACGTTTAATTATATATAAGTACGCCAACGAATCAATCAGTCAATACATGCTAAATTAAAATGTCGTTACGCCTACCAATTCGATTGTTCGTACAGTGCAACAACGTACATACATACATAAGTTATATCAGATATTTAATTTCCGCGAATTATCAACGCCAATTTATATGGGTAATATATGTGTAATAGATCGTAAAACTTCAATTTGTACACAACGTGTTTGTTTTCCTGTTTGTTCGCTTATGCACTAGATGTACTATCAAAAACAAATCAATCGGCTTGCACTCTAATACAATATTTACTTATGCGTTATGTGATGATCTATTAACATTCCATCTTATAACAACTTTGATATCACTTTTTAATCACATAATACATATATATGTATATAGATTTATATCAAAATGCATAGATATTTACATAGCGTTGGAAATAGCGGCGAGGAAAGAACCGGAATAGATATCAAAGGATATCGATCCACATTTAACCGGTCAAAGGGCGCGTTCAAAACGTCCGGTTCCGGATTATAAACCAGCGTTTGATCGCAAATACCAACGTATCCGTATTATAGCGAATTTACCATTCCCATATTCTCAAAGAAGCATTTCAATGGAGTTTACTAAAATTTATGCTCATTTTTGTAAACTTTTATTTATTAATTATCATCATCGTGTTTTCGCAAATTTTCAGCAAAAAATTTTTAAATTAGTCTGTTCCACATTTTGACCAGGAGAAATTTTGATCAAACATATATTATATAAATTATACATACCTATGTACCAATTAAAGCGATCGACAGTGCGTTTTGATTCATATTTCCAAACAATCAACGGAAGAAGTCTTATTTCAAATCGGATCCAAATTCTATTAAATCAAAAAAATTACTTTACTACGTATGTTTTGATCTTGAAAAAAGTCAGAAAAGGTACAAATTAGTCCTAATACAAAATCATATGTATCGTTAGTTAGTAAATGATTTTCTCAAGCTTTCATTCAGCAGTCAGCGTTTACACACTCATACAGATTTTGACAAAATGAATCACAGAAAAATTTTGCACGCTTCATTTTATCAAATCTATAGATATACAAGTAATATTAATAGGTACATATAGTTGATGTCGTTGTTAACGTGTGTCGAATCGCGCCGACAACCTTTCTCTTTTGACGTTAACTGCCGCCATGGACGCCCGAGAATAATTAAATTATTAAGACGACTCGACAATCGGAATTCTGGCATTAAGTTATTCTCGCCTCAGGCCAGTTAACATACCGACTTGTAACGTACGCGCTTTTTAATTTTCATGCTCATCTAAGTCCAATAGAATACACATTTCAATGCAAAAAGCGAAAGCTCACTCTCAGTAAGTGTGTGTGAGCGAAAATTCAATAGATCAAATTATTTCCGACGCGTGAAAAGTTCGTCAATACCTACTATCCATAATACATATACCAATCGCAGTCGCTTACAATGTGAAAATAATGATTAAAATTTTCATTATCATCAAATTAATATTAATTAATATAAAATGCAAATCTCGTACAATTTTAAGTGACATGTTTTTCGTCACTGACTAATTTCTGTAATGATCGAAAACCATATTTCACTCTCGTATGCAAACATTTATGAATATTCATAAGTGGAATTAAATGTGATGAAACGTTCCCAGCAAAATAATTCCGATAGCAAATAATCGAATCGATAAATAATCGCAGATGGCTCAATTGCCAGACATAACGAATTTATCTTAACTTTTAAAACGGTTGAAATCGCATTTTACATTTTCTCCAAAATATAATACAAACTGTGGAATGCTTTCATAGTATTGCAGTGGCGTCTTGGGAAATTTGTGTCATATTTCCCCGAAGGTTTATAAATTCTCAATTCCATTACATTTGAAACCAATAAAGTCACTGTGAAAATTTATATTCATAGTTTTCGTGAAAGCCTTTTCAATTTGCAGGGTTTTTCCAGTAGCCAGAAGCTATAGTATTGAAGTTCAATGTATAGAAATTACGGAATAATGCGTTTCAAAATGAAACGTGTGGATTCATTGACATTTTCATTTCATTATATAACATTGTATTGTACATTTAGTGCGTGTTCATAATTGATCAATCGGCAATATCGTCAATCGTAAATTGTACCATATGGTAGACGCGGGAAAAATTTTCATTCGGCAACAATCCGACAAATCGCACATACGTATGTATATAAAGCAAAATAAAAATTGTAAAACCGAGCACAATAATAATTAATTAGAGCGTAAAACAAATTTACAAAGCAAAAACGCAACGGAAAATATACTATGGCGTGCCTTGGCTACCAAAAGGCGCAGCAGCACAACTGGCATACGTAAAATTCAGGTTCGAAGCGAACGAGACGTATTGCTGTTACGAAATATGCGTATATATGTTTTTATACATATACACAATATAAATTTATGTATATTTCATCCGTGAACGAGTTTATTTCGCTTACGTATTCGACAGAGAAATCGATCAAATTCGACTCTGACAATACGCACCGCGTGCGATCCTCGCTCTGCATCTGATCAACAATTTATTTCAACAAACGGGGAATGAAATTGAGAGCTTTGCGAATAGCGCTAGATTTATTTTTTTCCGTTCGCTGAAATTAACCTCACAGAGGCGGTGATTCGATATTAAAAATGTGGCGTGTCGTTGCGAAATGTTTACGTAATAGTCGGCCTTTACAAAAGTCGCTTTGATCGAAAGCCGGAATAATTTTGCGGGAGAATTGAGATCGAAATCTTTTAATTGTACACCACGCTTCAGGGATTAGAAATTAGAATGATTTTACACAAAAACAGGAGTGGTAAAAGACACGAAAAGTGTTCTCAGACATGAATTTCCTACATACACTACTTGCACAATAAGAAATATCAACATCAGGTATACATATTCGGAGGTAAACCAATTCAGAAACATCGATCTAAACTTGCCATATTATAATATTATATATTGTCTGTCTGTCCATCAGAAACTCTCGACACTTCTTTTGTTTTCACTGAAAACTTACACTTTGTATATAGAAAAGTCTATCTCTGCATTTGTACATACATATGTACATATGTTTGTTCCTTCTAGTTCCAGTGGTCGGGATCGTTTTTCGAGCTAAAAGCTAAATTATGGAATACCTTGCAAAATTGGTATGTTTGGGAGCCGCAACATATTATCTTCGGATTATACATACATACATATACATATATGTATGTTTAGTCAAAATTAAATTAAATTTTACTTATTTATTTTATTTTATTTTTATTACAAAAACACCCACCATGATATAACAGTTAAACCAATTAATCGTCATGGTGGGTAAATTACAAAAATGGACATAAGTGTACAATAAATAGAAAAATTCATATAAATACAGACACAATGAAATACATGTAAAATAGACATAAATTACTTTGTATACATTCAAAATGCACACAACATCATTCGACCCTTAGTATCCGCTCAATTAAGCAACCGTAACTTTCAAAGAAAATATCAAACGAGACAGCTACCCGATTGAGGAGATTAATCGCTCTGGGTGAAATGCATCATGAAATGGATAGCAGTAAGAAATAAGCTATCTTCGTGATATTTTATTTTATTCTTAATGTTCGACAGTTTATTACTAAAAAGTATTATTGATTTAATGCTTTTTATAGCCATGAAATTAAATTATATATGTATGTATATAATAGCCGAAATCTGTCTGTGTGTGTGTGTGTGTCTGTGTGTGTGTACGTCTACTGATAACGCTCTCTGAGGTAAATAATTAAAAAACCAGAATGTCGCACGAGTAGGATTTGAACCCAGTATCACCAGGTTGAGAGGAATCGTGCTTATCTTCCAAACGGAGGCGATGACGGACGTGCTATAATTGGCCAATATTTATTCATAAAGAATTCGCTACTTTGCTAAATTGTTACTTTGTTGTTATTATAACGCGCCATAAATGGCACATTATTGCATTGATGCAACAACTATAAAAACTATTAAATTTAATATTATTTTCAGTACTGGTGATGAGAACGCTCCGTTGATATTCAACGGGCTTACACTAGTGTAGAAATAGGATTAATTTTAATTAAGTATAAAAAGCGACAGTCGCAGATTTTCATATAAAAAGCCACATGAGGCTCCGGAGCCGCCGGTTCCTGAACACTGCTTATACATTACGTCATCGTTTGACTGATTATTGGCACCTAACTGTAATTCGTATAATCTAGTAGATAGAATCATTTTTATTTTCTTATAATACATACATAGTTTTTTTTTTAGGTGACTTCGACTAATACTGTTGATAAATAGAGTTCAATAAAATTAGATTCATTGACTATTTTCAATCTAAAAATCACGAGAGCAGTACCGGTTACTATAGCTAGAAATAAATTCATTCAAACAATTATAATAAAAAGGAAAATGGAGAAAATCAGACTGCAACATTTCAACAGGTGAATTTCTATTGTATTTTCGAGTGACTCTGAGCTATGCGGATACATACGACGCGTTATGAAATACTTCTACAATATTGCACATTGCGTTGGTGATTTTCGAGTGCATACATGAATCGATCGGGCGCACTTCCGGGAAATTGCAAAAAATTACCCGTCATCGAAGAACCATGTTGATGTATCATAAATATATATTATTTATACATTTGTCATCATCGTACTCACATCGGCGTGGTTCAAAGCGAGTTCACCCCGTTCGAAAGTGAGTGCGATACCTTTCTAGCACGTAACTCACTTACCCTATGACTGCGTTGCCAATCAATAATACCGTTTTCACCAGTCAACCTGTCGACTAATTGTGGCTCATCAGTTGAATCGAGATTCGTGACGTTAATTAATCGACGAGCGGTAAAAAAAATCGATTCCACCTTTAAAGTAAAATCCATTTGCTTGGAAACGTGATAGTAGCGGTTATTCACTTCGAAAATTCCAATAAAGTCTACCTATATACTTTTCCGATTGAATAATTAAATATGCGATTAATCAACGTTTATTAACTCTTCGCTGATGTTTACATTTCCTCGTATAATGCAATGAGAAAAGACAGCGGCAATACTTTGACATACAATTACATACGTGTGATTTGCAATATAATTAATGCTCATTGTATAATTAGCTTGAATCGATATTTAAAAAAAAAAACTCATAATCAAAAATTTAACTGCATAAAAACAATTAATTATAAATAATTGAACCATTTTCGTAACTACCTATATTTATATGTGCAATCATTTTGTATACTCTTTGCTGTTTATAATGAATTTAAATATTGTGTTCAAATCAAATGTACATATGTATAATAAATCAAAATTAGCCCACTTTTTATATTTTATAAAGTAACCGTAGTTTTTTGTAAATTTATTATTAAATTGAGTGTATTGTGATCAAAAAAATTTGTGTTGGTTTACACTTTGCGAATAAAATGTGAAATTAATTCAAAATAATCGTTTTAGAATAGGAGTTACGTAGAAACGTAACGATGGGTGTTCATTCAACTCAATATAACTGTTGTGTACGTGAAATGAAATTATCGTACATATTATAATCAAGGTAAAATGATCGTTTATTAAAAAATGAACATTGCAAGCTTGATTGATGACATTTTTGTAAAATCTGCAATGCTCGCTCGCACGTTCGCATCCGTTGACATTAGATTTTCCGATTTCGCAAGCAAAACGACCGATCGTTTCGTTTGACAAGTCCATTGACAACATTAGTTGGAAACGTCGACAATTACCGGTTATTTTCCGTTTTTAACTTTCTAATTATGCGCCAAGAGACTCGCTAAGCGATATGGTCACTTTGACATTTCGACCGGTGCACCGTTGACAATGAAATTCCGAATTTGCAAAAGCGCATCTCAATCGAAACGAAACTGGCGTGTCTCGTAGAAAGTTACACAACCAAATCATAAAAATAGACAATACATAAACACCACTACGTAATTTAGAAATCAAATCTGACAGTAGAAATATTTCTGCAGAATGAAATGTGTTATACCTACACATAGAACTGTTGAAATGTATAACAGTACAAAGGATTCCGAAGTATTTTCCGAGAACGAGCGCAGATTTGCGGTTTCAATGCAGGTATGCGAGCCATTTTGCTGAAAGTCTAGAATTATCGTAAGTAGGTGGGTGTAGCATGAAAGCACATCTGAATTAGGGCATTGTCGAAATCAACAAGTAGAAAATTTGCGAGTAAAAAAAATTCGGTCAATCTCAGAAAATTGAATAGTCGCGTTGTATTCATAATGAAATGTGTTTCTAATCATTTTTTTTATAAATCGTGCATCTATGTATCTATTCAATGAATATTCATTTTAATATTCTCGAATGTAACAGTAATTAAAATAATTTAATTACGGAGAAGTGACGCACTTTTAAACGTGTTTGCTTTTTAATCGAGTGAAAATGCGTGGAAATTTTCAATGCATAATACAACAATAGACGTGTATTCGTCATTTTCTCACATTAATTAATATTACGTATAACGAGTCTATGCATACATATTTATACGAGGGTCTGATCAAAAAATTCGATCACTGATTACAGCTTAACAATGCTATGTACCAACTTAGTAACATGACACAATAAGTATAGACATATGCACTTACAAAAGTTTCACGTTACTATCTATCTGCAGATTACAATGATCGATACGTTTTATTCGTGAACTTAACGATCACGCCTCGGATTCGAATAACATCTATGTATATGTTGCTCGAATATACAGATACATATATCTAATCTAAAAAAAATAACACGTAATTATGTTTGGAACCTAATTAACCTTTACCTCGCAAGAAAGCGAGTGAATGTGCGTCGTCCTGTCAATTTATACCACATAGTATATACGCGGGCGAATTATTATCGTCACGCATTATAATTTATATAACAAATCGAATCGAAGAAAGTAATGTTGTACGATTTTTTTTATTTTCGCTTCGAACCCACAATCAAATCAGAAGCCTACATTTTTTTTTAATGTACGTGGAGTTATTATTTAAATTTAAGCGAACTCTCGATGGGAGACCGAAGGAACACGAACCAAAGGAGAGTAAAGTAATTATTTGGCGATTTGCGATACGAACGAACGTGACGCTGCAAGAGAATGTTAAATTGAAATGAAAAAAAAAATACTAATAATGATAAAACGGCCAAAGAGTGCAATTTATACGGACGTAAAGAGATTTATGATTGATTGATGCACATTTAAAACTATTGCCGATTTTATAAAAAAGCAGATTAATATTTAAAGTCAAAGGCCATACGCTCATTCTGGTAAAAAGTGTATGAAGAAAGTCAAATTACAATTACTTTAATATAAATAGAAGACATGGAATATAACACTTACGTGGTTTCTAATACGCTATTGAATTTAATTAAAGAACCTCACTTAATAATTTAATTACATAACCTACTCAAATTTTAATGTTTAGTGAAGTGAAGAAAATACCGTTCAAAAGGAAGGTAAGGAAGGGAAAGATAAAACCCACATTCATCCTCAAAATTTATAGTCTCATAAGAGTTTATGACAGGGAAGAAGGACAGTTGCGATAAGAAGAAGAATTAATGCAAAAGGGTGAATATAGGGGAAAATATAATTAGTCCAAGTACTTGAATTTGAATTGCTTCACGCCATTTCAAACTAATATCGTTACCAAATTATCGAATTTTAAAAGCGCTTCCTCAAATTCCCTTAAAAGCAATATGTATCACAAATGTAAATAACAATTATGGAGTCATAACAAGAGCAAAAACACTACGCTGAGATAAATAATCTCCGTCGTTTGCCATTTAGGAGCCGTTGAAAATTAGTCCTCAGCCAACAGGCGAGACTTGGCACTCATTATAATTGTATAAATTTAATAGAGGGGGTGTTAATATCCCTTTATAATCCCTGCGTATTCCCATTTGAAAACTATATTACAATAACGGCCGCAATAAACATTTTCCGGAATATTATCGTATTAATTTTTCGATCACATTGCGTCTATCCCGAAAGACAGATTAATTTTACGAGATAGGCAATTAAAATATACGCGCGTGCTCCTTTGGGAGTTAGCGGCTTTCGCATATCCTCTGATATCTACTAATTGATTCTCGGATTATGACAAAGTAAAAATACACATAAAATAATATGCTTTCGAGGAATTTTTTTTCCCAGTCTAATCTCTATTAAATTTGACGTGTTTCAATTTGTTTTTATTTATCTTTTTAATATGAATAAGGTCGAACACCTTGCTGGCGGGTTGTGAACCCGTGCCGTCGAGAGTGAAAGTGAACCACTAGTCTATAGACGGCATACAGGTGTATCGCGCGCCAAAACCGTTGGATGCTGGGCGATACCAGTGGCGGTTCGTGACTTCGAGTCGCCTCATTCGAAATGCGGTAAAAAATGGTTATATAACATAGTATAAAGCGACTTGAAATAGAGAAGAACTAGCGATTGCGATCTTTTTACATTTCACCGTACAATATGCATACATATGTATGTATGTATGTGAAAATACCAACAAAATACTCAGAAGTTGACGATGATAAAAACTGTATAAATCACGTTAGAAATAGTAAAAAAAATAGATCGATGTAGGAAAATAAAACTATGTAAATTTGCTATGTAAAAAAACTATGTAAAAGTGATGATTTAACACTGAGCAACAAAAAAATCACGTTTTTGAGTTACCGGAGTGCAGACCCAAAAATTATTACTAATTCTGACTCACTGAATCCGAATATGAATTAGGTCTCGTTCATGAGATGTGAGCGTTTAAAAAATGGACAATTTTTACATTTTTTTGACCTTTGCGGTCTGTAACTCAAAATTTAGTACTTTTGTGCTCAATTTTTTTGCTATTAATTGTGATATTTGAAAGTTTTAAAATACTTATACGTAATCGTCTAGCAAATTTTAAACGTCAAAATTTTTTTTTTCTTTCAGATTTTTTCCCAGAGCACTCTGGAGTGAAGGTCCGGGTTGCATATTTCCGAAACGAACATACTATTTGTTCGGCCACTTTCACGTACAGGTATTTCCCGACTTACGACCGAGTTACGTTCCTACAGGTTGGTCGTAAGTCGAGTTTCATACAAAATATTAAAATTATCTAATTGAAAAAAAAAACGGATAAGACAGCTTTTATTTTAATGCTATGAAGAATATTATAATTCTTCCAATGCTCACTGTTTGATATTGTAAGTTCCCAAAAAAAATGGTAATGTACTATACCTACATATAGTATATTGGAAGCTTTTTGTTTTTTTTAATACTTTTTACTATCTACATATGTATGTACATATATATGTAAATAGTATGATAGTATTTTCTTCATTATTTTTAACAATAATAAAAAAAACGTATTTTTTTTGCAGGAACATTTGCCAGCCATCATCGAAATAAATAATAATCATTCCCACAGTATTGATACGATAGAAGATCGGTATTCAATGGCAGTACTAGCCAAGGGGTGAAGAGGTTCCCGATATGGAACATTATAGACCACTAGAATGTAAAACTACCCTAGAAAAAAATAAACCATCAAATACAATAGTGGAACATTCACTGAATGAAAATGAACGGGTTGATATCATAGAAGATGATGAAATAGAAAGTAGAAATGAAATAGCTTTTAAAGTGCAAGAGATGATACCTTCCAAAATCATCTCTAGTAATATTCCGTTGAAACTTGTATAGAATTATTTTGAATATTGAAATAAAGCAGGTACAGCAGGAGAGGTTTATGAATTATTAAACAATACATGTATAAACCGTGTCAGGCAACACCGTAGATCAGCCATCAATGTACATTGTACAACCTACATACATATGTATGTAGGCTTCAAGGCGAAAACCTGGTGTCACCAGAGGGAAAAAAAGGCATCCGACAATGAACCAAAAAGAAGGAGAAATTTCGCAGAAAATATCGCCATAAATATACCGCATGCTAAATCTTGATATTTATTATAACTTATTAAATCATTGCCATTATATATTTTTTTGAGTCAATCTTTTTAAAATTTAGTGAATTTGTATTAGGAAAAAGATAACCTTGAGATCTTCTTCTTTCACTTTGTTGTCATATATTTTTTACCTAACATTGAATTGGTGTTGTTTCATTTATTTTTGAATTTTATGTTGGTTTTAGTATGTGTTTCAAGTATGTATGTATTTACAATCATTTCATTTTTTTTTTTTTTTTTTTATATATTTTACACGTGACATTAATTTCGTCTACTCTGGCAATCATATCTGTTCTGTTAGTGTTTGGTGTTGATTTATTTATTTTCATCTGTTATATTATGCTTATATATTCTTGAAATCGATATTTTTTCAGTTGATGCTACATTCTATTTCAATAAACGAAATACCAATAAATTCTATTCTTATTTAATTTTTCCTCGTAATATTCACGAAAACAGTTTTTAATGTAAATAAATTTCAGACACAGTTTTGAAAGACATGATATCAGCAGCATGCGCATAAGACTGCAATTGAAATAGTTAAGACAATTATGGTATCATCTAAGTTTAGAAAATTAATCGTTTTGTAAATGAAATGCGTGCAATAAAAAGTGACAGATACTACTGCGTTCTACATATACATAAATAGTATGTTCGTTTCGGAAACATGCGTCCGGGGATTAGAGCCCCTATGTTGAAATGATTTTCTCGACCTTTAATATCGTCATTGGCAAGATCTAGACATCATTAAATTCAGATCGGACGTTACCTGTTGAGTTTGGCATTTTATCAAGCTTGTAAGCTATTCGTATTCACGAAAATATCATTTAGACATTATAAACTTTATTAAATATGATTACATTTAACATACATACATAGATTATAATATATACATATGTAGTTATAATAATCGGGGCAAGAATAAGTTAATGGTTAAGAATTTAAAATTAAGTAGACCTGGAAGAAGTATTTTGTACAGGGGTGCTATTGAATACAATGGACTGCCAGAAGGTCTTGGACAAATAAACCAAATTGACTGATTCCTGGCAGTCTTTAAACAACAACTGTACAAGTGCTAATAGATAATTGAGTTTATTATGTTATTTTAGCTTTAAGTCACTTTTTGTTCGTAATTAGCTTTTCAAGCTACTTTAATCAAACAAATATATAGTCAGTATGTAAAAAAATATTGTAATGCATTTGTGTATTTTAATACAAAGCTATGCTATTCTACGTTTTAGGTTGTAAATAGTAAATTAATTTAATTTCTTTCCACTAGCAATATCAACTGTCATTGAAACAAAACTGTGTAAAGTCCTGTGAAGGAAAATGTCGTATCGCATCACAAAGCTTGTTTCCGTTTAATCAAATAGTGTAGGAATGAATAAAAAACAAACAAATTATACCTGTTTTTAGACGAAATTAAAATACGCACACGTAAATGTATAAGCTTCGTAATTAAAATATAAATATAATACAGTGACTGTATTATATTTCTATTTTTGTCTTTATTTGAGATTTCGACTGTCAGGATTTCGGATGTTGGGTTTATGAACCCTTATTGTCATACAAATCACAAGATTGTCCTTTTCTTCCACGTAATCAAATAGACCAACTTAATTTCATATAAAATAAACGCATATCATTTTCCAACCGTGCACATCAAACCGACTTGTTTCCTTTACGGTTAATTCGTTAATTACACAGGAAAAGTACAATATAATCACACCGATTTATAGGTAAATCGGAGACAAAATTATATTATTATGCGTAAACAACGCCACTGGTGCGTGTGGTGAAAGTAAAAACACGTTCCCGGGCGCACAACAGGCCCGGCAAAAAAAGGCTATAGTAAACGCATTGTCGCACTGATGACAGCTCATACTGATATCACACTGATATACTGATATCAGTACCTGTTCACACTAACACACAACCCATTGACGTGACAGAGAGTGACATACCTAATCGCGCATGCGCCTGCGAACAATGCAAAACTTATCAGCACATCAGTGGGTACGCTCCTTGGGCGCAACGAAAGCAGTGGCGTCTCGCGATGAATATGCACAAAACACCATTTAGTTTTAATCGAGTCCCACCGCGACGAACATGACATATCGAAAATGTGTTTTATAATTGTTGCCGTATTACTTTTACATTATACGTGAGCGATTCGAGCGCGGGGCGTGTCACGAAAGTCGGGCGTCGAATTTAAATTTTACGTCGTTACGTCACGAATATGTCCGTATTTTTATTTATTTTTTATGGTCAAACGACATATTACGTTCGGTCAAGCGGACAGGTGTTTCGAGATACGCGTGCGCGAACATTGAACCTGGATTTTGAAATCCTACGCCAATTTCGGAACTGTTGCGCGAACTTGTCACGTGTGATCGTTCCGACAATCGATGATTGTAATATGACGATTCGGTATTGCCAAATACTTGTTGCTTAAAATTTTCAGCATTTAATTACAGGTAGTTTCATAATTGAGTGCGACAAGACGTGTAGTCGCATAGGTGTGACTTATAAGGGAATATGTTTTCCCATTGGTGAAAGCATTCAAACCAATGATAGTCATTTTGCAATTTCAAAATATACTAGTATTCCAGTATATAGTAAGTTAATCCTATGCAAACTTGCACCATCGAAAACAATTGACCTTTGAATGACCACGTTATTTGCGAGCGTTTAACGCTGAATTTATTAGTGTTTATTTTATAGAGTGTTTACGACCTTCTCGATCATCTTTTCAACCTTGTACAGCTTTCACAGGTCATCGTATACTTTCAGATGGTGTGTCTTAATCGACAGTATGGACAATTAAAATGTTGGATCTATCCTTTTAATGACGGTATAAATCATGCACACCTCTATCATCCAAAATGCATCAGTAAAATACCAGTTTCCGATTTCTATTACGTGCGTAATAGAAGCTTTCTCGAAATGTAATAAACTAAAGTGTATCGTTTTGTAATTTAACGTGTATCGGATTCGTCCCATGTCAGTTGAACTGTCATTTTGCTAATATTTGACAGCTGGTCAACCTTGCTGTCAAATTTTTGATTAAACGCTTTTATTCGATGTCATACTAGTGTGATTTTCTTTTCCTTTTTATTAAATGTCATTTTACAACATTTGATTTCTGTCAGACTTTCGCATTTTCGCTAAAATGAAAAACCGTTGCAAATTTCACAATAAAAATACATCTTGACATTATGCAATGCTGGAAATCATCACATCGTCACAGTTATAGTTAGAAAAACGCGTAATAAATAATCAACAAGACAGTGAAAGGTTGTCTAGTTGAGTCCAATGTTTCTCAAAATTTATTTGACTTGACAATTATTCGAATATTTGAAATGTATAAAAATATGATTTTTAACGCACTTATAATATCTATCAATTAAAAAGTCATCAATATTCTTTTATCAAATGGTATTTACATACATATATTGCATTAACGAATATTTATCGTGTCTATTTAATATTATCGATATAGTTAATGAGTTACGATTTTGATATTGAAAAAAAGTTTGGATAACAATGATGAAATTCAATCTTTCGCCGTTAAAATTTGACAACTGCATATAATTTATCGAAATTGCAATTTCTCCACTCGCCATTCATCTCCGCCTTTCTCTTGTATTATCAGAATTGTTGATGTTCAACATTTTCCATTTTACTAATGTTTTAAGATTAAACGAACATTTATATAAAAGTTGAAGAGGAAGGAGTGACGATATCGCTTATTGCATATATTACGAAGGTAGAGTTGAAATATGAAAATGTACATATAAACATAGTATACTTCGTTCACAACACGTCGAAGTATAAGTTATTTTACGTTTAATTAATGCTCGTAAACTTTTCCTTGGAAAACATTCAAGACCTTCGTCTTCCCGTATCGGATCGTAAATTTTCGAACAACTTCCATAAATTGCTATTTAATAATATTTTAATTATTTTTACTGAAACGACATCTATATATGAACATTGTCAGTAGCACACTACATATACTCTTTATTTATCGCCGTTGAAAAGTTATTATAACTGTAGTCAGAGTGCGCTGCAGAAACATAAACATAACTATGATCCGTATTTTTGAAACTTTTTATATTGTATCAAATTACAATATTCTATTCATTCGATTATTATCCATATACATTTTATATTTATAAAAAAATTACGTAATAAGTGCGGCAAAGAAACGGGAGATTGTACAATTGAAATAATGTTTTTTAATACTGTATAACATTACAAGTTGAGACTTTATTTTGCAGAAGTTATCAATGTTTCATTAAAATATAAGATACAAATTGCTACTTAAGTTGTATGTACATATTATGTTTTTAAATGCGATACCGTCTGATTATTGAGTTAAAATCGCTCATATTTCTGCCGCACCTGTGTGTATGTTCGAAGCGTACATGCAAATTCTATTTTAATTACACGAAATTCTTAAAATTGAAACACACCCCAAAATAATACAGGATAGCGTGCAA
Source organism: Parapsyche elsis (assembly GCA_022651745.1). Lineage (NCBI taxonomy): Eukaryota > Metazoa > Arthropoda > Insecta > Trichoptera > Hydropsychidae > Parapsyche > Parapsyche elsis. The sequence goes on from JAGVSN010000017.1 coordinate 8,535,312, forward strand.
AGAACTAATGCCATGTAAATGAGCGCTAACGAATTATTGTATTACAAGTTGACTGTCGAAACGAGCACGAAACACGAAAACGTGCATGTGTCTGAAATTATATTAAGATACTTCGAAACGATAATTTAGATGCAAATTTATGCATAACGATTCTTCATAATCGCTCGCCTAATTTTTCAAATGTTCAAAACAAAGAAGTTTCGCCAAAGACGAATTTCAACAACAGACAAAATATTGTACACTCGACTTGTTATTGTTTGTGTTCGTTTTAAATAAATATTTTCGCTTTGCTAACCGCTGTGCAGTTTAACAATGGGAGTTGCATAGTGGTTTGCTCGTTTTCAGTGGCGAGATGAATAAAGCTTTTCCTAGACGGTGTCACAGTCGGGAAACCCAAAGGAAAGTTGCTGAAACTTCTCCACTGTTCTCTTTGTTGTATTCAAAAATAGTTTTCCATTTAAAATCGCTGGAATCATACAGTTCAACGTATCCCAAATTAAATATAACTTGTGGAATCGAAAACTATTTACTTGATATGTGTATGTACTTGTACTTTGATACATACAATATGTAAATATTTATCTATGCATATATGTATGTACAACATTGTATTGAAAACCAACGGTAACTTTCTACAGCCAAATAAAAACATGCAAGTGATTTTGATTCACTTTTTTTTTTTTTGGTCAACGTCAATCCTCTTTGCAACAGAACATCGAAGGTAATATTTTATATAATATTAACAGTATCATAAATTTTTCATTTCTAGTGGAATACTAGATATTTTATAAATGGTTTCATCATTTTCACCATCCACTCCTGGATAAAGGCCTCTCGAATCCTCTCCCACTCAAGTATGTCTTGAGCAATCTGCATCCACTTGAATTCACACATCCTTCTTAATTTACACATCAGCCCATCGTCCACTTGGTCTTCCTTGATTTCATTCACATCCTCTTGGATACCATTCAACTATTTCTAGCGTCGATCTGCCATTCATTCTTCTCGCTATGTATCCAGACTACTGCCAATTCAACTTTTTCACACGTTTCGCCATATCTGCCACTTTGGTCATGCTTCTTACCCGTGTATTCCTCTTACGTTCCCTTCTTGTTATACCAGGCATACATCTTTCCATGCTTCTCTGTGTGCATTTGATCTAACGTAGCATTTTCGAATTTAGCATCCACGTTTCACAGCCATACGTCATAATTGGCAGTACGCATTGGTCGTATATGTACCTTATTTTTTAAGAATAGCGGGATGTTGGGTTTGAAATCTATGTATGTGTATGTTCATTCTTACAAAAGCGCTTCATTCTTTGTCTTATTTCTACTTATTTACATCCAGTAATATTCACTAAGTACAAATAATTCTCAACTTTTTCTACAGTGTGATTATCCAGTATTCGAATGGTTTAATAACCATAAAAATAGTCACTCTTAGTCGTAAAAGTCACTGTATCGACACTATAATATCAAATGTACAATTTTCTAATACATCTGTCTCAAGTAACACTTATGTACATACATACTACGTCATTTGCTTTAAACTTTTCCAGTTTTCAGTATTAGATCCTGCGACTTTGCAATAATTGAATAAGTGCCCGATCCTATTTGAGGATTTCGCTCGTTGAGTTTTCCCCTTTACTTTTCATATTGACTCAAACGGGAAATAGCGAAAAGGAAATACTTAGTGGAACGGCAACGATGTGCATTTTTAAACGAGTGTTTATTCGCTACGACGAATACTAGACATTTCGACTGTTGATTTTCCATTAGCCGGGGTAAAAAAGTACGCGGATATTTTCCGCACACCGCTTAAATTCGTGATAAAAATTCAACGATTACATTCCGTTTTAAAGGCGGAATACAAAGCGCTACTGTGTAGGTACTGTAGGTTGTATTAGAATGAATAATATCAACACAAATAAACACGTCTAGCGTGTGACACTTTCTATGAGCCGAGCTGTAATATTTGCCATTGCATTTCTATGTGTTCGATGGTGACAAGCCCATCTGCAAACAGTGAAGCTCTTTGTTTGCTGAAAACCAATCGGTTATCCGTAGCGCAGTGCTTGTACGTACATATTCTCATTCCAGTGGTGTTCGATCTCCCAGATACAATTCGATTTATTTTTAGGTCGCATTCAATTAAAAAACATGCTTTTTGTAGCCGTCTATATAGATATGTATGTAAAGTAGCTATAGTAAAAATCGTGTTTGAAAAAATGCATAAGCCGCTATGCGGATTATATGTATGTCTCTGAGCAGTTGTCGAGCTTCGTTCAGGGGTAACTAACCAACGCTGATGTTTAAACCGTGTCGTTTCATTATCCAATTACCCCAACCGATGGTCAGATAAAGCACGCTATGCACTGCCATGATATGTGTTTACTGTTTCGTAAGACGACTTTTTTTATACAGAGTTTCATTATAATTAAAAAAATATTCAAGCAATCGCATTGTAGTATCACAAAGTTCTACGAGTATTTTCATTCTTTGCGTTTTGAATTTCAAATGGTGCCCTTTTTCATTACCGAATTTTGATTTTTGTTTATATTATTTTTAATGAATCCGCTTATTACTTATTAGTATGTAAAATTCTTTTTAATGCAATAATGTAACCATGAGATGAATCAAATATACTGGAATGACCATCTTTGGAATGATGTCTGTTTGTTCTCTTGCTATTAACTAGATCAGCGGTCGGGAACCTTTTTCGAGCTAAGAGCCAAATTAGGGAAAACCTTGCAAAATTAGTAAGTTCGGTTGCCGCAATACATTATCTTCGAATTAAACATATGTATATTCAAAATTAAATTAAATGTCATTTATTTAATTTATTATTGTAAAGTTTTATAGAAAAGCGATTAAAAGCGTTTTATAGCCATGAAGTTACATATACATTGTACATACATACATATGTAGAAATAGGATTCATTTTGATTTTGTGTAAATTGTGTCAACGTTTTGTATTTTACGGAACACGTCGGATGACAGCGAGAGCCGCAGGTTTTCATACAATGAGCCGCATGCGGCTCCGGTCCCGCCGGTTCCCGATCGCTAAACCAGACCTATGTATACTATCAACGGGTGCTTATTTTTGGTATAAACTTCCTACCAAGCCGGCTGGTTTATACAATAGCAGTACAGCTTATAGCCCGTTTAACATTACGTGAAACTATTTTATAGTATACCGTTGGTTGAATGGGTGTATGGCCATAAAATAGCGTTGTCGACTTTAACGATATTTGACAGGGCGGCTTGCTGCCAACACACCGCTAAAATATTTTTACTTTATCCTAATCGGATAAAGTGTTATGATCGTGCGAAAATTCAACCTTGAAATTTTGACTGATTTGTATCAGGTAGATATCATCTTCTGATCACGTTTTCATGATTTCTGGAAAACGTGCAATAGAATCATCGAACAAGACGTTCCACAGGAGGGGGCCAAGAATCGAGCCTTGCGGGCAACCCATCGTCATCGGGCGTGTTATCACCCGCTGACCGATGTCCACGCTAATCGTTCGGTCGGAAAAGTAACTCTGAAAGAGCTGATAGAGATTGTCGGGTATCCCTCGGAGCTTCAGCTCGTTCAGGACACCCGGCCACCAGGCGCTGTCAAAGGCGCCTGATATATCTAGCATAATGGCTGCTACGTATTTATATTTGCTATCCTCGACTTTGGTAAGGATAGCGGACAGAAGGTCCTCCGTGGACTTACCTGCTGTAAAACCGAATTGATTCGGGTGCAGAGGGCGGTTGTTTTGAGGTGTAGTGGCAGCCTATTTTCCATCAGCCTCTCCAACACCTTGCCGAGGCCGGGGAGGAGGGTGATGGGTCTATAAGCCTTCGGGTCGTCCGGGGGTTTATCGGAGCCCTGCTTTGGAATGACGGTCAGGAGACCGTTCTTCCAGCAGGTGGGAAAGATGCCTCTTTCGACGCATCTTTGGAAAAGAGTGAGGAGTTCCGGTCCGGCCGCCGACCACGACCGCCTCAACGTTTCATTGTCGAGGCGGTCGGGACCAGGGCCTTACCAAATTTTTTAGTCTGCCGAAGGCGGCCTCCACCCTCTCCTCTCTGGAAGAGAGCAGCGGACGCCGGTCCGCGGGCCGGTGAGAACCTCCGACCTGATTTGCCTGTGCTCGATAGTGTCCGTGGACGTATCGTCACTCATCGTGAGGGCGTCCACGTACGTTTCCGCTATCTGTGATGCGGAGACGGGCGCGGGGCTCCCGGCTGGGGTTCTCAGCGTTGAGAGGACCCGACAGCCCGTCCTGTTCCTGCGCACCATGTAGTACGCTGGTACCCACATTCCTCCGTCCGCCTGTAGCGAGACGAAGGAACGCCAACTCTGTGTTTTGGCGGTTTTTATACCGTTGAGGTAGGCTTTACGCTTCCCTCGGAGCTCCGCAGTACGGACGGCAATCAGATCGTCATCCGGCCCGCGAGTGCGCCGCGCTTTTTGGAGGGCGTGACGCGCCCTCCTGAAATCTCTCTGCAGCTCGGTGAGAGCGGGAGACCACCATGGCGATGGGGAATCTTGGGGGCGACGGGGACGCCGACGGCCCAGGCAGCTTTCGGCGGTATCTGTCAGGTATTCCTGAACAGTCGCCACTTCGGCGTGTGGGTCGTCGGTTTGGGAGTTTAGAGGCGCATGTTCCAGGAGCGCTCCGAGTCTACGACTGAAGCTCTCCCAGTCAGCGCCCCTGGTGTTAAAGAGCGGAGGAAGGACGCTGGATGCCGTCGGGGGGGGTTTGGCCTTGCCGATTGCGAAGGTAATGAGAAGATGGTCGGAAGTCGACGCATCAGCGTGCACCTCCCACACGCTCATCGAAAAGAGTAGGTTGCGAGAGGTGAGGCTCAGATCTATATGTGACGTGAAGCCCTCGTTCCCGCTGAAAGTCGGCGGGCCGTAGGGGTCGTTCAATATGTTTAGATCAAAGGATGCGATGAATTCCTCCATCGTTCTCCTTTAAGGTCTGTGGGGCCGGGGCCCCAAAAGTCAGAGTGAGCGTTGGAGTCGCAGCCAATCACCAAGTGGCGTCCGGCTAAGCGGTCCAACGCAAAAGCTAATTGCCCAGTATGCACAGTGAGGTCGTCCTCGTACTGGCAGTACTGGGAGATAAGGCATATCGAGCCGCTCCCCCAGGATACGTCCGCGCACATGAGATGGTCCGTTGAGATTTCTCGCAGAACCACCACGCGCGCGCCGGGCACCGCAGAAACGACCGCCGCTTTTGGGTTGGGGCCACCGACCGCGACGTCGCCGTCCAGACCGCAGACGGTGGCGCCAAAGCGGTACGGCTCCTGTATAAGCAGGAAATCCAGCTTATGCTCATGTATGAGCTGCCGCAATTCCTGCGTCGCCCGGGCGGACCCACCTAGGTTGAGCTGCCCGATCCTAAACTTATTATTTTGTGACTGGCCGGCTAGTAGTCCGTCCTGTCTATTGCATTCCGCTCGGCCTATTTCCGGGCCGGGCAGTCACGGTCCTCCGAGCAATGGTCGGACGGCTTTCTGTAAATTGTGCAGGCCGGACACTTGCACGAGAAGCTTGAAGCGGTCGCGAGGTCGCTCAACCACGAGAACCTCGTGTCCTCCCCGCGGGCCTTCAGGGCCTTTCGTCGCTTCGCGACTTCCTTCGGAGACTTAGTCTCCAACCTCCCGGCGCCGAACTTCGCCGAAAACCGCCCGCTCCGGGCTCAGCCCATTACGTAGCGAGGCGAGGATTCCCCCGTCCCGCCTCTTCCATAATTCTAGCTTTAAGCGTGGTGTTGTAAGTGCACAACAATAAAATAAACAATAAGAGTAGGTCGTCGGCTACAGCGGTCGACGTCAGGACTACTAACACCAATGTACGCTAGCTTAAGACTAATTTAACAATAAATCTTAACCTAGCAATAAGTAGTTAGACTAAACTAACCTAGTTATAACCGTAAATATAGTTCACTAAACACCCGCGACCGGCAAGCTTCCGTCCTCGCAGATCGGCCCGCTCGTTCTCCGAGGATGGAATCCTCCCAGGCAGTCTATTAAAATCACTCTTTTGCAATGAGACTGGGGAAGTATTTGCAAAGCCCCCCCCTCTACATATTAAATACCGTGACGAGCGAGCACCCCTCCGCATAGAGGAGAGCTCGCGCGTGGCGCAGCTTAAAGTACAGTTTTAAACTCATGAGTCCCTTCGGCAGAGCGTAGTCCCTTAGGCGTCGCTATATACGAAGGTGGGAAAGAGGTGGAGATGCAAAACTCCAATGGGTCAAAGACTGTTGTCCGTCATGTCAGCTACTCCAGCCGAGGTACGCGACCCCGGTATCGAGAAGCCGCTTGCGCGCAGCTGCGGGCACGTATACAACAACGTGGACCGTCTTGGCCCCCCTCGGGCCAAATTTGTGGCTGACGGGCTTTGCCGATGGCCGCCACCACTCGATCTTCGCAGTGTCGGGGCGAGAAGCAGGGAGAGAAGCAGCTCGGGGCGCACGGGTCGTAAGACAGGAGGCAGGGGCGAAGCCCGAGAGGGGCGCTGCGGCGGGCGGAGCCCTACGCGACGATAGCTGTCAGCGGGGCTGAAGCGGGGGCTCGGTGGTGCGGGGCAGGTAGCAGCTAGCAGGTAGCAGGCAGTGGTCAGCGGTGGGAGCGGTCAGCGGAACACGTCCGCTCGCTGCGGCTGTCGGGGCCGAACTCCTTCCACTCGGTCTACCTTGCTTTCTTTCACATCCTCTCGGATACCATTCCAGTATTTCTCGCGACCATCTGCCATCCATTCTTCTCGCTATGTGTCAGCCCATTGCCACTTCAACTTTTTCACGCGTACTGCTATATCTGCCACTATGGTCATACTTCTTACCCATGTCACTACATATGTACATATGTACATATATACACACATATGTACATACATTAATTTGGAACATGTCAGAATTTAGGTTTTTTATTGTCATAGGAAACATAGATAATTTAACTTCTTAGAGAAACAAAATGGAGAATGTACATATGTATAGGTAAAATGTATGTACATTGTACATACATACATACATATATCAGTTACACGTAGATAGTATCGTGTGTAGTAATCGTGGTTCAACTATGCAACTGCAGTATACATAGTCTTTAGATTGTTTAGCCATGCACTTTAGGCTGTTCACACAACCCACCACATTATTAAACACTTTGAACTTGCTGTGAACGGGTCACGGGTTAATGTTTAATGGTCTTCGAGAGCAACACGCCAGATCGAGTTAATTCACTCGTCTTCTCGTTCGGCCGCTTAATTATCGTCGGCCCTGTATAACCGATAAGAGTTTCGTCTCTCGCACTCCGAGTAGCTAGAGCTAATGAAAAAATTATATCGTTTTTTTTTTCTTCAGCTTTTAGAGGCACCATTATTGCGAGAGAGAGAGTGCCATCAGACGTCAGAAAGAGGACCACTCGCACATCTGAAGAGGTCATAAAACTGAAAATGACACGACCCACACCCACTGATGAGTGTTTGCCGACCACACAAAACACCCTCATTTGGAAACGTTGCTTACCCAAACGCAAAAAAAAAGAAGAAAATACCTGAAAAAGAAGCATTGATTAATGCACACACACATATTCACGTTACAGGTGAGTCGAAAAGACGACATCGTTGTCCCCGTGTTTACGTCCGCTGTCCGATTCTCAAAGTGTGGTGCGCGATTTTAACGATCGATCGGCAACAATGCATCTAATCAAATTATGTAGAACTCGCCCACTCTTCATGTACAATTGTATCGATTGTTCGAAGCGGCAACCCCTCTTAGAAACGCATACATTATCGATTAGTACTTATCGCTGGCCTATGCAAGAATTTATCACTCGTTGGTCAATTATGTAAAAGCTCAAACAATAATTCCAATATTGTACATATCACTAGATATGTATATTGGAGCAGTGGTCGGGAACCAGTGGCTCCTCGTGCGGCTCTCTGTGTGAAAACCTGCGGCTCTCGCTGTCATCAAACGTTTTGCGCGAAACACAATTTACACAACATCAAAATGAATCCTATTTCTACACATAACTTCGTGGCTACAAAAAGCATTAAATCCTTTTTAGTAATAAACTGTCGAAAATTAAGAAATATCACAATGATTTTTTATGGCTATACACCCATTCAATCAACGGTATACTAATACTAAACTATGTACAATAGTTTCATGTAATGTCAAACGGGCTGTGCTGCTATTGTACTGCAAAAATAATCACCCGTTGATAGTAAAGGTCTAGCGGTCAGGAACCGGCGGCTCCGGAGCCGCATGCGGCTCTTTGTATGAAATACAAAGCGTTGACACAATTTACACAAAATCAAAATGAATCCTATTTCTGCATATAACATCATGGCTATAAAAAGCTTTAAATCGCTTTTCAGTAATACTTTTAGTTATAAACTCTCGAACATTAAGAAATATCACGAAGCTTATTTCTTACTGCTATCCATTTAATAAATGAGTAACATTTATGTATTTTTATATATTGCAGCTCCCAAACATACCACTGTTGCAAAGTTTTCCCTAATTTTTTTCTAAGCTTGAAAAGAGTTACCCAACTTCTGTATTAGAGTAAGCATCTGCCCGTCTGCCTGCATGGATCATTGGATCACGCTCGCATTGCCAAAATAACAAACAAAATTGTTTTAGTGGTCTGTTCGGTTCGAATCAACGACGCGATTTTACAGCCCATTCAATCAACGGTACACGATACACGCACTGTTATGGGCTGTACTATTACTGTACAAACCAGCGCGCGTCGTATGACGAGCAAACCGACTAGTACATAACCACGCTAGGCTGTCATTTACAATGACAACAGACAGATGTAACGTCAAATCCTCGATTTGATATCTGTATGTATGTATATACATACAATAGATACTTTCAACGTGGGAATATTGAGTGCGCAAAAACGCAATCGACCGCAAATTGGCGCGAGAAAATCGCTCGTACGAATCTTTTCGCTTCGATCTTCCAACTCGGCATACATTGTCTCGTCGAGATTCGATATCGGAGACTTTCTCCGGTTATCCGATACGCGTGTGGCACCTTCGCTATCAGTCGTACATACATATGTATGTACATTTATATGCGCGTATGCGAAGAATCGCTTGCGTATGTGCATATTTGATGGGAACGTTCATCACACCGATCGTTTTAGTGCTAGCTCTTGTAGCACTCTTTCTGCGATTCTGCACACTCCGGCTGAATTTTCCGATATTCGCAAACGACTAAAGGATACGGCAATACTAAACCTCTCTTTCGGTGAAATGGATTAATACATATGTATGTATGTACATTCGAAGCGTTTCGTTGTACTGTTGTACTGGTGATGGTTGGAGTTATTCGTGCGTTTTGCGGTCCTAGCTTGGAATGCAAGTTTGCGGTATTTGCACGGTTAGCAGATTGGGTGGAATTTAATTGAGAGGATCGTACCACAGTTTGAGAATCGCTGTCGAATGCACGTGAGCCCCTCTGCCCCTACTACCGGCCTATGAAGGTTTAGAACCCGCTGCCCCCGTGTTCAGTCTACCGGCACCACTCAACCGATTGCACTGCATACTCATATTTTTTCCAAACTCGCCAATAACACCACGTATTCCCCACAAAACAAATTGATAATAATAAAAACTATTAATAAACAATCAAAAGTTCATTAAATAAAAGTTTGTCGAATAAAAAGTAAATCGCTCGCGGTGAAACAGTTAAAAGTTCGTTTTCAGTACACATTCATATTTTAGTGAGTATTCATTTCATATACATACATACAAAAGTAAATGTAAATGAGTAGATGTATTCAAAATGGTGTGTAAGCATTGTAAAAAAAAAAAAAATTTTTAACACTAGCAACACCTTTTACAACTTTCCGTTTCATTTCCGTCATTGCCGCCATTTTGAATATAAAATAGTGCGCGCCCAAATTTAACGATCATTTAATGCATTTCCGATAAATACAGAGATTCTTTAACTTACGCAATATACAAAATGCTTTGATTTGATATTCTATGTATGTATGTATGTATGTATATCAAAAGTTCAATGTTTAATGTTAAAAAATCATTGTAAATATTCATGCATATGTATTTTGATAACAATACAACTAACTTATTTATGGTTATTTTATCTATCAAAACAATATACCTATATACAGTTTGAAGTCTATGTATGTTTAGTATCAATTTTCATTGTTTGTCTTTTAGATAAATAGTAAACTAGCAGTAGAGAGCTTCGTTTTTGGTATTACGTATACGTACGCTTATACATACTATAAATCAATCAAAATTATGCTAATGTAAGATTTTTTCTATGAATATATGTATTTACGTTGATTCGCTAACCATTTCACTTAAATGTTTAACCTCACCTTTCCCTTCCTATGTAAAAATAATAATCAAAATGCAAAGTCCCTTCATCCTTTCTAAGCCTTTTCACACTTTCGCCACCCCTGTCAAGAGAGGTCAACATCCCAGCATAAAAAAAAAAAATAAAATACCCCTATCAACCACGAATATATAAATGTTACACATAAAAATTTCATATAAAATCGTCGTTTGTTTGTAACTGTCGCACGTCCGTGTGAATCGTTCGCGCCGCATAAAGTAGCATAATGACTGTTGAAGACGCTTACATCTGAAAACTGGTCGAAGCAACAGTTAATGGTTCAACAAGTTCGCTCTAAAGACATCTGGTTCACTTTAGGTTCAGTTCGCCGATGTAAACCATTAACTTTTTAAAGTTTTTCCCATCGGCGCGGCGCTCTCGAACTGGAACTTTTCTCTTGTCTAACATGTCTAATCTCGACACATCGCTTTTGCGCTTTAAATTTATATCCCTTTTTTTTTGTTTTTTATTGCAATAATGTGAAGCGACGTCTGTTTGTTGTCCTCGTTGTATTCTGCAATTCGGAATTGCGTTTCATGAATTTAGATAGAATTTCTAAGCGCATCGACGGTTGCACAAGCGTGGGTCGCACGTGATTCTCGTGCAAATGTCACCGGTGCACATTTATACTGTTGCACTTTTATACGATTCTAATAATATCACATTATTAACATCAATTTATAGCTTCAGGCATATTAAAATACAATACAGATTGATTTTATCGGTTGATTATATTATCAGTTGTACGCAGAATTGATAATTCAACATTTAAAGCTAGCACCGAGGTCATACAAAAAAAAAAATCATTATTATACAATTCAAAATTACTAACCGTACATAAAGCTAGTGATACATAAAGGAAAACGCGTTTTTTCTAACCGTGTAACTCAACTTTATGATTGATGATTTTATTGTATCAATTCATCAACGGGTGAAGAATATTTTAGCGTAATCAAAAATTTCATTTCAATATGATCAATATTTTTTACTTTATCCATATCGGACAATGTATTGTGATCGTGCAAAAATTCGACCTCGAGATTTTGACTGATTTGTATCTGGTATTTTTCATGATTTTTGGAAAATGTCAGTGTGTCTGTGGTTAGAATCGCTAATAACTCAAAAAACTTTTATCCTATCACACTGAAACTTCATATTTATGTGTTTTTGGTCGGTCATTAAAATCCATAAGACTTTCAAAAATTTTCGTCAACCGGGAGTGGTACTTCCCTTGGAAAGTCAACAAATTTTTTTATTATTTACATACATCGCAGTAATATCCGCAAATAAACACACTGCAAACAAACGCCTTTTTACATACATTTCAAGTCTTTCGTATAATTCGATAGTGTCATTCAATTATTCGATAGTGTCATTCAATTATCGACAAAATTTGATTAGATGGACGTTTCAACAATGTTTTCGTAAACACCACACTGTACGCACAAAATGTGTATGTCATCCATTAATTTAATTATTCACGATGTTTGCCAGAGTATGCCCATTGTATTACCAACCGTGAACTATGTACATACATACATATGTACATATGTACGTTCATATTCCATTTCAATTTAATCTATATTATCACCAAACACACAATAAACTCCCCAAAACTATTTAACTTGATGATGATGATCGATCTGTGGGTTCTGCGAACATTTGACAATAATTTCGCTCATTATTACTTTTTTTTTTTTTAACTCGCGCTCATAATCTTGGCTGAGGTCATTAGCAGTTCGCCGGTAATTAAGGTCGACGTCCCTGGACGTCCTCGTAATTTTCAGGACGCACTCAAATAGGGTAGTGAATGAGCTAACGGGGAACCCTGGTTTGAAGCTGAACAAACGATGGAGGGCCAAATGTCAGCTAACGACCGCCCAATTTTGGGAGAACCCATGACTTTATCCTGGTTTGAATGAAACATATCATAGAAACTGTGTTGCAAATTATGCCCGGCATATATTCAAATAGGAAAAACTGACTTTCGGCTGAACTAAAAACGATGAAAACTATAGGGCCACGCAGGCGCGACAAAATTTACTTCCGGGCTCAACTACAAAACGCAGATATTTAAAAGGCCGAAAAAAAAAAAAACAAAAAATGGGTATGTGTGTAATTGATAAAGGCACGTATGTATATGAAATTTACAAAATACGTACATTTTAGTATTTTCTTACATTTGAAAGCTTTTTTTTATTGTGAATTTGAAAATTCGATATCTCAATTGGGAGGCTGGATGTGGGTTAAAAAAATGGGCAAAGTTGCAGAATCGCACCGTGCCCGTGGAGCAAAATTCATTTTTACATCTCCATTACAGTAATATTTATGTTAATTTATACCCAAAAGGTAGCAAGGTCACTCAACAAAGTCTCCCGCGAAGCCTACATAGTTGTGGATTTGACTTAAACTGTCCCTTACAGCCGGGGCATAATTAAAATTCGCTATCAAATGGTCGTTGACCTCTAATTTAATCCCCGTGTGATCTCACTCGGACAATTTACTATTTGAATAAAATTAGAAATGCCTCCCCATGCGAGCTTTTTAACTATAAGCTTGCATTAACATATTAATCGTTTAAACTCACAAGGATAATGACCTTGACTTTTAAATTAGTGTTTTGATAAAATACATAAGTTTTTCCAAAACGGTTGATTGTAATGATTATCAGTAGAATGCTTTGTAAGTTAGTTGTTTAATGTCGCACTGTTAATCGATTCCGTTGATCGTCACTAAGCAGTTAATATAAATATAAGTAGTATATTATTAGTATTTTGGAATTTCGGTGTACATTTGGATCATTTTCACGAAGAAAACTGCAATACCGATGTGAAATGTTACAAAGCTTGTGGAAAACTTAAATAGATGTCTCTCATTTTTCATTAATTATTAATTTTTTTTTTTTTATTTTTCTTCATTCATTTAAAACTATTGAATAATTTATAACAATAACAATAATATAAATTGAAATCACTTGTGTTATAAAATTTACTACTTAGCGAAATGAAGTATGTACATACATGGTAACTTTCGGAATAACATAATCATCTTTGTTGGTTCTGAAAGTTTACAATTTTCTCTTGCATGGCTTCGTATGCTGCACTATATTTATAATCCTCTTGAGTAAAAGCTTACTTCCGGACAAATATGTTCCAAAGCACTTCACCGCTTTCCTGTTCTGAACAAGTTGCATCTATCCAACTTAAAATATACAGTCAAACCTCACTCGACATGTCCTGCGGCATATTGCACTACCTATGTACATAGGCTAGGTACTAGAGAAATGGAGAATTGTCATCGCTTACATAATATGTATATGCGCTACGTTTAATATTATCATATGAACACATTGTACAATATTAATTACTACACAGTATGGTCTGCAAATGGTCTTTGTACAGCATCGCTAAATTTCCACAACGTGTTTGTCGTACAACCGAAATAGCGCGTATATATCATCATCACCCAATTCGACGTAATAAATTACACGGGATCCCTTTGATAATATTACGTATTCGTTGCGCGGTGGCTCGGCTCGTTATTATACATGTACGAGATTTAGCAGCCGGTCTCGAGACAAATGTCTGGACAATTTCTCGAGAAAGTAGGCCAGAGTCGTCGCTCTCCATCTTACTTATCTCGATAAATTCCAGGGAAAGACCGCAAGTAAACGGGGCACATGTAAAACGCGCAAAAATAGACCGGCTCACATGCAAATCTACAACCGTATATAAAACATTTGGGTCACTTGAATTATAAATTTTTATTTATTTAATAGTGCACACTTGAGATATTCGGCGACTATACTTAAACGGAATTAAGTCAAGATTTCTAAGCTTAATTAGTAAGGAAGAAGCTCAAAAGCCCGGTTATAAATCTCAAATTTAATTTACGTGTTCGTTAAACGAGTCGTAACTCAGCAACAAAGGCCTTTATTAAATTTTGAACTTTCATACAGTTCATTAAGAACATTAATATTCTATGTATACTTGTATGTAGTAAGAGTGTGTTTTTATTTTAAACGTATAAGTTTAAATGGATAAAAAGAGACAATCATCTAAAAAAATCAGTGAATCGTATCATACTCCGTCAATTTTGACGGGTTTTCTACGAATGTTTACGATTATGTGGGTAAGGTACGTGTATGCGCATCTTCAGAAGATGAAAGTAAACAAGCACCCACTTGAAAATTTTCAGCTTCACTGATTCTATTGACTGATTCATACGCATGGCGTAAGATAGAATCTTACTCAATATGGATAGACGCGAATTCCTCCAGTCTAATTCAGTTCAAAAATTCATTCTGCGTACAATCGACATATTCACATTAATACATACATATGTATGTAGTATCGATGATATGCGTAATAAACACGCATATTTGAGTTTGGATATATTTAAACAATGTATTCCAAACCACTTATATGTAACTTTTGCCATTTGAAAGCCGTATTAAATTAGTGTACCAAGTCGAAATCTGTCTGAAGTCTGTCGTCACTGTAGTAAATTCTCGTCTCGACGTCAACCGGGGAGGCAACACTCGAAATGTTCTCAAATTTAGCTCGGCTTTCAAATCCGATAACGGCCCGCTTTAGTTAACAGTTTCGAAAGCGTCAAAGTTCAACACAGAACAACACTGTGCATCATTTATTCACAATGGATATACTCATTCGTTTTCTGCTTGAGAAAAAATCGCAGTGGGTAGCCGCTACTCACTATAAAAGTAAAACTTATTTGCAATTTAAAGCAAGTGCAATGTACAAGAAGGAATACAGATGTGAATGTGAAAGAATTGTGTACACAAATGTGGTTTTAAACGCTCACCCAATTACTCGCTGTTCTCACTGCTACCTGACGTCTAGCCGAGAGTGGGGGTACCCGCTGACCGCTGGCCGTGACTGGTTTTCGTGTCGTGCCACGCTTCGATGACACGTTTTTACTAAACTGAGGGGCGATGCGGGGCGCAGAGGGAATGCTCGAATTTTCGGGGTGGATCTCTCTCTCGCACGAACACGAAAGAGCAAGAGAGAGGGCAATAGCCTACCTCCAAACTGGAAGAGTGGGAATATGCGTTACCACTTTTCGCTCGCTCCATTTGTATGGAACGTTGGATGAACCGTTATTACTCTACCGAGCGAAAAGAAGTTTTACTTCAAAAGTGTATGGTTGAAACGTCATCGCACAGGTCAACGATCGAAATAGTCGATCCGCTCATTTACAGACGTCACAACAATATTTTTTCCATACGCAGTAGATACAGATAATATGCGTATTACGAACTGACGAAAATGATCTCGGTGAGCGGATATAAGCCGGCAGCCTACATGTTAGAAGGAAGCCTCTGGCTCATATCCGGCTTCGAGCGAACATCCACATCCTTCAGTGATCTTTCCACCAGTCGAAAAGGCAATCCCGGATTGGTATTTGCTCTAAGATTTTCCCCATAACCACTCGGCACACACCCGATTACGGTCCATTATCCTTTTGATATACCCCTTTTCCATACGCTCATAATATAATAGAATAGACTAGCGAAAATGTATCGCCATTGCAAAGTTCAACGATGATATTTTTTTGGACTGATCCACATCACACGTCAATATTCAAACGTCGAAATGCCGCTACAGATCGTCGTATTCGATTCCTCTTACTTTTTACGTTTTTCGCAGTTTGTTTTATCGTGCATAGTAACTGAAAAAGGCACCGTGTTATTTATCGACGATGTAAAATAGTTTACCGTGCGCATTACGCATTTGACTTTTTGACTGACGTTCATAAGCATTGCGAATTATTCATCGCCCGCAAATGCGGAATTTCTCCCCGGTTGAAAAAGTCGTTACTGCAAATTATCCGAATGTATAATAATACTAATAATAATAAAAGAAGCTTTTAAGTCTCTAATGGAGACTGTTTCCACAACATAAGCGTCCTTAGTCCGACGTGATTGATCACCCGGACTTAGCCAAAACGACATATTTTCTAGACTTTTTAAATGCGAGTATTTTTCCAGACATGCGTATAGTATAATTATTATGCGTATAGTTAAATTACACGCAATAAATATAATTTAAACGAATTATTTATTAGTGTTTGGTATAATTTGATTTGATTGATTCCACTCAACTCGCGTTGTCGACAGTCTCGCCACCGTACAGTATATGTATGTATATACATACATATGTACATACATACATATACATATGTATGTACACGCCGACATGGACACCGAGCAATACTAGAATTCCACGTACAAAAGGATAGAAAAGTACATTGCAGATGCACACACACACACGTGTGCAAAAAGACTTGTGCACACAAGGACGTACACTCGTGCACGTGTACATAGTGCAAGTACACGTGTGTTGTATACGTGCACGAGTTTCCCGCTAGCGTGTGATTTTCTCAGCATGCACACATACGCGCTTCGATGTACACTTCG
This sequence comes from Parapsyche elsis, assembly GCA_022651745.1. NCBI lineage: Eukaryota > Metazoa > Arthropoda > Insecta > Trichoptera > Hydropsychidae > Parapsyche > Parapsyche elsis. Next base: position 8,552,150 of record JAGVSN010000017.1, read on the forward strand.
TTCACTTCGCTCGTGCCCTACAAAATATTTTCTTTAACAAATTGACAAACTCGTCGACATGGAGGCTATCATTTCGCAAATTAGATTTTAGATATCCAATTTAACTATACAGTGTCTTAATCCAAACTATCTACCATTTTACATTTTATTTTTTGTATGCGATTATGTATACATACATATACTATAATGAAACTGTATGTACATATATTACAATGAAACTGTATGTACATAGGTACATACATGTGTTAGCGAAAATCTCTTTCTGTAGTTGTGTGTAAAATATTTAACTATTTTTGTATTGAGTATATCTAACGTAAGTTCAGTAGTACAATCTATATCATAACGACTCAATGTATTATCGTACCCTGTACCCAATGGTATCAATTAATAATTTAGATTATGTACATATTATATTGTTTCTCTCTATTTTGATTTATCTTATCTAATTTAATTTATGGTATTTTATCTTATCAACTTAATCTTTTTATTTTATCTTATGTATTTTAATTAATTTAATATCTATTTTGTTTTATATGTATATCCTTAACAACTTTATTATTATTATTTTTATTATTATAATTAGTTTCATTATTATTATTAGTGTCATTATTATTATTAGTGTCATTGTTATTATTATTATTATTTCCATTATAAATATTATTATTATTATTATTATTATTATCATTGTCATTATTTTATTATTATTATTATGTATTATTACTATCTATAATACTTATATGGACGGCAAAGATTGCAGTACTCTCCATGCCGTCTGAAATAAAACAATATGATTAATATAATATAGGCATGTAAAAACACCCCATTCTCTTTTTGCACGGTTTTGAAATAACACGGTCCAGGAAAACGCACCGGATTATTTTTTTTACACCGATTTAACGCGATAACAAAAAATTTAAAAAAAAACGGCAGTAAACGGGCACGTTTGTTTATTGTCAAGTAGTGGACACCGAATGAATACACATTTTTATATTAAATTAAATTTAAATCGAAAACCATGTCAATTTATTACTCCTTGCGTATGTAACTTATGAAAATATTTTTATGTATTCGGTTTATTTTTTTGTCGATTTTTTTTCTTTTCACGGTAGTCCCTGGAACGTAAACCGCGTGCAAAAATACAATCGGGTGAAGATAAGTGACTCTCATGTAAATATGATTTTCAATTTGAATATTTATTTAAACGTCAACGTCATCATTCGTTCCGTTCAATTTTGTAATGCATACATAAATATCGATGGGTTAGTGCACAGATATTGTACATATGTTCAGTTTTGTATGTTTCGGGATAATCGAATTTTAAGTGTGTCTGTCTGTACGTCTGCTGATAACGCTCGCCTCGCTTAAACAATATTAAAAACCAGAACGTGGAACGAGTGTGATTCGAACCAAGTCGGGACCACCGAGTCGGTAGTAATCGTGCTTACACTATACGCCATCGCAGATGGTGTCAGATCTCTCTTTTTTTTTAAAAACATTCATTGAAATTTTTTTTAACAGTGGATCGCAACGGGCGCTGTAAAATTTATCATTATTTTGTTTTTTAAAAACTTTTTTTGATTTTTTCAACTCAAAAGCCACTCCGGACCCCAAAACACCCCCCAGACCCCCACAACCCCCGGCGGTCCCTTTTTTTAGACTTTTTTTTGGAAAAATTGTAAAGTAGTGGGTTTACGATATTGAAAATTCAGCGGGCGTTGATGTTCAACGGGCTTACACTAACGTTACACATTTGAATAAGGCGATATCGTCTCAAATATACTATTTGGACATACAATACTTTTTAAACGTGAAGGATGCAGATGGACGTTTTGTGTACGATAACACAATTTTGATAAAAACTGGACACAAACCCATCGATATAGTCATACAAATTTAAAGAAAAAATCAAACATTGGACGACATACCGATATTTCAAATCTGAATACACACAACGTTTAGATAAATTAATATGTATTAGAAAATGGTGTAGCGATGCGAATATAGTATAGTATATAGTATTGCTCGCGTCTGAATGAGTCGGCGTCGTTTGCAGGCGCCGACGCCTCCTCCCCCCCCCTTTCCCCCCCCCGTCGGCGTCGACCTGCGCCATGGAAGCCAGTATCCTCGCAGCCATGGACAAGGACGCACTCAAGAAGCAGATCGAGAACATGAAGTACCAGGCGTCCATGGAGCGCTGGCCCCTCTCCAAGTCCATAGCGGCGTAAGTACACTTTTACATTCTTTTTCACGTTCGCATACACCATTGCAGATTTCCACCCTCGGCTCTTTTCCCATCGAGGCTCCGTTGCGCCCCCGCTTTTGACGTGTCCGATCGATTTCGTCGGCGTCGCCCGTTTCGCATTAGACGGCCGCACTTTGAGGTTATGTGCGGAAAATTTGCGGAAAATGCGACGGGGAAAATTGCACACGCATTCCGCACCTCACGCTGACTCGTGTGCGACTTTTCCGCGTCGAGAACGATCCGTCGACAAACTCGCCGTACATTTGTGCAAAATTATGTACCCCCATACATATCATTCTTTTTTTTTTTTTTTATTAAACTTTTATTTATCCATATAATGTTCATAATACTTCTTATTTACTAAAAAACGTATCCTAATGGTTCCTGGTCAAGTGGCCATTATCCATTTTACAATAAATGTGTGTTAGTAGTAATAGGAAAATAATCTTACTTTATCGTCAGTGTTTGTTTTTACAGTAGGAAAATTTAAGCTAAAAAACCTATTTACAAATTTTATTTTTATTTTTTTAAATACAATACATAATAAATAGGGTATGCATGCAGATACATTAAATTCTTATTTCTAGTGACTTACTGTAAACGGAGGTTTAAAACAGATTATGTTTCGGGAGCCTATGTTTATACCTGAATGGTAATGACACACTATCGTAATCACCGAGACTTTTACTAATTTGTTAGCGTGGTTATTGGTAGTTTTTTGGTAAAACTTCGTGGTTAATTTGTTAGTAATATCAGTTACAAGTGGGATGTTGTTTCGCGAGTGAAGCGTTTTGAGGTTAGTATACATGGGGGGTGTTATATATGATTTTGATGGCTTTGTTTTGCACGATTTGCAGTTTAGTATGGTTAGTGGTGGAGGCATTGTTCCAAACAGGCGCAGCGTATGTTAATATTGGTAGTATTAGGGCGCGATACATTTTGATGCGATTGGATCGTGACAAAGCGCTACGACGGTTGAACAACGGATAGACCGCTGCCATCGCGCGCATCGCCTTGCACCTCGCTGACTCTAATTGTGGGGCCCAGCGCATTCTTCTATCAAATATTATTCCTAAATATTTCAACTGAGCTTGCCATTTCAGCCTTTCTCCTGATGGGATCTTCAGTTCTGAACTCGGCCTGTGCTTTCGAACACTAAAGAATATAGCGTCCGTTTTTGTATGGTTAATTTTTATTTTCCACTTTGTAAAATGGTCGTTTAATGATTTTAAAGCTAATTCAAGATTTTTACGAATTGCGTCAGGTTTGGTGCTGCTCGTAAAGCAAGCAGTATCGTCTGCATAGAGTGCTAAGTGGCACTTTTTTTGGAACGGGAATATCATTTATATATATGGCAAATAGGAGTGGCCCTAGCAAACTTCCCTGTGGAACTCCCGCCACGATCGGTTTCGGCATCGATGGTTCGTCTTTTAATACATATCATTCGTATCCACTTTGGCATATGTCATTTCGACGTGCGATAATTTCAAATTATTTTCAATCGATTTTTTGACAGTCACGGTATGTGTGTACATATGGTCGCTCTTTTTGACGATGCTCGTCGGACGTTTTGACCAGATTAAGATTCCGGCGAATTTCTCATTCATTATTTGAAGTTTAAAAAAAATGTGTTCACACGTAGATTGTGTTTTGTCAATAAGACTATGTATGTACATATATTCCGTGTGCTATTAATTATTATTATGTACATACATATACAATGCATATGGCAGTATAATCTTATCGCCTATTATCATAACGACAATGACCCAAATATCATCGGTCACATTTACTCGGTAAAAGCATACCACTCTGGTGTGTAACGTTATTCTATGTAAATATATTATGTACTATCAAATATTGCATTAACACAATAGGCATTAGATATTTTTAACTTTAAAGCCTATCTCGCCTATCTTTGAATAATATACGTGCGAAAAATTTTCACGTGCGTATTATTAAATTTTCGCTATTATTTTTAGGTTACAAATAATACTATGTACATTTAATATATACATAGGTAGAACAGCAATTTTACGCAAAGGTAATTATTAATAATTATGGTAATCACTGGGAGTGCTTTTTATCTAATTAATTTATTCTCTTTTGCCAGAAGTGTCAAGGAAATCTTCAGTTTGGACGCTTAATATAAAAATAACACTCGTTTCTAGACATTTCAATACAATACCGATGAAAAAAATACATATACTCGGTATTTTGTACGACAAACTCGATCTTAATATGGTAAACGGACGTATTATTTACACAACTGAAATAATACTACAATGTATTAATGTATTCGTATTTATCGATACGGAATATTCTCCCTCGGTGACTGAATTACTCATCTATAATAGTCTATTTAATAAAGGGGTATAATATACGTAGTCATAATACTAGGGGTAAGAATGACGAAAAATTTCCCATCCGGCCCTGTCAGCCGGTTGGGCTCTACTCGTTCTAAACGGCGCGAAATAATTAAGCGTCCTAGTCATAATACTAAGTTAATAGTTGAAAAATTAAAATTAAATAGATCTAGGAGAAATATCCTGTACAGAGGTGTTTTTGAATACAATGGACTGCTAGAATATCTTAGAAGTATAAACAAAATTGCTAGATTTCTGGCAGCCTTACCTCTGTATAAGTGCTAATAGATAATTAAGTTTATTTTGTAATTTTAGCTTCAAGTTACTTTTTGTTTGTTTTTTTAATTAAATAAATAAATTTGGATTCAATTCCATTATTTTTAACTTGGCGCGTTTTTTACTATCATTTAATTGAAAAAAAAAATTATGGTCTGTTTAATTTTTTTTATACATTTTATTACAAAAAAATACAAAATATATCTATGTATGTAAGCTCAAACAATTTGTTTAGAATATAAAGCTACTAAACTAATAATTGAGAAATTATGAAGTTTGCCGACTACTTGGATGAATTTCCTTCAAAGTACATAGTTTTCCCACCGATTCTAGTTAAAACTTTTTGAATTATTCTACATACATAAACTTATTTTTGAATTAATTAAAGTTCTTACCAAAGAAATAAATTAAAGATATGTATTTGCATCTGTCAAGTCATCATAAAAAAATTGTGATTCAATTCATTACAATTAAAGTTATGCCAGTTTTTGTACACTGTATGTACATATATGCACTCATCAACATTAAAAGAAAAGAATATATTGTACGTGAGGAAAATAATATATACACCCTGTAGCCGTTATTGTGTTTTAAAATATGTAAGGTAAATGTTCGACGAACGATCTCTTTATGCGTTGGAGAAATCTTTTTTTTGCCCACTTTCCGAAGCGAAGATGTATTCATATCTAACTCACTTACCATAACAATGAAACAGAGCAGAGGAAGATTTTCAAATTTTCCCTTAGTGGGAAAATTCTCGACTTTTCACCGGATAAAAAGTGGAAAAGCGACGGGCGCTCTTTCATTTTCTTCGCGACCTGTCGCCGACTAATTTCGAACAATGAAAAATTTTCCTATTAAATTTCACTTCTGCACACATTATCCTTTATTTGCATTTCATCATTTTACGATTTTATCACAGAGCAATCTCGAAAGCGACCTAAAATTTTACAATACACGAATAAAGTACGTAAAATAGTTCGACTCTGTTCAGTGGCTCTCGGGGCCCGATTTGAAGTTTAAAATTAGAGCATTTATTAATATCGAGTTAGCCGACGGAAGTTAACCGCGTTACATTTTAACGTGTTCGTGCGCGTTCGCACGTTGAAGTTACCGCAAACGTAAACACACTGGTCAGATGCTCGAAACTGACCATTTTTGACCCTTAAACTTCGGCAATAAAAGTCAAACACGAAAAATACACGCGGCCGTAAAATTGCGCCACTTATGTGCTTTGTTGTGTGTGTGTGTTTTGCGAAATTGAAATTTTAAACCCTCTGTCGAAGCTAAAAGGCCATGACGTCACCCTGACATTTTACAGTACTCCAACCATTCGAAAATCCTCTACATACATGATATACATATAATTAATTATACACATCACTGAAGAAATACAATTCAAAACTAAAAATTAGCCACTATTTCATAAATGGCATAAAAAATTCTTCAAAATCCTAATAAATGGCAGCGCTGACTTTTTCATGAATTTTTTTGAGTAATATTAATATTTTAACTGTCGTCCCTTTTCATAAATGTTTTCTTTAGGTCACTGGGGATTTTTTTCATCGTGCATATTATTATATTGTTCGGTGGCTGGCGATTTTTCATATAAACGGGGTACGACCGACCGAGCTTAGCGAGCTTTGAAACCTGGACGCGATAAGTTACCTGAAAACTGCCTATGTATTATATAATAGGTATAATACCTTTATGTGTGTGTGTGTGGAGGTGAGTATGGGCACGTATTAAAAGCGAACGAGTTTAAATCGAAAATATTGTGAGGAAAAAATAAAGCTGAAGCCGAGGCTTTTTTGAAAAACAAAGCTTTGAAGCGCTAAAATTTCACAAAGCCGCCAAAGCCTAGTGCCGTATTCGAAACGTGCATTTTCCGGATTATTAATTTCTAGCCAACCGCCAAAGGTATGTACAATATGTATATACATATGTACATTTAGGGTGGAACGACATTGCAAAAATTATAAATCGGCAATGTAATACCTACCAAAAGTTTCGTTGTATCATCTGTATTCTCGTAAAAATACTGAAAAAAATCTGTGAATGTCTTCGGGCCTCTACCTAAAGGCGAAAAATGAAAATTTGCCTATTAATTTCGAAATATGAACACAGAATATAAAAATTAAGATAGCGTGCTCATAAAATTACCCTAATTTTATTGAATATTATACATATGTAAGTACTTTATGTAAAAATCTAATTTATTTGCGTATTTCTTAAATTATTCAAATAATTGTGAATTTGTGAGCGCGTGGAGGGAGGCATACGAGTAAATATAAGTACGTATATAAGAGTAAAGTAAGTATGTATAGTAAAAATAAATAATAATATACCAATTAAAATTGCTATTTATAGAGTTTGGAAACAATCAATTGGAAATTTTCATACAAGTAAAATTATTCAGATAAAAGTGACAAAAATAGAGACCAGAAAAACTTTTTTAAATAAGCAGATTTTTTTAGACAGAAGAGGTATGATGTAGAGGCAACTTTTTATAACTATTTCAAAACGAATATCCAAAAAAAAAAGATCCATACATCGTCGCTCCACCCTAATGTACATATGTATGTTAAATACTTTTTTCATAAAATACATCATAAAATATCGATCTTATATTAGTACACTTGTACTTGTCTAGACAAAATGTGTCGTAAAATATTATAGACAGTCGACTTGCATATGCAAATGTCGTAGATATGGACGCTTTACATATGTATACAGTTCATTCGACTGTACTGTGTGTATGGATGTATTGTAATATTGGTACAAGAAAGCGGTCGGATTTATATTACTTATTTATTTTCGTTTTGTTATTTTAGAGACGATGAAGTTTACAGAGGAGATCTTGGGAAGTATTTAACGCCTTTAAGCACTCTCTCTCTCCGGGAAAAAAGCAAGAGATAGTTGAGTAAAGGCTACCGCGTTCAAAATAAGAATCGCTTATAAATCTTTCGCGTGGCCTCCGCACAAGTTCACTACTCCATCGAAAATGAATAATTCACGGAATGTAAGCCGAATAAGAAATTAATCAAGAGAGGACTAGAAAAGAGTGGTATAGAGGAGGGGAATGAAGAGGGCATATTTGCGATGTTTCCGTTTCCTTTTCTCATTCGCCAGGTCGGTCGGTCGGTCGGTCGGTGGGCTATCGGAAAACTTTTGGACTTTTTCGCAAATAATTCAACTCAGTTCGCTAACGAAAACTTGCGTACATAAACCTGATTGGAAGGCCTCGAGCCAAACAAAATATTTTTTCTCGCTAGCTTTCGTTATGCTTTTTCAGTGCCAACACCGCATTATATTAAATAACATTAGCGGGAAAAGGTCACGAAATGTTTCCCGATAGTAATTATTGACCTGGTTGCCTAAAATCATATTTTGACAATCAATCTAACTTCCGACAGATTCGAATTGATTTTGAGCTTATTTATTGCAGGCTCAAGTTATAATCTAAACATTTATATTACAAACTGAGCTTTGAAATTTGAATCCGCAAGATTTAAACTTCGGACCCGAACTCAATTCTTAACCCTTTAATGCAAGTTCTAACGATCTTATAATCTTGTTCCGGTACTAGAGCATAGCACTAAATCCCATACGAAAGTATGGTTGTCTTATTGTTGTAGGACCTTGTTGCCTTATTCGAAATTCCATGAATAATTTTTTTGGCCACTAAATAAACTTGTTTTGTTTGAAAATCATATTTCATTTCAGAAGCTCTGAAATTTTAGTATATAATGGAGAGCTCGATTAATGCGGTTTCGCCTGGTGAAAATCTAGGATCAAATTCGACTCGAACAGTTCCTTTGAGATACGCAGCAAAAGGATCTTTTAAGGATTTTCCACCTGTAATTTGGAAAAGGAAACAGTGAGGCATCGGTGGTTTTTTTTCTCTCTCTTTCTTTCATTTCAACCCAACAGTAATGGAGAAATTCAATAGACCAAATAAAATAGAAAATAACGTTGTATTTGCTACTCGAAAATAAAATATATACCGATAGCTCCGCCCACTCAGTTCACTTGCACATTAAAACATCGACATTTCAATCCACAAACCTATTTTTTATATACATATTATGTATATGTACGTTTTATAGAATATACACGTCCGAATTTATATACACAGTAGGTAGAACGAGTCTTCCCATTATTTTGCGCGGGTATAAAAACATTGCACGAAAATTTAACGCGAGCTTTTTTCGTTGCGATTCTCCGGTGGGTTTTCCGCAGAAAAGGGAGTTGATATTTTCGAAAAAATTCACATTTTATCGTGCTGTTCGCGTTAAATTCAAAAGAGAAAGAAACCTGTACGAGAATGAAATTAAACTCAAACAAGAAAACGACATGAATTATGGAATGGAAACCCTGCGGGGATTCTCCGCATAGACTACATTTTTTTTTTTTAATTTTCCATTGAAAAAGAATACCGAGGTGATTTTCTTCGTGGAAAATTAGTATTGGATATTTTCATACGTATCGTTTTCGTCGACATTTTTCGTACAATAGTTCTCGTTCGAATTAATTTTCATTTCGTCGATTTCGATTCCCCGTCTGTTTGTTTTGTCGATTCGATGCAGAAGTTTGTTCCCGTTTATTTTTAAATTTTCTAATTACGTTTGTTTAGAACGAACTTTTGAATTATCTTTTCAACCATAACACAAAATTAGCCCTCAATATAAACAACTGTGAATTGAAGAAAATGACCGTATTTTCATTTTAATTTAATATACTTGACTGGTTCATTTTAGCTCAACTACACGTATATTTATTTGTATCGGTGTGACATAGATCTATGAATAATTTATATAACGCTTTATAAAAACTCTATTTGAAATGTGTATTATTATTAATTAAAAATTTTTCGCAAACGTTTCAGCATCCACAAAAAAAAAACTCATAACCCAAAAAAAAACCCACATCATACTTTGAAAGTAATACACGGCTACCTCTCAATTTATGGCAACAAAATTAGTTAAATTAGTCAATTTTTGAAATCATTTTAATTGAAACACGAAAACAACCTAAAACTTTTCATAAAACGTACTTAAAATGCTACAATTAAAATCGCACTTTTGTATATACATAAACGTGTAAGAGTATGTTTGTAAACATAATTACGCACTCAACAAAAATTCAAAGCAAAAGCTTTTCGTTGAAATATTTGTTAAGTCAAAAGAAAAAATCCAATTAAATTTTGACTCAGATTTCTTGTAAATACTCTCGTTTTATATATCGTTGAAGAATAAATTCTAGCATTTACATAGTTAATTAGGTTATATGTACATATAATATTACAGAAAACATTCGACAAACAGACTTCAAAACTTAAATTGAATCTTACGTGACCTTTGCGCGATTTTCACTATACTTACTCGACTAGTGTAAGCCCGTTGAATATCAACGAAGCGTTCTCATCGCCCGTACTGGAAAATAATATTAAATTTAATAGTTTTTATAGTTGTTGCATCTATGCAACAATGCAACATTTATGACGCGTTATAATACAACAACGAAACAATTCAGCATAGTCGCAAACTATCAACCGATTTATACGTTCAAAATAAAAAAAATCTCGCATCATCTGGTTTGGCTCACCGCGTAAGCGCTCTGTTCCGAATCAGTGATACCGGGTTCTAATCCCACTCGTGCGACGTTCTAGTTTTTAATTATTTACGTCGGCGAGCGTTATGAGACAGACACACACACAGACAGACGGATTTCGGTTATTATATATATAACTAGTGTAAGCCCGTTGAATATCAACGGAACGGTTTCTCATCACCCGCCCTGAAAAATAATATAAAATTTAATAGTTTTTATAGTTGTTGCATCTATGCAACCAAGCGCCAATATAACAATTTAGCAAAGTCGCGAACACTTTAAGAATAAATATTGGCCAATTATAATACCTCCGTAATCGCCTCCGTTTGGAAGATAGTGTATGTAAGCACTATTCCTCCCAACCTGGTAAACTCGCGTTCAAATCCCACTCGTTCTGGTTTTTTAATTATTTACCTCAGTGGGCGTTATCAGCAGACAGGCACACACAGACACACACTCAGACACACAGAGAGGCGGATTTCGGCTATTATAATTTAATCGACTAGTTCCAAAACCCGGTAAAAGCGTATCACTCGATTGTTGGTAAACGGAACAAACACATGTCGTTTTTGCCATTTTTGGAACAAAACAAGATTTTCAATATATTTTTTTAGTCATTTAACTTAGTTTTAGAAAGAATCCAAGTATAACGTATTGTGTGAAAATATTCCAAAAATCGGAATACATTTTTATCTCAGTTTTGACCAAATATGCAGATACCGGGTTTTGGAACTAAACGATTCATATATGTATATAATAATAGATTTCTTCAACATATTTTTAGTTGATTTATGTAGGTTAAAGCTCATACACAGTTGAAGCTCATCTACAATTCGACATTTTTCTCGATCGTTGCGATCCAAAAAAAAAATGATACACACTTCGATACGTTCACACCAGAGGATTTCACGCTTTGGATCTCATTTCACAAACGAGGCGGAAAACTGCATCGGTTCACCCACGGGGATCTTCAGGGGTTAAAGCTCACCGTCTCGACGACCCAAATCACACATAACATCCCCCAGATTACCTGGTCGACAACCTCCCAAGCAACCGCTGATCTATAAGGGTACACCTGGCCAGGTGACACACGTGGCTGTACAGGGCCACGACCACACCAGACCAGCGGCAATTTCAATATGTAGTATGTATGTATTACGCAGTATATCTAGTATATTCGGGCTTTATTTGACGGCCGGTAGATGAATGTGGGGGTAGGCTGTGCTAGACGAGGGTGTGACACCCCTGCGGACACGTGCAAAAACTTCGCAAATCCTTCGCAAATTGACCGCACACAACGCGAAAATTAATCGAGAGCGACCATCCGCGTTCAACGGGCCATTTTATGCCACGGCTTAAGTGATACACGCCAATTTTAAATACCCTACACGAGCGTTTCCCAAAGTGTGGGTCGCTACGAACTTGTAGGTCGCGAGCCGATTTTTAGTGGGTCGCAAAAAATTCAACAAGACGACAATGCGACAAAATTTAACAAAACAAGACGGCACAACAGAGAATACGAGGCGTCCGACAAAATTGCATCCGGATTTTAAAAACAAGCCACTAGAATCTTTTGAAAGACAACTGGAACAGCTTAAGTCATCGAAATCAAAGATTTCGCATTACACCAGCATTAATGAAAAATCTCTCCACGCCTCTAACCTGATTAGTTGGCAAATCGTGCAAGCTAGTAAGCCACACACAATTGGCAAGACTTTAGTGCTACTACCAATAAAATACACGGTTGGAATTATGTTTGATGATAAGAGCAAGAAAGAAGTACAGAAGTCGAAAAGATTTTGCTTATAATACGATTGCATGCAGAATCGATGAAATGGCAAAAAACCCAGTGAAAAAAAAATGAGTTAATCCAAAGAGTTAGTGAGCTAGTAACATTTTTCTCATTGCACCCGGACGAGTCCACGGATGTACAAGGTTTATCCCAGCTTTTTCTTATTATTCTTTTTAAGTATATAAACAGTATTAAAAATAATTTAAATACACCCCCCCCCCCCCATCATGTCCATTAAAACTAGGTGGGTCGCGAAAGTTTTTCCTTCTAAAACGTGGGTCGCGGTAAGTTTGGGAAGCACTGCCCTACACTAAGTCATTCTTCAAAAGTTGGCTTCACTGCTATGTACATTTAGCCCCAAAAGTAATGTGTCTATTTGTCAAAAGGCGAATACGGGGGGGGGGAGGGGGTATAAGCATTTGCCAGTTGAGAATCTGTCGAGCAAATTACCTTCGGGATAATAATTAGTCGTGGCAAGTTCGTGTGTCTGAAACTTTATCGTTTTGGAACTACTACCACTGCTAATGTGCCGAACAACTAATTACTCAAGTTTAAATATCCAACTGCCACAGTCGTCGGCCATCCATCCCTTAATCCGAGCTAAGTCTATTGTTACCCTCGGATTATGGTCTCATTAACTATAAACCTATTTTTACATTACCCATCCATGTATTTGTATACATCAAGTACAAGTACACAAATGCGAAGCATTATACATTGAAACTAATATTAAAATCACATGTCCAGTCTTCGTATATTCGTACGTAGTATCGCCATCCGTCCGAAAATAACACCGCTATTCAAAATCAATAAACCGGAAGCATAAATTTTCAATGATGCGTATATCCAATATGTATGTACATATAACATATACATCTTCTAGTTGAAACGTACCTGATATGTGCCTAGTTGTACATAAATATCGACCGTGTTATAACTTGTCGATTAAGAGGATTGCCTCTAAGAGTCTTAGCTGTAAATTCATCTGCCACGAGCCACACTCGTTGAAACCTCATTATACGATGTCTAATCGTTTAATGTGCGGATTTTGATCTTGAAGATGTTGAATTGTCATCCAGTGCAATTATAATTGCACGATTCGATGACGTAATTTGAATATAATTACGTATGTACGCCGTTCGACTGATGCAAATCAAATTATTAAGAGGTGCTTCCTATTATGTACTACCTCGTGAATCTTGTAGTGTACTTGAGTGCAATATAATTTTTACTTTATCCTAATCGGATAAAGTATTGTGATCGTGCGAAAATTCGACCTCGAAATTTTGACGGATTTGGATTAAGTATCATTTCTGGAAAATTTCTGTATGCCTGTGTACTGTGTGTGTGTGTGTTTGTCTGTGTGTTTTCTCCGAAACTATCAAGTCTATCAAGCTAAAATTTCATATCTATTTGTGCAGAAAGTTCAAAAATCCTGTTAAAAATCATATTTTTTTTTTTCGTTTGGATGACTGAAATAGTCAATGTTGTACCTAACTATGTATCTAAATTTGCACTCGGGCAATGCTGGGTACTATATTTTATGACATTTTTCCGAGAAAAGTACAGGGTCGTCTATTTTAAAGCGTCTTGGTTTAACTTGAATAATTTTTCACGCAATAAAAGTAACTTTTTCCAATTACTAAGTTTCCACTCGCTGAATGTCTGTTTTATTTTATTCTCGTCGTTTTTTTTTTTTTGCTCTTCCTTCTTTTTCTCTGCACCGCTTACACTCTTTCTGCTTTTCGAAAACTAAACGCGATGGACGGTTTGAGGATGAGGGCGGTCGGAAAAGTTATATCTATTAAAGGCGAACAAGCGTTCGGAAAAAGTTAGTTGCGAAACTGAAGCGTAGCGCGCGTCCATTGTCCAAAAATCGAGAAGTTGAGAAAGCCGCGAATAACTTGCATGTAACTTGGTCAAGGACCTCGACCCAGGATCCCCGAGAAGTGTGGGAAATTTCGTCGCTCATTAACGATGAAGTTAAAACGCCATTAAATAGTAGTCGAGCACCGTTCCAGACAAGAGGAAGTTGGCAGAGGTGGTGCTTTCGACAGTGGAGGGGCCTTCATCCACTCGGTGGAGGAAGTGCGAGCTGCCGCAAGCGAAAACTCTTTTGTCACTCGCCAACTTTAATTATTCGATCCATTATGGACGAAATTGGTTATGGGGTTGAACTAGGGGGTGAGGCGAGTGGGGGGGGGAATGGATGTTCTCGGCAAAAGCGAACCAAAGCATAATTTAGATCGACTGACAGCTTGTCGTTATTTTTAACGGATGCCTTATCTACTCGCCGGATGACTTAATATCGCATTTGTGCGGAACGTCAAAGGAAAATAATTAAAAAAATAGGTTATCGGGATTTTTAATTGAAAAGTTTTATTAAAAAAAATAATTATTTAAATTGATTGATTGATATTTAATATTGATTCTGAACATTACTAGTTTTTCCAAGTGTCCATTTACTTTCACTCCCTACTATATCATCAATGATATTAATACGATTTTAATCCGTCAAAAAATAAAAATTACAGTTGCTTTCCAGTCGTACTCGCTCTTGCTAATTTCCGGTATATTTCCTCTCCATCTTTTCCTTTATTTATTTCCTTCTGCCTATCTCTCACTCCTTATGTTCAGTCGTTGTGTACACAAAAAATATGTTTTGTATGTATGTATGTCTTAATTGCAAAACAATCGCAAAACACACAATAAAGTCGTAATTATATTGAAGAAAACCATTACATTGTCTTTATTTATTTTCGTGATCCTCTGGTATATTCCAGAACTGTTACAATGATGTAGTTTGTATAGGCTGTATTTAAGTTCATAAGTGCGAGTTTGTCTTCTTAACAATGTTCCATCTCAAACGATATTGTTTCCCCGCATCTTATTCAACCAACTAACGTTAGTACACAAGATAGAACAGTCACTAGAGCGTAGTATTTATTTAAAAACCAAGCACGTAATAAGTAGGTTGTTGTTGTCGTTTTTTTTTTTTTTTCTAAACTGAACACGAGTGGAACTCTCGAACGCTGGAAGCTTTTCGAAAAGTTTGCCGCTTTTATTGGCTCTCGTAAAGCACGAAGCTTTGCCGAATGAATGCTCATTGACGAGACGAGCTTTGATGAAAGTCCGGTGAAAGCCACCCCCTCACTCCCAACCTGTGTCTGTTTCGCTCTCCATCGTGGCACTTACCTATCCCACCCTCTCTGTTTGGCGAAAATGTGCAAAGCGAATAAACCTTTTTTCTTTATTTATAATCAATATGTCCCAGAATCGACGAGGGGTGCTCCACCTGGCGACGAACCCCCTTCTGAGGGCGCACACGTACGCCATCCCTTTCCTCTTTCTGTCGTTTATTTGTTTCCAACGACACCAACCTCCAAACTTCCATCCCCGCTTTCCCTGCAAGGCAATTGCAAAATCGTTCAAATTTATAACGAACGAAAAGGCACAAATTCACCCTTTGTGATTCTTTCTGTTTGCATTGGGGAATTCAAAACGTATTTTTTTCGTAAATAATATGAAACGTGTATAATAAATACCTGCCATCGCATGAAATAAGTAATCAATCTGTTTTTTTTTACTTTATCCTAATCGGATATAGTATTGTGATCGTGCGAAAATTCGACCTCGAGATTTTGACTGATTTGTATCGAGTATCATCCCCTGATCACGTTTTCATGATTTCTGGAAAATGTCTGTATGTCTGTGTGTCTGTGTACTTATGTGTGTGTGTGGCTGTATGTGTGTTTTCTCCGAAACTATCAAGTCTATCAACCTGAAATTTCATATCTATTATTTTCACGTAAGGCGTAAAAGCTATAAGGAATTTGGTCAACATCATTCAACCGGAAGTAGGGTTTTTTTCTTGTAGAAAATTATAAAATTCTTTTACCACAGAATATTTCCGAAACGGCTCCGGGAATTTTGTCAAAATTTCATATCTATAGTTTTCACGTTAGCCGTAAGAGATACTGTGATTTTAGTCAACTTCTGACGAGCGAAAGTGGCAGTTTACTCTTGAACGATTTTTTGTTTTTTTTTTTTTTCGACCTTTTAAATATGTAGTATCGTCACAATATTGTAATATTGTAATTTTGAGAGAAAATCATATTTAAAAAAAAAAAATAAATAATTAAAATTAGTCAACCGGAAGTAGGTTTTTTTTTTCGTCGAAAAGTTCACGACAGAATATTTCCGAAACGGCTCCGGGAATTTTGACGAAATTTCATATCTATAGTTTTCACGTTAGCCGTAAGAGATACTGTGATTTTAGTTAACTTCTGACGAGCGAAAATGGCAGTTTTTCTAATTTGAATATATGCCGAAGATCGTATTTTACATACGCGCGCGCACTCAACACAGTGATTTCATGATATGTATGTTGGTTGGTGTGGTGCTGTGCATACGTTTTATTTACTTGCGTACTTAAAAAAATAATTTCGTTACTGTTTGTATTCCTCAAATATATGGATAAAGTCATGGGTTGGCCACACCCGAATTTTTTTTATTAAATTAAGCAGAGTTTATGCTTTCCTCAATTACAATATATGTATGTATGTACATATGTACATATGTATACTTGTGAATAGTGTTTATATTTTTTTTTAATTTTCCAACAAATCATGCCTCATATTTTAGGTAGAGAGGTAATTAAAAACAAGTCATTTGAACATACATATGTACATGTGTACATACGATTGTAAATCTTTCAACAATTACACATTTAAATATTTCATATCAGTTTCAAATGAGATTAATCTACATAACTAGCGATGTGCACGTCATATGACGATTTGTCCTAATTCTTTTTTTTTATTGTTATTGTCAATATTATGGTTGAAGAGCAAATATCCATACTCAATATGATTGGTGAAATTAAACCAAAAATTAAATAAATATTATAAGTAGTAGCACGGGGGTTAACCTGCCCGTCCGGGTGAGTAGCCGTGGAACGTTCGCATACACACACTCATACATGTACGAGTATGTACATACATACATATGTAGGTACACTCACGGCATGGGTAGCGTGAAGTACTCGCATTTTTCAACTACATATGTAGCTACTACATTTTTGCTGCATTTTAAACTACTAAATACACTATAGGTTTATATATAAATAATAACCACCCGATGACACTGTCAACGGGAATTTACTAGTTATTTCATCATCATCATCATTTTCAGCCGTTCACCATCCACTGCTGGATGAAGCCCTCAACATTCCTGTCTGTCTTGAGCAATCTGCATCCACTTAATTCCACACATTCTTCTCAATTCATCACCCCATCGTCCACTCGGTCTAATTTACTTTCTTTCACATAATCTCGGATACCATTCCAGTATTTCTCACGTCCATCTGCCATCCATTCTTCTCGCTGTGTGTCCACTTGAACTTTTTCACACGTTCCGCTATATCTGCCACCTTGGTCGTGCATCTTACCCATGTATTCCACTTACGATCTCTTCTCGTTATACTGAGCATACATCTTTCCATGCTTCTCTGTGTGCAGTGAATCTTACGTAACATTCTTGAATTTAGCATCCACATTTCACATCCATACGTCATAACTGGCAGCACGCATTGGTAGTAGATATGCCTTATTTTTTAAACATTCATTCTTTCAAAAGTACTCCATCCTAGGTGACTAGTTATTTATGTTTGCACAAATAAAGTTCTGTCCTAATGAGCAGTGAATCACTCAAATTAACATCGTTCTTTAATAATGTATTACGATCAATCGTGGGTTTTTAAATAAATGTATCACCACCCGAAAAAATTTAATGTGCTGATTTTTCATATACACGTTTTTACACAAACGTGTGACATGTTCACCGAATACAAAAATAATATAAAGTGGCCATCCTCGGTGATGACCGTGTTGGGGGTTGTTCCAATGGGGTTATATAGAGGGTGCTACGGTGTACCTAGAAGGGAGGGTATGCTTCACTTTACGGCCTCGCCTCCCGGGTTCATCAGCCCCTATAAAACCGGCTCACTACCCTACAATATTAAACATAAATCTTGAATTACGCACGCCCCACGTTTCTGTGTGCCATTTTTTTGCCTTCTTTTTATTTAAATAAACATTACTTTCGTTCGCCCGTAATTCGTATCGAAATTGCCGCAGCGTAATTTAACCGAATCGTTTAAGCGAAAGCTCAAATCTCAACAACCCCCCTTTTTTTCTCTAGAGCGATATCGTGTGTATACGAGCGTACACGCGTAACGACCACAATTACGCACATTTTATTAATTCGAAATGAAAATTTCGGTTTTGACGTGAATACGTCTATACACGGATCAGTGTGGGGTACCAGTACGGAAACGGTGGTGTTACGTTTGGATGGGCATACATTGCGACACTGTAACTTCGTTACTAATACATAGCACGATTGACATGAATGTTATTTTATTCTCTCGGGTATACGTCAACGATACATTTATGATTTTGAGTTGGCACCATACATTTGCGAGGCGCGTATAAGGGGGCGTATCTTAAAACGGACATTTTTGGAAATTTCCAAGCAGTACGTCTCGCGACTCTGACGTGC
Organism: Parapsyche elsis; assembly: GCA_022651745.1. NCBI lineage: Eukaryota > Metazoa > Arthropoda > Insecta > Trichoptera > Hydropsychidae > Parapsyche > Parapsyche elsis. The sequence goes on from JAGVSN010000017.1 coordinate 8,571,000, forward strand.
TTGCGTGGTGATTTTGCTACTAAACGAAATATCTCTTTAAGATCTGTTGATTTAAGCCGTAAAAAGTACAATATGTAAATTATTTGTTGTTGAAAAATCAAAAACAAGTCGTAAAAACATCTAAAATTTCACTATGGCAGCCCATACTCGGCGAAAATCTAACAGGAAATACAATAAACGTATATCATTAGAAAGAGGGTCTAATCATCCATCATCATCTATCAGTATCAACATGTCTGTGACAGAACGAGTGAGACGGTATCGGGAACATGATAAATAAAATTGTAATCGATTACTAGTTAAGACTTAATTCGTTATGCTAAATAAAAATATATTATTGTATCCATTTTGATGCTTGCATTTCATTCTCATATTCCAAATAAAATATTAGCCGCTAACGCAGACGTATTCGCGGAAAATCCACGGCCGTGTTCGGCATAGCCACACCCCGAATTTTTTTTTACGTATACGGATCGCTTTTTGTCGCGAGGGCTTTAAAGTTCGAGTTTCAAACATAAGCGTGTTAAGAAGCATGTGAAATTCCTAATTTGAAAGACACATAGTCGAGATGAATGGCAACTTTTCGTACGAGTAAATTTTCAACGCGAAATCCTACAATGCAATTTAAAATACACGAAATTCGACGAACGCGATGTTAAACTTCAAAGGGTTAACAATTTGAGAAACCTTACACTGAACCGTTACATTTTACCCACGTATAATATAACATCAACTAGGGTGTTGAATTGTTGAGTTATATTTATGTACGGTATGTTTTCCAATTACAATATACGGTGGAAAATTTCATCAATACTGTTTTTCACACTTTTCAATAATGAAACCGCATAAAACCGGAAAGAAAATGTTTCGTTGTAAATTCTCTCGGGACAAAGGCAAACTTTAATGGATACTAATATCGTTACCAATTTAACTTTAACGTTAAACACTACTTGCAACAGTTGTTCGCCGCCTACAATTCATTGTGAGTTAAGTGAACTTTCCTGCACACTTTATGTATGAAATTTTAAATTACTGTATAGCAAAAATGGTTTAAATTTATTCAGCAACCTTTAGCTATTCGACGGCTAAGAAAATTATTAATATAATTTCTTCAAATCATACACGAAGACTCCTAAACTGTGACTTATCAATGCATTGATCAAGATTACACGTGAAATACAAACGTAATATAAATTTTATTGATTTCATTCGCTAAAATATTTGTTTAAAAATGAAGCAATCAAGTATGTTCGCATTCGTAAAAAGAATAGCACTGGTTTTTACCTAGTGTTGATTTTGATTTTAGTGCTTTAGCGTACTTAGATTTCAGTTTGAGTGCTTTTGCGATCGAACATTGTCGCTAACTTAATTTCAATGTAGTTTTTACAACGTTCAAGTTTGTCGCATACGGTTTCGGTTAGAAGTCAACGAAGCGGTTAAAACTCGGTGCACAGGGCCGTATCGGGCGCACAACAATAATAATAATGGCCCGATACAATTTCCGTGCGAAATTAGCATTCTTGCGAGGAGTTCGCGTCTTGCCTTCGTTTTTGCGCCCCGACTCGTATATTTACCAATGATTTATAACGAGCGAAATTCACAACAGCAGGTGAGCCCGTGGAACAGGGCCGGATTCGAATAAGAAATTTAAGGGTTGATTGAGTACGGGACCCGGTGCTTAAGGGGGAAATTGAATTTTCACACCTCATTTGGTGCTCGAATGATTTTTTTTAAATACATAATCGCCCCTATCGATCGCTAAATAGAAAGGGAATCGCTCGTTCCCCAAATAAATATCGACCTTTAAATATATGTAAAATGGACCGGAATCGACCTTTTTCAATTAAATTTCAGTCTTGATTCATCATTATCATATTTGCAAAACCAACTTTGAGAATTTCGATGTTTAGGTGCTCGATTGAAAATTCAGTTTAATTATTATACATATATGTATATATAAGCCGAAATCCATCTGTCTGTCTGTGTGTGTGTGTCTGTCTGCTGACAACGCTCGCCTCGGTAATAATTAAAAAAAAAAAAACAGAACGTCGAACGAGTGGGATTTGAACCCGAAATCACCAGGTCGGGAGGAATCGTGCTTACACTACATATCTTCCAAACCAGTTGATGCCAGATCCCTTTTATTTTTAACATATAAATAGGTGGAAATCGGTTGAAAGTTCGCGACTTTGCTAAATTTTTATGTTGTTAGATTATAACGCGCCATAAATGGCGCTATAAAAACTGTTAAATTTAATATTATTTTTCAGTACGGGTGATGAGAACGCTCCGTTGATATTCAATTACACTAGTGTTTTTTTTTATATTAATATAAAATTTCAGTGGCGGAATTTGTATTTAGCTTGTTTCAATATAATACTGCCAAATTCGATTATACTAGCTAATGCGATGTACGTGTAGTCAGTAGCAAACTTTCCCAGGGTTAATTTTCTGAACCGGAAGTGGCTTTCACCGATCCCTCAATGCGTTGGCGGAATCCCTTCCGGTTGTTTTTACTATCGTTGTGGTTCAAAAAGCTTTTTAGTCCACGCTACCATCCTCCGCAGCCTTTCCTCGCCCCCCTTCTATGTACATACATATGTATGTACATAAGTGGTAATTAAATCATGATCTGTTGCATCGACCGAATATTGGCTGGTGAGCCATTTTCACTTATCGCAGTTTTGATTTATGCATAAGTTTCCATTTCCGAAAGTGTACGAAACCGCACGAGCCAATAAATATCGAAGGTAGCATTCGTTTAAGCGTCGTACGAGTGTGACGTTTACGGTTGCGTCATAAATTAAATTCATATTTACAATATCGTGGTGAAGATTTAGCACCTTTAATGTTATCAACTTAATTCACAAAATGCGTATTATATATGCGTGAAATAAATAAAGTGACTGTGCGCGTGTGCGTGTATACGATGGTGGGTTTTACCCGTGTGCAATTATTTGCGAACGCTTTAACTCCACACGCATAAAACCTGGAATGCTGAAGCTTGGGGCACGTGTTTAGAAACTCACGAGGGTGAACATTAAATTTTTTCAGGGATTCTCAATTTACTTTTTCGTTTAAAATTTAAAATTAAAACCTTTCAGTACAGTCATATCGTTCACAGCTGGTATAAATTCCATCATCGTAATATTTTAATATATTTTTCATAATGTGCGATGCGAAGGTTTCGATATCGATTATCAGGAACGTATGTAGTATGCTTTATCTATTGATGTATTTACTATTGGATATTAATATTCTAGTATCAAGTTTTAGATAACAAAAAAAACGATCACAAAACTTTATCCGATTAGGATAAAGTAAAAAATACAGCGTGTTCCACTATCGTAACTTTTCCCACTAATTTGAACAAGCAGCAATTTTTTCAGGCTGTTTAAAATAAGCGTCCGCATTTTATAGCCAAGAAAAATTGTGACCCTACCTACTATTGTGTACCGCGCAGTGAAATATTGCCGAAAGCTCAAGCGCGACGTATGAGATAACATCGGGGTCGTCTCCCTTATTTTTTACCCATTTTTAACCCCGACAAATGTCGGGAGAAAAATCCACTGGCCGCCAACAACAAATTGAATTATTATCTCTTTGCAAATTTGAAACTAGCACGAAATAAAAGTAAAATAAACGCCTCGGCTTGAAACTCTCTTTGACGTTTGCAAAAAGCGCTCGAATGTTTATTAAGCTCGCACTGTAATTATTATACCTATATCAAATAGAATGATGGATAATGAAAAACGTTTTCATGGCGAAAATTGATTGATTGGACGTTTGCCGATTTTTCAATTAATTTAACCGAACAGAAACGATCCGTTCATAAATTGTACCAACAAGCTTATCTACCTATACAATATGTACATTCGCATGTACATACATATTTTAATAACTCGTAACGCAAAAACTCAATTTAAACGTATCACCTACATAACTATACATAGGTATACATATAAACAGTGATATCTTTCATCCGTAGAAATGTCCGTAGATTTTCAATTAATGTTAATGATACGAATTTTTCATCGATTGAATACTCTTAAGCACTTCAAATACATTATCATACATATGTATAATAGCCCTATTCTGTATGTGCATATGTGTATCTGTCTGTCTGTCTGCTGATAACGCTCGCCTCGGTAAATAATTAAAAAACCAGAACGTCGCACGAGTGGGATTTGAAACCGGTAGTGCTGATTTGGAACAAAGCGCTTACGCGATGAGCCAAACCAGATGATAATACGTAGGCTTCAACGTGACTATTTAATATGAAAAATAGGCTCGCGACTTCGTTAAATTGTTACGTTGTTGTATTATAATGCGCCATAGATGGCGCTATAAAAACTATTAAATTTAATATTATTTTTCAGTGCGGGTGATGGGAAACCGCTTCGTTGATATTCAACGGGCTTATACTAGTAATTATATAGCAACCATAAATCAAAACCTTTTTTTGGATACACAGAAGCTTTTTTTGGAAACACAGAAGCTTATGAATTAATTTCAATATTTAAACATTAAAAGTCAAATTAATTCAGAGCTCCAAACCACTCATAATGTTAAATAAATTAATTTAAGTACGCTGAAATTTTGATGTAGTAGTCCACATCGGATTATACAGATTACACCATACATGACGCACGCATTACATAATTATGTACCTTTCGGAAAATATATGATATTTTTCATTCGCATCAAGGTCTAAAAGTCAAAATGGAATTGGCAATACGGCAAATGTGATTTGAATATATGGCGCGTACGTAAAAGCTTACAGGCGAAACTTTTTCAATATCTATGACGTGTAGGTATTGTTGATGCTCGGTTTTTCAACTTTTTTTTTTCAGGCGAGGTCTTTAACAGTGTGCACACACACACACACATGCATATAATACATACGTACATACGGGAACACGTTGGTTAGCATTTCGTGTTTGAAACAATGGCTCGTTCTTGTGCCACTTAGCTGATTACCCGGCTGTGACATCGCACACTAGAGGTAAAGCTAGACAATGTGTTACACAGCGTGCGGAAAAGTAGTTCTTGCATATGAAGAGGCCACGATCAGAAGCGGCCAACCATCGATGTGTTATACCTCTACTATTTTCAGTCCACATTACTTGCGTCTATTCGCGTAGTTAATAGTCAAAAGGATTAAAAGTAACCGGAATAGAGAATGTCTTCCTTGCTGATATTTTACCGACCATAACTGTTCACGTAGTTGAATTTGGGATATATAGCTGTGATGCAATCAACTGATACAATCAAGAATATAATATTTCCTCCCCCAAATATTGTAAACGGATATTTAAGGTAAAGAAAAACTCATCTGTAGACTCATTCTTCTAATAGACATACGTCACGTCACTTGTCCTCTCAGCTACAAAGAAATAAACGATTTTTTTACCTATCAACCTATCTACCATCATTTTGAGCCACAAAACAAAACAGTTCATACATAAACACCACAAACAAGATGATACATCTTCGACCATCCTCCACATCTTCTTCGAACGATAGGAGATGTACATAACAGATTTTATAATACTTATATTCAGCGCGAATAATGAGGAAACCATAACGATGGACTGTTGTATGAATTTTATTCAAATTTTCACCCCACTAGCGTGGGCTGTGGCAAATTTATAATATAAACACGGAATTTCGTATGTGTAAACCGTCTTGAAAGCTATACGAGTTTCTTATAAAATTATATTCGCATTGTTCTCTAGTTATAAATTCCCACGTCAAAAATAGATCTGCTCTCAGCGTGAATTTAATCAACTCGACGATTGCGTCATCGAATTTCAATATAAATTTTATATATTTTTGTATCAACGGACAGTTCCGCTTTCTATACTGTTATATTTCAGTACAAATCATGACATGCACGTTTTTTTTTTTCCGCTCAACGTTGATCGGATTCCGTTCGCCCTACAGTCCGAGCGAATTTCCCCAGAGATAAACGGAAAATATGTAACGGTAAATAAACACCGGTAAAGTGAGCTCGCTTTACCGTAATTAGTTTAGCACGACCCTCTCCCCTTCTCTCTCTCTTTCGCTCCCTTCCCCACCGTTGAACTTATCCTGATTAACGTAACCGTAAACGTGGCGTAATAGTTCGGGGACCGTCGGGTCAACGTCGCGGAAAACGTGGTCGAGTGCACAACGCACATTCAAAACAGAAATAGAATATTCAAAATGTATAGTGGGTGAAATTTTGAAACGAAACGTGCAAAAGCATCGGGGAAATTGGAAAATTTGCGTGACCGGACGACGGTGAAGCGTGCACAATTAAAATCGATGATTTGTACATGCACGATTGCTGTTTAGTAACTGCACAGTCGCTAGGTTGCAATTTTCAATATTGACGATATTATTTGTATGATTCAGAGCGCATTACTTAGCGCAATATACATACATATGTATATTGGCGTAAGCTTCTGCCTGTCTGGATCATTGGGTCACACTCGCGTCTGTCAAAGCTGATTCAAGTTAACAACGCGATTTTATGGCCATGCATACGTTCAATCAGCGATACACAATACAACTGTTTCACGTATTGTCAAACGGGCTAGGAGCTGTACTGTTATTATACAAACCAATGCGCACAGGTGGGGGTTGGAGGGGGTGGGGTTAGAATCCACCATCATATGACGAGCAAACTGGCTAGTACTATAAACAATAAACTCAAATCTGTCCTGTATTTATTTTATTAAAATAGCTTAAAAAAAAAAAAAGTCACAAATTACGAAATAAACTTGATTATCTATGTACATACATATGTACATATTAGCACTTGTACAGAAGTGTTGTTTTAAGGTTTACATTTCTAAGACCTTCTGGCAGTCCATTGTATTCAACGACACCCCTGTACAAGATATTTCTTCTAGATCTATGTACATATGTACTTAATTTTAAATTCTTAACTATTAAATTATTCTTACCCCTAGTATTATGACTTTATACATTATACCCCCTCATTAAATACTTGTTGAAATAATTTGTTAATAAATTCCTATCTAACTTAAAAATATATACTAACATGTACACTTTTAAGGTGTCACTTACATTCATCTAATTCAATTAATTCAACATATTTCTAATACTAGTTAATCTATTTACTTTTAAAATACTCCACATAGCTCTATTTTGCAATTTTTGCAACCTATCTTTAATTAACCTATTTACTACATTTAAAAGAACGAACAACGCTCAATACACTTGTTTTGTTTTCGTTAAGAATTTAAGATCATTATGTCAAACCTTAAGCTTGAGTTATCGTAATTTAAATTTTCTCAACTTTCTCTAGATTAAACTTTCCCATGTATGTACATACATTCGTACTAAAACAACAGTTTGCTTTCAGCAACAATACTCCAGTGAACAATTAACTACTATCACTACATACTTTCATAATACATTATAATATTAGATAGTGATACACGTTCGCCGATACAATATACGCGGTTCACTATCATCGGCAAATAATAATAATAGAACGAGTGCTGCAAAACCACATACTATCTACTACGTATATCGGCGATACAAAGGCTAATCTCACTCGTAATTTCACCATAGCGTTTTGTGCGTCCGTACTGGGTATCCGTATATTGTATAGGTATACACAGTATGAATGTTACCCCATCGGTGTTTTGTTTGCAACCACAATTATTGTGCTAGACAAACGAACAACCCTCACCCTTAGCAAACTCCCTTTTTGCGAGCACACGTCGCTGTGTACTTGTTATAATTGTAACTGGGATAAATAAACAACACAGCTTCTCAAACGTCGTCGCCTTTGAGGTCTATTTTAAGACGGTCGGAGAAGCACTCGAGCTGTCGAGTTGAGCTTGTAAACCGCTAGCAGAGGTCCTCTGCGGATTGAGACTTTCGCAAGCAATTGTAACGGGGTGTTTTGTTGCGTAGGTCTCGAGTTGCGCCTTTGTGCGAAAAAATCTGGAGCTTAATTAGCGTAAAATAATTTTTCAAAGCGGGGGAAAATTTCCACTTATTTTTCTCGATTAATAGCTTCGCTTTGGTGTAGCACACTTTTTGATACGGAAAATAGCTTAATTTAAAAAAATTTATAAGATTTTTGTATACTGGAATCTCAGAACATCTGGTAGTATGTTATTGATACCTCATATTATTTTACGTACAATTTCCACTTATTTTAATCGATTAATAGCTTCGATTTGGTGTAGCACATTTTTTGGTACAGAAAATAGATTAATTAAAAAAATTGACAAGATTTTTATATACTTGAATCTCAGAACATTTTGGAGTGGTAGTTTATTGATACCTCATATTATTTTACGTACAATTTCCACTTATTTTTTATCGATTAATGGCTTCACTTTGGTGTAGCACACTTTGTCATACGGAAAATAACTTTTTTTTAATAGCTGATAAAATTTTTGTATACTTGAATCTCAAACCATCGGGGAGTATTAGATTATCGATAACTCATTTTATTTTTACGTACAACATGTATGTACATACATACATACCAATCTACAATACATAAATAACGCTATATTATAAAATGTCACAATAACTTTTTATTCCATCTGCTTGAATGTATGTAAGTGTGTATTGAAATTGAATCAAATGCTATACCTGTATATTGTATATACATATGTATATGTATGTATGTAGTAAAATGTATATATGTATATATGTATGTATATATGTATATATTTATGTATGTATGTATGTAGTAAAATCATCAAAATTTATAAACTCTTCTTATTTATTTTTTAATTAAATAGCATTTCCTCTTGAATTATTGAATTTCTCAACGAGCACTACACTCTTATAATATGATGAAGTCTTTTATCCGCCGTGGATTTGCGCGCAAAAAGTTAAAGTGGCAATTTACAAATAAGAGCTGAAGATTCATTAAAGGGGAAAACTTCCGACCGGCACATCGCGATAAGAGCGCGTGGCCATATTGAATTTCCGTTTAACGCTTTAAAGTTAAGCATCTCGAAAAAAGTTCATCACCACGTCTCGAGGGTCAATTTTTTTCATTCTCAGTCTTCTTTTAACTCGTTATTATGAAATTGGTGGGCGCTGGACCGCGGAACGGCCGATAAGAACGCCTGAAAGGAGGATATAACTCGGTTCTCCATCGTTTGGGGATGGTCGAAGGATGTTTTCGGCGTATGACCGTCATTAATTACCGCGGCTCCACGGTTTATGGACGCAATTTATCTCGTGCCAAAGTGAACGAGATGTTGTTTAACGATAACAAGACTCTCGCGGGTGGATTGGCGCATATTTTAACGGCCGCTATAGCCGATGGTAAAAAATTATCTGGCGTGACCACAACGACATTAGCCGTTATGGCGGATCGTAAACAATGTAATAGTTGCTTGTGTAATTACGCCGAAATGCTTCAAACGCGCCGGCTTAGGTCAAAGTTAACCGGAAGAGGAAATTGTGAACCCTAAACGTCTGTGAGTGCGGCCTGTGGAAGTCGTTATTTTGTACAGTTGTACAAACTTCATACCACTCAAACTATTAACTAGACACTTTATGAAGATCTGCACATTGAGCAATGTTCGCCTATCTTCGCCTACAAGTGTAATCATATGTACATATATGTACATATGTATGTATACTAAAAATTTTGTTTGCTGTGTTTATTCCTTATACATATATATGTGTATGTACGTATGTATGTATGTATGTACATACATAGGGTGGAGCGACATTAAAAAAAAATTAAAAAATCGGCATTGTAATACCTACCAAAAGTTTCGTTGTATCATCCGTATTCTCGTAAAAATACTGAAAAAAATCTGTGAATATGTCTTCAGGCCTATACCTGAAGGCGAAAAATGAAAATATACCTATGTATTAATTTCTTAATTAATTAATTAATTAAGTATTTTTTGTAAAAATCTAATTTATTTGCGTATTCCTTAAATTATTCAAATAAGTGTGAATTTGTGAGCGCGGTGGAGGGAGGCATACTAGTAAATATAAGTATATACGAGTAAAGTAAGTATGTACATATGTATGTATAGGTGTACATAGTAAAAATAAATACTAATTTTCCAATTAAAATTGCTATTTATAGAGATTGTAAACAATCAATTGGAAATTTTCATACAAGTAACAGTATGAAGATAAAAGTGCTGGTAGAGACCAGAAAAACTTTTTTAATTAAGCAGATTTTTTTGGACAGAAGAGATATGATGTAGAGGTAACTTTTTATAACTATTTCAAAACGAATATCCCAAAAAAAAAAAGTAAAAAGTTCCATACATCGTCGCTCCACCCTAATGTACATCCATACATACATATGTACATGTAATGTACACTCAGAACCGTTTAACTAACTGATACTAAACTTTGCAAAGGTGCGACTTATGATACAACGTACAAATTATTGCTTAAATTAGACTCCCTTCAACAAATGACAGTTGGCAGATGAAAAAATTAAATTCATTGACTATTTGCAATCTAAAATGTACATACATGAGCAACGTTACATGCCTACAGTTCAATCGCGATTAAAATTCGCTGTCAAATTACGACCCAATAATTATAAAGCCCACCACATTCGAAATGCACTTTTAATGTGATACAATACGTCACGCATACATCATAATTTGTTTTTAATGTGAATTTTTGGCATAAAAAGTAAATGAATGCATGCGTCGAAAGTTCAATTTATTTTTACAAGCGCATATACACATGTACTAGTATTAATTTTAAATGGAAATGTTCAATTTCGAATTGAGAGCCTGTTGTTGTTATGCGAACGACACGGCCAGGTGTTTCAAACTCCAAGCACCCTTCCATTATTATATATATTGTACAAATTTAGATTAAATTCCATTGAAACGGTGCGCCCAATATTCCAGAATAACTAGTTCAATTATTCGCCACGCCAATTATTCATGTATTCAATAAAGCGAAATTGAATGTACAGTGCAATGTTTAAACGACATTTTTTCAATAACATATCCCTGCCTACGCATAAATGATTTAGTCTGAAACCAAATCGTAATAGAAGCAAAATTGATTTAATCATATGTATCTACGCCATTTCACCCTTTCAATAATAAAATAAATCAATGTTTATTATAGTACTTTGGCAGTTAAAGATTAACGTGTAGTGTTTGAACTTATCAGTGAAATCTGGCAGTAATTGAAGTACATGGAGGGTTTTAGTATGTACATATGTATGTATATAGACGTGTTCAAATCTTAGTTTATTCAACGACCCACATTAAAAGCAGACACACACAAACTAAGGACTAAAATTCGAACCACTCACGTATCCTTACGGTAAAATGCAAAGCCAGTACTTTCAGAGTGCAAATACTCGCTGAAATAGACTGTTAGTCTGTTTTTAAAATAAGCCTGACTATTTTCAGAAATCCCATCGGAGACGACCACTCGTCGAGATGAAATTTTAATATAGGTATATTATATGTAGGTATGTACCTTTTGCCATATTTCGAGCTCTGAATTTAAACCACAATAAAACGCCAAAGGATATTTTGTACTAATTAAGCGAAGACGTACGTGTAACGGTAATTTGCCAACAAATGACTCTTGTACAGGAACGTTTACAAATAAAAATACGCAAAAGGAAAGGGTGGGGAGTAAGAAAAACGTGACCGCTTTTGTAAGGAGGATGCTAGGGAGGAAGTTGACGGTTTTGATTAATCTTTTCTTTGTCTCTGCGAGTATAATTAATTGACATGGCTGTCGACAAAGCGACAACACAAAAGAAAACAAGAAAAACAACATTTTATAGTGGACGGAAAATGCGCCCCTACAACAAACTTTGTACCTTACCGTCTTGCAAAATGCTAATTAAATTTTTTTTTAATATAAAACATCCATTTTATAAGAAATTAGTTTGTGAAAATGAGTTTTTAGTATTCATAAAATCATCTATTATCTTTTCGAGCGAAAGTACATACATATGTACATACATTGTATATGTTTTTGTTCAATTTCATCTGCTGAAACGTGGCAGGGAATCGGTTAAGTGGTTGTTGCCGTATTTTTATCCGATGTGTAATAAAACGTATGCGACTCCCGCGAGTATCTTTAACCGCAGTTCGGTAATCATAGCGTAATTTTATTACCTTATAAATATTAGATACACACGAGCTCAATTCCATTTTCAGCGGTTTAATGTTCCGAAAAAAAAAACTGTTATATAGATGTGCCGTTATGGGGTTCATCGATTTTTCATACACACGATAAAATGCTTACGGTAAGGTACGGTACTTAAGATGAACTTTAATTAAATTGTTTTTATAATGGTATTGGCTTATGGCATGTGAATTTTTGTGCTTTTGGCGAAAAAGAAGATCGCCATCTTAAATTTGTAAAGAAAACCACACCGAATCGAACTTCGGAAAATGAAATCTAATTTTGAGATTATTTTTAAGCGAACATTCTTTTATCTTTTTCTAAATGTACTCTTTGAAAACGGTTCTTCAATTTCGAAATATCGATATTGACATCTGTCTGAAAAAACAGACGGAATTGATTTTTTTTGCATAATCGAATTCAGGAAATTCCATTATAAAAAAAAATGATAAAAAGTGTCCCATGCATGAATGTAAATAATATTTTGACCTAATCCTTTATCTGCAATAAGGTGTATTGAAGCTATACAAACCCTATTTAAATTTTTATAATTTTCTATGTACCAATTAAGCCATCAGGGTTCATTGAAATAGTTCGGCCTTGCTTTTCTTTGTTCTATCGAACATTCTATACAGAGACGTGAAATATTGTATTGTTTTTGTGTATCAACCCGACAAATAAAAGGGAGCGCTTTCACTTAACGAAATGAGCGGCAATCGGTAGAGCAAACGTGCATTTGCATAAAATTTCAATATTTTCCACCATAATAACCGATATAAAGTCTCGGCGGATTAAACTCAAGGGCCTCAGTGGGAAATTGGTTTTTCCCACGATTGCGAAAACGGCACACGGAAAACATATATATAACATTTTGTCGCGAGGACGACACGCAATCGCCGAAACTTCTCCAATAAGCGAGAAATAGAGCATCTTCGTTGTATTTTCCACATCCGTATTCATCATTTGCGTCATCCATCAAAATAAATTCGCACGTTTTTCGCGCACGCATCCATCAAGCGATTGTCTTCGCCGCGGACCTAAAGCTCGAAAGCTCTCCCGTCTCCGGGAGAGCTTCCGCGTCACAAATATCAATAACCGGATGGAGCAGTGCTCTGCCTTAGTAAGTGATTCAGTATAGTAACGTTTCTCAAACTGTGAAAATTCTCCACTACCCAAAACTTTTCCTTATTGCATTGACGTACCTATTCAACACTTTTATATTTTTCTCATATATACATATCAATCAATGTTTTCCTTAGTTATTATGTACATTATTTTGATACTGAAAGTCAATTGCAATGTGTTTTTACAAAATAGCAACTTTTAATATCATTATCAATCGGTCACCATCCACTACTAGCCTCTCCAATCCTTTTCCATTCCTGTCTGTTTTGTACAATCTGCATCCGTTTGATTACATTCTTCTATTATTTAACAGCCCATTGTCCGTTTGGTCTTCCTCGTTTTCTTCCACATACTCTCCTCTCAGTTATTATCGACGTATGTAATTCTAACATCCATCTTCCATCCATTCTTCTACTCGCTATTTGTCCCGCCTGCTGCCATTCTGATCATGCTTCTCACCCATATTTTCCTCTGACGATCTCTTTTTATTATTCCAAGCGTACATCTTTCCATACTTCTGCATGCACTGAATCTTGCGTAACACTCTTGAGTTCAGCAACCACATTTCACGTGCGTATGTCATAACTGGATGGACATAGCGTACTGCCAGTTACGACGTATGTATGTGAAACGTGTAAAAAATCCAATACACACAGAGAAGCATGAAAAGATATACATATGCTCGGTATAACGAGAAGAGATCGTAAGAGGAATACATCGGTAAGAAGCATGACCAAGGTGGCAGATATAGCGGAACGTGTAAAAAAGTTTAAGTGGACACATAGTGAGAAGAATGGATGGCAGATGGACGCGAGAAATACTGGAATGGTATCCGAGAGGATGTGAAAGAAAGCAAGGAAGACCAAGAGGACGATGTGCTGACGAATTAAAAAAAATGTGTGGAGGCAAGTGGATGCAGATTGTTCAAGATAGACAGGAATGGAAGAGGATTGGAGAGACCTTCATCCAACACTGGATGGTAACCAGCTGAAAATGATGATTATATGATTGTAATAGCTATAGGTCTATAATATACTTATATAAATATATCTCTAAAATGCTCTCAATCCTAAAAATAGCCAAAAATCCTTATTTGCCACTCGTTGAAATTTTCAACTAACAATACACTAGTACTATACATACTGAATTTAATGTCTGTCTGTTTGTAATGCTCGATACACTTCTGTTGCATTCATTGAGAATTTCACAGAGAACTTCACATATCCATACGCGTCCTTGTGTACTATGTAATGATACAAGATATCGCTTCACAGTGGCGTAATTATAAGTGCGTGCCTTTTAGCATTGTACGATACGGTGAAAGTTGAGGATCACTGCTCTATGTAGAACGACCAAGTATCTCGGAGCTGTCAGGGTGCTCTACAGACCCCAAGTTTGACACGTAGAGGGTGTGGGTCAAAGCGTGACGATGCACACCGGCTGAGGGTAACAGCTTCCACTTGACACGTCGGTGCTTTCGCCTTTTGTTTGCATTTTAATGTGGTCGAGTTTTGCACGAACAGAGCCTCTCTCTTTCGCCGATCCCAGCTCTTTTTATTGCCGTCACATTTTGCCGTGGCCGAATATTACAGCTTCCATTGTCTCTCTCTCCCCGCGTGTACGCTTGCTTGTTAATAATTGAAATTTTCTTTTGTGCTTGTCATCGCAAAAAGAGCTCTCCCTCTCTCGACGCGACTCTAGACTACTGTACTGTCGAAGACGAGAAGGAGATTAAGGCGCGATCGATTATTCGCCGAGTGTAAATAATAAATTCGTCGTCGACGACTCTCAGACAAGCGAAAGATGAAAGATTTATTTTTCCCGAGCGAATAAGGTAAATAAGCTCGGCCGTCTGGATAAAGAAATCTGACAAAAATCGCGCAGAATAAAAAAATTCCGCATTTTTTCACACTCGCCGAAAAAAAGTTTTTTTTTTACAATAAATTGTTCCGTAAATTTATCATCCGAAACTTTTTATATGTTGGATTTAAAAGTTGTACACTTGTAACAGCTGTAATCTCAAACTATTAACTAACATGCCATAAGGAGTGCCCCCATAATAAACATTCTCTAAAATTGTGAAAAAGCGTTTAAAATATTATACTTATGATTTTTTAAGTACTCGTACGAGTGTGTATCTATGTACATATTCAATAGTCACTTTAAAAAATGTTAATTTATATAAAAATCAACTAGATTTATTCTTAAAAAACAATAGGTATTTGTAACTCTTTAATATATGGACCATTATTCATTTTACATTCATTTTATTTTTACTTTTATTTTTGGTATTATTTTTATTTTCATTTTATTCAATTTTAGCAATACTGTCCTCTTTTTCTTTTTCATTTATGATACTGTATTTTTATTTTTTTATTTTTCTTCTTGTTAACTGATACTTTATAGTCTTTATACCAAACCCCATGGGTCTATCGGCTATGCCGCCTCTCCATCTAATTATTAAATAAATAAATAAATAAATAAAAATATTTATAGTCTCGGCGTGAATGTATCAAGCTGTTTATACTAGGAAACTATTAACAATTTCGAAATAACCTTATCAAAGATACTTCCAATAGTTACAGAAGCATTGAAATCGATCTCAAAGCGTCTACTTTGAAGTAATGGAATAAGCTTCATCATTTCACAAATGTTTATTTAGTCCCGAACGGATCAATCGATACCACAGTGTCGTTTCTGTGTGATGCTTTTAAATACAACCTATCTGATGTGCGATAAAGTATCTTAACGTTAAGACCTCTATTGTCATTGCCGGATGTATGACCATCATTCGTTTTCTCATCTAATATACCCTTATATTCCTGAATTATTTTTTTTTGTTAATTAATCGAATTATAAATTGTAAACGATCGCCGATCTTATGATGCTTAATAATCCGGTTACGGCACGCATTAAGCCTCTCTTTATTTAATTAAATGTGGGCCGATGTGTACACGGTGTCCTGTGTAACTAATGTGCGTAATAAATTATACGTCAAAGTCGACATGCGAGATCAAAAAGTTCGGCGACCGAACAAACAATTGGAAAAATTGTAAGCATTCGGATAAGTACATATCTTTAGGATACGATTCCCTTGAGATTGTTTACTCCGATTGAAAAGCTTTTGCATCTTTGGAAAAATTTTGTTTAATTTTATTAACTGCTTTTGACGAATTTACGACCAAAAGACGGCAAGAGTGGTTTGTTTTTTATTGTTTTAAAAACCACATGTAAATTAGTGAGCTTTACGGATTTTTGATTAATTCCAAAATGTATTAGAACTTTTTGATCACTCGTACACAAATACTGCAAACATTAAAAGGACGAGCTCCTTGCATAAATCGATATCCATCATTTTAGTACGATTAGTTGTAATAATTCTGCGATGCATGTTCTTGTTTTACATGTGGGTAAAAGTCTACTGTAGAAAAAACCATTACGGTTTGTTTTTCTCGGAAAAGTCAACAAAGCCAATACAATTTTTATGTGAATACTTCATCTGTACATCAACGGAGAAAAGGTTCGTTGTCCGCCATTGTTACGCATTTGTTTGCCCAACGTCGAATCTCATACAAAAGACAAAGAACCTGTTTTTGTTCACCAGGTTTGTATTTTTCGTATATTCATTATATTTTACGAACACACACACACACATAAAAACTGTTTATTTAATTAGTCTACGGTTAAATCAAATCTATAGGTAGTTACGAAGTTGAGTTTATGCTAAAACGCAAAATCGTCACGAAGTGCTGAAGTGTTTGCAATGAAATACTGAAAAATTCCACGGTCGTATACGAAAACGACATCGTTAGACGTCGACGCGTCAGTGTGACGCGTTTCAGGCTTTACTTCAATCAGGAAATTGTTTTCTTTCGAGATTGAATCTCAATATTCTCCTTTATTTATTCGATCGATTGATTTTAAAGTGCGTCTCAATTCGAGTGCTCTTCTTCTCGCCAAAATTTCGCTCAAAAACATTATTTATTTCATTGAATTTATACTGTATCACGCATACATTCATATTTACTCAATCAATTCACGCCCATTTTCGCTTAATCTATGCGTATTGATATATTACAGTGAATTTAGCGTGTTTTTGATCAAATTCGTACACATATGTATGTACATGTACATGTACATAGAATAATATTAGAGCTAGTGGGGGGTTTGTGATTAATAACACGTTCCGTGCCGAGGCTGTAATTTAATTCAAATTTATAGAAGCCAAAGGGCATTTTTAGCTCTATTTTTGGGTAATTGGATCCAATGGCCCGGTTAAACGTGATGATTACATGCAAATTGATATGGACATAGAATTAACGACGAATAACTAATACACAAAGATTATCATAATTATTAGTATCATATTAAATGCAAAAATAAGCAAATGTGTACTTTTTGATCTAAGAATTTTTGTGTGGAAGGGATGGTTTTAGAATTTAAGTTGAATTCCGATTAAAAAAATCGGAAGATGGGTTAGTTCAAAATCGACGTCATACTTGTAAATCAGTTGTAAATGATTATATGTATGTATTCAAAAATAGTCTCAGGACTAAGTACGATATTTTCAACGTACTTTATCTTTGCTTTCAAGATTATAAATTTATGGTACCTACACTTGGCGGGTCGTTTGAAAAACAGGTCAAAAAAGGCAATTGTTTTTTGATCTGCTAGTTAAACGAACCGGAAAACTAGTCGTTAAAATGTTGTTTTCAGTGTAAGTACATATATTGGGAGTCATATAATATAAAGGTTTCCTTAGAAATGTGTGGCCATCTTTTCTTTGTATTGACGTGGTCCATGACATACGAATATGAACTAATTTAGGGCTGAAAATAAAAAATATATATAAATTTATACAAAATCAATATATTTCGGTAATTACCGGTAGTCTATTTTGTAATCACAGTAATACCGAAGACCATATTTTGCAAAAAAAACCCCTAATACCGGTTTCGGTTTTACCGGTAATGGAATCCCTAGTATGTACATATGTACATATGTATGTATGTACATATATACATACATATACGCCTTTGAATACCACAACATTTGGAATTCCTCTGAACTTCGCTAGGAACACATGAGCTAAGCGCATTCTGCACCATCCCCAAAGCTCACGTATATGTTCAATACCTTTTTTGTGCTTTTTATCGTTCGTTTCGAGTCCAATTTAATCGACATCAATAAAAGCTCTCATACTCGCATAGCCTCGAGCACGTGGCGCACCGTACAAGCGTTTAACTTTAACGATCGTTCAATGGACGTGAATGAATTTACTTCCTTTTTCCCTGCCTAAACCCCACCCCTTACTTTTAAGTGTCCTCTAGAATGAAAATAGAACGGCGACAGTATAATGTTCCCGATGGAATATCTGTTAAAAATATACATATTGTATGTATATTCTCCTCGATGCTCTCGAGCGCACTTCGTCGGATTTCCTCTCCTCTCCCCGTATTTTTTCCTCTCTCGCCTTTTAACTTTGTCCTTTCTAGGCTCTGATTGATCACTTTGCAGTCCGATATCGTCCTCACGGACGTTTGAAAGGTGACCCTTCCCTGTTCGGAAAAGGATCGACAATTTGAACGGTGACGTCGAAGATCGAATTCGAAACGTCGACCTCTCCATTCTCGGCGCACGCGAATCTATCATTTTAAATGATGGCTATTAATCGGTAACACAATACCCGAGGCCAATTCGTCGTTAACCTTTTCAATGCGGACAAATGTGCCGTATATCAATCGGGGTGCGAACGGGGACAATGTAAGAGGGTGCGTCACGTTATATCACACCCGATAATTTTCGTATCAAATTCTATTTGACACTATACATTCATTTTTTGTTCATACGTATAGTATCTATGCAAAATTTATTTGATAAACATAGTTTTTTGCAAGATTTGAATATTATTCATACATAGATCAACCGTCTCATGACAGAATTTTCTAATTGATCTGACACAGTTGTTTAAATACATATTAAATTGGTATCAACTCTCTCCAAACCTACTTTTAAAATTTCCTTCAATTGTCCAGAACATTCTGAAATCCTAATCTGTTCCACCTAAAATTATCAACTTTAAATTTTTCAAACAATTTATTCATTTATGTAATGTAATACGTTTAACAAAATTTCAAGCTCTTTCAATCTTTCAAAGTTTAAAGTCTCTGTATAGAAACACGTTTCCAATCCTTAATTCCACTCAGAACTAATATTTTCCTCACGTCATGATATGTCATGTTAAACCACAATTTTTCATCTTTTATATTTTGTATTTTTACTTTATCCTGATCGGATAACGTATTGTGATCGTGCAAAAATTCGACCTTGAGATTTTGACTGATTTGTATCAGGCATCATCCCTTGATCAAGTTTTCATAATTTCTGGAAAATTTCTGTATGTCTGTGTACCTGTGTGTAAAATCGCTAATAACACAAAAACCGTTTATTTTATTATACCTACATATACATATACATATGTATGTACATATGTACATACATATATACTGAAGGTTTCGTTGTCATAAAAAATAAATTTACATTTCCTACACACCCA
The DNA here is from genome assembly GCA_022651745.1 of Parapsyche elsis. Taxonomy (NCBI): domain Eukaryota; kingdom Metazoa; phylum Arthropoda; class Insecta; order Trichoptera; family Hydropsychidae; genus Parapsyche; species Parapsyche elsis. The sequence goes on from JAGVSN010000017.1 coordinate 8,590,816, forward strand.
TTCGCTTAATTATCCTCATTTTCAATTTCACTCTCCAGATAACACCGAGAGACTATTAGAAAGTATCTGTTATTATTTAACCATGACAAATAGAGAAATGTTTCAAAGAGTAAATAGGCAACGCTTAAAAACAAGTACGCCACTTTGAGAAGAAGTTACTATGTTGTACCTTAATTACATATTTAGATTTCAAAATTTGCTTGTAATTTCTCTTATGTTGTTGGGATATTATTATTAAAATTTCACGATTTCGGTACAACGCGAAAACTTTCAAACATTGATGGCGTGAAAGTTTTCGTACAACGAATTCCGCAAGCCGAATCGAATTTCACGGTCGGTTATTTATATTTGTTACACAGAATAAATAAATAAAAGGGAAAAAAACCATTTTCAACGTGAAACGTTAACATTTTCAATATTCTATTTGAATAGTCGCTGAGAGCTTTCGCATTGTGCACGACGATACGACACACGACCCGCTTTCCGTCGGATTGACACTGAAAAAGCTTTTATGTGTAGTTGTCGCTCGGTGCCCCTCTCACGCTCAAATTGGTACCGATTTTTCCTCTCGCGGGCTTTCCGAGAGCTTTTCCAAAATCTGGTTTGCATGATCTTCACTTGAAATTTCCCGTGACAGCCCTGCCGAAAGTCGTATCGATCATTTTAATGGCCGTCATCGCTCTCGACGCCTCGAATCTTCAACAACGGCTCTTTCGACGGCTCAAATTGCACGCTATCAAATCCGATATTCATTATTTACAATGTTCGAGATTTATTTTATTCACACACACACACGTTAAGTACATATATCCTGTATATACATCATAGGTGCACCCAAAATAATTTTAGGGGGGCTTCGGGGCTTAACCCCTAAAATTATTTTAATTCATTATTTCAAATTATATAGTTGATATAAAATATTAATTATCAGGACTATGGACTAATAATGTATGTGTATATTGAATAATAACGAATGTGTAGGGTCGTGTGTCTGGGGCTAGAGTGCGCAGTTCCACAACAGAAATATTTTTTTAATCGAATTTATGAAGTCAAAATAAATGACGAATTCTCAACAAGATGTAATTTTGATAAATGAAACCACGAAGGAGTATTTTCGAAGATCGGTTTATTTAAATTTTGCAGATCACATACTTAGTCAAATGAATAAAAGATTTACCAAGCATCGAGATATTCTATTTAGTTTTAATTGTCTACTTCCTAAAGGAGTAAAACTCAAACAATTTGAAGTGGATGAATTTATTAAACTTACTGAATTTTACAATAGCGATCTACAAACAACAAACGACTCCGTCCTTAAAGCTGAGTTGCGACAAAATAGCTTTTCCGAACGTTTATATATTACTAAAAATACTAGCAACACTTTCAATTACTACATTCAACAATGAACGATCCTTTTCAACTCTTCGAAGGCTAAAATCATATTTGAGAAACACTACATATGTACATCTCAAGAAAGTTTGAATAGTATAGCTCTTTTAAATATACATATACAGGCACACAAAAGTAAGTCCTCAAGATATTTTAAATAAACTTCAGAAAAAATAAATAAAATATAGGACTATTAATGTAAGCTTATACTGTATTTTTTGTTTTAAAATAAAATTTTCATACTTTTCCATGTAATCTTTAATTTCCAGAAGTCATAACATTTATATTCATTGAAAATGAAAATGCCGATCATATTATTAACGTAAAATATTTTGTAAATTAGCCCCCCCTCTGAGAAAAAATTCTGGGTGCGCCTGATATACATACATACATATGTACATTCATATATTTATAATGAACATAATTGTATCGTCGTAATGGCGCACATCCGATGCTTTCGAGCATATTGGATACCAATTTCAACAACATACACATTTTGATTGTGATTTAATGCCTACACGTGTCCGTTTCTCGAGATTCTCGGAAAGGCGTTCGTTGCGGGCTTTCGTTTTCCGCTCGGAAAAGCCAAATTTCACGCTCAGTTTACGCCCACGGTCAAATATTAACCGAAAATAAGAGACTTTATTTTTTTTTTTTTTTTTGCCAATCTCGCCTTCCGGTCCAGAGGAAAAAAAGAAGTGGAACTCCGCTTCCGGGGGAGGATCGGGATTAAAATGGGTGTGGGGTAGAATGTAGTTCGTAGAGTGTAGAGGTAGTGTATAGAAAGCGCGTTTTTTATCGGTGACCGTCGTCGGCGGAAAATCCGCCCATATCGTGTTTCGCGTGAATTTTCCAACGTGTGTAAGAACAATTGAAAAATCTCACCCATTGTTACGGTGCCACCCATTCGTGATACCATCTTCATAATTAAAAATTCCATTTTATATTATACATATTTCGCGCTGTAGTGTCCTTCGATGCGTCAATGCCGATTAAACTCGCCGATTCGAGTTTGTAACGTGGTGTGGGTAATTTCCTTTCAGAGTTTTCGCATCGCTGGTTAGCCAGACGGATTGTCGGTTTATTTAAGATCTAATTCTATTATGTTCTGTCAATCATGGATAAGAATTTTCGCAATATTGCCAAACATAATTAAGTGCTTCTGTTATTATTCATTAGTTTCACATTGTATATAAGTCGGTACGCTTCTAGCGTGGAAAAGTTTAAATAGCGTTAGTTTAATACGCACTAAGTATCTTCTATTGAGAGTACAATGGGAATTGCTCGAAGGCACGCAACGCAACGCAACGTCTCGAATTCCTCGTGCGAAATTGGTGTTGCGTTTCTCGCCGCGGCAGATCTCGGTGAAAATCCATTAGGACTCATTAAACACAACACGGGGTATTATTGAGACGCGCTGTGTTTGTTGTAAACGATGACAAAATTAAGCAAACGACCCGGTTTCGAATTAATTAGTCGTTAATAGTTGGAGTCGTGCTCGCGCTGAAAGCCGTCAGCTCCAATTAAAAATATCTTAATGAGATTTCCTCTCTCGCTTTATGACTTTATCACCGAGCCGCCCTGGGGCGGTGACTTCGCTTCAAACAGCGGAGCTTTCGTTCCTAAAAGCTCGGCAGAGGCGAAAATTGCCGTCTCCGAGGATTAAGGTTTTGACGGAAATTGGCGAAAAGTGCCACGCGACTTTCCAATTCCATTTTCATAAATGCAATGCAACTAATTCACAGCGTATTACCTAATAATTAATCTGTTATTATTTTTTTTGTATTTGAATATAGTCGATTCGCGCTAAATTCACTTGTCTTTTACAAATGTTCGCTCTGATATAAATATCAAACCTTCGCACGCATTCTTGCCGGAAATATTATCTTAAAATATGTAATCCGGAATATGTATACATAGGTATGTATATTGTAACTTCCGCACATGTACGAAGTATGATTTCGTTACCAACATACATACATACGTATATACATATGTATGTACATACATCGATGAATTAGTGCACAGATATTGTATGTCCAGTTTTGTTTTACATAAAATATTGTAAGTGACGTACACCTTTTTTTCATGAAAACTATGGACGAAATGGACATATTATATATTTGAATAAGGCAATATCTTCTCAAATATACTATTTGGATGTACAATACTTTTTGAACATGAAGGTTTGATGCAGATGGACGTTTTGTGTATGATAACTCAACTTTTTTTTTAAACTTGACATACAATATCTGTGCATTAACCCATCGATATATGTACATATAATATTATACCATTACACGCGATGATTAAAATCATTTGTTTGATAAAGATGAGCTTTCTATAATATAATCAATTTTTGAATTAAGTGATTATGTAAGAATATACCAATGCATCAACACAAGTACATACATATAATATACATATTGATATCTGTCGTATATTATAATAAAAATTGGAAAAAATTCACACGTATTCCGTATAATGGATTCCAGAATCGAAAATAAATAACAACGCGAATAAAAAAATTATTTCCGCGTGCAAACTTTTTCCTCGGAATCATCCATGATAAGATTCTACAATAGTAGTATTTATACATTTTTTTTTTGTTTTCAACTCGGACTCCCTTTAATTTGAAAAGTTTTCCGAATTATTTACTTTCGCTACTAGTCTTTGCATTTCATAGCACAAAAAAATTATGCAATACCTATAGATATAAACGTATACGCAAAAAGTGAGATTATAGTGGTGTATATATATTTTTTTCACGCATGCCTGAAAATATATTCAATTCTGGGACAATGTGGAGACGACGGCAATGGAGATACATATTTTTAACGGTGAACCCTCGACGAATCCGACGATTTTTCATTCGCTCGCAGGAAAATTTCAAGCTTTTGTTGGCTCTCGCGCCGATCTTTTCCTTTTGTTATGCAAGGGAACACTGAAAAAAAAAGAAATCCAAAAAAGAAAACTCCGCGTGGAATTCAGCGCATTCTATCGAAATGTGTGACAAGAGACGAAATTCTATTGTCTCGACAGCATTCTATTGTCTATTCATTAAGAACAGCTTCGTAATTTAATTCATGTTTATTATAGATAGACATATCACTTACTCGATTTTTTATACCCTCGAGTTAACGACGATATCGTAAACGTTAACCCTTATGGAATTCCTTTGGTTACTCTACGGAATTTCTTAGCATCGTACACTCATATACATATACAAGCATTGGAATACTCTTGATTAAAGTATAAATTTAATATACCGCACATCAAATTGATGTAGATAATTTGAATATTAAGCAAATACATATACATACATCTAAGTTTATGGATTTCAGTACATTGCAAGACACTAGCTCGTCTCATATTTAATGCAACATTTCGGAATCAATTTGGTACCGTGCTGAAGCCAGCGAAACCTTCGGGGTAACCTCTATTTAATATTCCCAGGATGCCCGGCGCAAGATCCTTGCATCCAATGTTTCCAATTTGACTATTCTGATTTTTTTATAAAGACCTAGAGCCTTGGGCATGTTGTATCTTCGTGATATTTGTCTACTGAATATACACTGCTACATCTATTGGAAACAATTGTGTCTCTTTTGTCCCATTCGACTTACATATATCATATCGTTATAGTGGCGCCACTAAGCCGCATTATCCTACAAATATAAGATGTTTGGGAATATTTAATTTTTTTCTTCGTGTAAAAGATTTTTTACTTAAGTAAATTCGAGTCTAATATACATATACACTTTCCTTGTTGATTTAATTCTGATGTTTTATGTCAAATTTCCTAGTCACTATTATGCGTTAAACGAAAGTAACACTGATCAAACTATTGAAAACTTCAAAAAAGCTTCGTCAGCTGAAAGTACAAGGAACCCGTTAACTCTCGTTAAGAGATTAAATCGTCCAAGAAATTTTCACTTTTTTTACTTTCGACACTTAATAAAATTTTTGGATATTATTATTATAAGTAGGTATACTTTTTTTTTAATTCGCATAAAAAGTTGTCTTTATTGTGTAAGTTTGAAAGCAAAGTTTCGTCCGGATAAAATGTTAATGAACATGCCGTTTGAGCAATTTTTTTTTTTATGTTATCTGGCAGCATTAATTTAATCTTTCAGTTCCTTAATGACACCATGTCCTTGTTAAATATTCAAAATTTTCAAATAAAGGAAAAATCGTGCGTAAGTATTTTTAATTCATTTGCATGCTAAGTTTTAAGAAATGTTTTAATATGTTAATGCAAAAAGTTGTAACCATCTTTTATTAATGTTTAGGCCTAACAATTTTCTATAACATTTTCTTTGAAACTAGCCTCGGGCCAATGTTTTAATTAACTTTTGTGCTATAAATTAATTTAAGTTCGCTTAATCTACAGCGAAATAAGTAACGTGTTTTAATCAGAACTTTTTATATTCATAATAACGTAAAATTATTTTGATATACTGAACATTCGGTCGTAAAATTATGTACATGTGCAAATATTAACTTTAGTATAAGAATTTAATATGAATTCTCTTACAAAAGTACGTCTTCTGTGAGTGAGATTCGTTTAAAATTAACTTTTTTTAATTTGTTCCATGCGTTGGTTGCTGTCTAAATATAAATTAAAACATAATAACATTCACAAGGTAAAAATGAAAGAATTTTTTTTCGAAACACAATAATAACGGCTTTAATTTTCCACGTCGGTTTTCCCGTAATATTTTCGCGTAGAGTTCGTAACCTAAAAAAACATTAAAATTTCCGCGCTATAAAGGTCCTTTATTTTTCGAATACCTTCCTTATTCATTTTTTTGTCCGCAAGCGAACATTCAGGCTGTTAAATATATGTTTGTGTTATATGAAGTATGTACACAGAGAGATAGATAGATATGGGGCACACACTGGTTCTCCTTATGGCACCGTATTGTTTAAAGGGACGACCCGTTTCTGCATGCCTTTCGGGGGCCGTTATTTTTGCATATTTGATTTTGACTAAGGAAAAGTGGGCGACTAAAATCCCCAAAATCCCCACTGAATAATTAGAAAGGGTAATTGAAAATTTACGAGCTACGCGTGCTCGTTCTGAGAGCGAATTTAATTTTCCGTATGCGATACCATTTTACAAACAATTAAAACTCAACACGCTAAATTTTAATACGATATACAAATAAATTTAAATGGAATCATCGGCAAAACATACCATCAGATGTTGCCTGTTAGTTAAAATTAATTCCTTAAATTAAATCACATCTACCCTTGAAACTGTCTAGCCTTTAACCGCAGTCCTTAATTATATTTGACTTTAGCAAAATTATTCAAACTAAATGGTTTGTATTTTGCAATATAAATTTGATGAATAAAAAGTAAACCATTATCAAATTATACACATAAATATTCTATACTGTTTGTTGAAAGGTAGTTATTTAAATCATTTTGACAACTTGAATACATACATAGATTGTATCATACATAAGCATGTACCTATATTGGAATTGGAATGAAAATTTATTAGTTTTCAATTAACAGGCGAATCATTCTTTCTAGTAGGAAACGTTTCAATATTTATAGCTTATAACGGTCAATTTATAAATCTAAGTTCAACCTTTTCCTTCCAAATGACTCTTTCACCGTTTTTCATGGACCGTAAATCAATGTAAAAGCTCGAGCATTCCGATGATCTATACGAGGACCTATAATATACGTAAATCAATGACAGTTTTGCAAAGAAACTCTTGCGAGAAATATCTTAAATGAAATATATTGAAAGTGTTGTCCTGCATAAAATTTCTCATCACTTTCGAAACATCTGTTTCGCATCACAAGACCGTTCGATAAAATATTATGTTTCCGATGGTTTTCAAACGCAGCTAGTAAAACACACACGCTCGTAAAATTAAATTTAACTGCACAAATTTGACTCGCACACACTTATACACTATATTTAAAATTGGGATATTATTCAAACAGCGCGGAAGTTCGAGTGCAAAGAGCTTTTGTGCGCGACATTCGCCAAAGTTGTTCCGGTTCGAGACGGAAATTCTATAAATTGGGCAAGTGTCGAAACCGGCGACCACATTACGATTGGAATACATACATATATGTACATTCGAACCGGTTGGCATTATTGTCCACCGAATATATTATAGCAGATGGTATTCCGTTGCCACGTGGCTTTGTATGTGTGAGCCACGTGTGGACCAGCCCTTATTGGCCCGACCGGAAACTAGCCAATATGCATGCATCCCGTGCCGGATCAATTCAAAATGAATAATTCAATAACATTGCAAGCATCGGGATGTTTGTATGTTCAAAAAATAAAAATACGAAACGCCAGTGACTCGTATAGACTCGTACAAAACCAATCACTGAAACTATGTATGTATGTATGTATGTACCTATGCATACTGTGAGCGTACACATTTCAATAACACTGTTATCAAAAGATTTAGAGCTGGATATTACACGGTGCAATAACATATGTACATAGATCAGTTGTTGTCAACCTTTGAGAGATGGCACACTTTCCTCAATTTATAATGTGCCCTTTAAAACCAATCAATTTTTCACTACCCAGCTTCAGCCAGATGATAGCACAGTGGTTAAAGTGTCTTTTGAGAGAAGGTCGACCTTAATTATCGTCATTTATTTATTTATTCAATTAAAATAGCTTGAAAAGCTAATTACAAAATAAACTGAATTATCTATTAGCACTTGTACATAGGCGTTGTTTTAAGGCTGCCACGAATCTATCAATTTATATTTCTAAGACCTTCTGGCAATTCATTGTATTCAACGACACCCCTATACAAGATACTCTTCTATGTACATAGATCTACTTAATTTAAAATTGTTGACTATTAACTTATTCTTATCCCTAGTATTATGACTATGTATATTATATTCCCTTATTAAATACTTATTGAAATAACTTGATAATAAATTATTATTACGTATTTCTTATACTAGTGAATCTATGCATTTACATTTAAAATACTCCGCATAGCTCTATTTTGCAATTTTTGCAACCTATCTTTAATTAACTTATTTACCAAATTTTAAAATAAACTACATACATATGTACATATATAAAATGAGGATGAACAATTGCATTATCTTTATATTTCTAGATAGTATATTTCTTAATCTACATATGTATATACATAATAATCTTACTTTCGTCACTACTTTTTTAATAATCATCTCTCCGTGTAATTTAAAATCTAACTTATTGTCAAGTTATTACTCCTAAATATTTTAAAACCATTAAAAATTTCTAATCTTCTATCTTGTATAATTATTTTTAAATTAGCGTTATTATAATGAACTATCATGGCTTTTGTTTCATCAATGTGTAATTTTAATTCGGTAAAAGATCTAGACATTACTAAAACCAGATTGGCCATCTCTTGTTAGAATTTTTCAATTTATCTAACTTATGTAATTGTGCGACGGTTCCACCAAAAATTGGCATCTCCTGTCTAAACCATTATTCCTATGTTAACCTGCTATGGGGTCTGGATCCTTTTGTTCTTAGACCTGTTGGTTAACTTTATCCCACATTCCATAATATAAACGATGTTCAGCGATAGTAAATTTAAAATAGTAAGTAATAAAATCGTAAAAAGTTGTATTACACAAAATAAAATGAAAGAATTTTTAAGGTTTTAATTTACGGTGTGGTAGAAAGGTAGGCGGCAAACTTATTTCAGTGTGAAAGTTTGTGAAAATTGTGCACTATCAAAAAAGTTTGACTCTCACTGCACCGGTTCATAAAACCAACTTCAGATGTACATCGCATCACATATGAAATTGGTATCCGATCGACTCGTCGCATATACCCACATATAGACGAATGTAATATAGACTGAGACGCGTCATCGTTTTTCATCGTTGGACCCGTTTTTTCCCATTTTTTTTTTTTTGCCCAACTGCATATAAAATTTGATATAGTGCCGACTTTATTACGGTAGCCGCACACCGAAGAATCGGCATTTTTCTAATATGGCTTCTTCTTTTTAATATAATCATGCGAGGGGTTCCACGCGCGTGTTTATTGCGCTCGTAAATCGCCGACCTCGTATAACGTAAAACGCGAACCCTTATAACGAATAGGTAGTTATGGATTCGGTGACGTTTGATGTTACATTGGACACTTTCCTTCGAATTTACAGGAGTCGATAAACTTTACCATTCAAAACTCATCGTATAAAATACTTTGACGCGTAGAGTGACTTCAATATTCGTTATTATAAAAATGATATAACATTTATCGATAATTTCATTGGAATTATTGATCGACAGCCGATTATTTGAGATTCCTGTATAGCTACATATACGTTAACTGTAATATTTATATGTCTATATTACCTCCCCATTTTCCCTATTGAAGTAAATTCGTGACAGTCTAGTGAATTTTCCGAATGTCATGTCGATTTTGAAAACTACATACCTATAAAATGTGTAAAAATGGAATCGTAACCGTTGATGGAACTTCGTGATTTTTTTTTTATTTCTCTTTCACATCGATGGTTTTTCCACTTTCTGACGGAAACTTGATACGTTCACGTTGAAGTTCAATATGAACTTAAATTATGCATATAAAAAATAAAAGTGTACTTTTCTTGAGACGACTATCTTTGGTATAAGTCTGAAAGAAGTAAAATATTGCTGTAATATTCGTGTAATGAACTGTCTCTGGCGACATTTCAGAATTTTTATAGTTGCAATATATGTGCAAGGCTTCCTTGCAGAGCGCACTGCAGTCGTCTTCGTCTGCAATTACTGCAACTAATGACTTCCCCGTCTGGAAAATTCCAGAGTAAATTGAGAAAAGGATTTAAAAAATAAAACGTACAAACATCATTCAAAAGCTCCACCTCAATTTTCGTTCACGAAACAATCTTCAACATTCGAAATTACAGTATATTCAGCAATCCTTGTGATTTTATCGATGTACAATTTTCAATTCAGTTCACATAAACGTAAATTATCAAAAATAAAACGGTCAAGCCCACACAAATCAGTCGAAATTTCGTATTTGAATTTTTTATTGCACACCGAGCGTAAAACATATTTTACGATTATATCCGATATCAATGTAAAACAATAATAAATTGTCGAAGTGTATAGGTACTTTTTACTGTGGAGCAATTTGCATAACAATAAAGTGGGACACAACCTAGTCGTGATGAATGATGATCCGACGATAAGCGTCGATCGAAACGCACGGCGCGCTTTTCCGGCCGCTTTTCCGACGCGTTTTCCACTCGGAAAACGCGGCTCTACACCCGCAATAAATCAACGCTTCCATATTTTAAACGGAAGGGATGGAAGTGGGGGGGTTTGCTTGTAAAAACTTGGAGCAGAAATCCCGAAGTCAATTACGATGTGGACGGCAAACACGCCTAATTGCCATAATGGATGATTAATAATAAAAGCTTCCAGTTGGGGCGAAGCTCATTTCTATAATTGAATATTATCAATGGGCGTGACTCGAGCAAACGCCGGTTGATAACCCCTGTTTTAAAAGCAATTTTTTTTTACGTCATAATTGTCATAATCTAATTTAGAGTTAAAGGACTATAATGAAATTTCAAATTGTTACCACTCAAATTGAATATTAATCTTTTATCGCCAATTCACAAAAGTTGGTCACAATAATAAACTGGAAGTATTACTATATATACCAGCGTAAACAACTGCCTGCCTGCCTGCCTGGGTCGTTGGATCACGCCTAACATAACAAACAATTTTTTGTTGGCAACAAGCGGCTATCTGTCAAAGCTGGTTTGACCCGTTTAATCAACGATGTACTATACACTAGTTTCACGTACTGTCAAGCGGGCTATGAGCTGTACTGCTATTGTACAAACCAGCGTGCACGGATGGAGGTTGGCACGTGGGGCTTAAATCCACCGTCACATGACCGGTGAACCGGCTAGTACTATTTATAAATTTCTAGCCTTCAGTTCGTCTATCGGGAACGTTTGAAATTGAAAAGAATAAAATGTATCGCTTGCAGTTTGCTGTCATTCCCACATCATTTCTCTGATTAAGACCAAACTTTGCAGATTGCTCACTGTGATCGGACACTTCAATCCGAATTAAAATGTTTTGTTTCAAATGTATAGGTACATATGTACATATGAGTGTTACTAGTCAATAGACAAAGCTGTATCATCAACATTTTCAGCCGTTCACCATTCACTACTGGATGAAGACCTCTCCAATCCTCTTCCATTCCTGTCTGTCTTGAGCAATCTGCATCCACTTGACTCCACACATTCTTCTCAATTCATCAGCCCATCTTCCACTCGGTCTACCTTGCTTTCTTTCACATCCTCTCGGATTACCGTTCCAGTATTTCTCGCGTCCATCTGCCATCCATTCTTCTCGCCATGTGACAAATTTAACTTTTTTACACGCTCCGCTATATCTACCACTTTGGTCAAGCTTCTTACCCGTGTACTCCTCTTGCGATCTCTTCCTTTTCAGCATCCACGTTTCACATCCATACATCATAACTGGCAGTACGCATCGGTAGTATGCCTTATTTTTTAAGCATAGCGGAATGTTGTATTTAATGCAACTCACAAATTTATAAATAATGAAATCTACACCCTTCTAAAAACTAAATCATTTATAGGACTTTCCCTAATGTTCAATTCTATCTTCATGATACTTATTCTCAATAATTTTCTCGGACTATAGGTGTATAGTGGATGGATAAAAGAAACCCGGTAATAATTTGAGATATTAAGCAGATACCTAGTAGGGATCCAAAATTTCATATAAAAGAAATATTAGATGGAGTTGGGAGGGATTTAATGGAATGGTTGATTATATTAAAAATAGGAGATTTATTTAGGGTTGACATTTATTTATTAGAAATAAAACTAAATCCACAAGTAAAAATAATCAATCTTTAAAATTAATAAATTTAATGGAATTCAATGTAAAGCTAATAGTAAATACTCACGAGAAGTAATTATATGAAATCTGAATATACCCTTAACGACCCCTCCATGTTGACTAAAAGTATAAATAAATAAGCTGTACCCAGCCCTAATAAAAGAGATCCCCCCTAAAATAATTAACATCGTTCTTTAATAATTTATAACGATCAATCGTGGGTTTTGAAATGAATGTATCACCCCCCCCTCCCCGAAAAAATTTAATGTGCTGATTTTTCATATAACACGTTTTTACATAAACGTGTGACATGTTCACCGAATACAAAAATAATATAAAGTGACCATCCACGGTGATGCCACTTCAACTTTTTCACACGTTCCAAAGCTGTATATATTTGTGATAAATCCGAAATTCACTAAGGAAACGCCAGGTACATATGTAGGTACTTACAACTACCGGGTGTATAAATTTGTATTACTCTCGGTGCACACACAGAGGCGTGCGCGAATACTGGCACCGCGTACGTTATTAATTTCCCCGGTTCGACGGTAATTTATGATTTCGACCTTATTGTGTGATATGTGCAATCTCGCTCGCTCCTTCGTTCCTAAACAATAGAATTAATCAATCGTCTACCGACTATATAACATCACGAAGAGGTGGAGCTAGGGGTAGGAAGCAGGAGCTTTCAGTCCAGTACTGACGTATTTTACCAACTTTACGGATTGATGGATAGTCGGTGAGATTCCTCGGCAACCCACCACCCCCATACCCCATTGTGAATTTACAATTGATCGCCTCCGAGACGGATGGGGTGGCTGAAGATGGAGATGGGGTGTTTGCATTCCTTTTCGAGTAATACTACCTTCCCTGTCCACGGCCGGAACACGACTCCAGGTCTCTGATGGGACCATCTTTGTCTGTCGCCGTACAAACGTAAACCGAAAGCTTTCCGGTTTGAATAATTCAAGCTCTCGCGGCGATTACATTTGTTAGCCCACTTTCGCTCAAAACAGGAACCGCCCCTGCGCTCGTCAATTTATATTTCATTTAAAATACCCTCGGCGTATTCGAGCGCGATCATCAGTAGACCGTACCGAGGAATTCGCTTTCGCTTGTACAAATGCTAAACCAAACCAAAAATTAACATTCCACAATACATACGAGTGTGTGTGTGTGAATGAGAGACAAAGTTGTCTGACCGACGGAAAAACAATGAGTTAAGCGCTTACATTGTCTTCAAAAAACCATCCTTTATAACAGTGGTGCTCAACCGATTTGATAGAAGGGCCAATTTATACATCTTCTAATTTTTCACCGGCCGCATAAAATCTCCTTTCAAAAGATTCTTGAATTCGGATGATGTGGCAAGCATAATTTTGGCTGGAATCAATGCCATGTAATGATAACATTTCTTTGCAGTGCGGAAAGATATTTTCTCTCGGCTGTGAATGAAACAATTTAAGTTTTTCCTGGAAGTCTGAGATGTAATGGATTTTTCCCTTGCAATCGAAGATTCAGATCATTAAGGTGTGTTGTAATATTTGTCAGAAATTCCAAGTCACTATTGAGGATCTTCTAAAATATCGATAGACTTTCCTTTGTTAACAAGGAGCATTTTGATTTTTTTTAAGAGTAACACAAATCTATTCAAAACCTTGCCTCTGCTTAACCAACGAACTTCGCAGTAGTACAATAGGTCATTATATTCAGAATCGATTTCATCAAGATTTCATCAAGACCGTTTTTTTAATGTTAACTGCCATTATAAATAAATGGGAATCACGGCGAATTTTCAATATTGTTTCGTAAACGTTGTGCACTTACGAAATTTTAGGGTGAACTAACACTAAAATGTGTGTCTTGAAAACAATTGTCTAAAAATAGACTGCAACTGCATTGTAGAGAGTATGAGACATTTGTAAAAAAATCAATTTTGGTCGCAAATCGCTACCCGTGAAAAAATAGTGGTACTAAATAAAACAGCACTGTATAGTTTTCTGTTATTCAGATTATATACATACATATGTACATATGTATATTCCTTTGCCACTGCATAATTTGTTAACATGTCAAACATAGAATTTTTTATATTCAATGAAGTATAATACTTGTCATTTTGGGCCGCATGCGGCCCGCGGGCCGCGGGTTGTGCATCACTTATTTATAAGAACCAAGTCGTTCTATGTATGTATATACGAGTACATAAAATGTTCTACTACTACATATTGTGCGACATAATAGCATCATCGCGAAGTTTAATAATTCCACACACTGTATTCTTTGGGCTCATTATGTTCGAGTTATAATTTCAAAGCTACATACATACATATGTACATATATAAATGTGAGACAACTTTGGCCATATCCACCCATACGTTTGAAAAGCACTGTCGTCCAAGTGAAATTACATCATCGCTGAAACGATTTGAGTATATTTAAGTATCGAGTGTAAAGTAACTTCCGACTTTTACGACAGATAAAGGCATCTTAAAAATTTTCCATCACCATTATCGTTGACTCGGTTTTCCCGAACGCCCCCCCACTCTCAAAATGGCGCAATAAAATTTTTATAATGTTAACGCTAAAATATGCGTTGGAAAATTCGTCGATTCGCACACGAAAATGTATTCAATTTTGATATAAATTTTCACGTATATGTACGTGTCGAGTACAATAGGCGTTAATTTGAAACGTTCACAATAGACTTTAAACTTTGTCGTGTCTGTCTGTCGTTTTGTATATCGTTTTATAATACAAGTATACCAACGATGTGAAGGATATGTATCTATATAAAATTTAATGACATATACATACTTGACTGACATGCAAATAAATATTTATACTTTCGTAGTATCAATAGTATTCAAAGCACGTCTACACTGTGAAATTAGGCATACATACACGTCTTGGCTTGTCTTATCTTTGACTCGTATGTGGAAAATTTTCTGACAGCATCTGGCTTTTCCAGTAACGACCCGCCTTTCGACACTCCGCTTACTTTTACGCAGAAGCTTTCAAAATTTCAAATGTTTCAAAATCAGCTTTTGTCGGTTGGATAATATGCATCATTTTGTATGTAGAATGTGTGTACGAAGAGGAAGCGTAACTTTTCACATAAAAAAACATGTACGAGAATCCCAAAACGGTTTAACTTACAATTTTTACGCTCTCTTCGAGAAAAATTTTTTTTCATCGACTATATAATGTCGCGGATCAAACTCAAAGTAATTTTACTTGGGAAACGCGTCGAGCTTTTCCGACACAATGCGCATCATACATCACCCATCAGATTACATTAACCGTACACAATGGCGTACTAAAGCCTACTGGAATCGCACACGCTATATGTATATCGTCTTACATACGAGCGAAAATAAACCAACCACACACACACACACTTATCTAAAAGCGATGTGAATATAAAAATACCGTTCATTACATTCAGCTCATACGAAAACATGTATCGGCACTTGACTCAAACCACTACTCTTTAGTGTGACTCTTTAGACAGCTCACGCCACATACTGCGTTATTTTGAGTGACACACAAATATGTATATGTATGTAGGTATATAAATCGTCTCGCATTACTATAAATGAGATCTCAGAACACAATCGAATAAATTCACACCGCGGAGACACCACAACCGCATAACCGTTATTTACGCGTTCGACGGGGGGTAAATTCGATTTCGGAAAATGAGCAAACATTTTCGTCAGAATTTCATTACGCGGACTCCGGTTCAATTTTCACATACCCTCGCGTATTCGTGTGTGTTTGCAACTTGTAGATTTTCCGCAAATTTCCTACCGTCCAACGTTTACTTTTGTCGGCGACCCGTCTTGAACCGTCTCACACTACGCACTCTAACTATAATATTATATTATAGAAAGTGTAATATTGTTAAGCAAACTTTACGCGGAGCATACGCATACACGAAGTGTTTTGGATTTGTTTATAAATTTACTAACTGGTTTGCCCGTCGTATGGTGATGGATTCTAACCCCACTCGCCCTACACGTGCGTAATAGTTTGTACAACAACAATACAGCCCATAGCCTGCTTGACAGTGCGTGAAACAAGTGTACAGTGTATCGTTGATTGAATGGGTATATGGCCATACAATGGCGGTGTCGACTCGAACCAGATTTGACAGATGGTGACATGTTGCCAACACACCGCTTAAATTTTGTTTGTTGGCAATGTTAGCGTGATCACAAAGACCCAAAACAAGCAAGCAGGCAGATGCTTACACTAATATATATACATATATGTAGTATTGTGATGTTTAATCAACTAATTAGTCGTTATTGAAAGTGGTGTGCTGTATGAATTCCGTTTAACGCATATGAAGTACATATGTATGTATGTATGTAGGTACGGCTGAAACTTTCCGTCACTATCAACAGACGGATCAAATTTTCACGCTTGAAATTCGCCAATGATTTTTCGCACGGTTGCCCGTCGCATTATCGTTTTGAAACCCGGAACTTTTCCGGGGAGAATTGCGTTTTGATAATACAAAATTTTCTAATTCTGTAGGGACGCGCTCGTTGGGCGCGTTTCGCAGCGTCGTTATCGCTCGTTTTAATCGTTTGCGACAGCCCTGTGCTGAACGACATCGCAGGTATCTGCTAAGGTCCCTAAGGACCTCTTTCCTGCGACTTGTGCCCTTGTAATGTGAGAAGCTCTATTCTAATACCGACTTAATAGGGTCGACGAATGCCCTCGCGTAAATTAAAATACATTTGACTGCACACGTTCGACTATGTACATATACATATACGTACAAGTGTGTGTATAACCCAAAAAACACTCTTTGAAATTGAAAATAATAAATTTCGTATCCTTTTTTACATAATTCTATCAAAATCCTATCCAAAAAAAAAAATCCTTGGATATATTGGACACTCGTATTTTTAGGTATCCCATAATTCACAAAGAGTTTGATTTTCATTATATTTCCAATTATTATATGGACAACATCTGGAACTTCCATATGAAATAGGTTATTTTACACGTTCGCTTACACTTCCTGTATAGGGATATTTACACGTTCATACTCCAGTTGTAGCTTAGTAAATATCGTATATGAAAAAATGTTCAATTCCGAAACTGATATTTTTATTGAGCCAAATCGAATCGTCTTTGATAAATTAAATTATTGTATTATAACGTATTATCTGATTTCATTATTTGTCGGTCCATCGAGGGTTAAAGCATCGCTTGCCCTCTGGAACAACATCAATCACCTTCGCCTGAATATAATACAATAATAACCCTCGTGAACGTTGATCGTGCTTAGTGCCGTTTCAATTTCGCATTATATTACACACACAAATGTATCTAAATCAAATGTAATTACGGATGTACATATATTTTACATTGTCAATGTTTGTATTTGGTAAATTATCTTAGCTTCTTGTCACTGTGTGCTCTCACTTCCATTGATGAAGTTGTCGGGTACAACTTTTGAACCTCCATCTTACTACCAATTTCGAACAAAAACAAACGTTATCTCGATTCCCGCCGTACGTGAAAGATAAACTCGAATATTGACGGCGCGTGCACGATATAAATTTAATATGTAGGTATGTATACGACTCTATTAACTTTAATTTCATTTTGTTTCAGGTAAGTGTTGACTTTTATTATCTCCATTGAACAAACATAAACATAGACACCCGCTCGATCGCCGCTCAAGTAAGTATGTGTGCGAAATTATCAATTTGAATTCTCAGCGTGGAGTCGCGGTATTTACGACATACTAATTAATCGAACGTATGTACATATGTATGTAGATGTACCAGCTTTCGCTCAAAACTCGTGGGAAATCGGGTCAAATTGTACAAGACGTCAAACTGTTCAATATTGCGAACAGGCGCCATATGGTGAACGCTGTCTTTGTGTCTCTCATACATATTCAACGCTGTAGACATACAATTATAACGAAAGTGATGTCGCAGAGTCTGTACATAAATACCATTACATTATAGGTTTATAGACTTTTGATAGAAAATGTTGCGAAATACATATTATATATATATATATATATATAATAGCCGAAATCCGTCTGTCTGTCTGTATGTCTGTCTGTCCGTCTGCTGATAACGCTCGCCTAGATAAATGATTAAAAAAACGCGCGATTGGGATTTGAACCCGGTATCACCAGGTTAGGATGAATCATGCTAACACTATCATCCAAACGGAGGCGATGACAGACTTGCTATAATTGGCCAATAATTCTTAAAGTGTTCGCGACTTTGCTAAATTGCTACGTGTTTTACTATAATGCGCCATCTATCCAACAACTACATAAAAAAAACTATTAAATACATATATACTCACCCATGCAAACATACATATATTGATATTCAACGGGCTTACACTAGTATAATGTAACAACGTTAAATATTTTGTAAATTCAAACGAGTACATATAACTTTTAACTTGAGCGTAATCTCTCTTTTAGTCAATTTCGTATCGCATTTGTATCAAAAAATTCAAGTCGTATTTCCTCGACTAATTAATCTGCTACAAAAATGCCATTTATCCTCAAAACCTTCGAACAAAAAAGTAATAAAAAGATTTAATCGTTATGGTGTTGAGTTTTTCGTGCGAAATTATCGCCGGAATAAATAATTAAAAACGGAATTAATACAGATTATGCTTCGAGTTAAATCCACCGACAACACAAAGGGCGGTAAGATTAGCCCTCACAGCAGCCATCAATTCCAAAAACTGACTCAATTATCTTCTCACCTTGTGATATTAGCTTTTGATTGTTGTATAGTGAATTTTACAACTATAAACCACATTATGCTCTGGTAATTATAATGTCTGAAATTCAACTCGAGCCAATTGGCTGAGTCAGTAGTCGAGTTCCCCTTTCTGCATTGTTCTGTCAATGTTGAGTAGAAGCAATTAATCAGATCGCTTGTTCGGACAGTCGCATCCGTCAATACATTATTGGAAGGGTTATATGGGGAAGTGGAGTGAAGTGGGGGGGGGGCTGTTTGATTCAATGGAATTTGCTACCCTCAGCTGTTCGCACCCCGTAGAGACTCGTGATTTTAATTGAATTACTGTAATGTGGGTGAACGAGCTCGTGTGTGGGCTGTACCCGTGTCAACAGAATCGAATTATGGCTTTGGAGAATTCTAGACAACACTTATAAAACGTGCCCGTTTCCAAATCCATTTAAACGACACACAAAGTCCAATTTTCGATTAATACACTCGTATTTTAAATCAACATTATAATTTTGCCGGAATAAAAGTGGCGCACTTGACATTAAACATTGCCTCTATCCATTTGAGAATCATTTTTCCGTCTATCGCAGTGATGTAACAATGGAACAACACTCTTCAGTGAGTTTCCATTGCCTTCTGAAGCGAAAGGAAGGAATGAAGGAATGGGAAATGAATTGATAGTATACATATATGTATGTATGTATCTAGGTGGTGCCAATTTTATATCAAACCATCTAAACAACTACATACATAAATCAGATAAATCGGAAAATTCTAGCACGAGAGTTACATTGTCCATATCGGATAAGGTATTGTGATCTTGCGAAAATTCGACCTCGTGATTTTGACTGATTTGTATCGGGTGTCATCACCTGATTACGTTTCGGTGATTTTTAAAAAATGACTGTGTGTTGGGCGGATTTGTGTTACATCGCTATATGTAACTCAAAAACCGTTTATCCTATTACACTAAAACTTCATATTTTGTATATGTTTTTTGCCGACAATTACAATTCACTAGTGTGAGCCCGTTGAATATCAACGGAGCGGTTTCTCATCGCCCGTAGTGAAAAATAATATTAAATTTAATAGTTTTTATAGTTGTTGTTTCAAATTTAGCAAAGTCGCGAACACTTGCGAGCGTTATCAGCAGACACACACACACACACACACACACACACACACACACACAGACAGACAGACGGAATAGGGCTATTATATACATAACTAGTGTAAGCCCGTTTAATATAAACGGAGCGTTCTCATCACCCGTACTGAAAAATAATATTAAATTTAATAGTTTTTATATGCATAGGTTATTGTTGCATCTATGCAACAGTACGCCATCTATGGTGCGTTATAATGCAACAACGTAACAATTTAGCAAAGTCGCGAGCCTATTTTTTATTATATTAGTCACGTTGAAGACAGCCTATGTATCTATCATTTGGTTTGGCTCACCGCGTAAGCGCTCTGTTCCGAATCAGTGATACCGGGTTCAAATCCCACTAGTGCGACGTTCTGGTTTTTTAATTATTTAGGTCGGCGAGCGTTATCAGCAGACAGACAGACGGATTTCGGTTATTATATATATACATACATAGAATGAGGCTTTCAAAAATTTTCGTCAACCGGAAGTGGTACTTACCTTGGAAAGTCACCTGATTATTTTATTTAATAGCATTCAAACCTTGCCAGTAGTTATAGCAATACTAGACACATAATAATTCGTATCGAGAATCGAACCAAACACCTTTATTCATCGCTGAACCACTGTGACTAAAATCTTAGGTAGATTATAAAAAATGTATTAAATTTATAACCATCGAGTGCTTTGGGGCTACATCCCTTATTTTTGTAAGTGTAGATGGTATCGGGGGTTGAATAAACGCAATTTCCTGTAGCGCTTCTAAGGCGGGGCGATATTAATTTTATCAAACAAGAGCGAACCTCGGCCGAAAGTAGGGGAACGTCGCTTAAATTATATCCGGTCGACTTCTCGGATATCCTTCTCGGTATATTCTCGGTATACATAGTCCTGGAAGGTCCCTCAGGGTCCTTTAAAGCGATGACTGCCTCACGCATACGCTCGCGGTGCGCGCTTTTCTTAATTCGATCTTCCGGCTCGTTGAAATTCATACATTTCACAAACATACGCGCACGTAGTATGTATGTACATACTTGCAATATAGTAGTAGGCTCTCGTAAAAAAAGCTATTATTTACACACGGCGTACATTGGTATTTTTTTTATTATTTATTTTATTTAACCACTCCGTACTAATTGGCCAGACTCCAACGGTCGTTACAGAACAAATTGCCCTCTAACGCACTCAATGTACACACATAGCGAATGGGGTGAACGAAACCTACATAGATATGTGCATTTATGTGTGTAGTCTGTATTAAGTATGATCAAAAAGTTGGTACACTTACGTAAAACTAGTGTCAACTACTGGAAGTTTCAAATGTATGTACCCATAATATATACGAGGTACATATGTATATACATATCTATTTAAGTGTTGATAACCTCAGTGAACTTTGAAATGTATAAAATTTGAATTATAATAAACTATTCATGTGCTTTTATGTCTTCGGATTTCAGTATCACATATTCTATCTATGGCTTCTCTTGTTCCTTTGTCTTGTAGTTACATCTATGTATTTATGTCGCTCTTCTTCTCTCATGATTGTATGTACATTAAGGTACGTATGTACATATAAGAAAGTTACGCATTGGGCAAATATAAGTATGTATAGCTTTTACATAAATGAGATTTTGAGACAAATTGATTTTTTATCTAATCACATATTTTGGTCGGTGCCAAATATTTGCAGTATTTCGATTACAAATTGGCACTTGCTTAATTGACAAACGGATTACATAACATTAAAAGCTTCTTCATACTACATATACATATGTAAGTTATTATTTATCTATTTTCTTTATCTACATATCGATGGGTTAGTTAGTGCACAGATATTGTATGTCCAGTTTTGTGTTAAAATATTGTAAGTGACATACATACATCTTTTTTGCATGAAAAATATGGACGAAATGGACATATTATATATTTGAATAGGACAATAATTGTATGTCCAATAATATTTGGACATACGATACTTTTTAAACACACAGGTTTGATGCAGATGGACGTTTTGTGTGTGATACCTCAATTTTGCTAAAACTGGACATACAATATCTGTGCACTAACCCATCGATATGTATACATATATGATATTGGATTCACTGAAAATTATCCCTTGAACACATTTTGAACATTTTTATTTTATAGAGGCACTGTAGAAATACTGTATATAAACTGTGGAGTCCGTTTAAATCGCAACTAACTAACACATCCCAAATTATGTCACGTCATTATTCGTTTACTACATTGCTGTGCCAACTGCCAAACTGGACAGTCGTTGGTAAAAGTCACTAATGACACTTCTACCATTAAGGCTTCTTGTCTTCTCCAATGCACCCATCCTT
Source organism: Parapsyche elsis (assembly GCA_022651745.1). Classification (NCBI taxonomy): domain Eukaryota; kingdom Metazoa; phylum Arthropoda; class Insecta; order Trichoptera; family Hydropsychidae; genus Parapsyche; species Parapsyche elsis. The sequence continues at coordinate 8,613,369 of JAGVSN010000017.1, forward strand.
GTTTTGCAGCACACTTGCATTCGCCGCAATTATGCAAAATTATTCCCAGCCGGATATGTAATCGGGTTAAACATTTCGCTCTGCACACAACAGCAAACAGATGCCGACACACACACAGCTATAATTTACTGTTGAAAATCTAACATTTTGAGAAATATCCAAAGAGACACACACACACACCCGTATGTATTATATTTACAAAGTGAGTCTCTGTGTCCCTATAATCTAATTTGTGAAAGCTCTGTGAAGACTGGCAAGTGTTCGTAATTCAATTAAAAGCACTAAGCCCCCCCCCCCCCCTTCGACCCCGAACGAAAATACACAAAACATTCGTTCGGCGACTTTACAGACCAATTTTCATTTTTTTGTCAAACATGGACCAGAGCTCGGAAGCACTTCGGCAGAGTGCTCGCATCTGCTCAATGCCGGTTAAAATATCTGACTACGGACACTGTGTCACACTTTAACGTTGCCGGTGACAGTTTTCTTTGCATTTTTATGATCCCGTTTTCACCTTCTTCCTGTGTGTGTCGTGCATCATTTAACATCTCCGAGGACACGCCTCGAGATGCCCTATCTAAGCCCATTTACTCCACGGTTATGGGTTTTCGTGTTCTAGAGAAATGGTTACGACCTATAAAATAAATAAAAAAATACTTAATGCATATTTTACACACGTCACATGATCCATCTCGTATTATATACGCATTAGCGGTGTTCTGAAATGAAAGTTTTACGAGTGCATGGTATGCATCGAGAATGGAAGTTGATTTGCGAGTTTCCCCACCGAGCATTAATTTGAAAGTTACTGCAATTAAGGGACACACATTTCACAAGCTCGTTGAAATTTCATTTTCGACAAACTTTGTCGTTTAGTCTGGATCGGAACTGTTTCAAAATTTTATTTCAACTACCTATTATATTAATCTACGCTATTGTTGTTACGCTCCGTATGGATCGAAAATTCCAATTAAAGGATTAAACATTCCCCAAATGGCGAGTGACCCAAACGTTTTGGTTGCAACACATTTGGTTGCAACTACCAGCTGAGTAAATAAATTATTACTTTATCCATATCGGATAAAGTATTGTGATCGTGCAAAAAATTCGACCTCGAGATTTTGACTGATTTGTATGAGGTATCGTGCCCTGATCGCGTTTTCGTGATTTCTGAAAAATGTCCGTATGTCTGTGCACCTGTTTGTGTAGAATCGCTAATAACTCAAAAACCGTTTATCCTATTACACTGAAACTTCATATTTATATGTTTTTTGCCGGCCATTACAATCCATAAGGCTTTTAAAAATTTTCATCAACCGAAAGTGGTACTTCCCTTGGAAAGTCACCAAATTTTTTTTTAATGTATGACAATTTAATGTATACATACATGTTAGTGAATAAACTGATGCGATTTTTAAACAACATTTATTTAACTTTAAAATTGAAGTACAATTTAGATTTTTTCGTACGCAAGTAGGTACATACAGCGCCGAACAATGGTTGATTTTCAGCCCGTCACATTTATACTGCGATCGTGTAACTCTGGCTGAAAAGGAACACATTCGAAAGTCGCCTTTGAATATTTCCAATAATCAATAATGCGATACACAGCAGGTGAAACTTTCTGCGGCAATGGAAAGTTGTAAAGCTTTCAGCCGCACAATAGGGGGTTCGCATTAGCCACTCCCCTCAACTCTCCCCGTATATACGCGCCTACTGAAAAACTTTCATCGTTCTCAGGTGGGTTTTATTGCCGTTAACTCTTCACTTGCTAACGTTTTCTCGCTTTGCTTTTTGCATGGACTTTGCCCGCCTCTCATCAAACTTAATCTCATCTCCAAAAGTTCAACTAACTCGTCCTAACCGAAACGCTTCTCTCGCGCTCAAATAGAGAAATAACTTCACTCTATTCAAACAGCGCTACATATTCAACAATACAAAAATAGCAATAGCTTTGCGTTAGTACATTGAACTCATTAACAATGGATATCCTTTTCTGATACGATTGAAATATTTTCTCCATCTCGAGTATTGATATGGCAGCTGGCATGACTTAGTCATCATCATCATCATTTTTAGCCACTTACATACCATCCAGTGCTGGATGAAGGCCTATCCAATCCACGTTTCACGTCCGTATATCATGACAAGCAATACGCATTGGTCGAAAGCCTTCTTCTTTAAGCATAGCGGGATGTTACATTTAAAAACTATTCATTCTTCAGAAAGCACACTATCTAAGTTTCATTCATTGTATTATTTCTTCTTCTTCCAGTCATGTTCACTAATTGTCATTTATTTATTTGTTTGTCAAGTAACATACAGCTCAAAAAGTACAATATAAAATAAAATTAATTCCACTTAATACAATACAGCCAAAATAGTTACAAACAAAGAACAAATCATAACAAGAAAGGAACTTTAGGAGCTAGGGCTGGAAAGGAACTTGAGTAAAGAAAATCTGAAGGAGGGCAAGGAATAGAGAAAATGATCAATATGTGCAGAATATGTATAAATAATTATCTATTATCTCTACAATGTGATTACTTGCAGGGACTACATATGTTAGATGTTATTAAATGCAAATCAGCCGTCTTCTATTAGAAATTTTCAACTTATTTAATTCAGTTTTTGAGACAGTTTCATACAAAATTCATTATTTCTGTTTATTGTGACTATTTTAGAAGGCAAAAAAATTCCACTGCATCCTTAGCAAGATATTTATGTATGACAACGGTAGCATGTTTGTCAAAAAATGAAGCAGCTACAGCTAAAAATTCGTGTTTTTCGTGAATACGTCTACGTTATCGGCTAATATTTTATTTGGAATATGAGAATGAAATGAAAGCATCGTAATGGATACATTAATATATTTTAATTTAGCATAACGAATAAAGTCTTAACTAGTAATCGATTACAATTCTATTTTTCATCGGCCTGTGGTAGATAGTGGCCGTCGAGGTGCTTGCGTCGTTGTTTTCACTGCGCGCCGCGTCAACTTTCTGATGTTCCTGATATCGTCTCACTCGTTCTGTCACAGACATTTTGGTACTAATCGATAGATGATTAGACCTTCTTTCTAATGATATACGTTTTTTTTTGTATTTCTAATAAGATTTTCGCCGAGTATGGGCCGACCTAGTGAAAATTTAGATTTTTTTTCAACTTGTTTTTGATTTTTCACCAGTAAATAATTTACACCGTTCACTTTTTACGATTTAAATCGACAGACCATAAAGAGATATTTCGTTTAGTTCTAAAATCACCGCGCTAGCAAGTCAGAGTTGCGAGATATACTGCTTGGGATTTTCCAAAAACGTAAAAAAATTGCCGTTGGAAGATACGCCAACTCAAGGTTATAAATGCATCGTAGACATATACCCGAGCGAATAAAACAACATTCATGTCAATCATGTTATTAGTAACTAAGTTATAGTGTCGGAATGTATGCCCATCCAAACGTAGAACCGTCGTTTCCGTACTGGTCACATACCGGTTTCCACACTGGTCCGCGTATACGTTTTTTGACGTATACGTATACGACAAAAAATCAGGGTGAAAATGTATTTTAGTCAAATATCTGACTGAATGGTACTGATTCGAGTTGAAAGCATCTGCTAAGTAAAATTTTCAAAATCAAATTAAAATATTTATAATTTATAGAGCGAAATATAATCTCGTTAATACGCACGCTTTGCTCGTTACGCAAGTCTGTTACATTTTTATGCGCCATTTAACACACTTCCGCGATTTTCGCGTTCAGTGATGGAAAGCGGGCTCGGAAAAACCGATCTTCGAGTTTTCCACGGTTCCGGTGGTGAATTTTAGACGCCGCCGCCGCAATCACATTTCGTCGCTCTTTATCTTCCAATTTCGTTGTTTGCGCGAGCCAATTCGACGTACAGGTCGTAAAGTCGGCTTACCGAGATCTGATCACACAGAGCTTTCGGCGAAAGCTCGCAAAAGCTCGCGTCTGTCTCGAAACTTTGCCACCAAAGTGCGCGTCTACCGTTCACATGGACTCGTGAAAATTGCGTTTTCCCGAAGCAAAATCAACTCTACTTACTTACGCTCAAAACACTGTCTTCAACGCTGTAATTTCTAATTAACGCATTTTCCAGACTCTTAAGGTTCCTGTAAACGATCAACATTTTCACGGAAATGTATTGCCGGCAAGCATTGCATATTACTGCAATATGGTGATGTGGCCCCGAAATATAGTCGTGTTTCCCGACACTATTGTTCCACTATTCCTGGTATGGCCGTGTGTTGGCGAGTATTGTTGCCATATTGCCAATGATATTGCTCGGTATACAAAAATACGTGGCAATATATTTCGTTCCTGCTCTCTCACATACGCGGGTCTCTTTCGCTGGAGTGCGGACACGACACGACACGACCTTCGGCGAATCTGGGCAATAATAAAACAGCAACTACTTGCCGGTAATCATTGAGCCACACGTTGCTGCGACACATATTGCGCATGTGATGCTGAAAATGTTGCTGGATGGTCAATATTACTGTTAATATTGCTCGTTTACAGGCCCCTTAACGGAATCGTTGAAACACTTCAGTAATACGACAGTGTTTAAAATGGATGTGTCCAATTCGCAACTGTGCGGAATTTAAACTCGAACCCATCCAATCCCTTCGAATCCCTTTTTCTATATTATATATTTGCAGTTACTTAACGTGCCGTCCATTGAAACTCGACAAATCGTCATTCCGATTTACCACACTTCTTCCCGTTCGACGGTCGCACAAAAGGGGAAACGAATCGTGCAAAAAGGATTCCCCTTGCCCATTTTCTCGATAAAAGTCCGTATATCAACACCGATTTTACAGAAAATTACTCGTTTGAACTGCCTCGCACTTTCCTAGTGCGAAACCCCTTTTCGTCTGCTGCTTTTTTTTTTTTTACTCTCATTTAACGCCAAAACTGTGCGTCACGTATTTCCTTTGGCCAAATTAACTCGCACTATTTAACGAAGGTCTAAATTTATCGCTTCATACATAATTTAACGCACGTACGGGGCCAGCCGCTCGTGTTACGGCTCGCTTCTTCTTAGAAAGACAAAATTTTATCTCGTTCGTCCTTTTTTTTTATACTTTTACTTCATTTCAAAAAGCTCTCCAAATAGGAAACCGTATGTCCGAAGAGGACAGCGAGAAAAAATTCGCATTCCGTATCCCCTATCTAATTAGATTCGTTAGTATATCCTACCGTCTCTTCTCACCATACTGTCCCCTTACAAAAGTCTTTTATAAAGTTGCGTTTGATAAATGGCTTTGAAAAGTTCAACCGTGTGAAATACTTCGACAAAGTCGATTCATCATCTCTTTGATGCGTTGATACTCGAGCACCTTTGAATTCGCGCAGTTAATTGTGCAAAAACGCCACCGTTGCAAAATACTTCCATTTAAATGTGTACGTGTGAATGAGTTTCATTGTGATCGATTTACTGTTGAGATCTTTTTCCGCTTAAATTTATATCCCGCGCTTAACTTTTTTGACTTTACAGTGTTCTCTCTTTCGTCTCTCATACGACACAACATGGAAATCTTCATATTTTTTTTCATACGAATGTTCAAACCGAGAACTTTTCCGCCTGTCAAATTAGGGGCCGCTTAAAAACGACGCTCGAATTAATCACTCTTGTTCCCGGAAAATCCCGGGAAATTGTACGCGTAGGATCATTGGCCGCCCTTTAGCTGAGTTTTTAAGTCGCTGCCGGATTTATTCCGGCCACAACTCAAAGTGAAAAAGCTAGCAAAGTTTATTTTTCGGAATGGGGAAGCGAACCCGAACCAACTTCATTATTGAGTGTACCCAAAATTCGGCCTTCCACTCGAATTATCGTTCGAACCTCGCGCACACTTTAAAACCACTCACACACACCTTTATCGCAAGTTTCATTAGATACAATCGAACATACATATAGGAATGAATTTTTTTGTGAATGAACTATTACGGAACGCGAGTGTGGCGAACAGGCATGCAAGATGATGAGAGCGCTTGCGACAGTTGACAGTTGTCGTTGACGACCCGGAGAAACATGTGCGCAGAGTAAATATAAACGTTGAACCATTGCAAACACACCATTCTATTATTTTGACCGATCGCCACAAGCCAGATCCCACATGCATATAAGTGTACACGATTCGAATATGACGTATTGGCATCAGGTGATTTGTAGATGACGGGCGATGAAAAACGTGTAGTGTGGACGTGTGCGCCCTGGGGCGACATTTTACCGGTTAAAATAAATCCGAACGCTCATTCGATAAGCCGTGGCCAATTTCTGGTCTAACCCGTTAAAGATTTACGAGCGACGGGGGGGTAGGGGGATGAAGGGGAGGCTGTATAAAAGGGTGGGTGTCGTACAAGCGGGCCTCCGTGAGAAATTTTCATTATTAGAGGTCCACATTAGACGTAAATGCCGCAATGTGATTTATGCTCCGATATTATTTTTGTGACGCGAATACACGCACATGTATATGTGTATGTGTGTGTGTGTTTACCCTTTCAGTGGACGCTTGTGTGTGTGAAAGCAAGCGAAATTGATTTCGTAAATAAAATTCGCGAAAATCGAATGAAAATTACGTTCTGAATTAAAAGGAAAATTTTGCTTTTACGTCAGCGACGGTATATATATATATATGTATTGAAGTTTGTTTAAAAAATTTACAATATGGGCCTAAAGCTAAATATGAACACATTTAATAATTGAAAAACCCGCCTTTCAGAATAACATGTTGCAAAGTTTGTTTATGTGTACTTTTAAATAATCCTTGAAGTATTCCATTAGATCAGTGGTCGGGAACCTTTTTCAAGCTTTGAGCCAAATTAGGGAAAACCCTGCAAAATTAGAAAGTTCAGAAGCCGCAACTTGGTATTTTCGAATACATTCAAAATTAAATTAAATGTTACTCATAAATAAGTCTTCCTCGTGATATTTCTTAACGTTAGACAGTTTATTACTAAAGTGTATTACAAACTTTAATCTGAAAAACGATCTTAAAAGCTTTTTATAGCCATTATGGAAATAGGATTAATTTTGATTTTGTGTAAATTGTGTTTCACGCAAAAAGTTGGATGACTGCGAGAGCGGCATGTTTTCATATAAAGAGCCGCATGCGACTCCGGAGCCGCCGGTTCCCGACCACTGCATTAGATTCACATATCTTATTTCCGTATGCCTGAGTCGCTGTGGTTACGCTAGCATTGCCACCATAGCAAACATAATTTTTTTTAGCGATGTGTTAGCAACAAGCCGCTATTTGTCAAAGCCGACACGAGTTGACGGTACACTATACAATTGCTTCACGTACCGTCAAACGGGCTATAGGCTGTACTGTTATTGTACAAACCAACGCGCACGAAAAGGGTTTGGGAGGTGAGGCTAGAATCCACCGTGATGTGATGGGCAAACCGACCAGTTTAGTATATGTTATTACATTTTATTATTACAACGACTTTTTCCTTAGTTTTACATTATCCGTTACGGATAAAGTATTGTGATCGTGTTTTTAAATCTTCTCCTGTATTTAAAGGATTAAATTTTTGCTTAGAGTCTTTTTCAAACTATTTCATGCGGTGGCTTATGCCTTAATCACCTCACAGTAGGCGGAATCAAAATTAAGGTGAATTAAAAATCTAAAAAGATGTAATTTTAAGTCTTTGTTATTGTTTCAATGTTTTGGATTTGATATGCAAAATATTATTGCTCATGTTCAATTTCTAATTAACCAATCGACTTGATTTAACGTCAGCGGCAAATTCGCTTCGAACGTGAGCTTTTTCCGCTAGTTTTCCCGCTTCTGGGATGAAGTTTGGACGTGGGTGAAAATGAACGTAAAAAATTTTCGACAATCTCTTTTCGCTTACTATTGTTTTCGAAGTAACTTTAAAAGTTTCATGACAAATGGCCGACGATTTTTCAGCCATTTATTCGGCAGTTTGCGAGGCGGCCTCTCCATATGCCGCATAAACTTGGCCGTATAAAACGAAACGATCTACATATCCTTTTGAATAATAGACGCTTTTTTTTTTATTGCACGGCGAAAACTCGACCGGAAAAATAAATAATTTTCCATAAAAAACAGTCACAGCCGTACACGGGGGAGGCGCACTATCGAGCTCGTCTCATCGAAAATTTGACATAAATGAACACTTTTGTCTCGGCAACTTATACGAGCTACAGCTGAAACGTTTTTTTTTTTTTATTTCGTACACACATATGCGAAATGAAATATTACATATACGACTATGCTGAAATTTCAACCTTGAGATGAGACTGATACGTAATAGATATAATCCCATGAAAACATCTCGCAAAGTTTTAACATGATTAGGTAAACTCGCCTCGCAACTTTTAGATCAGTGATGCATAACCCGCGGCCCAAAATGACAAGTACTTCATTGAATATGAAAAAATTCTATATTTGGTATGTTAACAAATTAAGCAGTAGCAAAGGGATATATGTATGTATGTACATGATCTGAATTGTCACTAAAAGAAAACGATACAGTGCTGTTTTTTTTTTTTTTTATTTTTATTTAGTACGACTATTTTATCACGGGTCGAGATTTGCGACCAAAATTCATTTTTTTACAAATTTCTCACACTTTCTACAATGCAGTTGCAATCTACATATTTTTAGACAATCGTTTTCAAGACACGCATTATAGTGTTAGTTCTCCCTAGAATTTCGTCAGTGCACAACGTTTACGAATCAATATTGAAAATTCGCCGAGATTCCCGTTTATTTATAATTTATTTATTTATGCAGCAAACAGCTTATAAAATAAAATATAAATACAAAATAATATCAATACACTAAAGCCAAAATAGTTACAAACAGTAATAGCAGTAAACAGCCTTTCTTGATGAAATCGATGCTGAATATAATGACCTATTGTACTACTGTAAAGTTCTTGAGGTTTTGAATAGATTTGTGTTACTTTTAAAAGAAATCAAAATGTTCCTTGTTAACAAAGGAAAGTCTATCGATATTTTGGAATATCTTCAATAGCTGTGTTACTTGGCATTTGTGACAAATATTACAACACACCTTAATGATCTGAATCTTCGATTGCAATGGAAAAATCATTACATCTCAGACTTTCAGGAAAAACTTTCATTCACAGCTGAAAGAAAATATATTTCCGCACTGCAAAGAAATGTTATCCTTACATGGCATTGATTTCAGCCAAAAGTATGCTTGCCACATCATCCGAATTTAAGAATCTTTTGAAATGAGATTTTGTGCGGTCCGTGAACAATAAAATTAGAAGATGGATAAATTGGCCCATCTATCAAATAGGTTGTGCACCACTGTTTTAGATCAACGCCACATATTCTACAGATACGGTTGCGGCATAGTCTTTTATTCTACTTTTTTTCATACAACGCAAATAAATTAAGTGATACGTTTTCGGGCTTCAAAAAGGTATTTTTCATCGCCGTATGGGCCCGTATTACTTTTCTCGCGTTGTGCGTGCCCTATAAATATCGCGCAGAAACGCTTTATTTTCGTTCTTTGGCCGAAACAATCGCTGCGAACCAAAAACCTATCCAATTCCGAACGTCGAACGTGTACCCAAATGGATGAAAGTGGGTGGGTCTATCGACGCGATACGATTTTCTTTCGGAAAATTCAGTTTTCCCATCGACCGATAATTCAAGCAAATCCATTTCGCTGATTGTCTGCCGCGCAAAGATACTGCGTAATAAAGATTTATAAGCTCTCTTTCCACTGTTGTTGTCCGTCCGTCCCGTTATCTGTCTGTCCATCTTTACGCAACATTACCGCGTAACGACCGACCGTCTTTTGACCGCCATTCGGTGGTTTTTCCGAGCGAATGAACCGCCAAGTCCCGTTGATTACATTGAAAATACTTAGCGACATCTGTGATTAGTGACTAAGATAAGCCACACCTTGAAATGTCAACATATTCATAAGTTTGAATCATTCCTATGTATATTAAAACGTTTGACTAATCTACATTAGGGTGGAGCGACATTGCAATAATTAAAAATCGGCATTGTAATACCCTAAAAATACCCATTGTAAATCTCATAAAAATACCCTAACTTTATTGAATATTATAAGTACTTTTTGTAAAAATCTGATTTATTTACGTATTCCTTGAATTATTCAAATAAGTGTGAATTTGTGAGCGCGGTGGAGGGAAGCATACGAGTAAATATAAGTATATACGGGTTAAGTCAGTATGTACATATAGTAAAAATAAATACTAATTTTCCAATTAAAATTGTTATTTATAGAGATTTGAAACAATCAATTGGAAATTTTCATACAAGTAAAAGTGTTAAGATAAAAGTGCTGGTAGAGACCAGAAACACTTCTTTAATTAAGCAGATTTTTTTGGACAGAAGAGGTATGATATAGAGGCAACTTTTTAGAACTTTTTCAAAACGAATATCCCAAAAAAAAAAGTTCCATACATCGTCGCTCCACCCTAATCTATAATACATACATATGTATGTACTTCCTAAGATACCACATTTAACCAAGATCAAAAAACTAATTCTAGGAATTTGCTCACAATAAGAACCACGTTTACCATTTCTGTATTTTTTAAGTAACGAGACCTTTTTTTCCCCCTACGACGAGCTAAATTTGCCATTCTTTATAAAAATGTTTGAAGTACAACCTTTCTTTATGTTATTGAAAAGCTCTTTGTTCTTACTGAAACGGCTTAATACTTTGTTTGATATACTGGCATTCAAAATGTTCATCTATATTCGTATTGAAAAACCTTTATTTTGTCGCATATTACTCGAGCACGACCGTTCGGTTGAACATACAAAAAGGTGTACACAAATTTTATCAATAATAACTGTTAAATAAATGTTTTCGTGACACAAAGTAAAGTGTGTTTTCCTCTATCGTTTATCTTGCCCGATAGTCTATCCTTTTAAGTGTTGTCTATCTATACACCCGACTCATCAATATTCATTGTTGTAGCCAGTGTGTAAACAAAATTTCGATATCAAGCGCCTCGTTTAGAACAAACTCTTACATTATACGTAAAGTTCACCATTGATTCCCATTAAAAGTTGTTTGGATAGTTATCCGCAGCGTAAATCTGTCGAATTTACTATGTACTTACTGATGGTAATATCAATATTAAGAATTATTTGTTTTAAATTTAATTACGAGTCAAATATTACAATCTACATACATACATACATATGTACATATATTCTGATAATACATAGATAGTGTTTTACTGTGTGCTATAGTAAAATAAAAAATTCTGGTGTGGCCAACCCATGACTTTATCCATATATTTGAGGAATACAAACAGTAACGAAATTAATTTTTTAAGTACGCAAGTAAATAAAACGCATGCACATCACCACACCAACCAACACACATACACACATACATATCATGAAATCACTGTGTTGAGTGCGCGCGCGTATGTAAAATACGATCTTCGGCATATATTCAAATTAGAAAAACTGCCACTTTCGCTCGTCAGAAGTTGACTAAAATCACAGTATCTTTTACGGCTAACGTGAAAACTATAGATATGAAATTTCGACAAAATTCTCGGAGCTGTTTCGGAAATATTCTGTCGTAAACTTTTCGACGAAAAAAAAAAACCTACTTCCGGTTGACTAATTTTAATGATTTATTTTTTTTTAAATATGATTTTCTCTCAAAATTACAAAATTACAATATTGTGACGATACTACATATTTAAAAGGTCGAAAAAAAAAAAAAAAAAAAAATCGTTCAAGAGTAAACTGCCATTTTCGCTAGTCAGAAGTTGACTAAAATCACAGTATCGCTTACGGCTAACGTTAAAACTATAGATATGAAATTTTATCAAAATTCCCGGAGCCGTTTCGGAAATATTCTGTGGTAAAAGAATTTTAGAATTTTCTACAAGAAAAAAACCCTACTTCCGGTTGACTGATGTTGACCAAATTCCTTATGGCTCTTACACCTTACGTGAAAATAATAGATATGAAATTTCAGCTTGATAGCCTTGATAGTTTCGGAGAAAACACACATACAGACACACACACGCATAAGTACACAGACATACAGACATACAGACATACAGACATTTTTTAGAAATCATGAAAACGTGATCAGGGGATGATACTCGATACAAATCAGTCAAAATCTCGAGGTCGAATTTTCGCACAATCACAATACTTTATCCGATTAGGATAAAGTAAAAAGTGTAAAATAAGCGCGTTAGTTCTGTTGCGGTGCTAATAATATTGTATCCGACCATATTATTTAGTCATACCGTGGCCAATTTATTATTAAAGGAGTTTGCTACAGCGTAACGCGTAATGTTCAGCGACTAAATAATCTGGAAGTGTATCCCGGGAGTTATCCGATGCTTTTAGAACTGCCATACGTTCCGGATACGGGAAATCCCGGAAGGGCTTTATTTCTCGTCCGGTCTCTTGAACTTGTGTATGGCGAACAACAATAGTTGGCCAATTTTGCAGTGCGCTACCAGACGACTAATTCCATCTTGGAATATGACCTGAAAATACTCGCTGTATAGAAAACCGAGTGACCTTTAGTGTATGACGAAGACAAGCCTTTAGAATCTTAATTAATATTAGAGTAAAAATTACAGTGATTTCCCCGATGTACGTATGTACATATCATACATAATATAGTCTTTGGCGGTGGAAAGTTTTCAAATGCGTCATGCGAAATTTCTAAAATAAAGTAACACGTGCTGAAAAGTTTGTCGGAACAAGCTTCTCAACATTTCGCTCACTCTGTGACAGTTTGTCGTCAACTTTCGATATTCATTGTTTTTCTTTCGCCACACTTAGCGACGCACTTGCGTAAGTGAAAAATAGTTGAGGAAAACTTATAACAGCCTAACTTACTCGGCTAACACGAAACAGATTGTGCCGAAAGTTACACACCATAAAAAAATTTCATAATAGAAATCGAATAGTTGCAAACTCACACCTCGCACAAAAATTTTATCGAATCTTTCGCATACATATATGTATGTATGTATGTACATATGTACATACATACAGTTGAATTGAATGGAATATCACTTAAATGCGACATTCATCGATATTCAAAACTAAACTGATCATTTTAAAGTTTATAGGTATACACATGTATGTATGTACATACATATAAGTTAATTTAAATACAGAAACTCACACACATTTAATTTCTAAAATGGATAAAACGTATAGGTAATTAATTTTCTACTTTGTATCCATGTTACAATTAAATCGTACACTTAGTTAATGTATACATTGTCTAGCTAAGCCAGTTACAGTATACACGGGAAAATGAATAGACATATCAGCTAGTAAATGCAGACATTATCCATATAGACGTAGTTGAATCTTCATTGACGAAATTCGTTATATTAAAATCTAAAGGCTGAAGAGGTGACACTTCATATTCTTGACATTTTTTGTTATTTGGCGCACCAACAGTTTTACCAGCTAACAATGGTCGTGAATTTTATTTAAAATAAAGATTCACTAAATAAATTAAGTGTATAATTTTATGCATATTTATTTATTTGTTTGTTTAATCTTACGAACAATACCCCGGGTTAGATTAACCGCTGATAACCTCTGCTATAAATTGAAAATTGAATCACACATATGTTTGTCAAAATAATTAAGTATTCCATAAAATGAATGAGGTTTTACTAACGCTCGTCTGTGAGTTTGTACACTATCTAGTCAATTCATAGTTGTCTAGTGTGTGCGATACAAATTGAAAGACGAGCGAAATTTTTTAGATTCTCCTAGCGAAATTCGCTAGGTTTTCATATGCGATTTCGCTTTGATGTTCTCAGGCCTTTAAGTCGGTAGTGTCTTTCTATACCCTTGATTCACCATTAAATCGATCATTCTCGGATACGAAGCTTTAAGGCCCTCACAAACCTGAGCGGTATCGCTGCGTCATGTTAATACATAGACGCCCCTACCGTCGTCTCGATATTATTCGCATTGGTGCTAATCAACATGCCTTTACATGGATGTTACAGTTAAAGTGTTAAATCTCGTCAATGTATACACTCGCTACTCAATGTATCATCATTTTCAGCCGTTGACCATCCACTGCTGGATGATGGCTTCTCCAATCCTCTTCCATTCCTGCCTATCTTGAGCAATCTGCATCCACTTGACTCCACACATTCTTCTCAATTCATCAACCCATCTTCCACTCGGTCTACCTTGCTTTATTTCACATCCTGTCAATGTATGTATGTACATACATACGTATACATTAACTAAAAGTTCTAGTTAAAGCTTACAACATTAAATTCCACGCCTTGATTATCAAGTGCTGTTTATTATTGACTGGTACGTATTATAATTATGCACAAATTCAAAATGCCTTATATTACGGGTGCACGCGCACACTCACGCTTCGAATCCTTTGATCCCTTTTTCATTAACGAAACAGACCCCACCCGCGCAATTTCGGGGCGTATATTCTTAAGCGAAACTTTGACCTTTTCGATACGGGAGGCCGCGCAAAGTTATTAATTACATATTAAACGGTTCGCCCGTGAGCCGGGCCGAAACTCGCCGAGCAAATATTTTCGAAAGACAACGCGGGGCCGCGCGATACTTTCCGGATATCCGGATAGAGACATCGTCAACAACCCAGCCCCGTTTCCAATGAAGAGGAAGTTGGAGCCTTTGTCGAGGTGCGAGGGCACGTCTTTCCCTCGGCCTCGTCCTTCTCTCGGGAGGGATTATCCGGATGGGTCGCGGATCCGGATCCGATCCGGTTTGAATCCGGGCGCGAGGATTACGCTGTGATTTCGTGCGTATCGAACGAGGGTCGTTCTTTTCCGTCGCCGTTGATAAAATAATGGAAATTTCGCGCGAATTTACGCCGAGAATGAAAAAACACCGAAGGGACCGATAAATTTCCGGATTTAACTACACATCGTGTCTTTCTTTCTTTTGCGCGCCGCGTATTTTACTCCGCGACACGGTGCTGCGAGAACTCTTTAGATCACAGGTTCCCAACCTTTTTCGAGTGGCGACCCCTTTTTATAAAAGCCAAGTGACCCCGCGACCCCAAAATATTTGAAAAAGGCAAAATATATGATTCAAACATGAAAATTGCATTCATCATCATTTTCAGCCGTTCACCGTCCACTGCTGGATGAAGGCCTCTCCAATCCTCTTCCATTCCTGTCTGTCTTGAGCAATCTGCATCCACTTAATTCCACACATTCTTCTCAATTCATCACCCCATCGTCCACTCGGTCTAATTTGCTTTCTTTCACATAATCTCGAATACCATTCCAGTATTTCTCGCGTCCATCTGCCATCCATTCTTCTCGCTGTGTGTCCACTTGAACTTTTTCACACGTTCCGCTATATCTGCCACCTTGGTCATGCTTATTACCCATGTATTCCACTTACGATCTCTTCTTGTTATACCAAGCATACATCTTGCCATGCTTCACTGTGTTCACTGGATTTTACGTAGCATTCACGTTTCACATCCATATGTCACAACTGACATAAAATTGCATTATAGTCGATATTTTTTTTAGTTTACTGTTTTAGTTGGCTACCCCACAGTTAGGTTGGGAACCCGTGCTTTAGATCTTCACTACTCGCCGAAGAAAAGTTAAAATCGCAGTGTGTAGCCGCCACTCGCTATAGAAGTAAACTTTTTTTGCAATTTAAAGCAAGTGTAATGTACAAGAAGGAATACAGATGTGAATGTGAAATAATCGTGTACACAAATGTGGTTTTAAACGCTCACCCAATGACTCACTGTTTTCACTGCTACCTGACGTCTAGCCGAGGAGTGGGGGTACCCACTGTCCGCTGGCCGTTACTGTTCGTGTCGTGCCACGCTTCGATGTCACGTTTTTACTAATTTGATAGGGTAAGGGGCGTGCGGGCTTGGGCGAGGGGCGTGCGGGGGGCCGGGGGATATGCGTGACCATTTATCGCTCGCTCCGTTTGTATGGAGCGTTGGATGAACCGTTTTTACTCTACCGAGAAGTTTTACTTCAAAAATACATCTGAAACGAACACCATCGAAAATGTTATTTAAAAGTAATCCGTTCGAGTATTTTTTTCTCAAAACATCGACTCGATTTGAAATCCGCGCGACGCCCCGCCATTAAAATTCATTAGGCGACGTCGCTGATCCGTCTGCAGAGTATCCATATTTTAGAGCGATCCGCAAAGCTTCGTTTCGAAAGATCCGACGGCTTAAGTAGAAGCGAGCTTTCACGAGCTACACACTTTCATCACCGACCGATAATCGCAAGATTCGAGGGAAAAACCATTCCAAAAAAGCCATCGAGAACTTTCCTCGCTAGACTGGTCTCTCTCTCTCTCTCTCTCCGCAAAGAAACAGCCGGGATTTAGTTATAGCTTCTAATAAAATTCTGTAAGAAAGTTGAAGCTTATGTATTTAAATTAAAAATTTATACCGTAATGGAAAACGCACTGCGGAACCGCTATATAGCGTAATTCATAATTACTAAGCCTTATTTGTCACTATGAGTGATGACTAGAGACCGGCCAAGTTGTAACAAACGACCCTCGGACCCTAAAGGCCCTCACAAACCTGAGCGATATCGCTGCGCCAAGTTTACGTCTGCTATCGTCGTTGATTCGCACCAATGCGAATTATATCGGTGCGAATGGAACGACGATAGGGGCGTCAGTTTGACACAGCGATACCGCAGTGAAATGCTAAGGTGTGTGAGCGCCTTAAACGATATTTCGTCACCCACACGAAACATTAACCCACTTAACCATTGACATTCCTCTTAATTTTTTTTTTTAATTTAAGATAGCTTAAGAAGCTAATTACAACAAACAGTAACTTAAAGCTAAAATTCATTCCTCACAAAACAACTATTTTCAATTACAAATTAAATATACATATAAAACAATAACAATTACAATACAATACATATTATAAATGTAAAAGCCGAAATCCGTCTGTCTGTCCGTCTGTCTGTCTGCTGATAACGCTCGCCTCGGTAAATGATTTAAAGACACGAACCGTCCGCGCGCGAGTGGGATTTGAACTCGGTATCACTAGGTTGGGATGAATCGTGCTAACACTATCATCCAAACGAAGGCGATGACGGACGTGCTACAAATAATTAGTCAATATTAATACTTGTTCGCGACTTTGCTAAATTATTTCATGTTATATTATAACGCTCCATCTATGCAACAACTATAAAAACTATTAAATACACATACGTATGTATACTCACCCACACGTCCGTTGATATTCAACGGGCTTACACTAGTATGTATATAATAGCCCAATTCCGTCTATCTGTCCGTCTGCTGATAACGCTCGCCTCGGTAAAGGAAAAACACGAACGAGTGGGATTTGAACCCGTTTTTATTATTAGAAAAAAATTCATTTGTCGAGTTTAAAGTATGCATTACTATATAGTGGCGCAAGGGTCTGCCTGGCCGGCTTTCTGGCTGGATGGATAGCCACGGATCGCTCGCATACATACTGCACGTACACATATACTCACCCACACAAACACTCACAGTACGGGTGATGAGAAATCGCTCCATTGATATTCAACGGGCTTACACTAGTAATACAATAATAAGGATTCGTGCTGCCATATCTCCAGTCTCGAGTTATGACTTTCATCATTGGAAAAACACATGTATGGCGTATTTCAAACATCTAGAAGCAACAATAAAACGTGCATCGTTGATTTGAACGTTTGATCTTTTTTTACTAGCACAAAAAAACTCAATTTTGATTGTTGTAAAAAAAATGGTCCGGCTACTTTTTATAACTGTAATAAACCAAAGGCTCTGTGACTTTGGAACCATCAGATATTTGGACAACGGACATGCTTTTGCACTAAAATTACATTGAGAATGCTACTGTGTATGTATGTGAATCATTTTTAGATACGTTTCAGTAAAAACGACACGTTCGATGGCGCGTAAATGGATGAAGGTCAATATTTACCTTACAGAGAGCACATTTGTAAGGTGCGTGAGCGGAAGAGCGTTTCCAGTGTCGTGCCCAGAGATTGTCACCAGGCGACACCCCAAGGCGGCCGCCCACGGAAATATCGCAAAATATATATTAGTGGGCGGCAACGAAGCGCACCAACTGTCAAAACTGATATGCGTCAAATCGCATGAATAATGCATGGAAAACAATAAAGAGGGGACGGTTCGGATGGATCGAATGTTGATTAAACCTGGGATGGGTTCGACCAAACTTTTCAGCCACGTAAAACTTCTCCGTTCTAGATAACGTTCGCCACACGGTACGTTTGGCAAACGTTCGAAGATCGCCGCAAGATTACGACGAATAATTTTTGTCGCCAGCGTAGTAATAAGTCATCGGAATGGATCGAAAGGTCGCTTCGGATAGCATATTTACAAAACCTTACTGCGAAATGGCCATACTGGGATATCTATCTCGCCAAGTCGTGTGTGTTAAAGGGAGAATTTATAGTGTTATTTGTAAAAGTGCGATATACATACGTATGCTGTTCTGTTGGATTCAAATTGCAATAAATTTTCATATCTCAGCTCAGAGCATTGGATTTATGCACGAAGGATCGCAGTTCGATCTTGCTGTATTTAAATAGATGTGACGTGTCTGAATTTCTATAATGTGTAATTTTGCATCGGTGGGACCACCTGTATATTCGATTTATCGACACTTTGCATCCTTCTTCGCGAAAATTTTAATAAATCAATAATGATCCATTTACGTGTACTTAAGTCTCGAACGAGTTTTAATTGAATTTCGAGAGCGCAGAACTCGGCTCGTAATTACTCGCGTTGTCTGTGGAAATTTTATGCACCCTGCCCCGCCATTAACAATTTAAATTTTACCGAAATTCTTTACCACTTAAGCAAAACTCCGAGGGGGGGCGGGGCAGAAAAAAATCAATCTGCATTACGTTCGTTTTGGGAAATCGGATTTTTTTTACTTTTGCGATATTTTTTTGGCGTATTGATAATTTTTTTTTTTGTTTGTCGACGTGCGCTACGCCGTTTCCGTTTCGTTCGAATCGCATACGTTTCAGTCTTGATGAATGGCGTAACTTACTCAAATTTCAGACCCTCCGTCTCCGTACAAGATTGGCCACACGACGAGAGGGAAAATGGGAAAGGCAAAAGCGTACAAGGACGCGTGTGTTCTACTGTGAAGTCAAAGAAACTTTCCTTTATATTTTTTTTGTTTTCCCCCTTCTTTATAAGCAATTTATATTCTTATACTTTGCCAGTGTATATTGCGTCTCGTCTATTATGCATGTCGCCGACCTAAGTATGATAACTATTATTACGTTGGTATTCCTTTGAGTTTTTCCAATTACATCATGCTAAAATCGCCCTTATTCCCATGCGACAGTCGCACTAGATTCGTTCGCACAGTGCGCTCGTTGTATAGTGTCGCGTCCCCACTATACATACGTACGCTATTTTGAGAAATGCGCAATTATCATATAAAACGTTCACATAAAGCATCTTACGCCCACGAGTGGTTGTACAAAAAATACAAAAAAAAAAGGTTCCCAACCCCTGAAGAAGAGACGCAAAAGAAAACGACCAAACGATTGTTCTGAAATTTATAGCGGGTGCGCTCGAAAAAAATCTGAATATTTTAATTACGCCCATAAGCCAGCGAGCGAAAGCCAATTTAAACAAGAAAATGCTTGATTGAAATTTTCACTAATGTAAGTGTCGCTCGGATGTACTCCGTATACGCGTTTTTTTACTAGAGCAGCGGTCGCCAACCTTTTAGACCTGACGGACCACTAAACTCAAAATCTCGAATTCCGCGGACCACTACCATAATTTTTTCCATAAAAATAACATTCTAAATATGAAATGGTAATTACACTTGTATTTGCACTCCAAGTTATTTGCAAAAAGTTGGATATCACCTTATAATGATAGAAAAATTATAATTATTCATTATTCATTATGAAAACTGCCAGCTATGACGTATAGATGTGAAACTTGGATGCTCAATTCAAGAATGCTACGTAAGATCCAGTGCACACAGAAGCATTGAAAGATGGTTGGCACAAAAGAAGCGTTGAAGTGGACGCATAGCGAGAAGAATGGATGGCAGATGGGCGCGATAAATACTGGAATGGTATCCGAGCGGATGTGAAAGAAAGCATGGTAGACCGAGTGGAAGATGGGCTGATGAATTGAGAAGAATGGGTGGAGTCGAGTGGATGCAGATTGCTCAAGACAGACAGGAATGGAATGGAGGATTAGAGAGGCCTTCATCCAGCAGTAGATGGTGAACGGCCGAATATGATGATGATTATGAAAAATGCGGACCATCGGTTGGTGACCGCTCTACTAGAATACACGTTGAGTATTTTGACGCTTTTATACTTTGAAAATTGATTTGTCGTTTTGTCGAAACTGTCACTAGTTATGCCACTCCTTTTTTTTTTTAAATCGTCTCTAGGAACCGTTCACTGGCACTCTAGTAGATGCTCTCGATTCGAGAAGTTCGTGCCGACGCTCAAAGGTCGGTACGAAGCACCTCTTTCAATTTAATGACTTCTTTTCGGAGAAAGACGTACAGCGCGGTGAATGTTAAGGGTCGTCCGTCCACACAAAGACACGACGAGCTTCCGACGGGAAGTACCTACCAACCAGAGCACAGCTTCTGAAGCACAATTCAAACGTACAGAAAACGGGAACGACGCCATGTCAATGCTAAATCCTGAAACAAAAAAAAATTGATATATATGTAGGTAGTAGGTACAAAAAACAAAATTTTACCATTTCAATTCAGCTCTGTACACAAGTAGTCGCACTGATCAATTATATCGCCCGTCTGCATGGCGAAATTGCTTGAAATTTATAGCCAAAATACATCACTGAATCAGATAGGTGATATGTATGGATGGCCACGTGTGTGTTTTGTGTAAAGTAAAGAGTTTAAAGCGTGAGATATGAGCCATTAGTCACTTCGGTCGGTGTGGCACGAAATATGTAGGTCAGCGCATAAATTCAGTTGGCGCGTAATTAGGCCGATGTGTGAGGAAAAAAAAAAGGGGGCAAGTCAGGTTAATTACAGAGAAAATAACCCTAAAAAAGTGACAGCTTACACATCCAATGAAGCGGAATTGCGACACACTAATCGCAGGTCTTTAAACGAAAGCACAGACGATTCGTACCTACATACATACGTATGTATGTACATACAATATGTGCGCGGAAACCGCTTTATAGTCGATTTAGTATGCAGATTCTTTGTTAGCTTAAAAACCGCCAGTAATTTAAACGGCGATCTCCATTTTGAATCTAATTAAAATTGCGCACATGTGGTGCACGCTCTGTTTAAAACTGGAACGCTGTACATACTATTCGAAAAACGTCGTTTTCATTTACTCGTACTGCCGTAAATCTTCCATCACGCCGGGGATAATCTATCTGTTCATTTGTTAAATCGTAGGATAGAGCATTCGCTCTACATTGCAATCGATATACTGTGGAATTAATTAAATTGTGGTATAGAAAGAAAAGCTTTTTAGAATGAATATACGCGATTTCGTTAAATTTTCACCGACCAGTGAGTGGGGGCATAGTAGCTTTTTTTCCCTCAGTTTATGTGTGTAAAAAGCAACCAGTTTTATCGCGCGAACGACAAAGCGTACCAAGCATTTTTCAACAATCAATATCATAATTCGAGCTAACGATGCAATTATTTAAAAAGTCACGCGCTTACCCTACAGGACCAAAGGATGCGTGAATATTCTCCTCGTTTTATAATATTACAATAATATAACAACGTACGCAGCACACGAGTGTCGTTACACGCAGAAAACATAAACTAGTTGGGTGTCGTTAAAAGTCCGATACGTTCGTCCACAATAAAAACTAAGTTGTTAAGGGCGAGTATTCCATGCGAAAATAACTTTTCGCCGCAAAAGCATATATGTATGTATGCATGTAGGTGTGTGTATACCTTTATGTACTATGTATAATATAGCGTACGAATTCGAGACGTTCCCGTATAACGCTGGGGACTTAGTTCACCATTGTCTTTGACAATCTTCCGTATATGCTCGTAGTTACCGTGCTTGTGTGTGCGGCCATGTGAGCAATAAAGCCGCTTTTTACGACGGGGCGAAGCCAGGGCGAGGGAAAAATATTAATTTGCCGAGCCGCATACACTGAAAGTATTTGTGACGCGTACATACATATAACGAAACTCCACTTTCGTACATCAAGTTGGATATATTGAAATGAGGTTTACGTGTGTCTAGTGTTTATCGATTGTGCCGAATGCCTATACGTTTCTGTGAATTGGTTGTCATTGAGTTTAATGTCAAATACGATCTATTGTTTACGTTCATGCGTGAAAATGCCAATGACAAACTATAGGTATATTTTCAACACATAAACTGAAACATCAAAAAAATATATATAAAAGGTCGAATCGCATCTAATCCACCTCGGAAGGTATAAAATATCATAGTATTTCATGTTTTGTTGGAGGGGGAAGTTAAGCAGCAGGTCTAAGAGCACAAGGATCCTGACCCAATAACGGGTTAACATAGGACTAATGGATAAGAGGTGCCAATTTTTGGTGGAACCGTCTCACAACTAAAATAGATAAGTTAGAAAATTTTAACAGGAGACGGCTGATCTGGATTTAATAATGCCAATGACGATAATTCGCTTAAGAGACTAACGCTCTAACCACTGAGCTATCGCCCGGCTAATTTCTCAGATATCTTAAAATAGATATAGAACAAATAAAATTGTAAATAACGACTTCTACATATTATACAAATGAATAAAAATACACATTTCGTGTAGGTACATAGCTTTTCAATAGTGACATACGTAATAAACAACGTCTTAATGATCATTTTGATTTAAAGCATCCTAATTTACTTAATAAGAATCAACGTTTTTAGACGTTATAGATTTTGCTCAAATGACGATAATTAACGTCGACAAAACCGTCAAGAAAATCATTTTCGCCACTTTCCTCTCGCACTCTTAACCTAATTTTATTTTATGTTTAGCCAATTGTTAATTTATGATTTTATATTTCATATTATCTCTCATTTTTATTATACTTAGTTGATTAATTTTACCCTATGAATTTTAATTGTATCTGGCTGTAGTAACGAATTGGGGCTAACCTATCACGGTATATTTTTTTAAATAAAATAAATTTCTCACACGGGTATCAAACCAGACTACCGCTCTAACCACTGAGCTGGCTGTTATTTGAACATATTATGATAAAGTGCTAGCTGTAAGTACCCGCAATTTCTCGGGCTCAAAATATTTACACACATTTCTGAACTGGCAATACTTAATCCGTTTCGAATTGCAACTTTATATCGCACTCGAGTATCATGAAAGACGCGCAGCATCATATGGAATCCATCTGCAAAATTTGGTTTCAACTAAAATTTGATTTCTCGCGACTAGGTGTGTGTGACATTGGTCCTTTCAGAACCGAGGCGTAAATTTAAATTAAATTTAAACAACATAGCAACACCGTCATAGTGGATAGTTGGCAATTTTCCCCGCAAATTTTTATTTCGGTCGCTTTTCAACCGAGAAAGGGGTTATAAATTCCGCCCGTGAGTACTGCTGTCAATCATAGCAGCGTAAACCCTTTTTGAAAGCGGCGCGCGGAAAAGGTTATTTCGCACGCTCGACCGGCCGTATAGATTCGATTAATTCGCCAAAAGCGGAGAGGCGATGCCATAACCCCCAACCTAACGCCGAAGCGATTTTCAATCGACAATTTGTGACGATCGAATAAATTAAAAAATAAAACATACAATATGGCCCGGGGAATAAATTCAATAGATGTTTAATTATTTCGTATACATAATCATATGTAGTGGTATATATTTCAATTCGATGGGAGAATAGGTTGTCGTGCAGTCGGCGAGCCGCGTCGAAAGGGTCGACGAGATACGCCAGTCAACCCTTGGGGCGCGGTTTAAGGGTTAGCCGACCGCACACCGCCTAGAACACCGATCTGAATAAATTTGACTAGAGGAAACTTGTCCGAACCGATACCCCATTCATATTTTCCTACTAAAAACTTCCGAATAGGATCCACGATACTCGACTATCTTATCGATATGTATGTATGTATATATATATATATATAATTTATATACATAATAACTAAATGTTTTCATATCGCTGTATTTGCTATCTAAAGGTGCCTGTAAACGATCAGCATTGACAGAAATATTGCTCGTCAACCATCCAGTAATATTTTCGGCATCATATGCGCAATATGTGTCGCAGTAATGTGCGGCTCAATGATTGCCGGCAAGTACATAGTTGCTGTTTTATTATTGCCCAGATTCGCCAACGGTCAACACTCGTGTCGTGTCATGTCCGCATATTATATCGATATCATCGGTAGTATGTCAACAATACTCGCCAACACACTGCCATACCAGCAATAGTGGAACAATAGTGTCAGGAAACACGACTATATTTCCGGCCCACATCACCATATTGCAATAATATTACCGGCAATGCTTGCCGGTAATATGTTGATCGTTTACAGGCACCTCTAAAAACGTATTTTAATTTATCACAGTTTATTACATCGTGTAATTAGTTTGATCTATCTTTAATACAACATTGTCCGCCTGTCTCTTTTTATTTATGTCTGTATGTTTGTTGCTTATATCTACATACACATGTATGTATGTATGTACGTTTCCATACCATTCGAGTAATTGAAAATTTCCTATGATCCTACAAATCTCGCAGACTGCAATCTAAAGATTTATTTATTTATTTATTTACAAATTATACCATAGTGACATAACAGGTTTCCCCAATTCGTCACTATTCGTCAAGATGACTTGCCTTAGAAATACAATATACAGAAAAAAAAGTATATCAATTTACCTATACACCCATGAAACGCTGATTACTTACAGATAGTTTATCATAATTAAAAACAACATTAAATTACTCACAAATGAGTTTTTTTTTTATAATACACGTAATTTGATTGCACGGTGAACAATGTACATTACATGATTTCAAAATTTAATGCATTTTTAAATGCGTAAGTGAGTACTAATTAATTCGATAAATAGAATTTTTAATTAATTCCCTCGTGTAATTAAGCCGACGCGACGGGGGATACAATAGACAGTAAAATGTTCGAAATTCGTTCTCGGCGTTTTGTGCGGAAATCTTTTAAATATGAGAAGGTCAAAAGTTTTAATTGCTATTGCGACTTCACATCGAGACTATTAAAAGTGAAATATTCCGCAGTGCTAAATGCGTCTTCATTATACGAAAAGCGAAACGATTATACCGGATACGACAGTGTTATGTTTTAAAATATCGCGGCGGCTTCCACTTTTGAACCACCCCCCATTTTGAGAGTTTAATGCGGTGAAACTTTTTCGATCGTTGTAATTATACACAGTGTACCGCACAACATAAAACGTAACGATTGATTTTTCCGAAATATTATTTCAGACCCGCCCGCCCTATTTTTCTTAGAAAATGAAACAACCGAAACAATTTCGCTGTTTTTATACACCATGGAAATTGTTAAGGCTATACTGCGATCCGAGATCGGACCTAATTTCCTTTATGTACCTATTCACCGCTAAATGGGACGGGGATGTTACGATTTTTACGTAAGAATTCCAATTACTACACAAGGGAAAATTACAGCCAATTTCTTTTTATTGTGCGGAACAATACCGGAAGTTTCGCCGAAATCGTTACGGAAAATTTAATTGCCATTCGTAGAATTAAATTTTCAATACAAACTAAATACCAACTTCAAGCAAGCTATTCAGCACAATGCAACATGAATCTTTTCATACGGTTTGCACGGCGAATCATTAAATGACACTGTAATTTTTATGATTATATAGCACGGTTAGCACAACACGCAATGCTAAAGTACTGCATAAACGACTGTACATACATATTATAATACAAATTGGCAGGAAAAACCTGAAGACTTTCAAAATAAAATAGTACAAAAGTACAATGCATCACAGTCAACGTCTCTGTGGCCATTTAAACTGTATAATGTTTGTTTAAACTACATAATAGCTGGTATACCCGTCATATGACGTTGAATTCTAACACCAACCGCCACTCGTGTGCGCTGGTTTATACGATAGCAGTACATCCCCTAGCCCGTTTGACGATGCGTAAAACAATTGTATAATGTACCGTTGATTGAATGGGTGTATGGCCATAAAATTGTGTTGTCCACTCGAATCAACTTTGACAGATAGCGGCTTATTGCCAACACACCACTAAAAAAAATGTTTTTGTTATGTTGGCAACGCCAAGGTGGCTACAACGACCCAAACAGACTCTTACGCTAATATATTGATGGGTTAGTGCACAGATATTGTATGTCCAGTTTTTACCAAAATTGAGTTATCATACACAAAACGTCCATCTGCATCAAACCTTCGTGTTTAAATAGTATTGTATATCCAAATAGTATATTTGAGAAGATATTGCCTTATTCAAATATATAATATGTCCATTTCGTCCTATATTTTTCATGCAAAAGAGATGTATGGCACTTACAATATTTTGAAAACAAAATTGGACAAACAATATTTGTGCACTAACCCATCGATATATGAGTCCAAAGTTCCATATCCCGATAAGCCCATAAAACTCACTTGTTCGCAAACGCGGTTTTTCTACTACAGACTTATTTGCTTGATGGCGTTTAAACTCATTTAAACTTAATTTTGTTGATATTAAACAAAATATTGAGATTAGAAACATGGACTTATCGTTGTTGGTTTATAAATATGGCTTTTATCAGCTTTTATCATAGTGCAATTGTCAGTTTTTGGAACTAACACTGATTTTCAATATTTTTTTACGGCGCACTTGGCGGTATTTGGAATAATTCAAGTATCGTTTGAAAACATTCTTAGAACCAGAAAATATTTTATCCTCGTTTTTTATATATTGTGGACTTATCGGTATTTGGAACTAGGCGACTCATATAGTAATACTAATATAAATTATTTACTAAAATAAAAACATTTTCATTGTTATTTATTTTTCAGATTTCCTTTAATTATTATATACCTATGTATATGTATGTCTTGTTTCGTCGTCGTATTGTATGATTTTGTTCAACGGAGAATAGTTTCCTTTGTTCTTTCACAGGTTGTTTATTTTTGTATTTTTGCACTATTGTAGTCGTCGAGAGATATGTCAATGCTATAATTCGTAACTTACAAGCCGTTAGCCGTCTAAAGTCGCCCTTAGATTTCTATAAAATACAGCAAAAAAGTGCTGTGTGATACCTCGTATATTTGTAGACCTTAACATTTTCCAACAATAAAATCAGTCCGGAAAAACTCTTGCCGTGACAGTAATAGTCCCCGAGCGACACTGTAGAAAAATCTCTTTTCCACACATACACACAGTTTTTCACTGAATTTCCAAGTTTTTTGCCGCACCTAGAGTACGTTTATTGATTGACGCACTTCACTTCTATTCCAGGATGCGAGAGTACGTGGAGGAGAACGAGAAGAACGACCCCCTCATCCACGCCCCAGACAAGAAGAGCAATCCTTGGGCGGAGAAGGGGAAGTGTGTCATCATGTAAGGACAACAGTTTTCTTAGGGAAGAGGCGGGAGGATGCAGAGACGGATGTTGCCAATCGAAAATCAAGAAAGAAAAGAGAAAAATATAACATACAGCGATCACAGTCGACACATTTCCAGAAAATAAAATATTTTAATATGCACACACACCTACACAAACACACAGGCGAGACTTGTCACAGGACGTCGAGACCAGCGCTTCCCAAACAACCGTTTTAATTTCAAACGCATACAGACTATGAAGAGAGACTCGATGGAACGATGCCTGAAAGTGTGATACCTATATAATAAAAATTGATCAACGTACGAAAAAATCCATACAAAACAATTCCAATCCGAATGCTAAAATATTATGAAATTAATTAAAAAAAAAACCAACAACAAAAACACAACGGTTTCCTCTTGCTTCATATCTTAAGAAAGAAGAATTAAAAAATTTTGTATCGAATGTTAAATTATTGTGTATTTGAGAATGCGTATGCAAAGCTTACGAGGCCGAATGCGATTAATGTTTTTTTTTTTTTACTTAATTCAATGTATGGTCGCTTTTGTAATAAAAGTGCACTTTAATATGTATATACATATTCACATTATATACGTGTGTTTATTATATACGATGTGTGTGATATTACACAATACGAAATCCTCTCTATTGTGCACGCTGCATTTCCTTCCTCGCATACATAAATTTGGGTCAAACACGCCCCAAAAAACGTGAGATTTTAAAATTACACACAACTGATTAAAAAAAATCTGTAAGTTAATGCAACACGTATACATACATACATGCATAGTTAAATACATCAGCATACACTCTGAGAAATAAATGCCTTACTTGCAATATACGTATAGAGCTGACGCGAAAGTTTTATCGCACTTAATACATATGCAATGTTAAAATTTCAACAAAATTGATTTACATATGTTCTCGACACGGGCATGTACTGGTGCTGCGTTTTTGCATTGTTAGGTTTTTTGCGGTTGCTTGACTTCGTATAAATAAAAAATTAGATAAGAGCTCGCCCTTTGTGTCAACCCTCATATGACGTGTACGATATTTGGCACGGTGGGTGAAAAGCGGGCTTGCCAAATCGGTTAAGCCGGTTCAAATCGCGAAACTGGGTTGCACAACAACGTAATGCGGAAAAGTTTCCAATGTAAAATGGCGTAATGGTGTTTCATTTCGATTTTCTTATTAAGCGTGTGTGTGTGTATGTATGCGTGTACGACATTTTTAAATAAAATCAATCACTTCTTCTACTTGTATGCATTCCAAGATATTCAAAAAAAGTATATAATATTAAATTGGAGATAATTAATCTCTTGCGTAGTCTTTGGAAAATTTTCCAAAAAAAAAAAACATAAAACAATTGTACATTTTAAAAATATAAATAGCGTGTAGACTTTAGACTAAACATATTATATATATAGTGCTCATTTCATATATGAATTTTTTATCATCGTTTATTATTTATATAATATATAATGGTAATATTAAAATAAAGTAAAAACATATTCAAAACAAAAAATGGATGAACATCTTATAAAATAATTTTATTTTTAATTTAAAACACGAGATTTTGGTATGACAATTCACTTATGCTTAATTTCGACAGACTTGAAACCTCAAATAACAAACAACCCTTACTGTTTTATTTTTTTTTTGTATTGTTTAGTTCATCTTGTGCACTATACCTATACATATACATATACTATATATAATTTGATTGTAATCTAGTCATTATACAGTCTTACTGTATTTATTGTTTTTATTGATTATCGTTTTTATTGTAGATTTAATTTTATAAGGGAAGTACATCGATCACTGTGAAAATTTCAAGGCGATAACATTCGATGCGAGCCGTTAAATTTAAACCATATAATTAAATATAAACTTAACATTTAACTGCATTTAAAAGTGTAGTGTTAAAATATAAATCATAATTAATAAAATAAATAAATAAAAAATATTAAAATACGCATAAATAAATAATTGATTAGGTGGATATTTTTAAAATATTCCATTTAAAAATAAATTTAAAAAAATAAATAATAATAATACATAAAATGTAAATGAAATAAAATAAATATAGGCGACGCGGTACGCATCGCGTTCGCTTTAAAATAAAATATAAAAATAATAATAAAATAAAATAAAATTTGCGATTAATATTAATACATATGTCTACTAAATAAATCTCCGGTTAAAAATAATGTATAGATGTAATTTTAATCAATTTTGGTTTATTTTTGTTGGTGTTTGGAGAGTCGATTCTCGTCGACGACCAGGCGTTTGCGTCGGCGTAACTTACGCCATCCTAGCGGGAACTTACTTAGTTGAAATCGAATTACTTACATAATACAGTTGAAATTTGTGAAACGTGTCAAAGCCCATCGCAAATGCATCGTCAGAGCAACTTCCACTTAACAACAAATCCTGCGTGTATTTGCGATAGTTGGCTTTGCACTTAATGTGTATTGCAATCGACCGCTCGTCTATGCGAATCGACTCAAAGTACTATGTTAAGTCATATATAAATGAATTTTAATTTCAAACGCTTCCATTTTTTGATTCAAATAAATTTAAATAAAAAGGAACGAACGAAGTTCGCACTGCAGGGCCTCACTCAAAGCTAATCGGCCCGATTCGTACGAAAAGTAAAATATATTCTAAAATAATCAGGATTATAAAAAAAAACGTAAGTTTAATTATAAAAAGGTAGTTAACACTTTTCCGGTGTGCTTTCCGCTTTCGATGTATATTATTATTATTATTTCAAAATCGTAAGCTTTGTTTGCGCACGTACAAATAGCGCGCGCAGTACGTGCTCAAACAGACCGTCAATCGTCATTATCAATCATCACTCAGACAGACCGTCATTATCATTGTTATCAGCGTCATTTGTCGAAAGCGATGCCACAGCACACTGGAAAAATTATTTTTACGCAACTATTGATAAAAAGCGATCGTTTAAAGTTAAAATTTAATTAAATAGATGAACTAAAAGATAAATATTAAAAAAAAAACAACGGATTTTGCAAATCATAACTTAACATAAGTCTATCAATTTTGAAATAAATAAAAAAAATAAAAATCTAACGAAAAAAAATGACATCAACTTTTTCCCTGCATCAAAAAAAGTATATTTCTTATTAGCTTATTGAAGAGATTTTACTGTCTAAAAGTGAGGACAATATTTAGCGTCGATTTAATAGTTACTTTATTGTTAATATTGTTTTCTTTTGATTTTATTATAAATATCTAAATATATACTTATATATGGATCACACATTTGCCTGAAACCTGTAATTGTTCACGCATAATAAATATACTTCAAATAATAATCAATTTTAAATGTTTAAATAAAATTTTAAATACTATTGTAGTTCATAGCCTTATATAGACTTTTTGCAACTCTCTAATAGAAAATTTAAATTTATATAAAATCTTTCCTATTATATTTGCTCGTTCTGCGCCAATACACCGAAATAACAATTACCCACTTGAACCTAATCAATCCATTATCCCCTCTGGCAACTAAATCATTGCGACGTATACTATTGATGTAATATGTACGCTGAACGGTCAGGAAAGTGTTAACGCTATAAATGAGTGCAGTGCGAGAAATTAGTATCGTTAGATTAGCCGCGTCCTTTAGAAGGGTTTCGCTTAAATGATAAATGATAAATAAAACCATACTTAAAATAATAATTAATAAAATTGCAGGATTCGTTCTGTTTTAAATTAATAAAGGGGTTTATAATTTCCAACATTCATATGAACTCTTCCACCTGAACAATCTTTCGACCCCAATATTTAAAATGTTGTCTATCTCTTTAAATCGTTAAATAAATACATCTAAAATTTTTCCTCTTTAAAAAATGATAACCTTAGATTATCGCTAGAGATCTTTAAAAAAACATTTCTTAAATTATATATATACTAAAAATATTTATATAAATAATCTCGCGCTTGCCATGCTAGATCTATACGGAAAATAAAGGAGGAAATAAATCACCACAACAACATTGTTAAATATTATTACTCAATTAACTTTCACGAAATACTTCACATACATAAAATAATGCATAAATAGCTTCATCATTTGTACTTGACTTTGTCTTTTACTTAAGTGAATAAAAACGGACATTTTATTATAATTAAATAAATTTAATTAAATAAAAAAAACTACAAAAAAAAAACTAGAAATTTTTAAATAGAAAGCTGCCGTAAATTTTCAAGCGTATATATACATATATAAATATAGATTTATAGATTTTAGAAATGAAATATATATTATATATATGGAAGAGAACACACGTTTGACCTTTTTTATTAAAAAGAAGGCCGTTGATAATTTAACGTATTTAAATATATAATCGCTTTTCATGATAAAATAATGAAATTTTAACATCAATGATTAAAAATTAATAAACAAAGTACAATACATGGAAATATGTTTAAATAAAAAAGACGTGGCCGCATCGTCTGTTATCGCATTGAACTTCCCTCAAAGCTCAGTAAACTTCAATGTTATACATTTAAGAACAGTCGATGTACGGATTCTTTAAGTGTTACTATTTTTTTTTATGTATGAACTATTTATTTTTGCGTTAGTAGTATTTGTTTAAGAGTTGTTGAAATAGCTCACGTTCTTCTTGAATTAATTTCGCTTTTCGGAATTCACTCTCGTTTGTTTGTTTTGAGCCAAAATGGGGTGGAAAGGTTTATAATTAAATTAAACTCGTAGCTGTCATGAAGTTTAGATGTATTCAGTTGAAACAGTGAACCTTTTTGCCGATCATACGTAGCCGCTCGAGGCGTGAGTGTGCGTGAGCGTGCGTGCGTGCGTGCGTGCGTGAGTCTGCGTCCCTAACCTCACTTCGGTGAACACGTTTAAAGTTAAATGAAAACATACATACAAATACACACACTCACTCACCAACATATAAAAACAGACACACACACACACACTCGACGATGGATATAATATCACAATAGTTTATTAAGAACTTTTTTTTTAACATTAGCATGTAACATTTTACCCATGTTATGAAAAACTAAATTAATAATTCTTATTGATAGTGTACCTATTTCGTATTATTTAAGATCAACAAATATGTATGTTATTGAATACAAAATGATTGAATAAATAAATAAAAATCATCATTTTCTTTTATTTCTGAACTGTAATAATATGCCTACATATACATATCGCACACCTATGTATGTAGATCTAAAAAGTATCAACTAAAAAAAAAAAAATTTTTTTCAAGAACGACGAAAAACTTATTGTCGTGTCGCTATAAGTGATTTTTCAACAAGCATTTTAAAGAAAGTTCAGATTAAAACATTTCATTTTGTTTTGTTGGTTGATGCAGCTTCGTTTGCAGAATCCGAATAGATAATTACCTAAAAAATCTTAATTTTTGAGATGATACTGTTTTGATCTATATATTATGTAGGTGTGCGATATGTACATATGTGTAACAATCAAATATTCCTTACAAGAATACCTGGTATAATCAAAATCATTTTTTCAAATCCTAATTTTACGAAAATTAATTTTTCTTAAAATTTTAATTCTATTTAGTTTTATTGAATTTATTATCTGAATTTGAAATACATACATATGTATGTACATACATACCGTTTTGTATTTTAGTAAAGTTTTAAACCAATTTAATATCCTTTGTGCAGTGACATCTATACAAAATTTATCAAACTTTTTTATTTATTTTAGCATTTTATCCATCTGTAGATGGCAATTTATATTTAACACTTAAAAAATCACATTGTAAAATACAAAACACTCGCTTTAGCTATTATTAGCATTATGAATGCATAGAAAATAATAAACTGTATTAAAACATTATATTAAATTTTAATTTTTATATTGACATCTATGGACCATTCATCAAACGAAAATAAAATTCCACTTAAAATAATCATCATAATTTATTTAATAATTTGCACTACACTATTATAATAGAATAAATTAATCAATAAACGGATTGAATTCAAAATTGTATGCTAAATAAATATCCAAATTAAATTAAAACTTATGAAACTATTGCTGAAAAATGTTTAATAATTGATTTTTCTTTCGATTCAGCTAACAGTAAAATACAATAGATGAAAAGAAGTTCGGTGTAAACGCTCCTTTAGCTAGAAACAGTGGTGAAGATATAATTGAGGCGACTCGCACGATCTGTCCCAGTAAACCAGTGACCGAGAGAGGGACAGATGTACGCGCCGTTAACCCGAGAGAACGAGTCAGCAATACTAAGCGGATAGAGTGACTTGACACACATTTACTTAATCGTATTTTAACGATGTTATTCACTGCAATCAGTGGTCGACAACCGACAGTTCTGATAACATACTCAGTATCAAAAGATTGATTACAAACGTGTATATATATAATTTACTAATAGGAATCCAATAAGAATTGATATTTTCCTTAAGACAAACAATGTGATTGGAAAATTTCGATTTTCCAAATTAAACCATAGGAAAATTTCAATTATATGAATGTTATATTAGAATTAGGACAATCGACCATGTATGTAATAATAAATTCAATCTTACTTTGATTCTATTTACAATTACATCATCATTACCATTTTGAGCCGTTCACCATCCACTGCTGGACGAAGGCCTCTCCAATCGTCTTCCATTCCTGTCTGTCTTGAGCAATCTGCATCCACTTGCCTCCACACATTCTTCTTAATTCGTCAGCACATCGTCCTCTTGGTCTTCCTTGCTTTCTTTTACATCCTCTGATACCATTCGAGTATTTCTCGCGTCCAGCCCACTGCCACTTAATTCTTCCAAAAGCACTCCATCCTAGTTTCATTCTTCGTTTCAGGTAGAATAATAAAAAGCAAAAATTCACCTGCTTGAGAACTCAATCCTCGCAAAGTCCTTTTGCTATAATATTGTTTCTCATACTGATACACCGACCCCAAAGAAATGTATAATATAAAAGCAAAAAAAGCAAGCAGTATTATGAGAAATAAAATCTAGTAGATGAAGAGTTTAGCTGAAATTTTTGATGTATGAGTCAATGCCATCCAACGATTATAATTTATGAAAATACCCACCCCAACTACAAGCCGTTTTACAAAAAATAGTTTTATCGTCATACACAATTTTCTAGCATATTGCACATTTACTTGTCTCGCTATGAATAGACTCATCTATTCCTCTTACGATATCTTCTTGTTATACCAAAAATACATCTTTCCATGGTTCTTAACATTCTTGAATTCGGCATCCACGTTTCACATCCATACGTCATAGCTGACAGTACGCATTGGTCGTATGCCTTCTTTTTAAGCATAGCGAGATGTTGGATTTTAAAACTATGTTCATTCTTCCAAAAGCGCTCCATCCTAGTTTCATTCTTCGTTTTATTTCTTCTTATTTACATGCAGTCATGTTCACCAATTGTCCTAGGTATAACTATCTCTACAGTATGGTTATCTACTGTGACTACGTTTTGCGTGCAAAATTCATTAAACAACAATTACATAGTGCTGTATGTAATGTAGTGTTATAAGTCAAGAATATTCTCCAAAGATTATTCTCCGAGAATATTCGAGAATTTTCTTTTTTCTTGGTTATAAAACATCTCTAGATAGTTTAATAGCTTTTTAGAGGATTCTGGGATATTTTCAGAACCTAATAGGAGTAATAGGACTTGAGTGTCTGAGAGCATTTTGAATGACATTTTTTCATTCTGACGACACTGAATGTGTCATTTCGTCATTTTAACTATCATGTTCATGCATTACTAGCATGAACAATTTTCGCGAAATTCTCACAGGAATGCAATGCTTAGCTCTGAAAGCAATAAATTATGTAAACATATTATTATTGCTTTGGTTGAGATATTCCAGTGAAATTGTTCCAACTTATGATATAATCATTTATTTAAACTTAGCACAAAAGATCGTAAAAAAATTGTCATATTCACGCCCCATCAAATTTAGTTTTTGTCACGGATACTAAACTAATATTATTCGTGTAATCCGTATCACCTCTCCCAAGTATTAGCCCGGATTAGAGGGAGTTTACTGTATATTTAAGCAAATACAGTAAGAGTTAGTATGTATTTATTTAAAATACATGGTGGCCGATGAAGCCCAGGGTACATTGCATTAGAAAAAAACAGAAAATTCTCGGTTTGGAAAATATTCTCCAAAAGATTATTCCCGAGAATTTTACAACACTAAGTGCATGTATAACTTTTTCTCGCATTGTTGGTCTTGGTTGGTCTCATTGGTCTCATTTTTCGAATTCTATCAATCATATTATAATGGTTTACTATCCCTGGTGTAGTAAGGTAGTAGCAAGGCAACGACGAGTGCACGGCCGGTCAGCTGGACAGGTAGATTTCGGGCGCCCGGTCCAACGGTATCTCCACGACCGGCTCAACATAACAACTGCACTACGTTGCACCGCAATGCATCCCGCTCACGATGCACTTCCGCACGCATTTTCATCGATTGAAAATTCCTTGGCGGACTTTTTACAACACGAAATTCAACCTCGAATAGGAATTCGAACCTTGACAATACTACAAAAAAAAAAAAAAAAATACCATGCACAAAAAAAGGAAAAATATTTCTGACGCGGATACCGGATGCGATTTGATACACATTATTACACGTGTAAATAATCAATGGCCCCAACTTGTTTTAACTGCTCAAGGCGATGATAACTCGATAGTTTATTTTCCCCCCCCCAGTAATAATGTATCGGAGCAATCGATATCGTTCGAATTGGTAACACCGAAAAACTTGAGACAAATTGAAATCATTGTTCAAGCGGTTGCGCAAACCTACAAGTGCATCCTACATATGTAATTCAAAGCGGAAATTTCCTAGAAGGGCATCGAACAATTAAAAAAAACGTGATTTTCGAGAATGAATGAGTAAATATATTAATTACCCCATCAATCATCAAAAGTGAACTAACTTAACTTCATTATCCAATTGGTGAATAAAAGTTGAAAATTTCAAACTTTACTATGCTTTACAACATTATTGAATTAGTTTTTTTTTCATTTATTGAAAAACTTCATTTTTTGAGTTGTGTCTCTTTTGAAGCAAAGGTGCGATATGTATATAACAATTAAGCCCAATGAACCAATACTTACAAACACTTTAGCTTTTAAGCCCGTTGAATATCAACGGACGTGTTTGACGTAATTGATTACGTAACAATTTAGCAACGTTGCGAAACTACTAAGGATTAATATTTTCAAATTATAGGGGGCCTCCCATTACCGGTGTTGGGTGAACGCGTTAGCGCTAACTCCCATAACCTGGTGATCACGAGCTCAAATCCCACTCGCGACGTTCATGTTTTTCCTTTACTGAGACGAGCGTTATCAGCAGACGGACAGACAGACAGAATTGGGCTATTATGTATGTACCTATATAACAGTGTAAGCCCGTTGAATATCAACGGAGCGGTTTCTCATCACCCGTACTGAAAAATAATATTAAATTTAATAGTTTTTGTAGTTGTTGCATCTATGCAACAATGCGCCGTCTATGGCGCGTTATAAAAACAATGTAATAATTAAGCAAAGTCGCGAGCCTATTTTTTATATAAATAGTCAAGTTGAAGCCTGCCCATTATCATCTGGTTTGGCTCATCGCGTGTTCCGAATCAGTGATACCGGGTTCAAATCCCACTCGTGTGACGTTCTTGTTTTTTAATTATTTACGTCGGCGAGCGTTATTAGCAGACAGACAGACAGAATAGAGCTATTATATACATATATGATATAATTTTGAAGTTGTGCTATATGAGAGCTAGTTTTAGAGTCCTTTTTTAGCCTTAGAGAAATTCCTATTCCAGTTCAGGGGGATTTGTAAAAATTTAATGAAACATTTCACCACATGTATGTATGTACATACATAGGTAAAATATTTCACTGAAGTTTTGTAGATATGGCAAAATCACATACACATACAGCCATGCAAACATTTTTCCACAGTATAGATTGCATTACAGATTGAAGACTCTGTATACACCGATAGATCATAAACTATGTATGTAAGCACACACTAAATAGGGCAAACGTACAATGGTGCATTGACTGTAGAACAGCGACTTCGTTTATCACAAACACACAAGCACGTAATTTACGTATTCCCATGTAACGCGATATGGTGCAATAAATTAATATACGCGATTACGACATAATTTATGTCACTCCAGTTGACGATGGAAAAAAAATCGCTGATTTGTCTCGTGTCTTTGTGGCGCCTTTATCGCAACTGTTTATTGCAGCTATGTACATATGTGTCTCTGTGCAAATTGCTGCAGGTCATCGCCCACGAATCGGGTGCAATACTTCGGTGATTCACCACTCGCATCGATCGCAAATCATAATTGCGATGGAAATTGTAATAATTCCGAACGAACTATGGCTTCCTTATCGTCGTCACTCTGGCATTGGATACTCCAATTAAGAACAATGAGTGCTCATTTGTGTATGCAGTCACCATTCAGAGAATGCAACGTAACTATGAAAAATAGTACACTATATCATTTATAAAAATTATCACACAAATGTCGAGAAGGTTGAAGGTCTTCGCGTAACCTTTCCCATTGAAAAAGGTTACACGCGAACCATTTTCACGAAGATGCGCAAAAAAATACGTCTAAATATCAACAAAAGTATCACTTCAAAAGTCTATATATATATTTCGGTACTCAGAAGAGCAACGTGGGAGGTACTCGAGTCCTAAAAAAGTCTAAAAAAAAAATTATTCAGAAGAATCTTCAAGACAAATCCTTTTTCTTTGTTTGTATGTACATACATCAATATTAAAACAATGAATTGTATAACCTTACACAACCTAACCTTCAAATATTTGAGTGATTCAACTTGTTGACTTGTTTAAGCAAAAACTGTTATTCATAATTTAAAAATAGCAATAAACCTACTAAAAACAATACAGCTAGGTATGTATATTATTATTTTTAATAAATCTACTGAATCAATTCAGCTTTCTGCACCGTTGCAAGTTGGTCTCGTGGCCGCTTAACTTACCATTGCTACGCCTCTTTGTTGTGCAATATTTTCGCAACGTGCTGCTATACCGTTCAATCGTCTGGAATCTCAACTTCGGGAATAAATTTAAATGTAATTTATTTAATGTGCATTTTGAATTTAAGAGTTAATCTTGTCGATGAATAGGAGAGTATCAAGAAAGAAAATGACGTCGTTCCATCTTCACTTTATTACAACAAAGGTCTATAAAGACTGCTATGTAGTTTGAATGAAGTCAATTTCTAGAAGATATGTCATGTCAATTTATTTTTATCTAACATTTTAAATGTTATACTTTAGAAATATTTTCTTTGTTTTTACTGATTCAAATCAGGTGTCCTCAGATTTTGTATTTTAAATTTACATCGTATTTCGTCGTGCTTTCAAAGGGGAAAAACGGGATTTTATATATATTTTTATATTTCCGTTTACATGGAATTCCGTTTAAATGGACAAACGAATTTATGAATTTTCTATTCACCAATGTAATTGTGAGAGAAAAGAAAATTTAAACTGTATTGTAAATATTTTTCCCGAAATATCTTTTGTTTAAATTGTAGTTTTACTTTTGCACTTTTTTGAGTTGTGTTGAAAATGTGTTGAAAAATGTGTTAAAATAGATTTTGAGAAAAATAGATGTTAAAATAGATTTTGAGAAAAATAGATGTTAAAAATAGGTGATATAAATGTGTTGAATAGTTTCATATGAACTATAAGAACAATAAGGATGTACATAATTGTATGGAAATTTACAGACCAATATAAAATAAGGTCGTGTTACAATTTATTGTTAAATGAATTAAAAATGTATATGAGGGTGTGTACTATTATATTTTAAAATGAACATTTGTTACATTAGAATTAGATAATCAAATTGCTACTTTACTTTACATTGTGGTTAATTCGAATGTGTATCTGTTAATTTGTGATTATTTATGTACATGTTTTTTTAGTTTACATTTTATACTTAATGTATAATTTTATACTTATAAATTAATGGCAGCTGCTATTTTTTTTTTTTTGGCTAAAATTTTTCAAAATTAAATTCAAAACTCACCATTTAATCTTGTTTGTTAACTTTCGTTGTAATCTGTTCAAAAATGTTCTTGTTTTGAACATATTTTAAAATGTTTTTCCTGTAACTAAATCAATGTCTACAATATACCATAAAATTCATATGTATTCGTTTTATTTAGAATACTTTTCATATAATTTTAGTGTATTTGGTAAACGATTTTGTTGTACATATGAAGAATGTGTGCGTGTTATTTAATTTTAAAATGATTTAAAAGTAAGTAGGTGAGACTGGGGACAATGGAAACAGGGTACGGTTGTAACAACGGTCATAATAACGAAATATTAGCTTTATTTTTAATATACATACCTACTGAATATTTATGTTATGATTCTCGTCTGTCAAAATTAAAAATGATAAAATTAAGTAATAGAAGAATCATACTCGATGTAATTTTTTTATACCTATACATATAAAATATTAAACTCTCTAATAGATAGTCCTATTCTTGTTCATTCAACTTTTTGCTTAAAAGTACCAACTTTTCGCTTTAAGGTGCGTGTTTCCCGTTCTCGTTACTTTATCCTAATCGGATAAAGTATTGTGATCGTGCGAAAATTCGACCTCGAGATTTTGACTGATTTTTTTTTATTGGATCGTAAAAATATTTCAAGTAAAAATTATTACCTTCATTCTCCCATCCCCAGAACTATTAGATATGGCAATAAATACTCCAAATTAATTGATTTTTTTAATATTAATCTTTCGTTCCTAAGACTGCGACTTATTATTTATTTTATTAACTCGACATAAACTATTTATTAGTTTTCCCTTTCCCATTTTTTCTAATTTAATATATTATGAATTTTATATGTAAAAAAGCCTTAACAGGCCTTTTAATAAATAAATAAAAAATATCAGCTCGAATTTGATTCAACCGTGAGCTTTTCATTGAAAATATTACAATTATTGCATAAAATTGACATTTTAAAGCCATTGTATCGATGATAACAAAAAAAAATAAGTAATTTCGTTAATCTGAATAAATTTCAGCTGCATTTACAATAGCAAATTTTACAATTCATTCAATGAAAGTGAATAGATCGCGTGCACGAACAGAGCAAAAGCGCGCGCGCACACACTTCATATGTATGAATTGTGTATTGAACTTATCATTATTTCTACATAATACAGCGTGGATTAGAATTAACATAGTTTTTGCTCTCGAGTGGCGAAATTTCAGCATCCGTTCAGGCCGAGGCCGAACGGAGAGCACTCGAACATAACTGTTGTTGATTTTTCGGAACGGTTTTGTGTATAAAACGCTTTTCTTGCTCACAACCGGAACTGGCTGTTTTTCGTCGGAGGAGCGTAACTGTTCTGGAGATGCCATTGTGTTTTGTACGGTAAAGTGGAAAAGTGGCCGGCCAGTTTAATGGAGTCGAGGCCGATGTTGCGGATTAACCATCGAAAGGTCACGGGCTCCTTCGGCGGATGCTATCGTATCAATGCGACAACGCTTCTCCAACTGTGGGTCGAAAGCACTCGAAAATCGCCAGTACAAAGCTCGACATAGGTGCCAAAAAAAGTTACCTTTACTGAAGATCATCTGTGCTTAAGCTATTTTAAACTGTATGAGTGAGTGCTTACAGTATTTCACAGAAAGCTTGCAATAGCGAGAAGTGATCGAAAGAGGAATACGTGGTTGAACACGATGAGCAAAGTGATTGAAAAGTCTTTGGTAATGATCAGGAAATTTAGTTTTGTATTGTTGGGGGGAAAGTTCACCAACAGGTCTAAAAACACAAGAATCCATACCCAATAACAGGTTAACATAGGAATTTATTTATTTATTTATGTAACAAACAGCTTATAGTATACAATATAAAATATAAATACAAAATAATATTAATATCACACAATACACTACAGCCAAAATAGTTACAAACGAACAACAGATCAAAACAAGAAAGGAACTTGGGAGTTAGGGCTGGAAAGGAACTTAAGTAAAGATAATCTAAAGGAGGGCAAAGAATAGAGCAAAGGATCAATACTTGCCGGGATTTCGTTAAATGACGAGCAGGATCTATAAATGAGTTTTGTGAATAGTTAGTGGAGCAAAGATTCAAATGAAACAATGGAGATCTGACAGGTCTAGGGGGACAATGTAGAAGGATCCTACTTAGTAGGTAAGGGCTATCTAATAAATTGTTTAAAAGTTTAAATATGAAGCAGAGATCCGAGACCGTCCTGGTTTGCAGGGAGACGTAATCACGGGAATTTGCAGAAGAAAGAAGAAACCTGGAAATGGAGTACGTATTGAACTTCTTATTAATTTTTTCCAATTTATTAGTGGAATCTTGGTAGAACGTGTTCCATATAGTATTTACTAGCAAATTCCAGGTGACTTCTCACAAACACATTGTATAGAAGAGACACTGTGTCAAAGGACTTAAAGGGTCTGGATACTCTCAATAATAGATAGGGGTGCCAATTTTAAGTGAAACCATCTCACAACTAAGATTAATTGGAAAATTCTAACAGGAGAAGGCTGGTCTGGATTTAATAATGTCCAGATCTTGCAAATGATGATAATAGGTCGAAAGAACCGCCGTGAAAATCATTTCAATCTTCGTTCAAAAGACAACGATCAGTTACTTCTTCTTCTTCTGAAGGTAGGGTACTTCAATATCAAGCGATGCCTCTTCATTATTTGACAAACATTTTACCGTCTGCCACAGTGAACTAACTAAGGCCTAACAAACTAAGGAACTAACTGCTAAACTGAACTAACTTCCGCTTCAGTGGTTTTCCATTGCCTTCTGAATAGGAGGAGCGGATAGAAGCAACGGACAATGATTTAGAAGGCATTATTTCAGTGATACCATTTTTTATGGAACCGTCTCACAGTTAAGTTAGATAAATTGGAAAATTCTAGCAGGAGAAGGCCGATCTGGATTTACCAACGTCCAGATCTTGCCAATGACGATAATTAAGGTCGAAAAAATCATTCGACATGCAGGGATCGAACCCCGGACCTTAGCTCAAGACACTAACGCTCTTACCCCTGAACTATCGCCTCGATAATTGATGTTAAATGCACCCAAGAAGTGCTCAAAAGGACCTGAGACGACGTAGAAGAAAGCAAGATAATTGGCCAGTAATCTAAGAAGAAGAATGTATATAAGATCAACAGAAATGGAAGAAGATTAGAGGTCTTCCTCCAACATTGAAAGTGAATGTTGACTTTAATAATACAATATCATCTTGCACGCAAGCGCAGATGACTTTTATGTTAAGTAGAACATTTTTTTTCATTTCCATCAGGTGCTATATATTATGTAGGTACTTGTGCGAAAAGACCAACTCTGTGCTAATGCATTTTGAGTGTCGTTCTTCGAAACGAACGTGTATATTGTATATCGCCATTGTTTGACTTGACGGGTCAAAGTGCGAAGCGTCGTGTTTATCATTCGCGAGGTGTAAACACTCAGGTGGAGTTGGCGGTCTTCATATCGACGATGTTGTGAAAGGATTGTTTTGAATCACAATCTTAACGTGTTGACTTTCAAAATGCGACGGTAACCAATACCAAAATATATTCATAATGTTTAGTTGGAAATTTGAGGAAACTGCGTTATGTTTTAATAGATTACACGTGTTGAGGATTAGCACATTATTACATACGCACACATCGCGCCATATTATTAATAGACCTATGTATTTATCCGATATCGTTTCAGGCACACATCATTTGAGCAAAATCGTTCGGTTACGAGTGCTTCGTACGAATATTTTATATCAATTCAAAATGAACTAATGCAATTAACACACGTGTACGTGAGCACACCCACCGTTACGTTCGATCGATTGTTTTGTAAAATTTTCAACATATCCGACATCACGATCAAATAAGATTTTGATAATTTCATCGATATTGAAGATGGTGATTTTCAGAAGAAGACAGTGTAAAAATTTTAATCCATTTGTTGTGTGTATCATTTGTTCTTCGCGTGTAAAATTGAGCCACTTTCACTTTTCATCCGCAGCTCGAATTAATTCAACGACCGTTATCAAGCAACGCGTTTAAACTAGTCTGTTTTTTACTATCTATATTAATTTTTTGCTTTTACATTTTGCAATGGCGTCTGAAACGTAGAACGTACAGGTTTAATTTATTCGTTGGAAGCCGATCTGAACTCGTCCGAATCACCATAAAATCCAAGGTTTTGCCGACGTAAATTATGTAACGTGAATCCGTGAAATTTTTTTCTCCTTCTACAAATTTACATAGACATATTAGTCTTCGTTTTTGTCTTCAGCGGTTGTAGTTGTGTCCACTTCTTCTTTTTGTTTGACACTTGTTTTTTTTTTCACTTCTTCTTTGGATTTGATTATCATTATTTCAGTCGGGCAATGTGTCGGCGTTTCGTAACGGCAAAATTAATATGGAGCAGTGTGGCGCTAGGTGATGCTCTCGTTTGATACGATCTGACAAATTTTCGTAGCAATTCCGTATACGTAATCGACACGTTGACTTTATGCGTATATGTACAAGGATAATACCAATGTTTATATGCGAAAAACGATGCTAGTTACAATCGTCTTCAAGTGTAGATCTTGACAGATAAATAAATGCTAAATCATACTAATATAAGATCGGTATCACATGCAAAATGTCTACGTATGTATTAATTCAATTGTGATGCTTTTGTGAATCTATGATCCAATACATATCCGTGCTCAATTTAATGCAGTTGACATGATATTTATTCAGAAAAAATATGCATTCGGCAAAATGGCCTTGGCTTTCATTATTGAAATTGCAGTCTACAAGTGATATTGATATTCAGTTGATTCAGCCGATAGATATTTATTATACATCCGTATTTGCGGTTTCAATTTACTCACTTGCCATTTTGCCACAATTTGCCATCGAAATGTCAGAAACGGTCTAAAAAAAAAAAAATAATGATAAAATATTTCAGCGTTTCCAAACCTTATCCAATCCTAAAACCAATGTCACAGTAATATATATAATAAATAATACGGCGAAAGCCCCCCATGAAAAATAATGGAATTGGCGACGAAATTGAACGACTGTTACATTTTCTTTTCATTGCTTTTAGGCTATTTTTTTTTATATTCTTTAT
This sequence comes from Parapsyche elsis, assembly GCA_022651745.1. Classification (NCBI taxonomy): domain Eukaryota; kingdom Metazoa; phylum Arthropoda; class Insecta; order Trichoptera; family Hydropsychidae; genus Parapsyche; species Parapsyche elsis. The sequence goes on from JAGVSN010000017.1 coordinate 8,658,262, forward strand.
GCAATCAATCGTAAAGAACACAAAAATCCGCCGTTACTTACATTTTTTTTGCGAATCCACTCGAAAAAATCCCTCAATTGATTCATCAAGTCGGAATTGGACGATTTTCCTTGTACAGTTTATTTGCCATAGTCTTTTGGAGTATTAAGTGATTTAAAAATATTCAAGATGTTACGTCCCTGATTGTAAAACCATCGACTCGATGACGTACAATCGATTCAATTTTTTTTAAATTAAGACGTTTACACAATAAAAGTACAAATCGTTTCGTGTAATAAAATTGTCCGTCGTATTGCATTTTTTATTATTATTTTACGATCGCTGTTAACAGCACATAATAAAAGCGGAAAAAATCGCACATATTGGCATTGCTCACTGATAGCCAACCAAGGTAAGAACAAAAAATGCATTTTTTTTTTCGTCGTGTCAAGAACGTCAAAAATACCAAATTTTACGAAATGGAAGATTGCACTGTGACGGCAGCATCTTCAAATAATAATTTTTCGTTTAGTGATTAGTCGGTGTCCTAGGTGGCGGTCGTCATTTCGTCCTTTCCGGCGAGAAAATCAATTATACGGCACTTATTTTGTTTTTTTTTTTTTTTTTTTTTTTTTTGTCGCTGTTAAATGCGCGAAGGTCTCGTTCATTTGTATTCTAGAAAAAGTCGAACGTCGACCTCAGCCAAAGTCGACGAGAATCAGACGATGATCGTTACAGGGTAAGGACCGGTGACCCGACAGTACCAACCATAACGCAATGTCAACTAGGCCATGGCCTAGAACGGTAAATCCAATTCAATCAAATAAAATAAAAAAAGATTATTTCTTCTTATAAAGTTCATCTTGATAATGCAATGATGTGTTCGTGTGTTTAGAACAATGTTTAGAACTCATTTCCATCACCTGCCAATCATAACTGTCAACCAAAGCTTATTCTTGTTGGAGTCACGATGAATACAGTGATATCTTACCAACTACACAGAAGTTGTTAGCAAAGTTTTTATGTACCTATGTATTGTAAACACATAACCTGATAAACGTCTCAAAAATTTCACTAGACACAACTGTAAGTTACGACGGTAAACATTTGATACATTAATTCACCAGTGTCATCCACCCCTATTAAGATAACACATTTTTATCATGAACTAGCTGGTTTCCTCGTTTTTTTTATTTATGTATTTCCTTTAGCGATATTACAGGTTGAATTAATTAATATAATTAATTAATTAATATAATGCATCACTAAGGCCAGACATCCAGTCATATGACGGTAGACTACAACCCCTAGCCGTGCACGCTGGTTTGTACGATAACAATACAGCCCACAGGCCGTTCGACAGTAGGTGAAACAACTGTATAGTGTACCGTTGATTGAATGGCCATAAAATCGCATTGTCGACCCGAACCAGCTTTGACAGATACATAGCTGCCAACACACTGCTAAAAAAATTTGTTTGTTACGTTGGCAATGACCAACGGACCCAGCAGACAGGCAGGCAGATGCTTACGCAAATTTATATACATACATAAATACATAGTGAGTCCTATAAAGTCAAAGCAATTTATTTTACGTTGTTGCTATTGTTTCAATAGTTTTTTTATACAAACAATCGATTTTCTTAACTTTTCAGTAAGCTTTTGTAAAATTAAGCGGTTCGATGAGTACAATATACTCCGATGCAATCAAAAACCAAACTATGTATGTATGCATGTATTGAAACTCACAGTGAAAAGTTCACTAGTCATTCATAAAAAGTTTCCCAAATTTCATAACCGTTGTTTTTGTACTCAATAAATACGGCAATTTCATATTTAAAAACAAATATACAGTAAGTTGCCTAAACACAATGGCAAATTGAAATTATCAATGCGCATGCATAACAAATACTAACATGTTGATGAATTATAATCTTCCTTAAGCTTTTGGTATTTTATTGTTTATTATTGCGAATTAACAAAGACGAAGCAAACGACCGCGAGTGCATTGGTACGAGGTCGAAAAGCCGACAAGGGCGCGTGTGCAAAATGACATTCTTCAAACAACAATAATCTAACAACCAATAAATATTGACGTTAAACGCTCTTCGGACATACATTGCAATTGTGGAATAACCGGCGGTCGTAATTCAAACATTCGCCAGAGTAATAAGTTATTGTTGCATGTAGTGAAAATTCGTATTATTCACCTATTCACAGACACTACACACGCGCAATGTGTGACTGTACCCGCTGGCCGTTACTGGTTTTCGTGTCGTGTCGAAACATTTTTACTACACTGAGGGGCGATGCGGGGCGCAGAGGGGACGCTCGAATTGTCGGAGCGGATCTCTCTTTCGCACGAACGAGAAAGAGCAAGCGAGAGGGCAATAGCCTACCTCCAAACTGAAAGAGTGGGGATATGCGTTACAGCTTATCGCTCGCTCCGTTTGTATGGAACGTTGGATGAACCGTTTTTACTCTGCCGAGCGAAAATACGTCTTACTTCAATAAATAATAACTCCAAGGTGCAAAACAGACAACGGCATACCGACAATTGTACCTCATCGCGATGACGAAATGAACAATTGTACTAATGCATTTTTCGGATATTCTATACGTGTGTGATGACGGGCGCCCCTAAAGGCGAGTGGTGCGACTGGTTAGTGCGTCAGTGTCTTTGCACGGCCCTGGTTTTTGAGTCGGCACAATGCGGAACTGGCAGTGCATACCAAGGCACTTCGGAGCCGAACCAGATCCTTGAATTAATGTCACACTTTAAAAGCCTTGATCTTTAAAAGCCATTTGACGGCGCGGCCGAATTGACAATTGGCTTTTTTCCATTGAAAAAACTGCACAAGTTTTCATATTGGCCACCAATCATACGTAGCTCTACGGCACACGGTGGCTGTTGGAGAGTGTGATTTTTTTGAATTCCTCACTCCGGACAATTTTTTGCACAGACAATTAACGTGCTCGGTATGATCAGAAAGTTCAAGCATTCGACTAAGCACGGTGCTGAATTTGCAAAAAGGAAGTGTGATATTTTGGATAGGATCCGACTCCAAACACGCAACACACTAATCGAATCATATAATACAAGCCCGTTGAATATCAACGGATCGGTTTCTCGTTGTTTTTTATAGTTGTTGCAACAATGTGCCATCTATGGCGCGTTATAATACAACAACGTAACAATTTAGCAAAGTCGCGAGCCTATTTTTTATTATATAAATAGTTTTTTATTAATAAATGAAGCCTGCCCATTATCATCTGGTTTGGCTCACCGCGTAAGCGCTCTGTTCCGAATCAGTGATACCGGGTTAAAATCCCACTCGTACATATGTAGATCTAAAAATAGTGACAAAAGGTCGCCATATTCGACTTTAAACATACAATTCCGATATAGTGCAGTCTCGTGCGTTCATCCAATAATTTCACGCAATCACTTGTATTGAATATTGAATCGTCTAGTTCCAAAACCCGATAGAAGCGTATCACTCGATTGTTGGTAAACGGAACTAACAATTTTTTTGCCGTTTTTGGAACAAAACAAGATTTTCAATAAAATTTTTTAGTCATTTAACTTGGTTTTAGAAAGAATCCAGGTATAACGTATTGTGTGAAAATATTCCAAGAAACGGAGTACATTTTTATGTCAGATTATTGTCTAATTTGAATAGACATTTACAATCGGAGACAATGTACACAGCAAAACTACAATGGAAACTTTGTAAGCGGGAAGCACACTCAAACCCATTTCTGAATTTCGTCAAGCGAATTTCATTAACATAAACAGTCGGCCATCTTAATTTTGACAAAAATTAGACGAAGAGGAAAAAAAAAAAATGCAAATGAACCGGATTTCAAGGACAATGTATGCGCATACGTAACGATATTACGCGTGCAGGACAGCATAACGGCATCCACCTGTGCAACCGTGCGAACTTCAGGTTATCCATAAATCTGCAAAGTTCACGGAACATGTACGCTCAATCCTACCTATGTATGTGTGTAGATAGATGGATATCCGTGTATGTGTGTATGTGTTTATGCAAGCTTTCATGTCTTATTATAGCCACCCGGATTCGAGCCCGGATCAGAGATCTCGACTTCAAAGCCATCGTTCGGTCGGATCAAATGCCAAACCGTGAAAACGCATTTCGCACGAAATACTACATGGTAGGTATCCAGCGACCTCGACCTATTCCGAGTGCATTTCGATGATTTATAACTAAGGTGCAACTTAAAATCGATCTAAGGAAGGCCGCACACCCAAGGATCACTTCGCGTTAAACGTTTCCACACAGCTGTACTAAATTCTCATCAATCACATCAATGCACAATGACAGCCGAATAATGTCTCAATTGGGTGTGTAATTATTGGATTTGCCAGTTGTTTTTTTTTTCGTAAGGAGATTAACAAATGTATCTGCTCCTTATATGTCTGCAGTCCACCTAAGGAGACGGACGAGGATGAGAATAACCCATTCGCGAACATTTTGACCCGCTTTCGACACAACGCCAACGATGACTTAGCACGAATCCAAGAGTGCATAACGTACAGTCAAAAGTTCACTTTCGAATCGTGCATTTTTTTGTTCCTCTTAATTACACCGACACAGATCATAGCAATAAAATGACGAATTTCGAAAGTTAAATGTCATGTGTGTAAACCTTTCCAATTTTTGGGGCAACTATATTTTTATAATTTGATACGATTTGTTTAACTTTTCAACATATAAGCAGGAAAACGGCAAATATTATAAGAACGTCAAATCTAAACAAATCGAATTGGAGATAAAAATAATCAAAGGTATATTGGCAGTTAGGTTAAATTAGATTAGGTTAGGTTTATTTATTTATTTATATTCTTGCAAAGTGTGAGGAGACACCTCTGTGAGGTATAGTAGGTATGTACATATAAGTATAGTGTATAATGTGTATGTACTACTAGATTTATGTAGTTATTATAAATATGTAATAGATGTAAGTTAAATTAGCTAATTAGCTAATATTATATAAAATAAATTAATTAATTAAACGCCTATTAGGGCTTTTACGTACAAAATACACAAAACATACATATGTATGTATATTAAATTAGAAAAACACAAGGGGAAAAAAACTAATGAATAAATTATATTGAGTTAGTAAAAGAAATAATAAGTCATAGTCTTAGGGATGAAAGATTAGTATTGAAAAAATCAATAAATTCGTAGTATTTATTGCCATATCTAATCATTCTGGTGATGGGAGAATAAAGATAATAATTATTACGTGAAATATTTTCACAATCCAATAAAAAACGAGAACGGGTAACACGCACCGGTATCTTTAAACGAAAAGTCGAATGAACAAGAATGGAACTATCTATTAGAGAGTTTAATAATATGTAAAGATAATTTGAATTTATTTTCGGTTACTTTTCGGTTAAGTTCCGTATAAATATGTATAAATATCTTACAATCTTTCGAACGTTCGATTGCTTCATTCAAATCAAGACCGTTATTGAACTATTCGATAAATAATATCAAATCCTGGAAAATGCTACATAGTCTTATCTATGTATGTGCCTAATCTAAAAAGTACTGTGATTTAATTCAAATTAAAATTTAGCCCACTCGTTTGACGGTTCTCTATATATGTATGTAGTTCAAACAGTGACAATTTTAACAATTTTCATCACAGTACAAATGCCCAACTAACTAATGGCAAACAAAAAATATTGAATTGAGACACAAATCGGTCTCAAGTTTTTCTACACCCATACATAGTATTTGTAGAGCACAGTAATTTAATCGCAGTACTCTCTGCGACTATTGTAATGGTTATACATAGTTAACCATAAACCGCTACTCATGCAAACGGAGAAGCGGTCCATCCAGAAAATGTTTCTACTGACCTTCTAACACGAACGGCTTCAGCGTTTAAACCTTTGCGGTCTAATGCGGAGTTCTAATCTCGATGCTTTCGCGATAATTTATCGCATTATTAAAATATACACAACGGTCGGTCTTGTGTGCAGATACGAGATACAAACCGACTAACTATCGGGTCCTCGTCAATATATTCAACGTCAACTTTCTAAATCAACTTCGTACGGCTTGGAAGTTTTGAGCAATCATCCCCTGGGACCAGCTCGACGATTTCACATCGGACAATTTAACGGTCCACCGGATAGTGTCGTGTCGAAAGAGCATTCGGAAAAGCGCGCTAATTGAACGCGCCGTTTTTCCTACGCGTACGACGCAAGGTGTACACAAATTGCGCGGTCGGCAATGGTGAACTAGTGAAACACTTGCGCAATCAATCGTCGACCGAAATGGTAAATGGTAAGTCGCAAAATATGGCATTTATGCAACGTTTCCGAAATGCAGTTTTTCAGGCGCGAGAAACGCGACGAGCCGCACCTCCACCGGAGAAACCTTAAGGCACCCGCACACTGTACGACGCAGCTGCCGTTTTTTTTTGTTTCATTTATGTTTTATTGTTCAATAGCATTCGTTACTTTTATTATTTCGTTTTCGACTCCGTTATTCAATCGTCGCGACAAACATGCAAAAACTCGTATTTTGACCGTTTGCGTTATTAGAATCGGTCGATTATATTGCGTAATTTATTCGCAACATCAATACAATTCAAGGTGTACGACGCGCTAAATGGATTTGCATACAAATATGTCCATTTAAAACCAATAAAAAAAATCTCATTTATTTCCAAGTTGGATAAACTTCCTCGTTTTAATACATATGTACATATGTACGTCTATTATTAAAAATTGTTTTTACATTGCTATTTATATTAAAATTATAATGAAACATGAACGCTAGACCCTTTTTTCAAAACCAAATAAATATTACAAAAACCAAGTCGAAAACAAGAAAATTATCGATTGCGTCTTAAAAACACTTATATTATTACTTAATCAACTCCGTGAAAAAATTAAACCATCCATTTTGATTACTTTATAATATTTTAGCACATTAAATCCCTTGGTGCAACTATTTTATTATTTTATTTTTTTATTTCATAAATAAATACATATACAAAACCTGTCATGTCGCTATGGTATAATTTGTAAAATAAAATAAATAAAAATAAACACAATAAGACAAATACAAAATATAGAAAAGTTATTTGAAAACCAGAATAGTTTCTATTAAGTTAATTACTATAATAAAAGCCAAAAAAATCTGTGTCCATCACGCTCCCATTTGCATGCGCGGAGGCTTCAACGAAAGGTGAAACACGCAAACCAAATTTACACGGATGTAAATTTACATTCGTAAAAAAAATAAATAAAAAAAACAAAGGAATAGAAAGATAATACAAGTAAAATAAGGAAACGGAAAGCTAGGATTACACTAACACGAACAAATTTGTCATTTAAATAATAGTTTATCAGTGGAATATATGTATGTATGTATGTACGACACTTATAAAATTTAAGTCGACTAAACGCTATAAGTGTAACCATACAATTAACAATAATAAAATGATCAAACAACATTTTAAACGGTAGAATAATCATCATCATCATTTTCAGGCGTTCACCATCCACCGCTGGATGAAGGCCAATTCAATCCTCTTCCATTCCTGTCTGTCTTGAGCAATCTGCATCCAATTGACTCTCACACATTCAATTCATCAGCCCATCGTCCACTTGGTCTACCCTGCCACCTTTCACATCCTCACGGATACCATTCCAGTATTTCTCGCGTCCACTTATCATACTTCTTACCCATGTATTCCTCTTAAGATCTCTTCTCGTTATACCGAGCATACATATGTGTGCACTGGATCTTGGGTGACATTCTCGAATTTAACATCCACGTTTCACATCCATACGTCATAACTGGCAGTACCTTATGTGTGCCTTATTTTTTAAGCATAGCGGAATTTTGTATTTAAAAACAATGTTCATTCTTTCAAAAGAACTCCATCCTAGTTTTATTTGTTCTTGTACAACCAATCATATTCACCAATTGTCCTATGTATGTAGGTATACATATCTATCAACTATCTCTGCAATATGATTATCTACAGTGACTACGTTTTGCATACAAAATTCAATAAACATTTTAGTTTTATTAAAATGAATTTTTAAGTCTACTTTCATTGCTTGATTATGTTAATTTTTTAAATCTACCGCGTCGCATACAACTATGACTATGTCGTCAGCGAATCTTAGATGGCTCAAGTGCTTTCCGTTAATGAACAATTTAAATATCAACGACTAATAAAGAGTATCGAAAGTGTATCGGGTCCACTGGACGATCGCGCATACACACAAGAGGCGGCTACGCGTCACATTAGTCGGTGTCTGGTGAACGGCTCGTCGACACGTGGGTGCGTCACGCGCGAAAACCATCGCAATTTTCCGCGATTTCCCGCCGTCAACGTCCGCCGGAAGCTAGCCATAATCACGCCCCATATCCGGGTGAATTTTCCGACGAAGACATCGCGTCGATGCGACGCCGCTTTCCCCCGCAAAATAGTGATTTTCCCCGAGGGGGTTGTCCTGACGCGCGCCTTGTTTACCGACGACCACGTGGAAAAGTGTACCCCGCTGTATGGAATATCCCGCAGGTAAAAACCACAATACACTAAAACTTATCAAACATCGATTACCATTTCGACGCATTCCATCCGTAAACGAACCACCGGAATCGTGTCCGTGAAGAAAATCGACGTGCATCGGCGTCGAATGTGAGTTTTCCCGATCGATCAGACGCTCGTGTGCACATTACACATGCAGGAGTGTGTAATTTTCCGAAAATGGAAATTTAATTATTCATACACACTGCATATTCAACGTTTGCAATAAATCATTTAGATTGCATTCCAATGCGCTCACTATACATATAACTCAAGGCAAGTGATAAGGAAGTATTAAGAGATGCGATCTGTACGTACGATACATAGCGGCCGCCAATTATTATAAAGGCCAGTACTGAATAAATTAATAACAGTGTAACGTATCGGAGGTTTAAATTATTTTTTTTTTGTATGAATAATATTTGACCCTTGAATCTTGGACGTTGTAATTTATTTAAAATATCATCTCAATATTCGCATGTACATTATAATATGTGCATTCTTAATAATTTAAATGCTCTATGTATCTATTACGGCGAAAGCATATTTCAAGTAAAAATATATTTTCACTGGTATAAATATATTGTTACCAATTCAGACGGTGAAAATGTATCAAACATTGAATTTACAATTACACTGCTCAGTATCGGTGAAAGTACATATATTAAAGTAAGCGTATGTGTTTGTGACTTGTTGATGTTGAATAAACCGACCATTATAGGTCAATTGTTATAAAATCGACAAAGACTCATTGTAAACTATAAATGGTACTAACCAGTAAAAGCCTACGTCTGAATACGGGCACGGCACGATAAGAAGAAGAAGCGACAAAATTACTAGGATTTAATATTTCAGCAGATTATATGATTCGTTTGGTCATTTCACAACTGTCAAATTTAGTTTCAATTACATTTCTGAAACGAATATATTTTCACCAGTGAGTATCTGTTAAAATATATTTTCACTACTAGAAATATATATCTACTGGTGAAAATGCGCTTGGATATGATTTCACTGAAACGCCAGTGAAAATATATTTTCACTTGAAATATGCTTTCGCTGTAACATACCGACCGATAAATTTTAATTTGAATACTAATCTAACAGTATTAAGAAAATAGCTAACTCGTGATAAATAATTTGCGCAATTCTTTGCATTTGTGTGGGTTTGGGTGTTAAATAAATTTCATCACAAATAAATTAAAGCCAATTCCATTTTCAATCGGATTAAAGAAATCGAGTTACCCATTAAATTAACGAAGAAAACTTATCGTAAAATCAATTTTGTACGCAATCTGAAATCTAAATAAATGTCGTTCACATCAATGGCACAATATTTCCCAATGGTAATTTATTATGTTAATACTATGATGTTTTGTATAAACAATTTCAAATTGAAGTATGCCAATTCAAAATATGAAACTGTAAATTTCATTGCGTATCGGGATATATTTAATTCATGTATGCATTTATTTAATAACCTAAATTATCAATTCATAGTGTAGCCAAAACTCGTAAATTTCGTTGGCAAATGCACGTTGCGTTTATTTATGCAATAAACTCGTTCACGGACATAAATCCATTTCGAGATTTTACTGTCGTTTTCTATAAATTTTTCCACAATTTGAAAAAAATACCAATCGCATTTACTTTCTCCGTATGCGAATTAATGAAAATACGACTAAAACGTAGCACTAATCTATAGGTACTATAAAAATGCAATATCGACACTTTTGAACTGAAGTTCGTTTGGACAAAGTACATAGTGCGATTGCGGCAATAATTTTTATTTTTTTTCGCCTCATAAAAGTGCACGCGTTCGAGATTTGAAATCGCAAATTCGAACAGCATGCGAATATGCACTTTGTCTTGGGTATTATGCAATTCGTTGCGATATCGACGTGTCCGCCTCTCTATTGCGATACACATTCATTCGCTTGGGAACATTACATTCCCGTAGTGCACTCGGTGCACATGCACTATCGATTTCGTCACAGACGGATCGAACGAGTCGAGAGGACTCGCAGATCATATCCTGACGATGGCAGTTTTAAAACTGTGTCAATTTTGACACGATCCGACCGTTTGCAGTGTTGACGTCAACGTCGATGCATATTGATTAGTTTCACACGAACCGAATACGACGTCATGAATTTTATCACATTGTGTCTAACGCACACATGTACATATATATGTAGGTACTTGCCGACATTTGCTACAATTGCACACAAAGAAAAGGCGTATTTTGATCGATGCAAATCGCACGTTGCAATTTGACAGACCGGAATCGTATGTTACGCCCTTACGCGCGCGCGCACTTTGCCTATGTAAAGATACGTGGGTACCTTCTTTGAATACAATGGAGTACGTAGAATCGGTCAAACTGATGACCTCACGCTTTCGTTTTCTATTTCGCAACGTGCATACACTGTGAATTTAATAAGCCTATAAATTTACGTATGCATATTTAGAAGCGTCGGTTGTATTTGCACGACCTTTCGAATCGGTATAACGAATTGATTCAACTTTATACGCCATTGTATTTGTGTCACTATAAAAATGTCGCCGATAAGTTGTAAAATTAGCTATTGGCGCTATTCATGTGTAAATGTCATTTCTATCGAAGCGTAAAGCCGTTTATATAATATATGTACATATGTACATATTATGTATACAGACAATACTCGATCTGTTTCGACAGGCAGCTCTGGTCTGTCATTAATCGCAAGTAATGAAAACAAGATTTTGTATGGAAGTTAGTATCATCATCATTTTCAGCCGTTCACCATCCACTGCTGGATGAAGGCCTCTTTCACTCCTGTCTGTTTTGAGCAATCTGCATCCACTTGACTCCGCACATTCTTCCCAATTCATCAGCCCACCGTCCACTCGGTCTACCTTGCTTTCTTTCACATCCTCTCGGATACGTTTCCAGTATTTCTCGCGTCCATCTACCATCCATTCTTTTCGCTGTGTCCACTTAAACTTTTTCACACGTTCCACTATATCTACCACTTTGGTCGTACTTCTTACCCATGTATTCCTCTTACGATCTCTCCTTGTTATACCAAGCATACCTACATCTTTTCATGCTTCTCTGTGTGCACTGGATTCTTGAATTTCAATCAAACGGTGTGGAAATGTACAAGGAACAAACAGACAGATATATTGTATGTAAGCAACTACTCTCAATCTTTTCGTCATATTCCCAAATAAGCAATAGAAAAACGTACGTACTGATACCTACTATAAATATGTAGGTACTTAAGTATTGAGTTCACTGAGGTTTCCGATTTACTACGTATTTATGAAATGTCGTATAGCAATACTGTCGAATTCGTTTGAAAAATTTCAAAATTTCACATCTACGCTCTACTTGGCCGCGAAAGTCGTTCGACGAAAGCCTGGTGGACCGTTTTCGAAATTTTGGTAAATTTCCAAAGACACACGAATTCTAGACAAGTTACGATACTGCTGCGCGTACTAATAATATTGCCACACGCGATATCTTTGAATGTTCCATCCTTTGGAAATTTTCACGTTTCGCCAAACTCAGACGGCTATATCAAATTTAAATACTACATAGGTAGAATAGCGAGAAATACTTGGCAATGGGTATATACATACCTATGTACGTGCAAATTATAAAATGTATGTATGTAAGGACTATTGTTCGTACTGCTATTTTGGGAACACACGCGAATTCATTCCGGACAATCGAATGCTTTTACTTTCGTGTTTTCGCATTGCGAGGTTTTTTTTGGCGAGGAATTTCCGCCACAAAATGGACTCTCAGACATTTCGAAAACTTTGACCTTGAACTTACGATTGGCGGTGAGCCGGTGCGACCTTGAACAGTTTTCACCCACGCGAGGCGAGTCAACGAGATAAACTTTGTCGATTTCGTTTCGAATCATATCGATGTACACAATATGAAAGGGCAATCGGACTTCTAGGTGTTATGGTTACCCTTTCGATAAAAATTACTCATTGGAGATATGTGTAAGATGACCCTAAACCCGCAGAACATTTTGATTTCGTCATAACTTTTAAACAATCCAATAAAGTCAACGCAGCTAATTTTAATAAATGTTACACTAACTCTTGGGTATGTATGTATGTGTATGCATCATCCATTACGGGCGCCAAAATCGATTTCTAAACAACATTTTTGAACAAACGTTACATATCGCCTATTTCCACTAACACTATGTACGTATATCCCATAAAACTTGTGTCGCCAAGGATCACAGCAACATAAGTTTAACGTTGTTTAAGTTTATATTAGTGGTTGCCAACTGGTAATCAGCGAGATGATTTTGTTTATTTAACTAAGACATTCGATAGAAAAATAAATAAATAGAAATACATCTTCTTTTCATAAACATATTTTAATAAAATTTCAAATATGTGAAATTTAAATATTCTTAATAACTACGTATATAAGTACAAAGTATTTTGCTTATTTTCTTTTTGGTATTCATCACCTTATATATGGAAAAAATAAGAAATTTAGCGTAAAAGAACGTTTTAAACAATAAAGCCCGCGAGCAACGGGTTGAGTATCCCGCACCAAACTCGCTTATATGTATTTTTACAACATAACAATGAAAATTGTTGCACGTGCTGTGTAAAAAAAAAACGGGTTTTACAGCGTGCTTCTTGATTACGGCCTTTCAGCGATTGTTATATCGTTTGTTGCTTTAAGTAGTTAGTTTAGTCAGTATATACCGTATTATTAAGGGTATTATTAAGGGCAAAGATAAGGGTATAGTTAAGAGTATAATTAAGGGTAAATTTAAAATTAATATTAAAAAAAAATTGTATCAGCCTGTATACTAAAAAATGCATATGTGTGTTACAACATTGTGCCATTTTGTTTTATCGGCAAACACTTCTGGGCTCCTGGTCGAAAATTTGGACGATTGGGCCGTAGTTTATTTGGGACGTTGGTTTTCGTCCCAACCCTATGGTATATAGAAGCACATGTTCAGACACCATTACATTTACGCGAGTCGTTAAGTACGACAAAGTACCGACATTCGCCGAAGGCACCGTAGAAATTTGCGTGTTTCGATAGGGCACACCTCGCTTATAATTTTTTTACAACATTGTGAAATTGTTGCACGTGCTGTGGCCAAAAAAAAAACGGAGTTTTGTGCTGATGCGAGAAGGAGGAGGGGAAAGAGAGGGTCTCTGGGTCAGTGGAGTATAGCCTCGTCAGGTAAAGGTGAGCGCTCACTCCTCGGTTACGTAACGGGATTCCCTTTGTTGAGCTCGCCGAAAAGACGAGTGTGGTCGAACCCACTAAACGGGTCGCAAAACCTACCGTTGTCTACCATAATCAATGTACAAATTTAAAAAAAAATACATATTAACTACAAATTTGTTCAATTCGGTTGAATTCGGTCGGCGGTGTTGGTGTGTTCATTGTCTCGTGTAGGTTTTGCCACTTTTATCTCTCGATATGAATGTGAATGACGGCTTTTGATAAACTGTTTCCAAATGAGCTCTATAACGTGAAACGGACTGTAATAAATCGACGCTAATAGGACAGCATAATGCGCTCACGTTCATAAAGAACTTGTCATTACAATTGACGGCTACCGTGGGGCGTTACGTTTCGTTCGCTCAATACTGATGAGTGGATTAAAACGAGTGGTTCTCAAACTTTTTCGCATGTAAATCTTACCCCATTCCCTCATAATTAAAACATTGTATTTTGTATATGTATAGTGTAGTATGTATGTGCCTATGAGTAGTGTGTAGAGAAAGTTTTAAATCTCAAATTCACTTTCCGCTGAATCACATTGAACCAAATGAGATTTTTTGTGGAAAACCCTTGGAAAACTCTTGAGAGTCTCTGGCTTGGAATACGTGCTTTGAAGACATATCATTATTGATGGAATTGGAGTGGGTGGGTTAGGGTAGGATTAAGTAGGGGAAAGAAGGCAGGAGAAGCACTAGACTAGCTTTTAACACCATAGTTACGACACATGAGTTGGCACATCGCTGACAAGATAAAGATTGATAGATATATCATATATGTACATATGTAGTAAATGTCATTCTAGCACCGTTTGCATTCCGATCTTGATAGGGAGTGAAAAGGGTTAAAATGTCGAAAACTTGAACTTTACCAATCTGATATAATAGCTGAATGAGCGCTAAAGATACATGAATGGAGTAGAAACCCGTTATAAATCGCACTACTGCTCTCGAATTTAACACTACAATCGTTCCGTTCTCTACGCTCTTCGACGTATTTTAATTATTTTTGTTTTCCGCGGTGCAAATTTGGAATAAATGTGGAATAGGATGCGCTTTTCTAACCAGGTTTCGATACCGTTGCAGTTGAACTATATTTTTAATATTCATACGTTTGAAGTCGAACGTTTCTTTCGCCGTTGCGCCACCGTGCCTCGGGTACATTTACTTGCACCAGGTAAACCCAAAGATGTAGGTAGGTTCAGGTGTGTTGCGAAACTTTGCCTCGTCGTTGGTGACATCATCTCGTCGGGATCCGTGGGATTTGAACAACAATAATAATGCACTTTTGCGCAACGATACATCATTCGGTGTTGTCTCGGGACTCGTGATCGCCAATCGCTACTATTGCGCATTTTTGTGCAATCGACGCCAAATTGCAGCATCAATCTGTAAAGATCACCATTGATGTCACAGAATTCAAAGAATATGTACAGATTATATTGATGTCTCAGACGTGTGATATCAAACTTCAAGTGCAAACAACTTTTTTGGAATACTCCTGTCGTAACTGTTTTGAATTTTTGATTAGAAATAGCTCAAAAACTATTTGCAGTACAGTCTGTATAGTCTACAAGTCTGTACAGACAGACATCTATCAGTTGACCCGAAATATCTTGTTTAGAGTTGCTTTGTGTTTGAATCTTCCTAAAAGTGTCATATTTTTTTGCATTATCAAAAGTCCCTCTAGTTTTGTAATGTTTGAATATGTTTCCCATATTTTTTGTAATTCCATAGGTTTGGGGAAATTGAATATGCCATAACAAAATTAAAGATTCTTTGTCATGGTACTTGATTTTACAAAAAATTAAATTGCTCGAATGTGTTGTAAGTCGAGAATATTCTCCAAAAGATAATTCTCCGTGAATATTCGAGAATTTTCTTTTTTCTTGGTTATAAAACATCTCTAGATAGTTTAATAGCTTTTTAGGGGATTCTAGGATATTTTCAGAACCTAATAACGTAAGCACTACTAGCATGAACGTTTTCCGCGAAATTCTCACAGTAATAGAATGCTTATCAACTCTGAAAGCAATAAATTATTTACATACATATGTATACATATTTTTATTACTTTGGTTATGATATTCCAGTGAAATTGTTCCAACTTATGATATAATCATTCATTTAAACTTAGCACAAAATACCGTAAAAAAATTCTCCTATTCACGCCGCATCAAATTTAGTTTTTGTCACGGATACTAAACTAATATTATTCGTGTAATCCGTATCACCTCTCCCAAGTATTAGCCCGGATTAGACGGAGTTTACTGTATATTTAAGCAGATACAGTAAGAGTTAGTATTTATTTATTTAAAATACATGGTGGCCGATGGAAATTTTTGCCCCTCAGATGCTCTAAAACAGAAAATTCTCGGTTTGGAGAATATTCTCCAAAAGATTATTCCCGAGAATTTTACAACACTATCGGTAAGTACGGATGGGATGGCCTTACGATGTTTTGAGCAAGTTCGATTCGTACCCTTTAAAAGCGTGTCGTATTCATATATATGTATGAACATAACGAGCAGACGAGATTCTGTTCTGGAGTCGAAAATTAAATGATTGAATCGAAACGTCGAAAGTACGCGATAAGATGGGCAAGTAAACAACAACGTTCGGCGATACTGTACATTTTGGTCGACTTCTTGAAGATGTTGGTAGGACGTGCGGTCGTCGAACTCGCTACCCAACATTTTGCTTATTATTATGGATGGCGAGCAAATGGCATTTGATTGGAATTTGAAGGAAGAGAAAGTTGCAGACGGCCCCGGCCTACAGCGGCGACCCGCAGAGGCCAATGATCGCCTCTCTTGCAACTCTCATTTTTCAAAGCGCACGATCTTCTCGACAAGTCGAAGCCATCGCTCGCAAAATAATCAGTTGACCAAATGCCAAAACGATTAGAATGCGATCGCAAAGCTCTCACCTGTCCGGAGAAGCGCGCCAATAAACGGTGTATAGTCAAAAACACCACGTTAACACGCGAAACAGAGAAAGTCATCAAGGCGTTCTAACGAGAACATGAAAGCATAATAAATTCAATGTGATTAAGCGCGTACAGTTTCAAATGTAAATACGAATCGAAATTCAAGCTGTTAAACAAAAAAAACCAACCGAAACAATATGAGTGTCAGTGGCACGACGTTTTGCATACATTCGAACGCAGCGTGCGGCACAATAAACTCAAACGCTCAAATTCAATATTTTTCCACTACCAATGTACAATAAATATTCGAGATGATGATCATCAGATGTCGTCGCACGTAACACTCCAGTGCCTCTTAGGTCAAATTTTCCGGTGAATGCGCCAGTCCCAGATTGTAAAAGCATAAACAGGGGAACGACACTCGCCGCGTCTTTATTTAGGCGCTTGGGCAAGTTGGCGACTGGGGGGACTCTTGTGGGTTATTGCGAGAGACAGGTCAGTGCTCGAATCCGAGGAAGTCACACTTCCAGTCCCAACTGTGACGAAACTGCACCGAAACGAGAACGAATGCGAACACTTGAGCAACAACGAGACAACAGTCAACAACCGCTCCTGATTTCGTCACTGTTTTGCTGCGCCGCAGATACTTGTCCCTTAAACGCGAGCTGTGAATCCAAAACTAGAAATTCCAATTGTTTTTGAGGCGAAAGTTGACCAACAGGTCTAAGAGCACAAGGTTCCAGACCCAATAACAGGTTAACATAGGAATAATGGATAGGAGGTGCCAAGTTTTGGCGGAACCGTCTCACAACCGCGTCAGATAAATTGAAAAATTCCAACAGTAGACGGCCGATCTGAACTTAATAATATCTAGATATTGCCAACGATGATAATTTAGGTCGAAAAAACTGTCGAGAAATCATTTCGACATACGGAGATTGAACTGCGGACCTTCGCTCAACCGCTGAGCTATCGCCTGGCTAATTTCTCAGTACTCGTACGTAGTGTTGTAAGTCGAGAATATTCTCCAAAAGGTAAAAGATTATTCTCCGAGAATATTCTCCAAAGATTATTCTCCGAGAATATTCGAGAATTTTCTTTTTTCTTGGTTATAAAACATTTCTAGATGTTTAATAGCTTTTTAGAGGATTCTAGGATATTTTCAGAACCTAATAGTAGTAATAGGATTTTCTAGAGTGTCTGGGAGCATTTTAAAAGACATTTTTTTATTCTGAAGACACTGAATGTGTCATTTCATCATTTTAACGTAAGCACTACTAGCATGAACGTTTTCCGCGAAATTCTCACAGTAATATAATGCTTATCAACTCTGAAAGCAATAAATTATTTACATACATATGTATACATATTTTTATTACTTTGGTTATGATATTCCAGTGAAATTGTTCCAACTTATGATATAATCATTCATTTAAACTTAGCACAAAAGATCGTAAAAAAATTGTCATATTCACGCCCCATCAAATTTAGTTTTTGTCACGGATACTAAACTAATATTATTCGTGTAATCCTTATCACCTCTCCCAAGTATTAATTAGCCCGGATTAGAGGGAGTTTACTGTATATTTAAGCAAATACAGTTAAAGTTAGTATTAATTTATTTAAAATACATGGTGGCCGATGGAGCCCAGGATACATAGCATTATGTACTACAATTTTAAACAGAAAATTCTCGGTTTGGAGAATATTCTCCAAAAGATTATTCCCGAGAATTTTACAACACTACTCATATGTACTTAAGTTACACAAGTTTCGATTCAATCCGCTAAATACATCGTACGTGTGATAAATACAACATTATTTTGCATCCATGTACCTGTGTATATAAAACCCATTCGACATTAGTGACCTCAAATTATACCAACAAAAAAAAAACACACACACAGAGAAATTATGCATAAAGGAATCATGTTACCATGAGAAGTCAATAAGATTGGCGCACGCAAGCACTTATGAAACACATGCAAGTACATTTGAGATCTATGAGTGTCTTATTTCATATGATGCACATCTGCAATAATATATATAATCGGATATGTTTATTCAATGTTGAACAAAGACACTTAAATGTAGCGTATGGAAGTTTGTTGGTTGGTAAACAAAGTCTACAGTGTTGCAATGAAACCATTCCTGTTGCCACCTGAAGGCAAAACGACTCGTTTTAGTGTTTGTATTACAAGATGTGGATTTTATATTGGTTGCATGTGTGATTTTCTCCTTTTATAAACACTTCCAAAAGTTTTCTATCTAAATTTTATGGTAATTTTCGCGTTTTGGGAATCGTCGTTTTAGTCACGTAGCAGCCTCGTGTGCTTTCACGGTGGACACGAAGGCTGCGCAGGTCTTTCTATTTCTATGATTGATGAGCTTTAGCCACATGACTATGCCCAGAAGTGGGTCAGAGATGCCTGCTCGTCGTATGGGTCTTTCTTTTGACCCGTTCCGGGCCACTGTCCCCATTTTGAGACTTCGATTAGTCAAACAAACCAATCCAAACAACAACGCTCGTTATTCACTACATACATACATATATAGAATAGAATAGAAATTCACTACATACATATACAGATACTAATTTACTTTTTTTAATTTTGCATTTCAGATCTTCCTCGTGTAATTCGCGCGCTGGAAAGCTGCGAATAATGAGCGTGCACTCTCGAAGATACATACATCTTTAGATCCGATTGAGATATCTACTAGCGAGGACGCCTCGTTCGTCGCCTTTGATACATTTGGATACACTCGGTTTTGTTTTGAGAAGATTTACAATGTCGCACAATTGCAAATCCCCGTTTGCGACCACCCAGAGAGACGCTAATAACAATATGTACTCAGGGGGTGGAGGCACTGGTTCGCATGGATGCTCTGCAAAAGGATTCGGTGCTACAGCTCCAGCTGCAAATAACAAAGGATATCAAGTAAGACAATTGTCCAATCCGTATAGCTTTAAATCTTGCCTAAGTACATAATGCTTCGTTAATAAAAATTACTAAAAAAACATTTAATATCATTCAATTTTCATTCGATTTTCCGAATAATATAATACAATCAGTTGAGTGACATCTATGGTTTAATAGTAATACTATTAAAAAAAATTATTTCAGTCGTACAATCAATTTGTATTATTATATCTTTATTGAATGTGTATTTAAAATGTATTTTTTTTTTTTTATTTCAGCAGGTCACGGCCAAAGTTTTATTTGGCACTGTGGCCGCAATCAATGAGTTGAAACTGCAAGAACGAGCAGCCAGGGAAGCTCGCAGAACACACTGATAATGCACAATTTTCATGGACTTTTCTTTACATTATCATCTTTTCATACATTTTATTTATAAATATTATTATATTCCATATGTTGAATAATTATAACGACGTTCAATTATTGGGGAGCAGAAAGAAAATGTAAATTTAACAATTCACCATTTTATTTTTTATGTCAAGCAATATTTATATTGTATTTTAATTGAAAAACGTATTACATTATTTTATTATATTCATCAGTGCACAATTTTTACACTTAGCTAGTATGCGAACCGTTCTTTTATTATTATAATAATTATTATAAAACTTTTACTTTACAAACATAGATGGTAGTGCAAAACAAATATGAAATAAATTCATATATATTTTTTCGATAAATTGAATAATGTACCATAAAATGTTTTATGTAATTTTATTGTTTATATTATAAAAAAAATGTTGAACACATAAATAAACGATTTTTATTTTTAAATCAGTTTCTATTGATTGTAACACTATATAACATAACACCTCAACATAATGTTCCATCAATTTATATCAAAAATAATTTTGTAGCTATAAACATCCAATGAAATTTTCCGAGATAAATGTATCTGCACGATATACATATGTATCACCTTTTACCTCCATTTTTTTATCTAATTGGGAAGTGTAACTGTAAGCAATTTAGTTTTCTCAGCTTCATTTCTCTTTCGCTACCAACGCATTCAATGCACAATTATTTATTAATTAAAATATAAACATCCTATTGTTAACTCTCTGAATCATATTAAGATATTCATCTCCTTCCATTGTAAATCTGTGTACGTTCATATTTTCTCACGGTGCACTTAAACAATTTTCATTTTTCTACAATTACACACAACTATACACATGCTTATTATATAAGAAAAAAAAGTTTAATGACCATAACAGTTAAAAGTTGATATCATAAAATTAAATGCGTAAATTTTTCTTTCGTCTAAAACGCACAATGTACATATAAAAACGAGAAAGTTTTTAAATTCTAAATACCAACAATGAAAAAGCATGAAATCGCAATTCTACAATTATCAGCGTGGAAATGAGTATTTAACTAAATCGATCTGAAGTGAAAGTTCATTTGGATGATTGCAGAAACAATTAATACATCGACATGCTATACGTTTTCACTCGTGCCTATCAATGATCACATGACCGTTTCTACCGATGACAATACACACGTGATTTGACTATGAAAATTGATTATAGCTTACCAAACGATCCATTACACGGCATATCACTGATCAAAATTATAAAATCAGTGATGAAAATCAATTTGAAAAATAAATTAAGAAATTTTGTAGATAAAAAGTAAAACTGTTTTTGCTTATCATTTAGCTTTTGTTTATAATGTATAAAATAAAGACATTGACGAAATTTATTACAAATTTATAAATCAATCGTTTTTTTGCTGCATTCTATACAAAATCGAAAATTTTTTTCACATTTTAATGTAATGCTTATCGATTTCATTGATAAAGGTACTATAAAAACAAAATTTGGTCACCTCTTGGAAATGTAAAATAAGGAAGCGAACTTCGAATGCAATTTATCGTATGATTCGCCCTGCACTTTTTCCACTATACAATTATAAAATTACAGTCATTTCAATACGACGAAAGAGCAATCGGACTTTATACAACGTGAACGGTAATTGCGAACAGTCCGGTAGGAAATTTTAAACGAACATTTGATAGCGCACCTACATTTCATTCGGCATCATTTGTGAATTTGGCGAACGTGCAAGAGGAAAAAAATTGACAAATCATCACTCGTAGGTACACTTTCTACACATCCGATGACTTTAATTGAAGTCTTTAGTTGCTAGAAGAAGAGCGCTTAACAGTGGGACGTTTCGCTCATGTGAACGGTCTCAGTTGTCAGGTCGTTGCCACTGAAGCAGACGATTATTCAACTGCGGTTACTTGCACCATCGATGTCAATTACACTACGCATCGGATTGCATGATCAGTTCTAATATAAACATAACAATAAGGAAAGGGAGTGCTACAAGTCATGGGCAAGATACAAAGTTGGTCTAATGAAGAACTGGCGTATCCTTATAATTATGTCGATTTGTCATGTGTGTAGTATTCAAATTGAGCAGTCCGGTTTCAGACAGTTAAAAAGCCACAAATCAACACGATGATTATAATCAATAGGTGATTACATAAATCAAATTGTACCGCAATAATAAGCGCCCATAAGTTTTCGCTAACGAATCGCTCACATCGAATAGTTAGCGGTACGAGGATAGCTTTTCCGTGCTAGCCAGATCTTCTTTTGTACTCCGCGTCCGTAGATAACTGATGATAATGATGATGATGATTATAAAAATGACTTTTATAATGGCCGTTGTTACAGACCGACATAGTATAGTAATTCGGTTTCGTCCCACCACGTCTCTGCGGGTTTACGACCTAACTTTTTTCTCTGTATCGGATTTTTTCTCCACCTGCCGATTGTTAAAGAAGACATGCGAGAAGGGGACTTCAAACTCAATAGATTCCAGTTCTGGTTTTGTCATTTTTACATATTTAATTAGATTGGAACGATCGATTTGCCACAGGATGTTCAAACGTGTCAATACTTTCATCTGCATTAAAACTACCATAAAAAAAAATTCTCAAACAAACCGTTATACTATAATGGAATTGAAAATCATAAACCATATATATTCTTATATACAGAAAAATTTGATTCTTTGATCAATCCAAAAAATAAATGTATTCAAAAGTAACTGTAGACCAAACTTACTTACAGTTATTCGTGATAAATGTAATTTCACCATATTTTTCATCATCATCTTCATCATTTTCAGCCGTTCACCATCCACTGCTGGATGAAGGCCTCTCCAATCCTCTTCCATTCCTGTCTGTCTTGAGCAATCTGCATCCACTTGACCCCACACTTTCTTCTCAATTCATCAGCCCATCTTCCACTCGGTCTACCTTGCTTTCTTTCACATCCTCTCGGATACCATTCCAGTATTTCTTGAGTCCATCTGCTATCCATTCTTCTCGCTATGTACGTTCTGCTATATCTGCCACTTTAGTCATACTTCTTACCCATGTATTCCTCTTACGATCTCTTCTTGTTATACCAAACATACATTTTTCCATGGTCCCTCTGTATGCACTGGATCTTACGTAGCAGACTTCACCGTATTTTTATATACTACTTAAAGTATTTCCATGGGTTTAACTAGAAGATGCATTTCTTCATACGAAACATTTGAATTTTGTAACTGTCTTGTTTTGCTGCAAGCGTAAATCCCATAAGCTCCTATCAAGTTGGGACATAGAGAGTAAGTTCGTACCTCATAACAATTTTCAACATACAGACAATTACGTCCTCATTCTCAGGGACAATTTTTCATTTGACACTTGTATGGAACTTTTGAAATTATTGTCAACGAGGCTATCTTCTATCTGTATTCATCGTAGCATATGAATGGCCGTACGCAAATGATCGTGAACTTTACGACCGGTTTATCATCATTTCCCGCAGGATTGGTAACCCCTGCGACGCAAATCTTGCCGCAAAACAGGATGAAGGCATCGACACCTCATCATCAGCACTGGAGGTCGTCTAACTGTATTTCCATCAGCAGAACTCACCTGCTGATCGGAGACCAGGATTGCTTGCGCATTTGCCGCACGAGAACGGTCGTCTCCTGCACGCTCGCCCCTTGTGCAATCCGTCGGTTTTGTGTCATCAGATTTGCGATAGATACATAGATAGGTAGAAGTGATTCGGTGACGTTTCGAAATCATAAGACAAGCGGAAAGAAAGTGTCGTCATGAAGGCGAAAATTGTGCGCGGTTGATTTGAACGAGGATGTTTGGCAACGTGCCGCCTCGGCGACTTTGAATATTGCTTCGTCGCATGTCAAAAACGTCAAAATAAATGACAGATGATAACACGAAAAACGTCTAAAGCGACTATGCAAGAATATAAAATGTCCAATTTGTAAGTATTCCTATGCATATGCGAGTATTTCGCAAACCAATTACAGTGACGCTCGAACGCATGCATAAAAATCACTAAGTACACCTTCAAATTTAAATCGCTTTTATGTAATACATAAATTTATTCAAATCTGTCTACATGTTCTTTGTCCATTTCACTAAAAGGGGACGACACTTCGATGGGTTAGTGCACAGATATTGTATGTCCAGCTTTGTTTTAAAATATTGCAAGTGACATATGTATGTACATCTCTTTTGCATGAAAACTATGGACGAAATGGATATATTATATATTTGAATAAGGCAGTATCTTCTTAAATATACTATTTGGACATACAATACACTTTAAATATAAAGGTTTGGTGCAGATGGAAGTTTTGTGTATGATAACTCAATTTTTTTTAAACTGGACATACAATATCTGTGCACTAACCCATCGACTTTTCAGAAGTATTTCCTACGATCTTGTGAGTTTTTAGGATACTTGAACAGGATACATTAACATTTTTCTTTCGGGTAACTGCCATACACAATTTTATTTCAATAAGTTCGGTTATGTAGCAGGCAGAGTTTTGCCAATAAAAACATATTGAATTTTAAAAAAAAATCATCTCGACAAGTTTTTGAATATAAATTGGATTTTTGTAATCCTACAAATATAAAATAAAAATAGCTAAAAAATTAAAAACTGTATGTACAATTTACAATTTATAACAGGCTCCATCGGCTATGCCGCCTGTCCATGTACATATTTTAAATAAATAAATTTGGACCAGTTTCAATTATATTTGACAACGTTTAGACAATGATGTATTTCAAGTAATATTTATTGTTTTTTGTATGTGGATAATTTCAGCATCTTCGCTCGAACGGCGATCGTAACACTAGCGATCATCTTTCAACTGATTCAGACTTGCACAACTCAATCGAACACGACCGAATCGAATTCGACAACGCAAATTTACAATTCGTCATCTAAATATACCGGATTAGACGATCCGAAACAGCCTAAGTCCGACACAGACGTAACGACGAAAGTAATCGAATCGAATCGAGACGATTACGACACAACCACCGAGCAAATCGATGATATTTTTAAATCGAAACAATTAACGACAGAGGAGATCGATCCAGTATCATCACCGCCAACCGGAAAAGATTCTGAAGAATATTACAAAACTACAGAAGTGTATGGCGAAACTGAATCGGCATCGATGCTTGATCTCGTGGGAGAGACATCGACCAAAAAAGCCGAAGACGAAAATTCAATAAAAACTACCCAAAGTGAACAAAACGATGAAGATAGATACGTAACAATATCTTTCGTCACAAACAATCCAAGAACTACGAAAAAATTGGAATCCACTACTAAAAGAAGTGAAAAGAGCACAGACATCAACAACGAGAGCACATTGTTTAAATTTTGGACGACTCAAAGCGAGACGAATGTCAACCAAAGAGCCAAGTCTTCGATCGTTCCTAAACAAGAAGTACATTCCAATACCCAATTTAACGTTAATTTTGTCCAAAACAACATACCGATCACCGGTCATTTAGTAACGATGCAGCCTCTGCAACATAACGCATCAATTCAATCGAAAATCGGTGATGATTTCGATCTGGATTCAATGGAAAGCATTGAAAACGATTCTGACGAAAGCTTCGAAGAAGATGTAGAAGACTTAGACGTAGACGTAGAAGACATAGAAGACGTAGAAGACGTAGAAGACGAATCGAGCGAGGAGAGTGTCTCTGATGAAGAAAGACAAATCAAAGAAGCTGTCGAATACGGCATGAATAAAATGAAGCAGTTGTACGAAGTTGACGAACCGAAGCTTTACAATATGGGTAAATTACATTATTACAATCTGTGTGCAATACACTGAAATGATACATGAGTTTGATATAATCATCGATGTATTACAAAACTGAAAAATGCGGATACTCAAATTTCACGTAATGATGAAATCGCCGTAATGAATTATTGGAATTTTTCAGGATTGTGGTTAGAAGCTGACAATCCTGCTCGCTATGTGGCAACGTTCAATTGGCAATCGGAAGAAGCTAGAAAATATGCCCGGTTTGGATATGCCGCTCTTCAGGCTTCGACGCATCTCAAACAAAAGTAAGAAATACTTATTTTATCATAAACATTATTACAATTATCGGTTAATAATAAAAGCAGCTGAATGTATGTAGATTTTAAATTGAATCATCAAGTAATTTTGCATAAAACTTTTACCTATAGCGATTACAAACAAATTTTTTTGATGAATAATTTTGGGGCTTTCCCTACTTCAATTAATTCCCATTTAACAATGTCTTAGTAATTGCAAATTAGCCGGAAGACTATTCATACTCATAATAAATAAAATTTACGAATTTTTCCTTTCGTATATTGTGAAATATTCAAGAAAAATTGCCAAAAAAGAAATTTACTTTTCGAGTGTGTGAAATTTTGACATAATACAAAAACTTATCAACATTAAAATAATTATATCCGCGTCTTCTACCGCCAAAAAAATTCTCACTATAATTATTCTAATATATTCGCTATTCGTACAATGGAAATCGTGGAAAATTTCGACTAAATTTTAACTGTTTTATTCTCGTCAACTCACATTAACTTTCTCCCAGTAAAAACTTCCATCTTGCGAATTATATGCGCACCGCTTAATTAAATTAATACAACGGTAATAAAAAAGCAAAAATTCTATTCAAAAGTATATTCATGCGCTTTTACTTGACTTTTACAGCATATTGATTAAAGTCGCTTGTTGGTCACGCCAGATTTTTTTTAAATCTCATTTTAATGCTTCAACAATCGCTGAGAATATACTGATGTCATAAAATTATACGACTTCGGTATGTATGTATGTATTTTCTCTTTGCAATAAATAACAGTGATTGTGGCGAGTTTTCCAGCGTCGTCGATCGCGTAAAACGATTTTCCACCGAATTTAACACGTAAACGACCCGCTCAATTTCGCAACAAGTCAAAGGGGGAAATACATAGATAAAAAGGAAAAGTCCGTGAATTTTCTTGAACGATCACTTTCGTTTATTTTACGTTATTATTAATACTCCGAGTGTGACCGGAGAGGCGTCACGGCGTATAAACCGATGTCGCAACATTTAAAATTAAATATCCACAGATTTAAAATAAGAGAAAATTTCGCCGAAGAGTCGAAACGGCTAAATTTCGTTAAAACGTATATATGTATGTATGTACGTTCACTGTAATTTAACGACGTTATAACTAATTTAATGTTAAAATAAACAAAGGCCGCGCTAACCGAGCGAGCGAGGCGCGCCTCTAATTGCCTGGAGAAAATCTCATCACTTTCTTTTCACATCTTCAACGCGATTTTTCACATCATTCAACGTTTATATTATTGTACGTACACTGTTTTGTTACACGTAATTGATTAATAAAATAAAATAAAACTGACAAGAATGATTTCGTTTTTGTTTGCATTTAGAAATCTAACGTACAAAACAACGCGAGTTCCTCTACTACATGTACATATGTATGTATGTATTCTCATCGTATCTTCAAATCATTTTAAACATTTAGACCAGGCAGTGGTCGGGAACCTTTTTCAAGCTAAGAGCCAAATTAAGGATAACCTTGAAAAATTGGTAAGTTTGAGAGCCGCAACATATTATTTTCGGATTATCAAAATTAAATTAAATATTGCTCTTTTATGAAATGAATAGCTGTAAGAAATAAGTTATCTTCATGAAATTTTTTAAAGTACTACAAACTTTAATTCGAAAAACGATCTTATAGCTTTTTACAGTCATGAAGTTTTGGAAATAGGATTCATTTTGATTTTTTGTAAATTATGTGTCAACGTTTTGTGTTTCGCGCAAAACGTTGGATGACAAGGAGAGCCGCAGGTTTCCATACAAAGAACCGCATGCGGCCCCGGAGCCGCCGGTTCCTGACCGCTGATTTAGATTGTCATATTATTATAACAGTTCAATGCTTGACATACCTTTACCTAACTTATCGTAATAAAAATAGGTTTTCATACGAAAACTACAATTCAAGTTCTTACTCTTCGAGCTTTGATCTTTGAAGTCCTGATCGTCAATACAAAGAACAGTTATTAGAGAAATTTAATCGACACATTTTATACATTAACAGTATTGTCTGTGAATTAACATTTTATGGTTTGAAAAAAATGTGTGAAAGTATCATTACATGGTATTTGATCAAAGGTGCTTTTTTTCTCGCAATATACATATGTATGTATGTATGTATGTACATAGCTGTATCACAAATTAACCTGAACGTCTCCAGAATTCAACACGCTGCTTTCTACGGTATTCGAATCTGCATTTGGATGGCATCTCGATGGTTCTTTTATCTTTGTAAGACTGACACTCTTCGGTGTTTCTTTCGTATCGTCTATCTTCCGCCAAGAGCTTCGTCGCCGTGACGAAAGTTAATAGATGAGGTCGACAACTTTCTAAATGTTCACTCTGGAGCTTTTGCGCGCACGATTGCAGTTTGCTTCTACACGATATTTGCTAATGTTTACATTCCGCTCATTATAGATAAATATTCATTAGAGTCCTTGCACGCATTATAATTTTTCAAATGGATAGTAGAAATCAAGTACATACTCATTTGTACATTCAAGTTCAAACCTCTAGGATTCGCGAGTGTTTGATCTTTCCGGTTTAAAGTGGTGATAGACTGGTAGTTTGCGCTGCTCTCTCCATATTCAGGGTCTTCAGTACGAATCTTGCCGAACAACTTTCTTCTCGTTTCATTTTTTCAAAACGCCACTGCCTTAGTCTGATCTACTTCACCGATTGAACAAACGCTAAACCAAACCATCAACCTTTCCAATCTCATCGTCACTTTACAACTAACATTTAACAAAAAGTGGACTAAAGGTAGTTAAATGTCGTGTCACTTTCACTCTTAGTAATGTTACTTATATTTTTTTTATTTTTCACCAACGAAATTTTTGCGTCCTCTAAGTGTATCTTCTTTACATTGTTATTCAAGCTCAGATGTGCCAAATCAGAATGCGTGAAATTCTTGCGAATTTTTTAGATTCGCCGATTCCGTGATCGATTTATCTGAAGAAAGTTTTTTTTGATGAGTGAAAAAAATAATAAAAACAATACAAAACATCTCGAAGGAGGTCACTGTTTCGACGAGAAAAGTCCATTGATGCGGAGTGAAAGGCGAACCTATCACAATCTTTTAAGCCAAAATTTCTTTCATGTAATTAACCTTCAACCGCGCTACAATGACCTACAGAAACAATGTTTTCTTTTGCAAACATGTTCATCAGTCGTAATAATCATAATCTGAATGGATGCTGCTCCCATCGTGTATCTGCGTGACTCTCGTTAAACAAACGAATTTTTATAAACAATGCCTTTTTTGAATTTGAATAGACACAATCAACATAATTTAAATCGTTCGGTACTTTCAATCGTTTGATGGACTCGTAAATGTCATGTTGTCATCTACTAAATCTCAATTAAAGTTTACGTGTTATAAAATTATTCAAATATTTTTTTTCGTAGTATATGTAGTTTTTGTTTTCTAGGACATGAAGATGAATTTTTAAACACGATTCAAAAGTCAAGAACACGTTTGTTCAACTGTGAAAGTAACAGCATGCAAATGAGCTATCTATTATATTTTGTCAGAAAACAATTAGAGTCAATGGTATGTTCGCTTACAACTAAAATATGTTCTAAAAATTCATTATTTTTGAACAGTTTCTCAATGAAAATAGTTATTCGGAACACACTTATGTACATCGGTGATTATTAACTAAGCTTCCTA
Organism: Parapsyche elsis; assembly: GCA_022651745.1. Lineage (NCBI taxonomy): Eukaryota > Metazoa > Arthropoda > Insecta > Trichoptera > Hydropsychidae > Parapsyche > Parapsyche elsis. The sequence goes on from JAGVSN010000017.1 coordinate 8,688,134, forward strand.
GTTTCACACGGAGATGAATTCCACACAATCTTAATTTCATAGCGTTACAATGGCTTTTTAAATTTGACAAATTATATACAATCAAACATTGTTTCCAGTTATATAATATTTCACTTAAATAATATTTATGTTAAAAGTAATTCATGTTATTTCATTCCTTTGTCATCTGTCTCGTAGCAATCAAATTTCTAAAGAGAGAGAAAAATCTGCATTTTCTCACCAACTTATGTTTTATAGTGGATTAAATAATATATATTATGATGAACCTTTATAAAAATGTAGCATAATTACATAACTCTACTAGATACCGAAAAAAAGGGGTGAAGGTTTATCTACTTGTTAAAAGGATTTCACTAGCACTGAAAAGATTTCTTCTAATTTTTAGTAATACAAAGTTTACAAAATCTTTAATATTTAGTAGTTTTAGTACCACTGAAAAGATCCATTAGCCCACGAGCACAAATGGAAAGCCATGAACTTGACAGTGACGGGACGGGATGGAAAGTAGCGCAATCTGAAATGGCGGGAAACGTACCTTTTTTCAAAAGTAACAATGTAGTACTTTTGCAACTATCTTTCGGTCCCGTCTATGCTCTAATTAATCGCATTGTGTTTATCGAATGACAAATATATCCAATACAACTTAAATGCTTTTCTTTTTCGATAAAGAAATGGAACACTTTCAATGAAAAACGATACAGTGCCGATAAAAAAGTATTCGGTAAATAACTGTAGTTAAAAAAGTTTCGATTCGTGTTTGTATTATACTTATAGCGATTTAAATTTTTAAAAAAAGATTAAATTATAGCTTCGATATTCCAATCATAACATTTGATGAGTATCGGGGACGTTTGTGACATAAATATATAATAAATTATTTGTATGCACTTTGTTGTGTGTGGCAAAAGAAAAATAAAACTGGTTACACTTTCTACGGGTAAGAGTCGCGTGGATGTACTGAGAACGATCACCAGGTGTATACAACCGTTGGTTTTCTAGTTTAACTCAATTGTGTCCAAGTCTACCATAGACTTAATTTATAAAAAAAAAAAAAAACCATAACAATGACGCGAATCGTTAAAAATCTTACTCAATTTAAGTATTGACCTTTCTTATAATCCATTTACGATCACTTTCATATTATAGCTAAAGAGAAATTTAATACATTTCGCTTGTTCGTCTGGGAAATAGTTTCTCAAATGTTGAATAAATGATGTAATGTGTAATTAGAAAAAAGGTTGACGATGGCTGTGACACAAAGCGAACCGCGAGTATATATACGTCGATTCTGTTTTCGATTTCATCAGTAGACCGCGAATCGTCACGCGACCAGATCAGCTCGTTCTTCAACAGCTGAAGCTGTTGTTTTTCCTGTGCAACATGAAAATTCAGACTGCAGTTGTGCATCACAATTTTCCGGCCAATAGTGGTAAATTGTTGACATCGTTTATATTTTTCAAAATCGGTGTTTTCGTGCGTAAAAAATACGTCGTTCTTGGAATGTGTGCCGATTATATCATTCAGATAACTAAAAATCAAATATCTTTGTAAGCTGTTCAGCTTTTATTGTCTAAATAAAAATTAAATAAATAGCAAATAGCACATATTCGTAGTTGGGTCACTCAAAAAACATAGATATACATATTACACTATGACTATAGAAATTTGACTACAGAAACTTATCACAAAGGTGACATGTCCAAATTAGTAAATTGTTCTAGGCGGCAGTTTTAAAGTTTGAACTGGTCATCATAAATCAGGAGTACTTTATTTATAAATGATAATTGTACATATTTACATATATCACTCTAGAGTCTAACATATGTACATACATACATACATATATGCTATTTCACTATTATTGTATTTACACAAGTAAATGTTTCAAATTGCATGCAAAAAGTCAGGGCTTGTCACTTGTATGCTCTAAGAATTAGAATTAGTAGAACTTTTGTAATTGTGACGTCATTCAGATATTCACTTGACTGCCCTGATAGAATAATCAAAAAGGAACAAAGTTGCATTCGTGACTCATTTTCGCAAAATCTTGGACATGTCATCTCTGCGACGACACGATTCGCTATCTACATAAGAACGTTGAGAATAAATTGCACTGTTTTTTACTTTATCCTAATCGGAAAAAGTATTGTGATCGTGCAAAAGTTTGACCTTAAGATTTTGACTGATTTGTATCAGGTATCATGCCCTGATCACGTTTTCATGATTTCTGGAAAATGTCTGTATGGCTATGTACCTGTTTGTAAAATCGCTAATAACTCAAAAACCGTTTATCCTATTACACATAAACTTCATATTTATGTTTTTTTGTCGGCTATTACAATTCATAAGGCTTTCAAAATTTTAAAAGTGGTACTTCCCTTGGAAAATCACCTAATTTTTGGGTAATTTTTGGAAGACTTTTCCAGCAAAACTATGATACATATTAAGCTGAAATTTTTCATATGTAGTATCTGTAACAACCTTCAAAATAATTGAATTTTTAAACATTTTTTTTCCAACCGGAAGTAGTACTTTTACTCTTGGTTTTTGGTGCTTTTAACTTTTTCTCCGAAACCATCAAGTCTATCAAGCTGAAATTTCAGATACATATGTACATATATTATTTTCACGTAAGGTATGATTTTGGTCAACATCCACCAACCGGAAGTGGCAGTTTACTCTTGAACGAGATTTCGTTTTTTTTTTTTTTCGGCCTTTTACATATTTTGTATCTTCATAATATTGTAATATTATAATTCTTAAAGCAATACCTAGTTTTTCTTAATGGTTCAATGTTCTGTCTTCTAAAATCATTTATCGTTTTATTATCTAACAATTAATATGTATGTAATATGAGTAGCTCGTATGCTTACCATACAATGTGCCTTTTAATTGTAAATCTTAAACAATATGGAGTGACACTTAAATTTTCATAAGTTTTCTTGGGTGCACTTGCAAAATTGATCTTGAACTGTCAACATTGACTTTTGAAACTGGTTTTCATCTGGGTCGATTTCTAAACAATCTGCGCATTTACGGAAAGAAAATCTCGCATTAGGAAAACGAGTCGACTTTCTACGCGTAGGACGGCTCGATATGGTGGAATCGGGTTTTTCAATCTTAGAAACCTTGAACTGTTCTCGTTCGAATAAAATTTGAATGTCAACACAAAAAGAGAAAACGCGCGGAGAAAGTCAAATTTGAATTATTATTATTGTACGTGCATAATTATTCTTGGGTGCCATGTGCAACATTGAAATCCGTAAACTGGTTTCACTGCTTCTTTATGTCGTGCATACACGTTCCCATTATTTCTATAATTCTATTTTTTTTTATATGAACTATCTAAAATAATGTTACGACACCTCCTTCACTTTCTTCAAAAATAATACGTATATAAACTTTCTTCTTTGTTGTATCGGCACATCATCGCTTTTAATCCGACGCACGTACGCTGTTCGGTGACCCAGCGAGAGTGACACAGACGACTGTTTAGCATTCGTGGCTGCTTTCTAAACAGATTTACCACTTTGAAAAGTGAATTTGACTCCTTTTGTTTCATAACAGTTTTGCAATATTTTCACAGGTTGAACGATGATTTGGAAGGGAGAGTCGCTGGAGGAGAATCCAATGCGAATCTTCCGAGACTTGCAGCGCTGAAAAGATCTGCCCTCAGAGAGCAATGTCCATTGAAAGGCATACCGAGATGTCCATCAGCTTCTAAAAGGTCAGTAACTACAATACATTGCATTCTTCTTATCAACGCGACGTACATATGTACGTACTTGATTTTAAGAGTTACCTCTTCACTTATCGACAACATTTTTAACGACTATCATGTCATAGTGATGTAAAGTAAAGGTATCTACTCTGCAGATGTTTAGCGTTACTTTATGAGGGAGAAAGATACAATGAATTGGTAGTTAGGAAGAATATAATTAAGTAGTAATTCTATAGTAGCTTACCTATCGAAAGAGAAAATATGTATGTAGGTCCCATAAAAGGTGTTGCTACGCCTTTTGCGTATACGCTCGCTGGTACCAATTATATTTACCATTATATAATTAATAATTAGTATAATTTCCGGTGGCAATTATACTAATAAATATGTGAGCAGTGGTATAATTTTTATATGAACAATTACAATCACTTGCGTGTTGTTATCTCAAAAGACCTAAAATGATCAACTCATATAAACTCTTTAGTAAATAAGTTATTCATCTGTATATACATATGTATGTATTATCAAACGTATATTTAAGAATTTTAGTATCCAGTTGCTGTCAAAAATTTATAAATCCTATATTAGACCTACATAAATTAGAATTTGCTGTAAATGTTTGGAACCCTATCTTTAAAAAAGACTTTGTATGTACATACATATGTACATATGTTTAGAAAGGGTTCAAAGAAAGATTACAAGAATGCCATCTGAACTTCGATCACTATAACGAAGGTTGAAGAGAATGAGTTTCAACTCTTTGGAGACGAGAAGATTGAGAGGCAATCTAATAGAAGTGTATAAAATAATAGATAATATGAATGTATGTATATATGAATAATAGATAATAATAAGATAATAGATAATATGAATAATAATATGAATGTCCAATAAAAAACCTCCTCACGTTCCATAAAAACGCTAATCTCGGAGGGTATACTCTGAGACTCCTAAAAGACAAATCTAACAAAATTTTTAGAGACTCATTCTTTTCAAATAGAGTGGTTTAAGTTTGGAACCGCCTCCCAAATCAGCTAGTAACTTCTGAAAATACAAATCTCTTTAAAAATCATCTTGGCAAATATTTGAATATAAATAGTTTTTGTAATCCTTCAAATATAAAATATAAATAACTCAAAAAAATTAAATACTGTATGTACAATTTGTATCAGACCCCTGGGTTCCATTGGCTATGCCGCCTGCCTATGTATTTTAAATAAATAAATAAAAAAATAGCATACTTGTAGTAATGCTCAAAACTGGATCAAAAAATATATCAAGAATGAAACCTTGAAATCAAAATGAATCGTTAAGCACAGTTTTAACCAAAGTTTGCATTACACAGGTATCGAACACACGATGGCACATGTAACAACCCTAGAAGGGGACGCTGGGGATCCGCCTTAACACCAGTAGAGCGTTTCCTACCACCATCTTACAGTGACGGAGTTGGTGAAGGACGTGGAGTCAGAGATGATCGTCTTCCAAGTGCTCGACTGGTGAGCGAACATGTCCACACAGGTCGTCGTCATGATGCATCAGCTCTTACGCATCTACTGATGCAATGGGGACAATTCCTCGATCATGACATCACATCATCATCCCAGGCGAGGTCCTTCAATGGTTCCGTGCCGAGATGCTGCCTGGACGGTGGACAGCGATTCGTACCATCTCAGTTCTTGGTAAGACACAGACACCAACTATCTAAAACTATCCAGCTCTTTTGATTCCACTGATTAATATTACTTCAATTTCAGCATCCAGAATGCATGCCCATAGAAGTACCAGACGATGATCCTTTCTACGGACCTTTGGGTATCCGTTGCTTGGAATTCGTTCGCTCAAGTCCAGCTCCAAGAGTTGACTGCGAATTCGGTTGGCGAGAACAGATGAATCAAGTCACTGCTTATATTGATGCCTCGCCTATTTATAGCAGTTCTGCTCGACAGGCTGATAAATTGAGACTATTCAGAAATGGTATGTTGTTTAAATAGATACCTCAAAATTCAAGTTAAATTTCTGGTGCTGATTGGAGTATTGTTTTAGGTATGCTCCAATATGGACGAGCACAAGCCAGAAGACCATTACTGCCACCGAGAGAAGATGACGAAGAAGCACTTTGTCAAGGTGGTGCTGTTGATGCTTCGTGCTTCAAAGCAGGTGACGGTAGAGTGAACGAACATCCAGGCCTTGTAGCCATGCATATTATATGGTTACGGAAGCACAATCGGTAAATATGCAAATATTTAACAAAAGTGAAACTCTCATTTTAAACAAAATATTAATATAGTTTGTTTTACTTTCAAGTTTGGCAACAGAGCTTGGACATCTTAATCCTCATTGGAGCGATGAAAAAATATATCAAGAAACGAGAAAAATTATTGGTGCTCTCATTCAACATATAACTTTCAGAGAATTTTTGCCTATTGTTTTGGGTAAGAAGAACTACCTAGTATGTAATTATAAGTACCTATAGTCTGAATGCTAATGAATATTTATCAATTCAGGATCTGAAGTGACCCGGCTGTTCGATTTGGATTTGATCAAAAAAGGATACTACAAAAGTTACAGTAGCAAAGTGAATCCTAGCCCTGCCAATGCTTTCGGTGCAGCCGCCTTTAGATTCGGTCATAGTCTCGTTCAAGATTCTTTCATGAGATACGATCGCTTCCACAGACCATTACCTAATAGTAAGCGAAGTTCTTTCTTGTTGTATTTTTATATGTATGTATGTATGTACTTTCAATTTTTTTTTAACAATCGAATTTGATTTTGACAGACGTTTCTCTTCACGAAGAGCTCACCAATCCTTCAAATATATGGAGCTTTGGTGCTGTAGATAGACTGGTTCTTGGCATGTGCAATCAACCGTCGCAAAAGAGAGATGAGTTCATCACTCCGGAGTTGACAAACCATTTGTTTCAAACTTCACGATTTAAATTCGGAATGGATCTTGCTTCGATTAATATTCAGAGAGGCAGAGATCACGGTATTCCAACTTACGTTGAATGGCGTGAACCTTGCGGACTCACTTCTATACGAGATTGGTCAGATCTGTTAAATATTATGCCGTCGAGTACTGTTAGAAATTTGAGAGATGTGTATAGGTAAGCTACTGCTGATTTCAATTTTTAATTTTCAAACGATTCCTGTACTGAGTACTGATTGTTGTTTTAATTTAGGGATGTCGATGATGTTGATTTATTTACTGGAGGAATGTCAGAGCGTCCTGTCGTTGGAGGTCTTGTCGGTCCAACATTTGCTTGTATTATAGCACAACAGTTTTCTAATCTTCGTAGAGGAGATAGATTCTGGTAGTGTAAAATTTACTGTATTTTTACTATACTTTAAAATGTGCTTACTTTTTTTCTGTATCAATATTGTTATTTTTGCAGGTATGAAAATGGAGGTTTTGAATCTTCGTTTACACCCGCACAATTGCAACAAATTAGGAAAATAACATTAGCTCAAATATTATGCCAAACGTTAGAGAGCATAGAAACAGTACAGCCTTTTGTGTTTTTGACTGCAGACAATTTACGCAATGAACGATTACCCTGCGGGACAAAATTACTTAACAATTTTGACTTGAGTCCTTGGACTGAACGAGGACTAGACCTATCTAATGACATAAACGACTTTGACAGAGGAAATTTCATTAAAAGTTCTTCAGCTAGACCTCATCCCATCCAAAAAACTAGCACAAAACCGACGCTAAATCCTAAATTGACAACTGACTCGACGCCAACCAAGTCCACATCTTCTGCTTCAATTAACATCGACGACAAATTAGATTTTCTTGACGAATCGAAACTAAAAATTAACACAGATCCAACTATACATTTCATAACTAATACGACTGACTCACAAAATGAACCTCTATCTTCAAATTCACCTTCGACGACATTGACCCTCAAAATCGATGACAAATTAGATGGATTTTTTAGTGACTTACAAAAAAATCTCAATAAAAACGCACTGAACGATACTGACAAATTACAACTTGACCAAAGATCTTTCCCTAACATGAACAACACGACGCAACTGAAAAACCTTTCTTCATTTCTTAACTATACTGACCAAATCAATTCGAGACTGAACCAAAAAGACAATAAAAATAACGATTTTCCAGATGACGAAGAAAGTTCTGTAAAAACATTAGACTTTTTATTGAATAGCGACTCCCAATTACCATTCTTCGACAGACTTTTCAACAGACAAACAACTACTGAAAAACCATTGACGCGACCAAGACCAAAACCTCAAATAGAGTATTATCATTCAACTCAAAGTCCAAACAGATACACCTATTTGATTAATATTGTACCAAAAACTACAACGCCAAAATACACATCAAACTTTCCGCAAAAAGAGACTATTAAAATCACAGTACAAGGGGCTAATCCTTCTCAGATAAGACCTCAAACTAATGCATTTCCATATGACAAACGACCTGTGTACGACAATAACAGACTTGAATACCGACCAACGGGCACTTTTCACCAAATTGTAAACCAAGATCCATATAACAACAACAATGCACGACCACAAAGTTCAAACTCAAGACCACAATACTCCACAACTTACAATCGCCCACAATCAAATCCATTGAGTGATTATCCTGACAGTTATTTTAACTCAGACCAACAAGACAATACAGATTCCTTCCAAACTGGATACAACAGACCGAACAGACCGTACAGACCAAACGCAAACGACTATACAACTGAATATAATCCTTTTACTCTTGTTACCTTCAACCATGTCGAGACAACCAAACGCTATAATGCATTCAACCCTCCCGATGGTTACTTCATCTCAAACAAAGTACCAACGAGACCGACTTTAAGTAACAATGCAGCAAGCTACGGACAAAATTCTAGACCTTCAAACAAGCCAGCCAATACTGGAATAACGATTTATATTGAAAATAGTCCACCAAAGACTGATCCTACAAATACTTTTTCTTCTAACAATGGCTACGGATCACCAAATCCTAGGCCGATACCCCAAAATTCATTCGATAATGAAGAAATCATTCCTCTTTTCTCTCGTCCAAGCTACCAAAAACCATTACTAAACAGACCATTGACGAACTCGAAACCGACTTACCAAAGCTCAACATCTTTCAGTAACATTCGACCGACAACTGACAATTACGACAAACCACTTCAGAGTGAATACGGACAATTTTCAAATACGTACAACTCTCAACAAAGCAACGTAAAATATCCTCAAGTAAGTTCAACAAATAATAAAAATCCCTTTTATGGATACGGAAGTAATAAATATCCGGAAAATAAAAATCCTTCATCTCAAAGTACACCGAATAAACCGAAACCGACAAACGTGAACATAAATCTGGCGTCACAGTATGGAAATCAACAACATGCAGACATTTCAATTGTCATAGATCCAAATTTACAAAATAAACCCCAGTTGAAACCACAAAGTACTTATCAATCATTTCACAAATCCTACAGTACAACTAAAGCTCCGACTAAGTATTTTTACGTCGGTAATGTACTTCATAAGTATCCAAACGATGACGATGCAATAACATTTACGACGAAAAAACCTCAAAACAATTATAAACGCAATCAAATTGTACGTGAGAATTATAATAACATTTGGAAGCCAGATAAAAATGAGCATAACTTGTACTACGGTTCACCAGAGGAAGATCAAAAAAATATTAAAGTGAATGAATCTCTTGACCATGATGAACCAAAACTCAAAACAATCGGAATTGGAAGAGGCGAAATAGGAGGCGTATTTTCAGTGAAACGTCCAATTGCACACAAGTCAAAATTACCCAAACCGATCAATAACAAACTAAAAGATCAAGTATTTTTCGATGTAATACCAAGCGAAAACAGGTATTAATATATTTCCATGCCTATTTTCAGTTGAAATATAATTGAAATTTTAATATTGTAGCATCTTGTTTACAGTCCTACGACATGGGTAATGTACAATGAAAAACCTGAAGAAAATTCATCAGATAATCCATATAGCACTATGCCAAAAATAGCTGTGGACCCCCATGCATCTAAGGAATTGCCAAGACCGATGAGCTTAAATTCTAAAAGATTCGGTCATAGAGAAATTATCAAACAATAAAAACATCTACATAAATTCACTATCCAAAAGTGTAAATTTTTATAAGAATAATACATATTTATTTTAAATTTATCACTGAGATTTTATTATGAAATCATCCTTTTAACTTTATTTTATTTAATCACACTTGAAGCCCATGGGGTGGAAGAGTGCTATTTGGGAAAGAAAAGTATGAGCTAAATAATATAAATGGAAGTCGTTAAAAAAATAAAGAATTCAAGTATGAAATAATATTATTATATTCTAAGAACGCTATTATCTATAATGCAAAAAAATTGATGAAACCATACATAAGAACTGTATAAAAACTAATCGTCAAAAATGTCTTTTATATTTGTCTTATTTTGCTGTTCCTTTTTAGCTTCGGTAAATGATGTTGCAATTGATTTTCTTTTATCAGTCTCTTGACCAACTTTTTCCAACCATTCTTTTTTTTTGATATCGATATTTTGTCTCAGTATATCTAACGATTGAAAATATAAAGCATCTTCTTCTGCTTCGTTAGATGAAGACTTCAATTGGTTGTGAACATCTATAAGTTGTTGAACGTTCGTTTTGGTTTTTGTATCAGAGAGATTCACCGTTCCTAATGCTTCTCCAGACTTATGGTATTTCCTGGAAAATAAATTATTACTCATTAGCGAAAGCTTAACTTATAACAAAATAACTTTGTAAGTTAGATGTATGTAATATTAAAAATCAAAGTACTAACGCGCGTACGATGTCTTCTGGATAGTAAATTGGCCTAATTGTAACTGCTGGAGTTGTACGGTCGAAGACGGGCTCTCGAGTCGGAGGAAAAGCTCTGTATACATCCCACCAAATAGGTCTATCTTCCGGATGCATTGCTTTACTTCGGAGTAGACCTTCCACTCTGAGGAACATAATAATTAAATACATAAACACTTACATACAACGTGATAGTTCATAAAATCATATATACAATAACCAAAAGAATGTCTGCTTGTCTTTACCCATCAGGAACAATCGACACACTTTTTTATATTTAATTTGTATCCTGTATTTAGGTAATCCATAGTTACCGCAATTAATCCCATTCATATAGCAATAATGGAAACCAATTGGTTGTCAACGGGCAATACTCTAGTATCATATAAATATTATAGATCGAATAAGCGGTATGGTATGCATGAAGTTAACCTCTGAGACTCAATTATGTATCTATATATAATAATGAAAACGTTGTGCTAAATTTAGATCACTTAAAAAAAATTGTACCAGAATACAAAGTTAATAAGGTACTTTTGATACCTATATGAAAAGAAAGTCAATGAAAAATACTATTTGTTGAAACATAACCTATAAAAGTTGAAAATGTTTTTGATATATGCGTGGAGAAAATAATTAGTAGATATAAGCTAGTAATACCGAGTAAATATCGTTCCAATTCTTTCTAAGCGACTACTCGCCATTGTGATGCTGTAAAATGAAAAGATACCAGATTGATAAAACCAGACAACTGTCAAACTGGAGGCCGAAGCACTTAAAGTTGTCGGCCATGACCAACAACGTTAAAAATAAGCATGGGGATATTTTTATTAATTTTTAAAGATGACCTTGTCTTATTATGCGCTGAAAGGAAACGGCTTGAGAGTTTTAATTATTTTTCTCAAGCTATGCAATCAAATTGAGAGGTTATTAGAATATTAAACAATATTAACCATGAACAATCAATTTCTCCCAACTTGAATTTTAGTATTTTTAGCTCCTTTGGTTCTTGTCTGCTATATCCCCGCCGGAAGTAGGGGTACCAATGAAAGTGTTTCCCACCATTTGATAATCCCCTCGGTTTCAGTGTGTTGGAGGAGCGTGTATGTCTCATTGTTTACATTGATTTGACGTTTGACGTTTGATATTTGACAATAATTGAACCTTGAATCCTGTTACCACGGAATATTTCTGAAACTACTGCGCCGATCAAGTCGAAATTTCATATCTATAGTTTTCACATTAGCCGTAAGAGATAATTTGATTTTGGTCAACATCCGCCTACCGGAAGTGGCAGTTTGTCATGTAGTAACGTAGTTCAGTTATTGCCAAATATGAAACGAGAAACGTCAGATCAATATGTAAACAATGCACATATACACACCCTCCAATACACTCTCAGGGAGGAGATTGTCAAACGGTGGGAAGCACTTCCGGCGGGGATATAGCAGACAAGAGCCTTCAAGCCTTTAGTAAACCCCTTTAATGGTCGTTTGCGCAACGCAATGAATTTCAGACGTTGCGTTGTTATGGTCGGTGAATTAGTTGTTATTCAAGGACTTGGTTGACATACAAATTGGAAACTACGACCTATTCTACAGACCGTATAGTTTAACAAGTAAACGTCCGCAATGTGATTTACATATTTATTAGATCTGTAAATCGTATGAAAAGTGCAGCAGCACAATGGAGTGTCGACTTTGTTTGCGTCCTATCCTAGCGGAGACTTCGGTCCCAATCTTCTACAATCAGGATTTACGTGCCAAAAGTATTTGGAACTGCTGTCAACTACGGGTTTGTTTCCCATTTAACTTATCGATTGACCAAAATAACGTTTTTGCTTAATATCCAATGTAGGCGACCACCCTGGATCGGCTATTGTTTTAGCAAAATTTTTTGCTTTTTTCACAACGAATAGTAATGTTTTCATCTCATGAAGGGGAATTTCACGCGTAGAGTGAGTGGAGACGAGAGGGGAGATTCCTCTTCGTGAGCTGAAAACATTTGTACCTACATCGAAATTTCTCAAAGTTAAAGTCGTTGTTAATGAATAATTACAAGACTTTTCAATACAACAGCTGATCCCAGTGGGTCCGCTATATCGGATGTTTACTGAATATTTTAATGTAAATAGGTGAAAAAGCACGATGGATTACCGGACACGATATGCTTGTCGTGTGACTCCAACCTGAAGTCGCTCACCGATTTCAAAAACATCGCTATTCAAAGTGAAGCAACGGCAAGACTGGTACTAGTCGAAAGCGTGGATATTAAAATGGAAAGCGTTTTACTTGACCATTTAGTTTGGGAGGATGAGGAGACTGAAGGAATATGTTCACCGGTAGTATAATATTTCCATCATGAGTTAATTTAAATTATTACTTCGTCGTTCGAATATTATACTACCCTGTCTACTATTAGACTTATCCAATTTGTCCGGTTATAGAGAAATAAAAGTTTGCTAAGCAAAGAGTGAGTCAAAGGTATTTTACTTGTTACTAATTTTACCTAAATGAAATCATAAATAAAACATTCTACGAAAATTTATAAAACGATTAACATTACTGTCACTTTTTGTCAGTCCCTTGAATTTCCTAATAACCATGTTCAACTGTAGATATTTTTTTTAATTATTCATCGCTTATTTTGCAGATGAATGGTGCTGAAAAACCGAATATTTCTTCAAGCAGCAGTTTTAATGAACATTATTCGAATGATTCGAAATTCCAATGCGATTATTTCGAAAAAGTATTGGATGATAAGTCTGAATTAATATCGCACATTAAGATTCCCGAATGCAGGGAAATTGAACATTTAAAACCTCCACTACAAAAACCAATACCACAAAAATGTGATATATGTTCAAAATATTCTTCATCAATGGTTACCCTAAAGCGACATATAAAATTGCACACTGGGGTCAAATGTGAGATATGTTCAAAGTTCTTTTTATGTAACAGTGAATTAATAGTGCATATGAAAAATCACACTGGGGATAAACCGTACAAATGTGAGGTGTGTTCAAAGTGCTATATAACTAAAGGCGACTTAACAATGCATGTTAAGAATTATCACACTGGGAAACTGAAACCGTGCAAATGGAGATGGCATGAATACAAGCCCAAATCAAACCACTAATGTGGCCCATACACCTACAGGCCGCCGGCAGACATTCGTTGTCCTGCTTGGAGCGAAGGAATCGATCATAGAGGCCACACACTAGCCGACTTTTGTCTTAAGATTTTCGATCGACCGGCCACGGTCAGACAGCCGATTGATCACTCGCCACACACACAAGCCTTCAATCTACAACAGTACAGTCTGTTGCACAGTGAATAGTGAAGTTTAAAATGTTTACGTTGCTTTCTTGTTAATAAAAAAATAATACTGGATGAAATATTGGCTGCTCGACAGAGACAACTTATTGCACATGAAACTTGTAAAAAAATTACGGAATGACCTGAAGAACTACCTTCGTATGGATGATACCTGTTTTCATAAATTATTAAAATTGGTGGCACCCTATATATCTAAGCAGAATATGAGAATGAGAAAATGTATCAGTGCAGAAGAAAGATTGATTGCTACTCTGAGATATTTAGCAACAGGGTCGAACTTTTGAAGATTTGAAGTTTTCAACAATAAGATCTCTACCCTATTTGTTTTAAATTCCTGTCGGAATAGCTTTTCCCCTTCACTTTCCACAAAGACAGTTGCTGGTGATAAATTTCTATGAATTTGGTCACAAATTTTATACTTTTGCCACCTATTGTATTTGTTTATTGTTGTATTTTTCCACGGTGTGAAAAATGCCAGCTGAAGATCATCTGGCCCGTGCGCCGTTTTTGCCGTTTTGCCACACACACTGACACACAGCGACCGCGCCGATAACGGAACGACTGAAGACGGATATCCAACGTCGACCCTTGTGTGTATGCCGTATGGCTAAAACCGCCGGAAGACACACGGCCTGTAGGTGTATGGGCCACATTATACCACGCTAGTCGCTATATGCCGCTGCCGCCCGCCTGAACAGCTGACAGCTATGCAATGCCTTTGCCATGTTTTTGCCATTATATTGACTTGTTTCTACATCGTCATATTTGCCAAAGATTTATCTATGGACACTAAAAGGAGCACAAGAGTCTGCGATTCTTAAATATGAAAACAAATATTGTGACCCAATGTGCTGCAAGAGGGCCAATACATACACAAAACAAGCCCACAAACAAAACTCACTTACACTTCTAGTTTAGTTTGTTATTCCTTTTTCCTAAAACAAACCTGCTACTGTATTTTGAGTCAATTCTAAATGAGGGATTGCCAAACCATTTTTGCAAAGCTTCTTGTATTATAATTCAGTGTTGCAAAATTAAAACCCTGTTCAAATAAGGTTTGTGATTGCTGATACGCATGTATTGGTTATTAAAAATGCCTGAAAGTTTGTGTTCATTTTTCATTTATTTGTAGTCCACACAAAAATGTTAATGTAACATTCAAAAAAAGCTTTTACATGTTTATATAATACAATAAGATATGTACAATAATATGAGACAGTCAGCACAGAATTGATATAAGTGCTATATTAATATATAATATACGAGCTGCATAGCCCGGCGTTGCTCGGGAGGTTGAAAGTTGACTTATGTATGGGGGCCTCTTGATCCCGGGGTTCCGACCTCTTCCAAAACCGTGTACGGTCTAAGTTAGAATACCAAATTTGGTGATTGTAAACTGAAAATTGTAAATTTGCATAGAGTACACACAAACAAACATACATACATTAAATTTTATATATTAGATTAGTTGAAAGGTAATAATAATAATTTGTATAGGGGGCCTGGACTCCGGGCTCCAATCCCTAAAAAAAAACCATCTACGGTCTTAAGTTAGAGTACCATAATATAATCGTATACCAAATTTTGGTGGAATACAATTGGATTATTCTAAATTGGAAACAAAAAAGAGAGCAAAAATAGATTTGAATAGCGAAGAACATTTAATTTTATATAGTACATATGTACATAAATATATTAAATGTACTATATAATTCCGCTGCAGAATATTTATTCAAACATAAAAATTCAGAGTACGAGCTAAAAGGTGACTCGGTGAGTGTACAATAATTGCATGCCTTGCAATTGCAATTTTGGAATCTATATATATATAAAAATCAATGTCTGTCTGTTTGTCTCTTATAGGCTCCTAAATCACTCAACCGATCGCGATGAAACTTTCAGGACTTATTGTGATCATGCTGGGGATGGGTCCTGTGAAAAAAAAACGGGAACGGGAACGGGCCTGCTCACGCGTCAGATAACGTACTAGGAACGGGAACGGGCCTGCTCACGCGTCAGAAAACGTACTAGGAAGGGGATCGGGCATTGCAACGCATGCCGGGTCAGCTAGTATCTAATAAATATATGTTGTTAATATGATTACTTTGATGTGTAAATGTTTCCTTCGCGTGTAATAACTATTTATTTTCACAACTATTATAATGGATGCCTTACAATCAAAATTTTTTGTTTTTTCTAACCGTGTTGGAAGGTTTATTTAGCGAACTATGGTGACATCGATAATGTTTCCCATAAATAGAAAAATATTCACATGTACATATAGATGGGAGTTTACTGTTTTTTTTAATGAATGGACAATGTCTTTTTGTTTTTATAATGTTTTTTTGAATGGACAATGCATATTAAAGAAAGTTCAGATTGAAACATTTCATGGAAATCGTCAAGTAAGTTTTTTGAATTACTACAGTTTTGTACAATAGTATTTTAGTTATTTTTTCCATCATTTGAACTTGAAACGATTTTGTTGATATTTTTTTACTTGATTCACTTTTAAATGGGTAAAAAGTATAACTCCAATTCAAAAAAAAGTGTAGTTTCATTTGGGTCGAATGATAAAACAATGAACTCATAGAAATATAGTTTTAATTAAGTATGAAATCTTCCTGTACAAAATGCAGAACTTAAATTTCTTAGAAAACTTCAACAAATAGTGAAACAAACAGACTAACCTGTATTAAGTCAATGCTAGCTCAGAAACAGTGTAAAATGTTGATGCCGTAGTAAAAGGCAAGCCATTGTTTATACATAGTGCTTTATAATCCCAATTACCAAAAAATTGCCAAGTCTTCTTCTATTGATAAAATAAATGCTCCTATTCTAACTAATATAATATTGGCTAGAATAATAACTCCTCGTATTGAGATGGTACATTAAGACTGACATTCTCTTTATTTTTTTCTATTGCCAATTGACGAATAAACGTTCCTTTTTAATATTTCTGAAACGATAGAAAATCTCAGTGTATTCAATAACCATCAAAAGTGTACCAACTCAAAAATAATCACTTAAAAACTCAACTAGCAATATTTTTGCTAAGGCGTAATCAAAAAGCTGTTTCAACTCTAAAAATGCATTACGGCACTTTATCCGAAGTGCATTTTCTGTGCTTTCCTAAGAAATAATGAGAATAAAAGAACAACTCAACAAAACTGATATAACTAGAAATGTCAAAAGTTTTTCTTCAAAACCGAAAGAAGTCAAAATAAACATAAAATTTTCACTTACCCGAGTAATCAAAACTGTTGCAACTCAAAAGTCCAACAGTTAATATTCGTCGATTCGATCAAGATTTAGTCATTAACACTGTAGCAATTCCAAATAAAACAGTTTTGTACTACCAACGTACGCGTACTCAAATCAAAGTCTGAAAACAATTAAAATTTCAAATGTCAATTCAATGATAATGGACTATGTATATGTAAAAATAAACTTGACAAGTTTATAAATATGTAAAACTTCAAATATGATCAATAAATAATAAAAATTGTATGTACGTAATGTAATAGACCCCACTGGGCCCCATCGGCTATACCGCACGCCTATGTTATCGATCTTGGTCGACGGCGGACTACTTTGAACTGAGTCTCTCTGAGGATTCTTTAATACCAAAACGAATGTCTCGTCGCAATCGAAGATATACTCACTGGGCTATAGCAAAGTTACAGTTTGCTGTGAAGGTTCATTCTTCCCTCGCTTGTTCATTGGATTCAAACTGGTAGTCCTAAACTCAAATGATTTTAAGTATAATCGTATCGGCTGTCAGGCTATCATCGTTCGTAAATGGGAGCGCCGAGGTTGTCAAGGTCAAGGTATAAATAGGTAGCAGTGAACACTTGGAAGGTTATAAGACTATCTACCCTGCCCTACAAGTAAATCGTTAACGTATTAACATAGTTCAATTATTGTCAAATCAATGTAAGCAGTGACACATATACACGCTCCTCCAATTCTCGCACTGTGGCCATGGCGATTGCAATACATGTGTTTAAACAACCGCTCTGCAGCGTGGCCCTGGCATCAGGGAGGCGATTGTCAAATGGTAGGAGGTGCTTTCATTGGAGGTACTACTTCCGGCGGGACTTGACAGACAAGTACCGAAATTAGTAATTAATCATGTGTATCTACTAAAATTAAATTAAATGATGATACACTAATTGCATTCTTAGAAAACTATTTTATTTTTAAAAGCAGTTTTATTCCTCTTATCTCTAATTGAATGAGTCACAATATTCTACGCACCTTATCCTTATCTTATCTTTTCCAAAAGCTGACATCGATATGGATGATATCAACCATTTTCTATCCGCAAGGTGTTGTTCCAGAGTATAGTTGAATTTGCTACATATTTGTGAAGAAAATGGCTGCAAGAAAATCTTTCCTGTTCTACTTGACTGTAATTTTAGGTAACAAATTCAATCTACCTGAAACTAAACACAATGTGTAACATAATCTACATTACAACAATCCATTGTTTTGCAATTGCTTTATAAATTGAATTGTTTGTTTCAGTGATCATTAGCATATTTGTGCAAGAGACTGAAGCGAGGAGGAAAATTGTGCGGGGTCGCAAAACTATAACGAAAACTTACTACCGTATGATTCAATTCCTATTATAATCAAAATTCAATTTCTAATATAATCTTAAAATTTGATTTTAATGTTTTTTTTAATCGATAGGCGGGAATGCAGTGCCAGCATGGGCTGTAACGGTAATGGTCGGCATAGGGATGATCGTTGCAGGCGGAATTATGTATGCCGTCATGAGAAAAATTGTTCTCTCTGATAACTCTGATCCTGGCCGTGTCACGTATGAACCAGCTAGGATGAGTGAACCATGAAAATATCTTAATTTTCAGAAAATATATTAATTATCATGAAAATATCTTAATTATCAGAAAATATATTAATTATCATGAAAATATCTTAATTATATTGTATTATTTTTTTTTATGCACCAACATTTTTTTATATTTAACTTTAAGGCCTGAGCACACCAAAGCGAAATCGCTTGCGAAAATTTTCGCACTCTATCATCTTTGATTCGCACCAATGCGAATTATATCGGTGCGAATGGGATGACAATATGGGCGAAAATTTTCGCAAGCGATTTCGCTTCCTAAGTTAAACTTAACTAGTAATCTTCAAAGTTACTTTTATGGATATAAATCTTTAAAGTTTTAATATTTTTCTTGTATAAGTTAATATTTCTTTAAATTTGCAATTTAAAATCGTTTTAAGAATATAAAACTACAGTTCAGTTTTAATTAAAAAGTTTGGTCTATGTAAATACGAATAAAATTTATGAATTATTTTCTTGTGAATTAAGTTTATAAATTTGTAGTTATTCAAGAATTCTTATCCTTATCCAGGTTTCCTTTAATAATATACATATATATAATTGTGATGAATAATAGAAATAAAACATCAACTTTACATACATACTCAGTTTACTGATAAAATTGTGTACATAATTATATCAATGAATGGATGCCTCACATTACACCAAGTCGAAATATAAATTTACAGTAAAAAATTACTAATCTCCCACTGAAAGTGGGTTTTAGTGCTCAAGTATAATGAAATGTAATATCAGTGTGTGTGTATTCACAAAGAAACGTCAAGAATCAATTAGTATTCTGTTTTTATTACATCTTACCAATCGGCATTTTAGTAGCAAGTGCAATGAAATAAAAATTTATACAAATAAGTTATGAGAAATTTTGTTCAAAATTCGCGTCGATGGTATTTATCCGGGTCGAAGTACGAAGTCACCACAACTCGGTGACTGAATTTGCGACCTGTGAGGGTCTGTTGAGCCTTTTGACAATCAGCAACCGAATTGAACTCCACAAATACCTGCAATCAAATAAATTTATTAAGGTGATGCAACACTAGAAATAAAATATACATAATTGAAAAAAAAATTTACCTTTCCACATCCCGGGACTTCGATGCCTTCAATCGGTCTGGGTATCTCAATACTGCGTACACATCCATACTTATTGCATTCCTCTCTGAAGTTGATTAAAATTATTTATTAATACAGTACAAATAAACAAATACATGATGCATCAACAGTACGGTACCTAATGTCTTCGAGGATGTCTTCGTATTCATCTTCATCTCGTAATTCTTCGGGCGTTACCATGTTGAGAAGACATAAGACTTCGGTGGGCGGGCCGGCACTTCCCAATGACAATCCTGGTACTTGGAGTTGTACAGGTGCCGCACCAGCCACCAACATTGCTATAAATTAAAAATTGTTTCATATAAAATTTATCTGTATAAAAGATATAAAATTAACTATGGTTGTCTTCTGCTAACCTATGGAAGAGTTCTTTGCACCGACACTAGCACGTTGAACAATAAGCTTCTTGTCGCCCAGCTGCATTCCATTTAATCCAGCAATTGCCTTTAAAAATAAAGCAATACATAAATATGAATTTTGCACGCAAAACGTAGTCTCAGTAGATAGATAACCAACTATATTGTAGAGATAGTTGATAATTATTTATACCTAGGACAAAATTGGTGATCATGACTGAATTTAAAGAAGAAGAGATAAAACAAAGAATGAAACTAGGGTGGAGCGCTTTTGGTAGAATGAACATAGTTTATAAATCCAACATCCCATTATGCTTAAAAAAGAAGGCATACACCCAATGCGTACTGCCAGTTATGACGTATGAATGTGAAACGTGGATGCTAAATTCAAGAATGTTATGTAAGATCCAGTGCACACAGAGAAGCATGGAAAGATGTATGCTTGGTATAACATGAAGAGATCGTAAGAGGAATACATGGATAAGAAGTATAACCAGTGGTAGATATAGCAGAACGTGTCATACATAGCGAGAAGAGTGGATGCAAATTGCTCAAGACAGATAGAATAGAATGGTAGACCGAGTGGAAGATGGGCTGATGAATTGAGAATAATGTGTGGAGTCAAGTGGATGCAGATTGCTCAAGACAGACAGGAATGGAAGAGGATTGGAGAGGCCTTCATCCATCAGTGGATGGTGAACGGCTGAAAACGATGATGATGATGATGATAATTTACAGTTGAACCCCAAAAATGTGATCTAAAGGAGGAATATCCGAAAAACCATAAAAAATAATAAACTGACATCGACGAAGATCATTAAGAAACAAACAATATACATCTTCTGAAACTAAAATTAAAATATAGTGATGTCATCGTACTATGTATTCCAAAACTTTTTTAGCTCCCCATTAATAAATGAAAATTATATCACCCAACCGTATAAACTAATCTGTAAAATAGAACATTCCATCCTTGCAAGTATTGGCACATTCATTTTAGATATACAATAATAATAAATCAGATTTATTGGTAAGTAAGAATAAGTACCTGATCAGTCATTGCAATATCGACATATTCAGCAAAAGCATAACCTTTACTGAGACCAGTAGATGAATCCTTGACAAGATTAAACGCTCTCAGCTGACCGAATGACATCAACAATTCTTTCACCTATACACACAAAAACAGAAACAACACATAAGTACTATGTTATAAAACAGTATAAATTTTTATATAATACTTTTCAACACAGATGATCTTCAATTAACAAGCCCCAGTTAACAACTCTTCATAGAATCCACGACTGTGGGGTCAACTGTTACGATCGATCACAATACAAATACTATTACAATATTTCAAAACACTAAATCAATTTTGAATTTAGTGCCACATAATGTTAAAAACGTTAAAAGAAAGTCATCTGTATGTTCGAATCGGAAAGATATTAGCATGAGTGACTACTAGCACGTGTGAGCTATTGCGAATTTTAGTTTAAATTGAAAAAAAAAAGGTTCAAATTAAATTGAATAAATCAAGTACACATTGGAGAATTTATCAGTATCTTTTTAATAGATTTAAATTTATTACTCACAAAAATATGCACATTTTCCAATACGTGCACATTTCACATACATCAACAAGCACACAGAATACACATTATATTGATCTCAAAAATTCTTAGAAAGGAAATTAAATAAAAATTCACATAAATAAAGTAAAATTTGTTGGAGCAAGACTATGATTTACTACTAACCTTATTATGAAAAAGTTATATATCCGTTAAATTATTTAAGATATTTCCCATTCAAATTATTTTTATAAGTGATTAACCAAAAAAAACCGTGTATACAGAGCGATTGAAACGATCTGATATCGAAATCAAAGGAGACGGGACATTGTTAAATTATTTCTCATTCAAATACCTGCAGGTAACGCAAAATTAAAATGAGTTGAAAATGTCAGACTTGCCTTGTCGCCCGTTGTTTGGCTCATTCACCTCATTCAGAATGTTTATGTGAGAATGAGTGACTATTGTTACACAGGCCACGATATTGCCAAATCTAAGCTAAGGAGGGCAGAAAGCACACGGAATCAGTCAGATACATTTTTAAGAACGGAAAGCCGCGGGCGTGGTCTTAATACGGTTTGAAGCTAAAAATATATAGGATGTTACAATTCAAAACATGATGTTCTGGCAAGATATAAATCCCGTTCCCTAGCTAAAAGAAAAAACCGGAATATAAGCTCCACCTAAACATTGTTGAGCTGAACTAGAGCCCTGTAAGGAAATGAAAATATCCTGAAAGGAAAAACGTCGTGCTTTGACAACGACGGCCAATCGGAGAGAGCCGTCTAATCAAACAATATTCTGCGAGCGCAGATCACCTAGCTGTAATTACAAACAAGTGACAAGTCTGTTAAGACAGTGTGTATCAACAAGACTCACGCTAGAAAAAAACCATGTCGATGCATGTTCCCACATGTTCCCACTTTAGAAGCTAAAAACACCTATGAAAAGATTATGCACTGTGATGGAGTCACATTCGCGAAGAATTTTCAAAGCTGAAAAGCTGTTTTTCATGAAGGTTGAAAATTTTAAATCTAAATATGACAAAGAATGGGAATGAAAATAATTCATTTTATTATTATTCATTTCAACATTTATTTAATCAACGCTAATTGATATATATTTCTAATAAATTGTATCATAGTTTCTTAATTTAATGCCCAGCAAGTGAAACGGAGCACACAAAAAGCATCAGTATTTAATAGAAAATTTATCTTTCGAGGTGGGGGGGGAACCTTTTTATTATGTTCATAAATACCTGATCTTCATTAAGGTAGTTCGGCAAACCTCCGATGAATATCTTATGCGGAGAGTCCGGTACAACTGTACTTATAACACCAGCTACAATAACAAACAAAGGTACATTCAATCCCCGTAACAATAACAAAACCGACAATACTTTTTTTCAGTTTTCTCTACCTGGCACATTCACCGATGGATTTTCGGTACCGGGCATTGGTTGGTAATCGTGTGGACGACGTATTTTGAGACTCTGCCCTTTGAAATTAATACCATCAAACGCCATAGCTTGAGTGGTTTCATCGATAGACCTGAAATGTATCATTATAATAAAATTAACACCTTCAATGCAAAGACGTACACAAGTTTATAACAGTAGTCGGCAAACTATGTATAACCAGGAAGCCAAAATGTTAATGACCAAACAATTTTTTTTTTACACATTACTATATATAGTAGCGCAGGAATCTGCCTGGCTGACTGGGTAGCCTAGCCGCGGAACGCTCGCATACTCTCACAAACACACATGGCACAAATTTAACCATCTGATGATACATTTAACAGGCAGTTACTAGTAACTATATACATAGTACAGTGGGAATATGCCAGATCGATCAACCGACTGGCTGGGTAGTCTAGCCGCGGAAAACTCGCATGCCACAGCACGACACGTACACATACACTAGCTCGCTCATACACACAGCACAGGTTGCGCAAAACGCACACGCTACATAACCTCACTAGCTCACATTCTCGGCACGGATAACCATGGAACGCTCGTACACATACACACGGCACAAGTTTAACTACCTGATGACACCTTCAACAGGCAGTTACTTCTTCCGAAGGTAGAGTACTTGAATATCAAGCGATACCTCTTCATTATTTCATAAACATTTTACCATCTGGCATAGTGAAGCAACTAAGGAAAGATACTCTCCAGTGGTTTCCCATTGCCTTCTGAAGGGGAGGAAGAGGTAGAAGGAACGGACAATAATTTAGTGGGTAGTAAGGAATTGTTTCAGTGGTACCAATTTTATGAAACTGTGGATATTTTAATGCCGAAAAACTTTTTCGACATGCTGGTATTAAACCCCAGACAACACTCAACTACTGAGCTATCGCCTGGTTAGTAGTTACTATGTAGTTACTATATTACTAGGACAATTGGTGAACATGACTGGACGTAAAGGAAGAAGAGATAAAACAAAGAATGAAACTAGGATGGAGCTCTTTTGGAAGAATGAACAGTTCTTAAATCCAACATCCCGCTACGCCTAAAAAAAAGACACGACCAACGCATACTGCCAGTTATGAGGAATAGAAAAGGGTTGAAAAGGTCCAGCAGTGGTTAATGATGATGTATAGACCAACCGACTGCAAAAATTAAAAGATCGCCGTCCCGCATTTCATCGACATGTACCTAAATTCTATAAAAGCGAAATTCTTATCCAAGTTGATTTGGCAAGCCAGAACGGGGTTTCCCGCGTTTTGGGCGAGACCCGACAAGTGCATCTGTTGATTGAAAAACTCCATCGTCTCCTCTTCGGTAACGCCAAACGGAATATTGCCCACGTATAATCTGCAACATTAAACAAACCAAAGTCAGTGTAACAGTCTACGAGCATACGTGTAACGTAATGTCAATCGAGTGAAACCTTCTGGCTTGTCTGGTGATGGTTGAACCGACGACAGGGACGGCCGCCTGTGGAGTATCGGCAACTATATTAGCCGGAATCTGCCCAGCGGCTTGCATCGCCTTGTACTGGAGCGGTGTAATGTGTTCGAAGCCGGGTGGTGGAACGTCCCAGTATAGAGATGCCTTGCGACGACGAGATCTGGTGTTCCGGCCACTCGGTGAACGGGAACGACTCCGCTTACGGTCCCGTCTCTCCCGGCTTCGAGACCTGGACCGTCTCCTCTCGCGAGACCTCGACCTCCGACGACGCTCTGCAAAAACAAGTGCATGTTAAACGTCAATCCTCATGGTAAACTCGCGGGTTTTTTTTATGCAAGGTCAATCCTATGGGGGAATGCCGCTACAAATTGTCGGTGGAACGGTCATGAAACTGGTGGCATTCAGTGTGCATTTGGTTCCGAGTGAACGGTATTGTTCCCGTGTTGGGTAAATTGGGATAATGATCAGTGTTTGAGTGAGATTTGGTACCTTTGTCTTCGCCCATGACAGTAGGGTAGCCTCCTGCTCGAGCAAACGAACTCGCACGACGCCGGCTGCCGTGGAACAAACAATGTGTTACACGGCCATTGCCATTCATTGATCGGAAAATTTATGCAATTTCAATTGTAAACTGTTTAGCGCTGATTCTGTGTTTCGTTTGGCAAAATAAAATTTTCTAAGCTCTTGAAGGTGTTTATAAATTAAAAAATAGTTTTTCGATAGCGCGTGCTTTGGTTTCGCGCTTGGTTGTCGTGCGCAACGGCCGCCTGTCTTGATTCGATGGCAGTTGCCAATGCCCGTTGCAGCTGCCACGGTTGTGTTCGTCTGTGTAGGAATCAGGCGTCCGAATTTCGGCAGGAATGTACCGATTTAGAAACTGTAATCCCGACTCGCAATACACGGTCTGAAATTTCCGATTTGTACAGCAAATTTTAAAATCAAACTTATTATAATACTAATGTTGTGGGTGCTCGCTGAACCAATGGGTGACCGAGTGTCACACAGAACACTCCCACTCGGTATCCGGCGCTCTAAACACAACCGAAACGACCGCTGCATGTCTTCTTCAACCTTTCCTCTCGCACTCCAACAATGTCTTTCTTTAGAAAATTATTATTATTATAATTGCAATTCAGAAAACAAAAATTCACAGCATGCAATAGGCGACGCAACTTATTCACAAATGCTAAACGCTACAGCCACCGACTCGCCGTGTCGTCAACAATAATAAATTGTCTGGTTTTTTTTCATTGTTATTTATTGTATTATGTATCTTTTGATGATTTATTCCGCAGTAATAAATAAATAAAATTAATAATGCCCGGTTGATGACCCGATAATTTGCAGTGCCGCCAGGCCAATGCTACAATGATGTACGACGCTGTACTAGCGTAATAATTATCGTCGATGTTGCTTTTTGTGCTAGATATGAAAGCTAAAGTAAAAAAACGTCGTTTATCATCGAATTATAAAATTAGTATCGTACTATGGTTTTGTGTTTGTAATAGGGCGTTGGACTTCGCACGTGACGTCACACATGTTTGGAATTTGAGACTCGACGGTCTCGTTCGATGAATATTGTTAATACGTCAAGAGGGTAAAAATTTATAGCTGACGATTTACGAATTTCGGCCAAACCAGTGTGACTGTCAATCACAGAAGTGTGTTCAGGATGGGTGTTTCTCCTCTTCATAAATGCGCTCTAATCATAGGATTCATCTCCTTCTTTCATGCAGCATATTCAGCAGCTCAACGTGAGATACATACATTACCATTTTCTTTTTTAACATTCACACTTATACAGTACTAGAGTAATTTGTAATTAAATTAATCAATAACTGAATTTGATATGCATCTGCTCCTATTCGTTTCAAATTCCTAATTGAGTGTCGTGTTTTCAGATCGTTCTTACCTTAGGATCACCGAACAAGAATTTATAGGTTTACCTGCCGATGTATGTGATCCTTTCATTTAAATTATTATTTCTGTATTATCGAATTGTTATTTGTATTTCATGTTTTTAGCGTTATTTTATTTTGTAGATTATCATTCAGGGAATTATAAGTTTATTCCTCGTCATGTACGGAGTACTTCACGTAGCCGGAGAATTCACCGAGATTCGTGCGACTGTCGGCCTCGAGAAGAAAACTTGGGAAGATCAAAAAAACATTCCTTCATTTTACGTTTTCAATCACAGAGGACGGATATTCAATCCTAATTACACTCCACAACCGCTCAAATCAGATTTAGAGGATTTGGAATGAATCATTCGTACTAAATTATTTATTGTTATGAAGTATTTTGTATATTAAATCTAAATAATCGATCGAACTGCCTTTTAATTTTTTCTTTTGTCGATATCCAATTGTTAATGCAAAGGCTCAAAGCGTGAAATTTGGATCAAAGCGAGTGGATAAAAAGTTGGAATGGTAAAAGAAATTTATCATTTTTAATCTTAAAATATATATTTTTAAAACTTATTACATACTTTTCACATATCGTCATTTTGAAACCTAACTTAATTATAAAAATAAATGTATAATAATACATTATTTACAAACTCAATATGCGAAAGGTTCCCACAACTGCTGGTTCAGCGCTTGAACTCATCTAAAGATATACAAAAAACGGGTATACATATTCAGAGTGCCAGTTTTCAAAACCAGCAACTGAAGGAACTCTAGCTTGCGATGGAACTTTGAATTTGTATGAAAATACAATCTGCAGTATGATTTTAACGTGTTTCCTTGAACTACATAGTTGAAATTGAATATTTTTAATGAAAAATATCTAATTTCACAGATCCGCAATCGGAAGTTAAAAGTTTTGTTAAATGTTGAATGGAAGTTATCGACTCCAGCTACCGCCTCCTCCACCACCACCACCTCTTCCGAAACCTCCACGACCGCCGCCGCCACCTCCTCCGAATCCACCTCCACCTCGACCGCCTCCGCCTCCTCTTCCTCCGAAACCTCCCCGTCCGCCGCCGCCTCCGCGTCCTCTAAATCCTCCTCCACCGCCTCCTCTTCCGAAGCCGCCACGGCCTCCACCACCTCTTCCTCCTCTATCACCACCTCTGCCTCTACCTCTTCCACCTCCACCTCTGCCGGAACCCGGAGGTTGCGGTAGGAAACGTTTCAGCGGCAACAACTTCGCCGGGTCTATGTACAACTCTTGTTGGTCTTTGAAACTCTTCGCCTTGATGTTCTCGCCCAGCTTGATCGAGACGTAGTAGTCGCGGACGTTGCCGAAGATCTCGTCGATTTTACCAATTTGCTCCTTGTTCTCGAGGTAAATGGGGGCGTTGAAGTAGGGCACGTCCTCGATGTTGACTTTGCACACGAGGTCGTCTTGTACGGTGTAAGCGTAGTTACCCAGAGGGATCACCTGGTCTGGTGGGCCTTGTTCATAACCTCCACGACCGCCACCTCCTCTTCCTCCATAGCCTCCTCCGCCTCCTCCTCTTCCTCCATAACCTCCTCCGCCACCTCCTCGACCACCTCCATATCCTCGTCCGCCTCCTCCGCCACCACCACCGCCTCCTCTTCCTCGATACATCTCGCTGTAGCTGTCAGACGTCAACCGGCAGCGTCACAACCTCAAAGTTGACACCACGTGCGAACAACAAGCGGCGAGGTTCGCCCCAAACGCTACTTTCTACGACCATGTATTAAAACCATTTCAAATTATATTTTTTCCAAAATCTGTTGATCAACGGATGCTCTTGGGATATGAGGATTTTTTATACAACGCAAATGACTAATAAAAAATATAAGTAATGAAATTTTTGTATAAATATAAAAAAAATTGAACAATCTTCGCAGTATCAAAATTTGGCATCTTATTTATTTCGTATAGTTTCTAAATCCACAGCAGTGGATATGTGGGAATCACGACTTCGTGATATCCTGGTTGGGTTGGGCAGCAGAGGTAATTTTATTGGCGGGGACACCTTGTGATAAGGAGAGTATTTATAGGTACAGAAACTATTTGATGAAGTGGATTATGCTGGAGATTGAAACGGTATAGAAGGAGGGGGTGAGTTTAGAGTAAAAGCAGATTGAAGCGATAATTTGTCCATCCTGGCATAAGAAATTATTTTCGAAATAAATTTAAGGGCTATACTCTGCTGAAATGTATTTAGATCTTTCAAATGTGTTGCGACATATCTCCCAAATGTATCTGGCGCACTTTCTGGTTCAGGTGACAAAATTTTTTGGATGCTATCTACCAGTACTTGCCGATTGTTTATTAAATTTTTGCGAATTTTTTTCGTAGCCGGTGCTTTAAATACCAAAGAATCCCTTTGATAGCTTTGTTCAGATACCTACAACTGAATATAAATAAATGGAAAGAAACAGCTAAAACTTAGACGGTGCCAGAAATAGTTATTGTCTTTAAACATCAATTGGTGCTCTATTTTACACGTAGGCCAGGTAAAACAAAGCACTAATTGGTCGACGAAGGACTACTTTGAACCGAGTCTCTCTGATATCAAAATAAGTCTCGTCGCAATCGAAGATGTACTCACTGGCCTATAGCAAAGTTACAGTTTGCTGTGAAGGTTCATTCTTCACTCGGTTGTTCATTGGATTCAAACTAGTAGTCCTAAACTCAAATGATTTTAAGTATAATCGTATCGGCTGTCGGCTGTCATCGTTCGTATATGGGAGCGCTGAGCTCGTCAAGGTCAAGGAAGGTTATAAGACTATCTGCCCTGCTCTAGAAGTAAATCATTGATGTATGTATTAACGTTGTTCAATTATTGGCCAATTTCACACTTGACTGACGCTTCAATATGTCAACAATGCACATATATATACACGCTTCTCCAATAGACTCTCAGGGAGGCGATTGTCAAACGGTAGGAGGTGCAATCACTGGGGGTACTACTTCCGGCGGGGACCTAGCAGATTTGTACCGATATTTTATGAGGTCATGTGAAGTTCTTTCACCTTACTTTGAGTGTCTGTGATGCAAGAGGTCAAATTTAATGGGTTCACTTTTAAGTGTCCTTTGTTCCTGTCGGGTTGTACGTGATGATCCGGGTGCTCGTTGTGTAAAGCGTAGCGACGTCTTTGTTCCCAAAGCGATAATTAATTTATCGGTTCGCGACATGTGTTGTTTTTATGTGTTTTCCCACAGATTCAATTTAGGGAATTTTTAATGGGTTCACGACCCGAGTCTTTTATGTGTTTGCTCAAGATATGTTTCCGGGGAATCTTAATGAGTTTACAACACGTGTATGGTACAGATGCGTGTATAAATTACACGTGCGTCGGGATTCCTACAAATGCAACATTTTTAGAGCGTAAAGGCATATCTAGACTATTCTACATCTATGATGGAATGCAATAACTCTCGAACAATAGCGTACGCTGATACTTAAGGGTGTGTCCCCCCTACTCTGCGTTCGAAAAGTTGCGCAACGTTAGCATTGTGAATAATGCGGGAGTGGAGAACTCTAATACATAGATTTTGATAATAGAGGAAAACCTTCTGTAACATAATAAAAAATAATAAAAGAGTTTTAAGACGGCGCACTCGTCATTGTCATACTAAACGCTTCAAATCTAACCAGCTATTCGACATTACTAGTTGGAATTTATCGAACCTCCATTTCGATCGATTCAAACTTGAAATAAGAAGCACCTTCGTGAACAAAAACGGAATCGGTTACAAAAAGCAAAAAAATAATGGTCGTCGAGTGTCGCGTTATTGTCGTCTAGAGTCAGTTGTCATTATTTTGAACGCGCAGGGCGGTGCTGGTCAGCCGATGACTTTATGTCGAAGATCTGACGATTTCTTCCCCCGTCCATTTCTCCTCACCTCGACAGGTTATAAACCACTCCTCGTCATCCATCGGATCTTTTTTTCCCGACACTCTGATGACATTTGCGACCATCTCAGTCAACGGTCATTCACTCTTTATTCGTTTGCACAACCTTTGTAGCCCTGTTCATATTTAAATTTTTTTCATCTTGTCTTAATTCCATTCGCCACGACTCGATTGTATTCATTTTATAATCGACTGATAATTTATGTCTAGCTATTGTTTAGTTGATGGGAGTTTATTATTAGTTTTTATTTATATTTGAATTTCTTTGTTTTTTTTTTAATTCATTGTATGACAAACTTATCCTATGATTGGATGCTCAACATTTTATTAATTTAAACTGAAGGATTTGTCCGTTGATGATCAACAGGTGTTTGTTATTGATATGTGAGTGGGCCAACATGCCAACAATGGTGGTAAATATAGGTTATGGAAAAAAAATAATAGTTAAAATTTTGCATTTTGTTGATGCAACTTTTGACTAGGACAGTGATGTCCAACCTTTTTTGAGCTAAGCGCTACCTAGACCGTTTGAAACCATCTGAAACCCTTCATTCCGAAAGAGTGAATATTTGATAATTAACCAGCCAAGACTTAAACCCAAACAACTTTATATAATAATATTACTATAGGTAGGCTTGCCGTATTATTTTTCATTCAAAATGGGACCCTTTTGAATTTGAGGAAAAATACGTTTATTTAATAGTTTTTTTTTTTTTGGGCATAAATGCAGCGCAGGTGAAATATTTTCTTGCGTAAGAACATTTTGCATCTAGATTATTTTAAATTTCATAAGAAAATCGTTCGACTAAAAAATTAAAAAAAAAATGCGCTATAGGCGAGATTTTTTTTCCAAAACTTGGCATATCGTTTGTGAAATTTGGCAAATTTAGTAATAAAAAAAGCATTATTTACCAATTTTGGAAAGATCCGACTGGTTCAAAATTGTAAGCCTGGATGTGTGGACCATATGAGCCGTTATTTTTGAAAGCGGTGAAGTCCAATTTTGAGTTCATTGTAGTTTCGGTTACAAACGGATGCGATATATTTAATTTTAAAGAATTCACAGTCAAGATAAAAATGGTCTTGCACCACTTCAAAAATAAATGTTCATATCTACGCATTTCATTCTAGCAAGATTAAGCTTTGATTATAAATACTTGGATATTAATGTAGAAGAGCAATCGGCTGTTTTATAAGCAAAACGCAAAAGTAGCTTATTTTGCAGCGATTAAAAAGTCTGGACTAGAGTATTACCCGTTAAGGATCAATGCTTGTTTATTATTGACATGTATGAGTGGGAATACGGAAACTATTAGGATTGCAGAAAAATTATTAAATTTTCAGTGTAAGCAAAAAATCAAGCGCTCCCGACTGACAGACGGACAAACAGAAAGGCAGATGACAAACTTCGGTTCTTTATGTATGATAATAAAATAAATATTAGCATTATCCGATAGGATATCATCATTCTAGCAATAGTCACCGGACAAAAAAAGTATGTAGTCCTCTTCTGTAACGTCTTAACACAATTTACCAATCGTATACCATTTGCGATTGATCGAAACTGTATTGTATGAGATTTATCTGCGAGTTGAAAATTGTGCTAAACTTTATAATTATATCTGCTTATAGGTGACAAGTGATCCATTTTATGGCTATTTGTAAGAAACTCGACACGCGTGTGAAAAATGACGCAAACCAAAACTGCAGAAGAAAAGCTAGACGATGTTTTAGAGAAGAATAGAGAATTGGTTAACACGTTGCAATTTTGGAAAATGCAATACAAGAGAGTGGAAGATGAAAAATTTATTCTGCAAAAAGAAAATAACGATCTTATAATTGTACACGTTTGTTACATTTTATGCGAATTTTTCATTTCACATTGGCATTTTTTTGAAAATTGACACTACTTACATATGTACATTTCAGAAAAATAGAGAATATAAAGGCAAAATAAAAGATAGCTATAATTTATTAAAAAATTTAGTGGAACACTCCATTGAAGAATTTATTAAGTTTTCTAACAACGTGGAAAGCATCGGAAGAATCATAACCGACTATGATGGTGTTTACGGTGAGAGTCATAATGGTGAGATATTAATTTATTATTATAATATTGACCGATACATCTAATGCAAATCACATTCCATTACAGAAAATACACATCGTGAATCTTTTCTGAATGGTACAAACGGAAGTTCTCTCAACAATGTGCACCATGTTAGACCCATGATCGGAGGGGTAACTTTGAAAACTCCAGTGCTGAGAGTTTCACGTGCAAATATTGACATTTTCAATACGAGAGGTAGAAATTGACCAGTACACACCTACTTAAAAATATATACATATCTTGTCACGTGATTATTTTATGACTATGAATGTTTAAACAAAATATATATATTTGCAGCAGTAGAAACTCCAAAGACAGATAATGTAACGCAAAGCCCAGGAGACAATAACAATTCCCAAAACATTGAAATCCAAGGTAAGCTAAAAGTGTGGTCTGAATATGAATAGAAACGATAATATTATCATCAAATTTAATAATTTATGTTAATTTTGATCTCTTTAGAGGTAACGGTATCATTAGAAAGAATTGATACCATCGGTATTAGAAAATCAATATTCAAAGAAAGAACAGATGAAAATATAAAAGGTAATTTTAATTTATATATATGTAGATTAACAATTTAAAATCATATTCGAATGTATAGATGTTATGTAAGATCCAGTGCACACAGAGAAGCATGGAAGGATGTATGCTTGGTATAACAAGAAGAGGTCGTAAGAAGAATACATGGGTAAAAAGCATGACCAAAGTGGCAGATATAGCGGAACGTGAAAAAGTAGAAGTGGACACATAGCGAGAAGAATGGATGGCAGATGGACGCGAGAAATACTGGAATGGTATCCAAGAGGATGTGAAAGAAAGCAAGGTAGACCAAGTGGACGGTGGGTTGATGAATTGGAAAGAATTTGTGGAGCCAAGTGGATGCAGATTGCTCAAGACAGACAGTAGTGGAAGTGGATTGGAGAGGCCTTCGTCCAGCAGTGGATGGTGAACAACTGAAAATGATGATTAGAATGTGTTTATAAATATTGTTCTTACAGGTCCTGTTGTATCACTCTCACGAGTTGATTCTGTAAGAAAGAGATCTCCATGCAGTGTTGAAAATGGTCAAAACAGTGATTTCATGTCTCCCGAATATTCCTCAAAAGAAAATACAAATGAGGAACAATTAGAAAGTTGTAGCATGAATGTTTCATTCATAGGTGACTAACTGTATATTTGAATTTATTCTTTGTATAAAAATTTATTTATATACAATTTCCAAAAACATTTCAGACACAATCTCTGAAAACAAAGAAAACTCGTTTACAAATGGGGAAGAATTTATGGACGACTTTCAACCAAGTGACAATGTAACACTCCATAGCAGTTCTCGGTAAATTTCCATATGTACAATTTTTTACATACATAATGAAAAACCCAACATTTTGCACAAAGCACAGTTAAATGATATGTTTTTTTTTTAGGTTGGGATGCATAATTGAAGAAACCGAAAATTTTTCCACTGTAAGCTTATCCACATTTATATTTTTAATTGGAATTATTGCTATTCATTTTTATTAAGATGATATTTTTGTTTATTTTAGCAGTCGTCTAATAATAATTCATCAAGTGTTTGTCTATCAAAAACACCAAAAAAGAGACATATCTTCTCCTCGAGGTACATATTTATTTTAAAATGTTAATTGGATTAGATAATATTGTCATACTTATACCAATGCTTCTACATTGTACATACATATGTAGTTGCTTTCATAATTTTTAAGTTTGATACCAACCACAATTTTGCATTATACATATGTTATAAATGGATAATTAAAATTGACAGATTTCGACAACCATTCGAGAATCATGTTTGCTTTTTCCATTATTTAAATCGTTTTATAATCATTTGAATTGAAAAATTTTACAGTGGCGTTTCAAAGTCTGCCGACAGTAATGAGGATCCTTTAGAAGGCCCTAGCTGGCGTTTCAATGACAATCAAGCTCCTCGACAATATTCATCTAGTTTTGATGACTGCGAGGTGATGTTATATGCTATTAATGCTTAAATGTATTGAGAATTTTATTTTTTTTTTCCATTGTAGAATTAATTCTGAATTTTAGGCTGATGATACCCTAATAAAGAACATTAATCAAATATCTAACTCGTCTATTGATGAGAATGACATGGAAGACAGTAGCCCAATGCCGTTGCCTAAATTTCGGTCAACACCATATAATTGGAAATCTGCACAAAGTAGGGCATGCAATGAATCGAGAGATAGTACCAAAGTAAATGAACCAACAACTCCATCAAATGTCGAGGAAAATTCCAAGTATTTGTCCAATTTGATGTCAAATCATTTCATTAATTAACTCACAAGTTTATAACAATTTTTTTTTATTTTATATCAGAGATGTAATTGCCGATGCTACAAAGTCAAAAGTTTCAAATACAACAAACACCAAAAATGATAAATTAAGCGAGGATAAAAAAAAATATTTAGGAAAAGTAAAAAAAATTAAAACTCCACCTAAAATACGAAAAACTACATCCAGATCTATCAAAAGAAACGGTTCTTCCACTTCCAATTCTTCAATATCTGGTATATCAGTGCCTTGTGTTGAGTAAGCTTAATTTTTTTTCATATTACATAATACAATACTATAAAAATACTAAAGAAAACACCTTAATTTATTCCCAGTTCTTCAACGACCATCGATAATGCTTGTGATAGACCTAAAAGAAATATGAGAAATGTTGTTAATTATAAAGAAAAATCTGTTACTATGTAAATATTTCACGTATTTCCCATTTGACGATAATTTACTCTGATGAATAAAATTAAAAATATTTTTTTTTGTTTTTCAGAAAAATGCGAAGAGAAAAATAAATTGGTAATATTTAATCAAAAAAATGTATTCTTCTTGGCCGAACTTATCCCTTGTTTTATTATTTATTTTATTGTATTTAATTAATAAAGATTTATTTACATATGTCCTTCGAGTAAGTAAAACTCGCAATTTTCATATTATGAGTAAATTGTAACACATTCTATATTTAAATTTATCCGAATGAAAGTTTTCAAAATAACTATCGAATAATTACACCGAGCAACAAAAAATCACGTTTTTTAAAACCCAGAGCGGAGATTATTAAATCTTTATTAAATTTGACCCACTGAATTCGAATCTGATAATGATTTTTATTGAAATGCTCTCGTTTATGAGATATTCGCGATTTAAAAAATATCCATTTATTGGCTTTTGCGGCCTATAACTCAAAATATAGTATTGCTGTGCTCAAAGTGAGTATTGAAATCAATAGTCAGATATTTTTCCTATTGATTATGATTTTTTATTGCTTTAAAATACTTATAATTAATTATCTAGCGAATTTTTTATTTCACCACGTTTATAAGGATTGGTTTTCTATCTCAATATTTTTTTTATTTTATCTAAACGTACTAATTCGGAAAATTTTAAATTACATTACGTTATGTTCTCGGAGGAAGAAGACGACGAAGAGAGAAGACGTTCGCGCGAGAGAGAGCGCGCGAACGTCTTTATGGAACGATAAGCGCCACGCCGAGAACGTAATTTAAAATTTTCTAACTTGATTTCAATACTCACTTTGAACACAGAAATACTACATTTTGAGTTACAGGCCGCAAAAGCCAAAAATATGGATATTTTTTACATTTTTTAAATCGCGAATATCTCATAAACGAGAGCATTTCAACAAAAATCATTATCGGATTCGAATTCAGTGGGTCAAACTTAGTAAAGATTGACCAATCTCCGCTCTGGGTATTTTTTTTGTTGCTCAATGTTATTCCTGGTATCCATGAAGAGTAACAAAATAGTGGTACATTAGGTAATATTTAATACCTCGACTCAGTAAACCTAAATGATATCACATGTGCAAACTGTGATTTATATTATTTATAGTTATAACCAATTTAAAATGTATTATTATGATTGGACTTCTGAAATAAATTATAATTTTAACCAATTATTTTTATTTGTGAAAATTTAATTTCTGTAGAATTAAACGATTTTCGAAGACAAAAATTATTTATTTTTAGTAAGAATAACATACATATAATTATTTAATTATAAATATCCAAAATAAATTTAAAAGCTCTTGTAACATGCGAATCTTATATTATTTCTTTATTGTTTCAATTAAACTCTTCAAGGTACTGCTGACATCACTATAATATTTATCTATAACTTTATTTTTAATGCATTCTTCTATACTAGATTGCAATTTTAATATATATTTTTTGTCAAAATCTACAAATAATTCGTGAACCTTTTCCAACGGCCACAATTTAATTATTCTTACAAAATAATTCGCCAACACTGGCGTAATTTCTGATTTCATACCATCAATAAAACAAACAAATTCAAAATCGGATTTTTTTGTACTTTCATCGTATGAATCTATTAAATTTTTCCATATTGTCATAAAAGTGCGACATATTTTTGACGAACTATCAGATAAGGGAAAGTTTAAAGATGAAGTTATTCCCGTTACATATTCCACAATGTCGAGAATACCGTCATTTTCATTTGTCCAAGCTTTTTCGATGATCATATTCGAGTGAGTGAATAACTTTTCATTACTTTCGTCATCAAATAGTGAAGAGCATTCGTCGAAATTAATCACGGCCCACATTATGGCTAAGAATATAATATGACATCGTTCTTCAGTTTCTTTATTTGTGGAACTCGACTCTTTCATGCAATTTAATATCTCCTGAAATCCAGTCATCAGGGACGTTACAAAGTATTTGTCTATGAACAGTTGTACGAATATTTTTTTATTATCATCATCGCACGCGGAACATATACAATTCAAAGTTTCTAAGCTGTTGACTAAAACATCTTCATTTGCAGAGTTCTCCAAAATGTATCTCAACGACAGAGGGAACTCGCTCTCTTTCAGACAATCGAGCCAAAATTTCACATCTGTCGAATCGTTATAAATACTCGTAAGTGTGAATCTCAAAACTTGTACCAATATCAACGGATCTGCCGATTTGAGATGGGCGAATACGTTAATTACAAATGCTCGTTTCTGTTTAATATCAGGTATCACCTCTTTGTGACACGATATGTTTGACGCTGTGCCCAACACAACTTCGAGCAGTCTACCATTG
The DNA here is from genome assembly GCA_022651745.1 of Parapsyche elsis. Lineage (NCBI taxonomy): Eukaryota > Metazoa > Arthropoda > Insecta > Trichoptera > Hydropsychidae > Parapsyche > Parapsyche elsis. Next base: position 8,725,935 of record JAGVSN010000017.1, read on the forward strand.
TTACTGGAGACGAGTATTGCGTTAAATATATCAACAGCGTCGTGTTCGATCAAAAATTGAGAGACATCTTTCTCCGTCGTCATATCCCATAATGTACACAAGTCTTTTTCGATAAATTCGTTCGCAGATTCGACTGTTTCAACGTGGTTCAGTTTGATGAGACAATTCAATACAAAACGCTGACTGTATGCTGTGGATCCGATAACGTCACCTTTGATGGCATCGACGGTTAAACTTTCTGGTGTTTGGTTATGTTCAGCAGCTTCCAAATCATCTGTGGATTGAGTTCCGTTCTTCATCGTACACCAGATTACTTATTTGGTTATATTTGATAAGCTATCTCGTTTGACGTTTGGCACGATAACTGTCAATAATACCAACAACTGTCAAGGAGCGTTTCGGCCATAAGCACCACAATCACGGCCAAAAAATTGAATCTTTCAAAATAATGGGTTCTTGTCAGTTATATCCCCGCCGGAAGTAGGGGTACCAACAAAAGTGCTTCCCACCATTTGACAATCCCCTCCCTGAGAGTGTATATGTGCATTGTTGACATATTGAAACGTCAGTCAAGTGTGAAATTGACCAATAATTGAACTACGTTAATACATCAATGATTTACTTCTAGACCAGGGCAGATAGTCGTATAACCTTCCAAGTATTCCCTGCTATGGTATACCTTGAACTTGACGAGCTCAGCGTTCCCATATACGAACGATGACAGCCGACAGCCGATACGATTATACTTAAAATCATTTGAGTTTAGGACTACTAGTTTGAATCCAATGAACAACCGAGTGAAGAATGAACCTTCGCAGCAAACTGTAACTTTGATATAGCCCATTGAGTACATCTTCGACTGCGACGAGACTTATTTTGATATCAGAGAGACTCCGTTCAAAGTAGTCCGTCGTCGACCAATTAGTGCTTTGTTTTATCTGGCCTACGTGTAAAACAGAGCACTAATGTTTAAAGACAATAACTATTTCTCGCACCGTCTAAGTTTTAGCTGTTTCTTTTCCATTTATTTATATTCAGTTGTAGGTATCTGAACAAAGCTATCAAAGGGATTCTTTGGTATTTAAAGCACCGGCTACGAAAAAAAATTCGCAAAAATTTAATAAACAATCGGCAAGTACTGGTAGATAGCATCCAAAAAAAATTTTGTCACCTGAACCAGAAAGTGCGCCAGACACATTTGGGAGATATGTCGCAACACATTTGAAAGATCTAAATACATTTCAGCAGAGTATAGCCCTTAAATTTATTTCGAAAATAATTTCTTATGCCAGGATGGACAAATTATCGCTTCAATCTGCTTTTACTCTAAACTCACCCCCTCCTTCTATACCGTTTCAATCTCCAGCATAATCCACTTCATCAAATAGTTTCTGTACCTATAAATACTCTCCTTATCACAAGGTGTCCCCGCCAATAAAATTACCTCTGCTGCCCAACCCAATCAGGATATCACGAAGAGCAGCGCGACCGTATGTGAAGCTTGCGATGGTTTAAAAGATTTTATTGTATTTAAAAAAATTAATAATTTACGTAGATATATGTATGTATGCATTTACCTATACATACCTATAGATACATGCTTTTTTTTCTTAACTCTACATTTTCTACATATTCCTACAGTGGAGTTTGTTAAATGTGTTTTTATTGTTTCAGATGACTATTCAATGGTACGGGAAAAAGTTCAGTTTGGTTAGGTAATCATATATGTAGGTATTACTATAATATTTATAGAAATTACTATTTTATTAACAAATTATAGTTTTATATTTAAAAGCAGTGATGTGCAGTTGCTTCAGCATTAATAACAATAATTTATTATTTGCTGGACAACTGTTGTCTCCAACGAAAGGTCTATTCGTTGTGGTTATTTCTCCAATGAAAGGTCTCTTCTTTGGGGGGGTGGTGGCTTCATTTGAGGGTCTTGAGGAGGCAGTATTTGGATGGATGGTGACTCCTCAAGGCGGGCTTAACATATATTCTATTAAATTAAACATTCTGATAATAAGGAATCAAAAGTAATATTTTTGAATACCCGTGAAACTCGTTGAGTTACTGAAAAAAAAAATTCTTAGCTTGATAAATTATTTGTTAAATGTACTTTGTATTTTATGTTGTTTTCAATCTTATGTGAAATATACTTTTAAAACTTAAAAATGTAATTTTTATTGTCTACATTGTAACGTACGTCGCACTGAGCGAGAGGATTATGACCCCCTCTCGCTCAGCCTCCGCTTCCGAGAACCCAGATAACGGGACTCGGGGCGGCGGGTATAAAAGGACGCACTATTCTCCCCTAATTTGACTTAGATCTCAGCCTCATCCCTGAACGGTTGTCTTCTTTGCTCCCATCTCTGCTGCTACGTCCCCTGTTCTACTCGTCATCAATCCGAAACACTTCACCTACGCTACAACATATTATATACAATTTAGTTTAGTTTATAATGTTTACATTTTGCTCATTCTGGGATTTGAACAATTATGATGTTGATAATTAATTTTTCAAAATAAACTTGGCATATTTGGATTTCATAAACGATATTTATAATTATTCTAATTACTTTGGCTTGCATGTATTATATCTCCATCTATGTAATAGTACAATTTAATAATTGTGTAGGTGCTATAAATTCAATAAACAGATGGTGCCAGAAATAGCTATTGTCTTTAAACATCAATTAGTGCTCTGTTTTACACATAGGCCACTCAAATCCCCAAATCCATTATTCAACAAATAATATTCCAAAAGTAGCATTACAAATAAAGTGATCTAGGTATTTTGTTATCACAAAACACCTAAAATGCCGCCCGCCCATGTATATAAATAAATGAATATGTAATTGTTATCGATCTAGGTCGACGGCGAACGCAAATCTGCTCTGGCGGTACTTTGAACCGAGTCTTACTTGCGAATTCTGCGATAGTAAAACGAACTCGTCGAAGAATTTGTCTAGTCGCAGTCCAAGATGTCAAGAAGCGATGTCATCAAAATCTGAAAACAATTAAAATTTCAAATGTCAATTCAACGATGATGGACTATATGTAAAAATAAACTTGACAATTTTATAAATATGTAAACCTTCAAATATGATCAATAAATAAATAAAAATTGTATGTACGTAATGTAATCGCCTATATCGCATGTCATACCACTACAACCTATACCACCTATGTCTATGTTATCGATCTTGGTGGACGCCGGCCTACTTTGAATCGAGTCTCTCTAAAAAATCTCTAATACCCAAACGAATGTCTCGTCGCAATCGAAGATGTACTCACTGGCCTATAGCAAAGTTACAGTTTGCTGCGAAGGTTCATTCTTCACTCGGTTGTTCATTGGATTCAAACTAGTAGTCCTAAACTCAAATGATTTTAAGTATAATCGTATCGGCTGTCGGCTGTCATCGTTCGTATATGGGAGCGCCGATGTCGTCAATGTCAAGGTATACCATAGCAGGGAACACTTGGAAGATTATAAGACTATCTACCCTGCTCTAGAAGTAAATGTATTAACGTAGTTCAATTATTGGCCAATTTCACACTTGACTGACGTTTCAATATGTCAACAATGCATATATACACGCTTCTCCAATACACTCTCAGGGAGGCGATTGTCAAACGGTAGGAGGTGCAATCACTGGGGGTAATACTTACGCCGGGGACTTAGCAGACATGTACCTATTACACTATCAATACGCGTCGTGATTCTACTAATTGTCAATATTTAAGCGGATTTCAAAATATCCGGATTCACCTCAATATTATCACGGTACTGTAAATACCATCAATATTACATCAATGTGGATCGCGTGATAATATTGATAGTGTGATACGCCCCAAATTGACAACCGATTTACGCACTACATTCTCGAACACACACTGCGTGGCGTGCATGGCGGGTTTTAGCCGCCGAAGAAGAAGAAGACGGAAGCGATCGTGTACCGGTGGCATTATCGGCAGTCGGTATAGCAGTGTGCGACAGCGGTCGATGACTGGTGGTTGACGATTGGCTATTAGTGATTGGCGATTGGCGATTGGCGAATGGCACTCGGCGATCGGCACTCGTCTGTGTGACAGCGCCATACGAGCAACGTGTTTCGAGAACTCGGATGCTGCACCTCAAATCTGCACCGCAAAGGTCATTCATTCATCATCATCAGCATCATTACTGACAACTCTCCCCCCATCCCCCTTCTCCCTCTCTTCACTCTCCCATATACGTATCGTTATTTATGCCAGGTATCCCCCGGTCACGTATTTCTCGTATCGTTGATTTTATTTCTTATATTCTTTTTTTTTTTTTTTGGCCGAAAGTATTAATCGCACACGTCCACGGTTTCGTTTTAATTTGCGAAAACCGTTGGTGATTTTGTGTGCGCTATCTCTGCGCCAATTTGTTGTGCAAATATAACTTTACGGCTGGATTACTCCCGAGCGTTTACTTTTTCGATGGGTGTGTGTGTTTTGTTCACTTTGTAAGTTTCGGCTTTGGTCTAATTGGTTCAACTTGTGTAAATTAAACGATGTCTCCCGTTGCGAAATTTTTTGAATTGAAGATAAATTGTGCGTTTGAAAACTTTTTCGCTTCAAGGTTCAAGTCATATAAAGTAATTGTATGAAAGTTATTTTTTTTATATATTTTTTTTTTAATGTTAAACTTTTTGTATAAACTTATGCTTTAAATTGTTATTTTATTCACTTGTCTGCTTTTTCCATAAAAAGTTTTGGATTTGAATTTGTAAATGTCATCATATTCTATGTCCACTTTTTATCAAATTATTCTGCTTCAAAAAGTCTTCCCGCTTGCAATTTCATTGGGTCGGTAACTTTTTACAATTTTCGGTCAGTTATTTTAACCAAACTGTGAGTAATTTTAATAAACGGTCAATACTTAAGCTACCAGTAATTAATATTAAATGGAAACTAAATTATATTAATGGTCAGAATTTGATTTGTTAATTTTTACTAATTGTGAAAAAGTTACCAAAAATATTTTTTCTACTAACCGTTTTCTAAATATGCATACATATGTAGTGCTGATTATTTTCTTGAAAAGTTACATACCGTTTATTGATTTAAATGCTGATTGATTAATTAGTTGCCGTTTTATTTCATGTCCATAATAGCTCTGTAGTTTTGTAATTCAAATGATTAAGCTAAAAATATTTTAATAAAAACTTCTTCGGTTGAAATTATTCCATCAGGATCCAGCATTTTTGGACATAGAATACAGTGATTGAGCATCACGGTTATACATATATAAAAAAAATTAAAATAGCTTAGAACTAACTTGTTTAAAAATGTTGCAAGGATTGATGTAAAATGAACATAGAATAAGATGATCCTGCAATTATACAAAAAAAAAAAAGTAAAGTGGATGATATTCAATGTTTCATTTCAATTATTACCGTAAAGATGGAATACTTTTGATTTCATTTATACTTAATTTGAAAAATTTGGCTAATTTTAACATCATTGTTTTCCTGTAAACTGAAACATAACGCGTATGCTAATTTTTGATAAAACCAAAATAACAAAATAATCACTTGACGCCCGTCGAGTTGTAAATTTCTCACTGAGTAAACATCATTATTATCTATGTATTTATTTTTTTTGAATTGCAGATTGAAAATGGTGCAACAAGATTTAACTTAGACTATCCGACAAGATGTGGACGATTCAGAATGGAACCGTGTTGATGTCCCCTTAATTGGGACATCCTCCATTGGTCTGAGTCTCTCCACTTGTGTGCTCGTGCAATTCCGCTCTACGGCCACGACCAGTGCAGTTTAATTTAAAATCAAATTATATATATATATATATATATATATCAAGTTGTTAGTGGTGGTGGTGATTGCGATTTTGTATACACTGTTCGAATACACCCATATATAAAGTGAGATTCTAGTCAACGTTGTGGTTGTGTAATATTGTGCGTATAATTTAAATATATATAAAAACGTATTTGAGCCGCTGCCTCCTCCGCCTAACGGAAGAGGAACGGTCTGTATCCGAGTTGGGTAAATGCCCTCACATAGTAACGCTGTTCCACAAGCTCAGTCTCAGGACGACACCATGTTATCCGCCGTGGTTGAAGAGGAAGCCGATCTCTACGATGCTTTTCCACCGCACGTCGACCCTACCGGCATCACCATATTGTCCGAGAGTCCGCCAGGTCTTATAAATTTTATTTATTTTCCATTTACTCGGATGATTCTGTACTCCATCCAACTTAAGAAGGACCCTAGTCTCGACTGGCTTAGAATCGATCTGCGCATACTACCTAGGTCCGAACCGATGAGCTTCATCACCATCTCGGCTTCTTGGAATAAACATTAACGACAACTGACCAAAGTTGTCAATCTTAGACAGCCTATTTTTTTTAGTTGCGCAATAACAAGGTCCTTCTAAGTTAGATAGAGTATAGGGTCGAGAGATACCGAATGAATAATCAAACGGACGATGTATGATTTTTGTCTCCGGCTTCTTATACGGTGTTCGCTTTTCCCAATATTATCCTACTGGTCAATGCCCGTTGACAATGTCATCCGGTGGTTATCATTTATGTGTAGTGTGCTAAATTCAGGAATGTTACGTAAGATCCGGTGCACACAGAGAAGCATGGAAAGATATACGCTTGGTATAACAAGAAGAGATCATAAGAGGAATACATGGGTGAGAAGTATGACCAAAGTGGCAGACATAACGGAACGTGCGAAAAAGTTGAAGTGGACACATAGCGAGAAGAATGGATGGAAGATGGACGCGAGAAATACTGGAATGGTATCAGAGAGGATGGTAGACCGAGCGGACGATTGACTGATGAATTGAGAAGAATGTGTGTGTGTAGTCAAGTGGATGCAGATTGCTCAAGACAGACAGGAATGGAAGAGGATTGTATAGGCCTTTGTCTAGCAGTGGATAGTGAACGACTGAAAATGACGATGATAACCTATAGTGTAATTAGTAGCTTAAAATGTAGCAGGCAGTTGAAAAATGCGAGCGCTACCCGTGCTGTGAGTGATTGTATGCGACCGTTCCGGGGCTACCCAGCCACCCAGGCAGACCCTTGCGCTACTACTGCTATGGTAGTAACTGACGTGTAGAAGTCATCGTGTGGTTAAACCCATGCCGCGCGTATGAGTGTACATATGTGCCGTGGTATGCGAGCGCGCGAGGGTGTTTTTGTGAGTTAGTGAGGTTATGTAGCGTGAGCGTTTTGCGCAACCCGTGTTGTATGCGAGTGAGTGGGCGTATGTGTACGTGTCGTGCCGTGGTATGCGAATGTTCCGCGGCTAGTCGGTTCGGCCAGGCAGATTCGTGCGCTACTATATATAATACGTAATAGCGCAAGGGTCTGCTCGGCTGGGTACCCTGCGGAACGCTCGCATACACTCACGGCACGGGTAGCGCGAACTACCTACTACTAAATACACTATAGGTGATAACCATCTAATGACACTGTAATTGATTAAATTTTGGTATCTATTAGTTTTGGCTGAAGACTAAAGCAGTAAGCCAACTTTAGTTCTTGTCAGGATATTATCCCGTTTATTGAATATGGATTTTGTCTCGTTCCCCTCTATGTAAAATCTTTTGAAATCTCCCTACTCTTCAAGTCCATTGAACAAATTTACATTGTGGCTGAAATATCCTTATAGAAAATTTGAATATTTAACACATCCTTTACGTCTTGTTTGCAAGTGATTTGATACTAAACTCGGTATTAGTGAACCAAGTTTTGCGACGACTTGTCAATGGTTTATCTATTTAATTCATTGCTTCAATGAAAATTAATTCTATTCCTTTGCCGGTTTTTGCGAAATGAATTTGAACGATCTAGTATATTTTTAGTTATAGTAAACAGGTTCAAAAAAAAATCCAGTGTAACATAATTAATTTGAATTAAATTTACGTAGAATCGAAAACGGTTTAACTAAAAATAAATTTAATTAGAAGGGGTTTAAAATGTTTGATTTTTTTTATCTACACTGAGGATATTTATCTACCTATGATCTAGGATAGGTTTATATGGGAATTTCAACAATTAGATTTTTTTCAATTTCGCAACTCTTAACCGTTCATAATTATGATTCATTTATTATGCACACATACACGCGTGACCGTGACATAGCCGTACTACACAATATTGGAATTAATTTACATTTTTAAACATTTTCATTTCATCTTTGATGCAATTTTTACATATGAATTGATACTTTTGTACTTGACGTGTCACGTCGACCATTCAACGGGGCAAACCGTAAAAATTGCCCATTTTAATAAATTTAAATTACATCAATTGCAATTTTCAACGCGACTCTCGCCAACCGTCAATCAACGTCACATTTTCGAAGGTGTCGTCAAATTTTTACATGTTAACACGATAAGACGATATTTTGATAGTTTATATAAGAGCTATGATTCATCAACAGCAGCGAATCAATAAAAAATTAATTTAATCTAAAATCTAGTACAAATTTTATCTAGTTCTGTTTTATACCTTATCTTTGCACTTGTGTCCGTCTAAAAGTTATTTATTTAATTTCATGATTATTCCCAAACATTCCGTCGATTAATGTTTCACTGTCAAGAAATCGATCATTTTTACCGTTGTAAACAGTATTATTTAGATGAATCTTCTCATGCACGTTTTCATTGTATGCATTTTGTGCAATGTGCATATTTCATTTGGATATTGGCGTACGTCCAACGCCAATGTGTTACTTCACATAAAGAATCATCATTCTATCGTTTGCGATAGCGATTCTTATACCTTGCATACCATTATTGGATTATTGCACGGACCCCCCCCCCCCTCATATGTCAACATCTATTCAATATCCGGAATTTGAAAAGTAACGGTCAATTCGTATTGTAGTTACCCGTTTCAAAAAGGTTGTATAAACTCGCCGATTTTCAGTAAATTTACAGAGTTGCTATTTCCGAATTCTAATTTGTTGGAATTTGTCATTTTTGTATATCTTCCATTCGGAATTGATGGTTTTTTTTAAGGGTATTTTTGTATGTCTTTCATTTGGAATTAATGGTTTTTTTTAATGTTATTTTTCTACACTTGATTGGCGTCCTCTAGTGAAAAAAAACTCACAGCACTAAAGTTTCAATTGTTTTCCATAAATTGCGACTCAACGACATCTCTATCTTTTCCAGTCGAGTTTTCTGTACAAATTATGCATATTTCAAAATTTTCAGCGATAATTTTAATACTCTAATGGTAGGCTGTGTCATACAAATGACACAAGTGGGTACATTTTGTACATACATATATATATAAGAATAGCAAACAAAATTTTCGTCCATTGATTCGGCGTATTTTCCACAGTTTGGATTCTGGGCACTGTCTACTTGGGCGACATTGCTTGTCCACCTAAACTTTTCAAGTATGATAACATTGATAACTGTGAAGATATGTATTCACTTACTTCTTGGAAGAGGTCTACATGACCTCATAATGTTCATACTCTTGATATGCCAAGCTTTGTTTTCTTGTATTGGGCCATAGATATTAGGAGTCCAATGTCTGATTGATCAAATTTGCTTTCTAAACATTTATACAAAGCATATTTGAAACCCTTATAGATAGGGTGACCAGAATTTGATAATGCTCGATCATGACATTGATCTCTGAAAATTTTCATTTCTTGAAAGGAACACGTCAGGTCACATTATATTAGATCCAAATAATTATGTATTAATTCATCTTATAATACCTCTCGATGTGGACAGCACATACATATGTATATATTTCTTCTTGCGTCCATCTGTGGCCAATGGGGCCAATTAGATAAGCCTGCGTTATCAACAGTCACCTTTCCCGATTTCAATTGATAAAACGACTCATAGGCAGACATTAGCTCAGTGGTTAGTACGTTAGTCTCTTGAGCGAATGTCCGAGGTTCGTTCCCCGTACTTCGCAATGATTTTCTCGACCTTAATGGCGCTCACACACCTTAGCGGTTTCGCTGCGTCAAACTGACGCCCCTATCGTCGTCCCATTCGCACCGATATAATTCGCATTGGTGGCGAATCAACGACGATAGAGGACGTAAACTTGACGCAGTGATATCGCTAAGGTGCGTGAGCGCCTTTATAAAGCTATCGTCATTGGGAAGACATTACTATATAAATCCAGATCGGCCGTTTTTTGTTAGAATTTGTCAATGTATCTTAGTTAGAGATGGTTCCACCAAAAATTGCCCCCCCCCCCCCACAATAAAACAAAAGTAAATTTCTTTTTTTTTTCAGCATAGCGAGATGTTGGATCATATAGCTTAAAATAGTAGTTAACCTGTGATTGGGTATGGATCTTTGTGTTATAAGACCTGTTGATTAACTCCTCCCCTCTCTACTAGTATACATCGACTTAAAAACTTCAGCTCGCACTTGGACTCACACTCGCGAGCGTTTCCATATATAATCCGCACTTATCTCGCCGTCAATAAACACACCTAGGCTGGCACACACCCACCTGCGTTGTTTTGGCTCTCGTTCTCGTAAAAAAGATGAATTATCTGCAATGTCACGTGTCGTCGGTGTGAAGCAGTAGTATTGTGGTGGTGCAGCAGCCTCACCTGTACAAGTCACGGTATCTAATCAGTGTGGCGGGCGCGTTTGGTCGCAGACGGACGCTTCGACATGCGATGCTCATTGAGCTGAAAACTTTTTGCGATCACGGCGTCGACTGTCATCAGACAGAAGACGACGAGGAAGATGGTCCCACCATCGGCTATGGAGGCTATGGGGGTGGAGGTGCTCGAGCCTTCGGGAGCACTTTCGACGTCGTCGATTCGCCCCCACCTGCCTGTTTCACCAATTGCTTATCCCTCGTTCCCAATTCAGGTAAGCGGCTGCCCCTGAAGACTTTCATCGAGGTCCAGACCCTGCTGCAGCAGGGCCGTAAGCGCGATGTCAAACTGCTCATCAGGGAGAACTCCTGGCCGATCAACAGCAGTATGCGGTCTCAGCTGTGGCCGATGCTGTGCAGACAACACCAGCACAGCAGATCCATGCTGGACGGCTTCTACTGGGATATGGTCAATCAGGTAAGCACACGCTCTTCATGCCCAAACTTTCATATTTACACCACAGTTGAACTCCTCTCCGTGGATTACCCATTCGCTAAAGATCGGGTAAATTTGGTTCACGCCTTAATCCCCCATCGACGACGTCGGCGAGTCTGAAGAACACTGCCACTGTTAAAGACCCCCACAAACCTGAGCGATATCGCTGCGTCAAGTTTTTGTCCTCTATCGTCGTTGATTCGCACCAATGCTAATTATATCGGATGTGGGAATGGGACGACGATAGGGGCGTCAGTTTGACGCAGCGAAACCGCCAAGGTGTGTGAGTGCCTTTGAAATAAGAATTGGCGTAACATCACAGTCTTCAGTTCAAATCGCTATCAATGCGAGTGAAGTTCCCTGTCATACCACTATCTCAAATGTGTATTGAAATTTGTAAACGTGATGGTACTCAGGTAATGCAATGAAGTACGAACGTCCTCGATGACCCGGTCCCAATTCACAAGTACTCGATTGTGGTCGTTGTGATTGGTGGCTCGGTTTTGACAAACAGTCGCTCACAAAATCCGCATAATCTAAATTGATAATGAGACCAAACGTTGAATTTTGGAAATGAGTTCGCTCGGGCTACACTATATTTGGCGGATACTGGTTTCCGTTTCGGTTAAAATCTTCCGTTTATCTTCGAACGAAAACGTTTAATGAAAATCGTAGGAAAAATACGCGCGCGCGTCTGACAGTGACCAAAATAGACAACCTGTTGATTACCTATCTTTGTTTTGTACGTATTATACAATGTCTTCTTTGCCGTGGACATGTTCAGTTTCATGTGCTACATTTATATTTAGATATGACTCAATTCAATACAATGAATTTATTTTTAATCTTATCGAAATTTCGATGTGCATAGATTTTGATTTTGTGCGCTTTGATTTTTCCGAATTTTCATTTATTTTTATCTGTTTCGAGAAACTTTTCGAATGCTGTATATACTTTTTGAATTCGGTGATGAGGTTCATTTTGAACGATCCCGCATTCAATATTCTGAAGGTGAGTATCCATCGTCGCAAACTGGCTAATCAATTACCTATACACACCCATTCGAATGAAATAAATCGGTTGATATTATTTATCTTCGCCATATTTATTGCATATGCATGCATCTAACGTACGAGTGCACGTCGACCTCGAGCTATTTTTCAGAGATAATGATTAGAAAAAAATGTTCAGGTGACAGTTACATACGTATCCACAATGCACAGTATCGATCTCATGTTGCTCATTGCTCGGGATCTGTAAAAAAAAAAAGGGATCGTTCTAATTGTGCAATTGTTATACAATTCGGAGGCGTCGTTCCTCTGTAATTAAAGACGATTTTATCGTTCGTTTAATGAATTTTAATTAGAGCTCGTTAATTATCAATCGTCACGGATGTCAGTAACGAAACGCCTCACCTTGAGTTGAGCTGTTTTATTGTTTGTACCCAGAAGATTGAGTTTAGCTATGTATAAAACTGCATGGCTAATCGAATTCCACTTGCAATTGGAAAATTTTAACCGAACGTGCGAATAAATATGCGTATTACAATCATTAAACATCCGATATACGTATGTACATAGAGGACTATTGCATATGCAAAGATTCTGCAAAATATTCATGAAACAATTAGCCAAATTGTGTTGAGCTAATATTGTATTGTTCGTATTGCATCAATATTCCATATGGCGTGTTGAGAAGTACCAGCGTTTCTAAAAAAGCGCTCTTGGGAATTATGTCTCCAAAGAGTCCAAACGCTGAATAGAGCAATACGATTTGTTGAGGACCTCGCTAACCGAAGCGGATAGATTCGCTCGTTGGCACGTGGTGGGTGTTGTAACTTAATTGTTAGTGTGTTGCACATTATGCTACAACCCCCACCACATACCACCGAGCGTATTTATCCGCTCGCGAATAATAATCCGCTCCGGTTTGCGAGGCCCTTTAAGGCGCTCACACACCTTCGTCCCGTTCGCACCGATATAATTCGCATTGGTGCGAAACAACGACGATAGAGGGTGTCAATTTGACGCAGCGATTTCGCTAAGGTGTGTGAGCGCCTTTATGATTGTTTTGTTTAAATCTTCAATGAACAATTGATGCTTCGCCGTATACACGTTGAACAATTGATATATTGACATTCCACTAAAGCTTTCACTGAACAAGTCAATTTGATTGAATGTGGTTTAAAATTCAACTTTTGTGTTTTTATTCCAAGGGTAAAGTGTGCAACACGTGGTATTCAACAGGGCTACATGTTGCACACTTTCCTCTGGTATTTTCTTCACCCTCTTGAAACTAAAGAAAATTCGCGGAAAATGTACTGAGATAACACTTCTGAACATGTTCTATGTATCGTTGTAAATTTCGGTTTTGCTTTTAACTTAATTTCGTCGTGCAGCGGATTGAGAATCTTCGTTTTAACGAAGGCGTATTAAATTGCGACTAGAGTTGTTATTCAGCGGTTTGTTGGCCAAACATTGATGCGCGAATTGTAATTTGTTTGATAATGTGGCGGAAATATTCAATGTACTCGAGAGCAGGTAGTGCGAATGTTTGCCATTGAATACATCAAATTTGTACACGTCGTCATCATCATCCTCGTCTTAATTTAATTATCGTCCTGGCACATCTCAAAGCAGATGTAAGCGGTTTTCTCGGGACTCTTCCCAACCCCCCCACGTTTCCTTATCGTGCTAAATTTTCAGCAAATAAATATTGCGTATCTTACATTTTCACGAACGACAAGAGTGCGAACATGTCTGTAGACCGACAAATACGTTTTAGATTTCGTTCAAATATTTATGATGAATCTGATACTCGTTTCAGTAGATGAGCTATTGTCAATAAATAGATATATTTTTCATATCATATCATGATTGCTATAATGCAGTGGTACACAACCTATTTGATAGAAGGGCCAATTTATCCATCTTCCAATTGTTCACGGGCCGCACAAAATCTCCTTTCAAAAGATTCTTGAATTCGGATAATGTGGCAAGCATACTTTTGGCTTGAATCAATGCCATGTAAGGATAACATTTCTTTGCAGTGCGGAAATATATTTTCTCTCAGCTGTGAATGAAACAATTTAAGTTTTTCCTGGAAGTCTGAGAGTAATGATTTTTCCCTTGCAATCGAAGATTCAAGACCATTAAGGTGTGTTGTAATATTTATCAGAAATGCCAAGTCACACAACTATTGAGGATCTTCCAAAATATCGATAGACTTTCCTTTGTTAACATGGAACATTTTGATTTCTTTTAAAAGTAACACAAATCTATTCAAAACCTTGCCTCTGCTTAACCAACGAACTTCGCAGTAGTACAATACGTCATTATATTCAACATCGATTTCATCAAGAAAGGCTCTGAAGTGTTTTTTTATGTTTACTGCCATTATAAATACATGGGAATCTTGGCGAATTTTCAATATTGTTTCGTAAACGTTGTGCACTAACGAAATTCTAGGGAGAACTAACACTAAAATGCGTGTCTTGAAAATAATTGTCTAAAAATAGACTACAACTGCATTTTAGAGTGTGAGACATTTTTAAAAAAATGAATTTTGGTCGCAAATCTCTACTCGTGTAAAAATAGTGGTACTAAATAAAAATAAAACAGCACTGTATGGTTTTCTGTTAGTGACGATTCAGATTATGTACATATATTCCTATGCTACTGCGTAATTTGTTAACATATCAAAGTACTTGGTGATGAAGTACTTGTCATTTTGAGCCGCATGCGGCCCGCCGGCCGCGGGTTGTGCATCACTGCTATAATGTTGCGCCGGTTTTTGCAAAACTCGCAATTTTATAATGTTACTCAGCTGCTACAAAAAAATAAAAATACAAAATATACATATGTCACTTTGGCTGCGTTCGGCGTATTTTCAATAGATGCGTTAAAATTGATCGATTATTCTGATGTATTAATTGCTCTATTAGTCTGTCGGATATCCATATCTATAACTTTATTGCACAATATCTCTTTTTTTGTATCTTATGCAATCTTTGTGAATTCCACATTCTATTCCTGAAGTAGTTTGTTTACTTTTATTTAATTTGATTATAAATATCGATATTGTAACGTCACAACATACATACATACATGTAATATGATATTGTGTGAGAAAACCGGATTTTTTTCAACATTGCGTGCGTTTTACTCATCATCATCTTTTATGTACGTATCTGTAGATTCGCGGAAATATACCTATGTAGGTGAGATGACTTTACATTATTGAATTATGCCTATTTTACAATCTGAATTGTTGCGTAAAAGTTAATCCAAGTACCGCTATATTATAAAGTATCTTTTATTATTAAAAATGTACACTGATAACACCTTATCATCTATATATTAACGTTCAATACAGACACGGGAGCTTGGACCTTATACTTTTATTCGTATGCAGTTTTTATATCACACTTAAGTAATACAGTTAAGAATTTGGAGATATTTAGTCATCTTGTCATTACATATGTATATAATTCATTTTATTGATTTGTTTTTCTTTTTAGGTTTTCGGAACTACAGAATTACCTGACAAACCCATCATGTTACCTCCGTTCGTGGAATCTACTCACTGTTTGGGCTATCATTTGACGAGAAAAGGACGAGCCGTAGCTGATAGGGTTGTATCTGTGTTAGGCTATGCTTGTCCTGACATCACCTACAGCCCATCGCTATATCCTGTCACTGCTATATTACTGCATTTCATGCCTGGTAAGTTTGAAAACTTCAAATTCGACATTATTATTCGCGTACGATTTTTTCGCTCGCTATATGTGTTCGCGCTGGGAAAACTTAATACGTAAATATTTGTTCGATTCGATCGTTAAAATTTCATCGGTTTTGTTTCATTGCTTAGTGTGATGGTCGAGAAATAGCGAGGGTTAGAGCAATTTCGCTCAGAGATGTAAACTTGTGTAAATACGTTATGTTGTTATCGCAACTTATTTGAATTTTGTTATTGATAATTTTTGTAACTAAAAAATTTCGATGATTCATACGTTGCACTTTCTTCAGTATTGAATTGCGTTCTCGAGCTTGTTCGTATCGCATAGCTATAGGGTCATAAGTGACATCATGCATTTGCATAGTATAATATAGTAAATATGACTATGGAATTACATTTTTATAAATGAATTTGACTAAGTGTTGTTTAATGTTAAACATGACTTACTTATTAGACTCTTATGAGGCATTGTTTTAGTATTTAAAAAATGTGTGATTCATTCCATTTTCTCTACCTTATTTATAGTCCCTAACCGTTTGCAGTGTTATCTCGGAATGTAATAAAATACAAACACATATTACAATAATTACATACAATAACATATTCTATGGGCCGAATCTTATACGACTATGCTAATTGTGATGTTCGATAGCTCTGCTATTTAAGCTGAATACAAAATGTATCTAAATTTTTATTTTCATTATTTTGGCTTTTAGATAAAGTGGTCTAAATAACGAATAATTTACACACAAAAACTTCGTTCGTACGAATCAGATAAGTAGGCTGTCTGTTAAGTTCACGTTGCGTTTTCTGCTTTCGTCGTATCTAGTACGATACGATTCTTCCAACAGTAAAATAAATCGTTAAGATTTTCGATTCGTGTCGTGTCGTGTCCACAGACTTTCAAATTTTTACTCCGTTTCGATTTCTCATCAATCTGAAACCACAGTTTCATCCACAATCTTCACGATGTCGGTTGTGAATGACGACATTTATTATTTATTCTTAAACAATTAAAGAAAAAACGACGTAAGAAAGTGTGGTTGAAGATACGTAATCAGTATTCTCATAGAAGCTTGTTGGAAGAATTGAGATTTACATACACCTGGTGGTTGGCATAATTACCTTCGCATGGATGAAGAAACTTACCCGAAGCTACTTACTGTCTTTAGTCACTCCAAAAATACAGAAACAAGACACGGTCATGAGATCATTCTATGTATTTTTAACCGCGATACTCTCATCAGATCGCAACATGAACAGTACATTTAGCAACACGCGTAACGATTTTAGCTTCCATATTCAAATCGGAAAAGTAAATCGTACGAAAGTGAGCCGGTGTAACGTAACGTAACGATTTTACTTCCGAATAGCTAGTCGGAACAGAAATCGTTCGAAAAAACGCAACATAATGTCGCTTCGAATCGATCCACTTTCAATCACCGTGTAATGGCCCGTTTATACCGGCGAATTGCCGAGAACAAGCTCGAGTTCCTCACTGTACACGTTCGCCGGTGTATTCTTCATGGGCCGTGTCTTGTAGTACAGATTCGCCGACAATAATTATCGACTTTTAAATTTTTTTTACGACCGTTCCAAATTAGAACGATAGGGCGCGTTAATTGACACGGTGTAATTAATTACAATAAATGGCTCATTTTAATTATTGTGACAGGCTTCGTTTCACATGCAAGCGTTTGTGTAAATAATATAATTGTTCGTATGCAAAACAAACGCGAGTTCACATTTGTTAACATCGAAATTCTGCTTGCGTTGATTGTGAATGTAATTTACGGGTGCACACAATGAGCTCCAATTAAAAATATTGTACACCACTTTTCGTGTAGTGGAGAGTATTAAAAGTTTTTCAATTTTATATACATATACATATGTATGTATGTACAAACTACATATGTACATAGATCGAGCCGGCTTTGCTTTTGGCATCGCCAAAATTGCAATATTTATTTACAAAACGGCGAGTGTTTATATCATTCATATGAACCTCTGAAAGTCAATTTTTAGCGCCGTGATTCTGTTAGGTGTTCGATGATCAGATTTTGACAGTCGAGCTACGCAGTAAGGTACATAAAGTGATCCTGATTAGGACAATTTGTTCCAGGACTGCTGCAACATTCACTATGGCGGATGTCTGCCTGCCCCTGTTTATTGTCATTAAATTGTGATTAATGTCGCTCGACATAACTCCTGCATACTCAAATATCTAGGTATACAATATAAAGCGTATCGTGTTGTATTTGATTGTGCGTGTTTGTTGCAAACGCTCAATATATCGCTTTGTCAACGTGTGTGGCGAAAAATTTCAAATACATATAATGCAATCCATCGATGTCGAGTAATAAAGAAAAGTAGGTACAAAAGTACACATCAGAGAGAAGAGTAGATTTGTTGTCAACGTGTGTGGCGAATTTTTTTTTAAATACAATGAAATCCATCTGTGTCGAGTAATAAAGAAAAGTAGGTACAAAAGTACACATCAGAGAAAAAAGTAGATTTGTGCTTTGTGCATATACATACATACATACATACATACATATGTATTGTGGGACTACGACAAAGAAATGAGTAATAAAGTTGGAAATTGATAACCAGGAAATACATCGACAGTGAACAAAAATATTATCCGTTATACATACCTATTTATCTA
The DNA here is from genome assembly GCA_022651745.1 of Parapsyche elsis. Taxonomy (NCBI): domain Eukaryota; kingdom Metazoa; phylum Arthropoda; class Insecta; order Trichoptera; family Hydropsychidae; genus Parapsyche; species Parapsyche elsis. The sequence continues at coordinate 8,744,439 of JAGVSN010000017.1, forward strand.
TTCCGCACATTCCATATAAATATATTTCAATACCGTCTTATCTTAATGTGAATTGTATTAAATGCGCTTTAATTTTGTGTTACATGTATGAGCATTAAAATTTCACCGGGAAAAGTCTGAATATTGCTTATGTACACATTATGTATATTGACATTCGGAATGTTTCGCGGAATCTGATATCGGCCTCTTATTACATTGATAAATGACACATACTTATTTTTGATTCATATACATACACTTTAATCGAGATTAATCGTTTTTATTTTATTTCAACCAATCACAGCTCAATACATAATAATTAGACGATCGTTGTCGGTTTGCTTTTATGTTTAATCAATGATGATACATTTCTCGTTTCGAGTTTGTTATATTTTAACGTTTATGTCAACATCTCGGTTTTTTTTAATTTCAGCACTCTGGGTTACAAAATTATGTATACATACGGACACATATAATTTTCATTACGCTTAGAACAGTGCTTCCCAAACTTTTTAATACCGCGATCCACGTTTTAGAAGGATAAACTTTCGCGACCCACTAAGTCTTAATGGAGTTTCCTCAGTTTTATTTACTTTTAAAGCAGCAGGGATAAACCTTGTACATCCGTGCACTCTTTCAGTTGCAATGAGAAAAATGTTACCGAATCACAAACTATTTGGATCAGCTCATCCACTGGGTCATTTCATCGTTTCTGCGTGCAATCGTATTATATATAAGCGAAATCGTTTCGACTTCTATACTTCTTTCTTGTTCTTATCAAACATAATTCCAACCGTGTCTTTTATTGGTGGCAGCACTTAAGTCTTGCCAATTGTGTGCGGCTTACTAGCTTGCGTGATTTGCAAACTAATCAGGTTAGAGGCGTGGAGAGATTTTTCATTAATGCTGGTGTAATGCGAAAGCTTCAATTTCGACGACTTAAGCTGTTCCAGTTGTCTTTCGAAAAATTCTAGTGGCTTGTTTTTAAAATCCGGATGCTTACTTTTTAAATAATTTAAAAAAATCACATTCTTTGGAATGTGAATTTTGAATTATGAATCTTTCACGACCCACTAAAAATCGGCTCGCGACCTACACGTGGGTCGCGTCCCACAGTTTGGGAAACGCTGGTTTAGAATATTATCGCGTTTTCTTTGCCATGTTCTTCTCGATAGCAATAAAGAAATGTTTGCTCAGATTCGGTGCCGGCATCGTTCTGTTTGAACGCGAACGATTTATTTTGTCAATATTGACTGCAAATTTTAATTCTGCTCCATGTAACATTCAACATCGCTAACATTACTCGCACACCAACATTTTCCAAACTGCACGCTTCGCAGAATACTTCCTGATATTATTATTAATATAAAGGCATTTGAGAGTTCATTGATACTATATCTGTCGTGAAATTCATTATACTGGATCATTGCTCAAATTATTAAAGTTCGAGGAACATCATTCGGAATGCGGCGACATGCACCCTTGACCATCGCCCACGTCAAAATGTCATTTAATTTTCAATGTCAATTAAACGCACTAACATCCTTTGTATATTTTATTTGCGAGCGTTGTTTTCCGCACACCAATACGATAATGATGATCCAATTTGCGTGACAATCAATCACATGATCCATTCAAATTCGCAACGAAGTCCTTCCTCATCTTTATCTGCCCCACACACACACCCACACACCGCATAATTGACTGATCTCGTTGGCATCATCCTTCACACTTGCCTCGCTTCACATGTTACGTATCATGTGATTTCGTATCGCGTAATCCTTCCAGTACGTATGTATGAAACAATAAAATTGTGCAATGTAATCACATGCGCTGATATTATACACGCATGTATGTACATGTCAGTTTCGAGTTCCGATTGATTGCATTTTGTAAAAACAGTTTACGTTTTCATAATTGAGGTGCTCAACCGATTAGGTATTGACGTACGAATAGTATGTATCGTACTATTTACGCAATTGATGTAACGACAGATTATTATCGGAACTTAGCGACAAAGTATTTGATTCGACTGTTTATGTGTACGTAAGCATTTCCTACATGCATACGCGTACACTTTATTCACAGTGTGCATATTTGCTATTGCATCGATGTGCATATTTAAAATTCCGCTCGACTAATGAAAATCAAATTTTAGGTATTTCCTGGATGTACATGAACTTCCATTCAATGTTCAGAAATGGCAACTACATACATATGTACGTACATATATATTTTCACTCGAGCGATGCCGCGTACTTACATAAATACACTGTGAATATTTATAATAACGTAAAAAGTCAAGGCAGCGCCTACTCTTTATGAATCATCTGTTTAGATAGCGTTTTTATAAATACATTCACATGAATTTATTTAGATTGTCGTATTGACAGTTTTGAGAGTTCCGCCATTTACATATTAACATTATCGTTAATCACACAGTAATATCGATGTGCCGTTAAAACTAATATTATACATATGATGAGCGGCCGACAGAAAGCGCTATCGATATACAAATATCGATACGAATTATTTACTTGTAATTCTCGCGTGACTTGTCTCCATGCTTTTCACCAAGTCAGCCTCTTATCATCGTATATTTTGTTTGAACTGTGGGATATTTCATTTGGCCCATTGTTATTTCCCGATATGGGGCCGAATATGTGCATAACATTCCCTCATCGCCTGTCTGTTGTATCTGTATCTCCAGTCTCCACAATGCTGCGTGTTTTTCTACGGGCGATTGTCGCCGATCTTGAACTTGAATTTCATATTTTTGTTATTTTGTTGTCGACGTTGATTGAACGACATCGCACCCGTTGAACGTTTTATTGCATTAAGATGTTCGCTGGATTGAAGGTCGCTGGGGGTTTTAAACTGCTTATCAAATTATCGCAATGTCACGCAATTTTATTCATCGCATAAAAAATGGCCATTTTATCATTTGTCGACGATGGCTGTTTACCTCCGCTAGTTCGCTTCCACACTATTACAATATATCATCGTCGTTAACCTTTAGTCGATGCCAATCGCTATTTGTCAAACGTACCTATAGCAAGCTAGCGATATACTAAATTAAACCAGATCACTTTGATTCCGTATCTTGAAATTCATTCAAATTTATCTGACAAGTGCATACGTGTAATATAATTATATGACGGATGGGTGTAACTCTCATCCTAAAGTGAAAGTATGATATAATTTGGAATAGTGTAATATAGTTTTTATCGGTGACTTTTAAATAAAGGTCGATTTAGACCGGGATGTTAGTTAAGAGAGTGGCATGTGTGGTCGAACCCCGACCAATCCAGATGCAGGAGCCAGCTCGATATTTTATTTTTTTAGTCGCGTCACTGTGAGCAAGTAGCCTTCTCCCACCACGCCTTCCGCGCGTCTTTAGGCCACTTCATTCGCCTTTGCAACAACAGTCAACTAAATTTCGAAGCCGGCGTGGCACCTCGACGAAAAATACAGTCAACTGTGTGATTCGCAGATGTGATTTACGACCAGAACAGGTTCTCAGGAACAATTTCGACCATTTCGGCAGCCATGCGCGAAGAGTCATCACGAAGCACGTTCTGATCGTAAATCACACCTGCGAAGTTGTAAAAAGCTACTCACTAAGAAAATGCATACAGTTGACTGTATTTTTCGTCGCGGTGCTTCACCGGCGTCAACATTTAGTCGACTGTTGTCGCAAAAGCGAATGTAGTGGCCGCGTCTTCCTGTCCTTTATAATGTCTGTCTTTATGTCCTTTATAATGACAGTATACCTACACTTTTCTCAAAGAATAGAACCATCAGATTTTGTAATTGAATTCCATTTAGCAAAGCTTATCTAATTTAAGCCAGTGACATTCGGATGTATCAATTTTCGCAACAAACGAAGATTCAAATGTTTACAACCGTACAATATTATATAGACATTTCGTAATTTGATACTATCGGCAGTTCAACCCTTTGATTACTCGACTTGTTATAATACAAAGGCAACAGTAAATTGTATTCGAAAGATGATACTTTTTTTTTTTAATTCTTTTACATTTTACAGTTCAGTTTTTCTTCTCATTTGCATACGATGTTGTAAACGTATTGTCCTTATTCGACCGTGACATCTCGCGTAATGACACAACTATCGGTCGGTTATTATGTTGTAAAAGGTAATGTACGCTATTACCGTCTGATTTTTACGATTGTAATCAATGTTAGCTTAACGCTAATATAGACTGTGACAATGTCAAAAAATGTTGATCACAATCACAACCAAAAGCATCACACACTGGTTATACAAACGGTGAGATTGTCGCACGTATATACATACATATTCGAGGGTTTCCTATTAGATGCGAACTCTGTTTACAATCCGTTCGAAGTAAATTTGCGAAACTTCCAATGTGTAACGTGTGCGATGTAACCACGTAAAACATCCCCGTAGTATTGTATATACATATATACATAAATAGATATTGTATAATACAACGTTTACGTTTTCGTCGTGACGAGACACGATGAGAATATTACGTGTATATTGTATGCGTTTTCATATTATGTATGTATGTATATATGTACGTATGTACATATGTACGTGGTCAGTGGCGCGCGCATCTTCAACAATAAATTGGGTCAATCGTTCTCGTACATTGCACTAGTGCAATTATATAAAAAAAAATATATATTATTGTATTTATAAGCGGAGATGTTTGAAGATTGCCGATCTATCGGCAGCCACCGATAAGTTTCCTTCGGCCGTTTGCCAATCGATTCGGCTACCGTTGCCAAATGTCGACGGCGCGGCTAACTGCTGCACATTTCGCGTGTTTATTTTGCATTTTCCACGCGACTATGTATTATCATCGGGTTGTGTTTGTAAATTTTGAGACGAAGTGGTGGTCTCTCACTCTCTCTCTCTGGAGCTTTTCCGACGTAAAAATAAAGCGTGACACCGCTGCGTGTGCGAAATTTTCCGCGACGTCGTCGGATCAATGTTGCAAAATTTACGCACAGTACGGTGTTTTCACCTTCACTCTCTATGGATGCAGTTTGCATGTCTACCGTGACCTTTGCCAAGAACTCGTATTTATATCCGCCGCGATCAGGTGACGAGTGCATTCCGCTTTTCGCGAAAATTTGCTGAATGAATTTTCTCGCGAAGCGATCGCTATATCGAGGAAATGTCTCCGCTTGAAAAAAATTCGTATACTGTGTCGTTCGTCTCCTTCGACGAAATCATTTATGTATGTACGTTTCCATGAATTCGAATGTTTGTTTTATTTTTGTAAATTCGTCGGTGCGGATTTGTGGACTTTAATCCACATATGATATGTTGACAGTTATACAGTTAAAATTTCAATCGCTTCGTAGGGTTATATGTACATACTTACATAAGACTCCTTAAAGACTATTTTAGAAGTTTCATGTAGCTCAGGCTTGCTTAAGAATATTACGCAAAATTGTATATATATAACTGTGATTAACTATAGCCAGGCGATAGCTCATTGATTGCAGCGTTGGTCTCTTGAGCAAAAGGTCTGGGCTTCGATCCCCGCATTTTTCGCGTTTTTCGACCTTAAAAATATTATCACTGGCAAGATCTGAATATTACTAAATTCGGATCGGTCATCTCCTCTGTTTAGGATTGGCCAATTTATCTAACTTAATTGCGAAGACGATTCCGTAAAATTGGCACCCCCGTCCCCCGCCCAGAAGGCAATGGGAAACCACTGGAGAATATCTTTCCTTGGTTACTTCACTATGGCAGACGGTAAAATTTTTGTTAAATAGTGAAGAGGCAACGCTTGATTTTCAAGTACGCCACCTTCAAAAGAAGAATTAACTACATATGACTTTTAATTCTACGCTGATTTTTTTCTCTAAACAGGACCTTAAGATTATTATGATGGCCATTCACGATCCGTTTCGACGGATGTGTTCGTGCGGATGTGATGTGTGAATCAACTATATTTTCGCCAGCTTTTCGCCATAGAGTCACAACAAAACACTGGTCAAAAACGTCTGTTACCCACTTACGATCGGTTTTTGTGGCGTATCCACAAAACGTCCCTGTGGAATTCAAGAAGCGCCTGATTTCTGTCGGTTGTTTTCATGAGATGTCAGTTTTATGGAGCGGGGAAAACGGATCGTGAATGGCCACCATTACAGAGATCTGCGACCAAGGAAAGGTTCATAAAGGCTCCCACACATTACCACACGCCACGCCACACACGTCTTCTGACGAAATCTTAAACGCACGAATTTTAATGGTTTTGTGTGGCGTAGATACACACCTGCAACACCCCACCCCACGTCACAATTCATAGCGAGCGCGTGGTGCGGCAAGTGTGTGTGAGCCTTAAATCTTCTACGTGTGCTCTACTTATGATTTATTATGTTTATTTATCCCAATTACTATGCTCACCTGCAACTTACTATCTGTGGTTTACTTTGATCGTGTGAAGAGCAGCGTATACGTTTGTTTACGATCGTTATTGACTTGCAGACAAACAAACTACCGAATATAAATAACGCACATCATTCGACAGGGAATTTTCCTATGGGCGACACAACGATGGATTCCATATAAAGGTGATAATACTCTTCACACATGAACATCGAACATATTATCATAAATAACGTGAACAATGTGGTATTGGACTAATTTCAAAACGGTCATCGTCAATTATGATCCGAATCGAACATATGCTATTTTGGTCGACGCTGTTATCACAAAATGCAACTAGAGAAACAGCTTACCCGTGATATAATACCACACATCAGATCTATAAGTCATCGACGTGGTACACATTGAGGAGTGGAAGACAGAAGGAGCACGTGAGTCTCAAAGCAACAGAGTTTATTTTGGCTTGTCACGCGGCTGCACTGGGTGAAGGTCGCATGCCGGCCTCATCTTCGATGCTGATCTGTGTGCCAGACGTGTGCCACCAGCTCTGGTGGTAACAACCTCACTTCCGAAACGACATAACTCTCCTGGGGCTCTCGAGAGAGTATGCACCTTGGTGCTCGTACTCCAGCGGCCGAGAAACCAGTTGCGAGCTGGGTTATCTCGTCCGTCGATGGAGCAATGCAAACTTTGTAAACGCTCGCGTAATGTAGACTAGAGCAGGTGGGGTTTTATGGTAGTGGTTCGAATGATAAAAATAATCAGTTATGAATTACTTGATGTACATATGTATGTATATACATATGTATCGTATATTGCTTTTTCTGAATTGGCAATGCTCATTCTTTTTCGCTTGGCAGTACGTACTATATTTGTCATTAGCCGGAGTCATCGTAACTAAACTTTGTACGGTAGGTCTTCGATCCAACTCGAGTACCTCGAAAGACACACGAGATCGTATCTTAACGAAATCTTTATTATATATTTTTATTTTTTTAAATGTTGAGATGATACCTTGATCTAATGGTTGGATTATCGAAGTAGTATCCCCAGCTGACCTTTTTCGTCATGCACTGGATGAATTAAAAAAAAATTGTCCATTTTGTAAAACCGCGTAAATCGAGGGTTATACATACATACATACATACATATGTACATACATACATAGATTAGGGGTTCTTAACGTTATGCGCTCATTTCCTTCCTTGAAAGTGAACATTATGTTCATTCCCCCTTCCCAAACTATCCTAAACTCATTAAACAATCAAGACAAAATTAAAATAATAATTGATTTTTTTTCACCGATTATTTTTTAGTAAATAAAATCAGAGCTAGCAAGATTGCTACTTTTTTGATACTGACTGATTTTAAAATTCATCAAGGTTTTGCTTTAGTAGAACTTTGCTGCGTAAATCGATGAAGTCGTCCTTCTGCATGTCAGCATCATCCACAGAGTGTAAATTAAAACTGAAAAGATTTCGTATCCGCTCTTATTTTTTTAAATCAGATTGAAAGTAATCATCAAAGGATTCCATTAGATTTTCCAAATCCATCAAAATATCGCGACAAATCCAATTTGGAAGCGTATCTAACCAATTATTCCAATTTTGTTGAAAGAAACCTCATTCCTCCCCGGTGAGGAAAACACCATAGGTTAAGTAAGAACCTCTGACATAAATGGATAAATGGACTAGCTGTAGGGTAGGTATTAGGGTGATGAAAATTAAATTTCAGTTGATGATTCATACAAAAGTGTATCAGTAGTTAAAGTGATCACATTTGTAGTATGTATTTTATGTACATACATACATATGTAGGTCTTAATTGATCGACCTTTACGTGATGTGTGAGTTCTCAGTTTTATTTTTATAGGTACGCAAAGCGAGCAAATTTAAAATGAAAGATCACTTACTTTAACCCCTATATCGTTGACCGCGTACAGTACTTTTGAAATTCAACGACTTTAGTTTATGAATTATTGATTGACTACCAGCATTTTAACATTGATTAAAGCAAATTTATTCCGCGATTGGTCGAAGTCGTCGTGACGAAACAATGGATACAAAGCGCACGCAGTTTTCGACAGTTCGTTATAAACATTGTATCTCATTCTAAAATCATCTCGCTTTTCCGACTTTTTTTCGTCTTATTTTTCTCGATTTTCCACCGCATACATACCTTGTAATTTTATGACGACCATCCATATATCGTGACGCGAGGGTTTTCACTGGCGAATAAACCGACCGGTTAATACGGTCGCGCAAAAAAGGTTTTTGTGACGCGTAAAAATAATTGACCTTTCAAAGTTTGTATGCCGACGTCGGAAAATTCGGATGAAAATGTATCTGAAAATTTTATCTCGAAAATTCACTATCTTCACCTTAGAAACTGGTTTATACTTCAAGTGGGATACAATTGAATCGTTGGATACACATTATTAATTTATAGTCTATTTAAAGTATAAAAAATATGTACCTACATACATATGTACATACATACGTTCTCTTATTTTTAGCATTATCTTTTTAGTTAAGCGTTCCAGTGTTTACGCAATGTTACTGCCGAGGAAACCTTCGCCGAATGCTATTATTAGCGATTAATATTTGTCCATCGTTATCGACCGATGTAAAACTTTGCCCGTTTCGCGATACAACACTCAAGATGAATTATGCATTTATTCGCGAAAATTCCCATTTATCCGCCCAAATTACGTGTACACGGACGGATTTTTCCGCCCATTTAATGCCGAACTCCTTTCCATTATCATTTTAAGCGCTTTTTCACATTACTTAACATCAAAGCGAGATGTACATATAAATAGACGTCTCTTGAATATGTACATATGTATAGGTACATTATAAAGCGATTTTCATACGAGCCGACCTTCGTTTCGTGCGCAAAACTTAATTTACAGAATCTCTATTGTGTTCTAAACGAACTTTGATTAGCCATAACCACTGTAGCATGAATGTAGCACGGCTACGTAAATCATAAAATGGTCAACAGTTCAATTTTATCAACGATCGTTATCAGTTTATACAAATTCTCAATGGACGAATGGTGAATGTATGAAAGTTGTATGAAATTGTATGAAAGGAGTTACCCAATCGGTAAATTGATTGATAATTCTCTATCACGCTATGGAATATCAAGTGTGCGTCAATCGTCAATCGTGAGATTTAATTTTGATTTTGATTTCACGAGCATCACGTTTCGCGACTGCTTGGTTTATTGAAATAATAATATTAAAATGCTCGTGTATGTTTTTGCAAATGTAGTTCTTATCTCACAGCCGGCCATGTGCTTCGTCTGATAAAAGCTACGACTTGAATCATCGACCTCAATAAACGCTCAGAAGCAAACCACCACTCGTCTGAAAATTCTCCGTTTGATTTTCCACCGTTTCAGCAGAGGCATTTTCGTTCGCTTTCGATAACGATAATTATGCGGCGGCTTAGGTTCATAATTAAATCGCAGTCGATTTTGCTCGCACATTTAACTTTGTGCTATTATTCCTCCCCTCCACCCTAACAACTCGTTCGACGTGGTTCCGGTTCGTCGGGTAAATTTCCTCGCATCGATGGTTTTCTTCTGTTTGCTTTTGTATTATTGGGGAAAATTAAATAACGTTTTCCCCCGATTGAGTTTCAATCACCGCCCAATGATAAATCATTCATCTCGTTTATAACGCGCGATACTTTTTTCCCCGATATACATACATACATATGTATATCGTAAATATTCTCGCAAATACGCGATGAACACGTTTTCTCATAGTTAGATCGTTTGCGGTGTTTGGCGTGTATAAATAAATTTAATAGACAAACTTACTTCAAGTTTCCGTATATTTCGCGCTTTGCGGAATTAATTCCAGTCGCCTAGTTCGGTTTACGGCGCCCACTTTGTCTTAATTAGCAAAAGCTGATTTTCTCCACGCCTCCACGTTCACTAGACATTTAATTTCGCTATAATTCTCCAACACTCCAGGGATGTTTTTACACTTCGCATTAGACAGACTTATCGTTATGCCTACATACATACATATGTATGTATATACTTAAAGGTAGGTATATAAAGTGTGGGTGTTTAAAATGACGAGGGGTCGTTTGATATTTTGTCTAATTTCCGGCCTCTCACTTCATAAACCTTCCACGTAACTTCGCAACCCTCTTATCTATTTGCTTTTTTTTTTTCGTCCTATTCGACCTCAATAATAATTGACATCTAACTTGAGTTATAGTTTTGGATACAAGCTTTTTTCGAAAGCTCATTACCCGAACGTACATATGTATGTACATAAAAGTAAACTCTCGAATGCTAAAATATGTACATATGTATATATACATTAAACTCGTATATGATTCAATTCCTATTTTATACATAAATCAGGGTTTTTCAAGTTGTGAGTCAAAATAAATAAAATATAATTTAAAAAAAATTGGTTTCGTCAAACGTTGCAAGTATTGAGAATGGAACGAGTCGTCTTTACTTAGATTTTATAACTTCGTAGAATGTGTTCCCATGACACCGGAATGGTCAGTTCATCTATTATTAGTTAATATTGTCAATGAAAATATTTTAAAAGAATTAAAACTCGAGATATTGTCACGTCTCACTTCTCTATCCCAAAGCTTTAATAACTATTTTCCAGTGCAGAAATTTGAAACGGTTAAGAAAAACTTTTGGAAGCCCCGAATCAATAATCGAGTTAAACTTTGATCCTGAAGAGGAAACTGAATTTCTGCACCTTACGTTCATTTAACTGAAGACTGATTTTCAGCAATTAAATTTGTCATCATTTTGCATTAGAGTTAAGGGAGAATTTCCACTTTTAAGTAAAAAAGCAATCTTTATACTATTACCTTTTACTTCAACTTATTTGTGTGAACTAGGATTTTCCACTTTATATCAACTAAAAACAAAGTTTCTAATTGAAAACTAGTTTCATCCATAAATATGCATACATCATGTGTCAATAATAAATAAAGGAACATAATGGGCAGAGTTTGCGTTTGATATATTATTACATACTTACATAAATCATAAATGACCTTTTTTTCTCAGAAATACTTTCCCTATCACCCCTTGTAAAATATACGCTCACGAACCATGAATCATACTATGTGTACATATATACACACGAAAAATATTTATTTTAGCTTTGTAATAACAGGCATACGATAAACATTGAATAAAATAAATTGAAAAGCCATATTATGTATTTATGTACGATATGTTTTTATAGTGCCTTACCAAAGGCTTCTTACAGTTTTCCTATCTCGAATACGGCAATATGGCTTATAAAGTAAAAAGTGTTTCGAACACGTCTACATTTACTACCTTTTCTAACTATGACTCCTTCGGATCGATAATCCCGGTTTCTACCCCTACCTCTTCCCATGTGGACACTGTAGCAGTCCTTGCTGGAACGTAGGTATTATAGACACGCAACCCATTCGTCTGACTCACACGTGAAAACCCATGACTTTTCCTTTGAAAAAAAAAAAAAAAGTGACGCATATTCCTTAAACCGAACGAAAATTTTGCAACGATCGACCGTGCGTGATGCAAACGAACCGAACAAACGCCTATGCAAATTTGGCCATTGTACAAGAAGACCACCATAAAAATATCAACGATGCCGCCGACTTGGAACCTACGAATTTTATTATGCTCTCCGTTGTATTGACATGCAAATGTTGCATTTATTTCCGCCATTGTTCCGTCGGGGTTGTTTATTTCGCGTTGATTAGTTCTGTTGAGCTCTGCTAGGTAGTTATAATATGCACATCCATAGCTATGTACGTTCGGCAACCTTGTTTTGTCACATTGTCACATTGTTTGTGGAATATTTCCTCTTCTATCTCCTCTATCCGACGCATTGATATGCAAATTGAAAGGCGACGGCTCAACAAACTCTTATGCCATGTCGCACAGTATACAGATACGTCTCGTATAAAATTGAACATGTAAAAATATTCCGGAATTACGTATTCACAATTTTTTTTCACCCTCCGTTCTTTCACTCGTCTCGTTTGAATTTACCTTTTGAATTTTTTGCGGCTCGCCCGTAACAAATCGCCCGCTTTCAATTTAACCTCGATTTGCATATTCCAGTTAAGCGAGACCTTTGTGTGTCCGTAGCTTGCATTTATTCAAAATTGGCGTTTCGGGCTCTTGAAAACGTACACGTCGATCGAATGTGCACAAATAGTGTTGTAAGTCGAGAATATTCTCGGAGAACGAGAATATTCTCCAAAAGATTATTCTCCGAGAATTTTCTTTTTTCTTGGTTATAAAACATCTCTAGGTAGTTTAATAGCTTTTTAGAGGATTCTAGGATATTTTCAGAACCTAATAGGACTTTCTAGAATGTCTGAGAGTATTTTGAATGACATTTTTTCATTCTGACGACACTGAATGTGTCATTTCGTCATTTTAACATATGCACTACTAGCATGAACGTTTTCCGCAAAATTCTCACAGGAATACAATGCTTATTAACTCTGGAAGCAATAAATTATGTATACATATTTTTATTGCTTTGGTTATGATATTCCAGTGATTTTGTTCCATCTTATCATTTAATCACTCATTTAAACTAAAAATTTTGTCCCATTAAATTTAGTTTTTGTCACGGATACTAAAAAACATGTGTACCTACTATAGTAAGAGAGAACTTTTACACATAAGTGTAAAAGTTCCCGCTTTTCCCGATGAAAATATATCGAAAGATAGTGAGAATACTGCGTTTTCAAATTACATACATATATGTACATAATAATAAGAGAGAGAAATATCATTTTAAAAGGACACGATTGCAGTAAGAGACGTGAAAAGGCGAAGACTCTCAAACTAAAATTACTACATATATAATAGTATTTATATATATTTGTGCAATTCTGATGAAAACTAATATTATTCGTGTTATCCGTATCACCTCTCCCAAGTATTAGCCCGGATTAGAGGGAGTTTACTGTATATTTAAGCAGATACAGTAAGAGTTAGTATTTATTTATTTGAAATACATGGTGGCCGATGGAGCCCAGGGTACATTGCATTATGTATGTATGTACATACAATTTTGCCCCTCAGATGCTCTAAAAAACTGATTCCTCGGACATCCAGAAGTTTACATTCTAATTTTACCGGGATTCGGTATTATTTCCCATATTTACTCAACACTTTCTAATATGACAGAATTAATGTACTGAATTTAAGATTCATTGATAAAGACTATATCTTTTTTTTAAATATGTAGCTACATGATCTAACTTAAATCTACAAAATAGCAGATCCCCACTAATAGAACACAGAAAATATTAATATCTTAAATAAATATTATTAATTTATATGATTATTACATATTCATAAATTTATAATAATATAAATATGTACATATATAAATTATTAAGATTATTCCCGAGAATTTTACAACACTATGCACAATGATGGTGTGTATGTACATATCTACTGAATACGCAATCTGAAGATGTTCATTAGTTTTCATATCGAAAGTAACTTTCAAATTTAATAGTTGCCATGCATCCACGATAGAACAAACGCGTTCAGAGTTCGAAGACACTGTTGACTTCATTACAAAGTCGTTCGAACATCGACACTGCCTCCTTTAAAATTAAGCGTTGCGTCATTTCCAAAACTCGTTCTCTACCTAAACGCAAGGAATTTGTATCGCATATTTTTTTCGATCCTCGTAAATTCTCCTTTGCATCCGAATTTACATATTTTGCCTTAGCACATTTTTACACGGCTTCAGTTAGCGAGACGTGTGTGCAAAGTTAGTTCTCGGTACGTCACGCAATTGTCCGCCTCCGCGGCCCTCATTATAAATAGCCGTTTGTGGTCGAGAGTTTGTCTCGTCAAATTGTGTGTATATAGTATATACCATCGCTTGAATGCTGATTGTAAGCCACTTTGGCACACCGAAGTTCTCCTCGATAGCTCGGTGTATTTTCGACGTCTTCAAAAATTATCATGTCAACAATCGAGGTATTCCGAATCGACGATTTCGAGTACTCTGTTGTTGCGAACGTCAGTCTTTCTTGTCGTCTCAATTTAAAAATTTATCTACTGTAGGAATATATTCCTTAGAGTCGTCGTATCACTTACGATCTCGTATCCGAGGGTGGCACTTCAGTTGAATTCACCCTTGACACGAATCTGCCCCCGTCGTTTACAATGGAATTCTAAAGAGAAAAAGCACTTTTTAATGGAGAATCTATTTTCGGAGACTAAAGGAAAATACACAATAAAAAAAAAGGAACAAAATGTAACCGAGGCGAATAAGAACATTGTAAATTTGGCATTATTTCAGGGAAATGATCAACTTTATAATATAAATCTTACTGTTGTGAGCTCTTTTCATACATACAAAAGAAATTTATAACGTTGTTTTTATTGCGGCTTTTTTTTTTATACGTTTTACAAACCGGAGCGGATTATTATCCGCTCCGGTTTGTGAGGCCCTTTAAGCTTGAAATTGACTGTAACTGTCCTGATATTATCCCAAGTCGGTTTCATATTATATATATGTACATATGTGTGTGTGTCTACATAAAGAAAGTATACGACCAATGCGTACTGCCATTTATGACGTATGGATGTGAAACGTGGATGCTGAATTCAAGAATGTTACGTACGATCCAGTGAACCCAGAGAAACATGGAAGGATGTACATAAGTTTGGTATAATAAGAAGAGGTCGTAAGAGGAATACATGGGTAAGAAGCATGACCAAGGTGGCAGATATAGCGGAACGTGTGGAAAGGTTGAAGTGGCAATGGGCTGGACACACGGTGAGAAATACTAGAATGGTATCCAGAGCATTGTAGACCGGGTGGACGATGGGCTGATGAATTGAGAAGAATGTGTGTAGTCAAGTGGATGCAGATTGCTCAAGACAGACATGAATGGAGGAGGATTGGAGATGCTTTCATCCGGCTGTGGGTGTGGTGAATGGCTGAAAATGATGATGATATTAAAAAGCTCACATGGTCAGTTCAGCAGGTTCATCATCCCATCAAAATTATGTCAATCCCACTGGCGCTGACGTCAGTGACTGACGAATTTATACTACATTTCCAAATTCAAAATACCCTGACCTTCTCGATTGACGGCCACTGTGACACTAATTTATCAACGCATTTCCCGGACGATATTTTTACTTGACCTGACGCGACGCAAGCCTGCCAAAATTTACGCGAACCGGTTATCGCACGTTACACTTACGTAATTATGTCACACACACAATATGCATACATTTGTTTAGTTGTAAAACCATATGGCTTTTTCGCACCGTAGGGACGCTGCATCAATTAGCGTCTATAAAAAAGTCGTTATGCGCGACATTTTATACGAGCCGAAGCGCGTGATCCAATTCGCCCACACACCCACCGACAATTCTTCATTAAAACACACTTAGCTTTAACCGCTTAATAGACTTGACCGATCTCTGTCGTTTTTCCTCGACGTGTAAAGAAAACCGAATTAAAAATCTCGCACCGACTGCTTTGATTTTGATCGGCGGCGACACGTACCCTAATTTCGACGAAGTAAACCCTTTTCAGCCCCGTCGATTGAAAAAATGGGGAGTTACAATTGGACCCCTTTTCCGCTGTCAAAACATTCGAAATATGGCCCCCGGTTGAAAAGCGAATCCGACACGGTATATTTTTGACAGAATATTAAACGAGATTAAATTTCGCAGTAGGTACTGTGTAAATCCGTGAACAACACAATCCGTTGTACATATGTATGTATGTATATCGAACGGCGTTCACGACGATGTTTTAAATTGGCCATTACTGAATAAAGTGCTTTAGGGTCGTATGCCAAATTATTCGAAATGTTATCGTTGGAATGTCTTCACGTTCCAGTTCAGTGGATAGTGTTTAAAAGTTCAATAATATTACAATTACCTTCAATATAGAGAGTACTTTTATGAAAATACAACGCTGTCGTAAATTTTCCGGTATACATACATAATTCAACCTTCGCAAATAATTGTATTGTTATTTTTAACGACACTCGGAGATTGAAGCCGCCTTCATTTTGCCAAAAAGTTTATATTGCGGCTAGCGAAACTTCTGAATGAAGATATTATCTGTAGGACAAGGCTGCTGTTTCCTAAATTTAATTAGTTTTTATTCACGCCGTCGCGTCTCGTCGTCGACTGAACGAAATAACAGTCTTCAGAAGAGATTTTATCGTATAAATGTGTGTGCGTATTCGTTAATAGGATAAACCTATTATGTTCTTCGGCAAAGCTTTTCCTCCCCCCATTTAATTAAAAGGTTTCATACTGTTTATTCGAGTAGGTACGATTTTTGTTGTCAGAACGCCTACGCTTCGCTAAATTTTCGAAATTTATTCGAATACCTACCATATATTTATTATACCCGGGTTTATTTATTGTGTTGTAAATATATTATTAAAATTTTGTCTCCTTGTAAGCGATTTCGGTATTCTTGAACGTTAATAATTAATACCTATGTACATTATGTACCTATATATGTACGTACTCTTCAGATACACAAATTCTCCTATGATTTTTGCATAACATTATATGTAGCTATTTTGAAATTCAAATTGCTAATTTTTTAATCTTTGATCTGAATTCTTTTTTTAATACATAAACAAAATTAAGAAAAATACCTTCGACGAATAAAATAAAAGATGAAAAGGGACTAAAGCGGGGGTTCTTAACCTCCCCCACGGGGGGAATGAAAGTTCTGCAAGGGAAGAATGAGGTGTTTCCCCAAAAAAATTGCAATAATACGTTAGATATGCTTCCAAATTGGATTCGTGGCGATATTTTGAGGGATTTGGAAAATCTAATGGAATCCTTTGACGATTACTTCCAATCTGATTTAAAAAATTAAGAGCGGATACGACATGCTTTCAGTTTTAATTTGGACTCCGTGGATGATGCTGACATGCAGAAGGACGACTAGATTGATTTGCAGAGCAAAGTTCTGCTAAAGCAAAAATGCTCAAATCAAAACCTTGATGAATTTTGCGCTCTCAAACAATTGCCTATCCAGATTTGGTAAATAAAGCACTTACAGTCGCATTTCATTTGCTATCCCATTATTGAGAATCAGGATTTTCAAAATTAGTCAGTATCAAGACAAAAGCTAACAATCTTTTGGACGTCAAACATATTTTAAAATATCTTTATGTATTTTTTTTCTAATAAATAAACGGTGAAAAAAAATCATTATTTTTATTAGGTCTTGATTGGTTCAATGAATTTAGGATAGGGGGGGAATGAACATTATGTTCACTTCCAAGGGAGGAAATGAGCGCATAAGGTTAAGAACCCCTAACATATGCACATACATATATAAAATCAAATTTCGTAAAGATACGATCCTTTGTGTCACATGCAAGACGACTTCGTCGATTTACAGAGTACAGCTCTGCTGAAGCAAGAATTCTCAAATTAAAACCATGATGAATTTTGGTGCTCTCAAACGGTGCCTAACCAGATTTGGCAAATAAAGTTCAGTCTTAATTTCATTTGCTACGACCTATTCTCGCGAATCTGGGTTTTCAAAATTTAGGATAAAGGGTGGGGGGAGGAAAGATCATTGTGTTCACTTCCACGGGAGGAAATGAGCCCATAAGCTTAAGAACCCCTAAATGACGATGTCTTATGTTACGTTGCATTTTCACTTTCATCTGCCGATTACTCAACGTGAAACTATTATCTCGTGTACAATTTCAATAACATCGAAATCGTCATGGATGTTTGTTGTATTTTTGCAAAATAAAACTTTCAGCGGCCTTGCTAACGTTTCGTGGCTTCAGTCCAAACGGCACTGTCGAAGTTCGCTGCAATTATATGCAACTTAATCTGAATCGTTGCCAATCCGTATATATTTTTTTCCGACGTGCAATTCACTGCCGTTACATAAAGTGCGTACGCATGAACATACATATGTATAGCGTATTACTGAATCGGCATACCTTTAATTTTCAACCTCGATTACACTCGTTTGACGTGTTGTTTTTTTTTATCCAAACACTCAATGAAGATTTCGTTTGCTTTCGTTTTCGGAATGTTTAGTATTACTTTGTACTATCTTATCGCCGCATAGAGACTAAAGTGATATCAATCAGAATAATAACGATGAAACGTACACTTCTTTTTCTGTTATCTCAACGAGTATTTGCCGAAATAGTACACCATTACACACAAGTATCATTTCACTAAAAAAATATAATTTACTTTTTGATTTGATTGATTGTATCGGATTTATCAGATACCCGACGAGAGTATAGGGGGATTGTTTCTACCAACAGTATTATAATAAAATTTCATTATCAATGTTTTACATATCAATTTATTGTAGGTGCTAGATTGTGATACAGCGTTAGTCAATCGCAAAGGTTGGAGTTTGATTAGCAGGACGATATGTATAATTTTAACTGTTCAAACCATGACATTTAATTTTAATCAAAGCACACATGTATGACGCCGCCGATAAATGTTATAGTCGTAGGCATCGCCATTTTTTTATTTTCGCTCCTTTTGGCGCCAAATTAATTCGCAGTCGCCATTTTATAATCAGACTGAGCAGTATCATTCAAGTCCATCGCCTTCCCCAATCCATCCAGACTCTAAAGACAGACTAAGTATTGCCAGACGAAACATTATAAACAGAGTTCGGTTGATTTATATTCCAAAACATATCATCATCATCATTTTCAGCCGTACACCATTCACTGCTGAATGAAGACCACTCCAATCCTCTTCCATTCCTGTCTGTCTTCAGCAATCTTCATCCACTTGACTCCACACACTCTTCTTAATTCGTCAGCCCATCCTCCACTTGGTCTTCTTTTTTTTTTTTTTTCTTCAAGCTTCTTCAAGCTTTCTTCCACATCCTCTCGGATACCATTCCAGTATTTCTCGCGTCCATCTGCCATTCATTCTTCTCGTTGTGTGTCCACTTCAGCTTTTTCACACGTTCCGCTATATCTGCCACTTTGGTTATGCTTCTTACCCATGTATTCCTCTTACAATCTCTTCTTGTTATACCAAGCATACTTTCATGCTTCTCTGTGTGTACTGGATCTTGCGTAGCATTCTTGAATTTAAATCCACGTTTCACAACCATACGACATAACTGGCAGTACGCATTGATCGATTCTTGTGCTTTTCGTACCAACGGAAAATTATATCGTTGCAAATGTCACACTTTCCTTTTATTTAGCTACTGTTGTTTACGAATAGGTTATCTTCTCTATAAATACTGAAGAGGATTTGTAAATGGATTCACATTTTCATTAGCTACATATATTGGCTCTTATCTTCGATTGTATATGAATAGCCACTGTTTGACTTTGGTATAATGCTTGCCTTTGATTACCCTCGAAATTTCCATTTTCGATTGGACTACTCGTATTCACTTATTTTACTTCGTACTTAAAGAGGATTCAAATTTCAGATAATTGTATATATGCGAAATTTCTTAAATTACAAAATTTATACAAATTATTGTGCGTTCATCGTGTGTGTTGTTCTATGGTCCGATTTGTAGTGACTTTAATTAACTTTTCCATTCAATATCGACAATATTGTAATTGTAATAATTATCGAAATTCACAAAAGTAGAAAATAGCTCAGCAGTGAAGTAATATATAAACTTCTGGTGCTTTGTTCTAGTTTTTGGCTCGCCAACAAAGTATTAAATATACGTAAACACGAAAATAGTGCGCCGCGTGTGTTGTCATTATTTTAAATAATATCTATTTGCAATTATATCTTACATAATACGATTATGGTTATTTATCGCGTACACTATTTCGCGTTTGTGTAAACTCGACACTTGTTCCTACCTATCTTTTTGATGGTTTCTCTTTGTGGTGAATGAGTGTTTACTCTTTTGCAAGATAGCTTTTTATAAACAGAGTTCAGTTATGGATTTCTTCAGATGTACAAATTCTGATCAAAAAGTTAGTGAACTGAAATTTTATCAGAAATAATTGATATATGTACATATGTATGTAGGTACTGATGAATTTCCGACAGTCTTTTTGCAACTTTTTTAGACGATCTTCTTATTTAAGAATCCTCAATTTCATAATAAGGATCTTATTTTGTAAAAAAGTATTTTTCGACAAAAATTTTGCCGGTCTTAAATGAGTTTTTTCATCGCTTAGAATCTAATTTTATCGCAGATATCATCAACGAATCAAAATATATCCTCTATAACTGAGCTTGTTTATTTTACTTTTGCTTGAAATTTCTCTATTTTTCTTAAATTTTCAAAAAAATGATGATAACCCAATGTCAGATGATGGAGTGATTGATCGCGACCAATCTCGGTTTCACATCCAAATAATCGTAATTGGAAAATTGCCAACGCTTGCACGTTAATCCGTTAACAAGCTCTGCTAAAAGCTCGACGGCCATCAAATGTTCAAATTTATACACACAAATATGTACGCGTATAAATTCGTATTGCCCTGTTGCGCAAAGATATTCACAATTCATATCGACAACTATTTAACTCGCCATTGACCCATTATTGACACATACGTACATTTGACTGTGTCTGAAAATATTTCACGAGTTGCTAATTTTTCATCAATTTGTCTGTGCCATTTACTTATTTGAAATTCTCTTTGTGTTTTCAGAGGAAGAATGTTATCACTGTATGGCGAGTCTTGTAGCTGCTAAGGAAAAAATGTTCATCACACAAACCAAATTATTGTATGAAGTGACGTGGAAAACGGTTATGCAAATTGCAAAAAAACATGCGGTTAGTTCCATCGTTAATTTTTGGAATGTTGAATGATCACGCAAAGATATGCATACCATTGTGTAACATGAAATTTAAAGGAGACGCGGTATTGTAAGCATATATACATACTGTGGGAAAGTTTTGTTAGCAAAATTTACAAACTCCTTAAATTTACATACATGATGTGATGTGAAATCTTACTTTTAAGAAATGTATCAGTTTTACTACCTATCAATATAACGTAGTTGAACAAAAAATAAACCACGTACATATAATACTCAATTTTGCTTTACTTTTCAGAAATCAGCATGGGTTCATATAGGACGATTGTGTGGTGTGCGCGCTGAGCGATTGTATGCAGATTGGGAATGGTGGATCCTTTCGAGTTTACCATTTCCTCATTTAGTACGAGTAATGGATTGCTTTTTTCACGAAGGAATAAAAGTGAGATATTTTAGATGTGCCATTCATTTTCTGTCAATTCTGTCAATGGAGATGTAGAATATTACAGGTTTTGTTTTCATTTCGCAGGTGTTGTATAGAGTGGCGATGGCGATAATAATATTGTTTCATAAATTTTCAACAAGTCAAAGCTCTGAGTGGACGAATGAAGTTACAAAAAATGGTGTGGAAAATGCCCTTAACAAATTTTGCAAGGATATTCCTGTTTCACCTACAAAGTTGTTAAGAACGGCATTTAGTATAAGAGGATTAAGGTAAAATTTCGTCGATAAGTCGTAAAATACCCTCTTGATTTGCATATTGTGCTTATGTTGTTTACGTTTTCAGTTCTCAATACATATCTCGAGTATTCATTAAGACTGAAATGGTGCTCAAATCTCGATCGGTTTTGAGCGGGTCACGCCAGCTTGTACGATCTCGATCATCCGATAATTTACCCAACAGTCAATCGCAAGTTAACATACAGATGATGTCGCACACACTTACTATTAGAGAGGTAAAAACATTTCACAATAGTTACTGTTTTAATTATATTATAGCTAGTAAGAAACTTTGGGTATTTACGCTGGGAAAATTTTACAATGATATAAGTTTATTTTTCATATAAAAGTTTTAAGTACTATATTTTTGAATTTTTACCTATAAATATGAAGATGTACGTACTGTTTGATTTTACAGAAGTTGTCTGATGACACGTGTAAGCAAATGGTATCGTATCCGTTTGTATCTTTATTTTTGCTTGAAGATGATATTTCATCTGTTGAGAATGTTTTACACACTAACACGATATTATTATATGTTTATATTGTGATTAACTTGTCGAATAGATATTTCTTTAACACTCAGAATACAGAGGATAGAATAATTGACATTGTTTTTTTTTTTATTTTAATATTTAACAAACCTCTCATTCTACGCACATACATTTATTTATACATACATACAATTTTTAATAACCTTTCAAGTGTGCGGAATTTGACAGTCATTTCTTGTGAATTTCTTATGAACTGTGTACTGTCTGTCGTCTATGGTACTTGAAAGGTTATCACGGTAATTTCATTTAAAATGATGTTAAGGTTAGAATATTGTATGTTGTCATGCTGCTATTCGCTAGGGTGCTCATTCTCCTGGGCCACGATCCCTATCGGTCGGTGTGTATCCAATACACGCTGTAAAGTCGCAGATACTTGACCAAAAGGAAGTAAGTTCAGAATAAATTGAGTAAATGGAGCACACGCTAGATGTCTTGAGCCAATTCACTAGTTTAGAAACTTTTTTTTAATCATTATTTTGATTATTTATTACCTAGTCGTTAATTAAACATACATTTATACGACGTTTTATACTGTTCGTATGTTCATTCTGTAGTTGCTTCAATTTGTTAATATATTTTTAGGAGTTCATGTTTATTATAATTAATTTGTTTCATTGTTACTATTATCATATTATTCGTTGGAGCATTTGAATGTTTTTTTTTTGTAATGTTTTACACATTGGAACACATAAAATTAAATTACGGTTACAAACATGAGTAACTACAGGTAGAGTTGTAAAAAAAACCAATTCACTACTAACGGATGATGACTCGCTATTTTTGTAAGTCCAATTTTGAGCTAATTGTTGTTTCGGTTACAAGCAGATTCACAGTCGAGATAAAAATTGACTCTGACTTACATCACTTTAAAAAATAACAGCTCAATTGAAAAGTATAAAGTAACTTTGTCGCACCAGAAATATCCTGGACACGGCATAGTTATGCTAATCGTGCCGAAATTTTAACTGATGGAAATTCGTGGGATACATCAAATATTAATATGAATTAATTATGTGTTCCATTGTCCATTTTATAATACATAGTTCATAATATTCAAAATTTACTAGGCATATATTCATTATTTGTATACTTAGATCATTTAGTAATGCTTATAATTATGATTGTTTTAATATGCCATTTAAACTATTATTTGCTGGATTACTTCAATAATTATTATTTTTTATTTAAATCAGTGCACAAGCAATTTTCACTTTATATTATAATTACGCATATCTTTTAAATTTCAATTAAAATTCGTTTCAATTTTAAAATCATTTGGTATTCCAATATAAAATAAGTCGCATTTTATTCAATTGCATGATTTTTATATTAAATTTTGATACAGATAGTTGAAAATTAAGCCACGTGCCATATTTTTAACTTGCATGGCGATTCTCAACTCAAGTCAACAACACGTAAAACTATAAATGACGAATTATAATATTTGCCGATCCATTTTGCCTGCCCATTTGCACAATTTAAATCGATATTCTTATTTTTTAGTTATTTACTTTATGGTCATGGCTTCCAGTACGTATTACAATGTATCAACCTGTGTTACTCTACACAACTGAAGAACACGGTTGTTCGTTGACAACTTTTTACGTCAGAGTCGAGCAACACGAACCGACACTTCTCATGATAAAAACTTGCAATAACGAGGTTTGCATACAATATTGAATTTTTATTTGTAATTTCGCCGTATCGGATTGCTCACGTCAAAGTTTTGCTAATATTTCAGGTATTCGGAGCGTATTGCTCGTCGAGATGGTACGAGCGTAACATGAAAGACGACCGTGGCAATCGACAGGCCTATTTTGGCACCGGTGAGACATTCCTCTTCTCACTTTATCCAGATCGGGCTAAATATCCGTGGATTGGATGCGCGGAAGGCTCCGATCGAGTAGGACACGGTGCTGAATTATTCATGGCTGCCGATTCTAAAATGATCACAATTGGTGGAGGGTAAGTTTATTTGGCTCGGAACAAATTGGGTTGGGAACATTCTCGGTTGTACTTATTAATTTAATTTTTTTTGTTTAATTGCAGTGGAGGCCAGGCAATATGGATGGATGAGAACATCAGATATGGCAAAACTGATCGCTGCCAAACGTTCAACAATCCCCCGTTATGTCCCAGTGGTGATTTTGAAATTAGAGTATTAGAAGTGTACGGCTTTGCCGGTGCCTAAAAAACTCGGCTATTGTGTTCAACCGTTTTAGAACTGATTGAAAGTATTATATGTACATACATATATATGTACAACGCGCCCATACTCTCAAGCTTGTTTGTGTGTATATACATATTTATAATATACATACATACGCTTGTTTATCTTTGATTTGTATGATGATTCCATTGAATATTCGTATTTAAATACAAAATTATATATTTACGGAGAATATTTCATTTTAACATCACTTAAGCCAACAAAGTGTATTATTATCTTATTCAATTCAACGAATGTATTTAATTTTTTTTTTGTAAATATATTATCTTTCGAGAACAAATGTAGATCTAGTTATTTGTTAAATTTAAGAGTCTTCACTTAAAACCTTTAATTATTATTTAAAATTACCATAGAAAGCAGAGCCATAGTTAAATTGAATTTTCAATAATTTATATTGTGACGATCTTTTTGCAAGATGGTATTAAGTGATAACTTCCATTCATAATGTATATATTTATAATCATATTGTTTACGCAAAATTTCAACAATGATACTTGTTGGAATTCCAAGAATGTAATCTTAATTATATATAATGACAAAACTCTTATTTGGTTGCACTCGTTGCTGAGCATGGATGATTTTTAATTTCATTCTTTATCAAATCTATAATTTTTTTTGCATGCGATTAGCTTTTTCGTTCGCTTCAATGAAATTTAATTTGTGAAATGTATTTTCATTTTAGGGAAATTTAGATTTCCTTAAGATTGTTTTGAAAGACTGACCGTGTACAAATTATGTATCAGAAAATAAAGTCTTAAAATGAATTCATTAACCATGATATTCAGGTAATTTTTTTTTTTAACATGACAATTAGCCATCTTTTAAAATTCCACTGTCTTCTTCCTTCTTCCTACTAGGGAAATTATCCTAAGATATTTATGTGTGTATTTTTTTTTTCATTTGTAATGGCAATATCGCAAATATCGTCAAGCACTCGACAACGATTAATTGAATATATTCTTTTTATTTATTGTGATTTCATAATTTTTCACACATACTCTGATTACAAAAGGTTGATTGTTTTGTTAAGTTTGATATGTTATGTGTATGTTTTAAGTATATACTCTTTAGTACAACATTTATATTTTTAATTTATAGTAACGTTAACAAATAAAAAGAGAAGAGTGAGACATTATTACAAAAGGAAAGAGTGATACATTGTTATATTTTATTTATCCAAAAATATTTTTTTGTTCGATTCAATTATTCCTTTCATTAGCATTTTTAAAGCTAATAAATTATTTTTAGTTTGAACAAAACGTGATTATTTGTATGTACAATTAATTCAATTACCTAATAATATATTGGTGCACAAAAATTCTTTGCGAAACAAACTGACTTTGTGTATTGTTATATTTTTCTATAGTTTATTGAAATTTATTTCTGTTTTCATTTAGCTTTACTTATTACCGAAGATAAAAACATTTGCAAACCTAAAATTATGTTTTATTTTTGTTGAATGTTTAAATTTTACGAGCTTGTTATTTGTTCAAAATTGAAAATTATACTTATTTGTTCCTTTCCAACGCCTTGACTGTATATCTTTTTTTTACTTTATCCATATATACGAAGTATAATTGATAAAGTATTGTTATTTTATGTGTGTGCGCGTACGTACGTGAATTCTTAAAAATATTGTAATGTAAATATTATATATTTACTTGCATCTTTATTATATTAAATTTTAGTATGCCAGTTCAGTGAGTTCATGTTATTATAATAATAGATTGTGATAATTATCTCATATCACTTGGTTTTCTTCGGATGCTTAGTTTACTTTAGTTAAGTTACCCTTTAGGACTGTTAATAATTCTAGTCTTAACTTGTATTCTATCTATAATATAATTATAACCTTAATATTTTGTAACTAAAATATTACTCAAATTTATATTCCTCCATTTTAGCTTAGCTTTATTTATGTATTATATTGTAATTACATGCAGAGCAATTAATTGTGTTATTGCTGTATCTCATTTTTTTTTGTTATATCATCGCTGTTATTGAAACACGTTCATGTATGTATATGCACTGAAACCATGATCTTTCATTTTTTTTGTCGTCGATAATTTTGCATACAATGTGAACCAAATGCAAGTATTAAAAACTGGATGTTTATTCCAAAAGTTAATAATTATTCACCGTAATTATGTATAACTCAAGTATTCCTTGTGTAAACTGCAATCACTTGAATCATAATACTAGTCATTACCTCTGTATGCTCCAAAACTCAACAAGTTTCATAATTGAATGGTCATGTTGTGCTATGAAAACCATCTGTTAGTTTTTTTTTCCTTTAATGGACCAAAACACCTATAAGATTGTTTATGAAATAAAATATTATGACTTACTGTATTCAAAGTGTACTAATCGTTTCTAATATGAATATCCTAACTGCAGGCTTGGGATGAAATAAAAGGTTTCTTATTTTGAAAGAATTGCGCATGTTATATTTTAAACTACAGCATGCATTATTATCTGAATGCTGAATCTAAATGTATTTAAAATAGCTAACTTTTGGATATAAATTTCCAAGCAAATAATTATTTGTTAGTGAATGTTCGACATGTTTTAGGTGCAATATTACAATGTATATTTATTATTATAAACATCGATGTTATCAGTATAATATTTAACGATTTTTTGTGCTGTTACACCACTGTTACATTCGGGTAGCATTGAAAACAATGTTCTGCTACGATTGTGTATAATTATAATGTGTATAAATTATATAATTGCTATACATTCATGTTGATATGTTGCTTATATTGCGTAGGAAATATATGAAATATTATAAAAGCAAGTGTTTCATTAATAGGGGCTTCCCGGGACGTTCTGGTTTACCCGGGACAATCCTGGTTATCAGTGCCGTCCCCTGTCCCGAGAAATGTGTCTTGGGACGTCGAAAATCCCAGATTTTTGTAAGAAACCAAAATTTTTTAATAATACCAAGAGTGCGACATTATAGCTAGGCTTACCATACGTCCCGGTTTGAAGGCGCATCCCGCCGTCCCGGCCGGTTCGTAATTTTGTCCCGGTTTGACATTTTGTACGAGTTTATCGCTTCACCTTTGTAAAATTATCAGATTGTGTCACGGGCATTAGGAATTATTGCAATATTATCCACTCTACATATATGTATACTTTTGGCGGAGATGGTAGGCTGATAACGATTGTTGATAACAGTGCATAATAGTCAACAGAGGTTATCGAGAGTTTCAACTAAATTCGCTAAATTTTACAAAAGGAAAAAATCTCGCCTGTGGTGCATTTTTTAAAAGTTTCGTAGTTTATTTTTAAAATTCAAAATAATTTAGATGCAAAATGTACTCAAAAAGTGTACTAAATAAACATTTTTTTGAAAAAAAATTTCCTCAAGTAAAATCCTAAAATGTCTTGGTTTGGGAGAAAAATAATATGGTAAGCCAAATTATAGCTATTGTAATTTTCGTATTGCAATTGTGTTGCCCATTTTATAACCCGATGACATCATTCATTTCTACTGAAATAAGTTTTATACTGATTTCAAGAAGGAACAGATCCACCTCAGTGAAATGGAACCACGAAAACGCCAGGCGAAAGCTCAGTGGTTAGACTGTTAGAGCATGGGTCTCATGAGCGAAAGGTCCGGGGTTCGATCTCCGCATGTCGAAAAAGTTTTTCTACCTTAAAAATATCGTTACTGGATGGATGTTAGTAAATTCAGATCGTCTGTCTCCTGTTAGAATTTGCCAATTCATCTAACTTAATTGTGAGACGGTTTCATAAAATTAACACCACCGAAACAATTCCTTGCTATCTACCAAATCATTGTTCGTTCCTACTATCCCTTCCTGCAATTGGAAACCACTGGAGAGTATCTTTCTTTAGTTACCTAACTATGGCAGACGGTATAATGCTTAAAATAGTGAAAAGTCTAGTCTTCCAAATTGTGAAGATGCAACGCTTGATATTCAAGTACGCCACCTTAAGAAGAAAGTTTTTGTTAAACTATTTCAGGATAAAATGCATCAGTGGAACGCATTTTCTCTGATGAATTCGTTATGGAGATATGAAAGGAATAGTCTACAATTGGACATAATAAAATTTGTTGATATTTAAGACTCATTTTCGGGATATATCATGTTTACAAAGATGGGAAGATCTTGGAAGATGTAGATCACAGGCTCCCAACCTTTTTCGAGGCGCAACTCCTTTTTATAAAAGCTAAGTGACCCGGGACCCCGGTATATTTGAAAAAGGCAAAAAATATTATTCAAACATCAAGACACTGATTAAAAATGATAATTTCATTATGGTCAATATTTTTTTTTAGTTTACTGTTTCAGTTAGCTACCCCAAAAAACCCTTCGCGACCCATAGGCGTGATGTAGATGAAGAAAAATAAGTATTGTAGTTTTTTAGTTCTAATTTTAATTGTATCCTGGTTTTTTTATTTTGAAAAAATGGAAAGCCCTATTCATTAATCAAAATTACACTTAAAGAATGTCATCCATTTAACACGGATCATCAATATTTGAAAACAAAAACACAAAATCAATGTAAAACTTATACTACATACAAATAAATTCAAACAAATAACAAATAAATTCAAACGTTTATTTTAAAATTGTGTGCATTTCTTTTGTTTTATTACATATTTTTTATGTGCCCAAAGGATAATAATATAATATGACAATGCGTGAGAGCGAAGAGTCTGTTCGTAGCGAGACGAGTAAATGTGCAAGATACCTGAAAATTGTGTATAATCATGAGGATAAAACTATTTTTGGCAAAACGGCTTGTAATTGGGGTGGGTATTTTCATAATTTTGGTTTCATGAATTATAATCGATAGGATGGCATTGACTCATAAATCTAAAATTTCAGCTAAACTCTTCATCTACTATATTTTATTTCTCATACTACTTCTTACTTTTTTTGCTTTTGTATTATACATTTCTTTGGGATCGGTGGATCAGTATGAGACACCATTTTATAGCAAAAAGACTTTGCGAGGATTGGGTTCTCAAGCAGGTGAATTTTTGCTATATATTATTCTACCTCAAACGAAGAATGAAACTAGGATGGAGTGCTTTTGGAAGAATGAACATAGTTTTTAAATCCAACATTCCGCTATGCTTAAAAAAGAAGGCATTCGACCGATGCGTACTGCCAGTTATGACGTATGGATGTTAAAACGTGGATGCTAAATTCAAGAATGTTACGTAAGATCCAGTGCATACAGAAAAGCATGGAAAGATGTATGCTCGGTATAACAAGAAGAGATCGTAAGAGGAATACATGAATAAGAAGCATGACCAAAGTGGCAGATATAGCGGAACGTGTGAAAAAGTTGAAGTGGGCACATACCGAGAAGAATGGATGGCAAATTGCTCAAGATGGACAGGAATGGAAGTGGATTGGAGAGGCCTCCATCCAGCAGTGGATGGTGAACGGCTGAAAATAATGATGATGATTATTCTACCGTTATAAAATGTTGTTTGATCAATTTATTATTGTTAATTGTATGGTTATATTTTCAGCGATAACAGCTTTTCCGAGAGATTATTCAAAATCTAGAAAGCCATTTTGGAATAATTTTAAATATTTTGCCAATATTATAAAAGAAAGATTGGATCGTAAGTATTACTATATGTAGTAGCGCAGGAATCTGCCCGGCTGGCTGGGGTAGTCTAGCCGCGGAGCGCTCGTACATTTTTCAATTACCAGGAGTATACATACTGGTATATATGTATGTATTTATAACGAGAAGCTATTTAACGCGTTACAAATTTTGTTTACTTGAATCGAAAGTTGCCTATGATTGGGATTTGGTTGATGATAAGCGGTCTTTCGGGGCCTTTGAAACTTTCGCCCAATCTTTTGGGAAAAAGTTCCCCGTCGAGGAGTACAATAGTCCGAGCCCGTGAGAGGAAAGTCTTTCAAAAATTCCCTCTATATTTATTTTAGCAGTGATGCGTGGTTGTACCGGCCTTGCTGGACAACCGACAAAATAAATAATCTTGAGTTCGGAAATGGGCCCGCGCAAAAGGGGCCATGGAAATGGGCCCACGCAAATGTTGAATACTTACATTTCGACCCTTATAAAAAAAGTTAACCGATCATTGGGCTGTAAAAGCAGGTATTAGTTATTTGTGTATATCGTAAGAAATTTGTTTTGTTGAAATATCCAAAATGCAATATCCTGTAAATTTTTACACACGTAAAATGAAATAGTTAAAAAGTTATTTAATTTTACTGAGGGCCCATATTTTCTAACAGATAGCGGGGCCCACTTGCCATCAGGCAATGCGCTTGTATGGCCAGTCCGCCACTGATTATGTACTCCCGGTGGTTGAAAAATGTGAGAGCGTTATAAATGTACTGACATCCGTATGTCTGTACTAGGGGCTAGATTTAATATACATATAGAGTTTTATTCTCTTTAACTCCCGATTATCCGTGCATGATTTTAATTTTAAAAAGTGTATTTTAGATGGAAAATTGGGAAAAAAAATGGAAAATTCTAACTGATATTAGAAAATTATTAAAAGATTTCTGCAAACAAACCAAAATCACAGATTTTCTTAATAAATAATGAGTATTAAACATGTTAAAATAATTTTCTGCTTTAGAAATGTAAAATATGTAGTATTTTAAAAAGAAAAACCATTGTTCGGATTATCCGTGTATTTTGGTTATTCGTGCTGCCTCTCCCCACCATTAACCCGGATAATCGGGAGTCTACTGTATGTATATTGAATTGAAATTTTTTTACGGTACACATGTTTGTTTTTTCAATAAGGTTACACGTCTGAAGGTGTCAAAGATTGTGATTTGCCTGTTGAGGATGTATTGAGAGTGTACTTATCTAGTTTGGTACGTTTGGTATTTTTAACCAAAATTTTAGTCATTATTCTTAGTGCTAGTGAACTGTGTGTGCTATCTTAGAACTGATAATAAATAAAATTAGATTTAATATAATTCATAACTTTTCATTTTAGAATCTTACTAGAGCAAAGTCATCGAATCACGATTTAAAATCAAATATTGAAAATTTGACTCAACGGCGGGTTGCTAAAATGAATGAGACTTATACTGATGAAGGGCCTTGCAGGTTTAAAATATCTTCTCTCGGTCCCTGCTCAAGTTACCCGTACGGTTATGATGTGTCTGAGCCTTGCTTTTATCTGAAAATCAATAAAATTCTGGAATATAATCCAATTCCTTATAATATGTATTCACAACTGCCCACAACAATGCCAGAGGATATTAAACAGAAAATCAAAGGTTCCGTCGTACCTGTAAGTCATTAAGGTAATGATTTACAATGCCAGTTGGTGAATAAATCATGTGTAATGATATTTCAGAAAATATGGACTCACTGCCAGGGAGAAAATTCTAGGGATCAAAAGAATTTAAAAAGCCTAAGTTATTTTCCAGAACAGGTTTGTTTAGTATCACATATGTACATATTAATGTCGTTTGTTTATTTATAAATTTATCGATTATATTTTTATATTTCAGAGCTTTAATTCAAATTTTTTTCCATATACAAAAGTACGTGACTATCAATCTCCACTAGTAGCCGTTCAAATCTCCAGTGTAAAAAGTGAACTGCATTTCTAATTTCACACAGTTTTATATGTGCGTTTTCTATGACCATATATTTCCAATGCTTAAAATTTTCAGATGACACGTCGATAAGTATAGATTGCTTCTTGTGGCAAGAAGAAGATTTTGAAATAAAAGTTAACATAAAATTTATATTCGCTTGATAATACATAAATCTAATTTCATACTTGGACATTAATTTTGAATTGTATTGCCTCAATGGTTCAAATCAAGTAAGAAAATATGTTAAAATCAAATAAAATGATAATGAATCGTTTATTTCTGGGTGTATTTTTGTTATTAAATTGTAAGTACATACATACATGTATAAATATAGGATTATATAATTCGATAAATTCTTTTTAACAATAAATACGTACTTTCTATGAATCTTTTGTTCATTGCTAGAAATTTATGCACGTAATTTATTTGAATAGGACATTTTTCAACATTAAATGCTAAAAAATTCGGTATTTAACAATAAATTAAATTATTCAATCTATATGTACACATTCGAATAATTTCTACCAACGAATACTTAAACATTAAATATTCACAATGAGTGATAAAAATAAAATAAAAACAACAATTTCATACAAACATTCAATTGCACTTTGAAAATATTAAGTAACATAATTATTTAAGTATATCTAATTAATATAACCACAATAAATACATATCAGGGATTGAACACATTTTGTTAGAATGCATAATTGTGATGGAAAATCAACCGATTTTCATTATATTTTAATTTTTCCTCTACACTTTCGATGGTATATTTCGAATACATATACAAATATTGAATTCGTTGATAATATTATTTCACTAGAATTACATTGTAATGACTGTTTGAAAATTAGTCGATCATCAACTCGAAATGCACTGATCCCTGACGATCTCGTTGTCCGCCGACGTACAGGATATTCTTAGCCCACGCTCTACATTCAATGTTAATGATTCTATTCACTGAAAACAACACACATTAGATAATTTTATACTTAATTTGAACAATGCTATGATACACATAAATACTTTTAATACACATAAACATTTCACAGTGACAAGTGTGCAAATATCTCACGTGTCAATGTGTAGCCGATACGATAAGGGCCACACCTAACAAATTGACCTAGTTAACACGCGCTCGAGTAAATAACAATATATATTTGGACGAATTACTCACATGGTGGTCTAACGATTTGGACGGCTATTAACGGACTCAAATATCCTGGTGTGTTGGTGTACGGGAAATAGTACTCGGGGAGGCCGTGCGTTGGAATGTATTTTATTCCATTTGGACCCAGTAGTTCCTTATCGATTGGACTTTCTCCAGAACAGGTTATCCATACTTGTCTCCTCTGCGAAATAAAATAAATATAATCAACTTTGAAACTTACATATGTAAATATTCACACATATCCAGTACCAAGCATATTGTGTATATAATTTTTTTTTTAGTTATTGTGCAAACTAGTATTTAATACAGGTGGACATTAAAAAACCGGTCCTCTTTAAAAAAAGATTCATAATTCCGAAACCAATAACGCTATGGTGATAAGAACTAAATCATTTTTAAGTTCATTCAATCCTCTTTCTAATCATATAATAGTGTTCGCCAAACGAATAACACTGTGCAACAAAAAAAAATTGCCGGAGCGGAGACTAGCCAGTCATTACTAAGTTTGACCCGCTGAATACGAATAAGATAATGAAATTTGTTTTTTTTTGCAAACCAACGCGGTTTTTAACTCAAAATGTAGTGTTCATAACGAGTATCGGAAGCAATAGTCAGATGTTTTTCCTATCAATTGTATTAAAATGTAAAAATTGTCCATTTTTTTAAACGCTCATATCTCACGAACGAGATCAAACCAACAAATTACATTATCATATTCGGATTCGGTGGGTCAGAATTAGTAATAATTTTTGGGTCTGTGCTTGGGTAACTCAAAAACGTGATTTTTTTGTTGCAGTGTAATTAATAATGCCAAAATTGGCGCAAAAAAAAAGTTTACGGAAGAGACATCACGAAATATTTAATATTGCCCCGTATTTGCTCTATAACTTGAAATCTCAGAAGAAATATTCTTATATTATTGTATAAAATGCGTTTTTCCGTTTTTTCTTTCTTCTAATAATGATTAGAGCATTTTTATAATTAATTATCTGTTTGGAAAAAATCATCATATTAGAAAGAGAATTGAATTAATTACTATATATAATAGAGCAGGGGTCATGGTACGGGTTTAACCACCCGATGACACTGTCAACAGGCATTGACTATTTAGAATGAACTTAAAATAGTTTATTTTTCATCGTTTTGGCGTTATTAGTTCCAGGGATGTAAATTTTACGTATGATACGTACATGCAGTGTTGTTATTTTATTTTATTATCTGAAATTGGCTTGATTAATACATGTATCTTGTTATTTAGCTTTCTTGTCTATCGAGCTACTTATTAGCCATCGACGCAAATCCATATGTTTGTACAAGGTGTTTCGTAACAACCCACTTCTAATATATACATAGTCTCGTCGACTCTTATCATACTAATTGTATCGTCGATCAAAACGATAAGACACCGAATGTGAAGTGACGCAAATTGATATGGAGCCGACAACAGTGGGGAGGTTCGATAACGCAATAAGACTAAGCTATACATGCTGAGAAATACTAAAACTAATAGACACTAAATGGATACTCACTTCATCGGCGTTTGAATTTTTTATGTAGTCTTTCAGATCCAATGGCATATCCTCAGGAAGGTCGTTGGGATCGTCGTAGAAGTCCGGTACCCAACCGTATATCTGAAATACAACATTGATGTTTCACCGTTGAACCAAAAGGACACAAAACTTAATATTGACTTGTATTCTTATATTTTTCATGTTAGTTATTAATTTGTTATATCAAAGTAAATTTATATAGTTTTGATTTTCGAAAGAAGACATTGTTTTAATATCCCAACTGCTTTTAATTCATAAGTTCTTTAAAATGTACATCAGGTGTTATATGTATGTACATATGTACATATATAAAAAATCCAAAGAGCGTGGAGAATAATCTAAACATTTTATACTTCTAAAAGTATTCTCTGTCGAATCAAATCTATAATATCTTGTCATACAATTATTGTAATAAAAATTTAAACGTGTTCTAAGTAAATACATATATATAATGTAATAGTTTCAGTAGCTAAAATAAAATGATACCACATTTGTGTTAAATAATATCGATCCTGAAACAACCTAACTAACCTATGTAACTAATTAACTGACCAAGCTAACTATCTAACTAACTAATCTAAGTCACCTAACTAACTAACTAACTAACCAAACCAAACTTACCTAACCTAGTTAGACTAGTTTAAGTAAATACACTAAATACAATAGTAATCCGAATACACTTTTTAGAAAGTTTAAACTCAATAGTTTAAATAACTTAGTTAGTTAAAAATAATTATTATCAGACATAGCATCGTTCAACAAACGATATTAGATCAACGACAAGTCGGATTGCAATACTTTTTGCCGTACATGCATGGAGCAGGTACTTGACCCACTTGACTTGGTTCACTTTTACGCCGCAACCCCTCGAATTTTCAGCGCAAACATTCAAATTGCCAAAAACTTTTCGCACGCACGTGTCAGTAAATAATTTAAAAAATTATATCCCCGCGAATAAGTACTTAGGCAAACGATTAAATTTCACATACATTTATAGGTACGAGATTTACGCAAGCGTTTCTTCAGCACATCTTCCACTTCCACACCTCATTGTTTCGACGCACAAACTTAGATAAACATATTGGTTAGCGACAAAATGCTTGGACATCGTCGAATTGCTGTTTTTCTATCGAATTATCGTCTCCCGTGTGCGCACTCGAAACTACTTATTTAACACATGGACTTTATAACTTTAACCGCACGCGAAATAGCTATTCCTACTTACATTCATATACAATATACGTAATTGATAAAGTAACACGATTGCACCTGATCCATTACATTTTAACTGGTCTATATAATATGTTGTTTGTACATATATAAAAATCAATCAAGCTTCAAACCTACTATGCAATAAATACTAACAGCTTATTATAAATACATACATAAGTATAATACAAGAATTTCTTGTCATCAAAAAAATATCGAAACCTTAAGAAGGTATTAATTTTCAATTGATATGAATCGATTTCTCTTTTCGACAGTGAACCTCTTAAAGCCTCAACATTTTTTTAATACTCAAACTATCCCGAGTATCGTCTGATGATTTCCTATCTAAAATCTATGATACCCGTAACGTTAATCCGCTTTCACTATTTTTGAATTGAATAAATTACATAACGAACACATTTTTGTATAAAGTGAACGTTGTAATCGTGTACTCAATGTTTCAAATGTTAGTTACATTGTTACATACATATGTACATAGAGTGAACTATAACAAGTATAAAGTTGGAGTACATAATTGTGTTTTATTGAATCAAAATGGAAATCCTTATAGAAATTCTTTACATAAATATTGTCAATTACAATAAGATTAGATATTAAAAATAAAATCACGTTACCTTATTCAATTTAAGGAAGAAACAAGGCGAACTGTGATCATAGGAGTAATTACTGCTCGGTGTACAGGGTGCCCAAGCACCCACATTGACTGCACAAACTTGTCCATCTCCAGGTCGTCTCTCAAAATCACAATCGACTTGATTTCGTACGCCTCCTCGTATATTTTCATTATCTAAATATACTGAAAATAAACGAAACTATTAGAATATTGTTAAATCGTTGCAAATAAATTTTCCGCATAAACTATGTACTTACATTCTAAAAATTCATTAATCAAATTAACCCATCTTGTTGTTTGTGTTTTGTTCTTAGAATCGTACCAAATGAGCGAACCTTCCTCAGTTCTGTCTGAAAGTGGTCTAAAACCAACACCAGGATTCGTTCCTGAAAAGTAAAAACTTTATAGTGAGCGCTATTTAATCATTGCATATGATTTTATCACTCTGTATCCGAACATTACCTATTAAAGAAGCGTCTAATTTCCATTTGGGTTCTGTTTCACTTATTGTCGATAGCAAACCCTTCATGCAGATTGTAAATATAGCTGTCAATACCGTATAGAATACTAAATAAAAGAATAAAATTTGTGCTGTAACAAAGAAAAACAACTAAAATTAGTATATATACTTTGAGAAACATTGGAATATATGTATGTATGTAGTTTAAATGTATAAGTATGTATGTATGTAAATAATGAGAAAAATTCGTTGCACACAGACCATTTAGCAAGCATACTCGTACATCTCCTTAGTAAATATTTTTTACAGTATATATTAGATATTTTAAGTGTTCATTTAATTACTTAAACATTAAACTAACATTTGAATCAGGGCTTACAGTCAATTTAATAATAATAATTTTTTCACCTTGAGCTAATTACATCGATGATTTATTGGCGACAGATGTTTTGCAACACGTCAATTTATCAATATTGAATTTATTCGAAAAATACGTACATACATACATATACATATTCTAAATTGAGAAAACACTTTATCGACATTCCACCACAGTTCAATGATATTTCACTTGAAAGTTTTTCTAGTAAATGTGACGGTTTTGAAAAATACTGTGTTGTACTTTCGTGACGTCATCGGTTTATTTTGCTTATCTAATATTAAATTAACAAACTGCATCTAATAAAACAACTTGTATACTGTTTTGCGTCGTAAACGTTAATAATTAAAGTTGTCGTTGGTATTATTTACAATTTTAATTGACACGCTTATTGGTATTTTATTAGATGTTTGTTTACACAATGCCGCCATTAAAGTGTTTTCACTCATTTTACACTGTGCCTTTTATTTTTATTATTTGCAATAGTAGTAGCCGCTGTAAATGAACCATTAGCTATTCTCCAATTCGATTTTTCATTCAACGAGACATCGTTCGAATTCGTCAATCGAATTTGTTGATAACGTTGTTTACATACCGTTGGTTTTTGGGTCACTCTGGGGGTAAATTTTGTGTACAGTATGTTATAACATATACATACATATGTATGTAAAAAATAATAATTTTAATTCATTGTGTGGATATTTTGTAGCGATGAAATTTATTGTAAATGCATTTCTCAATGAGACGTATTATTTTAATTGTTCATGATTTATTATTTATACATACAAATATAACGAGCTGTTTATCACACTGCGCTTAGAACAATCTGTCTGAATGAATTATAAACATTCACGATTTGTTTGAAACTAATAATAATAATTATATCAACAGATAGGTCAATGATTTATTTCAGTTGTAGACGAAAAACAATTATTTTATATTCCAAGTACAAGACTTTTCGGAGAGCCATTGAATTTTTTACTAATAAAACTCAACGTAAACGAAATCGGTATACAAACGTATTGAATTTCCTTTCATTGTTCCAATGAAATTACTACATTTACTGTAATTTGAATACGACCTTTTTTTCGGTCAATCATCTCAATTTATTTAATGTACGACTGTGCGTAATAGTAAATTATTTCTCAGTAAAAAGTTTGATGTAATGGATCATTTTTAAATATGCTACTTTTTCAATATGTAGAATCATAGAGTGTGCCAATTTTCTTGATGACATTTCGACTCTTTTGCGAATTCCAAAATGAGAATGCTAATTTACATATTGATACTTATTTGTCATGCATTGTTTTCATTGAAGCTTGCACGTGAATTACAACTGTTTTCTTTCGAAAAGATCAACGAGTAAACAAATTAGTACTACGTCCATATAAGAACAAGCGTCGTTTCCACAAAGTTCCTCGTATTTCACCAGATAAATTGCACATTTACGATTGGCAAACACAACATACGAAGCTTACTTACGATCAGAGCAATTTACCGCTTACACTGCAACTGTTTACTCGGTAAATTTCATACGAAAAAACAACCCCCCTAGATTATCACTATTTGTGCAGAAGGTATAGTTTGCTGCGGCAAGTAAATATTTGAGCTTCTCATTGCTGATAATTATCCCTCGACGAAGGTCGTAGGATGGTGACCTTCTTCAGAGGAAAAGTTGCGCAATCAATTGGCGAAAATTTAAACTGTTTGACTAAGAAGTATAAGGACTGAACTTCAAATAAAATAAAAAAATCCAACAGACTTTTGAATATCGTGGGCTGAAATTGCTTCTCAAAGCAGTTACTATCATAGCTCAGACTTTTTATAATCAAATTTATTATAATTGAACTTCGCACACGTGTGCGAAGAGAATCAATCTCGAACAGGTTTCAGTTTATTCCACAATTAACATACACTTATTTGAAACGCGTAGATAAGGTCATTGTTTCTGCATTAACGATTCGTTCATACAATTTTCAACTGATATCAAAACTATCTAAACTAAACATCCTTGTGTACGATTTTCGATCAATAATATCCAACAGAAATGACTCAGATACGTTCGACGAGGAACAATCTTAGAAACTCGACGATAAGTGCCGTTGTTAATAACATAATTGTTCGTCGGGTGCACTCGAATAATAATTGGATCTATTATTTATAAATTGTTTTTCGTTCGTGTGCAATATACCGTAAGGATATACAAAATTTTTAATCTCAATCAATCGGTTGACATTTTCGTAACTACATATTTTTATTACATCGTGTTTACAAATAAATAAGCCCTTCAAACAGTTGATAAAATGACGATAATTTGTATTTATGTATGTACGTGTTGATAACAAGCTTTACTTTACAGTTAATATTCTTAGTGATCTTCAAATCCTTAATTTGATACCGTTCTAACTGATATGGCGGTATACTACTTAATAACAAACAAGTAAAATAACGTGGATTTAATGGCTTATATTAAAGTAAAATTGCTGTCAAGTATACAATCTTACTTTAGGCAGCTAATAGATTTTATCACAAATTTCCGTTACCTATAATCTTATATGAAAAATTCATTTTATTTGGTAGGCACTTACAATTTCGTTTGACACGTATTTCAGTCTTTAGTAGTATAAAATATTATGATTGTAGCGTATTATCAAAAAGAGTAAATTGTAATACAATAATGTATAATATATGTATACATATGTACATGGTAGAATACAATCTATTCAAATGTTACTCAGAAAAAAAGGTGTAATTTCTGATAATGAAAGTTTAAGATGCAAAACGGCGTGAAAACAAAATTAATCAATGCCTACTACTTTTTCATCGTAGGTATTTGATTTCTGTATAAAAAAGGTTTAACCGCTTTTTACTTTATTACTTTATCCTAATCGGATAAAGTATTGTGATCGTGCGAAAATTCGACCTCGAGATTTTGACTGATTTGTATCAGGTATCATCCCCTGATCACGTTTTCATGATTTCTAAAAAATGTCTGTATGTCTGTATGTCTGTATGTCTGTGTATGTCTGTATGTCTGTGTGTGTGTGTGTGTCTGTATGTGTGTTTTCTCGAAACTGTCAAGTCTATCAAGCTGAAATTTCATATCTATTATTTCCACGTAAGGTGTAAGAGCCATAACGAATTTGGTCAACATCAGTGAACCGGAAGTAGGGTTTTTTTCTTGTAGAAAATTCTAAAATTCTTTTACCACAGAATATTTCCGAAACGGCTCCGGGAATTTTGTCCAAATTTCATATCTACAGTTTTCACCTTAGCCGTAAGACATACTGTGATTTTGGTGAACATCTGACTACCGGAAATGGCAGTTTACTCTTGAACGATTTTTTTTTTTTTTTTTTTTTCGGCCTTTTAAATATGTAGTATCGTCACCATATTGTAATATTGTAATTCTCATAGAAATTTCTTTTTAAAAAAAAATAAATTATAAAAATTAGTCAACCGGAAGAAGGTTTTTTTTTTTGTCGAAAAGTTTACCGCAGAATATTTCCGAAACTGCACCGGCGATTTTGTTGAAATTTCATATCTATAGTTTTCACGTTAACCTTAAAAGATACTGTGATTTTGGTCAACATCTGACTACCGGAAATGGCAGTTTACTCTTGAACGATTTTTTGTTTTTTATTTTTTTCGGCCTTTTAAATATGTACTATCGTCACAATATTATAATGTTGTACTCCTGAGTAAAATTGCTAGTTACGATAAAATAAATCATTAAAATCAGTCAACCGGAAGTAGGGGTTTTTTTTTGTCGAAAAGTTTACCACAGAATATTTCAGAAACTGCCTTATTGATCAAGTCGAAAATTTATATTTATAATTATCATATAAAATTTAAGAGTTGATAAGGTTTTGATTAAAATCCGCCGACCGGAAGTGGTAGTTTTTCTTATTTGAATATATGCCGAAAATCGTATTTTATATACGCGCGCGCACTCAACAGTAATTTCATGATATGTACATATGTACATATGTATTTTGATTGGTGTGGTGGTGGTGTATGCGTTTTATTTACTTAGGTACTTAAAAAATTAATTTCGTTACTCTTTGTATTCCTCAAATATATGGATAAAGTCATGGGTTGGCTACACCCGAATTTTTTTTATGTGTTGCTTAGTTTTTCATATACTTATTAAGGATAAAATCGTGATTCGGTCGAAACTTTTTTATTTTTATTTTAAACCAAAATCCAGGTAGATAGGTAGGTAAGCACTTTTTTTTTTAAAAACATCACATGATTGTTCAGGTTTTTGCACTATAAAAGAAAATCAACCGATTGCACAAAATAACAACAACCATTTTTAAAAAAAAATATGGAGAGCATCTCGTTCAGTGTATCTCGACAAAACCCATCTATGTATACCTAATGACTGTTAATTGCTGTATTTACACTCCGTTACCATATTTGACATTATGAAATGGTTCAGAACAGTCTTATCTTATTTGCGAAGCTTATAATTATTACGCTCTTCTCGTTTGCAATGCGACTTTTTAATTTCGCTGCACTTCGGTGAAATTTTGCAACAAAAATGCTAAGGGCATCGATCCCAACATCAATTGTAAACGAACAAGTTTATTTTCACCTTCAAATCATTCATAGAAATATTGGAAAATATTTACATTTTTGACTATATAAAAATCTTTAAAATACTGGTAATAAACCGGTTGAAAATATATCTCATAAAAATGTAAATGCCTTATTCCCAATATGCCATATTTCTACTTAGATAATTAAAGTGAACACTCGCGTACGACACACCTCTGTTATGTTACATTACAATTAATGAGAATACAGTGAATTTCAAATAGAACGATGCCAAAATGTTGTTATGCCAAACGAACATAATAAAAAGGGAATAGGTGCATATCAAAAAGGTAGTTGTATCTAATCTCGCGTTGATGTTTACCTTTAATTTATTATGTATTGATCATGCCTTAACATGCATTCGCGTACGTGTTTTGTTGCAAAATTTGCAATGTTTAAGTGCACTTGTTCAAATTTGTTCAATATACTTGAGATTCAATGACGCACAACTGATAAGGATGACACACATTCGAGTCACCTTTCATCTGGCCATCTAAACGCAATGATTTGCATGTACATACATACATACATATGTACACCGTATTAATTATTCCACATATACGCGCGTAACGCACAATACTCGTGATATCTTAAAACTCAATCCGATAATACATATATTTTTTCTAAGTGGAAATCCCGGTTCTTCCTAAATATAATCCTCGGCTATTTCCAAGTCGCTTTCAACAGCTCTACAATTAGGATGGCAGCTCTGGATGATAATGTTCTTTTCCCTACGTGTTTACACGTGCTGTATGTATGCGAATGTTTATCAATAATTTATTTTTAACGGTCACGAATTTGTCGTTACGGGTCGCCATTGACTGCGATATTTATTATGGCAAACTTTGCAATCTGATCTGTTGGTGTATCAATTTTTAAATGTATCATTGCTACTATTCATCGCTTGGTAGTTTTCTATTATTGGCGGCCGTATTCATGTTTCAGAAGATTAACGAATTTAACAGAAGCTATATTTGCGATCGAGCACGTGTGAGTGGACTGACAATAACGGTAACTGTAGTTTACTATAAAAAGTTAAATATAAAAA
This sequence comes from Parapsyche elsis, assembly GCA_022651745.1. Taxonomy (NCBI): domain Eukaryota; kingdom Metazoa; phylum Arthropoda; class Insecta; order Trichoptera; family Hydropsychidae; genus Parapsyche; species Parapsyche elsis. Next base: position 8,787,745 of record JAGVSN010000017.1, read on the forward strand.
AAAAAAATTTTCAATGAAAACAGAAGTGTGTCAAGCATTGCGGGCTGACAGACAAACTTCTTAATTTTTTATGTATGTATATTCAAAATAATTTGATTGATGAGAAAAATGGTTATCAACTACCTACTATGTACATACTACCACATTAGAATCCGATAGAAGTGTGTCAAGCATTCCTGACGGTCGGACAGACAGATGTACAGAAAGGTTTACAGCTTTTAAACATATATACATACATAGCTACATATGTATGTAGATATATATATGTAGTATAGGTATATAAAAAAAAGCATAAAGGCACCGGGTTCGGTGAAGACAAAATTAGCTACCATTTGACTTGTATTGATACAAATTTTACCAATTATGAAATAAAGTGTGTTTTTAACTATAGTAAAAGAGTAACAGTTCTGGTTTGAAGCTCACCCCAACTTTTTCTGGTTCTGCCGAAGAGGGTTCCCTCATTCGGATTGAAGATGGCCAATTGTAGGTTCGAACAGAACGAGTGGGTGTTCTTCTCCTTCATATAAGGGAAGGAATAGTTAATTCCTCCCTTTTCCTCACGCTTGTCCATCGCGTGCATTTTTATATATATATTTTTATTTAATAAACTTTAGTCGAGCTGTCGCGAGCCGTCACTGTCCGTCGGCCAACTGTCGGGACGGCCCGAGAACAACTGACGGCTCGCTTGCTGCCTCTTGTTGCTTTCAGTCATCGGTTCTGTTTTGATAAGAGATTTTCTCAACGTTATCAGCCACCCATGCGCGTGGTAACCGTTTCGAATCATCGACGGATCGAATTCTATGGTTAATTTTTAACAGCTATAACGCCATAACCCAGCAATGTATAACTAAATATATTATAAATGTATAAGTTGTTAATACGATTAAATATACCGATTGGATTAGTAGTCGATTACCAATACTCTCATTGATCAAATTATTTTGTATCGTCAGCATTGTATAGCTAAATTGAAGTTTAAATGTAAGGCAACGTAAATGTTGCGTAATGTTTAGGCTACGAGTTGATTCATTGCAAAGTACTTAATTCAATAGTATGATACACTTTCCTTAGTTTTAATATGCAAATTGTTTTTATTGCAATGCGAGGACTTGGTAATCATGTGATGGTATCGACCTTATCGCGTGATGAGAATTTATTCAAATTAAAGATTACATTATAATATAAGGCTCATGTTATATTAATTTTGATGAGTGTGTATGGGCGATTATTTTTCAATAAGTAATGTAATGCTCGTTTTGATTTGCGATCACGTTGTCCATTCACAGTGTCGAACAAACGTTTACATTAAGATTGTCGATGTACATATGTATATTAAGATTATATAGAAACTCTCGTTTGCCTTGTAAAAATGTAATGTCTTCATGTGTAATATTTTTAATTTTTTATTTTTTGTATTCTGCGCGCCTAATATATTCAAAATTATCTTTGCGTAATATCCGACGTCACATTTTCAAATTCAATTTCAGACGTCCTGTGTTTGTGTTGTATTCGCGTGCGAATACGATAATGTTCATGTTTGAATTACTGCCATTGCAATTCGAAATGGTGTTTCAAAGTAAACGCTCGCACTCACACACTAAATATGTATAAATATGCAAAAGTGTGGACAAAATGACTTTCATATTGTTATTTATTTTGAATCCACAATAGCCACCGGCACGTAACTATGTGTATATCACGTATGTATGTGTATGTACATTGCTTATAGCGGCTGTCAAAGGTAAAGGCCACGGTTCAATGAGTAAAAATGTGTAATATTAAAATTTCCCTGGATACTCCACGTCTATTAATGAAGCCTCACGGTACTTCTTAGCGATCTCATAACAATTTTACAGTGTAAAAGTCACTTGAAATATTTTTACCTTGTGCATATCGTCTTTATCTTGTCGAATTCACCTCGCTGCACTTCTTGCATAATAAGCATCCAACGTTTTGTCCTCTGAATGTATCTTAACTTTGATAATAACTCCGCATGCAAACATCACGTTTCACATTAGTTAGATGGGCTGAAATGTTTCATGAAATTGATTGATTCGCTAATAGGGCGTGAGCCATCGTTTAACCAATTTGGATTGATAATTCATTCACAAGTGTAGTTTTTCAACACATTTTCTATTTTACACAATATAATTCGGCCAAGGATTCATGAATTTGACTTCTATAGTTTAATAATATAAAATAGTTTCAGAAAATTTTAAAATCATTCAATTGAACAATAAACGATTTGGTTTTACTATCGTACCTAAATATACTTGTAACGTTCATACAATTCCAAAAATGGCGAACGTTGTTTGCCATATTTATTAATTGGCTTGCGCGCGTGTTAAATTTAAACACGAATGTATTTTTTCATACATGGCTTAGACAAAAAGATAAGACAACGACCAACGAAGAATTCTAGTGCCTTTGCCTTTTGAAATTTAACGAGATTAATAATCACCAGTGTAATTTAGATTTTTTAAATTTTATATTTAGTAGCTTTCAGCGTCAGCCCTGCTCAGTGCGATAAAATTTTTATCATCTGAAGAAGACGTCATTTTCCTCAAAAGCACTTTTATCAAGACGCGAAAACTATTGAGCGCGTATAATGACACGGAAAATATTTATCGTCATTGCGTTAAACGGATAATTTAATTTACAATCTTAATGGAGCATCATAGAAAAACGTATTCGTGTCAACGAAATTTGTCCTCTTGCACCTGACACAACCGAGTTGGTTCATTTTAGTTTAAACCAGTAGAAAGTAGGTATATCTTATTAGTCTTTGGAATACATTGATCTCGCATTTGAATCAAATTTCAAATTGAGTTCTTCATTCTAACTCATCAACACACGATAATTTGATAGATAGTTTAACTATAAACCATTAATTACCAAGTAATTTAAAAATATAGTTTAAATAAAATATATAATTATTTCATTCATTGTTCGGAAAATTCGATGAAAATTTTCGGCCATCTATGGATCAGATTTTAAAGCATTAACAAACGTCGATAAAATAGGTTTCGGCTTTGCAACATTAAAATTTATATTATATTTTTTAGCAATAGATGGCTCTCTATATTATTAAAATAAAATGAAACGAACCGTTTCATAAAAATATTCGCGATTGCTTAAAATTTAAAACAAAATATTTTCAAATCTTCAAGCCAACTATATTTTCAAATTCAAAATTTGTACGTTAAACTTTTTAAACATTTAACAAGTGCATGCGATATTTTTATGTTATATCATTATTGTATTTCAATTACTTATTTGCTTTAATTTAAATCTATTTTGTACTTATTATTTATGTATGTGCGATGGAGAAATAAATGTTGATAAACTTGTCTAATTTCTCATGGTATTTTCTGAAAATACCTAACGAGCCATCGTTCACCCATCCCTCGTTTTCCTTTCTTATGTCCATTAACGCCAATTAAAATCAAGTTTTGAAAGCGGGGATTCGCAAGGGGTGGGAAAGGGTGGATTTCTCCAATCGGAGAGGGGGGAAAAGCGACGCCGAGAAGGGCTCGGACACCAAAATATTTCCTCATCAGTGTCCTCTCCCCCGTTCCCGCTTTATATATTTTTCTCGGCGCCGTAAAATTCGATCACTTCATCAATCATATCGGAGCCGAATAGGATATTGTATTTTTTCGTGCTTTTTCATTTTGTCTGCGCCGGCACTGTTCATCAATCCTGGACCGGATTGTAATGGAAAAGTTTCCAAAGAATATAAATAAGCCTCGTGACACATCTGGACTCGCGTCAAATTAATGCGATGCTTATAAAAGAAAATCAAAATATCAATTCCGAACGGTCCCAAGAGGACTTGTTTTTCCTATGAATGCATCGTGTGTTTTTCATTTATATTCCTCCCACAAGAGTCCCGTGAGAAAAGGGACCGCACCCCATGTTGAGAATCGCAACCCCATCCTCTACACCCCTCGTTCTTGAAGCGACGCTTCCATTAACATAATAGTTGTCCCTTTGCTTCCCGTGTAATCCCTATTAGCGGCATGGCAACCTGTCGGGGGATTTCACACACTAACAGCCACCAACCACCACTGACAATGCATACATATTATGCAATGTTATATGTGTGTGTGTATATTTTATTACACGAAGAGTTTCAAACAATATCGTGACAGATTATATGCCTCGTATCCATCTATTAGATTTTCCATTTTACCTAGTTCCCATACTTTTGTGAACAATCCGAAAGAAAAAAATAAAATCCACACGAAATTTTTCATATATATATACATACATATATATGTACATATGTACCTATGTACATACATACCTAATCAATGTTATATAATGGAAATAAATTACGCTTATTATCGAGTAGGTAAAATCAACGCATTAAATTGACACGGTAAAGTTTCTTTCGAAGTCCCTCAGGATTATTGAGCAAAGGATATCGTCTATGTGGCATCCGCTCCAGTTGGTATCCATCAAAACAATCAATCTAATCCCCGGTCAGATCTCCCCCCATTCTAGTTTCTTTTATGCCGGCGGCAAAGTTTTTTAGCGGTTGTATGGTTGCGGCCTATTCCCAAAGGGGGGGTGGGTGGTTTAAAACCCCAAAGGACCAAAATGATCCCTTACGCTTAATAGTTCGCCGAAAGCCGTAACGCATCCGACGATAATCGTCATGAACTCTCTCTCTCTCACCCTAGCAAACTTTGGAATTGAATTCGCATCAATCACAATTATTAGAATCATGCTCTACACCACTATATGTATTTTAAAATTTGACAAATAAAATAATCAATATTTTATTATACATAATTTTAATTAATATTAATCTGGCGAATCCTATTTTTCATACCTCAGGCTTAGTACAAAAACATAATAAGAAATACGATTTTCTAATGTGAACTTTATTCTATTCGCTCACATAAGTATGTAATATGTACACATTGATTACAATATTGAATGCTGACTTTCAAACTTCAGGATTGTGAATTAGTGCAGCGGTCACCGCCGCTGCCACACTAATACCAGTGGAGTGATGGCTAACGCCAATTGCTTATTTCACTACTCAACATCGTCTTGTCTTACTATTTTTTTTGACAGCCACTCTATCATTATCGCTACCCGCCCTCGTCTTAGCTAACGATCTCTTTTTGAATTGTAAGGCTAAGATTGGAGCTAACCATTATTTCACTAGTGTTAGTGTGGCGGTGGCAGGCTTACCCTGAATTACCGCATAAGATATTTCTTAGTATGTATACCAAACCCTATATACTTTTTATTATATTTTCTTATCCATTGAAAAGTGCAACTAATTTACAAAACAAAAATCGTAAATTGAAAAAAAACTACCCCTATTTCGGTAAATATAAATTTAATGATCATCAGAAACCTAATAAAAATTCATAAACAGTTACCTAGTATCCAAAGTAATATTATATGTTGAAAAAAATATCGTTGCCGTAATTGTTCAACAAATCTAAAACTAACAATTTTATTTTATTTGTATGTATATGTACATATGTATGTAATACCATAAAATCTGTATCGGTCTATCGTTCTTTGGGTCTTACGATCAACAACAACAATATATATTAGCTGTGTATTGATAACAAGCCGCCATCTATCAAAGCTGGTTCGAGTCGACATCGCGATTTTATGGTCACACACCCATTCAATCAACGATACACTATACGACTATTCTACTGGCAAACGGTCCTGGGGCTGTAATTCTCATATAATATAACTTAAATAGTTGTAATAAATGTTACATAATTAATTATTATCTTCATCAATTTTGGTTTTAGTTTATCAATCATTTTGTTTACGAGTGTTTGTTCTTCAGCTAGTAACAAAGACTGAATTACGATGAAACTAATTTAAAAAATGAAGATTCACCGTCTTATGACGGACACATCGCCAATGCATTTAACAATAGAGCGCTATAATTTTCTATTGGACCCACTGGGACTAAATATTTTCCACACATATTTATTTATTTATTTAGAGGAAAAAAAAAACCCAAATTATGTATTTACAACCAAATAAAAACTTAAATTACACAAATGAAAATAGCACATTATATAAACATCTTATATTACGTATATACAGATAATAAAAATAAAATACAAAAACTAAACACCATCACCATCCCCGCTCAGTAACCTCGCCAAATAATCCTAAGATACGACACAAAGCGAGGATAAGTGATGACAAAAATGTCCACACTATCATCGATTACCAGGGGCTCAGGGCATTACATACATACATAGCTTAAGAGTCTCAGTAACGGAAGAAACTGCCGATACATTAGACCTACATAACTAACGGCTCACTGAGCGGGCGATGTATTCGTGAACGAATATAATTATTAGGCACAAACAATTATTAGGCCACTTAGGTTTATTGCTCCTAATTGTGTACCTGGTTGTATGGTCACTTAAATTGAAGTCATCGTCGTCATTTTCAGCCGTTCCCCATCCACTGTTAGGAGGAAGGCCTCCAATTCTCTTCCATTCCTGTCTGTCTTGAGCAATCTGCATCCATTCGACTGCACACATTCTTCCCAATTCATCCAAGTCGTCCTCGTTTTATTTCACATCCTCTCGGATACCTTTCAAGTATTTCTCGAGTCCATTCTATTCGCTGTGTGCCACTTCAGCTCTTTCACACGTTTCGCTATATCTGCCACTTTGGTCACGTTTCTCACCCATGTATTCCTCTTACGATCTCTTCTTGTTATACCAAGCATACATCTTTCAATGCTTCTCTGTGTGCACTTGGATCTTACGTAGCATTATTGAATTTAGCATCCACATTTTAACATCCATACGTCATAACTGGCAGTACGCATCGGTCGAATGCAAGCATTTTAAGCATAGCGGAATGTTGGATTTAAAAACTATGTTCATTCTTCTAAAAGCACTCCATCCTAGTTTCATTCTTCGTTTGAGGTAGAATAATATACATATAGCAAAAATTCACCTGCTTGAGAACCCAATTCTCGCAAAGTCTCTTTCCAAGTTTCCTTTTTTTCAAGTTTCACATCTATACGTCATAACTGGCAATTTTCATAGTGAATAATGAATAATATCGTTTATTTATTATAATTTTTCTATCATTATAAGGTGATAGCCAACATTTTGCAAATAACTTCAAAACCATTTCATATTTAGAATGTTACTTTTATGGAAAAAATCATGGCAGTGGTCCGCCGGATTCAAGATTTTGAGTTTAGTGGGTCCGTGGCGTTCGAAAGGTTGGCGACCGCTGATGTAGTGCACTCCAGCGTTTGGTGGTGGAAGAATTTATTGAAGCAGTTCGTCAATACTCGTGTCACACAATACCGCCTCAGTGGAGCCTCACTTCACTAAATGCCATTTGTAGCTCCGTTCCGTCTAGCTCCGATCACCTCCTTATCGCTTAAGATATGGTTTCCTAGAAAAACGGTGCCGCTGTGTAGCGGCCGTAATGTAGTGGTGTATGATGTCATTAAAACGTTTTCCATACGAAAGTCGTGCAAATGACGGCACCGCAACTTTACGGGCAATGCGTTCTAGGACACCATCGCCATCTGATTATATGGACAACGTTTTGGTGAGGTCATACACCACTACATTACGGCCGCTACACAACAGCACCGTTTTCCTCGAAAACCATAACTTTAGTTCCGTTCGCGATGGAGCCCTGGCGAACCTAGCCAGACCAGAGCTAGCTAAAAGTGCATGGCAAAAAGGACAGATAGGGACTTCCGGGGCTTAAATTAAGGATTGGGTAATGCGATTCGACAGTGTCGGGTAGTTAAGGGGTTGACAGCGTGTACGTGCGTGCGCCAGGACCCCTCTACGGATGGGGCCAAATAGGCGAGGGGATGAGGTGGTTGGGAGGAAAGAGGGGTTTTGCGAGGAATTTGCGCAAGCGCGGGTTACGTAGGCGTTTCCCGGGGATCCGCCCCCCACCCACCCTCTCACCAATAGCACCAAAACCCACCCAACTGCTACGTCGTAGAGGATCACTCCTTTGCGCCTGTGCATCCTCATCGACACACGTGCATCGTCCACCGAAGATCCTGCACCAATGCACCAAATGCACCCAACACTTCCTGGCCTCCAAATATTGCCAAATTCAAACTTTAAAAACTGATTTTGGACGACTTCGCATGTCCTCCGATGCCCATCCTGCCATTTACATAGATTCTCCGTCTGCAATAATTTTCATTGCAATCTCTGTTTGGAACGTTAAAGTATAAATGTTTAAGTTATCTAAGTGTTCGTTACCAAAGTATTTAATATGAGGCTAAAATTTACATAGTTGCAATATATGTACTAGGGGGAAAAAATAATAAGCCCGTATAAAGTGTGTCCCACCATTTACGCAATAACTAATTTTGATGGAAAACACAAGTTTTTAATATTAAAAATTGTAATTTTTTTTATTGAGTCAACCATCCAGCAACACTTTCGGCATAACATGCGCAATATGTTTCGCAGTAATGTGTGGCTGAATGATTGCCGGCAAGCAGTTGCTGTTTTATTATTGCCCAGATTCAGCGACAGCGGAAAGAAGCATATTTTCGTATAACGAGCGATATCATCGACAATACATATGTATGTCGACAATACTCACCATAGCTACAAATTTCGGAAAACACGACTATATTTCCGGCTAGCATCAACGAATTGTAGTAATATTACCGGCATGCTTGCCGGTAATACATTGACGTGAATATGTTGATCGTTTAAAGGCATCTTAAAGGTTATGTATGAAGTAGCATAAATAAAAAAATAAATCAATTTACACATCCCGAAAGTTCACATGTATTCGAAAGTTAATCACACTTTGACAACTCTCGAATTGAACAAAATAAAATTCTTACTCTGAATAGTCGAAGGTCTTTCTTTTTTATTTACAAATTGTGCTTTGTCGTGACAGTGTGCACTAGTGAGTATTTTTTAATGAATCAAATCACCGGAATACGGTACGGTACTTTATACGGCATACGGTTCACGACAGTAGCTAACGTTCCACTGTACGACGCTTCTTGTTAGGAGTGAACCTCGATATGCTACTCCATACATAACCCTATACTGTATACTTTATGAATCAATAAAAAAATTATAATTTTTAATCAAAATCCTGTGTTTTCTATCAAAAAAAAAAAAAACTTCTTGCGTAAATACTGGGACATTTTTATGTATGTACATATGTATGTAGCGCTATCAGTATACATATCTTGACAACAAATGGCGCTGCGTTCGCAGTGTGCCCGTAACATTGAACTTCGCATTACCGCATACTGTCTTCGATCTTTTTGACATATTCGCCATATATAAAAATTGGCGGAATTCCGCTCACAAAACAAAGTCTGAAAGCTGCGGTGGGTAAGGTTGGGGGGGAGGGACTTTTACTCCGCGCATTTGCCGTTTGTCAAGTTATACTGGTGGGACTATAGTTAAGAATTGAAAATTATGTAAGTAGATCTGAAAGAAGTATCTTGTACGGAGGTGTTGTTGATTACAATGGGCTGCCTGAGAATAATTGGAAAGGGTTTCAATGGAGAATGTTATTTTGAGGATTCTTTTGTACGTCAGGAATTTTCAACGAAAATATTTCGGAAAATTGTGAGTTTTTTCTCGTACGGCTTAAAAAAATTAAGCGTTGACAGGTATGGCAGTCTTAAAACAACACAAGTGCAAGTACAATTAATAGATAGATAAGTCTAGTGGGTATGTACTTTTTAGCTTTAAAATTATTCTAAATACATTAATAGATTGGTTGTGGTGATTGCTCAATGGTAGAGTATTGAACTCGTGAATGAAAGTTCGGGAATTAAATTTCAGAATTCACCCAGGATGGCTCCTTAAAAAAATTGGCACCACGTTAGATTCTTTCCGCCTGTCGATTTATTTTCCTTTCGTTCTATCTTTCCCTTCCAAAAAAGGCAATGATAAACCGGTAAAAATTACGTACAAATATTGGTAGATAACATAAGAGCTTAAAAATTGTATGTAAAATTAATTCGAGTGCGTTATTGTGTTGCTTTGCACGATATAATATGTACATACAATACACAGGTTGTTTATTAAAAGCACTAAACGCAATCTATATAAATACTGACCCTTGAAAGTTTAAATTTACTCGTAAAATATTTCAACTAGATCACTCTTACTCATACCTATGTCTTTAATGTGAAATATACCTGCATATGTATGTATGTACATGTACATATTTATTTATTTACAAATTATACCATAGTGACATAACAGGTTGCCCCAATTCGTCACTATGTGTAAATATGTAGTCCAAAAATAGTAGTTAGTTCAAGAATGTTTCGTAAGATCCAGTGTACACAGACAAGCATGGAAAGATGTATGCTTGGTATAACAAGAAGATATCGTAAAAGGAATGCATGGGTAAGAAGTATGACCAAAGTGGCAGATATACATACATAGAAGAACGTGTGAAAAAGTTGAAGTGGCAATGGGCTGGACACATAGCGAAAAGAATGGATGGCAGATGGACGCGAGAAATATTGGAATGGTATCCTAGTGGGTGTGAAAGAAAACTAGGTAGACCGAGTGGACAATAGGCTGATGAATTGAGAAGAATGTGTAAACTGGATGCATATTGCTCAAGACAGATAGGATTGGAAGAGGATTGAATGATGATGTATGTATGTATGTATGTATGTACAATGTACAATCATTATCTTGTTGTTCGCTGATGTTTATTAATCGTACAATTTTTGCATTTTAAGCACATATTGCCATGTTGTTTTCGTCGATTCTTTTAATAGCACATTGAGAATTTTCCAGGAATTAATGTTACTTCGTTTGTTAAAAAATATAAAGAGACGTTCGATAACCAATTTTTGCAACTCGTTATGACTGACCGGATTCATTACATCGTTGTTTTTCCAGTTTTCCCACAACTTTTTCATTTATGTATATCATACGTGCAAGCTCAAAAACATAAATGCAGGTTTTATTTAATTTCTAATCTATTTTGTGTGAAAGCGTACAAACAGAACAATACATGCAACAGTCAAACTTTTCATAGCCAGGGCAACTTTTATTATGTAATTATGAAATTGACCTGGTAAATTCCATTTTCTTGATTTTCACATGAACAATATGAAAAATTTCCAAATTAATTAAGAATTTGGAGAATTTCTTTGTCACTGTCTTTAAAAGAAGCACATTTCATGCACTTCAAGGGTCTTTTCAATTCTGAAATATTTCTTTATGTTGAATTAATTTTTATTACTTCATTAAAGCTTTTCAGTTAATTTGAATACTTGATTGAGTTCCAACAAATTTTCCTATAAACATAAATTTGAATAATACATAAGTATAATAAATGCAAATTAAATTTCGATATTGGTACTTCTACAATAAATCATTCTATCTCAATTGTAATGCAGATTTATAATTTTTACATTTTCTCTGTTAAGTTTCTAGGTGTTTTTTATTTACTACATACATACATACATACAAAACAAACAGTATGATAATAAATCATGATAATTTTTTCAACTCAAATGTAATTTTTCGATTACAGTTTCCAGTTGCAAGCTATTTCCACATATTCTACAATATTGAAATGTTAATTTAAACAGTAAGGATGTGATAATATATTTTTATTACACTGCAAACTATGTGTATATAAAAATAATCGAGACAGTTTGGCGATCTTTGGATGGGTATTAAACACCGTAGTGCGATTTCCGCATTGTTGACAGTTTAGTAGCGATAGCGACAACGATCAAGACGATGCAAAAAAGTATAAAGTTTTTAGAAAGCGAGCAACACGTAGCGAACGAGATGTGGAAGTCGATCACGCGTGGTTTATTAGATTCGTAGGTACATATTATGTGATCGCGAAACTTGAAAATTCACCGGAGAGGATAGAGAGTGGCGAGGAGTGACAGAGAGTCCAGTGTGAGACTCGTCAGTCGGTCTCTGGTGAGAGAGACTGAGCGGAAACCGCACTTCAAGTGCCTGCTTCCCATACAAAGAACATCTACTTTCTCTTTTTCAGCGAGACTCTTTATCGCAGGTGCCTCGCCAACTGTAGTAGCGGCTTGTGATTCAACGTGTTGGCAAATTTATTTTGGCTAGTATGGCCTCGCTTTTACAAAGGTCTATAAATAAAAAAAAAAAATTGCGGAAAAGTTAGTTTAAGGAATTTTCTCTGAAGCTGTTGAATTTTCAACGAATGGTGAAAAAAACGTTTATCAATTTTTAAGGGGTCTTGAATTATATATAGATATCAATGTTTTTATGACTTCTACAAATTCTTATAAGATAAGATCTAGGAGAAATATCTTGACAGGGGTGTTGTTGAATACAATGGCCTGCCAGAAGATCACAGAAATATAAACAAAATTGATAGATTCCTGGCAGCCTTAAAACAGCACCTCTGTATAAATATATAAGTGCTAATAGAGCTAATAAAGTTTAATTTTGTAATTTTAGCTTTAAGTTACTGTTTGTTGTAATTAGCTTCTTAAGCTATCTTAAATAAATAAATACATAAGACAGATTTATTGTTTATTGTACAGTTGTACATACATTATTACTTTATCCATATATGTATGTATGTTTGTACGTAGTACGGATAAAGTATTGTGATCCGATTCCGAATTTTGACTGCTATTTATTATGTAGGTACTAGCCGAATTGCCCGGCGTTGCTCGGGCAGTGAAAGTTTAAAATAAGAATTCAAAGCAAATGAATATCGAAAGAAACATTCATTCTCCAGTACAAACAAAAATTGATAATTTTTTGTATTTTTTGACCCCTTCAAAAATCGTCTACGGTCTAAGTTAGAGTATCGTGAGATAGTATATCAAATTCGGTGGTTCTAAATTATTGAAAACTGTAGATTTGCACAGCGGACAAACAAACAAACAAACATTTAACTTTATATACGTAGTATATTGTCCGCTGATCAAGTTTTCATGATTTCAATATGTCTGTGCATGTGTTTGTATGTTTTTGTCTTAGGTGGATGTGTGTTGAATCGCTATATCTCAAAAACCGTCGATCCTAAAGGCTGCCCTACACGCTCGTGTTTGCTTCGAGGTTAGCGTATACAAATTTGGTTTGTATGGGAAAACGGAGCGTGTGTATATAATATAATAGGAATCTTATGGGCACCAACTTAGCACAAACGTGTTTGCGCAACCAAGTACGAGCGTGTAGGGCAGTCTTAAAAACAATGAAACTTCATATTTATCCGTTTACCCCACTATATCTATATATGTACATATATATTTATATATACATATTCAAAATGAAATGAAATGATAGACATTTATGAAATGGATAGCAGTTAGAAATAAGCTATCTTCGTGATATTTCTTAATGTTCGATAGTTTATTACTAATTGTATTATAATTATTATAAGTATTGTTGAAAAACGATTTAATACTTTTTACAGCCACGAAGTTGTATGTAGAAATGGGATTCATTTTGATTTTGTGTATATTGTGTGTCGACGTTTTGTGTTTCCAAAGAGTCCGGTTCTCGATTACTAGTTTAGACAGTTCATTTATTACATATCGTTCTAAAGTTAAGGCCCTCACAAACCTGAGCGGTATCGCCGCAACAAATTGACGCCCCCATCGTCGTCTCATTCGTGCCGATATAATTCGCATCGATGCGAATCAACGACGATAGAGGACGTCAGTTTGACGTAGAAAGAAAGAACAAAACCTTCCGCTTATTTTGGGTCATCTTGTACATATGTACATATAAACAACGGCATTGAAAAATAATAAAGTGCATTTTCGTCGAAAAACTCAAAAAACTTTCTTTTGAATGTGTCTAAATCAGTGGTCGTGAACTGGCGGCTCCGGAGCCGCATGCGGCTCTTTGTATGAAAACCTGCGGCTCTCGCTGTCATCCAACGTCTTGCGTGAAATACAAAATGTTGACACACAGTTTACACAAGATCAAAATGAATCCCATTTCCACAACGTCGTGGCTATAAAATGCTTTAAGATCGTTTTTTATATAAAAATTTATAAGTTTAAACTGTCGAACGTTAAGAAATATCACGAGGACAACTTATTTCTTCCTATTATTAATGATTAATGAGTAAAATTTAATTTAATTTTGAATATATAATTAGAAAATAATATGTTGCGGCTTCCAAACCTATCAATTTTGGAAGGTTTTCCCTGATTTGGCTGTTAGCTCGAGAAAGGTCCCCGACCACTGGTCATAAATAATGCACCGCGTGCGAAAACTCGACAAAAGTAGTCCAATTTTCCACCGCTTGACCAAAACGACCAAACCGTCCACACACATTTGTACACATGACGCGCGAAAAATAGTAGTGCGTTTTGGATTTCCCGTGGAAATGTCCGAAACACCTGTACGGCAACAAGCAGGCATGGTGGGGGGCATTTTCCCGGTTTCAGCGCGCACGCTCATTCTCCGGGCTCGTTCTACGTTCAACTTCAGTCGGCGGCCGCCAACCGAGAGTGGCGCACGTGAAAGCCGCACGCGAAATCACGTCAGACATACATACTCAGTTTTCACGCACACGTACACGCACACACGCGCACGAGCACGCACACGCACACGCACACGCACTCTCACTAAACACACTGGCATTATTACCTTGAGAAGGATCCCCTCCCTCTCCCACCTGCAGCGCCACTCACTTTTCATCCCCTTTCCCTTTCCCTTTCCCCACTTCCACTCCCACCCCCACTACACACCCGTCTCGATTGACAACACACAACCTCATCGGAAATCAATTTGGCCGTAAAAATATCAGCCCCCGCGACCATTGCCAAATTCACACGACACAATTCGAAATTTATTTCAAATTTGCCCGCCAAATATGTTCATTGTTGTTTTTCCAGCAACTTTTCCGTAGTGACCTTTATGAGAGAGAATTTTCCCCAAAGGGAAACGTTGTAATAAAATAATTATCATTTACAAAATAAATAAACGAGTGAATTTTTTTTTAGTACGTAGTATAGCTAATATGTAGATAAAGCAATTCTGTTCATATCATCATCACTTTCAGCCGTTCAAAATCCTCATCCATTCTTCCACAACCTCTCGGATACCAAGTATCCTCGCATCCATCAGCCATCCCTTCTTCTCGATATGTGTCCAAGTCTTAATTCATCAGCCCTTCATTTACTCTGTCTTTAAGTATTCTGGCATCCATTGTTCTCGCTGTGACCAGCACACTCCACTTTAGATTCTTTTAATTCATCAACCCATCGTTCACTCGGTCTTCCTTGCATTCTTCCGCATTTGCATCCATCAGTCATCCATTCTTCTCACTGTGTCCAGAACAATCCACTTCAGATTCTTAATTCATCAGCCCTTCATTCACTCGGTCTTCCTTGCATCCTCTCATATACCAAGTATTCTCCCATCGGCTATTCTTCTCGCCGTGTCCAGCATACTCCCCTTCAACTTATTTTAATTCATCAGCCCATCGTTCAATCGGTCTTTTTTGCATTATTTCGCATCCTTTCGGATACGAAGTATCCTCGCATCCCTCAGGCATCCATTCTTCTCGCTATGTGTCCAGCACACTCCACTTCAGCTTCTTTTAATTCATCGGCCCATAGTTCACTCGGCCTTCCTTGCATTCTTTCGCATCCTCTCGGATACCAAGTATCCTCGCATCCATCAGCCATTCATTCTTCTCGCTGTGTCCAGCATACTCCACTTCAGCTTCTTTTAATTCATCAACCCATCGTTCTATCGGTATTCTTTGCTTTCTTTCACACCCTCTCGGATACCGTATTTCTCGCGTCCATCTGCCACTTTGGTTTATTGCTCCTAATTGTGTACCTGGTTGTATGGTCACTTAAATTGAAGTCATCGTCGTCATTTTCAGCCGTTCCCCATCCACTGTTAGGAGGAAGGCCTCCAATTCTCTTCCATTCCTGTCTGTCTTGAGCAATCTGCATCCATTCGACTGCACACATTCTTCCCAATTCATCCAAGTCGTCCTCGCTTTATTTCACATCCTCTCGTATACCTTTCAAGTGTTTCTCGAGTCCATTCTATTCGCCGTGTGCCACTTCAGCTCTTTCACACGTTTCGCTATATCTGCCACTTTGGTCACGTTTCTCACCCATGTATTCCTCTTACGATCTCTTCTTGTTATACCGAGCATACACCTTTCAATGCTACTCTGTGTGGACTGGATCTCGCGAAGCAATCTTAAATTTAACATCCACGTTTCACATCCATACGTCATAACTGGCAGTACGCATTGGTCGGGATGTTGGATTTAATGTTGGACTTATGTTCATTCTTCCAAAAGCGCTCCATCCTGGTTTCATTTTCCTTTAAATCCATTCCTTTTTCCAGATTTGTTCCTATTAAAATAAAATTATATGATACACTAAGATGAATATAATAAGATTTTACGTTATTGTAAAAAAAAACAGGAAATGTCATACATTATGCAAACATTGACGAATTCAAATTTTAATGTCATATTTTCGTAAACTTCCCCCCCCCTTTTCATTGTATTGTAAAAATACCCCTCCTTATTTTATTTATTTATTGTTTCTTTATTTTATTGGTCAAATGACGC
The DNA here is from genome assembly GCA_022651745.1 of Parapsyche elsis. Lineage (NCBI taxonomy): Eukaryota > Metazoa > Arthropoda > Insecta > Trichoptera > Hydropsychidae > Parapsyche > Parapsyche elsis. The sequence continues at coordinate 8,804,314 of JAGVSN010000017.1, forward strand.
ACAAACGAAAGACTTTAACCTTTGCACTATTTTTGGAAATGACTGACCGTATTTTTTTTATTCAATCTTAGGGTAGTGTTATATTTATAAATTGCCATTGAAAGTACACAAACAGATTTACATAATATTTTCACAATTTCTTGACCAGTATATATTGCGTAAAGCTTATTTGAATGATTTTCTTTAATTTTCAGTGACAGCGATGATCTTCAGCTACGAAGCGACAATAATCAAATAACCAAAAATTGAATTGAAGAATATGTTTCGTTTAAAATTTTATTTCAATGAACGGTGCTGATGTTTCATCAATGTGTCAAAAATTCAAATCCTGAATGATGATTTTACATTTTTTTCGTTGTCGATGAAAATGGTCAAATAATTTTTTAATAAAAGTGTCGAACTATAAAAGAAATAAAATATAAATTATTTAAAATAACCGTTGAGTTTATTTTTAACGTTGTTTAAAATCTGTTGAAATAAATTGTGTCAATATAAAAGTGTCTTAATTTCAACATTTTCACATCGTTGAAAACCAAAATCAAACGAATGGATCGAAAACAACCCGTTGATATTTAAAATAAATACGAATTGATCCACAATTATTTTTTAAACATAATTTATTAATGTAAATATTATAATTGAATGTGACAATAATCGAGGAGCATAAAAATAGTATCCTTCAAACATAAAAGTCTTAAAAAATAATGACAATAAATATGTTGATTATACAATAAATTAGAAATAAATTTACACTTTATAAAATAAATAATAAATATATATAACTATTTAAATAAATTTAAAATATACACTAGCTTATATGAAGACGAGTCGCGATTAAATCGCTTAAACGAATAAAATTTAAAAAATTGTTTAAAGAATATCCGTGCAGCATTTTGCAAGACTTCCTGAAGAGTTCTGAAAAAAAAATCACGAAAAGTGCAATGGGTCATTTAAACGTCCTTGGTCTGGTCCTAGGAGTTGTTTCCTGTTTTTTGATACAAGAAGGTACTTATAATTTTATTACTTTTTTCGAGGTGTTATCATAATTTTCAGTCTCTATTATTTTATACAAACTTTTATATCACTATGAATAATTTCCTAAATGGATTTAGAACTTTTCGTTGCAAGAGAATTTGTAATAAATAAAGATTTTAAAAATTTTAATCACAGTCAAAATTAATTAACATTAATATTTTCTCCCTAATCCTGAAATGATAATTTTTTTAGTATATTTTTGTTGTATTCCAATTAAAAAGTTACTAAGGTTTTTTTTTATTGAAATCCGTTATTTTATAAATGCTACTATTTTTCAATCCCGTAAAAAGTTTTCATGTGAAATTATATAAAAGTACTAATTTTAATTATATGAAATCCGGTTTATTGAAGGTAACCTTTTACTCTAAAGTTTTAATTTGCCGACGATTTTACTATTCATATCCATGAAATTTATGTTTTATGTAAAATATACTTTTGTTGTAAACAAAATCTTAGAAATTTAGTACCCGACATGTCTTAATTGTTTATCGTTCAAAAAAAATGTTTGTTTTTCGTTTTCGAAGTACGGAGTTCTCCCTTTGAAAAACAAAATTTAATTACATTTCATTTTGTATGGCTTACTTCGAGATAATAAACTCGTGCTGGCTGTTTTTCTTACGCTGGATAATAATTTCGGTAATGCTATTTTCTTCAATCCTCAGTATACTGAAAATATTTCGTAATTTATGTATGTAAATGTTTCGCAATGAATAAGATTAAAAAATCAGAGACAAATAAATGTTCGAATTTATTATTCCAGTGGACAAAGCGATTGTGTTTTCATTTGCTTTCTGTTTTCATTTTTATATACATAAAAATACCAAAAATGTGCGATTATTAAGTCTTACGAGTAAGGTTTTATTATTCACATTCTAATATGAACAATAAAATTATCACCATGATTTAAGCACAGTACATCTGCTATGCTTACGACTGATACAAAGATGCATGTAAAAAAAAAGCAAACAATATTCTATTGGAATTTAATGTCATGAATGTTTGTGTGAGATTATGTAGCGTGAGCTTTGCGCGCAACACGCGTTACGTTACACTAATACGGTGTGTGTGTGAGTGAGTGAGCATGTGTAGGTGCCGTACCGGGTATACGAGCGTTCCACGGCTAGGCTAGCCAGCCAGCCAGGCAGATTCCTGCGCTATTATTTACCTATATATATATATAGGTAAATAATAGCGAAATATTTCTATATATATATATATATATAGAAATGTTCGAGAAATATTCTATCGTACCATAATCGAGTATCTTTGTATGTTACTCGCGGTCCGTGGTGAAAGTGCGTTCTTTGTAGAGCCACATGTACCTACATACCTACATATGTAGTGTTTTTTAACCACAAATCGAATCGGCAAACGTTCAAAATCATTTCGCCACCTTTCTCTCGGACGAACACGTTCTTTTGCTCAGGCGCACACTCGCAGGAGAAAGTTGCCTCTAATCAATCATCAATGTGCGTGAGTTCCATTCGAAGCGAACTCGAAGCGGGCGTGACCAGAAACCGTAAAGATCCACGCCCTTCTCCAAGACTCTCTTCGGGGTTCAACTTTTAAATGAAAATCTGGCAACATCCAATCCCGGAGACTTCTGGAACAATCTCGAGTGGCTCATACCACATTCAACGTATTCACACCACACCGATCGATACTCCCATACTGATTATTCACCATCCTCCAAATCCTCGCTGAAACTGCCTTCCGCTTAGATAAAAGCTTTCGTCTATCAAAATTCATGACCGTAAAGATTTTTCAAAAAAATTTAATACCAGTCTTGCTTTTTACTATTTTCGGTGCATACCTTTGAATGAAACGATCCATGTCTCTAATGCTTTTTGCAAACATCATACTCGCCAAACTCATTCTTGACATTTTTCAACACCCATAAATCATATTTGTACACGTTATAACATTTCAACGAAATTACTTTTTGATACTATCGTATAAAGTTAAGATAGATGGTTTGTTTGCGGTTCGAGTTTGTATTATAGCCAGGCGATAGCTCAATGGTCAGAACGTCATGTTTATACTACGTAGATACGCTAAGCTTTGTTTTCTTGTATTGGACCATAGATATTAGAGTAGAGAAGTCCTATGTCTGATTCATCAAATTTGCTTCCTAAACATTTATACATACAAAGCGTATTTGAAACCCTTTTAGATAAGGTGACCAGATTTTGATAATGTTCAATGGTGACATTGATCTCATCGATATTTTAATTTCCTGAAAGGAATACGTCTGGTCACATTACATATATTAGATCCAAATTATGTATTAATTCATCTATCATACCTCTCGATGTGGACAGCAGATATTTCTTCTTGCGTCCATCTGTGGCCAATGTGGCCAATTAGGTAAGCCTGCGTCATCGACAGTCACCTTTCCCGATTTCAATTGATAAAACGACTCATAAGCAGACGTTAGCTCGGTGGTTAGTCTCTTTAGCGAAGGTCCAAGATTCAATCCCTGCATTTTCTTGACCTTAAATTAATTATCGTCGTTGGGCAAGATTTGTACATTAGTACATCTATGTACATAGATCGGCCGTCTCCTGCTAGAATTTGGCAATTTATCTTAGTTGTGAGATGTTCCACCCAAAAATTGGCACCTCCTATCCATTATTCCTATGTTAACATTTTATTGGGTCTGGACCCTTGTGCTCTTAGACCTGATGATTAACTTTCCCCCAAACAAAATAAAATAGGTTGGAAAAATTTATTACGACTAGTAATTTATTTAGTCAAAAATGGATCAGTTTATCTGATTTGCACATAACTGCACAATTTTGACGATTCATTTCCAGCATTGAATAGTTGACTAACTGACCTAAAGGTCTTTAAACTATAATTATATTTAAAAAAAAAACGTAATAATTCACGGTTTGTAGTGAATGTGCTTTCAAATGTCGTCAATTTTTCTTTCTCTAGATTCTAAATGTGCGACCAGTGACATTGTCGAATTATAGAGGACACGCGTCGTCGAAACTTAGATAAAAATCTAGAGCTTTTATATTAAGGCATTGTCCAAACAAGCAGCTCTCACCCGCCAACCACCCCTTTTAAGGGGCGAGGGTCGCGCACCCCGCCTGTCTCATTACTGTCTCCCAGAGACGCTAGATAAACACGTCACTTGAGATCCCCTGGATCGAGGGATGTCCCTCGAATCATTCAAATTATAGAACGTGACCCTGGATATCGATTCCATGCACACTAGCAACGAAACAAAACTTTCAGTACATGTATCTAGGGAAGCTTGAAATCTCTTACCATTTTCTATATACCTATTATATTTAATCTGGCCGGTTCCCTAGTTTTATTACATCGATAAATGCAACGAAGTTGGAGGAGTGCATTATCGGTATCGTCCCCTGCAGCTATCTGCTTTCATGCGAGCACGTCGTCATCTCGATAGACTAAATTTGATGAAGTTCTCGGCCACGTGGCTTTGTTTGACGCTCGTTTCCCCTCTATAGTGCTCCAGACTCCCTACGCAAGTTCCCCTTCAAAGGGAGAACGTCTCGTTATCGAATACTCGTCTCGTCAGATTATGAATATGAAAGTGACCGATCTCCTATTACGTACATACATACATATACCTCTCATACGTATAAAATGCTCCGATAGTCATACGTCCAAACCATTACTGGATCTAAGATCTGTTTTATTACAAATCACAAATTTTGTGATCACACTTACGATAGTGACATACTCTTTTGTTCGGATTTCAGAATATATCCCATTTCAGGGTATAGGGTGGGTCATAGTTTATCAAACAAAAACATTTCCGTAAGGTTCATGTGAGCTTTAACCGTATCGTATCGTACACAATATATCATACGTCTAAAACGCACTACCACACACCCCCTGATATCTTTCCGCTAAGCGTATCCTTTCCAATTTCCTCTCCCCCTTATTTTTTTTTATCCATCCCCCTGTGGAATAGAGCGAAACGGTTACTTGTGTTACATATTCTCGTCGACGTAACATGTTTTAATAATAAATGTAAACACAGATAAGATACACCGCACTCGTGAATGGTGCATTCGGCTATTCATATTACAAATTTCGACAATTGATCTCCATTTTTCATAGCACTTGTATGTATTGTGTGCTGCAATATCATACTTGTGGAATGGAACTTGAATATTGCTTCCATTACTCATTTTGAACACAAAAGTATTAAATTTTGAATTACAGATCACAAAAGTCAAAAAAATGGTAAAATTGTCCATTTTTCTAAACGCTCATATCTCATAAACAAGAGCTAACCAACAAATTTCATTATCATATTCAGATTCAGTTGGTCAAACTTAGTAAAGATTCACTAGTCTCCTCTCTGGTGGTTTTGTTGTTGCACAGTGTTATCAATCTGTTATACGTAGTACTAAGGATTCTTTGTGAATCACTAGTGCGAACACTTTTGGAATTTTCTTGTGTTATATGGAGTCCTAGTGGTAGGACCCATATATTAATGCTGGAAAAAGTCCAGAAAAGGCGCTATCCTTGGATGTACCCAACTGCCTTCCTACAGGGTGCCCTGGGCTTCTACTCGAATCTATGTAGGCGGCAACTATTCTTAGTAAAGCATTTCTACAAGTTGCTAATTGGTTTGTTGCACAATCTTCAGATCCTACGGGAAATGAAATTGTGGCTACCGAGCCAATTTCGTAACTCCAGGCAGCATTTGCATTCACATTTACTCTTCTATCCACCCGAGGCACGAACCAATATATCTTCTCCGATGGCTAAAGCAATCAATTTGCTCAATCGGGTAGCTGTCTCATTTGACATTTTCTTTGGAAATTACAGTTGCTCGATTGAGCAGATACTAAGGGTTAAATAATTTGATGTAATATATAGGTACATACATACATATAGAATTTTTATCATTTGCACTATGTTACTATATACATACATACATATGTATGTACATATGTACATATATTTTTAGTAACATGTACTATGTTACTTTAATACTAGTGCAAGTCCGTTGAATATCAACGGATTTTTGTGTGGGTCAGTATATGTACATACATATGTGTATTTAATAGTTTTTATAATTGTTGCATAGATGGCGCGTTATAAATACAACATGTAACAATTTAGAAAAGTTGCGAGCCTATTAAGAATTTATATTGTCAAATTGTAGCAGGCCCGTTATTATCTAGTTTGGTTGAATGCGTAAGCGCACCCTCTTCCAAACTGGTGACATAGGATTCAAATCCCACTCGCGCGCGGACGGTTCGTGTCTTTTAATTATTTACCTCGGCGAGCGTCATCAGCAGACAGACACACACACACACACACACACACACACACACAGCCAGACAAACGGAATAGGGCTATTATATTATAAAATTACTTCACTATGTATGTATTATGATTTTATTGTATTATTTTTGTAATTTACCCACCGTGACGATTTGGTTAATCTGTTATGTTACGGTGGGTGTTTCCTGTAAATACATAATCGAATCCTACATTGTAACAATTCGGATTGGAATAAGTCCAATACATCACACATATGATTTATATACATTTTATACATAGAATCTATGTATGTATGTAGTTCCGGAAAACGACCGAGACACATTCGCTAAAAGCGTCACAAATCACACACCGAAACCGCTAGCCCTTATGTGTCGATACAATAAGTTCCAAAAGGAAACGCGGTGACGCGTAATACTTTTAAGTTGGCGTTCGCCGGTTATTCTTTGCGTACGATTTTCATTTCTTTTTTCTTTTCTGATTTTTTCTCACCATTCAAAAGAATCTTCATCCCCCTCGTCTGGGTCTGGCTCAGTGGTTGCGGTGGGTGCGTACGAATAAAGGGTGCGGGCGTACGGTCTATCGCCCGTAATGGCCAAATTCACTCGGCCCTCCCCAACCCCCATTTAAATGCACTCTCGTCCTCCTCCTATCCTCCCACACTGCAATCAACGTGCATATAAACGTGCCGCTAGGAAAAACGCTGATTCAATACAACAACTACTGGGGATGAGCCATCCCTCATTCGCGTATCCCTCCTCTTGTGTGTCCTCCCTCCCCCTCGTCGTTTTCAATAATGAGAATGAATCTTTTGCTCGTGTTCCGCAGGTTGAATGCCAACGCCACATCAGTCGTAATTGGCCGTTTTTGTAGTGGTAATATGGTGTGGCACACACTCGACTTTATCGCTGTAATATTTCTAACATAGTATTTTCTCCTTACATAAATAAAATCTTTATTGATTTCAAACTAGCCAGGTTACTCAGTGGTTAGAGTCCAATGTCCAATGTTTTTTTCGACCTTAATTATTGTCATCGGGCAAGATTTGGACATTATTAAATCCAGATCGGCCGTCTCCTGTTAGAATTTGCCAATTTATATAACTTAGTTGTGAGACAATTCCACCAAAAATTGGCATTTTTAGTGGGTCGTAGTGTTTTTAGACCAATTGGTTAACTATCCCCCAAAAAAAAAAAAAACTACATGATTTTCACAGTGGCATACTTAGTTTTCAATCTTTGATAGACATGTTTACCGTCTACATCAGCGGTCGGGAACCAGCGGCTCCGTAGCCACATGCGGCTCTTTCTATGGAAACCTGCTACTCTCCCCGTCATTCAACGTTTTGCGTGAAACGCAATTTACACAAAATCAAAATAAATCCTATTTCCTTAACTTCGTGGCTATAAAAAGCTTAAAGATCGTTTTTTATGATTAAAGTTTGTAATGCTTTTTAGTAATAAACTGTCGAAAATTAAAAAAATATCACGAACTTGTTTTTTACAGCTATCCGTTAAAAAAAAGAGCAACATTTAATTTCATTTTGAATATGAAATAAACTGCCTTGAGGAGAAACACCTCCACATATTTTATCCTCAAGACCCTCACATGAGGCTACAACACCCCCAACGACTATAGTCTGTTGACCTTACCGTTGGGGACAACAAGGCCGGAACAACCGCGCATCACTGCTAAAATAAATAGGGAGAAAACACCAATATATAATCCGAAAATAATATGTTGCGGCTCCCACACTTACCAAATTTGCAAGGTTTTCCCTAATTTGGCTCTTAGCTGGAAAAAGATTCCCGACCTCTGGTCTACATAGTGAAGTAACAAGGAAAGTATATTTCGAGTGATTCGGTGGAAGGAAGAACAGGTCTTACTAATTTTCTCAACAACTAAGTCAGATAAATTGCCAAATTCTGACAGGATTTTAATAACATCCGAATCGTGCCATCAGCTATAGCCATAGCTTCGTTAATGAAACTAAGTGAATATAAGATTTCGCATATGATATTACTCGCAACTGCGTCATGTCGCGAGACACCGGCGAAATGCGTCGAGCACGTAAACCGCGACAACTAACTTAAAGTTTAACCAACTCCCGCAGTTAAAGTTTTAGTCGACGCCTTCGCTTGATATACTGGAACGCGAGCATTAACTGAAGCGCTGTTGTACGAAATACTGCACGGTGCTAACGATCTTCCCCTGCGCAATTCCACGGAAAGGGTTTGTTTTTGCGTCATCCGCATCATCATCATCATCATCATCATCATCGGTAATCATGACAGCCTCCCACTCCCGTCATTCCAATCCCTTCCCCTCCATTCGGTGTATCCATTCGCTTCGGTTACTCGAGTTGTTACGCCCCAACGGAGCAGGCTAGGGGAGCAATCCCGAAAATCCCGTTTATGCGCGTCCCGTGATACTCGCTAAGCCGCAGGATTTCGACGGATGTGCGATCGCGGAGAAAATCCGGAAATCTCCGCAAATCCGCGATACACAAGTCCGAACGCGGATTTTTTAAATGCCGAACCATCGTCAAACGGACTCGCTAGCGAGTGATCGATTTTTTTGCATGCACATATGTACATACAATGTCGCTTGCACCAGAATGAAAATGCACCGTAACGATTGTTATGTATGTATGTATGTACATACATACAAAGTATGTACATTGGTGTCGCAGCTCGAAATGCATCACGAAATGCATTGTTGTGCAATGCCCTCGCTTAACACTGGTGCGCCTCGCAACAACGGAACATAAAGGGAAATTTAACTCTTGAAAAATGTGACTATATTCTATGGCAAGTGTGTCAAAATGAGCTCGGTTTACTTTAAATGACACTTGAAGTATACAAAGATACTACACAGTTTGAAAGATCTAACATAGAAAACTAGGTATGTAGATCTAAACTGACATAGATCTAACATAAAAAATGTTAGAATAAATAGAAATAGGAGAAGCATCTTGTACAGAGGTGTTTTGGAGTAATAATAATAATAATAGACTGCCGGATGGAATTAGAAGTTCCAAAACTATTGATAAATTCCTGGCAGTCTTAAAAAAACATCTCTGTACAGGTGCTTAGTTAAGGATTAATAATTAGCTTTAGCTACTGTATTATATAAATAAATAAATAAATAAATAGTCAATGCGAAATGTTTGTTATGGTAAAAGTGAAAATGTAAGACAGTCCGTTTCACAAACTCGTCGGTGAACACTGTTGTAGTATTAGTAAAAATAATAGAAATTTGGCACTTAATAATCAACCGAACATATGTATTGTTTAACAGATGAGTTCGATCCTTGTAAAATGAACTACATACATTATACAGGAGCTATGCGAAATTTTAGTCAGATTTATTCATAAACCCGTTTTTTTACCCGTCTACATTACATTATACATTAAATATAGCACGTTTGCATATGTGTATGTATGTATGTATGTACATATGTGATATTTTTACTTAACGGATGAATAATCTGAAAGTATGAAAGTCGAAACTAACTTGTGTGTAGCCGGCACAATGTATTTCCGAGCAAAAATCAGAGCACTTTGCTGATTGAATTGGGGGAGTTTAGGGAAGATTACGAATGCTATCTGAAGACACCATTCGCTTGCAAACATCGAGAATTGCACGCCCTAACGATCCTAGCCGGCTTCATCGCACAATACCATCGAATTGAAAGCCTAAACCGTTCGCACTATTAGGATAATAACAGGATCAATACGAGCGCGCCAAAGCGCAAATCATTCTATTCCTTTATTTATTTTATTTTTTTAATACAACTGCCATAAGTTTTTACAGTAGAAACGGTGATCGATGTAACTGGTAAATAATCAAAGTACCAGCTGATAGCATGTACATATGTATGTATGTATATATGTAGGTATACATGGGGGTAAATGGGTGCAAATATCAGCTGATGCGCCAGGAAATGCAATTGATCAAACGCACAATAGGTCAGCGAGCGCTGGATCACTTGAGTGCAATCTTATTGCATTTTATTGCAATTTTATTGCAATTGAGACGCGCTACGGAAGTCGCTGATTCAACGGTGAACCTTTATTGGGTGATCGTAAATAAGCACGCACATACACATGTATGTACATATATGAGACTTCAGCGTATCCTAGCATATTTTGAATCATTATAGTCATCTAAAATAATTTTTTTTTAAATTTTACTTATCAAAAGAAATAATGTTACTTTACGTACATATTGGTATTATAATCATGGAATTAGAATTGTAGATAAATTCGACATGATAATAAGAATTATCGTTAAGGGCACGTATTTTGCAAAGGAGAGCTTAGAATATTGGGTGTTGCCTACTACTTGTACACAGCATGTACCTTCATACATATGTACAAGTAAACGATTGGTTTTTTTTTTACTTTGTTTACTTTTAGAAGACAACTTAACTTAAAAATACAATCCACGAGTTTTTTTAATCCATCATTATTTGTCATTTGAAGCGATTTTTCTATGGAACACGCGTTTATATTATATCATATATCCAAATTTTTAGCTATTCTAGAAAAAATATATACATATAAAAATACAATTTCATCTGAGAAAAAAATTTCACCTGACCGAGAAGACTATAAAGAGTGAATCGTCGCTATACAAACCAGTTTATTGACCTCTTGAATATACATATGTATGTACATATGTACATATGCACGCCTCTAGTTTGAATAACGTTTAAAAAAAAAGAAATTTGCATAATATACATATGTACGTATGTACATGTGATCTTAACAACAATCGGTGGAAAATTATACATTGAATCGTATACGTATATGATTTTAAATTCCTGCTTTCATTATTTTTTTACTAATAAACATAATTTGACATTATCCGTTACTAATTTTTACTTTTTTTTTTATTTTAACTGGTTTGTATCAGATATCGTCCCCTGATAACGTTATTGTGATTTCTGGAAAATGTCTGTATGTGTTTATGTGTGTGTGTGTGTGTGTAGCGGATGTTTGCGAAATCGTTATATGTATTATAATATGTATGAATCTCAAAAACTGTTAATCCGATCTTAACGAAACTTCAAATTTATATGTTTGTTACTGATCATTGCAGTTCATAAGATTTTACCAACCACTTCATTTTTATACTTAAATAATAAAAATGGGTTTATGGGTAGTAAAAAATCTTCTATCCATCGATAAAATAAGGAACATATGATAAGTTGATAAGCATTAATATAACACGATATCTACATAACTAAGGGAAAAGTTGAATAAAATATTAAATTATCTTCGTTTAAATAAAAATACGATGGTGTATAGAAATGTATCTCTAATCCCTTATCACAACATAAAGCTTCATAAATAATCTATACATGTGTACATGTGTCAGTACATGTACATACATACATACATACATATGTAGGGTAGAGCGAATTTTTTTTTTTGAAAATCAGAATGCTTGGGCTTGAGAAAGTTGCTCCATGAGTATACAAAACAAACGGTATAATTATTTTTTTGATATTTTAATTCTTTATACTGCCCCAAAGGGGTCAAAAATTTGAAAAAAATATGTTTTTAGCTAAAAGTGGAAGGTTCATGTGCGGTATTAAAACGCAGATAAAATACATTTCTTGACGTTTATTTGGTTTAAGACAATACAAATAAACAACACACATGTTTATACTACTAATTAGAACAAAAAATATAGAAAAAATCATACCAGAATCCCACAAGAAACACTAAAAAATAACCTACTAAATTCTAGGGGTAATGATATTTTTTTGTGGTAAACATAGGCCTTATTTTTCGCTTTTAGAATCTCGTTTTTCTTGTGGGATGCTGGTATGATATTTCCTTTGTTTTTTGTTTCTTAATTAGTAACTGAAACACATGCATTACTTGTCTTAAATCAAATAAACGACATTTTATTGCCGTTTTAATACCGCTATATGAACCTTCCACTTTTAGATAAAAACACATTTTTTTTTCATTTTTTAATCTATTGGGTAAGTATAAAGAGCTAAAATATCAAAAAAAATTCGGGTGTAGCCAACCCATGACTTTATCCATATATTTGAGGAATACAAAGAGTAACGAAATTAATTTTTTAAGTACGTAAGTAAATAAAACGCATACACCACCACCACACCAATCAAAATACATACATACATATCATGAAATTACTGTGTTGAGTGCGCGCGCGTATATAAAATACGATCTTCGGCATATATTCAAATAAGAAAAACTACCACTTCCGGTCGGCGGATTTTAATCAAAACCTTATCAACTCTTAAATTTTATATGATAATTATAAATATAAATTTTCGACTTGATCAATAGGGCAGTTTCTGAAATATTCTGTGGTAAACTTTTCGACAAAAAAAAAACCCTACTTCCGGTTGACTGATTTTAATGATTATTTTTTCGTAACTAGCAATTTTACTCAGGAGTACAACATTATAATATTGTGACGATAATACATATTTAAAAGGCCGAAAAAATAAAAAAAAAAATCGTTCAAGAGTAAACTGCCATTTCCGGTAGTCAGATGTTGACCAAAATCACAGTATCTCTTAAAGCTAACGTGAAAACTATAGATATGAAATTTCGACGAAATCGCCGGTGCAGTTTCGGAAATATTCTGCGGTAAACTTTTCGACAAAAAAAATAAACCTTCTTCCGGTTGACTAATTTTTATGATTTATTTTTTTTTAAAAAGAAATTTCTATGAGAATTACAATATTATAATATGGTGACGATACTACATATTTAAAAGGCCGAAAAAAATAAAAAAAAAAAAATCGTTCAAGAGTAAACTGCCATTTCCGGTAGTCAGATGTTCACCAAAATCACAGTATGTCTTACGGCTAAGGTGAAAACTGTAGATATGAAATTTGGACAAAATTCCCGGAGCCGTTTCGGAAATATTCTGTGGTAAAAGAATTTTAGAATTTTCTACAAGAAAAAAACCCTACTTCCGGTTCACTGATGTTGACCAAATTCGTTATGGCTCTTACACCTTACGTGGAAATAATAGATATGAAATTTCAGCTTGATAGACTTGACAGTTTCGGAGAAAACACGCATACAGGCACACACACACATAAGTACACAGACATACAGACATACAGACATTTTTTAGAATTTTTTGATCATGAAAACGTGATCAGGGGATGATACCTGATACAAATCAGTCAAAATCTCGAGGTCGAATTTTCGCACGATCACAATACTTTATCCGATTAGGATAAAGTAATAAATACACCGTTTGTTTTGTATACCTATAGAGCAACTTTTTCAAGCTCAAGCATTTCGATTTAAAAAAAAAATTTCACTCTACCTACTAACCATGGGAAGATTTTATATTTTTTCCCAATATTCAAGCAGCTTGGGGCGGTACTAAACATTAATATTTTTAGGAAATATTTTGCAGTTATGATGGATAGGTGATAGAGCACTAATCTCGCACCCAAGCTTTTTGATATTATGAAAATAAAGTAAAAAAATTCCTTCATACAAGACCGCTCCACCCTAATATGTATGTATATGAAGCGACACAATAATTTTAAGGGAGTTTCCCGAGCAATTACTCCACAATAATCATTATGAGAGAAGGGTGCTTGGGAGGAGATGGGGGGGGGGGAGGGTCATACAAAACGGATGCTGGAACATTATATTATTTTAGATCGACGAGGGGCGTCTTTTAAAAGTGAACTTGGGGGTGTCCTGATCGCAACTAATAAATCTTGCACCCTTCGCACGCGGTCAGGCCGCGTGAAATTCGCTCGGGTGAGGTGAATATTTTCCCTTTATCCACCACCCTTCCCCTCAAAATGACAATTTATGATATTTTATGTTCATTAAAGTGCACGCTGACAGAGCGAGAAAGTCACGATCGCTATCGAAATGTCATTTACTTTCCGTCAAACGATCGTCGAATCAAAAACTAATAATGCACAGTTGGTACATTGTCGATGGAAAAGTGTCATTTCGTTCACATATTAATTACTTTATCCTGATCGGATAAAGTATTGCGATCGTGCGAAAATTCGACATTGAGATTTTGACTGATTTGTATCAGGTATCATCCCCTGATCACGTTTTCGTGATTTCTGGAAAATGTCTGTGTCGGTGTGTCGGTGTACTTTTTAACTTTAACTTTTTCTCCGAAACTATCAAGTCTATAGAGCTGAAATTTCATATCTATTATTTTCACGTAAGGTGTAAGAGGTGTTATGATTTTAGTCAATATCCGTTAACCAAAAGTGGCAGTTTACTCTTGAACGGGATTTGGTTTTTTAATTTTTTTTCGGCCTTTTAAATATTTCATGTATTGTAATATTATAATCCTTAAAACAATACCTAGTCACAAAAAAATAAATCATTCAAATCAGTCAACCGGAAGTTGGTTTTTTTTTTGTTTTCTTGCAGAAAAGTCAAAAATCCTGTTACCACGGAATATTTCCGAAACTACTTAGCCAATCAAATTGAAATTTCATATCTATTCTTTTCACGTAAGGCGTAAGAGATACTATGATTATGGTCAAAATCCGCCAACCGGAAATGGCAGTTTACTCTTTAACGATTTTTCGTTTTTTATTTTTTTCGGCCTTTTAAATATTTAGAATCTTCATAATATTGTAAAACTATAATCATTATGCTAATTATAATCTAAAAAAAAAAATCATCGCTCAACCGAAAGTGGGATTTTTTCTTGTAAGAATGTAAAAAAAAAGTGTTATTTTTCTTTGTACGCAGTTTTTTTACTTTTTCAGTGTTTGGTTACTCTTCACATTCCTCAAATATTTGGATAAAGTCATGGGTTGGCCACACCCGAATTTTTTTGTTTTGATTTGATTGATCTCCGTTGTACTGCAATGAATTTAATTACCGTTTAGTCGTGTGTTGGTTATGCCATTTCTTATTATTTTCTATTCAAGCTCCCCCGAAAGTCGTTTCATTGATCCTTTGCGCATCGGTCGGTAGTAGAGATTTCCCATGCAAAATATATAAAACGGATGCGGAAGGGTCCGTCGAGATTTTTCACTCGAGACGAACGTTGTTTATGACATGAATGGCTGACGTCACGGACCCTTCGTCCTTTGACGTCGAAATTCTGACGTCAACTCACTTGTCTTTCGAATACCGAAAGAGCCCCCCCCGTTCCTTGTGATATACATAAGTGTCTGCGATTCCCACGTATTTTATTCCCAAACGTGTTTATTACGACCATTGTTGCGTACTTTATTTTAACATTGGACAATTAGCAGCACGTGGTGTAAATCTAAAAATGAAAATTATTTTTAGAATCGGAATACGGTTTTAATTAAATTGTCGAACTTTCGCTAAAAGAAGCGTGTCTAAGATTGCGTGGTGCAGTATTCTCTGAAAAAAAAAAATGTATTTTAATACAGTAAGCAACACAGTATTAGATCAGATTTATTCGATTTTTATTTTATTTTATTTAAAAGCTTTTTTATTGTTCATATACTATGTTCACAATACATCTTAAATCTATTTTAATAGCTACCGGTCCAGTGACCATTATCTATTTTACACATTGTTCATTTTGTTAGTATTTATAAAGATTCTTTTATTTTAATGTTAGTGTTTAAAGCATAATAGGAGAAAGAGCTAAAAACCTATTAACAATTCTTATCAAATGTTTATAATATATTTTACATAATTAAATCTTTTTTCGAGTCAGCGATCTAAAGAAAATTATGTTTAGGTAATTTGTGTTTATACCTAAAGGGTAAAGACATCTTGCTATAATCACCGAGACCTTCCACTAATTTGTTAGTGTAGTTATTGGTAATTCTATAATAGAATCTACTGGTTAATCTGTTAGTGACATCTACGACTAATGGGATGTTATACTGGGAATGTATTCTTTTTAGGTTAGTATACATAGATGGGCGTGTTATAAATGATTTATTTTGGACTACTTGAAGCTTTGATTGGTTAGTATTGGATGCATTATTCCATACGGGAGCAGCGTACGTTAGTAAGGGTAGTATGAGTGCGCGATATATTTTAATTTTATTATGTAGTGATAAAGCACTATGTCGATTAAATATAGGGTATATTGAAGATATGGCGCGAATTGCTTTGCATTTTGCCGCCTCTATGTGGGGGCCCCATCTCATTCCCTTAACGAATTTAATTCCTAAGTAATTTTATTTGTGTTTGTCATTTCAGACTTTCTCCAGATGGGATTTTTAGATCTGAATTTGGTTTATGTTTTCGTACACTAAAGAAAATCGCGTCTGTTTTGTTTTGATTAATTTTAATTTTCCACTTAGTGAAGTGGTCCGTCAGTGTCTTTACGGCTAGTTCAAGGTTTTTTACTGATAGGCTTGATACTGCTAGGTTTGATAGGTTTAACTGATAGGTTTGATATTGCTTGTGAAGCAAGCAGTATCATCTGCATATAGAGCTGTGACATTCTTCCTACATTCTTCCTACATATCACGTCCTCAGAGCACAAAGGTGACTTGTCCATGATTTTACGAAAATGAGTTATGAATGCTTTGTTCCTTTATAAGGGCACTCTAGTGCAGCGGTTCCCGAATGGTGTTCCGCGTAACCTTGGGGTTCCGTAAGAGGCTCTCAGGGGTTCCATTCAAGATTTCCATATTGTAAATCGTTTCACGTTTGATAATATTTAGGTATTGTAATTTTTTTATAAATGGACGTAATTATTATTCAGTTTCAATGAACTTGTTGTCCAAAAATGTTGTAGTGTCTCAAAAATGTTGTAGCCAAAAAATGTCTTGGAAAATGTCTTGGACAAAAAAGTTATGACTGTTTTCCGCTACTTCAGCAATTTCTCAAAAAAAATCATCTTCCAATCGCTACAGACGTGGAAATAAGTATATGTGAACATTTTACAAACCTGACAACGTCTTTGGAGGAATATTTTCCAGAAGAAAAGTTTCAGTTATGGGAAATCGAATGCGTTCGAAATCCATTTAGGATTAGTACCAAACCTTCAACATTGACTGTATTGGAGTATGAAAATTTAATTGATATTAAAAATTCATCCACACTCCAACAACTTTTCGAATCAAAAGCTACCACGAACCTGAGCCAATTTTGGTTTGGCCTGAAAAACGAATACCCGGGTATCGCTGAAAAGGCTATCATGGCGTTACTCCCATTTGTGTCAACTTACAGATGCGAGGCTGGGTTTTCAGCTTACGCCTACACGAAAAATAAGTTTAGGAGTAAGTTGAATGCTGCACCAGACCTCCGCATCCAATTGTCAGACATAAAACCTGACTTCAATGTTATTTTAAGGAAAACTATGAAAAGATTTCATTCATCACATTAAATAAATATCTTTTTGTTCCAACTAAATAAATATTTTTATCTTAAAAAGTCTTTCTTTTAAAGTCAAACTATACTTAGAAGATGCGGACACCAATCCGAAAAGCCTCAGTATGGTGTGATTTTACGTAAAAAAACAATGTTACAGTTAGTTTACTTCTTACTTAAGCTAGGGTTCCGCCCAAAAATGGTAAACCAAAAAGGGTTCCGTAGCCAAAAGAATTCGGGAACCGCTGCTCTAGTGGCCCATCCGAATGACGATACAATGTTTTTGGCATCATAAAGTACAAAAGTTCTACTAATATGACTTTTTGCATGCAATTTGAAAAATTTATTTATGTAAATTCAATAACAATGAAATATCATCGAAACATTTACACAGAGTAAAATGTACAATTATCATTTTTATATAAAGTTCCACTAATTTATTATGTTTAATGAATTTTGCAAGAAAAAGATCACAGTATATGGATAATCATAATTTAGAGTTGGTTGACAGTTATTGACACCTAGGACAATTGCACGCAAAGAAGAAGAATTTAACTTGGATGGAGCGCCTTTGGAAGAATGAACAAGTTTTTTAAATCCAATATTCCCGCTATGCCTAAAGAAGTAGGCATACGACCAATGCGTACTGCCAGTTATGACGTATGGATGTGAAACCTGGATGTTAAATTCGAGAATGTTACGCGAGATCCAGTGCACACGGAGAAGCATGAAAAGATGTATGCTTGGTGTAACAAGAAGAGATCGTAAGAGTAATACATGGGTAAGCAACATGACCAAAGTGGCAGATATAGCGGAACGTGTGAAAAAGATGAAGTGGCACACAGAGAGAAATACTTGAACAGTATCCGAGAGGATGTGAAAGAAAGCAAGTTCGACCGAGTGGACGATGGGCTGATGAATTGAGAAGAATGTGTGGAGTCGAGTGGATGCAGATTGCTCAAAACAGACAGGAATGGAAGAGGATTGGAGAGGACTACATCCAGCTGTGGATGGTGAACGGCCGAAAATGACGATAATGACTTCGATATACATATGTATGTACATAAATGATCATATACAAATTAGGAGCGATAAACATGTAATATCGTTCAACCAACACATATCGTTGAATAGAGGCGATATTTTTAGACAGGCAATTTCGTATTACCCATACGAGCCAACTCGCGTCTAATAACACTTAAACCGCCAACGTCTCCAATGCGAGACTCCGCTAAAAGGCAACTAGTACACTAGAAACACTACGTAATATTCTACATATCATAAAATGTATTTTTAATCGAAATTATTTTCATTTCACATACGCCTTTCACCCGTGTAAAGCCTTATTTCGATGAAATCGCAGGCGTGTCGAAAGGGTTTTTCAGTCGATATAACCGACTAGGCTGGTTGAAACAGCCTAGGGGTTGGTTTGTGCGCTGAGCGGGCGTTTTTCCAGAGCCTCCCCTATTCAGGGGGTGTCCTTTGTATGGAACTACCCCACAAACCGGGGATGCCGGCACTATAAAACCGTAGTGCATGTACCACGTACACCTATGTACGTGTACACGTATTATCACGTTACGTCCCGTTATTCTTGGAGTACCGGTGTGGTGGAGACACGCTGGATAAACCACACACACACACACACACACACACACACACACACACCGCACTGTACACAATAACTACGTACTTATGTACACCGTAGTACGAGCGAGTGTCTGCTTTCTTTCGACGATTGTTGTGAATCGCAATGGCGGCTGTTCGGACTACTGAACGGCGAATCGCTGAAATGTCTGCAATGATCGTGTGCACATCTGAAGCTCGAACGCGCTCGAAGCTTTCATCGGCATGTACGAGTATGTACATACGTACATATACGCATCAATAGATAGCTGATTGAGTTACTTTTAGCTACTTTTGGTATGAGACATAGACATAGCCGTTTGTAATTATTAATAGACGTCGGAATTGCGGATTCTCGAACCTTTTACCGCAGGTATATTTGGGTGTTGCCTTTGCCCGCCTGCATTTTCGTTCGAGATAATGAATATTATTTATTAAATTGTATTTGTACATAAAGGCGTACGACCAATGCGTACTGCCAGTTATGACGTATGGATGTGAAACTTGGACGCTAAATTCAAGAATGCTACGAAAGATTCAGTGCACACAGAGAAGCATGGAAAGATGTATGCTTGGCATAACAAGAAGAGATCGCAAAATAAATACATGGGTAAGAAGTATGACCAAAGTGGCAGATATAGCAGTACGGGTGAAAAAGTTGAAGTGGCAATGGGCTGGACACATAGTGAGAAGAATGGATGGCAGATGGACGCGAGAAGTACTGGAATGGTACCCGAGAGGATGTGAAAGAAAGCCAGGTAGACCGAGTGGAAGATGGACTGATGAATTGAGAAGAATGTGTGGAGTCGAGTGGATGCAGATTGCTCAAGACAGACAGGAATGGAAGAGGATTTGAGAGGCCTTCATCCAGCAGTGGATGGTGAACGGCTGAAAATGATGATATGTACATACATATGTATAAATTAAATTATATATGTATGTATTTAGCTTAATATATAATACTAGCGTAAGCCCGTTGAATATCAACCGTGCGTTCTCATCACCCGTACTGAATAATAATATAAAATTTAATAGTTTTTATAGTTGTTGCATACATGGATGGCGCGTTATAATAACAACGTAACAATTTAGCAAAGTCACGAGCCTATCGACAATTAATATTGTAAAATCGTAGCAGGCTCGTCATCGCCTCCGTGGATGATAGTGTTAGCACGACCTCATTCCAACCTGGTGATCACGGGTTCAAATTCCACTCGCACGCGGACGATTCGTATCTTTTAATCATTTACCTCAGCGAGCGTTATCAGCAGACAGACAGACGGACAGCTATTATATATTAATGTAATGTTCAAGTTAATAGAATAAAAATGTTCAAGGAAAGACCCTCATATCTCATACAGCCAGCATTTCGCAGAATTTTCGATATTGTGTTATTGGTAGGAATATTAGAAGAAAAAAATATAGTGCATTAAAAAAATGCATTAAGCATTATGAAAATTATTCCAATTGGAGATAATAAAACACTAAAACCTGACTACGTATACATATGTATTTGGGTACATAAAAAATATGCAATATTTATGTTATAATATATATTATAGGTTAAAATATGTTATTATAAATAATTGTTCTGTAAAGGATGGAGAGAAAATGTAAATGATAGAGTGTGAATGGTAGAGTACGAACGCGAGTTCGAGTGGGTAACGGAATATCCTAAGAAGCGTTTAAGGTCCAAAGGTCGCACGTTATCAAAAGCATCCATCTGTCCGCCGTCTAGTAATTAAACTAATGGTGGTCATTCATGATCCGTTTTCCGCGGTGTATAGTACGGACGTCTCATTAAAACGGATCGTTTGCTACATCGACTGTTTTCAGAGCGGGAATTGACAACCGACAGAAATCTGACGCTTCTTGAATTCCACACGTGAATGGGACACCAGTCGTATTTCGCCAAAAACTAGCGAAAATAAAGTTGATTCACACCGATCGTGAGTGATGGTCGTATCTTTTTCATTGGGTTCGTTTTTATCACCGTACGAGCAAATCCGTCGGTACGCCGCGCCGGGGAAAACGGATCGTGAATGACCACCATAAAAATACACGTTCCGGTAAAATGCTACCGAGCGGTGGAATATCTTGCAAATGTAAACCATTCACCTGTACGATTTATAAAGTTTAACAGAGTTTAATTTGTGCAATAAATATTTGCGTGAATATTATGTATTATATTATATGTAATAGCACCATTTTTCCGATTTTAAATTAAAGAAAATTACAACCACTAGTAAAATTCGCCAACTTCGATCGATGCTTACAAAAGCGATACGAAATCGTTTCCAATTAATTTTATCTCTTACTTTGGTGAAGTTTCAAACACTGTCAGGTCCCGTTTCTCTTTATTTTCTTTTTTATTATTTTGTTTATGTACCTATACATATATTTTATTCTTTTAAAAGGAAAAATCTGCGTAAAGGCGGTCGGATTTCGTTATTTATCGCCAAGGTTTTCGTTTTAAGAGCTAAGGGTTCGGGCTAAGGGTTCAAAACAAACATTGTTAAAATGCTATCTGTTTACGCTCGTTCGTTTTAATTGAACAGAGAAAATTCGCATTACCGGAAAAACGTATTATGTGCATGTGTGGGTTGTACAGAGCCAACACGAAAATTCGCAGAACTCAATATATTACACATAATATACCTAGCTACCGTTGGAACATTTTATTTTACAGAACGACACGGTGAAAATGTTCACCGTGATTCATCAATCAATTTGATTTAAATTACAAAAAGCGGGGATTCACACAAAAGCTCATTTGTTATTGAATTTTTTTTTATGCTTATATACGGTTTGGCATTGTACATAGTTTCATCTGTGTCTGGTAATCGCTATCAACCACGATACCCTGACCGAATGGGTGAGCTCCCCCTGTTTTCCAAAACTACGCCAGCAGCTCGTTGTCGGCTTTTTGGCACGCTGTCGGCAGTTTGTTCCGCAAATCCCCCGATTATGTGAAACAAAATAAATCCCTCTAATGGAATTATTTATCTTGCCCAGCAGCGTGTAGAGGGATTAAAGCGACACAGACCAAAACCCCCCCTACAGTGTCGTGGCCCAACACCCACACAACTCGGAGATGTCTTATTTATTATTACGCATCCACCTTTTCTACCTCTGCTGATCATTTCTGTCCCGTTTTCAAATTTTTATTTTAAATTTAAACATTCTCATAACAAGGCGATTCTAAACTTTCTGGGTATACGCTTGGCACTCAGGTCGAACACTGATACAAGTAGTTATAATACTTTATACTGAACAATATATGTATATATTATGTACATATGTACTAAATGTACCTACTGCTATTTGCGATTATTCCAAAGCAGTTTTTCTATAAATACTGATCGATTAAGGCGATTAATTAATCAATCAGTATTTAAATCAATAAACGGTCAGTAACTTTTCAAGAAAATGGTCAAGAAATTAAATTTTTGGTAACTTTTTCACAAACCGGCAGTAAAAATTAACGAATCTTTAAATACCGACCGTTTCTATAAATTTACTTTCCGTTTAGTATTAATTACTGATCATTTAAGTACTGACCCTTTATAAAACATATCGACCATGTAGTTAACCGAAAATAAATAATCTAACCTAACCTAACCGAAAATCGGAAAAGTTACTGACCCAATAAATACATAGAGGCCTTCTTGTAATACTTCGATATACAATACATAGATGGTAAATGGAAGTATTAGTGTCATGAGTGTTTGTGTGAGTTAGTGAGGTTGTGTAGAGCAAACCATGTCGTTTGTGTGTGTGTGCCGTAGTATGCGAGCGTTCCGCGGCTAGGCTACGCAGCCAGTCGGTCAGGCAGATTCCTGCGCTACAATATATAGTAATGTGACTAAATGTTTATATCAAGGTTGTCCAAATAATGAATAACATTGAGGTGAGGGATGATTTTTATCATTCGATCATAATGGCTTACGATTTTTAAAGGTAAGCGTAGATAGTGATCGCATAACGTAATCTGATTACGGAAAAACGCGATGCCATGTCAGACTATTGAGCAAACAATAATGTATTTTCGCCGACGACACGTCGCCATTATGATCGATAATGGCAGACCATAGTTAAAAAAATAGCGTATAAATAAATTTCCACCCCTGCACTTGTTGGTTAATAATAATCAGTTGGGGGGCCATTCGACAAGTGGTTCATATGAATTTAATATAAAACTTGGTGAACGTCTTCATTTGAATACGCAATGTGTGTGTGCGGGGAGGCGAGACCATTAGATTCGAGACAATTTAAATAAAAAGGGAAGGGTGTTCGCAGTCCATGTCAACCCCCATTAAACGGGCATAGGGTGGTTAACAATAGCTGGCAATTAGTCGGTGAAAAATTATTGCATACGAAGCGCACTACCGCGGATACGCTTTGTACTGGAAAAATTGTTGAAATTGTCAAATTCAATGTCACGCTATATCGATCGTCGCTCGTTTCTATTTTACAGCTAATAAGGAAATGCCCCAGAAAATTTTTAAAAGTTCACTCTCACTCTCGACTCTCAACTCGAGAGCAGACTCGAGAAATTTAATTTGAAATCCACCCCACAGTGAAAAAAAATAGGAAGTATCCGCCCGAGAGGAGAGTCTCACTTTTTATTGTAGTATCCTGTGCTGGTCTTTTCATTCAACTTCAATGATAAAATGAAGAAGAAAAAACCAACAAAGCAACGGTGTCAATGTCCTACAAATAATTAAGAATATCGCTCAAAACGAGAGAGCAATATCAAATTACTCGCTTGTCTAATTTCTAAAAAAAGAAAATGAAAATTCGATACCTAGTAATAACTTTTTAGTCACCATTTGCTAAATGACAGAATGTGAAGCGATTTTCGTCACATTTATATTCGAGAATATAACACTATCGATATTTTGAGAATTTTACCTATCGGCCGAAAGTCACTGTTTAATTTTTCTACGAAAGAAATTCAATTTCAAATCGTTTCCATAAGTAAATACAGTAAATTCATGATGCATACATGTAAAGGTCTGATTTGAATTAGATTAGAGTCCTCTATAACAAAACTTTAAACACACTTTAAATCATTATTTAAATTTTTAGCCATTACGTATAAGTATATCAATATATGTAGCAAAATTTAGTCACTGTAGATAAGCATATTGTAGAGATAGTTGATAGTTATTTATACCTCGGACAGTTGGTGAATATGACTAGTTGTAAAGAAGAAGAAATTAAAACGAAGAATTAAACTAGGATGGAGTGCTTTTGGAAGAATGAACATTGTTTTTAAATCCAACATTCCGCTATGTTTAAAAAAGAAGGCATACGACCAGTGTGTACTGCCAATTATGACGTATGGATGTGAAACGTGGATGTTAAATTCAATAATGTTACATTAGATCCAGTGCACACAGAGAAGCATGGAAAGATGTATGCTCGGTATAACGAGAAGAGATCGTAAGAGGAATACATGGGTAAGAAGCATGACCAAGGTGGCAGATATAGCGGAACGTGTGAAAAAGTTGAAGTGGCAATGGGCCGGACACATAGCGAGAAGGATGGATTGGTATCCGAGAGGATGTGAAAGAAAGCAAGTTCGACCGATTGGACGATGGGCTGATGAATTGAGAAGAATGTGTGGAGTTAACTGGATGCAGATTGCTCAAGACAGACAGGAGTGGAGAGGCCTTCATCCAGCAGTGGATGGTTAACGGCTAAAAATGATGATGATATCAATATAATATGACGCTAAGATACATTTATCAAAGATTGATACTTTATCGTTTTCAAAAATTTCCACGATTTTGTTTAACATTGTTAATAACTAAAAAAGTATTTTCGCCTCGGGAATATAAAGCAATTTCGCCATTGTGTTGTATTTTGTTGTGTACACGAAAGCTCTGATAATCGTCAAGTGCCAAATTGATTTCGCATTAAAGGGAAAGCTTTTTGAACTTTTCAGGAAAAACTTCGGCTATTTCGTCTATGTATGTATAGATAGCGTGACATGGCATTTCGTGGCTCAAAAAGATTTCTCGTTTCGCTTTTTAATTACGATTAACCGTACATATTGTGTTTGATATGTACCTATACCTCTACATTTTTTTTTAGTACAATTTAATTTTCATTATTGGACTTTCATTGGTTTTCGCTTGTTGATTAATGTCCCTATTTGTAGCCCTCGCGCCCTTACTTCGCAGCGAGACGTTTTTCCCTTTGTGCTTTCGATTCTCCCTTCGATTTTGTCCCCACGTCTCCATGGTGAAAGTATAATCTCAATAAAGACATAACGCTCACGGATTAGGGATGCAAAATACAATCCGACTATTTAATATTTAATTTATAACATTTCAATACAAAGGTACTTACCATTGATTCTCGAATCAAATGTACGAAGACAAACAACCCATAAACTAATTTGAGTATTGAAAGTAGTCTTCGTCCATTGTATTATACAATTTCACACAAATTCCTCCTCTAATGTATGTATGTACATAAATACAAAAAGTTTGACCAATATGTTTTTTATAAAAAAAAAAAATACACCGCGTGCACGTTGAACTGTGCAAACCCTTGACAAATAAATACCCATCACGGATATTTTGCCATGAATGCAATAAAAGTACCATTGATCGTGCCACCACCGTGCAATATATCGCAATCGCATCGTAGGGATATTCAAATATACATACATAAATGTCCATTAATGGCACAATGGCGTTTTAATTTCAGCGATTAGATATTGAACACTACTACATACAATGCCACAAACCAATTCAATATATTTATTTATTACGACTAGGTTTTTCACTTTATACTAGTGTTAGTGTAAAATTTTCTTTTTATCTCTAAAAAAAAATACATATTTAATATTTTATCGCGTGCAATACCATAACATTAGACGTTATACAAGTGTATTGGAACGTTTTCGCATTTAATACTATCGGATTTGGCGTCGCCGGACCGGTATTGCAATTTATGAAAAACCACCCCTGTCGTCGTAGGGGAAAACATATCTACCCCATGCCTCTCTCGCACCCCCTAAAACCACCCCTTTTACCGGAATATCTCGCTGGGGAAACTCAATATATTACAGTCCGGTAAAGCGAGCTGCCGGTTTATTATATTGCAGTGTGTTACGGTCGATAAAGCACACACATGTATGACGCCGCCGATAAATGTTATAGTCGTAGGGCATCGCCATTTTTTATTTTCGCTCCTTTTGGCGCCAAATATATTGCGCGGTCGCCATTTTGTAATCAGACATGTATCATGCAAGTCCTACCTTCCCCAATTCATCCAGACTCTAATGACAGACAGAGTATTGCCAGACAAAACAAAATAAACAAAAGTTCGATTGATTTATGTGCATATATTCAAAAACATATCATCATCATCATTTTCAGCAGTTCGAATTAGCGCTCGCTCGCAGCGCTCGAATTAGTAGGTTAAGATAAAATAAAAAAATATTGAGATAGAAAACCAATCCTTATAAACGTGGTGAAATAAAACGACTCTCCAAATAGCATGGGAAAAAAAATATGTAAAAAAAAAATATATATTTTTGACTTAAAAAAATTCGCTAGATAATTAATTATAAGTATTTTAAAGCAATAAAAATTACAATCAATAGGAAAAATATCTGACTATTGATTTCAATACTCACTTGGAGCACAGCAATACTATATTTTGAGTTATAGACCGCAAAAAAAAAAAAAAAAAGGATATTTTTTAAATTTTTTAAATCGCGAATATCTCATAAACGAGAGCATATCAACAAAAATCATTATCGGATTCGAATTCAGTGTGTTAAACTTAGTAAAGATTGACCAATCTCCGCTCTGGGTATTTTTTTTTGTTGCTCAGTGAATCAACGGAGCGTTCTCATCACCCGCACTGAAAAATAATATTAAATTTAATAGTTTTTATAGTTGTTGCATCTGTGCAACAATGCGCCATCTATGACGCGTTATAATACAACAACGTAACAACTTAGCAATGTCACGAGACTAGTTTTTATTATACATATAAATAGTCAAGTTGAAGCCTGCCCATTATCATCTGGTTTGGCTCACCGCGTAAGCGCTCTGTTCCGAATCAGTGATACCTGATTTTTTTTATTATTTACGTCGGCGAGCGTTATCAGTAGACAGACATATACACACACACACACACACAGACACACAGACGGAATAGGTATATGTATAATAATAATAATTCCTCTTACGATCTCTTCTTGTTATACCAAGCATACATCTTTCCATGCTTCTGTGTGCACTGAATCTTGCATAGCATTCTTGAATTTAACATCCACGTTTCACATCCATACGTCATAACTGGCAGTACGCATTAGTCGTATGCCTTCTTTTTTAAGCAAAGCGTAATGTTGGATTTAAAAACTATGTTCATTCTTCCAAAAGCGCTCCATCCTGGTATCATTTATTTACGTCCAGTCATATTCACCAATTGCCCTAGGTATAAATAACTATCAACAATATTTACAATCTGATTTGTATACGTACGAGTAGGTATAATACAACTTTTACCGTAGCGTAAAATATTTTTTATATTGCGATATTTTTTTTTAAAGGGATTTTTCTGTAGTTTATACAAATTGAGGATTTGTGAAAAGGCGTAGGCGTATTTTCATACTGTATATGTGGGTATTGAAGATGCAATGTTTGACCTTTCACTATATATTGTATGTATGTATGTATGTGTATATTCGGTCCATCCACGTTGAATGGCAATTGCGTGGGTGAACAACCCTCAAAGTCAAATCTCCATTCACAATAGCTTTAATACCGAAATGTCTCCGTATATATCCATTTATCATATTATATTCGTGATTGATGTGATAATAATACTAATAGTAATACTAATTTATCAGGTCTCTCGTGGAGTACTTGTAACTATAGAGGCTGCAAACCCAATACCCGTGAGTAACACTAACACACTAACAATACTAACGACATGATCGATGACTATGAATGAATGTTTAATTAAATGGTAATGTTTAATTGTTATTTTGTAGCGTATTCGCAAGGGAAAAGCCGCGCAAAAATGGAACCTTACGGACGAATAATCGGTCCTTTGGTAGATTTTGCACACGGAATCAGAGGAGTCGTCTACGCCGTAGATGAGAGCACGCTCTTTATCAAAGGGTTCGCCTACGATGGAACGGGACCTGATGCCTTCTTCTGGGTCGGAAATTCGCCGAGACCTTCGCCGGAAGGTTACATAATACCATATCCTGAGGATTACGTCGGAAGGTATGCACATTTGATAAAACTATTATTGATAAAGCTAATGTACCCAACCTTGATTTCATTCATTAGAATCTATCTAGCACGTTCAACCGTCAAAAACTTTCTCAGGAATGACATTATTTTCCTCTCCTCTCAACCGTGCCATTTCACTTGTGGCACATTATAATATGATGTTTATTAACTACCACCGACAGATTACTTGATAATATATCTGACTATTGATTACAATATTCATTTTGAACAGACAGCAAGCAGATTTTAAGAAATCAACTGTACAACACCGAAAAATAGAAAAGTTGCGCGATAAAAAAAATTAATTTTAAAATTAAATTTAAATAAAGATATTCTTTGTATCGAGAGGGTCCAAAGAAGAATTACAAAAATTCCATCCGAACTTCGGTCACTACCTTATCATGATAGATTGAAAAGACTGCATCTCTCCACACTGGAGACGAGGAGATTAAGAGGTGATTTAATTGAAGTATTCGAAATAATAAACAATCATTATTCATGTGAAATGAAAAAGCTCATATTGTTCAATGAGAACCCTCATCTAAGAGGTCATACTCTTAGACTCCGTAAAGAAAAATCAAATAAGATTATTAGAGATTCATTCTTTTCAAATGGAGTGGTTTTGGTTTGGAATAGTCTTCCGGATTCAATAGTCACTTTAAAAATGTTAATTTATATAAAAATCAACTATGTAAATATGTCTATTCTTAAAAAACAATAGGTATTTGTAATTCTTTGATAAATGGACCATTATTCATTTTATTTTTATGTTAATTTTATTTTTGTTTTAATCTTATTTTTATTTTTGTACCAAACCCCATGGGCCTATCGGCTATGCCGCCTCTCCATGTAATTATTAAATAAATAATAAAAAAAATATATAAAAAAAGCAAATCTCGATTCTCTGAATCTCAACGTCTATTTATCTCGAAATCAATTACCAGATTTGTATTCACTGGGCGTAAATCTACAAGAAAGGTAACATCTCATCTCTGAATCACATTTCGTGTCGAACAGTGTGTGTAAAAATGGTTTGAAAGTTTACCATATGCCAAAATTCACTGATTGATGCTTTAATAAATTATGATTTATTAAAAAACCCTACCGTTTGTTTTGCAATTAAATTACATTTAATTTTTTTATTGCGACTTACCTATACCTACATATATGTATGTATATCATTTCGGATTATATCAAGGCATGGAATTTATCTTTTTAGGTTCTTTGTCGCATGATTTCAATATCAAAGCTTTTTTGTTACATCTCTTGTATGTAATACGTAAATGATTTCTGTCAATTTTTTTAGTCAAAGCACACGAGTCTGAGTGTTCTTTTTATTGCAAAATTGTGAATATGTCTTTCCCAATTTTCCGTTTATATATGTATGTATAATATACAGTACAGCTTAATACTACAGCTCAGGTACTTTGTTGTGTTCGTATTGTACGTATTGTATAGCATTACAGCGGGGCCGAACTTCTGACAGATTAATTTAAATGCTAATGAGAAATTTCAGCGCAAACAAACAAACACAAGCTGAAATTCACATGTACGTTCGCCTTACGCAACGGACACATTCATTTTCCATTTTCCGCAATTTCCCATCCGGAGCCGGACTGCGAACGGTGAACAATGGCCGAGCGTTGCGAAAACCCTCAGAGCCGAAACTTCGCCGAACCGCAAAATATGCTCCCCGCTTTGTGGATTTGCAATGTTCTATATGTACCTACATATACTCATTTCTTCTTTTGTGAAAAAGTGAACTCAACGCCGCGCTGAACCTAAATGAAATGCATAAATCGCATGCAAATTTCCGACGCGTCAGAAAATGAACACGATACCCTTTTATATTGAGTCCCGTGCTGTCCCCTAACGCTAAATGCACCGTTGTGCATCACAATGCGCTCTATTTAGATTAGATCGAATTGAGGAAACTATAAAACATTCATCAATGCGACTTTTGTGCAAAGGGTGCGTTTCTATTTACTCAAACTGCATAGTCATCTCTTTTACGGTGTTTGTCTTTTCGGTAGCCTATCAAAGTATTTAAACGAGACAATTAAAACTAATCTTTATTGAAACGGCCGCAATCTTCGTTTATGATAATGGTATAATTTATTTTGGCGGTCAATGCATCATCCAATTACTTTATATGGCTTATGCGCAACTTTTATTTAGCGCGTTCGTAAAAAAAAACTGTTATTCACCGGAAACTCAAATAGTCATATGCTTGAAACGTGCCTAAAGGAACCCATTCACGTTGCATTTTTTACTATACTTAGTACGATGCCATGTTTTCAACAGTAAATTAAATCATTAAGATTTTCGATTCGCGTCGTATCGTACCCACAGACTTTCAAATCTTTACTCCGTTTGGATTTCTCATAAATCTGAAATGATTTTTAAATAAACCACAGTTGTATCCATAATCTTCACGATGTCGGTCATGAATGACGACAAATTGTTATTTATTCTTAAATAATTAAAGAAAACCGACGTAATGGTGTAAAGATTGGTTGAAGAAACGTAATCGGTATTCGCATACATGCTTGTTGGAAGAATTAAGATTAACACTTGGTGGTTGGCATATGTAAATACCTTCGCGCGAATGAAGAAACTTGCCGGAAACTACTGTCTTTAGTCGCTCCAAAAAATACAGAAACAACATGAGATCGTTGTATGTATTTTTTTACTGCGATAAACTCCTCAGATCGCAACGTGAACAGTACATTTACCAAGGCACGTAACGATTGAAGCTTCCATATTCAAATCGGAAAAGCAAATCGTACGAAAGTCGGGCGGTGCCCGACTTGTCCGATCTCGCCGATTGGATTAGATTTTGCACACAGAAAAAACGCAACGTGAATGGAGTCCTTAAGCGTGTTTAAACGTACTTTATTGCGATTTCTATGTCGGGTAATCGTTTGTATGTATGTACATACATACACATATCATTTAGTAATTCTCAGGTCGAACGCTTGTATCGATTCATTTATTCTGTCATGTTATTATATGAACATTTATCCTTTTATTTCTATTGATAGCAAACGTTGATTCTACGAAATGTTTAATAAAATAAATTGGTCATTTATTGTCATATCGGATAACAAAAAAAAAAGTTAAGGGGTTGTAAATAATAATCTATTTTCCGAAACCTGCTATATAATAATAGTATTTTGTTTTTGTAATCTGTTAATTTTGAAATTGCCCAAATGTACTTTCCTTACTATTTCTGATAATATATAAAAGGAATTATATCAATAAATGGCCTAATTTGAACACTAATTGTACAGTGCTTAACAAAACAGCACTTTTACCCCAAGACCATTTTATTCTGTTTACATACAAGATGCAAATAAAAAAATAAGCTTCATAATTGAAATTTGACACAATCAAATATTTCAGAGAACCGCCAGTTTTGATGGCTCACAACAACACCGACGTGATCCTGAGACTACCATTAGGACGAAGGATGCGAGACATCCGATGGTTGAGCGTTTGGTGCAGAAGATTCACGGTAATATTTCGCCATTGTTGATTTTTAGCACTTTTAGACTAGATTCGTCATCATTGTCGAATGAGAAACGCGGCGCGCGATGAACACGTACAACATACCTGCGTATGTACATATGTACATACGATTTAACGCCGATTTGAAGCGAAGTAAAACGATTTCTAAAAAAAGAACATTGCGAATATAAACGAAGTGAACTGGAAACCGAACTTAAACGGCTTAGGTCTTCGGGGATTGAAATTCCCCGTGGATAGTAGACTTTGCTGACCCGTAGTTCGGTCGTGTACGCCAGCTGGAAAGTCTGGAAAAACCGGGATAAGAGTGAGATTTTCCCGACGACAATGACCATCGAAGGTGGTGTTTTGCACCCCTACAAAAGGTGGTGCAGATAAATTACATCCCTTATAGTGGTCGCCCCGCCCGCCCTGAATCGATTCGGGTAGCGCGCGTGCGCTTCGACGCAACACCTTCTGCTCGCTCTTACTTACTCTACGCTACTACTATACTGTACACATTTATCTACATACCGTTCATATTTACATAGTTATTCCTTGCGAGCTCCATATTTGAAAACTTGAAGACCTAAAAGGCGCACGACAAATTTTTATGTCCATTTTTGCCCCCATACTGCGGTTTCTATAAGAGGATTTCTCAGAACTGCAGCGTTCCGAGTGGAAATTTTCACATTCGTATATGTATGTACATATGTATAAACGAGTGTAATTTTTCCGTATAAATTAATATTCTGTGGATATATAATAATAATCCCATTTCTAAAAAAATGTCAAAATCTGATGATAATTGACATTAGCCGACTCCATTTTGATTTTTTTTTTTTTCTTATTTACAAAAACGTCCTACAAACGAAAACAATACATATATGTACATATATAGTATTTGTATTATAAATGTGCATATACGACATATCGATGGGTTAGTGCACAGATATTGTATGTCCAGTTTAAAAAAAAATTGAATTATCATACACAAAACGTCCCTCTGCATCAAACCTTCATGTTTAAAAAGTATTGTATGTCCAAATAGTATATTTGAAAAGATATTGCCTTATTCAAATATATGTATAATATGTTCATTTCGTCCATAGTTTTCATCCAAAAGAGATGTACGTATGTCACTTAAAATATTTTGAAACAAAACTGGACATACAATATCTGTACCCATCGATATATTGTGGGTTCATTATTTTTGAACCTATAAATTGCATTAACGGAATTGTTTTAGTTAAATTGGCAACCGTTTCATTAAAATATTGACTTTTAACTGAAACTTGAAAGTGCGTACTAATTTTTTATTCAAATCATACAATTCAAGCTTTTAAACCTGCAACCAATTTGTCTTATGTTTCGAATAAAATATGTACTTCGAATTCCTTAATATGAATATAATTTTTAACTATCTATGTATGTATTTAGTTTTTTTTTCATTTGCGACCATTGCAACTGACTGTTTAGGAGTTAAAAATACGTCGCATCTATCTATTCGCACGTCACATTAGATCTGACTTGATTTTAATATAAATCGAATGTAATGTAATAGGAAATGACGTGCGGATTGTGTTTGTTTCGATCTTCGATATTGATATCGCTTCAATGCAATGAAATAGCATTTATGTAGCTAATAAAGTTCAACAAAAATGATGATTGTTTATGCTACATTTGAGACGACTGGTCTAATTATAGGTCGATTTTGGTGAAGTTTTCATCCCACCAGGACTAGAAGCTCCAAGAGCACGTGTTTTACCAGAACTGAAGCGACTTGCTCATGGCTTACGTTCTGGAAACGTAAGTGTTCTGGACGCGCGCACATTCTAC
Organism: Parapsyche elsis; assembly: GCA_022651745.1. Classification (NCBI taxonomy): domain Eukaryota; kingdom Metazoa; phylum Arthropoda; class Insecta; order Trichoptera; family Hydropsychidae; genus Parapsyche; species Parapsyche elsis. The sequence goes on from JAGVSN010000017.1 coordinate 8,838,188, forward strand.
ATACCGAATCTGCACTACGATGGAGCCGGTCCAGATGCTTACTTTTGGGTCGGCACCGGCCCTGAACCAAACACTTACGGTATCAAGGTAATTAAAAACGGCTCAAAATATCACGAAATTTCTATGCTGAATAAGATGTGATCATTTATCTTGCGTTAATAGGTGCCGAACGAAGTAGGATCGTTGGAACCACTGCGCGGTTACCAAGGAGAAGATATAGAGCTTCAGTTACCGGGTAATTTAACTGCCCACGACATCGACTGGTTAGCCGTATGGTGTGTACAATACAGACACAACTTTGGACATGTCAATATACCCAAAGATTTGGACGTTCCTCCCGCTCTAGGACAAACGAAAATAACGGTGAGTTTTTCTGCAGCAAAATTTGATCACCTGTCTGTCTAATTTACCAATCGTATTGTTGTTCGTATGAACACTGAAATTGTCGATTTCAGGTAGAAAAATCAACTAGACGGCGAAAAGTGAAAAATAAACCAAAGAAAAGTAAAAAGCCCCAAAATTTTAGCTCGTTTACATTTTTTGGGCAACCATTTTGGTTAACCTAAATTTTTATCATCTACATACATACATACATACATCCATAATATCTATGTGTTGCTTAACTTGTACTTGCTATAAGATTTAAATATGATTTTATAGCATTCTTTCTCATAAATATATAACACTAAATTTGATCAATCTTTTGTATTCTTTTCACACATTATAAAATATAAAATTATAATTAAAAACAAATTAATTTACATGTCTGTCTGAATAATGAAAAATTCCAGCCTCCTTGGTGGTACAATCCGGTAAGATTAAAAATATCTTGAGTACTGATTTGAATGCACTTTTATCATCATTAGCACAGTATTTATGACACTAGCATATGTATATGTAGCACCGGTATTGGTCTTAATTTTAAAATATATGTATCTTAATTTTGGTTTTTAGACGAGTTCTACTGCAAAACCCAGCTCAAACAAAAGCAATTGCAGAGAATTGTTGGATAGGCGAATGCAAGTTCGTTGGGAAATACGGGTATTTTCTATTTACATAAATGAAATATTTTTAATATATTAATGAATTGTGACGTTTATCAAAGTCATTCTATATGGAATAAATTGATGGAATATTTCGTTTGCAGGGAGACAAAATCGAAATAGAGCTATCGGCTCGTATTCGAGCGGACCAATACATGAGTTTTGGCGTATCTGGAACACAGGGTAAACCTACTATGATCGGAGCTGACTTGGCAGTGGCATTTTGGAACGAATCTTCATCCACGGCAGTTGCTGTGGATTACACGGTCACTCATGCAGCTCAGTGCGATGGAAAATCTGGCGTTTGTCCCGACACTAGACTTGGAGGAACCAACGATGTGACATTAGGTACTTTTGGAACCTCGATCATCATCATCATTTTCAGCCATTCGCCATCCACTGCTGGATGAATGCTTCTCCAATCCTCCTCCATTCCTGTCTAAGCAATTTGCATCCACTTGACTCCACACATCCTTCTTATGTAATTCATCAAGCCATCGTCCACTTGGTCCTCCTTGCCTTCTTTCACATCCTCTCGGATACCATACAAATATTTCTCGCGTCCATTCTTCTCGCCATGTGTCCAGCCCACTCCTATTTCTTATTACTTAATAGTATAAATTATTTTTATACATCTGTGATTATAGTATCTGGATCCAGAAAGGATGGAATAACCACAGTTATATACAAAAGACCGCTAGCGGCTAAAGAAAGCACTAGGGACAAAGCAATATCGAATTCTGTTCAGATGTCTGTAATAGCAGCTTTCGGTCCTCTGAACGCGCGACAAGAAGCCAACGCACATTCTATAACTGATAAAACAACTAATGAAGTTAAAATTGATTTCAGTACAATTGTATGGAAATTAAACGTGATTTAACGTCAACGAATATGAAAAGAATGTTCAAAATAACAAAACGATGAATTTTTTTAGGATGATAATGCCTGCGAAGGATTGGCAGATTTAAGTGATAGTGGTTTAAAGCCATGGCCAACTCGTATTTTAACCGGAGAGACTGTTTTTTCAGCTCGAATCGGACCGACAGGAGGCAAACGTGGTTATACTCCAATTACAGGTGCAATACCTTAACTGTTTCAAAAATAAAAATAAAATGTTCATTGTACAAATTTCAATTGAAAAATTACAGGTCATCCTTCGTGGGGTATTGCTTGGTACATAAACGATTTGCTCATACCTGAAATTTATGTCGAGAGGGGTAAAACTTATCAGTTTATCGTGGAAGGTGGAGATGATCGAACAAATCCAGCAAAGTTAGTACATTCGATATCTATTATCTTACAAGATCAACTGTTCTTACTTAAACCGTTTACGTCAACATTTGCTTATTTTAGATTTCATCCATTTTATATTTGCGATTCGTCTGAGGGTGGCTACGATCAAAAGTCAGAAACGGAACGGAAAAAACAAAGAGTTTTCGCAGGAGTTGGATATGATTCGGAAGGATATCCATATCCTACTACAAGTAATTTTTTTTACATGTACCTACATACAATTAGATTTTATTGACTTTCACACTATGTTTGTAACAATTCCTTTTTTTTTTATTAAAGTCGGACGATATTGCGAGTGGACACACAAAACTGTAGATAAATCTGCAGAGTCGGACACTTTTGAAATTTACACTAAAACTTTACAGTTAGAATGTGAAAGGGGAGAACCAGCATCGTTCAATTGGACTGTTGAACAGGAAACTCCCGATTTACTCTACTATCAAGTTCGTTTATTATCTTATAGCTCAAAACTAGTCTAGTCGCAAAAACAAAATTATGATCTTTCACCGATTTTGATTTTCAGTTTGGTATTGTGACCAACTATAGACTTGTTATTAACTATACAATAAAATATGTATATTTAATAATACATTTTTTCTTATTTTTGCAGTGTTATACGCATAATAATCTAGGTTGGAAAATTCACGTGGTAGATCCCGGAGCTAATGTTATACCCGGGGCGAGTAAATCTACAATAATCAAAAACTTGGAACATTGGACAATAATCTCTGTATTGACGAGTATATGCATATTTATATACACAAATCCTGGAAGATAAGACACAAAATTACTATTTCTATAAAATGAATTTTATATTCCTTATATACTTGAACTTACGTTAAGGTTTACAACTATTACTCTGTTAGTTATTTTATAAATTTTTAATACGAATTAATTAATCGTGAAAATACCATTTAATGTAAATTTACAATTCAATAATTATATTAAAAAACATAATTGTTTGTTGCAAATATTCCACATTGTGTACATCAATGTTTATAACTATTTATCAATAATATGACTTTATGAATGATGGTTAAATTTAATTGTGAAAATTTGAAATTAAACATCAATCCATTCCTTTTGTGAGATTGCATGTATTCAAAATATAATTAACGGTATTTTTGAGGTTGAGGAATTAAAAAAAGTTGACATCTCTTCATCCTTTAAGGCTGATATTTCAAATAAGTCATATAAAAACATAACAAAGTTACATTAAAAATCTTGATACTTTTTGAAGACAATAAATGTTTATGTAGTTGGATAATAATAAATTTACATTATATGATATTCAATACATATATTGTGTATAAAAATATAAATAAGTAACTTTGGACAATAATTAAATGTGATTTGATTCTTAACTAGAGTGTAAGATTTTATTGTATTTCTTAATGGAAATTTGAGTATACAATTTTAACAATGTTTGTAATGTATTCACAAATTTTCTTTCTAAACCCATGTATGTAACAATTAATTTTTGAAAATTAGATCGTTAAAATGCACAAGAAAATTTTCTATACATATGTACTTCATACATGTTATGGGTAGAGCTTGTACGCCAATATTTACTGAATTAAAAATATTTATCATAAATGTTATTTAAAACGAAACGATATCATAAAATTGAAATTGAAATTTAATGCATATTATCCATAACAACATATCCATATGATGAAGTGAATTATTGGGAATCATATCCATAGAAAGGGGCCATCATTTGTGTATTCTCTTATAAATGTGAATGTCAAAACTTTACTACATATATTATTCCCCAACTTCGTATTTATTCAAGCAAACTAGCATATATTTAAGATTTGTACATAAGATCGTGCTTAAAAATTAACAAGTATTTGTGAAAACTTGTCATGAGGAATTATATTCTCCGTTTCAAATACATATTAAAATCATTTGAAATATCATGGGGTGAATTATGAATTCGCTAAAACTAGATTTTTTTACAAAAAATATGTATTTACATATTTATGACATGCCCAGTTAAAATTGGATTTGAAAAAAACATTAAAAATATTCAATGATGAATTAAAATTGTTTTATATGATTATGTTATTTAATTTATTGAACTAGATTATTTTTTATCTTGCAGAAAAATTTAATAGATGTTACATTATTTAATATTTATTTCGTATGTACATATGTATATATGTATATTTTAAACATACGTATACAAAAAGTATTACAGACATTTTGTTTTTAATTAAATTTTAATTTATTTTATGAAATGCTATTATAATATGAAAAAATGGCATCTTTAAAATAAAATAAAATAATATTTTTACAATAAATATTTTATATTTAAAAGTTCAAATGCTTTTAAAATTGTACTATACATTGTGGTAGTGCCACCTAATTTAAAATGACAATAAATTATATGTACATACATATAGTTACATATATTATTATGTGATCTAAAGCTTTCAATTCAGAATTGACAAATATTGCAAATAGTAGACTTCAACTCTACTTAAAGGGTATTTTTTTCCCCAAAGAATGCTATCTCTAAAGTATAAATTACATATCTACGTCGCGCAAATTTCAGATTATTAGAGTTGTATTAATTTAATACGTAAATGAATATTTATGTATTTTTTTGTACATAATAAAAAATGATTTTCTGTGTCGATTCCGCTGTTTAGCTTATTGATATTTAATGCAAAAGCGATTCTTAGACAAAAAAAAAAAAGAGTGTTCTTATAAACGATTTTATTAACTTTTGATATCTGTGCACAAATATTTTTGAAATATTAAAAATTGTTCACATATGTACATACATATGTATAAAAATAATAAAATTAAATTACAGTATTTAAGATAATACGTAATAATGTCTTATGTTGTTGGATTTCTTTTGTTAATCTTACATATGTATGTACTTTGTCAGCGTAATAAAATCGAATGAAAAAATGATGTTTATTAAAAATTAAGTAAATTTCAAAAAATCCTATGGTATTTGATTGTTTATTTATTTATGAAATTTTTGATAATTTTTAAAGTTTATTGTGTTTTTACTGTTTTATATCATTGATATCATATTTATAAAAAGTTATATTTTATAGAAAATTTTGTCCATAGAGTAAGAAAGCTGTAAAATAATTGTGATGCGAAATGAAACGAGACAATATTGAAGTATAATAAAAATTTGATTGCTTAAAACATATTTTAATTATTGTTAGATAGTTTTAAGCTAAATATTTGTGGGATTAAAAATCAAAAATCATAAATTGTTGAAAATGTGTGCATTTATTATTTTTTTCAAAATAAATCACGAAATTATTCAAAAAAGTTAAATTACATACTGTTTTTTTCATAGTTGAAACTTTGCACAAAAATAATACCGTATGCAAACAGATTTTTTTAAAAAACTTAAAAAGACTAAAGGCCCTCACAAACCTGGGCGATATCGCTGCGTCAAGTTTTCGTCCTCTGTCGTCGTTGAACAATGCGAATTACATATATCGGTGCGAATGGGACGACGATATGGGCGTCAGTTTGACGCGGCGAAACCGCTAAGGTGTGTAAGCGCCTTAAACTGGAAATGAAAATAATTAAAATGCATACGTATTAAATAATAAGGTTGTAAATTGTAATAATCGTGTGACTTTTAAAATTCAATACGTTAATCATAAAAGAAATATAGTTGTAATTTCTTAAGTTACTTAATGTAAATTTATACGTTTGTCAGAAATAAATTTAAAAACATATTATTTATTCATTATGATGTTTAAGTTGACTATACCATTTTTACTTATTGCTTGACCAATAAAAAATTATAAGATAATCTTTCATTTTAGTATCGTGTTTATGTTCTTTGAGACCATAACACATTATAATTTTATAATTAGTTGCATTTTCAGTAAGATTCCACAGAATTTGCAATGCAGTCATTTTATATGAACAACGTGGTCGCCAGTTATAAGAACGCTGGCTTATGTGTACATACAAATGTGTAACTTTCGTATTTCATACAATGTAGAGTATTGTACAGTAAGTTACATGTATGTTTTATTAAGTTATATATCATATTTCTTACGAAAGATGCTACAAGTTCACAAAGTTCTTTCATCACACGTTAGTCTTTCGGTCAATCATAGTAGACCCACGTTAGGTATGTGTAATGAAAAAGGTATCTAATATTAATTGGGTCACTTTTCGGATGCCCTTCGTTCTATGTTCTCGCTGCGCAGTTGATGCGTGTATTGACGAAAGTCATGATTTCTACAGATGAAATTCAGGCCACCATATCGAAGCGTTTTGACGGAATTACCAAAGAGATACAAAATTAACACGTGTATTTAGCGGCAGTATTTACACATGAATCGCTCAAAAAACCTAAGCCAACCTCACCAAGACGCTTAAAACAAACATAATTCCTTAAATAAATCAACATCCATTCTGAACATACCAACTTACCAACAAATTCAAAATACATCATTTAAAATTTACACACGATGAGGACACGCTCGCGAAGCGCTCTGTTTAGACCAAAACCACTGACGTACTCTCTCACTACTCACGGTTGTCAGTGTCAGTTGGCGCGTTATCCATGTAGGTTGTGTCGATCTGATACCGTGACGTCATCTTTATTATTTGCAATGTCGCAGCGTTTGGTGCTGCTAGCATGTGGCTCCTTCAGCCCGCCTACGCCGATGCACTTGCGCATGTTCGGTATGTTTACCCTATTTTCTTCCTCATGTGACATACCCATTTCGAGTACCGCGTCACCAGGCCAGTGCAATTGTTGCACCACTTTTTATTCCTATATACCTAAGTACGTGCATCACCAATGCACGCATACGTTGGCGCGTACTTTGTGTCCGTTTACAGTACTGCCACTGTAGCGAGCGAGCGTTTCAAGGTCGCGATCCATATAAAATCATATGCACTCACGTATTGCAATTATTGTTGATGAATGTATTGATGTTGATGCTGTGTATACAAGCTTGTTTCTATGTGTGGTCGGGAATGTTCGACGCTCTTCTTTGTATTAAATTATTATTTTGTTAGCCCACTTATATGTCAATAATAAACGCTTATTGATCGTCAGCAAGCGATGCTGTATGGTAAGTGAGTAAAATACGCCTTATTACGTGTGAAGGGAGAAAAATTGTACATATGTACATACAATATTACAATGTGACCCCAATTCTAAATATGAATTTTTAGAATTTATGAATACATAGACGTGATTTCAAAGTCTTCGTATAGTATTTTACAAAATCAAAGTTTCCTTTCTTTAAGTGGTTATATATGTTGGAGAAACTGATTTGGAATTATCTAGCTTTCGCATTTTGTACAAATTTTTACTTGGATGTCCGTTACAATATGTTCTAAATATAACTGCAATTTATGCATTTTAATCTAATATTCCAAACTATTTTACTATACATATATAATAGTGTAATAATACTGCCTGGTTGGATAGGACGCTCGCATTTTTCAACTACCAGGAGTACATGTGTCGTGAGGAGGCATGGAAAGTTCGTAACGTCACCAAAAATTGTAGATGTATGGAAAAATTGAATATTCTACCGGGAGCACATAAACATAGAAAAAGTCGAACTAGAGCTGTCAACGGGTAGTGACTAGTTATATATAAAATCCTTTGATATTTGTTTTAGATTATAATTTCCTGATAGGGTAAAAGAACGACTTTTTTTAATCAAATTCGATCAAAAAATCATTTCTAATGGCAATGTCTTGTACTCAGTCTCAATTGTTTAACAAAAACCTTCGTATTGATTATGGTTTATTTATTTAGAAATAGCAAAGGACCACTATGAATCACTCGGCACTCATTCGGTGATTGGTGGAATTGTATCACCCGTTCATGATGCGTACGGAAAGAAAGATTTAATATCGGCATCGCACAGATGTGCAATGTTGAAATTGGCTTTGCGTACTTCAGATTGGATAAAAGTTTCCGAATGGGAAGTCAACCAAGAAGCATGGACTAAAACAAAATATTCATTGCAATATCATCGGGTACGTTTACTTTATGATTCGTTTAAACCAAACTATTATTGATTATTTTATTTGATGATAATTTTTGTTTACAGAATTATATAAATGCGTATGTGAAAGCATGCTGCAATGGAAATATGAGTGGACCACCACCGCCTTGGATGCCGGATGAAATTAGCAATTTTTCTATGAATAATTCCAGCGGAATAGATGAGACGGATTCAATTAATGCCAATTATCAATTCATCAATGAAGAAAATGATAACTTTTCAAATAATAGTGTGCAATTAAAACTATTGTGCGGAGCCGACTTACTAGAATCTTTTGCAACTCCCGGCTTATGGGCCCCAGAAGATGTAAGCCATTGATTATGCTAATCACATTTGCAGTATGTATAAGCAATAGTAAAATAACACACATATTTTATAGTTGGAGACGATTCTCGGAGAATATGGACTCGTTGTTATAACAAGATCTGGTGCCAATCCAGAAAAATTTATATACGATTCCGATGTTCTCACAAAATATAGAGTAAGTTTTTTTGTCGCTTTGCCCATTATTCTGCCCATAATAATAACTTATCAAACATCAAATCTATTTATCTGATTCCTCACATCATCCAGATTCCTTATTATTCTAATATATTAGGAATTTTCTACGAATGGAATATGAACCGTCTAAACTGAAAATCTTAGGATTATAATTTAATCCAAAATAATTGATTTGCAATCAATTTATATTGAACCAATCAATTAATTTTTGTTCTACATACATACGTATATTCATGTACGAAACTTTTTTTTTTCAGCGTAATATAACAATCATTACTAATTGGGTTACTAATGAAGTCAGTTCTACAATGATAAGACGGTTAATCAGACGTGGAGAGAGTGTGAAATACTTAATAGACGATTCAATCATATCGTATGTGAAAATGCATCAACTGTACGGATCATGTAATAAGAATGCGTAAGTATAATTTCAAATGATATTAAATTTTCATACATTCTAGGAAATAAATTATTGTATCGTCTGTTATAATGTGTAAAGTTATATTGATAATATCTCTGCATGATTAATAAAATATTATTTTTAATACTGTGTACCAGTCTTACGTACATTGGTGCTATAATTAAATAATTTAATTCCATAGTTATTTTATTAGTTATAATGATGAAAAAATTATATTAAATTTATCGTTTAGTTTGTATTTTTTTTTTTAAATTTAATCTTTAACTTAAATACATTTAATTATCTCACATGCCTACACACTTCTGTTGGACTTTTCGGATACTACAGTAAGTATTTAACAATATTTAATCCTCTACAACCCACCATTGACCCGTCTCCGAATGACATAATCATGAAATCTCCAAGTGAATTTCGTATGCAAAAAGATGAAAGCTCACTGAAATCACAACGGAGCACCAACATATCCACTAAAATCTTAAACTACTTAATCGGTGTCGATGAAATCGATAAAAATGACGTGTACACGTCGTCCAATGCGCAATCAAACGCTAATCATTTCAAAGAAAAGCGTTCACGATTAACCAATAAAATATCGGCGTGTAGTGAAATAACTCCCAAATCGTTCTGCGGCGATTACAATAAAGGATCCGCGGATTCGTTGGAAGGCATGCATATTTTGCCGAGAAAAACTGTTAAAGTCATCACCGACGTATCTGGGGTACATAAAATCGTCAACAATAACAAAAAGGTATGTGAAAATAATTTTGATATTACAGATGACGTTGTTGTATATTTGAATATTAAAGAAATTTGTAATCAAAATCAAAGTTTGATCAGTAAAACTGTTATAAAAGAACAAATACTAGCACTGGACTTGGAAAATTTGAACGTAGACGAAAATTCAAGTTCAGAAATATCAGACAATCCAAAAAGTCCTTTACGTACCTATGACGAAATTGTCAAGTTTATCTTTTCTGAACATGGAATTCAAGTTATCAGTGACAAAGAAACTATAGTTTAAATTAATTATGCAAATTTTATTGACTATTCAAAATCTCTTCCAATTGTGAAAATGATGGTAAATAAATATGTATATTTGTAAATACATACATATATGTATATGTTTTAATCTTTATTATTAAAGTCAGTGGCTTGCAGTGAATTTTTATCAAAGTAAATATTATAACCTTTTGCTGATACAGTTGACTATTTCCAATATGATCCAAAAACAAAATACATACATTACTTTAATCCGATACGAGTCTGCTGTATCATATTTATGACAAACAGAAATTTCAATACAATTTTTTACAACCGCATGCCAATTGATTTGTTTTTATGGTTTTTGTCAAATTGGATGTAGCTATTGATGACTTTTCTATAATTGAATTTGACAAACCCCATTTTTTTATTATTTTAGTAATTCACTTTGATATCAATTTATGCGAATTAATAATAAGCTAACCTTATAACTTGTGCCAATCTTTGAATTCTATATGATAATATATTTTTATCCAGTATTCGGTTTTTCTTCATATTTGTAAAAGTTTTAGAAATTAACAGTTTCAACTACAAAATTTTATTTGTAAAATAATAATTTTACTATGTCGTAGCAGATGCTAGAATTTAGAATAATCACAAACTTAACAATATAAAGGAATTGAAACTTTCTATATAAGTATTATCAATTGCTCACAAGAAATTCTAAATTTACTCTACAATTCTACCACTTCATCTATCATGAATTTCATAGTAAATTATTCATCAATGTATAATATAATACACATAATATATCTATGGCAATTTTAGATCATTTCTTTCCTACACTTTTTAAATATCTTTACTATCTCCTTTTTTTCCGTATAATTTAGTTTTGATTGCTTTATGTGTTACTGTTATGGTTCCTTAGCTTTTAGACAGCATCATATAATTGAGTGAAAATACTACCTATGCCAAAATCATATATGTACATATTTATTCATTTTGCCTTATTTAAAAATTTTCTCTTGAAATATGTCTATACATAGGTATGTTACATTTTTATTCATTGGATATATGTAATATAACATTCATATAGTATTATTAGCATTGAAATATGGTGACATCATTCAGTCATTATATTCTTTGCATAAGTCTAAGAATTTTGCAACATCTCTCCCTGAGTGATAAAAATATTTCCTATTTTATTCTAAACTTGTATATCTTTCGATACCGATAATAAGCAATTATATAATTCATTATAAACAGTGCCAAATGTCTTTTGAATATAATAAATAATTCCATTAAATTTGAATGTCATAATCTCGCATACTCAATACCCATATGGTAGTTTAGTGTCTGTCACAAAAACAAACCATAGATTATGACTGTTTCTTGCTTATCTACTGCCTACTAACAAACATTTTGCTTCTTTAGCATGTAACGATAAGCTACACCATAGTATCTGCGATTTGCTCTTGTGACATGCCGTAATAGTTTATATCTTCTTTACAATTAATCAACAATCATGCAGTTTTTGATGTTCGCTCATATCATTATATAGATTATATAAACAATCAATTTAAATGGAAACTCATAGGTCGTTTACTTTGTATGGAATGTTATCCATTAATCTTTGTTTATAGTCACACTAGTGCAAGGGTGCTCAACCTTTTTGAGTTTAATTTGCATGGCGGTCGATTTCGAAATAAGAATTTTACAAAAATTTTGTTTTTTTCAAAGCAATTGATATATGTAAATGCGATGAAAATATAACCTATAAAAAATAAAAATGCAAACAGTCATCAACGTCAAACGTGTCTGCATTACTGAATGCAGTCGTTTAAATATAGTTTCTCATAAGAGCACGTGTTTTGGATTAGCAATTTCGAAGAAACTGTAAGGTATTGTAATATAGCCGATGTAAAAAGTCCTCTTGACTTCTTTTGACAAATTAACTAGTGTACCTGAGAACCAATGATCAAACAAATGCATACCATGGAAAAATAACGGTCCCTTCCTTTGACCATTAATCCTTTACATTAACAGATAAACAGGAGTTCGAGAAGACCGTCTTAGTCATAGACCGGGGCTTAGTATATAAAATTGGACCATTGTAGAAAATTTTAAAAACGGAAAGCAAAATCGTTTTCGGGATCGACCCATGCACTAGTGTCTCAAAAATTCAAAACAATTATCTTTGAACTAACAAATCCGAGTTTCCGTTTCAACTGATAACTGTACCTACATACATATATGTATGTACAATGAAACTAAACAAAAATTTGGTCACGGTTTTTAGAATCATATTCGATGTCTGTGATATTATAATTGACAACATGAAATATTATGAAGAAGTTGAGCTATGGTGAAGTTTCATTGTATATCGTGGTTAAAATATTTATGAGGTTACAAAGTATGTGTGTTTTAGAGTGGATGTCGCCAATCTTGTGTACCATATTTTTGTTTTTTGTTGCATGTCATTGCAGGACGGAAACAGTGCATGCCTTCTCTAGCTGACATAATGCTGTTAATCGGGAAAACTTGTAACAAACGAGTGCGACTCACAGACGGTAACGCGGCAGAAGACCGTTGCAACGGAAACACACTGCATTTTGATGGCTGAGTCTTTCTTCTATTTAAAAAAAACCATCTTATTTTGTAACAGAGCACGTATAAACTATAAAATAATATTTATACATATATATAAATTGTTGAAACAAAAAAAATTATTTTACTATACACGCTTATCGACAATTGTGATAAGTCGATAACCTGTAGAAAAAAAACATGTCACTAGATTATATATATATAATATATGGCACAAATTGGGAATAGCCGAGCTTCTTTCACGTTTATTGGTCTCGTACGTTTTACAAAAGAAAAATAATGTGATATAATATTGACTTTTTTTTTTATTTTGCACTTTTCATTTCACCGTAAGCATCCTCTTGCAAGTTTCCCTGAGATATTAGTGAAATCGTTAATATACGAATATTTTCATCCCATGCTTGGATATTGGGTACACAAAAGTGGGGTTTTGTCGAAATGCAGACTCTTAAATACTTTATTTTTGTTTTAAATAATAAGTAAAACCCAGCACTCGCAAAATCGACCAGTAAGCTGCATACTTATCATATTCGAGAGCAAGTTTTTTCTTAATTTTGCCGCTTACTAGTGAATGCTTTTATTTTTATTTTGCTTTATTTTTAATTATCAGCCCTTAGAATTGAATATCTTTTAGCGGATATTTGATGCATTTTATTAAACAATACCTTGTAGATTTTTGACTATTTTTCTTCTAGCGTAGGTAGAATATTTCCCTTATGAAACTCACCTAGAATATTGTGATAAATTCCTTAAGTTTTACTAAATGAGCTTTTCATATAATAATATATAAGTACATAGTTATTTTTGTGTTAGGTATTTATTTTCTGTTTTATTACCTATCGATGGCAGTAAAGATCTAGAAATAATCCCTATATACTAAATGAAAATATACTTATTATTAAAAATCAATGAAGTACTTAATTCCTCGATTAAGTTAATGAAAAATAAAATTATGATATTCACCCGTATTAGAAATTCTGTATTTAAATCAATCACATGATAAGGAATGTATGTATGCGCATGTGTAACAATTAAAATTTATATAAATACATACATATATGTCAGGGTAAATTTGTAGATTATGTGAAAATATTTCCAAGTATTACTTGCTTTAATTCGTAATATGACACGTAACTTGTATACATAGGCATAATATATAAATACTTTTATATTATTTATCGGTATAAAACATGAAATAATCTTTCACCAAACAGATTTTCAGCAACTACAGATTAAAATACATACAGCTTTTGAAATATACAAGGATATGTACCCACTTGTAATGCAATCCTCAATTTAATAAATTGTCTTCTGATACATGTGTTTTTATTCCAAGATTCCGAAATAAAGGGAGTTTAATGAAAAAGCAAGACGTTTTCTAAATTTCCTTTATTATTTTTTTTTATATTGTTTCTAGACAAAGTCATTTTTTTTTTTTTTGACACAAAATTAATTTTAACTTACACTAATAAAAATATTAAATGACCACTCTTCATATCTTTTTGTAAAAATACAAAAATTTACACATGAACCCAGACAGCTTCACATTCGTCTATAAATTATAAAATACTAGCGACGGTCACTTTCGAGCGATGGATTCATGAATCCATTCAAAATACACTATTGAAAAGACGAATTTCGAGTTCGCCCCCTGAACCATCACAATTCTGATAAATTCATATGTACTCAATAAATAATACCTTAGTTGATTTATATCAAACGTAAATGCAACTGTATAGAAACAATGATTCTGATGAACATCTAAAGTTTAAAATTGTAATACTATTGTTTACTGATTAGAGACACATTTAACTTGATTATTTTCTAGGTATAGTTAAAATGTGATGAGCATGAACTTACTTGTTAACAACTATGCTATTTAATCAGGTGATTTTCCTGAAGATTTTATGGCATCTATAATGGCCTATTTACATCAACAAACAAACTTCTTTCCTAATAACGAGAGACAGTCATGTATAAAAAACCGTACCATTATTTAATTCAAAAGCACAATACGGACAATTTATCATATTGTAACCGCAACTCAGTATTGAGCTTGCGTTTGCCAATATAAATAGTCATTAGTTTATCAAAACTATCAAATAACTTTTATAATTAAAAAATTAAATATATTGACAATTCCAGATGCCGATTGTATAATTTTCGATTTATGATTCAGGGAAAAATGTTTCAAGTTTCAACACAATTCTTCCCTCTGATTTCATTTTATGGAATATTTCAAAATTTTACCAACATCCTTTCAAAACATTAAGAAAATATGCTACATTTAAAATATAAATACGATAAGATATATCATTTTATAATAACTTCAGAATACGAATAACATTAGAAATTTTTATAAACAAAAAAGTATTCATTATAGCATCTGAATTTTATTGTTACTGTGTTGATATACTTGAAATATTACAAATAATAAATGTGATAAAAGCATAAATACACATCAATACTCTTAAACTACTAAAATTAAATTGCAAAACGTTGATACAATTTACGATACAAGCTGCAATTGCGGTCAATAATCATCTCACCTGCAATACTTAATGAATAACAATACGAAAACAATTGTTCTAAGTACACAGGTTTTTTTTATATTTATACATATAGAAATCGCCATTTAAACACTTAAAATATAATTGCACTCCAATTATGCAAACCAAATATTGTAAACATTGGCGAACAAAGTATATACTGAGATTCTAACGACTAGTTAAGAAGGAATCTATTTTCCTACATAGTAATTGATAAATTAGGCCATTAAAGAATTTTTGGCAAAGTATAAGTCATTATCTAAAAAAAATTCCTTTTCTCATTTACACTTCAAGATTAAGACTTGAAAGATGTTTTCAAACAAACTTTAACAATACCAAAAGTAGGTTTTGACCTAACAATAAAACAGGTGAAATAGCTAATGAATTCCATTTATTTTTGAAATATCCCATAGAATATCAACACAATTATCATTTAGTCACAACCTACACTCATATTGGATTATTCACAAATACAGAATCGATATGAATTTAAAACTATATATGTGAATCATATAAAAGAAATAAAGTAAAAATGTATGTCATAATGAAAACTTACCAAAATGGTGTGATTGAATTAAATTATTACATAATCCATAAAAATATAACTAAATCGTACTTTTAATATGACTTATAACTGAAATGAAATTCATAGCTTAAAAAACTAATAGTAAATTCTCAGTTGTCTGTCAAACTAACATATACTTTTATATCTTTCTTAAAATAATATAAAAAAAAAGGATATGACCAATTTACATGTTGTGTATACAAATTTACATTTCAACATACCAAAAACTAAATGCATAAATAAAGCGTATTAAAATCATCTCGTATCAAATACCTGAGAGTATTTTAAATACTCATGAGAACACATGAAGTCTGAAAGGATCAAAATAATAAAAAAAATAAACTGAACTAGTAATTAAACACTCTTCTCATAGTAGATTTTCATCGTCCTAATTTATGGTGTATTCGTAAAATTAAATTATTATTGATTAATCACGGAAGTGTGATTTGAGGTACTTCATCATACCGAACGTGCGAAAGCGTTTGGTACCGATCACTTTCATCAGGTCCTCGTCGCATATTGCAAATTGCTTATTGTTAGGATCATACAGATTCCTCTCCTTGATGATGGCCCACATTTTCTTGACGACTTCGTGACGCGCCATCGATTCCTTACCCATAAGACTAGCTAACTGAGGTGACAATTTTAAAGCTCTCGTGTAACCGCCACCGCCTTTGCCTCGCCCCTAAAATAAAGCAAATGGACATTTTGAATCATATCTTAAATTTATATTTAATGTCATCTTTGAAAATGATAAACTTACGGCTCCACCACCTGCTGCAGCGGCACCACCACCAGCACCACCTTTCTTGCCTTTACCCTTGCCCCAGTCACTGTCGGAAACTGAGTCGGATCCTTTACCCTTCTTTTTCGGTGGGGCTTTTTTCTTTGGGACTGGTTTTTTGGCAGGATACGAATCGTCGTCGGATTCGTTGGACTCTTCCTCCTGGTCGCTCTCTTCTTCTGAACTCGAATCTCCTTTGCTTTTCTTTGCATTCTTTTTCGTATTGGCTGGAGGCGCGGGTCTCTTAACGGGTTTTTTCTTGTTGTTCTCCTCGTCCTTTAACACGAGATTATAAGTTGCAATAACGGTCTACGAACAAATTCACATTTGTCGAAATGCTCACAAATCAAAAAGGGCTTACTTCGTCGGTGCCGTCTTCTTCGGATTGATAGTCGTCTGAACTGTCCTCTCTGGAATTAACGTACTCCTTGACTAGTTCGTTGATTTCATCTTTTCTGGGTAGTAGACTTTCACCATAGTGCTCTTCTAACTGTTGACGCACTTTCTTCGCTGAAGTAGTCGACAACTCGACATCTTTCAATGACACTAAAAGAAATAATACTTTTTAGTGAATTGCAAAATACTATCGATGCCCATTGACAGTGTCATTGGGTTACCATTAATGTATATGTATAGTGTATTTATTACTGCAAAATGTAATAGATAGTTGAAAAATATGAGCGCTTTGCGCTATCTGTGCCGTGGTAAACTTATGTAGCGTGAGCACTTTGCTCAACCCGTGCTATGGAATGCAAGCGTTCCACGGCTACCCAGCCAGTTAGGCAGACCCCTGCGCTACCATATAGGTATATAGCGGTGGTACCCATAAGTTCGATCGCGTAATAATTTTAAGTCGATCGCCAGTAAATGGGTTAAAGGATATTTCGTTCTTGAAGATTGTTCGGCTTTTTCTTTAATAGTAGAGGAATCCACTGGCTCGGCTCATCATATTGCATTTATAGAAAAGGCATTTGTAAAATTGATATAAAACAGTAGTCGGGAACCTTTCTCTAATTAACAGCCAAATCAAGGCAAAATTGATGAGTTTGAGAGATTATATATATAAAAATTAAAATAAATGCTATTCATTTGTAGACTTGTATAAAAATATTTGTCTAAAGAAAATAGAAATTTCTTATTGTTGAGATAGATATAACAAATATTATAAAGTTTAATCTTGAGAATGAGTTTAAAGCCTTAAGGGCATGAAGGTCGTGTGAAAAGTAGGAAAGGAAAAAATTACGACAGATTCATTTTTATTTTGTCAAATTGTTTTCAGAATAATTATTTTATTTCATGTAACGTTTGGTGAGGATGAGAACCGCAGACTGATGCAAAGAACCGCGGGTCCCCCACTACTAACTTGGCATGTTAATTTTCACAATTTGTAATTTGTCCATACAAATTAACCATGCTGTGCGATTATTCCGCAAAAATTGTAGTTGCAACGGTGTATAAACAACCTATGTACATATGGGTTGTTATGCAAACGTGTCCCAGCAACCCATACAAATTAACCGTGTTGTGCGATTATTACGCAAAAATTGTCGTTGCAATGGTGTATAAACAACTTA
The DNA here is from genome assembly GCA_022651745.1 of Parapsyche elsis. Lineage (NCBI taxonomy): Eukaryota > Metazoa > Arthropoda > Insecta > Trichoptera > Hydropsychidae > Parapsyche > Parapsyche elsis. The sequence continues at coordinate 8,856,538 of JAGVSN010000017.1, forward strand.
TGTACATATGGGTTGCTATACAAACCTGTCCTAGCAACGCATACAAATCCGACAATGTCGCAGGTGTGAAATCACAGTCGGGCCACAAATTTTGACAGCCGGGACGACACATAACCTCACACTGACAAGTTCAAGTTCAAGTTCAAGTTGGCAACACTGAACTGCACGGAGATTCGGGAGACGAGATTTGGCGCGGCGGAAAGGGCACTTATTTTTCACCCTAACGAAAGTTCGTGAGACGCGCGGGGCCTTTATTGGTGAACCGTCACGCACACAAACGTTTCAATGACAATAGAACGACGCGACTCGATCGCGATCGGTTAATTCACTTAGCCGGCCGGCGAGCCGTCGCACCAAGCAATGGCAATGAGTTACTACTCTACTACATTAATGATGCAAACGCCATGGATGAGGGGATTAGGGTGGACTAGGGGTGAAATCTGAAAGGGGAGGGGGAGGGGGATGATGATCATAATAGCGGGTGCGGTCTGCGTCTGCGATCTGCGGTGATACCTTTGATCTGCTGTCGCAGTTCGTCCTTGGTAACGGTGGCCATTGTGATCGGTGTAAGTCGACGAGCTGATGCTGGAGCTGGAGCTGGAGATTGTTGGGTTGAGGTGTTCAAGTGGTGGCGCTAGTGTCTTCGCTGCTAATATATCGGTATTTATACGAACGAAGCTCCGCACGCGTTGCTCTACTGCGGTGACGCGCGACGCCGACACAACAAAACCGATCGCCTGTTCGCCACTCGCACTCATCTATTTATCGTTTTCGTAAAAGGGTATTCGAACAAAGTGGCCTAGCTGACAAAAATAAAAATATACTAGTCGGCCGCTTAAATATAAACACACGCGTTTGGCGATTACGTGCATAAATACCTAAATTCTTGGTCAGAGGAAGAACATCGTAGAGCTTTGTATCTTCAATAAAGATTACGCACTCCGCACGAGGTAGGCTGACTAGGACGAGTGTGGAGAAACGACCAAGACGTTACATATGCAATGTTTGTATTATTGCGAGAAATTTTGTAAAATTGGTATCCAATATCGTGTCGGAAATTGCGTTACATGATCATACTTTACTCTTACAAATGTTGATAGGGTGTGGAATGTTTTAACATATTCGCGTCAAAAACTTTCAAGTTGTTCTATAAGTAATATTAAAAAAAATAATCCTCATTACATTATATTAGTTGAGTTTACTAGTCAAATATATACACTTAAACTGAGCATTTTGATAGAATATTGAACTCGTAAAGAGACAGTTTAGAGAGATTTATTCCCTTTTTATTTTGTCAAAGGTTTCGATTTTTTAGCGATTACTAAAGAATCGAAATTTGCTGTGCAAATTTTGGATGTCTTTGGTTCGAATTTGAAGAGAATTGGCACTACGAAGTTATTCATTGCCTTTTCCTTTATCCCCCACTAAAATTTTCATATAAACAAATATACACGAAATAAAACCAACGATTTTCGTTAATATTTATTAAATACATCCACAATAGATATTGAAAATAAAAACTTCACAATACATATGTACATTCATTATTGAAAACTGCATAGCAGCTTCATTTTGTTCGACTTGTACATTACCCTAAAAATGGAAGTATAAAAAAGTTTCACATTATCGTATCATTTTTGTATTGTAAATTAAATACAATACCAAATCATAAGATTATATAAAACAATAAATTAATATGCTAATTTAAAGAGACTAGACAAATATAATCAGTCAACAAACATTATCAACATATATACAAAAGTATAAATTCTAAAATACAATTGACATTTACTCAAAATAAACATTATTTCATAAGAATCAAATATGTGTTAGTAATACGAACACTTTAATATCGTCATGAGTTGCCTTTGTTAGACTTTTTCAAATTTTTAGAATCGGGACTTTGAGTACATTCACACCAAGGAGTGAATTTTTTATCACACGAAAGTTGAACATTGAGAATTGTAACAGACACTCCATCTATGACTAGTTTTTGTTCACTAGCTATCGTATATTTAACATTATGTAATCCAGTCTCACGATCTCGTCTCTTGGTAGCTTCACGTTGATTAAAACACTTTGCTGTATCTCTTTTCCTATGTAGTCTATCGTGAATATGCCTAAAAAATGCAAAATACATTAATAAACAAAGTAAAAACCTTATAGCAAACGGGTAACGTTGAAAAGTCCTAATCCAATAAGAACGAATCCATTATAGAAGAATGGAAAATGTCGCAAATGGACTAGGTCTAATAGGACTAATGTGGAAAGCGCATAAGGTCTAACAGGAATAAGATAGAAAGTGAATTTGATCGAAAGGTAAAAATATCTAGTATTAGTATTTTTTCGATATTATTACCTTTCGATCAAATCTACTTTCCATTCTATGCTTATTAGACATTATCCACTTTCTAGATTACATATTCCTATTCAACCATAACATTGTTACCCGAGCGAGACCCAAAAGCTATTACTAATTCTGACCCACTGAATCCGAATATGATAGTGAAATTTGTTGTTTAGCTCTCGCTCATGAGATATTGCGTTTAAATAAAAATGGCAAACATAACGCATAAAAAAAAATATTTTTTGAAGTTTTTTAAAGTATTAAAGTAAGTATTTTAAAGCTTTCAAATATCACAATTAATAGCAAAAACATCAGACTATTGCTTCCAATACTCATTTTGAACACAGAAGTACTAAATTTTAAGTTACAGACCGCAAAAGTCAAAAAAATTGTCATCATATTGTCACCAAATTTAATCATCATATTCGGATTCAGTGAGTCAAAATTCGTAAAGATTGACAATTCTCCGCTCCGGTAGTATTTTTTGTTGCACAATGTAATCGATTCGTTCTTACTTATGTAGATTCAGCCTCTTCAACTGTAATCACAGCATACTACCTAAACGTATTCGTTTGGTCTGTTGAAATGTTAATGGGCCTAGTGACCTCAAGTTTCGCTTCTTTCAAACGTACGTAGAACTCGTCATCTTCCAAGCCCCACCCCCAATACTTATTAGACATACCGTCGACCGATTCATAATGTTCTCGGTTCACGAGCAGAATCCCACCAACGAACGTGGGATAGTGATATCTCGGATGTAAATTAGGACTGGCGACGTGAAACGGACCGTGCTTCGGATAACCATAAGAGAGATTGGGATTCAGAGGCAGCAAATCGACATCGTGCATAGCGATATAGTCGTGACTGTCTCTCGTCTGCAAGAACCCTACATTGATCAGGGACGCCCTGTTGAATCTAAAACCGTCAACTTGGTTGACTATGTATATGTTGAAGTTTACTTTTTGCTGTTTGAGAAATTTGTTCATGTACGGTGCGAACACCATCAACTCGTCGAACCTGTCTCTGAACGGTACTAGCAAAGCTAACCTATGACTATTGGTCGAGAATGGGTTTGCTATACTGTCGTGGTCTCGTTTATCGTCGACATTGCAGCTGCAAGTATCTGAAAAGGAAGGTTTGTATGTGAAATGTCGTATTGTCCATTGGTTGATTGATTGATTGGTGTATATATGAGGATACCAGGAGGGACCAGGTAGCATGCGGCGAAGCAGGTGAGCAAGAGCGATACTAGCGCCAATCCAGAGACCACAAATAGCGGTGAACATCCGCGACGACGCATATCGTCCGTCACAACACTGATCTGACACTTGGTGCACTATCAAACGAGTATTGACATTTGACAGTTGGGCCGGTTGGCCATAGCAACTTTATATATGTCCAATACCCGTTCGGTGTTCTTGCCCGGAGTGCAAATAGAATTTCACTGAATTCGAGAATGTTTTTCGTAAGATCCAGTGCACACAGAGAAGCATGGAAAGATGTATGCTTGGTATAACAATAAGAGATCGTAAGAGGGATACATGGGTAAGAAGCATATAGCAGAACGTGTGAAAAAGTTGAAGTGGCAAGTGGCAAGTGGGCGAGCGACAGCGAGAAGAATGGATGGCAGATGGAGGCGAGAAATATTGGAATGGTATCCGAGAGGATGTGAAAGAAAGCGAGATAAACCGAGTGGACTCAGGGTTGATGAATCGAGAAGAATGTGCGGATGCAGATTACTCAAAACAGGCAGGAATGGAAGTGAATTGGAGAGACCTTCATCTAGCACTGGATGGTGAGCAGCTAAAAATGATAATGAGTTAAGTATGTACGTACAAATGGTAAACGCTCAGTAAGTAATATGATTACAGTTTAAATAGACGAATGGAAAGTGACCGAATGAATAAAATCTAGTAAAAATAAGATCGAAAGGGAATTTGATGGACGGGTAAAGGCTTGGTTTCGCGTGTGCTGCAGCTTCTGCATTCTTCTACGATGCACGCCGCAGCTAGAAAGGAAATGCACGTCTCCCTTTTGGCTGTAGAATACATCATAGCAGAGTGCAGAAGGCTGCAGCACGCGCGAAACCAAACCTTAAAACGATTGAAAAAATATATAAAAGGCCGAAAATTTTCAACAAGTAATTCAGCCACTTTCCATTCATCCATAATCGTTTCGGTCATTTAACGCCGCCCAGTAATATTTACTTAAATAATTTTATAGGTACTTAACATAAACCGTTTTGATCTTCTTTCAATCTTATCTTTTAGTCACTGCCCGTTGACAGTGTCATCGAGTGGTTATGTACTTTTGTATGTACCTATGTTTACATACATAGATGAATTTATTTTTGTTTGCATATCGTAGCGTATATGTACATACGTATTTTATACTCCTGGTAGTTAAAAAATGCGAGCGTTCCACGGCCACCCAGCCAGACAGACCCTTGCGTTACTGTTTATAGTAATTTTCAATTAATCACATAAGTCAAGAGAAAAAAGCTTGATTGATATAAAACAATAACATTTATTTTCATTTAAAAAAGGTTTGGAATTTTATATTATGGGTAAGTATATAAATTTATAAAATAGCTAACATTTCATGAAATAAAAATCGACTGATAAATTAGAGTTCATAACCACTTGTTTAAAATTAAAACATTTTATTCATAAATTTGTATTCTTATGTTATTATTATAATAAGTTGTAAGAAATTACGCTATTTATTCTTACCATTTTTGATAAAGACTAAAATTCAATGGACTCAAAAAGTCAACACCATAACAATTAACCACATACTTAATATAATTATATTGCTTAAATGTAATATCACTTAACAAGCTTGAGCATATTTTTCTAATGTTTTCCATTTGGCTCGATCAACTTCACTTAAAAAGTTTAACTGTCTTTCGTTGTCTTCGTCGTTTTGAATGCTCTCATCCCTTGAAACCCTTTGATAATGAATTATAGCTGATAACAAATGCCATATCTTGAATTCAGGCCAAAGAACATTTGTGAAATAGAGATAAGTATTTGATACCTGATAATAAAAACACGAATAGAAAAAAAAAGATTTGACAAATATAAAAATTAAGATATTGAACGTATGTACATATGTAGTTTACCTGCCAGATCAAAAAATCTGAAAGTCTAACTTCACCCGAAGTTCGAACGAGTAAATCAGGTGGTGATAGTTGCATTGTTTTATCCATTAACTCTTCTGTAATATCTTCTGACGAAATTAAACCATCTTTGACACCTCTAACGATATCACTTACTGCAGTTGCAATTTCATCTCTGCCTAAATTTAATACAAAGACTTAAGTACAACAAAACTTGGCTAAAATGGTTAAGGCTATACGTAATGATATGTACCTGTATAAGCGAATGCCACATTTAAAGTAGCTTTATCGTTATCTTTTGTAAGTATCATTGCTTTGGCTATTAAAGATCTCAATTTGGCTGGTAAAAGCGAAAGTTTCCCAACAACTCTCACACATACACCTCTCTCCATTAAAAGATCACTGAAAAAAATACATAGATTTTGAAATTCGATTGCCTTTAAAGTTTAAGATTCCATTAGAATAATTCAAAAATTGAAAACATAATTAAACCTTTCATCTAATAATCTCTGAAACTTTTCAGTAGCCAATGTCATTAAAGTGTCCAATTCTTCATCGCTGCGTTTGAAATTTTCTATACTGAATGCATACACTGTAACTTCAGGTATACCAAGATCAAGACACCACTGAAAATAAAAAATCAAATTGTGAACATTCATTTGAAGAAAATTCTCATTGCCATGATTTATGTGGATTGTGATGATGAGAATTTGCAGAATATCTGTCAAAATCCCGAAAGACAGGTGTCCTGAGTATGTAATACACTTCCCAAATACAAAACTCGATTGGACTTTGAGTTTTTGTATTCAGGATTTCTAAATACGAAATTTAAAACTCGATTCGACCGGTGTCGATAAGGGTGCATTTCAAAAGTACGTAGTCAAATGAGTCTAACTTGTAAGGCTTCAGCCAACTTGTCGAATCCTTTGGAATGGCCCTCGCACTTAAGAATGTTATTCTTCTTAGCAAATCGTCTGTTGCCATCCATTATAAAAGCGACGTGTCGAGGAACTTTGCCCGTTTTGACAACTTTCACGCAGAACAGTTGCACCCAGGATAGGGCATTATCTTTAATCCACGACATTGTGGCTGCAACTAAAGCTGTTGTAACTCTATGGAATATAAAATGCAACTCAAGCAAAAATTCAACAATCGTGCACGAGTACGCGGCACATGACACCTGTCAAACTGTCAAGTTCATCACGCATACCAATACAACGCACCTCTCCACGCTCACTTGATTTTATGTTAGATATTGTTTCAGAAAAATCAACCTTTTTTTTTTTTTTTCGTGTTTCCACTCTACTTTAAAAGTCCCAAAAATTGTGGAATGGCTTTATCATGTAAATAAATCTAAGCTTTTGAGAAACATTAGCAAGACTAAATAATAATGTTGCAGAGCACTGTAGTTCGGGGAAATAAATTCTTTTCTCCCGCAATATGGTAACATCCCAGAGTGCGCAACATAACATGCAGAGTGGGGGGAGCACTTATAAATACCAGTGCACACTATTATTCAACAGCATTCCATTCTATCTTATTTTTCAATTTATATTATTCTACTTCGTAAATCTATTATGTATCTATGTATAACATTAAGGTGACCGACTATTTTTGGTGAAACAGGAGTGCGTTGCCGTTGGGAACTCTCCCCTTAGTAAAAAGCAAGTTAACAAATCAAGAAATTTTCTTTAGAGGCTATAGGGGTAAGGGGGAAGAAATTTTTGGTATTTATTGGTGATAAATAGTAACCTCATTTATTTAGGTATATGAAAGAAATACAGTAAAGTGACAGATTTCGCCATTAGATGCCACTAGTATTCAGTTGATTCTATTTATTTAATTCAAGACTAAAATTAGAGATGGAACTGAGATCCAAAAGTAGTACAAGCGAGTAAAAAAGAGTACAAAAGGAGTACAGTATCGAAAAATGGAGTACAAAACTCCCAAAAGTATGGTCGGTCATCTGAATAACATGTACAATGTAGTCAAAATAAAATACATACTTCATTTAACTGCACGTCAGGATCCGATTATCATATACTGGTGTAGACTAGGATCTACTGTCTATCAATTAATCTTTATTTGCGATTTTTTACATTGATTAGGTTATAACAGATTTACGTGTACATACATATATTTAAAAAGAAGCTGTGTGAGCTAAGATGGAAAGAATGCTGTTGTACAATAGGGTGCGCTGGTATTTAACAGACTGAGTTCCTCCACTCTGCGTTTAAGGATGAAGCGCAGTATTGAATAATACAGGAGCTGGAGTAGAGAATTCAATTTAGATAAGTCAATGGAAAATGGAAATATCTCATCATTGTGCTTGAAGTCACCTTTTTTAATATTGAAAGTTAAGATAGCTCAAATCCTGCAAAGTTCAAAAAAAAAATATTTATATCTTTTGTTAAATAAATAAATTATCGACACAATGAAAATAATACAAGTACAGGGCGAGCAGTACTAATTTCGATTTGTCGTGTTGCCAGCAGTGGTCGGGTCTCTGTCGTGTGTGCGATTCAACCGGCAACATGGTGAGTAAAGTGCTCTTCGCTAAATCCGATTGCATCAACCGGGGCGAAGCCCTAAATTTATATTGCTTTACACAAGGGGCAAAGCCCTAATACGCCGCGTCCATTTTTATACTTTTTGACACACTGACGTCACGAACGTCACGAGTCTCGCGTGTTCCCTATTCTAACTTTGCTTCTTTGACTTTGAATATTGCTATCATACTATTCACGCTAAAATGCTGGTCAGATTATTCACAAATTCTTAACCTCCAACTTTTATGTTGACTTAGTCAGGAGTCGAACTGTCAAAAGTACTAATTATAATGGATGAACTCTCATACTAAACACGTGACTATTTTGACTATGCGGTGAAATACCACATGCGGTTAACGCTTTTTTGACGAATGGTTAAATATTAAATGTTATATCTTAATTATATATGTCTTCACTTGTCGCTTGGATTTTTAGGTTAGGAACTGATTTTTTGTTTTGTGTTCACAAATTTACATTTCTAATTGTCTTTTCCAGTCGGCGCACAAAACCTTCATCATCAAGCGTAAGCTTGCCAAGAAATTGAAACAAAATCGTCCCATTCCACAATGGATACGCATGCGTACCGGAAACACCATAAGGTATATTACCATAGTCTCCATTTTGTAACTATTGAAGTTGAAATTGAAATAATGACATGTATATTTACTATTATTTGCTTATTTCCAGATATAACGCCAAGAGGCGTCACTGGAGACGTACCAAGTTGAAGCTGTAGATTGATATTCTTACGTTATATCTATCTCTTATTAATTCACCACAATGTTCACAACTTCTGTTTGTAATAAAGTGACAGTTTCTGCAACCTACGCACTTTTTTTATTTAGTACAAAATAATGTTTTCGTAATTTTTAACCGTTCACCACCTACAGCCTCTTGAACAATTTTCATCCACTAAACTCCACACATTCTTAATTCATCAACCCATCTTGCTTTTTTTTCCATCTGCCATCCATTCTCTTTATGATCTCTTGTTATACTAAGTGCACTGAATCTTACGTAACATTCCTTGAATTCAGCATCCGCATCCATGCATCATAATTGGTTGAGTGAGTATGCCTTCTTTTTTAAGCATAGCGGGATATTCGTTCTTCCAAAAGTGTACCTCTTACGATCTTTTCTTTTTAGTCTAGATCTTGCGTAGCATTCTTGAATTCAGCACATTATACATCCCTACGCTATAACTGGCAGTACACATTGGTCCATATCCATATGCCTTCTTCAAACAGAGCAGGATGTTGGATTTGAAAACTATGTTCATTCTTCTTTACATCAGTCATATCCACTAATTGCCCCAAATATAAATAATTCTCAGCTCTACAAAGATTACGTTTTGCCATCTGCAAAATTCGCCAAACATAATTTCAGTTTTATGAAAATAATCTTTAAATCTACTTTCGTCGCTTAGTTGTGTTAGAAATAATGTAACGACAAAATTCTTTCTTCGAAACATCGTTCTAAAATGTATGAAATAAATAGACAAATCACTTTTGACACGAGATACATATTTATTACTATAAAATGACAGTTAAATTTTTCACATCAATATTTTATAACAAATCATAAAAACATTCTATGATGCTGGTCATTTAAATACAAGGAAGATGAAATGAATAAAAAAAGTATAAAAATACTATTCAACAATCGGATAATTACGGCAATGTGGTAAAAGAAAATCAGTGTCATAATTCTAAATTGTGACCAAACATACCTATGTATGTCGCAGTTAACAATAATAGTTGATAAATTCATTAAAGACAACAAATCAACAAATTCAAGCTAATAAATATTTATAGTACAGATACAAAGTTACACAGCCAATGTTTATTCGTCATTTAATTGAGGCCAATATCATAAAACAATCAATTGAATTTGTTACAACAAGAATGAATCGATTGAAAATGATACTTGTGTGGAAAATTTTAGCACCGTAAAACAATTAAGCAAAATTGCCATTATTCGCAAGGAAGGTAAGTGGTCACAAATAGCGAGTGATTATAAATGCACATTAAACAGGAATACAAAATGCAATAAAAGGTAATCATATCTGGGTCTCAAACGAGTGTGCGTGCTGGAATTTCACAAAACGATGTTCAAAATTTGCAAACTGAGGTAGGAATGTGACATGCAATGTTTTCCATGTTGTCAGTCTTTCATTTTCATGCATTTAAGGCTTGCACACAACCGCATGGGTATGTATGTATGTATGTATGTACACAACAAACCTGTATAAAGATCAAGTTACATATTCATACATTCTAACCATTTGTTACAATGGGTGAGAATTCTATCTACCAAATATACATAAACAAGCACACAATTTTTATTTATTTAACACATAAATAGTATATTGATATTTAAATTAGCATAAAACAAGAAAAAATATACAAACAAATATGCAGATGAAACAATAAATTATACACGATGCCTAACATTAAACATTATTATATAACAATCAATAGGAAAGTAAAAATAGTTATTACTTTATATAGTAGATATCACTTGAAAATGTCGTTACGCATTTAACATTTACGCACAGTAACATTAAAGCCTTCTCTCTCAATCATGCAAATCGCACATTCGCTCCTCACGTGTGTTTGTTTTTAAAATATCACAAAATTCATCAACAAGCATACAGATTAAATAGTCTTCACACGCTGGTGTCTCATGTACTCCTAAGGCTGTTCCTTGCGTTGTAGCAAATGCTATGATATGGTGTTTTCGGTGAAAAAATTAACTATTCCTGTTTCCGGGCCGTCTAGTAAACTTGTGGGCTTGTCCTTCGGCATTGTCTTCATTTTGGGCAAATTGGCAATGTGCACCTCTTTGCGAAATCGTTGACCAACATTTTGACCAATTAACTGCAAAAACAAAACAAAAATTGAAACTAATAACTGGAGCGCAGGAGTTGTTCGCTCTGCCGTTTAGAACAAGTACAGGGGGAAATCGGCTGATAGGGCTGGATGGGAAATTTTTCGTAATATTTAATAATAATTTAAATTGTATGTAGTCGTTTGGAAATTTGAAACAAAATGTTCGTTCTAGGAATTAGGCTCAAAAAATTTACATGCGCAAAAAAGAGCCCTTATTTTTTTTATAAGAAAAAAAATTCTGTCACTTAAAATTTATTATCAGTAGAGCTGATGGTGTTGTTGCAAGAAGTCACATAGGAGACCTGGTGATACAATATTTGTTTAACAATTACATAGAGTGGAGGTGAGTAATACTTAACCGCGATTGTATGGTGAAAAAATGTTAAATGTTAAAGAAGAGCTTTGTGATAAATAAAGAAATTGATTATTCGGTAAATGAAAATATTAATAAGACATTTCCAATATTTCAACTTTTCACCTGTAAAAATTTCCCTGTCAGCCGGTTTCCCCCTCTACTCATTCTAAACGACAGTTCGAACAACTCCTGCACTCTACTTATAACAATAACCAAATAAACAATGAAAATACAATATAATACCTGACTAGTAACTTTTTTGAATAGATCCTTTTTCCCCTTTTCAATTTTATTGCCTTTTGTCGGTGCTGCTGATAATTTCTCATCCAATTTATGCAAATCTGATGCGCTGACATTAGGAATTTGTCGCATTACCTAACAAAATAAATAAGTCATGAGCGTGCAGCTCTCCCAAGATAGTTGTGAATAACACTAATATTGTACGACAATACCTCTAGCATAGCGGGACAACGGGGTCGTAAGGCCTCGTAAAGTTGCACGCCGAGTGCCAAAAGCGCCGCCTGATTTGCATCGTGCTGACCGTGCTGTTGCAAAGCTTGCAATACTGCTGCCAGAGCACTAGCGGGAAGAGAAGGCGACGGTCCTAAGGAGTTGATGGGTCGTGCCGCTAATGCACGAGCACATCCTCCCAGGAGAGAGCACGCCCGTAAAGAGCACACACTGTCGTTCCACCAAAGCGCTCTGAAACACAATTATTAAACACATTTCAAAAACTGCTAGTTTACGAGTAATATTACAATGTCGCCGATGGGAACCTTAAAATGGTGTTCAAGATGTGCATGCAGGTGTGTTCGCAAGCCAAGAGGGTATTGCCGAGTTCGCCGACGTGCTCTTGCGCAGTTATGGACGTGTGGTGAGGAGTGCTGGACCGAGAGACAGCGACCGTTCCCGGAACTTCCATTCCGCTCATGCTATCCTCGGCTTCCATCAATTCGTCATCACCGGGAAGAGGCATCGTACCTCCAACTAAGGCAACCTGTACAAAAACATTTCCATCAGATTAGTACTTCCTAACCAGGTCTTTATATTATGACTGATTGATGGGATTACTTTTAAAACGTCCAAGTATTCCCTAGTTAAATTTCTATTCAACATGTCTTCGATGACTTCTTGTGTGTCGTTGGCACCCTCTTCTTCGAATTTACCAGATTCGTAAAGACTCATAATGTATTGCCATCTAGTACAAAGTCGGTTGAGCACTAAAATAATACACTCAAGAGATTAAAATGAATTCCAATTAGACATTTAAACTATGGCAAACAAAAAAAAAAAAAAAAAAAAAACTAAACTAAACAGTTAAACACTTACTAAATGGCGCAATATGCGCTATGATGGGCATCAAAACTTCATTGTGGAATAACGGCGGGCAGGAGTATATAAAAGGCCTCAGGAAAACGCGAATGATTGGTCGTAGTCGATAATCGGGAATGTGCTCCAGTCCGCATAATACAGTTTGCACTATTGCAGAGCCGATTCCGGGAATTTGATACAACTCACGCCCAATCGACGGACCAGCAGACCTTTTCATACACGTTCAAATGAATAAACAGTACGACAATATTGTAAAGGCACGTAATTAATGAGCGAAAATTACCCGAGCATATGGCAACAGGAATCGTTCAGATCTGTGAGGAAGTGTTGCATTCGATCCAAAGGCGTCAGTTGTTTCTTAGAGTTTGGATCCAAAGGATCGACCTGACCGGCCCAACTTAATCCCAATAAATTTTGACGATCAACTTCGAGCATATTGTACGCCGAACGATAACCCTGTAAAATTTATACAAAACATAAACAAATACTCATTGCCTTTTTTAAATTTAGTAAATAGGGTAATTAAAGTTAGGTTTGCAAACATTGCAAAATAGAGCTATACAGAGTATTTTTAATATAAATAGATTTACTAGTATAAGATACATATGTATATGTATGTTGAATGTAAATGAAACATTAAAAGTGTGCATGTTAATATATATTTTTAAATTAGATAAGAATTTATAACCAAGATATTTAAATAAGTATTTAATAGGGGGATATAATATACATAGTCATAATGCTAGGGGTAAGATTAAGTTAATAGTTAAGAATTTAAAATTAAGTAGATCTAGATGTATCTTGTACAGGGGTGTTGTTGAATACCATAATGGCCTGCCAGAAGATCTTAGAAATATAAACAAAATTGATAGATTCCTGGCACCCTTAAACAGCACCTCCGTATAAGTGCTAATAGATAATTAAGTTTATTTGGTAATTTTAGCTTTAAGTTAGTTTGTTTGTAATTAGCTTCTTAAGCTATGTATCTTAAATAAATAATTGATAAATTCGCGGAATTTACCTCCGAGAGCAGCTGCATCGCTTGAGGATTATACAATTGATTGAGAGTCCTAAACAGGGCTAAAACGTTCGGTAGTATAGGTAAAACGTGTTCGGCACATGGATTACGCCAAATAGGATTTCCTCCTGGAGTCATACCGCCGCCGAATCCTCCTCGAGAAGCCCTGCAATGAATACGGCAAGAAATTAATACCCAATTACATATTTTATTCATCCATTACGTGTGTACGTGTACATACTTATCGGGATCATCGGGCCACGCGCATCGCTTAATAACTCCAAGCAGCAAATTAACACAGTGCTGCAGATGACTTCTATTTTGACCGTTGTGATCGTGGGTGGATGGATGCACCGGTGAACTATCTAGCCCCACAAAGTGCATGAAGGTTGCGGCAGATTCGAAGTGGCACGCCATCGCAGCCCAGTGTGCTCCGCACGATCCTAATATTTCCCCGATGAGAGTCTTCTGACGATTGTAGTCGCAGAAGTGATTCGATATTAGAAGTAAAGCTTCCTGAAAGCAAATGGAATCGTAGTATCAACAACACAATTTCGAATATATGCAACACGATAATACGATAGTGATAAATCTCACTTGTAGAGTGATCTTCTCCATAGTGCTCAACTGCGACGGTTCAGCGCTTAATTTTCGAACGGTAGTGTGAATTCGGTCAAACACAGGCAACAATAGAAGGGGATATTTATGGCCGATTTTCACCATAAGGCTGGCCGCGTGTCTTCTGACATTTTTCACGACCCGCGATCTTCCTTCCTTACTATCGACTTCCCCTGGAGAGCATCCGGTGTACACGAGAGCGGCAAAGATTTTATCTAAAACTTGTGGTAACAGAGAAACACCGGACATTGCAACACAATTGCCTATAACAAAAAAAAAAAAGGACAATTTATATCAATATGCATAGTTGATGAACGGTCAATGGTTCTTCGTTTAACACTTACCTTGAGTGATTTGGCAAGACGACATACTGAGAAACACGAACAGAGCCGAGATAAACGACAATAAAAGGCTAAGTAATAACGGGTCCTGAGGTTCCAGAGCTAGGCACAGTTCTAATAGAGAGAGTCCGGATTGAACGGATGGCCTTTCGGTTACCATTAAAATACGAGACAGGACACTTTCGAGCAACTAGAAATGAGATAAATTTTTTAATTAAATTACAATATTGAAATAATATATGAACATTATTTAAAAGTAGACAAATTACTTGAGATAACGCTTCCCATTCTAAATATACAGGATCAAAAACATTTCCTTGAGTGTTGTGAGAGTGCGATGCAGCTTTGGATAAGACGACACGTAGCCATTGATCAACATATTCAAAGGTTACTAGAGGTGCGATTAACGTTGCTTGTCTGAAAATTATAAATATATATTTTTTAGCACAAGTAAAATTAATCCAATAAATATTACATCTACAAGTGAATATACCTAAAGTTATCTAAGAAGTCGGTCCTACATCGACAGAAGAACATTCCGAATTCATTATCGCTGTCAAAATCTATAGCCGCATAACTGCCAGCATCAGACAAAGCACCGACCTGACGTTGAGGATATGTAACCTGAACAGACTAAAAATTTTAATTTTTCAATTTGGGTGTTTTCATTACGACCGATTGAAAATAATTTTAACCTTTAATAATTTCGGCGCTGTGGCGGTGACCCATCGTGGAATAAACGACAGAAGCACTGGATCCCGTTGTGCGTGTTCGTGTTTTAGTAGAGTCGACCAGACTCCAGATGCAGTGTGAGCCAGAGTTAACGAGGGATGAGCAGCAAATAGCAATAGGGTTTCTAGGAAAATGGAAAAATGCTGTGGATGTTCGGTGATACCGTCTTCGCGACTCCAAAGTGAAGCCAACTGTTGGCCTAGTCCCGCTAATACCTAGTCAATGAAACATTCATTAAATATAATAGAAACAATTGCAAATTATAATCAATAAAACAACCAACAGTGGAAATACCTGAGTCAGCTTCTTAAGAAATAAATAATACTTTTCATCCACATTATTTGCATTGATAATAGCAGCTCTATGAATACAACCGATGGCTTCTCCGCTAAATAATATCATCAACGGTTTACGTTCTTTTACCTAATCATAAAACAATATCAATTAACTAAAAATTAAAGCCTGTATTTATTGGATCAGTAACTTTTTTTCGATTTTCGGTCAGTTATTTTAACAAAAAGTGATCCGTTTATTTATTGTCATTTCTTTTTGCTTTACCTAATATAATACTGACCGTTTATTGATTTATAAATAACGACCGATTAATTAGTTGCCTCAATCAAACCATACATATTAACAAATTCAACGAGATGAATGTCAATAAAATTCACACACCTGTCCTTTTCTATTAACAATTTGAAGCAAACACTCGGCAGCTGGTAGACGAAAAGCTTCATCGCTCAATAAAATGCACAGTATTTGAAGCAATCTACCATTTTGGCTAATTATATGATTCATCGACACCCACTCGACGAATCCAGTGAGTGTTAACAAAACAACCTGAAAAAAGTAAGTTACGTTGATGAATCATCGATAAACAGAAGGAATAGGGAAACGTATCAATTTGGAATCGAAGAATCACACCTGTACAACTCTTTCGTGTTCGGAAGCCAATTGAAAATTACTCTGAACAGTAAACTCTCTGAATTGCTGTACGTGCAATTCAATCAAACGGAGGAAGAATGCGAATATTTCAGCCATGCTGCTCGTCAACGCCGCGTAAATATCCTTCCGTCTTTGATTCGACTCGAGCGTCTGAAAAGAGTTGCAAAGACTTTTTTTAAATAAAAGGACCACAGTTAAGTAATCAAACGAGACTATTCACAATATACCTGCAATGTGGCCACGTCCTCGACTAATCTCAACAGTACGTGGAGAACAATCTCGGTGTGACGATTACCTCGAGCGCAAGCATCACTGAGTTCGGTCAAAAGCGTAGGCCATTGCTGGGGCCACTCCCGTTTTGCCATTTCAACGACGACCCGAGCTAAAGCATCATTCATGTGACTCGTAGCCCAACCACCGGCTGCTACTAACTTCATGGCATTCTCCTAAAGACAAAAAATACAGCATCGTAAAAATTAAACAACGAATAAACAATCAAAGGAATAAATATTCACCTTGATGAATATTTTCTCTTGGTGAGATATTTGAGTCCATCGGTATTTAACGGTATGCTCCATGAGTTGCAAGCCAAAGTGACGCACTTCCGGAGAATATTGGTTGCCGCTGGCCAATATGAGACCGGCTTGTGCGCACCAAGGTGATCCTTCCTTGAAGCTGAAACATTGAGAAAATTTGCTCTTATCATGTTGTCGAATACGTATCTATTTGATAAAGAGATTGATAATTTTGTTGACAATACCTTTCGCAAGCGCTGTAAGCTTGCATTCTATTCTCTTGAGAGGCTGTAGGGCTCATGGCGAGCTGAGCAGCCCTGGCCAGTTCTTCGGCCAGGATAGCTACCTCACCACCACCACCGACAGGTATTCCTTGTCCGTTCATTATAATACCAGAGTATTATTTGTGAGACTGAAATTAAGAATAATTATTTTATTTTATCATATGTATGTACGTATGACAATTGGTGAACATGACTGGATGTAAAGAAGAAAAGATAAAACTAGGATGGAGTGCTTTTGAAAGAATGAACATGTGTGAAAAAGTTGAAGTGGCAATGGGTGGTACACACAGCGAGAAGAATGGATGGCAGATGGACGCTAGAAATACTGGAATGGTATCCGAGAGGATGTGAAAGAAAGCAAGGAAGACCGAGTGGATGACGAATTAAGAAAAATGTGTGTAGCCAAGTGGATGCAGATTGCTCAAGACAAGACAGGAATGGTGAGGTCTTCATGATGGTGCATGGCTGAAAATGATGATGTAACATGGAGTAACTCAGGCTTGGTCGGAAATAAAGTTATACTAAAGTTGTAAAAAAAAATCGGGTGTGGCCAACACATAACTTTATCCATATATTTGAGGAATACAAAGATTAACGAAAATAGTGTAAAAGTGGAAAACAATAATTTTAAATACACACAACACGGGTTGCGCAAAGTGTTCATGCAACATAACTTTTTTAAATCACACAAACACTAGCATCACAACATACAACTCACTTACACACGCGACACGGGTTGCCCAAAGCGGTTTAGCCCAAAGTTATTCGGTTTATTTTATATCTAGTACGACCTGCCATATACACAAAAAGGGGTTGCGCATAGCGCTCGCGCCACATAACCTCACTACTCACACACAGCACGAGTTGCGCAATGCACTCACGCCACATAACCTCACTAACTTACATAAACACAACACGGGTTGGTAATCACCAGACGACACTGTCAACGGGCATCGACTAGTTAAACATAAATCAAATTAAATTGAAAGTTTAGGTACGCTTTTTTAATTCTCGCATCCCCAGGCTGATTAGATATGGTAATAAATATTTCGATTTTTTAAAATATTAATCTGTAATTAATATATTAGTTGTTTTTTTTTATATTTTCTCTAATATAATATATTACGTATTTTATATGCGAAAGCGCTAACGGGCGAATAATAAATAAAAAAATCTAATTTAAATAAAAACAAAAGCCACCGCGCAATTAACGAACAAAAATCATAGATATAGAATAACATAGATGGGCCTTTGCGCCCGAAGTGTCCGGAAAATATCTAATTCACATTGAACGACTAATGCACCCAGCGTTATTTGCTTGCTTGACTGCAAGCGAGTAGGTCAATTGACATTTTTTCGAAAAGTCCACCTCGTGTAGCGAAATTGTGTTACAATTACTCAAGAAAACATCAAAGGGAGGATGGCATCACATATCATAATAAGAATACATATTATTTCTTAAATTATAATAGTATTTCTAACATTATTCAAATATCGGCGCGACGTGCCTACACTAGACTCTGATACCGCACAGCGGTCGGCAACCTTTGCCACTAGATGCACGCGGAATGTTTGTTCGGCACTGAAGAAAATTCGGAAATCTGCATCAAATTAAAAGTTTCAAACAATGAACTAAATATTGACGTGTCAACTTCAAAAGTTGAACCTCGAGGAAGTTACTAATGTTGTACATATTGTAATTTTTAATGATGGTTTTATTATAGTATCATATTTTAATATATATGTATGTACGTAGTGTGTATTGTCAAATATATTTTTTCTTAATATGGTTTTATTAGTTTGATTTAGTGGCACGGTGAGTGTCCAATATTTAAAATAAAATTATGTGGAACTTTGGTGTATGTGGTGGGTTGCTAAACCAATGGGATTTTTTGTACAAATTCCCTTCCCCGCGCCCCTCAGTTCCTTCAGACGCTTTCTTCGGACAAATTTGCTTGCAATGGCCTATCTATGCAATCTACTATATAAAATTCAATGTTTGTTTGTTGGTTTCTTTCTTTCTGTGTTTGTCATTCCGCTATGCAAATCTAGTTTTCAACTTAGAACCGCCAAACTTGGTATACTATCTCATGATACCCTAGCTCAAACCGTAGGTGGGTTTTGAAAGGGGTCGGATCAGGGGGTCGATGGGCCCCCATATACAAAATTTTTGATCAATTTTTTTTTTGAACTGGAGAATAAATTTTTTCATTTGTTTCAATTTTTCTTTGTACTGGAGAATAAATGTCACCCTCCTGGGCAATTCAGCTAGTTACATATATATCTATGACAAAAACAAATGAATTCGAACATCGTCTCGTGCATCATATGACGGGTGATGACGAAATGAGACGCACGTGCGTCGACGTGACATATGAAGAAGGACAAGTTTTTTTACCTTTTCAGGGGGTGTGACGTGTGGAGTGTAGAGTATGGAGTATGGCAAAGATAACGGTAGTAGATGGCAGAGAGGTAGTAGGTGGCACGTGTGTGGCAGAGTGGCAGAGTTGGCAGAGTTGGCACGCGGAGTAGCAGATTGGCTCACGAATAGTCGCCCACTCGGCTTGAGTTTCCACCGCAGTAGCGATGGACTGCCGAGGGGCGAAAAGGTTCAATTGGAAACGAGAGCGACTGACCGGTCTTCCTTTCGACCGTCAGCTGAACCACGAGTTCCTCGTTACTCGATAGCTCGATTGCTCGCTCGACACTCGACAGACACGCGCCGCACCGAACACCTGCCCGCCACACACCGTATCACTATCACCGTATCCATAGCTAGTGCCCCTCATACACGCTGCCCCTAACCGAATATGTATGTACTCCCACATATATCTATGACTCCCCATGTTTTTTTTACATCCAGTTAGGTGCTGGTCCGTGGAGTTCAACCCCCCCCTCCCCTTCTTAAACAGACCCTACACTATCAAGCCGCTTGATCAAAACAGCGCGTACAGCTGATTGATACGCGCTTCAAGCAGCCTTGGGGCGCATCAAGCATCCCATCAATCTTTTCATCAACACTCATTTGTAGCGGAGTTTTCGACTAGTGAACTGTTCCTCCTGGACTGTAGTGAATCGGTGTAGTGTAGATACCATGGTTTCGAATCAGGATTTGGGGTTTCCAGCAGGTGACTGACGCAATGCTTGATCGAAATTGCTCTAGACTATCAAGCGCTCCGTCCAGCCGCTTGAGTCATTCAAACTTTCCATCAATCACCGTCAAGGCTTGACTCAAGCGTCAAACGGGTTCCTAAACTATCAATCACGCTTGACACCATCGCTTGACGGGCTGTTTTGATCAAGCGGCTTGATAGTGTAGGCTCTGCTTTAGGGCAAATATAAAAAATTAAATATATAGCAAATTGCAAATATTAATTCATGTTATGTATTGGTTTCGCACGCAGCAACTGCCTCTCGTTTTGTTATAACGTTGTGGAGTGCGAGGGGATTGGCATTGGCAACTACCTATCATTAAGTAAAGCTATTAAGCAAAGCAACTACCATTAGGCCCGAGCCTCACCGGGCAACTAATCTGCCGACTAGTCTGCAGACTAGTCGGCCTTAGTCGTCGTGTCGTCAAAATGTTAGCGTTTAGACGGAGCGGACCTCACCAGGCAACTCAGTCTCCGCAACTATGGACGACTACCGAAGACTACATGCCGTCATAGCAACTCTGGGAGACTCACGATTTTCACGACCCGAAAAGACGTTTATATAGGCATGGAAATCCAAAACCGACTTCAAATATGGGTTTCTTAGACAATTTTGTACAGGTAACACGAAAAAAAAAAAGGTTTTTTTTTTGAAAAAAAAAAAAAAAAAAAAAAAAAGACGAATTTTTCATACTACGAGATAAACACTACACGCAGATAGTGATTTCCGAAGAAAGTTTCACCCCAGATCCTTATTTTTCTTCTTATTTTCAAATCTTCGCAAATCTTCAAATTCTTCTCATCATAGCATACAAACATCTCCATAAAAGTGTATAGCTCTGTAAGAGGCCAAAATCGACGAGAATATAATTTGATTATTAGGCAATATTATATAAGAAACATGAAAAAAAAAAAAAGTTTTTTTTTACTTTTTTGATTTGTCTATTTTGAAGGTGACGTAAATAAATCATACAGAGGTGATGCACTCGCCGTTGTCTCGCTCGCACTCTATTTGCGCGAGAAAGAGACGTTGCATTGTTAGTAACGGATAGCTTATTTACACTGCCCGGGCTAAAATGCACACAGCCGCGGTGCGAGGGAGACCGCATATACGGGTGAACATCGGAGCGAGCAAGAAAGCTAGAGCCGGCTGCAACGCCGCTTCTATCTTAGTGTGGGTGCGTAACGACGATCGGCCTCGGAAGCGGCGAACTAAGCCGAACGAAGCCGAACGGCTATACGAAAACAGTGTTGCGACTATTTGGAAACATTTCGCAGTCTCACGGCTGGGAAGCAGCGCGGCGAGCTCAGCCGTTTCGTGGCCGTTAAAACAGTGCGTCATTCAAACAAGCCACTCAAACGCATACGACCGTTGCGTTCGCGCTTGGATTTTTTGGAGTGGGTGCCACCGAGCCTTCGAGAAGTCAGCTTATACCAGCATAGCATCATCACTCATCAGATACGAGGTATGCAATCCTATCCCAATATAAAATAAATATTATAAGCGTAAAGGTGCATTGGAGCGCCCCCCTCTTCATCCCCTCTCACCCGCTGTTTCAGGGTAAAGTCAGTCAGCTCTACTCTGCTCTCGACTGTGGTGTTGGGAGCTGTTATATTCAGCTGACAATTTCGCGAATTGGCGTTTGGCGCCAAATCTGTGTTGCGCCACCATCGTCATCATCATGCCCCATAACTTACCCGAGGAGTTCCGATACAAGTTGGACTCGGTATCGGACGATGGCGAGTCAGTCAGGCTTTATGCCGAAATCCAAGATATCGCCGGCTGTGAGAGATGGGTTTCGTCGTATTCCCGACTGACAAACAGTCGGTGGATTGTCTCGCTATCGCGAAATAACTGTAAAAATCATGTTTGCCGGTACGTTCCTAAAATGTATATAATAAACCAGATCAGTGGTACTCATTAATTTTGTCATATCATTGTCGTTTATGCCATTTTGACATATATTACTTTTTCTAAAATGCATCTACATATCGCACACCTGGATCTAAACAGTATCAACTAAAAAAATAAAATAAAAAAACACTTCAAGCAATAACGAAGAACGTATTGTCATGTCGCTATATGTGCTAGGAGTTTACTGTTTTTTTTTGTAATTGGACAATGCATATTATGTTGGGACTCATCTCGGGGTGTGCTAGTTTATACCTGGTCAGCACCTGGCCGGGTATATAGTTGTCACGACCTGTTTTGGTCGTTTTCCCCCATCCCCCCCGGGATGTCAGTGGGGAACAGAAAGTTCTGATTGAAACATTTCATACAAGTCGTCCAAGTATGTTGTAAATGGGGCTTTTTTGAGTTACTACAGTTTTGTATGATAGATTTTAGTTATTTTTTTCAATCTTTTGAACTTGAAACGGTTTTGTTGATATTTTTTTGACTTCATGTCACTTTTAAATGGGCAAAAAAGTATAACTGCCAATTCAAAAGTGTAGTTTCATTTGGGTCGAATGATAAAACAAAAGATTCATAGAGATATAGTTTTAATTAAGTATGAAATCTTCCTGTACAAAATGCAGAAGTTAAATTTCTTAGAAAGCTTCAACAAACAGACTTTAGTCTGTATTAAGTCAATGCTAACTCAGAAACAGTGTTAAATGTTGATGCCGTAGCAAAAGGCAAGCCATTTTTTATACTCGTATTCATTTTTATATTGAGATGGTACATTCTCTTGATCTTTTTCTATTACCATATTGACTATTAAATGTACCTTTTTTTCATTTGTCTGAAACGATAGAAAATCTCAGTGTACTCTCAATAACCATCAAAAGTGTACCAACTCAAAAAAAATAATTACTTAGAAACTCAACTAGCAATATTTTTTGCTAAGGCGTAATCAAAAAACCTGTTTCAACTCTAAAAATGCATTACGACACCTAATCCAAAGTGCATTTTCTGTGCTTTCCTAAGAAATAATGAGAATAAAAGAACGACTCAACTGATGTAATTAGAAATGTCAAAAATTTTTCTTCAAAACCGAAAGAAGTCAAAATAAACAAAATTTCCACTTACCCGAAGTAATCAAAACTGTTGCAACTCAAAATCCAACAGTTAATAATCGTCAATTCGATCAAGATCTAGTCACCAACACTGTAGCAAGTCCAAATAAAACAGTTTTGTACTACTAACGTACACGCACTCCACTTATTGTCATGGCAGAAACTCAAATTGCAACCATTTTGGGGGGGTATGGGCTCATTCATTCAACAAAAGTACTGAAAGTGCCATATTTTGGAGATTACTCAAAATATTGATAAATCTGTTTAGTTGGTTCATGCAACTTCGTTTGTAGAATCCGAATAAATGATTAACTAAAATATCGTATTTTTTAGTTGATACTGTTTTGATCTACATAAATGTGCAATATGTATATTTAAGCAAAACAAAATATCCTTTTAATATAGTTATGTTTTCGAGAAAAAATTTCAATGTTTTTTTTTTTTAACAGAAAAGTTTATGCTTGCCACTTCAGCAAAATAAATAAAAAAATCTGCAAAGGTTAATTTTCAGTGTGAGGCAAAGTATCAGCATCAAGGTAAAAAATGTAATTCTGCTACTAGGTATTTTTTTTTTTTTTTTATTAAACTTTTATTTATCCATATAATGTTCATAATACTTCTTATTTACTAAAAAACGTATCCTAATGGTTCCTGGTCAAGTGGCCATTATCCATTTTACAATAAATGTGTGTTAGTAGTAATAGGAAAATAATCTTACTTTATCGTTAGTGTTTGTTTTTACAGTAGGAAAATTTAAGCTAAAAAACCTATTTACAAATTTTATTTTTATTTTTTTAAATACAATACATAATAAATGGGGTATACATATAAAGGTAAAAAACTATACAATATGTAACATACATCATCATCTTATATATGTAGATAAAGTTATAGCACTAGTGCGATTTTGCTTTTATTTTAGGAAAATCTCCCAGCCTTGATATGTATCAACCTCCATCATTCCCACGATACCGATACTGCTGAAGCCCTCTCTTCATTAGTCCCGTCTTCCGCCACATTCGACAGATTTCAATCATATTTTCATAGGAAAATGGGTGTGGCGGAAGCGATACGAGTAAATACTGCATTCTTGGATGCAGAATTCGGGGGGGTTGAACATCTCATCGTTAACGGGACACACAACCAAAAAAGATCCACAGTCAGGAGCTGGTATACAAAGTGGAAATCTAATTATTTGGGTGATGCTACTGGTCCTGGGATGATGATGGTAGTAAAGATTATTTATGACAATAAATATGTATTTAGATTGTGTACATAATAAATTAATTTTTTTTTACTTGCAGAGATTGGATGATGCTATTAAAGCATTTACGAAAGTAGAAGCGCACATCATTAAATATCGGGAGGATCCATTTGCCCTCATCGTGACGACTCCGTTAATGGAAAGAGCCAACGATTATCATCGACGCAGGATATCATATTTATCGATTCAACTGCGTCGTGTGATTTACAAAACACCACAATTACGTTTGTTTTAACGGAAAGTGGTGTTGGTGCTGTTCCAATAGCGGTTATCATCACGAAAGGGCAATCAACTGCAGAGTATTTGTCTGGATTCGCTCTTTTAAAGGAAGTATTTGGAAACTTGAGTCCTCGGTACATTATGACTGATGACAGTGACGCGGAACGTAAAGCTCTTAGCAATATTTTTAACAAGTCGAAGCTTATATTATGCTCTTTTCACATTTCACAAGCAATATGGAGGTGGCTCTTGGATATTAATAAACATGGGGTTTTGAAAGAGGATAAACGAATTTTATACCAATTATTTAAAAGTATTATTATTGCAAGTTCTCCAAGCGAAGCTGAAGAAGCTTTTATTCGTTTAAAACAAAATTCAGTATCAGCAAAGTATTTAAATTGGATTAATCATGTTGAAAAAATATTGGGTTCGTAGGGAGGATTGGTCTCATGCATATCGTGATAAATTTACACACGGAAATCAAACCAATAACTACGCAGAAATTACTGTACGCATATTCAAAGATAACGTGTTACAGAGATGGAAAGCATTCAATGTTGTAGAGATAGATACAATGTTGTAGATAGATAGATCTCACAAGATCTCGCTCAATTGATAATTTTATTTTTATTTTTTTTGTTTTATATTCCATTTATCTTCTTGTTTTAAATATATGCGTACATGTGATTAATGCGTAATTGTTGGGTTTTATACCGGTACTAATCCATGGTATGTGAGATATCAAGGTTCTCTATGTATCCCAAAATAAACAGACATGATTAATACAATTTAAGTATTTCTGTATTGATACTACTTTATTAGTTACATAATTACCACCATATTTATATTATAATTTTTTTTTTTTTGTATTAAATTTTGTTTCCTATTGTGTCATATTTATATACTTTTTTTACTAGTCTTAAAATTATAATAATTTTAAATATGAGTACAAAGTTTGTCGATCCTATTTCAAAACCTGTCTTATTTTCATCACAGAGACGCCTTCATTTAACTTTCATTATGTGGAAAGAGCATATTAATAAGTTAGGATTGAAATAATTATTGTTAGGGGTATCCGTTCCGTTGTTGTTGTTGTCAGTCATGAACCGAGTTCGCCAATCACCAGTATCCTTTAAAAGCGTTAATTCAGATGCATATTCTGCTATTATTGGGTATCAACTGATATTTTATGATGTAATTCTGCTAGTGCTGTGCTGTTTATTTATTTATTATATTACATTAGTTAGTTAGTGGAATTACAAATTATTGATGAATGTATTTGGCTAAATTACCTTTTTTATTTATTTATTTGTGTTGATTATTTTCTACCGAGATCTCCAATTGCTTAATATAAATCTTTTTTTGAATCAATTGTTTCTAATAATGCAAGTCTGACTGAAGGGCGTATTATAACTCTCAGTGATTTTAATCATCGAGTTGTTCGTCTGGTGATCCCGATTTTATTTTATCATTGTTGGTTGGTTGAAGTGTTTCTAAATGTTGTTTTTGTAAAATTGTGTTTGATAAAAAATTAAAGTTTTTTTTTTTGTTTGTTAAAATTTAATATTTTCTAATGTATTAAAATTAAGTAATGTAATAAAAAATAATTTACCATTTTAACATTTCTAACATTACTGTTTGTATTATGTATTTGCTTGGCCACAGTAACGATTTGGGAAACTGTAAAGTTACTGTGGTAAAATTAAAATTTTGTATAAAATAAAATAAAAAAATTACAAAATAATGCGCTCGAGTGTTTTTTATTACAAATATTGTTTATGTATATATGTTGTTCATAATTTACATGTTTAAATTTTTCATTTAAAATATTACATTCTATTTTTAGAAAAAAAAAAAAAAGTGGGTTTTAAAGCTCTAAAAGAAATTTCCAGGTGGTGTGTCATTAATGATGAAACTGTTTATTTTATAGCATTTTCTTTCACTACTATTTTTTACTGCATGATTCAAATATTTGTGATATTTTAGGTACCTACATATTATATGTTATGTTATCCTCCGTTATACGTTACAATCCAGCAGTAGACTCTTCGATGTGGTGATGTGGCTCGAAATGATATATGCTCGAATTAATATGACGTGTCATCTAAGAGCTGATCTTAAATCCTGAACGGAACTGGCTTGTAAATTCTTTTAAATTCTTTTGATGTTTAACAGCATTATAGGTTAGGTCATCGATTGTTGTCGAAAGTACATTGAATTTGACAGTTCAATGTGACGTGCAGCGATGAAAACAAGGGGGGGTGAGAGGAGTGAAGGGGCGCTGATATGCATCTTTACTGTTATAATATTTATTTCATATTGATTGTATACCTTCGATTACTGACGCTGACTTCTCGAAGGCATTCCGAGATACGAAGCGGTGCGTTCCTCGGCGGCTTCGCAACACTGTTTTCGTATAGTCGTTCGGCTTCGTTCGGCTTAGTTCGCCGCTTCCGAGGCCGATCGTCGTTACGCACCCACACTAAGATAGAAGCGGCGTTGCAGCCGGCTCTAGCTTTGCTGCTCGCTCCGATGTTCACCCGTATATGCGGTCTCCCTCGCACCGCGGCTGTGTGCATTTTAGCCCGGGCAGTGTAAATAAGCTAACGGATACTACGTCATACATGAACAGCTGGATTCGGACAAAGGAAAATACGAGAAAAAAGACGAATTTTTATAACTTTTTTTTTTCGAGTTTTATTTATAGAATTGTCTAAGAAACCGATTCTGCGGGTCAGTTTTGAATTTCCATAATAATTAAAGATAATCAAAATCGCAATGTGAGCAACTGAGTCGGCGGAGCAAATTGCTCAATGCAACTCACCGCAGACTAGTTGCCCGGTGAGGCCCGGGCCTTAAGTAAAGCTATGGTTTCCTAGGAAAGCGGTGCTGTCGTGTAGCGGCCGTAATGTAGTGGTGTGTGACGTCACTAAAACGTTTTCCACGCGGAATACGAAAGTCGTGCAAATGGCTGCACCGCAACTTTACGGGCAATGCGTTCTAGGAAACCATCGCCATCTGATTATATGGACAACGTTTTAGTGACGTCATATACCACTACATTACGGCCGCTACACAACAGCACCGTTTTCTTAGGAAACCATAGCTTTACGATAGGCAGTTGTTGCACGCGATACTGAAACGCAAAACCAAGGTATTGTAAAACTCGACATCACAAATCTTAGTTCGAATGATTAATTGGCAAGCCGTATTAGGTTCTAGTTTGATTTTTTGACTATGGTGTATTCCAGAAAAAGCCCATTTATTTACTGCAAACTAGTTGCAGATATTATTAGATTACTTGCACTCGCACTAAGGTTCCTCTGGAAGGAATCAGTATTTGTTAATAAAATAATAATGATACTAGAATGAATGAAACCTAATTAAATGGGTTTCATCGAGTTGAAATATAAAAGTCAACTCCATAGTAGATGGTCGTGTAATAATGTGTTATGGCCTGCGATCCGCGACTGGCAGTTGGTGTCAGTTGCCAACGACAGTCGAGTTTGAATTTGTAAATAAACCGAAAATCGGTGGAGATGAATTCGAAAGCCGAGGATCGATTAGTGCTGGAATGCGGTGGTGCCGGAGATCCTGGACTTGAAAGACAGTTTCGAGGACCACGAGCTTTGGTTTCGGCCGTCTCGTTTCATCCTGGAGGACATCAGCTCGCGTCATCTTCCCACGACAATTGCCTCACGGTCCGTTTTTGAGTTCTCATTCGCAATTCCAGTTGGAATTTTTTTTATGTTATTCTTATCACTTGTGTAGCAAAATTGTGTTACAATTACTCAAGAAAACATAAAAAGGAGGATGGCATCACATATCATAATAAGAATATGTATTATTTATTTAATTATAATAGTATTTTTAACATTATTAAAATATCGGTACGTTGTGTGTATTTTGAGATACACAATATAAAAAGTTCCATCGTAAAAAAATAACAACATTCACATATACATAATCGATAACTTATGTAATAAAATAAATTACATAAAAATAATAACATAAGGCATTTACATTAATATTTATTAAAACATGTAATAATTCTTTACTCTAATACCGTGCAGAGATCGGAAACCTACATATGCCACGCGTGCCACTAAGTTGCACGTGAAATGTTTTTTAGCACTGAAAAAAATTCGGAAATCTGCATAAAGTTAAAAACTTCAAACTATGAACTAAATATTGGTGTCAGCTTCAAAAATTAAGAAGTTACTATGTAATGATTAAATATTGTAATTTTTAATAATGATTTTATTATAGTATCATATTTTAATATAGTGTGTATAGTCAAATATGGTTTAATTAATTTGATTTAGTAGCCACGCGGAATGTCCAATATTTAAAATAAAATTATGTGGAATTTTAGTGTATGTATTGTAGGTTGCCGATCACTGTATTTAGAACGCTTTGTCCGGCACCCTGTGCAATTTTTTGTTCTGGAATGCCGACGTATGGGTGTGAAACGTGGATGTTAAATTCAAGAATGTTACGTAAGATCCGGTGCACACAGAGAAACATGGAAAGATGAATGTTTGGTATAACAAGAAGAGATCGTAAGAGGAATACATGGATAAGAAGTATGACCAAAGTGGCAGATATAGCGGAACGTGTGAAAAATTTGAAGTGGCAATGGGCTGGACGCATAGCTAGAGGAATGGATGGCAGATGGACGTTAGAAATACTGGAATGGTATCCGAAAGGATGTGAAAGAAAGGAAGGTAGACCAAGTGGACTAAACTCCAATGGGTCAAAGACTGTTGTCCGTCATGTCAGACCAAGTGGACGATGGGCTGATGAATTGAGAGTGTGGAATTGTGTGGAGTCAAGTGGATGCAGATTAAAAATATTAACGAATGAAATTCTACTTTTACATACTATTTTTCAGTTATGGAACTTCCAATCGAATTCAAGATGTATCCGTTTCCAAGGACACACCGATGCAGTGATGGACTTATGCTTTTCACCATCTGGAAAGTTGATAGCGTCTTGTTCACGAGATAGATCAATTAGACTCTGGGTACCTTCGGTCAAAGGTGAAAGCGGAGAGTTTCGAGCTCACTCTCAGACAGTTCGATCTGTGGATTTTTCACCGTGCGGACAAAAGGTATACATTAATTTTATTCATCATCATCAATTTCAGCCGTTTACCATCCACTGCTGGACGAAAGCCTCTAAAAACCTCTTCCATTCCTGTCTATCTCGGGCAATCTGAATCCACTCGAGACTTGCACACATTTTTCTTAATTCAATAGCTCATCGTAAGCTCGGTCCTCCTTGTTTTCTTTCACATCCACTCAGATACCGTTCAAGCATATCTCGCGTCCACTCTACTCACTGTGTGCCACTTCAGCTCACACGTTTCGCTATATCTGCCACTTTGGTCATGCTTCTCACCCATGTATTCCTCTTACGATTTCTTCTTGTTATATGGAGCATATATCTTTCCATGCTTCTTTGTTCACTGGATCTTACGTAGTATTCTTGAATTCAGCATCCACGTTTCACATCCATACATCATAACTGGCAGTACGCATTGGTCGTATGCCTTCTTCTTTAAGCATAGTGGGATGTTGGATTTAAAAACTATGTTCATTCTTCCAAAGGCGCTCCGTCCTAGTTCTTTGTCTTATTTCTTCTTTGTAATGTTCTTTGTTTGTCTTATTTCTTCTTTGTAATGTGTAATGTGTAACGATATTTTTATTTTAATATTCTCAGATATTAAGTGCATCGGACGACAAAACTATGAAGCTGTGGACGGTGTTTAGGAAAAAGTTCTTGCAATCGTATGTCAATCACAAAAATTGGATACGCTGTGCAAAATTCTGCTCCGATGGAACCATGATAGCGTCATGTTCAGACGATAAAACCATAAAACTATGGGATACGAACAATACTCAATGTATTCACACTTATCAGGAGTTTAAAGGTCACGGAGTACATTTAGCTTGGCACCCTTCCGATTATTATCTCGCTGTCGGTTTATCTAACGGAACTGTAAAACTTTACGATGTAAGGAATCACAAACTTCTACAGCATTATAGGTAGTTGAAAATTGCATAATCTTATTAAATATGTATGTACATACATAGGTACATACGTTAAATTCTGTATCGAATTGTATACACAATATGTACTTGAATTATTTTGCAGGGCACATGACGAACCTATTTCACAGATTGCTTTTCACGCTACTGGTAATTTTCTCATTACAGCTAGTAAAGATAGTACTATGAAGGTATAATTTTAATTTTTTAACTTATTTCGTAGCTTTTTAATTCTTTCCAGTCCCGATTATTAACTTAGGTGATCAAAATATATTATATTTTTGTACTTGCAGATATTAGATTTGCTAGAGGGTCATCCTATATACACTTTAATGGGTCACAGTGGTGGTGTAACTGCTGTAAATTTTTCGAAAGATGGAGAATATTTTGCTTCAGGTGGAGCTGATAAACAGGTGACTATTTGTCTCACTGCAATTAATATTGACCTGTATTTATTGGGTCAGTAACTTTTCAGATTTTCGGTCAGTTATTTCAGCGAGTTTTATAAAGGGTCGACATTTTAGTGATCTGTAAATATATTAAACGGTCATTAATTAATGCTAAACGATCGGTATTTGAAGTTTTCTGACCAATTCTTTAATTTTTATTGACCGCTTGTGAAAAAGCTACTTAACTAAAAAAATATTTTTTACTGACCATTTTCTTGAAAAGTAACTGATTGTTTATTGATTTGAATAATGTCCGATTAGTTGTCATTAAATATTTAGTAATAGCTTCATATTATTTTTATTAATTCAGATAATGGTGTGGAAAACTAATTTTGTAGAAAATCAAAATTTCGACGATACAAAAGAGAACGTTATCAGTTTTGATAAAACAACTAATAACAAAGCAGACATTACGAAGAACGATTTTAACACCTCTCGAGTTGTAGATGCGAGAAAATCGACAATATTTCAATGTAGCAGTGAATCTGATGAGGTTAGATTGTAGCAAACGTATGTTGACTAAATATTGACAAAAATATTTATTGTAAGAACTCAAAAAACAATATATTATAAAATTAAAAGTTTTATTTTTGATATATGTATCTATGTACTTTATATAAACAAAGAATGATAATTTCGGTTCAAATTTTAACAATACTCAGATAGAAGATTGTTCAGCAGCTATTAAAGATAAATTGTACATTGACGTTCACACTCCTCGATCTCCGCCTAAAATTTACAATGGAGCTGGTTTCAAAGATCAAACTGAAAATAGTGATTGTATAAAACCATCTAATAGAGAAAATCAATTGAATATTAATTTCAATAATAGACAATTCAACGTGTTTTCGATTGTTAAAACTATAACATGCCATTTGAATTCAGTTCATTTGGTACTTCATACACTTGATCAAAGATTATCAATTTTAGAAGATCATCACAGCTAATTCTTTTTGTGTATTTGATTAAAAAAAAATAATTATCTGTTTTTTTTTTTTAATTTTGTATGTATTAAAATTCATTAGGTGATGCAACAAAATTATACAATCCATTTAAATTTTTAATCGCAGAAATGAAAATACCGCATAGTTTTATATATTTGTTTTAATTAATTGTTATAATATTTAAAAAGACCAATAATATTTTATGAATGCATAATATTTACATGGATAAAAATTTATTTTGAATTAATTTTTATTTATGTATACGAGTACAAAAATATTAAAAACATTTATGATTGTAAATATAAATTAAATAAACTTTTCAACAAATCAACCCGAGTTAAATTTAACAATTACGTTTAATCTATGTACATATATGGAAATATTGATAGTAGCAAATTTGGAAAACAATAATTACATTTAATATAAGGAAAACTTTAGTAATATCAAAATAAGCTGCATAGAAAAGTTAGTTAAAATGATCAGTCTATGAATATAATATAATAGACAAATTTGGAATACAATAATATGTATAAGAAACTTTTTTAAAGATTTGTCTCATTGCTGCCCCAAGTATGTTACTTTCTTCCCTGTCTTTTTCAATGTCTCCAACAGTTGATCAGCTGTCATGGTTGAATTGATAATAACTTTCTTTTCAGCCAAATTTATATCAAAACTTTCCACTCCTGATGGTTTTAATCTGTTGAGAATTCTCTCAACAGCACCTGAACATCCTTCGCACGTCATTTCAACTTCAAATTTGTGTACCTGCAGATAAATCAGTATCAATATAATACGAAATACAGTATGTTTAGAGTTGCAACAGTAAATCTACTTACAGATGCCATAATGACAGCAAACGTCAAAGTGACGTATAAACCGAACGGCCAATGAACTTAAGGTCCAAAAAGATGTTTATTCAGCTTAAAACTGATAAAACGCAAACTTGCACACTCAATTTTGCAAATATGTACGTTTTAATTTTAAATAGCACAATTTGCGAAATATTTTTCAGATACCATACAAACAGTCATACACAATAAGGCAGTTTGGAAATATAAAAAAATAGTTCGAAAATGTGTCCCCTTAAAATTTATTTGAATTTTGGTGCAAGACTTAAGAATTTAGGTACTTTCCTAAAATACGCTGTCGTTGTTATAGGCTTGGTTTTGCAAGTGGCCGACTTGGTTATTGTGGCCGCGGCCACATTCCAGGCATCTGGCGAATTCTATACAAAAAAACCAAACATCTTGGCCGTTGTGGCAGTCTTGGTCGTTTCCCCGCACTCCTCCTGGATGGCCTACTTCGTGTGGTCGACGCCACACGAAGTAGAAATCTAAGAAGTTCTCTTTAAGAAGCTCTACGAAGTTCTTCCTCTGACCAAAAATTTAGGTACTTTCTTAAAAGACGCTGCCGCTGTTATAATGTACATATGTATGTACATATATAAAATATTTATTGAAGATACAGTAAAAAAATCAATAATTCTAGCTATTTATACATACAACCTTCTGCAAAGCTCTATGAAGTTCTTCCTCTGACCAACTGACAATTCTGCCCCCTTATCGACGAGTCTTCTTCAACGAGACTGGTCTTTTCGTTGAATTTTCGAGTCTTTTCTCTTCACAAGTATAGCCACTTTAAGTATGCCCCCTATGCAAGTCTATATTTATACATGTATGTACATAGGTTTAGATTTCAATATTGGTTCTACTAGTCATCTCCCTTCGTGACGAATCAAATTCATCATTATTTTCAGCCGTTCACCGTCCACTGCTGGATGAAGGCCTCTCCAATCCTCTTCCATTCCTGTCTTTTTTGAGCGATCTGCATCCACTTGACTCCACACATTCTTCTCGATTCATCAGCCCATCGTGCACTTGGTCTACCTTGCTTTCTTTCACATCCTCTCGGATACCATTCCAGTATTTCTCGCGTCCATCTGCCATCCATTTTCTCTCTGTGTCCCGCCCATTGCCACTTCAACTTTTTCACACGTTCCCCTATATCTGCCACTTTGGTTACGCTTATTACCCACGTGTTCCACTTACGATCTCTTCTTGTTATACCAAGCATACATCTTTCCATGGTTCTGGATCTTAAGTAACATTCTTGAATTCAGCATCCACGTTTCACATCCAAACGTCATAACTGGTAGTATGCATTTGTTGTATGCCATGACGACTATATCCCAATAAATAGTTACTACATACTTACCTGCCAGTAGTAACTATTTTAGTGTTATTCATATAGAAAATTATGTTTCACATAGTTTTTATACAATTACATTAGATCAAGTACAACAGACGAATTTTATTGTCGATTTATCTAATCTTTGGACAGAGACGATAGTATTCATTTCTAAGAAACTTGTAGATATTATTATTTTTAACGAAATGCTAATGAAAAATTTGCGAGTTGGAACTGTTTCGCAGTCATGTTGCATAGCAAGCATGCAGTTCATAACTAAAAAGAGATGACTACAAAACATATCTCTCCATTACATCATCGCTTTTTGCAAAGTGAGGACCAAGTGCTATTCCGTTAATGTTTCCGGATATATCAATGTTTCCTTTATGATATTTTCCCTCCTACTCTATGTACACAAAACAATTTCAGGGCTACTTCTACTACAGTCAGTGATATCACTGTATCCTTCAAATAGTTATTGATACCTACGATATTCTCCGAAAAGGTATACTTCAATAAGATATCGTTCTCGAGATCGACCAACACGAGAGATGCTGGACATATTCTTCCATTTTTATCTCTTGAACCAAATGTCGACGGCTTTCCATTGTCTACCACTTACATTACGCCATTCGAATCGATCTCGAAACTGTGCACGGCCTGAAACCCAGCGCCATTTCCAAAGGGATTACGAGATTGTCCATTCGATTTTCCAGTCCAAGAGGTTGTTTTCTTATTGTTGCTGGGACGCCTATCTCCAATCTGGGCAGAGCCAAGTATATTGTATCCTTGTAAATTTGAACGTTCGATATGTACCGACACATTTTCAGGAATATACATGATTATGTTGTAATCTCTATCAGATTGCCAAGTAAAATTAACGGTGTGCTTATGGTATACGTCTTGAAATTCGTTTGAGATTGTATCTTGATCTTGCTGATAGAATGCATCGGCATTGATGAGTGTGCAGAGAAGTAAGATCAGCAGCGATGCGACCGTCATGGTTATAACGTTGCAAGTGGTTTGCTGTGATAAAACTAGATAATTAACGAGATAAATCAGAATCAGAAATGCTCAAATAGTCAAATGGCTGCCCAATCGCTCTGATATCAGTGCGCTGCTTGGAAATCACTTTGCAGCACCACATTAGGTACGATTTTAATTTGGCCATAAGCAGTCATATGAGTGCCATACGTAGTCTCGCGACAAAATTTCAAATGAACACAACGGCCAAACCCCCATAGAGTCTAAATTGATCAAATAACTTTTAACGATTAGAAAAACATTATGTATTTATATATTTTGATAAAACGAAGAATGGAACTAGAATGGAGCGGTTTTGGAAGAATGAACAAAGTTTTTAAATCCAATATTCCCGCTATGCTTAAAAAAGAAGGCATACGACCAATGCGTAATGCCAGTTATGACGTATGGATGTGTAACGTAGATGATGAATTCAAGAATGTTACGTAAGATCCAGTACACATAGAGAAACATGGAAAAATGTATGCTTGGTATAACATGAAGAGATCGTAAGAGGAATACATGGGTAAGAAGTATGACCAAAGTGGTAGATATAGCGGAACGTGTGAAAGAGCTGAAGTGGCAATGAGCTGGATACATAGCAAGAAGAATGGATGGCAGTTGGACGCGAGAAATACAGGAATGGTATCCCAGAAAATGTGAAAGAAAGCAAGGTAGATCGAGTGGATGATGGGCTGATGAATTGAGAAGAATGTGTGGGTTCAAGTGGATGCAGATTGCTTAAGACAGACAGGAATGGAAGAGGATTGGAGAGGCCTTCATTCAGCAGTGGATGGTGAATGACTGAAAATGATGATGATATTTTGATATTTAATTTCGTATTTTTTTTGCTAAGCATGTCGGTGGATTCTGTTAAGTCGCGTACCTTTAACATTGGAAGCGAAGCCATATCCGGACAGAGCAATGTTTATTTATTTAAAAAATAGATACGAGATGTAGACATTGAACGCTGTTGAGAGGGAATAAAAACTCAATCAGTTGTACTCTGTTCTTTACTGCAGTCAAACTTCTACCTACGTTGTAAATAAATTGTAAACCTCTCCCGTGACCCTTTCTTTTTCAAGTTTATTTACAAAAAAAAAGTTTTTCGCATTATTACAATCGCTGAAGGGCGAAGGCAAACGTTCACAAGTGAGTATTTATCTTTTTTTATTATTTATTTACTTGTATAATTTTTCTGTTAACATTCGATTATTGTTCCAATAGATGATACAATTATCGTATATTGTATTATTATGTAATAATATAATTTCGTTAATGATTAATTAGTGGCATACGCTCTTTTATTTAAAAATACGTCGTAATTATTTTTTACTTTACCTATATGTACACGTAGACAGCATCACTCAAAGTGCGTCCAATATGTACCAGTAAAAAATATTTTTTATCTTATTTTTTTACAAACAAAATGTCGTTATCTGAAATGGTTTCAGTTGCATTTAAAAACTAATGAAAAAAATATATTGTATGTAAAATCTTCTCAGCCATAAAAAAATTCGTTTTTGAGACATTTTAAAGATGAAAAATGCGTTTACAAATTATTTATTTATTTAAGATAGCTTAAGAAACTAATTGCAACAAAAGCTAAAATTACGAAATTAAACTTAATTATCTACCTATTAACACTTATACAGTGGTACTGTTTTAAGGCTGTCAAGAATCTATCAATTTTGTTTATATTTATTAGATCTTCTGGCAGGTCATTCATTGTATTCAACAACTACTTACTTAACTGTACAATCTACATAATTTTAAATTCTTAACTATTTA
Source organism: Parapsyche elsis (assembly GCA_022651745.1). Lineage (NCBI taxonomy): Eukaryota > Metazoa > Arthropoda > Insecta > Trichoptera > Hydropsychidae > Parapsyche > Parapsyche elsis. Next base: position 8,893,686 of record JAGVSN010000017.1, read on the forward strand.
CTTATTCTTACGCCTAGTATTAATTATGGCCATTATGGGGTATGTTCTGAATTATGTTTGTGCTTTATCCAAATGTTTAAGAAACGCTGTTGTAATGTAAGAAATGTTTTGCAATATTCTGCATAATATGTTTTTATGTGTCATTACCATTAGCTATGCATATTTTTAACTACTAGGTATTATTCTGATAGCAATAATTCGTAAGCGATTATTTTTAGCCAACCATTTGAAATTCAACGAAGATAATATTACTATAAATTTAATAAAATTAAATTGGATTTTTGTTTTCATTTTATATAAGAAAACTTATAGTTCATATTATAGTGATAATGTCCGATTTCTCATTTTTTATACTATTTTATAAAAACTTCGCTGAAAAATAATTGAGAAGTTTCATCTCGTACACGGTTTTTTAATTAATCAAAGCGGTGCGGAACTAGAATATTTTTCTGATCTTTGATCCGGAGTTTTCAAAGTTCGGTAAATTAAGAGATTAGCTCGGCTCCGTTATTTTTCATGACAACTGCACGTGAACACGAATTTGATAATGAATTGAAGAAAAAAAAACTGTACCGGATGTAATGTGAATAATTTTATGTATTCTTATATTTCGATGTGTACTCTATCGATTTTTGAGGAATACATTTCAAGATATTGATGTATCAATATTGATATGACTTAAAATTTCTAAATGAAACATTATATGCATTTTTATCTGGCGCCATAGGCAATTGTCTGTGTTGTTCAATGCGTAAATATAATGTTGTTATAGAGAAAAAATGCAAAAAAAGTGCGATAGCCAGGATAAAGGTCAATTTTGTATGGTAAAGGTCACAAATAATATATAAACACATTTTAATAACACACATACATGAATTGATTGTTTTCAGATCGTCTGTTGCCAATGAAATAATTTATTTTATTATTTTTAATACACATGCATGTACATTTTAGTATACATTTAATACAATACACTAATATTAATCTAAATTAAAATAAATAATAAACTCACTAATTGTGTAAAATTGGCGATTTCCAATCACCAATCAGTTTTAAAAGATAAATCTTTGATGCAAACTTGTTCAAAACTTCAACCCGGATATGGCCATGAACTTGTAAAGTAAATCTATATGTCATTTAATAATAAATTTGTAAAATAAAATATATCTATTAATTATGTTTATAAACATTCTATGAGCATTAGTTGAATGAAATGATAATTACATTACATTACAATGCAACTCCTTGAAGTTAACTAGGTCCTAGTTAACTTGAAGGAATTGTTAAATTCATTCAAAATGATGAGTCACAGAAAAATTTGGTTATGACCCTTGTCGAGGAAGAGATTTTCTTATCGTGTAGCGATGTTCAGTTGTCGGTGATGTATTTTGAAAAATGTTACAAGCTGTTTGGTCGCCAGATCGAAGGTTAACAAATGTCGCGGTTCACTTGGTGCGATCGTTACCGGAATGTGTGTGAAATCAATTCACCAGTGCGGTGATGTGTTTGGACCTGATCGCTCTCGTCGACCACTATCATTATGCCTGACACGGGCGTGCAAGTCAAAATCACCGTCGAAGAGTCTGGAAACTCGACGAAACAGACTATCAAAACTACCAAAACCTTCACTGGAACATGCGTTAGCCAGAATAGACGCGGAAAGCAGGCAAAGGGTGCTATAGCGAGCAAGACCGAGGCTTATCTTGCCGCTTGCAACTCTCACACCAGTAAATTTTTCTTTAAACCGCTCATTTTTAATTTTTTTTTTTTGCATTTGGGACTTTATGAATATAAGTATGCATGCTATATAAAAAAATACGTTTTTGTATCATTTATTTTATTCTGTGGAAATTTTAGGATTGCATCCATTCTATTCCAGATGCCAGTCTTTTTACCTTCTGCAGAAATATTTTTCAATGTGCATTGAAAATATATATATATCATCATCATTTTCAGCCGTTCACCATCCACTGCTGGATGAAGGCCTCTCCAATCCTCTTCCATTCCTGTCTGTCTTGAGCAATCTGCATCCACTTGACTCCACACATCCTTCTCAATTCATCAGCCCATCTTCCACTCGGTCTACCTTGCTTTCTTTCGCATCCTCTCGGATACCATTCCAGTACTTCTCGCGTCCATCTGCCATCCATTCTTCTCGCTATGTGTCCAGCTCATTGCCACTTCAGCTCTTTCACACGTTCCGCTATATCTGCCACTTTGGTCATACTTCTTACCCATGTATTCCTCTTACGATCTCTTCGTGTTATACCAAGCATACATCTTTCCATGCTTCTCTGTGTGCACTGGATCTTACGTAACGTTCTTGAATTCAGCATCCACGTTTCAGATCCATACATCATAATTAGCAGTACGCATTGGTCTTATGCCTTTTTCTTAAGCATAGCGGGATGTTGGATTTAAAAACTATGTTTATTCTTCCAAAAGCGCTCCATCCTTGTTTCATTCTTCGTTTTATTTCTTCTTATTTACATCCAGTCATGTTCACCAATTGTCCTTGGTATAAATAAGTATCAACCATCTCTACAATATTTATTTATTTTAGTTCTAAATTATACCATAGTGACATGAAAGTTTGCCCCAATTCGTCACTATGGCCAGATAGATTATTTATATATAGAGTATCTACTATGACTTCGTTTTGCATGCAAAAATCATTAAACATAATTTTGGTTTTTATGTATATGTATGTATGTCTTTTTATAAATATGTATGTACTTTTTATACTCATTGCTTATTTGCAAGTAAGGAACCTAATTTTAATTTTAAATGATTTTCAATTACTGCTTTATTTAAACTTACTATTTTGTCATTTATTATTCAAGAAAATGAATATTATGAGATGTTACAATATTGTTGGAAGTCTTTCAATTTGTTATAATTCTGTATTATAGTCGTTGTACATTTGTTGAAGTGATACCAATGCAATATTACAATAATAGTGAACATTGTCTATCAAACTTTACTAAAGGATAATTTTTAATTTAATTTATTTTATAGTGCCTTACAATTTACCAAGTCCAATCAAACCATCGCTTCCAAGATTTGAATCAATTACCCGGATCAGTTCAATTCCACTGGTGGAAAGCAGCATTGAAATTGGAGAAAAATTATATGCGAAAATCAAGGTGAGCTTATATAATACATATTTTATTAAATAATTGATAATGTTTTCCTATTTAAGTTTATCAAATTTTAAAATTTAACTTATGTATTAAAATTTTGAACTCAAGAAGTCCTCAATTTACTGTGTATAAAGATATGCTCTATGTAATTGATTTATATTTGTTGTGGGCAATTGAATCAAATTTGTTTGCTTAAAACCTGACTTTATTTGAATAGTCATAAAACGATAAAGACACCGAAGTAGAGATAACCCACATGTTAAGGTTATGCGTATGTTTATCTGAAAAAACAATAGTTCACCTTTAGAATGGTGTATTTTTATGAACAGTGTGATATGGGAGGGTTCACTATAGTAATGGATCGAGTGATAATTTTGAAAAATTGCTCTTTTCTATCTCAGTGGATAGTTACATTTTTTCCATACATACTTTTTGTTTTCAAAACATAATTTTACACTAATTTTCGTTACAGGACAACAATCCTTTGACAAAATGGTATCTATCGGCAGCAGAAACATCTGTGTATGCATCGATCAATTTCGCAATGCCCGCATTGATATTTTTCAGTGGTCCCATATCAAAAATTGACGGTATACTGTGCAAAAGTCTCGATGCTGTTGAGCAGCGAGTACCTTCAATGTATCTGCCTCCTCAAGTGGTAATAGCTCCAGTGAAATTTCCGTATTATCTCACTCGAAGTAAATTTGATCAAAATAATTTATGATCTATTAGGTTTTTACAAAATATGTGATGAATTTTAGATGTACTCAAATGCTCAAGACTATGTTAGTTCACATTTGGTGAAACCAGTGCTAAGGAGAGCTGATTCTGTGAAACAGTTGGGTACGGCTGTATTGGATTCAAGAGCGGCTGCTTTTGCCGCTGACAAACTTGACAGTGCTCTTGATAGAGCTGATGTGTATGTTGACAAATATCTTCCGGCTGATTCTCAAGATGTCACCGACTGTGAGTCATTATTTAGTTATGAAGAATCTAGAACAGTAATAAGTAAATGTTTATGTTAAATGGCTGCAACGTTATAAATTATGTTCCCGGAACTTTGGTTCGGTGACATAACTAGTTCTTCTAATACATAGGTCTAGACTCTAGACGGTCAATGACCAATAAATGTGTTGGCTTATCAATTGTATATATTTTTTTAATTACACTTTAATGTATTCGATATTGTAAGCATATGATTTAATTATTCATTTACTTACACATCATTCATTGAACGGGCAATTCTTATACTCCACATGTGGTTTGACTATATTTTGAGGTCAGAATTTTTAAATTTTAGTTGCGTATTAATTCTGATTTTAGCGAAAAATAATTCGAACAACAGTACAGCTATCAGCACTGAAGCATCAGCAACTAGAATGAAAGCTGTTCAGACAATACAGCATGTGGACAGATTGTCCCGCAAATTAAAACGCAGAATAACACAACGTACATTGCAAGAGGCACGAGCTTTAAAAGAACAGACCACAGAGGCCATACACGTGCTCATTTTTGTAGCAGAGCTGGTATAATTTAACTAAATATTTATATTTTACTTAGGTTAAAAAGATGTATTTCAAAAAATAATACAATGTTTTTTTTTAGGTTGCAAAAGATCCAAAATTGGCATTGGAGAAAGCCAGAGAGCTTTGGGATACATTGAGTAAAGATGAGCCAGAAAACCAAGCAAGACCGGCAACATTGGAGCAATTGATCGTCATGTTGACGAGGGAATCGGCCAGACGCTTGGTGCATCTCATCAATTTCACAACAAACACTTTTGCAAAATTGCCCAAGTACGCTAAATTACATTTGGTATTTGAGGAAAACACTCACAGTGTAGATGAAGAATGCGAAATTTGTAGTTTGTGGAATACGTACGATGCTTCAGTTTAAAATTGCTGAAAGTTTAGCGTTTATAGAATATATATTTATACAAAACAATAACTAGATTTTGATCATTCATACTATCGAAGGAATTTAGTTAGTGTTTTTATTACTATAATAATAATAAATAATTATTTAAAACGTACATATATAAATTGCAAAATTGTGATGATTGACAGCACATCACAGGTTCGATTTCAACTAATTGCAAGTTATCTCCCTTGATGTAAAAGTATGCTTAAATATTGTTAAGCATTATAATAATTTGTTTTATTTCAAAATAACATGATGTTTTACAATTTGCTATTTTCAGAACTTTTGTACATAACTTCTATGTGGCGTCCCATCAATTTCTCGTGGCTGCTGATTCGTTAGTTAAGGTATTATCTCAAAATGATTTTATCAACAATCCTGAGATCGATTTAGACTATAATGGATACAATAACGTTTCTTTTCAAGGATTGTGGAATCCTTTCAGATTAAGTTTGATTTTAATCATAGGCAATGAACAAATTACTAATGGTTTGCATGAAATTTAATCAGCCATTGTATAAGGTCATTCTAAAATGAATATTGTGTACTGTATAATATGTATTTATCAAAATGTATCAAAAAAATAAAAAAATATAGAATATTTAAAATACTAAAATTACTGTTTTATTTCAGAGAGTACACCTTGAAAAAGCAAAAAAATCATTCATAACCGAAGCAAAGGCATTTAAAACACGATTTGAGTTTATACTTTCGGAAATCCAACACCGTTCTAGAATCGTTTTGGTAAGACACAAATGTATTTATAATGGATTCATCAAAACTTTTTTTTGTATTATCTTATCCTTAGTCGTATGGTTTTGATTTAACAAGTTAATACTTGGTTACTTCTAAAGGCAATTTAATTATGGATAGTTTTGACAAAACGATATAATTTCATACTAACCAATTAAACAATAATAATAAATATTATATACATAGGTATTAAAATTAAACTGTTATTTTATTTCCATATTTTAGGAACAGGTTGCAATGCTCATTGCCGGTAATACAGAGAGAGAGAAAATTAGAACGTCTCGTTGCCACCTAAGAAATCACCACTACTTAAATGCAAATAACGTGATAAACGGAGTAAATTAATTTTAATGTATGATAAAAAGTTAATACATAAATAAAATAATTGGAGGGTGCATATTTATACATTATACATCTGTTCAAAAGTCAATCGTCTTATCAATGAAAAATATCGATCTTTATAATTTAAAGCTTTTACAACCCTGAGTAAGTTTTTATTTCTCTTACAATTTATGTATGTGGTTTTGTAAAAATAATTGTCTAGTTTTAGAAAAGTTGCTATTATCGTGCGATGCATGATTTTTGGAACACCATGTATAATTAAAATATATTTTTTTTTTATGTTGATTTTGAGTAATTGTTACCATTCATAATTTCCGTTTAGTTGGACATTATATTACATTTTTATTATATTTGGAATAAGGGCATGTATTCATTAAATAATACTTGTCATTAAATGCACATAATATAAATATATTTATTGAATAAACAAATACAAATTATAGTAGAAGTAGAAGAAGCAGAAGAAGCAGAAGACAGGATTAGAGGGTTTGGAAGATTTTTTGCATTACAAATACTTTTTTTAAATACATTCATTTTATTTATCGATATATTTATGTTATATGTCACGTGCTTATTATAATATTTTTTTATTATTTTGTGCTACTCAGTGCTGAGAACAATTTCATGAAAATGTTTATGTTTTAAGCTAACATAGTTTGGAAATATTTTTATTTTGATAAATAATAATATTTTAGAAGAGTATTGTGTATTTTTAATTGTTTTAATGCTATTATATTTATATATATAAAATGTATTAAAATTATAATTTCAAGATTATTTATTTCAATACCATCTCCAATTTTTATGTAAAAATTTACAGAAATTTCTTAAATTGATAAGAGATTCACTTTTAGTAATAAACTACAGCTAAAGAGTGATATAATATATAATACAAGGTTCTAAGTCCGAAACCGTGACTAAATTTCCTCATGTATTTATTTTTTATGGCGAGATTTTATCATCTGAACTTTGAACTACGGTGATTTCTGCGTAATATCGTAATATTCCGATTACGTTCAACATATGTAAAACGATATTATAAACAATGCCATGTATAAAAAACTAATTTTAATTATGAAAAAAAATTTTTTTTTTAAAGTATTTGTAGTATTTAAAAGTATTTTCACTTTAAGATAAATATTACATAGATAAGTACAAATAAAAATTTTGAAGTCACGACAGAAGTAACTCCCTAAATTAAAGGTTCAGATATAATACTCAACATGCATACAAATGTACATAATTATACATAAAATAATGAATTCGTTTTCCACATCTGCCTTGAGATTACATATTATATGTTGATAACGAAGTGAGTACACATTAATAACACGTGGATCAAAGTTCACATAGGGTAATCGTATCAGTTGGGATTTCGTCGTGATAAAATGACAATTAGATAAATCCTATCCAAAGTGCTAAAATCTGATAGTTGATTGGTGAGATAATTGAGGAATTTAGAACAATTGTTATATTTTGCAAATACTACATAATCTCCACAACATCTATCTTTGTCAATGTACATATGTATGTACATATGTACTTTGTTAACTAGATAAAACAAATTTAAATCTAATTTTGGGGATTATTAACATGCATTTTGCGTCGCAATTTTCAATTGTCAATGTACGTATTTCAAATTTAAACATTTTTAAGAGACAAATAACATTTCCAATCTGTGCCCAATGCAAGCGACAGAGTAAAAAATACATAGCTATGGTTATTTTAAATTTGGTCAATGAACTTAATTGTTTTGGGGAGCATTTTACAATATATATTTAGTACAGACTACAGGTGCAGAAAAAAGCATATACTGTCGCTTGACAACCTAGTTTCATTAGGGCATAATCTTCAACGTTTTTAATAAATCGTAAAAACTAAGATGTAATCCCATCCTGCTTACACCATTTCTTCAATTCTAGTTTATTATATGTATAATCAAATTGGACAGTAAAATTAATTAAAGATAGATAGCTATTAGTAGAAGTTAAGACTGTAAATATACATACAGTGTTTCAATTGTACATTGTACACTCAGTGTCAATCATGTAAAACTAGGGTTTGCATCAGAATTGTGTTATATAGGTAATACTGTACTGTACATAAAGTAGATTAGTAGCAAACTAATTTTCTTTGAAATTTTGCAGAACATATGTATTTTTAAATACTTTCAAATCCTGATTTGCTTTGATTTGGGGTAATAATATAATAATATCATACATATGCAATTAAATGAAAATTTAATTTCCAACTGTAATACAGAATGTGTATATAAAGAAAAATTCTTGATACAAAGTCGCAATGATTGAAGTACACTGATCACAGTGACTATTTTACCGTAGAAATCGTCAGACTACTGGACCACGTGTCCGTGATGTTCCAAGAACCACGTCTATAATCATGAGTAACACAGATCAGTACTGAGAATGGTACACGTGAGCATAGTACAATTTCTAAGGCAATCCGAGTGCAATAACCGGAATTGCGCAATACCATCAGTGGGTTTCAAATAACACGCAAATACCACACGGAGTTCTCTTTCGACTACGACCTTCATTAATTCTAGTATTTGGCATGTATATGCTTGTTTTGTTTTGTTTTTTTTGCACTAGAGGTAATGTTTGGCGACGGGGGAAACGAGGTGAAGGAGAGGGTATTCAAGTGCTAAAAAACACGATGGTGCGTCACCTTGCAGGATGTCCAAAGTGCAACTTTCTCGCATTGGTATATACGTGGTCAACTACGGTAGTCACGATAGTAGTTGTGTTTGGTTTGTGGTCAATCGTGGACGCGTTCCGTTTTGTGGTCTGACTAGTTTTTCTGATACTTGTAAGTCATCACCGCCATATTGATACATATTATCCTAAAATCTTCAATATCGTCTGTCTTGCAGTGTTTTTGTTGACTCTTGTGGTGTATTGATTCACTGTTCGCTACGTTCGTACTGATTCGGAGAATTAATCGTTTAGTTTCATCAATTAAAATTATGATTTAGATGACTTTTGATTTCATTTCATATTCGTGTTTTATAATTTGGGTGAATTTCTTTTGCAATTTAAGTATTGTAAATTTTTTATATTTTGTGACAATATCTAGACTAAAATTGATTTTATCAAGAAATACTTTTAGTTTAATTCACTATGCATTTTGCAATAAAATCATACAATTGTTGTAGAAAATAATTCATACATATATATGTACATTTGTATGTACGTATGTACATATATCAAATTTTGAGGCACAAATTTTTTATTAAATTCGGCAAATCAAATAAGGAATTTGGTTCTTGAATGTTATAATATCTAATTTACGTTCGCATTCTTTGTATAGAATGATTAAAATTGTTTGAATTATTTGCATTTTACAATCAAAATAATCAATTCTGATAATTTTTTACTCATTCTTATTACATTTTTGTGGACAATTTTCCATCTTCATAGTCTGTGATTGGTGATCGTAATCCAAATTGCAAAAATACCATTATAATTTAAAAAAAAATCTCGAGGTCGAATTTTCGCATGATTTACTGCGATACTTTATCGGTTATCCGATATGAATAAAGTAATAATGATTTCAAATGTTACAATTTGCAATATTAATGTAACATGGTATATCATGTCAATAGTTTATTTGAACACATGCTTCGTATTATTATTGTATTGATATAAACTGCTGATGTTTTACAAAATTGTAATACATATTATATGTACATAGCAATGATAAATCATTAATAATATTATTTCAACATGAAAGTTTCGATAAACCAGTAGTTTTTTTATTATTATTATCAGTAACGTAGTCTTGTGTATAACATGGATGTATTTATAACACAAGAACTTCAGTATCTTATCATCATTTCACAATTTTTTGTCATTATCTGTAAAAACATAACTTATCGTTGTTACTAGGTAGGATAAAAACCATCCTTTAATTCCAAGTAAATTTTCAAAGTATATATGTATGTACTTGATAAAATAAAATGAATTATTGTTGCATTCTGTAAATTTAATATAAATTATGAGTAATATTACATTGAATTCAAAATAAACATTATTAATTAGTTTTTATTCTTCTTGCGAACTTACTGGGATAACTTATATTTCTGTATTCTGTGCATTATGCTAACATCAACTGATTTAATTGATGCAAATAAACTAGTTTCGCTCATGTATACATAATTTTGAATATATCTCGGGTTCTTTTGCGTTTTATATACACTTTTGTGCAGACGCTTAAAAAAATATCTCACTTTAGAGTTTGGTCTAACCAAATTTCAAATCATTTACTTATACTGTATTTTATTTTAATTACAGAACAAACATTACCGAAGTAAAGATGTCTACAGAAACAAAGATGTCTACGGAAGCACAAGCCAGCACGGAAATTCCACAGCCAGCATTCCATTTGGAATCGTTGGATTATGTGATGAAATTACCCATAGTGGAAGCTGCATACAATCAAGGCGCCAGTGCTTATGAAAAAGTTAAAGGTATATACAAAATTTACTTATTCGAAGCTTAAGTTAGATAAAAATTATGTTAGATGAATAAAAAATATGTTTATTCTTTAGGAGCTAATTACATGTTGACATGGGCATTGACAACAGCTGAAACGACCGTTCAAAGGGCTTTGAGTACAGCAGGTCCACTGGTTCACAAATTGGACAAACCGATACACTTGGTCGATCAGACGCTCATCAAGGGAATCCAAACTCTTCAAGTGAAAGCACCCATTGTAAATCAGGAACCACAACAAATATATGAAGCTGCTAAAACTGCAGTTACAAGCGCCGTCCAGCCAACTTTGAATAAGGTGCTTACATTTTACATTCAACCATTGTTGTCATACTTGATGATTGTGTTTGTTATATTTTACATTATTATTACAGGTATGTTCCGCAAAAGCCTACGGTGAGAATAAAGCTCTGACTTTGAAAGAACTCTCGTGGAATAAAGCCAATGAGGTATTAGCCACTCAATATGGACAAATGGCCATCTCTGGTATTGATTCAACAACAGCCATGGCAGAGAGATTGATCGATTATTATTTCCCAGCTATTACAGAAGATGAAAATACTGGCGATGGTACAGTATTTAATTGCTCATTAAATTAATTTCTTTATGACTATGCGATCATCTACTCGTCTTTTATTCACATGTATTATTTAATTTATTGCACTTAACTGTAATTTATAACTTAAATATTGTCCTTAAATACATTATTGCTTTTTCAATCTCAATCTTACGTTAAGACATACAATAAAATATTAATTTTACTGAAGAACTATTATTGTTTTCGTTGTAATTTAAATAATGTGTGTTTATATTTAATTACAGCTCCAATTTCGGTATCGGAAGATCCCGTTTTGCACACAGTTCAAACAGTAGGACGACTTTCAAACAAAGCTGCCCGCCGAGTATACACAAACGTCTCGACACAGTTGAGAACCCTTAAAGTCCAAGATGTTAAAGAATATGTTGCTTCGTTGATAGCAGTATTGCAATTGACCCAATTGTTGCACTATTTTGATGCAAAAGAAACAGTCCAATCGCCAAAATCAATCGAAAATACCACAAACGGCGAACAAAGTACAGAGCAACAAGAGGCTGTAAATGAAAAAAAAATAACACTTTTCGTACATAAGATTACTATTTATGTTAGGCTAAGTACTTATTACTTAAGGATTTTTTTTATAAAATGATGTAAAATGTTTTGCATATCATATGTATATACATACATATGTATTTTGTAATTTCCTTTGAAAGATCTAATGTCAATGAAACTTACATCAATAAAATGTTTACAGATTTGAAATCTGTTAAAAGTACTTTTTTTTTAAATCTACCTATAAATAAATTGCTTCATATTATTATTATTTTTATAATAATCATTATTTTACAATTGAAAACTTTTATAATAGAAGGCTGATAGGATAAAATTGAAAATCGAACCTACATTGTATGATGTTTGGTCACATAAAGTTGTTTTGTATTATTTTATTGTGAATAAATTTTATATTGTACATAGTATACTATTTTTGCGTTTTACAATAAATTACATTACCCTTTAAACCCAATAAAAACTTTGATTTACATATTACATTCTATGAACATTGCTTTCTAATTACATATTGTGAAAATTTTGATACTGATTTTATTGTTGTGAATTCAATTGAAATGAATAAGATAAATGGAACAATTTTCAAGAAATAATGTTTGTTGTAAAATACTTAACTTTTTTAATGTAACGTTTCAATGTTCTACATTGAATGAACAATAAAATCAATAACTTCACCGAAACAAAAGTTCTGCTGAATAAAAAGAATGTTACTGTTTCAAGTTGATAATTTTATATAGACGTGCACCACTGGGTATTGTCATACAACATATGACATTCAAATTCTTAAGAGGAAGCTTTGGGTTGTTTTGATTAGCGAGAGTGGATCGCACTATTGTGCTTCCATTAAAATTGAAATTGAATAAATGAAATATTGGATGATACCCAATTGAAACCGACTATTTACCTGCTGCTGGTCGGTGCGATCACCGGCTGACGACAACTCTAGCACATACCAACTACTAGTTCAAAAGCAATTGATTAACAAATCTGGCACAACTATCGTCGAACAGATTCATGCAGTATTGCTGAAATAGCATATGTATGTAAGTAGAAGATAATTTTTGTAAATCATATAATGTGAAAACTACACAATAATACTTTGAATATAAAGTTACAGCTGCATAGGTTTGTAGCTTTCTGAAAAATAAAACCAAAATTGAGAGGGTCAACACCAAAAGCTTTGAGTTTTAAAATAATGCGACTTACTTTATGATGGCAGTAATGACAATTTTAATATGCTTAATATTTTTTTAGCTGATACCTACCTGGTACCTAATCATTTTTTTTTTATAATTTTATGGGTTAGGTTAAGTTAGGTTGGGTTAGGTGAGGTTAGGCGCCTTTGGAACTGAGCCGTTAAATCACGGGCTCCCAACCAATGGGACCCAAACGGGGTCGCGAAGGGTTTTCTGTGGGGTCGCCAACTGAAACAGTAAACTAAAAAAATATTGACTATAATGCAATTTTAATTTTTAATCGGTGTCTTGATGTTTGCCTTTTTCAAATATATCGGAGTTGCGGGTCACGGCTTTTATAAAAAGGGGCCGCCACTCGAAAAAGGTTGGGAGCCTGTGTTTTAATTTATCAATTACCATAATAATTGATAGAAAAATGTTCAGGAGAAGATGTGCGAAATAAAAAAAATAAACACAACAAATTCAAAGAAACACAAAGAATTTGGCACTTTCAATACTCGAAAGTGTAAAATTTCATATACCCAACACTTTATCTTCGGCCTAATGAACATTTCGGTCATGGATCCAAAGAATATTTAAAATTTCGGGGTGATTTAACTGGTCAACCTTTATAATCTTGATTTGGAAGGTTCTACGGGTAGTTCGCAATAGTTTTGGCTTACAATTTTTCTACTGCTTACAGTCTGAAACTTTGCCTACTACCGTATTCTTACTGGCTTAGTAGGAGTGTGACGCGTGTCGCCTTGCATTTCTTGGGTGCGGTACAATCGAATATCGAAAGGTAGCCTTTCAAAGGTTAATCTCGAAAGGAGAGGAGGACAGTGGGGAGGGGAAGTGTTGGGTCATATACCTGGCGAGGTGTGTGCAAGGTGGGGCGACCTGGTGTAGCAGTTACTCAGCTAGTATTAGTGCGACAGAGGTTGTCGGTTGTGCGAGTGGTGTAGTTTGTTCGAACGGCAATACCGGCATAACGGTACACTTCGGTCAATAGAGTGTGGTTGTTTTTGTGTGTGTGTGAGTGGTGATGAAGGTGATCATGTCCTGAGAGTCTCCTAAGGACCTCAGAATCCTGGCAGAAGTGAGCCGGCTCCCGGCGCAGCTACACCAGAGGAATGCCCTCGTAGACCAGGATAACGTACGGTGGTGCCGTAAGTGCCGCTAACTATAGCGAATTCCACAGTAGTTTTCTCGAACCGGATGCTCAAGAATGCCAGTGCTATATCCAAGTTTTCATTTGGTCCACTCGTATCCGCGATCGTTCTTTTCGTTAACGTGCAACAGCCTCCGAATAGTGGACCCGTGCGTTCGGCTCGGTTCGAATCGTATTACCGCCACTCGTCTTTCGAGATAACAGTACATATATATGTACATACATACGTATTGGTCGTTGGATATTAAATATGGTTTTTCCTTGTGTCTTTTCGTGAAAATTGTCTTCAATATCAAAATTGGACTCGCCAATGAGCACAATAGAGCAGATTTCGTGGTCGCCGGTGTAAATGTGATGTTATATCAAGAATTTGTTAAGACGTATTGTGTTCGGCAGTTGAAAAGATTGCGTATTATACTCTCACGGTGTCTATCTGAATAGTTGTCTGTATGCAATACATTTCTTGGTCATATGGTCAATGTAGGTGAATGTACATACATAAATGGTCAATGGAATCTAGATATGTACATACATTTTTTAATTGTCACTTTTCCTTAACATGACAGGTTTTGTTGTATCAAAAATCGATAAATTGTATTAAATAATGTTTGTTTGATTTTGAAATCATAAAGGTATCGATTGTATCATTAAGCTATTGAAATTGTGCAACCACCCGTATATTGGCCACATGATGCATAAATGCATTTAAAATATTTGATATCAAAAACTAGTCTATGTATGTTTCATTACGGAATGTACAGGTAAACCATTGGCATCAATGAATACTTTTCAGGTAGTAGTTTCATTCAAGTTTCCTTGAACATATTCAATTCACGTCTATAGGAAGTGAACGATTTCAATTAATTTTATTCACGTAAAGGAAATGATCATGAAACATAATCTTTCAAGCTTTTACAATTCGACTATACATTACCTATTATATTGCGTAGGTATACGCAAAAATTAAGAACTTTTGTCCCGTGAAATATGCGAGCACAATCAACCTGTCGCTTTTGAGGGTTACTAGTGCAATTTTTCTTTATATGCAATCGTTAAAAGTTCGAATACAATATCGTGTCATAAATTCACCTGAAGAATGTCGGTACTGTTTGCTCACCATCCGATGAGAATCATCGTCATTCAATCGAAATGATGTCACTCCGTTAAGTGCTAATTTAGCACTCGATACATTTTACATGCAAACAACGATATTGTCAAAGCGACCGACAAGTATTTTTAATCTCAATCATATTATTTTAATACAGATCAAACTTACCGAGCGCTGCATATTCTTCGTTTGTCATTTACGATTGACTACAAAATAAATTTGACCGCTAATGATAATTTTAATAGATTTTGATTAATTCATGGCTGGATGACATATGCAGGACCAGAGTAATTCGAGATACGTGTGCAATTAATATCTTTCCATTGGCGTAGGTGGAAATATAACGTTCCTCAAACGTTTCTTAAATTCGATAATAATTTAAAATTGTATAGAAATTGGTAATTATTCATAACGTAGCCGGCTGAAATTTGCGCTTATATTCATTATTCATTCGAAATTCACTCTAATGGTTTGGTCAGCTTTTACCATCTTGATGCGTAATATACGCCATTATGTGGTCGATTTGAGAGGATTGTTATTTTTTACTTTAATTTTTTCTGTAAGCACGATATGACCATTTGGAAAGCGCTGTTTCGACTCAAGAAGCGAGGCTGGAGAACAACAAAACAAGTCAATTGTCGAAGGTCGCTTCGTTGAGGGAAAGTTGAGATAAAACGCGCCAATTTGAAAGCCTTCAACTTCGATGCTATATCGTCAGAATTGAAGACCGTTATTTCAAACCGAAAATAAGAAATTTGAATCCATAGGATCAAAGGAAGACAATAATTGTGTAAAGGTTTTTTATACCTAGCGGTGTATTTTGCTGTGAAATGACTCCAATCAACCGGTATTGGAAATTATACGAGTATAATGGATCATAAGTTCAGAATATCTATTGTATGTAGATATATTTTTCTATAAATCGTACGATTTCCCAATGTCGCATATTTGGAAATTGGTACTATCATTAGTAGCTTTCTCGAGTGAAATCATTCTTCGAATTGATATTACTCATCAAATGATATCCAAATTATTTTCCGTTTACATTATCAGGTACATAGATGTTGTTAGGCGAGCGATCCTATTACGTCAATCGTGCAGAATTTCCGAAATATTATGAATAATCATTTTTTTTAATGAGGAATTCTTAAGGTCAGGCGCAAATGATACTTTCTCCAAATGGAATTCAATACGCTATATTTTATTATATAACCGGTTCCAAAATATTCCGTTCATATCTATACGAATTTTCATCTCGGTGTGACGCAACGCAAAAGATGTGCCAGTACCTACCATTTCCATACATACATACATAGAAAATGTACAGAATTATAGTTTTTTTATTCGGTGAATTGTAATGTAAATTACGTGTATCTCGAGCCTTGTTCGTTTTTACGCGGAAAAAATTTGAATTGAAGCAAAAATTGAAATAGCAGGAAGTAAAATCTGCTTTTGCGGTCGAGTTTCAACCGGCTGTCTCTGGCAAATGCATTAGACCACAAAATGTGAAGGTACATAGTTTTTTTATTGCGTACCTACTAAAATCATATTAGGTCACATTTCTTCATACGAAATTAATAATGCCATGTGCAAAAAGATCTGGTTTGTGTATCTGCATTTGAATGTGTATTAATATCATTGATTCATTACGGCTCAAACATTTCGAAATCAATGTCGGCATGAATCAGATAAATGCCAGACACTTACAGCTAGTTCATTATATAAGAAAATTAATGTGCGAATCACTGTTTATTTGTTTTAATTAGCATTTGGCATTTTTTTTGGAGGCGCACACTGCACTAGTGATACTACTATAAATGGCGATAATTTATAATGGTTCTCAAATTTTAGCGTTTAATTGCAATTTATGGAGCGAAACGAACGTGGAACGCACCATTGTGTTTATAACAAATTTGAGAACAATTTGAGTGAAGTATAAAAAAAAAACAATAGCAAAATATTAACCAACGTTGTTTAGTGTTAGTGTGTCAATTCAAGAAGAATAGATATTTAATTTTCTCCATTGTACGGTACTTTTCGGTTGTTTGCGGTGCGATCTTCGTGTACGCACCCCCACGAAAGTAAGGTCCAAAATACTACGATTCATTTGAAGTTTAGAAATGATTAGTATTAATGGTATTCTCGTGACAAAGTCATAAGTGAAAATGTCGATCAATGTCGCTTTCCCCTTTCAGTCAACTAGTCTTGCACAATGGAACTTGAATTTTACTTTCGATACTTTAAGTGTGACTCAATAATTAAAACTGTAACACTTTGCATATCGTAACCTATGTGTTTTCATTTACTAAAATTAGTATTTTCTGTGATTCAGTTCGATTATTCTGATGTGAAACGTAACTTCGCGGCGCACTGTAAGCTCACAGTTACCTAAGATCATCGAGTTCAGCTGACAACGCCTAACTAATGTAATCTTTCGAGTTCTTTATATTCAGAGCTGTGTGTAATAATAATTTGGCCATCCAAAGTTTTCCTCACTTACGGCTTTTTAACTCGTCGATTTAGTATTGATTACATTACATATGTTTTTGTTAGAATTGCTTACCTTAACTATGAAAAAAATTCAAGTTGGCCTCAATCGTTTTAAAGTTGATTTAAATTTTGCCATTTATCACTTTTATGATATCTCAAAAAATTACGTTGTGTTACCTAGATCTTAAATTCTTCCCCTTGATAAATATACAGCACATAATCATAAATTGACTTCCTCAAAGTAAATCGCGCATAATACCACGGCTTCTCTTTATCGCTTGAATTTATATGCAACAAGTGTGATAGTGATCTATACAGCGTTTCCCAAACTGCTTTCAATGGAAAACCGGTGATAATTAAGATAACTTTAATTTAGATTACGTCATATCGAAAAAATGGCAGCTGAAAGTACTGTTTATGAGAAGAGTCCTTGTGGAGATTTGAAGATACACGAAGTTGTATAAGAATTCGTGAAATTCTAGTTAGAAAACAGTTCGAAAATCCTATTGGAAGGAAAATTGATGAAACGGTTTTTCAAAATCCAATTTCATCTTGGTGAATTGATTTTCTGAAAATATGTACCTAAAGCTCATAAATGAAATTTACTCTTTGGGTGTGTGGCTGTTGATTTTCCGTTTTCAATTTAGCGAAAGAGAGAATTCGCACGTGTATCGGCTCAATCGAGAGTAATGGTTGCATAAGCGACTTCTTGCGGCCACTTCTTATTTTTTTTTTGTATTTTAATTATCCATTGTGGCTGCTGACGGAGTGCAGTTGCACAATGATCTCGATATGTTGAGAATTCGAGCGTTTCGCATATAAAGCACTCGATAATTGGACGTTTTCGTACACCGAAATAATACAAAAAAAAAAACCAAAACACATTCGCACAGGCATTGGCCAACTGCAAAAAAAAACGACACTTCTGGGATAGAAAGCGGTTCGCTCTTGTATTACGCAAGGGAAATGACATCTTATTTTTACTACTAGATCTTTTGCCACAATCAATTTCGTAACACATTTTAATCTCTGCATATAAAACAGTCGAGTAGGTCTCCATAAATTCATACAAGATTCTAAAATCAAAGACTATCGCGTGTATAGCTTTGAAAAATGGGGAGATTGATACAAATCCATAGTAGTTTTGAAATTCGAACTCCCCAATGGATAAAAAAGTTTTACTATTGCCTCTCGCTTTGTTATACTTCCTTGCATTATAAATTCGAAAAAAGGGGAAAAAAATTCAACCTGGTTAGGATTAATTGCTTTGGTTGAGATAAAAGTGACTAATTTTTAACGTGGCCACGTTGACGTCAATCAGTGTTAAACCGGTTGCATGCAATGAGACAATCGCATGGCACGAAAAAAACCTGTTCAGCGAGAAGTCAGCACTGCATAGATATGTAGCTAGCTGGTCTTGAGGTAGACCAGATGTTTTACCGAGCTATAGTTTGCTGGATACCACCCATTTGTTGCCCACTCAAACCAGATACCTTCCACATTCAAAAATACGTACTGAATTTTGGATCTTGCGTCTATTTATAACTGGTTAACAGATCTTTTCATTAGCAAAAGCTCAGTTTCCACTCCTTATTTACTATGCCTTTAGATTTAAACAAAGTGGGAAATGCAAACAAACTGTCGTGTAAAATTATGATATATCGAAACCGGAAACCAGCCTGAATTATACATTTTATTAAAATTATAAATGTTCGGCCGTGCTCGTGATTATACTTGTAAATGCCAAGGTTAAAATTCGTATGCATACAGTTAGTTTGGCGTGCGAATGGTTCGACAAGTCATTTACTCTACTCCATATTTTCTTTCCGTTTGAATCTAATTTTATTCAAAAACTCCGGTTCCAAATCGATATTTGGCACCGGAGTTTTTAAGAAACGTAAGCTTCCCGTTGTTGAAATTAAAATTTGCTAAAGTTATTTACATTGGAACACATTAACGTTTGATCAATGGCGCGTGCCCGTACCTACATACTTGTTTTATCACAAATAAATTAATACTAGAAAGCAGCATTCACCTATTCAATCCAAGTGAACACTCGCAGATACCAAACTATGCACTCGACAGGTACTTAACAGACCCACGAATTTCATTGTGTAAATTTTGCTTCAAAAGATAAATTTTAATGACTTCCGTCATTGAAGATATCCTAATTTGTATCTGCGTATAAAAGGACAGTCCATTGTTCCAAATTGTGCACTTGAATAAATCAATATTGTATTAAGCTTACGGTCAAATTTATCATGTAAGGTTAGTTCAGGTTAAATTACATAGTTCGTGGGTGTCTATTTCAAGTTACAAATCAGTAGATTAACTTTATCGTGAAACGTCGCAAAATTGAATACTTTGGGAACATATGTACATAGCTCGCGGTACTGCCTTCTACAAACAACCATGGAAGACAAAATGGAAGGCAAGCAGGAAGCAAGTAGTAAGAATCTCTCGTGGCTACAGAACATACCCAAATGGACAGGCCTCAAAGTGGAGGAACTGTTTCATCTCGCCAGGGATAGAGAGTAGTTCGCATGGGTCACCATAAACGCTGAGAAGAACACATGAAGAAGAACTATATTAATAGTAAATGAAATTTGAAATGTCTTATTTGGACCAACATTTTAGGATCTCAGCTATTTACTATTTCTTGCAGTCGGTTTCACACCTGGGTTGATGCAAAGCTCATGATTGCGAATTGACTTATGACTATGGACTTTTTTCGTTTACTTGAAGTAGTGAAGACCACGTCCAAGTGACTAATCGGAACCGTTTTATCCATATGCGGAATAAGAGGAAGTGTATTGGTTTACCATATTGGGTGTCGCTGGTTCATTCACTCCGACACTTTCTTGTCTTGGCTGTTGTTGCGCAACAGCCTACATCTTGCACACGAGCCACCACATCCACTTTTTTTTTAAACTTTTAGTTACCACCGTTACTTATTATTATCAAACGCCTATGCTAATCTGTCGGATGGCTGTTGAGTAAAAGCTATTGTGTTACGATCGGGCGCCGTGAGAAATTCGTCCAATTAGATACAGAGCTGAACTGGCTCTGGGCGAATTGCTTAAACGGTTTTTTTATTGCATAACAATTCATCATCGTATATTTGTTTTTATGTAGAAGTTGCGCTCGCGGTTATTCGCACGAAGAGATGCTTTCTGTGCGGAAAGCTCCATCAAAACGGTAAACTGCCGATATTACACGATTACGCCGGGTCTTTGGAGATAGAGAAAGTGTGGCAACATAGAATAACGGGAGACTATGATTTTTCTAATACATTGAAGTTCATCATTCAAAGAATGCCATAAATCGATTAATTTGGCTGACCTACTACAATTGTGCTCGGCTTATACTGAACGTCAAGCTTAAAGGTCAGGGTTTGATCAACGAGATACGATTTATGTTGCTATTTGTACGACCTCTTCACATATCCTGCTTTGGTATGTTATAGATGGTAGTTCTGTTTTCACCCAGTGCTAATTTTCAAATATAAATGGTGCTATTCACTTTTAAGATGGCAATACATACATATGTACATATTTTGGTGTGATTGTATATTTGTTGCGTGTCGTTATCGTTTTAAATGCAAAGCTTGTTTGAATCGTCGCGTTTGTTCGCTCCTTATGATTCTTGTAGATGATTATATAATCAGTCACGGTAATTTGCATCAGAATGCATATTGCATTCATCGTCTGTGAGAAATTATTGCACAAAATTAATTTTATCCGCGCGTTGTTTCTCTGGTTAAAATCGGTCAATTAAAATTATTGCAATTGGTAACAGATAGTTCAAAGCAAAACCCATTGAAAATATTAATTAAGAAATATTTGGCCACAAAATTATCGGCAACTAATTAATCGGTTAGTAACTTTTCAAGATAATGGTCAGTACTATATTTAGAAAACGGCCAGTAAAAATAATAAGTGGTAAAAAATATTTATTTGGTAAGTAACTTTTTCATAAACTGTCAGTAAACTTTAAACGCCGACCGTTTGTATAAATTTACGAACCGTTTAGTATTAATTACTGACCATTTAATTTATTTACTGATCACTGTGAACTGATCCTTAAAACTTACTGACCATTTATTAAAATTACTCACCATTTAAATAAAATAACTGACCGAAAATCTGAAAAGTTACCGATCCAATAAATCCAGCCAAAATTATCACCTGTGAAAGATTTATTTAAAGAATTTTCGTTCTCTTTATATAAATGGCAAAAACGTTATAATATTTAACAAAATTTTATATTGATTGTTATTTATACATATGTATGTATGTATGTATGTTACAGTTAAAGTTTTAAATCTCGTCAATGTATGTACATATGTATATGTATATGTACTCGCTAGTCAATGTATACATTAACTAAAAGTTCCAGTTAAAGCTCACAACATTACATTCCACATTTACTTTAACGAGACAATATATGAATTAACTAGTAAGTGTATAAACTCACAGACAAGCGCTAGTAAAACGTAATTCATTTTATGAAATACTTACACATTTTGACAAAAATATGTGTAATTCCAATCATTGTACCAAATAACAAAAAAATGTCAAGAATATGATGTGCAACCTCTTCAGCTTTTTTTCTTTTCAGATATCTTAATACAACGAATTTCGTTAATGAAGATAAAATTAGAAGATTTAACTACGTACGTATGGTTAATTGACTAACAAATATGTCCATTCATTCTCACCCGGTATACTTTAACTGTCCAAGCTAGACAATGCATACATAAACTAAGTACATATAAACTTTAACTGTAACATATACATAATATCAAATGTGTACATTTTGCACACTGGCAGCTTCGTGCGATTTTTTCAATGTTGGCAGCACCGAACGACATTTCCGCGGGCAACTTGAAAATTTACATTGGCGACACGTACTGGAGGCTATGTAGGTACACGTACATTGAATTGGCGCGAATTATCGACAATTCGCAAATAATATTATACAATGAAAACGAGCGTCAATTGTGTTAGAGCGAGGCGGCCATTACACGGTGGGTCCAATTTTTGAATTTGCCATGTTCGCTCTTTGAGTGCCACTACATATGTAGTTTGGTAGCGGTGTTTCTAATGCCGAGACAACGAGACAACAAAGGGTTAATTAAGAGGGTCAATTGGATTCGGTCCACGTGCACGAAGGATTGTTGACAAGTTGACTTCTAAACGATTTAATACCCGGTTAGTCGTCCAACGAATGCACCTAGACGAGAGTGGTCTATTGAACTAAACTGCACACGCCCTTGGCCTCGTCGTCGATGTAGAAATTGGATAATTGGTTGTCCACATCAATTTATCGAAAATTGAACGCTATCAGTGCAAAGTTGTTATCGTTCAACTGCGTTCAAAGCACATAGCCGATGCTGTGAACACTGCTTAATCAATTATTTGTCATATAGCTTTAATACAACATATCATTATTAATGAGTTTGTATGTATGTACATTGATTACATACATTGATAATTTGAATTGTTCTTTTTTTGGATACTGTTATTGTTAGGCCACTCATATTTCAATAATAAACAATTTTCTTGTATCAACATAATCAATAACTTGTAACACTAATTTTAAATTTTCAGATTGAATCATCATTACCTTCAATCATGGGACTGCGATTTTTGTTATTTTTATTTATTTTATATGAAAAAGGTCAGTTGTTAAAAAATATTTATTACAATACCACACTGCTTTTTATTGTAATTATATTTATTTTTATACATTAATAGGGGTCGGAACAAATTTACCACCAGTTTTTACAAAAGATATGAATCATTTGGCCCTGTCTGAAAATACACCCGTAGGTCAAATCGTTTATAATTTAGAGGGTCACGATCCTGAGGGATTGTCTGTAAGTTTTCAATCGTTTACATACGTTTTGAAAATATAATAAGAATTAATAAGAATCGTTTTGTTGTAGGTGACGTATAGTTTAGTTGGAACTGATCGGTTCATTGTTAATCCAACGACAGGTGAAGTTACTTTAGCCGAACCGCTGGACAGGGAGGTAACTATAAACCGATTTAATAACTGTTATAATAATGTAATTATTATAATAATAATCGTTTTTCAATTGCAGGTTAATGAAACTTTAAAATTCATGGTATCCATTGAAGACATTGTCGAAGGATTGAACAACAACATTGTTAAAGTACCCGTATCTGTGATAGTCTTAGACGAAAATGATAATGCTCCTGAATTTAAAAATGTACATATAAACACCAATTCGTATTTCAATCAATCATTTTACATTACAATAAGATAATATTTATGTATAGGGTCCTTACGAAGCGGATATACTCGAGAATGCAGCAATCGGTACGACGGTAATATCTGAAATATTGATCGAAGATAGAGATTCCCTCGGAGAGACGCTGGAAGTCGGCTGTATAGCATCGGCTCAGGTATTTTTTATACATTCATAATAAGCATTTATACTTTTATAGTATTTGTATTGATTTTATATTTATTTTCAGTGGTCTGAAGCGTGCGGTGTGTTTGAAATAGTCACGTTACAATCGTCACAAAGTCAATTCAAAGGATCTTTAGTACTGAAAGCACCTCTTAACTACAACATTAAACACTCTTATCAATTTCAATTATATGCCACGGTGAGCTGATTTTACATGTGCTGATGATAATTGATTAAAGTTACAATTTTTGTATCAAATGAGATATTTTTGTTCAATTAGGACGGCCACTTGAACTCTACCACTGGTGTCGAAGTGAGAGTTGTCGACATTCAAAACCTTCCACCTACTTTCGTCGGCTCTTTAGCTACTGTACTTTCTGAAGATGCTCCAATTGGAACTTTAGCTTTGACCGTACATGCAAAAGATGGAGATAGAGCACAACCTAGAAATATCACATACGATCTTCTTACTAGTAAGATTTCGTCGGAAGAGCAGATTTTAAGTATCGTTGCCAGTATTATAATTGTTTTATCATAATATCTTTATTACAGATCCACACGACTATTTCATTTTGGATAGTGTAACCGGTGATTTGAAAACGGGAAAGCCACTCGATAGGGAATCGCTCGTGGACACATCAGCTCCTCTCAACCTCACCATTAGAGTACATATTTAATGTGCCATATAATTGAATTTATTGATGGTATTTATTAAAATTATTTGTTTTTTATAGGCACGAGAGATTGTAGACGATAGACCAGTCGATAGTAACATAACTACTACGCTTGCAACCGTTACTATTACGATACGTGATGTGAATGATGAGCCACCGAGATTCAATAGGAAAGAGTATTCGGTGGAAATACCGGAGAATATTCCGTTTGGTACTCCGTTGCCTAATCTTGATATGGTTGTCACAGACACCGATGTTGTCAGTATAACATCAACTATAATACTTAAACATTTATATAATATTTCAATATATTGAATATGTATTATATTTTAGGGTTCAAATTCTGCATTTTCCCTTCGGTTGTCCGATGTGTCTGGTGCTTTCATAGTTGAACCACAACAAGCAACAGGTTCCACCCAAGTCAGCATCCGTCTTACCAACATTACGTTGGATTATGAAAATCCAAATCAAAGGAAGTTTATAATACTTGTAAGTTAAAGATGTTTTAAAACTAATTTTGAATTCAATTTCAAATTTTAAGTTTGTATTATTTTGAATGATAGGTCATTGCTGAAGAGTTGTACACTACTCCAAGATTATCATCAACGGCTACAGTGACTGTAACTGTTACAGATGTAAACGACAATGCACCTACTTTCAAACATGTATCTTACAGTGCAGTGGCATCGGAACAAGCTACACCTGGGACACACGTTCTGACGATAACTGCTATCGATAGAGATCATTCCAGGTATTTTAGTGTATTTAGTGTATTTTAGTGTTCTTTTAGTGTAGGACTCAAATTAGTTTTATAAAATGACTGTGTTATCATTCTTTTTATTTAGATTTGGAACAGAAGGAATTGTCTATGAACTATTTGGCAACGGAGCCGAACTTTTCACCGTTGATAACAGAACTGGTGTAATCACAGTAGCGTTTTGTGCTACGCCTGGTGAAAATCCTTGTTTAGATTTTGAAACGAAACCAGATTTCTTCTTGAATTACAAAGTATATAATTTTCATTTTTACAAAAAAAAACAAAACAACCATTCGACCGTTACAAAAATTACACAAAAAAATTTTTTTTAGGCAACCGATGATGATGGCTCCGGTCAGAATATGGTGGTTCCCTTGAAGATTTCACTTTACGATACCAATGACAACCCTCCTGAATTTTTAAGTCCTGTCTATGTATCCTCTATAGACGAAGGAGCTTTAAAATTTGATCCCGAGTTAATTGTAAGTACGAATGTTTAATTCCTTTAGTATATTTTGTAATGTGTAATCATGGTTAAATTTTCTGCTAGGTACAAGCAGTAGATCCAGACAAAACATCAGTCATTTCATATTCACTGGTCGAAGGATTGAACAGTGAATTATTTTCGGTCGATAGCGTTACTGGTAAAATTGGTATACAGGGAACAAACGGATTAGATATGACTCACGTCAAAGAGGATCACGTTACTTTAATTGTTCAGGTAGTTAAATCTTTTGTGAAATAAAATTTGTAAATTTTCATTTATAAGAATTTTATGAAAAGTATTTATATTATTTTAAATAGGCAAGTGATGGTATATTTAATACGACCTGTCGTATTGAAATAATGATAAAGGATGTTAACAACAATATACCGATTTTCGAAATGACACATTATAATGCATCCGTATCTGAAGATGCTCCAATCGGTAATCATTTTGATTTTACATAATTTTAAGTTCTGTTAATTTTAAGTGAATTTTAATTTATTATATTTTATGCTCGTAGGTACTGATGTAATTAGAGTTGTTGCTAGCGATATGGATAGCGGATTGAATTCTGAAATTAAATACTCGATACAAAAAGGAGCCTTTGAGGATTTTGCGATAGAAAAGGATACTGGACGAGTTACAATAGCGTCAAAATTAGACTACGATAGAAGAAACACTTATCAAATGCAAATCATTGCAGTCGATCAAGGTATTTTTCAGCATAGTTTATATACTTTTAATTATACAGTTTACTTGTTGATTTAATCTGATTTTATTGCTGCTTGGATCGAGTTAGATGGGTAATTTATTCATTACAATACATTCAATACATTCTTAGGTTTAGTAGTGGTTTTTTTATTATTTCAGGAACGCCAAGTTTGACGGGAACAACAATGCTAACTGTAGTTGTATTAAATGCTAATGATAAATCTCCTTACTTTTCTCCACAGACGCAAAGAGCTGAGGTATAATGAGTTAAATTGTGATACATATTATATGTTTTATTCCAATTTATGCATTTTTAATTTATCGCTAAAGGTTTCGGTGGATGCTGAAATTGGAACGGTAATACACAAATTGACCGCATCAGATCCAGACGTTTTATCATTTGAAGATCTCAAATATGAAGTGGGATTTCAACCGATAACGGCTGTGGATAAGAACGGAAAACAAGTTAGTACTTTTATAATACATATTTTTGTCCAAATGAATGCAAACTATTGATTCATTGTATTTGATCTTTTTTTAGGTTCAAGAAACTTCTGTATTTAGACAATGGTTTCAAGTGGAACGTGATGGAAGCGTTAAAGTTGTTCATGCTCTCGATCGTAATATAGCCGCTGTTGTAACTTTACCCGTAAACGTTTTAGACACCTCTGCCACTAGTGTACAGATATCGCAAGGTTTTTATTATTTTCTGTTAAGTATAATTGAATAAGTTATAAAAGGCAATATTAATGTTAATGTTTCTTTTCAGGAGTACTGATTATAACGATAGTGGATGTAAACTCTTCACCGCCTTCCTTCAGACAGTTACGTTTTACTGAAAGGCTCGTTGAAGAACAACCGCCGAACACAACTCTCGCAACTTTCCACGCTACAGATGTCGAATCGAGTATATCACACTACGCAATAGACCCTCCAAATCAATATTTCCAAATCGATAATGTCACAGGTTCATTTTAACTATAAACTCATTCTAATAATATTCAATTTTACTCAATGGAGTTCTGTAAAGTCCTTATTTTTATAGGTATCGTTCGTTCGACTCAACGCATCGACTATGAAAGGGTTCATCAAATCAATTTCACAGTGGTCGCTTATGATACTGGTGTTCCACAGCTATCAACATCTGTAGGAGTGACTGTAAACGTAGTTAATATAAACGACGAGGAACCAGTGTTTGATGAAGCTACTATGTACGAAGCTGTCTTGGAAGAAAATTCACCGGCGGGTGCTCTCGTATTAACGGTGCATGCCACTGACAAAGATGAAGGTAGTTTTGATACAATTTAAATCAATTATTGAATTGGATAATCATTACAATATTTACAATGGAAAATTTATAATCAACAGGTGTATTTGGAGAAATACGATACAGCATATCCGGAGAACAGGCCGAACTCTTTACAATGGATGTTATTACAGGAGAGTTAAAAGTTGCATCAGGTGCTGTTATTGATCGTGAAGTTATGGATGATATTTGGCTTCAGGCCATGGCTGTGGATAATGCTCCGGTTGCAGTAAGAAAAACTGCAAGCGTACCCGTTAGTATTTTAATCAACTTTTTAATATTCCAAAGAGTTGATGGTGTATAGTGCAATATTATATTTGACGCATTGTTTACAGGTTCATATAAAAATAAAAGATTTGAACGATAATTCTCCCGTGTTCGGACAAAGAACGTACAAAGCATCAGTTGCTGAAAATCTATCGTTGAATCCTCCGGCGCCGATACTTCAAGTTAGAGCCGAAGATAAAGATAGTTCATTGAATGGTCAAATCAAGTATACAATTTTAGAGCAAACCTTACCAGGTACATACATATGGTGTTTTTTTTTTATTATATATTTTAAACTTTATCTCATTTTTTTATTTAACAAATTTATATAATTTTTTTTCATTCTATTTTCAGGAGCTTTCTCTTTAGATGAAACAACGGGGGTATTATATCCATCGCTTCCATTATCTGGAAATACTAGCCATCATTTGAAAGTATCTGCAGTTGATCGATTTGGAACTGGACCTCACTCTGACACGGCCTTTATTGATATCAATGTAGACAGTGTAAATCAGCACAGTCCCGAATGGATGACACCGGCTAAGAACGAATCAAACTTTTTCATACCAGAGGTAATACACTTAGATGTTATAGATTAGAAATGTTAAATGGTGTCACTAATTGTACATATTTGTATTACAGAATGCTGCTCAAGCTGATATTGTATTGATGACTGTGAAAGCTACTGATCAAGATTTGGGAGAAAATGGACGCGTCACATACTACCTCAAAGTGGGAAACAAGAACGTTCACGAAACTAAAGAATTTTCTTTGGATGAAATGTCTGGAGAACTTCGTACTAAAGTTTTTCTGGATAGAGAGCAGAAAGATGAATACCAAGTGAGTCAAATATTATTTATTTCGTATTCGTTGTTAGTTTTGTATTATATTTTAAATTGTGTATTGTTTTAGCTCGTATTAGTAGCCACTGATCAAGGCTCTCCGTCTCGTTTCGAATCGGTTAGGTTTATCAACGTTTATTTGAATGACTCAAATGATAATAAACCACAATTCCCAAAAGATATATACGAGTTTACAGTTAGTGAAAATCAACCTCCTGGTATTTTAATCGGTACGTTATCACAATTTTTATTAAACATTACACAAAAATAGTTTATTTTCAGAATGTAATGAAAGTTGTTAATTTTACAGGTACCGTTAAAGCCGTCGACAAAGACACGGGTGAAAATGGAAAAGTATTTTATCATATTATAGATGGTAATCAAAAAGGAATGTTTTCAATTGACAGAACTCAAGGATCGATCAGAA
This sequence comes from Parapsyche elsis, assembly GCA_022651745.1. Lineage (NCBI taxonomy): Eukaryota > Metazoa > Arthropoda > Insecta > Trichoptera > Hydropsychidae > Parapsyche > Parapsyche elsis. The sequence goes on from JAGVSN010000017.1 coordinate 8,923,320, forward strand.
CAAATTATTCATTGGATAGGTATGCATTTTTGTAATTTTTAATGGTAAATTTAAATTTTCTATTGTGATGAAAATATCATTTTGATTAATAGGGAAGAAAAAGATGAATATTATTTAACAATTTATGCAAGCAATGAACCTGTTCTGAATGGGAAGAGTGAAGAATTTCTCAATTCTCTCGATAGAAAAGGCGTGGAAACGGTCAACGATACAAAAATATACAAAACGGACAAAGATAAAACGATAACACAAGTAGAAATCAAGATTTTAGATGAAAACGATAATCCACCGTATTTTGAAAAGGCTGTTTATTATGCTGGTAAAATATATTACAGTGCAATGTGTTGAAATGAAATTTTTTTCCATTGCTGATTATATTTTATTTTCAGGAGTGAAATCAACGGCAAAATCAAGCGAACCCATACTATCAGTCAAAGCCAAAGACCCTGACTTTGAAGCGAATGGAACCATTAGTTATTTCATTTCAGCATCGAATTTATATAAGTTTGATAATGTGCACTCGAGTGGGTCAATTGTACCGTCTCCGTTTAATATAACTCAAGAAGGTAATTATTTTAAATTTTTATTAATCTCGTTCAGAATTTTTGCATTAATTTTATTGAAAAATTCCTTCAGGATTATTATTGACGGCTGATTTCATGGCTGAGTACAATCAAGACAGATTTATACTCAACATTATGGCCCAAGAGACACAACCTCCGTACCGACAAACTAATGCAGACGTTCACGTAAGTTTTAACGGAGTCGTACAAATATTGATTTATGACTATTTTTATTAATTTAATATTTGTCTGTATAGATATGGGTCGTTACTGCTGAGCAGTTGGTTCGAATTGTGTTTTCAAGTCCTTGTACTCAAGTTAATAGACAACAGTCTAGCGTGGTCTCTCGATTGTCCAACGCAACACGTTCGATCATCGTCCTCGATGCTATCAAGCACTACGTTCATCCAGATTATAAGGATTGGTAATTATTAAATGTACTTTTATAATATTTAAAGATATGTACTTAAATAAATAATTTATAATTTTTAGGTGCGACGTTCATATGCACGTTGTAGATCCACTAACTTCGAGAGTGTTACCCGTAGAGAGAGTTATCGAAATGATCGATGCTCAATATGATCATCTAAAAGATTTATATGAAGATACTGGCATAAAAACTTTGGAGGCAGCTAGTACATCAAACAAAAGTAAATGAGAATAACAACTTCAATTCTAAACATGCACGTGTAGGGCACCTTTACTGTAGTCACCGTTGTTAGCATTCATATGTTAATAATAAACACCGTTGATTATTATCAATAGGCAATATTCTAGTATAAAATAGTTTTAAATTTCAGTCTGTATGTCTGTACATAAGGAACGCTTGACACAGTATACTTAAATTTTTTCCCCTAAACTATAGTTACCACTTATATGTCAATAATAAACATCCGTTGACCATCAACGGGCAATTCTCTATTTGTATAACAGGCCAAAAGTATGTACTTCGTGTGTTTTTATTATAATATATTGATTTTCTTTGTTTAGCGAACCAAGAATCGTTTGATCCCGCATTGGCTGCTCTCATTGCAATATTAATTGTTCTTTTCACTGGAATCGTTACATTTATTGTTGTTTGTAGCTGTTTGAAGCAATGGTAATAGTTTGATTGTATATAAAGCGATAAAAACATTAAAATTTTATCATTTGAGTGTGCATAATATATAATTGAAAACATTTCAGGGTTCTACCGATGCCGGCTGAAAACGGTATGGCGGAGAAAGGATCCGTCAGAGAGAGAAGCAGACGACTTTTACAAGAACTAAGCAGTACTGATAATCCACTGTGGGCAGAGCACAAGTTGCGGTTGTACGAAGAGCAGGAATTGACGATGAACGTCTTCGGTGAAAACAACGACGGTTATCCGCAACCGCAAGATTTACCACCGGTAAGTTTTTTACTTTACCCAAATCGGATAAAGTATTGTGATCGTGCGAAAATTAGACCTTGAGATTTTGACTGATTTGTTTCATGGTTTCTGGAAAATGTCTGTATGTCTGTGTACTTTTGTGTAAAATCACTAATTACTCAAAAACCGTTTATCCTATTAAACTGAAACTTCATATTTAAATTTTTTTTACCGATTATTACAATCCATTTGTGGTGGCAGTTTACTCTTGAACGCGATTTCGTTTTTCATTTTTGATATTTGATATCTTTATAATATTGTAATAGTATAATCCTTAAAGCAATATCTATTAAAAAATAAATCATTAAAATTAGTCAACCGGAAGTAGGGTTTTTTTCTTGTAGAAAAGTCAAAAATTCTGTTAGCACGGAATATTTCCGAAACTACCGAGCCGATCAAGCTGAAAATTTAAATTTATAATTTCCATATAAAATTTAAGAGTTGATAAGGTTTTGATCAAAATCCGCCGACCGGAAGTGTTAGTTTTTCCTATTTAAATATATGCCGAAGATAGTATTTTAACAACAGTAATTTCACGATATGTCATATGTATATATGTATGTTGGTTGGTGTGGTGGTGTGCATGCGTTTTATTTACTTACATACTTAAAAAATTTATTTCGTTACTCTTTGGATTCCTCAAATAAAATAATAAAAGTCATAAATAAAGTCATGGGTTGGCCACACCCGAATTTATTTTCAGTGTATTACACATACTCGAACGTTTATCTTCTAAATTCTTACAATAATTGTCGTAATTATGTTAATGTTTAAAATATTTACAGGTGGACAATACGTATGCGACGATTCAAGGTAGCGGTGAACGAGACTATGCTACGTTGAACGCACCTCGGAGTTCAGGTCAGATTGGAACTGCGTCTTTGTCCAGCGACAGTCACATGGGGCCCAACAATATATCGTTTGAAGCGATGCTCGGTTTTCAGGGTAGTACGTTTCAGCCCGAGTTGCCGGCCACGCCCGAACCGCCGCCTAGAAGTAATCATTTCCAAAATTAGGGATAGTGATGTTGATATGTGCCAATACAAAATAGTTTATGTATATTATATATATTTTAAAAGCAACGAATCAAATGTATTAATAATTTGTATTTATGTATGTAAAATCCGCTTGTTTATATGCTGTGGAATGTTGTAAGCGTCTTCGGTTGAAGGATGATGGATCGACGACGCATATGTAAGAGATTTATAAATTATGTTTATAGCTCACAATTTTGTTGTAACGTAGTTAATAGTCGACGCATCACAACGTGATGGTTATAAGATGTCTTCGGCTGTAATTACCGGTACACTTTTGCCTTGAGGCAGATTTGTAATTAGTTTAAGCATGTACATGTTAAATAGACTGACCCCTAAATATTTTATAAATCGATTTTTTTTGTGATATAATATTTATCTTCTAAATTCTTATGAACAATTTGAACAATTTTGGTGCTATGCAACTATTGATAAGCTCCAAATTAAATTGGCTATGTTTTCAACGTTAAACTTCATACATCGAATATTAGTGACTGGTTACCATTTCATTATTATGCAAAATAAAAATGTGCACCGAGTCGGTGTCTCTAGGCGGAGCGCATTGTAAACTTTGACCCAAATAAAACACGTTTTTTATACAACTAGTATTGTTACATAAGCTTTTTGTCAAATTATATAATAGGCATATATTGCGTGCACTTTAATCTGCATAGCTTTTTGCTAACTAATATTTTGAATAATTAGTACGCGCGCGTCCACTAAAACTCTTAAAACTGAACGTTTGTAAATATGTAGTTGTATTATTTTGTATATTGCATTTTTCTAAGTTATTTTTTAATTTATTGTAATTTTATTCGTACAATGTACGATTTCGTCACATGTTTCACATTTTTTTTTTAATATATCACAAGTTACGAATATAACGATTGGCAATGTTTTGAAAGTTTTGTAAAACGACTTAAAATCGACATTATAAATGTATTGACAATACAGGTTTTGTGAATTAGTGCTATTTAGCACTGTTGATTTGTATTGTAATATTCTTTGGATTATACATATATTTTTTAACGAAAAGTTTTCATGCTCAATGCAGTTCTATGTGATACAAGTTCAGATTATGTTATAATTTGTCATGATTTATAATTAATCTTTCGCTTTTACGGTCAACATATAGTTAGACCACTAGAATATCAATAGGTTTGTGCATAAAATCTTCTAGAAAAATAAATAAATTTAATCTTTAATTTTTCAATACATGTATGTTTTCTATTATGAAATTTTTTAATATGAACTATTTGTGATAATTTATTTTGTATCGTGAAAAGATCTATAAAAATTATGAATTTGAAAATAAATAATTGTACCTACATATGTACATATGTATGTAATGTATTATATTATATTCTAAATCCCAATAAATAATTCGTCCATTTCAAAATTTCGTCACAAACACAGATATGGATCAAAACATTTTTATGTATAGAATGGAGGTATTTTGCAAAGAAAAGATTCATTTTTAAAATCAATTAATATATTTTTTCATAAATAAATAATACAATCTAATAATCAGTACAAACAATCCAACACATTAAAATTTTAAATAAATACAGCCCGATTGCGAAAAAAATATCATATATTGCACCGTAATACAAAATCCATCACAAAACTTAAAAAATACAGCATGATATTGAAAAAAAAGTAAACAAATATCAAAAAACTTTTATTTGTCACTAGGGAATATTCACCTATGTACATATATATTTTTATTCTGAATCATAAATGGAAAACATTTTATTACTCGTTAAAAGAGAGGTTTTTTTTATACATGTACAGGAGTTATCCTTATTATCCTTGAAAACAATCCAACTTTCTCTCGTTACCAAGTTATATTAAGTTACTTAAATGGTAAATTTATCTAATTTTTACTTATAACATGGAGCTAATAAAAACTTAAAAAAATTATTAGGTCGTAATGTGATGCTAAATATTGATGGTATATCCATTTGATGACTAGAGATTAACCGTAGAATAATGTAGCACAGAAAATAAGAACATGAATTGGAATGTAGCACGCAAATTTTATTGTTAAAAATGTGAGTGCTATTTTTTTATAGAAAATATAAATATAAAAAAACGACAATTAACTCCTTCGATACACAGATCTTTATGTTTAATAGTTTATTGATATTATTTATTATAGATGTATAATATATTTTGCTAGAATATTATACTTATAATTATAGGTAAAGAGCAGAGGTAAATTATTGTAGATACGCAAACGTGTATAGCGGCCGTCAAACGTAATGGTAAAGACTTGAAAAATACTGTTATACTAACATCATATCTCCTGCCCTTGGAGGAATATAATGTATAATTACATATTCTCATTCCTCAAGCATTGTCCTTTACGGTTGACAATTACTATACATACAGTGTACAGTTCTTTTTTTCAAAAAGGCATTTTCACATTCTAGAAGACATATGGTTGATTATAAGCAATACATCTAATGGGATCGACATGAACCTTCATGAAACAAAAGATCTGCAGATTACGATGGTGAACTAAATTTAACAATTTTTAGCACTGTATCAGTAATAAACAAAATTCAATTGAGAACACAAGCAGTGTAGCACCACTTCATAAGTTTAGTCGTTCGTAACAGCAATACTCGGCAATTAACAATTTGTAATTATTTACAAAGTTATACAAAATAAAAGCAAAAAAATTGGTACAAGGTCCACAACTTTCAAAAATAGGCCATTGGAAAATTAAAACACCAAAAATAGTATCAATCATCTACAATGGAAAGAATTGTATATTTTGTCAGTCTTACATTTTGGCTTTATTTAATCGATTAGGCGTATGGTGTGGGAATGCTCATTGGAACAAAAAATAGCAATCATGTGCGTTTCAATTATATACCATTATTACTATTCGTATATAAACAATAATGGATGTGTAAGAAAAAATTCGTTGTGGAATGAAAAATATTATAATATAATAAAATTATAAAACGGAAAATCGTTCATTGGTTCATTTATAATTAAATGAAAATTTTTAAATAATATAAAAGAATATCAGCAGTGCTTGGCACGAAAAGCTAGATCAATTTTGTGAGGGCACTATTCAATACTTTTAACAAATTTCAACAACTTTACATATATGTACTTATGATCGAATCAATAAAGTTACTCACATTGAGTAAAATCGAAAAGAAATAAATAATTTTTTTTTCTAATTAACACGAATAGAGATAGAAGACAAATTTTAATTGTTTCGATATCGTATCTTTTTTAAATAAAATATAATAAATAATTAAATATTTATATATGTATATATATATATATATTACATATAAATAATGTCTACTTGTACTTTGAGAGTAATCGTATGAATAATATGAAACACTTTTTTTACATTCGGGACGAATACATTCTAATTTATATCACTTTAAATCATCATGATGAATTACACATTATAAACGATATAATATCATTCTATTTACAGTACTTTATCAAAATTATTCCCTTTTAATTGAAAGTGTCATTTTGTGCATTAACAAAAATGTCATATTTTGTATTTTAATGTTATATAAGGCTGCTTTAATTAATGAGTCATCGAATGCGATTAAAATTTTTGATATGTACACTACAAATTTTTAATGAAATGTATGAAAAACTATTTACATTCTACGAATTTGGTAAATTTAATCAAAATATTGCATTTATAGTTGGTGTATCTGTTTCAGTATTATACCTATATACTATCTCCAAAAGACATAAGTTCGTTTTAATATCAGACATTCATAAAAAATCATACAAGTTAATGAGAAGAATTTCGTTTTGGTCGAAAAAATTTGAAAAATACAAAATTTTCTACTTTCCTACTAAAATTTTGATTTATATATTATAGTATGTAAATTTAGCATTAATTATAGGAATTTAAGGTTTAGTCGAAATGACTGCAGCAAGCTCGTCAGTCTGACCCTTCAGTTTCAAATTAAACTTGGAAATAATCTGCGACAGGTGTATTTTCAGGAGGATAACTGAGCGCGCTTCCGTTCGCTCTGTTATCGTTCTTATCATCGCTGTGCTTGTCATGTTTCAGTATAGACTTTACTTTTTCATAGCTTGTCGACGATCCACTTCTTTGGAAATTTGGACCATCTGCACTGGGATTGGCACTGTTTTTGACCTTCTCATAAGGCGGGTCTTTCGAGGCTCCATCGAAGAACTTCACACTCTCGTAATTAGGATCCTTCGGTCCCACCGATTCATAATTAGGATCGGACTCACTACCGGTGTTGTACGGATTCTCGTGAGGCATAGATTCGTAGTTCGGCTCCGAGCCGAAATTTTCATTATTATTGCACCAATTATGATTGGGCACTTTGGGCTTCTTGTTGATGACCGAATATCCCGGAATGTTATTTTGCGATTTATTATTTCTAATCGAGGCGTACGGGGATGTGGAGTTCCGGGATCGCAGCACTTCGTAATTCGGATCTGGATCGGACGTGTACCTTTCCGAGCGGCGAATGTGTTCGTATCCCGGATCGTTGCTTATTAAGCTATCGGGACCGCTCGGAACGCTCTCGTATCCCGGCTCATTGATGGGGCTAGCACCTCGTCCGTCGTGGAGAGTTATTCTGTGTAGAATATCGACGGAATTGTGCGAATGCTGCATCAGACCGCCAGAAACGGTCGGTATAACTTTGTGTTTCTGACTCTTGTTGGATTCTTTGACGGTCTCGTATCCGGGATCGATTTTCTCCGGTTTGTGCGAGCTGGTGCTCTTCGTGACGGTTTCATAACCGTGGCTTTTATTTCTTATCCTGTCGATGGTCTCGTATCCAGGATCGTCCTTGTTCAGCTTTTGTACATTAAGATTCTTATTATCGTGTGATGTTGCCGGAGCCGCCGGACTCGAGCCGGAAAGCCTTTTCATATCGTTCGGCTTTGATAGCTTATCATCTTCATTTTGACTACTCTTTTTCCGGCTGGAGTTTGAGGTGTGTTCCCTCGTCGGAGGAGCATCGTCAAAGTTGGAAAGCCGAGCGGAAGGTTGAGAGCGATGATCCGGTGTTGAATGACTGCTCATTTTAGTCTTCTTCATTACTTTCGCGTACATTTCTTCCACATTCTTTATCGGACTGCCGGTAACGTTTGGCTGACTTACAGTTATGCTTTTTCTTGGCACTTCTTGATCAATGGCCGCGTAAATATCATTCGTTCCGTCGATCGTGTTGTAAATTGCATCTGGCGCTTTTTCGACGGGCTTGTCAAATGAGAAATTTAACTCTCTAGCGACGAGAGGTCTTACCAGATCGCCCGAGCTGAATCTATGCTTATCTACGGGATAATTGCACCCGTAAAAATCGGACGAACTGACGCAACTGTTATTCCGTTGATGCTTTTCGTTGAGACTTCTTCGCAATTTGTCGTTGTCGTGCAGATTTCCTAAAAATATACAAAAAAAAAATTTGATTAAACCATTTAGTTAACAATACCTGAAAATCATCATTTTCACCTATGAATATTTTTTATAAATTGAAAATTGTGAGATTAAATAATGTCAATTTACTGACAAGGAATTTTCTCAATCAAATCTGGATAATCCAATATTAACTTAATTCTGATTGATTTAATTAATTTCATTCCGAGTAATCATACTTAATAATTGAAAACACAAAGTATAGATAATAAAATACATTTAGCAATACGTACTTGAAACGTTTATAAATAAGCATGCAAGTAAGATAAGGATTTAACGTATAAATCATAGATAAATTTTAATATGCCAATGTGTATTATTATATTAATATACATATTGTATATACATACAATGTAATTCTATAGAGAAAAACCATGCAAAATAACATTACATTAAATAAAATCAAAGGAAGTTATAAATTACAAGATTAATCATAACATTAATTCCGACTAATACAATCAATGAATCAATCAAAACTAATGAAATATGAGACTAAATTGGTATGAGCTAAATAATTACAATCATCACAATGAAAATTTACAATAAATAACACAACGACACGACAAAACACTTCAACGCGGCAAAATCTTGCACTTAAGCATAAATAAATACGTTCAAAAAGTAATATTATGTAAAAATGTATACCAGTGCTGGATATTTTATGGTGTTTACTGGCTTTAGTGTGGTTAACCGGACTTTCTTGGGATTTTCGATGAGGCACGGGAAGAGCCGATGGTACATCCGATGTGGACGGTTGAGGCGGCGGAGGTAACGGCGAATTGGCCTGTCTCTTTTCCGGCTTCGGAGATCCTAACGTACCTACCGATCCTGTGCAACTAGAATTCGACGCTACAAAGACATAAACAATAGTATTCAGACACGAAAAGCGAAAATTTAAACGACCGACAACGATTAAACCTAACGTGCACAAATCAATGTACTCACCTTGTCTAGTATGCTTTTGATAGGTTGCAGCAGCAGCAGCCGCTGATGGTTCAGCACTTATTCGCCTAGAATAGAGTTGTATTGGTTTATTGTTTATTAAAATTACATAGGAGTATGGTGATGATGAATATATACTACCTACCTAGGATTTACGTCGACTATTTCCAACGGTTGAACACTGGTGGTCGGATTGAAGACGGTGGTGTTAGTTTGCACGTTTGAACTTCTCGGAATCGCAATGGTAGAGCTTGTCGTAACGGTCGGAATTGGTTGAACAGCGGGAGGCTGTATTTGAGCGTACGTTTCCGATCCACTCGTATACACAGGATTGGACGGTTCTTCGATAGCGGCGTACATCTCATCTGAAATAATCAACTTTTTTATGATCGATGGGATTAAAGGGATTGAGAAATACACAAGCAGTCTATATATACCTGAATCGTCGGATACTGTCGCATAATGAGGCTGAGATATTGCAGCTGTCGTTGTATTTGTGCGTATGGAACTAAGCGGTTCCCGGACGCTTATGCTAGTATAGCCCTCTGTAACGAATTAAAAAAATATTTATATTGTTTCACGTAAACGTCGGTTTACAATGAGAGCTGAAAACTTTGATACAAAGAGTCGCAGGTTCCAGACCGCCGATCTAAACGATACCATCTACGATCCAAAGAGATTGATATACTAACTCGCTGAATCCACAGAATCTCCGCTGAAGTGATTGGGCTGTTGTACGGGAGGTTCTTCCAATACGACATTAACCGGAGCAACGGCGACGACAGGCGGAGTCATATATGGTAAATCGCGACTTGAAGACACCTGACCGCTTATCGCGTTACTCGCTGTTATCACGGGAACATCTGTAAAACGTGTCAATGTTTTCATTCATACCGAAAACAGTACAGTACAATAGATATTTCACCGGACAAACCTGGACTGGGTTGACTCTCGTCTGATGAATTAGAAAGTAGCGGCAAAGTCGCCGTAGCATTTCTGACTACGGTTTCATTTTCGATCGTCAACTCTTCAGTTCTACAAAATGCAACGGTTAGTATGCGTGTGACTCATTAAATCAATATTTTTAAATTAGCAACGAACCCGTGATTGCCGTCTCGCAATTTGGCATAAGCGTGCTCGTAAGCGTGATCTGATCTTCTCGTCGTGTTTGGTGAACTTTGTTCAGATACTCCTAGAGTGAAAAGTGATAAGTAATAAATACACAGAAAATGAAATTGGTAAGTGTTTGTATCGTTTATAAAAAGTATATTATATATCTTGATCAGATACATGTACATGTTTGAAGTGGCCGCAACTTTAAAAGATAAAATCAACAATTATGATATTCATTTAATATCTAAAAGACAACACATGCATCTAATATCGCTGCATTTTAAGATGTTCAAGTGATTACATGCAAACAATTATTGTGAATGTAATAAAATCTAATAAAAAAAAAAAACAAATAAATAAAGCTTCATTACAAGGAAATGACTTAATCTAAATATCCTATTTTTTAAAGTTTAAATTTAATAAAAATTCCTTAACTGAAAAGAATTTTTATTTACATAAATATACATAAACGGTGAATTTAACGAAATCTTACTTTGAACGGTTGCATAAAGTTCAGACGCTGTATCTCCGCTATCTTGTCTACATGGCACGGATGGGGGGATTTCCGGAAGACTTCGTTGACTGTTCTGACTGGAAACTCTACAATTATAAAGTAAATTTAACACGAATGAACACTATCGTATTTAACAAGACCATGTACACTATGAGTGCTCAACCGGTCGATCCCGAATACTTCCCGGGCTGTTTATCTATTAACGAAAATAGTTAATGGTTAAAGGAAGGGACCGTTATTTTTTCGTGGTATGCATTTGTTTAACCATTGGTTCTTAGCTAATTTGTCAAAAGAAGTCGAGAGCACTACTTGAAACTTTAACATCTGCTCTATTACAACACCGCACACTTTCTTAGAAATTGCTAATTCAAAACAAGCATTCTTATGGGAACCTATATTTAAACGACTGCATTCAACAATGCGGACACGTTCGACCGAAGATCACCTTGATGACCGTTGGCGTTTTGCTACAAGTAATTATAAGCCAGGCAATAGCTCAGTGGTTGGAGCGTTGGTCTCTTGAGCGAAAGGTATGGAGTTCGATCCCTGCATGTCGAAAAAGTTTTTCGACCTTAAAAAAGTCGTCACTGGCAAGATCTGTCATGTAAAATCAGTTAAATGTTTCCCCTTGCATACGAAACCGCCAAAAAAAAGCTCAGTGGTTAGAGCATTGATCTCTTGAACGAAAGTCAAGAGGCTGGCAAGATCTGGATATTACTAAATTCAGCTCGGCCGACTCTTGTTATTTTGCCAATTTAACTAACTCAACTGTGAGACGTTTCCATAAAATTAGCACCACCGAAACAATTCCTTACTAACTACCAAATCATTGTCCGTTTCTTCTATCCCTTCCTGCCCTTCAGAAGGCAATGGGAAACCACTGGAGAATAACTTTCCTTAGTTAATTTACTATGGTAAACGGTAAAATGTTTGTCAAATAGTGAAGAGGCAACGCTTGATATTCACCTTTAGAAGAAGAATTGTCAACCTGATTATTTGAAAATAGGTTTATATTTTCATCGCATATTTTTATCAATAGCTTTGAAAAACTAAAAAAAGTTTACAAGAAATTCTTATCAGTACATATACATATTATATCCGGACTTCCCCTAAATTCTTGCGCAAAAGTCTATCGTCATGCAAATAAAAATAAAAAAGGAGCTCCTACGCTGAAAGAGGTTGAGCACCCTCGAATTGTACACGGAAAAATATGAGATTATACCTTTTGCCGGAAACGGGAGTGACTTGTGTTGGGGGCTGGATTTCTTCTTCGCAGTGTATCTTCACTACGCCAGCCGTGCCGATCAACTCACTTCTATTAACGATAAAAACAATACTCAATATAATACATACATATTATGAACATACTTAATATAAATTTTTCATAAAAGTATAATTACTTGTGCGAGTCTTTACGGCAACCGCAAACACAAGCGGCCAAAACGACTACCAGTGCAACGAAGACGGCTACGGCGAGAGTGATCTCCAACGCCCCCAACATGCTCAATTCTTCAAAAGCACCCACTTTGCCGATGTGCTGTCCTCGCTTTGTTTACTACATCTTTATTTGCTATCAAATAAAACAATGAAAAATTGAAACAAACAATTTCGTTTACGAACCATTACTTGGTATATGTAAACTAGTTGAAAAGAGCGAGCGTTTCGCGCTACTCGTGTCGTGTGCGTGAGCGAGTAAGTGTATGTGAGCGTTCCACGGCTACCCAGCCAGGCAGATCCTTTCGCTACTGTATATGGTAATTGGTAACACAAAAAAGAACGATGGGTTTAATGGAAATTAGCACAATATTATGTATGTACATATATATATATGTACTAACACTAGATTGACTTTCATATATTCAAACTAGTCACTGCCCGTTGACAGTGTCATTGGGTGGTTATCGTTTATGTATGTAAAATGTAGCATAAGTGTAGTACAAGTGTTTTCATCTCACGGTGGGGAATCTCATGCATAGATTTTGAATGAGTGGGTAACAAATAGGTGTACATTGAAAATGTATTAGTAGCCAATAGTAATCAAATGTATTAAGTAACCAATAGCAACCAATAGTAACCAAATGTATTTGTAACCAATAGTAAGCAGTTTTGCAAAGAAGAGAGTGGGGATTCTCCATTCGTCAGATGAAAACACTGTAGGGTGTAGGCAGTTGAAAAATGCGAGCGCTTCGCAGCTACAGTGTACGGGAGCGTTCCGCAGCTACTCACGCAGATCCTTGCGTTACCATACATATATGGTAATGTCAAAAATGTAATATCGGTAAAGTTGTTAACGATGTATGGGAAAAAATCGCAATTCAAAGTTTCACCGAAAACAAACAAAAAGTTTGTCATGTGTTCCCGATGGACAGACAGGGATTTTATTTTATTAAATACTATTTCAGGATATAGATAAGCTAATCGTATGCACACGATATATGTATAAATGAAAAATTATTTACATATATCAAATCAAACTTCAAAACTTTTTTTCTCTTATCATCTACGTAATACGTGTGGTTTATAAGTTATTTTTAATACACACGAACACATAAAAGTTATCATCGTACCGATGAGTCGGATATTAAATCGTGAATTTATAATTTTATGCAAAGGGTTTTTATCATATCAGGCATGTCAGTTTTATGACACACGAAAAATTTTTGTACCATTGAGCAAGTTCTTATAAAGAATACATTAAGATGACCTCAAACAGATGTAAGTCAACAGCGAATATAGATATTCATATATACGACAATGATGGTAAAACATTTCCAATTCTAATGCGAGATTCCAGTTGAGTCTTTTGTATTATCCGCAGTACAGGTGGATCGTATTGCGTAGATAGTGGGGTATGCGTGAGTGTAATATGCAAATTTTTAGGCGAGTGTCTCACATTGCGAAGTGACGAAGGTGTATCGCAGCGGCAGATCAGCTCGACGGATGGACCGATGGTCGAGTGTGACAGACGCGATACTGGAGAATGTCTAAATGTCCTCAGCAGGTCAAGTCTGAAGTCTGAACTGTGATCTGAAGTGAAGTTGACAGGCGACGTTTGCTTTTGCCGTACCGCAGCTGTCATCCGACGGTCACGCCTCTCACCACGAAATGCGTGCTACCAATCGAAGCTCACCAAATTTTATAACCTTCGACACAGTATTTTATTCACGTTTTGCACAGTAAGGCACACTGGGTACGTATGTATGTTGTTGTCCCTCACACTTATGGCGTTGTCTCTTTCTGGGCGTGAGACAACGCCATGCGTGTGAGGGACAACAACATACGTACGACACGAATTCGTACGAATACGTACCCAGTGTGCGCCATGCCGGCCGGCCTAAATAATACTTTTGTAAATTTTTATATATTAAATACTCAGCTGCATTGTCTAGTACAGTGTTGGTATACATATGTCCAGTAGTCTTCGCAATATAGAATTTGACAGATGGAGCTACAAGTGAGTTACAACCCCTTCACACGAGCCGGTTTTTTCCCGGCCGCGGCCCAGTCGGTCGAGTCTCTGCTGTTTGTGCCAATGGTTCCTAAGCGCATTTTAGCCATGTGGCTTCTGCACCGGCAGCGTCGCCGATGCCAGAAAAAAAGGCAAAGAGTGTATTGGGTGCACCCAATCGTTCAAAAAAGACTTCTTGTGGGGGCCTTTTACACTTTGAGAATTACTAGAACATGACCAGAGATTCTTCAATTATTTTTGTATGTCCATCCCTTCTTTCCACGAGTTGCACGACAAATTAAAGGACGTTCTACAACGCCAAGACACTGTTATGAGGGATTGTATTCAACCTATGCAGATGTTAGCAGTAGCAATATGGTAAGTGAAAGAAGACTATATTAATTTATACCTTTTTTTTATTTAACGAAAGAAAGAACATTTATGTAGTAAAAAAATTGTAAATAAATTGAAAGAACATAGTAAAAAAATTGTAAAGAAATTGAAAGAACATAAATCAAATCATACGATGAATAGTATTGGCTTGCAGAACTCGGTTGCAATTCTGTAAACTGTTGAACTGTTGTTGATTGCGGCGTGTGCACCATAGTTGCTCTTGATTTTTGTTTTTTTTATATTTTCGAAATTAATGACCTCATCTTCATCGAAGGAACTCAAGGAGGGGATGATGCCTTTGAAGAAGGATATATGACGATTTTCTACCTCAGGGGTCTTCACCGCCTGTAATTTTTTTTCATCAACGGGATCAATTTGACTTTTTTTACGAATGTTTCGATGACATGCCTTTTTGAAAGCATTTTCTGTTTCTTCGGAATGCTCATCAATGAAAATCACGTCGGTAATGCTGTCTTCAGTTGATCGCTCTTCGGTGATTTTGTGTAGAAACTGAAGCTGATCATTATAAATATACTTCCTCAGATGTGTTACGCCAGCGCCCGATTTTGTAGCATCTTTGATTTTTTTTCTTGATTTCATGTACGAGCCTCGAATGTTGGACCATCTCTTCATAACTTCTTTACCTGCAACAGATAATTATTATTGTTTGTTTTAGATATCTTGCGAGTGGCTGTACCTTCACTGACCTACTCACATCTATAGACTCGGCCGAACAACAATAAGTAATATAGTCAGAGATATGTGCATAGCTGTTTGGAATGTCCTAAGATTGGAATGCCTACCCGTACCAACAAAGGAAAAGTGGGAAGATATTGCTTCAACTTTCGAAAAAAGAGCAAATTTTCCTCATTGCTTAGGAGCAGTTGATGGGAAACGCATTAGAATAGTAAACTCAGTTGGATCGATGTATTATACATAATTACAAGGGATATTCTTCCGTGGTATTAATGTCTGTTGCGGACTGTGATTACCGAATTATTTATGCGGACATTGGAAGTTATGGGAAAGATTGCGACTCCACTATATTCAAGAATTGCTCACTATGGAAATTAATTGTAAATGACGAACAAGACCTACCTGAAGCAAAATTTCTCCCAGGTATGACAAATAAAGAAATACCGTATTGCCTTGTCGGTGATGAAGCATTCGCCCTTCACAAGCATTTGCTTAGACCTTTCGGGGGACATAATTTGACTATAAACAAAAGGGTTTTTAATTACCGTTTGTGCAGAGCTCGGCGATATGTAGAATTCACATTCGGCATTCTGTCTAACAAGTGGAGAATATTTCACCGAGCGATAAATTTAAAACCAGATTTTGCTGTGGAGATAGTGAAAGCTTGTGTTGTCCTACACAATTTCGTCCGAGAAAGAGATGGTTACAAAATTGAAGACACATTCAGTGTCCGGACTTGAAGAATTACCTGGCGCACCAGTAGTACGTGGAGGAACAACAGCTAATGATATTAGAAGCATATTCGCTGATTATTTCTTAACGGAAACTGGATCAGTTAGTTGGCAAATGTCAAAAAGTTAACATGTAATTTCTAAAAAAAAGTAGTAATGTAATTTTGTAATAAATAATAACTACGTATGTACTCACCAAACTTGTTTTTTTCAACATTATTCATATCGTCAAATTTGGGATCCAGCGCTTTGCATACGTCTTTCCACGCATTATTTGTCTGGATTTTATTTTTATAAGACTCCAGAGTCTTGTCCCACAGGTTGGGGCGAGATTCCACCGACGTAATTAAGATTTCAATGTCGATTATTGCTTCCGCTATGGTTTCTGGATAGATGATATAAAATACGACACACTGGACGACTGCAAGCCCGACGTGTGCACTTCCATACAATTCCACATCCCACCGCAATCAACCCGGTACCCGGCTCCCGGTGGTTCAGTGAGCGTGGCCGGCGTCCAGCGGTTGGCCCGGGGCAGTCATGGGATTTTGAAAATACTGTGAAGAAGTTACTACAACGAAGTAAAACGATCACTTTTTATCAAATATGTATTTTTAATAACAATAATGTTGATAAAATATAATTGTGTTTTTTTTACAAGAATAAATTGAAAATTTCGAGTAATTTAGTGTATAGAGAAAAAGTACGTTTTCAAACGCGAATTTTTTGTTTTATTTATTAAGATAACTTTTTGAAAACTGATAAACGAATCAATTATAAGTTTTATTAAGTGTTAGTAATACAAATTACTCTTATAAAACATCGCAATCGATTTTATCGACATTTTTGTATCGATCCTCATTTGGAGCCTATAGTGAAAGCACAATAACAAATAAATTTAAAAGAAAATATTTTGTGTGTTAAATCAGGGTGAAAATGATTGTATTCATTCTTTGGATCAAAATTTCATTTATAACTATGATTTCGATTAATGACTGCATTTACAAATATCCTGATCTGGAATTTTTAATATTGAGCATACATCATTGCAAAATGTGCTCGGTTTTTTTAAACCAATATCAAAGCCTGCAAACGATAAAACATGCCCAAGCATTGAGAGAAGGAGAAAAAATCAATTTTTCGGTACTTATTTTCTTTTATATGTATGTAATTAATAAATAGATACGACAAAAATAAATATTTTATTTTTCCACTGTTCTGTTTTGTCACTGTTCTCTTTTTCGCTGTTCTGTTTTGTCACTGTTTTTTTTTTGTCGTGTTCTGTTTTTTCATGTTCTCTTTTGTCCGGTTACCGAGACGAACAGTACCCACCCATACAACACAACGTCCACTACCCAGCACCAGGCGAATTCATCCGGCACGTGTGCACCTACATGTAGGGTTACCATAATATGGTAACCAAAAGGAGGACATGTCATTGTAGACAAACGATAGCCAAAGTTGAGATCTGAGATGGAGGGGGTGACAGTTACAATTTCATGATTTACCCCTAAAGGCTTGGTTTCGCGAGTGCATCGTTCTGGCCGTCATTTTTTTTTGTATAGAATTTGACAGATGGAAATGGAAATCTGGCTGCGACCACAAGGGAGGGAAGGGTACGGGAAGCTTTGCATCTAAATCATTTGAATTTCATAAGAATTCTTAAGATTTTATACAAAACGGAACGTACGGTAAGCGTACTTATAATACCACTGTTTTAAACCATCTGTCCTCTACGGAAAGGTTAACAGACTATATTCATTGGGGGGTGGCCTCATGTGAATATAATAATTGAATATACTAAATGTACTCAACCAAACAATGTCTGTCCGGTCGTATTAAATGAACAAACTATTGAGTAAAGACTAATTAACATATCGGAATGTCATCAGTGGAATAATATTTCATCAAAATATTCTTTTCTTACTTTGGAATGGGAGAATATTTCAGGCTGTCGTATTAAAATAACAAATGTCATATCAATGTTTATTTACAAAATTTACCTTACTTTTAATACTTAATTGAGGAAAGGTATCAAAAGAATAAAAATCAAATACTGTTACAAAAACGTACCGGTAAATACTATCAATAAACCACTGAACAACTAAGCAAATACATACAAACTCTAAATTTCCAGTCTTAGATTTATTTTACAAAAAAAATGAACAAATTCTTATTGATTCTGACGAGTTTACGTTGACGTGCAGTCTATAAATGCATTATTTAAAGCAATCCTTGTCGCTTCAAGTCCTCGTATGTTTTACGATTGACGACGTTACCCAACGAATCTTCGTACTCTTCGTCGTTTTCGGCGACCCATCTCTCGCCTTCCTTTTGCTGTTTCAATTTTTCCCATACTACAACACGAGTACCAAAATCAAATCATATGTAACGTATGTGTATCAATTGCAATACTTGTAAAACAATTGCAATACTTACATGCGAGTGCGTCTTCAATGTGAGTAACATTTGCAAAATGAGCTGTGTTAGGAATACCTAGGCATCTCATACCGTGAGCGTGTCTCCACTCGGCAAAGTGTGTTTGGAATGCTTTGGGACCTTTGTAGGTGAAATTTCCACATATTTCACAGGAATATGATATATTTAATCCGTGCAATTTATATAACCAATACGGTATGGGCTGAAAATAAAATAAAATTCACAATGATTCATACATCAGGGGTAATGCATATTCAGAAATTTCATTAACAATATGAAATAAAGACCTTTCCATCCCAGCCGAGAGGCAAATTTTTAGGATTGCACAAAATTTCATCATCATCACCTTCTCCATCGGTATCGGGTTCACTTTCATCAGCTGAACTATCACCCCTTTCTCCGGCAGTTCGAGCTTGCTTTCGCTGTACATTCTCCTTAGTTGCTGCTCGTTGTTCCGATACCAATGATGCAAATCTGTTTGGAAAAGTTTGTGTTTACCAATACAAGAAATATCTATCGAATACTGTAGCCAAATTTCAAACGTAAATAATAATTGATAGTATCCATCTCAATATCTGACCTGTATACTTGAGCCTCTATAGCCGCAATATCTTTGTGCCGATGTTGCATAGAAGCTTTCCCTCTTCCAGTACCTTTTTTGGCGACGAGAGATCTATCCAATGCAGCCTGTCCTTTAGTACTAAATAGCCTGAAATTATAATGCAGTATAATATAGGTAAGTTTTTAAATTTAACATCCCGCTATGCTTAAAAAAGAAGGCATACGACTAATGCGTACTGCCAGTTATGACGTATGGATGTGAAACGTGGATGCTAAATTCAAGAATGTTACGTAAGATCCAATGCACACAGTATGCTTGGTATGACAAAAAGAGATCGTAAGAGGAATAAATGAGTACGAAGCATGACCAAAGTGGTAGATATAGCGGAACGTGTGAAAGAGCTGAAGTGGCACAGAGCAAGAAGAATGGATGGCAGATGGACGCGAGAAATACTGGAATGGTAACCGAGAGGATGTGAAAGAAAGCAAGGTAGACCGAGTGGACTATGGGCTGATGAATTGAGAAGAATGTGTGGAGTCAAGTGGATGCAGATTGCTCAAGACAGACAGGAATGGAGGATTGGAGAGGCCTTCACCCAGCAGTGGATGATGAATGGCTTAAAATGATGATGATGATGATGATAATATATGTAGGTACATAAAAATGATATTGTAGATATGTATGAGAAGTCAAAATAATACCTCTGAGCTCTTTCTTCGAGTGTTCCACCACATTTAAGACCCAAAGCCATTAAAGCTGATTTCAAACGATCCAGTCCCAAAGATGCCAATTCTTCCCAAGACGAAAAGGCTGATAAGTCTAAATGAGCACCGACGTTGGTCAGAGCCCCGCTAGTTTCTTTCTATAAATTTAATTGCAAATATAAAAAATACAACAAATTGCATTGTAAAGAGTTGTTTAAAATAAAGCACTTACAGGCCACCCTTGAAAAGTTCCACCTTCCCACTGTTTTGTAAACTCGTTGTGAGCTTGAGCCATTTCTTGTGCTGGATCTAGAAGTGGCTTGATACGAGCTACGAAACCTTTCAAATACTGTAGAAGAGCTCTGATGTAATTGCGGTATTCGCCATTTTTACGCTCCCTCGGTACGTCGTACAAATGATCAAATATTCCAAGATACGTAACATAATCGACTTTCTGAAAAGTAAAATATATCAAAACGAGGATTCTTTTGTAGATACACATAAAGGAATTGTCCGCTAACTACCTCTATTCCTTTGAGATTGATATATTTTTCATAGCACTCGTGAAGATCCAAATATTTTCCATATCCTTCCTCATCTGAGAAATCGATCATGTCTGAAAATAATAATAAACATTGAAATAATAAAATTTTTACCTTTGAATAACATTCACTTTTTAAGTATTCAAATGACTGACTTGCATCTTCAGTGGGATTTTCGCGCATTTTAGCAAGTTCTTCAAATTGTACTGACATTGGTACACTAATCTGAAATAGTATGAAAAATTAATACTTGATCTATAAAAAAATCTTAAATTAAATTATTAAGTTGATTTGTTACTTCGTTGGGATGTTTGCGATGGAATTCCTTGATCTGTTTCAATTTGCTGTAAAACTCCTGAAATTCATTTGGGCCAGACAACGCTGAGACTTCTTCTTTACGCAGTCCATCTTTATCCTCATAAAATTCTTTCAAACGAATAGTACTCTCTGAATAATGCTGTGAAAATGAACAAATAATAGTATGGCACAAATTGTTATTTGCATAAAAAGTTAAATAATATTAAAATTTAACTTACATCCATAAGCATCTTCAATCTATGATCAGAGTTAATCGTCTCGCGATACTGTAATAATAAAAGAGTGACATACATTTCATTAGAAAGTTCATAGGTTATGTAAAACAAGTTAAATGTTGCTATATTGTACAAGCGAATGTCACACTTATAGCTGTAATATACAATGCGGTCGAAATTTGCTTGAACGGTGGAACAATTTGAGATAATATCGATTTAAAAAGAATGACATACGTTTCATTAGTGACAGTTCATAGGTTATGTGAAACAAGTTAAATGTTGCTGTATTGTACAAGCGAATATCACACGTATTATTGTATGAGCTTCGTAATACAATACAGTCAAAATTATCTAGAGCTGGCGGAGCGATTTGAAAACGTTTGAAATACGTTTCATTAGTGACAGTTCATAGGTTATGTGAAACAAGTTGAATGTTGATATATTGTACAAGTGAATATCACACTTAAAACTGTATGAGCTTCGTAATACAATACAGTCGAAATTCGCTTGAACTGATGGAGCTATGTGAAATAGATGTTGTTTGACGTTACCCCGTTTTTCTTATGCATTATCTCTTTGACCATGGCATCCATGAGTCGCTCTCGTTCCTCATGATATCTTCGCTGCTGTTCGAGGATCGTCTCCATCTTCAGCAGCGAAATTAACACAGACAACAACAAAAACAGACCAGACGAAGTATACGACACGATAGAACATGGACGATGCCGACCAGGCGACCAACCACGCATAACCTAAACACCAACAAATCCCACCATGCTCAAATCTGACAATTTATACATTTTACACTTTTATTGATTTAAAATGCATCTTTAAACAATGCGTACTATAATAAAGAGCTTTATTTAACTATATAAAATATTTAAGAGGGAATAGAAAAATATATTTATAAAATTTTTCAGTTTATTGCAAATTTCGGTTGGTATAATATGCGGCGGGTTGTTAAAAATGTGCTCTTGGCTGATAAATCGGTTAATGTGTGGCAATGGCAGAAAAACCTTGAACTCGAGGTCTGCGAAGAGCGACCTTCTGAGTTTGTATCGACCTCGCCTTGAGTCGACCTTGCCTTGAGCCGACCTCGCTCATTGGCACGTTCAGGGTTTCAGCAACGCTGTCTGTAGTTTCATCCACTGCAATGTAAACATATTTTATTGTATGCTAAAATATCGCAATAATCACCGATTGCAGAGTAAATTCTCTTTGGCAAAACGGGTCATACAAAAACATTCAATAAAATAAAAGTAATACCGAAACGGGTATTATCAGGTTTTTTTAAGCAAAATATGGTCTTCGGTATTATTGGGATTACAAAATAGACTGTCGGTAATTACCGAAATATATTAATTTTGTTAAAATTTATATATTTTTTTTATTTTCAGCCATAGATTATTTCATATTCGCATTTCATGATCAACGTCAATAAAAAAAAAAAGATGGGTACACATTTCTAAGGAAACCGTTATATTTTATGACCCCTAATATATGTACTTACACTGAATTGTTTTGAATTCGAAAAACAACATTTTAACGGCTAGTTTGCCCGTTCGTTTGACTAGCAGATCAAAAAAAAAAACAAAAAAAAAAAAACAAGCATAGATAAAGTACGTTGAAAATATCGTACTTAGTCCTGAGCATATATGTAGAATAGCATAGATTGGCCTTAGCGCCTGAAAAATGACATAAAAAGGGCATGCAAAATGCATGCCTTGCATGCATTTTGGTTGACTTTTTTTTTGTTGGACTTCTTTTTTGTGGGAATTCCCCGCACTTTAGACCCCCCGCACGCCCCCATTGCTTCTGACGCTTTCTCCAGGCAAATTTGTTTGGAATGGCCTATCTATGGTATTTTATATTTATGGTCCTGAGACTATTTTTGAATACATATAATGATTAACAACAAGTATAACAAGATTATTTACCGCGTCTCTGCTTGAAATGGCAATGCTATTGTCGAATGGGCTATGAATACCACATAAAATAAGCCCTGCATCGCTGACAATAGCTCTATAGCAAGATCCCCATGGATTAGTCCTAGCATGTGAATCAACGAATGTCTGCCAAGATCCTTTTTTAGCACAAATAATTTCTCTTTTAAAGAATAACATTTCAACATAATTATTGTATTTATTGCCGTGTGTAAACTTATCGCGATAAGCATTACACCAATCCTTCTTGCGTACCCAATATGTTTCCACATATTTAATCAAATTTAAATAGAAGCGACCGCTCAATTTTAAATATAAAACGCACTTTTCTATACGAAATAAACAATGAGGTGTTCTGGCGAGCAGGGGTTAGTTAGAAAAACGCTGTGGCCACTAGTGGTATAATAGCTTTCTCGCTCACTCGTACGTGCAATTTAGCAATTGTAAATAAGCTGCAACGCGTCGATGGAGAGCATCATCCGAGGACTTCACCATTGAGATCCTGGACGAGGCGCGTACAAATAGTGTAATGTGTAATTTCCTTGCGGGGAAAAAACACGACAGGCTGCCCCATACAATATACTTCTCTTGTGAATCCAACCTGAAATCCCTCATCATTTTTAAAATGACCCCTGTTAAAAATTATAAAATGGCAAGACTGAAACTAACCGAACATTTAGCTATTGAAGTGGAAGAAGTTGTACTAGACGATATAGTTTGGGAGGATGAGGGTTTTGATAACAATTTGCAATTGTATAAATCACCCGTTGATGATAAGGGTGATGAAAAACAATCAAGCAGCATAGAAGAAAAATATTCTACAAACGATGTAAAAGATCACCCTCGCAATCTACAGGAAAAGAGTCAAACCAACCACGATGAACTTTCACTGTGCAATACACAATATAACAATGAACGAAAATGTTCACCAGTAATATTTCCATGATGGGCGAATTGAAATTATTACTTTAGCTTTATTAAAATATTAATTCATTTAGTTGATGTAGAATTTAATTTGAACTTTTTTCGAAAAGTATATTTATTTTATTGATCGTTTTGATTTACAGATGGATGGCGAGATATTAAACACACGTACGAATCGTCAACCTGGGAAAAAACCATGCAAATGTGAAGTTTGTCCAAAATGTTTTGCAATAAAAACTAGATTAAAACGACATTTGAGCATTCACACTGGGCTAAAACCATACAAATGTGGAATTTGTTCAAAATGTTTTGCACAAAAATGTACATTAAAAGAACATATGAGCATTCACACTGGGGTAAAACCATACAAATGTGGAATTTGTTCAAAATGTTTTGCACAAAAATATACATTAAAATAACATGAACATTCACACTGGGGTAAAACCATACAAATGTGGAATTTGTTCAAAAAGTTTTAAAAAAAAAAGTTCATTAAAAGTACATATGACAATAATTCACATTGGGGAAAAACCATATAAATGTGACATTTGTTCAAAATGTTTTGCGGTAAAGAAATATTTAAGACAACATATGAAATATCACACTAAAGAAAAATCATTGAACCGTGAAATCAGTTCGAAATGCTTTGTAAATCATGAAAAAGTGCCTGTCGCAATTGAGTGTCGGCTTTGCCTATGTTCTGCTATGCCTTCCTTCCCTATCGATGACTATTCTGACTTACTAGTGAAACATATCTGGAGCTGCAGTCAGCCGTATCTCGACTTATTCACATGGCGTGAGTTAAGACCTGATAGGGTCTTTCACCTACATATATTGGTTAATATGTACTAACCATAGATATTAGAATGAACAAAATGTATTAATTAAATATATAAGTAAATTTAAATGTAACTTCACACCTTGCTCTCAACTATTAATTAAATATATAAGTAAATCTAACTTCACACCTTGCCCTCAACTAACAATTAAACTCACTATATAATACTAGCTTATTGCCCGTTGATAATCAACGCCCGCTGAATTTTTAAATTTTTTGGATCTGGGGGGGGTGGTAAAAAGGGGCCGGCATAGCTTTTCGGGAGTGCAAAAAAGGTGCCGTAGGGGTAGGGGGGTGGTCTGGGGGTGGTGAGGGGTCGGCATACCTTTTCGGGAGTGCAGAAAAGGTGCCGTAGGGGCAGTGGAGGGGTCTGGGGGGTGGTGAGGGGCCGGCATAGCTTTTCGGGAGTGCAAAAAAGGTGCCGTAGGGGGGGGGGGTCTGGGGGGGTGGCGAGGGGCCGGCATAGCGGGAGTGCTGAAAAGGTGCCGTAGGGGTAGGGGGGGGGGTCTGTGGTGGTGAGGGGCCGGCATAGCTTTTCGGGAGTGCAGAAAAGGTGCCGTAGGGGCAGGGGAGGGGTCTGGGGGTCTGGGGTGGTGAGGGGTCGGCATAGCTTTTCGGGAGTGCTGAAAAGGTGCCGTAGGGGTAGGGGGGGTCTGTGGGGTAATGAGGGGCCGGCATATTTTCGGGAATGCTGAAAAGGTGCCGTAGGGGTAGAAGGCGGCTCTGGAGTGGTGATGGGCCGGCATGGCTTTAAGTGAGTCAAAAAGGGGTGGTGAGGGTCCGATATAGCTTTTCGGGAGTGCTGAAAAGGTGCCGTAGGGATAGGGGGGGTCTGTGGGTGGTGAGGGGCCGGCATAGCTTTTCGGGAGTGCAGAAAAGGTGCCGTAGGGGCAGGGGAGGGTCTGGGGGGGGGTGGTGAGGGGTCGGCATAGCTTTTCGGGAGTGCTGAAAAGGTGCCGTAGGGGTAGGGGGGTCTGTGGGGTGGTAAGGGGCCGGAATGGCTTTAGGGGGGGGTATCAAAAGTGAAAAAATCAAAAAAAAAAAATCAAAAAAAAGTTCCAAAAAAAAAAAAATCCAAAAAAAAAAAGTTGAAAAAATCCAAAAAAAAAAAAAAAATTGAAAAAAAAAGTTCCAAAAAAAAAATCACAAAAAAAAAAAGTTGAAAAAATCCAAAAAAAAAAAAAAAAATTCAAAAAAAGTTCCAAAAAAAAAATCCAAAAAAAAAAGTTGAAAAAATCCAAAAAAAAAAAAAATTCAAAAAAAAAAGTTCCAAAAAAAAAATCCAAAAAAAAGTTGAAAAAATCCAAAAAAAAAAAAATCAAAAAAAAGTTCCAAAAAAAAAATCCAAAAAAAAAAAGTTGAAAAAAATCCAAAAAAAAAAAAAATTCAAAAAAGTTCCAAAAAAAAATCCAAAAAAAAAGTTGAAAAAATAAAAAAAAAAAAAAATTCAAAAAAAGTTCCAAAAAAAAAAATCCAAAAAAAAGTTGGAAATATCCAAAAAAACGAAAAAAAAAAAAAATTTTCAAAAAATATATTCATAGAAAAAAAACTCGAAAAATCCTATAGTGACGTCATAGCGTTACGGGACAGACACACAGACACACAGACACACAGACACACACACAGACACACACACAGACACACACACATTAAGCTCTTTATTAATATAATTAACGTACTGAATAGTCACGTGACAATAATATTCTCCGTGTTGTAAAATAGTATTTAAGTCATGCAAGTATAAACCACTGGCAGTTTGTAGCCGACCACTGTAACCAGTAGAATCCAATAAAGAATATAGTTATCTATTATTTTTTATCATCTCATCTGCACAACCCTTCAATTTGTGCTCTCATCAAAGTCAGATGCTAAAAGCCTAATGTAATGTGTATTTTTCTTGCAGGTGAAAAAACACGACATGCTGCCCAATACAATATGCTTGTCTTGTGAATCCAACCTCAAATCTCTCATCAATTTTAAAGAAACCTGTGCTAAAAATGATGAAATGGCAAGACTGAAACTAACCGAATGCTTAAACATTAAAGTGGAAGAAGTTTTACTCGATGATTTAGTTTGGAAGGATGAGGGTTTTGATAACAATTTACAACTATAGAAGTCAATAAGTGGCCTTTTGGTCGACCACTACAAATCTTTGTATCTGGTAATTTCCGCCACAGTCGTGTTTGGTGCTTAGTGTGCGACGTATGTCTGATAAACATGAACATATTACTCGCAAGATGGGGAAGTGCATCGTTAAGAGTTGCACAATGCATTAAAATACATACAACACGGAATACATTTTTATAAGTAAGTTTATCATTTAAGTAACATATTATTCAATTAACATTGTAGTTTGACAGGCTGCATTGTGACTGCTGGCTATTTCATACAATTTCAGGGGCGGCACCAAATACTCAATTACATTCATAACCAATTATTTAAGTTTAATTAAACTATTAAAGTAACATCGTTCATTTTATATTATACATATTTTTATTGAATCTATACATTACACGTTAATTTTAGAGTTCCTAAGGACAGGCAATCACAAGAAAAGTGGGTGAACATAATCCGCAAATTGAGAAAGAAACCGATTGGCTACCAACGCCCAACACCACCATATGCTCAAACCATTTTAGAGCCGAAGATGTTTAAACTTAATCGAAATGTGTCAGGTTAATAAAATATGCAATTCCAATATTGGAGGTAAGCTTTAATTATTATTTTCTCTGTATTTCGATGTTATATTAAAGGTGAATTAATATTTTTTTGTATTTAAAGGTGAAAAATAATGAAGACCCACTATCAGCAATGGACATCGAATCTACTTATATGTACAACAGACGAAGAAATACAGGAAATACACGAAAACGAAAACACAAAATGAGGAGAAAAAAATAGAGATTGAGAAAAACTTTAGAAAATAGTTTAAGAAGGTTGTGAAAGTATTGCATACTACAAATAAGCGATTACTTACTAAAAAAAAAAACACTTTAAGAACTTGAAAGAAAAACGTTTTATTACAGAAGAAGAAAGTCACTTAATCAACAATAAAAAAGCTTGTTCTATACTTTCTATACTAAATTTTTTGTAGTTATTTTAGTAATGCGCTAGTTTCTAAAGATCTACTAACGTATCACAATTTGGTTCCATGACAAAACAGAACGCGACAAAAGAGAACAGGATAAAACAGAAAAGCGATAAAGAGAACAGTGACAAAACAACAGTGGAAAAAAAATTCGGGTGTAGCCAACCCATGACTTTATCCATATATTTGAGGAATACAAAGAGTAATGAAATTAATTTTTTAAGTTCGTAAGTAAATAAAACGCATACACCACCACCACACCAATCAAAATACATACATATGTATGTACATATCATGAAATTACTGTGTTGAGTGCGCGCGCGTATATAAAATACGATCTTCGGCATATATTCAAATAAGAAAAACTACCACTTCCGATCGGCGGATTTTAATCAAAACCTTATCAACTCTTAAATTTTATATGATAATTATAAATATAAATTTTCGACTTGATCAATAGGGCAGTTTCTGAAATATTCTGTGGTAAACTTTTCGAAAAAAAAACCCTACTTCCGGTTGACTGATTTTAATGATTTATTTTTTTCGTAACTAGCAATTTTACTCAGGAGTACAACATTATAATATTGTGACGATAGTACATATTTAAAAGGCCGAAAAAAAAAATAAAAAAAAAAAAAATCGTTCAGGAGTAAACTGCCATTTCCGGTAGTCAGAAGTTGACTAAAATCACAGTATCTCTTAAGGCTAATGTGAAAACTATAGATATGAAATTTGGAGAAAATTCCCGGTGCAGTTTCGGAAATATTCTGCGGTAAACTTTTCGACAAAAAAAAAAACCTACTTCCGGTTGACTAATTTTAATCATTTATTTTTTTTTTAAATAGCAATTTCTATGAGAATTACAATATTACAATATTGTGACGATACTACATATTTAAAAGGCCGAAAAAAATAAAAAACAAAAAATCGTTCAAGAGTAAACTGCCACTTCTGTCAGACGGATTTTGACCAAAATCACAGTATCTCTTAAGGCTAACGTGAAAACTATAGATATGAAATTTCAACTTGATCGATGGGGCAGTTTCGGAAATATTTTGCGGTAAACTTTTCAACAAAAAAAAAAAAAAACCTACTTCCGGTTGACTAATTTTATTAATTTTTTTTTTTTTTTTTAAATATAAATTGCTCTCAAAATTACAACATTACAATATTGTGACGATACCACATATTTAAAAGGCCGAAAAAAAAATAAAAAAAAAAAATCGTTCAAGAGTAAACTGCCACTTCTGTCAGACGGATTTTGACCAAAATCACAGTATCTCTTAAGGCTAACGTGAAAACTATAGATATGAAATTTCAACTTGATCGATGGGGCAGTTTCGGAAATATTTTGCGGTAAACTTTTCAACAAAAAAAAAAAAACCTACTTCCGGTTGACTAATTTTATTAATTTTTTTTTTTTAAATATAAATTGCTCTCAAAATTACAACATTACAATATTGTGACGATACCACATATTTAAAAGGTCGAAAAAAAAAAAAAAAAAAATCGTTCAAGAGTAAACTGCCACTTCTGTCAGACGGATTTTGACCAAAATCACAGTATCTCTTAAGGCTAACGTGTGAAAACTATAGATATGAAATTTCAACTTGATCGATGGGGCAGTTTCGGAAATATTTTGCGGTAAACTTTTCAACAAAAAAAAAAAACCTACTTCCGGTTGACTAATTTTATTAATTTATTTATTTTAAATATAAATTGCTCTCAAAATTACAACATTACAATATTGTGACGATACCACATATTTAAAAGGTCGAAAAAAATAAAAAAAAAAAATCGTTCAAGAGTAAACTGCCATTTCCGGTAGTCAGAAGTTGACTAAAATCACTGTATCTCTTAAGGCTAATGTGAAAACTATAGATATGAAATTTGGAGAAAATTCCCGGTGCAGTTTCGAAATATGATTTTTACCGGATTTTTTGAATTTTCTGCACGAAAAAAAACCCTACTTCCGGTTGACTGATGTTGACCAAATTCCTTATGGCTTTTAAACTTTACGTGAAAATAATAGATATGAAATTTCAGCTTGATAGACTTGATAGTTTCGGAGAAAACACACAGACATACACACACACACATAGTACACAGACATACACACACACACATAGTACAAAGACATACAGACATACAGACATTTTTTAGAAATCATGAAAACGTGATCTGGGGATGATACTCGATACAAATCAGTCAAAATCTCGAGGTCGAATTTTCGCACGATCACAATACTTTATCCGATTAGGATAAAGTAATAAAATATTTATTTTTGTCGAATCTATTTATTAATCACATACATATAAAAGAAAATATTATAAATATTATTTAAAGGTGCCTTAACAGCAAGTGGTAATAACACCTTATTGCCAAAATACGATCTAAATTTCTTTGAGACAAAACATTACATCAACTATTAGATACCCCCATCATCATTAGTAGATTTGCTCCACATTTTGACGGAAATGCAGAAAGTCATTGTTTATTACTAATTAAAGCAATAATCGAGAAATATTTTTTTACACAATTACATTTCGAAAGCAAGTTGTTTACTATAAAAATTAAAGGCGAGAGTAACTGTCAACGCTTTAATAAGCAAATTCTTTTTTAGTGATTTTTAATGTAAAATTTTTATTATTTGTATCAATATGTAATTGTAAACAAATCTGTATCAAAATAAAACATGTACATATATTCTATTATCAAAAAGAACTTTTATTTCTGTAGTGAATATGTGATGACCCTGATTCTAGTCTGTGCGTGTAGTGGTAGTATACTCGTATATGTGTAGCTATGAAAAGTGTACGTGCATTAGTTTCTGACACAGGTTTTTTGTTAGCGAAGCCAGTTCTATTATACCGCCTCTTCACTGGTCGCGCGAATATTCGTGAAATATTGGCCGTAGTGTTTCGAGCAGCTGCCGCTGCTCGTGCGTCGCGAGTGCGCAACGATCGTATCGCTAGTGGCGCCACTTTGGTGTCAAATAGCAAGCGGCAGCGAACGAAGTGTCGAGTCTCTGCCTACAAAAATGCCAAGCTTCCAAGACATTTAGCAAGGTGACGAACCATTGTATATCAATTTACGAACCCTTCCCCCTCCACATTCAGTGTCGTTTATGAGTTTCCCGCGGAAGCATGTGGACCAATTCTGTTACTCTAAACTTTGTTGAATTTCTTGAACAAGAACCTGCTATATGGGACCTATTATTGCTGCTTTTGACCTATATGGGACCTGCTATTGACATTTTTGTAGGTAGTGATGCGACACTTCTTTCGCTGCCGTTTGCTAGTTGACACCAGAGTGGCGCCACTAGCAACACGATCGTTGCGCTCGCGACGGACGAGCACGGCGAATGCTCCATTTTTGCGAATACACTCGGAATGTTTACGAAAACGTTGGCCATCGCTCGAATGTTTATAAAAAACGTTGGCCTTCGCGCGAATGTTTACCTACACCTAGGCGCTCGGCACCGCTCGTACTATATGAAGAGCCGGCATTACAATATTACATTTCTCTACCTCCAACACACTGAAAGCGAGGGGATTGTCAAACGGTGGGAAGCACTTTCATTGGCACCCCTACTTCCGGCGGGAATATAACAGACAAGAACCAATTATTTATTTAGCATCTTTTTTTCACTTTTGCTCCTCGACGCCCCCCTTCTTCCCCCGGGACCAGAATTCCTGCCCACTGTTTTAAAGGGTAAATTGTAAAGTGGATGTGAATTATTTGTATGTTGGCTATGAGTGTGATATGAATTATTTGTATGTTGTTGGTGTGATTGTATTTTGACGTAAGCGGCGTGCCGGCTGACGTTTCCTGTTACCTTTTGTCGGATTTGATTGTCAATTGAGCGCAAATTGCGAAAAATACGGAATGGTTCGCATTTTCAACGTTCCTTTTTTAAACTCCATATAAGTAAACGAGCAACATATGTATTGGTAGTGTAGAAAATGTCACACAAAGATTGGCCATAATAAATTACTGTTACCACTTATATTTCTCATATTTGTTTTCATTCCATTACTGTATTTGTAACATTTTCCAATAGAACACAATCCGTTCAGACGTGTGACAAATTACTATTAATATTGTATGAAAACGTTATGAAAATTTTTATTCGTCAGTTTTGTTACCAATATGTATGTTAACTACCCCAGTCTCAGGCCTTGTACTCACCGTGTTACTGTAACCGTTCGTGTAGCAGTTGAACACATTGCAACTGGAATCTGTAACACCAAACTGCAACTCGACAAGTTCGCTCATGTAACGGTTTTTGTAGCGAACTCGAAGGTTTCGTTTGTGTTGCAAGTGATTTTGCCAAAAGTTATGACTTGGAACGAAGAGAAAACTATAGCTTTAATCGAACTCTATCGTGATGATGAAAATCTATGGCTACCGAGAAATATTAATGATAAAAAATAGCTAAAAAACTGGCCAACGTAACATATAATAATACTGGGAAAAAATATTTTTGACATTTAAGATTCGCTAGATAAGTATTTTAATGCTTTTAAATATCACAATTAATAAAAAAAAACATCTGAATATTGCTTCCAATGCTCATTTTGAACACAAAAGTACCGTTTGAGTTACAGACCGCAAATGTCAAAAAAATGGTAAAATTGTCCATTTTTTTAAAACGCTCATATCTCATAAACAATAGCCAACCAACAAATTTCATTATCATATTCAGATTCAGTGGGTCAAACTTGTAAAGATTTACTAGTTTCCGCTCCGGTAGGTTTTTTTGTTGCACAGTGTTATTTGCAATAATATTAAAATCATTCTGAATTCAAGAATGTTACGTAAGATTCAGTGTACACATAGAAGCATGGAAAGATGTATGCTTGGTATAACAAGAAGAGATCGTAAGAGGAATACATGGATGAGAAGCATGAACAAAGTGGCAGATATAGCGGAACGTGTGAAAAAGTTATAACGAGAAGAATGGATGGCAGATGGACGCGAGAAATACTGGAATGGTATCCGAGAGGATGTGAAATAAAGCAAGGTAGACAAAGTGGACGATGGGCTGATGAATTGAAAAGAATGTGTGAAGTCGAGTGGATGCAGATTGCTCAAAACACGGAAGAGGATCGGAGAAGCTGAAAATGATGATTAAAATCATGTACCGACATGCGATAAAAATTACAAAACAGCCAACGATCTTCCATATGTAATTGATTATTGAAATCACTGTGATTCGATCTCTTCCTTTCTTCGTATGATGATCTTTGCCACCGTCTTTCCGTTATCCTATTCTCGCATTCTTCATCATCGTTCGGGTTGAAGACAAATAAACCTCGACCCCTTAACGAACTGCTGCAGTAACTTGGCGAGTACAGTCTGTTGGTGACTTTTTCCTGTAACTTTGAGTTCGCGAACCGGTTGCTTGGTGAGTACAGGTCCTGAATATGTTTGAAATTTGTATAATTCGTGTCTCTTTAGATGCAGTTCATGCTGCTGTTCAGTAGACAAGGAAAATTGAGGTTGCAGAAGTGGTATGTGGCTCATCCGGATAAATTGAAAAAGAAAATTACCCGCGAAATAATCACAACGGTGCTGGCACGAAAACCCAAGATGTGTTCGTTTTTGGAATGGAAAGATGTTAAAGTTGTTTATAAAAGGTATACAAATTTCCATAGATGTTTGTTGTGAATTTTTTAGCTGTATTCTTACTATTATTTTGTTGATGATTCCAGATATGCTTCACTTTATTTCTGTTGTGCCATTGAACAGGGTGATAATGAACTGCTCACGTTAGAGCTTATTCATCGTTATGTCGAATTACTCGATAAATATTTTGGTAGTGTGAGTATTTTGAGTTTGTAACTATGTGCAATGTTAATATTCGAGAATCATTGTCTGTATTGAAATTTATCCCCTTCAGGTTTGCGAATTGGATATTATATTCAATTTCGAGAAAGCGTATTTTATTCTCGACGAGTTAGTATTAGGAGGTGAACTTCAGGAGACGTCCAAGAAGAATGTTTTAAAAGCTATCGCCGCCCAAGATTTATTACAGGAAGTATGTATTTCTTTGCATAAAAATAAATCATTTTTTTAATAATAATTAATGCAATTTACATGTTTTTTTTATTTATTTTAAGGAGGAGACACCGCAAGGATTTTTTGAAGATCATGGATTAGGATAAGGTTTAATAAAAGCGCAAAAAATATAAATATTGCATAAAAAAAATTCTATTTGCTGACAGCAATTTTAAAATATATGTACCATTTAAATAACATTCCTATCAGAAATTCGCTTAGGTTCAAACTAATATGATTATACAATTTTTCAGAAGTTAAACTTGTAAATTTAAGTTATCGAATGGTAAATGGAACTGAGAATAGTATTAAAATTTGAATTATACGCAATGATGATGAGTATTAATGAAATTATAATTAGATTACTGATTTGATTGTTAATATTTTATGAATTGAAATATGATATTCAAAATAATTTTAATAAATTTAAATTATATTTGTTCCGTTTGTGATGTACAAACATTCCGGTTCTATTGATCTTTAGTCATAATTTTACTTATGCTTTATATGTACTTAAATTGGCTTAGTGAATATTTTTTATGTGGCATTATGTATGTACTTAATGTAATTATTGATTATTTTATAACTCATCGAATCACAACAAAAATCAATTTTAACATTTTAATTTATAATCATCAAGTTTATCCTAATTAAATCATAATTTACCTATCTAAATATCTAAACTTTTTTTGAATAAGCCGCGCGAGCTTGTTATATTTGTCAATTAAATGTATTTTCTGACAATTTGGCACAGTTGAGCATTTAAAATTTTTTAAACCATATCAAATATGGAACAGTGCTAATGTGAATATGTATATTAAAATTTGTTATTTGATACATTGCAATAATATAAAAAAAAGATATACATTTTCCAATTGAATCTATTCCGATCTGAAACTTTTTATTATATTTGTGTATACCGTTAAATAAAATATAATTCACAAGCAATTTTTTTTATATTTAGTTTAGCAAATAAAAAAAAGAATTGTATTATTTAAATTAATTTATTAAAAAATATAAATAAAATTATCAAAAGTTTATCTTAAAAATATTACAATTGCATCTTTACAGGATATTTAAATGTTTAAAATTAATAAATAATTGCATATAACAAAATTAGAGTTTTACAGTTTCATCACAGGCTCTAAAGTCTGTGTATTAAATAAGAAGGTAAAAAGTATTATTGCACTTCAAATCATATTAAATAATTAACATCATTAAATGACTGTATCTAATAAAAACACCTAATACATAATATTATGTATTATAAAACGTATCACAGACAAGAGTGTGTACCTTGCAGGTTAAAGTTTGTCAAAAGTGCAATAGCTATTAATGATGCGATTATTGTTTCATACTACAAGAATTCAATCACTAGCACGCATTATTAAATGAAAAATCATTAACATCTTAAGACTCATTTTGAAACATATATTTATAAAAGGAATGTTAAAAATGGAATTCATATTAAATTTAAAAAAAATTGTAAATTCATTAATTTTTATGTTGAATTTTTAAATAACTAAAATATTAATATTCCGTTTCACGGGATTTGAAACTGAATGGAATTTTTATATGAATCATCAAGATGTCATATTTTCTTTGACAATGCTGTTAACATATTCCTTGTATCGCTCTATCATGGACCTGTAAACTTGTTCAGCATCCGAATAGGGAGTGCAGACTAGAGTTGGCGATGGAACTTCAGACGTTATCGTTTCAAACGTCGGTTTCTCATCATCGGCAGCATTTTGATACAGCATACCGTGCTTAGCTCTATAAGCCGCCCCCAATAGTGCAGAATTAGCACAATCCTGAAAAAGAAAGAGCAGAATGAATATATAAACTAATTGCAAGACATACACTATTGCAGTATTCAAATACCTGAACGTAAACTGGGGCGTTGAATACGTCTGACATTACTTGAAGGATAGATTTGTTCGTTGAAGCACCACCGGTTGCCAAAATTTTCGTATTTTCATCTGTCCGAATATAAAAAGTAATTATTTACCTCCCACAGTACCTATAATTTACCTATTTCACAATAGTTTACCTATAACAAAACCCATATCTTCAGCGTGTAGTCGTCTAGCGATAAATTGCCCTTCTAAAAGGGCTCGTATTTCATTTTCCGGTGCAAGTTTGTTCACCAATACTCCACTACGATTCCACAACCATTTACCGGAACCTACACCCTTTGGAATAATTTCCGGAGAGTCAAAAAATAGACCTGTGAATACAAAATTATGTAGACACTTCTAAAATTGAACAATATTATACATTGGTACATACCCATATTGCCGAAGTTCCCACGTGGTGTGCTATCCAACATCGTATTGAAAATTTCCCAAGACTTATCGGCTAATCTATCTCTCACTTCTTTCCTCACTAAGGATCCATTGCTGAAGCAAAGAAGCGCTGAATACGTATCCGGTTCTATCGGACAACATAATATGTGACCGTCTAGGACAGTGTGTGGTTCACAAAGCGATAATAACAAAGTATCACTTGTACCTAAACTAATTGCTATCCAACCTTGTGAAAGACGCATACCTGAAAATTGAGACCAAAGTAATATACAATTTAAAAAATAATCACTGATGATGAATAAAATATATAAAATACGCCAATTACATTCATACAGAGTGATAACCTTGGGTTAACATAATAATCTGCACGAGTTTATTTTAAACGTTAATTTATGTAACCGTTCAATATCGGTGTTGTGTGTAAAGTATGGCCTGTATTCATCGGGTCAGTAACTTTTCCGATTTTGGGTGAGTTATTTCAACTTTTAACCGAATGGTGAGTAGATAATGGAGTAGAATTGGTTAAGAGTGACATTATTAATAGCGAACCCTCCTCAAATTCATTAACTAGATTGTTTCCAATATAACACTTAAAGATCCACACATCATAACTGGCAGTACGCATTGGTTGTATCTATGCCTTCTTTTTTAAGCAATAACTTCAATGTAACACTCTAAATAAGTAATTTAAATAATTTATTATTATTTTATTTTAATAAATGGTCAGTAAGTTTTATAAAGGGCCAGTAGTTAATACTGAACAGTGAGTACATTTATATAAACGGTCGGTATTTGACCGATTCGTTAATTTTTAATAACCGTTTGAAAAAGTTAATCACTAAAAAAAATTTTTTTACCAACTATTTATTATTTTCACTGGCCCATTTTCTTGGAAAGTTACTGACCGATTATTGATTTAAATACTGACCGATTAATTAGTTGCCGTAAAAAAAATATGTATGATATTTTCATTTTGTCGTAAAAGTTGTTCGTTAGTCACATTGAATATTTTATACCTGCGATTGTAGAAGGATTGTCTCCAGTGAAAGCAATCACTTGACACTTTTGATCAAATCCGAATCTCTCTACATAATACGGTGATATGTTTCCGATGCATTTGTGAGATTCGATCGGATTGCCCAACTTTTCTAATAGAGTATGATCAGAGCATGCCTTTATAAAAATAAACAAAAATTAAACGTGCAAATATCAAGTGAAGTAACAAAAAAAATCGTGCAGTGTTATGAACAAGACAATTGTTTATCAACCTCTAAGCACTTGTTGTCCCAAGTTTTTTTGGCAATATCGAGGAGATTCATTCCGGAGCCATCCGCGAATTCGATAGGTGCGACTTTTCCCGCAAATAAAGAACAAGCGAATGAACTGACGAGGGATATACGTTCGGTGCTCTCATACAATCTAGGTTTAGTCTCGAAAATCTTTGCTATTTGTGCACCGGTGAAGCGTTCGTACGCCCGTGAACCCGTTATTCGAGCCAATGCCTATTAAACAACGTTACAAATTATACATCAAGTTCCGGTCATCATAATAGTCGACCTGTGTGAAATAATCACCTCCGGTCCACCGACACCATCCTCAATCTGTTTACACCACTTTTTAGTACTAGAGTCCATCCAAATGGGACTGTCGAGCAGTGAAAACGCCAATGCGAACTGTTCGTGTAGGAAATTCTTACTATCGAGAGAACTCACGAGCTCGTTGCAACCTTTCGCCCACCAGACTGAGCCATGTTGCTGAAATATTGAAAACGATTCAATATACACATTGCTTATTGATTGATCTATTTAGTGGTTTAACGGTTCATACTTGCGCAGCACCGGAGAGTGCCACTACTTTGGTGAAATCGGCTCCTTCTAATGTGAGTCTATCGAGTATGAGATCGAGAGCTTTGACCCACATCAGCGGCGGAACTATGACTTCGCCCTGTTCTCCACGAAGAATACCACCATGAGTTCTGGACGAAGAAATTGGCTTTTAATATATGTACATATATACTTTATAATGATGCTGTATTTAAAAAAAAGTTTTATACATACCGAAACTCCGGTAAATCATTGTCATATTGAACTTCGGCTTCTTGGAGTATTTGGAGATTGTCGTTCACAATAGCCGCTTTTAGCTGAAAGTTTAAAAGAATTGCAAATATTACGGATAATTTGATGTTTGTCCTCATCATCATCATTTGCAGCCGTTCATTTCAGTCCATCGTTCGCTCTTTCTTCCACATCCTCTCGGATACTATTCAAGTCCATCTGCCATCCATGCTTCTCACCCATGTATTCCTCTTACGAGCTCTTCTTGTTATACCTAGCACGCATCTTTCCACGCTTCTCTGTGTGCATTGGATTTTGCGTAGCATTCTTGAATTTAACATCCACGTTTCACGCCATAACTGGCAGTATGCCTTCTTTTTTAAGCATAGTGGGATGTTTGATTTAAAAACCATGTTCATTCTCACTACTGTATCTAATACTTTTTACAAACAAAACATTAACACATTAAACAAGCTCCAAAGATGGTTCCCTATATATTTATATTCGAAATTCTCCCTTCCTAACAACCATAATCCTATGTTTGCCTTCATCCCAGTTTCACTATCAACTAGACGATAGATCATTATTGATCTCTGCTCCAAACAAACTCTGTACAAACTCCTTAACAACCTAGTCGATATCTCCTCTCTAAAATTTCCTTCAATTAACCCCCCAGAACGCTTCGTAATCCTTACCTGTTTCACCTAAAGTACTTCAAACTTCTCCCACAATTCATTTACCTGTAGAGCATGCAAAGCTTTTAACAAACTTCCTAATTCTATTGATATTGTAGGAATCACGACTCCTGACAATACACGTATATGTATAGGTACAAACATGCGTCACAAACGATGTAAACACACAAAAAACGCGTGTCTTAAAACGGGAGATCCCCCAAAAACAAATGCAAATGCGCAATTGAGGGATATAAAAAGCCTCACACACACAGTACTCTCAACGCTCTCACCACACCAACAACGCCCCGGCTACCTCAACATGGCACACCACTACACACGGATCCCGACCTAGGCGCTCGAAGCACGTCATCATCATCAAGACATGCTCATGGTAGCAGAAATCTGGACCACACGCAGTTAATTCACCGCAAACAACTGCGTAGCCATTTACCTTTCTGTATACACGTAACTTACTCACTGTACAAACTTTGTATGAAATGTGAACGTTACACATACACATAAATCAGCGTTCCTAACTAGTGACCACAACGTTCGTATAATATATTGTCTTCCAGCCTCCTAACATTTAAAACTTCTATACTCAAACATTTTTCCAATCCCTAATTCTTCACTCATACCTAATTAATATACACAAATTTACAACTATTTCTCATATTTTACTACATAAACCAAATTGATACTCATGAAATTTACTATTTCCTTTCCTTTTCCTTATACTTGATATTTCTTTCTTATTTGTTCTTTATACATTATTTTCTTTTCTTTACAATTCTGTTCACCTTTGTTCTTATTTGTGAAGATTTTTAATTGGCATTGTCATTTCTACTGTTATTTTTATATTTTTGTACAACGCTGTTAATTTTCCAATAAACTAATATAAAATAATTCTTTCATCTTAGTTTCATTTTTCGTCTTATTTTTTGTTCTTTACATCCAGTCATATTAACCAAGTATCTTAAGTATAAATAGCTATCAAATAACTCTACAATATGTTACGTTGTGTTTATCCCATTAAACTTTCTAGAGTTTCAATAATAATCATATTTTTTAGGTCACCTTGAAGTTAGTTTTCAATACAGTATGAAGTTTAATGTGCAATTTTACTTTCATGTTAATTATATCACGTATTGTTATAAATATTATATTTTTGAGATGATGTCATTTTGTTACGGTTGATTGATTTTAATCTTTCGATGACGTGCTTTATAAAACTTGTACGTGTTTTGATTTATTTAGAAAATAAATAAAATACCGTTTGAGTACTCCAATCGAATCCTAAAAAGGAAATTTCTGGCGAAGACATGATGCAACCTTCCACTCCAACTGACAGATGACAACTAACCATCTGACCTATTGTCAACTGACAGATGTGACACGTTTATTGAGAGTTCGTTTACTTTTCGCCAGTGCATTACATCTTTTAACCCCAATGCATTGGGGGTTAAATATAAATAAATATTGGTAAGTTAAAAAATTGACGTTCGAGCGACAGATTTCTCGTTTTAATGCATAGATTTGTATGTAAATAAGAATTAAATTATCCGAAAAAAAGTTTGATATTACCAGCGAAAGTAGCAAATTTATGCTCACCAACAGTAGTTATGGTTTCTCCAAATGCTGAGGGTGCTTCCTCCCAGAAACTATCAATAAAATGTTATCCACGTTCGATTGGTTTAATTTTTATTATCACCACAACAGTCACAACAGTCAAGTCGGACAGTTTGCGAAACCAAGCCTTTAACGGTTTAAGCGAATCGATGATAGTTTTTTTTCGAAAATACATATGTATATTTAAGAAAACATTGTACACATACATACATAGTTCGTTTTATATGAGGATGAAAATGCTTGAACATAGAAAGTATCAAATTTTGGAATAAATCATAGTATCTATAGGTAAATCTATATACAAGGAGAGATGCCATTTGATATCTGGTCTGATTTGAAATTTAATCTAAAGGTCTCCCCAAACCAACGCGGCACAGTGGGAGCGGGAGCGAATTTTAAATCGGGTATAGAGAGACTATCAATGAATTAGGGCTCACACACACTTACCAGACGCCATGCCACACTCGTCTTCTGACGAGATCCCAAACGCATGAATTTCTATGATTTTGTATGGCGTAGATACACACTTGCAACATCCCACCCCACGTCACAATTGACAGCAACGGCGTCACGTCACGTAATCACATCACGTGTGGTGTGTGAGCCTTTACTCCTGTTATAATAGCAAACACTGCTCCTACGGGGAGAATGTAATGAAAGTGAGCGACCACATAATATGACGTATCTCCGTACAAACCCCGACGTTTAAAATTCAGTCTCGCTATCCCGCGTTGGTTTGGTGAGACCATAAATCTGATTTGAAATGAAGACTTCTGACGTCAGGGTAGATTGGGATCTTATACCATATTTTCTTTTTAGCGTGGAATCCAAAATTTATATTCGACTTTCAATAGAAAATTAGGAAGAGTATGCGGTTTTTTTATTGTAAACATAATAAACGTCGATTCTACGAACGAGGCGCCAACATTAGTCGGAACTGGTGCAAATATTTATTTTGAAACATGGCGCTTATTATTTATGTGCCTTTCTTATCTCAAGGTGGTTGCGGTGCCTACCTTCCAAACTGCTTCTTCAATTTATTATTTATGAGCTCCATCCTCCCTTCCCCTTTACCCTCCTGTACTAAAACGGGAACGCATCCATGCGAAAACGCGAGATAAGTTTTGCATGATTTTCATTTGCCGGTCTGAATCTTTGCTAAGTTCTCTATAATTTTAGCCGAAGGGGAAACGCGCTCGTTTGCCCTTTACTAAAAAGGGATATGGTGTGAGGAAAAGGTGGGGGGCTTAAGTACAATATTTTCGTGTAATACGCCTAATAGTCCTGCCACATAATTTGAAAGGGTACGCAGTCGAAATAATTTATGTTTGATTAACCTGACAAATACCGGTGATATTTAATTAAACATTTATTATACATAATGTCTGTTGTGATATAATAAATCGATAACTAAAATAATGTAATATTTTTAATGTAGGATAGTTGTACGACCTTTTAATTGCATGACGTTGTTACCGTTGAGTTTAGCGAAGCGTAGCGGAGCTTGACCTACAGTTAATTTCTGCATAATTGCATTGCAAAAACGTACAGATAGTTCGAAAGAAAATACTCTTATCAAATCTCTATATAATTCCGAGAAAATAACAAATTTTTATTAAATTTTCTAATTTTCCCCGGATTCATTTGGAAGACTAAGAATAATCTATGCTATAATCTTTATCGGTCTTCTAGGATTTGTAATAGTATACTTATCTTTTAATTACTATCACTAAAACTATAAAACAACAAGATAACAGAAATGGACAAATTATAATACGTACATTTGAGCCAGGCGATAACTCAGTGGTTAGTATTTTGAGTAAAGGTCCGGGGTTCAATCCCCGTATGTTGAAATGATTTTCTCAATGGTTTTTACGACCTCAACTATAGTCATTGGCAATATCTGGATATTACTAAATTCAGATCGGCTGTCTCCCGTTAAAATTATTATATCCATTGTTCCTATGTTATTGGATCTGCATCCTTGCGTTCTTAGATCTGTTGGTTAACTTTACCCTAACAAAAACAAAATATAGCGTGCGAAAAAATTGCGCGAAAATTCCGCTTTTGATCTCATTGAAATTTTGCATAAAAGCCGTAAATATAATGGGAGAGCGTGCGCTTAATAACAATGTGGTATTTCAACAATGAACAATACAAAAAAAATATATGTGCTCAATTTTGACCGCCAAAATCGCAAAGTGGGCGTGAAAGGGTTAACGTCGATGTCGCACGCTTTATTTATAACGCGCGTGATTTATGCGAATTTTACACATAAATATTTTCCATCCGCGCGAGATTATCATTGTAAAATGGTACGGATGTCTGTCTGCGACAATCTGTTTTTCAGTTTGAACGAAAAACGCGATATAACTCAATGACGCTATCAATGTTTAAATACTTTTAGCATTTAATATCACATGGAAAATGTGTTCGACGCCAGTGTTACCGAGTATGAAAACCTCTTTTCTGCGAGACCACGTTAAACGTTAGGCGAATACTTTCGCAAGTAGTTTGCTGGCGTGCTTTGCTCGAAAAAGCTCACTATTAAATTATGAGCGTTGCTTTCGTTGCTCGTTACCACAGACTGTGACTTACCCACTTCTTGGCGTGCACGAAAACTCGACTTTGCGCAACTTGATTTACATAAAATTAAAGGGGAACTCTCCGTTAACTTCTTGCGCGGGTGCACCCACTATGGGCAAACGTGTCGCGACAATTCGATTATAAACTGCAGACACACATACATTCACAATTCGACAACTTTGTAATCATTTTTAGATTTTACTTAGTTTAGAGTACTTACTTCAGAGCAAAGAAAGTGTTAAAACGTATTGATTTTACCTAAAGTATCGTACAACACAAATTGAAAATAGAGTCACAGAAGACTGGGTTTCATTAGCATCGTACAGTTGGAATTAACTCTTAAGTATACCGAGCAACTGTTTTATACGATTTCAACAATCAGCAGAGT
The DNA here is from genome assembly GCA_022651745.1 of Parapsyche elsis. Classification (NCBI taxonomy): domain Eukaryota; kingdom Metazoa; phylum Arthropoda; class Insecta; order Trichoptera; family Hydropsychidae; genus Parapsyche; species Parapsyche elsis. The sequence continues at coordinate 8,966,899 of JAGVSN010000017.1, forward strand.
CAAATCAAACAGAGATGAACGTTAACTTTCAACAACTGACATCGTTCTGGGTTATTTCATTGCCTCTGCGTTTGGTATTGTGACGCTAATCAGAGCTAACGATTGCAATATTTGGGGTCATCATCGAAATGAACTGCTGCTGCAATTTCCAAATTATAAACAGCTCGCCAAATTATAACGAAGAGCGAGTGCTATCTCTCGCTAGATACATAGTGTTCATGGCATTTGCTCTCGTGTTTACCCAGACGGTCGGTCCGTGGAGATTAGTTTCAGCTGAAGATAAGACCGAGCTGAACAATGGCGAATTTGTCGCGAAGCATATCATCGAGCATATGCATCTCTCTCGCAATGCGACAACGTTCACTTTAATCCGAATGCGCAAACAAGAAACAATGCCAATATATGTATGTCTACCTACGAGAATAAGCAACAATCGAGTGCTAAGCAAGGGTTCTGTGCGATTGTGTAATTACACACTGTCGTGTGTGTGCTTTGTCTTGAGTGATACATTTGAATTTTTATTAATTACGGTTGCTTAGAAGAATAGTATAACTTTGATTTGTAATGTGCAAGCGGTCTAAGGGTGCGTTTAAGTTGAAGCGTCTCCGAACGGTTAACTGAGAGGTATGTTTAATAGGATCGTTCACAAGGCTCCTGTACGAACAATCCTACTTGTTCGATCTAGCAACTTTTTGCTAGCCTTGTCTTCTGCAATTGATGTTTTAAATTTGTAAAGATTTATGTATGTATGTATGATCTCATCATATTTTTCAGCCGTTCACCATCCACTGCTGGATGGTGACCTTTCCAATCCTCTTCCATTCTTGTCTGTCTTGAGCAATCTGAATCCACTTGACTCTACACATTCTTCTCAATTAATCAGCCCATCGTCCACTCGGTCTACCTCGCTTTCTTTCGCATCCTCTCGGATACCATTCCAGTATTTCTCGCATCCATCTGCCATCAACTCTTCTCGCTATGTGTCCAGCCCTTTGCCAATTTTACTTTTTCACACGTTCCACTATACATATCTGCTACTTTGGTCATGCTTCTTTCCCACGTGTTCCTCTCACGATCTCATCTATTATATACTAAGCATACATCCTTCCATGCTTCTCTGTGTGCACTGGATCTTACGTAACATTCTTGAATTCAGCATCTACGTTTCTGGCAGTACGCATTGGTCGTATGCCTTCCTTTGAAGCAATATATAATTTATCGCGCTAAAAATAATCTCCCAATAAGCTTATACATACATACATATCGAGTTTGCTATGTAGTTACATAATCTTTGTATCCGATGCTGAAGTCGACCATCAGCTGAACGCGAAACTTTGAGAAACAGTGAGGTTGCGCGGTGAGATGAGCCGGTGTCATATTGTGTTCAAAATGGCGTTAATATCTGACAAAAAATATCCGGAATCGATTAATGGCGCATTAATGCCAGATCATTAACCATTGATAAAGCTAAACTTTTCGCCTTTGAAACTTTTTTCATGAATAACTTTGGTAACACGGAAAAAAAAATTATTATGTATTTTTTTCTGGTCTAACGCGGATGATTAACGACCTTTACGTACACAAGTTGACATTGTTTGAATCCACGGTATGCGAGAGTGTACATATTTTCTAAAATGTAAAAAGAAAAATATAATCAGACGTAGCGACAGGGATAAAATACTACATCCGTTGACCCAGACGATGTACACTGGTACACACAATAGTCTCGAAATCTATTATGAATCCCAGAACTTTATTGATTGACCGAATACTTGCGATAGGTCAAACCGCATAGGATAGCAAAAAGGTGAAACTAATGGCTTCGACCGGGACAAGCTATTGTCTATGGATTCTAATAACGGCAGCCGTTATGGTCGTTAAAATTTACGCGGCAAACTCGATTCGAATTAATGGTGTTTTGTCGTACTCAATTTCAATTTTGGACATTGGCCCCTAATGGCGGCGTCGACACGGCGCATACAAATAATAATTAATTACACCGTATTAGAATGTACTCGTAGGATCGCGAGCGAGCACACCATCGCTTAATCCGACTATACCTACGCGCCAGTAATGGATGTCGCGAAGGATACAGTCATATATGTACCTATACATATGTACATACATATGTGCAAAACTAGATATTATACTCGTACATACGACCACGCAAAATTTATTTATAACATTCGAAGGAGCCTTGAAACAGTATTTGGACAGGTCTAAATATTATTTGAAAAAATTGACCGCATGCAAATTATCAAGTTGTAGTAGGAGAGATTGGCAATGGTTTGTTGAGACGCTTCGGTGTAGACGCAGCCTTAATCTTAATCTACGTTAACATGGCAACTTGTGACAAATACTAATCATTTAATGAAAATAGCTTGAAAAGCTGATTACAAACAAAATGTAACCTAAAGCTAAAATTAAATATCTATTAGCACTTGTATAGGGGTTTTGTTTTAAGGCTTTTTCTAAGATCTTCTGGCAGTCCATTGTTTTCAACAACACCAATTCAATTCATTCAACATATTTCTTATACATTATGTACATTTAAAATACTCCGCATAGCTTTTTTTTTTGCAATTTTTGCGTTGCTATCTTTAATTGATTTATTTACTAAATATAAAAATATATTTACTAAATTAATACATTAGCTTTGATCGTTTGAGCGCCGTGTGAAAACATATCTAGTGCAAAATTCACAACGCTTGCAAATCGCCCTTCCACTTATTAGATTTTGCGGTCGGAATGTCGATTGAGCGTAACGAAACCGTAGAATCGATTCCCGGGAAATTTCCGTTTGTCTCGTCCGATTATTATCGAGGGGATTTGTCGTGCCATTACAATGGCCTGTCAAAAGTTGTGACGTTAAGCGAAATTTAGATTTATGCTACTAGAGCGTAAATGTTGCAAAATTTATCGTCAGATATCGACAAAGATAAATGCGCTCCGTGGTCTCCGGTGGAAAATTAGCACTTCAATCTACTGTACTAGACTTTATCGACTAGTCGCAGTGTGACTAATTTTGCTATATTGTTTACGACCTGTGCGTTTTGAATTCAAAATTCGGTCGTGCACAATTTATCGCACGTGAACGATGCTCTTCGAAATTGTATGACGTTCAAGTATAGTCATAAATTCACAATACAAAATAGCTCTGACCATATCAGTATCATCATCATCATCATTTTCAGCCGTTCACCATCTACTGCTGGATGAAGGCCTCTTCAATCCTCTTCCATTCCTGTCTGTCTTGACTCTTGAGCAATCTGCATCCAGTTGACTCCACACATTCTTCTCAATTCATCAATCTACCTTGCTTTCTTTCATATCCTCTCGGATACCATTCCAGTATTACTTGCGTCCATTGTTTTCACTATGTGCTAATTTAACTTTTTCACACGTTCCGCTATATCTGTTACTTTGGTCATGCTTCTTACCCATATATTCCTCTTACGATCTCTTCTTGTTATATCGATCATACATCTTTCCACGCTTCTCTGTGTGCGCACTAGATATGTAGGTGAACAAAATCATGCCAATCTTTCTTATAAAAGTGTCTTTATTTATTAACAAACATTTTTACCGTCTATCATAGTGAATTAACAAGACAGAGATACTCGTATAATTCAGTGTTTTCAAGGTTCTTTCTGAAATGGAAAAAAAAGTGATGCCAATGAATTGGTGGTTAGGAAGAATGTTAAGTGATGCCAATTTTGTATAAAATAATCTTTATTTATTTATTTATTCAAAAATACATGCATAGCCGATGGAGCCCAGGGGTCTGTCATAATTTGTTCATACAATTTTCAATTATTTATATTTGAAGTATTACAAAAATCCATTTATGTTATAAAACTTATCGAGATGATTTTTAAAGAGATTTGTATTTTCAGAAGCTACTAGCTGATTTGGCAGACGGTTCTAAACTTCGACCACCTTTTTTGAAAAGAAAGAGTCTCTGACAATTTTGTTCGATTTGTCTTTTAGTAGTTTCAGTGTATGACCTCTGAGATGTGCGTTTTTATTGAAAGTGAGGAGGTGTTTCATTTGGCGTTTATATTTATTATTTATTATTTTGTAGACTTCTATCAGATCGCCTCTCAATCTTCTCGTTTCCCATGGTTTGAGACTCATTTTCTACAACCTTTCATTATAGGATAGTGATAGTGATCGATACAATGTGTTTTTTGAAGTTAGGGTTCCAAACATTAACAACAAATTCTAGTTTAGGTCTAATATACGATTTATAAATTTTCGACAGCAACTGGATACTAAATGTCTTAAATACACGTTTGATAATATATTTTAATGAATAACACTTATTTATCTCGGATAAATTGACGTATTCCGACGGGAGACTGCCGATTTGGATTTTTAACATTCAAATATTGATGCTCGAAACCATATTGGGAATCGAATCACGGACTTACGTTCATACTATCGCAATTACATAAATGGAGTAAAAACAGCGTTGATCCAGCCACGTATATTAATCTCAAATCTGACGACACGGCGCGTTCTTATCTCAAAAAGTGTAAGCCGAAGCGAAAGCTTTCGACTTTCGCTAGGCATTGTTGTTTGAGGACGGCTCCTCGTGTGATATGGGCGTTTTCGGCGACTCGGTTGCATTATCAAAATGTAATATGTGAAATCTCGATACGCGAATTTCGCAGAACTTTATCTTTAATGTCTGTTACGAACGCTTTTTGCCCGTGTCGCGTTAAACGGCGCTGTAACCGAGTTCCCGGGTCTTTATCTCGGAGTGGGTGGGTGGGTGGTAGAAGTGGGTGGGTTGAAACCCGCAAACTCGCTTATGTCTTCTTAATTCAGATAGCGCTCCCCTCTCCCAAATGAGACAACATGGAGTATAAATTACGTTTTACCAGTTCGCGAGATACGCGCAGATACCAACGGGACGTGTGTGGTGTGCTGTATAATACACTACAAAAAGAAAATAGTATTCAGCGAAAAAAAAAAGGAATTCACGATCAACACTACACTTTCTATGCGGGAAAAAAGAACCTTTCACGATTGAAATTTTTTCGTAATTCGTATTATAAGTTGTAGAATTATTCGAACGGCAAGTGGGAGAGGGTACATGGAGAGTGTCAATATATAACCACTATCGCAGTCTCACAGTGATGTTTACAAACAAATTTTTCATATTTTCGCTGTATCGATACAAATGTAAAATTTGTGAGGAAAGAACCCCGTCGAATATATATCACTCGCACGCAAACCTCCACCATCCCATCCCTCTAGCACAGTAAATTGTTTCAGGGAAAAATAAATAACCCCAGTTACGGCCCCGGAAAAAAACTCGAAGGGGTGGTGAGGGGGAGAGGGTGTGAGGGTGAAAAAAAAATCGAATAAACCCTTAGGTTGCTCCTATTGCTTTTCAACGGACCGCACTCGTTTTTTTATTCCACACCTATGTATATACATATGTATGTATATTTTATTATTGCTGTTGATTTATGTATTATTATTTTTATACGATATGCATTTCTCATAGTTCATATTATTATACTATATATGTATGTACATATATTAGTGTACCTGGGACGATTGGTGAATATGACTGGTTGTAAAGAAGAAGAAATAAAACGAAGAATGAAACTAGGATGGAGTGCTTTTGGAAGAATGAACATAGTTATTAAATTCGACATCCCGCTATGCTTAAAGAAGAAGGCATACGACTAATGCGTACGTGGATGCTGAATTAAAGAATGCTACGTAAGATCCAGTGCACACAGAGAACAATTGTTCGGTATAACAAGAAGAGATCGTAAAAGGAATACATGGGTAAGAAGCATGATCAAAGTGGCAGATGGAACCCCGACATTAGCGCGCCGACAGTAGCGCGCAAAATAAGATTATTTAGTATTGTTGACTGCTCATTTAAAGAAATTTACTTATCTAAGATAACTTTTCTGCCAAAATTACATCTTATTTAAAATTAATTGGTACTTTTACCAACCTATTCATGAAAATTTTATCGATTGGAAAAACGATAACGCGCTAACGTTCGCGCGCTAAAGTCTCGCGCGTAGCGCGCTAATGTCGCCGCACCGTGGCAGATATAGCGGAACGTGTGAAAAAGTTGAAGTGGACACAGCGAAAAGAATGGATGGCAGATGGACACGAGAAATACTGGAATGGTATCCGAGAGGATGTGAAAGAAAGCAAGGTAGACCGAGTGAACGATGGGCTGATGAATCGAGAAGAATGTGTGGAGTCAAGTGGATGCGGATTGCTCAAGACAGACGGGAATGGAAGAGGATTGGAGCGGCCTTCATCCAGCAGTGGATGGTGAACGGCTGAAAATGATGATATATTAGTGTAAGCGTCTGTCTGTCTAACATTGCCAACATAAAAAAAAATTAACATTGTACTGGCAACAAGTCAAATTCATACACCCATTCAAGCAACGAGACACTGTACAATTGATTCACGCAATGACGAACGGGCTATGCGCTGTACGGTTATTGTACAAAAACCAGCGCGCACGGTTTGGGGGATCGGGTTAGAATCCACCGTCATATGACAGGCAAACCGGCTAGTTCATACGCACCAGTATAAACATAAACACCTGATTCTGTATGTTATTGATCTGTCTGTTAGGAATTGTTGAAATTGGGTGTCAGCAGTGATTCAAAGCTACCGCTATTGTTAATCTACTCATAAGTCAACAATACGAATTTATCGTGAAAGGGTGTATCAATCAACTGAACATGGAAAAATATTAACTAATGCAATTTCGTACTCGTATACGTACATATGTTTTATAGTTTAAAAATGTTCATTTCAAATCCAGTCACACCCGATATTTTTATTCTGTTTAGAATATGGCATAGCAAAAGCGTTTCGTAAACAGTGGAAAGTTGCAGGCTATTTGCATGCGGTTTCGCAAGATTAAATAGAGCTTGTATGGAAAATAATGTGAGAGCTTACGTATGCCCCACCCCAGGGTGCGGTTTCAACCCCCCGGAAACGTATATATATCCGTTACCGAAATGGAAAAGTCTCCGAGCCAGGCTCGACTATCGCCATTTTCTTCAGTTTCCTGAAAATTTTTCACCGGAAAAACTTCACAGCGCACCGTGGCGAAAGCCTCTATTAGCCGTAACTATTTCACTCGTTTAACCCGAACACGTTCTCGCCGATTTGTACGAGACCATAATATTGTAACACACCTATACACATACATACATATGTATGTAGATTGAATCCAATACCTTTTGACGGTAAATTATGTACCAGCGATGCATTCGATCGTCGCAGGTACGCTTCCCAGTTTACGATGCGTTCTGTTTATTCAAATCAATTCCGGTTTTGTAATGAACAAACGTCAAAATTGCTCACTAACTGAGAACACAAACACGAATTGATTTACCGAAGGAATTGCGCTAGTCAAACTTAACTAAATTAAGCGTATTGACCCGACCGAAATACGCCCGCTCGGATTTGTCAATTTGTCTTGTCAATCACGCGCGTATGGAATTAATCAATTTCAAAATGATTTAATGCTCAAGTAGTTTTCGCGGAAATATTTACTTGATATCATTTCGAATGTAATGCCGAACCGTTTGACGACACGATAATCTTAATGTAAGAAGAGACTGCCTCTCAGTACAACTTGAAGCTAATTGATGCTGTTGGCATAATTATCCCGAAATGCACACGTGGCCGCAATTGAGCTAAACTGTGCATTTAACTAAATGGGCGGTTCGATTTTAGAGATCTGGGCTTAGCTTTAGGCGGATTTACTTAATAAGAAGTGGGTGCGTTTTCAAAATAAGGTCCCACACGCGTTCACTTAAACAACCCCAACCTTCCCTTTATCCACCCTCTCCCGCTGCGTACATATATTAAAGTGCACGGTGGGACCGAAAATGTTTGCTCGACAGTGATCCTTTATTAAAAGGACGTGCTTACGAAGGAAACGAGCTTATTATCATGAGGTTGGGGGTGGGGGATTGCGCATCGTGGGGTTGGTTGTGGAGAAATCTACCCTATTCGGGAGTGTTGACAACGCGGATGCCGCATCCCTCGAGGACACCTTTTTAATGCAACTCTGGAGTCCTTTGGCTGTCTGCAATGAGATTTCAGCGTTTAGGACGACTCGGCAGAAGGCAAATATTTATGGTGTCCGATCAACCTGTTTACTGTTAACACACATATGTACGTATGTACATAAGTGTACACCGAACAACTGCGAAAGGGATATGAAGTTGAAATATCCAGAGGTTCAGCTGGTTATATATATGTAATTAAGATTGAAATCAGGTATAAGGGGCGCGTTTATATTGATAGTCATTAATGCGTAGAAATGCTACAATTGAAAAGGAATTGTAAAATCAAAATGAACCAAGCAATGTACATATGTATATGTTTGTATTGCTGCTAGAAATATAAGGCTTTTATTTTTGATGAATTTTATTTGTAAAAAAATGCTATTGCTTTTTTTCTGTTGGCTCAAATGTTTGCTGCTTATATTCCATCTACCCTTGTCAACTTCTATATGTGAAATCTAATAAAAAAGGGTGTCTTCTAAATCCACGGCGTTGGCCATAATTTCGCACGGCGATTTCCATTTCGACTTGTCTTTGTGGCGAATAGTTTTATTCGGTCCGTCTTTTCGTCTGACCCCTCGAATCGCATCCTTTGACCCTGTAATGCGAAATTTTCGACCTATCAAGACAAAAAAAGCGCCTCGATATTGTTTATTTCCTTTATTTTTTTGGACGCGATAGAAAAAAAAACAACAAAAAACAGCATGACGTTGATATCGCAAATTCTATTTTTACGATGAATGTACAAGTACGCATTTCGTTTTACAACTTTGTACTTTATTTGACACTTCTTGTTCTTTTTGCACTTTGATGGCGACGCATCAATTTTACGAGAGTACCCCACTCCGTTTTTTGAAAATTTCAAAAGAATATACACAAATTCTTTTTACGCCGCACTTTCTTATCTAGAAGTAAAAATAGCCATTTTTTACGATCGATGGTATTCTTTGGGCGTCTTGTGTCTTTATGATTTGAATTCTGAAAAGAGCGATAAGAAGTTTTAACAATGCCGCGTATAAAATATAACTCGGCTCTTACGTAGTAGTGCAGTGGCTTTTAAACTTTTCCATAGTGTGTTGAGAATTTATCGTGACCCACGGATCTCGTTTATGGAACGAAATGAAACCAAATTTTGTTTTTAGTATATAAATTACCAATGTTGAACTATTTTGTTTAGCTTATTACTTTGAGCAACCGCGACCGGTCGCAAAACCAAACATGCAGTGGATTAAAAAAATTAATAAAAATATTTCAAGCACTACCACATACTACTTTTCATGGGAGAGCACCGTTCTGTGAAGTACACACGAAAATTGAACAAAGAAACCCGACTCGTCTTGTAGCGGAAACTAGCTCGGAATGGTCACGCGCTCTCCCCGCACAAAAGACACCATAATTATCAGAGCTCGTATCCTATGTCTGTTTTCACATTTTCCGCCCCAAAAAAAAAAAAAAAACACACATTATTATCTCAGACGTAAAGGGAGACCACGAGGGCGAAGAATAAACATATATATATAAAAAAAATGAGGAAATTCACAGCTCGTCCGCTCTACCAAAATCATATTTGTCTTAGACTTTCGTATTCATGTGATGGACTCCAGCCAACAACTGGCCTTTTCCGCAGCTTCATTATCGGAATATAAGTTATGAAATCGTTTTCGTATTGTTGTCACAGCTTATCTTAATTGGGAAGCGATGTTCGCATTCCCGGTTCAATTTAACCATCAACTGCTCGCAAAATTTATACTGTCGCACGGGTGTGACGTCAAAAACGGCCACAATTCCTTCAAAGTCAACGTAAACCAGTAACTCAAATAATAAAAAAAACACACACACACATGGACAAGTATATTCAAATGCAAAAAAGTGACTAAGTGCTAAGACTAGCCTTCTTTTTCCCGGGGTTTAATATTGAAACGCTTATATACATATGTACATACATACATACATACACATTCGCACACGCTAAGGCTTGAAGCAAACGAATGAATAAATATTATACGTGGCTTGTTTATGGGCGTTACGCATTTTCGATAAGTAAACAACATTTAGTCCTCTGTGTCCATTATCCGGCCTCGGCGACATTTTGTATACGTCTTATTTATCATTTTCATTGAATGGACGAAACGGTAATAAAAACCCCACGACGCATGAAAAGTTTCCGTCGGGCATTAGCGTGTTTTTTCATATACTTTATATTGCATACGTAAAAGCCGAACTAATATCGTAACGTTACGTAGGTACCTACTAGGTATACTATTTGTGTGTGTATGTCGCAGGCCTTTATGAGCCATGGCGGCTAAATGCGAGCCACAGTTTGGCTCTGAATGGGGCATGTCTAAACAAAATCAAAAGCTAATGGTATGCCACTTTCTTTACAGATTGTAATTCTTTTTTTTTTTTTCCCCAACAATGGGTAGGTTGAAGGCACACTTTGACGAAACACGCCTTGATTAGATTCTGCAACAAAACGTATAACTATACATAGTTACCTTAAGCATCAATTGAAATAAATAAAAAAAGTAGCCGTGATACATACATATGTATATGTACTACTGCTTTTGTAGTACATACTTATAAGTTCGTAAAAACTAAAGTGACATTCGAAAAGCTTACAAGTCAAGTTTGAAATTTCGTGCTTCAACATTCGCGCACACAAATACATCCATGTACATGTGATATCACGGATGAAAAATCCCTAAGGGAGGGGGTATCAAGTGTCCCTTTTTTTGAAATAGTACGTCGTAAAAAAAATAGACTCGGACAATAAAACTAAGAGAGTGTCACCGGCAGTTATGTACAATAACGGTGACAGTAATAATGTCGCTCGGTTTTCAGGGACCGCTTGCTTCGGCGGCGAGCTTAAGCCGAGCTTTCAGCCGGCTATTGCCGCTGAAAATTTTTCTGAACTTTCAACAGGCGAAAGCAGCGCGTGTCTAAATGGAAATTTTCCACCCTGCATATAAAATGCGTCGATTTTTTCCCATATTGCTGTTTCAGTTTTAAACTTGCATTCAATATTCGAACGGAGCTTTTGTTCGTGTGTGTGTGTATGGGATTATTTAATTTTATGTTTTTAGTATTGATCGGTGTGAAGCGGGCTTTAGGCGGGTATCCTGCGTGGATGTAAATGGTTGTTGCGGAATAAAACACACCTGTGTCCATAAAGTGATGGTGAGAAGATGGCAAAGACAAGAAAGCCTCAACGGCCAATTGGAAATACTATCTGTATTTCTGAGAAAGAAGTCAACCGATATATCTTTATGGCCAGTGCTTTTTCCATTTTGAAACGCCATCTTCGAATGGATGAATCGAAAAAGGCTAGTGGGGGGAATGACACAACGGAAAAGGAAATTCGCACGGAAAAATGGTTTGTACAATGACGCAACAGAGAAATGGTTAATATTATTCACATTCGTATAAAATATCATTTTGAAAATTTCTTCAGGAATAATAATTATTCCTGAAGAAATTTTCAATTATTGAGATACCATACATACAGGTATTGCATTTATGTAAAATTGAAAGCTTAATATGTGACTACGTTTGTCTGATGCATTTTTAAGTTTGCATATTTAGCGGAATAACGATGCTTCAACTATTGAATAAATATGAGGTTGCTATGGAGCTAAACTACTCGCTTATGAAAACAAACCTTAGAGTTGAAAGCTTTATCGTGCTAGTCACATTGTGTTCGACGATTTCGTTTGCTTTTAGATAAAGTTAGTTTAAAGATTGAAAAATAGCACATTACAGTTATCAGAGAATCAAAATAAAATCTCGAAATGGCTTATAATACTGGACAAGAAGAAACAGATCTAGACAAAATCGCCGAAGATGAACTGGCGAGACTTCAACGACAGGTTAAAATAAATAAATGGTTAAAAAACATAAAAAAATTACAAACCCCCCAACATTTAAATTTGTATAATTTTAGTATCGGATTATGGAAATGGAAAGAGTGACAATGTGTAGTGCAGCAAAACCAAAATTGCGAAAACAACGTCAACTTTTAAGTACTCTGTCGAAAGAATACGAACAAACCATGGTCGATTTGAAGGTAATATTAATCATATACTTTACATTATTATATAAGAAATCATTGTAATAAATTCTGGAGTAGATCTCCAGGTCCATATCAAATCTGAAAAAAGACACTTGCGTCGGGAACGAAATGTCCGATCTTTTGCTGGAGCAAGAACAGCATCAAAAAGAAATTGAAGATGAAAAGTTTCAAATAGGAGAGTTGGATTATCTTTTGAAGCAAGTTGAGAAGGAGGTTTTTGGATTGAAGTCGAAACAAATTACTGAAAAAGAAGTATATGTACACTTATGTATAGCTACTTTTTACAGAATAAGTATGAGTTTCAATCAGTATTCATATTTTTTAATTCAATATTATAAAAAGGCATCGGAAAAGGTGAGTCACAACCAACATCGAGTGGCACAGTTGGAGAATCGTTTAGAAGTCAATACAAAGAAGTTCAACTCGGTGAATGCTAACAATTTCAAAATGCGACAAGAAATCGATCATTTGCTCCAAGAAAGGTTAAAGTGTTTCTAATATAAAACTAAATGTATAGTTGAAGTCCTGAATTGTTTGTTAATTTTATAGGTCACATTTCAACGTAGTATGGGCGAAAACCTTGGAAGCATTAGTCAATGGAAAGAGTCTCATGATGGAATTGGTAGAACAGTCTACCCTGCTCTACGATCAAAGAGAAGAGTGGTGTCACAAGCTTCAAACTATCAGAGAGCGTGCTCAATATGACGAAGTGGAACATACTAATGTAAGTGAAGAAGAATCAAAGCGAAGCTTTTATACGGCTATCGTAATGTCAAGTATTTTGTTATTTTTAAAGGAAATGGGCGAGCTTCAACGTCAATTGGATTACGATTCAAAGCTCCAACAGTTTCTGGCCGTTAAAGGTTCTGTGCGAATTTTGGCGGAATTAGAAGCACGTGAACAGGCACGACGTCGTGCTCAAAGAGACAGAGAAGCTGCTGTTCAAGAAAGATTAAGAGATATCCTCAAAGAAATTCAGGTATTTTGTCTTTTAAAGTTGATTTCATACGTACCAAATGAAGCTTCCATAAAATCAACGTGTTTTAAGGACTATACGAGCGAAACTGATTTGGATCGACTGATAGCAAAATTCACAAAGCAAGACGAAGAAAACTATGCACTTTTTAACTATGTGAACGAGGCGAATCACGAACTGGAAGCTTTGAGTAATAATGTCGCCGATTTGCGGATAAAAATAGGTATGTATTAGTATGCTAGGTTTAACGAGCAACAAGATGGCAACGCATTATTTAACTCGTGTAGGGAAAAAAAGAGAGGTTTTAATTATAAACGAGGTGTTGCGGAAATGAAGAGCTTTCCGCTAGTGCATTTCTTATTTACGTGTGATTATTATTTCAGAGGATATGCGTGCTCAGAAGTTAGAGAGAGAAGCTCGCGAGCAGGAGTCACTAGAAAGCCTCAAAGAGAGCATGAAAGCTCAACAAACTAGGACGGAAGCGTCGGAAAAATCTAAGATCAAAGCCCAAGAACTGCTCTCGGATTCTTTAGCTGGCATACGGGAAGTATTCATGTGAGAAATGCTTTCGTTGCATCGTCCAATTAATTTGTTTTTATGAATACGCTATTTATACAAGTATGATGTTATGTATTTTAGAATGATCGATTGTGGTACAGTGCCAATATTGCAACTTTTGGGAACCACCGAAATCAACATTCACAATGTTATGTTGTATTTGAAGACGATCGAGCGTAAAACTATGGATATTGTGAATAGCGAACATTATGAGGTAAGTAAAAAAAAAAACAACTTAAATACGTTTAGCTTTTGATTTTTAAACATTCCATAAAATTATGTATATAGGAAAGGGTGAAGAAATCAGATGAAAGTAAAAACATTAAAGGGAAAATTGTGGCTACACTAATAGCTCCAATTAAAATCAAAGGCGCGGGTAAGGAATCAAAAAAATCAAGAAACAAAGGTTCAGGAAAATCTTAATGTACCTTTAAAAAAAAAAAATTACATGATTCAAACGAAACGAGTTTTATTTGTGAAAATTTTTAAAATGCAGTACATAATTATATGTAGGTACATATGTATGTATGTAACTATTTTTTCGACGATTTTTGAACTTGCTCTGAAGATACGAGTTTATCCTGAGCCGCTTCAGCCAACTTTACGATATTTCTAATTTCGGCAAGTCCTCTCATGACAACCACCAATTGACCTTCGTAATCTCCTTTCTTACAGGATGCAGGTATTCCTGAAAATATTGAATTTTACATTGAACTAAACAATTGATAAATAATTAAATTTGTCAAGTGACCGATAGAATACCCTTATTTTTGCATATCTTTAAGTACATTGACCAAAGACTTTCACGGACTCGACAAAATTCAGTTTCTCTCTTTGCACAGTCTTCTTTCAATCTATTCAAAACCATTTCCCAACACTTTGACTCTGTTTTTGCCTTAGTGTAACGTTGCTGAATAAAAAAAATCAATTAAATTGAAAATTTCTATAGAAATGCCATAAATTAAAATCAACTAACCCTTAGTTCTGAGAGTGTATTATTGAAACCGCTGATTTTCATCTTTTTATCTTCCAACACTATATTCATTTCACTGCAAGCTTCTTCCAATTGCTTCAAATCCTCTTCTTGCCTTTTCGACAGTTCATCTTTGGCAGACGCTGAAACATTTATTAAACTCATTTAGTATTACATAAATATGTGGATTAATGATATTAAAGTAAAAAAAATAAAAATACTTAGTGTTTCAAAGCGACGTATAATATCCATTGGACTTTTAAACTCATCATATTCATCGACCACTGATAGGAGATATTTCTGAAAAAGATATTTAATGATTGAATAAATTCATTTCTTTAAAATATTTTATCAAAAAGTGACTTCGTACTTCATATATGGAATACTTTTCGAGCATTTGTTCCACCTCAGAACAGAGTGATTCCATTTCTTTAAGTTCTTTTTGAAGTTCTTCTTCTTCTTGAAATTTAATCGTCAACGCTGCTTCATCGTGTGATAATTTCTCAGCGGCTCTTTTGCGTTTATCTTCATTTTCTGTAACGAACTGTCCACGGCTATTAATATTTTGATTGATCCCAATACTATATATATTATTACAATGTATAAAAACCTGATTGAATTTCACGAAAGCCTCTCGCAGCATTAGTTGATGTTGACTCAATTTTTCCCACTGAGAATCCATGTGTAGACGCATTTCCACTTTATTTTCGCGAGCTTCATTCAGTCGCTCTTTTGCTGAAGTATAAGCTCTGTGAGCTCTAGCTCCAGTTAAGCCAGGTGTACGACCTACTGGATCGTGTTCCGGAGCAAATCTAATTAAAACGAAATTTATATTATATATATTTTACATATGTATGTAAAAATTAAAATATGGTTAGTTGAATCTGGTTATGGTTATGGTTAGCACCTCATAAAATCAGTTTCCTTTTTTGAAATGAGGTAGTCGCTGACGGAATTAGCGGGTAGAGCTTGAGGTAGAACGATCGGTGCCAAATCATCGTGTTTAGATATTTTAAAAGACATTTTCTTCTGCTGAAATAATTTTGATTGAAACTGTTGTCGATTAAACACATGAGGTTACTATGGATGCAGTAGTGTTGATAATTTAAAAGTATGCAAACTAAACAATTTTAGCAAGTTTCTATTATTGTGGTTAAGGTATTATCGAAGAGGAAGTCTATTTTGAACTGAAATACTATTAAAAATGTTATAATTTCTAAATACATATTACATTAGTAAAAAAAATTGTAGGAATTCTCTCCTCTCGCATTATTCACAATGGCAACATCCCCGAACGTAGCGTAGGGGGAGACCATCCTTTGTGCACACAGTATTTATTTTTCGGGAGCTATTCCATTCTATCTTGGTTCACACAGCATCTTCTAATGTCATCATCATTTTCAGCCGTTCACCATCCACTTCTGGATGAAGGCCTCTCCAATCCTCTTCCATTCCTGTTTGTCTTGGGCAATCTGCATCCAATTGACTCCACATATTCTTTTCTATTCACCAACCCATCGTTCACTCGGTCTATCGTGCTTTCTTTCACATCCTCTCGAATATCATTCCAGTGTTTCTCGCGCCCATCTGCCACCCATTCTTATCGGTATGTGTCCAGTCCATTGTCAATTCAACTTTTTCACACGTTCCGCTATATCTGCCACATTGATCATGCTTCTTACCCACGTGTTCCTTTTACGATTTTTTGTTATACCAAGCATACATCGTTCCATGCTTCTCTGTGTGTACTGGATTTTACGTAACATTCTTGTATCCACGTTTCACATCCATACGTAATAACTGGCAGTACGCCTTTGTTGTATGCCTTCTTTTTTAGGCATACTTAACTAAAAACTATGTTTATTCTTCCAAAAGCTCTGCATCCTAGTTTCATTTTTCGTTTTATCTCTTCTTCTTTACATCCAGTCATGTTCACCATTTGTCTCAGGTATAAATAATAATCAATTATCTCTACAATATAGTTATCTACGTTTTGCGTGTACAATTCTCTTTTAATGTACACATCGTAAATGTGTTATAACCTAAACAATTTAAATGTCGTCAAAATAAAGTAATTCTATAAAATACAAAAAATGTTTAATTGATAGACAGTAGATAGCACACCACGACATGATCTAATTGTACAAAATAATGCATTTTCGAATTAAACGGATTATATTCATCTGTTTTTCGAATTATATGTTTATCTGGTTATGAGTTGGTAGCAGTGTTGCATGCTAGCAGCACTACGATCTGTCAAACTAAGCCGGTTTAGAGGTTATACATGCACGTAGCCATATCGATTTTTCTCTTGTCTACATGGATATAAATACAGCATTTTTGTCAGGAGCTGCGTGTGGAATGTGCTTGTGTGCACTTTTCGCTTACAGGAAACGCATATTCCGATTTAACACAGCGCCTGTACAAGTCGTCTCAAAGGAAGAAACCTTCGTAAGTGATCTCTGACGTACGGTTTTGCAAAACATATGGTATTAAAAATACACCTGAATAAATACATTATGCGTGTGAATTCATTAGTAATGTAAGTAATTTGCATCGGATCACATTTCGGCTGATTACTTTGAAAGTCATTGTCACCGCTAACACGTACAAGTATTTGAAATTATGGGAGAAGAAGTGGTTAAGGTAATTATTCAATATGGTGTACTACTGGGATCGGCTCTTTTATTAACAAAATCGACTGGTTTCTTCATAGTGATGAATATGGTACTGAAGAAGTTTAAATACAGTAACATACTCATCACTGTAAAGAAGAAACTAATCCATGTTGTCAATGATCAGTTGATCCCAGGGGGTATACCATACGATATTACTATATACTAGTAACCGCCCGTTGATAGTGCCATCGAGTGGTTACCCCGCTGTGAGTGTTTGTGAGAGTTAGTGCGGTTATGTAGCACGAGCGCTGCGCGCAACACGGGTTACGTTACACGACATTGGTTGCGCAAAGCGCTCACCCTATGTATATTATCTCACTAACTCACACAAACACTTTCGGCACGGATAGTTGTGGAACTCTCGCATACCACGGAACGGTACGTACACATACGCTCACTCACTCAAACGCACACACGTACAACATGGATTGCGCAAAGCGTTCACGCTACATAACCTCACTAATACACACAAACACTCAGCACAGATAACTGTGGATCGCTCAGTCACACACCGTCTGTCTCCAACGGAACGGAAGGGTCAATAGATTATATTCGTTGGGGTGGCTGGTGGCATCATGTGAGAATCTTGAGGAGAAAGGAGGTGAAGGTGTTCTACTCAAGGTGGCTAATATATAACTCACACACTCTCAGCACTCTCAGCACCGATAACCGTTGAATACACATTCACACACTGTCCTTCTCCAACAGAAAGGTCAATAGGCTACATTCGTTGGGAGGGGGGTGGTGGCCTCATGTGAGAGTCTCGAGGAGAAAGGAGGTGGAGGTGTTCTACTCAAGGTGGTTAGTATATAAGTTACAAAAACACTCGGCACATATAGCCGCGGAACGCTCACATACCCATACACACGACACGGGTTGCTAACCACCCGATGACACTGTCAAGTTACTAGTTTATTATATACTGAAAAATTTTCGTTTAATGTTCAAATATAATCAATCTAATCAATTAAAATTTTCATTATGTAATGTTTAATTCAATTTGTTTGTTTGTATTGTTGTAGCATGTCTTCGACAGTAGCGACGAGTTCAAGTTGGTGTTGGTTGTTAGGGCTGATCTGAAGATGGGAAAGGGAAAGGTAGCCGCTCAATGCGCACACGCCGCTGTCGGCGTTTATTCGAAAGCTCAGTTCAGGGATCCTGACTCTCTGAGGGATTGGGAGTATACGGGACAAGCGAAAATAGCGCTGAAAGTAGACTCTGAAGCGGAGCTGATGAAAATTTACACCAGCGCTCAGAAGGCGGGGCTCACCACGTCTTTGATTCGAGATGCGGGTCGCACTCAGATAGCTCCGAATACGATAACCGTTCTAGGAGTCGGACCCGCCAGTAAAATGGCCATCGATCGTGTCACCGGTCATCTTAAACTGTTTTGAACACCAAAACACGATCGGTGATGCTTTAGTTTGTTCACTTGTTAAGTTGCACTGTGAGAAACATAGCGATTGTTGCCTCATTCCATACATATTAGTACTTTTGGATATAATGAATGTGATTCTTCTTTATAAAAGTTTTCTATTGTAGTACTGTTTCATTGTCTTTCTGTGTACAGTATGGTAATGAGCAAGATGGCTATTTTTTTATATACGGAACTATGACTTCCTAATTTATTGTACGATTATTTTGTAAGCTTATTATGAATATTAAATTATAAATGTGAATTTTTTTAAATATTTATTTAATCAAATTGAATTTCATTGTGCTATGATTGACGTCATCATCATCATTTTCAGTTCACCATCCACCACTAGATTAAGGTCTCTCCAATCCTCTTCCGTTCCTGACTGTCTTTAACAATCTGCATCCGCTTAACTCCACACATTCTTCTCAATTCATCAGTCTACCTTGCTTTCTTTCACATCCTCTCGGATACGATTCCAGTATTACTGTGCCATGTCAGTTCTTTCACACGTTCCGCTATATCTGCCACTTTGGTCGTACTTGTCACCATGTACATATTCCAACTGTACATCTTTCCGTGCTTCTTTGTGTGCACTGGATCTTACATAACATTCTTGAATTCACCTTACCTACTGTCTTGTCCAATCTACACCCTCTTGACTCCACAGATTTTCCTTAATTTATCAGCCCATCGTCCGTTTGGACTTCCTAGCTTTTTTTCACATCCTTTCTGGTACTATTTTAGTTTTTTTCAAGTTCATCGGCCATTTATTCTACTAGCTTTTTCGCACATTCCGCTATATCTGCCACTTTGGTCACTCTTCTTATCCATTTATTCCTCTTGCGATATCTTCTTGTTATACCAAGCATACATCTTTCCATTGTTCTCTGTGTGCATTGGATCTTACGTAGCATTCTTGAATTCAGCATCCACGTACGCATTGGTCGTATGCCTTCTTCTTTAAGCATAGCGGGATGTCGAATTTAATAACTATGTTCATTCTTTCAAAAGCGCTCCAACCTAGTTTCATTAGACGGTAAATTATTTAAATTAAAAAAATTCTGATGCGTTTTGCATTATATTTTTATACTCGAAAGAAAGTACTATGGTGAATGTACACGTACTTTATGATACATTCACACACTTGTTTGAACTTGTTCAGATTTACAAGTTGGTCGTAGAAGTTCAGCTAGAAATTTCACTCCATCGGGATTTGTAATTGTGTCAAGTGGAAGCGAAATGATTAAATTAGTTTTCAACCGAAACTTGCGTTGTACTTCCATTAAATTACATAGACATTCAAAAGTTTTTTTGTCACAATCTATATGTGATATTTGATATGAATAATGAATGAGACAGATTATGTTAAACAATACATATAACAAGTGTATCATTTCCGGTCAAGTATAAACCGCAAGTATCCCCGGAACACATCTTTAATTTTCTGCCACGTTAAATGCAAAGGAAACGATTATATTTTGCAGAGGATGAGTTCAAGGACACGCGAAGATTTCCCAGTGGAATGTTACCAGCTATGATTGAGAATGCGAGTGAACGTTTGCGAACTGATGCTCGAATGTCTTGTATTTATCGATTTTTACAAAGATTGACTGTTACGAGACGCAGTAACAATTTCCACTTATCTTTGAAATTACTTATTTAAACACCGTATACTTTCAGGCATTTAATTCGGATACAGACAACTAGATAAAAGCTTTTTCATCATTATACCTATGTACATATGTATACATATGTACATATGTAAGGTATAATAAGATACATCATAAATGTGTTTTTTTTTTAATTTCCGCATCAATTTATTGTTATTATTTATTTTAAATAGTAGCTCAGTAATCTGACCGACCGATTGTCTTGCTGCGTAGCTTAGCCGCGGAACGCTCGCATACCATGGTACGGCACGTACACATACACTCACTCAGACACACACACACACACACACACACACACACACACGCACACACACACATACATACACGACACGTATGGCATCATTTTCAGCCGTTCACCATCCACTGCTGGATGAAGGCCACTTCAACTTTTTAACAACACGTTCTGCTATATCTGCCATTTTGGTTATACTTATTACTCATGTATTCCTCTTACGATCTCTTCTTTTTATATACCAAGCATACATCTTTCCAGGCTTCTCTGTGTGCACTGGATCTTACATTCTTGAATTTAGCATCCACGTATCACATCTATACGTCACGTCACCATACACGTGTGTATTGGAGCTGGCTGCAGATGAAGCAATGAAAATGAGTTTCGAGACATCATCACTTACTATATGTAAAACAGAATATCCTGAGCTTGCTGAGGTTTCTCTGAAAACACTTCTCCCATTTCCTTCGACGTATCTTTGCGAAACTGGGTTTTCGATGATGAGCGTTATTGAGAATAAATGTACATATGCATGTACCTATATATAGGAATTGTATTGATATTCATCCCCCGTTGAGCGTCACACTATCCACAATATAACCACGACTGGAGAAATTGGTAAAGGTGATGCATATTATATGTGGGTAGGGGTCCCAGACGTCCCGGTTTTCGTAAATGTCCTGTCCCGAAATTTTAGCTATTTTTTTCCGTTTCCCACGACAGACATGACGCATTTGGAAATGCTGCAATTTATAAAAGACCTTACTTCGTCCTTTCAATATAAGACGTAGATGAAGATGTATTGTAGATTTTTTTATTTTAATTTTAAATTTGGAGGAAGTGGGTGTGCCAGTTTTTTATTTAAAAAAAATTCTAGCCCTATAAATGGGGTATTGATCCGCGGAAAATTTAATGAAAATTTTCCGGTCCGCCATATCAGAAAGTTTGAGTAGTACTGCTCTACAATACTCTAGTTAGAAATACATAATACATACATACATTAAGGGGTCCGTCAATGGAGAAATCTACAAAAATATCCTTTTTTCAAAAAATTTCATTCCATCAACGGAACAACACCTTTCTTATTGCGACCATGTAATTTTCCAAGACGATTCTGCACTCATCCACAGAGTAAAAACTGTAAATTTTCGTATTTTCTAATAGCTGTATTTATATTTAATACGTTTCTGAGAAAAAAATTTGAATATTTTTGTTACTTTGTCACAGGTAAATAATTTTTTACAACAACTGGGGGTTGTAACCCTACCTCGGCCTGGGTAGTAATAGTTCAGATCTTAACCCCATAGAGAATTTATGGATGCTAATTAAATGTCGGATTGGCAAGAGTAAGGTCACATCTCTTCCACAATTGAAGGATCCCGAAGGATTTTCTTCAAAATTTGGTAGAATATATACCGAATCTCATTAAAGCTGTTATAAAATGTAAGGGGGGGGCTCGAAAAAACAATAATTGTTTCAGTAAAATAAGTAAATATAAATGTGTATCCTAATAAAAATGTAAAAGCGTGTGTCACATTGCGTATTATTTTTATAATGTCAATTCTAGCGCTCAGAGTAGATTGGTGTTTAAAGTCACGTCACGCTAAATTTGTTGCTAATTTGATTAAATGGCTTTGTTTTTTGGGGATCTCGACCCATAACACTCAATATAGCATATAGTTAATCTATTTAATTTGTTTGGAAGTCAACTTTTAAAACCAATAGCACACACGACATAGATTTCACGAAATACATGTGCGAATCCGTTTTAGAGACTGTGTAATAATACTATTTTTAGGCGATTGGGGTTCAATTGTAGGGTGAGAGCTTTATTATTAATCAAATCAAACATTTTTCATTGTGGTTTTTACCTCTAAACTGTGACATTTCGACGTATTTATTGCATTTATACATATGTATATATATTTTTTGTATTTCAGCTGGCAATCGCCTCGACGTTTTGGCCGGTGTGTAAAAAAAAGTGACGCGAGCCGAAAATATTTCCGTATAAAGGATTAGTTTGGGGGCTCGTTTTCAGGATTAAAAATGGGCATTTCAGAGCCGCCGACCCTTTTCATAAATCCAACGGCCATTATTTATATTTCCATGGTTCGCGGACTTGTTTTGCCCTCTTCGGTCAGTATAAATTACGAAATTCGCGAGGGTGAGCAGTAAATATAAACGCGAGCACATACCTACACACACTACACACAACAACCTGTCACTGCAATATCTCATAAGTATGAAAGAGACAAATTTTGTTTGAAAAATACCAGCCCAAAAAAAGTGCCTCGCGTCGATTTCAAAGTGTCTCTCCTCCCCGATGGAAACTCTAGGCGGGGAATAAAAATTGAATATGTTGTAGTGGTACTCGGGGCCATTTTTCACGTCTCAAGATTAAAATGAAAGTGATCCATTACGGCTCCGTTCAGACACCTGCCTTGTTTGCCTCGCTTGTATCAGCCAGCTGACAGTGGAACATTGCTGCCTCACCTTCGTCATAAATCAAGCGGTTCTTGTAAATTGCTTACAAAGAAAGCCAATAATAACTTTCACCCACTGAGCGTACTTTACGAGATCTTCCTTAAAGTGACGGGAATAAATTCAAACTGGATCCTTCCCGACCGGAAAACTTCGACGTTCTATTGTGACTGTTCGGCGATTTTTCCTCTTTTTATGCTCTTTTGTGACATTGAAGCGTCGATTCTGAATATGTTTGAATTTTTGGCACGTACCTACCCCACATTCATTTTTTCGCATTCGCCGCTCTATTGAATATTTTTATTTGTACTGTATATTTATACACGGTACGTTGAAGTTCTTTGATGTGCGGACAGAGCAAATATAAAAGGATAAAACATTATATTATTTGTGTGTACATTTCGGAACGTGCCATTATTTTAGTGGAAACGATCCACAAAGGAGCAAATCCTTTATATGCTTGCGCATCACAATTATTATTATTATAAGAGACGTTGTCTATCCAACATCAATTAACAATATACACATTTTACACACTAAAGGGAATCATCTCATGAATAGTAATACACAATGTGCATTTCGTTTATATCAACATAGTTTATAGCAAGAAAATGTACATGGTAGCTATCGACTGCACAGGACAAGGATTAATGAAAATGAAAGTGTCTAAGAGTACCGTTCAAGACGGGGTGAGCGGAGTTTATGCTTCTTCTTCAGCGGTTCAAAAGCGCAATTTACGTTTGAAAATATACATTATTATTAATGGATTACATGTAAAATTATGTCGTTGAATATTGTACACAACGATTTTTTTATAATAAAATTTAAAAATTTTGGAGGAAGATTATAATTTGATACGGTACGTTGATTTTTTCAGTTCGTTTCAGGTGCGATCGGTTCATTTTAACGTCGAACCATCATCTTGGTTAAAGTTTGTTTGAAAGTTATCCTCCGATGAGATACTGAGGACGCGTAGGAGGGTTTTTAGTAGGGCTATATTGATTTGCATGTGAATTTATCGAGCGTTCTTGCCCACTACATCACCGAGTTACTTTATTTTTTTCCTCTGGCTCTTCGCGGGACTTTATCTTTTTACGATTTAATATCAGAAAAGGTCTATAAAACTGCCACGCCGGGTAATAATATACGAGAGTTCCATATGTCTTCCATTTTGAATTCAATGTACCGAGTTGAAATATATTATAACATCGGACGAGGGGAGGAGAGGAGAGGGCGAAGTCGCGCCCAGTGGCTTCGGAGAATTATTAGTTCTTAAAGAAGCAAATTTCACTGGAAGACCTTATGTGTACATAAATTAGGCCCTTGCTGTATAAGAAGAGGCCGAAAAGGAAATATCGTTAAAGAAGACTCGCTAAATGTAAACATATATATCAACTTCACGAGAGGGATATCTTTGATTTCTGAATGTACTACCCCCCCTTCCCCATTTAATGTGTTTATACGAAGTTTATCAAAAAGTTCCAAGACTGAATAGATTTATTTCAAACCAGTTTACTTGACATTGTACGTATCAATCTTGTTTGTTCATATAAGCAACACTATACCTACACATATTAAATATCTATCTTCTTTTTATATGAAATTTAGTGTACGATTTCATATAAATTCAAGTGATAACAAGTGTATGTATGTTTGAAGGGTTTTCATGGTTTCATTCATGGTTCTAAAATTCGCAATCGCGTATACTGTTCATAATTATTGAGGTTTACTATCTCGTCATGAGTTCTTTGAACTTTTTGATGACACCTCGCGTAGAAACACAGTCTTCTCGAATATATCTTATATATTATCAATTCGAGCGTATCTTTTCTGTGAAAGTCTATATACAAGTCGTCGAAGCTTTCGCTCGGTAAATACATAGATGACTCTATGTACATAGGTAGGTACATAATAAAGAAATTTCCGAGCCGTTCATTAACCGGTTAACAAAGTCATTCGCTACAATATTTTGAACGGGATCTTCCTTCCCTTCCCTTCCTCACTCCCCTATTCTCCTGTGAAAGCTCTTATCTTTCGTCTCGTCGTCGAGGATTTAATTGAAAAGCGGGGTTTTCCAGTGTGGGTGCGCGCAACTAACCGGCGAATTTTCCCTTTCGAAATTGAATAATCATCTGGGCTCGGTCGACTCCTGCTCTCAATAAGGAATTAATCCGTGAACTTCGACAGTAAACAATTTATACCGTTCGAATTTAATTTTATTTACTCGTCGAATTGAATGGGATTTGCATTTTGTTTTGAAAGCGCCAAACTTGTATCGAACCATCCGCTCTCTGCCTAGTACAGACACTGAAACATCTGTCAATGTTTTTCATACGGTATATAAAAGTCTGTATATGTATATTGAGCCATAATCAACAAAAGATCGTAACCGATAAAATGCAAATTGGCAGGAAGATGGTTTTATATTATCAATTTCAAAGGAAAACTGACTGCGACAGATTATCCAAAGAATCAACAGCGATACATAAGAAATAGAGCATTGGATTCAATAACGAAGGTTCAATTCCTTATACGGTCGAATGATTCATACAATCATCTCCACAGTTTTCTATAGCTGCTGGCAAGATATGGGTTCATGACGAACTGCTGAAGTCATAAGGACGATGTTTTACATCTGATGCTATACATAAGTCTGTTAACTCTATTATACACACGTGTTTAATTAGATAAATTAAATCGGCCGTAAAGAGGTAAATGGTCGAAATAATCTTGCCAGTTGTTTTCTGGCACCCCGTATATACAATATGAAGGAATAATTTGGGCTGCGGGTCACCTGTGCCGGGTTTGGAATCGTTTAACCCGTAGCCGCTGATCCATTGACCGTGTCTAATGTCCTTTTTGATCCCGAGCACGGCTTTGTCGTCGTAAGGGTTGAAATTCTTTGCGCGCGATAAATCCCAACCTTTCCATGCTTGGCAGAATGGAAATCGAGTCCTTCGACGCGAAAAAACAAAATGAAATTTTCCCCGATTCAGCCTAATTCGTCTTACGGTAATGGTATACGAGGAGAATGATACTAAAAGAAGCTTATTAGGAATGGTTTCAGAAGTTGCACGCAAGACAATATTGAAAAAGATTCGGGTGTGGCCAACCCATGACTTTATCCATATATTTGAGGAATACAAAGAGTAACGAAATTAAGTAAAGTAAGTAAATAAAACGCATGCACACCACCACACTGACCAAAATACATACATACATACATATCATGAAATTACTGTGTTGAGTGCGCGCGCTTATGTAAAATACAATCTTCGGCATATATTCAAATAAGAAAAACTACCACTTCTGATCGGCGGACTTTGATCAACTCTTAAATTTTATATGGAAATTATAAATATAAATTTTCGACTTGTTTTATCTGGGCAGTTTCTGAAATATTCCGTGGTAAATTTTTTGACAAAAAAAACCCTACTTCCGGTTGACTGATTTTATTGATTTATTTTTTCGTAAATAGCAATTTCTCTCAGGATTACAACATTATAATATTGTGACGATACTACATATTTAAAAGGCCGAAAAATATAAAAAAACAAAAAATCGTTCAAGAGTAAACTGCCATTTCCGCTCGTCAGATGTTGACTAAAATCACAGTACCTCTTACGGTTAACGTGAAAACTATAGATATGAAATTTCGATAAGATCGCCGAAGCAGTTTCGGAAATATTCTGTAGTAACAGAATTTTAGAATTTTCTACACGACAAAAACCCTACTTCCGGTTGACTGATGTTAACCAAATTCCTTATGGCTCTTACACCTTACGTGAAAATAATAGATATGAAATTTCAGCTTGGTAGACTTGATAGTTTCGGAGAAAACACACATACGGGCACACACACACACACACACAAGTACACAGACATACAGACATTTTTCCAGAAATCATGAAAACGTGATCAGGAGATGATACTTGATACAAATCAATCAAAATCTCGAGGTCGAATTTTCGCACGATCACAATACTTTATCCGATTAGGATAAAGTAAAAAGATTGAATGGTTCTTAAGTTTATGTTCATTTTGATTACATTTCAATGATTCGATACAGAATTTGACGGCATACGACTATCGCGTACTTGGTAAACTAGCAGCTTTCTAGGTATAGAGAGCAACTTATCTAAAGTAATCTCATTACTGATCAACACGTCGAATGACGGCAAGTTGCACTGTGTAGTATGCAGGTACCTATGTATGTATGTATGTACGTTGAACGATCTCACTGGAACTTTCAGCGTTGGAAACTGGTAACAAACCCTAGTCTTCGACACGAAGCTCGCGGAAGTTTCAATCGGCTACATTCGAGAATTTAAATTAGAAACTTTTCAGACGTCCAAAACGACTGTCGTTACATTAAAGTGTGTACCGCCGTAGTGCAAAATTTTTATTCAGCTAAAGGTCGACCCTCTTCCTT
The DNA here is from genome assembly GCA_022651745.1 of Parapsyche elsis. Lineage (NCBI taxonomy): Eukaryota > Metazoa > Arthropoda > Insecta > Trichoptera > Hydropsychidae > Parapsyche > Parapsyche elsis. Next base: position 8,994,466 of record JAGVSN010000017.1, read on the forward strand.
GGAAGTCAGCGTGCGGAGAAAAAGATGAGAGTCGACCGGATTCGAATTCCCACAGAGGTCATGAAAAATATTTATGGTCAGCGAGCTTTCTTTCGCCGTTGAAATAGAGTGAAAATCTTTATGCAGACCGTTCGTAGCGAACGTAGATTGGAACTTTGCAAAAGTGTATGGTAGTGTGTGTCGAAAAAAAGATTGATAACTCAGAGTCCATTTAAAGTCTGAGTACGTTGCTGCGAAAAGAAAATCGAATGACTACCCTTGATAAATGGTCGCATTAAATTGTTTCAGTTAACGTACATCTATGTTTTGTAATACATATACGATTTGTAAAAATACTATTTAACTTTCAGAATAGATAAAGGAATCGGCACTATTATATGTATATACAATATATATTAGACTAAAATCTGCCCACCTGCTTGGGTAGTTGCGGTCGTGCTAGCATTACCAACATAACAAACGAAAGATTTAAGTGGTGTGTTGGCAACAAGTCGCTACCAATCAAAGCTGTATCGAGTTGATAACGCGATTTTATGGCCATTCAAACACTATATAATTGTTTCACATACTGTCAAACGGGCTAGGGACTGCACTGTTATTGTACAAATCAGCGCGCATGAGTGGAGGTTGGGGTTAGAATCCGCCGTCATATGACGGATAAACCGGTCATAATATGAGCACGCATAAAGTTTAAGCGTAATTTGGCTCTAAAATAAACTACATATAACGTTATTCATCATCATCATTTTCAGCCGTTCACCATCCACTACTAGATGAGGATCTCTCCAATCCTCTTCCATTCCGGTCTGTCTTGAGCAATCTGCATCCACTTGACTCCACACATTCTTCTCCATTTATCAGCCCATCGTCCACTCGATTTCTTTCACATCCTCTCAGATACCATTCCAGTATTTATCGCGTCCATCTGCCATCCAACACTTCACGCTGTGTCCATTTCAACTTTTTCACACGTTCCGCTATACATATTTGCCAACTTGGTCACGCTTCTTACACATGTATTCCTTTTACGATATTTTATCGTTATACCGAGCGTACATATTTCCATGCTTCTGTGTGCACTAGATCTTGCGTAACATTATTGAATTTAGCATCCACGTTTCACATCGATACGTCACAACTGGCAGTACGCATTGGTCGTATGCCTTATTTTTTAAGCATAGCGGAATGTTGGATTTAAACAACAATGTTCATCCTTCCAAAAGCACGCCATCCTAGTTTCATTCTTCGTTTTATTTCTTCATCTCTACAACCAGTCATATTCACCAACTGTCCTAGGTATAACGTTATTATAAAAGTGCAACTCGTTTATTTTTACGTTGATGTATGTATGTATGTACATACATATGTACGTAAGTTTAAAGCTGCAATGCTTCAACCTCCATTTAAAAGCTCGTACGCTGTCAATTCACTAGCGTCGTGTCAATTGCTAATGGAGTGCCTGGTTGAATTTAAAGGTCGACCTGCAATCTGCAAAATGCATTCCGGATAGGTATGTAGTACTCACTTCCGGTCACGGATACAGGCGTCGGGTGCATCTTTGTTATTTCTGTTGCACCAGGCAAATTGGTAATTTAGACTTATTGAGAGAGAGAGATCGTGAGCGAACGGATGGTTCAATTGATTGGGTCCCCAGAGAGAGAGAGGGGAAGGGGATGGGGAATTAGAGGTGGAAATGGGGAGGGTTTGCATGCAATCAGACCCACTTCTTGTTCTCTTTTGGATTCGAAGCGGAAGCGCAAGCGCGCATTTTCACGCGACTCGTCCCATCTCTTTCCCCTGCGTGTCGCCAGATTAATGCAATGAAATGCACTCGTCGGATTCGCGGCTAATTCGATTTGGCGGACTCTGACTGTCTGTCTATGTTACGGTACTATGTGTCTGTCAATGGTACGGTGTCAGGTGCATCGATGTTCCCATTCCCGACAGGACGTGTCGACCGGTTTGCTCTATTCAATTTGGGATGAGCGTTCGGGGCATCGAAACAATCTGGCGAATTTACTATTTGTCGAAAGTAATAAACGAAATTGTGCAAAAATGGGTTGAAAGTATTCGGTCGACTTTGGGTTAAGTTTTCAAACGTTGAGCCAAAGGTTGGTAAGTATCTGCACCAATAGTACATATAACGTGATTATATCTATCTATAGTAAATTCTAAAAGAGGATTTTCTTTGGACGTAAGTAGAATTTTTCAACGTGTGACTTGTGGGATGGGAAAGGTGTTGAAAAATGGTTTTGTGATTATGATCCAGGCAGCTCTGTGATTAGAGCATTAGTCTCTTGAGCGAATTTAACTAACTGAAAAATGATACTTTTGAATAGTTTAGTAGCATCACGAATAGTTGGCACTGTTGATTTAAGGATGCATAAAAAAATGGAATCATAAAAAAAAAAAAATCATAAAAGCATACATAGCTTAGAAAATTTCTCCAAATGACTGTGATATCTTTTATAGTACGAATTTTCCTTTATGCTTAAAAAAGAAGGCATACGACCAATGCGTACTGCCAGTTATGACGTATGGATGTGAAACTTGGACAGTAAATTCAAGAATGCTACGAAATGGACTCGAGAAATACTGGAATGGTATCCGAGAGGATGTGAAAGAAAGCAAAGTAGACCGAGTGGAAGATGGGCTGATGAATTGAGAAGAATGTGTGGAGTCAAGTGGATGCAGATTGCTCAAGACAGACAGGAATGGAAGAGGATTGGAAGAGGCCTTCATCCAGCAGTGGATGGTGAACGGCTGAAAATGATGATGTGATTTAATTTAATTAATTTTAAAAACTTTTATTTATCCATATAATGTTCATAATACTTCTTATTTACTAAAAACGTATCCTAATCGTTCCTGGTCTAGTGGCCATAATCCATTTTACAATAAATGTGTGTAATAAGGAAAATAATCTTACTTTATCGTTATTGTTTGTTTTTACAGTGGGAAAGTTTAAGCTAAAAAACCTAATTACAATTTTTTATATGTGATCTAATTAGTTGATCGATCATATAAATAATTGAAATTAAAATTTATCCAGACTATACATATGTATGTAGAGCGTTAGTCTCTTGAGCGTAGGTCCCCGTGTGTCGAAATGATTTTGACTGTTTTTTCGACCCATATTGGACAAGATCAGGACATTGCTAAATCTAAATCGGCCATCTCGTGCTAGAATTTTCCAATTTATCTAACTTACATACATATGTAGTTGTGAGACGGTTCTATAAAAAATTGTCACTCCTATTCATTATTTAACCTGTTATTGGGTTTGGATCCTTGTATTCTTATACCGGTTGGTTAACTTTCCCCAAAACAAAACAAAACAAGCAGTTAATTTCAGGGATTTTTTGGGTCAGCATTATGCCAATATATAACCAGTAGATTTTTTTTTATCATTTTTAGACTGAAACAAGTTATGAAATTCTGGTTTATTAATATCAAACTTGTAATCTGTCATTCAAATGAAAAAAAATAGTATAAAAATGAGTGGGTATGATTTAAAGTGATTTAACTCACAAAAAAAGTTAGGCTAAGTAAGAAATATTTCAAAACAGCATGAGTGTAATTTCGGAAAAGTTTGCACTATCATATGAACAAAAGGAAAGAGTATTTTGATACTATAAATTCACACCTCCAGAACATTTATAAATGATGAAGTTTGAGACATCACAATACATTTTTTTCATTTTCGGTACAAGGCATGCCAATTTACAATCGAAAAACACCGCAACACAGTGGAATACCGCGTTAATTCAATTTCAAAGAACGAAACGATCGATGGTACAACCCTGATGCGAGTAAACCGGTCTGAATTTAATCCGGTCGCGACGAACGACCGGCGATTGCAATTAATTAGCACAATGACGGTCGCAGTTAATTATTTAAATGTCGCCATTGCTGCACCATCAATTCAATGTAATTGAACCGAATTTGAATTGAACACACACAGCCATAGACACAGAAAATCAGTATAATATAGATATGTGTCTGGGTAAGGCTGAACGATTCTCTTTTGTAACGTTTTCAACGTGAGCGAACTCTGTAGGTGTACTTCAATTTTGAAAACGGATGCACTCTGGCGACTTTTCGCACCATTGGTCGTCACGAGAAGTACTAGAAATGCACATTTTGCATCCGGAATACGCGCCGGATCGACATTTCCGGTTATCCGGTCTTGTGAAAATGACCGGCTGAAAATTTTCCATCGTCGTGTTTATTTTTCATGCGGCTACGAGCGCACGAACAATGCGAACTTTTTGACTAGAATTTATTATTATATCGCACGCGTGAAAATATGGCGAAAGTTTACGCCGGGAAACGTTTTTTATTTTTTTTTTTTTTTTACGTGTGCATTTCGTTGCACATTCGTCGCATACATCACCACGCGTTTAAATTATTTGCCGAAAAGCGCATCGCGAAACAATGGTCGGGGTGGTTGTAAATATTGTGGTAAACATACATAGATCTCTGGATTGATTCGTATAAAATTTTAGTTATTATACAGGGATGCGATATAAATTCGTTTGATGTATTCGATCAAACGAAATACAAAGCTTTCTACTATTTTATTTTTATAACTATTAAATTTAATGTGTACTATACACATTAAATTTAGGTAGGTACACTAGGTATTCAAGAATGTTATGTAAGATCCAGTGCACACAGAGAAACATGGAAAGATGTATGCTTGGTATAACAAGAACAGATCGTAAGAGAAATACAAGGGCAAGAAATATAATAAAGTGGCAAATATAGCGGAATGTATGAAAAAGTTGGAGTGGCAATGAGCTGTACACAGTGATAAGAATGGATGGCAAATGGACGCGAGTAATACTCGAATGGTATCCGAGAAGATGTGTAAGAAAGCAAGGTAAACCGAGTGGACGATGTGTTGGTGAATTGAGAAGAATATGTGGAGTCAAGTGGATGCAGATAGCTCAAAATAGACAGGAATGGAAGAGGATTGGAGAGGCCCTCATCCAGCAGTGGATGGTGAACGGCTGAAAATGATGATGATGACAATAGGTACAGTAGTATTCTAAAGTACCTACGATTTATATTATTGTTGCATTGTGTATATTTTATACGAGTGATAGAATTGAAGATACGAAAAGTATGTTTGTTAGTAATTTTTTGTATATGATGTCAAAAAAGGATATTTTAATGATACAATTGCTTATTCTGATTTTAATTGCTTAAAATTCTAATTAATATGATGGATTATATTTATTTAATATTTATTAAACGCCTATTAGGGCTTTTATATTTAAAATCTATAATACAATATTAAATTAGAAAAAACACAAAGAAAAAAAAAAACTAATAAATAAATTATGACAAGTTAATATTTTCACAATCCAATAAAAAACGAGAACTGGTAACACGCACCGGTACCTTTAAACGAAAAGTCGAATGAAGAACAGTAGAAATATCTATTTGTATAAAAAAAATTACATTGAATATGATTCTTCTATTACATACTTAATTTTATAATTTTTAAATCTGACAGAAGAGAATCATTACATAAATATCCAGTAGGTTTATTAAAAATAAAGTTAATATTTCATATTTGATATATGTACATATGTACATATGTACATATATAAAGTATAGATACCTACAAATACCCAATGATGTTAATAACTGTTCGAATTATTCTCTTTGATCTTGAACTGATAAATTCGTATTGAAGCAAACACGACAGATTTTAATTACCAAAGAAGAATTTGTCTCTTTAGAAAATAAAGTTCAAGAGACAATAGCTGAAACATTCTATCGTACAATTTATTTATAACAATTCAATTCAAGTTTATTTTAAGTTATTTAATTCCTCTTAACCAGATCATTATAAATTCAAGGTTCGTGTTCACGGACGCGTCCAACTTTTAAACAATTCAAGCTCTGCGTTTCTCACTTTCAATTATTGACGAGGCTTAAAAAGTTCCCTCGTTGTTTTCCGCCTTTTTTTCAATATCGAGTAAATGCGAACAACTTTTTGTCGAGCTTCCATCAATAAGGTCGTCGTCGGTGTAAACAGCCAACTTTTTCCGACACGTACGGTTGCGTTGGAGGAAATAAATAAATAATAATAAAAAAAAAACTTACCGCGGTAATACTGTCGCTGAAGTATTTAAGCTAGGATTTTCTCCCGGCACAGCAGCCAGATTCAATACCCGACAAAGGGAACTTGGGCATAAAAGGCCTCGTCGAATTGAAGCTAAACACGCATTGGAAACTACGGAAACGGAAACTCAATACTCAGACTTGTTACCGGCGTGATAAATAATTGAACTTTTCACACACGTACACATATGTACAATATGAAACCATGCTCGTCAGCTTTGATGGTTTCTAATGCGTTCTAATACCACCGCGAATCAGTGTAATTCAATTTCAATACACTTAGCCGGTAATGAGTTTTCGATATTTCAGCACTGTCAATTGTTTCAGGCTTTATTGTTTATCGTGAGGGGGATGAAGCGGGATCGAAACACTTATCGGGGCAACAAAGGGGGTTTTACTTTCGGCACACGCACCGGTGTATCTTTACCGTATTTTTTTTATCCCCTTTTCTCGGTCCGTCTTGACCGGTCCTCGCCTCGGGCTTTGGGATTAAAGGTTATCCGACACTGTGCGAGATAAATTACACGAAAACGAGAGGCATTAACAATGTGGAAAATCCCGCTCTGAAAATACCACTGTATGGACGCGCTGATACGTACAGTGGTTATTTTTAATACATGTGGCCCACAATTACGCATTTGAAAGGATTGTGTGCACACTAATAACTAACTATAAGCAAGACGTAGTCACAGTAGATAATCATATTGTAGAGATAGTTGATAGTCATTTATACCTAGGACAATTGGTGAAAGGAAGAAGAAATACTATGTAGTGCTTTTGGGAGAATGAACATAGTTTTTAAATCCAACACTCCGCAATGCTTAAAAAAGAAGGCGTACGACCAATGCGTACTGCCAGTTATGACGTATGGATGTGAAACGTGTATGCTAAATTCAAGAATGGTACGTAAGATCCAGTTGTATGCTCGGTATAACAAGAAAAGATCGCAAGAGGAATACATGGGTAAGAAGCATGACTAAAGTGGCAGATATAGCAGAACGTGCGAAAAATCTAGTAGAATAAATGGCCGATGTACTTGAGAAATACTCGAATTGGTATTGGAAAGGATGTGAAAAAAAGCTAGGAAGTCCAAACGAACGATGGGCTGATGAATTAAGGAGAATATGTGGAGTCAAGTGGATGCAGATTGGTCAAGACAGTAGGTAAGGTGAATTTAACAATGTTACGTAAGATCCAGTGCACACATAGCATAGAAAGAGGAATATACGGGTAATTGGCATGACCAAAGTGGCAGATATAGCGGAACGTGTGAAAAAGATGAATTGAGAAGAATGTGTGGAGTCAAGTGGATGCAGATTGTTCAAGACAGACAGGAATGGAAGAGGATTAGAGAGGCCTTCGTCCAGCAGTGGATGGTGAACGGCTGAAAATGATGATGATGATGGGACAACTATAAACTACATATACTGGACTTGTATAATAATAATTTGTGTGTGTGAATAATTTTTAGCATTTATTAAGGTTAATGTACGCGTTATGGTGTGTGTGTGTGTGTGTGTGTGTAGTTGTTGTGTAGTTTGCGGATTTACAGAACCGGTAGTTTCATAACTGCAGTTATTGTTGGATAATCGCATAGGGTTAATGGGCTCGTGCGGGTTAACAACGTGTGAATTAGCATTGAAAACGTAACACCGGCGCCGAAAGTGTTTTAATGCTCAACTAAAACAACAACTGTATTCAACTAGTTGGAATTTAACTTTTCTATGCTACTTTATGCTCACCGTTTGGCACTTGAGAATTTTACTTGATTTCAGCTTTATGGGGAGGGCCTACTGAGAATTGTATTCATATACGAGGCCATTGTCCTTACTGACTAAATAGTTTCATGTATTTGTATTTGAGTGCTTTGTAAGATTACACCAGACTGGCGAGGTTTCAATGTGAAGCGTTACACAATACTGTGCGATCGTCGTGATTGGATGCAATGAAAATGTTTCAACCCATTGAAATCGGACACCGCGAACATTCCATCTATCTCCTATCAAATTACCCCGTCGAACTTTGAACAGTCAATCGAGCGTATCGTTTGGCCTAATTCTGGTACTTCTCTTATGTTAGCAGCGCTAAATGTAGGCCCCGGAATGTTTTCTTCGGTATTGTGTACACGAGTGTGTATGCGCCTTTATGTATGTGTGAGTTTGGCGGCCTGAAGCGGTTCACACTCGGCTGCAAATCAAATTAAACTCGGATTGCGGAGGCGGAAAAGCGTCGGAAAACAAAGCTCAGCCCCCCCATCCCTTACAAAAATATTATCATTTGAATGAGCCAACCCCCCCACATTTTTCCCATCCCTTTACAGTGAAGCGCCACGGATACCCACCCCCTATACGCGCGCTCGTGAAGATTTTTTTTAATTAAAAATAAATTCGCGTCTGCCCGTCAAATTCGAAAGAGATTAATAATGTTTCAGGCGTATAGAGTCGTCGTCGTGTCTTCGAAACGTGATTTTTTTTTTCAGCCTCTCGCCCCTCACAGTTCGCCCCTGTAGGGGATTAATTATGGAGCTCCGGAGGCGATTGGTTCGGAAGGGTAGGCAGGATGTAAATCCGACACGAAAAGATTGACTTTTTGGTGCGTTGCTTCGAAATTACTACGTGTAATGAAAGTCAATTCGCAAGACGAGGCCGAACATCTCAAAGCGAGCCAGCAGTAGATGGGGGGGTGAGGGTCAATTGATACAAAAAAATTCTTACGTGGCAAATGTGTCTAATTCTAATTTTTTAACTCGAATAAAATAATGTCCGTACATAGATATAGCAAATAGCGAAAAATTAATTCTATAATTGTTTTGCTTAGAAGTTAAACAACGAGTCTAAAAACAAGAATCCAAACCCTATAACACACGGGTTCCCAAACTATGGGTCGTCAAACCCACGGTCGTGACTATGGGTTGCAAAGGGTTTTCTGTGGGGTCGCCAACTGAAACAGTGAACTAAAAAAATATGAAGTTTCAGTTTAATAGGATAAACGATTTTTGAGTTATTAGCGATTTTACACACAAGTACACAGACATACAGACATTTTCCAGAAATCATGAAAACGTGATCAGTGGATGATACCTGTTACAAATCAGTCAAAATCTCAAGGTCGAATTTTTGCACGATCACAATATATATGTACATATGTATGTATATACATACATATGTATATATAAATATATTGACTATAATGCAATTTTAATTTTTAATCGGTGTCTTCATGTTTGAATAATATTTTTTGTCTTTTTCACATATATCGGGGTCACGGGTCACTTGACTTTTACAAAATGGTTGGAAACCTGTGCGTATAACAGGTTGACATATGTAGGAATAATAAATGGCAGGTGCAAACTTTTGTGGAACCGTCTTACAACTAAGTTAGATAAATTGGCAAATTCTAATGGGAGACGGCCGATCTAGATTTATTAATGCATTGCCAATGACGATAATTATGGTCGAGAAAATCTTTCAGCATGCCGGGATCGAACTTCGGACCATCGTTCAGGAGACTAAAGCTCTAACCACTGAGCTATCGCTTGGCTAATAATAGAATAATAATTTTGACTACATTTATACGGCATATTCGGTTACCTTTAATTAAAAAAAAAAACATTGAAGATATAATTTACTAAAAAATATGATATTTTTATAACAACAGAGTTAACTGAAGTATCATGTCGCAACTAAAATTCGATTCTACGTTTATACAAAATATTTATCATGGATTAAAATAATGTTTTCGCATGGAAACGTGTTATATGATAATACCGCTCAAAAGCAAGGATTATAATCTAACAGAATATATAAAATTTCATTACGGTATATTCATATTCGTATAAAATGAAAGTGTATAAATTGTATCAACTAGCGCCAACTTCCCTCGTACGTAAAATTGTACTTGAGTTTAAAAGCTAATTTATCGACAAAATTGTCATTAAATAGAAGCTAAAGATAGTGGTGTCAATTTTTCAAACGAAAGGAATTTTAATGAGGCAAAGTCCATCTACATAGACGGACGATTTATAATTCGTTCAAAAAAGTGACAGACGCTGTTACTGAATTGGAATACCGAAAATAGCGTACAGGTATTCGATCGGTTAGAGCGGGTTTAATATTTCGAATTTGTGATTCGAAGGCGTCAGAAACTCGTCGGAATACTAATGAATATTTGTAGCGTTGATCTTTCTCGTCGATCCGGACAAAAAATCAGGTCAATTGCATTCGAAATGAATAATTCATTTCGCCATTTGTACACAGTACCGCGAATTGGATTAATCATGGGCCGGGTCAGTGGCTGTTGCACTTCCCTTTAGTCACTACCCCTCTACCTCTAATACAGGAGGGTTGTTATGGCTTTTGAATATCGCTTAAGGGTGTGCAGAGAAGGGTTGGTGTGGCTGTAGCTGTGTACAGCGTGGGTAGAGCTGGCTCCACCTGTCCGGATGATAAACGATCCTCGGGCGGGCCGGTTAAAAAGGAAAACTTCTTTAATTTACTCGGTTCGGTATTTATAATATCCTGCGGATGCTCGAGCAAGGATACAACTTTGTTTGTCGGTTGTCGAGACCGTGATCGATACGCTATAATTAGTATTTACACCAAACGGGCGTATATATGTACACCAGTAAAGGAGTAAAGGCTCTCACACACAGCTGCGAAATCGCGTATGAAAACCTAGCGAATTTCGCTAGGCAAATCTAGAAAATCTATCGGCCTGCGCAAGCACCGGTTTCTGTCACTCTGACATAGCCTATAAAACTACCATCTGTCACCTCGCTTTCGGAACGTTTGTATTTCACTCACGATTCTGACATGGACTCAAGTTATTTACGTACAACATATCAACTTTTCCACAAACGTCATCGAATTCGGCGGAAAATCCTTCTTGGTGTAGACGCGTATTCGGTTATTCTATTCAAGCCTTACTGCCACTCACGCGTCTCTCACATTTTTATTGCGAATTTGTTTCAATTTTATTAATACATAATCAATGGTTTTTGCACTACTTTACGTAATATATCTACATATTATAATAGCTAACAAATACATAATCGCCCCCGCCACCCTCTACGCCCGTTTCAATGCAAACTAAAGTTTTCACCACGTGGTTATGCCCGAATATTTAGCGGTTAAAGCCGACTTTGCTGTCATGCACTCTTTGCTCTTTACCTAGCGAAATTCGCTAGGTTTGCCGCGCTAGGTTTTCATACGCGATTTCGCAGCTGTGTGTGAGAGCCTTTAAGGAGTAAAGCCTAGTTACATATGTATGTACATACAAAGGCAAGAAGTGCCAACACGAACAATTTCATATATACATACATTGGTACATACATACATATGTACATACGTATGTGACACGTGTACGAATAGCAAAAACCATTGTATTCACACATGAAGAGCACATGCTGACACAAAACTTCCAGCAACTATCCACATAGTTTGAAAACGGTGTAAGTTAAAAAAAAAAATCAGTCAAAATCTCGAGTTCGAACTTTTGCACGATCACAATACTACATATATCCGATATGGATAAAGTAAAAAAAAAATTGACACCTTTTCCGTTTTACCCTCAACCTCCACGCGCACTCGCTGATTTGTACAACAGTACATCCTCCAGCCCGTTTGACAGTACGTGAAACAATTGTATAGTGTAGCATTGATTGAATTGGTGTACGATTATAAAATTGCGTTGTAGTCGGCTACAACTAGCTTTGACAGGTAGCGGCTTGTTGCCAACACACCGCTAAAAAAATGTTTGTCGTGACCGCAATGACTCAGGCATGCACGCAGTCACATATATACGTAGTTACTAGTCGGTTTGCCCGTCATATGATGGCGGATTCTTACCCCAATCATCACCCACGTGCGCTGATTTGTACAATAACAGTACATTTCCTGGCCCGTTTGACACTGCGTGAAACAATTATATATGTAGCGTACAGTTGATTGATCGAGTTGATCGACCCCAATTTTTTGTTTGTTATGTTGGCAATGCTAGCGTAACCGCAACGACCCAGACAGGCAGGCAAGCAGAAGACGCTCATATAAACATCGCGTCCTCAGAGCACAAAGATGACATGTCCAAAATAGTAAATTCTTTCAGGGTAGCAGTTTTAAAGTTTGAACTGGTCATTATAAATCAGGGAAATAATAATTGTACCTATGAACCTGTACATATTTCACATATTTTTAGAAGCGATTTCATTGTTATTGTATTTACACAAGTCAATTTTTCAAATTGTATACTAAAGGTTAATGTAAAATCATGACACACATATGTACATATGTACTTTCAATTACACAATCCAATGCAATTTGCGATTTACTCTAACGATTACAGCCTGGAGAAAGGAGAGAAATATTGTTAAAAACTGTAGAAGCTGAATTAATGATCAAACAAAATTTTAATCACAATTGTAATTAATTCAGAAAATTTTTATCGAGCAAAGATGGCGAACATATTTTGAAACGAGCTAAATGCTCCGAAAAATACTTTTAATAAAACTGTTATGATTGTATAACTTTTTGTATTCAAATCGAAATGTAATTCATGTGATTGTATCAAATCAATATATAACCATTAACCATTTTCCCTCCTAAACTTTCATTCCTCACATTTATCCCAAATCCTACCTCCCTTATATCTACCCTAACGTGTTTTACTTTTTTATTGCTATCTGTACCTTATATCATCACCATTATTTCTCTGGCCATTACTATTTTTTTTCTTTTTATCTACTTATTCTATTATTTTCTTGGAACTCTCACATCATCACTTGTTATTATTAATTACAATTATTTTATCAAATTTATTGTTCACAATTTATACACCCATAATGACTAATCTGAAAATTTACTATCAAAATGTTCGTGGTCTGAGAACCAAAACATTAAACTTTTTAATTAACTGTGCCGCTAGTGAATTAAATCCTGTGCACCCCATCTTACTTATCCACTTTTTCTCCTATTTAAATTATCCCTAACTCAGGGTAAATTTCCTCAACTGTGGAAAACTGCTATTATTACCCCTATTTTTAAATCTGGGAGTGCACATGACATCTGTAATTATCGTCCAATTTCTAAATTATCTTTTTTGGCAAAATATTTGAAAAAAATTGTCACTGATCATTTATCCCTCTACTTCGTAAATATATAATCCCCAACCAACATGGCTTTCTCCCAAAAAAAAATCTGTTGAATCTAATTTACTCGAATTCACGGACTTTATCACATGCTCCTTAGATGAAAAATGCCAAACTGATACTATTTACACCGACTTTTCCAAGGCTTTTGACAAAATTTCACACCCCATTCTCCTTCACAAACTCCGTAATCTAGGAATAAATGGCGATCTTTATAGATGGTTATCTTCCTACATTTCCAACCGATCTCAAGCAGTCATGATCAACAACCAAATCTCTGATTTCAAAAAAGTCCCTTCTGGTGTTCCCCAGGGCTCTCATCTCGGTCCTCTTTTATTCTTACTATATATCAATGATATCAATTCATGCTTTTCCCATTCCTCCTTTCTTCTTTTTGCTGACGACACTAAAATTTTTAAAAAAATCTCTTCTATTGATGACTGCCTTAAGCTTCAACATGATTTAGATAATTTCTCCAAATATTGTTCATCAAATCAGCTCTTCCTTAATATAGTGTTCTCAAATTTCATTTACCAGGCGCAAATCTCCCATACTATTCTCTTACAAAATTAATAATATTCAAATAAAAAAAGTTGATACTGTCAGAGACCTTGGCTTTGTTTTCGATACTAAGCTTTCGTTCAATAACCATATTGACCTGATCGCCAGAAGGGCTAATAGAAATCTAGGTTTCATCATGAGGGTGTCCAAGCCTTTTAAGTCTTGTGATACCCTCAAATTACTTTTCAACTCCTTTGTCAGAAGCCACCTGGAGTTTGCAAGTACTGTGTGGAACCCCTTATACCATATAAACATTCTTAGACTGGATAAAATCCAAAAAAGGTTCCACACATACTTGCAATTTAAATTCCACATCCCAATTATTCCTAATTCTTTGTTTATTCCCAATTTAACCCCCCCACTTGTAACAAGAAGAATCATAAATGACCTCTGTTTTTTGTACAAAATCCTTAACAATTTAGTTGATAGTCCTTATCTCCTTTCTAAAATCTCCCTTAATTGTCCTTCCAGAACGTTCCGTAATCCTAATTTATTTCACCTTAAGTTCTTATCCTCAAACTTATCTCGCAACTCATTCATCAACAGATCATGCAATACTTTCAACAAGCTTCCTATTTCATTTGATATATTCACCTCCAACCTCTTTACTTACAAAATTCATCTATATAAACACTTTTCCAATCCCTAATCCTACCCACACTCTTCCAAATCTCCCTCTCCCTTCTCACTACTTTCTTTATGTTTCTTACATTCATCATCTTTCTATTCTTTATTTATGTTATATCTGATTTTACTTATATAAACTATATCTATTATCTTTCTATTTCTTCACCTATGTTATATCAAATTTATTTATAGAAACTACTTTGGTTTATGTCATAACTTTGTTCATCTCTATTTTGTATTTCTTTAATTATAACTGTATGTTTCTTTCTCAAATAAAATAAAATAAAAAATAAAATATTATAATAACTGTGATTCCTGCGAATGATTATTCTATAAATATTTTTTATATGTTCTCTTCTGTGTATGTACTTATTTATATTATAATTTAATTAAAACAATCTATTTTTTCTTGATCTCTTCCTTAATTCCTTAACTTTTTTTTTGATTGTTTGAAATGGTGACTGTCCCGATCTGACAACCCTGGAAATTTTGGAAATCTGAGAACCCTGCCCGGATGTTTGGAAATTCGAATCCTTTTCAGTTCTATCCATCAATACGTCAAACTTTCAATATTTCCAATTTACACTGTCAATATTATTGTCAATATGATAAGGTATTGTCAATAATATTGACCGTATAGGTGCCCATTACAATATAATTATGTGATTTTTTATTATCGACATTAGTTTGGGTTTATACAGTTGAGTATATGTATGTATGTATGTATGTACTGTGATTTTTTTTTAATACTGGTGAAAAGCTCCAGTTTCGTTATTGCCCAGTAAATCACGCTTGCGAAAGTTTGAGAAGCACAAATTTTAAGGGCTGCGCCAATACGACACTCTCAGGGCTGCCACGACGTAATATATATTTTTATACTTCGTCGTCGTCGTGTGGGCAATTTACGAGGCGGGTTTTGTCGTTGTAAAAACGCGAAACGGTATGTGGTGGCGTTAGTATCGGCCCCTGTATGGTCCGATGGAGATTTTTCTCCACCCAGGGGCCAACACGAAACTTTTACGGCACGCACGACAAAGTTTCGTCGCCAATTTCTCGCGACTCGAATCGCTCGCATGACATAAATTTCGACGACTGGAGAAAAGCGGACGGAAAAAAGAGGAAAACTTTTCGCCGATTATCATAAAGTCGAAATAAAATTGATTATATTTGCTTTTATTGGTCGTTTACGCTCAATCATAAATTTTCCGTAATGGCTATTCGTACTTCGTATTATTGGTATAAATGAAGTTTTACTCATTGAACTAAATACACTATATTTTTTTACGCGAGTAAACAAATTATACGATGCGTATACATTTTATGTTGTGTTTAACGGAGTCGGTGCTCGCTGCACGATTTGATCATATTCATAATACGGGGAATGCAAAATAAAATATCAATTGAAATTGTTTCAGCTGAAAATGCGCAAAATGAGCGGGATACCGCGAAAGCGTTATTTGTTATGGTAACTTTTGTCCAAAAAAGGTCGAACGGAGACTGCCGAATAATCTGAATATTAATTCAATATAAACAGAGAGTCAAAACAGAGCGAAAAACACACTGAAAAACTCGTCCTTTGCGTATTTTCGCGAAAAGATGAATTCGATTGAAATTTATTTGCACAATGGAGAGTTTTACGGTCAGCTGCTGTTAAAGTTGGATTTTCAGTTCATTTTTTATAAGTATATAAAATGTATGAATATCGGAATGAAACGACGGATACATGGTTTGAATTTGAATATTGTTCAATCTAATAAAGTAAATCTCGTTAATTGTAAACTTTTTTTTCAGAAACCGACATGTCGAAGCTGCATATAAACCATTGGCATCTAAAAATGTCATATAATCCGCTAATCCGAACGTTTGCCGTTTTGAGTTGAATTTCCCAATGGGAAATGTCTGGCTACAGTGGCGTACAAGATTTCATTTTGCATTCCAAAAATAGTATTAAATAATAATACAAAAAAAAATCTACCCGGCTACACTTCATATTGAATTTGAAAATAATGAAAGTACGTCTTCCTCGGGGGAAATTAAACGGGCTCTGTGCTACCAGAGCAGAGGTAGGACGGATGGAGAATTTTTAACTGCTTTCGTGCGTTGTTTTCAGTCAATTGAAATTATAAAAGTACGAATATATCGACCAATTCTACAAACATAACAAAACATTTGTATTTTGGTGTAGGATAAATAGAAAAAAAAAATATTCCTGAAAGAATATAGCGTGATAATATACATATATATGTACATACCTACGCCTAATCAACATTAACCACGATTGACATAACAAGAAAGGTAAACAGTTGTCTAAACTATAAAGCAACTGAGGATAGTTTACATTAAGAAAGTTTAGATTGCATTAGATTTTACTAGCAGTTCATACAATATTGTCATACTAAAATATGTTATTTTGTAAAAGCCTTGTCTGTCTATCCGTTAGGAACGCTTAGTATAATACTTTTGCTTCATTGAAAAGTAGAATTGAGTATTTGAGTTGATTGCCAACGGGCAATAGTCTAGTATACATTCTTTTAATATATGTATGCTCTAGTTCCAGTATACGGGTTGTATTTTGTACATTTTGTTCACCTCGTTACTTTTATACACATTTGTTTCGATGTAAGAGGATAATTATTTGTTTGATTCGTTATTTGTTCGTAGTTGTGCTCGTCGACGGCCGAGAAGTTTTTTGCTTACAATTGAGAAGAAAACTCAAATTGAAATTGTAATTGTCGTTATACATCGCTTAATGCGTGCCCCAGTTTGTTTTCATGTTGATTGTGAGCCCTCCGAGACTGTAGGGAGGGGTTGGTACAAGTTTTGTCCAAGTTTTAATGATATTCATCTCGAACAGCGTTGGAGTTAATGAGTTTACGGGCCCTTAAGGTGTATTTTTTTCAGCTTGACGCTTCATCAACGAGGAAATAAGAATTATTTCGCCGAAAGGACGCCGACGCACTTTCGTTTGCAGACAAAACCCTCAAAACAATTTTTCCGATAGACCAATCAGTGAAAATCGACAAAATTGCTTACCCGAGAATATAATAAGAAAAATTTCACAGGCATGTCGCCTATGGAAAGTTGTCAAGACGTCAAAGTTGTATACGAGAAACAAAGAAATTCCATTTGATTTAATTGAACGTCTACGTACGTATAGTGGAACACTTCTCAAATGTCAATATTGTTTTATGTTTGAAATAAAATACGTACTACAATATTTTTTCAATTTGTCTTGATTATAATATGATTTAACGACGTTTATATATAATTAAACTTGAACAAATATGAGAAATATTTGTGTGTAACGGTAGATTATTATTTAATATAGTGTAAGCCCGTTGAATATCAACGGACGTAATTGATTACGTAACAATTTAGCAAAGTCGCGAACCTACTAAGGATGAAGATTTTAAAATCATAGGAGGCCTCCCATCAATCACCGGTGTTGGATGAACGTGTTAGCGCTAACTCACCCAACCTGGTGATCACGGGTTCAAATCCCACTCGCGACGTTCGTGTTTTTTCAATTAAATTTGAATTTCACCTTTTAAGGCGCTCACACACCTTAGCGAAATCGCTGCGTCAAACTGACGCCCTCTATCGTCGTCGATTTGCACCAATGCGAATTATATCATTGCCAAAGTTTAAGTTTGCTAAGGTGTGTGAGCGCATTTACCGAGGCGAGCGTTATCAGCAGACGTACAGACAGAATTGGGCTATTATACATATATATATATATAATTATTTTGCAGGAGTGTCTACATAGTTTTGGTAGCATTGTGTGAGAGAATCGAAAAAATTTGTAAAGCGAGGATTCATCTTCCGCCAACCCGGTGCAGCATGCAACCGCAAACAACTATTGCACCATCAAATCAAATTTTGAAAATGCACATGCACATACTACATATGTACATACGAGTACACTCGTCGTCGAAACAACAACTATTCCATCACAGAATTGAACGCGCTTCCATCAAATCACCCGCGGAAAAACGCTTTTCGCCGAGCAAATAATTGAATCGCTTCATATTTTAGCAAAGCAAAGGGAGGATGGAAACACTGGCATGTTTTCCGAGAGCTTTCCGACGACGAGGCCATTACTAAAATTAGAAAAACGGAGACACACAGGACAAAGGGGCCGGATCGGGTTACTCGCGAGTCGAAATTCGCGGCATCAGGACTACAAGGAGGAAGAGCTCGAGGGTGAGAAGTGAAACGGGGAAAATGGAGTGAGGAATATACATCCTCCCCTGTAAGAAGGCTCTGACGGTGCGTAAACAAATTACATTTCATTCGTCGAACACAATTCTTCGGCACCTGTATATGAAGGAGTATGGTTTTTACCCGTTTCTGTATCCCAGTGCATTTTTATTAGGAATGTTGGGATACAGATCATTGGAAACTCGGAGAAAAGTTTGCTTGATCAAACATTTTTCTGGATTATTAAAGGGTCGGGTAGATAATCCGGAGATTCTCAAGGAGCTTCGTTTATGGGTTCCAGAGCATTCCCATGAGTCTCGAGCGCGGTCTCTTTTCTTGCCTGTGCGCGCACGAACCTGTATGCTCGTCAACTCGCCGGTATCGAGTGCGATAACACTTTTAAATCGGATTGCTAGGAGTGTTGACTTGTTCATGATCTCTGACAGCAACTTGTCAGTATTTTTGGATTTTTTTGATATATAATTTTTTATTTTCTTATGCAATTATTTTGTTATTATTATTAATACTGTTATTATTATTGTTATTAATTATTATTATTATTATTATTATTATTATTTTTTAATATTATTATTATAATTATTTTTGGTTTTGTTATCATTATTAATATTTTTATTATAATTCTCATTTTTAATTCTATATTTATATTATGTATCTGGCCGATGTGGCGTTTTAGGATTCCTGTGAAGTCACATCGGTATATTTTAAAACGAAAAATAAAAATAAAATAAAATAAAATAATAATAACAATGGCAATATGCGAGTACGTGTCCGCGAATTGGGTCGTGTCGCTATTGATATCGAGATCGACCCGTTTTTGCGGTTAATTCAATTATGAATATGCAGTACTTTGCTAAAACAAAAAAAAAAAAAAAAAAAAAACAACGTAAAAATGACGCTCTATTCTGTTATTCGCGCCTCGTATTGGTTTTCCGATGTTCGATGCCAAATGGGATCGAACATAGCGATAATTGGGTATTGATTGACTTTGACGGGCGATGCATATTTCAAATTTAGGCACAATCTATCCAGTATTCTTATACTTAAATTAATCTATAATCACATACATATTTTACATTTGTTGTTGTATTTTTTGGTAGTAGTCTAGTCTAGATCAAAAGTCAAAATGACTTTTCTGAAAATGAAAGCCAGGCTCAGAGGTTAGAGCATTAAACTCTTGAAGGCCCGCGGTTTGATTTTCGTATGTCGAGATGATTTTCTCGACCTTAATTGTCGTCATTGGCAAAATCTGGACATAACTAAATTAAAGTTGGCTATCTCCTGTTAGAATTTACTAATTTACTAACTTAGTTGTGAGACGGTTCCACCAAAAGGTGGAAAGGGCACCTTTTTATGAATATTATGATATTAATTAATTCGTGGGTTCATTTGGAATCCTCCCATCTATTATTCCTATGTTAACCTGTTATTGGGTCTGGATCCTTATGTTCTTAGACTGTTGGTTAATTTTCTCCCCAAAAAGCATGTTTTTACTTTATTCGACTGATTTATTTTTTTGACTTTACGAACCTACTAGTGTAAGTCCGTTAAATATCAACGGACGTGTTTGACGTAATTGATTACGTAACAGTTTAGCAAAGTCGCGAACCTACTAAGGATTAATATTTTCAAATTATAGGAGGCCTCCCATCATCGGTGTTGGGTGAACGCGTTAGCGCTAACTCATATAACCTGGTGATCACGGGTTCAAAGCCCACTCGCGACGTTCGTGTTTTTTCAATTACTTACCGGGGCGAGCGTTATCAGCAGACAGACAGATGGATTTGGGCTATTATATACATACATATGTAATAATAATTGAATTTAAAAGTAAACCTGAAAATAATATTGACCTAGCTTTCTATAGAACCAATCATATCTACCGTAAAATCTTAAAGGAACCAAAATAAAAATAAATCTACCACTACAAAATATTTATTAAAATTGTGTTCAAAACCAAAATTATTTAGCTTAGAGTTAATTTAAGTTGTACGATGCTGAAATTGTACGACTCCCTTACCATCCCTACTGACCCACTCCCAACGTGGAACAATTAATTTTCTTGGAATTACGCTCTCATAGGTTGCGTCCCAAACTTGAAAACTGTATTCGAGTTTATGGTTACCATAAATATAACGTTGAGACGGAATAAGTGTAACCCAGAGGCGCTATAAGCGCGCGCCGTACATGTATTAAACGCGACTATTAATCAGACGACATTAACAATGCGAAGTTTTCAAACAAAACTTCCCCACTCCGCGGTAAGAAAGAACCGCATAATTCAAATCTGCGGAGTTAACGATAACAGGAGTGCACTTATTCAACGGCGAGAGACATTATTCTTAAATGCGGTCTCAGTAACCGGTCGGTATGCCGAACAATGCGGGAAGCTTTCAGGAGCAATTTTCATTTTGCATGCATATTCATAAGCTGGACGAGGCGCTAGGTGGCTGGCTTACCGGGGATCTAATGGACTCCAAACGAGGATGAGGACTGGTCGGTTGGACGAAGACCAAAAGGATCTGGGACTTAAAACTTTCAGTGAAAATTTTCTTGTGAACACACACAGTTGCCAGCTTTTGCATTGCGGGCTAACGAAAGCAGTGCGCGAGAGCTTTGGGGGTGCATTACGCTATTCTAATTCTACAGCTATGTAATGTTTGCAAATATCTGTACTTGCTTTATCAATGTAAAATAAAATAAACAAAGTGTACTAAAATGCTCGATAACACGCTCAACTGTGCAATAGGAATGTTATTGAGATCCTGAAATGGCAACACTTTGTTTCCGAAATATTTACATATGTCTATGAAACTGTTTCGACGTGAATACGTCTATACGCGGACCAGTACGGAAACGACGATGTTACGTTTGGATGGGCATACATTCCGACACTATAACTTCATTATTAATAATACGATTGACATGAATGTTGTTTTATTCGCTTGCGTATATGTTTACGATAAATTTACAATCTTAGATTGGTACCCAGCATGCACGAGGTGCGGGGGAAGGGGCGTATCTTTCAACGGCTATTTTGGACGTTTTTGGATATTTTCAAGCAGTAAATATATCTCACGACGGTGATTTTGCTACCAAAAAAATATCTCTTTAAGTTCTGTCGATTTTAGCTGTAATAAATGAACTATGTAAATTATTTGTTGGTGAAAAATCAAAAACAAGTCGAAGAAAATTCTAAAATTTCACTGTATCGGCACATACTCGCTGAAAAACCAATAGGAAATACAAAAAAAACTCACGCCATCAGAAAGGGGGTGTAATCATCTATCGATCAGTATCAAAATATCTGTGACAGAATGAGTGAGACGGTATCGGATACATCGGAAAGTCAACGCGGCGCGTAGGGAAAACAACGACGCGAGCACCTCGACGGCCACTGTTTACCACAGGCCAATGATAAATAAAATTGTAATCGATTACTAGTAAAACATATTAATGTATCCATTTTGATGCTTTCATTTCATTTTCATATTCAGAATAAAATATTAACCGCTAACGCAGACGTATTCACGGAAAACCTACGGCCGTGTTCGACACGGCCACACCCCGAATTTTTCAATGTATTTAAACTTCAATGCTGAACATGTTTGCCTCTACTTATCCCAGATATAGAGTTGAATTGGTTAGGGTTTCAAATTGTTAAAATCATTGAATAAAAAATTAAGCTAACTTATTTGTGAAAATACTATATGTTATAGTGTTTGCAGATCGAGGCCGGACTTTCATGTTGAAAGATCATCCAAAGGAGAAAGTTGAATAGTATCTGAAAATCCCTCAAGTGGTCTACTATGTATTGAAGTACTTGGAAGAAAATTGTTCGCAAGTTACAATACGTTCACACAAAAATGTATTATGTGTACGCGAATATTGTAGTTGTATGAGTATCGAACTCCGTTGAAGTGCAATTAGACTTTTCATTGAATACAAAAGAGAATCTGAGCGGCGATCGGGCAATGGGAGAGTTTTAGAGGTTCTTTAAAATTTTTGCAAGAAGAAAAGGAATTCTTCGCTCTGTTCCAATGCACTTCGGAGCAGCCACGTACATATATGAACTGTGTGGCTGCACTTCGGGGCACATATTTTTGTATATAGAAATTTTCATCTTGCCCCTGCTGAAGTGCGCTTTGTTCAGCAGTGCAGCGAGCTCAGTGCATCGGATAGCGAAAATAGCGAAAACGACCCAGTCTCGAAAAGCTGTTACGGAAAAAAATACATATCCATGTGTATGCATCATACTATCCTTTGTCGGAAAGGAAAATTTCAGGCCGCCCTTAAGAACAAATCTGGTTTACATCCAATTTTATGTTTGAGTAATAGACACAGTACTACTGAAACCGTACATATTTATAATTTCAATCAAAAAAAATTCTGAGAATTCTACATTAGCCCCAAGTCTTTTCACGGTTGACATGCTGTAACATTAGTTACGTTATTGCTGATGAGCAAAAGGTCACGTAACGCTACCCTGCACTTTCATTAAGCTCGAATCGTATATTACATTTTAGTACATGTATGTTGCAAATAATAGTTGTTATTTAAATGTGCGAACTTTCACGTGCGAGTAGCTCTCCTAGAAAAGATCGGCGCATATTGCTTTTGAATTTGTAAAACAATGGCATAAGCTACACCACCCAAAATGCAAATTTAATAGTTTGTTTAGAAACCGTGATAGTTTACAGTTGTGTTCGACTGAATGCAAAATTTAGTATTGATTTTTGTTCAGAATGCAAAAGTTTGCCTCTCGCACTTATTGAGATCAATGGAATCAATATAATAGTTTTCAATATCAATTATTTAAATATTTCCTAGGGTATTTATCTGTACCTATTTTCGAGAGACGCTTTCACGTCGCAGTCCTTGGACTCTTTATTTCAAAGCTACAGAGAATTTTTCAACGTAAAATAAAATTTTACGAGGTCGAATACATTAACTCTATTATTACTATTATTATTATTATTATTATTTTCGTCTGAAAAGAGTGACTGAAAAGTCTGCAGTATCTTTCAGTCGTCATTATCGTGGTTGGCGACTTTATTGCCCGGCCAAGATTTTATAGCTTTCGTCGACGAGATACGCGAGCGCTACACATCTTGACCCATTTTTCGCGTATAACACCGCATTTTCCGGAGTTTTCCTCGCGCGGAAAATTTCCAGCACGCGATAAGGATTTTATCGAGATTTTCTCGGCGCTCTATACCTACCATTCCTCAAAATCGCGCATTAGCCTCGTCCTCGTACCGATAGGTTGTTTGCCCCTATTATTTTTAATACCTATGCTAAAATTCGTAGGCTTTCTAAATAAATCACCGAATATAAGCAGACGAAAAAAAGTGGACGACTTTTTATACATTTTTATTTTGTAGCACTGCTACAAAGCATATCTATAATATACAATACCATTTTTAAGAGCATAACCACTACAAGATCTACATACATACATATGTATGTATGCCAGAAACTTATATGTACATATATACATACATATGTACATATAACGGCAAATCTAAATAAAGCTCTTTATCCCTAAGAAAAATGGGTTGACCATGCAATATATTCACATCACACTTAACCGTAACTTACGTTAGCGAGAGCTTTTTGTGTAATATGTAGTTGATAAATAGAACTGTTGAGTGCAAATGTTTGGTAAAACATTTAATAATAACAATTATAAATATTTATTTCATCATCGTCATTATTTTCAGCCGTTCACCATCCACTGCTGAACGAAATCCTCTCTAATCCTCTTCTATTCCTGCCTGTCTTGAGCAATCTGCATTAAGTTGACTTTACACATTGTTTTCAATTCATTAGTCCATCGTTCACTCGGTTTACCTTGCTTTCTATCACATCCTCTCGGATACCATTCAAGTATTTCTCGCGTCCACTACTACTACTCGCGTCTACTCCAACTTTTTCACACGTTTCGCTATGTCTGCCACCTTGGTCATGCTTTTTACCCACGTACTCCTCTTACGATCTCTTCATGAAAGGTTACTTATGTGTTGTTTTTAAAGACTAACTATACAGTTCCTCCACCGATCTTTGTATTTATGTATTTTATCTATAGCTGCGTTAGCAACACCTCACTTGAAATGTTTACTATCCATATATTTTGGTATCCGTATTCAAAATTAGGCTCATATCACGAGCTCGCAGCTAGGGTCGGTATCAAACTAACCGACCCGATTGACGGATACAAAGCTCGACGATACAAATGACACGACCATTGTTGCTCGGGAGCGAGCTTTCACAGATCACATGCTCGACAACGTCACGCGAAAGCTGAAAGGTGTTCGTATTGTTCGTCGATAGCCATGGAAGCTCGAGCCCTGTTCCACTGTTGCGACTGAAGTTTAATTAACTTTGCTAATTAATTCTCACACGCTCCGAAAATGAGTTCTGCAATGTTACCGAAAACATTGTTATCGCGAGCGAGCGCGCAAAACGGCACGACACGTCTTACAACTCAATTACAAGGGAGGCCACACACCTCACCCCCACACCGTGCACCCTTAACGTATAGTCACCCATCTAAATAATGCCCTTCGCAGTCGACGAGATATGATTTAAATACCAATTACGGCTAAATATCATCACGCCTCAGCGCGCTCTCGCAAACGTCTCTCTCTCAAAACCTACCCGGTGTGATTGATGAGCGGAGTGAGACGCGTCAAATTAATAATATTCGAACATGACGAAGAAGTCGGTGAAAGTTTGCCGCTTTGAATCCAAAGCATGGCGGTAGCGAATTTTTATCGAAATTTGAAGAGCTTACCGCGAGAAAGATTAAGAGTTTGTGGATATCCAATATCGAACTTTGATCATAATTCTATTATACGTATATCTAATTACATATCAATATCGTATTCTATTGAGAAGGATCGAGAAAGGTGATCTAAGGATTCAAATAGAAAATGATTTTGATTTGAAAAGAAATTTTCACAATGAAACGTGTAGTAGGATAAGGTCGCCCCGGTAAAGCTTAGCTCTTGGGAAATATAATTTTTATAAGTTTATAAATATATGTATATGTTTGTACAAATGAAAATAAATACATAAATACTAATGTTGTGCTATCCGTTTTATGTTTTTGTTCTAGATAGATACTTAAAAATTAACGTTATCGGTCGTTATATACGTAAATTATAATTATTCTGTTGTTTCCCTTTTAAATCTTCCTTCAATTGTCCTTCAAGAACATCCCGCAATCTTCATTTGTTCCACCTGAAGTCCCAAGCTTCAAATTTTCCTACAATTGATTCATTTATAGAATATGTAATTAATGTCTAAAACAAAATTCGACATTTAAAATCTTTGTATACCTAAACAAACACCGTTTTTGGATTAATTTACAGTTTTTGGAGTTTTTAACTTTTTCTCCGAAACTATCAAATCTATCAAGCTGAAATTTCATATATATTATTTTCACATATGTTGTAAAGAGTAATTTTGGTCAACATCCGCCAACCAGAAGTGGCAGTTTACTCATGAACGCGATTTTGTTTTTCATTTTTTTCGGCCTTTTACATATTTGGTATCATTATAATATTGTAATAGTATAATCCTTAAAGCAATATGAAAAAATAAATCATTAATATCAGTCAACCGGAAGTAGTTTTTTTTTTTTGTAGAAAAGTCAAAAATCCTGTTACTACGGAATATTTCCGAAACTACCGAGCCGATCAAGTCAAAATTTCATATCTATAGTTTTCACGTTAGCCGTTAGTTAGAGTTATGTGTCCAATCCAACTTTTTCACACGTTCCGCTATATCTGCCAGTTTGGTCATGCTTCTTAACCATGTATTCCTCTTACGATCTCTTCTTGTTATACCAAGCATACATCTTTCCATGCTTCTCTGTGTGCACCGGATCTTACGTAAAATTTTCGAATTCAAATTGAAATATTTTTTCTCTAAATCAAATTTTACGATCCCATAATAAAGAGAACATAATGCATATTTTAGAACTGTGAATTATGGACATGGTCAAAAAAAATACGAAATTGTGTTTTATAATCACCATAGAAACACAATAAAGTGCGCATATTTCGAACAAGATGGATTGGATACATTGCAATTCTTGTTTCCAGCAGCCGGGTAATGGACATCCTTTCGTCCTCACCAGCTGTGGACATATGTTTTGCTCGAAATGCTGCAATTCCGGTATAAATTTGGCAATAATCAATTTCGAATTTCCATATCAAAAATTTTCTAAAAAAAATTTCCATACAAATTTTCATATCAAAACCTAAAACAAATGATGTTTAATAAAATATTTTATTTAAAATTCAAACAAATTAAAAGATTATTTAAAATTACACCATAACATAAGCAGTATATTATATCTGTATATACATACAATAATTAATTACATATACCTATGTATGTATTTATTAGTATAATACATTTACGAAAATATGTAGATATGATGCTTAATTTTGTATTGAGCTTAAGTTGATACTAATTAATCGTTCAGTATTTAAATCAATAAATGGTCGGAATTACATTTAGAAAACGGTCATTAAAAATACATATTTGGTAATTAAATTTTTCACAAACGGTCAGTAAACTTACGCTCGTACAATTTTCAGGCAATGGTTAGAAACATTCCACCAGAAGATGCTGAAAACATTAACTATATTAAAATTTTGCTTGTATATTCATATTGTATAGATTTAATACGGGCATATAAGATGTAATATAAATAACATCTATGTTACGGGCAAAGTGTGAAATCCTCGCATTGTATAAAATAAAGCAACTAATTAATCGGTCAGTAAACATAACATACCGACCGTTTACATAAATTTACTTACCGTTTTAGTATTAATTGCTGATCACGTAAGTACTGACCCTTTTGAAAACATTTATTAAAATTGCTCTTTTTGGTTAAAAATGACTGACCGAAAATCGGAAAAGTTACTTACCCAATTTTTAACCTTTTATTGTTATTACATATATTATTGATGCTAATGTTGTATTATTATTTTGTTGCTGAATAGATGGAAGTGGTGAAGAGTGTAAAATATGCAATCGCAGTTATAAATGTATCAAACTCATTCCCGATGTAAGTTTTAACATTTCTTCAATATTCTCATACGAAATACAAATAAATTTCTAATTAAATTGTCTATTTTCACATTTAGAAAATGAATTTAAAAATGAAACTTTTCTTTTCCGAGCCTGAACAAGTGGCGGCCGACTTAGTCGAAATACTGACTTTTCAAAAACGACACAGGAACAATCTATTTACTCGTTTGCTGTCTTTGGTTGTCTATTTTGATTCTAATCATTGATATTTTAGCCGTTGCACGTGTTTCTTATCGCATTGTATAAAATATTCTATAATTTTAGAGCAAAAAGTATGCTGATTCGAAATCTGAAATAAAACGATTGGCCGAGACTGCGGAAAAAAGTTTTGGTAAAATAAAAGAAGTGCACAAAGAAAATAAGGCACTGAAACATATGCTCAAGAATGCTCATAGTCATCTAAACATGAGTGTGTGAGATTTACTTGATCTTACTTGTTGTATGTACATATTTTGCTTTTATAAAATTATCGCATTGTTCTATTCTATTATCAGATGATTCAACATCGACGAAAGTTTCAGAAAATCCTCAGAATCAAAACAGTAGTTTTAAACAGGTATAATTACAACATTGCTCTTTTGATAACAAATACTATTGATTTTTATATGATTTTAATGTTTTTTAAGAAAATTAATTCGAGTTTCGTGACACCGTGCTGTGTCTCTAGATCTCGCAATCTGAACAGTGCTGGTTCAAGTGATAACGTAAATATATAACACTTATCGAATTAAATACTTTTATAATGATTTTGTAACTTTAAAATGTGAGAATGTTTTCAGTATGGAAGGAGTGTACCAAATTCAGAAGAGGTTGTATTTTTAACTCCACCTTCAACAGCAGTGTCCTATGCTTCGTCAAAACCATATTAATGATATATAAGTTACAGGGCTTTAATATTATTTTCAATTTTTAAATTAATATTTATTTTCAAACGTTGAATGAATGCGTTAATTGTTGTTATTTTTCTTTCTGCGTGTATTAAAATTTACAATTTAAGTTGAATTTCAATTATTAAATACGTTACATGTATGTTAAAATTATTTTAGATTGATTAATTTGTCCAATCTGTTATTCTTATGAATGTAGTCAATAATAATATTAATAAAACGATATCGTTCCAAAACCAATTTCGTTTGATTTACATTATGTATTATCAGATTTAACGTAAGACAGTTCAAATGTTTTGATATACAATAATAATATATAAATTCAGCTTATGATAAAATATATACATACTAGTGTAAGCCAGTTGAATATCAACGCCCGCTGAATTTTAAATTACGTAAAGCGCTTTTTTAATAGAGATTTTTTAATAGAGAAAAAACAAAAAAAAAATTTTTTTTTACTATTTATATTATAATTATTACTATATATATATAATTAATATATCTATAGTATTGTAATTAAATATAATATAATTATACTATTACTATTTATATTATAATTATTAATTATTTTATATAATAATATTCTGCTATTTTGTAAGTGAGTTGTAATAAAAAAAAATTCGGGTGTAGCCAACCCATGACTTTATCCATATATTTGAGGAATACAAAGAGTAACGAAATTAATTTTTTACGTAAGTAAATAAAAACGCATACACCACCACCACACCAATCAAAATACATACATATGTATGTACATATCATGAAATTACTGTGTTGAGTGCGCGCGCGTATATAAAATACGATCTTCGGCATATATTCAAATAAGAAAACTACCACTTCCGATCGGCGGATTTTAATCAAAACCTTATCAACTCGGTTTAAATTTTATATGATAAGTTAAATATAAATTTTCGAAAATTCTGTGGTAAACTTTTCGACGTGAAAAAAAAAAAAATCCGGTTTATTTTAATAATTTATTTTTCGTAACTAGCAATTTTACTCAGGATTACAAATTATAATATTGTGACGATAGTACATATTTAAAAGGGGAAAAGAGTAAACTGCCATTTCCGGTATAATCACAGTATCTCTTAAGGCTAACGTGAAAACTATAGATATGAAATTTCGAGAAAATTGCGGTTTCGGAAATATTTTGCGGTAAACTTTTCAACAAAAAAAAAACCTACTTCCGGTTGACTAGTTTTATTAATTTATTTTTTTAAATATTCAAAATTACAACATTCAATATTGTGACGATACCACATATTTAAAAGGTCGAAAAAAAAAAAAAACAAAAAATCGTTCAAGATAAACGGCCATTTCCGGTAGTCAGAAGTTGACTAAAAACAATCTTTTAAGGCTAAAAAACTATAGATATGAAATTTGGAGAAAATTTTTTCGGAAATATTTTGCGGTAAACTTTTCAACAAAAAAAAATAAAGTAAAACCTACTTCCGGTTGACTAGTTTTATTAATTTATTTTTTTAAATATCAATTCTCTCAAAATTACAACATTACAATATTGTGACGATACCACATATTTAAAAGGTCGAAAAAAATAAAAAACAAAAATCGTTCAAGAGTAAACTGCCATTTCCGGTAGTCAGAAGTTGACTAAAAATCACAGTATCTCTTAATAATGTGAAAACTATAGATATGAAATTTGGAGAAAATTCCCGGTGCAGTTTCGAAATATGATTTTTTACCGGATTTTTGAATTTTCTGCACGAAAAACCCTACTTCCGTGAATGATGTTGACCAAATTCCTTATGGCTTTTAAACTTTACGTGAAAATAATAGATATGAAATTTCAGCTTGATAGACTTGATAGTTTCTGAGAAAACACACAGACATAGACACACACACACATAGTACAGACATACAGACACAGACATACAGACATACAGACATACAGACATTTTTTAGAAATCATGAAAACGTGATCTGGGGATGGATACAAATCAGTCAAAATCTCGAATCGATCACCTTTATCCGATTAGGATAAAGTAAAAAAATAGTTTATAAAGCGCCATCTAATTGATCCAAGGGAAACGATAATTTCGATAATTTAATTAATACCCAGTTTTATTTTTATTATATTATAATTATTAATTATTATATATATAATAATTATAATTATAATTTTGTAAGTAAAAAAACAAAAAAATAATTATAGTTTTTATAGGTAGGTAGGTAGGTAGCAAGGTAGCATTCCAGACCGCTTATCTCTCTCATCAACCGAGCCAGTAGCCGATTCGTCTACGTGCTCGCTTACCGACTTCGACGTCGTGGGTTAAAATCCCGCCAAATCTGGTATTTTAAGTTTTTTTCCTTATTTCCTATTTATTGTAACTATAGGTAATGTTTAAAAGGACTAAACCGACCGAGGGCAATATCGTATAGCATTAGTGCGATGACTCTTGAGCCTAAGGTCGTGGGTTCGATCCCCCGCTCGTTCTAGTGGTTTTTTAATAATTTTTCCCGAGCGAGCGTTATCAGCAGAAAAAGACAGACAGACAGACGGATTTCGGCTATTATATATATAATATATATATAACTAGCTGAATATGCCCAGCGTTGCTCGGGCGGGTGAAAGTTTATGAATGAAAAAAAAACTATCTATTAATGAAAAATTGAAACAAATGAAAACATTTATTCTCCAGTTCAAAAAAAAAATTAATTAAAAATTTTGTATATGGGGGCCCGTCGACCCCCTGATCCGAACCCTTCCAAAACCCACCTACGGTCTGAGTTAGGGTATCATGAGATAGTATACCAAGTTTGGCGGTTCTAAGTTGAAAACTGTAGATTTGCATAACTACAAACACAGAAAGAAACAAACATTGAATTTTATATATGTAGTAGATATATTTTAATATGTACATATGTATGTTGGTTGGTGTGGTGGTGTGGATGCGTTTTATTTGCTTACGTACTTAAAAAAATAATTTCGTTACTCTTTGTATTCCTCAAATATATAGATAAATTCATGGGCTGGCCACACCGAATTTTTTTTAAAATTAAATATTGTATATTTCTTTCTTCCAAATAAATAAAATACTACATATATTAGCGTCTGCTTGCCTGGGTCGTTGCAGCCACGTTGGCATTGATAACACATCGAACAATTGTTTTTAGTGGTGTTTTGGCAGCAAGCCGTTATCTTTCAAAGCTGGTTCGAGTCAACAACGCGATTTTATGACCATACATCCATTCGATCAACGGTACACTATACAATTGTTTCACGTACTGTGGAACGGGTTATGGGCTATACTGTACATGATTGTAAAAACCAGAGCCCACGAGTGGGGGTTGGGGAGTGTAGTTAGAATCTACTGTCTATCTCTACTATCAAATCTCAAAGGATAATGCTTATGAAAATTATTTTGTTGACGTAGGTATGCAATGGATGAAATTGAAACAGTTGAATCCAGTACGAAGCTCTCAAGAAAAAGTTTACATAGAAATGTATAGCTTTATCCTTGAATGTTTGTTCGTTGAAATCTTGAAGCAAATACAACAGACTTACGCTCTTCGTCCGAACATTTCTTCAGATGTGTTGTTCGCCAGTTGAAAGAGATCCCTATTGGGAATAGCATGCTACAACTCAATATGAAACAAAAACGTAAAGATAAATTACACTTAAAAGCTCGTCAACGATAGCTCGTTCTAGCTTTATGTATATCCAGAAGAATGAGGGCACACTTCTTCCCGGGAAATTCCCGCGCTTTTCCGTCTTGTACTATACGGAGCCGCCACAGCAACCCCGGATCGATTAATTAGCGACGATTAGTTTAAGGAACCGGGGCCAATTACATGAAAAGGGCAAGGGCCCTTTGGTTAAGCACCCTTTCCTCTCCTCCCCTTGCTAAACCACCCTACCGGGACAGACCCTCAAACCCTAGAAGATCCGAGCAAACACGGCACGAGAGCGTAATCTGCGGCCGTTTCTCGTTATCCGTCGGCCGTGCTGTCGCTAGATCAACACGATGACAAATATTCCAATTTTAATAGAATCTAAAATGCGGCGATTGTTAAATGACGATAAATTTCTCACTAGGTAAATTTGAGTCATTTTAAATGGACAGAACACTGTGAAATCATACACGGTGTGGAAAGTCAATGCAGGTGTACATACAAACATATATAGTTTATAACATCTATGGCGGATATAAGGGGATAATGTCAAAATATATTCTGTCTCTGTGTGTGTGTGTGTGTGTGTGTGTCTGCTGATAACGCTCGCCTCGGTAAATAAACCGTCCGCGTGCGAGTGGGATTTGAACCCGATATCCCCAGTTCAAAACAGAGCGCTTACGCTGTGATCCAAACGGGGTGATGGTGGGCCTGCTGCAATTGGACAATATTAATTTCTCAATTAGCTCACGATTTGCTAAATTGTTACGTTGTTGTATTATAACGCGCCATCTATGCAACAACTATAAAAAAAACTATTAAATACACGTACTCACCCACAGAAACATCCGTTGATATTCAACGGGCTTACACTAGTACATTTATAAAATTGTAGCCCTCCCTGCTTGAAAATGGGTCGAATGCGACCTGACATTCAATATATTGTCCACCATTCGCTGCTGGATGAAGGCCTTTCCGATTCTCTTCCATTCCTGTGTCTAGAGGAATCTGCCTATCGTCCACTCGGTCTACCTCGCTTTCTTTCACATCCTCTCGGATACCGTTTCAGTATTTCTAGCGTCCATCTACCATCCATTCTTCTCGCTTTGTGTCCGGACCATTGTCACCTCAACTTTTTTACACATATCTTCCACTTTAGTCATGCTTCTTACCCATGTATTCCTCTTACGATCTCTTCTTGTCATACCAAGCATACATCGTTCCATGCTTCTCTGTGTGCACTGGATTTATGTGTTTTCTTTATTATATTCAAGTCACTCCTTATTTTAAGACATTGGTCCTATCAGTAAATAGCCAATGATATGTACGTACATACATACATATATGTATGTAGATGGGAACATTCATTTAGATTTGAAGGGTTAACTGTATTAATGGATCAAGTGACTACCTACATATATAATGTGTATAAGTCTAACTTTTAAAATAATTTGAATAGCAGTACAAGCCTGAAGCTGTCGTACAACTAATACTATAGTTTTTACTTTAAGTATAAATACCTCAGTATCGATTTTATAATCAAGATCCATTAATATAGTGATCCCCCCCTTTATTAGTGCGATAATGCGAGAACATGTCGCGTGCTTTTGTTGTTCGTAACATAGTATTTTAACTCACGAATCAACCATTGATCTTTGACAGAGATATATGTATTTTAATTTAATTTATTGTATATGTATGTCCTATCTAGATTCAGAAACATAGTTTTATGTGCGTGTGTGTGTGTTCAAAAGGTTAAAAACGAATCAAATCTCGGTTTATACCCTCCGAACACGTATCAAACTACCCCAGAGTCCGTAGTCAAGTGAATTTTAAACAAAATTATTGCATTAACAAGTACAAGTGCCCTCTCCATTGGTTGAGTTCAACGGGTGTGCGGCGCTTTTAAACTACAAATGGATCGGGAAACTTTCACTTTCTAAGCCGCAAAATTTTAGTGCCTCTGTTTCGAATGTTCTGTTCAGAAACAACTCTACACACACACACACACATACTTCAGATTGCCTAAATGATAAAGTGATTAAGCTCGCCGAGCTTTTAACCCCCGCCCCTCACCCCCTGGGTAATAAATTAATAAATGTGTCACTACTTGGACTTATTTGTGGAACGCTATGAATTATATCGCAGTGACTATAGGTACAACAACTTGAGTTGAAATATCAAAATT
This sequence comes from Parapsyche elsis, assembly GCA_022651745.1. Taxonomy (NCBI): domain Eukaryota; kingdom Metazoa; phylum Arthropoda; class Insecta; order Trichoptera; family Hydropsychidae; genus Parapsyche; species Parapsyche elsis. The sequence goes on from JAGVSN010000017.1 coordinate 9,028,973, forward strand.
ATTATACCGAATACCAAGGCAGTGATTAGTATGATAAAAGAAGGATTACTCCGAAGTAAAATTTTAAAAGTATTGAACGATCGAGCTATGACGCAATCAGCGCACAAGTGAAATGACGCTTGAAAGCGCTACTTTTCGATTCTTCCAGGTGATGTATGCTAAAAATCGGTAATGCGATTTTCACAATGGTTTTTCCGAGGCTGTGAACAGCTTCCGTGTGACTCGTTTCGCTTTTCAACCCCCTTCATAAATTCACGCCGCGTTCCAGCACTAAAACGTCCGAACTTTTGCGAACGAATGCGTTCGCCATTTCGGTTCAAATAAACGAAATCGTCTATTTAACCTGTTGATAAATTGATGGATCGCATCCAAAGACTCGAAAGATATATATGTATACGCGGTCGCGTTAACGCGGGACTCGCAGACAATGTGGGAAGTTTCCTAAATCGTCACACGGCCAACTTTGTGATTATTATTGCGAGAGCGCAGATTTTTAGCCGCCTAATTTGGACGTTTATTAATTGCCGCGTATGAAGATAGATAGCGAGGGCGTGTGTACTTATTTATTTGTAGAAATAATTTATCATTCGCGCGCGGCGCCCCTGTACAAGTTGGTCGGTATGTGGAAAACGTGATTGATGAAGGGTTAACGCAAGAGTTAAATTTGGAAATGCGCAAAGTTTAATGTTGTTTCTCTCTCCGTTTGTCTATTCCGTATTGACTGTGAAACAGTCCAATTATTTCGCAATTTGTACGATTATTATTATTATTATATACGGAATTGCGCACGTAAAATCAATTAAATGTTTCCCCTTGCGTACGCCAGCGCCAAAAGTTTCGCACAACTTTTTAAATAAGCTCGGAAAAGTATTCTAAATAAATACTGGAAAGCTTAACGGACGCTCTTATTTAATCCTGTTGTATTCACATAAAATTTATTCCGTTTGTTTTATATGTATGTACATAGTCAGCTTAAATCCAAATTGTGTTTTTACATCTGAACATAATTAGACGAGGTTAATCATACTTGCTAGTAAATAGCTCAGTGGTTAGAGCGTTGGTCTCTTGAGCGAAAGGTTTGATCTGCGCACGTTGAAAAAGTTTTTCGACCTTAAAAATATCGTCACTGGCAAGATCTGGACAGCAATAAATTCAGATCGGCCATCTCCTGTTTGAATTTGACAATTTATCTAACTTAATTGTGAGACGGTTCCATAAAATTGCCACCACCGAAACAATTCCAACCAAATCATTGTGCGTTCCTTCTATCCCTTCCTTCCCTCCAGAAGGCAATGGGAAACCACTGGAGAGTCTCTTTTCAAAGCTACTTCACAATGACAGGACGGGTGTTAAATGTTTGTAAAATAGTGAAGAGGCACCGCTTGATATTCAAATACGCCACCTTCAGAAGAAGAATCACACTTGAAAGTAAAATACATTCTATTAAACATAACTTTTTGTTTAATAGAATAGAAAGTCTTGGAACATTTCAGACTAAACTTGAAACTCGATAAAAATCATAATAACAGACTCTCATTGATATTCAGTGTAAAGCAAAATTATAATAATAATAAAAAAGTTTTCAACTACATAGTTTAAGTTGAACAAAGTTCAAGGATCAAAAGAAATTAAAATATTTAATATTTTTATTGAAAATACGTTTAAATAGTCTTTAGAGCTTTCTAGACTTTATTTGTTTCAAAATTACTTCAGTTTAGAGCTTTCTAATATTGTTTCAAAATTACAACAAAGGAGCGCTTTTAAAATTAAAATATTTCCTCCAATGCTTATTTATTTGAGGTTTTATGAATAACATTTAATTTTATGTTTTTCGGAATATTGTCTTTTCGGGAAAAATTCGACGTCAGAATGTGCAAATGAGATTGTTCTTTGTTGTTTACGCCCTTTTGCCACATCGACTGCGAACTGCACAAAAACAATATGTATTTTTAAGGATTTTCGCCACGGGAAAATATACACAGTTAGATCAATGAACCGGATTGTAAAACAAATATTGTGGCGTTTCCTTTTTCCGAGTACAGATTAAGCGTCGAAAAGGTCAACTTATTCAAATCGAACAGCATAAATTAAATATAAAACGTAAAATATTAGTAGAATACGCAATATACTGTAATGCAAACAAATCCCCATACAAAAACTATTTTAAACCAACGTTAGTACTACCAAACAACCAACCAAGAGTAAATAACTTCAATAATAGTATTTAGCTCGAATTAACAACTTGTAATACACATTTGCAGCTAACGCATACCCTGATTTGTCGATGCTAAGGTTGCTAGAGCTTTAGCAAGAGATTTTCAGCGGAAACTTTAATACTAGAGAACAGCTAACGTATACACGTGTGGTATATATATAGGGGGTAGCACTCTGGGGAAACTCGTTAAATTGTGTCTTAATTGAGTATCTTCAGGTATTACGTGGCCGCAGAGACACCCTGAGAGCTGAACGCGATTCTCAGACAAAATACTACGTATGGTACCCTTAGGAATATTACAGTCACCTTATAATACATACCGCACATACGAGTATATCCCATTACGTAGAAACTGAGAAAAGTTGACCTTGTATACAATACTTTGATATTATATATGTACCTAAATATAAGATAGTTGATAGTTATTTATAAACTAGGATGGAGCGCTTTGGAAGAAGGCACAGTTTTTACATCCAACATTCTGCTACGCTTAAAAAAGAAGACTTACGACCAACGTGAACCGCCAGTTATGACGCATGGCTGTGAAACGTGGATGCTGTACTCAAGAACGCTACGCAAATCCAGTACACACATAGAAGCATGGGGAGGTGTACATATGCTTGGAATAACAGGAAGCAATCGAAAGAGGAATACACGGGTAAGAAGTATGACTAAAGTGACAGATATAGCGGAACATGTGAAAAAGTTGACGTGGCAGTGGGCTAGACAGGTGGCGAGAAGAAAGGATGGCAGATGGACGCAAGAAATACTTGAATAGTACCTGAGAGGATGTGAAAGAAAGCTACTAACAAGGGATCGAAAAAGGAATACACGGGTAAAAAGCATGACCAAAGTGGTAGATATAGCGGAACGTGTGAAAAAGTTGAAGTGGACACATAGCGAGAAGAATAGATGGCAGATGGACGTGAGAAATACTTGAATGCTACCCGAGAGGATATGAAAGAAAGCTAGGAAGATGAAATGGACGATAGCTGACGAATTATGAAGAATACGTTGAGGAAATGGATGCAGAATTGCTCAAGACGACAGGAACGGAAGTGGATTGGAGAGGCCTTCATTCAACAGTGGACGGTGAACGACTAAAAATTATGATGATGATGATATTATATTAAAAAGCTTAGGTTGACAGTTAGTTGTCCCTAGAATTACCTTATAGTTAATTAGAGATCATACCATATACAAAAATAGTATAGACTAGTGCTTTCCACAAAAAGTCTTGCCAATTGTATGCGGCTTACTAGTTTGCGCGATTTGCAAACTAATCAGGTACGAGAGGTGGAGAGATTTTTCATTAATGCTGGTGTAATGCGAAAACTTCGATTTTGACGACAAGTTGAACAAGTTGTCATTCAAAAAATCATATTGGCTTGTTTTTCAAATTTTGCAGAACTACCTACATATGTCTGCAATTTGTTCGGTCGCGAGTACATCGCAGCAAAGAACGCACTGCGACCATGGATCTTAAGCTGTTCCAGTTGTCTTTCAAAAAATTCCAGTGGTTTGTTGCACATTATTTTTACTTTCCCATTTTTTCATATTTTATTTTTAAATAATTAAAAAAAATTACATTCTTCGGAATCTCAATTTTTCGCGACCCACTAAAAATCGGCTCGCGACCCACAAGTGGGAAACGCTGGTATAGACGCGTCAATCGTAAACGACTAGCAACTGACTGTTAGGCGTCGTCGTTAATTTTGTTGAAAATTTACACACTCGCCAACTTCTGCAAAACGCCCACCCCGCGTCATATGCGATATCAAAGCCATCGTTAGAATTAGCGAACCGTTTAAAATTCGCCAATCTGTTTGCGCTAATGTGCACGCATCGCCGAGCGCGAAATCGACGAAGACGTGCTTGTTGCGTAATGCGCGCTCGTTAAAACGACATACATATTGACGTTCTCCCATCGAGAACAATTTTCCGACACATTATACGCAATTTAATTAGGGAGCGCACCCTGTATATGTATATTTATGTGTGAGTCGAGTTTCACGCACTACAACACATAGTCTCTGTATATATGTATAATAATGCATCCGCCAGCTCCATCCATCACGTCGTTCTCTCTTGTCTCTCAATTAACAATGCTAATTCGACCGTTCGTAAACCGCCAGTGTATCCCAAGAAGCACTTCCGGTGTAATATCTACGCGTCTGTTCGATTTTTAAATTGTAAATAGTACGATTTGCCACCTATCGTACTTATTGTATGCAATATGCTATTTAGGCATAGCACTTTATCGTATTGCACCACAGACTACAGCTACATTATTCATATTATATTTTTATCCATCGGATCGAGTTTATTTCTATGGCTTAGATTGGATCTAAATAAACTTCACGTACGGTGAAAAATAAAATATATATTTTTTTAAGCCGTAGAATGGAGAATTGCGTTTTATGTAGTTCTAAACTTAACGAGAAGAAACATTCGTAATATAAAATTTCACTATAAATGAATGACATAAGAACACTCTCACACGCAAATAGCATTTTCAATAAAAATTTATACACAGGTACAGGAATCTTTATTTATTTAAGATAGATTAAGAAGCTAATTACAAACAAACAACTACTTAAAGCTATAATTACAAAATACACTTAACTATCTATTAGCACTTATACAGAGGTGCTGTTTTAGGGCTGCCAGGAATCTATCAATTTTGTTTATATTTCTGAGATCTTCTGGCAGGTTATTGTATTCAATAACACCCCTGTACAAGATCTTAGATCTTATCAAGATCTTAGATTCTCCTAGATCTACTTAATTTTAAATTCTTAACTATTAACTTATTCTTACCCCTAGTATTATGACTATGTATAATATACCCCCTTATTTAATACTTATCGAAATAATTAGGTAATAAATTCTTATCCAACTTAAAAATATATATGTATGTACTTACATATGTACATGCACAATTCAATTCATTCAACATATTTTTTATAGTAGTTAATCTATTTACATTTAAAATACTCAGCATATATAGGTCTATTTTGCAATTGTTGCAACCTATTTTTAATTACCCTATTTTCTAAATTTAAAAATGAACCACAATACATAAAACTGAATAAATTGATTTACTATTTAAATCGGTATGCCTATTGGGCGACACCTCAGTAAACTATACAAATCATAATAGTTGGTCTTTTGATATGCAAAATAATATTAGAAAGCAAAAAAAATCATATTAGATTCGAAACGTTCGCGCAAGCTAAAATAAATCAACATTGAACTGATTGCAAATATGTACGTAAGACATTGTATCTAAACATCAAATACATAGTATACGAAAAGTGGCACATCTGAGCTTAGAATATATGTACATACATATCGTAAGAGATTTATGCAATTGATTAACAAAGTGAATGAATTAATATCTTCGCGCAGCTTCTAACCACCTCGGGGGCTCGTGGGTGTTTCGCATTTGAAAAAATGATGTTTCGATACGTAAATCGAAGATGTGTCCTTTGAAGAGTCAGCACGAGTGGAATACGTAAGTCTGTTTGTCGGCGAAAGTCACAAATTGCCATCAAAACCCCTCTACTGTGACTCACGCACCAAACTGTGGCACACGCGCCGAGGCGCACGACTCTCAAAGACGAACCCCCTGTGTTTATTCCTACGTGCTTACAATATTTTACATCGCCACCGACTTTATCTAGTCTCATCTTGACAAATCCCACCGTAAGAATACACCCACGTGTGTGCGAATGTATATCCATATACGGTCAACGTAGCGTGGGTGAACGTAGAGCTCGTAAGAAAGTTCGAGTGCTCGTTATACTCGTGGCTTTAAACGGTGGAGTCTATTGGAGTGTCTTTGTCTTTGAGAGAATGTCGCTCTTGTCTAAAACTCTTAATTAGTGATAAAAATAAAATTACAAACTCTTTCTTCTTATTATTATTTTTTGTTAATTAAGCCAGCAGCGGCAATTTGACTTTATTAACGCCGAGTTATTTGAATCGCGATGAAACACAAAAAAAAAGTTAACAAGAAAACTTTTCGAGTTGTCTATCCGTCTGCTATAGTCGTGCACGCAAAAAATAATGAGCTATACGCCACTCGTTCGTTATGACAAATTTTTGTATGAGCAACACTTGAATTTATCCGTGTAGATATGTATACATAGAATATGTTTAAAATAATTATGCACACCAAAAATATCAATGGTTCATCATTTTCAGCCGTTCACCATCCACTGCTGGATGAAGGTCCCCTCCAATTCACTTCCATTACTATCTGTCTTGAGCAATCTGCATCCACTTGACTCCACATATTCTTCTCAATTCACCAACCGATCATCCACTCGGTCTACCTTGCTTTCTTTCACATCCTCTCGGCGACAATTCCAGTATTTCTCGCGACCATTTGCCATCCATTATTCTCGTTATGTGTCCACTTCAACTTTTTCGCACTATCCGCTATATCTACCACTTTTGCATAGCATTCTCGAGTTCAGCATCCACGTTTCAAATCCATACGTCATAACTAGTACTACGCATTGGTCGAAAATCTTCTTCTGTAAGCATAGCGGGATGTTGGATTTTAAAACTACGTTCATTCTTCCAAAAGCGCTCCATCCTAGTTTAATTTTTCATTTTAGTTTTATTTTTTTATTTACATCCAATCATGTTCAAGGAACAAAAAAAAAAAAAAAGATACTTTGAATGTTTTAAATTTATTTGAGTATTCTATCCAAACTGTTAATACATTCAGCAAATATCTATGTACAATCAAATTAAACTTTTCACTATTGAAATTATATTAAAATTTTAATAATTCTAAAAAAGTTTCAATGAATTCGTCAGGCAAACCACAAAGTTAAAACATACACACGCACATACCGACGCTCTCTTTGATTTGAGTGTCACAAAATCAAAATAAATATCATCGTGAGACATATTTTGTCATCGTTCGGATTTTTTTGTGCGATATAGAAAAAATCCTTCATATGTGGAGCGTGTCAAGCACGTTGCTTGATTTGAAATGACAGACAAAAGAGAAAATTCAAAACGTCTCCGTCAATTTTGATTCGTTTTCAATTCTCATCTTGTCGCGCGCGAAAAAAAAGTATATTTCAATCGTACACTTTTATAAATGCTTATAAACTACAATGTAATGTATGAAAAAAAAGCTTTAAATACCGTAGAACAGTTACTTGCACCATTTTGATCTAAAGGTTGAGTGACCTGTTGACTCGTTGCGGTAAATTTTCATTTAGATTGGAGTGGGGTGGGTGTGACGTAATATTATTAGTCGAAATTATTTTATTTAGATAACGTTATTTTTTCCCGGCGACTTTCGGGCAATTAAATTTTATTGCGCGTATTGAATATCTCGACGTTCGCTGAGCAATCACAATAGGAAATGTAAAAGGCATTTTCCGGCAAATTTCAACTGCTCCTTTGTGCGCACAACAAGTCGAGAAATTAGTCACAATAAAGCGGGGTGGGCCCCATTTGAAACATTTACATCGTATTTAAACGAAAATTACCTCTAAATTGCGTTAGCTAGGTAGAGGCACTCAACAATATCAAAACGTTCATTCTTTTTGTGCGGGCGAGCGTGACTACCCCCAGATAAAATTTAATAAATTGACCAGGCCGAGGCTACTTGTTACACGAGGGCTGCTTGTAACCTCATAATCCCACCCCACGTTATACAACCACCCCCTGCTTTCTCCATCCAGGACAACGACGAGAGATTAAAATGGTGGTTGGGGAAAAAAAAAAAAAAACAATAATAAGAGGGAGCACAAGTGCCTCGGTGGCAAAAAATGGCACACAGCGTTGTCTCAGTAATTTGTGGCAGATGTTATGGCCGTGGAATTGCGTGTAATCGAGTGATCGGAGTTTTTAATTCGTACTCTGTACCGGTTCGAAACAGAGAACTGTTGCAAAAAGTGGTCAATTCCACTTGTTGATTCTCTACGTGGCGTATTTATAAAGTCCTTAAATTATCCACAAACATTAACCGATTGGATACAATGTTTTCTATTTTTAATTTGGTTGTGTTGATTTTGTATGTATTTCGAAATTAAGGCGCCCGCACACCGCTACGAAATCGTGTATGAAAACCTAGCTAGGCAAAGTCTACCGGCCTGCGCAAGCGTCGGTTTCTGTCAATCTGACATAAGCTATCAAACTAACATCTGTCACCTCGTATTCGAATTTGGAACGATTTTGTATTTTCAACTCACGATTCTCAAGTCAGAGACTCCAGTAGTTATTTACATACAACTTTTATTTTATTTATTTATTTTATACTTTTCCGCAAACGTCATCGAAATCGGCAAAATCTGCGGAAATCCTTCTTGGTGTAGACGCGTATTCAGTTATTCTATTCTCTCATTAATGCCACACACGCGCATCTTACTTTATTTATTGCGAATTTGTTTCAATTCTATTAATAATCAATTTTTTTTGCACTACTTTACGTAATATATATATATTATAACAACGCCCGTTTCAAGACAAACTAAAGTTTTCACCACGTGGTTATGCCCGAATATTTAGCGGTTAAAGCCAACTTTGCTGTCGCGCGCTCTGTTTGACTTATTAACTGAATAAATCGCGGCTATGCGATACAACTCCCCACCATACCACCCTTGAGATTTTCCTACCTGTTCGCAGGGGTGTGCGGTAGCCTTTATAGCGAGTCATCGCTGCACATTAATTTGGCCTATTATACATACTCAAATACTTGTTGAGGAATAATATTGGATTCATTTGCAAATGTGATGTGAAATCGGAAATGAAAATCATGATAATTCCGATTTAACTTTATTAATGTTTTATTGGACGTTTGAAAATCGGAAATGAAACTTTAATGTAAATTCGCCTCGTTCAAATTATATTATAGTATGATATAAAACGTTCAAAGCCAATATACCCGTCGAAATGTGAAATTATTAATAACAGATTTCGCAACAGTGTTCGGATTGGAATTATTTGATTTTACCACTTATTATTATTATTTGGGGGAATTTGCGAGGTATTTGAGTGCCCTCACTCAGGAAGTGTACGTACAAACCTTACCGTGTCCCTACAGGATGTCCGACTTTTGTCTAATTCCCTCTCATCTTTATTTTCACCCCACTTCCACTTCCGTTCGTATTCTTTTTGCACGGATGGGGAACAGCTTGTATTGTTGCTTCACTTTCGATGTATTTATATAACGACAAGCCAGACCGCCACAACCGACCCCAAACAAAACAATAAACATTTTATACCTTCACTTGTATCTTATGCGATCGTCAAAGTTGATTTATGCGAGGAAATTTTATGCCCAACTCTACGACGAAACTAAAATATGGGTAGATAAATTGTAACGTTTGATAGAATGCACTGTGAATAGTATGGAATACTTTTACGTATATTATATGTTGCTTGTACGCACATTGAATTGAAAATATCAATTTAATTGCTTTTTTTTACCTAGAAATAGTCTCCGTCAATCTGTCAACGTTTTTAGTTAAATATTTTGTGTTTATGACAGTCGCCAAGCCAAGTATTTCTGCAAAGTTTGGTGCTGATCAATCCAACAGTGTAGGAATTGAACAAAAATATACACTGACTGACAGATAGACAAGAATTAATTTATATATTTATTTATGAATAGCCGATGGAGCCGAGGGGTCTGATATAAATTGTACATACAGTTAATTGTTTGGTTATTTATATTTTATATTTGAAGGATTACAAAATTCAATTTATATGCAAAAACTTATCGAAATGACTGTTAAAGAGATTTGTATTTTCAGATGTTGCTAGCTGATTTGGTAGGCGGTTCCAAAACTTTAACCACTATATTTGAAAAGAATGAGTCTCTGACAATTATACATAAGTATGTAGGTAGAAACTATAATAGTATAAAATGTATTCCGCATCATGAACGAGACCGTATTTTTCTAATGGAAGTACTGGGCAAAAACACACTGGAAAATTGTTTACGAACATCACTATTAGAGAAACAAAAACGCATAAACGTCTACGGCGGCGATCATAAAAAGGGCATAAACTGTCATATTGATTTATAAGTGTTTGTATCGGAGTGAGGGGGTCTCGGTATTTGTTTGCAGCTTCTGGCGTAAGAACCTCACCCTTCTCCCTTTCCAAGCATCGGAGACTTTTCCTTTTTTCCGATTTAATCTGGGCCTATAAAACTGTCACGGAAAATTTTATATACAGACCGTCGAACGACCTACAAAATCGGTTTTTCGGTTCGGTTTCGGCACGCGGCACTAGTATCGCCCATTCAAATAGGAATTCTATTATGTTTGCACAACAAACAAGCCCCTCCGGTACCCGACGGAAGAAAAAAACATGGATACCATATATAATAATGTAAAAAAATAAACAACAGACACGCTTTAAATACCAAAAAATACACGAGGCGAGAGCACACATCCGAAGTATTCAATATACATACATACATCGCGTCGTTGTCCAACACGTACGTGGGATCTAATTGAAAATTCATAACGATTCTAATCTGCACACTATGCTTTATACCTATGTATGTATGTATATACACGAGAGCTTTTGACATCGACCGAAACGTTTCAGGTATGTACAGGTGTACTTTGTCGATTTAACGTCGTTAGTTTGGCGTATCGGCGTACGTTTGGTTCGCGAACAGACGCCCGTAACAACTCGTTAATGGATAATTAATTATATTCGTTCGAGTGTAACGGTTTTTGTTGAGCGTAAAATTACCATTTGACAAAATGTGAAAGGCTATTAAAAGCGGCGCGAACAGAAAATCGAATTAGTTCGCGTTTAATGGCGCAGACGATGAGAGGCTTCGCAGAACCTTATAGGTACCATCTACTGTTCCCTCATTCACTTAACACAGAATCATCATTGATGAATTTCACCGAAAAACGGTCGCAATTCAAAGCAGAATCCCTCAAAATATAATACTTGAGAGTACATAAACAATTACATAAACTGAAAAATGTTAACCTAAGTAATGATAAAATTAAGTAATAGAAGAATCATATTTGATGTACATATGTACATAAGTTTTTTATATAAAATATTTAACTCTAACAGATAGTCCTATCCTTCTTTATTCGACTTTTAGTTTAAAGTAACCGGTGCGTGTTACTCGATCTCGTTTTTTATTTGACTGTGAAAATATTTCACGTAATAATTATTATCTTCATTCTCCTATCCCCAAAATGATTAGATATGGCAATAAATACTTGGAATTTATCGATTTTTTTAATACTAATCTTTCTTCCCTAAGACAACGACTTATAATTTCTTTTACATATTAACACAACAACATTTTTTTCCCTTTGCGTTTTTTCTAATTTAATATATTGTGTATTTTAAATCATAAACTGACATGACAGTAGAGCGAGTCTGTTATTCAATTTTGAACATAAAACACACTCTTCTAACATAGCCCTAATATGCGTTTTAATACATAAATAAATAAATAAATATGCACTTACGTATGAAGAAAATGATTTCTCAAATACATTAAAGCTATGTATTTATAATTTTCCAACTATATATTTTAAATCATAAACTGAGATGACAGTAGAGCGAGTCTGTTATTCAATTTTGAACATAAAACACACTCTTCTAACATTTAGTTGAAACAATTTTATAAAACCATATACATACATATTGTATACAAAACAATTATTTTCAATTTTCAAAAAATTATTCTATTTAAATATGAAAAATGAACTTTATTTTTTCAGCAAACGTACACAATGCACACATGCTTCGCTTAACTTTTTGAAATGGAACTTCGTAGAAATTTCCACATTGTATATTATCGTGTATTGTTTTAATGTACATACATACATAGATACATATATCTCTATGTTGTGTAATCGCGTTTATACTGTTTCAATAATAAGATATTTTTTCAGGCTTAATACAAACGAATGCGCACAATACACTCCTTGTTTCAAATAATGCATTCAATTAAATTGAATTATTTAAATAAACTCTCACATATGTATGTATATTCCAAAAATAAAATAACAGATGCCTTACTTTGCAGAGTATGAAAAAATAAAAATGATCATAATAAAACAAAGACACTGCAAGAATATGCCACAGTTGCTGGTAAATATGACTGGGGGTGGTTTTCGTCCAGCCCATCCCCTAATAAAAACATCGCTGGGGTACATATTGCCTTGACGAGAATTAGTTTATTCAAATTCGTGGGTTGAGACAATGCCTCAGTCGGTGCGTGAGCGTTGTACATATTATATGTATGTACATAGTTACGTATGTTTATGTATGCGTGTTTGTCTGTTAAATGTAAGCGGAAAAAGCAGCCCCTTGTCGTCAGGGGGTGGGAAGATGTGGGTATGTGTGTGCGAATAACAAACTTTGCTCTAACCGGATTACGCGGGGACGAAAAAGATGCACAAACATCCGGCAGCAGCTAAAGGGTTAGTGGCGCTCGCGAAAATAGCTGGAAAACTCGACTAATACGCGCGATAATATAACACGCAAAAATTTTTATATTATTATTTATTTTGACCGCTGCGGATTCTTATTCGCATTGCGGAGAAACGGACGGAAAATCACACGTTTGGTATGGCGCGGAGTTGTATCGCATAGCCGCAGTTGGCGCTGCCTACACCACCACGGATTTCCTACCGAAAAACAGCGCGAAAACAAAACGGAATTTGTTGAACCACAATTTTTTGGCGATTCGCTCGATTTCGATGACGTGAAAAAGTATCTCATCCTGTACGATCTGACTTGATAGGTTATGATGTCAGAGTGACATAAATCAGATGATTGTGTCAACAGTCAGCCGATCCTCGATGACACACCGTTATAAATTACATTCAACAATTAAAATTATTTATCTAATCATTCATATAAATATGCGGCCAACATAACAGCTTCGTCTTCATCTGAGGAGTCCACGTCAGAATCGTGAGTGAAATACAAACGTTTCGAAAGCGAGGTGACAGATGGTAGTTCGCTATTCGGCCGGTAGAGTGCGGAATGGCGCTTGCAAAGGCCGGTAGAGTGCGGATTATCGGGTCAGTGTGTGCGATACAATATTGACAGACTTGCGAAATTCGCGCAGTTTTCCTACATGAATTTCGCACGGATTTCGTACGGACTTCGCAGCGGTGTGCGGGCGCCTTTAAAGTTGGTGTAACTAATTAGTTCAGGCATTAAAACATTAAAATATAAACAGTCAAAATGTAAATCATAAAATAAAATGAATGGTTTTTGAGATGCAGTCCCACACATTCGACCAGTACACAAACACACATATAAATAGAAACACAGATACAGCATAGACATACAGAAACAGACACAAGCACAAGCATTATGCAAAACTACGAAAAGGTGATCAGGGGACGATACCCGATGCATTACAGTCAAAATCTTCAGGTCGAACTTTCGCACGATAACAATACTACATACACACATACATATATGGATAAAGTAAATACATATATGCAGAAAAGTGTCATATCAGTGCAAAAAAGTCAAAATATAATTACTGCATACCATTTTGGTGCCAACGAACATTCAAAAATCTTACAAAGTGTCCGCTTGCTCCGGAATTACATATGATACAATATAATAAATATCATCATTTTCAACCGTTCATCACCCGCTGAACAACCTGCATCCAGTTGACTCCACACATTCTTCTTAATTCATCAGCCCATCGTCCACTCGGTCTACCTTGCTTTCTTCCACATCCTCTAGGATACCATTCAAGTATTTCTCGCGTCCATCTACCACCCATTCTTCTCGCTGTGTCCACTTGAACTTTTTCACACGTTCCGCTGTCTGCCACTTTAGTCATGCTTCTCACCTATGTATTCCTCTTGCGATCTCTTCTCGTTATATCGAGCATACATCATTCCATGCTTCTCTGTGTATAATAAATGTATGCATTAGTAAACAAAATGTATACTACATAGAGTAGATTGAGATATATTAGAGCAGTGCCTCCCAAACTTTTTAATACCGCGACCCACTAAAAATCGGCTTGCGACCTACAAGTGGGTCGCGACCCACAGTTTGAAAAACACTATATTAGAGCACGATTAGGTTTCTTAAAGAATTTTTGTTTGGCTTATGTAATACATACAGTTTCTTTAATAATAATTTTAAGTTCTTTAACTCTTTAACTCTACGATACAACAAAAACTCCATATTTTATATTTACATAGTAAATATAAAATATGGAGTTTTTTTTATTTATTCGATGGAATATCACGTGTAACTACACGTGATATTCCATCGAATAAATTAGCAAGATATGTACACCTGTTTTCGCTAATTTCGCACAGTGTTGAGCGCGTTTTCCAAACGGGAAAATATGAAAATCACACGGTCGCGCCTCATGCAAATTTATGTGCGAATTAGCGCCAGGCAGCGTTTCAATACAGCCTTCAGGTTCTTTAAGGGCGGTTAACCCGCCGGATTCGAAGAAACGTAGCGAACTGTGAGGACAGAAGGAGGCAAAGGGTGGGATAAACACGCGGGAAAGCGGGTGGGAAAATTTACATTGTTAATTGGAGCACGTAGTGTTTGCCACTGTTTCTGTGAAAGATGCGAAAATAGCGTGTCGCCGGTCCAAAGTTTAGATAACAAAGTATTTGTATAGATATGCGTACATATATATGAAGATGATAATCTGAAGGTGTAGTAATGTAGTATGTATGTATGTACATATATGTATGCATACATACAACTGAAAATCGTGTTCGCGTTCCGAGAATCGTCCAATGAAGCCGTGCGAATTGAATTCGCGTATTACGTATGCTTTTTATTTGAACGTAATTTATTTATTGCACGGATGGTTTCGCCAACTCTATTGATATTATATCCGCTAGAGTGGCCTTCTCGGTACTTTGTCTCTCTTGATTACTTCGAGCCACTTGGGATTTGCTTTGGTTGTCGATCTCTGTTCAGTAGTCAACTGGTTTGCTTTAATTCCGTCGAAAGACGTGATCAATGTCGAGGTGAAAATTATAAAAACGGAAATAATAATAATCGAAAGAGAGGATTGGATCGGGCGAGGAATAAAAACAATTCATAAATTCACTTTAGATTATATAATAAGACAAGGCGGTTTTTGTGCAGAAATGTACATATATTGGAACTTTTTTTGTATTGAAGAAATTTTTCTAATAATAAAAAAATGTTCGATGAAATTTTCAACTCGTATAAAATTGAACATTTTTCCAACGTCAACTTTGAATCAACCTAATGTTTGGATGAAAATCAAATAAAACAAACAAAACCATTAAAATTAGATTGTTCGAGTAAATTACGCTATATAAAATTTTTCAATTAATAACGAGTAATGAATAAAGTGCAAAAACATTGCCTCAAAACACATTCGAATTCCCCCACAATTGCCTTTCCACGAAAGACGACGCATTTTACTTTTTTTTTTTACACCTCTATTAACCCTTTGCAGGCCGGCGCCGTATCTAGTTTAATTAAGTATAAAATAAACATCGTTTTTGCGCGCGCTAGGGTAATAATGACATTCACTACAAAAAAAGGTTGCAAATATTTTGTTAGCCAAAGGGGGGAGGGGGGGGGGCAAGAGAAGAGGGGGGAGTTCGGATCCGCAGTGGCGTGCGCCGCATAAAGCTGATTTATGATTATGACCCTTTTAATGATCCGAATAAGGTTAGCATAAATTCGGTGTTGCGGTCACGTTGCAAATATTTACGTTCAATTGGACACTTTAATGGATGTAAGCGCGCCGGATTCAAATTAAACGCCACTCGTTTTTTTTTTAACGCTTTTTAGCCGTCCCGTACAGCGTTAGCCTGGATATTCGCGTAATTGGAACGATACGATGTTTATTGCGGACACTCTGCATATGGCTGGGGCACTTTGTACTAATATTGGTGGAAAGGTTCTGCAAAAGTTTGCAAACACAACATTGGCACCGCTAACACTCTTCTCATGCCGGCACTTCACATTCGGTGAGCGCTGACGAGCAATCCCGAGCGTCCATGTGTAGGAGGTTGCTCGCGCTTGTTCGCGTTTAGGTCAACGCACTGAAATAATGCTAAAATTCTAAAATGCGAACAAAGCAAGATGGCAGACCTCCCCCCTCCACATTCAGTCAGCGAATGTGTGCCATGCGAATGCTCGTCAGTATTCGACGATGTCACCCAAAGCCAACGGTTGGCGAACATTCGCGCGAATGTGAAGAGCCAGCATCACAAACAGATTCATTGTCCTTTCCTTATTTCCTCTCTACCTCTTTCGGAAGGCAACAAAAACCACCGAGGAGTATCTTTCCCTTGTTACTTCACTATGACACGGTAAAATGTTAATATTTATCAAGTACGCCACTTTATTAAGAAGAGGAATTACGAAAACATGATTCCGTTACCTCAAATCATAATAAATATATGTACAGCAAACATTTTAAAGTTAGAGTTTGCTCGTTGGCGAATGATTAGAGTTTCATCGTCATCATTTTCAGTCGTTCACCATCTACTGCTGGATGAAGGCCTCTCTAATCTTCTTCCATTCCTGTCTGTCTTGAGCAATCTGCATCCAGTTGACTCCACACATTCTTGTCAATTAATCAGCCTATCAGCTTTGACATCCTCTCGGATACTATTCCAATATTTCTAGCGTCCATCTGCCATCCATTCTCCTCGCTATGTGTCCATATCAACTCTTTCACACGTTCCGCTATATCCGCCACATTGGTCACGCTTCTTACCCACGTATTCCTCTTACGATCTCTTCTTGTATATACCGAGGTTACATCTTTCCATGCCTCTCTGTGTGCACTGGATCTTGCGTAACATTTTTGAATTTAGTATCTACATTTCACATCCATACGTCATAACTGGCAGTAGGCAGTGGTCGTCTGCCTTTTTTTAAATTTTATTATTCACTTACTATTCATTATTGGGCTAACATATACCTACCTGTTCGGGTTGTTGTTGTCACGCTTGCATTGCCAAAATAGCAAACAATTTTTTTCAAAGCTGATTCGAGTCGACAACGTGACGTATTCAATCAACAGTACACTAACCAAATGTTACATGTGCTGTCAAACGGGCTATGGGCTGTAATGTTATATGTTATATGGTGGGAGTTGGAGGCGGTTACTTTTCAATTAAAACCAAATAAGTGTGTTGAGCATTCCAAACCGACACACGTGCAGACATGGTTTTGGAAAATAATAATAATATTCTTTTGACAGTGAATTACGAGAAATGAAATGGACATTTTGTATTTTTTTTTTCAATGTGAAAACAAGTATCAATATTTTTTTTACGGAAGTCCATTAATAGAAATATACAAGCTTTAAACGAAATTATGTATTGATACGACCTTTAACATCAAACCTTTTTTTAATTTTTTACGTACATATGTATACTTAGTATAAATAAAGTAAAGTATGTTACGTATACGTGTTATATACATACACATAAAAATCCATAAGGTTTTCAAACCTTTTACAACAAAAACATCAAATATAAAAGAAAGCTGTCAAAGTCACAGCAAGTCTCCCTTGTCAAAGCCACACGCCTTCTATAGAGGACTATAATACAAGGCGCGTGGCTTTGTTTTTCAAGTTTAGAGCATTTAGACGTTTTGTGAGAGATTCTTTCTAGGAGGATGTCGCGTCTGAAGCCGGTAAATTCTTCGTTTGTAAAGCGACAACATCCGCCGCAACACCAGCAGCTGGAGTTACGGCACCCGGGTAAATGTATTCCGGCTTTAACGCGCAAAAAAGGTGAAAGCGCCATCCACCCCACCGAAAGACGGAGCGTCAAGTGTTTACGCTGGTTTATTTAGTGTATGACCATTAGGGGTCACAATAAAACAGAACAAATCCGGGGCTCGTGCAATAAAGGCGCCCCCGACGCGGCGGATGGCGCCTCATCCCCAATTCGAACACTCCCATGGCGCTTCCCGGGTTTTTGTCGCGGCTTCCGAGGATATTATGGCGCACCGCGTCACCTACAGAGGATCCATTCACCATTTTTATTTTCCGATGTGCCATTTTGCGGCGGACGTTTATTTTCGAAAGTGACACCGCTTGAGAGGACTCGTCCTTGCCCCTATACAATAGCGTCGAGGACGACTGTGTGTCGGGTGTTTTGTTTTGCTGTGTATCTTTCGAATGTTAATCTTTGATTGTTGAACCGTGGTCAACGATATCTGCTGTATATTGATTATTTTTTAATGTCCACATGAGAAAATCGCGTTAGTTTGATTGATGAAAAGTAACCAAACGTGTCAGGCGCGCAACCGGGATTGTTGCTTTATCCTTATCGGATAAAGTATTGTGATCGTACAAAAATTCGACTTTCATGCCGCCACTTCACCATCGCGCGAATGTTCGTGGAATATTCGTCGAATGTTCGTGAAATTCGTTAGCGTTGTGGTCAGCTGCCGCTGCTCGCGAGGTTTTGAGAGCGCTGCGATCGTATCGCTAGTGGCGCCACTCTAGTGTCAACTAGCAAGCGGGAGCGAACGAAGTGTCGCGTCACTGCCTACAGAAATGTCAAGCGTTCAAGAAGTCTTAGTAATTAATGAGACTACTCCAGCCACCTGTGTGGGTTGCTCAGGACCACACCCTGCGAATTTCAAGGACTTAAGAGGCAAGAATACTTGAAAATCCTAGAGGCGAGGAAGACTAGAAGACCAGCTACCAATCCATGGAAGACTCCTGAGGTCGCCACCAATCGCAGTGCACCTCTAATCAACAACATAACCTTCCCAAGTCTACCCATAAAGACTAATCCTATACCTACAATCCCCAAACCAACAATTCCCACGAAGATCCCACAATCCAATCCTGAATTGACGTCTATTTGCAAAAGATGATAAAGATCCTCAAAGAGATACGTGCCAAGACAAGCGGGTGCACCGATAAATTGGAGCTGGCACTCATACTAGTCGAATACCTCGATGAATTCGAATAAGTGGAGACTGAACATCCTCGCATGGAATGCTCGGGGGCTTAGAAATAAGATTGACGAACTGGAATCGGTAATCGGTGAGCTCAATGTTGACATTATTTTAATCTCATGCATATTAACCTAAAAGAATTTTAACTGTCATCGCGAAGACCGAGACCGTCAGCATGGAGGCGGCGTTGCCATTTTATAAAATCGTCGATCAAACACTCCCGCGTAATAACACCAATACTAACAAACTTAGAACTTACTGCTATTGAACTAATGGTTGACAACACCCGTCATATTATAGCACCCTCAGAAGGAGTTATTGATGTCTGATTTTAACAAAATATTTAATTTGGGTAACTCGGTAGTAATAGCCGGAGATTTCAATGCCAAGCATCCATTATGGAACTGCCGGAGCACAGATCGTCAAGGATCATCACTTTTCCAACATGTTCAACATACGGATACCACCTTACTACACCCAGGCACACATACACATTACCCCACAAACAACTCACAACCATCTACACTCGACCTCGTTCTCGTCAGAAACTCTCCAACTATATCACTACCGGTGACCCCCAGGCCCTATCTTCTGACCATCTTCCAATTATGTTTTCAATAGAGGGAAAACTAGAAGAAGTCCCCAAACGTGGATGGAACTATAAAGCGGCAGACTGGAAGTCGTTCAAATCTTACGTGAACGACCACACAACTCTTACATCATCTACTTTAAAAAAATAAAAGTGACATTGAGAACTCCATCACTCAATTGACTGATACCATAACTAAATCCAAACACCTTCATATACCAATCATCAATTCACTTCGCAAAATATAGAAATCACAGACTTTGTTAAATATCTTATCATAAGTAAAAATAAATTACGTAAAATCTGGCAGAGAACAAAAGATCCGACACTGAAACCTTTAATTAATAAACTTTCATATCAAATTAAAATTAGAATCAAGCGAATAAAAAAATGACACTTGGTCAGAAAAAAATTAGAAAAATTAAATGCAATAGATGGCTCCCTCTGGAAATTAACGAAAGCGATCCAGATCAAAAAAATTCGATCCCTCCATTGGTGATGGCGTGAACATGGTGACACGAGACAGTGACAAGGCGGAACTCTTAGCAAACGCATTTCAAAAGCATCACACACTCACACATCACTACCATCACACACCGACATACAACAAAGTCAACCATTCTATCAAAAGCATATTAAAACTGATACTAACAATACTAATTCTGTGAAACTAGTCCATCCGTGCGAAATTCAAAATATAATTCATAGTTTAAAGAATAAAAAAAGCTCCTTGACGCAATAGATAATGTAATCATAAAACAACTTCCGTTCAGAAAAAAAAATATTTAACGCCTGCTTACTCACTGGGTATTTCCCAGAATACTGGAAAGTCATAAAAAGTCATTCCACTGCCGAAGCCAGGTAAGGACCAAAAAACCCAGTCAATTACCGACCCATCAGTTTACTTTGCACTCTCTCTAAAATTTTAGAAAAAATCATTTACTCGCGCTTACTAAAAAAATAGTTGATAAAAATCTGATTAATGAACAATTTGGTTTCCGCTCGGGACATTCCACAAGGCTTACCAGATTAACTGAGCACGTGACGAAGAACTTTAATATGAAGAGAAGTACGGGGATGGTGTGTCTCGACATAGAAAAAAACCTTCGACACAGTTTCGATGGACTAATTCACAAACTAATCAATAACAAAGTACCCAACTACCTTATTAATATCATCCGATCATACCTAACCGATAGAAAACTAATAGTTAACGTAAAGACGAACCATCGATGCCGAAACCGATCGTGGCGGAGTTCCACAGGGAAGTTTGCTAGGGCCACTCCTATTTGCCATATATATAAATGATATTCCCGTTCAAAAAAGTGCCACTTAGCACTCTATGCAGACGATACTGCTTGCTTTACGAGCAGCACCAAACCTGACGCAATTCGTAAAAAAATCTTGAATTAGCTTTAAAATCATTAAACGACCATTTTACAAAGTGGAAAATAAAAAATTAACCATACAAAACGGACGCTATATTCTTTAGTGTTCGAAAGCACAGGCCGAGTTCAGAACTGAAGATCCCATCGGAGAAAGGCTGAAATGGCAAGCTCAGTTGAAATATTTAGGAATAATATTTGATAGAAGAATGCGCTGGGCCCCACAATTAGAGTCAGCGAGGTGCAAGGCGATGCGCGCGATGGCAGCGGTCTATCCGTTGTTCAACCGTCGTAGCGCTTTGTCACGATCAATCGCATCAAAATGTATCGCGCCCTAATACTACCAATATTAACATACGCTGCGCCTGTTTGGAACAATGCCTCCACCACTAACCATACTAAACTGCAAATCGTGCAAAACAAAGCCATCAAAATCATATATAACACCCCCATGTATACTAACCTCAAAACGCTTCACTCGCGAAACAACATCCCACTTGTAACTGATATTACTAACAAATTAACCACGAAGTTTTACAAAAAAAACTACCAATAACCACGCTAACAAATTAGTAAAAAAGTCTCGGTGATTACGATAGTGTGTCATTACCATTCAGGTATAAACATAGGCTCCCGAAACATAATCTGTTTTAAACCTCCGTTTACAGTAAGTCACTAGAAATAAGAATTTAATGTATCTGCATGCATACCTATTTATTATGTATTGTATTTAAAAAAAAAAAAAATAAAATTTGTAAATAGGTTTTTTAGCTTAAATTTTCCTACTGTAAAAAACAAACACTAACGATAAAGTAAGATTATTTTCCTATTACTACTAACACACATTTATTGTAAAATGGATAATGGCCACTTGACCAGGAACCATTAGGATACGTTTTTTTAGTAAATAAGAAGTATTATGAACATTATATGGATAAATAAAAGTTTAATAAAAAAAAAAAAAAAAAAAAAAAAAAAAAAAAAAAAAAAAAAATTAATTAATGACCACCTTGTGTGCAATAAGCACATACAATTACTATCTGGCAGTATGCAATGCCTGGAAGGTAAAAAAACGGTTACTGAATTTGTCCACATGATTACGCAGTAAACTTACAGACAACACTCAGTGTGGAGGGGGAAAGGTTCGTCACATAGATATACAATGGTTCGTCACCTTGCTTTTTTCGCCGTCGCTTGTGTTCGCTCTACTTTTGCGGATACCGCGCGAATGTTTATAAAGCACGTTGGCCTTCGCGCGAATGTTTACCTACACCTTGGCGCTCGGCACCGCTCGTCAGCGCTCGTCCAATATGAAGTGCCGGCATGAGATTTTGACTGATTTGTATCAGGTATCAAAACTGTTGAACTTTAACTTTTTCTCAAAACTATTAAAT
This sequence comes from Parapsyche elsis, assembly GCA_022651745.1. Taxonomy (NCBI): domain Eukaryota; kingdom Metazoa; phylum Arthropoda; class Insecta; order Trichoptera; family Hydropsychidae; genus Parapsyche; species Parapsyche elsis. The sequence goes on from JAGVSN010000017.1 coordinate 9,051,503, forward strand.
CTATCTAGCTGAAATTTCATATTATTTTCTCGTAAGGTGTAAGAGATATTATGATTTTGGTCAACATCCGCCAACCGGAAGTGGTAGTTTACTCTTGAACGATTTTTTCGTTTTAATTTTTTTCAACCTTTTTTTAATATTTGATATCTTCATAATATTGTAATGTTATAATCCTGAAGGAAATACATAGTTACGAAAAAATAAACCATCAAAATCACTCAACCGGAAGTTGGGTCTTTTTCTTGCAGAAAAGTAAAAAAATCCTGTTACCACGGAATATTAGGAATTAATAACGGAAGGCGTAAGAGATATTGTGATTTTGGTCAACATCCGCCAACCGGAAGTGGCAGTTTACTCTTGAACGATTTTTTGCTTTTTTTTTTTTCGGCCTTTTAAATATTTAGAATCTTCATAATATTATAATAATATAATCATTATGCTTATTACAATTTGTGGAAAAAAAATCATCAAAATCGCTCAACTTTTTTTCTTGTAAAAAAGTCAAAAATCATGTTATTTTTCTTTGTGCACGGTTTTTTGACTTTTCCAGTTTTTGGTTATTTTTAATATTCCTCAAATACATATATGGATATAGTTATGGGTTGGCCACACCCAAATTTTTTTTTAGGAGGGGCTAATCTACAAAATATTTTACGTTTATGATAGGATCGACATTTTCGTTTTTCAATAGACTTCTGGAAATCAAATGTTACATGGAACATGGAAAAGCACTAATTACTAGTGTAAGCCCGTTGAATATCAACGGTGTGGTTTCTCATCATTCGTACTGTGAGTGTTTGTGTGGGTGAGTATATGTGTACGTGCAGTATGTATGTATGCGAGCGATCTGCGGCTATCCAGCCAGGCAGACCCTTGCGCTGCTATATATAGTAATGCATACTTCACACTTGACAAATGAATAAAGTACTGTGCTTAGAAAAAAGTGTGCTTAGAAGTTCGTGTCTTTTAATCATTTACCGATGCGAGCGTTATCAGCAGACAGACAGACGGAATAGGGCTATTATATATATGATTACAAATGAAAATTAATATTTTTAAATAGACAATTAAAATTAAATTGAATATCTCGATGCTTCGTAAACCTTATATTCATTCGACCGAGCATATGATCTGCAAAATTTAGAAACACTCATCTTCGGAAATACTTTTTCGTGGTTTCATTGATCAAAACTAAACCTTGTTGAGAATTTGACAATTATTTTGACTTCATAACTTCGATTCCAACAGATATTGCTCTTGTGGAATTTTTTTTTTATAAATAGTCTGATATGATTCTTCTAAATTAGTTCGCATCTCCTTTATCTGTTAAATTACATCAACATCATGATTAAATGCAGAGCGAAGATCACTGTCAACTTTCTGCAACAGCCTGCACAATGGTAATTCATAGGAAAAAATTGTTCAACTGTATAAAAGCGAAATTAAAAATTTGAACTCTGAGATGGAGTTTAACAGCATTTTTGCACTTGAGGAAGTGTCTGTGTTATACCATGAACATATTTCTCGAAGAGCACAATGAATTGGAATTGAATACATTTTTATATGGAGATCAGTACCTATTAAAAAATTGATCCTTTTGTTCTAAGAATGCGGTATGCGGTAGTAAAAAATTGCCTCAAATGTTTTTTAGCATAAATTGAACAAACACTGTTAAAATTATAAATATTCAATGATGAGAGCTTTTACTACATACATACTTCTAGAGGTTGTGATTTCTCGACATTTTTTGATTCTCGAGATTCGAGAATCTCATTTTTGCGGAATATTTAAATCTCGAGATTCAAGAATCTCATTTTCTCAGAATATTTGTATCTCGAGAAATAGAGATTTTTTTTTTGGTTTCTCGAGATTCTCGAGAATTCTCAAGAATAAAAAGTTACTTAAAATATAGTAAATCGATCTGTGTGACTGAGAGTGAAAGTGAGAGTGCACCACACAATACTGGAAACAATAGTACACGCGGGTTTTTTATAAGTACATATTGGTAAAAAAAATATATATATATATATACATATAAATATGGTTAAGTTAAGGCTTACCTTTGAAAAATTCGTTTAAAATGTCGTAGTCCAAAATCTGCAGTTCACAGTCGCGAAGACGAAGAAGAAAAAGAAGGAGAATATGAACGAATCTGGCTGAAGTCAAACGACAAACTGATATCTTTAACAAAATCAACCCTTTAAGTAAACTCGTCAAAAGTATTTTGGGTATACCTCAAAATTTGCCTGGAATTTCTCTGGGAATAACGCGTGCGTACTTATTGTTCGATCTTCCACGCTGATAACTACTTTCGGTAAGTCCGTTTCAAATTTTGCCTACAATGTGCGGGAACTACAAAAAAAATTCGGGTGTAGCCAACCCATGACTTTATCCATATATTTGAGGAATACAAAGAGTAACGAAATTAATTTTTTAAGTACGTAAGTAAATAAAACGCATACACCACCACCACACCAATCAAAATACATACATATGTATGTACATATCATGAAATTACTGTGTTGAGTGCGCGCGCGTATATAAAATACGATCTTCGGCATATATTCAAATAAGAAAAACTACCACTTCCGGTCGGCGGATTTTAATCAAAACCTTATCAACTCTTAAATTTTATATGATAATTATAAATATAAATTTTCGACTTGATCAATAGGGCAGTTTCTGAAATATTCTGTGGTAAAATTTTCGACAAAAAAAAACCCTACTTCCGGTTGAATGATTTTAATGATTTATTTTTTTTTCGTAACTAGCAATTTTACTCAGGAGTACAAAATTATAATATTGTGACGATAGTACATATTTAAAAGGCCGAAAAAAAAAAAACAAAAAAAATCGTTCAAGAGTAAACTGCCATTTCCGGTAGTCAGATGTTGACCAAAATCACAGTATCTCTTAAGGCTAACGTGAAAACTATAGACATGAAATTTCGACGAAATCGCCGCTGCAGTTTCGGAAATATTCTGCGGTAAACTTTTCGACAAAAAAAAAAAAAACCTACTTCCGGTTGACTAATTTTAATGATTTTTTTTTTTTTTTTAAATAGCAATTTCTTTCAAAATTACAACAATACAATATTGTGACGATACTACATATTTAAAAGGTCGAAAAAAATAAAAAACAAAAAATCGTTCAAGAGTAAACTGCCATTTCCGGTAGTCAGATGTTGACCAAAATCACAGTATGTCTTACAGCTAACGTGAAAACTATAGATATGAAATTTGGACAAAATTCCCGGAGCCGTTTCAGAAATATTCTGTGGTAAAGAATTTTAGAATTTTCTACAAGAAAAAAACCCTACTTCCGGTTCACTGATGTTGACCAAATTCGTTATGGCTCTTACACCCTTGTGAAAATAATAGATATGAAATTTCAGCTTGATAGACTTGACAGTTTCGAAGAAAACACGCATACAGACACACACACACACATAAGTACACAGACATACAGACATACAGACATTTTTTAGAAATCATGAAAACGTGATCAGGGGATGATACCTGATACAAATCAGTCAAAATCTCGAGGTCGAATTTTCGCACGATCACAATACTTTATCCGATTAGGATAAAGTAAAAACCCACCAGTGTATTCTAAGAAGGCAGGACGGAATGGTAAAAAAAATGACCTGATGTTGGGTTCGCACTTCGTATCCGCAACGCCTGAATTACGTATGTATATACTCGAGATTCTCATAAACGATTTCTTGAGAAAAAAGAATCTCGATATTTCATAATAAAATATTCTCGAGAAAAGAGAATCTCTAAATTTCATAATAATATATTCTCGAGAAACGAGATTAAAAATTATTCAAAATTTCTCGAGAATTCTCGAGACGAGATTTCTCAATCACAACCTCTACATACTTCATACTTTTCTTAGTGATTAAATTCTAAAAAACTTGTTCGCATACGATGTACGAATCTGCCAAGTATTGTATTAGGTCATGTAAGAGTTTTGAGTTTTTGATTTTTTTCTTTTTTTTCAATCGTAAATTGAAGTTTACGAGAAGTTACGAAAATAACAATACATTGTACGCAAAGAAATTTACAAAGTACAATTTAAAATCTAGCCGTGCGCTGTATTTTCACTATAAACTGGATTTTTCTCGTTGAAATTCAGGAAATGATTTTGAAATAAAAATAAGAATTCGAATGCAGATAGTGTATGTTAGTGCGAACTTTCAAAGTCACGCCGGGAAATTGGAAAAGCTGTGAACTTTTTTCCGGAAAAACTTTATGCATCTTTCAAAAGAGAGAACGTTTTGAATTCGAAATACAAAATATCGCGATTTAAAATAATAAATAAATATTAGATATATAGGGCATAGAGTAAATACCTTATTTATTCAATATACCTACATACATATATATATATATATGTATGTAGGTATGTATATAAAATAAAAATAAAAACTTGACAGGTGGTGCTACAAAAGAGACAGTTTTCATTGAATATTTTCGTTGCGGAAAAATTCGAATAATAATTTTGTATTTTATTGTGAAAATGTCTTTCGTGGTTCAATATTGGATATTGTTGTGGAATGAGTCCAAAGGGAAAAATTTCAGCGATACCAAGTAAATGGCGGGGGAGAGAGAGAAAAAGGGAGGGGTCGGGGTTTGAAAAAAATTGCACGATGGCACAAAAACACGGTAACTTTTTCTACAGTCTATCGATTTCGAGCCCATCTGTTGTTCGGGCCTTTATTTACAAAACCATTGCGTTTCAGTGGTTTTTGTTGTCATCAATAAGTAAACACGTATACGTTAGCCCAGACTTCGGGTGACCGCTTTTTCAAACGACATAATGCGAATTTATTGAATTTATTTTTTAACTCCATCTATATTTTAACATAAAACATCTCATTGTATGTACCTTGGAACACAAGCTTATTTTATAACGAAATAGAAAATGTTAAAAAATATGTATACTGAAGAATACAATAAGCTTAGTCTATTATGAACTCAAACATTCACGTTACAGAAACAATGCTTATGATCTTATTTTTATAATACAAATAAACACAACAATGAATATTAATGTAAGCTTCAACCATAAAAGACGACCGTATACTTTTATTTGATTCAACGTATTTTGCCTTCCTTTCAGTTTTTTAACCTACAGGATATCTATCAATTGTATTATTCATACATATTCATACACATTCACCTACTGTCGAACTTCCGGCTATCGTTCAGAATTCTTCGTCAATTTCGACCTCACTTCCGGCTTCACCTACTTCGGAACTCACGGATGTATTTCCGTCTTCACCTCCGTTCCGGATCGGCAGAATTATGATGATGTGCTGCCCTCTTCTCCGGTGACGAAGATCCAAGGAAGCACTTCTCGTACTACTAGAAGGATTATTCGTGGCACGGGTGGGGCTGATAACTTATTGGTGGCCGCACAGCGAAGGAAATTCTTTCACGTATTTTACCTTAAGAAGGATACTTCAGAGAAGGCTCTTGTCGACTATATCGTACAGAAACTGCCATATTGCGACCCAATTGTGGCAAAGCTTGTGACTAAGAATGATTATAGTTCTTTCAAGGTATCAATACAGGAGGATAACCTGAATGATTTCCTGTGTCCCCATATGTGGCCATCTGGAGTGGCCATTAGCAGATGGAAATTTTGCTATACACCCTCAAAAGCATAGGGTGCGCATGGATCCCCGTTTCACGATCCTTTATTAAGGGGTCTAAATACTAAAGCAGTTAAATGCTTAGCATCCGTTCTTTCACAGGATCATGATTTCATCGCACTGACTGAGACCTGGCTTAATAATTCGATGAATGACGCTGAATTGTTCGATAATAGATACCAGGTATTTAGAAGAGATCGAGGCAGCAGAGGAGGTGGTGTTCTGTTGGCTGTCCGCACGGATCGTGCGATCTGTACGCCCCTTAATCATCTCCACACCTTCGGTGAACATCTCTGGATCAGTATCGAACTTCCCCGTTCTTCCATCATAATTTGCGTGCTGTACTTTCCTCCAAATCAGTCTCGAACCATTTCAGATGCATTCTTTAATACATTACAAGAAAATTGTACTTGAGTCGCAAAAATTAATTATTCTAGGTGATTTTAATCTGAAGCATTGCGTTATTTAAACAATGATATTTTGAATATTTGTGAACTCTTTAATTTGATTGATGTAAATGTTGTTAATAATGTATTTGATTCGAAATTAGATCTTGTCCTTACCAATCTGAATTATGCTAAAACCTGTAGAAGTGATGTTTCTATTGTACCCGAAGACCAGTACCATCCAACGCTTGAATTGAATTCCATCTCAACTTGCTGATTCAAGTTCAGATGGGCTTCAAGGTCAATTTCATATGTCTTCGCGTGAGAGTGGTTGGATATTCGGTGATGTGGATTTTGTAGATCTGAATTCGGTTTTGCTTGGTTCGAGCTGGGGGGTTTACGAGTGCACTGACGTTAGTTCTGCTCTAGCACTTTTTATGAATTAGTATACTCGTCATTCGATGAATGTTTTCGTAAAAGACGTCCTAGGATATATAGCAGAATTTACCCAAAGTGGTTCTCAAGCGAGTTAATTTCCATCCTCAAGGGTAAATACAATGCTCATAAACGTTGGAGAAAGTTTAATAATCCCGCTGATCACAATGAATTTCGCAGTTTGCGCGCTCAATCAAAAGATTAATCTTATCTTGCCACAGCAATTATATAAAAATATGTGAAAATGCATTGCGCAGTGATCCGAAATTTTTGGAATTTTGTGAACGCAAAACGTACTACCCAATCTAAACTGTCAATTATGTCTAAAGGAAGTGAGACTTTCGAAGGTCCCGAAAGCATTGCCATGGGCTTCGCTCAACATTTCCAGTCAGTGTTTTCTGACTCTCCTTCCTCGATTAATTTCAGTGATGATTGTGGTCTCTCATCGTCTCCATGGTCACCCACTTTGATAATCAACGAATTTGACATTTGTGATATGGAGTATGGTTTCAAAAAAATTGAAATCAATTAGATCTTTTGGTCCAGATTTGATACCGGATTTCATTTTAAAAGGCTGCCAATTAAGTCTGTCAAATCCACTTCAATTTATCTTTAATTTATCGCTGAAGACGTCGTCATTCCCAAACTCATGGAAATGCACGAAAGTCACGCCGATTCACAAGAAGGGTGATAAATCGCTAATTGACAATTACAGACCAATTGCCATAGTTTCTTCGCCAGCCAAGTTAATGGAAATCATTTTACATAAATACAAACCATCATGTAAAGCCATTTCTCATTGACCAACAACATGGTTTTCGCCCCGCCCGGTCTACAACAACTAACCTCCTGTGTCTCTCCAACTTCATCACGAAATCGATGGACTCGAACGTTCAAGTTGATGTGGTTTATACTGACTTCAAAAAGCGTTCGACAAAGTCGATCATAGTATTCTATCCGTAAATTGTTTGATCTCGGTTTTTCATATAATATCACAAAATTGTTTGTTGATTATCTGAGTGGGCGTTGTCAATTCGTGAAATATGAATCTCAATATTCCAATGTGTATCCCACATTCTCTGGAATACCACAGGGTTCCAATTTGGGTCCATTGTTGTTTCTTATATTTATTAATGATATCCATACAGTCATTTCTAATTCCAATCTGTTATTGTATGCTGATGATCTCAAGGTGTACAGAGATATTCGAACGACAGCAGATTTCACTGCTCTGCAAAATGACTTAAATTCGCTGTGGGAATGGGCATCTGATAACCATTTACCATTTAGCATAGAGAAATGTCATGTCGTTTTTATTCCCGATCTCTTGCACCTTTAGTACATCCATATAGTCTTGGTGGAAATATATTAGAAATGAAACCTTCCACAAGTGATCTCGGGATTACGTTTGAAAGCAGGTGGAAGTTTGTGGTGCATATCTCAGACATATGTAACAGGGCGTCAAAGATGCTAGGATTCGTCGTGCGTAATACTCATCATTTCAATGATATGAGGGTATTACGCCTTCTTTACGACACTTTGGTCCGCAGCATCTTGGAATCTGGTTCTATTATATGGAATCCCAGAGAAGTCAAGTATAATTTACAGATTGAAAGAGTTCAGCGGAAATTTCTCCGATACCTATACATGAGACAATAATCCCTCACTGTATCCTAGTGCTTTTGTTCTAGGTGCATTGGGATATACTCTGTCATAGGATAAACTCCTTGTGAATCACTTCTGTAATTTATTGAGAGGTGACATATGCAACCCACCAATCCTCGAGGAGATGAAGTTGTGGGCTCCTGCACACTTCAGGAGTTGTGTACGCGTCAATTGTTTCAGGTTGTCAGAGCGAGAACCGGTGTCCTTGCTGACTCGCCCATTGCTCGAGCCATTCAATGCCTCAATTCACTTGCGCAACATTTTGATATTTTTTGCGCTACGCACCAGATCGCCACATTTCATGCACTTTAAATTTTGATTTTGTTTGTAATAATTTAATTTATTTATAATTGATTTGCTGATTTTATGTTAACTTTTTAATTTGATTTACTTTCTAATTATTATTTAATTGTGTTTAATTTAAATTTAATGTAATTCGATTATACATATATATATATATTTTTTTTTACTACCATTATTTTATATATAATGTTTTTTTTCATGTCTCGCCATAGTGACGAATTGGGGAAACCTGTTATGTCACTATGGTATAATTTGTAAATAAATAAATAAATAAATAAATAAATAAATAAATATATTATAATAGCTGAAATCCGTCTGTCTGTCTGCTGATAACGCTCGCCGACGTAAATAATTAAAAAACCAGAACGTCACGCGAGTGGGATTTGAACCCGGTATCACCAAGTTGGAAGGAATCGTGCTTACACTATCTTCTAAACGGAGGCGATGACGAAACTGCTACGATTTAATATTAATATCTTAATAGGCTCGCGACTTTGCTACATTGTTACGTGTTGTACATATTATAACGCGCCATCTATGCAACAACTATAAAAACTATTAAATACACATATACTCAGCCACGAAAACATATGTACGTTGATATTCAACGGGCTTACATTAACATAATAGGATATAATAGGATAGAAACGTAGCAACGTATAGAGACCCTCATAGGAAAGTGCAAGCAAGAACGGATCACCATCGAATGAAAAACGAAAAAAGTTTATTAGTTTTTGTGTGAGAAATCGTATTTTCACCCTCCATCGTCGATGATATAAGCGCAATATTATACAGGGGAAAATCGGAGGAGAGAGGCAAAAAAAAAAAAAACAAGATATCGTTTCCATCGTATCTGTGCGAGATGATCGCAACAAGATGGAGAGGAGGGTAGAGCGCAGCGAAAGTTGAGCGGAAAGCGATAAATAACAGCGTAATGAATCGCGAACAATAAATCAAACCGTTATCAAATCTGGCCGCCGACGTTGTTTACCTGGTTGGGCTGTGGGGCGGACTATAATACTGGCCGGCTGGTCTCTGGTCTGGCTCCTCTGGTCATTTATCAAGCGAGTCGTCCTTGGGGTCTGAACCTCCTCCTCTCTCTCTCTCTCCATCCCCGCTACCTATAAATATTCATATTTATCAATTAACGTTTTTGGCGTCGGAGGATTTGCGAACGGTCCTACCCACCGGTCTATCGTCCTGTAAGGATATTCCTGGTTTAAGCCGATTTCGCAAATGTTCAATTTCGCAGCGAGATATATCTTGCGGCGAACGGTAACTCTAATTGAATGCGCCTACAGGTGAGGGAAATATGTACGTACTAAGGGGTGGTTTTCAACAAAATTTCGTTTCAACTTTGACCGAAAAGTACGCACATTAGCATATTTCAACATTTAATTTTTAATACTGTGAAACGGAATTCGTGGATGAAATGAACTGTCGATTCTTAAAGAGGCACCAGTCAACGAAAAAATAAAATTTAACTAACTGAAAAATGATAATACTTTTGAATAGTTTAGTAGCATCACAACTGTAGTAGGTGCTGTTGATTTGAAGGACACATTGCATTGATAGATAGTTTAAGATCCATTAAAAAATGGAATCATTTGAAAAAAAATCACAAAAGCATAGCTTAAGAAATATCTCTAAATAAGTAATTAGTTCAGAGGTCGGGAACCGGCGGCTCCGGAGCCGCATGCGGCTCTTTGTATGAAAATCTGCGGCTCTCGCTGTCATCCAACGTTTTGCGTGAAATACAAAATGTTGACACACATTTTACACAATATCAAAATAAATCCCATTTCCACAACGTCGTGGCTATTATGTAAATGCTTTAAGATCGTTTTTCAGATCAAACTTTATAATAATTTTTAGTAATAAACTGTCAAACGTTAATAAATATAGGACAATTTATTTCTTACTGTTATTAATGATTAATGAGTAACATTTAATTTAATTTTGAATATATAATTAGAAAATAATATGTTGCGGCTCTTAAACCTACCAATTTTGCAAGGTTTTCCCTAATTTGGCTCTTACCTCGAAAAAGGTTCCCGACCACTGAATTAGTTGATCGATCATAAAAATAAATAAAATTAAAATTTACCCAGACTCAGAGCTCAGTAGTTAGAGCAAAGATCCCCGTATGCTTTTGACTGTTTTTTTTTTCGACCGTAATTATCGTCATTGACAAGATTTGTTAAATCCAGATCGGCTTGTTTTTGTTAGAATTTTCCAATTTATCTAACTTAGTTGTGAGACAGTTCTGTAAAAAAATTGGCACCTTCTATCGATTATTCATGTTTTAACCTGTTATTGGGTCTGGATCGTTGTTTTCTTAGACCTGTTGGTTTACTTTCTCTTGAACAAACAATATGAAAAAAAGATGCTTTTTAATGAGCTATAATATAAGGCTTTTATCTACAGTTAAATTAATATCGTAATAAATTATAGTGGATTTATAACGACTTTTTTTTAATCGATGTGTGCGTTTGGCAATATTTTTACACGCTCGCTATTAATTTCACTTTGGCCTTTTAGGAATATTCAATAAATCACTTGGATTAAGTCGAAAAGGCCAACGTAGCTTTTGGTCAATTTAATTCTACTCTCCTGCGGCGAATGATCCGCCGTTAGGGACGTCTTCTACTATGACGAAGGTACGAAGGGCGAAAAATCGGGGGAAAAGCTTCTTTATACCCCATGAATATCCCATTCCACTACCGCCAATCGATCTCCACTTCGTTTAATCAGTGGATTATTCTTCACGTTGAGGTGTTTCTTCCACAAAACCTCGAAACTTCCCCGAGGGAGAATGCGTCGATTTTATTTTCGGTTACAGCCGATTGAATTGAATCGGGCGTGAAGACCCGAAGAATAAATACATCGCGGTTGGAAAATTTTCCAATGGACACATTGCGGGGAAAATTAATCGCGAGCTTTTCTCTGGCAACGAGCGAACGGTTCGTGTTCGGAACGCGAATTGTAACCAACCAGTAACCAGTTCCGAAGACAGGATTACTTCGACAGTTCGGATGACGCTTTGAGAACTTTGCGAATTAATGTTCATTCCACGTCTGGAGGCTCTGATGTCAGAAAAATTACCACTTAAAACTTTCACCATTGAGGGGGTGCGACGGAATAACAAAAGAATATATATTTATATACGAGATGTGATCAAAAAGTTGAAGGATGAAAATTTGGTGAGTTACAATTTGTTAACATATCGGGTTACTGGAATTAGACAAAAGTGTTGGAAAATAGGTCTCGAGAGATTGTAGTTTTATGCTTAAAGTGGACTTGTTAGATGAAAACGGTATGCAAAAACAAAAAGAGCTTATTTCTGGAACTGTTCCAAAATAATAAAAGCACTCGAATAGTACAATGTAGGAAATTCATTCGATTTGTCGATAAGTTTCATAATTTCCGTAAGATTGGTTCAGTCCGCGATTTTTTTGATCACATCTCGTATATAAATATGTATATACATATATAATAATAACAATAAAACCACTTTGAGTTATTGGCTTTCTCGCGACGGATACGTCGGCATGTAATGGAAAACTCTGGCTCGTACATTATTTTCCGAACGAACGGTTGCGAACAAAAATATCAATAGTTCCCATTGACAAATCCACTTTCACATGTGTGTGTGTGTGTTTTTTTTTTTCAAAATGATTATTGCGTACGATATATTTATTGCTAAAATTTATTTCATTTTTTTTGATTGCGAATTTAATGGTCTGAATATTATTTAAGCTCTCGCCGATTCGAAACACCCGTAAAAAATGCTTTATAGTTTTATCGATGTGATTTTATGTGTTAGAATTTATATGTGTGTACCTATGCTTTTTTTTTTTATTCTGGAACGTTGAACAAATTTTATTTTTCGAAATAAAATTGATGGATTACATCTTCGTTGAATATTGAAACTATTATATTTTTTAAATATTTGAGAATCTTGTTAAAATTTCAATAGCCTTTCACGGGAAAGAGATATTCAATACTCAATAGGTACTATTCATATTTTTATATAAATTTTCATGAAAGGTTTATAAAATATCAAATATTATGAAATCGATAAACATACAATACATATATTGTTATTATGTTACTAAGCGTGCTATTGATTTCATCGAGGTAAGATTTCAGCGCATCTAAGGTCAATTTCAATGTCTCTATAGTACAGTGTTGCAATTGGAAAGTGAACGTTTTAACGGTGAGATTTTTAGCGTCGAATTCTACGAGCTTCGAAAATGAGTAAGGTGATGCCGCGAAAGCTTCCGTCGTTATACGATGTCGTGAGAGTTTTAAGCTCAGGAAGCAGGAAGGATGTTATTGTTTTATTTTATGTGCGCATTCAGCCGACTTTGTACCTTTTTTCCAGAGTTTTACAGAGTAACCATTAAAAAAAATAAAAAAAAAAAAAAACAATCGCATACATACATACTCACACTCGTACGTAACGACGAAAAAAGAACAATAATAAAGCGGAGCAACTTCGTTTTGCGCTTTATGAACGCATAAATCACGAGATAAGCAAACGTGGGCAAGCGGCAATATGAAAACGGATAAAGAACAACTTATCCGTGTTTGTTTTGCCTGAAAATGTATGTATACGTAATGGGGTTCAACTGCATTACAGGCAACTTTCGGCCGAAAGAATTTTACGCGAATTCACGGCAAACATAAAGGAAACTTTTCTGCGCAACATCCTGCCGGTTGACATTGTAATTTTTTACATGCATTCTTTGTATACTAAACATTTGCAAACTAACTGAGAATTCTGCATTAGTTCATGAATATGCATTTATTAGAGTACAGCGAAAATATTTTCGTACATTGTCGCAATAAACAATTTTCGACAAACTTCAAAGTCTAATAAATAAAATCTAATTTATTTAATCTAATTAATGCCAATTAAAACTATCTTAGCAAATTGAGCTTGAATGTCGATGGGTTAGTGCATAGATATTGTATGTCCAGTTTTGTTTTAAAATATTGTAATTGACATAGATATGTACATCTCTTTTGCATGAAAACTATGGACGAAATGGACATATTATATATTTGAATAAGGCAATATCTTCTCAAATATATTATTTGGACATACAATATCTGTGCATGTATTAAAAAATAGATCTCAAACACGTAAATAGAATAGGTATTCTATTCAAAGTCGAGATGTTCAATATGGACTTCGCTCATTCTCATTATAAGGTATAAGTTCAATTTGAATCTATGTTTACTTTATGAAATACTCATACATTAGTCTACGTCTCTGGTAATTACAAAAGCAGTTTCTTTTTAGAAATTAAGTGAAAATTGTCTCGTAAACATTCTCGTCCGCGTCAAGAGATTATCGAAGGGTTGTGTCAGAGAAGATTAGTTGGAAATTAACACCCAAACGTCGGAGCTGCTTACCGTCCAGAAGTGTGAAAGGGTTATTTATAAAACGGCGATGAAGGATCCACGCGTCGCTTAAATACTGTCATAAAGAAAGCGTAATGTTTGCTCCACGAGAGCGTAATAACTTATTCGGCAGTGAGACGCACGAACTTTGTACGAAATTGACGCACTTAAAATATTTAATTAACTGCCTTAAACCTCGCTAAGAAAATATCTATTTTTAACGATTGAACGAGAGTAACGTCACGCCCTAAAAAATTAATAAAAAAAAATACATTCGCATTAAAAGTACATAGATACAAACAGCATTCTTACAGCGGATATTCTGACAACGCCGAAGTTGCAATAAAATTTTGAGATAATCTTCGGATCCCTTCCTGCGTAAGAGGGGTGCGTAAAACTGACCAAGCCAACACAGTAAAATGTACTTTATGAATCGCTTAAAATGGGACTCGTAAAGTCAGCATATGACTTTTGTTGGGCTCGAGTACGTTTTTTTGATTTATACGCCATCGTAAGAAAAAAGTAATAAAACGCTTTCATATCTATCTAAGACGTACATACAAAAGGCCAGGCTTCCGTCATATACGTATCAAACTTCAAGAATTGATACAATACTTCATTTATAGTAAATACTCCATTGGTAAACTTATTTGAGTGAATTAAAATCAAATTGTAAGAGAATTCTAATCTTTGTTTCGGAATAACTAAGAACATACCACACTTTTCCATAGTCGTACTCAGAATTACGTCATCTATCGACCTTTGAAGCTTGGAATCACATATCGGAGACAGTCTATAACTATATAAAAGGACAAGTTATGTTTATGATAGCGGAATTGTCAAATCGTTTGAACTGATTGCACAATAATAAAGTTTCAAGTTCAATCCCTCGAATAAAAAGAGGCATATACGCATGTATTTTTCCTTGTTCTATATAATATATGTATAACAGATATCTCCGCAATAAAACTTTTAGTACAGCACAGATGATATTATATGGATGTCGTCGTGTATTGGCCGCGTCAATTTTTTTTCATTTTATTAGATATAAAATAAATTGCGACATTGAACGGTAACCGTTGTTCGGTAGGCGTAAAACGTAACGGTTATTTATACGTCGGTAATTCTGTACAACCGGAGAAAGGTCTGATTTAATTAAAGCAATTACAAGACATAATCCGCGCTAGAGCCCCGAACCCCATCCCCCACTTCCGGACACCCTCGGGCGGTAATTGATTTTATTTAGTGTTTATAATTATTTGAGAAGGACCGGCGAAACGGAAGCTGTAGTAGTAAAGGTAGAAAGACTTGAGGGGGGGGGACTGTAGGTATATAGTGTGAGAGGTAACCGTGGCCGGCGAATTTAATTAGAAATAACCAATATTTAATCAAGGAGTGGCAAGAAGAACCGTCGTCGACACTCAATAAAGAAATCATAATTAAACATGAACGTTTAATTAAGTACGACCTGGTCGGTTTCATAAATACAGCTTCTACGTTTGGTTTGAGATTCCAACTGAAATTTGCGCTTCTTTGGATGTGTGTGGGTGTGTGTGAGTGTGTGTATGTATGACTTGATATAGTAAACTACATATGTAATTATCGTACATATGTAGATTTGTAATAGTCGAAGTTCTTGCAATTTAATTATTTAATGGCGTATCTCTCTCTCTATCTCCTCGAAATTGTAAAGTCGTTGTTCGACGACGTGTGTCACAGTTCAATTGGTGCTGTTCAACTCATCATATAGTTGATGTCGTTCTTATGAAAGAGCATTTGGATTAAATGGGTCAAATCACGAGCTAGCGTGTGTGTGTGTTTTCAATTGTCTCGTCTAATAATATAATCCGTACACGTTTGTGTAGTTTATAAGATAAATGTAGATATAATGCGCACATAAGCACAACTAAAAATAGTAAATAATAGTTTTTACCATGAAAGCGTTGTAATTTACACTTTGATGTCTTTATATAAATAAACTACACGATAAATGACTCATAACGTACATACGTAGGTACGTGTTTGTATGTTTATACGAGTAAATCTATTTCCCAGTCCGATCGCATAACACTTAAAAGAGCGGAAATTTATGTTTATTTGTGTGTTAGAGTGTTGTGATTCCATTGTATTTACTATACTTGAGCATAAGGTTAAAATAAACAATGCCAGCTCGAACGAGCTTAAATTTATCCATAATGACTAAAACAAGAGAACGGAGGGGAGATGACTTACTAACAAGATACTTAACGTCAAATCTGAAGGAAATTTACACTTTATCATTTGTGTAATACCACGCGAAAGATAATACGTACGGATTCGAAAAATAGTCGCAAAGCTTAAAACACTTAATTGTACAATATTCACTAAGGTGACCTAGACACTTTACCAACTTTGCCTTTAATTTGTTATTCTTCTTTTGAAGGTGGCGTACTTGAATATCAAACCTTGTCTCTTCACCATTTTACAAAGATTTTATCATAGTGAAGTAACTAAGGAAATATACTCTCCAGTGGTTTCCCATTACCTTTTGGAGGGGAGGAAGGAACGGGGAATGATTCGTTAGGTTGTAATGAGTTTGTTTCGGTGATGCCAATTTTATGGAACCGTCTCACAATTAAGTTAGATAAATTGGAAAATTCTAACAGGAGACGGCCGATCTGAATTTACTAAACGTAACCAATAAAGTTAAACCCCAGACCTTTCGCTCAAGAGACCAACGCTCTAACCACTGAGGCATCGTGTGTCTAATTAAATTAAATTTGGCCTGGTTAATTTGTTCACATTCCATTAATTTTATCATTGGCGAAAAGTTGTGAGTAAAAATTCTAAAGTCACCAATTGTAGTTGTAATCTTATAGTACAAATTAGTGGTCAGGAATCTTTTTAGAACTAAGAGCCAAATTAGGGGAAACCTTGCGAGATTGGTTAAGTTTAGAAGTCGCAACCTATTATTTTTAAATTATTATTATTCAAAATTAAATTAATGAAATGAATAGCTGTAAGAAAAATGTTATCTTCATGATATTTCTTAATATCTGAGTTTATTACTAAAAAGTATAGAAAGTTTAATTTGAAAAACGATCTTAAAGCTACGTTGATAGCGATCTTAAGTTATGAGATAGGATTCATTTTGATTTTGTGTATATTGTGTGTCAACGTTTTGTGTTTCACGCAAAAGCGAGAGCCGCAGGTTTTCATGCAACGAGCCGCATGCGGCTCCGGAGCCGCCGCTTCCCGACCGCAGGTACAAATAAGTTTGTTTAAAAGTTATAGATGCCAAGAAAAATGATACAAATGACAAGAGAACACAATGAAAAGTTTTGTCCTTTTAAATAAATTGAATGCTTAAAAAATAAGGCATACGACCTATGCGTACTGCCAGCTATGACATGTAGATGATGTACATATATAATAGCCCTATTCTGTCTGACTGTGTGTGTGTGTGTCTATCTGTCTGTCTGCTGATAACGCTCGCAAGTGTTTGCGACTTTGCGTTATTATTATAAAGCGCCATGTATATAACAATTATAAAAACTATTAAATTTAATTTCATTTTTCAGTACGGGTGATGAGAAACCGCTCCGTTGATATTCAACGGGCTTACACTAGTGGGTAATAAAAGTATAGACCAAAGTGGCAGATACATATAGCGGAACGTGTGAAAAGGTTGAAGTGGACACAAAGCGAGAAGATTGGATAGCGGATGGACGGTATCCGAGAGGATGTGAGAGAAAGCAAGGTAGACCGAATGGACGACGGGCTGATGAATTGAGAAGAATGAGTGGAGTCAAGTGGATGCAGATTGCTTAAGAATGACAGGATTGGAAAGGCCGGCGAACGGCTGAAAACGACGATGAAATAAATTGAAACGCAAAACTCAACACAACTCGAAATTATAAAAAGTGGAATTTGACTTGAATATGATTCAAACGCACTCACAGACGAAACGTGTCAAAGGATGCGTACAAAAACCGGGCCGAATGTTTAAAATTACGTCATACCCACTCGAATGGTCGATCGCACACACAAGAGGACACCAATAACAATAAATTAATTAATCTCGACGCTTTGTCGTTAACGCGTTGCACTGGAAGCGCGCGCGCATACGGAAATAACTCGTCCGCGTTTCAAAAATAGACCCGGACCTCTTTATCCGCCCTTTTTTTGGTATTTTTATTTATTTTTTATTTGACGTTTCGAACGATTGCACCCCACCCTACCCACTCTGTCCTGGTCTTTCCACCTCCAATACGTCGTTTTCAATCCCTCTCGTCCCTCCCGGCTTTTGGCCCTCTCTTTCTCCACGGCTCAGTTTCCCTCGATGCATCGCGCAGTGAGGGCGCGTTCTCGAATCGGTTCTGTTGTTCCCAAGCGCGCGAGAGACTAAAGTATTCGAAAAAATTTATGCCAAACTTGAAACAATCCGCCAGTTTTGGGATTCAGTGTCACAGTGTTTCTCAATTTCAAAATTTCGATAATGTAGTAATGTTTTCGGCGGTCGGTTTCAACACGTCCATTTGCCGTGGTAATGTTTATACATTGTTGTTGCGTTTTAAAAGCAATGAGTGAAACTGTAAGTTGATGTTCGAATCATACCTTACAATGTATAGATGAATTAAATAAATAATTTATTAAAAAAAAAAAAAGGAGAAAAAAGTTTATGTATAAATATTGTGTTTGTTGGAAATGACTACTGTTAGCAATGTGTTCTTATCTAATCTATGCACTCCTCATACTGCTCTCACTAATCACTGGTACGTACGGTTTATTCGTTATAATTATACTAGTTTAAGCTTTAGGCATAAACACATTCATATTTACCACATTCTTACAATTTATTTAAATAATTATTGAATTAAATGCTTTTACTAAATAATGATTGTTCAAATGAAATATTGCTATTATTTTTGTACCTAAGCGGAGAGGTGCTGATGTTTTATTTTTTAATTTTATATGGAAGCAAAAATTGCAAAAATCTAACAAAAATGGAGACGAGAAAATTGAGTATATAATAATAAAATAATAAATGTAAATGTCCAATATAAAACCTCCTCACGTTCAATAAAAACGCTCATCTCATAAAAGACAAATCTAACAAAATGTCGGAGACTCATTTTTTTCAAATAGAGTGGTTGAAGTTTGGAACCGCCTTTCAAATCAGCTAGTAGCTTCTGAAAATACAAATCACGTAAGAAATCATTGCGACAGATTTTTGAATATAAATGGTTTTTCGTAATCCTTCAAATATAAAATATAAATAATTAAAAAAAAATTAAAAGCTGTATGTACAGTTTATGTATGTATATCAAACACCTGGACTCCGTCGGCTATGTATGTACATAGCTTGCACATTTAAATATTTAAAAAAATAAAAATACTTTAAATAAATGTAGTTTTAATTTTGTTAGTGAGAATTATTATAAAAATGTAATATCAATTGGTTTGTTCACTTTCGCATCCAATTATTATTAATTGAAGAAATAGAATTTTGTACAAAAGATTTTTAAGTCACATTCTAGAACATTTAATGAAAATTTCGTAAAATTTTGATGTTTTGATGTTCTTAGTTGTTTGGTGAAGATTTATAAAGACTGATTTGGTTTACGTTTCAAATCCTAGGACGTTGTTGAAATTATAAATTCACGGACTGTAAAACATTCAAAAGATTTTCGACCAAAATGTTAAAGAATTAGTTCAGTTCAAAGTCGGTCGAGCTATACTTAGAATTGACACAATATATTGAGAAGAGTCTGTGAAGGATTATGTTTTAAAAATACGCAAATAGATTAGAGGACGTCTCGTTAAATGAAAATATGTATATGTGATTTTATACAAAAAACAGATACGTATTTTCGTCGTGGATATTTATTATTTTTCCAATTCCTTTCCAATTAATTTTAACAAAAATTTATTGGAATGCGTTCACCAAATTTAGGAATTACGATGTCGGAGAAATATCTGAAGTTCTATTTTTAAATATGTATTCTTTTCTTTTCTTTTCGTGACGAATAATTGACGTTTGAAATAAAAGGCAAATGGAAACGGACTGGAATTGACGGTTTGTCATTAAATTTGTAACATGTTCATTATTTTCTCTGCACGAATGGAATTTGTAGTGCATTAATCACTCCATAATGAGATTATAATATTTTGATTAATATCCTTCTGCAAAAAACTGACAGTTTTGCTCTCAATGTCTGTTAGTGACTGACTAAACCTTTTTCTTTTACTGAACGAACGAACGCAATGGGTTGAAATTGAAAATGCGCGCCGTCACAAAGGACGTCTTGAGTTTTTAATCAAATTCGTGTAATTCCCAGAAGGAAGAATGATAATTTTAAGTATTACAAATTGAATTGGCTAATTTTATTTAAATTATATTTACAATGCGGCATAAAAGCGATAAATAAGCATTTTCGCAAATTGACGTATAAAACGCGAAAGCTTAGGTAACACGCACTCTCATTCTCTTTCCTCTCCGTTTTCGCGCTTTTTTGTTATTAAAATTTGATATTATTTCTTTGGATAATATCAAATTCCTTTTAGGGGGAAAATTTAATATTTCCGTAGGCGTCGTTTCCCTCATTAAATCCATTACAAACAATAAATAAATTCTACCCCGTTTAAAAGTGCTCAATTTCTTAACGCGCCGAACGGGGACGAGACGTGAAAGGAAAATGGAAAATGGGAAAAATCACGCTTTTAACAGTGCGTTTAAAAGCTCATTTTTCTATAATGTCCCCTTCTTATTCTCGGTAATTTATCAAATAATAAATCGTCATATACTTTCGCGTACAACTATCGAAATTGAGTGCTCGCAATAAGTTTCTGTAATTTCTATTATGAATCAAACGCCACGCACTGAAAGAAAAATAGTTGGATTCAATTTTCGGCAGCCAAAATTTGAAACACTACATATGTAGAATAATGAGATAAGTTTTAATTAAAGTACCTACAGTGAATGTGAGCTTAGAAATAATTAATTAATTTAAGAATTATTGTAGTACATTTCTAAAATAAGATGATTATATATTCAAGGAACACATTAAACATGTGAGTAATAGCTGTAACACATTATTGTTAGAAACTTAGAACAACTTTCACGTATTCCACACGTATACGTTTAATATATTGCAAAACTTTGTGCGATTTCGTTTTAAACAAGAAAGTTTCACTTGATATTAATATTCGTTATGTCACTAACGAATTTGCATCAGAAAGTATTCCGTGTTAGCATACATTATTGTGTTGGGGGTTGAATATTGTATAAACACATACTTTGACTTAAAAACATAAAGTTGATGTTTCTTTTAGCTCACATACATTACTTTAAAACTGTATTATTTCTTTGAGCTTTCTTCTTTAATATTCGTAGAAAAAATGACAAAGATAACTTGCTGGAAAAAGACGAGAAGAATGAAATTAGAGAATGTAACTTGTTATAATACTGTCATAACAGTGTATCGCCAAAAAGGACACATATTTTGTGCGGAAACATGCGTTAGAGTTATTACTAGTATAGAAATAAAATTAAAATTATTTTATGTAAATATTATCTGCACCGTGGTAAGAATAAGTAAAAAATCCTTTCAATCTTTGTCAATAAACTTTGTTCTTTAATCGTAAACGCACTTTCACTTTAGGGCTGAGTAAAATTATTCAAATGGAAAAGTCACACTTTGAAATTTGCAGATTCGAAAGGAAAGTGTGCCTTCGATCGATTTTCCTCTTTATTTAATTACCGAAAATCGCGGCGAAAGTGCGCGAAACTTTTCCAAGCGGACGTATTAAAGAAGGAGAAAGAGATTATCGGCGAAAATCGCTCTTTTTTTTTGTATTTTATTCGGCACGCATAAATTTTTATCGGTTTGACGTCACCGACGTGGGAAATCTAGCGTGAAAAATCTCCGAGAAAATCAATTTCGTCGATTGTTTTCCGTCCAAGCATTATTACACTTTTATAGGTCGAGTTTTCCAAGAAACACAACGGGCGAAACGCAATAGAAAGTATCACACACACACACACGTAATAAATACACACTTATGTGTATTTATGTATTTTTTAATACTTTCCGCGTCCTTTTGATCCGATATCTTTTTATTACGTCGAGATCAAAAAGTATACGAGGCACTCGAGGAATTATCGAGAATTTCTATCGCTTTGAAAAATCTCTTTCGCGCAAAGGAATGCGCGTCGAGAACGATATTTCCCCGGTAAGTATTACGTATTCGCATATGGATTTTCCGAGTGCGTGTATCTGTAGCCGTCTGCGGTTCTGTAGCAATTTTTTTATTAAAAGAAAATTGTCGTTCTACACGCGTAGTGGTGGTATCGTAGATGTTATTGCGGTCGTCGGAATGTTCGCATACTGCTTGAAAGTTTGGTAATTTTCCAGTTCATTAGCTTGAAAACGTTATTACAGTTGTGATGTAGTTTGACGTCGGAAAATCACGGTCTCTCGTTTTGTGGCACAAAAAATATTATACCGACGTAATATGTGGAAAATTCATTTTCCGCCATTCACTATCTACATATATGTATGTACACAGGTACATAAAAAATTATTTATTTATATGTTGAATTTTTAACGCAAATATGAACGTTCATTTTACATTCGTTTAATTAATTACTTTTTCAGCAAACATATTTTGTGAATGATAAAGTACATATTGTGCAAAAAAAAAATGGTGAGATAATTTTTAACATTAATTTCATCAGTTATAGATTTGTTTAATTAGAAAGGATGCTTAATATTGCTTATGAATATGGATTGTCATCTAATTTTTTTTAAAAGCTTTTATAATAATTGCAAATGTAAACCTAAAAATGAAAATGTTACATTGTTTTCGATAAAGAAAAACGCTTGCTCTCAAGTATACATAAATCAAAAGTAAACTGATACTTCCGATTGACGGAAATTGAAAATAAATCTTATAATGTTGAAGGCTTTTGATAACATTAAAAAGTGAATTTTGAGCTTGAGAAAAAAGTAAAAATTGCAGCTATAAGTAGTACTTTCGGTTGTTCAAAATAGATCAATAGCTTTATTAGCCATTTCAGGTTATTTATTATGTTAGTTCTTATATTGCATTTTACAATGTGAGTGAGTGTGAATTCGCTGTCGACGAGCAATTAAACGAACGGGGAAATTTCTACCAACATCTTCGCTAAATACAGGAATTGAATTAATTCCGGAGAATACAATGGATAATATTTCATATTTAATCCGCTTTTATACCTAGTCGGCAGTGTATAGCGCAAAACGTCTTCGTTCGGCAACGAACCACAAAGAGAATAGGGGATGGTATCAAATATTTCAAAGGCGGATTGATTTATAATTCAGATGAACCCGTTTTGCGGTGGTGTGAAATTTTCTCAGCTCTAACCGCAATGAAAAACAATCGTGGTGTGAGAATTTTTTGAAGTTTTTCCGAATTGCAAATTATTTCAGCCCCCGCGTAATATTGATAGAACGCCACCGGATCAGATAAGATACGATCGCCAAATCGCTTCGGTAATAAAACGTAATTTATGACGGTGGCCGATGGCCCTTTAAGGGCCATTGAGACGCCTTGAGATTATTCAAACACTTGACTCGGTCCTCGTCGAAGAGACTTTCCCTATAAAAAGTGAAGCGATCACCTTTGAACTCGGCAGTGATCTCTTTTTTTTCCATTCTCCTTTCCGGAGTCGAAAGGGACTTGTAGCAATTAAATGTTTCCAATAACATTTCAATATAAAGTTAGACGGATTCAACTTGCTCATTTCGTTCGTATTTTATTTTATTTCAATAAAACGGGAGCACTTAAAAGAAGCGGATACTTAAATACGAAAAAAATAAATGAAACAAATAGAAAAGACGGAAATATGAGAACGTTTCGTAAGAGTTCTTTACAATTTTTGATGAGCATAAGTACACTTGTATTGTTATATTGCCAAAAGATACGTACGCTTATATTTTTCGATCACGTCAATAGAACCGTCAAAAGAAAATCAGTTTTTATACCTATGTATGTATAGTAACAAAACAAAATAAAATAGACACAAAGTTTCTTGTAGTATTTTGGACTATGTAGTAGTATAATTTCCTTTGTACTTTATCCTAATCGGATTTAGTATTGTGATCGTGCGAAAATTCAACTTCGAGATTTTGACTGATTTGTATCAGGCATCGTCCCGCGATCACGTTTTTGTGATTTTAGGAAAATGTCTTTATGTGTGTCTGTGTGTTGTGTGGATGTGTGTAGAATCGCTGTTACTTAAAAACCGTTCATCTTATCACACTGAAACTTTTTATATACATATGTCTAGTGTCGGCCATTATAATCCATAAGGTTTTTTAATTTTTTTCGTCAACCGGAAGTGGTACCTCGCCTTGTAAGTCGCTTAATTTTTAGTTTTTCTTCGAGAACTTTTTCCTCCAAAACTGTCAATTGGTTAAAGCTGAAATTTTGTATATGTAGTAAGCGCAATGAAAATTCCAACTTAGTACTTCCAAAATTCCAAGTAGTACTTTTACTCTTGGTTTTCGGTGTTTTTCAACTTTTTCACCAAAACTATCAAGTCTATCAAGCTGAAATTTCATGTTTTTTTTCACGTAAGGTGTAAGAGGTAGGATGCACTCATGAACAAAAGTTACTTTTGCCTTTTTCAGTTTAAAAAACTATTTTCGTTACTATTTGTTTACCTCAAAGTTTTTACACCCGATTTTTTATTACATTGTACATATGTACATACATAGTCTTATTGTGAATTGAATGTACATATGTATGTATTCAGTGTTTTCTTACGCTTTATGAATAGATTTAATTCAATGAATATATTAAATTCAAAATTAGTCATGAATAGGCTACGTAATACATATCTCCCTTGTTGATATTTGAAGAATCCGTATATAGGTTAAGTCTTCGACATGTTTGGTAATACGATAGTGTATTTGTATTCGGTCACGGCGAAAATAAATCAAGTCTGTCGGGTAAAAACTAGTCCTTTGTGATTCAAAGCAAAAGGGAAAGAAAAAAAAACATACATACATATAACTAATTTCGTCCCGAGATTCGTGGTCGAGTGTTGACATATCCGTTTCCCCTCACGTGTCCTGAGTGCTTCTCGTGAAGAATCCCCGTCGTTTTCTTTTATTGTGTTACAATGCCTAACTACTTTTACGGTCAAGACGGGTACTTAGGAGTTTCAACGCCGCCCCTAATCTCAGAGGACAGGCCGAAGAAAGAAGAAAACGGACTGGCGAGACCAGAAAGTGGGACATAAGGGGTTAAACCGGTCGCATTAGCTGAAAGTAGCCAATTCGGTCGTGCATATGCCACGGCCGAAGTATGCCGGTTAAGTCTATAAGCACACGGGAAGACACTACCGAAAGAAAATCCAACAAGAATATTAAACTAACCACTCCTGTGTGATATATGTATGTATATTGCAAACAACTATGTATGTAGAAACGTCTCGAGCTCAATCAAATTACCGCAGAGTGGTTTAAAATACAAACGAGTAGGTACATACAGTACATACATATGTACATATATTGATAATGTGATCTCGGTGCAAATTCGTAGCAGTATTGTAACACCCGTGTATTGTAAACCAAAGGATAGCGATCTTGATTTAAACCTAGTATTCGTCATATTTATGGGATAGGTATGCTAAACGGGGAGTCGACTCGTACCTATACAACAATGCGAAAGATCTGATTTATCGACGCAAGAAGTGAATAAATCAAAATTGAAGATTCTACATAGTACGTGTGTTTGTATTTTGAAGTGTGTTTACGTGTACGCAGTGACATGCTTTATTCGTGTTTTATAGTACAATATTTATGGTGTTCCGATGGGTGATAAAAGTTGATAGTCTTATAGATCATCCTATAAGCTTCTATTAAACCTCATGTGAGGTTATCGGTTACCGGATAGCGGTATAGTTTTATGACACTAAAAAAGTAGTCGAAAATCTTTACAGGGGAAAAGTAGCGTTCATATGTATGTACATACAACCCGCTTTTCGATTACCAAAATGTATAAAATTTGTGATATCTGGTTTAAAAGTGTCAAGCGTCCAGTTTTGTATATTAAAATATGCAAGTATACAAAATAATATAATGTATACTGATGTTAGTTTATTGATCTGCAATGTTGTAACTGTATAATGGTTACTAAAATATCAAATACTCCTTTATTTATTGATTTAAACGAATTGCACAGAGCTGGACCTCACGGACCACTAAGCTCAAAATCTCGAGTCCCGCGGACCACTACCACGATTTTTTTCCATAAAAGTAACATTCTAAATATGAAATGGTAATTACACTTGTATTTGCAAAAAGTTGGTTAATATATTCATTATTCATTATGAAAACTAACCAATCAACATCCTGCTATGCTTATAAAATAAGGCATACGACCAATGCGTACTACCAGTTATGACGTATGGAGGTGGAACGTGGATGCTGAATTCAAGAATGCTACGTAAGATCCAGTGCACACAGAGAAGCATGGTAAGATGTATGCTTGGTATAACAAGAAGAGATCGTAAGAGTAATATATGGGTAAGAAGTATGACCAAAGTGGCAGATATAGCGGAATGTGTGAAAAACGTGACTGGACACATCGAGAAGAATGGATGGCAGATGGACACGAGAAATACCTGGAATGGTATCTGAGAGGATGTGAAAGAAAGCAAGGTAAACCGGGTGGAAGATTGGCTGATGAATTGTGAAGAATGGGTGGAGTCAAGTGGATGCAGATTGCTCAAGACAGATAGGAATGGAAGAGGATTAGAGAGGCCTTTATCCAGCAGTGGATGGTGAACGGCTTAAAATGATGATGATTATGAAAAATGCGGACCACCAAAATTCTTTCGCGGACCACTAGTGGTCCGCGGACCACCGGTTGGCGACCGCTGCTTTAGAGCGCATTCTGTAAAAAGCACTATTGGGAAATTCGATCGGTGAACAATGGTGTACGAAATCGATATTTGATGCAGATATTAACCCCTACCAACGCACACAAATTATACGATATAAATCAGATGTTCACGGAAGGGTCGATATCGACCCCTAGGGTCACAGTGGTCGCTCGGTGAGTTCCGATAACACAATGAGATGATTATTATACATACATAGCTATATCTTAGATACGAAATATCGTGCACACAGTGTAACACAGGCGTATCTTATAAATTTGAATATGCCTATTTTGTATAATTAAGCCTGGTGCAATAGGGTCTCATCTAAATATCGATTTTTTTCTGTGAAAGTTAACCAACAGGTTTAATAAGACAAGGATCTGCACCCAATATCAAGGTTAACATATGAATAATGGATATGGATGCCAATTTTTGTCTCACAACTCAGCTGGATAAATTCGCAAATTCTAAGCGGAGATGACCGATTTGGATTTAGTAGTGTTCAAATCTTGCCAATGACGATAATTCAAGTCGAAAGAACCGCAGAGAAAATCATTCGACTGCCCCGAACCTTCACCCAAGCGATTAACGCTCTAACCACTGAGCTATCACCTGGCTAATTGCAAGCAAATAAGTCTGAAAATGTCTGAAAATAAAATATATGTACATGGTGTGATTATAATTTTTTCACAACCTTTATTTTATTATGAAATTCAAATGATATTGTGAGCTGTGGCCTTATTTTACTGTACTAGTAATTTTAACACCTAGAAAATATGTCCGTGCCTACTGTGAGAGAATAAAAATATAGGTAAATCAGTTCTTAGCGTAATTATATACACACTAGTGTAAGCCCGTTGAATATCAACGGAGCGGTCTCATCACCCGTACTGTGAGTGTTGGTGTGGGTGAGTATAAATATGTATGCGAGTGATCCGCGGCTGTCCATCCAGACAGCCGGCCAGGCAGACCCTTGCGCTACTATAGTATTTAGTAACTTAGTATTTATTTCTAATAATATTAAATTTAATAGTTTTTATAGTTTTTTTTTGCATAGATGGTGCGTTATAATACAACAACGTAACAATTTAGCAAAGTCGAGAAGCCTACTGAAGATTAATATTGTCAAATTGTAGCAGGCTTGTCATTACCTACATAGTTTGGATGAATGCGTAAGTGCATCCTCTTTCGACCTGGTGATCTCGGGTTCAAACCCCATTCGCGCGCGACGGTTCGTGTCTTTTAATCATTCACCGAAGCGAGCGTTATCAGCAGACAGACAGACAGACGAAATAGGGCTATTATATATATAATACAGACACCATACAGTGTAACATTGAAGATTTTATACGCTTTCGTAATAAACATTTTACGAATACCCACATGCATCCGTTTTGCACTGGGGTGGGGGTTACAATGCAATATAAAATTTAATATATGTATATTATATTATAACATCGTATATTTTAACCCGTTCTCGAACCGAGCATAAAATTTCGATAAGTATTTTGCTGAGAGCTCGCTGAAACGACGTGTGTTATCTTAGGGGAGTTGTGGTACATACATACGTGTAGTGGAGAAAGAGATAGGGGATGATTGCAGGGCCCCAAAGCGGCCATTAAATTTTGCGAGGTCTCATCGGAGTGGGGCTTATTGGATTGGAGGTCTTGAGGTACTCTCCCCAACACCGCTAATTACCTGTAATTTCTGAGCGTACGTTACGCTGTCGGGGTTTGATGAAATTTAACCGGAAGCTTAGGTACGTTACCCGTACCTACCTGGCCCCGAGGTGGTTTTGATCAGCATTCAATTGAGTTTGAGTAAATCGCGAGGTTAGTTGCGTGGTGCTATTCGATATCAAATTTAACCGCACCTCGGTTTCCGGGGCTTGAAATATTCACACACACACATACACTGATTAATCGAGTAACGGAAATGTGGGGACGCGTTTCGAGCGATGGAATAATTTTACGAGACTATGCTAATTCGATACGATTCATTTGTGTCTAATTGTAAGTAAATTTTCCATGTAAATACGATCAAACTACATATTGCCATATAATTAGAGATACGTGATTTTCGCATCTATTTTTATAAAATTTCGCGTTTTGGAGCAAATAATATAACAAATTTTCGCATATATTTAGCGTTTATTTATTTTTCACAAATTTGAAGTTAACAAGTCCAATTTAAATACAATTAATAGAGAAACAAAAAAAAAATTTATTAAAACTCAGCATAGAACATGTTTCTATAGATGACTGTTTTAATCTAGTACAGTGGTCGGGAACCGGCGGCTTCGGAGCCGCATGCGGCTCCAGGCGCAAAAATTGGTGGCTCCGTTTATAATTCAAGACTTTTCGTAAAATAAAATAAAAAAAATGTAAATTAGTTTTTTTTACCCTAAATTTACTCGCGTTTTATAGAAATTAAAAATAGAAGTATTTGAACTGAAAAACTAACGGAAATGTTTAGACAAGTGGAAATAAATTTAACCACCAAAGAGAGCACGGCAAGTGGTATTATATTCAAATGTTGGCAATCATTTCCAGCCAATTATTCGAACGTCAGGAAGCTTGCATTTGCTGTCTTGATGCTTTTTGGTTCCACATACAATTGTGAACAATTTTTTTATTCGATGAAATTTGTGAAAAATTCTTACCGTAATCAATCAAGTTTTAATGCACTGATGCAATTGAAGAACACTAAATACGTTCCGAATTTATGTAAATTTTCCGAAAATGTACAAGTTCAAAAGACGCATTAGCTTTTAAAAATAACATTAAAATCCGTTTTCAGACAAAATATTTATTTTTAGGGCTGAATTGTGTAACGTTAAGTAATATCTCTACAGCCTGCAAGTGAGTAAAATTTATTTATATACATATGTACATGTATGTATATATATATTTTTTTATTAAATTCTATAATATTTTATTAAATATAATTTAATATTTTATAAAGTATAATTTAAAGGTATAATATTGGATGATAAGTTAGATTTTAAGTTACACGATCAATTTTTATTTTAAAAAAAGTAGCTAAAAAACATACATTGAAGATGAGAAGTGATATTTGTGCGAGATATTTTTCATTTTTCGCATCTATTCGCATATTTTACTGTTTTCGCATCTATATCGCGATTATCGGTTTTATCGCATATATATCGCACTTATCGCAAAACGCGATAATCACGTATCTCTACATATAATACTATGTATTAGGGTGGAGCGATCTTGTATGAAGAAATTTTTTTTTCGTAATATCAAAAAGCACGGGTGCGGGATTAGTGCTCTATCACATACCCATTACAACTGCAAAATATCTTTAAAAATATTAATGTTTAGTACTGCCCCAAGCTGCTTGAATATTGGGAAAAAATATAAAATCTTCCCATGATTAGTAGATGGAGCGAAATAATTTTTTTTTGAAAATCGAAATGTTTCGGTTTGGAAAATTTGCTCTATGGGAATAAAAAAAAAAATGGTGTAATTATTTTTTTTTGATATTTTAATTCTTTATACCTCCCCAACGGAGTTAAAAATTTGGAAGAAATGTGTTTTTAGCTAAAAGTGAAAGGTTCATATCGCGGTATTAAAATGCAGATAAAATACGTTTCTTGTTATTTATTTGATTTAAGAAAATGCAAACAAGTAATACATACGTATGTTTCAGTTACTAATTAAGAACAAAAAACAAAGGAAATATCATACCAGCATCTCATAAGAAAAACTTAAAAATAACTTAAATACTAGGGGTAATAATATTTTTTAGTGTTGAAAATAGGCATTTTTTTCGTTATTCGAATCTCATTTTTATGAAACCATCTCTCCTCGAAGATCCAAAAACAGTAGCGGAGGCTTCTGTCACTATTTTCAGTGTGTGGCTTGAGTGTGACAAGGAAAAATCTTATCTGAAGTAAAATGACTATTTATTACTTCTTGATCGGCAATAGCTTGTAAAATGGTCTATGAATTTGTTATGAGGAAACTCTGTTACATCTTCCCAATTTATAATATTGCTACAATATGCTTGTATGAGTTTAGCCAATGAAATTTCAAATGACTTAGCTTTGATCGTTGCAATCTAGCGTGTGAATTATTGTATGTTTCAATTTGTGTGTGTGTGTTTTTTTTAAATTTATGTAAGTTCAACGAAATACTTAAATTGTTGTAAAATTATTTGCGAAATTAAATTACTTTAGGTATCATCTTTTGAGAGTCGCTGATTTACGATCGATTCACCATTTGTAAATTAGTAATTTCGTTACAAAAAAGCGAACGTAGCTTATGCCAGAGTTCGACATATTTATTATCTTGTTTGTTTGATATATATTTTCAAGACAAAAGAAATAAAGTAAAAACGAAAAACGCTTTTAACATTCTTTGAGGTGCGGGTTGGGGGTTGATTTGGGGGTGGGTTTAGGGATGGGGGGGGGGTTGTGATGGTAAAGAGGGTTCGAAAACTTCTTGATTGGATCGAACGCTCAGAAACAATTTGGATATAAATATAATAATAACGTTTGAAAGGGAAACAAAGCGAATTTGACGTAAATATTGAAAAGTTACCGAATTTGGTCCATTAGAATCCTAAGTACATACACGGATGATTTCTCCCGAAAAAACGATAATGACCTAAAATAATACAAATAAAAATCGTACACTTGAACCATTAGCCAACTTATGTACACATTTATATCATTACGTTCTAATGTAGCATTTTTCTTACACGCACAAACCCAATCATTAATTCCATTTATAATGTTTATCCGTATGGATTATTATATACAATAATATGATAATGCGAAGTAAATCTGAAGAATATTATACGTGTATAATTTGAATATGAACGAGTTCTCGGCTCGAAATAAGGTCACAATTCGGATTTCAAACATAACACTACTACTTTGTACCCGAATTTAAATGCAAATTGGCGAGTGCGAATTCACATTTTCATAAAATATGCAAATGCTTTTACACGAATGCCAACAATACGTTTCAAGTATCTACTTTCGTATTCTCTGTTTCAATTTGAAAAAAATATATTTAGCCGTATTATAATATAAAATATATTCGTTGTTGTGTGCAGATAAGAGACTTACGATGTCGTAAGTAAGAGATAGACGTATACAACTCGTATACGTCTGTCTCACTCTGACGCACGAGCACAGATTTAACCAACCCCTTATCCCCTTCACTGGAAAGTTCAGCTATCGTGGCGTACATCAATCGTAAAAAAAACACAGACCTTTATCAGTAGAGAAACGTATCTAATGGAAATCTTCTGCGTCATTGATTACAGTCGATTTTGAAGTGGAACGTTGTACTGTCACGGTGTTTCTTCGGGTTTTTAGTACCCTCACGCACTTTTATCGTATACGGAATGTTTCGAAAGTCTCATGTTTATTTAATTTTGTGTTTTTTTTTGCAGATATGTGCTGTTTGCGCATTGCCGAGTTGCACATTTCACCGCCAGCGGTGC
This sequence comes from Parapsyche elsis, assembly GCA_022651745.1. Classification (NCBI taxonomy): domain Eukaryota; kingdom Metazoa; phylum Arthropoda; class Insecta; order Trichoptera; family Hydropsychidae; genus Parapsyche; species Parapsyche elsis. Next base: position 9,083,763 of record JAGVSN010000017.1, read on the forward strand.
AGCGCGGCGCGCGCGCAACACTGGAGTGCCTGTACGATTTGCAAGGTGCGCCCCTGTACTGTGTCAAGTGGTACAGGGGGCGGCACGAGTTCTACAGGTACACGCCAGGAGATAGGCCCCATGCCAGGATATTCCCCTTTTCGGGCATCTACGTAGATGTGAGTATATCTCGTGGTTACTTATAGGGCAGCTGCCTGTTGTATTTTGAGTTAAAAAAAGCTTTTATTGTTCATATATCGCAACGTAACACTTCAACATTTGTTTCAAAACATGAGTTCAAGGAAGAGAAAAAATACAAAAAAAAATAGAGGTTTCAATAAAATATGATGCGATCGATTTGCATTTACAGAAGTTAATAAAGGGAAACCTCAATGTTTGATATGAAATTTACAATTAGAGAACAACAAATCCAGTAATATACATATGTAGAGCGACATTTCGACTTCGGTGAGAAGTATCCCGATGGTGATTTCAGAAAAAAAAATCGTTCAAGAGTAAACAGCCATTTCCGGTAGTCAGATGTTGACCAAAATCACAGTATGTATCTCTTACGGCTAACGTGAAAACTATACATAGATATGAAATTTCGACGAAATCGCCGGTGCAGTTTCGGAAATATTCTGCGGTAAACTTTTCGACAAAAAAAAAAAACCTACTTCCGGTTGACTGATTTTAATGATTTATTTTTTCGTAACTAGCAATTTTTCTCAGGATTACAAAATTACAAAATTACAAAATTACAAATAAAAATTACAAAATTACTCCGGGCTCCAAAAAGGTCGCCGACCACTGGTTTAAAGCATAATAGGAGAAAGAGCTCAAAAACCTATTTACAATTCTAATCAAATGTTTATAGTATATTTTACATAATTAAATACTTTTTAGAGTCAGCGATCTAAAGAAAATTATGTTTAGGTAATTTGTGTTTATACCTAAAGGGTAAAGAAAGACATCTTGCTATAATCACCTTTCACTAAGTTGTTAGTGTGGTTATCGGTAATTCTATCATAGAATCTACTGGTTAATCTGTTAGTGACATCTACGACGAATGGGATGTTATACTGGGAATGTAGTATTTTTAGGTTAGTATAGATGGGCGTGTTATAAATGATTTTTAATGATTTTTAATACTCTTCATATTACTCAAATATATGGATAAAGTTATGGGTTGGTCACACTGGAATTTTTTTTACATATAAACTAGCTGGTTTGCCCGTCATATGACGGTAGATTCTAACCCCATCCCCCAACCCATATCCGTGTGCACTGCTTTGTATGATAACATTACAGCGCACCGCCCATTTGACAGTTTGTGATGCAATTGCATAGTGTACCTTTGATTGAATGGGTGTATGTATGTATGTCTGTATGGCCATAAAATCAATCGTTTGATTTTCATTAGAAGGCATTTCATAATTATTGCTTCAATGTCAATGCAAAGCATGTCGATAGTTGATCAATACGTTCTATAGTTTGAAAGTTTCTAGACTTTTTTCTATCGATTTGTGAAGAATGAAGTTTTCTAACAAGTCAAAACTTAACGAAAGTCAAAAAAATTGTTTTGTTGAGTGAAACTGAAAATAATGACCATAAGTACATACATACATACATATAAGCGAGAAATACAAATTATGTTAATTAATTGATAATTTTCATAAGTGAATAAAATTAATAAAAATAAAGGTGTTTATTCTGTAATTATGTCAATTATGATTGATACATACTGTGAAATCGATTATACACATATAAGCCACGAGAAGGGCGTATAAAATTTTTATAGAGATACACACTCATAGGAATATCGTATACCTACAATAATTCAAGCTTTCAACCGAAAATTGGATTTTCACATACTCTATTGAGTATTAATATCTCAATAATAATCATCGAAGAATAGGAGATGCATTGTATTGGAATGAATCTGAAATCGTTGAGGACCCTTTCGATGCCTTCGTTATCTTGTTACTGGGAGGGTCGATATCGATGGGGTTTACTACAAGTACGTGTATATTTGATATTGTGTATGTGCAGACGGGCTTGAAGTTATTGTACAATGATATAATTGAGCTTTGGCAGTTCAGACAAAGCAATATATGTAGGTACATATGTATGTATGTACATAGGTATGGGAAGAAGTGCATTTGTAACGTATGGTAGTTCCAACTATGTACATAGGTTTACATAGATTTACATAAAATTCAATGAGCAATAGTTAAATAGATCTTGAACGATCAAAGCTTACCGTAATTTGTTTCGCTATATAAAATTTCTAAATCGGACTTGAAAGGGTTGACGGTTATTCCCGTATAGGGAAAAAATGAGAATTTATCGTCAACTCGAGTGATACACAGCAGATAAACGAAGTGGACGGTTCGGGTCGAGCCATGTAGCTCGCTATATCCACAGAATGGGTCCCATAAGATGCCCGAGGCTTTGGCGTGACCTATACCAGTCTTCGGGGGTGGATTAGGCTTTAATTTCGCGTGAAATAATGACCAACTCGTCACACTTACGGACCCAAAGCTCCAGTTGAGCCGCGCTGGGTCACATTGACGTTTATTATGTTTAGGTTTTCTTCGTGGGTAGAATAGTTTTTCACTATGTTCAATTACTTTGGACGTTGATGACGTCGCACGTTTTATTTACACGTGGATTTAGTTCGAAAGTGAATTGTTTCTTGCATTTTTTAAAATTAAATACGTTAAATATTTTCAGCGTGTTTGTACGTGTTGTTTTACCGCGAGCCATTAATCGATTTTGACAGATATGAAATAGCACAATTTTCACGTGACATTTTGTTTACGACTTGAATTTATTTATATGAAATCTGCGTATTTTTTAATAACATCATTATCAAATTTACCAGAGCGCTTATAACGCCTACGTGATTTTTTAGTTTTTATTTCGCTTATAAAAAAAATATTTGAGTTTAAAAAACGTTCAATCATTTACATAGGTAATTAAATTTTTGTATGATATTTATAAATATATAAAATATTCCACAGTATCTAATTTGTGATTTTTTCATATTAAATAAAATCATACAATTTGTACAATATATTTACATATATACATTTATTTATTTACTTATTTACAGAAACACCCACCATGACATAACATAATCAAATCGTCATGCTGGATAAATTACAAAAATAATACCCATACAAGCATATATGTATGTACACTTACTAAGAAGAACGTCTGATAATAAATTTGGGACATATTCTGATACAATTTATACAGTTAAGGAAATCTATAGACTTTAATTAAAAAATATAATTGGAGCTCATACCTATACAGTATTACGAGAATCAAAATAATGTACATAAGATAAAATAAACAACGAAAACAAAATCAAAATATGCTGTCATTTTCGGTCGACCTATTTCGATGACGCTTTTATCATATTTTTAATATTAATGTAAGCCTTGCAAATAGAAAAATTAACTGCAAGAATAAATTTGTATATAGACTTGAACGAAGTTAAATTGTAATTTTTTTAAACATTTTGACATTTAATTTTAGGTAAAAAACACATCCAAAAATGGATCAGTCAAAATATCAAAATCGTTATTCAGAATCGTAGACTTGTTTCTGTTGTATGAGATGTAAAATGGCACATACATACGTATGTACATACGTAATGTTATGAATACAGTGCGCTAAATTAAAATATTAAATATTCGGTCGAAATGCGAAAAATTAAAACAAAAGTTCGTAGTTGAAAACTTAAAATTTACGAGCGCACGCAGTTTCCTTTAAATTAAATAATATTTCAGATTTTTTTTACGCAAATGAAAAATGGGGGTTTCCTTCAGAGTCAGACCTTCCGCTCGCCGCACGGAGAAATATATTTTATTTCACAAACAAAAAAAAAAACCGTTCATTTTTATCGTCTCTTTTGAGAACGCTCATCGTATTAGATCGACCATTTATCTCGACGAGTTAAATAATAATATCAATTTTCACGCTACGAAACCAGAGAGGTCAGGACTTTTTCAGGAGCAAGTTTTCAAAAGGCACTCACACACACACATACAAACTGGGTAATAAATTTCATAATGAGGAATGGCGTAATTTTGAAGTGGCGTGAAAGCCTCCGACAATGTTCCCGGATTTGCCACGTTAACGATACTTAATGTGATGATATGCACATATATCAACCGTAATGCACACTCTATTTCTTTTAGTGAGGATTTTATGGGTGGAGGGCGTTAATGCGATACCGCAAAAAAGATATATAGAGGAAAATCTAGACTTATATGTATATCACGCGCGTATGTACATATGCATATACATGTCATCATCAACGTTGCACTACATACATATGTATGTACATAGATATACAACATATAATACAAGACTGTGCGTGAAAAACTAGGCTGGCATATAAACACTACAGTAAAACGACCGACAAACGTAAAAGCCAGAACTTGATGAGTAATCCACTGTTTTATTATCTTGCTCGTATTACCTCTTCGCACGCTTTGCTTTTTAGTATGTTATTGTCAGTTACGCGGTGGATCTCATATCGAGAAGATTGCTCTGTGCTATAAAGTATTTTAGTTATATCTTACGGCTGATTTAATTAGTTTGATAAAAACTACATCTATTTATGTGATATAAAGAAGGTGTATTTTCATACTGTAAAATTATTATCTGTTATTTTGTTTTCGTAAATTTTAAGTCGGGGGTAGACAGAGGCTATAAGTGTAAAAATTTTGACTTTGTGACATTGTGCTGATCGTTGACGATGTTGCCTTTGTCTATCATAAGTTTTAGATTGAGAATTTTTTATGGATTCGTGCATCACACTATTACAAATAACATCACTCACATTTGACTAATTGGAAGCCAGAGAATTAGCAATGAGTATATTGTAGTCGTTTGATTGTACAGTTTTTTAAATGTGCTTATTATTAAATTGATTGAAATAACTTTTTTTAGTACAAGGCCTTTTAATATTGTATGTGTTTTTTGTTGACAGTTGTCTGAGTCGAATTCTACACAAGTGATGCTGCAGAAGGTTGGATTTGCACTATCCGGCAATTTTAGCTGCGAGGTTTCAGCAGACCAGACATTTTCGACGGCCATAGCTTCGGCGCACATGGAAGTCGTCGGTAAGCAATTATGATTGTAATATCAGAAAATATATGACATCTTAAGTAAATAAACCTATTCGCGTATTATTCAAATATTTTCTAGTAAATCATACAAAAGCAGTCGTTTCAATTCGAGACGTGAAAGGGATTTTTTCCCCCGGTTCGTACGCGCCCTGTCTGCAACCTTTCTTTTCGTGAGATATGAGAAAATTTATAGCTTTCTCCTTACATTAAAATAATTTTATACGCCTCTGTTCACTTTGTGAATTATTTCGTAAGAATCTTCCGTTTCAACTTTTTTTTTTATTATATTTTATTCGGTCCCTCTGCGGGTATGCGACATCACCCAGAAAGCTGTCGTCCTTTAGATGGATGAGTTCCGATTTATTACATCTACATAGTCAAACTTTGCACGGTCTATAAAAATATGTACGTGTATATATTATATGTGAATGTAATTTATTGCACATTAATCTTGAAGAAAAGTGACGTGAGTAATCACAAAAATTCAAAGAAAATGTATTATTATTATTTCATTGAAATAAATTGCGACGTGTATCTAAACAAGTTTCCGAGGAATAAATTTTTCCAACACAAAGACGCGTAAAATTGTGTGGAAATTAATCCCGTTCTCTTTTCGCTACATAAATACGTACGTGTATATATGTATGTAGGTATTACATATATACATATAGCGCGTGATTGGCGAAGCGTTAAACAATTTCTTTTTCGCGAATTTTCGCTGGAGAAATTCGCGACGAGTAGTGGGGCTTTTGAGGAGCTTTTAAAGCTCAAATTTTTATCTCGGGCGATGGTTAATGGTGCGGGTTATCCCATCTGCTGTAAATTTGCCGAAATGCGAATAAATTGATGTGTGCTTTGCCCAAATGTGGAAAGTAAGGAAAATTACTAGAAAAAATTGCGCTAGCTAGCGATCGTCGACAGAGAATTTTTTCGAATAATGAAACAATGAGAATATTTTACTTCCGATAAGATGATGCAGTACGCTTTTTTTATAACCATCTCTTTATATAAAATCACAATGATTAAATTTAGAGAAAATTGAACTACCTTTCAAATATTTTTGGACTCCAATTCTATTTTTGTCAGTAAAATAACCATCAATGTGCTTTACTATTATTAAATTGAGCTTTATGAGCCGTCAGTTATTTGATATTACAAATTTAACTGTACTAAGACCGTACAAGCACATGAATATTAAATAATTCGAAAAAGCGACTCGCTATAAAGGCTCCCGCACACCGCTGGGAACAGGTAGGGAAATAGATAGAAAAATCTCAAGGGTGGTATGGTGGGGAGTTGTTTCGCATAGCTGCGATTTATTCAGTTAATAAGCCAAACAGAGCGCGCGACAACAAAGTTGGCTTTAACTGCTAAATATTCGGGCATAACCACGTGGTGAAAACTTTAGTTTGCCTTAAAACGGGCGTAGGGGGTGGCGGGGGCGATTATATACGTCCATTATATATTTGTTAGCTGTTATAATATATATATTACGTAAAGTAGTGCAAAAACAATTGATTGTTAATAGAATTGAAACAAATTCCCAATAAATAAAGTTAGATGCGCATGTGTGGCATTAATGAGAGAATAGAATAACTGAATGCGCGTCTACACCAAGAAGGATTTCCGCCGATTTTGCCGATTTCGATGACGTTTGTGGAAAAGTTGTATTTAAATAACTCTGACTTGAGTTGACTTGAGTTGTATGTATGTAAATAACTCTGACTTGAGAACCGTGAGTGAAATACAAACGTTCCGAATACGAGGTGACAGATGGTAGTTTGATAGCTTATGTTAGAGTGACAGAAACCGACGCTTGCGCATGCCGGTAGACTTGCAAAATTCGTTAGGTTTGCCTAGCTAGATTTTCATACACGATTTCGTAGCGGTGTGCGGGAGCCTTTATTTGGATACGACGCCTTATTTTGAACGAGGAATTTTCAATTCTTGGATCGCGTAAGTTTGCACCGTGCTCCATTTCACTTCCCGCGTTGCGAAAATTGTCTATAGGGGAACATCAGTTAGGGTGTCCATCCGTTTCGGAACGAAGTGGCCTCAGCAGGTGGGCAGTTAGGGCAAGTTTGCTACGACCCAGAAAACAGCTTTTGCCGCGTAAGCTCGACAACTGGGAGGCGAAAATGGGTAAATAGGGGGATGAATGGCGGGTGGGAATTTTCCGAGTCCCAGGGGATGCTTTCAGCTGGGGTGTCTCTAACAAAATTATCGACTAACAAGCCGGGGCCCAGTTTGACACGTTTGGTCGTGGCGTTTCGCTAACGGCGAACCGCATAATTTGATCGGAAGCGGAAGCTCGATACGATAAGCTCGTGCTACGATGGGCACTCGATCTACTTTAGTTTGCGCGCGATCAAAACACGATACCGATACGTTTGTGCAGGTAAATGTGTCGGGGATCGACTCTAGATTTATTCAAAGCTAAGTTCAAATCGGGGGAAGTAAGTGCGAGGGTTTGAAAAACCCTAATGATTTACCGTACCAAGATCGAGTTGCAATACTACAAAAGGCGTGGGCTGAGAACGTAGAGAGATCCCCACCCATTCAACATTTTACGTGATGAAATTCCCGAATACGATACACGCGGAAGGTTTCCAGCGGCGTGCCCTGATCATAATAATAAAAAGTGCGATTTAATTTTCGTCCAGGGCGTTTTTACTTTATTTTTCGTGTTTTACTCATGTCGAATATTGATTTTTGCAGCTCTTCCGGAGGGTCTTCCGGTCATTGTGACCGAGCGACCCCAATACGACCCAGGGGACATCCTGAGGGCCAATTGCACGCCCCCCCCGTCTCGACCCTTGGTCAATTTAACTTTCTTGATAAACGCTATGCAAGTAAGTAAAAATGTTATTCAGCTGTGTTGGTGTTCGGTTAGTAAAAAGATACTAAAGGCACTTTTTGGTTAATTATAAAGTTTTGTTGTATAATTTTTCGTTAAATGCAATGCAAAAGACTCAAAAGTTGTTTTAGCCCACACTGGGTACGTATTCGTACGAATTTGTGTCGTACGTATGTTGTTGTCCCTCACACGTATGGCGTTGTCTCACGCCCAAAGAGAGACAACGCCATACGTGTGAGGGACAACAACATACGTACGACACGAATTCGTACGAATACGTACCCAGTGTGCGCCCGGCCTTAGTTGATAGGAGAGCGTACGCCTATACTTTTTTTGTTCAAGTTTGCGACGATAAATTTTGCAATTTCAGAGTAAAAGTGCCCCCAATGCCCAGTCATTGGAAAAATTGTGGTTATTGTGTATTGAAAATTTGCTTGAATTCACTTTTGTTCGTCAGTTTTGATTAAGACGGAGAGAAATAGTGCAATATGTAGCGGAAATTTTTCACTTACAAGCTTCATTGCCGTAATTGTATCCACTTACATAAACTTTTCTTACTCATCAAGCTATAAAATTAATATCTAATATCACAATTTCTTCATTGGTTAAAAATTATAAACATTAAAAAGCTGTTCGACTGCGTAATGAAATAAAATTAATAGGATTTTGACCAATATAGAGATAATTTAAACGCAACTCGAGTTTTAGTAACGTAATAATATCTTCAAGGATTTTTTAACGATATTTAATGATGGTTATAAAAATAATATAGTAATTCTGGGGTAAATGGACACTCTTGTATGAAGGTCTGGGGTACAATTGATTTTCTCGATCTTAATTGTCGTCATTGCTATTATGTAAGATCTTGATATTATGTACTACATAAATCCAGATTGGCCGTCTCCTGCTAGAATTTTCCAATGTAAGTTATGAGACGGTTTCTTTAATAATTGGCACCTCCTATTCATTATTCTTATGTTAATCTGTTATTGGGGTTTGGATACTTGTGTTGTTAAACCTGATGGTTAACTTTCCCAGCAATAAAACAAAACGAAACAAGACTGTCTGTTTACCTCAAAATTACCCTATTTTTTAAAGTGAAACTATTATGCTGTCTGTATTCAGAGTGAAGTGGCCGTTAGTACATATTATATTACGTAGTAAAGGATTACACCTCCACACTCGTCAAGCTCTGGCCTTTCCGATTTACTGCCGCAGTACTAAAAATAGCTGAATAATACGGATTTACCTTTTTTCTCGCAAGTTAAGCTTATTTTACCACCCCATACCCCATGGAGTGCGAGTGTGGATGATGAGCGAACGGTTTCTTTTCAGATTAGTCCTGGTCTGCTGAGGCACCAGCCAGCCGACGAGGGTCTCCACAAAGCCGAGCTTTCGGTATCATTACTGCTTTTGCCAGAATATTATTTGGATGGACCGCCGATTTTGAGGTGCTTAGCCAGGGTTTTAGATCTTTACAATAAAGTCGTCGAACTTCCGCTGCGCGAAACTGACGGCCCGCCGAGGATCGGAAGAGGTACGTTTGCATCATTATTTTTTTTCAAACCCACCCACACACTATGGGACACAATAGAATTCGTACAATTTTTACTGTAATTGTCACGTGTTCGAAAACGGATCGTTTGATTGGTTGAATGGACTTTTATACCACCACACCGTGTCAATATAAAAGTTCTACCGAATTTCTAACACTATCATATATGAACATATGTACATACATACATATGAATAAAATTTTGAGTATATTATGATATCCCTTTGTATGTTTCAGTGACTTCGAGCACGGGATGCAAAATGTCGAATGTAAATTATTATATGACGTTAGCCGTAATGACTATTTTTTATTTGATTAAATTTAAGTGTGTGACATAAAATTTGATATGATCAAATTTTTTTAAAAAAAATACACATAAATTATTATAACCGTAAACGTATGATGATAAATATTAAATTTAATTAATTATTTAAACATTAAAATATATATGTGATTTAGTTACTAAGCATGAATGTGATACATTCAAATTGTATGTTGAAACGAGTCGGTTTAAATTGAATACCAAAAATATTGAATTGAAAATGCATTTATTCCTTTTAACGGTAATTTATTTATGTATAGTTAGTTAGCTGTCGAATTTATATCATATTTTATTCCAAAGGTTAGCTTTAAAATCAATTAATGAACATTTTTTTTTCAACGATATATAAAATACAGGTTGTGATATGTTTCGTTCTATTATTTTTTTACTTTATTTTAGTATGTATTAAAATAGATCTGATACGCGCATACATACATTGTATATATCGCATGCAATTTATGTAACTAATGTTATCGAACGATTCCAATGTTTATTAGGTAAATGTATTAATTTAATTGCGAATGCTATACGAATTTGTTCTGAATAAACGTTTACTTTTTAACTGGAAGGAATTTTGTTGGTGATTTTTAAATATTTATACGCATACATATATCTACATATATATGGTGATAAAATAGCCCTTTCAGTGTAAAAAAAAATTTTTTTATATTATTATACCTATTATATGTAAATTGTAATATCTGAATAAACTTTGTGTAAAACGGGTTGAACATTACCTATATACGAATTGAATGCCACGTTTCAATTAACTAAATATGAGCCAAATATGTATTTTGTTGGTAACACATAACGTTTTAGTAAATAAGATATAAATGTATAATATATATATTTGTTTTTAATGATTTTGAGTAGGTTTTGTTCAATTTTAAAAAAAAAAAAAAAATAAAACGATATACATAGATAATTTTTATTTTAAAAGTACTAAGTTTACTAGAATATTTTTGTACAAAAAGATGATGTTACCTGAAATTGTAAAAAAATTAAACCGCAATAAAAGTTACTCATGTATGTAAGCCAAAAATCTTTGTTTCAATTAATCAATGTTAAACATAAAAGAAATGGTGAGTATTCAATAAAAGTGTATGTTTTAATAAAACGTCTATAATATGATCGATTTTAACCTAATTAAAATTTTGACTCGATTTGAGCTTTCGTTGTTGGTACATTTAAGTTAATAATAATATTAATCATTGAACCACAATAAAGCTAGCTGCTAGAGACTAAAATAAAATAAAAAATAAACTGACTGTCTTCGTCGTGTCAAGATTAAACTTCGTAAGCTTCAATTTCAGATTCAAGGATATTCTCTCGAAACGGTTTCCGGGTCAGGTTTGTGTTGTCTCTTGCGCTCTAGTTGGCGAGTTTTAAAGAAGTTACGCACAACGGGAACCGGTTAAAGTTGAACCGAATAATCCTCGGAGCGGTTTCGGCTGAAGGATTCGGCTAATTTTGACGCTAGCTCGCAAAATTTTGTCCGTTGTTTGAGTGAAAAGTTGGCCATGCCCAACAATCCGGAGCCGCTTTTAACAATCGCCAGCTTCCGGACTTGTTCCGGATCCAATTTTTGAACAACGGATTTAGCGGAACTGTTTATAGCGAACGATCGAGAAAACAAAAAGCGTCAGATCCGCCCAACAAACTGAACGAAACAAACGAAACAATCGTCGATGACGAGTTTTCGCACTCACTCAACTTAAATTGTTCGTGTATAAAAAAGACTATACTATGTACGTATGTACATATATTCAATTACATAGGTTGAATACGAGAACGAACACGCACGGATATTCTGAGTTCCTTATACGAATTTAGAACTACAGCATAGCGGTCGAACTGAACGATAAATTAAGTGTTTCGATGACAATTTCAGATAATACAGATGATGTATGTGCGTGTATGTGTGTGTGGGCAAGAAAGCAAGCAAGAAATATTACGGCCGAGATCGCAATAAATTACGATGATTAATGAAAAGCTAACTTGTAACATGTCAAATAGTTTCGTACCGTAATTTTTAAAGAGAATTCTTTTTCGTACAGTTTAATTTAACACCACGAATAAATAGACTGCTGAGCGAATGGAAAACAGACTTCTATGAGCGTGTACTAGCATAGACACAATATAAGAATCACGTTCCAATTTAGACCGTGCACCGTAGAGAATAATTCAAGATCGTAAAACGATTTTCCGAGTGGCAGGTGTAGAAGATTGCATTTCCCATAACGGAAAGAATAGATTGAAATAGAAAATATCTATATCCGATGGAGAATGAAATAAGTCAATTACGTATACGGCGAGTTCACAAAGTTAACTCGGTAATGGAAAAATCTGATAAAGCTATCGCATAACTACATAAATATATGTATGATTAATTATGAACTCTAAAATTAAATTATATATAGTTAATTCAAACAAAGAGATTTGTGCCGCATAATTTTAGGCGCTTAACTAATTATACGATATATAATGAAAATATAGTGAGATATAACAGGAGGTGATAATAGAGAAGGAAATTGCTTCTCGTTATTATCAACGATTATTTATCTTAATATATTATAATTTGCAAAAAAAATTCAACAGCGTTGATCTTAAAAAAAATTACTTTTATCAACGGAATAAAAAAAAAGTACTTTGTATACCTCGAGCGACAAAATTAAAATTTCTTCCACTCCCCTTCAGGAAGAGATGTCTGCGATTGAAAAACTTTTGCGAATCAATAAAAAAACAAGATCAAAGGTTATACAAAATAAAAAAAAAAAAAAAAGAGCGGAAAAAATCTTTGGCGATGTTGTAAGTCCAAGAATAAAAGTTTAATGTAAGCAAAGGGACTTTGTGTGCAAACGTTAAAGTTATTTTATGTACTCATGTATGTACATACATATATACCCATACATAGATTGCTTTGAGATTAGTGAACCGTGAAATCGAATACGCCAAAGTGTTTACATATGGAACACACATTACACAAACACACACACATACATATGTATGTACATACATACGATAATATCTCAAATCTTCCCGTAGCGGATGGTATGGATATTCGGGAATTAATTTCAAACGAGCATTGTGTATTTTTTTATTGCGACATCGCCTTCTGGGTAGGGGAATTATTATTAATGGCGTCCCCGGTATTCAGGGGATACTTCCCTTAGTCCAGGTAGGGGACGGTTCCTTTTGTGAGTATTTAGATTTTGGCTTCGGGAATACTTCGGCCTTATAGGCCGGAAGTGATGAGTCGGTTAAGGATTTCCGCTCGGTGATTTACTGCGACAATATTTTTCCTCTAACGTTTCCTTGTCAACAAGCCAACTCTGGCCGGTTTTCCATCCCTCCCCTAAAACCTCCTCTGCCCATCGCATCTGAGGGGGAAAAAAAAGGTACGTCTCGCACATTTCGCCACATAGAAATGTATCAGGATGTAATAAAGAAGGCCGAATATATGAATATAAACGTGCCCCGGAGATTATAAGGTCAAATGATGCGAGAATATCTCGGACTATCTCGCATAGAACGGGGGAAATAAACAAAATCGGTTATTGTTTCGTCCTTTTCCATGCTATGATTTGATTTTCCGGTCAATATGAGCATCGTGCACATTTTCCTCTCTTCCTTTTCCATTTTTCATATACGGAACGGTCAAGAATAAGCTATTGAATTTTAAATTACTTTATCTATGTACATATATGTATCTACATTGAATGAAATACAACAATAGAAGGCATCATTCAGCGGATTCAAAGCTCAAAGTACGATTTAACTAATGAAAACCATAGAAAAACACTCACAGGATCCATATCCATATGTAATGTATACATGGGATATGTGTGCATGTGTTGATATGTATCTACTATATATATGTATGTATGTGGGTACCTATGTATATGTGTTAATGGGTACTATATATGTGTTAATATGTACATATGCCTATATGTGCATGGGATGTTTATATCATGTTTATTTTTAACTGTAATTGTTTTTGTGTGTAAATTAATTTGGTCGTTTTGCCTGCAAATAAATAAATAATTAAATAAATATTGTAAGATGACGACGTATTATTTTGACGTCGTATTTTGGGGCTGGGGTAAACGTAAAGTTTGTAGGTTGTACCGTGAGAGGTGTTCGAAATGAGGTGTGGTCCAGTAGAGGTCTGAAGATAAAATGAGCGAGAGTTTGAAAACTCTCGAGGGGTGTACCAACCGTCAATTAAAGACGAGCTGGTGATGTTGTCTTACAATATCAAATAAATAAATAAATATCAAGCTTGCAGCTTTGCAAAGCTTAGCTTCAATTACTCAATTGTTTATAAGGACTTTTGACGGTAAAGCGTTGGATTTTATATAATTCTACACTATTTTCGAGTTATTTTTGACCAGTGTGCGGTAAGGCTATTCAAGTAATTGGAGACTTTCCAGCGAGGCGCCGTTTAACGAGGCCTCTAGTTAGCGTCACTCGAGCGCATGGCGCCCCGTACTTCGATGGGTTGGCGCCTCGTGACAGCCGGCTGACAAATGGCGCCAAATCGATACGGCCATTTTGAATAATGGGCCACTGTGCGGCCGTGTCGACGATGATATTATGCCCCCCGCGAAGGGTCCATTGAGGAAGCCTCGCGCCGAAACGACTTCTGTGTCGAAGCCTTACCGGAAATACGGTGATAAATTGACGTCCATACACGGTTTCGTTATTTATGACTATGCTAATATGGCCTCTGATATATATTCGTACGTACGTGTCAATCGTAAGGGTCTCGGAAAGTGTGGTGTGAAGTATGCGCTAGGTCAAAGATCGCCCATTAAATTCAATCGCACATACATAATAGCCAAATTTAGATATTCATATTCTATAGTCTCGGGTATTGCGAGCAAAATGTTTGTAACACTATGAATAGGCAACGTTCGATCGTGTACACCACTTTAATAAAAAAAAAAAGATAAAGTCAATCCATTGCTTGAATATTGAAAATTTTCTCCCTCTTTTCTTAGTGTCGGTGTAGGCTGTGGCGGAAAAAAATCGAAATTAGATTTAGTATTTGACGTTAGGCACAGTCTCCACCGATCTGGAATTAGAATATCCATTATCGATGTCGAAACTTCGACGTCGGTTTTCCCAGTGAAAAAGACATTCGTTCCGACACATTTGCGTTTTTCGCATTTAAATTTGGATGCGAAACGAAGTCGGCCGCGGGCTATTTTCACCCCGCGCGTGGAGAATTTGCGTTTTTCCTTTTTAATGTCGTCGATGCGACGAATGAAATTACTCGAATATTATATGAAAAGAGTCTAGGTAGAATATTAACAATATCTACGATATCTATCGGAAAATTATCTACTTATAAAATTAGCCTACATGCCTATGAGCACGCGAACACTGTCATAGTGAAGTTTCTTGGAATAGATGAAATAATAGCTTAGATTTAACATCGGATAGAAAATAAAAGTGTACATATGTAATGTATACATACATATATTTATTATTTTATTTAAAATACATAGGTAGGCTGCATAGCCGATGGAGCCTAGGGGTCTGATATAAATTATATTGTACATACGTTTTTTAAATTTTTTTTAGTTATTTATATTTTATATTTGAAGGACTACAAAAAACCATTTATATTCAAAAAAATTTCGAGATGATTTTGAAAGAGATTTGTATTTTCAGAAGTAACTAGCTGATTTGGGAGGCTGTTCCAAACTTCAACCACTCTATTTGAAAAGAATGAGTCTCTGACAATTTTGTTAGATTTGTCTTTTAGGAGTCTCAAAGTATGACCTCTGAGATCGGCGTTTTTATTGAACGCGAGGAGGTTTTTTTATTGGACATTTATATTTATTATTTATTATTTTATACACTTCCATTAGATCGCCTCCCAATCTTCTCGTCTCCAAAGAGGTAAGACTCATTCTCTTAAACCTTTCATTGTATAAAGTATAAAAATATGGAATATCAAGTAGTTGAAAATGAAAATTAGTATTTAGGAACTTTTAAAAACTTTATTAGGAACCGCCTCAGAGATTGAGTCAATTAAAAGTTAAAAAAATAATGAATGGAGATGACCGATTTGGATTTCACAACATACGAAAAGTTGAATCTTATGATTATGTATATTTTAATATATTCATATTATAAACCTTTGGTTAAAAAAATGCAACGCTCTGTCGATTTATGTAGCTACTGAATTATGTATATATTCAGATATAGAGCATATTAAAACGTAACATTCAAATTTGAGGGAAAAAAATGAACATTGTCGGATCATAATACTAGATTTTAATATTGGAAAAAGTATCGAGACGGGATAAATCAAAAGGTTTTATATCGAAGTTTTTCCATTTAAAAACTCAATGTCTGGCTTATATACGCTGAATATATTCACAAGACATTGTAAAGAGCCATAGTGATAAACTATTGTATTATATATAGTGAAGTGCGTGAAAAACTACGCGGATTCCCGCGTGGAAAACTTTACCCTAGGCACTTTCGCATGAAAGCTTCGCAGTGAATTTTCCCCGATTGCGAGCACTGGAGGGAAAAAAGCTCCCGGAGTGTTAGGGGTCGAGTCTCAGAGGTCCCGTTTTGTGGCCATCGGGGGTAAACAACTATTCGACACCCCTCACTAGAGGGGACCAGATTGACCCCGAATGCGAAACGTATGCTTTGAAAATCTATCGCCCCAAACCGAACGGATTTTTAAATGTATTTATCGGATGTGTACAAGTTTTAACAATAGCAACATAATAACAGTATTGGATCTTTTAAATTTAAATTTAATATGTACGCGTATAAATTTTAATACGAAACACGATTAATTTGTATACGTATCTAACTTAGCCGAAGGCTCACGCTCGTAGCGTTAATTAACGAACCTGATTGAATTCGTGGCTAGAAACACAAACAAATCTAAATAGAAATTATATTTTTGGTGATATATAAAATTATATAATTTGTACGTGACAGCGCAACGGGTGTTTGATTATGAATAAACATTAATTATACAGTAAACACATACACACATTTAGTATATTAGCATTTGCTACGTCTCTGGCTTGAATATCGCAATCGGATAATTTCGATTCTAGTCAATGTCGATACATACATATTAGCCGATATTATTAAATTATAATACAAAGGAAAGGGGAGCTATGAAAAGCTCAAAGCGCGATAAACAAGTATATGTGCTTGTAACTTTGAAGTTTCCATTCCATTAATGGCCTACAAATACAATCACTACAATGATCAATTTGTAAAATTATTTAATGCAATTTAAATGTTATTGTATTAACAATTCCAATATCAGGTCTCTTAGTATGGGCGATTCAAAAATTAAATGGCACGTATTGAACTTGAAATATAATGTTCCATTTGCAGGTTAAATCTTTCTCTTTATTTAATTTCATTTCAAGGCAAAACACAATAACATAAAGTTTTCAAGGAAAGCTCCAAATCCCTCATCTCACTTTCTATAAGGAATTATAGCCATAGATTGGGCGGATAACCTCTTACTTTGCAAACTACTTTTCCTAATCTTTCGAAGGAAGTAAAGATTAAGAGGAAGTTTTTCCGAAGTGGAAACTCTTTCACAAAGCAATCGAAAGGTTCGATTTGTCGGAGAAAATCGTAAAATTTACCCGTGTCTGATGAGGCAGCTAAGAAAACCGAATTGCCTACAACGAAGTATGATTTATGACGACCGAGGATGCTGCGGAAGGGGAAGTCTGAGCTAAGTCGATGAAAAATTATTTTTCTCCGAATTTTCCCCGTGTTTGATTAAGTCCGTTTAATTTTCGCTCGTAATTTATATTTTATAATCAATCGGCGAAATTTTTTCAATTTTTTTTGCACGGTTTTAAAATAAGGAGAGGGGGAATAGGGGTCTTAGGGGGGAATTTTTGTGTTCTCATTTTCCTCCGGAACGCACCAGTTTGTCGTCAGATTTCCTGTCGGAAAATTTTGGAAGCGGTCGCGTAGTTCAAATAAATTTTCAACTTGAGCTGCTTATTAGGCTTTTCCCGAAATCCTTTGAGCCTTAGTCGATTTCTCTTTCCGGAAAAAAATAATTTATGAACACGTTCGTATAAAGAAATCGCACACATTCAATAATCCAAACAAAACTTTCTAGTATAAACATTTTTCATTTGCTTTTTTTACGTTTATATAGTAGGTATAACGCTCTATACCGCAGTAAAATTGTAAACATATCGTATAATTTTATTATAGAATCGATACAATGGTAGGATGCGTCGCCGCTTCCGGGCGATTTTTCTCCGTACGCTATTTTGCAATATTCAATTAGTGACGGCGATTCAATTTGTGAAACGCGAAAATGGATAAAATTGCAGGTGGAAAAAAAAAAAAAATAAATAAATAGAATAAAACCCGGCTGAAACACGCCATTCCGATTTTGTCCGGTAAACGTTGCAACGTAATGCGAAATCGGTAAAACAATTTACGCGCGCATTGGAATTGACCGCAAATGTTCGAATTGTATGCAAACCGTGTGCTGTGTAATAAAATTTCAACGCAAACATATTTTATTTTTTAAAGCGGGAAACAAACATTGCATGCAATACATGTCTCTTGTTTCACGATCATTTTGTAACCAAAGCACATACCAACATTTTAAAATATATATCCATTAGAAAGGTGGTCGGGAACCGGCGGCTCCAGAGCCTCATGTGGCTCTTCGTATGAAAACCTGTGGCTTTCGCTGTCATTCAAACGTTTTGCGCGAACAAAACGTTGACACACTACGAAAAATCAAAATGAATCCTATTTCTACGTATAACTTCATGGCTATAAATAGCATTAAATCGTTTTTCAATAATAATTTTTGGTAATTAACTGTCGAACATTATGAAATATCACGAAGATAGCTTATTTCTTACTGCTATCCATTTCATAAATGAGTAACATTTAATTTAATTTTGAATATTACATAATAATACACATAATCCGAAGATAATATGTTGCGTCCAAACTTGGCTCTTAGCTTGAAAAAGGTTACCGACCACTGCATTAGAACTACATAATAAGATGTAGAATGTCGTGTCTTGACATCGATGGCTCAAGCTCACGTTTTGTATATGTATGTATTTCAATAAACGGTACGGAGATTCTGCATTGGAAGAGTGAGCTTCATGTGATCGATAGGCGGAAAATCCTAACGGGAAAATGTAACACCGTTGGAGGAAAAACTCCGTATCGGATTAAAACCGCCTCGGGAAATTTCGTCAGGTTGCAATGAACGTGTGCGGAAAATTGTATAGACGTGTGAAAACGATACCGTACATTTTTTATGAAACGTTTGAACGTTTCGAGCGATTCAAACGACAAGGTGGAAATCTTTAGAGAATACTGGTGAATGAAAAGCACTGAGAACTTTTTTTTATACATATCTAAAATTGGTCAAGTGAAAAATTGTATACGTCTAACAAAGTGTGGTTTTCACAGCTCCGGGTTTATATTCAGAAAGAATACGCTCGTATGGGAAGTCCTTCAAAGCACTTAAAGCGTAAAGTGTATAAAGATAGAGTAACAGTTGGTATAAAGTCGGTTTATGTGTTTCGCTCAGCGTATATGCTTCATTGAAAGCTCAAGCTTTTATTCAAAAAATTTGCCATTGAACTGTCTCTAAAAATAGGGTAAGTATCAAAAGAAAAACAACATAAGAAATGTAACGAAAATGATTGTGGATTGAGTTCATAGTTTATTTATTTCGTTTTATAGGTTGTATGTTTATGTTTATTTATATAGTACAGCTTAGTTCCCGTATATTTATTTTAATTGAATTTAGTTTTTGGAAATATGTACATATAATACGCATTTATATGTATTGAAAACGTCGATAGCTACACACGCAAAATGTTTCAAATGTTTTAAATGGAAATATAAAGTCAATTTTTGATGTTCATGCATATTTAAATAATATATTCATTGCAGTGTACGATTTTCATAAATTCCACGTTGAAAATTTATTCAACGCGACGTATATTGATAAAGAAGAGAGGTGTTTCGAAATTTGCATTGCGAATCACGAGATAACGTGCCTCGCACCAGTTAACCACCCACGTTTTTTTTTCTTTTGGTTTTATCCGAACACTTTTTCTGCGAAGATTAATAATGTAAGGGGAAAATCGGAAGTGGGAGGAGTGGTAAAAAGAGCGAAAAAATGGTCGTCATCAACGGTGCATTCGATCGGCAAAATGTAATTTTTCAGTGCACGTCGCGCTGATTGCGATCGAAACGCTTAAAAGCTTTTCAGAAGCGCTTTTCAAAGTGAAAAAGGCTGTCCTAGAAGTCCACGGAACTTTCACTTTGCCACTTATTTCCGTTTCGTGGGACGGGAGGATTTCGCGTCAAACAATCGCGGCTTTTCCGCCTTTCCGGAGTCGACCGCGTAATTAATGGACACTCGTGTACGTGCCTGAAACCCCATCGCGATTATTATGTGCGAAAATATTATATAATAGTAATTAAATATAATTAATTAGTTCAGAGTACCGAAATTTCAGACTTAATTAATTATTAAAACAAATATTTAAGAATTAGTGTGTACATCCACTCGTACACCTATATTATACAAAACCTAGAATTAGATCGTTAGTAGTTTCAACGTCGAGATTCGAATAGGTTTTTCAACAAAAAAGTATCTCGTACAACGAAAAAAGATTACTGAAATCCAGTTTGTTTCAAAGTAACATGCTTTAGATCTCGTTTCAAACGTTTCTATTACAAATGACATTTTCGACTTTATTTTTGGACTTTTTAAAATTGTACCACCATGCTGCGCCGTCGACGTATAAAAAGCTAAAAAGTATCTGGCGTGAAAGGCGATATACTTAATGCGATTCGTTTAATAATATTAACTTTTCAAGAAAAAATTATATAAGCTTTCCAAGTGAAAATGATTAATTTCATTGTAACGAATATTGCCAATGTAACGAAAACAAAAAAAAAACTGACAGAGATCGATGCCTTCTCTGTAAAAAAAAAAGTTAAAAATTAAATTAAGCCAAACAAAAAGTAATTATTGAAAAATTTTTAAGCACCTTATATAATTAAATATTTAATTAGCCTTCCATGTAACACAAAACAAGACAAATTTTCCTATTACTGTATGTATGTATCTATGTACATACATATGTACATATGTATATATGTACATACATAGTTACGCAATGCTTGTTTAATAATATCAAAGATAAAATTTCCTTTGAATTGCGACACATTTCATACGCAGAATGAAATTCGCGATCGTAACAATATTATAATTTGATTAATAGACCAATTTTTGTAGCAATTTCAATTTGCGGCTGATAACCCCAACGAGATTGACGTTATTCGAAAATATTTCAATCCGATTTCGCACAAATTTCAATTAAAACAATTCCAATTAATGGATCGAGTCGACGTTAATCGAATCGTAGTAACGCGCATGTAATTTTAAACTAATTGAATATCAACAACAACTTGAACGCCGTATTTGATACATTTTTTTCACACGATTACGAGCATCTCGAATTCTTGACCAAACAGACGAACCATTACATTTATATAAAAATTAGTGCAAGCCCGTTGAATATCAACGGAGCGGTCTCTCATCACACGTACTGAAAAATAATATTAAATTTAATAGTTTTTATAGTTGTCGCATCTATGAAATCAAGCGCCATCTATGGCGCGTTATAATAACAACAACGTAACAATTTAGCAAAGTCGCGAATCCTTTAAGAAGTCCGTCTGTCATCGTACACGTCCGTCATCGCCTTGTTCTAGTTTTTTTTAATTACATATATACCTTGGCGAGCGTTATCAGCAGACAGACAGACAGATGTATACTAGTGTAAGCCCATTGAATATCAACGGATGTTTGTGTGGGTGAGTGTATATGTGCATTTAATAGTTTTTATAGTTGTTGCATAGATGGCGCGTTATAATATAACAACGTAACAATTTAGCAAAGTCGCGAGCTTATTGACAATTAATATTGTCAAAACGTAGCAGGCTCGTCATCGCCTCCGTTAGATGATAGTGATAGCACGACCTCATTCCAACCTGGTGATCACGAGTTCAAATCCCACTCGCGCGCGGACGGTTCGTGTCTTTTAATCATTTAACTTGCATTATTTGCATTTATCAGCAGACAGACATACGGATTTCGGCTATTATATCTACATATATAATAGTGTAAGCCCGTTGAATATCAACGGAGCGTTCTCATCACCCGTACTGGAAAATTATATATTAAATTTAATAGTTTTTATAGCGCCATCTATGTATTATTAGCAGAGTCACGATCCATTTTATAGGTAAAGCAGAGTCACGACCTCATTCGTAGGTAATGTTTAAAAAAAAAAAGGACCAAATCGACAACTGGTTTTGGCAGATTAGCGTAAGCGCGTTCTTCCCGAGCTTGGGGTTTCTCATTCTGGTTTTTTAATTATTTTTCCTCAGCGAGCGTTATCAGCAGACAGACGGATTTCGGCTATTATATATATAATAATAATATGATTTGCAAATAAGCAACGACTACTGAGATTAAAGCTCCCCGTTGACAATGCCAGTCTTCAATTCCGTTTGATATAATCCGAACACTGAGCGAGTGCAAGTGCTTTCAGTGATTAAGAACGGCACGTCCGGTTTACGGCGCTCTCGCCGGATATATGTACGTACAAGCGTCGTTTTTTCGGCGTCGGTTCGACGTACGCTCCCGGTGTACCAGCTTTTATGTCCGGCCGTAATTTTAAATACCAGGATTGCAGGGGGGGAGTGAGGGGGAGCCGAAACCAGCGTCGCCCAAACGTGGGGGCGCGCCGGCCGTATAACTCGTACGTGACTAGTTTTACGTAACACGTTTTTATTAGTTATTCCCGTAGCGTCGTCAGCACACGAGACGTACCGGAAGAAGGGCAGGGGATGAAATTCTAAGAGAGAAAGGGGGAGGGATTAGTTTTTCTCTCCAGGTTGTTTGTTCCGACTAACCGTCGAAGATATCTCCATCGGTCGAGAGTATGCTCCGCAGTATCCGGTTATGGCGAGAAGAGCAAATACGGCCCCATCATACCAATGTTTGATGCTCCAATCAAACTGTTTGCCATCTTCCGGTCAGCCGAATCGTTATTTAGTCCCTAAAGCCAAAAAAAAAAAAAAAACACACAAATACCCTTCATTGATAATGGAGCGCGTGTGTGAACGTACGCACGATCCGAAACAATTGTATCAATGTTTCGGGCACGTCACGTTTTTGACCTTTCTCTGTGCCGTATCATAAAGGTCAGTTCAGACGGTCGAAAAATTCCACATGTGTGTTAGAACCATTCGCAAGAAACCCACAATTCCGTTTTGTTTGAATTTACCCCTTTTAATTAAATTTATGTGTTAAATAATAATAGCGCAGTGGTTAGAGAGTTGGTCGCTAGGGTTCAATTCCCACATGGTGAAATTGTTTTTCGACCTAAAAAATATAGTAACTGGCAAGATATTACTAATTTCAGATCGGCCATCTCCTGTTAGAATTTGCCAATTTATCTAACTTGGGTTCCATAAAATTGGTACTATCGAAAATAATTTCTCGCTACCTACCAAATCATTGTCCGTTCCTTCTATTCCTTCCTGCCCTTCAGAAGGCAATGGGAAACCACTGGAGAGTATCTTTTTTTAGTTACTTCACAATGGCAGGCGGTTAAACGTTTGTCAAATAGTGAAGAGGCAACGCTTGATATTCAAGTTGGCCTTCAGAAGGAGAAAATTAAATTCACTTAGGATGTCAGTTCGTCGATATTACAATTTAATATAATAATATGTTTCATTAAACAGACTTTAGCATCTCATAAAATATCCTCTAAAAGTACATTGCGATACGGATTCGTTCAGTGCAACAAAGTTAAAGGAGTCATAAATTGTGTAAACGCCTAAGGGAGGCTTACGTTTCCTTATTGACATAATATGTAAGTACAGTGGACATTTTTCATTTTTACAATTGCACCAAACAGATTGGAACGTATTTTCCGTATAAGGACTCGACAGTGCAGTGGCAAGAAAGCTTATTGGCAACGTAAGAGAAAATCGCATGGGAATAGCGAGCCTTAGTATATTACTAATACTTCGCATTACAGACAATTTTGTAAGATTGACGCACATATCAATGCATATTATTTTTAGATTGAATACTTTACGGGTGCTTCTTCTTCTCCTTCGTTCATTTTCATGTGAAAAAATTAAAATTTCAAATTCAAGAGTCGCGAATGCAAAATACGAAAGAGTGTGTGTGTGTAGGTACTATCGGCTGTACGCTCCACTGACCAATCAAATATGTAAAAATGTGCAAATATGAAATTCAAATTTACCGCCAAAAAACCAAGCGGGACGTCGACGACGACGTTGAAAAGTTTCGTTTGAATTAGCATACGCGACGATTTGTTTAACGGTTTTAATCTTATTTCAACATAGCCCCTCCCGCATACACCCACTTTTGTCTATCGTGCAAATCTACATACATACATACATTGTAGGTGTAAAGCGTATGAATGTCGAAGTGTCTTGTTTTGCATACTACATCAAATATAAATATATACAGTACCACACAATGGCCAAAATGTTTGACTTAAATACTATATTATGGGCACTTAAATTTTAAGTGATTTTATTCCAATTGATCACAATGACATTCCAAAATGGGTGAATGTCGACTACTTTGGTGCCACTGTGTTTGGCGTGTGCTTTACAACAACATCAAAAAGAGTGAGCCAACAAAAGGCCCGCGAACAAACGTCACAGATAATTTCATCAAGACCATAGCGAATTAACCCTTTGACGGTGAACTCGCAAGGAATTCGTTTTATGTAAACCGGGGGGTTGGGGGTGCAAATTAAAGCCTTTGTTTCCTTATCGGAATAATCATAATACCTACGCAAGTACAGGGCCGAAATCGTACTATTTAATTTCGACACAACATTTAGATATAATGTAAGTATATCCAAACTGTTACTGGCGTGCCACCAATTATTATTAAGGCCGACTTAAACGGAATTAATATGCAAATTGGAAAATTATACTCAAAACCCTAAAAAAAAACATGTAATTAGGTGTTCCACCGTCCTCTTTGCCCAAAATGTAATATTATATAATTAATTTGTAAACAAACAAAAATTAAGCTCGCATGTTTAGTTTTTATATTTACTATGTAGTCAATCTCAAAATTTACATTGAGCGAACCTCCATTCATGCGCATATTTTTATTTAAAATACAATATGAATGCGACGTAAATATGTACATATATTAAACATGCGAATGGAAATGCAAAATGGCATTTTTGTACGAAATGTCTGACTTTACGACATTTTGAAACCAATGCAATGTTATAGTACAGGTGCTTGAAGCACCATAATGCTGCCTCATAAGCACTTACAGCTACTCAGTATGAAAAATCTACTTTATTGCGTGAATTTTTATAGTTTTCTATAAGTAGATGTAGACTAAAACTATATATTCAAAAAAAAAAAAGAGGTATTCCAACTGAACACAAACAGGAATTCAAATCATAACGAACCCAATAACAGGAATAATCAATAGATGGTGTCAATTTTTGGCGTTTATTTATACAATTTATAGCAGAATACGGCCTTTCTTGATTTAGTAATGTCCATATCATACTAATGACTACATATAAGAATTAAGGTCAAATGTCATCTATATAACCTTTTCAGCATATGGGTATCAAGACTAACGCTGTAACCACTAAGCTATCGCTTCTATGTATGTATCGTACATAGGTACATATATCATCATCCATCATTTTCAGCCATTCACCATCCACTGCTGGATGAAGGCCTCTCCAATTCTCTTCCATTCCTATCAATCTTGAGTAATCTGCATCCAGTTGACTCATACATACATTCTTCTCAATTTATCAGCCCATCGTCCATTCGGTCTACCTTGCTTTCTTTCACATCCTCACGGATACCATTCCAATATTTCTAGCGTCCATCTGCCATCCATTCTTCTCGCTATGTATGTATCCAGCCCATTGCCACTTCAACTTTTTCACACGTTCCGCTATATCTGCCACCTCGGTCATGCTTCTTACCCATGTATTCCTTTTACGATCTCTTCTCGTAATACCGAGCATACATCGTTCCATGCTTCTCCGTGTGCACTGGAGCTTGCGTAGCATTCTTGAATTTAGCATCCACGTTTCACATCCATACGTCATAACTGGCAGTGCGCATTGGTCGTATGTCCTCTTTTTTAAGCACAGCGGAATGTTGGATATAAAAACTATGTTTCTCTCAAACTCTTTCAAAAGCACTCCATCCTGGTTTCATTCTTCGTTGCCTGTCGCAAATTCATGCAATTTATAAAATATAGTGTAAGCCCGTTGAATATCAACGGAGCGTTCTCATCACCCGTACAAAAAAATAATATTAAATTTTATAGTTTTTATAGTCGTTGCCTATGCAACAATATGTTGCTCCATCTATGGCGCGTTATAATAACAACGTAACAATTTAGTAAAGTCAAGAGCCTATTTTTTATTATATTATATTCGGCTATTAATAGTCACGTTGAAGCCTGCCTATCATCATCTGGTTGGGCTCACTGCGTAAGCGCTCTGTTCCGAATCAGCGGTACTGGGTTCAAATCCCACTCGTGCGATGTTCTGGTTTTTTAATTATTTACCTCAGCGAGCGTTATCAGCAGACAGATAGACATACGGACAGACAGAAAGACAGACAGACGGAATTGGGCTATTATCTATATAATAATAAAGATCATGTTCTGAGTCTTAAATATTGAATGACAAACGTTAACGTATATGTATAAAGCAACAATCATCTGACTATAATTTTCAGCGCAAATGCGTACCTACCTGCTAATCTCTCGAGCGCGCGTCGTCGTAATTTATAAATTCAAACGACGCAATTAAAATATAACAAGCGCGAAAATCGGCCATTAAACGTCCGCTCGAGTTGCACGATTTATTTCAATATTCCCCGTCCATTGTTCGAGATAAAAAAAGGGTTTAGCACCCCTCGCTGCTCCGAATACGGCACGGTGTTGGCGGCGAGGCGGCGTACGGGTCGTTTCGCGAAACGGCGGAAAACTTTGGTCGAAAGAATAAACCCAACAGACGTATAAACAACCCGACCCGATAAAAAAAAGACTAGGGGACCCTCCCCATACCGAAAGAAAGGTGGGTCTCGGCGCGAATTGGGTTATCTTACCCCCTTGACTTATCTTAACGGAGCGCCATTAAAAGTGACAGCCGCCACTTCCCGCAGCCGTTTTTCTTTGGACGCGAGGCCCTTTACCTTTTAGAGGGTTACCCTCTGCCCTTACACCCCTCTCTTCTTTCCTCCCCTTATACGTCTTCCGATTTTCCGAATATCCTGTTGGCAACGGGGTGAAAAGGGGGAGGAAGGGAGTGAGGGAGGTCGGTTGTCGGGCTTAGTGAAATTAGCGGGCTTATCTCGCCGACGATTAAGCTGAATATAATTACGGGCTGTGGGGTGGTTGCATGGGGATGGGTGGGTGTAGGGGTTGTTTCCGATGTTTCATTTGGCAATTAAGCTGTTTATTGGACGGACGCATTCCAGGTTATAGTGTCGTGACGCAATTTTTAACCGTGGCGGTTAAGATGATGGCGTAATAATATTATACAGTACGAATTTTGTATTGTCTATACCAGCGTTTCCCAAACGGTGGGTCGCGAGCCCACCGACAAGAAAGACAACTGGAACATATTTCGCATTACACCAGCATTAATGAAAAATCTCTTCACGCCTCTAAACGCAAACTAGTCAGGACTAGTTTGCAAGTCGGGCAAGCTAGTAAGCCGCACACAATTGGCAAGACTTAAGTGCTACCACCAATAAAAGACACGGTTGGAATTATGTTTGATGATAGGAGAAGAAGTATAGAAGTCGAAACGATTTCGCTTATAATACGATTGCACGCAGAATCGATGAAATGACCCAGTGGGCAGAAGATGAGCTGAGTTAGTGAGTTAGAAAGATTTTTCTCATTGCAACTGGACGAGTCCACGGATGTACAAGGTTTATCCCAGCTGCTTTTTTTCGTTAATTATAAGTTATTTACCCTGGATATTTATTTATATAAAACCAGTATTAAAAAAATAATTTAAATACACCCCTCATGTCCATTAAAACTAGGTGGGTCGCGAAAGTTTGTCGTTCTAAAACGTAGGTCACGGTACTAAAAAGTTTGGGAATCACTGGTCTATACATATATAGTCTTGTTATAGGCTCCGTATTTTCATTGAAATCATACACTGATATCAAAATCAATTATAAAATATGTAGAATATTTTAAGCGAAAGCGAATTTGCATCAATATAATGTGTTACGATACAACATCATATATATAATAGCCCTATTCCGTGTGTCTGTGTGTGTGTGTCTGTCTGCTGATAACGGTCGCTGATGTAAATAATTAAAAAACCAGAACGTCGCGCGAGTGGGATTTGAACCCGGTATCACCAAGTTCGATAAAGGGTGCGCTTACGCATTTAACCAAACGGAAGCGATGACGGACGTGCTATAATTGGCCAATATTAATTATTTAAATGTTCGCGACTTTGCTAAATTGTTACGTTGTTGTATTATAAATCGCCATCTATACAACAACTATAAAAACTATTAAATGTAATATTATTTTTCAGTACGGGTGATGAGAAACCGCTCCGTTGATATTCAACAGGCTTACACTAGTACATATACGTATACATATGTATGTACTATGTAGTGCACTAGTGTATGTATACATACATATGTCCTGTATTCGTACGTGTGCAATGAAATCGTACAGTAAATTAGCTGCAATTTTCAGTTGTCAAAAATATATCAGTACGTTGCGTTGTAGTACATAGTATGTTTTAAAAAAATAAATTTGCTCAAATGCAAACATGTGAACATGTCTAAAATAAAATTACGACGAAATTTTTGCGATCCTTTGAATTTCTACTTGATTACACCATGCAATTTAATTTCGATTTTTTTTTTGTGTTCCATTTATAGTACACAGTGCAAGTGAAAAATGTTTAATTTAACATTTACGAGCGAGCCAAAGGCGAAAATAATCACTAATAAATAGTGCTGTTTAATTTAGAAGACTCAAAGACCAAAATGAAAATTTAACTCAAAATGAATTTACAATGAAGAAAGTGTTTTGCAGCCAATTTTAATATCGACTATATTCAATAGTTCTACATACATATGTACATATGTCTACATTTGCAAACACATAAAATCCATAAACACCTTTACTTACTTGTATTAATGTGTATAATATTTGCGATGTTGTTTTTGTGTAAGTATATAATACCAGTATTTGTTTAGAAATGCGATAGCATTGCCAGGTATCAACTGTTATTCTCCGAATTCACGTGTTCGTATACTTCGTAATACTAGCTAAAATATAGGTCAAAATAATAATACATACACCGACAAATAAATACATTCATAGAAACATCGACGGATTCGATAGCTTTTAACTTTTGATGTTTCGACCATTGTACATATGTGTGATGGTGGCTTTGTTTAAAAAAAAAAAAAATGAAATAGTGATGTGAAAGTTTCTTTGTGTGCGCGAGTGTTGCGAGCACTTATTACTTAAAGATAGGGACACAATGGCCATTACTTGGGCTAAGTTTGTTTGTGTCACACAAGACAAACAAGTCCAGTTAATTCTTATTGGCACAAAGAGCTTTCGCAACATCAGCTAAGGTTCCATATCGCAGACGGGAGAATAATGGGGAGGTTCTCTACCTCACATTCCATTCATTCTTCAATGTCAACCGCACTGCCCACTGGTGACGGTTTTCTTCTTCTACCGCATTTTTTTCCACTTCTTTGCGCATTCTCATTTTTTTCCTCATTTGATTTTCTGCCTTCTCGAAACTTAAATAGCTTATCTTTTCGGCCCCGAAAAGACAAAGCTCGGGTGTACGCGATCCCCGTCCGCTACACTCGAACGAGGGTCGTAATTTTCACTGATGAATATTCAATATAAAATCGTGTCAATTTCACAGTCCACCCTCGGAGCCGGTCATACATATTCATCGCTTTTGTTACGATGAATTTTTCGCAATTAGCGATCGCGAATCCACCTCTAGCCGAGTTCACACGACGCGTCCGGCACAATGTATTTGCTCGCGTAGTACGCCTTTGAAGTCGTGCGGATGCGTGTGAACGAGGCGTAACTTACACAGTTATTCGTATATTCTGCATATATGTACGTACGTACGAGTATGTGTGACGTTTCCATAAATGTAAATTTCAATTCTGAACCGCAGATTAATATTCAACGATACCGTGTCAATACGATGTCGTTGTAATTGGTCTTTTACATACTGAAGTGAACGAAAAAATACATTGTATATGCATATGTATGTACATACATATATCGTATCAGATTCATCATCATTTGCAGCCGCTCACCATCCACTGCTGGATGAAGACCTCTCCAATCCTCTTCCATTCCTGTCTGGCTTGAGCAATCTGCATCCAGTTGATTCCACACATTCTTCCCAATTCATCAGTCCTTTCGGTCTACCGTGCTTTCATTCACATCCTCTCGGATACCATTCCAGTATTTTTCGCGTCCATCTGCCATCCATACTTCTACATATGTGCCCAGCTCATTGCAAATTCAACTTTTCACACGCTGAGCCCGGGCGGGAGTCCTTTCGGTCTACCGTGCTTTCATTCACATCCTCTCGGATACCATTCCAGTATTTTTCGCGTCCATCTGCCATCCATACTTCTACATATGTGCCCAGCTCATTGTAAATTCAACTTTTTCACACGTTCCGCTACATTTGCCACTTTGTTCATACTTCTTGCCCATGTATTCCTCTTACGATATCTTCTTGTTATACCAAGAATACATCTTTCCATGCACTGTGTGCACTGGATCTTACATAAAATTCTTGAATATCTACATAGTGTACCTACCTATAGTTATAAAAATTCCAGTTACAATCAATGAAATTAAATAGTTGTAAGCTTTGTAATTTGTTTGATCGAATATTTTCAAATGCATCAAACGAATTTATGCTTCTTACCCATGATATTTTCTCGTTATATCGAGCATACATCTTTCCATGCTGTGTGAATTTTCTAAAATTCTTGAATTTAGCATCCACGTTTCATATCCATACGTCATAACTGGCAGCAATGTTAATTCTTCCAAAAGCACTTTATCCTAGTTTCATTCTTTGTTTTATTTCTTCTTCTTTACATACATTAATATTCACCAATTGTCCTAGGTATAAATAACTATCAAATATCTCTAAAATATGATTATCTATGTATGGACATACTGTGACTACGTTTTGGGTGCAAAATTCATTAAACATAATTTTAGTTTTATTAAAATTATAGTTTCATACTTTTGTTGCTTAATTGTGCTAAATCTACTGAGTCGCATGCAACTATGACTATGTCGTTAGCGAATCTTAAATGGCCCAAGTGCTTTCCGTTGATCTTGACCTCTGTTTTTGCCATTCCATCGATCTAAATATGCCCTCAGCTTTGAATAATTTTATATCGTATCAAGTGTCATTGAATCATTCCATATCCGGAAATATTCTATAAATATGAGAAATATGCAAGTTTCAAAGTAAGCTCGACTGGAAAGTAGTGTTTTACAGTTTTGTTGATGGGGGAGGAGTAGGGTGTAGGGTGATGTAAAAATGTGGGGCAAGCTTTCAGCTGAAAGTTTACGGGCGCGCATGTCAGCGGTGGGCAACTTCGTCTGAAACAATGTTCCCCTGAACATTGCAACACACAGAGGCAGGCCAGAGAAGACTCTAATCTCGTTTGGTTCGACTCGTCTTTGTGAGGGACGGAGGGCCGTTAAACTCGGGGGCCGCGGTCGGCCACCTTATACTGCAATACCGAATGCAACGACATTATGCAAAGCGTTTACCAAGCGGTTAAATTCGCTCTCCGTTCTCTGGCACAGACTGAAATTGGCTACTGGTCTTAGACACGTGAATTCTCCTATAAACATACATACACACATACGAGTATATAACATCCTGACAATATATGTACATGGAAGAGATGCTCTAAACAAAGACAGTTTAAATTTGTTACATTTCACTACATAATGGATTGCGTTGGTGAGACCAACTTTGAAATAATAGGCAAAACCTTATATCGACGATAGTTCTACAATTTTTATTATATAGTTTAATATGCTTCGTGTTTGCAGTCTCGGTATGTTGATTGTTCACCAATTTGTTAGTCATTATGAGTATTATGAATATTTTATTACATATTTACTAGCTAATCAGTATAAAATTGTTGTGCTGAAACCGTGTGTAAATTGTGCGTTTTTGAGATTGTAGTAGCCGAAAGAAAAAATTTTTATATATTTATATATAAAATATTTACTCATTTTTCAGATTCATTCCTCATAATGATAATTTCATTTGTGTTTCTCTATGTTAGTCGTTTTTACTTTATCCTAATATATGTACATATGTACTATATGTACATAGTATTGTGATCGTGCGAAAATTCGACCTTGAGATTTTGACTGATTTGTATCAGGTATAATCTCCTGATCACGTTTTCATGATTTCTGGAAAATTCTGTATCTACATATGTAGTATGTACGTCTATGTATAAGGCCAGTGGTCGGGAACCTTTTCCGAGCTAAGAGCCAAATTAGGAAAAACTTTGCAAAATTGGTAAGTTTGGGAGCCGCAACATATTATTTTCGAATTACATATTCAAAGTTATATTAAATGTCACTCATTAATCATTAAGAAATAAGTTGCCCTCATGATATTTCTTAACGTTCAACAGTTTATTACTAAAAATTATTATAAAGTTTAATCTGATAAACGATCTTACAGCACTTTATAGCCACGACGTCGTAGATTCATTTTGATCTTGTGTAAACTGTGTGTCAACATTTTTTATCTCACCCAAAACTTTGGATGACAGCGAGAGCCGCAGGTTTCCTTACAAACAGCCGCATGCGGCTCCGGAGTCGCCGGTTCCTGTATTACGCGGATGTATGTATGTACATACATACATACATATGTACCTATAGAATCGCTACAACTCAAAAACAGTTTATTCAATCACACTGAAACTTCATCTTTATAGGTTTTTTGCCAGCCATTACAATCCGTAAGGCTTTCAAAAATTTTCGCAATCGGAAGTGGTACCCTTGGAAAGTCATCTAATTTTGTTTTTACTGTCTTATTCAATTATTCTCTTTTTATATATGTTATTTCAATCTTACTGTTTACGATCATGTTTCCATGGTAATTTTCTTTGTTCGCACAGTCTGTAAGCCGTACAACCACAACGATGCCTTTTTATCCACAATGCTCACACTAAATATTTGAATAAATGTGATTTCTTTTTAATGTGACATTAGAGTAAGGATTCATAACACTCAAAGGCGGGCATTATTATTATTTTTTAAGGAGATTCAACGATAGCGAGTTTTTCCAGAGACATTCAAAAATATCCTCACGTCTCCGTTGGGATTGTGCGTTATAATGGTGTTTCGCAAGTTTCGTCATTATGGCGGTTGGAAATTTAATGAAAAATGTACGAAGACGGAGGTGCATCTTGGCGTTAGACTTTTAACCGGAAAAAATGAAGTGGGCGTTTCGCGGCGGAACAAAAAAGAAAAGAAAAAATACTTGAGTAGGGAAATTTGTGAGTTTATAGTCCTCTTGCGGGACGCAATTAGCAGGGATTAGGGTCCTCTCAAGGATTATACACTTTGGCTTCGGATAGAAGGGTCTGGGGTGCGTCCAGACGAAAACTTTCAGCTGGAAAGTGGCTGTACAGGCTGAAGTTGCCGAATTACGTCGGCCGCGACGCAAATCCGCCGACTAAGGACCGCGACCCTTAATTTATGAAACCTGACGATATAATTAAGCCGAAAGCCGCTGGCCAAATTACGATGACACCGTAAAATATGATTAAACCGAGAACACTACACGGCTGCGTTGCCATTTACGTCTCACACTTTTGGACCCCTTTTACAACACTATTAGGAATCATACCAAAATATGAACAAGGACAAATAAATGCGTTAAGTCGACTTACTTCCATATTTGATAAAGAACCGGCGTTAACGGCGTATTGTACAAATTTTAAGAAATGATTAAAAACATTGACGATTTTTTCATATTTGAGTAATTGTCATTCATTTTGTTTTGATTGAGATATTGATCAACAGGTCTACAGGATCCTCCTATCTATTATTCCAATAACAGGTTAACATAGGAATAATAAATAGGAGTAGAGGTTGTGATCGAGCAATCTCGTCTCGAGAATTCTCGAGATATTTTGAATAATTTTGATTCTCGTTTTGCGAGAATATATTATTATGAAATTTAGAGATTCTCGCTTCTGTATGTATGTATGTAAATCATACATACCTACATACATATGATTTTTTCAAAAAAACGAGACGAGGCCAATTTCTTTAGCACTCGAACTATAAGAACGCGCCTTAGAAGTTAATAACGAATTTTACAATTTAAACGTTGGAGGGCAAAAGTTATAAGACCGACTTCCACACAAAATTAACGAAATTTTTCGGTATCTATCCGTTAATTTTGTATCGAAAAGAAGAACATCCTTATCTAGCAATGTTTTTTTTAAAAAATATTTTTTTTAATCTGAATATTTGTGAATCTAAAATAAAATAAATGTAGAATAATAAAATAAAAAAAAAAAAAAAAAAGTTGTAAACCTCTAATATAATAGTTTTTGTGTCCTTTTATTTATTTATTTATTTATTTACAGGCTAAACGCCCAAATTAAAAAATTAAAATCAATTACAGGATAATAAAATTACAGTTGAATTAAAATTAAGTAATTAAAATTACAGTTGAATTAAAATTACATATTAATAAAACATTAAAAGTACATTATTACACAAGTACACAATTAAAACATAACATAAACATACCATATAAATGATATAAACATTACATTATTATTATTATTGATAATAAAAAAATATATACAATAATCAAATACCATCACCATTTTTTTTGTTTTTATATGTTGTCAGTCATCTATCGTTACAAAAAAAAATTGATTTACTAACTCTTTAACCTTGAGAATTCTCAAGAATCTCGAGAAACCAAAAAGAAAATCACGAATTCTCCAGATTCAAACATTCGGAGAAAATAAGATTCTCGAATCTCGAGAATCAAAAAAAGTCGAGAAATCACAACCTCTAGAAAGGATGTGCAAATTTTTTGTGAAATCGTCTTACAACTAAGTAAGACAAAATGGCAAACGACGATTGGCCAATGACAGATTGGCAAACGACAAAACAACAAAATAAGAGTCGACTGAACTAGATTTAGTAATGTCCAGATTTTGCCAATGACGAAAATGAGGTCGAAAGCCATCGAGAAAATCACTCTGACATACGGGGGTCAAATTTCGGATCTTCGCTCAAGACACTGAGCGTTCACACACACACTTACCACACGCCACGCTACACACGCGAAGAAAGGATTATTATGTATAATATAGTAAGATATTAGTTTATAATGCAATCGTTTGTTGCGGTTCATTTTTAAATTTAATAAATAGGCTAATTAAAAATAGGTTGCAAAGATTTCAAAATAGAGCCACGCGGAGTATTTTAAATGTAAATTGATTAATTAGTATAAGAAATATGTTGAGTTAATTGAACTGGATGTAAGTGAAACCTTAAAAGTGTACATACATACATACATATATTTACTTTATCCTAATCGGATAAAGTATTGTGATCGTGCGAAAATTCGACATCGAGATTTTGACGGATTTGGATCAAGTATCATCCCCTGATCACGTTTTCATGATTTCTGGAAAATGTCTGTATGTCTGTGTATTATGTGTGTGTGTGTATGTCTGTGTGTTTTCTCCGAAACTATCAAGTCTATCAAGCTGAAATTTTATATCTATTATTTTCATGCAAGGTGTAAGAGCCATAAAGAATTTGGTCAACATCAGTCAACCGAAAGTAGGGTTTTTTTCGTGCAGTAAAATTCAAAAATTCTGTAAAAAATCATATTTCCGAAACGGCACCGACGATTTTGTCAAAATTTCATATCTATAGTTTTCACGTTAGCCGTAAGAGATACTGTGATTTTGGTCAAAATCCCTCCTGCAGAAATGGCAGTTTACTCTTGAACGATTGGTTTTTTTTTTTTATTTTTTTCGGCCTCTCAAATATGTAGTATCGTCACAATATTGTAATGTTATACTCCTGAGAAAAATTGCTAGTTACGAAAAATTAAATCATTGAAACCTGTCAACCGGAAGTAGGGGTTTTTTTTTTGTCGAAAAGTTTACCACAGAATATTTCATAAACTGCACCGGCGATCAAGTTGAAATTTCATATCTATAGTTTTCACGTTAGCTGTAAGAAATATTGTGATTTTAGTCAACATCTGACTACCGGAAGTGGCAGTTTTTCCTATTTGTATATATGCCGAAGATCGCATTTTACATACGCGCGCGCACTCAACACGGTGATTTTATGATATGTATGTATGTTGGTTGGTGTGGTGGTGTGCATGCGTTTTATTTACTTACGTACTACTATTATTTACTACTATATTACGTACAAACTATTTCGATAAGTATAATATATACATACATAGGTACATAGTCATACTATTAGGAGTAATAATATGGTAATAGTTAAGAATTTAAAATTATGTAGATCTACATACATAGAATAAGTACATACATACTTTGTACAGGGGTGTTGTTGAATATAATGCACTACCAGAAGATCTTAGAAATATAAACCAAATTGATAAGATTCCTGGCAGCCTTAAAACAACACCTCTGTACAGGTGCTAATATATAATTCATTTTATTTTGCAATTGGCTTTTTAATTTATTTTAATTGCATAATTTAAAAAAAATAGTTTAATACTCGCGTACAAAATATGTATGTACGTAGATACGTAAAAACATTTTCTAACGCGCACCGTAATACAAAGTTTTTCAAACAAGAAAACAATTTCAACAACGAAACACACATACATATGTACATATGTATGTATATATTCATGTGAAACTTTTATCCGACTGAAATTAAATTTCTCGTGCGTCAGTCGAAAACCGCAACTGATATTTTCGAGCAGTGACGTAAAACAAAAAAAAAAAAAATTCGCACACAACCCTTTTTTCTACCGGTTGCACAATTCACCCACACAAATGCACATCCATAGAAACACACGCACACTGTGTCAATGGCTGAAATCGTCATTATAGTCGCGTTCGCTCATTGTGCGCCCAGTGTTGATAAATAATTGGGGTTTCCACGGGGGTTAACAATGGCGTCGGCCAAGGCGAAACCCTTTGTCCTCGGCTGTTTGGTATTCGCACCTCTATCCCTCGCACATTTTCACACACATACACACGCTAAAAATATTCTTTTCTGTACGTTGCAATTAAAATGAAAAACAAACGCAGTATAAAAGTGAGCGGCCGGTGCAGTGTTAACGAGCTGATGTGCCACTCTGGATAGGTACTGAAAACAATGGACGTATATAACGTTACCTTCCGGCTTCGTTTTAACGAGCTACACACGCATTTACGTGACTTATTATCGAATTCGAATCGAATCCCGAACTTCGTACACGTATTCGAGGATATTTTTACATTCGGTTTAATTAAAAATATTCTCCAAAGTTCGCGAACATGTGTTGAAGTGTTCGACAGAGTAGAATTGTCTAATTGCCACCGTAGATCGTGTAAATATGTGAAATATTCGTGAGAAACGATTCGCCTATGAATAAACCAACGATTATTCCCATTGGGCAGTTTATCTTGGTATAAATTGATACGGAGCGAGGCTGACCAAACCAATCGTGATTGATGTATTTTCCGGAAGCGAGCAATTACCGGAGACCGGACGTGTCGAAAAATGTAAGAACATAAATTAACGATAAGATTTTTCCCCGTAGCTACGCAAAAACTAATTACATCGCACGCCATCTACATAATATATGTATGTATGTATGTATACGCGTTTCTTCATTTCTTAATATTGTGTTTTATTGCGCGTTTTATTTTCTACTTTATTGCTTGTATTATCATATATGTATATATGTACATATATAGTTTATCTTGTATGGCTGTGTGTGTGTGTGTGTGTGTCTTGTCTGCTGATAACGCTCGCAATAATAAAAAAAAACCAGAACGAGTAGGATTTGAACCCAGTACCACTGATTCGGAACAGAGCGCTTACGCGGTGAGCCAAACCAGAAGATAATAGGCAGGATTCACCGTGACTATTTATATAATAAATAGGCTCGCAACTTTGCTAAATTGTTATGTTATTGTTATTATAACGCGCGATAGATGACGCTTGGCATAGATGCAACAACTCTGTATAAAAACTATTAAATTTAATATTATTTTTTAGTACGGGTGATGAGAACGCTCCGTTGATATTCAACGGGCTTACACTAGTATATATATGTATATGTATATGTATGTATGTACTAGTGTATACATATGTCCTGTATTCGTACGTGTGCAATGAAATCGTACAGTAAATTAGCTGCAATTTAGCCCAAATCCGTCTGTCTGTCTGCTGATAACGCTCGCTGAGGTAAATAATAAAAAAAAATCAGAACGTCGCGCGAGTGGGATTTGAACCCGAGATCACCAGGTTGGAACAGTGAGCGCTTACGCTATGATCCAACGCCGATAATGCGGGATCTCCTATAATTGAACATATAAACCCTTAGTAGGTTCGCGACTTTGCTAAATTGTTACGTTGTTACAAAAACTATAAAAACTATTAAATACAAATATACTCACCCACACAAACACTTTCAGTACGGGTGATGAGAAACCACTCCGTTGATATTCAACGGGCTTACACCAGTACAATAATAAAAAAAAATGATTGTAATT
This sequence comes from Parapsyche elsis, assembly GCA_022651745.1. Classification (NCBI taxonomy): domain Eukaryota; kingdom Metazoa; phylum Arthropoda; class Insecta; order Trichoptera; family Hydropsychidae; genus Parapsyche; species Parapsyche elsis. The sequence goes on from JAGVSN010000017.1 coordinate 9,122,585, forward strand.
TGAACAATAAAAGCATTATGATATAATATAACAATAATACCGATACTCAAACATTTAATGCAGCATTAAAGCTCTCAATAGGAGAGTAATTTTTTTATTATGATACGGTAGTTAATTTATGGTTTTATCGAAATAAGGAGTTTTTTTTATCGAATCGGACAATGTGTGAACGTATCACGCACTATAAAGACCATACATTTTGGAATTGTCTAACTCAGATCCTAATACTACCTTAAGCTGTATGTGCACAATACAATAATACGATAAATGTATTGATAATGGTTTTTATCTCCGATATCGGAAGCGTGAATGTATAAGGAAAGTAGTATAATATGAATTCAGCTTATTAACATATCGTGTTAAGCACTAATATTTACTACTATTGCCTTGATGAAAATTCAAATCGATGTAATTATGTCAATTTATGCGTTTTATATTCGAAATTGTACCGTATTTCACTGATGAATTCCCTTTACATCGGAGATATATACATACATATGTATGTACATATAAAGGTAGATGGGGGCGATTTTTCGAATTCGTGTTTCGCCAGTGCGCGAATTTTCAACGAATAATTTTCCGAACGGGACAAAATTGAGTGCGCCATACGGCGAGGGTAGCTTTTTAACGAGACGCTTTCGGAAAGCGAAATTTTCCACGAGTCTTTGCGTGATTTGCAAGAGACAAAAGGCCGGTAGGCTCGGCTCGTTGCGGACAAGCGAACTCGTACGTTTTTATTTTGTATGTGTATACACGATAAAAATGTCGGTGGTCGACTACGTGATAAAAATACGAGAGGCTTTTAAGGTAATTGAATTAAACTACGACCACCTGAAAACGCGCCAAATTTTGAATTCTTCGCTCGACACGCTGCGGCCGGATGTTGCGAGTTTGTGACGTTACGTGGAAAACTGCATCAAAAATATATCTATGTAAAAAATCGCAGTGTGTAACCGCTACTCACTATAGAAGTAAAACTTTTTTGCAATTTAAAGCAAGTGCAATGTACAAGAAGGAAATATGTAAATGTGAAAGAATTGTGTACACAAATGTGGTTTTAAACGCTCACACAATGACTCACTTTTCTCACCGCTACAGGTCGCGCAGCGAAAGTTTCACACACACACACACACATATGCATTTTGATAATGATTGGACTGAAGGAACATGCAGTATTTCACAAAACAATAGTGTATCTGTTACACTCGTAACGTGTACGCTTTATTGTTGCATGTAGTGAAAATTCGTATTATTCACCTATTCACAGACACTACACACGTGCAATGTGTGTGGCTCGCCTCAACTCTCACTGCGTGACCTGTACCCGACGTCTAGCCGAGGAGTGGGGGTACCCGCTGACCGCTGACCGTGACTGGTTTTCGTATCGTGCCACGTTTCGATGACACCCTTTTACTAAAACTGAGGGGCAGTGCAGGGGGTGGAGGGGACGCTCGAATTTTCGGGGTGGATCTCTCTCTCGAATGAACGCGAAAGAGCAATTGAGAGGGCAATAGCCTACCTCCAAACTGGAAAAGTGGGAGTATGCGTCACAGTTTATCGCTCGCTCCGTTTGTATGGAACGTTGGATGAACCGTTTTTACTCTACCGAGCGAAAAGAAGTTTTACTTCAAAAATAAACTAGAAACGTTTGATATTTAATTTCATCGTATGAACTACGGTGACTCCATAAATTTGTTCATCAGCGCTTAAGTCGAATCGTAAGAATGCCAAATCCGGCAGGGGATATATATTAAATAAAGTTGTCAGCCCGTTTCCGCAAGGATGAGTAATGGAGGTAAGTTAGTTTAATGGGTCGTAAATTATCACAATTGTCACACACATACATACATATACAGTGAACAGTGTGTTTACTTTCATCTAGCTGACGCCGATTGTCCAAAAATACGATTCCATTACATAGATATGAACTAAACCAATTTGAGTATAGCTCGATCACGTCATCGAAATAAAAGTTGCGACGTAAAACCGTCGCAATCTTATATTAGAGATTAAGTAGCCGAAAAGGTTAAAGTTATCTGGGAGGCTGTGGCAGTGTAGCGAAACACAAGGTAAAAATTATTTAGCAACGAACGATTTGCACGGTGATAAATCATTCGGCTGTCGTATACTAGAGGCCACAGCGCTAGCAAATAGTTAATGGTGTTTTCTTTGCACTCGAGGTGTGCAAAGGGTTGAAAACGAACGTGTCGGGAATGTTACTCGTTCGAATTTCACTGTCTAAGCGAGCCAACAAAGGGGTGGAGGGGTGTGTATTAATAGAAAATTTTACGACGGGGCATAAATAGGCAATTTGTATACTTGGCTCCCATCAATAAAATATATATCGAAACTTGGTCACCCGTGCTGGAGCTTAGTTGCGCAAACTTTCCCTAATGTGAAAACCCACCCCTGCCCCTCCCTTACCCCTCTATTGAATTGAGTGCTTCTTAATGGACACTCAACTCTCATAATACACCCATCAAATATTGTATATGCGTGTAGGATATTATAACCCTTTCGTTTTTTAACCTCGTACGTATGTATGTATGTACATATGTATGTATGTATGTATGTACGTATAACCTCTTCTGATGTGTTTCATTTGCATACATTCAGTATTGTAAATTTTGTATGAAGAGCTAGCCAAACAATACGATACACACGTATAATAACTGAGAATAAGGCACTTGAAGTTTTTGGTACATAATTGTACATATATATACATACATATGTAAATGGAATTTTTATTTTACTGTGACAAACAGTGAAAATAGTCGCCTAAAGTAGCGGTCGCCAACTGGTGGTATGCGGACCACTGGTGGTCCGCGAGAGAATTTTGGTGGTCTGCATTTTTCATAATCATCATCATATTCGGCCGTTCACCATCCACTGCTGGATAAAGGCCTCTCCAATCCACTTCCATTCCTGTCTGTCTTGAGCAATCTGCATCCACTTGACTCCACCCATTCTTTTCAATTCATCAGCCTATCTTCCACTTGGTCTACCTTGCTTTCTTTCACATCCTCTCCGATACCATTCCAGTATTTCTCGCGTCCATCTGCCATCCATTTTTCTCGCTATGTGTCCGCTCCAACTTTTTCACACATTCCACTATGTATATCTGCAACTTTGATCATACTTCTTACCCATGTATTCCTCTTACGACCTCTTCTTGTTATACCAAGCATACATCTTTCAATGCTTCTCTGGTGCACTGGATCTTGCGTACCATTCTTGATTTTAGTATCCAAGTTTCACATCCATACGTCATACTGGCAGTTATCGTAATTAATAATAAATATATTGTTTATTTGTAATAATTTTTTTTATCATTTTTGCAAATAACTCGGAGTGCAAATACAAGTGTATTTATCATATTTAGAATGATATTTTTATGGAGAAAATTATGGTATTGGTCCGTGGTATTCGAGATTTTGAGTTTAGTGAGGTCTGAAAGATTGGCGAAAGTGAAAATACAATGCTTGAAGTCTGGTGAGCCAAAATATGAAGGAGAAAATCAATGGAATTTTTTTTAATAATGGATATAAAAATACTAATAAATTTAAGGAATTAAATTATCGAGTAGACGTTGCACATACAAATTAATCAAATAAAGTGTAGTATATGTCACGCGCGATGGCGTTTATTGAACTCGAGCGTGTTCACGAAAGTTGCTTCTTCGATTGATCAACTTTGAAACTTCGATATGGCTTTTGACCTGGACAGAAGGTTTTTGACTCATGGACGTGATAGTGAAAGCTCTCAACGGACCGAAGAGACAATTACTTTTCACGAATTGCACAGACGCCATCGCGTCAGTAATATATTTGATACTGACGCGGTCGTTTTACTAATGGACTTTCGCCATTGAATTGGTGCAGACGAATCGTTTCTGTTTCAAATTGACTTAATAAATTTATTAATTTTACAGAATGCGTGTACAGAAGACTAAAAATTGCATCGCCAAACTTCAAAGCTAAAAACTGATATATATAGTTAGTAATATATGTAGGTATATTAAATGATATTACGAACAATTTCGCTGTGCAGTACAATATCGCATGAAAATAATAAAATTAGAGTTCGTTAAACTTTTGATTCTCGTATGAAGATAAGTTTTCTCGGTACGCATTTTACCGAAAAGTTTAACGTTTGGACGTCGAGGTAAACAGTTCATAACTCGAATTTATATCCAAGAAGAAGGCTTTATGCGATACGAAATGGTCTGTTTGGTATAAAAGCCTCAGAATAGAGAGAGCTAAGATGCATTCCGGGCCATGCAACGCACACACACACACACACTTCAGTCACATAAAAGTCTTTCATATTTTGAACACGATTTTTAAATTTATCAAACTTGCACACTTCTGCGCGAATTTATGGCAAACGGTGCACTTCGCATGTTTGCAATATGCATAGAAAACACACAAACACGCCATTGAAGTTTTTTTTTGTTTTATTTTTATTATTATTGTGATGGCGTCATAAAAATGTGTTTCGCTCTTGTGGCGTAATAATAATGGTTGAACGCTTTTAGAGCCACAAGCCGCGCCCGTGTCTCCGAAAGGGTTAGCATTTTTTATGCAAATCTCCGAAAAAGAAATACGGCGTAAAAATTCGTGGGATATCCATTTCGGGATGATAAATGCAAAAAGTTTGAGCCGCGAGGATAATAAATATAATGGTGTAGATACATCATATGGGAAAATATCCTCTCAACTCATGAATTTAGGGGGGGGGGAGGGGTAGGTGACGGGGATTGAGGGGAAACGAGAGGGGAGGGAAGTTGTAGAGAACTTATTAGGAGGGATTTGAATTGAAAACTCCCTTTAAATTTAGCGATTACTTTTGGGCGAAAGCGCTCGCTTTCACCGGACGTATTTCGTGACAGACTTTTAAGCTGAATCATTACGCTGATGATGATGATGATGATTTCGTACTGTGAGCATAATGAAGCACTCACTCTCCGCACTAATGACGCCCGAAAGCTTAAATATTATATTTAATTTATGTAAGTGCTGAAAAAAAACCGGTATCGATAATTCATACGATTTTGTTCGAGCGAAAATCGAAAGTTACACAGTGGAAAATTGCCACTTTCGTTTGATAGATTTTTATGAATATAAAAATCTACGTATAATTTTAATCATATTTAGGTTAATATTAAGTACACATTAGGGTGGAGCGACATTGCAAAAATTAAAAATCGGCATTGTAATACCTACCAAATGTTTTGTTGTATCATCCGTATTCTCGTAAAAATACTGAAAAAAATCTGTGAATAATGTCTTCAGACCTCTACCTGAAGGCGAAAAATGAAAATTTACTTATTAATTTCGAAATCTGATCATATAATACAACATTTTTGATAACATGCTCATAAAATTACCCCAACTTTATTAAATATTATAAGTACTTTTTGTAAAAATCTAATTTATTTACGTATTCCTTGAATTATTCAAATAAGTGTGAATTTGTGAGAGTGGTGGAGGAAGACATACGAGTAAATATACATAAGTATATACGAGTAAAGTAAGTATGTATAGTAAAAATAAATACTAATTTTCCAATTATAACTGCTATTTATAGAGATTGGAAACAATCAATTGGAAATTTTCATACAAGTAAAAGTATTAAGATAAAAGTGCAGGTAGAGACCAGAAAAACTTTTTTAATTAAGCAGATTTTTTTAGGCAGAGGAGGTATGATGTAGAGGCAACTTTTTATAACTATTTCAAAATGAATATCCCAAAAAAAAAAGAAGTTCCATACATCGTCGCTCCACCCTAGTACACATGTAGTGTAAATTGGACCATATTTGAGAAGTGATCAATATTGTCATATCACCTTTTTCACAAGTTTTGATAAGCTTAAAATTTAATGAAAGCTTACATAGGCGATGCTATTTTATCATCTTTTATGAAAATATATAACGCAATCTGAAATTGAACAATAATATGCCTATCCATAGAATGTTTTAATTATTCTGAGAAAAGTAACATTATAGAATGGGCGAATGGGGGATGGGTGGAATTCCTGGATAGAATATATATGAAATAACAATACGTCGGATGGACCAAGGAACGTCTGCTCAACACAAACATTGGAGATGGATACGATGCTTCGTGTGGGGAGTTCCAGAGACTGGGAGAGTCGACCGGGAAACGCGCGGACGTGAGCAAACATCCCGGTCCCGGATTTGATATTTCAGCCGACGGAGACGATTGTTTGCAAAGTGGGATATTTTCCGGACTACGTGAATCTTTTGCTTTTTATCCACGTCCTTCCAGCCCCGACCCCCTCCACCTTCGTCTCCCCCCTCGACCGAAATCTAATTTTAAAAGGATTACCGCTAGGCGGGGGTAGGAAAGGATCCTTCCTGAGCGGGAGACGACTCTTTCATCGGGGATTCTTCCCGCTTTTACCCGCTCGAAATCAGTTTTGCATTACGAAAGAAGGATGCGAGTGTGAGTGGGTGGGTTTTTTGGCGGGAGTGGTGGTGGGTGGGGTGGAAATAATTTAATTTAATGTCGTTTGGCGCCAAAAAAAGGCAGTCGAGTGAATCGCGAGATCGACGCTCAGATAGAGCACCGGTAATGGCGGCGCATATCTCACTTATCGGCTCGTAACTTTTGTATTAGCGCTCAGGTAGGAAAATAGGGGAAAAAAAACGCTAACGACATCCTGGAAAAACTACTTTATTTTCGCAATCTACAATACATGTGTGATTTTACTATGGAAGATCTCTTCTACTTATTACGGCGTGCTTCTTACTTACGGCGGCAACTTACGGCGTTCTAGAAATTGTCTCTGATTGTGTAGGAAAATAAAAGTTATAATTTAATTATACAATGTATTGTGTATTGTGGTTCATTATAAAATATGTTAGATAAGTCAACTAGAGATAGATTACAAATATCACAAAATAGAGGTATGAGATGTATTTTAAATGCGGATTGGTATGCTAGTATAAAAAATTCGGGTGTGGCCAACCCATGACTTTATCCATATATATATATATATATATTTTTTTTTTTTTTTATTAAACTTTTATTTATCCATATAATGTTCATAATACTTCTTATTTACTAAAAAAAAACGTATCCTAATGGTTCCTGGTCAAGTGGCCATTATCCATTTTACAATAAATGTGTGTTAGTAGTAATAGGAAAATAATCTTACTTTATCGTTAGTGTTTGTTTTTACAGTAGGAAAATTTAAGCTAAAAAACCTATTTACAAATTTTATTTTTATTTTTTTAAATACAATACATAATAAATAGGGTATGCATGCAGATACATTAAATTCTTATTTCTAGTGACTTACTGTAAACGGAGGTTTAAAACAGATTATGTTTCGGGAGCCTATGTTTATACCTGAATGGTGATGACACACTATCGTAATCACCGAGACTTTTACTAATTTGTTAGCGTGGTTATTGGTAGTTTTTGGTAAAACTTCGTGGTTAATTTGTTAGTAATATCAGTTACAAGTGGGATGTTGTTTCGCGAGTGAAGCGTTTTGAGGTTAGTATACATGGGGGTGTTATATATGATTTTGATGGCTTTGTTTTGCACGATTTGCAGTTTAGTATGGTTAGTGGTGGAGGCATTGTTCCAAACAGGCGCAGCGTATGTTAATATTGGTAGTATTAGGGCGCGATACATTTTGATGCGATTGGATCGTGACAAAGCGCTACGACGGTTGAACAACGGATAGACCGCTGCCATCGCGCGCATCGCCTTGCACCTCGCTGACTCTAATTGTGGAATATCCATATATTTGAGGAATACAAACAGTAATGAAATTAATTTTTTAAGTACGCAAGTAAATAAAACGCATGCACAGCACCACACCAACCAACATACATACATACATACATATCATGAAATCACTGTGTTGAGTGCGCGCACGTATGTAAAATACGATCTTCGGCATATATTCAAATTAGAAAAACTGCCACTTCCGGTCGTTAGATGTTGACCAAAATTACAATATCTATTACAACTAACGTAAAAACTATAGATATGAAATTTCGACTTGATTGCCATGGCAGTTTCGGAAATATTCTGTGGTAAACTTTTCGACAAAAAAAAAACCCCTACTTCCGGTTGACTGATTTTAATGATTTATTTTTTGATAACTTTCAATTTCTCTCAGAAGTACAACATTACAATATTGTGACGATACTACATATTTAAAAGGTCGAAAAAAATAAAAAACAAAAAATCGTTCAAGAGTAAACTGCCATTTTCGCTCGTCAGAAGTTAACTAAAATCACAGTATCTTTTACGGCTAACGTGAAAACTATAGATATGAAATTTCGTCAAAATTCCCGGAGCCGTTTCGGAAATATTCTGTGGTAAAAGAATTTTAGAATTTTCTATAAGAAAAAAACCCTACTTCCGGTTGACTGATGTTAACCAAATTCCTTATGGCTTTTACACCTTACGTGAAAATAATAGATATGAAATTTCAGCTTAATAGCCTTGATAGTTTCGGAGAAAACACACATACAGACACACACACGCATAAGTACACAGACATACAGGCATACAGACATACAGACACACAGACACACACACATACAGACATTTTTTAGAAATCATGAAAACGTGATCAGGGGATGATAATCGATACAAATCAGTCAAAATCTCGAGGTCGAATTTTCGCACGATCACAATACTCTATCCGATTAGGATAAAGTAAAAATTATTTACAACACTAGAAATATTCAAATTTTTAAAGCTGAAAAACACAGGAAAAGATTAGAGTAATTTAAACGTGACTATTTTTCTATGTGCGCATCTTTCGATGTGCGCTATTTTCCCTGTGCGCATTTTTCTGTGTTCACTTTTTTCCGTGTCCGCTAATTTTTCCGTGCGGATTTTTCGTGTACGTTTTTTTAGTGTGCGGTTTAATCCGAGCACCAAATAAATTCAACATGCATTGTATACGGTAATTGAATCAGTAATATGATACAAACACATTACACGCATACATGGTTTGTTCAACAGATAGACTTTCACTATCGAGAACTGTTGACCTGAATATTCGCGATGCAATCGTCGCCTACTGTTTATCCCTGACTTTGAATTAGCTATCCTCACACCCCACAAAAGCTATTTTATCCACTCTCACCCCTCATCGTTTCCCCTTCTTCAACTGAGCACACCGGGAGCATTATCGTCAGCCGCGCTTTCCCGCCATAAAGCGTTCGCGGCACCCCCATATTATCATAAATTTTCTCCATTCATACATTATATTCGTCTAATCCGGCACTGGCGGGTATCCTTATTCAAAAATTTGTCGCAAGATAAATCGCTACCGGAACCGAGACGAGTCCCACTCGGGATATCAAGGGATAGCGGTAGGGGTATGGAAAAAAAAAGTAATATATCAACTTGGACACAATTACATACATATAAGACACGTACACTTATTTTTTCAGAAATTAAAATGAAATATTCCTCAATTGAATGATTTATGGGTGATTGAGTAATTACTATATACCTACATATGTATATAATAGCGCTGGGTCTGGCTGGCTGGAAACGCTCGCATATACTTACGGCACGTACACATACACTCACTTACTCACACATTAACTTACAACACAGGTAGCGCAAAGCGTTCGCATTTTTCAACTACCAACTACGTTTTTGCTACTTAAATACACTATATATTTTCAGCCGTTCACCATCCACTGCTGGATGAAGGCCTCTCCAATCCTCTGCCATTCCCGTTTGTCTTGAGCTATCTGCATCCACTTGACTCCACACATTCTTCTCGATTCATCAGCCCACCTTTCACTCGGTCTACCTTGCTTTCTTTCACATCCTCTCGGATACCATTCCAGTATTTCTCGCGTCCATCTGCCATCCATTCTTCTCGCTATGTGTCCACTACAACTTTTTCACACGTTCTGCTATATCTGCCACATTGGTTATACTTCTTATCCATGTATTCCTCCTACGATATTTTCTTGTTATACCAAGCATAGATCTTTCCATGCTTCTCTGTGTGCACTGGATCTTACGTAGAATTCTTGAATTCGGCATCCAAGTTTCACATCCATACGTCATAACTGGCAGTACGCATTGGTCGTATGCCTTATTTTTTAAGCAACTACAACTACAGGTTTATAACCATAACAAAGGTTTATAATGATAAAAAAGTCTTTTACAAACTTGACTTCTGCTTATATTTTAAGGCATTGCATTTAAAAGTGTTATACATACTTGTACTTTCCACGTTCAAATTTCATCATGTGCCAAAATTTCATACGCCATCATTCAACGACGAGTGTGTGACTCATATTCAAGTCGTTCCGTTTATTATTATTATTTTCATACGTTCCATTTTAGAAACGGAGAGTATGTACATATGTACATACATAGATATGCTCCAGTAATCTTATAATTAAAACAGAACGAGCAGACACTTGACGCGCTTTTGGCGCGCAAATTGCACAAGCAGCGATCGTGCACACATTCCGATGCTAATTTAAAAACTGAACAGTGCCGGTTGTGGGCCATCGCTTTCATTTGCGATTTTCGCTTTTGTGTTGTATTTGATTACGCGGAAATTTTGTCGAAATTATACGCCCAGTAGACTTTGAAGTTGTATCCGTTTGACGTTGTGCCACACCACATTTTCCAATAACTCTGAATTCGGTCGAATATTACGCTGTTACGCTCGCGGGAGCTTTCACTTTTTTTTCCCTTTCGATACACACACACACACACACGTAGTACGCTTTTGAAGCACAGAACATCGATGTTTCGTAGAATGTAAAGTGTTTGAATGCACTTTTTACTAGAACCAATTTTTGTATTTTATAACTATCCCCACTGTAAGAAAAATAATACTTATACCAGTTCCAAATTCATATATTTGAATTTTGACTATAATTCAACGTCGAAAACAATCTTGTAGAATTTTTTCGAAAAATGTGTATATACATACATATATTTGATGCGCAGGTAGGTAGGTATGTACATATGTTTGAAAAATAGACTTGGCGTGTCAACAAACGAGCTTTTGAACGGCGAGCTTTATCCGTCGACTTCAGCGACGTCTCGTTCTTATTAAGAAATATTGAAACAGACGGAGAATTTATTTGATAAATTGCGCTCGCTTTCGAAACTTAGGGAGGCCGCACACACACTCGCTAAAGAAAGTGTGTCCTATTATCGCAGCGAAATTTCAACGTTGATATGACGACAGCGACTCCCCACTTCACAACAGTCATGTTGAAATTCGCTTTAATGCTAAAAATGAAGTGTAACTGGAGTCATATTAAACAGCGCGATTCACGACGAATACATATACATATGTAGGTATAAGAGAGTCATAAGTTCCTAGTCCTTCTTTATCCAAATGATCTTGAGTCCATTATTATTTTTTTGTTACTTGAAAGTACCAAACATGATATTACAATATCATTCAATATTTAATAAACACGGTATGATTATACAAGTATTGGTATATTCACGAGTATGGTTAATCCTATGCAAACAGCACGTGGCACAAATTAAAATCTGAAGGCATCGTTTGGGGGAGGGTTACACATATATGTACATACATACATACATAGGCCCCTTTGACATATGGCATTTATTGTCGGCAAAGGAGTGTTCCGATGTAATTACTTCCCTTCCGGGCGTTAATATTCACCTGAAACCATTACGTGTATTATGCGCGAGCACCCTAATATAAAAGGGTATTAAAAAAAACTATATACTTACTCATGACATACACCATAAATATCTACGATATTTTTAGTGGGGTCGGTCGTATTATGTATGTATGCGATTCGTCGTAATTAGTGCTGTCATCCATCACGACGAACTGTCGAAAAAATACACAAGAATTAAACCACAATATTTAAAACGCAAAGGACAAATTGCACTATGGTGTACACGTACATATGTATATGTAGTTAGAACGTAGAGTAGTTTTGTGAAATATTCCAATTTCGTTTTTAATATCTGTCATGCCGACTTTCTCGCTCCTGTCAATACACGAAATATCGCACCGTCACTAAAACTCATATTATGTATTTATTTCCGAATATGTATTTTTTGATGTAAAATAGTATTATATATTTAATTTTTAATTTACATTTAAAATTTCAACACTGTGCGTTTCAAAAGTATGTCATACATCGTCGTAGAAATTTTTCCCGCGAAGAATGTTGATACTTTTGCGTTTTTGACGCTTTCGCCTGATACTTTCATCGCGTTGTAACGCGATATTGTTATGAAGATATTTCGCTATTAGGATAAACGTGTGTATTCACGTGAACACAATGGAACACAAAAAGCATTACGAGATGACTAGCACGAAACGAAATATATGTGGTATACAATAGGTATCTTACATAGATAGTACCTATGTATATAATACGATGTGGAAAAAAACTAGAAGCGTCTAATTTCCCTAATTGGATTCGTACGTTTGTGGTGTCGCTTGTAAACTACTCTATATGCAATGGGGTATATATTTTTTTGTACACGTTTTCGAGATAAATTGACTATGTTCATTTATGAGTACAAGCTTCAGCAGAATTTTCCGCTTCAAAGGTTTCAATTTTGCGATCAAAAATGCATTTAGAACCGATTTGAATTATTTACTTGCGACCCAGATAGCGAGCGATGTTCGTATCATTTATATGTCCGCTGCTTTCCTGCACCTATACGATAAAGCTTGTTTATTTTTTCAAACAAATACACATACATATGTACATACCATGTCGCAATTTATTACCGATCAAACTCAGACTATTGATTCACCTAAGCCGCGGTAATTTTTTAAATATTTCGTGAGTAAATATTTTGTAGTCACGTGAGGCTAAAGTAATCCGGGTAAATAACACGTCAACTTTGGCACTGGAAAATTCCTCACACATACACATATATGTATGTACCTACGTAGGGGAAAATTTAATGCCCCGTGCCGAGATTAAAATGGAAAAGAGCAAGTCTCACAGGAGGAGGGTATGAGGGAGGGTTAAAAAATATACATGCATACATACGTAGTGTCTGGCTTCGAGTATTGTACGACTCGGGCCTGCTAATATTTCACGATCGAGAGGAATTTAAAACAACCTAGGGATTTATGAATTATACCGCGATCGAGCAACAGGGGTTAGGGGTTGGAAACGGTGTTTGGGGTGGGGTGTGAGTAGGTATTTCGAAAACTCCCTGTGCTTATTTCAAACAACTTTTACCGGGTAAAAGTGGCACCAGCACTTTTTATTGCGTGCCGAAGATTCTTTGCCAAAGTAGAAGCGATACCTGCGAGGCGTGAAAATACAGAGAAAAACTTTACATGCATTATTTTCACAATTATGATTTTTGTTCAATACAATCGTTGTTTATACGTTTAAATACGCAAATAAATTATAATGACCAAAATGAACATACATATTTAAAGATTAAATTTTAATTGCATAAAAAAGTGATGAAAATTTATTTCTAAAATATGATAAGCAGTGAAACTGAAAACTGTTTTTTTTTTTTTTTTTTAATTTATATCTCAAATAAATAACGTTACGGTAATAAAATATAAATCACTTGAAAGTTAATGTAATCCTCATTCTAATAATATTGTAGTTTTTTTTCTAAACGGATCTTAAAAAAATAGGTATTACTTTATTGTGTCCACTCTGTGTATGTACAATGTAATAAAAATCTTATTAATAATAAAGGAAGGCAAATGATGTATGTACACAATAATTGTATTTACCGTGCGTTTAATTAAGATTTTGTTTTTTTAATTTTAAATGCCCGTAACCGATAGAACAAAGTCAGCGAATTTTTTGTCTATTTTTAATTAAATCGTTTAATTTTGTCTCAACTAAATTAGCTGCCACTATGAAAACACAAAAAAACCGCCTCTCTATTAATTTACGAATTTAATTAATTTAAAAAAAATGTTTCACTAGCTAATTTATAGCGTTTTAATTAAAATAATAAAAGTGGCTCAGTGTGTATCTATGTATACCTATGTATGTATATAACAACTCGCCCTGTATATTTGGCCAATTAAGAGTTTTTGAATAAAACGTGTTTGAGTGCTCGTTAAAAGCTGTGATTAATATTTAACATCTCGAATATCAAAAACAAATATCCTAAGTTATTTATTCCTTATGCGAATATTTTATTTGTAAAATGTAAGAGGGCGTCTTGAAAATTGAAATGTTTACAAGTACGAGAATTTCGTTTAATTAACATTCGAAATTATTCAAATTTGAATATTAATTTTGATATTTTTCTGAGATGCATTACGAAAACATTTAATATTTAATAAGAAACACATCGAAGCCGTTGAAATTAACATGCTTAATTGCAATTAAGTATTTTGATATATTCATATATGTAGGTATTATTGTACAAACATCTACATATAAACAAAGTACAAAGAAAAAAGCATTGATTTTATAACAATAAAAATACACACAAAAAATGATAATTTAACGACAAATTTTACTTCCATTTCATCTTATTTTTCCCCAGCTTTATTTTCCTCATATTTCATATGTTAGTAATTTGAGCATACAACATACTCCAAGTCCACATTCACGATATCATTTTACAAATGACACTGTACCTATCAATATCCATCAATCCTTCGTGACACCTCGATAATGATACGGCAAAGCAATCGATCGATGCAATATAACATTCAAAAATAATCTTTTGACGTGAATACGTCTATACGCGGACCAGTATGGGGTACCAGTACGGAAACGGCGGTTTTACGTTTAGATGGGCATACATTCCGACACTATAACTTCGTTACTAATAACATGATTGATATGAATGTTATTTTATTCCCTCGGGCATACGTCTATAATATATTTATGATCTTGAGTTAGCATGGTGCATGCGCGAGGCGCGGAGGAGGGGTCGTATCTTTCAACGGCTATTTTGGACGTTTTTGTAAATTTCCATGCAGTATACAGATGTATGTCGCGACTATAATATGCCAACGCGGTGATTTTGCTATAAAACGAAATATCTCTTCAAGATATGTCGATTTAAGCCGTAAAGAGTGAACCGTGTAAATTATTTGTTGGTGAAAAATCATAAACAAGTCGAAAAAATATACAAAATTTCACTATGTCAGTCCATACTCGGCAAAAATCCAATAGGAAATACAAAATAAATATCAGAAAGAGGGTCTAATCTTCTATCGATCAGTACCAAAACGTCTGTGACAGAACGAGTGAGACGGTATCGGGAACATCAGAAAGTCGACGCGGCGCGCAGGGAAAACAACGGCGCGAGCACCTCGACGGCCACTGTCTACCACAGGTCAATGATAAATAAAATTGTAATCGATTACTAGTTAATACATTATTCGTTATGATAAATAAAAATATATCAATGTATCCATTTCGATGCTTTAATTTTTTAACATTGCGAATATCTTACATATGTATGTACCCGCCAGTAAAATACTAGTATGTACTCTCTATTGTCACATGCGAGTCTGCAACCAAACAAACCAGAGTCTTTTCATCGACGTATGTGAGTCTTTCAGTTTTCAGGAAACCGAGCTACACCATTCGAGCGGCAATATCGCTAATGTTTAATGAATTGCCACGGTGGGTGAGGTTGGTTTTATAAAGAGGGGGTGGAAAATGAGAATTGCACGAACGGGGTTGAGGGTTGAAAAAGCTGAAATTCTTTGACGTCATCCTGCGAACATCATTTTCAGCTGGGCACATCCATCGCTGGGATGCGAGCCTTTGTTCCGTGTGCGACAAAAGGACCCTTCCTACCGCCCCGTCCTTCTGATAAGTGTATGCAGGATATGTCGCCGCAAATACAACAAAGCGATTCCGAAGTAATTTAATACCAGCGCGATATTAGAGTGGAAATATTGGCAAAAATAATATCGAACGGAGCAGTGGCGTGTCGCAAAAGTCTATGGATGAGTTCTATTGTACGCGCCCGTCCACTCACCCATCCACGGCTCGGTAAACTTTGAGACTCTGTCAAGGATAAAGAAAAATAATGAAGCCTCGAAGGCTTAAATTCTTACCAATTGTGAAGTTCTCCGTCTTCGTGAGTCATGAGTCGCGGGGAAAATAATTAAATGTACCTTTTGCAGAGGATTTGCGCCAAAGCTTCGGAGGGGAGATTTCAGAGACGCACGAAAGTGTAAGGGGATTCGACGCCCGCACGTTCACTTTCGCTACACGAAGTAAGTAATAAAATAAAAACAAGTGCTAACGAAATTCAGAATTAGACGTGAACATATGTGCAAATGTACATTCATACGAAGCAAACATTCGATGCTTCTCAAACCCGACCGTAAATGAAATTTAAGTAAAAGTTCTATCGACTTTCAGCTGATCGAATTTGATAAAAATTGTATAGATTCGTGATTTTTCGACTTTGCAGCTCTACAGTGTGATATAAATTTTCTCAGAACCGATACTAATAACAGTAATAATAATGATATATTTTGAAATCGCCGATTAATTTGATTTTATGTTTCAAATACCCAATCGGAATTGGTAGTCGACAGCAAGTATGTCATAATTTCATTGACCGGTTCAATGTCACTAACCTTATCTGATTGCTGAAAATTTAAATAATAATAATTTTTCTTACTCAATAGCCTGTTTGTTTGTACATACATATGCCGGTCAGGAAATTGGACTAGTTAACATATTACTATATATCAGACCTGCCTGGGTCGTTGTAGTTACGCTAGCGTTGCCAATATAAGAAATAAAAACTTTTTGCCGCTAGTTCTAGTCGACTACATGATTTTATGGACACCCATTCAATCAACGATACACTATATGTACATATGTATGTACATACAGTTGTTTTACGAACTGTCAAACGAGATATGGACTGTACAAACTAGTGCGCAAACCAGCAATATATGTATACATACATATGTATATGTATATGTATATATTTCCGTAACAGTGGAATATTTTTCATAGTCATGTCATATATTTCATGTCTCCATAGTCAAGAGCAAAGAGATCACCTTTACATTGTTGCTATTTTTTGAATCGCTGAATAAGAATATGATTTTTCAATTTTATGATAAGCTCTAATTTTTGCTGTAGATAACATTTTTAAAAGTGAAATTTATCTCGTTGCTTTATATATGTACATATGTATGTATATCATCATCATTTTCAGCCGTTCACCATCCACTGCTGGATTAAGGCCTCTCCAATCCTTTTCCATTCCCGTCTGTCTTGAGCAGTCGACTCTTGGAGCTTACGTAACGTTTCACACCCATGCGTCATAACTGGCAGTACGCATTGGTCGTATTACTTCTTTTTCAAGCATAGCGGAATGTTGGATTTAAAAACTATGTTCATTCTTCCAAAAGCGCTCCGTCCTAGTTTCATTTATTTTTCTTTACATCCAATCATATTCACCAGTTGTCCTAGGTATAAATAACTATCAACTACGTATCTCCACAATATAATTATCTACTGTGACTACGTTTTGCGTGCAAAATTCATTAAACATAATTTTAGTTTTATTAAACATAATTTTTAAGCCTACTTTCATACTTTTGTTGCTTTTAATTGTGTTTAGAGTATACATATATATGTACATCTTATGTTCAAGATGAACGTTGAAACACATTGTTGTCAGATGGGGTCAACTCGTCTCATCAAAGCGCACTCAGACTCCTCCAGGACCACTCTTTTCCTTTCGGATCTCATTAGTGTCGGAATTCGGATGAAGAATTGCACTTCCGGTCTCCGGGGAACCAGGGGAGCCCAAATGGCGGTCCGCGGGCAATATTGCTCGGTACAAGTGCCACTTTACGAGCCCTAGCAGAGGCATCGGGCCAAATTGGCCCTGTCGTACATATACGCACGTCGGCCGTACGATATTATTATATTATGACCGATAAACAGGTTTCGATACGGGACACAAGTCACGGCTCGCGCACCCGGTGCAAACTCACCCTAATATTCACATGCGCGCACTACTGCGCTATCTACTACAATATAGGGGATTTTTATGGCGTACCTTACCCCCTTTGCCTCGGCTGCCTCGTAGCGGACACGCACCGCTCCTATTAATATACGCTTTTCGGGTTAGGGTCGTTATGCAAACAAAAAGCGTGTTGTGTCGTCGTGCCTCGGCTTCTCGTTAATAACATTCGCGTGAAACCTACGTATCAGTTCCTTGCTGAAATCGCTGCTAGAAACTCGGCTCATATCTGCTGAAGACGGTTTTCTTTAGTGAAAGAAATTTTTGTCACCAATTAAATCAATGGAAATGAACACATACATACTATTAATAATATCACTAGAGAAGATTTGAAGATTTTTATAATAAAAAATATTTTTGTCGTTTTTTTTTTTTTTTTTATTAAACTTTTATTTATCCATATAATGTTCATAATACTTCTTATTTACTAAAAAACGTATCCTAATGGTTCCTGGTCAAGTGGCCATTATCCATTTTACAATAAATGTGTGTTAGTAGTAATAGGAAAATAATCTTACTTTATCGTTAGTGTTTGTTTTTACAGTAGGAAAATTTAAGCTAAAAAACCTATTTACAAATTTTATTTTTATTTTTTTAAATACAATACATAATAAATAGGGTATGCATGCAGATACATTAAATTCTTATTTCTAGTGACTTACTGTAAACGGAGGTTTAAAACAGATTATGTTTCGGGAGCCTATGTTTATACCTGAATGGTAATGACACACTATCGTAATCACCGAGACTTTTACTAATTTGTTAGCGTGGTTATTGGTAGTTTTTTTTGGTAAAACTTCGTGGTTAATTTGTTAGTAATATCAGTTACAAGTGGGATGTTGTTTCGCGAGTGAAGCGTTTTGAGGTTAGTATACATGGGGGTGTTATATATGATTTTGATGGCTTTGTTTTGCACGATTTGCAGTTTAGTATGGTTAGTGGTGGAGGCATTGTTCCAAACAGGCGCAGCGTATGTTAATATTGGTAGTATTAGGGCGCGATACATTTTGATGCGATTGGATCGTGACAAAGCGCTACGACGGTTGAACAACGGATAGACCGCTGCCATCGCGCGCATCGCCTTGCACCTCGCTGACTCTAATTGTGGGGCCCAGCGCATTCTTCTATCAAATATTATTCCTAAATATTTCAACTGAGCTTGCCATTTCAGCCTTTCTCCTGATGGGATCTTCAGTTCTGAACTCGGCCTATTTTTGTCGTTTAAAATTCGCTAGACGATTACATACTTATATTTTAAGTATTAAGTATATTAAAGTTTTCAAATATCACAATTAATAGCAAAAACATCTGAATATTGATTTATATACTCATTTTTAACACAGAAGCGCTAAATTTTGAGTTACAGACCGCAAAAGTTAAAAAAATGTAAAAATTGTCCATTTTTTAAAACGATCATCTACTATGTATATAAAATTGAATGTTTGTTTGTTTGTTTGCCCACTATGCAAATCTACAGTTTTTCAATTACGAACCATCACATTTGGTATACCATTTTTGGAAGGGGTTGGAGCCCGGGGTCAATGGAGGGCCCCATACAAAATTTTATTATTATTACCAGAGTTACACAAATGTACACACACATTACAGACATCATGAAAACGTGATCAGGGGATGATACCTGATACAAATCAGTCAAAATCTCAAGGTCAAGAATTTTCGCATGATCGCAATACTTTATCCGATTAGGATAAAGTAATATATATGTACAAATATGTATTTATATGTATGTATATATGTACATACATATTATGTAGCTTGTGTATTGCCCGTTTAAAATCACTACAGTTGTTTACTATTGACGTAAAATGTAGTAGTACAAACAGTAGTAGTAGTAAAAACAGTAGTACTTACACAAGTTCAGTCTGACAATCAGCCGCCAGCGAACTGACCTCTTTTCTTCTCACACGTCCTGCGCTCTAATAATATTTTTTTTTTATCGATTTCGAACGTTCCTGCACATAAAACAAACAAATTTTTTTAAGCGGTGTGCTGGCAACAAGCCACTCCTTCAAAACTAGTTCAAGTCGACAATGCGATTTTTTGGCCATACACCCGTTCAATCAACGATACATTATACGATAATCATTGGGTTATGGGCCGTACTATTATTTTGCAAGCCAGCGCACACAGGTGGGGGTTGGGATTACAATCCACCGACTAGTATAGTATACCTTTATATGTACATACATAGGTATAGTACGGTAATTAATGAATTATTAAAATTTTCAACATTCAGGAAAAGTAACTACTATTAGTGATATTAAGCCAACGGATATGTATATGGGGGCTCATTATACTAATGGATCGAGTCTATAAAATTGATACTGAGATATTTAAACTTTAAGCAGTAGTCTCGAAATTTTAAATTTGTACTGCTAGATCCATTAAGGCCCGTAACGCACTAGACAGCCTGGCTGCGGCAGCCATGACTGCCCAGCCACAACGATGTTAGAAAATGCTTGTGGCTGCCTGTTTGATAACGTACTAGGCAGCCACAAGTACGGGCTCCGATACACAGCAGCCAGACAGGCAGCCACTGGCTGCCGCAGTCAACACGAGATGTATTTGGCAAAGCAAATGTATGTGGCTGCCTGTATGATGCAGGCAACCAGTCGATTCACGTTTGCCATTTCAGATTTTCACCCGCTTACCAATTATTCTATAAACAATTCCATCGTTATCAAAAAATTATAAATTACGCACTAAATTCAACGGACAAGATCAAAATATTTTAAAAAAAATCTCGCACTGGAAACAATTTATATGAAACTATTTTCAACAAACTATTTGCATCTATGTATGTACATACATACAGTACAAAAAAATCCTAGATCCGAGATTACGAACCAAATATTGCATTGAAAATATGTTGTATCTACAATGTTATCGCTGTCCATTTGTGAGTGTGTTCTCATCGTTCTGGCTGCCGCTTTGGCTGCTCGTAATGGCTGCCCTTTGGCTGCCTAGTGCGTTACGGGCCTAAAAAGATGAGCCCCTTAATGTCTTACATTAGATTATGTAGACCTTCATACCACATTTTACCACAGTGACACGTTTTGGCCGTGCTTGTTGTCGACCATCGATTTTCCATTTTAATTTTCTGTCTAGGAATTAATTGAGCGAATCATCGTGCCCATGGCAAAAACACAAATGGATTGACAATCCATCATCGCCCTGCGGGATTACCGGAATGCTTTGTCCCAACCGCTTCCACTGGAGGAGGGCCTGCGAGAGGGATCACGATGAGAAATGGCAGTTGAGAATTTCACAGAAAATAAAGACGGATCGCGTGATGGATGACACCGATTATGTATGCCGTGATTGTAGGTCATCCACTTTATTATAATACACAATCATTTCAGGGCCCGCTATTCCTAAAAGCTCGTCGGCTCGCTGCATAATAAATTTAATAACGCGACCTAATAAATATTTTACGGCGTATCGTATTTCACCCCTTTGAAATGCACATAGTTAAACAGATCGTTTATAATACTTATCGGTAGGCTCCAGACATTAAAAAGTTATATTCACTTTTAAAATCAAATATTTTTAACACGGCAATACTTCAAGTCTGGTATACAAAGGAAATGTATCAATTTTTTGAACTCACAGCAGATTTCTGAACCATGTAGTTTCGTGGATAGTTGTTATGTTTTCCGGACAGACGATCCAGCGGTTGACTTAATGATGTGGTATAGTGTGTAAGGTGACGTGGCTTAAAATGATAGTCTATCAGTATGATAGGTGAAACTTCGTTTATTTATTGATAATTGAGGATACAAGTGACGTGGCGTATGTCTGTTGGTAGAATCAGTTCAACAACCGGTGCATAGTAGATATACATATGTAAGTACGTACACGCACAGGTGTATATATAAAGAATACACGCACATGTGTATATGGTGTTGTAAAATTCTCGAGAATAATCTTTTGGAGAATATTCTCCAAACCGAGAATTTTCTTTTTCAGAGCATCTGAGGGGCAAATTTTGTATGTAAATAATGCAATGTATCCTGGGCTCCATCGGCTACCATGTATTTTAAATAAATAAATACTAAATATTACTCAAATACGCAGTAAACTCCCTCTGATCCGGGCTAATACTTGGGATAGGTGATACGGATTACACGAATAATATTAGTTTTCATCAGAATTGCACAAAATGCCTTACAAAAATATATATGTATGTATGTAGTAATTTTTTGTTTGAAAGTCTTCACTTTTTTACGTTGCTTACTGCAATCGTGTCCTTGTCACTTTCTTTCAAAATAATATTTCTCTCTCTCATTATGTATGTGTATCTAATCTTTTACGATCTTTTGTGCTAAGTTTAAATGAATGATTAAATCATACGTTGGAACAATTTCACTGGAATATCATAACCAAAGCAATAAAAATATGTATAAGTAATTCATTGCTTCCAGAGTTAAGCATTATATTCCTGTGAGAATTTCGCGGAAAACGTTCATGCTGGTAGTGCGTATGTTAAAATCACGAAATGACACATTCGGTGTCGTCAGAATGAAAAAATGCTCTCAGTCATTCTAGAAAGTCCTTTTTCTCCTATTTGGTTCTGAAAATATCCTAGAATCCTCTAAAAAGCTATTAAACTATCTAGAGATGTTTTATAACCAAGAAAAAAGAAAATTCTCGAATATTCTCGGAGAATAATCTTTGGAGAATAATCTCATTTGGAGAATATTCTCGACTTACAACACTATGTATGTGTATATATGTATGCATATAGACGCTCACATGGCGTGCAATTGAGAAAGGACTCTGAGCTCAACTTCTGATGACGTATAGGGCGTCGTGTTATATAGGCTTCAAAAATGCGTATTGGAGGGGATACAGGAGGGGGTGTGACACATTTCTGTTATATTTACAATGTGTCGATGTCGAGGTATTTTGTGTCTAGACAAAACATACTTTTTTGAACAATAGGTCGTTAATTTTATGATGTGTCCTTATGAGGCGAGATATTTTTGTGTCGAAACAAAAATACATTTCTGAGTTGTTAAATTTATGATGTTCAGGCTAGGTATTTTTGTGTGGACGAAAATACCTTAATTACAATAATAAAATACGAAAGTTTCAGGGTATAGCAACATTGCAAAGCTCACCTGGTCGATTCGACTCTCAATCAATCATTCAACCAATGTGAATTGAAAATGGTCAGAACATAACACAGTACATATGTACATGTTTCGACACTTCAACGTTGACATTTGTTACCTTAGTGTGTTGTGCAAAGTTTAAGTGTGTGTCTGATTGTTTTTCGACTTACATACATACGTAATTTTAAAGACAGTTAAAATTTCTCATCTCGCGTAAAAACAAACTGAAAAGTTGCCAGTATAACAAAACACGCGGCGCAAGATGATGAAGCGCGAAAAGTAATAACACGTTATCCACCCGCTTGTGTTTAATAATTGGTTATTCGAAGCTTTATTGCGAACACAAGACGAAGCCGCTTTAAAAGCTTTCCAACCGTATACAACTCAAACTTGATTATGGGTTACGCTGTGCGGCGCGCTCCAACCAACTTTTAATTAACACCTATGTTTACATTAACTTATTTTGTACGTTTTTTTTTTCAGTGTCGCATAGCGGGAATTATGAATTTTTTGCTCGTGCAACTTTGGCGAAAAAACGTTTTTAATTAAGTCTAAATTGTGTATGTTCCTATGGTTGGATTCATTATGTGTGTATTTTGTGCGCGACGGAGGAGGCTCACGTTTTTCTTCTTCTAGGGGTTAAATGTCGATTTTCTTTCCAATTTATAACGTGACTTCTTCGCCGGCGTCATTACATAAATAAGATACTGCGCAACATAAATTACGTCGAAAATTTTGGCGGGAAAATCCAATTTTCCTTTCGTTTATCTCGTCCGTGCGAGCAAATGTCGAGACGATTTTCCTCCACCTCCTCTCGATATAATTTATGTCCGCCAATTAACGATTTCTCTTATTAAAAATGATATTAATTGCAACTGTTGGCATTGGCGTAGCAGAATTAATATAACTAAAACTGTCAAACGGCATTGAATATGTACAATAATTTATTATCCACAATGTACACATGTACATATAATATGTAGTTATATTATTGGTTCTAAGGTATAAATTTATATAAAAAAATAATATTTGTCAGTTTTAATGAATATTTGACCTTGATTGGAAAACTCTTCAATTTTTCACATTCATTTACTTTCATGAAAAATATAAAAAAATGAGTTAATGGCAGTTTCTATTTACAAACAGATATGGTATATTTATATTTAAAGAATTTACAGTAACAATAAAAAATGGACTTAAACCACTTTCAATTATAACGGCTCATATATTACAATATGTTTTTTATTCATAAAATTTCTAAGAATTTACACACCACTACATATACTAGCGTAAGCGTCTGACTGCTTGCCTGCCTGGGTCGTTAGGTCACCCTAGCATTGCCAACATAAAAAAAAAACAAAATCTGTCTAAGCTGGTGCGAGTCACTATACAATTGTTTCACGTACTGTCAAATACTCTACATACTATAATTTTATAAACGGGTAGGGGTTGGGAGTTGAGTTGGGCTAGAATTCACCATCATCTTACGGGCAAACCGGCTAGTTAAAAATATTAATAATGTTAATAACTCCAGAACACTGGAAAGCTATACAACTTATATAACAAACTATTCAATATTTAATTTAAATCTAATATATGTACATACATACATAATATATGTAGGTTGTCTTTTGAGACTGCTTTTCTTCACATGTTTCTAGATCAAACGATTCCATTTTATTTTGCTTTGATTTCAAATTACATATGATCGTTTAGGAAATGCTAAAACTAGACGAATTTGCGTTTGTTTCACATACTGTCAAACGGAATATGGGCTGTACTGTTAGTGTACAAACCAGCGCACACATGTGAAGGTTGGGGCTAGAATCATATTATAAAACATCTATATCATAAAAGTGTCTTTTTTTTTACTAGGTACATACAATATACGCCATTTTAGAATATTTATAATATATGTATGTATGTACATACAACCAAACAAATACTATTCAAAAGGATTTTTACTTTATCCTAATCGGATCAATTGTATCGGTCGTATTGTGATCGATCGTGCGAAAATTCGACCTCGAGATTTTGACTGATTTGTATTAGGTATCATCCCCTGATCACGTTTTCATGATTTCTGGAAAATGTCTGTATTTCTGTGTGTCTATAAGTCTGTGTACTTGTGTGTGTGTTTTCTCCGAAACTATCAAATCTATCAAGCTGAAATATCATATATATTATTTTCACGTAAGGTGTAAGAGACATAAGGACAACATCAGTCAACCGGAAGTAGGGTTTTTTCCTGTAGAAAATTCAAAAATCCCGTTACCACAGAATATTTCCAAACTGCCCCACCGATCAAGTCAAAATTTCATATCTATAGTTTTCACGTTATCTGTCAGATATATGTACTGTGATTTTGGTCAATATCCGCTTTCTGGAAGTGGCAGTTTACTCTTGAACGATTTTATTTATTTTTATTTTTTTCGGTCTTTTAAATATGTAGTATCGTCACAATATTGTAATGTTGTAATCCCGAGAGAAATTGCTAGTTACGAAAAAATTAATCATTAAAATCAGTCAACCGGAAGTAGGGTTTTTTAATTGTCGAAAAGTTTACCACAGAATATTTCCGAAACTGTCCGTTTTTACTTTTTTATTTTCAATAGGTACTTTGAGTGTTTGTCCCAACAAACTTCATTGTAAGCAGTAAAAACCTTTTACAAATTAAAAAGCTATTTTTATCAACAGCTCGCCCCCCCATATGTAAATTCAATTTTCACTACACTGTAAAAGGAACCCAGTAACACATCAAAACGAAGACCGCTAACTACACCCAGTTTCAAATTGAAATCCGGTGAAATTTTTCACACTGCCAGTGTTGATTGAGGTCGTGTCCGTTTCGTATATATACATATATATAATATATTGTTAATTGCCGCGTGTTGTGCCCACTCTCCCACCCCCTTTTAACCCTCAAACCGCGGACCCCCGGAACCACCAAACACGGAAGGGGCCGATCCTGATCCCCCTCCCACCCCTCTCAATTTAACCCCTAAACCACCGCCTCGTTCTGAAACCCAGACGCCAGATGTGTTTACCGCCAACTTCAAAGTGTTGGCCGAGCGGTAAACAGCCCCCGATAGCCGCCCCTTCGCCTCGGAACAACATTAGACGGGCGAAGCACGCCCCTGGACAATATTTTAATGTGTGACTACGCACAAGCTCAAGTGTCAAACGGATTCGTGTGTGTTTTTAATTAATTTTAGCCAGTCAGATCGCTGCTGAAGTTAAAATGCACATCCGTACCTACATCATACATTTTATTTATTTATTTATTTTATTTATTTATAAAAATATATGTACCGCTGTGGCATTACAGGTTTCCCAAATCGCCACAGCGGCAGTTACATATAAAGAAAATACACGAAAAGCAGATGCATATCTTTACAGTAAAAAAAAAAAAAAAAAAAGGAAAAATAACAACAATAAAAATAACATATACGAACATACATAATAAAAAAAATTTAGAAGGAAATAAAAATAAGAAAAAAATAAAAATAAAAAACAAAAATCAAAAATAAAGCTGAAGGAATGTGGTAAGATGTTGAGGGCTAATATTAAAATGTCAACATCATGCGCAACGTCATTCAGTCCCCTGATGGCTCTGGCGATGGGCGAGTAATACAGCACACCAGTTCTCGCCCGGACCGGAGAGAACAGTTGTCTCGAACGAGATCCATGAGGATGCTCTGGAGCAAGAAGTTTAATCTCCTCTAATATTAAAGGATTAGAGATGTCACCTCTTAAGAGTTTGTGGAAATGACAAACGAGGTGAGCATCTCTTCTAAACTTTAAAGTTTTATATCCCACTGCTCCCAGAACAAAAGCACTGGGATAGAGAAAGGGATAATAACCGAACTCTCTCATATACAGATATCTCAAAAATTTCTTCTGGATCCTTTCAATCTGTATAGAGTATGTAATGCAACTGGGACTCCAAATAATGGAACCAGATTCCAAGATGCTGCGGACTAATGTGTTGAAAAGGAGGCGCAACACTTTCAAATTTTAAATTGAAGAGCGTTACGCATAACAAAACCTAGCATCTTCGAAGCCTTATTACATATGTTCGATATGTGCAAAGAAAATCTCCATCTGTTCTCAAATGTCACACCAAGATCGCACGTAGAATTCACCCTGTTCAGCGTAAAACCTCCTAAACTGTAAATAAAAATTGAAGGAGAGGGTGAACGTGTGTACGATACGACATATAGTGTACCTATAGTGTGGTAACATTCTCGGGAATAATCTTTTGGAGAATATTCTCCAAACAGAGAATTTTCTGTTTAAAATTGTAGTACATAATGCAATGTACCCTGGGCTCCATCGGCCACCATGTATTTTAAATAAATAAATACTAACTATTACTGTATTTGCTTAAATATACAGTAAACTACCTCTAATCCGGGGTAATACTTGGGAGAGGTGATACGGATTACACGAATAATATTAGTTTAGTATCAGTGACAAAAACTAAATTTGATGGGGGGGGTGAATATGGCAATTTTTTTACGATCTTTTGTGCTAAGTTTAAATGAATGATTATATCATAAGTTGGAAGAATTTCTCTGGAATATCATAATCAAAGTAATAAAAATATGTATACATAATTTATTGCTTCCAGAGTTAATAAGCATTGCATTCCTGTGAGAATTTCGCGGAAAACGTTCATGCTAATAGTGCGTATGTTAAAATGACGAAATGACACATTCAGTGTCGTCAGAATGATAGAATGTCATTCAAAATGCTCTCAGACACCCTGGAAAGTCGTATTACTTCTATTAGGTTCTGAAAATATCCTAGAATCCTCTAAGAAAACTATTAAACTATATAGAGATGTTTTATAACCAAAAAAAAAGAAAATTCTCGATTATTCTCGGAGAATAATCTTTGGAGAATATTCTCCGAATATTCTTGTTCTCCAAGAATATTCTCGACTTACAACACTACCTATGTATGTACATTAAGGTGGAGCGATCTTGTATGAAGAATTTTTTTTTTCGTAATATC
Source organism: Parapsyche elsis (assembly GCA_022651745.1). Classification (NCBI taxonomy): domain Eukaryota; kingdom Metazoa; phylum Arthropoda; class Insecta; order Trichoptera; family Hydropsychidae; genus Parapsyche; species Parapsyche elsis. The sequence goes on from JAGVSN010000017.1 coordinate 9,150,738, forward strand.
AAAAATTTGTGCGGGATTAGTGCTCTATCACATACCCATCATAGCTGCAAAATATCTCTTAAACATATTAATGTTTAGTACTGCTCCAAGCTGCTTGAAAATTGGTAAAAAATATAAAATCTTCCCATGGTTTTTTGAAAATCGAAATGCTTGGGTGTGGAAAAGTTGCTCTATGGGTATACAAAACAAATGGTGTAACTATTTTTTTGATATTTTAACTCTTTATACTTCCCCAATGGAGTTAAAAATTTAGAAGAAATGTGTTTTTAGCTAAAAGTGGAAGGTTCATATAACGGTATTAAAACGCAGATAAAATACATTTTTTTGTCATTTATTTGATTTAAGACAATGCAAACAAGCAATACATATGTTTCAGTTACTAATAAAGAACAAAAAACAAAGGAAATATCATAGCAGCATCCCACAAGAAAAACTTAAAAATAACCTAAATACTAGGGGTAATAATATATTTTTGTGTTGAAAATAGCCATCATTTTTCGTTATTCGCATCTCAATTTTATGAAACCACCTCGCCTTGACGGTCCACAAACAGTAGCAGAGACTTCTGTCGCTATTTTCACTATTGTCACTCAGTTGCCACCGAGTGAAGAGACCACCGATGACAATCCTAATAGTGCAATTGTTATATTAAAATTAGTGTAAAGTTTTTGTTGCTTACTACAAACGTTGAACTTGTGTTGACGTGTTGACTCACACTCAATGACATTACATTTATTTTATAATTTACTTCATAAATATGAATTACCTTGAAAAATTGATTTTAGCCAAGGTCTAATAATGAATTGTAATTAAAATGTTTTTTTTTTAACACATATTGTATTTACATACAAATGTATGTTTGTATATGTATTCTTTCATACGAGTATGTAGTTAAAGTTATCAAGTTTTGTCGAACGTGTACTGTTATGCTGTTCTGTTTTTGAAAGTGAGTTCAGTCGTGTTGCATTTCCACGCGCAGTTTCTACGTTGAACTTACATTGGAAAATTATTAAATAACATGACAGTCTGTACCTACCCACGTACATATGTATACATATATACATATGTAATATAACGGAGAATAGACTGATCGAAAGCGGCCGCGGGTGTGATGTGCGCGCGAGTACAACTCATACAATGTGCAAAGTTAATAACTCTCCCTTAATGGACGCGCATGACACTAGTGGATGTTTCCAGTTTTGAATTTGATAAAATTTCACGACGAAGAAATATTTGATAACACACATGGCACAACTTCTGGCACAAGTTTCTCCCCCCCCCTTCCTTGCATCCCCTCATTGCGCCTCTCTTTCGACGTAACGTTGTGCAGCTTTTGCTAAGAAACTTGTGCTGAGAATAATAACTCATATCGTAACTTGCTACTCACACTTGTTTGTTTAACTTGGAAAGGGGAAATTTTTAGTCCAACCCACCGACGTACTACTCCTCTATTCGGCGATACGTGTTTGCGATACTGAATGTGACCATTTTCAACCGTTCACTGCTGGATGAAGGCCACTCCCATTCCTGTCTGTCTTGAGCAATCTGCATCCAATTGACTTCACACATTATTCTCCAATTAATCAGCCCATCGTCCACTCGGTTTACCTTGCTTTCTTTCACATCGTCTCGGATATCATTCCAGTATTTCTCGCGTCCATCTGCCATCCATTCTTCTCGCTATATGTGTCTTTTTTTTTTTTCACACGTCCCGCTATGTATATCTGCCACTTTGGTCAAACTTCTTACAAATCTATTCCTCTTACAATCTCTTCTTGTTATAACAATCTTTCCATGCTTATCTGTGTACACTGGATCTTACGTAACATTCTTGAATTTAGCTTCCACGTTTCACATCCATACGTCATAACTGTATGCCTTATTTTTAAAGTGTAGCGGGATGTTGTATTTAAAAACTATGTTTCATTCTTCCAAAAGCGCTCCATCCTAGCTTCATTCTTCGTTTTATCTCTTCTTCTTTACATTCCGTCAGTTCCACCAATTGTCCTAGGTATAAATATTTATCAACTATCTCTACAATATGGTTATCTACTGTGACTACGTTTTGCGTGCAAAATTCATTAAACGTAATTTTAGTTTTGTTAAAATTAATTCTTAAACCTACATCTGTTCACATTTGATACGAGAGTTGCACTTTTGACTCAAGTATGCGTACGTGTATCGTTTGAAATATTTTTCTTTGAGATTTTCGTTAAAACGTGTAATATTTAAAAATTGCACATTCAAGTTTGTTCTGTTTCTTCTAACGGCACATCAGAGAACGCTTCGTTAAATTTTCAACGGATCATTTCCCCAGGATTACGCTCGTTCGTTTTGCTACCTGAAATTCGAGAATATAATGCGAAAATATTTTCATAATTGATGAATGTACATGTTTTTACACTTAAGGTAGTACCTATCTAATTACGACACGGGTACAATTATCATTATGTTTACCTACCATAAGGCACACTAAGAAAATGTGTTGTATGCTGTATGTGTTTGTAGGGAAACCGCGTTTGAAGCTATTAGCTTAATTCAGCAAGATATCTGCATATTTCCATAATTTATCTATCGATAACATTATCTTGCATATATGTAATGTAATAATTATAACAACTAGGGCTGTTATGTACTGAGAACATGCACGTTAACCAATCAGAGCGCAGATTGCTCAAGTGCTCGAATGGGGGCACTCTGTTCGGACGAACTTGTCGGTGTAAACGCGCCGTTAAGGCTGATTTAGACCAGGCTAGTATTTAGGAGAGTAGCGAGTAGCCTTCCCCCACCATCCCCCACCACGCTTTCCGCGCGTTCAGTAGTTAGTACCAAAGATTCTCAGCACATTTCGATGTGTTTGCAAAAGGCTGATTTCAATTAAATTAATTACACAGGCATCTTCACAGTCGTGTGACACAATTTTTTTTATAAAAACACGATTAAATTTATAAAAAAACCATGATTTTTACTTTATCCTAATCGGATAAAGTATTGTTTTTTTTTTTTTTTATAAAAACACGATTAAATTGTAATTTTCTTTTTTTCAAAATGTTTTATTTTGACACAAGAATCTGCTTAAGTAGATAAATATAACAATAAAAAGCTAATTACAAAAAATCGGTCTCTGAAGTTATTTAATTAAATTATTTAATATTCTGTCTTTGGAATAGTCTTTGGAATCTCAGAAACAATTCGACGATTTCGGCAGCCATGCGCGAAGAGTCATTCCGAAGCACATTCTGATTGTAAATCACATCTGCGAAGTAGTAAAAAACTGCTCGCCAAGAAAATACAGTTGACTGTATTTTGTCGAGGTGCCTCGCCGGCGCGGAAATTTAGTCAAAATTTAGTTGACTGTTGTCGCAAAGGCAAATGACCTGCCTAAAGACGCGTGGAAAGCGTGGTGGGGGATGGTGGGGGAAGGCTACTTGTTCACCGGATTGGTCGGTTTTCGACCACCCGCGCTACTCTCCTAAGTACTAGCCTGGTCTAAATCAGCCTTTACAGCGAAATGGGCAGGCGTCCAGACGTCGACAGCATCCGAACCGGTCGCCATGTTAATGGCGCCGTTGTCGCCATTGTAGGTGTGCAATCAAACTTTATCGAAACTCGCACGCGTAATTTATCTGCGCGGGTAGCGCGGGTCACGCCGTAAAATCGAAATCATGACCGAATTCTTGGTCGAATTTGCGGTCCCAAATAGACGCTTCCCGGCCCAAAGTTTGAATTTATCGTTCATGGAGGACGCAAGGGGTGGTACAGAGGTAGGTGTGAGGTTATAAAACGAAACCAACCCTTATTCCGAAGGGGTTGGGGGTGTATGGTGGTTGGAAAACTTTGTCAATATTCTCCAGAGGTCATCGGTGACCGTTTGACGTTCGACACCTACAAAGCATAACACTCGACAGTAAACATTCCACGGACGAAAAATATCAATTTGAACGACAAAAATAACACCATTTCCAAAAATAGCTATATTTATATATTATATAATCGGAGTTAATATATAATCAATACAAAGAAATGCATTAATCATCTGGCATGTTACAGCGAAAGCATATTTCAAGTGAAAATATATTTTCACTGGCGTTTCAGTGAAATCATATTCAAGCACATTTTTACTAGTAGATATTATACAAATTTCTACTAGTGAAAATATATTTTAATATATTAATATATTTACTCACCGGTGAAATTATATTCGTTTCCGAACTGTCATTGAAACTAAATTTGACAGTTGTGAAATGACCAATCGAATCATATAATCCGCTGAAATATTCAATACTAGTTATTTTGTCGCTTATTCTTCTTATCGTGCCGTGCCCGTGTTCAGGCATAGACTTTTACTGGTTAGTACCAATTATAGTTTACAACGAGTCTTTGTCGATTTTATAACAATTGACTTATAATGGTCGGTTTAAGAATAAAAGAGCACATGTTTCTACTCTTATCCTCAGAATCCTCATTTATAACAACGCCACCGTTTCGTTCAAAACACACTTGTAGGATGACACATCATCGACTTAGGCCAACATCAACAAGTCACAAACATATGTATACGCTTACTTTAATATACTTTCACTGATACTGAGCAGTGAAACTGTATATTCATTGTTTGATACATTTTCACTGCTTGAATTGGTAAAAATATATTTTCACTTGAAATATGCTTTCACTGTAACATATGCATAGGTATTCAACAACACTCCTGTTTGTACAAGATACTTCTTCTATGTAGATATACTTAATTTTAAATTCTTAACTATTAAGTTTTTATTACCCATAGTATTATGACTATGTATATTATACACCCCTATTAAATACCTATCGAAATAATTTGGTAATAAATTATTATCTAACATAAAATTTTACACTAACATGCACACTTTTAAAGTTTCACTTACATACATTCATACAATGCAATTAATTCAACAGATTTATTATACTAGTTAATCTATTTACATTTAAAATACTCTGCATAACTCTATTATGCAATTTTTGCAACCTATCTACATATGTACATATAATTAACCTATTTATTAAATTTGAAAATGAACCACAATGAGGACACAATGAACAACAATTGCATTATTGACTAATATCTTTGTATTTCTAGATAGAATATTTCTTAATCTACATAATAATCCTTTTTTTTTTTTTTAATAATCATCTCTCCGTGTAATTTAGTGCAAAAATTTAAAATTTATTATTTAATTTCATCTATTTTTCGTGGAATACGTTTATTGTTTATTATATCAGGCAGTCGACTCACTAATGATGCGTAAGACTCAGAGGACGACGTTTATTGTCCATTTTTCAATGTCTAATTAGTGTATTTAACCTGTTCAATTTCGAGAAATATGTTTAGGGATGACGAATGGATATCGAGTCTGCCTGTTTTATTATGCATTAGTCGACTGTGTGTGCGAATTATGTGGGCGAAAACACAGAATGAAAACCGGCTATGTGCCATGCACGATAATGTCTTGCTGGTATGATGGATAACGCCCATGACACATGCTAATTAAATCTGGCCGCGACCTTTTCTCCGATCCCTTACGATGTCGACTTTCGCGGACACGCATCATCACTCTCTTTTGACGCTAATACAATGCATCAAAATGAGTTTTTAAAAAAAATGGATAACCATCTCTCCATCGTCTTAATGTGCCTAGCCAGCAGTACTTTTATAAAGCGTGGTTGTAATTAACAGTTTGATTCACAAAGCCGCGCCCTTTAGAAAATCAAGTTCAACGTTTCGTATATCCCCGTGTTAGAGAGCGATTGTTGAATTTAAGCGCTTTGAAATTGAATTGAAAGCTCTCCACCCGCTCGGACTAAGGATGGGGTCACTCTCGTCGGCAACATCAGACGAACAGTTATCTTTTGATTTTACGATTGTCGTTAAAAGCTCACACAAGCTTCGCGTGTATATCTTTTTACAGCGCGTTGCTGTGAGAGGATACCCTCTCGTAAAGAGGAGTGCCGCCGTTTTTTCGGCAAAGAAGAAACGTGCTCCTCTTCATCAGCCGAGTAAACACTGGCAGTATGGAAAAGAAGCTCGCCGCTCGTAAAAGCTCGTATTTTTTTTTTTTTTTGTGAAAAAATCAATTCGCCGAGTAAACAACGGACCTTCGCCTCTTTGTACTTCTGTTTTGCTTGCGTACCCGACAAAAGAAATATTCCTTTGAAAGAATGATACACACATCCATCTATCACGTTCGTATCGATTCCATATGTCGATTTAAAATTCAAACAAATATTATTTGCAATGCGGTAAAAAGATTCTACGAAACGATTGAATTGAGTTGTCGCAGCAATTTCGTTTACTTATTTTATTTTTACCGACCTGCTAGCTGAGTCTCATACACTAGTATAAATTAAGAGTAAACATGTTTATAGAGTGACTATATCAAAATATTCACTTATTATATATACATATGTATAACAGCCGAAATTCGTCTGTCTGTCTGTCTGTCTGCTGATAACGCTCGCCTCAGTAAATGATCAAAAAACCAGAACGTCGTGTGAGTGGGATTTGAACCCGATATCATTGGTTCGGAACATTGCTATGATCCAACGCCCGTAATACGAGATCCCTTATATTTTGAACATATAAATCGGTAGTTACATAGTTCGTGACTTTGCTAAGTTGTTACGTTGTTGTATTATAAAGCGCCATCTATGCAAAAACTATAAAAAACTATTAAATACACGTACATATACTCATATCACACAAACACTCACAGTACGGATGATGAGAAACCACTCCGTTGACGGGATTACACTAGTACAATAATAAAAATAATGATTGTAACTTCAACAATAAAACCATTATGATATAATATAACAATAATACAAATACTCAAACATGTAATGCAGCATTAAAGCTCTCAACAGGAGAGTAAATTTTTTATTATATTATTTTATACGCTTTAAAACACAAAATTGTTACGTTGTTGTGTTATAAAGCGCCTTCTATACAACAACTATAAAAACTATTAAATTTAATATTATTTTTCAGTACGGGTGATGAGAACGCTCCGTTGATATTCAACGGGCTCACACTAGTGTAATATAAACAACAATTGACAGTTTAAGTGTAATTGCTCCAATCTTAGCAGTATGAAAGAAATACGAGTAATCAATCGTAATACATATAACTGTCCAATTAGTGTCAAGGATTAGTGAGAATAGATTTAAAGATAGTTTTGGCTGCACGTATGTGGAATATACGTATTTTTTCGACCATTTTATCTGACTGGTAAAAGTGTATAATTGATGGGGAACTAACTAGTCAAGATCGGATCTACAAAAACCAAAGTCGATGTATAGAATGAATTTATTAGAGTATAAAGTTAATTAAGAGTAAATAAAACTATTGATAATATACTTGCGTGGAGGTAAAATGTCACCTTGACCATTGTGTAATTAGCATTATCGTTTCTATTCTGCGCGTGTTTGATGTTCTCCGTCTAAGGACTGTTTGCATAGGATTTCCCATTGAGTGTTCAGACAACCTGGGCACTGTTAATTTAATACAATAGCAAAGCCCACGATTTGAATCAGATTTACACCGAGGACGTAGACGACGATCCTAAATTTCCCCATCGTTCGTGTGTAATTTTCGTGAACAAACACCTGGCTTGACGTTCATTTTGGCTGATGGCTGATGTTCATTTTGCATCGAAAAATAGCACGGCTAGAGAGAGAAAAAGGGAGATGTTACGTTTGGACCAAAAACGAAAATGGTATATTATGAAAAAGGCACTCGAATTGGCAATTTCGCCCGACACGACGTTCGTTCGGTCGTTTCTGATTTAATGTATAATTAATATTCAATTTGGCGTCCTCTTTCATAATGTTGAACACTCGCAGTACGTGTTCTGAATATGTTATAATTTTATCAACCGGGCCCCAATTTGCATATCGACGTTTTCAAAGTATGACATTAATAAATCTAACTCGCGCACGTTGTATGTACAACATATTATGTTTTTGAATGCCAAAAGCAAAATCGAAAAATAATTCTAAAATTCCAATATTATTAATGAAACGAGTATAATATCGTGGGAAAACATTTTGTTTCATTATTCACATTGAAGTGGTATACTCATTTCGATATTGACTCATTAATTTGTAGTGTAATTAATAATACCCATAACATAAGTAATAATTAAAAAAAACCATACTGTAATTATTTATTGACGAATTTGTGGAACTATTTACATATATTTATTTAATTAAAATAGCTTAAAAAGCTAATTATAAACAAAAAAGTAGCTTAAAATTAAAATTACAAAATAAATTTAATTATCTATTGGCACTTGTACAGATGTGTTGTTTTAACGCTGCCAGGAATCTATCAATTTGGTTTATATTTTTAAGACCTTTTGGCAGTCCATTATGGTATACAACAACACCCCTGTACAAGATACTTCTTCTAGATATTCTTAATTATTAACTTATTTTTACCCCTAGTATTATGACTATGTACGTATGTATGATTAGGTACATACATATATACATTATATTCACTTATTGAAATAACTTGGTAATAAATTCTTATCTAACTTAAAAATATATACTAACGCGCACACTTTTAAGGTTTCACTTACATATGTAGATTCATCCAATTGAATAAATTCAGCATATTTATCATACTACATACATAGTTAATCTATTTACATTTAGAATACTCCGCATAGCTCTATTTTGCAATTTTAAATTTTTAACTATTAACTTACTCTTACCTCTGGTATTATGATGTATATTATTTCCCCTTATTAATACTAATTGAAGTAATTATTACAACTGTCATACTATTGTATGAATTATTATTCATAATTAATTATGAATAATAATTGATAATTATAAATAATTATCAATAGCAGTTAATTTTATAAAAAAAATTTCTCATGTTTAATTGGAAATTTATACTGTTGAAGTTCTCGTAAACAGTTAGTACCTATACAAACATACATATGTATGTACATATGTATGTATAGAACTTGATATAAAAATTCTACTTAATTTTCCTTTGGTTCTACTATTGGAACTAAGTCTAAGTTATACTTTTATAATTTAGATAGTAAAAAAAATATATTTTCAATTTCTTTTATCAAGTCAAAGTTGAACTTTTGATTTTCAAGTAAAAATTATGTATTTTATTTCGACTTAATTTTTTTATTTCGTCCACGTGAAAAGTAACACACTAGTTTCTGCGGTTGCCACACTATATTTACGGTTTAAATCTAAATGAAACTTTGTATCAAATCTTCGTATTTGTACAAATTGCACCGCGTATCAGGGGTAATAAATTAGCGGTCCGCGGTATCAGTCGCGCGGTCTGCGCCACATTTATTTAATCAGTCTCGCACAACGAGACAGGGGTTTCGCAAACAGAACGCGGTCCCGCTTTCAAATATTTGCAAAATAAACTTGCAGTTTGAATTAGGGCGGGGCTTGCGGCAAACCGCACATCGACCTGCACTGCAATTTGCACTGCGAGAATAATAAACAACAATTGTAATAATAATCCCCCCCCCCCTCACACCGCTTTTCCGGTGAACCGTTTAACGTAACGGAGAAGTTCCCGTCGGGAAAATGCATCTCGGTTTATGTATATGCATGTATGCATGTTGCACTACCGTTCAAAAGTTATTCTTCTCGACGTAGCGTTGGTGGGACAGAGAGTGACTTTTGCACTAACTCAATTTATTTTAACGCGCCGGAAGTTGACGGGGCGCATTAAACCGGCACCACAGAATTTCCAATTATTTTCCGGGATTCGTAGTTAAATGACGAAAATGGCGGAGACTGTGGCGAGCTAGCCAAGTCAGTCGACAGTGCACTCGTTGAAAATTGCATTTTTGCTGCGGTTTTTGCACCGACAACTTCATCTAGCCCTGTGGTCAAAGGCCGAAGAAACTTTTCCATTTTCCCTCGCGTTAATTTGATATAGTTCACAGTGCCATTATGATCCTTGACTAAAAGGGGACTGCACTTGACCATTAGCAAATAGTTGATATATTATTTGAAATTCTTTACTTAAAAAACCTTAAAATAAATTATTTGATGGGCGGCCTTAAGATTGGTCAAAAAACATAATTTTATAGGAGAGTCAAAAAATTAAAGAAAATCAGTACTACATACATAGTATGACCATCTTTATTTTGAACTCTTCTTTTCGACAAGTTTCCGATGGAATTGATGTGAACAATTGAATATGGACATCAACTCCAAATATGCACTAATCCTATTTTGACCAAAATTTGACTTGTATTCTTAAGAATTTAAAGCCAAACCTTTGTTTTTCAATATTAACAGTAAGTCCAAAAGGGTGAGCGAATAATTATACACATTTTAGAATTAAATAAAAAAGCAATTGAAACCTTATAAGGACATCGTTTTAAGCACAAAATTCTATCTTTACAATGCATTTGATTAAAAATCACACATGTATGTTATTAATTATATCAGTGTCACGAAGTAAACTCTATGATAACAGTAAGTGTCCTGAAAAAGTAATTTTGTTTAATTCGTCATACTTTTGTAAGCTTTTTTTGGTTGCGGTTATTTTCTTCAGAGTACTAAACTGAAAAGTATTCATCGGATTTAATCTCCTGGCACAGTTTGAATCACAAATAAAGCAAAAATAAATAAAACCGTTTAAAAGCAAATCGTCCATCAAAAAACAAACAAGTTAATAATTTCTATCACAATGACTCCAGAGATATCATGCGAATGTGTGCGTTTGCGAATCTACTCGTGTGTTCTATGCTGAAAGTGAGGCAATTCTTACTAGACGTAGGTACGCAGAGGGGCACATTTCGGTGAATATTAACAACAGTTCCGGGTCTGAAGAGCGGTCGCGTTAACAAGATATCTATTTTCCGGGCTTTTCTCCACTTGACTCGGCGATGAAAGCCTACATTGTGTCCCAGAAAACATTAGTCTAACGTCTCTATAACGCGAACCCTTTCGCTACCGGGTATCACATGTGTTCAGGTCGGGACTTTGTATACGAATTTCTAAAGCTACACACAGACGCGCAAACAAAGCACCGTAGTATTTAAAAAAACTTATATGTATGTATGTATAATACTGCGACATAAGATACTAAGAATCGGAATTAAATTGAATTTTGAAACCGTTAGCGAACGTATGAACGCTTAGCTTGAACGTACACGTTAATGCAGTAGAGTAGGTTGTGGCGTGTTGTACGAATTCGCATAAACATATTTTCACGTATGCAGTTTACAAATTACCGTTAGATCTGCACGTTATTGCATCAAAAATTCACTTCCTGTGTACGTACATACGTACATTTATATGCAGTTGAAACATGCGCCATTTGAGAAACGTGTTTCTTCTGGCACGTAAGCAATTGCGCCAGTGAAAACGAACGAATAAATTCTTATATGCGACATAAATTTTCATATTACTCGTGTAAGGAGTTTGTCTCTGGGTGGTCTTTAGCTGCATACCGGAACGTACAAGTGTGACCAACAAGTTCTGGGAATGCAAAATTATCTATGCTTCATGTCATCATTATCATAATTTTCAGCCTTTCACCATCCACTGCTGGATGAATGCCTCTATAATCCTCTTTCATTCCTGTCTGTCTTCTCGGTTCATCAGCCCATCATCCACATTGCCACTTCAACTTTTTCACACGTTACGCTATATCTGCCACTTTGGTCATGCTTCTTACCCATATATACCTACGTACATATGTACATGCTAAATTAAAAAAAAAAAAAACATTACATTTGTTACAATCTGAATAACATAACATTATCTAAACAGTATTTTATCATCATCTTCAGTCTTTCACCATTCTGCATCCATTTGATACCACAATTCTTAATTCGTTGGTCCGTTCGTTCTTCCTCGCTGTCTTGCACATCCTCTCGGCTAATATTCAAGTATGTACTACTCGCGTCCATCTGCCATCTATTTTTCCCGCTATTCGTCCAGCCCACTGCTGCTATATCCAACACTTTTGTCATGCTTCTCACACGTGTATTTCTCTTAGGACCTCTTCTTGTTATACCAAGTATACATGTTTCCATGCTTCACTTTGTGCACTGGATCTTACGTAACATTCTTGAATACAGCATCCACGTTTCACATCCATGCGTCGTAACTGGCAGTACGCATTGGTCATATGCCTTCTTTTTTAAGTATAGCGGGATGTTGGATTTAAAAACTATGTTCGTTGTTCCAAAAGTCATTCACCAGTCACCAGTTGTCCTCGGTATCAATTGCTATAAACTATCTCTACAATATGATTATCTACTGTGACTACACTTTGCGTGCATAATTCATTAATCATTTTTAAACCTACTTTCATACATTCGTTGCTTAATTGTGTTAATCTACCGAAACAATTTTAATTTTTAGTATGAAATATTTGTATCTAGGGATTGCAACAATGCGTGGTCGGTGTACTTTTTTGTCTTATTTCAATAGGTGACAGTACCGTTCAGGTGTAAGATATTCCAGTAACTTTAAGGGGATTGAACGGCTCACGTTTGCGCTGCAGCCAGGCAATGGCTCTAGTAAACAGCATGTCGTTGCAGAAAAACGCAGCGATGCACCCATGGCAAATTTAATATTCGGGCCATGTTTCGCGGAACACATTGCGACCGGAGCGGAGCAGCGCATTGCCCACACCGTGCATAAATTAAATGCACCGCGCCGCACATATTAAAAGCTCGGCTCGCGAGCTTTCAAGAAAGCTCTTTTCGATATTTTATTTTTTCGTACGTTTTTCGGTTTATTTTCCCGCTGGCAATAATTTACGCAGATAAGCGTCGTTCACATCCGACACTCGATCGGTATTAAAACGCGACATAAATATTCGTCGGAATGGCCGCCACCGCTCAAGTGCGGCTCATTTAACAAGCGAACAGTGGGCGGACGTTTTGCAGCGATCTAAAGCGGGGTTTCTCAAAGTGTGGCGCGAGCGAGAGACCCTCGAAGCAATGCAATAAACCCCCATGCACAGTACCCAGCTCAGTTCGGCTAGTGAGGCTCATTATTTTAACCCTAACAAACCCTACAAACAAGACTAAGTAATTAGACATAAATTATTGACTTGTCTACTGAAAAAAAAAACAATTGCACTGTACTTAGGTCAAGGTTTCCTTTATTACTAAAAGTATTTAGAGTAAGCCCGGTCAATATTGACAGGATACATCAGTCGATGCTTAAAAAAGAAGGCATACGACCAATGCGTACTGTCAGTTATGACGTATGGATGTGAAACGTGGATGCTGAATTCAAAAATGTTAAGCAAGATCCAGTGCACACAGAGAAGCATGCTTGGTATAATGAGAAAATATCCCAAGAAGCATGACCAACGTGGCAGAAATAGCGAAACGTGTGAAAAGCTGAAGTGGCAATGGACACACAACGATAAGAATGGATGGCAGATGGACGCGAGAACTACTGGAAAGGTATCCGAGAGGATGTGAAAGAAAGCAAGGTAGACCGAGTGGACGATGGGCCAATGAATTGAGAAGAATGTGTGAAGTCGAGTGGATGCAGATTAGAAGAGGCTTGAAGAGGCCTTCATCCAACATTGGATGGTAAATGGCTGAAAATAATGATGATGATGATGACATTAGTCAAATTTTATTATATGCTAAATTTATTACCAGCAAACAGAGCATTCGCTTAGTACAAAAAAAAAAATCATGAAAAAGTGCTTAGGGGACGATACCTGATGCATATCAGTCAAATTTTCACACTTATCATTAGAATTAGAATTAAGTAAAAATTACACTGAAATCAATAGGATAAAACGGACAATTAGATAACATTGACATATCAACTCACATCTGAAGAAATTTCGACTGCCCATTGGAATCATTACAAAAAGTATTTTCAGCTATTTAGACTAAATTAAAGCGCATCAGATAAATCCATTTATTATCATGTAGAAACGCATTTGTTTAATACAAAAAAAAAAACCATGAAAACCTGCCTAGAGATACCTGATGTGTATCAGTCAAAAACTCGATGTCGAATTTTCACACGATCACAATAACTTCGTATATCCATATAAAGTAAAAATGACACTCATATCGATAGGATAAAACGGACAATTAGATTACTTTAATAGACATGTCAACTCACATCTGAAGACATTTCGACTGCCTATTGGAACCATTTTACATAGTACTTTTAAAAGTTTGAATTTTTGTTACACTTTAACTTATTGATTCTGAAGTGTGTATTCAATTCAAGTACGCAGGCACTCTATTTAAATTAATTGTCGTACTAGGATAGAGTGGTATCGGGGTTATCGCCAAAGCGGTCAACGCATCGTCGAGCTTTTGGAAGCTCTGCTGCGATGGTTGATATCGCCGCGGATAGGATCTAGATAAATAGTCATTGAGTGCGAGCTCCTCCTCGCCGCAGGAAAAGGGTTATATTTTACTCTGTGGGAGTTTGCTGGCATCGACAAGCGCCGGTCCGTCGTACCCGGAAGCAGTCCACCTTTGTCTGGTCTCCAGTCACTTGCAAACAGGATGTGAGGCCATTTTGCATGCAAAAAATAGGTTTCGGGGCGCCAGTGGACCACGCCCCCAACATCTATACCCCCATACAAAAACCCCACGGTTGCGTCTCTCGTAAAGCGCGCGACACACACAAGGCAATATGTTTGCTCGTAGCACGCAAGCCATTACTGGCGAACGGATCGGTTCGCTCGCGAGCAAGTGGGCCATTATCATTTTCGGATTGCCGTGCTCGTGTGAGATGCGGGAGAAATTGTATTTTATTGCTGGATGGCGTGGGAGAGATTTCCACTTTCACCCCTACCTCCTGCCCCACCGATCCTGGCCACCAGAACCTCTGATTTGTAGTGGTTGTACAAACATAATAACATAGCGTGCGCGAAATAGGAACATCGTTGATTTTTTTTGTTTATTGACAGTACATATGTATATTTCCGAAGCAATCCTACATACATATGTACATTATGTTGAGTATATCAAACACATGCCAGCGAGCTCAAATATTGGTAAGATTTTATTTTATATTTGTTTGTTACAATAAAAATGTGTATTACACACGAGAAATTGAAACATCAACAAGAAAAATAAACGGTTTTTGGATTCTACACACATTCGCCTAAAGGTGCCTGTAAACGATCAACATTTTCACGGCAATATATTGCCGGTAAAGGATTTCTGGTAATATTACTGCAATATGGTGATGTGGGCCGGAAATATAGTCGTGTCTCCCGACACTATTGTTCCACTATTGCTGGTATTGCCGTGTGTTGGCGAGTATTGTTGCCATATTGCCAATGATATCGCTCGATATATGAAAATACAAAATATGGGCAATAATAAAACAGCAACTACTTGCCGGAAATCATTGGGCAACACATTGCTGCGACACATATTGCGCATGTGTCGCAGCAATGTTGCTGGATGGTTGACGAGCAATATTGCTGAAAAATGTTGCTCGTTTACAGGCCCCTTAACAGACAGACACAGCCATACAGACATTTTCAAAAAATCTTGCAAATGTGACCAGGAGAGCTGACCTGACCTGAAGAGATGTGACCTGTTATCAGGTGTTAAGAAACAAAAAAAAAATTATTTAGAAACTTAAATAGCTAAAAATGACGTCCTCTATCTATAAGACTTACATATTTTGTAATCCTAGATTCTTCTAAAACAATTTTTTCAAAAAACTATCACATCTTGTTTTACTTCTGATAATATTTCACGAATCAAGATCCTTAATGTATAAACTGTTTCCCATTCCGTAATCCTTTACTCTCGCCTTAATTCCCATTCCTATATATTATTTTTAGTTTATATGCCATATACATACATACATACGTAGTATGGTGAAATATTGTGATCGTTCGAAAATTCGACCCCAAGATTTTAACTAATATATATTGGTCAAAATTAGTCAAAACGTCATTTTTAGCTATTTAAGTTTCTAAATAATTAAAAATTGGTTTTAGTAGGTAAACCTTGTGGTTTGATTCAATCTGCTTGGAATATTTTGAAGTGAAGTGGGTGGTGACAATCCTTTACTTTAGGTACCAATATCAAATTCAGATTTGAAATATACTTTTTGCCTACTTTGTTAGTCAAAATGTTTAAAGCGCGCCATGCACCTCCATATTTCATGCACTCTGCGAGTATTATATTTGGATTTAATTCAGATTTGAGATGACAAAGCGCGAGATGAACGGACGAAATGGGATTTTAGTATGGAGACAAACGTGTCACAGGACGTCCCAAAAGACCCGTAACGTTGAAATTTTCATAAAGCTGATTTATACGAGGGTTCTTTCTGGCAGTGAATAATTAAATACGTGCGAAAGACACCGCCATCCACCGGTACGAGCAGTTCAAAAGGTAAACACATAAGACCCATAACTTCTGACGTAAACATTCATACCGAATCTGGTTCTCGTCGAGGGACACACTGACAACACATTTATATTAATATTATACTTATATTTTTTTTCGAAAATGCCTCTAATTCCGGTCGGGTCAATTATGTCGAAGAACATTTAACCAGTGATTCATGGAGTATGACATCGCATCTGAAGATATCCAGGCCACGGTGGAAGTCTGCCAAGTGAGCGTTCGAATCCGGGCCGGGGTTGCAGATTAACCCCTCCTTCAACCCCATCTCCAACAACCCCTATTCCAACCCGTGACAGAGATCACACGATCCTCAATTGGGAACTACGAGTGTGGGAGGGTGAGCTTTGAGGGGATGAGTCTCGTCTTGAAAAACGCCAGACAAACTTTAAAGTAGTCTCATCCCCCCCGATCTGGCTCTAAAACAACATTGTTTTGCACTCGAAGGATGTCCGGTTCTTATTTCTGGACTTATATCTTAGCCAACACGGGTTTCTCGATTCGGTAACAAAACGACTGCAATTTGATACGAATTAAAATAAATTTAGAGATTTATTACCGTCATAGATTGACTATTCTTAATTATAACAAACTAATGAGATAGATCAGCGGTCGGGAACCGGTGAATCCGGAGCCGCATGCGGCTCTTTGTGTTAAAACCTGCGGCTCTCGCTGTCATCCAACGCTTTACGTGAAACACAACGTTGACGCACAATTTACTCAAAATCAAATAGAATCCTATTTCTAAAACTTCATGACTATAAAAAGCCTTAATTTTTTTCTTACAGCTATCCATTTCATAAACGAGCAACATTTAATTTAATTTTGAATATCATCATCATCATTTCACCATCCACTTCTGGATGAAGGCCTTTCCAACCCTCTTCTTCCATTCCTGTTTATCTTAATCAATCTGCATCAATTTGACTCCACACATTCTTCGCAATTCATCAGCCCATCGTCCACTCGGTCTGCTTTGCTTTCTTTCACATCCTCTCGGATACCATTCCAGTATTTCTCGCGTCATCCATTCTTCTCGCTATGTGTCCACTTCAACTTTTTCACACGTTCTGCTATATCTGCCACTTTGGTCATACTTCTTACCCATGTATTTTTCTTACGATCTCTTCTTTGTTATACCAAGCATACACCTTTCCATGCTTCTCTGCGTGCACTGGATCTTACGTAACATTCTTGAATTTAGCATCCACGTTTCACATCCATACGTCATAACTGGCAGTACGCAT
The DNA here is from genome assembly GCA_022651745.1 of Parapsyche elsis. Taxonomy (NCBI): domain Eukaryota; kingdom Metazoa; phylum Arthropoda; class Insecta; order Trichoptera; family Hydropsychidae; genus Parapsyche; species Parapsyche elsis. Next base: position 9,168,397 of record JAGVSN010000017.1, read on the forward strand.
TGATCGTATGTCTTCTTTTTTAAGCATAGCGGAATATTGGATTTAAAAACTATGTATATTCGCTCTTCCAAAAGCACTCCTACCTAGTTTCATTCTTCGTTTTTTTTTCAATAATTATAAATAAATAACTATTAACTATCTCTACAATATGATTATCTACGCACTACTACAATAAATATGTAAAAACTTTATTCATTCTTCCAAAAGCGCTCCATCCCAGTTTCATTCTTCGTTTTATCGCATATAATCTGAAAATAATATATTGCGGCTTCCAAACTTAACCGATTTTGCAAGGTTTTCCCTAATTTGGCTTTTAACTCGAAAAAAGTTGCCGACCACTGAGATAGGATCATGCTGTATAGTAAAGAATGTTTGATCATCATAAATTTATAAAAGTTACGTTTTAGATTTAGCAAGCATAATAGATGCGTTTTCTTAATGTTCCTGTATAAATATTAACTAATTCAATTATCCCGAAACAACTAATTCAATAATTCACAGTGGTGCACGAACTTTTTAAGCTGCAGTTCGCATTAAAAGCTTTCCACTTAGTTGAGAGCGGCAATTTTATAATGAACCGGTGGCGGCGCGAGCTACGAGCTGTGGGAATTTAATCCCATAGAATTATTAATTTTAATATTCGCAATTTTTTTCACCGTCGAGCGAATCCCGCGGATTACATTGTCAAAGTTCCGCATTGAATGCGCGCGCTGGAATGCATTTTCTCGAGTGGGAGGACAATTGCGGTGAAAGGGTTAAAGCGGCGTCGTCGTCGATGCATTTCGAAAATGGAAACTTGCACATTGAACGCCACGATGTGATGGAGATTCGAGACGAAATTAAGTGTGTGGATTGTTCAATGTGTGATCGAAAATGAGTTGGCTTTGATAATATCGCACAAAATATGTATGTGACGATCTAAATCAGTGGTCGGGAACCTTTTTCGGGCGAAGAGCCAAATTAGGGAAAACCTTGCTAAATTGGTTAAGTTTGGTTAAGTTAACATATTATTTTCAAATTATATATTCAAAATTAAATTAAATGTTGCTCATTTACATATGAAATGGATAGCTGTAGAAAAAAGTTATCTTCTGTCTTTTCTTCTATAAATGTTAAAGATTTTTATTGTCATAAAGCTATGGAAATAGGAATCATTTTGATTTTCTGTAAATTGTGTGTCAATGTTGTTTCACGCAAAACGTTGATGACAGGGAAAGCTGCATGTTTTCATACAAAGAGCTGCATGCGGCTCCGGAGCCGCCGGTTCCCGACCGCTGATCTAAATTAATTCTAAACAGAGACACAGTAAATTCAAAGTCATATTTTGATATCGCATATCACGTATTCGACTATGCTTGGCCAAGTAATTTTGGTAGAAGTGTTGTGTCGAAGCGTTCGGTTCAAACCTCTGTATTTTTGACCTGGCAATGCAAGGACATTTTTCACCGGAAAGCGTTGTTCGAAATGAAATAGGGTTTCCAATAAGTTGGGTCGTTTGGGCCACGTTTAAGCGTCGTGCGAGAGCATCCCCTTCGAGAGGTTTGTCTTTCAGAAGTGGATAGAGGGAGAGAGCGAGCGGTGAAGAGGTGTTTGCATGTGAAATGGGGAGGTTGTAGCGAGGGGTAGGGGCTGAAAGAATCCTGAAAAAGGGATGCTATATCAAACGAAATCGCACCACAAAGCGGGTCTCTTGGCAAAAGCCCCTCCTCGGCCCCAGATCAGATATTTTAAAAAGAACTGGATAAAACTATTGCGAGACACTTCAATATCTGAACATTCGCGACGACTACGTATGTAGTACATGTACGATGTATGTACATACGTACTTGGAAGTATTCCCCAGACCACAAAGGACTGGGGACGTTCAAAGAGTTACGATTTCTTTAACGTTTGCAAATTTTGTAAATATACATATGTACATACATTAGTATTATCGAATTTTATCTACATAGCTTGCGAAGCATAAATTGTCTGAAGTTTCTCTGTAAATAATTCTGTTGGTGATATAAATTTTAAACTACCGTCTGAAGACATTTTTATGAAGTTACATTTTATCATTTAAGTTGAAAGAGCAATAAAACAATTAATAAATTTCTCAGATACGGCTTTATAGCTGCGTATGATAATTAAAAGAAATAGTACATTATTTTTATAGCCAAGATAGTTTGATTCTTTAAGTGCACAAATGTATTTAACGACAACGCCCTGAATATATTAAATCATTTCAATTCATCACAGAAGATCTATGTACATATGTACGTATGTACATATATGGATAAAGTGAAAAGTCACTTCATGCTTACTCAATCGACGGAACAAATTTACATGTTACAAAAATCACACCAAAATAAAAGATTTCGGTGTGATTTTTGATTGTGAGTGCCTATTAATAATATGAGCATATTAATAATATATTGATAGTTATCTATATCTAGAACAATTGATGAATATGACCGTATGTAAAGAAGAAGAAATAAAACGAAGAATGAAACTAGGATGGAGTGCTTTTGGAAGAATGAACATAGTTTTTAAATCCAACATTCCGCTATGCTTATAAAAGAAGGCATACGACCAATGCGTACTGCCAGTTATGACGTATGAGTGTGAAACTTGGATGATAAATTCAAGAATGCTACGTAAGATTCAGGGCACACAGAGAAGCATGGAAAGATGTATGCTTGGTATAAAAAGAAGAGGAATACACGGGAAACAAGTATGACCAAAGTGGCAGATATAGCAGAACGTGTTAAAAAGTTGAAGTGGCACTGGGTTGGACACATACATATGTATGTAGCTAGAAGAATGGATGGCAGATGAACGCGAGAAATACTGGAATGGTATCCGAGAGGATGTGAAAGAAAGCAAGATAGATTGAGTGGAAGTCAAGTGGATGCAGATTGCTCAAGACAGACAGGAATGGAAGTGGATTGGTGAGGCCTTTATTATTAATCATATAATTGAGGATGGGAACAGATTACTTGGCTTCATTATCAGAACTGTCAAGCGTTACAAACTTATTACTTTTAAATTATTATTCTGTTCGCTAGTTAGAAGCAAACTAGAATATATGTAATTATATTGTTTGGTAACCTCATTTTCACATTCATTCGTATTCTATTGAAACAATAATTTTTAATAAACATACTTAATATTTGTTATAATTCTCTTCTATCAACATTAAAAATAATAATATTAAGTAATAGAAGAATCATATACATAGGTTTCAAGTATACTTTATCGTGATGTCAATGTACATATGTAAATAAAATATTGAAAGGATATAATCATTCTAGTTTTATTTAATAATTTTTAATTAAATACATAAGAAATAAAGAGTTGAGCGTTCGTCGATTACTCCCATATTTAAAGGTAACCATTTTTCTCGGCGTCACTCCACTTCACTAGCACATTTCCTTTAGTTTTTCCGACATTTTTACACAGCCGAAAGGTAGGGGAGTGGGTTAAGGGTGTCAGTGTGAAAAATTCCGGTTAATTTGTCAGCCGAGTTCCGGTCGGGTGAACGCACCTGTAATTTGTAGTTGAGGCGCGATAATGCTCGCGAACGCCCGAACATTTGTTTTGAGGCCGCAAGAAGGCTTCGACGCTAGCAACTTAATTAAGCTCTCCACCCCTAATAGTGGTCGTCGCGTACGTTCATATTTAAAGGCTTTTCGCGTGTGAATTATTTACTACATACATAGTAGACGACCGAACGAAATCGGCTGAAACTCACGCCGGCCGTTTCCAACTTTAATTATGCAACTGAAGCTATTGTGGCCGCCTTTGAGCGGATCGAGCCGTGAGCGAAATGTAGTTTCCCTTTTGCACTAGTTATGTATCTGTGACAGCTGTAAATATTTCACATCCAAATTCGTATCCAAAAAGTTACGACAACTTTCGCTTTGACGTTCGCGACTCGTGTACGGATAAACGGCACTCGCATCGAGTTGTACGCATTCGTCTGCGAAACGCAGATTCGTCTAGTTTTAGCATTTCCCAAATGATCATATGTAATTTGAAATCAAAGCAAAGTGGAATGGAATCGTTTGATCTAGAAACATGTGAAGGAAAGCAGTCTGAAAAGACAACCTAAATATACTAACTCTATATTAAATATTGAATAGTTTATTATAATAGTTGTACAGCTCTGTATAGCTTTACAGTGCTCTGAAATTATTAACATTATTAATATTTTAATTAGCCGGTTTGCCCGTCACCTCCCACCCGTTTGTACAATTATAGTACAGCCCATCGCTCGTTTGACATTATATAGTGTATCGTTGATTGAATGGGTGTATGGCCATAGAATTGCGTTGGCGACTAAAACCAGTCTTGACAGATGGCGGCTTGTTGCCGACACGCCACTAAAAATAAAGTAATGTTGGGAATGCTGGCGTGATCACAACGACCCAGGCAGGCAGACGCTTACGCTAATGTACATACATATATAGAAATGTCAATTATCTATCAAATTAACGTACAAACAAATTACACATATTTATTATAATTTATATTTGTACTTGTACGCATGTGTAGATTAATTTAAATATTTCTCCAAGTCAAATTCTGATTTTTTTTAAATAACCATAAGCTTATATTTATTTTTATTAAAATAGCTTACAAACAAAAAAGTAGCTTTGAGCTGTAATTACAAAATAAACTTAATTATCTATTAGCACTTGTATAGAGGTGTTGTTTTAACGCTGCCAGGAATCTATCAATTTTGTTTATATTTCTTAGACGTTCTGGCAGTACGTTGTATTCAACAACACCCCTGTTACAACATACATGCTATTTCTCTTATATCCAATTAATTTTAAATTCATAACTATTAACTTATTCTTTCCCCTAGAATTATGACTGTGTACATTATATCCACCTATTGAGATAACTTGGTAATAAATTACAATCTTATTTAAAAATATATACTCACATGCACACTTTTAAGGTTTCACTTACATTCATCCAATTAAATTCATTGAACATATTTCTTATACTAGTTAATCAATTCACATTTAGAATACTCCGCATGGCTCTATTTTACAATTATTACTAAATGACAAAATGAACTACAAAATATAAAATGAGGATGAACAATTGCATTAGAAGGATATCTTAAATTACAATAGTAATAGTAATGATTCAATTGAAAAAAAAACCAGAGGTTTACCTCATTTATATATATTTATATTCGGAATGAAAAAATGTATGTTGGTAATGAGGCAAATATATAATTTCTTAGATATTTGTTACCAACAAATCTATTTTACTAATGCACAATAATTCTAATTCCTCCAATTATCCTACCACTATACTCTTTATCTTCCTCCTATACACAGATACACACATTGTTTCAGTTTTTCATATTTATCGGTATACATAAACACACCGACGATTGGAAGCAGATACTTTTGAATAAACACACTAAATGTTAGCAAAATTTTCAACTGTCGAAAAATAGCACAGTAGTCTAGAATTATAAATACACAGTGACAGAAGTTATTGCGAGTTGTAACAAACGGATTATTAATGAATATCGTCACCGCGGTGAATATGCATGAGGGGGCTCGAGAGCGCGAATATATGACAACCGGATATACGAGTACATACACCGGTGGAAATTCACGCGCATTTAATTTTGATAATTGTTTGTGTTTACCGTCACACCCCAGAGGTACAGATGAGTGCATGGTGCTTTCAAACCAACCCCCATACCATACCATATCCTGTCTAACTTGGCGCAAGCTCGCTAGCAAATATTATATGACCGATGATGGCGGTATGGCGCAAATGCACCGGAATTGCATCACCGAATTTGTATCTCGGTTAATAAATCCACCGTAACGTCCCCAATTGATACGTTTAAACAGACACCGTTAAATTGTTTCGATAGAACAAATTGTATAATTTATTATAAACGTAGGTAATTGCGTGTGTGTGACCCGGAAATCGGGGACAAGTGTGTGTGTGTATCCGAAACGTTTTGCGGGCGAAATCCTCACAATCTCTAACCGGCGAATAGGGGCCACTTTCGCAAGCTGAGAGCTGTTGTTGTATGTTGGTATGTCGGTATACTCACTTAGTGTAATATAATTCAAAATAGGGATACCTTCGCGTACAATTGACCCGGAAATGCGTGCTTAGTGGGGTGCACTCGGCGTATCGAGATTTGTGTATCGTAGTCATTATCAGAACGGGGGATATGATTAGGATCCGAAATACGTACGAGGATTCTGTGTAGATATTAAATTGTAATATATTGTTTTTTATATGGTATAAGGTTCAATAGTTTGTGTATAAAATATTTGCATTGTTTATTTTAAACGCTTCATAACACTCGACGATCAACAGTACACATTGTAAGCGATAATGAATTTAGATTTCATACTAGTAATTAAATTATTTTTATCTGTCTACTTGTTCCTTATATTTTATTTTTTTATTTATTTGAGAAAGAAACATACAGTTATAATTAAAGAAGTACAAAATAGAGATGAACAAAGTTATGACATAAACCAAAGTAGTTTCTATAAATAAATTTGATATAACATAGGTGAAGAAATAAAAAAGATAATAGACATAGTTTATATAAGTAAAATTAGATATAAGATATGTAAATAAAGAATAGAAAGATGATGAATATAAGAAACATAAAGAAAGTAGTGAGAAGGAGAGGGAGATTTGGAAGAGTGTGGGTAGGATTAGGGATTGGAAAAGTGTTTATATAGATGAATTTTGAAAGTAAAGAGGTTGGAGGTGAATATATCAAATGAAATAGGAAGTTTGTTGAAAGTATTGCATGATCTGTTGATGAATGAGTTATGAGATAAGTTTGAGGATAAGAACTTAAGGTGGAATAAATTAGGATTACGGAATGTTCTGGAAGGACAATTAAGGGAGATTTTAGAAAGGAGACAAGGACTATCAACTAAATTGTTAAGGATTTTGTACAAAAAAAACAGAGGTCATTTATGATTCTTCTTGTTACAAGTGGGGGGGGGTTAAATTGGGAATAAACAAAGAATTAGGAATAATTGGGATGTGGAATTTAAATTGCAAGTATGTGTGGAACCTTTTTTGGATTTTATCCAGTCTAAGAATGTTTATATGGTATAAGGGTTCCACACAGTACTTGCAAACCCAATGGCTTCTGACAAAGGAGTTGAAAGGTAATTTGAGGGTATCACAAGACTTAAAAGGCTTGGACACCCTCATGATGAAACCTAGATTTCTATTAGCCCTTCTGGCGATCAGGTCAATATGGTTATTGAACGAAAGCTTAGTATCGAAAACAATGCCAAGGTCTCTGACAGTATCAACTTTTTTTTTTAATTTGAATATTATTAATTTTGTAAGAGAATAGTATGGGAGATTTGCGCCTGGTAAATGAAATTTGAGAACACTTAGCTATATTAAGGAAGAGCTGATTTGATGAACAATATTTGGAGAAATTATCTAGATCATATTGAAGCTTAAGGCAGTCATCAATAGAAGAGATTTTTTAAAAATTTTAGTGTCGTCAGCAAAAAAAAGAAGAAAGGGGGAATAAGAAAAGCATGAATTGATATCATTGATATATAGTAAGAATAAAAGAGGACCGAGATGAGAGCCCTGAGGAACACCAGAAGGGACTTTTTTGAAATCAGAGATTTGGTTGTTGATCATGACTGTTTGAGATCGGTTGGAAATGTAGGAGGATAACCATCTATAAAGATCGCCATGTATTCCTAGATTACGGAGTTTGTGGAGGAGAATGGGGTGTGAAATTTTGTCAAAAGCCTTGGAAAAGTCGGTATAAATAGTATCAGTTTGGCATTTTTTTCATCTAAGGAGCATGTGATAAAGTCCGTGAATTCGAGTAAATTAGATTCAACAGATTTTTTTTTTGGGGAGAAAGCCATGTTGGTTGGGGATTATATATTTACGAAGTAGAATAAATGATCAGTGACAATTTTTTCTAATATTTTACCAAAATAGATAATTTAGAAATTGGACGATAATTACAGATGTCATGTGCACTCCCAGATTTAAAAAATAGGGTAATAATAGCAGTTTTCCACAGTTGAGGAAATTTACCCTGAGTTAGGGATTATATGTATGTATATTCCCAAACCATTTGAATAATCAGGAGCAAGCTTTGCAGAGATACTTCATACGATACTATGGGTCTATGGCTTATAAATTTTGATTTCGGGCAGTTGGTATACACAGTTTTGTTGAATGGCAACAGTTTAGAAAGAACATATAAACAGTTGTAATTTTAATTTAAGTACACGCGAAATTTTTAAAGTAATACAATACATATGTATTTCTGGTGTGACTTTTTGAACCATTTTGTATAAACAATCACATTGTAGAGATAGTAGATTATTATTTATATATCTATAAGACTTGGTGAACATGACTGAATGTAAAGAAGACGAAGAATGAAACTAGGATGGAGCGCTTTCGGAATGAACATAGTTTTTAAATCCAACATTCCGCTATGCTTAAAAAATTCGGGTGTGGCCAACCCATGACTTTATCCATATATGTACATATTTGAGGAATACAAAGATTAACGAAATAATTTGTTTAAATACGTAAGTAAATAAAACGCATGCACACCACCACACCAACAAACATACATACATACATACATATCATGAAATCACCGTGTTGAGTGCGCGCGCGTATGTAAAATGCGATCTTCGGCATATATTCAAATAGGAAAAACTGCCACTTCCGGTAGTCAGATGTTAACTAAAATCACAATATCTCTTACAGCTAACGTGAAAACAATAGATATGAAATTTCGACTTGATCGCCAGTGCAGTTTCTGAAATATTCTGTGGTAAACTTTTCGACAAAAAAAAACCCCTACTTCCGGTTGACAGGTTTCAATGATTTTATTTTTCGTAACTAGCAATTTTTCTTAGGAGTATAACATTACAATATTGTGACGATAGTACATATTTAAAAGGCCGAAAAAAAAAAAAAACAACAAATCGTTCAAGAGTAAACTGCCATTTCTGCAGAAGGGATTTTGACCAAAATCACAGTATCTCTTACGGCTAACGTGAAAACTATAGATATGAAATTTCGACAAAATCACCGGTGCCGTTTTGGAAATATTCTGTGTTAAACTTTTATCAAAAAAAAAAAACTTACTTCCGGTTGACTGATTTTAATGATTTATTTTTTCAAAACTAGAAATTTCTGCCAGAAGTACAATATTACCATATTGTGACGATAGTACATATTTAAAAGGCCGAAAAAAATAAAAAACAACAAATCGTTCAAGAGTAAACTGCCATTTCTGCAAGAGGGATTTTGACCAAATTCAGAGTATCTCTTACGGCTAATGTGAAAACTATAGATATGAAATTTCGACAAAATCGCCGATGCCGTTTCGGAAATATGATTTTTTACAGAATTTTTGAATTTTCTGCACGAAAAAAACCCTACTTCCGGTTGACTGATGTTGACCAAATTCTTTATGGCTCTTACACCTTGCGTGAAAATAATAGATATGAAATTTCAGCTTGATAGACTTGATAGTTTCGGAGAAAACACACACATAGTACACAGCCATACAGACATTTTCCAGAAATCATGAAAACGTGATCAGGGGATGATACTTGATCCAAATCCGTCAAAATCTCGATGTCGAATTTTCGCACGATAACAATACTTTATCCAATTAGGATAAAGTAAAAATAAATGCAATGCCAGTTATGAAATACGGATGTGAAATGTGGATGCTGAACTAAAGAATGCTACGCAAGATCCAGTACACACAAAGAAGCGTTAAAATATGTACGCTTAGAATTACTAGAAGAGATCGAAAGAGGAATACATGTGTGAGAAGCGTGACCAAAGTGTCGGATATGGCAGCAAGTGTGAAAAAGCTGAAGTGGCAGTGGGCTGGATGAATAGCGGGAAAAATAGATGGCAGATGGACGCGAGATGTACATACTTAAATGTTACCCGAGAGGATGTGCAAGAAAACAAGGAAGAACGAACTGATAATGGGCTAACGAATTAAGAAGAGTGTGTGGAGTCAAATGGATGCAGAATGGTGAATGACTGAAGATGATGATAAAATACTGTTTAGATAATGTTATGTTATTCAGATTGTAACAAATGTAATGTTGTTTTTAAAATTTAACATTTATGTACATACATATGTATATTTACCAAATTTGTTTATCAAAAAAAATTGCGTCCATACATATATTGCACACAAAATTGATAAAAGCAGAACAAATGTGGCTAAACAGACTAGCGTTTGTTTGTTGCTCACCGGAAGTCTGGGATTGGCCGTTCTGAATTAGAAATTATATCATTGTTTTCTCTCACAGTACTCTGGTGGAATTAAGTTAGGCTGGTACATGCAAATTGAGGGTTTCCACAAGTTTCCCCCGTCACTGATGAGTTTTCCAGGATACCCCGCCGCTTTGTTGTATACACTGTGTGTATTCCGGCAAGGGGATTAGTTTTGAATTTACCAGAAATGATATTTATTCCATTCCCGAATAACCTTCGAATGGTGGAGCCACCTTATCCACGCTCACCTCATAACGAACGGGTACATATATTTAAAAATCGTATTTATAATACATATTAACCCCTCATTTCGATTCTCGACGGATGAAGGGTGTTGCGAGTATTTATTTATTGTAGCGAATCTTTAAAGAGTCCCGAATATACATATATTATCGGCGGAAAGCGGTATTTACTCACCGAGTATATGTGGATGTATCATATGAAATTTTCCGAAGGATACACGCGTTCGACGGCGTCTTCGTGTATTTTAAGTCCTCGAAAGCCTTTTAATATTCCGCTCGCAATACAATTGAATACGAGCAAGATTTTCCACATAAATATTATACGTAATATATGTAAACGCGCACCGGTTCGAATTTCTTATCTGTTCGCGCGAGATATACTTAGATAATATATTATTATCGCATACAAATTTCCCGCTAAATTAACAGTTCAAGTAAGTTTTAATATAATAAACGCGCTGTAAGTGATTCGAGGTTTACGGTTTGTTCAAACTGCGGCACGATTGAAAATTTGATGTGATTTTATGTGTAGCAAACATATACTCAATACTCCATATAATACTTTCAATTGAAATATTACACATAGATACTACATATTATGTAGTTTTAAAGAGCTCAAGTGAATAAAATAATCTTATACAATTATTGAAAACCATACACAAGGTTTCATTCTATTATATATTTGGTACGAGTTTCACAGCTTGTGAAATGTATAGAAGAGTGTCTTAATGATATATTTTCTCGGTTTATTATTGGTTTTTTTTTTTGTAATCGAAGCCATTTTCAAGTTGTAATATATAAAATGAAGTGAAAAACGCTTAGATTGCCGCTTCTATAAAATCGATTATGGGAATGGGCAGGGTTGGGATCGCGTCATATTTTAAAAGTGGATGGGCGTCAATAAATCGCCGGTTAAAATTGCTTCTGGATACATTCACAAACGGGCTATCGATGATAATATTGCTGAAATTACAACACGTTAAAGTGACGCTATCGTCGACGACATAAATCGTCCGAAAGCTACTCTCATCCCCTAAAGACGGGGTTGGGGGAAAAAAATTGGCTGCTGTAACGATCTCTGGTATCGCAAAGCGCCATTCAAACGATGATTTTTTGCTCGGTTTACAGCCTATAAAAATTAATTAATCGCCATAACCGTTTCAGATAAATAAAATGAATTATTGTGACACTAGAAAAGTGCGTGAGCATAACCTATAAATATAGGGATGTTTAGTGTTTTTTTTTTTACTTTTTTATTTTGTGTACGAAACGAAAACGAGGTGTTGTGTGAAAGCGAGCGTTATATTATATCATATTATGTATACAATTTATATGAGCGACGAAACGGTAAAGTCATGCTGTTGAAAGGAGGCTTTTGTCGCCCGTTTGTAATGAAATGCACAAACTTATAATATAATCTATCATAATATAGTAGAAGGTAATTTACCTAGTCTACTAGAGTGACTGACACAAAAAGTTATTTCTTTTTAATTTCTTAAAATATTACAAAGCACAATACAACGATTATTAAAATTTTCATTAGCATGCGATGGAGTAGAAATTACATAGTTACTAAATAATCAAAGCTAAGCGATCTTTGAACTTTCAGTCTATCATTACATTTGATATTTTAAACGAAATTTCATATTAAAGAAATTACAACTCAATGAAATCTGTTTTGTCGATAAAATAATATCAATACTCGAACAGTTAGGTTTTTTGTACATTTTTACTTTATCCATATTAAGTATTTTACATAAGCTGTGTACAGATCCACATTTTGATATTTTAAATTATTTAAAATATTATATATACATATATATGTATATATATACAACACTGTTTAATGTTAGCTCATAAAACAGATATTACAATATTTATAATGCGCGCTTTGCGTTTTGGCACGAGCAACAACACTATACTTTATCTAAATAATATTGTGGAAATAGTATATGACACCCTTTAAACGATAGAGGAAATGGTTGTTTTTCTTCCTGCCACACATTTTCCGGCATTATAAAGGAAAAGTGTTGTTGTTTGAAAGGAGTTAACGACCGATTTGACGATGTGTGTCTGCCGGTTACGCAGCTGCGATCAGCCGCTCCATTCCAAACAATTAAAAAACGTGCTAGACAGTAAACAATGGTAAAAATACAACGGAAAAAAAAGAAACAAGGCTGAAAAGTACACGGACAATCGTTGTGAATGAAAAACCGGTCATTTTTCATTTGTAGACGCGAATTTATTTCAGGCTTGCCGGTGCATTCGAATGCAATCGGCGCGTGATATAAAGTGACGTTGTGAACGAGCGGTTTTTACTTATTGCCTCATCCTGTATGTATGTAACATGTCACTATCGAATGCTAAACAGGGGTGTTACACCAACGGTTTTGAAATTTTAAGAAAATTGGTCTAAGTGTAGCTACACTTAGCGTTTTGCGAGGGTGCGAACCTCAAGCAAAAATCTCATAAACATCTCAAAGGTCTGTACTTTAATTTTGTTTCAGCTTTTCGTTTAATTAAATGTCTTAAAGGGGTTTATTATCCGCTTTGATCCTCGCCTATTAATATCTATTTCATACGTTGCGTTGTCTCGAATCAAAGTCTGAAACTGAATCGGTTCTAATTACAAAAATATTTAATAACAGATTGTGCGATACTTAAAAGATAAATTTTGAATTTAATATGACGTCTTACCCTTCAATCCACCTCTTCACAAGTCAATCGCTTGCTTAAAAGGGAATGGGGATTGAAATTGTGAGGGGTTTGAGAGGATGAATTCAGCTTGTGAATTTAATGAATCGCTTTCAATGACGCCTCAGTTTCAAATTAAAAAAAAAAAAAAAAAAAGGAAAAGAAAAAGAATATTTGATCCGTAAAGTGACAAGTTCATCTTCGAACAGCTTACGAAAGCAATCCGCGAAATGATTACAGGCCGTAAATCAACCGAAACGATTCATTCGTTAATTATTATTATTTTGCGAAATAAAATTTCGTAATCGCTCCGAATCGACGTTGCTAACACGATTGCTGTTTGCATTTTATGACGGTCGTTATTGATCGATCGTTCATTCATAATTCAAAACGGACTGTTGATCAAACAGACGAATCTCCATATTAATTACTGTCGCGAGGGTGATTAATGAAACGTGGGCCATTGAATATAAAAAATATAATTTTCATCGAGAATCACACAAATTGAAATGATTACAATACAACATTGTAATAGTATATTATGTTGGTTCACCCGCAGTGACAACTGGGGAATTCGCTTACACACGCACATTTATGGTAGAACTTAATCATTCGCGGTATGCGAGCCAAATTAGACAATTATAAGAGATGATTTCAACTTAGCCGACTACATAATCCGCAATGATGTAAGCGAATTATAGGGTGGGGTCGAGAACGTGTGTATGTGCGACGTAATTCTACACCTCGGAGCCTTGGGGCTAAGGGCAATTAGAGCCTACGTCCTGGGATACTTGCCAAATTAAGGCACTTTGGGCGTTTGACGTACCCACTTGTTACGAATAAATAGGTATTCTCTGACCTATCTATGTATGTTCGAGTATGTATGTACATATGTACGTATGCTGCAAGATATGCATATGTATGTAGGTGAGCCATCGACCGAGCTCTTACATACTTGTATACGGTATTAGCCGATCATTAATTATATCGGACAAGTTAGTTAAGTTTTTCCTAACGATTGCTTAATTCACCGCGTTACAGACGTATCGGAATTTATTGTAATGGGCTATTTATAACTTTGGAACACATTATAACAATCTTGTATGCTTTGCACTCGCCCAATTGGCATCTAACAAACTAGGAAAACTCATCTTTTTCATAATAAAAAAAATTATATCTATCCAACTGAAATGCTGGGAATAATAAAGGCTCTACCTTGGCTTTACCACTTGAAAAAACATCACTATGATGAAATTTTATATTATAATATCAACAGTCACGTAATTTTTATATAGAACGTTGGTTTTTATCTTATTTATACTTTAGAACTTCACGACGATATTTATTTTGTTTATTTATGATAAATAAACATACGTATATATAATAAAAAATTCGGGTATGGCCAACCCATGACTTTATCCATATATTTGAGGAATACAAACAGTAACGAAATTAATTTTTTAAGTACGCAAGTAAATAAAACGCATGCACAGCACCACACCAACCAACATACATACACACATACATATCATTAAATCACTGTGTTGAGTGCGCGCGCGTATGTAAAATACGATCTTCGGCATATATTCAAATTAGAAAAACTGCCACTTCCGGTCGTCAAATGTTGACCAAAATCACAGTATCTCTTACAGCTAACGTAAAAACTATAGATATGAAATTTCGACTTGATCGCCACGGCAGTTTCGGAAATATTCTGTGGTAAACTTTTCGACAAAAAAAAAAACTCTACTTCCGGTTGACTGATTTTAATGATTTATTTTTTCATAACTAGCAATTTCTCTCAGAAGTACAACATTACAATATTGTGACGAGACTACACATTTAAAAGGCCGAAAAAAATAAAAAAAAAAAAATCGTTTAAGAGTAAACTGCCATTTTCGCTAGTCAGAAGTTGACTAAAATCACAGTATCTCTTACGGCTAACGTAAAACTATACATACATAGAAATATTCTGTCGAAACTTTTCGACGAAAAAAAATTCCGGAGCCGATTTATTTTTTTTTAAAATATTCTCTCAAAATTACAAAAAGAATTTTGACGAATTTTAAAACGAAAAAAAAAAAAAAAAAAAAAAACGTTCCTAAATTGCCATTTTCGGTTGTCTGATGTTGACCAAATCTTTTAACGTAAAACTATACATATGGACAAAATTCCGGAGCCGTTTCGGAAATATTCTGTGGTAAAAGAATTTTACGTACGTAAAAAAAAAAATAGATATGAAATTTCACCTTACGTAAAAAAAAATAGATGAAATAGCCTTGATAGTTTCGGAGAAAACACACATACAGACACACACACGCATAAGTACACAGACATACAGACATACAGACACACAGACATACAGACATTTTTTTAGAAATCATAAAAACGTGATCAGGGGATGATACTCGATACAAATCAGTCAAAATCTCGAGGTCGAATTTTCGTACGATCACAATACTTTATCGGATTAGGATAAAGTAAAAATGTAAATATGACACATCAGTAGTATAATTTGGTGGGAAATTTTAGATGTACATAAATGGGATTAGGAATTGGAATACAGAGATTTTTAATGTTGAAATATATAGGTTGGAATTTTGTTAAAGGCATTAATTACATGTTCTATAAATGAATCAATTGTGAGAGAAATTTAGAGTTGCGGACTTTACAACAGATTAGGATTGCGGAACGTTGTTGAAGGACAATTGAAAGACATTTAAAAAGAAGAAAGTAGATGTCAACCAAATTATTTAGGCGTTCATACAAAAAGCAAAGGTCATTTATCGTTCTTTTAGTTTATAGTGGGGTAGGATTGGAGTTGGACAAAGAATTAAGAGTGGAGTGGAAAAATTTGAAATGCAAGTATGTATGGAACCTTTTTGCATATCTGATATTATGTATACATATGTATGTATGTATACATGATACATATGTATGTATAAGAAAAAATTGGCATACATACGTCGGTTCGTTTGTTTGTACATACCTATATAAACATTGCCAGTCTACCATATTATGTACATATATTTCATTTCGTTGAATTCGTCTTAAAGTTGCTGATGCATAGACTCAAATTGATAATTTAGTGGAAGTACCTACATCATTAGTATTATATAATGGGATTAATAGTTTATCCCAATCGGATAAAATATTTTGATCGTGTGAAAATTCGTCATTGAGATTTTGACTGATTTGTATCAGGTATCATCCCCTGATCACGTTTTCATGATTTCTGGAAAATATCTGTATGTCTGTGTGTCGGTATAATTGAGTAAACAAGAGTAATTAGTAAATAAATAAGTAAATAAATAAATAATTTCACATTAAAAATTTCTGGGCCTGGGAGTCATATTTACGTCGCTGACATGGGCACGGAAAGATTTAACTTTAACTTTTTCTCCGAAACTATCAAGTCTATCAAGCTGAATTTCATATCTATAGTTTTCACGTAAGGCCTAAGAGATACTATGATTCTGATAAAAATCCGCCCACCGGAAGTGGTAGTTAACTCTTACATATTTTTTTGTTTTTTTTTTTTTTCGGCCTTTTATATATTTAGAATCTTCATATGTAATATTATAAAATTAGAATTCCTATAGTAATGGTGAGTTTAAAAAAAAAAAATATCAAAATCAGTACAGTAGAAGTGACGGTTTATCGTGTTTCAGTATGCGTTGAAAATTGTTTGTTACATATGTATGTACATACATTATGATGCGTTTGAGGCAATATTCTCCGGTTCGAGCAAAATTTGATTTTTGACTTTTCAAGTTAAAATTTATTTCGTTACTCTTTAGGGCAGCGGTCACCAATCTACGGCCCGCGAGAGATTTTCACCCGGCCCAAAAAAAAAATTGACTTAAAATTAATTTAAGATTTAAAATTTTTGACCTGATCGTGATATTTTATACAACAAAAAAGGTCAAATCCCTTCACAATTTCTATTTGGGTATGGTTTCCAGGTAGTTAAGATCCAAATGAAATGCAAAAAGCAACTTTCCGTTCGTCTTTTGTTTGACGACCGGGATTCCCGTATTTTAACAAAAGATAATCACTTTCTTGGAAAAGTGGCATAGTTAATCTCTTGCAGGAGCATATCCTGAAGATGCAAGACAAATCGTCACTCATCAAATCAATCTCGCAACAGAAGTTGGCAGGAACACTAGTTGTTATATTTATAAAGTACATTCGCGAAGTTAGGTTAGGTATAGGGTGGCTTGAATTCAGTTTTCGATTGTTACATTTTTTCGTCGATATTTGTGAAAAAAGTCTACTTTTCGAAGTTAGGTTGGGTATAGGGTGGCTTGAATTCAGTTTTCGATTGTTACATTTTTTCATCGATATTTGTGAAAAAAGTCTATTTTTCGCGAAGTTAGGTTGGGTACAGGATGGCTTTAATTCCGTTTCCGATTAACGCATTTTTTCGTCGATATTTGTGAAAAAAGTCTACTTTTCGCGAAGTTAGGTTGGGTACAGGATGGCTTTAATTCAGTTTTCGATTAACGCATTTTTTCGTCGATATTTGTGAAAAAAGTCTATTTTTTCGCGAAGTTAGGTTGGGTGCAGGATGGCTTTGAATTCAGTTTTCGATTAACGCATTTTTTCGTCGATATTTGTGAAAAAGTCTTTTTTCGCGAAGTTAGGTTAGGATAGGATGGCTTTAATTCAGTTTTCGATTAACGCATTTTTTCGTCGATATTTGTGAAAAAAGTCTATTTTTCGCGAAGTTAGGTTGGGTACAGGATGGCTTTAATTCAGTTTCCGATTAACGCATTTTTCGTCGATATTTGTGAAAAGTCTATTTTTCGCGAAGTTAGGTTGGGTACAGGATGGCTTGAATTCAGTTTTCGATTAACTCATTTTTCGTCGATATTTGTGAAAAAAGTCTTCTTTTCGCGAAGTTAGGTTGGGTGCAGGATGGCTTGAATTCAGTTTTCGATTAACGCATTTTTTTCGATATTTGTGAAAAAAAGTCTATTTTTCGCGAAGTTAGGTTGGGTACAGGATGGCTTTAATTCCGTTTCCGATTAACGCATTTTTTCGTCGATATTTGTGAAAAAAAAGTCTATTTTCGGCGAAGTTAGGTTGGGTACAGGATGGCTTGAATTCAGTTTACGATTAACGCATTTTATCGTCGATATTTGTGAAAAAAGTCTATTTTTTTCGCGAAGTTAGGTTGGGTACAGGATGGCTTGAATTCAGTTTCCGATTGACTCATTTTTTTCGTCGATATTTTGAAAAAAAATTCTTCTTTTCGCGAAGTTAGGTTAGGTATAGGATGGCTTGAATTCAGTTTTCGATTGTTACATTTTTTCGTCGATATTTGTGAAAAAAGTCTATTTTTTTCGCGAAGTTAGGTTGGGTACAGGATGGCTTTAATTCCGTTTCCGATTAACGCATTTTTTCGTCGATATTTGTGAAAAAAGTCTATTTTTCGCGAAGTTAGGTTGGGTACAGGATGGCTTTAATTCAGTTTTCGATTAACGCATTTTTTCGTCGATATTTGTGAAAAAAGTCTACTTTTCGCGAAGTTAGGTTGGGTGCAGGATGGCTTTAATTCAGTTTTCGATTAACGCATTTTTTCGTCGACATTTCTGAAAAAAGTCTATTTTTTCGCGAAGTTAGGTTGGGTACAGGATGGCTTTAATTCCGTTTCCGATTAACGCATTTTTCGTCGATATTTTGAAAAAAAGTCTATTTTCGGCGAAGTTAGGTTGGGTACAGGCTGGCTTGAATTCAGTTTACGGTTAACACATGTTATCGTCGATATTTGTGAAAAAGTCTATTTTTCGCGAAGTTAGGTTGGGTACAGGATGGCTTGAATTCAGTTTCCGATTGACTCATTTTTTCGTCGATATTTGTGAAAAAATTCTTCTTTTCGCGAAGTTAGGTTAGGTATAGGGTGGCTTGAATTCAGTTTTCGATTGTTACATTTTTTCATCGATATTTGTGAAAAAAGTCTATTTTTCGCGAAGTTAGGTTGGGTACAGGATGGCTTTAATTCCGTTTCCGATTAACGCATTTTTTCGTCGATATTTGTGAAAAAAGTCTACTTTTCGCGAAGTTAGGTTGGGTGCAGGATGGCTTTAATTCAGTTTTCGATTAACGCATTTTTTCGTCGATATTTGTGAAAAAAGTCTACTTTTCGCGAAGTTAGGTTGGGTGCAGGATGGCTTTAATTCAGTTTTCGATTAACGCATTTTTTCGTCGACATTTCTGAAAAAAGTCTATTTTTCGCGAAGTTAGGTTGGGTACAGGATGGCTTTAATTCCGTTTCCGATTAACGCATTTTTTCGTCGATATTTGTGAAAAAAGTCTATTTTCGGCGAAGTTAGGTTGGGTACAGGCTGGCTTGAATTCAGTTTACGGTTAACACATGTTATCGTCGATATTTGTGAAAAAGTCTATTTTTCGCGAAGTTAGGTTGGGTACAGGATGGCTTGAATTCAGTTTCCGATTGACTCATTTTTTCGTCGATATTTGTGAAAAAATTCTTCTTTTCGCGAAGTTAGGTTAGGTATAGGGTGGCTTGAATTCAGTTTTCGATTGTTACATTTTTTCATCGATATTTGTGAAAAAAGTATATTTTTCGCGAAGTTAGGTTGGGTACAGGATGGCTTTAATTCCGTTTCCGATTAACGCATTTTTTTGTCGATATTTGTGAAAAAAGTCTATTTTCGGCGAAGTTAGGTTGGGTACAGGCTGGTTTGAATTCAGTTTACGGTTGACATTTTTTCGTCGATATTTGTGAAAAATTCTTCTTTCGCGACTTTAGGTTAGGTATAGGGTGGCTTGAATTCAGTTTTCGATTGTTACATTTTTTCGTCGATATTTATGAAAAAAGTATATTTTTCGAGAAGTTAGGTTAGGTACAGGATGGCTATAATTCCGTTTCCGATTAACGCATTTTTTCGTCGATATTTGTGAAAAAAGTCTACTTTTCGCGAAGTTAGGTTGGGTGCAGGATGGCTTTAATTCAGTTTTCGATTAACGCATTTTTTCGTCGATATTTGTGAAAAAAGTCTACTTTTCGCGAAGTTAGGTTGGGTGCAGGATGGCTTTAATTCAGTTTTCGATTAACGCATTTTTTCGTCGACATTTCTGAAAAAAGTCTATTTTTCGCGAAGTTAGGTTGGGTACAGGATGGCTTTAATTCAGTTTCCGATTAACGCATTTTTTCGTCGATATTTGTGAAAAAAGTCTATTTTTCGCGAAGTTAGGTTGGGTACAGGCTGGCTTGAATTCAGTTTTCGGTTTGTTACATTTTTCGTCGATATTTGTGAAAAAAGTCTTTTTTCGCGAAGTTAGGTTGGGTACAGGATGGCTTGAATTCAGTTTCCGATTGACGCATTTTTCGTCGATATTTGTGAAAAAAGTCTTCTTTTCGCGAAGTTAGGTTGGGTGCAGGATGGCTTTAATTCAGTTTTCGATTAACGCATTTTTTCGTCGATATTTGTGAAAAAAAAAGTCTATTTTTCGCGAAGTTAGGTTGGGTACAGGATGGCTTTAATTCAGTTTTCGATTAACGCATTTTTTTTCGTCGATATTTTGAAAAAAAAGTCTATTTTTCGCGAAGTTAGGTTGGGTACAGGATGGCTTGAATTCAGTTTACGATTAACGCATTTTTCGTCGATATTTGTGAAAAAATTCTTATTTTCGGCGACTTTAGGTTGGGTATAGGTGGCTTGAATTCAGTTTTCGGTTAACACATTTTTCGTCGATATTTGTGAAAAAAGTCTATTTTTCGCGAAGTTAGGTTGGGTACAGGATGGCTATAATTCAGTTTCCGATTAACGCATTTTTTCGTCGATATTTGTGAAAAAAGTCTACTTTTCGCGAAGTTAGGTTAGGTATAGGATGGCTTGAATTCAGTTTTCGATTAACGCATTTTTTTCGTCGATATTTGTGAAAAAAGTCTATTTTTCGCGAAGTTAGGTTGGGTGCAGGATGGCTTTAATTCAGTTTTCGATTAACGCATTTTTTTCGTCGATATTTCTGAAAAAAAGTCTATTTTCGGCGAAGTTAGGTTGGGTACAGGATGGCTTGAATTCAGTTTACGATTGACTCATTTTTTCGTCGATATTTGTGAAAAAAATTCTTCTTTCGCGACTTTAGGTTAGGTATAGGGTGGCTTGAATTCAGTTTTCGATTGTTACATTTTTTCGTCGATATTTGTGAAAAAAGTCTATTTTTTCGAGAAGTTAGGTTGGGTACAGGATGGCTTTAATTCCGTTTTCGATTAACGCATTTTTTCGTCGATATTTGTGAAAAAAAAGTCTACTTTTCGCGAAGTTAGGTTGGGTGCAGGATGGCTTTAATTCAGTTTTCGATTAACGCATTTTTTTCGTCGATATTTGTGAAAAAAGTCTACTTTTCGTGAAGTTAGGTTGGGTGCAGGAAAAGTTTCGATTAACGCATTTTTTCGTCGATATTTCTGAAAAAAAGTCTATTTTTTCGCGAAGTTAGGTTGGGTACAGGATGGCTTTAATTCCGTTTCCGATTAACGCATTTTTTCGTCGATATTTGTGAAAAAAAGTCTATTTTCGGCGAAGTTAGGTTGGGTACAGGCTGGCTTGAATTCAGTTTACGGTTAACACATGTTATCGTCGATATTTGTGAAAAAGTCTATTTTTCGCGAAGTTAGGTTGGGTACAGGATGGCTTGAATTCAGTTTCCGATTGACTCATTTTTTCGTCGATATTTGTGAAAAAATTCTTCTTTTCGCGAAGTTAGGTTAGGTATAGGGTGGCTTGAATTCAGTTTTCGATTGTTACATTTTTTCATCGATATTTGAAAAAAAAGTATATTTTTCGCGAAGTTAGGTTGGGTACAGGATGGCTTTAATTCCGTTTCCGATTAACGCATTTTTTTGTCGATATTTGTGAAAAAAGTCTATTTTCGGCGAAGTTAGGTTGGGTACAGGCTGGCTTGAATTCAGTTTACGGTTGACTCATTTTTTCGTCGATATTTGTGAAAAAATTCTTCTTTTCGCGACTTTAGGTTAGGTATAGGGTGGCTTGAATTCAGTTTTCGATTGTTACATTTTTTCGTCGATATTTATGAAAAAAGTATATTTTTTTCGAAGTTAGGTTAGGTACAGGATGGCTATAATTCCGTTTCCGATTAACGCATTTTTTCGTCGATATTTGTGAAAAAAGTCTACTTTTCGCGAAGTTAGGTTGGGTGCAGGATGGCTTTAATTCAGTTTTCGATTAACGCATTTTTTCGTCGATATTTGTGAAAAAAGTCTACTTTTCGCGCAGGATGGCTTTAATTCCGTTTTCGATTAACGCATTTTTTTGTCGATATTTGTGAAAAAATTCTATTTTTCGGCGAAGTTAGGTTGGGTACAGGATGGCTTTTCAGTTTCGTCGATCATTTTTCGTCGATATTTGAAAAAAATTCTTCTTTTTCGCTTTAGGTTAGGTATAGGGTGGCTTGAATTCAGGATGTCGATATTTATGAAAAAAAGTATATTTTCAGTTTTCGGTTAGGTACAGGATGGCTATAATTTTTAACGCATTTTTTCGTCGATATTTTGTGAAAAAAGTCTACTTTTCGCGAAGTTAGGTTGGGTGCAGGATGGCTTTAATTCAGTTTTCGATTAACGCATTTTTTTCGTCGATATTTTGAAAAAAGTCTACTTTTCGCGAAGTTAGGTTGGGTGCAGGATGGCTTTAATTCAGTTTTCGATTAACGCATTTTTTCGTCGATATTTCTGAAAAAAGTCTATTTTTCGCGAAGTTAGGTTGGGTACAGGATGGCTTGAATTCAGTTTCCGATTGACTCATTTTTTCGTCGATAGTGAAAAAATTCTTCTTTTCGATTATAGGGTGGCTTGAATTCAGTTTTCGATTGTTACATTTTTTTTTCATCGATATTTGTGAAAAAAAATTTTTCTACAGGATGGCTTTTTCGTTTCCGATTAACGCATTTTTTTCGTCGATATTTGTGAAAAAAAGTCTACTTTTAGGTTAGGTTGGGTGCAGGATGGCTTTAATTCAGTTTTCGATTAACGCATTTTTCGTCGATATTTGTGAAAAAAAGTCTACTTTTCGCGAAGTTAGGATGCAGGATGGCTTTAATTCAGTTTTCGATTAACGCATTTTTTCGTCGACATTTCTGAAAAAAGTCTATTTTTCACGAAGTTAGGTTGGGTACAGGATGGCTTTAATTCCGTTTCCGATTAACGCATTTTTTCGTCGATATTTGTGAAAAAAAATTTTCGGCGAAATTAGGTTTACAGGCTGGCGAATTCAGTTTAGGTTAACACATGTTATCGTCGATATTTGTGAAATGTCTTGCGATGTTAGGTTGGGTACAGGATGGCTTGAATTCAGTTTCCGATTGACTCATTTTTTCGTCGATATTTGTGAAAAAATTCTTCTTTTCGCGAAGTTAGGTTAGGTATAGGGTGGCTTGAATTCAGTTTTCGATTGTTACATTTTTTCATCGATATTTGTGAAAAAAGTCTATTTTTCGCGAAGTTAGGTTGGTTACAGGATGGCTTTAATTCCGTTTCCGATTAACGCATTTTTTTGTCGATATTTGTGAAAAAAGTCTATTTTCGGCGAAGTTAGGTTGGGTACAGGCTGGCTTGAATTCAGTTTACGGTTGACTCATTTTTTCGTCGATAACAAACAAAAAAAAAATTCTTCTTTTCGCGACTTTAGGTTAGGTATAGGGTGGCTTGAATTCAGTTTTCGATTGTTACATTTTTTCGTCGATATTTATGAAAAAAGTCTATTTTTCGAGAAGTTAGGTTAGGTACAGGATGGCTATAATTCAGTTTTCGATTGACGCATTTTTTTGTCGATATTACTGAAAAAAGTCTACTTTTCGCGAAGTTAGGTTGGGTACAAAATGGCATTAATTCAGTTTTCGATTGACGCCTTTTTTTGTCGATATTTGTGAAAAAGTCTATTTTTCGCGAAGTTAGGTTGGGTACAAGATGGCTTGAATTCAGTTTCCGATTGACCCATTTTTTCGTCGATATATGTGAAAAAAGTCTTCTTTTTGCGAAGTTAGGTTGGGTACAGAATGGCTTGAATTCAGTTTTCGATTGGCGCATTTTTTCGTGGATATTTCTGAAAAAAGTCTACTTTTCGCGAAGTTAGGTTGGGTGCAGGATGGCTTTAATTCAGTTTTCGATTAACGCATTTTTTCGTCGACATTTCTGAAAAAAGTCTATTTTTCGCGAAGTTAGGTTGGGTACAGGATGGCTTTAATTCCGTTTCTGATTAACGCATTTTTTCGTCGATATTTGTGAAAAAAGTCTATTTTCGGCGAAGTTAGGTTGGGTACAGGCTGGCTTGAATTCAGTTTATGGTTAACACATGTTATCGTCGATATTTGTGAAAAAGTCTATTTTTCGCGAAGTTAGGTTGGGTACAGGATGGCTTGAATTCAGTTTCCGATTGACTCATTTTTTTGTCGATATTTCTGAAAAAAGTCGACTTTTCGCGAAGTTAGGTTGGGTACAGGATGGCTTGAATTCAGTTTTACATTGACACATTTTTTCGTCGATATTTGTGAAAAAAGTCTTCTTTCAGCGATATTAGGTTGAGTACATCATGGCCTTAATTCAGTTTTCGATTTAGCGTTTGAAGATCGATTTATAGATTTTAAGAGTAATTTAAAGTGTTCCAGTTTTTCCAAAATCCATTTGATATCGATATCAATGATATCGAAGAATATTTTCAATTAGAATTAATCGATCTTCAAGCGAGTGATGGTTTCAAGTAAATATTTAAAAATGAAGCGTTAATTCAATTTTATGCTATACATATTGGAGGAGTCTGATTTTATCCAAAAATAAAAGCATTTGCTAAAAAAATTGTATCAATTTTTAGTAGCACATACATATGCGAACAGACGTTTTCCAAAATGAAATATGTATATTAAATCAAAAAATATGGAAATTTTTTTATATAAAAAATATATGCAATTTGGTTTGAATTGGATTCCAATAATATTTTCTTCATCTGGCCCTCTATACATTTCAAAATTCTGAACCGGCCCATTTCCCAAAAAGGTTGGGAACCCCTGCTTTAGGGTATTCCTCAAATATATGGTTATGGGTTGGCCACACCCTAATTTAAAAAAAAATGTTTAAGCGTTTTTGCAGTTACACGTCCTTCTTGTTCATTCAGTATTCATCACCGCAGCACAAATGCATACAAATATGCATTAGTTGCGAACATTTTTGCGTCGAATTGTGTATGGGCGATTGTCCGGGCGTGCGCGTGCCCATACACAAACAATTAATTTGTTTCCAGTTCAGCACATCATACTTTGCAATTGTCCGTTGGCCGCGATTCAACGCGAATATAAATCCACACCCCTCTGAATTTTCCCCCCCTAACCCACCCCATTTTCCTCCCCCCATTCGCCCGCAAATTGTTTTCGTTTCGCTTGATTTCCGGTGATCCCGTGATGCATGACCGAAATACATATTGCACCGCTATCTTTCATCGCCGTAAATCACACGGTGTGGCCCTTGCCTAATTTCACCGAGAGCCAAACCCCTCGTTGGAATGAAAACAGTATGATGAATTCGCTTGCTTATGTGTACGTAAATACACCCTATATACATACATATGTACATACGTATCTGTGCGCGTGTGTGTTCAGATCCTGTCTTTTGTTGTCGGCCTGATAGCAGTGCAACGTTGATGTATCGACCATTGTGACGTTGACTTCAGTTTTTTTCAGTAACGAATGTGAAGTCGGATTTACATCATGTGAACTTTTCAAGTTTAAAATATTTAAATGTGCTTGAATTTTTACAGTATGTAGGAAAAATTATTATTTGGCTTTAAATGACTTTTTCCCTATTATAGTGGAACCCCTATACATAGCTTTTAAAGGGATCCTAAAAAAAAAAACCGATGCATGCAGAAAAACGACGCATGCGGTAAAGCTCAAAACCCACAAATAAAAAAAAACGCGTTTTGTAAAATTTAAAAAAAAACTTGTTTAATCATCAGAAAATTTTAATACAAACATCTACATATGTATGTAATAATAAATTAATAATAATTACATGCACGTAATAATCAAGAGAATCAGAACTTTCATATTTTTACAAAGAAATCTTCCATAGTTGCTCCTTTGCAATCTGGCATTTTAATTCAAGCATTGACCTCTTTAATTCGCTCACTTTTTTCACAACAGATTCGTCTATCTCGTAAGAATAGAAAAATAATTTCACTTTTTAGAATGCCATCAATGCTTCTACGATTGTCGGAACAGGTTCATTATCTTCATCATCTTCGATTTTTCTGTTGTAAGGGGTTTGTCCGAATGTACCAGGTACATATTCGGAAACAGCAAACAAAAAAAAAGGTATTTGTACCGTTTTATTCTAGGAATGTCAATCACAACTACCTATGTACTTCCACCACTTTGGTGTAGATTTACAATCTACAGTGCAATTGTTTAGAAATTTCGATAAAAAACGGGGTGCTTCAGACTTTTAGCCAAGGCTGGATTGACAAATCTTCGACAAAATCGATCTATCATGGTAAAATTTGTGATGGGACCGTAATATTTAGACGATTGATACAGGAAAACGATGTATGCGAGATTATTTAACACTGTTCTTATGGGTGTTTGGCCGAGACTATGAAAAAAGAACGATACACGCAAGAAAACAATGCATGCGAGAACGATATATAGGGTGTACATAAGGGGGTTCCACTATACTTACATGTACCATAAACCGTGAATGATTCGGTATACTGCTGCGTTAGATATAAACCTTGATTGAGTCGTCTGTAATATAACTTATATAGCTCATTCACAGTGATCCAAAAGTTATGTAGTTATAAGATTTGGGTATTAGAATTAACTGTCTGCGGAAACACAGAGTAATATTCCAAATCTCGATAGAATGCTGTCGGATTCTCAATAGGTTATAACACCACGTATAGAGTGTTATTAGCGTCGTCGAATATTGTTATCGCGAAAATTTTCATACGGCTCACGTCAAATTTAGTGAGGGGAGTGGGGAGTTCGAGAGGAATCGTGCGTAAAATAAAGTGTCGATGTTAAAAGCGAGTTCTGATGAAAGTTTAACGGGCGCACATTTCGAATTATGTGCGCGAGAGGATATCAAATAGAGGAAAAAGCTCTTAAAAGCGCACACACAGAGAGAACGAGCGATACCCGTAAAAGGAGAAAACTGCCATAAACGGAGGCCACACACACACATTTCGCGGCCAAATGAAGTTAAGGAGAGAGACGTGATGTTTCATGGGGTGGACCGTAAAGGATGCGAAGCAAGCGAGCACTCGTGAGACTTCAGCTCATTCGCTAGTACAGTAACAGTATTAAAAGGGATTAATAAAATTGATCGACGAAACAAATGCACGCCTTGATTAGTTAAACGTCGCCGAATGGCCTTTTTATACGAGCGGGGAAAGAGACGTCGTTACCCCGAAACTATTAATAAAATAGACTTTATTGCGCATTTCGTTTGATCCTTTGGAGAGCGTATTTGATCTCGACGGGGATAAACAGCGCTACGGTTGTTGTTCCCGTACCGAATCGACCATTTTTTATTAACGACTCTTAAGGAGTATATAAACGAGACGCCACCGATCGGAATAATATAGTTCGCTGGGTAGATACTAGATGTTGAGGGTTCGCCTTGTACATGTCCGTCATTCTTGATAAATTTTCTGCTGCACAAAGCAGTATGCCATAGGATCAAAGAGAATCCCTTATAAGGCTTTCTTTCTTTCTCTCCCTCAGAGCTGGCCTTTCGTCAATAATAGAATTGCAGAAATGCTTCGGGTTGTTTCTCTTTATGCTGCGCGACGTGTATGCTTTTCACAGTAACAAAATACAATACAAACAAACCGAGGCACATGTAAGATTAAAGGCATAAAGTATTGAGGATGACAAGTCGCCAGACGATTTGCAGTACAAATGTCGGTATAAAATCCTCACGGTGACAATATTGTAATACAAAGCAGTCAATACCATATGTATAGGTAAATTGATATAAACAGCTTTAACGATATCAATTGATTTTCTAAAGCCCAGGACACACTAGGCGACTCTGGTCTGCAGACTCGTGAGCCACTAGACCAAATGTATGTAAAAATGTATTGTATGTCCAAATATGTAGTATATTTGAGAAGATATTGCCTTATTCAAATATACATATAATATGTATGTCCATTTCGTCTATAGTTTTCATGCAAAAGAGATTTATGTCACTTAAAATATTTTAAAACAAAACTGTACATAAAATATCTGTGCACTGACTCATCGACAATACATCGACTCATCGACTTTGACAATACTTTTATTATACTGAAATTTATTAAATTTCATTCGTTAGAATCGGATTGAATGTTGTAATTTTTAAATTTATTATAGATTGGCTCATTAGCACTTCCAGAATGCGATACGCGTAGGTTAAAATATGAAGATTGCATTCGAAGCACAACTGTAACTATTTTCATTTTTTTGTGCCACATAATGCTAGATGTATTATGTTACGTTTTGTATTATGATGTTAGGTAGTAGGGTGCTCATACGTTACGCGTACGTGGTACCATTTGTCTGTCGCGAGCGCGTCGAACAAATATGGAATCACGTCCGTTATTCTCTCCTTCCCTCTCTTACTCTCTCTCCTATGATAATTTGAAACAATAAGTTTTCCGGCTTATTTACGACCACCTACCTCATCCCCTATTTCTAAAATATGAACCCCGAAACCCTCTGACGGAGGCCTATCTATCGCGTGACTTCCTTTTTACAACCCCACGCGTTCCACCATCCACCCCACTCTCCCAGCGTCGAATCTTCGTGTATGACCCGGACAGTTTGCGTAATATATGGGGGCGCGAAAATGGCATTTGCATATTGCGGCGGGAAAAAACGTCACGGCGGAAAAAGCAGAAAGGAAGAAGAAGAAGAAGAAAAAAAAATAAAATCGAGCCACGCAGTGTAGAAGAGTAGTGGTAGTGGGGGCCAAATGGGGCTTCGCACAATTCTGAGCACGAAAAGCCCCCTTTTCCTCCCCCCTTTTCCCGCAAAAGGGCTACGCTCGGATGGTTGCCCTTTCTTCGCCTCTAATTTGAGCCGAATCGAGTGGTGTGCTTCGCGAACCGACGGTTGCGAATCGCACACCTTTCCACTCGGCTAGAGATGGGGCTGTTCCTTAAACTTTTGAGTTAATTTATTGTTTCGTAGATGTGTGTAAACTGTCTATTAAACTTGTTAGTGCAGTGACGATGAGATTGAGTGCGAGCAGCTTGCGAACTCATAAAATTTATCTATCAAGAGTACAGCTATCCTTAGCTATTCTTAGAGAAGGCACCGCGATTAGAAATAAACGAAAATAGCAATATAAAAATTTATGTTATGATATTTGGATTTTATGATATTTTCATATAAAACTAGCTGACCCGGCATGCGATGCAATGCCCGATTCCGTCCCCGTTCCCGTTCCAGATCCCGTTCCCGTTCCCGATCCTGGTCCCGATCCCGGTCCCGATCCCGTTCCCGATCCCGTTCCCGTTCTCGTTTCTAGTACGTTATCTAACGTGTGAGCAGGCCCGTTCCCGTTCCCGTTTCCGTTCCCGTTTTTCCCCGATTTTTTCCCACAAGAACCATCCCCGGCATGATCACAATAAGTCCTGAAAGTTTCATCGCGATCGGTTGAGTGGTTTAGGAGCCTATAAGAGACAAACAGACAAACAAACAAACAGACAGACATTGATTTTTATATATGTATGTATATACATACATACATAGATATAGATTATGTTATTCCTACTTCATTCTAAACGAAAATAGATATTTTTCAGTAATTATACTAATGTTTCGTACTAACAAATAATCCACGAGCAATCTCAGATTGCTTTTAAAATTCCAAGTAACGTATACAGATGTATAAAAATAAAGGTTTCTATTTTTTTAACTGTCTGAAAATATACCCGAGTGTATAATATGGCGTGCTACAAGTAGCATGCGTACTGCACATTAGTGTTTTGACATCGGTAAATGTGCATTTAATCAGATTGCAGAGAAGACCAAATTGAATTGAAAAGGTGGGAGTCAACTTGTGTATGAATATATAAAAAAAAAATGTTCTACGAATAGCCGCAATCGGAATCGTTTACTGTGATAAAGCGACAATTTTTTTACTCAACCTTAAAAAAATCGGCGTGTTCGTACGAAATGTGTGAATGTTAAGAGGGTTCGTAATTTGGTGGGCGAGAGACGCTTCTGATTTATACATTCGGCATAGTCTCAAGCTTTCGCTTAATTTTCCGGCCGAGTGTTAATTTTCCGGACAGGAGCTTTCAAGCGCGCACGCGCCTAACCTGCAATTCGGAAAATATCCCATTGTTTGATACTTACTATTCCGCGCGAAGTCACTTTAAACCTTTTGTCGCGAGAAATTATAAGTAATGTGCTTTTGCCGAGTCAGATTGTGGAGAGTTTTCGTCACCCCTTCCCATCCCTTTACTTTCACCATTTCACCTTCACTCCCTTCAGCAGTGGAAATAAATGAATTTCAGCACTTGTTAAGCTCCAGCCAGCCGGTGTGTAATCCATTGTCGGAATTCTAGAGCGCCAAACTTATTTATTTGACATTGAAGGGCGACTAACACTTTGCTCTAAGCTAAGTACACAAAATGCCTATATTTCTAAGAAACGTCCCGTACATATATCATGCGAAAATCATTATAGGTTAGCGACGCAATTGTCGACAGATTCGTGAGTAACGAAAATTTTGTATAAAAAGTTATGATATATGTACATATTTTTCATAAGAATCGATGGAATGATCAAGCGTCAATAAATAACGTTAGGCAAATGAGCGTGTCACTCACGGTACGTGATACGATCTGGTCGTCGAGGCGAAAAATTCACCGGAGGGTAAGATACCCATAATGGTATGTGGTATGTGGAATATAAGGGCACACAAAGTGATACCATCAATCATTCTTTTATCTGGCTATATCAATCTTGGATATAATTCGCATTGTCCGGTCTCCTTAAAGATCCCATCGAACGCATGGAATTCTTTGTGATAAGATTGACTTATCACAACGCATCGAAAGCAACCATCGAAATTTATGATTTTATAAATGTATGTATATCAATAATAAAACGAAATCGCGATTCGAGTATGTGAAGTTTGTAATTATTTTTTCTTGGAGAAAATGTACTGGGGATTTATTCAACATCGATATGAAGACAAACGAATATGTCCGTTAACCCTTTTAACCCTTCCAAACTTCCGGATCCGGTAGCGGTTAACCGCCACTTCTACGCCCACACACACACATTCGCATCGGTGAAAGGGACATGCGTCTAATACGGAATAGTCATTTGGCCGAATGGGAAACCGGAAGTTTTATTTCACTTTTCAAGGATAGCCGTGTTAGTATAGGTACCGTATCCATGCACTAAAAAGTCGGCTAGCGAATTTCCCGGCAAAGTTAAGAACGTAACCTCGCACTTTATATATCAATTTAACTCCGACCCACTTACTGGCTGACGTAGGAATAGCACTCGTATCATACTTCTTGTTTTTAAGGTGAAAACCTTTCATGCAACTTGAGATTGCTTCTGGGAATAGTGCAGCGCGGTACATTAGCATGTTAGTATTTTTAGAGATGCAATTCAATTTTATTTATGATCAAGTCCTTTATACGGCAGACGTTCTCTACATAAAAGTTTTCCGAACATAATTATCAACGAGAGAGAGTTTTGTATTTAATGGAGAAGGTCTACAAAATTTTACGTTGATGTTTTATAATTAGATTAGCTATAGCGCGGTACTATGTATGTATAGTAATTTTATTCAAGTAGACAGATAGCAAAATCAAGCTTTTCCTTTCCGCTCGAGGGGATATTGCCCGTACAGTGTTCGTGTGGTATTATTGGCAATCAGCTGCATCCTTCGCCAGAAGGCGATATAATGGTTCAGCAGATTGACTTTAATTGCTCCATTAGAGAGCAGTTTTTCCTCCATTACCTTTTTTTTACGCTCCTCTCTCCCTGTTTTACTATAATTCCCAGCCGAGGTCTATTTACAAATGGAGCCGTATCGTGTTTTGGGCGTATAAGGGGTTAACGATTGCTGTACATATTTTAAAATAAACTGTACAAATGGAAGCATTCAGAGAATGCGAACAAATTATCTGGCAGAATGCAGTGTAAGTGCACAAACGATATATTTAGCTCTTAGTATATTGCAGGTCTAATTGCAATTCTAGCTTAATTAACACAAATGGAATTTTTAAATCTAATATTATACTACATATGTATATCTACAATGAAAAAGTAATAAGCAATTGAATATTACGATTTTAAGCAATATTAGTGATTTAGTATGTATAAAATATAATGATGATTTTCGATTACATGCAAATTTTAAACTTAAAATTGTAAATAAGAAAACTTTTAATTGGAGAAATAAATCTTCCAATAGATATCATTAGTTTTTTGTTTGCATTAAAAAAGTTTCAAAACTTCTCTTGCGAATAAAATAAAATTTTAAATAATATCGAATATTAAATGAAAGCAAATTTTGTATTTCTATTCATTTTGAATCACTGTTTTTACTTTATCCTAATCGGATAAAGTATTGTGATCGTGCGAAAATTCGACCTCGAGATTTTGACTGATTTGTATCGAGTATCATCCCCAGATCACGTTTTCATGATTTCTAAAAAATGTCTGTATGTCTGTATGTCTGTATGTCTGTATGTCTGTATGTCTCTGTACTTATGCGCGTGTGTGTCTGTATGTGTGTTTTCTCCGAAACTATCAAGGCTATCAAGCTGAAATTTCATATCTATTATTTTCACGTAAGGTGTAAGAGCCATAAGGAATTTGGTCAACATCATTAAATCAAATAAATCATTAAAATTAGTCAACCGGAAGTAAGTTTTTTTTTTTGTCGAAAAGTTTACCGCAGAATATTTCCAAAACTGCCCCATCGATCAAGTTGAAATTTCATATCTATAGTTTTTACGTTAGCCGTAAGAGATGCTGTGATTTTGGTCAACATCTGACTACCGGAAATGGCAGTTTACTCTTGAACGATTTTTTGTTTTTTATTGTTTTCGACCTTTTAAATATATATTATCGTCACAATATTGTAATGTTGTAATTTTGAGAGAAATTGCTATTTAAAAAAAAAATAAATCATTAAAATTAGTCAACCGGAAGTAAGTTTTTTTTTTTTGTCGAAAAGTTTACCGCAGAATATTTCCAAAACTGCCCCATCGATCAAGTTGAAATTTCATATCTATAGTTTTCACGTTAGCCTTAAGAGATACTGTGATTTTGGTTCAAATCCGTCTGACAGAAGTGGCAGTTTACTCTTGAACGATTTTTTGTTTTTTATTTTTTCCGGCCTTTTAAATATGTAGTATCGTCACCATATTATAATATTATAATTCTGATAGAAATTTTTATTTAAAAAAAAAAAAATTATTAAAATTAGTCAATCGGAAGTAGGTTTTTTTTTTGTCGAAAAGTTTACCGCAGAATATTTCCGAAACTGCACCGGCGATTTCGTCGAAATTTCATAGTTTTCACGTTAGCCTTAAGAGATACTGTGATTTTGGTCAACATCTGACTACCGGAAATGGCAGTTTACTCTTGAACGATTTTTTGTTTTTTATTTTTTTCGGCCTTTTAAATATGTACTATCGTCACAATATTATAATGTTGTACTCCTGAGTAAAATTGCTAGTTACGAAAAAATAAATCATTAAAATCAGTCAACCGGAAATAGGGGTTTTTTTTTTGTCGAAAAGTTTACCACAGAATATTTCAGAAACTGCCTTATTGATCAAGTCTAAAATTTATATTTATAATTATCATATAAAATTTAAGAGTTGATAAGGTTTTGATTAAAATCCGCCGACCGAAAGTGGTAGTATTTCTTATTTAAATATATGCCGAAGATCGTATTTTATATACGCGCGCGCACTCAACACAGTAATTTCATGATATGTATGTATGTATGTATTTTGGTTGGTGTGGTGGTGTTGTATGCATTTTATTTACTTACGTACTTAAAAAAATAATTTCGTTACTCTTTGTATTCCTCAAATATGTGGATAAAGTCATGGGTTGGCTACACCCGAATTACGCAGTAATATTAAAATTTGTCCCCTTTGTTTCTCTGATACGTTCCAATTTTTTCATATAGATTCTGTTTGCAGTAAATTGGTTCGTTGAATTCCAATTACGGAATAGTATTTTATATAAATTTTACATATTCATTTCCGTAATTATGGAGCACAGGCAAACGAAATCTGAAACAAATTCCCATTTTATTGCGGAGTACAGAGAGGGGAAAATCCATTCTATCAATTAACGGATTCATCAACCGCTGAAACTGTAAACTTGTCGGATACGTAGGTAGGTATCGGTGTAATTAAAATTCGACTCAATTAAAATGGGAGTTCGTTAAACCGATTCGACGATTAAATTCATATTTTATGGATTTATTTTGCGAGCGCAACCATCGGAGCAGAGATTATTTTATTATGATTTTACGAGCGAATATAAGAATCGCTCCTTAACGGTCGATAAAGTATTATATGCGCGATTCGTTGAAATTTACGATTTTTCCCGTTCGTCCTTTTGTCTAATAATTTTACTTATTCGCTTTTTTTTAACTTTCGTTCGCGTCGATGTTTGAAAAGCGGTTGCATCTTCGGGGAATGAATAAAATCGGCTGTAAGAGAGATAGCTCGAAAACTCTCGGCTAAAAGTTTTCACCAATGAAACAGGAAACCGCCTGAGTGAAAAGCAAATACCGGATGTGTGGAATTGAAACTCTTTACTGGAAGATGAGATACTTCCTGTATTGACGACAAGACTCACAATACCGGGCCAACTTTGTATTGCACTTGGCAAACACTCGATACTCGAAAGTAGGGGAAAAAAATAGAGAAAAATTGCATTCGCATTGAAGAATTTTGGAATTCTTACCGTTGTCAATATTTGGAAACGTTTTTTTATTTTATTTTTAATATGGCAAAACAATCCCGAAGACGCAAACGAGGCAAACAAACGAATGATAACTAATAGCTGCTGTATCAATACGCTCTTGTCACGTGTGTGCGTGTGTGTTTAGAGCAAACATCGTCTTGAAGAATGTAAACGTTAGGAGAAAATGTAAAACAAGAACTGAGCAGGCTACGAGTGCCGTTTTCAGTCTGCATCGTTTGCTTCAGGTAAATATAATGAAAAGTGGCGTTAAATCCTTTCACTGCGATCCTTTGTACGGTTGTAATTTCTTTAAAACACCATTTACTACCTTTTTGTAGACTGCAGTCGACAGATGCTCTCGAGCTTTGCTCAATTTTTAAAGTGGTTGTACAGTGAAGGAAAAAAAACTACTATTTTATTTATACTAAAATGCATGCTAATAATAGCTACTATGCAGTACTTTCTACATCCGCATGTCATAATATTTCATAATAATAATAGTGATTGACGTATTGCTTCATTAGCACTATTATATTGCCTGTCAGTATTATTCTGTGATATCGTGAAAATTAATAAATATAGGTCGATTGCGCGCAAATGCGTGTTGAATGGTTGCGCAATTGCATTGTCACAGGTGTGGATTGCATTGCATCAGGTAAATATGTGACGTTGACAAATTAAACTGTCACTGAGTAATTGAACAGGTGAAATCGAGCGGCTCAATGGTCTAGGGGTATGATTCTCGCTTTGGGTGCGAGAGGTCCGGGTTCAAATCCCGGTTGAGCCCATTTTTTTTTTCGAGCAAATGAAAACTATCGCAACAGAAAAATATCAACGTAATTTACAAACATTCTTCCAATGGATCGACTTCGATTATGTGTTTTCGCAGAAGGCAACATTTATATTATTTAAGAAACAGTAAAACGTGCAGAATGGTAAACAGCGCCAAACGTAAATTACGATCCAACAGTAAAAGAAGACGTTCGTGACTATCACGCGCAGGAAATATTATGTTGTCTTTGAGAAGAGAGAGAGAGAGAGAGATGCTTTGCGAAAAACAAGTGTTTGGTTTATTGTTTAGGCATTGTCAGTAGCATGCGCCATTTTGCCATTTTATTTTGACGCCTAATCGCCAAAAATGTCGCCACAAAACGTGTACCAATAACGTATGGTGCCGATCCGAAGATAATACTGTGCTATCTAAAGTGTTGCGACGATTTACTACGACACTCATTCTCATCGGAATAAACCGTTGAATTTTTTTTCAATCTTTCTCTAAAAATAAACTGAAAGGTTAGCTTTGAGCGTGAATACTTTCAATAAATTTTTATGAAAACTTCACGAAAAATATCAGGCGATAACTCAGTGGTTACAGCGTTAGTCACTTGAAGGAAGGTCCGGAACTCGATCCCCGTATATCGAAATGATTTTCTCGCCAGTTATTTCAACCTTAATTATCGAATTATCATCATTGGCACGTTTTCAGAAACGTTCACGCTATTTTACTCTCGGGAAATATCGTAATTTTTCTTACAACTATGTACGTAAATCTCCTAGCTTTACACCCCCAGAGATTGAGACTTTCGCCCAATATTTCGGGAAAAAGTGCTTCGTTGGGGAGTACTATGGTCCGAGCCCATGAGAGGAAAGTCTTTAAAATTCAGTGTTACGCGGTTGCTCCGGACTTGCTGGACAACCATCTGTCCCAACGGAAAGGTCAACTGACTATATTCATTGGGGGAGTTGGTGGCCTCATGTGAGGGTCTTGGGAAGAATGGTTGTGGAGGTGTTTCACTTCAAGGCGGCTTATATACCTACACATATATATCGTCATTGGCAAGATCTGAACATTATTAAATTCAGATCAGTTGTCGTAGTTGTGAGACGGTTCCATATCAAAAATTGGCACCTCCTGTCCATTATTCCTATGTTAACCTGTTATTGGAACGGAATCTTTGTGCTCTTGGACCTGTTGGTTAGCCCCAACATAAAGAAACGTACATTATAAAAATTGTATGGAATTATCCTTCAGTACTTTGTATCTTGTTATATGTATGTATGTTACAGTGAAAGCATATTTAAAGTGAAAATATATTTTTACTAATTCAGGCAGTGAAAATGTAGTGAACAATGAATATACAGTTTCACTGCTCAGCATCGGTGAAAGTATATTAAAGTAAGCGTATGTGTTTGTGACTTGTCGATGTTGGCCTAAGCCGATGATGTGTCATCCTACAAGTGTGTTTTGAACGAAACGGTGGCGTTGTTATATCTGAAGATTCTGAGAATAAAGGGAAGGAAGACGTGCTCTTTTCTTCTTAAACCGACCATTATACGTCAATTGTTATAAAATCGACAAAGACTTATTGTAAACTATAATTGGTACTAACCAGTAAAAGTCTACGCCTGTACACGGACACGGCACGATAAGAAGAAGAAGCGACAAAATAACTAGGATTGAATATTTCAGCAGATTATACGATTCGATTGGTCATTTCACAACTGTCAAATTTAGTTTCAATGACATTCCGGAAACTAATATAATTTCACCAGTGAGTATCAGTTAAAATATATTTTCACTACTGGAAATATGCTTTCGCTGTAACATACATACATATGTATATGTATATATTTATGCTATAAAATATTGATGCACTCTCTTCCATTTTCCACCAATCACCTATTTACACTTCTGTGCATTATATTATGACACAAAGGTGTGCTTTGTATCTGCTAAAACTCTCACAGAATCTATACGACAAAGTATAAGCTCAGTTTTAATATTGCACGTACGCAGGTACCTCGTATTAAAATGATTATTGGCTTATAAATAAAATACACGGCTGGCTTATCGCAGGACCACACTACCAGAGGCTAGAAGGGATGAAGGGAATGAGGAGACAGGGGGAAAGTGGGGGGGGGGTGTAAAGATTATCTACAAAGTGATCTACGGGCGCGTTTTAAATCCTGGCGCGCCGCGTGGAAAGTGCGCAATAAAAGGCCAAAAGTTGTGCCCCGGAAAAAGGCGGGGGGGGGGGGGGGGGGGGCTGGAGATATTGAAAATGGCCGTTCTATTTATTTATTTTGGGTTTTATGTTCGATTTCGTTTGCCGTTAAGAGGCTCTTGGGTCTGATTTAAAACCCAACCTATCGCACACCCTCCCTCCTCAATCCCGTACACATACACGCACTCCCGATTACCCGAGAGAACGATAATAAACGAAAGCATGGGTGCTGCAGACCCCATTGTTTTTCTGTACACAAACAACATTTGATAAAAATAAATAATTACACACTTTAAATCGGGATGGAATAGTCTTTGCGTCGGCCCTAGACCGCACACCAATAAAACCCTAACATTCCCATAGGATACGTTCATAGTATTTTTTTTAAGTAAAACTTATTTTGGCTCGGTAGAGTAAAAACGGTTCATCCAACGTTCCATACAAACGGAGCGAGCTATAAGTGGTGACGCATATCATCACTCCTCCAGTTTGGAGGTAAGCTATTGGCCTCTCTTGCTCTTTGGCGTTCGTACGAGAGAGAGACTCGCCCCGAAAATTCGAGCGTTCCCTCTGCGCCCCACACCACCCCTCAGTTTAGTAAAACGTGTCATCGAAGCGTGGCATGACACGAAAACCAGTCAGGTAGCAGTGAGAACAGTGAGTCATTGGGTGAGCGCTTAAAACCACATTTGTGTACACAATTCTTTCACATTCACATATGTATTCTTTCTTGTACATTGCACTTGCTTTAAATAAATTGCAAAGAAGTTTTACTTCTATTTCTAGTAGCGGCTACACACTGCGATTTTTTCATTCTATTTTACGGGTGCGACAATGTGTGAAATAATAATTCAAAACGACATTCGAGCAATATTGTGTCCGGGAAACGACCGCGTTCGCTTTATAGACCGCAAATGGACGACTTCCGGAAAAATAACTTGCGGAAAAACGCACGACAATTTTCACGCTACGATATACCGTAAAAAAGTCGACAAGTCTACAGCTTGAATTGCCCCATACATATACATACATAGATTGCAGATTAACCGTTAATGCATGCGAGTTACGAATGGCGTCGCTTTTAATTCGATTTTAAAATACGTTACGAATGTGAAAAAGTAAAAAGGCACGTACAATTTTTTTTCCGGTTCTTTTGTCGTTGATTTATAGTTGAGATTAAAGCGCTCGATTTCTGTAGCGTTAATACATATGTAAATTGTGTAATACATTTTATGGGGGAGGGAGGGGTTGGGGAGACTCGTGAAATGTAACGAATTTCCCGGGCGCGCACTCGTGTCAATTGCAAAATGATAAATGACCGATTTGCATGCGAAACGTTGCCGGGTCGAATCCCAGATTACAGGCGAACGACGCGATAAGCGCGCGCGTTTTAATGATCAAATAATAAGTGGCGTCGTGTCCCACTCCCTTACACCCTACCCCTCCCCTCCTGCCTCATCCCCCTTTTCCTTTTTTGCCTGGCTAAAACCAATGCAAATTTCAATGAATTAATATTTACGCATGTGCGTAAAGGACGGCTCAAAAAATCACGATCTTTTGAAATCCATTAACATTTTCTTTATAATTATTATCGTTGAAGGTAACAGAGACGTCGAGGACATTCTAAATAATCTCACGACTCATTTTCAAAATCTAAATTTTTGGTTTAAATAATGAAAAGGAAAGTTTTTGTTCACAAGCATATCATCTATCGATCGATTCTTTATTAGTATAATATACTAGTGTAAACCCGTTGAATACACTGAGCAACAAAAAATCACGTTTCTTAAAACCCAGAGCGGAGATTGGTCAATCTTTACTAAATTTGAATCCAATAATAATTTTTGTTGATATGCTCTCGTTTATGAGATATTTGCGATTTAAAAAAATGTAAAAAATATCCATTTTTTTGGCTTTTGCGGTCTATTACTCAAAATATAGTATCGTTGTGCTCAAAGTGAGTATTGAAATCAATAGTCAAATATTTTTCCTATTGATTGTAATTTATTGCTTTATGATTTGTTGCTTTAAAATACTTATAATTAATTATCGAGCAAATTTCTAAAGTAAAAAATATATTTTTTTACCACATTTTTTCCTTGTGCTATTTAGCGTTTATTTGGCCAGTTTTTTTATTTCACCATGTTTATAAGGATTGGTTTTCTATATCAAAATTTTATTTTATCTAAATCTTAAATCTTAAATCGCGCTTATCGGTCATACGCGCGCTCTCTCTCGCACGAAACGTTAAACAGAAGACGATTGAGAGAAGACGAGAAAGAGAGAACGCGCGAATATCTTTATGACCGATAAGCACACCGCACCGGCGCCGCCGAGAACAACTCATAACGAAATTTAAAATCATTTGCCGCTCAAATTAGTACGTTTAGATAAAATAAAATATTAAGAGATTCACGCACTCGGCAGATAATTTTTCTAATTCATGAATGAAGCAACGGACTTGCACTTTTCATGAATTAGGCAATTTTTTGCCCATTCCATGTGGTAAGCAATTTCACAGATTCGGCATAACATATACATTAGCGTAAGCGTCTGCCTAACTGTCTGGGTCGTTGCGGTCACACGAGCATTTTTAGAGGTGCGTTGGCAACAGGCCGCTATATGTACATACATATGTATGTCAAAAGTTGGTACGTGTCGACAACGCGATTTTATAGCCATTCAATCAACGGTACATTATCCACGTTTCAAGTATTTTCAAATGAGCTAGGGGCTGTACTGCTATTGTACAAAAACTAGCGCGCACCCGTGGGGTTGGGGTATGGGGATGGTGTTAAAATCCACCGTCATATGACGGACAAACCAGCAAGTTATTATTTATGTATATATGTATGTATGTACATATGTACATATGTAATGCGCAATATGTGTACTTTCCACTGGAGCCAGTATAGCAAGAGGTTCTCTTCTTATCGTTAACATTTTGTTTCTGCACATGTATTTGAATTTACTTTTTGTATTGTTTGCTTATTAATATTTATTTCGATTATTTTTTTGGTTAGTTGTTTTGGTATTTGATGTGTCTTATATGTGTTTTTACTATTGTTCTTGTTCTGTATTCTATTTCATAGCTGTAAGTATTCCTTAATTACACAAAGTAAAACATTATGATTTAACTGTAATTAATTCCAACATGTATGTATGTACATACATATGTACATATAAATGTATAATGTTATTTTCATTTAAACAATGATGTCTTTCACGTACAACATTGTTTAAATTTGTAAGATATTTTAAAATAGTTTACTATTACATTATATTGCCAGCTATTTCTCATTTTAAATATACCAATCAAGAGCAACTTCAAATTCTTGGTACAAAACAATAATTTCGTATACAAGTCTGTCATAAAATATCCAAGTAATCCTTTTGACTACTACATCTATTTACAATACATATACTTCAAAAAGTTAATATAAACCCTTTGTGCTATTTATTTAAGGATTATATTTCTTTTTGCGGTCTTATAATTAATTATCTCGTCGCGAGCCAAGTGACGTCGGGGCGATATCGAATTCGCTCAGCGCGAAAACCCTTTGAGCCCCTTCGAAACATTCGAGATATTTCACCGGAGATATTTCCGCGGCGGATTTAAAATACTTGCGATGCCATTGTCGTGCGGGGCCGCATTGTTGGCGTCAAAACGAAATGAAAAAAAAAAAAAACGAAACGGGAAAAAGAAGCGATCCGCCATTGTTGTCGCGGAGCCACCGTATTAAATCATCGGCAGGGATATCCAATTGCTCGGGTGAAATTTGATGAACGGCTACCTACCCCTCCTCCATTCACTCACCCACTCGGAAATGTCGTAAAATATTTTGATAAACAATAGGGCGAGTTGAATAATTTGATATCAGAGGTCAAACGTCAGGGCCTGCGCGATTCGGACAAAGATAAACTGTTGCCGAGTGAGTATTTCGATTCATATTAATTAAAACTTGAACTTTTGGACATCGCCGTACAAATTTTAAAAATTAAAAATTTAAGCTACAGATAGCACATATGAAAAATCGCAGTGTGTAGCCAGTACTCACTATAGAAGTAAACATTCTTTGCAATTTAAAGCAAGTGCAATGTACCAGAATAAAATACAGATGTGAATGTGAAAGAATTGTGTACACAAATGTGGTTTTAAATGCTCACCCAATGACTCACTGTTCTCACTGCTACCTGATTGGTTCTCGTATCGTGCCACGCTTCGATGACACGTTTTTACTAAACTGAGGGGTGGTGCGAGACGCAGAGGGGACGCTCGAATTTTCGGGGTGGATCTCTCTCTCTCTCGCACGAACGCGAAAGAGCAAGAGAGAGGGCAATAGCCTACCTCTAAACTGGAGAAGTAGGGATATGCGTCTCAACTTATCGCTCGCTCCGTTTGTATGGAACGTTGGATGAACCGTTTTTACTCTACCGAGCGAAAAGAAGTTTTACTTAAAAAAATTAAGGTCTACATGTTAAACTTTCAATGGAATCGCATTGCTTTCACCATTGGGTCTATTCTATGTACATATATGTAGAAAGTAACACCAAAAGCCACAGTGTGGAGGGTTCAAGACTACCGCGTCTCAGAGTCTCTTTGCACATAATCCATCTACGTTATTTTAATAATTCAGAAAAGCATACTTTCCAACGTCTTCCGCAGCTTCTTTTTATCCCAACATATTTCATACATTTTCTTTGAAAACACAGTATATCATACATACATATATAAAGCTTCGTATGAGCTCGGTGCGTAATAGAGCGCACGTACACACGAATACGTTCTAAGTTAAAAAAATTCTCGTGTATATAAACACTTATAAAATACTGATTTATGGTGGATATCTCTCCCTTGCAGAGGCCAAGAATATTTTTCACAATGCCTATTTTTTTTTTTTATCTTTTACGTCTTTTTTTCAACGTTAGAGAGCCTGTATTTTGGGATTTTTTTTTTTGTTGTATTGTGATTTTTTTTACAGTCTGTCAATTCGAATCCGTTTCATGGAAAGTTTCCTTTGCTGGGGGACGAATTAAGATATCTTCATGTTATGTAACATGTTTTTTTAAAAGAATTTTCGGGCAGAATATGACGTACATCTAATACGGTTTACTTCTTAGTACGATGTAG
Source organism: Parapsyche elsis (assembly GCA_022651745.1). Classification (NCBI taxonomy): domain Eukaryota; kingdom Metazoa; phylum Arthropoda; class Insecta; order Trichoptera; family Hydropsychidae; genus Parapsyche; species Parapsyche elsis. The sequence goes on from JAGVSN010000017.1 coordinate 9,211,767, forward strand.
ATTGTGTTGACAAACAAAATGTGGGAAATAAACATATTAAAATAAAATACATAAACGACGGTAAAATACATAAATGGTTGTAAACAATTTTGAATCATACACATGAGAATAATAAATAAATTAAAATTGTTACGGCGACTGGGGGTATGTTTTGATTTACCTAAGCTTTTTCTAATTTTAAACAATAAAAATATGAAATATGCTTACGTATGAGACACGAAGTTATTAGACATGAAGTATTCTCGATGAAAAACTGAGATTTATAGGTTTCCCGAGTGCGGAGCGGATCAAAATGATATTTCTGAACTTTGAAAGTGAGCACGAGAGAATATTGCAATGATTCTCCGATATTTGCGCGCACACCGCGTGTGAATTTTCCCGACGAAAGTTTTCCACGGCCGTTCAATTTCGCGTGGAAAAATCAACATCGCCTCCCTCTCGCCCAGATACGTACCCAAATATGTACATACACACGACGATCAAATATCTGGTAATATTCTGGCGGAAAAAGACGAACCGACGTACTTACACAGAAAAATATATATATTATATAATGTACGTACACATGCACGTATGTATGTATATTCGGGTACATGTGTACGTGCGTTGGCATAGAGTTCGAGTTTTCCAGATTTCCTCCGTATTACGCGCGTTCTGATAAAATTTTCCCTTTGAAAAGAATGAGCTTATTTCCACGAATATGTGCACAGAGAGTCTAATGGAAAAACGCTGGCGTTTTAACAATTGAGTTTTCCCCCCACACACCCACTCATCTATGTATGTATGTACACGCACACAAACAAACAAACTCACACGTACACGTATGCATGTGAATGGATAGAGCTGTGCCAGTAATAGAATGTTAGTTATACTATTTTGTCGTTTAAGTAGCCTTTTGTGGAGTGCTTTTAGCATGATGCCGCGGAGTACGTTCGCCTTTACGATTGTAACTCACGTTAGTGAGACTTTTCTCGTGTTTGTTCCCGTACGCTAGGAATGAAGGCTTTTGCGCATTTTTGCGTTTCATGTTTGCTAACAATTTTCAAACGAGCAGCCAACACACTGCGAAAATGCGAGCTTTTATTTTTCGAAACCCGGTTCCGCAATAATGTCGCTTACACAGGGATTTTGCAATATCTCGTGCGATACATCTGCGGCTGAACACAACGAGGGTCGAAAATTATAAAATTTTTAATGCAATAACATCATTAACGAGATGTAAATAATTCCTGAATTACAACAGCTTGATATATAAGTATTTAGAATATAAATTAGATGTATATGTCTGATTGTCGGATGAGTTAAGCTAATTACAAACAACAAAGTAACTTAAAGCAAAATAACAAAAACAACTTAATTACCTATCAGCACTTGTACATATGTAGGTGTTGTTTTAAGGCCGTCGGGTATCTATCAATTGGGTTTTTATTTCTAAAACCTTGTATCAGTGCATTGTATTCAACAACACCCCTGTACAAGATACTTCTTCTAGATCTACTTAATTTTAAATTCTTAACTATTAACTTATTCTTACCCCTAGTATTATGACTATGTACATACATATATTATATCCTTATTAAATACTTATTGAAATAACTTGTTTATAAATTCATATCTATGTATGTATGTAACTTAAAAATATGTACATATGTATGTATGTACATATATACTGAAAAATACTCATCATGGCTCTATTTTGGAAATTTTTGCAACCAATCTTTTATCCAGTCAATTCAAACGAATGAGATTTTATATAAAATTATTTTTAAAATACACTAACAACATCTCTAACTTGTGTTCGATAACATAAAATCATGTGAATTATTTAAATAGCATATATGTATTTCAGACATCATATGTGTACATATATGTATATAATGAAGAAGAAATAATACGAAGAATGAAACTACATATGTAGGATGGAGTGCTTTTGGAAGAATGAACATAATTTTTAAATCCAACATTCCGCCATGCTTAAAAAATAAGGCATACGACCAATGCGTAATGCCACTTATGACGTATGGATATGAAACGTGGATGCTAAATTCAAGAATGTTACGCAAGATCCAGTGCACGAGCATGGAAAGATGTACATATGTATGCTTGGTATAACAAGAAGAGATCGTAAGAGGAATACATGGGTAAGATATAGCGGAACGTTTGAAAAAGTTGGATTGGACACATAGCGAGAAGAATGGATGGCAGATGGACGCGAGAAATACTGGAATGGTATCCGAGAGGATGTGAAAGGAAGCAAGGTAGACCGAGCTGACGACTGGCTGATGAATTGAGAAGAATGTGTGGAGTCAAGTGGATGCAGATTGCTCAACACAGACAGGAATGGAAGAGGATTGGAGAGGCCTTCATCCAGCAGTGGATGATGATGACTAAATTTAAATACATCCATCATCATAGTCTTGTGATTACGTACAATGTATCAAATTACAACAATCTGTTGTATCGAGCCGTTTGTGTATGTATGTATGTTTACATATGTATGGTAGCTCGTTTGTGAATAATGATGCGCTCCGTGGCAAGCGAATCGTTTAACATGCGATATTTTATTCAAAGCCACTTTCGTAGTAAATAGGATATTTCAATTGTACGAAATCAAGTCTTATACGGGGGGGGTCGTAATTGGCCGAAGCGTTTCTGTAGCGTTTTCGCCCCAGTTTCGCACACATACACGTGGTTACATTTATAATGTGTAATAGAAGGGAACGGTTGGTCGTTTTAAAATTCAGATCGCAGACCGGTGTTGTTCCGTAAGGCAAGAATATCCTTTTGACCGGAGCGAGTTATTCGGCCTCCGATAAAAAGTGGTAGGTTGGGCCCGCATACATATTGCGGGTCGCAGGCCGCAAGTCGGGTCAATCCTTAAGGGCAGTTTGGGACCTTAGGGGTCTTTTGTTCTGCAAAAGGTGGCACGCAGTCCGCAAGATGGATAGAACGTGGAAATCTCTGCGGTTAGACGGTGGAACCTCAGAGTTATTCATTGTAGGCCGCAAAGGGCCAAAATCCGAGACCCGCACACCCTTCGACAGCCCTTATAAGAAGGGGTTTCGGTCGTGTCCGACCAATTAAAACCGAGTCCGCATTTCCGGTCGAGAACAATTCACGAATAGGTATACGCCCCCAGGTATTGTAACGTGGCGTGTAATACTTTTAAGTATGTCGTTGTGTGGAAAATGCTCAAGTGACGTTGTAATTGGTAGCTTGCGCAAACACGAACACGTACTGTGTAAGTGCAATATGAACAAATTTTAAATAACGTCTTTGAGAGTCGCAGTGACCCAAACACATGAAGATTCACAGCTTTCACGATTGCGGGATGAAATTTATACCAAAATAAGCCCGGCAATGTGACCCGTATCTGCCTTTTTATATAATAATTTAGACAGACAAAAATATGTTATTTTTATTTATATATTAGACCTAATAGAAGTGTATAAAATAATAAATGTCCAATAAAAAAACCTTCCCACGTTCAATAAAAACGCCCAGAGGTTAGACTCTTAGACTCTTACATAAAAGACAAATCTAACCAAATTGTCAGAGACTCATTCTTTTTAAGTAGAGTGGCATGGAACCGCCTCCCAAATCAGCTAGTAATATCTAATGTCTGAAAATATGTACATATCGCTTAAAAAAATCATCTCGATAAGTTTTTGAATATAAATAGACCTTTGTAATCCTTCAAATATAAATAACTAAATAATAAAAAAATGTATGTACGAATTACATATGTACATATGTATGTATATGTCGTCTGCGCATGTATTTAAAAAAATAAAATAAAATAACCAAAAAATTCCAAGCACAATTAATATACTTACAATACATTCATACATAGTTAATTATAGTCATTCACAATCAATATGATACATTCATATTTAAGTACATATTTTATATAAATTAAAACATAAAAGTGAATTACTGAAGTAAATTAAATTCGTTATTAATGTACAGATGATGGAAACTGAAATAAAAACGCCATCCAAGTATCCTAGTTAAATTAAGCTTAAGATATGATACAGAGTGAGGATGAGTGATGAAAAAAATGTCCACATCATTGGTTGCCGGGGTATTGAACGGCTTGAGAGCCTCAGTAACGGAAAAAACTGCCAATACATTAAACCTAACCAACGGCTTACTGAGTAGGCGATGTGTTCGGGAACGAATCAAATTATTCGGCACAAACAAGCCAATCCTTTGCAACACTTGAGGATTACAAATCAAGCCACGAATTAAAAGAAACATGTGTCGTAATAATAACATCTCTCTTCTAATCTCAAGTGACTGCATGCCGACCATGCCCAGAATAAGTTTACTAGGGTACAGGTATGGGTAGTTACCACACAACCTAAGATATAAATATCTGAAAAATTTCTTCTGTACCCTTTCAAGCATATTAATATTATTTTTTTCGGGGAAAGTTAACTAATGGGTATAAGAGCGCTAGGATCTAGACCCAATAACAGGTTAATACAGGAAAAATGGATAGAAGGTGCCAATTTTTGGTGAAACCATCACAAGTTTGATAAATTGGTAATTTCTAACGACAGGCGACTGGTCTGGATAAAGTAATGTTTACATATTGATAATGTCGATAAAATCATTCGACATGCGACTAACGTACTAACCACTAAGCTGTGATTAAAATTTATAATTCGTCGATGATATTTGGAAAAATAAGTTTATTTAACAAAACATTTTGTATTAGTTCTGGATATTAGTATACCGAATTGACTGTCTCCTAGTATATAATTCCACAATGAGCATAAATAACACCGTAAGCGCGATTTAATTGGCGAATCATTTCATGGGATGATTGTTCAGACCAAAATAAAAAATAAAAACGTAATATATCTTAACGCGAATATGTTTGTTTTTTATGCGTGAGTTACACGAGCTTTTGGCATGGGTGAGTGCGCGCGCCCATAAAATTGCCGTTAATCGTAATTTTCCTTTTCGCTCTTTAGGCGCAAAAGCTCGTCCGTCATATTACATATGCAGGGGCGGCGCGTAGGTTTTCTCACTTCAAGTAACCCGTTTATTTTTCTTTTGTTTTTTTTTTGTTTGAAACACGAAAAAAATTGGCGCGGGAGGGGTGCAAAAAATTCCCGAAAACCGGAATGCGCTTCGGCGAGTTGAATTCATAATGAAATCCTGCATACAAATTGTGCTTTTGAGGAGTCTGAGTGTTCGGGAGTGTGGAAAAATAGAGGCGAATCATCCTGTGCGCGAATTTCTATTACCATATTTATGCCTTCAGCGTGGACGAGCGCGCTGAAAAAAATCCTATGTCGAAAATATTTATTTTTCAATAAAATAAATATTTTTTCGAAACGTTTTCCGGCTGCGAAGGGTATGAGAGGAGGAAGGGGAAGAAGAACGCATTTGATACGCATCTCTATATCAATGCTATTAATAAAATATAACATACATACATACAGACATAATATAGCTAGGCGATAGCTCATTGATAAGTGTTAGTCTCTTGAGCGAAGGTTTGGGTATGACGAAATGATTTTCTCGACCTTAATTAGCGTCATTGGCAAGATCTAGGTAGAGGCGTTGGCAAACTATGACCCGCGGGTCACCAAGTGACCCACTTGAGTTCCGTAAATAAAGTATAATATGTATATAAAAATTGTGCACAAGATTTTGTTTTTTTAATATACATATACATACATACATATGATGCGGAAAGGGTGTGTGGAGTCAGGTGGATGCAGATTTCTCAAGACAGACAGGAATGGAAGAGGACTGGAGAGATAATTAAGTTATCACCGTTGCGGTTTGGCAATTTATGATATGCGCTAAAAAACTGTCTAATTGTTTTTGGAATTTTCTGTAAAATATACACGTTTATATGAAGAAAAGTTTTACCTGCGGTGCATTATACGCTTTTTTCTCAATATGACTGAAATTTTCGTCAAAACTAAGAAGCTAACATTGTTTAATGACCCACCAAAAAATTTTGGTTGCAACCTTTTGAAATTTATACCCAACGCAGAAAAAGGTTGCCGACCCATGAATTCTAGGACACAACTAAATCCAGACTGGCCGTTTCCTGTTAGAATTTGACAATTTATCTTAGTTGTGAGACGGTTCCACCAAAAATTAGCAACTCCTATTCATTATTCCTATGGTAGCCTGTTATTGGGTTTGAATCCCCGTGTTCTAAGACCCGTTGATTAACTTTCCTCCTGATAAAACTAATGATAAATTTGTGTAATATGATGATATCTACATTTTTGAACATGTGTGGCATAGTTCACTCAAGTTTTTGGTTCTATTCTAATATATCGATGGGTTAGTGCACAGATATTGTATGTCCAGTTTTGTTTTAAAATATTGTAAGTGACATACATCTCTTTTGCATTAAAAATATGGGACGAAATGGACTTATTATATATTTGAATAAGGCAATATACTATTTGGACATACAATACTATTTAAACATGAAGGTTTGATGCTGATGAACGTTTTGTGTATGATAACTCCATTTTGTAAAAAACTGGACATACAATTTCTGTGCACTAACCCTTCGATATGTACTCTTTAGTACAGTGGTTGGTTTTCATTTCATGGTCGAAGAACTGCTGGTTGGTCCATTTATTTACATTATAATGACCTTATAAAATTAATACATCAACAAAAGTCTATTCATAAATTAGCACCGATGAACGTGTTCAATTTGACCGATTACCCTTTTGCACCGAGTGCGGTGGAAATCGATCGAAATTTGGCATTCAATACGTATCGGTTGGTCGGGAGTTTAGCAACGAACGTTTCCCTAATTAGCCACGAATAAAACGAACCCCTCTTGGACCTCGAATCACAATAATTGGACCCCTAATGATCACGCGTTCGACCTAACTAGCGAAACAGCGTCAATAACAATCGCCGCTTGGAGTCTGTCCAAGCCTGCGGGCCACTTTGTGTGCACGTCAATTTTAAAAGTTGCCGCAAAATTGAGATTTGATTTTAATTTTCGTTCTTTTGATAAGAGAAAATGTGTACTTAACCTCATTTGTTTGAATGTGTACTGGAAAATGTTTTTAATGCTACCACAGCAAGATATAAAAACTGTGTTAAAAAATTTTATGATGTAAAAGTGACTAGGTATTCTCTCATTGTGTTGTACATATGTATGTATGTACTCGTATGTATACGTATATTAAAAAATAAACTTCGAAAGCAAATACTAATAATAAATAAATTTATAGTTTTTCGATACGTTCGAATTCAGGTCGGGAACGTAGTTATGATAGAAATAGCATCGGCAATAAGCAGTTAAATTTATCAATTTTTCAAAACAAAAGGTCATAAAAATTTTCCATTCCATATTTTCTTTTTTCCATTTTTAACATTGATATGCCGAAAATTTTATTATATCTATATATTTAATTAATTACGCTCAATTTATGTTCAATTATTGTTAAAATAATATATATACTGTTGATTTAATTAATGATAATATTACTCATAAAATTTTCATATAATAAAGTTCGTTCAAAAATATTCACGAAATTTTGTAAGGTAGTAAAATATTGAAATGTCAGATTCATAAACAAGAACTCAATGGTCGTCTAAATAAATTAAAAATGAAAATGTTAATAAATCACATAATGTTTCTGCGAAAAACAGCGGTAAGTATCCGAGGAAAATGCCAAGTGAAGATGAAAAAAAAAAAACAACAAAAAAAAAATATCAATTCGGCGGGACAAATTTATTCAAGCTATTTGCATCTGTTGCTCGATGTTTGAAATATTGCCGATCTGCAAAACATTTCGCTTGTCACAATGGCACAACTTTTTGATTAATATTGCCTTTAGGAAATGCTTATTTATGATACAAATATACGAAATAATAAATCAAGACCACCCCCACGACCTCCCTTTAACCCCTACACCCGTTTTATAGCACTGGGGCACATTGAGTTTGCATTACTTTGACGCGCGAGGAAAACTTACCGGAAATGATAAATCTGCGAACCGACGAACGAACGCTTTAAGCCTTTCGTGCACGTGCGCTTATGTGTGAGTTTCAAAATAAAAAAATCTAACAAAATTGGGCCTAGATGAAGATGAAACCGGCTAAGCCATTTTTGATAGGTTCCCGATAGTGTGCGAGCTTCGCTTGGGGGAAAAAGTTGTCAGGGGTGCTGATGCTGACGGGAGCTTTTGAGCTTTTGTTGCGGCAAAGTGCATAGCTTTTGAGGCTTACTTCTTTATTCGTCTCTATTATACATACACGGATACGCACATGCTAGAATAAATTTTTAAACAATTTTCATAAATTCAATATGAATTCGATTAACTTTGAATATACAGGAACTTTGGTGAAAAAATAATTAATAAGTTTTTCATTATTTTAAAGGCTAAATCTAAATATTGTTAACGGACCCAATCGCCTGGAAAATAAAATTGAATACAAACAAAATCAATTTAAATTAAATTTCCATTTAAAGTTTGATATGTCTAGATATTCTGACAGTGCAATTAACAATCAAATAATCCCTCACTATTTTCAGCATAAGATTAATTTATACTTTGAGTATAAACAATTAAAATAATAAATTGAGCTCCGTGCAGATTTAATCACAAAGAATAAAATTTCAATCAACTCTTTAAGTTTCCAATTTATCCAAAGTTGAATTTATCGCCAAGTATTGTTCAATTTAAAGTCACATCAAATAGTCGAGATGACGAATTTGTTGAAAATTTCAGAGCTTTTCTTCGGCATAAAGAGATATTTTCTGAAGCGTTGGCTTTGAAATTCGTTATAAAATTTATATATGAAAGCGACCGTAAAGTGAAATCGCTTTTGTTTCATCACGTGATTTCATATTCAGATAAATAAATAATAAAATTTTACTATGAACGAATGTCTCGAAAAGCGCCACCAAAACACACACACACACACTCACACATAAAACAACATTTAATTATTATTTATGTTAGACATAAAAAAGTAAGTATAAGATAATTTGCGTCGTCTTTTCGCGTAGTTTTTCCTCGCTTCCGAGATTGGCAAATTGAGTTTGAATTGTTTCGGGATGAAAGAAAAACTTACGGAATGATAAATCAATTAAAGTTGGCTATTCAATAACGAAACTGTCTCTGAACTGAGGGAAGAAAAAATTGGGACAACCCAAATGTATGCCGTACATATAAACGAAAAGAAAAATAATAAGTTTTGAAGGTTATAATACTACTACTAAGAAAGATTTCAATGCTTTTATTTACTACAATGATTTCACCTAACAAATTGCATCACATTATTTATACATATGTATATGTATTTTACTAGATATACAGTGTGAGTATTAAAACACTCTATACCAGCGTTTTGCAAACTTTTTTTACTTACGACCCACTGCAGAACTGCATTTTGTATTGCAAACCAGTACGCCTATATAATAACATAACAAAGAAACTCTGTCCATTATGTTCAATTATTTACTATTAACACATGATATGTATATGCATATTTATGGATGAAACTAGTTTTCAATTAGAAACTTTGTTTTTAATTGAGATAAGGTGGAAAATCCTAGTTCACACAAATAAGTTGAAGTAAAAGATTGATTTTTTACGTGAAAATTCTCCTTTAACCTCAATCCAAAACGATGACAAATTTAATTGCCGAAAATCATTCTTCAGTGTAATGAAGTATAAGGTGCAGAAATTTGCAGCCTCTTCGGGATCAAAGTTTAGCTCAGTTATTGATTCAGGGCTTTCAAAATCAAGTGTATTTTCTATCCAAAGGCTTTACTGTTTCAAATTTCTGCACTGGATAGAGAAGTGACATGACAATATCTCGAGTTTAATTTTTTTTTAAATATCTTCATTGACAATGTTAAACAATAGAGGAACTGACCATTTCCGTGTCATACGAACGGCCCTTTCACAAATTCTACGGAGTCATAAAATCTATGTAAATACGACTCGTTCAATTCTCAATATTTACAACGTTTGACGAAACCAATTTTTTTTTGGATTTTTTCCATTTGTCGCGCGACCCATTTTATTTATTTTGCCACCCACCAATGGGTTGGAATCCACAGTTTGAAAAACCCTGCTCTGTACAATACAAATATGAGTATTGATTTATATTCACGCAGAATCAAAAACTTTCGACACATATTTGGATATGTTTGAATGTCAACATTACGGTACTATGTTATAATGCGTGGAAAATCAAAGCAAATAAAAGGAACAAGGAATGAGTTTAGCACGTACGACAAACAGTACCTCTAGCTAAACACAGATTGGTGAAACTATCAATTTTCCTAGGGTAGTTAAACGTGGCGGGTAATTCGAGCGAAAGCTTAACATGTGCTTATTCAGACGTTCAGCGTCTGTTACGCTTGTGACCTTCGTCAGTTCAACGTCCGTTACGTTTTTCCTTATGAAACGCACAATCCGACATGCGTACGTAGAAAGGAAAAGGGAACTCACGTTTCTTAGGTTCCACGTTTTTCCTCTGCGAATGTTTTTCCGCGTCTCTCTTCTCTCTTTTGCTCGACGGGAAAAAAAAAGATTCGAATTTTCGAACCGAAGATTCCATTCGATACGACAAATCCTGTTTCGAACGGACACGGGTCATGTTTCAGCTATTACATTTCGGAAGAATCTAAAACAACCCAACTTTGACCCAATTTTTTTAATAGAAATAATCATTTAACTGTAAATAAACAAACACAGTCGCGTCCAGAATCCAAAACGCAAAAACTGTCGTAGATTTTTATATAGAAATAAAACAATATCAAAGTATGTGCACGGGAGACGGAACGAACTAGGCGTGTTCAAATCGGCGAAAGCTCGTTAAAGAAAGCGCACAAAAAACATAAGCTTTCGCTGAAAAAAAAAAACTTTCACCATTTCCCAGACAATGATTTTAATCGTATTTTCATTTCGAATAAATTTTTTTTAACGGTTTATTATTACGACGTGGTTGAATTCATTCTGAAGCGCGCCCGAGAATTTCATAATTAAAATTGGCACGGTGTATAATTTTTGTCGAATTATAGACGGATAATAATGAACGATTTATGACAAAATTGACGCTGAAAATTGACAACGACCGCTGAAAGCGTTGATGGATTAATGCAAATTGAATTTTCATGTCGAATGCTCATTTATAAATACCTACCCTACTACCATCAAAAGCGAACGTCGACATTTCACTTGGCAGTGTGTGCGTTCTATAATAAATTAAAAAAAAACTCGAACTTTTTTTAAGCAAAATGGCATTGAAACCCTTACAAAAACAATAAAGGATTTCAAATATATTTATTTGAAATACTATACATAGACATTATGTGTGTATGTTTGCGAGACATCTGACTATAAAAACAAGATCGATTGCAGTGAATTACTGGTAACATCCCTAAGTAATGTTTTACTTTTTCATCGAGGCAAAATAACGAAGGGGGCGTTTTACCAAGACGCCTTTCAATGTACAAATGACGTTTTTCCTATGCCTTCCTTTAATATAATATAATATAACATACGCTTCCCCATGCTTTAAGACTAATCTGGCTTAACCCCATACACTGTATGGGGTAACCGTCTGCGTCTAATGAATTTTCAGACTTATCAATTTACACACACACACACACACACACTTGTATACAAGCGCATACAAATAAGCGGTTAGGGGATGAACGGCCATAAATCTGCAAGAAGCGTACGCCCCATTCCTTCTCCGTTGAGTACGAAATAATAAACAGTTAATGCGGCGAAAGAATGCCGTTGATTTTTCCCAAAGTACAACCGCCGAATGGGGTTTTGCGTTCCAATGAAAGGAGCTTTTCCGAACTGAAAGAACGAAGATATGGGGGGTGTGAGGTCAAGGGGGATCGGTGGCTTCTATGGGGGATGTTTTCCCCCGGATCCATTTCCGGACGCCGCAGATAGACGCTTCAACTTCGGCGCCAGACGACGCCCCTACCCATAAAAGATTTCCGTGTATCGAGCCAATATTTTCCTATGGTCGCTCGTCTTTATCTCGCCCAGCATCAACGGTAGGAACACAGAAATGCTGGGGTGAGAACGAATATAAACCCCATCCCCTGCCTCTCCGATAGATTCGTCCGTAATTAAGAGAAGTTTGAATAGGGTCCCAGTCGAGTTATGGTCACAGTATGCGGCAACCGATCGAGAATTGATGCTCTGCGGAATTTTTTTCTATCGACAAACACACACAAAATATTGACAATGACTATCGTGTTTACATAAATGAAGTACATCATCACTATATACATATGTATAATATCCCTATTCCGTCTTTATGTGTGTCTGTCTGCTGATAACGCTCGACTCAGTAAATAATTAAAAAACCAGAACGTTAAGCGAGTGAGATCTGAACCCGGTATCGGTTTGATACGGTACACTGAGCGCTTACGCGGTGAGCCAAACCAGATAATATGGGCTGGCTTCAACTTGACTATTTATATAATAAAAAATAGGCTCGCGACTTTGCTAAATTGTTACGTTGTTGTATTATAACGCGCCATCTATGCAACAACCACAGTTATTGTACTAGAAATAAGAACCATTTAGTTGTAGGTAGAGTAAGGAAAACGAAGACTGTTGGTGGCGTTTTTCATAGGGGTGTGTTAATGTATGATGCCCTCCCTGAGTGCGTCAGGTCTTCTAAGACCATAGATGCATTCTTGCAAAGTGTGAGGAGACACCTCTGTGAGGGATGGTAGATATGTATATGTATAGTGTATAATGTGTACTACTACATAGATTTATGTAGTTGTTATAAATATGTAATAGATGTATGTATGTTAAATTGGCTAATTAGCTAATATTATATAAAATAAATATCAACTATACGGGTGATGAGAAAGCGCTTCGTTGATATTCAACGGGCTTACACTAGTCACTATATATAATAGCCCAAAACCCGTCTGTCTGTCTGCTGATAACGCTCGCCGAGGTAAATGATTAAATATACGAACCGTCCGCGCGCGAGTGGGATTTGAACCCGTGATCACCAGGTTGGAATGAGGTCGTGCTAACACTATCATCCAACGGAGGCGATGACGAGGCTGCTACGATTTGATTGACAATATTAATTTTCAAAAGGCTCGCGACTTTGCTAAATGGTTACGTTGTTGTATTATAACGCGCCATCTATGCAACAACTATTAAAACTATTAAATTTAATATAATTTTTCAGTGCGGGTGATGAGAACGCTCTGTTGATATTCAACGGACTTACACTATTATTGACATATGACCTGTAAAACCAGTCAGCTATTGAGGCATGTTAATTTCCTGTAATGTTCCGTCATAAGATTATATGAGCCGCAAAAACCGACTACTAAACTTGTTAATTTTCCAAACGGACATAAATTATGTGAAATCAAAAAAATTACATCACATTCAGAATGAACGAGGTCGGCTCAGTAAATAATAAATATGTAATATTTAGACAGACGATGCTTTCAAATATGTAATAATAAAATATTTTAATTTAACGTTATGTATATTTGAGGTCTTTGAATACGCGTATGAAAAATACGAATATTATGATTGCGTATAATAACTAGATTTTCAACATTGAGAGAAAAAAAAGCAACAAAATTTGACGACACATTTCGCATGTTAATAAAAAATTTGATTAAGGTTTTTTTATAATGTAATGGTAAAAAAATATCCTTGTATATTATTATTAATACGGCGGATTAAAATAATTCCACATAAGGCGTAGACGAAAAATTATAATGTAATACTCTTTTTATTAAATTAAAGTGCCTACGTGTATAGAAATATTATATTAAGACCGTGCTATTACATTGCTATTCATTATAAAGCGCCACAATTTTCGCATGAAAACTGTTTTTATTTATTTTTTCATCTTTAATAAGTGGACTATAATATAAACTTATACATATACACGTACAAATACCTAGAGAACAAAAGGCTCTATCTGCTAAACAAGCCTCGTTCATTCAGTTAAGCGCTCCCCCTCAGTCGCTTGTATGCGACTCGCAACAATTAATCATAATTTCCAGCTCGTACAAACACCAAGGCATATACATTATACATACAGAGTTTCACGTTAAAATGTGCACTATTAGATATTTAAATATATACCCTATTGAAATCAATTATGGATGAATACGCACTGTGTAATTTGCATCAAATTTTCACGCGCAAATTTTCTATGGAAATTGCACGCGCCGAACTTTAGTGACTTTAAATGCACTAAAAAATTACCATTTTTTATTTGCAAGTATTCTAAATATGCACGTTTATATACGACGGATAAGTTGTTAAATTGAAAAGCAACCGTTCGATATCCAATAAATACGAAAAAAGCTTTTAATATCGAAGTACGCAACTTTGTAATTAGATTACAGTCTTTTTGTTAAGGTCAAAAGTTTTTTCTTTTGTTTAAAAATAAAAAAGCGCAGACATTTCCTTTGTTCGCAAAAACAAAGAGCACATTTTCATTAATAAAAATCCTCAGTCGATTATTAGGCAGCGTAGAAAAAAATTTTAATACACAGAGTATTATCTTGCGGGTCCTAATATTTGATTTGGTCGGGTGGGTAGCATTATTTTGTCCGCACTCTCCCGCCGTAGGACATAAATTATTTTGAGCCCTCAGAGTGGCAAAAAAGGGCCAGTGGTGGCGAAAAATTGATTATTTTTACGCCTTCGTCCTCAACCTCTCTCAGAGACCCTGGGAGGGCTAATAAATTTGCAGCTTTAGTTGCCAATTTGGGGTTTAAGTGGTCGAATCGTCACCAGCCCACGCACATATGGAGTTACGCACTAAAACCAACAAATTGAATTAAAATTATAACCCCTACTCAATTTGACCTACGAATACCATAAACGAAAGATATATAGTGAACATTTTTGAAGTAAAACTTCTTTTCACTCGGTAGAGTAAAAATGGTTCATCCAACGTTCCATACAAGCGGAGCGAGCGATATGCTGTAACGTAGTTTGGAGGTAGGCTATTGCCCTCTCTCTTGCTCTTTCGCGTTCGAGCAAGAGAGAGATCCACCACAAAAATTCGAGCGTCCCATCTGCGCCCCGCACCGCCCCTCAGTTTAGTAAAAATGTGAACCGAAACGTGCTACGACACTAAAACCAGTAACGGCCAGCGGCCAGTGAGTACCCCACTCCTCGGCTAAACGTCAGGTACAAGTCACGCAGCGAGAGTTGAGGCGAGCCACACACACACACATTGCGTGTATGTAGTGTCTGTAAATAGGTGAATAATACGAATTTTCACTACATGCAACAAATAAAATCGCTCTGTCTCATTCGCGCGCATACGCGTTACGAGTGTAACAGAGACACTATTGTTTTGTGAAATACAGCATGTTATATTACAAATACATACGTGTGTGTGTGTGTGTGGCTCGTCTCAACTTTCGCTGCACGACCTGTAGCAGTGAGAACAGTGAGTCATTTTGTGAGCGTTTAAAACCACATTTGTGTACACAATTCTTTAACATTCACATTCACATCTGTATTCCTTCTTGTACATTGCACTTGCTTTAAATTGAAAAGAAGTTTTACTTCTATAGTGAGTAGCGGCTACACACTGCGATTATTCCTATTTAACGGGATTTTTCCGTTACGGAATTCACTTTTCACGATATCACACTTTCAGCGCGGCGACACTTTTAGAAACCGACACAAAATTACCACCGGGGAAAATCAGCGTAAAAGCCACATCATCAACAGAACGCATTCGAGGTAATTTTTATAATTGTGTGTGTGTGTGCGTATTTATGTGAGCGAGCTATGGGGTGTTAAGGCGTCTCTTTGAGGGCGTCTGGGCGTCTCTTTAATCGCGCTCAAAGCGACGCCTCCACCATTCTGCTCCAGCACGCGGGAAAATTGCTTTTCTTTAACGCATACACACACACACACATACACAAATATACGTATTATATACACTGCTGTACCGTGCTCGTCACCCGGTAATAATTTGTTTTTCCCCACATCGACCCAGATGAAAATTTACCGCCGAACATCTGAGCGCGTCCAAATTATGTTTTGTCGCGGCGAAATGATGAAAAATAACGCACGTCGATACGACGTCAGTTTTGTCAAGGCATCAAAGCTTCGGCGCAAACCCAATACGTGGTCTTTTCATTTTTGAATTTTACCATTACTTTTGGACAAAGCGAAAAAATTGATTTTTATAAGCTGCGAGTGAAATTTTCATGTACATCAACACAGACAGTATCATATATGTACATACATAGGTAGATTTTGTTAGACTTTTATAACATGCCACGTTTATGTGAATTGTATAATTTCTAGTGGGACATATAACGAAAAAAATTTGGTGGTTTTCCAAGGGAAGTACCACTTCCGGTTGATGAAAAATTTTGAAAGCCTAATGGATTGTAAATATAAATATGAAGTTTTAGTTTAATAGAATAAACGGTTTTTGAGTTATTAGCGATTTTACACACAAGTACATAGACACACAGACATACAGACATTTTCCAGAAATCATGAAAACGTGATCGGTGGATGATACCTGATACAAATCAGTCAAAATCTCGAGGTAGAATTTTCGCACGATCACAATACTTTATCCGAATAGGATAAAGTAAAAATGTATGGCAGATGAACGCGTATTTGAACGATGATGCAGATGAACGCGTCAGAAAAGTATTTGAATGGTACTCGAGAGGATGTGGAAGGAAGCAAAGTAGACCGAGTGGATGATGGGCTGATGAATTGAGAAGAACGTGTGGAGTCAAGTGGATGCAGATTGTTCAAGATAGACAGGAATGGAAGAGGATTGGAGGGGCCTTCATCTAGCAGTGAACGGTTGAAAATGGTGATGGTGAGTCACATTCAGTATCGCAAACACGTATCGTCGAATAGAGTCGGTGAGTTGGACTAATTGAGAAGAAAACAAGGAAGATGGGTGGTAGACCAAACGGACGATGGACTGACGAATTAATAAGAATGTGTGCAGATTGCTAAAGACAGATAGGAATGGAAGAAGATTAGAGAGGTTTTCATCCAGCATTGAATGGTGAACGGCCGAAAGTGGTGGAATCTAAAAGGAAAGACAGAATGATACTTTAAAAGTAACAAGAGTCATCTTGAGAAATGAAAATGCTCATCTAATGGTTATAATTGACAAAAAAAAGTATACTAAGTGTGCAGTTCAGTTTGTAAACTTATATATCAAACCCCATGACGATAAACGAACATATTGACGGACGGCCGCCGGTGAAATCATAACAAGTGTATATATTGGAGCAAGTTTTGCTCTAATCTGCCGGTTGGTAAGCAAACTTGGCCAACTTTTGCGTCGAAGGAAGCCGATGCGACAACGTAATTGATCAACTCGGCAGGCAGTTACGCGAGAGAGACAAAACCCTTCAACAAGATTAATAGGGCTTCATTTTGATTGGCACACCCATAAACTAAGGAGCAAAAGTGGAAAAAACCATCAGGAGATCCTCACGTATTGACATCTTAACGAATTTCCGCAGGCGAGACGGGTCTTGGGCTCGAACCGGGTACGAGAAGCTTGGAGAAGGAGAAACGAAGAAGAAAAAAAAGAAAAAAGACGTTTGAATGAAAATTAGAGCGCGGGAGCTGACGCTCGAAAAATGCCTATTTTGGCGTTGGAAAATTTATCAAGCTTACGAATAGCGTATATCTTAAGAAAAAACTGTATTCTTCAAACGCTAAACACATATGCGGTATTGCGTCTGAAAATTCCTAACATTACTACTCTCAATTGCAAATTTATAACCATTGAAAATTCCACTTAAATCAAACGTACATATGTATGAATAGTTTGTTTGTAATCAATTTGTACTTTCGGTATACATTGTCTGTATAACGGCTTTGGAACGGAATTGTGTCCAGTGTTTTTTTTATAGTCACATAGGTAAATTTAGGAAGCTTTCAACACGCGAGCTGATAATCCGATTGAAACTCAATTCTATCCAATGTAACACTGTGGTATTCCATTTTATATTTTATTCAACAAAACAAGGTAAATTTACTTTGATATAATATTTTTAATTTAACCTTATTGTGAAAGTATTCATATGTATGCAAATTATTGACACGTGTAATTAAATATATTATCATACAATATAACGGTTACACAATACAAAATTAACGTTGATTTGGGGATTTACTTGACCACTTCGGATTGCAAATACATATATACCATTGATTACATATGATCAGAGTAAATATGTAGTTTGGTCACCCCATTTTGCCATTCATTCATATTCTATTAAAAAAATACAATATAAATTTTTAATAGAAAAATCAAATTTCATATATTTTTTTTTGTATCTATGTATAAATATTAAACTCTTTCATAGATAGTCCCGTTCTTATTCGTTCGACTCTTCGCTTAAAAGTTCCGGTACGTTTTACCCGTTCTCGATGTTTATTAGATTATGAAACTATTTCACGTAACAATTATTATCTTCATTCTCCCATCCCCAGAATGATTAGATACGGTAATAAATATTCTGATTTTATTCATTTTTTTTTTAATATTAATCTGCCGTCTCTAAGGCAACGACTCATTATTTATTTTACCAACTCGACATAATTTATTTATTAGTTTATTTTCTTTGTGTTTTCTCTTATATAATAAATAATATATTTTCTATGTAAAAGCCCTAGCAGGCGTATAATAAATAAATAAATATACAATACATACATACATTACACGAAATAAATATTTTAGGGTAATTGGTAATGCGACATAATGAAATGTATTTTATTCCCAATATGTAAAAAAAAATGATCTCTATTATACCAAACAATAGCATAAAAAGAAAAACAAGAACAAGTAATGAATATTTGTTAATAAAAAAAGTTAAATATTTGTTTTTGTAGCGGTTAGTACATACATATGTATGCATGTATATGGTGGCACCCGGAGTATATTTTCAATGTGAAAAAAATCAATAACTGATTCGAATCCAGAGTTGTTTATTGATCCATCAGAAGTGGAATACGGTGGCCTATATCCAGACTCGAAATAAATAAAATCCAACGGTGAGCGAATCCGCAGAATTGTCTCAATTATACCGCACACAATGTCGAAGAAGAGCAAACTGCGGCGACCCGTCGACAAAGTTCCAAGTTTTACGAGCGCTCTCTCTCTCTTTTTCTCTTTTTGCCCAGATATTTCACAAAATATTTAACGTCTCCGGGCTGTCCTTATTATCCTGGCAGGATGGCGACACGGCCGAAGTTTATCCGCCGTAAATTTGATATTCATTTCGAGGCGAGCGCACCTGTATTATTGCTCCACCATACACGTTTTTCACGAAGAAGAGGGGGGCTTCTTTTTTTATGAGTCTCCTTCACGACGACGTCAGATTATGTCTTAAGGGTCGAAGCCGTAAAGTTTCGGCGCGCACTTTTATTTAAACAAGCCGCGTAAAAACGAGCGCATTAACCGGAAAATTTGGCGCTTTTCCGACGTCGTCGTCGTGGGCCACCGTCGTAAAATCTCAAGGCGTCTCGTCGTTCCCCGTACCTTGCGTGTTGTCAAATTCAGTAATGGCGCACGAAAGTTGGCCCTTTCCCACGGTACTAACGTTTTAATTAGAGATTCTAGATGGCGTTTATGTTTAAAATATAAATTGGTTATAAATACGACGAAATTTTCATAGTTTTACATTATTATTTTAGCGTTAAAGAGGCCACCATTTAAATCACAACTTATTTGATATTATATTAGCGAATTAGCTAATTTTACTTATATCTATTACATATTTATAACAACTACATAAATCTCTGTAGTAGTACACATTATACACTATACTTATACATATCTACATATGTACTATCCCTCACAGAGATGTCTCCTCACACTTTGCAAGAATGCATCTATGGTCTTGGAAGACCTGACGCACTCAGGGAGGGCATTACACATTAACACACCCCTATGAAAAACACCACCAGCTGTCTTCGTTTTCCTCACTCTACCTACATACAACTAAATGGTTCTTATTTCTAGTAAAATAACTGTGGATATCACTATTTCTAATGATATAATTCTTAAAATAATTTGGCAATAAATTTGATCTAACTTATAAACAAAAGACAATGTTAAACAATTTCTAATACTCACCCATCCCAATTGATCAAACATACTTCTAATACTTTTTAGCCTACCAACATTCAAAATACCACTCATGGCTCTATTTTGAAACCTTTGCATTTTATCTAAATCTTGGCCACTGAACATATTAAGTACAGTGGCACAATAAACCACGTGTGGAAAGACAATTGTATAGGTATTATAGACTAAAACCTTACTTTTTCTACTTAAAATATTTCTTAACCTACATAAAACACCAACTTTTTTAGCCATTTTTTAATTATATATTCAGCATGTACCTTAAAGTTCAGTTTAGAGTCTACATACATATGTATATGAATCCCCAAATATTTTAAATTATCAACTATTTCAATAATTGTATCATTAATCCTAACTTCATTCAACACATTTTTACTATTCAACCACATCATTTTTGTTTTTATTCACATTTAGTTTTAATTTAACTGTAGTCAATAAACTATTTTCAATGTAAATATATTACGTTATTTTTTACCATTTTTGATCCATTTATGGATAAAGGGATATATGTATATACGCCTAGCTAGCGTATCTCTCGTCATATTCGAGGCGATATCCTGGGAGCAAACAATCGCCTCGCATCCTACCGAACGACCAAATCCTTGCGTTGAATGTTTGCTCACGTACGACGACTAACTCCCCTACTCTCCGAGTTTGCGTATTTGAATTGAAATGTTTCTAAATTTGTTCGCAGGGGTGTGTGCCAGCCCTGAAAACTAGCACAGTACCGAGGAGCGCATTTGCATCAAAACACACCCCTCGGTCGGTTGCGCGAATAGTTTTCCCCTTTTTTTTTGGGCACTAGAGGAATTTGCATATTGTTTTTTGACAATCGCGTCGCTATATGTAGTAAATTTAGATGTGCTCCTAACGGTGTTTTTTGTTTTATTTGCCTTACTAAAAAGTATACGGAATGATTCAGGGCTCATTGCAACGATCATTTGCACATAAGGTTATACGAGTATAGGTCATAAAGTTATAAAAGTTTCAAACTTTGATGCTTAGAAAGTAATATTTTATTTATGTAATACTTCGTATGTGGATACAGTAAAAATTCAAAACATATCAAATATACACAGTTGAATACAACACTTTGAAAACACATCCACAATAGTCCATCACAGTGAGTAATCGAGTTTGGGTCGGAAATTGCCGCGAAATGTCGATTTCAAACAGGAGCGCTATCAAAATTGAAGTCGCACACAGCAAAATATCGAGCCTTTGTATCGCAATCACATCCAGTAGTTTGAATTGGTTTTTTGACGATTGTCGTTATTTTTATTATTTTTTTGTTTGTTCAACCCCGCCGATTTTGATATCAGATAATTTACAAGTAATATATTACGGCTGCGTTCGCATTTTACCCCCGTAACTGGTACGAAACTGACGATTGTGCGTGAATCAAAGAATATTATTTTCAAGTCATCTGTCTCTTGGAAATTTACGGCAATTTTCCGTTGTAATAATTTCCGCAAATTATAATAAAAAGGCAGTTGTAAATTTATTATTTAACCAAATTTGATTGTATTAAAGTAGTCATTGTCTTGTCTTATTTCAATCTAGTCTGTGTAGTATGGAAAATTGGTCAGACTAAACCAGCATTCGGGAACCGGCGGCTCCGGTGCCGCACGCGGCTCTTTGTATGACAACCTGCGGATCTCGCTGTCATCCAACGTTTTGCGTGAAACACATAACTTCATGGCTATAAAAAGTTTTAAATCGTTTTTAAACAATACTTTTTAGTAATAAACTGTCGAACATTAAGGAATATCACGAAGATATGTAGCTTATTTCCTACTGCTATCCATTTAATGGATGGGTAAAATTTAATTTAATTTTGAATGTACAATCCGAAGATAATATGTTGCTGCTCTCAAACTTACCAACTTTGCAAGGTTTTCCCTAATTTGGCTCTTAGCTCGAAAAAGGTTTCCGACCACTTGGCTAAATCGTATATTATGCGCTTATAATGAAAAATGAAATTCAACAGCTATAAACTTCGATTATTGTTGTTGACAAATTCGCATAAATACGATTTCAAATTTAAATTTCACGCTTCCGGAAATCCGTCGTCGAACGGGTGCAAAGGATTATGTATATCCCGGTGTTGTTTGTTGCGCGCGTTACTTTTGCCTTTGGCGGTTTTACAAAGAAACCATTTTCTGCCTTTATTTTTTCCATTCTTTTACCTTTTTTTTAACGTAAGGAGTTTTCTTTACGAAGCCGGAATTGTTTGCGGGCTCTCCTTCCATTCTCTTCCTTCTGGGGCCAAAGGGAAGTAGAGGGGGAAAGGTGGCGAAGAAATTGAATTTAAGCCAGAAACAATTAAGCGTTTGTGGTTACTCGTAAATCGTTTGCGTGACTTACCTTCCCACCAAGACGAATTGCGTTTTTCCTCCTTTTTAATAATGCTACCTATAAATTAAGAAAGATTTACGACAAAGCGCAGGGCCGCACACTGGAGGCCCCGTCGACCGATATTACGAACGCAAAGGGAAACTCACCGGGTGAAAATCGCATGACATTGTCTCAAAGCGTATAACGATAAACAACCAATAAATCTCTATTAGACCCGTATGAAAAATAGACTTTTCTAACCCTCGTTTTTTTATTTATTTTAATTTTATTGCACGAGCTACAGTTAGCCCCTAGTTTATTTTGCCAGTTGGTTCGTATCAGAACAATTTCCCATTGAGCTATTAAAACCGTTACAATTCTATACCTTGTAATTAAGAAATTACACTTCATAAGCTTAAGATTTCATACTAAGCATAAGCTTAGTGCTTTTGTAAAAACAAAAAAAAAGTTGATTTTGCAACGTGTTAAAGGTAAGAAATAATTGGCCATTAATTTTTTGTAAAAATTAAAAGGTATTTCCCATTGGTTTTGATAAAGCTGAAACAAAACTTTTTTAACCTTACCTACTAAGTAGGATCCTTCTACATTGTCCCCCCAGATCTGTCAGAAATCCTCCATTGTTTCAATTGAATCTTTGTTCCACAATTATTCACAAAACTCCTTCATTTATAGATCCTGCTCGTCATTCAACGAAATCCCGGCACATATTCATTATTTTCTCTATTCTTTGACCTCCTTTAGATTATCTTTACTTAAGTACCTTTCCAGCTCTAACTTCTAAGTTCCTTTCTTGTTTTGATCTGTTGTTCGTTTGTAACTATTTTGGCTTTATATTTTATATTGTACTCTATAAGCTGTTTGTTACGTTATAAATAAATAAATAAATAGGTACATAGGTATGCAGTTAGGTACGTGAAAACATAGCGAAGTTTAAATAAAGTTCATTTGCAAAAAATTGCCTAAAAACCGCATATTTAATTATGTATGTATGTCAATCTAGATAAGCACTTTGTAAACTATATAAAGTTGTTGAGTGTTAAAAAAATTTCATTAGACAGAGTTCTAATGACTTTTTTTTTACCATTTTAAGCTGGCATATCTATACACAAAACCCGAAAGTATCCGTCGTTGACTGTACGAAGGCCGAGCGAAAAAAACGAAAAGATTTAATTTCCACAATTTTATAAGCGCGTCCACGTTTTAAGTGAGGGATTATGGGGAAAACCTCTTGAACTGTCGAGTGGTTAGTACTACGGGGACCATTTCGGAAATGTTCCTGTAGAGATTTCAATTGCTAGGCTAAGCCTCGAATGAGGTGGGTGGTAGAGGCTATGGGGTGGTGGGTGCAAGGGAGATTATCAGGCTATAATCGACCCTATCCTTTGCCTCATCTCCCAACCACCCACCCACCCACCGCTTCATATTATTCGGACCCACCTTTCGCCATCATAAAATAATAATCCGTGCAAAGGAGAAATTTCAACAGAAGATTCGGAGGGGGGTGGTTTGAGTTCGGAAACAGCAAATTCTCGGCTATTTACGTTTGTGACTGAATATTAAATTCTAGAAAATTTCGCGGGCGTTCGCGGTATTCGAAAAATTTCCCTTTTTAAGACGTCTGACGTCGCGTGAGAGACGTTGAAGCGTTGAGAAATCTGAGTATTTTTTTTCAAATCAACGCTAGAGGTCTCCGATTAAAATTCTACGAAGCGTTAAAATATTCTTATCGGCTTTAAATTTTCAACATTTTATCAAAACCATCCCCAACCATTCCACCACAGTGAAATCTATACATTTTTATATAAATATACGGTTTTTTGTCTGTCTGTCTGTCTGCTTGTTTCATATATGCCATCACCATTTGAATAATCGACACTAAGCTTCGCAGAGGGTATTGTAGGTATAATCCAATGGGTATCGTAGGTACTTGATTGCGATGGGAAACTATTATTTGTAGGATCATGCAAAGCTTTGTATCGATAATCCCAACTAATGACAGTTGAAAGATAAAGTATTGCCAGTTGAAAAAATTAAATTAAAAAATATACACGGTCACCGACGGATACTGTGCTAAGTTATATATACATATACATATATATCTTTTGCTTTTTGACGGTTCAATTTCGGTATGCAGATGGTGTACATTCTCCATGTAGGTATTTAGTGTGTGTTTATTATGCCTGGAATTGCTATTAGCCGGTACTGGCTCGGTCGCAATTAAAATTAAGAATGCAAACGGCCGGGGCGAATGCACTCGATTAATTCACCGATCGCGCTTTTGGCCCTTTTGCAACATTCATTCGCTGCAATTTTACACCAGTTTGCAGTATGCTGGTGCAACCACAACAGCGCGGTGCAATTTCAACCGGCACAATAATGGCCCTCTACAACATTGGCAAATTCCGTGCATCTATGAGTACATATGTACATAAATGTAACGGTGATGAAACAACGCTAATTATGAATTTTTTATATCAATTTATGGAATTTTTGGAGAGTACTAAAATAACCCACGTGTGAACCAAGTTGCGGATCTCCGTTATAGATTTTTATAGTCGTAGACTTTTTTTTTTACTATTTTTATTGCGAGTGACACACTTCACTGGTTCTTTCATATGAGAATATACGGGATTCAGTTCGCGTTCCTTTCCGAGACGCAGGGCTTTAATATCCCTATCGCGTAAGTCTTTATATTTCGGCTTTTCGAGAAACCAACCCCTCGTCCTCCCCCATCCCAAGTCAAAAACTACGCCCCAAAGGCGCTCACGGACGATATAAAATTTCAAAGCGTAATGCGATAAATTCTAAAGCTGTGTTTCTACGATGCTTACAATGTCGCGCATATAATGCGAGTGTATAAAAACGGGACGACATCATTCGTCGATATACACGTGGGGGGATGATTTTTTTCTAGCGAATATTCGACCGGAAAATTCGACAGTGAAATATTTCCTACTAACATGGTTGGGGAGGAAATGAGGGGAGGGGGAGGAGAGGGACGACACGATGATATTTGTTCAGGTGCTATCCGCTGAGATGGAAAAATATTAGCACAGCTTGTGCACACAAATTTCCACTATCGCGATAAAAATGTTTTTAATAGAAAGATTCCTGTATTGGTTCCGCCCGTGTTGCAAAATTTCACCGGAATTTATTTTTATCGGGAAAATGCATGCTAGTAGGAAATTTTACTCGGTAAAGAGACGCTTTTAACGAACCTTTTCAATGTAAGCGTATATTAAGGTGATTCAGAAGCAGATAACACAAGCCTTATATGTACATACATTGTAAGTAGGTACATAAAACATATTATGATCGGATCAAACAACCCATACAAATACCTGACATTTTAGCATTGTCTTGCAACGTCTTTTGTTGTTGGCATAAACAGCTTAAAATCCTAGTTCAATTGATCTGGATCAGTGGTCGGGAACCTTTTTCGAGCTAAAAGCCAAATTAGGAAAAACCTTGCGAGATTGGTTAAGTTTGGGAGCCGCAACATATTATTTTCAGATTACATATGTATATGTATATTCAAAAGGAAAATAAATGTTGCTCATTTGTGAAATAACTTGCCGTAAAGATGTCTGTAAACGATCAACGTATTTACGGCAATGTATTACCGGCAATGCTCGTCGGTAATATTACTGTAATATGGTGATGTGGGCCGGAAATATAGTCGTGTTTCCCGACAGTATTATTCCACTATTGCTGGTATGGCAGTGTGTTGGCGAGTATTGTTGACATATTGCCGATAATATCGCTTGGTATATGAAAATACGCAGCAATATATATACTGAGGTGCGGACACGACACGACACGAGTGTTAACCTTTGGCGAATCTGGGCAATAATAAAATAGCAACTACTTGCCGGCAATCATTAAGCCACACATTACTGCGACACATATTGGGCACGTGATGCCGAAAATGTTGCTAGATGGTTGACGAGCAATATCGCTGAAAAATGTTGATCGTTTACAGGCACCTTAAGAAATAAATTATATTTCTTAATGTCCGACAGTTTATTACTAAAAAGTATAGTATAAAAAGTATACTTTTAATAGCCATCAAGTTAATCGGATTCGTTTTAATTTTGTGTGAATTGTATGTCAACGTTTAATGTTTCATGCAAAAGTGAGAGTCACAGATTGTCATACAAAGGGCCGCATGCGGCTCCGGGGCCGTTGGTTCCCGACCGCTGATCTGAACGGTGTGGGAAGATTCAATTAACTCACAGTACCTTTAGAATAGTCTTGCTTCAACGAATCGTCACATGAATGACCACCTCTGTTTTAAACGGCGCGCACGTTCTGCAGTGCTATAAATCCGCGCAAAATATGATAAATATGACCGAGTATTATTATTCAAACGAACGTTATGCATCCCATAGCCAGTTCTAGTGGGCTCCCTCGATTCGAGCGACGGCTAATGGAGTGCCAACTTGTATAATGGACCGTATTAAGTGGTGCAATATATTTCGAGTTGCGCCATTTCGCATACACGTATACACACACACCCACCCTGTCGACCGGAATAAAGAGCAGACGTCACTTTTATTGCCGGCTCGTTTTTGAACCGGCGAGATATCCTGCCGATTGCGAGCTGCTTGTTTATTGCCGAATATTAGCCGAAGCCTCCTGGAATGAGCCTATAAGTATATGTATGGAAAAAAGTTCAAGCGCCTCTGGATCGAGTCATCCGAGTGCTCGTGCGCCACTAACGATGCCATTAGCCCTACCTTCATCTCATCTAGAGAGTCACTACTTATTTCCCTCCTCCCACGCCTTGGGTTCGTAATGCTCTTTAAAATTACATCATCCTTTAACAAAAGTGAGCCCGCGTCAATTTATCGTCAACATTCGACGGAAAGAAGCACGCATCTGATATCGAAGTCAAAAGTTAAGCTTAGACTCGGTACGATATGAGTGAAATAGCTGGTGATTTGTAACACTCGAATCGACTGTCGAAAGTTAAAGTTGATAGTGTGTTCATCAATTGTTTTTTTTTTTTAACTTCTCAACGAAAGTATGAAAGTAGGATTAACAAATTAATTTTAATAAAACTAAAATTATGTTTAATGAATTTTGCACGTAAAACTTAGTCACTGTAGATAAGCATATTGTAGAGATTGTTGATGGTTATTTATACCTAGGACAATGGTTGTAAAAAAAAAACTAGGATGGAGTGCTTTTGGAAGAATAAACTTTATTTTTAAGTTCAACATTCTGCTATGCTTGAAAAAGAAGGCATACGATCAATGCGTACTGCCAGTTATGATGTATGGATGTAAAACGTGGATGCTAAATTCAAGAGAAGCATGGAAAGATGTATGCACGGTATGACGAGAAGAAATCGTAAAAGGAATACATGGGTAAAAAGCAGAACCAAGGTGGCAAATATAGCGGAACGTGTGAAAAAGTTGAAGTTGACACATAGCGAGAATAATGGATGGCAGATGGACGCGAGAAATACTGGAATGGTATCCGAGAGGATGTGAAAGAAAGCAAGGTAGAGACAGGAACGGAAGAGGATTGGAGAGGCATTCATAATTCAGTAGTGGATGGTGAACGGCTGAAAATGATGATACAAGATCTTTGAGTGTGCTGTGAACATTTTTAAAAAATATACAAACATAATCAGAAACAATTAAATGATCAAGTGGTATTTTTTTGATTTTTGTGTACGTTCATAAAATGTACCTATTGATAATCGAAATTTAATTTTACTTACCTTTATCGAATTGTTGGGATCGCATTCTAGTCCTATGTATTATTTCTACGGTGACTTTTTCAGTGTAGTTGTATCGAAAAATGTAAGTGTTTGCTATTTTTCTTTTTTTCATATATGAAATTAGATGAATTTTGGCCGAAATTGTATAACGTGAAGCGCTTCAAGTACACGGTAGGCATTCGCAAAATCAATACACACCAACTCGTATCAGTTCATTTGAATACAATGTATTCATCAAGAGGACGAATGGCGCGAATCGAAAATCGTCTGTATGCGAAAATATATGCATAGTATCTATACATATGTACATGTGTATACGGCAGAATTCTCTCAAAGCTTTTCCAAAAGAGAAAATCTCAACGGGAGGGCGACAAAGATGGGGGGTTTATTTCATTTCCATTCTATATGGTGCGAGGCGCTTCGAGTTCGATGCAATTTATACGTAAGTGGATTCATTAAAGTATCTTCGATGATATTTGGAAGTCGAGATCAAAAGTCGCCTGATGCAGTGATTAAATTTTCGCTACAGTGTAAGGGATGGTGCAAATTGAACTAGGCAAAATTCGAGTCCGAGCGTTCGAATTTTTTATTTTTGGCCCGTTTTTCCTATGCGAAATTTATGTTAGTAAACTGAAGGGCTCCAGGATCACAAGGGTGTCCCTTGAGGATGCGTTTGTACCTACTTCGGTAAGACGAGAGGATAAAACTCGGAAGACGTATGTGTAAGGGTCGGTGCAGTTTGTTACTCAACTGGTGTGGGGATAAGAGAGGTAGATTTCACAACGAATGTATACATACATATTTACCGTGTACAAAAACCTCATTTAAATCAGAGGGGATATTGAGGACTTTGATATAGTGATAAAAATAAAACAAACAACGGAAAAACATTTCGTAAAAGTTTAAAGGCAAAAATGAAGCGCTGTATCCTATGCATGCAATGGAGTTATTTTTGCAATTTGAAATTGTCGTTTATTTTCTTTTGTAGTGGTTTGAGTTGAACTGTAGCGTTCCTTGGGACTAGTAGACAACAATCGCGCCAACTTTCCGTGTGAAGCATTTCAACATAAACTTGCAAACTGCAATTTCAAAGTGCGACTCTAGAGAGAGAGTGGCGAAATTGAAACTGGAAATGTTGCAACCAAGTGATGCGCAACGTATTACACAATTCATACACATACATATATTTGCGTCACGCTATTCCTACAAATTAAACCGACAAAACTTGAACGGAGATTATTCGGCGGCGAATGAAAAATAATAATGTATAAAAATATAAGGAAATATAGATGCAATAAAAGGGACAAAACGGCGTAGTAAATTTGAGTACTAAAAACCTCGTAAAACGTCTAGTATTTAAGGGGCGATAAAGTTGCTTCCGTACAACCCCTCCATTATTATATTCAACGATTTTCGACCCTCTATTGAGACGTTGATTCTAAAAACATTTTTTTCACATAAATATATATACTAAATCAGAACGAGTGCAACATTATAATGTGCATAGTATACACGAGTTACGAACGAGTCCACTTGCATACGTATGAAAAACCATTAAAATTATGAGATTTTTTGTTTGCAGAATGCGTGGATGCAACAATGCACCGATAAGCCGTCGTAAGCGAAGTTTTGTCGTAGCATACGGTATTTTTTTTTTACTTTCAGGTAAATTACACTCAGGCGAGCTTTAGAATTAATTACAGTGGTGGGGTAAGGTGAATGCAGGATGCGTTATGAGATGTTTGCGTGCGATAGGGACACGTGTCCGGCGACACGTGCGTGCCAACCCTTACTAGCCTTATAAAAATTCACTACATAATAAATTATGGGCACCTCTGAAATATTGTAACTGCATTCCGGCCGATACGGCGTAATGAACGCATACATTCGACCGAATTGAAAAATAATTATTTGACTTTGAACCATTGAGTTTTGGAACTGTCTATATTAAAGAACATGTTTATACTCATTCGTTGGTATTTACTATTTGACTGATGATTAGCAGAACGTGTGAAAAAGTTGAAGTGGCAATGGGCTGGACACATAGCGAGAAAAATGGATGGCAGATGGACGCGAGTAATACTGGAATGGTATCCGAGAGTATGCGAAAGAAAACAAGGTAGACCGAGCAAACGATGGGCTGATGAATTGAGAAGAATGTGTGGAGTCAAGTGGATGCAGATTACTCAAGACAGACAGAAATAGAAAAGGAATGGAGAGGCCTTCATCCAGCAGTGGATGGCGAACGGCTGAAAATGATGATGATGATGATGTATGTATGTACTGTGAAACTGATGATAGAAAAATTTACACTTTGAATAAATGAATATTAAAATATTGGTGTACTTTATGTGTTACTTAATTTATATATTAAAATTTGAGTGTATTTGTATTTGAATTGTAATTATGTATATGCCACACGTTTGCATGTCGGTTGACTGTATAGTTTTTTTTTTTTCATGGAATGAGCGTAAAGCAAACGTTCCCTACAGCAAATTTTGCTTCAATTAAGTAATTGTTACTTTAAGTGCACACTCGACGCGACATTAATAATATTTTTTTTACAACTTAATGTATTAAATATTTTAATAATTCTTATCTTCAATTAGACCTAACGAAATTTTGATTATTAATTTTTGGAAAAGCATCTAGAATGTATGCAAATTATAATACTGGAATAGGTAAGGTGTAATTACGCGTAATGTGTATTTGTATATTCAACGATATTAATACTGTTCACATTCATTTTTATGTAGTAGAAATATAATTAGATTAAGATTATTTCCAATAATGAAGAAACTATGGTAGTTCCATTTACAGTCGCAGATAATTGCACACGCCCAGATAATTGCCGGAAATCGGAATTATCAACATTAAATTTTCCTTACCTCTTGTTTCCGATTTCCGGCAATCATAGTTGCGTGTAGAAACTGACTGTAAATAGAACTATTTCAGTGTCTTAATATTTGTTATAATCTTAATCTAATTGAATTTGTACTACATAAAAATGGCTTTCGTTACAAATACTAAAAAAATGTATTATTTACATTGAAAATTAATATTTTTTACTTTAAGTACAAACATATATGTAGTTACTATAAAGGTGTAGCTCTCACGAGAACCGCAGAAGTGCTAGGATGGATGTAAATTGGTAATATTGTACAATATCGCGTACAATGGGTACCTAATGTAGGCGATAAATTTAATCCGCGTGCCTAACTCGAATAGCGTTTGCTTCCATTTACTTTCATTAAACTAAAAGCTACCTTCCGACGTAGGCAACCAGGGATAGTCAACTGTTCAGGTGACGTATCGGCCCAAACGAAAGATGAATCTGTTTCGCGACATTGAACTAAAATCATTCTATGTAAATCAAACCGGTTGCAATTTGAATTGCATTCAACTGTACATAGATCATTCGAAATATGTTGCCAGATTTCAAAGTGTCGAAGTGGCAACTTTAGTATCGACAAGTTAAACAGAGTGAAGTATAGCGTCGTTGGAATTGCAACATCGCTTAAATTTCTAACAGCACAGCAAGTTTGTTAATGACGTTTCGCAAGTGTCGTCACTTTATCGCTCGCATTATTTTTACAGTTGTTACTAATTTTGTATTATACATACATACATATGTGGCTCAATGGTCTAGGGGTATGATTTTCGCTTTGGGTGCGAGAGGTCCCGGGTTCAAATCCCGGTTGAGCCCTTCTTTTTTGCAATTATTTTAAAATTAAATACTCAAAATACCCAAATTGACGATTAAATTAACTGTCGAATTTTTCATTAGTTTGCGTCTCGGCTTCCATTATGATAAATTCGATAATGTTTCGTAAACGCCAGATTATACAACAAATCGACATACCGAGTAGTTGAAATTTCAAATTGGCATAATCTGGTAGATTGGAGAATTAACGATCAATAATAAAATACGGTACGAGGGTACGTCTACGATTATCTCACTTACAGTCTGAAAGGTCATTCTCTTTGAAAAAAAGTTAGTGACAAGCATATTTTGTAACTTGTGATGCGATATCAAATTTTCAGTCAGATAACAACTATAGGTGTCCCAAAATTCACACAAGAAGTAATTTGGATAGAAAACACATATTTTTAATTAAAAATTGTAATTTTTTTATTGATTCATGAAGTATACAGTATAAGGTTTTGTATGGAGTGGCATAAATAAAAAAAAAACAATTTACACATTCCGAAAGTTCACATGTATTCGAAAGTTAATCACACTTTCACAACTCTTAAATTGAACAAAATAAAATTTTTGCTCTGAATAGCCGAAGGTCTTTCTTTTTTATTCAAAAATTATGCTTTGTTGTGACAATGTGCACTAGTGAGTATTTTTGTATGAATCCAATCACTGGAACTTCACCGATACAAGCATATGGTTCAGGGCAGTAGCTTAAGTTCCACTGTATGGGAATGAACCCCGATATGCTACTGCAACCCGTTATTCTACTCCATACATAACCTTATACTGTATACTTTATGAATCAATAAAAAAATTACAATTTTTAATTAAAAACCTGTGTTTTCTATCAAAATTACTTCTTGCGTGAATTTGGGGACACTCTTTATTAGTCACTTGAACTAACTTGAAAAAAAACTATCTGTGTCAGTCTTTAAAGCTTGATCATACAAATTGCTATGTACTCTTGTATAACACGGTTTGATATACTGTACAGATGTTGTAGGTTTCGATAACTCAATACACATCAAAATGAAATTACTCGAACTTTGATATTTTCATTAATTTGATTAAAACCTCTTGTCTATTCAACGTATTTCGCTTTTGGATATTCACTCTAACTTGGTGTATGTAATTTGCATGAGTTTATACTACTCGGTAATAGCACCGCTGAAGTACTGTTAGTGAGATAACTAAACGTTGCGGAAGTTTGCCAGGATGTCACGGATGTAGCGGATGTCAGGACGCTACAGCTTACGCACATCTAAAATGAAAGTGTCCTTCCACAACTTGAAATTTATAGCCGCACATTTGCCTAAACAGAACAGACAACACGCGATCCCTAGACTTTGTACACACACCTTCAACATTAAGCCTCGAGCCGCTCAATATCATCAACAATATACACACTGAGTGTACAAAACTGCCTCCGTAATATGATCAGTACGGGTATCTCTATTTGTTCTGAACAAAACGATCGTCGTGCGATATAGCCACACGTATCATAATAAGTCGTTAATGTCAGGGACACGTTTGAAATAATTGTAGTCAGCGTTATTATGTAGATTCGCAATTATTACAAGTACATCGGTTTGGCGGTTAAGTCGGTAGTGTAGGAGGTGTTGACAGACCTCAATGGTTTCGTGGATTAACCACCACCAACCACCCCCTCGTTTTCCCCCATCGAAACTCCCGCTCATTCGCGGATGCTGGATGTTTATTTATTCAGAGGAATAACGGGCGTCTTAGCCGTGATCGCGCGCGGATTAGAAGAGTGCACTCAGAAACTTAATTAAGTCTCTCAATCTGCTTGATTAAAATTTTATAGCCAATGAGTGCTAACGAGATGATCTTCCGAAATTTCCCATACAACGCCGCGAAAATTCACCCGAACTCGTCGGAAAAGTAGGAGGTGGGGTTTGAATTTTCCATTTTCCGCAAAGGGAAAGCAGCGTTGTGCGACGCCACGGTAGGAATTGATGAAACGTCGTATTAATTTGACGACAGACGAGATTTAATCAGCTTGTTTATCGAATAATTTGATTCACTAAAGCGAGCCGAATATACGCGATTTAATAATGCTATGTATATTGAGTAATCCTTAGCAACGCGTTATATTTGGTATTGATCGTGTTTTATTCACATCCATCTAAAATTTAAGCGATAACTCACTATTTAATTAACTTTTTTTAAGTATTTTAAGCCAATCTGTGTCATGACAATAGTCTCCAAACATTCGTAATGTTCAATTATGTTGTATTGAATAGTAAACGATAAAATATTCGAATATATTCGTAATTTTTTGAAGTGACGAAAAATACATTTTATGTATCGAATACGGGTACAAATTTCTATCTCGCAACCTTTGATGACCACTCTCAAAGAGAGTTGGTAGCAAACTGAAACACTGAATTTTTCTCAAGATTTTTGTAGAGGCATTTTAACAATAACATATTTATAGGTACGGTCTAAAAATATGCAACATTCCATTTTATGCACGATTGAGTAAATATGTATGTGTGCCCATGCAATTTCATAGACAAATTAAAAGTTATTAGTCATGCCATGGCACTGGATTGACATTTGTGAATTTGTGATTAAGTGGTATATTATTGTATTGTTTTCCATATTATTTATTTTACACGATGAAAAATGAATATGGAGTTTAAAAATGGGCGAATTTTTGAATATTGAAATACTAGAGTTGGAGTCTCTAGTCGTGACCCAAAGAATATAATTACTTATTGTATTTCTACCACGAACATTAACATTTATGATAAATAAAGTAAACATCCTTTTCCATAGGAATCACAAAAATACTTTGTTGATTGGTAAACCAAGTACTTTTAATACTTTTCCCACCCAATTCCAATTCTAAATTGTATTAAAATACGATGAAAAGTGCCAACATTTTTTAGTATCAACAACGTTGTTTTGTAGTTAATCTAAAGCCACTAAGACTATCCTAAAATGTTACGATTAAGTTTATCTATACCAGTGGTCGGGAACCGGCGGCTCCGGAGCCGCATGCGGCTCCAGGTGCGAAAGTTGGCGGCTCCGTTTATAATCCAACACTTTTCGTAAAATAACATATGTAAATAAATTGTAAATTAGATTTTTTCGACCCTGAATTTACTCGCGTCGAATATTACCATTGAGATTCAGTTTATTTCGCAGTTCGAACGGTAACAGTTCAGTTTGAACACGTATTGTGTTTTCGAAATTTAAATTTGTGAAAAGTGAGTGAATTCGGGATAGAAACGTGTTTTTCGACTTTTGAACTGGTACATTTTCGGACAATTTACATAAATTCGGAACGTATTTAGTGTTCTTCAATTGTATCGGTGCATTAAATCTTTCGTCACTTAATTGATTGCGGTACGAATTTTTCACAAATTTCATCGAAAAAAAAAATTTTTCACAATAAAATTGTATGTGGAACCAAAAAGCGTCGAGACGCCAAATGCAAACTTTTGACGTTCGAATAATTCAGTGAGTAACAAAAAATCACGTTTAAAAAAAATCAGAGCGATTGGTAAATCTTTACTAAGTGGGAAAAAAATAATATATTTTTGACTTTCAAAATTCGCTAGATAATTAATTATAATCAGTTGGTCGGTGGGTGGTGGCATGCGTTTTATTTTTTTTTATGTTTTACTTATAATGTATACATATTTGTAATCTTTCTCCCTGTACGGCGATTTGGCGAAAGCTGTTATGCCATGCAAGGAAGTTTTTTTCTCTAATAAATAAATATTCCACAAAATTTGTTATTTCTTTTTTAAGACGCAATAAGCTAACTTGACATACTATAAAATTATTTACCATCTTTGCAAACATGTTGAAAATCATGTCAAAACTATGTATGTCGGATACAGTTAGCTTAAAAGTGTTCATATAAATACATAGTACAGATATGATCGATTACAACTGAAACTATCATCTGAGTACCCAAAACAAGTAGCTATTGTTTATAGTGGGGGCCGTGGGCGTATTTAGACGGCACACCTACCAACAGTCCTACACATACATACATATGTAAATACGCCAAAATTCTCAACCTATCGACCTGTTCGCATTCTAGAGGCATTAAGAACGTGTGTGTCGTGTTGGCACAACGCTAATTAATCAACAGACGAAGCGTTTGATACCTGAGAGTGTTTACGCGCTAGGCAATCACAGGTGGACGCTCACACAGGAACGCGGGCGTCGCGACGCTTACGAACGGGACGAGCAATCACACGTGTTTGCTCGCGGTGTTGGCGTTCGCCTCATTCGCACACTTGCTCGGTTTGATTGTTTGTTCAAATGTTTGACGTGCTTCGATCGACTTGACTCGGCGGCGGATTAAAGGCGATATCGATACAGTTGGATCTGCTGTGTGACTCGACCAATTGGATCGGTTATCATAACTTTGTAAACATCCATTTGAACTCTAATACCTGGTGACCTTGTTCTAAAATGTATGATGTCAAACTTTGAACAAATAAAATTTAATGATATGCATATGTATCTACATATACATACATGCTTTATTAAAATGTCTACATTTAATTTATTTATTTATATGTTTTGTTTTGTTGGGGTAAAGTTAGCCAACAGACATATATATACAAATGTAGAATAGCTGTTATTCTAAATCTATGCCAACAGATTTAAAAAACATAATGGATAATAGATAGGAGGATTCTAAATGAACCCAAGAATTAAAAGAAACATGTGTCATAATAATAACATGTATTCTAATCTCATGTGACTGCATGCCGACCATATCCAGAATAAATTAACTAGAGTACAGGTATGGGTAGTAACCATACAACCTAAGATATAAATATCTGAAAAATTAGTTCTAAACCCTTTCAAGCATATCAATATCCAATATATATTTTGTTTTATTTTTGGGGAAATTTAACCAATAGGTCTAAGAGTGTAAGGATCTAGACCCAATAACAGGTTAATATAGGAATAATGGATAGGAGGTGCCAATTTTTGTTGGAACCGTCACAACTAAGTTAAGTTGGAAAATTCTAGCATGAGATGACCGATCTGGATTTAATAATGTCCAGATCTTGCCAATAATGATAATTAAGGTAAAATTATTCAACATGCGAGGATCTAACCTCTGATCTTCACCCAAGAGACTAAGGCTCTGACCACTGAGCTATCGCCTAGCTGTACATACAAAATTTATAATAAATCATCCAGTTCACATCAAATGCAAACCTCAACATTAAATTTATTCATCGTTATCATTTTCAGCCGTTCACCATCTCTTCCATTCCTTTCTGTCTTGAGCAATCTGCATCCACTTGACACCACACATTCCTTTCAATTCTAAATTAGCCCATCGTCCACTCGGTCAACCTTGCTTTCTGTCAAATCCTCTCGGATGCAATTCCAGTGTTTCTCGCGTCCATCTGCCATCCATTATTCTCGCTATGTATCCACTTCAACTTTTTCATACGTTCCGCTATATCTGCCACTTTGGTCATGCTTCTTGCCCACGTGTCCCTTTTACAATCTCATCTTGTTATAGCAAACACACTTCTTTCCATGGTTCTGTGTGCACTGGATCTTACGCAACATTATTTAATTATTAAATTTATTAAGATTGTTAAATTACGTAACCTCGATTTCTTTATATAAAATCATGTCACAGTGAATCGGTTCAGTTTGTAAATGGAAAATGTTAGTGTGCGAGGAAATCGATATGCCAATTTGAGGAAACTTCGAATGTTGAAATTCGTGGTCTTCCACTAGCATCATCAGCGATAGTCAACGTTTTCGCCGCGGGTGTGTGCCGGATAAACGGGAATCCATTCGATATGAACGTGACGGTTCAATTCGGCGGTCGGCCGCAGATAAGAGCCGAGTTAGCGTTTCCGGTTGCCGGATAAACCGTCACCAGCCGCTGATTGGAATTGTTCTCGAGATTCGGATAATGCGAAAAGATAATGGCGTTTCGTTGGCGGCAGAACGATCCAGTGCTGCCGGCTATCTGAAATTAACTGTGTCCTTAACTTTGCTTGAACCGTACGTCGGCAGGTGGATATTAACCTCAGGTGAGATGAAACCAACGTTGCAACGTTAAATACAAACCGTAACATTATATGAGCTGTCAGTAACAGTTTTGAATATATGTAGAGTCGAGGGTTACGATATACAAAGAAACCTTGTATGTATGTACATTGTTGGGAACATTGTTTTCGAGACTTTATTTATTTACATGTATCAGGATATGATTAGTATAAGAATGTAAAGATTGATTGGATGCTTTCATTAACCAGTGTATAACAGAATTGTGTACATACATAAGTGATCGATACGCTTGATCGCAATCATTAGCTTAAAAATAGTGAAAAGTGCAATGGCAAAGTAGGTACCACTTTATTTGGTTAAAATTTATGTAAATCTTTCCAATCCTTATGGTCAATGTTGAAAATTTAAGCTGTAAAGTTTCATTCATTTAGTTATTCAATTTTTATAGGACTATTACAAAAATACATAATATAAAAAAAGGTTGATACATTTTGTAATGAATCATTTACCATAGAATCGACAGATTAATATTAAAAAAAATCAATAAAATCAAAGTATTTATTACCGTATCTAATCATTTTGGAGTATGGGAGCATGAAGATAATAATTTTACATGAAATCGAGAACGGGTAACACGTGCCGATGCTTTTAAGCGGAGTCGATTGAATAAATAATCTATTGGAGAGTTTAATATTTTATATAAAATAATTAAATCGAATATGATTCTTCTATAACTTAATTTTATCATTTTTAATTTTGATAGAAGAGAATCAAAAAAAATTAAAATCAAACTAGTGAACAGAATAATAATTTAAAAGTATTAAGATTGTGAAAACGCTTGACAGTTCTGATAATGAAGCCAAGAAGTAATTCATGTTCTTAATTAAATATTTTGACGACGGTTTGATCTTTAATTTCCAAAGTTGCCTTTACCCACAAAATAATTAGGTAATACATTAACTTAGGCTAGGTTACTTTGACGATAATGTTACTCTGACAATTTTGTTATTAATAACGAAATTGTATCGAATTTTAACTAAGCTGTTGCGATAACACGAATTTTTACACGATAAAAGGATTATCACAGTGTAGGTTATCGAAAAATGTTTGTTTGCCTTCAACGGTGTTTTTTACATTCAATATTAAGTTACAGACGAATTTTTTTATTTATTTAAATTTTCAATATCAAATCGCGCGCGCATTAATTGCCGAAGCGCTCGTCGACGAAATTCAATGTGCACACTTTCAGCTGAAAATTAAATTAAACGACAATGATAATAATAATAAAGACAGAGTAACGAGCGTGAAAATGGGCGCCAAATGGAAAACGAAGCAAAGGTGGAGAGGCCGCTCGAAATGATGGCCCTCTGGTTCATAAGAAAATGAAAATTTTTCACTAGAAGCGCATCTGTCCTAACACCTAGAGGGCCGTCTGGCATATTATGCTAATATCCACCCCATGACGACCCACACCCCAGCTGTTCTAACCCTCGCACGCCCGCAGCTTGCAAAACTTCAAACTAATTTAATAAAGTGGCATTGTCGTTAATGCCCGTGGAAAAAGCCTGCTCGGACCGAAGCGGTTCCCGTAATAAAAATTCGCTTCCGACCTCCAGTTTCCCCCTCACTTTCTCTCTCTCACCTTTTTTTTATTTTTTGTTCTACTTTCCTTTTTTTCCCGCCTTTTATAGTGAAAGACGTCCGAAATCGATGCAGCGTCGAAAAGTTGTCACAATGACGCAAGTTTTAGCGCGTGCGAGCCTCTCTTCTCTGCGTCTTTTCATTTTCATTTTCTTTTTATTTGGATTTTTTTTTGTCGGACGACTGTATAATAAAACGGGCGTATTTTTATATAACGAATAAAAAGTGCCGCAAAGACGACAGCTGCGTTTGCTAAAAT
Organism: Parapsyche elsis; assembly: GCA_022651745.1. Lineage (NCBI taxonomy): Eukaryota > Metazoa > Arthropoda > Insecta > Trichoptera > Hydropsychidae > Parapsyche > Parapsyche elsis. Next base: position 9,251,646 of record JAGVSN010000017.1, read on the forward strand.
ACCTCTTTGGATAGATATACAACTGGCGATATTTCAACAAGCGGACACGATAAAAATATATAACGGATAGTTCATAAATACACTCGTGGATACGCAAATCCATTTAATATAAAAAGAAAATAAAAACACAAAGAACAACAACCAGTGGTGCCGGAGCCGCATGCGGCTCATTGTATAAAAACCTGCGGCTCTTGCTGTCGTCCAACGTTTTGCGTAAAATACAAAATGTCAACACAGCTTACACAAGATCAAAATGAATCCCATTCCCAAATACTGTAAGATCGTTTTTTAGATTAAACTTTATAATACTTTTTAGTATTCTCGAACTATCTCGAACTATCCAAACTATCCATTTCATTAATGATTAACATTTAATTTTTTTTTAAATTAAATTAACATTTAATTTAATTTTGAATATATGTATATATTTATATATAATTCGAAAATAGTATGCTGCGGCTCCCGAACCTACTAATTTTGCAAAGTTTTCCCTAATTTGGGTCTTAGCTCGAAAAAGGTTCCCGACCACTGACTTAGACTGTACTCGAATGTATGTATGTATATAAATATGAATACATTGAAATTAAGTAACGAGTGTCAATTTTAAACAACGATAGCCGTGCATGTGTGTGTAATAAAATCGAAATCGCTACGTTAATAGGTGACCGTAAAGTGACCGTTTGAGTGTTTATAGCGTGTTAAATACACAATAAAATGACCCATCAATATGGTTGTTTGCGAGTGTATTACGACGGTATTAAATCGCTTTATTTTACCTTTCAATAATAACTACATGTCGTATAAATGGTTATATTTACATTAAACTCAACTTCAATATTATCTAATTAGCTCAGTGTGACTTAGATTGGTTTAAAATTAAAAAATCGCCGTGTGTAGCCGCTACTCACTATAGAAGTAAAACTTATTTGCAATTTATTTAAAGCCAGTGCAATGTACAAGAGGGAATACAGATGTGAATGTGAAAGAATTGTGGACATAAATGGGTTTTAAACGTTCACCCAATGACTCACTGTTCTGACTGCTATCTGACGTCTAGCCGAAGAGTGGGGGTACCTGATGACCACTGGCCGTGACTGGTTTCGTGTGTCGTGCCACCTTCGATGACGCGTTTTTACTAAACTGAGGGGCGGTGCGGGGCGCAGAGGGGACGCTCGAATTTTTGGGGCGGATCTCTCTCTCGCATGAACGCGAAAGAGCAAGAGAAAAAACAATAGCCTACCTCCAAACTGGAGGAGTGGGGGTATGTGTCACAGCTTATCGCTCGCTCCGTTTGAATGGAATGTTGGATGAACCGTTTTTACTCTACCGAGCAAAAAGAAGTTTTACTTCAAAATTATTATTTCGAATGAACTGTATGGGATATTTTCTCGTATGTACGAGTGTTACAGTATGTACATACATATGTTCCTTACGAAAAACAGCTTGTATTATTTGCGGGGATAGAATAAAATTAGTTTAGGCTTTACGTTCGTAGGGGTTAGTTGTGAGAAACTTGGGGCGTTTGTGTAATAGGGTGTGTGTGTGGGAAGCTTTTGAGTTATTCGTTGGACTATTGGAAAGCTCTCGGCAATCAAACGACGCATTCTTTATCCACCGCCCTCAAACTGCGTGAGAATTGTCGCCGGGAAAGTTGTCGCCCCAGGGCGGCGCGGCACGCACTCGACGCCAAGTTTTTAATACCCGAGTCCGAAAAAAGGTCAACCCAGAAGTTTCAGCAATCAATCGCCTTTCATAAGAACCAGAGCCTGGGCTTCGGCGTGTTCGGGTATTAATCTCGTAACCTAATTTACCGAGAGAAAACTTGCGTTCCCGAGGAAAAGTTGTGCAACGGAAAGATCAACGCGCGGGTGAAACTCGGAAAAACGAACCCCACACTCTTTTTCAGTCTCTTTTTCAAATAAAAACTTTAAATTGTTTTTTTTTTTTTTACTATCGGAAACATTTTTAATATAAATCACTTATTATTATGTTTATATATAATAGCCCTATTCCGTCCGTCTGTGTATGTGTCTGTCTGTGTGTCTGTCAGCTGATAACGCTCTCCGATGTAAATACACTAGACTCCCGATTATCCGGGCTAAATGGTGGGGAGAGGCGGCACGGATAACCGAAAAACACGGATAATCCGAACTATGGTTTTTCTTTTTAAAATACTACATTTCTAGAGCAGAAAATTATTTTAAAATGTTTAATACTCATTATTTATTAAGAAAATCTCAGATTTTAGTTTATTTGCAGGAATCTTTTAATGATTTTCTAATATCAGTTTGAATTTTCCATTTTTTTTCAATTTGCCATCCAAAATACATTTTTTTATAATTAAAATCATGTACGGATAATCCGCAAACCGGATGATCCGCACACGGATAATCGGGAGTTTACTGTAATAAAAAAACCAAAACGTTGCGCGAGTGGGATTTGAACCCGGTATCACCAGTTCGATAGAGGGTGCGCATAAGCATTCCACCAAACGGAGACGATGACGCACGTGCTATAATCGGCCAATAGTAATTATTTAAATGTTCGCGACTTGGCTAAATTGTTACGTTTTTGTATTATAAAGCGCCATCTATACAACAACTATAAAAACTATTATTTTTCAGTACGGGTGATGAGAAACCGCTCCGTTGACATTCAACGGGCCTACACTAGTATATCTAATATTTAACATAACTACATATGTATGTAGATAAATTATAGACATTTAATCGAAAGTTTGTAAAATGAACCGATTACATCGTATCCTAATGTGCATTTATAACTTTATAGAATTATTTATAAATAATGAAGTGTTTTAAAAGTAAACCTATAAACTAAACTCACTGAAACTTCTGTAACGCGCTTTGTTTTGGTTCCATTGGATAGTATGCGAAGTTAAGTAGTTCTAAGATCAAGCGTGTGAATTTATTTAGCCAAACAAACTTTCAAAGTTTATATGCTGATAAAATGTTAATTAATTTTCGTTACATATATTTTTATATTCAAAGTATTATTATATTACATTTTGTGTAGAAGTACATAAGTGACGAAGGGTAATATTATGTAAATTATGCAAATTAAAGGTGGACGTTAAACAACGAGAGAAAACTATTAACGCAGAGCAAGAGTGAGATGAGATTATAATTAAAAGATAATGTCCACGCTTGAAAAAGGGTTTTATAATAAAAGTTAATAAGACCTATATAAATATAGATCATCGTAATACAGAGAATATAGCATTAGTCAACAATAAAGTTGGAAATTGATTGAGATTTTCTACAACGCACTGAAATAACATACACGGTCAAATCTACATAGGTATATATATAATATACATACATACGAGCTGCGGAGTCTTGGAAAGTTATAATTTAGTGTAGGGACTGTTAATTAATTTCAATAGGAACAGAGGTTAAATTGAACTCGCTCGTTAACCGGATACGGTGGCGCTTTTTGCCAATGGCTACTACTTGGTACTAGTATGTACGACCTACGCACAAACCGACCGGGAAAAACTTGGGACCCCGACCTCTATTGTATCATTGGGCGAGAGCCTTTCGGGGTTAAATTTGTTCTGGGGAAAGGGAGGAGAAACAGGGGGTCTGAAGGAGTTAGTTTGTGCTAGAGTTTGCGTGCCAGACCCAACACCAGAACCACTCGCAGACAAACCCACAAACTTTTCGTTTTCCCCTAACAGACCTTTTCACACTCACTTTCGGGAGCTTTATTGCCATCGCGCAAGTTTACTGTCAAAAAAGTTTTCGAAACACCAATTTCACGCCGAGAGAAAACTATTTTTTTAGGCACACTCTCACCATCATTTTCTCCCTTCATCACACCCAGAGCATACACACCACACAAAGGCTACTAAAATATTTGGATGCTGCATACTTACATACATACATACATATGTATGTAAGGAGTGTCCCAACGTTTACGCAAGAAGTAATTTTGATAGAAAATACAGGGTTTTAATTAAAAATTGTAATTTTTTTATTGATTTATAAAGTATACAGTATAAGGTTGTGTATGGAGTAGCATGAATAAATAAAAAAAAAAAAAAACAATTTAAATCCCGAAAGTTTACATGTATTCGAAAGTTAATCACACTTTCACAACTCTTGAATTGAACAAAATAAAATCATTGTTCTGAATAGTCGAAGGTCTTACTTTTTTATTCACAAATTATGCTTTGTCGTGACAATGTGCACTAGTGAGTATTTTTGAATGAATCAAATCACTGGAACCTTCATACGGCATACGGTTCAGGACAGTAGCTTACGTTCCACTGCACGACGCTTCTTGTTGGGAACGAGCCCCGATATGCTACTCCATACATAACCTTTTACTGTATACTTTATGAATCAATAAAAAAATTACAATTTTTATTTAAAACCTGTTTTCTTTTAAAATTACTTCTTGCGTAAATGCTGGGACGCCCTTTACATACTTGTAAATTTACCTATGTGCTAGATTTTCTAATAGTTTATTTGAGTTGAAATTCATCAAGGTGGTAGAATCTTAATTACAGTCATCGTAGAGGTCCACATAAATATATTACATAACAGACAAATTGTTAGCAAAAATGTTCTTAAATAACATTTGAATTTGTTAACTTAGCAATCCGACGTCGAATACAAGGCTTAGTATGCAACACAAGTAAAATATGAAATTAATCGTTAAATAAATTTTATGGTAATTGAATGGTTATATTAGCCGAAAAACCCGTCTTAGACAAAAGACGACCCGTTTTCGGATTATTTGATAAAATCGAGTACAATACAACCTCCCATTTCCTCCTACCCATAATAGAAAATATGTATACAGATTTACATGAAAGACAGAGATGGGAAGGGAAGCAAAAGTAAACAACCCTCATACAAGCCCTTACGTCCAGTCCCTTTAAGAACAATGTATTGTGGGGTAGATTTGAGAGGAGTGAGATTGGGGGGTTGAGAGGAGAGATTCTCGCAAAGCATATTTGGCATATGGCCCACCATTGGGGAGGGATTTAAACGGACCGTACGTGAAAACGGACCCGGGCCATATAATAAAAATAAAGCTTTCAGCATAGTGGAGACAGTGCTTCATTCGTATCTTTAACTGCACCAAATGAGCCATCGCTTGCCAGGATTAATCATACCACCCGGTTTTCCATACCCCCTTTATGTATTTGCGTAGCGTTCAAATCTCTCGAGCGATTATATTATACGTACATATATGTATTCCCAAGTGTATATAAGATCAAGCGCAATTTCGTTGAGAAGTAGCTGTTGGAAAAGTGCTTTTGAATCATGGCATCATATTACTATGGTGGTTTTTAAAAAAAACAAGAATTACAAGTTCGCAAACTTTTTGATCATATATCCGTTCTATATTCGAGATTCTTATATTCTATATATTATCAGTTGATCTTTTGGAACGGAACGTATACATTACGTATAAATTTATTTGATCGTATCAGAAAATTGATCAAACGTTCGTAAAATTGATGGCGATATTCGCCGTCAGGAATCCGTCGAGTTTGTGTCTTTCGTATATGCGAGTTTTCCGGAAAAAATGTTTTTTTTTTTTCCTCGATCTTTTTAGCCTCTCCGCGTTTTCCCGTTGCGAATGAGATGAAAATGCAGTAAACAATTTTTTAAATTGACATACATATTTGGTATAAAAATAAATCAAAAGAACAAGTTAAATATTAAAAAAACGCTTACGGAGTCATTATTTCATTAAACAATATTTTAAACTCATAAAACGACAATATCAAAACGACAGTCAACCTATAGTATGAAACTGATTATTGATTACTGTACTGTTTCTCTCTAAATAATTATTTACAATGAAGAAGATATTCTATTGAAGCAACGATAATCGACGAAGCGATCATTGGCCTCTCCAGATTTACTTAATTAAATGTAAGTTCGAAGTAACGTAATCGCGATACGTTATTTAACAAGGGAAAAACTTGGCGTACCTCTCTCCTCACTTGACCAAAGGGGAAAATCCCGGGAAACAATAGTTAACCCCTTCCTTTTCAAATCCCCCCCCCCCCTTCTCAAGTCAGAGTATCCGCGATGAGTTTTCTTGTTGAGATAAAGGGGTGCGCTGCACTTTATAAAGAAAACTCTTTAAAGTAATGCACTGCTTAAAGGGGGAGCCCTTACAGATAGAACCACCACCGACAACCTCGAGAAGAGAAGCCTTCGTAAAATAAGAAAAATACACAACAACGAGGAAAGGATAAAGGCATTGTTTCTTGGCAGACTGTGGGCTGCTTCCGAAACATGGTTTTTCAAAGGAAAATATTTATAAATCGTTTAGTCTATTTTTAATACGAAACGATGCTTTTAAGCCAGAGTACATGCAAGAACTGTACCATTGTACAGCTCTTGCATTTTTGTATACAGATCAGACAGAAAAAATGAAATAAATTATGTACCTATAGTGTAGTCATTTCAAGGAGATCCATTTTGTCAATTTATGTATGTACATACATATGTGAAAATAGCAATAAAAATATAGGGCTCAACCGGGATTTGAACCCGGGACCTCTCGCACCCAAAGCGAGAATCATTAGACCATTGAGCCGCTTGTTTGCCTCGAATAATGTGTGAGCCACACACTTTCCAACCAGAAAGAGTGATGACACAGTTGTCGTTGTCAGCAAAACGTGTGTGCAAACAGCGCACAGACAGACGGACGGCAAGATTTCGCAAGCGTAACCATTCTACGAGCTAATTTATAAACGAAATTGTAATGAAAAACCCGTTAAGTCCCAGGGAATGGGCGTATCTCGTTCCCGGGCTAAATCGGATATTTGAGCCTTGTTACATTCAAAATATTATTATTCGACAGAAGCTATTATAGACAAAGAAACCTACCCACGCGCTATCCTACCCCGTAAGCAGAGCAGTCCCTCGGGTCATGAATAATTTATAATTTTGCATTTGAATGACAAATTCGCCTAGACCAGTAATTCCGACCCACACAACAAGTAAAGCAACTTGACCGACAACGCGATTGTATGATTTCTTAACAGTAATAATAAATTATTATTATGAAACAATCACTGTAGTATCTATTGTATCCATGTATGTACACACATTCTGAAAATAATTAATTGAATACTATTCTATAAAATATAACTAAGTGTATTAATACTTCCTAGTTTGATTAATACATATATACAGTGCTTTACAGAGGCAACTAATTAATCGGTCAGTAACTTTTCAAGAAAATGGTAAGTTACTGACCATTTTCACAAATAAATAGTTAAAATTCAAACTCTTAAAATAAGTTATTTTTCAATCCACACACATTGTGACCGTTTTCTATATTTAGAAAACCGTAGAAATCTTTTAATTTGATTCTATTATTATTATTATTATTTGATTTTATTATTAATACTTACTAATTATTATTTAATTATGTTTAATTTTTTTTAACTTTTTAATAAAAAAATGTGAACGTTCATTTTAATTAATTTTTTCAACATATTGCCATCTTTAATGCCAACTACATACATATGTACATATGTATGATGAGGTTGAAAAATTTATTATGTTTTTTTATATAATCTTTCATTTGTGAATTATTTGATTTAATGTAATTTGATTATATTTAATTTTAATATCAATTGCTTAATTTTACTATCAATATGTTTAATTTTAATATTTGTTAATTTTATTTTGCTAATATTATCAATATAAATATAATGTTTTTTCTCATGTCTCGCCATAGTGACGAAATGGGGCAACCTTAGTAATGTCACTATGGTATAATTTGTAAAATAAAATAAAAATAAAACATAGATCGACCATTTATTTATATTTACTTACCGCTTATATTAATTATTGAACATTTAATATATTTACTGATCAGCTAAGTACTTCTTATTATATGTACTTACGAACCATTTATTAAAATTGCTGACCGAAAATCGGAAAAGTTACTGAACCAATAAATACAGAAACTAATTTATTCAAATCCTTGTCTTATTGAATTTTACTTTGTACATTAACAATATTATGAAAATACAGTGTAGTGCTATTTCATATGTGGTATTGTTATTATATTTTAATATGAATTATGTGGCCATGGGTTTTTGTTTGAAAATCTTTCGGAATATGTATGTTTAGATGACGAGCCATATAAAAAAAAAACTTGATCGAATTTTGCAGAAATTTTCCCGCTCAACAAAAGCAAGAGCATAGTTTTTTAAACATGCTCTCAATATTTTTCAATATAAAATAAAATATCGCCACACTTTATATGAGAATAAGGAAAATTGAAAAGTAATCTCCGAGCGTACAGCCGAGACTTGTTTTCGATAACGCAAACAGCACTTTATGTCAATTTCTTCGACATAATCGAATTGTATTTTATTTTATTTTTTTTACGTAAATTTTCGCTTGCCTTTTAAAATCAATCTTTGTATCAAATTATTTAATTTCCGGGGCCTCTATGTAGACCGAGTTATCCGTTTAAAAAAATTGCAAAGTAAGAAACGATGGATGGGGGGGCGGGTTCCATTCAGGGGCGCTACCGGTGCTTAAATTCGGGTGAGAATTTTGCGTAATCTAATTTTTCTACATTAGATTAAAGATTTACGCGAACGCGGGTCCTTTAAGCAGTGCGGGGCCCCTCGTCGACGTGCTCAAAGTAATTTATTGCTGAAAGTTTTCAGGCGAGGAGCTTTCTTCACGCTCGCGGCGCGCTGAAAGCCTAAAGTGGCGCGTCGTTACGCCCGTGATTTGTAATATGAAACTTTTGTACGAATGCCCGGTAATTTCGCCCCGTTCAAACAAGTACTTTAATTGCCGACGAAGAACAAACACACGCTCTTCTCCTCCCATTCTATTTCACCAATTCCCAATTCGTCGAATCACCCATTCGGGAAGTGTTTCATTGTTAATTGAAAATTTTCGATATTATCGCGCGTCCAATGAAATTTCACTCGGTATAAAGAGTATTGCGATTTCGACGTTATAAAATATCCTTGTTTCTATTTAAATGTTTGTGTATAGTTGATGATGAGAATATAAGGATAGCTTAAGGGTTAATACACACGTAACACCACAGGCCACGCCACATAATAATATGTACGTCTTCTGACGAAATCCTAAACGCATGAATTTTTATGGTTTTGTATGGCGTAGATCAGTGGTCGGGAGCCGGCAGCTCCGAAGCCGCATGCGGCTCTTTGTATGAAAACCTGCGGCTCTCGCTGTCATCCAACGTTTTGTGCGAAACACAAAACGTTGACACCTAAATTACACAAAATCAAAATGAATCCTATTTTTACATAAATGCATGGCTATAAAAAGCATTAAATCATTTTTCAATAATTCTTTTAGGTAATAAACTGTGAAAAATTAAGAAATACCACGAAGATAGCCTACTTCTTACTGCTACCAATTTCCTAAATGAGTAACATTCAATTTCATTTTTAATGAATAGTTCGAAGATAACATGTTGCAGCTCCCAAACATACCAATTTTGCAAGGTTTTCCCTAATTTGGTTCTTAGCTCGAGAAAGGTTCCCGACCACTGGTGTATGTAGATACACACTTGCAACACCCCACCCCACGTCAAAATTCATAGAAACGACGTCACGTCACAAAATCACATGACGTGTGGTATGGTAAGTGTGTATGAGCCTTAATTGTTGGACTTGATACTGTTCTAGCATGTGATAATCACATCGATCAAATTCTTCATTACTATACATATCTATTACTGTTATATTAGCGTAAGGGGCTGCCCCTATATTGCGGTCACGCTAGCATCGCCAACATAAACAAACAATAACTTTTTAGCGGCGTGTTGGCAACAAGTCGCTATCTGTCAAAACTGGTTTGAGTCGACAACGACATTTTATGGTCATACACGCATTCAATTAACGGTAAACTATACAATTGTTTCGTGTACTGTCAAAAGGCATAGGGGCTGTACTGTTATTGTACAAACCAGCGTGCACGGTTGGAGGTTGAGGTTAGAATCCACCGTCATATAACAGGAAAACCGCCAATTGAAATTATGAACCTTAAAGTGTAAAAATATGTACATATATATGTACATACATATATGGATTAAGTAAAAATGATAATGAAATCAATATGATAAAATGGACAATTAGACAACTTTAATATACATACATACATACATATCAACACACATCTGATGAAATTTCGAGTGCCTATTGGAATCATTTAAAAGTTTAATCGTTACAAAAAGTATTTTCAGTAAGTTAAAGCGCATCAGTCATATTTTATTGTATGATCAATTTATTATCATTTGTTTAATACAAAAAAAAACCCCACCAAAACGTGATCATACCTGATACAAATCGGTCAAAATCTCGAGATCGAATTTTCGCACGATCACAATACTTTATCCGATACGGATAAAGTAAAAAATGTTTTATGTGGGTATTTGTTTTTTTATTATAATTAGCTCATCAATCGTAAAACTCAACTTGTTTTGAATCAAAATATAGACTCGTACAAAACATATAAACAAAATAAACCTCTTCAAAGACACTAAATCAAGTCGTGCAACAGTGCGTCGACCATTTTCGGATAAAAATGCAAAATAACACAAACGCAATAAAACCGTGCATATTTCTCACTGTCAGTACTCCGCTACACTGCCAATGATAAAATACGAGATGGATTTTTATTGCACTCGTCGAATTTTCACACAATGCGTCTTCGTGCAAAAAAAAAAAAGCGCACGACGAAGAGGAAGAAATATGATAGTGAGTGCAAAATTAGAAATGACGCCACCTGCAGTCTGTTGCAGCTGCACCAATAGCAACTTTGCTCCTATGCATCCAACGACCGGGAGCAATCGTTTGTCTTGTTCGGTTTTTCGATTCGTTTTTCACCTGTCTGAAGCGTTCTCGGTCGACGAGGTGTTTAGTCTGCGCGTTGCGAGAGAGATATTGGCTTAAAGTGCATCATCAGAAAATAATAAAACATAACTACGTGAACGCTGGCTTATTCCGACCCAGACGCTCGAACGACTGAATTAGAACCGGAGCTTATAACGTACATACATATGTACATATGTATGTATATGTTAGATAAATCTCGAATTTAAATCGGAATGCGATGAATTTGGTGGAAATTTTTCTGCCTCACTAATTAGGTGATATTTTACGCGAAACGATTTTCAGAAATGCCGATGAAATTTTAGCGGTATTTCAACGTTTAAACTTTTGAGTAACATTGGTGGTCCACACTGTTTGAATGCGCGTTGTTTGAATTATTTACCATATACCGACCGTTGCCAAATATTTTAATTTGTTTCACTTGATCTACATACATATACCTATATACGTATACATATATGTACAAAGTATCAATGGATAAATGTTGTTTCAAACATTACATCATTTTAATTTTCATTGGATAATTCATGTATGTATGTTTGATGTGTATGTGCTGTATTTTTCTATCGACCAATACAAATCTGTATGTCTGTGTTCTGTGTGTCTGTTGGTCCTATGAAATTAAATTTTATATTGATAAGTTTGATAGTAACTCGTTTGTTTGATAATTTATAATTTTTGATAATAAATTAATACACTCTTTGTTTCTTCAATGTCTTACAAATTAAATCATAGGGGCTCAAATTAGCATTTACAATAGTGTGATAATGTATGATAATTTAACAATAGGCATGGTCCGTCTATCAAACTATGTATGTAGGTAAATTCTGCATTGATCCGATGTATGTGTGTATAGTATACATATGTAGATATATGTACCTACATATACATATGCACATATCACTGTTAGTTACATAAGTGTTTTGATTGTTATAAGATAAGAGGGTATGGTACACATAATAATAACACTAGGATTAAACATAAGTTAGTTATAAAGAAAACCAATAAGAGTAGGATTAGAAAGAAAACAAGGTAGACCGAGCAAACGATGGGCTGATGAATTGAGAAGAATGTGTGGAGTAAGCTGAATGCAGATTGCTCAAGACAGACAGGAATGGAAGAGGATTGGAGAGGCCTTCATCCAGCAGTGGATGGTGAACGGCTGAAAATGATGAAGATGATGATGATGATGACATCCAGTAATATTATAATCTCTCCTTGTTATACCAAAATCAAATTTCGTAAACTCATTCTTAACTTATTAAACTCATGTTTATTTATTCATTACTAGAGATTTTAGGGGATGCGCCGCATCCACAGCATCTATAGATGGAACACCTCTGATACCTATGTCAAGATTAACTTTTGGCAATGATGAATTTTTTCACATCAAAATCAACTAGTGTCGCGTCCGTATCATTAAGATTAATGCAATCGGTGGGGTGCGAAACCGTCGACGCGGGTACCTTTCTCCCCTAAGTTTCGTTCGTTAGCGAAACTCTACCACCCTTTATTTCCCCACGTTTCAATATTTACCAGCCGTGGAACGTCAAACACGGCGCCAAATTAAAAATTCAAGTTTTAATTAATCGGCTGGGAGTTTCACCAACCAACCGGGCTCGTCAGCTTAATCCCCCCCGCACAGGCTCCAAATTTCAACGCCGCGGGGCTCAACTGCGATTTAGCCCTCACCGTTCATAGAACTGAAAAAAAAAAAAAAAAAAACGAAACCATCGCCCTTCCTTTAAACCCCACAATGCATTAGGTAGTTCCCCGCGGAGACAAGTGTACTGGTTTTCCCGCCACGTGGTATCCCCCGGCAAATTTGGGCCTGGGTTGGTTCAGCGCGAGTCACGGAACCCCCGTAAAGCCTTAAAGCTCATGCGAGCTTTGGCGCTTTGAATTTAAATTTCGGACGTTAGGCTTTTCGAATGTGTCCATTTGCATACATTTCGCGTCGCGAAGCCGCAGATCCTGCGTTGGGTCGGATTTTTCTCTTTTTCCCGCCCCCCCCCCCTCCTCTCTCTCCCTTTCGCATTTTCTTCTACGTTTTTTTTTTTCGGTGGAGATTCAAAATCGCGTCACATTATACGACGTGCTGTTGTCTTTAAGGCGCTATTATGTCGTTTAATGCTCGGTTTTGTTCAAATCTGTTGATGCGTCTCAATTTACATATATGCACGTTCTTGCGGCCAGCGTAGCTCAACCGTTTATATTTTGATTATAATTATGGCAACCGTGACCAAAAGTTTGACGTAACTTTTTTATAACTAAGAGCACATTTAAGTTAATAACTTTGGTAACGAGAAGTGATAGTTTAAGTATCACATAAAATGTCGCTTTATTGTAATTAAGGCCGGGCGCACACTGGGTACGTATTCGTGTCGTACGTACATATGTTGTTGTCCCTCACACGTATGGCGTTGTCTCTCTCTGGGCGTGAGATAACGCAATACGTGTGAGGGACAAACAACATACGTACGACACGAATACGTACCCAGTGTGCGTCCGGCATTAGGCCGGGACTGGTTACGGTAGGTGACTTTCTAAGGGAATTACAACTTCCGGTTGACGAAATTTTTTTAAAGTCTTATGAATTGAATGGCCGGAGAAAATCCTATAAATAGCAAGTTTCAGTGTGATAGGATAAAGGGTTTTTGAGTTACAGCGATTCTACACAACACACAGACATATGTACATATATGTATGTACATATGTATGTAGACAAAGCACCACTGATAGCTATGACATTTTATAAAAATCACGAAAACGTGATCAGGGGATGATACCTGATACAAATGACTCAAAATCTCGAGTCGAATTTTCGCACGATCACAATACTTTATCCCAGTGATCGGGAACCTTTTTCGAGCTAAGAGCCAAATTAGGGAAAACCTTACAAAATTGGTAAGTTTGGGAGCTGCAACATATTATCTTCTGATTGTAAATTCAAAATGAAATTAAATGTTATTAATTTATTAAATGGATAGCACTAAGAAATAAGCTATCATCGTGATATTTCTTAATGTTCGACCGTTTATTACTAAAAAGTATTGTTTAAAAACGATTTAAAGCTTTTTATAACCATGAAGTTATACATATGTAGATATAGGATTGATTTTGATTTTGTGTAATTTTTTTATCGACGTTTTGTGTTTGGCACAAAAAGTTGTATGACAGCGAGAGCCGCAGGTTTTCATACAGAGCCGCAAAAGCCACTGGCTCCCAACCACTGCTTTATCCGATACGGATAAAGTAAAAATACTTTTTAAAAACAAATTTCCACCTGTAGATGTCGCTCATTTTTTTAATAAATATGTATTTATTTAAATAAATGTCCTAGTTGTTTTCTTTAGGTGAATATATATAATTCATCAATAGGATTGATTAATTCATCATTGATTAAGATTAAATTCAAAATGTATAGGTAAAACAAAAATTAGTTATATAATTTTTTATTTCCTTATTTACTATTAGACATATAGATATTTTATTTAATTTAATTAAAAAAATTTATAAATCCATATTTATGTATAGTATAATATATCGTCTTTAATTAAGCAAATTATTATTATTGTTTTTTATTGATATGTATTTTGATAAAGACAGACAAAAGAAGGGCTCAACCGGGATTTGAACCCGGGACCTCTCGCACCCAAAGCGAGAATCATACCCCTAGACCATTGAGCCACCTGTATACAGAAGCAATAACATATGCTCATTTGCAAAAAGACATATGCGACTCGACAGGTTTATTGCACACGCAAACACTTTCGAAACGTCACGTCTGGGCTTACGTGTTTCGACCATTCTAAATACGCCATTGATAAATATTAATCTGTCGCTATCGCATTCGAAAATAATCTTATCTTTCCAAGTAGGTGTATCTATAAATAGTACAACTTACATTCATAATAAAATCAAATATGAAGATTGGAGTGTCTCGTCGATACATTTTTACAAAATCGTTACCGCGAACGAACGTGACGAATGAGCGAAAAAGTTCGACCGTAAACGTTCACTACCGATAATTTATCTGAAATATTTTGCCACAACTATGGTTCGGATTAAAATTCAGCCTTTTTCAGCTGAAACCCGGGGCGAGTGCCGGTTGTTGTCGAAGTTTTAATGGGCCAATCGGCAACAGGATTTTAAGCCGTCCGGTAACCGCAAATAAGCAACAAATATTTCATTACATCCGTGGTGATTTATCGCCGGGGAACCGCGAAAAAACCTTCGAAACTTTCCCGCGGTAAATGAAGCTGGCCTTCCTTCCCGAAAAAAGCTATACTTTGTTCGGACGAGATCTGTTTCTTGCTACCTACTAATGCATCTTGCATTCGTGATAAATTGACATCATCAATTACCCGGAAGTAGAGTGAGGGGTCGTTTAAAAAAAAAACGGCAGTTGAAAAGCAACCATTTCGCTCGCTGTCTCTGAAGAATTGATGGATGGCGTCGGTCGGGTGGATTTGGAAGTTCTCAAGTAGAAGAAGAAGCAAAAGTATTCGCCTAATACGTGTACGTGCTCTCTTCCAATATGATTATTTTATTTACATCCATTTGTATATACATATATAGACACGTTCGTTTCCCGCTACCAATGGGGGGGATGAAGTTACAGATAATATACTGGGTGGGTTTTTCCCGTCACGCGACATCCGGATCAATTTATCATAAGGAGTTTACATACGTAATTTGTTTTCAATAAACGATCGCATTCAAAGAAATTCACGTGCCTACGTTCGAAATTTGAGAATGTCATAAAAGAGAGATACTTTATATAATAATTATGTGTATATCGTTTCATACGAAAAAAAAATGAACGCGAGGTACTAGGATCACAAGCAAGCACACGGAATTGATATGATGTATTTGTAGTCAATGTTCATTCAGAATCATATGATTTAAACATAAAGTGTATACAATATCTACATATGTATGTACATATGTACATACATACATATATAGAAATATCAAAATTTAATACATTTGGTATTCAATACGTATATTCAGTGGAACATTGGATTCACGATAGAATTTTCGTGGTTTGATTCTTGATATTTTCCCTAAGGAGATCAATGTGAAAGCACTGAGTATCATTCATTTGTTACTTTACTGTGTTTGTCATCAGGGAAGAGGTAATAATTAATATGAAATGTATGTACAACTTTAAGAAGATTTTGTGATACATATCCTCTTAATGCAAACGTCCTCGCCGTCAATCTTTTGATTTAACATTAAAATTGTGTTCACAAAGATATTTCGCATTTTACGAGTCACTGTTAACGCTGTGAAATCTCTCAGCGAGACTCTTGCACCGACACATTCTACTCGAATAAGACGAACAAGCAAACGTTTCGCTGCACCGCACAGCCAGCTGTAAAAACCAATTACTTTGTCCGATAAAACTGGTCTTTCGTTTACGTTTCCGTACGTCATTTTATCCCCTTTATTTTTATTCCCACAGAACCTTTCGTCGGCGTCAAAGGGCAAACACGCAAAAGTGAACGCTCGCAAGGCAATTCAACGTGTGCGATTTTCCCGCCAGTTTCATGCGGGAAATTAGCCGAGCTGGGTACCTACTCTTGTGCAAAAGCTCCCGCGTATTAACTCGCTTCGTCTACCGCGTAATGTTTATTAAATGCACTTTAGTATGCACGTGGAAGTGGGTATGCGCCGCGCATTATGGTGTTAATTACTGACGAGAGGGTTAATTTTTATTCGACTGGCTGCAATGTTTACCTTTTCATTCAGCCAAATGAAAGGTCGGGACAAAGAAGGGTACAATTGTAAAAGCACCGAATGAAAAACAATAATTTGTACTTGTGTTGATGTTATCATTGATTTGAAAGCAAACCGAGTCAATTCAGCGTTCGAATGTCCGAGTTTTTTGAATGTTTTATTGAATTGAAGTAGGCAGACCGTGCTCACTCACCACACCCGTACAACTCAACGTCTGATATTCTCAATGCCATATTATTAATTGAATCGTGAACGTATACATATAATATACGATTAATTCAATAGAAATACACTCATTTCGAAACATGGCAAACGAGCAATTATATCGTCAACGGCGTACGCGAATACGTATCAACTAATTGTGTGTGACGCACGGTACGTAACTCGAGCGATCAATAGGGGTAACTGCGACGGTTAAACGTCGTGAAAACGTTACAACTTCAGGGGAATCGAGGTAGGGGTTGAGAGGATGGGAAATATCCTCGTTTTCCCCGAGCTTAACTACATAATAGAATGCTCAAATTTATGGCGGCGAACGCTCGTAAACCTGTGGGTATAACTTTGTCAACGTTTCGCCTGGGCCTTTCGCCGTCAGCGTTGGCGAATCGCTACAAACTGGGCCACATTGACGTTTGATTGTCGCATTTATTAGACGATTAATCGACTGTGGACCACCCAATACCCAGAGCTACCCATTCGCGACCTAAGCTCGAAGCAAAAACTACGGAATACAACGACAATTTGCACGATATGTTAAGGGTTGCGCTTTTACGACTACGCCTACGGTTTGACGCACAGTTAGCTTCCTCGTCGGCTATATTGCATAAACTTGATATTGAAGTCAAAAGTATGTTATATGCAAAAGTTGATCAATTCGTATTTCTTATTTATTTATTTAATTAAAATAGCTTGAAAAGCTATTTTAAAAAAACAGTAACTTAAAGCTAAAATTACAAAATAAACTGAATTGATCTATTAACACTTGTACAGAGGTGTTGTTTTAAGGAATCTATCAATTTTGTTTATATTTCTTACACCTTGTGGCAGTCCATTGTATTCAACAACACGCTTGTAAAAAGATATTTCTTCTAGAGCCACGGGCTTCCAACCTATGGGTCGCGACCCCCTAATGGGGTCGCGAAGGGTTTTTTGTGAGGCTGCTAACTGAAACAGCAAACTAAATTATTTTTTTGACTATAATGCAATTTTGATTTTTAATCGATGTCTTGATGTTTGAATAATATTTTTTGCCTTTTTCAAATACATATACATATTGTGGTCGCGGGTCACTTGGCTTTTTTAAAAAGGGGTCGCCACTCGAAAAACTGTTAAAACTATTTTTTTTTATTCTTACCCCTAGTATTATGACTATGTATATAATATCCCATTAATAAATTCTTACCAAACATAAAAATATATACTAACATGCACACTTAGATTTCATTACATTTAAAATACTATTAATAATAATAATAATACTATTAATTTATCATACTATTTTTAATTAACCTATTTACAAAATGAGGACGAACAATTGTATTATAAACTAATATCTTTGTATTTTTAGATAGTATATTTCTTTTATAGATAAATTTCGGATATGCAGGGATTATATTATATTTTATAGAACGTAGGTACCACGTACATAACTGTTTATATGAAGAATTACCATTTATAAATATATTAGCGTAAGCGTCTGCCTGGATTATTACAGTCACTTGTGTCACTCACTGTCATTGCCAACATAAACAAAAAGCCGCTATCAAAGCTGGTTTGCGTCAATAACGCGATCTCATGGCCATACAGCCATTCAATCAACGGCACACTATACAATTGTTTCGCGTACTTTCAAACGGGCCAGGGGCTGTACTATTATCATAAAAACCAGCGCGCATGGGTTGGGGTGGGGGATCCATCCGCATATGACGGGAAATCCGGCTAGTTCTAGATATATCAAACTACTCGCACTTGCGTGTCATAAACGAAGCTGCTGTTGTGATTAAGCATTATAAAACATACATCACACCGATGCTACGAGTATGTAGATGTCGTGAGTTAAATAATGTTGCTCAGAAGATATAGATCGTCGCCCATTAAACGTGTTGATGTACGATCTGTTGTGAAATCGACTAAAGTAAAATACGATTTTAGAGGAGGGGAAAACAACGCCTGTATTCTGATACGCGCTATACTTTTTTAACGGCTCGCACGTAAAATATGCGACTCGCAAACTACGGAACGTTATTATCGGCACGGCCTATACATAGTTTATTGCCAATCCTCGTAAAAAAAAGCGCACACATGCAAACATACATGGTCGAAAATAAACGTTGCTGTGAATGATCCGGAACGTGGATTTTTGTTCTCATAACCGGGCGGAAAGTCCCGTGGGATAGGAATTGGCGCGGGCTGAAATAATTGTGTGTGCCGAATAACCGCGCTCTCTGGGGACATAGAAATATATAGGACTTACAGAATAGTAGGTATAGGGGGTAGGTTTAGGAAGCGTCCCAAAAATGGCTATATATATTCATGCGGACGTATCATTAAGCTTTCGAACGATCTGAGGCGAAAGTTTTCCCCGGGAAAAAGTGTGTCCGTTTCGGTTTCCGAAATGTGCCACTTCAGCTCCTCTTCACGACTATTGAACGCTTTTAAAGTGTACATTGTATAAGTAAACTAGGCTAATCAAATTAAGTCAATCAAAAGGTTTGCGTGATTATTAAATTTTAAAATGGAAGGCATAGTTAGTTAAGACTGAGAATTTGCGCCGCATAAAAGTGGCATCGCGTGGAAAGTTTAATTAAAAATTAAATATAAAAAAGAGGGCTCAACCGGGATTTGAACCGGGACCTCTCGCACCCAAAGCGAGAATCATACCCCTAGACCATTGAGCCGCATACAATATAAAATTAATTACAAATGTACAAACAACATTAACACGAACGGTGAAATGATGACACCTGTGAAACGTCATCAGTTTACGAAATCGTTTACAATTAGAAATTTTATCATACGCTCAGCGTAATTTTCAACGTCATAATACTAATGTACCTATATATTATAATTTGATAACAGTTTCATCACATACACATTGTGAATGAAACATGACGTTCAATGTTGATTACAATTTCAGCTGAAGTTTTCAAGAAGTTGAACGCCTTTTATTCTTACTATTTTTTAAGCGTCTGACACATTTTTTATGAATCTATAGTAAATGAATATTTTCATTTGAAAAATGGACAAATTGTGAATGGAAGCAGTTGATTAAAATATTGCCAAATACAGTTTGATCGGTACTGTATTTGGTTGTAAGTTTTTTTCGAAACTATTATCTTGAATGTAATTTTAACCAACACGATCTTACCTAATATCAATCTGTACGTTCTGTATAATTATGTACATATACATACATATATAAGCCACCTTTAGAAAAATAGCACCAACTTCTCTCTCCTCAAGATCCTTACACAAATAAAGTCTATTGACCTTTTCGTTAGAGACAGATGCTAAAATAAATAGAGATTTAAATAGAAATCGCGCATTTAGTCTGTATTTGTTCAGCGATATCAGTTTAATTTCATAACAAGCGACCGGGTCAAAACAATTAAGAACTGAAACATCTCTCGCTAGCGTACCATCGCTTAAACCACTCTTAGGTAACGCAATTGTGTACTTACTGTTTATTCTGGTTTGTACGAACTCGATTCGACAAAACATGCTCAGTACGACAAACACGCGTTTTCCGCGATCGCATCTCTCTCTCACCATCGATCTACATATATATAAGTACTTGTTTGTCGACGAGCCAGGGATGGTCGGAAATTTTTCGGGAACGTTTCGGACAAAGCGGTTGAATCGGTCGTTTTAGTTGCGATTCCGATTCCGGTTAATCGCCGGTGAACCCCTGCCGGTAATTCGGTTTGCGCAATTCGCACGAGTGTATGTTGGTTGTGTTTGTTTTTTTACGTCTGTTTGCGAAGTCGTCGTCGATCAATCTGACCTCAATTTTACACACGTGTACACAAATTTATATGTGCGTACTTTTACGTACAAAAGGGAACCAATTCCCATAGTTTTAATGCACTGAAGTCATACTCAAAATAATAATTGTTACGTTCGTTTGCGCACACTTTTGCGTTAAATACGTTCGTTTGCGCACACTTTATTAACATGTTACGCGCGAGCGCTCGCTCACTCGATGAATAAGTTCACTGTAACATACATACATATCATATCAACACGTTCAAGTGTAACTACACCAGAGGCTGTCAACATTTTTTTTATTTCACATTGAAATGAGCTTACCGATCAGCATAATTTAAAACTAATTGATTGTATCGTTCACGTCAAATCATGAAAATGGTTTACATATCTGTGATAGGTTACTTGATTCCAAGCTAAAATTTTGTATGGTTAAGCATATTAAACATACAAGCAAACCAAAATTACAATTTTTATTAGTGTTTGATAACAGATAAAAATCAACGAATGTGTGTTATCGCCCAGATTGACGACCGCTGTTTGCATGCGAAACGTACAATAATTCCACAGTCGACGTACAGAAAATATTTCTTAATCCGCCTCTGCACATGTTGGAATTTACGCAACTCGTATAAGAATTTCTAACGCTTCGCGCCGAGGCTCGTTTTCTAGTGCATTTCGCGAATACAACGAGTCTATTGAAAATTCCCGTATACGAGTGCATAATCCGCGCCCGGTTGAATGGCGCATTGTATGAAAAATGTCATGCAAATATTTTGCAGGGGCTCCTATGTATGTATGTATGTATGTATGTATATTCATATCATATGCAGTGACTTATGTGTGTTTGTGTCGTGTTGTTTTCCCCGCGGTGCAACACCGCAATAACACTTAAAACTTTTATGAAAGATAAACTGCCTTGCACTTATTGCATCGCTTCTGAATATATGGAATATGCAGTTACGGCGAACGCTTTCACGTTCAGAATAACTGAGTGACCTGAGAAAGCTGTGCCATCTATTGTGGCGTAACTTGCCGAGTATGATTTTTATATTATACATATGTACATAGATGGCTTGGTAGAAAGTTTCAGCTAGATATACGATAGTATCAGGAAATAATCAAATGGGTTGTTATCCACGATGACGAAATTCATTTGAAATGCATTTAATTAGTGAATGGAAGTCCTGTATTATATAATCAAGAATTTATTTAAAGTGCAAGATTTGTTAGCAGTAATGTTTATTGGATACCCAAGTGCATATCTTATGATGAATTTTCAATTACTTTTAATTTAATATATTAAAAACTAGTCAATGTCCGTTCACAGTGTCATTCTGTGGTTTATATCATCATCATCATTTTCAGCCGTTTGTCATCCGCTGCTGGATAAAGGCCTCTACAATCCTTTTCCATTCCTGTCTGTCTTGAGGTATTTGCATCCACTTGACTATACACACTCTTCTCAATTCATCAGCCCTTCGTCCACTCGGTCTACCTTGCTTTCTTTCACATCCTCTCGGATACCATTCCAGTATGTCTTGCATTATTCTCGTTATGTGTCTAGCGCATTGCCACTTCAACTTTTTCACACGTTCTGCTATATCTGCCACTTTGGTCATAGGTACTTCTTGCCCACGTATTCCTCTTACGATCTCTTCTTGTTATACCAAGCATACACACATCTTTCCATTCCTCCCTGTGTGCACTAGGTCTTACGTAGCATTCTTGAATTTAGCATCCAAATTTTACCTGGTCATACAAAGTCATACCTGGCAGTACGCATTGGTCGTATGCCCTCATTTTTAAGCATAGCGGAATGTTGGATTTTATATGTAGTATTATGTATATACTTATGTATACTATAATATTTAGTGGTTCAAAATGTAGTAGGTAGTTGAAAAATGCGAGCGCATCGTGCTACCCGTGCCGTGAGTGTGTGTGTGTGTGTGAGTGAGTGAGTTAGTGTACATATGTATGTATTTATATGTACGAGTGCTAGGCGGAACCATGCGCTATTATTATATTAACCAGGCAGTTATTATTTATAGTAATATTATACGATTGATCCACTATAATTTTAACATGGATTTATTCTATTTTGGTTTAGGCTTATTAGGCTAAAATGAAACAAAACACCATTGCCGATAGAGGCAACGTATAAAATTTAATTAATAAAATTGTTAGAATATTACGTTATAATAATAATTAGACATAACAAAACAGTGGGGTGATTTATAATTATAATTAATGTATAAGTATCATTACCAATTACTTAAGTACTTCCCTTTTTTTGTAGATTAAATAATTTAAAAAAATAAAATGGGATATAAAAATAATGAAAAAGGGATAACGAAAAAATTAAATGCTATCGTAAATGGATAGAATGTAATATTTTCATATAAAAATAGCATTGATAATTTATAATTTAAAAAAGTTAATCGAGCTTACGTTTTCTCATCAAAATAATTTTGTGTTTTCTTTTTTTATATAAAATCCCATCATCCGAGCATTACGAGGCAATATGGCAACGCGCAAAATTTTCCAACTTTCCCCCCCTCCCCCCCCCCCATACACTTCTCAACATCCCGAATTTTCTCGCGCCCTTTTATCCTCCTCATTTTCACGGCTAGTTAAGCGTCATCGCCGGTGACTCTCACCTGGCCTGAATTATCAAATCACACCCGGATTCCCCGGATTCCCCGGTTTCATTACTCATTTATGACGCGAGCTTACTCTTGTCTCCTACTCTCGCCGAACAAACCCCACCACCCAATTCACCACCCCCTCGTGGCAGAGTTTTGCCAGGCCGTTGTTTATAATGCTGTCGTCGCAGGTAAAGCCTCCACACAGCCTCTCACGTGTGTAACGACAAACACGTGTGTGTGTGTGTGTGTGTGTGTGTGTGTGTGTGTGTGTGTGTTATACATTTTTGCAAAGAGACGTAAAATATTCTGCGACGTGTCTGAGTTATAATACTGCAGTGTCAGTGATGGTGGTTTGCGTGGGTTATTCTTTACGATGCACGCGATGACGTTGCCAACACAAAACCGTGAATGTGAAGTCTCCATTAACGTTAGACTGGCATCAATCATATATTAGCGCCATTGTGGGTTGGCTTTTTGTCGTCTGCTAACCGAGCGAGAGAGGGATTCTTTAAAATTTGCAAATCCTCTATAAAAATTGGATGATTTATACGGAGTGGCGATGTTGAACGTTGCGCTTGAACGCTAACGATGCAAGGTTAACACTACTTGACGAAGAGCTTCGATAGCGATAAACCGTTGATGTATGTATGTAATCCTTAAGCTGTTGAAAAAATTAGATAGTTAATAGCTTACTATATCAAATTGAGTGATTGTGACTGGATGTAAAGAAGAAGAATGAAACTATGTAGGATGGGGCGCTTTTGGAAGAATGAACAGTTTTTAAATCCAACATCCCGCTATGCTTAAAAAATAAGGCCGGGCGCACACTGGGTACGTACAAATTCGTGTCGTACGTATGTACATATGTTGTTGTCCCTCACACGTATGGCGTTGTCTCTCTCTGGGCGTGAGATAACGCCATACGTGTGAGGGACAACAACATACGTACGACACGAATTCGTACGAATACGTACTTAGTGTGCGCCCGGCCTAAGGCATACGACTATTGCGTACTGCCCGTTATGACGTATGGATGTGAAACGTGGATGCTGAATTCAACAATGTTACGTAAGATCCAGTGCACACAGGGAAGCTTAGAAAGATGTATGCTTGGACTGATAACAAGAAGAGATCGTAAGAGGAATACGTGAGTAATAAGCATGAGACATAGTTGTACATGAGACATGTAGTTATAGAAGATGAAAAGTTGAAGTGGCAATGGACTGGACACATAGCAAGAAGAATTGAGAAAAATATGTGGAGTCAATTGGATGCAGATAGACAGATAGGAATGGAAGAGGATTGGTGAAGTCTTAATCCAGGAGTGGATGGTGAACGGCTGAAAATGATGATGATATCAAATTGAAACTTTATTATCAAGCGAACGTATGTATTTTATGTTGCGTAGCGTTCAAAAATACAAACACCAAATATTGTTCATTCGTTGTGTATACATATTTATGTATGTACAGGTGCTCAGAAGGTATAGCGAATCGGTTCCGCTTCGATACAAAGATTATTATTGCAACATTTCATATTATTATGAGAGCAGCTGCCGCGCCTCGGTTCCGGCGAACCGACGCAATAAAATTCGCGATAAAAGTTTTAAATGCGAAAAGTTCAGCATTGTTAGGGGTTAATGACGAGGAATTAATGTTTCTTAAATCGATTGCCGAAATTTCGCCATCAAATAAAATCCACTCCATAAATGCATTTTGAAAACGCGCTTCGGTAAAAATATTGAGATGGCACACTGTCGTGTAATTTTTGACAAACGTTAACTGTAAGTGGCACTTAAATTTATAACACCATGGTAATTTTTGATATTCGGATAAGTATAGTTGTAGCCAAAATTAAATATATGGAAAAATAAGTTCGCCGGTCGCAGATTTTTTATTACGCTTCTTGTATTTCTCATTATGCAAATATATGCTGGAATCTGTGCGAGCTTTTTGTATGGAAGATTTATTGAACAGTGGTCTACCGCCACTTAAAAGGTTCACCTATGGCAAATCCTGTACAACTGTACAATTGGCGAACATCCAAAATCCCTACATAAAACGAGGATCATCTCTGGCCAAAATACAACCCACCGTGTATGTTACTTTGTATGCAAGAGTGTATGTAAGTATGGATGTGTATGCGGGTGGCTCATTTATAATTCTGGTATTTCTCCAACTTGTCATTGCTCGATTTAACAGGAGTCTTATTTGAAAACAAATTCCGCGCGTTCGTTCCCCTCACCCCTCGAGGCTATTTATGCCCCATCTCTATATTTAACGCAACCTTTTTTTTATCCTATTACGTTCTTAGGGATTCCTAACATTGTTAGAGTTTACTTATTATCCCGAAAGAACGAAGAGAAAATAAATAAACCTTACAACTAGCCCTTAATATTCGACCGAGTTTCCTACCTACGGCGCGCGAGCCATTAACTTCTTCTCAGCCGTGTTTCTGTTTTTTAATATTAAACGTACATACATATATTTAGATAAAATATCCTTTATTATACTAAGCTTATTAAATACTTTTATATCGTCATCATCATCATTTTCAGGCGTTCACCATCCACTGCTGGATGAAGGCCTCTCCAATCCTCTTCCATTCCTGTCTGTCTTGAGCAATCTGCATCCACTTGACTCCACACATTCTTCTCAATTCATCAGCCCATCGTCCAAATTGGTCTACCTTGCTTTCTTTTATGTACATCCTCTCGGATACCATTCCAGTATTTCTCGCGTCCATCTGCCATCCATTATTCTCGCTATGTGTCCACTTCAATTTTTTCACACGTTCTGCTTATATCTGCCACTTTAGTCATGCTTCTTATCCATATATTCCTCTTGCGATCTCTTCTTGTTACACCGAACGTACATCTTTCCATGCTTCTAATTTTATCTATATAAATAAAAAATCGCAGTGTGTAGCCGCTTCTCACTATAGAAGTAAAACTTCTTTGCAATTTAAAGTATGTGCAATTATTACTTACAATTATTACTCGTTTGACCAATCAGTGCCTAGCTTTGCATAAGTACTTACTATTCAGCACTCGATTTTGATAGAACAATTTTATTCATAGGATCATACACAGTATGTGTTAATGAGTAGACAGATTATTGTTTGCCAAAAAAAAGTAAAAATGTTTTTAGTATCGGAGGCTAAAATATGCTTTCGCGTTGGCTTTCATACATTTTAACGACGAGCATAAAAATTTTCTGCTTGAAATGGTTTCCGATCTATGCGACATCGTCAGTGGCGTAGCTTCGTCTCAATAATAGGACTACTTAAATTTATATTTATTTTCACAGAGACCGACCAGGCCGTCTCAACACCGACGAACAAATGTTCGCATCTGCTCTTCCCTTCCCGCCTGCTCTTATTCCCTTCTCATCCTAAACAAATTAAAAACGGCGGGGACGAGGCAGAAATAACAAATGACAAAACGACAAATAAGCGTCCGCCGTGTTGTTCCTTTTCCCACTTCTTTTTTTTTTTTTTTCTTTTTTTAGTACTCTCGTTTCGTCTTCCACATTTCTCCCTTTATTCCGTCGGTTTTGAAATTGGATAATCCCCTATTTAGGACGTGTGCCGTTCACTTGCTCACATGTCGCTGTGAGATGAGACGTCCAACACGACGAGAACCGTTAAAAAAACGGGGGAAAGTTTAGAATTAAGGAGACGTTGAATTATTTCTAAAACGGTCCCCACAAATTTAGCCATCATTCTTTTCGTATTATTACATACATACATTTTCGCGTTAAAACTTACGATACGGATACGACAAATTCAAAACAGGCTTTCGATATAGGCGAAATTTAAGAATACGTTTTGGCTCGTCTCCGTATTATTTTTGAAGTCTTTCAGTGAAGCGCGCTTTATCTACCGCAAAAGTAATTTTCGCCTCTGCCACAGCCCCTTATTTTGCTCATTTTCAATTCTCGAGATCGCTGAAAAAGCCGAATTGCATTTCAGCATAAGCAAACACGCTCCGATAACGTCATGTAAAATATTTTATAGCCTCGCGTGCGATACGATCAGTTCATATTTCACGCGAAACGCCACTATCAATCGGCCTCAGCGACTCGCTCTCTCGCCAATTTCCACGGAAAAACTATTGTTTTTCCCAAAATGCGTAAAAACAAACCGTTCACTGCAGACTCAGGATGTTTCGATAAATCGATCGAAATTAATCTTAGATAAAATTTTGTACGCACAATACTATTCTTCAATTGGCGTGTGTAATTTAAAGCGTTGCTTTTTCACTTTGCGACGGAGATTTTTACGCTGACGTAAGATTTTCTTTTGCCTTTTGAAACTGTAAGGCGGGAAATAAGAAAGGAACAATGACTCGATGGATTGGAATAATTCTTAGGTGTCAATGTGACCATCTCAATAATGTGACTTTTTATATACATATGAATTAATTAGAGTACGGTAAATTTATATGTTATGTACAACGTGCTCCGATTTGTATTCCGAATGTCTTTTATGTGCACGAATTTTCAAAGGTACAGAAGGAGAAAGAGAGGACGTGTCCCTTTGCTGTCAACAGTCAGAGCACGCCTCAGCAGTATCCTGCTAGATTTTATTATCAGTTCTAATATCAGCAACGACCTGGAGCCACTCCAATTACCAGCGACTCCGTTCTCAACAATATACCTTCGTCTGCATCAATATTCAAGCGCCATCTGAACAACTGAAAAAAGGAGAAGGCAACGAACGGCGACGGCTAACCAGCCCTTCAGGATATTCAATTTCGTTAGTTAGCCATTTCCCGTCTGGCACCGTTCAATTTTTGCTTCCCTCCCCCTTATCCCCTTTTTCCTGGTCCCCTCGAGACCACTTTATAAAATAATATAGAGCGTAATGGCTTCTCAAACTTTCGACCGTGTTGACTGTTGGTGGTCGGAAACCATCCGAAGCCTGATAGAAGTCGACCGTTCGTGTTTCTTATTGTTTCTCTCCCCAGCTCGAAGTTGCTAACTGTGGTTTTATCTGAAAATTCAACCAAAACTTCGGTTCAATTGTACGATGCGCTGAATGCAACATGTGCTTTCCTCGATTTTATCCTCAAATGTCGTAGAAGGATTGTCGTGGACAACTGTAACATAAACTCTACATGTACACATTCAAAATTAAGTCAGACTTAATCATATTGTAGAGATAGTTGATAGTTATTTATACCTAGGAAAATTGTTGAATATGACTGGTTGTAAAGAATAAAAAATAAAACGAAGAATGAAACTAGGATGAACATTGTTTTTAAATCCAACATTCCGCTATGATTAAAAAATGAGGCATACTACAAATGCGTACAGCCAGTTATGACGTATGGATGTGAAACGTGGATGCTAAATTCAAGAATGTTAAGCAAGATCAAAGATAAGAGAGATATATGCTCGGTATAACGAGAAGAGATTGTAAAAGGAATACATGGGTAAGACGCATGATCAAGGTGGCAGATATAGCGGAATGAGTAAAAAAGTTGAATTGGCAATGGACTGGACACATAGTAAGAAGAATGGATGGCAGATGGACGCGAGAAATACTGGAATGGTATCCGAGAGGATGTGAAAAAAAGCAAAGTAGACCGAGTGGACGATGGCCTGATGAATTGAAAAAAAATGTGTGGAGTCAAGTGGATGCAGATTGCTCAAGACAGACAGGAATGGAAGAGGATTGGAGAGGCCTTCATTCAGCAGTGGATGGTGAACGGCTGAAAATGATGATGATGAGACAAATTAAAAAAAAATACAATACGAATTCTTTATCGAGCTTTTTCTTTAGTTTTTTTTCACTGATATGTTTTATATTGAACTAGCTGGTTTGCCCGTCACACGATGGTGGGTGCAAAGCTCCACCTATGCCTGTTGGTTTATACAATCACAGTACAGACAGCCACTAGCCCGTTTAAAAATGCGTGAAACAATAGAATAGTGTGCCTTTGATTGAATTGGCTATAAAATCACGTTGTAGAATCGAACCAACGTTGATAGATACCGGCTTGTTGCCAATACACTGCTAAAACAAATTTTTGTTATGTTGGAAATTCGAGCGTGACCGCAGCTATCCAGGCAGGCGGGAGATGGCTATTCCGTCTAGGTTAGAGTTTTATAGGGAAGCATTAATATGTTTTATTCTTCAGATGGAAGCAAATAGAAATACAATATATGTGTATGTATGTATGTCCATACATAAGTGGTGTACTCGATATTGCTCGGTTTTTGTTTGAAAATCACACAATTCGATGCGAAATGAAAATATTAAAAATCCCGCTTTGCCAATAAAAACAAACAGACGAAGAATAAAAAGGGAATATTCAGCATATAATGAGCACGGAAAAATACAATGCCATTTTTCGCTGCAAATCGTTTTCAATATCTTGTTTTTCGCAGACGTAACAAAGGACTTTACGACCGCATTTAGGCGATGCCCAGTTTTTATTACTTTCGCTTTAATTTGTTCGGTCGCAGTCGATATCGAATCGAACCGATCGCTAAGTGTTTTGCATAGCAAATAGCACCGTAGTAAATAAATAAAGACAACGCCAAAATACGAAATTATCCATAAATTACCGCAAAAAGTCTAAAGGCAAAACAAGGAGTATCGTAAATAATCATGAACCGACAATACTAAATCTGTTTCGACTGAAATGAAAAAAAAATTCTACATACATATGTATGTATGTACATATAGTAGGCCGACGGGATTGTAAGAAGAAAATTTGTTTTCGATTAGTCAAACTGTGCAGTGATGTATAAATAACATATAGACGGACAAGAATTTATATTTATATATGTATGTATTGTAAAGAAGAAGAAATAAAAGGAAGAATGAAACTAGGATGGAGTACTTTTGGAAGATGTACAATGTTTTTAAAACCAACATTCCGCTATGCTTAAAAAAGAAGGCATACGACCAATGCGTACTGCCAGTTATGACGTATGGGTGTGAAGCGTGGATGCTAAATTCAAGAATGTTATGCAAGATCCATTGCACACAGAGAAGTATGGAAAGATATATGCTCGGTATAACGAGAAGATATCGTAAAAGGCATATATGGGTAAGATGTATGACCAAAGTGGTAGATATAGCAGAACGTGTAAAATAGTCGAAGTGGAAATGGGCTGGACATATAGCGAAAGGAATGGATGGCAGATTACTGGAATGGTACCCGAGAGGATGTGAAAGAAAGCAAGGTAGACCGAGCAAACAATGGGCTGATGAATTGAGAAGAATGTGTGGAGTAAACTGGATGCAGATTGCTCAAGCATGTAAGAGGATTGGAGAGGCCTTCATCCAGCAGTGTATGGTGAACGGCTGAAAATGATGATGATGATGATATGTTACAGCGAAAGCATATTTCAAGTGCAAACATATTTTCACTGTCGTTTCGGTGCAATTATATCCAAGCACATTTTCACCAGTAGATATATGTATATTAAATTTCTACCAGTGAAAATATATTTTAACAGATACTCACTGGTGAAATTATATTCGTTTCCGAACTGTCATTGAAACTACATTTGACAGATGTGAAATGACCAATCGAATCATATAATCTGCTGAGATATTCAATACTAGTTATTATTTATAATACACATCATCGACTTAGGCCAACATCAACAAGTCACAAACACACACGCTAACATTAATATACTTTCACCGATACTGAGCAGTGAAACTGTAAATTCACTGTTTGATACATTTTCACTGCCTGAATTGGTAAAAATATATTTATACCAGTGAAAATATATTTTCACTTGAGATATACTTTCGCTGTAACACGTACATACCTATAGATAGATTCAACCGTTGCTGGCGAAAGTAGGCGCAGACCCCTCAGCTTTTACATTGTTTGAAATTGTACACCGAAATTTAAAATTTTCGACGCAAAAATTTAGATCGCATTAGCGTTCGCATTTGTGCGGGGCGTTTCGCATTTCCCGCTCGAACAAAGCTGTCTTTCTTGTTATTTAAAGTCGAACAATGAGCACAACTTCTCGCCCAACACTCGCCAAACTCAATTTCGGTAAAGCTCCCGTCACAACTTTTGCCCTTGCCGCCTGTGTAGGAGGTACCTTACCCTAGCCAGGTACATAATTGCGAAACTCGAGTGGCAACCCTAGAGAGTACACTCATTGCCGCGAATATTATTACTGAAATGGACGGGCGTCGAAAGCTCACCTCACCTGCGTCGAATTTTCTCCCCGTTAAACACTTTCACGCCGAATAATTAAACGGTGCGCGACCGCTTTTTTGAAAGTGTGTGTGTGTATGGGTTACTGGATGAGGGTGTGCGAGAAGTTAA
The DNA here is from genome assembly GCA_022651745.1 of Parapsyche elsis. Classification (NCBI taxonomy): domain Eukaryota; kingdom Metazoa; phylum Arthropoda; class Insecta; order Trichoptera; family Hydropsychidae; genus Parapsyche; species Parapsyche elsis. Next base: position 9,283,225 of record JAGVSN010000017.1, read on the forward strand.
GGGGTGGCTGTAACGGTGACGATTTAATTTCCGGCTCGGCTTTAATTCATCAAAGTCACAGTTCCGCATTTAATTCTGCAGCGTATGCACCCTAGCTTCTGCTCCCCCCCCCACCCCCCTCTCCACTTCCCGGTTGAATTGAACCGAATCTCTGATACTGACAACAGTTCTATTGTTCTAATGAAAATGGATCACTTCTACGGTCACACGATAATTCATAGCGTGGGTATATTATATTATACGAGTAGGTATACATATACATATGGGTGGATTTAGCTTAAGTGTATTCTGAACACTGCACCCCATTTCACACTCAGTATTGTATAGGTTTATTCGAATTTAATTATTTGACTTGTTCTTAACGAAAGCAAGACACTAAATTATTGTACGTTAAAACTTGTATGTACATATGTACATACAAGTTTATGTACATATGTTGGAGCCATGAAATCACGATCTATTTAACTTCTTAGTTTATTCATATTTATATAACGACTAGTCACTGCCCGTTGACAGTGTCATCGGGTGGTTATCATTTATATATATATGCATCTACATACTTATGGCAGTGGCTCTTTGTATGAAAACTTGCGGCTCTCGTTATCATCCAACGTTTTGCGTGAAATACAAAATGTTGACACAGTTTACACAAGATCAAAATGAATTCCATTTCTACAACTTCATGGCTATAAAATGCTTTAAGGTCGTTTTTCAGATTAAACTACATACATATATTATATAATTCTTTTTTAGTAATAAACTGTCGAACGTTAAGAAATGTCACGAGGATAACTTATTTCTTACTATTACACTGAGCAACAAAAAAAATACCCAGAGCGGAGATTAATCAATCTTTACTAAGTTTGACCCATTAAATTCGAATCCGATAATGATTTTTGTTGAAATGCTCTCGTTTATGAGATATTCGCGATTAAAAAAATGTAAAAAATATCCATTTTTGTGGCTTTTGCGGCCTATAACTCAAAATATAGTATTGCTGCGCTCAAAGTGAGTATTGAAATCAATAGTCAGATATTTTTCCTATTGATTTGGATTTTTTATTGCTTTTAAATACTTATAATTAATTATCTAACGAATTTTTAAAGTCAAAAACATATATTTTTTTTACACATTTTTTTCCCGTGTTATTTGGCGTTTGTTTAGAGAATGTTTTATTTTAGCACGTTTATGAGGATTGGTTTTCTATCTCAGTATTTTTTTTATTTTATCTAAACGTACTAATTCGAGCGGAAAATGATTTTAAATTACGTTATCAGATGCTCTCGGCGGAAGAAGACGATGCGTCGTCTTCTAGAGAGAGACGAAGAGAGAAGACGTTCGACACGTACGCGCGAGAGAGAGCGCGCGAACGTCTTTATGGAACGATAAACGACACGCCGAGAACGTAATTTAAAATCATTTTCTGCTCAAATTAGTACGTTTAGATAAAATGAAAAATTTTTAAGATGGAAAACCAATCCTTATAAACGTGGTGAAATAAAAAAAACTCGCCAAATAAACGCCAATAGCACGGGAAAAAAATGTGAAAAAAAAAATATATTTTTGACTTTAAAAATTCGGTAGATAATTAATTATTGATTTCAATACTCACTTTGAGCACAGCGATACTATATTTTGAGTTATAGACCGCAAAAGCCAAAAAAATGGATATTTTTTACATTTTTTAAATCGCGAATAATAATAATAAACGAAAGCATTTCAACAAAAATCATTATTGGATTCGAATTCAATGGGTCAAATTTAGTAAAGATTTAATAATCTCCGCTCTGGGTTTTAAAAAACGTGATTTTTTGTTGCTCAGTGTTATTAATGATTGATTTATGTAATAAAATTTTGAATACATATGTAGTTCTAAAATAATATGTTGCGGCTATCAAACTTATCAATTTTGCAAGTTTTTCCCTAATTTGGCTCCTAGCTCAAAAAAGGCTCCCGACCACTGACCTATAGTGTATTTACTTAAATCTAAGGTTAAGGTACAATGGGCTGGACACATAGCGAGAATAATGGATGGCAGATGGACGCAAGAAATACTGGAATGGTATCCGAGAGGATGTGAAAGAAAGCAATGTAGACCGAGTGGAAGATGGGCTGATGAATTGAGAAAAATGTGTGGAGTCAAGTGGATGCAGATTGCTCAAGGATTGGAGGGGCCTTCATCCAGCGGTGGATGGTGAACGGCTGAAAATGATGATGGTGATGATGTATGTGCCGTGAGTGTGTGTGAGCGTTAGGGCTCACACACACTTACCACACGTCACGTCACGCATGAATTTCCGCATGAAAAGTGCATGAATTTCCATGGTATTGTATGGCGTAGATACACACTTGCGACACCCCACCCCACGTCACAATTCATAGCAACGGCGTCACGTCACGCATCATCACATGGCGCGTGGTAAGTGTGTGTGAGCCCTAACCCAGGTGTATGCTTGTGTGGGGCGGCTACCCAGGCAGACCCATGAGAGTATATTACTATCTATTATAGTAATATCTGAAAATCAGTGACAAATTTTATTATGGAATTGAGTAATTCCGTAACCACCTTGCAAGGTTTCTTCATCATCCCGGATTTACCCTATATATATATACATACATATGTAGGTACATACATACGTTCCTTTAAAAGTATATCGATTGAAGTACATTTTTTCAGATATGAATAGTCATTTTATGAATCTAGTATCTGAGTTAAATATTAGCATTAAAATTCGAATATAAATTACCCCCCGTTAATGAGGAAAATGTGCAATTTATTTTTATTTTTGAACAGGCGCGTAGTGAATGAGTTTGTTTATAAGTATGACAGGCGTTGTAGCTGAGAGTTGACCCAGATTGGCGGGTGCGCTCGTTATATTCGCCGTAGTCCCCGTTATAACGAGGTCGACTTGAAGAGCAATCGCGAGTACTCACGACACACAGCACTGCAGCTTGTCGACGCAACTGCCAGATGCATTACTTGCAAGTGCACGCGAATACCTAAGCTCGTCAACCGTCACAAAATCAACTGCTTATTATTTTTATTTTTCTCCCCACCATCCATTTTGACGCATTTTATTACAAAATATATCTTTTAATGTACACTTGGCGTAGTTGACTTTTGAAATGCGCGTTTCGTTGTACATGATAGGTTTTTGCCGACTGTCTTGGTACAGTTCTCGGGACAGCTTTTGTGCTCGCGTTCTCGAAAAGCTCGCCCCCTTCTACGCGAAATCCATTACAATACAAAACAACTCGAGCAACGAATGGGGCTGCAACTGTTTTATTTATTCCATATCGAGTGTTATTCTAAGAGGGAAGTTTTGTGTTAAAGTTCCACTCTGTACCAAACAACTCCGCGTTCGGACTATTAAAGATAAATAAACACGTACACCTCGAGACTATTCCGTTCGATGTGTCTCACTTGAAAAACTATAAATTTTCAACGTCGATAAAACGGTTTTGATGAATAACCACCCCCCCCCCCCCCCCCTCCTACAATTTCTTTGTCAGATTCTACTGTTGTGATTTCTTTTAACGTTTTTACTTCTCATGTCCATTATTTGACCCAAATTTATGTACATACCTACAGGTAGAATTATATTCCCTCGAGTGTGTGTGTGTGTCCATTTTTTTTTCTTTTCGACTATTTTTCTTCGATCAACTATCGTCAAAATACTTAAGTCAACATTTTTTTTATTTTTTAGTGCTCTATTGGTCAGTTTTTTTTTATTTTAACGCATTTATAACGGTTGTTTCTCTATTGGTAGTCAATTTGATAAGTTAAAGTGTTCAATACATCGAAATTAGTTTCACGATTGGGCTAGGTTATGTTTGATATATAATTGAATGCACTAAATTAGTGCTCCATTTATTTATTTATCAAGTAACATACAGCTCATAAAGAACAATATTAAATAAAATTAATTCCACATAATACAATACACCCAAAATAGTTACAAACAAAGAACAAATCATAGCAAGAAAGGAACTTTAGGATTTAGGGCTGGAAAGGAACTTGAGTAAAGAAAATCTGAAGTAAGGCAAGGAATAGCGAAAAGGATCAATATGTGCAGGAATTTTATTGAATGACGAGAAGTATCTATGAATGAAGGAGTTTTGAGAATAATTAGTAGAACAAAGATTCAAATTAAACCATGGAGGATTTCTAACAGATCTAGGGGAACAGTGGTGAAGGATCCTTCTTACCAAGTAAGGGCTATCTGATAAATTATTTAATAGCTTAAATATAAAGCAGATATTCAAGATCGTCCTCCTAGACCTCAGAGGGAAATAATCATGGGAATTGGAAGAAAAAGAGGAAAGACGAAACCTGAAAATAGAGTCCGCATGGATCTTCTTATTAATTTTTTCCAGTTTAGTAATAGAATCTTGGTAAAACGGATTTCAGAAAAGTCCAGATGACTTCTCACAAATACATTATATAGCAGAGACACAGTATCAAAGGACTTAAAGGGTCTGGATATTCTCATTATGAATCCTAAGCTCCTATAAGCTTTATTGACAACCGCATCAATGTGGGAATTAAAAGATAATTTGCTATCTTTTATTAAATTTTAATTATTATATTCAGTATAATAATTTAAATATGTAAAAGTATGTGAAATCTGCATCGTTAACACACTCGAGCTAATTTGCTTCTGTTTAATAAATTAAATCCCGTGTATTCTCGCTGCTGGAAATACCTAGTCGAAAATTGTACAACGGTTAGTTTTAATAAATACGCTGTGCTTATAACGAAAACATTATTATTTTTTCTACCTTTTAGCGCGGTCGTTTCGAGCCGGAAAATATATAAAAACACGAGTGTGCTTTTTTTCGCGTCCAAGCGGTGAACGGGTGCATTTGCTAAATTAGTTTTTAGCGTAAGCCACCAGTTTATGTCAACGTTTGCGTAATTGCTCATAATAAAATTATTTATTTAGGGTAGAGTTGGACGCTTACCAGAATACGGGGAGAAAGGACGGCTCCTCTCGTCCCGTAATTTACGGCCCATGCCCAATTAAGCCTCATCGAGAAGTGTTTTTAAGCCGAAAAAGCGGCAACGAAGCTAAGATGAAGCCTGCCCTTATTCCAAAGAGACTGTCAAATTTTCATCAAAGTTTTACGATACGTTGGGATAAAAATATAACGGATAGATTGCGCTGAATGTACCCACAGTAAATTTTCCGGTTTTAAAATAGCTATTAATTAAAAACCAAGTTGTACACTTTAGATACTACGTCCTTGCAAATAAAAAAAATTCAATTGGAAAAGGGGAAAATGCCACGTCTCCTTACCTCGAATAGGCAGTCAACGTATGCAGCATGCGATTCCAAATCGAACAAGAAGAGCAGCAAAGATCAAGTCGTCTTTCGCGATATATCCAATAGCATGGGGAAATCCCCACTTTAACTCGTGAGCCGTTGCTCTATCGACATCAAAAGGAAAACTCTCCGCTGCGTACCAAATATATGTATGTACATACGTATATATTCCGATCCGGGGTAAATAGGGAAAATCGATAAAAGAAAATGTAAAGTTATTCACTTGTGTGAGAATTTTGATTCAACTAAATTTATTTAGTAGATACGCGAGCCAAGCCACTTTAGATAATTTTATGTGGAATTTAATTAATTTTACTACGCATTTTTACGTGTAGGTATATTTGTAGGTATAAACATCTATGTAGACCAGTGGTTGGGATCCTTTTTCTAGACACGAGCCAAATCAAGGAAACAGTTGCAAAATTAGAAAGTTTGGGAGCCGCAACATACTATTTTCGGATTATATATTTAAAATAAAATAGATGCTTCTCATTTGTGGACTGGGGAGTTGTATGAAATTAGTTATCTTCATGATATTTCTTAATTTTAGAGAGTTTATTGCTATAAATTATTATAAAGTTTAATCTTGAAAACGATTTTAAAGCTTTTTGAGAGCATGATGGTTATATGAAAAGTAGGAAAGGGAAAAATTAGGATAAATTCATCTTAATTTTGTGAAATTTATGTTTCAAACACCTTTTTTAGAATATTTATGTTATTTCACGTAAACGTTGATTGACAATGAGGGCTGTTGGCTTTCATACAAAGAGCCACATGTGGCTCCGGTGCTGCAGGTTCCCGACCACTGATCTAGACACTAGACGCCAGATTTAAGTGTTCGCCAAAACCTAATTTTCCCGCTTGCATTACATTTTCATTCGCAGGCAATTAAGCTTGCGTTGGCAACTTGGAGTGGTCTCATCATCAACGTACTATGCGTGATAAAGTCAAAGAAGTTCCATCTTATCTCTCACCTTCTCCTCTTTGTATTTTAAGTGGGCTGGCTCGCAGCTTTATTTTACGAAAAACATCTCGTATTTAATGTAAACTTTGACGGCTTCGCATTTCACCCCTTAGAGACTAAAAAAATATCTTACAAAAATCAGCCTTGTCACCTCGACAGGTTGGTGGATAATTAATGGAATTTTCGTTTGCAAAAAATACAACATTTCAATTACGTGTGCAGAAGAAATTCTAAATGAAATAAAATGTTGTATGGGACACGTATGGATAAAAGTAGAGACGTCTGTTCCGATGTCTCGGTATAAATTACGTAATTGTCTCGCGGGACTTGCAAAGTTTTCTATGGCAAACGAACCTTCTCCGAGTCGGTTGCTCTTTAGAAGTGACTCTGAAGTTAAGATGTGTCAGCAAATGTTTAAGCGTCGTGTTGGTCCACGACGAGGAGTCTTCGGACAGAAGAAGGAAAGTCGAAGCGAGACAAGAAAGACAACAGCGGGTGTGAGACGCAAATCTCGAGGAAAATCGTGACGGGAAAACTTGTAACGGTTAAGTGGATTTGTTTAGTAATGAACGCTCCAGCTAGAATTGTATCGAAATAAAATTCAACCGTTAAAACTTTATACCTTTACATATATGTATGTATGTATTGCGGAGCAATTTTCTCTATATAAAAAAAAGCTGAAAGTTGCTTTGTCTTCATATTGATTTTTCAGTATAAAAAAAGGATTTACAAAGAAGTTATATGGACTCATATTGGGATCAATAAAACAGTACATTAACTATTTATCATTGCGAGAGAATGGTTTATAAAAAATCTATATATGTACGTACATATATATTTATGTATGTATGTATATATGTACATATGTATGTACATGTATCATAATATTATAAATGGTTATTTATGTCCATCACTGATTTTCCAATTGTGTATTTATTTATCTATGTATGTATGTAGTTTATCTACCAGTTAAAAGCATTGTTGATTGTTAGAATATCGTGTATTTTAATAATACGACTTTTCGATGACGGTTTATAATGGGTTCAATGAATTAAATATTGATATCTTACGCGGTCGTTGATGCGTTGCGTAGATTTAATCCCCTTACGGGTATTCCTATATAATATATTATATTTTGCTTACATACGAATGAAGATAAATCGCCATTACTACCTGTATAGGTAGTAGTATTCTTCGGCCATTAACGGCAAATAATCCCATTAACGCCGTTATCCTCATTGTAAATTGCTTATTAAAATTCGCAAGGCGTCGCCATTTGAATTTCGTAATAGAGAATCGCAGTTTAACAACGTCTGTAATAATTATACTGTCAATGTGAACAATAGCGATAAATGTACCTTGATTTTCAAATACTAGTCTTTTTTTTTTTTTCGATGCTCTTTTGCAAATGATTAATGCAAACGTGATTTAAGAACCACTATTGTATTTTTGTATGGTGAACCATTCACCTAATGCACTTCAGTATAATATTTCAAATTTTTCTGTGAAATATTTCGTTTTATATTGGTGAATAAAGTCTCGTTGAAAGTTGGGACAATTCCAATTTCATTTTGTTCAATGTATAATAATAGCTAAAAGCGCATTAACTTATATGAAAATTGCCAGAAAAACGGATTCCTTTATGACAATAGGAACGGATTTTATTGAATTAATGCATTATGATTATGTGTTAAAAGGAGTTTGTCTTGTATGATATTTATTCGATTTGATACTATTATTAAAATGTATACGGTCTAGACGGGACAATGTAGAATGATAGGTGAACTTTAAGCACACGCTATGCGACATAATATGAAACGACCTGGAAAACTTGATTATTTTCAGGCTTTTAGAGCATCGCTCGTATCGTTTTTTGTTCCCATATTGAAGAATACATTGTGCGTTATTAAAAATTATGACTACCTACATATATGTACATATATAAAGTCTGTGAAAATATTTTTCAGTATAAATTTTGACTTTGCGGTCGGTAACGCCTAATCGGTAACTGTTGATTTATTCGCACAAATTCAACAGTTTCGATCACTCTCAATTGAATACACTCGAGTATAATGCGACAAAATTGATTTTTGACGACGGTTGAAACGAATTCAAATAAGGCGATTATTGGAACGTTCGCGATCCTCGTTCGGATGCAATTCGCATACCGGCGCGTGGAGTAGAGCCAAGGCGAAACATTAAATCAAGTAATGTCATTTGGAAGTTCAGTTCAGTTCTGGCTCACTTGATGCCAAGTCGCCAGGTGCACATGTACCCGGGGCTAGATAATGAGAAATGCCGTCAAGCTGAAATTGCTTTGGCACTTTTCAAACGCCAACAAAAATAAAATGCCGTAAAAAAGGGGGGAAGGAAAACGCAAGCGAAGGGTGTCTGAAGCGAGCATGAAGTCGTTACCGAGCGAGTGCAGTGTGAAATTTAAGAAAATCTCTCTCTTTCTCTATTCTAAGTCGCAAAATCTTATAATATCGCAATGCAAATCTAATTTAAAAACCTATATGGTAATTGAAGAGATAAGTGGAGGAAGGGGTTATCTATAAATATAAAATCTTCATTGGTTTTTCGTTGCCATTACATACATATGTACATTCGCTGACTACATAGTTATAGTTGCATGCGAGTCAGTAGATTTACAAAATAGATTCACACAATTAAGCAACGTATGAAAGTAGTTTTAAGAATAAGTTTTATTTATTTAAGACAAGACCAAATAAAACGAAGAATGAAACTATGAAATGGAGCGTTTTCAGAAGAGTAAACATAGTATTTACATCTAAAATTCCGCTATGCTTAAAATAGTAGGCGTACTGCCAATTATGATGTATTGATGTCAAACGTGGATCCTGATTTCAAGAATGTTACGTAAGATCCAGTGAACACAGAGAGGCATGGAAAGATGTATGCTTGGTATAACAAAAATGGATCGTAAGAGAAATACATGGGTAAGAAGTATGATCAAAGTGGCAGATATAGTGGAACGTGTGAAAAAGTCGGAGTGGACACATAACGAGAAGAATGGATGGCAGCTAGGTAGACCGAGTGGACGATGAATTGAAAATAATGTGTGAAATCAATTTGATGCAGAATTCTCAAGACAAACAGGAATGGCTGAACATGATGATGATGATATATAAAATTTGACTTTACGTCATTGTCGTCTTTCTTCTACCCAACAGTTGTTTTATTTTAATTCAAGTAATGAATTCACGTCCAATATCACTCGACACACAATTATACGATACGCCTGACCCCTGTTTGTGTCCATTTTTGCTCTCTGAAAAGAGGAGTATGTGTGTGTGTAATAAAATTATCGGTTGCAGAAAGATGTGAGGGATCAGTGTCACTGTTTTGTGAGTTCGCTCACGCCTATTATTTACAGACGAGCAGATGCGAGCACATGTTCATTGTCTGGGCTCTACTTTTAGGCAACGGGCCGTCGCAATATAAACTTGTCTGCCTAATCACAACACAAGATAAATAAGGCAGAGCCGCGCCCAGCTCGCTATGAAACCGTGAGGAAAGGGGAGTGAGAAATTCTAAAACGGCGTTTCCGCTTGAAATATCGCCTATTTAAACTTAAATTTCCTAAATACTTTCACCTTAGTTATTGCTCACGAACGACCGTACATATAGTTTTCGTAAACGGATCGGTAGGTGCTCGCCTAAAGTATCTACATACATACATACATATGTATGTATAGGTATATAATTTTTAACCGATGAAAGTGTGTGGGCGTTTCGTACGCGCGCCGATCTGTCTTGTATGATTATTTCTATATATTCGCTGCGAAGCGATCCATCAGAGCGATTTAATTACGCTTCAACCATCTATCACTTTGCCAACGAACCTTGTAATGTGTAATTGCCAGAAGTGTATGTGTGTACCCATATTTACTTTGGCGGATTCGAGGATTATCTTTCGCCTTAGAATATTCCACGTGGACAAGTTTTGTCGTAGCTAGCTCAATTATGCGATTTTGTTCACTTGATTGCGGCTGAAGGATGATAATGATACAAGGTCATACTAGTATCATTATTTTGCTTTGAATACACAGTATAATCTATGTATACATATATATATATATAACAAGAGGTTCAATAGTTGGCACAGTGAATATGGATAGTCTTTTGGGAATAAAAGGCACAGTTAGTTGGAATACATTTGAAAAGTTCATTACTTGAAATATTGTCCATAAGCAATCACACCACTATACATATATGTAGGTATTATATATGTATATATAATAGCCGAAATCCGTCTGTCTGTCTGTCCGTCTGCCTGTCTGTCTGCTGATATCGCTCGCTGAGGTAAATGATTAAAAAACCAGAACGTCGCGTGCGAGTGGGATTTAAACCCGTGATCACCAGGTTGGAATGAGGATATAATCTCAATAGGCTTGCGACTTTGCTAAATTGTTACGTTGTTGTATTATAACGCGCCATCTATGCAAAAACTATAAAAACTTTTAAATTTAATCTTATTTTTCAGTACGAGTGATGAGAAACCGCTCCGTTGATATTCAACGGGCTTACACTGGTATATATGTACATACATATGTTATATATATATAATAGCCGAAATCCGTCTGTCTGTCTGTCTGCTGATAACGCTCACTGAGGAAAAATTGGGAAAAAACTTGGCAGAACGAGTGGGGATCGAACCCATGACCTTAGGCTCCAGAGATATCACGCTAACGCTTATCTATCTATCACGGTCGGCTTATCTCTATCACGGTCGGTCGATTTTGTTTTTTTTTTTTTAAACATTACCTACAAAAGGGATCGCGGCTCTGCTTCACCTATAACATAAAATAATACATAGATGTCGATATAAAAACTATTATTTTTTTTTTTTTTTTTTGATTTTTACAAAATCACTTACAAAATTATAATTATTATATATTTAATAATTAATAATTATAATATAAAGAGTAAAGTAAAAAAAAAAAAAAATTTCCAGTGGGTATCGGGGATCGATCGATTTGGGTAATGGGGATCTCTATTACGATATTTAAAATTCGTTTTACGCTTTACGATATTTAAAATTCAGCGGGCGTTGATATTCAACGGGCTTACACTAGTACATATATAATAGCCCAATTCCGTCTGTCTGTCTGTCGGTCCATCTGCTGATAACGCTCTCCTCGGTAAAGGCTGAAATAAACACGAACGTCACGAGTGGGATTTGAACCCGTGATCACCAGGTTGAGTTAGCGCTAACGCGTTCACCCAACACCGGTGATAGAGGCCTTATATAATTTGAAAATATTAATCCTTACTAGGTTGCCGATTTTGCTAAATTGTTATGTAATCAATTACGTCAAACTTGTCCGTTGATATTCAACAGGCTTACACTAGTAAATAATAAACTGCATAAAACCTATGTATGTATGTATATTAAGATGAACCCTATAAGCCCTTTTAATAATACTAGGGTAAGCCCGTTGAATATCAACGGAGCGTTCTCATCATCCGTACTAAAAAAATAATATTAAATTTAAGTTTTTATAGTTGTTGCCTATGCAACAATATGTTGCGCGTCATAATAACAACTTAACAATTTAGCAAAGTCGCGAGCCTATTTTTATTATATTCGGCTATAAATATCATCTGGTTTGGCTCACCGCGTATGCGCTCAAGTGTACCGAATCGGTAGTACTGGGTTCAAATCCCACTCGTGCGACGTTTTGGTTTTTTAATTATTTACCTCAGCGAGCATTATCAGCAGACAGACAGACGGATTTCGGCTATTATATATATAATAATATAATGCATTATTAGTTGTGAATCAACCTGTACATATATTGGTGTTGATACGATCAGTGAAGTAAAGCTACTTTGGGCGCATACTAAACTTTCATCGTTGATCAATAGGCGCCCGACGTGCCAATGGCTATCTCGACACTAAAAAAAGTATAAGCTTCCCAAACTTTTGCAGAATTGGAAAAAAAATTAAAGTTGAAACCATACTGTATGATTAATTACGTTGGAAATATGGATGAGTGTGAAAAATTCGTAAATATTACGGCAAAGTGTCAAATTTTGGAAAAAGTCTGGTGTGGCATTTGTAAATGCCATTGGCTGGATGTGGCAAAACACACACACACCCTTTCCGAGGACACAACAAGAAAAATGAATATGCATTTGTAGCAGGACGTGGATACGCGCTCTATCCGAAAATGTTGAACAGGAAATAATATGAGATGTATTCCGCACACTTGAGCCTTCGGTACATTTGTCTCGCGAGAGGCGCAAACCACCCTCCTATACCCTCCCCCCAAAGGAAATCAGATACTTTTAGGCGACAAAAATAAATGGCAAACCCGTTTTCAATATCTCGAAATGTTTGGGGGACTGTTGGGTGGTGGCGACGTTTTGTGTGCCCCCCCTCGCTTTATATGAATAGATTTTTATGCAGAAGAATGGAGAAAGATGCGAGAAAATCCGACAATGGACCGTTGCAAGAAGTAGAGTTTTCCTCTGATTTTAATATAAATGAGGTGGAAGCGGCTCTGGATAAGAATCCGGAATGTGATCGTCAATCTTGTTGACCGGGTGGCCAAATATTATACATTTCTCTTTGAATTAAACTCGACTTTTGACTTTCTTCCATATACTTATGAGAAGAGAAAATTTGGCATTGAGATATATTCAGAAATATTCGTCCTTTGTGTGCGGCAAGACTTTTTCATTAGCATCGATATTATTTTAAGGAAAATTTTATTATTGCATCAACGACGCGACGGCCTTTTTACAAAACTAACCTACAAAATTTCAACATTTTTTTGCTTAATAAATACATAATTTAATATGAAAGCAGGCTTAAAAATTAATTTTAATGAAACTAAAATTATGTTTAATGAATTTTGCACGGAAAGCGTAGTCACAGTAGATAATCATATTGTAGAGATAGTTGATAGTTATTTTTACCTAGGACAATTGGTGAATATGACCGGATGTAAAGAAGAAGAAATAAAACGAAGAATGAAACTAGGATGGAGTGATTTTGGAAGAATAAACATAGTTTTTAAATCCAACATTCCGCTATGCTTAAAAATAAGGCATACGACCAATGCGTACTGCCAGTTATGACGAATGGATGTGAAACGTGAATGCTGAATTCGAGAATGCTACGTAAGATCCAGTGCACAAAGAGAAGCACGAAAAGATGTATGCTTGGTATAACGAGAAGTGATCGTAAAAGGAATAAATGACCAAAGTGACCAAATGACCAAATGACCGAATGACCAAAGTGGCAGATATAGCGGAATTTGTGAAAAAGGCTGTACATATGTATAGCTAGAAGAATGTATGGCAGTTGGACGCGAGAAATACTGTAATGGTATCCGAGAGGATGTGAACGAAAGTAAGGTAGACTGAGTGGAAGATGGACTGATGAATTGAGAGGAATGTGTGTAGTAAAGTGGATTAGGGAAGTGCAGATTGATCAAGACAGACAGGAATGGAAGAGGATTGGAGAGGCCTTCATCCAGCAGTGGATGGTGAACGGCTGAAAATGATGATGATGATGATTAAATTAATTTAAAACAATCATATTTACCTTGTATCAATTAAATATTAAACCTCCGCTAAAATAAATTGACCGGAAGCGGTATTGAACTTGTAAAGCCGATTTTGTGTTTGATTTGTATACACTTAAAAACATTATATGTACTTGATGTAAATTTTCCATTCACATTTTAATAGATTACAAAATCTAATATGTATTTAATTTTTGCAAGGATTAATGATTGGTTCAAATTGTGCTTTGATGTACAAATTTCCGCGTTGAATTTACGTACAACGATTTTAAGCCAAATCAATCATTCGCTTTATACGAGTGTACTGTAGTTTTCAATGTATAACATTGAATTTATTATTAGCATCGAAACGATCGCGTGCAAAAAGTATAGCGAATTTTTCCCGAACAAAATGGATTATGATCGTAGTACGTTGACGCTTAACCGTTTTACTAAAGCTTAATTGACGTATAAAAAGCGACCGAGCGCACTTTACTGTCAATAAAATGTCAGCGACCAATTAAATATTGTTTATATAATTTGAACCCTCGAGAGACACTGTTTTATATGCCTGTATAGCCATTATTCGCGCATACATTTATTCGCATTATGAATGCGAGTTCACTTTAGACCCTTTAGGGTCTATTTTCCCGTGAGCGCATTATTATATTCGGTGCTCATTATTGTTCGGTGCTTTGTTTCGCGGTTTTTCGAATGTCCTTTATAATAAATCTTTTAATGAGTCATTCGAGTAATGGACGAAAGCTCTCTCAGTCTTTCCATGTCGCTGAAGATTTGAACGTTTCCGTATAAAAATATTATTAAAATAATAAACCGAACGAATAAAGTGCACGCCTTCTTTTAACAGTGTGTAAAAAATTCTATCGTATAAATTACGATGGAGAGTTTTTATTGTAATTGAAATTAGTTAACCATACGAAAAATATTTACATTGTGAATACATTTTCATATTTATGCCGTATTTGCGTGCATGCTAAACGAGCGATTAATATGCTAATTTCACTTCAATATAATATTGGAATATTGAACCGTATATGTATTGAATTTTAGTTTTATTTTGCGGTACATTGATTTAAGTTGAATCAAATGATATATTTACTCTGCATAGTATTATATACATATACATACATATGTATATTGAAAATATTATATCGCTCTTTATCAAATGCATCCGGTTTGCATACGTACATATGTACATATATCCTGTGCATAATCTGTAAATCAATATCAGCAAACGTCTAAATAACACCGTAGACACTTTACGACCCATAAGAGCGTTTCATGCTCAGTTGAAACCTCTATCAAGAGTGCATCGGTGCACTTTCGACCTCAAATCTTACCTCGCTTTAGCAATTTATGATGCTCTCGCCTTTTGCAAACCATACTAATATATCTGTTATTCACATAATGTGATAATTTAGAGCAAATGCGTCGAAAATTTTCGTCAATTTATTTATAATTTATTTTTTTACGCGTTCTGCGTAAAATATCACGATGAAATTGCCGTCGTATAATTCAACGTTTTGCAGAATAAGTACTGGGTGGGGTAGTCGACGTTCGCTTAAGTTTAATGGCGAACGACAAAGTTAATGGTGAAACTTTAGTTGGGTGGGTGGGGGGGTGGGTTGTATTTGCAATTTCAAACACACAGTCTACTAAACTGGCTAATGGATTAGTTGAAACACCTTTATTACAATTTGAAAATGTTCAAATGCAGGCGAAACTACTAAGCGACGAATTTGAGCGAGACTGAAATTAAGTTCTGATAGTGTGGATTGCTACTTTGATAAAACTTCATAATAACCAGAAGGAGACCATTTTTACATCGGATTTCAATTCTAAAGTGTCGTGGAGAGAAATCTTTCGTTTTTGGGTGACTAAATATTTCGTTTTATATTTTAAACTAGCCGGTTTGCCCGTCATATGACGGTGGATTCAAACCCCACCTCCCGACCGCCATTGCATAGTGTAACTTTGATTGAATGGGTGTATGGCCATAAAATTGCTTATTCGATTAGGACCAGCTGTGACAGATAGCGGTTTGATGCCAACACTATGCTATGCGGTTTGATGCCAATGCTATGTTGGCAATGCTAGTGTGACCGCAACGACCCAAGTAAGCAGGCAGTTAGACGTTTTAGCTAATATACATACATATGTATATAGTATTGAGGTTGTGCAAAATATGATACATTTTAGTTGTTTATGTCAATAGAGGAACGTTATGAAATCATATGATAAATTTCATAATTTTAATCTCAGAGCGAAAAGGAAATGTCAGTGACTAAATAGTATTTATCCATTATACGGAACATCGATATCAATAGATAGTGTGTGTAAAAATTTTAAAAATAGGTTGATGGATTTCAGTAGCGCTTCTGTGAAAATCTGTGTGCACGTCTCGGAAGTTGTGGATGCAGATGATGATGCGCTTTTCCACTGTCGCATAAATAACAAGATTTTCCTCGGACGTGGAGATATGTACATATGTATGTAGATGGAGTCACTTTGAACATGGCGAGAAATATCTTCTCCGTCTAAAAGCGACAAGGCGAAACGTCAAAGACACAAAGTTGTAATTTTGACATGGTGAGGTTGACTTTGGTCTTGATATCCTTTGGTTGTGGATTTAGCAGAAGCCGGTATATGCATGTACCTACATATGTACATAGAAGAGATAGTGTGCCGGACTAGTGGGTCTATAACTTAACGTTTAACACGTTGTCATTGGTTCCACTCTACATATGTCGTCTATGGGCAAATCGACCTTTCAAACGTTCGCCGATGGCTGGCCAAGGTTTAAATTTGCATAAGCACCAGTTAATTGCTACGGCTTCGTTCGCTCTTAAGAGCGTATTTCGTTTGTGCGAGCAAATATTATACTTCTGTGTGTGTGTGTGTGTGTGTGTGTGTATGTATAATTGTATATTATAAGGGATGCGTATCGTTGTTTGTACGAATGCGGAATAATGAGATTAGGTTATTAAAAGAGATAAATTTTGAAACAGTGCCAGCTTGTTTCGAATGTCACAATAAATTTCTACCGTTTCTGCAAAATTAAGTTAAATAAAGAAATTAGCCAGTTCCGTAATAATTTTTCATTAAAAAATTCCGCATTATTTTTAATACTATAGGTATACATTTCAAATGTTTACATTGAATACATATGTACATACAGGTTTTCAATTTTACATATTTCGACCTTGATTTTATAGCCTTAAAATTCAACAATAACATTAGACGATGAAGTATATGATAAATAAATTGTATACAATTTATCTTACAAAATGACAATATTTATGTATATATACATAAGATTTCATAAATGCTCATCTCCGGCATGCGTATCGCGCGTTAAGCGTACTTTCTGCTATAATTGTCGACTTCTATGCGAAAAATCTTTGCAGAATCGATTCAGTCAAGTACTGTAGAGAGGCATGTGTGAGCTAGGATCTGTCTCTACGTAATCCTAGGAAAGGGGATAAGTCTGTTCGTGTTGTCGAGCAGCGGAGATGGATTATTAGGTGCTTTGTTCGGGGGCGCGGCCTAAGGAAACACTTGTTCCTTTCCATAATGATTTGCCCTCACTCTCTCTATCTCACTTCGTGTGTGTAAGTGCTTTGCCGATTAATACGCCAACATGCTCTATTGAATCTCCTCTTCTTGCGAGCCCCGAATCCCATCATTGCGTATACTTTACCGTCTTTGAGATGTGCGATTCAACTGCCGACGATCATATTTTGGATTATAATCACGATCCACCGAGGCGATTGCCGTATAACAATCGCATTAGCACCAGATTTGTGAAGCTTTCAGGCTTAATTAATGCCTGTCGCGATTTGTGCGCGACAATGTAAAAAAACGCTTCGAGGATGGGGACGAGGGGGTGAAAGTGGGGGAAAGCTCAGTAGTGAGCCGAGGCGCCTTTTTCGAAATGACGCCCCGAAGTTTTGGCTCGGCTCCAACGTAATTATAGCGAAGATAACGTGTGGATAGGCGGCCAGCATCCCTTGCCAGGGTCGCTCGCTATCGTTTCGAATGTGTGGGGCGCGAGCGATACCCGGAAATAAACTAGAACGAACATGCCCAAAAGCTCTCGCTTAACAAATGACAATTACGCCGTAATTACTGTGTGATCAATTTTTCATAATTGGTCACTAAATATCGTAAAATGCGGTGTTGAGAAATTTTTGATTACATACGTACCTGCTGAATGAATGAATTTGGGCTCGTCAGAAATTTAGGCTCAAACAGAATGAATTTAGGCTCATTGTACACTTATGGGCCTTATCGCATTGTATGAGAGTAATAAAAGGTCATTTAGAGCAGCGGTCTCCAACTTTTAGGACCTCACGGACCACTAAACTGAAAATCTCGAATACCGCGGACCACTAGCATGATTTTTTTCATGAAAAAAAACATTATAAATATGAAATGGTAATTACATTTGTATTTGCACTTGAAGTTGTTTGCAAAAAGTTGGATATCACCTTATAATGATAGAAAAACTATGTATAATAAATAAACGATATATTCATTATGCATTATGAAAACTGCCAGTTATGACTTATGGATGTGAAATTTGGATGCTAAATTCAAGAATGCTACGTAAGATCCAGTGTATGTAAAGATGTATGCTTGGTATAACAAGAAGATATCGTAATAGGAATATTTGGGTAAGAAGTATGACCAAAGTGGCAGGTATAGCAGAACGTGTGAAAAAGTTGAAGTGGAAAGCGAGAAGAATGGAAGGCGATGGACGCGTGAAATACTGGAATGGTATCCGAGAGGATGTGAAAGAAAGCAAGGTAGATCGAGTGGAAGATGGGCTGATGAATTGAGAAGAATGGGTGGAGTCAAGTGGATTAAGTGGAGAGGCCTTTATCCAGCAGTGGATGGTGAACAGCTGAATATGATGATGATTATGAAAAATGCGGACCACCAAAATTCTCTCGCGGATCACCGGTTGGCGACCGCTGATTTAGAGAATGTAGTCATACAAACATAGCATGAAAATGGAAATACATACTATTAACTATATGTCTGTATGTACATATGTGTCTTTGTTTTCTTCTATGAGTAATTTGCGCAAAACCTAATAAATATATATTCCATGAGCTGTCACTCATCCTGTATCTCGATGAAATATTTTACCGTAAATTGCTGTGCAGGAAAAGTTGTTGGGAATTCAAGTCGTCGCGATTCCATTTGAAAAATATTGCAGAATAGACAAACCAGGTTGATCTCGCTGGCCAATTTCGATTTCAAACGTCTAGCGATTCTCATGTAGGACATGTCGTAGCACCGTATTGCTGAAGTCGCGCTTCTCAAATATTAATACGTTCTCGGCGACAAACTACACTGAAAACGTGACTGACAGCTGAGCTCCATCCCGTTTGTGTCGCCTGTGAAATCTAGTAATTTTTGCACATACATATGTACATATGTATGTATGTATTTATATTTGTGATTGTATACATTCATAAAATATAATCCAAAGAGACTTTTATCCCGAAATCGTGTATTTTTCCTAGGTGGATATTATGCATTTGCGATTCCACTGTACTTTATCGCGGTGATGATATTATATTTTGTCGATCGAATGTGCATCGTTTCATCCATACTCCATAGTGAATCGTTAGAGCTTTCCGCGAGCAGAACGTTGCGATAAAGTGCCGAAATAATCGTTGGCATAAACTGAAAATATCGATAAAGAGCTTTGTACCACTGTTATATCCTAGGTATATATTTTTATATAGTGAATATAAAACTGAATTGCCAAGGACAAAAAGGAGTTAGTATGGAAATTGAAATCCGCTATTTCCACATAGAAAAAAGTGTGGTCAACATGAGGCTCGTTTTATTTAAATTTTATTATATTTTATGCATACTCAGAATCCGAAGGTTTTCTAAATCTGAACATACATACGTTTCAACTTAATTACATCAATGCACTCAAGATTGCCACTTCACTACACTGTCTGGCGCAAAGGAAACCACTTTGCACTGAGAAAATGTATAGCCGAAGTGTATTACATAATTTATAAAAATTCAAGATATGTATCTATATATACATATGTATGTACGTTTGCTTGCTGGTATTATTTTTTCCTTTTTTTTTATTTTCGGGTTCGTGTCATGAGATAGTCCTAGAAGAAATCCAATAGGGCCAATAAAGCGTGCGATCAGAGCGTCTGATTTTTATGGCTCGTTATCAAGCGACATAAAATTTTTATGACCTCAAAATTTGCTTTCTTCAAATATCCAAACTTATTTTTATATCGTAAAACTAAGCAGTCAGTGATAAACAGGTTGTAAAAAGTATTCCCTTCGCTATATACGCCCAGAAAAACTAGCATGAAAATAGTTAGTATTGAGCTTTAGAACCTTTAGATGTTTGAAAGTAATATTGAATTTAATTTATTTACAAATAAACTTCAATGGATTAAATTATTTATTTTGGAGTGACTTCCTTTTACAAACCAAAAATGAAATTATTTCAAAATCTTCAGAAACACCTACCTACATAAGCTGTCGTCGCAAAATTAAGGCTCGTTAATGAACGCGCTCTCGTTCGATTTCTGTAATTGTGCCAACTAATGAAAAACGAGGAAGAAAATCTGGGAAATACAATCCGAAAAAAATTGTAAAATTTTAAATTACAAGTTGAAGAGTTTTCCGGGGTTGTAAATAAGCTTCGCGTCACGCCGCTGGAAATTTGTCCGGAATGTAATTGTCAGAAGTGACACGGCCCGTTAATTGACCTGCCCTGCCCACTCAGCGATACCCCATCGTTGGCACGTGAACCCTTGGTATAAATTTAATTTCAATATTCTAATTAAAAACCTATTCTGTTCAAACGAAAATGATGCTTATATGTATGTACATACACTAGTGTAAGCTCGTTGAATATCAACGGAGCGTTTTCATCACCCGTACTGAAAAATAATATTAAATTTAATAGTTTTTATAGTTGAAAGTTGTTGCATCTATGAAATAATGCGCCATCTATGGCGCATTATAATAACAACAACGAAACGTGACTTTAAGAATAAATATTGGCCAATTATAGCACATCCGTCATCGCCTGCGTTTGGAAGATAGTGTAAGCACGATTCCTCCCAACCTGGTGATCTCGGATTCAAATTCCACTCGTGCGGCGTTCTGGTTTTTTAATTATTTACCTCAGCGAGCGTTATCAACATCCAGACACACACACACAGACGTTCCTTTTTTTTCAATTAAATTTGAATTTCAGCTTTCAAGGCGCTCACACACCTTAGTGAAATCGCTGCGTCAAACTGAAGCCCTCTATCGTCGTTGATTTACACCAATGCGAATTATATCGGTGCGAATGGGACAAAGATAGGGGCGAAAGTTTGACCCAGCGATTTCGCTAAGGTGTGTGAGCGCCTTTACTGAGGTGAGCGTTATCAGCAGACGGACAGACAGACATACGGAATTTGGCTATTATATATATATATGTACATATATATAATACTTGAATACATCAATCTTGTTATATTGTATTTTAGTATAATTTAAGTTCGACCTTCCAATTTTGAATTGAAAATTGTAAATACAACATTATTAACGTATGCAAAAATTGAATGCGATATAAATTAAATAATGAAATCGGTATCTTAACTACAGTGTGCGGAAAAGCGGGTCATTTCCGCCCCCTTGCGTTTTCGACACGGCACGGTCGTGTACCGTTGCTAATTCTCTGTCCAGGTAGCTGAAATTTATGGCCGCCAGATAAAAATTTACCATAAAAATGAACGAGAAAATTGAAAATGGGATAAGCCATCGGCAAAGCGGCAAAAATTTAATATAAAAATAATCGAGGTTCAAAGTCAAACGGATTGACTGCGTTTCATTCATCAATTCTCTTACATAATACACAAAAAAATGAATATATATATATATTTGCTTGAATTTAATTATTAATTAATATATTTGTTTGAATTTAATTTTTAATTAATATATTAACTTGGTTCTACATAATTTCTTTGATCGTCAATATGTTGTACGAGCGTCCGGCTTTCGTCCGGCAATTAATCGCCGCTCCATCTTTCACCATAAAGTTCAAGACGTTCGTCCGTATAAATATTACCGGTTTATCGTCGGACGGTTCAATTTTATCTCCGCTTTTATTACACATACGAACCGGGACCGGAACCGGCCGTAAACCGGACCTTGGACACTCTGCAGAAACTGGACTAAACGGCCGGTAATACATCTACAAATGACTCGGTAGGTATACGCGCGTCTGCTTTATTGCGATTGACAGTAAAATTTATCGACTGCAGAAGGCTTTTACGGCGTCGATGATGATACACATCTTTCAAGTTTACTATCAGTTTCAAATTTCGAAAAGAGCTGACGCTGCGAATTCAACGCAATCTGGCTTTTCATTTACTGCAAAAATCCGAGTGATGGTTTAAATAAAATAAATACACTGTTTATATTAAAGCTACGTATGTAGTACTGTTCGGTCGTGTCTGTTGACTTAATTGGTGTTGTCGCGTGATGCATCTTTGGGTTATTCAAGCTGGTCGTGAGACGGGAATTCCACTTCTGGCTCCTATAAATCTAGTCACGTTTCGCTTTTACGAGGGTTGTGTTGAAATGCGATATTCTAAAATAAAAAAAGAAAACTGCTGAATTAACAACTCTGCGGAAAAATTCTCAACTCCAATTTTCACCCCCTCGTCATGACACTTTTCAAATCAAACGAGACAGCGTGTAATATTAAATCGCATGATCTTATCAAGTCGCTCTTATGAATTATGTTCAATAATAAAGGATATCTTAGATCTGTTATATCAAAATTTAATAAAAGATGAATGATGACAATTCTATTGTTAACCGTTTTTAAGCGATTTCGACCATAAAAATTAATATTTATTTATTTATTTATTTATTTATTAAACGCCTATTAGGCCTTTAACGTATAAAATACATAATACATATATTAAATTATAAAAAAAAAAACAAAGGAAAAAAAAAACTAATTAACAAATTATGTTGAGTAAATAAAATAAATAATGTTGTTGTCTTGGGGACGAAAGATTAGTACAAAAAAATCAATAAATTCTGACTATTTATTGCCGTATTTAATTATTCTGGAGATGGGAGTATGAAGATAATAATAAATTATTACGTGAAACATATTCATAAGCCAATAAAAAACGAAAACGGGTAACACACATACGGTACCTTCAAACGATTCTATTAGAACAAAATCTATTAGAGAGTTT
Source organism: Parapsyche elsis (assembly GCA_022651745.1). NCBI lineage: Eukaryota > Metazoa > Arthropoda > Insecta > Trichoptera > Hydropsychidae > Parapsyche > Parapsyche elsis. The sequence continues at coordinate 9,306,338 of JAGVSN010000017.1, forward strand.
AATATCTACTATATAAAATTCAATGTTTGTTTGTTTGTTTGTTTGTGATTCCGCTATGAAAAATCTACAGTTTTCAACTTAGAACCGCCAAACTTGGTATACTATCTCATGATACCCCAAGTCAGACCGTAGGTGGGTTTTGGAAGGGGTCAGATCAGGGGGTCAAGGGGGCCCCATACAAATTTTTTAATCTGAAAAAAATTTTGTAATGGAGAATAAATGTTTCTATTTGTTTCAATTTTTCATTCAATTTTTGTTTGTACTGGAGAATAAATGTCACCCGCCCGAGCAACGCCGGGCAATTCAGCTAGTTTTATATAAAAAAAAATTCGGGAGTGGCCAACCCACGAATTTTCGACTTGATCAATGAAGCAGTTTCTGAAATATTCTGTGGTAAACTTTTCGACAAAAAAAAAAAAAACCCTACTTCCGGTTGACCGATTTTAATGATTTATTTTTTCCTAATTAGAAATTTTTCTCAGGAGTACAATATTACAATATTGTGACGATACTACACATTTAAATGGCCAAAAAAAATAAAAAAACGACAAATCGTTCGAGAGTAAACTGCCACTTCCTGTAGTCAGATTTTAACCAAAATCACAGAATCTTTTAGGGCTAACGTGTAAACTTTTCGACAAAAAAAAAACCTACTTCCGGTTGACTAATTTTAATGATTTTTTTTTTAAATAGCAATTTATCTCAAAATTACAATATTGTGACGATACCACATATTTAAAAGGCTTTAAAAAAAAAAAAAAAACAACAAATCGTTCAAGAGTAAACTGCCACTTCTGTCAGATGGATTTTGATCAAAATCAGAGTATCTTTTACGGCTAACGTGAAAACTATAGATATGAAATTTCAACTTGATCGATGAGGCATTTTCGGAAATATTCTGTGGTAAAAGAATTTTAGAATTTTCTACACGAAAAAAACCCTACTTCCGGTTGACTGATGTTGACCAAATTCCTTATGGCTCTCACACATAATAGATATGAAATTTCAGCTAGATAGACTTGTTAGTTTTGGAGAAAACACACATACAGACACACACACACACATACATAAGTACACAGTCATACAGCCATACAGACATTTTTTTAGAAATCATGAAAACGTGATCAGGGGATGTACCTGATACAAATCAGTCAAAATCTCGAGGTCGAATTTTCGCACGATCGCACGAATTTCGCACGAAAATTACATCGAATATGATTCTTCTATTACTTAATTTCATAATTTTTAATTTTGACATAAATATTCAGTAGGTTTATTAAAAATAAAATTTATACATATCTTTCAAAAATTTATATTGTATTTTTTCAATAGAATACGAACGAATGGCAAATCGAGGTGACCAAACTATAGAATTATATTCAAGTTTGCTTCTAACTAGCGAACAGAATAATAATTTAAAAGTATTAAGATTGTGAAAAAGTTTAACAATTCTGATAATGACGTCAAGTAATGATTAATATTGCTCAAGGCACAAAATCAAATCAAAATTCTTTACTTTAGAAACAACATTTACTTAGAAAATGTGTTACCTCGATTGAATAAGTACAAACGATAGGATTAGAAATTCTATTGAAAGTTATAAAATATCATTTAACCGTGGTCCGCGAGAGAATTTCGGAAGTCCGCATTTCTCATAATAATCACCATATTCAGTTGTTCACCATCCACTGCTGGATAAAGGCCTCTCCAATCCTCTTCCATTCCTGGCTGTCTTGAGCAATCTGCATCCATTTGACTCCACACATTCTTCTCAATTCATCAGCCCATCTTCCACTCGGTCTCCCTTGCTTTCTTTCACATCCTCTCGGATACCATTCCAGTATTTCACGCATCCATCTGCCATCAATTCTTCTCGCTTTAGGATTCATAAATAGGATTCATTTTGATTTTGTGTAAATTGTGTGTCAACGTTGTTTCACGCAAAACCGTCGATGACAGCGAGAGCCGCAGGTTTTCATACAAAGAGCCGCATGCGGCTCCGGAGCCGCCGGTTCCCGACCGCTGTTCTACAAAAACGATAATACGATTGGACTTACCACTGAGGCTCCGCATAAGCTTCAGCTGAAATAAGCAATTGACGTAGATTTCGCACACCGATTCGAAATGCGTGCGCACGCAGCTTCGAACCGGAAGTGCCTTGGACCGCGAGAAAAGCAATAAGTGCAAGCTCGGGGAGGTAGGAGGTTGGTAGTGGGTGATGGAGAGGAGGCGTGGAAACGAACCGAAAAATCGCGAACCGAAATTGCCGAGTCATTAATCACGCGCGCAAATCGGCGCGAGTTTCGCAAATCCGTGCGTGGTTGAGGCGCCGACCCACATCCGGTCAAGGGGGAGGAAATATGGGGTAGGAAAGGGGGTGAAGGGCGACCTTCCGGTCCCTTTTCGCCTTTGCTTACCACCTGCCGCCAATGCTGCCGCTGGACCGTGAGTAACGCCGTTTGGCATTTTGATAAATGACTGACAGCGAATGGCCAAAACCTCACTTTCGGTGCAAATTTCCCCCCTTCATCTTGAATAAAACGGGGCCCCTTGTTAGCTGCCCTTCTTCCGCCCCCTCTATTCTTTGCCCTTCCGGCGAATTATCGCCGTCGCAATATTACATCACCTATGCAAAGAAACGACGCTGGCACAAACAGGTCGATAAGAATACCGTTCACTCTACAACGCAACGTATGCGTATGTAGGCAACAGCTGTAATATCCACGTACTGCGAGCTAACCAATACAAAGGAAAATTACTAAGCTCGTATACATTCATTTTTTTTTTTTTTTTTTTTATCCATATACATATGTATGTACGTAGTAGAGTAGAACGGATTTTTTTTTGTTTGGTAAAGTTGCGGTAAAAATTGGGAAGAGTCTCCTCGCAACAAGCTATTGCCGATTAAAAAGTAATCACAGTGAAAATAGTGACAGAAGTCTCCGCTACTGTTTGTGGACCCTTAAGGTGAGATGGTTTCATAAAAACGACACTCTAATCACGAAAAATAATGCCTATTTTCAGCACAAAACTAGCAATTTCTCTCAGGATTACAACATTACAGTATTGTGACGATACTATATACATATTTAAAAATCGTTCAAGAGTAAACTGCCACTTTCGGTAAGCGGATGTTGACCAAAATCGAAGTATCTCTTACGGCTGGCGTGAAAACTATAGATATAAAATTTCGACTTGATCGGTGGTGTTGTTTCCGGAAATATTCTGTGGTAACAGGATTTTTGACTTTTCCACAAGAAAAAAAACCCTACTTCCGGTTGACTGATGTTGATCAAATTCCTTATGGCTCTTACACCTTACGTGAAAATAATAGATATGAAATTTCAGCTTAATAGACTTGATAGTTTCGGAGAAAACACACATACAGACACACACACACACACACACACATAAGTACACAGTCATACAGACATTTTCCAGAAATCGTGAAATCGTGATCAGGGGATGATACCTGATACAAATCAGTCAAAATCTCGTGGTCGAATTTTCGCACGATCACAATACTTTATCCTATTAGGATAAAGTAAAAATATTATTACCCCTAGTACATACATATATGTATGTACATACATAGATATGTATATGTACATATGTACATATACATATTTTCAAAAATTTTCGTCGACCAGAAATTTTTATGACGTATTAGTTTTTATCTGTTGCAACCTCTGCTACCAAATTGATTCAATTTTACCCATAGATTTTAACAACTTAAAGGCAAACCTTAAAATGTATGAATATTTGTAGAGATAAATTTCACTGTTGTTAAAAATAGCGTAATGCTTTTTTATTCCAATTGGTGAAAATTCTCAATTTGTAAGCAGCTATCGTAACAAGCCACAAAAGCAGACACATTGCAGCCGTCGTAAAAAGTAAATGATTACAATTCCTTTTGCTCTATTATATTATACTAGTGTAAGCCCGTTGAATATCAACGGAGCGGTTTCTCATCACCCACACTGAAAAATAATATTAGATTTAATAGTTTTTATAGTTGTTGCATCTATGCAACCAAGCGCCATCTATGGCGCGTTACACTAACAACAATATAACAATTTAGCAAAGTCGCGAACCCTTTAAGAATAAATATTGGCCAATTATACGTCTGTCGTCGCCTCCGTTTGGAAGATAGTGTAAGCACGATTCCTCCCAACCTTTTGATCTCGGATTCAAATTCCGCTCGTTCTGGTTTTTTAATTATTTACCTCAGCAAGCGTTATCAGCAGACAGACAGTCATACTTCGGCTATTATATATACATATACTAATATATATATATAATAGACAGTTAATTAAAGTCAGTCCAATTTTCTTGAAGTGTGTGTGTGTGTTTTGAGTGAAAACTTAAATGTTTAACCATCGATAAAGTTTTAATGAGCCACATTTTTCGTCTATACTGTAATATATCTTTGCTAACGAACCTAAGCGATATTAATACGCTTTTTAATTAAGATCATTACAATCCAAACTCGGCACACATACAGTCAAATCCCTTTTTATGATTGGGTAGGAGAAGAGAGGGGTGGAGAGGGGTTGGTCGGGGTGGTTACTGCAGCCTCAAATGATGTTCGCCGGAAGTGAAATATCGCCGAGATTTGTCTCCTAATGACGGCGATTCATGGGTCCCCCTGGAAAATATTGAATTATTTCACTAATGGAAAAATACGGTAGCCAAACGGAAGAATGGAAGGTGTGAGTGAGCCGGGGGATGAATGGGGGTGGTTCCAAGTCTTCGATAGAAGCTTTAGCTGGTGGAAGATGGGGAAGGGTAGGGGGAGGGGTTTTCTAGAGCTTTCACGTGAGCCGACGGCACCGGCTGTCGTAGCCGTGACTTGTGTTCCTTATCGAAACTTCTTTATTGCCTTTAACAATATTATAATATCGGGAATGGGTTCGATATCCGCGGGCGCCAGGTGTACTAGAGAAGCCTACGACTTCCTCTCACCTCCAACACCCCATCTTCCCCTTTCATCCTCCCAACAGTAATGATGAATTGATGATATGTCAGCGGGGTGGAGGAGAAGCTTCAATTAGGAGACGAGACGTGATTTCTGCGCACAAACGTTCGCCAAATTTAGCATGAAAGGATCCATGCGGGGGGTAGGAGCGGAAAGAGAAGGCTGATTCAATTACGGACTACTTTATTTCTGTATGGAAAGTGACTACTTTCCATACATTCTTTCAATCTATATTATACTAGTGTAAATCCGTTGAATATCAACGGAGCGGTTTTGTCATCACCCGTACTGAAAAATAATATTAAATTTAATAGTTGTTGCATCTATGTAACCAAGCACCATCTATGCTGCGTTATAATAACAACAATGTAACAATTTAGTAAAGTCGCGAACCCTTTATGAATAAATATTGGCCAATTATAATACGTAGGTCATCGCCTCCGTTTGGAAGATGGTATAAGCACGATTCCTCCAAACCTGGTGATCTCGGGTTCAAATACCACTCGTTCTGGTTTTTTTAAATTATTTATCTCAGCGATCGTTATCAGCAGACAGACACACACACACAGACAGACAGGCGGATTTCGGCTATGACATATACATATAACTAGTGTAAGCCCGTTGAATATCAACTAATGTCTCTGTGGGTGAGTATATGTGTATTTAATAGTTTTTATAGTTTTTGCATAGACGGCGCGTTATAATACAACAACGTAACAATTTGACAAAGTTGCGAGTCTATTGAGAAATTAATATTGTCAAATCGTAGCAGGTTCGTCATCGCCTCCGTTGTATGATAGTGTTAGCACGACTCATTCCAACCTGGTGATCACGGGTTCAAATCCTACTGGCGCACAGTGGATCCTGTAGAACAAGCTATGAATGATTAAATGACACGCCATGGCGTGTCATTTAATCATTTACCAAGGCGAGCGTTGGTAAATGATGTCCAAGATTTTGCGAAAATGAGTTATGAATGCAACTTTGTTCCTCTTTTATTATCCTCTCAGGACGTCAAATGACAAATTCGAATGCGTCACAATTTTTTTCGCATCACAATACAAAAGTTCCACTAATATTATCGGAGCGCACGAGTGAAAAGACCGGACTTTTGCATGCAATTTGAAAAATTTAATAACAATTAAATAGCATAGTGTACAAAATATGGCAACTAATTAATCGGTCAGTAACTTTTCAAGAAAATGGTCAATATTAAATTTAGAAAACGGTCTGTTTGGGATTTACTGGGTTAATAAATTAATATATTAGATTCCGGTGGCTAAGCGGTTAAATATCATTGTTGCATTTGCCAATGCCATGATTATAAGAATCCATAGCAGAGGCAAATGCTCAGTCTTTGTCAACTCACCACACTACCAGCATAACTACCAAAAATATCCCCATGGCCTCGGACAGACCAACCTCCCTAAGCTAATTATACTATTAAATAAATGTTTATATTGTACATAACGGCTTTAATTAAGATCGCCCCTTGTCACCAGTACACTGACACGATATGTTTACTAGAGGAAGCTGCCAGCATCCTCAACACGGTCAGTAAATGTAATAAATGGTCAGTAAAAAATATATTTTTGCTAAGTAACTTTTCAGTCAGTGAATAACGATTTTACAGCTATATACCGATCGTTAATATAAATTTACTTACTGTTTACTATACGTTAAAGAACTGAAAATTGGAAAAGTTACCAACCCAATAAATACATTCCGTAAAATATCCACAATTATCATTTTTAGATAAAGATCACCATTTCAAACATTGAAACAGCTGCCCTAAACAATTAAATATTTTGGAAATGTTACGTTTATGCCAGAACCGAAATTTATGCGATATATTACGGTTCACAGCTCATAATACATAGCACAAGTCATAAAAGTTAACTTTTTCTTCATATACAATGTAATGCTGTCCGCTTATGTTTCGCCAGTGAAAATAATTACATACAGTTTGTGTGAGGCTCTTGACAAAATGCTTTATTCAATTTAGGCGGCCTGGCCGGCCCGTTTACCTAAACCGCGGTTAAATTCAACGGTGAACATTTTAAACCGTACCACAAAACTCGCCCAGCGTCTGCAACTCTAATGCCGTATTTAAACTCGAGTGATAATTCTTCGGCCGCACTAGTGGCGAGGGGGACACCGCCATGGGGACTACCGAATTTAATTAAACCTCTCGCACACGCCCAGGTAAATAAAACATTCGGAAAATATTCAAGTGGTTAGGCGTGTGAGGGGTGTGGGGTGTGGTGGGGCATTAACCTGGCCGTTACGCTGGAGAAAAATGCGCGAAAGTGTTATGAAAAACTTTTTCCTCGCCCGCAGAAAACTTGCCTAATGAATTAAAAAAGCCTCATATTTATTATTCTCATAAAAGTCGGTCCTTTGTAATCCGGTAGAGGCCGACTCTTATGCGAGCTTATAAATGAATTTTCACCTTTTTTTTCTATATTATATTTCACCGGCTCTGAGAATTGTGCCGTTAAGTCTTAACCATTTTAATTCCACTAAAGAGACAGCGTTGCAGACTTATTTTTAATTAATTATTTTAACTTTTTTAATGTACGAGTATGTAATTTAATGTATGTATTCTCATTGTAGTGGAACGCGTTGATAATAATAATTGCTTTTCTAGCTTTGTTGACAATTCATTCTATTTAAGACGAAAATTTAAATTTATAGACTTTAATGTCCTTAGCGACGGATGAGGTTTTGATGAATTAAAATGCTACTTCGTACATTATTTATAGCTTAACCAATAAGTATATACGTAGTAAGATCAAGTAATAAATATGATTTTGTAGGTAGTCTTATCGTGTGAAAATTCTAACACGAGGATTTGAATGATATGAATAACGTAAATATCACCTGTTCGTGATTTTTGGAAAATGTCTGTGTAATTTTTCGCCAACCTATCCTAATCCAAACTTCGCGAAAAGAAGACTTTTTCAATAATATATAAAAAAAATGTGTCAATCGAAAAATTAATTGTGGCCATCCTGTACCCAACCTAACTTCGCGAAAAGTAAACTTTTTTCAGAAATATAGACAAAAATGCGTTAATCGAAAATTAATTTTTCACCAACCTCCTTAACACAAACCTCACGTAATGAAGACTTTTTTAAAAAATATTGACAAAAAAATGCGTCAATCGGAAACTTAATTCTGGCCAACCTTTACCTAACCTAACTTCGCGAAAAGTAGACATTTTTTTATAATATATAGAGAAAAAAATTCGGGTGTGGCCAACCCATGACTTTATCCATATATTTGAGGAATACAAAGAGTCACGAAATTAATTTTTTAATGTTGAATGCGCCGCGCGTATGTAAAATACGATTTTCGGCATATATTCAACTACCACTTCCGGTCGGCGGTTTTTGATCAAAACCTTATCAACTCTTAATTTTTATATGAAAATTATAAATATAAATTTTCGACAAGATAGCCGGAGCAGTTTCAGAAATATTCTGTGGTAAACTTTTTGACAAAAAAAACCTACTTCCGGTTGACTAATTTTAATGATTTTTTTTTTTTTAAATATGATTTTTTCTCAAAACTACAATATTACAATATTGTGACGATACTACATATTTAAAAGGTCGAAAAAAATAAAAAACAAAAAATCGTTCAAGAGTAAACTGCCATTTTCGCTCGTCAGAAGTTAACTAAAATCACAGTATCTCTTACGGCTAACGTGAAAACTATAGATATGAAATTTCGACAAAATTCCCGGAGCCGTTTCGGAAATATTCTGTGGTAAAAGAATTTTAGAATTTTCTACAAGAAAAAAACCCTACTTCCGGTTTACGGATGTTGACCAAATTCCTTATGGCTTTTACACCTTACGTAAAAATAATAGATATGAAATTTCATCTTGATAGCCTTGATAGTTTCGGAGAAAACACACATACAGACACACACACGCATAAGTACACAGACACACAGACACACAGACACACAGACACACAGACACACAGACATACAGACACACAGACATACAGACACACAGACATACAGACATTTTTTAGAAATCATGAAAACGTGATCAGTGGATGATACTCGATACAAATCAGTCAAAATCTCGAGGTCGAATTTTCGCACGATCACAATACTTTATCCGATTAGGATAAAGTAAAAATGCGTTAATCGAAAACTTGGATACATTGATTTTTTTTTATTTAGCATAATGAATAAAGTCTTGTAATCGATTACAATTTTATTTATCATTGGCCTGTGATAAATAGTGGCCATCGAGGTGTTCGCGCCATTGTTTTTCCTGCGCGCCACGTCGAATTTTTGACGTTCCTGATACCGTTTCACTCGTTCTGTCACCGACATGTTGTCACTGATCGATTGTTAATTAGACCTTCTTTCTGATGATATGCATTTTTTTTATATTTCCTATTGGCTTTTCGGCGAGTATAGGCCGACATAGTGTTTGTGTTTGTTTTGTTTTTTTTACCAACAAATAATTTTTAACTGTTTGAATTCTTCCTAAATATGTGAATAAATATAAAATATCACTACTATCGTTTACATATGATAGCTACTCGTTTGAATAGTTAGCTTGAAATAAATCTACACTACACATTGTTCTGTATCTAAATTCACTTCATCCAATTTAAAAGAATCATTTATTATGTGTGTATATGTATGTGTGTGTGTGTTTATACGACTTCCTTTGAGGCTCAAAGCCCATCGCTGGAGTTTGATGGCCAAGGAGGCGAAAAATCGCCTGGCGCATTTCCGAAATTGTTCGCGGGAAAACGCTCGCGCGCGTAACGGCCGACGACGCGTGAAACTCGTCGGAAAACTGGCGTGATGATACACGAGGAATTCGCAACGTTTCGGTATTACTCATTCCAGTCGCACAGTGTTTTTCTTTATATCAACAGAGAGCGACGCGGCGCTGGGTGCTCCTCGAAGCGGATGAAAAGCCTCCAGCGCGCCACGTATTGCTTAGCAATACGCCGGGAATAATGCCCGGGAAAATGGGGAGGGCCTCCGTGCGAGGGCGAGGGCCCTCTTTGAATTTTTGATTGCCCTCAAAATTACGTCACATGAAAGATTCAGCTGGTGTTTCAGTCGGAAAAATCGCAATAGGAACGGTGGTTACGTATAATGCGAGCGCGTGTGCAACGATGCATGCATGACGCTAAAACTCGCAACCGAACGGGAAATTTCACTTAGAACACTTTTCACGGAAAACGGACGAATCTCATGAATCTATTTTTACACCCTGTGACATATATTTATTTATTAACATAGGCAGGCGGTATAGCCGATGGAGCCACAGGGGTCTGATATACATACATACATAATTTGTACATTCAGTTTTTAATTTTTTAAGTAAAACTTCTTTTGGCTCGGTAGAGTAAAAACGGTTCATCCAAAGCTCCATAAAAACGGAGCGAGCGATAAGTGGTCACGCATATCCCCACTCCTCCAGTTTGGAGGTAGGCTATTGCCCTCTCTCTTGCTCTTTCGCGTTCGTGCGAAAGAGATATCCGCCCCGAAAATTCGAGCGTCCCCTCTGCGCCCCAAACCGCCCCTCAGTTTAGTAAAAACCTGTCATCGAAGCGTGGCACGACACGAAAACTAGTCACGGCCAGTGGTCAGCGGGTACCTCACTCCTCGGCTAGACTTCAGGTAGCATTGAGAACAGTGAGCGTTTAAAACCACATTTGTGTATATAATTCTTTCACATTCACATCTGTATTCCTTCTTGTACATTGCACTTGCTTTAAATTGCAATGAAGTTTTACTTCTATAGTGAGTAGCGGCTCCACACTGCGATTTTTAGTTATTTATATTTTATATTTGAAGGATTTCAAAAATCAAAATATTCAACAACTTGTCGAGATAATTTTTAAACATATTTGTATGAAGATGAAGTTACTAGCTAATTTGGCAGGCGGTGGTCGAAGATTGGAATCTTCGACCACTCTATTTGAAAAGAATGAGTCTCTGACAATTTTGTTAGGAGTCTTTTAAGTCTCAGAGTATGACCTCTGAGATGTGCGCTTTTATTTAACGAGAAGATTTTTTTTATTGGGCATTTATATTTCTTATTACCATTTAATACACTTCTAATAGATCGCCTCAAAATCTTTTCGTCCGTAAAGGCGTTTAAAATAGGCGTTCAATAAATATATAAAGATAATTAGTATGATTTGTTCCATTGAATCAATTATAATCCAAATACTCGCATACAAATTCTTCACTGTCAAAAGTAGTACTACATTATGAACTCTTCAACGTGTAACTAAACAGAGACCCGGCTCATATCACATCCTGATTTAAATAGAGTACAACACAGTAAAATATTAGACACAAAATAATTATTCTTAGAAATGAAAATTATACTGTTTACATTTCGTTGAAATGCCCGGATTTATAAGCGAAAACACTTACCTGCTATATCGTATGTGTTTACGCGGAACTCATTAAGATGAATGGTTGTATTTAAAATCCATTCCGGAAATCGACAAAGTCCAAAATAATATTAGACCTACATAGCGAATGCGAAATCGTATTACTTGTACTATTTATAGTACCGATCACACGAACGTTCTTAAGTAGACAGTATTTTTATACGAACTGGAATAAGCTACACACGAATTGGATGAAAAGCGAATTTTCTAATAATAGAATCGAGCTCAATCGCCAGACAATTTTACTCGAGACGTGTACTACAATATATTACGGGTGTAAATGTATGATTTTTTTTTCTGGCCCGTGCCGTCTAAAATACTCGAACATTTCTCACGTACGTGAAAGGAAACAATGATAGTACACGTCGAAACTGTTGACCGTTACGTTTTCATCCGAAGGGACGCTGGCGCCCAGGAAAAAGTGGACACGACGAAATGGAGGATTTCGGTACCGAAGGTTCTGAAAAAACAAACTGTGAACTATCTCAATGATAAATAGCAGGCCTTTTTGTACGTAACAACTTATGGCACGCGATATAGAATACGTTACATCGACGAAAAAATGCCAGTCGGCACTTTCCGTCAGCACGTATAACAAATACGAGCTTTTTACTTTATTTTTTCGTTTAGAAATAACCTATTTCTAACCTTTCTTTACAATTTCAATCGGTTTATGCAGTTTGCTAATCAGTTCTCAGACGTTTCTATTTGCGTACACGATATTTTGGAATACAATATTATAAGCGTATCTCCATTACACTGTTCGACAAATGGTGACTTTTTTTTTGCTTCAGAGACGAGATATAACTTTTATTACAGATTTATGCTTAGTGAACACGAATCTGGTAATAAAAAATGTTGATTGCCTCGAGATTCTGAGATATACATATGTGTTTTTTAAATCGCGCGATTTTTCAATTTCTCGGTGTTGTTCGGTCCATGTTTCAAAATCTGTCAATTTCTTGTTCAAAATGAATATTGAAATCTATAGTCGGGTATTTTATCTTTCATTTATAGTACTTTTCAGCTTTCAAATATTTATAAGTAGTCGTACAGTTCAAATCCGAATGTCAAAAGTACGTATTTTCACTTTTTTACGTACGTACGGATTTTTTCCCACTGTTAATACTATTTTATATTGAGTATTTTCTATATAAATGTATTGACTGAGATACTGTTCTGGTCACACTATTTTTTGTTTTTGTTTAAAAGGTTTAATTGGAAGTGTGCTGAATTCTAAATCGTACTACTTGAGTTTTGTGTTGTGTATCTATTGTGTGTGGCTTGTTTGTACAAGATGCGTCTTAAGTCCTGCGTCCTGAAGCATTTTTCGTATTGAACAGCGTTATTAGTACTTCAATGAAGCGGCGATAAAAGTTTACTGTGGGTTGTGCTACTTTTCAATCAAAATTCGAAATCATGATTCATTGATACGACTGCGCAGAATTCGTGTACTGAATGCATAATTTATCGAAATTAACTAAAAATCATGTATTCGCAACAAATTTCAAATCTTTAGAGCCAGAATAACGAGTTAAGGATAGCCTCATTAACAATGAAATATCCCTTTCGGTATCCGTGGAAAACTGTATTTTTCCTCGAACAAAAGCTATGATCACACTGCGATAAGATTTACCCTCATCACGGGTCGTGAAAAAGAAAAGAAACAAATACAGGCGCACGTACGAAATGGGTCACGTTGGGTTCAGACTTCATACGTTGGACTCGCACAGACTATAAGGGTGCGCCTTGGGCCTTTGTATTCAAGTCAGGGTCCGCGGCCGAGCAAACGAACCCTCCCCTGGGGCCATTTCATATACCGATCGTCGGATTCCGCGTATATCGGCGCAAAAGTGAGCTTTTCCGGACGCGGCTTTCCCTTCGTGAGCTTTCGCCCCGTGACGCAATTCCGCGGCTAACGCGCACCACAGCCTCCCCACACACAAAAAAAGATTTTCCCATTTGATATTGGTAATCGAATGTATTTTTACAACACTAGCTTAATGATAACATATATATATAATATAATTTTACTTGCTGAAAAACATTAAGATCTTCTGTGTAATCTGCCTGTATGTATAACACATGTGAAGAAGTGGCGTATGGTGACTTTCAGTATAGGGGATGCATTGAGAGGCATTTTTTTTAAATACAAAACAAGTGTGTGTATAGTAAAATTAAAACTTTCATTGAACCATTGGACCTATCGTAATTAAAAACATTAAACTAATTTCCTCGTGTTAACTGAGGAAATAAATAAATAATAATAATAATCCAACATTTCGCTATGCTTAAAAAATAAGGCATACGACCAATGCGTACTGCCGGTTATGACGTATGGGGTGTGAAACTTGGATGCTAAATTCAAGAATGGTACGTAACATCCAGTATACACAGAGAAGCATGGAAAGATGTATGCTTATTTATTTTATTTATGTTATATAACATTAGCTAATTAGCTAATTTAACTTACATATATTACATATTTATAACAACTACATAAATCTATGTATGTACATAGTAGTACACTATACTTATACACTATAAATATCTACTATCCCTTACAGAGGTATCTCCTCACACTTTGCAAGAATGCATCTATGTATGGTCTTAGAAGACCTGACGCACTCGGGGAGGGCATTATAGATTAACACACCCCTGTGAAAAACGCCACCAGCTGTCTTCGTTTTCCTTACTCTACCTACAACTAAATGGTTATTATTTCTAGCTTGGTATAACAAGAAGAGATCGTAAGGGTAAAACGTGGGTAATAAGTATGATCAAAGTGGCAGATATAGCAGATATATAGAAGATATATGTAGATAATTTTAATTTATTTAGGGGATGCGCTGCATTCTAAGCATCTATGGATGGCATGACATTCCACTAGTGTAGTCACATTATTCAGTATTATTATTACGTTGTAATATTGTCATTGATCAATCGTCATGTACGACAAATGACTATACAATTATTACTCTGCCCTCATGACTAAATTATAACCGAAGCGTGCATATACATATGTATGTACGTGTCGTCATCATTTTCAGCCGTTCACCATCCACTGCTGTATGAAGGCTTCTCCAATCCTCTTCCATTCCTGTCTGTCTTGAGCAATCTGCATCCACAATCTGACTCCACACATTCTTCTCAATTCATCAGCCCATCGTCCACTCAGTATGCCTTGCTTTCTTGCACATCCTCTCGGATACCATTCCAGTATTTTTCGCGTCCATCTACCATCCGTTCTTCTCGTTATGTATCCAGCCCATTGCCACTTTAACTTTTTCACACATTCCGCTATGCTATGTACTATGTATTGTTATTCTATTCTATTATTCTATACTATATGTTTTCTTACTATACTATTGTTACCTTACTTTAATTTACTTTTGTACTATATTGGTTGTTGTTTTGTGTTCTTTAATTCTGTTGTTTTGTGTTCTTTAACTCTGTTGTTTTGTGTTCTTTTACTCTGTTTTTTTTATTATTGATTTTGATTTTCTTTTCTTTCTTACATTGTTACTATTTGTGGAGACCTGTTATTGGCTTTCTGTATTTATAAGTTTCTTACTTTTTTCTGTTGTAACATAGCTGTTGGTCTTCCTAAAAAAATAAAATAAAAAATAAAAAAAGTACCTATATCTGCCACTTTGGTCATATGTACTTCTTACCCATGTATTCCTCTCACGATCTCTTCTTGTTTATACCAAGCTTTCCATGCTTATCTGTGTGCACTTTTCGAATTTAGTATACATACATCATAATTGGCAGTACGCATTGGTCGTATGCTTTATTTTTTAAGCATAGCGGAATGTTGGATTTAAAGACTATTCATTCTTCCAAAAGCGAACCATCCTAGTTTCATCTCTTCTTCTCATATACAAGTGTATTAATTTATTTTGTATTATATTTACACTTTTGAACGAGGGTGTATCTGTCAAATTCGCGAGTGTGCAACAGTATAATCGGCACGCAAGCAAGCCGCGAAGAAAAATGATTCCTCTTGGAAATACCCCTTTTTTTTTAACATTTTTTTATCATTCGGCCGGTTTTCGCGTGTCATCTTACAATCAGATTGCGGTGACAGAAACGGCAATTTCTGTCAAGCGCACTTTGTGAGGGTGAAAGCTCTCCAGGTCGCTGAGCGTTTACGCGTCTTCTTGAGAGAGAGATGGCCGGAATGTTCGGAATTTTCGCGACAGACACACAAACCGACCATTGGCATTCAACCTGGACAGACCACCCTTGTCGGTGATTGATCGTAACCCCTCGGGGTTGGCACGTCGGTGCAGACATGTTCCGGAACCGGAACACCACCGCAAACATCTCGACGTCTATCAGTTGTGCCACAAACAACTGTGTACTCATTTTAAACGGTTTGAAGAACTACGACAGTAGGTCTACTAAAGTTTAATTCAAAATCTCATCATTTTTGGATACTTTTACAACCAACTTTTGCTTGGTTTACGTGATGAACGATCTCACAAGTTAATTTGTAATTTTGTTCAAGATGATTGTGGAGATTAATTGAAGGAATAGATCATTCTTCAAATACTACAAATCTATGAGGTGTTTTTCAATAACAATCAATCACAGTTAATATGAGTACGCCTGTGGGAAACCTGCATTATCCACATTTATGTTGCTTTGTGATCATTTTAATCGTGAAGCGACAATGTACGAGTCAAGTAGCAGTGTATTGACGCTACAGCGTAAATCATCCATTCACTAGCGCATGCGCATTAACTCTCTCTCTCTCGAAAAATCGCGATCAATCGATTTTGATCATTTGTTGATGCTCTCGCCGCTCAGCTTCTTTGGCTGCTTTGAATCATCATTTTCAGCCATTCACCATCCACTGTTGGATGAAGGCCTCTCCAATCCTCTTCCATTTATGTCTGTCTAGAGCAATTTGCATCCACTTGACTCCACACATTATTCTCAATTCATCAGCCCATCTTCCACTCGGTCTACCTTGCTTTCCTTCACATCCTCTCGGATACCATTCCAGTATTTCACGCCTCCATCAGCCATCCATTCTTCTCGCTGTGTGTCTAGTTTAGTGTTCGGCAACCTTTTTGGAGCCCGGAGCCACATATTATTTAATAAAATAATATATACATATGTGTATATGTATATAAATAAATTTTACTGACTTGCAAGCTATAGAGTTCATAAAATTAGTCGTCTACACGATATTACTTAACGTTACACAATTCAGCACTAAAAATAAATATTTTGTCTGAAAACGGATTTTAATGTTATTTTTAAAAGCTAATGCGATTTTTGAACTTTGAATTTTCGGACAATTTATATAAATTCGCAACGTACATATTTAGTGTTCTACAATTGCATCTGTGCATTAAAACTTTCGTGATTACGATACAAATTTTTCACAAATTTCATTGAAGAATAAAATTGTTCACAATAATAATTGTATGTGGAACTAAAAAGCGTCAAGACAGAAAATGCAAGCTTCCTGACGTTCGAATAATCGACTGGAAATGATTGCCAACATTTGAATTGAACCAGTCATATTCACCAATTGTCCTTGGTATAAATAACTATCAACTATCTCTACAATATGATTATCTACAGCAGTGGTCTTCAACCTGGGCGATACCGCCCACCTCTGGACGTTTCTTGATTCTTAGTGGGCGCTACGACAATATTGAAGAAATCCGAAAGAAATTCAAATTTAAAAAAATAAAAATACCTACTTGCCACAGGGCGAAATACGATAGCCATGGATGATGGATCCATTAAAAGTAAATGTGTCTGAAAAGTTTACAGCCTGATATTGAAAGTCTTGTCAAATGTCATCAGGCACAGATTCCGCATTAAATAACTTGTATTATTCCATTATATTATGCGTGTAAAATTCATTAAACATAATTTTAGTTTTATTAAAATTAATTTTTAAGCCTACTTTCATACTTCCGTTGCTTAATTGTGTTAATCCTCTGCTTTGAATATCGAGACAAAAATGTGATTGTATTTTTTTTCTTTTAGTTGTCGAGAGTACTATTGTTATTGTTTTCATCATTTGGGTTAACATTTCAATTTTTAAATGTTTAATGTTTTTAAATACGAGGTAGTCAATAGGTCACCGAAAGTTCAGATTTTGCTATGCACACATTTGTTTTGTCTTGAAAAAAATGCTTCTCAAGGCGTCCCTTGTACTCAAAGTCACCGCACGCCACTGAATTGTGTATGTAGGCTCTAATCGACATATTGCTTTACAATTGAGATCAACTTAATCATATCGCTAACAATGCCTATTCATTCCCCTGATTAATTTTCATCATTTCTTGAATATAATAATAATAATGTGTATTGAAGATACTGTGCACATTTTTTTAATATTATATTCTATAGAATATTCGCGTATTATGTTTCTATACAAAAGATCTGTCCATTATTACGACTATGCGTAGGTTCATGTTTTTATTCTATTTTTAATATCGTGAATGATTTTTTTTTTAATTTATTTCATAATACGCATTACGATGATCACAATATCGAAAGAATATGAGATTGTCTGACTTGTATATATTTTAACAGCTCGCCTAGTATTCGATTGACTTTACCCGTAGCGGCGATGTTTACTTATTAACACCAAGCCCACAGTTTGCCGAGAACTTGAAGTGAACGTGAAATCGTCTAGCGAGTTAGCATTTATGTATGTGTCAAGTTTGCATTGATTAACGAGAATGGCGGTTAAGTGTTTTGTTTGCTTAACAACATATTTGCTTGAACTCGTAATTTAATTTGCCGAGACCAATAAACGGGCGAAATTTTCAACGGAAAAACCCATCTTCGTAAGTAAATCCATACTAAAAGTACCATGAAAGCGGAAGTTGTACTTTGTTATCTTTTTTTACATATTGCAGGCTACGAAATTGCTAATATTGGTTCAGTAAATAGCCTTTGATGATATATGTACAATAAACGGTCGAGAACGTCTCCCTAAATTGCTTCAGTGAAAGTAAAACGTTAAAATGTGTCTGGAAAATCAGATGGGATAAATCAATAATTAACTATTTTGCGTCAATACACGTTTTCTTTGTCGATAAACAATTTAAAATACCCTAAGTATTAATAAATGACGAATGTTAGGGTTAAGGGATGTGTGTCCGCAAAACTCATATAACTTTATTGTTTTCTTTTCGTGTAAATAAATCTCAGCCTTGGAAAATTCTCGGTGAAACATTTTTCTTTCTCATTTTCTTGCCCGAGGTATTAGTCATTTTGAATGTGTGTTAGATTTATGGTCTGGCATTCTCGCGAGATTTGTAATAATTCAACTTATTTTGGACTAGAGTTGATAGAATAAAAACTGCACACCGTCAGCGGCCAACACTCAACATTCGATATGCAAATTTAGCACCGTAAAATTGACACTTTCATATTCACTTTTAAACCGCTACTAATCCTCTTTATATAAATAAATTTATAATCGTGTCTCAAAGGTTTTGTCACAAGATTGAGGATAAGCCTTATTTAAAATCATATATGTACATACACTATCCACTGGCGTATTCATATTTGATGTAATTTAGAAACGAATAGGATCATTGTTAGTCGAAAACGACCCTTGATCCATTTTTCCTCCTTCTGGTCACGTACGACACTGCAGTGCATACGAGTTTACTGCACTCAAACATATCATCACGTCCCCCCCAGAGAGCTTTTTAAAACTCCTGCAAATATTTTCAGAAAGTTTCAGCGACGGGCTGCCGCCTGTAAAAATATAGCTTATCGTAGATATAAACGAAATCTTCATACTATGACAAATTCCCACAATTTATATTATAATAAGAAGAATGGCCGCTTTTCTCAAATGAAATATTATACAAAAACACAATTTTAATTTACATAAATGACGGAACACGTGAAACGTTTTAATTTTATATTAATTTATTATGTGTGATATAATCTCAGTAACAATATAAAGCGTTTCGGGCACACTTGTTAACCCACGCTTCGATCGAACGAAATTATAATATATAATCACACGTAAGCCTGACGTGAACGAGGAAAATCCACCTCATATTCAAATGAGTCTGGGAAATTTTCAATAGGCTACAAACGTTTGGGAAATTTTGTGAAAATTAAATAACGAAACGAATAATGCTAGTAGAGGAAAGCGATCGCTACCGCGTGTTGTTAGATTTAGTACCAGCTCTCTTGGAGCTGAAAACCTTCTTCAATTTAGGCGGGCTGGTCACGTAACTAGAAACGAATTTATTTTTCCTAATTAATATTTTTTGTCGGCAATGTATGGGGCACATTAGTGTGTATGCATGTACATACGTGTGTTCGAATCACGCTAGTCAGCAGAGCGAACAAGGGCTTGACGTATGATTACCGAAAGAAAATGTACATTCTTGTACGGAAAATTAATACGAAGAAAAAACACAATTCGGGGTGACCAACAGGAGACTTTTATCATATTTTGAATCTGTACTAGTTGATCACCGTAAAATAAATTACACTGATAGTTAAAGGGTAGCATTGGAAACGTTAATCTTGAAGGCAATGTGAAACCATTGAATAGTATAATTGCTTTTCGCTTCATAACTTTATTATCAAATGAATAAATTGACATTTTTTAATACACATACATATGAATGCTTATAGGGTGTATAATAAGCACGTACCCCTAGTGAGCATTTATTTGTGTGTGCGTGTATGTCAAAAGGGGGGTTTGTGTGTAAGGGTGCGTTATTTCCTCCCTGTCGTGCGGGTATTTATGGTAGTTTATACGTTTTATCCGGCCGCCATTAGCATATAATATGGGGCAAACTTTGCGGAAATGCGTTCAGAACGCTATTCCTCTATAGTTCGGGATTCATCACAGTTCGGTTGGTTGAGATCCCGAAGGACTAGAATACGACTGGACGAATTACACGCCTGTATGGACAACTTCACTAGTCTCGTTCCCCTCACAATTTTGACCCGAATAAAATAAAGCCGATTTTCGTATATTATATACATAGGTATATAATTATGTGCGTGGTGAGTTTCGGGCTTTCGCAAATGGTATAAATCGAAGATATGCTAATTGAATTTTCAATTATCAGATAAATGGAAATTAGTATCGAGTGGTTGAAGGTTTGCGTTCATAATTAAGTAAATACGTGATACCTTGCCGGCGGTACAAGAACACTCGAAATACAGTGGGAAATTTCCTCCGGTCCCCGAACGGCAAGTTTCTGGTTAATTGTTATCTCGCTTTGAACCCAGATTCAGAAGAGAGATATTACAATAGTGGAAATCAGCTTAGTTTCTACGACACCGGTTGTGTTTTGATTGAGCGTCTCGTTTAAAAATTGCATTATATTTTAAACAAAATCGTATACCTATTGCTATACATACTTTGATAACACTGTGCAACAAAAAAAACTACCGGAGCTACTAGATACTAGGCAATCTTTACTAAATTTAACCCACTGAATCCGAATATCATAATAAAATTTGTTCGTTAACTCTTGTTTATGAGATATGTATGTATGTATGAGCGTTTAAAAAAATGGACGATTTTACCATCTTTTTGACTTTTGCGGCATGTAACTCAAAATTTAGTGCTTTTGTGTTCAAACTACCTCCAAACGCGACTTAAAATCATTTACAGCTCAAATTTATACGTTTTATAAAATAAAATATTCGTAATCGAACGTTTTATTTTATAAAACGTATAAATTAAAACATACATAAACGTACAAAAATAAAACATATTGATATAGAGAACCAATCCTTATATGTAAGTGCGTTAAAATAAAAAAAACTGACTAACCTAACCTAATGCATAATAACATTGGCAAAAAAATTCGAAAGCTTTTTAAATATCACAATTAATAGCAAAAACATCTGACAATTGCTTCCAATACTCATTTTGAATACAGAACTACTAAATTATGAGATGCAGACCGCAAAGGTCAAAAAAATTGTCCATTTTTCAAGTGCTCATTTTTCACAAACGAAAGCTAACCAACAAATTTCATTATCATAATCGGATTCAGTGGGTCAGAATTAGTGATAATTTTTGGGTCTCCGCTTCGGTAACTCAAAAACGTGATTTTTGTTGCACAGTGTAATTGAATGAATACATCTGTAGAGGAGATCTCTTTACGAATTTCAGAATCAATACGAATCAGCTGAAATATATTTTCTGTTCAGAAAAGTTCGGTGAAACCGAACCATGTACTTACTCAATGCGATTTATCAAGTCGACCTCATAGCGCAAGATGCATTATTTTCAAAATTGAGTCGCGTCTGTAGCAGTGGATGTGTATGTGGCAATTTTCTGAAAATAGTAGCTAACAAAACTCTCTCATTGGCCAAGAGTTTTCATTCGGATAGATAAATCGCGGGTTACACATAGCAGGGGCTGCCCCAACGTTTGAGCCGCAATTTGTTTTCAGCCGCACATTGCTTTCAGCAGAACGGTCATTCTTTAGATCTGAGACAGTTAATAACTCAGGGGGGTCTGAAACCACGCCACTCAATACCGAGTCCATCTAAAAACAACGAGCAACTGTAGCACACTCCTCTTTTTATTATTTATTTTTAGTAACCCATCTGTTTTGCTATGTGGTTTAAATTTATTCCGAGTGCAATTTGTATTTTATCCCGGTAGAACGGGTTAACTGTGGCGATAACATCGTCGTAAAATAGGAGCTAAAGCTGCTGGAATCCTTGCTTCGTATTCCAGTGTTGGTCGGATGCAAGCCGCTATATGTACAATGCAGGATACGTTCCAGACATTGAATTGCATCTCAAACGATCGGGACGTAGTACGAGATGCAACGTGCATTATAATTTGATTAAGTGTTTCACGTTCCCAAACCCGATGTAGGTTTATGTCTATGCCGTTGAATAAATAGGTTAGCTGTGGTAAAAAAATAAATCAAAAAAACAGAGTGTTTCAAAACTACTTCTCGAGAAAGTCCAACTGTATAAGAATTTTCTTCATTACTAACCAAAACTTTCTTCAATTCAAAACTGAGAATGTACATATGTATGTATGTATTTCCTCTCACGAATATCATATCGATATCTTTCATACATCGGGACGAGGGTGAAACTTTGGAAAAGGGCAAAAAGTCGAGCAACAGGCGCAGAGACAACCCGGGAACTTCGCTCGCTATAGTGTTTATGGCAATAAATCCAAATGTAATTTATGTGCCACCACGGAATTTTTCCGTGACGCTCCGAGGAAAATCCCTCACACGTAGATGTGTGTGGTAAAAAAAAGGGAACTTCCCTCGACCCCCCGGCATTATCATATTTCACATTTTTCGAGATTCAAGACATGTAAATTTCGACAAACAAGATTTTCACCGCGTGTCCCTTAAGGATCCGATGCGTATTTCCCAGGATGCGCAAATTATTACGGCGTATACATGACTGTGCGTTGCGAAATTTTGAAAAATAAAAACAAAAATATCCCGCGATAAATTCTTTTTTTTTTTTTTTTGACGCGAATTACTATATATTGGCGTAAGCGTATGCCTGCCTGTCGACCAGTGGGTCTCGGTAACAAGCCGACACCTCTCATAGCTGACTTGAGTCGACAACGCGACTTTATGATCATGCATCCATTCAATCAAAGGTACACTAATACTTTACGTACTGTCAAACGGGCTAGGGACTACACTGTTATTATACAAACCAGCGCGTACGAGTGAGGTTTGTGGACGGGGGGTAGTATTAAAATCCACAATCACATGACGAGAAATCCGACTAGTTATTATTGTTTTGTGTCTGGGTCACGTACTGCCAAACGGGCTAGGGGCTACACTGTTATTGTACAAACTAGCGCAAATGGATGGGGTTTAGGGTTAGAATCTACCATTTTTCAGGAAAACTGGTCATTTAACAGGAAAACTGGCTAGTTCTAATAAAACATATAACACTGTTCGACATTCGTGAGTATGTCGAACTAGTATGAGTTTTTAGCTCGCTATTTTACCGAGTTAAAATTCAGCACACTTCCAATTATAACCATTTTAAACAAAAAAAAAAAATAGTGTGGCCAGAACACTATTTCAATAAACATGTTTCAATAGAAAATACTCAATATAAAATAGTATTAACAGTGGAAAAAAATTCCAAGTGAAAATACGTACTTTTGACTTTTGATTTGAACTGGACGACTACTTAAAAAGATTTGATAGCTGAAAAGTACTACAAATAAAAGATAAAATACCCGACTATAGATTCCAATATTCATTTTGAACAAAAAATTGACATATTTTGAGATATTGAACGAACAACACCAAGAAATATAAAAATTGCGCGATTTATATATGTATCTCCGAATCTCGAGCCAATCAACATTTTTCATTGCCAGATTCGTGTTCACTGGGCATAAATTTATAATAGAAGTTATATATCGTCTCTGAAGCAAAAAAAAAAAGTCGTCATTTGTCGAACAGTGTAATTGGACGCTATGAAAAATAAAGATTTGATTTTTTTTACAAAAATTCACCGAAATAGTCTGGTATTTTAATTCGATTAAAGATTAATTTGAAATATAATAATTTACGATTGATATACATATGTATGTACATATTGTGTCAATATGAAATTTTCCATAATGGACTTAGGGTAAGCAAGAACGATAAGGTCAGGTTGGTATGTGCAAAAAAAAGTCCACATAGCTTTACACAGTCCATTACCGGTGTTGATGCGTGGACCGGGAGTGGTGTGAGTATCTTTTCAGCCGCCTGAAAATCCACTTTTCACGTGGCATTATTTCAGAGGACCTTTTTCACACTTGGGCGTGCGCGCTCGCCCAGTTTAACCCCTTTCCACCCCCTGCTCCCATTCCCGAAGCCTCGTGTTGTCCTTATTGAACCCTTTCCCGCTCGGGCACACAATTTGCGACGTTTGCTTTGGGATTTCTTAGGCAAAGTCCAAAGCACTTACGCGTCGAGGCTTTCGCGCGCCTCCCTAAATCAACATCGCCACAAGATTTTCCCCGCAAATTTCACCCTCGAAACTACGATATTTTCATTTATGGTCAACCCCGTTCTCAACCCTCTCTATCCACCGTCACCACCACCACCTCACCTTCCGCCAATATTGATCTTTATTGATGACATCGGCGGCGAGTTTCGATTTCGCTGTGTACAAACGGATCAAAGTAATAAAAATACAACCGCCACACGTTTGATCGCACCACCGGGGAACTTAAGCGGGAAAATGTGAAAGAACGGGATCAGTGCGAGGCTTATAAACTCAATGCGGAAACTTTGACTGAAATTAAATCCATTTTATATCAATATCGACGCTTCCCAGGTTGTTCGATAGACTTCTATAGTATATCTACGTCACGTCACGCAACGAGTATTCTGGTGTGGCCAACCATATATTTGAGGAATACAAAGAGTAACGAAATTAATTTTTCAAGTACGTAAGTAAATAAAACGCATGCACACCACCACACCGACCAAAATACATACATAAATATCATAAAATTACTATGTTGAGTGCGCGCGCGTATGTAAAATACGATCTTCGGCATATATTCAACTACCACTTCCGGTCGGCGGATTTTGATCAAAAACAACTTATACAATTTTTAATAAATTTTTGACAAGATCGCCGGAGCAGTTTCAGAAATATTCTGTGGTAAACTTTTCGACAAAAAAAAACCTACTTCCGGTTGACTGATTTTAATGATTTATTTTTTTCTAAATAGCAAAATTTCTCAGAATTACAACATTACAATATTGTGATGATACTACATATTTAAAATGCCGAAAAAAATAAAAAACAGCAAATCATTCAAGAGTAAACTGCCACTTTCGCTCGTCAGAAGTTTACTAAAATCACAGTATCTCTTGAGGCTAACGTGAAAACTATAGATATGAAATTTCAACTTGGTCGATGGGGCAGTTTCGGAAATATTCTGCGGTAAAAGAATTTTTGAATTTTCTACACGAAAAAAACCCTACTTTCGGTTGACTGATGTTGATCAAATTCCTTATGGCTCTCACACCTTACGTGAAAATAATAGATATGAAATTTCAACTTGATAGACTAGATAGTTTCGGAGAAAACACACGGACAGACACACACACACACATAAGTACACAGACATACAGACATTTTTTAGAAATCATGAAAACGTGATCAGGGGACGATACCTGATACAAATCAGTCAAAATCTCGAGGTCGAATTTTCGCACGATCACAATACTTTATCCTATTAGGATAAAGTAATTATCCGATTAGGATAAAGTAATAAAGTAAAAATGCTCTAGCGTAGAGCCACAGATATCTCCTACACCGCCTTGCGTAAAGAGATCTGAGAAACCTTTTCTGCACCCTTTCCAATTTTAAGCAGTGTGCTCTGCTACTAGGACTCCAAATAATTGACGAAACTTCCAGAATGCTCCGTACTAATGGTTCGTAAAGAATCCTAAGCACCAGGACTCTTAGAATAAATCCTAGCATTTTAATCGCTCTTAGGCAGATAATTTCAATATGCCGACTAAAATCAAATTTGCTTGAAAAAATGACTCCCTCATTGTATTGTATTGCAATCATTATTTGTACACTAGATTTATTACTCAGAGTATCCCGGGTGCACACTCATTTTTGTGCATGAGTGTTATTTACATGCTAGCTGGTATATGTACACGTCAAATTACGGTGGATTCGATCGGTGCTAATATGATTATGTATTATTACTATATATGAAGAATCTATAATGTCATGCAGGGTCCTATGTTCATAAATGCATATAAATAAATTGCACGTTTCTTTGCATGAAATGTAAATATTTAAAAAAAATTACTCAATCTACTACTTTTAGTCAACACTGTCAAACTTTCAAAACCGATTCGATAAAATTTCCTTATAAAATATAACGTGCAAACAAACTGCATTGAACCCACGCTCGTTTTAGTTCCTTCGCAAGCACTGCAAGGACTTCCGGCCAACTTTTCACTGTATGTAGCCGCTTTCAGAATTCTCGCACAAAAGTGGGTTATACATACATATGTATGTACAATTGTACATATATACGGAGAGTCGGCTTGTTCGTCGAACGTTTGAAAATCAACACACGTGTACTACAAACGGAATTCTATATCATTTTCTCATGCCGGCAACAGGGACAAACATGTGTGCGCGCGAGCTTGGGTGGGTGTCGACACTTGTTTGCAATTTGTTAGACGGTCAGCGAATGTGTGTGCGAACAAATCCTCGCACGTTTCTCAACCCTCAACACTAAATCTTCCTCAAAGATAACTTTCGAGCTTTTGCACGCTGTGAGCTCTTTTATTGCTGCGAGATTGCCGGAGATTACCACCGGCTGAGAGGGACGCAAACATTCCCGTCTGGAAAAGCTGACTCAAAACCCTAATGATGCAATATTTCTTCTGGCCTAAAATTAATATAATATACCCAACCCACATCAAATACCTTATCGGATGAACTGAGTTCGATTTGAATCAATTGTAAACTTTGCCGATTAATTGAGTGAAATTCGCACGTCGTCGTCGAATAGACACACCACAAGTGTATCTACATACATAGATAGTACGTGCGGCTCTCACCTGAGATAATAAAGTTGCAATGCAAATGTGGAGGTGGAGGCTTACAAGGACGTCTGTTCGATTAGAGGACGGACAGACAGACGGGGTCGCTTTGTGTGTTTGCAATTCAGACCGCAAACCCGGAACAGGGACATTGCACACATACAACACGAGCTGTGACGTAATCGTTAACACTCAAGTATGCGGTCTATTAATTGATTAAAATTTAAAATAATCATTGCGTATATATGTATACTGTCTATCATATCGTTGCAGATGTAGATTGGATATGTGTGTACATTTGGTTAATTAATTGTATAGAAGCTGGATAATGAGATAAGCGCGGCGCTTTGAGCAAAGACAACACACTGTGTCTCCCTCCCAGGACAATTTCTACCGGACAATAGAGCGACAAAGAGCGGAATCTGTGTGTGCATGTTGTTTCTTGTCTGTCTGTTTGTTATCACTCATCTGCTAACTGTGACAATCTCCGCTCTGTGAACACGGCAAGTCCGATTCGCCGGGCTGACGGGACGTATCGTTTGCATAAACCAAAGCTTTCCAAACATGGAACTTCGACAAAGTTCAACTTGTCTCTCCAATCGGATGCATACGTATGCCTCGATGAAGTAATCGGATGGACGAGTTTGAAACTGTAAATCAATTGTGGGTATGGTTTAAAGTCGAAGGAGTACTCAATACGTACACATGTATGTAACTATTAAAAAACCTTTTCCTCCGAAACAAAACCCTAATTAAGTTTTACGATTTCGAGGAATTTCTAGTAAAGGTAAATTTTTCAATTTTTACTCACATGGTAAAGTAAGATTAATTTAAATTAAAAATATCATATTATGTATTACGTGTATTTAAAATAAACGGTTTTTGGGTTACAGCTAGGCTTACCATACGTCCCGGTTTTACGGCGCGTCCCAACGTCCGGGCCGGTTTGCCATTTTTGTCCCGGTTTGTCATTTTGCGATATTATCCTCTCTACATATGTATGTATGTACATACATATATGCTTTTGGAGGAAATGGTAGGCTGGTAACAATTATTGTTAATCAGGAAGTGCATAATAGTCAACAGAGGTTATACAGAGTTTCTTGTCTTGTTTCTACTAAAATGGATAAATTTTACAAAAGGATATGCTGTATTATGGAAAATAAATCTCGCCTGTGGCGTATTTTTGTTCAAGTTGTTTAGAGTTTATTTTGAGATTCAAAATAATTTAGATACAAAATGTTCTTAAAAATTGTACAAAATAAATATTTTTCCGAAAATTTTATTTTCTCAAATAAAATCTTAAAATGTCCCAGTTTGGGAGAAAAATAATATGGTTATAGCGATAGCGAATCTACACATATCCGTTTAGTACACGGACACACAGGCATACACACTGGAGGTCAATTTTTTGCACGATCACTTTATCATACTACATATTATGACGTATATGGATAAAAGAAAAGCCTTAAGTCACCTCAAGCCTTTTTATTGAACCTAATGACCTTGAACTTTTGATATTTAGAGATATGAAGTGACTTTCAACAATGTTGTCTTCGTTAAAAATTTCTTATAATAAATTGTTTTGGAATAAGTACCTACTTTTCGATTTTTATTCTGAAACATTAATTTTACTTTGATACCTGTAGATGGCACTTGGTAATAATTAATACGCACAAATTTAAAACAATGCATAAAAGTATTTTTTGGTATTAAAAACAATACCCAAAAAAATAATATTGTTAAATGCAACGCTTACAATCCTATACACCGTATATTAGTAGTGTTTACAAGTAACTTTGCACCATTTCGAGTTATTTACTTCATCGATCAGTGGTTCTCAACTTTTTTTTTTATTTTATCAATAAAAAGTGGGCTCAACCGGGATTTGAACTCGGGACCTCTCGCACCCAAAGCGAGAATCATACCCCTAGACCATTGAGCCGCTTATGGTAAGCGAGTTTTAACATTCACATTATGCGAAGATTCGCCAGCGAGTGGCACACTTTCTAAAAATGTGATGACACAGTTGTTTGACCGGAGCGGAGCGCACGATGTGTTAACGCAGACATGCATTGCAAAATAAAACACGTTTACATTATTATGTACATATGTATATATATACGTAAATGTTTCCATTTGAAGCAAGCAGATCTTTTTGTGTACATACATATATGATTTTATTGCGATTCAAACGAGGCGAGATTCTACAACATTTTCAATTGACGTAGGATACTCGTTCATTTGATATTCTTCATTGACCTACGTTATAGTATCCGAAAGATTCTGTTCTGTTCCTTTAGTACAGAATTAAGTCGAGCTAAATGGGTCGACCGTATCCTTCGGAAACAAATTGGGCACTTTCCTCTTTGACGGCCGAATGTCGCTTAATCTTATTTGCTCACTTTAAAATACAAAGGCAAAATGATGAATAATTTTACTACGCTTTAATATAAATGTTACTTAGTTCCATTTATTACCCAAGACAAGAATCTTTTTTTATAAACTAACGAAATTACTTTTATTTGTGCGTACAAATTATATTAATTCGTATCACTCGGTGTATTGAATTTAAACGTAGTTCACCAACATCCGGAAAATACTGATTTATTTACAACAAAAGTCCCTCGCTTTTTACTTAAACACTTAATCCACAGCCTTATTCAAGTCGGGTCAAGTGTCTCGTGCATTTAGCAAAATGATGGCTTTTTAAAGCATTTTGTAAGGCTCAAGTAGGCGATAATTCATTGGCGTAAGTTTCCCATCTCATTTCACATCTGCTCAAGTAGTTTAAGATAGCAAACTAGGGACCAGCATTAGCATAATTTGTTTAAGAACCTCTGCATAAACTTTACACGGACTAAGTCGTTTTCAGTTGATCACTTTTAAAGCAAAATGTAGATCGATTGTATAGCTGGTCTGCGCTTATTTAATGCCATATATTTGTATTTTCTCATTTAATAGTTTATGTGTGACACGTGTCGAAATTTTCCTACGTGGAAATAATTTGCCTTTTCAGTATGAACGAATGTAAGGGTTGTGTTATATTTATCGGCTGTTGGATATGTAGCAAGTGCCGCTACGTTCTAGTAGTGCATATTGCATTTCAATGGTACATATACACATACATACATGCAAGTTTCTGAAATGGAATTTTCTATGGGAGTGATGCATTCGGGTCGCAACAGCCAACTGGATGAATAGCCTTGTGGAAAGCCATTGATTGCGAGGCAAGCAACATGTGCGAACATGTGATCAGCGTTATCTAGCTGCACTTTATTATCCGACGTATTCAATTGCATACTGCACACAGGGTGGGAGGCTTGGGGTGGATTGTGTGTTGCAACTGAAGAGGTGCAATGCGATTCTGGGGTGATGCATGTGTTGGCTGCGAGTTACAGACACGCCCAACCCCTCCGACAGAGGAGAGCACAGGGTTAAACTACATAGACAATTTATTTCATAGCTTTGAAATACACTAATTCAATGCTACACTTAAAAAATACTAGCAATAAATTTCATTTTAACAAACAATATCTATACAATGTGCGTAGATATTATTTTAGTGCGCGATCAATGGAGTTTGTAGTGATTTTACGCAAAGGCAATTTGTTTCGTTCCAACAATGTGCCTAATTGGATTTAATTGAATCGACCAGGTTAAACTAACATTGTGCGGTTGCGATTGAACGACGTACAACGTCATGTATTATTATTATCTCAGTTAATATTTATATAAACTAGATCCATTGTAAACGGTTTCGAAGTTAAACTGTGTTATTCTTAACCGTTGTGGTTATATTGCGGCGGCAACAACCACGGTTGACTTGCAAATTTGTTGCAATTTATCTCTCTCGCGGACGCGATGTTATTAAATTTAAATTTGCACAAGGCTATTTTGATAGTGCATCTACATTTCATTTTGATTAAATGTAACGATGCATGTATTTCAATTCACCAATATACATACATATGTATGTATGTATAACCTTATACTGTATACTTTATAAATCAATAAAAAAATTACAATTTTTAATGAAAAACCTGTGTTTTCTATCAAAATTACTTCTTGCGTGAATTTTGGCATACTTTTATTAGTATAAAGTCTTCCAATAGTCATCGTCGTATTTTTTCAACAGTTTTTTCTTTTTTTTGCTTCATGTACTGTTAAATAATTTAATTTCTTATACTAGTAATATATGAAATCCACATGTAAGTAGACAGATTTGAATTACAATACACATAATACATATGTATATACAGGTATATAAAATCTTCAACTATAAACTGCTACGACTGGTAGGTGGTCTCTCAGGTGTGATCGAAACATTGTCTGGTGCCCCTATAAGCATTTATTTGATTACCCCTGGATGCAGACGACATTTCTACTCAACTCCAAGGGGAGATATGGGGTAGGGGATCCGGCTGTGTGAGTTATGGTTTACGAGCGAAGCCAGGTACGTACGGCTGGTTGGCAATAACACACGTATCATGGCATAATTTACACGCGGAAATGTTCTGGTTAAACTTAGTCGCATTGAAATGAAGCTGTAGTAGTGCCACTTCTAAAACACAGCGGCTCTCAATCACTATACTCCGATAAGCTATGTACTACATACATCGCATTACAATGCAAGTGCAGTGAACAAGTACTAGGATGCGCTATTGCCTCGACGATCGCGGAAATGCTGACGCACTTGCACACGTCGTTAATTAGTAGTTTTGTTTAGATATTAAAATTTGTAACAGACTTCTTCGGGTAATTAAACGATTCGAGCAGGAATGTTTCATAATTATATCGGTGTATAATTGTGCTTATTCAGACGAGGTTTTCGCGTTGACTCGCGAACTGAGAGCGTATCGTATCCCAGTCGCAAAAACCATAAATCACCTAGGTCGCAACTGGGCCTTTGAAATCCAGACGCCTTGAGCCCCAACGTTGGGCCTTTGAGTCTACCAATCTTGGTCACTAAGCGCAAAACGGAATTGCTGATGCAGAGACACGTCTCTCGGCGATACAGTTGTCAAGTTGTTTTGTTCCTCTTGTTGAATATTATTTTTATTTATTTGCAAAAACACGCATTTACATTTTTAGACTTACCAGAAATTAATTTTTACAAAGAAAATTATAAGCCACAATAAACTGATGTTCTAAAGCAGTGGTCGGGAACCGGCGGCTCTCGCTGTCTTCCAACATTTTGCGTGAAACTCTTTTGTGTTTGAAACATAATTTGAACCAAATCA
Organism: Parapsyche elsis; assembly: GCA_022651745.1. Classification (NCBI taxonomy): domain Eukaryota; kingdom Metazoa; phylum Arthropoda; class Insecta; order Trichoptera; family Hydropsychidae; genus Parapsyche; species Parapsyche elsis. The sequence continues at coordinate 9,338,571 of JAGVSN010000017.1, forward strand.
AAATGAATCCAATTTTCATAACTTTATGGCAATATAAAGCTTGAAGAATAATACTTTTTAGTGATAAACTGTCGAACATTAAGAAATATTATGAAGATAGTTTATTTCTTACTGCTATCCATTTCATAAATGAGTAACATTTAATTTAATTTTGAATATAATACAATTCGAAGATAATACATACATATGTTGCGGCTCCCAAACTTACCAATTTTGCGAGGTTTTGTTGTTGTTCCTGTTCCTGTTCCAAAGAAATATATGTACAATAACAATAATTGTTTATTTCAGACGACGGGGAAGGTTGTGTAATCTCCGCCATCCATATAGAAAAATTAACGCTAGTAAACACGAAAATAATACATAAAATACGTAATACGTAATCATGGAAATTTTCCGTCACGTTATAAAACAGGATAAATTTTGACCTTCTTTTATTCGGCTTCTAAGTCGTTAAATTGACAAATTGGAAGTAAGAGTATTTCCGTGTTGAATATTTGTTCAATTTATTCGGAGTTGTACGTTAGCCGTCTCCCGTTTTTATTGAAAGTCAATTTAAAGAGCAGAAGAAGGCCGCGCGTTTCGAAAATAATATTTTATAGATATAAAATTTAAGCAGACGAAACGGATCCGCTTCGTTGTGTTTTGTGATCTTTCTCTCCATCTCCCCAAACCAACCGGAAGTACGGCCACTCCAATCGGTGGCGATAAGTTTTGCCCGGGCCTCTGATGATATTTGATGGAGGCTCTCGAGAGATTGCTGTCACTTCTTGCGCAAATATTAGCGAGGAAATTTATTCAAATTATCCAATAGACGTCTGCCAAGCGAAGAGGACCGTTTCCGAACGAAATTCGCCAAATGAAGGATCGTCTGCGAACATAATGGAGAAGAAATTCACCGAGCGCGGCGCGAGCTTCTTGATATTTCAAATTTTCGGGGTATGAGAGGAAGAGTGGGCTGAACAATTCAATTACGTCAAAGTTTCGACATCTTTTTAAATAACTCAAAGTATACCTTTGCGCCGCGAAATTCTCAACAGTTAAATTCGCACCCGTATCTTAAAATTTATGTATGAACTTCGATATAATGTCGTAAATCATGCTAATAAAAATCAATCTAATTCGTCTCGCGATAACGACGTCATAAGGGCGCGCGCATATGTCGTAAAATCTCGATTTGCATACGTCATAAAATACTCGGCTACCCTTCGCCGCAACATTTTCCGGCTCGCCTCTCTTCCTCTCTCTCCACACGGAAAAGTCTTACATTTTTTTTCAGTTTTAATAGTCTTTCGGATCCATAAACCTGCCACGAGACCTATGAAATATTGCAACCTCGAACGATCTTCCTACACCGCGAAAAATAATATTTATAACGGTGGTGCGCGCGTGCTAAACACTTTATGACGTCGCCGAATCGATATATTTACGATTTTAGCATTTTTTTTTGTGTGATATATAATAATTTTGATAAAACTGTTTACATTTGCTTTGATAAATTGGTCGTTTGCGCATAAAGTTTATCGTTAGTATTGTATAGTCTATCTACAATGTCATTGTATGTATGTATCTACATTAGGTAAAAATTTCGAAGAAATGTGTTTTTAGCTAAAAGGTTCATATAGCGGTATTAAGACGCAGATAAAATACATTTTTTGTCATTTATTTGATTTAAGACAATGCAAACAAGTAATACATATTTTTCAGTTACTAATTAAGAACAAAAAACAAAGGAAAATCGGCAATAACTTGTAAAATAGTCTATGAATTTGTTGTGAGAAGACTCTATTACCTCTTCCCAATTTCTAATATTGCCACAATACAATGTCTCATACAAAAACGTATCAAAAGCATATTAACAAGTGTATGAACATGCATAAATATGTATATGGGTGTGTCTGCGGTATTGAGATCTTGAAATTTTATTTATTGCACAAAGTGTGCGGGGGTTGCAGCAATATTTCTCAGTGAAAATACTTCACCCATACCGTCGAATATGTTTTATTTTCATCGGACGAAATATGAAACGGAATAGGAAGAGTTTTCCTCGGGTTACAAGCTAAGTTTTCCAGGCCGCGGGCATAAGTTGCCGTTCGAAAACTCGAAAAACTTTCCCGCACAGTGCATAAATTCACCACACAATGAACTGTGATTGGAGTATTTCTTGTCGATCTCTCCGTTTCTTTTTTTATAGCTTTTCAAGTCGTTTTCGAGAAATACACCGCAGCATATTTATTTCTGCCGATTGACCGCATCGAAACTTGCGAAGCTTTTATTTGTTTGACCGAAGCTCCATTTATTACAAAGTGAACCTATCAATCTGCTGTATAACAGTCTTTAAGAATAGAATTTACTTTTCGAAAACGTTAAATATTACTTCAACTGATTGTATTTTAAACGTGGTATTTGTCTAATTTTATCATTTTGAGCTTAGTGCTTCAACTTGTCACAACATTTGTTTTAATGCTTAAATGGAAGTACCTACTGCGTAAGTACATAGCCATTATTACTATATAAATTTTCGTAAGTGTCTACCTGCCTGCTGGGTCGTTGCGTTCACGCTAGACATTTGCAATGTACTCGCTGAAATACATAGAAATAGATCTTTCCAAAACGGTGTCATACTGATGACACTCGCAGTATAACTGAAGAAGAAAATGGTTTTATCAATTTATTTACCGAACGTATTGGACATTCAATTCTGGGCTTTCATTGCATTATACAAAAATCAGCAGGTTTTATGCGTAAAAAGCGGTTTCAAGTCACTGGAAGATGTTATAAGCCTTGTAACAAAATTGATAAATTTTATATCTGCTCGCGGATTAAACAAACAACATTTTTTAGAATTATTAAATGATGTAAACTCGGTGTATTATGATATACTTATGTACAACAACATGCGATGGCTAAATTGTGGAAAAGCTCTTCAAAAGATTCGTTGAGTTTTTAGATCAGTGGTCGGGAACCGGCGGCTCCGTAGCCACGTGCGGCTCTTTGTATGAAAGCCTGCGGCTCTCACTGTCATCCAACGTTTTGCGTGAAACACAAACAGTTGAAACATAATTTACACCAAATCAAAATGAAATGAATAAAAAGCTTGAAGATCATTTTTCAGATTGAATTTAATAATACTTTTTAGTAATAAACTGTCGAACATTGAGAAATGTCATGAAGATAGCTTATTTCTAACTGCTATCCAGTTGTTGTTGCAACACATATTCCTAGTGTACAGAGACGATGTATGGAATCCTCCAGTGCTTAAAAGATTTAGCCTGTTTGCGCCCGAAAATTACATTCGTTCGCGCTCTCATCGACATAGTTAGGACTGTCTTGGTGCTACGTCTCTTGTTGTTGAAGCCATCCGATTATTTAATGCTCTGGCCGCCGATGGTATTGATTTGTTTTGCATAACCTATCCTACATAGTTTTGTGACCTATCTGAAATTACATTTAGCTAGGCTACTTAGCCGGGATAGGGTTGCATATTGATATTTTTATTGTATGTATATTTAAGTTTTTTATTGTATTTTGTATAAATATGTATCTATATATGTATATATATATATAAATCAATGTCTGTCTGTTTGTCTGTTTGTCTGTTTGTCTGTCTCTTATAGGCTCCTAAACCACTCAACCGATCGCGATGAAACTTTCAGAACTTATTGTGATCATGCCGGGGATGGTTCCTGTGAAAAAAAATCGGGATAAAACGGGAACGGGAACAGGCCTGATCACGTGTCAGAAAAAGTATTAAGAACGGGAACGGGATCGGGAACAGGATCGGGACCGGGATCGGGAACGGAAACAGGAACAGGAACGGGATCGAGAACGGGCCTGCTCACGCATCAGATAACGTACTAGGAATAGGATCGGGAACGGGAACGGGAACGGGATTGGGATCGGGAACGGGATCGGGAACAGGAACAGGAACGGGATCTGGAACAGGAACAGGATCTGGAACGGGAACGGGATCTGGAACGGGAACGGGATCTGGAACGGGAACGGGAACTGGAACGGGATCTGGAATGGGATCGGGAACGGGATCGGGAACGGGATCGGGCATTGCAACGCATGCCGGGTCAGCTAGTGTTATATAAAATTGCATGTTTATAAAATTTTGGGTTAAAACCTGTATAAATAAATAAATAAATTTCATAAATGATTAACATTCAATTTCATTTTGAATATATAATTCAAAGATAAAATGTTGTGGCTGCCAAACTTACCAATTTTGCAAGGTTTTCACTATTTGGCTCTTAGCTCAAAAAAGGTTCCCGACCACTGCATTAGTGTATTCATATAATATCAACTTTATAATACTTTTTAGTAATAAACTGTCTAATATTGAGAAATAGCATGAAACTTATTTCTTACAGCTATCTATTTCACAAATGAGAGTAACATGAGAGAGTATCCATATCATACGCTCCTCTATATATCCACTCCAGCTCCAGCTCCAGAGAATATCCATTTCACAAATGAGTGACATTTAATATTGAATGCATACATACATACATACATAGAGACATATATAATTCGAAGTTCCCAATTCGGCTCCCAAACTTACCAATTTTGCGAAGTTCCCCCTAATTTGGCTCTTAGCTCGAAAAACGTTTACGACCACTGCACCGGTCTAAGCTAAGGTTTTGATAATGAAAAATTGATTTTTAAATAATTATTACTAAAACTATCGTATTCATATGATATCAAGATTAGCTATAATACTTTTTAGTAATAAACTGTCTAACATTGAGAAATATCATTAAGCTAATTTCTTACAGCTATTCATTTCACAAATGAGTAACATGTAAATTCATTTAGAATATATGTATGTATGTACATATAATATATTCAAAAAATAAAATCCGAAAATAATATCTTGCGGCTCCCAAGCTTACCAATTTTACAAGGTTTTCCCTAATTTGACTCTTAGCTCGAAAATAGTTCCCGACTACTGGTTTAGATGAAGTTTGAGAAATGAGGAAATGATTGAAAAATATAGTCAGTTAATGTAGATCGAATGACTTTCAAAAATTAGTTTTTTTTATTGATTTGTGCTTACATTTAAATGAATTAAATATTAAACTGCAAGAGGTTAGCAAAAAATTTATTGGTTATGAAACTCTATTGTAATTTTTAAACTTTTTCAATAAAATTCTTAAAAACTTATTTTTTTATAAAACTGCCCGGCGCGGCACGTCGATGAATAATATTTGGGAATATTTGGCACGCGCACGTAAAAAGGTTCGCCATCCCCTGGCTAGTGTATATAATATAGCTCAACTTTTTTGATTCACACAAATCAAATATATGTTTATGTGTGGGTTTATTGTGTACTTGTATGATTTTATTTAAAAATAAAAATAAAATGAATATAAAATACATTTTGTCACATTTCTGTGCCTATGAAGAATGTCTTTGAATGAAACAAAACCCTATATTATCTTCCATGAGGTGCTTATAAAGCAGACACAACAAGATGAATTTTCATTGTGGCAACGGATAATACAGTTCAAGAGAAAATCCCACAACCACCGACTTGGGGTGTGTTGAGCCGGCTCCATTTTCGAAATTATAGGTTTTTCGGAATTTATTAAGGTGAAGTGAGCCGGCATTGTTGGTTGGCGTTAAGGTTTCGCCATAATTTCCGCTGCGTCGAATCCTTTTTTCCCCGGGCACAATTACCGGCTTTTCCGCGGGATTTCCCCGCGCGCTAAACTTTCGACTTACTTATCTCTGGAAGAGTAACAGAGAGAGAGAGAAGGGGAGGGTTAAATTGCTCAGAAGTAACTTTTGCTTTAGAAGAGACTCGTTCAGCATCTCTTTGACGTCGTTTATCTTCGCTCGCTCAATCTTGATGCGGTTTACATTTGAATACGATTTGTTCGGCGCGGTGAACTTTAAAAGGCACCCCCGCCAGTCACACACGTAGAAACGGCAAAATATGCGAAAATCCCACAGCGCATATTTCATCGTTCGATTGTGTCAATGAAAAAAAAAATCATTTCCATACTCTCTTCAACAGTTTGGCGAAATCGTTCAAAGCTATTTAAACGCGAGCGTATATTTAAAGCGCAATCAAATACTGCCGCAGTACAATAAATAAAATGTTCGAACGTTCGCATACATACATACATATACATAGTAGTAGTGGGGTACGTGGAAATGGAAAACGTTCGCCGTACATGAGAAATCGCAAAAGCTGAAATTCTGAATTTATTATCCACTTTGAACAGATCGTTGTGGGATTATATCAATTTAATATGCGGTCCGTATAACACAGTAAATAAGCCGAGTTTAAAATGTTCAAATTTCGACGTGCGCAAAATGAAAATGTGATATTTCATAACAGTTTATATTAGACGAATGTTTCGACGGGTTAAATAACGTCAAATTAGCTGTAAATGTTCGATGGGCCATAATTATTTTTGTGTCATAGCACAAAGTGCTTTTGTGCTAATAATTCATACGGCGAAGCTGTCGCTTTAGTTGTTGCTGTTTTAAAAATAAAATTTCCAATTTAAATAAATCATTGTAAAATTTGTTTCTTGACACTCAATTTTCAGTGATTGATGTTTATTTTATGTGAGTGAAAATCTAAGTGGTACATTTTTCATTTTTGAAATATCACTCGCGAAATGGAGTGCAATGACAGTATCAATTGGTAAGCACATACATACATATGTATATAAAGTTTTATTTGCATTAGTTAAATTGTTTGAAGATGTAATAAAATCACTATGCGTAAGGTCGACTCGTATAGTATGCGGCATACATTTGAGGGTTTTGGGGGGTGAAATTGGCTTGAATGGCAGCCATTAAGTGGCTTTTCAATTGGGGTAGGTGTTGAGGCCTGATAAGTGGATGCCTGAACAACAATAGCTTCAAACCCACACTCAATGCTAACCATTCGATAGTATTTTGCGTGTTTAAAAATTTAATTTTGAAATTAACCGCATATTGGGGTGGAGCAGGTAAATAATTGAAAATTCTATACTCGATACGATAAATCTAACGCGTGTGTTTCGCACAACAAAAGCCTAGTAAAATGGGTAAAATAGCCGAGTTTATCACAAAGGAGTCACTATAATTTAGTTATATTTATTCAGTTCTGGCGGAATGGTTTGTGCGGTAGTCGTGGGGTAGACAATGGTTTATTTTTTAATCAGGCAAAAAAGCCACGTCCTGTACGCCGCCTACGAAATTGTGATTCTTTGTTCTTTTACATGACTTTCACATTCGTTTCTTCCCTTTTCATTCCGAGCGAAGTCCATTAATTTATTTAATGCCCAGCTTAACTTTTTCGGCGACAGACAGACAGCGCGGGGCATTACTTACGGCCTCACACATAGCCAAGAAAACAAATATTACACGTCTGATACGCTGATGGAACATTCGAAAATACACTCCAACGAGTAAATAAGTACACACACTTTGCAAAACACGCGTACTCGTGAAATTATTATTTACTCACTATCGATGCGAGACACAAACGTCGATCAATCAAAGCTTTACTATGGACGTGCGCTATTGTTGTATCGGATATAATAAAAACGTTTCCTATGGATATTTTCGAGTTTGACGTAGGATTTGGATACGTCAGCTGTTGTGGCGTTTAAAAATTCGAATTGTATTCGTAATGCATTTTCCGATTTTAATTTCACCGAGTGCGATTCGCTCGAGTTAATTCTAATTAATCCGTTTTTTCGTAAATAGATTACCTAGGCATGTATGTATGTACGTTGAATGTATGCGCTCGGGTCGAGAGTTGTGTGCGTCTCTTTATTAGATTCACGCTCGGTCGTTTGGTTTTTAATTAAAAATTTCGGGCTTTTAATGTTTAATTAATATTCCTGCCGGAAAATTAATATATCGTTTACCTTTTGTTTCGGTGGTTATAAGGTTATTAAAATTAGTTCTCACAGGTGGCGGTCTAGCGCCTCGCACAGGAAATTAGACCCTCCACGTATTCTATCACAATTTCCGTTGTTAATACCGAAACAAACCCTAAATAACCAACGTTCAATATGTATTAAAAATGTAATACTGTATGGGTAATTATGGTAGATGGTGGCCTTTGTTTATAGGAAACTTATTTAATATCCGCATACAAGAGAATGCAAACTAAAATTCATCATATATAATAATCGCCAGACGATAGCTCAGTGGTTAAAGGGTTAGTCTCTTGAGCGAAGGTCCGGGGTTCGATATTTGCATGTCGAACGATTGTATCGACCTTAATTATCGCCATTGGTAATACATGGACATTACTAAATCTAGATCGGCCGTCTCGTATTCAAATTTGCCAATTGATCTAACTTAGTTGTGGGACGATTCCACCAAAAATTGGCACCTCCTATCCAATATTCCTATGTTAACCTGGTTATTGGGTCTGGATCCTTGTGTTCACATGTTGGTTAACTCCCCACCCCCCCAAAAAAAAAATGAAATTCCACGAAGTTATTTAAAATATATGTATATATGTACATAAGTAGATGAAAAGAGTATCAGCAACGCACACTTTTGAAAGTAGCAAAATTTCAAAGCTAATCACACTTACGATATGCTTTTATCAATATAATGTTACATCTATGATGTATTTTTGTATGTACCTATACATATGTAGATTTGCTATATGGTTGTTAAGTTTATATATCAAATATAACCTTACAAATTGATACCGTAAAACTTTGTATAAAATTATGAGTACATAGAATGAATAAATAATTTATTTAAGAAAAATTAGCGTTTTATATAATAAGGCCGCTTTATTTTACTTTTTTTTATTTACAGCTTTTAATCAGCTCTACTTTAATAGTATTTTGGTTTAATCTCGCATTCCATATTATAATAGTTGTGCACATGTTTACAATGCACAATGAAACTGCGGCGAACTGTGTACGCAAATTAAATTTCAGGTGTTTGTGTTCTCGAGTGCATTGTACGTACAATGTAATACAAACGAAATATTTACATTTCCAGCGAGGCGGAAAAAAATCATAGAAAAATCCAATCTAAGAACTTGGGTATGGAAAATGAGAAATTTTCCTCATTCATCGCGCGAGACCACGAAATGAAGACTCATTGTGGTGCAACAGCATTGCACAAACTACTTTCTATTGTCGTGTTGACTCTGTGCCGCCAACGCATTTTTCCTCGTAGAACTTTTCAGTTTTCTCGAAATTGCACACACGGTCACAGTGGCCTGATCTAACCATTCCTTCACATCCATTGATGCAACGAACCAACCTTTCGATGAAGTGCCATTGTATGGGAAAGCGTGACAGCGTCTCAAATATGAGATGTGGCGCGCCACACCTGCTTCTGATATCGACTTGAGTTGCTCAAGCACTTCATCCTAACTCCATTTGAGAGTATATCTCAAGACTCGGTTCAACAGTTCGCTTGAATGTCTACTATCTACTATTTTGATGTATCGATCGAGTCCAAGATACACCCACCTCGTTTGCAAGGAAGTAATTAAGGCGAGTTAAGGTGGAAATAAAATTAATACGCTCTGTGTAATTGAAACTTGAAACGAATTCGAATAAATTAATGAGTAGACAATTTGATTATCTCAAAGAGATCCGGCGTACACGTGCTTGCCGATTACTTCGTTGTATTTTCGTGAACTTGCCGTATTCTATTTGTTTCCACTAGCAACAGTACATCAGTCAACAGGATTATACCAAATACTTCTGCAAAGCTTAGTCTCGATTAGTCAAATGGGCATGTACAAGGAAAATATGTATAAACAGACATATACAATACATACTTAAATAAGCAAGAATTCAATTTTAAACATGTACACGGTGGACAACAAAAACCACATGTAGATTGTACAAAATGAACACGTAGCGTTAATTAATTGCGTTGCGTTAATTAATTGCCAAATTCACCCGTCGAAATATTTTCGAAATAAATAATCCAATTAGTGCAGAGTTAGAGTAAGTAGTTTCAGTCTCATCGTGCTCGCATAGATATTTCTTCCGAGGGGGGGGTATAAGTCTTTCAAAGCCTTACAAACGGTGGTTAAAAGGCCAGAGGTCATCGTCGTCGTGCCGTTAATGGTGCACGGTTACGATAAGCCCTTTGTTAAGGAATAAAGTTAGTTTTCAATGGACTCGAAGGGCTTCAGCTATGAAATGTTGCCGGGTGTTATCTTAGACTAGACCGGAGAGCACAGCTTTAAATGTATCTATGTCGTCTAATAATAGAAATGCTCAATTTGTGTACTGAATATTTATTTAATTTTATCAACAAATTGAAGAAAGACCTTTCTTGAGGATGGTCTTTCTTCAATTCGTGAAACAGGTCAAAAAAATTGTTATATGAGATTTTAAAGAAGTTCCTACTAATAGCACCATTCTATAAAATATGAATATTAAATTGAACGATCCACGCGATAGTTTTAAATACGTAACATTGTAAATTAAGCATTAGACACTGATACGTTGACAGTTTTAGTGTCGCGTGATGCTCAACAGTATCACTGTGGCATTACAATGTCAGATATGTATGCGTTAATTCCAGATCATAGGGTACAATTTCCCGTGCATTGAACAATATACCGCATCAGGGCGTATCAACACGATACAATTTAAAATAAATCAATTCCTATATTAATATACATATCCCGTATTGATATAACCTATATATAGGCAATGCGATATTGTCGTTTGTAAACTCAAACTTGAAACTATTCCAACACAGTTGACGAAATCGCGCTAACTATTCCAATTAGATTGTACGCTTTGATTCTTAAACGCAAAGTGGCAAAAGTTTAACCGCAAACTGTTTATATTTTTACGTCATCGGTGTATGGAATTGGCCCTGTAGACTTTTATTTTAACCTTGAGATCTGTATCGGGTTTCATCACCTGAAAAAGTTTTGACAACTTTTGAATTTGAAAATTACCATCCGTGTGTAAAATTACTATGTATAGGTCAGTGGTCGGGAACCTTTTTTCGAGCTAAGAGCCACATTAGGGAAAACCTTGCAAAATTGGTAAGTTTGGGAGTCGCAACATATTATTTTCGGATTATACATTCAAAATGAAATGAAATTTTACTCATTTATAAAATGGATATATGTATATAAGAAATAAGTTATCATCATGATATTTGTTAGTGTTTGACAGTTTATTACTAAAAAGCTAATCTGAAAAACGACTTGAAAGCGTTTTGTAGCCATCACGTTGTGGAAATGGGATTCATTTTGATCTTGTATAAATTGTGTGTCAACATTTTTCATTTCAGGCAAAACGTTTGATGACAGCGAGAGCCGCAGGTTTTCATACAAAGAGCCGCTGGTTCTCGACTACTGGTATAGGTAGAATAAACCACTGTGAAACTTTATATAGATAAATTATCATAATCAATGTTTTCATAATTTTTCATTGAAATGACCCAATTTTGACTTTTCTTCGTGAATTTTTTTCTCCAAAACCATGAATTAGATTGAGGCCAAACTTCAAATCTGTACTATCAAAAGTAAACTTTAAAAATTTATTATTTATAAATTAACTTTTGCCCACTAAAAATGGAAATTGACTTTGAAGTGAAAATGATCGATCAAAAAATTCATGTATTTTTTTGGTCAATTGTTAAGTTTCATACTGAGATGACCTTTCATCAATATTTCAGATTGTAGAGGTGTCGAGTGGGTGGCTGTGAGGTCGGGCAAGGAAGGGATCACTGAAGGGCCCCATAGGCCATATGGTGTGATATGATAATCAGCGTGGGCCCCTGGCGAGCCGATAAAGGCCTTTATCGTAGGGGGCCAGGCGGTGGCCCTTTGTCAATAATACCGACGATAGTTTTCGCAGAGCCGTTCGCAGGTTCGGCACATCTGCGATTATGGGATATTAGGTTTCGAGCCTTCGACAATAACGACCCCTGAATACTTGACCCACGCGCAACGCCGAACAATGGCTCCCGTGATATACGCTAGCATTAATGGCCTATATTTGAAGTGGGAGTCGCTTCTCACCTGTATTTAGATGGGCATAAGCTAAACTAACCAACAACGATTCCGTAATTAAATGAGACAATTGTAGCAGCTATAGACGCCCATACAGAGAAAATCTCTCAAAATCTTTCAAAATGCTTCAAAATGAAAACCAAGCAAACTCAATTTGAATTAACTACATCTATAGGTAATTATGAGGACATATTTAGATCGCTGGAATGGCATAAAACAGGGGTCATGATACTTGAGCCATATAAGATTCGCTGATGACATAGTTATAGTTGCACGTGACTCAATAGATTAACACAATTGAGTAACGCAAGTATGAAAGTAGGTTTAAGAATACATTTTAATACAACTTAAATTATGTTTAATGAATTTTGCACGCAAAACGTAATCACAATACCATATTGTAAGGTAGTTGATAATTATGTATACCTAGGACAATTGGTGAATATGACCGGATAAAAAAAAGAAGAATGAAACTAGGATGGAGCGCTTTTGGAAGAAAAAACATAGTTTTTAAATCCAACATTCCCCTAGGCTTAAAAAATAAGGCATATGACCAGTGCGTACTACCAGTTATGACGTATGGATGTGAAACGTGGATGCTAAATTCAAGAATGTTACGTATGTAAAATCAAGTGCACACAGAGAAGCATGGAAATGTATGCTTGGTATAACAAGAAGAGATCGTAATAGGAATGCATGGGTCAGAAGTATGACCAAAGTGACAGATATAGCAGAACGAGTGAACAAGTTGAAGTGGCAATGGGGTGGACACATACATATGTATGTACATATGTACATATGTAGAGAGAAGAATGGATGGCAGATGGACGTGAGAAATACTGGATTGGTATCCGAGAAAGAAAGCAAGGTAGACCGAGTGGAAGATGGGCTGATGAATTGATGTGTGGAGTCAAGTGGATGCAAATTGCTCTAGACAGACAGGAATGTAAAAGAATTGGAGAGGCCTTCATCCAGCAGTGGATGGTGAACGGCTGAATATGATGATAACATCTAATTTTCAGAATATTAACTGAAAATTAGAATGGATATTACGTTAATTCAACAATTAAATATTCTATCGCATGATAAAGGATTTATTAAAAAAAATCTATATAATACATAACTATACAAATCTAATAGATTGGGTAGTAACATTGCTTGGCGATGAACGTCCGTTGAAACTTTCCCAGGGCGTTGTTTGTGCAGATCTTGAGTTGAAATTGATCTTAATTACTGAACGAAAATTTATTGCAACATGCCAAATGCATTAAGCAGTAAGGGCAACTTTTTCAATTGAATTGAATTTTCAATGTACATAAACAGATATACTTATAAAATTTATTATTACGATAGAATATTCGCCACTTTGTATGTATATTGCACCGGTGAAGTAGTTTAGTAACAAGTAGCCTAGGAAGCAAGATCATGTCTTCCAATTAACAATGCAGATTTTCCAGTTGCGGTGGATTTGCTTTGAACTCGGCACAACGTTTATGGTACAAAGCTCGACCGTAACTCACTCGTGTAAACTATACTTTATTGCTCTTATTACTTTCGTACAATGTTAATAATGTAGTTGAGTCTAGCCCCGTCTATTTATATATTATAAATGGGTATTTTAATATTATATTATATTATGATCGCAGCACCTGTTTTAAAAGTGTGTCCGAATATATAATGTCGTCGCAAAACAAGGTCGAATAATTTGTCTTCTTTACAGAATTAAGCGTGAAATATTCTTCGTTCAAATAAGGCCGTTAATTTCGCGAGAACTTTGGCCGCTCGAATCGCGTTTGTTGTTTGCCTTCGTTAGTTAAAAGCACGCCGAGAATTAACTGTAAAAGTTAAATCGAATCAAACAGTTTGGGATGTTATTTTTTTTTTTGAACCAAAAAAATTAAGAGAATTTTTTTTTTGTTTCAACTCACTCGCGAAAGTGAACAAACACAAAATTTTCAAACGTCAATCTGGTGAAAGTTCTCCGTAAAAATGAAAATTAATTTCGTTCATAGGTTTACACACTGAATTTATAAATGTATTTTTGAGTTGTTTAAACAAACGCTTAAATTTGATCGCGTAGTTTTTTCATCAATTTAATATGAAATAAAATCATACACGCTACTCACTCGATGCTAATTTTTTAATCACTTGCGTTATACAGTATTAATTATTATTACTCCAACCATTGAAAATGATCATATTTATGCATGATGATCTAATAAATTGTTATGTCTCTACCTGACCGGTGGCTCATAAATATGACGCACAAATACAATTGAATGTCGAAGCCGTCGAGCCGAGCACGAACCTTCGGTGCAATACGCATTTAACTTGAAATGAGTCATGCATTGTTATTTTTAGCGTATTTTGACTAAAAGACTCAGGACAGTCCGAAATGAATCATACCTTGCAACGACTTGCCTCTTCCCTCTCCTTCATGCCCCTCGCATATATTTCAGCCTTTACGACAAGAAGCGACGCACAAAACTTTCCGTTGGATCGAGAATTCTCTCGAAGCCTATTCAAAAACAGATTTACACGTGCCAAATTAGTCTCGGATAAACTTATGACCTGTAAAGGGGAAATCCATATGCCAAATTCTTCGAACTAAACAATAAAGACTACCGCATATGCACTCCGTTCCCTTCCCCTCAGTCTAAGTTGACATCGACCAATCAAAGTTCGACAATGCATCGGATGACAACCAAGGACCAATTGAAATCAATCCGGACATCAACTGCTTTCTCCTAACCCCTCGCCCTTCTTAAATCTATGCCCTTTCTGAACTGATGTTCAGAAAGGGCAATATAATAAATAAATCGGATTTGACTAACAATAATATCCAAAATTAAACTTCGCATGGTGTTGGAAGTAAGATATACTTATATATGTATAGTGATAACGATTTCAAATAGGAATTTAATCAAAATACATACCAAGTATTTAATAACATCATTACATTTTACAGAGGCTGAAAGACCTTTGCGAAATTCTAACAACACCCGTTTTAATGTGGATTTTTTGCATGTTTAGACAAAAACCACCCTATTTTCCAACACTGTGCGACAAAAGTAAACGCTAACGAAGCGCAAAACGTTTGCAAAGCTTCGAATCGGACAAATAAACAGCCACGTTGAGCGGAATCATCGCTCAATGGACCATCTCAAAGCGTTGCTGGCGTAAGCTCACCGCACCTCCCATTGCGAATCTTTTGACGAGTGGTTTGTACGAAGACGTGATTCCAATACGCGAACTAGCGATCACATAAAAAAATACTACCGATGTGACTCTGCAAGTATACATATGTATGTACACGCATTGGACTGGTGGGATAGAGAAAGTGCTGGGTGTCGAGGTGTTGCGAGTGCGTTGTACTGTATCACGTTTCGCTAAGAGAATAAGATACGTCTTGTTGTGTTCGTGTGTATGTATGTTTGTATGCATATATGTACATATGTATGTATGCATGGATATATGTACAGGGTGAGTGTCTCGTTACGTTATTTACGCCCAGCACTCTAGTGGTAGTTTCAATAACATTTGCATTATGTTGTAATCCTGTAGAGTCAGCTCGTCTTTGATATTAACTACTTCTGAAATTCTAGGCTGTTTCACATTTCGTCCATGTGTATGTGTAATAAATTCTGGCGGTGAAATTTTCCATGCGTTACTTTCTAATTTTATTTTGAAAAATATTTAACGTAATGCTATAAAATAATATTTAATACCAATTAGTTCTGCTGTGAATCTCAGAGTGGTCACATTGCAATGGATGATAGGAGCTGTTTTGTTGTTCATCACAATATGTATCATGAGTTTGTATTTATAATGGTAGCCATGTTTGTAAATGTTGTCCAGGTTATACATATGTATGTACATATGTACATATATTCACACTGCACGTTATCGGATTAGTATTAAAAGGAGTGTAAATTCTCATCAGATTTTCGCTTGCGACTGGGCAACTCATCCCTGATGAGTTTTTATGCAAGCGATGCACTTTTTGCTTGCAACGTAATGCATTTGGCAGTTAGTAGCAAAAAGCAATTATTTTAATTGCCTTAATAAATTTACGGCTTTGTGTAGTAGCTGCGGCCAGGACAGTAATATTTCAGTTCTCTTAGCGCTGTTGCAAGCTGTGAAAAAAAAATGAAAAGAATTATTATAAAATAAAACAACTCCGTTTTCGTAACGTGAATAAACTGTTTCGCATTTTAAAATTTTCCGCAATTTTGCTGTACATCGCATAAATTGATGTTGACGTTACTGTTATCTAGTATACATACATACATATGTATAGGTATATGAGAGACTGCGATTTTTTTTAAATTAAATATTGGTACTTCAAGCCAATGTTGCAATTGTACTGCTTGAGTGCTTTTGAACGCCTCTGTAATCTAAATAAATATTTTATTGAATTTTATTGCGTACAATCGAAAAATGCTTATAAGGGAAAATAAATCAGTCGAACTTAATACTTTCAAAAGCTTTTCCGATGTAGCAATTCGTAATGAGATTTCAATTGAAATTTTCTTTATAGAGGTCTCGTCGAAATATCGCAATTTTAATTGCTTCCAACTTTTCGCTGCTCTTTCGAACTGGAAAAAAAAAGCTTCTATTGCTCGTTTCCAATACAAAACTCGGCAGTTTACTATGGGCCGTGCGCTGCAAAATCACAAGGAAAATCAATATAAAATATATATACGTACATTGTATGCGAAAACGTACATATGTATGTATGTATGTATGCGAATAGCTATAACATTGTATACGAACTAGTCCAATCAGTAGTCGACGTGGAAAAGTAGCCATGAACATCCGACGAACGGTATTAACCGGTTCAGGTTCCGGAAATGCGCGTCGAATATGGTCCCAATCGGAATCCCCAGGGTGGATTTAGACTGACAATAAAGTTTATCGGTTATATGAGGGTTTTATAGACCGGTCTGGCCAAAAAGTGCTACGTATCCGTAAGATTCGAATCAATATCGTATTGTTACATCGATGTCCACCTACGAATTTAAACAATATCATTTTGCAAAGCCAACACGAATACCAGTAAACAAATGTAAAGTCTCATATTGTGTAGAACTCGTTACAAGTCAAATTACGAATATTGAAAAAAGTAAAAAAATATATTTAAACACAGCAAAACAAGTCCAATATAATTAAAGTCTTCGAAACTATACGCGATTCAGCAGAGTTTCAAAACAAAATTGAATTGACAACAGAAAAAAAAGGAAAAGAACAAAACGAAAGCGGCCGAATGTAGCAATTTAGATTTTTTTTTCGGAATTTTATTAATAGCGTTTCGCAACCTTGTGCGTTCTTTGCGCCATCAAAAGCTAAATGGGATCAGTACTTCCAAGTAATTGGATATAAATTGGCAAGTTGGCTGAAGTTTCGGCAAAGTTTCATCTACGATTCTCCCCTCACCCCCTCCAATAATACTGAAAAGATACGATTTTCAAACAAATAGATGCGATTGTTTAAAGCTCAGTTAACCGTTCGATTAGCTTTCTGTTTTTCGCTGAGCGAAAAAAGTCATATGAAAATAAAATTCAAAAATTATTATAATTTCAATTATCGAGTGCAAGTTTTAAAGAGTGGGGGGTTTCTTTTATGAAATACATAAATACCACGCTCTAAGCCGAAACTTAAATAAAATTGTCACCGAAAGCTTAACAAAAGGTTATTCGTACAGTAGATTTATGTTGATTACCTGTTTTGCGACCGTTTTTACTTTGAATATAACCTCGATTATGGTCAGTCCTTAATTTATAACAGGCTTACATGGGTCTAAAGCGGCGATTATATTCAATGAAAATTACCTTTCTCATTTTCAACGCAATTATACCATATTTGCGAAAAGTCATTGTTTACGTATTTTTTTTTTTGTGCATTATTTTTTTTTTTACACATGCAATCCATTTTAATAGGCGAAAGCGTGAAATTCGAGTCTGATTAAAATCTGACTCGAATTTCCCCATTAAAATGGGGAATATTTTTTTAACGTTGGGGGGGAAGGGAGAGATTTAATTTAGTTAAGTATATCAGTTTGGCATGAAAGCCTTGGTCAAAGATTTATTGTGGGTCTTTCATTAATCCTCTTACGTTATCATTCCTTAAGATAATAAAAGAAGTAGGTAAATTACGAATTTTTCCAATTCCTTTATTTTTAATCAATTTGATTGAAAGTTACATTTTATTTTATTATATTGAAAGTATTAGTATTTAATACTAATTCTAACAGATGGGTATTACGTATACCATTATCGTATTCCATTATCATATTTCAAGTACAATTATTATCGTATTCCAAAAAATATTAACTATTTACATACATACATACATACATATGTACGTATGTATGTATATCTATCAAACGTACATACAGTTATGTAGAAAAAAATTCAATTGCGATATTTTACATTTGCAGAATAATTTTCACTGGAAAATTCGTTCGCAAAAAGCTCTCTCCGTAGATGTGGATTCGGGAAAAATTCTCGCATTGAACGTCTAATTCGCTTCGCACGAATCAATCATAAAACAAATAGCCGTCGAGGAAAAAAAAGGGCGACTTTATTTTTCATTCCGACTTTAGCGTATTGCGTAGTTGGATCCATCTGACGGAAACAATTTTTATGGTAATTTTATAACCGGAGTGAGGAGAGAAAAGACAGAATGAAAGTAAGGGGGAAGGGATATGGGGGTATATTTTATGGGTTAACCTCGTGCCAATCTTCAGCCAGTCGGAGATCTATAACTCGCATAAAGCCCATCACTATATTGTCCCCGATGGTGATTTATGTTCTCGGCCAACACTATCCTTTCGTCGGATTTCTTCCTTATATTTTCATTTCCCGTATATTCGCCGGAAACGAAATCTACGTATATTTCCCCTTTCGTTTAATTTGAATTTATCGTTGGACTTTCTAATTTTCGGCAGTGTATCGAATATACAGTTACAGTGTGAAGCGTGCGATTAGGACGTGTGATTAGAAAGCCCTGGATGTTGGCTGTTAATGCCGCTCTTATCTGCGTGTCGTTTTGGCACAGCCCTGACCGATAAATTGACAACCCTATCTCTTCTAAGCTAACGGCCATTGTTATTTGTTTACACCGTAGTGAGTTTTCATTATCATATTTATATAAAATTTCAAAATTACAACCGGTGACACTACAATTATCTACATAAGAATTTGTTACAAGATTTAAAAATAAGTATGCGTTCAATTTTAACCATCGTTATTTTAATTGTGTTGTCTTTTTTTTTATCGACGATAATTGAAATTTCCTTTTTTAGCACCTCGTAATGAAATTTAAATTCACTTTTTACGAATCTCTTAAATTTTCATAAGAAGTAAATTCCAATTTTAAAGCTTTTAGCTTTTAACGTTCCGGAAATTTGATTGTCATAGAAATGGTGCAAATTTTAATATGCTTAAAATTTATATTTTCAGTATTTAAAAGTATCGATACATTGAGAAACTTTAAGAGTAGGTTTTTTTATGCGTCATACAGTTTAAAAGAGGTATATTTACATATATTCCAACGCTATTTAATTAAAATAATTACATACAAGTAGTAATACGACTATGCACATACATATATGGCGATAAGCTTGATTCAAAAGAAACCCTTCCTAGATAGCATTCTTAAGTGCTCATTACCGGAAAACTTGTTCACGTTAATAATACGAGTTAGTTTTAGACGTTGAATATCAACGGAACTATCTTCCTCTTATCTTGCCAAATAATTTTGTTCCACCAAACGACTAGACGAAGGAAAGGAACAAGAGAAACGCCTAAGTGGAAACTATATTATTAAATATATCAGATTCTTTCGATACGAAAGAAGTTCCATTGATACGCACAACGCTATTACGCAATCAAATAATTTAATTTGATATAACACGATAATTCTCAGTAAGGCTATATCGTTATTTGCCTATAGGCTATATCGATGCATTTCAACAGACAACCATATACTGATTTAATAATGGAAAAGTGGACAGTTATTGCGGCGATAGTGAGCAAGGTGCGGTGACACGTGCGCCACGGGCTATCAAACGTTAGTTTACCTTGCGGATTACCATTTGATTAGAGACCCGGATCTAGATTCGACCCGGGGTCGATCTGTTCTCATTAGTGGTCCAGGTGTGATGCACACCACGTGTTTGTGTTTGCAAATTAATGTGGCCTCGTGCACGACGTCGCGGACGCGAAAGGGTTAATTCGCGTTTGATCACCCGCCAAATTTGCTTAAACATGCATCAACTGTTGAAAAGTATACATCGAGTATATGAAAAGATCAACGTTGAACGGAATACGGTGTTGGAAAGTTTCGAGCATCGGAAGTTCCGTCAGTCACGGTTTGCCAAAATGTTTACAAAACCTAATCTTCCGAGCAATTAGCGCGGTTGACGCCAATTAGCCAACTTATTTGCGTTCCGGTACTTCCGGGGACTGTCTCCTTTATCCGGCCCCCGGCTCGTGAGGGTCCCCTCGTTAATCCGGACCCCGAACATCCAACAAAAAGAACTTAATCTGCCCGAGTGGGAAAACTTTCACGGCCGCGCTATGATTACGCGCCGCTTTTTGCTCTAATTGCTCTAAAATCTTCGGAAATTTTCCTAGTGTTCCTCGGTTAGAAAGTGTATAAATTATAGCTTGAAAATACGCTCGATAGATTTTAAACTTTGATAGACCCACATAACATAACGAAATTAGTTATTAATTAAATCGAACGATTTTTTAATCAACAGAGGCAGTATTGACACGGTAAATGTGATTGTGTAAAATTGTTGATCTTTCTGTAAATAAATAAAACGAAAATTATTTGCTTTGTTTTTACCAGTGGTGTGTGAGTTGAATGTCGGAATAGTTAACTCATTATAACGATGGAATGAAATATCAAATATGAAATTAAATTTTCTAGTAAGGTTAAAGTTCAAATTTGCATTATACATACATACATATGTACATATATGTATAAGTATGTATGTCTACTAAATTGTGGAAAGATTAATGAATTTTGAAACGCAAAACGTAACCTCAGTTGGCAAACATATTACATATTACAAGGTAGTTGATAATTATTTATACCTAGGACAATTGGTGAACATAACTGGATGTAAAGAAGAAGAGATAAAACGAAGAATGAAACTAGGATGGAGCGCTTTTGGAAGAATGAACCTAGTTTTTAAATCCAACATCCCGCTATGCTTATAAAAGAAATCATACTACCAATGCGTACTTACAGTTATTATTTTTTTATTTATTTATTTACAAAAACGTCCTCCAAGACATTACAGATATAAATCCAGATCGTCATGCAGGGAAAACAATATATACAAGTACATATATATGTAGTATCCTAAAACCACAATAAAAACTTAGAAACATTAGATAGATGTGTGTACATAGAATATAAACATAGCATATAATATAATTATACAAAAAATATTTAAAAAAAAAAAAAAAAAAAAAAAGTTAGATAAAGATAAGATAAGTTAAAGATAAAATATGTGAAGAAATAAAAATAAAAATTATAAAAAAAAAAACAGAAAGGCTCAAGAATCATAAAATAATATGTTACATGTTATGCATAACGTGTATCTATCACAAAATCTTATAATCTAAGCATAGTCTCTACCAGGTTAGCATAACTGCAGGAAAATATATCGATAGAGTCAGCCACCAGGTTGAGTAAAGCAATAGCTTTAGCAACCGGAGAATTTAGCATTATATTGGTACGTGCCGCCGATGGATAAAGCAAAAGATGTTGCCTGGTACATCTAAGCTGACTCGGTACCCACAATTTAAGCTCCAAAAGAACCTGAGGATTGTGTATCAAACCAACTATCAGCTTGTAGAAGTGTTTACCCAGGTAGACCTTTCTTCTTGATTCCAAAGAGTAAAATCCCAGAACACCGAAAAGGAAGCCACTCGGGTACATCCAAGGATACCGTCCATATGTTGTCATATAGAGATACCTAAGGAACCTTTTCTGAACCTTTTCAAGTTTAGATATATGGGCCTTATCAGAAGGACTCCATATAATTGAAGAAAACTCTAGAACAGTCCGTACTAGTGTTTCATACAGAATCTTAAGTACCATGGCAGATTGGAAAGGTTTGCTCACTCTGAGAACAAAACCCAATAATTTAGAGGCCTTCATACATACACCGTCTATATGACGCCCAAAACTAAATTTAGAAGAAAATAAGACTCCCAGATCACGAAACTCATCCACCATATTTAGGTCACTGTCAAGAATATGGTAAACAGTAGATACATGATTATGGGATCTGGAAAAACGTAAAGAACAACATTTATTAATAAAGTACAAGCTATTTTTTGCTGACCATGCTGCAACAGCATCAAGATCCAATTGTAATAAAGCGGAATCCATTGTAGTTACAATTGATCTATATAGTTTAAGATCGTCAGCAAAAAGTAGAAATTCTGATTATTTAATGACATCAACTATATCATTAACATAAATAAAAAAAAGTAAAGCCCCAAGTTTGAACCCTGTGGTACTCCCGAGTGAGCACTATATTCTGGCGAGGATTTAGAGAAATAGACAACATATTGCTTACGATTCACAAAATAACTTCTGAAGAGTAACATTTATGACGTATGGATGTGAAACGTGATTGCTAAATTCAAGAATGCTACGTAACATCCAGTGCACAAGAAAAGCATGGAAAGATGTAGGCTTGGTATAACAAGAAGAGATCGTAAGAGGTATACATGGGTAAAAAGTATTGCCAAAGTGGCAGATATAGCGGAACGTGTGAAAAATTGGCAATGGGCTCGACACATGGCGATAAAAATGGATGGCAGATGGACGCGAGAAATACTGGAATGGTATCTGAGAGGATGTGAAAGAAAGCAAGGTAGACCAAGTGGAAGATGGGCTGTTGAATTGAGAAGAATGTGTGGGGTCAAGTGGATGCAGATTGCTCAAGACAGACAGGAACAGAAGAGGATTGAAGAGGCCTTTATCCAACAGTGGATGGTGAAGGGCTGAAAATGATGATGATGATGATATGTCTACTATTGAATAAATGCAGTTTTACATATAAAAATTTGCACGTAGATCGAGTTCTAATTCATTGTTTGGTTTGGCAATTGCTGCTTTAGAACATTTTACTTTCAGTAAAAAATAACATGATCGGAGTAAAATCCGTGAACAAAAATTGAACGCGTTAAGTCGAGTTACATCGTAATTTTCAAACCCGTTCTCGTTACCGTTACCGTTCTGAGAAATATTTGTAGCGCATTCGAAACGGTAAAGTTAGTTCGCCCGTGCAAGTTAGCCGACAAAACTAATAACGCTTTCGATTCTTATATTATTGTTTGCTATCGAACTCGCCTTATATGGCCGTTGCGCTATCTTTCGCCAACTTTGCCAAGAAACGCTTAGGAAACAAACATCGATAATGACACACCATTTTTCAGCACCGCTTGTTCGCCAGAAGCTTCTGAAAAAAATACACATAGAAATTTGATTTCGAGAATGGCTCAAACGTTTATCGGATTTCGAAGAAAATTTCACACACGGATGCATTTCAATAATTTACAGTATCAATTGGCAAACGAGGTGCTCTTTATTGTATAGGTATAAATGAAATACTGCCTAAAATGAAATAACAATTAGAGAGCACATAAAAATAATATTTATGGTTGTCCAACGCCCTTTAGCGTCAGTATACCTACGAAAGGCTCGAAAATGGAGACCCACTACCCCCACATCTTGAAGAAAAAAAGTGGGAGGAAACGGGAAACCTCTCCCTAATTTATCCCCCGTTATTTTTTTATAGGCGTTTTACGGTTTCATAGAAAATTTCGCGTTAAACATTATACATTGTACGTGCCTCGCTAACGAGGTAAAGTAATTTCAGGGGACGACCCAAAAAGGGGGATGAGGGCGTGTTCTTTAATGTTTACTTTTAATGTTTGCCGGTCGCCCCATAGTGAGCAACTAAATTGCTTCTCGTTCTATAATTTATAACTAGAAGATATTTTAATGCGCCCGACGATTTACGATCTCATCTAAGTAAAAAGAAAACAAATGTTTGCGCGTGAAGTTAAAACGTATCTATTATTTGATAGAAAGAGAAATTAGTTTCGGGTTATAATTACATATATGTATGTAACTTGGCGAAAAAATTAATTTTCATTGTTGTATGTTGCACAGCGTTGAGCGAAATATATTTTCTCGGTGAAAATGAGTGTCGAAACTGAAAGGTGGAAAATTCATAAAACCGCTTTTAAAGTCATGAATTAAATTTTCCCTGAGAGAGCCTATTCGTTTTAGTTGCGGCTATAAATTTGCCTAATGCTGGATGTTTTTAGTGTCATTTTTAAATTTAATACGAAAATTATGTAGGCAGGTTTCGACGATCGCCGAAATGCTGACGATAGCGCGATATCCGCTAATAATAAAAAAAATCAATTATGCCTGTGTAAAAACTTAATTAATAAAATATTCCATCTTATAATATCTGTCACTGCCATCTATTGGTTTAATGAAAATTAACAAAAAATGTATCTGTTCAAAGTTTAATTTAATAATCGAAATATTATAGTACTTCAATTTAATACATAATGTACCTTCAAACATTGTCTTTTGACAAAAAACAAGTCTAAACATCATAAGTGAGTGAAGAGCTTTGATCTCTCGCAGTAACAACACCTCCCTTATACGCTTGGTACTTTGATATTTTAGCCCGTATTCAAATGCGTAGAGAAACTTTGACATATAAAATTTCATAGCTTATATAGCGTCACTTCAATTTTAATTTTAAAGTGAGTTCTCAATTTACGTACCAATGAATTTGGGTTTAAAAATTATGCGCTTGGATATGAAAAACAGGTTTATCTTCACGATCCTTATATATGTAGGTATATGATCAATGAAACTCTGATAAATTTGCGCTCGAAGAAAAACGAAAAATTTTCCATCCTTTCTTCTTTCACTGGTCTTTTTTTTCGCAACCCATGCAAACGTTTTCACGTGTTGAACACGATATTTCATATTTATGCGGGATTTTTTCCGTGGAAAACAGTCGAGCAAGTACCGAAAAAAAGCCAATAATTTCCGATTTTCGCGCTACTACTGTACGAAATATTGTAAAAAAGAGAACTACACACGGACAAATTACAGTTAGAGTTTTTTTTCTCACGGGTATAAATTACACGAAAAAAGTTACCTCGCATTTCCGCGACTACGGTATTATTACACTTTTACTTTACTATTATAATAAACGAAAGGTATTCTGATGCAATACCATGAAGGAAATACATAAAAAGTTTGAAAACGCTTCTCGCGCTATTTACTGTAAAATGTAATATCCGATTTTCTCATAACTTTAAAGCATTTTTATATGCCGGTTAGACCTTGCACTTTTAACGACACCAGATAATGAACAAAAGGACTCGACTGAGCTTCCATTATTCCGATGGTCGTAAAATTATAATGGGACGGAGGACAGATATAAGATAAAAAAATGTCGATAGACTCGGAAACCTGAAATTAAAGTTTCGCAGTATAAAATATAAGTATTATTATGGCGCCCTGACAGATATTACACCCTTAACGTACTTTATATCGTTCAAATTTAATTTGATTAGCCCATTCAAACATAATACGAATATAAATCATTAGAATATAATACGACAACAATACAAATTATTTTAAATATTACAAAAATCCATTTAAAAATAAGGGTCTGTTAAATTTCCGAGCTCTTTATTGAAAATTTTAAATTGATTCAAAATTTTCCAGATCCATTAAAAACTTTGAAAGTTCAATCCACACTTCGTAAATTTTGTTCCTCAACTATATATTTCCACTGGAGAAAGTTTACGAAGTCGATAACCTTTTTATACTTGCCACAAATACTTTCCGCTAATTTTCAATTTTATTTGCTATACATTGTATAAGTTCTTACACTTTCTTGTAATTTTGAATGTATGCAAATTTATTTCAAATGCCAGATTACGTATACACACACTTATTTTTTTTCACTCACAGCAAATTTCCAAACAGGTTCTTGGACGTTTTATGTCAGAAATGTATTTTTCATTTGTGGACACGTCGTTTTTTCCTCTCAGTATACTTTTATGAAACGATTTTTTCAATTTTTAGATCCAGGCTATATGTACATATATATTCATCTCAGCTGATGGAAAATTTAAAATCGGTCAATATTAAATGATCATCCTTATCATGCATAGCCCTTTTAGCTACTGAATATCACTGCTCATTGGAATAACAACCTGGAAACGTAGAAATGTGCACCCGTGAATAATACGAAGCTTTCGTTCCCATGCATAAGAACTCGTCCCTGTATTATTTACGGCCTTTCGCGCCTCGTCGACGTGTAAATGCACGTGCAAACACGTGGCGAATATATCATAGTTACGTGTACGTGGTACTTACACATACCACGTACATAGTCGGCAATTAATGCGCATAGAAACGTACATGTGTATGTATGTACATACATACATATGTACGTGACCGCGACCTATTTATTATTTAGCATACATATGTATGTACTTTAAACTCTCTAGTAATTTTTGCCTCTTCGTGTGATGACTTACCGTATATTGAATTATAAAGTCGTTAACTTTATACGTCATGTTATTCTTAAGATGTGTTTATATCTAACGACAGGGTAAAAGACAATAATATCGGGATTTGAGCTAGAATTAAATCGACGGTTGCAAAAAAGTTATAATTACCTTATAGGAGGGGCGAAAGCTGGATTTTCCAATTTGTGAATTGCGGGATATTCTTCTTTGATAACGTTTCCGAGAACATATTTGTATACGAATAAATATTAGAAGAAAATGAAAGGATGAAAAGTGAATATTCATTCCTTTTTCGAGGATAAATTGCCATTCAGGAAGGATGCTTGTACATCTTTTATCCCACGTTGAAGGATATATGTGCTCAGTGCACGGATACGTCTTACAGGAAGAGAAAAACTTCAAAGGAAAATCGTATTATAATTGAATCAGGCTTTCGTTTGATATCCTACGTATTTTTTTTCTCTAATGCGTAAAATAAACCAATATATGTATACACATACATTATTAAAAAATATATTACATTTACCTTTCTTATATATTATATTATAAGATTCATATGGGTATTAGAGCGCATTTGTATAATGATAATATTACGTTAAATAAAATAGGAAGTATTAAGAGTGAAATTGAATTTGAAATCTGCGTTTGACAGGTCATTTAAAAGCTGGTTAAATGTCAAAAGTCGATTAAGGCCAACCAAAATGTATACTGTTGACGTTTTATTAATATAAAACGATTAATTTTTATTTTGTACCGATATACATACGTATGTATGTATAGTGAAATTCACATTACAATTGTTACAATGTAAAATTTTACATTTGCGAAGTATTATCTTTGTGGAAAATTTAACTGCGACCCCGTGAAAAATATCAACGCAAAAATAAGCACATTTTCCTGTTAGATTGTAAAATATAATTTCACGACTTCCACGACGTTGAGCTCTTTTATTTTATTTTTTCTTATATTTTTTTTTGTTTTCTTTTATTTTTTATTTTGCGTTTAGATTTTGCTTAGACCGAGGACGACCGTAATGTTTCTTTATTACGTCTTTTTACAAGTAGATCTGTGAGAAACAAACATTTGTTATTTTTTTATTATCCTGTTTTTTGCCCTCACGTTGACGTACTTAAAGCACTTCGCTCTAAAAATATATATATGTATATTCTTAGGTAACAAACTAAAAGAGCAAACGTTCAAGGTGTATCTTACGATTTGAGACATTTAAATTTTGCTCAACAACAATAGCGAAAATTACTTTAAAAAATTCACAATAATAACTATTTTACGTGAATAACATATGTATGTGTACACATACCCCCTGTTTGTTCCACGAGTTCCCTCATTCCAAAATTAATAATGAACAATATGAATGATACGCTTATCAATGGGCAACATACTGTGCTGTTTGCATTTACGATATTGCACACACACACACACACACATGCACCCTTGCACATTGTGAGCCGATATCATGCATAATTAATGCAAGTAAATATATTACGATATGAGAAGCGAGTTTCCATTAGTTAGCATTGTTCCCAGCGTGGCTCGGCTCGTTGTGTTGATCCTCAAAAGCCATCAATTCAGATTCACACTATCCGTGCACAAATATTTGAACGATAGCGATCACTATTGCACACGGCGTCATCTTCAAATTTCATACTTCATACATGCTATGTACATATATTATTTTCTGGAATGGGGTGGTTTGGTTAAATTGGGCGTGCGAGCTAAGAGCCTTACGGCGAGACATTGTTATCTCCGGGGTTAATATACCCCCCCATGAAAAGCTCGAACGGCCATGGTGTATCTCTAGACGAGTAAAAACCATGGCTTAGTTGCTTAATGACGTGAAAACTCGGCGGTAAGTGTTTCTACGTTGTGCGCTAACTGCATCTTGTGCAACGCGGCCGATGCACATCTCATAATAACACGCTGCGTCTTAAAAGCTCCCTTTGTTGGTAATGCATTTTAGGCGCGTTGTTTACACTGTGTCCATGTGTGTGAAACTCATAGTGCAATTGGCTTAGGTTAAAAAATAGCTGGAATCGTCAAAATAAAAGTTGAGTAGCTGTGAGTGCACTTTTGGACTTTCTATGTGAACAACCTGATAGGGTTAATTTATGCAAAATCGTGTGCAATATATGTATACGACTGGTCGGATTGTCCGTCATATGACGGTGGATTCTCACCCCACTCGTGCCCGCTGGTTTGTACAGTAACAGTACAACCCTTGACCCATTTGACAGCGCGCGAAACACTTGTATAGTGTACCGTTGATTGATTGAATACCGTATGGCTATAAAATCGCATTTTCGACTCGAACAAGCTTTGACAGATGGCAACTTGTTGCCAACACACCGCTTAAAATGTTATATTGCAAGCCACAACGACCCAGACAGGCAGTTTTTACACTTAAATATCGATGGGTTAGTGCACAGATTTTGTATGTCCAGTTTTGTTTTAAAATATTTTAAGTGACATTTTTTGCATGAAAACTATGGACGAAATGGACATATTATATATTTGAATAAGGCAATATCTTCTCAAATATACTATTTGGACATACAATACTTTTTAAATATGAATGTTTGATGCCGAGGTTTTGTGTATGATAATAATTTTTTTTTTAAAACTGGACACACAATATCTGTGCACTAACCCAGTGCTACTCAAACTATGTTCCGCAGACCGGTGGCCGGTAAGTAGGTTTTTTTTTTCGTCGAAAAGTTTACGACAGAATATTTCCGAAACGGCTCCGGGAATTTTGTCGAAATTTCATATCTATAGTTTTCACGTTAGCCGTAAGAGATACTGTGATTTTAGTTAACTTCTGACGAGCGAAAGTGGCAGTTTACTTTTGAACGATTTTTTGTTTTTTTATTTTTTTGACCTTTTAAATATGTAGTATCGTCACAATATTATAATATTGTAATCCTGAGAGAAATTGCTATTTAGGAAAAATAAAATCATTAAAATCAGTCAACTGGAAAAAATTTTTTTTTTGAAAAGTTTACCACAGAATATTTCTGAAACTTGTCCGGCGATCTTGTCGAAAATTTATACATATTTATAATTTTCATATAAAAATTAAGAGTTGATAAAGTTTTGATCAAAATCCGCCGACCGGAAGTGGTAGTTGAATATATGCCGAAGATCGTATTTAACATACGCGCGCGCACTCAACATAGTAATTTCATGATATTTATGTATGTATTTTGGTCGATGTGGTGGTGTGCATGCGTTTTATTTACTTACGTACATAAAAAAATAATTTCGTTACTCTTTGTATTCCTCAAATATATGGATAAAGTCATGGGTTGGCCACACCCGAATTTTTTTTATTAAATAATATGTGGCGGGTCCGGAAATTTGCAATTTTTTTGGATTTTTAGCTGATTTGGCTCCGGGCTCCAAAAAGGTTGCCGACCACTGATATACATATAGGAATGGTTAAATTTTTGGTTTGCTTTATAAGCATTAAAATAAATATACGTAGGTAAACAAATAGAAGTAGCGGATATGACTGATTATATTGAATAACAAATTCTTCTTCAACTTCTTCAAATTCTTCTAGCCAACTCCTCAATTTATTGGACACCAGATTTATTGTTTGTGTGATTTGTATGAAACTATTGTACATTTCAATATGTTTTTTAATTTTATTTTCTGTTAGAGAATTTATCTAAAAATATTTTTTTTCGTTTGCAGATTTCCGTAAGCAACTTTCTCAACTTGCTCTTCATGAAATGTCAACTTTAATTAAAAATCTTACTTTAAACTTTTTGATTAAAGTATCTCTCTTGTAAGTTTTCGTTAGTCGCTTTGTGCAACGAACGACATTAGCTGAACTGTTTCGTGTTTAATATTTGTGATATTGAATAAAAGTATGAGAGGGAGAGTCAGTCGATTCGCTATGGTTGAGATTTGTTTTCGGGACTTTTTTTTATGGACCGTTTCAGAAGAGTTTCAAAAATGTCGGAGTGGATATTATTGCCGAGAGAAAATTAAATTAAGTCTTTTGCCAAAGTCAAATAAAACTATTTTGCCGGTCTTGCAAAATCTTCGGTGGTGCCCTTTGAAGCTAGACGAATTCTTGCAGAATGCCCCTTTGCGAAAGTTGTCTCGTTTGGAGGCAGCTCGCCTGTTGTACCGGGGAAACTTGTCTTAATTGTCAAGTCAGCTTTTAAATTGGACGCCGCTTCGGATGAGAACTTTCTAGAAAGCTTTCTCGGAAACGGGGGTGAAAATTTCGAATTAAAAAAAATATACATATGTACATCCATATACATACATATGTACATAGGTACATAAATCCGAAAAAGTGTAGATTGGAAAATAATTTCGCTGTATTGAAACTCTACATATTTATATGTACACTGTTATATAATACTCGTGTAAGCCCTTAGAATATCAACGTATGTTTGCATGGTGAGTACATATATGTGTATTTAATAGTTTTTATAGTTGTTGCATAGATGGCGTGTTATAATACAACACATAACAATTTAGCAAAGTCCCCAACACTTTAAGAATTAATATTGGCCAATTATAGCACACCCGTTATTGCCTCCGTTTGGATGATAATGTTAGCACGATTCATCCCAACCTGGTAATACCGGGTTCAAATCCCACTCGCGCGACGTTCTAGTTTTTTAAATTATTTACCGAGGCGAGCGCTATCAGCAGACAGACATACGGATTTCGGCTATTATATATATATATAATTTATCGCTTGTATAATTTGCTATATTCACCGGTGCAATATGTTAACTTCATTAGCATTATTGACTTTATCAACAAATGTACATACATTTCCCTGTCAATTAATTCACGAATATAACGCTGAGAATCTTCCAGGGCTTGTCAAGTGGTTTCTGCATGATTACTTACTCAAATACATGTACTTTGACTGGGAAATACATATTGACTATACGAGGATGTACATAATTAGCTTTAAATTTTTTTCTCACTGCCAATTCAATATCCTTTCCTTCTTTCTTTTATTTCCATTTTATAAAACAACGGAAAACTACAGGAGATTAACCTTTCCAATTTATTATACTTTGCATGGACACTGTCAAACATTTATTAAAATGTGAAAAAGTAATACTTAATATCAAGTAAAATATAATATGTATCTACATTAGGGTGGAGCGACATTGCAAAAATTAATAATCGGCATTGTAATATCTAGCAAAAGTTTCGTTGTATCATCCGTATTCTCGTAAAAAAACTGAAAAAAATCTGTCTTCAGGCCTCTACCCGAAGGCGAAAAATGAAGGCGAAAATCTGAACACTAACATGCTCATAAAATTACCCTAAATTTATTGAATATTATAAGTACTTTTTTGTAAAAATCTAATTTATTTACGTATTCCTTGAATTATTCAAATAAGTGTGAATTTGTGAGAGCGGGGTGGGAGACATACGAGTAAATATAAGTATATACGTATAGTAAAAATAAATACTAATTTTATAATTAAAATTGCTATTTTATAGATATTGGAAATTTTCATACAAGTAAAAATATTAAGATAAAAGTGCTGGTAGAAACCAGAAAAACATTTTTAATTAAGCAGATTTTTTTAGACAGAAGAGGTATGATGTAGAGCAGGGGTCGGCAACCTTTTTCTGCGTTGGGTATAAATTTCAAAAGGTTGCAACCGAAAATTTTTGGTGGGCCATTAAACAATGTTAGCTTCTTAGTTTTGACGAAAATTTCAGTCATATTGAGAGACGTCGAAAAATTTCTTCATACATATAAACGTTATAGAATATTTTACAGAAAATTGCAAAAACAATTAGACAGTTTTTGACCGTATATCATAAATGACCAAACTGCTGATATAATTGTTAAATTTTTAATGGATTTTATTATGATAGAGACCGATTTTATCGGTCTTTTGGATATACGATCATCCATAAATAAATTGAGCTGGGGCGTATTCTCTCGTACGGTCGAAACAAGAGCGCGTTTGATAGAAAGCCGCTCACAAAAGGCCTTTACTAATTCAGGGTCCACTTAAAGACCAGTATTGTGGATGTATTCATTAGCACCCCCTTAAATTATTTGGGGATCGGGGCTAAATTGAACGGAAGGAACCATTGCGACCCCCCTTGCTTTTCAACCCCCATGATGTCTCCGCAGGAAGCCAGCATCGCGACCCACAGTTTGACTCGAAATTATGTATTATGTGTGGATTTTTTTTTGGCTGTCAGACCGCACAAAAGCCTAGCCGGTATTGTTGCATTATATTTCGTGAATATATTACGAGAATAATTTCGGCTTTTGCGTATAAAGGAGTCGTGATTGCGAGTTGATTCATTTTCGTCGAAGCTTTCCCGAAAGCTCGTTTCTGCCTTTATGGAAACGGTACTCAATTGCTTGTAAAAACCCTTTTCCGTGTTTCGCACAAAAATACAACTTTTTTATTTATTTTACACCCATAAAAAATAACACGGGCAGTATTCCGACAAAGTAATGTTTATTTACATACATATATCATAAATACAGTTTTTTACTTATAATATTTTATAGTACATATAAAAGTATACCTATGTACATACATACATACAAAACTATTTTTCTATTTGTATTGTATTATAATTATTACAGTTTTCTGCATAGAAATTCATCTACTACTTATCATGGTATCACTAGTAACTGCCCGTTGACAGTGTCATTGATTGGTTAGCAACCCGTGTAGTATGTGTGTGTTAGTGAGCGTTTGTGTATGTACCGTGCCGGGTATGCGAGCGTTCCCCAGCTAGGCCAACCGGCCAGGCAGGCGGATTCCTGCGCTACTACGTATATATGTATAGTAATTTGAGATATTCTATTGCTCATAGATGCATACAATAATACATTTAACATACGGGTACGTACATATATGATATTGGAAATCAGCGATTGAATACGTATCTAAGACTCAAAATACACTGTGTTCAAAGCTTAATTTAATAGGCTTATTTAATAATATCTATGTACCTTTGCATATTGATAAAAAATATTTTATACCAATGACTCATATAATATAATATTTATATATACATAGTACCATTTTGTACGCCTTTGATCTCAGAAATATATAATACCACTTACACTCGATTAAATTATATGTACATATGTACCTATACCGTATTTTACATAGATACAAGAATGATGTAAAGGGGATTAAATAATACATCACATGCTGGAAATGGTATCAAAAAGCTGTAAAAAGTTTGATATTGAATGAACTTTTTGGTTCGAGTGATCCATCTTCCGCACTTAAGTGCATTTCGAATCACAAGCTCACAACGAAATTCTCCATTCGTATACATGCATTATACGTATATGTACATATGTAGGTGCATATATAATGTATTGAAAATATAGATGTATTTGAAATATTAATATCAAAAATTCTCCGTACGGATTCACATACTACCTATACATTTTTACTTTATCCTAATCGGATAAAGTATTGTGATCGTGCGAAAATTTGACCTCAAGATTTTGACTGATTTGTATCGAGTATCATCCCCTGATCACGTTTTCACGATTTCTAAAAAATGTCTGTATGTTTGTGTACTTATGCGTGTGTGTGTCTGTATGTGTGTTTTCTCCGAAACTATAAAGGCTATCAAGCTGAAATTTCATATCTATTATTTTCACGTAAGGTGTAAGAGCCATAAGGAATTTGGTCAACATCAGTCAACCGAAAGTAGGTTTTTTTTCTTGTAGAAAATTCTAAAATTCCTTTACCACAGAATATTTCCGAAACGGCTCCGGGAAGTTTGTCGAAATTTCATATCTATAGTTTTCACGTTAGCCGTAAGAGATAGTGTGATTTTAGTCAACTTCTGACTAGCGAAAATGGCAGTTTACTCTTGAACGATTTTTTGTTTTTTATTTTTTTCGACCTTTTAAATATGTAGTATCGTCACAATATTGTAATGTTGTAATTTTGAGAGAAAATGGTATTTAAAAAAAAAAATCATTAAAATTAGTCAACCGGAAGAAGGTTTTTTTTTTTCGTCGAAAAGTTTATGACAGAATATTTCCGAAACGGCTCCGGGAATTTTGTCGAAATTTCATATCTATAGTTTTCACGTTAGCCTTAAGAGATACTGTGATTTTAGTCAACTTCTGACGAGCAAAAGTGGCAGTTTACTCTTGAACGATTTTTTGTTTTTTTTTTTTTTCGGCCTTTTAAATATGTAGTATCGTCACAATATTGTAATGTTGTACTTCTGAGAGAAATTGCTAGTTACGAAAAAATAAATCATTAAAATCAGTCAACCGGAAGTAGTTTTTTTTTTTTGTCGAAAAGTTTACCACAGAATATTTCTGAAACTGCTTCGGCGATCTTGTCGAAAATTTGTATTTATAATTTTCATATAAAAATGAAGAGTTTATAAGGTTTTGATCAAAATCCGCTGACCGTAATTGGTAGTTGAATATATGCCGAAGATCGTATTTTACATACGCGCGCGCACTCAACAGTGATTTCATGATATGTACATATGTATGTTGGTTGGTGTGGTGCTGTGCATGCGTTTTATTTACTTGCGTACTTAAAAAATTAATTTCGTACTGTTTGTATTCCTCAAATATATGGATAAAGTCATGGGTTGGTCACACCCGAATTTTTTACATTATGTATAGGTGTATAGGTATTATGAGCATCGTAAGAATCGCGGGCATTCCTCTACCCCTACATTGTGTTACACAATAAATTCACCGCTTAGCTGCAAGACTCTGCAGTACAACACACCCCTATTTTGAGGCCACTCGTCACACTCGAGAGGAGCAAATATTTACCGGAACGATTAAACAAACCGGGCATTCCGAAATTAAATTTTCGTGTCCGACTACCCCGGAACGGGCATCCGTCCCAGCCCCAGCGAGAGGAAGCAGAATAACAATCCTAAGCAAACAGCGTTTTGCCATCGTGATTTTTCCAACGAATCATTCTGCAAACGGGGGGGATAGTCACTTGTTCCTATCGGTGATTTCCCAATTTTCTGCGCACCGCTTGAAAAGAATAATACAAAAAAACCCACTAAATAACGGTAAGTAGCTATTTATCGTACATTGTATAGGTATGATAAATTTTTAATTTTCAATTGAGCATTGTGATATGATTGTAACAAAATATATTCAAAATCAGTTAAACAAATCCATAAGCGTACAGGTAATGCTTAAAATATATTTAGTACTCAGTAGCCTAGGATAATTGGTGAATATGACCGGATGTAAAGAAGAAGAAATAAGACGAAGAATGAAACTAGGATGGAGTGCTTTTGAAAGAATGGACATAGTTTAGGAATAAGGCATACGACCAATGCGTACTGCCAGTTATGACGTATGGATGTGAAACGTGGATGTTAAATTCAAGAATGCTTCTTTAAATCCAGTGCACACAGTTAAAACAAGAAGAGATCGTGAGATCGTAAGAGGAATACATGTGTAAGAAGTATGACCAAAGTGGCAGATATAGCAGAACGTGTGAAAAAGTTGAAGTGGCAATGGGCTGGACACAGCGAGAAGAATGAATGGTAAATGGACGCGAGAAATACTGGAATGGTGACAGAGAGGATATGAATGAAAGCAAGGTAGACCGAGTGAAAGATGGGCTGATGAATTGAGAAGATTTTTTGGAGCAGATTGCTCAAGAAAGACAGGAATGGAAGAGGATTGGAGAGGCCTTCATCAAGCAGTGAATGGTGAACGGCTGAAAATTATGATGAATATTAGTGAATAGCTGTGGGGCCTAAAATTAATTAGCTCATACACAACGTACATATTTAAAATAGATTTTTCGTAATTGTTCTCTCCAGGGTTCGAATTATTCAGTGAGTCGAATTGCCTTACAAACTATAAAATTATATTTTTTTCCATAGCCTATTCGTGTTATCTACATATGTACATATGTACATACTTATATGTAAACTAGTTGGTTTTCACGTCACGCGACGGTGAATTCTAATCCTACCTACATATAAGCGCTGGCTTGTACAATAAAAATACAGCCCCTGGCCCGTTTGACAGTACGTGAAACAATTTTATAGTGTACCGTTGATTGAAAGGGTGTATAGCCATAAAATTGCGTTGTCGACTCGAATCAGATTTGACAGTTAACTCAAACCTAATAGACAGATAACCAAACCTTACTCATACGCGCTGGTTTGTATAATAACAGTGCAGTCCCTAGCCCGTTTGACAGTACGTAAAATAATTGCATAGTTACACGCTCACGCTAGTACATATCCAGTAAGCTAATAATAATAAAATCTAGTTGGTCGTCAACGGATTTGGTATTTTGGTAATTTTAGTATTTTTTTTGTATACATAAGTATTTGTTTTTATTATATGTAGACTCATAGTAATCAATTCTTCCTTTTTTGGATCAAACAAAGCGTGAATGTGACGTCAAAATGATGTTTTTATTTGGATATCTGGTGTTCATTTCTTCGCTTTTCAGACATCTCCCTCCTCCCCCCCCCCCCATACCTCCACTTTCCGGATTTCCACCTTTGCGCTTACGACGCCCTAAATTTTCATCCTTTCGGCGTCGCGACGCCCGTTTTTGCATATAAACCCTTCCGGTTCCGAAGTGCCTGCTATTTCCGTCTTACGTTGCAATATCACAACGCGCGGAACTTCAAACGTTCAGAGGTGAAAGAATATTTATTGCTTTGTTTACGAAGCGTTGCCGTTCTTCCTATGGGAAAATTGCCGTAATGGCCATTAGGTGACATTTCCTATAACGTCAAAAAAATAAACCAATGGCGTTATGTGTCGCAAACACGACACACAAAACTTGAACGATCGCGTTCGAATGTGTTTGAACACATCGTGATTGATCGCATTATACCTATACTTATATCTCATGGAACATATTATAGTTTCGTTATACGTTCAACCCTCGAATTTTCCAAGCGGGAAAATTTCTCATGGAGCAATATAGTGATGCAATAAATAGAAAAATGGCACACTGAGCTCAACTTATGGTACATTGTATCTATATGTATTGTAAAGCGATAGCGGACATCGCTTGTTAGCGTCTCTTGTCCTGTGTGCACGTTGTCCTTTCAACTACACTAACTACACGGACACTTGTAGCTAAAGTAACGACACTAACCTTTAGCTCTGGCCTGAAGCTGTGCACTTTTATCACATATACATATATGTATGTACACACACAGCTTGCTACTACTACCCCACTCGAGCTAAGCGAAGGAAACGTGAACACTTCCTCGACATTCGAGCAAACACTGAAATGTTAATAGTACACACGAAGAGCGCGAAGGGCGACTTTTTTTTATTTCTCGATGTTAAATCGACGTTTTTTCAAGTGGTCTTTGTCGTTTAAAGACAGCTCTATGTTATTCTTTGCATAATACTAATACGCAATTGGAATTATAAAAGACAGAGTTACCCACACTATTTAGTTTGATTTTTCAATATTTAGATAGCATTATGGTAAATGACATAAATATGAGTTAGAATCGGTCTTTTAGGCTTATATTACCAATGTTGGAATGATGATGTGTGAAAAAGTATGTAGTTAATAAAATGTACATACATACATAGTACCTATGTATGTATGTATGTACATATATACAGTTTATCATACTGTGTATTTTTAATTTATAACGAGTCAACTTTGAATTTTTTAATTCAAACTATCGTCATTAGAAAAAAGTTTACTATATTACACATAAATTATTTTGGCATGTTCTACAACCAATTAATTTTTAAAGTAAAACTTCTTTTCGATCGGTACAGTAAAAACGGTTCATCCAACGTTCCATACAAACGGATCGAGCGATAAATGGTCACGCATATCCCCCCGCACCGCCCCTCAGTTTAGTAAAAACGTGTCATCGAAGCGTGGCACGACACGATAACCAGTCACGGCCAGCGGTCAGCGAGTACCGCCACTTCTCGGCTAGACGTCAGGTAGCAGTGAGAACAGCGAGTCATTGAGTGAGCGTTTAAAACCACATTTGTGTACCCAGTTCTTTTACATTCACATCTGTATTCCTTCTTGTACATTGCATTTGCTTTAAATTGCAAAGAAGTTTTACTTCTCTAGTGAGTACATATGTAATCGGAATGTTGAAACTTTTCACGGCTCAGTCCAATTTTATCTATTAAGAAGTATGTTTTTATCATTGCGATATTGAATAATGATACGACATATTCATATTAAATCGAAAAATGTTAAATTTATACACTTAAGCGTAAATTTATATCGTACCGTACAAATATTTGAATTCCGTGAATTGATACGATGGCGTCGAACGAGGAGCGCATTGAATATTTAAATTAATCACAAATATGAATATAGATAAACGTTCAACTATGCATATGCAAAATAAATACCGGAAATTTATTGGATTACATTATGTGAAATGATCGCGACGGCTCTCGCTACTAGCTTTTGTTATTGTAAAATTACAAAATTTCCAACCGGATCGTTGAATTTTCGAAAACCGTTTTTGACCTTTATTATGTTTCCGAAAAGGAATTCTACAAAACGCACAAGTCCTCCCCCTTCCCCTTTCCTCCTCATTTCCTCATCGGGCTCCTTAATGACGACGCCGGAAATATTTTTGTGTAATCCGCTTAAATTGAGACAGGGTTGTGTTGTACAAATGTTTGCCGGTGCCGTCGCCCCGGGAAATTTCATTAAATAAATTTATCGGGATTTAATACATTTTCCCCGTCGTTACCTCAAATATTCCAGTTCGACCCCTTTTTCCTGGATGCCAGCCAGATGTGAGGAGGAAGGGGTGCTTCGTGGAGGATGAGGTGCTGTTTATACGATATTTCTTTGAGTCCAATTACTAGGTTAGGTGAGGCGAAGGGCTTTGGAAGGGCGACATTAGCGCCCTCCCATTAAATCGTCTCCCTTGCGGGGACAGAAGCATTCGTTATCATTAGAAAACACCTTATATACACGCTTAGCAGGGAATTATTGTAATTTATATACCGTGAGTATTATTTAATTTTATACGTATTTATATGTATGTATGTATGTTTATAAGACGCGAACTTCATTAGCGTCAATTCCGTATCGGATCTTCGTTTAATTACGCGAACCGAATCGAATTCATCTAATCTGACGAGTTCTTAAGCGGTACAACGAAATGTTGGCTTTTACCGAGAATGTATCGACGTTTGATATTTGTATGCTAAAATTGTTTGATGAATTCTTTGAAGATTGTGCAAATTCTCCCCGCGAGGGTTTGACTTATCGTTTTGTAATCGTTTTTTTCGTCAGATGTGATCGTTCTCATTGTTCGCATTGAATTACTCAAACATCTCTCAATTTAAACATGATATCTGCATTAGTTATATGGATCGTCGTATGTTGAAAATATCGTATGATTTCACATGAAATTAAAATTAAAATAAATTTACATAGCTTACGTTGATGTATAGGGTGATGTATTCCAATGATATTTATATTACACATAAATAGATGATAAAATATAATAAAATTTCAATATTTTACAATTCATTGGTTTGTAATCAATAAAACTGTTATTCTAAAATTAACGTAATGATATTCAAGTTGAATTTAATACAGAATCAGTTGAAAATATGAAAAATAACGGCAAATATAATTTTTTTTTCCTTTCAAAATCAAATCAAAGATTTGAATAATTGCGCATTGGGTATAAAAAACTGTAATTCATCATAAATCTATATCTATATATATAAAAATTCGGGTGTAGCCAACCCATGACTTTATCCATATATTTGAGGAATACAAAGAGTAACGAAATTAATTTAAGTACGTAAGTAAATAAAACGCATACACCACCACCACACCAATCAAAATACATACATATGTATGTACATATCATGAAATTACTGTGTTGAGTGCGCGCGCGTATATAAAATACGATCTTCGGCATATATTCAAATAAGAAAAACTACCACTTCCGGTCGGCGGATTTTAATCAAAACCTTATTAACTCTTAAATTTTATATGATAATTATAAATATAAATTTTCGACTTGATCAATAGGGAGTTTCAATAGGGCAGTTTCTGATTTTAAATATTCTGTGGTACAAAAACAATTTTCGACGAAAAAAAAAAAAAAAAAAATCGTTCTAAACTGCCATTTCGGTAGTCAGAAGTTGGTTGCTAACATGAAAACTTTTGAAATTTGAAAATTTATATTTTTCTTTTTTCAAAAAAAAAAAAAACTACTTCCGGTTGCTAGTTTTATTAAATTTTTTTTTTTTACTCAAAATTACAAAATTACAATATTGTGACGATACCACATATTTAAAAGGTCGAAAAAAAAAAAAAAAAAAATCGTTCAAGAAGTTAAACTGCCATTTCCGGTAGTCAGAAGTTGACTAAAATCACAGTATCTCTTAAGGCTAATGTGAAAACTATAGATATGAAATTTGGAGAAAATTCCCGGTGCAGTTTCGGAAATATGATTTTTAAAAAATCGTTCAAGAGTAAACTGCCATTTCCGGTAGTTTTTTTATCTCGGAAAACTTTTGAATTTTCTGCACGAAAAAAACCCTACTTCCGGTTGAATGATGTTGACCAAATTCCTTATGGCTTTTAAACTTTACGTGAAAATAATAGATATGAAATTTCAGCTTGATAGACTTGATAGTTTCGGAGAAAACACACAGACATACACACACACACATAGTACACAGACATACAGACATACAGACATACAGACATTTTTTAGAAATCATGAAAACGTGATCTGGGGATGATACTCGATACAAATCAGTCAAAATCTCGAGGTCGAATTTTCGCACGATCACAATACTTTATCCGATTAGGATAAAGTAAAAATGAATGTCTGTTGTTTGTCTGTCTCTTATAGGCTCCTAAACCACTCAACCGATCGCAATGAAACTTTCAGGACTTATTGTGATCATGCCAGGATGGTTCCTGTGAATAAAAATCGGGATATAACGGGAACGGGAACAGGAACGGGATTGGGATCAGGAACGGGAACGGGATCTGGAACGGGAACAGGAACAGGATCGGGAACGGGCCTGCTCACGCGTCAGAAAACGTACTAAGAACGGGAACAGGAACGGGATCGGGCATAGCAACGCATGCCGGGTCAGCTAGTGATAAATAAAAAAAGGTATTCCAAATATTTTAATATAATTTTTTACACAACACTTTTATTGTGACATATTAAGAGACTTGTGGGGGGTATTACACAGGGCTAGTTTACTCACTACGATCTCGCTGGTTTGGTAGTTTGCTGGTAAATAGCCGCGTGTAACAGGTGAAGTTAGTAAACTAGCAGGCTTTTTTGGCCGCGCGAGTGAAGTTTGAATGTTTGAACTTTACTCGTACTCGCAGGTTCGTGTGACGTCACTTCATTGACAGTTTGAGGTTAAGCGTTTCATTTTCAGCTCCCAACACACACAGTACACTTCCAATGGACGTGATACATTTACGATATTGAAAATTCAGCGGGCATTTTGACGGTGGGCGCAAAACACGGTCGTCACGTTGACAACTCACAGCGCCTCTAGCGACAGCGAGTGGCGACATTTAGCTAGTAAACTTGACACGTGTGATAGGTTTACTAGCTACTCGCTACCAGCTGTATGTGCCGGTCTGTAAGCCAGCGAGATAGTATCGAGTAAACTATTCCTGTGTAATACCCCCATAAGTAAGAGACTTAATAGAAATATCTTTACACTAGTATCATCTGATTAGTTATCAATTGATAGCATTGACGAATTAACTTTTTTTGTACTTGTGATAAAAGTACTACATTTGGGCACGTACGTACATACATACATTAGGGTGGAGCGACATTTCAAAAAATAAAAAAAACTGGCATTGTATGTAATACCTACTAAAAGTTTCATTGTATCATCCGTATTCTCGTAAAAATACTGAAAAAAATCTGTGAAATCAGGCCTCTATCTGAAGGCGAAAAATGAAAATTTGCCTATTAATGTCGAAATCTAAACACAGTACAAATTTTTAGATAACATGCTCATAAAATTAGCCTAACTTTGTTGAATATAATAAGTACTTTTTGTAAAAATCTGATTTATTTGCGTATTATTCAAATAAGTGTGAATTTGTGAGCGCGGTGGAGGGAGGCACACGAGTAAACATAAGTACATATATACGAGTAAAGTAAGTATGTATAGTAAAAATAAATACTAATTTTCCAATTGAAATTGCTATTTATAGAGATTGGAAACAATCAATTGGAAATTTTCATACAAGTAAAAGTATTCTGATAAAAGTGCTGGTAGAGACCAGAAAAAACTTTTTTAATTAAGCAGAATTTTGCAGATGATGTAGAGGCAACTTTTTATAACTATTTCAAAACGAATATCCCAAAATAAAAGTTCCATATATCGTCGCTCCACCCTAATGTACATATGTACATATCGACGCAATCAACACAAAACTGAAAAAAAAAAAATAAAAAAAGAACAGCTTAAATTTATTCTGGTGATCTCCAACGACAATATCGCAGAATTTGAACAATCAGTACACACATTTGAGCAGATTTTCCAACACATCAAAAGGGAAAAGCGAGATAGAGAGCGACCGTCTAGTAAGCTCGGCACGACGCAACCGAGGAACGGGAAAGCTCAAAAGCTCCTTTTACAACATTGTCGAGTATCGTGAGTGAGAAACGACACCGGTTCACCATCGTCGATGGCATACGCTCGATGGTATAAATAATTCAAGAGTACTGGGGGGGTACTCGGGTACTACGTACGGTTATCGAAGGTGCGGAAGGGTCCCATATCCGGTCCGAAAAACACCGAAGCAAATATCGCGCGTCGAAATGGGTCATTACGCCACTTGTCCTGGCGTCGGGCTCGTTTGTACACACACGCCCTCGTAAAAATTGGACGTGACCGAATCCCCATAAAATATCATAACACGTCCTCGAGACCCATTCCGGACCCATTCCTTTGTAATGGTCGCATTTTGATAGCGGCGATTATCCGAAGGACCGCGTTACACACTCATAATGTGTCGATAACGGAAATATTGGAACGTATATAAACATAAACTGTTATAAGAGTATCAACCACAGTGTAGGACGTATGTATTCGATGCTGAGTTAAAAGCTCGGTTGTTGTGGTTAAAGGGAAAATGGTACTCTGGAAACGACGACTATTGGCTACGATGATTTGCATCACTGGCACAGTGAGTATATGGGGGATTTTGGATATTGAACTTTATATAATATGGAAAAGGAAACAAACACGTCGACGCTTTGCGAGAATCGCCAATTTCGATTGTTTTAGTAATAATTATTTAAAAATCAATTATTCATTATCAAAACCTTAGCTTAGACCGGTGCAGTGGTCGGAAACGTTTTTCGAGCTAAGAGCCAAGTTAGGGAAAACTTCGAATTATATATAGGTATGTATGTATGTACATATGTATTCAAAATGAAATTCAATGTTACTCATTTGTGAAATGGATATGAGCTGGAGCTGGAATGGATATATAGAGGAGCTTATGAAATGGATAACTCATGCTACTCTCATTTGTGTAAGAAATAAGTTTCATGCTATTTCTCAATATTAGACAGTTTATAACTAAAAAGTATTATAAAGTTGATATTATATGAATGCACTAATGCAGTGGTTGGGAACCTTTTTCGAGCTAAGAGCCACATTAGGGAAAACCTTGCAAAATTGGTAAGTTTGGGAATTACATACATATATGTATATTCAAAATTAAATTAAATGTTTCTCATTTGTGAAATGGATAGCAGTAAGAAATAAGCTATCTTCTTAATGTTCGACAGTTTATTACTAAAAAGTATTATTGAAAAGCGATCTTCACGCTTTTTATAGCCACGATGTAATGTAAATGGGATTAGTTTTGATTTTGCGTAAATTATTTGTCAACTTTTTGTGTTTCACGCAAAACATTGGATGACAGCGAAAGCCTCAGGCTTTCATACAAAGAGCCGTATGCGGCTCCGGAGCCGCCGGTTTCCGACCGCTGGTTTTAAACCATCGTTTTACTAATATTTATAATACGTCAAATGTAAGCAGAGCAGTACCAAAGTGGGTACTGCACCTGAACTGAACAGACGCACTTGGCTGCCTGGCTGAACAGACGCACGGGCCTTAACTGAGAGGTGAAATACCTATGTACATATGTATGGACATACATATGTATGTATATGTACAATAAACTTTAGATACAAGAGTAGCGAGAATCA
The DNA here is from genome assembly GCA_022651745.1 of Parapsyche elsis. Classification (NCBI taxonomy): domain Eukaryota; kingdom Metazoa; phylum Arthropoda; class Insecta; order Trichoptera; family Hydropsychidae; genus Parapsyche; species Parapsyche elsis. The sequence continues at coordinate 9,383,388 of JAGVSN010000017.1, forward strand.
TCAATTATACCTTTGATATTGATTTAACTTTGATAAACGGATTAAGTTAATGTCTTTGATTGTTTCGTTATCTTATCATCAATAACAAATTTCATCTTGAGCTACGAAGCGATCTGTTTAATGTGTATAAAATGAAATTTGAGTCAATTTTGCTTTGATTCTCTGACGATATAAACCACAAGCTGCGGATCACCCAGTATAATTTAGCAAAGTTTTCGTCTAACATACATAGATCTCTGTGCAAAGTCGAGCAGTTTCGGTGTTCGCATACATTTCGTTAGGGTCGAACCAGGTTGCGTTCGCAATCAACGTGAAAAAGTGCCACCCTTTTTTTTTTTCCTCCCCACCCCACCCTGACTTTCCATTTGATTTAGTTATTTGCTACGGAGATTACTTTTGACTTTATCGCGATAAGTTTCAGACCAGCTGCCGGGTCTCCGGAGCTAAACGAGAAAATATCGTCCGGTCCGGTCGGTTTTCACGGACGGAATTAAATAGTTAATTTATATGGAAAGTATTTTAGAACGACGAGAGGGGAATGGGGAAAACGGGGGGTATATATGTGGCACTTGAGGTCCGGTCCTATTTAGGCATCGCAGTAAAACTTCGCGCTAATTGTTACCGTTGGGTAATTATCCAGGTAACGACCTCGCCAAATTACACTTAAGCCCTTCGATTGCGATTAGGTGCCTGCGAAAACGTTCCACTAATCAATGATAATACACAATGAATTCAAATATTAATACTTTATCCACTACATACTTTCCTTAAAGTGGCGTACTTGAAGATCGAGCATTTTCACCGTCTGTCATAGTGAAGTAACAAATGTACGTTACTAACCACTAGTTTTTCATTGAGATTGAATGGAAATCCTTATTTCCATTCAATCTCAATCGTCCTTACGAGGTAATGAATTGGTAGCTAGAAACAAGATTAGACTATAGCAACACTCGAGACTGTCAAGTCTTTTATTTATTTACTAGCTGACCCGGCATGCGTTGCAATGGCCGATCCCGTTCCAGATCCCGTTCCCGTTCCCGTTCCTGGTACGTTATCTGACGCGTGAGCAGGCCCGTTCCCGTTCCCGTTTTTCCCCGATTTTTCACAGGAACCATCCCCGGCATGATCACAACAAGTCCTGAAAGTTTCATCGCGATCGGTTGAGTGGTTTAGGCGCCTATAAGAGACAAACAGACAGATAGACAGACAGACAGACATTGATTTTTATATGTATATATAGATTTAAAAATACATACATGGACAGGGGGTATAGCCGATGGCGCCCAGGGGTCTGTCATAATTTGTACATATGGACAATTTTTTTATATTTGAAGGATAACAAAAATCCATTTATGTATGTATGTATGTATGTTCAAAAACTTATCGAGATGATTTTTAAAGAGATTTGTATTTTCAAAAGTTACTAGCTGATTTAACAGACGGTTCCAAGATTCGACCACTCTTTTTGAAAAAAAATAAAGAATCTCTGACAATTTTGTTCGATTTGTCTTTTGGTAGTTTTAGTGTATGACCTCTAAGATGTGCGTTTTTATTGAAAGTAAGGAGGTTTTTCATTACACATTTCTTATTTTGTAGACTTGTTATCCTTCTTTGGACCCTTTCTAAACATACAATGTATTTTTTGAAGTTAGGGTTTTTTGAATTACATAGGTTCTTTGGAATGTGTCGAGAGATTCGATACACAAACCTTCACTTATGAACTTGAAGTTTCTAGCAAATTTTGAATCACCCCACACATGTGCGTAAAATAAACGATAGGGATCGAACACATATTTGCTGATTAATAGAATTTTGGTCGTTTTTTTTTTACGAGGGGTGTGAGTGTGATATTATATCGCCAAAGGGTGCAAAAAGTGAGCGAAAAAAGGGTGAGAAGGCCCTCTCCCGATATAAATTATATTGTTAAACCCAATAAAGAAGTTTCAATACCAGAAGCAAGTCACGACCCTCGCAGCCGGCGCCCTAGGACGGCCCTGGCCCGAACGGGATATGGGAAAGGGGGTTGGAACAACCCCAACACCCTTTTCTCATCCTCCCCACTCACTCGTACGTCTGTATGACACTGTATTTGCAATTATATTAAACGTCGTCCTTCTTCAGTGCAATCCGACCGCTCTTCTATATTCTCTCTACTGCTGAGAAACGTTTTTCTTTTGCTTTTTTTTTTATTTTGAAGTTTTTATTCACTCTCGCCGAAAACCCTTTTACCAGTCCTACAATATAAACATCGTTTACTTTAACGCCCGATAAGAATTCCGTATAAATTGTTTGCACTAAAGTCTTCTATTGCTTTCTCGAACTATAGCGGTATGGAATTTCTGAAAATCGATTTGCATTTGAGTGATTGCTGAAAAAAATGTAAATTCCACTATTTATACACCGAAAATATTTCTTGCGGAGATTGAAAACATATTATTAAAGGCACATTCAACGGACTTGGGCACAATTGCTATTGACAGATTGCAAAAATATAAAAAAAAAATTTGCCTTTTAATTCTTTGTAATCTCTCACGTGTTGACAACCAAATAACATAGCTGAAGGCCAGAAATAATTGCCTATTTTCCAAATTTTAAATAGAGTTTTGTATGTATGTACATATATATAAAAAAATTCGTTTTTCATTGAAACTTCAAAAGAAATACACTCAAAGTCATACGTACATATGTATGTATGTATGTATCTATAGATAAGACATTTTCATTATGTACAAGGTTATTATAATTTGATAAGAAATTGGTCCAATTTACATATGTATATTTATTTATTATACACCTGTTAGGGCTTTTACATAGAAAATACACAATAAGTTATATTAAAGAAAACGAATCAAATTTTATTTTTAATAAATCTACTGAATATTTATATTATCATTTTTTTCTATCAAAATGATAAAATTAAGTAATAGAAAAATCATATTTGATGTAATCTTTTTATAGAAAATATTAAACTTTTAATAGTTAGTCCCATTCTTATTCATTCGACTCTTCGCTTAAAAGTTTCGGTACGTTTAACCCGTTCTCAATTTTTATTAGATTGTGAAACTATTTCGCCTAACAATATTATTAGCTTCATTCTTCCATCTTCAGAATTATTAGATATGAAAATAAATACTGTGATTTTATTATTTTTTTAAATATTAATCTGTCGTCCCCGAGGTAACAACTATTTCTTTTATCAAATCATCATTATTTATTTATTTCAAAAATTTATATCATATTTTTTCAATAGAATACGAATGAATGGCAAAATTAGGTGACCAAACTATAGAATTATAGTTTGCTTCTAATTAGCGAACAGAATAACAATTAAAAACTATTAAGATTGCAAAAACGCTCAACAGATCTGACAATGAAGCCAAGTAATTTTAATATAAAAGCAATTGAAAAAATGCTGTCGACATCGTTGAAACACTCAAGGTATGTATTCAAACGGTATCGTTTTTGATGAAGATTGATATTTGGGTGCGTTCACAGCTTAGTGTGCGAATATTCGTATGTATCCACGTGTGTGTGTGCTCTGAAGCCGGGATGACATGTCCGTAACCGAGTTTGTCTCCCGATTGTACCCAACTCATCACAAGTAAACTCATTTAGGATCAGCCGACAACGTGTAGAGAGCTTTTTCGTGCGAAAGCTCCGCGTCGGGCCCATAGTTTTCCACGTAACAAAAGCTTTGTTGCGGATGATTGATTTACGGTGAAAATAGATGTTATATTCCTACCCCTCCCTCGTCCCCTTCAGTCGCATTCCTTTACCCCCCCCCTCTCCCCTCCCCCCCAGCTGCGGTAATGGACTCCAACCGGAAGAAGAAGAAAAAGGAAAAAAATAACACGATGTGTCGTTCAAGATGAGTGATCTGCATTGTCGTCGTATTATATCGAGATTTTGCGAAACGTATGGAAATAACAGTTTCGGTATGTGAACGGCGTTTTTTTTTTTTTCCGAAGTCGTTTCGACGAGTCATTAAGTTGGTTTTTTTTTCTTCTTCTTTCATGTTATCATTATTTATTTTTTTCGTTGTATTTTTCGCTGTATGCCGGGGTGAATGTGAGCTTATATCCGAAGTTGCGCTTAAGTGTCATTTCAATTCTAGTCTGATGGATTTCCCCTATTCACATAAAATACTTCCCCGTACATAAAGACGCGTCTGTTGCCAAGAAAACGTCTTGATAACAACATAAATTCTTTCGTCTTCTGTTTGAAAAATGACAACTCAATAAAAACCACTTGCTAATGTATCCTTTACATTTATTATTTGTAAACACAATTTTCGCTTGATATATGTGTGACATTTATTGATATTGTCTTATGTAAAATTTTTACGACAAATACTTTTGCTAGACATTCCAAAAATTCATATAAAAAAAATACTTGAATAGTGTGAACATATCAATGAACGATAATATTCAATATACAACAAGTAAATCTATGTATGTACATAGACTCATATTGTAGGCTTTATATGTATTGTAATATTCAATCTTCGGCCGTTTATCGCAACGTCTTACATCCTTACAGTGCATTCAAGTACGAAAATATGGAATAAGGGCCAATTTTCCGCATCGTCCATAGCCAAATCTCGGCGAACGTGAACCATAAAATTAATGGATCGTGTCTCCTGTTGCCCATTTTCTGCATGCACCACGATGCAACGTGACACTCACATGTGCAACACTGATTGGATATCTAGAATTGACACACATGCAATCAGGTTCGATTCGCATCCTTTTGGCTCACATCTGTCGTTCGCTATTTGGGTCAGGACTGATTGCTAGCACCGACAAAAACGTATGTTTTGATTAAATTGCTAATGGCATTATTTTTTCTCTTCCTCCTACAATTTCGACACGCCATTACGAATCGCTAATGGTAGGCTAAAATATGCTTTCAGACAAAAAACGTTATTATACCTATATTCGTATAATATATACGGGTAGAAATTTCCCTTCGGGCGTGCATAGTTTGGCAATGCGAACAATTGGTTTTATATAATGCACGATTCGTTATATCAAGGCGAGCTGCTCTGCAAAACTCAGTCTGTAACCAAGTCATAAAATAGTTATTCGACGCAAGTATGTAATTATTGAAGGGAAGTTACATTAAATTTATTTTTAGATTACTCAGTGGTTCAACGCAGTAATGGAGTAAATTATAAAGCGAGCCAAAACCGAAACAGTGAAAATTCAGTTATTTAACGGGCTTCGTTACGAGGGTGTGAAGGAAACTGGGTTGAGGGGAGGGGGAAGGGGATGATCCGTTTAATGAAATTTTTCGTTTAACCGCCTGAATATTTGCGGTGTTATTAGTAAAATTTAACGAAGTTCTCGCCTCTCTCAAAGGCTGTGTGAAGAAAATGGAAGTGTTGTGTGCATTGCGATTACGGATAATTTGCCCATTGAATGGGTATAATTTGATATTGGGTTTGTTAAAGCAAAAACAGTTCTACATGTGTGAGAATTGAATAAATGGATAATTATACAAAGCATAAAATTTCATCGCAATAGTTGATTTTTGAAGTAAAACTTCTTTTCGCTCGGTAGAGTAAAAACGGTTCATCCAACGTTCCATACAAACGGAGCGCGCGATAAGTGGTCACACATATCCCCACTCCTCCAGTTTGGAGGTAGGCTATTGCCCTCCCTCTTGCTCTTTCGCGTTCGTGCGAGAGAAAGATCCGCCCCGAAAATTCGAGCGTCCCCTCTGCGCCCCGCACCACCCCTCAGTGTAGTAAAAATGTTTCATCGAAGCGTGGTATGACACGAAAACCAGTAACGGCCAGCGTGTACCCCCACTCCTCGGCTAGACGTCAGGTACAGCTCGCGCAAGCCACACACAAACACACACATAGCGCGTGTGTAGTGTCTGTGAATAGGTGAATAATACGAATTTTCACTACATGCAACAATAACTTTCGCGCACGTACACGTTACGAGTATACAATTCTTTCACATTCACATATGTATTCCTTCTTGTACATTGCACTTGCTTTAAATTGCAAAGAAATTTTACTTCTATGGTGAGTAGCGGCTCCACACTGCGATTTTTTTGTAATTTCAATATTATACTGTAATAACGTAGAAGTACATATTTAAGTAATTTCACGGTACAAATCGTCCGTGTGAGATGCTCGAAAGTCTCTCGAGTTTTTGAGGAAGTCGGGGCTATTCAAGCGGAGGTCCGCGGTCGTATTTCATCTGTCGGTGGCCGGAACCGGAACAGCCCTAATGTCTTGTTAACCAATTTGATTAGTGAGCTGCTTCTCCGGCGCTAATTTCCCGCCGAAATTAGTAATTCATACAGCCCTCTTCCTGGTCGGGACTCCACCGACGAGAGCTTTCGGGCGAAAAGCTCCCGACCGTCCATTTTCATGGGACGTTCACCCCATGGGGTGGTAAAATGGGGTGTAGGGAAAGTTTCAGTGTCGCGCAGTTAATTTCTTTGTTTCACCTAACCTTCTCTTCCTACCCCTCCTCCTTGCATCGAGGTTATAAATTAAAGCTCTCGACGTCTCAACTTTGTTTTAAATTTTACCCTACAAAACGACCATTTGTCGCCATCCCTTATATCTACACTCGTTTGTTTAATGTTTATTTTATATTTTTACTTTTTTTTTATTATTCACACAACCACACTCGTCAGCGTATTGTTAATTTCACGAGCAGTGGAGGCTTTTGCGGGATTGCAAAATAATTACAAAGATTGCTCGTGACAAGCCGGTAGGGGATCTCGCTCCTTTGAATATTATTGTACAAATTTAAAAGTTTCCCGGAAATAATCCGTAGAAAAAATATTCAACTATTATATGCATACGGAAAAAAAAGGAAACAATATTTTACATTTAAATTATTCAGACACGTTTTCCGAATGATATATATATAAGTATAAATTTAAATATGCGAAAATAAGTAAACGCGCGTTTTTTTTTCCGGTCGGAAAATTTTTAACGGCCGTCAAGATAAGTGCGTTCTACGCAAAAGCAAAAAGAAAAGCTTTTCGAGAAAAACACATTCTGAAATTCTCAGATATAAAATATCGTGTATGCGCCGAAGCTTATCCGCAAAAGCAATGTATGAAATGTTTACGTGTTGTTTTAAAAAATGGAACACTTTTTTAAACAGCGTGAATTTGCGTTTATCCGATAGAGAGAGAGATTAAGATTAGTGTATTTGTTTTGCCTTTCGATACATACCATCATCGCTTTGAGACATTTTTTGTTGTGGGTATTAAAATGTAGATCGTATTCGCAATTTAACAACGTACTCGTTGTGTAAATTATGTCTCACGCTTTTTAGTAAATGGCTTTCGAGTCACCGGTTGAACATAACTGTTGTACTGACTATGCAGAGACAAGTCCCGTAAGACTTTTCGATGTTTTTCCGCCATTTCCTTCGCCTGCTCGTCTCAACTAGTCATCTTATTGTCCCGGTTGAAACCTTTTTAGTTGCTGCACACGACCCGCCGGAAAACTCGCTGGGGAGGTTTCTTTTCATTCACTTTCCCGCACTACAGTGTGGGTGACGAAACTTTTCCATGGCTGCGACTCTTTTTTTGCGATTTATTTCAGCGCTGTTTATTACCATCCAGCACAAGTTTGTCTAGCGCCAGAATTCCACCCAACACTCCCCTATTTCCTCGCCGATACGTATATATGGTTGTATGTATGAAACGGGTTCACTTCCGTCTCGTAACGTACCCTTTGTAAACTAAATAGTTCAAAAAACGCATCTGCAACTTTTTCCGACCATGTGTGTTGGGCGACATGTTATTGTTGTACTTTTTCCAATACATCATAAAATGCAGCTTCAACTTATAATACACATACTCGGTGTGGTATCGTTTGTCGTGAAACTGTATTGAAATTTGTGTTTTTATGAACTGGATGTAACATAACTAATATGTATATTTCAGCTAGTTATACTTAATACATCATTGGTTAGAATCATTTGATACCAAAATTAAAATGTTGTATTACTTTCAAGCACCTCTGTAAAGTTTGGTCTTGATAAGTCAAATACACACGGACAAGATACCTTTGAATACATATAATATAATAATAAAGCGTAGTCACGGTACATAATCAAATTGTAGAGATAGTTGATAGTTATTTATAACTAGGGCAATTGTTGAATATGACTGGATGTAAAGAAGAAGAAATAAAACGAAGAATTAAATTAGGATGGAGTGCTTTTGAAAGAATGAACATAGTTTTTAAATCCAACATTCCGCTATGCTTAAAAAAGAAGGCATACAACCAATGCGTACTGCCAGTTATGACGTATGGTTGTGAAACTTGGACGCTAAATTGAAGAATGCTACGAAAGATCCAGTGCACACAGAGAAGCATGGAAAGATGTATGCTTGTTATAACAAGAAGAGATCGCAAGAGGAATACATGGGTAAGAAGTATGACTAAAGTGGCAGATATAGAAATACGTGTGAAAAAGTTGAAGTGGCAATGGACTGGACACATAGCGAGAAGAATGGATGGCAGATAGACGCGAGAAATACTGGAATGGTATCCGAGAGGATGTGAAAGAAAGCAAGGTAGACCGAGTGGAAGATGGGCTGATGAATTGATAAGAATGTGTAGAGTCAAGTGGATGGAGATTGCTCAAGACAGACAGGAATGGAAGAGAATTGGAGAGGTCTTCATCCAGCAGTGGATGGTGAACGGCTAAAAATTATGATGATAATGAATATAATATATATATGACATTTATTGTTGAATATTATTGTATTGAAATGAATTCCGTTGAAAGGGCAATACAGTAATGTGAGAGTTAACAAGTACGTACAGAATGTGTAGAAGCTTTTGGTAATCTAATACACTGCATGCATTTCTTTTGTATTTTGAGTTTTCCGAAGCACTTTGTGCTTAAATCCATACAGATTCTATAGACTCGTACAAACGCTTTCCTCTATTTTTGTTTATTCAAGACGTAGTTTTATGAAAAACTTTCTCGAAACGCTGAGGGGTGAACGGACAACGGCGGCGTCGAGAGCCCCAATTTACGATTTTTTTTTTTACTTTTCTCGTGTCGTTCCTCCGACTCGGGTGGGTAAAAATAGATGCTGTTATTGTTGGACACGAAACAACGGAAAAACAACACTGGGGAAAAATCGGAAAACGCGAGGCAACAACACCGAAAAGCACCCCGATTCCCACACCCCTCCATTCCACTGGCCATCCTCCTCAGATTGTTGCCGAATGAGAGGAAAACATCTTGTGATTAATTAACAAACAGAGGCTGGAATGGGTGGCATAGGAATGGGGGGGGGGGGGGGGCGGAGGAGGAGGTAAAGGAAAAAAGCAACAATTTTCATTTCCGAATAATGGCCGTGGCGAATTTTCTTTTTCGCAATTGTTAATTGACTAACTTCTCCCCCCCCCCACTGCTGTCGACTCGTCACCCGGTATAACTCACCCCAGAGATATCCTACAAAATAAGCCTCATTATTACAGTCATTTTTTGTCTTTCCAGAAATTTGACCTCGGGTTTTCATATAACCCATATTATTTTACTAACTGTAGTATTTTGAATTGCAAATAATCAATGAATTTATTTAAATTCCGTTTGCAATCCTCTATCTGTCAAGTTTAATTATTATTAAGAAAAATTTCATATCACAACATTTTACATTCATATTACAACACCAACTTGATCATAAGAAGTACCTTTGCTGAGTATTGATTCAATCTGCTAATCCTTGAAAAAATGTATAAGAAACATACATAGATACATACAGACAAAAAAAAATTATTGTAATGTACACAGAGAAGCATGGAAAGATGTATGCTTGTTATACCAAGAAGAGATCGCAAGAGGAATACATGGGTAAGAAGTATGACCAAAGTGGCAGATATAGCAGTACGTGTGAAGAAGTTGAAGTGGCAATGGACTGGACACATAGCGAGAAGAATGGCATGGATGGCAGATGGACACGAACAATACTGGAATGGTATCCGAGAGGATGTGAAAGAAAGCAAAGAAGATCGAGTGCAAGATGGGCTGATGAATTGAGAATAATGTGTGGAGTCAAGTGGATGCAGATTGCTCACGAGAGACAGGAATCGAAGAGGATTGGAAAGGCCTTCATCCAGCAGTGGATGGTGAACCGCTGAAAATGATGATGATGATATTTTTAAATACATATTTTATTGGGCGTTTAATTAAATTTCATATGAACTGAGAAATGCGGATGTCAATACGTATACCAAAGAAAGGAATATGATCAACAAGTTATTTCATATTGAAGTTCCAATGAAAATGATCCAATTGAATAGAAATTATTTTTAGCACGGAAGACACGTGTCGGCCATACAAAATTTTAACATTCGAATGCTGTGTTCCGGGAACAATTCTTGGAAAAATATACCTATGTATGTATTTAAGCCGTGCCTTGGCCTTTTTACATATAAAGGAATATTTGCATGGATCAGAAGTCACTCGATTACGAAACGCGTGTTATCATTATTATGATCATAAACAGGAGTGTTGATTCCGAGAAGGAATCCTCACAAACCCTTTCTATGTATTATTTATTTGAGCGAGCGGGAATTTCGAAATCACAATCGCCTTGACAAATAGCTTTACGTTTTTAAGAGTATGGGTAGAGTTATTAACGATCTCGTAGCCGCCGATACATTATAATATTGATATTCTACGACGGCGTAGACGCGACAATATTAAATCGAAATTTGACTCCGAGTTGCGTAGACCGCGCGAGCTTTCACCGCGCAATAAATCATTCGAGCTCTCTTTGTAAAGAAACTCGGCAAATAATGTTTTGCGTTCGACTGGTCGTACCTACATATGAATGCTCGATTTTATTATTTCTATTTATTTTGTGTGTGTTTTTATTTTGTCGACGTTTTAACTAGATATATGTACATACATACACTAGTGTGGATAGACGTGGTTCTGAATTGCAACTTGTACGTATATCGGGTGTGTGTACGGTTGGCGAGCTTTCATTGCGCCGCGTTTTATCTTTTCCAATTTATAAATATGTATGGCGTTTCGTTCATTTTTCGGTTAAAATGTATCGGACGTCCCGCACAACAATACAAAGCAGAAATACCTTTTAGAGGAGGAGCGTTGCATAAAACATGAATCGCTGATGGAAAGTCGCTCTACACATCAGAATTTGCGCCGGTCTTTAACTAGAATAAGCGATAAAGCCTTCGGTGAGCTTTTTTTTACGACCCCCAATACACCCCTTCCACCTACCTCCACCTGCCTACACACGAGATAAGAAAAAGCACACGAAAAGCTTATTTTCCCCCCTGTTTTTTTTTTTTTTACAAACAACGTACTACATGCTTAATCCATTCTAGGGGCGTTTGCGTCGTGAATAATATTTTTATGCATTTCAAATCAGATATTGTATCAAAATTGATCGAAAATTCCATTGCTATAAAAAACAAACTAATAATACAACTGAAATCTACCTACTATAATTGTGGCGTATAATTTTTTAATAATCGTCGATTTCTCAACTGATACTACAGTTGTAAAAATAATAATATAGTATGACTATAAAATGCCGCTTCCGGTTAATTTAAATTTATCAAAATATTTCCAGAATGAAATTTTGTCTCAAGCGCATATAATTTTACGATTCAATTTGATCATGGTGAGCGATAAAAACTTCATTTTGGCGGTTTCAATTCTATTCATGTATAATGGTAAGATTTTGGATGTAAAGTCAGCATGTTTGTCTATTATAGAGGTGGGCGCCGGGCCAAAATAAAAGTTGGGAAACGCTGACCATGACTACCTACAAAAAACGCTATTTTGATTGGATTTATATTGCAATGTTTATAAATTAATTCAGTCGGTTGTTATTTATTACTTATGTAACTAGCTGACCCGGCATGCGTTGCAATGCCCGATACCGTTCCCATTCCAGATCCCGATCCCGTTGTCGATCCCGTTCCCGTTCCCATTCCCGATCCCGTTGCCGATCCCATTCCCGTTCCCGATTCCGTTCCCGTTCCTAGTACGTTATCTGACGCGTGAGCGGGCCCGTTCCCGATCCCGTTCCAGTTCCCGTTTCCGTTCCAGATCCCGTTCCCGATCCCAATCCCGTTCCTAGTACGTTATCTGACGCGTGAGCAGGCCCGTTCCCGTTTTTTCCCGATTCCAGATCCCGGTCCCGTTGCCGATCCTGATCCCGTTTCCGATCCCGTTCCCGTTCCCGTTCCTAGTACGTTATCTGACGCGTGAGCAGGCCCGTTCCCGTTCCCGTTTTATCCCGATCTTTTTTAACAGGAACCATCCCCTGCATGATCACAATAAGTCCTGAAAGTTTCATCGCGATCGGTTGAGTGGTTTAGGAGCCTATAAGAGACAGACAGACAGACAGACAGACAAAGAGACATTCATTTTTTATATATATAGATATAGATATTACAAAAAAAGTCAATTTTCCTAATCCTACATTGAACTACGCATTTATATAATGTAATATATATACATATGTACATATAATAGCCATATTACGTCGGTCTGTCTGTGTGTGAATTTGTCTGTGTGTGTGTCTATTTGTCAGCTGATAACGCTCGCCGATGTAAATAATTAAAAAAAACTAGAACGTCTCGCGATTGGGATTTGAACCCGGTATCACTGATTCGGAACAGAGCGCTTACGCGGTGAACCAAACCAGATGATAATAGGCAACTTGACTATTTATATGATAAAAAATAGTCTCGCAACTTTTCTAAATTGTTACGGTGTTGTATTATAACGCGCCATAGATGGCGCATTGTTGCATAGATGCAACAACTATAAAAACTATTAAATTTAATATTATTTTTCAGTACGGGCGATGAGAACGCTCCGTTGATATTCAACGGGCTTACACTAGTATATTTGTATAATAGCTGAAATCCGTCTGTCTGTCTGCTGATAACGCTCGCCGAGGTAAATTATTAAAAAAACACGTACCGTCCGCGCGCGAGTGGGATTTGAACCCGTGATCACTAGGTTGGAATGGGGTCGTGCTAACACTATCATACAACGGAGGCAATGACGAGCCTGCTACGCTTTGACAATATTAATTGTCAATAGGCTCGCGACTTTGCTAAATTGTTACGTTCTTGTATTATAACGCACCATATAGATGGTGACTATAAAAACTATTCAATACACATATATGTACCCACCTACACAAACGTCCATTGATATTCAACAGGCTTACACTAGATATTATTAAACCTCAAAGAGTTACTATTAATGTTACATTTATTTTGAAACATTTAAATTAAATTAAATTAAAATTAATTAAATTAAAACTATTTAAATTGAAACACATTTTGAAATTTACACACTTTGTACCGAATCGAACACACCTACAACACAATACAGTTAAAATTTAGGGCTTCCCTTTAATTACGCTCATCTGTCCGACTGATAACAGAGGTTTACGTCGACGAGCATGATTCAACATTATAAAGGGCAGCTCAAAAGATCATCAGAGTGGGTTTTATCGTCTCGACAGAGCTTCGGGCCATAATCTAGCAACGTACTGGGTGGCCCAACGTTTAACCCATCGCCCCTAGGCACACTACAACCATAACAACTACTGACTGGCGAGTGTGTTTCCATTATTTAGAATTTATGGCCACCACCAATAACGCTTTCAAGGGGTCGTATATCATCTCCGTATCACGAGCACTCCTCGCGTGCTATATTGATTTACGATTCCGCACAATAAACTGTACAAACGCTGATAATGCTGTTTTCTTTCCGCATCGTGGCAATCTTACAAGTCACGCGGAAATAACACACGCATCCAAGTCGTACGAGAAATTCCGACGTGTACGTACATATATTCGGGATGTTAAACTAGGTGAATGTGTGAAATCACTTTATCGTTTGCTCGGGCGCGCTCCTTTCGGTGTTATTACATCGTAAATCATACGAATTTAAGTTCACGGATGAAAAAAATTGAGATTGGGGCCGACTGATAAAAGATTATATTCGCTATTGTGGTTCGTTTTAAGCGTAATACTTGCGTAACCCTCACAAATTTATTTAGAAAGGCGTTCCGATTAAGGATCGCATCGTTGTCTTGATCGCGCTTATCGTGTGCCAAATAATAATTGAACAATAAAACACTATAATCTGAACTTAAATCGGTTTTCGGCTATGATCAAAACGTGATTAGCGAGAGTGCATTGTTCATTAGACCCTTTGTGGCCGTAGTGGTCATCGAAAAAAATCTAGTCGATTTAAAAAAAGTCAAATAGTGTATGCTTCTCAAGCTTCTTAATATCGCGACCCACTTTTTAGAACCACAAACATTTGCAACCCACCTAGCATTAATAAATATGAGGGGGGGGGGAGGGTTACCTTTGTTTTTTAATATAATTTATAATTACCGAAAACAATCAGCTGAGATAAACCTTGTACACCCGTGGACTCCAATCCAGTTCCAATGAGAAAAACTTACTCGCACCAACTAGATCAACTCATCTTCTGCCGACTGGGACATTTCATCGATGCTGTGTGTAACCGTATTATTTGAGAGCGAAATCGTTTCGACTTATTTCTTGCTCTTATCACCGAAGATAACTCCAACCGTCTTTAAAAAACTCTAGTGGCTTGTTTTTAAAATTCGGAAGCTGTCTCAATACCCTGAAGCAATTTTTTCGGTCGCATGCTCTCGTTTACGAGTACAACGTAATGCGGCCTTGGATCTTCTTCGTCTCCATTCCACGAAAATCCGATTTTTGAATAATTGAATTTTTTTCTTATTATTTCACATTTCAAAAGCTTTTCACGATTCACCAAAAATCGGCTTGCGACCCACAGTTTGGGAACCGCTAGACTGTATGGGCACATTATACAGAATTAGTATATACATATGTATGTATGTACGTACATACGTACCTACCTATACATTGATTAATTACCTATAAAAATTAAAAATCGGCATTGTAATACCTACCAAAATTTTCGTTGTATCATCCGTATTCTCGTAAAAATACTGAAAAAAATCTGTGAATATGTCTATAATTGGCCTCTACCTGAAGGTGAAAAATGAAAATTTGCCTATTAATTTCGAAATCTGAACACAGAATACAAAATTTTAAATAACATGCTCATAAAATTACCCTAACTTTATTGAATATTATAAGTACTTTTTGTAAAAATCTAATTTTTTTACGTATTCCTTGAATTATTCAAATAAGTGTTAATTTGTGAGAGCGGTGGCGGGATACATACGAGTAAATATAAGTGAATACGAGTAAAGTAAGTACAATGTATAGTAAAAATAAATACTAATTTTCCAATTAAATTGCTATTTATAGAGATTGGAAACAATCAATTGGAAATTTTCATACAAGTAAAAGTGTTACTATTTTTATACTTTACAGAATCCAGAGTTTTATATAATATATAATTAACAAAAATAAGCAGCTAGGATAAACTTTGTACATCCGTGGACTCGTCCAGTTGCAATGAGAAAAATGTACTCTCACCGACTCTTTAGATCAGCTCATCTTCTGCCCACTGGGCCATTTCATCGATTCTGCGTGCAATCGTGTTATTTGATAGCGAAATCATTTCGACTTTTAAACTTCTTTCTTGATATATATATATATCATCAAATATACATAAGTCTAACCGTGTATTTTATTGCTGTGAGCACTAAAGACTTGCAAATTGTTTTCAGTTTACCAGCTAGCGCGATTCGCAAACTAATCACATGTGTTTCATTTTTAACAGGGTGTTCAATTTTTCTTTCAAAAAATTCCATTGGCTTATTTTTTAAATCCTGATGCTTCGTCTAATACCACACTGTGACCGTTGATCTTCTTCGTCTCCATTCCACGAAAATCCGATTTTTATTTATTTATATAATACAGTAGCTTAAGCTAATTATATAATCCTTAACTAAGCACCTGTACAGAGATATTTTTTTAAGACTGCCAGGAATTTTTCAATAGTTTTGGAACTTCTAATTCCATCCGGCGGTCTATTATACTCCAAAACACCTCTGTACAAGATGCTTCTCCTATTTCTATTTATTTTAGCCTTTTTTATAATTAAATTATTTTCATTCCTTAAAATATATTCACACACATCCATTCCTCTCACAATAAATTTACTAAAATAGGATGGTAACATATTATTATCTAACTTAAATATAAATACGAACATACAAATCCTCAAAGTATCATTCACATTCAACCAATCTAATTCAATCATCATCTTTTTTGTACATACTAGCATACCTATCCACATTTAAAATACATCTCATACCTCTATTTTGTAATATTTGTAATCTATCTCTAGTTGACGTATCTAACATATTTAACAATGAACCACAATACATAAAATGAGGTCTGACAATTACATTATAAATTATTATTTTAGTTTCTTTAGAAAGTAATTTTCTTAGCCGACATAATATTCCTACTTTTTTTTAAAAAAATTGACCAATATTATACCCAAATATTTGAAATTATTAACTAGTTCAATATTACTTTCACCAACTTTTAACCTAAAATCAGTTTTATTAATCTTATTATAATTTATTACCATTGCTTTAGTTTTTTCTAAATTTAATTCTACATAATTTCTACATAATTGGATTTTTTTATTTTCAAACAATTTAAAGAAATTCACATTTCAAAAACTTTTCACGGCCCACTAAAAATCAGCTCGTGGCCCACCAGTGGGTCGCGACACACAGTTTGGGAACCGCTGAATTATAGAGGCAATTTTTTAGAACTATTTCAAAACGAATATCCTAAAAAAAAAAAAGTTCCATACATTGTCGCTCCACCCTAATTATACATTGTACATATGAGCTTCTGTAAGTTGTTAATAGATTATTTTTTCGTATACACCTTTCTTGTTCTGTTCTCTTCAATTGGATTGTTCTATCGTAAAATTGCTTACACGCCCAAAATAAAAAGGCGTTGCGGTCTCGTATTCGCCTCTAATTATCCTCGTATATTATTCACGAGGCATAGCTAGAGATCCTTAACGCTCTGAACGCGAACGACCGGAGGAGCAAAGCGATTCGAAAAGTTGGAAACAAACGCCCTTTTGAAATAATCCACGCGCCAACCGGCCAAGTCGGAATAATGAAACGATTACGGTCGACCATCTTAAGTGGCCCCCTTAAATTTGGATCACGTGCCGACGTTCATCTCGCCCCAGTACAATTCGAAGCCCCTCCTTCAAACCGATCCGACCCTCTCTCTCTCTTTGCCTTCCAATCCACCCCCTTTGTCGTATGAAAGACAAAGTCCGAAACGATTCCGACTTGTCTAGACGAAATTCAGCGTAGAGGCAATCCGTCAAATGTCATATGCGCGTGTACGCGTTTCGGTTCTGATAAAATTCGCCTCAAACGTATGTGGAGACGTCGTGAGGTAGATAGTTTATGATCGAAACCAATATATGTACATATAAGCGACTAAACATCACGTGAATCGAAATTAACTTTATTTAAAACCACAACAACCGAAATCGAAACTTATATTTACATATGTATGTTTTGTTGGGGAGGGGGAGTTAACCAACTGGTCTAACACAAGGATCCAAACCCAACAACGGGTTAACATAGGAATTTTTGGCGTAACCGTCTCACAACTATGTACATACGTTAGATAAATTGAAAATTTTGAACAGGAGACGGCCGATCAGGATTTGGAATGTCCAGATCTTGTCAATGATGATAATTAAGATCAAATTAACCGTCTAGAAAATGATTCGACATGCAAGGATCGAACCCAGAACCTCTTCTTCTTTCAATTCCCATGATTATGTCCCTCTGCGGCTTAGGAGGACAGTCTCGGATCTCTGCTTTGTATTTAAGCTATTAAATAATTTATCAGATAGCCCTTACTTGCTTAGTAGGATCGTTCTCCATTGTTCCCCTAGATCTGTTAGAAAACTTCCATTGTTTCATTTGAATATTTGTTCTACTAATTATTCACAAGACTCCTTCATTCATAGATCCTGCTCATCATTCAACGAAACTGCATCCTGCGAAATCCTTGCCTTTCTTCAGATTTTCTTTACTCGAGTTCCTTTCCAGCCCTAACTTCTAAAGTTCCTTTCTGGCTATGAATTGTTCTTTTACTATTTTGGCTGTGTTGTACTATGTGGAATTAATTTTATTTTATATTATAATTTATGAGATGTACATACATACATATGTCACTTGATATTAAATTAATAAATAAATAACCTTCGTCGAGAGATTAACGCCCTAACCACTGAGCTGAGCCTGGCTAAGCTATCTTTTATATACATACTATCAAATTTTAATTTATAGATTTGTACATACATACGTATTATATGGTAATAAATTATAGATCGTGACAATTTTCAGATGGATTGAATGATAGCGAAAGATTTTGGTGTATAATAATATTATAAAATGTAATAATTTAGCTTCCGATATATGTGCGTATGTACATATGTACATATGTAGAAATAAGTTCTAGAATTTTTAAATTAAAATTATCCCTTATTAAAATGATCCATCCTAAAGAAAATGTACGTCTCACTCGGCCAACTTTAAAATTAAAGAAGCTGAAAATAAATATGTAAATTAGCAGAAAAAAAAACCGCGCACGGACATTTTCGTATGAAGCACGCTCAAAATTGAGACACATTTCGTATTTTTTTACTGAATTTGTATACTTTTCGTGAAAAAAAAGTAAAGTAAAATAAATACGGCCGCACATTTTAATACGACGCTAGGATAAAAATTGTATTCCCACGGTGGCCAATTCGGATATACCGAAATTGGGTTTCCTTGCGCGATAGGTACACAAATAAAATAAAATCGACCTATATATTATATTTACTTGGACGGATACTTGTATATTTGTTTGGGGTTTTTTTTTTTTTAATAAATTTTCGTACGTGCGTACATTTTTTGACATTCCAATGAGTATGTCGAGTTTTTAATTTTTTGGCTGAGCTTCTTCTCCGCGCTTCGCGCCCGTGTCCAAATTTTTATGTTTATGTGGCGCCGTTCGCTTTTTGTTCGGCTGTTTCTCTTTGCCGGCTCCAGAAGGAATTGTGAGAGCTTAATGTACCATCACCTCCGGAACGGGTGGGCACACTACACGGCCGACCAGTTAAGCCTCGACGGATCGCCAGGCTTAACTGCCAGGCCCTGCCTCACTAACCAGAACGCAAATTATTTTAGACGAGCTATGGCTATTTTATTACGTGCTAGATATTAAAGTTAGACCGCTGAATTGTCACCATTATCCATCGTTGACTATTTGACGAAAGCGTAATTGTTGAATTGTTTCTTTACTAGCCGGTTTGCCCGTCGTGACCCGTCGTGTGACGGTGGATACTACGCAACCCCAATCCGTGCGCACCAGTGTGTACAATAACAGTACAGTCTCTAGCCCCTTTGAAAGTACGTGAAACAATTGTATTGTGTACCGTTGATTGAATGGGTGTATGTCCATAAAATCGCGTTGTCGATTCAAACCAGCTTTGACATATAGTGGCTTGTTCACAACACATCGCTGAGATTTTTCGTTTGTTATGTTGGCAATGCTATGACCGTGACCGCAACGACCCAGGCAGGCAGGCAGACAGCCTTTTTTTAATACAATAATATTTATATAACTATGTATATACATATATATAGTAATTTGTTTAAAAAATAAGACAAACGACCAATGCGTACTGCGATCTATGACGTATGGATGCAACTCATTGTTGCCAACACACCGCAAAAATGTTTTGCTTGTTATGTTGGCAACGATAGTGTAGCCGCAACGACGCAGCCAGGCAGGCAGGCTTATTTTACGCCGTGTTAATTAATAATGTACGATGTATCATAATATGTATTATAATTGTAAAAAATAAGTTACTTGTGGTTTTTGAGCGCGGTAAAAGTAGGTATTGTTGAAGATATGATAGCAAAACCCAAAAAATATGAGACATCGTTAGAGAAAATCGAGAAAGGTTGTTTTCTTCTAGACCAGTGGTCGGGAACTGGCGGCTGCGGAGCCGCATGCGGCTCTTTGTATAAAAACCTGCGGCGCTCACTGTCATCCAACATTTTGCGTGAAATACAAAATGTTGACACACAGTTTATACAAGATCAAAATGTATCCCATTTCCACAACGTCGTGGCTATAAAATGATTTAAGATCGTTTTTCAGATTAAACTTTATAATAATTGACAAACGTTAAGAAATATCAAAAGGACAACATATTTCTTAATATTATAATTGATTAATTAGTAACATTTAATATAATTTTGAATATATACATACATACATAACTAGAAACTATTATGTTGCGGCTTCCAAACCTACCAATTTTGCAAAGTTTTCCCTAATTTCACGACCACTGTTTTAGACGTATTCTGAAATTTTCTCGAGAACTGTTATTTTGAAGTACATACATACATACATAGGTTGATATTGATAAAAAGTAAAACTAACATCTATAGCTATACTCTATCCAACTTAAGAAGGACCCTAGTCTCAACCGATTTAGAGTCGATCTGCGCAGCTACCTTGGTCTGAACCATTGAGCTTCGTCACCATCTCGGCTTCATGGAATAAACATTAACGATAACCAACAAATGTCGTTAATCTCGGACAGCCACGACCCTCTTTTTTTTAAACTTTATTTGTAGTTGCGTGACAGCGAGATGCTTCTTACGTTGGATAGAGAATAGTCCTTCATAATAAAAGTCAATCGTATTTGAATTTTGATAATAGATGATGTTTATAACGACAACACATTTTTAAATTGAATTATTATAATTGACTGCATGAAAGCTGTATTAACGTACATATGTACATATACAATAAATATACGAGTATAGCTCAACGTTGAAATTGAAATCGAGTGAACAAAAACGGATATTTACCAAAATTGCATAATTAATAAGCAGTCGATATTATATATGAACGACCAAAACTGACAAAAAAACCAACTGAATTTCCGAATTTCCTCCATTACAATCGGATCGCGCGCAAAATTGTTTGCGAGAATGACGTTAATTTATATCGTCGACGAGCATTTTACAAATGCATTTTAAAACATGGTATGTGCGTCGCGCAATTATTCGGATTAATACCGTACGCGTAAAGGGCAAATATATTTATATAATGCTATATACTATTTTGATTTATATTTTGAAGTGAAAAAAAAAATTCGCACAACAAAATGGGGACAATCCCTCTCGTACAGAATAAATGTCAAGTGGGGTGATAGCGCATTTTGTCGGCGACAGATCGATATACATACATAGGTACCTCTACCACCCTACCCTGTTTGGCGGCTTTTGACGAGACTTTTTGTTGGCGACAAACGACAACTGCAAACGACCCCCGGGGACCCGAAATTAGAGGGTGGACGAGGGTATGAGTCCCGATGAAAAGCCGCGAATTTCGACAAAACGGACCTGTTTTTCGGACAAAATTGCACAGACATTTTGGCATGTTTTGAAATGCTCACAATGAACAAAAATACACATACAGGAGTGCAACATTTAATCTTTAACAACTCTATATTTTTATCATGATAATATGTATGTAGTTCAATTAAATTTATAACGATAGCCATCGAAAATTATTTTCTGTAATGAATTGTATTAGTGCAGTGTTTGGGAACCGGCGGCTCCGAAGCCTCATGCAGTTCTTTGTATAAAAACCTGCGGCTCTCGCTGTCATCCAACGTTTTACGCGAAACACAAAACGTTGACACACAATTTACACAAAATCAAATTGAACCCTATTTCCATAACTTCATGGCTATAAAAAGCTTGATAATCGTTTTTCAATAATACTTTTTAGTAATAAACTGTCGAACATTAAAAAATATCACGAAGATAGCTTAATTCGAACTGCTATCCATTTCACAAATGAGTAACATTTAATTTAATTATGAATATATAATTCAAAGATAATGTGTTGCGGCTCCCAAACTTATTAATTTTGCAAGGTTTTCCCTAATTTGGCTTAGCCCGAAAAAGGTTCCCGACCACTGGATTAGTGCATTCATACAATGCTGATTAATTATAATTTGTAAATGAGTTTCTAGTCTTGCTCATAAATAAATAAAAACGTTTTTGATGCTCATTTTTTTTACCGAATGATTTTCTCCAGTTTTTTTTCGATTTGATCATTACTAAATCCAGATCGGTCGTCTCCTGTTAAAATTTTTCATTTTCTCTAACAGTTCTAAGACAGTTCCACCGAAAATTCCTATATACAATCTGGATCCTTGTGTTTCTAGACCTGTTAGTTAACTTTCCCCTCAACAAAACAAATTCATCAAAGGGTGTTTAAATGCTGAAATTCTTTGTCGTACGGAAAATCAGAATTAAATCAACCAAAAACATGATCTGTTGAAAGGCGACCTCAAGTCACAAAGTCTACCCAGTTTTCACGTTACGAATACTAACGATTTCGTTAATTAACCAGTATCAATTTTTTTTGTAAATTCACAAAGACACGACTGTACTTCTCGGCGACTGTGAAGTTTAAATTTTCTTACGGCCACTGTCTGTCGTCTCGTTGAATTAATTAAGGGTATACCACCACCACTCGAGCACAACGAACGACGTCAAAGGGGTTGAATACGGGCAATACCCGAGTGCATAGTGCACTGGAAGGATTTGATTTAGTGCACCATCCTGGCGATGGCAACCGCAACTACTGCAACTCGTTCGATGGCTGCACCAGATGCCTTCAATGTGCAACCCTAACCCATACCCCTAAATTAACCCGCACCTTTAATATATACGACACCACTCGTACCAAAGGGCGCAGTTACCAAAAATTTAAAGTTTCTAAATTAAATTCATACACTAAATTGGACAAGGCAAACAACGATTCGTACGAGAGTTTTTCATTTTCGTTTCGTCTGAGACTTGGTGGATAGGTGAGGTGGGGGTGGGAATGAAACTGAGCAATCGGAATTATTCAGACGCTCGTTTTTCACCCCTTTGAAGTAATCTGCTCCTCGCGGAGGCTTTGATCGCGGGAAATTCAAGACAGCCTGAGGGCTTTAAAACAATCAGCGAACAGGGGATGAGGGTGGGTTGGAAAAGGGGCGTGGAAAACTCTGTTGCATCGCCATCATACGCAAACTTTTGCCTTGTTTGAAAATTGGAAATATGTCGCAGGGGATGCAAATTCCGCTGATGCGAATTTTATTATATCGATATGATACTTGTGCTCATGTTTGGAAAAGTATCATGTTTCAAACCCAATTTGCCTATACGAGCCGACTTAAAATGGGAAATGTAGAAAAAATATCTACATGTGGATAACTATCAACTATTTTCTTTATAATATCTAAATATCGCACGAAATATGCAAAAATAGATAAATATTGCCTGTATGTATTGTGTTACAAATTATAACTGTAAAATGTGTACACGGTGTTGATATATGTAATTTACTAATTAATAGTGTTCTTACATTATCTAAATTCCACGCAACGTATTTTTACAAATAATGTCTCTAAACTTTACAATCATAATAATTTTTATTCTAAAAGGCACGGCATAACAAACAATGATTTGTTGCTTGTTGGATTATCAAGATTATTCTTAGATTATCGTTTGCCCGACGGAATCCAATCGCAATTTGTAATCTTCACTATGTATGTACGTACATAGGTCTAAATTCGTCCGTTTTTAATCAATCTGTCATATTAACAATGTGTAGTTTATGAGATTTTATATTATTATAGACAGTTTTATCTTTACTAATCATGTGGTTTTTAATTTACCGTTAAAGCTAATAATTTTTAATATATGTAATTCAATTATTATAGTCAAAATTAACTATGAAACACTTCAGTGTTTCTCTTGCTTTTTGTATGCATTGTATAAACTCAAGCTGTAACGCTAAACCTGCACAAGAAATAAAGGAGTTGCTGAATTTTTAAGAAATTCTGTACATGGTAAACCTGAAGTTAATAACTTTGTATTAGGTGAATTTATTTTCATTTAAAACAACGAATAAAAATTAAAAGATATGTGAAAAAATGTAAACGCACGTTGAACCCGATTTGAAAGATTTACAATAAATTACGAGTCTCAATAACTAATATAATTTATAATAAATCTTTAGAAAACAGAAGTTTTTAACTTGTTGCAGTTTTACACTCAACGAACAATCATTTATCTCGACATTTTGTTGTGCGTTTGTTTGGTGAGTAAACCTGTTAAATATCGACGGTGGTTAATGTCTACTGAGACAACAGCCTAATCGTATAATAAATTTATATTTTTGTATGGTTCGGTGAATCTTACATATACCATTTTGGTGTTTTTACAGATTAATTTTGTATTGATAAAACAACTCACTGCTAATGAAATAAAATTAGAGTTTTTTCTGCCTTTTTGAAGTAAAACTTCTTTTCGCTCGGTAGAGTAAAAACGGTTCATCCAACGTTCCATACAAACGGAGCGAGCGATATGCTGTAACGCATATCCCCACTCCTTCAGTTTGGAGGTAGGCTATTGCACTCTCTCTTGCTCTTTCGCGTTCGTGCGAGAGAGAGATCTGCCCCGAAAATTCGAGCGTCCTCTCTGCGCCCTGCACCGCCCCTGAGTTTAGTAAAAATGTTTCATCGAAGCGTGGTACGACACGAAAACCAGTAACGGCCAGCGGCCAGCGGCTACCGCCAATCTTTGGATAGACGTTAGGCACAGGTCGCGCAGCGAGAGTTGAGGCGAGCCACACACACACACATTGCGCGTGTGTAGTGTCTGTGAATAGGTGAATAATACGAATTTTCACTACATGCAACAATAAAGCGCGCGTACACGCTACGAGTGTAAAAGAGATATTATTGTTTTGTAAAATACAGCATGTTCCTTCAGTCCAATCATTATCAAAATGCATGTGTGTGTGTGTGTAGCTCACCTCAACTTTCGCTGCGCGACCTATAGCAGTGAGAACAGTGAGTCATTGTGTGAGCGTTTAAAACCATATTTGTGTACACCATTCTTTCACATTCACATATTTATTCCTTCTTGTACATTGCACTTGCTTTAAATTGCAAAGAAGTTTTACTTCTATAGTGAGTAGCGGCTACACACTGCGATTTTTTCCCTATACGACCTTTCCTATCACTTCTCACTTAATCTACGATGGTATAAATACAAAAAAAACCGTTGAATATACAATGGGCAAACTTCCATACGTTCTCGTACATTATTATGCGTCCGTTGAACCAGAGAGTAGATACAGTTTCGCAACTGGATAGGTATGGCTTTCGTACAATTTGGGTATAATTAACAAAGCGACCCCCCCGCGAAGGCCTAAGGGTTGATACCGAAGATAATTCTTATTAAACGGCCCTTAGTCCCATTTGGGGCGATGCACGCGCTCCTGTTTCGAATTGTATAAAGCAAACTTGGGATATATGGTAGGTAGGAGGGGAGTTAAACGGTCATCCAGTGTAAAATGGGCGATTATTACGTTAGTTTGCGCCCAATTTAAAGTGGACATTTTGTCAGGTGACCGCAACGGGGGCACAAACAACAAGGTAAGGCGATAAACAGGGCAATAAACATAAATCCGGATTAGTCGTCATACGAAAGCATGGTGTGGGTTTTGGTCGGTCTCTCCTGCATCGACCGGAAAGGGGCTACCCCCATAATTTGTATGTGACGTTTCATCCCTGACCGGCTTATAAGATAAAACCCCATACATTACGTAAACTATCAAAATTTGCACTGTCGAATTAGGACATAAATTTATTAATTAATTCTGCATTCGACGGGCATATTAGACTTACGGCTTTCTGCGGGTTACCAACCACCTATAATTTGTTAACACAAATATTGCTTAGACGTACACAAAACTAGTATGTTCTTAAATTAAAAAAATGGTTTTAGGATATAGTGAAATAGGGAAATAGTTTTGGGATATTGTATGTATCATCATCATTTTCAGCCGTTCACCATCCACTGCTGGATGGAGGCCTCTGCAATCCTCTTCCTTTCCTGTCTTGTCTTGAGCAATCTGCATCCATTTGACTTCACACATTCTTATCAATTCATCAGCCCATCGTCCACTCGGTCTACTTTGATTTCTTTCACATCCTCTCGGATACCATTCCAGTATTTATCGCCATGTGTCCAGCCCATTGCCACTTTAACTTTTTCATACGTTCCGCTATATCTGCCACCTTGGTCATGCTTCTTACCCATGTATTCCTCTTGGGATCTCTTCTTGTTATACCGAGCATACATCATTCCATGCTTCTCTGTGTGCACTGGATCTTACGTAACATTCTTGAATTTAACATCCACGTTTCACATCCATACGTCATATATGGCAGTACGTATTGGTCGTATGCCTTCTTTTTCAAGCATAGCGAAATGTTGGACTTAAAAACAATGTTAATTCTTCCAAAAGCACTCCATCCTAGTTTAATTCTTCGTTTTATTTCTTCTTCTTTACATCCAGCTATATTCACCAATTGTCCAAGGTATTGTATGTATGTACATACATATATCTACATACATACATACATACATACATGTGTATGTAGAATTATAATATACATACATAAATTTTAACAAAAACATTAAAACGTGATGGAGTGACGATACTTGATGAATGTACACTGAATTCTCGCATGATTACAAAACTTTATATACATATACTAGGCACATATGTATGTGCATATACATATGTATGTACATACATGGATAAAGTTATAACAAAGGGAAAATGCGACTAACTGAAGTGTGCACTCACATTTAATTCGAATGTTTGTTCGTATTAATCAAATGAAATTGAGCAAATTGTTTAAAGTGGCATAAATAAGTACAGCGCACTTTAAAATTGGCATAAATCTTCTTAACTGTCTAAAATAAACACTCTTAAGCGGTGCTTAAAATAAAATTATGATTCAATTTTACTTTAATGCGTTGAAATAATTTAAATTTTTCGTTGTTTTTCTAGACAATTGTGTTTTGATAAACTCGTCTATTCAATTGTAATACTTCAATATACAAAGATTATTTTATTTTACTTGATATTTTGTATATCTACTCTATAACGATACTTATGATTTTGTCAATAATAAATAGACTGAATTGTACATACACGTATGTACTCATTTTTTTCCAGTTTCAATACGAGTTTATCTATTTCAATACAGCATAATACATATAGATATGTATGTACATTTAGATAATACTCGTTTGTACTCATAAGCTGTATTAAGTATAAATATCATGTTTTATGAAGTCTTAATTGGGATTTACCTACAGTGTATTTATATATGATGTTTCTTACAGTCCGTATTATTTGTTTGATGGGTAATGATAAAGTAAAAATACATATATGTTTACATAAAATTAACCTATTGGAGGTGGAGTTTTTCAAAGTCAAAATTGCTAAAATCGTCGCTGCTCTACTTTTTGTACATCGAGGGAGAATAAAATTGGCAGAAATTGTAAAAATAAATTGTTGATGACTCGAATCTGCGTCATTTTGTATCCACCGACGGGCAAACACCATTTCGCATTCAAATCAAAAGCAAACGGCCTAATTGAATTCGCTCGCCTTGCCAATTCGCGATCGTCGCACGCCTCTGAACAAATGCCAACTTTTAAAAAGTTGCCGGCTCATTAGGGACCGCCGAATGCCCGTCGGGCCAAATACACACCAAAACCCCATCCCACAGACCGACGAATTGTTTGACAATTGTATGACGGACACGAAAGAGGGAATGGGAAGGGGAAGAGGAGGAAAAGAGGATCGGATGGAGTTGGAAAAATTAACCATTGCCATTTGTGAAACATTTGTAGCCCAGAATTCGTACATACATATGTACCTACATAGGTATAACTCGTTGAATAATAAAAATCACTTTTCGAATTCATTCTTGTTTGATTGAATTGTAATGATTCCAAGTAAAATTCTCATCAATAATACTAATCGTATAATTTTCCTTCAAATTTCACACATATATTATGATGAAATCAAAATATTTACATATTAGGCATACCTTTGAATAGAAACTTCTCTATCGAAATCAATATTTTTTCATTTTGTTATTTTATTCTTACTAAATTACTATGTTTACTGAATTTTGTACGCAAAGCGTAGTCACAGTATATAATCATAATGTAGATATAGTTGATAGTTTTTTTATACCTAGGACAATTGGTGAATATGACCGGATGTAAAAAAGAAGAAATAAAACTAGGATGTAGTACTTTTGGAAGAATGAACATTTTTAAATCCAACATTCCGCTATGCTTAAAAGAGAAGCCACACGACCAATGTGTACTGCCAGTTATGACGTATGAATGTGAAACGTGAATGCTAAATTCAAGAATGCTACGTAATATCCGGTGCATACAGAGAAGCATGGAAAGATGTATGTTTGGTATAACAAGAAGAGATCGTAAGAGCAATACATTCGGAAGTATTACCAAAGTGGCAAATATAGCAGAACGTGTGAAAAAGCTAAAGCGGCAATGAACTGGACTCATAGCGAGAAGAATGGATGGCAGATGGACGCGATAAATACTGGAATGGTATACGAGAGGATGTGAAAGAAAGCAAGGTAGACCGAGTGGAAGATGGGCTGATGAATTGAGAAAAATGTGTGGAGTCAAGTGGGTGCAGATTGCTCAAGGCAGACAGGAATGCAAGAGGATTGGAGAGGCCTTCATCCAGCAGTGGATGGTGAACGGCTGTAAATTATGATGATGTTGAAATTATTATTGATTACAATAATTTAAAAAAATGTATATTAAGAAACCCAAAGGTTCGCGTTAAACTCTGTTTTTAATTTTTATTGATGATTTTAATTTATAAATATAAAAATGAACCAGCTTAGCTTAGTTATTATAATATTTATAACTCACAATCCTCAATGTTTTTATTTGTTGTTGTATTTATTAAGTTTTTAATTTACGCCTAAATGAGTGAGTCTTCAATTTATTTAACTCAAGTTTATTTTATAATAAATAATTACAGTAATGAGTCCAAGGAGGCTTTCTTTTATTATTTCATAATAGTGGTTATGTGATAGCAATGATACTTTTGATAAACAACTCACGTTTTACTATACTTTTCGTGGGCAACTTTGGCACTCATCGTATTATTATATGTTTTGTTTGCAATGGAATAAATAAAACAGAGCACTTAAATAATAATTTATTATCGTATAAATTATCACATTGAAGGACATACAAGCAGATTGTATCAGCTCCCACTATATAGTCCAATACATAAAATGTCTATACCTATGTATTTACATTCGATTTTTTCAACTATACTTACGATGGCGCGTTAAAATCGTACACAACAAAATCATCGCCAAATATTTGCATAATCGTCGACTAGAAGATTTATTCAACGTCACTGAAACAAACCCAATAACATTTGTGATAAATTATATACATATAGAAGGAGGGGGGGGTGGAATATTTTCATTAAATAATATTTCCATCGAAATGAATATGCATGAAGCGTCGGAAATACCTCTCCCGAATATTGGCGGGCCTCGGCTGGATTTCAGCGGCAGTTCAGCGAATTGACTGTAAAGATCCGAAATATTCGCTATACATTTAAGGACAGGCGGTCCCTTGGCGAAATGCTCTGATAGTAGTGGTAAGGACACGTGTAGTTGACCCTTGAACAGACCTTTCTCCACCTCGCGATGGTTCACGTGACCCGATTTTATCTGAAATTTTATATTACGATACCGCTGGGACCCATTCAATATCAGAACACACACACACTGTGAAATCCATGCGTTAATATTTGAATAGCAATAATCCTGATTATGATTCCATTGAATCAAAATTACTAATAGATTCTCGTTGACTTACTTGCTTATCGTTAATGAGCATCGTTATGTTAGATTTTGGAAGGGATGGTGGTACAGAGCAATTAACCCTCAATATATCTCCGGGATCGTAGACGGAATGTTCTGAAACTATTACGGGACCTCCTTGCGGTATACCTAAAATATATAAATTGCAAGATATTAATACCGATTCCGTATTCGTAAGTGTGAATGATTTTTGTATCGTATGTAAATATGTATGTATTGTGAATTTTTCGATAGCATGTTGAAAAATTGATGTCAATTTAGTATTATAAAGGCGTGTGTATCCAATGATTTACAATTTAGAGCGGTTCCGAACAGTTTAACGTGTAATAAAATAACTGTGACGTTATCGCTTAATCTCTAACACAAATCTTAATGGACGTGGCGAACATGCAAAATCAAATCAACGGTAAAGGTACGCGCGCGCGCTCGCCAAATAATTAATTGATTTTCTTTTCCGTTTCCGTTTCCGCCGTTACGTTTGGTGGTGAAAAAAACTATTTAGACTCCATTACGCTAATGAATTTCAGGGAAATGAATCGCCTTGGACGTTTTCAGGCTTTTCTCGCTGAAAGTTTTCGCGATATTCAACTGGCCAGGTGGAAAAATTGCATCGGGGTAGGGAAAAATAGCTTCGAATTCAATTAGCGGGTGAGCTTGCGAAGAACAAAAGGCATTAAAGGCGAATTCTTTTGCAGAAAGTTTTAAATTAACGTCATCGCCATTACAGACGAAACGGGCAGACGTGTCTAGGCACTACTAGTAATTACGCGCTTTTAACAATCAACATTAAACCGAAAGTTAAAAGAATGAATATTGTCTACAACGTGAAAATCCATACTCAATGAATCTTTAAAAGTTTAAATCTTATTAAAAACACTTCCAGTTTTACCTCAATAGACAAAACACTGATCGGAATCAATTGTATAAATGAATGTAATTGCTGTTACGTGCATCGGAAAGTATGTAGTCATGAACGTTCAATCAGATCAAAATGGTATGTATGTACATAAAATCAGTGATAAGAAGCCCAGTAGCAAACAAGAACTGCATTCAAGTCTTGAAAACGTAAAACAAAAAAAATAATAGAATCGATGCCTAGAAGAGTTGAGGCAGTCTTAAAAAATAAAGGGGCCCCAACAAAATATTGATTATGTAATTTTGTATAGCTGTTGTAATTTTTAATATAATTTAAGATAAATAAATCAGTTTTGCAGAAAAAAATTCATTCTTCCACGAAATTTTTTCCCAAAATCACTGATTTACAAGAAAAATGATAATTTCAATATATATATAATTATACTTAAGTTTGAATCACTTTAAAATATCACACATATATATGTACATACGTCAGTATTCAACGACATATCGATATTTTTGAGGTGAAAACCTTTCAATGACCGCTAGTGTATGTATGTATGCGATGTATGTATGTAAACATGTATGTACATACATATGAAGTAACATTTATTTTTGAATTTGCGTATATTGTAACGGTAAATTGTATATACGTATTCGCAAGTCGTAATGATACGAATCAAAACTTAGAAGGCAAAACGAAACGAAATGAAAATGCAAATTTTTCCAATATAATGCTTGTTCGCGTTATATTTGAACGCTTAAGCGATAACGTAAGAATTGGTACCAAATCATGCGAGTTAGTCGCGGAAATTCGTTCAAGTGGAAATGGGAATATAACGACCGAATCCCTTATAGCACACACACACACACATTCAAATTTCATAGGAAAATGATATTTTCAGCACCTTAATGCGCGGTGGATTATTCGAAAAAGAAGTGGAGGAAGACCGAGAGAGACCTTTGCACTTAAAACGGAGTTCTATTCTTTGTGCAAAAGACAATTGCGCCTTCCGGTTAGGGTAAGTGGAGAAAAAAAAGGACAGTTAATTGGATCGTCGAAAATGAATTCCTCTCGGGGCATTCGCACGGTGCAAAAACTAATTAAAGTTCCTCGAAGAAAAGTGTTAAGTTCAGTTTTCTCCATTTTGAATGCATTCGCATCTATCCGTCCAAATTTTCATTATGCTAACAGCCGAAAGAAGAAACCGTATTATATCATATATATCAATATTATTATTATATCAATACTTACTACATTCCTAATTAATTGAAAATCGTTACAAAATAATCCAATTATCTTCGATTTAATGTAATTAATTCCAATGTTTTTAATCATTATGAATTTGATCATATACTCACTCACAACTTCCATATAATTAGATGTTTTAGCCGTGTGAAATGTCGGCTCATCAGCTGATACTTCACATGTAAATTGACCAGCTAGGAAAGATTGCACTTTTGGTATCACCACTTGCGTTGCATTGGATGCTGAAACCTAAAATTAAATTAAAATAATTATTATCTTGAATTATATATTGCGCTTAAAGAGTCAACGGTTCTTAATTGTAATGTCTACGCTTCAGAAAATTCATCGCAATTAATTAATTGAGTCAGCGAACTCTCGAAACTTGCTGTAATTTGACAAGCGCTCGATAAACCCTCGTTGCTGCATTAAATTTTTAACGATCTGTCTCATTGACGTTGAGTTTATTGGAACAAAGTAATAGAAAAAATACTATGTACATATGTATGTATGTACATATGTATGTATGATTTAAAAATATTTTTCATAACGAAAATTACAAACGATGACATACTAAACTACAAATATCGAATCATCGGATAGAAAAGACAGTATTGAATAAAATTTGAATTGATTTCGTCTCTCGAGGCATCTGTATGCGGTACGCTACTTAAGTTCATTCATTCATAACATAACATAAGTACGTTCATTCGAGACAAAATAAAAGAAATAATATATTTTCAACGGTGGTTTTAGCATTAAAAGAAAAGTTATCAAGTACTGAGACGAATTCTTACGAAAGGGAAAGTTGGCAAAAATACGTATTGTATCATGATTCATTTTGACTTTTCAAATGCTGAAACTTCCAAGGACACGCAATACTAAAAATGTCGCGAAATCAATACAAACGACTTGTTTGTCGTATTACACCACTCCACATAGAGCTTTATTGCAGAAATAATTAAATTAGTTCATGTATCTATATGTACTTTTATAGGGTGCGATATAATTTTATATATTGCTTAAAATACTATAATTATAGCTACTCACGTCGACGCTGATTCGCGGAAAAACCTTGGCAGCTGGCTTTTCCGAGGGACAGTATCTGTAAAATTCGTAGAAGCCTCTATACCATTTGACACAATATAAAAGCTCTCCATCCAGCTCGTACAAACAATGCATAACCACTCTGCCATCTCTTTGCACTGCCGATGGCACCATTCGCAGCTCGCTTACCCGAAGGCACACCATCTCTGAAAATACATCGTGTTTCAGAAGCAACGTGATCGAAAACCGAGCCATATAGTCTTCGTACACCTGTCCATGCCCGAGAAACTGGGAAAATCCAATTAGGAAACGTGTTCCGGACGAGAGGCGTGTTTAAAATGCAACGCTGACTTATTCAGTATACATATGTATGTATAAATTGTACTGGAAAATTCACTGTTGACTACATTTTAGTTATATGGAAGAAAATCAAATTATTTTAATGTTAAGTTGAATGAAGATGTTTTTTGATCATATGCCTTATATTTTTTCTACCATTTAAATTTAATAATTTCTTATCATTTCAAAAAATAATATGTTGAGAATGAAAGAAAAAGCGCAAAGCTTAACATTGTAACATGTATGCGTAGTGTACATATATAATAGAATAGGTATACACACAAATTATTTCCTTTTTTTTAAATTTTACAACTCATTAAGTACGGGTTTTTGTTAAATTATTCAATTTTAAATATTATTAATGATGGAAATTGTTTATATATGATTTAATGATGGAAATGAATTTAACTCAAATGAGATAGTTACTGACATCCGGTGGCTGTCTTCAAAAGTTTCTTCGCACAACACGTGTCTTCTAAGATAATAACGTAAATAGACACTCATTCGTGCATTTTGCAAAAAACGACTTAATTATATTGAAAAATATGCGAATGCGGTATATTAAAATTAAATAAAAACTCACCGTTAATGCTTATGACGAAAAGAAAAACAATCCATTTGTTTTGAAGCATGTTCGGCTTAATTTTACATTAACAAAAGTACGTCAAAGGCACTCGTTTGTTATTGAAACGAAAGTCGAATTTATCTCGTGTATTTTTTCACTTAATTTCATTGTTATTTGATAGCTCCGATTTTTTCCTTACAAGCACTTAACTTTTTCCTTTGAAAATATAAAATTTGTTTTTGCTTAAAAGATTTGACTGGTACTTTTGTTTTGTCGATTGAAGGAGTGTGTGTATTTTTCGGTGACAAATTTCGTTGTGTGAAATACGTCTGTGCTAGACGGTGCGTATTGAGAGACTGAACCCAGATAAAAAGTAACGGAACAGTCCGACAGGAAACTCTATCTGTATGTACATATACATACATACATACATATATATGTATGTATGTATATATATATCCAAACACGCACACACATTCTATCCTTTCTATTTTTCTTACTAACATATATACAACCAATTGTTACAAAATTTATTTTATCCGTAAAATACTATTATTGTGTATTTTTTGTTATTTTAACGACCATTTGCACAAACACATACATACATATGTAGATGGATTGAAAGTTTTGATATGTTTTTGTAACAACTTCGGAAAATAAAATAAATAATTGATTAAATTTACATCGTTGACTTGTATTTACAGTTTGCATTCATAGCAAATATTATAAATAACGTTTCCAGTCTAAGGATTAGAAAACTCGTTCAACATATCAAAATACACATATTAATTTTTTTAATAATTTAAAAAAAATATTTGCTTTTCCACACATTAACGTATTTTTCAACCAGTTGACAGCCCTTGCATTTTGATATCAAAGTATTTATCACAATATTTTACATTTTCCACGCATTTAGTGCTATTTTTACTTTATGCCACATTGTTTATTTATTTATTTAATTAAAACAGCTTAAAAGACTTCTTACAAACAAAAAAGTAACTTAAAGCTAAAATAATATATATAATAGCCGAAATCCTTCTGTCTGTCTGCTAATAACGCTCGCCTCGGTAAATGATTAAAAAACCAAAACGTCGCGCGAGTGGGATTTGAACCCGGTATCACCAGGTTGAGATGAATCGTGCTAGCACTATCATCTAAACAGAGGCGTACGTCCTATAATTGGCCAATATTAAATCTCAAAGTGTTCGCGACTTTGCTAAATTGTTACGTGTTGTATTATAAAGCGCCATCTATACAACAACTATAAAAACTATTAAATTTAATATTATTTTTCAGTACGGGTGATGAGAACGCTCCGTTGATATTCAACGGGCTTACACTAGTTACAAAATAAACTCGATTACCTATCAGCACTTGTACATTGGTGTTGTTTTAATGCTGCCAGGAATCTATCAATTTTGTTGGTATTCAACAACACCACAGTACAAGATACTTTTCATATTGTAGCTATCAATGTCAATGAAAGTGAACTAACGATCGCAATTGCCCATTCATTGTAAGGCACAATATTTAAGTACTTACTACGAAAATTAAATTTAGATCTGTACATAATTTCATTAGTATTATTATTAAAATGCCATACTATCACAACGACGACTAAATTCAGACGACCTCGAGTGTATTATCGAAATAGCTACGATATAATTTTACTCAACTCGATTGCTCAAAGCAAATTTCGCCGCAATCATTAAAATACTCAGCTCGAGATTCATCATCATAATTTCTACACCCGATGACGAAATAATAATCCAACTTTAGAGGAATCTTCGCCACTGGAGACGTCTGCATTCGCACGGCCGCATCCGAATGCGGTTTTCAGCCGCATTGTGCGGCTTTAGCAAGCCGGCGCTAAGCGGCGAACCATTCACCATACATGCATGTGAACGTACATACATACATATGTGGAAAGTGCATCGGGATATGTGTGTGTATGCATTCGGTGCATCGCTTATGCACCGGAACTCAGCCACCCATTGTGAGTGAGAGCACAATGTGAAAAAACGCGAGCGCATGCCGCGACAATCGCTGCCTTTCAGCGAACGAAACCACCCCCATCATCCCCCATAACTCCCAAACTCCTATTTTCCAACCCTGTACGACTATTGTCGACGCCTAGTATAGTCACGAGTGTTGTCCGCGAAAAAATCTCATTACGAATGCTCTAATTTGCATTTCATCAATAGTATGAAGAAACTGCGGTGTAACTTGCGAGCGAGCCGGACAAAAAACCTGCGGAAAACTTTTACAAGTTAACTCAGTGTGCACGTTTCGCTGAAAGAAAATCTTTATATAATGTATCGGAGTTGTATGTAGTAGTAGTCGCACCGAAGTAGCGGTAGTTCCAGCCTGCTGGCTGGCTTAATATGCAAAATGTGGTTTAAGGAGATCTTGTTAACTCATTTGCATAAACGAGGTTTCTTCTGGCAGACGCTAATTTCCTGTCGGAATTAGGGGGAGTGGTGCAAGCTATAACAGCTTCGTGATGCTATCACCCCATCTTCAAATTTTGACGACAAAGCTTCCTCACTTTAAAGAGATAGCTCGGTTGAAACTAAATTTCAACTCAAACGTCTATTCCAAAAGTCAAGCGTTGAATTTTCAAGGCTAAAAAAAGTTCAGCGTCCCTTATCTGAATATTTTGAGAACAATACAAAACTATTGTACTATGTAGTATATTAACGATACCTAGGCCTTTTCATACTATCTTATTCTTGCTACTTTGTTTCCAGAAAGATTTTTACGGTATTAATATTACATACATACATACATATATAGGTATGTATAATGTCCAAAAAGAAAAGAAAAATACAAGGAGACTATTTCATGTCATAGCAAAACTTAAAAACAATTAGATTAATTTCTATTCTATTCGGATTAAGTTATAATAATGTCGATTGAAATATTCGCATTAAATATGCATAAAAAGAGAACAATTCGGGTGTGGCCTACCCATGACTTTATCCATATATTTGAGGAATACAAAGAGCAACGAAAAAAATTTTGAAACTTTGAAAGTCAAAAATCAAATTTTGCTCGAGCCGGAGAATATTCCCTCGAACGTAGCGAGCAACGAAAGAACGCATCATAATATGAAACAAACAATTTTCAACGCATACTGAAACACGATAAACCGTCACTTCTACTATACCGATTTTGATGAGTTTTTTTTTTAACTTAACATTGCTATAAGAATTCTAATTTTGTATTATAAAGGTTCAAAATATATGAAAAAAATACAAAACAAAAAATCATGCAAGAGTAAAATACTACTTGCCGTGAGTGGATTTTGATCAAAATCTTATCAACTGTTACGCCTTATGTGAAAACTATACATATGAAATTTCAACTTGATCGGCTAATTTCGGAAATAGTGCTTTATCCGATCGGGATAAAGCACTATTTATGAATATAAATATTATGAATTATAGAAAAGTAACCTTGTATTAAAACTAGAAAATTTATTTAATTAATATTTAAATAAATAATATCTACGTAGTATTCAATAAAATCGTATTTTGACATTGTTCCCAGTAGAGAGTTAGTATTTTGAATAATACAATGGATGCGATCGTCCCGTGACGGATAAGCGTCAAATTTCGCAAAATTTGATATGGCCACGACCGTCGCGAGCGGAGACTTTTGAGAATTTTGACAATACTCTTTCGATCTGAATTATTTATCGTCGTTCCTTTGCTACATTGCCCTGCGAAACGAGACATTAATCTCGCAGCAGTGTTTGCGATCTCAAATTGAATTAGGTCTTTGCGACTTATCTCGGAAACATTTATAATTAATGGCGTTAAAAGCTTTCGTATTGATTCGCGTGCCCCGAAAATAAATGGTCGTCCAACTTCCAAAACGTCTGCGAAACGTTCTCGCCAAACTGTTCAAGTTTTCTATTAAAACGGAGATACGGTTGAAATGGTCCTTTTTTTCTCTCAATTTCTCTTCTCTCGGCCTGAAACGTTTCGATGGTAAAAACTTGAAAAAACCACACGGAAAACAAACGCGTTATATTCTTAAATCGGTTGGTGTTATAAAGCGTGATATTTTGATCGCCTGAATAGCACAATGCATTATTTAAAGCGTTTTAATTAATTCTCGCGTATATTGTAAATCTGCAAAACGTTCGCTAAACGGTCGGAAGTTTCGTTCGAGAAAGTTGCGTAATTCACAGTTGATGAAGTTTGATTCACGCATTTTGATACTTAAAACTTTTCATTTGAGAGTCTGAGTGTAAAATCCACTCTCAGGAAACACTCTTTGTAACGAACTCAGCGGTGACCCAACCAACCCTCGCTGCTAACTTAATAATATAAAAGTATTATGACGTCTAATGACTATAATAATGGTCTGTAAAGTAATCAAAAATTTGTCGAGAATTAAAAAAAAAAAATAGCTGAGCTTAAAGTTAAAAGTTTAAGTGTTCTTTCTGTATTA
Source organism: Parapsyche elsis (assembly GCA_022651745.1). Classification (NCBI taxonomy): domain Eukaryota; kingdom Metazoa; phylum Arthropoda; class Insecta; order Trichoptera; family Hydropsychidae; genus Parapsyche; species Parapsyche elsis. The sequence continues at coordinate 9,421,768 of JAGVSN010000017.1, forward strand.
TTTTATTTTTAATAACTTTACGTGAAAACTGAAGTCTGAAATAAATTCTTCTATCTGAAGTCTGAAATAAATTTAATAATATAATTCATTGTACATCAGATAAATGACAGAAATTTTTGCTTCTATTTATCTTGGCAGAAAGTTAATTCAACAGACCTATTTTAAAGCTCAATAAAACGTACCCTTTCGGAGCTCCAACATTGCGAACTTTTAGACTAATACGGTTAGCTTTCACGCCCAGAGCTTTATCTTAATCGCACCTCTTTATATCTGGTGATTTTCTGTCGCCTTTGATACGTGCCTTAGAATTTATACCACCCACCCATTCAGATATACACAGGATGAGACGAAGCAAGCAATCGGTCATAATAATAAAACTTTGCAACTTTACTTAGAATATTGCGAATAAACACTGGCGACGTGTTGCGCTATCAATATTATAACAAATCGCGTATAATCCAATACAAAAAGGTAGATACGCGTATTCGCGCCTGTTTATTTGATTTTTTTACTTTATTTTTTCAGACAATCTTCTACATGGCGTTCGCAAACAAACATCCCATCAGACCGGAAATGATATTCGATTTTCCCGTTTTGTTATTTGCGCATAACTTTGACCGAGTTATTTTTTATCGGTGAAAACTTCTCGCTCGACGAGAGAATTCCGCGTTTTACGTAGCAATTTTTCGACATCCTAAGACAATGTTTATTCGCGGTCACCACTATGTAAGTCCCGGTGCCAATTTAAAACCATGTTTTTATCGTTTTTCAATACGCAATACTATATTTATTACTCTCTTTGCTGAAGAACAACAATCTAAAATACAATTCATAGGCAAAAAAAAGGTTTTAACATTCAGAGACGAATTGATTTCTTTGTATATGGATATTTGAATAATGAAATAAAATATTCACATTGTTAAAGATAATTTCAGTTAGGATTTTTATTTTAAGCAGTGGAATTTTCTACTTTGAGTATTGATTTATAAAAAAGCTCTGGTATTTATGCATCACTCCGTGCACAGGATTTAAAGTTCTTCCACGAATTTGTTCAGTATTTACACTCACTTTAAAAGTACATATAGTGAACTTACCTACTCGTGATAGTGAAGATAAGTCTCAAAGAGTCTTTTGAAAGTATTTTATCCTCTTTGTCTCTTTGCATTGTTTCACGTCGTCAATTCTCGATATAATATATTATTTTTCTAGAATGCTTTGAATTGAACATGTTCTAATTATATTTGCGTAGATAAAGTTTAAGCTTATTTCAATTGAAACCCAATCGAATTTGGTTCACTATTAACATGTTTGACCATCCATCAGTCTGTAGGAACTTTGTGCCGTTTTCCACGGAATCCTGTGTAACTAATTATGGTTAGTGCAACTCGGATTATGGGACCACTATCTACGTATACGTCCAAAGAGTATACTCGTTAAATTGGTTTAATATTCACAATTATAAAGGACGAAAGCGGCTAAGTGCTTGACGATTTAACCGTAGGGCCTTTCGACCGTTAAGTTTGACCCGAATCGGTTAAGATCGAATCAAAACAACCTCGAGATAGAAGGCTTAATTAAATCCGGCCTTTACTCTCCTGCCTTTTTTCTTTCTTTCGTTGTACGAAACAACAATTCAGTACTTACAAAAAGAGTAATGATTATTTTTAAACTACGAGAGATTCGTTTTGTTCGCACATTTTCGACAAATCCTGAGAGTATTATGAAAGTATGATTTACGCGGGACAACTGTCGCTTATTGTGCGAACCGCAAACTTTCTGTCCGAGAACATATTGAAGTTTCGCCGAGTTTTCGCACACATAAATGTGTAAAGCTTTGGTACAACTGTACTTTTAGCCTCAAAAACGCAACACTTGTCGAAAACCTTTTATGACTCGCTCGACACATATTATAGCGACCACATAAACACTTATATAATATGTACATAGAATTTATTTCATTGTTTTCCCGACCTCTATGTTCCATTTATAAATGTTGTTTAATTCGGTGACCTTCAAACTATTTTTAGCAAAATTTTTAGTTTGTAAAATTTGGGCTTATAGACCGAAATATAATAAAACTAAATTAATTCAATAAAATTTAACTTAATTTTTAGATAAGCTGGAAGAATTATTATAATATTCGTAGGAATTTTCTCACTCTATTGAACTTCAATTATTTAAATATACCAAAAGCTAATTTATTTTAAAGGCGATTTCTTTGAAGTTTATTTTGGTTAATGTTTTTTTTTTAATTGAAATTGAATTATAATCAAATTTCTTATTCGGAAAAATATTGAATATTTGAAATTGAAATTTAGAATTTCCACGCATACTCTCATACTAACATCAAGTCGAGGTCAAACAATTACACAATTTCGACGACAAACACGAAAATTCGTATTTAAATTATTAATGAGCATATAAATTTAAATACACGCTAAAGTTGAGATAGTCGTTGAATTTCCGAACTCGACTTTTCCCACTGCAGCGTTTTAGCACTTATTATACGAAAATATGCTAATTTAACGACAACATGTGTCGCATTAATTTGCCAAAATTTGGGATCGCACCCCACCTCCCCCGTCGAGTGAAGTGAAACATATCCTCCAGCGATTAGTATAAATCACCCGGTATTCGGGCGACTCGACCCCCGTGTTTATGCCGAATTTTCCTCGATTTTCCCGAGGGATTTTCCGGACGCGCGGAAAACTCGCCGGCGCCTCTTCGTCGTCGCTTCGCGGCTGCACGGACCCTCCTCTCAGACACATCTGCGCCTGTTTATATTTATGCGCTTTCGTTCCACTTTTATTTACTGCTCTCGCAACTTTATAGGCGGTAGAGAGTAGCTAAATAATAAAAAAAAGTCAAAAAAATAAAACTCGCATTCCTAAACCCTCCCGTTCCCCTTTCCAACTTCCCTGATCCTGCTTGTATAGATTTACGCTCTAACCCTCTCGCACATACATACATGCGTATATTGGAATCGTTCAATGCCTAAGAGTTGTTCAATATTCACTCGCTTTTCCGACACGCCCGCCCCTCGTCCTTCCCCTCTCCCTCAGCCGATGCCATTTTTCTCGCTTTTCTTGCGTATAAATAATAATGTGAAATATTAGCATCGCTTTTCGTTAGTCGTTAATCAAAAATAATCGCTACACCCATTCGTCGCTGGAATAGTAATTGTTGAATTTGCCTCTTTTGACCCCATAAAATACTGCGTCGTGCATATGTTGTATATTTTTACAATTTATACTTCAATACTATTGAAACACAGATATGTATATGCTCGGAATTGAAATAGTAATATTACTGAGAGTTAGATGTGTTCCAAATGTCACGGTTTTCAAACTCGATCCTACTTACTAAATTGAATACAAGTAGAGCTAATGCGTAGACCAGTGGTCGGGAATCTTTTTTTTCTATTTAAGAGTCAAATCAAGGAATATGTCGCAAAATTGGCAAGCTTGACGGTAAAGGTTATATGAAGTTATAGATAGAGAAAAATTGGGATAGATTCATCTTGATTTATGTTTCAAACACCCTTTTCGGAATATTTATTTTATTTAACGTAAACATTGAGTGACAATGAGAGCCGCAGTTTTCATACGCATGCGGCTCCGAAACCGCAGGTTCCCGCCCACTGATGTAAACACATAATCTTCCTAAGCTCTCAAAAAATAGTTGTAATGGGCAGTCTGTTGAAAAGTAAAAAAAAAATGAAATGCCTCATTAGTTTGTTTTCGAGGTACATAAATATTTTTTTGACCCACTTACTATGATATCGATGAGTTAGTGCACAGATATTGTACGTCCAGTTTTGTGTTAATTTATTGCAAGTGACATACATCTTATTTGCATGAAAAATATGGACATATTATATATTTGAACAAGGCAATAATTGTATGTCCAATAATATTTGGACATATGTACATATGTATGTACATACAAAATTTTTTAAACATGAAGGTTTGATGCAGATGGACGTTTTGCGTATGATAACTCAATTTTGGTAAAAATGGACATACAATATCTGTGCACTAACCCATCGATGTATAGTAGACACTGGAGGTATTTTACGCGAAAATGTGTGAGAAATGAAACGGCAGCACAAGCACTCGTCGACACGTGCTGTTATCAACTTAATCTGTCATGTCGACGGCTCGCGGAGCTATCCTTGCGGGACGACGCTGTTTTGTCGCAAATTGCGGTCCGTTTTGTGCACGTCGAGACGACCACATCCTGCGCAATCTGCATACCATTATGCAGAAATCTGCTATGTGCCAGGGGCGCAACTGGCACCCCTTGCCCCTCCAGAGAGAGCAGACAATTTGTAAAACGTAGGTAGGGCGTGCGCGTCCCTGCACGCGAAGACGCCCCCTAATTGGATTACTCGGCTAAGATGTCGTCGGATTGTTGCACCGGATGCAACTGCTGCATGTGCACTCGGTGCAACCACTCTCGTCGTGTCATTCATTATTTCCGCGAGACACTTTGTGAGGGAATAGAAATTTCATACGACGCGCGAACAACGCTTGTATTATGCGAGCTTTTCATATGGAAAATTACTTGACGTGGGGTGAAAATTATTTTACCGTATGTGAATTCGCTCTGCCACAAAAGCTCGGTAGGAGATGTGTCTAATTTCAAATGGTAAGAAATGTTCATCTACGATATCATTGTATTGGCACGAGGCTAAGCTCCAGCTAATTGAATGTGTCACTCAGTACTTCAGTCATATACATACATACATATACCTCGTTTTACTGTAGTAATTATGATTTTAATGTGACGTCAGCATCAACAGTCTACGATGACTCGATTCAGTGATAAATTGTGATGTTCGAGTCGGGGCAATACTTCGGAATGATGACATACAATGCTGATTTAAATCAAGGATGACATTTACAATTATCTTAGGATATGAATATTTGTCCTAATCCTCTACAATTATTGTAGAGAAAACTTTGACTAGTACTTTGCGAAAATAAGTATTACCTCTTTGGAGACGAGAAGATTGAGAGGCAATCTAATAGGATTGTATAAAATAATAAATAATAAATATATATGTCCAATAAAAAAAACCTCACTTTCAGTAAAAACGCTTATCTAAGAGGGCATACTCTTAAAAGAAAAATCTAACAAAATTGTCAGAGACTCATTATTTTCAAATGGAGTGGTTGAAGCTAAGAACTGCCTCCCAAATCAGCTAGTAACATCTGAAAATACAAATCTCTTAACAAATCATCTCGACAAGTTTTTGAATATAAATGGATTTTTGTAATCCTTCAAATATAAATAATTAAAAATTGTATGTACAAATTATAACAGACCCCTGGGCTCCATCGGCTATATCACCTGCATTTTAAATATATAAATAAATAAACTTTTCCAATTTCATACCCCGTCCAAATCAAGAAAGACCTTTTCTCGGCCGTTTTGGAAACGGTCTCGAATAATGTAACGCCTTTTTTTTAAAATGACCAATAACAGTCATTTTTCACCAGGTAAACACTAACTACTTATACATTGTATATAATCCCCCAACAGACGTAACTATTTAATTTTACCATATACCATTTTTATTCAGTAAATATCTATATGTATTTACTTTTCAACACATTTTGTAATTTAATAATATGTATGTACATTCAAAGTCAATATATTGTGACAATACCGACCGTAAAACGTACAGTTCCTAATATACACAATATAAAAATGTAATTGACTTGTACATGTGTAGTATTTTATTTCGTTTTAAATTTTCCCATCGTTTCCTTTAACGAAATTACTGACATCCATTATCATAAGTGTGTGAGTAATGTAAAAATTGAATACATAATATATAAAATGTGAAAGAAAATATTACTTGAAACCAGTTAGTTACGTGAGTGTTAGTAGTACAGTCACCACTCTCTTTTTAGGAGCGCGAAAATATTTCTTCTTGATCTGGATAGAGGTTTTGAATTGGTTTTCAATAAAATCGCTTGTGCATATTAAAAAGATCAAATCTTCAATTTTGTATGGATAACTGTTGTTTGATATTAAAAATATTTGAGTTTATTTTTATATAAATGGTTAAATAGATGAACTATTACCTTATACATAAATTTCAATTAACCAGTTGTCGGATAATATACAGTATAACAATATCGGCAATAGTATTAAGTTCTATTTGAAACAGGGGTGTATTTCAACCGGTAAAGACCTCCAAGTGCTGTAAGGCTAATACCACGTAATACCGTTTAGGTACGTTCCAATCCCAACCCCACGTAGTACTTCTACGGTACCCGTATTGTTCCACGTGTCCAACAACCAAAGTCATGGATTACCGACGAACGTACATAGCCGTGTTAAGTAATCCCATATACCCGGTCCAGTGCTACTATGCTTCTTGCTCCATAGCCGTTTCCTAATATCCTCGTACGCCTTACGTGTGTATTCGATGTATTCTGTGGAGAGTTTGAAGGATCCTTCCATCCTTCAAAAACCATAACAGTAACGCTGTATCGCGTTTCACGCCTGAACGACTTCTATATACCGGGTCCTTTCGATAGTAGGCAGAGGCGTGCCGAAATTTCACGTATATGTATACATATTTATGTACACGCGTTGTATTGGCATATTCCTGCATGGGAATTGAATTTTACCTAATATCCGATTCGATCCAGCCCATTCTGATCGTGTGTGGTGTGAAAAAATTACATTGATAGAAAGATATCAATCATTCGCCCAAAACGCTCACACGTTAAACGGAAATGTAATATTCAGACAAAGAATTTTCATACTCAATATATCTACAATAAATAAATATGCTAAACTGCATTTTAATATCCAAAGAAAACAATATTGTTTACTGTCCAGTGAAAAAAACTCCTTGCATAATAGAAGAGATCGAATCGTTCATCGTTTAAATTACTGGTGTTCAGCTACATAGTGGAGTCGTTTTTGCAACATAAATATTATGAAAGTTTATATTATGGTTTATTTGAAGAAAAAATTCAATTAGCTGTGAATTATTCTGTATACAGAAGTGTAAACAAAATAAAGTTGATATTTTTCGTCGTCCATCAAGCGAGCCATTTTGTCGTTTTTCGTGTAATTTGTCCTTCCGTCCGGATATGCTAATGAATTAATTAACAGGGTCCCCCTAGCTTCCGGAATGGAAACTGTGGGGAACGCCTCAAACCCTATTTGTCACCTGACAGTCTCGCTTTTATTGTTTTCGTACAAACATTGGCCAAAAATATTATACGAAACTTTGCCCTCACTATAAATCATTACTGTATAATGGTAGTATTTATGGAATTAATTTTATTATAAAATACCCATCATCAGTGAAAAGTTTCAGCATTGTAATTGAAGCTCATCACAATGATACATATCTCGATCGCAACCAAAGTATCTCAAATTTAAAGCGAACGCAAAGACACAACAATAATTTCAAGAGGAACACTAAGCAGGAAACGAGCTTTAAGCGGGAGCCTCGGGAGCTTTCCACCTTTTGTGCTTTAGATTTTCCCATACCAATTTAACAATTAAGAAACGCTTCAAGAAGCAACGTTTTCATCAACGCATTGTTTTCTGCAAAACAAAGAGACGTAAAAATGATTCTAACTCCCTCTCGACCCCACCCACCAACCCGCTCTTATTCTCGGTAAATTTAATGGAAACGTTTCACAAATACAATTTTTGATTAGTAAACGTATACCTCGAAGGTTTCGAAACGTTTTAATTGGCAGCATTTTCGAACGTTGCGAATTATTTATTCACGCAACTCGAATCGGAACGCGTTCACTTTCCGTTTCGAAACATTCTTCTTTTTTTTTTCACGTGACGATTACTTCGGCTTATCTCGTACTACAGACTGAAATACGTTGATGTGTACTTTTAAGCTCTGGAGAGCTTTCGCGTTTAAGTAGACGTAAACTTTCATTATTTTTTTCGATTCAAACAAAGCACAACTTTCAGCGATGGCGCACAAAAAATATTCTCGAGTGCGAAACAATCTTTTTGCCTTTTCTCTATTGAGTTTTCGTTAATGTAAATTTGAATTTAATTTAATTATTCATTACGATGCTCAAAAATGAGCCTTAATTTTGAAATATAATACTGAAAAAAATTTAATAAATTAATTTGGCTTTGAATCTGCTCTCATTGATTATTAAATGAGTAGATAATTAAAACCTTCTGCGTCTTTACTTTGGATTTAATATAATCGTTATAACGACTAGCAACAATACAGTTTTAATTATAATAAGCTTTCAATATAAAGCGCCGATACAGTAAATATTATAATTCAATTGATTCGAGTCTTTGGAACTGACGCTTTAACAATCCAACTTTGATGTTTGATTATCGTGTCCTAGTAACTACGTTAGTTCAATACTAAGTGTATAAATTAAATTTTAGCACAAAATGAAGAGCATTATAAGTAACCGCACGTGGAAAGCCACAGATGCAAGGGAAGTACATAAATCAAAATCAAACGGTAAGGGTAGACAAGTACTTTGACAGTTGAAGATTTACAGGGGTTCCACGACCGGCACTGGCGCTCGTTTTCGAACTACAAAAAATCCCCAGAACTGCTGTTATGTCTCCAGAGGAGAGAGAAGAAAAAGCGAACTCAAGACAATAGTCTTCTTCGGTGGCAGTGTGTAGCCGCAGAAATATACTGAAACGAGATTCGGTCACCGACAATTAATCTTTAATGTCAAGCACACAAGTCACTATCTTTTTGTATTGTTTCTTTCCATTTTTTTCCTCTTACTCCTTGTGTATCTCGGGGCTATTTATTATTCTTGTTTTTGCCATTGGAAAAGACAAAGATGGGGTGGAAGGGAGGGGACGGCCGATAAGCGCAAAAATATACAGTCGTTTCGCGCGCGAAAAGAAAACGCATTATCATTACACTTCTGCGACAAAAGATGGTGAATTTTTTAAAATATACCTAGCAAGAGCTACATACATATGTACATATATTTAGACAATTTTAAAAACAATATATCAGAAAGTGTAATTTACTAATCGTGACACACATTTGACATATGTACATACATACATTAGGAGAAATAGTCATATTATTAACTTACATACATGTTAATTAAAGCTATGCGGAGAATTTTAAATGTAAATAGATAAAAACTAGTAAAATAAATATGTTGGATGAATGTAAAGGAAACCTTAAAAATGTGCATGTTAGTATACATACATACATGTATGATTAAGTTAGATAAGAATTTATTACAAGTTATTTCAATAAGCATTTTATAAGGCGATATAGTATACATATTCATAATACTAGTGGTAAGTATAAGTTATAGGTTAAGAATTTAAAATTAAGTAGATCTAGGAGAAGTATCTTGTTGAGGGGTGTTGTTGAATATATGTATACAATGAACTGCCAGAAGATCTCAGAAGTATTAACAAAATTGATAGATTCCTGGCAGTCTTAAAGCAACACCTTAAGACTGTTTCTTTCCAAGTTTAATTTTATTTTGTAATTTTAGCTTTAAGTTACTTTTTGTTTGTAATTAGCTTCTAAGGCTATTTTAATTAAATGAATAAATAAAATGAAAAAAATTGGGTGACTTTCTAAGGGAAGTACCACTTCCGGTTGACCAAAAATGTTGAAAGCCTTATGGTTTGTAATGGAAGTTTCAGTATGATAGAATAAACGGTTTTTAAGTTATAGCGATTTTACACATATCCGTTACACATACATACATACATATACGTATTTAGGTACATACCTACATACAGACATTTTCCAGAAATCACAAATACGTGATCACGATCAGGGGACGATACTCAGTCAAAATCTCGAAGTCGAATTTTCATAAAGTAAAAATATAATGATATAATGATATGACCATCTAACCATATAACTATGTGCATACATACAATATGTACACATATATTAAAAAGTTTAATATCTAAATGTATAGAACAAATAATTTGAAATTTTCAAATACTTGTTACTTTTTGACGACCAACTTTCGTTTATTACCCCTTGCGATAGCTGTGAATCATTTTTCGTGTTTCTAGACTTAACAATTAAATAAAATCTTTTTGTGAAAATAATAGATATTGTTTTTTTTTATCACGATGTGACTCAAAGCTTTTCAAGCTTTGAAAAATGCTCTTCTATTATCCACATTATAGTTATACGCAATGTACAACCTCAGTGGGCTGAAAGCACACATTTGCATTAATAATTATTACGTGGCACATATCTCGTCATTTGCGACATTATCGCGCACTATTGTGTTTTATGTAAAGTTTGCAAACCTATATCAAAACGTTGACATTACCGACAATTGTGTCGACGGTAACGAGAATTATTTATGTGACATAAACACATACAATTATTCATATGGCTGGACCGACCGTGTGTGTGGGTCCGGAACGCCACCAGGAGGCTTTGAAATTTATCAGGATAGAAATCAAATTATCACAAAATGATATATAACGACTGTTCGGCTGCCAAAAGGATTCCCAGCGGGCACTTTCAGACTTTTCGCGAGGTCCAAACGCCGAAATAATTGGACAAATCGTACATTAATAAATCTCATATGCTCGATGCGCACTTTTTAATAATATATCAATAGATATAGTTCTTGTAAACATTGTCACTAAAACGTCTTCATAGCATTAATACTCGAAAACACTTTTCAGCACTTTTGCAATTCTCAACACACCGAGAAAGCGCTCACACACCATTCAAATGGCCGATTGTGGGAAAAGACACAAAATTTTATTCAAACGACGACAGTTGCACTCGAGAAAAGTCTAGTACATTAAGATACTTCTGAAACTCGTTAAAATTGTCGTAAAACGTAGGTACACATGTCAGCAACTGTCATTCATTCAACTTTTATAGCTCTTAAGGACACTTTATCGCCGTACATTTTCATTTTATTAGTGTATGTAGTTGCAAAATTAAATTAAATACAAGAGTATATGAGTATACTTGACTTCCATCCATGTACTTTGATAGCGTTGTCGTTCGCGCTGTAAAATCTCGTTATATTTTTTGATTTATGCTCATTGTACAATGTAATTGTTATTATTGTACGATAAAGCGTTTAGCATTAATTCACTTCACTTTGTATACAAAGGTGGGCGAATAATAAATGAAAACGAGCTACTTTCCACCTAGCTTTTCTTGTTAGTTTAATTAATGGCAGTAAATACCACAGTAGTATGTTTGAAACAAAACCAACGCTACCTTTCGCTCTATGTGAATACTAATTATATTCACAATCAAAAACACTATTATGTAACATCGCGTATTCGTACATTATTCCTCTAAGTGTCTTCTTACATCTATCGAACAATGCAGTAGCTTTCTGATAGAACTATAGTCAGATTTTCATCTAGTATCATATTAATTTTTCGCCACATCGGTCATTTCATGCTGACCTCTTTTAAGTGACATTCTTCTTCTCGAAAACCAATCCTTTTCTTTCCACAGGGGTTAACTCGTAAATCACATTCGGATGAATGGCAAACTTCTCCAGCCAAAGGGATGCGAACGAGCGGTAACAAGAAAGCTTCATCATGTACTTAGTGAACTTGGGTAATTAAATACACCGTACTTACCTTTGTTCTGGGATTTAATAAGTGGTGACCCTCACGTATGAAGTAAATGCAATCGACATACATTTTGCAAACGGAGTAAAAAAAAACATCGCCTTTGTTCCACGTTGTACGTATTGGAAAAAACGAGTCGTTGCACTTTGTCGAGCTTTTCTCATTTTCTTTTCCGACTTTATTACTCATATATGCCGCGTCGCAAACGAGGTACGCTTCCGAATTTGGGAATTCTTCGTTGCCTTATGGGGTAGAATTTTTGCACGTGCAACTGACGAAAATTGACTTTGCTGTCGGAACATGATATCACGTTCTACTTGTTGCCGTTTGATAAGTGGTGACATCCACGAATGTGGCCTGAATACACAATGAACATCTGTTAAACATTTCATTTTTACCTCTGAGTAACGCCGAATGGACGAGATGATTAGAATTTCAATCTAAATAACTCGGATGAATGTATACTTTCGAAAAAAATTGTATCAGTTCCTATTTCACATTATAAAAATTCAAACCTGTAATAAAATATGTAAATACATTCATATTTAAAACTGATTGCACGGTGATATTTATATTTTGATTCTACGCGATAAAGGATTCCAAATAAAAATGCTTTATATCTAATATATTTTTATACAAAAAATTATTCTCACAGTGATAATATGAAACCATTGATCATGAAATACATTGCGTTCGTACAAAATATACGTACGGTGCAGTCAAAAATCGGTGATAAAGCACTCACGTTAATTTTTTTTAATATTTATAAAAAAATATATATAATATACACACAATTGTTATGTTACGTTCATTCAATAGTATACTAACAATAATTTAAGCCATTTCGTTATATTATATATAAAGTAAGACGAGTGAATGCGTTGAATAGATATTAAAACTTTAAGCTGTGATTTATTTATAAAATTCGATTGGTATACATATATGTATGTATGTATATTAAAATCCTAGCAACGACGACTTGACGCGTTCGGAGATTTCGGGACTTTCACTATCTTGAACATCGTAAAAGTAATCTTCGTAATCTGAAGATGCGACGAAAGATAAGCAGAGCAGCATCACTAGTAGAGTTAACTGCACGGTAATATTGGCCCCGCCGGCGTTGGCTGAAGTGACTGAAACGGAAGCAGAAATTATGATTGAACATAAAGTTTGTTATATTATTGACACTATTTAAATTTACCTAAATTATATATAATCGGCTTCACGTTAACCTGAATCTCCATTATAACTGAAGCAATACAAAATCAATGTTATACAAATACCGATACCCATAGCGATTTTATTTTTGCATCCGGATTTGTTTAATACCGTGTGATCATTCTTTTGTTAATAGTATTTAAGTGAAGTTTTAGAAAATTGTCATACTTCTTTCGGGTTTGGGATCCGATAATGCGGCAAACGTGGCCGTCGTACTTTTTGCATATACTGGATGCACTCGCGACACGCATTTCAACACCATGTTTCCACCTTTGAAGTGGAAATTCTTGAGTGGTTCTGTCATGACCACTTCACTCCACTCCAATCCATTGTCAGATTTGTGGATATATTTCGCCGCTAGCGACATCTGAAAAATAAAATCGTGCGATTGGAATTTACATCTTCTTAATTTGCATTTAAAATATTTTGTTTTTTTACCTCTTCATTGTTTATGAGAAATGTTAAATTGGGAGCTGGTTTTGATGGTGATGAGCTGCAATTAGCTTTTAAAATATCGCCTGCATTGTATCGAGAACGTTCAGAGTGAATTACTGGATCAGATTCGGGCAGAGCTGAAACACGATAGAATACATTTTAATACTTCCAATTTCAAATATAAATTGATATAATCAATGTTACCCAATTGACGTCATGTAAAATGTCAATGGGTAATTAATACATTAAATATGTATATGAAACACAATTAAGCAACGAAAGTATGAAACTAGGTTTTAAATTAATTTTAATAAAACTAAAATTATGTTTAATGAATTTTGCACGCAAAGCGTAGTCACAGTAGATAATCATATTGTAGAGATAGATGATAGTTATTTATACCTAGGACAATTGGTGAATGTGACTGGTTGTAAAGAAAAATAAATAAAACGAAAAATGAAACTAGGATGGAGTGCTTTTGGAAGAATTAACATTGTTTTTAAATCCAACATTTCGTTATGCTTAAAAAAGAAGACATACGACCAATGCGTACTGCCGGTTATGACGTATGGATGTGAAACGTAGATGCTAAATTCAAGAATGCTACGTAAGATCCAGTGCACACAGAGAAGCATGGAAAGATGTATGCTTGGTATATTAAGAAGGGATCGTAAGGGGCATACATGTATGTATGTAGTATACATGTATGCCCCATACATGTAAGTATGACCAAAATAGCAGATATAGCGGAACGTGTGAAATAGTTGGTGTACACATTGGTGTACATTGGTTGGTGTACACAGCTTGAAGAATGGATGGCAGATGGACGTGAGAAGTACTGGAATGGTATTTGAGGGTATGTGAAAGAAAGCATGGTAGACCGACTGAGTGGAAGATGGGCTGATGAATTGAGAAGAATATGTGGAGTCAAGTGGATGCAGGAATGTAAGAGGATTAGAGAGGCCTTCATCCTACAGTGGATGGTGAACGGCTGAAAATGATGATGATGATATGCATATGTAGTTCAATTTCATACAGATGATCTTAAATAGAACTATTACTTTAAATAATAAAATCGCCGATATGTTTGAAAGGAAATATATATTTAAAACTTACAGACAACGTCCACGTAGGTATACACAACGACTGTCGTAAATGACGACTCGGCGGAAACTTCGCAACTAAAGTTTCCCGACAACGACAATTCCATATTCCTAAGCATCACTTGCGTCTCGTTAGACAACGATTCCTGCAAAACGTAACAAACTTTTAAATTACCAAAAAAAAAAAAAAACATCAAATTTTACACCGGCGTGGATAAAACGCTCGGGTTAGTAACGCTTCGGTGATTTCAACGCGTGGATAAAATTTTACGACTAAAACCCACCGCAAAGCTATGAAATAATTTGAGCGTGGCATACTTGACGAGTTCATTTTTCTTACTTTTTAGTGAGATTATTTTATTGGGTCGCTTCCGAGCGGCTGGCAGTGCTCTCCTTTTTGAGATGTGAAATGAAATAAAAGTATAAAGATTCGCACTCAACCGGGAAAACTTAATTTTCCACGAGCGGACGCCTCCTGGACTGCCAGGTCGTATCATTTTCAAAAGTTATGAGCTCAAACTAGACATCGCAGTCTTACTTTTTCGTGTGCATTCCTTTTCTGTTTACTTTCTTTCCCCCGAACAGCACGGGAAAAACTAACCGACCAACTAACTAACGCAATGTTGTTTTAAAGAAACCTCATCATGTTTCAATTCAAAGGCAGTACACGGTGCACGCAATTCATATTCAGCAATATGAATATTCATTTAAATACGATGTGTGTATGTGAATAAGCTATAAATTGAAAGTTTTACGATATTGAAACGGTAATTGCATTGAATAAATCTGTGGTACGGACAGCGATATAAACTTTAAAGGAATCCGTCTAAAGAGGGGAAATTCGATGTGGGTTTTCCGAGCGAGTTCAAAGCATTCTGAAACGAAGGTTTCGCGCAACCAGGCGCCGGAAGTCGGGTTTCGTGGAGCACTAGTCACGTCGTTCTCAAATTTTCTAGAACCAGTTCCTCTCCGGATATTGCAGCACGATGCAAAACATATAATGCACTCGCAGAGTCAGCGGGAAATGCAACTTTGCCGACCGCAAAGTGAAATAATGCCGCAGCCCCCACTTTCAAACGCCAGTCACTCGTTTTTCTTATTCTTCTTCTGCACACGTTGCGTCCAAAACCGAAGTCAAGTCGTATAAAATTCAACCAAGTTGTATACTTAAAGTATATCAACACCAACGCCAAGTATCTATATACAGTGAAAAGCTCAAAAGTTAAAGCTACCCTTTACTTAAAATCCTTACAATGATTTATGACTATGCTAAAGTAAATCGATATAAACAAAAGACCACAGAATATTAACCGTTATCAAACTATACTCATTGGAACAAAACCATATCAATCTAACAAGATTAATAATTAACCTTCTTAATATTTATAATTTCCAACTATTAGTGTGGCTGGCGTATGACGTATTTTTTTTTTTCATAAAAAAAATCTAAATATATTATATTAGAGAAAACATAATAGAAAAAAACTAATAAACGAATTATGTTAAGTTGGTAAAAGAAGTAATGAGTCGCTGCCTTGTGTACGACAGATTAATATTTAAAAAATCGGAATATTTATTACCGTATCTATTCATTTTGGAGGATGGGAGCATAAAGATAATAATTTTTACGTGAAATAGTATCTGAATCTAATAAAAATCGAGAACGGATAAAACGTACCGGAACCTTTAAGTGAAGAGTCGAACGAATAAGATTGGGACTATCTAATCCTAATGAGTTAAATATTTTATGTAAAATTATTACATGATATATGATTCTTCTATTACTTAATTTCATCATTTTCAATTTTGATAGAAGAGAATCATAACATAAATATTCAGTAGGTTTATTAAAAATAAAATTAATATGTCTCAAAAATTTATATTATATTTTTTCAATAGAATATGAATGAATGGCAAAATGAGGTGACCAAACTATTAGCTCTGATCAATGGTTTATATTATTAGGAATTGTAAGTGGTCAAGTAAATCCTCAAATAAACTTTAATTTTGTATTGTGTAACTGTTTGTGCATATAATATAATAATATTTGATTACACGTGCTACTAAACTGCATACATATGAATACCTTTACAATGAGGTTTAATTAAAAGTATTATATCAAAGTAAATTTACCTTGTTCTATTTAATAAATATAAAATGGAATACCACAGTATTACATTGGAATGAATTGAGTTTCAATCGGATTATCTGTTATATATGTACATATATTTATATATATAACGTTATTCGTTATATTACGAAGTTATATTATATCAGATATATATTTTATATGCTTATGTGATTGACAATTCATAGAGTGCTTTCGATTTTTATCAAACAGCTAATTCGAATGACAGTTATAGACGATGCTTCTTGTCAATAATTCAATATTATATTTGGTGCTGGGTTCGTCAGATCTCTGTAAAGCATTTATATATAGAGAGATACTCACGTCTACGTTTATTCCAGCTACTGAAAAGATTTTCTTCTGCGGAGTCTCCTTCGGTGTAAACTTGTAGAACTCCCGTTGTCCACGATACCATTTGACAGTGTACAGCGATGCACCTTGCAACTCGTACGTGCATTGCAATATTGCATTTCCGCCACGTGTTACTACCGAAGGTATAGCTTCAAATTTGCACGTATACTCCATAGACCTGGAATCATTTAAAATTCATCGAAACCTACTTAAAATGTCAAAATGTGTAAAAATGCGTTCCAGCCTTTTGATTAAAGAGTACGCAAGCTAGAAACAGCATTCGCATTGGTTGAGTCCGAGTCGAATTAAAGCGTACACGTAATAAAAATGTTTATCGTGATATTAAAACTCTATGAATAGTAAATTCAAACAGTACAATTTCCCCTTGTTTTATGCTTTTAATAAAGCTGCATAATCCCAGTATTATTACTTCTCAGAAAAGAATATTTTATTTGTACATTTCCGGATAATGAGAGCTTTTAATTTTCGTTCAAGTAGCATCGTTTCCCTAGGCAAACATTGTATGTATATGATACAACTTTTGAATTTTCAAACAATGGTACGATTTTTCACCACTTTATGTACATTCTATCGTATAAATGTTTATTATACAAAAAAGAACAACGCTCTTCAAGTAGAGTATACAAAGTAGTTAAATTTGAATAAACCGATACAGTATGTTATTTAGTTTATGTTCAATTTATTCAGACAGAATTTTAAGCGAAGTTTAGGGGTGGAAACTTTACGAACACGTTTAATACATTAGTTATAAAATACCTATGTATGTATACAACCTATTGAAACAAGAGTATAAGATGTTTAAAATCAGCAAATAGAAAAGATCTTACCTTCAATGTATACGCAACAGATGAGGAATATAACACAAAAAAGTCTCATTTTAATGTGTT
Source organism: Parapsyche elsis (assembly GCA_022651745.1). Lineage (NCBI taxonomy): Eukaryota > Metazoa > Arthropoda > Insecta > Trichoptera > Hydropsychidae > Parapsyche > Parapsyche elsis. The sequence goes on from JAGVSN010000017.1 coordinate 9,439,503, forward strand.
AATTTTCACTATATAATTAGCACGAAACGAACATAATTTGATGCGACGACAGTTCGTCTCACCGTTGCTAATTGAAACACGTGAAAAAATTATACGAATAATTAAAGTCCGGGCTCGATTATTCTGCAACAATTATTTTAATGGAGAAAGAGTGAAAGCACAACGGACACATTTAACTGACACGTGAAAAAACAATAATTAGTCGGCAAATTTGCGTAATTAGCCGTTTTAGCGAGCTGAGCGGTCTGTTTGACGCGAAGCTTTCCACGTGGTCAACGCGAGGCGAAAGCACAAAGCGACCTGCCCAAAAGCCTGACAGGGAGCTTATGAGGCAAACGAGTGGAAAAGCTCCGAAGGCTTTCACATACATACACTCTAGTGCCAAAACTGCGATTGCGTTGTTATATACATATTATGTTTGCGTACATTTCGATACAAAGAAAACCTTCGTCAAATCTTGCTACGCTACGTCGTGAAATGCTCGTAATCTACAATAATTCAAATTTTATCTTACTCAAAATTAATTTCAACTAACTAATTCTGATGTAAACTAAACAAATTGTTAAAGACTTTATCCATTAAGTATGTAAGCACTGTTTTGAAATAGATTTTCAGCTGAAAAAGATTTTCACCTCAAAATCAATCGAACAAAGGTTAATACAAAAGTTACATACAACAACTTTTGCAACCTTCAATTACATATCGATGGCTTAGTGCACAGATATTGTATGTTCAGTTTTGTTTTAAAATATTTTAAGTTACATACATATGTACATATGTATGTATATCTTTTTACTTTTTACTTTATCCTAATCGGATAAAGTATTGTGATCGTGCGAAAATTCGACCTCGAGATTTTGACTGATTTGTATCAAGTATCATCCCCTGATCACGTCTTCATGATTTCTGGAAAATGTCTGTATGTATGTATGTATGCATGTCTGCATGCCTGTGTGTCTGTGTGTCTGTGTACTTATGTGTGTGTGTGTCTGTATGTGTGTTTTCTCCAAAACTATTAAGGCTATCAAGCTGAAATTTCATATCTATTATTTTTACGTAAGGTGTAAAAGCCATAAGGAATTTTATTAACATCAGTCAACCGGAAGTAGGGTTTTTTTTCTCGTAGAAAATTCTAAAATTCTTTTACCACAGAATATTTCAGAAACGGCTTTGGCGATCTTGTTGAAATTTCATATCTATAGTTTTTACGTTAGTCGTAAGAGATATTGTGATTTTAGTCAATTTCTGACGAGCGAAGGTGGCAGTTTACTCTTGAACGATTTTTTGTTTTTTTATTTTTTTCGGCCTTTTTTTTAGTATCATCAAAATATTGTAATGTTGTACTCCTGAAAAAAATTGCTAGTTAGAAAAAAATAAATCATTAAAATCAGTCAACCGGAAGTAGGTTTTTTTTTTTGTATTTGTCGAAAAGTTTACTACAGAATATTTCAGAAACTGCCTCATTGATCAAGTCGAAAATTTATATTTATAACTTCCATATAAAATTTAACAGTTAATAAGGTTTTGATAAAAATCTTATCTTATTAAAAAAAGTTTTTCTTATTTGAATATATGCCGAAGATCGTATTTTACATACGCGCGCGCACTCAACACAGTAATTTCATGACATGTACATACATATGTACATATGTATGTATTTTGGTGCTGTGCATGCGTTTTATTTACTTACGTACTTAAAAAAATAATTTCGTTACTCTTTGTATTCCTCAAATATATGGATAAAGTCATGGGTTGGCCACACCCGAATTTTTTGCATGAAAACTATGGACGAAATGGACCTATTATATATTTGAATAAGGCAATGTCTTTTCAAATATACTATTTGACATACAATACTTATTAAACATGAAGGTTTGAATGCACAGGGACGTTTTGTGTATAATAATTCATTTTTTTTTTTAAACTGGACATACAATATCTGTGCACTAACCCATCGATATGTATGTATGTATGTGGTTAAATTCTACCGAATTCTAAACTATGCTAATTTGCCACTCACACTCGAAAAACAACGTTAATTAATTGAAAGCGTCGCAATAATAATTAAAGTGTCCGCAAATTTATTCACAAAGGCAACATCAGCGTCGACTGAATATGAATCAATTACACTATGTATGTACATATTTATTTATTTATTTATTAACAGGTTTTTAGCCCAAAATATAGATTACATATACATATGTATGTACATAATATCTAAATTACATACATGCATATATAAAAACAAAAAGAATAAGAATATCAAAAAGATACATAGAAGTTACACAGAATATAATATAATAAAAAAACATAAGAAAATCAAACAAAAAAAAGAAATAATAACAAAATAATACTAGAATTTACAAATCTTTAGTTTGATTACAAACTGCGCCAGGCTGATGTTGAAAATGTCAACATCAGTCGACAATGAATTAAATAATTTAAGAGCAGTAATCACCGGGCTGGACCCCATAAGCATTGTTCTGTACCCCGGCACCACAAATAGCTCGTGACCCCGTGCACGACAATAAAAATCCGGAGTGTAAAGTTGGAGACGCTCTAGTATTTCCCCATTGAACATATGTATGTCCATTTATAATCATGAACACATGTTTCAACAGGGATACTTTCCTCCTCCACTCCAAAGACCTCATGCCAGTCATACCCCTAACGAATTTTGTTGGGAAGAGAAAAAGGTAGTAGCCGTACATCCTTTTATATATGTAACGGGCAAATTTTTTATCTACCCTTTCCAACATACCAATGTACGACTGTTCATGAGGAAACCAAATTAATGAATTATATCCAAGCTTAGATAAAACTATGGAATAATAAAGAATCTTAATTACGTCAACATTGCGTAATAACCCAGAGTTCCTTATTAAAAAGGCTAGAAGATTTAATGTTGATTTAACTACATTAAGAATTTGGGAATGGAAATTTAACTTTGAATCAAAAATGACTCCAACGTCAACAATTTCCATTACCCTCTCCAATGCTACATCATTTATGGAATAGTTGAAGACAGTACGATTATTGGATCTCGTATAGCTGACCACCCTGCATTTATGAATGCAGAATTCCATATTGTTTGTACGAGTCCATTCAACTAATGCATGTACGTCATCCTGTAACAACTGACAAGATTTCTATAAACATTCCTATAAATTTTGAGATCATCGGCGAATAGAAGAATTCGCGAAGAATTAATTACACTACTGACATCATTTATGAAAATGATGAAAAGCAGTGGTCCCAAATTAGACCCTTGAGGCACTCCAGAAAAAGCAAGAAATGTTTCAGAATTGAAACCACAGAAGTCAACATACTGACTTCTTCCTTGAATGTATGTACCATTTTATAATCGCATATAAGCCGTTAGTTTTGAATGTGGTGTAAGCTCATTTCTATCGACTGTGAATAAATTCTTTAAGAATAAATGTACATATGTATGTTTGTAACCGAAACTAATATTAACTCAAAATTAGACTCATAGCAAGGTTTCATTTTCAAAATTATCGACCTTAATGAAAAATGTCGAAATTGTTTATTCGACACATTTAAGCCGATTTAAATGGTTGTTTTTAAATTACTATCTGACTCAATTACACACAAAGGTCATATGAGAATGATTAAATGCCATTCAATATTATACTTCCAAGGTCATTATCTTTAATTAAATTAATCATTCAGATTTTTTTTTATAAATCTTAACATTTACGTGGAAAGCCATATATTTTTTCGGTTTGGGTTGAATTTTCGCACGTTTGAACAATGGCGCTCGACTCCGCGCTCCACTACAATGCACTCCAGCTCGGTTCGGTTTTGCAAAACCGGCTGATGAATTTACACCATTAGCAACCGGTTGACATATAATATCTCACCGTTAGTGGCACAATTGCCGTTGCCATGCCACCGAGCTGCAGCCGTAATTAACGTCTTCAATCCAGAAGACGTTATGGCTGTCCATTGTGTGCGGCCAAACAGCACTGACTGCCTCTACCGACGAGAAATCTACATTAATTGCCAGCTTTAAAACCAACCTCTAAGTTGTACTTAAACAAAGGAGAGCGTAATGAATTGACGAACCCTTGGAAAAACTGCCCCTAGTATATATGTACGTATACTATGTAGCCGATCGCAGCAATGGCTTATCCAAAGATTAAGCTCGTGCTCAAGACGCTGTAAGCTCTGTTATTTTCATTGGCGTAATAAATCAAAGGTTTTATACTATTTGAAACAGGCTCAATAAGATATCCAGGGTCATAGAAAAAAACTTTGTATGAAAGTAATGCTATATCGATATCCGATTACACTCGAGTAACCTACAAGATCCGCAGGATCGTAGGAAATATGTATATCTGCAAGTTTTGATCCCGATTAGTGTAACGATATAGAAATGTAAGAGTACATATACAGAAACAAACACACACACACGATTTTTATTACTTTATCCTAATCGGATAAAGTATTGTGATCGTGCGAAAATTCGACCTCGAGATTTTGACTGATTTGTATCAGGTATCATCCCCTGATCACGTTTTCATGATTTCTAAAAAAAAAAATGTCTGTATGTCTGTATGTCTGTATGTATGTCTGTGTACTATGTGTGTGTGTGTATGTCTGTGTGTTTTCTCCGAAACTATCAAGTCTATCAAGCTGAAATTTCATATCTATTATTTTCACGTAAAGTTTAAAAGCCATAAGGAATTTAGTCAACATCAGTCAACCGGAAGTAGGGTTTTTTTCGTGCAGAAAATTCAAAAATCCGGTAAAAAATCATATTTCCGAAACTGCACCGGGAATTTTCTCCAAATTTCATTTCTATAGTTTTCACATTAGCCTTAAGAGATACTGTGATTTTAGTCAACTTCTGACTACCGGAAATGGCAGTTTACTCTTGAACGATTTTTTGTTTTTTATTTTTTTCGACCTTTTAAATATGTAGTATCGTCACCATATTGTAATATTGTAATTCTCATAGAAATTTTTATTTAAAAAAAAATAAATTATTAAAATTAGTCAACCGGAAGTAGTTTTTTTTTTTTTTTGTCGAAAAGTTTATCGCAGAATATTTCCGAAACTCCACCGGCGATTTCGTCGAAATTTCATATCTATAGTTTTCACGTTAGCCTTAAGAGATACTGTGATTTTGGTCAACATCTGACTACCGGAAATGGCAGTTTACTCTTGAACGATTTTTTTGTTTTTTTTTTTTCGGCCTTTTAAATATGTATTATCGTCACAATATTATAATATTGTAATTCCTAAGATAAAATTGCTAGTTACGAAAAATAATCATTAAAATCAGTCAACCGGAAGTAGGGTTTTTTTTTTTTGTCGAAAAGTTTACCACAGAATATTTCAGAAACTGCCCTATTGATCAAGTCGAAAATTTATATTTATAATTATCATATAAAATTTAAGAGTTGATAAGGTTTTGATTAAAATCCGCCGACCGGAAGTGGTAGTTTTTCTTATTTGAATATATGCCGAAGATCGTATTTTATATACGCGCGCGCACTCAACACAGTAATTTCATGATATGTATGTATGTATTTTGATTGGTGTGGTGGTGGTGTATGCGTTTTATTTACTTACGTACTTAAAAAATTAATTTCGTTACTCTTTGTATTCCTCAAATATTTTTATACTAATATTACTGTCCTTTAGATTTTTAGAGCAGTGCTATACTCGCCATTTTGTCGCCTCGTACATCAAAATGACTGGCGTATCTTATAGGGATTAATCAAAACTTTAGCAATACGCACACCCACGCATGTTTATAATATATGTACCGGTTCACTTATACACCAGTGGAATTACAATGCATCGGTAAACGTTAGTGTTAGTGTATATAAATCGCATGAGCAAATTTCAACCATGACTATTCCGTTGAAGCTTTTGACTACAAGCTTTCGTGTCAGCGTGAATGTTTTTTAACCGGCTTCTTGTCGTGCATGTACAAAATAAAAATTTACCTTTATTCGCCATATTAAGCTTCACTATTCACAGTGTCGCGTGGCGAGCAACACTGTGGTGAAAACAAAAAAAAATTATATACCTATGTATGTATGTATATAAAAAAGTGTGGCTTCAACGATCAAAACACGCGAATCAAAAATTTGACCAGTCTCTATCTTTGTTTCGCGTACGAAATTAATAAAACCAAAAGAAATCTCTAACGGTTCAATACTTGTGATTGCCTCGACGATTTTGTATCGAATCTTATTTATTTATTTATTTACATAAACGTCCTGCAAGACATTACAGATATAAATCCAGATTGCCACGCAGGGAAAACAATACATATACATATGTATATATGTAGTATCATGAAACCACAATAAAAACTTAGAAACATTAGATGAAAAACTACAGGTTGAATAACAGTCAATTCATTTCAACTTACATTTCAACTCATACTGATTGTATCAATACACCAATAAGAAAATGTATAAATATTGCATAAAAGGACTAATGTTAATTTAGATACATAGCAACTACTTTTATATCTCGTACTGTATTATTTATTTCTACCAGAGTAAAGCTCAAGCAAGTTATACGAAAGACATACTCATATACGATCTTATACTATATTTTATTCGGTCGTGTAATCAAAACAGCGTAATTTCTCGTAATTGACTCACATTATGGACTCTTTGATTGACACAGCGCGACTCCAAAGCGAATTCCTGTGGCTGAGGTCAACAGGGTGTGTCACGCGTTCCGCACGAGTTACACTTAAATTACTCATTATAAAAAAAAATGATACCCGAATATAATTCATAAACGCGCACACGATGGGCGTAGGCTTTCTACCAAAATAACTGGGACAACGCACGTAAGCTCTGTTTTTTTTTTTTTTTTATTATTTATTTTATTAACACATTACCCAAAACTGGGTTACGTCGTAAGATATCGTTTTTGCTTCAATTTCGGACATTTTTTTAAATTATAATTTTACACGTGTACGTAGGTGAGTATGTGCATAAGAGTCGATGCAAAATTGATTTGCATATCCGCACAAGTCGTCTGTTTTAATTATGTCTTCGGGTACCTACGGTGTGTACATATCGGGTGTATGTAACATTTGTATTATACAAGGGTGTGTGACAACACGACGGCAACGGTGGGCTTTTAATGCCAGCGGCTTCAAATGGCTTAGTCATTTAATATTTCTAGTCTGAAAGATCTTTCAGTGTGCGACTGGTGCAAAAAAATTAATGCGAACATACGAGTTACACACCTATGCGAGCTGCGTTAAACTAAAAATGTCACAAGTCCTGATTGAGGCTCAGATAAGGGGGAATTGTAAGAAGTGAATTTTTCGTACATCACAATTATATTTTGGATCGAAATATTCATGTTATAATCCGTAAATAATTTAATTTAATGAAAATACGGAATACAGTTGATACATAAGCTCAATTTTTACTTTATCCTAATCGGATAAAGTATTGTGATCGTGCAAACATTCGACCTCGATTTTGACTAATTTGTATCAGGTATCATCTCCCGATCACGTTTCAGTGATTTTTCGAAACTGTCTGTATGATTTCTGAAACTGTCTGTCACACTGAACTTCATATTTATAAGTTTTTACCGGCCATTATAACCAACAAGGCTTTCAAAAATTTTCGTCAACCGGAAGTGGTACTTCCCTTGGAAAATCTTTGCTTTTGGTTTTCGGTGTTTATTAACTTTTTCTCTGAAACTATCACCTGTATCAAGCTGAAATTTCATATCTATTATTTTTACGTAAGGTGTAAGAGATATTATGGTGGCCGTTTGCTGTTGATCGATTTTGTGTTTTTTTTTTTTTTCAGCATTTTAAATATTTACTATCGTCATATTATTGTGTGTAATATTATAATCCTTAGGGCAATATCTAGTTTAAAAAATTCTTTAAAATCGGTTAACCAAAAGTTGGATTTTTTTCTTGTAGAAAAATCAAAAATCCTGTTACCACGCAATATTTCCCAAACTGCTTAACCTATCCGGTTAAAAATTTATATTTATAATTTCCATATAAAATTTAAAAGTTGATAAGGTTTTTATCAAAATCCGCCCATTATATATTTTGAATCTTCATAATATTATAGCAATGGTGAGTTTAAAAAAAAACTCATCAAAATCGGTGTACTAGAAGTGACGGTTTATCGTGTTTCAGTATGCGTTGAAAATTGTTTGTTTGCGTGCACATCGTGATTTCATATGATGCGTTCGTTCGTTGCTCACTATGTTCGAGGCAATATTCTCCGACTCAAGAGCAGAATTTGATTTTTTTATTTAGTTTTATTTATTTACTTTGAAGTCCAGAACCCATTACGGTTCTGGGATTGTTTTGTCAACTTTTTAATGTTTCATTCGTGAGACACAACGGTCAATTGATGTTTGTTGTGACCGTTTGTCGAAAAGAGCATGAGGTTTGTTTCACTAGTTTTAAACTCTTGCACAATTGGTTCTTATCTTTCGTTTTGTTTATTTTGTATTATACTAGCGACTAGCTTTTGTACCTATGTAAATTTTAGATTGCAAAAACTCAATGAATTTAGTGTTTCGAGGCAATATACTAAAATTTCCTATCGCAATCAAGTCCCCTATATTACGGTGACCATACGTCCTTTATTTAATAGGACAGTCCTTTATTTAACTGCTCTGTCCTTTAGATTTATCATCTTTCTAAAATGGCCATTTCATCCACTATTTTGTGAATTGAAATAGTAAATTGAATATTGGCGCATATCACGCATATTCATTGACAACTACATATGCATATATTAACATATGTATGTTAATATACATGAAAATATACTGTCAGTTAATATTAAATTAAGAGTAGAGTATTCTAGAAAACAATACAGAATCCATATGCAAAATAAGTACATAGGTTGAGTAGTACATAGTTTTTGACTCAAATTAGAAACAACCTTATGCCGGGCCCTCACATTCGCGTAATTACTCGTGACTACTCGTGCGAAATGTTGGCGACCAAAATTTCGCATGAGGATTTATGAGTAATCACGCGTGTGTGGGTAGCCGTGACGACAGCGCCTCTGGTGGCGAAACTGGCGAAACTGGTCATTACAAACAAAGTAGAGGGGGTACGCAAGTATACTCCACTAGGTACTCCGCTGCTAGCGGAGTAGCCGTAAGTAACGCTGTATTCTGTTGGTAAACGTAAGTAAGCGTAAGCATACTCCCACACACTGGGGCTCAGTACTCGCGCGTCAATACTTAACAATACTTGCCTAATGTGAGGGCCCGGCATTACAGGTTTTTACGCTTTAAATATTAATCACCGCATTATATTAATAGTGTAAACATATTATTTAAAATATAAAACAGATTAAATAGTTTCAGCGTTTTGATAATGTGCTTCACTTCGCCGCATTTTGCATTTACATATAATACAACATTGTCGAAGCAAACTATTTTAATTGAAAATTTCATACATTGTCTGAACTAATGTATAGCACTCTATAAACGCATGCAAATATAATACATTCACAGCGTAATTGGCTCACAAACGAGTCGCACACCACAAAAGAACACCGTACACGCTACAACTCTTCAAAAGCGTAAATATACGTTTTTATTATACTTCAAAACTGACTGGGTACCTAATATTCAAAGACTTTCTGTTTACGAACGCGATCGACACGCAGTTGTGTGCGATCACATCAAATCCTTTGTGGTAACTTCGACCGTATTATTAGCGACTCTGCGAAACTTTCTTATGCAAACAACGGCTACATAGCAGTTTCCTTCGTATCTTCGAAGTTAAGCTGCGACATCGTCGCAGAAGCATTATTTAGATGTGTGACTGTGAGTCGGTCGGATTTCTTTGGCACTAAACTTGTGATTGTACGTTGCTTACGCGATATATTCGTATAGAACCTTATTTAGCACCGAATCAAATCTTAAGATGTCTTCTACTGACATAACCATTGACTATTGAACAGTTTTGATGTATTATTGAAGTAAAACTTTTTTTCGCTCGGTAGAGTAAAAACGGTTCATCCAACGTTCCATACAAACGGTAAGCTGAGACGCATATTCCCAATCTTCCAGTTTGGAGGTAGGCTATTGCCCTCTCTCTTGCTCTTTCGCGTTCGTGCGAGAGAGAGATCCGCCCCGAAAATTCGAGTGTCCCCTCTGCGCCCCGCACCGCCCCTCAGTTTAGTAAAACGTTTTATCGAAGCGTGGCACGACACGAAAACTAGAGACGGCCAGCGGGTACCCCCACTCCTCGGCTAGACGTCAGGTAGCAGTGAGAACAGTGAGTCATTGTGTGAGCGTTTAAAACCACATTTGTGTACACAATTCTTTCACATTTACATCTGTATTCCTTTTTGTGCTATTCCTTTGCTTTAAATTGCAAAAAAGTTTTATTTCTATAGTGAGTAACGGCTATAGACTGCGATTTTCTTCCAAAAGTGGCCTACTGCATATGAGGTCTCACTCTCTCAGCTACAAAGTATCGAACGTGCGCTGGTCGGTTTGAACGTCAGATGCGTGCAAAAAGTTAGGCCGTTCATTAGGCGGAAGAGTTGGCAGAACTTCTATCAATTTTATATTATTTTTTTCATTAGCTAATTGAAATGGTGAGTACAGGGCCGCACACTGAGCAAGCACAGGCCTGGGTGTGGCCCCTGTTTATTCGGCGGTGGTAATAAACGGTCGGCACGAACCGCAACCACGACCGTGTTGACCCCGACGTCCATTTACATTCGCGAAAGTGACAATATTAATTTTCAGCAGAGTCGCACTATCGATCGCCAAAGCCAGGACTCGCCCTGAAAGCTTACGGGTAGTGTGTCGTCATCGGTTTTCCGAAAATCGAGCGTGGGACGTGCTGGTCTCGAAAACCGCTGAATGAGGGGATGATTCTAATTAGTTCATTTGAAAAATGGGGGTAGGGTTTCAGGGGGTAAGGTTCAAACCTTTAGGTTCATAGAAAAGTATCAACTTATATATACGAAATTTCAGTTTCATACCACTCATAATTCCGAAATATCGAAAGTGCCGACACTGGTGTATTCATGTGCAACATTATTGCAGGACAACATAACTTTATTTTTAATGAAGCAGTATAAACGTGTATACATATAAAGCTATGGTCACACAGGCTACGGCAAAAATTGGCTTCGGTTCATTCAATGTCATTAACTGAAGTTTCGGTGCTTAAAATGTAACAGTATCTATACGTAAATATTGAAATTAGCTTACGTTGCAAAATAATTATTCCACACAATGGCCGCAATTCATTTATATGATTTAATTAACGATTTTTCTAGTTGAAAGTGTAAAACATTTATTTATTTGTGTGTTGGACTTATTATAATAACATTCTACATTTATTTATCTAAAATATAATATATCTATGGGTAGGCGACATAGCCGATTGAACCCAGGAGTACATACAATTTTTATTTATATTTGAAGGATTACAAAAATCCATTAATATTCAAAAACTTATCGAGTTGATTTTTAAAGAGATTTATATTTTCTAAAGTTACTAGCTGATTTGGGAGGCCATTTCAAACTTCAATCACTCAGTTTGAAAATAATGAGTCTCTGACAATTTTGTTTGATTTGTATTTTGGGATATTTATATTTATTATGTATTATTTTATACACTTCTATTATGTAGATCGCCTCTCAATCTTCTAGTCTCCAAATCTCGTCTTCATGACATCGCTATATTTTACGCGTGATAGATTTTGACTCAAGACTCAATGCTTATTTCCAAAATTACACATTAATTCCTCAATGAAAGCAGCGGGCATTTCATTATAATTTAAAGTTAATATTAATTACTAAGAATAATCTGATAGGCAGCAGAGAAATATTCAACCGACACGAGTCATCCCTCCTGGGTATGGCGACATTTACTAAAGGAGTCACATTTTTTGATTAACGACCTTTAGACACGAAGTGCAATAGAAAAATTGCACATTCACCATGAATGTGTATAGTTTTCGGACGCCTCTCATACATACTTTTAATTTTTAGAAGAGTTACATACATATATGCGATGTTTCAACGGGAAGAAGTTAGGAGTGCCGCAGTTATCGTCGGGGATTTCAACGCGCCTCTCTCACTCCAAAGGGAAAGTTTAAAACGACAATAGAGTCTGGGCGGTTTCGAGGAGGAAATGTGAAGCTTCTCTGCACGTAATGAAATTATTGCAGCTTTGGGGAAGAGGAAAGCTCGTGGAAAAGCACGCGAAACCAGCGGCGCTCAACCGTTCATCGCACACGCGCACCGCAATCAAATTAAACGAGTTACCTCATACACATGGAGCATAACCATATGTAACATCCACATGTAATACAATACTACATACTTATACCGTGTAAAATTTTAATTAACCGTTACACTTACGTGCAAGATCGCGATAAAATTATGCAACGATAATAAATCGACTGTATCCTCGTACTTATGTATATTGTAATGCATATTTGTTTGTGTGGGGTAGTTGCACATCGCAGAGGGGTTATAGTGTGACCGCCACACTGCAGTCGCCATTTGCATCCCAAATTTTATTACACCTAAGATAGCGTGTCTGTGCAGACGATAAACACACTTATGTTTCAGAGTCAAGCATCTGAACAGCAGCAATGGTTGTAAAAAATCTAATTTTCCACGCCATGAAAGTAAAACAAAGCGCAGTTGTTGCCGTTATCTCCCACCATTTCTCCGCTTTCCCCACATTTTCTGCATCTTTCCGTAAAATGTCAATTTATAAATCGGATCCCAGTTTTCATCCATGAATTTGAAATATTTAAATCCACAACGAGTATTGCATATTGAGTATTGTATTCATCAGTAAAATGTCCACATACATATGTATGTATGTATATCGTTACGACGATAATGATGATAATGCCGAATAGAATGAACATAGTTTTTTAATCCAACATCTCGCTATGCTTAATAAAAAAAGAAGGCACACGACCAATGCATACTGCCAGTTATGACGTATGAATGTGAAACGTGGATGCTGAATTCAAGAATGTTACGTAAGAATAAGTCCACACAGAAGCATAGAAACTTGTATGCTCGGTATGGCAAGAAGAGATCGTAAGAGTATGACCAAGGGGGCAGATATAGACTTTATCCAATTTCAATTATTGTCTCCTTGACCGACTCCAATCCATTTAACGAGAATATTAAGCCTGCCTGACTGGCTGGGTAGCCACGGAACGCTCGCACACACTCACAGCGTGCAAATAGATACTTAGATTTATGCAATTACACCACCCGATGACACTGTCAACGGGCAGTGACTAGTAACAACTGTGTTGAAATTTTCTGATAAGCTAAAGCATTTCAAAGGCACACTTTTGTTATTTTTATTTTTAGTTTTAATCTCAGCCTTTTTAATATCCTTTGAATATATTAAGTATCGTCGCCGTGTGTGAGAGCGTGCACTGTAATTTTTCAATTTGCATAAAGTGATTCACTTTATTAATTAATTACGTTGAAAAAAATTCTAAACTTGCTACCTAGCACATTTATCTATGAAGGAATTATAGGTACAAAAATTAATAAAAGCTCATCAAAAATTACCGTTAAAAATCACACAGTAGAATTATCCGCGCATTTTAAATCGTACATAAATATGTACATACATACATACATATTGAATAGATAAATATGTAAACAAACATATTTTTAAGACGTATGCTATTTTTTTTTCATCCCTTTACCATATTTATAGTCTCCCAGTACCCTCGGTGAGTGGCATCCCGGAAAAACTGGAATATATCCGCCTGCTTATAAACGAACATTCCTAATGGGCTTGTTTTCGTTTGCAACCGCATAAGCCGTATTGAATAAATGAATGAACGTACGGTACTGCTGCGAGGGGAAAATTCAGCTTTTCTTTTTTTCACTCCAGTAAAATGATGTCCTCTCAATGAACTGGAAAATGGTTGGATCTCGTTTGAACGACTCGGCGAATTAATGATATACGTACAAACACGCTGCCAGAACACTCCCCGGTCTTAAAGAGTGTGTGAAACTTATGAAAATTCCGGAAAATGGAATGGAAACTCAACGACCATATGCATGCGGGATGTAATGTCAAGTTTTCTTAAGAAACTGCATAAATAGTCAGACGCTATCAGTCACTGTTGTCTTTGACACGCGGTGCACCATTACGCTATAATGTAAAGCTTGACTTACAAACATTCATTTTCCAGTTAAAAGTTATAATTTTAAATAAAAGTTTCATTTCATTTGATTTATCATAGAAATACGTAGTTTGGGTATTTAATAGTTTTTTGTTAAAATTATGTTTATTAAAAATAAAACTAGTCTTACTTTTTTCAATAACAACTTCAGTATGAAACTATAGATTTGATGAATTAGATTGAATATAATGAATTTTAGTATCGTTTATAATATTTATATGTAGTGTAAGTTCATCTTTAGAGGCTGCAGACCTGATAATGCGCCTTATGCATCAGAGTGCTGAAAGTCATACGTCACCTCAGATGCACTTCGTATGTATGGATATAATTTATGAATCTGTCGCACGTTCTTCATATCTTCACACATTTTAAAACGAATATTTAAGCTTTAACTATGAAACGAAATGATATTTTGTTGCGATCGGTGGTTTTTGCGTAAATAATTTACAGCACATTGTTTTGACAGGTGCATAACGCAAACGACTGAAGGAAATTTTTAATTTTTCAATGGAAAATTTTCCACATTCTTTTTTTTTCACGTTCCGTTCGAACGTCTAAACTTTTCCAGAGATGTAATTGAAGTGATTTTCAGAAACGCGAAAAGTTTCGTCGGTATGTTGAAACTGTCGGTTTATATTACACGCAATATGCTCCCTGCCATATTTTCCGCGAGAAAAGCAATTTGCTTTGAATTTTCGTAAATTTCATTGCATTTTCCGACCCCGTCTATTTCAGAGAATATTCTGACAAATAAGCTTAACTTTACACACGTTCAATATTTTTTTAGATTAAAAATCATAGTAATTATATCTATGGAAGAAAATAAAACGTGCACAAAGTAAAAATCAAACTACTAATTCTCTCCGATGCGATGTCAATATCTAATAGCGAATTCAAAAATTGGATATCGGTTTGGTCGAAAAGTTGTCATTTAAAGTTTTTCACACGTTTCTACCTTGTTAGTCCCATATTGTCCGAGTTTCCTCTACATAATTTATAAATGTAGCAGTCGGACCTACAATATAGTTCGATAACTTAAAAGTTAAGTTTTCACGTAGCAAATACACACACATACAAATTCTATGGAGGTAGCTCCTTTTTCATTTCACTCACACATACACCCACTTTTGAAAATACATACATCTAGAAAGCTGTCTCGCCTGATCATTAAATCCTCTTCAACGGAAAATATTTTCACTCCGAGTATTCCGGCGGAAAAGTTCGACATGAGTCATATTTTACAGTAGGTATATATTATTCATTCTACTCTAAATAATTTCGAACATATCAAATAATAACATAATACATAGCTTCTATCTTACACTTTTCAAGATTAAAATTAATATTATGTATAAATGAGCTATTCTAAATAAAAAAAATCATATATGTATATCTATTCTAAATAAAAAAATCATATATGTATATTCTAAATAAAAAAAATCATATATGTATATCTATTCTAAATAAAAAAAATCAGCTTCATTATGTATGCAATTTATATATTGATCAAAGTTTGATCCAATAACACGTTCACAATCAATATTTAATAATGAAGTTTCCCATTAATTGGAAAACTGTCGTGATGAGAGTATTATGACAATATGAATATTTATGCTATTTAATATTCTAATGGTAAAATTTACCAAACTTAAATTTAATTTAAGTTTGCTTTAAATCAAAATAACAATATTTACCCTGCAGAATACAAAGACATGTCTTTAAACTGTATATGTATGTATATCCATAGAACTATTTTTGAATCATTCACTCGGATTGTGAATATGGACACACTTGACTTTTCATCTAGAAAAACCAATAATAGAAACTTGAGTTTATCTTGGAACTTTCGTCTCACACTTGGACATTGTTGCGATGGCGGTTTTTAAAGTTCACCGAGCCTCCCTTTTTTCCCACTCTCTTTTGCAGCCAGTAGATGGAGTAAAAAGAGTATAAAAAAAACGAAAGGAAAGTGGAAACCGGTAGAAGAAAACAAGACGAAAAATTCCAATCAAAGTTTATTATGTCGGTTTTATTGAATGGTAGGGGATTGGGGATAGAAATAGGGGGTGCGGGGAATTCTGTGGATTCGCAAAGCTCAGCAAGCTTTCGGATAAAAGATCCGAAAGAGTGTTGTACATCGATTCATCATCTTTACTCTAGAACTGCACCATTCACTGTTTACTATTTTTGTTTTGTTTTTTAGTTCCTTCATCGAATGAAAAGTTTTTATAGAGTGAGCGAAAATAAACCACGCGAATTTCACTTATGTAATACACTCAATGCAAAATTTTTCCAGTAGCGCTCACCTGCACGATCACATGTGGATTTGTATGGGAAATGAAACTTCAATTGGTTCAATTCAATATGAAAAAAATTCATTAAACCAGTGCACAGTGAAAAAGCTATTTCAATGGCTAATAAATGAGATTTTTCTATTAAAATTTATAATTAAAAATTCCATACTCGTTTACGTTAAATAAAATCGGCATAACTAATATATTGGCGATATGAAATTCGATAACATTTCTTGGTACGTTTCAGCATAAACTTTTTTTATCGACACTCAAGACGTCTGACAGTTTATTTTATTCATAAAGCATCCTAAAATTTGAGTTTACTGTTTATTTTTACAGTGAGAAAATTCTATTTCACCCATACAAAGCGTTTTATGTTCGTTCTAAACTGTTATTCGTTCGTTAAGTGGTACACTACACACCCTTTTAGAGGTCCTTTACTAAGAGTGACATTTGGCAATTCATCAAGTTAGATTGATTCGTTGCACGGTTCACATATTCTATCAAGATTAATCGGATATTATACGCACTATATAAATACACTTGTCAAATACAATAAAGTTGTATAATATTTTTATCGATTATCCGTATAATTTAATATGAATCGGCCGGATATTAATTATTATTATCGTCGAACGTTCAATATTGAGTTGGGCCAAAGTAGAAATTGCCACATTTCTGTGCTAAAAGTACGTGTCATATTATTATTATTATTTTTATAGTTATGTATACATGTATAAAAGTTTCGTCGCGGGCACTCATCAATCATCAGAAATGTCTACTGAAGAATTTTGAGGGCTTATGGCTAAAAGACTAACGAATATACACCCACCCTAAAGGCCTCCACCAACCCGTCGCCATTGAAGGCTTATTTATATCAAAATTCAACGCTAAAGCTATCAAAAAAAAATTATGAATTCCTCTGACAATACGAATACCTTACGTAAGAATTCAATTTAAATTCTGAAATGTTAATTTATTTGATTTTAAATTACATATACATATGTACATTCTTATTATTGGTGCGTCATTTCCATAAATTTTCGACTGTCAAACAACTCGTATATTATTTTATCACAATTTCTCAAGAAGGTTTTAATATAATTTTCGTGCAATATTTCTACTACGCTTATGAAAATATATTTTGACACCAAACATTTTAAATTTCAGACTGGTTGACATCTACCAACCGGAAGTAAATGTTTTTCGACATTCTCTGATGTTAAACGAAAATGCCATCTACATTTTCGCAATAGAAATTGTTGAAAATTAAAGACTAATATAACAAACACACCAAATTTATCTATAGATTTTTAATTTGATGTAATATATATGTAAATGTAGGTACCTATGTACATCAATTTTATAATGTACATATCATAACATTTTGTAATAAAATAGTAATCAGTGAAATTATACATGTGCATTTAGTATCCATTTCAAATGGTTATTACAGTAATTTAGCTTTGTCAAATATAGGTACATACTTATTTTTTCGTTAAATTAAAAAAATTTCCAAATTATCCGCAGTAGCATTATAATAATCTGTACACACGAATGCATACAGTCAGAAGTTATAAATATACGATTTACTCTCATTTGATTGTTTCACAATGTGTTCTCAAACTTTATTGTACACGTTACTATCGCTCTGCATCATTTTTAATGTCGTATTGTCAGACAGGGTAAAATTTTATTTGATTATACCTCCATATATTTTGTAAAATACGTAGAAACTTGCTTTTAAACATTCGTGTATTGCGTTCATCGTTTCAGAAGTACGTAGCGAAGTTGGAAAGACTTGAAATAACAGCACTGGATGAAGAATACATAAAGAACCTGAACTATTCGTACAAGAAATTCAACAGAACTTCACCTTACTACGTAAATATTGAATACGATTTAGTCAAACCCTGGTACGGTAACGTTTCTGTAAGTTTTCAACTATTATTTGCGCTTATATTTTAAATTGAAATGTTAATGTTAACACTATTCGTCCATTAATAATGTTTCAGATGAATATTAAATCATACGAGTGGAAAAACAATCAGTTCAAAGAGAGCGTGATCTCATACGAAAACGAGCTGTGTTATTTGTTGGAAAATGACATTTTCGTGTTTAAGATTGTTCGACATTATTCGACGTTGCCCAAAAAATGTCCTGTGCCGCTTGGCCGTTTTGTAATTAAAGATTTAATAATGGACGCAAAATATCTTCCTCCATTTTTGCCAATATCGAAATGGTCGGTGGTCCTGCGTTTTTTCTTGAATAAAACTAAAAAGGACATATTAATTGCAAAGGTTTTCTTGAATATTGAAGAAAACATACATGCTAAGAAAAACTCAGGTTGATAAGCGTACTTTTAATTCCAAGAAATCAGGGATTACATATAATCATTACAGTGGAACCCCTATGCATCGGTTTTCAAAGGACCGTAAAAAAAAAACGATGTATGCAGAAAAACGACTTTAACGACGTAAAACTTGTTTAATTATCAGAAAATTTTAATAGATAAACACATTATACATAATACATAAATAAAATAGTGTTTTGTAAAATTAAAAAATAACTAATAAAATCATCAGAATTAATCAACAATTACACGTATGTACATAATAATCATCAGAAAATTCTTTTTTTTACAAAAAAGTCTTTCATAGTGAGTTGCCTCTTTGCAGTCTTGCATTTTAATTCAAGCAATGACCTCTCAAATTCGCTCACTTTTTTCACAACAGATTCGTCTATCTCATATGATGAATACAAAAATGATTTCACTTTATCGAATGCTATCAATGCTTCTGCGAATGTCGAAAAAGATTCATTATCTTCATCGTCTTCTTCTTCGCTGGTATCATTGGCTGCATACATAATGACTCGATTGTCCCCGAGAAAACCATAAAAATGTTTGTGATCATCTATGTATGCCTTCTTGTTGGCGTGGTATTTTACGTTATGTGTTTTAATGTTCTTAAAACATCGGGCGCAACCAGGTACAAATTCGGAAACAGTAGACTGTAGAGTAAATAAAAAAAAAGGTATTTGTACCGTTTTTTTCTTGGAATGTCAAGCACAACTACATACCTGTTTCCACCACTTTGATGTAGATTGCAATCTACAGTATAATTTTTTAGAAATTTCGAGAAAAAATGGGGTGCTTCCGACTTTTGGTCAAGACTGGGTTCTCGCACGTGTGACTTGAAAAAAAAAAGATCTATCATGGTAAAATTTGTGATGGGACCGTAATATTTAGACGATTGATACAGAATAACGATATATAGGAGAACGATGCAAGCGAGATTATTTAACACTGTTCTTATGGGTGTTTGGCCGGGACTATGAAAAAATAGTGATGTATGCGAAAAAACAATGCATGCGAGAACGATATAAAGGGGTTCCACTCTACATATATAAGCTTTATACTTTTCATTAAATTTAATGTTAATTAGTAGCCTCTCTTGTGATTTTCTTATACTATAATATATAATTAAAATAAAATGTTGGTTTTTGTATTTACTAAAATTAAAAGCTTTTTTTAAATTTAATAAAATGTTGGTTTTTGTATTTACTAAAATTAAAAGCTTTTTTAAATTAAAATAAGATGTCACTTTCTCATATTTTGTTTCTATTCTTGATTTTTATGTATGTATGTACATATGTTACTAGGTACCTACATATGTACATAAATAAATTGCAAATTCTTAAAATTAATATTATAAAAAGACACCAATAAAAAATCGAACATGTTTTCTCGAGAAAAAAGACGAACATTATATAAATAAAATACAAACTTGTAAGTAATAATTAATATTTAATTTCTTTGGTATTTTTAATTTATTTGAAAACGAATTTATAAAATGAAACACATTGAAAGTGAGTAAAATTAATATAAATCATAGTATGTATGTATGTAATGGTCTGCTAAAGAGATTGTGTAAAATTAAACCAGATGGCATTAAAATTTATATCTTTACTATATCTATATCGGATTTAGAGGTTGTGATTTCTCGACATTTTTTGATTCTCGAGAAATAGAGATTTTCTTTTTGGTTTCTCGAGATTCTCGAGAATTCTCAAGAATAAAAAGTTACTTAAAATATAGTAAATCGATCTGTGTGACTGAGAGTGAAAGTGAGAGTGCACCACACAATACTGGAAACAATAGTACACGCGGGTTTTTTGTAAGTACATATTGGTAAAATATACATATATATATATATATATATATATATACATACATATGAATATGGTTAAGTTAAGACTTACCTTTGAAAAATTCGTTTAAAATGTCGTAGTCCAAAATCTGCAGTTCACAGTCGCGAAGACGAAGAAGAAAAAGAAGGAGAATATGAACGAATCTGGCTGAAGTCAAACGACAAACTGATATCTTCAACAAAATCAACCCTTTAAGTAAACTCGTCAAAAGTATTTTGGGTATACTACCTTGGGTAATTCCCTCTCAAAATTTGCCTGGAATTTCTCTGGGAATAACGCGTGCGTACTTATTGTTCGATCTTCCACGCTGATAACTACTTTCGGTAAGTCCGTTTCAAATTTTGCCTACAATTTGTCTAGGCGCAGGGGATCTTAGAGCATGTGCGGGAACTACAAAAAAAATCCACCAGTGTATTCTAAGAAGGCAGGACGGAATGGTAAAAAAAAATGACCTGATGTTGGGTTCGCACTTCGTATCCGCAACGCCTGAATTACGTATGTATATACTCGAGATCACGGAAGACATTTGAGCCATCTAAGATTCGCTGACGACATAGTTATAGTTGCATGTAACTCAGTAGATTTACAAAATAGATTAACAGAACTAAGCAACGAGAGTATGAAAGTAGGCTTAAAAATTAATTTTAATAAAACTAAAATTATGTTTAATGAATTTTGCACGCAAAACGTAGTCACAGTAGATAATCATATTGTAGAGATAGTTGATAGTTATTTATACCTAGGACAATTAGTGAATATGACTGGATGTAAAGAAGAAGAAATAAAACGAAGAATGAAACTAGGATGGAGTGCTTTTGGAAGAATGAACATAGTTTTTACATCCAACATTCCGCTATGCTTAAAAAAGAAGGCGTACGACCAATGCGTACTACCAGTCATGACGTATGGGTGTGAAACTTGGACGCTAAATTCAAGAATGCTACGAAAGATCCAGTGCACACAGAGAAGCATGGAAAGATGTATGCTTGGCATAACAAGAAGAGATCAAAAAAAAAATGCATGGGTGAGAAGTATGACCAAAGTGGCAGATATAGCAGTACGGGTGAAAAAGTTGAAGTGGCAATGGGCTGGACACATAGCGAGAAGAATGGATGGCAGATGGACGCGAGAAGTACTGGAATGGTATCCGAGAGGATGCGAAAGAAAGCAAGGTAGACCGAGTGGAAGATGGGCTGATGAATTGAGAAGAATGTGTGGAGTCAAGTGGATGCAGATTGCTCAAGACAGACAGGAATGGAAGAGGATTGGAGAGGCCTTCATCCAGCAGTGGATGGTGAACGGCTGAAAATGATGATGATGATGATGATACTCGAGATTCTCATAAACGATTTCTTGAGAAAAAAGAATCTCGATATTTCATAATAAAATATTCTCGAGAAAAGAGAAAATCTAAATTTCATAATAATACATTCTCGAGAAACGAGATTAAAAATTATTCAAAATTTCTCGAGAATTCTCAATCACAACCTCTAATCGGATTAAAGTATTGTAATCGTGCGAAAATTCGACGTCGAGATTTTGATACTGACTAAAAATTCAGTATGAGTACTTATGTAATTTCTAGCATATATTTTTTTCCACTGCATCGATTTAAAAGCATTCATTTTTTGAGCATATAAAAATACTGTATATCCTAAAAATAGTAGCAATAAAAACATCAACAAGTTTCTAAGTGAAATTTTCTTTTTGATTTAAATAGTTCTACGTTTCTACTCACGTTCTCTTCAGATTCAAATGCAGAAAGAAGTACGTGTACTTCTAGTATTTTAAAACGTAAGATTTTATTATATCTTTGGTACTGTGAAGTGTTTAATTACACATGGAAGAGTGCCGGGACAAATGCAAGGACCGATGATGTATGCCTTAGACTATTTGTAAAAGTTTGGTGTTCACTGGTGAATAATGATGCGATTTATCATGGAAAATCTCTGTCTTTTGTAAGCGAGTACGTAGTATGTATGTATGTAGAGAGGTCTTTTTTCACGTACTCCGTCCTCTGCGTGTTCATTACACACTGACTGATTACGACCAACAGGAAAACTACAATAATGAACTGGCTACGGTCAGCAATTAGACGACACTACAAGATAAACTGGAATTGATAAAATAAATAATTAAAAAACTGACGCTCTTTCAACGGAAACTTCTGCGGTAGCCATCTGCGAATCGAAAGAAAAACTTTTGAATTTCCCATCGAAACTGAGAGACGTTTTCGCTAAATGCGCTCGTTGCATCAAAGTAAATAACTCTTTAATTAAAGTGCACTTTGCGAGTACACTCTTTCATACGTCCATTCAAATCGTATCTCCGAGATATATTTTCAAATGGAGTTCCTGTTTCATTCGACATTTCCTGGAAGTTAATGCAACCTGGAGTCTGAAACAACAAAAATGTACCGAGTAATATTATATAACATAATATATGTATATGTATGTATGTATATTCAGACGAATAGGTGAATAGCGGTGTGTATGAATGTTGCATCAAGTTGATTAATCGTTTTATGAGATGAGTCATCAATTAGTACAGGTAAGGTTATGTAAGTTGAACTATCGACCTGCTACATGCCCAATCAAATTAATTGGGCATGTTTCAGTTGATTAAATTGTATGAAATCAATTGATACACGTCCATCATAAATTTCGTATTATTCAACAAATTCGGGATGTATTGAAGATACTAAATATTTTTTGTCAGAATACAATCAAAAAGTTAATTATTTTCCAATAACACAATTAATGGTATTTGAATTCTCGTTTCAATTGAATGTTGAACGCGATCGTGTACCTGTTCAGTTTTAATCACGTATTTAGTTCGATTCGATCCTTAAAATACTTCCCGAAAAATATATAACGAAAGCTCGATATTCGCTTCGGAGAACTTCAACGATTTTCCACTGCAATTTCAACTCAAACATCTGGCCGGTTAATTTCGTATTCCGAACGTTGAATTGCCCAGTCAATTTAATATTAAATCCTTGTTGGACGTTTTCTATTGCAATATCGCGGAACTGAAATCATCATTTCCCTCAAAAGCAACTCACTATTTTTTGATATATTTACATTTCCAAAACGACAGATATAATATTGTACGTACATAGCTACTAATTCATTAAACATTCATAACTTTTAACATTATCAAGAGAGAAACATTGTTTTTTTCGTTGCGGTTAACCGCAACAGCGAAACAAATTAGAGCTACCCTCGCTTGACATTTGGAAAGTAATAAAACGCGGATGAAATTAGAAGGGAAGCCACAGAGTTAAAAAGTCACTTGTCACTTGGAAAATGGACAGCAAGAGAAAAAGTAATGAAACTCAACCAACCCCCATTTTATTATCAATAATAAAGTCATAACCATTGGCTTGATAAATTGAATTCATATACTATGGATTTTGATACAATCATTGAGCATACAAGTATTGTTCTTTACTATCATTTTATCGCATCTAATCGTATCACATATACCAAAACACTGTATTACTGGTGTACATATGTACATATATACATACATATGTTACAGCGAAAGCATATTTCAAGTGAAAATATATTTTCACTGGCGTTTCGGTGAAATCATATTCAAGTACATTTTCACTAGTAGATATATATTTCTACTAGTGAAAATATATTTTAACTGATACTCACTGGTGAAACTATATTCGTTTCCGAACTGTCATTGAAACTAAATTTGACAGTTGTGAAATGACCAATCGAATCATATAATCTGCTGAAATATTCAATCCTAGTTATTTTGACGCTTATTCTCTTATCGTGCCGTGCCCGTGTTCAGGCGTAGACTTTTACTGGTTATACCAATTATAGTCTTTGTCGATTTTATAACAATTGACTTATAATGGTCGGTTTAAGAAGAAAAGAGCACGTGTTGCTACCCTTATCCTCAGAATCCTCAGATATAACAACGCCACCGTTTCGTTTCGTTCAAAACACACTTGTAGGATGACACTTCATCGACTTGGGCCAACATCAACAAGTCACAAACACATACGCTCACTTAAATATACTTTCACCGATACTGAGCAGTGGTACTGTATATTAATTGTTTGATACATTTTCACTGCCTGAATTGGTAAAAATATATTTTCACTTGAAATATGCTTTCACTGTAACATATATAATATATAACAATATTTCAGAAAATATCGAGGGGATCGCCACTCATAGGGCGCCGAATGCGCGTTATTTATCGGCGCCCGTTGAAAAACGTTAACCCTTTCCCGGTCGCGTGTGACGTCGCGCACACATTTTTCATTTTCACTTTATGACATTTCATTTCCAGCCATACATCAGCCGTATAAATCACTCTACCCCTCGCCGACGACCTCGCAAATATTAATGGAGATCCCAACTCTCATCCGTCTGCCTCGTGTGTCGACCCCTCCAACGAATACACACCCTATCCCCTTAGAACCCCACCCATAACCCCTATTTTCCCACGTAGGTACACTAGACATACACATATTTATTACTATGCATTTTTTTCCAAAGAGAAAAAAATTTTGTGCGACCTACTTGTATGCTTGGTATAACAAGAAGAGATCGTAAGAGGAATACATGGGTAAGAAATATTGCCAATGTGGCATATATAGCAGAACGTGTGAACAAGTTGAAGTGGAGATGGGCTGGATACATAGCGAGGAGAATGGAATGCAGATGGACGCGAGAAAAACTGGAATGGTATCCGAGAGGATGCGAAAGAAAGCAACGTAGACCGAGTGGACGATGGCCTGATGAATTGAGAAGAATGTGTGGAGTAAACTGGATGCAGATTGCTCAAGCGTGGAAGATGGACGAAGCATGGAAGCGTAGTCACAGTAGATAATAATATTGTCGAGATGATAGTTATCTATACCTAAGGCAGTTAGTGAATATGACTGGATGTAAAGAAGAAGAAATAAAACGAAGAATTAGTATTAATTAATTAAACGAAGCGCTAGTATTTCTCAACTACCTACTAAATTTTTGCTATATTTTAAACTACTAAGTATGCTTGGTATAATAAGAAGAAATTTTAAGCGCATGACCAAAGTGGAAGATATAGCAGAACGTGTGAAAAAGTTGAAGTGGACACATAGCGAGAAGAATGGATGGCAGATGGACGCGAGAAGTACTGGGATGGTATCCGAGAGGATGTGAAAGAAAGCAAGAAAGACCAAGTGGACGATGGGCTGATGAATTGAATTGATAAGAACGTGTGAAGTCAAATGGATGCAGATTGCTCAATACAGACAGGAATTGAAGAGGATTGGAGAGGCCTTCATCCAAGCAGTGGATGGTGAACGGAGGAAAATGATGATGATGATGAATACATGGTAAACTTCGGTGTGTTCGTACGAACACACTTGACAGCTTTACTTATAAATTAAAAATATATTATTTGTATGAAACGATAACTAACATTGTACATACATTTTAATTTTGAAATGCCTTTAAAGTTTTATGTACTTAGGGTTTTTCACTAAAAGAGTTATAATAAATGATGCATTGGATGGACATGTTGAAGAAGATGACGATGATAATATTACCAACTTTGCTTTATGGTATCGTATGGATGAGAGTATTGGCATTTACAGAATAAACGTTCGAAATAAATAATCCTATTGGCCCCTAATGTCTTGGATTATTATCGATGTTTGTATGTAAAACACATGGCAACTAAAATAACATATCGCAACGAAGCATGAATTAAAAAGATAAATAATTGAAGTCTATCTGAAAAAATACAAGGATATTACCGTAGAAAAGGACATGTGATTTACCGCAACAAAAAGAATAACAAATGAAGTATGATTTGATAATAAAGGACATAATATCCCAAAAATTGTAAAAAAAAGACGAAGCGTTGATATTTACTGTAAAAAAAATCATCCGTCTCAATGTAGAAAATGTGACTTAGGGTTATGTATCACATACTTTGAAAACTATATTATGCTTGTTTTTCATCATCAATAAAACGTGCTTTTCTTATTTTTACCTTCCAAAATCAAATGAAATTTTTGGTGGATAAAGTGGAAAACGTGTTTTCTCCGAACTTGCATATCAAATCAAATTTTTTTGATTGCCAACCTAAGATTTTCTAGAGAACTACAGGATAAGCATTTCCATGAAAAACAATTTTCATTTTAAAAAAATATAACTTTGTGACACTGGGAAACCTAAAATTTCGTGTTCGTGTGGATATGCTGGCCGTTGACGGGCTAGCGAGATGTTCATCTAATAAAATGAACAATATTAACTTTTAGATTGCCCTTTGTTTTTATTGCACATTTGTGGTGAATAATAGTATGCTTGATTTTTTAATATAAAAGATAATTAATTACCTTATGTTAGACGTTATTTTTTGGGTGGAAAGTCAACCAACAGGTCTAAGAACACAAGGATCCAGTAAAAACTTAACATAAATAATAAATAGGAGGTTCCAATTAAGTTAGACAAATTTAAAAATTCTAACAGTAGACGTCCTATCTGGATTTAATAATGTCCATATCTTACCAATGACGATAATAAATTAAGGTCGAGAAAATTATTTCGACTTACGGTGATCGAAACCCAGACCTTAGCTCAAGAGACTGACGCTCTAAATATTGAGCTATCACCTGACATATATAAGTGTAAATGTGTACATACATATGTACATACAGATGTATAAGACATAATAACACGAGTCTTTAAAATGACATATTGAATTATACTAATTGAAATATTGCTTGTTTACATAATTTATTAATGAGCTTGTGAGATTAATGAGAATTGCGAGATTAATGAGAAATATCATGAATTGTGAACCAACCGTATGATAGTGAACAACCATTTAAATACAATGTTCCACTATGTTCATAGCTTTAATTACCTATGTACGTACAAAATCTTAACTTGATTCTCCTCATATAATAGCATCTTCTAAACATTTTCACCGTCAAGTATCTCCTTGTAGCTCTCTCGTATTAAGGGGAATATTCAAATTACAAAATGGGTCCTTTATTGATCTCACCTTACCCTTTTAGATAAGACTCTCGTAAACGCCTCTTGAGCATAGTACCATTTCTCTAACAGCATCGTGTTTATTATATACCGCATCACCGAATTTTCCTTTGCAAATTAATTGTCATATTTTCGGTATGACCATTGATCGTTTCGGACGATTGCTTTCTGTGAAAATATTTTCCTTGACTGCCGTGATTGTGTTGTGAAAGTTCTCGGAATCGTAACAATTTGTTATGTTAGGACCTCGACATGTTATACTTTCGATAGTATACTACATACGTAGTAGTATCTAAAAGAGTAATAAAGTCCTTTAGCCGAAGTCTATTGGAAAATTTTATTTATTGATCGAATCTTCTTTGCGAGACTCGACATCTTTTTAAACTTCGTCGGTTTGCTGTACGTACAATTGAAAATTCAATTTGTACATGAATCGAATTACTTATATATCCAAGAACTCGAGACAACTTTCTCTATGCGAGATGCATCCAATTTTTACTTCGTCAGCATATAAAGTATAATTCAGATCGTGCTCATTGCTCGCCTTTCATACTTTTAGTAATAAAAGCATCATTTTTATTTCATACATATTTTATTCATTTTTCAAACATACACATATGGACAATGAAATCTGTTGAAATTTTTGATATTTAAATTGTGCCATTAAGTCTTAAGTACATTATCTTGACTTAAACCAAACTATTACGGAAAATCTACTGCAAGCAAAGCAGAATAAGTTACCGAGTTCAGGTTGAACTATTTATGGGTAAGATAATATCTGAAGAATGGACTTCGAAGTACTTCTTCGGAAGTAAACTTTGCGTCAAATATATGTACATATCTATAAAATAATTTGTCACTTGATTAACATTTAACATTCAATTAAACAGACATATGATAGCTTGGGTGTAGAGGTAAAACTTACTAACTACATTTTTAAAAAAAACGCGTTTTTTGTATTTTTTCTTCTAGCTTTTTATTATCTGTCTACTCCATTAGCAATAAATTCTCTAAATGTATTACTGACGAATATTACTTTTGAATATTTGATTTTTAATAACGAAAAGAATATTAAAACCACTATAACTCACTTTCTCGAAAATGTTAGATAATGAATTTTACCTCTACATAGACGATATACATATGTATGTACATATGTAAATTTTAAGTATCGCTATATAGTATATATATTGTAGAGATAGTTGATAGTTATTTATACCTAGGACAATTGGTGAATGTGACTGGTTGTAAAGAAAAATAAATAAAACGAAAAATGAAACTAGGATGGAGTGCTTTTGGAAGAATTAACATTGTTTTTAAATCCAACATTTCGTTATGCTTAAAAAATAAGGCATACGACCAATGCGTACTACCAGTTATGACGTATGGATGTGAAATGTGGATGCTAAATTCAAGAATGTTACGCAAGATCCAGTGCACACAGAGAAGCATGGAAAGATGTATACTCGGTATAACGAGAAGAGATCGGAATAGGAATACATGGGTAAGAAGCATGACCAGGGTGGCAGATATAGCGGAACGTGTGAAAAAGTTGAAATGGCAATGGGCTGGACTCATATCTAGAAGAATGGATGGCAGATGGACACGAGAAATACTGGAATGGTATCCGAGAGGATGCGAAAGAAAACAAGGTAGACCGAGCAAACGATGGGCTGATGAATTGAGAAGAATGTGTGGAGTAAACAGGATGTAGATTGCTCAAGACAGACAGGAGTGGAAGAGGATTGGAGAGGCCTTCATCCAGCAGTGGATGGTGAACGGCTGAAAATGATGATGACGATGATGATGATATAGTATATGATTATACATATGTATTATTAGAATAACTTATTATTAGGATATTTTATCTACATACATATGTACATAGTTTGTAAAAATTAAAAATATTAAATAATTGTTTATTTTCCCGGTCGTAAGTAAACCGTCTGCCCTTTCGAACGGTGAAAACAAACACAAACAAACCGAACTCGTCCAAAGACCAAACATTTGCGGAACTGTTCAAACACAGGTCAGCAGCCAAGGTAGTAAAGGAAAATTGTCAGCTCTAAAATCATTCCACGTCATATTTGAAATATGATCTGTGCAACGTTCGAATGAAAACTTAATAACGAAAAACTCACTGGCCGGCAAATCGCACACGGGAAAATTTATATTGGAAAATTTACAGTTTGAGTGGGCATGATGCTTGACATGTTGGCGTCGAAGAGACGTTGGAACTTTTCATTTGCTCATACGATAGACCCATTTTTCCCCACGTTTATTCGAGACACTGTTTGAAAGCACCTTGTTACTATTCGAGTTTTGCCTGCAGGCGTTTACGTACACAGACATAATTCGCATACGTCAAAAGACCAGGAATCACTTTTGAGATCACGAATCGAATGTGTTACAAACGACAAAGCCTGTAAAAGCTATACAGTTGCTTTTCACAAACCCGTATCTATATTTGTCGGCAGCGCTCTAATTGAAATTAAAACCGGCACGAATGACGAACTTAGCTCATGAACATTTGTTTATATTAAAGCTCGATTGAGAAGCACTTCAACATCTAATTGAAAACAATCTATTTTACAAATGGAATGAAACCTTAAAAAAACATTTAACACAAATACATTCACTCATTTGTAAGTGGTTAAAAAAAACTGTACCGTTTTATTTTGAATGATTTTTCGTCCGATTTTGTCTTCTCAAATTGATGTACTTGAATTCAAGCACTTGCTTTTCACGTATTCACTTCAATTAACATTTTTATTGTCTCGCCTAGACTTCTAGAGGAGAAATACCTCGATAAACTTTTATTATGCTCTGAAAACGTAACAAATGTATTTTTTATTTATTTATTTACATATATAATATAGTAGCTATACCTAATTACATAATCCTTAACTAATCACCTATACAGAGATGTTTTTTTTTAAGACTGCACAGGAATTTATCAATAGTTTTGGAACTTCTAATTCCATCCGGCAGTCTATTATATTCCAAAACACCTTTGTACAAGATGCTTCTCCTATTTCTATTTATTCTAACATTTTTTATGATTAAATTATGTTTATTCCTTAAATTATATTCACATATGTACATCCATTCCTCTCACAATAACTTTACTAAAATATGTATTATGGTAACATATCATTATCTAACTTAAATATATGTAAATACCAACATACCAATCCTCAAAGTATCATTCACATTTAACCAATCTAATTCAATCATCATCTTTTTTATACTAGCATACCTATCAACATTTAAAATACATCTCATACCTCTATTTTGAAATATTTGAAATCTATGTATCTCTAGTTGACTTATCTAACATATTTAATAATGAACCACAATATGTACATAAGATGTGGTCTGACAATTTCATTATAAATTATTATTTTAGTTTCTTTAGATAATAATCTTCTTTAACCGACATAATATTCCTACTTTTTTAGCTATATTTGTATAGATATATGTACATACATATGTACATATGTATCTATATTTGAAAATATTTCAATAAACTGAGTAAAGCATCAATTTTAGTTGTGTGAGTGTATGTTCAATAGTCAACTCATGTTGACTATTGAAATTTGTAGAATCGATAAAATATTCATGGTTTGTTTTATGGTTTCCACTATTTCAAGAGTCGCTTAACACAGCGAGAAAGAGCTCTGTCTGATAAATAGACTGAATGGCAAATTTACCAGTCTCCAGCGGAACCATCAGGCCAAGTTAACGCTAACGACGTGGGGTGTTTACAACGTAATTGAGGAAGGGGTGTTTTAGTAAATGTGGTCGCAGAAGATCTCGTCTCGAGTCGACAAACAATTACTTGGCTAGAAGCAGAAGCGTGAGCTCGGATAAAAGGGGAGGAGATGGGGGTTGAAAAGCACAGAAAATGGGTTGGCTTTTCTCGTCTAGGCTAGGGGGTGGTTATGGTGGTTTTGGCGTGCTCTTGGATCGTCTCCGGCATCTTGGGACAGGTTGAAATATAGGGCAGTGGCAGATCTGGATTTGCCGTTAGGATATACGTTCGGATATGAACCCGAGCTCGGCAGGAAACCTTATTTGAGGATTTGTGTCCTGTCGGCGGATGGACACGAACCTTGCACACACGCTTCTTTCAAACAAAATCTCTTTATAATATACTTAGTATTATATGGTTTTAATACTACGCTTCGGTTTCTAACCTCGTACCAAAATCTGCATTGAATTGACTCGTGGTGACTTTTAGGTACTAACCATGTATTCGCTAATATAGTTAGTTCAAGGTAAGCTTAATCATCAATATTTTCTTTCTGCGAGGGCAAAACTAACTGCCAAACTTGAGAAGTGTGTGTGGTTGCTTGTATTTTGATTATATGTCGAAGTTCAAAATTGAGGTCAAACTTACCCGACTGTTTATGTGCAAGTTTGCTATTGCTTTCCACTATTGTTATATCTTGAAACTTTTTTGTGTTACAACGTATATTGAAAAATTGGGTAAAATAATAGCATGCGTGACATTATACTCTTTAGATTTTAAACAGAGTTTTTCAAACTGTGGATCCCGACCCTTTGGTGGGTCGCAAAATAAATAAAATGGGTCGCGACAAACAGAAACAATAAAAAAAAAATGGTTTCGTCAAACGTTGCAAATATTGAGAATGGAACGAGTCGTCTTTACCCAGATTTTATGACTTCATAGAATTTGTGAGACATGACACTGGAATGATCGGTTCCTCTATCGTTGTTTAACATTGTCATTGAAGATGTTTTAAAATAATTAAAACTCGAGATATTGTCACATCTCACTTCTCTGTTCCAAAGTTTTGATAACTGTTTTCCAGTGCAGAAATTTGAAACAGTAAAGAATAACTTTTGGATAAAAAAATCCGTTTGATTTTTAAAGTCCTGAATTAATAATTGAGATAAACTTTCATCCCGAAGAGGAGACTGAATATCTGCACCTAATGATTGATGCAATCAAATTTGTCATCATTTTGGATTAGGGTTAAAGGAGAGTTTCCACTTTTAAGTGAAAAAGCAATCTTTATACTATTACCATTAACTTCAACTTATTTGTGTGAACTAGGATTTTCCATTTAAAAACAAAGTTACTAATTGAAAACTAGTTTCATCCATAAATATACATATATCATGTGTCAATAGGAAATAAAGGAACATTATGAACAGAGTTTGTGTTATATATGTATGTACATACATATATTGTTATACATATATAAGCATACTGGGTCGCAATACAGAATACAGTTCTTGCAATGGGTCTTAGAAAAAAAAATTTGAAAAACGCTGCGTTAGAGCGGTTTACACGAGTCACTAAAAAATAAATTATACTATCATACACTGCAAAATTATGATGTACTACATTAATGTAAACTAAATATAGTCCAAACTTAAAGCTTACAAGTTCAATCACCTTCAACTTTTATCATATTTTGTATCTAAATATATGCTCAAACTCATGTTCACACTTATGTACATTTACATACATGTGAACTAAACTTTCCCGACTTATACTTTTACTTTTACTTGGGAAATTTCGCTTGATTTTTTTTCTCGTGATGGATCGCGAGCTGATTTCAATATTTGATCCGTTTGTCGGCAGTGGAAAGGGGCTTCTGAAGTTCGACTCTGAAGGGACGTACTTCAAAAGTTCAGCAGTTGAATAATTGGGCACAATTTGCATCGAAATTGACTTCCGCGTGCTTCGCTAACCGGATTTGTCATTACTCTCCACTCGGCCTCACCTTTCGTCGCTAGACGTCCTCCCTTCCGGTTCGACGATAGCCAGAATCGTCCTGAATATAAATAGGAAGCTGTATACCTGTCCTCGACAAAGAAATGTCACCGGAAGCTTACACGATACCGTAAATATATTTGCTAAAGTAACACACACTTGCGTCGTGCCGTACGAAACTCGAAAGAGGAAGTTCCAGTCAGTTTTTTTCCTATGGTGTATATTTAACAATACATATTTCAATTTCAAATTTTATCAGTTCAATAATTCCATAGTGATTCTTAAGTGACGATGGTGATGATAATAATATTTATATATAGATGTATACAGACGGATTTAATGTCGATAGATGTGCGTTCAATTAGATTTGAATGACTACACGTGCTGGGACCTTATAGTGTACATTGTTTCGTTAAATGCTAGAACATTCAAGTCAAAGCGTGGGACCCGTGTAATCAAATTATACACAAAGTGGTGAACACAAATGTAACGAGGAGATACAATCGCGCTCTGAGACATTCGAGTGTACGAGTTGTGATCAAAAAGCTCCGAGACTCATTTGAACGATGATGGATTACGCTGACTTGTACGCTTTTGTAATTTCTTGGGACGTTATATGTATGTATGTATGTATAACTAAGAAACTAGACAGAAGCATATAAGCTACTCTAGGATAATATCTTCAAAATAATAAATTATAACGATGTATCACTTACTTCTATGTAGATTGGTACATATTACATAGTAGGTACACCGTAATTTATATTAAACATTATAAAGCTGTTTTATATGCCTTACAATTTTTTAAATGTTGGTATACAAGCTAACTAGATAATCTAGATAAACTAGATTTTAAACTTTGATAGACCCACATAACATAACGAAATTAGTTATTAATTAAATCGAACGATTTTTTAATCAACAGAGGCAGTATTGACACGGTAAATGTGATTGTGTAAAATTGTTGATCTTTCTGTAAATAAATAAAACGAAAATTATTTGCTTTGTTTTTACCAGTGGTGTGTGAGTTGAATGTCGGAATAGTTAACTCATTATAACGATGGAATGAAATATCAAATTTGAAATTAAATTTTCTAGTAAGGTTAAAGTTCAAATTTGCATTATACATACATACATATGTACATATATAAGTATGTATGTCTACTAAATTGTGGAAAGATTAATGAATTTTGAAACGCAAAACGTAACCACAGTTGGCAAACATATTACATATTACAAGGTAGTTGATAATTATTTATACCTAGGACAATTAGTGAATATGACCGAATGTAAAGAAAAAGAAATAAAACGAAGAATGAAACTAGGATGGAGTGCTTTTGGAAGAATGACCATTTTTAAATCCAAGTTTCCGCTATTCTTAAAAAAAGAAGGCATACAACCAATGCGTACTGCCAGTTATGACGTATGGGTGTGAAACGTGGATGCTAAAAACACATAGAGAAGTGTGGAAAGATGTATGCGAAGAAGAGATTGTAAGAGGAATACATGGGTAAGAAGTATGTATGACCAAAGTAGAAGATATAGCAGAACGTGTAAAAAAGTAGCAGTGGGCTGAGCACATAGTGAGAAGAATAGATGGCAGATGAACGCGAAAAATACTGGAATGGTATTTGGATGTGAAAGAAAGCAAGGTAGACCTAGTGAAAGATAGGCTGATGAATTGAGAAGAATGTGTGGAGTCAAGTGGATGTAGATTGCTCAAGACAGACAGGAATGGAAGAGGATTGGTGAGGTCTTCATCCAGCAGTGAATGGTGAACGGCTGAAAATAATGATGATACAAGCTAACAGAGATCTACTTATACGACTTTTTTCTACATACTGTATTCTACATAATATATTCCGCTAACAAAACATGTGGCTAATTATGTATAGGTAGGTACATTACTCGTGCTTAATGAAAACACAAGCAGAAAGAAGTCAAACTTTTAATAGTTGTTTTTCTCGATATTGTATTTTGCAGATTCGACCCTTTCCTAGGCAATTTCTCGATTCATTGTATTACACAGAAGCATTTTCGAAAGTCTCTCGTGCACACTTATACGAAGTTTTCGATTTTTCTTACAATAAAACATAACGAAGAGTCATAGAGGCGAGGCAAACACTCGTCGGAATCACAATGGACTGTTAAATGGCCTATTCTACGTGTATGATCAGTACGTGCCTGAACGGAATCGACAATGAGACCCGTGTCTTCTTCGATGAAGTTAATTTTGATTTTGACGTTTCGTCTGTAAAATTATTCGCGGAGAATTTCCGTCAAGGGAGATGGCAATTTCAATGCGATACGCTTGAAAAAACATTGCACACGTGAGAGAGGCGTATGTATAACGCGATTCTCTTAATAAAATACTGATAAAGAAAACGGTGTCCTTTGACATTTAATGCGAGCTTTGACGAAAACGAAAAAGCTTCGTATGACTTTGCGATTATGGAAGCGAAAAGAAAATTGTAAGGGATGACGGGAAACATTAGCGAATGATACATATTGCGCGACGGCAACACGTTTTCTAAGAAAATCTATAAAATGTTATCAAAAAAGGTATAATGGTTCGTCCACCACTTCAATTATACGTGAAATATTAAATTTCGGATCACACTAAATCTAAAACTCGCGGTGAATTTTAATATTGCCGCAAATTATAGGCGTTTTTTTTTTTTTTTTAGTTCCTCGTACACTTTCAAATGTGCTAAGCTCGCGGAAACTTTTTAACGTATTACACGAGCTTTTCATTACAGCGCGCTTTCTTTCGAACTTTTTGCCTTTCCGGTTAACACAAAGGCTTAAACCGTTTAGTCGAGTTATGGGTTTCAGTTTAAACTCTTGGACGAATTGTTTTGTAACATTTTTTGCACCTGGAATTTTTAAACGGATCCTTAATTTCATTTTGGCATTCTTCGAAATTTTTTTCCCTTTCGACTTTCCGAAGAAAGTGAGTCTACTATTTAGTCAATAGCAGTATGTCATTTGTATTGTTTTCATATTTGAAAATAATACAGATGACATTTTTTTACATAGAAAAGATAATAGTTATAGTTTTCAATGAAAAGTTCTTTGCGAAGTTTATGCTTTCACAGCTTGCTGGCTTTTTTAACAATCAGGGATTGCAAAATGTTGCAAATTTAATTCAATTATTATAATTCGAAATTTTTCTCGAAATATTTAATTAAAATGGTTTCATTGTATACATTGTATACATTATATTCGAATCTACATATTGAATTTGAATCATCATTCGAATTAATTCCTCATTAACACAACATTCCTATAACACTCTACATATAACATTTTATAAAATTAATTCAATGGTCATGAATTTCCAGTGAAAAATTATTCGTAAACGACTTCTAAATTCATTTATTGATTAATTAAATAATCGCATTATGTATGTACATATTATGATTTTATCGTGTTTTTTCTATTATTTTTGTATTTTATCCACCATGACGATCTGTCATGGTGGGTGTTTCTTTAAATAAATAAATAAAATGAAAATTTACGATTTCAATAATAATAATTTTCACAATTATGATATCTTCTTAAATTCTATACTATCAATAACATAATCAAAATTGCTTTCAGTAGCAACCAAATTAATTCAGTCATATTTTATAATACGATTCAATAAATAATAAAATCAATGCTTTTCAACATAAAGATAACAAAACCTTCAATACAAAATAACAAAACCTTCAATAACAAAACCTTCAACCCCAGAAAAATTCCATTGTTAATTTCACTCTTTCATAATCAACTCAATAGATTCTAATTATTATAGAACGTAATAATCGATTACTCTTTGATTGATTATTATTAATATTTATTATTTATACGTCATATGTACATACATACATATGTATATACATACGTAGATTCAAAGCTATCAATAAAAACGCACAGTTCGCGTGCCATATTTTCAAACATCTGCTGACCTTATTCCTATAAAAATTTTCTTTCTCACACCTTGAATAGTGAATACTGGACTGCATTCACTAGCGAGTTTTCCTCTCACACTTTACGTCTCCTATTTTCGTGCCAAATGTCTAGGTGAATTTTTATTATTATTAGCTAAAACGTATTATTGACAACCCCTGCATCCGATAAAAGCCTCTTCACAACGATTTCCCAGACCCTTGTCTAGCGTCACCTGTACCCCATTATACACCACATCGGCTATCTAATCTATTCTGCCCATCATGTTCTCGCTTTATAACTATTCCAGCAGTCGTAAGAGGAATGAAGCCTAAAAACATTTTCTTCATCAGATAAAATTGAACTACATAGTTCGGCACATGTATAATTAATTCCATTTACCTTATTTGACTACCTCGAGCGAGTTCGTAAAATTTTCAAAGAAAATTTATACACATCGCTATTTAATTATTTACGTACGAACATACATATTACTTTATGCAAACTAACTGCAAAGTAAACACTGCTACGGATAGGATCAAAGTGCTATAAAAATCAACACCATAAACTGAAATTAATTTTACACAGGATGACCCAGCACAAAAGAAATGTTTCCTTATCAACGTATAATAACATTTTTCCTAGTAATATCCCATCAACACTTGAAAGCTTTCCTTACAACTTCAACGTCACAAAAACATAAAGAAAATTTTACAACGCAATATATATATATATATACATATATATATATATATATATATATATATATATATATACAAATATATATATCTAAATACATATTCTATAGCGAAACATTTAATGCAAAATTATAATTTACTCGAGAGCATCAAACGCACTATTTTTGTGAAAAAAACTTCTTTGCAATTTAAAGCAAGTGCAATGTATGTACAAGAAGGAATACAGATGTGAATGTGAAAGAATTATGTACACAAATGTGGTTTTAAACGCTCACACAATGACTCACTGTTCTCACTGCTACCTGACGTCTATCCGAGGAGTGGGGGTACTCGCTGGCCACTGGCCGTCTCTGGTTTTCGTGTCGTGCCACGCTTCGATGAAACGTTATACTAAACTGAGGGGCGCAGAGGGGACGCTCGAATTTTCGGGGAGGATCTCTCTCTCGCACGAACGCGAAAGAGCAAGAGAGAGGGCAATAGCCTACCTCCAAACTAAAGGAGTGGGGATATATGTACGTCTCGTTATACCGAGTAGAGAAATCAAACTACATATGCATATCATCATCATCGTAATTTTCAGCCGTTCACCATCCACTGCTGGAGGCTGAAGGCCTTTTCAATCCTCTTGCATTCCCGTCTGTCTTGAGTAATCTGCATTCACTTGACACCACACATTCTTCTCAATTCATCAGCCCATCTTCCACTCGGTCTACCTTTCTTTCACGTCCTCTCAGATACCATTCCAGAATTTCTCGCGTCCATCTGCCATCCATTCTTCTCGCGATGTGTCCACCAACTTTTTCACACGTTCCGCTATATCTACCACTTTGGTCATGCCACTTACCCGTGGATTCCTTTTACGATCTCTTCTCGTTATACCGAGCATGCATCTATCCATGCTTCTCTATGTGCACCGCATCTTTAATTTAGCATCCATGTTCTGATTCATATGGATACGTGAAAATATATGTAGAATGCGTTTATTTAAATGAAAAAATTCACCTGCGGCGCATTTTTTTTACAATTTTAGCACATTTTCAAATAAAATTCCAATTTATTTTTATTAAGCTTTGCCTATAATTTCTTTTAAGGGTTGCGGCACGATCATCAAAAATGACACTTTCCATACTTGGGTATATATATCTATTCCTGTGTTCTCGCAGAACGAGCGGCTCTGGCGCGTACACGTCTTTATCTGTGAGCATTCGCTGGATCGATCCAGCATCCCGTCTCTTTCACTCTCCAAATAGAAACGTATCGACGTCCCTTTCTAAGGGAGGGGGTGGCAAGAGGCGCCCCTCGCAACTCGCTGTGCCTGGGAAGACATTCGGCACGGTAACGCAGATTAGTTACCTCTTGTAAATAAAACCCAATACCCAATAATAACAAAAGTAACGATAATAACCGCAGTAATAACCCACCGTCGAACAGTCAGCTTAGAGACAATGACGCGTGACGCGATTTTTCCCTCCCGGAAAAGTGTGTTTTTCCGACGTCCACTTTTGCTTAATCTGCTGCTAAACGGCACTAATCAATTTTAGTACGCGTAAAAAAAAAAAAAAAACATCGTACCGTAAAAACATTGCCGTTGATCTATCGCGTATACATAAATAGAATAGTTTTGAATGTTGAATGAGACATGGTTGGTAATAATAGCTAGCGGTTAATATTCGAGCGCGGATTTCCTGACCTGTGTTAACAATGAATATCGTACGTTAGAGTAGGATTTGTGATGATTGTTCTAATGAAACTTTCTGTGTACCGTATATTGTATGTATGTACATACATACGCTCGCGGCTAATATGTATGTCTATATTCGATTGTTTGTTATAGTGTAATTCGTTGATTTGGTATTGTAATCGTGCGAAAATTCGACCTCAAAATTTTGACTGATTTGTATCGGGTGTCGTTCCCTCGTCACGTGATTTATGATTTTTGAAAAATGTGTGTTTGCCTTTATAGCGGATTTGTGTGAAATCGCTTTATCGCTAAAAATCGTCAATCCTGTCCTTACTGAAACTTTATATTTATCAGTTTAGTACCGATCTTTACAATTCATACCATTTTGGAATATTTTCGTCGACCGGAAGTGGTACTTTTCCTAGCAAGTGGCAGTTTATCTTTTCTTTGCCAATTTTTTTCAGCAAAACTGTCATACTCCTGCTTGGATGCGCCAATGAACAAATTTTGCTATTTGACTTTTTCAGTTTTTCATTAATTAATATTACTTTTTTAATTTTCTTGAATATGGAATTTTCTGTGCTATGCGCGATCGATCGCGATATTTAGTTGATCTCGATTACGATTTTGCTTTGAGAATTTTGAAATGAATATTACTTTCCGTTTTTCAAAATTTCTACAATGGTTCAATTTTGTTTACTAAACATCGGCCAATTACCAAAAGGTCTTCCTGGGCTCGTGATTATCTGTTACCGAAAAGAATTAATGGTCAAAATAAGGGACCGTTATTTTTTTTGTAGTATGCATTTGTTTTACCATTAGTTCTCAAGTACACTAGCTAATTTGTCAAAATTAGCCAAGAGGACTTCTTGGAACTTTAAAGATCTGTTCTATTTACAATACCGCACACTATTCAACATTGGTAATCCAAAATACGTATTCTTAAGAGAAACTAAATATATTTAAACAACTGCATTCAGCAATGCGGACACGTTTGACTGATGATCACCTCGACGACTGTTTGCGTTTTGCTACAAGTAATAATTATAAGCCTAGTTATTTGAAAATAGGTTTATATTTTTATCGCATTTATATTGATAGCTTTGAAAAACTAAAACCAGTTTACATCTAATTTAGTAAAATTTTTATAAGATTCTTTTTAATAATAATTAGTAATCATATCTGAACCTTTCCCTAAATTCTTGTATGGAAGTCAATCGCCATGCAAATTAAAATAAAAAATAGCTCCCAAACTGAAAAAGGATGAGCCTTTCGTCACTGTATAGTACTCATATAAACTCACACATGTACCAAATATGGCACAAAATAAAAATTAGGGATAAGAAGAAACTTAGCAACTAACCCTGAATGGTTGTGTAACGTTAAGTAAGATTTGTTGGTGTTTTTTACACGTTTTTTTTTGATGAATTATATAATTTGTAATACTTTTGACACATTAATGAAACAAACACAAACATTCTAGCCATTGTTGGAAAGCTTCTAATCAGAATGAATCTATCTAACTACCTAGAGTTATATTTTATTCATTTTCAACGGAATAAACTGTTGCAGATCCTCATGTGGAATTAATTAATGCACGGAAACGTTCACACACCGAACTATCCCAACTTTGTGGCAGTGAGTGGAGATTAATATTACCGGTTTTGTGTATACAATACGGTCAGTAGATATTACGACGTATTATTTCCTCCGGAAAATTGACGCTTCTGAACCGGGAAATAATATATTTTCTAATTTTCTATCACTGTTGTGCATATGAGAGCTTTGCACGTTTATTTCCATTTGCATTATTAAAAAGATGCACGTATACACACTGACTTGTGTTCTATTTGTATTTTGTAGTCATGTGCTTGCATAATGGAGGTAAAAGTTCCCGCATAGTGAAATGTGTATCCATTAGTGGGTACATGTATGGATTTTTAAAATCTAGCCCTTTGTACAATTTTTGCGTTTTAAATGAAATGCATATTTATTTTATTTAAAAATAAATAAAAAAAATTGAATTTTACTTAAATTGGTTTTCATAAAAATTTACAACTCGTCGTCGCCTATTTTTTTATATTATTTTTTTTTTTTATTTCAGGAGGAAATTGAACTTCCTTCTTGTAATTGACTTCCCCTCGAAGTTTTAATTGAGGTTTTCTTAAGTTCCAAAATTCAAATATAAACTTCTTACATAAATTTGAAATTCAGGTTCACCTTGTGCGATTGAATTTCTCATCTCATTGTATACTTATTCAATCGACTTCTAAACAAAAGCAAACCGCATTGTTTTACGTCTGATAAAAACTTTAGATATTGAATTCCAAATGGTAAAACTTTTCACTAAAAAAAAAAACCAACGATTCTAAAATTGTAGCGAAAAGAAATCCCCGTCGAAAATGTCTGATAAGACGTGGAACAAAAGAAAATAAAAGCAAAAGCCGTAATAAATAACATCAACTTTTACAGATGCTTTTTTTTTCTTTGAACACGATGTTCGTAATGGAGCCGAAATAAGCTAACAAGTTGCGAAACAAGCATTAAAGAGAAAAAAATTTAACACACGTCAACGATCATAAAGAAAATGCAAATTGAATGAAGGAATAAATCATTTAATTACAAATAAACACGAGAAAAACGTTAATCGTTTCAATTCAACATAAACGAATTGCGTAATGGTGTTATCGTTAAATTTATTCAACATTGGAGTGACTTTGATATAATAGTCAAATATTTCGTGAACACTTTGTAAAAATCGTGATTATATTTTTTTATAATGAAATTATTCAACTGTGATTTTAAATGAATAAATTTAATTAGCGTCTATATTTAGAATGGCTTAAAAAAATAAACACTCATACTTGCTCTTTCAATTAAACAAATGTCGCAAGAAGACGTTCGCCGACTTTGAAACGCTTCAAAAAGTCATTATAATTCGAATTCGCAATTATTTTTGTATAAACTGAACGAACCGAATTCATCACTTACGTGATAAATTCGTTTGAATTTAAAAACGGGATGAAATTCTCGTCTTTCCGATAAAAGTCGACGACGTCGAAGACTTTCTGTTTATTGTTTTGAAGTGTCTTATTTATTTTTTATCCAAGTGGAGACCTTCGTCGTAATTGGGTAGACGCTTTTTTTGTTTTGTTTAACGCTACTTTATAACAATTGTTCAATTTATTTTTGCGGGCTTGCCCTTTCGAAAAGTTTTAAGCAATTAAACTTTGTCGAAAATTGAAATCTAAAATGAACGACAAATAAACATAGTACATACATAAATACGATTTTCGTTTTAGATCAGATTTAAAAAAACTCGCTGATAATATTTCGTAATACTAATTTTGTGCACATGCTTTCTAAGCACGCTTTATTCGTCCTATTTCCTTGGGAATATATCGAAATTGACGTAATCGAATGATTCTTCGCGCAAAAGTCACTTATCTTTCATTACTTTCCTTGTCTTTTCTTCGCGGCACAATCGTTAAATGCGCCACCGAATGTACGCGTGCGAAAAATCGCATTACTTTCGTACGTACATATGTACATACATATCAACGTTTTATATTGCCGAAAAAAATGTTATTTTACTTACATACATTAAATTCACAAGAACATATGTACGACCACTTATACCATCTTTGTATAAAATGGTTTAATACTTAAAGTGCTGAAAATTCAATATCCATCAGCCGTAATATGTACATACATATGTACATATGTATGTACGTCCCATGAATATACGCGAAACATTTTTACTTAACACCTACACAAATTGCAATCGAAAATATACTCAATATCATACAATTTAACCTGTAGCTGAATAGTTAATTTGCTTATGTAATTGTATTTTGATTCAAATAAAATATTAATTAGTTTTTACATTTACCTAAAGAACCCATTCACGTTGCGTTTTTTTTCGAACGATTTCAGTTCCGAGTAGCAATTTGGAAGTAAAATAGTTACGTGTGTGTGCACAATCTAATCCAGCGGTCAGAAACCGGCGGCTTCGGAGCCGCATGCGGCTTTTTGTATGAAAGCCTGTGGCTTTCACTGTCATCCAACGTTTTGCGTGAAACACAAAAAATCAAAATGAATCCTATTTCCATAACCTCATGGCTATAAAAAGCTTGAAGGTTGCTTTTTCAATAATACTTTTTTGTAATAAACTATCGAACATTAAGAAATATCACGAAGATAGCTTATTTCTTACTGCTATCCATTTCACAAACGAGTAACATTTATTTTCATTTTGAATATATAATTCGAAGATATAATATGTTGCAACTCCCAAACTTACCAATTTTGCAAGGTTTTCCCTAATTTGGCTCTTAGCTCGAAAAAGGTTCCCGACCACTGATCTAATCCAATTGGACAAGTCAGGCACCTTTTCACTTTCATACGATTAACTTTTCCGATTTGAATATGGAAGCTAAAATCG
Source organism: Parapsyche elsis (assembly GCA_022651745.1). Classification (NCBI taxonomy): domain Eukaryota; kingdom Metazoa; phylum Arthropoda; class Insecta; order Trichoptera; family Hydropsychidae; genus Parapsyche; species Parapsyche elsis. Next base: position 9,483,740 of record JAGVSN010000017.1, read on the forward strand.
TTACGTGTGTTGGTAAGTGTAAATATGTATGTTTATCGCGGATAAAAATATATACAACAATAAATATCTTCTGGGTGCGAAAATTCGTCATTTACAACCGACATCGTGAAGATTATGGATAAAACTGTGATTCATTTAAAAATCGTTTTACATTTATGAGAAATCGAAACGGAGTAAAAGTTTGAATTTGTGGCCACGAGATGATACGAATCGAGAATCTTAACGATTTATTTTACTGTTGGAAAAATCGTATCGTACAGTACAGTAGCAAAAAAAAATTCGGGTGTAGCCAACCCATGACTTTATCCATATATTTGAGGAATACAAAGAGTAACGAAATTAATTTTTTTAAGTACGTAAGTAAATAAAACGCATGCACACCACCACACCAACCAACATACATAAATACATACATATCATAGAATCACTGTGTTGAGTGCGCGCGCGTATGTAAAATACGATCTTCGGCACATATTCAAATAGGAAAAACTGCCACTTTCGGTCATCAGAAGTTGACTAAAATTACAGTATCTCTTACAAATAACGTGAAAACTATAGATATGAAATTTCGACGAAATCGCCGATGCAGTTTCGGAAATATTCTGCGTTAAACTTTTTGACAAAATTTAAAAAAAAACCTACTTCCAGTTGACTAATTTTATTAATTTTTTTTTTTTTAAATACCAAATTCTCTCAAAATTACAACATTACAATATGGTGACGATACTACATATTTAAAAGGCCGAAAAAAATAAAAAACAAAAAATCGTTCAAGAGTAAACTGCCACTTCTGTCAGACGGATTTTGATCAAAATCACAGTATCTCTTAAGGCTAACGTGAAAACTATAGATATGAAATTTCAACTTGATCGATGGGGCAGATTCGGAAATATTTTGCGGTAAACTTTTCAACAAAAAAAAAAAAACCTACTTCCGGTTGACTAATTTTATTAATTTATTTTTTTTTAAATATAAATTTCTCTCAAAATTACAACATTACAATATTGTGACGATACCACATATTTAAAAGGTCGAAAAAAAAAAAAAAAAAAAATCGTTCAAGAGTAAACTGCCATTTCCGGTAGTCAGAAGTTGACTAAAATCACAGTATCTCTTGAGGCTAACGTGAAAACTATAGATATGAAATTTCGAGAAAATTCCCGGTGCGGTTTCGGAAATATTTTGCGGTAAACTTTTCAACAAAAAAAAAAAACCTACTTCCGGTTGACTAGTTTTATTAATTTATTTTTTTTTAAATATAAATTTCTCTCAAAATTACAATATTGTGACGATACCACATATTTAAAAGGTCGAAAAAAATAAAAAAAAAAAAATCGTTCAAGAGTAAACTGCCATTTCCGGTAGTCAGAAGTTGACTAAAATCACAGTATCTCTTGAGGCTAACGTGAAAACTATAGATATGAAATTTCGAGAAAATTCCCGGTGCGGTTTCGGAAATATTTTGCGGTAAACTTTTCAACAAAAAAAAAAAAAACCTACTTCCGGTTGACTAGTTTTATTAATTTATTTTTTTTTTTAAATATCAATTTCTCTCAAAATTACAACATTACAATATTGTGACGATACTACATATTTAAAAGGTCGAAAAAAAAAAAAACAAAAAAATCGTTCAAGAGTAAACTGCCATTTCCGGTAGTCAGATGTTGACCAAAATTACAGTATCTCTTAAGGCTAACGTGAAAACTATAGATATGAAATTTCGAGAAAATTCCCGGTGCAGTTTCGGAAATATTCTGTGGTAAAAGAATTTTAGAATTTTCTACAAAAAAAAAACCCTACTTCCGGTTCATTGATGTTGACCAAATTCGTTATGGCTCTTACACTTTACGTGGAAATAATAGATATGAAATTTCAGCTTGATAGACTTGACAGTTTCGGAGAAAACACGCATACAGACACACACACACACATAAGTACACAGACACACAGACATACAGACATACAGACATACAGACATACAGACATACAGACATTTTTTTAGAAATCATGAAAACGTGATCAGGGGATGATACCTGATACAAATCAGTCAAAATCTCGAGGTCGAATTTTCGCACGATCACAATACTTTATCCGATTAGGATAAAAAAAAAACCTACTTCCGGTTGACTAGTTTTATTAATTTATTTTTTTTTTAAATATCAATTTCTCTCAAAATTATAACATTACAATATTGTGACGATACCACATATTTAAAAGGTCGAAAAAAAAAAAAAACAAAAAAAAAATCGTTCAAGAGTAAACTGCCATTTCCGGTAGTCAGAAGTTGACTAAAATCACATTATCTCTTAAGGCTAATGTGAAAACTATAGATATGAAATTTGGAGAAAATTCCCGGTGCGGTTTCGGAAATATTTTGCGGTAAACTTTTCAACAAAAAAAAAAAACCTACTTCCGGTTGACTAGTTTTATTAATTTATTTTTTTTTAAATATAAATTTCTCTCAAAATTACAATATTGTGACGATACCACATATTTAAAAGGTCGAAAAAAATAAAAAAAAAAAAATCGTTCAAGAGTAAACTGCCATTTCCGGTAGTCAGAAGTTGACTAAAATCACAGTATCTCTTGAGGCTAACGTGAAAACTATAGATATGAAATTTCGAGAAAATTCCCGGTGCGGTTTCGGAAATATTTTGCGGTAAACTTTTCAACAAAAAAAAAAAAAAACCTACTTCCGGTTGACTAGTTTTATTAATTTATTTTTTTTTTAAATATCAATTTCTCTCAAAATTACAACATTACAATATTGTGACGATACTACATATTTAAAAGGTCGAAAAAAAATAAAAAAAACAAAAAAAATCGTTCAAGAGTAAACTGCCATTTCCGGTAGTCAGATGTTGACCAAAATTACAGTATCTCTTAAGGCTAACGTGAAAACTATAGATATGAAATTTCGAGAAAATTCCCGGTGCAGTTTCGGAAATATTCTGTGGTAAAAGAATTTTAGAATTTTCTACAAGAAAAAAACCCTACTTCCGGTTCATTGATGTTGACCAAATTCGTTATGGCTCTTACACTTTACGTGGAAATAATAGATATGAAATTTCAGCTTGATAGACTTGACAGTTTCGAAAACACGCATACACACACACAACACGTACACAGACATAAAAACATACAGACATACAGACATACAGACATACAGACATACAGACAGACAGACATACAGACATTTTTTAGAAATCATGAAAACGTGATCAGGGATGATACCTGATACAAATCAGTCAAAATCTCGAGGTCGAATTTTCGCACGATCACAATACTTTATCCGATTAGGATAAAAAAAAAAACCTACTTCCGGTTGACTAGTTTTATTAATTTATTTTTTTTTAAATATCAATTTCTCTCAAAATTACAACATTACAATATTGTGACGATACCACATATTTAAAAGGTCGAAAAAAAAAACAAAACAAAAAAATCGTTCAAGAGTAAACTGCCATTTCCGGTAGTCAGAAGTTGACTAAAATCACATTATCTCTTAAGGCTAATGTGAAAACTATAGATATGAAATTTGGAGAAAATTCCCGGTGCGGTTTCGGAAATATTTTGCGGTAAACTTTTCAACAAAAAAAAAAAAAACCTACTTCCGGTTGACTAGTTTTATTAATTTATTTTTTTTTAAATATCGATTTTTCTCAAAATTACAATATTACAATATTGTGACGATACCACATATTTAAAAGGTCGAAAAAAAAAAAAAAAAAAAAATCGTTCAAGAGTAAACTGCCATTTCCGGTAGTCAGAAGTTGACTAAAATCACAGTATCTCTTAAGGCTAACGTGAAAACTATAGATATGAAATTTGGAGAAAATTCCCGGTGCGGTTTCGGAAATATTTTGCGGTAAACTTTTCAACAAAAAAAAACCTACTTCCGGTTGACTAGTTTTATTAATTTATTTTTTTTTAAATATCAATTTCTCTCAAAATTACAACATTACAATATTGTGACGATACCACATATTTAAAAGGTCGAAAAAAAACAAAAAAAAAAAAAAAACAAAAATCGTTCAAGAGTAAACTGCCATTTCCGGTAGTCAGAAGTTGACTAAAATCACAGTATCTCTTAAAGCTAATGTGAAAACTATAGATATGAAATTTGGAGAAAAGTAAAAAAAATTCCCGGTGCAGTTTCGGAAATATGATTTTTTTACCGGATTTTTTTTTGAATTTTCTGCACGAAAAAAACCCTACTTCCGGTTGAATGATGTTGACGAAATTCCTTATGGCTTTTAAACTTTACGTGAAAATAATAGATATGAAATTTCAGCTTGATAGACTTGATAGTTTCGGAGAAAACACACAGACATACACACACACACATAGTACACAGACATACAGACATACAGACATACAGACATACAGACATACAGACATACAGACATACAGACATACAGACATTTTTTTAGAAATCATGAAAACGTGATCTGGGGATGATACTTTATCCGATTAGGATAAAGTAAAAACGAAACGTATATGGGGCCTTAACATTCGGTACCGATGTGAAAAATTTCGCTTTATGACACCCATATCGAATTTTTTTTGTATTATTTCTTTTATAGGCACGATTGGTCGATTTTAATTGAGCCATATATCATCCTTAGCGCGAGTGAATTTGCATTTCGCAAAAGCAAATTTGCGCACACTTTTCCGCGCGAATATTTCGTCGTTTCGACAAATATGTATGCACGTCGGCGAAATATCACGCTAAAACCGAAACTTTCATTTATGCAAATGAATAATAATGGCCGACGGAAGCTGCTGCTTCCTACATGCGAAACAAACGCTCGTTATTGTTGCTGCTATTATTATAAACTTTTACACGACGATTACGAGCGAACGTTAGCGGAAGCTGTGATGCGCGCTTTTCGCGAAGTACTCTGTCGATCGAAGCGAAACATAAATACCTACATACTAATACTTATGTACATAAAACAAACAGACGTCGTATGCTTTACGATATCCTTTGAACGGCTTTTAGTTAAATCTCTCTCGTGAATCTTCAAAAGGAAATGCATTTTCCAGACTGACTATTTTCTTCCTTTTTTTTGGTCCACATCTCGACGTTCAAATTGCATTACTGGATCGACGACGTTTCGAAGTAAAATGTGAATTTATACTTGTATATATGTATGTATGTATGTATGTATGTATTCATATCTATGATAAATTTAAACGTACCGTGCACGTTTGCATCTGAATACCCTCGAGAGAAGTAAAGCTCCTTATATATCATTGTTTGATTGGCATAGAATTGGGTATTTATGAAATCTCAATTACTGTTTTGAATATTTCATTCATTGAATATGTATAGTGGGTCATTAAATTCCAAAAATATATAATTTATATCATATAAATAACATAATAAATGTCAACCAGACAATAAAATGACACATTATCATAAAAGTAGTAGTATATTTTATTTTAGTATACAAAATTTTTAAATAATTTATAACAGATACAATTCCGTTAATAGGCGTATTTATAAATAATATGCATCATATGTTTATTGTGTATAAAAGGATTTTCTATGCAAAATATATACAGATATTATAAATAACTCGTTGAAATACATGGAGAGAACAAGTCTTTTCCTACTCATTAGTGTCGTCTTTGTCTTCTGTCTACTTTTCAAACATGTTTATAAACGTAGTTTATACGTATTGTTGGTAATTTATATACATACATATGTCATATAAAGCATATTAATATAGTCGTATATATGTAGGTATATAAAAAGCTTTGAAATTATTCTATAATTTCCAACTTTAAATAACTATTATAATACGACAATAAATCAATGCCGAAAAAAAAACACACACGCCATCTGCAATAACTGCTAAATTCACGATATATAATTCCAACCGAAAAGTTAGTTTTGAAACATTAACCATTTTCTAAACTATTTTCGAACATTATACCTACAATTTAGTAGATATAATGTTAACAATAAGTGGCGTAAGTTTTCCCATCGCGTTTTCCAAAGCGTCGCACGTTAGTAATGCGAAATTAACGAGATGAGAGCTATACGGGCTTTAATTAACTAGCTTATGCATATTTATATAGACATGCACTCGAGGGATACCACCTTATCGATTCTGTGCATTAGTGTAAGCGATAAATTAATTAAACTGATCACGGCTAATGCCATTAAATGTCCAACGCTATAATTTTATCGTCTACTTCAATATCTACGTATAGGATCATAAAATAGAGCACTATTCAAGTGTATCTGAGAAAGCTTTTGTGTGCATTTCTGGTGCATATTCCTTACCTCGACCGAAACTATTTAATGTTTGAATCATATCTATGTATGTACATACATACATACATAGAGCGGAGAATGTAAGATGAGGATTATGACACACGTGTACGTTTCGTATTCATAACGTAATCCGTTTGGAGCTCAACTCGTGCCATAATATATACTGTTGAATTTCATGTAATGAGTCAAATATACCGAGGGTCGTTTGGTATGATTAAATCATTACGCGCAGCACTTCCGGAAAATTATTATATTCCTTTGTGGTGGAAATCGACACGTCGGCGTTTGCGAGCGTTTATTTATAAAGATTTGATAAGGGATGCTGTTATGACGGTCGTAAACGAGTGTTCGCTTGGTGATTTACCGCGGCGCGCGCGGAAAATTCGGAAAAGCGCCGGAAAACGTTACGGCGGGTAACGTCTCGAATTCGCTAGTTTTCCCCGGTAATGGCCAATAAAGCCAGTTCTCACGTACGGAGCTTTTGCAGTTGTAATTTATTCGCGCGATGTTAATTTGGACGGTCATTAATTACGCTGCCGATGGTCCATCGGGAACTGTCTTCCTCTGTCTCTCTGTTTAACTGCGGGCAAAAAGTTCAACTTGGCTATAAATATTTCCAAATTACCAAATCAAGCAATCCTATGCGTTGATCGAATTCGGGTTTAGTTAAAATCTCACTCTGCTGAATCGAATGAATGACTTATCTCAAGACGCGCTTATACCAATATAATCGAATGAACTGCCTAGTAATGTTATCGAATTGATTAATATCAAAAAAAGTTATGCATCATTAATTTATCCATTTTTGTATATGCTTTCATAAATCAGCGTCGACTTAGCGTCTTGTGTTTTTAATTCGATAAAGTCAAGCCGAGTAAACAAGGACAAACGAGTCGTGAGGAAAAATTCTCTTCTTTGCGAACTTATTCCGCAAATTGTACGAATTGTGTCCCTTATTTCTGCGACTTCTTATTAAATTACAAGTGTCACTCTTCATAATGCCAGCTATGTGCTAAATCACGACGAGACTTGTCTGAGACCGTTGCTGTGTCTGTCTGTCTGCGAGTTGTACCTGCGTAACGTACACAATTCAAGTCAAACCTATTTGTCACATCTTAATAAATTCATATAAATTGACTATATGTACTTATCAGTAAGTAAGTAAAAAAAATCAAACAAAATGTCAAATTTTATCATTAAAATTATGTCATAAGCTCGTTTGAACTGATTTCAAGTTAACAAGTCGTTTGGGATTAAATGTAAGTTTATAGTTTACATGTGAAAGGTGTAGGAACAAAAACACTTTCTTGTATGATTGTTTAGTAGAATTTATCTTGTGAAAATGTTGCGAAATTGTCGAGTATTTTCGGTTTTCTTATCTTCAGCACGTTTGGTCGCCGTACGCGGATAATCCGCATAAGCTTTTTTCAGAATCCTCTGACACTTAAGCGTACTCTTGGGTCATATTTGCGCTGAAAACATTATTTTAATATCTTGCGAGATTTTGCTGTATGTTCAAAAACAAGTTTTGCCGAGTTAAATCTTCTTTTTTTATACGCCGGAAATTTACACTGTACAAGTTTTATCGTGACGATATCAGCATATCGAAATATCTTTTACACGAATAATTGATGTATGTACATAAATATATTATAATAAATATACATACGTATACAGTTTATTTTTCTTGTACTAGTATTGCAGTTCGCTTTGTCCGGAAACGCCTTAATTATGAAATACACGAAAGCTCTCGTTTTCAGATAATGTCTTTATATTATGCAGAGCGTCGGCACTTCTAGGGGGGATTCTGGGGAGGGGATAGATGGGGTGCTTTAGTGTAAACAGCTTTTCAATTAATGATCTTGATCTTGCCGAAGTCTCCGACCGAACTTGATCTTCCTCTTTGAATCTCTTTTTTGACTTTGCGCTCGTTTGCTCAACGTTTCTAATAAGAACAAAAATTTGTAAGGCAGAAATGTAAATTTGTGTTCGCAGACAGAATCAATTTTTTTCCATTAATACTGTACATTTTCTTCAGACAGATAACGTTTAAATAACATTTCCCATCCCAATGAGTAGTCGAAATGATTGTTTGGCGTATTTTTACTTTATCCAATATCGTAGTTGTAGATTAGCGGTTTCCAAACTGGGAGGCGCGGACTATTGTCAGGAGAGACGCCAAAACATAATAATAAAACTACATATAGTAACGTAACAGTAAAAATTCAATGAATGAATGTTTATTTTTATTTTATTTTCATTTTTAAACATACATTTAATTCCTATATAAAAATTATCCGGAGAGGAAGATTTTAAAAATGGCGCCTTTGCAAACGTTCTGTTTTGGTAATGCACAAAACGACCGCTAGTTGCATGAAACAATAACCTCAAATTTAAATGTCACTCGTGGCTAAAGTGTCAACTGAAGCGTACTGTCGGGATGTGATATTGTCTTTATCGTGATTTCTTTGGAATTGATAAATTTTTGAGTGGTTACAAGAAAAAAGTCGACAATAATGAAGATACTGATGCTTATACAAGTGGGAATAAAAGCAAAAAAGAACAAGGAGATAAAGCTTTCAAGAAAAGACGATACAGTTAATCGTATTTATCGTTAGGATTCACAAGTGCTATTATATGTAGGTATGTACATGGCTTGGAAAAACCAATGTGTTTGTTGTGTTCGAAAGTTTTGGCTTCAGATAGTATGAGACCAGTCAAATTAAAACGGCACCTAGAAACTCTACATTCTGAATACGTTGAAAAGACCATAGAATTTTTTCAAAGGAAATTGGACGAGATAAATATTCAGAAGCAAACGTTCAAAAAATACTTTCAGTTACACCAAACGCATTATTGGCTTCGTACCATGTCTCTTACCGAATCGCAAAATGTAAGAAAGCACATACAATAGCAGAAACCCTACTTTTACCAGCAGCTGCTTATATAGTTCGAATAATGTTCGGCGAATCGTATGCAAAAAAGTTGCGACAAATTCCACTTGCTGATAATACAGTCGGAAGAAGAATCGATGATACATATATCTGAAGATATTTGCGATCAATTGGTTTCTCGGCTGCGTACTTCAAAATTCGCCATACAAGTAGATTAGGCAACTGATATAGCTAAAGATGCCCATTTAATTGCATATGTTCGATATGTTGCGGAAAATAATATATTAGAAGATATATTATTTTGCAAACCCATTCTTGGAAAGACCACATCCATTGAAAATTTTAATATAATAGACATAACGTGGAATAATTGCTCACTCAATGTCCGGACACAAAGCAGGTCTTCAGGCATTGGTCAAAAGGAAAGCACCATATCCTATCTGGACGCATTGCGGGTAATGCGCATCTACGCTGGATAAGGCTATTGCCCTCTCTTTTGTTCTTTCGCGTTCGTGCGAGAGAGAGGTCTAGCCGAAGATTCGCGATTGGCGAACCCCCACTCCAATGCCTGGCACGCTGTAATACCAACCTAACGATACCTCGGCACTATTGCTGTTATCCCTTTCCCCTTTCCCCGCACCCCTCACTTCCCATGCGCCTTTACATTGGTACGAAACAGTCTGCTCTCTCGAATGTAAACAATCGATGACAGCGCCCTAACCTAAAAATACGTATGTCATGCACTTTCTGCGCAATTCCTCTCTTCGTACGTACATTGTATCCACCCACGAAGGCAGTCTTCTAGACACGTAACATTCCAATTCACTTGGGTGTATACCTTTTCGTTCCAGACAAGTCAAATTATGTCACGAACAAATTGATCGATTCATATTGCAATTAATTCAGTTTTATACAAAAGCAAACAAAGTGCCAGCCATCATTTATTTTAATATAAATACATATATAAGCATGACCAGGGTGGCAGATATAGTGGAACGTGTGAAAAAGTTGAAGTGGATACGTAGCGAGAAGAATGAATGGCAGATTTTTTGATTATAAAAAGTAAAAATTATATAAAATACATTAATGCGATTGGTTAATACATTAGCAACAAATTATATAGGTACATAATATTTACAAACAAATGTAACATCTTACTACATTAAGTTAACTATATTACAAGTTACTATAATTACAGTAAACGGCTCACGACATATTTTTAAAAATACGCCTTTCCTCTCGTATTCGGGCATTCTTTCTTGTAATTTCTACAAAAAATAAAATTTTTTATGTGACCATTAAATGATAATATTCGTTGTGAAATCTGCAAGTTACCCAATTGATTCAGTTAATGAAAGAGAGCCAATTCTTTTTTGATTTGATGTCCAATATTTGACGTAATTGAGTTTGGGGTTGATTGTGCTTTTGGCATGGTCATCTTCCTATAAATAAATAAAAATATTCACATGTATAATATGTAGATACATATATAAAATGGGTATCTTAATTATCTGAAAAAAAACTTACGAGCAAACGATTTGAACTTCATTAGTATTTGATTTCCAGGCTGTTCATCGCGTTGAATTTGGCGGAGAATATTTGGCTATGCATGCGTCACATTCAGATAGGTTGTTTTTCAAGACCTGCGAACAGTTATATCGACATCCCATCCTCGGATATGCTATCAACTTTTCACCTGAAGGCAGCTGGTAAGTTGGGCGTTGAAGACATGCTGAACAAGGACGAAGAAAAGAAAAGCACACTCGCGGTACGCGGCGAAATGCGGGTGGCCGGAAAAGGGAAAGGGGAAAGGGGGGACAGCTAAAGCGCACTCGCATGTGTCGTTATGTTGGCAATATAGCGCGGCATAGTGGAGTGGGGAGTTCGTCGATCGCGGATCATTGGCTCGGACCTCTCTTTCGCACGAACACATAAAGAACAAAAGAGAGGGCAATAGCCATATCCAGCATAGATGCGCATTACCCGCAATGCTATCTGGACGCACTGTATACTTCACAGGGCAGCTCTAGTGTCAAAAAATATGAGCGAGGAATTGAACAGCATTTTTACAAAAGTTATAAAAATTATAAACTACATTAAGAACAGTCCTTTGAGAGCTAGGCTGTTTGCAAAGCTGTGTGTTTATACGGAAGCTAATTATGCCTCACTTTTGTATTATTGTGAAGTTTGCTGGCTATCTCGTGCAAAAATGATTCAATGGGTGTTTGAACTCAAAGAAGAAATAGCAAGCTTTCTTGAAGAAAACCATCATGAAGAGGCACATTTGTGGACGAACGATAATTTTATTGTTAAACTTGCCTATTTGGTTGAAATTTTTGGAAAATTGAGCAGTTTAAATAAATCAATGCAGGGACCACAAATGCATCCACTTATTCAAAAAGACAAAGTAAAAAAGCTTTCATTAAAAAGTTGAAGTTATGGAAATCAAATTTACAAAAGATTGAGTTGGATATGTTTTCAATTTCCAAAGATTTCTGGGCCACAGCCAAAATTGAAGCAAGTAAAATCTTTTTTATTGAACACTTGGATGGTTTAATGCTGCATTTTTCAAATTATTTCAAAGACCTTTATTTCTCAAAGTTTTTTTGGATACAGAATCCATTTAATTACAATGAAGAAGGCGAATTTGAGCTGACAACCATCGAAAAAAAAAAATTGATAAAATTATCATGCGATAGCTCACTAAAACAAAAGTTTCAAAATGAAACCCTAATTCAATTTTGGATGAATCTTAGTGGAGAGTATGAATCTTTGTATTGCAAAGCAATGCACTGTGCTCCTACCGTTTGTAACGTCTTATTTATGCGTAAACGAGCTTTTCGGCACTAGCTGCAATGAAAACCAAATATCGAGCCAGGTTAATAGTCGAAAAGGAGTTACGAGTGGCGCTCTCCACATTGCCCCCAAGATTTGATAAACTTTGTGCCAATAAACAACATCTTTCGCATTAAATTTTGATGCTTTAGATGTAGTTTAATTAGTAATTTAACATAAAAATAAATATACATGTTCGTATAAATTTATGTTATAGCAAAACCTTGTTATTATTCTGTCTATTGTAGTGTTCAGTATTTTTTTTTTAAATAAAGGTTTCATTATTTAAAACGTGTCTATATTATTATATCTATCTATTAAAAAATAAAAGGTAGGGAGGCGCAGAAAAAAAATTTTTTTTAGGGGGGCGTAGTAGGATAAAGTTTGAAAACCGCCGATGTATGTAGATCAGTGGTCGGCAACCTTTTTGGAGCCCGGAGCCAAATCAGCGAAAAATCAAAAAAATCGCAAATTTTCGGAGCCGCCACATATTTTAATAAAACAATTACACAATTCAGCACTAAAAATAAATATTTTGTTTGAAAACAGATTTTAATGTTATTTTTAAAAGCGAATGCGATTTTTGAACTTTGTATTTTCGGACAATTTATATAAATTCGGAACGTATGTATGTACATATTTAGTGTTCTTCAATTGCATCAGTGCATTAAAACTTTCATCACTTAATTGATTACGGTACGAATTTTTCACAAATTTCATTGAAGAAAAAAATTGTTCACAATAATTGTATGTGGAACTAAAAAGCGTCATGACAGCAAATGCAAACTTCCTGACGTTCGAATAATCGACTGGAATTGATTGCCAACCTTTAAATATGATATCACTTGCCGTGGTCTCATTGGTGGTTAGATTTAATTCCTCTTGTCTAACCATTTCCGTTAGTTTTTCAGTCCAAATACTTGTAAATACCAATTCAAGTTCTAGAATAGATATACCAGGAAACGCTTTTAAATTCATTAGTTTTAAATCACATTTCAATGGATGGAGCATGAGTTTTATTGTCTCCTGATTATTCTGAATATTTTGAAATCACGCAACAAACACTGTGAAATGTCAGTTATATCTTTAAATATCAACAGCGAGAGATATGTTCATATATAATCAGCAGCATTAATATCGGTAACTTGCATATTTGAGACATCTGAAGCAATTGTTATAACTCTTTCTTTCATAGTTTTTTCACAGAGAGGTAAATCTTTGACTTTTTTGAGTATATCATTCTTATTGCTAAATTCTTTGAAAATAATTTCAGAAGCATTATAAAATCAGGTTTTTGTAATATTCCCATGTGTAAAAGGTTTTCCTGCTTTTGCGATTTCTAGCGACAAGGAAAAACTTGGCTCAGTTGAACTCGACGAAGATCTCACCCAATTCGAAAACAATACTTTATCCGATTAGGATAAAGTAAAAAACAACTTGATTTTTTTTTCAATTCCATTACAGCTTATTAACTTCTGTAGAAGCAAATCGATCGCACCATATTTTATTGAAACCTTTATTTTCTTCTGCAATTTTTCTCTTCCTTGAACTCATGTTTTGAAACAAATGTTGAAGTGTTATGTTGCAAATTGCAACGCAAAAATAAGCTTTGTATTCCAGGTAAAATAACACAATTAAATTGTTTTTTTAACACGTTTCTATCCCGAATTCACTCACTTTTCACAAATTCAAATTTCGAAAACACAATATGTGCGCACACGGAACTGTTCCCATTCGAACTGCAAATAAACTGAATCTCGATGGTAATATTCGAAATAAGAAACAATATTCTCACTTTTTACACATATGTACATACATAAATAATATAATTTTACATCGTAACTAATTTGGTTGAAGCGAATAAATTCACGGTCAAAAAATCTAATTTACAATTTTTTTATTTTATTTTACGAAAAGTGTTGGATTATAAACGGAGCCGCCAATTCTCGCTCCCGGAGCCGCATGTGGCTCCGGAGCCGCCGGTTCCCGACCACTGATGTAGATAGTATGTATTGAAGTTGTTTTTTTTTTACATTATAATTCGTAAGATCATACTTTGTTACAATTCAAATATACAACAAGCGTTTTTCATTTAAAAAGAATTATATTCCATGTACCGTATAAATATACAAAATTTAAGACGCTTATGAAACGAGCATAAACTTTGATCCATGAGAAAAATTATTCTCTGGTAATTTCATCCGCTTTTCATTGGGGAAATTTTGTTTTCCTTACTCTTTTTAATATTTCACGTTAATTCATTTCCGCTTTGTTAAACATTCCTCTTTCTAGAGTTCCACTCGTTCAAATACAAAATGTCTCCAATTAATCGTAATAAACGTAGAGAAATATTTCATGACATATTTTTCTTTCCCTTAATATTTCTCGAATTTTAGCGATTTATACTTTATCCTAATCGGATAAAGTATTGTGATCGTGCGAAAATTCGACCTCGAGATTTTAACTGATTTGGATCAAGTATCATCCCCTCATCACGTTTTCATTATTTCTGGAAAATGTCTGTATGTCGGTATGTCGGTGTACTTGTGTGTGTATGTGACTGTATGTGTGTTTTCTCCGAAACAATCAGGTTTATCAAACTGAAATTTCATATCTATTATTTTGACGTAAAGTGTAAGAGACAGAAGGAGTTTGATCAACATCAGTCAACCGGAAGTAGGGTTTTTTTCTTGTAGAAAATTCTAAAATTTCTTTACAACAAAATATTTCTGAAACGGCTTCAAAATCTTCATATTTATTTATCTAGCGAATTTTAAAAGTCACTTTTTTTTTTTTTTTTTTAATTTTTTTTTTATTATTTTTTCCTACCCGGATTACATAATAAGAGAGGAGAGTAACTTCAGTTTTTTAATTGTTGCCATTGACGACACAAACAACCAAACCGCATTGAGACGGGCGCGATTATGTTAAGCGACTAATGTGGTCTATATTTCCGTATTTAGATATAAGCGTTTAAAATTTTTACATTTTTTTTTTGTCCGGTCTTTTACTCAAAATCTAGCGTTTTTTGAATTAAAAGTGAGAAAAGCATTCAATAGGCAGAAGTTTTTACTAGTGATTGACATATTTTGTTGCCTCAAAATCTTCATATTTATTTATCTAGCGAATTTTAAAAGTCACTGATTTTTTTTTTTTAATGATTTTTATTATTTTTTCCTACCCGGATTACATAATAAGTGAGGAGAGTAACTTCAGTTTTTTAATTGTTGCCATTGACGACACAAACAACCAAACCGCATTGAGACGGGCGCGATTATGTTAAGCGACTAATGTGGTCTATATTTCCGTATTTAGATATAAGCGTTTAAAATTTTTTTATTTTTTTTTTTTTGTCGGTCTTTTTTACTCAAAATCTAGCGTTTTTTGAAAAAAAAGTGAAAAGCATTCAATAGGCAGTTTTTACTAGTGATTTTATTATTTTGTTGCCTCAAAATCTTTATATTTATTTATCTAGCGAATTTTAAAAGTCACTGATTTTTTTTTTTTAATGATTTTTATTATTTTTTTCCTACCCGGATTACATAATAAGTGAGGAGAGTAACTTCAGTTTTTAATTGTTGCCATTGACGACACAAAACAACCAAACCGCATTGAGACGGGCGCGATTATGTTAAGCGACTAATGTGGTCTATATTTCCGTATTTAGATATAAGCGTTTAAAATTTTTACATTTTTTTTTTGTCCGGTCTTTTACTCAAAATCTAGCGTTTTTGAATTAAAAGTGAGAAAAGCATTCAATAGGCAGAAGTTTTTACTAGTGATTGACATATTTTGTTGCCTCAAAATCTTCATATTTATTTATCTAGCGAATTTTAAAAGTCACTGATTTTTTTTTTTTAATGATTTTTATTTTTTTTTCCTACCCGGATTACATAATAAGTGAGGAGAGTAACTTCAGTTTTTTAATTGTTGCCATTGACGACACAAACAACCAAACCGCATTGAGACGGGCGCGATTATGTTAAGCGACTAATGTGGTCTATATTTCCGTATTTAGATATAAGCGTTTAAAATTTTTATTTTTTTTTTTTGTCCGGTCTTTTACTCAAAATCTAGCGTTTTTTAATTAAAAGTGAGAAAAGCATTCAATAGGCAGAAGTTTTTTTACTAGTGATTGACATATTTTGTTGCCTCAAAATCTTCATATTTATTTATCTAGCGAATTTTAAAAGTCACTGATTTTTTTTTTTTTAATGATTTT